>OY728158.1:1414419264-1424419264 GCA_963277665.1 Viscum album | reverse complement strand
GTAGTTTTTAAATCCTCAAGGTTTGGTTCTATGTGAGAGAATATAAAGACATAAACCACTTCTGAATAGGTCTATGGATAGAGATGATGTCCTATGTCTACATAGATGTATATGGGTTACTGCTGATATGAGAGAGTAGTTGATGAAAGAGTCCCATAATTCTCAGTGGGAATTTCATCCAGGCATCTCAAATATGTATCGAGATATGAAATGATTGTATTGATACCATATAATGAAACAATAGATTAAATGATTCAACACAAGGTGTACACCTGTCAGTAGGTGAAGGTGGAGCACTAGAGACTTGCAGGATTGTTATAGCCATGTTTCTGACGCTTTCGTCAGGGCACGCACGTCTGTCTCATTTAGGGACGAGGGACACAGTTTTTTGTTTCCCCGCATTCCCACTTTCCAAAGGGGGGTGGAATCTGCTTCTTATTCAGGGAAATATTCTCCTTAATCGAAACAGGATGATGGGATGTTGATTCTTCCTTATGTCGATTCCTCCTCGCAACTCGTCACCTAGTCCGGGTCTCCCTCATAGACTTATGACGTCGTTCGTGAAACTCTTCCTAGTGTCATATCTTTATGGACACCAGTTAATTACGCTGCTTCTGTCAGTACATTTCAAGGGGTCCAGTCAGGGCAGCAACCTTCAGTTAGGGGAGTAGACATGCTGGGCATCACTGGCATGTCTGGACACTAGGGATTGGTGTGTCTGTCTTCTGTCCCTTATTATAGGGATTCTCGAGGGTCAAGAATCCCAAGGAATCCCACATACAATATGGGGAATCATATGACATAAGAATTTATCTGAGGTTTTCCTAAAATTCCCATGTTTAACATAGGATATGGCGCACGATTAGCATCCAATGGAGATAGATCAAACTGATCAAAACATTGACTAGAGTAGATCTGATGGAGGAACCCCTTGGAGGGAACGCTGATATTGGGGCCAACACATGGGTGGCTTACCTAATGCTATAAAATGGAATGGGTAATGGGGTGACATGATTCCACTAGGATGTGGCGGCCCAAGTAAGAATCAATATGGATGATGTATGGTTTAGTGAAAGGGGTGGTGAATGGGATGGAACCGTCATGAGGATGAAGATGGTTTTGGGCATGAGCCTTGAAGTGTCATCCTACCTATCCCCATGGCAGGGAATCAAAGTCCTCATACTTCTTATGATGATGGATTACCACCAATTGGGGTTCACAATGGCTTACCGCTAAAAGGACAATGACTTACCGCTGAATGGTGTGACAATGGATTACCGCTGAAAGGAGTGACAATGACTTACCACTAAAAGGATGTCCATAGTTTATCGTCGTGTGGGACGGGGGTGAACCGATTTGAATAAGAACCTTTGGTCCAGGTGGATGGTGGGATTTATCCTTATAGAGGCTTCCTACGTACCTTGCCTTGGTAGGGACCAAAGTCCGCGTAGTTCATGATGGTGGTGTGGGGCTTATAATCTAGGCTACCCAGGGTGTTGGTGAACCGTTGTGAAAGAGGTCAGAACGACCGGGGTGGTGGGATTGAACCTCATGGAGTCTTTTTACATACCCTGTCTTGGAAAGGATCAGAGATTACATAGTTTACAATGGTGGTGTGGGGATTATACTCTAGGATTCCCAGAGTGTTGGTGAACCAATGTGAAGGAGGTGGGCATGACCGGGGTGGTGGGCTTGAACCTCATGGAGGCTTCCTACGTACCCTTCCTTAGAAAGGATCAAATACCACATAGTTCATGATGGTTGTGTGGGGATTATACTCTAGGATTCCTAGGGTGTTGGTGAACCGACATGAAGGAGGTCGGAACGATCGGGGTGGTGGGCTTGAACCTCATGGAGGCTTCCTATGTACCCTGCCTTGGCAAGAATAAAATACCACATAGTTCAGAATGGTGGTGTGGGGCTTATACTATAGGCTGCCCAGGGTGTTGTTGAACCGACGTAAAGGAGGTTGGAATGACTGGGGTGGTGGGATTGAACCTCATGGAGGCTCCCTACGTACCATGCCTTGGAGAGGATCGAAGACCACATAGTTCAGAATGGTTGTAACGCCCCGACCCTAGCTACCCAGAGTCGGTGCATTACATTGTAACATTGGCATGATCACAAAATATCTAGTCTCGAAAGACCGATAAGTTTAGTAGCCTTGAAAACACTAGATACATTCATAAATGTTACATTACATCATAATGTGAAGAACTACAATAACAAAGTCTCCATAGTCCACACTCATATCTTCTTCTGACTATCCCTGCAGGCCATTCATACAATACTTCTTCACATCCTGGAATATTTTAAAACATTGAAAGGGGTGAGCTCAGATGCTCAGTAAGGATAACAATATTGCGGAAGCTTTCATAAATAAACATTAACATTTAAGGCAATGTATAACAAAAACAAAAGACTTTTTAAACATTAACTTCAGCATAATATGGAAAAAATAAATTAAATAATGCCATTGTCTTACTCACATGGATATTCTACTAGTCGAATAATCACATGCAATATCAATAACCACTTTCATAATGATGGAATGCATAATTCCAGACTATCATAACCATGTAGACAAGGCCTCGTGCCAAGACCACAAATAAGATTTTATCAAGGCCTCGTTCCAAGACACTAGTTTGGCTCATGAGACCTACCGATGCATAAAGGAGCTATAGCGGGCTCAACCCGTCACTTATTAAGTCCAATGCATTCCTTATATGAACAGGTTTAAACATATCATAAACCATAATATAATCGTATCAAATAAAACATGCATAAAGGAAACATAAAATGTCCACATTTCAATCACAAGATATCAATACAACATATTGATATAATAAAAACACTTTCAAAACCATTTTCAATACCAAAATAAAAGAAAAATAAAACATGGTATTTATTTTTCTTTTAAAAAAAGTTATGGCTTATAGAGGAAGCCAAAACTCAAATAATAGTCACGGTGGCGGTGAAGTCATTGTCGCTGCATACGTAAGAAAAAACATTCCTTTTGTCATTTAGTAAAAACTATTCTTACAAAAAGATTCCTTTTGAATAAAAGTAAAAGTGAAAGTGGTTTATACACCGTATAAATGAAAGTTGTGTATAAAACCAAATATGCCTCAATTAAAGGAGATTGAGACGAAGTCCATACAAAGATCATTTTTAAAAGAAAATAGACCTATTATGTGTATTCACTATATTTACACATAAAGAAATTATAAATACCAGATAGGACATAATAATATCATGACATAATTTGAAAGTAAGAGATTAACCCAAAGAATGGAAATTTGGTTAAGAAGTTCCCTTACCTCGTGTCCGAATTCACTCGACCATTCTTTGATCTCCTGAATAATAAAATAGAGTTAATCTCTACCTTCCTAATAACCTTTTTCAAGTTCATTATTCCTTTTATATCACTTATTACCATGTCATGAACATTATGTAATTATTTTAGTTTATAACGGTCGTTTTGTCGATCTTAGGTACTTGAGTCAAAAATAAACTTCTTATAATTACACTTTGCTCATGTGGTAAAATATCCATTATATCCATAATTATATTCATGATGTATATATCATATAAATCATATATATCCAGTATATAAATTCATTTATAATATTACATAACATCTAGAGGTAAGAAATGAAATACACCGTTCATGGAGACGGTAAGCCGTACGTACGCATGAACGCTACTTTCATTTCCATTTGATATTTAATGGAATGAAGTTATAACATTATAAAGGTATAATATAATTCCAGTATTATATAATGTATAATACCATTTACTCCATCCTTTATACATCCCACATATGGCATTAACGATTCAAATCACTTTGAGGGGGTGGTAGTCCGCACTTCCTAAAATGAAATTATTGTGTTTACCCATTATGGAAATCATAAAGTATGCCATAAATGAGAAATACAGAAGCATAATAAAAACATAAACATAATATATATATCATATATGAAAATAGTTTCATCAAAATGGCCACTATTAGAGGTGTTAAAAGAATATTGAACAATCATCGTTTCGTGAGGCAGTATTTCGCCACCCACAGAAACAGTATGTTCTTTAACCATTAGACGAAGGTTTGTGTAAGTGTAAACCAAATAATTATCATAAAAACATCCTAGTATATTGTATATACTGGTTTGGATACAAAATAAAGGAATAAAAAGAGTTTAAGCGGTTGGAGAAGAAAAATAAAACAAAACAACATTAGAGAAGACATTACCTTAAAATCAGGTAACTCTTTTTGATTTGAGCCAAAGGCTTCCTTGGGAAGACCTATGCCCAAAGTGAGTCTTCTAGGAGTAATAGAGGGAATTTTAGAGAGTATTTGGGCATAGATTGGCCGAGCCAAAAGGCTTTGATGGTGTGAGTAAGGTGGTAGTGGTGGGGGCCTTTTATAAGAGGAGAGAAGGGGCACTCTTGGAAAAATTGAAATGATACATTATTATGAAATGATATTTCGGATTCTAAAGGTCCAAAAATTATATATTTCGGGGATAAGGTGATAAGGGTTCAAAATATACTCATACAATAGGTTTTTGACAAGGGTAAGTCTTAGATTTTACATTATCTTTTCATTTTTTTTAAATCGTTATTTAATGAGGCAATCACTGTATAATCATGGTGTCATAAATAATTTAATTTATATAATGTCTAAAAATTATAAAAAATATAATTATGTAGTAAATCTTTTTATCTTTCTATTGAATATTTATAGTAAAAAATATGACTTGTATAACCTAATTTAAAAATTGTTTTAGTAAAACAACTCTTGTTTGTGACATTTTTATTTTAACATTAAACAAAACGTTATTTATGTCATTTTCCTACCAAAGTGGCTCCATGGGGTCCCCAAGTTGACCCATGGATTTTCTTGGTCGGCTATGACACATCCAATAGTTTTAGGACCAGTGTAAAGGTCATTCCATATTTTATAATACTATTTTTACCTTAAATTTCATTAATTACCTTTAATCGCGATTAATTAAACTTAAAAGTTACTATTCACCAAAAAATTATTTTAATCCCATTGAACCAAATTTTACTTCCTAATGACAACCATGTATGTCAGATTTTTGAAAATCAAATCACATAAGTGGTAATGTTTCATTTAAACAAAAAACCAGTTTTTTAACTACCACTTAGTGGTTTCACTATTCATCAAAAATTGAAGTTTTTCAGAACAATGCCAAAATTTAACCCTAATATATAATTGATATTCCGAATTCAAAAATGATGTCTATTTTAAAAAATCCCAAAAATATAAGTTTCATTAATTAATTTCATAATTAATTCCCGCTGTCACAACAAATAGTGTGTTTTTAAGAAACAATATATATCAAAAGATTGACAATTGTTTATGTCCAATTTCAAATTGAAATTAATTATAATGACCACCAATGGATAAAATGGTAAAAAATATATTCTAATTATACTTTAAAACCACTCAATAGTATAATTTGTCACTATTAATTATTTTGATTGAAAAAGTTGTTTTTAAGTAATTTTCACTATTCAAAGAAAATTGGAAGTTCTCAGAAAAATACCAAAAATTCAACATAAGCTAATTTCGATATTTCGAATCCAAAAACGAAGTCCATTTTGTAAGATAAAATTTATAAAATTTCAAAAATTAGGTATTAATATTCATAACGGCTACTTTGATTGGTTGTGGTGTGTGTTAGAACTTGAAGTTGCATACAACACACGCTACTATATTATTCAAAGAGAAGTGTACCGTGGAATCTTGGGGTGTTACATTCTCCCCTCCTTCAAATAATTTCGTCCTCAAAATTTCATATAATATCAATGTGTAAAAAGACTCGGGTGATTCTTCATCATAAGTTCCTCGGGTTCCCAAGTTGCCTCCTCCATCTTATGGTCTCTCCATAGAACTTTTACCAGATGAGTCGTCTGGTTTCTCAGAACTTGTTCTCTTGTATCAAGAATCCTGACGGGCTCTTCGTAATATGATAGACCAGGTTGCAGTTCTAATTCCTCATAGGTGAGTAATGCGTTGGGTCAGGCATATATTTTCTCAATAGTGATACGTGGAATACATCATGAACTTTGGAGAGACTTGGCGGAATTGCCAAACGGTAAGCTACAGCCCCAATTCATTCTAGAATTTCGAAGGGTCCGATGTACCTGGGGCTCAATTTACCCTTCTTATCGAAATGTATAACTCCATTCCATGGAGATACCTTCAAGAAAACATGATCTTCTACCTGAAATTCCAAATCCTTCATTTGGTTGTCGGCATAGCTATTCTGCCTACTTTGAGCTGCTTTAATGTGGTTTTGGATTACTTTCACCTTTTCCATCATTTCCTCCACCAGTTCTGGGCCTACAAGTTTTCTTTCACCAATGTCATCCCAACAGGTAGGTGTGTGACATCTCTTTCTGTATAACACTTCATATGGTGCCATCTGAATACTTGAATGGAAGCTATTGTTATAGAAAAATTCTACCAGAGGTAAATATTGATCCCACATTCCTTGAAAGTCCTGTGAGAATGATCTCAACATGTCCTCTAAGGTTTTAATAGTTCTTTATGATTGTCCATCTGTTTGAGGGTGGTAAGCAGTGCTCAAATGAAGTTCAGTATCCAAGGCCTTCTGAAGACTTTTCCAGAATCTTGATGTAAAATGAGGATCGCGATATGAGACAATCGATAGGGGTACTCCATGAAGTCTCACAACTTCATTAATATACAGTCTAGCTAGACATTCAAGTGGTAGATATTCCCTTATAGCAAGAAAATATGCTGACTTCGTGAGACGATCAATAATGACCCATATTGCACCATTTCTTCTAGGAGTCTTTGGTAGTCCCATGACAAAATCCATCATAATATTATCCCATTTCTACTCAGGTATGGGAAGAGGTTTCAATACTCCACCAGGAAATTTCCTTCCAGCTTTCACTTGCTAAAAAACCATGCATCTTGACACAAAATCAGCAGTCTCCCTCTTCATGTTGTCCCACCAAAAATGTCCCTTTAAATCTCTATAAATTTTGGTGCTCCCAGGGTGTATAGAGAAATTGGGGCTATGAGAATCATCCAACAATTCCCTCTTTAAATCAGGTATATCGGGAACACAAAGTCTCCTCATAAATTTCAAAAATCCATCTTCATACACAAAGTCACTCAATCACCCATCATTCACAGCTTTAATCTTCTTTTTCAACTCTTCATCATTGTCCTGAGAACACTTGATCCTTTCTAGTAAATATGGTTTGGAAACCATTTGAATTTTTTTTGATGTTTCACCCTCCATGGTGATTACCATATCCACCATTACTAGATCCATGAAAATAGGATCCCTTTATACTCTCATCATGTTCAAAACTCCATTATCTTTTCTACTCAAATCATATGACACCTTATTTGCCTTCCCTGGGTGGTAGTGTATCGTGAAATCATAATCCTTGAGTAGCTCAAGCTATCTCCTTTGCCTCATGTTGAGTTCTTTTTGTGAGAAAATATATTTTGAACTCTTGTGATCGGTATATATCTCAAATTTTTCACCATAGATATAATGTCTCCATATCTTCAAGGCAAAGATTACAGCAGCTAACTCGAGATCATGAGTAGGATAGTTCTGCTCATGAATTTTTAGTTGTCGTGATGCATAAGTAATAACCCTATCATTCTACATAAGGACACAGCCAAGTCCTTTCATTGATACATCACTATAAATAACGAACCCATCATTCCCTGATGGTAGAGTCAATATAGGAGCGTTGAATAATATTTTCTTCAGTTCTTAAAAACATTATTCACACTCTTTTTTCCAGACAAATTTAACCCCTTTACGTGTGAGCTTCGTTAATGGGTTATCCAATTGGGAAAAATTCTGGACAAAACATCGATAATAACCTGCCAAACCAATAAAGTTGCGTACCTCAGTTATACTCGTCGGTGCTGGCCATTCTTGGATTACCTTGGTCTTAGAATGATCAATGGAAATTCCATCCATAGAGACAATGTTTCCAAGAAAGGAAATCTCCAGAAGCCAGAATTCACACTTGCAAAACTTCTCATATAATTCATGCCTTCTAAGAGTCTTCAAGATAATGCGCAAGTGATTTTCATGATCTTCGTAGATTTTGGAGTACACCAATATGTCATCAATAAATACCACCACAAAATCATCTAGATATTCCGTGAAAACTCTATTCATTAGATCCATGAATACAGAAGGTGCATTAGTCAATCCAAAAGGCATTACTATAAACTCGTAATTCTCGTACCTTGTTCGAAATGTTGTCTTCGAAATGTCTTCCTTCCTCACACACAACTGATGGTATCCTGATCGAAGGTCAATCTTTGAAAAGTATTGAGCTCCATGAAATTGGTCATATAAATCATCAATGTGAGGTAGGGAATACTTGTTCATTATTGTTATAGCATTGATCTCTCGTTAGTCAACGCACAACCTCATAGATCCATCTTTATTCTTAACAAAAAGGACAGGGGCTCCCCATGGAAAAACACTAGGGAGAATAAATCCCTTATTTCTCAATTCCTCTAGTTGTTTCTTTAGTTCAACTAATTCCATGGTGGTCATTCTATAATGGGTCTTCGATATGGGCCTTGATCCAGGAATTAAATCAATGGAAAACTCAACTTCTCGTTCTGGAGGATGTCCAGGTAAATCTTCCAGAAACACATCTTCATATTCTTTCACAATAGGTACTTACTCTATTTGAACATTCCTTTCCTCGCCCTTAGTCATTTCATTCTCTTCCTCCCCAATATTTTAATTTAGTTGAGCTATTGGGGGTGGGTCTAAATAAGAATTAGGTGGTGACGATTCTGCTCTAAAAATAAGGTGTTCCTTATCATCATCATCAAAAATCGTAACATCCTTCTTCTTACAATAAATCTTTTCATCATAGTCTGAAAGACAATCCATACTGAGGATTATATCAAACCCAATCATAGGTATTACAATGAGATCATCGGATAAAGAATAGTTATGTGCTCTAATGGGGACTGATTCATAAAACTTTGTTGCAATAATACTTCCCTTAGGAGTTTTGACTGAAAATTCTATTGTTAAATAAAATTGGAAATATCTAATTTTCTTAGCAAACTGGGAAGATATTAAACAATGTGATGATCCAGAATCAAATAACGCATTTGCTAAACTTGAGGAAACCATTAAATTACCTGCCACCATATCTTTCGGAGCTTCAACCTCAGCAGTAGTGATAGCATAAGCTTGGCCTTGATCCCTTGGCCTCTTCTGAGGTAAGTTCCCCTAATGCTTAGGAGATTTATTTGAATAATGTCACATCTCTCTACAATTATAGCATTCCACATTGACAACAACTTTCTTTCCCTTGCAATCATGAGCTTGGTGTCCTTTTTCACCACACTTGTAACTTACTCCCATTCCCTTCAAGCAAGTACCGGGGTGTTTCTTTCCACATTTACTACATGACTGATATTCAACTCTTCCCTTATTCCCCTTATTTCCATTTCCAGATTGATCATAAGTTCTCTTCTTTTCTTTCATTGTTTATAGTCATAAGACTTAGAGAATTCCTTTTCCGTCTTGATAGCACACGAGATGATATCTTCATATGACCAGAAGGTTTGTGAGAATAATGCTCGATGGAGAAATGGTTTTAACCCATCAAAGAAATGATCAATCATACTTCTTGGGTTACATATATAATCTGCAGCATGCCTCGCTAACCTTGTAAAGTTAGCCTCATACTTTGTGACATTCTCATCCTCCTTCTGCCTCAGACTCAGAAATTTTATTTCCATATCTGCTCGATGGTCATGTGGAAAGTATTTTTCTAAGAAAAGATCTTTGAACACTCTACATTCCATATTTGATACTTCTTCATCTTCCATTGTGTTTTGAATCAGCGACCACCATTGATCGGCATCTCCAGTGAGGCGGTGGACTGCCATGACAACCTTCTCCCTTTCTCTACTCCCCAAGGCGTGGAATATTTTTTCTAAGGAGTTTATCCATTGCTCAGCTACTAATGGATTTGTACCCCCATTAAATGTTGGTTGTTGTTGCCTCATGAAGAGGTCTAACATTGATCCTCCACGTTGCAGATCAGGGTGCTCCATATGAGAAAGGTTATTATTCATAACCTGAGTGAGTTGTCCCAGTATGGTAATAAGTTGATCAGAACCAGTTGTATCTCTAGATCCACAATAATTATCTTGAGCAGGAGGGCAATCCCTACACGGATTGTGTGAATTTATACGCTTTCCATTCCTTCCACTAGGCTCCATTTCTAAACAATGGCATAAACTAGATTAGTTTATGAATCAAAATACACAATTCCATATGTGTAAAATAATTAACATAAATTGAAGTATTTATGGATATAATCCATAAAAATGTTTTCTCTGAGGAAGTATATACTCATAAACCTACATAGTGGTTTGTAAAGAAAATGAGAATTATCCTAAGCATATCCCCCGGGAGTGTTGTAACCAAGAGTGTAGCAAGGCCCGTTGTCGTGCACCAGTTCCCGTTCGAGTCTAGCTTAAAGCGATGTTTTCGGGTTTTACCCCTAGGTACATCTGTGCCAGAGCCGCCTCTACCTGATCGTATCCAGACAGGGAATTATTGCTCGGAAAACTCACAAAATCTCCACAACAACAAAATTCTAGGAAGTTCTTCTATACTAATCCTCAAAGTCTATCTTTGGACTATGTGCTCTAATCAGAGTTTATCTAAATCTAGCTTCCAAGGTTAGTACTAAACTGCCTCTGATACCAACTGTAACGCCCCGAACCCAGCTACCCAGAGTCAGTGCATTACTTTATAACATTGGCATGATCACAAAAGATCATGTCTTGAAAGACCGATTAGTTTAGTAGCATTGAAAACACTAGATACATTCATAAATATTACATTACATCATAAAGTAAAAAACTACAATAACAAAGTCTCCATAGTCAAAACTCATATCCTCTTCTGACTATCCCTGCCGGTCATTCATACAATACTTCTTCACATCCTGGAAGATATTAAAACATTGAAAGGGGTGAGCTCAGATGCTCAGTAAGGATAACAATATTGTGGAAGCTTTCGTAATAAACATTAACATTTAAGGCAATTTATAAATAAAAGAAAATCCTTTTTAAAATTTAACTTCCGCATAATATGGCAAAAATAAATTAAATAATACCATTTACATACTCACATGGATATTCTACTAGTCGAATAATCACATGCAATATCAATAACCACTTTCATAATGATGAAATTCATAATGCCAGACTATCATAACCACATAGCCAAGGCCTCGTGCCAAGACCACAAATAAGATTTTGTCAAGGCCTCATGCCAAGACACTAGTTTGTCTCATGAGACCTACCGATGCATCGAGGATCTATAGCGGGCTCCACCCATCACTTATTAAATCCAATGCATTCCTCATATGAACAGGTTTAAACATATCATAAACCATAACATAATCGTATCAAATAAAACATTCATAAAGGAAACTTAAAATGTCCACATTTCCATCACAAGATATCAATATAACACATTGATTTAATAAAAACACTTTCAAAACCATTTTCAATACCAAAATAAAAGAAAAGTAAAACATGGAATTTATTTTTCTAAAAAAAAATTATGGCTTATAGAGGAAGCCGAAACTCAAATAATAGTCACGGTGGCGGAGAAGTCATTGTCACGGCATACGTAAGAAAAAAAATTCCTTATTTCATTTATTAAAAACGCTTCATATAAAAATATTCCTTTTGAATAAAAGTAAAAGTCAAAGGGGTTTATACACAGTATAAATGAAAGTTGTGTATAAAACCAAATATGCCTCAATGAAAGGAGATTGAGACGAAGTCCATACAAAGATCATTTTTTAAATAAAATTGATCTATTATGTGTATTCACTATATTTACACATAAATAAAGTATAAATACCAGATAGGACATAATAATATCATGACATTATTTGAAAGTAAGAGATTAACCCAAAGAATGGAAATTGGGTTAAGAAGTTCCCTTACCTCATGTCCGAATTCACTCAACCGTTCCTTGATCTCCCAAATAATAAACTAGAGTTAATCTCTACCTTCTTAAGAACATTTTTCAAGTTCATTATTCCATTTATATCACTTATTACCATGTCATGAACATTATGTAATTATTTAGGTATATAACGGTCATTTTGTCGATCTTAGGTACTTGAGTCAAAAATAAACTTCTTATAATTACACTTTGTTCATGTGGTAAAATATACATTATATCCATAATTATATTCATGATGTATATATCATATACATCATATATATCCAGTATATACATTCATTTATAATATTACATAACATCTAGAGGTAAGAAATGAAATGCACTGTTCATGGAGATGGTAAGCCGTACGTACGCATGAACGCTACTTTCATTTACATTTCATATTTAATGGAATGAAGTTATAATTTTATAAAGGTATAATATAATTCTAGTATAATATAATGTGTAATACCATTTACTCCATCCTTTATACATCCCACATATGGCATTAACGATTCAAATCACTTTGAGGGGGCGGTAGTCCGCACTTTCTAAAATGAAATTATCGCGTTTACCCATAATGGAAATCATAAAGTATGCCATAAATGAGAAATAATGAAGCATAAGTAAATCATAAACATAATATATATATCATATATGAAAATATTTTCATCAAAATGGCCAACATTAGAGGTGTTAAAAGAATATTGAACAATCATCGTTTCATGAGGTAGTATTTCGCCACCCATAGAAACAGTATGTTCTTTTACCATTAGACGACGGTTTTTGTAAGTGTAAACCAAATAATTATCATAACAACATCCTATTATATTTTATATACTGGTATTGTTACAAAATAAATGAATAAAAAGATTTTAGGGGTTGGAGAAGCAAAATAAATCAAAACAACATTAGAGAAAACATTACCTTAAAATCGGGTAACTCTTTTTGATTTGAGGCAAAGGCTTCCATGGGAAGACTTCTTCACAAAGTGAGGCTTCTAGGAGAAAGAGAGGGAATTTGAGAGATTATTTGTTAGAGGATGGCCGAGCCAAAAGGCTTTGAATGTGTGATTAAGGTGGTAGTGGTGGGGGCCTTTTATAAGAGGAGAGAAAGGGCAGTCTTAGAAAGATTGAAATGTTACATTATTATGAAATGATTTTTCGGATTATACAGGTCCCACACTTATATATTTCGAGGATAAGGTGACAAGGGTTATAAATATACTCATCCAATAGGTTTTTACAAGTGTATGTCTTAGAGTTTACATTATATTCTCATTTTATTTAAATCGTTATTTAATGAGGTAATCGCTGCATCATCATGGTGTAATAAATAATTTAATTTACTTAATGTCTAAAAATTATAAAAAAATATCATGATGTAGGAAATATTTTTATATTTCTAATTAATATTTATAGTCAAAAATATGACTTTTATAACCCCATTAAATTTTTTTTAGTAAAACAACTCTTGTTTGTGACATTTTTATTTTAACATTAAATAAAAAGTTATTTATGTCATTTTCCTACCAAAGTGGCTCCATGGGGTCCCCAAGTTGACCCATGGATTTTCGTGGTTGGCCATGACACATCCAATATTATTAGGACATGTTTAAAGGTCATTCCATATGTAATAATAATATTTTTACCTTAAATTTCACTAAATAACTTTAATCGTGATTAATTAAACTTAAAAGTTACTATTTACCAAAAAATTAATTTAATCCCATTGAACCACATTTTACTTCCTAATTACAACCATGTATGTCGGATTTTTTAAAATCAAATCACAGAAGTGGTAATGTTTCATTTAAACGAAAAAACAGTTTTTTAACTACCACTTAGTGGTTTCAATATTCATCAAAAATTGAAGTTTTTAAGAACAATGCCAAAATTTCACCCTAAGATATAATTGATATTCCAAATTCAAAAATGATGTCTATTTTAAAAAATTACAATCATAGACATTGTATTAATTAATTTCATAATTAATTCCCGCTGTCACAACAAATAGCGTGTTTTTAAGAAACAATATATATCAAAAGATTGACAATTGTTTATGTCCAATTTCAAAATGAAATTAATTCTAATGACAACCATTGGATAAAATGGTAAAAATATATTCTAATTATACTTTAAAACCACTCAATAGTATAATTTATCACTATTAATTATTTTGATTAAAAAATTTGTTTTTAAGTAATTTTCACTATTCAAAGAAAATTGGAAGTTCTCAGAAAAATACCAAAAATTCAACATAGGCTAAATTCGATATTCCGAATCAAAAAACGAAGTGCATTTGGAAAGATAAAATTTATTAAATTTCAAAAATTAGGTATTACTATTCATAACGGCTACTTTGATTTGTTGTGGTGTGTGTTAGAACTCGAAGTTGCATACAACACACGTTACTGTATTATTCAAAGAGAAGTGTACCGTGGAATATTGGGGTGTTACAATGGTTGTGTTGAACTGATGTAAAGGTGGCCAGATCGATAGGGTGGTGGGCTTGAACCTCAGGGAGTTTCCTACGTACCATGCCCTGACATGGATCAAAGTCCTCAAAGTTTAGAACAATGTCATAGTTGATGTTTACTCTAAGCCCACGTGAGTCGTGCTCGGTGTGAGAAACAAGAGGAAACAAGGAAATTATGATCATGTAGTGAAAGGTGAATCCATAGTATGTGGGATGGGGCTTGTGCGTGGAGAGGCCCAAATATAAAACTGGGGATTACGTGTGGTTCGTAGCCCAAAGGGGTTGGTACTTACTCTAGGATGGAGGTTCGAAGAGGGAACATGGGATTTTGTGTGGTACGCAGCCCAAAAGTGTTGGTACTAACTCTAGGATGGGGGACCAATGGTGAAAAAGCAAAGTGGGGGAGGTATTTGGGACCGATGAAAGGAGGGGACCATTGTACATCCCGCCCTTTACTAGACCTGGGGACCGAAGTTGAAAGGAGTAGTAGGGATTCTACCTCCTACTTGAAAGCTAGGGGATTACACTGAGATGGTTGCCCTTTCCCCGCAGACAAACACCTCTCCGATAAGGAAGATATCATCCCATTCTAGGGGTGATCCTATCCCTGTGGAGACAAGTGGGCGTGGAGAATGTCCGTGGTGGGGGGACCCCACGTGTGAGCCACGGGGTGAGGTCATAGTTTAACGTCATGTGCTGAGGACAAAGGTTCTTTGTTGTTTAACATCCTGAAACTCGGACGAGGTGAGTTTTCTCTGCAACCCTAGGACTTAAAAAACTGTTACCCTATACTACTTGGTTAAAAGAGGGGCATGAAAAGCTATGGTGGGTGGGTGTCATAGAGAGAACCATCGAGGGGACCACGTTAGCATGGCTATGTGAATAAGCAATAGTCGTTAGCATGCCTATGTGACAAAGCATGAGGTGAAGAAATGAAATGAGCAGTACCATTCAAGGGACTTTGAAGTCACATCATGCAAACCTGGAGGGTTGCACGGGAAAGGGAATTTCCAAGTAGAGGGGTTCATGGGTAGGGGCCTGGTGAAGCATTGTTGTTCCGCGTGGCGGAGGGTACTTGCGAAGGGGTTTTCTTCAAAAAGTGGGATGCCTTAGCCTATGAATAGGGAAGATGTGCATATGGGAAGTTCTTTACAAAGTGGAAAGGGCTTCGCGGAGCACTGCTTCATAGAGAAAAGGTGCCTCATGATGCAAGATGTCGTGATGAAATGTGCTTCACAAAGTACAGTGACCCTGCCTTAGCATGTGGATCATGTGTACATGAAGGGTGTTTTGCGAAGCATAAATGGTATGTGATGACCTGGGTCCCCTTCGGGATCCCCTTCCTTCGCGAAGACCCTTAAGCTTCGTGAAAGGAATCCCTCTCAGATGATGGGATCAAAACAAGACAAACGAGAGGCACTTCACATAGGAGAAGTACCTTGCAAGATCATGGTTCGCAGAGCAGAAGGATGCTTCGCGATTCGAAAAATGGGAAGTCGGAAGGTCGGATTATCCATCTTTTGTGCTCAGGGGGCTTGGTATTTATAAGCAAGAGGTTCCATGAAGCGGAGCTTATGCGGCGTAAATAGGGACTTGGTTGTTTCGCAGCGGGCTTGTGAATGTCAAATGTAATTGCGGAGCATCCGGCCTCGTGGCTTCGCGGTGGCCTTGCGAATGTCAAATGCGTTCATGGAGCGTCCCACCTACTCACTTCACAGCGGGCTCATGAATGTCAAATTACTTCATGGATCATCCCGCCTCCTCGCTTCGAGGCTTCTGCGGTGCTTGGGGGAATCTGGAAAATGGCTTCGCGAGGCAGTCAACGGTGCCTTCATTTTGGATTCTTCTCTATCATGAATCTGGGCGCCCACAAATTCCCCCCCTTTGACATGGAGCCATGGAGGGATCAAGGTTCTAATACTGAGGGTAATCGCCATAATCCTCGGCCGTTCACGATGATGGCTTGCGAAGAGGGATCGCGAGGCGGATAGGGGATGCGTGGGCCGAGCAACCCACGAAGCTCCGTGCGAACTGGACGCGCCGTGAAGCTCTTTTAGTGGTCGCCTATAAATAGGGGAGCTGCAATCTCTTTTTTCCTTTCCCTTCTCCATGAATTTTTCTTTTTACGCTCTCGATTCACAAAGCTCCACATACTCTGTGAGTGTTCTCTGCGAATCAAGTCTTCACGGTTCATAGCGAGTCCTCGACTCCACGTTTGCGATCCACGATCTGGCGCATGAACGACTAGGGAGCACTATGCAAAGAGTCTTCATGAAGAGGATTCGCGAACATGCTCTGTGAACGAGCTTCGAGAACCGACCAAAAAGAATCGTCCATGCTCTAGAACTGAATGGACCACTAAGAAGCTACCCAGGGGGTCCTTGTGGATGCCTCTCAGAGGGGTGAGATGGCAAACAGTTTGGGACTAGGATAGTTAGTCTGTAGCCACTCAGACCATAGTTCATTAGTGGAGCTTCAATTGGAGAGCCATAAAAACTACCCATTGTGTAGAAGGGTTCCCTTGTATGGATTTGGGATGAGGGATGATGTCTTTATCCCTGAAGCAAGTAGGGATGAGCCATCATACTGGTTCTGGAGCACACCATGTCAGCACTGTTGGTTCAGGGCGGCCGATGGTCATTCCCAAGAGTACTTCACACCCATCATCTCTGACTACTTATACAACCATCTGAACAACATTGACGAGAAGTCATTGCAGCCAGAGACATCCCCTCCTATATACCGAACTATCCTCAAGGCGGCACTAGGGAACATGAAGATGGGGTGGTCTGAGGAATGGGACCCGCGCCAGGGCGGCAACTTCACAGCTGATTGGGCATGGGCCTACTGGGTAGGTGCCTCATGCGAGGAGTTCAGAGTGTAGTTGAGAAGAGTGGGCTTGTACGAGGTAGCTTGGGCTTCCCAGTTTCTCATCTACCAGCCGAAGCAACTAATGCCAGAGCTGTTGAGCCAATGGTCACTGGGGACCAATACCTTCCACCTACATCACTGTGAGGCAGGCATCAGCTTATGGGATGTGTATTAGATCTCAGTGGTCCCAATACTGGGGATTATGTACGACGAATTCCTCCATGCAGTGGTTGTGTGGGAGGATCTGGAGTAGATGCCATGGCAGCCATTGGCACAGATGGAGCTTCTTCCCGGGGAGGACAAAGAGGCAGTAAGGGATGTCCAGTTCAGGTGGTGGTTCAAGCGATTCCTAAACTTCCCGATAAATATGATGTTTCCAGCGAGGCCTCAAACTTGCCCAAAGGGGGCTCAGAGTAAGGAAAACTCATACTGGATGCTGTTAGAGGATAGCCAGTGAAAGACTTGGGGGTTTAGTGTCAGCACTATACAATAAAAAATAGTTAGTATGGAGGCATTAATTGTAGCTCTCATCTATGGTTGGATCCTTCTGGTGAGGGAAACCAACATAGGAGTGAGACCAAGCACTTTCATCATGGTGTTGACCTTGGTGATAGGAGGGTGGGTCAACCTAGGGATTCCAATGCTCACCAAGTTGTAAAAGATGTTGTGGCACATTTGTGAGGGGAAGAGGACACAAAAGATATGCCTAGCATTCCATATCCTATACAGGTGGATAAAGGCTCACATCAGAGGGATATATGAGTATCCGAACCCCATCTCACCTCCAGGGTCGAACTTATGTCCCTAGATTCTCAATTCAACTGGGTTTTTTTCGGCCAAGCTGACCGTATCATCGGTGTTAATTTGAATTTGTTAGGCATAATAGTTCATCTTCCATCCATTCCCTTTACCGACATGGGCCTTCACAGATGATTTTCAGCGAGGGGAAGAGCACCAGGACTAACTCTTGGCCTTTCGTGGTGGAGTCTTGGTGGCTAGGGTGGACCGAGAGCACCTCTGTGATCCATAAACCCCACATCGATTTTCAAGGCAATTCCGGTTCCTACAGCGACTGACCCTGCAGGTCTACCTGGAGGTGCGTCATGAGGAGCACCCATGTGTGATGAGGCAGATGTGGCTCATGTTCACACATGAGGATGAGAAGATTCAGAATATACTGCCTTTACCGAACGCCTTCCCCGGGCTGGTGAATGAATTTGAACAGAGCTGGGAGGTGGCCAACCCGGGGGAGATGCTGAAGTGGCCAACCATCCTAGTTTGTGATGACGAGATTCCCCGACCTCGGGGATAAGGCCAGAAGGCCGCAAGGGAATCCCGTAGTGGTGGTTCTGCTGTAGAGGCGATGCCCACACTAGTTGATAAGGAAGCAGTAGTATCGAATCTGGTGGCGGCAGGAGACCTGGTGGTCCCAGGAGAACAGATTCATCCGGAGGGGCAGCCACTGAGAAGATTCCATAGGATTTCTACTCAAGCCCTGGGGAAATAGCTACGACATATTGACATGCTCGATAATTCTATCATACTGTAGGCTTGGAACATCTAGGAACTCAACCGGAAATTACTCATTCCCTCTTAGTTATGGCAGCACCTTAACCGCCTTGGGATGGACTTGCTGGGGATCAGCCCCATTAGAGTCGGTTTTACAGTATCCCAGGTAGAGGAGGAGTAATACATGGCCGAATTGGAAGACTTTATCCACTCCCGGGGTGCCCCGCACCTGATGACAGACTGGGTCAGGGTGCTGTTGGATCGGACGGTCCCTCCGCAACCGGTATCCACTGACCTGAGGGAGTGATTCCCTCTGCCGGAAGAATCAGATGACTCATCCTGGGGAGACAAGGTGGGTAGAGGGAGTCCATTAGAGGAGGGTGAAGTCGGCGATCAGTCTTCAGATCACGATGATTTCGCGGAGTCCCTCGAGGTAGAATCCCAAGTTCCTTCCTTAGGGTCTGCTCTTAGGTTACTCTAGATTCTTTATCAGCATCTGTACTATGTAGGAGGACCTTGTGCATAGACCTCGTTCTCTCCCCTCAGTGGGCACCAATGCGGGACCTTTGGGATCCACACCTGTGGATGTATCATTTTCCGTGTTTGGAAGGGCTAGGACAGTTGAGGCGGCTCCCCCGGAGTCTCCATACCTACCAACCATATACGGGGTCCATGTCTCAGGGTCCTGATGACATTATCCCAAGAGTAAGACTAGATATTTGATATTTTTATGTCTCCTCTACCGAATTTATGATTTCCTTCCCCTGACAATGTTAACTTAACTTCACGTCCCCTTTTTTGGCGTGTACAGTCCTTCAATTGGCCTGGTCCATTACGACGAAGTTGGTCGGTTCTTCTGGTAGCGACCTTCCCGGAGGCATGCCAATGGTCATGGACGTGGACATCCATCCTAACCAAACTATAGCGCTCCCGATCAATGGCAGGGGAACTACTGGATATGCGCCTGAGGTTATTGAGGTGTGATCCAATGACGAGGATCAACCAGACTATTCAAGTCCCGCCACACCTGATCCAACACCAGACGTAGACCCAACTGAGGAGTTCTGTGGGACAATCTTTGCATACTAGGCTACCAACCACGCCGACTGGGACGAGGCGGCCTCTGACGAGAAGGATAGAAAAATAGTACATCGTCGATCATGGAAGATGATCACACAATTCATCAATGAAACCCCCAAGCACTATGGTTGGATGAGTTGGACAGACTTCGCTCGTGACTGTGTGAACTATGTGTTGGGGGAGTGGATTCCCAGCTTCCTCACATTCTCATCTGAGATCTTATAGCGGAAAAGATTCAAGAGTATGACAATGGCCTCCGTGTGGGATGGTAGCAGAGTAATGTAGTAAACATCAAGAGGATCCAGGAGGTTGAAGACAAGGTCCAACGACTGTAGAATCGGGTGGACAAGCACTCAACCTCTATCAATGTGAAATCTGATCTAGCATTGCGATTGAAGGCCTAGCTGGAAGAAGCCGAAGAGGTCCTGAAGCGAGCCTCTGAGGAGATGGCCGCCATCTTGGCTGACGTAGAGTGGGCCCAAATTGCGACCAAAGAATTGCACCCTCTTACTACTAAGGAGGAGCAGGATCTGAACAGGTGGCAACAAATCTTGGACGCCACCATCCAGAGGGTGGCGGAGCTACTACGCTCTTTTGATGTGGTCAACCCATCCATGGGGGGAATTGAACCTCATTTAGTTTAATGATTACATACCCTCAAACGTACTTTCATTCTTTAATTGTTCAATGTCATAGAATGCATGATTTCTGTTGTTTACATTGGTTTATTGCATCCTTGTGATGTTCGCAGAGTGTCCAACGATCATTCCCTAAGCTCATGTGGGTCAGGACCGATATGAGAAACAAGGGATGACTGCATTATCACCTCATCCAAACGTATGAGTGCAAATAAGCTTCGAGCATCCAAGGTTTGAACAACTAGTCTAGATTTCTGAGAGGAAATGGGACACACCTGACTGGAGAATGAAGTTCTCAGAAAACCCTAATTACCATTTTCTCAGTGTACTATTGTGCACGAATAGGGTAATGCCAGGGGCATTGAAATCAATACGAATAGATGGTAATGGGAGGTATGAATCATGATACCCAGGATTCAGAACATTGTGGGGGTGGAATGATAATAAAAAATAAATGTTGACTGCATTCGAAATACAATATCCTTATTGTGTTATCCTGGAATGGGGATAACAAATGAGGGTTGGCCACTAAACATGTTTGAAACATGGGGCCTGAATCAAAATGTCATCTGTTAGTCTTTCAGAACATTGGCCCAGGAAAATCGGTGAGCCATTGGCTGAGCATCCATACTGTTAGGGGGTTCCCTTATACATGAAAGAGGACGAGGGTCTGTATAAGGGGAACACAAATCATGGAAGGTGGAGTGATGGTTTGTTCGAATAGAATCCAGCACTCTCAAAATTACGCCATCGTGGTGGAATCACAGTGGATGGATGCATCATTTTGATCATGGATCATTCGTTCTTTTAGATAGGACCTCTCGGGTGAGGGAGTCGTCGCTTCCCAATGTCTTCTTGGGGTATCCCGAACTTGTCCAGGGAAAGATTGCAGTAACATGGTTCCCCACAAGGTGTCAGGCCAGGGGCCAGAAATGAGGAGGAGTAGGATTTATGCTTCCTGGGGCTGGATCCTAGGTGAAATGACTGGGTGTATCTACGTTTCCCATGAGGATGGTAATCAATCTATACATAGTTTTGGAATCATAGTTTGATGTCATCCAAGATGATGAAAAGCCTGGTTGCGCTGGTGCACATCCTACCAAAACTACTAAGCCCACGTGAGTCATGCTCGATGTGGGAAACAAGAAGTAGTGGTGGGAATTTCACAACACAGGAAGGAACATGTTAGGGCCAATGGAAGCTCGGTGAATGTTGGCCCAATGATGCTAACATGTCCATGTAGCACACCTATATGCACAAAGAAGTAAACCCGAGTATGTCAGAATTCCACTTGAACATGAGGAAGTGGAATTGTGTGAATCATGCTGATCGAAATCTGGATCAAAATGATGGTGACTTGGCGATGGAGGGATAACTGTTGACCATGTTCTAAACACAGCATCCGTATCACATTATCTTGGAATGGGGATAGACAAATGAGGTTCGATCACTGACCATGTTTGAAAAACAAGACCTGTCACAAATGTCATCGAGATCTTTAGGGACGTTGGCCCGAAATGGTAGGGGAGTCGAGGCAGCATAAGACCAGGCCATGAAGGGGGTCCCTTCGAATGTAGAAGAGGATGAGGATTCAAATAGAGAGTTCACGAAGCATGAAAAGGGGACAAGGGGAATATCTCTATGAAAATTCCACACATTGGTCTCTTTTTCAAAATGAATCTGAATACAAAAATGAGATGTATTATATAGAGGGAATCGAGTCCCTTCCCATTGGGAGATCTTAGTTTTGGATCGTAGAACATGGACTATGGATGGTAGGAAATGCAGGAGACACATGGTGGGGTATTTATAAAACCTAACATGAATGGGAACCTGGGGCTCTGACCACCATGTGTTCCCTGGGAAGGTTTTAGGTTGAGGGACTAAAAATGAGAGTTAAGCTGGGCCCGAGGCAAAGTGCACGGACGTTCCAATGTACCCCATGAGGATGGGGATCAAGCCATACATTGTTCTCCAAAGCGGCATGGTAAGGTACCAATGCCCGAGATAAAAGGGGCGTGCGGGTGTAGCCCTCACCCCAAAAGAAGTGGTATTTGATAAATATTGCTTGTCCTTTAAGGTGAATGGGTTTTATTTTGTGAAGCGACATGCCTGGGATAGAAATTCCTGGCATTGCAATAAGAATCAAGACGTAATTGGAATTGAAAAATGGTATGGCGTGTGGGCAATACTAGACATGGTGTCCCCTTGAGTGAGGACATCACGATGCAGTGCCATTTTTCATTGTGCATCCAGGATGATGATGTCACAGTTTAGGGTCATTTGATATAACCAGGCATCCATTTTAACATCATGTGAAACATATGTAGTAATGATGATGCTATGTGGGGAATGTGTACGCTGTAATAAAACATACCCGACATGAATGAGGACATAATCCCATACCACACCGTATGCAATTCTGAGAAAGGAACCTCGGGCCAAGGGGCCTAAATAGATGTAAGAGGTTATGGGGTTGGAGAAACTAGCTCCCAATTGAGTTGGACCCGAAAAAAAGACGTCCGGGTGTTTCTACGTATCCCATGAGTATGGGAATAAAGATGCACTTAGTTGTAAACAACATCTTATTTTATGGTCTTAGAGCTCAGATCATGGATGAGAGAAGATATGGGAGGCACATGGTGTGGTCGTTTCAAAACCCAACGTGAGTGAGGACCCAAGAGGTACTTGCTACACCATATGTTCCTCAGAGAGTTCGGGCCGAGGGGTTGAAATAGAGAGCATGATTTTAGATTCCTAGGTCTAGAGACGAAGACAAGATGCTCTGGCGGTCCTACGTATTCCATGAGGATGGGAATCAATCCGTATGTAGTTCTGGAAGAGATCTTAGTTTAAGGTCTTAGAGCTCAGACCATAGAGGAGAGAAAACCTTCCAATTAATTAGAGACCTCATCCTGATCCCTAAGCCTACATGAGTAAAAATTCGTGTGGGAAACATGGTCGGAAGAGGTTTGATTCACTAGATAGAATTCACGCCAAAGGGAAATCGGTGTGGAGCCACGAATGATGCCCTTATCACAGATTTTATCCTCCTAATGTGTGAATGGGCACTGAGGAATAGTACCAAGAGTTTTGAAGTTCTAGTTGGAGATGATGAGGTGGAGACAGATGTGAATCATGTAACTGACATTTTCGGCTTAATGGGGTTGGTGTGGAGATGGAGGATAAATGTTGATCATGTTTGAAACACAGTATCCATATCGCGTTATCCTGGAATGGGAATAACAAATGAGCATCGACCGCTGACCATATTCGTAGTGTGGGATTTGTATCAGCTTGTTGTTTGTGACCCTTGAGGATGATGGCCCATAATAGTAGGAGAGACATTAGGCCTAGAATCCCTGCCACTTGGGGGTCCCTTCGGGTGTGAAAGTTGATGGAAACCCTAATGAAGGGGAACAGAAAGCCTGAAAAATGGGTGGAAGCGTGTCCAAGAAGAGTCTGACATTCCAGCCATTAAACCAAAGTACCCTTAGGAACATTGGTGAATCACCTAAGAGGACAGAGGGGCTCATCATGAGAGAAGCCAATTTGAAAATATGACTATAGAACAAGGTGATAGAGAACCCTCAGGAGAAAGAGGTATGTGGCATGGTTGTTACAAACCTGATGTGAACGAGGACATAATCCCATACCACACCATACAACCCTAAATAGGAACTTGGGCCGGGGGCCTGAAAAGGCCAAGGGGCCTGAGGCTGGGCCCTAGTCAGGAAGGACCGACCGTTTTGCAGTTTAACATCATGTAGTGAGGATGAAGAGTGGAGTAAGATGTCCCACATAAGGGAGGTGTACGACAAAATGAATAAACTGATGTGAAAGTGGACTTAATACCATACCACATTGTACAACCCTAAACAGGAACATGGGCTGGGGGACCGAAAAGGCCAAGGGGCCGAAGGCTGGGCCTCGGTCAGAAAGACCCGACCGGTTTTTAGTTTAATTTCTTGCAGTGAGGACAAAGAGGGGATAGTGTATCTCATCCGGGGATGTGTACGGCACGATGAGTAACTCGACGTGAATGAGGACATAATCCCATACCACACCATACAATCCCATAAGAGAGTTCCTAGGCCAGGGCATGAAAAGGACAAGGGGCCTAAGGCTGGGCCTCGAATGGGAAGTCCATACATCCTCTTGTATGGTTTCCACCTCATCATAGCTCCTAATCCCACGTGAGAAGTTCTCGGTGAAGGAAACAAGAAGCTGATCTCAGCTCCCGCCATCATGTGGGACCTAATATATGGCATTTCCTAAAGGGAGTTCGTCACTTGGAGATACAACGGGGTAGAACGAACCACTAAACTAAATGTTTGGGACATCTTGGGGTGGTACCAAAGTCATAGGATAACTGTTGACCATGTTCGAAACACAACGTCCCTATAGTGACCTGAAATGGGAGAAACAAACGAGCATCGACTGCTGAACATATTTAAAATGTAGGAATTGTATTGGATTGTTGCTCAACATCCATGAGGGCATTGGCCCGAAGTGGTAAGAGAGACCTTAGGCCAAGCATCCATACCGTTCGAGGGCCCTTCTAGATGGGGAAAATGATGGAGTCCCAATCAAAGGAGTGGGTGAAGCATAGTTGTACCCATCTCTGAAAGAGGTGAATGTCTCCAGGGAGCAGGACGTATGGATGGATCGAGGTTAGATCGACGTGAATTGGGGGAAAATTTTGCACCCCTACCACATTTCTTTACCAACGGGGAATATTCTGGCATTTGGGATGGGCCAACTGACGAAATGTCCAGGAATTCATACGTATACTATAAGAATGGGAATCAAGGAATACCTAGTTCCTGAAGGTCATGAATTTTAACTTCATGTAGTGAGGATGTGGGAGAATAGAATAATAGGGAGTAGGCAGATGGTTCAACCGTTATAATCCTGGCATGAGTGGGGCTACGGAAGCCTACACCATATCATGCAAAGATCCTCTAAGAGAACTATACCAAGGGGGAATAGTCAAAGAGAAGAGTTTGAGGGTTGGGATCAAGATGAGGCATCCAAGAATTCCTACATATCCCATAAGGATGCGAATCAATCCATACATAGTTCTAAAAATTCTATTTCATGTCATTCAGGAAAATGCAGAGTTTAAGGTCCTGCTGGACTAGACAATTTAAGTTCGTGAGAGACCGTCATGTAGTTTAGGGTCATGTGGGACTGGTGTGGGGTGTAGGCTCATAAGGGACTGGTGTTTTATTTAGGGTCATGTGGGACCCGTGTGAGGTATAGGGTCATGCGGGACCTGCGTTCCGTTTAGGGTCATGCAGGACCAGCGTGCAGTTGAGGGTCATGCGGGACCAGCGTGCGGTTTAGGGTCATGCGGGACCAGTGTGCAATTTAGGGTCATTCGGGACCAGCGTGTAGTTTAGGTTCATCCGGGACCGGCATGAAGTATAGGGTCATCCATGACCAGAAGTCTTAGGAAAAGTATTTCTTGAGAAACATGGCATTGGTTGGAGGAGTTATACTCTAGCCAACCATGGTCACCAGGGAGTATCCTCCATTGGGGTAAACCCTGTGAACTATGTAAGGTCTTTCCTATTTGGTCTCCAACATGGGTGGATTCATGCCAGGGACCATTTTCACCCTGAGGGAGAATACCAAGTCACCTTGTAGAAAAGAGGAGAGGCGAACCTTTTTATTGAATGCCATATCTATCTTAATCTGATGCCTTTTTAGATTGTGGAGGGCATGGAACCTATTCTTGCCAAGGGCTTTCAATTCATCCAGACAAATTTCATCCACCTTATCTAGAACCTACTGGACATAGACCGTTGTGCGTAATTAGGTCAGTTGGATCTCAATGGGAAGGATAACCTCGTCTCCATACACCAGGGAATATGGGGTCACATGGGTGTAATTACGATTCATCATCCGATAATCCCAGATTGAGTTGGGGAGCTTATCTAGCCAACACATTTTGTTCTGGACAACCATTTTCTACAAAATTTTAGAGTGGGTATTGTTGAATGCCTCGATCTTCCCATTCTCCTATGCGTGATAGCAGGAGGTATGGTTCGAACTGATGTCGTACATGGCATACAAGTTCATCAGTCCGATTTATTGGAAGTTGGTGCTGTTATCGGTGAGGATGGCGTGAGGGACTCCAAATTGGTAGATGATGTTAGAGCTCACAAATTCAATGATAGAACGGGCCTTGACCACCTTGAGTGGAACTAATTTTTCCCACTTGGAAAAGAAATTTGTGGCAGTCAGGATGAACATGCACTGGTGAGCTATCGTCGGTGGGTATGGTCCCATGATATCGAGTCCCCACACCGCAAATGTCCAGGAGTACTTGGTGGAGTGGAGAGGTTCTGGAAGCTGATGCATGAAGTTACCATGTATTTTGAACATTTTACATATCTATTAAAACTCGATACAATCATGGATCATAGAGGGTCAGAATTACGCCGATCTCCGGATCTGATGGGACAGCCTTGGCCCAACCTGATGGGCACCACAGGAACCAGCTTGATCCTCCCACACAACCTTAGAAATCTCGACACCTTGGATGCAACGGATGAGAACACCATCAAACCCGTGCTTTTAGAGGATCTGGTCAAGACTGGGACCACTCTGGAGGGTAAACTGCAGCGCGCAGCGTCGGATTCACTCACGCTCGGTCCGATAAATTGTGAGGCAACCATTTTGGAGATACTCGAAAAAGGGGGATCTCTATTTAGGGGTTGTTTCAACCACTTCATCTGAGGAACCTGGGGGTCCTGACGTGGAGGTTTCAGTGGTAAGATGGCTTACTCGTAGGTCGTTGTCATCCTCTGGGGTGACTGGGACAATGAATCTCTGGTGTGCCACATGAATAATCAGATCATCCTGCTCGGGTTCTGCAAGTGATGCATCCAGGCCGGTCAGGGCATCAGCTCAACTATTTTGAGATCGAGGTACAATAGTAACTTTAGACCGAGATGGAAACCGGGCCATTAGCTGAAGGGTGCGCTCCAACAATGGTACAAGCTTTGGCTTTCTGATGACATAGTCACTTTTGACTTGCTTGATGAATAGTTCAAAATCCCCATTAACCTGTAGGTGGGGTACATCAATCTCGAGGGCCAGCTCGAGGCCAGTGATAAGAGCCTGATACTCTGCCTCGTTATTGGTGAAACCTTCTGACAACAGGAATGAGTATGGCATAGTGGCTTGCTCCGGGGTAATAAAGACAATACCCATGCCTAATCTGTTGAGTCTGGGATCATTGAGCCTCTTGCTCATGGGGCTCTGGGAGGCACCATCAAAGTGCATATACCAACATGGGATGGAAGGATCTACTAAGAGGATTGCCTCGTCAGGAAAATCCAAGTCTAGGAACTGGTCTGCGGAGGATGGATGGGAATCAAGAAAGTTTTCCAATTCTTGTTTTTAATAGAGTTCTGAGGCACAAACCTAATGTTGAACTACTGGAGGATTACCTCCCACCATGCTGGATGACGAGTTAACATGGGGTGGTTTAGGATTTACTTCAGCAGGTCTACCCATGACACCAATTGTACCTCATGGTACTGCAAGTAGTGTCACAATTTCTGTACTGAGAATACCAGCGCGAGGAAACTCTTCTCGATGGGGGAGTATCTGGTGTCCATATCGAGGAGCATGCTAATGAGGTAGTAGAGGCTGTTTTCCATCCCCTCATTGTTCTTCCAGGCGAGAATGGTGCCGATGGACCATTCCAGGGCGGTGACATGGAGGACCAGAGGCTTTCTGGAGATGGGTGGCATCAAGACCCAAGGAGGGAAGAAATAGTGTTTGATTTCATCGAATTCCTTATGGCACTCTTCATCCCATTCATTTGTAGAGCCTTTCCTCATGAGTCAGGAAAATGGATTACACTTGCCGGCCAGATTCATAATGAATCGGCATATGTAGGCTATGTGGACTTAGAAACCTCGAAGCTCTCGAATATTGCTCGGGGGAGGCATCTGGATGATTTGCTTGATCTTCTTCGGTTCGATCTCAATGCCCTGGTACCTAACAATAATGCCAAAAAACTTCCTTGAGGTGACCCCGCTAGCACACTTCAATGGGTTCATCTTCAAGTGGCGGGAACAGAGGAAGCCGAACACTTTCTCAAGGTCCTTGAGATGGTCATGGAGCTGGCATGATTTGACCACTAGATCGTCTACATAGAATTCCACTAATTTCTAGAAGATTGTCTTGAATATACGGTGGATGGCCCGCTGATATGTGGCACATTCATTCTTTAGGCCAAAGGGCATATCCCGGTAACAGAAAGTACCTTGGGGCGCCCTGAAAGCGGTGGAATCTTTATCCTCAAGGGCCACCCAAATATGATTATATCCAGAGTAACCATCCATGAATAAGAGGGCTTAGAACCCGTTCATAACATCGATCAAAAATTAGGTCACTGGAAGGGGAAAATCATCCTTCAGACAGTGATGGTTGAGATCTCAGAAGTCGATACAGACTATGACCTGTCTTTTCTACTTCATGACTAGCACAATGTTGGCTAGCCACTTAGGGTACTGGACCTACTTGATGAAGCTGGCTCTGATGAGCTTGTCAACTTCCACCTTGACCAAGGAGCTTTGGGACGGGTGCATCTTCTTGGGAGGCCTCTTGAACCCGCGATGGTTTGTCGGGAGACCAAATCGGTGGACGAATACATGAGGATCTAGTCCTGAAATCTCATTGTAACTCTATGCGAACACATCACGGTTCTATTTCAAGAAATCTACATACCATTTCTACTCCTCTAAGGGCATGGCGACACTGATCAATGTGGGTCTAGGATCTGCCTCGCAACCAAGGTTCACCTGTACCAGTTCATCGACTGTGGTGGAGACACCTTCTTCAATGGTGCGGGGAGCATCCTTGAGATCCTCTTCTTCGCTTGAGGAGGAAGTATTCCCAGCAGGAGAAGCTTCCTCTGGGTTAGATGAAACTGACAGGAGGCTGGTACGGGCCTGGACAATAGTAGACATCATATCAGGAGATTCACGCGCTGTTGAGACCATGGTGATGAAGGCGGTTGATCCAATACCATCCAGTCATTGGCCCAAGGGTCCATGCTAGATGATATCAAAGCAATAGTGGCACGTTGTCTTCAGTTGGTCAATCCCATCTCAGTGGAACTGACACGTATGACGTACTGCCATTGCCATGGTCTAGACATCCTGATATCGTATGAGGGTAGGAGGCTCTAGGATCCCCTGAGCCTGGTTCATGTAAGAGTACGGGGTGATTTTCCATTATCACTTGGACATGGGAATATGCCTTAATTTTGTAGTAGAGACAATGAATCATTGCTCCATTTCGGGGTTGTGGCCTCCAATCGATGGATCAGGAAGATGTAGGCATCATCTAGACCTGCCCCGGGGTCATTTGTGACCGTGGTGGGCTCAACCTCACTTGCCAGAATATGCTTATCCTTAGTATTGTAATAGCCAACGTCCAGATAATAGGCTTCACAAGAGGATAAAGGATATGTATCACCTTAGAGTACGCCTAATCAACCATTTAGGGAGTACTTGAGCACTGGAGATATGATGAGTGGATCATCGTGTGCAGGTGGAGTCATGGTCTTCCCATCAATGCATTATACGCGGTGACCTGGAAAACAACCAAAAACTCAGTACTAGAAACTAGGCCATCGAACTGGGTCTTCAAGTGGATCCTACCAAACGGGTTCTACTCTGTCTTGTCGTATCTCTGGATTCTTAAATCAGAGGGAGTCACATCATTTTCGGATAACCCCAGCTTCCACAGTGTCCATGTCGGGATAAGGTTGATCCCAGATCTGGCTTCAACGATACAACGATGAAACTCTATGCTGTTAAATTGGATTGTTATGTACTGTGGGAAGATGTTCCCTTGTATGGGAGAGCATTCGTCTTCTCCTAAGAATGAAATGATGTCCGAGAATTTGGCATTCTCATTTGTTTCAGCATTAAAGGCTTCTGTAGCTTCTACCTCCATCTCAAACTAGAAGGGGCTTCATAAAGTCTCAGCAAGGGCCTCACACATATCCGATGATATGAGAAGGGATTCAAGGATGTAAATCCTCACTAGGATTCCAGAAAGGTGCTTGAAGACGTCATACTTCCACTCTAGGCATGATCTTCAACTCACAGGAGTCCGCTCTGCGATTAGAGGCATGGTGGGCCCTATCGGCTGGACTGACGACTGGCTTGTGCTGGGCGTATCCCGCTGCTCACTAGTCGAATCCTAAAGTGTAGCTTCCAGATGAGGACTAGATGATTGGATCGGCCTATAGCCGGGAGAGACTGGTCACAGCCTGGGCGAGGTAGCTCTACCTGATCCAGTAGCACAAACGGTGGTGGAGGCGGTCCTAATGACACTTGATGAAGAGGCTGCGCATACTGAGCTCTGTGTTGGGCCTGCTATCTGGTCTTGGAAGAATGCATGGCCTGGAAGGAGGTTCTAACTGATGTGCCCTAGAAACCCATATTTTCATGGCTTCGCTGACATTGGCGTCGACTAGGGACATTGGGAAGGTTTTCCTTGCGCTTAGCCTCATCGAGAGTCATATCGGGTTTTACAAACTCCACAGTATTAACCGAAGTGTAACATTGAATATCACTTGAAGATTCATCCACTACTGAGTGGATTCTTTTAGGTATTACCATCTTAGGGGGCATGAAGACACAAAGTGTGTGGGACGACGATGGCTTCGGTGGGGAACATTGCTTTTTCTTGCGCCATCGATGCTTGCTCTTCAGGGAAGAGGCTGGCTGAGATGGTGATGAAAAAGTGGTGGACACTTCTTTTGAAGGCTCTAGATGATTCAGGTGTGCTTGAATGATTCCATGGGCATGAGAAACTGTCTTGCGAGACATCTAGTCATCATACTTTGGGGACCTGTGGTTAGAAACCTTCTGCCACTCACCTTCATTGTCACTACTGTTGTTTGACCTTACAATGACACATGCCACTTGTTTCGGGGCCAGGCCTAGACTAACTATGTTGTTATCAACCTGGTCTTGAAGCTATTCTTTGAACACATAGTACTGCTTGAGGGTGTGCCCCAGAATCCGATGATAGGGGTAGTAGTTGGGGCGATCAGTGAGACTCACCTCTTCCGGCATTCTTCACTCAGCCAAGCATACAATCCCTTTCTCTAGGGAACTATGGAATTAATTGGAGAATTTATTCTCACTGAATGAGTAAGTCCTATTTCTTCTTTTTGGAAAGGGGGCCTTTGGAGCCTGGCACTGACGAGGAGTTGGGGGGCCTGTCGAGGAGGTGGACCCTAATTTTCCCACCTAGGTAGTAGCAGCACATTCTGCTAGGGCCTTAGCCGATTTTGAGGAGGGCGCTGTTGAGATAGAGGCTACTACTGAGGAGGAGGGACTCTTTGAGGATGTGGGACAGTGCTACTGGTAGAAAATCTAGTTGTCCGGGTGCTTCTATTTGGGCCACCGCAGCGGGCTCGGCTCTGGAAGCTCTCCTCGCTGGGATAATAGGGGCCAACAGACATGCATGGCAGGCCTGTTGTAGGGATTACTCAAGGTTCTAGGCCTTATCATAGAAATATTGGAATCCTTCAGGATAGTTCTAGGTGATCAGAGAAAGAACCAGTTTTGTCTTGATGTTCCCTATGGACATAGTTAGTAATTGATCCCGAGTCAATGGCATGTCATTAGAATATTTGAGCCCCTTCCTCCGGGTGATAAAATCTGTGAATCACTCATCAGGCCATTACTTGCACTTGAGGAGGTCTGCAATTCTGGTCTTCCAAGTGGTAGAGCTAAACTGGTAGTGGAGCTGCCTACGAAGGTCATCCCAGCTAGTCACAGATCTGACAGGGATATAGCTGTACAAGATGAATTTTGACCCCTCAAACGTCTGAACAAAACAACAGAGCTTGGTAGCCTCCTTCTACGCTGGAGTCCCTAACATGGGCCCACACCTTTAGTTGACGTGGTCCAGGTGCTGTGGTGGGTCCCCCATCCCATTAATGGGAGAGAATTTGGGATTCCTGAAACCTGTAGGCAACGACATATCATCCACCCATGCTGAGAATGGCTTGTCATCAGGTGGGATTGCCACCTGTATTTTTTCTAATGCCTCAAGGCAGGCTATAAGTGCCGCCATAAAATCATCTGGGAGGGGATCCCTGTCTCGACGGGGATCCCTAACCATGAGAATATTTCCGGGTTCTTCAACATGGTAAAGAGGCCCAACAACTCATGTAGTGGCTGGTGGAGAGGCCTGCATTGCAGCTAGGGTAACCTGGGCCAGATTCCATGGATTTCTGCACCGTTCGGGAGGGTTTTGTGAGACATACCGTGCCATACATCTGTAAGCTCTGACTTCATCCCTATCCGCAGGAGTGGTGTGATCAGGGTTTCCTGGGGGAAGCTCACTGAGGGGCAGTTGTTCCTACCCCTGATGTCCCGACCTAAGATCAGCATAGTCGGGTCATCTCTTTGAAGTGCATTCAGCCAGGAGTTCTTAAACCAAACTCTTCTAATAAGCATGTTTCTAGTGCAACGTGGCCTTCTCGGGGTCCTCCCCCATCTTCTACACTGAAGTGGATTGGTCAAAGTGCTTGACAGCTCCAGCATGCTCTTTTCCCTTACTGGAATTCTTACCAAGTACCAACGCCTCAGTGGTCATAGGGAGACCTAGGAGGTTCCTCTGCTGATGAGTATTCCTCTTCGATAGGACCAAAAATGGTGGCATAGAGGGTATATATCCATAAAGATGCTCCATATCGTCCTCCCTGTCCACTATGTCGGCCATGTTGACCATGACCCTTCCTAGGGGCATGTCCTCAATATCGCATAGCAAGTCGGGCTGCCGCCAGATAGGGCTAAAGAGGAGGAAAGCATGCTGTCCCCAGCCACATATTTGGACGTGGGGGGGGGGGGGTATCCTCCCCGATAATTTTGTGAATTAAATTGATAATTTGAATGCATTGATACGGGAGAGCCTCACGGCGACCTGGTGACTCATGGAGCTGGGCCATAGGGAGTGCGGCCGGATCAACTAGACAACACTACATGTTGATGTCTTTGAAATGCGCTTGGATTCTTGGATAAACCACGTGATGATAAAGAAGACTGAAATGTGTCGCCCAAAGGGTGTAGCTGAAACACTCAAATTTCTCTGGGGTGAGGGATTCTAGTATGCAGAAATCATGTGTTACCACTGGCTAGAACTTCTCAGGGAAGTGGTCCACTGCAAGGATGCTCCAGAAGGTCCTCAGATCAAATTCAAGATCTGACCCCTGATCACCCCACTCGCCAACTGGGGGTGGTTGTGGAACTGGAAGCGGTACTGAGGCAGACCACAGGGACTACAGGCTAGCTGGTGGAGAGTATAGAGAGCGGGCTGAATGGCCTTCAATTCTCGGGCTGTCTTCTGAAGAGTGTAGCGACCTTGCCACCACGTCACAATAAGAGGGGCTGACAACCACCATTCCTAGATCTGGGACCAGGGCTACTGGTGATAGGTCGCAATACTGATTTCCTTCCATTGGTACCCAAAGTAGCTCTCCATGATCTCTTGTGGAGGTAGAGAGCTCATTCGATGACAATGGTGGTGATTGCACGACGATAACCTATAGGGTCACTAGATTATCATCCTCCTGGATATAACTATAGAGGGAGGTGGTAATCCTGTGGACCTTGAATTCCGGGAGCACCATGCTGATGCACCTCATCCCTACACCAACACTTGACTTGGATGAGTGAGGGGAGAGTTCTCAATCTTTTTCGTACTTTGCTTAAAATTCTGAGAAGCGGACTAGTCTGATCTCTATCCGGGCCTTCCCATTATTCATCTTGTGGTGGTGAAAACCCAACTTATTTCCCCTAGGTGGATCCTCGAGATAGGGTTCATTCTTGACACGGGGTTCTTCGGCCGCACTGGTGCTGGGGAATAAAGGGTTTCCATCCTAGAAAGCTGGGGTGTGAGGAGAATCGGGAAAAATGTCAAAGGGGATATGGGGAGGACCTCCATGGATAACACTAGAGTGGGAAAAAGCTCCACTAGACCGACAGAAGCATGGAGAGGACCTCCATTCTTGGTGTGGGTGGAGTGAGGCTGGCCTTCACCCCTCTGGTTTCTTGGGCGAGGAGGACGTTCAATTGCTGCGAAGACTGCGTAGGGAGGATCCCCATGTTGGAGAGGGACCAAATGTGCAATGTCCCTGAACCAGTGATCGGGAGCAGGAGGTGCGACTCCATATCCAGTGTAATGGCCGTGAGGGAGGCTTTCATACTGAGTATAACTACCGCTGGGCAGAACTACATTCGGATTGGGGGTGGCACGGGGCGGACCTCCATGTCGAGCCTTGAAGTGGGTAAAACCCATTATCTCTGTGGTAGTGGTATGGGGATGACCTCTGTACGGGGTGGAATTGCTGTGGGTTAGTTCGCGATGACCAATGCTCGTGTCTATGATGAGGAGAGTCGACCCAGCCTGCCCGTGGGATAGTTGGGGCCTCGATCCTAGTTGGGAATATAAGCGCCTCTGCTCAGTTTATGCAGGGACCTGATTATATGTGTTGGCGGTGGCTTGGGCCAGAATAGACGTCGACATTGATGCCCCTTGGTGGGAATCCTCCTCAGCATGTGCCCGACGCTAGTGTCGGGTCGGACTAGCCGGGGCTAGTGGTGGAGGTGCATAGTTTACAAAGTCCTCATCTGGAAAGACCGAGCGTCAGTACTGATGTGGCGGGGTGGGAGACCTTACTGGGAGCCCCTGCATCAGGACTCTGACCGGGCTAGGCTAGACATCACCAACCTCATCAGCGTAAGGCAGGGAGTGGTCGAAGCACTCTGGGGGCAGGCTCCCGAAGCTGTTGTATATCGGGGTGGGGAGCAATGGCTCCCAGCGTGGCCCACGGGGGTGGAATTGACAGTGAGGCGTGGATGCCTCCAGATCTAGGTGGGCCATATCCCATGTAGGTATGATACCCTCCTCCTCATAACAATGCACGAGGTCATTAATTACCATTCGTTGGATAACTTCCAATGGGGACATGGGGCATTGGCACCCCATGGTCGTGGACGTAGAGGTCGTCACGGAAGCGGTGAAGCCAGGCGGAGCAGCTATGCTGGGATTGTCCCTACCCCTACGTAGAAAGGTGGGCAGTGATTGAATTTTTGAGGTAGCAACCTGATTCTTGAGATGCTGGGAGATGAACATGTTATTGCTGAAAGAAAAAGGAATCAACTACCAAAGCCCCCAGTGCCATCTCGTCTTCCGTGATCGGTAAGTGGGATCCACATGAACAAAGCCGCAGAATGCGATGTCTAATGTTCTACTGCCCCAACTTCTGGTGAGTTTCACTCTAGGCCCACTATTTTCTTTGTGGGACCCGACACCAGATGTCTCGATCTAGTGACACACCAATCCATTGATGCCCCAAGCACTATTAATCTCCATATTTGATGTGAATATCTTCACATTGGGTTCACCATTTCAATTTCCGAAGGTTTTGCTGGGGCACACGCGTCCATCCCATTCATGGATGAGGGACACAACTTTTTGTTTCCCCACATTCCCACTTTCCAAAGGCAGGAGACATTCGCTCTTTATTCAAGGAATTCTACTCCTTGATCGAAACATGATTATGGGATGATAGTTCTTCCATCCGTGGATACCTCCTCGAATCTCGTCTCTTAGTCCGGGTCTCCCTCATATACTTATGATGTTGTTTGTGAAACTATTCCTGGTTCTATATCGTCATGGACACCAGTTAATTATGGTTCTTATGTCAAGACATTACAAGGGGTTCGGTCAGGGTAGCAACCTCTTGTTATGAGAGTATTCAGGCTGGGCATCACTGGAATGTCTTGACGCTGGGGATTGGTGTGTCTATTTTATGTCCCTTATTATAGGGCTTCTCAAGGGCACAGAAGCCCGAGGCATCCCACATCGAATCAGGGGAATATTATGCCATGGGCATGAATTTTTGGTTTTCCTCAGCTTCCCATGTTTAAAATATGGTATGCTTCAAGTTTAACATATGACACAGATGGATCAGACTGATCAGAGCACTTACTAGAGTAGATCAGATAGAGAATCCCCTGGAGGGAACTCTGATATTGGGTCCAACACGTGGGTGGCTTCCCGAATGCTGTCAAACAGAATGGGGAATGGGGTGGAATGATTCCACTAGGATGTGGTGGCCTGGGTAAGAATCAATATAGTTTATGGAAGGTTATGTGAAAGGGGTGGTGAATGGGATGGAACCGTCATGATGATGATGATGGTTTTGGGCTTGATCCTTGGAGAGGTTTCCTACGTATCCCTGTGGAAGGGAATCAAAGTCCAAATAGTTATTATGATGACGGTTTACCACCGATTGGGGTTCACAATGGCCTACCACTGAAAGGAAAATGACTTACCACTGAATGGAGTGACAATGACTTACCACTGAAAGGAGTGACAATGACTTACCGCTGAAAGAAGGTCCACAGTTTAACATCATGTGGGACGTGGGTGAACCGATGTGAATAAGGACCTGGAGTCCAGGTGGATGGTAGGATTGAACCTTAGGGAGGCCTTCTACATACCTTGCCTTACAAGGATCAATGTCTGCATAGTTCATGATGACTGTGTGGGGATTATACTCTAGCCTACCCAGCGTGTTTGTGAATTGATGTGAAGGAGGTTGGAACGACTAGGGTGGTGGGCTTGAACCTCATGGAGGCTTCTTACATACCCTGCCTTGGCAAGGATCAAGGACCAAGTTCTTCTGAATGGTGGTGTGGGGCTTATACTCTAGGCTGCCCAGGATGTTGGTGAAACGACGTGAAGGAGTTCGGAACGACCGGGGTGGTGGGCTTCAACCTTGTGGAGGCTTCCTACGTACCCTGCCTTGGCAAGGATAAAAGACCACATAGTTCATGATGGTGGTTCATGGATTATACTTTAGTCTACCTAGGGAGTTGGATAATCGATGTGAAGGAGGTCAGAATTATAGGGGGGGTGGGATTGATCTTCATGGAGGCTTCTTACTTACCCTGCCTTGGAAAGGATCAAAACCACATAGTTCAGAATGGTGGTGTGGGGATTATACTCTAGGCTGCATAGGGTATTGGCGAACTGACGTGATGGAGGACAGAAAGACCAGGGTGGTGGGCCTGAACCTTACAGAGGATTCCTATGTACCTTGCTCAAAGCAAGGATCAAATACCATGTAATTCATAATGGTGGTGTTGAACCAACGTAAAGATGGTCTGATCAATATGGTTGTGGGATTGAACCACAGGGAGGCTTCCTACGTACCATGCCATGACATGGATCAAAGTCCTCATAGTTCAGAATGGTGGAATAGTCGATGCTTACTCTAAGACCACATGAGTCGTGCTCGGTGTGAGAAACAAGAGGCGAGAATGACCTGAAAATCACATCATGAAAGGTATGTTTGTGGGAAGTGGGGTGGGGCTTACGCGTGGAGAAGCCAAAAGAGGAAACAGGGGCTTACGCGTGGTCTACATCCCAAAAGGGCTGGGAATTACTCTATGATGGAGTCCCGATGGTGACAAATCGTAGTGGGAGATGGACTTGGGACTGAATAAAGGAGAGGCCCATTGTCTATCCCTCCCTTTACTGGCCCTGGGGACCAAAGATGAAAGGAGGAGTAGGGATTGTACCTCCTACCAGAAATCTAGGGGCTTACACCAAGATGGTTTCCCTTTCCCCGCAGAAAAACGCCACTCCAATAATGAGGATATCATCCCCTTCTAGGGGAGTTCCCATCCCCGGGGAGACGAGTGGGCGTGGATAATTTCCAAGTAGGGGGGACCCTACGTGTGAGGCACATGGTGAGGTCACAGTTTATCATCATGTGCAGAGGAAGAAGGTGCTTAGAAGTTTCACATCCTGCAGCTCAGATGACATAGGTTTGCTCCACACCCCTAGGACTTACATAACTGGTACCTTCTGCTCCTTTGTACAAAGAGGGGACATGAAAAGCCATGGTGAGGAGGTGTAATAGAGAGAACCATTGAGGGGCCCATGTTATCATGGCTATGCAAATATGTAACATCCATTAGTGTGCCTATGCGAAAATGCATGAGGCGAAGCAACGCAATGTGCCATATCATCCAAGGGACTTTGAAGTCGCATCATGCAAACCTGGAGGGTCGCACAAGAAAAAGAATTTCCAAGTAGAGGGGTTCATAGGCAGGGTCCTGGTGAAGCTCTGTTGTTCCACGTGGCGGAGGGCACTTGCGAAGGGATGTTATTTTCAAAGTGGGGTGCCTTATCCTAAGCATAGGTTAGAGGTGCATATGGGAGGTGCTTTGCGAAGTGGAAAAGGCTCATGGAGCACTGCTTCATGAAGCAAAGGTGCATCATGAAGCAAGGTGTCATGAAGCAATGTGCATATATGGATTTGAAGGTGAGTTATTTTAATGGGGAAAAACTATGTGTTCTTTTAAATGGTCAAGACTATGAGAATCGGAAGGTGAGTTCTTTTTCCCCATCAGGCCTCATAAACATGGTTTCTATGTGCTTCATGAAGGTGAGTTCTTTTAAATGGGAAAGACTATGAGAATCTGGTTCTTCACATAGGTATGGATCCTTTTTTTAGTCAAAATTTTTACTTTGGACCTAATATGTATACCTAATGAGTCAGTAAAGGTTTCGAGTGTTTTTGGGGAATGTTCGAATACCGAAACCCATCTTTTTGGGAGAAACTGGCTTGACTCACAGTTTAGAGTAAACCGTGTGGGATTTATGCAAGGTTTGCGAACCGTTCAGATGGTTTTTTTATAGAATATTCTTTCATGGTTGATACATGGACATACAACCTAAACTTTCGAGCACCCCCTTTTCCCCAGTTACTTGTGCATGGCTTGCACATGCGTGGTTTGATCAAACAATGTGGCCAAACCATTTAGGAAGAGTTGTCTCAAATAGTTTTTCACAGTTTGACAAACCATGCAGAAAAACCATGCACGAGCTAATTTTCAAGGTCAATATTATGTTTTTCCCTTAATGATATATTAAACCAACCCTTCCTCCATAATCTATGAACCTGTGGTATTTCCCTCCATTTTTACCCATTTTGAGATTTTTTACGGCCAATGTTTGGGATCAAAAGATCTCTTTTTTTCAGCATCCATTTGAGCTTTCGTTCATCAGGTTGGATTAGTAACGGTAAGTACTCGAGTCCTCTTTAGTCATTATTCATCTCTCTTTGTCTCATCCTAGATATCGTTATGTGTGATATTTTCACCTTTTTCATAGACCTACACCGATTAGAGGAAAAAAGGGCTGATACCATAAGATTAGAGTCATACAACCCTATGATGGTTGGTCTATAACTTTTCCCTAAATTTCATTGCATTTATAATGTTTTCATTGGGACCACAAATTTTGTAGAAATTTGTTTCTTAAATTTACAAGCCCTGATTATACTTTTTATAATCATATGGTTATGATATTTTTGAATATGTGGTTAGTTGTTAGTGGTTACAATTATAACTCAATCCTCCCCAGGTTGAAGGTTATTCCATATTTGGGATTTTAGGGTTTCAGTACGTTTGGGCCACCGTTCGGGTGTACCTTTGCTTAACCTTTATAAAGGTTATCCTTTCTCTGATAAATTAATTTATATTAATGAGAATTTCGAAATACCAGGTACCATGCATTCTTAAAATTTGACCTATCAATGTTAAGTACATTAAAATGATTATTAAATGTAAATTGAGAAATTTGAAATGAAAAGTATACTAAGTATATAACTTGGCCTTACCGAATGAGATTGAATAAATGTTACATTTCTGTAGCACCCCATTCCATGTTGATTAAAGGTAGCAGAGTGAACCTCAATAATTGAATGTTCCTTAATGGATAATAATGACTTGATTAAATGGAGGAAATGATCTATGGCCTATCTAATTTAATGGAAGAAAGGGCTTGGAATAATAAATAAATGGTTGCAACTCTACATGACCTATCCACACTAATATAAGGAATGACATGGACCAAAATGAATTACTACATGATTTCAATATCAAATAAAAATTGACTGACTCGATCTTACCTTGGATTCTGAGAGGAGAATACCATGGGTCTTTGGAACCCCATTCTGATTCAAGGATGCATCTTTCTTTGGTTGATACCCACCAAGAATATGGTTTGTATCTATTCCTCATATGTCCAGTATACCATCGTAGATTCTTTTTCATTATTATAGGATACATCTGATACACAACTTAGATCAATCATTGACTAGTAGGTTCGGCGATGAAAGCTCATACGACCCTATCCTTGCTTATCCCTTTTTTTACCATGGATGATCACCTTGAACATGGAAGGTTCATTATTGTGGAATGCCTCAAATTAAGCTCCTTGGAAAACTCTCTTACTCCTTAGCTAGACTCATATTCTGCTGACTTAGAATTCCATGAGATCTAAGTTACCTTGGTTATTTTCCTGGAACTCCTTCACTAGATATCATTTTAGGTTTCCATGCTATGTCTTGGGACCTTTAATACTTATATTATTACGAGGTGATGTCAGTGCTGTCTATGCATCGCGTTACCTATTAACATTAAATGGTAATTTCTTAATTAATGATCTGGTTACATGTTCAGACACCAACCAATGGTTGAAGTAGGTACTTTGGTATTTAGTTATATTATACTACTTTCTTTACTTATATATTCATACCTGCACACTGCTATATTCCATTTCACCGGCCCGATGTTATGGACACCATTGGTGGTGGCCCAATGAGATTTATCTCACACCCTATCTAGGCACCGTTTGGTACTTGGAATAGATTACATGGAAACATGTATTGAAAAAGGGAAGCATACAGATTCCGTCACTTGATTGTGTGTTGATAGGATGGATCTTGATAGCAGATAACCGAGTAGGATCTCAAGATGATTGGAGTATCCTTTTCTTTCTTTTACTTGGTGGAACATGTTATGCCTATTTTCTTGTATCGATGTTTTCCAGTTTTCCAACGATATTTCATTAAATCATCATTGTTCCAATTAATACTGTTATTGTTATTCTTATTATCTATTTTTATCATTTTTCTTCCTCTGTTTATTTATATTTTTTATATTTCTTCTGTTGTTTACAATTCATTCATGTTCCTTCTACTATGCTACACTCTACTAATGATGGCATAGTCTTACAAAGGACAAACCCTGGGCCCCTATTTCTAATCCCCATTCTCTGTAATTTGGAAAGATGCTCTTGATTCCATGTGGCCCACCGATCTTGGGGCACCCGTTAAGTGGAATCTGGGTGTAGGATGTCACATGTATGGATTTCATGCATTACTTTTTACCCATAGATATGTATTTATTATTCTACACCTTTTTTTCCTTGTAATAGTGATTCTACTAACCATTTAATATTATTAATCATTTTTCTATTATATTCCATGATATTAAAATTTTAGATCCCAAATCCGTTTCCAAAAGAGTTTTTGCTCAAAATTTACAAAACAACTTAGGGTTTTGAATAACTCAATTCTCTTCAATTGAGTTATATACATTCTTATTGAACTATATGGTTAAATTTTTTATTTATTATATATAATGACTAATTTATATTCTATTTACTCATTATTTTATAGTGTTATATAATTCTTCCACCAAAATTCTGTATCAATAGATTCTTACCTTAGAGAGTATATTAATTTCAAGGGTTTCTTGTTTTTAATTCCTATTTCTTATGAAAAACTTATAGTTATGAACAAATTTACTTTTATATGTTGTATATAATATCTATTTGTTGTAAAATAACAAGAATTATATATTTTTAAATGTATTTTAATATTATATTAATTATCACTGTCATTCAATTTGTTTTGATTTAAATTTTACATGATCCTCACTACGGGAAACAAACCTTATACCAACAGAGTTATACATATGTTTTAGAAAAACCTTGGGTATAGAGTTTCATTACAAGCCTATACCAATTGTTTAAAAAAAATATTCATATAGGGTGGCCTATACCAACTTCTCTTTAAAAACCATATGTATAGAGCATTAGATAGGGAGGTACCCTCAATATCCTCCTCCCCTCCTCCCCATTCAAACCCTAGTTCCTCTCATGTGTCAATGCATCCCCATCCCTTCAAGGGACTTTGGTCTCCTCCCACCACTTATCAAGTGGATTTGCTGTCCCCATTCTACCTCCATACAATATTGGCTACCCCACTACCCTCGTCAGGTGATTATAGAAAACCAAAAGCTACGCTACACCCATCAAAATTATTCTTCCTTTAATTGGGGTAAAATTTTTGTTGCGATCATTGATAGATAATATTTTATTCACTCCAAATATTACTTTTGTATATTTTTTTAATATTTTTCATGTGTTTTAAATTATAGAGACATGATTTTTCATTTTAGTTTATGTATTTTTTTCTATTTTGGATAATATCCTATTTTTTGGGAATATTATATTTGATTTTAGAGTATTTTTAGCTTGAGGAAGGCTAGCCAATTCATTTTTGGGGAACCCCATTGGTTTCCTAGTCCGAGTGATGGTTCTTTTGGAAATTGTGTGTGCTTCATTTTTTATGTATTACCTTATTTGAGGTGCATCATTTACTATTTTTTCTAGTTGGTTAGGGCATAGAAAGAACCTCAGATGAAATGATGTGTCCTTAGGGGTGAATTATTATTTTTAATTGTATCATGGAAACATAAATTCCATGTATTATATTGGTATCAAAGTGGGATTATATTCTATTAATTTATATATAAACACCCTCATATTCCTCATGTGACCCTTAGGTCAAATTATTTTCATTTTATAACATTCTGTGTCACCCCTTGTTGAACACTTCATTTGAAAATGGTTGTTATTTTATATTAAACTTATATTTGTGACCCATAAATAGACAAGTTAATTTAATGGTTGTTTTAAACCATAGAATGGGATTATATTCCTTAGCATGTGTTTTTGAAAAATCTTAAATGTATTGTAATGACTGTTTTTAGTTTAATGATATTGTTGTGAGCACGAGTTTGAGGTTTGGAAAACTATTACTATTATAATGGGATTTCGAACCTAGTGATTGGGTTTTTTGAAAGTGTTTAAAGTACTTAAAATGGGTTGTTTAATTTTAAAAAGGATTGGTTTAACCAATCTACTCTATATAAGAAACCTTTTTTCAATCTTGGTTGATTCTAAATCAAAAAAATTTACGTTTAAAACTTTTCAATAAATAAAAAATGTGTTTTTTAATTTCAAAATGGCAATATTTCCTATGTGTATCATGTTTTGAAACTTGTTCGTGGATGTGAATGTTTTTCAAGGTTTTGTAAAGGGAAGTGTTGGTTCCCAATGAGTTTCAATAGGTTTTTCTATAAATTTATTCATAGAATTAAATTGACATTTCTTTTTAAAGGGTGAGTTGACATAGAATTCCAAGAATTTTTCATTAAAGTATAATAACCCATACATTAAATATATTGTTATTACTTCATAATTGAAGCATAATTATTACAACATATAAAAAAACCACAATAGGACCGTATAAGTATAGTGTCTTTAGAAACTAGAAAACACAAACAACTGGTTCATAAAGCATATACATTGTCTCCCATTTATTTCATCATATCTAGAATCCCTTTTTGACATATCCTTCTTAATACCCTTCTTCCTGACCTGGGGAAAAGAAAACATACAAAAGGGTGAGCTCAAATGCTTAGTAAGGGTAAACAAAAGAAATATCATTTTTATAAGAACATAATATTTTGGAAATCTTAACCGGAAAAAGAGTTCAAAATTTCATAACATGGGATAAATCATAGTAGTGAAATATAATCTCAATTATCATAACATGAAACTTTGTGGCATACACACATAATCATATAGAATCATTTCTTAGTAGTAAAGACTCATTTTCCAAGACTATCATAGAGGACAAAGTCCATTTCTGAACCGAGTTCACTCCTCATTTCAGTCCTGTATCACTTAACCGGATTAACCATCCATTACATCCATGTCTATATCATGAGATATAAACATTTACCCAATGCATTGGAGGTAGATATAGGTCCCACCAATCTCATAATGAAACCATTCTTATGTGTGGCACAAAATCATTATTCATACATCATTACATAACCCATGTAATAAAAATGGGATTCTTAAACATCGTGACATCATAAAACAATTATTATAAGATAAAGGACTTCATAAAAATAATTACATCACAAAATAATCAAATAAATGTAATAATAGGGATAGAAACAGAACCCTATGTTATCTTAGATGGAAAATAATTTTGATAAAACACTTGAACTCCATTCTTGAGGAAAATATCCTTTCCACTTCAAAAACATTTTTCATTTCTTAACATGTCGTAAAATTTTAAACTAAAAGAAGTTAATTAAAAATAAACTTGAAAACATACAAATGAATCTTCATGGAAATAATGTTCTAAAAATCCATTCATGCCATACAAGTTAAAAAAACATTCTTCTCGCACTTTGGCTGGAAGAGTTAAAAAATATCTCTTACTGAAAACGAAAAAAAATTCCTTTCATATATTTTACTAAAAATTAACCAATAGGTAAAATTGAATTTAAAAATTTTAGGAGGATAGAAATAATATTACATATTGAGGAAACATGGATGTGGATGATAAATATTCCTCAGTAAATTCAGAAGTATAAACAATCTTGGATAAAAATGAGATTCTGATATTTTCCCTTACCTTAGGTCCGATTTGCTTCGTACGTGTCCGAAACTCTTGTATAATGATTTAAAAAATTTCATTGACTTATTACAGAATCATAATAATTGTTATGATATCATATATGGTCATATTATTAGCTTCTTATTAGTAATATTTCATTGCTATTTTTTATTCGGGTGTTTATTGCTTTTTCTTGTTCTTATGCATGATTTGTAGAATAAATTATTATTCTTATTTTTCAGTTATAGATACATAATTTCTAAAATTTTATTAGTATAATATATATCATATTTATTCATTCAATTTATATAATCATTATTCAATGAAGATCATGTAGAACGAGTCGCATCACATCGTGGAGACGGTAGACCGTACGTACGCACGAGCGATGATATCGTTCCCATGATCGTGGAATTGTATTGGAGTGTATGTATACTTTTTAATAATCAATATAACTTTACAATAATTTTATATAGTTACTCTTTACACCATTATACCCATCCAAGTAAGGTGGTGATAGAAAACAGATTACACCACGACATGGAGACGGTATTCCGTACGTTCGCAAGCGTGGTGATTTCATTTTCCGTAGGATGGATAGAAGATGAAATAGGGTTGTTTCATATTTATAAAAACATATAAGTATATGAGTGATACTGATGTTATTACATCATAATGAAACAACTAAATAAGAGGATGTAGTAGACCAAATAAATTTCAAAGAATCGGTAACAGATATGACCTCTTCATCAACACGCCTCTTTGAAACCTCCTCTTAGGGCACTAAAATTGGTCTTTGAAGAAGAAAAGGAACTATAGAATATTACTAGGGAATTTGAGAAGGGAAACGGGCAGGGTTTGGCCGAGCTTGAAGGCTCTAAGTTGTGTAAAGAGGAGAGGGAGGGGGTGCCCTTTTATAAGGGAGGAGAGGGGCACTTTAGGAAAAACTTAAAATATTGTTTTATAATAAAGTCATATTCAGTTTATAATGGCTCCAAAGTGACTTATTTCAAAGCTAAAGTGGGGATGGGTCGACATCCTCTCAACCAATAGGTTTTAGGCAAGTTATATTACTATTTTAACCTTATAATTTAGATTTAACTCTAAGTTAAATAATTTAACTTTTACCAAGTCATTTTTTTCTTACACTATATGGTTAATAAACTTACTATTACAAGCCAAACGAACCCCAAGTGGTTCATTATTAATATATATGACCTTTGCTAAGTCATTTGATCTAACCTTAGATTTTTAGAAATAAAATAACAATTAATAATATAATATTTGTTTTAAATACTATTTTATGTCAATTTTGACACTATTTGGTAATTGATTTTTCTAAAAATTATAAAAGCATGATTAGTTCGAAAACAGTTATTTAAATCAATAATAATATGTCATATTAACCAATAAAATTAGTTTAATTCCTAAAAAGCCTCAAATTACATTTATTTTGGAATTTATAATATCAATTATATTAATATTTCCTTAATAAGGTAATTAAAGCATCATCATTGTGTCATAATTAAATTAACTTATTTAAAGTACAAAAATTATAAATAAAATACCATTATATAGGAAATATTTTTAGCTTTATAATTAATATTTATAGTTGAATTTATCTTATATATAACCCTATATTAAAAATGTTTTAGTTATTAAACTTTGATTTTAACTATTTTAACTCTTTTTTAAATAAAATAATATTAAATGTTCTAATCAAATCCAAGTGGACCTAAATGGTCATAATTTATTCCTATGGTTTTTTTGGTATAATTAGACTTATCTAATAAAATTAGGTCATGTTTTACAGTAATAATAATACCATTTTTACCCTTAATAATCATATTTACTTTTAACCGTGGTAAATAATAGTAAAAAGTTACTATTCACCAAAAATTATTTTTATCTTATTTAACAAAATTTTACCACTTGATATTAACCTTGTCTCTTGTATTTTTAAAATTCCACTCATAGAAGCGGTAAAATTATGTTTTATGTAAATTTGGAAAAAGCTCCTAGGAGGTAGGTAAAAGACGGTGAAAATTTTAATAAAATTTTTATATATCTAAAATTATTATAAAATGAATCTAATGTATTAAATTGAACTTATATAGCTATTATGTATCAATTTTTACCTAAAATTAATTTAAATAAAATAAATAATTATTTAAATAAAAAGTCGATTTTAAATAGTTACCCAATGTTTTCACTATTCATCAAAAATTGAAAGTTTTTAGAAAACTACCAAAAATTAACCCTAGGATAATTTTGATATTTTGAATCCAAAAATGAATTCCATTTTGAAAGATAAAGTTTATAAAATTTCAAAAATTTGGTATTACTATTCATAATGGCTAGTTTGTATAATATTTTAATAACATATCGTTGTTTAGTGAAACTTGGTATTGCGTAAAACGCAAGCTATCAAGGTAGGTTGCTCATGCGTGTAACGCAATCCATGACAGTTTTGTGTGTAGTGAAAGATTCCTTTGTTGATGTATATAACATAAAAAAATATTTCTCATAAAGATCTCGGGTGTTACATTCTACCCCCCTTAAAATGAATTTCGCCCTCAGAATTCGTCACTTTGTAACAAACAGATGAAGATATTGTTCCCTCATCATATCCTCAAGATCCCATGTAGATTCTTCTTATTGGTGGTTCCTCCATAAAACTTTCACCTAGTGAGCGGTCTTGTTCCGTAGGAATTTTTCGCTATGATCCTGAATCTATATCGGCTGTTCTTCATAAGAATGATCTTGCTCCAGCGGTACAAATTCTTAGCTAAGTACATGTGAAGGATTAGGTATGTACTTTCTCAGGAGAGATACATGGAACACATCGTGAACTTCAGAGAGATTCGGTGGAAGTGCCAATCTGTAAGCTACCTTCCCAACACGATCCAGTATTTCGAAAGGGCCAATATACCTAGGGCTCAACATTCCCTTCTTTCCAAATCTCATTACTCTCTTCCAAGGAGATATTCGTAAGAACACTTTATCACCCACTTCAAACTCTAGGTCTTTTCTTTGATTGTTGGCATAACTTTTTTGTCGACTCTGAGCTTCTCTTGTTTGTTGTTGAATAGATCAGACCTTTTCTACCATCTCATCATCAAGATCAGGTCCTAATAGCTTTCTTTCTCCAACTTCATCCCAACAAGTTGGAGTTCTGCATTTATTTCTATAAAGAGATTCATAAAGATCCATCTTAATACTGGAGTGAAAGCTATTATTATTCAAAAATTCCACCAATAGTAGGTGTTGATCCCAACCTCCTTTGAAATCCATAGAGAAAGCTCTCAACATATCTTCTAGAGTTTTAATTGTCCTCTCATACTGACCGTCTTTATGAGGATGATAAGTAGTGATGAAACTCAACTCTGTATCTAGAGCATGCTGAAGACTTCGCCAAAACATTGAGGTAAACCTAGTATCCTGATCAGATATAATGGAAAGGGGTACTCTATGCAATCTTACTACTTCTTTCACATATATCTCAGCAAGCTGATCCAGAGAGAAATCTTCTCTAATAGCAATGAAGTGTGCCGACTTCGTAAGATGATCAACTATAACCCAGATAGCATTGTTTCCTTTGGATGTTTTTGGAAGTCCAGTGACAAAGTCCATTGTGATGTATTCCAATTTCCATTCTGGTATGGGTAATGGTTGTAACATCCCCTTAAACTTCTGTCTCTCAACTTTAAATTGCTAACAAACTAAGCATCGAAAGACATATTTAGCAACATCTCTTTTCATGCCATCCCACAAGATGTACTCTTTCAGGTTCCTATACATCTTAGTGCTTCTAGGATGAATAGAGAATGAAGAACTATTAACCTCATCCAGTAGCTCCTTCTTTAATTCTGGGATGGGAGGAACACAAACCCAATTCCTGAACCTAATTATCCCATCACAATCAAGTTTGAATTCAGGAACATTTCTCACCTTCTTTTGTAACTCTACTTCTTATTTCTGTGCCTCTTTAATCTTCACATGTATAGTTTGTTGAACATTCATTTGAGAAAGATAATATTTTTCCCCTTCCATTATAATTCCAAGATCCATCCTTTGTAAATCCATAAATATTGGATCTTTTTTGATCCTCATCATGGATAAGCAAGCGTGGTCTTGTCGACTTTATGCATCTTCCACCTTCTTTGCTTTCCCAGGGTGATAATGAATTGAGAATTCGTAATCCTTAATCAACTCCATCCATCTTCATTGGCGCATATTCATCTCCTTTTGTGTGAAAATATAATTTAAACTTTTATGATCAGTATAAATATCACTCCTTTCTCCATAAAGATAATGCCTCCAAATCTTTAATGCAAATATTACCGTAGCTAACTCCAAATCATGAGTTGGGTAATTTTTCTAATGGATTTTCAACTGTCATGAGGCATAAGATATAACCATATCATTTTTCATGAGAACACACCCTAGCCACTTTTTGGATGCGTCATTGTAGATCACAAACCTTTCTCCACTACAAGGCAGTGTGAGCACAGGTGCACTAGATGACCATCTTTTTAACTCTTTGAAATTATCTTCACACTCCTCTATCCAAATAACCTTAACTCCTTTTTGAGTCACCCTGATGAGTGGATTAGATAATCATATAAAATATTTCAAAAAACATTGATAATATCCATCAAAACCCAGAAAACATTGGATCTCAGTTACTGTTGTTGGTCTCAACCATCTTTCGATAACCTCTGTTTTTGCTGGATCCATAGATATGCCCTCTTTTGAGATTATATGACCCAAAAATGAAACTTTTTGAAGCCAAAATTCACACTTAGTAAATTTGGAATAAAACTTCTCCTTTATCAGGGTCTTTATTACAATTCTCAAGTGATCTTGATGTTATTCCTTTCTCTTTGAATAGACAAGAATATCATATATAAAGACTACCTCAAACTGATCAAGATAGTCTCTAAAGACTCTATTTATTAGATCCTTGAAAATATCAGGGGCATTAGTAAGAGAAAATGGCATCACTATAAATTCAGTGTCCATACCTTGTACGGAATGCCGTCTTTGGTATATCCTCCCTTTTGACCCTTAATTGATAATACCCTGAACAAAGATCAATCTTGGAAAAGTATTGAGCTCTGCATAGTCGGTCAAATAAGTCATCAATGCATGGGATATGATATTTTTTTTTGATAGTGATCTTGTTATGTTCTCAATAATCAATGCAGAGTCTCATTGATCCATCTTTCTTCTTAACAAACCGAATAGGTGCTCCCCAAGGTGATGCACCGGGGCGTATGAATCCCTTATCAAGATTCTCTTGGAGTTGCTTCTTCAATTCCTGCAACTCAATTGGGTCCATTATATAAGGTGTCTTTGAAATAGGTAAAGCACCCGGTACGAGTTCTATTGAAAAATCAACTTCACGATTTGGTGGAAGACTAGGAAATTCCTCCAGAAAGAAATCATCAAACTCCCATACAATGGGAATATTCTTAATGATGAGTTTCTCTCCAACCATTTGAGATAAATATCCTTCATTTATTGGAATCAATACCCATAAGATAGAATAAATTTCCACTGGAAGGTTATATTCATACTTACATAGATAGATGCTCATATATTGATCAGGAATATGAAATGTGACTTCCCTTCTTTGGAAATCGATATGAGCTCCATATAAGTAAATCCAATCCATGCTAAGAATCACATCAAATTCCACTATAGGAAAGATCACAAGATTTGAAAGAATCACTTTCCCACAAACTTCAATCGGAGAAGAATTTTAAACTTTTGAAGCGACTGTTGTGCCATTAGGGGTTGTCACAACTATCTCAACATCTAATTGTTGAGGTATTACGGTGATACCCTTAGAAAATTCTTTAGAAATAAAAGAGTGGGTGGATCTAGAATCAAATAAAACATTTTCTACTTTAGAGTGGATGGTAGGTGTACCTTTCACCACTTCGTTATCGTACTGCACATCATTGACAGAAATTGCATGTGACTATCCTTTGTCATTGTCCTTAAGCGTTTTTAACATCAATCATCGTAAAAAACCCTTGGATTAGGGCATTGTTTGGAATAATGCCCCATTTCCTTGCACTTATAACATTGAAGTGTAGGAGGTTCACTCTATGAAGCCTTTTCTTTGGTCACATCAATAGACACCTTCTTCCCATCATTTGTGGAATTCAAATGCCCGATGGCCTTCTTTTCCCCATTTGAAACATTTACTTTTACCTTTAAGACAACTCCCTCCATGTTTCCTTCCTCATTTTGAGCATAAGTGGAAACTAATCTTCTTTTTAGTGTGGTCTTTAAATTTCCCTTTCAATTGCATTTTCGGCTTCTTATCAAATTCATATGAATGATAGGTTACTCCATTCATGCCATATAAGTTAAAAAACATTCTTCTCGTACTTTGGCCAGAAAATTCAAGAAGTATCTCGTACTGAAAATGACAAAAGATTCTTTTCATATATTTTACTAAAAATTCACCAATAGGTAAAATTATATTTAAACAATTATAGGAGGATAGAAATAATAATTTACATTGAGGAAACATTGATGTGGATGATAAATATGTCCTAGTAAATTCAGAAGTATAAAAAATCTCGGATAAAAATGAGATTGTGATATTTTCCCTTACCATAGGTCCGATTTTCTTTGTACATGTCTGAACCTCCTGTATAATGATTTAAATAATGTAATTTATTTATTCCAGAATCATACTCATTGTTATAATATCATATATGGTCATATTCTTAGCTTCTATTTAGTAATATTTCATTGCTACTTGTTATTCAGGTGTTTATTGCTTTTTTTTGTTCTTATGTGTGTTTTGTCAAATAAATTCTTATTATTATTTTAAGGTTATAGATACCTCATTTATATAATGGTATTAGTATAATATATATCATATTTATTCATTAAATTTATATAATCATTATTCAATTAAGATCATTTAGAATGAGTCGCATCACATCGTGGAGACGGTAGGCCGTACGTACGCACGAGTGATGATATCGTTCCCATGATTGTGGAATTGTATTGGAGTGTATGTATACTATTTAAGAATAAATATAAATTTACAATATTCATATATAATTATTCTTTACACTATTATACCCATCCATGTAAGGAGGTGATGGAAAATAGATAACACCATGACGTGGAGACGGTATTCTGTACGTACGCACACGCGGTGATTTCATTTTCCATAGGATGGATATAAGGTGAAATATGGTTGTTTCATATGTATAAATACATATCAGTATATAATTGGTACTGATTTTATTACTTCACAATGAAACAACTAAAGAAGTGGAAGTAGAAGACAAAATAAATTTCAAAGAATCGGTAACGGATATTACCTCTTCTTCGACACGCCTCATTGAAAACTCCTCTTAGGGCACTAAAATTGGTCTTTGAAAAATACAAGGACCTATATAATATTACTAGGGATGTTGATAAGGGAAATTGGCAGGGTTTGTCAGAGCTTTAAAGCTCAATGTTGTGTAAATAGGAGAGGGAGGCGGTTCCCTTTTATAAGGGAGGAGAGGGGGACTTTAGGAAAAACGTAAAATATTATTTTATAATAAAGCCATATTTGGTTTATAATGGCTAAAAGTGACTTATTTAGAAGATAATATGGTTATGGGTCGACATCCTCTCAAAAAATAGGTTTTAGAGAAGTTTAGGTTACTATTTTAACCTTATCATTTAGATTTAACTCTAAGTTAAATAATTTAACTTTTACCGTTTCATTTTGTTTTCTTGCACTATATGGTTAATAAACATAATATAACAAGCCAAATGAACCCCAATTGGTTAATTATTAATATATATAACCTTATATATGTCATTTGGCCAAAACTTAGATTTTTAGGAATAAAATAACAGTTAATAATATAATATTTGTTTTAAATGCTATTTTATGTCAAATTTAACACTATTTTGTAATTGATTTTTGTGAAAATTATAACAGGATTATTATTTCAAAAAAAGTTAATTAAATCAATAATAATATGTCATATTAACCAATAAAATTAGTGTAATTCATAAAAAGTCTCAAATTGAATTTATTTGGGTATTTATAATATCAATTATGTTAATATTTCCTTAATAAGGTAATTACTGCATCATCATTCTGTCATAAATAAATTAAATAATTTAAAGTATAAAAATTATAAATAAAATTCCATTATGTAGGAAGTCTGTTTATATTTCTAATGAATATTTATAGTCTAATTTATCTTATATATAACTCAATATTAAAAATGTTTTAGTTATTAAACTTTGATTTTAACTATTTTAACTCTTCTTTAAATAAAATAATATTAAATGTCCTAATCTAATCCAAGTGGACCTAAATGGTCATATTTTATTCCAAAGATTGTTTTTGGTAGAATTAAACTTATCCAATAGAATTAGGACATGTGTTAGGGTAATAATAATACCATTTTTACCCTTAATTACCCTATTTACTTTTAACCGTGGTAAATAAAAGTAAAAAGTTACTATTCACCAAAAATTATTTTTATCTTATTGAACCACATTTTACTCCTTGATATTATCCGCATCTCTTGGATTTTTAAAATTCCACTCACAGAAGCGGTAAAATTATGTTTTATATAAATTTGCAAAAAGCTCATAGGAGGTAGGTAAAAGACGGTTAAAAGTTTGATAAAATTTTTATATATCTAAAATTAATATAAAATGACTCCAATTAATTACTTTAAAATTATGTAGGTATTATGTATCAATTTTGACCTAAAATAAATTTATATAAATTAAATAATTATTTAAATAAAAAGTCGTTTTTTAAATAGTAACCTAGTGTTTTCACTATTCATAAAAAATTGAAAGTTTTCAGAAAAATACCAAAACCTCACCCTAGGATAATTTCGATATTCCGAATCCAAAAATGAAGTCCATTTTGAAAGATAATATTTATAAAATTTCAAAAATTGGGTATTACCATTCATAACAGCTAGTTTATATAATATTTTTATAACATATCGTTGTTTAGTGAAACATGTCATTGTGTACAATGCAAGCTATCAAGGAAGGTTTCTTTTGTGTGTAACGCAAGCCAAGACAATATTGTTTGTAGTGAAATATTCTTTTTATGATGCATATAACATAAGAACAAAATATTTATCTTAAAGATATCGGGTGTTACATAACGTGATTAAATTTTTTGTATTTTATGAATAGTGACTTTTTATAAAAGGCGTGAGACCCTCTTATTCCATTTTCAATATTGTATGCCCATGATTTCTTGTGATATCAACAAGGGATTTTTATTTTTGATACATTTATATATGTTACATGTGTTTTAAAATAAATATGGATTCTTTGTTATTAGGATATTTGATTTGAGGTGTGTGCCATTAAAAATGGTTTATACATGATCTTTGAAATTTCATGATTATTATAATTAACATTTAATTTTAATGGTAGACATGGGAGAATGAGGTAGGTGGATTAGGAGGTTGATTCCGTGACCTAGGATTATGTTTTCCAGGATCATTAAATTATACCAAGGGTTCCCATAGAGAAGAAATTTCTTCTATAGAGTGGTTGAGTATCCAAATTATATAGGCATGTAGTGTGATTCGGAAACCTATTCTTATTATATGACCTGATAGGACCGATTTTGTGGATCCAAAATTTCAGATCCATAAAACTAGGATCCATTTTATAATCACTTTATGGTATTTTTCATGTATAATAATTGTATCCCCTTATTATACGATTTTTATATATAATGTATGTTCTTGTTATTTACCCCTTTTTGTGTGTCATGACATATTGGTTCTTAAATATATGTTTCCTTATTATTTGTGTGTGGTTTAAATATTAATGTTTTTAATTAGGATTTAAAAATGTTTTAAAATAAATAAATAGAAAGTTTAATCACATTGTTCTTTAAAAATATTTTGTAAATGAGTTTCAAAGGGCATGTTCTTTAATGTGTAAAATGTTGTTTATAAAAATAAATTTGGAATAACTTTAATTGAAATGATTGTTTTTTTGTTAATGAATCTATAAGTGTGTGTTGGTTTTAGAAACAATGTACTAGTCCAATGTGACATGTTTTATGGAAAGGATAGTTTTCAATGAGATTTTTGATATTAGAATACTATTTGGAGTTGGAAATTAGTATTTTATAAAGGTGTGTCTGGGAAGTGATTTTAAAGTGGAAAATTAAAAATGTGGTTTTTAGAAAGGGTTATTGGAGGGGGGAAAATATTTTCCAAGAAATTTTTACTATTTAGTGAATATACTGGAAAATATTTTAAAAACGATTTTGATGTGATTTAATTTCAAAAGAACATATGAAAAATGTTTATTTTTTCATTTCAGTATAATTTTTTGCACCTCTTGTTATTCCTAGGGAGATGTTTTGATAATGACCATGATAGTGAATTATAAAATGTTCAATAATTCAACCTTGGTTTATTATTTTAATTCATATCTTATAGCATATGCTATTTATCTTATTCAAAGTTACAGTAGATATTAGTATGCTTTATTAAATTAATATTAACAATGGTTGTAATGAATTTTTTAATTATGGTTTGAAATGTTTTTCAGAGCATAAAATTTTTTCCTATTTAAATGAATGGAAAGAATCTAGATGTATCATACTATTCGTATTTCATCCCAGTTTGAAAATAATTTGTAAAAAAAATTAGATTTTGATTTTAACAATGCTTCAGATGTAGTTTTTATAGGGTTTCCTTGTAATAAGTTTGTTGGAAGACAATGGATAGTCTCGAAAGAAGTTAGCTACCATATAACGAATGTTGTATTTCAAAAATACTATTATGTTTTGTATCATCATAGACAGAGAGTACAACGTTTTACTATTCATGAATGAAAAGAAATTTGTGGTACGAATAATTAAATATTTGAATGGTTTCTGTTTGTGCATCATCATGAGAGAGATAATATGACAGTAAAAGAAGGTAATTATATCAATACACCTGAGTAAAAGACTGAAGATGATATTGAGGGAGGGATAATTTTAGTGGATGATGCCAGAAATCCAGAATATAATGAATGTGCTAAAATTACCAAGTTAGAATTTTTAATGAGGTTATTTCATGGAAAAACCGTGTATGGAATTTCTAAATCCACCATTGATTATAATCTTGACTTTTTTATGGAATTGATTCTGGATGGTGCAGATATTCTCTCAAATCATTATATCTCATGGAAGGTAATTGAGAAGCCTATATTTTCTACTAATAAAGATCACGTGTTAAGACACAAGAGTAAGCTATTAAACTCATCTATTATAAATTTTGTGTATTTTTTTCAATAAAGGAAACTTGAAAAATTACACAATATTTATTACAACAAATGATCTTTTACTGTTCTAGGTTCTAGAAAATTAGATATAGGGCATACATATCAGCCAACTGAACAAATTTGAAACAAAATATTAAACAATGATTCATCAGCATACTGCATCTGTAATAGAAATTCATTGAGATTTTTTTTTTAAAACTATAAAAGTGATTATAACATGTAGGGTGAGCATAAAATGACCAAGAAATGGTTTTTAAAACATTTATGAAAATCCTTTCATGAATATTTATTACTTGAAATAATATTTGGTGTGAAAATATTAAACACGTGTCATTAATAAATCCATATTTTTTATGAGGAATAAATTTTATAAAATAAATATATTTTTAAAATAACTTGGAAATTCCCCCATTGAAAATAATAATTTTTAGTGGATTATCACAGATACTTTCCATACTATAAATAAAAACCATATATGTGGACATAAGACATAAATCATATGGAATCATGTTCCTTTAATCTTATTGGTTCACTCCCTAAGTCCTATCATTCATCATAACTGGTTCCAGTTTTAATAAAAAAAAATTCCATGGAGCTTCCTTTCTAAGTTAAAATCCAAAACATTTCCAAAATATCATACATACAATAAGTTTATTTATAATAAAATTAATTTATTTATAACATGTCATAAAATTTAATTGAAAATGATTTCCAAAACAACTTGAGGGGATTTCCATATGAGAAATAATATTTCCTTTCAAAAACTATAATTGCATGAAAAATAAAATAAGTGTGTGCATGGTCTCAAAATGCATTTTATGTCACATATAAGCTATATAATGGCCATATATATCTATTCATGACATTTCGGGGGTATGTAGATGCATAATCACACATAAAATAATCCTATACATTTATAATGATAATAACTTCATATAGAAAATAATATAATGGGAGACTATAGGAGATGCATTTTTGGAATAATTTCCAAAAATTTAATTGTTAAATGAAAAAAAATGATTACTACTGAAAATTTGGGAAGAACATGTATATGTGTATATACACAATTATATATATATACAAAAAATTTTATAAATACATGTGTTAAACAAAATATTGTAAGCCCTTTTATAATAACCTTATAAAGGATCGATCTTGTTTACAACCCTTAGTTTATAACATAGAAAAATATGATCATTTGAAAATTGAGTGATTTTATACACATATATTCATATATATATAACATATATATATATATATATATATATCTGTGTGTGTGTGTGTGTGTGTGTAACATTGGTTGTGAAAATTTGAGCTAACCTTTTTCAAAACATTGGTTTGAAAATAAGGTTTTAAAACATAATATTCATGGTTATACATCTAATAACATAAGCTGGTAAATAAAATCAATATTCTATAAGTATATTCACATGTATATATATATCATAGGTTGGGAAATTAATTTCAAAACCCTTTAAAAATAAGTATGAAATTAAAGAGAGAATTCCATTACTTATTTTAGGTCGAGAGACGTATTGTGACCTTAGAGAGAGATTGGAATTGTAAGGGATAAGATATATTTCAAGTGCAGAGAGGGGGTTTATATAAATGTAGTATTACCTGTTATAAAAACTGATAATTGATATCCAAATTGACAAAATAAATACAAATAATACCGATAATAGAAAAAAGATCAAACCTGAATCGATAAGAGAGACATATATATATATATATATTCGAAGTTTTGAGGTAAGATAATGAAAATGGTATTAAATTAATAATAAATGCATCAATCTTTAGTAGAAAGTGATGTTGAGAAGGGGACATGTATTGGGATGGAGAGCATCATAGGATGAAATAGAATAGAGGAGGAAGATGATTTTTCAACATCCGAATCATGCATGATGGACTGGTGTGTTATGAGTTGGTTCAATAAAGGATAATGGGATAGGCAGATTAGATCAATTCTGATATGATCAAGGGGTTATGATTAACCCTATCATGGTATATAGGAGGGGTTCATGTAGTTAAATAACGGGTATCCCAAATTTAATTCGATCTGATTTGATAACCCGGAGTGGACACACCATTTGAATGTTTTTTTTAAAAGTCACACGGTTGTGATTAGGCATGGTAGGATTGGATGACTAGTAAAAACACAGAGATAAAATATGGTGGTGGGGTTCAATCTATGAATCAACGTGAACATCCAGGATCTTAAGTGGTTATATCATGTGGCTAAGATCTCATGCCCTGATAAAAAATTCATCCCAAATCAAACCCTCACAAGTTTTGGGAATGTCATATATGTCTCAGTGTGCAACACTTAGGTTCGATGACACAAACACACAACAAAGGGGTCCTTATAAACAGGACACCACCCACGGTCGTTGGCCCAACATCCACACGTGCTTGACTGTGACCCTATACACGAGTCCGTGCACAACCAGCCTATACATAGCATGAGTTTTCTCCTACACTACTCAAGTATACCTGTGTTAAGCACCCATTAGACCTTGAGGTCTTGGCACATAAGGATTCTCATGGATGTGGGGGATTAGCCAAATTTTTGGTAAAATATTTATTACATATGATAAAATAATACATATATTACAAAATACTTATATTTTTATCATACAAAATTAATTATTTATATACTTATATGTATATATTAATATTCTTCTCCCATTATTATTGTTCTCAAAGGTTATATTATTTATTAAAACATTAAATGTTAACTTATTTATTCTAAAATATAAATTTCAATTCATTTTATATTTTTAAAACACTCTACTTTTAAATCAATAATGGTTAAAAAGAATGAATAATCAGGATTTAATTTTAAAATCTAACCATTAAAAATTAATCTCTTGTTAAAAATAATAATAATATTTAGCTGAATATAATACTCTAATTAATTTTAAAGTTTAAACACTTAAAATATTTAATTTTTATATAATTATAATGGTCATTTAAAAATATCAATGGTCATATAAAATTAAATCCAAATGACTTTTTATTTCACCATGACCATAAAAGTAGTATAAATTCCAATTTCTATGGGTATTAAAGAAACAAAAAAAATTCAACGTTATCCTTCTTCCAAAATGGTTTCGTACATTATACATATTATTAGTATATCCATTATTCTTATAGTTTTTTTATTCTAACAATGGTCAACCCAAAGGAAGATCCCTACTAAATATTTCTTCTTATGCAACTTAGAGGAGAACTATTTGTTTTACTAGGTCTTTTTTTTATTTTTCTGGTGTAGTAGAAGCATTTTGACATGTAATGTTGTAACATGATAGAGTTTTATTAAATAAAGAGCTCCATATGTTTTTATTACTCCATTTTTTCATTTTAAATTATATTCATTTATTTATATAAATATAATTACTTTAAGTACAAAAATAACATTAATATTTATTACACCATGGAGAATTAAGTCCGATGTTTTATATCATATGTTTCTGAAAGATTATAGTTTCTTCTTAGAGGTAACAACTGACCTTAATGGATGTAAATAATGTGATAAATCTATATGGATGAAAAATATAGACGGAACACCATCTCGTGTTCCACATAAAGTCATGGGAAACTTTTCATTTATTCTCAGGCTTCAAGATCACTTCATGTATATAGAAATATCAGCCAATGTGAGACAGAATTATGCTGATAGAATTAATGGTAATGATGAGTTGGTTCATCCTATAGGTGTATTAACATATAGAGAACTTGATTAATAACATAAATATTTTCTAGTTGAGGTTTTTAATGTCAGGTTGGATCTATCATGTGATGGTTTTAATTCGTTTGGTCATATTCCTGTTGCACACAATACATGTCTAGTTTTTATTCACGTTTATAATATCCCTTCATGGATGTGTTTTAAAAAAGCCTTTCCTTTATTGACTATTCTATTATCTGGAACTTTTTATCCCAAAAATTATATATATGTCTACTTAAAACCTTTAATAATATATTTGAAGCTTCTTTGGATATGGGTGTGGACACATTCAATTCTTCTTCAAAAAATATATTTTAGATGCATTTTTCCCTTATAAACACTATAAATGATTTCCCTTATTATGAGATGATATATGGTTGTCACATGAAGTAAAAACTTTAATCTCTTATTTGTATGAAGAATATGTGATAGAGAAGGGTTAAATATAATAGTAGTTTCAATTTCATGGGGAATTGAACCTTTTTTCAAATGGACCATCAATACAAGAAGAATCTCTAGGGGGTTGATAATATTGTCAACACTAAACTACCATATAAATGTATTTTAGGAAATTATTTTCTTAATTAAGTGAAATGTAACATTTTCATTTGGGAAATTTTAGATGAAATCTAAACTTGGAAGAATGTTAAAACTGAAGCCACTTAAAATTGGAAAAGGGGAAGTATCTTTTTTGAGTTACCATATTATTCTGCCAATTTATTACATCATTGTTTAGGTGTAAAAAATATTGATAAAACATTAAGTGAAATGTTTCTTTCCAAACATATAAATATATATGGGAATACTAAGAAATATTTTGACCTCATTAGGACATTATGGATTGGTGTATTTGACCAAAATTGCATCCCGTGTGTATTGATGAAAACAAATGGAAATTTCCTTTTTCTTCTTATGTGATGAAACCATTAGAGAAAAATCACTTTATATAAGTATTGGAAAATATCAAGGTTCCTAATATCAATTCCAACAATATATATATATATATATATTAGTCAATATTAGGGGTTTGAAACTAAAATCCCTAAAAAATCATGATTATCACATCTTTCTTCATGAATTCGTTCCAATAGATGTTTGGGATTTAATAATCGATAATATAAGGGTGAAATTGATTTTATTATGTAATATTTTAGAGACCTTGGTGCTAAAATATTATCCAAGTCATTCTTGATAAAAATTCATTAATAAGAACCATTAATTTTGTATGAGATGGAAAAAAAGTACATCCCTATTTTTTCACCATCATGTTGCATTTAACATTTCATATTCCAACTGAAACACTTATTGGGGGACCCATTTATTTTTAGTATATGTATCCTACTAAAATAAATATGAGCATAATGAAATAATTTTTTCTAAAAAAATAATAATCCTAAAGGTTCGATGGTGAGAGGATATTTGACTCAAGAATATATATATTTTTTTCAATGTATTTATCTGATGTGACCACAAGAAATATCCAGCCAATGAGAAATTATGATTATTAGTATTTTTAAATTACACCATTTTTTCCATATCTTCTCTAAACAGGAGGAACTCTTGGGTCATATACATTGGTAATATTGGTCCTTGAAGAGAAGGATATGGAACATCACATAGTCTTTTTTAACTATGGATTATTCAATGACTATATCATGTAAGTAATTTGGATATTTGTATGTTATCTCATACAATTTAATTATAAATATTCCTCATAAATGTATAATAATTTTATGTAGGGGACATAAAAAATTAATAATTAGAGATCATCGATATTTTCCTTTGGGAAGGAGAGAGTCTTTTCAAAGGCAAGAGTTTTCAACTTGGTTGAAATCAAAGGTATCACCATTGAATCAATTATAAAAAATATAGATATCTATTTAATTGAATTATTCATATATATTTTAGTTATTGAGATTAACTAGTGATTATATTTCTGAATAATTTATAGTGTTGGATTTTGGTCCCAATTATTTGGTTTGTGAATGATTTTTTTTAAATTCAATGAGTAAAAATTTATTACAACTGATCAAGTGGGGAAAAAGAGAGAATAACTTGATATAGTTTTGTTAACTGCTATAATGGGCTATTATGTTAGTGAATCAGATTGTCTGCCCTGATATGAATATGGGTATTATTATTGATATTTTGAGAAAATATTGTTATCCGATTACTACTCTTGAGGACGAGTCACTCTAGTGAAATGTATATGGTTTGACTCAATGATGTGATATGGACTATTTATTGATGATTGTGGATTCAAAGTTATTAACATCAGTTGATTCCAAGCTACCTATGAACCAAATTTTTTTGCATCAATGTAAAAATATGTGTTTTATGTGGAAGATTATCTGTGACCTGATCACAGTGTCATTAATTAAGTAGTCCGAAGACATGTTTTTCATGATGATGGGAACAAAGTTCAGACCATAGAATCCCTAATTGTTTTTTAACCAAATATTTCATTTTATTATCAAAAATTTCATTTTGTGAGATTTGATGTTGAACCTGAAGAAGTTGTGGGTAATATATAGAAGCAGTCATATATGTTCACAATTCATTGTATTTCCTTTACATGAGTTTCTCATGTTGGTATTACTATAATTACATTAATTTAGATTCAATTTGGAATGATAAGTATGTTTTAGTATTGTTTGGTTTCATTACATTTAATTATATTTCTTTCAATTCAAAAAATAGGGTTTAATATGAGTGGTAAAAAATGTATAACTTGGTTTTAAATTATTATTACTAAAACATGAAATCACATTGTTTATGACTACATTGACATTTAGATTGTATGCCATTTTTTAAAAACTATTTCTAACAATTGTACATTTCCTTCTTATGAATATTATAAAATAATTTAAAAGGAAGTGATTGTTTGATATTGATCAACAGAGGTGTGAGGATGGGTTAGCTCATGTAGTTCCCTTAGTGAGTATAAATTTTTTAATATTTTTTTTTTCCGCATTATATATAATCACATGTTCATATTATTTATTATTTTTTTAGGAGTATTAAGTTTCAACAAATTTGAATCGTCTTCATCCTACCAACATGGGTCTAAGTGGGGATGCTCCTGGACCTAGATGGAGCCCCCCTATTACACATTCCCACCCTGAACCACCAAGGAACACTCCATCTACCACACCTTTGTATCCTCTTCTTGAGATTCTAGGGATGTTCCCACACATGAATACAACATCATATCATTTATCCTTTTATTCACATACCATGTCTACACTACCTGACATGATGTTTCTACCCACAAATCAATCATAATTTCACATAACCTCTTCTCCCCATAAAAAGTCTACATATGTTGTATGGATACTCATACCCACGCCTCCATCATCTCATTTAGCCTATTATTCTTATACCAATTCTACACTACCTATAGTTATGGTACATCATATACAATTTCCATATACATTGATGTATCCCCAACCCTAATACTCATATCATATAATGTCATCATCACCTCTCTTTCCTTCTATCCATCAAAATGTGATGATTGTATTGCTTCATCTCCCACTCAAGTGCATGTCGATCACCCGTGAGATAATTATACTTTTTTTTCTACCTTTTATATTATTATGTGGGATCATTAAGTAGGGAACATGGGTGTACCAGTATTCCAGAATCTTAGAATCAAAAAACTCAAATAATTGTGGTTTACAATCAGGAAAATAATATGGTAGGTAAAAATTCTAGGTAGTGTAGAAGTTTTGTGGACACATTATTTGAGTACCATGATATCATATAGGCAGAACTGGTCTCATGGATACATCTCGGTAATGGAATAAATGAAAAGGAATGTGTGTTGATATAGGTAAGAAATTTTGATAAATTTATATCAATATTATTATTTTATTTATATGAATTAACATGTTCATTGTATAGTCGATTTAACATTCCTGATAGTGAAGCTACTCTTGTTACAATGTTGATAGATCATGGGTATTGTTAAGATCTTACAAGGAAGAGTTATATGATAGATGGAGGAATATAGTGAGTTCTAATTTAGAGGATGTACCCATATTCTCTAACTATCCAAAAAATCAATATCAAAAAATGAGAACATATTGGAATACTAAAGAGTTTAAGGTATTTTTAATCATTGATATTTTTTATATAGAATTTAATTATTATTAATTTTATTGAATTTTTTCGTTTATAAAGTGTTGGGAAAAAAATAAAAAAGTGTCAAAGACGTATCTACACATATTTGGGTGCACTACAACGCCCGAGCATTCGAAGCGCTAGGTAATTCCACATCTAAGAACCTTTTTTGCCTCATGCCATTTAGAAATCCCCTAACTTATTTTTCTATTATGGTAAAATTCATATTAAATTAATGATGGTATTGTTCACATGGATTTTATTTCAAATTTCAACACTAAATAATAAATTATTTTTATGAAATTTTCATAATGAATATCTAAAATTATATAATGTTTATCATTAGATTTTATTTTTGATTTTTTCATCAATGTTTATCACATATTTTAATTTATGAAATTTCCATTCATTTAAAAGTCATTCAATTTTATTATTACTTGATATTATAAAATGTTGATATTTTGAATATGTGTATACTAGTCAATGTCATTATCAGCTAGAGGTTTTGGTCATCAAAAGTTATATGGCTCAAGGAAAACTATTTTTTTTTGAGTAGGAAAAAAAGGATGGATGTGTAGTCAATTCACAAAGAGATGAAAATATTGTAATTATTTTTATTTTTATTTCAAAAATTAATTTGAAATTACTAATTTAATTTATTTTTTATATTTTAAATATCCTATCATGGATTCCCTTGATGCTATGGAAGATGAAATCATTGAACCAAAATATCATTTGAGTGATGTATTTGGTGACGATCGCTAAGGTAGAGTGTAATATTGACAATGTAAAAACATCATTCCCTCTAGTTTTTGTTCATAATCAGGCTCCTCTCAAACCCTTGAGACCCCAGAGTTAAAAGGATCCCATGCATAATCTACTGAGGAAAAAATAGCTTTATAGAAATGTGAAATAATTAAATAGGAATATTAAATAAGTAAGATGGTTACCAAACACTTCCAAAAATCTATGTCAGTTATAATTCAATAACATCCATCAGAGTATTCTACTAATATTGATTCATATATATCATCAATTTTCTCTTAAAATGGTTCCCCATGTGATTCCAATGAAGGTCCTAGTGTCTATGGAACTGATGGTGGTGGTGATTGTGATATTGATGATGTTGTTGATCCAAATTAAGTAGTTGATTCTATAGATGACGCTTTGGGTGGTTAGAATATTGATGATAGTGAGGATGATATTTCTGATGGTGAGTACATTAGTGATGGACTAGATATTGATCCCCTCCATTTTTGATATAGAAAGAATGAAAATTTTGGATGTTTTTCTGGAATTGAGTGTATTGCTTGTATAGTTGTATCTGTATATTTTAGTATTATATATGGTTTTAAAATTCATAAAATCAGTTAGTTTAAGGTTAAATATATAATATTATTACTACATTGGATTTAAACTATGTGTTTTATTTCATTTATAGGTTTAGGTGGTAGTGGAATTGGTGTAGTTGTTATTGCTTCCAAATGAAGATAGGTACATATACCCACGGTTCTCAAAACCGTGGGTATAATTTCTATTCTAGGATAATCTATACCCATGGTTGAAAACCCATGAGTATAGATATATCCCCACTTATTTTATCAATCATTGGGTATCATAAATTATTTAGGATTTGTACCCATGTTTTTTCTAGAAATAGTGGCTATATGTCAATCCTGACGCCTCCATTAGCCATGGTTCATAAAACCATGGGTATATGGTCACTTTCTAGTAGTTTTGTAATAGATCATCTACCTCAAATTATTTCTATTAATGTAAAAAGTTTTATAATTGATTAAGATATTTTAATCTTCCTTTTATCCTGTTGTATCAATTTCAAATGGTAATACATCTTTATATCAATGTCTGTTACTTAATTTCATTGATATCATATTCTTTTTTGAAATTAATTCTCAAATAAAATTTTTATATTGGTATGAATAAAACTCTTTGTTTCCAACAGTCATTTCTCCTCCATATCCAAATTTTCCCTCGGTATAATATATTACTATAGTTTTAGAAACTTAAATAAGGACCAATTCATAAGATCTTGTTATTTCTCATAATATCATTTCAAATGAAAATTTTATTTTCTTATTTATAATTTGTGTTTTCAAAAAATGTTTTAAAAACATATTAAATGGTTTTAAATATCCTGCATATATATCATATCATCCACTCTATATTTTCTCTATAATTTCTTTTTGTCATTTTCAAGACTCAATTATTGGACATTTCATAATATGTAATGATTTAATATATCATAAAATTTTTCTTTCCATATTTTTAGAAAATGACTTTTTAAAATAAGTTAATGACATTATCACTAAGAGTTTACATATAAAAATAAGATAATATAATTAATTTTAATTTTTTTTCAAAAGAACTTATTTCATATCACGTTGAATTATCTTTACAGTGTTTTATGGTTTTAAAAATAAATTATTTTTCAATTATTCTATGAGTTTTATTTTATAAATAATAATTATTAATGATTATTTTCAACATTATTTTCTTAGAAAAATTATGTTATTCTTATAAAAGTATTATTCATATACCCATTGATTCATTAATTATGTTTTAAAAAATTATAATTATTATGTCACCATAATAGAAATGATATATCACTTATGTTATATTTCATAATCATCTTATGTGTATAACCATATGTTTTATTTCAATACCATTCCTCTATGGAAACCTTATTTTGGATACCATTGATTAAAGGGTGTTCACCAAGAATCCATTCATCAATTGATAAAATAAAATAGTGACTAAACTATATACCCATTATCTATATGGTGTTAACTTCATGTTATGAGTTATTTAAAGTGTATTTACCTAGAAATTTAGTGAATATCATTGGATACTCATTTTTTTCTATGGATAAATCATGATTAAATTATTAATAGAATTATTTATTTTTTCTTATGTGACTTCATTTAAAAGGATATGAAACCAAATTATTTCCATAGTTACTTTATTATATGATAAATTCATTTATTTTATGTGGAACTCAAATTTATATATGACAATGATAAGCATCCTATATCACTCTATAATGCATTGGTTATGGATTTATATCTAATGAAATAATTATGTTACGTGTGTATATTCTTTTACTCACAAAACAAAGTGTGGAAATTTTGTTTTTTAATAACATAATGAGAAGAAATTTAATTTTTTCACAATGGGAATTGTATAATTTTTTTTATAACTTAATTCATGGAAATTTTGTTTATTCATAATTTTAGAATTCCCATTTTCAAATGTTTATTCCAAATATAAATTTTATGTTTTTTTTTCATGATCATTGTGTATTTTCATGTCATATTCCAATGATCAATATTTATTAATAATTTTTATCATGTCATCTTTCCATACTCTATTGATAGGGTAAATGTTCTCCTTTTTAAGATTTCATATCCCTCTACTATGATTTATAGATAACTCTTCCTATTACGTGTTCTTTTTAGTAATAAATTGAACCCCTTCTAATGTTTTCTCAAATATTCATGATCTAAACCTTTATGTCATGTTGGTAATTTTTCCCTTACTAATTTTTTGAGCTGACACCTTTCATATAGTTCCCTTAAATTTGTTATAATGATTTGTATACCTTTTGTGAAGTCTATATGGGAGTTTATTAGAGTTAAATTATGGAGAAGTTTTCACATGTGTTTTAAAATAAATTCATATATATATATATAGTCCTTGAAAACACTAAAACAAAAGGTTTACAAGATGTGGGAGAATATTTTGAGCTGTAATACTAAGATAAAAGATGTGAAAATTAGCTTGGATCATCTAAATCAGTTTAAATTTTAATATATAAAGGTATGTGTCATTATGCACCGAACCTAGGAGTGAGGGTATGGGATTCCTTAAAGGTACTATGTAAGCACATACAACATAAAAAAATGAACATAAACATCCTATAATTATAATTGTAACCACACGGGGATTTGATTATCATTAAAAATATTCATATAGTTTGATGAAGTTTATAAAATATTTGTGGCTATTTCTCAAGATATATATCATGATTATTTGATAAGGTATTGTGTTTTCACATATATTAGAGATAGATTTACTATAAGAGGGGTGTTGTTTAAGGATAAAATATTACTAAAAACAATCTTCCTCCACATGGTGTATGATTATTTGTTGTTATAGTTTTCTGATCAGCACATAGTTTATCAAAGTAAAAAATCCTATGTACATGTAAAATGATTAAACACATTTGATATTTTGAAATCATTAAAACGATAAGAATATAGTGGAAAAACAAAAATTTATAAAACATCTAAACACAATGGAATTTTTTTGGATGTTTATAAAAAAATAAAAAAATATAACAACATAAATTATGAACAGTGGAAAAAACACAAGGTATTGGATTACCCTAAAAATACTCCTCTAAAGAATATTATAAAAAACACACTTTTTTCTGATGTGAATGGAAGTTCATTAAATCTGAACTAAGGTATCAATGACTTTAAACCTATAGGAAGATTTCTCTTTCTTTCCTCAAAATACCTCGATTTAATCACAATAGAAGTTTATCTATCTTTTTATTCTTGGAAACCCCAAATCAAATAGGATCATATATATATAATCCATCCAATATTGAAAATACATAAATCTCATAGGATCATATTTAGTCAAAAAAACATATCCATTGAAGTCCTTAATCAATGATCTAGAATAGAAATCATGAAAACTAGATTATATAGAATGAGACCCTCATAAATTAATCCCCAATGTGAAACTCTCAGAATTCAAAATTAAAATTATTAGAATTTTACAAGGTAACAAGATGTTTTATACTTTTAAAAAACACACCTTCAATTTCTAAAATTCTCTACACCATTATAATAGTTTTTTATCTCAGTTCTTGAATAAATGGACATTTATAAGAAAACCATAAATGGTCATATATATTGATGTTTTGGATCATCTTTAACTTTATTAGAAGTAGGATCATTATCTTTTGATGAAAATAAAATTAAATTACATTTTTGATGAAATTATTCAGCCACTACTATTGGGATTGTTCATCGGGTGAAATTAAATCTCTCTGAGAAATTCAGTTTTCCAAATTTTTATATTTTTTAATCAATCATAGAATATTTTATATGTTGGATTTATAATATAAAAAAACAATAAATAAAGATATCCTATAAAATTAACATCAAATTATGTGTATTGTGATTATTAAAAAAAATAAAGAACAAAAATCATCAACTCAATAATCTCCCCCCTTTTTGGAATGAATAAGACACATAATAGTTGGAACCCTTGTTTTAAGCGTGAGAAAATAATTATTATTCTACTATAAATATATTTTATGTTTTATGGTTTCATTTTATAATATAATATAGATTTGAGAGTTTTTCGTTATGTCTAAGAAAGACTCACCATTGAAGTTGAGTCACTACCAGAGCTGACACACCATTGGAGTGGAATTTGAAAAAGGGTGAAAACACCAAACATCAGTGATGATCCATAAAAATTTCAAAAACTATTGGAAATGATCAATTCCAGACATAAATCATTTTTGATGATGTGAAATTTGGCTAAGCGTTGAAAACAACAACAGTTGAGGAATACCCATGGAAAGTTGACAATTTATTGAAGATTCTTATCATCAGCAATGGGTCATCTCCATGATAAAAAACTATCTGTGTATGGAAAATACGTACCAAAATAGGATGAAATTCCATTAGACTACCTTCCATCAGAATTGAAATTTCACATTATTGGAATGAACTACCACTGAGATGACTCATCTTTGGCACGAATCGCCTCTAGCAGACATTAGATACAATGTTGTTTCATCGTTCAAAAATTTCACCTCCAATATTTATATTTCATTTTATTCTCAATTAATTATTTCTAATTTATATGTATACTAATTTAATGCTTATAGTTATTTTAATGATTGTTCTTATAAATTTTGTAGGTATGTATTAATGTGTGTGTAGTTAATCCAGTACAATTGAAACAGATCCAGAAGATTCACTTTAAAGGCTATTGATAATATTAGTACAAGTCTTCCGGGTGTAGATAGATGGAGAGATAACATAAAAGGGATATACATAGTTACACATATAGGTGTTGAGTGACAGTTTCTGAGAGATTTCATTCGGTATATTTCCTTTAACTGGCTACGAGAAATTAAATCACACATAACATTTTGTTCTTTCCCACAGTTAGAACAAAATTGTGTATGACACTCTTTTCTACCAAAATTTTCATATATGCGAGTCGAGATACATTTTAAGCTACAATAATGGATCCAATTGCTACATAACATATTATACATAACAACACATTATTTATTCATATTTGTTTCTCTTTCTATGTATTTTCTTTTCATTACATACAGTGTCTGTTTACTCTATTTTAAACATGAACATTGTATCTTTATCATTAACTGGAAGAGAATTGATAAATTCTCAAATATTTTTACTCTTTTTTAGCCATTTGTTTTGGAAGAGGTCCTTGTATGTAATGTGATTTTTTTATTCCCATTTATGTTGTTTAAAAGGTCCATGCCTATCCTGGATAGTGTTTTTATTATATACATAACCATTGAAAGGATTTGGTATGAGATTGAGACAAAACCTCTTCTATTTATTTCGATATGGGTTTTTTTTATTTTAATTCATTAAACTAAATCTATTTTAAATTATAAAAAACCAATGATTTGATAGTTAATCATAATTAGTGTTCATATATGATTTTGATTAAGTAAATTGGTTTCAAAAGTTATTGTAGTTTTCATAATTATTTTAACTGTGACTTAATCAATTTTTGAAAAATATTTTAAAAAATCATAAGTTATATTGATGTGATATTTTTATTAACTAGGATGTTTTAATTAAAATTAGTGATTTTATTTAAATCTATCTTTGATTGAAAATTTATTGGGCACTCAATTCACTTCCCCTCTTGATATACTCACTATGACTGGCATTTGGTATCAAATGATATCAAAACATTTGAATTAGTATTTTAGCTCTGTGTTAATGATCTTAAATTTATTTCAATTATAAATTTAGTTCTATAGATTGATAATATACAATATGGTTATGATACCAAAATACCAACTTTAATAAATAGAAATAATTATTTTCAATGGGAAATAATGATTAAAATGCATACAGAGAGTATGGGTTTCAAAATTTGGTCTTCTATATAAGATTATTATGTGTTACCTAAGACTGATAAAAATACATGGGAGAATGATAAAAAAAATTATTATATCAAAAATTTCAAAGCAATTAATTATATTTATTATGCCTTATGAGATGAATAATTTAATAATATATCTTCTAGTGAAACTTCTTGTGTAATTTGGGATACATTACCTATTTCTCATAGGGGAGCGACCAATGTTAACAAAATGATATTGAATACTTATTAAATTAAATATGATTTATTCAAGATGAATCCCAATGAAATTATTTCCTATATTAATCTCAGGTTCAATAAGAAAATCATTATAATGAGCTTGTTAGAGAATACAATGTCAGATAAAGACCAAATCATGTGACTACTAAGATGTATTCTAGAAATATGGATATGGAAATTTGGGTCAATAAGGGAATAATGTGACATTAGTAAGCTACCTTTAAAGGAATTGATTATTAATTTTATGTTTTATAAATAACCACTCAAGGTCAATCATGAATAATATGATGATCCTAATGGAAATTCTATTTCTTTCAATTATACTGCTTCAAAACAGAAATAAAATAAAACAATCAAACCTGAAATCTCTAATAATAGTGAATCAACAGCAGATGTTGATGAATAAATATCCAATTTGGCCATAAAGATTAATAATTTATACAAGAATATGAAATTATTTAGGAATCCAAGTAAATAAGGAATGTATGATAGAAGAGGAAAACTACTACAAATAAATGTTTATACCAAGAAAGATTTGTAGGAAAACTGTTTGTTATAAATAATAATTTTTATGGAAAATTAATGATGATATCCTATAGGGATCTATGGTACATGGAAAATAACGTATCCAGGAATATGAAAAGGGAATAATCGAGCTTCATGAACCTCATAACGGTTGATGGTGGTCATATCACCTTTAGGGAAAATGATACAAGAAATATTATTATCTTTGACCAAATTGGTAACACTAACTCTGTTTTAATTATAAAATTATTATTTTTGTATTGTTTAAAATATAATATCCTTAGCAACTCACAATTATGTGATTATGGTTTTCATTTTAACTTTTAAAACAATTAATGAAATGTATTTAATTTTTAAAATTATTTTGTATTTACTTGTTTTTATAAATGAGAATGTGTATGTTGTTATTCTTGATTTTTTGATTTCTCCAAATGTTTCCTACTCAAGAACCTTTCATATAGAATCTTGAATTTTTCATAAGTTAATAGACCACTGTAAGATTCTCTCACTTAGAAATATTACAAGAAAAGGGTTATTTATGGATATATACAAACATTAATTCACAAGTGATAATGTCTATAACCCCGATGAAAAAGGGAAACATCACAAGATTTATATTAAATTAAAGAATGATGTTTCATAATTTAAGTCTCTTGATATGGTTCACATGGAATTATTTGGACCATCCAAAGTTTCTAGTTTAAATGGGATGTACTATATTTATATAAATGTAGACATATTTTCTAGGTATACATGGGTATTCTTTTTTTCTCACAAATGTGAATATTTCTCTTATTTTACCTATTACGATAGATCTTTAGAAAACCTATGTGGACTGAGGATTATGACCTTATGAATTAACCATGATTGCGAGTTTAAAAATAAATACATTGAATACTTCTCCTCACATAAATTTTAATATTCATAACTTCTCTTCTCTTAAGACCCTCAATAGAATGGAGTCCTAGAAAGAAAAAATAGAACACTTCAAGATATATTTATACTATACATAAAAAATATGACTTACCTATCTACTTTTGGGTAGATGTTTTCAATTCATAATATTATATAATTAATAAATTCATAATTATACATATCTTTAATAAAGAACCCTTATATGATTTAGAATAATATGAAGAGTAATTTTATTTAATTTAGAGTATTTTGTTGCAAACTATTTATTCTTAAAAATAATGATAATCTTGAAAATTTTTCCTCTAAAACTGATGAAGGAATTCTTCTTGGACATTGAGCTTCCAATAAATCATATAAATTTTTAACAAGAGAACCATGACTGTTGAAGAGTCTTTCTATATCAAGTTTGATGTGATATATCCACATTATACTAAAACCCATTTAGAAAACCTTATGAATGATTTATTCATCTTGAACATAAATTCAAAACCTTTTGATTCTAGTGTAAATAAAGAAGAAAAAACATCTAGTTATGAAGAACATCAATCTCCTAAACTCAAACTGGTAGAGGACTCTAAGGTGACCCTCCATTCTTTTTGTAGAGCTATATAGACTCTTAAATACCATCCTTTAGATGTTATAGTTAGAGACATAGATAGTGGTACATAATCTTGAGATTATTTAAGAAATCATGATGAAAACCAATATTTCTTTTCACTTTTTCAACCAAAGAACATCAATGATCCAATTAATGATGAATTATATGTAATAAATATGTAAGAAGAACATAATCTATTTGAATGAAATAAACATTGGGAAGAAATTTATATACCAAAATACACATATTCTATGCGAACTATATGGGTGTTTAGAAACAAGTTTGATGAATTTTTCACAATATTGAGATATAAGGTTAGACTAATTCCCTAAGGGTATAGTCAATGAGGGGGTATAAACTATGAAGATACATTTGTACCAATATCTAGAAATGAATCCATTAGAATACTACTATCATATGAAAAACATTTAGATTTAAAACTATATGTAATTGATATAAAAAAGTTTATTTATGAATCGGTATATAGTAGAGGGTGTTTTTGTTGAACAACCCCTAGATTTCAAAATCCTAGGTTTTCAAATCATTTTTCAAGTAAATGAATGATTTAAATAGTTTTAAAAAGGCTCCTAGAGCTTAGTATGATATGATCAACTATTTTAATATATCAAAAGGATTTTTAAAAGTCATATATGATCCTACCCTACTTTTAAAAATAAATTCAAAAGACGATTTAGTTGATCAAATCAATGTAGATGATATTCGTTTAGAATCTTCTAAAAAAATTGTAATGTTTTTTTTAAAAGTTTATCAAAATTGAATATAGATGAGTTTAATGGGTGAACTGAACTTCATTCATGGTTTTCATATTTTTTTAAAATATATAAGGTATCATTTTAAATCAATGTGAATTTACTAAATAACTTAAAAAAAGTTTTACTTTTGAGAGAACAAAGAGTGAAAATACTCATATGAGTACCAACTGTAAACTGGATTTTGTTAAAAAGGTGAAATCATTTTATCAAACCAGTTATAGAGGTATGATTGAAATCATTATCAACATAACTACTAGTTTACATAACAATATTTTTATTATTTAGATGTGATCATTTTCAAGGAAGCCCAAAATATTCACAATTAGTTTATTTAAAAATGGAGTTTTAAATACCTCAAGTATACAACCAATTTAGAACTATTTTTACCAAGTGTATTTTCATTTGAATTTGTTAGTTATTCAGATTCTGATTTTGGAGGTTGTATGTCAAATTTAAAAAGTACATATGGAACATTTCATCTTTTGGGAAGGACTCTAGTTTCTTAGTGTTGTAAGAAACAAAATTATGTTGCACTATCTACTAATAAAGTTGAATACATAGCTACAAGTAGTTGTTGTGCTCAAATATTGTGGATAACACACACACTACTAGAAAATGGATATCAATTCAGATATTTACTTATATATTATGACAAGAAATTACTATAAATATTTCTATAAACCCTATATATCACTATAGAACAGAACTTATTGATGTAATAAATCAATTTTTGAGAGGATAACTCTTGATTAAATTAGTATAGATCATCATATTACTGATAATTTCATTATCCCTTAAAAATATAAGACAATTAACTAAATCAACCATGTATTGAGCATGATTAGTTTTGGTTAAGTTTAATTTTATGGGACCCACTGTTTATTTTTACCCAGCATTGAGTTTTACCATCCATTGAGTTTTACCCACCATTGAGTTTAACCCATCATTGAGTTTTACTAACCATTGGATTTACTCACAGTTGTATTTAGTCACCATTGGAATTACTCATTGTCAATTTTACCTAACAATTAAAACCTCATGAATTTTTCAATATCATTCTATTTTGGTTTAATCCATTTTTATTATATTAGTTTTTAAATTTATTTATTTTTTTGAGTCATTATTCGATACAAATTTTATTCCATTTTTTCGACTATTATTTTACAAATACATAAATTCCAAATTGATATAAATTTTATGTTTCTATAATTAAAATGATCTCTTCCACATGCCTTTTCTCTTGAGTTGTGTTGTGACCAATTCTGTGTTGACTGTATACCTTCCCTCCTCTTCACTTGATACGATTGAGCCAATCAATATGGTTAGAGTGAAGCAAGCTTCAATTTATTCTCTAGATGATTCATGTCCTTCAATGAATAAAAATGGTGAGGTGATCTGTCCTAATGCAGTTGAGATAGTAAATCCTAGTCTTTCTAAGAGAGTCATTGTATCCAAAAAATAATTTTAGGATGAGTCATTAAATTCATGTATGTATTTATTGATTAGTTTTTCTCAAGACCAATGGCGTATGGAATTGTTTTCTAATAACTAGATAACATTCTATCCTTTCTTGATACATTAATATTACAAGTTTATCATGTTCATATTTATGGAAAAAAGATATTTTTGTGAGAACAAGATTAAATGGATGTAAATTAGATTTCTCTTCAAGTAAGCAGGCTAGTTTTATTGATATTTCTTCATGAAGGAGTTGCCACTGATTATCAAGGAAGTAATACATATATTAGTGGTAATTGTTTGTGTTGATATTCTTTGGTAGAGTTACTAACATATGGGATTTTGAGAAGTAAAATTTCTACAAAACAGTATGAGAAATAATGGTTTCACTTCATGTTTATCCAGAATATGATTGTCCCATGTAAGGGTGACTTTTCCACCATGAGTTATCAAGATGTTTATATATTATATCTAATGAAAAGAGGAGAAAATATTTACCTATATAGATACCTGATTCCCCAAATTATGGAGATTTTATAGCTTTATTCTAGATCCAATTCCTTAATCTACCCTAATTTTATCTCATCTATGCTATATGCTAACAGTTTAGTTAAGGATAGAGAATAATCATTAATATGCTAGAGAGGATTTTGCATCACAACAGTTATTTCAATGTGGATGAATATTTGTTGTAATTATTGTATGTAATAATGGGTGGATGATGGTGAAAGGATTTATGACAATTTCAATTCATTTGACCATATTTATGGACTAAAAAATATTGTGGATCATGGCTTGGTGCTAGGTAGATTGGTTGTTTATTTTGATGAAGAGGAAGGGGAAGTTACAACCTTAGGATATGGGGAGGTGATATTTTCTGTGGATTAAGGTAGTGACCCATATTTACCTTAGGTCTCTCCAGATATATATTTTTGTGATCTTATCTCTCCCAGGTCACTCTCTATTAGGGAATCACTTTTGAAAGAGGAATGTAAAGAATAAGATACAAAATTATCAAAATAAAAATATTTTAATATCGCCTATATGTTCTGAAAATAAAATAAAAATGGTTATATGGAAGAAGGTGGAAATGTTGTGAAGTATTTAAAAAAAGATGAATAAAATGAAAATTTAAATTTTGATGATAGTGATGGAGGTTGTGATGCACTAGATTGGTTTATTGGAGATGAGGATGTAGAGATAATTCAGTTACTTATCTATTCTCAAAATTGATTAGTTTATATAAATGAAGTGATACACAACCATGTTGGTGATGTGGATAGAATAGTTAGATATAAAAATGAATCATTAGTTGAAGGGGTGGAATCCGTGTGTCTGTACAGTCATCCAATTTATCCAGATATTGGTGCATATCTTTGGGTACCTGTAGATGATGTTATGAAAGAGGTTGTTGAGCATACTATTGTTGAATAGTCAGTTGAAGAGAAAATGGTGGCAGAGCTTCCTGCTATTAATAAAATATTTGATGTATTGAGATCATTTTTGTAAATAGATGTTGTAATGACCATTTTTGATTCTATAGTTTTTGAGTATTCTGTTGATAAATATCATATTAATTCATCTATTAGTTGGATGGACTTGATGTGTAAGGAATGGGATATGTTTCATGGAATTCCATCAATACATGGTGGATCTACAATTCATGAAAAGGTAGATACTAAGGGATCCTTGGTTGATCAGACTGATGCTTCAGGTTAGTTAGAGATATTTTCTTCTGATGTGACCACACTTACTATTTCAACTACATCCTTATATTCACATGAAGATCCATTATTATTAGTTGATGATGTCACCGGGGGTGACTTAGATTACTTTATAGAAAATATTATCACTATTTTTTTAATTATCTACCACCTTTGGTTATAGTGATCAATGATAATGATTAAATACATTTTTTAGGGGTTGTGGTTCTTCAAATATACCCCAATATGATGCTTAATATTTGAGGAATTGATTTTTGAAATAGGAGGATGGAATGTGAGATGGAATATATGAGATATATAGTGGAGGATATAAAGTCATCTTTTTTAGAATCCAGGGGTTCTTTGGTAGAATGGATAGAGAATCATTCCTTTATGAAATCTTCATTAAGTGATTAAACTTTTGATGTTGACTTGACCAGGAAATTTGTAAAATAAGATCTTCATGGTGTGTTTGGTGATGTTTCTACCATCCCTCTAGATTGTTTAAGTAAACTTGAGAATAATAGAGATCATGTTCATTATTGGATCCAAGGTTGTTTGTTTCTATAAATGGAGTATAGTTTGTGTTTTTTTTCAATACTCTACATGTAAGACCAGGGAGTACATGGAAGATCATGGAGTTTGAGAGAAAATGGATCTCATAGTTCAATCTCACAACAGTATTGAAGGTGTCAACGTTTCATAGTATTTTCCAAATTTCTGGGCTCTATAATTTGGAGGATTTCTATAATTATGAAAATTATATTTTCTTAGAGGTAGTATGAATATATAGAAAGGAATGAGTTTCCAAAAAATGGGATTCACAAATTGTGTTTTTTGAAGGATCAAAGAATGATGACAGTGATCTACACCATTGTGATGAGCATCACAAAAAATTAATAATTATACCCTCATGAACAGTGATGGTGATATCTACGATTATAAGAATTGGAGGTCTGTAATTGGTTGAAGGTTTTGATATAAATAACTGCAATTATGATGAGCATCGTGATTGGGGAGTTTCCATGGAGCTTTATGAAAGGAAGGGAACCGTGAAGATATTTTTGAAAGATTAGGAAAATGCACTAAGAGGAGGTTTAGTGTCGTGAAGCGAGCCTATAAATATGAGGATACCCTCACATAATTCATATGAGTTTTTCAAGGAAAATATGGAAATGTTCTAATTTCAAAAATCTAAGGGATCTTCATGAATCTATATTTTTATGCGATCTTGAGCATCGTGAAAAGAATATAAGTCATGATTCTTGCCAATGATTATGAATAATGGGTAGTTTACGATGATAGGGTATTCCTCATTAACATAGTGATCTTCATGATAGTAGTGTTTCCATAAAATAAGTGTGTCTCAGGAAGGAATTTTGTTCTAAAAAGCTTTGGAGCTTCACAAAGGTAGTGAGATTCACAAAAGAGTTTTCAATAGGTAGTACTGAATATCATTTTTAAGTGGATATGGATTTAAATGAGAATAAACACATGTACAAGGTGTAATAAGAGTCTCGTGCTATGTTAGGGACATAGAATTTTATGCAAATACATTGAATAGACATTCAAGCTGATAAATTATGTTATAATTCTCTCAAATTAGTGAACTAGGGGAGTCAACAGAAGTGTTCTATGGGATGCATCGAGTTATCAATAAAATATTATAAAGGTAGTGTGCCTGGAATAGATTGATTGTGTATGAACTCTTATATTCCAAAACTATTGATTATTAGTGGATTTAGGTTTGACCAACAAACTGTCATACTATACTCCTTGGACTACACCTTAGTGGTGAACCAAGTTAAACTGTTGTGTTTCCTTTCTGAATGTGAATGCTTGATTGCTGGTCGAATCTATGATACATGTTTAATAAGTTCCTACCAACATGGGAAGAAGATCCATCATATTAAAAGAAAAATTTAACAGGATGATTCACCCCTCCCCTCTCAGTGTGTTTCGAGGTCCTACAAGTGGTATCTGAGAGAAGGTTTACATATGTTGGATACTCTATAGTAAATATTTTCATTATTAAGGATTTGAGTTTCATTCATGAGTCTACATTGAAGTGAATTTTTATGAAGATATTTTTATCTCTGAGTTGAAGTCTATATCCACCAAGACAATGATGAACTAGAAAAAGAATGTGAAGAGGTAGTTGAATAAGTCCATCTTATATAAATAATATTTAGTATCTAGTTATATAGGTCTTTTGAAAATGATGATATTTTATTCTTGGAAGGTGAACAACAGGTGTCACATGCTTCAACCAATGAAAAGGAAAAAAATTCAACCTCATGTATGCAAAAAATATCATGTAATCAGGAGGAATGTGTCATCACCTTTGAATGTTTTCCTAAAAAATGATATTATCACAAGTGGTGATGTTGATCAATCTACAACTTCACATGAATTTTTAATTTCAAGATTAAGAAAAATATCTTTATGATATTCCCAAATAAATATTCTCCTTTTTTTACAGAATCTTTGATTGTATATAGAGGGAGAGCACCCAACTAGAAGGAGAAGCTGACATGATGTAAATGGTCTTGCGAGAAAAAATTCTTGAATTTCTATATCATTATAGAGAGGTTGGAACCTCGAAAGAATAAAATTGGGAACTTGATAAATGTTCCTCCAAATACCTCAATTATGTTAAAGAGAAATAAGTAGTAAAATTTACTCGTAAACAAAAGATACATTCACTTGAAGAAAAATTTCAAAACAAAACTAAGGTCAGGTGTTTATAATTGGAATAAATATCCAAGAAGATCAAGGAACATGAAACCATGATTCAAAATAATGTTCACTTGCGTGAAGAAGAATTTGTTATAATAAATAAGGCTTGTTAAGGAAAAGGTGATTATGATAGAAAATATGAAAATAATCCTCAATATAAAATATCTAGATTTGGAATCCCTGTTGTCCAATCTCGAGAATACATTTATTAAGACCTTAAAAAATAAGGAAACATTTTCATAACTAATAAATGTTCATTGGAGTATTAAAATGCTTAAATAACTTTAATATGTGATAATTATATCATGACATCATTTGATGATCTATCTCAAGCAGGCGAGAAGAAAAAGGTACCATCCATACCAACTTGGGGTAATGTTTCTAAAAATATTATCATGAAGAGTGGAGGTTGTTAGAAAAGTACTAGAATAGTATAATAGAATAATGGTAATATAAATCCTTACACCATTACTATGGTGGATTGGAAAAATTGTATGGAATATAGTTAACTACAATGAGAACAAAAAATTCACTAAGAAGATTCATCAATATTATACATAATACATAAGAAGATCAAGGTTTTTTTGTTCAATGTCGTGCTGCAAAATATTTGAGAATTGTGCATGAAATTTCTGGTCCAAACATGAATATGTGAATGCACAAAGGATTCCCATCCCTTGGGGGAGAAAGCCCGATATGTAAGAGAAACATCCATAGGTCTAGAAGCAGTTGTTTACTGTAAAAAGATTTGGAATAATTGATAACATATGTGAGGTAAGAAATGGCAGTCATCACAAGGGTTGTACAAGATAATATCAACATGTATCCAAAGCTATTAATAATTGAATACAATGGAATCTTGCTAGTAATGAAGAATAAAATGTGGAAAAAATCAGAATAATGTTGTTAATAGAAATACTCCCAAAAAGACATCATTGACTTATTGTGGTAAGACATTTTATTCTAAATCCAAGAAGATTAAGGGTAGTGCATCTAAGACAAATATTATGATGGATGACACTAAGATGAACCCATATATAAGATATGAACTTGTTGTAATAGTTCCCAATAAAATGTTAGTTATTTGGATATAATATTTGGAAATAATGAGGAAACATGAATATGCATAATCCATGGACCGTAGAAAGGAAAAATAGAATCTTCCACATCATGAAAATAATGTTCAATAGAGTTTTCAAACAAAAGGAAAATCATGTGTTAAATATGTTCTGTGTGTGCGATGCATGTAGTCTGGTCACATTGCTAAAGGATGTTTAAGAATAATACCATAGTAAGAAGTGGTCCTTAAGAGGAGTAAGATTGTATCATCCATGATGGCTGTTAAGAACTACAATTCTCTACACAAATTAGAAGAGAATATGAAGATATCCATGACAATAAAACACAAATCAGAACATATGTTCAGACATGCTTTCACGAAGATTACATAAAATGTGGAAACATGGTTGAGAAGATCATATCAATTGTGCGGTCTATATTGATGAATCAATAAGTTACAACATTATTCCCTTAATATTTTTTGTATTTTATTTGTGCTTATAATTCAGGGAATTGACATAGAAACATGGTCTCATTGGTGGAACCTAAGGAGAATATAGGGATATCAATTCATGATATTCAATGTGAAGAAGTAAATATCTTTTAATGATTCCTAATGTTAATATTCAAATATATATATGATGGGGGATCACTTTTTTATCACGACAAATATGTTTTATTAAGTAAAATTAGGATCAAGAAGGTACAATCATTGATTGATCTTATTTATGGTATCTTGGAGAGAAAGTGTTCAAGAAGATTATCCATAGTGATGATGTCAATGTTGTCTAATGTGGAACTCACATCATGAAGAACCATTCTGGTTATTTCTTTATACTGAAATGTCTTTAATTCCATTATTGATGAGATCCACCTTTATGAAGATGCTAAGAAGTTTTTCCCTTGTGTGGGAGAAAATGATGAATGAAAAAGAATATTCTGAAATAGTTAATTTAGTTTTTATCTAACATGATTATTATAGAAATTTATTGAAGATCATGTCATTATAAAATGAGTTTCAGGTAACATGAATAATGGTCAAGAGATATAATCTAATGCAGACATTGTGGATGGCTTCTAAAAAATTCTTTGCTGACATGAAGATTATGATACAGGAGAAGAATTTGAAGAGGAAACCATTTCTGAAGAAACATCATCAAAACCTAAAAAAAAGTTTCTCCAAGGTAGGAAGTAAGCACCTCATACATGTTATTCTAGGTTAGATGCTTATATGAAGAATCCCCAATTCAAAAGAGTTGGTTTTGATCATAATATTTATGTGATTAATTGAAATGTAGTTCAATTTATGGTTCTGGTGTATGTGGATGATATAATTTTTTTACAGAAGTAGGTGATATAGAAGCGGGATTACACATTCATTTCTCATGAAAAGTGTGTAGGAGAGGTTCTGAAGAAAATCATCATGCATGATTACAAACCAATTCTAACTCCAATTGTGGTTAGAACATAACTGGGAAAGAGTTAGGATTGGATATCTGTAGATCTCACTCTATACAAGAGAATCATAGGAAGCCTGTGGTACTTAACTATGACCCAGCCGGATATTTTCATTACAACCTGATTAATGGCCCACATTCAGAGTAACCAAAATGTAGAAAATTTGGAAACTATGAAAATAATCATGTGGTATATTCAAGGTACTCATAATTATATTTTATACTTTTCTGTAATAAGAGATTGCGAACTATCACCATTATTTTATGCTTAATGGGCCATATATGTTATTAAAGGAAAGTAAAAAAGTGGTGGAGAATTTATTATTGTAAATAAACATGTGTCGTGGTTGAGTAATAAATGATAAATTACTTCTCTTTGTACTTCTAATGTAGATTATATCTCACATATAAAGGATTACACTCATCTTCATTTGATGAAGAAACAACTAAGTGATGTTGATGATAAAGTGAAACAATCAATGGTGATTCTCTATGACAATAAGAGCACAATTTATATTGTGAAGAATCTTGTTCACTATTCTCGTACCAATTTTTTTTTTGAAATCATATATCACTTCATCAATGAAAATTAGAAACAAGTCATGATTAAAATTGATCATGTTGGAACTAATGATAAAGTGTCTAACATTCTAACAAATATGTTGTTAGCATGTGTGTTTGAGAAACACCAGTTGAACCTCAGTGTTCATCCACCTCCCATTGCACGAGGAAATTAATAATCTTCCTCTATACATAGTTGAATTAACTATTTCAATCAGTTTGATTATGTGATGGATGTTTATTGAGGAAATACAATCCAAGGGGCATCTTTTTTGAGTTGTCCAAGTAATAAAACAGGATATTTCGGTTTATTTATAATGGGGGAGAATGGATAAATTCAATGGTTCAATGGTATAAATTTAATGAATGAAAATGAGAATGATAAACATATGGTTTTCTTGTTGTCGGAGAATGGATAATGGAAAGATTAAATGAATTAAAAAGGGGTAAAATGATGAGTTCTAAAGTCGAAGAATGATAATGGAAAAAACAGTTCGGTGTTATGAGGAAACAGTCTGGGATTAGCTTGGATATATTTAAACATTCCAAGACTGGAGAACCCAATTGACACACCTCTTGTTTTCTACATCGATCATTGATCATGTAGACTTATAGATTTTGATGAGTTGTTTCGTATGACTCATGTTTTCTTAGTGGCTAACGCTTTGTTGAATTTATCTATAGATTTCCAATAAACCCAAAGGTGGTTATTGTTTGAACCATGGTTGTTCATTACTGTAAATAGAGTATGGTTTGGGTTTTTTTCAATCCTCCACATGGAAGATCCTGAATTAAATGGAAGATTAGGGAGTTTGTAAGAAAATATGTTTTATAGTTCATAATGGCAACAGTTTTGAAGGTGGCATTGCTTCCCAGTGTTCTCCAAATATTTTATGTCCAAAATTTGGAGGGTGGATATTATCATGAAATATTTATTTTCTTAAATTTCTTATGAAGATATGAAAAATTCATTATTTTTTCAAATATGGGCTTTATGGATTGTGTTTTTTTAAAGGATAAAAGAATGATGATGGTGATATTTGTGATAGTGTTGAGCATCATGAATGATGAAGAATAAGATCATTAAAAACGGTGATGGTGATCTCTGTGATTATGATAATTTGATCTTCCTGGCAAGGATAATTTTTTCATAGGACACTCTGTTAGTACAACATGCATCATGTATGGGGAATTTTCATAGTGGTCTTCAAAAGGAGTTGCACCGTGAAGTTTTTTTGTAGGATCAAAAAATGCACTAAGAGGAAGTGGATCATCACAAAGACTTATTCTATAAATATGAGGCTATCGTCACTTCATTCGAATGAGTATTTCAAAGAAAAATCTGGAAACAATCTAATTTTTGGTAGCTAAGGAATAATCATGAATATGGATTTCCATATGGGATTGAGCATTGAAAAAAGACTATAAATATTGACTGATGCCAATGCTTTTGATTAAAGGGTTCATCACATTTATAGGGTATTCCACATTGACTTAGTGAGCTTCTCAAAGAATGTTATTTCTATGTAGGATGCGAGTTTCATGAAGGCAGTTTTTTACGCAAAGGTGGTGAGCTTCGTGAATGTAGTAAGATTCATGAAGGTTCTTCACAAAAGAATTATTGAACATATGGTTTAAGTGTATAGGGATTTCAAAGAGAATCAAAAGAGTTATATGGTGTAATTAGAGTATCATTCTAATTTAGGGACAAAGACATTAAAGTGTATCCATTGATGTGACCTTCAAGTTGAAAAAATGAGTTAGACTTCTCTAAAATTATTGAGCTAGGGGGAATCTATAGAAGAGTTCTGAGTGACATAGTGAGCTATTTAGAAAATATTTTAAAGGTAGTGTGCCTGGAACAAAGTGACTATGTCTGAACTCTTATATTCCACAACTAGTGAAGATTAATGGATTTAGGTATGACTGACACACTGTTAGTGTATGATCCTTGGACTATCCCTTACAGGTGAACCATGTAAAATTGTTGTGTTTGATTTTTTAATGTGAATGTATAATTTTTGATTAAATCCATCATACAGGTTTAACAAGTTATTTTAAACATGGAAACAAGATCCATCATATTAAAAAAATATTGACACCCTGATTCCCCCCTAGCCTCTTTGGGTGTTCTGGGGTCCTACATTAATATGATGATTAGGGAGTATATGAAAGATATTTCGGCTAATAGATATACCATAAAAAATCCACAAAGTATTATATAACTCATATTTACAATAAATATGATCTGAATAATCATTTTATGTTTTCCGCTTAAAATATGAGGATGACTCATGTGACTCATGAATTTAATGAGAAATTGAATATGATAAAGGATATGACTCCAGTGAATAATTTGTTCTATAAGATAATAATGCTCTATTTAGTCCAATAAAGACATATAGAAACATAATTATTGATTTTATAAATGTTTTGAAACTGTTTTTACATGTTTATAGAACTATTTTTGTGGCTTAGTATTCCATTCTTGTTACAAATTATATGACCTCTTTGGTTTCTACCATAGAGTTCATCAATCCCAGTGTAACTAGTTACCCTAATTCTCCAGTTCTATATCATTTACATCCTATCAGCCTGACTCCCAGGAATTTAGTTCAACATCTTAGAGTAAACATTATATGATATCCTCATTCTCTCACTGCTGTTTATACATCTATTCATGTCGTTACCTCAGGCTATGCTACTATTCCTTCGTATTTAGATAAAGGGAAGGGAAAAGCTCATTTTTTCATCAACCTATCATGAAAAGCATTAATTATTAGACTATCTTTGATGGGTATGTGTGTTTTTTTGGATATTTTTGGTTGTACATTAATTCACATTCTTAATAAGGCTTCACTTATTTATATTTTGTTCCCTTTTTTTAAAATTTTTATAATCCCAAAAGTGGTATAGGGATCTATGGAATTAATGTATTTAGAACATATTATTCATTTGATACCATTCTAATATTAATTTACATATATGTTTAATTCCTTCCTTGATAGCATCTCATAACTTGTAGTGTTTCTTATTAAAATCTATTTGATACTATGTGTATCTTATTTTCCCTTTACATCATGGTTTAAAAATATCCATGATTTTTAATCATATAAAAGGGGTAGATTGTTAGAAACCTTTTTTAAGGATAAAAAATCATGTTTATTATATTATTAAGGGTATTTATGTTTTATTTTGTCATTCAATAACATATAAAAGATTGGAAAATTTCCATTAATTCTCAGAAATAATCGTTGTTGAAGATGATTCACCACCAAATTTGACTCATCATTAGAGTAGAAAATTAAAAAAAGTGGAAAATAACTACCATTAGAGTTGATCTATATAAATTTGAAAATATGTTGAAAACAATCACAATCATACATAAATCATTGTTGATGATGAGAAGTATGGATAAGTATTTAAAACAGTGACCATTGAGGATGACCCATGGAAATTGGAAAAAGGGCGGAAAAGTCATATCGTCATCAATGATTCACCACCAAGATTAAAAAATTGTCTATTTATATAAAAGATCATCTGCCATAGGATGATTTACCATTAGACTAACTTCTAATAGAATGGAAATTTGGTAGTGTTATAATGAACTACATCAAAGATGACTCATTTTGGGCTTGAATCACTACTAGCATAAGTCACCTCTAGTGTTTTGTCACCGTCTAAAGGAGTTTCTACCACAGTTTATGATTTTATTCATTTTAAATTAAATTCTTATAATGGTTGTGTAATGCCAGTAGTTATTTTAATGATTTTTCATAAAAAGATTTCATGGATGAATTGATATATGTGCCAACCATCTAGTATTAGGAGAAGAGAATCCGGATGATTCTCTCAAAATACTGTTGATAATAAAATTAGTAGACTCCATAATTCTAATATAAATCGAGATAATATACACAATATAGACACAACTACACATACATGTGAAGTGTGACACTTTCTTATAGCTTTCATTCTACATATTTCCATCACCCGACTATGAGAAAGTGGAAAACACCTAACATTTAGTTCATTCCCATAGAAAAAAAAGAGATCAAAAAATTCTCTTCTACCTCAATTTTAAAAAATACGACATGATATTAATTTCAATATACACTAAAGGAGTTGAAAAATATATAGAATATCGATGAGATAAAATAAATCTTTCTATATATTTTTATTTTCCCTTTCTGTGTATTTTCTTTTCCTTACAAGCTGTGTCATGGCCTGACATGCAAGGTTCTGACCAGTGATTATCCCATGTCTAACTCCAAAAGGCCAGGGAATGAGGACTAGTGCGAGTAGCCATATCTAAAAAATTGGATGTATTAGCCTAAAGTACCTATACACAGGCACACATCTCTAATCCCACACAATGATGAAATGTAAAACAACTAAAAGAATGAATGTGTACATCTAAGATCCCACAACAGAGTAAGATATTGAAGTATTATAAACAACAAAGGAGAAAAAACAAGTCCAACAAAAATTGTAAAGAGTCCAATCTTCTCCAAGGGTGAAGACTATGTAAAAAGTATGATCTCAGTAAACACCGTAGTCTATAAAGCATTAGATATTATCCACTTTCTCCCTATAATCCTAGGAAAACATTATAAATGGTCATCACCTACAAAAGACACGACATGTGTATGCAAAGCCTATGTTCGGGTGATTATAACAATACTCAGTAGGAAACCCCAAAAACACAAAACATGGAGAACCATGTATGGTTGTATTAACAAAAAAATATAACAATGTATAACATATATAATAAAGTAACCCATATATACTCAATAAATACACCATGCCATCAAGCTGTCATAACCAACTATCATCCTCATGATTCTATTCAAAGAAATGGTCTTTCTCGGAGAACTCACTCCATGAGCCATGATACCATCGGAGACACTCAATGAAGAGGTCTAGGCCACTATGACTACCAAAGGAATATCACTGGTCTATGGGGACCATGATACGTAGACAAGGGGTCATGACCAAAACCACATGGGGACACCGCAAACCCAGTATAACTGAACTAGCTACATAGGGTATCATATGCCAATGATTACATTAACCCTTCTGATATGGACTACTAGATTGAGGATCAACACCCTACTCAGGGAGGTCACACTGATTCCACAATCTTCAACAAGGGAACAAATGTGATAGAGGATCACACTCCAGTCTCACGAAGGGACACCACAACTCTATCTAAGTCTCATCCTCAAGAGGGGATCACAGTCTAGTGATATGTATGTAATACCACTATGTTCCCTCAAGTAAAAGGAAAATGTGAATTCACTCAACCTATATTGACCCAAAATAATAAAACTAGGAACCTCAATCACTTTTTAATGGAATACACGACATCTCCCAATGTGTACACGATGTGTCTAGCTATCCCAAGTCATGCCCATGTGGAAGAGCCTCACACAGAATGTAGTCTCTATATACCTGGAATGTAGAATAACATAATGTCATGTAGAGATGCATGGTTCCCTACCGATGTTGCCTATCTAGGTATATGTTACAAAGCCATATGAGCGTATTGGTCCATATTGCCATGCCGTGTTCGTGTGGGACTAAATAACATGTTTGTGCCCGTATACTCCAACCAATGTCCATGTACTTATGAAGTACACACCGAGTTATACAGAAGGAGTCACATGTCAGGTGATAGGATTCACACATCATGTGATCCTTATCTTTATCCAGAAACCCAATACACCACTGAAGGGGGCCCACACTTCATGTAATCCTAAGTTACACGTCGTGTTGCTCTGGATTTTTTTCGATAAATAGTTATTCCTCTATTCTTCCTTATAAAACACTTTAAAATTGATTTTCATCTGGAATTTCTCCATATATCCCAAATATACGTCGCTCAAGCCTTGCCTCCAGTAGCTCTTCATAATCTGGCCTCGAAATACATTAAGAAACTCACCTCTGATGTCCTTTCACTGTGAACCACCCAGAAAGGTTGTATAACCCTAGATTGGTTCACGTTCTTCCCTGATCTACCCATTATCACCATATATCCTCAATCTGAAACTACCATCAAGTTATATAACCACATTTTTGATCTTTCACACCAAACAATGGTTATGCAATGATTCAGAACCAGGTATTTGTTTAACCAATGACCTATGTATTTACAATGATGGTTGTATGGAGACACTTGAATAGAAATACATAAACTATAAAAGTAAGGAACGAACCTAGGCCATTTTTTTAACATCGATTCATTATCCTATAAAGGTTGAATGAAAAGGGATGACAAACGAACCAAGTAGAATTATATCAAATAGAAATCTACCAATGATACACTGGTTAATCATTATTTTATGAATTGATTCGCATTCATCCAAGATTAATAATATGATGAAATTGAAAAAAAAGAACATCATACCTCAATTTCGACCAATCAATTGAAAATAACGAAGCTTTGTTTCAATTTTGGAGAGGTCCTTCAAATTTTATATACATTAATCATCGATACATCATTGTTCGTTGGGAATAATTCACCAGATCTCTCTCTCTCGAATGAATTCCGAGATGATTTCTAGGGTTTTGAAGAAAACCCTCGAATTTTAAAAATATTTAAATTTAATGTAGAAAAATATATATTGTTTCATCGTTTCATCATTAAAATAATTTAATTAATTTATTCATTTTACACCGATGATGGATTTTTCACAAACGACCAGTGAAAACTAATGATAGGTCGTTCCTAGTGTAAAACCACAATTTTGAACTCAATAGTGCCTTCAAATTTATAATTTTGGTACCCATTAAATATTAATTCCTCTTTTTTAGTAAAACTACATGTGCATGACTTCTAATATTTTAATATTTTTCAAATATTGACTCCAAGAACATCGAGTCTCAGATTACCAGGTTACCTTAGTGCATGGTATTGAAAATAATTCATATAAAATTTAAAAATAATACATGGAAAATTGGAGAAATTAAATTTTACCCACATTGGGGCTTTACATCACAACAAATCCAAAACTAGGATTACTCAAATAGATAAAGGTACTGAGAAAACTTTTGAGTCTCCCACTCCCATATTCTCTTCTAGAGATTCTCATGCTACCACTGGACATAATCCAAAGGAATCGATCACCGGTGAAGGATCCTCTCCTTCTGACCCTTGATCTCCACTGGGTACTGAAGAAAAATTTATCCATCCTCGATATCCAGCTCACCCTAGTCAATAATGTGTGGTGGGTCACACATGTAACTCTGAGGTTGCAACACATGGAAGACATCATGAACCTAGTATAACTTCATAGGTAGTGATAAGTGGTATGCCACCTCACCAACTCAAAGAAGTATCTGGAAAGGGCCAATTAACCTCAGAGATAACTTACCACCTCATCCAATTCTATGTAATCCGAGTCATGGTGAAACCTACAAGAACAAATGGTCTCCTTCCCTAACTACAATAGTTTTTCCAACCTATCAGCATAAGACTTATGATATCTTTGTGCATCATTCATCTGCTCTTGGATCATTTATACCTTCTTTTTGTAGCTCTTACTAACTCTGATACCATGAGTGTCAACTCCCCTAGGTTAGTCCGGAAAAGTAGTGACCTACAGGGTCACTTGTACAAAGCCTCAAATAGTTCCATACCAATGGTTGAATGATATTGTTTTTATAAAAACTCTATATTATTTGTAGGTTACCTTCCCAAATTTGGATAAAGTCTATCATGCAAGCTAGAAGAATGTACACCAGAAACTAAATTGTCCACTATATCTAGTCATCAGTTTGTGGGTGAAATGTTGTTCTCAATAACAACTAACTCACAAATGCCTCTTGTAATCCCTTCCATAACTGGGATGTAAATTTTTCATAACATTAAGAAACAATATTCAATGAAACTCCATGGAGTCGAACTGTCTTTTGAATGTAGAGGCATCTCAATATCTCTACTATACTCTACTCTTAGATAACTAGTATGTGGGATGACCTGGTGTGTGAGTCCACAATCAGCAATATAGAATCTTGTTCCACGTACATACATGATAATCCCATCACTAATTACATATATATCTTATCCCACTGCCACTCTCGTACTTCAAGGGGATGAGATAAACCTGTTGTTACTTGGTGATCAGCCTTTACCTATTGATAAGTAAGGCATCATGAGATGAACTCTACAACACATTTCTTCATCCCTGGCCACCAAAACTGACACTAGAGGTCCTAGTACATCTTCTACATTCCCATATATACCACTAAAGGCGATTTATTAATTATCCTTATAACCTCCTCCTTTAACATCACTAGTATCATCATGTGTTCTCTAAAAAGAATGATGTGCTCTCCACCATCGGTAAATTCATATAGTGAATATCTAGTGGATATCTGAGTTCGTAGGGTCTTACAGTCAGTATCCCAAAATTTTGTATTCTTGACTCACTGTATGAGTGGAGGGGTGAAAACCATTGACTGTAGGTAAGATGGTCTATCACCATTTATAGAGGTTAACTAAAACAAGGCCAACTACTCAGATGCCTCGTTCAGCAACTACAGAATAGATCGTCTGTTAAGAAAACCCTCTACCACATTCCCCTTTCCAAGAGTATAGACAATATAAATTTCATATTCCAAGAGGAACTATATCCATTTTCTATGTCTCATGTTAAGGTCATTCTATGAGATATTATACATGGGAATCTTTTTGTCAAAGTACTCGATGAATTTCTCGCACATCAGGTAGTGTTGCCATACCCTCAATGAGAAATCCATTGTTGCTAACTCAAGGTAATGGGTCACGTAGTTCTACTCATGTGATCTCAACTAGTAGGAACCATAGGTAGTAACTAAATTCCTATACATCATAAGTCAACCAAGTGTGTCCCCTACTGAATCTCTGAAAACTACATACTAGAAACCTTCCTTTGGTAACCTCAGGATGGGAGTTCTTAGCATCCTATACCTTAGCTCATGAAATAATCTCTTCAAAATTTCTATCCACATAAAAGGATTCCCATTCCTGGTCAAGGATTTAATGGGTGATACCACTCTGGAGAATTCAAGAACAAACCACTTATTGTACCTAACCAGTCCACGAAAACTTCATACCTATGTAAATTTCTTGGGTGACTCCAAAGCGTGTACTACCTCATCCTTCGTAGGATCCAGTTCAATGTTAGCATCTAAGATGAGGTGTCTTAGAAAATGGACCTCCTTAATCAAAAACTGACACTTTGAGAGCTTCCCAAAAAATTTGTACACTTAGAGTGTGTCCAATATCATCCACAATTGACTTGGATGATCCTCCTTGGACATTTTGTACAATAGGATGTCATCGATAAATACAACCATGAATCGGTCTAAGAAAGGGTGAATGATGTTATTCATGAGTCCCATGAACACTATCTGAGAATTAATCATGAAAAAAAGAAACACCAAGTATATTTCATGACCATAACATCAAAAGAATGATGTATTAAGTACATATTTGTCCCATAATCTTAGCTGGTGATATCTGAATCTGATTTCAATATTTAATAACCATCAAGACCCATTTAACTTATCAAAGAGGCCACAGATCCTTGTTAGTGTATATATTCTCTTCATGGTCACATTGTTCACACTCTGGTAATCCACACATAACATCAATCTCTCATCTGTCTTCTTGGAGAACAAAACAGGGGCTTCCCAGGGGGAAAATTTTGGTCTCATGAGGGCCTTCCTCTATTAGTCCTCCAACTTCACCCTCAACTCATGAACCTCTGTAGGATACATCAGATATGTAGGTGTAGAAATTAGTATCTTCGTGGGGTGTATATCATTGAAAAATTATATCTATTACTAGGGAGGTAATCCTTGAAAAACATCATGGAAGATTTCCTTGTACTCCACCACCACTGTAAGAAATTAAGGACTCATAACATTTGTTTCACCAAGGGTCGAACTACAAAACTGATGAGTAATCAGTTACACCCTCCTTTCGTAAATTCCATCCTACACTACCAAGATTTCATTTTCACTATAATAGAAAAACATGGTTCTATTATAGTGTACACACCACACTCTTCACCTAAAATAATCAATCCAAGAATGATCTATGGATAACCAGTCCATACCATGAATGTTGTTGTAGGGCCTCATTTCCACTACTATGAGATCTCGACTGATACTATCACCACCCAGTTTTAGGTCACACTATCTGTACTAGTGCATTATAATTGAGTCTCCTCCATTATAAGCATCCAAAAAATAAGGATCGAGTCAATAATTCAATAGGAATCAATGAGTCTCGAACAAGATTTGTGTCATAAAAATAATGACTATCACCTCTGTCTATCAATACTGTATCTAATGTAGAAAAATAAATAGATCATACCTAATATCATCCCTATATTCATGGGTTCATAGGCCTCCATAGCCTACATCTATCCCCATCCTTTCCCACCAATTCCCTGAGCATGGTGTGATACACATGAGGGTGGTGAAAATAATAGGTCAAACCTAGGACCACCTCATTATGCTCTGGTGACTCCTCTTCCACAGCTTCAACCCTATAGACCACCTAGGTCCTACCTATGTCTCTATCTTGATGGTTCCTCAACCATTTTATGATTAGTTATATGATGGGTCAGGAAATATCATTCCATATGTCCTCAATCATCACAAGAGAAACACCACCTAACCCTTGGCTAATTTCAGCAACACTTGAAACCATGCACCACTGACCCTGAGTCAGGGGATCTCCTCCTAAAGTGGATAACTCAGTTGGATCACTATGACTGTCATCAGATACCTTCTTCTCAGGATTCAGCTACTGGGTTCCCACTTTGATCTCCCATTACTGATTTCTAATCTTCCCAAAAACATTCTACCAATAGGGTTAACTCAAGCACTCTATCATAGGTGGAAATTATAAAAGATACCATTAATTCCCTCGTGTCCTAGTTGCTCAATGGTCTGAGCTCTAAAGAGATGGTCTTAGATGATATCCAAGGAGTAATGTGACAGATCAATAAACCTTGCTGAATACTCTGTCATAGTCATACTACACGCTAATGATGCAGAATCTCTTTTATGTGTACCGATCGCAAAAGGGCCAAATAGAACTCATTTATGAAGAGACACTTGAAGTCTGTCCATGAGATAGATGTCTCATCACCTGACTCAATCACCAAGCTCCACCATCGCCTAGAATATCACTAAAGAAGACTCTTCGTAAAGACTACCATCTAGCCTCCATGCTCCCTAATAAGGTGGAAAACATGAGTGACTTCCTCTAGCCAGTCCTCATCCACCTGGGGGTATGGATCATCCTAAAATCCATGAGTTCGATAACTCTAAAACATGTGAAATTAACTCAGCCTACATAAATCCTCATCTTGGTTCTAGTTGTTTAAGAAAAGGTGGTGTTTTAGGTGGTAGAACACTTAGAGGAGCTATTTCTGGTACAAGCCCCTGTATCGATGCCACATCACTAGGCGGATCATCCTCATGATCACATAGTGGAATCTTCTCTGGATATCTTTGTGGATAAATCCTAAAATAAAATAAGATATACCATGATCAAAATAGTATATTTTAGGATATGAATCAAGAAGGACATGTAAATAAAAACCATTCCTATGTGATTCATGTACCATTATTTTCCTTACAACTAGTTTTCTCATATACCGAGTTAAAAAGAAGGTGATTAAAGTCCTGGTGTATGGATACATCAGCCACCGACCCAACATTGGATTCCCTATCTTGAATGTTGAACATAAAATAGTGAAAATATTTTCCCCAAAACAATCTCACCAAATTAAGTTCTATAGTTGAACTGACTTTCTTTGAAACAACTCTTTCATGACCAGACATTCCAGGGTCCGACCCATGACTTCCCCAGGACTCCCTCCAATAGGCCTTGGGATAATGGCCAATGTCGAGTAGGTATATCCCAAAAATGGGAGTCTTTATCCTAAAGTACCTATAAACATGGAAACATATCCAAGATCTCACAATTTTAAAATGTAAAACAACTAAAATAATGAATACAAACTTCTAAGATTTCACAATAGAGTAAGATAGTAAAAGAAGTGTAAATAAAAATGGGGTGAAACAAAACCCAACCAACACAATAAATAGTCTAAACTTCTCCATGGTATGGGACTAAGTAAAAAATGTTCTCTTGGTAAACACCTTGGTATATCAAGATCCAACTAAGCTCCTCTCACTCCCTATCCTCCTAGGACAACATCAAAATGGTTCTTCATTTGTATAAGAAATGAAACATGTGTGAGAGTTGGTGCAGGGATGAGTATAAAAATACTTAATATGACATATATAAAGCACTACACATAAATAGAAATTTATAATTATCTCAATAAAATATGTAACAATGTATAATGGATACAATAAAGAAACATAGACATACTCCAGAAAGATAGCATGCCACCAAACGATCATAACCACCTATCAGCCACATGATTTTGTTCGATGCAACGCTTGTATGAGAGAACTCTCTCCATGGTCCATGTCACCATCATAGTCACTCGATGAATAGGTCTGGGTCATTGTTCCATGACCAAGGAAGGTAACTAGTCTATAGGGAATATGATACATAGACCATGGGTCATGCCCCAGACCAATGGGGTACACCACAAACACAATCAAGATCAACCCACTATGTAGGGGATCGTATGCCAATGAATACACAAACTCTACTGATACATAATACTAGATAGAGGATCAATTCACTTCTTAGGTAGGTAATTTTGATTTGGCAAACACAATCTAGGGAACAAATGTGATAGAGGATTACTGACCAGTCTCACGAAGGGACACCACAATTGTATATGGGACTCAACCTCTAGAAGGAATCACAATCCAGTGATGTGGATGTAATGCCCCATTGTTCCCTTAAGGAAAAAGAACGTGAGAATGAACCCAACCTATATTAACCAAAAAAATAGCCTCAATCACTCTTGAAGGGACAACATGGCGGGTCCCAATGGGTACACGACATGTCCTCATATCCCATATCCTACCCATGTGGAAGAGCCTTACACTTAATGAAGTCTCCATAAACACAATGTGTATAATTATTGCATGGTGTGTAGAGACACATGGTTCCCCACCCTTTCCAAATGGTTGTTTCCAAGTACTGATGTTGTGTCAATGTACCAATATGTGTACACCAAGTCAAGTACTTCTGGCAGTACAAGGCCTATAAATCTCATTTTTCTCTAACCCATGTTCGTGTACTTATGAAGTACACACTTAGTCAAATAGAAGGGTTCACACGCCGTTTGATGCTTATCTTCATCCTGAAACAGTATTTGCTGCTGAAGGGTCCTCACACAACATTTAATCCTTAGTTACACACCATATTACTCAGGATTTTTTAGATCTAGATATCTTCCTCTATTCTTCATCATGCACCACTTCTCCCTCGATTTCAACCAGAAATAACTCCTTAGTTCTTGGATCTACATAGACAGATCCTTTCAATGGGTATCTCATTAAAATATATCCTTGAAATGTATCATGAAACTCACCTTTGGTGTATGTTCAACACAATCCACTTGAGAAGGGTGTAGATCCCCAGTTTTGAACCTCATTATTCCCCAATCTACCCATCATCACTGTCCATCCTCAATGAAAGATGACCATCATGTTCCATAACCATGGTTTCAATCTGTTGCATCATAGAATGATTTTGAAATGATATGGAACTTGGTATTTGACAAAATATAGGCCAAGGTATTACAAAATATGATCGTACAATGAAATTTGGGGATAAATCCATGAACCATAAAAGTGAGGAACGAAACTAGGACATTATTTGTTTGACCTCGATGGGTTATCATAGAAAGGATGAACGAAGATGGATAACAAATTATCCAAGAACAATTTTATCAAATAAAAATCTTCCAATGATGTTCCGGTAAATCCTTGTTCATCGAATAGATTTTCATTCCTCTAAGATTATGAATGGGATGAAATTCACCAAACAAAACATCCTACCTCGATTTGTATCAATTGTTGATGAAGAATGAATCTGTGTTGCCTTCATTGGCGAGATCCTTCTAAATTGATGTGTGTCGATCATTGATTTGTCATCATTATGCAAGAAGAATTTTCAAATATTTATCTCTAATGAATTACCATAGAATTTCCAATGTTTTGTTGGTATCCCTAGATTTTTTACAAGGGATAAAATTAAAAAAGAAAAATCTTGGTTAATGCATTGTTCCATCTATAAAATAATTTATTTATTTTAATCTTTTTGTGCCTAAGAGATATTTTTCACAAATGACTCATGTTGACCAATGTCAGGTTGCTTCTAGGACAAAACATATATTCTAAACTCAATGGAGGTCCCATATTTCTGATCCAGGTTCCCATTTATAAGTTATTCGCCTTTTTAAGAAAACATATCATGTGTGTATTTTAATATTTTAATATTTTTTAATCATTTATTCCGAGAACACCATGACTAAGAATCACATGTCGTCTTAGCACCTGGTCTCAAGAAAATCCATATTATATTTAGAAATAATACACAAAAAATTAAATACATTAAAGCAATGATTGGTTACTCTTTTTTAGACCCAAACACTATCTCTTAAGCTAACTAGAAGATAATCGATATTTTCTCAACTGTATTTACTCAAATTTACACACATGTTATTGAAGGGATACCTATATGTCATGAACATATTTTATGTTGTGTACCCAATCTAGTTTATGGATCAAAGATTATTTTAAATAATTTTCTTGGTAGTAGGTTATTTCCAAATGGGGAGGGTTAGGTATCATCTTATGACTTAACCTCTTGTATTTATTCCAATGTGTGTGTTTCTATTTATATTATTTAAACTGAATTTGTTTTAAAATTTACACAGAACCAATAATTTTGTAGTTAATCTTAATTATAGTTTATATAAGGTTTTGATTTAGTTAATTGGTTTCAAAACATAAATTTATATTCATAATTGTTTTAACTAATACATAATCAATCATTAAGAAATATTTTAAACAATCAAAACATATATCGATATTCTATTTTCATTAACTTTGATATTTTGATTAGATGAATGGATTTTATTTTAACCTAATTTTGAAGGAAAATATTATCAAGTACCCAATTAACAACCACAACATTAGATACTCACTCCAACTAATAGTAAAGAACATTTATAAGTTCAAATAAAAATTTAAGTGAAACTTATAATATATTTTATTGAAGGGAACTTGTTCCCTACATCAAATTAACCATAAAAATAAACTCATTTGACACAATAAATATGATTAGAGTAAATCTCACTATTTATATAATATTATAAATTTCAAAACATTCTCTTAATATTTGAGAAGCTAAGAACTTACAATTTTTCATATATTTATTCATCTTTGTAATTTTAAAATTAAATTTCTCTCTCGTAGTGATTTTAAAAAATCACCCCTTGAAAAATAATGCACAAATAAATTTCATAGAATACCTCCTTCATCGATAAAGTAAAATTTTTAAAAAATCTATCCAATGATAAAAATATTGAAATGTTATATTATGTATAATTGTTTATAAAAATTAATACCTTTTAAAAATATTAATTAGTATAAAGAAAAAATATAGAACCTTTTTATGAATTTGAATTTAAGAATTTTAAATCCCTAGAATATTCTATATGATTAATGTAAATAACTCTTACCCTTATATATTTCATTAATTCAATTTTTAAGTAACCAAAAACAAATAAGTAAAGCTATAGAAATTACATTTAATATTAAATCAATAATTAATATATATTGATATTATGAATTTTAATAGTAATAACTTACGTATGATTTATTTTTAGCTAACAAATCATTCAAATAATAAATGTATCATACATAAATGGTATAATACTTATAAAAGAAATTTCATACCCCTTTTGAGGAAAATTTAAATGTCTAGATTTTGGTTAAAAAAGAAGTTAATTGAATATCACATTAAATTTATCATTAAAAAATTCTATTTAATAAATACTAATCTATCATAATTTAAATGTTTTTAAAAAATATCAGCAATATGGTTTTAAGTTCCGATAATGTCATGAAATCTATCTCATTTTTTTCATGATACCTAAGAAAATTGTTCCATACAATAATGATATTAGCTCCCAAGGGATGTGATGAGTTTTTGGAAAATGAAATTATTATAATATTATAATTATGGATTGGATTTTGATGAATTTAAAATAAAAAATCCATGAGTGTGTCTTACATCAAAAATACCTTAGTAAAAAAAACAATCATCTACCGTATATTCGACTTCAGCAGTGGAGAGTACAAAATAATGTTTCTTCTTTCTACTCCATGAAAATAATTATTCTCTTAAGAAATGGTATTTTCTAGAATTTATCTTGTTATATAACCTAAAACCTCCATTTTTTGTATCTCTGTAACATTTTAGAATAAAATAAATTCTAGAAGAATAAAATAAACCATGTTTCAATCATAATTTCAACTAATAGATATTGAGTGATTCCACTTTTAGATGTGATTCCATTATATTTTCATGAATTATCACACATAAACACATTGAAAACATTATGTCTAGAAGACTATGTATTAAATATAATATAATTCAGATTATTCCTCAAAATAGTTCTTCATCTACCAGTACCTCAGATTCATCAAGATCAAGTTGGATTTATGTATCTAATGTAGTTCTAATACAAAAGTATTTTTCAAAGATAAAACATTTTATTATATCCATAACATATATATATATATATATATATTTAGTAAAAAAGTTCATTTCAATATTTGAGAAAATTGAAAACCAAGGGAAATATTTGAGTTCAATCACCATTCTCATACAAAAATCACACTTTATAAGTTATAAAAAGTGATAAAAAAGTGATTTTCATATTGAGATATAAACGATGTCATAAAAATAATTTTTAACAAAAACAGCGTATTTCAAAAAAAAATCTGATATAAGATTTTTCAATATTATTTCCCATCACATGATTATTTGTACTGAAAATTTGACTAGTCTTTCATACCATAATTTAGTGTCTAATTCAATTCCATACAAGTCATTAGAATTTTTAAATACATTTTATGAATATTTTTTATTTTCAAAACATGGATTTTATTTAATGTGAAAATCATATTGAACATAACTATTTGGAAAATTAATTTTCACATCCATTTGAAACAAAATAAATTTTATATTTTCTACAATGGAAAATCAAGATTGAATTAATTCGATCCAAGGTACCGAATAAAAATTATCACCATACTCTATGTATTCATTTTACATAGAATACTTTAACAAAAATTCCTGATATATTCCTTGTAATTATTCCAATATCATCACATTTTTTTTCAAAAATCCAATTTAACCTAATCTTCAGACATTCCTTATGTTATTCAACCAATGTCCCAAATTGATTCTTATAAAAATGATTGAGTACATATTATATAGAAACCATCCATTAACAATAAAATAATGTATAATATTCCATTATAGGATCTATATTTCATAGATATTATACATTCTCAAACTCATTTATTAATGAATTTTGAGTTCTATATAGTTTGATTACATTCGTAGTGATATTATAAGGGGTTGATTCATTGACATTATCCATTTATTTAGTTAAAAGATAATTTTGTGTACTATAAACCACTGAAATATAGAGATTTTCAATGTTAAAATTACATTAATATAATTTATTAAGGATTCAATAAAAATGTTTTTGTAACAACTTCAAGTAGATTAACATGAGTACTCTGAATAAAAATTTCTATAGGATAAAATTATAAAGGTTTTACAGTGAAATAAGGATCAGATTTATCAAATATGAGATACACTATTTCCTCTATAATATTTGTTCATATAATAAATACTCTCTATGCCTTACTAGTTATGGACTAACCAAGAAAAATTTCTTCATTTTATTTGGGATCAAATATATGAAGCTATTCTTACGTATTCAAAATAATTAATTTACACCCAAATATACCAAAGTGTGAATTTCATGGTTTTCATTTATTCCACCACTCATAATGACTTTTATTATGAAACCTATGATGTAAAATATGATTTATTGAACAAAATTATGTACTTACTCCCTCATACCAAAAAGTTTTAGAAACATAATATTCACTCAACAATGTTTGAATCCTCATTTGAAGAACACTATTTATTTGTTCAACTATGATATTTTGTATAGGTGTACTTGGTATGGAAAAGTTAAGAGTAAAAACTTTCTTAATAGAACAAGTTTAAAAGTCTAAATTTCCATATTATTCACTAGGAACACATAAAATAGAAATCATTTTTTTGTTTTCCTCATTTTGAACAAAAGTTTGAGAATTTTGAAAAAAATCATATTTTTTTAAAGGGAAAATAGATCTAAATATAGCTAGTGTAATCATCAACAAGGATATACCTAAAGTAAATTTCCACAATACTACTAGTTGTATAGTTATAAATAATTCCATGTGAACTAACTATAAATAAATGAATGTTGAGACTTCACTAACAAGTTTAAAACTAAAATTTTATTTCTTTTTATATTGATACAGTTCACAATATATGGTTGAGTTAAACTTAAATCCAAGTATATCCTTAAATAGTAAATTTCAAAAACGTTTATCTAAATATTTAATTTTATAGTGCATAATATTTAATGAAAAATCTATTAAAAACTTCAATAATAGTTAATGAAGTAAAATTTCGATGCCTAAGGGCTTCTATGTCCAGTGTATAAACATTGTAAAGCCAATCAGTAGATAGATAAAATACCACATTAACTTTGAATAGTACATTTATAATTCTAAATCTTTACAATTTATCCTTAATCATCTAGTTGCAAAATATTAATAAGTTTTTGATTATGTCCTAAAAAATATAAAATAAAAGAAATTACGGTGTTTCTAAGAAAAGAAACATCACTGATTCAAATGATTTTACCCTATACATTATCTCCGAAAATGAATCAAACAACATTAAAATTTATCAGGTAATACAATATTGATCATTCCCCTTGTTTTAGTTGTTTGTACACACCTGTGTTTCCTGGATTTATTAAACCTTTGTTTTTAGTATCCAAATGTCCTTTGGTCTATCAATATTATAAAACATTATTCTAAAAACTCATATCTATACAAATATATTATTTAAAAAAAATAGTTATTTATAAAAAAATATTTATGAGAACAAAAAGATTAATCAAGAATTAAAGATGAAATATATCTCTTGTTACCTCCTATTTGAAATTTTTGTACAATAGGATGCACTTATAGATTCAAAATATATTGATAAAAAAATTACATGAAGTATAACTAAATCTACTAGTTATTATTTATGGTTTTAGTTTTTCATATATTGTGTCAAAACATTATTAACTGAAAATAATGTTATATAATAAAATTAACATCTACTTTTGTATTTATGAAAAGAACTACTTTTTATTCATCTAAAATTAAACTAAAACTATATATAGATTCTAATTCTGATGGGCATATTGAAAATTCAGTAGTACGTATTAAAATTATACTAGATATCTTAGAAACATTGGGTTTTACACTATCAATTTTAATAGTCATATTTTTATTTTTACATTCCATAAGAGTTATGTATCTAAAAATTTCATCATATGTAAGCAAATATTTCTTTTAAACTGATGGATTTTAATATTCTTCTTATAAGGAACTATTTCTTTCATAATCTGATAAATTTGAATATTCATCACCAGATGTAAAATGATATTATGAATCTAAGGATAAACTAGTAATATATTTAGAAATTACTTCTTCCAATATAAATTTATCATTTTAGTAAATATTTTAATAGAAAACAATAATAATATGACCATCACCAACACTTTCTTCCAATGAATTATTTGATGTTGTGTCACCTCCACTAGTACTTCATGTATCCCTAATTTGTATAATTTTCATCCCCAATCATTTTGAAATTATCCAGAAATATCTATATTTTCTCATTAGTCATAGAAAACCAGGTCCTAAATGATCTACCTTCTTATATTCCTAAAATTTATAGCCTCTATATTATTTCTTATTATATTAAATTCTTCTATTTTTACAATGATAATATAAAATGTTTGTATTTCCAGCTAACTTATTCATTCTCAATGTTAACCAATAATGTTTTCCCTCACTAGACTTAGTGTTGTTGACATCGAAGATATTTTTAAGCAACCTCTTTTTAGGATTTTATTTAGGATTTAATGCATTGGATATAGAATTGATTACTACAGAGTTTTCATTTTCCTCTTCTCAATATACCTTTCTAATATACTATCATATAGATTGATATTTTTAATAAAATCATAAATATATATCTTAGTCAGGTGAATCATGTTATTAATGTATGTACACAAAGACTCACACTCCTCTAGAAGTATATCAATCAATTTTTCAACAAGATTATCAACTAAAAGTTCTTCCCACCAAGTGAATACCTACTATTCACAATAGACATGAATCACTAATTTATATGATAATAACTCTCCAGGTTGAAAAAAAACACCTGATAATCTTCACATAACATACCACTTTTAGTTTCGATAGTTTAGGAAGTTCCAAAAATTTTATTCCCAACTTTCTTATATATACATTTTTCTATCTCATAAGAATATATTTTTTTATATATAGTTATCATCATTGAACATAAAAAAGTGTTATGAAATTTATTGTTAGTATGAAACTCAATATTATCATCTCTAGCTAATGTAGATTGATATTTCTCTAAAATACATTAATTTCATGTCATCAACACATAGTTCTTCACTATGGTATTCATAAAAAATAATAATAATATGAACTTGTAGGAATTCATAATCATTTCCCTCAATGATTAGGGAATGATTATGATTTTGGTTTATAATTGATTCATCATGTATTCCTAACATATTGAAAATACTTTTCAATAAAGCACAGTTAGTGTTAGAATGAAAATTGACATATGAGATTATAATACGAAAAATGGAAAATAGAAAATAAAAATCAATCCATTTTCATGTGTATATAAATGATCTTATAGGAAGTGTTTTCCTAGATATGATTGATATTTGACTTTTATTAGGGGTTAAAATAAAATGAAACATACAATTTTCATTAACCTCAAGGTTGTGAGACTATCACATTTTTTGATATTTAGATCAACCCATAGTTTATCATATTAAAAATAATTATAGTACAAGTACTATATTTCCACAAATTATAAATTCTGAAATCGTTAATTTGATATAAATACAATGGAAAGATAAATAATATTACAATTTTAAAACACTATAGAAATTAAATTTTAAATAAGTTCACTAAATTTTAAAAAATATTAATACATGATATGAATCAGAGAAAAAAAACATGAACATCAAATTATAATCGAAACATTGTAACTGAACTCATAAAAATTAGTTATTTATATCTCTACATAAAATTTTTTTAGTGATGAGTAGAGGTCGACCCATATGGAAGGAATCATATTGTGTGATTTAAGTGTTTGAACAAGGAGTTAAAAAAATATGAATACAAAAGAAAAACAAAAACAAATGATGAAAGTGGGAACACGAGCCTCAACCTAGTTGGCGAGGACTCGACAAGTGCATCCAAGAAACTTGAGATCAGAATCGGGTTGAAAAATATTTCCGGGTTACCGTAGTAGTACTGTAAGAGACACTGTTAGGTAGTGTAGCAGTTGAAACTATTCATCTGTTTGGGATTTCATCCAACTGATTTGGGCTTCATGTCATTCAAAGAATTCATGCCACCCAAATCCTTCGATCCAATAATGCTTTCAGGCCACCTTAAGGCCTTCAAGACACCTCAATGCCTTCGGGCCTCCTCAAGACCTTTGGGCCACCTCAAGGCCTTCGAGAAACCTAAAATTGTGCTTTATTGATCAGAAAAACTCTACAAGGAGTAGACTCTATATGGTGATTCAGAACATGCACATTCACATGAGAAGACTCTAAAAGGATTTGTTAGAAATAGAGGGTATTTCATTTCCATCGGGACCAGCCTTTTCTTGCTTGGGAATCCTAGTCGAACATCCATGTGAATGTAGAGACCTGAAATCATAATGAAGAAGCTGGGAGGAGGAGTTACAATTATAGTCTTTATATTTCCTAATACCTACGGGTCATGTAATAACTAATCCTACGGGCCTTGTAAGGGTTCCCCATCATCCCTTGAAAGGGTGGTTATCAAAAACAAATTAAAAAAAGGCCTTTGGGCCATTCAGGGCAATGATGAATGTGATAATGGTGGATAATTAGTGATGAGAATGAATATTTGAGTGGATGTGAGTGTGAGTGATATAAGAGAAATATAGAAACAAATATTATATAAGAAACCAATGGTGAGAGAGATTATTCATTAAAGTATGGGGAATTTGTTTCGATTGTTCTTATATAGATTTTCCTTCTATCATGCCTTTGATTTTAAATGCACCATTCTGAATCAAAGTGAATAAGCTAATTTTTTTTGATTTCATCCTCAAACTGAACAATCCTAAAACTTGTCAACAATATAATTAACTATATCATTGTGTGAGTAAAAATAAACTATCAATGAGTTCAAATTTTTAGTTGAACTCAGTGTGTTACCCTCCGTTGAGATTGATTTACTTTTCAATGAAATACATCGATTAAATAAAGTCTTAATTTATACACGATCAAGATCAGTTCTAACTAACACATGATGTTTTGTAATAAATTTATTTTATAAGAAAAATAGACAAAATCATCCAATTAATAAAATTCCTGAAGATGTAAAATAGATAACCTAGTTATACATTTTATCTAAGATGTGTTTAGAAATAAAATGATAGATGTATTAAAAATATTAAAAGAGTTTGGAATAGAATAACCCATTCATAAATAAATAAAGACATAAGGGAATATTGATAGAGTGATATATATAACCTGAATGACTTGTTTTATATGAATGTTTCATTTGACATCCATTCTTGTTTCGTTTTAGGTTTTTCCCATGAATTTTGGTCCAAATGGTGGGTTTTCAAAATTTGGGCCAAACCATAAAGCCAATTTCAAATATAAAAATAAATATTGTTTGTATTATTACACCTTCAATTTTCATCATTTTTCATCCATTCCAATTCTTACATGGCATCCCCTAACCTATCTACACCACCACATCAATTAGGAGCCTTTATAAATCCATAATCATGGTGTATTTGGATTTTTATTTAAGGAGTTGGGCCAACCCAAAATCCCATATCTAGTTTTTTTATATTTTTTACTTAATATCTAATACAATTTAAATGATTTTTTGGAGATTCAACCTCTCAATTGAACCCACTGAACTGTGTCACCCCCATTCACTCCCCCCCTCATTGGAGATCTTTTCCCTCAAGGTTTAGGTCAAAACTTCTTATCCTTTTGCATTTCATCCAAATTTTAAAAGGTAATTTGATTCATTCAAAACTCCTTAATTTGTTACTCTTTTCTTCCATATCAGTTCTCAATTAATCATCTATTACTTGTTCCAAACACAGTATAATTTTTGGCTATTTTCAAATTTATCTACAGGTGTATTTGGGGAGATTTAGTCACAATCTCTCAAGTAAGTGGGTTTCCTTCATTCTTCTTTAATTTTTCATAGGGTTTAATTCAATTTGATTAGGGTTTATTCTCATATCCTTGAAGTCCCAAATGACCAGAGGGTAGGGTTTTGAACCAAAGGTTTGAAATTGGGTTTTTATTGTCCAATATTCAGTTTTTAGGCTTTGTCTACCGTCCTTGAGGTGCGGTGGGGGTGTGTTTGAGTTTTCGCACAATGGATTCCAGGTTTTCTTTATATTGGAAGGTGACTCCATTGTGTGTTATTTTTTTGTGACATATCATGCTTTTTTATAAAATATTTATGTTTATTTCATTTGAATATTTTTGTGAAAATTTGTTTTAGTGGTATTTAAAATGCAAATGAATTTTTGGTGTCCCTTTAATGTGAAATTGGGGGTTTTACAAATAATCCGTTCATTTCTTCACTTGTGGATACCCAAAAATTTCGTAGTTGATTTTTTTTGAAATTTACTAGGGATGAATGTATAGTTTATAATGTCCATATCCATTCGTTGTTTTTGTGAAAATATATTTTAATGGTGTTTGTGAAACACATAATTCTTTAGGTTCCATGTTTGTGAAATTGGAGGTTTTACAATGTTTTAACTTCTTAAATTAGATGGGGATTCCATATGATTTATTTTTCAGATTAATTAGAAGGTTTTGGATTGCAATTTCCGTTTTTGTAACATAATGTGTGCACATGGTGTTCAAAGTGGAGTTTCAAGTAGTTTTGGGCACAAAGAAAGATAAGATTTTGAGAAGTTGTTTATTAAAAATCAAAGTGATTTATTGTGTGTTTTATGTGGAATAAAGTCTGTGTAGCTACTGTACTATTCATAAGAGACTAGTAGTGGTGTTTTTATATGAAAAGGTATGTGATTTTCTTGCTGAAAATTTTTTATCACAAAAGGGGAAGCCCGGGTACCTAGGTGGGCGGATATGTATTAGTATATCTAGTGAACCAGATGGGTGTTGTCCCTGTATCACTGAGAAAATGGTTTATGATAACTCTAACTAAACAATATGGATAGTAATGGGGGGACACTAGGTTATGGGTATGTTCCCTACTAGTGTCTCGTGCATGAGAACCTATTTTTCTATGGTTACTTTTCACCAAGGTATGAGGTGCAAAGGGCCCGAGGCTATCTTGTTGCCTAGGGGTGTTCCCAGTTTTGGTACACATTTGATTTGTTTTATTTACCTATGTATTAAGAGGTTATGGCTGCACATTAAATTATCTAACATTTTTTATTTAATTGTGTTATCATTTAGAAACTTTTAGTTTAAAAATTGTTTTCAATTAAAAGTTTCACTACTTGGGATCTATCGTTGTTTTATTTACATAGAAAACCCACATGACTTTTTCTTTTTATTACAAAAAATATGGAATAATTGGGTGGTATCCTACTAGGATAAGTCTCACACCCAACTTACACCCCTTGGGTGTATGCAGACTTCATTATGTTTGATTCGGGTGAAAGAAAAACCTCGGGTGAAGGCGGTTTGGGTTGTTAGTCCCCTCTTGTTGCGGTTTTGTAGAGATGAATTAGGGGTGGGGACCCCTTGTGTAGAGTTATTGTGGAATAAGTTATGATGTTTTTATTATTATTTGTACCTTTTTTGATTTTTTTTAAAACCATGTATTCATTTCTAGTTTTGTTAAGACTTATTTGGCATGAAAATTTCAGATTTTTATTATTGACTGTTTTTAATGTTTTATGCTTTCATACTCTAGTAAATTGTTCCCAAACCTAATTTATTTATACTTGGGAACTTGTTACATCTTGTGGGGATAGGTAACACCCTTCAGTACGTTTCATGGGATGGATTTGGTGCTGGTATTAGTGGCAACCTGATCTGGTTTTTGACAAAATAGTATCTATGATGGTTAATATTTTTGGGTTATCATGCTATTTTGGGATGAGTCGGGAAAGACAATAGATATTACTGTTGGAGATTAGGTATTTTTTCTCATGTAGGGTGCATAGCCCGAACCCCTCATGGTATACCTTGAGTCACCATAGGACATTGGAATTAACTGATTCACATCATTTCTTGGTGAGACGTGTGGGCTATAGACCACACATGGATATCAGACATGGTTGGAGTAGTTGTTTATTTTATTATTGTAATGTGTTTAGATTATTAATATTTGATTTGTTTGATTTAAAAATTTCAAAACTGTGGTATTGACTATTATTTTGTGACAGTTTCATTTTTTAGCAACATGGATACCCGAAAAGCTCTTATGCTCCCATGGGAGGAAGCCAGAGAGAGTTCTCCCATACTAATTAATCTAAGTCTAGTCAAGGCCATGGTCTAGGCTGTCCAAGATCTAAAATAGGGAACATCTTCTATTATAGATTCTATTAGAGATGATTATGCTGGTCCTATAAAAGACTATGCCTATTATATCTTGAAAAATAAGCCTCTCACATTTCGAGGAAACATAGAAACCCAAGAAGTTGAGGAATGGCTCGAGTAGATCGAGTGGATGTTCAAGTTACTCGATACACATGAGGATCTTAGGGTGAAGTGTTCCTCTTTTTTGATTGAGGGTCCCAGTCGTAGGTGGTGGGAATCAGTTCTTCATATTGGGTAGAATAACCAGATGCGCTTGGGGGATTTCAAGGATATCTTCAATGAGCAATATTTTCCCGATGTCTTGGCATATGTCATGTCCTGAGAGTTCATGGATATTGTTTAGGGGAATATTTTGGTTATGGAGTATGCCAACCATTTCCCTTAGTTGGTTTGGTATTCCCTGTAAATTGTCTTCAATGAGAAAGTAAAGGCCCAGCGATTTGAGAAAGGCTTACGACCAGAGATATTCTCTCAGGTGTTCTTGTTTAAGCTTTGGACCTATCCGGTGGTTGTTGACTGGGCATGCATGGTGGATATTGATTGGAAGTGTAGGGATAGTTTCTCTAGATCAGCATCAGTAGTGGGAAGTGTAATATCTTTAGAGAAGAAAATTAAGCGAGCGGAACAAGTGAAGAAATGTGGTGGAAGTTCAGGCCACTCCTCCAGGCAGTTTTTGTCTTTGGCATCAGATGTGAGATCAGTCATATGTCAAAAGTTTAGGAAGTCAGGTCACATACAACCATCATTCCTTATTCCCCCGAAACCTTGTTACCGGTGTGGAGGAGTGAGGCATTTACAGTGCTTCTGCGGGGTGGCACGTCCACTTCTGAGTGGGACAGGGTCAGTGGCTTAAAGAGGAATTCCTGCACAGTCCAAGCTGTCGAGGAATGGGAGATCTCGATTTGGTTGGTATGGTGGTAGGTCTAGGTCTTCCTCTAGGAAAAGTGAGTTCTGGACAAAACCACAGACTTCAGTTCGTCCTCAGGCAGAGATCAAACATCTCCATGCATTGGACCAGGAACAAGTAGGATAATAGACAGGACTGTCAATAATTTGACATACCATTTTGAACGCATCATCTATAGCTCCTATACTTTTTGATACTAGTTCCTCAATTCCATTAATTTCTACCTATTTCGTGGACATACTAAATTTTCCAACCGGGTTTTTTTCTTTAGCGATGGAGTTGGTTATACCGTTGGGAAAGAAGAAGGTGTAGGGTATTAGGTGCCTATCGTGTGCACTCTTCGTGTTAGGGATTGAGATGGAGTGGAACCTTTTGGTATTAGATATGTATTTTTATTATGTTCTACTTGTCTTGGATATTCTGCTACACTTCTAGGCATAATTTGATTACTACAGGTCGTGAGTGATTTTCACGGTACCATATGGGAGTCATCAGGTTTTTCGTGGAGAATGAGATCCTCATTCAGGTCATGCAAGACCTCCACTTCTAGGGTTAGGAATTCATATCTTCTAGTTATCGTCACTCATGATAGATAATGATGGTAATTCCCTTGAAGGTGTGCTACCTCATGTAGTGAATGAGTTCTCAGAAGTATTCCTGGATAATTTTTCAGGTTTTCCCCTAGAGCGGGATGTGGAGTTCTCAATTGAACTGACACGGGGAACATTATGGGATCACTAACTCTATGAGAAGTTGACAAAGTGTACATTCTAGATCAGGTAGGTGAGTTTTTTTGGGGTATGTGATATTATAGAAGGGGGTTTTAGTGGACCCAAAGAAGATCAGTGCAGTCATGTCATGGATGTAGTTGAATAATGAGTTCAAGATCAAGAGTTTACATGGACTGGATGGTTATTAGAGGTGGTTCGTTTGGGAATTCACTCTACTTGCTTCACAGATGACCGTGCTCACCTGGAAAGGGGTGAAGTTTGTATGGGCCCCAGAATGTCAGGCATTGTTTTAGGAGATGAAGGGGCAGTTTACTACTACACATGTACTAATTTTTCCTGAGGTTAAGAAGGGGTATGTGGTCTATTGTGATGACTTGGAGTTGGCAGTGGTGATGCATGCTTTGAAGACATGTATTCACTATCTCTTTAGAGAGAATTTTGTGGTCTACTCTGATAAAAAAATCTTGGCCTATATCTTCTCGTATAAGGACCTCAACTGGCGGTAGTGTCTCTATATTGAGTACTTGCAGGGGTTCGACTTTGATATTCTCTACACCCCTAGAAAGGGTAATGTGGCTACCGACTCCTTGAGTAGAAGAGTTCTAGTGAAAACTTTGAGGAAGTCCAGTGATGAGTGGACTTTGATGGTACTATTTACTCAGATGCATGTGGAGACTAAGGACCATAGTGGAGGTGCATTCATGGAAATCATTTAGTTGAATCCTTCTCTATAAGATCTAATTCAGTAGTAACAAGCTAGTGATGAGCTTTATCAGTGGTTGAGGATATTTCTTCATGGTTTGGAGACATCCACTGATTGGTCGTCATCTCCTGATGGCATCTTGTTCTTCAAGGTCTACTCATCAGTGCTATCATCTCTATGAAAGGTGGTGATAGAGGATAACCACCAGTCTAAGTGGTTTGGCCATCCGGGTGCCACCAAAATACATAATGAATTTCGACAACAATTTTGGTGTCTAGTTTTGTGATAAAACATAACGGAATTTGTGCCACGATGCTACACATGCTAGCAAGTGAAAATAGAGCATCAAAGGCCCTTCAGTTTTCTCCAGCCATTACCCATTCCTACATGGAAATGGGACAAGGTTTCTATGGACTTAATTATTGTCTTACCTCAAACACCTCAAAGAAAGAATGCCATTTGGATGGTGATTGATCATCTGACCAAATCATCTCAGTTCAATCTGATAAGATATAAATATAAAGTAGATGAGTTGGGCCGTTTGTATCATCAGGAAGGGGTGAGACTCCATGGACATTCATTAGAAGTTTTCTTAGATAGATACCTTTATTTCACTTCTCAGTTCTAGGAAGGACTTCATAAGGTCTTGGGGTCTTAGATTAAGATTTTCATGACATTACACCCTCATACGGATGGTTAGAGAGAGCGGGCGAAAGTGATTTTGGAGGACATGATCCATGCATGTGTCTTGGTATTTGAACATTCTTGGGATATCCATTTGGTATTGATTGAGTTTTCTTATAAAAATAGATACCAATCCCAAATTTTGATGGATCATTTTTAGGTTCTCTATGGTTAGCCTTATCGGCCCCCCTGTGTTGGGATGAGGTAGGAGAGACCTCACTGCTGGGGCTGATTATAGTCTAAGAGACATCTGACAAGGTCAAATTGATCAGGCAACATTTATTGACAGCTCATTGTCTCCATAAATCCTATGCTGAATGGAGGCATCGAGGCATCGATTTTTGTCTGGGTGACAGGTTATTCTAGAAAGTGGCCCCTTGTATAAGCCATCACCGATTGGGAAAGAAAGTGAAGCTGACGTCGCATTATGTTAGACCTTTGGAGATCACCTAGAATATTGGGAGGGTGGCATACTGGTTGGATTTACCTTCCCAGTTGACATCCATCCATGACGTCTTCCATGTCTCTCAGTTGAATAAATACAACCCAGATCTGTCCCATGTGCTGACTAGGGAGGAACTAGAGATAGAACCTGACATGTTAGTTTTTGAACAGTAAGTGAAAATAGTGGACTCCCAAGAGAAAGTACATTGGGGAAAGTCTATTCCACTGGTCCAAGTTCTTTGGTAGCATGGAAAGGATACACATGATACATGGGAGAAGAAGTCATGGGTTGAGGAAGAGTATCCATTCTTATTTTCTAGTCAATCTTAAGGTTGAATTTCTAGGATGGAATGTATTCATGGTTGGGATAATTGTCACACTCATGACATATTTTAAAGTTATTATTCATTTAATTTCCATTATTTCATTATTTTGTGTTTTCCCATGCATTTCGGTGGAATTGGCAGGTTTTCAATATTTGGGACAAACCATGAACCCAATTCCATATTTAAAAATAAATATTGTTTCTTTTATAACTCCTTCAATTTTCAATATTTTTCATCCATATAAATTTCTAGTTGGCCTCCCTTGATCTATGAACACTTAAATGTCAATTTTAAGCCTTTATGAATCCATAATCACAGTGTATTGATGTTTTTATTTAATGATTTGGTCCAGACTGAAAGCCCATTCATGTTTTTAAGAAAATTGTTTAATTAATATCTTTTTCAATTTTAATGTTTTTTTAGTGATTCTACCTCTCACCCGAGACCACTAAAACAAGGCATTCCCCCATTCAATTTTCCACCTATTTGGAACTCTTTTTCCACACGTTTTAGGTAAAAAAATATGAAGTTTTCTTATTCTGTTCAAATTTAAAAAGGTAATTTGATTCCTTCATAACTCCTTCAATTTTCACTCTTTTCCCCCCATTTTAGTTCTATATTAAACTTGTCATATTTTTTTCATCCTCAATTTCATTTTTCGGTGTTTAAAAATTCATATACTAGTGTATTTGTGGATATTTATTCAAGATCCCTCTAGTATGTGGGTCTCATTCACTCTTATTTAATTTTTATTTGGGTTTTATTTAATGTGATTAGGATTTATTCCCATATCCTTAAAGTAACAAATGACCAGAGGGTAGGGAATTGAACCTAGGGTTTAAACTTGGGTTTTCTTGGTCCAATATTTAGTTTTTGTGCTTGATCGACACTCCTTGAGGTGTGGCAGTGGTGCGTTTGAGTTTTCACACAAAGGATTCAAGATTTTCATTACATTTGTAGGTGATTACATTGTGTTTGAAATTTTGTGACATAGATTGAACTTTTAATGGTATTTTAATTTTTAATTCATTATATGTTTCTACAAAAATTGGATTTAGTTGTATTTATAATGAAAATTAATTTTTTATGTCACTTTTATGTGAAATTAGGGGTTTTAAAAAGAATTCTTTCATTGATTCACTTGGGGATACCATATAATTGCATTAATTGAAATGTATTAGGGTTTAAAATACTATTTTGAATGTTAATATCCTTTGGTGGTTGTTGCGAAAATCTATTTTAATGGTTCTTGTGAAACACATAAATCTTTAGGTTCCATGTTTGTAAAAATAGAGGTTTTATAATGTTATCAATTCTTAACATATATGGAGATTCCCTAAGATTAATTTTTTTGGATAAATTGGATGGTTTTGGACTTCCATTTTTGTTTTGGTAACATAGAGTCTATAAATTGTGTGTGATGTGGGGGTTTCAAGGAGTTTTGGGTATAATGAAAGATACGATTTTGAGAAGTTTATTAAAAATAAATGTGTTCCATTGTGTTTTTTATGTGGTATAAATAATGTGTATCTAATTTACTATTTTTAAGTAACTAATAGTGGTTATTTCAATTGAAATGGATGTGTGTTTATTGCTGAAATTTTTTGAGCACAACTGGGGATGTCTGGGTACCTAGGTGGGTGGATATGTACCAGTACAGCTAGTGGACCAGATGGGTGTTGTCCCTGTTTAACTTAGAAAATAGATAAAGAAGAATCTAAATAACTATATGGATGATTATGGGAGAACAATATGTTAGGTTTATATTTCCTACTCGTGTCTTTTTCATGATAATGTATTTTTATATAGTTACTTTTCACCGAGGTACGAGGTCTATAAGGCTCGAGACTATCTAGTTTCCTTGGGGTGTTCCAAATTTTGGTGCTCAATGGATTTTTGGTATTTACCCTTGTATTAGGGTGTTTTAGGATGATCTTTATAGTAACTATAATTTCTTATTTAATTTCTTTATCATTAAAAAATACTTAGTTTAAAAAATATTTTCAATTGAATGTTGTACTACTTGAAATTTATCATCATTTTCTTTACATAGTAAAACTGTATGCTTTTCACTTTATATTGCATACCCTTTGGAATATTTGGGTGGTATCCTATTGGGATTATTATCACACTATACTTACACCCCTTTTTTATTAGTATGATTTATTGTGTTTGACTGAGGTAAAGGAAAAACCTTGGGTGAAGGTGGCTCAGGTTGTTAGTCCCCTCTTGGTGCGGTGTTGTGGAGACAGCTCGAGGGTGACGACCCCATGTTGTGTCGAATTATAATGGATAAATGATGAAGATTTTATTATTATTTGGACCTATTTTGGTTTTCTTAAATCCATATATTCAGTTCTGGTTTTTTTTAAATTATTTGGTGTGAAAATTTTAGATTCTTATTATTGATTTTTTTAATGTTTTATGCTTTCATACTTGGGTAAATCATTCACAAACAAAATTTATTGATACTCAGGAAATTGTGCCAGATTTTGGGGATAGGGAACACCCATTTGGAATTTTCATGGGCTGGATTTGGTGATGGACTTTGTGGAAACCAGATTTTGTTTGTGACAGTCTATATCTCCTAGATCTAACTCTATCTCTTTGATAGATATCCAATAGATCGTGAACTTCAAACTATGTATGTCATAATGATTCTTATAGTGGCATGTTGGTGCTTTTGTATCTCATTTCGGTGAGTGTATCTAAATTCTTATGGAATCTTCATCTATTAATAATCTGATTTCCCCCAGTCCCCGCCTCAATATCATTGTCACTAATCCACAAGAAACTCACTACATTCCAAGTGTCATGCTTTCCACTATACATTATTATCAAGGGTGACTGCATCCAAGATCCATTAAAAAAATGTGAAAATCCCCAAAACTCAATGCCATGAAACAACCACAATACCAGTATGGAATGATCTCCATGTTGATAGATCAATGTTCATGTTCACTCAGTGTGACTAATCATACCATATATCCTTGATTTAATTCCCAAAATAGTGTGTTTCTCCCACGATTGAGATTTGTGTACACCTTCATGACAATTCATAGCAGAAATTTCCTCATGAATCATGGGTTCAATGTAAGTATTCAAGAAATTTATCGTTGTGATAGGATCAACTATTTACATTCTCATTAAACATACATGGAAAATCTAATCCACATAGATGATTTCAATCATGTAACAAATTGTTGATGTAGAGGATTTGATCAATATAAACCTTTCCCCATGTATTTGATTTACTCTGCATAGATGATTCCAGATGTATCAATTTTGGTTCATGTAACAGATTTGGATGATGTATGTGATTATAACTGTATATGATTTTCCATATAGCCCAATTTCATAGATATACCATCTTACCAAATAGACAATCATTATGAAATATTAGAATTCTATTGTAACAGATTTGACTCATGTATCCCATTGGCCTCTTCTTATACCAATTATAACCCAACCATCTACCAAATTTAAAATTTTGAGTGATAGAGGTGTTATAGGACCGAGCATTATGATCAGTCAAATGCTCTTACTTAGCTAACTCTAGAAAAAATGTATATTATACTTAGTCCATTTAAAATACAACTTTAACCCTTAATAAAATTTGTCCAATGATCTAGGGATGAGAGGAATCCACCGGTATTTGGATTATTAGAGTCTTTAGTGGTTCAAATAACATTTTCCCCTACTATAGCATAGAATTTGGAGGTGTTTGGGATGTATATCACTTCAAATGGGGACAACCACCTCGATATAGGCGGTAGAGGCTTCAACCATGTCAGTATATATAGGCCCTTCAAGATCATCCATGGAAACTGGCATACCAAAACCCAAACTGGTGGTAGGTGGTACCATCCACATTCTTCAGTTGTAATATCATCTTAGGGGAACTCGACTTCCAAATGTTCATGTGCAAGTATAGGCGTATGAAAAATCTAAATGAGACATGTTGACTTATGAATGCAGATTTTCTTCTCTTATTTTATTTTCTATTAATATAATTCCATATACTATGATTTTTTTAGATGTAAATTATCTTTCATTGTACCGCATAGATCAATCATGAACCCAAAACAAATATTTACATTATATAACATAATGACTAAAAAATGAAACAAATTTTTTCCAAATTGAAAAATTATACATTATAAACTCAATTAATAATTAAAAAATTTCAATTAATCCAATGAGATGTAAAAAATGTGATAAAATGGTTCCACATCAAACTCCACCAAACATAAATATTTGTTCTACCTCAAATAATTCAATTTTTTTCTCTTTGAAAATAAGACAACAATTACATTACCCAGATATCTCAAAATGAATCATGTTATGAAATTTATTTATATAGGAACTAAATATTATGTGAGTAAGGATTATCAAAGAATAAATAAAATAAGTCTATCCTAAGATCAAATTTTAACTATAAATCAAGGGAATCCATATTAATTCAATATTGAAGATGTCTTTCCTCATATTTGTAGTCACCCACTACCCTCCTTTAATTAGAATTAATGTTCCTATTATATGATTAATGAATGATAATATTTATGTGAAGATAAAATCTTAAGAGGATACACCTTTAATTATAACTTTATTCAAGGTTTGAGAAAATTAAAATTTCATTTTTATTACTTCATTGATACAAATAATATGATATTCATATATGTTAGTTTTTCCCTTATTCATTTGGGTCCAAAATTCCCCTCGGCTTAATGAATTTATTCAGGACTATAAGGCACATTAGTTTTTTTTTTGAATATTATACATCCATGTAAGTTAAGAGAACAGTGAAAAAGAACATATTTGATATGTATATATGTTATACACACACCCAATCACTTGAGTCTAAAAAATTCACCATGGGATCCCACTTTTCCATTTTACTTAGGTTTCAAATGATATAAATAAATATCATTTGAGTTATCTCCCTAATAATATTATTTTTCAAATAGAGAGTCCCCTATGATTGAGTTTAAATTTTCAGTCTCCTGGAGTTATGCTCATAATTTCATAATTATTTTTTCTTATCTCACCAAATTTCTCAATTTCTAAATAGAACAACCATAAAAAATTATGTGATACCACTTAGAAATCATAAACCCTCAAAAATTTCAGAATAAATGAAATAATTAGCAACAAGTATTTTATCTTCCTCTAGGAAGGAAAAAAATTAAGGAGAAAACTAAATCCTAAGACCCTCAGGTTTTGAAATAATTTGAAAAAATAATTACCATTTTTTACAAAAAAATGGTGAAGTTGATGTGTTAAAAATTTAATGCATATCATATCATAGAAAAATACTCATCCCCACCACACTTTAAACTCAACATTGTCCCCATAGTTTAATCCTAAGTTTGGGTATAGTATCATTAAAAAAATAAATTTAATAGTAAAATGAATGTAAATGGGGTTACATGAAAGTTCAAAAAACACTTTTTGCATAAAATGAATTAAATCACTTTTTAAGAATCATCATTATTTATTTTTTAAAAAATCATTATTTTCATTATTAAAGACAAATAAAAGAATTTTGAATTTATATCATATACTATCATGATGAAAAATGATATACAGTAGAAATTGAAATAAAGTGATTGTAATCAGTGCAAGAAGATTTTATAATGCAACTCAACATAATTTTGAACTCTCAATAATTACACAAGATGTCACCCAATGATGAAATAAGGTTCAAAATTTACTCTATAAGAGGCTTTATTCTCCCATTATTAGTTTACAAAATCATGTTGAAAAAGATAATCATATATTGATATGGTAAAATAAAAACATCACTTCCCTAAATGTGGGGGCTTTGAGCATTTATGTTTTTTTAGTAGTTCCTTCAATTTAGACCTAAGTTAATTCCTATGGTTGATAATTTTTATTTATTAAAAGTTAAGGGAATGATACGGAATATCACATAAACTAAATTTATTTAAAAATTTCACCTAAATATTTAGTTAAAGAGTCTTTATCTAGATGATTAAGTGTGTTTCTCCCTTGATTTCCCCTTACTAAGTTTCCAGCATCTATTAAACTGTAGAAGTAATGATTCATGTGATACCATAAAATATGAGTGGTAGTAAATTGTTCAATTTGGGAGGGAGATTTAAATTTATTGGAAAAAGGAAAAAAAGACAAAACCCATGAGTTATTTCTCCTGAAGCACTATGTTTTTAATCATCCGTTAGAATAGTGATGGATTAATATTTTAGAAAGATAAATGGAAATAATTCCCTTTGGTTTTCCTTAATATAATTATTTTATTATATGAACATTGGCCATAAATATTATATTTTAAACTCCAACTAGATATACAGCTCCATTATAAATAAATCTCAAAATGTTTAAGTGACCCAATTATTTGGTTTTTATTTTCATGTAAAATGTTTCATCCATGGTTTTAATAGCATGAACCTTTTATGAGGATGGATGTTTTTCCATCTCTCTTATCTTATAAGAATTCATGACACATTCCTCCATCCATTATTATTTTTTAACATTTCTACCTTCATACATGATTCTGCTACGGTGGTAGATTAGGATTTTGTGGCTCCTCCCCCTTTATCGTCGGTTGGGGCACCCGATTATGGTTCTCCCCTTCACACTCCTTCTGGGCTCAACCCTGAGGCTCCTAATATACACTGTTTCCAGGTGGTTCTTCTTCGAGATCCCCCTTCACTACTATCCTTGATTTTTTCGGTGATAGTCTCATGACCTCTTATTTCTCCCCCTTATTGGCTCTGTCATGATGATACTACTTTATCTACTCTCAAGGAAGTGTTTTATTTGAGGGGGGGGGATTTTTTATTAGCTTCTTCATCACCAGTGCCATAGATATCACTACCCATGTTTAGATTAGAATGGATCGATGGGTGACCTTCACACAGATTCCCAAAAGAATCTTTCTCAAAGGCCTCCTAATTCCATCAGTGGACCATAAGGGGTCATTTGGAAAAGACGATTCAGACATAAAAGAGAAAAACAGAAAGGGAGTTGTTTCCGTTGTTTAGAAGATTTCGATCAAAGCGAGAGAAAACATTTCATATGAAATATGAACGAAATGGGGAGAAATTCTTCTCCCCCACTGTAGGTTTCAAATCACCCAAAATCGTGGTGATTTTGAAAGAAACGAAACCAGTATGTTATTTTTTAAAAAATTTACATATTAGCCTTCTATACAGATTTTATTTTATTAAATTATTTAAAATAAATATTTAATGAAATTATCATATTTATGATTATTAATTATAATATAATTTTCTTGTGCGTCATATTTTGTTAAATGTGATTTATAAAAAATTATTTTTATAATTTCAACAAATTTATTAGTGATAATAATAAATCATTATAAATAATTTTGATTATGGATAATTTTGATTATCTTGAAATAATAATTTATATATATAATTCTTATACATAATTGACATGACATAAAAATAAAATAAAAAAATCAATGCTAATATATTTTAATATTTTGAATTTATATTTAATTAACATGATATAAAAATAAAATATACAATTTGAAATTATAATATTTTTATATACGAAAAAATTGAGTATAGAAAAACTACAATTTTTAAAAATATTACCCGAAACCGCCCAAATCAATAATCCTATAATGATTTTAAATTTAATTTTGTTATATATATTTATAAATTATATATATATATATAATTATATAAAGATATTTATAAATATAGATTTATAATTATATAAATATTATTGAAAATAATACATATTTATAATTAAATATTTATATATAAAGATTTTTTAAAATGCATATTTAATATATTTATATATATATATATACAATAAATATAATTTATAAGTATATATATTTATGAAAGCATATTTATATAATTGTATATAAATAAATAAATAAATAAATATTTATTTATATATTTATATTTATATATAATTTTATAAAGATATTTAAAAATATATATATTTATAATTATATAATTATTTTTAAAAATTTATATATATATTTATAATAAATATATATATTTAATTAAAAATCAAAGATACTATTTAAGATTATAATTTTTTTATTTGGAAAAATTGATTATTGGAAATTCATATTTTTTATGAGGGTTATTTTTGTCATGTTATGAAAATATTTCATTTCTTTTCATTTAGAAATTTTCACCAAACTAGAGAGAGAGTAATTACAATCATTTCTTTTCTTTTACTAAATTTTTCATCCAAAAAATTGAAGAGAAACGAAAATCATTTCTTTTAATTTTATTTTTTTATAAATTAATAAATAATTTTTTTCCTTTTATTAAAACATAACCAAACACAGTGTGATAGATTTCATCATTCCGGATCGAAATTTTCTCCCTCAGTTTTCAAATGTGATCATGTTGTTGGGTTTATCTTTTTTGGTGGATGTGTATGTATTTAATAAAAAATATTTCTATATCATTTTATTGTTCTAAGAAGAATTCATCAAATCAAGGTTGCAGCACACTAGGACGCATGGAAATTGGCATTTAAACCTCTTCATGTGGTCCTATGATTTATGATCTTCCACTACTCCTTGGCCCACTTCTATTTAAGGTGTCAGTTTCAAGGACATGCTACAATAAAACTCAGGATATCCAGGTTGGGCCCCCATGTTGGTCTTGCTTCATCTTTTGGACCTCCTCCTCCTCCTAATCCTCCTCCTCCTCCTCTGATCCTTCTTCCTAGGTTTCCTCTACTATTCCCCCCTCTTACCATTTTCGGATCCCTATCCCCTCCTCGTAGACCATTTATTAAGGCCCCCCTTTTCTCACCTACTCCCCCACCAGAGAAAATTCTCATTCCCATTCTCCTAGTCCCTACTATCTTCCCCTCATACAAATGTAGGACCAACTCCCTCCCGAGTGATGATTTTTTAGTATACCAATTTTTATGTTCTCAATCCCATCTTCCCTCCTCTTATAAGACCCTCAAAATAATTCATGAGAATCTTCCACCTTCTGCACTACAGGTTAGATTAATGTCATTTTATCCTCACCCTCTCCCCTTGTTAACATTTTCTCTACCTTAGATAACCCTTTATAGTGATCTCTACGTCAAAATTCACGAGATTTGGGTGTTTCTCATATTTCCACCCCCTTTGGTGTTCTAACATTGTCCCAAAAGGGAGAATCTCTAGACAGTATGGAATCCATTATTTTATAACTCACAATGGTGGGTTCCAAAGACATAAAACTTATTATTTGATGATTTACTCCCTCTAATGGGACACCCATGACTTGGGTGCATGATTTAAAAATGATTTTATCTCCAATGATCTCGTCCAATCTTACCCTTCCTCAAAAGTCATTTTTGAGTCCAAGAAACATCCCTCTATGATTAAATACTTCTCTTAGAGAATAAGTGTGCATTGTTTTTTGCATGAATATCCCCTTAGTTCTCATATGTGGTATTTTTGTAAACCCAACATCATAGTGGATCAGGTGTTGGATACAGAACAACATATCTTAATGAATATCTTTATAGGTTTTCATTAATTTTTCTTCACCTTAGTATATGAAAATTTGGATGTTCAAGAAAGATAGTTCTTATGGCATGACTTATGGTTATTTAATCTGGGAAACTATCCTTGTCTTGTAAGGAGATTTCAATACTATACTGTATGTCTCAGAAGATATCTCTTGTGGATCATACCCACGATTGAAATCCAGGCATTCAGATCATTCATGTCCCATAATGGACTCTCAAACTTTTGATATTCAGGTGATCAATTCACATGGTATAATAACTATAAAGGAATTAACTATATGTGGTTTCTTCATGGACATTTTTTGGAAAATTTTAATGATATATATTCTTTATCAGACGTCAATGTCTCTCAACTTGTCATAGCTTTGTTAGATCACTCTCCTATCGTTGTGGACATCGTAACCATATGTTGTTTTAGTGGGAATTTAGTCTATTACAATTAGTGTAACTCCTATCTAGAGTACCAAGATGTCGAGAATTATTCATTTAACTAGTTAGTGTAGGGTTGTAGGTGGGCCTTCCTTCATAATAAACTTTTTCACCCTAAAGAAGATCTTCAATCCTAGGCACCCAATCTTGCTTCGTGATTCTAATCATTGGAACCACTTAATTCTGACATCGAACATAAGAAGATATTGACAGAGAGTAGATGGCATGAAGATATATTTAATGATCATTTCGACAATAAGATATCCCTGGCATAAAGTAATCTAGAACGGGAATGGATAGAGCATGAATAATCATTGGTCATGTGGTTAAAAGAGGGGGTCAAAATATGAATTTTTCCAAGAAATGTCAAGGAATGGAAGCAGAAAATCAGAACCAATATCCTCATGTATAAAGGATAATTTAGGAATTACCAAGAGGTTTTGGGATGTATCACTGATCATTATTCCCAATATCATCTAGTTGGATGAAACCATCATATACTAAGAGGATACTCTAGGGACAACATTGAATTTTTTTAACTATGTTCCATGTTTGATTTCTACACATGACGTCATGTCCTTTGAGTTTGTGGTGGATGAAAAGGAAATATATGAGTTTGTTCAAAACTGTAATCTAGAAATCTCAGTAGGTTTGGATGGGTTCCCTATGATCATTTTATGTATATTAAATAAACCTATTCAATATTGACTAAGTGGATGCATTGAATGTCTTTTTTTAGGTGGATATCTTCCTTGTTGGATGTGTTATTCTCCAAAAATGGTGCCACCACTATTTTGTTAATGGAGGTGGGATGGGTTGCTACTTGGTTTCCAAACCCTCACCAAATCATTTAGTGGGAGAATGACACAGAAAGGGGTGAGTAGGCCTATAAATAGAGGCACTCCACTCTTCTAAAGATCATCCTATCATCATCTTCATTCTGTTTCTCATCACCATTTTATTTGAGCGGTATTAGTTATGCAGTTTCCTCACCTTATTCAAGAGAGATTGTTCGAGATTTTTCTCATTGCAATAAGTGAGGGAGTGTGTACCCACTTTTACCCATAGTGATCCTTCTATTTTATAATGGTTTTATTACCCCTTCCATTTGGGGGGTTTTCCAAATCACATCTAGTGTCCATTTTATTTCTATATTTTATACATTATTTTATATCCTGATTATCACTACACCGGTGGGCCAATCATTTATGGTCCCAAAAAGTGTTATCAAAGGGGGGTTCTGGCTCAGTGTTGTTCACATTTTTGGGTATTAATAATTCTTGTAAATTTTAGTATGCTCTATTATTACGACTCTGATTGATCATTAAAATTAGAAAAAATTTATTGAGATTATTAAGAACACCATTTTGAAATTGTGGAGGTTCTAGACTAACAGTGTGTCCAGATAGTGGCGAAATTTGAGATCCAAAAATTTAATAGGAATAATTTTTTATTGTGTAAAATGAGGATGAAAGTAGTGCTATGGAAGGATAATTTCCTACTAGAAACTGGTTGAAATCTAGAGGGTGTGACAGAGGGGAAATGGAATGATATGGACAAAAATGTTATTGCCAGCATCCATCTGACTTTAGAAGATGGGGTCCTATCTAACATTATGGAGAAAAAGACAAAAAAGGAAATATAGGATACTCTGATGATATCATACGATCCCAAGTCACTAAACCACAAAATTTTCCTAAAGAGAAAATGGTACACTCTTCAAATGGCAGATTCATTATTAATGACTGACCACATCAACAACCTCAATACCCTGTTCACTCATCTCACGACATTGGACTATAAAATTGTGGATACTGAATGTGTGGAGATTCTACACCAGAAATTTCCAGATTCATATGTACAACTCAGTATCAACCTCACTAAAAATAACTAGATATATATATATTGGAATTCAATGATATTGAAGTCATGGTTCTTGAAGATGAATTTCAGTGTAAGAAAAAGGAGCACATACATACAACTTCACACAAAGTAAAAGCTCCACCAATGGAGAGAGAAAGGATGATAGAGCATGGTTCCAATGGGAGCCAAAATCATGACAGGTCCAAATTAAATAGTAAGAATAAAAATTTCACAGGTTTCAATTATGGAAGGAAGGGGCACATCAAGAAGTATTTTTGGAATAAGAAAATTGGTGAAAAGAGTTATTAGGGTAATGTGGTGGGTACTTCTAGAAAGGATATATAGTAGTCATTAAAGTGGTGATGACTGCTAGAAGTAGAAAACATCTCAATAATTCATGGGTTATCGACTCAATAGAAACATGGAACACGATGTCTCGATGGGAATGGTTTGACCAGTATAAAACTATCACAGAAGGAATTCCATACAAGGGGAACAATCACACCCAGAAGATCATTGGATTCAGTACCATCAAACTAAAGATGCATGATAGCACAGTATGGACCATTCGAGGAGTATGTCATGTGAATGGCCTGAAGAAGAACATATTGTCTTTGGGACAATTTGATGACATCAAACATAAGACTCACAACCAGAATGGAGTGATGAGAATTGTGTAGGGTGTGCTTGTGGTAATGAAGTTTGGAATGATCTCGAAGAACCTGTACGTGGTTATGAGTGAAACATACAAGGAGGCGGAGATAGTTATTTCATAAACTACCTTGATAGAAGTGTTGCTGACATTATGGAATTATAATCTTGTCCATAAGTCAAAATCTGATCTGGAGATTCTTGTGGTTCAAACGTTTCTACGTGGTCTTACAAATGTATCCTAACCATTTCTGTGTGAATTGAGTTTTGAGTAACCAACACATGTAAATGTTTGGGACATCTATAGAAAGAATTCATGAGATCTTTGAGTTGATCCATTCTGATGACTAGAAAGCACCAATTATATCCTTGGGAGGAGAAATGTGCTTTTTATCATTCATCGATGATTATTTCAGTAGATTTTGGTTATAACCAATCAAGTGGAAGGAATATGGTTTTGAAGTATTTAAAAAATTCAAAGAGCGGAAGGACCATGACTTTGGAAAGAATATCAAGTGTCTAAGGACTGAAAATGGTGGAGAATATAAAAGTGAGGGATTTGATACTTTTTTTCAATAGGAATGAATGGATAGACAGTTCACAGTGGTATACACACCTCATTAGAATGGATTGGTAGAGTAGATGAATAGAACCCTATGGGATAAAACAAGGGCAATGATGAAGACAATATGAATTTCCAAAACATATTGGGTAGATGAAGTGAATACCGCCTGTTATGTGATCAACATATCACTATCAATGGCGATTGATCTGAATACACTGATGGAAATGTGGACTGGTAAACACATTTACTATTCTCAGTTATATACTTTTGGAATTCCTATATATACAATATTTAATGATCAAGAAAGATCGAAGTTGGATTTGAGATCTAGGAAATCTATCTTCTTGGGGTACGCTGATGGTTGGAAGGGGTATCATTTGTGGGGTCCCAGTTCCCCCAAATTTATCATCAACAGATATGTCATTTTTGCAAAAGACAAGGTGAAAATTACTACTGATCGAGACATGGAGAAGGAGAATAAAAAAACTAAAATAGTTGAAGAAGATGAAAAATACAAGGAAGAACTAGTTTCCTTTGTGGTATTACTAGACCAAGATGATCAAGTACCAGTTGAGTCTAGACCATAATGGTCAAATTGGGAGAAAAGAGAACTTGTATGGCACTCAGACTATGTCAATAAGACAATTATTTCATAAATATTATTGAAATAGGATGGAGAGACACATTATATTGTGGAGGTGACCCAGAGTCCAGATGTATCTTCATGGATGGCGGCGATATAGGAGGAACTCGAAGCCCTGCATTAGAACAAGACATGTTATCTTGTTCCAATACCTCATGGAAGGAAGTATATCATAAAAAAATGTGTCTTTAAGATAAAACATGATGGAATAGACCATGTGTAACAATATCATGCAAGATTGGTGGTCAACGGGTTTTCTCAGATGGAATATATTGATTTCAATGAAATATTTTCTCTTATTGTTACACTGACAACTGTTCAGCTAGTTCTAGAGATGTGTTCTACGTAAATCTTACATCTAGAGTAGCTAGATGTGAAAAATTATTTTCTCCATGGTGATCTGGATGAAGAGATCTATATGATCCAATTGGAAGGTTTTGAAGAAGAATGCAAAGAGAACTTGGTTTACAGGTTGAACAAATATCTTTACGATCTCAAATAGGTGTCACAGTGTTGGTACAATTGATTTGATTCCCAAATCATGAGACTTGCATAAGAAGGACTTCATTTAGATCCTTGTGCATATTTTAGGGGTTTGGATGCTAATGATTTCATCATTCTTCTATTTTATGTGGATGACATGTTGGTTTCCGGCCCCAACAATGATTAGATCAAGGAGATGAAGGCACAATTGGATATAGAGTTTTATATGAAGGACTTGGGACCAACAAACAAGATTTTTTGGATGTAGATTTTCTAAGATAGAAATAATGGAAAGATTTATCCATCATAGAAGAGTTACTTATAGAGAGTCTTGAAATGCTTCAACATGATATACTGTAATCCAATATCAACCCCTATTCCTGTTAATTTCATGATATCCTCCACGACAAGTCCTAGCAGTGAAACAGAGAGGATGGGAGTTTCTTATGCATCAGTAGTGGGTAGTTTTATGTTCACTATATTTTTTAATAGACCAGACATTATACATATAGTTGGATAAGTTATTTGGTACATGGAGAATCTGGGATGGGAACATTAGAACATGATGAATAGGACCTGAGATACATCAAGGAGACCACAAATGTTTCATTATGTTACATGTGATCATATTTAACTATTAGATGTTATGTTGATTCAAATTCTTATGGTGATTATGGCTGGAGGAAATCCACTATTGGTTATGTGTTTACTCATTCTGGAGGAGCTTTGAGTTGTATTTCAAGGTTACAGTCAGTTTGGGATTTATCTCTAATAGAGGCAGAGTACCTGGAAGCTACACAGGCTTGCAAAGAGGTGATTTGGATGAGAAATATGTTGGAGGAACTCAGGCACAAATAAGAATTGATTCCATTAATTTGTGATAGTTAGAGTGCCTTACCTATTACAAGGAACCCATTTTTCATTCCAGGATGAAGTACATTGGGGTATAGTATCACTTTGACCGAGATGTGATGGAGGAATGAAGTGTGGACATGTTGAAGAATCACACTAAAGAAAATCTGTAATATTTACAAACGAAGGCAATTAACTCTGATTAGTTCAAATGGGGAAGATCCTTGATCATCCTTGCAGATACATGTGTAATAGGGTTTGGTAGATAGAGAGGATATTTGGAGATGTGATTGTTTGTCAATAAAATACCCAACTGGTAGATGTGTCAGCTGCATTTTTCTCTACAGATGGTCCCACCCCCACTTTGTCAAAGGGGGTGGGCTGGGTTGGTGGTTTGGGACCAAACACCCACTAATTCATTTAGTGTATAAAGGCAACAGGAAGGGATGAGGGGGCCTATAAAAGGAGGCTCTCCCCTCTTCTAAAGATCATCCCATAATCACCTTCAACTATTTTCTCATCACTGGTTTAATTTAGCAATATTACTGTGGTGGTTTCTCCACCATAATCAAGAGAGGTTTTTCAAGTGTTTTCTCTTTATAATAAGAGAGTGAGTGTGTACCAACATTTACCCTTACTGATCCTTCCGTTTTCCCATTTTTTACCCATTCCATTTGTGGGTTCCTCCATGTTATATATGGTGTTCCATTTATTTCTTCATTTTGTACATTATTTGTTCTTGTGATTATCGTGGAACCAGTGGGCCAATCATTTATATTCCTAACATTCTTCATATATCCAGTTCCACAACATTTATATAAATTTTGATGTTTAAAGATATTTATGAAATCTAATAATATGTCCCTATAATTATGTTCAATTTTCCATACAAGTTCATGGCCAACAACATCAATAGTAGGTTATCATTTCTCCTTCCTTGTATAGTCTTGGATGAATAACATGGTTTCATTAGGGGCTGATCAATTCAAGGTTTCAATGGATTGGTGTATGAAGTGTTCAGAGATATAAAATTAAGACTATTATTACCTATATGGTTTTCATACTATATATGGATAAATAATACGATCTCATTGAATAGAACAATATTTTAAAATGTCCTTAACCATATGGGCTTCTCTTCTTGGTTAGATGATTGATTTTACTGCTGTTTTATCTTCTATTGGATTCCCATATCCTTGTTGTGAAAGAACTACATCTTTATTAAAATGGTTTGTGGAATCAAATAAGGGAACATGTTTTCCTCTATCCTATTCATCATTGTACAAGAATAACTTATCTATTTCATCACATGATCCTCATTTCTGGATGTATTTTACCATATCATTGTAGGAAGAGTTTTTTTGTGTCTCCCACATTATGTACGTCGATGATATAGTCATTCATATAAATAGAAAATATAGATTAATTAGTGGTATCAAAAATATTTTGGATGAGTAATTAAAGTAGATTTTCAATGTTATTAATTGAAATAAGTGAAGTTTCTACCTCCTGTCCTGGTTCTCAGATAGTAGGGCCACTTCCCTGGAAAGTCTTCGGGGGTAATTATAGGAAAATATTCCCAATGAATTATTTTTGTGCTCAAGTCTATTCAAGGAGGCTTCATACCCATAATTTCTATTATATCATGAAAAATATCATTGAATGTATCCATAACTTGAATAATTGGTTCTCATACATTAGATGATGCATCACGGTGACAAACAGTTTGCTAACTTCAATTCTGATACATATAATCTTGGTTCTCAATGTTCCAAAATCTGTATTTTCATACATTAATAAAATTATTATATCCTTATTATAGGATGATAATTCTAATGGAAAATGTCATTGGGAATCATGAAACTGGTTTCCCAGGCCGATGAAGGATGTTAGAATAAATATTTGGACTGTGTTGAGAGAGTTTCATGGATCACATGAGAAGATGGATTGGAATGTTTCGACAAGGGGAATGTTCATAGGTAGGATAATGCATTATAAATAAGATTCTAATATTAATTATCCAAGTTGTAAAAATTCTCCTTTGTGGATATCAATTCAACCTCACATTAGGGGTTGTCAACAACACTTTTAGTGGAGTATCGATAAGGGTAATATCAACTTCTGTACACAGAACTAGTTTGGAACCACCATGAGTTTTCCAAGTTACCCATTACCGGACATGTCATTCAAGAATGAAAAATATTTTCAAATATCCACTCATGTGGTCTAGTATGAGGAAGAAAATAATTTTTTTATCTCATTGAGCTATCTCCTGGCCAATACATGTGTGTTTTCATTGGTTCATCATCTGTTGTTTTGAAAAGGATGGATTATTTTCTATTTCAAGAATCTCCACTCGACCTATATAGATTGGGATAGGTGCTTTGATGAATATAAATCCCAACTAAGATCAACTTATTATTTAGTGAATCCACAATAAATAATTATCTACAGAAAATCCCATCAAATGTATTAGAATCAACATGGCTTAGAGGTGAACCTGCAGCGATATCCCCTAGGAGGAATCCTTGCACATTTATTTTTTAATGAATGTTGGGTGTGCACAGTATAGAGTACCTTCGGTGATCTCAATAGTCTGTGAATTGAGTTCTAGTCTATTGACTCTTTTTTAGATCTATGGTTTCATGGCACTGAGAGTAATATCCTAGAATTAAAGGCGAGATCAATAAGTTTGGTGGTGTGGTGTTGGTGTATCTAGAAAGCTAATAATACATATCTCTTTAGGGGATAAACATTATCGTGGTTACATATCATTATCATGACCAGAATCTTACTCTTAGACTTATCTCGACTTATCAAAAACTGGACTAAATCTTATTCATTTAGGTTCCCATTTAACTCTAGAACTTACTTTATACCCTATCCTAGTTCTCTATAGGGTAATTGCGTTAGATGGTATCCTCATTGGTAGGGTCACAAAATGAACATGTATGGATCATATTTCATGTACTTTATGCATGATGGTTGAGTAATATGGGATATCAGTTGCTCTGTTGTTCTGGATTTCTCTTATTCCTTTTGTAGTAGTGAATCCCATCAGGTGGAAGCTATGGTTATGATGATCAGTCTTGAAATTTTAGTTAGAATAACATCACCTTGTAAACTTTTGAAACAGACTCCAAAATCATTTACAACTCTCTACAAGGATTTTATAATTCCATATAGATAATATATTATATCTCTTGTAAATGAAGCAGACTCGTCAAAAATTTCATGATGGATATTTATAAATTGTGTGAGGGAAATAATTTTTTAAATTTCATTGAAACCAAGGATCTCCAAGATAATTTGTTCAGCTATTTGTTTTACTTTTTTATCAATTCCTATTGATGCTTTATCTTAGTCCATGGGGATTCCATTGAAAAAAAAATATTTCAAGCCCACAATGCTCTATACTATATGTCTTTTGAACTCAGCCACTAGCCTTGTTTCCTTTATAAAATATATATAATGATGATTAAGACCCTTTGACCAACTTTGGAATTATTATTCTAAACTATTTTCCATTAATAGCTTTTTAATCCTGTTAAATTTCATCATTTTTATAGGATTCCCTCCTATTTCCAACAAACCACTCTAATCCAAAAATCTTCTTTCACCATCAAGATTGATGCTAATGTTTATGTCCTTCATGGGTGAAAACTCATTTTATGTAGTTAAACAAGAAAAGGGGAATACATTCAAATGAAAAATATATAGGGGTACATCCCTATTGGAGTATTATTAGCAGTTTTGTAAGCCCACCGAGCCTCATACAACTTCACAGACAAATTGTATCATGAGCTACTGATTATATTCTCAAAAATCTATTTAAACTCCTTATCATACAGAATAATGTAATCATTGTATTGTGTATGGTGTTTTATACTGGTCCTATGAGAACAACCACACTTCTCCATTATATTAATGAACATATAATTCATGATGTGAGTTTCATTGTATATAATGAATACTATGGGAACTCACAACCTAGAAAATATGTTTTTTAGGAAGAATTTAAACACACTAGAATAAAGAATATTGATAAAATATACTTGATCAAACTAGTTGGACACATAGTCTATAGCCACAATAATATGATCATTTAAATAAAAGGAATGGAAGGGTCCCATGAAATCTAATCCCCAAAAATAAAAAAATATAACTTATATTTTTCCTTTTTATGACAACACCTACCATCTATATTTTTCCATGTATTTGGAACCTTTAATGTATAATCACAAAACTCTTATAATCCCTAAATAGTGTTTTCCATTATATACCAATTTGTAAAACATTCTTAGAAATTATTTACCCACCATGGTTTCCACCCCAAGGTGTTGAATAGAATCTCTTAAGGATGGTTAACATTTTATACTCAGCCACACATCTCCTCAAAATACAATTAGAACATCAACAATACAAAATAGGTTCATCCCAAAGTTAATATTTCAACTCATATATAAAAATCTTCCTTTCATTTAGTGAAAGGTATATTGGCATGACACTTACACCTAGAATAATAGAATCATTTGAAACCAGGAAAGTTTATTTACAGAGGTAGTAAAAAATTATTCATCTAGGAAATAAGTTCTTATATCACTTGGTTCCTCAGAATGAGTATTGGGAATACATTAAAAATGTTCTACACACACATTTTCATCCCCTTATTATCGTTAATTACCAAATCAAACCCATGAAACTAATGTGTCCAGATCATGAATCTTGTATTTGTGTTTTTCTTATCTAATTGGTTCTAGATGGATGAATAGTTAGGGAAAATGATCACGTTAGAATGAATCAGGTACCCTATAAATATTTTAATGGAAACGATAAATTTAAAAAAATACTTTCATTGGTGGAATACTTTATAGCTTCATCCATGATCATGTTAGAATAATAAATTAAATACATGTTCTTATATTCCCTCTTCCAAAAAAATCACCCTATATATAGATCACTAGAATCACACATACCTTCAAATGGTAACATCTAATATGTGGTAGTGATCACCTGTTAACTTGTACGTTTTCTATAATTTTTTTATTTATTTAGTGAATTTACTATACAATGAAAATGGAGCTTCCTTTACAAAAAGAGAGAGAAATAGCCTAGTGATCATGGAAATATATTTATTGAACCTCCTGTAAAATAGATAATGGCCTAAATAGATTCAAATTCCCTTAACATTATTAGTTTGTGGTGGCCCTTGGGTCACCTCAATTTTGGAATTATCTATATCTATATCCTCTTTAGAAAACATTTGACAAAACCAAATTCCCTGTGTATCCATGAACTATAACTTTTCCCAATTTAGAAAAAGTTCTTTATCTTGGACTATTAATTAAAAAGTGTCCATATTTTCAATGATATTTTTGAAATCACTTCACAAAAGAGGAAAATCATACTTTAACACTTCAATAATCCTTTAAAAATTTTCTGAGAGGATTTCCATCTTGTATCCTTCAAAATTGGTTGTATCACCACACATTCTAATGGGAATTCACTAATAAGAAAATGTCTGAAATGGAAAAGTCAATATAGTCTTCCCCTGATCCATATTTGATATTGAAATCTAGTTATAGACAGAGTATCCATTAATAATGTAGTAATAATCATTTCTATACAACATATCTAGCATTTCACCCTAAAATGGAACGGGGAAATGATCCTTTCATATCGAAGAATTATGTTTTTAAATGTATATAAAAACCCTCTATTTGTTTTTTTTGAATTTTTTCTTTTCTATCATTTTTTATCATGGTAACACCACTATTCTTAGGGACTACATGGACAAGACTTACACAAGGATTGTAATAAATATGAAATTTTTTCCCAATATTAACCATCCTAATCAATTCCTCTTAGAAAACATTGTTCATATTTTTGTTAAGTCTTCTATTGACTTCCACTATTTGTTTACACTCAGGTTACATGGGGATTGTTTGAAAAAAATTTACGGACTTATAACCTTAATATTAGCAACTAGCCAGCAAATAACAGAATTATACTCTCTAAATAAACTCATGAGATTTTACTCTTCACTCTGATATATTATGTATGAGATAATAACTATAAATGTACTTCTCTCTCTTAAAAAAAATATTTTAAATGGGATTGTAGGGGAATGAGATACAAATTGGGGGAGTTCATTCATGATGGAATAATCATGGGCATGGGATGACTATGGTCCTCATGCTGCCTCTTAAAGGAGAAAATGAATAAATTTTCCTCTTCATCCTTATTAATTCCAAATCTGTGTTCCTCTCCATCAAATTCCTATTTTTGAGTCATCATGTATTCTAAGGGAAAATCATATATGTGTTACAAGAATCCCCCCTTAGACTCATCTAAGGTATCCTTCTCCATTATAGAACTAATTCGCATTTAGGATTCAATATATAATATAGTTTCATAATTAATTTCTTCTAGAACATTAAAAACTCATATTCCTCTTCATAAAAAAATTATTAATCTTGTAAAATCAAATATCTTGGAAATATTAGTTCTTTGGAGGGTCCTTTAATTTTTTGGAAAACATAGAATTATTATTTTTTCACATAGGTTGAAAATTAATTTTCCCTTTGAGATATTGATGAATGCACCCCATATGGATATAAAGGTATTACAAAATATAATAGGTTCACCCTAATCCCACTCTATATCTATTATAAGAAAATCATAAGGAAAAAAGATCCTTCAAACTCCAACTATCATGTCATCTACCATACTAACTAGGTGAGAGATGGATTGATAAAAACGTTTTAAAACAACATTGGTGGGTTAGGGAAATCCTAATGTCATGTATTGGAACAATTATAGAAGTATTAAATTAATTTTTGGTTTAATATAACATAGAAAATTGAACTGGATACCTTGATCTCTAAATGTTCAAGGAATTACAGTGCCCCTTAGGACTTGAAGTTTGGGAGGTATTAAATTCTGCAACACAAAAGTACACTCCTCTATGAGAATATTAATGGAAAATTATTAATGTTTTTTTATGCTAGAAAATATTTTCTTATGGAATTTTATATAATAATTTCTTTCAATTATGTCCTTGATGAATATAATGTCAATATTTAGTTTTTTAATAACTTTTAGAAAATTCAATAGTTCAAAAGCATGGTTTTATTTTTTAATTATTTAAAGAAAAGTAATTGTTAGTGAAATATTCTTAATTATTTTTGGTATCCCATTAAATTAATATTAAAGGATCTTCATTCATTTTTTTCAATACTTTTCAACCCATTTTCTTGTTTTTTCAGTTGGGATAGTAGTATTCTGAGTGTTTTTAGTGCCGCTTTCTGAGTTTCTAGATTTAAAATTTTCTATATTTTTATATCTATATTCATGAAATTTTTCTTTTTGAGATTTTTGGGGGAAATTATTATATTTTCAATGGTTTTAAAACCTCTCCTAGTTCTAATAGCCCTATAATTTTCTCTAGGGTTAAATTTAGTCATACATGGAAGATTTCACTTATCTACACCATTAACTTATTTTGAAAAATACTCTATTTAAATTTATATATTTTTCATCATAGAACCCATTTTAACATCATAAAAATAATTTTGATACCTTTATTCCTCAAACCTACCTATAGGGTGTTGTAAGATACCCCTAACATAATATTGTGAGTTAGATGATTCATTTTTTGTTGGGGATGGAACTACTGACAAGGTGGTTGTTGGAAACTAGGGGGTTCAAAGGGTCTAAGAACTCTCTATTCCCTCAAAGAAAATTTTGGGTGGTTTTTATACCTCTGATTTTAAGTGTTTGAAAATGGATCACCCTTAAGCTATATTCTATGACCATATCTAAACAAATTTAAATTTTTTAGAGAATGAGTAAGTATAAAAAAATTAGGATAGCATGAGTGTATGTGCCAAGACATTCCAAAGTGTTGTCATTTCAACTAAATAGTGTTTTGATTTTTTCTACTGAAAAGAAATATCGTAACTTGTGATCCATCTTCTAGAGTTTGATTAGTTTCTTTCCTCACAATGGTTCATATTCTAGTAATTTTTTATTTTGTGTTTTCTATATTGTATTAAATATTTTATTGAGTTCCTCAGTAGTTCAGCTACTAAAATATCTACTCGGATATTATTCCAAAAATAATTTTTTGGTAAGGAGTGAGACTATTTTAGATAGTGTAAATGTGGAATTTTGGAGTTGATTTTTCTTTCAGAAATTTTCTATGAAATTAACTAAATCAATCCAAATCTATATGGAATAGTTCTCCATAATCATAAATGAAAACAATTTTTTTTTCTAATTTCATAATTAATTAACCTAGGATATAATTTCATAGAAGAAGAATAATAAAATTGATCCCATGTGACAATTATTTCAACTTAAAACTATTGAAACCATGTGTTGGGAATTTCCTTTTAATAAAATATGGAAAACACTTAGTTTAAAGTCCTCATCACTCAGGAAAATTTTGGATTAGTGTAGCCTGATCTGATTTGGCTGAATGCTTGTGGACCACAATGTAGCATCTCTGACCACTATAGCAGAGCCGACCGACTAACACCGACAGAGTACTGTACTAGTGCAGACATTGGAGTCAACTTTACTGTATTCTTTTGGACTTCCAGTCGACCGACACTATATCACTTTTGAATTGGGTGACCTCCTTTCATTGTAGTGATGCAGAATTCCTATGTGGAATAGTGGATTGTATTTTTCCTTTTGTAGCCATTTTTTAGGCCATGATTTATGTGAGAAATTTTTGTAATCTGGGATCTGGAATCATAGTGAAGTTTTGCTTCTCCGTGGAGGTTGGGACTATTCACGAACCATGTAAATTTGTTTGTTACATGTGTTTTATTTTCTTTTGAATTTTCTTTCAGTATCTATTTTCTATCATTGCAACTCTTGACACCTTCGCAATAACTTATTAGTGCATGTTGTTGAAAACTACAGGAGAAGTAACTAAGTAATTCAAGAAAGTCTTCACTATGAATTCCATTGAAGGTAGGCAGTAAATAACAAATGGGTTTTTATTCATAATTCCTATACCGTGGTGATATCATAATAATTTATAGATAACAAGATATAGTAGTAAATAATAATTATCTCGAATTGGCCCTCTCAATTATCTCATTTTTAGGTTGATTCTTATTTCTAGGTGGTTGATTATTAATGTTACAGTTCTCAGCCTCTCTATAATCTCCAATTATATTTTCATCTCTCCTTTTTTTAAAACCCTTAGGTATTTCTATATCTCTAGTATAAAATAATAATTGGTATCGGGTTTAGACTATGATTTTATATAAATATCATATTAAACATATTTTATGGAATTTTCATACACTTTTCTTTTGAGAGTTATTATATACATAATGTTTTGGTATCTCATCTTCTTATTTTTTGGTTTTTAATTTATATGAATTTTTTTACTTGGGTAACATGTTCCTTCTATAAAAATGGTGTCAAAATTTGGAATAGGATTGTTAAAATCATAAAAATTAATTATTTTTAACTCATCATAAAGCTAGTTTATTGTTGATAATATTTTGATCCATAATGAAGGACTTACAATTTCTGATTTAAGTGTTTGACCAAGTAGATAAACATAACAGGATGAAAAAAACAACAAAAAAGTCTTGAAATTTCAAATGGTGTGGAATTAGTGATGAGAATGAAGATTTTACTGTACATGACTATGAGTGTGAAAAGTTAAATAAACAAATAGAGAGGAAAAATTATGCCACTTGTGAAAGACATTAGTTGAAGAAGTAAGGGATTTTAGATCATTGGTTTTTATAAATATATTACTATGTTTAAAAATTTGAATTTAGTTGCATAAAGTTGATTCAAAGGGGATAAACAGATTTTTCATCCAAAAAATATGTAACTTAATAGTTCTTTTTTACTTCTCAACAATAGAATTCACTTGATCACTAAGTGAGAACATATCAGTTAATACTGAGTTCTATTTTTTTTGAACATATAGTGAAACCCTCCCTTGAGCTTGATTTACATTTAATGAAATCCTTTAATTTATGATAGTATGAATATAAGAACGGTCAATATCATTTTTCACTAATACATGATGTTTTGTAAAAAAAATTATCTTCTAAAGTGAAATAAATAGAAGAACATATTTATGAAAATTCATAAACAATGTTAAAAGAATAAAAAAGTGTAAACTATTTACCAATATATATTTATAAAAAAATCATGGATTTATTAAACATATTCAAAGAGTTTGGAAAATAATAAAACATTAAAAAATAATTGATGAAATATGGGAAGCGAGTGTAAGTCATCTCTATTTCATAGCTCTTACTCTCACTCTTTTAGAAGTCTTTATTAGCTTTTGATAATCAAACTATATCTATCCTCCCTATTCTTCATGTGGTTTATTGGAGTTTTTGTATCTCCATATATGGTATATATATATATAATATTTTGAGTCTTATTCTATTAGTAAAAATATTACCTATCCTCCCTTTCCTCGTTCTCATGCTCACTTCTCTACAAACAACTCCCTTTCCTCAACATGGAATGATTTTCACTGTATAAATTCTTCAACTATGACCACAACGAAGCTCCATAAAAAAATGCACAACTACTAAAAAATCCCTTCCATGAACTATCTGTAATATGAATCTTAGATTCTCTCCATGTGGATGGAGTAGTAGAAATGATCATAGGGTGATCTTCCTCAAACATTTTATCCTTGATTTAATTCTAATAATCTCACAATCCTCCCATGAGCTTTATTTTTGTAAAATTCTTTAAAATTTAGTGCTAAATTTTAATCGTGAATTTTGAGTGATATGGAATACTCCATGAAAAATATCCATGTGAGAGAATCTACTATTGACATACCCATTTAACCTAGGTGGCATGTTTTCTCAACATTTTCAATTTCCATCATCTTTTCATTTTTTCACATTGCCTATTTGATCGATATGATAATTTCCCCATATATTTGATTTAATCCATGTATCTGATTCCCAATGTTTCCATTTTTGTTCACATTGATTAATGTGCTATCCTTTGGAATTATAGATGTAAAATATTTTCCACATAGCCAATTTTCTTAGATATACGATCTTCCCACATAGCTGACAGGTTGAATTATCAGAATCCTAATGTATGAAATATGATTCATGTACCCCATGGGTCTATTTTTATACAATTTACAATCCAACCTACTGCCAAATTGGAAACTCTAAGTGACATAAAAAATGTAGGACTGATAAATATGAAACAATTGAATGCTCCAGATTAGCTTATTATTGAAAAAATATACCCTTCTCTTCATCCATTTAAATAGATTCCTTCAACCTTTATAAATTGAGTCCAAAGAACATGGGAGGAGCCACTTCAAACATCAACTGGATATGTGGGCTCCTTAGTGGATCTTCTAGCATTGTAGCACACTTGAACATATAATTTGGTGGTATTCGGTTCGCAGGTCACTTAAAATGGGGAATCTATCAAGAAATATGGTTGAAAAGGATTATCCCCCTTAATCATTTGCAGGACCTTCAAATTCATCAATGGTTATAAGGATCTATAAACTCAAATTGGATAAAGGTGGAGGCATTGAGAATCTTCAGTTACACTCAGGGCTCGGGGGAACTCATTTTATAGAGTTACATGATAAAGTGTCATAGTGCAGATGATCCTGATTAGTATTTTTGAAAAATGAATGTATTTTTTATATTCTTTGTATTTCTTATACTGAAAATTCCATCTATTGTGTTTTTTTATAGATTTTAAATTTCTTACACAGTATAATAGTTAAACCTAAACTGTGGCATCTTAGATTTATTGAGAACAAAAAATAGACATTATCATTATTAAATCCAATGAATAAAAAATTAAATAGATTTGTTCTAAATTTGACAATTATTGACTATATTATCAATTAAACATGAAAAACACTTATAATTAATAAAAAAATATTTGGAAAATATGATAAAATTATAACATTTCAACTATCCAAATACTTTTTATTATGAATATTATAAAAGACACACTTTTACCCAATGTGAAATGAAATCCATTAAAAATATACATAGGTAACTATATATTTAAACCTTTCAAATGTTTAAACTCTCTATACAAAAATCAAACAATCACACATGATCATATCTAGATTTATCTTCTTATCCTCTAAATCTATTGACCTCACAAGGTTAGATATACCCAAACCTATCTTCCTGTCTAAAAAATACCACAATCAATAATTAAAACCAAAATAATAATTGAAATGAAACATATATCTGTCACAATATGATCAAAAAAAATTTATTATCTAAGAATAAATCATATAAAGAAAAGATACAAATATTAAAAGTGTACTCAAATATAAGTTTATTTATCTATAAAATTACCTTGTATCTCTTTCTAAAATTCCAATCTCTATTGTCACAATTATGTGTCTATCAATCATCAAAGTAGTAGTATTTTTAAATAGAAACCATAAATAGTTATATTGCATGAATTTTTTGGGACAAAGATAATTTTAATAGAAGATACTTCATCACCTTTTATTGAACTCAACATTAATTCACATCTTCAGGTGATGTTATTCTTGTACCACTACACTTCTTGTATATCATATGAATTTAAAACTATGCATGACATTCATTTCCCTATATTATAATATATTTTAATCAAACCACATGAATTTAATTTATCATGTTTATATTCTTTTAGGAAATAAATAAATAAATATAACAATTACTTACATAAAATTCTTATTAATTGTATTGTGATTTTAAATACAATAAATCACATGATTCATTGACTCACTATAGAGGTCTGTCATTAATTTTATATAGTTGGTATAATTGGGATTATAGCATTGGTAAATTGTTTCCATTAGGGAATCCCAAATTTTTTCAAGAGAGAGACTTAATTGAGAGCTCTCAATTTGTCTTAGAACAATTATATTCCATTAAACAGTTTTTTCCCCTCCTATAAGAACCCATTTACATAGTGAAATACTTTTAAATAATGATTTTGAGATTAGTAAATATCTCTTCATATCATTAATCATTACTCAATAAACTACATTAAAAAATATATTATTTTTTTGAAATATATTTAGTCATACCATATCCAATAAACCATAGTATGAAAAATAAGTATATAATGAAAAAATACAACAAAATTTTTATAGGATATCATTAAATTGAAATTAATATTTCTTGTTATTATTAAAAATGGAAGGTTTAATATCTAATAATAAAAAATTATTATCGATTTAAAGGAAATATATAAATAAATAAATCATAAATTAAATTTTAATATGTGACATGGCTATAAGGTAAACCTTAATACTCTCAGCATACTAAAACTATAATGAATAAAACTCTTATAAAACAATATTTATTTTAAATATAAAGGATGATTAAACACTTAGAATATGTATGAATAATAGAAAAGATATAATATATCAATTTAATAAGATTATATTTTCTTCAATTTTAAATATAAATGAATTATATGGTATGTGAAAAAAATAAAAGAAAATAAGAATCATTCAATACAATACATAAAAGATAACAATATATATATAAACACTATCTCCTAAATTTAAATTTAAATAAATGAGTTAATATAATACACAATAACATTATTTAATTCCCTTGTGAAAATATTTATTAAATTATTGAATCTTGTCTTGTTAATTTGATTAGATACATAGGTATGAGACTTTAAATACATATATCAAAATAGAGTGTTGGATTCAACTATGTAGGTTTGTAAATAATATTATTTTAGGATTTTTCATTCAATTATGTCTAGTTTCTTTCATGTGAAATAATTCATCAATTTTTTAACGTACATAATTTCTACAAAAATATCTATAGAAAAATATTTAGAAAATATTGCGTCAAAGTAAAATGTAGATAATCCATATCATTATCATAGAAATTAATTACATGTAATGAGATATTTAAATTTTTTTTAGTATATTTAATTTAAATTAACTAGTTTATTATTCATAGTTTCTTAATAAAACCATAATGTCACTTGATAATTCAATCATTTTTAGTTTTACACCTTATCAAAATTTCATTGTTGAGATAGAAATTGATTACCCAACTACTTTACATGATTTAAATGCTTATAATTCTTGATTAATTCATTTAAAGAAACTAGAAAACTCTAATTCATCATGATTAAATCTCTATATGAATTATACATAGCATTTCAGTTTGTTTAAATACATTTTGACTATATCTAACTGATGGATTGAAAATAATAATCTTCTTGATCAACTTTGTGAACTCATTAAAAAAATAAAATATACTACATATTCATGAAATTTATATTCCATGGTCACTTAAACATATCTAAACCCTTATAAAATCAATTCATCATCCAAATTTACCCTTCAACACTATTAATTGTTACTTTAGTAATCTATAAAATTTCATTGGGTGTAGAAAAAATTTCAATTCTATATATTTACCCTATAAACACAATAAAAACATAGTAAATATTATTGGTGATTATTAGAATAATTAATTGATATATTCTGAAAAGAAACTCCATATTTTTATATTTACAAATCATGATTTTTTAAGTCGATATGGTAGTATAAACAAGATAAAATAATTTATTAATAAAATATAACATTATTATACTCACACTATTTCAAACATTTTGGGAACATTAAAAAGGTACCAAATTAAAATATAAAATATTAATAATAAAAATATATTTTATAGTATAATGGTAATGGTTTAACCAAAAAAAACATGAATCAATTTGTTTGATTTACTAGTTTTCATAGTTGTTTTAATATGTGTTGATTAAAAGTTCAATTTTTTTCATGGAGGAAAAAGATTTAATTGTCATAATTGATGGTTTTGGTTGATGTTTTATACTACATTATAGTACTATGATATTATTTTTAGGTTGTTTTTATTTTTTAGTGATTCAACGTTCATAGAGGCACAAGATGTGATTGTCATAATTGATGGTTTTGGTTAATGTTTTATACTACATTATAGTACTATGATATTATTTTTAGGTTGTTTTATTTTTTAGTGATTCAACGTTCATGGAGGATAAGTATCATTTTTCCCTTTTCATGGAGGTGCATCCAATGGAAGGGATTATTAGTCTTAGAGAAGGACACAGTTCAATTTTGAGGCCCTAATATACTTCAAACACAGATCTAACCTAATTTTCAGTCACTCACCTCCCAGTTTTTTATGGTGTGATGGTCTTGAAAAATTATTTGGCTAGTCATGTTTGAGTGGTCGATAGTGTTCTAGGCATTCCTGGTATAATCATATTTACTTAAATTTTTCTTTCAATATAGTTTATCTTTATAGAATTTTTGTTGGTTCAAAAATGGTGAATGGATCATTTTATTTCATTTTTACATGTATTTGTGATGGTTTTATTTTTATTTATAGTTTTATGATGGTTTGTGTTATATAGTGATTATTGTGTTTCAAAAGACATTGATGGTTTCTTATGATGGGTTCCTTTGGCAGGGGGTGGTTATTTAATGGTGTGTATGAGCCCTAGGGATTGGTAGATCATGGGAACTCATGGATTATTATTTTCTGGTCCAATGTGGATATGATTCTTTGAGTTATCAAGAAATAAGGAAATTTTTTTCTTTTTGTTTTATACTATTATTTTGTGCTATATGAATCATGTTAATTTTCATTTTTGGTATTTTCCTTGTAATGATTTTTAGTAATTAGTAATATTCCCATAAAACATATAAGTGGATTTGTCATAAATCAAAAAAATAATTAGGAATATTTTTGTGAAAAAAATAATTACATCAAGAAATAGAAAGTCACAAAAAATGAAATAAGGAAGAAACAAATAAGAAAATCCTTTATCCTTAGTCCCAACTCTATATGAATATATAGAGTGCTAAACAAATCCACCATTTATCAGGTCAATTTTGGAGATCAAATGTGGAAGGAGGATTCTAAGGTATCTGATAGGTATGGAAGATGATTGGGGATCTTTTATATTATGTGCAACAAAATCCATTAATATCACGATCTCATATTTTTTTTTCAAATTCATAGTATTATTCTAAAGAATATTTGATCCATTAATTTTCATTTTCATAATATTACCCTTTAATTGAATAAAGTTCTCTAAATAATTGGTGATAACATGATTCTAGAGTGTAATTAAAAATCATTTTATGGTGCTTTTAGTTATTTAATGTAAATATATTCATAAACACATTGTTTTCCAAAATTATTTTGAATTACAGGTAACATTAATTTTTTTCAATGAATTTGACATTTAGTAAACATGTTGTGTAATTTATGTACTATACTTAGACGTTTAAAAAATTCTTTCTATTGAATACACGATAATTTTTTTTGTTTATTTATTCATATTTTATTTTTAATATTATGATTAAACATAAATATATAAATATATATTATACTATAATAAAAATAATAATTAAAGAAAAAAAATAAATTTAAGATATTATAAAATTTGAGTAATTTTTAAACATATAATATTTATCATAATATATATTAATATATTAAAACTATATTTTTTATTTTTCTTTATTTTATTTTATATTGATAATATACATTAATTAATATTATTTTATTGGATATTTATTATTAAAATCATTTACAAGATTTTTTTTCCATTTTACTCTTTATTCTATGTTAATTATTTGGTTTTTGAATTTTTAAGATCATTTAGTTTTTTATTTTTTAGTGAAATGTGAGTTACCATTATGACTAGGCAAGATTCATCCAATAAATAAATGAATAGTATGTTAAACCTATTGAAGAAACTATGTATTCCCAATGGAGTTGGTCATGAAATAGCATGGAGCTAGCCATGCATTGAAAATGAAGCATTCCAATACCATCTATATAAAAAAACCTGTGGGTGAATTAGAGTTAATCATACAGTACACAAGAGTCAATCCTATTGATATAAAATCATTTAAGATTTTATATGAATAAATATTCTTTATATAGGTGATAGACCATGTAATTTTCATAATATTTTTCGGTAGCCGAAAAAAATGTCAATCATGCGATATTATAGAGTTGACTGTAAATAAGAAAAAATATTTTAATATCTACTAAAATTATTACATAAATGTATCCAAAATATATATCGATGTATATAAAATATTATATAATTAATTCCATTCAATGATGGACATTTTGAATTTAGCTACCAAATTTCAATAAGGATAAGGGAACATACTCTTGGTAGAAGTTGTGTCAAATTATCTTATTTATAATAAATATATATGGTATTATTACACTTAGTTGGGAATGAATGAAACTAAATAATTAATTGGACTAGTATTTCCTCCCTAAATATAATCCAATTTTAAGACACACAGACCCTTTTTCACTATCCATTTCATACTTATAACCTACCCTATACATGATAATTAACTATAATTTGTGAAAGTTTGACTAATTTTTTCTATCATTGATGAATTTATCTTTGATTTTTTATTTTTATATATTAATAAATTAGATGAATTTTTAGAGATACTGATGGTTTTCAACTATATATCACATTTGGATGTGTTTTTCTAGAAGTAGTTAAAAAGGTGTTATAATGAAGTTCTATGTGTCATCGTATGTAGAGTTTATCACTATTTCAAATATTCTTACATTCCATAGACGATATTCAAATTATTCTAAGGAATTTTACCTATATAAACACTGGATATTGATATGGATTCATTGCCTGATATTGATAAATACCTTGAGAAGACAACATACAGACATGCCGATGTTTTAAAAATAGAATACGAATATTGTTCTATATGAAAAAATTGGAAATAACAATTTAAGTCATCCCCCACATTCAAATTTTCTCCATTATTTAGATTGATGGATTTTAATGATCAAAAGACACTATTTTTCCTATTGTGTTTAAGATTTATATTATATTTCTTCCTGATTTCCCAAAAGGGGGGAATTATTGGTTTATATTCCAGAGACCAAAATTATCATTCTTCTAATGTTTTATTTTAACAAATAAAAGGAACCCTTTATTTTATCTATTAAATCTCCCAAACTAATATAGTATAATAAATAATAATAGGGACACATAAATTGGAAAGAACATAACAACTAAATAATATTATGAATAATTTATATAGATGCTTGAATAAATTTTTAAAGTTATATTAAAAAGAAACCAATGCACAAGTTGAAAATGGAAATATATTGACACATCAAATACAAACGTCCAGTGATTGATCAAAGAATATGGATGAATATAAAAATAAATAAAGTGTATCGTTGATAAATAATTCTATAGAGCCACTCAGTAAATATGACGATCCTACCCCCAATAACCCAGAGTCAGTCTTATACATTGTTACATTGTCATAATATCTATGGAATCACATTCCAAAGGATTTAATAGTTTAGTAGTTTTTCAAAAATATATGCATACATTATTGCCATATTAAATTTGAAAACAGAAATTATGGATTTTTTTTAGAATATCATTATTCTATATACAATATCCTCTCATATCAGTCATTGTACACTTCCAGGATTCCTAGGAATGTAAAAAAATATGGGTGATCTCAGATTCCTAGTATGGGTTAAGTAAAATGAAATCTATCATGAATGAATATTAATAAATAATATTTAAAGGTAAATAAAAGAACAAAAAAATCCATTTAAATAACATTAACATCATGATACGATAGGGAATAATCAAAATGGCATGGTAAATTATTTAAAACACATGAAATTTAATAAATTAACTATGAATGAAATTCCTCAGTAGATAATATCATTTTGAATATATCATGGATAATACGATAATGAAAAATATATATGAAATGATAAATAATTTAAAACACAATAACCATAATAAATAAACTGATAATTAAATGAATCTAAAGATAATATAATTTGGAAATTTCCTAGATGATAAGATAAAGAATAATAAATATGGAAAGATAAATAACTGAAAACACATTCCCTTTAATTAATAAGATGAGAATAAAATTCATCCATAGATAAATTCATCAGAAAAATATAATTGGTAAAAAAGACTAAATTCATCATTAAGGAAATGATTAATCATTGGATTCCATAATCTCAGTCACATGATACCACAATGGTCAAGACCTTTCACATGATAGTTTAAAGCTGATGGATAAGTATACACTAGAAACCCAATTAACCATGTTTCGACAAGAAAATCATCTCATGTGACAACTTATGCATCAAGGGGCTATGTATAACTAGGCCCTGCCCCTATTTTGTATGTCTAAATCAGTCCTCATAATTTTAATAAATGAATTAATTAATAAAAAATATGCCTTATAAAAAAATATCTTTATTGAGTAAAGAATATAGATTTAACAATATTTCCCTAGTCAATAAAATAATGTTAAATGTAAAAATATATGTAAAAATAATATAATTTTTATGTAATTAGAATATCCATGTTAATAATATTGATATTTTGGTGAAATTTAATTTCCAATTATTATAAGAATGTAAATATTTCAATATATGTTTATTAAATATTAAAATTATTCATGAAAGTGAATTTTAATATTTTCCATGGTAATAATGATCATAAACCATAAATAAAAATAATAAATATAGTATCAATACAACATTTACCAAGATTCTTATATGTAAAATAAAGGGTTTCTCTACTTTATGAGTGTAAATACCAAAAATAGGTCTTTATAAATATTTTTATGGAAATACAGTTTTCATTTATAAAATCAGCTTTTAAAAACAATTAACCAAATATTTTTAAACTAATTTCATTGAAAATAATATTTGAAACATATAAATTAATCTTCAAAATTTTTTTGGTTATGATGATTAGGAATTGTTTACATGTCGTACACATTAAAAAAATAATTTTTGCAATTTTCAATAAAATACAAATGGGTATTGTTTAGAAAATTACATGAAGGTTTTTTTAAAAACATAATGTAATAAAAGTAATTTTTTTTGATAAAAATGTTTTTAATAAATCATCTTGAATATTTTTGTTAAAAAAATTATTTTTTTAGAGAATATGGTTTTGGAAGGAAAACTATATTCATTTAAAGAGATAAATGATATAGTATTTTACTAAAAATATTTTCTCAACCATTTTAAGTACCCAACTGTGGGAAAATGATACTATTACTTGAAAAAATCCTGAATAAAAAAAAAGAATATAGTGAAATTGTTTTATTAGGCAATTATAAAATAATTTCATTAATTGAAATTCTTGTATAAATAATCATATTTAAAATGAGATCGTTAAATAAACCCTTATAAATATCATAATGTTAAAGTAAAATATGTTAACAAAAGAATAATTTTATCGCGTAAAATTTAAATCCAAATAAAACAAGTGGAGATAAAACATAACAAATCCAAATTCATTTCACACATTATCTTATTATATCTAATATAATGAAAAATAAAATATTCCAATGAAAGGAAATTGAGTTATGAAATTCATTACCACTTAAATCCCATTGAATAAAGTAACATAAATTTAAACATAAAATAAAATTAATTATGAATTATTGATGTTAATAAATGTAAAATGGAAATTATATACATCATATAATTGAAATTAGGTGCATAACATTGTAATATACCTAAATGAAGGGAAATTAAGATGAAGTCCCTTACGTCATGCATCCGTTGGGTTGAATCTGATTTCACCTCTTGTATAGAAGTTTTAAACATGTTATTATCTTATAATAGAAAATTATTAATATTTATAATATCCTATATCATCCTTTTATATCATATTATCACCATTTTGTTAATAAAATTTCATTATTTTCATTGTTATGAGTGTTAATTTCGTTATTTTCTCATTTATACTTTGTCATGAAATTTTCAGTTTTTGTACATGGGATATAATTAAATAATATATATAATGATAATAATTTTAAAAGCATCATATTTATTACAAAGATACTTTATTAGAATAACTCATAAAGTTTTGTTTTGGAATATTAATCACATCTCTTCTTAGAGATGGTAGGTTTTACGTACACAGGAAGGATAATATCATTATCTTAATGGGTTAAAGGGTAAGGAAGTGAGTGATATATTAAATTTTAAAAAATAAATATCATATCATATATATCATATGTATTAATTTATTTTATCTTTATTACATTATATGTAAATGATAAGTTAAAATCGATTGATAATGCTTCATGAGGCTGTAGTTTGTCGTAAACACAAGTGACGTTATAGTAATTTAAATGGAAAGGACATTAATAAGTTACATGCGATATTAAAATTACATAAGAATATTTATATGATAAATATTATATATGAATATTAATTACATTATTGTATCAAAATTTTATTGGTCTTGATGGAAAATTTGTTACATCAGTTAATGATGCAGTAGTCCATCGTACACATGATCAACAATTCTATTTCCCATTTAATTGAAGTTTATATGGATAAATATTTTTACCAAAACAAAATAGTATCTAATAATATGGGAGATACTTATGTTATTTTATTAGAAGTTGTAACACCAAATTGAAGCTGAAAAATAAATAATGAAAATTAAATAGATTTGTTAATATAGCTATATTGTCTTAGAGAAACCTCATTTGGATCTCCACCTAAGTAAACTAGGGTGGGTCTTTTGGGAATAAAAAAATATAACAAATTTAGTTTTGACTTTTTGGAGTTATTTAGGTTTCTATTGTCTAATCCAAAGGTATTAAGAGGTGTTAATATGTGATGGTTTTGAGTGTCACTTTTTAAGTAGGGAAAGATAACATCTTGTAATTTTCTTGAAAATTTTCCAAAAGAATAAAAAATGATAAAGTCATTCACATGAAAAAAAAATCCAATGGACCTTAGGTTATAATTTAGGATAATATAAGGTACAAATATTTCCATAAAATATTTTATTTCTATTTTCTATGTCATTCATAACCCTTAAATACAAAGATTATTCCTTGATAAACCTATTTTTTCCTTAATCACAATAATTATTATTTTTACTATTCATTTTGTATAAAATTACATTTTAATTATTATGTAATATAAATTATACTGAATCCAATTATTAAATCCATTTTTAAATATTCAATTCACATAATCTGTATAATATAATTTAAAATTATACTCGCAGATGTGATGAAAAATATTTTTATTAAAAATAAAATTCTCATAAGTTGGGAAGGTTTTAATATCAAAATTAAATATGAAACTGATTAAAATAATATATATTATATTCATTATAATATAATGGAACTAGTTTTCATTTTCAAAAATTGAAATATTTTTTTTACTTTGTAAATAATTTAAATGAAATGGTAGTTTTCAACGAGAAATCAATATTGTTCACTATTCATTGAAGAAAGTAACTTTTCTAAAATATCCAAAACAGTTTACCATAAACAAATATTTAAATTTTAATTTAAAAAATGAAGTTAATTTTTTCAAATAGTGTTTCTAAATTTGGTAAAAATTAAATTTAAATTATGTGTACAATGCTCGACAAAATGGTCTATTAGAAAAAGAATAGTTTTTTTGGAAAATAATTATTCTTCTTCTAAATGATTATTTTTTATTTCTAATAAATTTATTAAATTATTTCTTTAGTCACATTTTTTAATAATTTATATAGAATTATTCATACCATCCAATTTAATGGCTTGTTCATAAAGTTATACTATATTGTGTTTTATTTTGACTTGGGGTTGCATGTTCTACAAGATATTGAAGATATTGAATTTAGTGAAAAATATTTTGGGTGTTTATTAAGATTAACGTTATTTGTCTCATATGATATTGAAAAATATATATATTCTTTTGAAATTTCTAGGTGTTAAATTCTCCCCAATATAAAAAATATCATCCTCAATGTTTTATTTTCTGGTCGAAAATTAATAGTTTGAGATAAAATAATTATTTGGAGAAAAACCATATCATAAAAAGTGTAAATAAAACATCATCATAATGATATAAAAAGGGAACTACAATTGGGATTTAGAATACATAAAAATAAGATTCAATATAGGAGAAAATTGGTGGCATGTGGAGGTATGGATATGGATGAAAATCATAAAAATTATATAGATTGATAGAGGTCACTAATCACTAGAAAGTGAATGATCAATGGAATATTAAGGACAAGAAATCTATAAATATGTGATGATTTAATAGACAATTTTATTCATCAAAAATAAATTTAATATGATAGTTCTTATTATTCAATATCCTTTTCTTAATGTTTATGAATTATTTTACTATCATAGAATATAAGGAAATACACATACTTGATATGTTACAATTTCAGATGATAAATTTCATTTATTGGATATTCTTCAGTCAACATACAACTCATCAAATTCTACTGGATATAAATATCCAAAATAAAATTTTCTTATACCTTAAGCACTATAATTCACTTTTAATGGATCGTAATATCCATGAAATATTGAAAAGACTTTAAATATATCTCTAACTATTTTAGGAAACAAACATAGTTAGCACAAATTATCCAATATAATATTTTAATTTTTAAACCACAATAGTAACACCACTGGTTCATTATTAATATTTATTCCTTAAATTTATTAAATAAAAACAATGAATTATTAACCACAACATAATTTAAGCTATTGGTTGGTGTTAAACCCATATCATCATTCCAGGTGGGTTCAAGCCCTATTTCCTTTTCTAGATGCAATGAGTTGTCATCCGTTATTAGAGTTTCCATTTTATAAAAATATATTAATATAATTCTTATATCATTTGAAAACATTAAGAAACCATAATTACTACAATTTCTAAAGATATGATAAACCATAATGGTTACCAAAAAATTGAATCTTTAGTCCAAAAAGGTAAATGAATTACTCCTCAAATAACGCTTTCATATTCTAGTCCAGAAGGTTGTTTTCCCATAATTTTTTCCAAAAATAATATCCACAATCTTTATAAACTCTCATCACATAAAACATAAAAAGGGGTGTTTAAGACTTTGATCTTCTGATCAACCTCAAACTCATAAGCAATTATGGTATCAATAACACCTATGTAAATGATGACATATATGCTGTTGTAAAATTATACAATCCTTAGATGTTTCATGATTCTTTTATCTAAAATATCATTGGTAAAAAGCTTCAATAATTTAATTCATAAATACAAATACATAAATACTTTATCCATTTTATTTCAACATTGTTCTTTCCATGGTTTAGGGGTAAAACATAATAAGAGGTCATTAAATGGGATAATTCCAAGGTTCCCAATATTAAAGACAGCGAAAAATAAATTTTTCCCAAGGATGATATATATTTCCTTCCATCATACTCTTCATTTTCCTCAGAAATTATTTTCTTAATTCCATTATTTTCCACACATAAATAATTTTTTACAGACAATCTTGCACTTAAACTTTTATATTTCTCACATGTTTGAAATCAAGAATTCATTCATCCAAAGAATCCACCACTAAATCTCTTAAAAAACCCAATCCTTATATTATTTGGTTATTTTTAGAGGTGGTGATGGTATATTTTGTTAACAATATAATGGTATAAGTGATTATAAATAATTTTTGTGACATATTTCACACCCTCCAAAATTTCATGTCGATGCAGGCCTTCATTACAAAGGAAGGAAATCACTTGGATTTCCTTAATGAGACTATAAAAGATGCATTGGTCGAGAGGATGAGATATTGAGCTCATCCTAATCTTGGGGGTGGGGGATTATTTCATACTATGTGACTCTATTATAAATTTAAGATGCAGTCATGAATCATTTATTAAATCCCAAATATAAAACCTATCTCCATTATATTAAAAATCAATTATTAACATGTATTGATTTTAGTATCATCTATATGTATTTTGGTTTCTCTATTGATGAATATATATTTATATATCTGAGGTTCTCCATCAATGGTAAGTTTTTTTGAATAGATTATAGATTATTATGTTGTTTATTATTACGATTCTAGTTTTAATAAATTTATTGGATCACTCTAAATTTAACATTATTTGAGGAGATGGAATTTGTTTTGATATTAGTATCGAGCCCATGAGATGGAATTTCCATGTAACCTTGTGAACAAAATCATAACTCACATTGTTCGATGCCAATTAATAGGAAACATCAAACCTTTTATGGTCATGGGATGAGGAACAAACCATGAAATTTAATATCATGTAGTAATGAAAGATGGGGGAAAGGTGCCTAGTCCAAGGTTGGTGTGGGACTTACGATGAAGTGGAACAAGAGACAAGGTAGGAATTTATCCTCCCAAGAGGGATGTAACCCTACTGGGGATAGGGACTAGAGAAGATTTGGGAGGGGTGTTGGGATTGGACCTAATTGAGGCTTTCTATGTATCCCAATTTAGCTGGAATGAAATCCCATATAGTTTTAAAGGGTTTGCACATATACTAAATATGTGTCCCATTTGGTCTAACCTTGTTGATTACATGATCTACTAAAACCACTAAACTCAAAAGATTTATGCTCTGTGTAAGAAATATGGGGTTGTATATGATATGTAAATAATCAAAATCTCTTTTTTCGGTTGGTGGACTAGGTTGTGGTTCTAAGAGAGAGAGAGTGTGTGTGTGAAGCATATTGGGTGCATGTCTCCTATTTGTTTTTAGAAACTGGGTCAAGCCTTATGCACCCATATATATGTGGCCAAAAAGTATGAATACGATCTTACTCGAAGACAAATTCCTTTTTTAAGATCCTTCTTTCCTCCCCATTAGATAAGTTTAAGGGAGGTGGAAGACATGCATACATCCCATATATATAGTTTCCTGACCCGAGATATAACCTACCACCCTGCCTATGAACAAAATCCTAATTCACGAATGAATTTATAATCAATAAAATTATAAGTACACCTCTTATTATTTAGTTTGACAATATAACCTCAATTACCATGTGAATTTATGTTTGAGAGGGCATGATGGTGTGCTCTAAAATCTGATAAAATATATCAGTTTTCTTTAGAAGATGGAATGGCATGCAAGTTTGAGAAGGAGGGAATTGGGGCTCAATTCAACATTGAAGATGTTTACGAGTAAATTCATTTAAGAATTTAATGGAGGATACAAATTATGGCTTAATGCAACATAGGATAAGGGTACTGAAACTGGAAGACTGTATCCTGGATATTGTTTTCAATGTAGGATGGCTGCCTAAAAAGGAACCATCCACATATGGTTCATGTAATAATAGATAGATAAGGGATTTTACTACAAATATATCTATCCATAAAGTATATTTATATACAAAAATATTATTAAGTGAGATACCATTATTTGTGACTGGTTGGTTGTGTTCCCTTTCTATCTCTATGAAATATCGTAAGTGAATACCTATTGATATTTTTTTACTAGTTTGTATCTCTCTATTAACCTTATTTTTCTATGTGTATATCTATCACAATATGGGGGTTTATTATGGGTATAGATACATCCGTATTTATAGTATAAAATATTCAATGAAAAACCACTTCTAGTGATATATTTTTCTTTGTAGGCGTCCTAGAGGTGACACCTCATTCATTAAATGAATTTTCATTTACGGGTTGAAAAAATATGACACAACATCTGAAAAATAAAATTTTTATTTCTTCAAGTACCCAAATATTATTTTTAGGTATGGATCTTGTTTTGGGGGTTTTTTAGGAAGAATGAAGAAATGGGTATTTTCTAAGTACACACATTATACTTCTGAGTAGAATTCATGTACCTAGAATTCCGCGTATAACCACATTTTGAACTTTTAATGACTGAGAACATGACCATGTGGTGACTTGGAATACCACATATGTTGGGGATAGGTTGAGGCTACTACACAACATGTAGTGTTAATGAACATTCCGGGTAGTTTTCTTTTTATTTGATATATCAGAGCGGGGTCGCATCTCATGTCTGAAAACACCTTCATCCCATTTTTTGTACAAGAGTACTTTTAAATGATGAATGAAGTTTGATCTCCTGATTCTATATCTGAGCTCGGATTGAGACAATGTTAGGTGCATTGGAATCCCACCGATGATTTCTCAAACCCTCTTCAGCACATCTTCCTAATTCATCCTCTCTTGTGAGATATTCAAGGTTGGACATTTTTTTTAATTTTTGTAGATATATGTTGTTCTATATAGATTCAAGGGAAGAAGTTCATTTATATCAATCGTAAGACATCTATGTAGCTGGTTTGTTCCTTTAATTTTATTTTTTTTAATTATACTAGCGAAAAGTTCCATATACAAATATTTTGGGTATTGCAAGATTTTGGAATTAAACACTTTTATTACATTCTTTGATTTGTTTGATTGATAAAGGGTTGTTGCTTATTCATAATGATAGATACCATATCTTAAGGACACCCCACGAGCATGTTTTTCTTGGATTATTGTTTACGACCATTAGGTCTAGGTTATAATTGAGGTGTACCATTTCATCAAGCCTTGTTTGATTAGGAAGAAGTTTGATTATGTAAAATGCCTATGATGTGAATTACTAATGTTTGTCTATATAGTAGTTATAGATCACATGAACTACTTTGATATAATATGCACTATTTTTCAATGGACCGTGAGAGCCTTGGACCTGGAAGGAGATGGGACTTCCCAATTATTTTCAAAAGATCGTGAGAGACTTGGTGTAGATAGTTGACCCAAGGGGATTAGAATATGGGAGCTTTCCTAAGTGGTAAATTATATTTGATGATATGTTTGAAATAATGGGTTAGAAAATGAGATCATTCCAATATGTTTGTTAATAAATGAATTTATGCTATGTTGGACCAAAGTGTTTGGACCGTGAGTGATTTTCCATAGGTTCATTTGTGAATAATTGATTGATTGTGATGTGTCTACCAAGACAAATCACAAGCATTGATTCGGTCTTAATTGATTATTTATAAAGTGTTATGAGATGTCTATTTTGTTTCTTTTCATAGGGTATACAATTATTATGCAAAATCCTAGGGTTACATGATTCAACAGATGAATAATAAATGTAAATTAATATAATTTAAAACTATAAGATTATTTAACTTTGTGTATTTCCTAGTTATTGCTTATTTTTTTACATGTTACCTGATATATATGTTCAATGATACTTATGGATAGATATTTTGGTAGTTTCCTATTAGGATTCATATTAGAGCCTATTTGGGTCATGCTTTGGGACCCAAAAAGATTATATTATTGCAGGTATAGATATGGTCAAGAACCTTTTTCCTCATGTACTTGACTGCTATTGGTGCCAGAGAGTATCAAACCATGATGAGTCTTGTGATGTTTTGGGATTTTACTTTATTTTTCTTTCTATTTTATTTAATTGTATTTATAGGTTTTTGACCAATTTTGGTTGATTTCCTGGACACATATGACATGAATCATTTATATATATATATATATATTCTCTAGTTGTTCTTTTACATTATGTCTTCCGCTATTATTCCAGTTTTGTATTATTGAATCTGCTTTTGTTTATTATTTATTTTCTTCTTTGTATACTCTGCCAATGAGGTCACTGTTTCCCCAATGTCACACTTTTTCCATTTCTTCTAGTCAGAATCATCTAGTGTTTGGTGAAATGTGCTTGAGGTCTTGTGACCAATTGGGTTCAGGGAACCTTTGGGTGACACCAAGATTAGAGACATTACAAAGTGGAATCAATGGGAGTTCTTTTCTTGTTTTTATTAATATTTTGAGACATTAGAATGGGATAGGAAAGAAATAGAGTTTGGTAATTAGTTGTTCCTTGGAGTAGCTACCCTGTGTACAATGAAAAGGAAAATTACCTTGAATTGAATTACAATTTTTAGATTTTCAACTATTACAATTGATACAGTTTCACCATTGGATGACACACTTGTTTTGTGCTATTAGTATTGATATCATCATTGTTCTATTTTTTTGTAACCTAATGAGAAGATGGTATTCCATGTCAGGAATCATATAACAACATGTTAAAAAACACAGGTCATTCCTTCTTTCCAAGCCATTTAGAGATCTTTACTAATTACATGCTATTGTGATAGATGTTATGCTAGATGTTCATACTATTGTGATAGATTCCATGATGTAAATACCTTATATTTTGTTAAGGTATTTGAATATGTAAAATTTCATTTTTATGAAATCCATGGTTTGGTCCCTGAGGTGTTATGGAACCTATTGGATTGGAATGTAGGGGATCATGTTTAAAAATTAGTTGAATTATGTTAACATACAAATAAGTTTTCCAAACATTAATTCATGGGGAGTGTGGGCTCTCACTGATCGAAACTTGGCATGCCTTGGAAAATTATTAATATTTTATATTTTCAGATTAGTTTTAGAGGATTAATATCTGGAATACATAGAAAACACGGTGTGTGATGTTATGAACACATACCATGTATTATTCTATATAGAAGAAATGACTTTCCTTAAGTATATGTCGTGTACCATATGTACATTTTGTGTAGTTTTCGACCGTGTGATTGACTATGTGAGAAGAGACAAGGGGTCGATAAAATGTTGGTAGAACATGACGTGTATTGGGAGTACACGATGTGTTGTAGTCAACCGTGTATCCGGTCATGTGACTAATGACATGATTGGATGGAATTTTTGTTGTTGTAAATATTTTTTATAGAGTGTGCATGTTGTGTAGTGTTACACCAGTAGAACCATGTAGTTATATTCATGTATATTTACCTTTTATAGAGGTAAAATTCAAGTTCACACTATGTCTCAGGAGAAACACACTGTGTGTATAGGGTGTCACACGACCAGGTTTTCATGGGTACACACCCATGTTACGGCATAATGGAACACGCTATGTAGTGGTTCTATATGATGTGTAACCCTATTTTGAAAAAATATAATTCTCTCTTTAACTTTTTCTATTCCAGAACTTTTGAGTTTATTTTTTCATTAATCTCATACTGAGGTGCATGCTTGACCTTGTATAATCATGCCACCTAGACTTCTTCTAGTTTTATGCTAGGTACATGGCGATGATTAGAAACCAGAAATGGTAAATCAAGGAATACCAATATATCTTCCCATCATTCCCATCTTGGAACTAACTGTTATACCAGATGCAGGTGCTGATACACAGTTATATGATGTATTTATTATGATGATGAATACATTTTAGGGAGCACCATATCCTACCATGATTATATAAATGTTTACACTAGTGTTCCAGCAGCAGCATCCTCCCACATTTTTAGGGTATGGAGACCAGGATACAGATTCACGGTTGGTGATCATGCATTATATCATAGATCATCTAGAGATGCCTCTTGGGAGGAATGTGGAACTTGCAACTTAAATGTTATGTGTTTCCTCCAAGAGATGTTGGAATGTTATCTCACAGGTAGGAATCCATTAGGATATGGATTGGGAAGAGTTTTATGGGACCTTCTATGATTAATTCTTGCCTGAGACATTGAGGTCCGACCGACACCAGGAGTTCATGCATTTTGAGTAGGTCACTATTTTAGTGAAGGATTACTCTTCTCACATTATGGAGTTTCAATGATTCACACATATTATGGGGGATGACGAGTTATCACTAGTTAGGTGATTTGAGGATGATCTTAGGCATAAAATTTGATTGCAGGTGAATTTTCTCAGGTTTACCTCTAGAGAAAGAGGTGGATTTCTCAATTGAGCTTGTTCAAGGAATGGTAATAGTGTCCATTCCTCTTTATAAGATGGCAACACCAGAATTAAAGGAGCTCAAGAAACCATTATAGGAGCTGTAGGCAAAGCGGTTCATCCGACCTAGTACTTCTCTTTGATGTTCACCTATCCTTTTTGGGAAGACGACAGACAGTACCCACAGACTTTTTGTGTATTATTAGAAGTTTAACTAATCTACAGTCAAGAATCAATATCCTTTTTTGAGGATTAATGATATATTTGATCAAATTTTAGGATCTCGGGTGTTCTTGACAATTTACTTGAGATCTATTTATCATCAGTTGGACATTAGACTCTCATATATACCTCTTAAAACCATTTAGAGTAGGTATGGTCTATATTAGTATTGGTTTATGACATTCAATCTCAAAAATGCACTATAAATTTAAATGGCTATGATTAACCAAGTGGTCCATACATACATGTATTCTTTTTTGGTAGTCTTTGTGGATGATATCTCGGTGTACTCTCACACTTGACATGACCATTCAATCCATCTTGATATCATATTGAGTACATAGAGAGAGAATGGATTATATGATAAGCTCTCAAAGTTACACTTTTTGATGGACTAGATTCACTTCTTTGGTCATGTCAACTCAGTTACAAGAGTATTAGAAGACCCAAATAAGGCGAGAGAAGTACTTTCCTCAGAGCATCCAAATAATGTCTTTGAGGTACATAGTTTTCTATGGATGGATTGTTAGTACATTTTCTTTATTTAAGAAATTTCATGATTTGCAGTTCCACTGATGGGACAAACTAAGAATTATGGGAAGTACTTTTGTACATATTCTTGTGATTCATCCTGTTAGGGGATGAAATGGATATTTACTTCTACACATAACCTGATTTTTCTGGAGTTGGGAAAGAGTTACACTATTTATAGTGACACATCAGGTATTGCACTGGGAGTAGTTCTTATGCTGGGGAAGGAGTCATTACATATGGGTCTCGGCAGTTATGGCCACATGAGAGGATCTACCCTATGCACAATATTGTGTTAGATGTAGTTGTTCATGCTTTGTATTGTTGGAGACATAATCTTTTGGGAGATAATTTTGTGGTGTTCATGGATCAAAAAAGTATCAAGTACATATTTTCATAGTGAGATCTGAATTTGATATGATAATGGTGGTTTGAGTGCCTTTAATATTTTGAATTTGAGAATGTCAACACTCCTAGAAAATGAAACACAGTGGCTGATGCATTAAGAAGGAGGACTCAAATGCAAACAGTGTAAAAGGCTAGTAGTGAGTGGGTGCTTATGGCATTGTTCTTTAAGATGAATTTAGGGTTGAAAGATAATCAGGGAATGAATTTCCTTTCTTCATTTTCTATGACTTCTACCCCCCAGGACATAGTGAGGATGAGACAAATATCATATTCCAAATGCCTAGCTCTATGTGAGATTGTGTCAGGGGAGGACCCTACTATCGGGTGGACCATTGGTGAGAATAAGGTTTTGAGGTTTCATGGGTGCATATGGGAGTCAGAAGACATGTGTGGGGAGACAATATAAGATTTTCATGCCTCTGTATTGGAATTTCATCAGGTTTTTACCAAGATGTATCAAGATCTAATTCATTAGTATTAGTGGCCAGGCATGAAAAGGGATTTAGCTTGTTTTGTTATGAGATGTTTCACCTGTCAGCAGGTGAAGGTAGAGCATTATCGACCAACTGAGCTATTATAGCAGTTAACCATTCTTTATCGGATGTGGAATGATGTCATGATGAATTTTGTGATGGGTTTACCAATGTATCCCTAAGGAAATGATGCAGTGTGTGTGGTGGTTGACAGACTCATGAAGATTTCACATTTTTTTTGATCTAGGAATTATTTAGTGCTGATGAGAATGGAATGTTTTACATCTAAGAGATATTATGTTTGAAATGGTTTCCTCACATTATCATTTTATACATGGATTCCTAGATTACTTCTCCCTTGTGGAATGGACTACAAATGACTTTGGGTATATTGGTACTTCTGAGTACAACATTCCATCCACAGATAAATGGCCATTTGGAGCGAACAATTCAGGTTTTGGAGGACATGATTTGAGCATGTGTCCTAGATTTTTAGGAATCTAGGGAGATACAAATACACCTAGTGGAGTTGCCTACAATAATAGTTTTCATGTCACGATTTAGATGACACCTTACAAGGATTTATATAGTAGGCCATGCAGATCACCCCTATGTTGGATGGAGGCAGGAGAGACAGCTATGTTGGGACCTCATCTTATCTAGGAGACCACCGAGCAAGTGAGTTGAATCAAAAGAGAATGGATACTACACATTCTTAGCAGAAATATTATGATAATCAACGAAGATGACATATAAAGTTCGAGGCCAAGGATTTGGTTTTCCTACACGTTACACTGAGGTTGGGACAAAAGAGGATTAAAATATAGGGGAATATTTCACCAAGATACGTTAGACCGTTTGAGGTTTTGTAAAGAGTTGAACCAGTTTTCTATTTGTTGTAGTTACCTTAGAGGTACTAGGATATGCATGATTTCTTTCATGTTTATTAGATACATCATTACATTTCAGACTCATCTCATGTTTTTCAACCTAAGGAGGTCAAGTTGGAGGTGGATGCATCCTTTGAGGAGAACCCTATTCGGATTTTGGATCATAGAATGATGTTTCTCTATGTCTATTTGGATCCTCTGGTATGGGTTCTATATCATCATAGTCGAGTTCATGATGATACTTTGGAGAGGGTGGCCGATGAGCATTCGTAGTGGCCGAAGTTATTCATAGATTCTTCTTCCCCACCCTTAGAAAGAAAATTTGGGGACAAATTGCTCTAAAGAGGTTTGTTTATAAAAACCTAGATATTATTTTTAGGTAAGGATCTTTTTTTCATGTTGTGTTTAGGAAAAATAAAGAAAGTAGAAATTTATAAGTACACATCATATACCTAGCTTGCCACGTACAACCGAGTTTTGACCTAGTAACGACTGAGTACATGGCCATGTGGGGACCTGGCAAACTACCTAAGCCTAGGGACGATTGAGGATACTATACAACATGTAGTGTTAATGAACACACTGTGTAGATTTATTTTTATTGGATATATCAAAGTTGGGTTACATCTCATGTCCGAAAAGACCTTCTTCTTCATGTGTTTCATACATGAGTGCTCTGAAATGACATACAAATTTTGATCTCTTAATTCTCAGTCTGAGCTCTGATTGAGACACCAACTTTTGTGTTGGAATCCCACCGGTGAGTTCTCATACCATATTGGTCCCTTATTCTAGATTCATCCTCTCTTGTGAGATATTAGAGGTGAGGAATTTTTATATTTTTTCTAGATCTACACTGCCTATTCAAGGGAATACATTCAATTATATTGATCATACAACATCAAGGTAGGTTGTTTGTGCCTTTAATTATTTGTATTTGAATTATATATTCTAAATTTTTTGTATACCAACGTTTTGGGTATTTTTTTATCTTTGAATTAAACCCTATTATTACCAACATTGGTTTTTTTGATTGATAAAGGGTTTTTGCTTATGCATATGGTTAGATACCTTTTCTAAGGGACACCCCAGGGGGGTTCTTCCCATGTTTTATTGTTTATGGTCATTTAGTCTAGGATTCCATTTAGACGTACCATGTTTTTTCATTCCATGTTTTATTATGATGGAGTTTTACTATGTGAAATGCTAGTGATGTGCATTTCCAATGTTTAATGATGTATTAGTTATATATTACATGAGATTATTTGATAGGATATGTGTTATTTTTACAATGGACTGTGAGACCCTTGGACTAGGTAGAAATAGGGTACTTCTATATTATTTTCACAAGACCATGGGAACCTAGGTGTAGATAGTTGACTTGTGTGTATTATACAGTGAGAGCTTTAGCAAACAATTTTTTATATTTGATGGTATTTTAGGCCAAAGGGGTTAGAACGTGATATATGTCCCAATGGTTTATTGTTTAATGAATTGATGATATGTTGGACCAGAGGGTTTAGACCATGAGATCTTTCCTAGAGGGTCATTTGTGAATAATTGGATGATTTTGAGGTATCTACCAAACCAATGCACAATATTGGATTCAGTCTTACATGATTATTTTGATGGTCTTCTAAGATGTTTGTTTTGATGCTTTGCATGGGGGATATACAGATTTGTCTAGATCCCAGGGTTATATGATTCAACCAATGGATAATAAATGTAAATGTCTGTAATTGAAAATTGTAGGATTGGTTACCTTTGATTACTTCCTAGTTATTTATTCATTCTTTTCATATAACCTGCTACATATATATTCACTAATAGTTAGAAATATGTCCTTTTTTGGTTCCCTATTAGGATTCAACTCACACCCTATTTAGGTCATTCTTTTAGAGACATAAATAATATATGATTGCAGGTATAGATATAGTAAAGCTCCCTTCTTCATCAGGTATTTGATTGTTGTTAGTGCTGGAGAGAATGTGACCAAAATGATGCTTACAATGCTATTGGAGTTTACTTGATTTTACTTTGTATCTAATTGAATTTTATTTCTATATTTGTGACATGTTTTGGTTGATCTCCTATACACATATGACATGGATCATTTATATATATATATATATGGTCCAGTTGTTCTTTTAATTTTAGTCTTCGGCTGTTATTCATGTTTGGTATTATTTCTTTTGTTATTATTTACTATTTGTTTTCCTCTATGTATACTTCAAAAATGGGGGCATATTTTTCTGACTATTACACCATGTCCCTCACTTCTAGATGGTAGCCTCTGATGTTTGGGGAAATGCGCTTAGGTCATGTTTCCAACCAGGTTTAGGGTACCTTTGGGTGGCACCCGGATCCCTGATGTTACAATTTTCTAGGGGATTTAATTTCATTCCTCCCTCTATATACTAATATTCATTTAATGGGGGAATAATTGTAACTACTATCCCAAGAAAAAAATTATTTCTGGGGGAAAAAATTCGATGTCATTTTATGAAAATGAAATTTCATTTTTAGGGGTGCTATCTGGGAGCGTTATACCGAGCAGAGATTCAAATTGTGAGTGGTCTATACAAAATACCTAATTTCATTGCAGATCATAGGTTTTAACCTTTTTAAAATTCATAAAATGTATTGATTCATTGATTTAAGCCATTTAAAATTCATGTAATCCATTTAATCATACATGAAACCATTCCTGGACGTAATACAATTTCCCCAATCAGAATATGATCTTTTTGGAATAAAGGGGAGTTGATTATGATGAATAAGTAAGTCTAGTTTAATAATTTTTTGGATAGTTTTCAATGTGCATGTGGACTTGGAGAAGATTCCATGCGTATAAAATCTTCTAGAATCAACATAATTTTCACCTATTTAATAAATCATTTTGTATTCCATTTTGAGATTTCCTACATTGCATCCTTCTTCATATAGTATTTCTTTTATAAACATACCATTTCCCATATCAAAAGATCACCATAAATAAATTTTAATTTTCCACAAAATTTTTAGAAATTTATTTGTATAGAGTCTTAATAACTTCTAATATTGAACAATGTTTTTTTTCCATGGCTCTCAAAGAACACATTGTAAATATCATAAAAATACTATGTGGGACGTTTCACATTTATGAACATGATAATTTTTAGCAATTTTGATATCCATAGGGTTGAAATGGACTCTATCAAAAAAACCTCTATATACTTCAATGAATTCTTTTATTATCAAAGTTGAGAGGGGAATTTTTGTTTCCAAGAACATCAAAATAGTCCTCCTATATAATATAATTTCTCAAGAGGGTATTGTGAAGAGACTCCTTTATCAAGAGCCTCTCAATTATCAATTTAAGAAAATAATACCTTTTTATAGATTTTTCTCTAATGAATATGCTATAATTATTCTAAGTGAACAAAAAATTTCATCTTTTTATTTTAAGGTGTCCTCAGATAGTTTCTATGTGAACATTTCAATTTTGGGATACATCACTCCTGAATCAGATCAAGAGAAATATTTCACTCTAAATGGTTTTTCATGGTATAATAGAAACAAACATAATATTTACATATCCTTATAGTCTATTATTCATGATTAACCATCCATTTTTAACATTTCATGAGGAAATACCTTTGGTATGTGGAGCTCCAAGCAGGACTTGCATTCTGGAAGGACTTTTTTGAAGAATGGTCATAAGCATTCTGGGTGCCCTAGAATTGAATAGAATTTCATTAACCATGGGAGGACATAAACTTATATAAATTATCATGTATTTCCTATTTCACAGTGTTTTTGCCAACTGATATTTTTTATACTATTAATCATTCATTGATGTTTGAGCTCTAACATCTCCCACGTACCATATGGAGATGTCTGAATCATTTTTGGAGATATATACCACATAAGGGTAATTCACATTATTTCAACATCAATGATAAATTACATCCAATAAAAAACCATAGAAAAAATGAATAGATTTTTCCATTAGTGATAGTCTTAAGGATCAAGGAAAGGAAATAACATGGTCAGCCCCTCCAAACCTATTCACTTGATCTATTCCGCTACTAGATAAGGCTATTTCTACAAGTTAGTGTTCTGAGAAAAATGTTTAGTGCACCAGGACTCATCCGAATAAAAAATATCATGGTGTTTTTCTTTCATATGTGTCCAATCTCAAGGAAGGACTACATATTAGATAGTGTTACAGGATCCTTCTAGACAAATCTCCAGACATAATTTTGGAAGGATTTTTTGCCTCGTTTTCTTGTGGGTGATTATTTCCATATCTTGATGCTTCACTAGAGATATATTTTTATACCTTTATAATGGAAAACATATTGGTGGAGTAAAAATACATAAACCTAGATATACCCATACTAACTCAAATTTAAACCATATTGGTTCATATATAGGATGGATGATCCCCACATCACCTTAATGGACCCTTTTAATTTTTTATGGCTGGGTAGAGGTATAATTTTGATGATACATGAATTATAATACCATAATGAACCCTGAATATATGTTTTTCACCATTCTTCTCAACATTACTTTAGTTTTTATGACATTCATGGGCATCAATAGTGTTATTGAGTTAATAAATGATCTCACTCGTTTTCATTTGTTCCTTAATTATCTCTTTCAGAAGTGGTGATTTATAATCATGGGAAAACATTAGAATATCTCCCATTCATTGAATCATTGTGAAATGGTATTTTGATCACATAGGATGATAGGGTGACCATTTTCAATCCTTATTCTCTCTATAGGTTTTCACTCCAATTTGGATGTACTAAACAAGTTTCATCCTTACCCCTTCTCAGCATTAAAAGGGAATCATACCGAGTCATCCTCTATGAACTATGGTTAAAGATGATGTGTGAGGAATAAAAAATTGAAATTTGTTTACCATTTGGGAAATCTATTAATAATTAGTTAGGGGGATTTTCTAAATCATGGTTGGAATACAATTTAGATGGGAGTTTGGGGAAACCAGTCCAATGCACTCATAAACTGATGAGTTCTCTAAGTTCCTTTCTTACAATTATTTCTTCAATATTTTCTGTGGGAGAAAGGCATATGTCCTAAGGTTGTAATAATTATGTGGGATTTTTTCTTCAATCTCTTATTTTTAGGGAGTAGTACAGACCCAAATAATTTTATTGATAATGTTGGTCTCCCCATTTGTATTGGTCCCAGCGAAACAATGTCATGAATTACAACGATCGACACCAAACATTTTGGTTTAGTCTATAAAATTAATTAGGAGTATGTGATGGGTAACATTCCCTCAACCGTGTATCAATTGGGGACAATCATATCTATATCGAATGTGATCTAAGATTATATACTCGTAAAAGTGGGTGTGTGAGGTCTATTTCCCAGTGATATCATTGAATAAAAGGCTATGAAAAAATGGTATTATAGCCAAGTTTACACTATCATCCGGGATAATAATTTAAATGTTTTTTAAAAGGGTATATATTTAATCAACACTACCTTGGATTACAAATAAGTGGGATAAAATACTGAATTTTTCATGCCTTTATTCATCATTTTCTAATTTCTCTATAAGATAAGGCTTCTCGTTAATGTGAAATTAACTAATTCTTTTATTACATTCATTAATACGAATCATTAAAGGATAACCCTATTGAGAATCATTATTTAGATGTTGACAAAGCGTAGATAAATTATTGGATCACTATAAAAACTATAGATATTTGAGAGTATGAGGATCACATGGCTAGAATAACGACACATCTATCATTGAAAAACACAAGGTTAGAATGTATTAGAAAAAAAAGTTGTGATCTATGTTCCGTAATTGAGAAAATCAATCCATTTGTCAAATCTGAATATGGGTAGCAAACCTATCCTGAGAAAGACTATAACACATTAGTCCATTTGTTATCTGATCTATTCAATAGAGCTTGTTTTATTTCACTATATTCATATCATTTACTTCTCATTTCCCAATAATGTCAAGGAGTGACTCAAGGATGTGGATTCTCTCTGGTCTCCTCAATATTAGAAATGAAGATATATTTTTTTCATAGTTTATTTCACTTAATTCAAACATTACCTTCAAAAATATTCAATAATACTTTAATTGATTCATTTTTTAGAATGCCCATTTATTACTTTATTTAACATTTGATAATTGAAAAAGAAATCACTGAATTTATTGTAGATCACATGAAATAGAGTGATAAGAATCAAAATTTTCATAGGTAAATATTTTTTAGTTTTCAACCTAGGTATTATGCCTCTTTTAATTATAAATCTAGGGTCTTGCAATACTGAAAAATGTAGATGGTGTTTTAGTTCTAACAACTATTCAAATAGTTGTGATAGTAATAGTCCCAAACAAGGCTTGACAAAAATAAATATGAAAGTACCTACAAATATTTATCTCACATGTAGGGTGGGGAATTTTATTCTTAGAATGTATCCAAAAACCAAGGAACATGTGTCAAAATACTCTGTGTATATAAAAATCATACACAAAATTTGGGATATTAATATTCTGGTGTGTAGATGATTTATGCACTATAGACTTCTACATGGATCAAGCTCTCATATAGGGATAAAAGATGCCCCGGTAGATCATTCAGTGGGGGAAATATTGTTATCTTTTAATAATTGATATTTTTGACATAATTGTACTAATCAAAATGAATATATGGATCCTCTATGATTACATAAGTCATCCTTGGGATGATAAACAAAACAGAATTTGTGAAATAATTTAAATACACATGATATTGCATGATAGGGAACTTGTTGCATAATTTTTACCTAGATTGTATGTCCTGGAGTTACATGATTTATGTCAATGAAAACACAAGATTAGGGCCTAATATCCATGACCAGTGAATCCTTGAGTAAGGATGAGATCCCTATATAGATCAAATTCTTATATAGGGTGGGGGAAATTTCATATTCCATTCTGGTATGGGATTTCCATAGTGTGAGTCTCCAAATTCAGTACTATGTATCATTACATGGATCTGGTTATAATGTAGGTAATGGGTTATATATAATTAATCATGTATCATACAGTTTAACATCATGCTATAAGCCTTGGTCGTTATATAATTTTTTATGATGTGACCAGGAACCTACCTCAAAATTTAATATCGTATGACTTTGATGAGTTTCGTGTAGTTTAATGTTGTTATAACAAGGACATGAACCACACCATTTAACATCATATAGTGGGAATATATGACTATTTTGGTTTAAGGAATCATGGATTTGATTAAAATAATAATGATTTTACATTCCATAAAGATCTAATTGTGAATGTATCGTCATCCTTAAAGAATGAATATGGAATGTTTTCAGCTGAAATATAGGGGATTTCAGATATGAAAAGGGATACAGGAAAAGTATGAAATGAATGAACATGAACCATGTTAGAAAACCACTTTCTAATATAATGTTTATTGGGATAATGGATATAAAATATGTATCTCTTGATAAATAATTCTTTTTCTGGTTGAAAGGCCTTTCGATAGAGATTTATACATACCCAAAATGGGGAATATTTTGCATAGTCATCATAATGAAGTCCTTAAGAATATTAAATTATATATCAATGTCCAATGTAAATTTATAGAGACTCACATTTCCCTATACATACATATTTATTTATGTAATAAAGGTGCCTTAGTATGAAAGGAAAACTTCATATCAAAAGTACTCTGGAATGGGGGAAATGTTTCTAACATTGTTTTGACACATACACAAGCGATGGATTTTTTTATTGTTGTTGGACCCACGATATAGGGTCCAAGAATCACTACATATCTCATCAATGTGATAATCAAGACATATGTATTTCTGGAACGGATTCCCCCGAATAGATAAAATATTCATATGTAGAGGGGTGGGTTTTTCTTTAAATACATTACCATAAGTTGGGTTAGAATCCATATTGGGCCATCATTTATAGATCTGGTTCATTCCTAGGATAGTGGGTTCATTTTTTATATTGTGGATTAATCATGAAATAGGATATGTGAGTCACTATATATCTCATCAAAGTGAGAATCAAGAAACATGTTGTTCTGTAAAGAGGGGTGGTGGGGTGAGAAACACCTAGGATAATGGTCCTATTTGGTAAGGTCAATTGAATATAAAAATATTAATGCCATAAAAGGGACTTAAACCATTTAGTTAAAATAATTTGGTAAATACATTGGGTGTGTCTTTTATAGTCATGAATCTGAGACCATGATAACCATTATATGAAATGATTTCCCCTAATCATGTGGGGAAGAATCTTACAAAACTCCAAATCCCACATGAAATTTTATCATTGTGATAAATAAGGATCATAAAATGTTTCATTCACCACATAGAGGTGATTAGAGTAAAGGACTAGAGAACTTGATTATGTGGTGGCTAGACCTGGATGTAGTATATGGGAATCAATACATATATCACTAGTATTATAATCAATACATTAATAGATTTGGGAAACCATGATGTTTAAGATCATAGAGAGTGGATGAAGGTTACCTGATGTCATTGAAACAATGAGTGATAAAAGACTTATTAGGCCTTGGATGTTCTGACATTGTTTTGGCACAGTCAAGGAAATTGTAAGCCAATATCATGAAAGATTTAGGATCTAGAGAAATGATATTATATATGTATTCATGGAGTGACCTCATAAAATTTCGTAAAAGTGGTTCCAAAAATAATTTTTTGGGGCCTATGAACATATGGGAGGTCTCTCATATGGATTAATTTTTCTCGGTTTGATAGGTCATTTGATGGTGGCATATTCAGATCCAATCTAGGGAATATTGTGTATAGTAAAAAAATGGTGTCCTCAAAAATCCAACATTCCATCACCTATTCTCAGAAAATCATAAAGAGATCCAAAATTTCCAAAAATTACTAGTATAATGTGTGAAAGGAAAGTGTTTATTCAAGAAGGAATGATCTATGTGAGTATTGGCCCTGGAATGTGAAGTTTCCTGAATAGATCATTTTTTTTATTTAGGAGAGAAGGTATTTTTTTCATTATTGGCCCAAGAACATGAGTTATATCTATCTATATTTGTTCCATAAAAGTGAGAACCAAGACAAACATAGTTCTAAAATGGATATGTGTTATGTTATGAGAACCAAGGGTTATGATCAACTTAATCATAGAAAAAAATTGTTAAGATGTTTTCTGTAATGTAATTTAGAGATGAACCATGTACATTTATCTCACGAGGCAAGGAAATCATCATACAATTTAACATCATGAGACTAGGATGAAAATTCATTGAGTTTATCATCATGAAACAAGGAATAAATGGGTGCCTTTAAAGGTCATGAATACATGCCAAATGATTCCATAAAGTTTAACATCCTGAAATAAACACAAGGGAGGCCATGATGTATAATATGAAATGTCCAGGACAAATGTTTTGAGACTACACCTTTAAAGAAGGCACATAGGTTTATCACATGAAATATTTATTGAGAAATCATGCATTGTTATGTGGAGTAGAATGTTTCCCATCCATTCTGATTAATGGGTAAAATCCATTAGGATATTTTTTATGTATCATTTTGGGTCATTCCAACTTTGGTTTAAGCTTTAGAATAATTATCCTAGGTATCATTGGAGTTTTCAGAGACAAAACAAATTCTCCTTAAAGGAACTATTGTGGATGAACTTTCTTGTTCAGAGATCATTCAATCCAGTTTTGGTTTATTTCCAAATGATGGAGGTCATAAAAATTTATCTCATTGAGTTTATCAAACTCATCAAACTGCTTATTTGATTGTTCATCATCTTAGATTTTTACAGAGATAACTATTCTGATTGAGGGAAATTAGACCTTAATTGGTTACACTATTTCTATTTCATAAACCAGGGAATTTGGGGTTTCTGGAGTAGAAGTGCATTACATAGTTCAGTTGGACAATAATCCAGTTATATTCTTGTCAATCCAAGATATATTTTCCTTATCCACCTTTTATGGATAATTTTTGATATAGTTTTATTAAAACCATCTGTCTGGAAAATTTCTATTTCATAGTAGTTTGAAGAAAGGTTTGATTAAATACTATACTCCTGGTATATCTTATTCATTTAGGAAGAGAAAATTTTTGTGACATTTTCCATTAATATTGTGTGAGGGACACCAAATCTAGTGATATTTAATTACATCAAAAAATTAATGACACTTTTTGACCGAAATTTTTTAAGAGGCATCACCTGAGCACATTTTGGGAAGAATTTAGAAGGATTTAGGATTTATTTTAACTCCTTGGCCATAGCTAAAGGTTAAGGCCTTATGATATTCATTCCACATAAAGTTAATTTCCATGAGTATGTATCTATATGAAGTAACTCTAGTGTTTTATATATGAGGTTAGAATGTTCATACCCTGAATGAAATTTTTTGAAAAATTCTATGCTGTCATGAATTATCGAAGGATATAAATACCAAATCATTATGATTTGTTGAGAATGATCAGTTACAAAAATAATGGAACCACAAGGAAAAACATGAACATACTCCATAGTGGAAGTCATCTCTCCTATATCAATAAAACTGACTAGAAGATTCTCTTATAAAGAACTTTTTAATGACCTTGTCTATTATAGAGGGTGAAATTTACAAACTTTCATTAGATATAGTCTTTACTAGATAGGTTTGGTGTATGGTCCCCATATTTAAATAATTTTGGGATGGGTTTCATCAACATGTTTGAATAATTTTTTGGTTTGGTTCTAGGATTGATCTCACTGATCCCTTCAATGCCACTTTAATCACATGTCGATATAGTTAGGGGATATGTGATGTTGATGTCTATTTCAGCCTAATCTAAATATTATAAGGATGTGGAATCATTTTGGAACACATTTTCTAATGATTTTTTTGAATTAAATACATAAGTAAGTGTTGTATTGTAGTGTAATTCTACCACCAATCATCAGACATAACTATGAAGGGGGGTAACCACTTCTTTCTATATGAAGTAATCATTATTTATATGCTCAATTTCCAACTTATAATCACCTTTGAATTTTAGGCGTGTCATCAGTATTTCAAAATACAGCTCCAATCCTAAAATAAGGTATTCTCATTTAGCCTCATTATTAGTGAATACTTCTAATTATAGAAAGGAGTAAGGTAAACTTTTCTTCTTTGAAGAAATGATAATGATTCCCAACCTAAATTTTTTGAGAATAGGTCCTTCCATTATCTTTCTCTTTTGATTTCTATATTCACCATCAAAGTACGTTTACAAGATTTGGGTAGAGTTATGAAGGATGAGGTTTTTATTTTCTATAACATCGGTTTTCATAGGCACTTATTCCATAGAGGGATGTTTAGGTATGAAATTTTATAAGACCATCCCTTTTATCACTTTTTTAGTATGTATCAGATGTTAAAATTTTTCGAAATGACCTCCCATTGCACAAAAAATCCCATCATAATGGGATGATTTTATGATATATTTGAGAGGGTCATTTCAAGAGATCAAATGGGCCTCATGGTTCCAAAAGCAATGCATTAATTTATGAATTGAAAAAACCAATTAAAAATAGTTCTTATCTTTATATAAATTCCATGTATCATTTCTAATCATGGTTCCCCTATGAAAATAAAATATACTTTCACTGCCAACATCATTTTTATGTGTGAGTAAGGCAATCAATGAACATTCCATACCTATCCCATAAATGATTATCATATTTACTTCAACTTAAGACATCAAAATTGTTGGGATAATGGGATATATATTTATGTTTTCTCTTGATTTTTGGAAGTCATCATTCCATTAGAATAAGAATATTTTCTTTATCAACTTGGTGAAGGGAAAAAACTTACCTATGAGGTTTTCTATGAAGTGTTAAATATAGGATAGATTCCCCAAAATTTATCCCATATAATTTCGGATTCAATAAGGTGAAATACCTAGAATTAACATAGTTTTCTCATGGTTAACTTTGATGCCACAATGGCTCATAAAGAAGATGAGAAGTTTTCTACAAGTAATTGTGAAAGAATATTTCTTAAAATTCATATTCACAATATGTTATCAATGTTGTTCGATAAGGATCTCCTAATTAGAACGGTAATGATTTTTTTCTAATTTTTTACCACAAATCATCAACATTACACTCATATGATTTCCATGTTAAGGGTTTGAAGATGTGATTTATGGAACATTAATATGTAGAGTTAACATTTTTCATACCAATAGAAATATCCAGAAAAAATAATACAACAAAGGGGGACTAAAGTAATATTTTTATTCTTATTTTAGGATATATACATTTTATTATATCCTAAATTTCCATACATGAAATAATGGGAATTATATAATTCCATTACATGGATTAGATTTTCTGTAATCAGAACCAGGAAGTCACTTTTCTAATAGTGTCGGTTGGTATCTCTTAAATCGATGAAAACCCTAATTTTCCTACTATTTTTCTTGACTGGAACAATTTTGGTGAGCCAGTTTAGGTCTTAGACTTCCTAAAATAAGGTGTTTTGGACGATCTCATCAAACTCCTCTTCAACATTCATAGCATCTGTTGGATGTGTCCCTCTAGCTACCTAGTTGTATCCACATTCATCTTCTGGTAAGCTCAGCTAATTGGTGGACAAATTAAAATGCATACATAAAATATGTTTTTAATGAAAAGATGACACATCTTAGAGGTACTTCTAGAAGGAGGTGTAAATTTCCTGCTCATTGTGGTGTTATAGAAATACTAATCATCATTGGTTGCATATCCTCTTGTGTACATAAGTTTATCTATCTATTTGCATCAAAAGTTGTAGATACTATTTCCTAGAATGATAGAGGAGAATCTCTAAGGTAATTTTCTTCCCTTTACTCTTTAACCCATTCATCTATATCTTTTTACATTTCACGATGAATTAGAGGAAAAGGGGAATCAATAATGTTAAGGGAAGGTTAGTTTCCAAATATATAGCTTCCAATGGTAATTTCATGGCTTCCACAGGTTCATCGGATGAATTAGTGGCCTAATACATTTAGGAGGATATGGTTGGATAATTTCCATTAGAGGTATTTCATCCAATAGAGGAATCAAATATTTCTTCAACAACCTCATGTTCCGTTGATGTGGTCCATCTCATGACGAATGGTGAAAACGTATCTGGGTTTGAGCTAATGTATTCAAATTGACTCGTGAGGAGTGCATATTCAAACCAGATTTCTTCGAATGAGTTATTCATGGTCAATTTTGGACGAAAAATTTTTTTAACCCAAGAAAAACCCTTATTTATGGGTTTCTTACCTTCTCTTTGGGGTAATCCTACATCAATATATTGGGATTATCAAGACTCAAATAGATATTTTTCACCTTGTAACATCTCAACATACTCATTTGTACATGGTTTAAAGAGTTGATGGAAAGATGAATAAATCACTACATTCTGTGGAAAATAAGGCCTTATTAGTGGACATTGAGTGCAATAACATTTTAGATAACCATGAACTTGGATTCAGGAACCAGATCATTGAACTCATATCAGAGCTAAATGTGGTCAAGGGGTTTCAATTTTCATTTATTGTAACTTCTGAGCATTAGAGTTGAAGGGGATAAATAATATTCCATGTATCTCATTCAATGAATTATTAAGAAAAGAATTTGTTTTAACCCTATGATATTGTCAATGAGATCTCAATGAATGTTAATGTCATATAATCATTCAAATACTTGTAGAGGTATGATGATTCTTAGTATAACATCATATTTTTCCTCCAAGGTGAAAGAGATAACTACAATAAATTTTTCTGCATCAACATCTAGATGATACACCTCAGTGGAAGAAAATTCATCATAAAATTAATGACAAGAAAATAGAGCCACTACAAGTGTTTCTGTAGATCCTTTCTGAGATCAAGAGCATACATAATATAAATCTGGGGTAAAAACCCACCAAATACTTCAAGATACCAAAATTTTGTGTAATGGGTCTATGTTTCCTTATGGGAAACTATCCCCTAGGATAAATTTCAAATTTGATGTTCCTGGGATAAATGATTACGATTTTTTAGTAGATATTAATAACTTTTTGTTTTCCATAAGATCAAGCCTCTTTTTCCTTCCCACTTCCCTGTGATGGTTAGGTTTTCATATATTCTTCAATAATTCTTTCAAAATTATTGGTCGCAAAAGTTTTTAATATGTGTGGGGGAATCTTACTACTCTTTCTTGTAATTTATATGGGATTACCCTTGCGATTTAGTACTATATATTTCTCTAAAAATGTTGTTTCTTAAATGTTTTGCTCCATAACTGTTGTTCATACCTTTGAATCCTCATCTCATCCAACCTTGATTCGTGTGTCCCTAATTTGGTGTAGAAATATCAGGGTTATAATAACACTTAAAATGAATAATTAATCCTTTAAGTGTATAAAATTAATGGATTTTAACATCAATTCTTCATCTGAGGAATATTTTCTTTCCTGGGTTGGTGCATGCTATACTATTTGGAGGGTTGGTGAATGTTATCTTGTGAATGAAGGAATGAATTACAAGAGATTCAATAAAACAATTATGGTTGAAGTTTTATCTTACTTCATTTGTTTCCCTCCCATTCATACTTTTTGTTTCTTAAAGATTGTCCTTTATAGGTTAGTGGGTATGAATGAGTCGGTTGTGTTGTAGGAGAATCGAATAAGGGCACAATTGGTTGTTTTATCTGTGACCTAAGAATAGAATGAGACAAGTAGATCATCGTTCTTTTCAACTAATCATAAAATATCTAGAATTATTTATGGTAACTTTCATTCATCCTCTCTCCTCCTCTTGAGTAGAGTTTCAAGCACATGTTACATGTGTTGGAGGTTTTCCTATCTTTACATTCCCATTATTTTCCATCTTTTGTACGATATATTTCAAAACAAAAATTTTTATAGTTGGTATCTTCAAATATTATATAAAATATCAATAAATTCATCCATTCTTTAGGTTTAACTTGATCGATTATTTTAGGATTTGGAATTAGGATGTTCTCTAAGGCTAAAAAAAGTAACTAAGAACTTTCTCATATCAGAATGCATAAACCCTTCTTTTCCATAATTCAAATTGGGAGTTTCTTTCACTATCTCTTTTCATATTGATGAGGTTATTATTTTTGTTTTTTCCTCCCATGAATGGATTTCTCAGGATAATTTGTAGTTTATTGTGAGGGTATGGGTACTGGTGTTGGTTTTAATGTGACAGTTGTAGTTTCTCCCTTGATAGTCATCTCTCCTTGAACTATTAGTTTTTCATAGTTATTTACTCTAGTTATCTAGATGGATTATTCTTAAAATTTTTAATCTAAGTAAATTTCTTATAACACAGCCATTTAATTTATTAGAATAAATAGTTTTTGTAACTCATCACAGAAGTTTTCATTACAAAGACCCAACAGATCATTGTGTATAAACTCTAAAACCAGGGAGTAAGTTAGACCCTTCCACCATGAAATGTATCTATGACTCTCTCATTTTCTTATTGTTTTTAATTTATGTTTACCAATACCATTAAATTACCCATGGATGATCTAAAATACTAATTAAAATTTTAGAGGTGGTTTTACAATCCTTTGGTCCACTTTATTGGTAAACCAATGTAACACAGGAAGACCAGTCCATACAGAGATTGTATAAAACACTAGATTTTGGGGGATTATTCTTGAAAAAAATTATCAACCATGTGGCCACACTAAGATGAATAATTTATAATATTCAATTATGTATCACATGAACTGTTTAATTTTGAAACTTTTGGTTTTTTAAAATTATTTGTGGGAAGTGCTACATATTCTGATTTAGGGTAAGGTTTTCATTATTGGATACTAGTGCATTTTTACCCTCCATAACATCTAGTCAGGCTTCCAATGATTCAATAGTTTCAAAAATTACTATGGATATAACCAGATAATTAGGGGCTGAAGCAAGAGGAATAATAGGATAAGTTGGATATTTTTTCCCTCTCTGCACTTGTGCTTGAGCTGGTCTGTTGTGACTTTATTGACATTGGATAGGTTGTTTGGCCAACTGAAATATGTCTTGGTATTCAGATGTCACTTCTTCCAAATAGTCTGGTATTATTTATCCTTCATTTACTAAACTTTTTGAATATAATTTTTCTTCTATGACAAGATTTTATTGACAAATGGAATTATCTCGAGGTTTGAAATGTGGTTCTTTTTGGAGAACATATCTAGCAGTAATATTACCTCTAATTATTCCGGAATTAAGAATATTTAGTTATCTAAATTTTTTCATGTACTATGACTGAATATCAATGCGTGGGAGGGGTATTTCAGCCCTTTTTAATATGTTAGAATGAACCATAGACATACCCTTTTTATTTTGATGATTCCCATTGAGGTTACAATTGGGCATTTGATGGAGTTCCCAAATTTTTGTTGATCCATTTATTTCTGGTGTGGACCAAATCTTAATTTACTTTAGTGTGGAACTTATTTTGAATGAATACACCTTCTTCCACTCCCACAATAAACTAATTTTCTACAATATTTTTGAAAGTGTTGATAATGACTTTTATTGACATGATCTGCATCTTGAGGATTTCATCAATCTCAGAATAATGGGAGAACCAATTTCTTCAAAAGAACCCACCAAAAGACATGTGATTCCAAGTTGTGGTTTTTTCATTTTACATATCAATTTTATATACTATTCAGGAATAATATCATTTTATTCATGGATCGCTTCATATCCAAATAGTTAAGGGTGATCTAAAGGGAACCTCCTGATATTTTTTGTGTTCACAACCCTAAAGAAGAATCTTTATTATGGGATGGGATGAATTGAGAACATTCATTTAGGGAATTAATCCTAACTGATAAAAAACCAACTTTTTATTAGGTTTAGGTAAACATTACCCTAGCTGTATGGTATGGGGTGCTCCTATTCCACATTAAAAAATTTCATACTTGATTTATTTTCATCAAAGGTTGTGTTAAAAATTCACCCAGTCCTATGGTCTGATATTTCTCATGTTCTACCACAACTGTAGTTTTTAAAGATTATATTCTTATTTATTGGATATTTTTTCAATTAAGGTTTAATTTTTCTGTACATTTTTTTTATCAAAGATACCATCTCTAAAATATATTGGTTCTTTATGATAATTGGATTCCCATAAGTTGGAGTCTCACTAATTGTTTTTAGAAACATGATGTATGTTTATTTTCATGGATTCCACTCTTCTATATTGACTTATTTGAGAGTTTATATGGGATAGTTCATGTTGATAATACCATATTTGTCGTGTAGATACTATTTATTGAAGCATATTTGAAGCTAAAAAATTACATTTTGTCACATTTTTTGGAAATTTCTGATCAGCAAGGTTGGTGAAATGAAATAACCAATGATCACCTAAAAATAAAAATTGAACAACATATGGGGCATCAAAGACTAGTGAATATCAGATTTTTAATGCCTATAGACTTGTGTGGTGAATAGATCTTTTCTATTTTCCAACTTTCACTTTTTTCAGCAAGGATGGATACCATGTTGATTTGAGAGTTCATCTCTTCAATTACCTTTACATGATATTGATATTATTCATAAGGAATTAATATTGTGTTCAAATAAAGAAGATTGGAACAAATATTTATGTACATTTCATGTTCACAACACATCAATAATTCCTATGGAATGTAGAAATTGAGAGTGGATAAAGTCTATAACATCACTATTTTGTCATCCTTAGGAAACTATCTCCTCAAAAGAAATATTTCTTCATTATATTTCATAAGAGTTTCCACAACCATGTCTGAAAAAGTTGATTTTCCACTTATATGTAATTAAGAAAAATGGGTTTTGAATGGATTTCCTCAATCATAATAGAAGGCAGGCAATCCAAGGGTGGTTTTTGAGAATTATTATTTCCTTGGACTGTTTCCAAGTTGATAAAGAATATTACATAAGAATGATAAGGCATCATGCCTGACTGATATTATGTTCTCAAGCACATCACAATATGATGTTTTTATTAGAGTTGATTCATCATAGAGAAAACATTCTTGATTAAATGAAGGTTCATTGTGGGGAGGACATTTACAGTGAATTCCATCAGGTGAAGGACTACAATCACAACATAAATTATGAGTGAAAAGATAAATTATACAATGTATACCTTGAAGATTACCTTTATGGTGTATGGTATAAATATTAGAACATTTTTTCTATTAGATCGTTTTTTTCATGAGTATGGATGTTGTGGAACTCAGTGAGAAATAGGATTTTTAGATCGATCTAATTTGGGGTAAAATGTAAGATATTATAGTAAGATGATTGGGGAGAAACTCCAAAACTATTTGAATCCAAATAGGGGGTGTTAACTTCTCAATTACCTCTACCCTCTATGTAATCTGGTAATGGGTTATTAGGATCATGATCATCCATAAAAAAACGTTTAGGGGATTCAATAACACAGGCATTTATATGAATGGGGTCATTGACTAGATCTTAATTTTCCAATTGCATTTGTTTATATTTTTTAGATGAATTTTATGGGTAAGTGATTTTATATACAAAAACGTGTATGATTAGATTGTGTTTCAATGTTGGAATTTATCAAGAGGTCTCAAGAAACATGACGTGGTTTTTTCCTACCCTAGTGTAGCTGATGTGGTAGAATGACAATATTTAGTTGTAATTAGGATGTGAGCCCAATCTATTTGTCCAATTTTCATTGTAATTTTTCTATGACCCTCGAAGATGGGAGGAGGAATATGATTATTCTCCCTAGTGACTCACGGATTATGGTTCCAAGTGAATTAAAATGTTGAGGCAGGGTTTTGAACTCAAATAATAGTCAATAATGTTGTGATCATTATATCTTGAAAACCTTTTATAATGTGAATAAGGGTAGATTTATGTCCATATATCATTGGAAAAATATTAGGAGTTACTTCTTCTGCTGGAACGAGAAACAATACTAGAAATTTATCCTATATATATGGTTTGGAACCATGGATATAGATAAAACACCATTAATATAGGTTATAGCTACAGTTTAATGAACTGTGGTGGGTATTGGACTGGCTATAGTGGAAGGCCTATAACCAAGGTTTGAAACTGTGGAAGAAGCTTAAGCCAGACAAGGTTTATAGGCATTATTTGGAACCATGGCTATAAGTATTTAGTCATCATTCAAAACCATGGATATAGAGATTTATCCATGGTTCAAAACCATGGCTATAGGGATTCTTGTTTAATAAAAAAATGTCCCCACCCACATACACATCCACCAATCCATTTGAAGTATACCACCTTTTAACAAAGCACCCCCAGTCCCCCTACATCCCTATTACCTCCTGCAAATCCCCCCCTCCACTCCCCCTTGATAGAACACCCCTACATAGAAAGACCCCCTCCCCCTTCCTGGATAAACCCCCTATTTCTTAGACATACCCCCTCCCTAGATAGCCACCCCCCTACGTTACCCCCTACATACCCCCTTACACACCCCCTTACACCCCCCCCCCCAAACCCAAATTTTCACCCCTCCCCAATAGAACCCCCTTGTACCCCCTCCACACCCCTATTTCTTGGTTAGACCCCCTCCTCTCTGAAAAAAACCCTTCTATCCAGGACAGAACCCCTACATACCCCCCATTCAGGCCCCCTGCATACCCATCACCCTACATACCCCCATTCACCCCCTCCCCTCTTTCCTAGACAGACCCCCCCCCCATAAAAAGATCCTCCTCCTTCGTAGACAGACCCTCTCCACCCTTATTTGATAAACCACACCCCTACCTAGACAAACCCCCTTTTCACACCCTCCACCCCCTGCACACCCCCTCCCCCATAAAGCCCCCCTTTCACCCACCACATACCCTCTCCACACACCCTTCTTGGACAGACCCTCTCCCCCTCCCTAGACAGACCTCCCCTCTCCTGGGCACCCCCTCCTAGACACCTCTCCCCCTCCCTCTTAGACCCCCTAAACACCCTCCTAGAAACCTTCTGGACACCCCCATCTCTCTTAAACACCCTTCCCAAAAACCCTTCCCTCGTGGACACCCCCTTGCACCCCACATGCACCCACCCCCTTGCACCACACTTGTACCCACCCCCTTGCACCCCAACTGCACTCTCCCACACCTTCCCCCCTTTCACCCCCACCTTTATAAATGTAGGTAAATATAATATTCCATGTAACCACAAAAAAAATCATAAATAATAATGAACATACACATAACTTACCTCTAAATCATGTTTCCATGGTCACTTATGTGATAGTGTGTTGAAGAATTTATGTGATATTTTGATGTATAATGCAAGTGACTATATGTAGGATCCACAATCAGTTTTGTTACCATGTGACAATATTTTAATCAACCATGAGACATGAAATTGAAAGTAATGTGCATGGGAAATAAAGTTACCATAAGAAGTGGAGATATAATTAAAATTAATCACTTAAATTGGATTCACCATGGACTCTAAAGATACCGTGAGTGAAAATATACCTACTAAAAGACTAAAATACGGCCTACCAGGAATGTATATGAGAAATAAAAATTCTTATTTTTCCAATGAAGAATTAAAGTTTACGATCCACCAAAACTGCATAACCTATAAACACCAAATCACACCAGAGGAGAAGACACCACCAATCCACCACTAAAAAAACTCTCGAACTAGAATTATTGACCAAAATTCATAGTTGTATGAAATACAAACAATAACCATGTTACAATTTGAAAAATACTATCCCTAGTAAAAGAGAAACCCTATTGAATCATGGATATCTAAGAAGATTCCAGGTTGAATTGAACCCTATTCCATTTACTATATAAATAAGATGCATTTTGACACACTTAATTGAAGCTGGCATGGTTTGGAGATAGAGGATGGGTGCCTCAAGAATATAGATCTAGTATTAATTTGAGATGGGATGCGGGCACCAATCCAACATGTAGATAATGAAATATGGTCTTTAAAGAAGATGACATAAAATGAATGAAGATCCAATCATGTCAAATATCATGAATGAAGATATATCATTGAGGAGTTATTTTGATTAGCTGGTGATGATTCATATATTAAAATCAATTTACATTGAAATTAGACTCAATGTGTTATGATCCTAATTAATATACTGACACCAAAACCAAACACTTAACACATATTCAAGTTACACTAGGTGAAGGTGATCCTTTAGTAATAGATGAAGGCCTATAATTCAATGACGAAGCATTGTAACCCAGGAATAATTTAATATTAAGGATTATTATAACAATATCCTATTATAAAATTCTATCAAACCAGGGTGATTTGAACTTGTTGAATATGAATTGGTCTATGTGAAGGAGTTTGTAACAATGATATGTCCAAGTGTCATTCAGTAATCATGCATGAGTTGGAAATATATTCTTGATCAATTTATATACAATGTTTCTGTATTTTTTTCTATCTGTAGGAGTGAATTTAGTGGATTCCTTAAACCAATCAAAAACAGTGGTTTCAAGAATGGGGTCGAACACATTATAGGTGTTTGGTAATTTTCATGTAAAAAGATAGAATCATGGAATCCATAACATCAAAATGTCCTGATATTTTTATTTATTTGATGGAATACAATGAATGATGTGATGAGATTTTAATGTTTAAGGGAAATCATTTTAATAATTAGGCTTCAGTGATCATTATCGATTTTGATTCATAGTTTATAGGCGTTGAGATCATATTTTGAGTTACTCCAAAGATGTTTTAGTAGATTGAGAATGAATAGTATGTGCAAGATAACTGATTATTTTCTGAAAAACGAATGGAGAGTAATCGAGATACTTTTAGAGATGAACTTATGATTGGTATTTATGAATATGGTTGAGGATAATATTAAACGCTCATTTACTAGGAAGGTAAAAAAGAATAATACATTGATAATTTTTTACTATTAAGAGAAAATAATAACCATATTCATGACCACTAGGCCAACCTATTTAGTTGTAACCTCAAAAAAATTTATGGAAGTGAATCGTATCCCTGAATTAACAAAAAAAAATCATAGATGCTATTCATATATACTAACAATGACTCAAACCAATATCAAGAAGAGACAGATCATCAATTTCAATACTCTAGGTTAAAATCATTAGGATCATCAATATATTCACTATCAACCCAATCTGCAGGCTATTAATGATAGTAATGAAATGTATTAAAATATGAAAAAAATATAAAATCTATATTAGAACACAAAATATATCAAGTGAATCCATGTATCTAAAACTACCTCCCTCGCAAGAATGAGGGAGAACATATCAATCCTATCCCTTGATATTGGAAAGACACAGACAGTATTCAGCACACATCCTTTGGTGTTCATATGGTGCATATTTGTTCAATAGAAGATATTGGAGTGCAAAAATTAGTGTAGGTCATATAGTGTTCCAAGAAAAGATTCTCTAGGTGGAATTTTTTATGCAATGTCCATCATGACATTCCAATTGTTTAGATGAAGATATGAATTTAAAAATCATAAGAAGGGAATATTTTTAAGATTAAAGGAATTTACATTCAATTCAATTACATAAGTATGAACCAATAAATGTGAAACAAATATACCTTCCACCAAGCATAGCAGGACCTAGCTTTTCCAAATCACGGTCCAATTCTTCATGGACCTGTTTGGCATACAACAACATAACTTTAAGAACATCACTAAGGAAACCATGATATATAATTTACCAACAACCCTATGAATCATTTATTTATTCTAGCTACACAAGATTAATCTTAATGTTTTCCTGTAAACATTCATAAACCAGGTTACTTCAAAAAACCATAATGCACACATATAAGATTAATCGAATTGGTTTCTTATAACAACGATAAAACCATACAAACTATAAAATTATTAAATATTTGAGAATTATAAAAAATGAATTCATCAAATAAAATAATATAAATAAATCAAAAAAATAAAAATAACATGTTTCACTGGGGTGTGAAAATTATCCCCAGCATATCACTTTCTACACACATAATGTCAATTTGGTAATTATTGATCAGATGATGGATGTGGACCAACTATCTAATTAAATATTCAAATCTGAATATAGAGGGACTTCATGAAACCCATCAACTTATGTTACATGAAAAATAAAAAAATTTAATACTCAATGAACATATGAGGTCAAGACCCGAAACTAGATTATTATAATCATTATGATATTCAGGTGTCCAACATTCACTTGAATTATTTATTTATATATTAACATAAAATACTATATATTAGTTTATTTTAGATGAATTAGATAAAAAATTCTTTCAGACATTCGCAATGAAATGTTAGGTCAGAGAAGTAAATATATTTATTTGATTTTCTTACATCATCCCCTCATTAAGGAAATAAAGATACAAAACATGATATTTCCTTACAATTGGAAAGACATCATCTATGTTCATCCCCCGACCATATATATTATTATTATACTACATTGAATCTCAAGATCAATTAACTACTATAGATGATTCAATATAAAGTAAAGTGACATAGTAGGTGTCCCTCTAATTGGGTTCCATAATCTCTTGATTTAGAAAACATTAAAACACAGAGAAAAAGGAAGGATACCCCAAATAATTCTCAAACACCGACCTTTTATAAGTTAGTGTTACTAAAAAATACATTACCAAAAACATGAATAAAACACTTGGATGAAGTTCTTGAAGATACTCAAGAGTTTGAAGAGAGACATCCTAGAATGTTTCCACATATGACTAATGTAATAAGTATTATCTAACACTTGATGAAGTTTTATAATGCATCAAGTATACATGTAGTGAAGTTATTGAAGATACTCATGGAAGAGTATATATACTACATGTTCATGGAAATTCAGAAGAGGTGTTTTGATAAGTCTGATAAATTCACGGAGGACACTTAATATGTATTTAAGTGATTGAGAATGACTGGAGATAGTTTTACGATTACCTGGTTTTAAATCAATAAGTTGCAGACATGGAACACACAGTGCGTAATTTTTCCATGTTTGGAACCATACTGTCAATCCATTGACTATGCAATTATTAATGCGGTCGACCAACAGACTATATAGTAAATTGGTCATGTGGTTGGTCCTTTAGTTCATACATTCGATCAATAGAATGATATCGTGGTCTATTGAATTTTAAATGTTTGGTTGATCCAATAACTACATAGTCAAATACTCATGCTGTCAATCCATATCCTTATGATCAATCAACGTGGTGAGTACTTTTTATGTATGGTCCGTCAACATCCACGACTGATTATCTTCCTCAACCTCACGATCAGTAGAACAATTATTGTCGTTTTTCCTCAAAGTCATGTTATTGATCCAAGTTCATCATATTGTTGATAGGTTATTCATGCGATCAATCCATCCATGGTCACTTATCTACCTCAACCTACAGTCAAACGAATACTTAGAGAAAAATTGAAAAAGCAGTAAACCATAAAAATTGTGGGAATTCTAGATTGTATATCTGATGATGAAATTTAATAAAATGATTCTTAAACTATTTTTCAATGATCGTAACATCACATGATACATGTGTTACATGATTGTAAATGGTGAGTGGTTATTTTAAAGGTGATTCAAGAATGATCAAAGTAAAATGAGTTCATGAACATTTAAATGTATATTTAATGAGTAACATAATCCACACAATCATGATGTTATTATGATCCATGATTCATGATTTCCTAAATAGAATCAAATTATAGGATGAGTAGATAATAAGAACTGGTGTGTGTTACCAATGGTGAATATAAGTCAGAGCCACATCTCGATTTATTGTATGATTTATCTAAAAGAATGTCCAAAAAAATTTATACATGCATTTCAAATTTAAAAAAAATCGCCAATATAATTACGAGAAGATAATGAAAAAAATATTAAAAAATTAAATGTGGGGATGATTATCCATCTAAGAAACCTTTTTGTGTTCAAATTCATTTAATAATTGTTGATATCAATTTCAGTATCTGATACAAAGAGTAGTGTATGAGTATTTTTTCCAAATGAATGATGATAGTTTAGAAAATTTCAGTTGATGTATGATAAATAGAATATTGAATGGGTAAAACAAACCAAAAATTTCTGTTTATGTATATTGAATAACATATTACCCCTCTTATTCAGTAAATTATCAAATGTACTATAATTTTTATTAGAAATTTCAACTACTATAGAATGGGTTGGGTATTCTATATTAGTTGAATCTGTGTTCTGTACCAAGAATTTATAGCTGAAACATAAAAACTAATAATACTATATTATATGAATATACCGAGATTTTTAATTATTATTTTTCAATTCAAAAGGGTCATTAAAAATATCATTATATTGAGAGCATACTTCTATACCAGGGTAAATGAAATCCGGATGGTTTATTTTACAAAAATAATATCAGTAGGAAGATGTCAACAACAGAAAATATATTATGATCCTAAAAAATATGGATTAGAAAATATTAACATGTCACCTATTTATATCTATGATTCATGAATTGTAAAACTATAATACATTTTTATATTCTAATGCATTGTAATAATTGTTGAAATCAATTTTCTTATCTACGATAGTGTGCTTTATAAGAACTTTTTCTATATGAATGATGATATTTAAAAATGTTGTAACCTACTATTTAAAAATATATTAGAACCCTTTTAACATAAAAGTATATTACTTTGGAGGATATCCAAAGTCATCATTATCCTCCATATAAAATAAATAAAAATGATGACTTATTTCAAGTGGAATTATATTGACATAATGTAAACCATTATATGTTCATACCTTTTTCAAAGCATATTCTAGTTGCGTAGTTATTGATATAAATCAAATAATGTTCTTATAAATTGAAATGAATACTCTTTGACTTATCCATTACTGTAAAAAAAACATGGAAGAGGCACATTCACACTTATTTAGGACATATAAGTAATAATAAAAAAAATAATTAATGATGTAAGCTGATTAGGAAAATTTAGACTACACCTACAACTAAATAAACACAACATGATTTCCTATGATACAAATTTTAACCATAGATACTTTCGGGTGGTGAAATTTAACACAATGTAATCTATACACACTCGTTTACACAAGCTGAAAATTCTACATAAAATCACTAAGAAACAATTAGAATAAATCAACCTGAATACTATGGATGATGGGGATAAAATTACATGCTTGTAACATGGATGTATGGTATATATTGGATGTAGATTAGATGATTTACATAATATAATAACCAAAATTTCATCTATATATGGGAATATATTTTATCAGTCTTAGATACTTATGAAAAAAACATATCAAAATAATGAAAAAATTAGAATTAAAACTGTAAAATAAATCCAAATATGATAGGAATGACTAAAAATGGCTTATTTCAATTTAAATTCTCTGAAAATCACAATAGTGAGAATAAAATTAAACTACATATCGAATAAAAAATTTATTGGGAAATAAAGTTTAACACTATAAATAAAACAAATAACATAATATAATGACAAATCTAAAATGGTCATATAAAAATAAAATCATTCAAAGACACTAACCTCTTAATACATAAATAGAAAAAATATTTTTAAAAAATAAGAGTAAAAATAAAAATATTGGTTGAACAATGTCTGATCATACTTTCTTATAACATATATGCAGACTGTAGATTGGATGATTGGCACCATTTAATACTCAAAATTTCATCTATATATGGGAATAATAATTTTTACTCATAGGTCCCTGGGGATAAAAAATATCAAAAAATGAAAAAATATGGATTAAAATAAAAAAAGATATTTAATGATGCGAAGAAAAACATGGAAGGAGAGAAATCATACCAATTATATTGAGGTATGATTGAAGATAATATTATGAGAAGAAAGCAGTCCCAAAAAATGAACATATATGAACATCCATAGATATAAATTTAGTAATATTTTTTCATTATGGTCATGGGGAGAACCTATAATACAAATTAAATACATACCGTTCTCTAATTGTATTTTTGGTAGTCATATTTTGTCTTCAAACAACCTAAACATAACTATTTATCAAAACACATTAAATAATCATAAGATAAAAAAACATTAAAAGGTAACATTATATAGGAATAAAATATAAATCAAATGATGAAATATTTTTAGGGCCTTATAGAGGAATACCACACTGGTTCAAATATATAGCGGATAACCTGTTTCTCCAAAATTTCAAAACCACTTTTTTTGTATCTTGATTCACGGAGTAAATCAAACATGGATAATGAAAAAAATATAATAAATAAATAAATAAATGGAACTGAATGGTTTCATTTGTTGGGTTCATGTATGTTTTCACATGTATCATGTAGTCATAATTCATTATCACTCATTGCATTTTTATGTTAGCTCACACATACACCTGCAATGATCATTGTATTCATCCTATCAAATAGATGATATTACTGGAAAATAACCAACTGATTTTTAGTGATGGGGTGATGATATTCCCATACATATCAAATGGAAAATGGTGTATAGATTTTGTTGTCCTATATGAATTTGATTATTAATTTTTGAAGTAATGCTATGATGTTCATGAGTTTTATTATCTAACCAATAAAACTAGTATATGAGTAGTGTAAGACATGTCATTTTCCAAGAACTTTACAACCTTGACCCATCACCCCCTACCCCTAAACTATCCCCCCTACCCATGCACACCCCCTTGAACCACCTACCCCACCGCCATCCCCACTTCCACTCCAACTACACTCCCTTTTACCCCTCCCCTTCAGCTTACACCCCCTATACACCCCCTTCCCCTACAACCCCCCAACCCATCCCCCTCCCCCCTACACTCCCCCTCCCCCATACACCCCATTACCCCCTTCCCACACACACTCCCACCCCTAGCCTGCACACACCACTACCCCATTCCCCAGCACCACTACCTGCAATAGCTCCCCCTACCACACCCCTCCCCCCTTTTACCCTCACCTACCCCTAACAAACCCCTCCCCACCTTGCATGCATCCCCCAACGCATTTCACCCACACTTCGCTCTCCCCACTGCACACCCCCTCCCCTCACCCTGTACCCCCTCCCCTCCCCCAGCACCCACCTAGAACCCCACCTGTACCCTCCCCCTACCCCTTGCACACCATCTTTCACCCCTACCCTTTCCCCTTTCACCCCTTACCATCCCTCCTACACACCCCTTCCGCTTGCACACCCCTACCTCTCCCCCTCCCCCTGTCCACCCCCATCCCCCCTCCCCCTCACACCCCCTATACACCCCTCCACATATCCTTTCCCATCATCCATTTCTGGGGACTCAAGAACCTATAAAAAACCGAAATTATATATTAAATCTAATCCAAGGTTATGTAAAATATATAATTATTTATAACATATAATTTATATGTCATAATCCCCCCCCTTATGACATATTTCCATTGAGAAGTATCCTCTAGGAATGTTTGAACAACATGGCCCACTTTTCCAAATTGTATGATTCCCTCACCAACATCTCAACTTGAATTTGTTTTTTATCACATATATACTTAATTGGTGGAATGAATTTTCTTATCATTCCCTCCTATCATTGGAAATATATAAAAATATTTTTTATAGAATATATTCATCCATCTACAGATCAAAATACTCATTATTGATGATATGTGTATGCTCGTTCTAATGCATCTGATGCTATGAAGCATAGAACGAATAGTGCATACTGTAGTACTATGGAAGAGGGATTAATTGATAGGGAAACATCCCAATTAATTTAATTCTCATAGACATCCATACGTACCTGGATTCTAACATCACCTTCCTCCTTAATCACCTATGTAGCAAATTAAGTGACAACTTTTAAGAAAACTTGTCACATGAAGTGATCTTCAAGGGAAATATCCATTCTAATGATTTTTAATTATCCTTATTCTAATTTTTAACCAACCATTTTTTTATTCAACAATATATACTCTATGATCTAATATTGATTTCTTGACCAATATGCAAAATTCAAACCAATATCACACCATCTCAAAGGTAAGAGAACATTTCCTTCTATACAGATCCTCAATAAAATCCATTTGAATCAATGAATAATTGATTTTGCCATTGGAAAAAACTAATATATCAAGTTTATCGTCCAAAAATCCTCCAGAAAACTTAATTAATGCTAGATTCATTTCCTCTATGTCTATTTCAATCTATCGTACATCCCAATGATCTAATGATAAAAGTTAATACAAATATTTCACTATATACCCATCACATTTTATAACCCATTATAATACAATGAGGTAATATAGGAATATCTCATTGATACCATACTCAGTGGAAATTAATGAAGCTGCATGATCTCTTGAACGTAGTGACTTTCATTCTCATTGATAGATTTCTTCTCCTAGATTTGAATAAAAAGAACTACATTGGTAATCTAATCTAATATAGAAGAAATGATGTATTGAACTCTTTAGATCATGATTGTATCCCACATCCACACATTTACATAATGTATTTTGAGTTTATATTCAGGTGTTAAATTCTCATCCTTTAATCTATGACAAGTTTAACAATGTGTGACCTAACCCGGGGCATTTCATTTCATTTTGGGCCACCAAAAAAATTATTAAAAAATGATATACATCATGGTCAACTATGGACAAATTTACACTATAATTCATGAGTCTCTCTCATCATATCCTCTATATTGAAAGATGGAACCATAATCTAAACATGGATAAGAATAACTCCATGAATATTAGAATCCAAAAATGAAATAGAAACAATTGATGTTAAACTAGTCCGCCTCACACCAAAATCAGATCAAACTCTTAAATAACCTTATATTAGTCCACGAATGTGTATATGATCATTAATGGTTGAAAAAAAACTCATTCCTGATACTTAAATACACCCACATAAAAGTTTTCCAACAATACAATCAGCTTAAATCCCTCATATGATATTCTTTCTCCTACCTCTTGAATCTCAAATTCAACACACATACTGATAAATTTCATTTTCTAAGACCATATTCTATATTTTTATCAAAATTTTAAAAATTAAATTCCAAAAACCTCTAGTGAAGGTTCTGGTCAAACATGTAGATGATATACCATAGACTCTTTTTGTTTATAAATACGAAAAATCCCTCCCTAATTAGATATTTCCACCAAAATTTCAACGCGTGGATCATAAATGCCAAAACTAGGTCATAGGTAAGGTAGTTACACTCATGGGGTCATTATTGAAGATACATATAAGAGAGTACGATATCACCAAACACCAGACCTCCACATCCCAATGGCCTCAATTTCCATAGAATTATAGGTGATGCAGCAGATGGAAGTCCCTAATAGAAATGATTGTCCTTCACCAACCCATGCGGGGTAGTCTTATCTAATAAGAAATTTCCAAATAAGTAATATCTTCCCCGTTTCTATGGTATGAACTAGTGTATCAACTAATTTATCTAGACTAAATGATTCAACAAAGACAACAGTTGGTGTAACTGGTTGTCCAATAATTATTAAATGTGGAATTTCAGGAAATTCTAAAAAAACGTATAGATTTGATACAACATAGATATGAATAATTGATAACAAAATACTAAACACATAATTGTTCATAAAAAGTAGGAGGATGATCATTGAGTGAGGTTTGGCCATGTCCGAGGCATGCTGAAGGAGTTGGGGAGGCCACTTATGAGTAGCGTCTACAGGGGGAGGTGAGGTGTCCCCTGTTTGTGGCAGCTTTGGGGGAGGAGGGTCAGATATGAGTGCTCGCGGTGGGGATACCTTGTTTGGTGGAACTGGGGGGAACCATCACGAGGGGCACCATAGTGAGGGCATCATTGGTGGAGGAGGATTGTGAATAGGAGAGGTCACGATGGGGACAGTTGGGGAAGGAGGGTCACATGAAGAGGGTATTGGGGAGGAGGGTGTTGTCGTGATCGAGGCCATGGGTCTAGAGGTTCATGAATCGAGGGAGGAGGAGTAGCCCAAAATATATCAAAAAGAGAGAGGGAAATTTTTTAGCCACATACTTATAAGTGAATTTTGGCTATAAAAAAGATCTATCCACATACCTATAAAACCATGCCTATTGGTATGTGTCCATATCATATGTTTCTAGTAGTGAATATATGCCAATTATTTACCTAGATCAAGGATGTATTCCTAATATTATCCATTATTTATTTTAGGGATATTAATAAAAGAATTAGTTTTAGGTGTGAATATATGGTTCCTCCCCCATTTTTTCCAGGATCTATTTGGATGATTTCACTTAATGATGGCAATCATTTGTTGTGGTATTGGTTTATGCATGAAGAGTTTATTTCCAACTCATGGTTTACCACCATATTTGATTGAAAGGTTTCTGTAGAGGGAATGTAGGTATGTACCTATTCTCATTTGATTAGTCACTTCCATTTGTGTGAATTCCTATATAATTGAGCCCAAATTACTTAGGATAAACTCCCAATTGAATAATCCTTGTCATATTAAGGTTTATAAAATACAAATTGGTAAAGGTAGTGATTTTTGGTAGGATACATCTAGAAATATCATCGTGACATATTTATGAGGCTGTTAGTGACTTATTTATCTTCCTTCCTAATATAAGGGAATAACCTATTGTCTAATTTAATGTAGAGGCTACCAAAATGGTTTGCGATAAAAATGGGTGTCATCAACCTTTGGGACACCAACCATCATTGAGTGTGTATTTTATGGGGCTTCATGATATGGAGTGTTTATCAAGATGCCTCGAGGGTGGGAAAAATACTGTTTAGGTGGTACTCACAAAATAATTTGTTTGATACTCTAAATTGGAGATTCATGGATAGAGACAATGTCCTCAGGTAAGATAAGGACCCCGCTTGTAAGATAGACAATTCATAAGTTCGGGTTAGTTGAAAGGATTCCATTTGATTAAAGAGAGGTATTTTCAATGATATCTAGGTATATATGAAATAAATCTAGAAAACCCTCATAAAAGGATCATATCAATAAATAAACACATGAATATCTAGTTTTTTTATATATGTTTAGACCTCTTTCATTTTTTATTGAAAAATTGTCCTGACACAAGGTTGAACTGATGGTGTAGATCTTAATATATCTTGGTGACACAAGGATGAACTGCCCATGATGAAGTATGAAAGTCTCGCATCAGCTCCTCATGTATGTCTTCTGACACCCATATGAGTCCATGAATTTAAAAGATCTTGTCCTCTCCTACGATCCATCCAAGATTAGGGCCCACTCCAGAAATGATCTTCTCTAAGACTACACCTTTGGAATCTGATAGCTTCCTCATTCACACTCAATCCAAAAGAGTAGTGGTAACAAATACATAAGAAATAAACAAATTCCACTGTCTATCATGCCCCTCCAAAATCATCATAGAAAACATATCCATAAACATCAACTCACTACTGGCCTCTAGAACTTCCTGTAACTGAGTCCTCCTGCTCAACACATCAGCCAATATGTTTCATTTCCCAAGCGTGTATGCAAGATTAACTATAAAAGACTGAAGGTACTCAACCCACCTTCATTGTCTCAAATTTAAATCATGTTGAGTAAAGATATACTTGATGTAATGCCTCAAGCTTCCACAGTACGTTTCCTTTTGATTAATGCAATTGCTTGCATTGTACGTAACTTGGAGTATTAACACACCATGACCAATCAAACTAGCTGTTATAAATAGTAATAACCACCTTTTGAAGTTTTTATAAATTTTATTATTCACAATTGACAATATTTTTGAATTTAGAATATCGAAATTAGCTTACGGTGAATTTTTTGTACTTTTCTAAAAACTTTTACTTTTTGATGAATTGTGAGAAATACTGAATTTTCATTAAAATTTTTTTTAATAAAAATAATTTATAGTGTTAAATTATAAATTTGAGTAGTTTTAATGTATCATTAGATTATATTTTTATTATTTAATTTAATTTAGCTCATTTTATATAATTTCACATTTAAACTGGACAAAACTAAGTGTCTATCTTTTGATAATAATTATTTCTCAAAATCAAGCTTTTTGTTTTGATTGCGGTAATTAATTATAAATTAATTTATTTTGCTTATGTGTTTTGAATTTGGAAAAATGGATTCCATGTTTGTAATAAATAGTTCCAAATTTTATAAATAGATAACTTTTATTTTTAGACATTATGAATAATTACTTCAGTAAATATTTTATTTACCTGGTTAAAGGGTAAATCCGATAAATAAGGGTAAACAATAAAATTATAATAATATTAAATTACCCTAACATGTGTCTTATTACTATTGGTTGATACATGTACAACCATGGGATTCCTTGGATCGATATTTGGACCTCATAGAGCCACATGATAGTGATAATGACACATTATTTTAATTAATTTAAAGTAAAGAAAAATGATATAAACAAATATCTTTTAGTAAAATAATTTTTAAAATGGTTTATATAAGTTATCATTTGGAATATAAATAATCATTAGAAATCTAAAAATATTTCCTACATAATTTTATTTTATTTATAATTTTTATACCTTAAATAACTAAATTCATTTATGACACAATGGTAAAGTAGTAATTACCTTATTAAATAAAGAAACAAATAAATGGTATTATAAATATTATAATAAATATAATTTCAACGTTTTTATGACATAAAAAAAATTTCAATGTAAATATGACATGTTAGGGTTTATTAAATGTATTTTTTGAGAAGTAGTAATGTTGTCGTGTCTTTCAAAAAAAACAAATACTAAATAGTGACAAAATTGACATAAATGAGTTTCTAAAACAAATATTATATTATTAAATTATATAATAGCCCAAAAAATTTAAGGATCTAAAAAAGAACTAATATAATGATATGTATATCATTAATTAACCACTTGAGGTTCTCATGGAATTTTATAGTATGTTTATTACCAAATTATTAAAATAATACAAGAATATATGGTAAAAGATAATCTATTTTACTATGAGTTAAATCTAAATGATAAAGTTAATATAGTTACCCAAACCAGAATAAAACCTACAATTTGAGAGTGTCTCGACCCACACCCACTTTATATTCTAAATAAATCATTTTGGAGACATTTTTAATCAAAAATTATTTTGTTATAAAATAATATTTCAATCTTTTCTATGGTGCCCCTCACCTATCTTATAAAAGGGTACTTTCCTTCTCTCAAAATCACCCCTAAAAATCCATTTGTATTAGCCAAAACCTTCCCACATATCCAACCAATTTTATTCACTTAATCCTAGACTCCTTAGTTTGATCATAAATCCCACCTATGGATCCCTTTGGATCAACTCAAATGGATACACCCGAAGAAGAGGTAATAATTTCACCACCCTCTTTCATGTTCTTTTCTTCTTCCACTTCATCTTTCTTTGTTGTTTACATTATAAAATAATAAATTCAGTATCTTCTATATAATGTGGTGATATTATAAAAATGGTACAACCATATTCATTATTCTATCCATCATATGAATGACAAAGTCACCATACATGTGTACATACGACTTACCGTCTCTACATCGTGGTGTAGTTTGTTATTCAAACACATCATTATTTGGATGGGTATAATAATTAGTATAAAGGATTTAAATAATAAATATAACATGTTAATGATTCTGTATGTATGATATAACATCCTATTACATACGATTTCTCCATCAATAAAATGATATTGTCGCTCGTGCGTACGTATGGATTACCGTCTCCACGAACGCGATGAGATTCATACCCCATCATAATAATTCAAGATTAATATTCATTTTAAGATTAAAAATAATGTTTAATAACTTAATATCATTATCGATATGAATAAAATACATACTATCCATAAAAAACATGTCTTATGTAACAGAGCATATAAAGGAAAATAGATTAGTTATCACTTGAAACGATGATACTACTGAAATATTATTAACAAAGTAATATTATAGGATAATATATGATATAATATTTATGTATATAGTTATTTTATAATTTAATAATTTTTTAACTATTATAATGGCCGTTAACATACCATAAACTAAGGAAAAGTTCATGGTAAGGGTTAATTTCACAATCTCTTTGTTATCCGAGGATGTCTTTACGTAAGTATCTACAGGGACCTATTTATCATCCGCATCTATGTTTTCTTAAACATGTTATTCAAAAAAAAATTACTATTTCCTATACTACGGGTTAAATTCATTTATACCATTATTTCACCATATATTTTTTGAAAGGAATATTTCTGTCATTTTTTAAATATGGTACTTTATGACCTTTTCCACAAAATTAAGGTAAGAATATCATTTTTAACTTATATAGTGGGTATGGCTATTTTCCACCTTTTTACCATCTTATAATATTCACCTACATGTATATAAGAATAGTTTCAAAATAATTGTTTTATTTTATAATTATATGATGTTAAAATGATTTCAAAATAGAAATAGATATATATCTAAAAAAGTTTGGATTTCATCTACGTCAACATCCTTTGATGGATTTTTAACTTGTTTGAAGTGGATTTATTATGATACACAACATCCATATTGTAATTAAGGTTTTTTGATATGTTTGACTGTGGATGTGTTATTTTTACACCATTCATGGTTTATGGATAAAGTATTGGAATTTCTTATGCGTGTTTTAATACAAATGTTTTTGTTATGTTTAAACCTTTTCATATGAGTAATACATTAGACATAGTAATTGACGGGTGGAGCCCTATATATATCCTTGATGCATCGGTAGGACTCATGAGACAAACTAGTGTCTTGGCACAAGGCCCTGACAAAATCTTATTTTTAGTCTTGGCACAAGGCCTTGACTATGTGGTTATGAAGTCTATCATTATGCATTCCATCATTATGAAAGTGACTATTGATATTGAATGTGATTATTAAACTAATAGAATATCCATTTGATTAATTAAATGGAATTATTTTATTATATATTTTCCATATTATCCTGAATTTTATGTTTAAAAGTATTTTGTTTTAGTCTTATACATTGCCTTAAATGATTATGCGTATTTATAAAAGTTTTTGTTATATTGTTATCCTTTATGAGCATCTGAGTTCCCCCTTTCTATGTTTTATTTTTCCTAGGATGTCACACGCGTGACTTTTCTATATATTAATATTTCATTTAATTTCCATTCCTGATTTTTTTGGGGGGGTTTACCACTCATTTTGGTGAAAATGGTGGGTTTTGAGAATTTGGGTCAAACCGCGAGCCCAATTCCAGATTTAAACACTAATTTTGTTTCTTCTATAACTCCTTAAATTTTTAATATTTTAAACCCATTCCACTTCCCAATTGGAATAACCTGATATATTAAAACCACCATATCCCTTTGGACCACATATAAATCCAAAATCATGATGGATTTGGGTTTTTGATTTAGGTAATGGGCCTGCCCGTAGGCCCATTTCCTGCATTAAATGTTTTTATTAAATTTTTCATATCTCATTACATGTTTACTGTTTTTCTGTGATTCCACCTCCCTCTCAAAGCCAATACCCCGAGGATTTCCCCCATTATCGGTTTCATAATTTTGGAGCTTAGGAGAGCCGCGAAGTAGGGAAATATCTCATACTCTTTCTCAAATCGACCAGATTTGACGAGGTAAAATGAATCTTTCATAACCCCTTCAATTTTCAACATTTTTTCCCCATTTAAGCTCCCACATGACCTAATATTGCTCCTTCGAACCTCCATACCAGTTTTGGGTACTTGGAGATTCATATGTGGGTGGATTGGGGCCGATTTCTTTAATATATTTCAAGTAAGGGAACTCCTTCTTGGATCCCTCCATCCTCTTTTTGTTTTATTTCCTATTTCTTGAAGTTCCTCATGTCCAGAAGTTGGGGTTTTATACAAAGGTCTGATTTGGTATCTTTTAGGTCAATTTTTGGTGGTCTAGGTCTGGATTTATATTCCTTGTGGTGCCGGGTTGGTGCGGTTGATGTTACACACCTTATTTTGAGGGTTTCGTCATAAAAGGTTGGTGATTCCATGTGTAAACATTTCTAGATGAGTTAGTTTGCTTGAATTACTTATTATTAATGTTCCTAATATGCTGTTTGTGGTGAGTGAACTGTTTATGTTGGATTTAGTAAAGCATTTGTTTTTATAGTTTCATTCTAGCTTAAAATTTGGTGTTTTCTTTTGCAACCCTTTGGGTATTGTTTGGGATTGTTTTATAACATATGAATTTTGATTAATAAATCTTGTTTGGGATGAAAATTATGATTTGGTGGGGTATTGGTGTGCCACTAGGTCTTAAAGATGTTTTTTTAAGGGTTTAATGTGTAAAACTTTATTTTACTTCTTGAAAGTGATTTTGAAAATGTGTGCGTTTCATGTGGATCTTTTGTACTATTGGTTGAGGTGTTTGTATCACACATGGGAGTTGTTTAATAAATGTTTTTGGGGATTCCAATTCTGTTTTGAATTTTTATTGGTGTGATTTTGGCCTTGAAATATGCTTTTGAAATGGGTTTTATTTGAAAATCTTTGGTGCACTATTTAGAATTGTTTCATGAAAGTTTTTAGTGGTTTAATGATTTATGTAAGTGGTGAAACCATATTGGAGAACTATTTTGGATTGTTTATACTTTCAAATGAACCATTTTAGATGTAAATAGTTCTGTTATGTGATGTTTATCATATTTTTAGGGACTTCATAAAATTGTTAAAGGATGTGTTGGATTGTGGATGTTATGAAAAAAAGTGTTGTGGGCTATTTTGGTGTGAGTTTCATTTCAAAATGAATTTTAATGAAATGCTAAATTTCTGACTTGTGTGATGTGAATGGGGATATTTGGATAATGTGTGATGTGGAAGTGATATTTTCATGTGAAAAGTATATTTCTTGGCTTGTTGAACTTGTTTGAGCACAAAGGGAAAACCTGGATATCTAGGTGGGTGGACGTGTACTAGTATGCTAGTGAATCCATGGGGCTTGGCCTCAGTTTCACTTAGCAGGATTGACACTTACAACTCTAACTAAACTATGCTGATGATGATTGGGGACCACTAGGTTATGGGTATGTTCCCTACTAGTGGCTCGTGCACGAGAACGAATAATTTTTGTGGTTACTCTCACCGAGATACGAGGTACCTGGGACCCACAGCTAGCTAGTTCCTAGGGGTTATTTCCTATTGCTTGTGCTCATTAGACCCTTTATACTTACAGTCGGCATATGGTATATTGGGCTGGAAAATTCAGTAGCTTTTGAATTTATTTTAAAAGTGTTGATTCTTTAATGTAGCCCACTTGAAAACTGTTTTTTTAAGTTGCATCTTTTATAAATTGTAACTAGAAATTACATGTTTTTGAAAACTTGCATGCTTTTCATCTTTAATGTTTATCACAGGGAATGTCTTAGTGGTGGTATCCTACTGGGAATTGTCTCACACCCTACTTACACCTTTGGGTGTAAGTAGACTTGGTTATTGTTTTTTGTCGCAGGTTGGGTACAATTTTTTTTGTTCCAGTGGTTCGGGTTTCTAGCAGGTCCTTGGTGGTGAAGTCTTGTGGAGGTGGCTTGAGGGAGTTGCCCCATGCCCTGAGGGTTCTTGGGCTGTTTCATTTTTGTTTTGTACCTTTGGTATAGTCTTTTTGAATTATTTTAAGCTATGTAATTCAGTTCTGAATTTATGTAAAAGATTGTTTGGTTTGAAAAATCCAGATTCGTTTTATTGGATTCTTTTGTTGTTTTAAGTTTATAAACTCGGGTAAATCGTTCCCAATTCACATTTCATGATACCCGGGCACTTGTTCCAGCCCATGGGGATCGGGAACGACCTTCGAGCCTTGTCACGGTCTAGGTTTGGCACTGGTTTCGGTGGTGACCAGATTTGGATCATGACAAAATGGTATCAGAGGAGGTTCGCTCCATTGGAGTCATGTTATTTGGGAAATAGTCGAGATAGTCTAGAGTTATGATTTTTGGGACATGTAATTCTGGTTATGGGTAGTGTGCTTGATCACCACACCTCATTTCAGAATTCAAGTCACCAGGGGAAGTTGGGATTTGTCTATGTCTTTTGGTTTTCTTGGTTTGATGATGATTTGGGGAAATGAAAAGAGAGTTGGGTTAATGGTCTCAATGAGCTCGCAGGGTCTGGCAAGCCAAGTGGAGCCTGGGATATTCCCTTGAACACTCTCTGTGACAGTGAAGTGATTGGAATATGGCCGCCGACCGTATGTCCAAGTCACCCACTGAAACTAGTTTCCTCTCGCATTGTCTGGTGTTCTTTAGTTTTGAAATCTTGGAACTTTGGTTTTAGGAAGTGTAATGTTTTCGTGAAATTATTTTCAAATAAATATGGAATGTTTTGATTTATGAAATGGTGGAACTGAATATTCAGAATTCTTTTGAAATGGAAAATTTTGTTCTTACACCTCTTTTGAAAGCAGAAACTATATTGAAGTTGGTTTTGAAAAAGTGTTCCCATTAAAGTTTTCTAAACTATTAAAATGTTTTTTTATGGGATGAGATGTTTTGAAATTTATTTAAATAACTTGAATGTGAGTTTTCATTGGAACGATTGTGCCTTTCTGAAAAGTTTTTTTTAATGCGGTAATTTGGGTTCGACCTCTTGGTTAGCGGTTTTGATTGTAATGATGTGTTGGTTGACCGTTTTGGTTTTAAAAAGTGGAAAGAATTTGTGCATTGACCTTTGGTATTTCCATGAGTGACCACATGCATGGGGTTATATGGGATGATATATGGTTGATGGCATGAATGGATGAGTTCCAGGATGGATATGAGGAGGGTGCTTGGTGTGGCACAAAAACATGCATGTGTGAGGCCCATGGGGTACCATTGGTGGATACGCTCACCGCTGAACCATTTTTTTTTTCAAAAATTGTTTTAAAGAAAAACATGTTTTCTTTATGAATTGTTTGGGATGGTGTATATTGTGTATTTTTGTAAAATGTTGATGTTGTGGGATGTTTTGAGTCTAAGAACCCCTCCTGTTCGAACTGTTTTTTTGGGGTTTGTGTTTGGTCGGAAAGGTAGGTAAAAGATCTGGTCAATAGTCTTCTATGATATATGTTTCGGGAAACCATTAATATGGTTCCGTTAATGAGTTTGGATATGTTTTGTTTCGTGGTTTTACCAATGGACCAGCTTAATTGGGTCCTTGGGTTCTCTCATTGGATAAGGTGCGCCCCCATTAAGATTTAGTGCACAACTGAAGTGCAATGTAGATTGTTTTTCCATTGGAAAATAATCCAGTTGATCAATGTAAGGAATATTTTCTTGAGATTTGTAGAATGAGTCTACACCATTTACTTTCTTGGTTTTTTTTCGGATCCTCTTGTTGCGGAAGAGTGCTCTTGGATGGATTAAAGAGACCTTAGGTTCTTAAGCTACCTAATGCTTCGAAGGTGGAAGTTGTCTAGGGTTGTCAATATGGATAGTGTCTAAGATGGTATCTCAGTCCTTCATAGTCTCTTCGAAGAAGGGGTTTATTTTAAACCACCAGTGTGGGAAATCTGGACATGAGAGGATGTTATGGACACTTTCTGGGATGCTGTGATATTTGTTGATGTTGTATAAGGCCCCCCCTCCTTGTATTATTTCTCTCAGTCACTTTGGTCTTGTTCGGTGACATGTTGTGATGTCACGTGCTCGTTTGATTGTAAAGGTGAAGTTGTACAATATTTTGTGAGTCTATTTTTTTTCAAAACTGTTTTTCCTTTTGGGAGATCTCGACATCCTCTATTTTAGAGGAAGGTGTTTATTTGTGTCGTTTATTTCTGTTGTTTCTCACCTGAAGAAACAAGGTGTAATGTGAGTGCATCCTCTGAACCCTTATTTTAGTGAAATCACAAGTAAGGGGAATGTGAGTTCTGGGGTATGTAATGTCTTGGTTAACCCATCTAAGACTGCATGTAGTTTTTTGTAGCATCGGAAGAAGAAATTTTATTCGGGGGTTTCCAAATCTTAACTGCGAGGCCGAAGATGCTTCAATCATTCGAGCTCCAGCCATAGGTCCAGGAGAGAAGCTGGCGCGTAGTCAGAGGAAATCCCAGTGTTTTTTTAACCTTGTACAAAGAACTATTCTTATTATGAGAGATGGTAATAGTTTAAACATTTCTTGTTGTCATTTTTCTTCATTTGTTCACGTTCGGTGGAAAGAGGTGGCGGGCCTCGTCCCCATGTTATCTCCCAATGACTTTCTTTTCCCCTTTGGTTTCCTTTCGGTTCAGGGAATGGTTTTAGATATTTCTAGACATGTTGAGTGCACACTTATTAGTAACCATTCCCTAGAAAACCATGTAGATATAAGGATCCAAATGGTTAGAACATAGTTTCCCAAACTGTGCGGGCTAACCGTGTTGTCTCCCCAACTCTTTGAGTTTTGGGGTATTTCTATGCCGGCCCATATTGGTCAGTTAAGATGGATGGTTCTTATGGTGGGGAGAATCACTATGAGTCTCATGTATATTATTTTGAAAATTCCAAATGGGACTCTACCCCTTGTATTGGGGAGTTTGTTCTGGGCTCCCTTGTTAGTGTCTTGATTCTTTCTTGAAAAAAAAATTTAAGTTGTCTCTTATGGTTGGGGAGCCCATTTGTGTATCCTTGTACCAGTAACTCACTTTTGTACTTGGTCTTGGATTGGATGTGGGAAGTCTCGTTCGGAGCTATATAACCACATACATCTTCCTTGAGTAAACGTTGGGATTGGAGATTTCCCAATGGTTTAGTTATATCAAGGTAAGTGTAACCTTATTCGATTGTTCTTGTTTGTTTGGGTAAATTTCTTCAGCCTTGTTCAGATAGTGTTTGAGGAGTTTTATTTTAGGAAAAAAAATCCTGAATGTGCTTGATAATTTCAGTAATGAGGTGTATGTTTTGGTTGTGAAGTATTCCTTCCTTAATTGATCACTGGAGGTGTTTTGGCCTTTGGGGGCAAAGCTTAGAAAATGAGTCCATTTTTTTTGCCTGTCGTTTGGGTTTGGTGTTTTTTTGTCCTTGATGTGGCTTTCCGAGGGCGGAAAGTTTTATGGTGGGGAGAATTGTCACACACGTGACTTTTTTATATATTAATATTTCATTTAATTTACATTCCTGATTTTTTTGGGGGGTTTACCATTCATTTTGGTGAAAATGGTGGGTTTTGAAAATTTGGGCCAAACCGCGAGCCCAATTCCAGATTTAAACACTAATTTTGATTCTTCTATAACTCCTTCAATTTTTAATATTTTAAACCCATTCCAATTCCCAATTGGAATAACCTGATATATTAAAACCACCATATCCCTTTGGACCACATATAAATCCAAAATCATGATGGATTTGGGTTTTTGATTTAGGTAATGGTCCTGCCCGTAGGCTCATTCCCTGCTTTAAATGTGTTTTTAAAAATTTTCATATCTCATTACTTTTTAACGTTTTTTCCGTGATTCCACCTCCCTCTCAAAGCCAATACCCCGAGAATTGCCCCCATTATCGGTTTCGCAATTTTGGAGCTCAGGAGAGCCGCTAAGTAGGGCAATATCTCATACTCTTTCTCAAATCGACCAGATTTGACGAGGTAAAATGAATCTTTCATAACTCCTTCAATTTTCATCATTTTTCCCCATTTAAGTTCTCACATGACCTAATATTGCTCCTTCGAACCTCCATACCAGTTTTGGGTACTTGGAGATTCATATTTGGGTGGATTGGGGACGATTTCTTCAATATATTTCAAGTAAGGGAACTCCTTCTTGGTTCCCTCCATCCTCTTTTTGTTTTATTTCCTATTTCTTGAAGATCCTCATGTCCAGAAGTTGGGGTTTTATACTAAGGTCTGATTTGGTATCTTTTAGGTCAATTTTTGGTGGTCTAGGTCGGGATTTATATTCCTTGTGGTGCCGGGTTGGTGCGGTTGATGTTACGCACCTTATTTTGAGGGTTTCGTCATAAAAGGTAGGTGATTCCATGTGTAAACATTTCTAGATGAGTTAGTTTGCTTGAATTACTTATTATTAATGTTCCTAGTATGGTTTTTGTGGTGCGTGAACTGTTTATGTTGGATTTAGTAAAGCATTTGTTTTTATAGTTTCATTCTAGCTTAAAATTTGGTGTTTTCATTTGGAACCCTTTGGGTATTGTTTGGGATTGTTTTATAAGATATGAATTTTGTTTAATAAATCTTGTTTTGGATGAAAATTATGATTTGGTGGGGTATTGGTGTGCCACTAGGTCTTAAAGATGTTTTTTTAAGGGTTTAAGGTGTAAAACTTTATTTTACTTTTTGAAAGTGATTTTGAAAACGTGTGCGTTTCATGTGGATCTTTTGTACTATTGGTTGAGGTGTTTATATCACACATGGGAGTTGTTTAATAAATTTTTTTGGGGATTCCAATTCTGTTTTGAATTTGTATTGGTGTGATTTTGGCCTTGAAATATGGTTTTGAAATGAGTTTTATTTGAAAATCTTTGGTGCACTATTTAGAATTGTTTCATGAAAGTTTTTAGTGGTTTAATGATTTATGTAAGTGGTGAAACCGTATTGGAGAACTATTTTGGATTGTTTATACTTTCAAATGAACCATTTTAGATGTAAATAGTTCTGTTATGTGATGTTTATCATATTTTTAGGGACTTCATAAAATTTTTAAAGGATTTGTTGGATTGTGGATGTTATGAAAAAAAGTGTTGTGGGCTATTTTGGTGTGAGTTTCATTTCAAAATCAATTTTAATGAAATGCTAAATTTCTGACTTGTGTGATGTGAATGGGGATATTTGGATAATGTGTGATGTGGAAGTGATATTTTCATGTGAAAAGTATATTTCTTGGCTTGTTGAACTTGTTTGAGCACAAGGGGAAAACCTGGGTATCTAGGTGGGTGGACGTGTACTAGTATGCTAGTGAATCCGTGGGGTTTGGCCTCAGTTTTACTTAGCAGGATTGACACTTAAAACTCTAACTAAACTATGATGATGATGATTGGGGACCACTATGTTATGGGTATGTTCCATACTAGTGGCTCGTGCACGAGAACTAATAATTTTTGTGGTTACTCTCACCGAGATACGAGGTACCTGGGACCCACAGCTAGCTAGTGCCTAGGGGTTATTTCCTATTGTTTGTGCTCATTAGATCCTTTATACTTACCATCGGCATATGGTATATTGGGCTGGAAAATTCAGTAGCTTTTGAATTTATTTCAAAAGTGTTGATTCTTTAAAGTATCCCACTTGAAAACTGTTTTTTTTAAGTTGCATCTTTTAGAAATTGTAACTAGAAATTACATGTTTTTGAAAACGTGCATGCTTTTCATCTTTGAATGTTTATCACAGGGAATCTCTTAGTGGTGGTATCCTACCGGGCATTGGCTCACACCCTACTTACACATTTGGGTGTAAGTAGACTTGGTTTTTTTTTTTTGTCGCAGGTTGGGTACAATTTTTTTTGTTCCAGTGGTTCGGGTTTCTAGCAGGTCCTTGGTGGTGAAGTCTTGTGGAGGTGGCTTGAGGGAGTTTCCCCATGCCATGAGGGTTCTTGGGCTGTTTCATTTTTGTTTTGTACCTTTGGTATAGTCTTTTTGAATTATTTTAAGCTATGTAATTCAGTTCTGAATTTATTTAAAAGATTGATTGGTTTGAAAAATCCAGATTCGTTTTATTGGATTCTTTTGTTGTTTTAAGTTTATAAACTCTGGTAAATCGTTCCCAATTCACATTTCATGATTCCCGGGCACTTGTGCCAGCCCGTGGGTATCGGGAACACCCTTCGGGCCTTATCACGGTCTAGGTTTGGCACTGGTTTCGGTGGCGACCAGATTTGGTTCGTGACATAGGATGTGAAGAATTATTTTATGGTTGACCTGCAAGGATAGGCTAAGGATATAAGTGTGTTCAAAAGGGGACAAAATTTTGTTTATGTTTTTATTTCATTATTTAATTTAAAACTTGTGAATGTATCTAGTACTTCAAGGAAACTAAATGGATCGGTCTTTCGGGACATCATTACTTGTATCATTCCAAGGTTATGTAATAATGCACCAACTATGGGTAACTGGGGTCGGGGCATTATAGTTGGTATCAGAGGGAGTTTAGTACAAACCTTGGAAGCTAGATTTAGAGAAACTCTGATTAGAGAACATTACCCTAAGATAGACTTTGAATATTAGTCTAGATGAACTTCATAGAATTTTGGTAATGTAGGTATTTTTTGAGTGTTCCAAGAAATACATCCTTCTCTGATGAGCATTTAAAGGTGGCTCTAGAACAGATGTAGCTAGGGGTAAAACCCGAAAACACCTGTTTGAGCTGTACTCAAACGGGAACTGGTGCATGAAAATGGGCCTTACTGCGCTCTTGGTTATGACACTCCTGGGGGTTATGCTTAGGATAATTCTCATTTTATTTACAAACAATTATTATGGGTTTATGAGTATATACATTCTCAATGAAATCATTTATATTATTATAGATTATATCTAAAAACTGTTCAATTTATGTTTAATGTTTTAAAAGTTTGTAATTATTTATTGTGATTAATAAACAAATCTAGTGTGTGACATTGTTTAGAAATGGCGTCTAGTAGAAGAAATGGAAACTGTATCAACACACATAATCAATTTAGGGATTTTCCTCATACTCAAGATAATTATAGTGGAGCTGGTGATGCAACTAGTGCTGATCAGCTTATCACCATACTTTGAAAAAGCACACAGGTTATTTATAATAACCTTACCGATATGAAGCACCCTGATCCACAACACAGAGGATCAATTTTATACCACTTCATGAAGAAACATCCACCAACATTAAATGGGAGTAAAAATCCATTAGTAGCCGAGAAATGGATAAGTTCCTTAGAGAAAATATTTCAAGCTTTGGGGAGCAGTGAAAGGGAAAAAGTTTTCATGGAAGTTTATCACCTCACAAGAGATGCATATCAATGGTGGTCATTAATTAAAAACCAAAAGGAAGAATAAGAATTATCAAACATGTAATTATGGGATTTTAAAGAGATTTTTTTAAAAAATACATTCCTCGTGACCATCAAGAGAATATGAAAATACAATTTCTGAGTTTGTGGAAAAATGAGGATGATAATGTCACAAAGTATGAGGCTAACATTTCAAGGTTGGAAATGCATGCAGAAGATTATATATGTATCCTAAGGAGTAATATTTATCAATTCTTTGTTGGTTTAAATCCATTTCTCCATCGAGCATTAGTCTCACAATCTTTCTCATCATACCAAGATTTTTTCTCATGCACTATCAAGATAGAAAAGGAATTCTATATTATTTACGACTTCAAAGTAATGTAAGAGAAGAGGCGATCTGCTGAACACTCTGGAAATGGAAATGAGGGGAAGAAGGGAAACTTTTAATATCTATCCTATTGTAAATGTGGGAAGAAACACCCCGATATTTTCATGAAGGGAAAGGGAGTTTGTTATAAGTGTGGTGAAAAAGGCCACCAAGCTCATGATTCAAGGGGAAGAAAGAGGCTATCAATATTGAATACTATAATTATAGAGAAAATGGGTATTATACAAATGAATTTCAGAATCTCCAAGGGAACATACCTCAGAAAAGTACAAGGTAGAAAGGACAAGCTTATTCGATCACTACTACTGAGGTTGAATCTTCTAAAGATGTGGTGGAAGGTAATTTATTGGTTTCCTAATGTTTATCCAATGCTTTATTTTATTCTAGATCATCACATTATTTCATATCATCCAAGTTTTCTAAGAAAAATAGATATTTTCAACTTGACTTAACAAGGGGGTTTTTAGTCAAAACACCTAAGGGATGTATCACTGAAACAAATTTTTGTGAAATAGTTTCCATTAGGGCATATGAATATTCTTTATCTACTGATCTCATTTTCATACCAATGATTGAATTTGATATAATCCTTAGTATGGATTGGTATTCAGAACGTGATGTGAAAACTTATTATAAGAATAATAAGGTTACAATTATTGATGATGATAAGGAGTACCTTATCTTTAGAGCAGAAATGTCACCACATAATTCTTATCTTGATCCACCCCCAGTAGATCTACTAAATTAAATTATTGGGGTGGAAGAGAAGAAAATAACTATGGGTGAGGAAATGATTGTTCAAATAGAGGACATACCGATTGTGGAATAATATGTTAATGTTTATCCAGAGGATTTACCTATACATCCTCCACATAGAAAAATTAAGTTTTCCATTGATTTATTTCATGGTTTAAGTCCCATATTGAGGAACCCTTATAGATTTTCCACTGTGGAATTATTGGAACTAAAGAAACAACTAAACGAATTGAGTAATAATGGATTTATTCACCCTAGTGTTTCTCTATGGGGATCCCATGTTCATTTTTTAAAGATGAAAGATGGATCTATGTTCTTGTGAATTGACTATAAGGAGATCAATGCTATAACAATAAAGAACAAGTATCCCCTACCTCACATTTATGATTTATTCGACCAACTTCATGGAGCTCAATATTTTTCAAAGCTTGACCTTCAGTCTAGATATCATTAGTTGTGTGTGAATAAATAATACATAATGAAGACAACATTTCGAACTAGGTACGGGCATTACATGTTTACAGTAATGCCTTATGGATAGACAAATGAACCCTTTATCTTCATGTATATAATGAATAGAGTTTTCATGGAATATCATGATTACTTTGTAATAGTATTTATTGGTGATATTTTAGTATACTCAAAAATCTTTGAAGATAATGAAAATCACTTGTGCATTAACCTAAGGACTCTTAGAATAAATGAATTATATGGGAAATTTAGAAAGTGTGAATTCTGGCATCAATATATTTGTTTTCTTGTCCATATTGTCTATAAGTATAGAATCTCTATTGATCCTTCAAAGACCAAGGCAATCCAAGAATGGAAAACACCGACGAGTATAACTGAGGTACATAGTTTTATTGGTTTAGTAAGTAATTATATGCATTTTGTCTAGATTTTTTTCCGATTGGATAACCCATTAAGCAAGCTCACTCGTAAAGGGGTTGAAATTGTTTGGAAAATAGAGTCTGAAGAATGTTTTGAATAATAGAAGAGAAGATTGGTTAATGTTCCTATCTTGACTCTATCACCAGGGAATGATGGGTTTGTTATTTATAGTGATGCTTCAAAGAAATAACATGGATGTGTCCTTATGTATAATGGTAGAGTTATTTCTTATGCATCATGATGGCTAAAAATTCATGAGAAAAAATGTCCTCCTCACGATCTTGAGTTATAAGCTATAATCTTTTCTATGAAGATATGGAGACACTGTCTCTATGGTAAAAAATATGATATTTATACTGATTACAAGAGTTTGAAGTTTATTTTCTCATATAAAGAACTCAACATGAGGAAAAGACGATGGCCTAAACTACTCAAGGATTATGATTTCACCATACACTACCACTCGGGGAAGGAAAATAAGGTGGAATATGCATGGAGTAGAAAAGATCCTGGAGTTTAGAAAAAGATGATACTTTAAATGGATCCTTTTCTCATGGATCTAGTAAATATGGATATAAGAATAACCATTTAAGGTGAAACATCAATACTTTTTCAAATTATTTCCAACCCAACTTTACTATAAAGGATAAAGTGTTCTCAGACTTATGATGAGGAGTTTCAAAAGAAGATTAAATCTGTGAACGATGGGAGATTGAGTGACTTCATATATGATGATGGAATTTTGATATTTGGGAAGACACTTTTTGTTCCTAACATACCTGATCTAAAAAGGGAATTGTTGGATTATGCTCATAGATCAAATTTCTCTATACACTTTTGGATCACCAAGATGTATAGGGATATGAATAAACATTTTTGGTGGGAAAATATAAAGAGATAGATTGATGATTTTGTGTTAATTAGTATGGTTTGTAAACAAATGAAAGCTGGAAGGAAACATCCTAGAGGAGTTATGCAACCTCTTCCCATAACTAAAGGTAAATGGGATAATATTACGATAGAATTTGTCATGGGTCTACCAAAGTCTCTTAGAAGGAATGATGCAATATGGGTCATTGTTTATCATCATACCAAGTCAGCAAATTTTCCTGCTATAACAAAAGATTTACCACTTGAACGTATGAAAAGACTATATATTAAAGAATTTGTAAGACTTCATGGAGTACCACTATTGATTGTTTCTGATCGTGATCCCAATTTTTTATCCAGATTCTGGAAAAGCCTTCAGAAGTCCTAGGATACTGAACTTTTTTTTAGCACTGCATACCACCCTCAAACCAATGGACAATTAGAATGGACTATTCAAAATTTAGAAGACATTTTGAGATCATTATCACTTTACTTTCATGGTATGTGGGATCAATATTTACCTATGGTAGAAGTTTTCTATAACAATAGCTTTCATTCAGGTATTCAGATGGCACCACATGAATCATTATATAGAAAGAGATATCTCACACCAACTTTTTTGGATGATGTTGGTGAATGAAAACTCGTAGGCCAAGAACTTGTTGATAAAACAATTGAAAAAGTGAAGATTATCCAAACCCACATCAAAGTAGCTCAAAGTAGGAAAAAGTTCTATCATGATAACCGAAGGAATGATTTGTAATTTCAAGAAGGAGATCATGTTTTCTTTAAGGTATCTCCATGGAAGGGTGTTATATGTTTTGGTAAGAAGGGCAAATTTAGTCCCACCTACATCGTACCATTCAAAATTCTAATACAAATTGGAGTTGTATCTTATTGTGTTGAAATTCCTCCAAGTCTCACCAAAGTTCAAGATGTGATCCACCTATCACTAATGAGAAAATACATGCCTGACCCAACACTTGTACTCCCTTATGAGGAAATTGAACTGGAACCCGATCTGTCTTATTGTGAAGATCCTGTCAAAATTCTTGATACTAGAGAACAAGTGCTGAGAAACCAGAGGACTCGTCTGGAAAAATTTCTTTGGAGAACCATAAGATGGAAGTGGCAACATGGGAACCCGATGAACTTATGATGAAGAACCACCCAAATCTTTTTATGCTGTTATATTCTAAAAATTTTGAGGAAAAAATTATTTTAAGGAAGAGAGAATGTAAAACCCCAAGCATTCATGGTGTGTTTGTTTTTGAATAATGCATTAGCATGCTTTGTATGCAACTTGGGGTTTCAACACACCACTAAAAATCAAACAAGCCATTATAAAGAGTAATAGCCACTTTTTAAAATTTTATAAATTTTATTTTTCAAAAGGGAATTCATTTTTTAATTCGTAATATCAAAATTTGGTTAGGGCTAATTTTTGGTACTTCTCTGAAAACATTCAATTTTTAATGAATACTGAAAATCCTAAATTTTAATTTAAAACAAATTTTTTAATCAAAATATTTTATAGTTTTAAATTATAAATTTGAGTGTTTTTAAAGTATCACTAGATTATATTTTTTTCATTTAATATAATTTAGGTCATTGTATATAATTTTACATTTAAAGTGGACATAAACAAGTGTCTATCTTTTGATAGTTATTATTCCTAAAAAACTCATTTTCTATTTTGAAAACCGAAATTAAATTTAAATTAATTTCATCCACTCCTGTATTTTGAATTTGGAAAAATAGATTCCCTATTTAGAATTAGGAGGTCCAAACTATGTAAATATGTAACTTTTATTTTTAGACATTATGAATAATTATTTCGGAAAATATTTTATTTATCATGGTTAAAGGGTAAATCCGTTAAAAAGGGGTAAAAACAATATTATAATAAAATTATGTTACCCTATCATCTATCTTATTCCTATTAGTTGATATATGTCCGACCATGGAAATCCTTGGATACATTTTGGGATGCCATAGATCCACTTTTGAGTGAAAATGACACTTTATATTCATTAATTTAAAGTAAAGACAAAAAGGACATAAACATATATCTTTTTGTAATTTTTTTAAAAGGGGTTATATAAGTTATTTATTAGACTATTAAAACTCATTAGAAAGCTAAAAATATTTCCTACATAATTTTATTTCATTTATATATTTTTTACATTAAATAATTAAATTTATTATGACACAATGGTGATGCAGTAATTACCTTATTAATGAATGAATCAAATAAATGGTATTATAAATATTAAAATAAATATAATTTCATAGCTTTTAGGACATCCACGAATTTTATAGGTCAATATGACATGTTATGGTTTATTCAATGTATTATTTTCAAAGTAATCAAGTTATGATGACTTTCACAAAAATCAAATACTAAATAGTGTCAAAATTGACAAAAATGAGTTTTTAAAACCAATGTTATATTATTAAATTATATAATAGTTCTAAAATATAAGTATCTGAAAAAGAAATTATATAATTATAGGTATATAATTAATTAACCACTTTATGTTCTCTAGGAATTTTATAGTATGTTTATTAACCGATTATTATAATAATAATAGAATAAATGGTAATAGTTAAACTATTTAACTATGAGTTAAATCTTAAAGATAAGTTTAATACGGTGACCCAAACCTATATAAAATCTATTGGATTATAGTTATTCGACCCATACCTATCATATAATTTAAATAAATCATTTTTGAGACAATATAAATAAAAAAATATTGTATTATAAAATAATATTTCAATATTTTCCTAAGGTGCTGCTCACCTCTCTTATAAAAAGGCACTTCCCCTTCTCTTAAAATCACACCTCCAAAGCCATTTTTCTCATACAAAACTTGCCAAAATATCCTCCTAATTTCTCCCAATTCAACCAAGAGGCCTTATTTTGGTCATAATGCCAACCTAAGGAGCCCTTTTGATCAACTCAAAAGGAAACACCCGAAGAAGAGGTAATAATTTCGCCACCCTCTTTCAAGTTATTTTCTTCTTCCACTTCCTCTTTCTTTGTTGTTTCCTTTCTAAATTATTTATTATAGTATCTTATATATACTGTGATATTATTATAAATAGGGTAAAACCATATTCATTATTCTATCCATCATATGAATGACAAATTCACCATACGTGCGTATGTACGACTTACTGTCTCCACGTCGTGGTGTTGTTAGTTATTCAAACACATCATTATTTGGATGGGTATAATAATGATTATAAATGATTCAAAAATAAATATAAAATGTTAATGATTCATTATATATGATATACCATCCAATTACATACGATTTGACCATCAATATAATGATATTGTCACTCGTGCGTATATACGGATTACCATCTCCATGAACATGATGAGATTAAATCCTCATCGTAATCATTCAAGAATAATTTTCATTTTATCATTAAAATTAATTTTTAAGAAAATAATAACATTTAGGATATGAATAAAATATATCTTATCTATAACTAATATGGCTTACGTAACCAACCATATAAAGGAAAACAAATCAGTTAACACATGAAATGATGATACAACTGAAATATTATTAACATAGAAATATTAGAGGATCATATATGATATCATATTTATGTATATGGTTATTGTATAATTTAATAACTAGTTTAAAACTATTATGCAAGAGGTTAACATACCATTAACTAAGTACAAGTTCAAGGTAAGGGTTAATTTCACAATCTCTTTGTTATCCAAAGATGTTTTTACGTAAGTCTCTACTGGGACCACTTTGTCATCCACATATGTGTTTTCCTAAAAATGTAATTCAAATATTTTTTAATATTTAAAATACTATGGGTTAAAATCATTTATACCCTTATTTGACCATATATGTTTTGAAATGATTCTTCTCATGGTTTTTCAAAAAAGGTACGTTATGACCTTTTTGAAAAAATTAATATAAGAATGTCTTTTTTTAACATATGTAGTGGGTGTGGCTATTTTCCGCTATTATATCATCATCGAAGCTTCCCATACAAGCTTATAAGAATATCTTCAAAATAAATTTTTTCTTTTATAATTATATTACTTTTAAATTATTTCAAAATAGAAAGGGATATATCTCAAAAAAAATTATTTGATCTATGTAAACATCCTTTGATGGATTCTAAACTTGTGGGAAGTTGATTTATTATGATACAAAACTTCCATATTTTATTGAAGGTTTTGTGATATTTTTAACTATGGATGTGTTATTTTTATACCATTCATGGTTTATGGATAATGTATTGACATTTCGTATGCTTTTATTAATACGAATGTTTATGTTATATTTAAACCTTTTAATATAAGGAATGGATTGGACTTAGTAAGTGATGGGTGGAGCCTTCTATAGCTCCTAGATGAATTGGTATGTCTCATGATACAAACTAGTGTCTTGGAATAAGGTCTTTACAATATCTTATTTGTAGTCTTGGCAGAAGGCCTTGACTACGTGGTTATGAAGTCTGGCATTACGCATTCCATCATTATGAAAGTGGCCATTGATATTGCTTGTGATTATTAGACTAGTAGAATATTGGTGTGATTAAGTAAATGGAATTATCTGATTGTATATTTTACATATTATGCTGATGTTTATGTTTAAAAAGATTTTTTTTAGTCTTATAAATTTCCATTAATTATTACACTTATTTATAATGGTTTCCGCTATATTGTTATCCCTACTGAGAATCTGATCTCACCCATTTATATGTTTTATTTTTCCTAGAATTTGAATAATTATTTTATGGTTGACCTGCAAGGATCGGATAAGGATATAAGTGTGTTAAAAATGGGAGAAAATGTGGATGATATTTTTATTTCAGGATGTAATGTAAAACTTATGAATGAATCTAGTACATCCAAGGCTACAAAACTGATCGGTCTTCGGGACATGATTCCTTGTATCATGACAATGTTATGTAACAATGTATTGACTTTGGTTAAATGGGGTCAGGGAATAACAGTTGGTATCAGAGGGAGTTTAGTACAAACCTTGGAAAATAGATTTAGAAATACACTAATCAGAGAACATTACCCTAAGATAGACTTTGAGGATTAGTATATAAGAACATGATAGAATTTTGGTAATGTAGAGATTTTGTGAGTTTTCCTAGAAATATGTCCCTGTCTGGATTCAAGAAAGTAGAGGCAGCTCTGAAATATATGTATCTACGGGTAAATCCATAAAACACCACTTTGAGCTAGAATCGAATGACAACTGGTGCACGATAACGGGCCTTGCTACACTTTTGGTTACGACACACTCAAGGGATATGCTTAATATAATTATCATTTTCTTTACAAAACATTATGAATGGTTTATGAGTATATAATTCTTCAATGAAAACATTATTATGATTATGGATTATATCCATAAACTGTTCAATTTATGTTTACTATTTTACACATTTGGAATTATGTATTGTGATTCATAAATATATCTAGTATAAGCCATTGTTTAGAAATGGTGCCTAATTGGTGGAATGGAGATTGTATCAACCCAAGTAATCCATATAGGTATTTCCCTCATACTCAAGATAATTATATTGGAGGTGGTGATGCCACTGGTGCTGATTAGCTTATCACCATACTGGGACAACATACACAAGATATGAATAATAAACATACCCGTATAGATCACCCTGATCCACAACGCAGAGGATTAGTCTTAGACCACTTCATGAGGAAACAACCACTAACATTCAATCGTAGTAAAAACCCATTAGTAGCATAAAAATGTATAAGTTACTTTGAGAAAATATTCCATGATTTGGAGATTAACGAATGAGAAAACATTGTCAGGGAATTTTATCCCCCCACGAGAGATGTAGATCAATGGTGGTCATTAATACCAAACAGAAAAAAATATGAAGAAGTATCAAACATGTAATAGAGGGAGTTTATGGAGATTTTCTTAGAAAAATACATTTCTCATGTCCATCGAGCATATATCGAAAGACAATTTCTGAGTCTGCGGCCAAAGGAGGATAAGAATGTCGCAAAGTATGAGGCTAATATTGCAAGGTTATCAAGGCATGTGGTAGATTATATATGTAACCCAAGGAATAATATTGATCAATTATTTGATGGTTTAAATCCATTTCTCCATTGAGCACTAGTATCGCAGTCCTTCTTATCGTACAAATATATTGTCTAATGCGTTATCAAGACTGAAAAATAATTCTCTATGTCTTACAACTTCAAAGCAAAGCAAGAGAAGAATAGATCTACTGACCACTTTGGAAATGGAAATAAGGGGATGAAGGGAAAAGATGAATATCCATCCTGTGGTAATTGTGGTAATAAACACACTGGTACTTTCCTGAGGGGTATGAGAGTCTGTTACAAGTGTGGTTAAAAAGTCCACCAAGCTTGTGATCGCAAGGGGAACAAAGAGGATGTTAGTGTTGAATTCTATAATTATAGAGAAAAGGGTAATTATTCAAATGAAAATCCTACTATCTAAGGGAACATACCTTTTAAAATGCCAAGGGAAAAGACCAAGCATTTCCAATCACTACTATTGAGGTTGAAGCTCCGAAAGACATAGTGGTAGGTAATTTAATGGTTTCCTCAAGTTTAGCCAATTCTTTATTTGATTCTAGATCATCACATTATTTCATATCTTCGTAGTTTTCTATTTATATTAGACATTTTCAAGTTGACTTAACAAGGGAATTTTCAGTTAAAACACCTAAGGTAAGTATCCTCGCAACAATGTTTTGGGAATCGGTTTTGATTAGGGCATATAAATGATCTTTATATGCTGATCTTATCGTCATACCCATGATTGAATTTGATATAATCCTCAGCATGGATTGGATTTTGGACCATGATACTAAAATTTATTATAAGAAGTAGGAGGATAAAATTTTTAATGATGATTAGGAGTATATTATCTTTAGAGCAGAAATGTCACCACCATATTCTTATCTAGATCCACCCCCAGTAGATATACTAAATTCAATTATTGGGGAGGAAGAGAATGAAATAACTACTAGAGAGGAAAAGAATATTCAAATAGGGGACGTACCTATTGTGCCTAATTATGTTTATGTGTCTTCAAATGATTTACCTAGACATCCTCAAGTATAATAAATTGAGTTTTCCATTGATTTAATTCCTAGTTCAACGCCCTTATCGAAGACCCCTAATAGAATGGGCATTGTGGAATTATTGGATCTAAAAAACAACTAGAGGAGTTATGTAATAAAAGATTTATTAACCCTAGTGTTTCTCCATGGGGATCCCATGTTCTTTTTGTTAATAAGAAAGATGGATATATGTGGTTATGGATTTACTACAGAGAGATCAATCCTATAAAAATAATGAAAAATTATCCCCTACCTCTCATTGATGATTTATTCGACCAACTTTATAGAGTTTAATATTTTCAAATATTTTGCTTCGATCTGGATATCATCAATTGTGTGTGAAGAAAGAAGACATTCCAAAAACAACATTTCGAACCAGATACGGGCATTACGATTTTACAATAAAGAATTTTGGATTGACTAATGCACCCTCTCTCTTCATGGATCTAATGAATAGAGTTTTCAAGGAAAATATTGATGACTTTGTAGTGGTATTTATTGATGACATTTTGGTATACTCAAAAATATATTAATATCATAAAAATCATTTGCGCATTATCGTAAGGACTCCAAGAAGAAATGAATTATATGGGAAATTTGGTATGTTTGAATTCTAGTTATAGAGATTTATTTTCTTGGCCATATTGTCTCTAAGGATGGAATATCTGTTGACCCTTCAAAGAACATGGCAATCCAAGATTGTCTAGCACCGATGAATATAACTGAGGTGCACAGTTTTATTGGTTTAGTAGGTCATTATCGGTGTTTTCTCTAGAATTATGCCTGATTGGATAACCCATTAACCATGATTGCTTATAAATGGGTTAAATTTGTTTTGAAAAAAGAGTGTGAAGAATGTATTTAAGATCAAAAGAGAATATTGGTTAATGATCTTATCTTGACTCTACCATCGGGGAATGATGGGTTTATTATTTATAGTGATGATTCATATAAAGGACCTGGTTGTATCCTCATTCAGAATGATATAGTTATTTCCTATGCATCATGGTATTAAAAAATTCATGAGAAAAAATATCCTACTTATGATCTTGAGTTAGAGGCTATCATATATTCTCTGAAGATATAGAGACACTATCCCTATGGTGAAAAATGTGATATTTATACTGATCACAATATATTGAAGTATATTTTCTCATAGAAGGAACATAACATGAGGAAAATAGGATTTCATTAACAACACAAGGATTATGATTAAACATACACTACAACCCAGGGAATGCAAATACGGTGGCATATGCTTTGATCAGAAAAGATCATGGAGTTTTGAACATGATGAGATTTGAATGGGATCCTATTTTCTGGGATCTAGTAAATTTGGATATGTGAATAACCATGGAATATAAAACATCAATAAATTTTTAAATGGTTTCCAAACCATCTTTACTATAAAGGATAAGGAGTTCTCAGACTGATGATGAGGAGTTTCAAAAGAAGATTAAAGTTGTGAATGATGGGAGATTGAGTGACTTCCTATATGAAGATGGAATTTTAAAATTTAAGAAGAGACATTGTCTTCCTAACATACCGTATCTAAAAAGGGAATAGTTGTATGATTCTCATATATATAATTTCTCTATACACCTAGGGATAACCTAGATGAACAAAGATTTGAAAGAACATTTTTGGTGGGACAACCTGAAGAGGGAGATTGCTGATTTTGTATCAATATGTATGGTTTTTCAACAAGTGAAATCTAGAAGGAAAAATCCTGGAGGAGTCATGCAACTTATTCCCATACCTGACTCGAAATGGGATAATATTACGATGGAATTTTTCATTGGGCTACCAAAGAATCCTAGAAGGATTGATAAAATATGGGTCATTATTGATCGTCATACCAAGTCAACACATTTTTTTACAATAAGAGAAGACTTACCACTTGAATGTATGGAAAGTATATATATTAATTAAGTTGTAAGACATCATGGAGTACCACTATTGATTGTTTCTGATCATGATCCCCATTTTACATCAAGATTTTGAAAAAGTATTCAGAAAGCCCTGGATATTGAACTTTGTTTGAGCACTGCCAACCACCCTTAAACCGATGGACAATCCGAACAGACTATTCAAACCTTATAAGATGTGTTGAGATATTTATCAATTGACATTCAAGGTTTGTGGGATCAATATTTACCTATGGTTTATTTTTTCTATAATAATAGCTTCCATTCAAGTATTCAGATGACACCATATGAAGCATTATACAGAAAGAGATTTCACACAACAACTTGTTGGGATCAATATTGGGAAGCTGGTTTTCCCAACACTTTTATACCAACAGTTCAATAGAACTATTGGTATAGGGATCCTTTACCAATATTTTATACAAACCATTGGTAAAGGTTGAGTATATTAAGTATTTTCCAATAGTTGGAAGAAACAGTTGGGAAACCTACAAATTTTCCTCCCTTTACCAATGGTTTGTACAAACCGTTGGTAAAGGCCATGCTTTCCAAATGGTTTTTAAAAACTGTTGGGAAATCCCCCCCCCCCCCCAAATACAGCACCCTGGCCCCAATTTCACAAAATTCAGACATTTACCCCGATTTCTAGAAGCCCCCACGCAGGTGAACCCTAACCCGAGTTCTTCCATCCGATCGGCTGCCACTCCCCCATCTGGGTTAGACTCCTTCAACCTCTTCCCATATAGAGACATAGAATACCTCATTGATTTAATTGACATTGTTGGTGTGTGGTCTACCAAACTCTGAGACCTAACACGGTGAGTTGAGGTATCTTATCCATTTCTAGAGTTGTTCATCCCAACTATGAGTAGATATCTTTATATTCTCAACCTTTTACAATTTATTTCACTATCTAGAAAGATCATGTCATTATTCACTATTTCTAGAGATTTTGGAAAATTTTATGATACACACTATTTGATATTGAATCAATGACTAATACTTGATTGGTAGATGACTATGAGTATATTGAAGATGGTTTATAGACTATCCCATAAAAGTTCATTGTTTTGTGTTATTTATTATGTGTAGTATCATTGACATACTTTATTATTAATATCAAATTTAAAAATAAATTTTTTTGTCTATACTTTATGAAATTAAACTTCTTTATGATCCCTGAACAACCTATTAGTGTAGAAGCCTAAACATTATCCACCCATGGGGTGCGCTTGACTTGGAGAACTAATTAGGTAATGAAAGTTATGACCATAGCGGTGCCAAGAATGAGTTATTGAATGTGATTGAACAATTTGGGATGCCTATAACAAATAATGGGACATGAGGAATGTGCTTATTATATGAGAACTATTGAAAATTAATATAAATAAATTTTAATTTAATTTTTGAGTACTTGTTATTTGATTAATGATTTGGAATTTATTGAAGAACCAACCATATATTCTGGTTAAAAACATAGCTTTTAATTCCATTTTGAAACCCCCTTGTATTTATGTTGATTTGTTTTAAAATACCTTGCGGAAATCTAGCTTGGATTCATAGTGATTATGATTTAGGAAGCCTTGGGGAAGTCCCCCTTCGATTCTAAACTACTGGCCTCTCTCTTTACAAAGGCTGGGAACTCCTTCCTCCCTTTAATCCATCTGAAGTCAATCAATTCTTTAGTTCTACACCCCAAATCTGTAAGGCATAACTTAGTTTTAATGTTTTTCATTTATTATTCTTTGTTTATATTTTTATTTGACCAAAACTAGGTGGTGACTTCTGTGGCATGACATACCCAATAAGTGTAGTTTTATTTGTTTTCTATTTTCGTTTTACAATTCAAGTGTCATGATTATATGAATCAACTAGATTTGAAGTCTTCATAGCCACTCCTTTTATGTAGTTAGTTAATTATATAGACTAATGGAGGTGCTGGTGATATACATCCCCACTCAAACATGGTAAATGGTTTTTTAATCTTATTTCTGTGAGGCGGGTAATGGATTTAAGGATGATCGATGTGAAGGTATTGTGGATGGTTAGGTAAGTGGGGTAAGTGGTTTTCCTTTTTTTAGTGGGGTGATATAGTACTTTCTTTGGACTTTAGTTTTGGTGTTCTGAAATGTACTAACTTTTCAGAATATTTCCATTTTTTAGCATCAATGAATTATTTATTATACTATCATTACACATTCTGCATCTTTCATGAAAATCCATCACATTGTAATATCTTGAAAAATGTTCTATCAGGTCTGTGGTGTCTTCTTTTATGTGATAAATGAAAAAAATTAAAAAACACATCTCACCTCAAATTTAGGCACACATAATGGAATTAGTATATCATTACATTATTTTAATAGTTCACTACATAAACTAGAGACTCCTTCATTTATCATTTACATAAATATATTTTCGATTAAACATCAATCTTATTGAATTTCTTATTACCAAATGACTTATAAAAATTATTTTTATAGAATGGATAGATGTTGATGTATGAAACCGATTAGATCTCAAGCGATTTTCAAAACAATTTGGAGAGCTTTTTAGATTTTTCATTTCCTAATGCTTCATATAGTGGTCTCATACGCTTCCCATGTTTCAATTGTGTTGGTAGACCTTGGTTGAGAAGTGAAGAAGTCAGATACCACATAACCTAATATGGTTTTCAAGAAAACTACTATGTGTGTTATCACAATGAGGATAACATGAAATCTCAAATTGATGATGATTGAAATGAAAGGATTGGAAAAGGGAATTTATTAGATTACTTGTTTCTGTTAATTCGTCATTGTGAAAATGGAAGTATTTCTACTCAAGAAGAGTTTGATATGAGGACAAATGATGAATATAATGAAAATGATAATATTTTCAGGGTAGAAAAATTAAATGATGCCGCCACGACTCCAGTATATCGACAGCGCGATAAAATGAAAAATTTGTAATTTTTAGTCCAATTGTTTCATAGGAAAACTATATATGGGATTTATAATATAGAAATTTATTATATTCATAACTTCTTGAAGGATTTACATCCAGATGATGTGGATATTCCCTCAAACCACTATATGGTATAGAAGTTAGTTGATGAACTTGGATTTTTAAGAAACAAAATCAGGCTTGCTCGAAAGATTGCTGTTTATTATGGGATGAAACAGCTGAATTATATGATTGTATAAAACGTGGCACATCCTAATGGAAGTCAAAATCTGATGGAACACCATCCCACATGCCACAAAATGTAATGTGGATCTTTCCAATGATCCCCATACTCCATAATATTTTTATGTCTGATAAAACATCAATAAAATGTGATGGCATGATACCGATAGAAATAAGACTAATGATGAGTTGGTTCACACTACAGATGGATTTTCATGGTAGAGAATTGATGCTCGATATCCTAATTATATAGCTGACATGCATAATGTGAGTTTGGTTCTTTCATGCGATAGTTTTAATTTGTTTGGGCTGATGCTTACTGCGCATATGTAAGAACCCAGATCTCATTGCAGGTATGCTTTTCCTTTTTTCTGGAGTTTTTGAGAAAAATGAATTTTCTAGAAATTTCAGAAGTACTTGCCGTGTTTTTTCTGAGTACATGTCGTGTACTCTTTTCCTGGCTCGAAGCTGTGTGTTGGCCGTGTCCGGGCCACACACACTGTGTGCAAGGCTGAGGTGGAGGCCGATTATTTCAGATTACTAAAAATTCGAAGTACACGCCGTGTACTCCAAATGTACACGCCGTGTACTTTTTTTCGTCAAACAGACAAAGGTCACATCTAACCCCCAAATTCACCTTCTTCTTCAGCTTTCGACCGTCCGAGAGTGACCGTACGACCGGATCTTCAATGGATTCTCGCCTCGCCGTCCGTTCTAAGATTTGAGCACGGTCAATTGCATTGGAATCACAGCGGTGAGTTCTTCCTTCTGCTTTATCCTTGTTTCTTGTTTCCTCCTAGTTTCCAAGTTATCATCGGATGAACGTTTTGTGCGTTTTCTCATATCTAGATTGTTCTAAGGGAATCTATCATCGAGATTCACGTATATCGATCTCCTAGGATCGAGGTAGGTGGTTTGTGCCTTTCAGTTGAAAGTTAATGAATATTATGTGAAAATTCCACCAATACCTGTGAATGGGGTATTGTGTGTTGTCTATATTGCCCTTTGTTCTTGCCTGGTTTGATTAATTACTTTAGTAGAGTTTATTTCTTGTGATTAGAGTATTTTGTTTGTTCTCAGATTTCTTTGCCATGCTTATTTGGCATGTTTGGCATTTTTCCAGTTGACATGCCTAGTCGTAGGATAGTGGAACTATTGTTTTATTATTTCTATTAAGCCTTAGTTGATAGCCAAGTATTTCTTGAGGTTTACTTGGATGATATACACGCGTTAATCATGTTTAGTTATACTCAGGACTGTGAGAACCTAGAGTAGTAGACCAATGGGAGAATTGATAGAAGGGCTTCTCTAGAGTGTCTTTTAATTACGATACATGGGCTACATGGGGAATTTACGTCTAGTGCTTCCCCAGAGATCCATTAGCACGAAGCGGGCTATAGGGGGAATTGATGTTGAGTACTTCCCCAGAGAGCCTTTAGCACGATACGAGACTACAGGGGGAATTGACGGTGAGTGCTTCCCCAAAGAGTCTTATTAATTACGTAACTGAACCAATGGGTTGAGACTGTGTGTTCCACCTAGAGGGTTGCTGGTATTTATAGGTTGAATCATAGGGGTTAGGCTGTGAGAGCTACCCAGAGGCTTAATTGTTTTCCTTTGTTATTGGTTGTTTACTTGTGCACTTCTTTTGTTTGAACTGTGGATTGTATCTGCTTCTGCTTTTCTGTTTACTGCTTCTTGTTTTATTATTTCCATTTATTCGTTGACTATTAGGCACAGATATTTGGGTGATTGCCTACTGGGAATGTATCTCACACCCTGTTTGGGCCATGATTTTGGGCCCAAGCAGACTATGTTGCTCCAGGTATAGATAAGGGCAAGCGCCCTTCTACTTCCGGATCTTGACTGCACCAGGAGCTGGGGAGCATGGGACCAAGCCGTGGCTCGCGATGCTGAGGAGCTTACTTTGTTTTCTTTTTCACTTGGTTTCAGTTGTATTTCAGCACGTTGTTGTGTTTTCTGTTTTTCTTAGATACTTGTACCTACTGCATCATTGTCATCATATCTATATATTAACATTGCTTCCGCTGTTGGTTTCTGTTGGTATGGATGTTGTTTACTACTTCCGATGTTATTGTTGTTTTCTTACCTTTTATACCTTACCGAATGAGGGTATAGTTTCCCCACCGACTCACCAAGGCCCTCGCTGCTAGTCGGCAGCCTCTGGTGTTCGGGGAAACGCGCTTGAGGTCATGTCGTAGACCGGGTACCAGTGGAGGGGCTCCGGACTCGGGACGTTACAAAGTGGTATCAGAGGGAGGTTCTTTTCTCTTTCTTTTCTGTTCGGAGACTTTAGCCAGGGATAGGACGGATTCGGTACTTCTTATTAAGCTGTGCTCGAGAGTAGCTAACCCGTGTGCAGGGAAAGGCCATACTACATCGTTAATGGAAGTTTTTTGGTTTTGAGTTTTAGGGTTTATATGTTTTCAACTAGAGTGATTCACACGACTTGTGCGGTTATTGTTTTGATATTTCGGTTCTATTTCTGTCGCAACCCGATGAGATGAGGTTATTCCATCTCATAAATCATATAGGCACTTGTAGAAATCACATGTCATGCATTCTTGCCATGTCATATAGGGTGCATTTGCGATTGCATGCTGTTGTGATAGGCTCTGTGTAGATAAAGCATGCTGTTGTCATAGATTCTTGATAGATTCTATACTGTTTTGTTAGAAAACTATTTGTTTTCTTCTTTGATTAAAGAAAATTCCAAATTTGGGTTCTTGAGGTGTTATGACCCCTCACGAATCAAAATTTGGCACATTTTCCCTTATTTTTAGTGTTTCTGGAATTCTGTGCAGTTTCTAAGCTACTACATAGAAAAAACCAAAATACACGACGTGTACTTTTTGGATACACGCCGTGTCACTGACCGTGTGAGCAGAACACGGTGTTGTGGGAGTAACTTTGGGAACACGCCGTGTGAGTTCAGAGCCGTGTACCTGGCCGTGTCACTAACAACATGGGCCAGGGATGCTCGGGTAGAACACGCCATGTCTATAGGGAACATGCTGTGTAGTCCTGTCCAGGTACCCGGCCGTGTCACGAACAACACTGGCCGACGTTACCTTCTTTTCCACACGCCATGTTTGTTTGGAACACGCCGTGTAGTCTTGGCCAGGTACCCAGCTGTGTCACAAACAACACGGGGTGGTGTCACCTTCGACTATACACACAGTGCTTGTTCGGAGCACGCCGTGTAAGGGCAAGCCGTGTAGACGGCCATGTACTCAACAACACGGACAGCTGAAGCCTTGTCTAGTGCACGCCGTGTTTGTTTCGAACACACCGTGTAGTCTCCGGTTGAGTCGGACCGTGTGGGTTGGCCGTGTCAGGAGACTCGGGCAGGGGAATAGTTTTCATGTACACGCCGTGTGTGGTTGTTAACACGCCGTGTAGTTTGAGGTGTACACGACTTGTGGGGCAGGAGTACATACCCATGTTAGTGGTTTCAAAAGACACGCCGTGTAGTTTTATACACACCGTGTAGTCCTGTTTTGCAATCTAGTGTGTTTTTATTCCCCTATTCCCATTTTGTACTCTTGTGTTCTCTGTCATTGTTTTCCTGATTTAAGTGTGCTTTTGATTTTTCAGAGCTATGCCTCCAAGACGTCCTCCGGTCGTACGTCTGGCGTCAGGTAGTGATCAGACGCCAGACAGGGCTGATCAAAGACTTCCTGTCGATCTCCCTGCCAAGCCAGCCTTGGCACCAGTTGTTGTACCAACCACGGGCGCTGATGCGTAGTTCAGGGAAGGTTTCATGAGGATGATCTAGGCCTTCCAAGGAGCATCGCCTCCTTCCTCGTCTATGGAAGACTTGGCGTGGGTTTTCCAGTAGTAGCATCCTCCCACGTTCTCAGGGGAGGGAGGACCTTAGGCTGCAGAGTCGTGGCTGGAAGCCATGCTGACTATATTCGAGCATCTGGAAACGTCTCCAGAGAGGAGGGTCAATCTCGCCACCTACATGCTCCAGATCTCCGTCAAGAGGTGGTGGGATGTGATCTCACAGGCGGGTCAGCAGTGGGCTATGACTTGGGAGGAGTTCTAGATCATGTTCTACGACTACTTCTACCCGGAGTCACTGAGGGCCGATCGAGCCCGGGAGTTCATGAGCTTAGAGTAGGGTACTCTATCTATCATAGAGTATTACTCTAGTTTCACTGAGCTGCAACGTTTTAAATCCCCCCAGGATGGGAGTGGGGTGTTCTTGGCGAGGAAGTTTGAGGATGGACTCAGGTGGGAGATCCGCTCGCAGGTGAACATCTTCCAGCTGACTTCCATTACTTCTATCGTCAACCAGGAACTGATTGCGGAGCGCAATCATAGAGACACTGCAGCTGCGACCCAGGGCAGTTCTGCTTCCAGATCTAGCTTTCCATCAGATGACATCAAGAAACGGCATAGGCAGCCTACGCGCGGTGATTCGAGGAAGCGAGACACATCACCAAGCATCCAGGTGACATGCTAATAGTGTGGCCGGACAGGGCACACGAGGCCGCAGTGCCAGAGGGACCCCATGGAGTGCCGATCTTGGGGAAAGATGGGTCACCTTCAGCGTTTCTACCGGGTTTTTCCACAAGTAACAGGTGACCAGGGTTCGTCCATGACTCCTTGTTCAGGAGCAGCCCCACCAGTCTCTCACCAGTCAGGGAACTGGAGTTCTTCCGGCCGTTCGGGCCGAGGTGGAGGTCGAGGCCATGGTGGTCAGCTACCAGTCCCTCAGCACCAGTAGGAAGGTTTAGCTCAGAGTGGTCATTCAGGGGAGCAAGGCTGCGGTGCAGGCCCATCTTTCGCCATGGAGCAGACTTATCATGAGCATGATCTCGACCCTTCTACTGTTCGAGGTATGATTTTAGTGGCCTCAGTTTAATCCTCATCTCTTTTTGATACTGGTTCTACACATAGTTTTATCTCTATTACTGTTGTGGAGAGCCTTGGACTCTGCATCTTTTCTTCTATTGACTCATTGACACTAGACACACCCTTGGGGACTAGGACATCTAGTGTATGCCAGTGTAGAGAGTGCCCTTTCTAGGTTGCAGGGTATCGCTTTTTATGGGATCTCTATGTCCTAGAGATGACCGGATATGATGTCATCTTTGGCATGGAATGGTCGATTCCCTTCTCGGTAGTCATCGATTACTATTGCCGTAGAGTCAGCTTCTTTTCACCAGAGGGTGAATCTTTCCTTCATAGAGGCAAATGGGACATTCGGGCGAGTCGTGCGGGACTTGAGCGTCTTGGGCTAGGAGGGATGACAACCCAGACTACGAGTATTTATCTGGATGATCAGGGGACTCCACAATTGGGCTTTCCTGTAGTGGTGGATTGTTTCATGGACTTCTTTCCAGAAGACTTTTCAGGTTTTCCTCCAGAGCATGAGGTAGACTTCTCTATTGAGCTCATTCCAGGAGTGGCACCGGTGTCCATTCCTCCATATAGGATGGCCACACCTGAGTTGCAGGAGCTTAAGAAGCAGTTGGAGGAGCTACAGACTAAGGGTTTCATCCGACCTAGTACTTCTCCTTGGGGTTCGCCTATTCTATTTGCGAAGAAGGCAGACAGTACCCTTCGGCTTTGTGTGGATTATCTGAAGCTGAACCTGTTGATGGTCAAGAACCGATATCCTTTGCCAAAGATTGATGACATTTTCGATCAGCATCGAGGTGCCCGAGTGTTATCGAAGACCGACTTGAGGTCCGATTATCATCGGTTGCATGTTAGACCATCATATATACCTCTGATAGCCTTTAGGAGTAGGTATGGTCTATACGAGTATACAGTCATACCGTTCGGTCTCACGAATGCACCTGTAGTTTTCATGGCACTAATGAACCTAGTGTTCCATCCTTACTTGGATTCCTTCATCGTGGTCTTTGTGGATAATATCTTGGTGTACTCTCACACTCGTCATGACCATGCCACACATTCTAAGTACGCTGAGAGAGCATCATCTTTATGATAAACTGTCGAAGTGACACTTCTGGATGGATAAGATTCACTTCTTGGGTCATGTCATCTCAGAGGTAGAAGTATCAGTGGACCTAGAGAAAGTGAGAGCTGTAGTTTCCTGGGAGCAGCCGAAGAACGTTTTTGAGGTACAGAGCTTTCTAGGGCTGTCTGAATACTACAAACGCTTCATTCAGGACTTTTCCCATCTAGCAGCACCTTTGACAGGTCTGACCAAGAAGGGGGCGAAGTTCTTATGGCCAGATTCGTGTGAGTCAGCCTTTCAGGAGCTGAAAGGGAGGTTGACACCAACACCGTTACTAGTCTTTCCAGATCCAGGCAAGAGCTACACTCTTTACTGTGATGCTTCAGGTATCGGGCTGGGAGCGTTTCTTATGTAGGGATATGGAGTCGTTTTGTACGGGTCTCGGCAGTTGAGGCCACATGAGAGGAACTACCATATGCATGATCTGGAGTTGGCAGCTGTTGTTCATGCCTTGCGCTGTTGGAGACACTATATTCTAGGAGAGCACTTTGTGGTTTTCACTGACCACAAGAGTCTCAGGTATATCTTCACTCAGCTTGATCTAAATTTGAGGCAGCGTAGGTGGGTCGAGTATCTTCAGTATTTTGATTTAGAGCTTGCCTATACACTGGGAAAGGGCAATGTTGTGGCTGATGCGTTGAGCATAAGAAATCAAATTCAGGCAGTTCATGAGGCTAGTAGTGAGTGGAAACTGATGGCTCTATTCTTTGAGAGGCATCTGGAGGTGCACAACAGACGAGGAAAAACTTTTCTATCTTCTGTAGTTGTTACCTCCACGCTACTTGATCGGGTACAGATGAGGTAGCTATCAGACTCAGAAGGCTTAGTCTTGCGGGAGAGTGTGTTAGGAGGAGACCCTCTTTCTGGATGGACAGTGGGTGAGGATGAGATCTTTCATTTCCAAGGACGCGTATGGGTGCCAGCAGACATACGTGAGGAGCTGATGCGGGATTTCCATTCCTTTGTTTGGCCAGTTCATCTTGGCGTCACCAAGATGTATGGGGACCTTCATCGCCAATAATGGTGGCCAGGTATGACATAGGATGTTGCTGGTTTTGTCTTGAGATGTTCTAATTTTCAGCAGGTGAAAGTAGATCATCAGCAACCAGCAGGCCTTTTAAAGCAGTTACCCATTCCAGAGAGGAAGTGGAACGATGTTGCGATGGACTTCGTGACCGGGTTGCCGAGATCACCCCGATGGAACGATGCAGTTTGGGTTCTCGTCGATAGACTTACAAAGGTTTCTCACTTCTTGGCGATCAAGGAAACCTTCAGTGTCGATGATCTGGGACAACTTTACATCAAAGAGATCATTCGTCTGCATGGAGTTCCGCACTCTATTGTTTCAGACAGAGATGCGCACTTTACATCTCGGTTCTGGAAGGGACTTCAGAAGGCCTTGGGTACACAGGTACTTTTGAGTACAGCATACCATCCCCAGACTGATGGCCAGTCTAAGCACACGATCCAGGTACTTGAGGATATGCTCTGAGCTTGCATCCTTGACTTTGGCGGTTCTTGGGAAAAGCATATTCCTCTGGTGGAGTTTTCCTACAACAACAGTTTTCAGGTGACCATTCAGATGGTGCCATACGAGGCTTTGTACGGTTGTCCATGCCGATCACCCTTACACTAGATGGAGGCAGGAGAGGCAGCTCTGCTGGGACCTCATCTTGTTCAGGAGACTTCAGAGCAGATACAGCTGATTCGGAAGAGGATGGCTACAATGCAGTCTCAGCAGAAGTCTTATTTCGATCAACGGAGATGACCTCTGGAGTTCGAGGTCGGTGATCAGGTCTTCTTACGTGTCACACTGAGGTTGGGACACAAAAGGATTCGGAGACAGGGTAAGCTTTCACCGCAGTACGTTGGGTCGTTTGAGGTCTTGGATAGAGTGGGGTTGATCGCATATCGGTTGCAGGTACCTCAAAGATATCGGGCCATGCACGACGTCTTCCACGTCTCTCAGCTCCGACGCTACTTTTTAGACCCGTCTCATGTCATTCAACCCGAGGAAGTCGAGCTTGAAGCAGATGAGTCATTCTAGGAGCATCCTATCCAGATTTTTGATCGTAGTACGAAGGTTCTTTGTGGGTAGTCTATTCCTCTGGTACGAGTGCTATGGCAGCACGGACGAGTACAGGACGGGAATTGGGAGAGGGAGGCCGATGTTCGATCGCAGTGGCAAGAGTTGTTCGGGTTTTCTCCTTCTTCGCCTCGTTAGGGAAATTCGGGGACAGATTTCTTTAAGTGGAGAAGTTTGTAAGAACCCGGATCTCTTTTCAGGTATATTTTTCCTTTTTATAGAGTTTTTGAGAAAAATGAATTTTCTGAAAATTTCAGAAGTACACGTCGTGTACTCTTTCCCCGGCTCGAAGCCATGTGTTGGTCATGTCTGGGCCACACACACGGTGTGTAAGGCTGAGGTGGAGGCCAGTTATTTCGGAGTATGGAAAATTTGAAGTACACGTCATGTACTCCAAAAGTACACGACGTGTACATTCTTTTTTTGTTAAACAGACCAGGGTTGCGTCTAACCCCAAAATTCACCTTCTTCTTCAGTTTTCGATTGTTCGGGAGCGACCGTATGGCCGGATCTTCGACAGATTCCCGCCTCGCCGTCCGTTCTCCCATTTGAGCACGGTTAGTTGTGATGGAATCACAACGGTGAGTTCTTCCTTCTGCATTAGCCTTGTTTCTTGTTTCCTCCTGTTTTCCAAGTTATCATGGGATGAACGTTTTGTGCGTTTTCTCAGATCTACGTTGTTATAAGGGGAATCTGTTGTTGAGATTCACGTATACCGTTCTCCTAGGATCGAGGTAGGTGGTTTGTTCCTTTCTTTGGAAAGTTAATGAATATTATGTGAAAATTCCACCAATACCCGTGAACGGGGTGTTGCGTGTTGTCTGTTTTGCCCTTGTTGCTTTCCTACTTTTCTTGATTGCTTTAGTAGAGGTTATTGCTTGTGATTAGAGTATTTTCTTTGTTCTCAGATTTCTTTTCTGTGCTTATTCTACCTATTTGGCGTTTTGCCAGTTGCCATGACTAGTTGAAGAATAGTGTAACTGTTGTTTTATTATTTCTATTGAGCCTTTGTTGATAGCCAAGTAGTTCTTGAGGTTTACTTGGACGATATACACGCGCTGAGCATGTGTAGTTATACTCAAGGCTGCGAGATCCGAGAGTAGTAGACCAAAGGGAGAATTGAAGGAAGGGCTTCTACAGAGTGTCTTTTAATTACGATACGCGGGCTATAGGGGGAATTGACGTTGAGTTCTTCCCCAAAGAGCCATTAGCACGACGCGGGCCATAGGGGGAATTGAAATTGAGTGCTTCCCCAGAGAGCCTTTAGCACGATACGAGACTACAGAGGGAATTGACAGTGAGTGCTTCCCCAGAGAGTCTGCTTAATTACGTAACTGAACCAGAGGGGTGAGACTGTGTGTGCCACCTAGAGGGTTTATAGTATTTATAGGTTAAACCATAGGTGTTAGGATGTGAGAGCTACCTAGAGGGTTACTTTTTTTCCTTTTTTACTGGTTGTTTACTTGTGCACTTATTTTGTTAGAATTTTGTATTGTAGCTGCTTGTGATTTTCTGTTTACTGCTTCATGTTTTATTACTGGCATTTATTCATTGACTGTTAGGCATAGACCATTGGGTGATTTCCTTCTGGGATTTTATCTCACACCATGTTTGGGCCATTCTTTTGGGCCCAAGAAGACTATGTTTCTACATGTATAGATAAGGGAAAGCGCCCTTCTACTTCAGGATCGTGACTGCACCAGGAGCTGGGGAGCATGGGACCGAGCCGTGGCTCGCGATGCTGAGGAGCTTACTTTGTTTTCTTTTACACTTGGTTTCAGTTGTATTTCTGCATGTTGTTGTGTTTTCTATTTTCCTTCGATACTTGTACCTACTGCATCATTGTCATTATAACTATATATTTACATTGCTTCCACTATTGGTTTCTGTTGGTATGCATGTTGTTTACTGCTTCTGCTGTTATTGTTGTTTTCATACCTTGTATACCATACCGAATGAGGGCATAGTTTCCCCACCGACTCACCAAGGACCTCCCTGCTAGTTGGTAGCCTCTGGCATTCGGGGAAATGTTCTTGAGGTCATTTGGCGGACCAGGTGTGGGCACCTGTGGAGGGGCTCCAGACTCAGGATGTTACAGCTTAGCACATGACCAATTTTTATACACATTTGTAATCTTCTCCCTGTGGTTTTTTATGAAAAAACCTTTCACATTCATGAGTATACTCATATCTGGCACTTATGATCCCAAATTTGATATTGACGTATACATGAAACCTTTAATAATAGAGTTAAAACTTCTTTGGGATGTTCATGTGCACACATACGATGGATATTTGAAAGACACATCTCAGATTCATGTTGCACTTATGGAGAAAAAACAATTTTATAGCTTATGCTATGATGTCTAGATAGAGCACGAAGGGAAAACTGTCACGTCCTTTTTGTATGAAGAATACATGATCTAGAAGACTGAAACACCGCTGTAGTTTCAGTTTTATGGGACATCGACGGTTCATTCCCATGAACCATCCATATAGAAATAATCGATGAAGATTTTATAATACCATATACACTAATGATCAATCTCAACAGATGTTAATAACTAATGTGCTTAATAAATTGAAAGATTTTATATTTTCATTTGGGAAGGGTCAAATGAAATATGGAAAGAGAAAGAATGTTTCCATTGAAACCTTTTACAATTGGATGAAGAGGAGTATCTTTTTTTCATTTTCCTTAGTGGTAAACCAATTTTTTACGTCATTACTTATACGTAATGCACATTGAAAATAATATATGTGAAATTTTGCTTTCGATACATCTAAATGTTATGGGAAAGACAAAAGATGATATACGGTCTCAGTGTGACTTGGTGGATTGGGGTATCAGACCAGAATAACATCTTGTTCATATCAGTGGAAATAAAGGTAATGTTCCATGTGATTATTATGTGGTGAAAACAAAGGAAAAAAACTATTTTTTGAATTATTAGAGACTATTCGATTTCCTAATGGCTATTCGAGCAACATATCTAAATAGGTCAATAAAATAGAGTTGAAGATAAAATCGTTGAAGACTCATGATTATCATGTTCTTCTGCATGAGTTGATTCCGATAGCAATCCGTCATCTTTTTTCCAATAATGTGAGGGTGATTGTTATTCAGTTGTCCCATTTTTTAGAGAACTTTGTGCTAATTTTTTTTCCAAGTCATTATTGCAGAAAATGTTGATCGATGCCCCATTAATTTTGTGAGTTGGAGAAAATATTTCCTCCATCGTTTTTCACATGCATACTGCATCTGACTATCTATATTCCCACTAAAATAATTCTCATAGGATTGGTTTTTCTCATTGGACGTATCCAAATGAAATAAATATATACACATTAATTTCTTATGTCTTAAATAGGAATCATCTCGACAGTTCAATCATGAATGCTTACATGTATCAAGAATGTATATATTTTTTCTAAATGTATTCGCCTGATCTTAATACAAGAACTAATAGACTAATGAGAAATTAAGAAGAATGATAAGAGAAAGTTCAACCAAGTTTTATATCATTTCCTCAAACAGGAGGAATTAATGGATCATATACATTGAAGACATTAATCCATGAAGACCAGGAGATGGCACATCACCCAGTTTTGTTCAACCATGATTTGTTCGATGACTACATCAGGTAACTAAATTGAATATGTATATCTTACATATATATCTGTTAAACTATTCATATTTTTTAGCTATAGGGAACATAAAACAATGATAAATAGAAATACTCATTCTTTATCTTTGAGATTGAGGGAGACTTTGCATAGCAAAGAGTATTCTGCTCGGTTAAAATTGAAGGTAAAAATATTAATGTTCAAAATAATTTCATCAATATCTAATTATTTTTAATATTCATTTATATTGTAGGTATTGTGCTTTTCTACTGACTCTTTGTCTGAGGAAAGAAGAGCTTTGGAATTTTGTCCTAATACCGTGGTTCGTGACGGTAAATCAATTGTTATCAATGTGTACAAATTTATTGTCACTGAACATCTAGAGAACATGTGAACACAACATTATGGTTTTATGTTTACAAGCACAATTGATTTATATGCCATTGTATCAGATAGTAGACCACGATTTGAAAATGTGGGTTATTGTGGATTCATTGAAAAAATAATAATGTTGGATTATTACTCTCATGGATGTGTAACGATGATAAAATTTCATTGGTTTGATTTGATGACGAGACAAGGGAACATTTTTTTATTATTGTGGATTTTGAGTAATTAATATGACTCGCACTCTTGCTACCGAAGAACCATATGTATTGGTATAAAAGGCTAAAAAAGTTTTTTATGTCCAAGACAAACTTCGACCAGAATTTGGTGTCATATTAGATGTAATTACATGAAATATTTTTGATGATGGTCATGATGTAATTTACACTATATCTTTTACCATTGGAACCAATCCATTAATTTCTTTTTATGAATCCAATAGATCAATTGTCATAGTTGACTATGAACATGAAGTTGTGGTGGGAAATATATAAAATCATCCATTCATGTTCTCAATTCTTTTTGTTTACCTCAAGTTGGGTTGTTACAGTTGGTTCTATTCCAATTGATTTAATATTGATTAGAAATATTATGTATCCAACTTGACCGTTATGTGAATTTTCAATGTTTATTGGTTGAAAATTTTATTTGAATTGCATTTTCTAATTTGTAAATGAACTATATTTAAACCTAAAAAATCAACATTTATAACTTGGTGAACATTTCAATGCTTCAACTATGATTTTTATAAATTTTTTATCACTCTAAGACCTCTATTTAACATTTTACTAGGTAATGAACATGATGGTTTTTATTCTTCTGCAAAACATGTATTGAAACTTGCATAATCTACCTGAGCTAAAGAAGTTAAATTTTTTATTTAATTTTGATAATTTCTTTTCCACATATGAATCTGGTTGAATCAATGTTCCATGATTTTAATAGACTGATGAAACTTAGTAAGTAGTCATCCTACTAAACATTAAATTTCTTTATTACATCTTGTTTGATTTATTGACTTCATTATATATTTTTTCAAGCTCACCTAAAACAATGGTTAGCTAAATTATCCATGACTCCACCTATTCCATCTCATTTATTTTGTTTTTTGGGTTACACATTAGTTATCCTTTTCTATTTACATCTATATTTGTATTCAAATGCAGTAAATGAATCCAATTGAAGAGAGGTGATGAAAACATATTATGGAAAACAATCATTGCATGAATGAGCTGGGCATTCCACCACTAGTGCCTGCAGTGAGTATTTCATTTAAAATATATTTATTTAAATTATATATAATATCATGTGATTACTTTTTTTAAACATTTATTTTAGGATCCATCTCTTAGTGAAAATTTATTTGATGAGTATCCTAGTAATGTTCCCAGCACTCATGGTGTTCATATGAGCGGGTGGGGGGGAGGGGGTGGTACGGGAGCTAGATTATCTGGTCGAGATACTCGATTAGACCCTACCCCTCCCACTGACATACCACCCATCCCACATTCTGATCCCGGTGTGACATTAGGAATACATGAGATATTAAGGCCTCCCATGTTTTTACCACCCTTTACATCTGACCCTCCTCACCAATATATACCATATCTGATGATGATTCCCACTCCCCATACATCATTTGGCTATCCATCCAAGTCATCTTCTTTTACTACTGATTTGATCTCTTTTGGATTTTATATTCCATCTTCTTCGGCTCCTGCTCCGCCAGGGTCTGTCCTTACGGAGTGTACATTAAGACTCACTCCATCTGTACAGGCTGTTCCTTCTATTTTTGCGGATCTAGGGGAACCCATTTATCAGAAAACTACATGTATACATATACAACCCTAAAAAATTGTTACACCGTTATTTATTTTCATTATAACATGTATTGATAAAATATTGGTTTTTCGTTCCTAATAGATACATCTACTGATAGGAGGCAGTGTAAGGGTAATACCCACATGCGTGTGGTGTGGAACTACCACAGACAGTTGATGGTGGAATATAATGAAGATAGTCAAATGATTGAAAAAGCAGGGAATCAATGTTGCAGTTTTTTGGCGACCCTTTCCAAATACTCCAACATCATTCTTGTCAGCCCACTCTCATAGACAATACTGCCAAATGAAGTCATGGATAAAGCCTAGGTAGAGATATGGGTACAAAAATATGTTATATTTAATTCAATATATTAATTTTTATAATTATATGAATTAATATTTTGGTGTCAGCTGTGGTTTAATTTCCCCGATGGTGAGGGTGCCCGGCCAGCACGTCTAAATGATTTAGTTGAGCTTTGGAGAGCGTAAAAGCATGAGTTGTACATTGGCTGGAATTCTAGATTGGTCATAGAGTTAGAGTCGGTCCCTATCATGGATTATTGTCCGTTAGAATAGTACCGATATATGATTACTCATTGGATGAATTTCCAATTTACGGTATTAATCAAATTAGATGTTTTTTAAATGAAAATTTTAATGTTTTTCGTTAATAGTAATTATTGAATTTTATTTAGGATTCATCTGGAAGAAATAAAAAAAATGATGCTAAGAAAGGAATCCTCACATTGGGACGTACTACGTTGTGAGATCATGAGAGACACCAAGTATAACAGTTTATAATCTTTCTCTATGACTTGAAATTTCTATTTCTTCTTCCATAATTTATTCGATTGCTAAAGTTGTTATATAATTTTAGTTATGGAATTACATTTTTATCCTATTTTTAATTATGGTTTCCCACATTAAATGTCATTTTATATGCATAAATTGAATATAGAAGGACGTGTGGCTCGAGAAAAATTGTTTTGCTCATGTAGAAAGAAAAAAAATATGGAAGTGAGGTTATTGAACCGACTCAGCAGCCGATTATAAGTGTTACTTTGTAGATTTAAATTTTTAATCTCTATTTTCTAACTTAATAATCTATATATATTTTCATCAAACTGCTTTAGAGGCCCTTGATGCTCAGGAACCTGATAATTTTGGTCCAAACAATCACTTACATTAGGTGTTGGGAGATGAGCACCCTGGTAGAGTACACTGCCGACCTAGGAAGAGTATAGTTTGGAAGAGGTATTGTCCCTCCTCTACTATGAGTTTTAGTGCCATAGAGTTGCAGTAGGTTAAGACATACGCAGAACAGGCTGGAAAAAGGGCCATAGAGATGGCAGAACAATCTATTAGAGCAAACACTACATTTATGATACTAATGGAATCTTTACATACAACACTTCCACCAGAGGCCGGCACTTCATGCGATGAATATATGTCATCATTTCATTCTATATATGGTGACCCCATTGGTAGATATAGTGGTGGTTGAGACTATGCTGAGGAGGAGGCCGAGAAGGGGGATAAAGAGGGAGAGGAGGAGGCTGAGGTGGAGGAGGAGGCCGAGGCGGTGGAGGAGGGCGATGAAGAGACTGAGGATGAGTACGAGGGTGAGGAGGTGGGTGGGGAGGATAATGGATATGATGATGAGGACAAGGTTGGGGGTGAAGATGATGGTGATGATAGTGATGGTGATGAGGGACAGGTTGATCCGTTACATTTTTAAATGATATTACTAACATTTGATTTTTATTGATTTTTTGTGCCTGAATATATGTGTGATTAGGTAGGTCACATTATCCTTATTTTTTTATCTTTAAATAATAAAACATGATTTGATGATTTTCTATGAAATCCCCCTATTTTAATAAAATTCTAATTTTTAGTGGAATTTAGAAAATTGGTGGGTCGAGTAGAAGTTGATATAAGGAAATTATTTTTTTAACCTTGAAAGAATTTGCTTAAAAAATATGTCAATAAAATCTCATGAACCCGGGACAGCCCCACTGAGAGCCCCCCAGATACCCCCACCCTCCTCCATAGACCCTAGACAGTACCCCCCTCCAGCCTCCTCCCTGGACCCTAGACTGCCCCCCATAAATCTCCCCGGAAAGCCCCCTCCCCAACCTCCTCCAAGGACCCCAGACAACCCCCCCTGGACAGCCCCCCCAAACAGCCCCTCAGACAGCCCCCACCCTCCTCCCTGGACCCCAGAAAGCCCCCCAGAAATCCCCTCATATTGCCCCCCAGACAGCCCCCCACCCTCCTCCCTTGACCAGAGACAACCCCCCCCCCCCCCCCCCCCCACACACACACACACACAACCCCCCAGACAGCCACCCCACCCACCTTCTTGAACCCCGGATAGCCCCCTGGACATTCCCCCACCCTCCTCCCTGGTCCTCAGACAACCCCCCTCTTTCATGGACCCAGGACGCCCCCACCCTCCTCCCTCGACCCCGGACATCCCCCACCGTCCTCCTTGGACCCTGGACAGCCCCCCCCCCCCCCCACTCTCTTTCTCGGACCCTAGAGAGCCACCCAGACAGTCCCCCACCGTCCTACCTGGACCCCGGACAGCCCCCCAGATAGCCCCCCAGACAGCCTCCCACCATCCTCCCTATACCCAAGATAGCCCCTCAAACATCCCCCCAGATAGCCCCCCCCCCAGAAATCTCCCCCTCCTCCCGACACCTTGGACAGCCCCCCCCCCCCCCTTCACCCTCCTTCCTGGACCCCAGACAGCCTCCCAGACATCCCCCGGACAGCCCCCCCCCCCCCTCACCCTCCTCCCTAGACCCCAGAAAACCTCCCCACCGTCCTTCTTGGACCCTTGACACCCCCACCCTCCTCCCTGGACTCCAGAAATCCCCCCAACCTAACACCACAACATTGGTCAAGCAGTGATTCAGCATATATAAAACATCACAACAATTCACAACTGGCTAAGGACCACCTACCCTGATTTCAAAGAGAACCACACTCTTAATTCGTCATATCAGATCCCAATCTATGCTCTCTCCAAGATTCACCCAAAATCCTAACGAAAAAGAGGGTTTTAGAGTTTTAGAATAAGAATATAGAATAGTTCATACCCTAATCAAAAAGAGGAATCAATTAGAGGATTAGACTCACCCAGATCATCAATTTTCACTTGGAGTCACTCAAAATGCCCCAACATTGAAGGATATCCTCCCATAAGAGCTCATGTGATCTTTGGATTGTGTTGATACTTTAGCACAAGGATCCATGAGACATTTGTGACATGTACGATTCAACCCCGCATCAATACAAGGCACAGTTTGGCCGGTACAACTCAAAGTGTCTCACTTTTATTTGAAATGGAAAACATTTTAATTGAAAAAAAAATTGGAATACGGATAATTGACCAAATTATTTCTGATTGTGTTTATACTTAAGGACAAAGATCCCTTGTTCATTTGTGATGTTTATGATTCAACCTGCCTCAATATGAGGCACGGTGTGGCCAGAGACACTCAAAGTGTACTCTTTTGTTTAAAATGGACATTTTTTTAAATAAAAACAACAGACATATGGAAAACTAACCAAGCGTATTCTGATTATGTTGATACATTAGAAAAAGGATCCATGGATGATTTTTTATGTGTACGAGTCAACTCCGCCTCAAGACGAGGCACGTTGTGGCCGGTACCACTCAAAAGTATCACTCCTTTATTTGAAATGGACAACATTTTAAATGAAAACAACAACTAGCATATGGAAAACTGACCTAACACATTAGGATTGTGTTGATACTTTAAGAAAATTATCCATGGGTCATATGTGACTTGTACGAGTCAATCCCACCTCAATCTGAGGCATGGTGTGGCCAATATTACATGAAGTGTCTTTCTTTTGTTTAAAATTGACACCCATTTAAGTAAAAACAACTAGCATACGAAAAAACAACCAAACGTTTTAGGATTGTATTGATACATTATCACAGGGATACATGGGTCATTTTTGATGTGTACGAGTCAACCCTGCCTCAATTTGAGGCACGGTGTGGCATGTACCAATCAGAGTGTCTCATTTTTATTTGAAATGGACAACATTTTAAGTTGAAACAACAACTAGATTATAGAAAACTGACCAAATGATTTCTTATTATGTTGATACTTCCGAACAATGATTCATGGGTCATTTGTGATGTGTACGAGTCAAACCACCTCAATCTGTGGCATGGTGTGGTCAGTAAAAGTCAAAGTGTCTCTATTTTGTTTAAAATGGACATTGTTTTAAGTAAAAACAACATACATACATAAAACCAAACAAAATTATTCTGATTGTGTTGATACTTTAGAACAATTATCCAGGGGTAATTTGTGACATGTAAGAGTCAATACTGCCTCATTATAAGGCACAGTGTGGCCGGTACCTCTCAAACTGTCTCTCTTTTGTTTAAAATGGACACCCTTTTAAGTAAAAAAAACAATTGGCATTAGGGAAACTGACCAAATAAATTCAAATAGTGTTGATACATTAGGACAATGATCCATTGGTCATATGTGATGTGTATGAGTCAACCTATCCTCAATTTGAGGCACAGTGTGTCCAGTATCACTCGATGTGTCTTTCTTTTCTTTAAAATGGACACCCTTTTATGTAACAAACAGGCATATGGAAAACCAAACAAACATATTCGGATTGTGTTGATACATTAGAAAAAGGATCCATGATTCATTTTTTACATGTAAGACTAATCCCAGACTCAATCTAGGACACGGTGTGACCGGTACCCCTCAAACCGTCTCACTTTTATTTGAAATGGAAAACATTTTAAGTGAAAACAAATACTGGAATATGGAAAACCAACCAAAATAATTCGAATTATATTTAGGACAATGATCCATGGGTCATATATGGGGTTTACAAGTCAACCCTTCCTCTATCTGAGGCGCGGTGTGGTTGGTATCACTCAAAGTGTATCACCTTCATTTGAAACGGGCTACATTTTAAGTATAAACAACAACTAGCATAAAAAAACTGACCTAACGCATTTGTATTGTGTTGATGGTTTAGGAAAAAGATCCATGGGTCATTTTGAATGTGCACGAGTCAACCCCACCATAATTCTTGGCATGGTGTGGCCAGTATCACTTGTAGTGTCTCTCTTTTGTTTAAAATCGACACCCTTTTATGTAGAAAAATTGGCATAAAAAACCTACCAAATATATTCAGATTGTGTTGATACATTAGCACAAGGATCCATGGTTCATTTTTGACTTTTACGAGTCAACCCCTCCTCAATATGAGGCACGGTGTGACTGATACCATTCAAAGTGTCTCACTTTTAGTTGAAATGGACATCATTTTAAGTGAAAACAACAACTGACATAGAGAAAACTGATCAAACACATTCAGATTCTATTGATAGACTTAGAAAATGATCCATGGGTCATATGTGACTTTTACGGGTTAAACCCTCCTCAATACAAGGCATGGTGTGGCCGATATCAATATTAATATCTTTCTTTTGTTTGAAATGGACAACATTTTAAGTAAAAACAACAACTGGCATACAGAAAACCAACCTAACACATTTGGATTGTGTTTATACTTTAGAAAAAGGATCCATGGGAAATTTTTGAAGTGTAAAAGTAAACCCCACCTAAATCCAAGGCACAGTGTGTCCGATATAACTTGTAGTGTTTTTCTTTTGTTTAAAATGGACACCCTTTTATGTAAAAACAACCAGCATTTAGAAAAAAAACGTATTTGGATTGGGTTGATACTTTATAAAAAAGATCCACAGGTCATTTTTTGATGTCTAAGAGTCAACCTTGTATCAATCTGAGGCATGGTGTGGCTGGTAGCACTCAATGTGTCTCACTTTTATTTGAAATGGACAACATTTTAAGTGAAAACAACAAATGGAATATGAAAAACTGTCCAAATGAATTCTGATTCTATTGATACTTTATGAAAACAATCCATGTGTCATATGTGATGTGTATGATTCAACCCCACCTAAATCTAAGGTGCGGGGTGGCTGGTATCACTCGAAGTGTCTTTCTTTTGATTGAAATGGACAACATTTTAAGTAAAACAAGATTTGGCATACAAAAAAAAGAACTAACACATTTTGATTTTGTTGATACTTTATCATAAGGATCAATGGGTCATTTGTGACATGTACGAGTCAAACCCGCCATAATCGAAGGCACGGTGTGGCCTGTAACCCTCATAGTGTCTTTCTTTTGTTTAAAATGGACACCTGTTTTTGTAAAAAGAACTGGCATATAGAAAACAAACCAAACGTATTTGGATTGGGTTGGAACATTATCAAAAGGATACATGGGTCATTTTTGACATTTATGAGTCAACCCCATTTCAATCCAAGGCATGGTGTGGCCGATATCACTCAAAGTGTCTCACTTTTATTTGAAATGGACAACATTTGAAGTGAAAACAACAACTAGCATATGGAAAACCAACCAAAAGGATTCAGATTCTGTTAAAACATTAGGAAAACGATACATGGGTCATATGTGATGTTTAAGAGTCATCCCCACCTCAATCCAAGGCACAGTGTGGCCGATATCACTCGAAGTGTCTTTCTTTTGTTTGAAATAGACAACATTTTATGTGAAAACAAGAACTGGCATACGAAAAAAGACCAAACGCATTTGGATTCTATAGATACATTAGGAAAATGAAACAAGGGTCATATGTGATGTGCAAGGGTCAACCTTTCCCCAATACAAGGCATGTTGTGGTCGGTATCACCCATAGTGTATTTTAGTTTGTTTAAAATGGAGACCCTTTTAAGTAAAAACAACGGGCTTATGGAAAACCGACCAAAAACATTTGGATTGTGTTGATACATTAGCACAAGGATCCATGGGTCGTTTTTTACATGTACGAGTCAACCCTGCCTCAATTCAAGGCATAGTGTGGCCGATACCACTCAATGTGTCTCACTTTTATATGAAATAGACAACATTTTAAGTGAAAAGAGGAAATGACATACGAAAAAATGACCAAACACATTCAGAATCTAATTATACATTTGTGAAACTATCCATGGGTCATTTTTGACATGTACAAGTCAACCACACTTCATTCTGAGGCACAATGTGGCTGGTATGAATCATAGTGTATTTCTTTTGTTTAAAATAGACACCCTTTTAAGTAACAACAACAAGCATAAGTAAAACCCACCAAATGTATTCGAATTATGTTGATACATTAGCATAAGGATCCATGGGTCATTTTTGATGTGTACAGTCAACCCCACCTCAATCTGATGCACAATGTGGCCAGTACCACTCAAAGTGTTTCACTTTTATTTGAAATAGACACCATTTTAAGTGAAAACCAAAATTGACATACGAAAAACTGACCAAACGCATTCAGATTCTATTGATACTTTATAAAAGTGATTCGTGGGTTATTTTTGATGTGTACGAGTCAACCCTGCCTCAATCCGAGTCATGGTGTGACCGGTATCACTTGAAGTGTCTTTCTTTTGTTTAAAATGGATACCCTTTTAAGTAAAAAAATAGAATACATACAACTAACCAAATATATTTAGATTGCATTGATACTTTATCAAAATGATCCATGAGTCAGTTGTGATGTGTATGAGTCAACCATGCCTCAATATGAGGCACGGTGTGGCCGGTACAACTCAAAGTGTCTCACTTTTATCTAAAATGGACAACATTTTAAGTGAAAAAAACTAGCATATGGAAAACTGACCAAACACATTAATATTGTCTTAATACTTTAGAAAAATGATACATGGGTCATATGTGATGTGTATGAGTCAACCCAACCTCAATCCGATGGACAGTGTGGATATTATCACTTGAAGTATCTTTCTTTTGTTTAAAATGGACAACAGTTTATGTGAAAACAACTGCCATATATAAAACCAACCAAACGTATTCGGATTGTATTGATACTTTATCACAAGGATCCCTGGTCTATCATCACACAATACACTTCTCATGTGAGGAACTCTGACCCGTATTCTAAAACACATGACATTTAATACGCTAAGGACAACTACATTCCCTAAGTAACACAAGCTCATTGATAAACACCCATTATAATTATCACTATGTTCAAAGATATCTCCCCCAAACCATGGGACATTATATTTTCATTTGGTTGAATTAATTTATCCATTTCCTTATTTTGGGGATCTTAGATTCTAATTTCTGAATTAAATTTTTTATATGTAATACAAAATGCAATTTTTATATATTTGTAATTCTGTATAACAAATATAAATAAATATTCATTTTTTATGTATTTTATTCATAAGTAATAATTAAATTATTCATGTATTCAATTAAGTATTCAATTATGAATTGAATTTCGGATTTCACATCTAATTAGCATCTCAATTCGGAATTGAATTTTAAATCAATTATGTTTGTTTATAATTACATTATGAATTATGTTTTAATTCTATATGTGTACAGTTTTAGCACGAATATGATTTAAATAAATATGAATTAATTATGTATATGTATGTTTTATAGTTGGTTATTTCATATAATTGGAGGGGATGTTTGAAATGCATAAATGGCAGCCTGCAGTAGTCTTCTTCCTAAATTGCACAGAAAGGAATATGAAAACGGTTTTAAACATTTGGCATAGGGTTGTGAATGTGTTTTATACCAATGGTTCTAGAGAACTGTTGGTAAAAACACTTTCACAACTATTTACAATCCATTGGGTTATAGTGAAATGTCTAGCCTTTACCAACGGTTTACACAAACCGTTGGTAAAAGGCTATAGAAAACTATATTCCAACGGTTTGAAACCATATGAATAGTATGTTTACCAATTTTTTTAATCCATTGGTGAAAGTTTATACCAACAGTTATCTCAAAACATTGGTATAATGTATATTTCTTAACATATACCAATATTTTTCCAGAAACCATTGGCATATGTGTTTATGTACGACTTACTTCCCTACGACTTGGATAACAATTGGTATATATTATACCAATGGTTATCCAGCCTTTACCAACAGTTTGAAACCGATGGAAAATGATTCTTTTCCAGTAGTGGATGATATTGGTGAAAGAAAAATTGTAGGCCCAGAACATGTTGAGGAAACAACGGAAAAAGTGAAGATTATCCAAATCCACATCAAAGCCGCTCAAAGTAGGCAAAAGAGATATGCTAATAACCAAAGGAATGATTTGTAATTTCAAATAGGATATCAAGTTTTCTTAAAGGTATCTTCATTGAAGGGTGTTATACATTTCGGTTAGAAGGGTAAATTGAGACCCAGGTACATCAGAACTTTCAAATTTTTTGAATGAAGTGGAGTTGTAACTTATCATAAGGAAATGCATCCATGTCTCTCTGATGTTCATGATGTGTTCCACGTATCACTGTAGAGAAAATACTTGCTTGACCCCACTCATGTACTCTCCCACGAGGAAATTGAACTGGAAACTAATCTATCTTATTCTGAAGAGCCTGTCAAATATGTTGATACCAGGGAACAAGTGGTGAGAAACTAGATGACTCCTCTCACAAATGTTCTATCGAGAAACCATAAGATGGAAGAGGCAATGTGGTAACCCGAGGAACATATGATGAAGAACCAACCGAATATTTTTACGTAGAAATATTCTAGAAATTTAAAGGATGAAATTATTTTTAAGGAGGGGAGAATGTAACACCCCAAGATTCAATGGTATGTTTCACTTTGAATAATGAAGTAGCTTGAGTTGTATGCAACTTGGAGTTTTGACACACCATGACTAATCAAACTTACCGTTATAAATATTAATAACCATCTTTTGAAATTTTATAAATTTTATTTTTCAAAATGGACTTCATTTTTGAATTCAAAATATCCAATTTATCTTAGGGCGATTTTTTTTGGACTTTTCTGAAAACTTTCAATATTTGATGAATAGTGAAAAATAGTAAATTTTAATTAAAAACAAATTTTTTAATCAAAATAACTTATGGTGATAAATTAAAAATTTGATTGGTTATAAAGTATCATTATATTATATTTTTATCATTTAATATAATTTACTTCATTTTATGTAATTTATAATTTAAACATAACATAAATAAGTGTCAATATTTTGATAGTTATTATTTCTTAAAAACACGTTTTTTGTTTTGACAACGAGAATTAATTTAAAATTAATATCTGCTACTTTTTCCTTTTGAATTTGGAAAAATTGATTACATATTTGTAATAAGGAGGTTGAAATTGTTTAAATAGGCAACTTTTATTTTTAGACATTATGAATAATTACTTGGGTAAATACATGTTCAACAATGGTCATCCTTGGGTCTATTTTGGTACCCCACGAAGCCACTTGAGAGTGATAATGACACTTTATATTAATTAATTTAATGTAAATAAATAAAATGACTTAAACATATATCTTTTAGTAAAAAAATTTAAATGGGGTTATATAAGTTGTCTTTTCAACTATAAATTCTAAATAGAAAGATAAAAGTATTTCCTACATAATCTTATTTTATTTATAAATTGTAGACATTAAATAATTAAATATATTTTTGACACAACGATGATGCAGAAATTACTTTATTGATGTAAGAATCAAATAAGTGGTATTATAAATATTAAAATAAATATAATTTCAATGTTTTTATGAAATCCAATAATTTTCTAATGATTATGAAAATTTAGGTTTTATTTAATGAATTTGTTTCGAAGTAATCAAGTTCTAATTACTTTCACAAAAAACAAATACTAAATAGTGTCACAATTGACATAAATATGATTTCAAAACAAATATTATATTATAAAATTATAAAAAAGTCTTAAAAATATATCGTTCTAACAAAGAACTTATATAATGATAGGTATATAATTAATTAACCACTTGAGGTTCTCTTGGAAGTTTATAGTATGTTTGTTAACCAATTATTATAATAATACAAAAATACATGGTAAAAGTTAAACTATTTAACTAAGATATAAATCTAAAAGACAATGTTAATGTGGTGACCCAAACCTATAAAGACCTATTGGTTGAGTGTTTTTCGACCCATACCCACCATATCCTCGATATAAATCATTTTGGGGCTATAATAAACTGAATATGTTTTTATTATAAAATAATATTTCAATCTTTTCCTAAGGTGCCCCTGACCTCTCTTATAAAAGGGCATTTACCCTTCTCTCAAAATCACAACTCCAAAGCCATTTGGATCAGACATCCTCTACCCAAATAACCTCCCAATTTCCCTCAATTCAACCTAGAGGCATTATTTTGATGAGAAATCCACACTAAGGACCCCTTTCGATCAACTCAAAAGAAACACATGAAGAAGAGGTAATAATTTCACCACCCCCATTCAAGTTTTTTTTCTTCTTTCACTTACTATTTCATTTTTTATTCCCTTATAAAATAATAAATCAAGTATATTCTATATAATTTGATGTTATTATGAAAATTACACATCCATATTCATTATTCTATCCATCACATGAATGACAAATTCATTATACATGCATTCGTATGGCTTACCGTCTCCACGTCTTGGTGTAGTTTGTTATTCAAACACATCGTTTTATGGAAGGGTATAATAATGAGTATAACAAATGTAAATAAAAAATATAAGATGTTAATTATTCTTTATATATGATATACAATCCAATTATATATGATTTTACCATCAATATAATGATATTGTCCCTCGTGTGTACGTACGGATTACCATCTCCACGACCACGATGAGATTCATTTCCCTTCAAACTCATTCAAGAATAATTTTCATTTTATGATTAATAATAATGTTTAAGAACATAATAACATTATGTATATGAATAATATAACTCCTATTCCTAACAAACATGGCTTACGTAACCGAACATATAATGGAAAACGTATCAGTTAAAACCCAAAAAATGATATACTAAACCATTATTAACAATGAAATATTAAAGGATAATATATGATATCCAATTGATGTATATAGTTATTTTCTAAATTAATAACAATTATTTAACTATTATATAGGAGTTTAACATACCACCAATTAAGGAAATGTACAAAGTAAGGGTTAATTTCACAATCTCTTTATTATCCGATGTTGTTTTTACGTAATTGTCTAATGAGACCTCTTATTCATCCAAATCCGTATTTCATAAAAAATTAATTCAAAACATTTTTACTATTTAAAATACTATGGGTTAAAGTAATTTATACCCTTATTTGACCATATATTTTTTGAAATTAATCTTTCTGTCATTTTCCAAACAAGGTACTTTATGACCTTTTTGACCAAATTAAGGTAAGCATGTCTTTTTTTACTTATACAGTGGGTGTGACTATTTTCCATCATTATATCATCATTTAAGCTTCCCATACTATCTTATAAAAATATTTTCAAAATAAATGTTTTCATTTATAATTATGTGACTTGTATATGATTTTAAAATAGAAAGAGATATTTCTCTAAAAATGTTTTGATTTCATCTATGCCAACATCCTTTCATGGATTTTAAGATTGTTTGAAGATGATTTATTATGATAAAAAACATCCATATTGTATTGAAGGTTTTGTGATATGTTTGAGTGTGGATGTGTTATTTTTACCCCATTCATGGTTTATGGATAAAGTATTGACATTTCGTATGATTGCATTAATATGATTGTTTATGTTATGTTTAAACCTTTTTATATGAGGAATGCATTAGACTTACTATGTAATGGGTGAAGCCTGATATAGATTCTCAATGAATCAATAGGACTCTTGAGTCAAACTAGTGTCTTGGGATAAGGCCCTGACAAAATATTATTTATAGTATTGGAACATGGCCTTGACTATCTGGTTATGGAGTCTGGAATTATGCATTCCATCATTTTGAAAGTGGTTATTGATATTTGATGCAATTATTAGACCTGTAGAATATCCATGTGATTAAGTAAATAACATTATTTGATTTTATATTTTCTATATTATGCTGATGTTTATGTTTAAAAGGATTTTGTTTTAGTCTCATACATTTTCATAAATGTTTATGCTTATTTATAAAGGTTTCCTCTATATTGTTATCCTTACTGAGTATCTGAGCACACCCCTTTCTATGTTTTATTTTTTCTAGGATGTGAATAAGTATTTTATGGTCAACCTACAAGGATAGGCTAAGGATATATGTGTGTTCAAAAGGGGACACAATTTTGGTGACGTTTTTATTTCATGATGTAATGTATAACTTATGAGTGTATCTAGAACATCAAGGAAACTAAACTAATCGGTCATTCAGGACATGATTCCATGTATTATTCCAATGTTATGTAAGAATTAATAGACTCTAGGTAACTAGGGTTAGGGCATTATAGTTGGTACGAGAGAGAGTGTAGTACAAACATTGGAAGCTATATTTAGAAAAACTCTAATTAGATAACATTACCCTAAGATAGACATTGAGGATTAGTATGGATAAAATTCCTAGAATTTTGGTGTTGTTGATATTTTGTGAGTTTTTCAAGAAATACATCCCTGTATGGATACGAACAGGTAGAGGAGGATCTAGCACAGATATACCAAGGGGTAAAACTGAAAAAAAAACTTTGATATAGACTCGAATGGGAACTTGTGCACGAAAATGAGCCTCTCTTCACTCTTGGTTATGACAATCCCGAGGGATATGCTTAGGATAATTCTAATTTTCTTTAAAAACCATGATGAAGTGTTTATGAGTATATAATTCTCCAAGAAAACATTTTTATGATTATTGATTATATCTATAAACTATTCAATTAATGTTTAATGTTTTTCATTTTGGAATTATATATTGCGATTCATAAACTAATCGAGTGTATTCCATTATTTAGAAATGGAACCTAGTGTAAGGAATGCTAACTATATCAACCCACATAATCCATGTAGGGATTTCCCTCCTATTCAAGATAATTATAGTGGAGCTGGTGATGCAACTGGTGATGATTAGCTTATCACCATACTGGGACAACTCACAATGAATATGAATATTAACCTTACCCAAAAGGAGCACATTGATCCACAATGCGGAGGATCAATGATAGGCCACTTCATGATGCAACAACCACAAAAATTCAATGGGAGTAAAAATCCATTAGTATATCAGAAATGCATAAGTTTTTTAGAGAAAATATTTCATGCTTTGGGGAGTAGAGAAAGTGAAATAGTTGTCATGGCAGTTCATCACCTCACGAGAGACACAAATCAATGGTGGTCATTAATCTGAAACACAAATGAAGATGAAGAAGTATCAAACATGAAATAGAGGGAGTTTAAAGATATTTTCTTAGAAAAATACTTTCCTCATGACCATCGAGTAGATATGGAAAGACAATTTCTTAGTCAGAGGGAAAAGGAGGATGAGAATGTTGCAAACATGAGGCTCACATTTTAAGGCTAACAAGGCAGAAACCAGATTATATACATATCCCAAGGAGTAATATTGATCAATTATTTTATGGGTTAAATCCATTTCACTACCGAGCATTAGTCTCACAATCCTTCTCATTGTACAAATATATTGTCTCCTGCACTATCAAAACAGAAAAATAATCCGCTATGTCTTATGACCTCAAAGAAAAGAAAGAGAGGAAAAGATCTAATGAACAATCTTGAAATGAAAATAAGGGAAAGAAGGGAAAATTTGAATTTCCATCCTACCGTAAATGTTGGAAGAAACACCCTAGTACTTGCCTGATGGGAATGGAAGTCTTTGATAAGTGTGGTGAAAAAGGCCACCAAGATCATGATTCTAAGGGGGTGAAAGTGGCAATAAATGTTGAATTCTATAATTGTAGAGAAAAGGGTAATTATGAAAATGAATGTCCTAAGTGCCAAGGGAAATTACCTCAGAAAAGGACAAGGGTTAAAGGCCAAGCTTATGCGATCACTACTGCTGAGGTTGAATCTCCGAAAGACGTGGTGGCAGGTAATTTAATTGTTTCCGGAAGATTATCCAATGATTTATTTGAATCTAGATCATCACATTTTTTTATATATTCAATGTTTTCTAAGAAAATTAAATATTTAAATTTGGCAAAACAAGGGAGGTTTCACTCCAAACACCTAAGATAATTATCATCACAACAAAGATTTGTGAATCAGTTCCCATTTTTTCATATAAATGTTATTTATATGCGGATATCATCATCATAATCATGATTTAATTTGATATAATCCTCAGTATGGATTGGATTTTGGACCACGATGCAAGAATTTATTATAAGAATAAGTTAGATACATTTTTCAATGATGATAAATTGTACCATACATTTAGAGAAGAAACACCGCCACCTGATTATTATCTAGATCCACACCTAGTAGTTCTACTAAATTCAATTATTGGGGAGGAAAATAATGAAATAACTTTGGGAGAGTAGAAGAATGTTTAAATAGAGGACGTACCTATTGTGCAAGAATAGTTTGACGTATTTCCATAGGATTTACCTGGACATCCTCTAGAGAACTAAATTGTGTTTTCCCTTGATTTAATTCCTGGTTAAAGGACCATATTGAAGACCACTTATGAAATGGACATTGGGGAATTAGTGGAACTAAAGAAAACACTAATGGAATTGAGTAATAAGGGATTTATTGATCCTAGTATTTCTCTATGGGGATCCCCTGTTCTTTTTGTTATGCAGAAAGATGTATCTATGTGGTTGTGCGTTGACTACATAAAGATCAATGATATAACAATAAAGAAAAATTATCCCTTACCTCACATTAATGATTTATTTGACTAACATCATGGAGCTCAATAATTTTCAAAGATTGAACATCGATCTGAATATCATCAGTTCTGTGTAAAGTAGGAATACATTCTAAAAGCAGCATTTCGATCAAGGTATGGGCATTACGGGTTTACAGTAATGCCTTTTGGATTGAATACTACACCTTCTTTCTTCTTGTATCTATTGAATATAGTTTTCAAAGAATATATTGTTGAATTTTTAGTGGTATTTATTGATGTTATTTCAGTATACTCAAAATGCTACACTTATCATTAAAATCACTTGCACAATTTCCTATGGACTCTTAGAAGAAATGAATTTTATGGTTGTAGTGGGGTTTTCTTAGTGGTAAGAACCCCATAATCGTACATGAAAAATTGGGGTTCAAAACTCATTGTGTGTAGAGAACTATAGTAGTGGTGGCACTAAAGAAATGGCGAGCACTTTAGCAGCAGCATGTCACTGTAACAGAGGTATGGTACTGTAGAAGTAGTAGTTACTGTGTAGTACTATAGCAACAGATTACTGTAGTAATAATATTTACAGAATGGGCCTTGGGCCAAATATTTGGGCCTATGGGCCATGTAATGGGCTAAATGCCCACTGGGACTTTCGGATATGTAATGGGTCTCCCTCTACCTAGTAAAAGATGTATTTTCTTTACATTAAATAATAAATGAGGCTTCGACCCCATCATTTTAAAAAAATGAATTATATGGGAAATTTAGAAAGTGTGAATTCTTTCTTCAAGAGATTTTATTTATTGGCCATATTTCTTCTAAGGATGGAATCTCTCTTGATCCTTCAAAGACCATGGCAATCCATGAATGGCCAACATTGATGAGTATAAATAAGGTATGAAATTTTATTGGTTTAGCAGGTTGTTATCGGTGTTTTTTCTAGAATTTTTCCCAATTGGCTAACCCATTAACCAAGCTCACTTGTAAATGGGTTAAATTTGTTTGGAAAAAAAGAGTGTGAATAATGTTTTGAAGAACTGAAGAGATGATTGGTAAATGCTTCTATCGTGAATTTACCATCAGGTAATGATGGTTTATTTATATATAGTGATTCTTCAAAGAAAGGGCTTGGTTGTGTCCTTATATAGAATGCTACAGTTATTTACTATTCATCATGACAGCTAAAAATTCATGAGAAAAATTATCATATTCTTTATCTTGAGTTAGCAGCTGTAATCATTGCTATGAAGATATGGAGACACTATCTCTATGATAAAAATGTGAGATTTATAATGGTCACAAGAGTTTGAAGTATATTTTTCTCACAGAAAGACCTCAACATAAGGCAAATACATTGTCTTGAACTAATCAAGTATTATGATTGCACTATACACTACCACCCTGGGAAGGTAAATAAGGTGCAAGATGCTTTGAGTAGAAGGATCATGGGGTTTTGAACATGATGAAAGTTGAAAGGGATCCTATTTTCATGGATCTAGTAAATATGGATATGGGAATAACCATGGAAGGTGGAACATTAATACTTATTCAAATTGTTTCCAAAACATATTTACTAAAAAGGATAAAGAGTTATATGTCTGATGATGAGGAGTTTCAAAAGAAGATTAAAGTTGTGAATGATGGGAGATTGAGTGACTTCATATATGAAGATGGATTTTTGAAAATTGGGAAGAGACTTTGTTTTCCTAAAATACCTGATCTAAAATGGGAATTGTTGGATGATGCTCATAGCTACAATTTCCCTATTCACTCTTGGAGCACCAAGATGTATAAATATTTGAAATTTTTTTTGGTGGGACAACAGAAATATGGCGATTACTGGTTTTGTGTCAATATGTATGGTTTGTCAACTAGTGAAAGCTATAAGGCAACATCCAAGAGGTGTCATCCAACCTCTTCCCATACCTCAGTGGAAATGGGATAATATTATGATGTACTTTATCATGGGGCTACCAAAGACTCCTTGAAGGAATGATACAATATGGGTCATTGTTGATCATCTTACCAAATCAGTACATTATCATTCTATAAAAGAAGATTTACCATTTTCACTTATGGAAAGACTATATATTAATGACATTGTAAAACTTCATGGATTACCACTATCGATTATTTCTGATTGGGATCACCATTTTACATGAATATTCTGGGAATGTCTTCAGAAATCCCTGGATACTGAACTTTATTTGAGCACTCCCTACCACCCAAAAACTGATAGACAATCAGAACGAACTATTGAAACCTTAGAAGGAATTTTGAGATCTTGACCACTTGACTTTCAAGGTGTGTGGGATCAATATTTACATCTAGTAGAATTATCCTATAACAATAGATTCCTTTCAAGTATTCATATGTAACCATATGAAGCATTATATGGAAAGAGATGTTTCACACCAACTTGTTGGGATGATGTTGGTAAAATAAAACTCGTAGGCACAGAACTTGTTGATGAAACAATGGAAAAAGTGAAGATTATTCAAAACCACATCAAAGCATATCAAAGTAGGGAAAAGAGCTATGCTGATAACCAAAGGAATGATTTGGAATTTCTAGTATGTGATAATATTTTCTTGAAGGTATATTAATGGAAGGGTTTTATACATTTCGGTAAGAAGGATAAATTGAGTCCCATGTACATCAGACCATTCAAAATTCTAGAATAAATTGGAGTTGTTTCTTATCATTTGTAAATGCCTCCAAGTCTCTCCAAAGATCATGATGGGTTCCACGTATCACTATTGAGAAAATACAATCTTGAACCAACGCATGTAATCACCAATGAGGAAATATAATTGGAACCCAATCAGTCTTTTTGTGAAGAGCTGGTCAAAATTCATGAAACCAAAGAAAAATTATTGAGAAACTAGATGACTCATCTGGTAAAAGTTCTATTGAGATACCATTAAATGGAAAAAGAAATGTGAGAACCTGAGGAACATATGATGAAGAACCACCTGAATCTTTTTATGCAGTAATATTCTAGAAATTTTGAGGATAAAATTATTTTATGTAGGGGAGAATGTAATACCCCAACCTTCCATGGTACGCTTCCCTTTGAATAATGTTGTTGCTTGCGTTGTATGCAACTTGGAATTTTAACACACCACGACTAATTAAACTAGCCATTACCAATAGTAATAACCGATTTTTGAAATTTTTGAAATTTTATTTTTCAAAATAGACTTTATTTTTTAATTAGGAATTTAAAAATTAGCTTAGGATGAATTTTTTATACTATTATGAAAACTTCTAATTTTTTATGAATAGTGAAAAATACTATATTTTAATTATGAACCATTTTTTTAATCAAAATAATTTATACTGTCAAACTACATATCTAAGTGGTTTTAAAGTATCATTAGATTAATTTTTTATTATTTAATATAATTTAGGCCATTTCTTTTAATTTCAAATTTAAACTGGACATAAACAACATTCAATCATTTGATAGTTATTTTTTCTTAAAACCCGCTTTTTGTTTTGACAATGATAATTAATTTTAAATTAAATTATCCCACTTTTGTGTCTTGAATTAGGAAAATGGATTCCATATTTGGAATCAGGTTGTAGAAATTGTGTAAATAAGGAACTTTTATTTTTGGGCATTATGAATAATTATTTTGGTAAATATTTTATTTAACATGGTTAAAAGGTAAATCTGGAAACTAAGGTTAAAAAATAATATTATAATACTATTAAATTACCCGATTATGTGTCATATTCCTTTTTTTTTATACATTGCCGACCATGAGCATCCTCGGGTCGATTTTGGGACCCCATGGAGCCACTTTAGATTGATAATGACCCTTTATATTAATTATTTTAAAGTAAAGACAAAAATGACATAAACATATATCTTTTAGTAAAAAAAAATTAAATGGGGTTATATAAGTTATCCTTTCGACTATAAAAACTAATTATAAAGATAAAAAGGCTTCCTAAATAATTTTATTTTATTTATAATTATTTGATATTAAATAATTAAATTTATTTATGACACAATGGTGATGAAATAATTACCTTATTAATGAATGAATCAAATAAATGGAATTGTAAATATTAAAATAAATATAATTTCAATGTTTTTGGGACATAAACGAATATTCTAGGTGAATATTTCATGTTATGGTTGATTCAATGTATTTGTTTCAAATTAATCAATTTGTGATGACTTTCACAAAAACCAAATACTTAATAGTGTCAAAATTGACGTAAATGTGTTTTTGAAACAAATATTATATTATTAAATTATATAAAATTCCTAAAAGTCTATGGTTTTGAGAAAGAACTTATATAATGATATGTATATCATTAATGAACCAATTTAGTTTCTCTTTTCATTTTATAGTATGTTTATTAACAAATTATTATAATAACACAAGAATACAAGGTAAAAGTTAAACTATTAATCTATGAGTTAAATCTAAAAGATAAGGTTAATGTTGTGACTCAAACTTGTCTAAAACAAATTGGTTGAGGTTTTGTAGACCCATAACAACATTATAATCGAAATAAATCATTTTTTGATCCATTATAATCCAAAAATGAATTTATTATAATATAATATTTCAATATTATCCTAAGGCGTCCCTCACCTCTCTTATAAAAAGGTACTTCCGCTTCTCTCAAAATTACACCTCCAAAGCCATTTTTCTCTTCAAAACCCTACTCAAATATCCTCCCAATATTTCTCAATTCAACCTAAATACCTTAGTTTTATCTTAAAATCAACCTAAGGAGCCCTTTTGATCAACTCAAAATGAAACACCCGAAGAAGAGATAATAATTTCACCACAGTCTTTCATGTTCCTTTCCTCTTCCACTTCCAATTTATTTATTTTTTCCATTATAAAATAATAACTACAGTATATTCTATATACTGGGATGTTATTATAAAAATGTTACAACCATATTCATTATTTTATCCATCATTCGAATGAAAAAGTCTCCATACGTGCTTATGTACGGCTCGCCGTATCCACGTCGTGGTGTAGTTTGTTAGTCAAACACTTCATTATTTGGATGGTATAATAATGAGTATAATAATTTAAATAATAAATATAACATGTTAATTATTATTTATATTTTATATACCATCCAATAACATATGATTACACCATCAATATAATGATATTGTCGCTCGTTCGTACGTATAGATTACCGTCCCCACGAACGCGATGAGATTCATTTCTCATCGTAATTTTTCAAGAATAATTTTTATTTTATGATTAAAAATAATGTCTAAAAACTTTATATCATTATATATATGAACAATTTACATCCTATCTATAACAAAGATATATTATTTAACCGAGCATATAATGAAAAACAAATCAGTTAGCTCCCCAAATGATGATACTACTGAAATATTAAAGAATCATATATGATATCATATTTATGTATATAGTTGTTGAATAATTTAATAAATTTTTTAACTATTATATAGGTGGTTAACATACCATCGACTAAGGAAAAGTACAAGTCAATGGTTAATTTCACAATATCTTTATTATCCAAAATTATTTTGAAGTAAGTATCTACTGGGACCTCTTTATCATCCACATCTGTGTTTTCTTAAAAATGTAATTCAAATAATTTTAAATATTTACAATACTGTGGGTTAATGTCATTTGTACTCTTATGTGACCATATATGTTTTTAAAGGAACCATTCCGTCATTTTCCAAACAAGGTACTTTATTTCCTTTTCGACAAAATTAAGGTATGAATGTCTTTTTTTAGCTTATACGGAATATGTGGCTATTTTCTGTAATTATATTTTCATTGAAGTTTCCCATAAAATATAATAAATATGTTTTCAAAATAAATTTTCACTTTTTTAATTAAATGACATATAAATGATTTCAAAATAAAAAGAGATATTTATTTAAAAAGGTTTTGATTTCTTCTATGTCAACATCCTTTGATGGATTTTACTATTGTTTGAAGTTGATTTGTTATGATACAAAACTTTTATATTTTATTGAATGTTTTATGATATGTTTGACTGTGGATGTGTTATTTTTACACCATTCATTGTTTATGGATAAAGTATTGACATTTTGTATACTATTTTTAAAATGAATTTTTATGTTATGTTTAAACCTTTTCGTATGAGGAATGCATTGGACTTAGTAAGTGACGAGTGGATCCCTCTATAGCTCCTCGATGCATCAGTAGGTATTATGAGAAAAACTTGTTTCTTAGCACAAGGCCTTGACAAAATATTATTTTTAGTATTGGAACAAGGCCTTCACTATGTGGTTATGAAGTCTAGCATTATTCATTCCATCATTATGAAAGTGGATATTGATATTACATGCCATTATTTTACTAGTATAAAATCCATGGGATTAATTAAATGGAATTATTTGATTTTATATTTTCTATATCATGCTAATCTTTTTGTTTAAAAGGATTTTGTTTTAGTCTTATACATTGTATTAAATGTTTATAATTATTTATAAAGGTTTCTCATATATTGTTATCCTTACTAAGCATCTGAGCTCACCTATTTCTATATTTTATTTTTTATAGGATGGGAAGAATTATTTTATAGTTGACCATCTAGTATAGCCTAAGGATATAAGTGTGTTAAAATGGGGACAAAATGTTTTTGATGTTTTTATTTCATGAAGTAATGTAAAACTTATAAATGTATCTATTACTTCAAAGGATACTAAACTGATTAGTATTTTGAGGACATGATTCCATGTATCATTCAAATGTTATGTAATAATGTACCAAATATTTGTAACTAGGGTCGGGGCGTTCCACTTGAGGCTTTTGTTGTCAGTGAAAATGTAACACCCCAAGATTTCATAGTGTGTTATTTCTTTAAAATAATACTATAAGTTTCACTACACGCAACACCGAGTTCAAGCACACCATGAATTACCAAACAAGCCGTTCAAAAGAGGTTATGAATATTATTAACTAAATTTTAAACTTTATATAATCCTTATAATTTTAGAATCCATTTTATGAGTTTCTTAGACATAATACAAGAACAGATTCATTTTCAGTATTGCACTTTTATCAACTTTTAATAGTGAAACCTTTTTAAATACAATATTTTAAACTTTTTGACTAAATGGGGACATCAAAAAAAAATTTAAAATGAAACATCCCATGCTTCCACGGTACGCTTTCCTTTGAATAATACAGTAGCATGTGTTGTACGCAACTTCGAGTTCAAACACACCACAACCAATCAAACTAGCCGTTATGAATAGTAATACCTACTTTATGAAATTATATATATTTTATATTTTAGAATGGACTTCATTTTTGGATTCGGAATATCGAATTTAGCCTAAGGTGAAATTTTGGTACATTTCGGATAACTTTCATATTTTGATGAATAGTTAAAATTACTAAATTTTAATTAAAAACAACTTTTTTAATCAAAATAATTAATAGTGATAAATTATGAATTTAAGTGGTTTTAAAGTATATTTAGAATATATTTTTACCATTTAATATAATTTTGGTCATTGGACATAATATTACAATTAAACTGAACATAAACAGGTGTCAATCTTTTGATAGTTATTATCAATTAAAAACACGCTTTTTGTTTTGACAGCGGGAATTAATTTTAAATTAATTTCTGCCACTTCTGTGGTTTGAATTTAGAAAAATGTATTCCATATTTGGAATCAGGATTTTCAAATTGTGTAAATAGGTAATTTGTATTTTTAGACATTTTGAATAATTACTGCGGTAAATATTTTATTTACCATGGTTAAGGGTAAATCCGGTAAATAAGGGTTAAAAAATAATATTATAATAATACTAAATTACCCTAAAACGTGTCTTAACCCTATTGGTTGATACATGGTCGACCATGGGCATCTTTGGGTCGATTTTGGGACCCCATGGATCCACTTGTAAGTGATAATGACACTTTATTTTAATTAAGTTAAAATGAATACAAAAATGACACAAGCATATATCCTTTAGCAAAACAATTGTTACATAGGGTTATATATGTTGGATTTTAGATTATAAATATTCATTAGAAATATAAAAATATTTCCTACATAATGATATTTTATTTATAATTTTTAGACATTAAATAATTTATTTTATTTATGACACAATAATGATGCAGTAATTACTATAATAGTGAAAAATTAAAATAATTGATATTATAAATACCCAAATAAATATAATATGAAACTTTTAATGAATTAAACTAATTTTCTAGGATAACATGATATATTAGGATTGATTGAATTGAATTATTTCGAAGTAATCAATCTGTTATGAGTTTCAAAAAAATCAACTATTGAATAGTGTCAAAATTGACATAAAAGAGTTCTTAAAAAAAATATTATATTATTAATTGATATTAAATTCCTAAAAATCTAAGGTTCGGCCAAGAGACTTATATCATGATAGTTTAATCATTGATGGACCACTTGGGGGTCGCTTGGATGTATGTAGTAAGTTTATTAACTAAATTATATAAAAATACAAAGAGACATTGTAAAAGTGAAACTAATTAATTTAGAGTTAATACTTAAAGATAAGGTTAATATAAGTACCCAAACCTGTCTAAATTCTATTGGTGGAGTTGTTTTCGACCCATCCCCACCTTAACCTTTGAATAGTCAACTTTGGAGCCATTGGAAACCGATTATGAAATTATTATAAACTAATATCTCTAGCTTTTCCAAAGGTGCCCCTCACCCCTCTTATAAAAGGGCACTCCTCCTTCTCATTTTTTCACACCTTCAAAGCCTTTTGGTTCGGCCAAAATCTGCCCAAATACTCTCCCAACTTCCCTCACTACAACCTAGGGGCCTTAGTTGGATCAGAAATCCAACCTAAGGAGCCCTTTTGATCAAATCAAAAGGAAGAACCTGAAGAAGAGGAGGTTATCTACCCCAACCAAGTAAAAGTACAAGGTAAGGGATTTTCTTATCTTACTTTCAATTCCATGAGATTTCCATTGTTCGCCACTAAATTATTGAAAGTGGTGTATTGTGTAGTACCATTTGATATATATTATCATGATTCTCTTTATATTCAGGTAATTCTGTAAATCATTTGGTGGTTATTAACTTTTGGCCATACGACTCAGTTGATTAACGTGGTAAGGGGTTTTCATCTCACTCTTTATTTCTGTGAGATTTATGCCATATTTCCACTATTATCTTTTGTGTGGTGTATGTACTGACCATAATTGTATTCTTTGTGTAATACACTTTACCTTATGTGTATTTACATTTTCATTGTATGATACCTCTTTCATGGGTTGTATGTTTCATAAGTTACCAAATCGATAAGGGTTTACTTCACAATCTCTTTAATATCCGAGGTTGTTTTTACGTAAGTATCTACAGGGACATATTTACAATCCATGTCCATTTTTCATAAAAGAGTTTTCAAAGGGATTCTTTCTAAGGGAACTTTTACTAAAACATCATCTTAAATGTTTTAAATATTTATTCTTCTAAATCATTCTCATTTATGTCCATGTTTTCAAAATGGTTTGTAAGGATTTATTTATATGAAAATGAATGTTTTAAAAGAGTTAATTCCATTCAAAAGTTTCAAATTGGTATGGGACACTTTGATTCAAAAATGTATTTAAATGCCTTACTTTCTAAATTGTGTAACATTAAAATGTTTTCATGAAAAAGGGATATTTCTCTCAATAATTTTTAAAAAACATTTTCATCTATGTCAACATCCTTTGATAGATTTTAAGATTATTTGAAGTTGATTTATTATGATATAAAACTTCCATATTGTAATGAAGTTTTGTGATATGTTTTACTGTAGATGTGTCATTTATATAGAATTCATGGTTTATGAGTAAAGTATTGACATTTCGTATGCTAGTTCCAATAAGGATGTTTATGTTATATTTCAACCTTTACTTCATATGAATGTGTTGGACAAGTATGTTCCAGGTTCGGGACTGGTTAAAGTAAGCCCTCTAGGTTGGGGACTGGTAAAAGTAAGCCCTCTAGGTTAAGGACTGGTAAAAGTAAGCCCTCCGGTTTGGTCTCCGGATATTAGAGGCACTCCGGGTTGGTGTCCGGTTATTAGAGGCACTCCGGGTTGGTGTTCGGTTATTAGAGGCACTCCGGGTTGGGTTCCGGTTACAGTTATCCCCAAGGTCTTGGGACGAGGCCTTGAAAAGAAATTAAAGTTTAGCATTATGCATTCCATCATTATGAAAGTGGTTATTGATTTTGCATGTGATTATTCGATTAGTAGAATATCCATGTGAATAAGTAAATGGAAATATTTCATTTTACTTTTGCCATACTATGTTGAAGTTCAAGTTTAAAAGGCTTTTGTTTTAGTAATGCATTGCCTTAAATGTTTATGCTTATTTTGAATGTTCCGCTATATTGTTATCCTTACTGGGCATTTGAGCTCACCCCTTTTCTATGTTTTATTTTCCCCAGGATGTGAAGAAGTAAGTTATGAATGACCTGCAGGGATATTATGAGGGGATAATAGTGTGGACTGTGGAGACATTATGTTGTTGTAGTAGTTTTTCATTTTATGATGTAATGTAAAACTTATGAATATATCTAGTGTTTCCAAGGCTACTAAACCAATCGGTCTTTCGAGATTTGATCTTTCTTGTGATCTTGCCAATGTTATGTAATAACGCACCGACTCCAGGTAACTGGGGTCGGGGCGTTACAGTTGGTATCAGAGGAAGTTTAGTATAAACCTTGAAAGCTAGATTTAGATAAACTCTGATTAGAGCATGTAGACCTAAGTTGAACATTGAGGATTAGTGTAGAAGAACTTCCTATAATTTTGGTATTGTAGAGATTTTGTGAGTTTTCTGAGCAATACATCCCTGTCTGGATACATGAAGGTAGAGGCGGATCTGGCACAGATGTACCTAGGGGTAAAACCTGAAAACACCGCTTTGAGCTAGACTCGAACGGGAACTGGTGCATGACAACGGGCCTTGCTGCACTCTTGGTTACGACACTCCCGGGGGATATGCTTAGGGTAATTATCATTTTCTTTACAAACCATTATGAAGGGTTTATGAGTATATACATCCTCAAAGGAGACATTTTTATGATTATTGATTATATCCATAAATAGTTCAATTTATGTTAAGTGTTTTATAAGTATGGGATTATGTATTTTGATTCATAAACTGATCTAGTGTATGCCATTGTTTAGAAATGGCACCCAGTAGAAGGAATGAGAACTCCAGAAATACACATGATCAAAAGAGAAGGAAGGATCATATCTTTCATGGTCTTAAGCTAGAATTTATAAGAGAAATAGTCTTCCATGTATTATCATCATATGAAGAAATAATATCATGTGTTGATAAGATAAATAAAGATTTTACTAAGTCCTATGGCTTTGAAGGGATGAAAGAGAAGAAAAGGATGGAAGAGAGAACGATGGATAAAGGGAAGAGGGAAAATAAGAATTTTCCCATATGTGATAACTGTGGGAAGAAACACCCTGGAACTTGTCTGAAAGGAATGGGAGTTTGTTATAAGTGTGGAGGAAAAGGGCACAAAGTACGTGACTACAAGGGTAAGAAAATGGTTTCAAATGTACAATGATTCATTTGCAAGGAGTTTGGACACTACGCGAACCTATGTCCCAGTCATCAGACTATGCCGCAAATGATATTATTGGATAATAATCAAGTTATGATACTACCACAGATGAAGAGGAATGATTAGAGTTCTTATGTTGATTATGTCATTTGAGTGTTGTATCAACAATGTACTTGTTATAATAATTATGGAGTATATAGGGATTGTACTGCAGTACTTTTTTATTGAGGACTTGAGATTGTGTGGAACAAAGAAAAGTGACTCAATAGTAGGTTAAATTTTTGGAAAATATATGGTTGAGAGAAAGATAAACCATAATATGGTTCTGATACCGAGGTAGTGATTTTAGAATAATACATGATTGATTTGGATAAATTATATTGGATATTCTTGAATACCTTGAAGCTGATTAATGATTTGTATATTCCATCATTATTGGGGTTTAAAACATTTTTGGATTGATGAATTATATCCAGCATTCTATATGGAATAAGGGAGCATGAATGTGACCAATAAGTATTATGGTAATTTAGGATGTTTCAGTGTTTTAAAATAATACATGATGAAGGTATTCATATGCTATTATGGGGTAAAAAGGATCTACATTAAGTTTACCTTCCTTATAAATATTGGACTGTGAGTTTGGACAGAAGTATTTTGGATAAATTCTAGTTTGAGATTAATTTTTTTATTACCATAAAAGGACAACCCAGAGGTCGGGCGGCAACCCGTCGCGACCGGCAAGGCCGCAAGACTTCAACCCGCAACCAAAGGGCGACAAGGGTGTATCACCTACCACTATCCCATGAGATGTCCTGGATTAAATAAAGTAGTTTTTTAAAAGATCTGGTAGATGAATTATAAATTCGTTGATTTTGGAACCCTCTATGAATATTATAAATAGAATGTTTTTTTTACGAGTGAATGATGAGTTTTTGGTAGAAATTTATTAATGGATAAAACTCTAATTATAAAGTAAGTATATCTCCTTATGATCTTAGCCAATCTCATAAATAAATTCCTCATCATTAAGAAAAGGAACTTAGAACAAAAATGTTGTCCTAGATGGTACCTTAAATCATCACTAATTTATGGCTTTGGGATTGTTGGCCTTTTCATAGCCATGTTCTCTACCACTCTCCATCAGATAACTGATGGTTATATTTTTCATCCATATCCATATTTTCCTACATGGAACCCTAGTATGTGTTATTTTCGGTAATCTTCATACTTTCCACTCTTTATTTAAAATAGAGGCCTCATAAATTCATTTTTCGATGTGGGATTTCAACTAAGATATTTTTAAACGTCAAAAATGTGTTATCCCAATACCCTATGTTTGGTTGAACCGATGGTATTTCAAATCATCGTAGATTGATGATTTTAAGGACCACAATTTTGTACATTTTTTTGATTGATGACCTCAATCACTACCTATAAATATTTACGTTTTTCCTCCAATTATATGTCTCTAATTGCGACCAATGTTCTCCTAATAGAGATCATAATTTGGTGGTGATCCTTTCATTTTTCTTTTCCTCATATTAAGACTAAATTTTAGTAACCCAATTTCCAATGTGGGTTTTCCCACAAAGATATTTTTTATTTTCAAACTTTTATTTTCGAAGAACAATTTCAAATTGCGAGGACGCAATTTATTGAAGGAGGGGAGAATGTAACACCCCAAGATTTCATAGTGTGTTATTTCTTTAAAATAATACAATAAGTTGCACTACACGCAACACCGAGTTCAAGCACACCATGACTTACCAAACAAGCCGTTCAAAAGAGGTTATGAATAGTATTACCTAAATTTTAAACTTTATATAATCCTTATAATTTTAGAATCCATTTTATGAGTTTCTTAGACATAATACAAGAACAGATTCATTTTCAGTATTGCACTTTTATCAACTTTTAATAGTGAATCCTTTTTAAATACAATATTTTAAACTTTTTGACTAAATGGGGACATCAAAAAAAAAATTAAAATGAAACAACCCAAGCTTCCACGGTACGCTTTCCTTTGAATAATACAGTAGCGTGTGTTGTACGCAACTTCGAGTTCAAACACACCACAACCAATCAAACTAGCCGTTATGAATAGTAATACCTACTTTTTGAAATTATATATATTTTATATTTTATACTGGACTTCATTTTTGGATTCGGAATATCGAATTTAGCCTAAGGTAAAATTTTGGTACATTTCGGATAACTTTCATATTTTGATGAATAGTGAGAATTACTAAATTTTAATTAAAAACAACTTTTTTAATCAAAATAAATAATAGTGATAAATTATGAATTTAAGTGGTTTTAAAGTATATTTAGAATATAGTTTTACCATTTAATATAATTTTGGTCATTGGACATAATTTTACAATTAAACCGAACATAAACAGGTGTCAATCTTTTGATAGTTATTATCTCTTAAAAACACACTTTTTGTTTTGACAGCGGGAATTAATTTTAAATTAATTTCTGCCACTTCTGTGTTTTGAATTTAGAAAAATGGATTCCATATTTGGAATCATTATGTTCAAATTGTGTAAATAGGTAACTTTTATTTTTAGACATTTTGAATAATTACTGCGGTAAATATTTTATTTACCATGGTTAAGGGTAAATCCGGTAAATAAGGGTTAAAAAATAATATTATAATAATACTAAATTACCCTAAAACGTGTCTTAACCCAATTGGTTGATACATGGTCGACCATGGGCATCTTTGGGTCGATTTTGGTACCCCATGGATCCACCTGTAAGTGATAATGACAATTTATTTTAATTAAGTTAAAATGAATACAAAAATGACACAAGCATATATCTTTTAGAAAACCAATTGTTACATAGGGTTATATATGTTGGATTTTAGATTATAAATATTCATTAGAAATATAAAAATATTTCCTACATAATGATATTTTATTTATAATTTTTAGACATTAAATAATTTATTTTATTTATGACACAATAATGATGCAGTAATTACTATAATAGTGAAAAATTAAAATAATTGATATTATAAATAACCAAATAAATATAATATGAAACTTTTAATGAATTAAACTAATTTTCTAGGATAATATGATATATTAGGATTGATCTAATTTAATTTTTTCGAAGTAATCAATCTGTTATGAGTTTCACAAAAATCAACTATTGAATAGTGTCAAAATTGATATAAAAGAGTTCTTAAAACAAATATTATATTATTAATTGATATTAAATTCCTAAAAATCTAAGGTTCGGCCAAGAGACTTATATAATTATAGGTTAGTCATTAATGGACCACTTGGGGGTCTCTTGGATGTATGTAGTATGTTTATTAACCATATTATATAAAAATTCATAGAGACATTGTAAAAGTGAAACTAATTAATTTAGGGTTAATACTTAATGATAAGGTTAATATAAGTACCCAAACCAGTCTAAATTATATTGGTTGAGTTTTTTTTGACCCATCCCCACCTCAACCTTTGAATAGTCAACTTTGGAGCCATTGGAAACCGATTATGAATTTATTATAAACTAATATCTCTAGCTTTTCCAAAGGTGCCCCTCACCCCTCTTATAAAAGGGCACTCCTCCTTCTCATTTCTTCACACCTTCAAAGCCTTTTGGTTCAGCCAAAATCTGCCCAAATACTCTCCCAACTTCCCTCACTACAACCTAGGGGCCTTAGTTTGATCAGAAAGCCAACCTAAGGAGCCCTTTTGATCAAATCAGAAGGAAAAACCTGAAGAAGAGGAGGTTAACCTACCCCAACCAAGTAAAAGTACAAGGTAAGGGATTTTCTTATCTCACATTCAATTTCGTGAGATTTCCATTGTTCGCAACTAAATTATTGAATGTGGTGTATTGTGTACTGCCATTTGATATATATTATCATGATTCTCTTTATATTCATGTAATTCTGTAAATCATTTGGTGGTTATTAACTTTTGGCCATACGACTCAGTTGATTAACGTGGTAAGGGGTTTTCATCTCACTCTTTATTTCCGTGAGATTTATGCCATATATCCACTATTATCTTTTGTTTGGTGTATGTACTGCCCATAATTGTATTCTTTTTGTAATACACTTTACCTTATCTATATTTACATTTTCATTGTATGATACCTCTTTCATGGGTTGTATATTTCATAAGTTACCAAATCGATAAGGGTTTACTTCACAATCTCTTTAATATCCGAGGTTGTTTTTACGTAAGTATCTACAGGGACATATTTACTATCCATGTCCATATTTCATAAAATAGTTTTCAAAGGGATTATTTCTAAGGGAACTTTTACTAAAACATCATTTTAAATGTTTTAAATATTTATTCTTCTAAATCATTATCATTTATGTCCATGTTTTCAAAATGGTTTGTAAGGATTTATTTATATGAAAATGAATGTTATAAAAGTGTTAATTCCATTCAAAAGTTTCAAAGTGGTATGGGAAACTTTGATTCAAAATTTTATTTAAATTCCTTACTTTCTAAATTGTGTAACATTAAAATGTTTTCATGAAAAATGGATATTTCTCTCAATAATTTTTAAAAAACATTTTCATCTATGTCAACATCCTTTGATGGATTTTAAGATTATTTGAAGTTGATTTATTATGATATAAAACTTCCATATTGTAATGAAGTTTTGTGATATGTTTGACTGTAGATGTGTCATTTATATAGAATTCATGGTTTATGAGTAAAGTATTGACATTTCGTATGCTAGATCCAATAAGGATGTTTATGTTATATTTCAACCTTTACTTCATATGAATGTGTTGGAAAAGTATGTTCCAGGTTGGGGACTGGTTAAAGTAAGCCCTCCAGGTTGGGGACTGGTAAAAGTAAGCCCTCCAGGTTAGGGACTGGTAATAGTAAGCCCTCCGGTTTGGTCTCCGGTTATTAGAGGCCCTCCGGGTTGGTGTCCGGTTATTAGAGGCACTCCGGGTTGGTGTCCGGTTATTAGAGGCACTCCGGGTTGGGTTCCGGTTACAGTTAGCCCCAAGGTCTTAGGACGAGGCCTTGAAAAGAAATTAAAGTTTAGCATTATGCATTCCATCATTATGAAAGTGGTTATTGATTTTGCATTTGATTATTCGATTAGTGGAATATCCATGTGAATAAGTAAATGACATTATTTCATTTTACTTTTGCCATACTATGTTGAAGTTCAAGTTTAAAAGGCTTTTGTTTTAGTAATGCATTGCCTTAAATGTTTATGCTTATTTTGAATGTTCCGCTATATTGTTATCCTTACTGGGCATTTGAGCTCACCCCTTTTCTATGTTTTATTTTCCCCAGGATGTGAAGAAGTAAGTTATGAATGACCTGCAAGGATATTATGAGGGGATAATAGTGTGGACTGTGGAGACAATATGTTGTTGTAGTAGTTTTTCATTTTATGATGTAATGTAAAACTTATGAATATATCTAGTGTTTCCAAGGCTACTAAACCAATCGGTCTTTAGAGATTTGATCTTTCTTGTGATCATGCCGATGTTATGTAATAATGCACCGACTCTAGGTAACTAGGGTCGGGGCGTTACAGAAAACCCCCAAATTCACTCCCAAATGATAATTTCTCCAACAAGGCAAAGAATGACCAACTTCAACCAACTCAAGATTGTGCGTCGGGTAATTCCTCTCATGTGTCCTTAACTTCCATGACCCGTACTCAACGACTCCTTCCACCTACATGAGCACTTGTCTTAGCCCGTTACCTGATGCGTAATAGTAAAAAATGTAACTCTTTCTCAGCTCTGAAAAATTCAGTATCGGTGATGAATTCAAACTTCCTTTCGACTCATGAAAGGATGAATCACAGAATCTATCCAAAATTACCTCTCCCCTATATTAGTCAGGCCTATCAGTGAAGCTTCTAAGCATGAATATTCCTTTATAAAATGACTGTAGTAACCAACTAGCCCCAGAAAACTCTATACCTCAAAGACATTCATTATATACTCCTAGCAAACTACTACTCTCACTTTCTCTGGGTCAATTGATACTTCTTTCACTGAGATAGAATGTCCCATGAAATGAATTTGGCCCATCCAAAAGTGGAATTTCAAGATATTTTCCTATAATTAATCCTCTCTCAATGTACTCAAAATGATGTCTAGATGTGAGGCATGGTCGGGTCGAGTGTGAGAGTACACCTTGATAACTTCCACGAAGACTACAAGAAAACAATCAAAATAAGGATGAAACACTTAAATCATCAGTTCCATGTAAACTGTAGGTGTTTTCATGATACCGAACAACATAACCACATACGCGTATAGACCATACCTATTTTGAAAGGCTATAAGAGGTATATCTAATGGTCTAACGTGTAATTGATGAAAAACAAATCGCAAGTCAATCTTAGGGAACACTCTGGATCCTCGAAGTTGATCATAGTGGTCATTAGTCCATGACAAAGGATATCGGATCTTGACCATTAACTAGTTCATCTTCTGATAATCCATGCATTTCTTGAGGGAACCTTCTGCCTTATTCAAAAACCGGACTAGTGAACCCCAAGGTGATGTATGGGGTCAGATGAAACTCTTTTTCTGTAACTCCTCCAACTGCTTATTGGGCTCCTATAACTCTGGTGTTTCCATCATATAAGGAGGGCCACACCTAGAATAATCAAAATAGATAATTCTACCCCTTGATCCAGATGAAACCATGAAAAGACACCTGTATAGACATCCATAAAATGTTTGACCATTAGAGGAAGGTTCATCTGTGATGTTCCCTGATAATGTAGATATAAAATAATAATCTGGTTTGTAACACCTCTCAACCCAGGATGCTAGAGTCCAGATTAGCTCACATGTTCATCAGATTCACCCTTATATAGAAACAATCCACCCTTTGGGGATGTGAAATTCACCCTATAGTGATAGAAATAGACAACATCCTAGAAGGGAACTAACACACACATTCCAAAAATAACATCACAACCCATCATCTCTAAAACATAAAGGCCCCAAAATAAGTGATACCAACCAACCGTAAGAGGGAACTCATTTCACTGATGTGCACTAGCTGTTCTAGTCTGCAATGAAGTGTCTAGTGTCAAGATATAAAAAAAAGTAAAGATACAATGCCTAGGGATCTAAAAAGCAAGAACATATATAAATAAATGGGAAGACCCTATATCAAAAAGTGAAGAAGCTAAAATTGAGGAAACAGAAAACGTACCTCTAATCCTAGAGGGTATAGGATCTTGCTCTTTCTTGGTCTGCTTGATCGTAATAGCCTGACCTATACCGTGACCCTGTGAATTTTTCTGAGATCCCTATGTTAATCCACTCTATAGTAATCAATATCCCTATGTCTGAACAATGTAGCTATGACCACCACCTCGACCTAAACTTCTTGAAGAACTCTGGCCCCCAGTCTGATATGGGACTGTTGGTTCTACTCAAGTACAAGGTGTCGAAATAGATCCTCCCTCACTAGATGCTAGAAAGAAAGAATTACTGAAACACTGAAGATTTCCCATCTTACCACAATATTAGTACTCAACTGGGAATCTCGATAACTGAGGTTTCTTATGTCTTCCATTATCACCTTTGTAGCACAATACTTGACTAACTGAAGTAAAACCCCACCTACTCGGATCTCCATGCACAGACTCTCTGTGACACTTCCTACTATCAGTCAGAAGAATACAATCTCTGGATGCTAAACCACCCTGACCCACAACTCTATAATCCCTCAGGTTATGCTTTGATTTCCGATCCTAGTTGATGATAGATGATATGGAGGTCAACCAAAAGATGTTCACCTGGGATAAGATGTCATGTCAGAGACCAACCCCAAACTTCCTAACAAGAAATAAATAATCACCCTCTGAATGGGTGGAAAGTGATACAACTCTGTTATGTGAGAAAAACACTTCATGAATGAGAGAGTACCCTAATCCAAACTCATAAACTCTCCGAATCAGTCAACCCTCAAGGTATAATGGTAGAATTAGTCATTATAGGCTTGTTGGAACTCATCCCAAGCCATAACCCACTGGCATCCCACCTGTGATATCACATCCCACTATATATTGGTGGAATCCCAAAGCATGTATGTAAAATGGTTCACCCTCCTATCTATAGGATTCTCAAGTTGATCAAAGACTGACATCATGGATTCTAACCATGAATCTATAGACTGAGGTCCTCTATCCCCTGAGAAAGTGGGAGGATGCTGCTGCTGAAAACCCACATCAACTTTACCATAGACGGGGCATGATGTAGTGTTCCCTGGAAGTTCTGCCTCATCCTCATAAAGCCTTCACAGAACTATGAATCAGAACCTATTCCTGGTATAACAGCAGGGACCCAGATAGGCATGAAGGAAGTATCTATTGGTTGTCCCTAGTCTACCATTTCCAGTGTCTGATTGTTTCCCTATATTTTGTGTACAACTGAAGAACATATTAGTGGCATGAATCAGCAAGGTCAAGCGCAGACCTCAGTTCAAGATTATCAATTACTGAACTTAGAGGTGCAAGAAAGAAACAAAATATAGAAAAAAATACATGTCTTACAAAATACTGTTACTTGGTGTGTATACCCACTTCATATGGTGTTCCTTTCATCATGTGCATATACTTCTTCCAAAATAGGTCATGTAACACCAATAAACATGATGTGCTCATCCTGTGACATGATGTGTACTTAAATTTTCCCTCCTTACCCAGTTCTTTTACCTGGATCGAACTACACGGTTCCCTTAGAGAAAAACTACAAGACATGTTTAATTCATACATGACGTACATTAGAAGTATTTTACTAACCCGTGTTGTTGGCCACATAGCTGGAGACAGAGTAGACTTCCACACATTGTGTTTGCTCTTGAAAATACTTGTACTACCCCAAGTTAATCCACCCAAGTCGTTAGTCACATGAACAAATACATGGTCTCTACAATACGACGTGTACTCCGAGTACACGGTGTGTTCCACGAAACATTTTCTAACCCCTTGTCTCTTCCCACACAACTAGTCACATAGTCAAAAACTATACGGCGTGTATAATAAGTACACAACATGTACTTAAGATGTTTTTTTCTTCTTGAATAGAAGGATACCTTGCATGTATCCATCATCAAACACCATGTGTTATGGGTTTTTCCGGACATTAAGCCTAAAAAAACTACTCCAGAACCCCATAAAAACTCTAAAACAAGCATTAAAAGTTAAAAATTCTAACTTGTGGGGGCCCATAGTCCGTGGTAATAAAATGTTAGCATCATATTCATGTCATATAATAACTGAATTTAGTTAAAGTTCAATATGATCCACAAAATTCCAATACAAGAAGGCCCATAACATCATAGGGTCCAAAGTATGGTGTCTATCCAAATTAAACATTAAAATTTTCCAATATACTATCAAAATTGTAGGTATTCTATCAGAACATCTATCACAATAACATGCATATAAATCACAACATATATCACAAGATCATGTAATTAGTAATTCATCCTAAATGGCATGATAAGAATGCATGAAATGTGATGCCTATCATGTGCCTATATAATGTATGAGATGGAATATCCTCATCTCATCGAGTTGCAACAGAAATAGAACATCAATATTATCAATGGTAACATCACAAATAATGAGAATCACCCAACAGGTGAGATAAAATCAACTGTAACAATTGAAAAACCGAAAAATTTCAATAATTGAGGTAAATTGGATTTTACGTATACACGGGTTAGCAACTCCCAAGAAAAACAAATTACCAACTACCCAATCCTTCATATCCCTATTTATAGGCTCCATATAGAAAGAAAAAGAAGAAAATAAATTACCTCTAATACCACTTTGTAACGACCCGGTTCTAGGTGCCGCCAAAAGGTGCCCCGTACCTGTGACAACCCTGCTTTTTATTACAACTTAAACATGCTTTATTACATAAAACTTCACTTGATACAACAAAGAAGATCGAGAGGTTTAGTGTCTTTGGGGCTTAGGATTATTACATAAAAACTTTAAACTTGAAATACAACATCCTTATTGAAAACTTCCTTTACATGACCACTACATTCCTTCGTACCTAGCATTGCATGGGATAACCTGAGGACATGCATAAGAAAAGGGTGAGCTATAAAGCCCAGTAAGGGAGTACATAATGAATAACATGAGGAGTACAATACATGTTAGGCAATAGGCATATCAATAGAGCATAATAGAGACATGAACATAAAGGCATGATAAAGCATGATAATCATAACATGGAAATGTGGCAACAACACTTAACATTGAATTAGCATGAGCCAAGGCTCATTGCACATGGAGCATGAGTAAACCCTCATTGCACTTGAAGCACGAGTAAACCCTCGTTGCACTTGAATTAGCATGAGTCAACACTCATTGCACATGACGTATCATGATACTATACTTTACCCAATGCATTGGAGCGCTATCAGGGCGCACCCTTCTTAAACATTTCATTTCATGCATAAGTGTGCCACATGGATCATAAAACATGGATTCATAAAACATAATCATTTATTCCACGATAAAGGAATGTGGAATTCATACATGAAACTTTACAATCAATACGTAAATGTGCATAAAGGGGAATACCCTTGATGGAGAAATGGGCATGGTATTCACTACACAATGATATTGGCTTAGAAAATCGGCAGCGTAACGGTGTGACATAAGAATTCATAAAAAAGGCTGATGAGAGAGAAAGGGGTTCCTCATCATATTTACATGTAATGGACAGTACGAAGGTCATATAGATACATGTCCCAACAATTGAAAAGGAATTTAGATTCATGATACAAAAGTATTGCTTGAATATAAAAGAGGAGAAAAAGGTTCCTTTCGGAATTTCGGCATAGTAACGGGTGTACATGGGAGGCATTTAATGAGAGAGAAAGGGGTCTCCCATCATTCAAACAATAAGAGGGCAGTATGGGAGAGATGTGAAACCATACCCCAACATTCATAAATGAAATTAAATGGGCAATACAACTTAAAGAAAATTGACAAAAATGAGAAAGGAAGAAAAAACCCTTACTTGGAAGTGTGCTTCCAAAGGCTAGAGAGAGGCTTGTGAGAGGCTTCTTGGGAGCTTGGGGCACCTTGAGAGGATTCTAGAGAGAGTAGGGCAGAGGTTGGACGAACTTCAAGGGCTTTGAGTGTGGAGGAAGTGGGAGCTTGGGTGGGTTTATATAGGAAAGGTGAGAGAATTCTTTATTATTTAGGTTTGGGACCCCTTATATTAAAATAATCCAAACCACAAACCATCCCATGGTATTTGCCCATGGTTTCTGGAAAAGGAGAGAGGAAAACAATATTTTACAAGGCCAAGGTCCGAACTTATTAAAAAATTAGGGTTGCTTATGTGGAGGTGAGTCACACTCCCATGGAAATTAATTTAAAAAGGCAAAGTGTTGAATAAGTCTTGAGGGCTCCATTAATGCTTTGAAAAGTGAGTCAAACAAACCCAAAACCTCATTATTTTAATGATAAAACATATATTGGCCGAACCTAAGGATTATGGTATTTTATTACATCACCATTGGGTCATTATGATGTCATAAAACACATTATATATTTAAAAGGTATTTAATTTTTACCCAAAAATTGGACTGTCTCAGAAAATTATGAAAAATTCACCGTTGGATAATTTCGACGTCCTGATTCCAAAAGTAATATTTATTTTATCTAAATAATTTTCTAAATATGTGAATTTGCACTTTTAAAATAAAAACCGACATTTATAAAAAAAATTCACGTGTTTTGACAGAAATGGCTTTCAAACCTTAATAAAAATTTTAATTGCATTCATAAAATTATAAGATCATTTATATTTAATAAAAATTAATTTAATATTAATAATAATATTTTATTAAAATATTATTTAATTCAAAAATCCTCTAATTTAATAAAATATAATTCTTAATTAAATAATAACTAAAAACGCCATTTGTACTTTAAAAACTAATTACAATGTATCAAAAATGACTAGAAATTATATTCATTATTATATACATAAAAATAATGTACATGAACATGGTGCTACTTATTTGTTAAATAACCCCTTAAAATAGCCGCATAAGACCTAAGGGTAAGGTGCGCGATGGTGACAGACTCTTGGGGCTGCTCGGATAACATCGCTCGAGTGGTAATCTCTATCAACTTCCATTTTTCCCATAGACGATCACGTTCGAGCTTGACTTGATGAAGCTCAACTTGGGTTTGGTCAAGGGCAAAGCCCAAAGACGCCACCTCTTTACCGAGCTCCGACAAATGGGCTTCGTAAGGGGCAATTCTACTGGATGAGGCCATCGCTTCCTTTGTCTGAGTAGAAAAATTGGTTCGTTAAAGCCTTATATTTAAACTACCCAGATGATCACTGTTCAACGGCTATAAAAGTAACGGTCACAAATCTTAACGTAAAACTTAAAGAAGTTGACATCTTATAAAAACATAAAGAAACATTTAACTGGATCAAGAGGGATTTTCCATTAATGAAAATTTGGGTCGTTACAACATTCCCCCCTTAAGAAATTTCGCCCTCGAAATTTTCCTTTTCCCACACTAAAACAAATGTGGGTAACTTAGCTTCATCATATCCTCCGACTCCCAAGTTGCTTCTTCAAACTTGTGGTTTCTCCACAACACCTTGACGAGGGGCATTGTCTTATTTCGTAGAACTTTTTCTCTACGATCTAAGATCTTCACTGGTTGCTCCTCATAAGAAAGATCGTCTTCTAATTGTACCACCTCGGAAGAGAGTACATGTGAAGGGTCTGGTATGTACTTCCTTAAGAGGGATACATGGAAGACATCATGCACCTTGGCCATAGTAGGTGGAAGTGCTAGTCGATAGGCCACAGCCCCAACACGATCAAGAATCTCGAAGGGGCCGATGTACCTTGGACTTAACCTCCCTTTCTTCCCAAACCTCATGACCTTCTTCCACGGAGATATGCGTAAAAACACCATGTCTCCGACTTTAAACTCAAGGTCTCGTCGACGATTATCTGCATAACTCTTCTGTCGACTTTGGGCTGCCTTGATATGCTGCTGAATGGTTTTCACCTTCTCCACCATTTCTTCGACCATTTCTGGTCCAAGCAGCTTACGTTCACCGACCTCATCCCAACATGCCGGTGTTCTGCACCTTTTCCCATATAGGGCTTCATATGGTGCCATTTGGATGCTTGAGTGGAAACTATTATTATAAGAGAACTCAACCAGAGGAAGATGCTGATCCCATCCTCCTTTAAAGTCCATTGAGAACGCTCTCAACATATCCTCAAGTGTTTGGATAGTCCGCTCGGATTGGCCATCAGTTTGAGGATGATAGGCCGTACTGAAGTTCAGTTCAGTATTCAGAGCATGTTGAAGACTCTTCCAAAACTTAGAGGTAAATCTTGAATCTCGGTCAGACACAATAGATAGTGGTACCCCATGCAACCGTACCACTTCCCTGATATATATCCGTGCCAGTTGATCCAAAGAGAAATCCTCTCGAATAGCAATGAAGTGTGCAGTCTTTGTAAGACGATCCACAATAACCCAGATTGCATTGTTGCTTTTGGATGTCCTTGGAAGTCCAGTGACGAAGTCCATGGTGATGTTCTCCCATTTCCATTCTGGTATGGGCAATGGTTGCATCATCCCCTTAGACTTCTGCCTCTCTGCCTTCACTTGCTGACACACCAGGCACTTTGATGTATATTCGGCGATCTCCTTCTTCATATTATCCCACCAAAAGTTTTCTCGGAGATCTCGATACATCTTTGTGCTCCCTGGGTGAATAGAGAAATTTGAACTATGTGCATCATCCAAAAGTTCCTTCTTCAGCTCCGAACTTGGTGGGACACATAGTCTTTTCCCAAACCGCACAATTCCTTCTTCATTAACATTAAATTCTGAGGATTTTCCCTTTTTGATAGCTTCCACTTTTTCTTGGATTCTCACATCATCCTTTTGAGCATCCTTTAACCTTTCCAAAAGAGATGGTTGAGCAATCATTTGTGAAAGGATTGATGATGTTCCCTTCTTTATGATTCCCACGTCCATCTTCATCAAGTCTAAGAAGATTGGATCCTTCTCAATTCTCATCATTGATAGAATTGCTGGATCCTTTCTACTTAGGGCATCCGCCACCTTGTTCGCCTTCCCAGGGTGGTAATGTATTGAACAGTCATAATCCTTTATGAGCTCTATCCATCTTCTCTGGCGCATATTAAGCTCTTTCTGTGTGAATATATATTTAAGACTCTTGTGGTCAGTATATATTTCACATTTCTCTCCATAGAGATAATGCCGCCAGATTTTCAAGGCAAAGATCACCGCCGCCAACTCCAGATCATGCGTTGGATAGTTTCGCTCATGGATTTTCAACTGTCTTGAGGCATAGGATATCACTTTATCATTCTGCATCAGCACACATCCTAAGCCCTTCTTCGAAGCATCACTGAATACCACAAAAAGCTCCCCACTTGTGGGTAAAGTGAGCACAGGTGCAGTGATAAGCCTCCTTTTCAACTCCTTGAAGCTTTCTTCGCATTCATCACTCCAATCAAACTTTACTCCCTTTCGAGTTAGCTTGGTAAGAGGGTTGGACAATCGTGAGAAGTTTCTCACAAATCGTCGATAATATCCAGCTAACCCCAAGAAGCTACGGATATCAGTTACCGATGTTGGCCTCGGCCATCCCTCAATTGCATCTGTTTTGGAGGGGTCCACAGATATCCCATTGCTTGTGATGATATGGCCCAAGAATGAGACCTCCTTCAACCAGAACTCACACTTGCTGTACTTGGCATAGAGCTTCTCCTTGCACAAAGTCTCCAGTACAGTTCTTAAATGCTCCTCATGGTCCTCCTTGGTTTTGGAGTAAATTAGAATATCATCTATAAAGACTACCACAAATTTATCTAGGTAATCTCTAAAGACTCTATTCATCAAGTCCATGAATATTGCTGGAGCATTGGTGAGTCCAAAAGGCATTACTATGAATTCATAGTGCCCGTACCTTGTACGAAAAGCAGTCTTGGGGATATCTTCCTTCTTCACCCTTACTTGATAATATCCCGACCGCAAGTCGACCTTGGAGAAGTATTGTGCTCCACGCAGCTGATCAAACAAGTCATCGATTCTTGGGAGAGGATACTTGTTCTTTATCGTGATTTTGTTAAGTTCACGATAATCGATGCAAAGCCGCATTGACCCATCCTTCTTCTTGACGAAGAGGACTGGTGCACCCCATGGTGATGCAATTGGGCGTATAAACCCTTTATCCAGATTCTCCTGTAGTTGTTTCTTCAGTTCTTCAAGCTCAACCACAGCCATTCTATATGGTGTCTTGGATATTGGTAGCGCCCCAGGTATAAGTTCAATTGAGAACTCAACATCTCTTCTTGGAGGAAGACCAGGAAGTTCCTCGGGAAATACTTCAGCGAATTCCCTCGCAATAGGCATTTCTTCAAGGGTGGTTTCTTCCTTGGACTCAATCATCTGAGCCAGATATGCGTGCTCATAAGGTAGTAATATCCATGCTTGAGATGATGGAGTTAAAGGAGATTCATCTTCCTCCTGACACTTGTAAAGAATCGGGGGTCGATTCTCCATATGGAGTGTGATTTCCCTCTCCCGACAATTTATGTTGGCTCTATATAAGGAAAGCCAATCCATGCCAAGAATTGCATCAAATTCCACCAAAGGGAGTATGACAAGGTTCGCCGGGAAATTCAATCCACAGATTATAACAGGGGAGGACTTATACTCATGGGATGCAATGATTGCCCCATTTGCCGTACTCACCGATATCTTTACTTCCATGGTTTGTGGTGGTGCAGGGATTGTTCTACTAAACTTTTGAGATATAAAAGAATGCGTAGAACCTGAATCAAAAAGTACGTTCGCTATTCTTGAATGAATAACTAGCGTACCTATCACCACTTCGTTGTCGGGGTTCACTTCGGCAGAAGTGATGGCAAAAGCTCTTCCTTGCTGTCTTGGAGGTTGTTGATTGCCTCCGATAACCCTTGGATTAGGGCACTGATTCGCAAAATGACCCGGTTCTTTGCATTTGAAGCATTTAACAACGCGTTGAGGTTCGAACGGAGCGTTCCTCCCCTCCGTCGCAGCCGCGGGTCCTTCTTGCTGCCAGTTAACAGCTAGGTGCCCTTCTCTTCCACACTTGAAGCATTTTCTTGTCCCCCTAAGGCAATTCCCAGGGTGCTTCTTTCCACACTTTTGGCAAGTGGGGTGCTGGAATTTCTTAGCGCCGTTGGATTTATCCATCGGACCACCAGCATTGAAGTCCACCTTCCGCTTCTTGTCCCCATGATACCCCTGTGATTCTCCGATCTCCATTTCAACCTTGAGGGCACATCGGACAATTTCCTCATAGCTGTCAAAGTCACGGATCGCTAATGCTTTCCGCAAGCTAGGCTTCAGCCCACCAAAGAAGCGGTCAACTTTGCATTCGGGGGTAACGACAAAGCCGGAAGCGTATCATGCAAGCCTTGTGAAGTTTTCCTCGTACGCTCCCACAGATTCTTCATCTTTCTGCTTGAGGGAAAGGAAGTCCCTTTCCATCTTAAGACGGAGGGTGCGTGGAAAATATTTATCGAAAAACATCTTCCGGAATACCTTCCATTCCAAAGCCTCGATCTCCTCCTCAGGCTTCGTATTTTTGATCAACGTCCACCATTGATCAGCTTCACCCTCCATACAATAAGCCGCCAGGAGAACCTTCTCTTTTTCAGAGCATTGGAGGATGGAGAATATCTTTTCAATGGAGTTGATCCATTGTTCAGCAATCGTGGGATCAGATGATCCACTAAAAGTAGGAGGCCTTTGTCTCATGAAGCTTTCAATAGCGACTTGTTCTTTCTTAGGGGGGGTTGAACGTTCCTCTTGACCAGTGTTTCTATTCAAAACTTGAGTTAACTGAGAGATAAGCGTGACAAAGTTCGCGATTCCCGCTCCCATTGGATTGGGCATCTCATTGGTACAATCATCACACTGATCTTCACAACGGTTGTTAGCCCGAGTTCTCCTATTACCGGCCATTGGCTGGAATAAAAGGAAAGTTAGGGGTAACACATAAAGGGTAATCCAAAGACAAAAGTTGACAACTTATAAATAAACTTTAATCTCTTTAACTCATGAGTCTATAGGATTCAATCCAGGCTTTTCATGATCTTCCTTCTAACATATATTCTTAGGGGCATTTTTCCCTTAATAAGGGTTCATACTAAGATTGTGAATTTATCAAAACATATCCCCCGGGAGTGTCGTAACCAAGAGTGCAGCAAGGCCCGTTGTCGTGCACCAGTTCCCGTTCGAGTCTAGCTCAAAGCGGTGTTTTCGGGTTTTACCCCTAGGATACATCTGTGCCAGAGCCGCCTCTACCTGCTCGTATCCAGACAGGGATGTATTTTTTTGATAAACCACTTACTTAGTATTTACCAAAACTTAGGGATGTTTTTATTATGCTTAGTCTTGTATCTAAGGCTTTACTAGGGTTTCCTAATCCCAAAAATAACTAAACCTATCCTCTGATACCAACTATGACAACCCTGCTTTTTATTACAACTTAAACATGCTTTATTACATAAAACTTCACTTGATACAACAAAGAAGATCGAGAGGTTTAGTGTCTTTGGGGCTTAGGATTATTACATAAAAACTTTAAACTTGAAATACAACATCCTTATTGAAAACTTCCTTTACATGACCACTACATTCCTTCGTACCTAGCATTGCATGGGATAACCTGAGGACATGCATAAGAAAAGGGTGAGCTATAAAGCCCAGTAAGGGAGTACATAATGAATAACATGAGGAGTACAATACATGTTAGGCAATAGGCATATCAATAGAGCATAAGAGGGACATGAACATAAAGGCATGATAAAGCATGATAATCATAACATGGAAATGTGGCAACAACACTTAACATTGAATTAGCATGGGCCAAGGCTCATTGCACATGGAGCATGAGTAAACCCTCATTGCACTTGAAGCACGAGTAAACCCTCGTTGCACTTGAATTAGCATGAGTCAACACTCATTGCACATGACGTATCATGATACTATACTTTACCCAATGCATTGGAGCGCTATCAGGGCGCACCCTTCTTAAACATTTCATTTCATGCATAAGTGTGCCACATGGATCATAAAACATGGATTCATAAAACATAATCATTTATTCCACGATAAAGGAATGTGGAATTCATACATGAAACTTTACAATCAATACGTAAATGTGCATAAAGGTGAATACCCTTGATGGAGAAATGGGCATGGTATTCACTACACAATGATATTGGCTTAGAAAATCGGCAGCGTAACGGCGTGACATAAGAATTCATAAAAAAGGCTGATGAGAGAGAAAGGGGTTCCTCATCATATTTACATGTAATGGACAGTAAGAAGGTCATATAGATACATGTCCCAACAATTGAAAAGGAATTTAGATTCATGATACAAAAGTATTGCTTGAATATAAAAGAGGAGAAAAAGGTTCCTTTCGGAATTTCGGCATAGTAACGGGTGTACATGGGAGGCATTTAATGAGAGAGAAAGGGGTCTCCCATAATTCAAACAATAAGAGGGCAGTATGGGAGAGATGTGAAACCATACCCCAACATTCATAAATGAAATTAAAAGGGCAATACAACTTAAAGAAAATTGACAAAAATGAGAAAGGAAGAAAAAACCCTTACTTGGAAGTGTGCTTCCAAAGGCTAGAGAGAGGCTTGTGAGAGGCTTCTTGGGAGCTTGGGGCACCTTGAGAGGATTCTAGAGAGAGTAGGGCAGAGGTTGGACGAACTTCAAGGGCTTTGAGTGTGGAGGAAGTGGGAGCTTGGGTGGGTTTATATTGGAAAGGTGAGAGAATTCTTTATTATTTAGGTTTGGGACCCCTTATATTAAAATAATCCAAACCACAAACCAGCCCATGGTATTTGCCCATGGTTTCTGGAAAAGGAGAGAGGAAAACAATATTTTACAAGGCCAAGGTCCGAACTTATTAAAAAATTAGGGTTGCTTATGTGGAGGTGAGTCACACTCCCATGGAAATTAATTTAAAAAGGCAAAGTGTTGAATAAGTCTTGAGGGCTCCATTAATGCTTTGAAAAGTGAGTCAAACAAACCCAAAACCTCATTATTTTAATGATAAAACATATATTGGCCGAACCTATGGATTATGGTATTTTATTACATCACCATTGGGTCATTATGATGTCATAAAACACATTATATATTTAAAAGGTATTTAATTTTTACCCAAAAATTGGACTGTCTCAGAAAATTATGAAAAATTCACCGTTGGATAATTTCGACGTCCTGATTCCAAAAATAATATTTATTTTATCTAAATAATTTTCTAAATATGTGAATTTGCACTTTTAAAATAAAAACCGACATTTATAAAAAAAATTCACGGGTTTTGACAGAAATGGCTTTCAAACCATAATAAAAATTTTAATTGCATTCATAAAATTATAAGATCATTTATATTTAATAAAAATTAATTTAATATTAATAATAATATTTTATTAAAATATTATTTAATTCAAAAATCCTCTAATTTAATAAAATATAATTCTTAATTAAATAATAACTAAAAACACCATTTGTACTTTAAAAACTAATTACAATGTATCAAAAATGACTAGAAATTATATTCATTATTATATACATAAAAATAATGTACATGAACATGGTGCTACTTATTTGTTACATAACCCCTTAAAATAGCCGCATAAGACCTAAGGGTAAGGTGCGCGATGGTGACAGACTCTTGGGGCTGCTCGGATAACATCGCTCGAGTGGTAATCTCTATCAACTTCCATTTTTCCCGTAGACGATCACGTTCGAGCTTGACTTGATGAATCTCAGCTTGGGTTTGGTCAAGGGCAAAGCCCAAAGACGCCACCTCTTTACCGAGCTCCGACAAATGGGCTTCGTAAGGGGCAATTCTACTGGATGAGGCCATCGCTTCCTTTGTCTGAGTAGAAAAATTGGTTCGTTAAAGCCTTATATTTAAACTACCCAGATGATCACTGTTCAACGGCTATAAAAGTAACGGTCACAAATCTTAACGTAAAACTTAAAGAAGTTGACATCTTATAAAAACATAAAGAAACATTTAACTGGATCAAGAGGGATTTTCCATTAATGAAAATTTGGGTCATTACAGTACCCAATTGGTAAGATGGCCTCAAGAAGATTTCCCCAAATTCCAGAGGCTGCCGACTAGAATCGAAGGACTTGGGTGTGATTATGGGGAAACTATGCCCTTATTGGCAAAGTAACATTTTGGAATAACAATAATATAAAACAATAGAATATGATTAATACCAAAAAACATGAAAAAAATGGAATACTGAAGAAAATAAACAATTAGAGCACATATATAAATGATGCATGTCACGTATGTCTAGGAACGCATCCAAACAAGTAAAAATGCTAGAAATAAAGTACTAAACCAAAATAGAAAATAAAAAAATTAACTCCAGTAGCATCGCAAGCCTCAGCTTGGTCTCGTGCCCTCTAACTCCAAAACAATCAAGTAGCTAATGGAAAAGGGGACATGAATTTAGCAATACATGTAACCATATAATCTATTTGGGTCCAAATGCATGACCCAAATAGGGTGTGAGATGAATCACAATAGGAAACCACCTTAATATTTGTGCCTAAATGTCAATGGGTATATATAGTAGTAAATAATGAAAATTCAGTAAAGAAACTAGGAGTACGAAAAATTAATAAAATCTTATAGTTTCCATTTACATTAATTAAAATTTAATGTTCACCATTTATTCATGTATCACAATAGGTATCTCAAAAGTCTACCTAATAGGACCGAATCCAAGCTTGTGCTTTGTGTTGGCAGACGCATCACAAACATTCAATTATTACATTAACCCTCTAGGTATCTCACACACTCTTACTTCTCTTTCAAAGTAATGCAATAAAAAGGAAATACACTTTGGGGAAGAACTCACCATAAATCCCCCTTATGGTCTTTCTAGAATAATTATAGACTCTTTAGGAAAGCACTCAACATTATTTCCCCCTATAGTCATGTAATGTAAACTATAGACACACTGAGGGAGCACTCACCATTAATCCCCCATGTGGTCTCATAGCGTGAAATATAATAGACACTCTGAGGAAGCACTAAACATTAATTCCCTATATGGTCTAACTACACCAGGTTCTCATAGAACTGTACAGTTCAATCATGCATAAACAATATCAATAATCTCAACGTAACATCAACTAATACAAGGTTAAATAATTACAATGCATATCATAAGCATTTAACAGGACGAAAAAGTCAACAGTTCGATCCTATCAAGAAAGGTAAGAAAAACAAGGTATTACTCATAGGCAACCTGGACCAAATGAACCTAAACATTCAAACAAGGAAACACAGTCATGGGGTGTTCCTTAAACATGAAATTTCATTTAATATCATATCATCAAACCCTTAATCCAATAATAAACCTAAGTCAATAAAATAGAGTTCGATTTCCTTAACCAAAAATACATGAAACATGGGTAATCATAACATTGGAAAATAAAACTCAAAGGCAAAGAACAAAAGTCAAAAAACCACATACGTCAACTTTGTACGAGGAAATCTCTCAAACGTAGGCCCTTGAATCAGTCTAGAACATCGTAGATATACAAAAACATAAAAAACATTCCACACTGAATAACTATAGTGGTAAAAGAAATTATAAGGATTGGATCTGGATTAATGAGGAACTCACCATATGGATTCCATTGCATCTGACAGAGTTAAGATCAGTCCGTGGATGGTGGAATGGTGGCTTGGAGAAGATCTATTGATCTCGATCGCTCTTTGACAAGATGAGGCTAGAAGAAGATGCATTTGGGGATTAGATGCAACCCAATCTAATTAATAAAATAAAATAAACAGTACATGTCATGTTCCTTTAATGTACATTTCGTGGGCATTCCTTAACAGACCACCAATTTAGGTGGTCACCAAGTCACCCCACATGACCATGTCTTGGTTGTTACACGACCACTACATAACCACCTGCGACAACATGGTACAAGGTGTGTACTCTCAAGTGCAATACATGTACTTCTAAAATTTCCAAAAACTCAATTTTTTCCGAAAACGCCTGAAAACAAGATCCATACCTGAAAAGAAGATCTGGGTTCTTACAAAAATGGCCATGAAACCATTAAATGAACGCACCAAAAAAAATTAAAATAATGAAATATTATTAATGAGTGGGTTGTATAATGTGATAAAATTATATTTTAAGGTATTATAAATATAATTATAAATATATAATGAATTAATATATTTATTTAAACCATTATATAAAAGGTATAAATACACAAAACTAATGGAAATCATGAAGTAAGGGGTTCTCTTATCACTCTTACTTCTATGAGAAATATGTCCTAATCAACACTTATTTTTGTGTGTGGTGAATATACTAACATTAGATAAATCATATCATGAATCTAATTATCTCATCATATTCAATCCTTAATTTTACACTTATTAATTTTATAGGGTATACGATTAAACTGCTTACATCATGGTAAGGGAATTTCAAGCCTAATTTTGATTCACTCTTTATAACAAGTTCTGCCAATGTGGAAAGTTGTTAAATTATTAAGTTGTATGATTTATTCATTTTATTAAGTAATTTTACTTAATAAGTGACTGTTGGGTTCTTCTATAACCCCTCAATACATTGACATGTCTCATGAGATAAACCAGTTTGGGTTTTGGCTTAGGCCTTGATGATAAGTTTTAGATGTCTAGCATTATGTATTCTATCACTATGAAACTAGTTATTGGTTTGCATGTATTTTTTTCAATTTATTAGACTATATATGGATATTATTCATTCTCATGTGTATTATATGTGGAATTATTTTACCCTAATTTTTTCATTCCATTTTATTTATTTTTGTGACCAAGTTGCTGACTTAATGAAAGGTGTTTTCAGTTATTTACATTCTCATAATAATTTATCCTTATTTATGATACCTTCCACTATATGCATACACTTACCAAGAATCTGTTAATACACCTTTATTATGTTTTATTTTTCCCAAATATTCTGACATGTTTATTATGATTGATGTGATAGGTTAAGAGAGGAGAATAATAGTGTTCTGAATGGATTCTTTATATTTCATTTTGTATTCCCCATTATAATTTAATGTTAAAGTATGTATCTGGGGTTCCTGAACTACTAATTTTTTTTCATTCAAGACTTGATTCCTTATATATTGTGAAAATTTAGGAATGTATCAACTGAATCTGGTCTACGAGTATTGGGGTTCTTATAGTTGGTATCAAAGGATATTTAGTAGAAACCTAGTGAACTAGTTTTTGAAAAACATACATTAAGGAAACATAACTCTATAATGAGCACTGAGAATTTTTTCAAAATTAAAAAATCTTATGATTATAATTTTAGTTATATGTAAATTTTCAATTTATATTAAAAATTTTATTATTTATAAATTATGAATTATGATCCATAACCTAATCTAGTGTGTTTCATTGTTTAGAAAATTTCTCCTAGTAAAAGTGATGGAAGCCTTATAAAAGAAAATAACCAATGTATTGATATTCCTCCAATATAAGATAATGATGTTCGATTCAGAGCTCAAAATCGATTTAAACAACTTATAAGTATACCAGGACAACTGAATTCAATTTAATGTAATAACCATACTTGAATGGAGCAGCCCGATTCACGAAACGGTGTTACAATGTTGTTGACACTCCTTTCGTAACAGAATCTAAAGATCAGAAAAGGGGAATATATGAGCACAAAGTGATTCAACATTTGAAGAAAACATCAAAAATTGACAAAGGGATGAACAAGGAAAACTTTGCCCATAGGCCGCGCAAGTTCCTTCATGGTCGCGCAAGTGGACTTGCGCGGCGCAACTTGGCGCACAAGTGACTTGCACGACCTAAGTGATAACCACCCGGTAACCTCCCAGGGTCTTCTCCTGCCTATAAATAGACCCTGTGGGCCCCCCAATCAGGAGGATCTTTTTCCAGAAACTCGGATTGAAGCTCCCGATGCCCAAGTCTCTTCTCAAAGCTTCCGGAACACTTCTAAGTTAATTTCTTACATAGAACGGAAGATCTAAAGAGAGGGAGTAAGGCCTAAGTGTTGAAACTCATCAACACTTGCGCGCTTGAGTGGTCAGTCCTTAAGGGAAGTGGTCACACTTGCGCGCCGCCTTATTCCTTCGATAGAACTTGCGCGTCCCTTTTTTGGAAGAACCTCAAGAGGATTTTAAAGGCTGTAATGAAGAGTCTCTCAAGTATCTCAAATGCTGGTTGAATATCGCTCAAGTACCCACCATGTCGTGCAGGTATACCTGCGCGACCAATACTTGCACGCCCACGCAGTACTTGCGCGTCTTCCAAGACTTGCGTGCCCCTTCCTTTTTGGGCGCCCATCTTGCCCATTTTACCCCTCTTAAGCCATTACTCCTTTCCTATTTAAGATTCAGTATTCAAGACACTCTTCAAAGACATTTATGGCATGATTTCTTGATTTGAATTCCTTATCTGAAAGGAATTCTGTAGAATATCTCTCAAAACCTAGTGATTTAAAGATCTTTATGTCACCAAATATAGAGAGTTCATTCATTCAACCTCATCCTTTAAGATGAGAGAATCCTTAACCTGGGTCTCCTTTTCAAGAATAATCCCCAGTCATAAGTCCTCTAATTTGGGAATCCTTCTCAGGAGTAAGCCCCAAACCTTAATCCTTAACCTGGGCCTCCTTTTCAGGAATAAGTCCTAGTCATAATCCCTTAACCTGGGTCTTCTTTTCAGGAATATGTCCCAGTCATAATTATGGGAATCCTCTTTAGGAGTAATCCCCAAGTCCCTTAATTTTTGGGCATCCTTCTTAGGAGTAAGCCCTAGATCCTCTAATGTGGGCTTCCTTTTCAAGAATAAGCCCCAAGTCCCTAAAATTCACTTAACCAGTCCTAATTTACGTTTGATCTGGGATTCCTTGTCAGGAGTAAAACCTAGTTATCAATCCTCTCCAAATTTGGGTTTCCTTTTCAGGAATAAGTTCCAAGTTAGAGTATTCAAATCTCCATGAAGCACATATACCTTTATGGACCCTGTTCCTGGATTTTCTCCCTAAAGTAAACCCTAACCTTCATTTATCTGGGCAGTCATATATATATAAGCCCCAAACCATTTTTTTTATGATTACATTTTTCATGGCCCAATTTTCTATTTTATTACCAATACCTCTTGTTTCTCACAAAGAGCATGACTCACGTGAGCTTAGAGAGTAAAAGTAATTATGACATCCTTCTTTGAGCCATCAATCATAAAAATTATACTCCCTTAATCAAACTACGTGGGTTCTGATTCCTTTTCCAAAACAAAGGATACGTAGGTAGCCAATCTATGGGTTTGATCCCAACTCTGAAATAATTCATGTCCTTATGAATGACAATAAACTTCAAGTGCCCCACTGAGTGTCTTTAAAACCAGCCTGGTCATCATAATGACCAAGAGACTTTTATATAAATGTTTTGAAGGTTACCATTGACCAAGAATCTCTAAATAGATATAAATGATTCTCTATTGATGAAGAACCTCAAATACATATAAAAGATTCTCTAAATTTCTTACATATTTAATCATTGATTGTTAAACTGAAGGAAAGCTCATTTTTTTACTTGGTAATGTAATTAGGATTCACTAACATAACATAAATATATAAAGAGAGTCCTAGAATAGACAATAATTCCCCTCGAAAAGGTGTGATGAGTCCGACCTCCCATCCTCTCGACCAATGAAAATTCCTAAGCCTCATCAGTTCACAAACTAATGAAGCGCCTACCTTTGGAAAGTAGGTCCAAGTGGATGTGGAATCATTAGATGTTTCCAGTTCTACGAACAAACCCATTAGAAACCGATCAGAACGTTTGAATCTCCCATCCAGGAGGTCATCCCCGAATTCTGAGGGAAACAAAAATGGTGAACCCGACATGAATCCTTAACCAAGTTAAAATGATGTTTTTCCTATTTTTAATCCCCTATTTAAAACTCACTAAGAGGGCTAAAAAAACAATCATTGACATGTGTGCTCATCCAAAGGATGAAGTGGCTAAATTTTATCTTGATTATGTCTGTTATATCAAATAAGCACTCTTTTCCAAGATCTTTTGTAATTATATAATGGCTGCTCTCAAATTCACATCTGTGAATACTGCTGCTGCAAATACCACTGCTGCTATTCCTACTGGATCGCCATACGCTCTGAGGATGACATCACCTACTCAGCGTCTTCAATGCTGGGTATCAAATGTGCTGGTTAAGGAGTACCGTCAACACGGTACCATCCCAACTCTAGAGGATGCCCGACAGGCCCTCCAGGTAAACAACTCGCATAGGTCGTCCGGACAACGACGAACAGTGATCATGAGGCAGGAGATGCTGACTACCATCTCCAACCGTTTCAGGTCGTTATCCCTGGAACGCAATTTCCATTCGCTCTCTTACTCTGAGGAAGTGAATGAGCGGGTCCCTCAGGGACTTAATTCAAAAATACAGGAGTCCTTCCCGAGGAATCCCATCAACAATCGCCGCCAGACTCGTGCGACAGTGCGCCCTCAACATGATGAGGGTACCAACTCAAGGCATTCAGCTCAGGTTCCTTGAACCCGAGCAGGCAAGGCGAATCGCCAGAGACGGAATCCGGTTAAGAATGGGAAGGTTTTCATCCCTTCCATCTCCGGAGAAGTCCACCAACCTAACTTGGTGGCGAACAACGAACAGGCACAAACACCTGTCCGTTTTAAATCCTTTGTCCAGCAGACTCGTCTGACAGCATCAAGCCAATCCCGCTAGGCAATTCCGGCTGAGTACTATAGGCAGGAACATACACCTTCGTATACATCATCAGTTAGTCAGCAGGCTTGCCTGACTACATATGATGGATCTCGTCAACCGCGTTTGACGAAGTGTAATCAGCAGGCACATACACCTGCTATTACTAATCAAGCCTACCAACAGTCTCGCTTGGTAGCGCACAGAGAAGTCAGTCGAAAAGCTCCGACGACAAACAGGAGGTAGACTCAACTCTCTACCTCCACAGTTGAGTACTTTCAGGATTCACTGACAAGAAAAGGAGGACAGGAGCAGGCACATACGCCTACTCCAAGCCCGAAATGGACGTATATCCCCGTTCTGGCAGCTGAAGTCACCAAACATATTTTGTCAATGGTGAAAGAGCAGAAGAAAATTCCTGCTCATATTCTGGATGCTTGCCAGGATATCATAACATCTTCAGCATCATCTCAGGGAAAGACACATAAATCTATCCCTAGCAGTGGAGTGACACATCAACGATTCACTCTGGAACAGACACACACATCTGTTCCAGTCCAAGAGGGTTATGGGGCATACTCCCCCATATCATACAGACAACCAAGTCAGGCACATACACCTAATTTGAGTAGAGATCGTCAGCCTAACCTGACCATCTTTCTTGATCAGGCACATACACCTGCTCAGAGTAACCACTTTCGTCAACAAGTGGTTTCCAAAGCAAGTGAGAAGGCATCTAAGAAAAAGATCCGCCCATCACATTCAGGAGATCAAAGGACAATCTGTAACAAGGGCTTGCTCGATGCTGGAGTTCTTGAATCCCTCAGACATTTATCTGTTGGAATTCAAGATTCTACTCCCTCAGTTACCAATAACGGGAACATTAATTCTGAAAGTCTTCAACAAACACTTCCTCATGAAGGCTTGCTTCATGAAAATTCGGTCAATCTTGAAGTTTCTTCTTCAGATGAGAGCCATAAGAACCCTCTGTGTGGTCAAAAGACCAAGGAGCAAGAGATCTCATCTTTTTCTGTAACCCATTATGGTGGTCCTCCCCATGATGATGAATTTCGCTGCGAAAGTCCTCTCCGTAGTAGTGATTCACATTGCCTAGAAAATACTCCAGTGGAAAATGTAGTGCCGACAAATCCCTCTTATCTTGAGGCACTTGCAAATGCGAAACTAGTCATGTCTGATGCTTTATCGCTAGAAAGTGAAATACTTTCTAATTCAGAAGATAGCCCAGGGTGTAGGTCATTCTCCGAACCAACCCTATGTCATGCATCTTCTAGTTTGATCAATGATCTCTCTACCAATATTGTTGAATCCGATGAAGCAACAAGGAAACACCAACTCTGGTCAAAACAGGTAGAAGAATATTCATTTAATGATAAAGAGGAAATGCTGAACATGAGGAAAAAACTGGAGAAAAGTGAGGTACTAGTCATGTTTTGGCCTTTGGCTGACTCCCAATATGACATTCTGAAGATGTTGACAGAAGATGGAGTCCATGATATTCATCTCAACATATGGAAAAATCTTTGTCAATTGAAGAGGAAGGTATTATCTTATGATGAATATGAAAATCATCTTACGATAATAGAAGGGCTACAACGTCAGATTGATTTGGCATCTCTATCAGTCTCTCGGTATCCGAAGGCTGAAAAGCAACAGAGAACCCTTCAACGTTCATGCATTGGCGCACTAAGAAAATTGCATCAGTTAATTGCCAATGCTCCATCTGGTGTTCATATTAGAGGATGGGGTGTTCACGGAGCACTACATTTCACAGTGCTTTCCAGTCAGCAAAGCCCGCCGAAAATGGTCTCATGCAATGTTATTGCCCATGGGCAGCCACAGTCAATGGGCTTTGTTCATAATCAAAAGCTTTCTCAAGAACAGGCTTCAACTAGTTCCTCTCAAAATCAAGCATATAGAGAACAAGTTGTTGAATTACTCCTACATCAAGCAGGCGAGAATATTGCACAAGCCTCTCGTATGGAGCAAACACATCATCAAATGACAGAAGTTTCGGAAATCATCCAACGGTCTGTTAAACCAGGTGATAAAAGTGGATACAGGCTAATGCATCCAGCTAATTTCCGAACTTAGATTTGAAAGATCAAGAGAGCTTTTAATAAGGTCTTAGACATAGCATGTCAAGAGCCACCCCAGCTTGTCATACTAGGGACTCATTTAACCCAACCCTCAGAGTCAACAAATGGGATTCGAGGAGTTGAGCGGAAGTAGCAGGAACATCCCCAGTTCTCAAGACTGGGGACTCTTTCAAATAATCAATCCCCTTCTCAGAGAATATCGGTCTTTTATCGATTGGGGAAGAATCCCCAAGAGGAATGAAGAGCAAAATTATCATGAGATTCCCTCCAAGTTATAGCTCGTCAAGAAGTTCCTAAAAGATTAAATCAACAAAAGGAAATGTCTCATCAAAGACATGAAAGAAGACAATATCACAGAAATGTTGATAGAAGGGATGCGATGCATTATACATCAATCAATGTCATCAATGCCGTTGTTACTAATCCACCAGAGGAGACTCACTCAGGTGACTCAGATGAAGAACGTCCTGCTCAAGAAAATGTACGCGCCGATACAACTGAAGAAGGTTTGCGTACACGAAGTCAAAGGATTACTCAGAACCTAGGTAATCCACTTCCTTCTCTCCAAAAATATCCAACAAAGGGAGGGGAAAGAATCAGGTTACATATGCTTCCTCTGGAGAAGGTAAATCGCTCTCATTAGAGCAAAGGTTTTTACAACAAGAGGATGAAATGAAAGAATTAAGAAGGTTGAATACAGAACTACTTCAGAGTAGTCTTCTTCTTAAGAATGCTGAAGTCCGACAGTCAAAGGAATTTTCTATAACTTCTGAGATAGATCAGGAATATCCTCCTTTATCAGTACAACCTCAGAGGTCTAATCCTACGGGTCAAACGCAATAACAGTTGGCAGTGCTACCATCAGTTGCAACACCAATCACCACGTCTGTCCAAGCACCATTCATTGCACATACCCAAGACCAAATTCAACCTGATGTTTCTAAAAAGTTAATAACTACTATTGAGTCATTAATTGCTTGGTTAGAAACTATGGAAGGGAAACGGGTGCAAGTTCAACCAGAAAAGAAAGTTTAACCTGAATGGCTAGATTCAATTTCTCCTCCATCTAGTTTTGGAAACCCTGTTTCCCTACTTATAATGGATCAGGTGACCCTGAACAACATTTGACGCATTACGTGTCTTGTTGCAATCCTATGATGGGAACTCCAGAGCAGCAAGAAGCAGTGAAACATAGATGATTCGTGCAAACCTTGCAAGGACCATCTTTTGTCTGGTATACAAGCATGCAATCCCGGTCAATCATCGGATGGGAGGATCTTTGTCAAAAATTCCTTCTTCAGTTAAGCTCAACTTTGCCAAAAACGACAGTTTTCGATCTTACAAACTGCAAGCAAAGGGAGAATGAAAGAGTCTCTGATTTCATTACTTGTTGGAAGGGATTAACGTATTCCCTGAGTTTAGTACTCACTCTGTAAGAGCTATTGACAATCTGTGTGGCAAATATTTGTGACTAATTATGCACGCCATTGATCCCTATGAAATACATAGGAGGGTTTCGAGACCTTACTTCAATCGCTCAGCAGATTGAAGATTCCCTTGTACAGTCTAAGGTTAAATCTCATGTAATTCCATCATCTTCTGGAAGGAGAATGGGTAAAGCAGAAACTGCTATAGTTATGCTTAAACAAGCACCTGTACATATTTCTAATTAAAAACCTTCATCTTATCGAAGGGCTCCACCTCCTAAACGCCAACAACAAAGGTTGATTCGTCCAATTGATCAAAGAGATCAACGAAAAAACAATTTGAGGATTTGAAGAGTAAAACATTATCTTTCCAAAATTAGCAAGTTCCTGGTTATTTCATTTCAGCTCTGGAAAATAATGTGGTTCAATTACCAGTGCCCAAGAGACCAAACAAAGAAGGAGATGAAGACCGTCCCAACTATTGTCCTTTTCATCAAATGTTGGGGCATCCCATCCAGGAGTTTTTTGTCTTTAAAGACCTCTTGAAAAATATGGTCGACTTGGGACAAGTCAAGTTGAAAGGTTCTTCGACTCAGATAGCATGTGTTAATGCTACAGTTCCAGAGGAGGAAGGTGACTGGTAAGAAGTCAAAAGCAGAAATGCACAGAAGTATGATGATTGGATGGTCAGAAAGACAATCAACCGGACTCATGACATTTTGCGAACACAATTAAAGAAACCAATTGTGTCTTCTGCCATGAATATTGCGGTAAAACCCTCTTTGTAAGAGGGAAAATCCTCAAAGAAACGGTTTGATTCAAAGAAGAAAAAAGAATCAGAAGAAGATGAGTATGTGTCAAAGCCTAAATTGTCTTTGACTCTGGCAAACTTTATGCCATCTACTTCAAAACCACGGGCACCGCCCCATCAAAAGGCATAGCCTAAACAGGCTAGTTAGGAAGAGTCTTTATTAGACGAAGAGTTAATCTTCGGTTCTGTTAATATGATTCAATTAACTAATCCATATTCCAGTCATAATTTCAATTTTTATGAGCCTGAATTCCATTTATCAAATAATGGAATTCGAGGAAGTTCCCAAGGTTCAGGATATAGGGGAAGACGTGGATCTTTCTGAAGCCACTACTCCAATTCAACCCCTTCTAGCACTGTGTACGCAGCAGAATGTCGTGGTAGAGCCCTTTCAGCAAGCTAAAAATGAACAAGCAGGTTTTTGTGCAAATAGCCAGCTCAGTCTTGGAACAATTATTTTAGAAGACCGATTGAAGGTTCCATCTTATTTATCTCAGCAAGTAAATGGATCTAATTGGTCTAATCTTCCAAAACCAAGGATGTTGCCAACTTCTATCCCAATACAAGATGCATCAGCTTCCAAAGCATCTGCTTCCAAGGTACCTGCTAAACCGCATATTCCTGTTGGGAAACACAGACCTTTAGATCAAAAGTATGATATATTGAAACACTTGGCCCAAGTACCAGCCAAGTTATCAATTTTGGATGCTTTGAATCTGTCAAAAGATCTTCGGGAAGCACTCATCGAAGCTTTGTCAAGTCCTCAGGAGTTTGAAGCTGAAATTGTTGCAGATGAAGTCTATCACATAGAGAATAATCCTATAGAATGCCATGCAGTGATATCTTTTACCGATAAAGATGAAGATGATGTTGTGCATGGTCACATAAAACCTCTGTACTTATTTGGCAAAGTAAATGGTGTAGATATCCGAAGAGCTTTCATTGACAATGGTTCCGGATTCAACCTCATGCCCATTCGTACACTTCGTCGATTGGGCCTCATGGAATCTGATTTATCTCCTTCTACCATGATGTTACAAGGATATAATAAAAATGAACAAGAACCACTGGGCGAAGTTACACTCAGAACTCAGTTTGTAAATCTTGTATCCAATTCGGATTTCATGATTATTGACCAAGACTCAACTTTCAATGTCTTTCTTGGAAGACCCTGGCTACATCAGCATGCCGCTATCTCTTCATCATACCATCAATGTCTCAAATTCTGTTTCAATGGTAAAGTTGGAACATTGTATGGTGATAATACCCCGTTCATGACATGTGAGTCTCAATACATTGAGGAAGAATTTTATCACATGAGGGGAAGAGTAAAATCTACAATGAAGGAAATTACCAAAGTTAATGCTCCATATGGTTTGGAGAAAATTCCAATAAATCCATTGACACATGTGAGTACAGATTATGTGTTACCTATCAGTCAAATTGAAAAAATTGGCCCAAATCAAAATACTCTTATGGAAGGATCCATAATGTCAATTACGGAAATTGTGCCAGACAACATGGGAGAAATTGGTAACTTACCAAATAGTGATGAAAGCACAAGTGGTGTTGTATTCATTTCATCTGCTGAAATCCAACAGGTCTATATATCGCCAATCAGGCCAGAAGAAGTTATAGCATGGTCGGAGGTGAATAATGATGTCAATTCTCAATCCATCATCTCCACTTTATTTCCCAAAGAAGGCCCTTTATCATCAATAGTGTCGGAAATTGAAGCTTCTTCTTCAAAATGTGCAAATTTTGTCACCTCTTCTGATCATGAAAATTTCGTTTTGTCATCTACTATGCAAGTAGAAACGGAAGAAATAGCACATGATGAAGAGGAAGAGGAAGATCTTAGAGATGCTCCTCTAGCATTTGAAGAAGGTATCTCTACCACTGTGGATGAACTCAGAGATATAAATCTGTGTACAGAGAAAGATCCACGCCCCACTTTAATTAGTGCGGCCATGAACCTTGAAGAGCAAGAAATGTATACTTCTTTTCTAAAGCAAGATAAAGATATTTTTTCTTGGAACTATACAGAAATTCCTGGGCTTGATCCTGATATTACTACTCATCATTTGGGTTTACCAAAAGAACATCGAGGATTTAAGAAAGCCGCGAGAAGAACACACCCAACTTATGCTTCCAAAATTGAAGCTGAAGTGGATAAGCTGATCAAAGATAACTTCGTCAGAGAATTTCAGTATCCCAAGTGGTTGGCTAATATTGTCCCTGTAAAGAAGAAGAACGGACAAATTAGGGTTTTCATCGATTTCAGAGATCTTAATCGGTATTGTCCTAAATATTATTTCCCAGTTCCGATTACAGAACTCTTAATTGATGCAACCACTGGATATGAAGTACTTTCCTTCATGCATGGATATTCCAGATATAATCAGATCCAAATGGCCCCAGAAGATGAGGAATCTACAGCCTTTAGAGCCCCTCAAGGTGTGTTTTGTTACCGGGTGATGCCCTTTGGTTTAAAGAATGCAGGTGCAACATATCAACGTGCCATGCATCGTATCTTCAATCCTTTCTTAGGGAAGTTTGTTGAATGCTATGTAGACAATTTGGTGGTTAAATCCAAACAACGTTCTAATCACTTGGCTGATTTGGAAGTCATATTCCACAAGCTTCGACAACATAATTTGAAGATGAACCCCTTAAAATGTGCTTTTGGGCTAACCTCAGGAAAATTCCTCGGCTTTGTTGTATGCCATCGTGGTATTGAAGTCAATCTTGAGAAGACCAAATCAATCCTTGGAATGTCACCTCCTCAGAATTTGAATGAATTAAGATGAATTCAAGGACACTTAGTCTATATTCGGCGTTTCATCGCCAATTTGGCAGGAAAACGTTTACCATTTACCAAATTATTGAAGAAAGGAGTCACTTACCAGTGGAATGAAGAATGTCAAGAAGAATTTGATGTTCTCAAGAAATACCTCTTGAGTCCACCAGTACTCATGCCACCTGTTGAAGGTAGACCACTTATCCTCTATGTGACATTTCTAGAGAAATCATTGGGTGCCTTTCTCGCTCAAAAGAATGATGCTGTGAATGTAAATAGCCTCTACTATCTCAGTAGAACTATGCTTGAAGCAGAAACCCGATATTCAAGTATTGAGAAGTGCTACCTGGTATTAATCTTTGTAGTTCAGAAATAGAGAGACTACATGCAACATCACAAGGTCCAATTGGTATCTCGCAATAATCCGCTCAAATTCATACTTAGTCATCCAATGCTTACAGGACGTCTAGAAAGGTGGGCAGTTATTTTGCAGTAGTTCGACATTCAGTATGTATCTCAAAAGGCAATCAAGGGCCAAGCTCTGGCTGATTTCCTGGCTGAACATCCTTCAGTGGAAGACACGTCTTCAGATATTGAACTCCCTGATGAGGATGTTTTTTCTATTCAAGAGTGTCCTCAAACATGGGAAATGTATTTTGATGGTGCTTCCAGAAGTCCAACAGGGAAGAAAATGGAAAATGCTAAATTCAACAAAGTTGGTTTTGGAATTGTACTCATTTCTCCAGATAAGGAATTGTTACCTTATTCCTTTTTATTGTGGGAAGGTGGTACCAATAATGAAGCCGAATACCAAGCTCTTATCACAGGCTTGGAGATAGCACTTCAAGAACAAGTGAATCAATTGAATGTGAAAGGTGATTCAGACCTGGTAATCAAACAAGTCAATGGGGATTATGACATTAGAAAAGAAGAGTTAATCCCTTTGTATGATTACATCAAAAAGTTAAGGGCAGAATTCCCTTCAGAACCAACATTTTCTTATGTCCCAAGATCACAAAATTCTCAAGCTGATGCACTGGCTAATATAGCCACAGCTCTAGCAGATCCAAATCAGGACGAGACAACCATCAGTATTGCCCACCGTCATGCAATTTCACCTTATGTTCAATCCAGAATAGAGGAAATTAATGAAATTAGTCCCATTCCTGAACCGTGTGGTCATACTAAAGGATGGATGTCACCTATTAGGGAATACCTTCAAAATGGAACACTTCCACCTGATAGAGATGAGAAAGAACAAATCCGGCGACGTGTGGTCAATTTTACTCTTTATGATGGCCCAAACCAGCTAGAGAAAATTCTCTACAAACGTGGTTTTGAAGGAGTTCTCTTCAGATGCATTGATTGTGAAGAGACAATGGCTATCAAGAAAGAATTACATGCATGGTTCTGTGGTGCCCACCAGTCTGGATATAGATTGTCTGATCAAATTCGAAGGCTTGGATACTTTTGGCCTTCAATGATACAAGATTGTGTTGATTTCACAAAGAAGTGTCATTCATTTCAAGTACACGCCAACTTCATTCATAAACCTCCAGAGTTGCTTCATGAAGCTAAATACTCATGGCCATTTGCTACATGGGGAATGGATGTGGTGGGACCTTACCCTTCAGCTACGGCCTAGCAGTTTAAGTACATTCTTACTGCTACTGATTTCTTTTCCAAATGGGCAGAGGTAGTACCTCTCAATGAAGTCAGTTCTAAGTGCATTTTTAGCTTCATCAAGTCTAACATCATTACTAGATTTGGTTTCCCTCATACCATATTGACGGACAACGACACCAACTTCTGTTCTTCTGAGGTGAAGAAATTGTATCAAGAATACAACATTATATCCAACCATTCATCTTAGTATCATGCGGCGGCCAATGGCCAAATAGAATCCTTTAACAAAGTTCTTTCAAATATACTTCAAAATATAGAGGATAATGATAAGGGGTCATGGCCTGATAAACTCTTTCATGCTTTATGGGCTTATCGGACTACCACCCGCAATGCAACGCGGTCAACTCCATATTCGTTGGTATATGGAACAGAAGAAGTCTTTCCAATTGAAGTTCAATTGCCCTCACTTAGAGTATCCATTTGTGATCAGTTATCTACAGATGAGAAATCCCAAAAGTGATTGAATGAATTGGAACGGTTAGATGAGAAAAGATTGTGCACTTTGCACCACTTGGAAATCTATCAGAATCGAATAGCACGACCTTTTAATAAAAAAGTTCGTCTTCGTTCATTGAATAAGGGAGAATTGGTATTAGTTCTCAAAACTCCAATGATACCAGGAAAGAAACCTCCCATGCTTGAGCCAAAATGGGAAGGACCTTATTCAATACATAGGGTCTACTCCAATGGAACTTATTCATTATTCTCGATGGATGGAGAACTCATTACTACTCCAACTAATGCCAGATTTTTGAAGAAATATTTTGTATAAAATACAAAGTATTCACATTATGTCCCCGCAACATGACACTAAACTATGCTGCACCAGTTCTTCCTTGCTATATGACGTTAAACTATACAGCAATGGTCCAGTATGTCCTTAAACTGCAACTTCGTCCCACATGACATTAAACCGTGTAAAAGTTCCCTAAAAAGTCATGTATGACATTAAACTACACCATGGTCTAGTATGAAATTAAACTACACCATCCATGGTACATGCATATGACCCTAAACTATTTGAAAGTCCCTTACATCCGGAAAAACGTCAAACTACAAAATCATCAAAGGTCCTGTATGGCCTTAAAACAACACCACCGTCCAGCAAGACATTAAACTGCACCATCCACAGTCCATTTATATGACCTTAAACTATTCGCCCTTTTTTCCAACATGACACTAAATTGTAGAAAAAATACCCAATGCGTCCAACATGACGTAAATGGAGTGTTATTTTTCCCTTACAGCATGACATTAAACTGCGCAGTCCCCCTTTTTGTCCAACATGACGTTAAACTGTATTTTCCCCGTCGTCCTAACTACATGACGCTAAACTGTACAGAAAGTCCTTGATATGTCCTACATGACATTAAACTGTATTTTGTCCCTACTTCATGATACTAAACTGTGCAGCACCAATAGTCCTAACTGCAAGACATTAAACTGCATAGTCCCTTTATATATCCTACATGACATTAAACTATGCATCGTTAAGGTTTTTGTTACCTCTTGTTTCTCACACCGAGTATGACTCACGTGAGCTTAGAGAAAACCTCAACCATAACACTCTCTTTGGGCCTCTAACCATCTGTAAGTCCCAAAAACATTTTTATTAGATCGTTGTCCCCATGAACAACTTGATCATTAATTCATTCATTAATTGAACTACACAGACTTTGATCCTTGCCCTCCAGGATGGGTATGTAGGCACCCTCCCAGGGTTCAAGACCAAAAACAATCTCTTCACATCGGTTCACCACCATATCATATAATGTTGATTCGTGAAACCGCCCCTAGAATCAATATCTTTACATTGATTCACTTTCGTCCTTGTTATATGACGTTAAACTATGCTACACTTTTGTCCGGTATGACAATAAACTACAATACTCATTGATTTCCTCATTTTAGAGAGAACTATTATTGACATTGATTTTTCAATCTTGTTTCATTTAAAAAGACTACATGCATACATGGTAATCCCTAAACTATTTATCTCAGGTTAAACCATCATTTCACTAAAGTCCCCTTTCACCCTTCACATGCATGAACCAAATTTGTACAAAGGGTAGTTCTAGAACTACGTGGGCTTGATTCCCATCCTTATGGGATACATAGGAACGTTAGAGTATCCCTCCAATCCAGCCCTAAGTCTTTTGGGCCTAACCCCAAATTTCAATTTCAGTCCCTTGGCTGAAAATTCATCATGAAAACACACACTATGTATTGATTATTATGGTCCGAACTCTATGACCCTAAACTAAGATCTCTCATTTTTTTTCGTCCTGCATGACATTAAAATACATTTCAAGAACTACGTATGGCTTGATTATCATTCTTATGAGATACGTAGTGAATTCCAAAATTTCAATTCATGACCCAGCCACAACATGATTATGGTTATCATTGACCTATGTATCTCTATATACATTGGACAATACCCATCTTTATGTGTTATAATCCTAAACCTTAAATATTTTCAGATCTTCATAACCCTTTTCATGACTTTTAGTCACAAAAATTTCAAATTTCTGAGAATTCTTTTTCCTGACTATGCAGTACGTGCCCATAGGTGGCCTTGCATAAACAGTCTACATAACAGACTTGTTAACCAAATGATACTATTTTATTTAACTATGCAGCCAATGCCCTTAGGTGGCCCTGCATAATTCAACCCCCTAACGAGTTTGGTAAATGATGGTAACTTCATTCTTGGGAAGAATGCCTCTTTTGTCCTTATTTGTCTTAAACGACAGTATGTCGGGATCAGAAAAAAATAACCATCCTTAACATATTTGTCCCATATCCTTTTTCATGATCTAAAAGTATTCATGTCTATGGTTTATTCTTCTTCCCTAAGTTTGGGTCAGACCTTCGTAGGAGTGATATTCATCCAGTTCTTCGATAATCTTGTCTGGAAATATCTTCTCCATATTCAAGTGACTATTTCCATATAGCAAACTCTATACTTTAGAAAATTTGAATCTCCATAAACTTTCATTGGCTTTTAGCACTAGGAAAGTAAATTTCTGAGAGTTCTTTTTTCCTGACTATAAAGCATGTGCCCATAGGTGGCCTTGCACAAACATTCTACATAATAGACTTGTCAGCCGAAAGATGCTATTTATTTGACCATGCAGCCAATGCCCTTAGATGGCCCTGCATAATTCAACCCCCTAACGGGTTTTTTTAAATAATAGTAACTTCATTCTTGGAAACTACTTCTTATAATGCCTTTTAGCTCTTTTTCATATCATTCCTCAGATTCAAATATTCTTAAGCCATAGTTTACATATTTTCTCTCATACTTGAGTATGGTAATATGTTTTCAAATAAATTGTCAAGGAATTGAATCAATTTTAATCCATTTCAGTCAAAGCTATTTCGACCATAAACATTAGCCCCTTTATGTGCGGTATGCATGACTTTAAACTGCCCACAAAAGACAAAGGAACTTTGAATAAAAGTCAAGTTCCAGCTCAATAAATATACATTTTTGTATGATTTAGGTAATATTGAGCAATTAAAAGGTTCTAAGATTGTAGGGTTATTTGTAATAATCCTAGTAAAAATTAAACTATGCTTATTAGGACCATTGGTTTAAGTAAATTTGAAGCAGGTAGTGAGAGAATGCAGGTACAAATAAGTGAAAGTGAAAGTGTTTTTCCTTGATGCACTAGAGTTAGAAGGACATCCACAGACTGGAGTCTCTTATCTTTTTCAATAATTACAAGAGGCTTTCAACATAACACTTAATTTGATTTATGGCATCCCGAGCTTCATCAGCAACCACCTGGAATTCATTCATTCAACTGGATACAATAAGAGATGCAGTGATACTAGCTCTTCTTGGAACAAATGTAAAAGGATGTTCTTGAGTGCGGTTTGAGAAAATGTTCTGCTGATCATACAGTGACTCTATTTCTGTCCAAGAGACTTGGAAGATGGATACATAGATTTGAGAATGGAGCATTGGAAGTAAAGATCCATTTGAAGAGAGTACTCTTTTTAGATATTGCTCTAATTCCATGTTTGTCGTCTCTCCACCAACCGGCAGTGGAAAACATTTCAGCCCATGAGTTTTCCATTTTCATATCTGAAAGGAAATGGCATGGAAGGTGAACTTGAAAGTTCACACCATTGTTATTGCTCTTAATGCACAACATAACTGAAATAGAGGATTAGCAGTGCAGATGCATCTCAGGTGTATAATTTTTTGCATTTGGAACATTGACTCCTTGCAGATGACCATGACCACACAGAGGCAGATGGATGCTCTGTGGAAAATTAGGATGATATTTCTTCAAGTACTTAGCCAAATCTGGGAGAGTACTGTTGAAGATATCATAGTAATCATGGCCAATGATTTTCATCATGTCATCAATCCGCTTACTAGCCAGTTCATCAGCCGTTCCAATTCCCTTGGGAACCACTGAATCTGCACAAAAGATAAATAAACTAACTCTTAAATGGGTTTATTTTTCATAATATTTGTGAAGAAATTTGAAAAAAAATGGCTAAGGCATTAAGGTGCGCAAGTATAAACATGGCGCGCATGTATTCGTGTGGATGCGCTAGTTTTTGACACGCAAGTGTAAACCACGCAAGTACAAATACCTTTACAATAGCGTGAAATCAAGGAAAATATTGGAAAATAGAGCAACTTGCGCGGCTAAGATAACCTGCACGACGAGAGCTCGAGAAGTTTGAAGTCTAGGAATCCATATGCTTTGTACGGAGGTGAGGCAATGTATTTATAGGCCAGGAGGCCTATCTGCACGCCATATACAGTGCGCTCAAATCCTGCGCGACGCAAACTTACGTGCCTCCCTCTGTGCCCTGAAGACTTGCGCGCCCCCTTTTCCTTTGGATGTATTCGATTTCCTCAGAGTCAAATCCTCTTTTTTCTCTCTGGATCTAACTCTGAGGGGGGAATTTTGTTGAGGCTCCTTTCGTCACAGAATCTAAAGATCGGAAAAGGGGAATATATGAGCACAAAGTGATTCAACCTTTGATGAAAACATCAAAAATTGACAAAGGGATGAACAAAGAAAACTTTGCCCATAGGCCGCGCAAGTTCCTTCATGGTCACGATGTGGACTTGCGCGACGCAACTTGGTGCGCAAGTGACTTGCGCGAACTAAGTGATAACCGCCCGGTAACCGCCCAGGGTCTTCTTCTAACTATAAATAGACCCTCTGGGACCCCATTCAGGAGGATCTTTTTCCAGAAACTTGGATTGAAGCTCCCGATGCCCAAGTCTCTTCTCAAAGCTTCCGGATCACTTCTAAGGTAATTTCTTACCTAGAACGGAAGATCTAAATAGAGGGAGTAAGGCCTAATTGTTGAAACTCATCAACACTTGCGCGCATGAGTGGTAATCACTTAAGGGAAGTGGTCACACTTGCGCACCGCCTTATTCCTTCGATAGAACTTTTGCGTCCCTTTTTTGGAAGAACCTCAAGGGGATTTTAAAGGCTGTAATGAAGAGTCGCTCAGGTATCTCAAATTCTGGTTGAATATCGCTCAAGTACCCACCACGTCGCGTAGGTATACCTACAGGACCAATACTTGCGCGCCCACGCAGTACTTGCGCGTCTTCCAAGACTTTTGCGCCCCTTCCTTTTTGGGTGCCCATCTTGCCCATTTTACCCCTCATAAGAAATTACTCCTTTCATATTTAAGATTCAGTCTTCAAGACACACTTCAAAGCCATTTATGGCATGATTTCTTGATTTGACTTCCTTATCTGAAAATAATTCTGTGGAATATCTCTCAAAACCTAGTGATTTAAATATCTTTAAGTCACCAAATATGGAGAGTTATTTCATTCAACCTCATCCTTTAAAATGAGAGAATCCTTAACCTGGGTCTCCTTTTTAGGAATAATCCCCAGTCATATGTCCTCTTATTTGGGCATCCTTCTCCGGAGTAAGCCCCAAACCTTAATCCTCAACCTGGGCCTCCTTTTCAGGAATAAGTCCTAGTCATAATCCCTTAACCTGGGTCTTCTTTTCAGGATTAAGTCCCAGTCATAATTATGGGAATCCTCTTTAGGAGTAAGCCCCAAGTCCCTTGATTTTTGGGCATCCTTCTTAGGAGTAAGCCCCAGATCCTCTAATTTGGGCTTCCTTTTCAGGAATAAGACCCAAGTCCCTTAAATTATCTTCAACAAGTCCTAATTTACATTTGATCTAGGATTCCTTCTCAGGAGTAAAACCCAGTTATCAATCCTCTCCTAATTTGGGTTTCCTTTTTAGGAATAAGTTCCAAGTTAGAGTATTCAAATCTCCATGAAGCACATATACCTTTATAGACCCTGTTCCTGGATTTTCTCCCTAAAGTAAATCCTAAGCTTCATTTATCTGGGCAGTCATATATACATAATCCCCAAACCATTTTTTTTATGATTACATTTTTCATGGCCCAATTTTCTATTTTATTACCAATACCTCTTGTTTCTCACACCGAGCATGACTCACGTGATCTTAGAGAGTAAAAGTAATTATGACATCCTTCTTTGATCCATCAATCATAAACAGTATACTCCCTTATTCGAACTACATGGGTTCTGATTCCTTTTCCAAAACAAAGGATACGTAGGTAGCCCATCTATGGGTTCGATCCCAACTCTGAAATAATTCATGTCCTTCTGAATGAAAATAAACTTCAAGTGCCCCACTGAGTGGCTTTAAAACTAGCCTAGTCATCATAATGACCAAGATACTTTTATATAAATGTTTTGAAGGTTACCATTGACCAAGAGTCTCTAAATAGATATAAATGATTCTCTATTGATGAAGAACCTCAAATACTTATAAAAGATTCTCTAAATTTCTTACATATTTAATCATTGATTGTTAAACCGAAGGAACGCTCATTTTTTACTTGGTAATGTAATAAGGATTCACGAACATAACATAAATCTATAAAGAGAGTCCCAGAATAGACAATAATTCCCCTCAAAAAGGTGTGATGAGTCCGACCTCCCATCCTCTCGACCAATGCAAATTCCTAAGCCTCATCAGTTCACAAACTAATGAAGCCCCTACCTTTTGAAAGTAGGTCCAAGTGGATGTGGAATCATTGGATGTTTCCAGTTCTACGAACAAACCCGTTAGAAACCGATCAGAATGTTTGAATCTCCCATCCAGGAGGTCATCCCCGAATTTCGAGGGAAACAAATGTCAGACCTTATCATGTGACAAAACCCTCCATCATTATGTGTGACTACAAATCAATCTGTAGCTAAGTAATGTATATGTTATTTAGAAAATATATTTCTCAATTTCATAAATAATGATAGGGAGACGTTTTTCATGGATTATTATCATCTCTCTGGTGATTTGGATTAATGGTGGTCATTTATTCCAATCAATAAATGGGATAAGGACATATAAACATGAATTATAATGATTTTATGGAAATTTTCTGGGAAAAATATTTCCCACATAAATAATAATAGGATATAGTGATACAATTATTGAGTCTTAGACAAAAGAGAGATTAGAATGTTTCTATGTGTGAAGAAACATTTATAGGATTAGAAATTCATGATACATAATACGTACATAATTCGAAGATTATTATTGATTGTTTATTTGATTGGTAAAATACATTACTAATAAGAGAAATCATCTCCCAAACATTATCATCGTATGAAGATATATTCTCATGTTCTATCATGGTAGAAGAATAATTATCTATGTATTATGACTTCATGGGAAAGAAAAAAGAGGAAGAGAGTGAAATAGAATTTAATGGAGAAAAGGAAGAAAAATGGGGTATTTTATGACATGAAATGGTTATGGACGGAACACTCTGATATCATCTTAAATGTAAAATGAGTTTTCCTCAAGTTTGGAGAGAATTGAAAAAATTATCATGATTTCAAGAGAATTAATGAATCCACCAATGTTTAATGTTTCAGTTTTATGTTGAAGGGAAACTATGAAAATAAATATTCAAATCATCAAGGAAACCTACCATATAAGTGGTCATGAGAAGAAGAAACAATTATAAAATTACAATAGCTTGGGTTGAAGTTCTTAATGATGTGGTGGTAGGTACTTTAATCGTATCCTCAAATTATTCAAATGGTTTCTTTGATTCCAAATCATTAAATTATTTTATATCTTACATGTTTACCAAATAAAATATTTCCCATTTACCTAAAGAAGGGAGTAGTCTATCAAAACTCATGGTGGGGAAATAATTGCAACAAATATGTGTCAAGAAGTTCCTATTATGACACATAAACACACTCTATTTTATTATTTTATTGTCATAGAAATGGTGGATTTTGATATAGTCCTCACTATAAGCTATACTTTGAAATATAATAAAACATCTATTACAAAGGGAAGGAAATTATGATCGATGATGACTATTTAAAATTTATTATCTTTAGAGGGGAGACTTTGTCATCTGATTCATATCTTAATCCACCTCTAGTGGCTCTTCTAAATGATATTCTTAGAGAAGAAGAGTAGATAAAACCTACTAATGAAAAAAATCAATCTAAAAATTTAGGATGCACCTATTACACATGCATACAATGTTGTTTTTCCTAGGTAATTAACTAGACTTTCACTACACTAATAATTTTTGTTCTCTATTAATTTAATCTCTAGTAACGATACATATCAATGACACCATATATAATTGAAAATATGAAATTAATATAATTGATGATGAAAATATAGGATTTGAGTTGTAAGGGATTTATACACCAAAGTGTTTCACCTTGGGGAGCCCCTGTTATTTTATTCAATAAGAGACATATATCTATGAGGCTTTTCATTTATTATCGGTAAATCAATGATCTTACAATAAAGAAAAAATATCATTTTCCTAGACTTGATGAATTATTTTACCAACTTCACAGTGCTCAATATTTTTCAAATATTTATCATTATTCTGTATATCATCAATTGTGAGTAATCATTAATAATATTCTAAAAAAATGTTTTTAATGAGGTATGTACATTAAGGGTTTATAGTAATTTCTTTTTGATTGACTAATGAACCCTCTATTTTTATATATCTATTGACCTGAGTATTAAAGGAATATCATCAAAATTTATTATGGTATTTATTGATGATCTATGAGTGTGATAAATAAGTAATGAGGACCCTGAGTACCACTTTCAAATTGTTAGTAATAATCTTGTTAGAGAATAGTTATATGGGAAATTTAGGATGTGTTAATTATGCATTAAAAAATTTCTTGTCCATATTTTCTCTAAGGAACAAATTTTAGTTGACCCTAGGAAGAAAAATATAGTAAAATAATTTTCTATAACAACAAAAATAACCAATATACATAGTTTAATTGGTTTTGTAGGTTACTATCAACAGTTTGTGGAAATTTTTTCCCAATTAGATATCTCTGTAACCAATATTTCACATAAAGGGATATGGATACTTGGAAAAAGGAATGTGAAGAATGTTTATAATAACTGAGGAGGATATCATTGAAGTATCCTATCCATACACTTTCATCAGAAAATTTTGGATTTTTTATTTATAGTGATGTGTCGAGGAAAATACATGTCTTTTTTCTAATACCGAATGATAGATTTATAACCTATGAATCATGTTAGTTGGAAAATCTTGAACAGAAATAAAAAACACAAGATCAATAGAAAGCAGTTGTAATAATTTCTCAAAAGATTTTTAGCAACTATATCTATGGTGAATGATGTGAGATATATAAAAATCACAAGATTTATAATTTATCTTCATACATAATGAACTCAACAGGAGGAAAAAGTGATTTCTCAAGCTAATCGAGGATTATGATTTTTCGATAGATTTCCACCCATGGAAAGAAAATAATGTATCATATTCTTTGAGTAGAAAGGATCAATGCGTCCTTAACAAAATGAGAATTTATTGGGATCTTGTGTTCTTGAATTTAGTAAATAAGGATATGGGAATTATTAAGGAAGGTGAAACATAACTTCTTTTTAAAATGGTTTCCAAACCATATTTGTTGCAAAAGTGGAAAATTTCTCAATTGGATGATGGTATTTTTCAGATGAAAATTAATGTGGTTAATGATGGGAAGTTTGAAAACATCAAATATAAAGATGGATTTAGGATGTTTGGGAAGAGTATTTAAGTTCCCTCAATGCCCAACATAAAAAGACAATTATTGGATGATTCTCATAGATCATCTTTCTCAATACATGTTGATATCACCATGATGTATATATATTTGTAGGAATATTTTTTTGGGGATAATATAATGTGGAAAATTGTTGATAATGTGTCAACTTGTTTGGTTTGTCAATAAGTGAAAGCTGATATAAAACATCCTAGAAGAGTCTTACAAAATCTAAATATTTCAACATGGAAATGCGATGTTATAATTAGGGAAATTTTTATTGTAATATAAAATTATATAAGAAATAATGATTCATTATGGGTAATTGTTGATGGACTTAGTAAATGTACACATTTCCTCTCTACAATGGATTATTTTTCACTACAGTGGATTTTATGACTCTATATTAATGAATTTTAAAGTATTAATGGTTTACTTATTTCAGTTTTTTTAGATCATGATAAAATATTTACACTGAAATTTTGGAAAATTGTTCCAATGGATCTTGATATTGTGATTTATTTAAGCACTAATTATCTCCCTCAAACTGATGAATAGTGAGAAAGGACTAGCCAAACTTTAGAGTAAACATTTATTATCTGCTCACATGACTTCCAAGGTATTTGGGATCAATATTGACCTTTGGTATAATTTTAATATAACAATTTCTTCCCTTTAAGTATTCAAATGGTATCATATGAAGAATTATACATTAAAATATTATATATACCAACTTTTTGGTATAAAGTTGGTGAGAGGAATCTTATAAGCATAGAACATTGCATAGAAACAACATCAAAGGTAAGTATTATTCAAACTCATATCAAAGCATATCAATGTATGAAAAAAGATCTATAGAGATAATTAACGGAAACATTTGGAATATCTAGTTGGAGATAATGATTTCATGAAGGTATCTTCATGGAAGGGTGTTATATGATTTGTTATGAAAGGAAAATGGATCCCTAGGAATGTTGAACCTTTTTAAATTCTATAAATTATTGGAGTTTTAGCTTATCAGTTGGAAATAGTTCCAATCCTTTCTAAAGTACATGATGTGTTTCATATCTCTTTGCTAAGGAAGCACATGGAAAACCATATTCATTTTCTCACATATAATGAAATAAAATTGTAAACATATTTATCTTACTATGAATATCAAATCGACATTCTGGACTCTAGATAAAAAGTTTTGAGGAATAAGATGACTCGACTAGGAATTATAGTTTAGAAAAATCATAAGATAGAAAAAGGAATGTGAGAACAAAATGAAATTGTTATGAAAAACTACCCATATCTATTTATTATGGTGACATCATATAAATTTTAAGGATTTAACTTTTTAATGAGGGAATAATTCTACATCCCAATAATTTATTGTATGTCTCTTTTTAAATTTATTTTCTTTGATATCTAACGTTACATAGAATAATGAGCTTAAACAAATGACTATATAATAATATTTTTATAGTTATCAATTAGACATTGGAATGACAAAAATGAATGATATTAACTAAAATTTGAAAATATAATTTAAACATGTCTATAAATTAATTCATTGGGTACGAATTAGTTTAAAATAAAATAAAACCCAATTGATAATAAAGGGTGTGTTTTTATAAAAAAAACTATTTTTATACAGATAATAAAATTTTATGTTAATAAATTTAATTAATGAATCTTAATTAAATATATTAATAAAATTATTATTTTTATAGTGAATAATAATTTTTTTAAATTCATCCAATAAGTCTAATAAGCTTAAGATACGAATAAATAAAATTTTAAGAAAAAAAGTTATCTTTTTAAAAAGATAATCTTGCCACCATTCAATGGCGCACCTGATTTAAAACTACATTTTAGAAATTTTATAAATTTTATATGAAAAAATAATCATTATTATTTAACAAATAATACCAAAATTTTTTAGAGTTTTATTTCATTATTATTTAGGAGAAGTATCATTTTTGATGAATAGTGAAAATATATCAATTTAATTAAGAAAACATTTTTTTCTAATTTATTTGTAAAGATAAGTTATATTATTAATTAGGTTTAATGTATAATTAAAGAAATAATAAAAATATAAAACCATTTTTATCCATTTTAATAAATTTCACCATGCAATTGGATATATTAATATTTCTAACTTGTGATCTTTTCACTTTTAAAACCCACTATTTTGTTGTATTTATGAGATTATTTTTAAATCTAATTTGTCATATTTTTGCGTATTTAATTTTTTAAAATGGTTTCATTATTTAAAATCAAAATTTTGAAATTATATAGTAAGGTCGTTTTAATTTTTTTGGATAAAAAATTTCATGTTAAAATGAAATATTTATCGTTTTATCGATAAAGTAATGAAACTGGTCAATGTTAAAAGATAAAGGCATAAAATACCTAAACATTACAAACATTAATGGATTTTGGAGATATTTATAGAACCTATATAGAAATTAATCCATTAATCATTATTAATATTCATGGAAATTAATAACATATCATTGTGGATGGATTCAAATTCAAAATAATCATTATTTAATCACTTAAAACCACCCTCTTGAAATATAAACACCTACCCTCACCACCAAATTTCTCATCACAATACATGAATCTCCTAAAATATCTATCAAAACGTATTCTCCCCACTCTTCCAATTTCAATGTGCTTCTGATATCACCAATATTCAAATTCCAAGGTCTTCAAGGGATCCTTTAAGGAGGAGATATTCAAGAGGTGATTTTCTCAATGCACCTCTCTTAATTTCATTTCTTCTTCTTATGTCTCCTCACCTACTTCATCGATAAAGGAATAATAATTCCAAAATCCTATAAATACTATAATTTTATGTCGATATTATAATATCATATATCCATTGCTGTTATTTTCTCCTCTTATTCTAAGAAATGATACCATTTTACAAATTATTAAGATTAATGATCTCTGTGAATAATGATTTTATTCATTTTTCAGTACCACATTAATGGCTATTCATTAAATTTTTATTATAGTAATGTAATATTTTCTAAATTATTTTATATCTAATTTCATGTTTGGGAACTAAAATATAATCATAATATTAAATAAAACAAAACTTGTTTGGGATGTTCTGAAAACCACCAAAATAAACTATACATGTATCACTAATGTTATATCAAATTAATCATCCTCTGGTATGAAATATAAATTATAAATGAAAAATTAAAAAATTAAATAAGTGAATAAATAATTTTTCATTACATTTTTGTAGTTCAGTTTTCATTTGACATGAAAATACATCAATATACACAAAGGAAACTATAATTAAACCAAGAACATAACACACACAAAAAAATGAAAACAATTAAATATTATTAATGAATGGGTGGTAAGATGTTATAAAATTTTATTATAAGGTATTATAAATATTATTATAGATCTTAAATGAACTAATAACATTCTTTAAACCATTCTACATGAGTTATAAGTTCACAAAACTAAAAGAACATGGGTGGTAATGGTTTTCTCATATCCCTCTAACATATGTGAGATATATGCCTTAAACTCCAATTATTTATTTTATGTGGTTAATATAATTTCCTTTGATATATAATATCATGAATTCAATTAAATTAATTTTATTCAATGTTTCATTTGATTATTATTAATTTTATGGGGAATATGATTCAACAGATTACAAAGTTGTATGTAAATTATTAACCCAATATCTATTCATTCTCAACGACTAGTTTTCCAAATATGGAAAGTTATTAATTTGTTCAATTTTATTATTTTATCATGTGAGGAATTAATTGGAATTACTAATTTGTGGGTGGGTTCCACTATATACCATCGACACATTGATAGGTTTCATGAGACAAACTATTTTGGGTTTTGGATGAGGTCCTACCCATTTATTTTAAAATGTATTGGACAAGGCCTTGATGGTATGTTTATGATGTCTGATAATATGGATTCGATTTTTATGAAACTATTTATTAGTTTATATATGAATATTTTTATTTTTTAGAGTTTCCATGGATTTTATTCTAGATCATATGATTATTCTATATGGAATTATTTTATCACAATTTCCTCATGTTGTGATATTTTTTTTCATTCTCAAATTATTAACAAAATGGAATGTTATTTTAGTTATTTATATTTCTATAATTTTTTATAACTATTTACTCTATCTTCCATTGAATTCATACCCTTAATGGGAATCTTATCTCATACCTTTATTATGTTTTATTTTCCCCCATGATGCAAAGATGTTTTTTAGGATTAATTTTTAGGGTTAATCTTGAAGAATTATGGAACCCTAAAAGTATTATCTATATTGTATTTGGTATACCCAATTATAATGTGAGGTACAATTATATATATATATTTTCCACAACTACTAAAAATTGTTTTCCTTTGGGATGTGATTCATTAGGTAGTGTTATAATGTAGTAAAGTTATCAACAACTTTGTACTACTTGGGTCGGGGTTATTAAATTTTGAATTGTTATTCATGGAATTCTTACATAGATCATTATTTCATTATCTCAATCTTGATACTTATGCTAAAATTTTTATATATATATATGAATATTTAGTGTATTATATAAAATATAGATATAGGAAATCGAACACACAGTTCTTGGAGATGATTCTCTATGTGTACACATAACCATTGTTTTCATTTTCATATCAAATTGAAATAAAGAAAATAATATAATATATTATAATTAAAGAATAACATTTATTGCATATTTATCACAAATTTTTATTAAATACATCTTTGATACATTCCATGTGTATCTGGAACAAATCACATCACTTTGTGAAGTGGTACTACTCCATACGTGAACGACATTCCCTTATTCCCAAAAAAAGGAAAGCATGAAGGTATATGTTTTATAATAATAATATATACACAATTACATCATAAATATCATATATATATATATATATAATATAGATAGTATTTCCCCCACTATTCACCACCTTGAAAGGTGTTAATAGAAAAAACGACATCAGTTTGTGAGGTGGTAGTTGGCTATAAAAACAAATGATGATTTCATTACCCATTACATGGAAGTGTGTGAATTTTTAGGTCATAAAATTAACATAATAACGTTTCATTATATGTTATATATCGAGTTTATTATATAATCATAATGAAAATATAATTTAATGAGGTGAAGAATGAAATTATACAAAAATTATTTTATAAAGACATTAACTATTCTTTGGGTATCCTCCATAGATTTTCCCAAAAACCTTCAAATGTTTACTTTATACCCAAAATAAGGTTTATATGATAATTTGTGGGAATTTGGTAAGTCATTTTTTCAGGGTTTTGATGACCAAATGGTTTCATTGTTGTGAAGAAGGTGGGAGATTTAGTTCCCTTTTATAGTTGAGGTGGAGTGGCATTCATGGAAACACTCAAAGGTATTCAATATTGGGATGTCATGATTACTGAAATATTCTAAAAAACTAATAATTAATGGATTTAAGGGATGATATTGTACATAGAAACATCAATAACATATTTATGTACGTGTTTTAAAGATTTGGTTCCTTAAGTCTTATGTTTTCTTATTCTACCATTCCTTTTTTTCATTGGAATGTCTAAATTTTAGAAGATATAAAATTTATCCATTAAGACTAAATTAAATAGAATCATATTATAAAATTTGTACCCAATAATTATTAATATTATATATTATTTATAAAATAAAAAACATATGTGCGTTGTAAATTAATTTTAACACAATCATAACTAACACGCAAAAAAATACTTTAACCCTAACCGTTACAATAATGTTTTTTTAAATTTAATTGTCAATATAATCATTAATATAGAAAAATAGGTCAATTGTTGGACTTTATATTATATTTATTAATATTTAAAAATAAAATGGTCTAATATATGGTTTTTAATAATTATAAATAAATTAACAAATAATCATTAATTTTAAAATATTATTAATGTAAATTTTAATATTATTCATTTAACAGAATTTATAAAATAAATATCAAGATAATGATGAAATTAAAATATATTATGTAAATTACTTTGAAATAGGGTATATTAATCTATTAATGTAATTTAACAAAACAATTATTTCAATTTAAATCAATTTTAATGTTTTTAGTATCATTTGAATTATTTAATTGTTAACTAAATAATTAATAAATTTGCATTTCATAAGAATTTAGAATAATTATATCATATCAAAAAATGTACCATAATATAAAAACCCATTTATGTTACAAAATAATATTTATAACTGAATCTATGTAGTATTTTCCATATTACAATGATTTATGGAAATTAAAAGGATCAAAGGTACATTTTTTGTCTTTTTCTTTAATTAACATATTATATGGGTCACATTGAAGGAAAAGTGTCAAAAAATTAAAAAAATCAATCCAAATGTTAAAAGGGTATAAATATTTCCACATAACTAGTTTAAGAATATTTTTAGGTCATCCTTACACCATTTATTCTATGTCTAACTACAAAGTAAACTGGTTTTTTACTTAATCGTTGTAATTAATCTCAACATTTTCAACTAATAATTTTGATCAAAAATTAATTTCAACTATTATACCTTATATATCATGATTATTTAAAATATATAATCCATTTTTTCAATTTATTTAAATTTATTAGAATAATTTAACTCAATATTAGTCTCATAGACATGATGAGAATGTTGGTTTTATAGAGAAAATGTTCAAATGTTTCAATGTTTTTATACAGACTTTCAATATGAAATGGATTTTAATATACTAAATTTAATTAATAAATTAATAATTTAACTATTTTGACTTCATAAATAATTCAAAATATGTTTTAACATTTATATTATTAAAATGAAAATTCATTTTTCAATTAAAATTCATTTTCCTTACAACTCACGAAAAAAAGAATCTTCGTAAACTATTTAAAAACATCAAACCCATGCTAATTTTGATATTAAACATTCAATAATAATTATTTTTTCAAATAAATTTTATAAATGGGTAAATTGTATTTTTAAATTAGGTTTACCAAGAAAGATTAATCCATATTTTAGAAAAGATAATATTTTTCAAAATAAAAATATTTTTTCTCTTCAATCATTAAAATTTAATTTAAAATTAATAAAAAAGTGAAAAATATATATTTTCATAATATAGTTAATCTAATTTATTACAAACATTTCACCATATATGGGATAACTAACAAATTAAATTATAATATTAATAATATGTTGTATTTGTTATAACTCGGACTTTCATGTAACACAAGATATCATAGGAACTCAGTATTGATTATAATATAAGTCAAAATTTGTTTCGTGTGTATTGCAAGATAAAATCAATGTTGTGTGTAGTGAAATATTAACATGGTGTAGCGTTCAATTCAAGACATCATATGATTTTAATTTATTCTAATAACAATAACTCATAAAATATCATTCTGTTATAGGAGATGGAAAATTTTCCATAATTTGGGTATTGGCCTAGTATACATGTAATATGTGTCACTGTGTAAAAAATTAAAATGATACTCCATCAACGTGTGGTTACTTCTATAATTATAGTCTGGTGGGAGACTAACACCAAGTATTGGGATCCATAATGAACTGAAATGTTATGTAGTTTATATCAAACAACAAGGACGTGAACAATTAAGTTTTACATCATGTAGAAAATACCTTATTGAATTGTTTTACATATTGTAACTAGGATGTTAGACTATATAGTTTATATAGTTATATCTAATATTATACTCTATTTTAGTTTTGGTTTTTTTTACTTGGAACATATTTCATTCATTTTATGGTATGTGACAATGACCATGTTTTGATTAAACATTGCGTTTCTTTAAAAACATTGTGTTGGTAGGGGTTGTAACATCCTCTCCATCCATCAATATCATGTAATAATCTATTTTATAGTGAACCTTGTGTATATAATAAGGTCCCTCCCACATTGGTTCATGATTTTCAGGAATACTTGGTAACATCATAGTCTTTAGGACTGATTCCGATTCTCATTAGAAGAATGAGTGGAGGTGAAATTTATTTTTAAAATCCCTAAATATCTGATTTTGGTGTATTTACAAGGGATGAAAGGTATGTAGTCTTTTCTCATTAAGCTCATATAATTCATCTATACATTTGTTTTATTTATCTTCTATTGATATCTTATCACAAATAAAAATGGAAATGAAAGGAAATTAGACATTAATAGGTAGGACTACTTCAGTCTCATATAAAAATGAATATGGAGTCATCTATGTGGTGGTCAATGTTATATTCTTGTAGGACCACATAAAATGAAGTAGATTTTTTTCTAGAACATTATATATATATATATGTATATCTACAACTTTTTTTATTATGTTTTTTAAGAACTTTTTGAAGGAATATTTTTACCCATTAGCTCATTTATAATATCAAGATAAATGGATGGACATGATATTATACTCGTGATACTACATATCCAACATAACAAAACAAAAATCGGTGCCATTTTCTATTAGTATCATATCAGGTAAACAAAACATAGTAATCAAATTTTATTTCACATAGCAAAAAATGTTATTAGCACCAAATTCCTTGAGGGGTATTTCTTCATCCTATTTAGATTAGAAATATATTGAAATAAGGATATATATGAGTCCCTTGGTCGTACCTAGAGGATATAGACCTACAATATCCTTTCCTAATATGTAAAATAACCAGATGTATTCAGCTATGTGTAAAATCTCTAGGGGTTGATGGATGATTTTGGCATTCACTTGGTAGGAATGACACTTTTTGGTGATTTTTTTTCAATCTAACAACATTGAAGTCTAGTAGTATCCGAGCATCCAAATTTAATGGGAATTCTTAAAAACGCTAGTGGGTACCACATGCCCCTATATTCACTTCCTTCTTTACTGTAATGGAATCCTATCCACAAATTATCTGAATAAAGACACCATAGAAGCCCCGTTTATAGAGGAATGTCAGGTAATTTCAACCTTCATAATGAGTAATGTAATATTATCAACTTCAGAGTTTTCCCTTTTTCTTCTTCTTCTAACAGGAAAAACAAATTTATGGTAGTACACACTGGGAATCATCCATACAATCTCAACACTATCTGATTCCAGGATGGAATTTACCTCATTGATTTCTTCTATGATGACATGATCAAAAGGTGAGACTATTCGAAAGTGAATAATTATAATGAATGTTCTGTCCTTATCTAGATCCACAAAATTCGTAGTCACATTTACCAGTTGATCTTCTAGGTATTTCTAAAATAGTGGAGTGTTAGACAATATTGGGTTCTAGGGTAATTCATCCATTAATCTTCAAACATAGTCAATTAGGGGGATTATTACCTCCTTTTTGATGTCATTATAACCATTGATATTCTTGATTAAATACTATGAATTTAATTTTATCATTAAGATGTCCACTGATATTTTATGCTTCAGTTCTATATCTACAATGAGGTACTCATACTCTACCTAATTTTTTTTGAAACCATTAGACACTAGAAATGATTAATGTAAGGATTTCTTTTCTAATAATACTAGAATGTGTCCCAAACTTACATTACAGATCATGGTGTATTCACTCTTCTACATATTGTGTTTATAGATTAACTATCAAATTATATCTCCCTTGTATGGGGAATATATAGAATATATAATATCTATTTACTAGGAAATTTTGTATTTAAATTTGTTTTTGGGGTAGCTAGATGTTCTCCAAGGAACTATACCTATGCATTCCCTTTTAGCACTTTTTAATGGATGAACATATTGTCTAAGTACTGCGAGATAACCGCCCACCATGATATATCATCCATTTAACATAATAATTTTAAAGATGTATTTTAGTGGGTTATTATTAGATATTATAAGGATCCAATGGTTTTGTGGGTAGTGTCTCAACTTCAGAACTATGATTATTAATGATAGTAATCCATTAAGGATATCTCAAAAATGATTCTCAGTAAAAATAATCGGCGGACTAAGATAATGGATTTTATTTTAATTCCCAACATCATCCTTCTATGCAAGGAAAGAACCCAGTGATTGTTCTGAGGATTTCACATATAAAATTAGTGGCTTCCCCACAACAAGAGGCATCAACACTGGTGGACTTAAAAGATATTTTATAAGACTATCAAATTCTTCTAATCATCCATCAGTAAACTGATATGAAAACCATTTCTCTATAATCCTAGTAATGGTATAATACTTTCCTATGATGCTTTCTATGAATTTCTTATGTTGGTGAGGTTTACATGTACTCTTCTCATGGATTTTTTGTTTTTAAGAGGTGAAATATAAAGGATATAATTTTTCATTTCAGGATTAACTTCAATGCCATGTTGGTGTACCTCCAAGCTGATAAACATTCCTAAAATAACATTGAAGTCACATTTCAAGTGTTTTATTATTCTTGCTATGTTTTCATCGTTTATTTGTGGTTGTATCAATATTATATCGGTGGACCTAATATTGTTTATATTTAACCACCTTATGATGGAAATATAATTTGATAGACTTTCTGAAATGGGGTCTGATGATGTAGTGCATGTCATGTTGTTATGTAGTGCCAAAATTCTTCAAACCATAGGGAATTACTTGATAGTTATATACCCCATAGGGAAATATAATAGTGGTGGTTTCTTCATATTTAGGGTCCATTAAAATTTTATTTTAAACTAAATATCCATCCATGAAGGAATCATCATGATATATAGCCATTGTATAAATCGATTGTTCTATAATTGGAACTAGGAAATCATATTTCAAATAGTTCCTATTGAGATATATGAAGTCAATGAAAAATATAATTTCTACATTATTCTTCATTATAGAAACCATATTGTATATCCATTTTTGATAATATACTTCCATAATGAAAATTTTAATGATAAGACCATCGAAATCAGCCACAATATTAGCTGTGTGAGTTGGTTGCATCCGTCTAATAGGATGTTTCTAAACATAGTGGTTTTATGGAACAATTAGGTAGTGAAAAAAAATCATGGGATATAGGCCTCAAATTTAAATGTAATTCTAGGATTAAAATATTTGGTTTTATTTTTAAATGAGGTATACACCATTTTTTTCTTTGAAATAAATGGTCGCACCAATTAAATTGGGTTGTGGGTCCATCTTTGAATCCTTTTTTGGATATGTCTTTCAATAGTGATAGATATACCTTCCTTTAATAATATATTGTAATCCCTAGGGTCCCCCTCCCATTCATCTTCCTCTTCCTCCTTCCCTTACCCTTCCTCTTCTTTCACACTCACTGGGGAACTAGGTGATGATGTAATTATTTCATCGTTCAGAGAGAATTCAACTTTTTGACATCAAAAAGATGCAATGGATTTCTCCAAACTGAATGATTGTGTTTTGATTTTTTTGAATCTCTGGAAGAGTGATGAGGGGTACAATGGGAAGTATCTCCACTACCATATTGTAACATGATATATGTTTTTTATTAAAATGAAGTGGCAGGGACTTTTTGATGCTTTGGTGATGCAATTAGGGCATTTTCAGTAGAGTGTTTACCACTTTTTTGGTGGGTTAACACCCTTTTTAGCACTACCAAGAACATTTATCATAGTTGATATCATGGTGTTTGTGGAATATGTACCGAATTAGAGCCCATTTTTTTATCTAATTGATGGGGAGCAATATTATTCACTTTTTGATTTTACGGGATTGACTATGGTTATTAGTTAGACTATTAAGGGTAGTGATATGAGTGATACCATCAGTCATTGGTTGTTTCCCTTTCCTCTGATAGAATACTACATCAATATATTATTATTCACACATATTTAACATATATTTATCAATATAAAAACTATAAATTTCACCATTAATGAAGTATTTGAGTAATTGGTGATATGATTTGGGGACATACATGTTTTGATTCAAACAAGGCCTTCCTATCTAAACATTGAAGGTCATATCATGAGGAATATCTAGAAAGTTTTATTTGAAAATGATGTCCCCAAACTGATCTGTCCTCTTGATTCTTCTAAGGGATTTTTTTCTATTTTTTCATAACCCTATAGTTTTATAGTGAAAGGGTATTAGTGGGACCTGTTGTATAGAAACTGATAAAATGTTCATATAGGAATGGAATTGAATCCTAATCTATTATTAATGAAATCCTATCAGATATCATAATTATTTTTATGACCAGACATAAATATGGGTCTAATGTGTCCTAGTATAACAGAAATTGTTTCCTGTAATTTGAAAGAGACGATCAGGTGGAATTCCACATGATCAATTTATGAACAATATATTTCACCAGTGACAACCTTAACATCATACTCTTGAGTTTTCAGTGAAGTCTCCATGAATTCTTCATGGAGGTCTTTTGACAGACTTAAAGAATCTTAAATCGAAAACCTGACCAACCATAGGGAAAATTTACCGAAAATATCATACTTTGGGGATAAAGTTTTCTAATTAACGACATTACTATTATATTTAACAGTCACTATATTATATTATGTACTTGATGTAGTTAGATTGACCCATGTCTTAGGAGTTTATTGTGGTTATTTCCTTGGTGGGTTTGGCTGAACATTTATGTCTTCTCACTAAGCTTTATGAACAAATTCACCCCCACTAATCAATCTTCTTTGATAACCAGATCCGAGTGACAACATGAATATGTAGGGTATCATTACCAATAATACTAGGGATTTTACATGAGAATAAATATGGTATATTGTCTATGTAGGGATGTGGTTGAGATATTGAGTTCTTAAAAAATGTGTGTTCCTCAATACCCTTGGTTCTAGTGGCCTATTTCTATGGTTCCCCAATATGGTGCAGGTAACTCTAGATCATGTCCAAATTCTTCATTGGTGATGGGAATTATTAAGTAAATGAAATAAATAGAATGAAATATCATTTTATTGTCTAAAAAGGATTCTATCATATAGTTCAATGCTTGGTGTTCCATTTGGTCGGATGGTTCCCAAGTCCTTGGGGAAATAATCATAAAGATTGAATGAGTTAGGGATGGTTTTATCATCTGTAAAAGATCATCTTCATGTAATGGAATTTTGTTTCTATGATTTTGATTATTCTAGGAGTAATGGTTCTTAGTAGATTGTTTCACTGAAGTGGTTGGTCATGAAATAAATAGAGGAACCGGGGGCATGGTTGGTTGATTCAACTGTACCTTGAGGATAGAAAGGGTTCAAATGATGTATTTCTAGGTCTTAAAATCATTGAAAACTTTCACACCTTTTCAATTAACATATTTCCACTCACCTTATTACTATAAGGTGGTAGAGGAAATAGAATTCTTGTGTTCTATTGGGTTTCCTAACATCACATGCCTATATTCCACCATTTTTTTGCATGATGTATGTATAATTAAATCATTTTTAACTAGTGTACCCAAGTGTCCATTTGAAAGGGGAAATAGTTTTGAAGATCTTTGAGCCCAAACATACCATGCCTCTAAGGATTTTGAATGTTGAAGAAGTTCTTATCTAAATCCACGGTGATGAATCCAAAGACTTCCTTATCTTATAATGAATAAAAATTACTTGTTATTGTGATGTGAAATGATTTCACTTGTCCCAACATTGCTCATCCTGCTAAGGATAGCTTTGTTGTTGATGATCATAAGGGGGTGTCACACAATATAGTGCATGTATCAAAGCTACATTACGAAGATTATATATACATAAGGACAACAAAATTTGATTGAAGAATTTATAGGTTTAACGATAAATTCTATCCTTTACAAATAGAAATGAAATCCAAGACCCTCACATTTTATATCTATTTATAGTTTGATAGGTTAAATATTTTTTTTATTCTACAACATTGAGATAAAATGAAATAGAAACTATCAATGTAAATATTCACATACTATAATTTATTGATATATAAAACTAGTGTACTTTATAAAGGTTATACTATAAAATTTATATACAAAACACTTTAGTTTTACACCATCTTATTATTCATATTTTCCCATCATGAGATCTAAAAGAGACACAAAATGTTTAAAATTGTTCTCTTGGTCCCCTATGACATTAAATATTGGAAATGTATGGCTCCCAATGTTTGGAGGGGTAAGGGTTTCATCCTTCCATTCAGGGTAAGGATTACTTTCTTGTTGTAATATTTCTTTCCAATCCTATGTATCATTCAATCAGTCTTCCAATGACTCAATAGTATTAATAATCCATTGGGTAATGTTTAGTTGAATTTGAGAATGAACTAGGGAAGTAATAGGTTGGTCCGAATGTACTAGCTCTACTAATACATACAGTTGACATCCGACCTATATTAACTTTTGATGGATTGAATTGATTAACTCTTGTTTTTTCCCTAATAATGGTAATTCACAACACCCTACATTAATTAGGTCCAAATAAATATATTTTCTTGTCTAATGGTTGAGAGATTTATCTAGTTATACTTTCATAAATACAACAAGCCCTTATTGTTGAGGGGTATCAGTTGGGAGGGTGAGGTGAGGGTCATCTTGAAAGACATACATAGTGGGAACAGTACCTATGAGTAGTTCAAAATTTATAATCCCCATCTCCTATATTTCCATATCAAATTATGATAACATCTATTTTATCTAGTGTGATTCTAATCATTATATTATATGATGGGATGCAATAATGACCTAACATTTTTCCATGGAAAATTACCATCGAGGGGTGGTGGTGAAACATTCACAGAAGCCCCATGTTTTGGGGATCTTTTGAATAATGATACATAAACCTTCTTCATTTATCTCAGTTCATACATTTTTCTAGATAGAGAAATCCTCTTCATGATCATCGATATTGGTTTCATCTTCTATTCTATCCATGATAGTGGAATTGATGATATACACTAATGCATAATTTTTTATAAGTATTATATCAGTAGTAAAAAAAATAAAAGAGTGTTTAATATCCCCACGATATGTATTAAAAGCACTATAATCTCTACTGTAAGTTTTACCGCTAATAGATAACTTTTTTTCATGACTATTATTGAGACTCTTACATCCCTTCTAATATCCCCTTAGATAATCGTGTAAAAGGATGGCTTAGAAGGAATCATTACACAACATAATCATATGCACTCCTAATGAGAAAACAAGGTCAAGAGATAGGACAAATTTAGAGGATTCAGTCTTTATTATTCCTCTAAAATAGGAAAATACTGATTTCTAATGGAGTGGAGGTTGTGGTAAAAATACCTCCAGACTTATGAGATAGGGTTTCTCCCAATCCACCATTTTAATTCCTTGGGATGATTTTTTAGACATAATGTGGTAGATTGTGTTGAAAATTCCCCCATCCCTATGAGAATAAGATGTTCCCATATCATGTTAGTTGATGATTTCATAGATCCTATATATATTTTTTAATAATAATTGATGCATGATTCATGAAAAATATATGTTCTCCACGTGATATAATTTATTATAATGTAATAAATTGAATATGACAATTTTCTTCCCTAAAGTGAGAATATTTCCCAATGTTCTCGGATACTTGATCCAACAGCCTTTTGATAGCATGTTCCTTTTGATCTTGATGCCTCTAAGACTTGTTTAGGAATAATTCTTTTTGATCACAATATCTTTATCAAGTAGGGATTACATATGAGAACCAACTACATGTAATAACATTACATGATATCAATTCTTGTAGATTTTTTTGATTAGAGAGGGAGAAAGAGGTGAAATAAAAAGCTCTATATTCACCCCATCCCCTAATATAGAAAATGAATAATGTGTTCAATATTAATATATGTAGTTAATGAATTACATTATCACATGAAATTTGTATATCTTTCATATTTTTTCATGATTTTTGGGTGTTGTGCGACTTGAAGGGATGCCAAGTCTATTTGGAGACTAAGTAATTCCATTACATTAACATTGTATGCATACCCTTCATAATACAAGAACATCATTTTTATGTATAAAAATAGTTTTCAAAAGGTTTAAATAGATTTTGTGTGTTCATTCATAGAATAGTATATATTTAATGACAAATTGAGAAGTGGTTGAGGGAAAAAACATGATGGGAATAATATCATTACCTAGTTGTCTTATCATATGTAACATTTTATTATTTTCTTATACTTCTGAGTCTTATACAAATATTTCTAATGTAATATTTTTCTAGATGATTTTTTGTGGAGAATGGGGTCAGTAAGGAACTTTTTTTTTAAATTAGAAAGAAAGAGATCCCTGAATTTTTGGGAGAATAATTGTTTCCTTTGGATGTCTTATAGTTGAAAAATTATTTCACTTATTAATGATGAGGAATATAGAATGACTGTTATCATTTACCCAAGTTCCTCATTATATGATGGATTTCCAATTGTTGGTTAGGAAAGGGGAGGTTGTTCTTGTTGAAATTAAGTGTCGCTATGAGGAGGACATTCACTGCAAATTCTATAATATGGAGGACTACCAACACAACTTGACATCAGACTGTGAGGGGAATTCCTACAACATATACCTTAGAGAGGAGCTTCAGGGTGAAAAAAAACAAGGGGAGGCCCCCTTTCTATTTCTACTTATAGATATGGGGAGAGTTTTTGTGGCACTCATCAGGGGATTGGATCTCATGATTGATCATATTGAAACCCGAAGTAATCATTCATGGTAAGATTTTAGTGGAGGACATCTAGAATTATCAGTAGAAACTTTATAAGTAGTGAATTCACAATTTCTACTAAAATATCTATAATTTGGTAATGTATGTGTATGATATTGAGATGCAATAGGGAAATTTCTGGGGGATTATAAGAACAGGATCATTAAAAATAGGATAATCAAAGCTCATCCAAAAGATTTATCAGCCAAAAAACTCCTTCTTGTCATGGATCCCTATTAAATCAATCAATTTATTATTTCCACACATCAAATTAAAATGTCTTGCCATTTTTTTAATGTTCAACTAGTACTTTTTATATTTTTATTTAGGCTAAATTTTAGTTCTTGAGGTTTGTGGCATACCGAACCCTTGGATTTGTTTTCTGTTTTTTTCAACACATTAAACATGGTAAAGGGTTTGTTTTGTAGGGTGATATGGTAGTCTATATAGACTTTAGATTAGTTTAAAATTGGATTTGGATTCGGTATTTATAAGTTTTGTTCAAGGAATAATGGGAAGGGTATTGATATTGGGGAAGAATTGGCACCCCTGAATACCCCCACCCACCCCCTAACACCTCCCACCCCCTAGACAGCCCCCCCCCCACCCCCTGTACACCCCACAATGGAAAGCCCCCACCCCCACCCCCACCTCCCTGGACACTTCACACCCCCTGGAAAACATTATAATCATAGAGATGGTGGGTTGTACGTACGCATGAGTAACATTTCCATTTTTCACTGATCATTATAGAAAGAAGGTAATTGTCATTTTATCTTTTAATAATGATCATAATATCATTAACATATTTTAAATCATTTATATATACTTATATATACCACACATGTGATTTGGTGAAGACGAACGAATCACATCACTTTGGGAAGGTGATCTTTCACTCGTACGAACGAAGGATGTTATCGTTTTTATGTGCATGGAAGGTAAGAAAATAATTAATATATTATTTTATTATAATATTTTGTATGTAATTAATATAAAATATATATATTAATTCCATAATTATAATCATCTCTGAATATAAAGATGAAAAACAAACTGCATTGGTTCCGGAGGCGGTAGTCCGCCGAACACACGAATGAAACCTTCATTTACAATATGATAAAATTGGAGATGGATTAATGTGATGATATTACAGTAGAAAATATCATTATATAAAGAATAATGGATTTATTTTCTCATTATGTTTGGATAATATTTAAAGGAAGTGGAAGAAGAAATAAAATATAAACACTTAAATAAAAATGTTACATTTCCTTCAGATGGTCACCTTTTCTTAATACAATAACATATGTAAAGATGGTGTTCTGAAAAAAATAAGGTCTATTGAATATAGCTATGTATTATATTAATGGGTTTGTGAAGATCATTGATTATCCACAAAAGTATTAAGTGTAATAAATATATATTAATGGCTGCACATTTATAGGAGAGAGGAGGGGAACTCTTAAACTTATTAAAAATATTAAATTAATATAAATTCATTTTTATTTTACATGGATTAAAAATAAATTATATATGATATAAGTTGATTTTGGGTTGAAAAAATTATCAATTTAAAATCATACATGTTTTTATTATTTTTTAAAACTTATCCTTTTCTTTTAATCCTTATTCAATATTATTGTGGCATTATGTAATTTATAATTTGAGAGTAAATATAAGTTCAATAAACTTAAAAACTCAAAAAATGAGTCATCCATGACATATTTAGAGTTACCATAACCATTGTTACTAAGGATAAATTTTTATTAGTTTTATATCATTTAATAAAATATTATTTATTTTAAAATCTCATAAATGTCAATTTTGACACTATTTACCATCTGACTTTTTAAATATATCAAAAAAAAATGATTCCTTTACAAAAAACATTAACTCACCACTAAGATGTAAAAATAATCCATAATATTTTTTATGTTATAAATTATATAAAATTATATTTATTTTAATACATATAATATCATTTTTTGATTCATTTTTTAATTAAGCAATTACTACATCATCATTATGTAAACAAATAATTTAATTATTTTCCCCCTAAAAATATAAATAAATTTCCACGTTTTAGGTAATAATATTCTATTTATAAATATTATTTATAGTTGAATATTTCACTTATATAACCCCAAATATTATTTTTGGTATAAAAAGCATGTCTATGATATATTTATCATTATTTTAAATAAAATGTTATAAATGTCATAATCACACAAAATTGAACTCCAAAGAACAGTAATTCAGCCTAAAGATTTTTTTGGAAGAAAACAATTAATCCAATATTATTATTATAAGTGTTTTGGTAGTTTTATTGTATTTATGGTATAATTTTGTCCTCTAATTACACGATTTACCCTTAATTATGGCAATAATGATAATTACTACATTTAATATTCATAAAGACAAAAAATAAAAGAGAAATTTTAAAATAATTTTTAATTTGTGATTAAAAATATGGAATCCAATTTATAAAATTATAAAACACCGAATTTTTTGAAAGTAAATAAAAATTAATCTCATTGACAGAATAAGAAAACAATTTTATTATGTAAAACACTCAAAAGTTCACATAGTTTTTATATCTAATTTAAATATGAAATTGATTAAAATGTCCTAAATTTGATTAAATGATAAAAAACTAATATATTTATAATTTATAACAAATTAAAATAATAATCTAAATATATAAAGAAATTATTCAAAAATATTATTTTGGAATAAAAATGCAGTATTTTTTACTATTCATTAAAATTTGATATTTATTAAAAGAATTCGAAAAATTCAAACAATGTGAATTTTTATTTCTTGATTCCTGAGAAGAAGTTTAATATGTAAAATTTAAATATCAAATTCATAAAAACAAGTTTTATATTTTTTTCTCCATCTAAAGGCCATAAGAAATCTTATTATAAATATTAAAGATTTTATATTTTTAGATTCAATTTTATTCTTAATATAATCCCATAAAAGTTATTGGATGAGTGTAAAAACATTTAATAACCATATATAAACATAATATAGTTAGTTCTATTCATTCTCTAAAAAACAATGGCTATGTGATAACTTCCACTTAAAATAATAATATTGATAATAAATTATTTTTCATTATAACTCATTCTTGCGTGTAACGTAAGATTATGTATAAATCCATTGTTGATTATCATGTAAGATATCAAACATAGTGTCCCCTTTAATGTCAAATTATTAAATAATTAAAAAATATTAATAGATATAAAAATTAATTATTATATAATTACATGGGATATGGCATAATTAGTAATACCTCTGACCACTTGATGATCATTGGTGAAAGAACCATCCTCAAGAAGAAAATCTGAAACAGCAGACCACCTCCTAACCTTAATACATGCTTGAAGATACACAGTTTAATGATATCCATAATTAATCCATTTATCCATTGATCATTCCCTAGAAACACTTTCATGTTCCATAAGAAATTTAGACAATGTATTAATTAATCCAATCGGGTGGTTGAACATCTAGTCATCACATTAGGCTTCTATCCCCATCAAAAGTGTGATAAATGTCAGCGTTATGACCATGCACATTTAGGGAATGAGAAGGCTTATTGATACCCCAAATATTAATAAATTATTTCATCCACCTTATATTGTTATTAAATCCAAACCATGATCCATGATATATGTATCCATCCCAAGATTTTCATACCATACTTTGATTAGTGGTTTCAACCTCTCATCAGTTTGAATAAAAGAAACATTTGCAACAAGTTCATCTACCTATAAGGAAAAAAACTAGGAGATAATGGTATGATATTTCTCAAATTAATTACTCCACTCTGATAGTAGGATATGATAATATGGAATACTGGTTAGGAAATCATCGGTCCAGCCAGACCATATACACTAACTCACTTTTAATATTCTTAGTATCATTTGATTTATTTAATTATTAACTAAATAATTTCTACATTAGTGTTTAATAATAATTTAAGGTAATTATGTCATATATAAAACATTAAATTTAATTAAAATTATAATAACAACTCATTTACCTTAAAAAATTTATAACTGAACCTATGTAATTTTTACACTATTCCAAAGATTTATAGGAATTAAAATGAAGAAAGGTTTATATTTTTATTTTTCTTTAAAAGAGTTAATATATTTGTAAAATTCATGGAAAAGTGACCCAAAATAATATAATGAATAAAAATGTTACAAGTGTCAAAATATATCCATATCATAGGGTTTGGGAAATTTTTGCGTCATTATTATACTTTATATTCTATGTTTAACTACTAAGTAAACTGGGTTTTTCCATAATTGCATTAAATAATTTTTAATGTTTTCATTAATAATTTTTGTAAATAAAGTTAGTTATAATTATTAGAGATTATAAATTATTTTTATTTAAAATATGGAATCTATATTTAAATTTAAATTAACAAATGTGGTTGAATTTAATTTAAAATTAATCTCATATATGGGCTGAGAATGAATGTTTTTAAAGAATAATGATCAAACTTTTTTAGTGTTTTTATATTCAATTTCAATATAAAATTTATTCAATTGACCTAAATTGGATTAGTATATGTATATTTAAACTATTTCGACTTTCATAAAAATTAAAAATATATTTTAACAAAATAAAATATTTCAATGAAAAAGAGAGTTTCGATTAAAATTCTGTTTTTTTAACTATTTATCAAAAATGAAACTTCTCATAAAAATACTCATAATTTATTCTAGGCATATTATATATTACTGTTCAAAAAATTGAATATTTTTTACCAAAAAATCAAAAAGCCTTTAAATCTAATTTTAAATTATGTGCACAAAGAAAGATTCACCCACCCTATAGAAAAGATACTATTTTTTTAGAAGAAATTCATTTCTTCATTTTATTGATAATTATTTTATTTTTAATAAATATATAAATAATAAACATGTAAATAATACATATTTACACAAATATTTAGTCATATTGATTTCCACATATTGAATGGATTGTAGATAACTATCATATTAACTAGTAATATTGATAATATATTATTGTTTGGTACAACTTGTTCTTATGTGAAACACAAGCTATCCAATCAAATCATTATTGTGTTTCATGTACTGAAAGGTAAAATAATTGTTTTGTTTAAGTAATTCTTAACATTATGTATCATTAAATTCAATCCATCAAATAATTATAATTTATTCAAAAATAATAATTCATAAAAACTAACGATGTTACATTTTATCCCCTTTAAATTGTATTTTTCTATTAAACTTAATAAGGTTTATCACAGTTTTAATAGTTGAATGTAACATTCATAAAAACCCACAACATAAAAATTAATACTAAAATATTATTTTAAAATATATTGTTTCAAACATTATGGTTACCAAAAGTAAATAAGAACTGTGTTTCCACATAGGTGAACATAGGTGGGAAGTGGAAATGTATAAGAGAAAAATGACACTCAAATACTGATAGAGAGTGATATGGGAATTGTCAAGAGAATTTCAATGATGATAAATCCATATAACAACGATACTTCATCAAGGTCATTTATATCATCAAAAATTATTATAACAAGATAAAATTTATTTTAAGTCCCTTTTCCTAATGTTGATGATTTTTCACAACAATATTTACTTACTTGATTCAATTTCATAATCTCAATCTCATCCATAGCTTATTCATTGATAAATTTTCACTTCATCTATTACTCTATTAAATAAATGTGAATTTATTATGTCTAAATAACTAATTGATCACAATATCCATAAATATAATGATAAGTAGCTTTGTAAATCATTTGTTATCATCACAACAAAATGATTCAAACAGGTTATCGAATATGTATAAATCATCATATTGTGAAACATTAGTATCTAAATAATTATTAAAATTAAAAAATAAACCTTTTCTTAAATGGTTAACCTTTTTACACTTATAAAAGTTGAAAATAATTTTTTTAATGAAGTTCACTAAATTTCTCGGAGTCATTGATCACCCATATATCATAATGTATCACTTGATTTTCATATACCAAAAATGAGAATGCCTTCATCATGTATTCTATTTAAACATAGTAATAACTATAATTATGATAAATCCTTATTGAAAACATAAAATATGATTCATTATTTACATAGACCATTGATGAATGGATATATTCATTAAATAAAAAAATTGTGTACACTTCATTAATGATAACATCAACCACATTTTCAAAACAAAAACTAATTTTTCAGTAATGAGGTCATCAATAGTTTCAAATAAACATTATTCATATCAATTTTCTCTTTATCTATGATAAAAATATTTTTCTCAACCTTAGTAACACATTAAGGTTTACCTTCCCTTAACTAATATATCACCTTCCTTTTAAATCACATTACTATGTCATCAGAACCATTGAATATATTTTTTAAAATCCTTTTGATAAATATATAAATTATTATTCATATAACATAATTCATGAATTACAATACATAAACATGAAAATCATCTCACTTTAATCTCAAACCATTAAATTTTCTTAATCGTCAAATTCCTTAATACAAATTTTTTAAATGTGAGATAATAATAATTTCTTAACATTAATCAAACTCAATATAATTATACTTATAAACAATACTATTAGAACATCACATATATTATATATGTTTTCCATGGTGGCATCATCATAAATATGAAAACCATTAATTGTACAACCCTTTTTAGTTCATTCATTATATTTCCCCAAAACCCTTTTATTTTCCTAATTCCCATAATTTTCATACATAAAACATTCGACTACTGGTAATACCATAGGGATACCGATTTTCATGTATATTATGTTTACTAGACTACTCATTTTTCCATTGTTGTTACTTTATTTTTTTCCTCTTTTCAATTGTGGAAACATATTCCTGTTCATTTAGTATAATCACTTGGTTTCCAGTTTCTACATTCTAAACATATAAGAAACTAAATCCAATTTCTTCCATGTTTAACATCCCTTAACTCTCAACAAACTCTTTTATCTCTTATTTGGTGAGTTTGAGACTTGGTTAAGGTGCAAATTGTAAATCATATTCCATTGTACCTTATTAGGCATAATCAAAACATAGTTCTCCCCATCTATCATCCCACTTATTTTCTCATCGGAAAATAACCCATCACTTTCAATGTTAATTAAGTTCTTTCCTATTCCCTCCATAAACTAAAAACAAAAAATCATATTGTGAGATATTATAATCATAGTGTAAAAAAACATAATCATGAAAAACAACTTATCAGATATCTAAATTAGGAAAAAATATTCATAATTTATGACACATCAGGTTTATCCTATGCCATTCATCAAAATAATAATTTTAAATCCTTTATTATGTTTCATAAATTTGCTATTATTTTCTATAGAATAACACATAGGAGTTTCAAAACATGTTTCCAGAAAGGCTTGTTGTCATACACTGGTTCCCAATCAAGTCTAGCTAAATACCATATTTTTGGTTTTGTTACCTATATGTACATCTATGTCAGATCCACATAAACTTGTAGTATCAAGATAGGGATTTAGTGTCTTTAAAACCACTATCTTTATCCATAACAAAAATTCTTGGAAATTTTCCTCATTATTTAATCATCATTATACTTATCCTTAGTGATATCCCTAGAAATATCCATAGAAATATACCAAAGGATAACGATAAATTATTATCATTATTTTTTAATAAGTTAAATAAACCATTACTTTATTACCAACATTATCAACCCTATATTAAAATACATGGGTACTATATATTTTTAGATGGATAATAATTTCATTACATAAACACATGCATGTGGACCGTAATATATTTTTTTGTCTTTCGAAACTTGGAACAAAATATTTAAAATTAGGGAAAGGTATTAAATGTTTCTTCGAAATAGATTAATGTTTATTACTCATACATAAAACCTTTATTCATGTATTCTATAATGGAAACAAAATAAAGGGTGAGTTTATATGCTCAGTAAGGGTAAATAAAGGAGATGCATAAGATTTAAATGATTAGGAGTGTATGAGAAAATGATCATAAAATTTGAATATCACACCCATCATATTAAATATCATACGTATGACTCATTGAATAATTATTGGTAGATCATATGTCAGAAATAATAATGGAATCAATATCATAATCTATGAGAGCATAATATAGGAATATTACATCGAATTGTGGTAGACACATAAACATATGAAATTATTTCTGTAGTAGTCAAGGATTAAATCCAAGGATATATTATTGTAATGAGTTCTCTCTCCAAACCATATTATGATTCAAGGATAACTCCCAATACAATATTAGTAGTCAAGGTTCACTCTGAAGACCATCTTAGTAGTCATTGTTCACTCCCAAGACCATCTTAGCAGGAAAAGACGCTTATTAAACAAGTTTCACTCCACAATATAGAATTATATATCTAATGAGATATACATATTTTCCAAATTAATTAATGAGATATATATTTACCACCCATCACATAATGAAATCATACATATTTGTTCCACATGATAATAAAATATTCAATATATCATGAACCATAAAAATAGAAGTTTTATAAACATCAAATCATAACCTAGGAAAACAAATGGTATAAAAACATTTAATCATTTAATAACCAATTGAAATGGGATAGGTTTCATAATAATTTAATCATTCAATAACCCATGAATGTATTCTGGTTTCATATGCCATTTATCATGGTATAACCCGTGTAGGAGAAATGGGTTTCTTAATCATCTTTTCATCTTAAACATAAACCATTCAATTGACGAATAATAATTTTTTAATAGATAATATCTCTACTAAATCATAAAATATATCAATGGATTTAATTCATATAGATATGGATTTTGAAATATCACATAGAGAATTTATTAAAGAAAATTAATCATTCATTAAAAATCATTTTAAGACATAATGTTTTTTCAAATCCTTTGATTTGAAAACCGCATTGATAAAATATGAAGTAGGATTTAAAAATAATTTAAAAAATTTATTGAATAAAATATCCTATACTCATCAAAAAATTATTTTAAATCATAATACATATTAAGGACCATATTCATTGAAAATAAACAAGAAAACTTATAAAGGAATCCTTGAAAACCACTTTTAATACTTCTTAAAACATAAGACAAGGATAAAAATAATTTTCCTTGGAAATGATATTTAAGGATCATTTAAAAAAGCTGAAAACATTTTAAGATATTTTTTTGAATAAAATATATTTCCAAACAAAATAGATAAATAATGTCAGATTTGAGACTTAATCATAAAAAATCTTGATAAATGATGATATTGTCACATAACTATTCATGACATTGGTAACATTGAATAATAATCACCATAAAGTAATTACTTATAATGGAACTTATATTATAATAATAATAGATAATTTCACGATATTACATGTCAAAGGGGCTATATATGCACATCATAAAAGAATATAGGTTCATATCATAATATATATCTCAAAGAATGAAAATTTAAAAGAAAATATTTTACCAATTTGTTAACAATTAAACCGTAATCCAAATGAAAGATATATCATAAAATGGATTTGTAAATAGATATAAATTTTAGGAAAATAATCATAAAACACATTTATGGGATGTATATACACCACATAGAAGAAATGGATGGGAATATAGCATAGGTCTAATAAAAGTAATATGTGAGAAAGAAATCCATTACCTTATGTCTTGACTATCTTAATACAATTTCAAATATAAAATATAATAAATATAATTTTATTATACATTTAAAAAAGAACAATATTTATTATATATAATAGAGTATATGAATTTCTTATGGATTTATATTACCCTTTATTAATAAATCCATGTTAAAATTATCTTTTGGGTCATTATAACATTTATTTTGTCCATTTATTGTGTAACACTTCGATATTTTATTGTTATTATATTTTTAAATTCAACTTCTTCGATAACCTATGTCACAAAGAGCACCAAACTTAAACAATAGAGTAAAAATTATTATTATGATAGTTATCATCTAGTTATTTGAATTGAGGTAATTAATGATATTAACTAAATTATGATAATATAGTTAAACCATGTTAATAAAATTAATTCATTAGTTACCAACTGATTATATATAAAAGTAAAAATCAATTAAATATAATGAGTTTTTTAATGAAAACTTATTTTTATTCCCATAATATAATTTTATCTTCATTAATGAAATTAACAACTATCAATGAAATATTAATTAAATTTATATATTTTATATCCAATAAAATATATTTAAATTCATAAAATGAGTTTTATAGTCTTAAGATAAAAATAAATCCAATTTAAATCATCAAAATCATTTTTTAAAACGTAATTTTCTCACCTTTTAACTGTATATCTATTTTAAAAACACATCATGAAACTTTCATAAATTTTATTTTATGATGTAAAATTAATATTTTTAATTTAATATCAAAATTATCATAGGATTACATTTTTTTTACTTTTTTGAGAAGTTTCCTTTATGATTAATAGTAAAAAATAATTATTTTTAATTAAAAACTTCTTATTCATTTAATATATTATTAAAAATATTTTATATTTTAAATTGGTTTCAAAAAATAATTAGTTAAATTATAAATCAATAAAACCAACATAATTTATTCCAATAAATATCATAAGGAAATTGGATATAGAGAACATTTCAAACATTTCAAACTTTTCACTTTTAAACACAACTTATTAATTGTGTTTGTGAGATAATTTTTAATCTAATTTTTAAAATTATCTGAATTGAATTGGTAAAATGGATTACATATTTTTAATTATAAGAATCAAAAAATATTTAGTAATCTTATTTTAATTTTCAGTAAAAACATTTACCACGTTAAAAATAAATATTTCTGGTGGTATAGGTAAAATAATGAAATTGGTAAAAGATTAACATTAAAGGCATGAAATACCTAAAAATTGAAAATTTTAATGTATTTTTTTTGTAAAGTTAGAACATAAACATCATTTAAACCATTAATTATCAACAAAATGCGTGATAATTAATTCCACCTCAATTTTTTGGATTAATTTAGAAAATTATCATCATTTAATCACATAAAACTACCCCTCCTCCGGTATAAATACCACACTATTTCTCCTCCAAATCCTAGAAGATCCATAAATAATTTTTCCAGAATATATCCTCCCTACTCTCCTCCCTTCCATGTGCTTCTGGTCTCATAAAAATTCCATTTCAAAGTTCATTATGGGATCCTTTAAGGAGGTGATATTCAAGACGTAATTTTCTCAATTCACCATTCTTAATTTATTTCATTCTTGCACTTTATCCTCACATATGTCATCCATAAATTCTTAATAATTACAAAATCTTGTAAATAATGTAATTATATTTTGATAAATTATTATACTATATCCATACCATTTATTACATACTCTTATTCAAAGAAACAAAACCATTGTCTAAATTATGGCGATTAACTATCTCCATGAATAATGATTTTGTTCATTTTCCATTACACCATCATGGATGGTAATAAAATTATAATTATGGTAAAATAATATTTTAATAATTATATTATCACTAATTTTATTTTATTTAACTAATATATAAAATTAATATTAAAAAAATGAAACTAGTTTGTGATGTTGGAAAAAACATCCAAAATAATCTAAACATTTAACATTAATTTTTTTTAAATGAATCATCCAAATATAAGAAATAAAATTTATAAATGGAAAATTTTAAAATATGGATTTTTATTAATATCATCTCATTACACTTGTGGTGTTTTATTTCTATTTGACTAGAAAATACATATATATAAACAAATGAACATGTAACGACCTAGCTCCTGGTGCCCCCAAAGGTGCCCCGTACCTGGTTGGTCACATGGCCACAAGTGCATTTCCCCGAATTCCAGAGGCTGCCAACTAGTAGCAAGGGTATTGGGTGTGATAGTGGTGAAACTATTCCCTCATTATAAAAGTAACATAATGTAATAACGACAATATAAAATAGTATAAGAAGCAGTAATACCAAACAATAAGAAAATAGAAGAAGCATGAAGTAAATAAACAACTAGAGACCATATATAAATGGTGCAAGACACACATTCCTAGAAAAGTACCCAAACAAGTCACAATTCTAGAAATATTGTACTAAATTAAAATAAAAAAGAAAAATAAGAAACTCTAGTAGCATCACAAGCCTTACCTTGTTCCCATCCTCTCCAGCTCCACAATAATCAAGTACCTAATGACGAAGGGTGTTTGCCCTTATTTATACCCACAAAAATATCATCTATTTGGGTATAAAAGCATGACCCAAACAGGGTGTGATAATAATCATAGTAGGAAATCACCATAAGATCTATGCCTAACTATCAGTGAGTATATATAGTAGGTAATAGTGAATATATAGCAAAGAAACTAGGATTACACAAAAGTAACCAAATACTACAGTTTTGATTTACATTATTTAGCATGTAATGTTCATAATATAATCAAGAATCACAATAGGTATCTCATAAGACTACCTAATAGGACTGAATCCAAGCTTGTGGTTTTTCTTGAAAGACTCGTCACAAATATTCAATATTTACATTAACCCGAAATACCCGAATCATTAGTAATTGACACTTTGGTATATAAAACTGAAGGAGAATCAACGAAAGGAAAAAAACCACCTACCATAACATTGTATGAGTAACACTCTAAAACATTGGCCCTTGAATCATCCTATAACATCATATATCTAAAAAATTGTCAAAAAATATCAATTATGAATAACCTGAGATAGAGTAGAAATTATGGGGAGAGGCTGTAAAATAATGAATAACTCACCAATGGGATTCCAACGCACCCTCTAGAGTTCAGATGAGAACACAGATGGAGGAATGGTGTCTCGAATAAGATTCATCGCTCTTAGTCACTCTTAGACATGATGATGCCATAAAATGATGAATATGGGGATTAGATGTGACCTCAGTCCGATTAATCAAATAAAAGAAATTAAATGGAATGTTAATTTAATGTACACACCATGGAAATTCCTCAATAATCCCCCACTATAGGCAGTATCTAGGTCACCCCACACAGCCATGTTTTGGTTGTTACAATGCTAGAACATGACTACCCATGGAAACAAGGTACATGGCGTTGACTCTCATGTTCACGACGTGTACTTCTAAAATTTTCAAAAACTGCCCTTTTTACTCAAAACACCAAAAAACAAGCTCTATACCTGAAAAAAATGTCCAGATTCTTATTAACGTCCACCCTTAATGAAATTTGTCAAAGAATTTTCTTTAAAATGTGGTGAAGAAATATCCATGAATAGCTCTGACCACTACGATCACACATCTTTCTCCCTCTCCCAATTCTCATCCTGCACTCGGTCGTGCTGCCACAACACCCATACCAGAGGAACAAACCAACCACATAGAGCCTTCATACTACAATAAAAAATCCCAATTGTATTGTACTTAATTGATGCATCCACATACAACTCAACCTCCTTAGGTTGAAAAACATGAGACAATTTTGATAAGTAATGTCATATCAGAGAAATATGGAAGACATCATGCATAGACTGGTCCCTCTAAGGTAACTGCAACAGATAAGAAATTGGCTCGACTCTCTCCAAAACCTAAAATATCCTCGATGTATCTCAAGTAAGGATTTTCTTATCTCCTAATACTATTATGTACTAACCTCATTGTGGCATATAGGAAAACCTGATCTTCAAACTCGATCTCCAATGGTTGTCTTCATCGATCAACATACAATTTCTGGTGAGAATTTTTAATATCCATCCTCTTTCAAATCAATTCCACCTGCTCAGTAGTCTCCTGGACAAGATGAGGTCCCATAATAATTTTCTCTCTAGCCTCTAGCAAATATAGGGGTGATCAAGAATGCCTATTGCACAAATCCTCATATGGTTCCATCTGAATAGTTTCCTAAAAACTATTATTATAGGAAAAATCCCGTAGAGGTATGTGATTCTACCAAGAACCTCAAAAATAAAGGATTTATACTTGAAAAATTTCCTCCAACACCAAAATCATGCTCTTTGACTTTACATCTGTGATGGGATAGTATGTTATACTCAGAACTACCTATGTACCCAAAGCCATATGTAGCCCTTACCAGAAACATGAACTAATGCAGGTGTCCCTTTCTGAAATGGTAGAGAGTGGAACCCCATGAAAACATACAATCTCTCGGATGTAAAACCTTCCAGGATCGTCAAAACTGAAGGTATCCTTGATCGTTAAAATGTTTTCAACCATCATGAGCCTATTGATAACTATCAGAACATCATCATTCCCTTGAGGAGACCTTGGTAAACCTGCCTTGGAATCCATCATCATATAATTCCATTTCTATTCGGTAATAGGTAACTATGGTAAAATCCCTTCCAGTCATTGATGCTCCACCTTCACCTGCTGACAGGTGGAACATCTCATAACAAAACTAGCAACATCCCTCTTTATACGTAGCTACTAATAATGAAGGTGTAGATCTCGATACATATTAGAGACACAAGGATGTACCACCCAAGATGATGTATGAAAGTCTTTCATCATCTCCTCACATATTTCTTCTGACATCCATAAGCATCCATGAAAGTGAAAGATCTCATACTCTCCTACAATCCATCCAAGAGTAGGGCCTACTCCAAACACACACTCCCATAGGACTTCACCTTTGGAATCTCAAACCTTCTTCATTCACACTCAATCAAGAAGAGTAGAGGTAACAACTAAATAAGAAAGAATCATCATCCCTTATCTATCATGCCCCCTCAAAAATCATCATAGAAAACATATTCATAAACTACCACTCACTACTAGACTCTTGAACTACCTGTAACTGAGTCCTTCTTCTCAACACATCAACCAATGTGTTTCCATTGCTAAGCGTGTAGGCAAGATAAAAATTAAAAGACTAAAGGTACTACAACTACCTTTGCTGTCTCAAATTTAAATCATTATGTGTAAATATATACTTTTTGTAACACCATAAGCTTCCATAGTACGTTTCCCTTTGAATAATGTAGTAGCTTGCATTCTATGTAACTTGGAGTATTAACACATCACGACCAATCAAACTAGCTGTTATAAATAGTAATAACCACTTTTTGAAATTTTGAAAATTATATTTTTTAAAATTGACATTATTTTTGAATTATTAATCTCGAAATTAGCTTATGGTGAATTTTTGGTACTTTCTTGAAATCTTTCAATTTTTGAAGAATGGTGAAAAATACTGAATTTTAATAAAAAAACATTTTTAATCAAAATAATTTATTGTGTAAAATTATAAATTTGAGTGGTTTTAAAGTATCATTATATTATATATTTATAAATTAATTTAATTAAGGTCATTTTATGTAATTTTACATTTAAACGGGACAAAAACAAGTGTCAATATTTTGATAGTTATTATTTTTTAAAAACATGCTTTTTGTTTTAACAACAGGAAATAATTTTAAATTATGTTTTTCCACTTATGTGTTTTGAATTTAGTAAAATGGATTCCATATTTGGAATGAAGATGTTCAAATTGTGTAAATAGATAACTTTAATTTTTAGACATTATGAATAATTACATCAGAAAATATTTTATTTACTATGGTTAAAGGGTAAATCTGGTAAATAAGGGTATAAAATAATATTATAAAAATATTAAATTACTCATACATGTGTTTTATTCCTATTTTATGATACATGTCCAACCATGGGAATCCTTGGGTCTATTATCAGACCCCATGAAGTCACTTGAGAGTGATAATGACAAATTATATTAATTAATTTAATGTAAAGAAAAAAATGACAAAAACAAATATATTATAGTAAAATAATTTTTAAATGGGGTTATATAAGTTATCTTTTCGACTATAAGAAATAATTAGGAATATAAAGTTATTTCCTACATAATTTTATTTTATTTATAATTTTTAGACTTTAAATAATTAAATTTATTTATTACACAATGGTGAAGCAGCAATTACTTATTAATGAAAGAATCAAATAAATTGTATTATTAATATTAAAATAAATATAATTTCAATACTTTTATGAAATACATGAATTTTATATGTGAATATGACAGGTTAGGGTTGATCTATGTATTTGGTTAGAAGTAATCAAGATTTTGTGACTTTATAAAAAATACTAATTAGTGAAACAATTGACAAAAACGAGTTTTTAGAAGAAATATTATATTATTAAATTATATAATAGTCCAAAAAATCTAAGGTTCTACCAAAGAACTTATATAATGATAGGTATATCATTAATGAACAAAAATAGGTTTGAATAACATTTTATCGTAAGTTTAATAACCAATTATTAAAATAATACCTGAATAAATGGTAAAAGATAAACTATTTTACTATGAGTTAGATCTAAATGATAAGAATAATATGGTGACCCAAACCTATATAAAACCTATATTTTGAGCTTTTTGTGACCCATACCCACCTTAGCCTCTAAATAAAACATTTTTGAGACATTATGAACCGAAAATGATTTTATTATAAAATAATATTTCAATCTTTTCCTAAGCTGGCCCTCACCTCTCTTATAAAAGGGAACTTCCCATTCTCTCAAAATCACACCTCCAAATCCATTTGGATCAGACAACCCCTACCCAAATATCCTTTAAATTTTTATCTCTTAAAAATTGAGTCCATAGTTTGATCATAAATCCAACCTAAGTATCCTTTTTGATCAACTTAAAAGGAAACACCCAAAGAAGTGGTAAATATTTCACAACCCTCATTCAAGTTTTTTTCTTCATCCACATCCAATTTCTTGATTATTTCAATTATAAAATAATAAATTCAGTATATTCTATATACTATGATATTATTATAAAAATTTTATAACCATATTCATTATTATATTCATCATATTAATGACAAAGTCACCATGCATGTGTACGTATGACTTACCGTCTCCACGTCGTGGTGTAGTTTGTTATTCAAACACTTAATTATTTGGATTGGTATAATAATTAGTATAACTGATGTAAATAATAAATATAACATGTTAATGATTTTTTATGTTTGATACAATATCCAATTACATGTGATTTCACCATCAATATAATGATATTGTCACTCGTGCGTATGTACGGATTACCGTCTCCACGAACGCGATGAGATTCATTTTCCATCATAATCATTCAAGAATAATTTTATTTTTTTGATTAAAAATAATATTTAAAAACTTAATATAATTATTTATATGAATAAATCACATCCTATCCATAACAAACATGGCTTATGTAACCGAGAATATATAGGAAAATAGATTAGTCAACTCCTGAAATGATGATACTACTAAAATATTATTAACAATGCAATATTAGAGGATCATATATGATATTATATTTATGTATATAGTTATTTTTTAATTTAATAAAAATGTTTTAACTATTATACAGTTGTTTAAAATACCATTGACTAAGTAAAAGTATATGGTAAGGGTTAATTTCACAATCTCTTTATTATTTGAGATTGTTTTTACGTAAGTATCTACTGGGAACTCTTTATCATCCACATTTGTGTTTTCTTAAAAATTCAATTCAAAGAATTTTTACTATTTACTATACTGTGGGTTAAATTAATTTATACAATTATTCGACCATATATGTTTTGAAAGGACTCTTCCTGTCATTTTCCAAACATGGTACTTTATGACCTTTTTGAAAAAAATAAGGTAAGAATGTCATTTTTTAACTTATACGGCGGGTGTGGCTATTTTCCTCCATTATATCATCATATAAGCTTCACATAAAAGTTTATAAGAATATTTTCAAAATAAATGTTTAATTTTAAGATTATATGATGTTCAAATGATTTGAAAATATTAAGAGATATTTGTCTCAAAAAGTTTGGATTTCATCTATGTCAACATCCTTTAACAGATTTTAAACTTGTTTGAAGTTGATTTTTTATGATTCAAAACATCCATATTGTATTGAATGTTTTGTGATATGTTTTATTTTGGAAGTGTTATTTTTACACCATTCATGGTTTATGGATAAAGTATTGTCATTTCGTATGCTAGTTTTAATATGAATGTTTATGTTATGTTTAAAACATTCCATATGAGTAATGAATTTGACATAGTAATTGATGGGTGGAGCCCTCAATAGCTCATTGATTCATCAGTAGGTCTCATGAGACAAACTAGTGTCTTAGCAAAAGGCCTTGAATTGGCACAAGGCCTTGACTATGTGGTTATAAAGTCTAGTATTATGCATTTCGTCATTATGAAAGTGTCTATTTCTATTGAATTTGATTTTTAAACTAGTAGAATATCCATTTGATTATGTAAATGGAATTATTTTATTTTATCATTTCCATATTATCCTAATGTTTATGTTTAAAAGGATTTTTTTTTAGTCTTATACATTTCATTAAATGTTTATGCATATTTATAAAAGTTTCACTACAGGAACAGTACCCTATACCAACGGTTTGGGATCTTTTGTATAGGCCTCCAAACCATTACCAACTAATCCATGAAGATAGTTATATACAAACGGTATTGACAACCATTGGTATATGTAATATGAAAATCTATACCCACGGTTCCATAAACCATTGGTATATGTATTTCAAAAAATAATCATCCAATTGATTATGATCCCACCACCACTCGTTTGTGATTGATCAACCTAACCACTAACCTAACATACTTTTGTGAACATAATTTCACAAATATATATATATATGTGTGTGTGTGTGTGTGTGTTATCAAAATTATTTTATATTTTAATTTATTTAATGTCCGTTGTAAGAAGATTCCCTTAAAAATACATGTACGTATACCAATGGATTTGAGAACCATTGGTATAGGTTCTTTGATTTTGGGACCTATACCAATGGTTTTGGACAATCCATTGGTATAGGGGGGGACCTATACCAATGGTTTGGCTAAACCGTTGGTATAGGGTCTCTATAATGGAACTATACCAATGGTTTTGGCCGATCCTTTGGTATAGGTCCAAATTAGTGAACTTATACCTACGTTTTGGCTAAACCATTGGTATAGGTCCCCCCAATACCAACGGTTTGTCAAAAAACATTGGTATAGGTCCAAATTAGTGAACTATACAAACGAATTTCCCAAAACCGAAGGTATTGATCATATTTCCAGTAATGTTTTCTCTATATTGTTATCCTAACTAAGCATCTAAGATCACCCCTTTCTATGTTTTTTTTCCATGGATATGAAGAAGTATTGTATGGTTTACCCACAAGGACAGGCTAAAGATATAAGTGTGTTCAAAAGGGGAAAAAATTTTGTTGATGTTTTTATTTCATGATGTAATGTATAACTTATGAATGTCTCTAATACTTCCAAGGATTATAAACTGATCAGTATTTGGGGAAATGATTCCTTTTATCCTGATAATGTTATGTAATAATGCACTGAATCAAGGTAACTAGGGTCGGGGAATTATAGTAAGAATCAGAGAGAGTTTAGTACAAACCTTGGAAGCTAGATTTTAAAAAATCTCTTATTAGAGAACATTATAGTAAAATATTCATTGAATACTAGTATAAAATAACTTCCTAGAATTTTGTTAATATAGGTATATTGTGAGTTTTCCATGAAATAAATCCCTATCTGGATACGAGTAGGTATATGTGTCTCTGGAATAGATGTACCTAGGGGTAAAACTCGAAAACACCGATTTGAGCTGGAATCGAATGGGAACTGGTGCACGACAACGGGTCTTGCTGCGCTATTTGTTATGAAACTTTTGGGGGATATTCTTAGGATAATTCTCAATTTATATAAAATAAATTATGATGGGATTATGAGTATACACTTTATAAAATATTTTTTTTTTATTATGGATTATATCCATAAACTGTTCAATTTAGGTTATGTGTTTTAAAAGTTTGGAATTATGTATTGTGATTCATAAACTAATCTAGTGTATGCCATTGTTTAGAAATGGTGTTTAGTGGAAAGAATGGAAACCGTATCAAGACACGTAATTGATGTAGTATTTCCATTATAGTCAAGATAATTATAGTGGAGCTGGTGATGTAACTAGTGTTGATCAGCTTATCACCATACTGAGAAAACTCACATAGGTTATAATTAATAACATTAACCATATAGAGCACCCTAATCCACAATGCAGAGGATCAATGTTAGAATGCTTCATGAGGAAAAAATCAACAAAATTCAATGGGAGTAAAAATCCATTAGTAGTAGAGCAACTGATAAGTTCCTTCGAGAAAATATTTGATTCTTTAGGGATAAGTGAAATGGAAAAAGTTGTCATAAAATTTTATCGCCACACAGGAGATGCAAATCAATGGTGGACATTAATCTAAAAAAATGAATATAATAAAGTAAAAAACTTTACTGGAGCGATTTTAAAGATATTTTCTTAGATAAATTCATTCCTCGTGACCGTTCAGAAAATATGGAAATAAAATTTCTAAGTCTGAGGAAAATCGAGGACGAGAATGTCGCAAAGTATGAGGATAACATTGCATGGTTGGAAAGGCATGTAAAAAGATTATATACATAACCCAAATATTAATATTGATTAATTATTTGATGGGTTAAATCTATTTCTCCATTGAGCATTAGTCTCACAATCCTTCTCCATATATGAAGGTATTGTCTCATGAGCTATCAAGAAAAAAAGTCATTTTCTATGTCTTAGGACTTCAAAGCAATGCAAGAGAAGAAGAGATCTGCAGAACACTCTAGAAATGGAAATGTGGGGTAGAAGGTAAAATTTTAATATCCATCCTATGGTAAATGTGGGAAGAAACACCCCGATACTTTCCTGAAGGGAATGAGAGTTTGTTACAATGGTGGGGAAAAAGGCCACCCAGATCGTGACTGTAAGGGGAATAAAAGATGTTGTCAATGTTGAATGCTATAATTGTAGAGAAAATGATCATTATGAAAATGAATTTCCTAAGAACCAAGGGAACATACCTTAGAAAATTATTTGGGAGAAAGTCTAAGCTTATTCGATTACTACTACTGAGTTTGAAGCTCAAAAAGATGTGGTGGAAGGTAATTGAATGGTTACATCATGTTTGTATAATTATTTATTTGATTATGGATCATAACATTGTTTCATATCTTCCTAGTTTTCTATGAAAATTTGATATTTTAAATTTGACTTAACATGGGAGTTTTCAGTCAAAACACCTAAGGGAAGTATCACCACAAAATATTTGTTGAATCAGTTCCCATTAGGGAATATACATGTTCTTTATTGGCTGATCTCATCGTCATAATGATGATTTAATTTAATATAATACCCAATATAGATTGGCTTTCGTACCGTGAGGTAAAAATTTATTATAAGAAGAAGGAGGTTATAATTTTCTATGATGATAAAGAGTACCTTATCTTTAGAGTAGAAACATCACCACCTATTTCTTATCTAGATCCTCCCCTAGTAGATCCACTAAATTAAATTATTGGGGAGAAAGAGAATAAAATAACTATGGGTGAGGAAAAAATTGTTCAAATAGAGGACATACCTATTGTGGATGAATATGTTAATCTGATTCCAAAGGATTTACCTAGACATCCTCCAGAGCGGGAAATTTAGTTTTTCATTGATTTATTTTCTAGTTCAAGGCCCATATCAAAAACCCCTTATAGAATGGCCACTGTGGAATTAGTGGAACTAAATAAACAACTAGAGGGATTAAATAATAAGATATTTATTCACCTTAGTTTTTCTCTATGGAGATCCCCTATTCTTTTGGTTAAAAATAAATATTGATATGTGAGGTTGTGCATTGACTACAGGGAGATCAATGCTATAACAATAAAGAACAAGTATCCCCTAACTCACATTGATTATTTATTCGACCAAATTCATAGAGCTAAATATTTTTCAAATATTGACCTTCGATCTTAATATCAACAGTTGTGTGTGAAAGAGAATGACATTCTGAAAACAACATTTCAAACCAGGTACGGGCATTATGAGTTTACAGTAATTCCTTTTGGATTTAATAATGAACTCTATGTCTTCATGTATCTAATGAATAGAGTTTTCAAGGAATATCTTGATGACTTTGTAGTGGTATTTATTGATTATATTTTGGTATACTCAAAAATCTATGAAGATCATGAAAATCACTTGTTCCATATCCTAAGGACTCTTAGAAGTAATGAATTATATTGGAAATTTAGCAAGTGTGGATTATGGATTCAAGATATTTATTTTCTTATCCATATTGTCCATAACGATAGAATCTCTGTTGATCCTTCAAAGACCAAGGAAATCCAAGAATGTCTAGCACCGATGAGTATAACTGAGGAACATTGTTTTATTGGTTTAGTAGGTTATTATAGGCGTTTTGTCAATAATTTTTCTCGATTGGCTAACCCATTAACCAAGATCACTCGTAATGGGGTTAAATTTGTTTGGACCATATTGTGTGAATTTTTTTAAAGAATAACAGGGAAGATCGGTTAATGTTCCTATCTTGAATCTATTACCAGGGTATGATGGGTTAGTAATTTATAGTGATGCTTCAAAAAAAGGACTTGGTTGTGTCCTTATGCAGAATGATAGGGTTATCGCCTATGCATCATGACAACTAAAAATTCATGAAAAAAACAATCCTCCTCATGATCTTGAGTTAGAATCTATAATTTTTTCTTTGAAGATATGGAGACGCTATATCTGGGGTGAAAATTGTGAGATTCATACTGATTACATGAGTTTGAAGTATATTTTCTCATAGAATGAACTCAACATGAGGTAAAGTCAACGGCTTGAAATAATCAAGGATTATATTTTCACCATACACTACCACTTTGTGAAGGAAAATAAGGTGGTATATACTTTGATTAGAAAGGATCATGGGGTTTTGAACTGGATGAGAGTTGAAAGGGATCATATTTTAAGGGATCTAGTAAATATAGATATGGGAATAACCATGGATTGTGAAACATCAATACATTTTCAAATGATTGAAGAACCATCTATACTAGAAAGGATAAAGAGTTCTCAGACTGACGATATGGAGTTTCAAAAGAAGATTAAAGCTGTGAATGATGGTTGATTGAGTGACTTCTTATATGATGATGGAATTTTGAAATTTGGGAAGAGACGTTAAGTTCCTAACATAAATAATCTTAAATTAGAATTTTTGGATGATGATCATTTATCCAATTTCTCTGTAAACCCTAGGATCACTAAGATGTATAGAGATTTTAAATATCATTTTTGGTGGGACAACATAAAGAGTGAAATTGATGATTTCGTGTCAAGATATATGGTGTGTCAAAAAGTGAAATCTGGAATGCAAAAGGTAGGAGGAGTCACGCATCCTCTTCCCATAACTGTCTGTTAATGTGATAATATTACGATTGACATTGTCAGGGGGATACCAAAAACTCCTAGAAGGAATTATGCAATATGGGTCATTTTTGATCTTCATACCAAGTCAGAAATGTTTTATACTATAATAGATTATTTACCACTTGAATGTATGGAAAGACAATATATTAATGAATTTTTAAGACATCATGGAGTACAACTATTTATTGTTTCTGATCGTGATCTCAATTTTACATCAATATTCTAGAAAAGTCTTTAGAAATCCTGGGATAATAAACATCATTTGAGAACTACCTACCACCCTTGGACCAATGGACAATCAAAACGGACTATTCAAACCTTAGAAGACATGTTGAGATATTTCCCACTTGACTTTAAAGGTATGTGGGATAAATGTTTACCTCTGGTATAATTTTCCTATAATAATATCTTTCATTCAAGTATTCGGATGGCTTCATATAAAGCATTATATAGAAAGATATTTCTCACACCCTCTTGTTGGGATGAGTTTGGTGAAAGGAAAATCATAGGCCCAGAACATGTAGATGAAACAATCGAAAATGTGAAGATTATCCAAACCCACATCAAAGCATCTCAAAGTAAGCAAAAAATCTATCACGATAACCGAAGGAATGATTTGGAATTTCAAGTAGAATATCATGTTTTATTGAAGGTATCTCCATGGAAGTGTGTTATACGTTTCAGTAAGAAGGGTAAATTGAGTCCCTGGTAAATTGTACCATTTGAAATTCTAGAATGAATTGGAGTTGTAGCTTATCATTTGGAAATGCCTCCAAGTATATTCTAAGTTCATCATGTGTTACATGTATCACTGATGAGAAAATACATGTCTAACCCAACGTATGTACTCACTTATGAGTAAATTGAACTGGAAACTGACTTGTTATATTCTGAAGTGCCTATCAAAAGTCATGATACCAGAGAACATGTGCTAAGAAACCAGACCACTCGTCTGGTAAAAGTTCTATGGAGAAACCATAAGATGGAAGTGGCAATGTGGGAACTTGAGGAACTTATGATGAAGAACCACATGAATCTTTTTATGAAAAAATATTCTTGAAATTTGGAGGGAAAAATTATTTTAAGGAGGGGAGAATGTAACACCCCAAGATTCTGTGGCGTGTTTCCCTATGAATAATGCAGTAGCTTGCATTGTATGCAACTTGGAGTTTCAGCACACCACTGCAAATCAAAGTAGCCGTTATAAATAGTAATAACCTATTTTTTAAATTGTATAAATTTTATTTTTCAAAATGGGATTCATTTTTGAATTAGGAATATCGAAATTATGATATGGTGAATTTTTGGTACAATTCTGAAAACAATCAATTTTTGATGAATACTGAAAAATACTAAATTTTAATTAAAAACAACTTTTTTAATAAACATATTTTATATTGTTAAATTATAAATATGAGTGTTTTTTAAATATAATTAGATTATATTTTTATTATTTAATATAATTTAGGTCATTGTATATAATTTCACACTTAAATAGGACAAAATAAGTTCTTATTTCTTAAAAACATATTTCTTATTTTCACAACAAGAAATAATTTAAAATTAATTTCTGCCACTTCGGTGTTTTTAATTCAGAAAAATGGATCCCATTTTTGGAATCAGGTGGTCCAAATTGTTTATATAGGTAAATTTTATTTTTAGACATTATGAATAATTACTTCGGTAAATATTTTATTTACTGTGGTTAAAAGGTAAATCAAGTAAAAAATAGTAAAAAAATATTATAATAATATTTAATTACCCTAACATGTGACTTATTTCTATTAGTTGGTACATGTCTGACCATTTGTATCCTTGGATCGATTTTGGGACCCCATGGGGCCACTTGAGAGTGATAATGACACTTTATATAAATTAATTTAAAGTAAAGAAAAAAATGACAAAAACATATATAATTTAGTAAAACAATTTTGAAATGGGGTTATATAATTTATCCTTTCGACTATAAATACTCATTATAGAGATAAAATATTTTCATACAATTGTTTATTTTATTTATAATTTTTAGAAATTAAATAATTAAATTTATTTATGACACAATGGTGATGCTGTAATTACCTAATTAATGAATGAATCAAATAAATGGTCTTATAAATATTAAAATAAATATAATTTCATATATTTTAGGATATAAAATAATTTTATAGTTGAATATTACATGTTATGGTTGATTCAATGTATTTTTTTCCATTTAATCAAGTTGTGATTACTTTCACCAAAATCAAATACTAAATAGTGTCAAAATTGACATAAATGATTTTTAAAACAAATTTTATATTCTTAAATTATATAATAGTCCTAAAAATCTATGGTTTTGAAAAAATAATAATATAATGATAGGTATATCACTAATGAACCACTTTTGATTTTCTGGGCATTTTATAGTAAGTTTATTAACCAATTATTATAATAATACAAGAATACAAGGTAAATGTTAAACTATTTTACAATGAGTTAAATTTAAAATATAAGGTTAATATGGTGACCCAAACCGATCTAAAAACTATTAATTTATAGTTATTCAACCAATAACTACCATATCATCAAAATAAATAATTTTTATCCATTATTAACAAAAAATTATTTTATCAGAAAATAATATTTCAATCTTTTCTTAAGGTGCCCCTCCCCTCTCTTATAAAAAGGAACTTCCCCTTCTCTCATAATCACACCTCCAAATCAATTTTTCTCAGCCATACCCTGGCCAAATAACCTCCCAATTTATCTCAATTCAACCTAGAGGCCTTAGTTTTATCAGAAACCCAACCCAAGGAGCTCTTTTGATCAACTAAAGGAAACACCCGATGAAGAGGTAATAATTTCGCCACCCTCTTTCAAGTCCTTTTCTTAATCCAATTATTCTTGATTTGTAGTTTCCATTATAAATTATTAATTCCAATATCTTCTATATATAGTGATATTATTATAAACATTACAACAATATTCATTATTCTATCCATTATAAGAATGAAAAAGTCACCATATCTGCGTATGTCGGGCTTACCATCTCCACGTCGTGGTGTAGCTTGTTATTCAAAAACATAATTATTTGAATGGGTATAATAATGAGTATAACTAATGTAAATAATAAATATAACATGTTAATGATTTTGTATATATGACTTACCATCTAATTACATATGATTTCACCATCAATATAATGATATTTTCACTCGTGCGTATGTACAGATTACCGTCTCTACGAACGTGATGAGATTCAATCCTCATCGTAATCATTCAATAATAATTATCAATTTATGATTGAAAATAATAATTAATAAATTAATATCATTTTTTATTTGAATAAAATACATATTATCCATAAAAAACACGGCTTACTTAACCGACCATATAAAGGACAATGGATCAGTAAACACCCGAAATGATGATACAATTGAAATATTCTTATCAAAGCAATATTAGATGATCATATATGATATAATATTTATGTATATAGTTATTTTTATAATTTAATAATCATTTTAAAAAAATTATACAAGAGTTTAACATTCCATCGAGTAAGGAAAAGTACAACGTAATGCTTAAATTCACAATCTCTTTGTTATCCAAAGTTGTTTTTACGTTAGTATCTACTGAGATATCTTTGTCATCCACATCTGTGTTTTCTTAAAAATTAAATTCATAAAATTTTTACAATTTACAATAATATGGATTAATGTAATTTATACCCTTATTTTTCTATGTATGTTTCGAAATAAATCTTTTCATCGTTTTCCAAACAAGGTACTTTATGTCCTTTTTGACAAAATTAAGGTAAGAATGACTTTTTTTAACATACACAGCGGGTGTGGCTATTTTTTGTTGTTATATCATCAACAAAGCTTCCCATAAAAGATAATATGAATATTTTTAAAATAAATGTTTTATTTTATAATTATTTTCATTTTAAATTTTTTCAAAATAGAAAGAGATATTCCTCTAAAAATGTTTTTATTTATTCTTGGTCAACATTCTTTGTTGGATTCTAAGCATATTTGAAGTTGATTTATTATGATAAAAAACATCCATATTTTATTGAATGTTTTGTGATATGTTTGACCATGTATGTGTTATTTTTACATGATTTATTGTTTGTGGATAAAGTATTGACATTTCATATGCTATATTTAATACAAATGATTATGTTATTTTTAAACCTCTTCATATGTGGAATGGATTAGAATTAGTAAGTGATAGGTGGAGCCCACTATAGCTCCTTGATGCATCGGTAGGTATCATGAGATAAACTACTGTCTTGGAATAAGCCCATGACAAAATCTTATTTGTAGTCTTGGCATAAGGCATTGACTATATGGTTATGAAGTCTGGTATTATGGATTCCAACATTATGAAAGTGGCTATTGATATTATTTGTGATTATTTAACTATTGTAATATAGACGTGATTAATTAAATGGAATTATTTAATTTATCATTTCCTGATTATGTTGATGTTTAAGTTTAAAAGGATTTCATTTTTGTCTTATACATTGCCTTAAATATTTATGCTTATTTATAAAGATTTCCCCTATATTTTCATCCTTACTGAGCATCTGAGCTCACCCCTTTCTATGTTTTATTTTTCCTAGGATGTGAAGAAGTATTTTATGGTTGACCAGCATGAATTGGCTAAGGATATAAGTGTGTTCAAAATTGGACAAAATGTTTTTAATTTTTTTATTACATGATGTAATGTAAAACATATAAATGTATCTTGTATTTCCAAGGCTACTGAACTGATTGGTATTTTGGGACATGATTACTTGTATCATGCCAATGTTATGTAATAATTAATAGAATTTGGGAAAGTGGGGTCAAGGGATTAGAGATGGTATCAAAGGGATATTAGTACAAACATTGGAAGCTAGATTAAAAAAATCTCAGATTAAAGAACATTACCCTAAGATAGACAATGAGGATTAATAGAGAAGAACTTTCTTCAATTTTGGTAATGTATATATTTTGTGGGTTTTCCAAGAAATACATCATTTTCTAGATACAAGAAGGTATAGGTGGCTCTAGCACAGATGTACCTAGGGGTAAAACCTGAAAACACTGCTTTGAGCTAGACTCGAACGGGAACTGATGCACGACAACGGGCATCGCTGCACTCTTGATTACAAGAATATTGAGTGATATGCTTAAGATAATTCTCATTTTCATTACAAACCATTATAAAGGGTTTATGAGTTTATATTTATTCAATGAAAACATTTTTATGATTATGTATTATGTCCATAAACTGTTTAATTTATGTTAAATATTTTACAATTTTGGAATTATGTATTGGGATTAATAAACTAATATAGTGTAAACTGTTGTTTAGATATGGTGTCTAGTGGATGGAATGGAAACTGTATCAACCAACATAATCCATGTAGGGATTTCCCTCCTACACAAGATAATTATATTGAAGGTGGTGATGCCACTGGTGTTGATTAGCTTATCACCATACTGGGATAACTCACACAGGATATGAATAATAACCATACCTGTATAGAGCACCCAGATCCACAACGTGGAGGATCAATTCTAGACTGCATCATAAGGAAACATCCACCATCATTAAAGGGGATTAATAATCCATTAGTAGCTAAGAAATAGATAAGTTCCTTAGAGAAAAAATTTCATGCTTTGTGGAGTAGTGAAAGGGAAAACATTGTCATGGTATTTTATCACCTCATGAGAGATGCAGATCAATGTTGGTCATTAATCTAAAACACAAAGGAAGATAAAGAAGTATCAAACATGGAATAGAGGGAGTTTAAAGATATTTTATTAGAAAAATACCTTCCACATGTCCATCGAGCAGATATGGAAAGACAATTTCTGAGTCTAGGGCCAAAGGAGGATGAGAATGTCGTAAATTATGAGGATAACATTGCATGGTTAGCAAGGAATGAATAAGATTATATACATAACCCAAGGAGTAATATTTATTGATTCTTTGATGTGTTAAACCCATTTCTCCATCGAGCACTAGTCTCACAATCCTTCTCATCGTATGAAGATATTATCTCATGCTCTATCAAGACAGAAAAGGAGTTCCCTATGCCTTACAACTTTAATGAAAAGCAAGAGAAGAAGATATCTGTTAGACACTTTAGAAATGGAAATAAGGGGAAAAGGGGAAGAGTTGAATATCTATCCTATGGTAAATAAGAAAAAAAACACCCCGTTACTTTCCTGAAGGGAATGGGAGTCTGTTACAAGTGTGGTGAAAAAGGCCACCAAGCTCATGATTGCAAGGGGAAGAAAGAGGATGTCAGTGTTTAATGTTATAATGCTAGAGAAAAGTGGAATTATTCAAATGAGATTCATAAGTTCCATGGGAACTTACCTCTGAAATGTCCAAGGGAGAAAGGCTAAGCATATATGATCACTACTGGAGAGGTTTAATCTCTGAAAGACGTGGTGGTAGGTAATTTAGTTGTTTCCTCAAGTTTAGCCAATGCTTTATTTGATTCTAGATCATCGCATTGTTTCATATCTTTCTAGTTTTCTATGTAAATTAGATATTTTCAATTTGAATTAACAAGGGAGTTTTCAGTCAAAAAACCTAAGTGAAATATCATCGTAACAATGTTTTGGGAATCATTTCCCATTAGGGCATATAAATGTTCTTTTTTTGTTCATCTTATCGTCATACCCATGATTGAATTTGATATAATCGTCAGTATAGATTGGATTTCAGACCATGATGTGAAAATTTATTATAAGAAGAAGGAGTTTACAATTTTCAATGATGATAATGAGTACCTTATCTTTAGAGTAGAAATTTCACCACAATATTCTTATCTAGATCCACCCCCAGTAGATATACTAAATTCAATTATTATGGATGAAGAGAATGAAATAACTCTAGGCGATGAAAAAAATATTCAAACAGAGGACGTACCTTTTGTTCGAGAATATATTGATGTGTTTCCAAATTATTTACCTGGACATCCTCCACGGTATGAAATTGAGTTTTCCATTGATTTAATTTCTGGTTCAATGCCCATATCAAAGACCCCTTATATAATGGCCATTATGGAATTATTGGAACTAAAAAAATTAGAGGAATTTAGTTATAAATGATTTATTCTCCCTAGTGTTTCTCTATGGGGATCCCCTGTTCTTTTTGTTTAGAAGAAAAATGGATCTATGTGGTTGTGCATTGACTAAAAGGAGATAAATTCTATAATAATAAATAAAAAGTATCCCCTACCTATCATTGATTATTTATTCAACCAACATCATAGAGCTCAATATTTCTTAAAGATTTAACATTGATCTGGATATCATCAGTTATGTGTGATGAAGAAATACATTCTGAAAATAGCATTTCAAACCAGGTACGGGCATTGCAAGTTTACAATAATGCCTTTGGGATTGACCAATGCACCCTCTGTCTTCATGGATATAATGAATAGAGTTTTCATGGAATATCTTGATGACTTTTTAGTGTTATTTATTGATGATATTTTGGTATTCTTAAAAATCTATGAAGATCATGAAAATAATTTTTGCATTATCATAAGGACTCTTAGAAGAAATGAATTATATGGGAAATTTAGCAATTGTGAATTCTAGCTTCAAGAGATTTCTTTTCATGGCCATATTGTCTCTATGATAAAATATTTGTTTATACATCAAAGACTAAGTCTATCAAAGAATGGCCATCACTAATTAGTATAACTGAGATACACAATTTTATTGGTTTAGTAGGTTATTATCGGAATTTGGTCTAGAATTTTCCCCGATTGGTTAACCCATTAACTAATCTCGCTCATAAAGGGGTTAAATTTGTTTGAAAAAAAGAGTTTAAAGAATGTATCAAAAAATTGAATAGACAATTGGTTAATTATCTTATCTTGACTCTACCATCGGGGAATGAGTTGTTTGTTATTTATAGCGATGCTTGAAAGAAACGACTCAGATGTATCCTTATGTAGAATGATATAGTTAATGAATATGCATCACAGTAGATTAAAATTCATGAGAAAAACTATCCTACTCATGATCTGGAGTTAGCAGATGTAATATTTTCTCTGAAGATATGGAAACACTATATCTATGGTGAAAAATGTGAGATTTATACTGATCACAAGAGATTGAATTATATTTTCTCACAGAAAGAACTCAACATGAGACAATGTGATGGATTGAACTACCCAAGGATTATGATTGAACTATACACTACCACCCGGGGAAGGTAAATAAGGTGGAATATGCTTTGATTATAAAGGATCATGGAGTTTTGAACATGATGAGTGTTGAATGGGATCCTATTTTCATGGATCTAGAAAATATGGATATGGTAATAACCATGGAAGATAAAACATCCATAATTTTTCAAATTGTTTCCAAACCATCTTTACTAGAAAGGATAAAGAGTTCTCAGACTGATGATGAGGAGTTTCAAAAGAAGATTAAAGCTATGAATGATGGGAGATTGTGTGACATCGTATTTGAAGATGGAATATTAAAATTTGGGAAGGGACATTTTCTTCTTAAGATACCCTGTCTAAAAAGGGAATAGTTGGATGATGCTCATAGCTCAAATTTTTCTATACACCATGAGAGAACCAATATGTATTAATATTTGAAAGAACATTTTTGGTGGGACAACATGAAAATGGAGATTTCTGATTTTGTTTCAAGATGTATGGTTTTTCAACAAGTAAAAGTTTGAAGGCAATTTCATGGAGGAGTCATGCAACCTCTTCTCATACCTATGTGGAAATGGGATAATGTTATGATGGAATTTTTCATGGGGCTACCAAAGACTCCTAGAAGGAATGATGCAATATGGGACGTTGTTGATCGCCATACCATGTCAGCACATTTTCTTACTATAGGAGATGATTTACTAGTTGAGCATATGACAATTATATATATTAATGAAGTTGTAAGACATCATGGAGTACCACTGTCGATTTTTTCTGACCGTGATCCCAATTTTATATCAAAATTTTGGAAAACTCTTCAGAAATCCCTGGATACTGAACTTTGTTTGAGAACTACCTACCACCCTCAAACCAATAGACAATCAGAACAAAATATTCAAACCTTTGAAAACATTTTAAGATCTTTATCACTTGACATTAAAGGTATGTGGGATAAATATTTACATATGGTAAAATTTTCCTACAACAATAGAATCCATTCAAGAATTCAGATGACACAATATGAAGCATTATACTGAAAGAGATGTCACACATCAACTTGCTGGGATCACTACTGGGATGCTGGGTTTTCCCAACACTTTTATACAAATGGTTCAAAGGAACTATTGGTATAGGGGTCCTTTAACAACGTTTTATATAAACCATTTGTAAATTTTCAGTAAGTGAAGTATTTCCCAAAATTTTGAAGAAACTATTGGGAAATCTACAAATTTTCCTCCCTTTACCAACAGTTTTACAAACTGTTGGTAAAGGTCTTGATTTTCGCAACGTTTTTTAAAAACTATGGGAAAAGTCACCCCCAAATACAGCACATAGGCCCCCAATTACATAGAAGCTAGGAATTTACCATGATTTCTAGAAGCCCCCACGCAGGTGAACACTAACCCGAGTTCTTCCATCTGATCGGTTGCAAGTACCCCATCTGGGTTAGACTCATTCAATATTTTCCCAAATACCGACATAGAAGCCCTTATTGAGTTAATTGACAATGTTGGTGTGTGGTCTACCAAACTCTGTGGCCTAACACAGTGAGTTGAGGTATGTTACCTGTTTCTAGTGTTGTTCCTCCCAACTATGAGCAAATATCCTTATATTCTCAACATTTCTCCATTTATTTCACTATCTAGAAGGGCCACATATTTATTCCCTATTTCTTTAGATTTTAGAAAAAATTTTGATTCACAATATTTTTTATTGAATCAATGACTAATACATGATTGGTAGATGTATGTGAGTATATAGAATATGGTTTATAAACTATCCCTTAAAAGTATCACTGTTTTGTGTTCTTTATGATGTTTAGTATCATTGACATACTTTATTAATAATCTCAAACTTGGAAATAAAATTTTTTGTCTATACATTATGAAATTAGACCTCTTTATAATCCATGAACAACCATTTAGTGTAGAATCCTAATCTTTACCAACCCATGGGGTGCACTTGACTTAGGGAATGAATTGGGTAATTAATGGTATGACCATAGGGGTGCCAAGATTGAGTTATTGAACACGAGTGAATGATTTGGGATGCTAATAAGACCTAATGGGACCTAAGGCATGTGACTCTTATATGAGACCTATTGAAAATGAATATGAATAAATTTTAATTTAATTTTTGAGTACATGTTCTTTGATTAATGATTTGGAATTCCTTAAAGAAACCAACCAAGGATTCATTTTAAAAACATAGTTTTTAATTCCATTTGGAAACCCCTATGGATTCATGAATATTTGGTTTATAATACCTTGGAGAAATCTACCTTGGATTCATAGAGATTATGATTTAGGAAGCCTTGGGGAAGTCCCTGTTGGATTCAAAACTAGAGGCCTCTCTCTTTACATAGGATGGGAACTCCTTCCTCCCTATAAATCCATCTGATGTCAATAACGTTTTTAGTTATACACTTTAAATATGTAAGGATTAACAAAGTTTTAATGTTTTTTATCTATTATTCTTTGTTTCTATTTTGATTTGACCTAAACCAGATGGTGACTTGTGTGGCATGACACATCCAATAAGTGTAGTATGATTTGTTTTCTATTTTAGTTTTAAAATTAAAGTGTCATTATTATATGAATCGACTTGATTTTAGGTCTTCATATCCACTCCTTTTATATAGAAATTAAATCATATCTACCAATGGAGGTGCTGAAAAAATTTATCCCCACTCAATGATGGTAAATTGTTTGTTTAGTCATATTTTATCGAGGTGGGTAATGGATATAAGGATGATCCATGTGAAGGGATTGGGGATGGATAGGGTACTGGGGTAGGTGGTTTTCCATTTTTTTTATTGGGGTGATATGGTACCTTCTATGGACTTTAGTTTTGGTGTCCTAAAATGTACTAAATTTTCACAATATATTCATTTTTAGTGTCAATAAATAATTTAAAATACTCTCTTTACACATTCTAAATCTTTCATGAAAAGCATTCAATTTGAAATGTCTTGAACAATGTTCTATTAGGTCTGTGGTGTCTTCTTGTATGTGATAAATGATAAAATTACAAAACACATCTCACCTCAAATTGAGGGACACATAACTAAATTAGTATATTTTTACATTGTTTTAATAGTTCACTACATCAACTAGAAACTTCTTCCTTTATCTTTTACTTTAATATACTTTCGATTAGAATTCAATCATATTGAATTGCTTATGACCAAATTACTTATAACAATTCTTTTTACAGAATTGATAGATGTTGTATGTATGAATCCAATCAGATCTCAAGCGATTTTCGTAAAAAATTGGAGAACATTTTAGATTTTTTGATTTCACAATGCTTCAGATAGTGGTCGCATACACTAACCATGTTCTAATTGTGTTGTTAGACCTTGGTTGTGCCATGAAGATGTCATCTATCACATAACCTAATATGGTTTTCAAGAAAACTACTATTTATTGTATCAGAATGAGGATAAAATGAAATGTCAAATTGTTGATGATCAAAATGAAAGGAATGGATTGAAGAATTTGTTAGATGACTGGTTTCTATTTATTCTTCAACATGAAAATGAAAGGTTTCTACACAATAAGACTTTTATATGAGGACAAATGATACATCTAATAAAAAGTATGATATTTTCAGGGTGAAAAAAATTAAATGATGCTGCCACAATTCCAATATATCGACAATATGATAAAATGAAAAATATGGAATTTTTATTCTGATTGTTTCATGGGAAAACTATGTATGGGATTTCTAATTAAGAAATTGATTACTTTCGTACATTCTAGAAGGATTTACATCCAAATGATGTAGATATTCCCTCAAACCACTATATGTCATAGAAGTTAGTTGAGGAACATTGATTTTTAAGAAAGAAAACTCATGCCTACCTGATAGATTGCAGTTTATTCTAGGAGTTAACCGCTAAAAGAAATGATTGTATAAAATGTGGCACATCCCGATGGAAGTAGAAAATCTAATGTAACACCATCCCGTGTGCCATAGAAAGTAATGTGGAACTTTCCATTGATCCCCAGACTCCAGAATATATTTATTTTAACGACCCAATCTTTTTGAGTAGTATATTAACTTACTCTTATTGATTTATTAAGATGTTAATGGTTAATGCAGAAAGAGGAGTTGATGGCTTCATCCAGTAGACTCAACCCTTACGAAGCCCACTTATCATATCTTGGGAAGGAGGTAGCATCTGTGGGCTTCGCTTTGGACCAAGCCCAAGCCGAGCTCCAGCATGTCAAGCTTGAACGAAAACGCTTGCAGGAGAAGTTCAAGTTAGTGGAGATTGCTACTAGGGCAATGTTATCTGAGACTCCCTCAGATTCTCTCACCATAGCACACCTTACACTTAGGTCTTATGCCAATGTTATTAGTGGCTATGTGATGAGACCCTAGTTTCCTTGTGTAATCCTTTCGGGTGAATAAATTGAGATTTCTTCCTTTAGTGATGTTTGTGAAATTTCAAATGTCTAGATATTTTAGAATTTATTTTATTGAGGAATTTTGAAAAAGGGATATTTTGAAATATTTATGTAAACCCTAAATAACTAATGATGTGTAATGATTTTCAAAAAATGGTCTTCTACAAAAGTGTTCAGTAAGGAATTTGGAGTCTAATATGATCAACTTAATTTTTGATGAATAGTAAAATTATGAATAGTGATTTTACGCTTAGGATTAGTAATGTGACCAAATGGATTAGTAATTTCACTCAAAGAAAGTTTTAATATAATTTAGACACCTAGATTAAGTAATGTGATTCAATAAAATGGTTAAATAACGGTTTCATAAATTATTATTCAAGTATTAGGTTTTTCGGATTAATAGTGTTTTTTAATTAAAAATTTAATTAAAAATAATTAGAAAATTATTTTTATAAAAAGGAATTTATTTTTGAACTCAGAGCATCGATATTATGTTATGGTAATTTTTGGGGATTTTTCTGAAAAAATAAATTTTCGGTGAATAGTGTATTTATTTAAAAATTAAATTAAAAATATTTAGAAAATTATTTTTATAAAATGGATTTCATTTTTTAAATCAGAGCATTGATATTTGGTTAAGGTGAAATTTTGGGGTTATTCTGAGAAAGTTGAATTTTCAGTGAATAGTAAAAATACAGTTTTAGGGTTTCGGTATGTTTAATGACATCATAATGGTGTCATGATGATTTCATGAGATCTTTTGATGGTTGGCCGGCCAAGGGTGATGAATTATTGTTTTGGGGGCCCCATGTGGCCTAACTCCATGATAAATGCCAAGGGAGAGCACATGGGTTTGAGAAAAGCACATGTGAGGTGTCCCTTGGCCATTAATGCTTTGTCCCCCCACTTTCCCTATAAATACCCACCCTTTCCTCCCTTAGTTTTCACTCCCAACTCTCCCCCAACGAAGTTCTGGTCTTATTACCTTCCAAAGAGTCCTCCCAAGGTGCCCCCAAGCCCTCAAGGTCTAATCCTTTGAGTTTCAAGAGTCACATTTTAAGGTAAGGGATCCGACCCCTCTCTTTCTTTTCATGTAATCTCTTTTATGTCATTTCTTTTATACTCCATGTTCTTATGTTGGAGGATGTTCTTTTATATTCATCCTACTGCCTATTTCATGTTCATATGATGAGAGACCCCCCTTTCTCTCATCAATTCGTTTTAAGAATGTTTAAGTGACGCCGTTAGGCTGTCGAATTTTTAAGGGATTCTTTCACCCTTCTCATTTTTCAAGTTCGATTTTCATGTCAAGTCTTTCAAGTTCCTTTTTATTATGTTGGGGTATGATCTCTATATCAATCATACTGATCTCTTATGATCATATGATGAGGGACCCTTTTTTGATCTTGTCAAATCATTTTCTTTTGAAGTTAAGTGACGCCGTCAGGCTGCCGAATTTTCATAAGAAAAATCTAATCTTTTTCCCTCCATGTTTTTCATTTCAAATGGTATGTCCCTAAAATTTCATTACCATGTCCATATGTCTTTCTTATTCTTTCACCCTACTGTTTTATGGATCATTTATGAGTGGGTGACCCATGTCCCCTCTCATTTCAATGTTTTCTAAAACCCCGAAACTTAGCCGTTATGCTGCAGAATTTTCCCCTCAAAATGCCTCTCTCTTTTCTCAAAAATTATTTTATGTTATAAAGTGAATACTCAAAGCTCTTATTTCTACAAGGGTATTAACATATATATCAAAATCTTCCATTTTAAATTCTGGTATTTACATACATGAGACCCTCTTTCCCTTTCCGTGGGTTTAAAGTGACGTAAAGATCATGTCATTAAAGCAGTTTTTAAAACGTTATGATTATGAAATGAAACCCATTTATTTTATGCTATGTGGGTTATTTATGAAATGTTTGATGATGATATATGTGGCTCACATAATAATAAAGGCAAATTTAATGGTGCGCCCTGATAGCGCTCTAATGCATTGGGTAATGATGTAACCACTAGAGATTACAATTTTCACGATACCTTGGTGAATAACCTTGGTAATTTTCAAATAACACCTTGGGGATGGACCATGGTGATATGTTCATGATTGTCTATGTTAAATGATGTAGCCACATCTTCAAGTTATGAAAAATGTTATTTTTATTATGAAATGCCTCATGATTTCTTTCTCATGCCTTAAAGTTCTTTTCATGTCCTTATTGAAGTATCTCAAGTTCACATGTAAAATGTTCCTCTTGTTTCCCTTACTGGGCCTTCTGCTCACCCTTTCATTTGATGTATGTCCCCAGGTTATGAGATGCAGAAATGAACCTAGAATGAACTTAAGGAGACACCTTTCAAGTGTTTAAGAAGAATGTTTTTTGTTATTTTCATGTATTATGTTCCTGGTTTCCAAGACACTAGACCTTAAAGATCCTCAGTTTTGTGTAATGTAATGAAAGTTTATGTTATAAAATGGTGGGATGCTATAGTTGGTATCAAAGGGAGGTTTAGTTATTTGTGGAAATTAGGATATAAAAACTTTAGGAAGAACCCTTTAGAAAAGTTTAAATATAGGAAAACTTCCTGATATTTTGGTAAGTATTGAGTAAGTGGTCTATCAAACAAATACATCACTGTCTGGATACGAGCAGGTAGAGGCGGCTCTGGCACAGATGTACATAGGGGTAAAACCCGAAAACACCGCTTTGATCTAGACTCGAATGGGAACTGGTGCATGATAACGGGCCTTGCTGCACTCTTGGTTACGACACTCCTGGGGGATATGTTTGGTCAATCACATTGTTTTTATGAATCATTATGAAGGAATTATAGGGAAGTATAATTTTTTAAGCATGAAGTCTTAGTTAAAAGATTCATAAATGAAATAAGTTTCTCACTAAGGTTTTATTCTTTTAGAAAATGGCGGGCAATAGGAGGAACTGTGCCGATGGTGACCGCAATGCACCATGTGCTGACGGCCCTCCGATGGAAGATGGAATGGAAACATTCATGCGAATGATGAACCAACTGACTCAAGTTATGAGTAATAACTTGAATCAAGCTGAGAGGCCGACCTCACCACGAAGGGAACAACTTTCTGTTGAGTCCTTCATGCGTCAACGACCGCCAACATTCAGTGGATCTACTGACCCATTGGTTGCGGAACAATGGATAAGCTCCATTGAAAAGATCTTTTCTGTACTTCATTGTTCGGAACAAGAAAAAGTCACCCTTGCTGTTTACCGCCTAGAGGGAGAAGCTGATCAGTGGTGGTCACTGATCAAAAAAACGAAGCCACGAGGAGAGATGGAAGCTATGGAGTGGGAAGAATTTCGGGGGATTTTCTTTAGCAAGTATTTCCCTCGTTCCATGAGAACGAAAATGGAGAAAGAGTTTCTCGAGCTGAAGCAGAAGGAGAACGAATCTGTCGGAACCTATGAGATGAACTTCACAAGGCTTTCCCGTTATACCTCAAGCTTTGTCATGGACCCTAATGGGAAGGTTTATGGATTATTTGGTGGACTACGACCTCATCTGCGGAAGAATCTAGCCAACAGGGACTATGATAGCTATGAAGAAATAGTTCGAAGTCCTATGAAAGTTGAACTAGAGTTTGGGGAGACACAGTGGTCTCACAAATCTAATGAGAAGAAGAGAACTCTAGAACCGAGCCTAGTAAGATGTTTTGATCAGGAAAGAGGTGGAAAGCATATGCAACATGCCACATGCAATAAATGTGGGAAGAAGCATCCGGGGAACTGCTTGATCAGAAGTGGCAAGTGCTATAGGTGTGGAAAAGAAGGCCATATTTCTCGGAATTGTCGTGGTGATGTGGAGCCTCAACATCCCAACACTAACGACAGAGGAAAGATGGTTCTGGCCCTACCCGAAGTCACATGCTTCAAGTGTGGACAGCTTGGGCACTTTGCTAATCAATGTCCAAATCCGAGGGCGGTGGAGGGAAATCACCATCAACCTCAGCAGAGGCCAAGGGAGAAAGGTTGTGCTTTCGCTATCAAAACAACTGAAGTTGAAGTTCCGAACGATGTGGTAGTAGGTACTCTTGTTGTCCTCTCAAAACTAGCAAGTGCTTTATTTGATTCTAGTTCTACGCATTCCTTTATTTCCTCCAAGTTTGCAAGGAATATAGAATCAATCCCCGAACTGCTAGAGGTAGAGTTGTCAGTCAAGACTCCAAGTGGGATTATACCTGCATCAAAAGTATTTAGAGACTCTAGTGTTTAATTTGGTGAGCTCAATCTTATCGCAAATCTAGTAGTCATTACCATGATGGAATTCGACGTTATACTAGGGATGGACTGGCTCTCAAAGTATAATGCTAAGATCAAATGCAGAAGTAAGGAAATCTCAGTAGTCTTGAATGAACGACCTACAGTTATCTTCCGTGGAGAGATATCCCGAACTGATCCCTATCTAGAAGCACCTCCTATAGCTTTCTTTATGGAGTTAATCGGTGATGAGGAAGAAGGGAAAGGGAGCATACAAATTGAACATGTTCCGATTGTTCAGGAATACATGGATGTATTTCCTGAGGAGTTACCTGGAACTCCCCCAGAGAGATAGGTAGAGTTCTCCATTGAACTCGTACCTGGGTCCCAACCGATATCAAAGACTCCATATAGAATGGAAAATGTGGAGCTAGAGGAGTTAAAGAAACAACTCCAAGACTTGTTGGAGAAGGGGTTTTTCCGACCGAGTGTGTCTCCTTGGGGAGCACCAGTTCTCTTTGTGAATAAGAAGGATGGATCAATGCGGTTATGCATTGATTATAGAGAACTGAACGGGATCACAGTGAAGAACAGATACCCTCTTCTAAGAATTGATGATTTATTTGACCAACTTCGTGGGGCTCAATTCTTCTCTAAGATTGACCTTCGATCTGGTTATCATCAACTGAGGGTGAAGAAGGAAGATATTCCAAAGACTGCCTTCCGATCAAGATATGGGCACTATGAGTTTACTGTTATTCCCTTCGGCTTGACTAATGCTCCTTCTATTTTTATGGATTTGATGAATAGAGTCTTTAAGGACTACCTTGATAACTTTGTGGTAGTTTTTATTGATGATATTTTGATATATTCAAAAAGTCACGAGGAGCATGAAGATCATCTGAGGGTTATTTTGAAAACTCTACGGAAGGAGAGGCTCTTTGGGAAGTTCAGAAAGTGTGAGTTTTGGTTACAACAAGTGGCTTTCTTGGGGCACATCGTAACCAATGAAGGAATCTCGGTTGACCCTGCAAAGACAATGGTTGTGGAGGAGTGGCCTCAACCCACAACAGTAACTGAGATTCATAGTTTCCTTGGTTTAGCGGGATATTATAAAAGGTTTGTGAAAAACTTTTCACGGCTTTCTAATCCACTAACCAAGTTGACTCGAAAAGGGGTTAAGTTCATCTGGACAAAGGAATGCGAGGAAAGTTTCCAAGAGCTGAAGAAGAGATTGGTTACTGCACCTGTATTAACACTACCCTCTATCGGAGAAGGATTCGTTATTTTTAGCGATGTATCTCTGAATGATCTTGGGTGAGTCCTCATGCAAAATGACAAAGTAATTGCTTATGCATCTCGACAGTTGAAGATTCATGAGCAGAATTATCCTACGCATGATCTAGAGCTGGCAGTAGTTGTTTTTGCTCTAAAGATATAGAGGCACTATCTTTATGGTGAGAAATGTGATATATACACTGACCACCAAAGTCTAAAGTATATTTTCACACAGAAAGAATTGAACATGAGACAAAGGAGATGGTTGGAGCTTATTAAAGACTATGATTGTTCAATTCATTATCACCCTGGAAGAGCAAACAAAGTCGCGGATGCGTTAAGCAGGAATGATCCTGTTGTTCTGGCAACAATGAGGATCCTGGGAGACCCCTTGATTAAAGATCTTGTAAAACTGGACATGGGAATTATATGGAAAGGGAAATCATCAACCCTATCACAAATGATTTCTCAACCTTCATTACTAGAGAAGATCAAGAAGACTAAAAAAGAAGATCCTTTGCTGCAGGAGAAGTTCGAGGCTGTAAAGGATGGGAAGTTCCCTGATTTCAATATTGATCAAGAAGGTGTATTGAAATTTCGTACAAGACTATGTGTTCCATCTATTCCGGAGATAAAGAAAGAACTGATGGATGAAGCTCATAGATCTACTTTCTCTATACATCCGGGAAGCACTAAGATGTATAGAGACCTTCGTGATCATTATTGGTGGGATAACATGAAGAGGGAGATTGTCGATTACACTACAAGGTGCCTGGTGTGTCAGTAAGTAAAGGAAGAAAGACAACTTCCTAAGGGGGTATTACAACCGCTACCCATACCAGTATGGAAGTGGGATAATATCACTATGGACTTTGTAACTGGTCTCCCGAAAACATCCAAAGGAAACAATGCGATATGGGTTATTGTGGACCGTCTCACCAAGACAGCCCATTTTATCTCTATTCGGGAAGATTTCTCTCTGGATCAGCTTGCCAAGATATACGTTAAGGAAGTGGTAAGGCTGCATGGGGTACCACTATCCATCGTATCTGATCGTGACCCAAGATTCACATCAAAATTCTGGAGAAGTCTTCAACATGCTCTGAATACTGAATTGAATTTTAGTACGGCCTACCATACTCAAACTGATGGCCAATATGAAAGGACTATTCAGACACTCGAAGACATGTTGAGATTATGCTCAATGGAATTTAAAGGTGGATGGATTCAACACCTCCCATTAGTGGAGTTCTCCTATAACAACAGCTTCCATGTGAGTATTCAGATGGCACCCTATGAAGCTCTGTATGGAAAGCAGTGTAGAACTCCTACTTGTTGGGATGAAACTGGTGAGAGGAAGCTTCTTGGGCCTAATCTCGTGAAAGAGATGACGGAACAGGTTCATGCCATCCAACAACACATAAAGGCTGCACAAAGTCGGCAGAAGAGCTATGCTGACAATCGTCGAAGGGACTTGGAGTTTGGTGTTGGTGACAAAGTCTTCCTTCGAATTTCTCCATGGAAGAGAGTCATGCGGTTTGGGAAGAAAGGGAAGCTCAGCCCTAGGTACATTGGCCCCTATGAAATCCTTGATCGCATAGGAGCAGTGGCCTATCGTCTAGCACTTCCACCGAACCTAGCTCAAGTTCATGATGTCTTCCATGTATCTCTCTTGAGGAAGTACATACCTGACCCTTCGCATGTACTGAACCCAGAGGTGGTACAACTTGAACATGACCTCTCTTATGAGGAGCAGCCAGTGGAGATCTTAGAACGTAGAGACAAGGTTCTACGAAACAAGACTACCCACCTTGTGAAAGTGTTGTGGAGGAATCATAAGTACGAAGAAGCGACTTGGGAGCCCGAGGAAACGATGAAGCAAACGTACCCTCACCTTTTCGACTAGGCCTCAAGTGTAAATTTCGGGGACGAAATTTTTAAGGGGGGAAGAATGTAACGACCCAATCATTTTGAGTAGTATATTAACTTACTCTTATTGATTTATTAAGATGTTAATGGTTAATGCAGAAAGAGGAGTTGATGGCTTCATCCAGTAGACTCAACCCTTACGAAGCCCACTTATCAGAGCTTGGGAAGGAGGTAGCATCTGTGGGCTTCACTTTGGACCATGCCCAAGCCGAGCTCCAGCGTGTCAAGCTTGAACGAAAACGCTTGGAGGAGAAGTTCAAGTTAGTGGAGATTGCTACTAGGGCAATGTTATTTGAGACTCCCTCGGATTCTCTCACCATAGCACACCTTACACTTAGGTCTTATACTAGTGTTATAAGGGGCTATGTGATGAGACCCTAGATTCCTTGTGTAATCCTTTCGGGTGAATAAATTGAGATTTCTTCCTTTAGTGATGTTTGTGAAATTTCAAATGTCTAGATAACTTTAGAATGTATTTTATTGATGAATATTGAAAAAGGGATATTTTGAAATATTTATGTAAACCCTAAATAACTAATGATGTGTAATGATTTTCAAAAAATGGTCTTCTACAAAAGTGTTCAGTAAGGAATTTGGAGTCTAATAAGATCAACTTAAGTTTTGATGAATAGTAAAATTATGAATAGTGATTTTACGCTTAGGATTAGTTATGTGACCAAATGGATTAGTAATTTCACTCAAAGAAAGTTTTAATATAATTTAGACACCTAGATTAAGTAATGTGATTCAATAAAATGGTTAAATAACGGTTTCATAAATTATTATTCAAGTATTAGTTTTTTCGGATGAATAGTGTTTTTTAATTAAAAATTTAATTAAAAATAATTAGAAAATTATTTTTATAAAAAGGACTTTATTTTTGAACTCAGAGCATCGATATTATGTTATGGTAATTTTTGGGGATTTTTCTGAAAAAATAAATTTTCGGTGAATAATGTATTTATTTAAAAATTAAATTAAAAATATTTAGAAAATTATTTTTATAAAATGGATTTCATTTTTGAAATCAGAGCATTGATATTTGGTTAAGGTGAAATTTTGGGGTTATTCTGAGAATGTTGAATTTTTAGTGAATAGCAAAAATACAGTTTTAGGGTTTCGGTATGTTTAATGACATCATAATGGTGTCATGATGATATCATGAGATCCTTTGAGGGTTGGCCGGCCAAGGGTAATGAATTATTGTTTTGGGGTCCCCATGTGGCCTAAATCCATGATAAATGCCAAGGGAGAGCACATGGGTTTGAGAAAAGCACATGTGAGGTGTCCCTTGGCCATTAATGCTTTGTCCCCTCACTTTCCCTATAAATTACCACCCTTTCCTCCCTTAGTTTTCACTCCCAAATCTCCCCCAACGAAAATTGGTCTTCTTACCTTCCAAAGAGTCCTCCCAAGGTGCCCCCAAGCCCTCAAGGTGCAATCCTTTGAGTTTCAAGAGTCACATTTTAAGGTAAGGGATCCGACCCTTCTCTTTCTTTTCAAGTAATCTCTTTTATGTCATTTCTTTTATACTCCATGTTCTTATGTTGGAGGATATTCTTTTATATTCATCCTACTGCCTATTTCATGTTCATATGATGAGAGACCCCCCTTGATCTCATCAATTCGTTTTAAGAATGTTTAAGTGACGCCGTTAGGCTGCCGAATTTTTAAGGGATTCTTTCACCCTTCTCATTTTTCAAGTTCGATTTTCTTGTCAAGTCTTTCAAGTTCCTTTTTATTATGTTGGGGTATGATCTCTATATCAATCATACTGATCTCTTATGATCATATGATGAGGGACCCTTTTTTTATCTTGTCAAATCATTTTCTTTTGAAGTTAAGTGACGCTGTAAGGCTGCCGAATTTTCATAAGAGAAATCTAATCTTTTTCCTTCCATGTTTTTCATTTCAAATAGTATGTCCCTAAAATTTCATTACCATGTCCATATGTCTTTCTTATTCATTCACCCTACTGTTTTATGGATCATTTATGAGTGGGTGACCCATGTCCCCTCTCATTTCAATGTTTTCTAAAACCCCGAAACTTAGCCGTTATGCTGCAGAATTTTCCCCTCAAAATGCCTCTCTCTTTTCTCAAAAATTATTTTATGTTATAAAGTGAGTACTCAAAGCTCTTATTTCTACAAGTGTATTCACATATATATCAAAATGTTCCATTTTAAATTCTGGGATTTACATACATGAGACCCGCTTTCCCTTTCCGTGGGTTTAAAGTGAAGTAAAGATCATGTCTTTAAAGCAGTTTTTAAAACGTTATGATTATGAAATGAAACCAATTTATTTTATGCTATGTGGGTTATTTATGAAATGTTTGATGATGATATATGTGGCTCACATAATAATAAAGGCAAATTTAAGGGTGCGCCCTGATAGCGCTCCAATGCATTGGGTAATGATGTAACCACTAGAGATTACAATTTTCACGATACCTTGGTGAATAACCTTGGTAATTTTCAAATGACACCTTGGGGATGGACCTTGGTGATATGTTCATGATTTTCTATGTTAAATGAAGTAGCCACATCTTCAAGTTATGAAAAATGTTATTTTTATTATGAAATGCCTCATGATTTCTTTCTCATGCCTTAAAGTTCTTTTCATGTCCTTATTGAAGTATCTCATGTTCACATGTAAAATGTTCCTCTTGTTTCCCTTACTGGGCCTTCTGCTCACCCTTTCTTTTGATGTATGTCCCTAGGTTATGAGATGCAGTAATGAACCTAGAATGAACTTAAGGAGATGCCTTTCAAGTGTTTAAGAAGAATGTTTTATGTTATTTTCATGTATTATGTTCCTGGTTTCCAAGACACTAGACCATAAAGATCCTCAGTTTTGTGTAATGTAATGAAAGTTTATGTTATAAAATGTCGGGATGCTATATTTATGTCTGATGAAATATCAATAAAAATAAGATGGAGTGATATCGAGGGAAATAAGACTAATGATGAGTTGGTTCACCCAACAGAATGATTTTCATGGAAGATATTTGATTCATGATATCATGATTTTGCAGATTATGTGCGTAATGCTATTCCGGGTCTTTGATGAGACGGTTTTAATCTGTTTGGGTAGATGCTTACTTCACACATCACATGGACAGTTCTATACACATTTATAATCTTCCTACATGGTTGTGTATGAAAAAACATTTCACTTTCATGATTAAACTAATATCTGGCCCTTTTGAAATCAGCATTGATATTAACGTATACGTTAAACCTTTAATAAAATAGTTAAGACATCTCTAGGATGTGGGTGTGGGCACATACAATGCATATTCAAAAGACATATTTTAGATCCCTGCAATGCTTATGTGGATGATCAATGATTTTCTGGCTTATGCAATGATGTATGGATAGAGCACGAAGGGAAAACAACCATGTCTTGTTTGTATAAAGAATACACGGTCAAGAAGACCGAAAAATCGTTGTAGTTTCAGTTTTATGGGACATATATGATTATTACCAATGAACCATCTATATAGAAATAATTGTCGAATATTTGATAATACCATAGAGACCGATGATCCAACTAAGTGTATGTCAGGAACTGATGTGCTTAATAAATTGAAAGATTTCAGTTTTTCATTCTGGAAGGGTCAAATGAAACCTGGAAAAGGAAAGAATGTTTCACTGAAACCTGTTATAATTGGTAGAAGAGGAGTATCTTTTATGATTTTCCTTACTGGTCAACCAATTTTTTACATCATTTCTTAGACGTAATGAAAATTGAAATGAATATATGTGAAATGTTTCTTTCAATACATCTAAATGTTATGGTAAAGACAAAAGATGATTTACGGTCATGGAATGACTTGGTGGATTGGGGCATCAGACCAGAATTGCAACCTGTGCATATCAATGAAAATAAAGGGCAAGTTCCATGGGATTATTATGTGATGACACCTATGAAAAAAATTCTTGAAGTATTAGAGACTATTATAGTTCTTGATGGATATTCAAGAAACATATATAAATGGTTCAACATAAGAGAGTTGAAGCTAAAATCATTGAAGACTCGTGATTATCACGTTTTTTTGCATGAGTTGTTTCCAATTGCAATATTTCATATTTTTTCCAACAATGTAAGGGTGACTCTTATTCGGTTGGGCCATTTTTTTAGGTATCTTTTTGCTAATAATTTGTCCAAGTCTTTCTTGAAGATAATGTTGGAAGATTACCCATTAATTTTGTGTGAGTTGGAGAAAATAATTCTTCCATCATTTTTCACATGCATGTTGCATCTGACTGTCCATATTACCACTCAAATACTTCTTGGAGGACGGTTTTCTTTTCATTGGATGTATCCAACTGAATGAAATATGTAAAAATTACAGTCTTATGTCCAAAATAGGAATCATCTGGAAGGTTCTATCATGAACAGTTACTTGGCTCAAGAATGTATGGATTTTTTATCAATGTATTTGTCTGATCTTACTACAAGAATGAAAATACCATTGAGAAATGAAGAAGAAGAGTATGAGAAAATTCAACCCAGTTTTCCATCTCTTCCTCAATTAGGAGGAATTCCTGGATCATGTACATTGACGACATTAATCCTTGAAGAGCAGGAGATGGAAATCACACAGTTTTGTTCAACTGTGATTTTTTTGATGACTATATCAGGTATGTAAATTGAATATGTATATCTTACATATATATCTGTTAATATATTCATATTTATTTTCTACATGGAACATAAAACAATGATAAATATAAAGCATCGTTCTTTATCATTGAGATGGCAGGAGACTTTTCCTAGAAAAGAGTTTTCCGCTTGGATAAAATTGAAAGTAAAAATATTACTTTTTAAAATAATTAAATAAATATTTAATTAATTTCAAAATTCATTTATATTGCAGGTATTGAGTTTTCCTGCTGAATCTATCTCTGAGGAAATAAGGGCTTTGTATTTTGGTCCCAATACCATTGTTCATGACTGTAAATCAATTGTTATCAATGGGTGAAAATTTAATATCACTGAATGAGAAAATAACATGAGAACACAACATTATGGTGTTATGGTTACCACCACAAAAGATTATTTTTCCAATGTAGTAGATAGTAGACCACGATTTGAAAATGTGGGTTATTATGGAGTCGTTGATAAAATAATAATGTTGGATTATTACTCTCATGGATGAGTCATGATGATGAAATTACATTGGTTTGAATCGATGAAGAGATAGGGAACATTTATTGATTATTTTGGATTTCAAGTAATTAATATGACTCAGACTCTTATAATCGAAGAACCATATGTATTGGCATCAATGGATAAACGCATTTTTTGTGTCAATGACCAACTTTGACCTGAATTTGGTGTCATTGTTGAAGTAATTCCAATACATATTTTTGATGATGGTGATGATGGAATTGAAACCATATCTACTGCCATGAGATCCAATCCATTTATTTCTTTTGATGACTCTAATAGCTCAATTTTCAGAGTTTACTGTGAACCGGATGTTGTGGTGGCAAATATATAAAATCATTTATTCATGTTCTCAATTATTTTTGTTTACCTCACATTTGGTTGTTTTTGTTGGTTCTATTAAAATTGATTTAATATTGATTTCAAATATGTTGTATCTGACTTGACCGTTATGTGAATTTCCAATGTTTATTGGATGAAAAGTTTATTTGAATTGCATTTTCTAATTTTTAATTGAACTGTATTTGAACCTACGAAACCAACATTTATAACTTGGTGATCATTTCAATGCTTCAACATTAATTTTTTAAAAATTTGTATGACTCTAAGACCTCTCATTAATATTTTACCAGGTAATTAACATGATGGTTTGTATTCTTCTACAAAACATGTATTAAAGCATGAATCATCTACTTGAGCTAAAGAAATTAAATTTTTCTTTAATTTTGACAATTTCTTTACCAATTATGAATCTGGTAGAATCAATGATCCAATATTTTAATAAACTAATGACACTTAGTAAATAATCATCTTAATAAAAATTAAATTTCTTTATTACATCTTGTAGAATTTATTGAATTCATTATATATTAGATCAAGATCACCTAAAACAATGGTTAGTTAAATTATACATGAATCCCTTTATTAACTCTCATTTATTGTGTTTTTTGGGTTACAAATTATTTATCCTTTTCTATTTACTTCCATATTTGTTTTCAAATACAGTAAATGAAACCAGTTAAAGAGAGGCGATGATAACAGATTATGGACAATAATCGTCACATGACTGAGGTGGGTATTCGACCACTAGTTCCTACAATGAGTATTTTATTTCAAATATATTTTTTAAATTATATATAATGTCATTCGATTATTTTTTTGAACGTTTTTTCCCGATCCATCTATTAGGAAAAAATTATTTGATGAGCAGCCTAGTAGTGTTCCCAGTACTCGGGGTGTTCGTAAGAGGGGGGTGGTATAAGAACTAGATGATCTGGTCGTTGTACTTGATTAGACGCCTCCCCTACCACTGAAATACCATCCATCCCACATTGTGATCTTGGTGTGTCATTAAGGACACATGATAAATTTAGGCCTCCCAAGTTTTCACCACCGTTTATATCTGACCCTCCTCACCAGTCTGTACCATATCCGAGGATGACTCCCACTCCTCTCCAGCATTTGGCCAGCCATGCATATCATCTTCTTTTACTATTGCTTCAATCTCTCTGGGCTTTTTTATTCCATCTTCTTTGAATCCTGCTCCACTAGAGTCTGTCCCTATTGAACATACATTGGGACTCACTACATCTGTACATGGGTTTCCTTTAGTTTCTGTTGATCCAGTGGTGCCCATTGATCAAACTACCACAGGTATACTTATACTACCCTAAAAAATTGTTACACCATTATTCATTATAATTGTAATATTTATTGCTAAAATATTTGTTTTTCCTTCATGACAGATACATCAACTTAAAGGAGGTGGGGATGGGGGCATACGCACATGCGTGCGGTGTGGAACCGCCGCACGTAGTTAATGGTGGACTACAATGAAGATATTCATGTCACGACCCATCCTTGGGGCCTGTTCCATGTCTACCCCAAGCCCACCTTGCCTAGGCCAGGGGCTGGAGACTAGCACCAAAGGCGTAAATCTCGATAAAAAGGGATGACATTTCTTTTACATAATAAACAAACACAATAAAGTATGCAACAGAAGTAAGCACAAAATAAAAATGTATACAAAATTAAGTGCAGAAAAGAAAGGGGACGGAAATACAAGCCCAATAGAAAGTTCATTACAACTGAAAGACTAGTACAATAGTAGTAAAGTAAAGCGGCAACCACTGAGTCGTCCTCTGGGAATCCCACCGGAAGGGTGGGTACAGATGGTCTCCTCGGCACCTCGGGTTCATCTGTCCAATCCGTGTACGTCCCGCCAAGTGGTCTACCTATGGGTGCCATCTAGATCTACAAGTCTATACCACGATCAGTGTTGTCTATCGTCTTCATCCAACACAACATAGTACGGGCATTTCTCGTGCAGGGGTGAGTATAACGATACCCAGTAGGGACCCTGAGACCCTCGAAGGTCTCCCAGAATCCATGAAAGGTAAACCACAAAGAAAATATACAATCATAAAGTGTCAACCAAATCTACTTAGGTGTATCACATACATATACCTAAGTCATCAATTTTAGTTCGGCTCCAACTCTTGAGCCCAAGCACAACCCAGTCCACACAGGAAAGAATTCAATCACACCGATGGTAATGATTGAAAATCAAGACTCAACTCACATAGGTATATATCTTTCATAAAGTGATAAAGATGATCAGATGTAGTCACTAATTCATCTAAGCTGTTGGACCCATGTAGGATACTAGACCACCTAAGCTATCAGACCCACGTTGAATACTAGACCAGCTACTCTGTCAGACCCAGATAGGATACTAGAACATAAGTCAAATTGTCAGAACCACATAGGATACAAGAACAGTAGTCATCACCATTGAACCCATAGAGGATTTCAGTATGGTAGTCATCGTCACCGAAGCCATAGAGGATTCCAGTACAGTAGGCGTCATCGCCAAACCCACAGAAGATTCCAGTATGGTAGTCTTCATAGTCGCAACCAGCTCTAGGGTTCCCGCACACAACACGATTGATTTTGGGAGGGTCCTCTCCTCGAGCCAAGAGATTGATACATCAACTACCATAAAGTCTCAAGTTGATGTATTCTGAAGGTCTTCCATGTCTTAGAAGGATTATCCATACAAAACATATCCAAGATACTGCGTACAAGATGACCAAGCCTTTTACCAAAATGTACACGACGTGTTGGTATATGGTACATGTCGCGTAGTCAGACCTTAGGTACTGCCCATGTCCAACGGCCCATGTTGAAGGGATAGTCATGTAGAAAAGCAAGTACACTGCGTGTGGTATGGTTAAATGTCGTGTCCAAACTTCTGGGGCCGGCTTCGTGTATGCTGGCCATGTTCCCGTACACGGCCTCAACCCGTGTTCTCCAACATGTGTTCTACAACCTGTGTAATTTGTACACAGGTTGGCCCGTACCACTAGCCATGTATGGCTGTGTGGTAGATTACATGCCCATTTAATCCACACCGTGTCTGTGTATCCCTGGGATACACACCGAGTCTCGCATATCCACCACCTCCTTGTTGTGTGGTGATTGCATGCCATGTGATAGATGTCACATGCCGTGTGTTAGCCATTTCACATTCAATACCCTAGCCACAGAATGCTCGAACTACATGGTGTGTTCTCCAGGAGTACACGCTGTGAAGTCTAAAATGTTCCAGAAATGACGACTCTGGGCAGCGCACCTCCATTGATACCCATTCTTCATTCCGACAGTTCGTTTGTCATAAAACTTTAGACTCTAGGTTGCCTCGATGTCCCAAAGTCTATTTCAGTGTTTTCGGGCATCCGATTGGCTCCAAAAACACGTTTTGAATTATCGATCGAATAATGGTCAAGGAACGGTCCATCCCGTTCTGGTCAGATCCTTCACCCACTGTCGTCGTCGCACCTCCTCTAGGTCTCAGTGATGTTGAGTCTTCAATTTTTTGGGGTTCATTGCATCGCATAATGAACCTCTAATGATCTGTTGTTCGTCACCCATGAAGAACATGAAGAACCACCAAAAATCACAACAATGGAGGAGGATTTAGACCGTGTTAATTTGGACCAGTCTCTCCCCATTAGTTCAATAGCAGGCGGTTAAGGAGAAACAAAACAAGAATGAAAGAATATTCAATGTTGATCCAATCAAAACACACCCATACCTCGAAATAAGGTTTGCGGTATTCGGGCGTCGTAGATTACAGCGTTGCGGGGAGACATCGTCAAATCATTGAAGTTGGGGAGGAAGGAGTCGAAGATGGCACGTTGTTGGCATTCCATGCGGGTGGCTCCTTCTTCTTTGGCTTGGACAAAGATTGAAGGTGATGATCATCATTCTTTGGCGGTTCTTCGTTGGATGGACGGTGTTCTTCATTGAAGAGAGAAACTCTTTCTTCAAGTTCTCAAGAGTTCTCCCCAAAAATATTTTCCAACCAAAATAAAAATAAGGCTCTCCCATAATATAACATTTCCATGTATTTTCAAATTAATTCAAAATGTAAATTGAATTAATTAAGGCATTAGAGTTGGAAAAATTAATGTATGGGAGATAGAGAGGATCCACATTTAAGCAGAAGTGAAAAGGTCTAAAGATTGTTGTCAAAAAATTAAATGAAGGGGAGTGTTAATGGGGAGTTAAAGGAAGATGAAAGGATTAGGACTCGTGTGGGCCCCACCACACTAATTCCTCTCATGGGAGGTTATGTGGGTGTGGGCCCCACACCCAACTCTCCTTTGTAGGAATTGAGAAACGACTATAAATAAAATTGTGTGCTACAATTTTATTTATTTTATTCAAAATCCCCTAAAATTCCCTCTCAACCTGCATAAAACGCAACTGCAGTAAATGTCCCTTCAAGCGAATATCGGTGTTGTGAGTTCATCGGTGTCCTTAGATTTTAGTTCCTATCACTGGTTCAAAAGATAGAAAAATCCGCACGTATGTTTAGTTATGGTACCCGAACAAAACTTCAGAAATTGATTCAGGGCACACCGGGCCTCGGAATCAAGTGTTGTTAGAAACTACAGACTCAAAAAACTAAAAAGTATTTATGAAAAAAAATTCCATGAAATTTCCGAGTCTTTACATTACTCATACCTTAGAGCTTTACGTCCCTGTAAAGCTACAAAACACACTAGAGAAACAAACGGGGGTATTGAGCTTGCATATGAGCCTCCCTTTCCTAAGTGATCTTTTAGAGGTTCTCGTGCTACCAGCAAATGTGCACCAGAGGAATCGAACGTCCACATAGGACCCACTCCTGTCGATCATAGATCTCTATCGGGACCTATGATAATGTTGACCCATTATCGATGTCCAGCTCCCCGTGGTCTATGATGTGGGATGGGTCGTGCACATATCTCCTCAGCAAAGATACGTGGTAGACGTCATGCACCTGGTGCAACTGAGGTAGAAGGCCCATGCAGTAATCCACCTTGTCTACTCTGATGAGGACCTGGAAAGTCCCGATGAAGCGTGGAGATAACTTTCCACCTCGGCCAAATCTTTGTAGACATCGTCAAGGTGATACTCGTAATAAGACATCGTGGCCATCCTCGAACTCTAGTTCTCTATGTCTCTTATCAGCATTGGACTTATTTCTACTCTGTGTAGTCTTCATCTGCTCTTGGATGATATACACCTTTTCTGTCGGTGCCTGAACCATCTCTAGTCCTACAAGTGCATACTCCCCAGGGTCATCCCATCACAAAGGTGATCTGCATGGTCGGCTGTACAGTGCCTCATACTATGCCATCCCGATGGTGGAGTGATAGCCGTTGTTGTATGAAAAATCAACCAAGGGTAAATGACCCTCCCAACTGCGACCAAAGTTTAGGACACATGCACGGAGCATGTCCTCGAGAGCTTGAATGGCCCTCTCAGTCTGACCGTCCGTCTGAGGATGGAAGGTGGTTCTCAGACATAGCTACGTCCCAAAAGCCTCATGTAACCTCTTCCATGGCAGGGAAGTGAATCGATCATCTCAATCAGAAACGATAGACGATGGTACACCATGAAGTCGTACGATCTCCTAAATGTAGAGGCATCCCAAGATCACTACTAAACCCTGTTCTCGGATCGGTAGGATGTGGGCTGACTTGGAGAGTTGGTCTACGATCACCTAGATAGAGTCATGTCCTGTGGATGTACGGGAATCCCCATCATGAAATCCATATATATCACATCCCACTTCTACTCTGGGACCACTAAGTGATTAACCAAGCCCACTGGTACCTGGTGCTCCGCCTTCACCTACTAAAAAGTGAGGCATTTTGAAATGAACTCTGATATAACCTTCTTCATTTTCGGCCACCAGTGTTGTCGTCTGTGATCCTAGTACATCTTCAAAAATCCTGGATGTACCGCTAGAGGGGAACTGTTAAACTCACTTAGAAATTCCTCCTACAGTGCAAATGGTACTGTAGTATGTCCCCTGAAGAGGATGATGTGCTCTCCTCCTTAAAAAAATACATCAGGTTCTTTCCTTGAGGATATTTGAGCACATCGCGTCTCATAGTCAATGTCCCCATGTTGTGCCTCTCTGACTCACTGATGGAGTGGAGGTGTAACTGTGAAAGACTGTAGAAAGGATGCTCCATCTCTATCCACAAAGGATATCTGCAACGCGGCCAGCTGCTTTGTCGCCTTTCCTACCAGCTGAATGCTCGATCTCGTGTTGAGATCATCAGGTACAACGTTCCCATTCCCAAGAGTACAGACTATCTCGAAGTCATAGTCCTAGAGGAACTCGAGCCATCACTGTTATCTCAGGTTCAGGTCCTTCTGCGAGAAGATGTACCTGAGACTCAAGTGGTCAGAATAGACTGTAAAGTGGTTTCCCATCAGATAGTGCTGCCAGATCTTCAAGGTGAAGACCACTACTGCTAACTCCAGTTCATGGGTTGCATAGTTCTTCTCGTGTTGTCTCAACTGACGTGAACCATAAGTGATCACTTCTCGCTCTGACATCAGGACACACCCGAGTCTTGTCCCTGATGTGTCGCAGTAAACAACATGCCCTACGTACTCCTCCGGTAGCCTCAAGATGGGCGCACTGGTCAATCTCTACCTCAGCTCTTGAAAGCTCTGATGGAATCTCTATGACCACATGAAGGGTTTCCCCTTCTTCGTCACGGCTGAAAGAGGTGTTGAAACTATGGATAAGTATGGCACAAATCACTGATAGTACCCATCCAGACCCAGGTAACTCTGCACCTCCGTCATGCTCTTCGGTGGCTCCCATGTAAGTACTTCCTTGATCTTCTCTGGATCCACTACAACTCCAACCTCTGAGATGACATTTCCTAAGATGTGAACCTCTTGAATCCAGAACTAGCACTTCAAGAGCATACCATAAATCTAGTGCTCTCAGAGTGTATCCAGTACAACCCGCAAGTGGTAGGCATGCTCCTCCTTATTAGTCAAGTAAATTAGTATGTCATCGATGAAAACTATGAAGAATCCATCAAGGTATGGTTGGAAGATCCTATTAATGAGACTCATGAACACTGCTGGAGAATTGGTGACACTTTTGGGAATAACCAAGAACTCGTAGTGGCCATACCGATAACTAAAGGCCGACTTCTGCACATCCATGTCTCGAACTCTGAGCTGGTGATAGCCTGACCTAAGGTATATCTTCGAGAACCATCGTGCTCCCTTGAGCTGATCAAAGAGGTCTTCAATCCTCAAAAGTGGGTACTTGTTATTTACCGTCACCTGATTCAGGCGGCGGTAGTTGACACAGAGTCGTAAGATCCCATCTTCCTTCTTGGCGAACAAAATCAGAGAAGCCCAAGGTGAAACACTGGGTCAGATAAATCCCTTCCCCTATAAGTCCTCCAACTGTACCCGCAGCTCAGAAAGCTCAGCAGAAGACATCCGAAATGCTGGAGTAGATATCAGTGATGTCCTAGGGTGCAAGTCTATGTAGAATTCCACCTCGCTGTGAGGTGGTATTCCTGGAACATCGTCAAGAAAAACGTTTGCATACTGATCCACCACAATAGGAAAACTCTGACTCCGTACATCAACTGCTTTGAGGATGAGACCAGCCAACTGATGTGTGACCGACTTCCCTCTTCGCTGCGAAAGTCCATCATGTGCTGCAAAGGCTCCCTTCTCACCGGTGAAGGTGAACCTACAATCATTTGTGTGGATACACCGCACCTTGCGCCTAATGCAGTCAATCTGAGCATGGACTGTAGACAACCAGTCCATACCCAAGATGAAATCATAAGGCCTCGACGCCACTACAAGAAGATCCAAGATGAAGCTCTTGCCTCCTAGAGTAATCTCACACTACCGGCACCAGTGCGTAATCATTGAGTCTACTCCCGTAGGAGTCTCTATCAATAAGGATCGAGCCAAAGGCTCTGTCGGAATCTCTGAGCTCTGAACAAGGGTAGCGGCAATAAAAGAATGAATCTTACCTGTTTTTATAAGTATTATAGAAATGGTGTATTAGACATAGATAGTACCTCGAATCATCTCAGGTGCACCGTGGTTGTAGGCCTCGACTACTTAGAGCTGAGCCTTCCTCTGTCTTCCAGCTCCCTATGGTTAGGGTGGACATCCTGGTGGTGGTGGTGGTAGAGCCTCAAAATTCCGTTCACCACCCACTCCTCTACCAGATCCTCTACCATGTCCTCCTTCTCTAGGTGGACCACCACGGTCGAACCTATGCCTCCTCCTGGGCGGTCCCTCCACTGTCTTCTGCTCATCTCCACGGCGGGTTAGGCAGTCTCGAGCAATGTGACCCTGCCTGACACATGCAGAGAATTGCCTGGTCCTCATATAGATGGCTCTATTCTGTGTGCCACAAACAACCAATCTTGTATCCTATGGTTTCTCTCCTAATGTCGTGGTCGGCTTGGACCTCTACGTCAACTATCTACTACCGACTGCTGAAGAATCTGCTATGTGTTGCCCTGAGGTGGATCTCGCTGCTGGTGTCAGCTTAGCGAGAAAGATCTATACATGAAGGGATCACTCTAGTAATCTCGCATATATCGGAATGTTGAGGGAGATCATCGAATCCCTGATCTCATTTCAAAGTACCTTCTCAAATATCTGGGCCCTAAATAATGGGTCTTATACCGTGACCATGGAGTAGCGTGAGAGGTCGGTAAACCTCACTGAGTTCTGAGATACTATCATGATGCCATGCCACGAATGAAGTAACTACTGAATACCCTCTGCACGAAGGGTGGCTGGGAAAAACTCATAGAGGACGAGACTCCCGATGTCTTTACAGAGTAAAGATGCCTCATCATGCACATGTAGCATCAGGATCCACCATCGATCTGATGTTGTGTGAAAGAGACTCGCGAAAATAATCACCATAAGATTTGTTGGTGTCTATACCAGTATGAAAACTCTAAAGATAGCCTCCATCCAATCCTCAGCTGCCTGTGGGTCCCTCTCTCTATGAAAACTGGGTGACCTCTGTCACGGGAACTCATGCAATGCGCTCAAACAGCGTGCACTCTCTACTCTTGGGGCTGGTGGTATCAGCAGCTCAGTGTGTTGGGGTACCGCTGGTGCCTCCACTGTGATGGGGCCCTGCACCGAAGCCTCGTCGCTTGGTGGGATACCATCTTGCACGTGAATCAGAACCCTAGTTGGATGCCTTTGTGGGGCCATCCTAAAAAGAAACAGGTGTGCCACAGTCAAATAGCATACCTGGTGAGCTTACACAAAGTAATCACAAAGAAAAATTTTGAAACGCACATGGAATCAGTATTTTCGTGCACTGAGTCAGAAATCAGAGGTCAGGGTCCGGGTGTATGGATATGTCGGCTGCCACACCAACACTGGACTCCCTCGACTAAGCACCACACTCAATACCCTTAAAAACTATTGTTTCACAGAAAGAATGATTAGAGTCCTACGTTCTGCGGTAAAACCGACTCCTCTGAAACCAATTTGTCACGACCCTTCCTTGGGGCCTGTTCCGTGACTACCCCAAGCCCGCCTTCCATAGGTCAGGGGATAGCGACTAGAACCAAAGGTGTAAATCCAAATAAAAAGGGAAGATTGCCTTTATATAGTAAAGAACACAACAGAGTACACAACAGAAGTAAGCACAATGTAAAACTGTATACAAAAGTAAGTGCTGAAAAGAAAGGGGCCAGAAATACAAGCCCAATAGTAAGTACAATACAACTGAAAGACTAGTAAAAAAACAGTAAATTAATGTAGAAACCACTAATTTGTCCTCCGGGAATCCCACCTGAAGTGTGGGTACAGAGGGTCTCCTCAGCACCTTGGGTACGTCCGTCCACTCCGTGTACGTCCCGCCAAGTGGTATACCTCTGGGTACCATCTAGCTCTACAAGTCTCTACCACAATTAGTGCTCTCCATCATCTGCATCCAACACAACGTAGTGCAGTCATTTCTTGTGCAGTGGTGAGTATAACGATACTCAGTAGGGACACTGAGACCCCCAAAGGTCTCCCAGAATCCACGAAGGATAAACAACAAAGAAAAGATAAATCACGAAGTATCAACCAACTCTACTTAGGTATATTCCGATACATATACCTAATTCATCAATTCCAGATTGACTCCAACTCTTAAGCCCAAGAACAACCCAGTCCACACAGAAAAGAATTCAATCACACCTATGGTAATGATTGAAAATCAAGACACAACTCATATAGGTATACATCTTTCTTAAAGTGATAAAGATTATCAGATGTAGTCAATGATTCATATAAACTGTCGGACCCACATAGGATACTAGATAAGCAATGTTGTTGGACCCACATATGATACTAGACCAACTACTCTGTCAGACACATGTAGGATACTAGAACAGAATTCAAACTGTCGGACCCACATAGGATACAAGAATATTAGTCATCGCCGTCGAACCCACGAAGGATTCCGATATGGTAGTCGTCGTCACTGAACCCACGGAGGATTCCAGTATAGTAGTCGTTAATGTCGAACCCGCGGAAGATTCTAGTTCGGTAGTCATCGTAGTCACAACCAGCTCTAGATTTCTTGCACACAACATGCTCGATTCCAGGAGGGTCCGCTCCTCGAGCCAAGGGATCGCTACATCAACTACCACAAAGACTCATGATTATATATTCTGAAGGTCCTACATGTCTTAGGGGTCTGATCCTAAAAAAAATATCCAATATACTATGTACAAGATAACCAAACCTTTTATGAAAAATTACACGGCGTGTTGGTATATGGTACATGTCGTTTAGTGAGACCTCAGGTACTGCCCATGTGAAATGGCCCATGTTGAGGGGATGGTCGTGTAGAAAATTAAGTACACGACGTGTGGTATGGTTACATGTTGTGTCCAAAAATCTAGGGTCGGCTCCGTGTACATTGGACAAGTGCCTGTACATGGCCTCAACCTGTGTTCTCCTACTTGTGTAATTGGTTTGTGGGTTAGCCCGTACCACTGGCCATGTCTGGCCGTGTGGTAGAGTACACACCCGTGTACTCCACACCATGTCCGTTTATCCACGGGATACACACCAAGTCTTGTGTAGCCACCACCGCCTTACTATGTGGCGAGTACACGCCATGTGATAGAGGTCACACGCCACGTGTTAGCTTTCTGACGTCTGAAACCCTAGCTGCAGAATGCCTGAACTACACGGCATGTTCTCCAGGAGTACACGCCGTGTAGTCTGGAATTTTTTAGAAACGGCGCCGCTGGCCAGCACACCTCCCTTGATGAATTTTCTTCGTTCTAACAGTTAGTTCGTCACGACACTTCAGACTCTAGGTTACCCCAATGTCCCAAAGTCGATTCCGGTGTTTTTGGGCTTCTAATCGGCTTTGGAAACACGTTTTTAATTCCTGCTCGAAGAACGGTCGGGGAACGGTCCATCCCATTTCGGTCCGAATCGTCACCCATTGTTGTCGTTGCACCTCCTCTAGGTCGCCATGATGTTGATTATTCAATTTTTTTGGGGTCGTTACATCACATAACGAACCCGTAAAAATCCGTTGTTCGTCACCCATGAAGTACACGAAGAACCACAAACAATAACAATAATATCGGAGGATTCAGACCATGTTAGTTTGGCCCGGTCTCTCCGCATTATTTTTGTAGCAGGCAGTTAAGGAGAAAAAAACAAGAAGGAATGAATATTCAACTTTTATCAAATCAAAACACACCCCTACCTAGAAATAAGGTTCACGGTATTCAGGCGTTGTGGAAGACGACATCAGGGGGAGAAGCGTCAACTCATTGACGTCAGGGAAGAAGAAGCCAAGGATGGAGCACCGTCGGCGTTCCTTACGAGTGGATTCTTATCTTTTGGAATGTCTAAATATCAAAGGAGCTGATCATCATTCTTCGATGGTTCTTCATTGGAAGGATGGTGTTATTTGTTGAAGAGAGAAACTCCTTCTTCTAGTTCTTAACAGTTCTCCCCGAAAATATTTTCCAACCAAAATAAAAATTAGGCCCTCCCATAATATAACATTGTAATGTATTTTCAAATAAATTCAAAATGTAAATTGAATTAATTAAGGCATTAGAGTTGGAAACATTAATGGATGGGGGATGGAGAGGCTCCACATTTAAGGAGAAGTCCAAAGGTTTAAAGTGGGTGGTCAAAAAATTAAATGAAGTGGAGTGTTAATGGGGAGTTAAAAGAAGATGAAATTATTAGGGATCATATGGGCCCCACCATAATAATTCCTCTCATGGGAGGTTATGTGTATGTATGGGACCCACCCCTACATCCCCATTGTTGGAATTGACCAATATCTTCAAATAAACTTACGTGCTACAATTTTATTTATATTATTCTAAATACCCTAGAATTAAATCACAACCTGCATAAAATGAAACTATGGTAAAGGTCCCCTTAAGAGATTACCGGTGCTACGAGTTCATTGGTGTCCTTAGATTTCAGTTTTGAGCACCGGTTCAAAATATATGAAAACCCGCATTTACGTTTACTGAACGTACCTGAACAAAACATAAGAAATTGTTTCCGGGCACACCGGGCCTCGGAATCAAGTGTTGTCAGAAACTGTAGACTTTTAAAACTATGAATTATTTTGGAAAAAAATTTCCTTGAAATTTTCGGGTATTTAAAAGTCAGATGATTAATAAATCAGGGTAGCAATGTCGAAGTTTTTTGGCGATTCTTTCCAAATACTCTGACATCATTCTTTTCAGCCCACTCTCATGGACACAACTGCCAAATTAAGTCAAGGATAAAGCCTAGTCAAACAAATGTGTACAAAAATATGTTGTATTTAATAAAAAATATTAATTTTTTAATTATATGAATTAATATTTTGGTTTCCACTATAGTTTAATTTCCCTGATGGTGAGGGTACACGACCAGAACGTCTAAAGGATTTAGGTGAGCTTTGGAGTGCTTACAAGAATGAGTTGTACATTGGATAGCGTGATAGAGTGGGAAAAGAGTTATAGGCAGTCCCGATCATGGATGACTTTCTGTTAGAATAATACTGACAGATGATTACTCATTGGACGACTGCCCAATTTATTCTATTAATCAAATTAGAGGTTTATAAATGAAAGTTTTCATGTTTTTCTGTTAATACTAATTATTGAATTTTATTTTGGATTCATCTAGAAGAAATAAAAAAAAATTGATGCTATGAAATATGTCCACACATTGCGACGTACTATGATGCTAGATCATGAGAGGTATCATGTATGGCAGTTTATAATCTTTCTTTAGGACATTCACTTTCTATTTCTTCCTCTAAAATTTATTCGATTTCTAAAGTTGTTATATAATTGTAGTTATTCAATTACAGTTTTTCTGTATCCTAATTTTAATTATGGTTTCCTATATTCAATTTCATTGTATAGGCGTAAATTTAACATAGAATGATGTGTACCTCGAGCAAAGCTGTTTTTCTTGAGTAGAAAGAAGAAAGATGGAAGTGAGATTAATGAACTGACTCAACAATAGATTGTATGTTTTACTTTGTAGATTTAAAATTTTAATCTATATTTTTCAACTTAATAATCTATTTATATTTGTAATAGGATTCTTTAGAGACACTTGATACATAGAAACTTGACAATATTGGGTGAAACGATCACTTACTTTCGGTGTTGCTAGATGAGCACCCTAGTAGAGTACGCTGCTGACCTAGGAAGAGTATAGTTATGACGAGGAATTGGCCCTCCTCAGGTATGAGTTATAGTGCCACCGAGTTTCAGCAGGTTAAGGCACAACAGGAAGAGGCTAAAAAAGGGCCACAAGGATGGCAAAATAGTCTGCTATAGAAAACACTACATTTATGAAACTGATGGAATCTTTATGTCCAACACTTCCACCAAAGGACAACAATTCTTGTGATGAATATATGTCATGGATGTGTTCTATATATGGTGCACCAGGTAGCATTTCTAGTGGTGGTCAAGATGATGGTGAAGAGGAGGTTGAGCCAGAGGAGGAGGAGGCCAAGGCAGAGGAGGAGGCCAAGGCAGAGGAGGAGGGTGACGAGGAGGATGAGGCTGAGTACAAGGGTGAGGAGGAGGGTAGGGATGATAATGGGGACAAATATGAGGATGAGGGTGAGGGTGAAGATGATGGTGATGATAGTGATGGTGATAGGGGAGAGATTGATACATTACATTTTTTACTGATATTACTAACATTTGATGTTTATTTATTTTTTGTGCCTGAATAAATGTGTGATTATATAGGTCATATTATCTTTATTTTTATCTATAATAATAAAACATGGTTTTATAATTTTTTGTGAAATCCCCCTATTTTCATGAAATTGTAATTTTTTTTGTGGAATTTATAAAATTGGTGGTATGATCAGAAGTTGATATAATGAAATTATTTTTTAAACCATGAAACAATATGCTTACAAAATATGTAAATACCATCCAATGAACCCGAGACAGCCCCCGGATAAACTAGAACTCGGAAAGCCCCCCAGACCCCCCCCCCACAACCCTCCACCCTAGACCCCAGACAGTCCCCCAGATTTCCCCCACCCTCCTCCATGGATCCTAGACAGCCCCTCAGATAGCCCACGAACATCCCCCCAAATAGCCCCTCAGACATCCCCCTCCTCCATAGACCTAGGACAACCCCCCCCCCCCCCTCTCGACCCCAGACAGTCCCCGAATAGCCCACCATCCTTCTTGGACCCCGAATAGCCCCCCCTCCTCACTGGACCTCGGACAACCCCCCAGACGGCCCCCACCCTCCTCCCTGGACCCGAGACATGCCCACCTTCCAGGACCCTAGATAGCCCCCACCCTCTTCCCTAGACCCCAGAAATCCCTCACACCATCCACCCTAGACACTCGACAGCCCCCCCCCCCCAATCATTCCTAGACCCCGAACAACCCCCCAGGGAGCCCCCCCCCACCCACCCTCCTCCCTGGACCCCAGACAGCCCCCACCCTCCTCCCTGGACCCCGTAAAGCCCCACCACCCTCTTCCTTTGACCCTAGACATCCCCCCCAGACAACCCCCTAGGACACCCCCCCTGGGGATAGCCCCCGGAGAGCCCCCACCACCTCCCTGGACCACAGACAGCCCCCCACACTCTTCCCTAGACCCTGAACTTCCCCCCACTATCTTACCTGGACCCCAGACAGCCCCCCATCCTCCAAAGACCATAGCCAGCCCCCTAGATAGTCTTCCAACCCTCCTACATGGACCCCGGACATCCCCCCCACCCTTCTCCCTAGACCCCGAACAACCTCACCAACCTTTTTCCTGGACCACAGACAGCCCCATGGATAGGCCCCCACCATCCTCCTTGTACCTCAGACATCCCCCCGACCAGACACCCCAATATTGGGCGTATGAAGATTCGACATATATAAATCATCATGACAATTAACGATAGGATAAGGACCACCTAACCTGATTCTGGAGACAATCACAATATTAATTCGGTGTCTCATATCCCAATCTATGATCTCATCAAGATTCACCCTAAATCCTAATGGAAAAGAGGGTTTTAGAGATTCAGAATAAGATGAGTGAAGAGTGCAATCCCTAATTGAAAAGGGGAAGTAAGGAGGGGAATAGACTTACCTGAATCTTCAGTCCCCACTTGACGACACTTAAAACACCCAACCATCAGAGGATATCTTCCCTTAAGAGCTATTTAGAGATTTTTATTGTGTTTATACTTTATAAAAAGGATACATGGGTCATTTGTGACTTGTAAGAGGCAACCCCACCTCAATCTGAGGCACGGTGTGGCTAGTACCACTCCAAGTGTCTCACTTTTATTTGGAATGGACAACCTTTTAAGTGAAAACATCAATTGGAATACTGAAAATTGACCAAACACTTTTTTCTTGTATTGATACTTTTTGAAAATGATTCTTGGGTCATTTTTGACATGTATGAGTAAACCCACCTCAATCCAAGGCATGGTGTATCCTATAACAATAAAGGTGTCTATCTTTTTCTTAAAATGGACACTGTTTTAAGTAAAAACAATAGACATACAGAAAACCGACCGAACGCATTTTGATTGTGTTGATACTTTATCATAGGGATCCATTGGTCATTAGTGACATGTATGATTCTACCCTGCCTCAATTTGTGGCATGGTGTGGCTGGTACCACTCAAACGTGTCTCACCATTATTTGAAATAGACAACATTTTAAGTGAAAACTACAACTTGTATACAGAAAACCTACATACGTATTAGAATTGTGTTGATATTTTAGAAAAATGATCCATGGGTCATATGTGTCATGTAAGAGTCAAACCCACCTTAATATGAGGTAAGATGTGTCTGGTATCCCTCAAAGTGTCTTTATTTTGTTTAAAATGGACACCCTTTTAAGTAAAAACAACTGGCATATGGAAAAATGACCAAAAGTATTCAGATTGTGTTGATACATTATCACAAGGATCCATGGAGTATTTTTGGTATGTACAAGACAACCCCACCTTAATCTAAGGCAGGGTGTGGCCGATACCACTCAAAGTGTATCACTTTTATTTGAAATGGAAAACATTTTAAGTGAAAAAAAACTAGCATACAGAAAACCAACCAAACACTTTCAGATTGTATTGATACTTCATGAAAATAATTTATGGGTCATTTGTGACGTGTACGAGTCAACCCACCTCAATCCAAGGCACAATGTGGCCGATAACACTCAAAGTATCTCTCTTTTGTTTAAAATGGACGTTGTTTTAAGTAAAAAAGTAGATATATTGAAAACCAACCAAATGTATATTGATTGTGTTGATACTTTATCAAAATGATCCATGGGTCATTGGTGACATATATGAGTCAAACCAGCCCCAGTCCGAGGCACAGTGGGGCCGGTACCACTCAAAATGTTTCTCTTTTATTTAAAATGGACCCCCTTTTAAGTAAAAACAACAACATGCTTATGGAAAACATTATTAATGCATTGATATTATGTTGATAATTTAGAACAATGATCCATGGGTCATATGTGATGTGTATGAGTAATCCGCGCCTAAATTCGAGGCACAGTGTGGCTGTTATCACTCGAAGTGTCTTTCTTTTGTTTAAAATGGACACCCTTTTAAGTAAAAACAATTGGCATACAGAAAAATGACCAAACATATTTGGATTGTTTTGATAATTTAGAATAGGGATCCATGGGTCATTTTTTTCATGTAAGTGTAAACCCCACCTCTATTTGAGGCATGGTGTGGCCGGTACCACTCAAAGTGTATCACTTTTATTTGAAATGGACAACATTTTAGGTGAAAAAAACAATTGGCATAGGGAAAACAGACCAAACGCATTTGGATTCTATTTTTCACAATGATCCATGGGTCATATGTGACGTGTAAGATTCAAACTCTCCTCAATATGAGGCGTGGTGTGGCCGGTATCACTTGAAGTGTCCGACATTTATTTGAAATGGACAACATTTTAATTAAAAAACAACAACTGGTATATGGAAAATTGACCTAACACATTCATATTGTGTTGATAGTTTAGAAAAATGATCCATGGTTCATTTGTAATGTGTATGAGTCAACCCTACTTCAATTTGAAGCCCGGTGTGTCTTGTATCACTTGTAGTGTCTTTCTATTGTTTAAAATGGAAGCGCTTTTATGTAAAAAATTTGGCATATGAAAAACTGATCCAACGTATTCAGATTGTGTTGATACATTAGAACAATGATCCATGGTTAATTTTTGATGTGTATTACTCAACCCCACCTAAATCGGAGGCACTGTTTGATCGGTACCACTCAAAGTGTATCACTTTTTTTAAATTGACAACATTTTAAGTGAAAGCAATAACTGGAATACAGAAAACTGACCAAACACATTCAAATTCGGTAAATAGTTTTGGACATAAATCCATTGTTCTTATGTGACTTTTACGAGTCAACCCTCCCTTAATCCGAGGTGCAGTGTGGATGGTATCACTATAAGTGTCTTTCTTTTGTTTGAAATGGACTACATTTTAAGTAAAAACAACAACTAGCATACGAAAAACTCATCAAATGCATTCAGATTGTGTTTATACTTTATCACAAAGATATATGTGTCATTTTTTATGTGTACGAGTCATACCTACCTCATTCCAAGGCACAGTGTGGCCGTTATCACTCGTAGTGTCTTTCATTTGTTTAAAATGGACACCCATTTAAGTAAAAACAACTGGCATAGAGAAAAATGACAAAACATATTCGGATTGGGTTGATACTTTAGCACAAGGATCCATGGTTCATTTTTGACGCCTATGTGTAAACCTCGCCTCAATACGAGGCATGGGGTGGCCGGTACCCCTCATAGTGTCTCACTTTTATTTGAAATGGACAACATTTTAAGTTAAAACAACAACTGCCACATGGATAACCAAAACAAACATACTTAGATTATTTTGATACATTAATAAAACGATCCATGGTTCATACATGATGTGTACGAGTTGAACCCACCTCAATCTGAGCCATAGTGTGGCCAGTATCACTCGAAGTGTATTTCATTTGTTTGAAATGGACAATATTAGAAGTAAAAACAACAACTGGCATATGGAAAACTGACCAAACACATTCAAATTGTGTTGACATTTTAGAAAAAAGATCCATGGGTCATTTTTGACATGTACGAGTCAACCCCTCCTCAATATGAGACACGAGGTGGCTGGTATCACCCATAGTGTCATTCTTTTGTTTAAAATGGACACCCTATTATGTAAGAACAATTGGTATACGGAAAACTAACCAAACACATTAGTATTGCATTAAAACTTTAATACAAGGATATGTGGGTCAATTTTGACATGTACAAGTCCTCATTGCCTCAATCTAAGGAACGGGATGGCCGGTACAACTCAATGTGTCCCACTTTTATTTGAAATGGACAACATTTAAGTGAAAACAACAACTTGTATACAGAGAACTGACCAAATGGATTAGGATTCTATTGATACTTTAGGAAAACTATCCATGGGTCATATGTGACATGTAAAAGTCAACCCTGTCTAAATTTGAGGCATGGTGTAGTCATTATCACTCGAAGTGTCTTTCTTTTGTTTGAAATGGACACCATTTTAAGTGAAAAAAAGAACTGGCATACGAATAACAAAACAAACACCTTCAGATTTTGTTAATACTTTAAGAAAACAATCCAAGGGTCATATGAGACATGTATGATTAACCCCATCACAATCTGAGTCATGGTGTGGCTGGTATCACTCGTAGTGTATTTCTTTTGTTTAAAATGGACACCCTTTTAAGTAAAAAACCACTAGAATATAGAAAACTGACCAAACATATTTGGATTTTGTTGATACTTTATCACAAGGATCCATGGGTCATTTTTGACATGTAAATGTCATACCCACCTTAATATGAGGCACAGTGTGTCCGGTACCACTTAAAGTGTCTCAATTTTATTTGGAATGTACAATATTTTTATTGAACATAACAACAGACAAACAAAAAACTGACCAAACACATTCATATTCTATTTATACTGTAGTACAATGATCAATGGGTCATTTTTGATGTGTACAAATCAACCTCACCTCAATCCAAGGAATGGTGTGGCCGGAATCACTCAATGTGTTTTTATTTTGTTTTAAATGGACACCCTTTAAGTAAAAACAACTCTCATACAGAAAACTGACCAAACATATTTAGAAATTGTTGATAATTTATCACAAGGAAGAATTGGTCATTTTTGACATGTATGAGTCATCCCCGCATCAATCTGAGGCATGGGGTGGCTAGTACCACTAAAATTGTCTCACTTCTATTTGGAATGGACAATATTTTATGTGAAAACAACAACTGACATATGGAAAACCAACCAAACTGATTAGGATTCGGTTAATACTTTATTAAAATGATCCATGGGACATTTTATACTTGTATGAGTCAACCCCACCTCATTATGAGGCACAATGTGGCCAGTATCACTCAAAGTGTCATTCTTTTGTTTAAAATGGATACTAGTTTAAGTAAAAACAAATGGCATATGAAAAACCTACCAAACATATTTGGATTGTGTTGATAATTTATTACAATGATCCATGCGTCATTTTTGAAATATATGAGTTAACCCCGCCTTAATCAAAGGCATGGTGTGGCTAGTACTATAACATCCCGCCTTTATAATACATAACTATTCATTACATTTTACAAACAGAGGATCTTTAAAGTCTAGTGTCTTGGAAATCAAGAACATAAAAAATGAGAACAACATAAAACATTCATCTAAACCACTTTTATGGCTTCATCATAGGTTCATCCTATGTACATTTATTGCATCTCATATCCTGGAGATAGACATCAAAGGAAAGGGTGAGTAGAAGTCCCAATAAGGGTAAACAAGGGAGTCAATGTACTTGTGATATAAATAAGAACATGAATAAAAACATGAAGAAATGAGAAATGGAAGAATAGTTATATCATAAAGAAAAGAACCTGAAACATAACTTGAGTATGTGGCTACAAAATTTCATTTAGAGATTCATGAACATATCACCAAGGTCCATCCCCAAGGTTTCAATAAAAGTTACCAAGGTTATTCACAAAGGTATCCTGGTACTTGTCATCTCTATAGATTAAATATTTAACCAATGAATTGGAGTGATATCAGGGAGAACCCTTAATATGTCATTAATTTCATGTGATCCACATAGATCATAATCAATAATTTCATAAATAACCCAAATAGATTCAATGAAATGGGTATCATGTCCAAATCGTGACGTTTAAAAAGTGCTTAAAAATGAGATCATTATGTCATATATAACCCATGGATAGTGATTGAGGGTTATATGTAGGTCAATTACAGAATCAAATAGATCATATATATATATATTTATAAAAACCTAAAGAAACTAAATAGGTCCGGGTATTCACATAAATAAAACAAGAGAATTTCTAGGGAGAAAGAGATAGAAATTTTGAGTCAAAATTTCCCCAGCATAACAGCTATATAACAAGGTTTTAGAAAACATTGAAAAGAGGGTACAAGAGTAACCCAGACATAAATAACATATAAAACATTTTAAATACATAATTACATGGAGATGAGAACTTGTTATGGAAATTTTAATGACATACCACATGGAAAGGAAACATGAAAGGAAAGAGAAGATGTGATTCCTTTTATGAAGAATTCGGCAGCCTAACGGCGTCACATAAAAATTCTGAAAACAAATTGAGGAGAGCAGAAAGGGTCTCCCAACTATTAGAAATGAAATGTACAGTAATGAGAATATATAATAACATACCCTCAACAAAAATAGATGGAAACTAGAAGACACAACAAAAAGGAATTCATGGCTTAAAAGAGGAGGGTGAAAGGATCCCTTACCTTGAAGAGTAACTTCGAAAGCTTGAAGGCCGGGACCTTGGGAGGATTTAGGGAACCTTGGAAGGACTCCTAGAGAGGTAAGGATACCAGAACATTGTTGAGGAGGATTTTTTAATTGACATGAATGAGGAAAAAACTTTATATTTATAGGAGAAGTAACGGAACAGAGCATTAATTGCCAAGGGACACCCCATCTGTGGTATTGAAAAAACCATGGGCTTTACCATGGTATTTTCCCATGGTATTGGCCAATTGGGACACCTAATACCTTATACTACTATTCATAAGTCGACAAGAATTATTCAATAATTATTACATCCATAATGATGTCATTAAACACATGAAACCTAAAAACTATATTTTCACTATTCACCAAAAATTCAACTTTCTTAGAAATATCCCAAAAATTCACCTTAACCAAATATCGATGCTCTGATTTCAAAAATGAACTCAATTTTATAAATATAATTTTTTAAATATTGTTAATTTAATATATAAAAAAAACTATTCACAGAAAATTCAACTGTTTTAGAAAAATCCCAAAAATTCATCTTAACCAAATATTGATGCTATAATTTCAAAATTAAACTCCATTTTATAAAAATAATTTTATAAATATTTTTAATTTAATTTTTAAATAAAAAACACTATACACTTGAATAAACTAATACTTAACCAATAATTTCCAAAAGAGTTACTTACCTATTTTATTGAATCACACAACTTAATCAAGGTTCATAAAGTATATTAATACTTTATTAAGTGAAGTTACCTAACCAATTTTGTCACATTACTAATAATAAGAATAAAATCACTATTCATAATTTACTATTCACCAAAAATTATGTTGATCTTATTAGACTCTAAATTTCTTACTGAACATAACTGTAGAATACCATTTTTTGAAAATCATTACACATAATTAATTATTTAAGGTTTACATATATATTTTTAAAAAATCCTTTTTTTTAAAATTGATCAATAATATGCATACTATATTTATCCGAAAATTTGAAAATTCACAAACTTCATCATAAAAAGAAATAAAATTTTTTATTTAAATCAAAGGATTACACATGGCAGTTACAGTCTCGTTACATAACTCTTCATAACACCAGCATAGGACCTAAGAGTAAGGTGTGCTAGGGTGATAGAGTCTTGGGGTGGCTCGGCCAACATTGCCCGAGTAGTGATTTCTATCAACTTGAACTTCATCCGAAGGTGATTCTGTTCTAGCTCCACAAGTTGATGTTCGACTTGGGTTTTTCCAGAGCAAAGCCCAAAGGTGCTACCTCTTTCTCGAGTTCTGTCAGATGGGATTCAATAGTCCCTAGACTATTAGATGGGGCCATCTAATCTTCTTTCTATATTAATTAATCATGATAACATGTATTTATAATCAATAATCGCAACATTTAGTTTCTAATAGTTTTATTGACCAACGATCATATAACTGTTGAAACCCAATCGTCTTATTTTAATTATACTCATTTTATTTAATGAAATAGTTTTTTTGAGTATAAAATAAAATAAAACAAAAAGTTAGGAAACAAAATTTATTCAAAATTTCTGGTCATTATATTCTTCCCCCCATAAGAAATTGTGTTCTCGCAATTTTAAAATTGGGAATGGAAATTTCATTAAAAGTCCCACATCGGAAAAAGAGTCCGTAAAACAATTATTCTAAAAGAAATAAAGGGAAGTACAAAGGTCACCCAAGTTAACCCATACTAGGATTCCATGTAGGAAAACATGGATATGAAAGAGAAAACAAAGGGTCAAGTTCTGATGGACAGTGATAGAAAACATGATTAGGAGAAAATTAACCACAAAAAGATCACAAACATAAGATGTGTTAAATGGTCTTTGATTGACCAATAGGAAACATAAACCAACACTGTTTTTGTTTATCGCTCCTTTTCATAATTTTGAGGAATTCATTTACTACATAGAATACAAAAATAAGGAAATATACATACCTTCAACTAGAGTTTCATCTGTTAATAAGTTTCAACCAAGACTAATATTTTATCCAAACAGTGAGCATTAAAAAATACTTGGTCTCATCAAAAGCACACGAATCATCTTCTAGAGAATCACACAATCAAAAAAAGAATAACTATATTTTTTCCTTGTCTTTAGTCATCAACTGGAACTAAAATGGTTAGTACGAGATCATATAATCCACAAAAATGAAAATACGTTATAAAAAGAAATATGACTATTAATCTCCAAAATTCAACAAAAGTACCCAATGTTCCAGAAAAACCATTCAATACACAATCATCCTTAAAATTCATCAGAATAATCCAAACTAAGATTGGAAACCAAAACTCAGAAGGATTTAATCACATAGTCTTCCCCAATATGTCTTAACATTTGTCTCCAAATAACATCCACTACTATTAAAGTCTAATACTAAAGTGTAATTAACCTATTCACATATTCTCTATGCTAGGTTCATCATTTTCCAGAAATAACCCAAATCACCTTATGTCCACAATAAATAAATAAATTCTTACAAAAAAATTTCAATCATTCCTCATCAATTTAAATCCAGTTGTATTTTATTTCTCTTAGGCATATAGTACTCCAAAAGGGGAAAAATCGTCCAAAATAACCTTTATCATTAAATCAGAAAATAATTTTCCTATAAAAAGGATATCCATTTGACAAAACTTATGTTTCCAAAATCAACTTATGCTTGATCCATAAAAATATCAGCTGCATTAGTCCATCCGAAGGGCATAACAACAAACTAAAAATCCCCGTATCTTGATTAGAAGACAGTTTTTGGAATATCATCATTTTTCACCCTCAATTGATGATAACCAGAATGAAGATCAATCTTATAGAATATTTGAGTCCTCGAAAGTTGGTCAAATAAGTCATCAATTCTTGGAATAGAGTATTTGTTCTTTATTGCGATCTCGTTCAGTTCGCTATAATCAATGAAAAGCTGCATCGATCCATCCTTCTTCATTAAAAATATAATAGGTGCTCCCCAAGGAGACACACTCAGTCAGATAAACCCCTTCTCCAAAAGATCTTGTAGTCATTTCTTTAATTCCTCAATCTCCACAATCACCATCATATACGGGGTCTTTGATATCGAATGAGATCCAGGTACGAGTTCAATGGAAAACTCTACCTCTCATTCTCGGGGAGGTCTGTGTATCTCCTCAGGAAATATGACGATGTATTTCTAGACGATGGGGAAATTTTCTAAAAGAATAAACCTGTCTGAGAATCTTCTTTCTTCTATGAATCTTTTAACTAAAAATGATTGTATTTATTAAAACTTCATGCTTAGAAAATTTCATTTTTCTATAATTCCTTCATAATGATTAATAAAAAGATTGTGATTAACCAAGAATATACCAAAGGAGTGTCGTAACCAAGAGTGTATCAAGTCCTTCTGTCGTGTACCAGTTCCCGTTCGAGTCTAGCTCAAAGCAGTGTTTTCGGGTTTTACCCCTATGTACATCTGTGCCAGATCCACCTCTACCTGCCTATATCCAGACAAGAATGTATTTGCTGGATAAACAACTTACTCAGTACTCCCCAAAATACAAGGAATATTTACTATATTTAAACATTCTTAAAGGGTTATAACTAATGTTTTCATAGCCTAATTTCCATAAATAACTAAACAATATTTTGATACCAACTATAACATCTTGCATTTTTAATACATAACTTTTCATTACATTTTTCAATTAGTGGATCTTTAAAGTCTAGTGTCTTGGAAATCAGGAACATAAAACATAATAACAACATAAAAAATTATTCTCATCCACTTGGAAGGCTACATCATAGGTTCATCCTATTTAAATTTACTGCATCTCATATCCTGGAGATAGACATCAAAGGAAAAGGTGACCAGAAGGCCCAGTAAAGGTAAAAAAGGGAGTCAATGTACTTGTGAAATCAATAAGAACTTGAATAAAAACATGAAAACATGAGAAATGGAAGAATATGAATATCATAAAGAAAATAACTTGACACATAACTTGATTATGTGGGTACAACATTTCATTAAGACATTCATTAACATATCACCAAGGTCCATCCCCAAGGTGTCATAAACATTTCCAAGGTTATTCACCAAGGTATCCTAAAACTTGTCATCTCTAGAGATTAAATTTTTTCCCAATGCATTAAAGTGCTATTAGGGCACACCCTTAATATGTATTTAATTTCATGTGATCCACATAGATAATCTTCAATCATTTCATAAATTACCCAAATATATTCAATGAAATGGGTTTCATGTCAAAATTGTGATGTTTAAAAAGAGCTTATAAATGAGATCATTATGTCATTTATAACCCATGGAAAGGGAGGGAGGGTTATATGTATGTCAATTACAGAATCAAATAGATCATCTTTTTATATTTATGAACTCCCAATGAAACGAAATAGGTCTAGGTATTCACATAATTAAAACAAGAGAATTTCTGGAGGGAAAGAGAGAGAAATTTTGAAGCAAAATTTCTGCAGCATAACAGCTATATAACAAGGTTTTAGAAAACATTGAAAAGAGAGGGTACAAAAGTAACCCACACATAAATATCATAAAAGACAGTATAAATAAAAAATTACATGGAGATAAGAATAGGGTATGGAAATTTGAATGACATACCACAGGAAAAGGAAACATGATAGGAAAGAGAATATGTGATTCCTTTTAAGAAAAATTCTGAAGCCTAACGTCGTCACATAAAAATTCAGAAAAAAAATTGAGGAGATCAGAAAGGGTCTCCAAACAATTATACATGAAATGAAATGTAATTAGATATATAACAACATACCCTCAACAAAAATAGATGGAAACTAGAAGACACAACATAAAGGAAGTCATGGCTTAAAAGAGGATGGTAAAATGATCCCTTACTGTGAAGAGTAACTTCGAAAGAGTGAAGGTTGGGACCATGGGAGGATTGAGGGAACATTGGGAGGACTACTTAAGAGGCAAGGAGACCATAACTTCGTTGAAGATGATTTTTAAATGAAATTAATTAGGGAAAGGCTTGATATTTATAGGAGAAGTGAGGGGACAAAGCATTAATTGACAAGGGACTCCTCATCGGTGGTATTGGAAAAACCATGGGCTTTCCCATGGTATTTTTCCATGGTATTGGACACATGGGAAACCTCATCCCTTATCTTAATATTCATAAGTCTACTAGAATTATTTCATAATTATTACATCCTTAATGATGTCATTAAACACTCGAAACTCAAAAACTGTATTTTCAATATTCACCAAAAATTCATCTTTCTCAGAAAAATCCCAAAAATTAACCTTAACCAAATATTGATGCTCGGATTTCAAAAATGAAATCCATTTTATGAAAATAATTTTTTAAATATTTTTAATTTAATTTTTAAATAAAAACACTATTCACTGAAAATTCAATTGTTTTAGGAAAATCCAAAAAATTCACCTTAACCAAATATCGATGCTCTGATTTCAAAAATGAACACCATTTTATGAAAATATTGTTATAAATATTTTTAATTTAATTTTTACATAAAAAAAATAATCAACTGAAAAAACTAATACTTAACCAATAATTTGTGAAACTGTTATTTACCTATTTTGTTGAATCACATTACTTAATCAAGGTTCCTAAATTATATTTATACTTTATTAAGTGAAGTTACTTAATCCATTTGGTCATATTACTAATCAGAAACATAAAATCACTATTCAAAATTTACTATTCACCAAAAATTGTGTGGATATTATTAGACTCTAAATTTCTTATAGAACATAACTATAGAAGACCATTTTTTTAAAATCATTACTCATTATTAATTATTTAAGGTTTACATAAATATTTTTAAAATATCATTTTTCTAAAATTCATCAATAATATGCATACTATATTTATCTGGACATTTGAAAATTCAAAAACATCATCATTAGATGAAATCACAATTTTTATTTAAATAAAATGATTACACAAGGAAGTGACAATCTCGTTACATAGACCCTTTTAAAACCATCATAGGACCTAAGAGTAAGGTGTGCTAGGGTGATAGAATCTTGGGGCGACTTAGCCAACATTGTCTGAGTAGTGATTTCTATCAGCTTGAACTTCTCGTAAAGGTGATTCCCTTCCAGCTTTCCATGATGAATTTTGAATTGGGTTTGGTCCAGAACAAAGCCCAAAGGTACTACTTCATTCCCAAGGTCCATCAGATGGGCTTTGATCATCTTGAGACTACTGAATGGGGACATCAAATATTCTTTTAATATTAATTAATCAAGATCACTTGTATTTATAGACAATAATCACAACATTTAGATTCCAATGGTCTTATTGACCAATGGCAATATAACAGATGAAACCCAATGGTCTTGTTTTAATTATACTCATTTTATTAAATGAAGTTGTTTTTTGAGTATAAAATAAAATAAAACAAAAATATATGAAACAAAATTTATTTAAAATTTCGAGTCATTATAGGTACCACTCAAAGTGTCTAAATATTATTTGAAATGGAAAACATTTTAAGTGAAAACAACAACAGGCATGTAAAAAACTGACCAAATGCATTCAGATTGTCTTGATACATTAGGACAACGATCCATGGGTCATATGTGACGTGTAAGAGTCAACCCTACCTCAATTTGTTGCACAATGTGGCCAGTATCACATGAAGTGTCTGTCTTTTTTTAAATGGACAACATTTTATGTGAAAACAACTAGAATATGGAAAACCGACCAAACATATTTGAATTGTGTTGATACTTTAACATAAGGATCTGTGGTCCATCCTCACACAATCCACTTCTCATGTGAGGAAATCCTACCCCTATTCAAAAACACATGACATTTAATATGCCAAGGACACCTACATTCCCTAAGTCACACAAGCTCATTGATACACACACATTATCATCCTCACTATGTTCAAAGACACTAGCCCCAAACCATGGGACATTATATTTGTTTTCGGTTGAATTCATTTATCCATTTCATTATTTGGGGGTTATTATCTTCTAATTTCTAAATTCAATTGTGTATGTATTCTAGAAAATATAATTTTGTATATATTCTTAATTACGTATAACACATATAATTACATATTTAGTTTTTTATGGATTTTATTAATAATGGATAATTAAATAATGTATGTATTCAATTCAGTATTCAATTATGATTTTAATTCTTGATTGCACATGTAATTTTCATCTCAATTCTGAATTTAATTCTAAATTAATTATGTATATTTATAATTACTTTATGAATTATGTTTCAATTCTGTATATGTATAGTTATAGGATGAATTATGTGTTTAATATATAGGAATTAATTGAATATATTCATGTGTTATAGTTGGTTATTGCAGGTAATTAGAGGGGAAGTTGGAAATACAGAAAGGGCATCCTGAAATAGGTTGCTACCTGAATTGCACAACCAAGCCTATGCCAACGGTTGTAAACCATTGTCATAGGTATTGAATGTGTTTTATACCAATGGTTCTAGAGAACCGTTTGTACAAACACTCTCACAATGGTTTACAAACCGTTGGGATATAGTGAAATTTCTATCCTTTACCAATGGTTTAGACAAACCATTGGTAAAAGGTTATACAAAACAATATTCCAATGGTTTGAAATTATTGGAATTGTATGTTTACCTATGATTTTAAACTGTTGGTAAAAATATATACCAATGGTTATGTCAAACCATTGGTATAATGTTTATTTTCCAACATATACCAATGATTCTCTAGAATCCGTTGGCATATGTGTTTCTCTACGTCTTACTTCTCTATGGTTTGGATATCTGTTGGTATATATTATAGCAACGATTGTCCAGCTATTACCAATGGTTTGGAAATGTTGGAAAATGATTCCTTTCCAGTAGTGGATGATATTGGTGAAAGAAAACACGTAAGACCATTACTTGTTGAGGAAATAATGGAAAAAGTAAAGATCATCCAAACCCACATCAAAGCAGCTCAAAGTAGGCAAAAGAGCTATTCTGATAACTAAAGGAATTATTTGGAATTTCGAATTCGATATCAAGTTTTCTTGTAGGTATCTTCATTGAAAGGTGTTATACATTTCGGTTAAAAGGGTAAATCGAGTCTAAGGTTCATCAGAACTTTCATAATTTTAGAACAAATTTGAATTGTAGCTTATCGTTTGGAAATGCCTCCAAGTCTCTCTGATGTTCATGATATGTTCCACGTATCAGTAAAGAGAAAATACATGCTTGACCCAATGCATGTACTCACCTATGAGGAAATTGAACTGGAACCCTGTCTATATTATTGTGAAGAGCCTGTCAAAATTTTTGATACCAGAGAACAAGTGTTGAGAAACTGGATGACTCATCTTGTAAATGTTCTATGTAGAAATCGTTAGATGGAAGAGACAATGTGGGAACCTGAGTAACTTATGACAAAAAAAAGACTAAATATTTTTATGCAGTAATATTATAGAAATTTATAGAATGAAATTATTTTTAAGAGGGGACAATGTAACACCCCATGATTCTATTGTACATTTCCCTTTGAATAATGCAGTAACTTGTGTTGTATGCAACTTAAAGTTTTAACACACCACGACTAATAAAACTAGCCTTTCTAAATAGTATTAACCACTTTTTAAAATTTTTGAAATTTTATTTTTCAAAATGGACATCATTTTTGAATTCAGAATATCAAAATTATCTTAGGGTGAATTTTTTGTACTTTTTTGAAAACATTCAATTTTTGACAAATAGTGAAAAATACTAAATTTTAGGTAAAAAATTTTTTTTTATCAAAATAATTTATGGTGTTAAATTATACATTTATCATGTTTTAATGTATAATTATGTTATATTTTTATCATTTAATATAATTTTGTTCATTTTATGTAATTTCACATTTAAATTGGACATAAACAAGTGTCAATCTTTTGATAGTTATTATTTATTAAAAACATGTTTTTTGTTTTGACAACGAGAATTAATTTTAAATTAATTTCCGCCACTTATATTTTTTGAATTTGGAAAAATGGATTCCTTATTTGGAATCAAAAGGTCCAAATTTTGTAAATAGTTATCTTTTATTTTTAGACATTATGAATAATTACATATGTTAATATTTTATTTACCATAGTTAAAGGGTAAATCCAGTAAATAAGGTGAAAAAAATACTATTATAGAAATATTAAATTACCCTAACATGTGTCATATTATTATTGGTTTATACATGTCCAACCATGGTCATCCATGGGTACTTTTTGGGACACCATGGAGCCACTTGAGAGTGATAATGACACTTTATATTAATTAATTTAAAGTAAAGACAAAAACGACATAAACATATATATTTTAGTAAAAAAAATTAAATGGGTTTATATAAGTTATATTTTCGACTAAAAATACACAATATAAAGATAAAAATATTTCCTACGTAATTTTATTTTATTTATAAATTTTCGGCATTAAATAATTAACTTTATTTATGACACAATGGTGATGTAGTAATTACCTTATTAATGAAAGAATCAAATAAATGGTATTATAAATATTAAAATAAATATAATATCAATGTTTTAATGACATCCACAAATTTTCTTCGTGATTATGACATGTTAACGCTTATTCAATTCATTTTTTTGAAGTAATTATATTGTGATGACTTTCAAAAAAACCAAATACTAAATAGTCTCAAGATTGACAAAAATGTTTTTTAAAACAAATATTATATTATTAAATTATATAAAAGTCCTAAAATCAATGGTTCGGACAAAGAACATATATAATTATAGGTATATCATTAATGAACAACTCCAGTTTCTCTTGGAATTTTATAGTATATTTATTAACCAATTATTATAATAATACAAGAATACATGGTAAAAGTTAATCTATATAACTAAGAGTTAAATATAAAAGATAAGGTTAATATGGTGACCCAGACCTATCAAAAAACATATTGTTTGAGTGGTGTTCAACCCATAACCATCTTTTCCTCAAAATAAATCATTTTGGAGATATTATAAATTGAAAATTATTTTATTATAAAATAATAGTTCAATATTTTACTAAGGTGCCCCTCACCTCTCTTATAAAAGGGAACTCATACTTCTCTCAAAATCACACCTCCAAAGCCATTTGTCTTGGCCAAACCCTACCCTAATATCCACCCAATTTCCCTAAATTAATCCTAGATGACGTATTTTGATATGAAATCCAATCTAAGGAGCCCTTTTGATCAACTCAAAAGAATCACCCAAAGAAAAGACAATAATTTCACTATCATCTTTCAAGTATTTTTCTTCTTTCACTTCATATTTATTTTTTGTTTCCATTAAAAAATAATAAATCCATTATATTATATATATTTTGTTGTTATTACAAAAATTACACAAACATTTTCATTATTCTCTCCATCATATGAATGACAAATTCCTCATACATGCATATGTACGGCTTACCATCTCTACGTCGTGGTGTGGTTTGTTATTGAAACACCTCATTATTTGGATGGGTATGATAATGAGTAAAACTAATGTAAATAACAAATATAACATGTTAATGATTCTTTATATATTTTACAGAATCCAATTATATATGATTTCACCGTTAATATAATTATATTGTCGCTCGTGCGTACGTACGAATTACCATCTCCACGAACATGATGAGATCATTACCCATCGTAATAATTCAAGAATAATTTTTATTTTATGATTAAAAATATTGTTTAAGAACTTAATATCATTTTGGATATGAATAAAATAAATCCTATCCATAACAAACATGGAATACGTAACCTAGCATATAAAGGAAAACAAATCAGTTAACACCCAGAACGATGATATACAAAAAATTGTTAACAAATAAATATTAATGGATAATATATGATATCCAATTTATTTATATAGTTATTTTATAGTTTAAAAACAATTTTTAACTATTATATAGGATGTTAACATACCATAATCTAAGTAAAATTACAAGGTAAGGGTTAATTTCACTATCTCTTTATTATCCGATGTTATTTTTACAAAATTGTCTACTAGAACCACTTTGTCATCCACATCCATGTTTTCATAAAAATGTAATTAAAAAAATTTTTAATATTTACAATACTATGGGTTATGGTCATTTATACCCTTATTTGACCATATATGTTCTGAATGTAATCTTTCCTTCTTTTTCCAAAAAAGGTACTTTATGACCTTGTCGACAAAATTAAGGTAAGAATGTCTTCTTTTATCATATACGGTGGGTTTGGCTATTTTTCATTGTTATATCATCTTTGAAGATTCACATACAATCTTATAAGAATATTTTCAAGTTAAATGTTTTATTTTATAATCATATGAATTTTAAATTATTTCAAAATAGAAAGATATATTTCTCTAAAAATTATTTGATTTCATCTATGTCAACATCCTTTGATAGATTTAAAGCTTGTTTGACGTTGATTTATTATGATACAAAACATCCATATTGTAGTCAAGGTTTTGTGATATGATTGAGTATGGATGTGGTTTTTACACCATTCTTGGTTTAGGGATAATGGATTGACATTTTTTATGACAACTTTAATACTTATGTTAATGTTATGTTTAAAGCTTTTCATATGAGATTGAATTGGAATTAGTAAGTGACAGGTTAAGACTGATATAGCTCCCTGATGGATCAGTAGGACTAATGAGACAAACTAGTGTCTTGGCACAAGGCCTTGACAAAATCTATTTTGTAGTCTTGGAACAAGCCCTTGACTATGTGGTTATGGAGTCTGGAATTATGCATTCCATCAATATGAATGTGGCTATTGATATTCCATGTGATTATTCGACTAGTAGAATATCCATGTGATTAATTAAATAGAATTAGTTGATTTTATCTTTGCTATATAATGTTTATTTTTAAGTTTAAAAAGATTTTGATTTAGTCTTATACATTTTCTTAAATGTTTATACTTATTTATAAAGGTTTCTTCTATATTGTTATCTTTACTGAGCATCGGAGCACACCCTGTTCTATGTTTTATTTTTCCCATGATGTGAAGAAGGATTTTATAGTTGACCTGCATGGATAGGCTAATGATATAAATTTGTTAAAAAGGGGAAAAATGTTGTTGATGTTTTTATTTCATGATGTAATGCAAAACGTATGAATGTATCTAGAACATCTAAGGCTACTAAACTGATCGGTCTTTCAAGAGATGATTTATTGTATCATGAAAATGTTATGTAATAACGCACCAACTCTAGGTAACAAGGGTAAGGGCATTATAGTTGGTATCAGAGGGAGTATAGTACAAACATTGGAAGCGAGATTTAGAAAAACTCTAATTAGAGAACATTACCATAAGATAGAATTTGAGGATTAGTATAGAAGAATTACCGAGAATTTTTGTAATGTATAGATTTTGTGTGTTTTCCAAGAAATTAATCCTGGTCTGGATACGAGTCGGTTGAGGCGGATCTGGCACAAATGTACCTTGTGGTAAAACCCAAAAACACAGCTTTGAGCTAGACTCAAATGGGTACTGGTGCATGATAACGGGCCTTACTTAACTCTTGGTTACGACACTCCCAGGGGATATGCTTAGGATAATTCTCATTTTCTTTACAAACCATTATGAAGTGTTTATGAGTATATAATTACATAAAGAAATCAATTTTATGATTATGGATTATATCCATAAACTGTTTAATTTATGTTTACTATATTACATGTTTGGAATTATGTATTGTGATTTATAAACTAATATAGTGTATTCCATTGTTTAGAAATGGCACATAGTGGAAGGAAAATAAATAGTATCAACCCATGTAATACATGTAGGTATTTCCCTCCTACACAGGATAATTATTGTGGAGCTGGTGATGGAACTGTTGATGATCAGCTTATCACCTACTGGGAAAACTCACCAAGGATATGAATATCATCCTTACCCATATGGAGAACCTTGATCCACCACACAGAGGAACAATGTTTGGCCACTTCATGAGGAAACAACCACCAACATTCAATGAGAGTAAAAATACATTAGTATCTGAGAAATGGATATGTTTTTTAGGTAAAAAATTTCATGCTTTGGAGAGTAGTGAAAGGGGAAAAGTTTCCATGTTAGTTTATCCCCTCATTGGAGATGCAGATCAGTGGTGGTCATTAATCGAAAACACAAAGGATGATGTAGAAGTACCAAACATGGAATTGAGTGAGATTAAATATATTTTCATAGAAAAATATTTTCACAGTGACCATCAAGTAGATATTGAAAGAAAATTTCTGAGTTTTAGAAAAAAGGAGGATGATAATGTTGCAAATCACGAGGCTAACATTGTAAGGTTATCAAGGCATACAACAAATTATATACGTAACCTAAGGAGTAAGATTGATTGATTCATTGATGGGTTAAATCCTTTTCTATTTCAAGCATCAGTCTCACAATCCTTCAAATCGTATGAAGATATTATCTCATACGCTATCAAGGTAGAAAAGGAATTATCCATGTCTTACGACTTCAATGTAAATAAAGAGAAGAAAAGATCGGTTGAACACTCTGGAAACAGAAATAAGGGGAAGAAGGGAAAAGTTGAATTTCTATCCTAAAGTAAATGTTGGACGAAACACCCCGGTACTTGCCTAAAGGGTGGGGGAGTATTTTACAAGTGTGGTGAAAAAGGCAACCAAGCTCATGATTTTAAGGGGAAGAAATTGGCTGTCAATGTTAAATTCTATAATTGTAGAGAAAAGGGGAATTATGAAAATGATTGTCATAAGAGCCAAGAGAACTTACCTCAAAAAAGGCAAAGGGAGAAAGAACAAGATTATGCAATCACTACTGCTAAGGTTGATGCTCCCAAAGATGTGGTGGTAGGTAATTAAATGGTTTCCTCAATTTTATCCAATGCATTATTTGACTCTAGATTATCCCATTGTTTCATATCATCCCAGTTTCCTAAGAAAATTAGATATTTTAAATTTGACTAAACAAGGGATTTTTCCGTCAAAACACCTAAGGGAAATATCATCGCAATAAAGTTTCGTAAATCAGTTCCCATTATGGCATATAAATTTTGTTTATATGTTGATATCATCATCATACCCATGATTGAATTAGATATAATACTCTATATACATTGGATTTTGGGTCGTGATGCGAAAATTTATTGTAAGAAGATGGAGGATACGACTTTGGTTGATGATAAAGAGTACCTTACCTTTAAAGCAGAAACATAACCACCTAATTCTTATCTAGATCCACCCTTAATAGATCTACTGAATTAAGTTATTGTGGAGGAAAAGAATAAAATAACCATGGAAGGGGAAAATAATGTTCAAATAGAGGACCTACCTATTGTGAAAGAATATGTTGATGTATTTTCTGAGGATTTACCTGGACAACCTTCAGAGTAATAAATTGAGTTTTTCAATGATTTAATTCTTGGTTTAAGGCCCATATCGAAGACCCCTTATAGAATGGCCACTGTGGAATTAGTGGAACTAATGAAACAACTAAATGAATTGAGTAATAAGGGATTTACTGACCCTAGTATTTCTCTATGGGGAGCCTCTATTCTTTTTGTTATGAAAAAAGATGAATCAATGTGGTTGTGCATTGACTATAGGGAGAAAAATGCCATCAAAATGAAGAAAAAGTATCCCCTACCTCTTATTGATGATTAATTTGACCAACTTCATGAAGGACAAGATTTTTCAAATATTGACCTTCGATCAGGATATCATCAGTTGTGTGTGATGATGGAAGGCATTCTAAAAGTAGCATTTCAATCCAAGTATGGGCGTTACGAGTTTATAGTAATGCCTTTTTGGATTGACTGTTGCACCCTCTATCTTCATGGTTCTAATTAATATAGTTTTCAAGGAATATCGGGATAACTTTATAGTGGTATTTTTTTATGATATTTTGGTATAATAAAAAAGATACACTTATCATGAAAATCATCTATGCAATATCCTAAGGACTCTTAGAAGTAATGAATTATATGGGAGTAGTGGGGGATTGGCTTCATGGTAAGCACCCCATTATCCGACATGAATAAATGGGGGTTCAAAACGCATTGGGAATAGGGACTATAGTAGTACTATAGTAGTGGAGACACTATAGAAACGCATGCACTATAGTGGCGGCATGTCACTGTAGCGGTGGCAGAGTACTGTAGAAGCGAAGGTTACTATGCAGTACTATAGCAAAAAAGTAATGTAGCAGTACTAGTCACAGAATGGTCATGGGCCAAATATTTGGGTCTATGAGCCATGTAATGGAGTAAATGCCCACTGGGACTTCGGGCGAAGTAATGGGTATTCCCTTACGTAGTTAAAAGTGGTATTTTCTTTGCTTAAAATAATAAATGAGGCTTCAGCCTGAACCTTTTAAAAAATGAATTATACAGGAAATTTATCAAGTGTGAATTCTGGCTTCAAGTGATTTCTTTTCTTGGTCATATTGTCTCTAAGGATGGAATCTCAGCTGATCCTTCAAAGACCAAGGCAATTCAATAATGGCCAGCACCGACAAGTATAACTAAGGTATAAACATTTATTGGATTAGCAGGTTATTTTCAGAGTTTTTTCTAGAATTCTGTCCAATTGGATAACCCATTAACTAAGATCACTCGTAAAGGGGTTAAATTTGTTTGGACCAAAGAGTTTGAAGAATGTTTTGAAGAACTGAAGAGGAGATTGGTTAATGCTCCTCTCGTGACTCTGCCATCGGGGAATGATGGTTATTTTATATATAGTTATGAATCAAATAAAGGACATGGTTGTGTCCTTATGTATAATGATATAGTTATTTCTTATTCATCACGATAGCTAATAATTCATGAGAAAAAATATCCTACTCATGATCTAGAGTTTGCAGCAGTAATCTTTGCTCTGAAGATATGAAGACACTATCTACTTGGTGAAAAATGTGAGATTTATACTGATCAGAAAAGATTGAAGAATATTTTTCTCACAGAAATAACTCAACATGTGGAAAAAACGTTGTCTTGAACTACTCAAGGATTATGATTGCACTATACACTACCACCCGATGAAGGAAAATAATATAGCAGATGCTTTGAGTAGAATGGATCATGGAGTATTGAACAAGATGAGAGTTGAAAGGGATCCTATTTTCATGATTCTAGTAAAGATAGATATGGGAATAACTATGGAAGGTGAAACATAAATACTAATTCAAATTGGTTCTAAACCATCTTTACTAGAAAGGATAAAGAGTTCTCATACCGACAATGAGGAGTTTCAAAAGAATGTTAAAGCTATAAATGATGGGAGATTGAGTGACTTCATGTATGAAGATAAAATTTTGAAAATTGGGAAGAGACTTTGTGTTCCTAACATAAATAATATAAAAAGGGAATTGTTGGATGATGCTCATAGATCCAATTTCCTTATACACTATATGATCACCAAGATGTATAAATATTTGAAAGAACATTTTTGGTGGGACAACATAAAGAGGGAGATTTCAGATTTTGTGTCAATATGTATGGATTTTCGACTAGTGAAATCCTTAAGGAAACATCCTGGAGGAGTTATGAAACCTCTTAGCATACCTTAGTGGAAATGGGATAATATTATGATGGACTTTTCATGGGGAAAAGAAAGACTCCTAGAAGGAATGATGCAATATGGGTCAACATAGATCATCTTACAAATTCATCACATTTTATTTTTATAAGATACGATTTACCACTTGAACATATGGAAAGACTACATATTAATGATGTTCTAGGACTTCAAGGAGTACCACTATCGATTGTTTCTGATTGTGGTCCCCATTTTACATAGCGATTCTGGAAATGTCTTTAGAATGTGCTAAATAATGAACTTCATTTAAGAACTTACTACCACCCTCAAACCGATAGACAATGAGAATGGACTATTCATACCTTAGGATACATTTTTAGATCTTGATAACTTGACTTTCAAGGTATGTGGGATCAATATTTACCTCTGGTAGAATTGTCCTATAATAATGCCTTCCATTAAAGTATTCAATTGGCCCCATATGAAGCATTATATGGAAAGAGATGTTGCACACAAACATTTTGGGATGATGTTGGTGAAAGAAAACTCATAGTCCCATAACTTGTTGAGGAAATAATGGAAGAAGTGAAAATTATCAAAACCCACATAAAAGCAACTCAAAGAAGACAAAAGTGCTACGATGATAACTAAAAGAATGATTTGGAATTTCAAGTAGGAGATCATGTTTTCTTCAAGGTATCTCAATGGAATGGTTATATACATTTAGATAAGAAGGGTAAATTGAGTCCCATGTAAATCAGACCATTCAAAATTCTAGAACGAACTAGAGTTGTAGCTTATCGTTTGGTAATGCCTCCAAGTCTCTCAAAAGTTCATGATGTGATCCATGTATCACTGTTGAGAAAATAGATACCTGACCGAACACATGTACTCACCTATAAAGAAATTGAATAGGAACCTGATCTATCGTATTGTGAAGATCCTATCAATATTCTTGAAACCAAAGAACATGTACTAAGAAACCGGACGACCTGTCTGGTAAAAGTTCTGTGCAGAAACCATAAGATGGAAGAGGAAACATGGGAACCCGAGGAATTTATGATGAAGAACCACCCAAAAATATTTATGAAGTAATATTCTAGAAATTTTGAGGGTAAAATTATTTTAAGGAGGGGAGAATGTAATACCCCTAGCTTCCATGGTATGTTTCCCTTTGAATAATGGTGTAGCTTGCATTGTATGAAACATGGAGTTTTAACACACCTCGACTAATAAATCTAGCCGTAATAAATAGTAATAACCAATTTTCGAAATTTTATAAATTTTATTTTCTAAAATGGACTTAATTTTTGAATTCAGAATATCAAAATTAGCTTAGGTTGATTTTTTTTACTTTTCTAAAAACATTTACTTTTTGATGAATAATGAAAAATACTAAATTTTAATTAAAAACCACTTCTGTAATCAAAATAATTTATAGTGTTAAATTATACATTTGAGTGTTTTTAAAGTATCTTTAGATTATATTTTTATCATTTAATATAATTTAGGTCATCTTATGTATTTTCACAATTAAACCGGACATAAAAAAGTGTCAATATTTTGATAGTTATTATTTCTTAAAAAACGATTTCTTTTTTGACAATGAAAATTCATTTTAAATTAAATTCTGCCACTTCTGTGTTTTGAATTTTGAAAATAGATTCCATATTTGGAACTTGAAGGTCCCAATTTTTTAAATAGATAACTTTTATTTTTGGACATTAGGAATAATTACTTCGGTAAATATTTTATTTACCAGGTTTAAAAGTTAAGTCTGATAAATAAGAGTAAAAAATAATATTATAATAATATTAAATTACCCTAACATGTGTCCTATTCCAATTTTATGACACATGGCCAACCATGGGAATATTTGGGTCGATTTTGGGACCCCATGGATCCACTTGAGATTGATAATGACACTTTATATTAATTATTTTAAAGTACAGACAAAAATGACATGAACATATTTATTTTAGTAAGAATTTTTTAAATGGGGTTATATAAGTTATCATTTCGACTATAAAAACTAATTATAATGATAAATGTATTTCCTAAATGATTTTATTTTATTTATAATTTTTAGAAATTTTATAATTAAATTTATTTATGACACCATGGTGATGTAGTAATTACCTTATTATTGAAAGAATCAAATATATGGTATTATAAATATTGAAATAAACATAATTTCAATGTTTTTATGACATCCATGAATTTTGTAGGTGAATATGACATGTTAGTTTTGATTCAATGTATCTGGTGCGAAGTAATCACATTGTGATAATATTCACAAAAACTAAATACGAAATAGTGTCAAAAATAACCTAAATGTATTTTTAAAACAAATATTATATTATTAAATTATAAAAAGTCCTAAAAATATAAGGTTTTTAAAAAGAACTTATATTATGATAGGTATTTCATTAATGAACCACTTGAGAATATCTTTTCATTTTATAGTAAGTTTATTAACTGATTATTGTAATAATACAAAAATACATGGTAAATGTTAAACTATTTAACTATGATTTAAATCGAAAAGATAAGATTAATATGGTGACTCAAACCTATATAAAACCTATTGGTTGAGATTTTTTCGTCCCATACCCACCTTATCAGCGAAATAATTTATTTTCGAGGCATTATAAAAAAATTATTTTATTATAAAATAATATTTCAATCTTTTCCTAAGGTTCCCATCACCTCTCTTATAAATAGGAACATCCCTTTATCTCAAAATCACACCTCAAAATCCGTTTTTATCTGCCAAAACCTACACAAATATCCTCCAAATTTTTCTCAATTCAATATAGAGGCCTTATTTTTTATCATAAAGCCAACCTAAGGAGCTCCTTTGATCAACTCAAAAGGAAACACCTGAAGAAGAGATAACAATTTCACCGCCTTCTTTCAAGTTCTTTTCATCATCCACTTCCTATTTATTTGTTGATTCCATTATAAAATAATAACTTTAGTATCTTATATATACTGAGATGTCGTTATAAAAATGGTACAAACATATTCAGTATTCTTTCCATCTTAAGAATGAAATAGTCACCATTCGAGCGTACATATAGCTTACCGTCTCCACGTCGTGGTGTAGGTTGTTATTCAAACACTCTATTATTTGGATGGGTATAATAATGAGTATAAATAATGTATATAATGAATATAACATTTTAATGATTGTTTATATATGATATACCATCAAATTACATATGATTACATCATCAATATAATGATATTATCACTCATAAATACGTAAGGATTACCATCTCCCCGAACACGATGAGATTCATTCCCCATTGTAATCATTCAAGAATAATTTTTATTTTATGATTAAAAATAATGTTTAATAACTTAATATCATTGTGTATATTAATAAAATACATCCTATCCATAACAAACATGGCATATGTAACCAAGCATATAAAGGAAAACTGACCAGTTAACTCCTGAAATGATGATACTACTGAAATATTATTATCAAATAAATATTAAAGGATCATATATGATATCATATTTATACATATAGTTATTTTATTAATTATTACAAATGTTTTAACTATTATACAGGAGGTTAAAATACCATCAGATAAAGAAAATTACAAGGTAAGTGTTAATTTCACACTCTCTTTATTATCTTAGGTTGTTTTTACATAGGTATCTACTAGGACCTCTGTATTATCCACATCCAGGTTTTCATAAAAATGTAATTCAAAAAAAAATTATATTTAAAATACTATGGGTAAAATTAATTTATAATCCTATTTGAACATATATGTTTTTAAAGAAATCTTTTCATCATTTTCCAAACAAGGTACTTTTTGTCCTTTTTGACAAAATTATGGTAAGAATGTCTTTTTTATCTCATACGGTGATTGTGGCTATTTTCTGCCATTATATTATCATTGAATATTCCAATAGAAGCTTAATAAATTATTTTCAAAATAAATTTTTTATTTTATAATTATATGACTTTTAAATGATTTCAAAATATAAAGAGATATTTCTCTAAAAAAGTGTTGATTTCATCTATATCAATATCCTTTGATGGATTTTAAGCTTGCTTGAAGTTTATTTATTATGATACAAAACTTATATATTGTATTGAAGGTTTTTTAATATATTTGACTGTGGATGTGTTATTTTTACACCATTCTGGGTTTATGGATAAAGTATTGACATTTTGTATGCTAGTTTTAATACGAATATTTATGTTATGTTTAAACCATTTCCTATAATGAATTAATTGGACTTAGTAAGTGATGGGTGGAGCCCTCTATAGATCCTCAATGAATCGGTAGGTCTCACAAGAAAAACTAGTGTCTTGGAACATGGCCTTGATAAAATCTTTTTTTTATTTTTTTGCACAAGGCCCTGACTATGTGGTTATGATGTCTGGCATTATGCATTCAATCAGGATTAAAGTGGCTGTTGATATTTCATGTGATTATTCGACTAGTATAATATCCATGTGATTAATATAATGGAATTATTTGATTTTATATTTTTCATATCATGTTGAATCTTAAGTTTAAAAAGATTTTGTTTTAGTCTAATACATTGTCTTAAATGTTTATTCTTATTTATAAAGGTTTATCTTATATTGTTATCCTTAATGAGAATCTGAGCTCACCTATTTCTATATTTTATTTTTCCAAGGATGTGAAGACGTATTTAATGGTTGAACCGGAAGGTTAGGCTAAGGATAGAAGTTGGTTCCCAAGGGGAAAAATTGTTTTTGATGTTTTTATTTCATGATGTAATTTAAAAGTTATGAATCTGTCTAGTACTTCCAAGGACACTGAACTCATCGGCCTTTCTGGACATTATTCCTTGTATCATGTCTATGTTATGTAATTATGCACTGACTCTAGGTAACAGGGGTTGGGGCACTACAATTGAGGCTTTTCTTGTCAGTGAAAACCCCAAAATGCTCTCCAAAATGAAAATGTCTCCAACAAGGAAATGAATGAACAACTTCAACCAACTCGAGATTGTGTGTCGGGTAATTCCTCTCATGTGGACTTAACTACCAAGACCCATACACAAAAACTCCTTCCCCCTATATGATCACATCTCCTATCCCGATATATGATTCTTCATAGTAAACAATGTAACTCATCCTCGGCTCTAGAAAAATCAGTATCGGTGCTAAATTCAACCTTCCTTTCATCTCATGAAAGGTTGAATCACAAGAATCCATCCACAATTAATTCTACCCCATATTAGTTAGGCCTATCAGTGGTGCTTCTAAGTATAAATTGTTTTGTATAATATGCTTTTAGTAACAAGACAGCCCCAAAAAACTCTATACCTATAAGACATTCTTCAGATACTCCCGAGAAAATACTGCTCTCACTTTCTCTGGGTCTATTGATACTCTAATCTCTGAGATAGCATGTCCCATGAAATGCATTTGGTCCATCCAAAAGTGGAATTTTGAGATCTTAGAATATAACAGATTCTCTCTCACTGTGCTCAAAATGATCTAATGATGTGTGGCTTGGTCATGTCGAGTGTGAGATTACACCCTAATATCATCCATGTAGACTACAACAAAACAATCAAAATAAGGATGGAACACTTAAATAATTAGTTACATGTAAACTCTAGGTGAATTTGTGATATAGAACGGCATAACCACATACTCGTATAGACCATACCTGTTACAAAAGGCTATAAGAGGTATATCTAATGGTCTAGAACATAATTGGTGATAACTAAATATTATGTAAATCATAGAGAACAATATGGATCCTCAAAGTTGATCATAGTGGACATAAATCCTTGGTAAGGGATATCAAATCTTTATCGTCAACTAGTTCATCTTCTGATAATCCATGCATTGTCTGAGGGAACCGTCTTCATTATTCACAAACAGGACAAGTGAACCCCAAGGTTATGTATGAGGTCAGATGAAACTCTTTTCGTGTAACTTCTCAAATTTCTTCTTTAGATCCTTTATCTATGGTGTTTCCATCCTATAAGGAGGAATTGACACTGGTCTTGCACCTAGAATAAGAAAAATAGAGAATTATACCTCTTGATCAAGATGAAAATATTAAAAGTAATCTATAAAGATATCCCTAAAAAGATTGACCACTAGAGGAATGTCTATCTGTGACGTTCCCTAGTCATAGAGTTAAAAAATAGCAATCTGAGTTGTAACACCTCTCAACCCATGATGCTCAGGTCCATCTCATATCACTCAGACATCCCATTCACCCTTATGTAGAAATAATCTAGCGTATGGGGATGTCTAATTCACCTTACAATGACAGTAATAGACAACATTCTGGAAGGGAACTAACCAGCCCATTCCAAAAATAACATCACAACACATCATCTCTATAATATAAAGGCCCCAAAAGAAGTGACACCGACCAAACTTAAGAGGGCACTCATTGCACTGATGTGCACTAGCCATTCTAGTCCAAAATGGAGTGTCCTGTGTCAATATACCAATATAAGTAAAGATACAGTGCCCATGGCTCTCCAAAACAAGCACATATATAAATCTATGGGAAGACCATATATCAAAAAGTTAAGAAGTAAAAATGAGGATACAAAAATTGTACATCTAACCATTGAGGGTCTAGGATCCTACACCTTCTGGGTTTTCTCCAGTGCAAAATCCGGACCTGCACTGTGACCCTATAATGTTGTATGAGATCCCTATGGTGATCCAACCTACAGCTGTCAAGAACCCTGTGTCTGACCACTGTGGCCATGACCACCACCTAGACCTAAACGTCTTGAAGAACTCCAGCCCCCAGTCTGATGTGGGACTGGGGGTTCTACTCCAGTACAAGGAGTCAAAAAAGATCCTCCCTCACTAACTGGGGGAAATAGGGAATTATTGAAAGGCTGTAGATTTTCCATCCTGCCACAATATAAGTACTCAAATGGGTATCTCGGGAACTGAAGTTTCTTATTTCTGACCTTCCAGCATTGTTAGCACAAGACTTTACTACCTGAAAGAAAACCATGCCTACTTGGATCTCCATGCGTAGACTCTTTGTGATGCTTACTGCTATCAGTCGGTAGAATACCAAATTTGGATGATGAACCGCTCTGACCCACATCTCTAGAATCCCTTAGGTTAGGCTCAAGGATCAGCTTCTAGTTGATGATAGAAGATATGGAGTTCAACCTAAATATTTTCACCTGTGATCAGATGTTGTGTCAGAGACTAACCCCAAACTTCCTCCCAAAAAATAAATCATCACCCCACAGAATGGGTGAGAAGTGCTAAAACTTTGTGAAGTGAGAATAACACTCAATGAATTTAAATATACCCTAATCAAAACTCATAAAATCTCTGGCTCAGTCAATCCTCAAGGAATTTGGGTTGAATTAGTCATTAGATGCCTACAAGAATTCATCCAAATCCCTAACCCGTAGGCGTCCTTCATGTGATATCACATCCCACCTTCTCTTGGTGGAATTCGAATGCATGTAAGTAACAAGATTCACCCTCCTCCATATTGGCCTCTTGAGATGATCGAATATAGACAACATGGATTCTAACCATGAATCTGCAGCTTGAGGTACTCCATCCCCTGAGAATGTGGGAGGATGCTACTCCTGAAAACTCTCGTCAACTTTACAATAGATGGGGCATGATGCAGTGTTGCCTAGAAAGTCGGCATCATCCTCATAAAGCCTTCACAGAAATGTGCCTCAGTACCTATGTCTAGTATAACAGATGGGGCCTATATAGGCATTAAGGAAGGATCTACTGGTAGTCCCTGATCTACCATTTCTAGTGTTTGATTGTTTCTCTTTATTTGGTGTACAACAGAAGGATGTCTCAGTGGCATTAATCTACAAGGTCAAGCACACACCTCAGTTCAAAATAAAAAAGGAATGATCTTAGAGGTGCAAGAAGGTAATAGGAGAATGAAAAATTCATGTTTTACAAAATAGGGTTACATGGTTTGTATACCCTCCATATAGTGTGTTCCTGTATGTTTCATCATGTGCATGTACTTATGCCAAAATAGGTCGTGTAACCCCACTACACATGACGTATTCATCCTGTAATGCGATGTGTACTTAATGTTTCCCTCCTTCCCAAGTTCATTAACCTGGATTGAACTATTTGGTTCCCATAGAGAAAAACTACATGACATGTTTATGTCAGACATGATGTGCACTAGAAGGATTTTACCAACATGTGTTGTTGGTCACACGGCTGGAGACATAGTTGACTTCCACATAGTGTGTTCGTGCTGGACATAAAATGTACTACCCCAAGTTCATCCACCCATGTCGTTAGTCACATGTCTAGATACATGGTGTCTATAATATGGTGTGTACTCCAAGTACATGGTGTGTTCTCCCAAACTTTTCCTAGCCCCTTGTCTCTACCCACACAGCTAGTCACACAGTCAAAAACTACACGTCGTGTAGAAAAAGTACATGACATGTATTTAAGAAAAAATTCTTCCTGAATAGAGGGATACCTTGCTTGTATTCATCATAAAAAACCTGGTATTTTGGGTTTTTCCGGACAGTTTGCCTCAAAAACTACTCTGTAACCCCATAAAAACACTAAAATAAGCATTAAAAGTTCCAAATTCTGACATGTGGGGTCTCATACTCCCCACTTATCAAATATTATCATCCTATTCTTGTCATTTAATAATTGAATTTAGTTAAAGTTCCACGTGATCCACCAAATTCTAATCCAAGAGGGCCCATAACATCTTAGGGTCCAATGTTTGGTGTCTATCCAAATTAAACATTAAATTTTTCCAATTTCCTATCAAAATAGTAGGTATTCTATCACATCATCCATCAAAACAACATGCATATCAAGAACAACATCTATCATAAGAGAATGAAATTAGTAATCCACCCTAAATGGCATGGTAAGAATGAATGACATGTGATCCCTATGAAATTCCTATATGATTCATGAGATGGAATACCCTCATATCATCAGGATTGAACAGAAATAGAACATCTATAATATCAATGGTAACATCACAAATAATGTGAATCACCCAATAGTGAAATAAAATCAACTATAACAATTGAAAAACAATAAAAATTACAATAATTGAGGTAAATTGGATTTTCCCTATACACGGGTTAGCTACTCCCGGGAAAAACATATTATCAACTACCCAATCCTTCATATCAAAATCTATAGGATCCAAATTGCAAGAAAAATTAGAAAAGAACTTACCCCTGATACCACTTTTTAATGACCTAGTTCTAGGTGACTTCTAATGGTGCCCCGTACCTGGTTAGTCACATGGCCTCAAGAAGATTTCCCAAAATTCCAGAGGCTACCAACTAGCATATGAATCCTTGGGTGTGATAGAGGGGAAACTATGCCCTCATTGGTAGAGTAACACAATAAAATAATAACAATATAAAATATTAGATGAAGATTAATACCAAACAACATTTAAATAGTGGAAGACTGATGTAAATAAACAACTGGAGAACATATATAAATGATGCATGTCACATATGTCTATGAAAGCAAAAAATACAAGTCAAAATGCTCGAAATATTGTACTAAATAAAAAAGAAAAAGAAAAATATAATCTCTAGCAGCATCTCAGGCCTCAGATTGCTCCCATGCTCTCCAGCTGCAAAAAAATCATGTGCCTGATGAAGAAGGGTACTTGACCTTATCTATACCTGCAATAATATAATCTATTTGGGTCAAAAATCATGACCCAAACAGGGTGTGAGAAGAATCACAATATGAAACCACCGTAAAATTTGTGCCTAAATGTCAATGAGTATATATAGCAGGAAATAATAGAAATTCAGAAAAGAAACTTAGAGTATATAAAAAACCAAATCATATAGTTTCCATTTACATTCATTATAGTTTAATGTTCACCATTTAATCATGTATCACAATAGGTATCTCAGAATACTACCTAACCGGACCGAATCCAAGCTTGTGCTTTGTGTTGGAAGATGCATCAAAAAAATTCAAAATTTACATTAACCCTTGGGGTATCTCTCATAGTCTTACCCCTTATTCCAAGTAATGTAATAAAAAGGAAATACACTCTGGGGAAGCACTCACCATCAATTCCCCATGTGGTCTTTTTGGAATAATTACATACTCTTTGGGAAAGCACTCAACATCAATTCCCCCTATGGTCACATAATGTATTCTATAGACACACTGTGGGAGAACTCCCCATTAATCCCCCATATGGTCTCATAGATTGAAATATAACAGACGATCTAAGGAAGCACCAAAAATTAATTCCCTATACGGTCTAACTACACCAGGTTCTCATAGCCCAGTAAAATTAAATCATGGGTAAAAAAATATCAATAATCTCAAAATAATATCAACTACTACATGAATATACAATTCCAAAGCATATCACAAGCATTTAAAAAGAAAAAAAGTCAACAGTTTCATCCTATCAAGCAAGGAAAGTAAAACAAGGCATGCCTTATAGGCAACCTAGGCCAAATGACCCTAAACATAAAAAGAAGGAAACACAGTCATGGGGTGTTCCTTAAACATGAAATTTCACATAATATCATATCAGTAAAACCTTAATCCAATAATCAGTCTATGGTTGATAAAATAGGGTTCGATTTCATTAACCAAAAATACTTGAAATATGGGTAATCTTCACTTTGGAATATAAAACACAATGACAAACAACAAAAGTCAAAAAATCACCTACGTCAACTTTGTATGATGAACACACTCAAACGTAGGCCCTTGAATCAACCTAGAACATCATAGATCAACAAAAATATAAAAAACAGTAAACATTTAATAACTATAGTGAGAGAAGTAATTATAAGGATAAGCTATAGAAGAATGAGGAACAGACCAGTTGGATTCCAATGCACCTCACAGAGTTTGGATCAGACGTTGGATGGTGGAATGGTGTCTTGGAGAATATCTATTGCTCTCGAACACTTCTAGACAAGATGAGGCAAGAATAAGATGAATTTGGTGATTAGACGTGACCCAGTCTGATTAATCAAATAAAAGAAAAAGTACACACTGAGTTAATTTAATGTACATTCCTTGCACATGCCTTAACCAACCCTGGTTTAGGTGGTCTCAAGGTCACCCCACGCGACCATGTATTGGTTGTTACACAACCACTACAAAACTACCCACATCAACATGGTACATGGTGTGTACTCTCAAGTACATGGCATGTATTCTAAAAAAATCCAAAAAACAATATTTTTTCCTCAATCACCTGAAAACAAGATCAATACCTGAAAAGCAGATATGAGTTATTACAAAAATGATCATGAAACCATCAAATTAATGAACCCAAAATAGTTAAAATAATGAAATATTATTAATGAGTGGGTGTTATAATGTTATAAATTATATTATAATGTATTATAAATATAATTATTGTTCTATAATAAATTAATAACTTTCTTCAAACAATTATATAAGAGGTTTAACAACACAAAACTAATGTAAAGCATGATGTAAGGGTTTTTTAATCTCACTTTTACATATATGAGTTATATGTCATAATCAACACTTATTTCTCGTGTGTGGTGAATATACTAAAAATAGATAAATAATATAATGAATCTACTTATCTTTATCATATTAAATCTATAATTTTATACTTATTAATTTTATAGGGTATACGATTCAACTGATTACATCATGGTAAGTGAATTCCAAGCCTAATTTTGATTCATTCTTTATGACTAGTTCTCCCAAAGTGGATAGTTGTTAATTTATAAAGTTGTATAATTTAATCATTTTAGTAATTAATATTACTTAATAACTGATGATTGGGTCCCTCTATATCCCCTCGATGCATTGACAGGTCTTATAAGATAAACCGGTTCGGTTTTGGCTAAGGCCTTGATGATAAGTTTTAGATGTATAACATTATGTATTCCTTAATTATGAAACAAGTTATTGGTTTCCAAGGGATTTTTTCAATTTATTATAGTATCCATCGATAGGATTCATTTTCATTTGATTATTCTATGTGGAATTATTTGACCATAATTTTCTCATTTCATATAATTTATTTTCGTGACCAAGTTGCTGACTAAATGGAAGGTGTTTTTAGTTATTTACATTCTCATAATAATTTATCCTTACTTATGATATCTTCCCATATATACATACCCTTACCAAGCATCGGTTAAAACCCCTTTATTATGTTTTATTTTTCCCCAATATTCTATGTAGTTTGCTATGATTGATGTGACAGGATAAGAGTGGATAGTAACGGTGTTCTCAATAGTGTATCTATATTTCATTTTGCATTCCCCCTTATAATTTAATGTTAATGTACGTATCTATTTTTCCAAAACAAATAAAATTTTTGGTCCTTCAGGATGTGATTCCTTATATATTGTGAAAATGTAGTAATGTATCCACTAAATCTGGGCTACTAGTATCAGGGCTCTTACCGTTGGTATCAAAGGATATTTAGTAAAAACCTTGTAAACTCGATTTTGAAAAACATATATTATGGAAACATTACCCTATAATGAGCACTGAGAATTTTTTAAAAATTAAAAAATCTTATGATTATGATTTACGTTATATATAAATTTACGATTTATATTATGAATTTTATAGGTTATAAATTATGAATTATGATTCATAACCTAATCTAGTATATTACATTGTTTAGAAAATTTCTCCTAGTAAAAGGGATGGAAACCATATAAATTAAAATAATCAATTTATGGATTTTCCACCATGATAAGTTAATGATGATAGATTTGGAGTTGGAAATGGATTTTAACAACTTATAATTATACCAGGACAACTAACTTCAATATCATATAAAAACCTTACTTGTATGGAGCATCCCGATTCATGACATGTTTTTAAAATGTTAGACTGCTTCATGTGGAAAAACCCTCCATCATTACATGTGGCTACAAATCCATTTGTTGTTTTATAATGTATATGTTATTTAGATAATATATTTATCACTTTCATAAATAATTAAAGGGAGATGCTTTTAATGGATGTTTATCATCTCACCGATGATTTGGATCAATGGGGGTCATTGATTCCGTACAACAAGGAGGAGGACATATAAAACATAAATTATAATGTTTTTAAAGAAATTTTCTAGGAAAAATATTCCCCCCATGAATAATAAGGGGATATAGTGATAAATATCTCGAGTCTAAGACAAAATGAGGATGAGAATGTTTCTATGTGGGAAGAAACCTTTATAGGATTAGAAATTCATGATAAACAATAAATAAATAATTCAAATAGTATTATTGATCATTTAGTTGATTGGTTAAAGCCATTCCTCATAAAGTAAATCGTCTCCCAAGCATTCTCATCATTTGAAGATATACTCTCATGTTCTATCTTGATAGCGAAATAATCCTCTATGTATTATAAATTCAAGGGAAGGATAAGTGATGAAGAGAGTGGAGTTGAATATAATAGATAAAAGGAAGAAAATAGGTTATTTTATGACATGAAATAATTGTGTAAGGAAACACCCTGATATCATCTTAAAAGTAAAATGAGTTTTCTTCATGTGTGGAGAAAAATGAAAAAAAATTCATGATTTCATGGGAATTAATGAATCAACCAATGTTCAATGTTTTAGTTTTATGTTGAAGGGACTCTATGAAAATACCTATTTCAATCATCAAGGAAAACTACCATATTAGTGGTCATGAGAAGAAGAAACAATTTTGAAATTACAATATCTAGGGTTGATGTTTTTAATGATGTGGTTGTAGGTACTTTGATCATATCCTTAAATTATTCGAACAGTTTATTTGATTCAAAATTATTACATTATTTTATATCTTCCCAGTTTTCCAAAAAAATTAAATATTTCCCATTTAACTAAAGAATGGAGTTGTCTTCAAAACTCATTATAGGGAAATAATTGAAACAAATATGTGTCAAGAAGAACCCATTATGGAACATAAACAAACTCTATTTTTTATTCTATTTTCATACAAATGGTTGATTTTGATATAGTCTTTAGTATATACTATACTTAGAAATATAAGAAAAAATTCTATTACAAAGTGACGAAAATTATAATCTCTGATGAATATAAAGAATTTATTTTCTTTAGAGGGAAGACTTTGTCATCTAAGTCATATCTTAGTCCACCTCTAGTGGCTCTTCTAAATGATATTATTAGGGAAGAAGAGTAGATAAAACCTACTATTGAAAAAAATAAATCTAAAAATTGAGGATGTACCTATTACACGGAAAACAATTGGTGTATTTCCCAAGGAATTAACTAGACATTCACTCAGTGATAATTTTAGTTCACTATTGATTTATTCTCTTGTAATGATATATATCAATGACTCCCTATATAATTTAAAATATGTATTTATTATAATTGAAGAAGAAACTGTCAGATTTTAGTGGTATGGGATTTATACACCAATGTGTTTCAACATGGGGAGCCCCTGTTATTTTATTCAAGAAGAAACATGGATCTATTAGGATTTTCATTGATTATAGGTAAATAAATCCTATTATAATAAAGAAAAAATATCATTTTCCTAGCATTGTTGAATTATTTTACCAACTTCAGGGTGCTCAATATTATTCAAATATTGATCCTTTTTCTGTATATCATCAATTTTGAGTAATGAATGAAGATATTATGAAAAAAGTGTTTTTAATAAGGTATGCACATTATGAGTTTATTGTAATTCATTTATGATTGACTAAAGCATCCTCTATTTTTATAGATCTATTAACTTGAGTATTAAATGAGTATCTTAACAATTTTTTATGATATTTATTGATGATATATTGGTGAGCTACCAAAGTAATGAGGACCATGAGTACCACTTTCGAATTTTTCTAAAGAATCTTAATAGAAAATAGTTATATGGGAAATTTAGGACGTGTGAATCATGGATTAAAAAAATTCTTGTCCATATTGTCTCCAAGAACAAATTTTTTTTGACCCTATGATGAAAAATGCAGTAAAAGAATGTTCTATAACAATAAACATAATCAAGATACATAGTTTTATGGGGTTTTTAGGTTACTATTGACAATTTGTTGAAATGCTTTCCCAATTAGCTAAATTGTTATCCAATATTTCACATAAAGAGATATGTTTACTTGGAAAAGGAAATGTGAAGAATGTTTTTATGAATTGAGGAGGATATTATTGAAGACTTATATCCATACAATTTCATCAGAAAATATTGGATTTTTTATTTATAATGATGTGTCGAGGAAAGGACATGTCTTTCTTCTAATACATAATGATAGAGTTATAACTTACGAATCAAGTCAGTTTGAAACTCATGAACAGAACTAAAAAACTCAAGATCAAAATAATGCAGTAGTAATAATTTCTCAAAAGATATTTAGAAACTATCTCAATGGTTAATTATGTTAGATATATACAAATCACAAGTTTTTTTAATTTACCTTCACACATAAAGAACTCAACATGAGGAAAAAGTGATGGCTCGAGCTAATCAAGGATTATGATTTTTCAATACACTACCACCCATGGATAGGAAATAAGGTATTATAGGCATTGAGTGGGTAGGATCAATGAATCCTTACCAAAATTAGGATTGATAGGGATCTTTTGTTCTTGAATATAGTAAATATGGATATGGGAATTATTGAGGAAGGTGAAACATAACTTCTTTTTAAAATGGTTTCCAAACCAAATTTGTTGCAAAAGTGAAAAATTTCTCAACTGGATGATGGTATTTTTCAGTTGAAAATTAATGTGGTTAATGATGCGAAATTTGAACACTTCAAATATAAAGATGTATTTCTGATGTTTGGAAGGAAGATTTAAGTTCCCTCTATGCCCAACAGAAAAAGATAATTATTGGATGACTCTCATAGATCATGTCTCTCAATACATGTTTATATCACCATTATGTATATAGATATGTAGGAACATTTTTTGTGGGATAATATAAAGAAAACAATTGTTGATAATGTGTCAATATGTTTGTTTTGACAACAAGTGAATGATGATAGACAACATCCTTGAAGTGTTTTACAAAATCTAAATATTCTGACATGGAAATGTGATGATATAATTATAGATATTTTTATTGGAATATTTAAGACTATAAGACTGAATGATGCAGTATGGGTAATTGTTGATGGACATAGAAAATGTGCACATTTCTTCTCTATAATGGATGATTTTTCTCTACAGTGGATTTCATGACACTATATTAATGATTTTTAATGTCTTAATGATTTACTTATATCAAAATTTTTATGTCATGATCCAAGATTTACATTGAAATTTTGGAAAAGTTTTCCAATGGATCTTGATATTGAGATTCATTTAAGCAATACATATCTCCCACAAACTGATGAACAGTGAGAATGGACTAGCCGAACTCTAGAGTAAATGTTGAGTCCCTACTCACTTGACTTCCAAGGTATTTGGGATCAGTATTGAACATTGGTTGAATTTTACTATAAAAATTTCTTCCCTTCAAGTATTCAAATGGAATCATATGAAGCGTTATATGTTAAAATATTCCTTACACCAACTTGTTGGTAAAATGTTAGTGAGAGAAAGCATATAGGCCTAAAAAAAATTTAATGAAACTACATCATAGGTAAATACTATTCAAAGTCATATCAATGCATTTCAATGTCTGAAAAAAGATCTATGCAAATAATTGATGTAAATATTTGGAATTTAAAGTTGAATATAATGTTTTCATGGAGGTATATTCATGGAAGGGTGTTATATGATTGGGTAAGAAAGTAAAACTGATCCCCAGGAACGTTGAACCATTTTAAATTCTATAAATTATTGGAGTTGTAGATTATCATTTGTAAATACCATCATGACTTTCTAAAGTACATGATGTGCCTCATATCTTTTTGATAAGGAAGCACATGGAAAACCATATTCATGGTCTAACTTATAATGAAATATAATTGAAACCCAATTTATCTTACTATGAATTCCAAATCTATATTCTATACTCTATATAAAAAGTATTGTGGAATAAGATGATGCTACTAGGAAAGGTAGTTTAGAAAAATCCTAAGATAGAAAAAGAAATGTGGGAACCAAATGAAATTGTGATAAAGAAATACCCATATATATTTATGATTGTGACATCATATATATTTTAAGGATGTAATTTTTTAAGGAGGGAATAATTCAACACCCCAATATTTTATTGTATGCCTCTTTTTTAAATTTAATTTCTTTGATATCTATTGTTATACATAACATCGAGCTTAAAAAAACGACTAAATAATACTATTGTGATAGTTATCACCAAGAAATTGGAATGACAGGAATGAATGATATTAAATAAATTTTGAAAATATAATTTAAACATGTATATAAATTAATTTATTGGGTACCAATTAATTTAAAATAAAATAAAACCCAATTTAAAATAAAGGGTGTGTTTTTATAAAAAAAACTATTTTTATTCCCATAATAATATTTTATGTCAGTAAATTAAATTAATCACTTTTATTGAGATATATTTAAAAAAATTATATTTTTTATAGTGAATAATATTTTTTTAAAAAAAGTCATCCAATAAGTCTAATAGGCTAAATATACGAATAAATAAAATTTTATGAAAAATGTTATCTTTTCTAAAATAAAATCCCACCGCCCTTAAATAGCGCACCTAATTTAAAATTACATTTTAGAACATATATAAATTTTATTATGAAAAATAATATTTTTTATTGAAAAAATAATACCAAATTATTTTATGGTGTGATTTTTGTATTTTTTTTGGAGATGTTTCATTTTTGATAAATAGTAAAAATACTTAATTTTTTTAAAAAAATACATTTTGGTCTAATTTATTCGTAAGGATAAGTTATATTTTTAAATAGGTTTAATGTATAATTAAATAAATAATACCAAAATAAAACTATTTTTAGTCATTTTAATCAATTTCACCATTCAATTATATATAATAAATATTTCAATCTTTTGAACTTTCACTTTTAAAACACGCTTTTTTGTTTATTTTGTGACCTTATTGTTAAATATAATTTTTCATATTTTTGTGTATTTAATTTTTTAAAATGGATTCATTATTTAAAATAATAACTTTAAAATTATATAGTAATGTCATTTTAATTTGTTTGGATAAATAATTTCAAGTTAAAAGGTAATATTTATCGTTTTATTAGTAAAATAATGAAACAGGTCAATGTTAAAATCTAAAGGCCTAAAATACCTAAACATTATAAAACATAATGAGTTTTTGTGATATTTATAGAACTTATACAGACATTAAACCATTAATTATCATTAATATTCCTGGAAATTAATAAAACCTCATTGTGGATGGATTTAAATATAAAATAATCATTATTTAATCACTTAAAACCACCCCTATTGAAATATAAATACCTCCCCTCACCACCAAATTTATCGTCACAATACATGAATCTCCTAAAATATCTATGAAAATATCTTATCCTCACTCTTCCAATTCCAATGTGCTTCTGGTATCACTAAAATACCAATTCCAAGGACTTTAAGGAGGAGATATTCAAGAGGTGATTTTCTCTATGCACCTCTATTAATTTAATTTCTTCTTCTTATGTCCCCTCACCTATTTCATCAATAAAGGAATAATAGTTTAAGAATCATATATATACTATAATTTTATGTTGATATTATAATATTATATATCAATTGCTTTTATTTTGTCCTCTTATTCAAAGAAATGATATCATTTTACGAATTATGAATATTAGCCATCTTTATGAATAATGATTTTGTTCATTTTTCCATACCACCTTAATGGATACTCATTAAAGTTTTATTATAGTTACGTAATATTTGATAAATTATATTATAACTAATTTGATGTTTGGGAACTAACATATAATCATAAAAATAAATAAAACAAAACTAATTTGTGATGTTTGAAAAACTGCCAAAATAAACTAAACATTTATCATTAATGTTATATCTAATTAATCATCATCAGGTATGAAATATAAATTATAAATAAAAAATTTAAAACTTAAATAAGTGAATTAATACATTTTCATTAAATTTCTATAGTTCAGTTTCCATTTGACCAGAAAATACATCAATATATACAAATGAAACTATATTGAAACCAAGATGTGAACACACCCAAAACAATTAAAATAATGAAATATTATTAATTAATGGGTGGTAAGATGTTATAAAAATTTATTATAATGTATTATAAATATGATTATAGTTCCAAAATGATCTAATAACATTCTTTAAACTATTATAAATGTGTTATAAGTTCACAAAACTAAGGGAACACTTGAGGTACGGGTTTTCTCATCTCCCTTTTAGTTTTGTGAGATGTATGCCTTAAACACCTATTATTTATTTTTTTGTGGTTAATATAATGACCTTTGATATATCATATCATGAGTTCAATTAAATTAATTTTATTCAATGTTTAATTTGATAATTATTAATTTTATGGGGAATATTATTTGACTGATTACAAAGTGGTAAGTGAATTCTTACCCCAATTTCTATTCATTTACAATGACTAGTTATCCCAATATGGAAAGTTATTAATTTGTTAAATTTTATTATTTATTAATGTGATGAATGAATTTTAATTAAAGATTTGTGGTTGGGTTCCTCTATATCCCTTCAGCGCATCAATAGGTTTCATGAGACAGACATGTTTGGGATTTGGATGAGGCCCTACACATTTATTTGAAAATGTCTTGGACAAGGCCTTGATAGTAAGTTTATGATTTTTGAAATTATGAATTTGATAGTTATGAAACCATTTATTAGTTTACATATGATTATTTTAATTTTTTTAGTTTCCATGCAGTTTATTCTAGATCATATGATTATTCTATATGGAATTATTTGATCATAATTTTATCATGTTTTAATATTTCATTTCATGCTTAAATTATTATCAAAATGGATTGTGTTTTCAGTTATTTATATTACCGTAATTTTTTAAAAATATTTACTCTATCTTTCATTGTATACAGACCCTTAATTGGAATCTAATCTCACCCCTTTATTATGTTTTATTTTTCCCCATGATGCTAAGATGTTTTCTAGGATTAATTTGTAGGGTTAAGCTTGGAGAATAATGGGGTCCTAAAAAGATTATCTATATTTTATTTGGTATTCCCATTTTTAATGTAAGGTATAATTATATATCATTTCATCCACTACTACTAAACACTTTTTTTCCTTTTGGATGTGATTCCTTAGATACTATTCTAACATAGGAAAGTTACCACTAACTTTGTACTACTTGGGTCAGGGTTGTAAAATTTTGAAATTTTATTCTTGTTCTTCATACATAGATCCTGATTTCATTAACTCAATAATTATACCCATGATAAAATTTTCATATATATATATATATATATATTGATAATTCTATCAAATATAGATATAGGAAATGAAACACACAGTTCTTGGAGACGGTTGGCTATATGTACAGATGAACATTGTTTTTATTTTCATATAGTATTGAAATAAATAAATGTATATGATATATTATAATTAAAGAATAATATTTATTTCATATATATCAAAAAATTTATTAAATACATCCATAGTACATTCTATGTGTATCTGGAACGAATCACATCACTTTGCGAGGTGGTAGTACTCCATACATGAATGACATTACCTTATTCACAAAAAAGGAATACATGAAGGTATATGTTTTATAATAATTATATACACATAAATACATAATAAATGTCATATATATATATATAATAAAGATATTATTTCCCCCACTATTCACCACCTTTAAAGGTGTTAATAAGAAAACAAACGACATCGGTTTGTGAGGTGTTAGTCATCCGTACAAACAAATGACAATTTCGTTACCCATTTCATGGAAGTTTGTGAATTTTTTGGTCATAAAATTTACATAAAAACATATCATTAAATGGTAGACAATGAGGTTATTATATAAGAATTACGTAAATATAATTTAAGGAGTTAAAGAAGGAAATAATATAAAATTTATTTTATAAGGACATTAATTATTCTTTGGGTATCCTCCATAGGTTTTCCCAAAAACCATCAAATGCTTACTTTTTACCCAAAATAAGGTTTATAAGATTCATTGGAGGAATTTTTTAAGTCATTTTTCAGTTTTTTGATGATCCAGATGGATTCATAGTTGTGAATAATGTGGGAGATTCAGTTCCCTTTTATAGTTGAGGTGGAGTGGAATTATTTGAAATACTCAAAGTTATTCACTATTGGGATGTACTGATTACTGAAATATTCTAAAAATCTAATAATTAATGGTTTTGAGGGATTTTATGATTTATAAAAACATTCATAACATATTTATGCCCAAGTTTTAGAGATTTGGTTCCATAACTCTTATGCTTTATTTTTATACAATTCATTTTTTTCATTGGAATATCTAAATTTTATAACAAAGAAAATTTATTCATTATGAATATATTAAAGATAACCATATTATAAAATTTGTACCCAATAATTCTAAATATTATATATTATTTATAAAATAAAAACACTACGAGTGTTGTAAATTAATTTTAACATAATCACAACTAACGCGCAAAAAAACTACTTTAACCCTAACCACTACAATAATGTTTTCAATATTTAATTGTCAATAAAGTCTACAAAATAGAAAAATTGGTCCATTATTGGACTCTATATTATATTTATTAATATTTAAAAATAAATTTTTATTATATATGGTTTTAAATAATTATAAATAAATTTACAATATATCATTTATTATAAAATACCATTAATGTCAATTTTAGTATTTTTCATTTAAAAAAATTTGTAAAATAAATATCAAGATAGTGATAAAATTAAAATATGTCATGTACATTACTTTTAAATAGGGTATATTTATCTATGAAAGTAATGTAACATAATAATTATTTCAATTTAATTCAATTTTAATGTTTTTAGTAACATTTTATTTATTGAATTATTAACTAAATAATTAAGGAATTGGCATTTCTTATGAATTTAGAATTATTATATCATATCACGAAATGATCCATAATATAAAAATCATTTATATTACAAAATTATATTTATAACTAAATCTATGTATATTTTTCCTTATTACTATCCTTTATATAAATTAACGGATGAAAAGTAAATTGTTTTATTTTTCTTTAGTTAACATATTATATGGGTCACATTGAAGGAAAAGTGTAAAAATATAAAAAACATTAATCCAGAAGACCTTATTGAGTTGTTTTACATCTTGTAACTAGGATTTTAGGCTATATAGTTTAGATTATTATATCTAACATTATACTCTCTTCTTGTTTTAGGTTTTTTTACTAGGAACATATGTCATTCATTTTAATGTATGAGACAAAGAACCTATTCTGATTAAACATTTTGTTTCTTCAAAAATCATGTTTTGGTAGGGGTTTTAACATCCTCTCCATCCACCAAGATCATGTAATAAACTTAATTATTGTGATGTTTTTGTATATAATAAGGTCCCTCCCACATTGGTTCAATATTTGAAGGAATATTCCTTGTTAACATCATAGTCTTGAAGACCGATTCCAATTCACCTTGGAGGAACGAGTGGAGGTGAAATTTATTTTTAAAATCCCTTAATATATGATTTTGGTGTATTTACAAGGGTTGAAAGGTATGTAGTCTTTTCTCATTAATCTCTTATAATTCATATATATATATATATATATATTATTTCTCTTCTATAGATATTTGACAATAGATAATAGTGGAAATGAATGGAAATTAGACCTTAATAGGTTGGACTACTTCAGTCTCATATACAAATGAATATGGAGTCACCTATGTTGGGGTCTAGGTTATATTCTTGTAGGACCATAAGGAATGGATGATATTTTTTTTCGAGAACATTATATATATATCTAACATTTTCTAGTTTATGTATTTTCAGAACTTGTTGAAGGAATATTTCTATCCATTAGCTAATGCATAATAGCAAGATAAATGGATATACAAGATATTATACTCATGATACTGCACCAAAAACGTAATAGAACAAAAAATTGGTGTCATTTTATATTAGTATCATATTAGGTAAACAAAATATAGTAATCAGATTTTATTTCACATAGCAAGCAATGTCTTTAGCACCAAATCCCTTGAGGGGTATTGCTTTGTTCCATTTAGATAAGATGTATGTGGAACTGAGGATATACAAGAGTCTCTTTATCATAGCTAGAGGATATAGACCTATAATATCCTTTCATAATATGTAAAATAACCATAAGTATTCGGCTATGTTTAAAAACTCTAGGGGTTGATGGATGATGTTGGAATTCACATGGTAGGAATGACACTTTTTGGTGAATTGTTTTCAATCATACATCAGTGAAGTGTAGTAGTATCTGAGCTTATAGATTTTATGGGAATGCCTGAAAAAAATTAGTGGGTACCAAAGGCCCATATATTCACTTCATTCATTATATAAATAGTATCCTCTAAATCAATTAACTGAAGAAATACTCTTTAAAAGCCTCGTTTATAGAGGAATATCAGGTGATTGGAGCCTTCATAATGAGTAATGTTATTTTATCAACTTCCGGTTTTCCCGTTTTCATCTTATTCTAATGGGAGAAAAAAATATTTATGGTCGTAAAGACTCAGAATCATCCATACAATTGCAACACAATATGATTCAAGGATGGAATTTTCCTCATTGATTTCTTCTATGATGACATGATCCAAAGGTGAGACCATTTGAAAGTGAATAATTTTAATGAATTATTTGTCCTTATATATATCCACTAAATTCGTAGCCACATTTACCAATTCATATTCTAGGGATTTATAAAATAGTCGAATGTTAGTTAATATTGTATCCTAGGGGAATTTATCCATTAATCTTCAGACATAGTCAATTTTTGGGATTATCACCTTCTTTATGATGTCATTATCACCATTAATATTCTTGATCTAATACTATAAATTACCTTTTATCACTAAGATGCCCATTGATATTTTATGCTTTATTTCTATACCTACACTGAGGGACTTATACTCTACCTAATTGTTTTTTAATCCTTTAGATAACGAAAAAGATTAAGGTACGGATTCCTTTCTAGGGAGATGAGAATGAGTCCAAACCTGACGTTACGGATCATGGTGTATTCCACTCTCCTCCTTGTTGGGTTTATGGATGAACTATAAAATTTCATATCCCTTGTATAGGGGATATATATAATATATAATATCTTTTTTTAGGAAATTCGGTATTTAACATTGTTTTTGTGGTAGATGGATGTTTTACAAGGAAATATACCTATGCACGCCCTTTTAGCACTTTTTAATGGATGACCTAATTGTCAGACTACTGCAAGATAACAACACCGTGCTATATCATCCAGTCATCATAAAAAAATTTAAGATTTATTTTAGTGGGTTATTATTAGAGATTATGAGGATCTACTGGTTTTTTACGAAGTGTCTCAACATCATAACTATGACGATTAATTTAAGGAATCCCTTCGTGATATTTTAATAATCATTATCAGTAAAAAGAATGGGTGAAAAAAGATAATAGATTTCATTTTAATTCCTAACATCATCCTTATATGAAAGGAAAGAGACTAATTATTCTTCCAAGGATTTCACATAAAAAATTAGTGGATTCCCTACAACATGGGGCATCAAGACTGGTGGACATAAAAGATATTTTGTAAGACTATAAAATGTTTCGAATCATCCATCAGTCAACTGATATGAAAATAATTTCTCTATCATCCAAGTAAAGGTATAATACTTTCCTATGCGATTTTCTATGAATTTATTAGTTAGGTGAGGTTTACATGTACTCCCCTCATGTAATTTTTGTTTTGAAGAGGTGTAATATTAAGGAAATCATATATAATTTTAGGATATACTTCCATGACATGATGGTGTACCTCAAAGCTGATAACAATTCCTAAAATAACATTGAAATCACATTTCAAGTGTTTTATTATTCATGTCATGTCTTAATAGTTTATTTATGATGGTATCAATATTATCTAGGTGGACATAATTTTGTTTATATTTAACTACCATATTATGGAAATAAAATTCGATTGACTTTCCCAAAAGGGGTTTGATGATGTAGTGCATGTCATGTTGTCATGTGGAACTAGAATTCTTCAAAACATAGGGAACTATCCAATAGTTATATACCCCTTGATAAAATATAAAATTGGTAGCCTCTTCATATTTATGGTCTATTAAAATTTTATTTTAAACTGAATATCCATCCATAAAGGAATTGTCCTGATATCTAGGAAAAGTATAGATTGATAGTTCGGTAATTTGAACTAGGAAATAATCTTTCAAATAGTTCCCTTTGAGATCCATAATGTAAAGGAAAAATATAATTTCTACATTATTCTTCTTTAGAGACACTATATTGGCCATCCATTTGGGATAATTGACTTCCATAATGAAAATTTTAATGATAATACCATCGAAATCAGCCACAATATTAGTGGTGTGAGTTGGTTGCATCCTTATGATTGGATGTTTCTAAACCTAGTTATTTTTTGGAATGCATAGGTAGTGAAAAAACACCTTGGGATTGAGGCCTCAAATTTTCATGTAATTCTAGTAAAAAATTATAGGATTTACTTTTAAATGAGGTATACACCTTTTTTTCTTTTAAATAAATGGTCACCCCAATTAAATTAGGTTGTGTGTCGACCTCTAATCCCATGCTTATTTGTCTGTATTTAAATAGTGTTAGAGACACCTTCCTTTTAAATATATATTGTAATCCATAGGGTCCTCCTACCATTCATCTTCCTCTTCCTCTTTCTCTTACTCTTCCTCTTCTTCCACACTCATAGGGTTACTAGGTGATGATGGAATCTTTTCATAGTTCAGAGAGAAGTCAACATTTTGACATCCAAAATATACAATGGGTTTCCACAAAATAATTGATTATGTTTGGATTTTTTTGAATCTATGGAGGGGAGACGAGGAATACAATGGAAGTATATATACTACCATATTGTAACATGATAGATGTTTTTTATTAAAAAGAAGTGGCAGGGACCTTTTGAAGCTTAGGTGACGAAATTAAGGAATTTTCGTCGAAGCGTTTACCACAGTTCGGTGGGTTAACAACATTTTTATCACTACCAAGCATAGTTATCATAATTGATAACTTAGAGTTTGTAGAATATGTTCCAAATTAGAGCCCATTATTTTTATCTGATTGATGGGAAACACTTATTATTCCCTTTTCAATTTTAAGGGATTGACTAGGGTTATTTTTAGACTATTAAGGGTAGTGATATGAGTGATACCATGAGTCATGGGTTGTTTCCCTTTCCTTTGATACAATACTACATCAATATATAATGATTCACAAGATTTTAACAGATATTTATCAACATGAAAACAAATAATTTTACCATTAATTAAATATTTTTGGAATTGGTGATATGATGAGGGGACTTACATGTGTTGATTAAAACAAGGATTTTATATCTAAACATTAAAGGTCATATCTTGAGGAATAGTTAGAAATGTTTATTAAAAACTGATGTCTCCAAACTGATCCTTCATACTAATTCTGCTATGGTAATTTTCCCTATTTTTTAAAACCATGTAGTGTTATAGTGAAAGGGGATTAGTGGGACGTGTTTTATACTAGCTGATGAAATGTTCATAAAAGAATGAACTTGAATCCTGATCCATTATTAATGAGATCCTATCAGATATCAGCATCATCTTTCTAACTAGACACATATATGGGTCTAGTGTGTCCCAATATAAAAGAAACTTTTTCCTATTATTTGAAAGATACATTCATGTGTAATTCTACATGATCAATTTATGAACAATATATTTCACCAGTGAAAAACTCAACATCAAACTCTTGAGAATTTAGCAAACCCTCTGTGAGTGCTTCATGGAGGTCTTTTGATAGACTTAGAGAATCTTGGATCGAAAACCTAAACAAACCTTGGGAAAAATTTTGTAAAATATCTTATATTGTGGATAAAGTTTTATGCTTTCCGAAATTAGGATTATCTTTAATAGTCACTATATGAGATTATGTACTTGAATGTAGTTATATTGACCCTTTTTATAGGAGTTAAAGGTGGTTATTACCTAGGCAGGTTTGGATGAATAATTATTCCTTCTCAGTAAGGTAGATGAAAAATTTCACCCCCTCTAATCAATCTTCTTGGATGACCAGATCCGAGTGACAACGTGAATATGTAGGGTAATATTCCCCCCCATACTGGGGATTTTCCATGAGAATAAATAGTTTACATAGTCTATGTAGGGATGTGGTAGAGATATAGAGTTCTTACACAACTGTGTGTTCCCCTATACCCTTGGTTCAAGTGGTTTATTTCTATAGTTACCTGATAAGGAGTAGGTAACTCTGGATCATGACCAAATTCTTCATTGGATATGGGAACCATTAAGTGAATGACATAAATAAAAAAATATCATTTTATTCTCTAACAAGGATTCTATCATACTTTTTAATGCTTGCTGTTCTATTTGGTGGGATGGTTCCCATGTCCTTGGGGATTTAATCATAAAGACTAAGTGAGTTAGGGATGGTTTTATCATCTATACAAGATCATATTTATATACTTGACTTTTGTTTCAATGACGGTGATTCTACTGGGAGGAATGGTTCATAGTGTATTGTTTCACTAAAAAGGTTGGTCAAGAGACATATAGAGGAACTGTGGGAATATTTGGTTGATTCAATTGTACCATGAGGATAGAATGGTTTCAAATGATATTTTTCTTGGTCTTATAATCATTGAAATCTTTAACACCTTTTCTATTAACATATTTCTACTCACCTTTTTTACTATAGGGTTGTAGAGGAAACAGAATTCAGGTGTGCTATTGGGTTTCCTAACATCCCATACCTAGATTCCACCATTTTTTTACATGTTGTATACAAAATTAAATCATTTGTAAACAGTGTTCCCTAGTGACCATCGAAAAGAGGAAATATTTTTGAAGATCATTTAGCCCAACCTTACTGTGCCTCTAGGGAATTTGAATACTGAGGAAGTTATTTTCTATATCTACTATGATGTATCCAAAGTCTTCATTATCTTATAATAAATAAAAAATATTTGTTATTGTTCTTTGGAATGATTTCACCTATACCCACTTCACTCATCCTCCTAAGGAGAGAATTGTTGTTGATGCACATGAGGGGGAGTCACACAATATATTACATGCTTCAATGCTACATTACGAAGATTATATATACATAAGGATAAAAAATCTTATTGGGGGAATTTATAGGTTTAAGGATAAAGTCAATCCTTTACACCTAGAAATGAAATACGAGACCCTCTCATTTTATTTCTATTTACAATTTGATAAGTTAATGATTTTTTTCTTTTACAACATCTAGATAAATTGAAATAACAACCATCAAAATAAATCTTCACATATTATGATTGATCCATTTATAAAACTAGTATACCATATAATGGTTATCACATACAATTTATATACCCAAAACTTTAGTTTCACGACATCTTATTATGCATCATTTCCCATCAAGAGATCAAAAAGGGACACAAAATGTTTAAAATTGTTCTCTTGGTCCCCTGAGACATTAAATATTGGAAATGTATGGCTCCCAATGTTTGGAGGGAAAAGCCTTGCAAACTCCCATTCAAGCTAAGGATTCCTTTTTTGTTGTACTATTTATTTCCAATCCTATGTATCATTCAATCAGTCCTCCAATTACTCAATAGTATTAATAATCCCTTGGTTAATATTTCGTTGAATTAGAGAATGAACTAGGGCATTAATATGTTGGTCTGGATGCACTAGCTCTACTAATACATATGGTTGAAATTCGACCTAGATTAACCTTTGATGGATTGAATTGATTAACTATGTTTGTTTCCCTAATGAAGGTAATTCATAATACCCTACTTTAATTATGTCTGAATAAATATATTTTTTTCTAATGGTGGAGAGAGTTCCTTAGTTATAATTTCATTAATACGACAAGTCATTCCTGTTGAGGGGTATTAGTTAGGAGGGTGTGGTGAGGGTCCTCTTGAAATACATACCCATTGGGAACATTACCTATGAGTAGTTCTAAATTTATAATCATCATCTCTTATATTTTCATATCATATTATGATAACATATATTTTATCAAGAGTGATTCCACTCTTTATAGTATATGATCGGATGTAATCACGCCCTTACATTTTTCCATGTAAAAATACCATTACGGGTTTGTGGTGAAATATTCATAGAAGCCCCCTATTTTGGGGAGCTTTAGAATAATGATACATAAATCTTCTTCATTTATCTCAGTTCAGAATTTTTTCTATATAGAGACATCCTCTTCACGATCCTCAACATTGGTTTCATCTTATATTCTATCCACGAGAGTGGCATTTATGATCTACACTAATGCATAATTTTTTTGTAAGTGTTATATGAGTAGTAAAAATAAAGGAGTGTCGAATTTCTCCAAGATATGTATTGAAAGCACTGTAATATCTATAATAAGTTTTACCGCTAAAAAATAACTTTTTGTCATTATTATTATTGATCTTCTTACATCCCTTTTAATATTCCATTAGAGAATCATGGAAAATCCTATCACGAATGGAATCATTACACAACTTCATTATATGCACTCCTGTTGAGAAAATAAGGTCAAGAGATTGGACAATTTCAGTGGATTCATTCTATATAGTTCTTCCAAAATAGGAAAAAACTAATTTCTAATGGAGTGGAGGGTGTGGTAAAAATACCTACAAAATTATGATACATGGTTTCTCCCAATACACATTTTTAATTACATGGGATGATTTTTAGACATAATGTGGTTGATTGTGTTGAAACTTATCCCATCCCTATGAGCATAAGAAGTTCCTAAATCAAGTTTGTTGATGATTCCATGGATTCTATTTTTTTCACAATTATTCATGCAAGAATCATGAAAAATATATGTTCTTCACATGATATACTTTATTATAATGGAATCAATTGAATATGATAAATTTCTTCCCTAAAGTGAGAATATTTCTCAATGTTCCTAGATTCTTGATCCAACAGCCTTTTGATAGAATTCTCTTCTTGATCTTGATGCCTTTAAGACTTATTTAGGGATGATTCTTGTTGATAAAATTATCTTTCTCAAGTATGGATCACATATGAGAACCAACTCCATGTAATAACATTACATCATATCAATTCCGGTGGATTTTGTTGATTAGAGAGAGAGAAATAGGTGAAATAAAAAGATCCATTTTCACCCCATCCCCTAATACAGACACTCAATTAGGTGTTCAATATTAATATATGTAATTAATTAATAGAATTAAGGCATGAAATTTGAATATCGTTCCTATTTCTTCATGATTTTGGGTGTTGTGCGACTGGAAGGGAAGCCTAATCAGTTTGCAGAATAAGTTATTCCATTACCTTAACATTTTCTACAAACCCTTCATAAGACAATAACATCATTTTTATATAGAAAAATAATTTTCAAAAGGTTCAAATAGATTTAGTGTGTGAATTCATATAATAGTACACCTTTAATATCAAATTGAGAAGTGCTGGAGGGACACAACATGATGGGTATAATATCCTTACCTAGTTGTCTTATCATATGTAACATATTATTCATTTCTTATACATGAGATTCTTATACTGATCTTTCTAATGTTGTATTTTTCTAGATGATTTTTTTTGTGGATAATTGGGTCAATAGGGATCTATTTTTATATTATAAAGAATGAGATCCATGAATGTTTTGGAGAATAATTGTTTCCAAATGATGTCTTATAGTTGAAAAATTATTACAATTATTAATGATAATGAATACTGAATGAATGGAATCATTTCCCCAAGTTCCTAATGATATGAGGGATTTCCAATTGTTGGTTAGGCAAGGGTGGATCCTTCTTGGTGAAATTATGTGCCTCTATAAGGAGGACCTTCACTGCAAATTCTACAATATGGAGGGCTGCCATCCCAACTTGAAATTTGACTGGGAGGGGAATTTCTACTACATATACCATAGGGATGAGTTTCAAGGTGGACAATAACGAGGGGAGGTCCTCCTTTCTATTTTTACTTCACGACATGGGGAGAGTTTTTGTGGAACTCATTAGGGGATGTGTTCTCATGATCGATCATATTGAAACATGAAGTAATCATTCATGGTAATATTTTAGTGCAGGACCACTAGAATTATCAGTAGAATCATTATAGGAAGTAACATCACAATTTACACTACAATATATGTAATTTAGTAATGGATGTGTATGACATTGAGATGCAATAGAGAAACTTCTGAGGGATTAAAGAACATGATCATTAAAAGGAGTATAGTTAAAGCTCCTCCCAATGTTTTATCAGCCAAAAAAACTCTTTCTATTCATATATCCATATTCAAACAATCAATTTTTTATTTCTACACTTCAAATTAGTATGTTTTACCTTAGTTTTAATGTTCTAACTATATTTTTTATCTTTTGATTTAGGAAAAATTTGAGTTCTTGAGGTCTGTGGTAAACCGAACCCTTTGATTTGTTTTCTGTTTTCTTTTATATACTACAAACATGGTAAAGGGTTTGTTTAGTGGGGTAATATGGTAGTTTCTATAGACTTTAGTTTAGTTGAAAATTGGATTTGGGTTTTGAATTTATATTTTTTGTTCAAGGAATAATGGGAAGGGTATTGATATTGAGGAATAATTGGCACCCCTGACCCCCCATGGACACCACCCAGTGGACATATGCCACCCCTTGAACCCCCACTCCCCTGAACACTTCCCACCCCCTAGACACCCCCTAGTGAACAACACCCCACCCCTGCACCCCCACCCCCTGGACACCCCACCTCTTGGACAGCACCCCCCACCTCTTGGACACCCACACCACTACCCTCTCTAGACACCCCTCACCCCCCACAAACACCCCCCAGACACCCCCCACCCCCTTGGACACCCCTAACCTTCTGAAATCCCCCCCACCGCTATAAACCCCAACACCCACCCACCATGGACACCCCGCACCCCCTACAGACAACCCCCCCCCCCCCACCCCGCACTCTCTGGATACCCCCACCACCTAGACACCCCACTGCCTTGGAAACCCCCAACCCCCCTAGACACCCCACCCCCTTAGATACCCTCCCCCACCATCCCCCACCCCCACCAACTTAGATATCCCTCCTTGACACCATCACACCTCCTAAACACCACCGCACCTCCAAAGTTCTTGGCCCAATTTTTAAATTGGAAGTATCAATGTTGTTGATTTTACATTTCCCTAATGAAATTTTTTATGTGACCCATAGATCCTTATAAATTAAATTTCTCAGGTTGTGAAACATTTAAATTTTCATGTTTTGATAAATTGAATCAGTTGTTTGGAATGAAACGGATAATGCATGATGGATTTTCTTTCTTAATGAATAAAATGATTTTAAATAAAATTACGTTAAGGGGGGATCTAGGGGAGGTAGAGGACTATATAGGTGTGTGAGATGTCCAGGTGGGGGTGGGTTGTCCAAGGGGATCGGGGGATACAGGGGTGTGGGGAGGGGGTATGGGAAGCCTAAGAAGGGGTGTGGGATGTCCATGGGGTCAGGGTGAAGAGTCTAGGTGGGGGAGGTGTGTGGTCTGTCCTAGGGGTGGGTTGTCCATGTGGGTGGGGGTGAGTCGTCCAGGTGGGTGGGGTGTGGGTTGTCCAAGGGGTGGGTGTTGGCCCTCCAGGTGGGGTGGGTGTGTGGGGTGTCCCGAGATGGGGGTTATCCAGGTGGGGGGGGGGGCGCTGTCCAAGTAGGGGTGGGGGTGGGTGGGGGGTCAGGTGGATGCAATTGAATAGATATTGGATTTATGACCCTTTCATGGTGGTGGACACCCCCACCTCCTTGGACAACCACCCCCACCCCTAGACACCCCCCCTGGACAGCTCTGCCACCTCTATAAACATCCCGCCCACCCTACATGGATAGACCACCCACCCCCTGGACACCTTATACCCCCTATATAGAACTGCCACCCTCTTTTAAAGATCTCCCACCCACCTCGTACCCCCCCTGGACAACCATGCCACCCCCGGGACAACCTTCCCACCCATTGGACATCTCGTACCCCCTTGGGCACCCCCACCCATGGACACCCCGACCCCCCTAGATGGCCCCTCCACCCTCATGGATAGCCCTCCCACCCACCTAGACACCTTGTACACCCATAGACATCCCACCCCCACCACCATGGATAGCGCACCCACCCCCTAGAAACCCTCACACCACCCACTGGACACCCCCAACCCCAAGAAATCCCACCCCCCCTCTCCCGTAGACACGCCTAAACCCCTGGACAACCCCTACATCCAATGGAAAGCCCACCCACCCCCCTGGATAGCCCCACTCACCCTTTTTACACTGTAACACCCCAAGATTTCATAGTATGTTTTTTCTTAAAAGTAATTCAATAACTTGCACTACACGCAACACCGAGTTCTAGGGCACCATGACTTACCAAACAAGCCGTTCAATAGCGGTTATGAATAGTATTAACTGAATTTTAAACTTTATATAATCCTCTTTATTTTAGAATCCATATTATGAGTTTCTTAGAAATAATTTATGAATAAATACATTTTTTCTGATAAAAGAAGTATTTTTCAACAAATGAAATTTTACCGCCTTTTAATGGAAAATCCTTATTTAAATCCAATATTCGAAACTTTTATATATTCAATTTGAAAAAAATAAACATCTTCTTTAGAATTGGGACATAATAATTTAGTTTCCATAATGTTTTTGGGTTTTTCTGATAACTTTCATATTTGGGTGAATCATAAAAAATACTATATTTTAACTCAAAACAACTTTATAAATCAAAATTATTTATATTGATAAATTATTAATTTTAATGGATTGGAATTATAAATAGATTATATTTTAACCATTTAATCCAATTATGGTCATTTTCAGTTTTTTTATTTTGAAATTTGACATAAACAAGTGTCAAACTTTTATAGTTATTATTTCATAAAAATATGCCTTTTGGTTTTGACAGCGATAATTCATATTAAATTAATAAATGAAAATTTTATGTTTTTAATTTGGTAAAATGTACTTCATTTTTGGATTCGGAATATCTAAATTAGATTTGGGTGAAATTTTGGTACTTTTCTGATAACTTTCATATATTGATGAATACTGAAAAGTACAAAATCTTAATTAAAAACAACTTCTTTAATTGAAATAATTTATAATGATAAATTTTATATTTGATTTATTTTAAAGTTTAATTAGATTATATTTTTTCCATTTAGTCCAATGTTTGTCAAAGGACATAATTTTATATTTAAACTAGACATAAGAAAGTGTCAATCTTATGATAGTTATTATTTGTTAAAAACACGTTTTTTGTTTCGACAACGGGAATTAATTTTCAATTAATTTCTTCCACTTCTGTGTTATGAATTTAGAAAAATGGATTTCATATTTATATTCAGTAGGTTCAAATTGTTTAAATAGATAAATTTTATTTTTAGACATTTTGAATAATTACTTCAGTAAATATTTTATTTACTGTGGTTAAAGGGTAAATCCGGTAAATAAGGGTAAACAATAATATTATATAACTAATAAATTACCATAAAATGTGTAATAACCCTATTGGATGATACATGTTCGATCATGGGAATATTTGGGTCGATTTTTGGACCTCATGGATCCACTTGTAAGTGATAATGACACTTTATATTAGTTAAGTTAAAGTAAATAAAAAAATGACAAAAACATATATCTTTTAGCAAAAAAATTTGACATAGGTTTATATATGTTATATTTTCAAATAAAAATATTTATTAGAAATATAAAAATACTTCCTTAAAATTTTTATACATTAAATAATTTAATTTATTTATGACACAATGTTGATGCAGTAATTACATAATTAATAAAATATTAAAATAATTGATATTATAAATATCCAAATAAATGTAATTTGTGACTTTTCATGAATTCCAATAATTTTATAGGTTAATATGATATATTACAACTTTTTATATGAATTTTATTCAAAGTAATAATTCTTTTATGAGTTTATCAAAAACAAAATACCCAATAGTGTCAAAATTGACATAAAAGAGTTTTTAAAACAAATATTATTTTTTTAATTGATATTACATTCCTAAAAATATATGGTTCGGCCAAAGGACTTATATAATGATATATTTATCATTAATGGACCACCTGGAGGTCTCTTGTAAGTATATAGTATGTTTATTAACTATATAATATAAAAATACAAAGAGACACGGTAAATGTCAAACTATTTAACTAAGAGTAAAATCTAAAAGATAAGGTTACTATAGTGAACCCAAACCTGTCTAAAATCTATTGGTTGAGTGGTTTTCAACCCATCCCTACCATAGAATTTGAATAGTAAACTTTGGAGCTATTAAAATTGAATATGAATTTATTATAAATTAATACTTTAGGTTTTTCCTAAAGAGCCCCTCTTCCCCCTTATAAAAGGACACCACTTCTAACAAATTAATCATACCTTCAAAGTCTTTTGGTTCAGAACAAATCTGACCAAATAACATCTCAATTATCCTCCCTTAATCCTAGAGGACTTCCTTTAGTGATAAATCCAACCAATGTAGCCCTTTTGATCAAATAAAAACGAAGAACACGAAGAAGAAGTAATGTTTTCACCATCCTTTTTCATGTTCCTTTCTTATTCCACTTATTATTTCTTTGTTATTTCCATTCTAAAATAATAACTCCAGTATCTTCTATATACTGTGATATTATTATAAATATTTTACAACCATATTCAGTATTCTATCCATCCTTTGAATGAAATGTCACCATACGTGTGTACGTACGGCCTACCGTCTCCACGTTGTGGTGTAATTGTTATTCAATACATTATTATTTAGATGGGTATAATAATGATGTGTAATTAATGTAAATAATAAATATAAAATTATAATGATTCTGTATATATGATATACCATCCAATTATATATTATTTTAATATCAAAATAATGATATTGTCTCTCTTGCGTACGTACGGATTACAGTCCCCACGAACACGATGAGATTCATTCCCCATCGTATCCATTCAAGAATAAATTTTATTTGATTATTAAAAATAATTTTTCGAGACATGATATCATTCTAGAAATTAATAATATACATCCCATCTCTATCAAATATGGCTTACATAACAATTAATATAAAGAAAAATGAATCCATTAACACCCGAAACGATGATAATACTAAGATATTATTAACAAATCAATGTTAAAAGATCATATATGATACCATATTAATGTATATTATTCTTGTATAATTTAATAACAATTATTTAACCATTATATAGGAGGTTAACCTACTCTCTACCACGGAATAGTACAAGGTAATGGTTAATTTCACAATCTCTTTATTATCCGTGGTTATTCATACGTAATTATCTACTGGGATCTCTTTATCATCCACATCCATGTTTCTTAAAAATGTATTTCCAAAAAAATTACTATTTACTAGACAATGGGTAAATGTCATTTATACCCTTGTTTGACTTTTTATAAAATGGTTTGAATGGAATCTTTCCATAGTTTTTAAACACAGTCCTTTTAAACTTTTCAACAAAATTAAGGTAATAATGTCTTTTTTTTAACTTATACGGAGGTTGCGGATATTTTATGACATTTTAAAATCATCGAAGCTTCAATTAAAAGCTTATAAAAATATTTTCAATGTAAATGTTTTCTTTTAAAATAATGTGACTTTTAAATGATTTCTAAGAAAGAGATATTTCTCTCAAATAGTTTAGATTTCGTCAATGTCAACATCCTTTGATGAATTTTAAGATTATTTAAAGTTCATCTATTATGATACAAAAATTTCATATTGTATTGAAGGTTTTTGTGATATGTTTGACTATGGCTGTGTTATTTTTATACCATTCCTGGTTTATAGAGAAAGTACTTTACCTTTCGTATGATAGTTTTAATTCAAATGTTTATGTTATGTTTAAACTTGTTCATATGAGGAATTTGGACTTAGTAAGTGATAGGTGGAGCGCACTATAGATCATCGATGCATCAGTAGGTCTCATTAGACAAACTAGTGTTTTGTCATGAGGCATTGACTAAATCTTATTTATATTTTTGGCATGAGGACTTGGCTGCATTGTTATGATAGTCTGGGAATATGCATTCTGTCATTATGAAAGTGGTTATTGATATTGCATGTGATTATTCAACTAGTAGAATATCCATGTGAATAAGTAAATGGAATTATTTCATTTTATTTCTGCCATATTATTATAAATTTCTAGTTTAAAAGGCTTTTGTTTTAGTTATACATTGCCTTAAATGTTTATGCTTATTTATGAATGTTTCCACTATATTGTTATCCTAACTGGGCATCTGAGCTCGCCCCTTTCTATGTTTTATTTTACCAGGATGTGAAAAAGTATTTTATGAATGACATGAAGGGATATTATGAGGGGATATGTGTTTGGTTTATGGAGAAAATATGTTGTTGTAGTTTTTCATTTTATCATGTAATGAAACACATATGAATGTATTTAGTTATTCAAATGCTACTAAACTAATTGGTCTTTTGAGACTTGATATTTTGTGATCATGACAATGTTATGTAATAATGCACCAACTCTGGGTAAATAGGGTCGGGGCGTTAAAGACGCCCTTCCCACCCCACTGGTCAGCCCCACCCTCCACCTAGATAGCCCCCACCCCCTGGAAATCCCCCCCACCACCTGGACTCCCCCGACACCCTGGAAAGCCCCCGCCACCCCCATGGACAGGCCGCCTAGCCCCGTGGATAGCCCCACTCACCCCCTAGACACCCCACCCCTGGAAAGCCTCACCCAACCCATGGAAAGACCCACCCACTTCCCTAGATAGCCCCCACCCCCACCCCCACCACCTTGAAAGTCCACCCACCCACCAGATTCCCTCGACCCCCCTAAGACCCCACCTTTACATTTTACCAAGTAATGAACATGATGGTTTGTATTATTCTGAAAAACATGTATTAAAACCTACATCATCTACTTGGGATAAAGAAATTATGTTTTTCCTTAATTTTTACAACTGCTTTACCCCTTATGAATCTGGTAGAATCAATGTTCCATGATTTTAATAGACTGATGACACTAGGTAAATAACTATCCTACAAAAAATTAAAGTTATTTATTACATATTTTACGATTTATTGACTTCATTATATATCGGTTCAAGATCACCTAAAACAATGGATAGTTAAATTATACATGAATCCCCCTATTTCATCTCATTTTTTTGGATTTCACATTAGTTATCATTTTATATTTACTTCCATAATGTTTTCAAATGCAAGAAGTGAATCCAATTGAAGAGAGGCGATGAAAACTGATTATGGACAACAATTGTCGCATGAATGAGCTAGGAATTCCACCACTAGTGCCAGTAGTGAGCATTTTATTTCAAATACATATATTTAGATAATATATAATTTTATGTGATTAATGTTTTTAACATTTGGGAAGGATACATCTATTAGGTGATATTTATTTGGTGATCAGCCTAGTAGTGGTCTTATTACTCAGGGTGTTCATACGAGGGGTGGTGTTACGATAGCTAGACGATCTGGTTGACATACCCGATTAGACCTTTACCCTTCTACTAATATATCATCCATCCCACATTCTGATCCTGATGTGTCTTCAGGGACACACGAGATATTTTAGCCTCCAATTTTTTTCACCACCCTTTACATCTGAGCCTCCTCACCCATCTATACCATATCTAATGATGATTCCCACACCTCTTCCATCATGTATCCAACCATCACATTCATCTTATTTTACATATAATTATTTCTCTTCGGTCTTTTATATTCCATAATCTTTGACTCTTAATCTACCAGAGTCTGTACCTAAGGAGAATACATTAGGACACGCACCACCTGTATAGGGTGTTCCTTTAGTTTCTGCTGATCCAGTGGCACCCATTGATCAGCCTACCCCATATATAATTATAAAAACCAAACATATTTTTACACAATTATTTATTTTCATTATAACATGTATGAATATAATATATATTTTTTGTTTCATAACAGATACATCTACTAATTGGAGACGGAGGCAGGGGCATACATGCATGCGTGTGGTATGCACCATATGTAGTTTATGGTGGACTAAAATGAATATATTCAAATAATTGAATAATAGGGGCATCCATGTTATGTTTTTCTGGGCGATGCTTTCCAAATACACTGACATCATTCTATTCAACCCGCTCTCATGGTGACAGTTTCCAAATAAAGACAAGGATAAATCTTGGGAAGATATATGGGTAAAACATATGTTGTATTTAATGTAATATTTTTTTTTGTATTTATATGAATTAAAATTTTGGGGTTAGCTTAAGTTTAATTTCCCCGATGGGGAGGGTGAAAAACAAGCATGTCTAAATGATCTAGGTGATTTTTGGAGAGCTTATAAGCATGAATTGTATATTGGATGGTGTGCTAGAGTTGGCACAGAGTTAGAGGTGGACACTGTTGTAGATGATTGTGTGTTAGAATAGTATTGACAGATGATTACTCATTGTACGACTATCCAGTTTAAGGTATTAATTACATTAGAGGTATTTAATTGAAAATTTTCATGACTTAAATTAATACTAATTATTGAATTTTATTTATAAATAATTCAGAAGAAATAAAAAGACATTGATGCTAAGAAATACATACAGACATTGGGTCGTACTACGATTCCAGATCATGAGAGTCAGTAGGAATGACAGTTTATTATCATTCTTTATGACTTGAACTTTCTATTTCTTCCTCTATAATTTACTCGATTACTAATGTTGTTAAATAATTTTAGTTATGAATTTAATTATTGGAATCCAAAATTTAATTATGGTTTCATACATTAAATTTCCTTATTGAGGAATGAATTGAATATAGAGGGTTGTGTACCTTGAGCAAAACCGTTTTTCTTGAGTAGAAGGATGGAAGATGGAAGTGCAGTTAATGAACCGACTCATCATCATATTTTAGGTTTTACATTATAGTTTTAAAATTTTAATCTCTATTTTGTAACTTAATAATATATTTAAATTTGTAATAGGATTATTAAAAGGCCCTTGATGCCTTGGAACTTGACAATTTTGGGCCAAATGATCTGTTACATCAGGTGTTGGGAGATGAACACCCTTGTAGAGTACACTAGTGACCTGGGGATAATATATTTCTGATGAGGTATTGGCCCCCCTCATGAATTATTTGTAGTGCCACAGAGTTGCAACATGTTATGGCACAACAAAATGAGGATGAGAAAAGAACCATGGAGATGGAATAAAAGTATTGTAGGGAAGACACTTCATTTATGAAACTGATGGTATTTTTACGTCCAACACCTCCACCATAGGCCAGCACTACTTGTGATTAATATATGTCGTCGATGGATTCTATATATGATATGGTGCACTAGGTTGATGTTCTATTGGTGGTCGAGATGATGGAGAGGAGGAGGTCGAGGTGGAGGAGGAGGAGGGTGGGGAGGAGGTCGAGGCAGAGGAGGAGGGTGAGGAGGGGACTGAGGCAGATGAGGAGGGTGATAAGGAGGTTGAGGATGAGTATGAGGGTGAGGAAGAGGGATTTGGGTAGGACATGGATGATGATGGGGGCGAAGACGAGGATGGGGGTGAGGTTGATGAATACGATGATGATAGTCATGGTGATGAGGGACAAATTGATCCATTACATTTTTTACTGATATTACTGAACATTAATGTTTATTGATTTGTTGTGCTGTATTATATGTGTGATTAGGTATGTCATATTATATTTATTCTTTATCTATAAATAATAGAAGTTGACTTTATGATTTTTTATGATTGATTCACCCCTCCCTTGGACAGCCACGCCACCCCCACGGACATCACACCCAACCCCTGGACACCCACTACCTCCCTAAACAGCCCTGCCACCCCCATAGACAGCCCACCCACCCCCTGGATAGCCCCTACCCCTATGGAAAGCCACCCCCCCCCCCCCCACACACACTCGTGGACATCCCGCCCACCCCTTGACACACCCTAACCCTATAGATAGTCCCACCACCATCATGGACTACACGCCCACCCACCTGGACACCTCTACCCCCTAGACAGCCCTACCACACCTTGGGGGAAACTTCTCACCCCCTGGACACCCCGTACCCCTCTGGACAGCCCCGCCCATCCCCCTAGACACCCCATACCCCTGGACATCCCCCACCCCCGTGGATAGCCCAACACCCTGGACAGCCCTGCCACCCCCATGGACAGCCCAACCAACCCCTAAACGGACCCCTCCCCCAGTGGACATCCCCCACCCTCGTGAAAAATTCCCACCATTGGACACCCCTACCCCTCTGGAGAGCTCCCCCACCCCTGTGGATAGTCGACCCACACCCTTGGACACACCGTACTCCCTGGATAGCACTCACCCATGTGGACTGTCTGTACACCCCCGAGACACCCCATACCCCACCTAAATAACTCTTTCCACCCCCTGGATACCTTGTACCCCCTAGACAGGCCCCAAATCCAATGGAAATCCCACCCACCCCATGGATAACCCTGCCACCCCCATAGACTACCCACTTACCCCCTTGGAAAGCCCCCACCCCTGGAAACCTCATACCCTTTGGATAGATCCCACACTTGGAAAGCCCCTCCCCTCCACCCCCAGATAGCCCCACCAACGCCGTGGATAGCCCACCCACCCACATGGATGGACCCTCCCCCTGTGGACACCCCCCATGGACAGCCCGCCCACCCCCTAGACACACCCTACCCCCATTGACAACCCCCCAACCCCTATGGACAACCCCCCCCCCCAGACACCTTCTACCCTCTTGGACAGCCCAACCACCCTCGTGGACTACCCGTCCACCACCTAGACACCCCATACCCCTTGGACAGCCCTGCCTACACCCCGAGACACCCCGTACTCCCCTGAACAGCCCCTACCCTTGTGGACATCCCCCACCGGATAGCCCGGCCACCATGTGGATAACCTACCCACCCCATGGATAGCCCCTCCCCCCGTGGATAGCCGCCACCCTCATGGACATCCCTCCACCCCCTGGACACCCCTACCCCCATGGAATTCCACCCACCCCGGTGGAAGCCCGCCCACCACCTGGATATCCCTACCCCCTAAGATAGCCCACGCCACCCCCCATGGATATCCTGCCCACCCCCTGGACACCCTGTAATCGCTAGAATGCACCGCCCACCCCTTGACATCTCGTACCCCTTGGATAGCACCAAACCCCCGTGGACAGCCCCCCTGGATAGCCCCACCACCCCTATGGACAACCCACCCACCCCCATGGATAGCCCCTCCCCCGTGGACATCCCCACCCGCGTGGACAGCTCGCCCACCCCCTGGACACCCCGACCCCTGTGGACAGCCCCCCACCCCCACCCCACCCCACCCCCATGGAGAGCCCACCCACCCCCTAGACACTATGTACCGCCCTGGACATCCCCCACCCCTACAAATCCCCCAACCCTGTAGAAATCCCACCCTCTGCACACACATTACTCTCCGGGATAGCCCCTCCCACCCCCTGGATAGCCCGCCCACCCCTAGACACCTCGTACCCACCTTTACAGCCCCACCCACTGGAAGGCCCCCTAGAAATCCTTGACTCCCGGGACAGCCCCACCACCCCCATGATAGCCCACCCACACCCTTGGATAGCCCCTCCCTTCATGGACAACACACCCCTATGGAGTTCCCTCCAACCCCTGGACACTTCTATGCCTCTAGACATCCCCACCACCCGTGTGGACAGTACACCAACCCCCTAGACACCCCGTACCCCCCTGGATAGCCCCCTGCCACGTGGAAGGCCCACCCACCCATGTGGACAGCCTTCCCACCCCATTAGACACCATGTACCCCCCTGGATAGCCCTTACACCTTCATGTACTGCCCCCCCACCCCCTGGACACCTCGTACCCCTAGACCCCCCCCAAACCCCATCCCCATGGACAGCCCGTCCACCCTTGTGGATAGCCCACCCACCCCCTGGACACCTCATACTCCCCTAGACAGCCCCGCCACCCCCATAGACAACCCACAGAACCCCGTGGACACCCCCTCCCCTTGTGGATATCCCCCACCCCCATGGACAGCTTTCCTAGGCCCCATGGACACCCCTACCACTGGAAATCCTCACCACCCCTGTGGACAGCCCGCCCACCCCGCAAGAAACCTTGTACCCCCTGAATAGCCCCTCCCACCCCTAGACACCTCGTACCCCTTGGACAGCCTCCACCTCTTGGCAGCCCTCCCACCCCCGTGGATGGCCCGCCCACCCCCTTGGACAACTTGTACCCCCCTGGATAGCCCCGCCACCCTTGTGGGCGGCCCACCGACACCCTGGACATCTCGTACCCCTGGATACCCCCCGTTGATAGCCCACCAACCCCCTAGACACCCCCACCCCCTAGATAGCCCCACCACCCTCATGCACACCCCATCCACCCCAGGACCCCCCTCCCCCCATGGACAGCCCCCCACCCCCACGGACTGCCCACCAACACCCTAGGACACCCCTAACCCCTAGAAAGCCCCTCCACCCCCTTGGACAGCTCACCCACCCCCTAGACACCCTATACCCCCCAGGACAACCCCGCCCACCCCTAGACACCCCTTACCGCATGTACATCCCCCACCCAATGGATTATAGGGTTTCTATCAACTCGAAGATCTCATTAATCGTAGCTACACACATTGTTTCCTCCTGGGATCCTTGACCACCAATAAATAATAGTGGATGATATTTTACAAACCCCTATGTGTTATCAATGATCTGAGAAGAACACGGCTATTCCACTTCCACAATAGTTTTTGTAGAGACCAATACTTGGAAGACAATAGCTGGATCATAAGAATGACTACCAAAGATATCCTCTTATTGGATTTTTGATTCATTTATAGTGGTAACATTATCAAGAATTATCAAAAAAAATTAGTAAAATAATATGATATTCTAAAACAAAGGACAGATAATCAAAAATCCCATAAATATACATCAGAAATAATTATTCATAAACCTTTTCAAATCACATAATAAAGACTTATTTCTATTTAAAACGTTAAGAAGGTTTATGAAAATCCCTTTTAAGGATCCATTTCAAAAATCATATAGTATATTTGTCCCCACAAAAAAATGTAATCCTTTTCTTAATAACCAAATCCGCCTTCCTACCATACACAGAAAAACATTAATTTTTTCCCAAAGAAACACATTATTTTGAAATAAACACTTTTCCAAAACCATTTTAAAAATACCAATGATCTTAAAATCCATGAAACTCATTACAATAAAACTATTACAACCCCCACCCCCACACTGAGATACCCCCTACCCCCATAGACAGCCCTAACACCCCGGTGGATATCCCCCCTTCCCACCCCTAGATTACCCCCTCCCCCACTCTCTAGATACCACCCCACCCCCCTCGACACCACCCCACCCCCTTGGAAAGCCACCCACAACCCCTGGGACCACCCCACCCCCTAGGCACCCCACCCCCAAGAATAGCCCCCCAACCCCTAAACCCAAACCACATAGATTCCCCCACCATACTAGACAATGTCCCACCCCCCTTTGATAGCCCCCAACTCATTGGACCCCCCTAAACACCCCCACCCCCTCCCCAACCCCCTGGACCCCAAACCTCCCCCTTGACACCACCCCATCCGCACTGGACACCCCCACCCCACCACCACCACCCTGGACTGCCCCACCCCCAGATACCCTAACGCCCCTAGAAACCCCACCCCTTTAAACACCCCCCTTCCCCCTTGGACATCCACCCGAAGCCACCCATATCCCCAGAACTGCCCCCCAACCTCCTAAATTCGGAATTGAATTCTTTATGTATTTAATTAACAAAGGAATTATGTGTTAATGGTGTATGGGTATACTTGTTCTATGTGTATATTTTCTTTAATTTCCATATTAATTATGTGTAAATTATCTATGTGTGTAGATGGTAATTAAATACATAATTATAGGTATTCATAATTCTGTATGAATTATGTGTTGTCTGAATTAAGAATAAAATCATATATAATTCCCCCTACCCACTGTATGAATTCTATAGGCCTACTGGTGGAAGAAGGTGGAATTGATGTCAGGGCATAGGGGAGGCCAACAAGCCATCTTGATACTGCTGGTATTTAAAGGCTATGCCAATGGTTTACAACCATTGGCATATCAATAAAAGAAGAACTTTTACAAATTGTTTTATTTAAACCATTGGTAAAAGTATATACCAAGGGTTTGTAATCCTTTGGCATAGATATTTTTACTTGATATTTCCCAATGGTTTGTGGGAAACCATTGGTAAGAGTCTATACCAACGATTTAAAAACCATTAGTATAGAGATGATTTTTGATATTACAAATGGTTTTAAACTATTGAAAAACATTTATACCAATGGTTTCAGTAAACCGTTGGTATATTATCATTTTTGAGACATATCCCAATTGTTCTCATAGAACCCTTCGGATATGTCTATCCCTACGACTCAATACCCAATGGTTTGGATAACTATTGGTATAGTTTATAACAATGGTTTCCAAACCTTTAGCAATGGTTTTAAACCATGGGTAAATATGAAAATTCCAATAGTGAGTGGCTACTGGGATGGATGGATGACCTCTAGTCGTAACAGAGGTATGAGCCTGATTTAGTTGTCCATTTATCATGTGATTTGGCCCACAACCATACTAGATGAGAAAATGGATATGATTATTATCATAAGTTACCCTTGAATTACATAGACGAGACACCATAATTGCGGGGACAAAGTTGTGTGTTCGCTCTTCAACAACCTCCATTTTATTTTTTATATCTTGGAATGTTTGTATGATTTTGGATGGAATATTAATATACCCTTTCTTCATTTCAAGGATATTATGAGTGATTTAAGTACAAATAACCACAATATATGTCTATTAAATTCATTTAGTAGTGGTGTAGGCCTATTATAGTCCTCCATTTACTATATGTGGATAACAATATTCATCCTCTATGGGGAAGAGATATAAGTTTTCACTAGTTTATAGCCAAGATATTATGGCTAAATTTTCAATGGGTTTCCATATAATTTTTTTATTATTGACACAAATTATTATAGATTTTCATATTTTTAATTGTTTCAAAATTATTTGATTAAGGTTCCCTTCAATTATTACCAAACTGTGTTGGTATGTTTTAAGGTTATGGTCATGAATTTTCATTTCTAATAAATTAACACCATGTTTTTTGGTTGGATTATTGGAGGAAACAAAGATGTGGGGGTGTCCCAGATAGTTTGATTTCCCCCTCAACAATATGACCTAGGTGTTTGGGTCTATATGACTTGAGATAGAGCTTTTGGCATGGCTTGATCATCATGTTAATGACTCTCTGCTGTGTGGCATTGGAAGTGGAATGTGATTGAAGGATCCCCTTGGAGGGACACCTATGTTATTGGAACGATGCCATAAGTGACCTCTTGATCATAATCCTTGTGTTATGACAGGAAAATATTGATGTGTTCTAGGGAAATATTTTTAAAATGTTCAAACTAGTAATTTTTTTCATCTAATTCTAGGTCACCAATTGATACTGAGTGGATGGTCAGTGGGATTTCTTGTGCTGGAGGCCCTTTTTAGAATCCTCTAGAGTTGGGACAGTAAAATTGCAGTGGTACTCTATGATAACCAATTTTAAAACCATGTTTTAATGTTTATAGTTTGGCGATGTTTCCATCATGTTAGGTAAGGATCGAGGTTGGGTAGTAGTCGATGCTTATGTTCATGTCAACTAAAAGAATTTAATTGGATTGAAGGGTGGTTCATGTAGAATGTTCCTAAGTATATATGTAAAGAATTAACAAGAAAACATAGTCAATGTATCATATTAATACTTGAGAACATAAATAATCAATTGCTTTAAATCCTTGATTGGACCACATTCATTTTACGAGTGTCAAAAAAGGGTCCTAATATGTGGGCCATATATTCATTTTTGAAAAGGATTCACGTCGGCTTCACCATTTTTTCACTCTCTTAAAAACCATGTGGGGTTTGAATGGAATGTTTTGGTGTTAGTGACATGACCCTTTATTTAAGACACGTATTTACACTTCAAAATTAGGCGAATTACAACATGTTTTATTCATGGAATTGAAAACACCCAACGGTTACCTTATCATTGGTGTTTCAATTAATTTCTTTACAAATAAAGGCGTTCATAGGAAAATGGATCAATCAATGCTTCGGGACTCACATTGTTCCATAGGGTGGGAGTTTGTTCTCATCAAACCTTTTGGGGGGAATTCTTACTGCATGTCTCCCTTATATATTTGTGATATATTTTTCAATCCTTTATAAAATCAAAAGTATAAATAGGACACCATTATGTTAACAGTAAATTGTTATCATGATTTTTATTTACAGTCTATTATATGTATACAAATTTATTCATTGATGGAGATATCTGTATGTATCTACGGTTCTCCATTAATGGAACTATTTTTAAATATAATAGATATTCTTTTATTGTTTATTATTATGTTTTGTGTTTTAATCCATGTAGTGGGGTGAAATATAGTATATCATAATCAAGGAAGGTGGGCTCTTTTTTATATTCAGATTGGGACAATGTGAGGGGATTATTATATATCATTGTGAAAGTGATCACAACCCACATTGTTTACTTCATCTTAATAGGACACAACATACATTTTATGTTAATACGATGAGGACAAATATATGATTATTAACATCATGCAGAAAGGTCTTCTAACACTACTACAAAACTGGCCTTTAATAGCACAAGAAATTTCATTTATCAACAATAGAAAAGAACAAACTACATGAGTGAGGTTAAAATCCCTTGTCTTTTATCATCAATTTTTAAGAACTATTAAAATAGACCGTTATCAGTGATTCTATGAGAACTGAAAAAGTAGACCTTTATATGTGCTTTTAAAAGTGGTGATAAATGTGACAATTATTAGTGCTTTTAAAAGCACTGATAAAGGGAAAAACTATAGTGTGCTATAACAACACACTGCAACACCACTGTATTGTGTTTTTATAGGACACCAAAACATCAGAAACACACTAGATATCAACAAAAACAATTCCCTATACAGGATATAAATGAGATGAAATTTACAACACAAACGCAATAAAAAACACTATATTATAGAAATTTCAAACATTGGTATATACAATTACATAAATAAAAATTATTACATAAATTCAAAAACATTAATGTTATTTTAACTTTAAATCCTGACCCAACTCATGTTATTGTCGAACGAACCACCCCTACTCGAAAAAAATGATTCACCTATATAAGAAACAAAATTCTTATATTAGTAATAATATAATGGAACAAATTAACATAAATTGTTTATTTTTCAAAATTGATGTTAATTTTAAATAAAAATAAGCACTTAGAGTTTTACCAGTCACACCATGCATTGGATTGAGGTTAGGCTCATTTCAACACATCTCAAATAAATTTTGGATCATTGTCCTAATGTATCAAAATAATATTAATGTGTTTTCTTGGATATGAGTATTCTAGTTTTCTTCTTTTTACTAAAATGGAATTTTAAAATGGAAATACACACTTTTGACTCATTCTAGACCCATCATATATCAGTTTTACATGAAACAGATTCTTACGTTAAAAAATAACACATGAATTGTTATACTAAATTATCATGAAAATTGGAGTGTTTTTATCTGTTTCCAATAAATGACACTTTATGAACGAAAATGTTGATTTTAAACTGATAACGGACACATTGACTTATACTGGGACTTCATGTATCGGATTGAGATGCGGCTGATTCCTACATGTCACAAATAACATATATATTGTTTTCATAAAATATAAAATCAATAAGAATGTGTTTTCTTGGTTTTTAGTAGAAATGTTGTCCATTTTACTAAAATTGATGACAATTTTAAATAAAAACATAGGCATGGAGTCATACCAGTCAAACCATGCATCAGATTGAGGTGAGTCTGATTCCTACGTGTACTAAATGACTAATGAATATTCTTCATAAATTATCAAAACAATATGAATGATTTTTCTCATTTTTCAGTACGTCACTTATCTTTTTTTAATAAAAATTCCATTTTTAAATTCAAATTAGCTCATAAACTCATACCAATCACATTGGGAATCAGATTGAGGTGCGGCTGATAATTATACATCAAAAATGAAAAATAGGTCATTTTCATAAAGTATTTAAAAAATTTTAATGGGTTTTATCTATTTTGAGTAGACCATTTATAATTTTTTATAAAATTGATGTTGATTTTAAATAAAAACACACACTTGAACAAATATCGGTCACACCGTGCATCAGATTGGGGTGTGGCTAATTCATACATGTCTCAAATCACATATAGATCATTTTAATAAAGTATAAAAAAATATGAATATTTTTTCCATTTTTGAGTAGGTCAGTTTATTTTCTTTTTAAAATTGATGTCAATTTTAAATAAATACTTTCCTAGAGTCGGATAGGTCACACCATTCTTCAAATAGATGTGTAGCGGATTCTTACATGTTCTAAATAACTTATGGATTTTTATCCTAATATATCAAAATATATGAATGTTTTTTCCTGATTTTGAGTATGTCACTTGTATTGTTTACTAAAATTTCATTCTAAACATTAAACACAGACTTTGACACATATATATCACATCATGTATCGCTTTGATGTGATAATGATTCCTATATGTCACAAATGCTTTATGAATCAGTGCCTTAAATTATAAAAAAAATCCAAACATGTATTTTTTGTTTTTAATGAGTTGATCTTTTTAACGTCAAATTTCAATTTTAAACTGAGAATGAACAAAATGAGTAAGTTGTCTTTTTTAATAAAATTAATTACAATTTTAGAAAAAATGAATTACTTTGAGTAGTACTGGTCACATCACCTATTATTTTTTGGTTTTAATGATTCCTACACATCCCAAAGTCTCAAAACACTACAGGAGCAGCTTCGAACTGCCAACACTACATGATCAGCTTCAAACAAACCACATAAACTCGAAAAAATAATACACCTATATAAGAAAACATTTATTATGAGTAATAATATAAAAAAATAAATTAAATTTAACTATGACATAATAAATTAAATCTATGGACAATGATTTTACTATGAAGATTTCAAGATTACCTCTTGATTGATCAGTAGAGGGAACTATAAGTAAATTGATAAATTTAAACATTGTATAGGGGAATGGTTTTGAGGGAGTTGATGTATTTGGATGTTTTGGTTTCAAAATGATAAATATGGAAAGGGGACCCCAAATAAAAAAAGAATTCACCAGTATAAGATAACAATAATTATATGAGTAATACTAAAAATAAAAATATATATATATACGAAACAATACATTAATTTTATGGATAATAATTTTACTATGAAAATATCAATATTACATTTTTAATTGATGAGAGTAAGCGATGTTTCTCTTCGTACAAATGTAGTGGAGAGAACATAAAAGAAAGTGATAAATGAAACAATAAAGGGGTAAAAAGGTTTCGAGGGAGTGGATTTATTAAAGTTGGGTAGAGCACACAACTCAAACAAAAGAATCCAACTGTATTAAAAACTTACTATGTGAGTAATAATAAAAATAAATAAATCAAACATAAATATGAAAAAAATTAATAGCATGGAATGTTATTTTATTGTGTAAACATCAGGATTAACACTTTAACTAAGTAAAGGCAGAATTGTTGTTATTCATATAAAGGTAGTGGAGGGAACATGAAATAAAGTGATAAATAAAACACTATATGGGTGAATATGTTTTGATGATGAATTTATTTCTAGATGTTTTTGTATAGAAAGGAATGACATATGGACAGAACCCCCCAAATCGAACAAAATATACAAACTATATAAGAACAAATTATTATGTGAGTAATACTATAATTAAATAAATTAAACATAAATATGAATAAGTAAATTAATTCTATGGAAAATGATTTTACTATGAAAATACCATTATTACCTAAATAATTGAGTAGAGGTAGGGGTGTTTCACTTCCTACAAAGGCAGTGGAGAGAACATGAATGAAAGTGACAAATTCAATAATGTAGGGGTGAAAAGGTTTTAAGAGAGAAGATTCAAACAAGTTGGATAGAGCACCCCAACTCGAACAAAAAAAATCCACCTATATAAGAAAACAATTAATATGTGTGTAATAATAAAAATAAATAAAAAAACATAAATATGAAATAATACATTAATTCTATGGAAAATTATTTTACTGTCAAAACACCAATATTACCTCTATAATGAATCATTGGAAGCTTCGTTTCTCTTCATCCAAAGGTAGTGGATAGAAATATAAATATAGTGATAAATGAAACATGAAATGGGTGGAATTATTTTGATGGGGAAGAAGTATGTGAATGTTTTGGTGCAAAAAATAATTGAAATATGGACAAAGATCCCTAACCCGGAAAAAATAATCTACCTGTATGTGAAAACTAATATTATATGATTAATAATAAAAAGATATATATTAAACATAAATATGAAAAAGAAATATTAATTCAATGGAAAATTATTTTACTATGAATACATGAATATTTCCTCTATGATTGAGATGAGACATCCCTATTTCTCTTCCAATAAAGTCATTGAACATGGACCAAAACCATTTAAAATAAATGAACTCTTCAAGGAATAAAGAAAATTAAATCAAAGTTTCATTATATAATTTTTCAGTAAAATAAATATTTTATATCATCACATTACCTTTACATATTTATAAAGGGTTTCTTTGGTCTTGATATAAGCTAATAAAAAATCAAGGATTCTCTATTCACTTCATTACGATTTAGTAGACTATATGCATGTTAGAAAACCAAAAATAAATTAATGATATTGCTGTCTATTTGTCTCAATTTTTCTATAGAGCCAAAACATGTATTGGTCGTGCATTACTCACAACGTTAATAATATAACTAAGTATTCCTTGTGAAATTTACTAATATTGGTTAACTACCACAGAGCATTGCATCTAACTTGAACTTCCTTCTTGAAATCCCATTGATATCCTCATCCCACACTTTCTAACAACAATCTCTATCATATCACCATTCAACATTCACATCGCTATATTTTCATTGAAATTTTTTTCATTATTTAAACAAGTGGGATTATTTTACCTTCATATCATTTCATGATTCTCAGGTTTCTTCTTCATTCATATGTGTTTTCAACAGAACCAATACCAAATGAATTAAACTATTATAAAAAATTGTTTCTCTATGTTCAAGAATATAATTAGTTTTTTCACTCTATGTGTGGGATGAGAGAATCATGGGTATGCTAAGATGGAAGTTCATAAAAGATACTATTTTAAGTTGTAGTTAACCAACATTATTGGAGTACATAAAGAATCCTTAGTTTTATTATTAGCATTGTGAGTGATACATAGACAATAGTTGTTTTGGATTAACAGATATATGGATCCAAATCGGAATCAATATTTTTCCAAATCTTCTAGACTAATAATTATTGAATAACATCAAAATAAACATAGATAAATAATTTTAGAAGGGTCGTCTATATGATCCCTTACAAACACAATGAACACTTCAACTCCATATTTATATTCATTTTTCCAATGATTGGCGTGCATCTATTTTAAGTTCATATCCATCCTATTGTGTTCAAAAAGAATTAATTTTATACAACATATAAATAATTCCAAATATGATTTTCATTATCAAAATTGATTGTTATAGAAAATACTAATAATAGAAAGCCATCATTTGATTATTTCAAATAATTTAAGTGTGATGAATAAATGGGTAATTAATTTTAAGAAAGGAATTAATCCACATAAAATATTACTTTAATCCCCTAAACAAATGAAAATATAATATAGGTAGTTAAGGAGTAATAAGAAAATAAAATATGACAAACAAGAATAATAAATTCACAATCAATCAATTAGAATATTTAGAAATGGATTAGAACAAGTGATGTAGGAACCTAAACAATTATTACATTTAAATTTAATGGTAAATGAATATTTGAAAACATCTCAAGAGTATTAGGATTTCATATCATCACACAAACCCATCCTAATGAAATTCATGTCACTCCAAATGGATGTAAAATTAGTATTTATTAATGGATTACAAGAATATGAATTTCCTAAAACAAAAAAAATATTTTTCTCATTCATTAATTCAAGAATAAATTTTGTAAATTGAAAAAGGTGATGTATGAATTGAAACATGAACTAAGAGCTTGTTTTTGAAGGCTATATGAATTATTAAATAAAATATAATAAATAAAATGAATAATTGATCATAATAATTATTAATATTAATTTTATGGATATATTGAAAGTGTTTATCAATGTGGATGATATCATAGTTATAGGCTCAAGAGATTAATAATGATAATAATTTTCTACATTAAAAATGACTTATGTTTAAATGTTGATGATTACTGTGTTTAAATTTTCATTCATTTATATTATACTCATGGAATTAATAGAATATTTGTTTCCCAATCCATGTATGTGGGGGAACTGTTTTATAAATTTCAAAAGGAAGATTGAAAACCCATGTTGACACCCATTGAAAATTGATTAAAATTTTCAAATGTTGTAGGTGGAATGCCAATCCATATGATGGAGTGTGGGAGATTTTTTATATGATATCTTTTTATAGTAAAAAGGTTTGATGTTATATTATTATATATGTAATATAGCTAGTTATCAGAGTGATTCAATAAAAATACACTTGTTATTAATTAAAAAATATACTCAAAAGAGGAGAAATTCTTGAAAATATAAATTTCTGACCAAGAAAATTTGTTTTTTATAGTGGTATATAGGTCTCAAAAAAATTTATATGACTAGAAAGGGGTATTATCAAAGGATTTGTTTTTTTAAAATTAATGATAGGTGGAGTAGGATGTGAGGAAAAATTAAAATATAGTTGAAAAATAGTACATAACATCAAGGTATAATATTTCACATATTATTACTAAAAGGATTTATAAATAATTGGGGATTAATCTAAATAGGGAGAAAATTAAAATAGATTTTGTTAAAATTGTAGAGACATGGGAATTATAATTATTGAGAAAAGGCACAACACATTTAAAAATAGATAATGTATCCAAAACAAACCCAGGACAATCATATATAAAACACCAATGCTCTCCCATGATAGTGTCCAAGGGGAATTCTTTATCCCCCCTAGTTTGGAAACAAGCACCAGGGCATCTAAAAAACACAAGGGAATGATTTGGACCAAAAAGTAAATAAAACTAGTAAGAATAAAATTTAAATAAAAACTACCATGGTGAATCTATACATTATATTACCACACTAATATATATAAGTATAAAAAATAATATATTAAGGTATATAATATAAAATAAAACCCTTAACCTTCCTTCAACTCCATCAAACATAAAACCAAAAGTTTTAATTTCTAAAAATTCACCTGTATAGAATACATTTATAAAATAAATAACAAAAAATATTTATGATAAAATTGGATGATAAATATTGTAAATGTAAACAAAATAAAAACAAAAAATAAACTCTATGTTTCACCATTGAGTCTAGAAACAATAAACTCTCTATGACAGATCATGAGTTGAATCAAAATTGGAAACTGAGATAATTGGAAGGAAAACATCACTAGAATATAATTATCTGATCTTAAATAATGACATCATCGAAGAAAAAAATCAAAAACAAAAGCAAAATTACACAACGGAAATTAGAAGGACTACCTCGCTAGGTTGAAGAAAATATGAGACCATATTTAGAAACCCTAACTTCAATCAAACATCGAAGGTCATATGAGATGTTTGAGCAACTAGAGGCAATCAAGTGGTGTCATTTGAGATTTGATTTATCGAGGAAGAGTGTCAATAGTGGGTGAATTCCATAGAATGATTTTGATATTGCATAGGGTTTGCAAATAGTTACAGTTTTTTAATTATATCAGAACATTATTATCAACGTTTATAAAAAACACTGATAAAGAGTCCTTTTATCACGACTTATTACATTATCAATGATAAAAGAACTCATTTTAATCTATTTTTAGTGTTGATAAATCTAGGTATTTATCATCGCTAAAAAAGAATCGATAAAACCAATCTTTATCAGTTCTAAACTTATAGCTCTCTTAATTGCTCATTTTTTCAACACTTTATTTATCCTAGATAAAGCCTCATCTTAATCAGTATGAAATAAGCATTGATAAAGATACTTTTATAAGTTCTTATTACATAAGAACTCTTAAATAATTTATAATTATATTTATAAATATTTTTTAAATATTTATAAATACTTTATAAATATATATAAATATAAATTTGATAAATATTTTTTAAAATATATTTATTATAATTATATAATTATTTATTTTTAATTAAAAAAACATTTCTAGAGAATAATATTTATATACTTATATATATTTATATAATTATACTTTTATATGTCTAATAAATATATTTAAATATAAATATAATATGTATATTCTTTATTTATGTAAATTTGTTATAAATTTGAAAATTATTTAAATATATATAATTATTTATTTATAATTATATAAATACTTTTAATATATATATATATATATATTTATAATTATAAATATTTTATTTTATAAATATAGTAAGTGTATGTTTTTAAATATATTTATTTTCATTTTTTACATATATATATTTAACATTATTATGTAAAATCTAATTTTAAGTGTATGCATATATGTTAAAAATGATTGAAATTTAATAAATTAAGAATAAAAATACATAACAATACTGAAACAATTGACATGTTTTATGTGTGGTAATTTTATATAAAATTTCATTAATTACCTATATGTGAAATCAATACCACACATATTTGATCAATGCAAAATTGAAAAATCAAAGGCCGTTCAATTATATGTTAGTACTATGAAATCAGTCTATATTTTTAATTCATTTTAATTTTTAATTATAATTCATTATTTAATAAATATATGACAATTTAATGTAAATAAAATAAATATTTTTTAATATATAAATCTTATTTATATGGATTAATATATATCTATATATATAATATATAAAATTTAATAACATTAATTAACATAATTATCTAATTAATAAAATGTTATATAAATAATAATATATAATTAAATTATTAATTTTTGTCAATAATTATTTAATTAATAAAATTGGTAATATTTTTTTATTCAATTTTTTAAATTTTTAATTATTTTATTTTATTTATTCAAACCTTTATCAGTGCTAAAAAATCATTGATTAAATACATATTTATCAGAAATGAAACTAAAGTGCAGATAAATATTACTCTTTATTAGTGCTAAAAATAAATACATGATAAAATGTTAAATTTATCAGTGCTTTCCTTAGAGCTGATAAATATGCCATTTATTTTCATTTTTTTCTAGTGATGACAAATACCAGTGCTTTTAATGACCAGTTTTGTAGTGATGTATTCAAAATGTGCCTAGTCAATGCTAGAGTAAGACTTATGATGATGTGTCCTAGGGGACCTTAAAGGGGTATAGAATCCAAGGTTAGATATGTCCCTACTGGGGATATTTCCCAGAAAATATTAGGGTGAGTTTGGGGTGTTGGGTTTGAACCACAAGGAAGGTTTCTACATATCCTATTTAGATAAGAATCAAAGGCCAATGTATTTTATATGTGTGGTATTAAACATATAGAGGATGCCTAAAATTTCATTATCAATAATTTTTTCCGTTTAATTTTTCTCTCACATGGGAATATGGACCTTTGAGAAGATTGTAACACGGTTTTTGGTCATACACCCTAGGGGAATTCGTTCCCATGGTAAGAGGAAGATACAAAAAAGAATTATCTACTAGGATATGTATTTGATTTTTAAAAATTAATTATCATCACTGACCGAAAATCCAGTATGAGTAATGCTCAGTGTGAGAAACAAGTGTAAGTGATAGATTTGGAAAACCAAAAAATCCACTTCTTCCACTAGTTGATGAGGTTGAGGAAATAAAAGGTGGGAGAATTCACCACCAAAAATACTAGGTGCTACTCTATAATGGATTCCCTGAAATTAAAAACAATCACCCCTACCCTTTTGATATATATAGGAGATTGTGAGGGAATTTCACCAAACAAAAATAGGGCATTTTCATATTATTCCCTTCAAATTTCCAGAAATCGATATCTCTATCAGTACTTAGAAGACATCTTCCACCATCCCTAATGTTGGGATCCACATTACTGGAGGATTGAAAAATAGTTAAAATTCTTTTAATACCTCCCATAAGGGAGTTCAAATGTGAATCTTTGTTTTACAGGGGAATACAATACTGTATGGATAAATTGAAAGTGTGGCATATCCCTAGGTTTAATGAATCATGTGGATGTAGAGGAGGACATAATGATTGAATTTATAGGTTCTAATAGAATATTAGTGAATACAGTTGGATATTTTATTAAGTGTACAATATAGGTCCAAACTCTATGTATAATTAGGTCTCCATGTTCATAATGTGAAAAAACATTAATGATACTGCATACTGTATACATGTACCTTATGTGCAGGGAGGGGAGTCATGAAGTGTCCCATGAAGTGGGATACCTAACTATGATATTATTTGGGCCCCAGGGAAACCATTGCGCATTCCCATATAGGTCCTCTTGAAAAGGATCCCTTTTTAATTCTCGTTAATGATAGGATGTAGGTAGATTACATGTCGGCGTCTTCTCATTTCTTCATGGTTATTTGATTGTACTTATTTCTTCAATGATAATGTATTTATAGAAAAGGTATGTAACCATTTTACTTCGATAGTCAGTTGGACACATTAAATACACAATGACATGTGGTGAAGTGATAAATACATTATTCGCATAATATTTGGTGGTGTAAATGGTGGTAAAAGGAAGATTTCCACCTTTAAAACTTTCATTTGTGGATGGGTGTTTCTTCTCTTCTAGGTCCCACAGAAGAAAAATTAATTTTCAGGGGAATTAATTCATTTCCTCTCTGCAAGAAGGATTTATTTTCATTTTTGGGAGCACTATGTGGAATCGTAATCCAACATATCATCAGTGTTATGTGAGAGGAATGTGACACTTTTAGAATCATGGTTACTGGACATTTTTTTTACTCCATGAATTATTTATCCAATCACACTTTTATATTTTCCATATTCATCAGAGGTTTTGAGTATTTTTTGGGGGCCCAATAGTCCCCATGGTGTACACCATTCCTTTTCATTATGAAGAATGATGGCTCAATATTCATTTTCATTGATTATAGTGTACATAACTAGATCAATATCAAGAAAAATTTACATATACCCTGTATTAAATAATTCTTTAACAAATGTAACATCATAGACCTGTGTTCCAATAAACTGAGTCCCCAAGCTGGGTTATCACGAGAGCTCAAGTGTGCCTCCCTATATGATATAGGTTTCTGACTACCAGCAAGGGTCTATATTAGTCATATGTGGAGACTATACCCTCTTACCTGAGTAAATCATTGTAGAGAACATATAAACAAGGAACATAACATGATCTAATAAATGAAAAATCATAAATAAAAATTTCCCAATTGGGTACTAACCACAATGAATATTAAATATGTTATGTCATGCAATAATTCCAAGTGAACAAAAACCCAAAATAAATAAAAACAATATAATAGCCAAAATGGCCATGAATTCTTTTCGCAAACCTCATCTATATTCGACCCATGCACAACTCAACTCCCTAGCATAGGGCCCTTACCATTGTCCAAGATATTTGGAATGGTGTGATTCATCTAGCTTGGCCGATTACCACTCTTTGGATGAATTTCTTGAATTCGCTTTGTTGGATTGACTACATTGCTACTCATGCCTTCCATGAAGCGAATTCTGTTACTGATTCCCTTGCTAAAAAAGGTGTTCACCAGAACATAACTTGGATGGATGCCATTCCAGCTGATTTATTTCATCGTTTTGATAGAGATTGTAAGGAAATCCCATATTATTTTATTTTGTAACTTTTTTTCTTTATTATTAAATAAATTTTACTTTGGTCTTTGACCAAGGCACTACTTTCAAAAAAAGTTCATCATAAACATGTAATCCAAGCGATATACATTTACCTTATTCACACAATATTCATTGCATTTATCATTAAGCATAAGATAACAGGTTAAGTCCCTATATCACTTTGGAAGAGCATATAATGTTATCACCACACTTACCTGGGAGCCCCAATTTGGGTATTTTCATTTAATACAACCATTAGGGGCATATAACATCAACCTGACTCCTCAACCCGTGCATTTCATAGTAGTTTAGAGTATCAATCCAACCCTACCTGTGGGAGGAGCATCAGTCTGTAATCCCACCACCAAGACATTTTTACATTCTTATTTAACAATTCACTACATTTATCCATATCCCAACCAATACAAAAAATAATTATAACAATAATGATTGACAACAATCAACATTTTATTCAATGTTTTTAAATAGCCTTTTTACAATTACATTTTACAATACATAACCAATTATCACAATTATCTTTCCCATGTCTGATCACATTAACCCTATTCATCAATTCACAAGACATTACCAATCCCATGTGTTCAAAATTTCCTGTACACTAACTATCCTAGGGTTTTTTTAATATAATTTGTAACGACCAGAGTCCGGAGCCCCTCCACAGGTGCCCCGTACACGGTTCGCCACATGACCTCAAGCGCGTTTCGCTGAACGCCAGAGGCTGCTGACTAGCAGCGAGGGCCTTGGTGAGTCAGTGGGGAAACTATTCCCTAATTCAGTAAGGTATACAAGGTAAGAAAACAACAATAAACAGAGAAATAAGTAAACAACATGCATAACAAAAGAAACCAAACAGCAGAAGCAATGTATATATATATAACTATGATGAAAATGATGCAGCAGGTACAACTATCTAAGGAAAACTGCAAACACAACAACATGCTGAAATACAACTGAAACTAAGTACAAAAGAAAAACATAATAATCTCCTCATCATTGTGAGCCATGGCTCAGTCCCATGCTCCCTAGCTCCTCGTGCAATCAAGATCCTATAGTAGAAGGGCGCTTCCCCTTATCTATACCTGAAGCAACATAGTCAACTTGGGCCCAAAAACATGGTTCAAACAGGGTGTGAGATACAATCTCAGTAGGAAATCACCCAAAGATTTGTGCCTAATAGTCAATGAATACATGGCAGTAAATAAACAAGAAGCAGTAAATAGGAAAATACAAGCAGCTACAATCCACAGTTCTAACAAGTAAAGCACACAAGTAAGCAGTCAACAACAAGAAGAAAACAGGTAACCCTCTTGGTAGCTCTCTTATTCTAACCCCTATGGTTCAACCCATGGTACTAGAAACCCAATGGGGGGCACACACAGCCTCACCCCTCTGTTTCAGCTACGTAATTAAGCAGACTCTTTGGGGAATCAGTCACCATCAATTCCCCCTATAGTCTCTTATCATGCTAAATGATCTCTGGGGAAGCACTCAATGTCAATTCCCCCTGTGTCCCGCGTCGTGGATCTACAGACTCTCTGGGGAAGCACTCAACGTCAATTCCCCCTATAGTCTCGCATCGTAATTAAAAGACACTCTCGAGAAGCCCTTTCTTCGATTCTCCCTTTGGTCTACTACTCTATGTTCTCACAGTCCTGGGTATAACTAAACATGCTAAAAGCTTGTGTATCGTCCATGTAAACCTCAAAAACTACTTGTCTATCAACTAAGGCTCAACAGTAACAAAAGAGACAGTTCCACTATCCTAAAACAAGGTATGGCAACTGGCAAAACGCCCAACGGGAAAAACAAGCATGGAAAAGCAACCTGAGCACAAAATAAATTACACTACTCACAAGAAATAACCCTTACTAAAGTAATCAAGCAATGCAAACAAAAAACAAGGGAAAAACAGGAAACACACAATACCCTAGTAAATGGTATTGGTGGAAATTGCAAAAAATATTCATCAACTTCATATGGAAAGGCACAAACCACCTACCTCGATCCTAGGAGATCGATATACGTGAACCTCGACAACAGATTCTCCTTAGAATGACATATATCTGAGAAAACACAAAAAATGCTCAACCTATGATAACATGGAAATGAGGATGAATCAAGAAACAAGGCTAAATAATAAGGAAGAACTCACCGCTGCGATTCCAACGCAACTGATCGTGATCGAATCAGAGAATAGACGGCGAGGCGAGAGCCTGTCGAAGATCTGGCCATACGGTCACTCTCGGATGGACGAAATCTGAAGAAAAAGATGATTTTGGGGGTTATCGGCGACCCCGGTCCATTTAATGAAAAAAAGAAAGTACACGGCATGTACTTTTAGAGTACATGACGTGTACTTCAATTTTTCCGTACTCCGAATTAACCGGACTCCACCTCATCCTTACACACCATGTGTGTGACCCGAGTACGGCCAACACACGACTTCGAGCTGGGAAGAGTACATGGTGTTTACTTAAAAAGTACACGGCACGTACTTATGAAATATCTAGAAAATTCTTTTTTCTCAAAAACTCTAGAAAAAAGGAAAAACATACTGGAAAAGAGCTCTGGGTTCTTACGAACTTCCCCCCATAAAGAAATTTTTCCTAGCATTTCCCTAACGAGGAGGATTAGGAGAAACCCCGAACAGCTCCAGCCACTATGATCGAACATCGGCCTCCCTCTCCCAGCTCTAGTCATGTGCTCGCCTGTGCTGCCATAGCACTCATACCAGAGGAACAGACCACGCACGGAGAACCTTCGTACTACGATCGACAATCCGGATAGGGTGCTCCTCGAACGACGCATCTTCTTCAAGCTCGACTTCGTCAGGCTGAAAGGCATGAGACGGGTCTGAAAAGTAGCGCTAGAGCTGAGAGACGTGGAAGAAGTCATGCATGGACCGATACCTCTGAGGTACCTGCAACCGATAGGTGACTGGCCCCACTCTCTCCAAGACCTCAAATGGCCCGACGTACCGCGGTGAAAGCTTACCCTGTCTCCGAATCCTTTTGTGTCCCATCCTCGGTGCGACACGTAGGAAGACCTGATCACCGACCTCGAACTCCAAAGGTTGTCTCCGTTGATCAGAATAAGACTTCTGCCGAGACTGTGCTGTAGCCATCCTCTTCTGAATCAGCTCTATATGCTCTGAAGTCTCCTGTATAAGACGAGGTCCTAGAAAAGCTGCCTCATCAGCCTCCAGCCAGCATAATGGTGATCGACATGGCCTACCATACAAATCCTCGTATGACGCCCTCTGAATGGTCACCTGGAAACTGTTGTTTTAGGCGAACTCCACCAGAGGAATATGCTTCTCTGATGAACCGCCAATGTCAAGGATGCAAGCTCGGAGCATATCCTCAAGCACCTAGATCGTGCACTCGGACTGGCAATCAGTATATGGATGATATGCTGTACTCAAAAGTACCTGTGTACCCAAGGCCTTCTGAAGTACCTACTAGAACCAAGAGGTATAGCACGCATCTCTGTCCGAAACAATAGAACGTGGAACTCCATGCAGACGAACGATCTCCCCGTTGTAAAGTCGTCCCCGATCATCGACACTGAAGGTCTTCTTGATTGGCAAGAAGTGAGGAACCTTCGTAAGTCTGTCGATGACAACCCAAATAGCATCGTTTCCTCAGGGTGATCTCGGCAACCTGATCCCAAATTCCATCACAACATCATTCCACTTCCACTCTGGAATGGGTAACTTCTGTAAAAGCCCCGTTGGTCGCTGATGCTCTGCTTTCACCTGCTGAGAAGTAGAACATCTCATGACAAAACTAGCAACATTCTTCTTCATACTTGGTAACCAGTATTGGCGATGAAGGTCCCGATACATCTTGCTGACGCCAGGATGAACTGCCCAAACAGAGGAATGGAAATCCCGCATCAGCTCCTCACGTATGTCTCCTGGCACCCATACGAGTCCTTGGAAACACAAGATCTCATCCTCACCCACTGTCCATCTAGGAAGAGGGTCCCCTCATGGAACACTCTCTCGCAGGACTAAGCCTTCTAAGTCTGATAGCTGCCTCATCCATACCCAATCAATTAGCGTGGAGGTAACAGCTACAGAAGATAGAAAAGTCTATCCCCGTCTGTCGTGCAACTCCAGATGCATCTCAGAGAACAGAGCCATCAGCTACCACTCACTACTGGCCTCCTGAATTTCCTGAACCTGAGTTCTCCTGCTCAACGCATCTGCCATGGCATTGCCCTTTCCTGATGTATAGGAAAGCTTGAAATCAAATGACTGAAGATACTCGACCCACCTGCGCTGCCTCAGATTCAGATCACGCTAAGTGAAGATATACTTGAGACTCCTGTGGTTAGTGAATACCACAAAGTAATCTCCCAGAAGATAGGGTCTCCAACAGCGCAAGGCATGAAAAACACCTGCCAAATCTAGATCATGCGTAGGATAGTTCCTCTCATGTGGCCTCAACTACTGAGACCCGTATGCCATGACTCCATCTCCCTGCAAAAGTACAGCTCCCAGCCCGATACCTGAAGCATCACAGTAAACAGTGTCGCTCTTGCCTGGCTCCGAAAAGACTAGTATCGGTGCTGACGTCAACTTCCCTTTCATCTCTTGAAAGTCGGACTCACAAGAATCTGACCAAGAGAACTTCATCCCCTTCTTGGTCAGACCTATCAAGGGTGCTGATAAATGAGAAAAGTCTTGAATGAAGCTTTTGTAATATCCATCCATCCCTAGGAAGCTCTGTACCTCAAAAATTATCTTCGGATTCTCATAGGAAACTACAACTCTCACTTTCTCTGGGTCCACAGATACTCTTGCCTCTGAGATGACGTGACCCAAGATGTGAATTTGATCCATCCAGAAGTGGCACTTCGAGAGTTTAGCATAAATCTGATTCTCTCTCAGTGTACTTAGAACGATCTCAAGATGTGTGGCATGGTCATGTCGAGGGTGAGAGTACACCAAGATATCATCTATGAAGACCACGATGAAGGAATCCAAGTAAGGATAGAAAACTCAGTTCATCAGTGCCATGAAAACTACAGGTGTGTTCATGAGACCGAACGGCATGACTGCATATTCGTAAAGACCGTACCTGCTCCTGAAGGCTGTTAGAGGTATATCTGATGGTCTAACGTGAAACTGATGATAACTGGACCTCAAGTCGATCTTCAAGAACACCAGGGGTCCTCGAAGCTGATCAAAAAGGTCATCAATCATCAGGAAAGGATATCAGTTATTTTCCATCAACTGGTTCATCTTCCGATAATCCACACAAAGCCGAAGGGTACTATCTGCCTTCTCCGCAAACAAAACAGCCGAACCGCAAGGAGAAGTACTGGGTCGGATGAAACCCTTAGACTGTAACACCTCCAACTTCTTCTTGAGGTCTTGCAACTCAAGTGTGTCCATTCTATATGGAGGAATGGACACCGGTTCCACTCCTGGAACGAGCTCAATAGAGAAGTCTACCTCACGCTCCGGAGGCAAACTAGAAAAGTCCTCTGGAAAGACATCCCTGAAGCGATCCACCACTGGAGGAAGGTCCAACTATAGAGTCCCCTAATCATCAAGATAAATACTAGCAATCTAGGTCATCACTCCTCCTTGCCCAAGATGCTGGAGTCCTTCCCGACTCGCCCGAACTTCCCATTTGCCTCTATAAAGGAAAGATTCACCATCTGGTGAAAAGAAACTCACTCTGCGCCGATAAAAGTCGACGACTGCCTGAAAGGGAATCAACCAATCCATGCCAAGGATGACATCATAGCCTGTCATCTCTAGGACATAGAGATCCCAGAAGAAGCGATACCCTGCAACCTTGAGAGGGCACTCTATACACTGGCGTACACTAGATGTCCTCATTCCAAAAGGTGTGTCTAGTGTCAATGTGTCTGGAGAAGAAAAGACACAGAGTCCAAGGATCTCCACAATAACAATGGATATAAAACTATGTGTAGCACTAGTATCAAAAACGGATGAAGATAAAACAGAGGCTACTAAAATCGTACCTCGATCATTAGAAGGGCTGGGATCCTGCTCTTGATAAGTCTGTTCCACGACGAAGGATTGGCATGTACTGTGGCCCTGCCCCCCTGGATGACCACTCTGAGCTGAACCGCCATGCTGGTGCTGAGGAACTGGTGGCTGCCTGCCACGACCTCGACCTCCATCGTGGCCCGAACGGCCGGAAGAACTCCAGTTCCCTGACTGATGAGAAACTGGCAGTGTTGCTCCTATACGAGGAGTCATGGAAGAACCCCGGTCAACAGCCGCTGGTGAGAAAACCTGGCAAAACCGCTGAAGGTGACCCATATTACCACAAGATCGGCACTCTAGTGGGTCCCCTCTGGCATTGCAGCCTCGTGTGCCCTGTCTGACCACACTGATAGAATGTCACCTGGCTGGCCGATGAGGCGTCACGCTTCCTCGAATCACCGCACGTGGGCTCCCGACGACGCTTCTTGCTGTCATCAGAAGGAAAGCTAGCTCTGGAAGTAGAACCGCCCTGGCTCACAGCTTTATAGTCTCTCAGATTGCACTCCGCAATCAGTGCCTGGTTGATGATTGAAGTAATAGAAGTTAGCTGGAAGATGTTCACCTACGAGCGGTTCTCTCGCCTGAGTCCATCCTAAAACATCCTCACCAAGAACACCCCACTACCATATCAATGGGGTGTAAAATGATGAAGCTCAGTGAAACGAGATGAATACTCTATGACAGATAGAGTACCCTTCCCTAAGCTCATGAACATCCGGGCTTGATCGGCCCTCAGGGTCTCCTGGTGGAAGTAGTCGTAGAACACATGCTGGAACTCCTCCCAAGCCATAGCCTGCTGCTGACCCGCCTGTGAGATCACTTCCCAAAACCTCATGGCGGATTATCAGAGTATGTAGGTGGAGAGCTTGACCCTCCCCTCTAGAGGTGTCTCCAGATGCTCGAAGATAGTCATCATGGCTTCTAGACATGACTCTACAACCTGAGGTCCTCCCTCCCCCGAGAACGTGGGAGGATGCTGCGGCTGGAAAACTCTCGTCAAGTCTGCCAGAGACGAGGCAGGAGGCATTGCTCCTTGGAAGTCCTGCATCATCCTCATAAAACCTTCCCTAAACTGCGCATCAACTCCTGCAACTGGTACAACAACTGCTGCCAAGGCTGGCTCGGCTAGGAGATCGACAAGAAGTCCTTAATCAGCCCTGTTTGGCGTCTGATCCCTGCCTGACGACAGGCATACGACCAAAGGACATCTCAGAGGCATAGCTCTGAAAGATCAAAAGAACACCTTAGATCAGGAAAACAAGGACAGAGAACAAAAGTGTACAAAATGGGAACAGGGGAAGAAAAAAACACAAGATTTCAAAACACGACTACACGGCGTGTATAAAACTACACGGCGTGTCTTTTGAAACCACTGACTTGGGCGTGTACTCTCACCCTACAAGTCGTGTAGACTTCAAACTACACAGCTTGTTGGCTAATACACATGGCATGTACTTGAAACTATTCCCCTGCCCGAGTCTCCTTACACGGCCAACCCACATGGTCCGACTCAACAGAAGACTACACGGCGTGTTCAAAACAGACACGGCGTGCACTAGACAAGGCTTCGGCGGTTCGTGTTGTTGAGTACACGACCATCTACATGGCTGGATCATACACGGCGTGCTCCGAACAAACACGGTGTGTAAAGGAGAAGATGACACCGTCCTGTGTTGTCCGTGACACGGCTGGGTACCTGGACAAGACTGCACGACGTGTTCTGAACAAACATGGTGTGTGGAAAAGAAGGTCACGCCGGACTGTGTTGGTCGTGACACGATCGGGTACCTGGACAGGACTACACGACATGTTCCCTATGGACACAGCGTGTTCTACCAGAGCTTCCCCGGCTCGTGTAGTTAGTGACATGGTCGGGTACACGGCTCTGAACTCACATAACGTGTTCCTGAAGTTAATCCCACGACACCGTGTTCTGCACACACGGTCAGTGAAACAACCTGAAAACTACACGGCATGAATCTAAAAAGTACACACCGTGTATTTTGGGTTTTTTGGGTAGTAGCTCAGTAACTGCACAGAATTCCAGAACACAAAAACAAGGAGAAAAGATGCCAAAATCCGATCTGTGAGGGCCCATAACACCTCAAGAACCAAATTTTTGGCATTCACTTTAAACAAGAACAAAAAAAAAGTTTCTAATATAACAATAGAGAATCTGTCAAGCGTCTATCACAACAGCATGCATAATCTACACAGATCCTATCACGACAGCATACAATCGCTAATGCACCCTAGATGGCATGGAAAGAATGTATGACATGTGATTTCTACATGTGCCAATATAATGAATGAGATGACATACCCTCGTCTAATTAGGTTGCGACAGAAATAGAACCGAAATATAAAAACAATAACCACACAAGTCATGTGAATCGCTCTAGGTGAAATCAGGTCAACTATAAAATCTCAGAATCAGCAACTGAAATTAATGAGGTAGTATGGCTTTTCCCTGTACACAGGTTAGCTACTCCCGAGCATAGCTTAATTCCAAGTACCGAATCCGTCATATCCATGGATAAGGTCTACAAACAGTAAATCAAGAGAAAAGAACTCCTCTGACACCACTTTCTAATGACCCGAGTCTGGAGCCCCTCCACTGGTGCCCCGTACCCGGTTCGCCACATAACCTCAAGCGCGTTTCCCCGAACGCTAGAGGCTTTCGACTAGTAGATAGGGACTTGGTAAGTCAATGGGGGAAACTATGCCCTCATTCGGTAAGGTATACAAGGTAAGAAAACAATAATAAATAGCGGAAGTAGTAAACAACATTCATAACAAATGAAACCAAACAGGAGAAGCAATGCATATAAAAAACTATGATGACAATAATGCAGTAGGTACAACTATCTAAGGAAAACTGCAAACACAACAACGTGCCGAAATACAACTGAAACCAAGTACAATAGAAAAACAAAATAATCTCCTCAGCATCGCGAGCCAAGGATCAGTCCCATGATCCCCAGCTCTTGGTGCAATCAAGATCCTGAAGTAGAAGGGCGCTTTCCCTTATCTATACCTTCAACAACATAGTCTGCTTGGGCCTAAAAAAATAGCCCGAAGAAGGTGTGAGATACAATCACAGTAGGAAAACACCCAAAGATTTGTGCCTAACAGTCAATGAATACATGGAAGTAAACAAACAAGAAGCAATAAACATGAAAACACAAGCAACTACAATCCACAGTTCTAACAAGTAAAGCACACAAGTAAGAAGTCAACAACAAGAAGAAAACAGGTAACCCTCTGGGTAGCTCTCTCAGTCTAACCCCTATGGTTCAACCCCTGGTACTAGAAACCCTCTGGGAGGCACACATAGTCTCACCCCTTTGGTTCAGCTATGTAATTAAGTAGACTCTCTGGGGAAGCACTCACAGTCAATTCCCCATATAGTCTCGTATCGTGCTAAAGGCTCTCTGGGGAAGCAGTCAATGTCAATTCCCCCTGTGGCCCACGTCGTGGATTTACAGACTCTCCGGGGAAGCACTCAACATCAATTCCCCCTATAGTCTCACATCGTAATTAAAAGACACTCTAGAGAAGCCCTTCTGTAAATTCTCCCTTTGGTCTACTACTCTAGGTTATGACAGTCCTGAGTATAACTAAACATGCTCAAAGCATGTGTATTGTCCAAGTAAACCTCAAGAACTACTTTTATATAAAATAAGGATCAACAGTAACAAAAGAGACAGTTCCACTATCCTACAACAAGTTATTGCAACTGGAAAAACTCCCAACAGGAAAAAAAATCATGGAAAAGCAACCTGAGCACAAAATAAATTACACTAATCACATGCAATAACCTCTACTAAAGCAATCAAGCATAGAAGGAAAACAACAAGGGAAAAACAGGAAACACGCAATACCCCGGTCAAGGGTATTGGTGGAAATTGCACAAAATATTCATCAACTTCATACAGAAAGGCACAAACCACCTACCTTGATCCTAGTAGATCGATATACGTGAACCTCGATGACAGATTCCCCTTGGAACGACGTAGATCTGTTAAAACGCACAAAATTCTCAACCTACAATAACATGGAAATGAGGAGGAATCAAGAAACAACGCTAAAGCAGAAGGAATAATTCACCGCTGCGATTCCAACGCAACTGACTGTGCTTGAATCGGAGAACAGACGGTGAGGTAGGAGCCCGTCGAAGATCCAGCCGTACACTCACTCTCGGATGGACGAAATCTGAAGAAGAAGGCAATTTTGAGGGTTAGTCGTGACCCCAGTCCGCTTAATGAAAAAAAATTACACGACATGTACTTTTAGAGTACACGGTGTGTACTTCAATTTTTCCGTACTACGAATTAACCGACCTCCACCTCAGCATTACACATCGTGTGTGTGGCCCGGGCACAGCCAACACACAGCTTCGAGCTGGGAAGAGTACACAGCGTGTACTTAGAAAGTACATGGCCTGTACTTCTAAAATTTCTAGAAAATTTATTTCTCTCAAAAACTCTAGAAAAAAGGGAAAACATACCTGAAAATAGCTCCTGGTTCTTACATAATTCATTTTCAACAAGGCACAATCCCCATTTAACTAATTTTACCAGATTTTTATTACCATGCCAAAAAATCCTATAAGTAATCACTAAGCATAGGAACCAAAAAATAATTCATTTTCCCTCCCATAAAACATATAACATGCATATCAGGGGATCTACATTATCAACTTATAACCATGATCATACAAAGATATCTTCTAATTTTGAAAAGTATTGGTGCACCCCATGGGTGACCCTGTAATGGTCAAGTGATCCTCTATGTGTCTCATAGGGACCATGAGTATTTAAATTATTAATTAAGAAATTCATTATACAAAATCTCATAAAAGGATCAAAATCACAAAAAGGGGTAACCAAGAAAAATACCCAAACATGAAAAAATATCAAATAAAACAATGGGATATAACTTATAGACCACCTAACTTGAATCCATTGATGAAAGATCCCTACATTGAAGCCTTAGATCCTGATTCAACCAACCCTTCAGGCCTCTGCCTAGATCTAACTATAAAAAAATTGATTTTATAGCTTCAGAATAAGATGTGAGAATGATGTGAACCCTAATCAAGAAGAGGAATCAAGGGTGAGATTATACTTACCCAGGTCATCTATTTGCAACTAACGACACTCAAAATGACCTAGAGATGAGGGAGAATCACCCTTGGAAGATCTTGAGAGATCATCCTTATCACTAGGGTTTCACGGGTAATGAAAGGAGGAAATCTTGAGTTGGGGTTAAAAATCCTATAATGTAATTTTTGTAAATTTCTCAACTTTATTAGGATGTATGATTTATCCACATGGTTTTCCAAACAATGCACAAACTTTGCATGATTTACTGTACCAAAATCCCCACTTCACACGATTTCCTTGGAATCCTACAAATTTAGCTTAATTGTGTGGTAACCGTGTGCTATCATTTTTCTGTGGCTGAATTGTTTCAAGGGATTCCTCAAATAGTTTTCACGAAACATACAAAAACCAAGCAACATTCCCATAAAAAACTTTTTCCACAATTTTTATACCACAAAACCCTGAAACACCCCTGAGTATTCTTGTGAACTTTGGGAAACAATTATTTGACCAAAAAAAATTACTTAAACCAAAACATAAACAAAAACATACCTAATAAAAATATCAGATCTTACAACCACCCAACCTTTGTACATATTGACCCTGAGTAGCTCTTCCAAAGCACCATTGGGTTTCTGAAGCAATGAGATATGGACATTGGGATCATATATACAATTTTTCCACTAAAGTTTATACTTTTATTTTTTCAATCTACCATAGAACAAAAACCAAAGGAACAACCTTTCCCCACAAAACCTTCTCAATATGATCCACAATACAAACCAGATAATCCCCAAAATATGTTTCAGTCACAAGATCAAAATCCACAATTCTTATCACAAGAGATGGATCAAGATGATACTATCAATTTTTTGAAACATGAAAAATATCATACATCCCTCTATACCACTATGGAAGATCCAATTTTTAAGACACTCATCTAATACTCTCCATAATCTCAAATGGACCCACATATCTAGATGATATATTTCCCTATTTTTGAATGCGATAGTGACCCAACCAGGGAGACACCCAAAGAAACTCACTATCCCGCACCAAGAACTCGAGAGATCTACAATGTCGATCTTCATATTACTTCTACCTACTTTTATCTGTTTACATATTCTTCTAAATCAACCAAACCATCTTTGACTTCTCATGCATGAGGGTTGATCTTAGTAGACCAGATTCCATGGCCTCTAACCAACACAATAGATATCTACATGGTCTCCTATAGAGTTCCTCAAAAGGCACAATGCAAATCATTTCCTGTAAACTGTTATTATAACAAAACTCCACTATTTATAAGTTATTTTCCCATAAACAACCAAAATCCAGGGAAACAGATCTCAAAATGTCCTAAAATAATTGAATTGTATGTTTAGACTGCTCATCTGTCTATGGGTGATAAGCCATTCTCAACAATAATTGGGTACCAAGATCCTTCTTTAATCCCTACCAGAAGAGAGATGTGTAAAATGGATCAAAATCTGAAATGATGGTTCTCAGCACACCATAAAATCACACTATTTCTAGAATATACAATTCACCCAACTAGTAGACTGTATAAGTTTCAAGTATCAATAAAGAATTATCCACATTAGTCATCTGATCCAAAATCACCCAGATTGTGTCATTCTTCCAAGGAATACTTGGAAGGATTAATTCAAAATCAATTGTTACATCATTTTAATTCAATTTCATAATGGGAAATAACTGTGAAAAACAACCCAGACACTAATGATTCTATTTTACCTATTTACAGTTAAGGCATCATCCCATGAAACCCACAAATTATTTCTTTATTCCTAAACATAAATACTACTAATGAAGATCACGAAACATTTTAGTCAATTCTGGATTCAATTCCCACATTGTGGCATGGAAATCACATATCAACTCTTATCACACACCTATCGGCACTACTACATATCCTGGAACATAGAAAAATCCATCGGCACCAAATTCCTATCTAGAATATGGCACCCCACATTTATGACTTTCCTTCAAAGCCAAATACATAGGATCCTATAGCTAACTCTCCTTGTCCAAACTCAAAATTGCAGACTCAATCGCTATAGACACAAGGTTCATTTGAATGTTCCCATATTGCATCTTTATGTGCCTCTCAGCAATCAAAGCCAACATTTTCTAATCATATTTGGATTCATAAACCATGTGATTCGGATTCTTCCAGCTCAGAGCAGACACAACACAATTCCATTTAACTGGTGTTTAAACCAAATCAAAATCAAAGGATTTATGGTACTCAAACCAAATTCACTGTAGAAGATTCAAATCCAAGCAAGAGATGTTGTACATAAGACTTTTATGATTTGTAAGAACCATGAACTGCTCTCCCAACAAGTAATACCTCTAAAAATTCATGGCATAAACCACAATAGCCACCTCAAAGTCATGAGTACGGTAATTTCTTTCATGTGGTCTTAACTACCTTAACCAATAAGCCACAACCCGAAAATATTGTATCAACGTTACCCCATGTCCAACAATAGACACATCATAGAATAGAGGTTACTTCTCAAAAAGTTCAGGTTATATTAGAATCAGTGTGGTAGTCAACCGCTTCTTCAATTCTTGAAAATCAATTTCACATGCCTCAAACCACTAAAACATAAAACCCATCTTTGTTAATATAGAATGTCTTTCCACCAAATGAGATAAATATATAATGAACCTTTGGTATTAGCTGGCCAAACCCAGAAAACTCCAAATATCAGCAACATTCTTAGGGTACTCCCAACACACCGAATCCTACAACTTCTCTAGTTCAATAAACACACTTGACTCAGAAATGATATTTCCCAGTAAATGCACTTTATCAATCCATAATTGACACATTGATAGCTTTGTGTAAATACTAATCTATCTTAGTGTACCAAAGATGATGTCAAGATATTTGGAAGGATTGTGTAGAGTTCAAGAGCACACCAAGATGCCATCAATAACAAAAACCATGAATTTTTCTCGATAAGGGTGAAATATTTAGTTTATTAGCTCCATAAACAAGGATGGTGCATTGGTAAACCCGAATGACATCACTAAAAATTTATGCAACCCATACATGCTCTATAAATCTATTCTTGGAATGTCAGAAGGTATCACCCTCAACTGATGGTATACTATTCTTATATTGATCTTGTAGAACACTGAGTCACCCTTTAGTTGGTCAAAAAAGTCATAAATTCTTGGAATAGTGTTTCAGTTCTAAAATTTCATCTGATTAAACTACCTATAATCAAAACATATCCTCAATAATATATCTTCCCTCTTGGAAAATAGCATGGGAGATCCCAAAGGTGATATAATTGGATGGATAAACCCTTTACAGTCCATCTCCAGAAACTGAAACTAATGTTCCTAATGTTCTACTGGCACCATTAGATACGGCCAAATAGAAAATAGATTTTCCCTGGGAAGAAACTCTAATATGAACTCACAAACCCTTTTGGGTTGTAGTCTTGAGAGACTCTTAATAAAAAAATACAAAACCTGATCCACCTCATGTGTAATGACATATTTCTCAAATTTCCCATCATCAAGAACAAGGAAATCGACTTGGGTTGTGATTTCCCCCAACTACTAAAAAATGGCCCTACACAACCTACTCAAACATCTCAATCACCATGAAGGACATAAGTGTCTCCATCAGGAGATGTGAACATTACTCATTGTCGATGATAATAAGTATGTAATTGATAAACCACTAACCAATCCACACCCAATATCAGTTCAAAACCTGACATCATCAGAACAAAAAAATCCATTGGAAATGATATCCACCAACCTCTAAATCACAACCTTCATAATTCCTAATGTTCACAACTCACACCCTTAACATAGTATCATGTAAAATAAATCCACACACACTTTCCATAGTTATGAACAAACCTATTATGAACTATTATTAAAATAAAAAATTGTATAGCACCTTTTTCAAATAGAGCACTGGCCAGTGTGAAAGCTACATGAATCTTACCTCTAATGGTATATGGTCCAGATTTTCATCCTCCAGGTTTAGACTGAATTACAAGAAGTTGGCATGTCCCTCTACCCTTTACTGAAACCTATGTATGATACACTTTTATAGGACTATATTTTCATAATAATACATTGAAATATTTCAAAATATTATTTTTGAGTCATACATTGATACAACGTGCGATTCTAATGCCTGGTGTGCCCAGAATTAATTTTACAAAATTATTAAATATATTTTATATTATGCATGGACAGTTATTAATGAAAATGGGAAAACTCTTAAATTTTTAACCAAAATAAAAATATGAGACAAAATTTGGGTCTAGAACACGGTGTTTCTCCCAGTCATGACAAAAAAATGAGTTGGTTCGGGATGTTCAGATCCCACACTCACTAGTGGAGCATTTTATGTTATTTAATTAATTTAGTTGATTAATTAATTAAGAATACTAAAACATAATTTAGGATTACAAATTATCACTTTAGATAAATTCCTTCATAATATTATTTTTCCAATGACGAACACCCCCTCTCTTCTCCCCTCCTTCCCATTGATGAACAACAGATAGAGAACAAGGATGAACCCCTTGACATAGATGGATCAAAGTGCAGTGGATCATCCTCCTTCATTGATGACCACTTTCTATGTAAACAATGAGTGTTCCAATCTATGATGGACTAATCGTTATATTTTTCATGCCTTGGATTAAATTTTTATTGTGTTGTAATTTTTTTCTTCAACCTCCACCCCTTGAATTCAAACTCTACATGATCATATGTACTGGATTTATTTTGTTATCAGGTGTCTTAATCCTAGTGACCTATTCTTCATCGTTATCCAAGAACACTTTTAATTTATTATTAAAACATTGGCTTTTGGTTCTTTTACTTCAATTTTCTTTAGGATTATCACTATGGAATCCCGGTGGATCCCGATTCAATGATTGTTGGGTGCCCTGAGCTCGATCAGATGGTCAAAACGAGGAAGATTTTACAAACAAATAATCAATTGCAAGTAAGGAACTGTTATGGAAATAAAACATCACAATGATGAAATTTTTTAATGTTATATAAAATTATGATGATAATCTAAGCCATGATGGTTCTTGGAAGATTCAACCAAACCCTCAGTTTCAGACGGGGCCGAATTGCGATGAACAATAAACAAATCTTTCATTCCTCAGAAAGATCTGGGGATTTTAGATCAAAATTAGGTGAACTAGACCGCTACATGAGTAAATATTAAGAATGATAAAAGATTAGAGAGATTTATTATATTTTTATGAAATTACAGACTACATGATGTGTTCACCAAAGAAAAAATTGCGTGTAACCTCCCTCAATGGAAATTTTATATTTTGGGAAAATATATGGATGACACGGTGCGTAATCACATTAACATGCCAAGTACTACCCTTTCTGTGTGAAAATAAATGTGACGGAACACCTGGCCAAGAACACAACATGTGCTAACTAAATGGATTGCCTACATAGGAAACCTTCTGTGTGGACTAGCACACCATGTACCGAAGTACATGAACACAGATCTCGAGTAAATGGAAACTACTAGAAGACAATGCACGATCCCTAGATAGGCGAGACAAACTGTGTATTCCACCTTCATGTTGTGAACTACCACATGGGATGGGCCCCAATTCTGATTAGATACACAGCTATTTAATGAAGAGGGGCCACTTTCTGTGTGGTCCCCCTCACATATCATGTATTTTTTGAGCACTTTTGAGTAATATTCAATCCTTCATATCTCCTTTATTTGAAATCAGATTTTGGATCGCGAGATACCTATATAGAGTGTTTATCCATGTATAATAGTATGATTAACTTGGAAATTTATTTTGAGAAATAATGTTTATGTTCAAGGTTGGCACACATAGAGATGACACCTGATGACAACAACGATCAGATATGCTAACCAGAGCATTCCAGAATGGATCTCTATCTAGGATGGGAAGCATAGTCCCCAAAGAGATACCGGGATGAACCTTTAGTAGGGCTTGGTAGTGTAGTTTCTGATGAGCATATACCAGGCTGACCCATTATTAGGGTTGGGTCGTATAGTCCCGGATGAGAAAATATTGTGCTGACCCCTCGGTAGGTTTGGGTAGCATAGTCATCGATGAGAAGATACTGGGATGACCCCTCAGTAGGGATGGGTAGCATAGTACTCGATGAGCTAATATTGGTTCGACCCCTCTGTAGGCCTGGGTAATATAGTCCTCGATTATTCAAAGAAGATCCTCGACTATAAAAGAATAGTGGAAATGTGTATTTCAACTTACCAAAGGACTCACAAGAAAAAGGGGATCTTTACCCACTAATAAGCATACTTGTGATGCGAACTAAAACCCTATGGGTGAGTCAGTGCCACCCAAAGTAGATAGTTTTGAGGTGTGTTGATTTGAGTTCCTTTGACTTTGGCCTCCTTGGTGGATGTGATGAGGCACTAGTAATTGTATATTACTTTACATAGAACCAATGGTTACTCACATTCTTGGGCTAAGCTATGAGATGGAGTTCCCCTTACTCTCTTGGTTGGGTTTCTTTGACTGAGTATATATATTCATTTTCCATTTCCCACTCCCTGGGGGTTTTTATTCTTATTTTAGGAGAGGTGAAGACGTGTTGGTTATTCCATGTGCTTTCCATGTCTATCTCCTTATGGTTGTGGAAGTCTACTCTCCCACTATAGGTTGCGTAGAATCGATGAGAAGTTAATTTTATAATTATTTCAAGCTCCTTTTTTTTGGATGTGTCTACATTCACACTCTTATTGGGTTGAAATGCACTCTTTGTATTCTCTTTACTGTACCTTCTTCTATTTAATTATTCCCTCCTGTTGTATTAGTTACTGCTCCCCCTTCACATTTTGTGGGTGTTCTAATATATATGTATATAATCAGCGCTACATGGGATTTTCTGAAAACGTGTCATTTCTTTTGAAGATGACAGACATGTCAATCATTACTAATAAGGGGTGTAGGGTTACGTGTTTTCTATTCCATGTTTGGTGGTCATAGTTTAGATAGATGAGTTAGCTTCTCTATACATATACTCTTCTCCAATTTTCTTTAGCTTTGGACTAATTTTTTGTTTTCGAATGTATTTTCCCATTTAAATTTATGTTTTGGCTACCATACCTCTATATTGATTAGAGGTTTATGTATGTTTTCATTACATTATAGAATTCACACCTTTATCTCCTTTCCCTATACACTTTTTTATCAAGTTTTCTATGTGTATGTGTGTAAAAGTGCTTAGAAAAAGGCCTCCATGAGTTAGTTGGGCCTTCGATAGTTGTCTCCTACCCCTGACCTATGGAGGCGAGTCTTTGGTAGTTACGGCTCAAGCCCCAGTTTGGGTCAGGTCATGAAAATATGGTATTGGAGGACGTTCATTCCATGGGATTTTGTTTGGATGTTTCCACTAAAAAAATAATTGATGGGTTTAGGTAAATAGTTTCAAAGTGTCTCAAGAGCATCTCTCAAGCCAAGGAGTATAGTGATGGTACGGTTGATCAATGTATCCATTCACTAGGACACTGATTACCCACATGTCGACTTGTCACCCAGAGACATTTGTTGCAGGGAATAATGGTATATGCATCATATTGGATCGATTCTTTGACTAACCTTCTTAAGTCAGCTCCCCATTATTTTGTTGATATATGTATATGATCATCTAAATTTGGTAATCCTTGACCATTTTCAACATTTCTCGATGATGATAACCATCCATGATATTAGCTATGGATCGTGATGACAACCCTATGATCTATGAGGGCTCTTTCTATGGCCCATCAAGTGATCCCCTTCTCTTAGTAGACTGAAAGAAGTGCCTACACCTTTTGAGAAGCATTTGGTACCTATAGGATAAGTGGAGGACATATATATGATGAGTACACATCTTGAGTTCCATCGACAATGACCGTTCTAGTTCCATGGTGAACCAGATCCTCAGGCGGTAGTGGATTGGTTGGAGCTAGTGGTCCATGTGTCTAGACTGGTATAGACCCCAAAATACGAGAGGGTGGATTTGGCAGCCGACCTTTTTCAAAGAGCTGTTGGGAACTGGTGGAGTTTGGTAACCAATATGCTTGATGAGGTAGCACTCACATGGAACAACATTCAATTTCACTTTTGGAAAGAATTATTACACATCCTACTTGCACTCCATTTAATTTCAAGATTTTATATAGATATAATAGGGATGAATAAATATGGAAGAGTATATGGTGAGGTTAACCAACCTTACACATTACTCCCTTGACATGATCAGAGATAGCTACTTCCACACATGGAATTTCAACCAGGGACTCTGTAAATAGATCTGGGTCGGCATAGTGTCCTTGTGCATCCCACCTATGTTGGGGTGCTTAAATGAGAACTCATGATGGATAGATTCCTCGAAGAGGGATTCCGTATGGTTGGAGCTAGTATTAGATGCACCAAGACTAAGTCATCTTCAGTAGTAGTCAGGCACCTTAGATCTTGTAGGAGGCGACCATTCCCTGATCAGACTCAAGGGCATTGTCTCCTAGTTTACGGATCATGTAGATCACTAGGGAAACCTAGAGTGGGATAATGATATAAATTTTATGGGAATGGTCACATGGCCTAATACTACCTGACCAGGCATACTGATCACCCTAGGCTGGCTACGGACGGACCAACAAAGTAGATGTAGTTTCGTGATCAGGGACCTCCCTGGAAGGGATAGGGTGGTCCCCAGGGAGGCAAAGCAGGTAGAAGGGAGGGATGAAATATAGGTTTAGGTTGGTTTTATGAGGTTCTCCAACACCACAACAAGGTGACCCACGTCAGGCTCATAGAGCTGGCAGTTGGGGTGACAAACAACTACAGGATATGGATGTCTATGACCTAGTGGAACAAGAGATGATTCAAGGAATGGTCTGTGTTTAATCTACTATTGCATCAGTACTAGTATATGTAGGGTCTATCCATTCTTTTATCTCCCAAATATTTGTTTTGGGGATATATCTTCAAGTAGAGGCACTAGGACAATATCTTTGCCTTGAGGTTCCTATAGTGAGCATATCCTCAGTATCATTAATCTTTCAATAGTGTGAGCTATCACCTAGAGGATAGAGGATCAAGTGGGTCCTATTTTTCATCATGATGAATCCTTATGAATTTATCTTGAGAATAGATTGGACTTCCCTAGTTTCATCCTAGATTTACGGTCACCTTATTTTAGTCAGAATCCAACATATTGATGGGATGAGGTTCTCTTTTTTGGTGAGAGAGACCCGATCATAGAACAGGTGGGCACAATGGGAAAGATGTTATAGCCTCTCACCATTAAAATATTGATTATGAATCTTGGTATAGAAGACACTTTGTACTTCTAGATCCCCTCAGTGGTGGAGGATTACAGGGAAAACCTTCACAAATATGTATCGAGACTACCTCTATGGTTTTAGTTATAGTTTTTCACTGACTTTTAGCCAAGGAATATTCCAATATCTTTTATAGTATATTGTATGTCACCCTCTAAGCTCCGAGAGAATATGTTACAGTTATAGGACTGTTGTGAGAAAGGTTTCATCAGACCCCGTGTGTCCCACTGGGTGGATCATGTTTGGTTTGTTAATAAGGCATACTAAAGCTTATAGATTTTCATGGATTATTATTGCTCGAATTAGGACATGATAAAGAACATGAACCCATTTTTGGCATTTGAAGAACTATTTGATCATTTGTCAGGTCTGAGATAGTTCTCCAAAATCGATCTTTGGTCTGACTACCACCAGTTACTGGTTCGTGAGGCTAATATTCCAAAGATGGCATTTTGATGTCTCTATGGACACTATGAGATCCTAGTGATGAACTTTGACATGAAGAATGCACCCTCCATTTTCATGGTTTTGATGAAATAGATCTTTTAGCCCCACATGGACCAGTTCATTGTTGTCTTAATTAAATACATCCTCATCTACTCTTTTATAGAGAAGGATCATGTAGAGAACTTTAGGATCATCCTTCATTTATAATGAGAGCACCAGAATAATAGAAAGATCTTGAAATTTATGTTCTAGATATAGCAGGTTCACATTCCTGGGTGCGTCATTTATGAGTAGTGTTTATTCTTTGGATCCAAGGAAGTTCTAAGTAGTGGTATCTTGGGATCCACCTAAAAACATGTTATAGTTTCATAGATTTTTTGGCATTGATGGGTAGTACTGAATATTTTTTGTAGACTTCTCCAATATTGCATCCCCTCTGACCATTCTGACATGGAAGGGATAGTCATTTACCTATTCTGAGTACTGCTAGAAGGCCATTGAGGAGTTGAGGTAGAGGCATATGAGCGCTATAGTTTTGGGACTACCAAATTAAGGACTTGAGTTCATAGTATATTGTGATTCCTCAGCAGGTGGGCTCATTTCGTGCTCATGCAATGGCCGAAGGTCATCACATATGGGTTAAGGTAGTTGAGACCCATGATAAGAACTATGAAACTCATGATCTAGAGCTATTATAGGTATTATTTTCATTAAGGATGTGAAGGAACTACATTATGAGTGACCACATTGTGGGTTACCCAGGCCACTAGAGTTTTAGGTACGGCTTCACTCAGAGAGACCTGAACCTGAGGCAGCGACGCTGGTTGGAGTCCCTATAGGCCTATGACATCGAGATAGTATATATTTCAAGAAATGGAAATGTTATAGTATATCCCATTAGAGGAAAGTCATAGGATTTTATTCTATGGGAAACTTTAGATCATTTAGCTTCCCTATAACTGACCCTAATGGAGAAGGATGGTACTGTTTTCCTTCATTCGGTGGTGTTGAATCCTACGCTCCTTGAGCGTGTGAAGGAGTCTCAACTGGGAGACATTGATTGTGAGGTGTTACATGATCATATATCCACAGGCGATACACCTAATGGATATTATGAAGGATATAATTATGAAATCCTATTCTAGGGGTGAAAAGTAGTTCTAGTTGTGCTGTGGGAGGAGGTGATGCAAGAGTTCCATACTTCCCCCTTATCTATGCATCATGGGGTGGGGAAGATGTATGGGCATCTTCAGTGGTATTTTTGGTGGTCTAGCATGAGACGGAGTGTTGCTGATTTCATCTCATAATCACTTCCTATTAGTAAGAGAAGGAATAACACTATGTACATTTATTTTTTTACATCATCTCTATATCCCAAAATGAAAGTGGGATGACATATCAATGGACTTTGTCACAAGGCTCCCATGCACGATGAAGGGACATGACACCATCTAGGTGATAGTAGATTAATTCTTGAAGTCATTTCCCTTACTTGCTATCTGTGAGTAGAGTTCAGTAGAGAGTTTTGGGTATATTTATGTATGAGAGATCGTCCTCCCTCATGGTATGCCCTCAACAATTGTCTCTGATCGTGACATGATGTTTACATCACAAATGTAGAGTGGTCTACAGGAGGCACTCAGGACCCATATGTGGATGAGTAAAACCTTCCCCACCAGACCAGTGGGAAAATCATGTGCACTATCCAGGTGCAAGAGGATATGCTGAGAGCGTGCGTGATGGATTTAGCCCAGAGCTCGGAGGATCACCTACCTTGGTGGAGTTCGCATACAACAAAGGATACCACTCCTCCACTGGAATGAAATTTTGGATGCTCTATTCAGAAAAATATGCAAGTCACCATTATGCTGGATGATGATTAGAGAGCCATATCTTATGGTCCTAGAGTCGGTGTAGGCGATGACAGAGAATGTGAAGGTCCTCCTTGAATAGGTGAAGACATCTTAGAGCAGATAGAATTCCTACACATATTTTCATCATATTACCTTGGAGATTGATAAGGGAGGATATGTATTTAGGATATTTTCCCCATGACATGGAATGAGGCGGGTTGGATGCAGGTAAAGTTAACCCTGAGGTTCATCAGGTTGTTCGAAATCATGCAGAGGATCGGTGAGATTGCCTACTACCTTGCCTTACCCCCACAGCTGGATAGGGAGCACAAAGTCTTCCATATATCATAGATGAGGAGATATTTACATGTACCCACACATGTTATTGACTGGGGTGAGCTAGAAATTGTAGATGGGTCCACCTTTGTAGAGAACGCAATGGTGATCGAGGACCAATAGGAGTGGACCCTGTGAGGATGAGCAATCTCCCTGGTTCTGGTGTTATGGAAGTATGAAAATGTGTAGAAGAGTTCCTAGGAGAGGGAAATCCAAATTTAGGCTTCGTATCCCATGTTGTTTTGTTATTTTTATTTTTTAGGGGAAAACATTGAAGGAAGGAATGAGTTGGGGACCCAATTTTTTCATAATAAGACTTTAAAATATTTATAAATATTATTCTAGAGTTAGGCACTAAGATGGAATACAATTTTGAGGCTCAGTGTGAATAAAGATTATATAAAATATTTTATAAATTTTATATTACTCACACATGGTTAATTAATGAAAATGGGATAAATTTTAAAATGTTGATTGGATGGGAAATCTGATACCACGGTTTGCTCGGGAAATTGATTTTCCCCGATGTGCAACATAAAATGAGTCAATGTGGGACTTTCGTATCCCTCACTCGTTAGCAGAGCATTTTAAGTGATTTAATTAATTAAGTTTATTAATTAATCAATAATACATAAACCTAATTATGTTTTATAAATAACCACTATTGAGGAATTACCTCATAATCCAATTTTTCCAATGATGAAACTCTCCTCTCCTCTCCTCTCCTTCCCTTTGATGAATGATGAATGAAGAATAAAGATGAACCCTTGGACCTTGATGGTTCATAGCATAATAGATCCTCCTCCTTTATCAGTGTAAAAATTCTATGTAAATAGTGAGAGATCTAATTTTGGTAGGAATTTTCTTCATCATTATCACACTTCAGATTAAAATTTTAGCATGTTGTCATTTTTTTCTTCTACCCATGCCCAATGATTTCAAACTCTTCAAGAGCCTATACACTATATTCACTTTATTGTCACATTTCCTAATCCCAGTTCCATATTCTCAATTTCCGGCCAAGAACTCTTTTCTAGATTTGATTAAAAAAATGGGTTGGTGTGCTTTAACCCCTCTTTTCATCATGGTTATCACCATAAAATCCTCTTGGATCCCGATTCAATGATTTCTAGGCAACCTGATCTTAATCGGATAACTTGAATGAGGTGGATTTCCCAAACAGTGATGGAATTGTGAGATAAGAATGAATATGGAAACATCACATAATGAGAATGAACAATATGAAGGTTCCATATAGATTTGATGATAATATAATCTATGATGGCGCTTGAAAGATCCATCGAAACCCTCAGTTTCATATAGGGCTTAATCATGAGAAACAATGAAGTAATTCCTCATCATTTGGCCCGATCCAGTGATTTAGGAGTTAAATTAGGCAACGATGACCATGGATGGAGAAGATTTTATTATAGGTAAATATTTGGGAGATTTATGTGATTTTGGAGAAATTCTCGACCACACGCTATGTTTAAAAAAGAACATATGACATATAGCCTCCCTTAGTCGTAGAATAAGGGTTTTGGAAAAGATGAGTAGGAAATAATGTGTACTCTCCTAGACAGGACTTGTACTAGCCTTTCCATGAGAAAAGCCATGTGAATGAACACTTTTCATGGCACACACCATGTGTCAAATACAAATATTGGCCACACAAGAAGGCTCTCGTGTGGACCAGTACATCATATAAAAATGCACACAGAAAGAGAGTCTGAGTACATGGATATAGCCACCTGACATGTCCTAGTCCCCGGATAGGTGGGACAAGTCCGGTATTCCACTTACATGACATGCACTACAAAATGGGATGGAACCCGTGCCATACTAGTGACACAGCCAAGAAATGAAGAGGGGAAACACACCATGTTGGCCCCATCAAACATCCTATACCTTTTGAGCTCATCTATATAGTCTTCAATTCTTTGTATCTCCTTCATTTGAACTTGTATTTTGGCCTACAAGATTCATATCCTGGGTTTTTTCTTTTATAGAAATTGATGGTTCCCTCAAAAGAGCCTTTTGAGATGTGATGTGGATGTTTCAGGTTGGAACATATACAGATGAAACTTAATAATGTGTGTGATTAGACGGGCTTACCAAAGTATTCCAGGATAACCCACTAGTTGGGATGGGTAGCAATGTCCCTGAGGATATAGCAGGCTGACCCCTCAGGAGGGCTAGGTAGCATATTCCCTGAAGTGTATATACTAGGAAGACCCTGAGTAGTTCTAGGTAGTGTATTTACCCTTGATAAAATACTGGTTTGACCACTTAGTAGTGCTAGTTAGCTTAGTCCCAGACCATCATATATCAGGCTGGCCCCTTAGTAGGGTTTTGTAACATAGTCCCTAATGAGTAGATACTGGGCAGGACCCTCAGTAGGGTTGGGTAGAAAATTCTTTAGTGATTCAAATCAGACCCTCGACTATGTAGGAACGGTGGTAAGGCATGGATCAACATACCTAAGAACTCACATGAAAGAGTAGTGTTTTCCCCATTGAGACATGTCTTTATGATGCAACTAAAAACTGTGTGGGCAAGTCGGTTCCACCCAATGTGGATAGTGTAGAGGTTTGATGATTTTATCCCCTTTTAATTGGTCCTCCTGGGTAGATGTGATGAGGCACTAGACATTAAATATGGCTTTACATGAAACTGATGGATACTCACTTTCTTGGGTTGGGTTATGAGATGGATATCCCCTTGCCCTCTCTTTTGGATTTCTTTTACTAATCTTATATATATATATATTCTTTTTCCAGTCCATACTCCTTGTGTTTTTGTATCATTTTTTCTAGTAGAGGTAAATAAGAATGGGGTAGGCTATGTGCTTCCCATGTCTGGCACCTCATTTTTAGAAAATTCTACTCTCCTACTATAGGTAGCGAAGACTCGATGAGAAGTTCATTCTAATTTGACACAATTGTTGGTTTGAGCTTCACTCTTTCTATTATTTTTACTGTACCTGGTTACATTTTGGGATTATCCTTAGTTTTATCACATACTTATTTCCCTTCACCTTTTGGGGGCACTGTACTGGGTATGTATAAAGTCACCCCTACATGGGATTTTCCTAACACATGTCCTGTTTTTTGCAGATGGAAGGTAGGTCGATCGTGACTACAAAGGAGTGTAGGGTTACAGGCTTTGTGGACCACTTATAGTGGTCATATATGGGATAAAATAGGTGGAATATCTTTTTAGATAATCTTTTATAGTTGTCTTCAAGATGGGATTGATTTCTAGTTTGGGTGTGTATATTTTCCATTTACTTTTCAGTGATGGATACTATACTTCTATACTGTTTAGAGGTTCATGAATGTTTAATTTACTTTATAATAGTTTCATATTCTTATAAATTACCTCTACACTTCTATATTGATTTATATGTTTCTATGTGTGTACAGGTTCATAGGAAGAGGCATCCCTGAGTTAGTTGTTACTTCCCCACTTTTCACCAACCCCTAACTTGTGGTGGTTGTCATGGGGTAGTTACGGCTCCATCCTCGACATGGGTTGGGTCATGATAGCACTTCCCTTCCTTGTTGGTGCAGATGGTCTCTCCATGAATTTCTTCATCCCCCATCCCTACCAATATGAATCATGAATTTCTAAATACGTACAAAATATGGGTTATCTTCCGCCTTCTTATACTCTATACAGTTCCCTTTCATTCAACATTTTCATACTATTATGGGTTCCTATATAACCTCTGGACATGGTCAATTTATTCAAATTCTCTACACTCAACATTTGGTTGGGAGCATTGACATCACACGTACCCTAACCTTCCACACTGATAGTAGAAAACACTGTCACTAACCTAAAAGGATGGTTCCTTTTTTTGGATGTGTTCTCTTATACTTCCATAGTGTAAATTCTCAAAGTAGTGCTTTATACTACGGCAATTCTCACCACCGGATATCCCCATCAGAAAAATATTTCTTCTTCCAATGGCGTCTTGGAAAATTTATTATGATATGATGTCTTGATCTATCACTTATGTGATCCTCTTCAGTTGAAGGATATTTAACTTGGACCGGACCTCATTAAGAAGTCCATCCTAAAATTTCATTTCCATCAATGCCTTATCCCCCACTTATACAGGAACAAAATATTACAAGTCCATGAACCAATGTAGATACTCCATTACTAACATCATCCCCTAAGTCAAACTCATAATCTCTATTGTCTTTTCAATCCTTATGGTTTCTTGGTAGTTGTTCTCCAAAAACCTTTCCTGAAAACCTTTCCAGATGATTCCCTCTACTTGTTCAGTCTGAACTAGGATATGCCACCAATGATTTTCCAGCCTTGCAACATATAAGCTGCTAACTTATCATTCTTCTAGGAAGGAGACTTCAAATGATCAAGAATTTTCTGGATATAACCTATCCAAATGTCAGCTACCTCTACCCACCCTCTCTGATAAAGGTCAGAGGGTTCTGTAACTAAAACTCCCGGGTTAGCTCGAACATACTCGGTGCAACCTTCCTTGGGTTGAGTTACATCATTTTCATAAAACAAGAAGTGTTTAGACAAAAATGATCTACCATATCATCCTAAACCACTAGACATTCTTCATCCATTACTAGGGAAAACTTTTAGCAACATCCTCTTCTTACCCAACCAACACACACCTTTATGGTATAATTTCTCTATAATTCCAAACATAATCTTTTAGAATGCAACCAAGAAACTTTCAGAATGTATATGGGAAGGCTCATCTATAGACATAAACAAACCATTTTATATATCTCACTTTATCAATTATAATTCCTTAATTTTTCATTAACATTTTCCCCCTTTTAAAACCATTTGTATTGTTTTGTTAGACATAATTTTCACCACTTTGAAAATATTCAAATGCATTCTATACTCTATGTCTCGCACAACCATCCCATGTGTGTGTGCCTACTATAATGCATGTCACTTATATAAATTGGTTCATAGAATGATCCATGAATGTACAACATCATGTCATTCCAACCACATGAAAAATATAAAAAAAACTATCACCTCACACCACATGCACATCACCTAATGGTGAAATATTATCAAACATAACAACACACAATAAGAACAACAATTATTGACTGGGGTGACCTGGGTTCCCCCTATACATTGGCTGGACACTCCTAGTAATGAGCTCATTACCATGGCCCACCACTATCCTAATCTTCTATCCAATATCCCAAAATAGTAATAAAGATAAAAGAACTCCTCTGATGCCACTTTGTAACGTCCCTGACCTAGGTGCCCCTAAATCGGCACCCAAAATAGGTTGTCACATTACTTCAAGTGCACCTCCCCATATACCAAAGGATACCAACTAGCAGTGAGGGTCTAGATTTGTGACATGGGGAGACTGTACCCTTTTACAAAAATAATCTATAATATAAAACATATAAGCGGTGTAGATAACATGATATAATCAATGACCAAGCATAAATAACTATTTCCCAACTGAGTACAAACCACAACCAATAGTAAATATGTTATGTCATGGTAAAAATCCAAGAGAATAAAACCCAAAATAAATACATACAGTGGAATCCCCAAAATGGTATTGACATTAAGCCGAGAACCTCATCCACAAATGTCTAATGGCCTACTAAACTCCCTAGAATAGTACCCTTTCCCCCTCTTGACCTCCAAGAATGAAATATTATTGGGTTCCCAATGGAGGCCCGAGTAGGGTGTGAGTAGAACTCTATAGGACACCACCAATAGTGTCTAAAAAATACCTAGTATAAATCGATAGTTCACGCATGTAAAAATGGATGGAAATTAAGTGAATGAAAAAATAGTGCCAGTAGTTAAGATTATATACTTTTCTAATACCATTAGGATTGTTGTTCCAAGTTCATTATGTACATCAAATCATTGTTTTTTCATCATCGACATGTAATCCATGGGTTATTATTCACACAAAATTCTTAGAAGATATCATTCTACATAAGAGAAAAAGTTACGTCCCTATATCACTAGGGATTAGCATATCGAGTAATCACCGCACTTAACTTGGAGCCTCAATCTATGTATCATCATTAAATAGAACCATTGGCCTCATAGATCATCAGTCTAACTCCCAAAATGGTGCATTCAGGCATAGGTTAGAGCGCCATTCCAACCCTACATATAGGAGGGGCATCAGTCCTTTATACAACCACCAAGCCATGTTCACATTCTTATTTATCCATTATCTATATTTCTCTATATCTAAACCAATACAACCAATACATATAAAAATCATGATTCACAATAATCAATATGGGATTCAATGTTATTCCATAGACCATTCATAGTGCCATTTAAAAATACATTTCCCATTAGACCAATTCCCTTTCCAATGTCTCATCCCATTAACCATATTCATCAGTACAAAATCCATTACCAATCCCACATTTTCAACATTTCATATACACCAACATTCCTAGGGTTTTCAACATAATTAATTATCCATAAGGCATAATATCCATTTTACTAATTTAACCCAATTTGTATTACCATGAAAAACAATCTCATAAGGAATTACTAAGCATATGTACCTTCCAATAATTCATTTACACCACCATTAATCCTGTAAACATTCATATCAAAGGCTCTACATTGTCACATGACAACGTTGATCATAAATAGCTATCTTCTATGTCTAGAAAGTATCGGTGCACCCCATGGGTTGCTCTACCAAGGTCAAGTGATCTTCTATGTGTTCCATGGAGACCATGAGGGTTTCCATTCATAATTGTGACATTAATTATACTAAATATCATCAATTTATCAAAATCACAATAATGTGTAACCATGAATTATACCGAAGCATGAAAAAATCACAAAACAATTATGGTATATAACTTATAGGCCACCTATCATGAATATATTGATGAAAACTCCCTCAGTTAAAGCCTTAGACCCCGATTCAAACCACCATTTAAACCTAAAACATTATCTCAGATGAAAAATGTTGGATTGATATATACCAAATAAACATAAGAGGCGGATGAATTGTTCCTTTTATAAATTCTTCACGAATAGTGATGACGGCCAAGTCTGTCATATTAAGATTTATCAGATTTTTTATGCATTGAAAAATAGACAATTAAAGAATGCAGGGATGTATAGTGGTTCAAAGAAAATAAGTATCCTTGTCCACTCCACCAATGATGTACTCCACAAGCTTGGTGATTTTCACTATATGTTCCTCTTATCAACACACTATTCATAACTGGGTGTAGGAAGTTGAATCCTTAACAAAATAAAGGCCAAAACAATGCCTTTTGGTTCATACACAAAACCAAAAACACAAATTACAAGGAGAATCTGGTTACTAAAAATTAAAAGTTTATTTTTTTAACATACATTCCATTTTTTTCTTCATTGTTGCAACAACACGAAACTGACCATAGATAGATTGACGTCTTCAGAAAGAATGATATTTAGGTAGAAGTAATTCTGAGCAGATCTAGTTTGCACTAGATATAGAAATAACTTCAAAAAATTTAAAAGATTAGAAAAATGGCTTCAATAAATAAATGAAGAATCTTTAATGTGTTTCTTATTCTTCAAGAAACCATGTTTTATCGTAACTAGTGACATCATATCTGTAAAACTCAAATGTCTCAGAAAATTGTAGTCATGAAAAACTCAAGAATCATTTCTTCTCATCTCTTTGACAATGATCTATATCATATACCCAATAATTCAAAATAACACACATATATATAGTAAACATAATCTTTTTACTTTCAAATTTAGATCAACAAAAGTCACCTATAGAATTGTGCTATTCAATAGTTTGAATAATAGAGTAGCCGTAACTCTCCTTAATATTCGGCATGAAAAGCTCCTCTTAAAATGATCCTTTGAATAAAAAACAAAATGGAATTGAATAAATAAAATAGGTGCATTAAAATAGAGCTTTTATTATGGATTAAAATTAGCCAGATAATCCACATAAAGACTGTTACTCAATAAAGTCGTTATTGAATCTCCGACACCAAATGTAGGGTTGAACTACATAACATATATTCTCTGAATGTAAGGTTCACAACATTAGGTTCACAATGTAAGGATCATAAACCATAATTTTCTCCTCAACATTAAAACATAAAATATAAAATCCATACTCTGATCAGCTTCTAAACATAAGGTACATGATCCATACTTTTTGATAAAATGTAAGGTTGTTTACAAAAGTAAGCTTCATGAACCATATCTGTGAGAAGAATACATAACATTCCATACTAAACATAGGGTTCTTCTTCCATACTTTTATGATATCCCAAATGTACGGATCCTTCTAAATGTATCCTTCTTCTTCTATAAATTTATGATGACCCATAAATGATGGATTTTATTCTTTTGCGGCACTCATTAACGTAGGGTATGAACAGTGTTTCCAGAACACAATAAAGTTATTTCCGAACGTGTCGAGCATGAATAGTGCTTCTAGAACATGCTAATGTGCTAAAAAAAATTTCCATACACTTTTGTCCAATATTCCACATAGATAAAAATGATTAAATATTATACCAAAATATATAAATAAATAGTATTAATTTCATGAAATATACCCAATGTAAAATTATTTTAATAAAAATTAAGGGTATTTGTGAAAATCAAAATAATCATAAAAATATAGAGTATTATTGAAAACTAAATTATCTCCAAAATCTCCCCCTTTTTAATGATCATAAAACCCATGAAAGAACCAATGAAATTATCTTACAAAATTAATTGTATATAATTTGGATGTTTGTAACGATAATTTTTTTTAACAAAATCATTTCTATATTTTTACATATTCTCCCCCTTTATAAAGAAGAAAAAAATATCCCCTATAAATAATGGCTTGTGTGCGTTGTGTTTATCCATATTTCTCCTAAAAATGTTCTTCTTTATCCATATTTCTCCCCCTTTTTGTGATATCAAAAAGAATGATAGAAGAAGGAATAGAATAAATTTTAATGTGGAATTGAACTTATATAAATGATTTTATAAACTATTTATCAACATCTGAATATGGATTAATGGAATTATAACATAAGTATGATAGTAAAAAAAATTAATAACACAAAAACATGGTATGAAAATATATTTTGTTGAAAATATTATTTCAAGTGCAGTAAAGACAATGAGAATCACAGTTGGGCTTAAAAGGACTGGGAAACAGGTTTTATTGACTCTGGATGATTTCCTTGATCTCTAACATCTATAGTCTCAACCTTTTCTTCAGTTAATAACCCAACTAGACTATGAGATCGCTTTCTTATTGAGTCAGAAAAATGTTTTCAATCAAATTGAATATGAAAAACTCGTGTAACTACACTTCCTTCTTTTTAAACTGATTGAGTTTTTCTATGAATTTTTCTAACAAAACATCAATCCCCGGTTCATTTGAGGTATGATGGTCAAGAAGAAACATTTGATTATCCAGGAGAACAGATAATGGAGCATTATTTCACTGTAATTCCTAAAATCTATCATTCATATTGCTCAATACTAATGTAATAGAATGTAATATCTTCATCAGACCCGACGAAGTACATAAGGTACCTCCTTCACTATCCTTGATAGTAGAAAATTGTTTCTCCATGAAAATTCTAAAATCTACCATTTCTGACTTCATTACCATTTAACATTTTAGTTTTTCAACTTCATCTAAAATTTCCTTCTTAAAAACATCCAATCCCTTTTTGAATCTGAACTATCTTTCATGTTCTGAAACTTCGGTCTCTACTTTTATAATTCTCTTCTCAATGATGAATTTTTAGTTTGATTTTTATTAAACATTTGGATAAACTACTCCACATGATCATTATCAGAATCAGAGGCACCTTGTCCTAGATTCACAGTCTGAGCTTCCACTGGATTTATTTGTGCTAGAGGTTGGGATTCAGCATCTGATATCCCTTCATCATTCCTTTGTACTAGCTTCTCAATTAATTTTTCCTTCGAGTACTTTCTGGACTCATCCACATAAAAATATTCACCAATAAATTCAGTTTGAATTTCAAAAAGGTTCTCTACTTGATTCATATTTGCATGTTCTTTCTCATCCTAAGAATCATCTTCATTGATTTCTCCAAGGAAGTATACTCTAAAATAGTTTTCTCTTGAGCTAGTTCATCTAGAACAGTATCAGTAGGCTATACAGTTTTAGATCCAACTAGTTCAACTTCTCCATTATTTTCAACAGGTGGAGGCATAATGTCTTTTTTAACTTGAGTAATCACCTCAATTTGAAAAATTGTTGGTTGGTCAACTATATTTACTATAAATTCTCTAAAAAATACATAGCTTAAAAGAGGTTCATTTGTTCCAAGAGTTTCTTGAACATGCTCTTTAGAAACATTAGCCACTCTATGCTTTCACCTCTGAAGTCCTACTTGACATTCCTCAACAAAAGGGGTATAAATGGTCTCAAATATCTATCTTCATTATATTCTACTTACTCTTTATTTAGCCATGAATTCTTTGGATTTAGCAAGTTACTCCCCCTGAGCAGATTCATAGTCTTCCTCAGCTCCAACAGGCTTGAGAATTCCTATTACAGTACTCCAGGAGAAGCCAATCTTCCTTAGAGTGACAAAATTGAAAATAATGTTTTAATGGAATCTTACTCTAGCATTGATTAGTAATACTGTATCAGATTTAGATAGTAATTTGTAAATGAACCTACCATAGGGATAGAATTTCATTCTAGTCTCTGGATGACAACAATATTTGAGTTATCTTACCATATATCTCAGAAAATTCAGCCTGATATCACTCATAAGACAAAACAATAAAATCTTGTCTAGAAACCAAATCTTATCCAAATATTACATCCTATGTTAAATAATTATTTCCGCAAACATAGAAATAATATTTTGATCAAGTTTTAGATCCTTCAATAACATTTTCCATATGTTTGCAGAACCAAATAAAAATGACATAATGTCCTCTGAATTGTGTTCATTATCTCCAATATTCATTAATTCTAAATGATAAACCCATTCATGTGGGTTGTTTATGATTCTATCTATTTCTACATATGAAATTCAAAAATCAAGATCTTCAATTTTTTCACATATGGTGTTCCTCTGTATATATCCAAGACTGAACTGGATAGATTTGAAAAAGTGTTGAAGATCTAACTCTTATAGGATCTCTTTATTTTTTTCCACTGAATGATTTCTCAGTATCTTGACATGAAAGACCTTTCCACGATATTAGATCCATTTGACACATCCATTCTAGGTCGATCACTTTTCCATGTAGAATATTTTTTCCTACTGTGCACTGAGGCTTGGCATTACTAGATTTTCCTTCCTCAATTCTCTTTGTCTTGGCCATTTCTGTTTCAATGTTTTGAAGGTTTGGAGGTTTAGGGTTTGGAATAAGTAGTTGAAGGTATACAAAAGAGGCAAGGGTATTTTTGGTGTTTCGAACTATTTTTGGGGAAAACAGGTTGGAAATTTGAAACGGTTTTTGACATCCTTGATTCCCATGTAATTACACACATAGTAATTATAAATATAAAAAGTAAAAATGTACACTGAAAAAAATTAAAGTAGAACTGACAAAAATTTTTAACTAAAAAATAATAAAAATAACTGATAAAATAAGAATTTAAATAAATAATTAAAAATTAAAAATTTTCATTTAAAAAAATAAAACTCGCTTCCCCTTAATAAAAACAAACCTTTCATTGGGATGTGGTTTAGTAAAAATATCAGCTAATTGAATTTCATTGCTTACAAATTCTAAGAATATATTCATTTTTAAGAACATGATCTCTTAGAACATGATTCATGATATCAATATGCTTCATTTTCGAATGATTAATAGTGTTTTTTGAAATATTTATAGCTCTTGTATTATCACATAAAATAGGTGTATAATTAAATTATAGTTCAAGATATTTCTTTTCATGACCATATTCTTTATAAGGATAGAATCTATGTTTATCCTTCAAAGACCAATGCATTCCAAGAATGGCCAGCATCGACGAGTATAACTGAGGTACATAGTTATAATGGTTTAAAAGGTTATTATAGGAATTTTTTCCAGAATGTTTCCCAATTGGATAACCCATTAACCAAGTTAACTCATAAAGGGGTTAAATTTGTTTGGAAAATAGTGTGTGAAGAATTTTATGATGAACTGAAGTGAATATTGGTTAGTGTTCCTATCTTTAATCTATCATCGAGGAAGGATGGGTTAGTTATTTATAGTGATGCTTCAAAGAATGTACTTGGTTGTGTCATTTTGCAGATTGATAGGGTTATTACCTATGAATCATGGCAGCTAAAAATTCATGAGTAAAATTATCCTCCTCATGATCTTGGTTAGCAGCTGTAATCTTTTCACAGAAGATATCGAGACACTATCTCTATGGTTAAAAATGTGAGATTTATACTGATCACAAGAGTTTGAAGTATATTTTCTCACATAAAGAACTCAACATGAGGCAAAGAAGATGGCCTGAAATACTCAAGGATTATTATTGCACCATACAATAACACCCTGGGAAGGAAACTAAGGAGGAAGATACTTTGAGTCGAAAGGATCATGGAGTTTTGAACAAGATTAGAGTTGAAAGGGGTCAAATTTTTAGGGATCTAGTAAAGATGGATATGGAAATAACTATGGAAGGTGAAACATCAATACTTTCTCAAATTATTTCCAAAGGATCTTTAATAGAAATGATAAAGAGTTCTCAGACTGATGATGAGGAGTTTCAAAAGAATATTAAATCTGTGAATGATGGGAGATTGAGTGACTTCATATATGATGATGGAATTTTGAAATTTGGGAAGATGCTTTGTGTTCCCAACATACCTGATCTAAAAAGGGAATTGTTGGATGAAGCTCAAAGATCCAATTTCTCTATACACCTTGGGAGAACCAAGAAGTATATAGATTTTAAAGAGCATTTTTGGTGGGAAAACATGAAGAGATAGACTGATGATTTTGTAGCATGCCTTTGGGGACATGATTCCTTGTATCATGCCAATGTTATGTAATAATGCACCGACGATGGGTAACATGGGGCAGGGCATTACAGTTGGTATCAGAGGGAGTTTAGTACAAAACATGGAAGAAGGATTTAAAAAAAACTCTTATTAGAGGACATTACCCTATGATATAAATTGAAGATTAGTATGTAAGAGCTTCCAATAATTTTTCTAATGTAGGTATTTTGGGAGTTTTCCATGCAATACATCCTTGATTTGGAATTTCAAGTAAGAGATCATGTTTTCTTGAAGGTATCTCTATGGAAGGGTGTTATAAATTTCGTTAAGAAGGGTAAATTGAGTCCGAGGTACATCGCACCATTAGAAATTCTAGAACTAATTAGAGTTATAACATATCATTGGTAAATTCCTCTATGTCTCTCTAAAGTTCATAATGTTTTCCACGTATCACTATTGAGAAAATACATGCCTGACCCAATGCATGTACTCACTTATGTGTAAATTGAGCTGGAAACCGACCTGTATTATAGTGAAGAGCCTGTCAAAATTCTTGATACCATAGAACAAGTGCCGAGAAACTAGGTGACTCACCTTGTAAAAGTTCTATGGAGGAACCATAAGATGGAAGAGGTAATGTGGGAACCTGAGGAACTTATGCTAAAGAACCACCCAAGTTCTTTTATGCAGTAATATTCTAGAAATTTTGAGGACCAAATTATTTTAAGGAGGGGAGAATGTAACACCCCAAGCTTCCACGATGTGTTTATCTTTGAATAATGCAGTAGCTTGCATTGTACGCAACATGGAGTTTCAACACACCACTACAAATCAAAATAGACGTTATAAATAGTAATAAACACTTTTTGAAATTTTATAAATTTTATTTTTGAAAATGGAATTCATTTTTGAATTCGGAATATCGAAATTAGGTTTGGGTGATTTTTTGGTACTTTTCTGAAAACATTCAATTTTTGATGAATAGTGAAAAATACTAAATTTTAATTAAAAATAAATTTTTTAATCAAAATAATTAATAGTGTTAAATTATAAATTTGAGTATTTTTAAAGTATAATTAGATTATATTGTTATCATTTAATATAATTTAGTTCATTTTATATAATTTCACATTTAAACTAGACATAAACAAATGTCAATCTTTTGATATTTATTATTTTTTAAACAAATGTTTCTTGTTTTGACAACATGAATTAATATTAAATTAATTTCTTCCAATTTTGTGTTCTGAATTTGGAAAAATGGATTCCATTTTGGGAATTAGGAGTTCCATATTGTTTAAAAATGTAACTTTTATTTTTAGACATTATGAATAATTACTTCGGTAAATCTTTTATTTACTATGGTTAAAAGGAAAATCAAGTAAATAATTGTAAAGAATAATATTATAATAATATTAAATTACCAAAACATCTGTCCTATTCCTATTATTTGATACATTTCTAACCCTGGAAATCCTTGGGTTGATTTTGGGACCCCATGGAGCCACGTGAGAGTGATAATGACACTTTATATTAATTAATTTGAAGTAAAGACAAAAATGACATAAACATATATGTTTTAGTAAAACAATTTTTAAATGGTGTTATATAAGTTATCCTTTTTACTATAAATACTAATTATAAATATAAAAATATTTTATACATAATTTTATTTTATTTTTAATTTTTAGACTTTAAATAATTAAATTTATTAATGATACAATCGTGACTCAGTAATTACCTTATTAATAAATTAATCAAATAAATGGTATTATAAATATTAAAATAAATATAATTTCACAACTTCTAGGACATCCACTAATTTTATAGGTGAATATGACATGTTATAGTTGATTTGGTGTATTTTTTTATAAGTAATCAAGTTGTGATTACTTTCACCAAAATCAAGTACCAAATAGTGTCAATACCGACATAAATGAGTTTTAAAAACAAATGTTATTTTATTAAATTATATAATAGTACTAAAAATATATTATTCTGAAAAAGATAAAATATAATTATATTTATATCATTAATGAACCGCTAGTGGTTGTCTGGGAATTTTATAGTATGTTTATTAACAAATTAATATAATAATTCAAGAATATAAGGTAAAAGTTAAAGTATTTAACTATGAGTTAAATTGAAATTATAAGGTTAATATGGTGACCCAAACCTATCTAAAACCTATTGGTTTATAGTTTTTGGACCCATAACTACCATATCCATAAATAAATCATTTTTTATCCATTATAAACAGAAAATTATATTATTGTGAAATAATATTTCAATATTTTCTTAAGGTGCCCCTCACCTCTCTTATAAAAAGGAACTTCCCATTCTCTCATAATCACACATCCAAAACCATTTTTCTAAGCCAAAACCTGTCCAAATATCCTCCCAATTTCTCTAAATTCAACCTAGAGGCCTTATTTTGATCGAAAAGCCATCTTACGGAGCTCTTTTTATTAACTCTAAAGGAAACACCCGTAGAAGATGTAATAATTTCGCCACCCTCTTTCAAGTTCTTATCTTCATCCACTTCCTCTTTATTTATAGTTTAAATACTAAAATTTAAATTCCAGTATCTTATATATACTATGATATTATTATAAAAAATTTTACAACCATATTCATTATTCTATCCATCATATGAATGAAAAATTCATCGTACGTACGTACGTATGGCATACCGTCTCCACGTCATGGTGCAGTTTGTTATTCAAACACATCCTTATTTGGATGGGTTTAATAATGAGTATAACTGATTTAAATAATAAATATAACTTTTTAATTATTCTATATATATGATATAACATCCAATTACATATGATTTCACCATCAATATAATGATATTGTCGCTCGTGCGTATGTATGGGTTACCGTCTCCACGAATGTGATGAGATTCAATCCTCATCGTAATCAATCAAGAATAATTTTCATTTTATGTTGAAAAATAATTTATATGAACCTAATATCATTCTGTATGTGAATAAAATACATCTTATCCATAATAAACATGGATTACCTAATTGACCATATAAAGTAAAATAGATCAAAAACACCTGAAACGATGATACTACTAAAATATTATTAACAAAGAAATATTAGAGGATCATATATGATATCATATTTATGTATATAGTTATTTTATAATTCAATAACCACATTTAAACTATTATACAATAGGTTAACATACCATCAACTAAAGAAAAGTACAAAGTAAGGGTTACTTTCACAATCTCTTTGTAATCCAATTTTGTTTTTATGTAAGTATATATTGAGATGTCTTTGTCATCCACACATGTGTTTTCTTAAAAATGTAATTCAAAACATTTTTACTATTTACAATATTATGGGTTAAGATAATTTAAACCCTTATTTTCCCATATACGTTTTGAAAGGAATCTTTTCATCATTTTCCAAACAATGTACTTTATGACCCTTTCGTCAAAATTAAGGTTATAATGACTTTTTATAACTTACACAATGGGTGTGGCTATTTTCCGCTGTTATATCAACATCAATGATTCCTATACATGATTATAAGAATATTTTCAAAAAAAAATTCCTTTTATAATTATATTACTTTTAAATGATTTCAAAATAGAAATAAATATTTCCCTAAAAAGTTTTTATTTCATCTATGTCAACATCCTTTGTTGGATTCTAATCTTGTTTGAAGTTGATTTATTATGATACAAAACATCCATATTATATTGAAGGTTTTGTGATATTTTAGACTATGGATGTGTTATTTTTACACCATTCATGGTTTATGGAAAAATTATTTACATTTCTTATGCTAGTTTTAATACAAATTTTTATATTATGTTTAAAACTTTTCATATGAGGAATGGATAGGACTTAGTAAGTGAAGGGTGGATCCCGCAATAGATTCTCGATGCATCTGTAGTTCTAATGAGAAAAACTATTTTCTTAGCACATGGCCTTAATAAAATCATATTTTTAGTCTTGGCATAAGACCTTGACTATGTGGTTATGAAGTCTGACGTTATGCTTTCCATCATTATGAATGTGGCTATTGATATTGTTTGTAATTATTCTACTAGTAGAATATAGATTTGATTAAGTAAATAGATTTATTTTATTTTATCTTTTCCTTATTATTCTTAATGATAAGTTTAAAAGGCTTCTGTGTTAGGCTTATACAATGTCTTAAATGTTTACACTTATTTATAAAGGTTTCCGCTATATTGTTATCCTTACTGAGAATCTGAGGTCTCCCATTTCTATGTTTCATTTTTCCCAGGATGTGAAGAATTATTTTATGGTTGACCATCATGGATAGGCTAAGGATATAAGTGTGTTAAAAGGGGAGAAAATATGGTTGGTGTTTTTATTTCACGATGTAATGTAAAACTGATGAATGTATCTAGTTTTTCAAAGGATACTAAACTAATCGGTCTTTCAGAACATGATTCCTTGTATCATGCCAATTTTATGTAATAATATACTGACTCTAGGTAACTGGGTTCAGGGCATTACAGTTGGTATCATATGGAGTTTAGTACAAACCTTGGAATCTAGATTTAGAAAAACTCTGATTAGAGAACATTACCCTAAGATATACTTTGAGGATTAGTATATAAGAACATCCTAGAATTTTGTTAATGTAGATATTCTGTGAGTTTTACAAGAAATACATCCCTGTCTGGATACGAGCAGGTAGAGGCAACTCTAGAATAGATGCACCTAGGGGTAAAATCTGAAAACCCCGCTTTGAGCTATACTCGAACAGGAATTGGTGCAAGAAAATGGGCCTTGCTGCACTCTTGGTTACAACAACCTTGATTGATATGCTTAAGCTTATTATCATTTCCATTAAAATCCATTATGAAGGGTTTCTGAGTATATACATTTTCAAAGAAATTTTTTTCATGATTATGGATTATATCCATAAACTGTTCAATTTATGATAACTATTTTACACGTTTGGAATTATTTATTGTGATTCATAAACTAATATAATGTAAACCATTGTTTAGAAATGGAGCCTATTGGATGGAATGGTAACTGTATCAACCCACATAATCCATGTAGGTATTTCCCTCTTACTCAAGATAATTATTGTGGAAGTGGTGATACCACTGGTGCTGATTAGATTATTAGCATACTAGGATAACTCACATTGGATATGAATAACAACCTTACCCGTATGGAGCACCCTGATCCCCATCGCAGACGATTAATGTTAGACTGCTTCATGAAGAAACAACCACCAATATTCAATGGGAGTAAAAATCCATTAGTATCTAAACAATGTATAAGTTCCTTAGAGAAAATATTTCATGCTTTGGGGAGTATCGAAAGGGAAAACATTGTCATGGTATTTTATCACCTCATGAGAGATGAATATCAATGGTGGTCATTAATCCAAAACACATAGGAAGATGAAGAATTATAAAACATGGAATGGAAGGATTTTAAAGATATTTACATTGAAAAATACTTTCCTCGTGTCTATCGAGCAGATATGGAAAGACAATTTCTGAGTCTAAGGCTAAAGGAGGATGAGAATGTCATAAATTATGAGTCTAACAATACATGGTTAGCATCTCATGAAGAAGATTATATACATAACCCAAAGATTATTATTGATATATACTTTTATGGTTTAAATAAATTTTTCCATCGAGCACTAGTCTCAAGATCCTTCTCATCGTACGAAAATATTGTCTCATGCGCTATCAAGACAGAGAAGGAATTCTCTATGTATTATGACTTTAAAGAAAAGCCATAGAAAAAGAGATCTGCTGAACACTCTAGAAATGGATATAAGCAGAAGAAGGGAAAAGTTTAATATCCATCCTGTGGTAAATTTAGTAAGAAACACTCCAGTACTTTCCTATAGGGAATGTAAGTATGATACAAGTGCGGTGACAAATGCCACCAAAATAATGATCACAAGGGGAAGAAATAGGATTTCAGTGTTGAATGTTATAATTTTAGAGAAAGGGGAATTATTCAAATGAATGTCCTAAGATCCATGGGAACTTACCTCAGAAAAGCCAAAGGGATAATGGCCAAGCATATGCGATCACTACTACAGAGGTTAAAGAGCCAAAAGACACGGTCTTAAGTAATTTAATGGTTTTCTCAAGTTTATCCAATGCGTTATTTGATTTTAGATTATCACATTGATTAATATCATCCTAGTTTTCTATGTAAATTAGATATTTTCAATTTGACTTAACAAGGGAGTTGTCAGTCAAAACGCATAAGAGAAGTATCATTACAACAAAGTTTTGGGAATCAGTTACCATTATGGAATATAAATGTTCTTTATCTGTTGATCTTATCATCATACCCATGATTGAATTTGATATAATCCTTAGTATGGATTGGATTTTGTACCCTGATGTGAATATTTATTGTATGAAGTATGAGGTTACAATTTTCAATGATGATAAGGAGTACCTTATCTCTAGTGAATATATTCCACCAGAAGATTCTTATCTAGATCCACCCCCAGTAGATCTACTAAATTCAATTGTTGGGGAGGAAGAGAATGAAATAACTATGGGTGAGGAAAATAATATTCAAATAGAGGAAGTACATATTGTGCAAGAATATGTTGATGCGCTTCCAAATGATTTACCTGGACATCCTCTAGAGTAAGAAATTGAGTTTTCCATTAATTTAATTCTTGATTTAAGGCCCATATCGAAGGCACCTAATAGAATGGACATTGTGGAGTTATTGGAACTAAAAAAAACTAGAGGAATTAAGTCATAAAGGAATTATTCTCCCTAGTGTTTCTCCATGGGGATCCCCTGTTCTTTTTGTTAAGAAGAATGATGTATCTATGTGGTTGTGCATTGACTATGGAGAGATCAATGATATAACAATAAATAAAAAGTATCCCCTACATCTTGATGATGATTTATTCAACCAAATTCATGGAGCTAAATATTTTTCAATGATTGAACTTCGATCTGGATATCATCAGTTGTGTGTGAAGAAGGAATACATTCTAAAAACAACATTTCGATCCATGTACAAGCATTACGAGTTTACAATAATGCATGTTGGATTGACTAATGCACCCTCGATCTTCATGGATCTAACGAATAGAGTTTTCCTGGAATATCATGATCACTTTTTAGTGGTATTTGTTGATGATATTTTGGAATACTAAAAAATCTATGAAGATCATGAAAATCATTTGGGAATTATCCAAAGGACTCTTAGAAGAAATGAATTATATGGGAAATTTAGCAAGTGTGAATTCTGGATTGAAGAGATTTTTTTATTGTCCATATTGTCTCTAATGATGGAATATCTATTGATCCTTCAAAGACCCAGGAAATCCAAGAATGGCCAACACCGATGAGTATAACAGAGGTACATAGTTTTATTGGTTTAGTAGGTTATTATCTGCATTTTGTCCATAATTTTTCCTGATTGGTTAACCCATTAACCATGATCACTCGTAAAGGGGTTAAATTTGTTTATAAAAAAGAGTGTGTAGAATATATTGAAGAACTAAAGAGAAGAATGGTTAATGCTCTTATCTTGATGCTACCATTGGGGAATGATGATTTTTTATTTATAGTGATGCTCAAAAAGAAACATGGTTGCATCCTTTTGCAGAATGATATAGTTATTGCCTATGCATCACGGTAGCTAAAAATTCATGACAAAAACTATCCTACTCATGATCTGGAGTTAGTAGCTGTAATATTTGTTCTGAAGATATGGATACAATATATCTATGGTGAAAAATGTGTGATTTATACTGATCATAAGAGATTGAAGTATATTTTATCACAGAAAGATCTCAACATGAGGCAAAGGTTATGCCTTGAACTACACAAGGATTATTATTGAACTATACACTACCACCCAGGGATGGAAAATAAGGTGGCATATGCTTTGAGTAGAAAGGATCATGGAGTTTTGAAGAATATGAGAGTTCAATGGGATCTTATTCTTAAGGATCTAGTAAAGATGGATATGGGAATAACTATGGAAGATAAAACATCATTACCTTTTCAAATTGTTTCCAAACAATCTTTAATAGAAAAGATAAAGAGTTCTCAGACTAATGGTGAGAAGTTTCAAAAGAAGATTAAAGATGAGAATGATGGGAGATTGAGTGACATCATATATGAAGATGTAATTTTAAAATTTGGGAAGATACATTGTCTTTGTAAGATACCTTGTCTAAAAAGGGAATAGTTGGATGATGCTCATAGCTCCAATTTCTCTATAAAACTTAGTAGCACCAAGATGTATAAATTTTTTGAAAGAATGTTTTTTTAGGACAAAATGAAGAGGGAGATTGCTGATTTTGTGTCAAGATGTATGGTTTGTCAACAAGTGAAAGCTGGAAGGCAACATCCTGTAGAAGTGATGCAACCTCTTCCCATACCTATGTTGAAATGGGATAATATTATGATGGAATTTGTCATGGGGCTACCAAATACTCTTGTATGTAATGAAATAATATGGGTCATTTTTTATCGCATTACGAATTTAACACATTTTTTTACTATTTAAGAATATTTACCAGTTGAACATATGGTATGTATATAAATTAATGAAGCTGTAAGACAACATGAATTACCATTGTCGATTGTTTCTGATTGTGACCCCGTATTACATCACGATTCTAGAAAAGTCATTAAAAACATTGGATACTGAACTTTTTTTTAAGAACTACCTTCCACCCTCAAACCGATGGACATTCAGAACTTACTATTCAAACCTTTGAAGAAATGTTGAGGTCATGCTCACTTGATTTTCATGTTATGTGGTATCAATATTTTCCTATGGTATAATTGTTTTATAAAAATAACTTCCATTCAAGTATTCAGATGATAACATATGAAGCATTATATAGAAATAGATGTTGCACACCAACTTATTGGGATCACTACTAGGAAGCTGGGTTTTACCAACACTTTTATAACAATGGTTCAGAAGAACCGTTGGTATAGTTTTCCTTTATCAATGGTTTATACAAAATGTTGGTCGAGGGTGAGTAACTGAGGTATTTCCCAACGGTTTGAAGAAATTTTTGGAGAATCTACAAATTTCACTCCCTTTACCAAAGGTTTGTAAAAACTGTTGGTAAAGGCAATGCTTCTCCCAATAGTTTTTAAAAATCATTGGGAAATCCCCCCCCCCAAATACAGCACACCAGCCACTAATTACACAGAATCCATACATTTACCCAGATTTCCAGAATCCTTCGTGCCAGTGAACCCTAACCTAAGTTCTTCCATCCGATCAGCTGTAACTACCCCATCCGGGTTAGAATCCTTCAAAATTTTCCCAAATACCCACAGAGAAGTCCTCATTAAGTTAATTGAAAATTTTTATATGTGTTATACCAAACTCTGTGGCCTAACATGATTATTTGAGGTATCTTATTCGTTTCTAGTGTTGTTCATCCCAACTATGAGCAGATATCCTTCTATTCTCAACCTTTCTCCATTTATCTCACTATATATAATGTTCGCGTCATTATTCTCTATTTCTAGAGATTTTGAAAATTTTTATGATCCACACTATTTGATATTGAATCAATGACTAATACTTGATTGGTAGATGTCTATGAGTATATATAAGATGGTTTATAAACTATCCATAAAAGTATCACTATTTTGTGTTCTTTATGATGTTTAATATCATTGACATAGATTATTATTAATCTCAAATTTAAAAATAATTGTGTTGTCCATACTTTATGAAATTAAACCTCTTTACGATCCATGAAAAACCTATTAGTGTAGAATCCTAATCTTTATCCACCCATGGGGTGCACTTGACTTGGGGAACAAATTGGGTGATTATAGATATGACCATAAGGGTGCCAAGAATGAGTTATTGAACATTAGTGAATGATTTGGGATGCCTACAACACATAATGGGACCTGAGGCATGTGCCGCTTATATGAGACCCATTGAATATGAATATTAATAAATTTTAATTTAATTTTTGATCACTTGTTATTTGATTAATGATTTGGAATTCATTTAAGAAACCAACCAAGGATTCATGTAAAAACAAAACTTTTAATTCCCTTTGGAAACTCCATTGGATTCTTGATGATTTGGTTTAGAACACATTGTGGAAATCGACCATGGATTCATAGTGATTATGATTTAGGAAGTCTTTGGAAAGTCCCCCTTGGATTCTAAACTAGAGGCCTCTCTCTTTACATAGACTGGGAACTCCTTCCTCCCTATAAATCCTTCTAAAGTCAATACATGTTTTAGTTATACACTCCAAATATGTAAGGATTAACATAGGTTTAATGTTTTTCATCAATTATTCTTTGTTTCTATTTTTATTTGACCTAAACTAGGTGGTGACTTATTTGGAATGACATACCCAATTAGTATAGTTTTATTTGTTTTTTATTTTTGTTTTAAAATTATTTTTTCATGATTATATGAATCAACATGATTTGAGGTCTCCATAGACACTCATTTTATATAGTTAGTGAATCATATCGACTAATGGAGGTGATGGTGAGATATATCCCACTCAATGATGGTAAATGTTTTGTTTAGTCATATTTTCTCGAGGTGTGTAATGGATATAAAGAAGATCCACGTGAAGGGATTGGGGATGTTTAGGTTACTAGGATTGGTGGTTTTCGATTTTTAGTGGGGTGATATGGTAATTTATGTTGAATTTAGTTTCAGTGTTCTGAAACATATTAACTTTTCACAATATTTCCATTTTTTATCATCAATAAATTATTTAAAATACTCTCTTTAGACATTCTGCATTTTTCATGAAAAGCCTTCACTTTGTAATATCTTGAACAAAGTTCTATCAGGTCTATGGTGTCTTCTTATATGTGATAAATGAAAAAATTACAAAACACATCTCACCTAAAATTTAGGCACACATAACGAAATTAGTATGTCTTTACATTGTTTTAATAGTTCACTACATCAACTAGAAACTCCATCCTTTATCATTTACTTAAATATATTTTTTATTAAACTTCAATCTTATTGAATTTATTATGATGAAATGATTATAAAAATACTTTTTACAAAATGGATAGATGTTGGATGTATGAAACTCCTAGGATCTCTAGCAATTTTCAAAACAATTTCAAGGGATTTTTAGATTTTTCATTTCACAATGCTTCAGATAGTGGTCGCATACACTGCCCATGTTCTAATTGTGTTGGTATAACTTTCATGAGCCATGAAGAAGTCAGCTACCACATAACCTAATATGGATTTCAAGAAAACTACTATGTATGATATCACAATGAGGGGAAAATGAAATCTCAAATTACTGATGATCGAAATGAAAGGATATGACTGGAGAATTTGATAGATGATCAGTTTTCGTTTATTCGTCATCATGTAAATTAAAAATTTCTACTCAAGAAGACTTCGATATGAGGACATATGATGCATCTAATAAAAATTATGATATTTTCTGCGTGAAATAAATTAAATGATACTGTTGTGACTCCTATATATCAAAAATGCGATAAAATGAAAATGATGGATTTTTTATTCTGATAGTTTCATGGGAAAACTATGTATGGGATTTCTAGTAATGAAATGGAATAAATTCTTACCTTCATGAAGGATTTTCTTTTAGATGATGTAGATATTCCCTCAAACCACTATATGGCATGAAATTTAGTTGAGGAACTTGGTTTTTTAAGAAAAAAAATTCATGCTTTCCTGAAATATTGCAGTTTATTCTAAGAGTAAACTACTGAACGAAAAGATTGTAAAAAATGTGGCACATCCCATTGGAAGTGAAAATCTAATGGAACACCATCCCGCATTCCATAAACGGTTATGTGTCACTTTCCATTAATCCCCAAACTCTAGAATCTTTTTATGTCTAATGAAATATCAATAAAAATGAGGTGGCATGATACTGAGAGAAGTAAGACAAATGATGAGTTGGTTCACCCTGAAGATGGATTTTCATTGAAGATATTTGATTCTTGATATCTTAATTTTGTAGATGACATGCGTAATGTGAGGATGGGTCTTCCATGTGATTGTTTTAATCCATTTGGGTAGATTCTTATATCGAAGAGAACATGGACAGTTTTTATACACCTTTATAATCATTCCCTATGGTTGTGTATGAAAAAACCTTTCACTTTCATGGGTAAACTCATATCTGGAACTTCTGATCCCAACATTGATATTGACGTATACATGAAAACATTAATAAAAGTGTTAAAAATTCTTTGGGATGTGGGTGTGGGAATATGTGATGCATATTAGAAAGACATATCTCATATGCGTGTTGCACTTATGTGGATGATCAATGGTTTTCTGGCATATGCAATGAGGTCTAGATGTAGCATGAAGGGAGAACTATCATGTCCTGTTTGTATGAAGAATAAATGATCCAGTAAAATGAAACATCGTTGTAGTTTTAGTTTTATGGGATATCGATTATTCTTTCCAATGGATCATCTATATAGATATAATCGTCGAAGATTAGATAATACCATAGAGACCGATGATCTACCTTAGTATATTTCAGGAACGGATGTGCTTAATGAATTGAAAGATTTTAGTTTTTCATTCGAGATGGGTCAAATGAAATCTGGAAAGAGAAAGAATGTTTCCACTGAAACCTGTTACAATTGGATGAAGAGGAGCATATTTTTGTATTTTCTTTATTGGTCAACCAATTTGTTATGTCATTACTTAGACGTAATTAACATTGAAAATAATATATGGGAAATGTTTCTTTTGATACATCTAAATTTTATGGGAAATACCAAAGATGATTTACAGTCTGGGCATGACATGGTGGATTGGGGCATCAGACCAGAATTGCATCTTGTGCATTTTAGTGAAAATAAATGGCATGTTCCATGTTCTTCTTATGTGATGAAACCTACAAAAAAACAATTTCCAGAAGTATTAGTGATTATAAGAGTTCTTTATGGCTATTAAAGCAACACATTTAAATGGGTCAACAGAAGAGAGTTGAAGATAAAATCATTGAAGAATCATGATTATCACGTTCTTCTGCATGAGTTTATTCCAATAGCGATCCATCATCTTTTGTCCAATAATTTAAGGGTGACTGTTATTCAGTTTTGTCATTTGTTTATAGATATTTGTTCTAAGAAGTTGTCCAAGTATTTCTTGAAAGAAATGTTGAAAGATTCCCCATTAGTTTTGTGAGAGTTGATGAAAATATTTCCTCCATCATTTTTTACATTCATGTTGCATCTGACAATCTGTATTCCCACTAAAATACTTCTTGGAGGACCTATTTATTTTCAATTCATGTATCCCACGGAAAGTAAAATATACACATTAAAATATTTTGTCTGAAACAGGAATCATCCTGAAGGTTCTATCGTGAATGGTAACCTGGCTCAAGAATTTATGGATTTTTTCTCAATGTATTTGTCTGATCTTACTACAAGAATGAACATACCAATGAGAAATGAAGAGGAATAGTATGAGAAAATTCAACCCAGATTTCCATCACATCCTCAAATAAGAGGAAATCTTAGATCATATACATTGAAGACATTAAGACTTGATTAGCAGAAGATGGCACATCACACAGTTTTGTTCAATTGTGATTTGTTCGATGACTACATCAGGTAACTAAATTGAATATGTATATCTTACCTATATATCTATTAAACTATTCGTATTTTTTATCTACAGGGAACATAAAATAATGATAAATAGAAAGCATCCTTCTTTATCATTGAGAAAGAGTGAGACTTTTCACAACAAAGAGTTTTTTTCTTGGTTAAAATTAAAGGAATAAAATATTACTATTTAAAATAATTAAATCAATATTTAATAAAGTTTAATATTCATTTATATTGTAGGTATTGAGTTTTCTTCCTAACTCTATCATTGAGGAAATAAGAGCTTTGGTTTTTGGCCCTAATACCATCGTTCGTGACTGTAAATCAATTGTTATCAATGGGTAAAAATTTACAGTCACTGAATGAGAAAAGAACACGAGAACACAAAATGATGGTGTTATGGTTACTACCACATTAGATTTTTATGCTAGTGTATTAGATAGAAGACTGAAATTTGAAAATGTGTGTTATTATGGAGTCATTGAAAAAATAATAATTTTGGATTATTACTCTCATGGATGAGTCGCGATGATGAAATGCCATTGGTTTGATTCAATTATGAGACAGGGCACATTTATTGATGATTGTGGATTTCAAGTACTTAATATTACTTGTACTCTTGCTATCGAAGAACCATATGTATTTTAATCAATGGCTAAACAATTTTTTTATGTCAAAGACCAACTTCGACCTGAATTTGGTGTCATAGTTGAAGTAATTCCAAAATTTATTTTTGCTAATGGTGATGATGGAATTGATACCATTACTACTTCCATTAGAACCAATCCATTTATTTCTTTTGGTGACTCCAATAGATCATTTGTCAGAGTTTACTGTGAACCTTAATTTATGGTGGGAAATATATAAAATCATCCATTCATTTTCTCAATTCTTTTGGTTTACCAAAAGTTGGGTTGTTATAGTTGGTTCTATTAAAATTTATTTAATATTTATTATAAATATGTTGTATCCGACTTGTTCGTTATGTGAATTTTCAATGTTAATTAGTTGAATATTTTATTTGAATTTAATTTTCTAATTTGTAATTGAACTATATTTAAACCTACGAAACGAATATTTATAACTTGGTGAACATTTCAATGCTTCAACTATGATTTGTATAAAAGTTTATGACTCTAAGACCTCTATTTGACACTTTACTTGGTAATGAACATGATGGTTTATATTATTTTGAAAAATATGTATTAAAACCTACATCATCTACTTGAGAGAAAGAAATTAAATTTGTCCTTAATTTTTAAAATTTCTTTTCCACTTTTGAATCTGGTAGAATCAATGTTCCACGATTTTAATAGATTGATGACACTTAGTAAATAATCATCCTACTAAAAATTAAATTTCTTTTTTACATATTGTATGATTTATTGACTTCATTATATATTTGTTCAAGATCACCTTAAGAAATGGTTAGTTAAATAATACATTAATCCCCCAATTCCATATCATTTATTTTGTTTTTTGGGTTACACATTAGTTATCCTTTTCTATTTACTTCCATATTTATTTTCAAATGAAGGAAATGAAATAAATTAAAGAGAGGTGACAAAAACAGATTAAGGATAACAATCGTCTCATGACTGAGCTGGGAATTCCACCACTAGTGCATGCAGTGAGTATTTTACTTCAAATATATTTAATTAAATTATATATAATGCCATGTTATTAATTTTTTAATTTTGTTTAGGATCGATCTATTCATGGACATTTATTTGATGAGAAGCCTAATAGTGGTCCTGGTACATGGGGTTTTCATATGAGGTGGGGTGGTACGGTAGCTAGACAATCTGGTCGACATACCCTATTAGACCCTATCCCTCCCACTGGCATACCATACATCCCACATTCTTATCCCAATGTGTCGTTATGGACACACGAGATATTTAGGCCTCCCATGTTTTCGCTACCCTTTACATCTGACCCTCCTCACCCATCTGTACCATATCTGATGATGATTCCCACGCCCCGTCTAGTATTTGGCCAACCATTCATGTCATCTTCTTTTACTACTGCTTCAATATCTCTGAGCTTTTATATTCCATCATCTTTGAATCCTACTCTACCAGATTATATCCCTGAAAAGCACACATTAGTACTCAGTCTATTTATTCAGGGTGTTCCTTTAGTTTGTGTAGATCTAGTGGTGCCCATTGATCTGATTACTGTATGTAAACTTATACAACCCTAAAAAAATTTTACACCATTATTTATTTTCATTATAACATGTATTGATAAAATATTTGTTTTTTCATTCATAATAGATACATTTACTAATAGAATGTGGGGAAGGGGCGTACACGCATGTGTGTGGTGTGGAACTTCCACACGTAGTTGATGGTGGTCTACAATGAAGATAGTCAGATGATTGAAAATTTAGGGTAGTAATGTCAGAGATTTTTGACGACGCTTGCCAAATACTTCGACATCATTCCTGTCAACCCGCTCCCATGGATGCAGCTGTCAAATGATGTCAAGGATACATCCTAGGCATAGATATGGGTACAAAATTCAGTTGTATTTAATGAAATATGTTAATTTCATTAATAATATGAATTAATATTTTGGTGTCAACTGCGGTTTGATTTCCATGATGGTGAGGGTTCATAGACAGCACGTCTAAAGGATTTAGGCGATCTTTGGAGAGCTTATAAGAATGAGTTGTATATTGGATAACGTGATAGAGTGGGAACAGAGTTAGAGGCAGTCCCTATCCTGGTTTATTTTCTGTTATAATATTACTGACAGAGGACGACTGGCCAATTTATGGTATTAATCAAATTAGAGGTATTTAAATGAAAATTTTTATGTTTTTAGTTAATACTAAATATTGAATTTTATATTGGATGCATTTTTAAGAAATAAAAAAACATTGAAGAAAAGAAATATGTCCACACATTGGGATGTACTACAATGCTAGATCATGAGAGACAACAAGTATGACAGTTTGTAATATTTCTTTAGGACTTAAACTTTCTATTACTTCCTCCATAATTTATTAGATTGGTAATGTTGTTATATAATTTTCGTAATGCAATTACGGTTTTTTGTATCCTATTTTCAATTATGGTGCCCTACATTAAATTTAATTGTAGATGCATAAATTGAATATAGAAGAACGTGTGCCTCGAGCAAAGCTGTTTTTTTCAAGTAGAAATAAGAAAGATGGATGTTTGGTTAATGAACCAACTCAGTAGAATATTGTATGTCTTACATCGTAGATTTAAAATTTTAATCTTTATTTTGTAACTTAATAATCTATTTATATTTATAACAGGATGCTTTAGAGGCCCTTAATGCCTAGGAACCATATAATTTTGGGAAAAATGATCACTTACATCAGGTGTTGGGAGATGAGAACCCTATTAGAGTACGCTTCTGACCTAAGAAGAGTATAGTTTTGATGAGGTATTGGACCCCCTCAGGTATGAGTTATATTTCCACCGACTTGTAGCAGGTTAAGGCACAGGCAGAACATGATAAAAAAAGAGACATAGATACCGCAGAATAGTCTGTTATGATAAACAATACATTTATGAAACCGATGGACTCTTTACATCCAAAACTTCCACCAAAGGACAACACCTCTTGTGATGAATATATTTCATCAATGCGTTCTATATATGGGGCACCAGGTGGCAGTTCTAGTGGAGGTGAAGATGATGGCGAGGAGGAGGTCGAGGCAGAGGAAGAGTAGGGTGAGGAGGAGGTCGTGGCGGAGGAGGATGGCAATGAGGAGGCCAATGCTAAGCATGAGGGTGAGGAGGAGGGTAGAAACGATGATTGGTTCGATGATGAGGATGAGGGTGAGGGTGAAGATAATGGTGATGATAGTTATGGTGATGAAGGACATATTGATCTATTATATTTTTGACTGATTTTACTGACCTTCGATTATTATTGATTTGTTATTCCTGAATATATGTTTGATTAGGTAGGTAACATTATATTTATTTTTTTTCTATAAATAATAAAACATGTTTTTATGATTTGCTGTTAAATCCCCCTATTTTAATGAAATTGTAATTTTTTAGTGGAATTTAAAAAATTGGATGTCTGATTAGAAGTTGATATAATGAAATTATTTTTTTAACCATGAAATAATTTCCTTAGAAAATATGCAAATACTATACCATGAACATGGGACATCCCCCCTAATAGCCCCACTAACAACACCCATGATAGCCCCCCAAACTGCCCCCTAGAAAGCCCCCCGAACAGCCCCCCACCCTCCTCCCTGGACCCCGGATAGCCCCCCCCCCACCCTCCACCCCAGACCTTGGACAACACCATGGATAGACCCCCCCCCCCCCCCGCCCTCCTCCCTAGACCTAGACAGCCCCCCAAATAGTCCCCTAGATAGCCCCCCCCCCCCACCCTCCTTCTTGTACACTAGATAACCCCCCACCCTCCTCCATAGACCCCAGACATCCCCCCATATATCCTCCCCACCCACCGTCCTGGACCCCGGACAGCCCCCCGGATAGCCCCCCCCCCACCCTCCTCCCTGGACCCCGAACAATCCCCCTTCCATCCTGGACCCTGGACAACCCCCACTCCCTGGACCCCTGATAGGCCCCCCACTTTCCTCCCTGGACCCTGGATAGCCCCCCACCCTCCTTCCCGGACCCCTAACAGCCCCCCCCCCCCCCCCCCCTCCCCAGTTTCCCCCACTCTCCTCCCTGGACTCCGAACAGCCCCCACCATCCTCTGTAGACCCCGGACAGCCCCCTGGATACCCCCCCACCCTCCTCCCTAGACCCCGAACAACCTTCCCAGGCAACCCCTCGGTTGGACCACACCCTCCTCCCTGGACCCCGGATAGCACCCCCCCCCCCCCCGACAGCCCCCAGATAGCCCCTGGATAGCCCCCACCCTTTTCCATGGACCCCGTACAACAACTCTCCCTCCTTCCTGGTCCCTGGATAGCCCCCTCCCTCCACCCTAGACAAAAGACAACCCCCCCTCCTCCCTACACCTTGGATTGCCCCCCACCCTCCTTCCTGGAACCCAGACAGCCCCCACCCTCCTCCCTGGACCCCAAATAGCCCTCTCTACAGCCTCCCCACCCTCCTACGTGGACCCCAAATAGCCCCCACCCACCCTGCTCCCTGGACCTCAGACAACCCCCTGACCCGACACCCCAACATTGTTCGTGTGGAAAATTGGCATATATAAAACATTATGACAATTAATGAAAGTCGAAGGACCACCTACCTTGATTCCAGAGACAATCACACTCTTAAATAGGCATCTCGGATCCCAATCTAATCTCACATCAAGATTCACCCAAAATCCTAACGGAAAATAGGGTTTTAGAGATATGGAAGAATATGCGAGATGAGTGAAAATCCTAATCGAAAAGAGGAAGCAAAGAGAGGATTATACTCAACTGGATCTTCAATCCCCACATGACAGTAGTCAAAACGCCCAAGGATCGAAGGATATCTACCCTTAAGAGTTCTTGGAGCTTTTTATTGTGTTTATACTTTATCAAAATGATCCATAAGTCATTTGTGACATGTACAAGTCAACCCCACCTTAATATAAGGCATAGTGTGGCTGATACCACTAAAAGTGTCTCACATTTATTTAAAAAGGACAACATTTTAAGTGAAAACAACAACTGGCATAAGTAAAACTTCTCAAATTATTTCTGATTGTATTAATTCTTCATGACAATGATTCATGGGTCATTTGTGATGTGGATGAGACAACCCACCTCAATCTGAGGCACAGTATGGCCGGTAAAACTCAAAGTGTCTCCCTTTTATTTAAAATTGAAAAGTTTTATGTAAACAAAACAGACATATGGAAAACCGACCAAACTTATTTTGATTGTGTTGATACTTTAGTAAAACGATCCATGGGTCATTTGTGACTTGTACAAGTCAACCCCGCCTCACTCCGAGGTACAATGTGGAAAGTACCACTCAAAGGTTTCCCACCATTATTTGAAATGGAAACAATTTTAAGTGAAAACTAAAACTAGTATATGGAAAACTGACCTAATGAATTCTAATTGTGTTGATACTTTATGAAAATTATCCATGGGTAAAATGTGATGTGTACGAGTCAGCCTCACCTCAATCCGATGCCTGGTGTGTCCAGTATAACTCGAAGTGTCTTTCTTTTGACTAAAATGGACACCCTTTTAAGTAAAAACAACTAGCATATTGAAAACCGACCAATAATATTCAGAATGTGTTGATTTTTTATCACAATGATCCATGGGTCATTTCAGGCATGTTCGAGTCAACCCTACCTCAATCTGAGGCATGGTGTTTCTAGTACCACTCAATGTGTCTTAGTTTTATTTGAAGTGGACAACATTTTATGTGAATAATAAACCAACTTACCGAAAACCAACCAAACACATTCATATTGTATTTATACTTCTGGAAAACAATTCATAGGTATTTTTTGATGTGTACGAGTCAACCCACCTCAATCCGAGTCATATTGTGGCTGAAAACACTCAAAGTGTCGTTCTTTTGTTTAAATTGGACATTGTTTTAAGTAAAAGAACAGACATATAGAAAACCAAAAAAATGTATTCAGATTGTGTTGATACATTGGAAAAATGATCCATGGGTCATTTGTGACATGTATGAGTCAACCCCACTTCAATCCGTGGTATGGTGTGGTCGGTACCACTCAAAGTGTCTCTCCTTTGATTAAAATAGACACCCTTTTAAGTAAAAACAACAACACTCTTACGAAAAAATGACCTAATGCATTATAATTGTGTTAATAATTTAAGAAAACGATCTATGGGTTATATGTGATGTGTACGAGTCAACCCCACCTCAATTCAAGGAACGGTTTGACAGGTATCACTCAAATTGTATTTATTTTGTTTAAAATGGACACCCTTTCAAGTAAAAATAACTGGAATATATAAAACCATCCAAACATATTTGGATTGTGTTGACACTCTAGCAAAAAGATCCATGGTTTATTTTTGATGTTTACGAGTTAACCCCACCTCCATATAAAGCATGGTGTTACTCGTACCACTCAAAATGTCTCACTTCAACTTGAAATGGAGAAACTTTTAAGTGAAAACAACAACAAGCATACAGAAAACATACCAAACACATTAGGAATCTATTTAGTAAAATGATCCATGGGTCATATGTGATGTGTATGAGTCAACCCCACCTCAATCTGAGGTGTGGTGTGGCTGGTATCACTCGAAGTGTCTCACCGTTATTTGAAACGGACAACATTTTAAGTAAAAAAACAACTGGCATATGGAAAACTGACCTAATGCATTCATATTGTGTTGATAGTATAGGAAAAAAATCCATGGGTCATTTGTGATATGTACGAGTCAACCTTTCCTAAATTTGATTCATGGTGTGGCTGGTATCACTCGTAGGGTCTTTCTTTTGTTTAAAATGGACACCATTTTATATAAAAAAACTAGCATATGGAAAACTGACCAAAGGTATTAGGATTGTGTTGATACTTTATCACACTGATCCATGGTTCATTTTTGACATGTACGAGTCATCCCCACCTCAATTTGAGGCATTGTGTGACCGGTACCACTAAAAGTGTCTCACTTTTATTTTAAATGGACAACATTTTAAGTGAAAACAACAATTGGCATACAGAAAACCGACCAAATGCATTAAAATTATGTTGGTACTTTAGGACAACAATCCATGGTTCATATGTGACTTTATGAGTCAACCATGCCTAAATTTGAGGTTTTTTGTGGCTAGTATCACTCGAAGTGTCTTTCTTTTGTTTGAAATGGACAACATTTTAAGTAAAAACAACAACTGGCATACGAAAAACTGAACTAACACATTTGTATTGTGTTTATTCATTATCACAAGGATACATGGGACATTTGTGATGTGTATGAGTAAACCTTTCCTCTATCCGAGTCATGGTGTGGCCGGTATCACTCACAGTGTCTTTCTTTTTTTTAATGGACAGCCTTTTAGGTAAAAACAATTTACATACGGAAAACTGACCAAACGTATTTGGATTTGGTTGATACATTAGCACAAGGATACATGGGTAATTTTTGACATCTACATGTAAACCCTGCCTTAATCTGAGGCATGGTGTGGCTCGTACACCTCATAGAATCTAACTTTTATTTGAAATTGACAAAATTTTAAGTAGAAACAACAACTGGAATACGGAAAACTGACTAAATGAATTCGGATTCTATTGGTACATTAGGAAAATGATCCATGGGTCATATACAACGTGTACGAGTCAACCCCGCCTCAATCTGAGGCACAGTGTTGCCAGTATCACTCAAAGTGTATTTCTTTTGTTTTAAATGGACAACATTTGAAGTAAAAACAACTACTGGCATATGAAAAACTAACCAATTGCTTTTTTATTGTTTTGAAACTTTATATCAAGTATCCATGGGTCATTTGTAAAATATAAGAGTCAACCTCGCCTAAATATGAGGCATAGTGTGGCTGGTATCACTCATAGAGTCTTTTTTTAATGGACACCCTATTAAGTAAAAAAACAACTAGCATACATAAAACAGAAAAAATATATTTGGATTGCATTGAAACATTAGAACAAGGATCCATGGGTCCTTTTTTACATGTATGAGTCAATCCCACCTTAATACAAGGCATGGGGTGGCCCATACCACTCAAACTGTCTCACTTTTATTTGAAATGGACAACATTTTAAGTGAAAACAACAATTAGCGTACATAAAACAGTCCAAACACATTTGTATTCTATTGATACTTTAAGAAAATGATCCATGGGTCATTAGTGATGTGTACTAGTCATCCTCGCCTCAATATGAGGCATTGTGTGGCTGGAATCACTCGAAGTGTCTTTCTTTTGTTTGAAATGGACAACATTTTAAGTGAAATCAAGAACTAGCATACGAAAAACCAACGAACGCATTAGGATTCTGTTGATACTTTTGGAAAATGATCAAAGGGTCATATGTGAGGTGTATGGGTCAATCCCACCCCAATATAAGGCATGGTGTGGCTAGTATCACTCGTAGTTTCTTTATTTTGTTTTAAAATGGACACCCTTTTATGTAAAAATAACATGAATACCGAATATGGAGAAAATGTATTCGTATCGTGTTGATACTTTACCAAAAGGATCCATGGGTCATTTTTGAGGTGTATGAGTCAACCCCACCTCAATCCAAGACATTTGTGGCCGGTATCTCTTAAAGGGTCTCACTTTTATTTGAAATGGACAACATTTAAAGTGAAAATAACAACTAACATACGGAAAACTGACCAAACATATTCAGATTCTATTGATACTTTAAGAAAATGATCCATGGGTCATTTTTGATGTGTACGAGTGAACCCTGCCTCAATCTGAGGCACAGTGTGGCCGGTATTAGTCATTGTGTCTTTCTTTTGTTCAAAATAGACAACCTTTTAAGTAAAAACAACTCACATACAGAAAACTGACCAAACGTATTTGGATTGTGTTGAAACACTAGAAGAAGGATCCATGGGACATATTTGACATGTAGGAGTAAACCCCGCCTCAATCTGAGGCATGGTTTTTCTGGTACCACTCAAAGTGACTAAATTTTATTTGAAATGGAAAACATTTTAATTGAAAACTACAACTGACATATGGAAAACCAACCAAACACATTCAGATTCAATTAATACATTAGGAAAACTATCCATGAGTCATTTGTGACGTGTATGAGTCAACCCCACCTCAATATGAGGCACGGTGTGGCATGTGTCACTCAAAGTGTCGTTCTTTTATTTAAAATAGATACTCTTTTAAGTAAAAACAACTGGCATATGGAAAACCAACCAAACACATTCTGATTCTATTGATACTTTATCACAACGATCCATGGGTCATTTTTGACATATAGGAGTCAACCCCGCCTTAATCCAAGGAATAGTGTGGTCATTACCACTCAAAGTGTCTCACTTTTATTTGAAGTGGACAACAATTTAAGTGAAAAGAACTACTGACATACATAAAACTTACCAAACGCATTCAGATTGTCTTGATACATTAGGGAAATGATCCATGGATCATATATGACATGAATGATTCAACCCTACATCAATACGAGGCATGGTGTAGCCGATATCACTCTAAGTGTCTGTTTTATGTTTAAAATGGACAACATTTTAAAATTCCCAACACCCCATTAAACACCCCCTTTAGCTTTAATGTGTAACTCATCCTCTCTCCCTCTTCAATTGCAAGTCAACTCTCTCATTAAATTATTAGATTATGTTGTTCAATGAATTTAATTAAAAGTTGAATTTTGAATTCTTTGGAATTCATGGAATAATAAAATAAGGATGAATCTTATTTTATTTTGGGTTGGATGTGGTGTGAGTATCCTTCCCTCCCTCTCCTTAATTTATTTGATAACATGTTTAATTCATGAGGATCCTTCCTCCCTTTTTAATGATCCACCTCAGCAGATTAATTGTGTGGGGCCCTATGTCATAAATCTCCCAATTATGACTTGCGTGCCAATGAAGAACCCACCACTCTTATTTAAAGGAGGCCAGGGGGAGGAGTTCTGGACGGCTTCTTCAAGCGGCGGAATGCTAGCAGCGAAGCATGACGCCCAGCACTTGGAGAGTTTCCCACTTCCTCCAACAAAGAAAGAAGAACGTCGACGCCACCCTCGACTTCATCCTTCACAACATTGACAGAACGACGGCTGTCTACCGCGACACCGACGAACGCCTTCTTCGAGGTAGGGTTTTGTCTTTACATTCAGATTTTTATTTGGACGTTATTCAATAATATCGGCCACCTTTTATCAAAATAATGGAGGGGGGTCGGACCGTACAAACACTGCCGAACCTCCTCTGCTTTTTTTATTATTTTGATGGTTATCTTCGTGGATTGAAATGGAAGCAATGTGGTGTCGTCGCACCGCATGGAAACAAGGAGAAATGTGGTGAAGAAGCGCAGCGCCGTTGAGGCTGAATGAAGCAGTGGATGGAGTCGGGTAGCGGTGCAGGGGCGTGGCGCCGTTGTGCTGCGCCGAAGAACCATGAGGAGGCCATGGCCAGAGCGGGACCACGGTGGAGGGGCGTGTCCCCGTTGTGCCGCACCGGATGAACCACAACTGCGGAGGAGCAAGGGAGGGCAGCCGGAGCCGCCGACCGCCGGTTCTGGAGGGCGGGACCAAACGGTCACTCATGGAATGTTCTGGTTGGCCATTAAGGTCAGCCAGATCCGGAAAGGCCAGAGGTCAAACCCCCGGTCAGCACTGCTGGGCGGACCCCACGCGGGTCCGTCGTTCCGTCGAATGGGGTGGTAGTTTCCACCCCTTCCGCGCTCACGCGGTACGCTCGGCGCCCGTACCGGCCTGGACTGGACGCTCTGGGCCGCACCGCGCCAGTCGGTCCAGGCCGCGACCTAGTGGGCAGGACCCGGACCCGAGTCCGGTCTCCCAGTTCAGGCCGACCCAGGGGGTCTCGGGCTGGGCCGTTCCGGGCCCGAAACCACCTAAAACTGGATAGGTTCGCTTAAAAGCACATAACATGGGCTACGTACCTCCTATCGACGCACCGTCAGTTGCGATATGATCCTTGGATAGAGACGGTTGTTTTGGTATATTACACTTTTGGTTTCGAAGAACTTTGGGTATGGCCGGGTTGGTTCGAATCCGAAACCAACCGGGCCCTCGGAGCGGAAATGCTTATAACATGAGCTTCGGATGTCCGATTGACGTGCCGTCAACCATGTTGGATTCCTCTTGATGAGACGTAAATTTTGGCATACTTAGCCTGAATTTTGGACATAGTTGGATAGTGGTTGGGTTGGGTTGAACCCAAAATCCAACTGGGCCCCTGGAATGGAAAAGCTGATAACCATCAGACCGAAAGTCTGTTTTACGAACCGTCAACGATGTTGGTGATCATGTTGAGAAACAGTCCCTATGAGTATACCCTATGAGAGTTCGGGGTATAGTAGAGATTTGGCCGGTTTGGATTGCACATGAAACCAACCGTGCCCCTGGGACGAAAAGGCTAATAACTCACAGACCGGGTGTCCGATTGAGGCGCCATCTGTTGCGTTGAGACCCCTATGACGAGGCGTTCCTTTGAGATACTCTTCGTTGAACATTGAGATACATGGAGTACTGACCTGTAGCTCGGGGAGCGGACCCTCCTGGAGACGAGCATACAGAGCACAGAGACCGTGTAACCGGCTGAGAACTGAAGACTGCTTGACCGACTCGACTTGGAGTGAGTCAACTAGCCCAGTGGACGGAGCACCCAGTATTTGGCGACAGAACCACAGCGGACGAAGCGCCCAATAGTTGGCCACTGACCCACGGTACTCGATAGGAGGAGTTCCTCTATAGGCTATTAGGGAGAGCACCCAGTATTTGGCGTCAAGCCCTCAGCGGACGGAGCGCCCGGTAGTTGGCAGCATACCCGCAGTACTCGAAAAGAGGAGTACCTTAGCAGTGTAAGGTTAGTGAGTAGTATCTCAGAGTCATGATATGATCACTGTACTCATCAGAGATGAATCTCTTCAGTAGTTACAGTTTCGATAATGAAAATCCTGGTTTTAGCTGAGTCTATAACCTTTGTGTTTTCCTAATGACTGAGATGGGTCACTTGATAACTTAGGTATATGTATGGGAATTTATCTAAGTAGTTGTTATCCGTTAATTCCATAACCTCTATGTTTCCTCATGATTGATATGGGTTACTTGATAACTTAGGTATAAGTATGGGCTTATACCTAAGTAAGGGTTATCTATTGAGATTCTGCTTTGTGGTTATCCTTGTTGGATTTAGAGAGACCTTGAGGGTCTCGGGGTCCCTACTGAGTATTGTTATACTCACCCCTGCACAGGCTGTTCCCACACCTCGTTGAGTTGGATGCAGACGACAGACAGCGCTGACGGAGGCTGAGCGTTCGATGACTGGATGACACCCATAGGAGGATCTCACAATGAGTCGGTACCCGGAGGAGACAGACGGACAGGCGATCGGATGTGGAGTGCTGAGGAGGACATATGTACCTACCCATCAGGTAGGATCCTTGGTGGACGATCCCAGAGATGCATGTCATCTTCTAGTTGCTTGTCTTTTCTGTTGTACATTACTTTCAGTTGTAGTTGTACCTATCTGTTGGGCTTGTATTTCCGACCCCTTTATACTTTCCGCATTTTTGTTACTAATGTACCCAGTGATTTCTTCCTCTTGTACTCTGGTTGTGTTTTTTTTACGTTTATAAAGGAAATTCTTTCACAGTTATAGGGATTTATGCCTTTGGTACTAGTCGCCAGCCCCTGGCCTATGAAAGGCGGGCATGGGGTACTTACGACACGGGCCCCGGGGGACGGGTCGTGACAAATTGGTATCAAAGGGAGGTTCTACCACAGAACTTAGGACTATGATATTTTCTTTCTATGAAGAAATAGTGTTATGTGAACCAAATGTGGTTTTCAGTTCAGAGAGTCCAGTGTTGGTGCGGGCGGCCGACGTACCCCTAAACCAGGACCCTGACAGCTGATTTCTGACTTTGTGCATGAAAACATTGATTGCGTGTGTGTTTCCAAAAGTTTTAAAAGTCAGCTCAAACCAGGTCAACTCACCAGGTATAAATCGTTTGACTATGTTATGTTTGTTTCTTTCAGGATGCCTCACCATGGACGACTAGCTAGAGCCCTGAGAGTGTTACGTACAGACAGCCCACCGAGCGACGAGGCCTCAGTACAGGGCCCTATCTCAGTTGAGGCACCATCGGAGGCACCAGCGGTACTACCAACCATTGGGCCACATATTCCACCAGCCCCGGCAATGGAGAGGGCACATCACTTGAGCGCACTGCACGAGTTCCAACACTAGAGGCCACCCAGGTTCAGCAGGGAGACGGACCCGCAGGCGGCTGAGGATTGGCTGGAGGCTGTGGTGAGAGTCTTCAGGCTAGTGGGGACGCCAACAGACTTCATGGTGATCCTTGCTGCTAGTCTCCTTCAGGAAGTAGCATGCAGATGTTGGAGCCTGATGCTTCAGATGCATGACGATGCATCAATTTTTTGGGAAGACTTCGAGAGCCTGTTCTGGGCAATGTTTGTACCAGCCACCCTTCGAACGGTGAGGATCCAGGAGCTACTTCATCTGCAGTAGGGTAGGATGAGTGTAGCTCATTACTCAGTGAGGTTCATAGACCTCTCTTGATACTTTACATACATGGTACGAGACCCATTCTTCAGGGCCCGAACCTTTGAGCAGGGTATCAGGCGAGAGATTTGAGATTATTTTGTTTCTCACAGCAACACGACACAAATAGGGGTTTTGGAGCGAGCCCTCTTAGTGGAGAGTTTCCTTGCTGAGCAGTCTCCAGCAGCAGAACCCACCACTATCCGTCATGCAACAGAGTCTTCTGCAGCGGGTAGTAGAAAGATGACGCAGAGGTTCAAGAGGACCAGACCTACCGGTGGACGACTGCACGACTCAGGTTCGGTTGTGCGGAGAAAATGGGGTGGAGTCAGAGCTAGTCATGCCAAGAGTGGGCAGTGTTACTCCTGCGGCGTGCTTGGTCACATGGCATGTTACTGTACGACCCGCCATATAGACGATCAACAGGTAGATGAAGAACCCCTTAGATAGAGGCAAATATTCGATCATGGCGAACCGCAAGGAGCAGGCAGCCCTGGCAGGGGAGCTGGCCGTGCAACTGGAGGTGGATGACGCTTCGAGGTGTTTCCAACACCACCACCAGGAGGTCCACCCCAACCGCAGGGAACAGGTGGACATGGGAGAGCTCAGCTTCAGACAACATAAGCATATGACTACGGAGCTCCGAAAACAGATAGACAGGAGCGGGACTAGCTCCAGACATGGAGACTTTTGTTCATGTTGCTTGTAGATTTGTTGATGTTTGTCTGTAGATGCATTGTGTCTTTGTACTTTGAGCTACAGTAATAAAGTACACCATTCTTTGTGGCATTTACTTTACTGTACTCTCTTTTTGTTGTTACTAAGAGGTTCCTATTTAAAAAAAACAGTTGACATGACCCTCACTTTTGAGATACCTACTGGAGGAGACCTAGTTACCAAACACTGATGCCGACAGTGTGACTTAACCCTTGGAGGTGAGAGTAACGGTTGGATCTCTTAGTAGTAGCATCGATACCTTACAACATCATCCTTGGTATGGATTAGTGTCATCCACGTCGTGATTGACTGTATTATTCAAAAAACGTGGTTCGTCCAGAGTATGAGACCGGATTTCTCTTATCGGCAAAGAAGAAATCTTAACAGCTCTTGTAGGTCCAGAAAAGGTCCAAGTCACCCAGGAGTGGATGAGGACAGATCAGAGCCAACAAAAGACTTATGCTGACAGGAGATGGAGACCACTAGAGTTCGAGGATGGCGACCACGTTTTCTTACGGGTCTCACCTCGACGTTAGTTATGGAGATTTGGTCGGGGCGACAAGTTGTCTCCGCGCTTCATTAGACCCTTATAGGTCCTCAGCGGGGTAGGCAATGTGGTTTACTGCTTGACCCATCCACCTCAGTCGCACCGGGTGCATGTCATCTTCCACATATCTCACCTGAGGAGATACGAGCACGACCCAATGCATGTCATCGACCATGGGGGGCTGGACATTGGCAATGGGGTGACTTTTGCGGAGGTCCCGATGGAGATCGAGGATCGATAGGAGCGGGTCCTACGTGGATGGTCGATTCCTCTAGTGTGCATCAGATGGTAGCACAGGGACCTCCTAGAGGGCACATGGGAGCGGGAGGCTCAGATGTGTACACAATACCCCCTTTTTGTTTCCCTAGTTTTTGATGTAGCTTTACCGGGACGTAAATCCCTGAGGTGGGAGTAATGTAAAGACCCGTAAATTTCAAGGGAAATTTTTTTAAATTCTTTGGAATTTTATGAGTATGCAGTTTCTGATGGCACCTGATTCTGAGGACTAGTGTGCCTGGAATAATTTTCTGAAATTTTTGTTAAACTTAAATTAACACGCGTAAGTTGTTTTTCTGAAAAAGTGTAATAACTCTTAAATGGATACTCATATCATAAATCCGAGGACATCGTTGTGCTTAGGATGGCGGGTTTACCCTAGGCGTGACATAAGTTTAGTCGGTTCAGACCTCCTGTGAGAAAACCCGAAAATGGCATAACAGTAAATAAAATAATTAAATGAGTTATTTTATTTTTCAAATTATTATAACTCACAAACGGTAACTCAGATTAAAAATCTAAGACCACCACTGAACTCGTGAGGGTATGATTCCTTTAAGAAGATACTAACTTTGGCCGGTGCAAGCCACCAGAGATAGTTAATTTTTGGACGTAAATAAAATAATTAAGTGACAATTATTTTATTGTAAAATTCATAACTTCTAAACGGTAACTCTAATTGAAAATACAAGAGTACCGTTGAGTTCATTGGGGCGTGTTTCTCCTAGGCAGAGCCTATCCTTGACCTCAGTGGGATGACGGTGACGGATAATAATTTTCCAAACTTTTTTTCGGGTACGTTTAGTAAATGTACGAGCGGCATTTTATAACTATTGAACCGGTGCTTGGAATCAAATTCCGAGGGCACCATTGAACTCGCAGTGCCGATTTATGCTTAAGAAGACCCTTTCGGGAGTTGCGTTTGCTCAAGAGGAGTTGTTAAAAATATGAGGAATAAAAATAAAATTGTTCTACAATTATTTTTTATTTCTTTACTATTGGGTAAAGTGTATGGGAAAGTGGGATGTGAGGAAGTTGGGGTGGGGCCCCCACGAGCCCCCACCTCCTTAAAATTTCCAACACCCCATTAAACACCCACTATAGTTTTAATGTGTAACTCAACATCTCTCCCTCTTTAATTGCAAGTCAACTCTCTCATTATATTATTTGATTAAGTTATTCAATGTATTTAATTAAGAGTAGAATTTTGAATTCTTTGGAATTCATGGCATAATAAAATAATGATGAATCTTATTTTATTTTGGGTTGGTTATGGTGTGAGGAACCTTCCCTCACTCTCCTTAATTTAAATTCCAATGTGTTTAATTCATGATGATCCTTCCTCCCTTTTTAATGATCCACCTCAGCGGATTAATTGAGTGGGGCCCTATGACATAAATCCCCCAATTATGACTTGCATTCCAACGAGGAACCCACCACTCCTATTTAAAGGAGGCTAGGGGGAGGAGTTCTAGATGGATTCTTCAAGCGGCGGAACACTAGCAGCAAAGCACAATGCCCAGCACTTGGAGAGTTTTCCACTTCCTCTAACGAAGAATGAAGAACACCGACACCACCCTCAGCTTCATCCTTCCAGACGTTGACGGAATGACGTCCGTCTGCCGCGACGTCGTATACCGCGACACTAACGAATGCCTTCTTTGAGGTAGGAGTTTTTTCTTTACGTTCGGATTTTTATTTGGACATTCTTCGATAATATTGGCCACCTGTTATCAAAATAATGGAGGGGGGTCGGACCGCACAAACACTGCCGAACCTCCTCCCCTATTTTTTATTTTGATGGTTATCTTCGTGGCTTGAAATGGAAGCGACATAGTGCCGTCACACCATGCGGAAACATGGATAAATGTGGCAAAGATGCGCGGCACTGTCGCGCCATGCCGTTGAGGACGAACAAAGCCGCGACCGGAGTCAGGTAGCGGCGCAGGGGCGCGACACCGTTGCACCGCGCGGGACGAAAAACGACCGTAGCCTTGGGCCGCGGTGGAGCTAGGGAGGGAGGCCGGAGCCGCTGGCCGCCGGTTCTGGAGGGCAGGACCAACCGGTCCTGCGTGGAGTGCACTGGCCGGCCGTTATGGCCGGCCAGATCCGGAAAGGCTGGGGGTCAAACCCCTAGTCAGTGCTGCTGGTCGGACCCCCTGCGGGTCCGCTGTTCCGTCGAAGGGGGTGGCGGTTTCCCCCCTTTCGCGCCCACGCGGTGTGCGTGGCGCCCTAGTTGGCCGGACCCAGACCCGGGTTGGGTCGACCCAGTTCAGGCCGACCCTGGGGGTCTCCGGCCGGGTCGGTCCTGGGCCCGAAATCCCCTAAAACTTGACAGGTTCGCTTGAAAGCACATAACATGGGCTACATACCTCCGATCGACGCACCGTCAGTTGTGATGTGATCCTTGGACCGAGAAGGTCGTTTCGGTATATTACAGTCATGGTTTTGGAGAACTTTGGGTACGGCCGGGTTGGTTCAAACCCGAAACCAATCGGGCCCTCAGAGCGGAAACACTTATAACATGAGCTCCAGACATCCGATTGACGTACCGTCGTCCTTGTTGGATTCCTCTTGATGAGACGGAACTTTTGGCATACGTTTCCTGAGGTTTGGACTCAGGTGGATAGTGTTCGGGTTGGGTTGAACCTGAAATCTAACCGGGCCCCTCGAACGGAAAATCTGATAACTTTCAGACCGGACGCCCGTTTTACGAACCGTCAGCGGCGTTGGTGATCATGTTGAGAAATAGTCCCTATGAGTATACCCTATGAGAGTTCAGGGCACAGTTGAGATTCGTCCGGGTTGATTCGCACACGAAACCAATCGGGCCCCTAGGACGAAAAGGCTAATAACTCATAGACCGGGCGTCCGATTGACGCGACATCTATTGCGTTGAGACCCCTATGACGAGGAGGTTCATTAAGATACACTTCGTTGAACTTTGAGATACTTGGAGTATAGACCTGTAGCTCGTGAATCAGACCCTCCCGGAGACGAGCGTACGGAGCACATAGACCGTGTAACCGGCTGGGACCTGAAGACTGCTTGACCGACTTGACTTGGAGTGAGTCGACTAGCCCTGTGGGAGGAGCGACCGATATTTGGCGACAGACCCACGGTGGATGGAGTGCCCGGTAGTTGGCCGCAGACCCGTGGTACTCGATAGGAGGAGTACCTCTGTAGGCTATTAGAGAGAGCACCCGGTATTTGGCGGCAGACCCTCAGCGGACGGAGCGCCCGGTAGTTGGCAGCAGACCCACGATTCTCGACAGGAAAAGTACCTTAGCAGTCTAAGTTTAGTGAGAAGTACCTAGGAGTCATGACAGGATCACTGTACTCATCAGAGACGGAGCTCTTCAGTAGTTACAGTTTCGATAATGAAAATCCTGGTTTGAGGTGAGTCTATGACCTTTGTGTTTTCCTAATGACTTAGATGGGTTACTTGATAACTTAGGTATATGTATGGGCATATATCTAAGTAGTGGTTATCTGTTGATTCCATAACCTCTGTGTTTCCTCATGATTGAGATGGGTTACATGATAACTTAGGTATAAGTATTGGTTTATAACTATGTAATGGTTATCTGTTGAGATTCTGGTTTGTTGTTATCCTTGTTGGATTTAGAGAGACATTCAGGGTCTCGGGGTCCCTACTGAGTATCGTTATACTCACCCCTGCATGGGCTATGCCTGCACCTCATTTTGTTGGATGCAGATGATGGACAATGCTGACAGAGGTCGAGCGTTCGAGGACTGGATGGTACCCGAAGGAGGATCTCACGACGAGTCGGTATCCAGAGGAGACAGAAGGACGGACGATCAGACGTGGAGTACTAAGGAGGACATATGTACCTACCCTTCAGGTAGGATCCGTGGTGGACGATCCAGGAGCTGTGTGTCATCTTCCAGCTGCTTGTCTTTTCTGTTGTACTTTACTTTCAGTTGTAGTTTTACCTATCTGTTGGGATTGTATTTCCGGCCCCTTTGTACATTCAGCACTTTTTTTACTGTTGTACTTAGTGATTTCTTCATCTTGTACTCTGGTTGTGTTTTTTTTACGTTTATAAAGGAAATGCCTTTCCAGTTATAGGGATTTACGCCTTTGGTGCTAGTCGCTTGCTCGTGGTCTATGGAAGGCGGGCTTGGGGTAGTTACGACAAAGGCCCCGGGGGACGGGTCTTGACAGGCACCCACCCCCGTTGACTGCCCACCCATTCCCTAGACACCCCTACCCCCTAGATAGCCCCACCACCCACGTGGACAGATCCCCCACCCCCTAGACGCCCTATACCCACCAGGACTGCCCCACCCACCCCATGGACATCCCATACCTCATAAAAATCCCCCACCCCTAGAAATCCCCCACCCCCATGGATTATAGTGTTTCAATCAACTCGAAGATCCGATTAATCATAGCTACCCACATCGTTGCCTCCTAGGATCCTTTACCACCAATAAAAAATAGTGGATGATATTTTATAAACTACTTTGCATTATCAATGATCTGTGAAGAGCGTGTCTATTCCACTTACATAAGAGTTTGAGTAGAGATCAAGACTAGGAAGACAATATCTAGAACACATGAATGACTAATAGAGATATCCGCTTATTGACATTTTGGTTCATTTATAGTGGTAACATTATAGAGAATTAACAAAATCAAAAAATTTAGTAAAAAAAAATTATGTTATAAAACAAGGGTCACATAATCACAAATCCCATAAAGATACATCATAAATAATTATTCATAAAACCATTTCAAAATCACATAATAAAGACTTGTTTCTATATAAAACACCCTGATGGTTTATAAAAATCCCTTTTGAGGTTCCATTTCAAAAATCATATAGTATTTTTGTCCAACAATAAAAATGCAATCCATTTCTTAATAACGAAATCACCCTTCCTTCTATATACACTGAAAGATTCATTTTTTCCTAAAGAAACACATTATATTGAAATAAATACTATTCCAAAACCATTTTAAAAATACCAATGATCTTGAAATCCATGAAATTCATTACAATAAAACCATTACACCCCCACCCCCACCCCCAGATACCCCATACCCCCTGGACAGACCTAACACCCCCGTGGACTCCCCCCCCCCCCATCCCCTGGATTGCCCCCCTCCCCCACTCCCTAGACACCCCCACCCCCCTAGACACCACCACACCCCCCTTGGAAATCCACCCCCAACCCCTGGGACTTCCCCCACCCCATGGACACCCCCACCCCCATGAATATCCCCCCAACCCTCCTAGACCCCAACCCCATGGACCCCCCCACCCCACTAGACACCACACCACTCCCCTTGGAAAGCCCCTAACCCCTTGGACCCCCACCCCTAGACACCCCCAGCCCCATCCCCATCCATATGGACACCAACCCAACACCTAGACACCACCACATCCCCCAGGACACCCCCCTCCCCCACCACCACCCTGGACAGCCCCCCCCCCCCCCCCCTTGACACCAAAATCCCCCCAAACACTCCAACCCCCCTAGGACACCCCCTACCCCCTTTGAGAGCCACCCCAAGCCACCCAAATCTCCATAACCACCTCCGACATCTTCAATTCTGAATTGATTTCATTATGTATTTAATTAACAAAGGAATTATGTCTAAATGGTGTATGGGTATACTTGTTGTATGGGTATGCTTGTTGGATGTGTATATTTTTTGTAATTACCTTATAAATTATATGTTAATTATTTATGTGTGTAAGGGGTAATTAAATATAGAATTAAAGGTATTAAATATTATGTATGAATTATGTGTTGTCTAAATTATTCATGAAATCATATAGAATTCCCCCTAACCCCTTGTATGAATTCTGTAGGCCTACTGGTGGAAGCAGGTAGAATTTTTGTAGGTGAACAGGGGGAGGCCAGCAAGACAGCTTGCTGCTATAGGTATTTAAAGGCTATGCCAATAGTTTACAACCATTATCATATTTGTAAAAGATGAACTTTTTCCAATGGTTTTATGTAAACCATTGGTAAAAGTATATACCAAGGGTTTGTAAGCCTTTGGCATATATATTTTTACTTAATATTTCCCAACAGTTAGTGGGAAATCTTTGGTAAAATTCTACACCAATAGTTTAAAAACAGTTGGAATAGAGATTATTTTTGATATTACGAATGGTTTTAAACCGTTGAAAACCATTTATAACAACGGTTTAAGTAAACTATTGGTATATACTCATTTTTCACACATATTCCAATGGTTGTCATAGAACCATTGGTATATGTCTATCTCGGTGACTTAAGACCCAATGGTTTGGACAACCGTTACTATAGGTTTTACCAATGGTTTCCATGCTTTTGTCAATGGTTTTAAACCGTTGGTAAATATGAAAATTCTAGTAGTGAGTGGCTATTGGGATCGATGGAAGACCACTAGTACGAATAGTGGTATGGGCCTAATCCAATTGTCCATTTATCATGTGATTTGTCCCACAACCATCCCAGATGATAAAATGGATATGATTCTTCTCAAAAGTGACCCTTGAATGACATAGATGAGACAACCCAATTGTGGGGACCAAGTTGTGCGTTCAAAATTCAACCACCTCCATTGTCTTTATTATATCATGCAATGTTTTTATGATTTGGGCATGAATTTTAATATACACATTCATCATTTTATGGTTATTATGAGTGATTTAATTATCCATAACATGGATATATGTCCATTAAATGCATTGAGTAGTGGTGTAGGCCTGTTATTTTCCTCCATTTACTGTTAGTGCATAACAATATTCATCCTCTATGGGGAAGAGATATGGGTTTCACTGGTTTATAGCCATTTTTATGGCTATTTTCTCTGTGGGTTTCTATATAATGTTTTTATGATTGACACAAATGATTATGGATTTTCATCTACTTAATTATTTCCACATTATTTTATTAAGTTTCCCTTCAATTATTACCAAATTGTGTTGGTAAGTTTTATGGGTATGGTCATGAATTATTATCTTCTAATAAATTACCACCATGTTTTTTTGGTTGTATTATTTAAAGTAAACAATTATTTGGGGGTGTCCAAGATTGTTTTATTTCCCCCTCAACAATATGACCTAGGTATTTGGGTGTAGATGACCTATGATAGAGATTGTGGCATGGTTTTCTCCCCATATTAATGACTCTCTGCTTTGTGGCATTGGCATTGGAATGTGATTGAAGGATCCCCTAGGAGGGACACATATGTTACTAGAAATAGGCCATAAGTGGCCTCTTGGTCATAATACTTGAGTTATGAGAGGAGACTAGTGATGTGTTCTTGGGAAATATTTCGAAAAAGATTAATCCAGTAATTATTGTCAGCTCCTTCTGGGTCACCAATGGATAATGAGTGGATGGTTAGTGGGATTTCATGTGCTCGAGGCCTTTTCTAGCATCCTCTAGAGTTGGGACAGTACCAATGAGGTGGTACTCTAAGATCATGATTTTTAAAACCATGTTTTAATTTTTATAGGTTGGTGATGGTTCCATCTTGTTAGGTGAGTACCAAGGTTGGGTAGTAGTCGATGCATATGTTCTTGTCATATTAAAGAATTTAATTGGATTGAAGGGTGGTTCATATAGAATGTTCCTAAGTATATATGTAAAAACTAAACAAGAAATCATTTTCAACACATCATATTAATAATTGTGCACATGGATAATCAATTTATTTAAATCCATGTTTGGACCACATTCATTTTTTGATTGTCAAAAAAGGGTCCTAATATGCGGGCCATATTTTCATTTTTGCAAAGGATTCACATCATGTTCACCAATTGTATTCTCTCCTAAAAACCATGTGGTGTTTGAATAGAGTGTTTTGGTGTTAGTGACATGACCCTTTATTTAAGACTCATATTTCCACATCAAAATTGGGTGACTTCCAAAATTTTTTATTATTGGAATTGAAAACATCCAATGATTACCTTATCATAGATGTTTCAATTACTTTCTTTACAAATAAAGGCAGTCATAGGAAAATGGATCAAACAATGCTTCGGGACTCACATTTCTCCATAGGGTTAGAGTTCAGGCTCATCAAAACCTTGTGGGGGGGATTTCTATTACAGGACACCCTTATATATTTTTTTATATTTTTTAACCGTTTATAAAATACAAAGTATAAATAGGTCACAAATATGTTAACAATAAATTGTTTTCATGCTTTTCATTTACATTTATATATATGTATATAAAGTTATTCATTGATGGATATATTTGTATGTATCTATGGTTCTCAATTGATGGAACCATTTTTAAAATAGAATAGATATAATTTTATTATTTGTTATTATATTTTCTGTTTTAATCCATACAGTAGGGTAAAATATAGTTTATCATCATCAAGGTAGGTGGGTTATTTTTTTCAGATTGGGACAATATGAGGGGATTCCTATATATCATTGTGAAAGGGATCATAACCCACATTGTTTACTTCCACATAATAGGACACGTCATAAATATTATGTTGATATGATGAAGACTAATATATGATTATTAACATCATGAAAAAAGGCCCTCTAACACTACTAAAAACTAGCCTTTAATTGCACTAGAAATTTCCTTTATCAAAAATAGAAATGAACTAACTACATGAGTGAGGCTAAAATCCCTTGTATTTTACCAGTGATTTTTTAGAACTATTAAAATAGAACTTTATCTGTGCTTCTATGAGAACTAAAAAAGTATACCTTTATCGGTGCTTTTAAAAGAGATGATAAATGTGACCATTATTAGTGATTTAAAAAGCACCGATAAAGGGACAAACTACAGTGTGCTGCAACAGCACACTGTAGCACAACTATAGTGTGATGTTATAGGACACCACAGCACCCGAAACACACCAAATATCAACAAAAGCAATACCCTCTACAAGATATAAACGAGATGAAATTTACAACACAAAGACAAGAAAAAAACACTATATTATATAAATTTCAGACATTGTTATATAAAATTACATAAATACAATGTTTAACATAAATTCAAAAACATTAATGTTCTTTTAACTTTAAATCCCATCCTAACTCATGTTAGTGTCTAAGGAACCACCCCTACTTAAAAAAATGATGAACCTATATATGAAATAAATTCATATATTAGTAGTAATGTAATGAAATAAATTAACACAAAGTGTTTTTTAATTTGATGTTAATTTAAAATAAAAATAAGCACTTGGTGTTATACCAGTCACACCATGCATTGGATTGAGGTTAGGATCATTACAACACATCTCAAATGAATTGTGGATCATTTTCCTAAAGTATCAAAACAACATGAATGTGTTTTCTTGGACCTGAGTATTCTAGTTTTCTTCTTTTTACTAAAATGGAATTTTAAAATGGAAACATGCACTTTTGAATCATTCCGAACACATCGTCTATCAATTTTAAATGAAATAGATTCTTACATGACAAAATAACATATGAATATTTATCCTAAATTATCAAAAACATTGAGTGTTTTTATCAGTTTTCACTGAATGATACTTTTTGAATGAAAATGTCGATTTTAAACTGATAACGGACACATTGAGTCATACTGGCACTTCATGTATCAGATTGAGGTGAGTCTTATTCCTATATTTTAAAAATAACATATTGATCATTTTCATAAAGTATAAATTCCATAAGAATGTGTTTTATTATTTTTTAGTAGAATTTTTTTCCATTTTACTAAAATTGATGACTATTTTAAATAAAAACATGGACTTTGAATCATTCAATTCACACCATGCATTAGATTGAGGTGAGACTGATTCCAATATGTAACAAATGACTAATGAATCATTTTCATAAATTATAAAAACTATATGAATAGTTTTTCTCATTTTTGAGTACGTCACATTTCTTTTTTTAATAAAATGCCATTTTTAAATTTAAATATGCACTTAAACTCATACCGATCACATTGTGTATCGGATTGATGTTAAGATGATACATATACATCAAAAATGACATATAGGTAATTTTCATAAATTATTTAAACAATTTTAATGGGTGTTATCTATTGTGAGTAGACCATTAGGTATTTTTACTAAACCTGATGTCGATTTTAAATAAAAACACGCACTTGGACTAATATCGATCACACTGTGCATCAGATTGGGGTGCGGCTAATTCATACATGTCTCAAATGACATATGGATCATTTTAATAAAGTATCAAAAAAATATGAATGTTATTTTTGTTTTTGTGTAGGTCAGTTTATTTTTGTTCTAATATTGATGCCAATTTTAAATAAAGACTCACTTAGAGTCGGACAGGTCACACCATTAATCAAATAGAGATGCATCTATTTCTTCCATGTTCAAAATAACTTATGGATTTTTATCCTTATATATCAAAACAATATGAATTTTGTTCCTAATTTTGAGTATGTCACTTGTATTTTTTAATAAAAATCATTTTAAACATGAAACACGCACTTTGACTCATATTGATCTCATCATGTATCGCTTTGATGTGAGAATGATTCATACATGTCACAAGTGGTTTATTAATCAATGCCTTAATTTATAAATAAAATTCAAACATGTTTTTTTATTTCAATGAGTGAATCTTTTGAATGTCAAATTTCAATTTTAAACTGAGATTGGACACATTGAGTAAGTTGTCTTTTTTAAAAAATTTAATGTAAATTTTAGAAAAAAAAAGACTTACTTAGAGTCATACTGGTCACATCGTGTGTTAGATTTGGGTTTTACTAATTCTTGCACACCCAAAAGTCTAAGAACACTACTTGAACAGCTTCAATCTACCAACACTACATGATCGTCATAAAAAAACCATATAAACGTTAAAAAAATAATCCACCAATATAAGAAAAAAATTATTATCAGAAATAATATAAATAAATAAATTAAATCTAAATATGAAAGAATAAATAAAATCTATGGAAAATGATTTTACTGTGAAAATATCAATATTACCTCTAGATTGATCATTAGAGGGAACCAGAAGTAAATTGATAAATTTCAACATTGTAGGGGTGAAAGGTTTTGAGGTAGTAAAAGTCATTGGATATTTTGGTATAAAAAAGGTTAAAGATGGAAAGAGCACCCCAAATAAAAAAATAATTCACCTATATAAGACAAAAATTATTATGTGATTAATACTAAAAATAAATAAATTCAACATAAATATGAAACACTAAATTAATTTTATGGACATAATTTTACGATGAAAATAACAATATTACATTTGTAATTTAGGAGACAAAGAGATGTTTCTATTCGTACACATGTAGTGGAGAGAACATAAAGGAAAGTGATATATAAAACACTAAAGGGATGAAAAGGTTTTTTGGGAGAGGAATCATTAAAGTTGGGCAGAGCACCCAACTCAAACAAAATAATCCACCTGTATAAAAAAATTATTATGTGAGTAATACTAAAAATAAATAAATCAGACATGAATATGAAAAAAAAACATCAATTACATAGACAGTTATTTTATTGTGTAAACATCAAGATTACCACTTTAATATAGTAGAGGCATCATTGCTGTTATTCCTATAGGGGCAGTGGAGGTATCATTAAAGAAAGTGGTAAATAAAACACTATAGGTGTGAAAATGTTTTGATGGAGAAGTTGTTTGTAAATGTTTTGGTATAGAAAGGGATGACATATGGACAAAGCACCACAAATTGAACAAAATATACCACCTATATAAGAAAAATGTATTATATGAGTAATAATAAATATAAATAAATTAAACATAAATTTGAATTAGTATTGTAATTCTATGGAAAATAATTTTACTATGAAAATTCCAATATTACCTATATAATTGAGTATAGGTAGTGGTGTTTCTCTTCCAGAAAAGGCAGTGGAGAGAACTTGAATGAATGTGACAAATTCAATAATTTAGGGGTAAAAGGTTTTGAGAGAGAAGAATCATAAAATTTTGATAGAGCACCCCAAATCGAACAAAAGAATCCACCTATATAATAAAAAATTAAATGTGAGTAATAATAAAAATAAATAAATAAAACATAAATATGAAATAATAAATTATTTATATGGAAAATTATTTTACTATGAAAACACCAAAATTACATCTATAATTAATCATATGCAACATCATTTCTCTTCCTCCAACGGTAGTGCATAGACATTTATATATAATGATAAATGAAACATTAAATTGGTGGAAAATTTTAATAGAGAAGAAGTATGTGAATGTTTTGGTGAAAAAATACATAAATGATGGACATAGCACCCAAAATCAAAAATAATAATAATTCACCTGTATAAAAAAAAGAATATTATATGAGTAATAATAAAAAAAATAAATTAAACATAAATATGGAATAATATATTAATTTTATGGAAAATGATTTTACAGTGAAAACATCAAGATTTCCCATGTGATTTAGAAGATAAATCATTGTTTATCTTCCAAAAAAGGCATGGAACATGGACTAAAACCATATAAAATAAATTAAATCTTCATGGAATAATGAAAATTAAATCAATGTTTCATTATATAGTGGTTCAATAAAATAAATAATTTATATCATAACAATTCCTTTACATATTTATAAACGGTTTTTTGGTCTATATATAATCTAATAAAAAACTAAGGATTATCTGTGAACTTCATTATGATTTAGTAGACTATATGAATGTTAGAAAACGAAAAATAAATTATTGATATTTCTATCTATTTGGCTCAATTTCTCAATGAAGTCAAAATAAGGATTTGTTGTGCATCACTCACAACGTTAATAATAGAACTAAGGATTCTTTGTGCACTTTACTACTATTGGTTAACTACCACTTATCATTACATCTACCTTGGACTTCCTTCCCAAAATCCCATTGATACACTCATCCCACACTTTCTAACCACCATCTCTATCATATCACCATTCAAAATTCACTTTTCTATCTTTTCCTATAAATTTTATTCAATATTCAGAAAAGTGGGAATATTTTTCCTTCATAGCTTTTCATGATTCTCAGGTTTCTTCTTCAATCATATCTGTTTCCAACAGAATCTTTACCCGATGAATTATACTATTCTACAAAATATTTTCCCTGTTTTCAAGAATATAATTATTTTTTTCACTGTATGTGTGGGATGATAGAATAAAGGGGTTGCTAATATGGAAAGTCAAAAAAGATGCTATGTTAAGTGGTAGTTAACCAACATTAGTGGAGTCCATAAAGAATCCTTAGTTTTGTAATTAGCTTTGTGAGTGATGCACATAAAATAGATGTTTTGGATCTATTTATCTATGGATCCAAATTGGAATCAATATTATTCCATCTCTTCTAGACTAATTATTCATGAATAACAACATAAACATAGATATAGGATTTTAGAAGGGTCGTCTGCATGATCCTTTACAGACATAATGAAATATTCAACTCCATCGTTATATTCATTTGTCCAATGATTGGTGTTCATTCATGTTCAGTTCATATCCATCCTATTGGGTTAATAAAGAATTGATTTTATGAAACATATAAATAATTACACATAAGATATTCACTATCAAAATTGAATTTTATAGACAATTATAATAAGAGAAACTCTACATTTGATAATTTCAAATAATTTAAGTGTGTTGATGAAAATGGTTAATTAATTTTAAGGAATGAATTAATCCACATCAAATATTTCTTTAATCCTCTAAAAAATGAAAATATAATATATGCATTTAAGAAGTAATAAGAAAATAAAATATGATAAAAAATAATAATAAACATCCAATCAATCAATTAGAATATTTATAAATGGATTAAAACAAGTGATGTTGTAACCTAAATAATTATTACATTAAAAATTAATGGTATATAAATATTTGAAAACATCTCAAGAGTCTTAGGATGTCATATCTCTACACAAACCCATCCCAAGGAAATTCATGGTACTCCAAATGGATGTAAAATTAGCATTTATTAATGGATTACATGAATATAAATTTCATCAAACAAAAAAATACTCATTTATTAATAATAGAATAAATTTTGTAAATTGAAAAAGGTGATGTATGAATTGAAACACGAATGAAGAGCTTGTTATTGAAGGTTATATGAATTATTAAATAAACTATAATTAAGAAAATGAGGAAATGATAATAATAATTACAAAAAAAATAATTTTATGGATAGATGGAATGTTTTTCTCAACGTGGATGATATCATATTTAGAGGTTCAAGAGATGATTGATGATAATAATTTTCTACATTAACAATGACCAAAAATCCTTTGAATTTTACTGAAATACCCACTAGAGAGCACCTACTTTTCGCATGTATCCCTATATCAATATTCAAACATAATGGAAACTACCAACATCATCAATCTACATTATTCTAATAAGAATATATCCCCAAACATCGAACATTGATAGTCCAGTTACTAGAATAAAATAGAGAAAATAGAATCTAAAAATTACACTTTTAATATCAATGTATCCGAAATAAGAAGTGTGAACCCACCGAAATTCTCTCACTAAGTTTGAATTACTCTTCCCTACTTACTCACAAGTCATTCAAAAAATTAAATGTAGGAGAATAATCATAAAAAGTATATGAAATATGATGTTTTACATATATATCACAATTTCAACCTACATCCATGATGAGAAGAATCACGGTATTTTCATTCAATGGAAGTATAAAGATGAAATCCCTTTGAGTTTCCAGCCACATATACCACTAACTAATGTAATTCAAAAATACTCTAATACGCTGTCCCTTCAACCAATTGTTGTGGGTACCTTATAGGTAACTGGTTTCAACAACATCCTATATTTTAAGGGATATTCCCATTTTATTTAAAAGATAATTATTCCCTATATAATAATATAGGTATAACATCTAATCAAAGATTGACTCATAATGCACTGTCACCTCACACCATTTCCTGAAAACCATGATGTAGTGATACAAAAAACTATAATATCCATATCATAATGACTTAATACTTGTACATAGCTAAAAATATGGTGATATGGATTGATCACCACTCATATGAATCTATAAAAAATAAATAACTTATGACCACAACACTTTCAACTATTGAATAACTATTGTCATTCCTCTAACTATACTAAAAGTGATACCATTATATTTCTGTTAAAATGAATCTAGAACATGACGATGATTCAAAAATTTCAAAAATATCCAACTTTGGTAATTATTCACGGGCTTTCATGAAATCCTCAAAAAAGTATAAAATGAAAACCAACCACTTATATTATACGGAATGATTCTATATCCTTTCAGTCACCCATGTTCGACTAAGGAATAATACCCCCTCTGATGATCCTAGAAAAAATCCTTTATGAACATATCAATCTAACATTATTTTCCACTTATCATTCACAATAATAATTTTATATCCTCAATCATATTTAAAATAAAATGATACATTTGGTATATATATTTCTTCCCCACACAGAATACTGAATTTTTATCCAAATGGATTTAACTTTGGATATTATAGTAAGTTATTCAATGTTCCTAGATGCATTCAAGATCTATAATTAAATGATTTAATAATACCATTTAATTTCTTGATTTTGTAGAATACATATACTCTTCTTCAATTATAAAGATTTCAATCAATTATTTCAACCTTGAAATTCAACTGGTTTTATTTTCAAAAATTTTGAAAACATATCTTGTTGTTTTATTTCATGAATCCAAGTGACCCCCAAATTACGAATCAACATACCCTTGTAATGGATCATATTTTTTAAAATAAATTTAAATTTATTTTCATCCATTTAGGATAATGATAAACCACATCATGTATTCATAATTAATTTTTAATAGATTTACCATATGATACTGAAACACTCCCACTACATGATTTATGTCTAGTTGATTTAAAACCATGTAATACATTATAATTAATTCTGTTAGTTCATAGGGTAATCTCTACATGTGCCTAAACTATTAATCTATTTGTGGTGATTGTTCCTTCAAATGTTTATTGTGAATTAAATGAAGTTTTTAGATTGACTGACATCAATTCAGGAAAAATATTTTAACAATATTCTAGATAGAGACATTATATGATAGAACCACTTTTTTTGGCCTTCAAAACATTCTCAATCCTTATTTCCAAAATCATCATTACTTCATTGCAATCATTAATTTCAAAATTTCCAGACAAGTCCTTTTTTTATCCCTTGAATCCTTTATAATGACGGGCCTACCATATTTATATAATCCATATACATCAAAAAATGGTAAAGTACACTAAATTCTATTCCTTTTACTAAAATCAATAGTAACTGTTTCTCCACTTAAAACCCTTATGACCCATGAATGAGAAAAATTTCTAGTTTAACTAACATGGTTATTCCATATAGAATTCTCTTTATTTTTTTCATGATGTTCTAATTCCACTAATCCATGAAACCACCAGGTTTCTTGAGAAATTTTTCTTCTACTATATCCTTATGAAGAAAACCCATATACACATACATTTTATCTCTATTTATTCCTCCATAAGTAAACAAAATTCAACATAATTGAATGGTTTTGTATTTCAATACCAGAGAAAAAATAGCGAATTTTATACTCTCCTTTTAAAACCAATTCAGAACCAATATTTTTCCTAACTTATCCTTCCATTATAAACTTTTTATAATATAAAAACCACTTATTATTAAGTTCCCATTTTATTATTGTTAGTCTTATAACTCCCATGGGTCTTTCACATGATGTGAATCAAAATCAAACTTTATAGGCAACTCCCAATTGCTAAAATACCTATGTTTAGATAGTTCATTTAGGATTTATAGTTCTCTAGAACCTGTTAATATTATAAAATATTTCTTTATCCATATGTTTAATCCTCCACATATCCAACATATGCCTTCAAAATGTATCCTATCATTTTGATCCCTTAAAAACTAAATCCTCTAGATTTTAATCCTATAAAACTATATAACTAACCTCAACATTTTTCAACATTTTTTCTATATCATTCATTGTTATTAACCTCAAACTTTCCCTACTACCCATATAACTATCCTCTGAAAATTATTAACTTATAATAGATGTATAGCCATATACATTTTCATAATTTAATCTTCCTTGAAACCTCTTCTAAGATCAACCTATATTTAATATTATGTTTTATATTAAACCTCCATATTTTCTATATTGATGTCCTTCCAAAGGACTTACTCATTAATGATAATACCTTCACATTAGATAACATGTATTTAATTACTATTCCAAAGTTAAAATCTTATATTTTCATCACTATATCCCATAAAGAACTATGTGAGAATCATAGCTTCAAGATTGTCTCAATCATTTTCAACCACATGTACATATAAATATCTTAATAAGGATTCAAGTTAAGATAAATTATTTGTTTTAAATATTAAATAAAATTCCAATATTTCATTTCCTATTATTGTTGAAGAAAACAAATTGATTGTGTATGCTGCAGTATTCACTACTTCCACCCATAACCTTGACAATCCTTAAATTAAACTCAACATTCCATCCCATTTCCATAAATTTTTAATTCATCCATTTTTATATATAATTTTTATCATGGGTCCTGTTTATAGTACTTTCCTTCCTATTTCTACACTTAATTTATATTTTAAAAAACTTCTTCCATTTTACACACCTTTGTTGTTTGATATCAAACATTTCAGAAACTTTTTATCTCCAATTCATCTATATATTCACACTAAGAAAAAACTCAAAAAACATCTAGTTTATGTTCTAGTAAGTAAAATCATATATTATTTATAGTTCTATCAATTAATATAGAACAATATTGATATCCTCTATGATTTTTTCAACGGAATTTCCACAGACATATCTATTCATAATCCCCATCTTTCGACATTTCTATGTTCTTATTCTCAAGTTAAATATCATTATTCACTATATACTATTTATGAAAATCCATATATTTAAAATTTATGAATGTTCTAACATAAATATAAATTTTTTCACAAAAACATTAAAAGTTTTCCCACCATGTATCCTAATTTTATAGTTCCACAAATCAATCCTTTAGGTGGTAGAAACATCAAAGTGTGATTCCCCTTATAATATTTTAGATAGATAATTTCTTTCATCATTTAAACTGTTATTTTTGACAAGTAAACTTCATGTGATTTTCATCACTTTATTTTAAATGTTTATTTCAAAATCATTTTCATCTAACTATACTTCTGAAATATTATTCTTTTAGAGACTTAAAATATATCTAAATCCTTTCAAATCAAGGATACTATCAATTTTCAACCATATTATTATATCTACCTTCTTTATAATTTCAACTATTCCATAAAAAGGAGGTTCACTCTAATGATTCTTTGGGAAACATAATTTTTTATTGATCCATGTTAACTAAGGGAATCAAAATGAATCTCTAGAATATATGATCCATGATTCCACCATAGTAATGTTAATCAAAAGTATATTGTAACTAGTCTAATATGTTTGGTTCATATAATAAATAGCTTGTTAGTTTTTATTATACCCATTCAATCTCAAATTTTATTGATGGAGAAAAAACTGGAATCAACCAACCACACAAGGGTGGGAAAGGAGCCTACAATGGTCTGAAATAGGGAAAACCAAGGGCATCCCCCCGGATCAGGTCAACCCCTTTAGGTTTCAATGTGTGCATGTTATGTTAACAAACCAGGTTTGAACCAAGGACCATGAGGTAAACAATGTGATACACATCTTGGTTTCCCTTTCTCCATGGGTGCATCACTTTGATGTTTTTGATGATCATACCCATTCACTTTCTGATGATGAAGGTAATTGACCATGGAGTTGGGAATAGTCCGTGAACGATATAATGAAGTATTTTTGCGTTTGTTTCATCCTATGAAATTGTAAAACCATTTTGGGTGAATCTTTTTCCCATTAGTTGGTCCTTAACATCAGCCTGAAGTGAAGATCCATGACCTAGGTTATAGGAGAAGAAAAAATAGATCTATCCTCGAGAGTTTTGAATAACCCCACAACCTCACAATACCACCATGTTGAAAACCCATCTTTATGGAGCTTAAGACCCATGGGGGGATCCAAGTGAACCTATTGGCCTTTGGAACTACTATTATCCAATAGTATTCAATGAGACAACACATGCATCCATTAAAGGGAGGTAGCATCATGACATTTACTGAAGAGTCATGCCAAATCAATTAGGTGATTCTGATTCCTAGTGATGATAAAATTTCCAGAGGTTGGGACCCATCATGCCTCATCTTCTTCATGGCCTACCAAATGCACTAAAACATGGAATGTATGAACAAGGTGCGAGCCACCTTCTTCAGGCCCCCATCTCAAGATTCATGTATCCACCATTCCAATAATGGCAGGTCCACCATGTTTTGATCAAGGGTACAAGTGAACTCCAAAAAAACTCCACACTACACAAGCTCAGTCATTCCTAAAGATAAGATAAACCGTTCCTTCTTCTTTGGAAGCTTTCCTACATGGGCATCGAGACACATTTGAAATCACACAGTGTTCTCGATTCTTATCTGTGGGTATGTCCTTTCACCTGATCCACCAAAATAGAAAGTTATAATCCGAGGGAATAAATTTGGACCACAGAGTATCATTCCAACTAGCATTTGTCTCCAGAATATCCCTGTTGTGACAGTAGTCCTGAGTGGTAAAAGTCCCCAATGAAGGAGTGAACATGAATCTATAAGGATTCAAAGTTAGTTCAACGAAGTTGAAGGTGGACTACTTCTACTCATCCAACATCAATTAGATGAGGGTAGGATACAAGCTAGGTTCCCTAAAAGTAAGGGTAGGGGAAGGGAAGCTTGGGAACTCGATCACCTTCCCAACCCAGTTGTGATGCCAAAAGAAGATTTCTCCCCTCAAAATAATCCATTGTGAATGCAGGTGAATATCAGAGATAAGGTGAGAGATGTCAGACCAAAACAGAGATCCACGACCTTCCACTATTGAATGGTTACCATATTTTGATTGCATGGTTTTACCCCACAGTGTGCAATGGTCCAAAAAATCTGAGACCAGCTTTTTGTACATTCAATTTCATGTCTCTTCAAGGATGCTCACATTGATAACACCTTCCCTATTCTTCCTTTCCACCCTCTTCCATGAATCCTAGTGTCCTTTCCCTTTTGCAAGAGGGTACAAAATGAATCCATACAGTAACTTGTTGATATTAGTGGTGACACCATTCAGGGATTTGACAGAAGAAAGTGTGTGGATAAGAGTAGAAAAGATGACACTATTAATGAGGGCTATGCCGCTGCCAAATGAAAGGTAATTATTCTTCCAGTTGAAGATATGGTCTACAATCCTTCTAGTGAGGAAATAAAATCTTAAATCGATAATTTTTTTGAGGATATTGGGCCCTAAGGTATTCCTTGTGGAAACACCCTCTTTGCATGGAAAGGGTGTGTTGGACTATATAAATCCTCCTGGAAGTGCATTTTGTTAGATATGTATCAAAGGTTCTTTTCTTTGTTAATCACCTGGCCACTCTAGTGGAAATACACCTCTAGAAACTTATTCATGCCTCTAATCTATGTTCTACTGGTGTTCATAAAAATTAATGTTTCCTCTATAAACATCAAGTGATAAATGGGATTATCTCTCATACTCATCTGGTTGAATAGAATCTCTCTATTATTGATGCTCCTATGGACGAGACAACTGATAACATCTTGGGAAAGGATAAAGATTCTTGATGAAATTGGATCTTCTTAGCTAATACCATGAGTTTCCTTGAAGAAACCATAAGACTTCCCCACTAATGAAACTACCATCCATGAGGATAGAAAAAATCTAAATAAAAGATCAATATTTCATGAGTAAAATCCCATACCTTCCTGTAACTTGTTGGTGAAGCCTTACCCCATGCGATCAAATTTATTATTCATGTATAACATTATGGATACCTTATAGCTTTGGTTTTTTTAGTTAATATCTCTTACCATTTCTTAGGAAAGAGTAGTGACACCTTATATTGAATGACCCTTCCTGAACCCATTCTTCTCCATGGAGATTCTCCATGGAAGATGAGTGGAATGTCTAGAATTTATGATACTCGATAGGATTTTATATGGGTACATTCACATACTAATCGGTCTATAGTTAATGATAGAGGAGGGGTTTCTGGTTTTTGGAAGAAGAACAGTGGTAGAGGTTCTTGTGATCCATGAAAAATTACCTCCTCTGAATAAGTCATTAATGGACAACATAATATCCAACATCACCACATCCCACAAGGCATTATAGAAGGTTCCTTGGAAACCATATGGTCTTGGAGAACTACCCGGGGGAAGGTTCAGTATGGAATTATATACCTTCTTTTCATCAAGTTTGGGATTCAACCCTTCATTGTCCTGATCAAAAACTCATATAGGAATTTCCTTCAAGATCCCATTTTCACTTCTTATATACCCATTGGGAATTTGAGAATTGGGACCAGTAAAAATATCCTTGAATTTGGATTGGGAAAAATCCCCCACTATATATTTTTTGTCTATATAGGAATCTATATTCCAATATAATGTTAGGATTAATATGCCTCTTTCTCTATTTAAAGAAATCATGCAAAAATATAGTTTTTCTATCTCCCTCTCTTAAAAATTTTATTCATGATGTTTCCCTTTCTTGGAGTTCTTGGGATATGAGAATTTATTCCAATGAAACCTTATTTTTAGAGATCTCCTCAAAAGTATGATCATCCCCTGCCTTTTCCAAACTCAAATAGATTATTTCCACATAAAGAATGTCACCATTAATGGCACTACAAATGGGGGGTATTTCTTTCACCCACTCATGTAGGCAGGCCCTGAGGGGCCTCAGTTTATCCGGGATGTAAGCCCACATGCTAACTTATAAGTGTTCATTCCTAATTTCATGAATCCTATCCCGGTACCTTGGTGTGTTAACCCGTTGTTGGTAGAAGTGAAACCATTCTTGATGGTCCTTCTTGGAAGATATTGATACAAAAAGGGGAGAGTGGTTAGATATTACTTGAACAAAATGGCACACATTAGTATTAGAGAACAGCGTACTGGATTTCATGTTGTCTAGACACCTCTCCAAATAAATACACAAATTATGGGGGACCGTTTAGTTGTTGAACTAGGTAAAATAGTGACCTAATAAGATGAAGACAATGGGGTCTTTTCTAGCCATGAACTAAACAAATTATTTGCTAGCCTTCCTCTAAAAAGGTCCTCTAACTTTCTTTTCCTATGGGTTAATGACAACGTTAAAGTCACTACCAACAATAATGGGTGGTTTTCGGGAACAAATGCATTTATGTTAATCCAAAAAATATCCCTTTAATAATGGTCAAAACTCCCATAAAAAAATACTTAATGAACGATATGTCATATTTGGTCACCTTGTTAATGATGAATTCATTACGAGTCCAAACCATATCAATAGAGTTTTTATTATACTAAAAGATCTATGTGTTTTTTAGAGGGGTTAGTACGCATGAAACCAGGAAAATTGATCTTTCAAGAGAATTATCTGCTTTTGGAAGGATTCCACTTGTGATCAAAAATTGAAAAAACAACGACCTTATATTCTCAAATTTTTTGGGGAGTAAATTCAACATTACCCTGACACCAAGTCCATGGGCCTTCCATATGAATTCAAGAATCATTTGTAGGGCATGTATTTGGAATTGGCTCTCGAGATAGTATCCTTTTTGAAGTGGGAGGATGATCTCCCCTTCATGTTATTGGATTTTGAATGAGTGCATACTCCCTATCATTTGAGTTGCACCACACCAGAGGTATATGTGGATCTAGGGGGACAAGAGTTGGATGAGAAATGAAACCTGGGGCAGGTGAGGATGTTATCACCAGATCCTTGGGGATATGGAAAAGGATGAATTTCTTAGATTCTTGATGAGACCTAAGAACTAGGGCGGTCAAAAAAAAATCTAGATTGGGGTCGCGCCACTTCATAAGAACATCCCAAAACATTAGTGAGGGAGAAGGATAGGGCAGAAGGTGGGTATGAAAATCTAGGAATCCTAACAGTCTATGCATTAAGCCGTGCAAGCACTCCTCCAGACACAAACTCTTTGGTAGCACAGATAAAAAAGGGGGGTATGAATAGTTCGACCTAGTAGGAATGAAAATGTTTATGGAAGAAGGGGACTAATTCTTGGCTGACTGCCATGGCTCCTTTGAGAAAGGGGGTAGAAGAAATATCAGATTACTAGGAAGGGGTGAAGGGAGACACATTTACTGGAATTCCAACAGAGTGTGGGGCTTCCATTTGTGTGAATTCAGAAGGGGGATGAATAGGTGAGGCTAAAATTCTATTCTTGTGGCTTGAGATCTTGGGGGGTGGCTCTAATACCCTTGTCGTCTCCTTCTAGAATCCTAAAGAGAATGACCATGAAGTAGATAATGTGAGTAAAAATAGAGGAAAATAGGGGAGGAGATCTCTTTACTCCAACAAAAGGCATCCTGCACCCAGACAAAGATATTTCTCAGTTGGGGAAGAGAAGTGACCAAATCAACACATATGCAAGCCACCAAAACATCCACAAAACTACTAGTTTTGACATTAGAGCATAGAAATACACCATTGTAATTTTTGATGTCGTTGAAGAAGTCGCCTTTATGAAATGGGAGCAGAAGCCCCGTATGGTGGATCCATACCACGCAAGGGGACTCTTTTTTCCCCTATGAATATCCAGTAACCAACAATACAAGATGAATCTAAAACTGCCAAAAGACTGAGGTTCCCTACACCGCATAAGAATGATGTCATCTTCCAAGGCCATTACATGACATAAAGATTTTCGTTGAATGTAAAAAATATGAATTGGGGACTCGAGGCCTCAGAAGAGAAAGAATCATTGGAAACTCGCCAGGGGGGGGGGGGTTTCAAAGATCCAAAACGAGTGATTAGGGCCAACTTCAAGCACTACTCAACCTCTAAAAATCAATACATAAGGATTTAAATGAAGAGAAAAGGATGAGGAGTCCTCACACCCAAAAAATATATCTAATTATTACTTATTCAACCTCTCTCACTCAAAAATTATAAAAACATTCATTTCGATAAAATAAACAAAATAAAGTTAAGGAAAAAATGATATATGTTACGTATACTATCATGTTACATAGATTGGGTGAAAATCACAATCTATTATTTTATTAGATGTGAAATATTACAATTACTGTGACTTGGAATCTATGTAGATCACTAAAAAACATAATTTCACAACTTCTCATCATGTGTTATATCCCTTATTATGTGTTGGGTACCATATTTTTAACCAATAATTCCAACCTCATACATTTAGAGGGACCTTTTAGTTACAATAAACAACTTCTGATTCCCTACATCAATTTCTATTTTTTTTAAGATTTTAGTTATTGATATTTAAAAAGATTATGTTTTTTGGGGGATTCATTATATCCCCATCATCCACCTACATGTCTCAATGGGTGTTAACTCCAAAACATTCATACTACCTACATGTACTCGAATACAATCCATTAATCTTACATCATCTTTATATACAAAACATGTGTGGGAATAATGCCTATGCAGGTGTGAGTATAAACATACTATGTACGACAACCCAAAAAAATTAAAATACAAAAAAAAATAGTTAAATCCAAAATTATGATATCCCGGACCCATATTCCACTTAATCGTTTCCCTGAGTCTGGTGGGTCACATGAAATTAAGCACATATTTCAAAATTCCAGAGGCTACTGACTAAAAGTGAGGGCCTAGGGTGTGTCCATGGGTAGTTAATGCCCTCATTAGAATGGAGTAATGTAGCAGTTAAATATAAAATGAGGTAAATTGTGGAATAAATATAAGTAAATAGAAGGCACAATGGAAAAAAAGAGAAACAAATAACAATAATTGAAATATCTATAATAACATACAACAACTGATGATATATCATGTATCAAGAAAACTAGAAAACATGGAAATTGTATAGTAGGAATAACATCTATAGAAATGTATAGATGAAATCAAAATACATAAATCCTACGCTCCGACCCAGTCATCTACTATCAAGCTCCATCCTAAATAGCAATAAATAACATCTTCCCAGTCATACGCTTCCATATATCAAGACCAGGATCCTTGTAATCAAATCAATTTAAGAAACATTGCATAGTGAGGGTGTGAGATAAATTTTAGTGGGCCACCACCGATAATGCATATAACATTCTCCCTATGTAATGGTAATATAACTATGTTAAAGCATGAAATTATATAAATTAAATTAGTATAATGTAACTAAATACCCATGAACCTACTTCATCCCTAGGCCAGTTTCTAAACTTGTGACTAGTTCATTAATTAGGTAATTACCAATTTATATTGGTAGGTCATGTCATGCATATCCATCACTAGCATCAACTCAAGACAATACATATAGTGAACATTCCAAGATGTAACAAGGATTCCATGATTGTAGATATTTAATAATGAAGTTCCAAGGTAATGACCAAGGAAACGTAGACCTCAAGGGATGACAACTTAGTATTATTTGAGTTCATCTAATGGTTATGAGTGTAATCCAAAGACCATGTTATATGGGGTTCTAGAATAAGGTTCCTACCCAATCCAAGGTGATCATCCAATTTAAAATGGGGCTAAGCAGTGAATGGGCCCTATGGGATATTACCATGGAACCTACTTATCAATGATAGATCCATGGAATTTAAACAAGGAATTTTATAATACTATGTGTGGGACCATATTGTGTCATATCCAGCATCCAAGAATATACAAGTATTAGGATCTAGGTGGGTCTCAGCCTAGAAAGTTGCATCATTGAGTTGGAATTGGGTTCCCAAGTGCTCAATTCATTCATAGATAAGAATATGTGGACATCTTCACTCAATACACTCTTATTTGATAATTATGTCATATATACAATTTCAATTTTTTTAATCCTTTATTTTCATTAGTTTGAAAAGGCCGTGTAGCTTTCACCCCTTTAATAAAGTCATAATTAATCAATAATTCCATTATGTTCAAGCCTTTACATTCATTAGTCTGAAAAGGCCAAGTAGCATGAAACCTTTATTAATTCTATTTATGTAATATTAAATAATTAATGTTCATCACACTGCCTTCCATTAATGTGGTAAGGGGTGCTACGGAAATAAAACATATTGTTTATTTACATATAATCTAGTCAAGTCATATAATTAGTATACATTCCAATTTAAATTTAATTTTTACTTGTTAGTTGAAGCACTTAACATAGGTAATTCAATTGGTGAGCATACATAGTAATTTCAATTTTTAAATTAAAAATATAAATCAATCCATTTAATATAGAAATGCATACCCTTAAAAGTGTCATTCCAAGTCTCACTCGAACGATGGCTCAAATGTGTCTAATACTGAAAACCCAATAATGGAATAACATCCTACCTAGGATGGAAGGAGTTGTTGGAATATCCAAATAAAATTAATCACATATATAGAAATATCGTAACCATACAATTCTAATGATTATAGGCATGTGATATAAATTAAACAAAGAAAACCCAAGGAAATTAGTGTGTCCAAAACAACAATTCCAAAATCAATAAACTTGTGGGATGTGTTATTGACCACCCACCATAGTGTTGTATGATCATTCACCTGTTATATCATACTCAAATTTCGGTTAAAATTGAGTAGATTGGATATAAATTAGAAATCACTCACACTTCGATAACTTTATCGAGAGAAAGAGAGAAGAAGAATGGATAAAATACACATGAGTACTTACTATTGTGAATCCAACGTGATGAATGGAAGCTTTATCAGATCATTGGTAAATTAGATCATTCAATTGTAACCACTGGCCTTCAAAGAGACCCAAAATGAGATAAAATTAGGTTTATCCCATAGTAATTTGGATTAAGAGGATGGGGGAAGCATAATTAGACCATTAAGGGAAAATAGTAAAATTACCCATAAAATAGCATGCGCTCGGTTTGTCTGCATGGTTTGAGAAACTGTGCGCAAACCATCCATGGGTAACTATGACAAAGGTAAAATTTAATGGTTAGGAAATATGGTTAGGGAAACCATTCTCCAACCGTGTGGTAAGGCTCTATCCAAAAATATTCCACCAGTACAGTTTTCTCTAACTATGCGGTCATCCCGCACAGTTTACTATAAACTGCACACCATGCATTTCTTCCCAAGAAAATGTTTTACAAGATCCAAAAAATCTTTAGACACCCATGAAACCTTCACTAACTTAATAGGCATTTATATTATGAAAAAAATAAAAAATTAGACTAAAATTTAAAGGATCCTTCCTTGAGTGAAAAATATGGTTCTTACAATCTTCTCCCCTTAAAAGAATATTCCCCCGAGTTCACATTCCATGGATAGAAATCCACTATCTAAGAATAAATATATCCAATCGGTATGTATATTGACCTCTGTATCCCATGTATCATTCTAAACACAAATGTGATTCCATAGCATTCGTTCCAGAGGGAATGGACGGCCTTAGAGAGCCTTCATGATCCTGTCAATGATGCTTACTGGATACTCCTCAAATATATCATCAAAATATAACAGAACCGCCTCATTATCAAAGGTATGTTACTACTGAAAATGTTTTCAATGAAGATAGGAGACATGTAATATGTCCGGCACTGAGTGGTACCCTTTAGGTTGTAGCAACAGAAAGGCTACCGGCTTAACTGTTTATAGGTTCTCAAATGGTCCTTCATAATGAGGCGATAGATTCCCTTACTTCCATAATCATCTATGTGATATACTAAGAGACACCCTAAAGAAAAAAAATACCCAACCATTATCTCTAGAGGTCATAAATGGATATTTCCATTTGATTTCTGTCTAGACTGAGCAGTTGTCATCTGCTTCCTGATCAGCAGAACCTACTCAGAAGTCTCCTGAACAAGGCGAGGACCTAGTGGTGATACCTCAACTACCTCTAGCCAGCATAGGGTTGAATATATTGACCTACTATACATAGAATCAAAGGGATCCTTCTAAATTTTCCACAAAAGATATTATTATTGGATAACTCAAAGATATAGATATTCTTCTCCTAGGAAATACTGAAATAAAAGACACATGCACGGAGAATATCCTCTTGAACCAATATTGTCCATTCTAATTTTCCATCAGTATGAGGGTGAAAATTTGAGATTTGAAGAACTTGTGTTCCCATAGACTTCTATAGTTCCTTTTAGAACCATGGTGTGAAACAAGAATCTCTATCAGAAATTATAATACGAGGGACTCTATGTAGTCGTATGATTTTACACACATAGAGTATTCACATCTCATTAATTTTGAAATCCTTTTGGATATGAATGAAGTGGGATAAATTCATCAATATGTCAATGAAAACCCATATAGTGTCACTGCCTTTAGGCATCCTAGGAAAAACAACAACAATTTCTAGAGAAACATCTTCAAATATCTATTGCAGGACTGGAAGCGGATATAACAAGAATGCAGATATCTAGTGCTCTGTCTTCACATGCTAACAAGTGGAACTAATAGTGATAAATTTTGTTATCTAACATTTCATCCCAGACCAGTAAAACTAGTGTCACATATCTCAATATATCTTGTAAATACCTCGATTAACTACCCACTAAAAAGATTGGGACTCACACATAAAATACTTTACCAAATAGATAGGAACCCTGACACATCCTTGAATACAATGGATTTCATCTATGTGTATAGAAAAATCTAGACGTTGGTTATCACATGATATACTCTCATGGATAATCAAGACTTTAGGATCTGAAAATTGTCTACTATTTTCCTTCTCAATATGCTATGATGTAACATCCAAATATGAGAGATAAGACTACCCATGATTATTATGAAACACTAGATGCATTTTATAAAAAGGGGCATTTACTTCATTTCATAACTGGATTCCCATACTACTTGTGTTTGATTTTTTTGACTCAGTGCATATGATACCACAGTACCCTTCCTAGGCATATAGGAAAGCTCAAAATCAATGGATTTTAGATATTCGACCCATCTCCCCTATATGAAGTTCAGGTCACATTGTGTGAAGCAATATTTGAGGCTTTTATGGGTCATGTAGACCAACAATGAATCACCCAATGGAGAGTGTCTCCACCAATAGAAGGCACAGACAACTACTACGAGCTCAATGTCATGAGTTGGGTAATTTATCTCATGAGGCCTCAATTACTGAGAACCATACACAGTGACTATTTCCTCCTACATCAGCACTAATCCTAGTTTGATTACTGATTCATCTAAGAAAACGGTGTAACCTCTTCCATGCTCTAGTAGAAGTAGAATATGTACTAATATAAGCTTTTCTTTCAACTCATGGAAGGCTTTCTCACATGCTTCTGACCATAGAAACATAACATCGTTATAGGTAAGTCCATTAAGATGTGTATAAAGTGGTGAGAAGACATATATGAAACACGTATAATATCCTACCATCCACAAGAATCTACATATATAAAACATGTTCTTGGGATTCTCTTAGGAAACAACATCACTAACCTTTTATAGGTCAATAGATATGCCATAAACCAATATTATATGACCCAAGAAGTCAAATTTGTTGATCCAGAAGTGGAAATTAGAGATAATAGAATAAAGATTATTCATTCTCAGTGTGCTCAGAATGATCTCAAGGCAATGGGCATGGTCTCTACGATTGTGAGAATATGCCAAGTTGTTTTCCACAAAGTCCAAGACAATAGAATCGATATAGGGGGTGGAAAACCCTATTCTTTATATCCATTGTAAGGGTGGGAACATTTGAAATACCAAACGACATAACTAGGTACTCATACAGACCATACCTGATACTGAATGTTCTATGGGGTATGTCCGATGTATTTACTCGAAATTGTAGATATCCCAACCATATGTCAATCTTAGTGAAAACCCTAGATCATATGAACTAGTTAGAGAAATTATGTATTCGAGGAATTGGATACTAGTTCTTGACCGTAAGTTGGCTCAAATTTATGTAATCCACACATAGATGTATGATTCCACCCACCTTCTTGGTGTAAAAATAGGTGAACCCCAAGAGGATGTATTGGTCTGTATAAAACCATTGGACTCCAAATCCACAAAAAAACATTTGGGATCCTCAATCTATAAAGGTGTCATCCTGTTTAGAGAAATGTACACATGAGATGCTCCTAAAAAATCTCTATTGTAAACTATACCTCTATCTCATGAGGTAATCCATAAATATTTTTGGCAAAGAAATCTATGAAATAATATACCACTTGAGGAAAATCATCTTTATGTAAATCCTTATCCTCTATGATAATATTTTCAATTAGGGTGGTCACCCCACCAATCACATGATGCTCTGGTCTCACTCTACTAGCACAAAAAACCTACTCATCCTTATTTAGATCATGAATTCCCTCTATTGATGTAAAAGATACCCTATAATGATATCAGTCTAAAAAATCATCATACTGAGATAATAAATCCATCATAAGAATGACATAAAATCCTATCATGTTTAGAGTGAAAAGGTTCCATAAGAAAGTGTAACTTCCTACCCAAAGGGGATAGTCCCTACACTAGTGTATGACCTTTGTTCGTACCCCTAATGATGTATCTATGGTCATTACACCATAGTAATATTGTATCTCTTGATCAAGACATTCCATGATAGATATAGAGATAAAATAGTTTAAATAACCTATATGAAATACAAAAGGAACAATAGTAGATGCCATAATAATTTTTCCTTGTACTGTATATGGTCATGTAGCTAGATCCTCAGGTATTAGATTTAGTGCATTTAACTGACTTGGTCCATGAACATGCACAACAAATGGAATACCATGTTCAAAACTGATATACTGGCGCTGATAATGATTAGGGGTCTGCCTACCATTTCCATGACCTCCCCCTCATCTAGTCCTACCAGTACTACTCAAATTCCCCACCAGATGCAGTGAAAAAGAACCCACTCCTAATGTTGGAGTTGGTGCTGATCCTTTTCCACTCGAAGTTAGTGGAGAGGTCCAACAATATATCTAAAGATTCCCCATACGGATGCAAACCCAACACTCTAGTGTGTCTATATCAAATTTGGGAATTATATTATCCCATCATCCACAACGATGACACACCACAGAGTTATAATTACAGATACTATGGCTGTCAGTTCCCTAGAAAGAAACATCGATGGAATGTTTCCTACCACTGGGAGAGATAATGGCCTGACAAGGAACTAGTCCACCCTACCTGATACAATTGTCTTCCCTTAGGTTTCACTATTTGATAACTACTTTATTGAATATTATAGAGAAAGTTGGTAGGTGAGATTAATTCACCTATATACCGATGGAAAACTAGATCCCATCCTCAAAATTTATAGTAGGTGGAAGCTCATCAGTAGTTAGAAGAGGTGAAAAGTGGTAAAGCACTATGAAAATAACTAAATATTCCATAAGTAACATAGAACCCTACATGCGATGCATGAACTGTATGGATCTATGAGCTCATAGTTTCTATGGAATGAACTTATCATAGAAGGTAGTCTTGAAATCTACCCATAACATGACCTGATGATGAACAGCCAAGGTAATCACATCCCACCAATGCTTGGATGAATCTTGAAGCATGTATATAGAAGAAATGACCTCAAATATGGAGGCATATCTAGATGTTAAAAGAAATATAATGTGTCCTATAGCTAAGTATTAGCCTCTGGTGTACTGTCTTCCCCAAATAATGTTTGAGGATACAACTTCTAGAACTCCCTAGATAGATTAGCCATCGTAGGTTCTTGTCATAGACCACCACGAATTGACTACATCAAGCATAGGAAAATGCCATGACCTTGGGCATCCGTACCCAAAATAGGTACAATAGGTGGTTCCTCAAGTGGGAATCCTAGATGTAAGACTGGTGGCTCAGGGCCCCCCACATCTAGAACATGTTCATAGTCTCCTTCCGGGTGTATAATACAAGGGTAGCATGGTGTAATTGGTCCACAAAATTCCCAACAAACACCAAATAAAAATCATAAGAAGAAATATAGACTCACTAGAAGAATATGAAATTTAGAAAACCAATGCCTAAGGAATAGTACCCCAACTACTCTCTTAGAAGGCCATATATTGGTAAGTTCCCAAATATAAGTTTCATTTCATTTTAAATTTAATTACTATGGTCACGCCTTTACCTTTCATAAACATGACAGGGCTGTATAATGAAGTGAAGCCATTTCATATAATATGTCATGATTCACTTTGTAATGGATATCCATTCCCATTAATTTAGTTCACATACACCTCATCAATAGAAACAACACCAATTTATTTATAGCATAATGGCTCAACTCGGTAAATTACCCATCCCATCTAATGAGGGCCAATACACCTCATGCATTGAGATAAGAAACTACTCAATCACAACCATGAGTAATACAAGAATAATCTAACTATCACATCAACACTCAATAATCACAAGCATATCAAGAAATGAAAAACATTGAAATTTAATTATGTGGCATGGAATATTAATTCTAGGTGCCTAATATGATGTATGTAACAAATGTCCATTACCTCATATCATCTAGAAAATGATGTAATAGAAATTGAGTCAGAGAAATAATCAACAACACCACACAACATGTGAATCACCCAACGGTGAAATAATTTCAACAATAATAGGAAAAAATATGAATTATATTTTGGGTAACATTTCTTTTACCCTGAACCTAGGTTCGTGACACCCAATCATGGATTATAACCAAGTACCATGAATTACTAATCTCAAATATATTATCTCCAAACAGTAAATCATGAAAATAACCTATTTTTTTACCAATTTGTGACATCTCAGACCCATATTTTACTTAATAGTTTCCTCAAACCTAGTGGGCCACATGGCCTCGAGTGCATCTCCCCAAATTCCAAATGTTGTTGACTTCCATCGATGACCTAGGGTGTGTCCATGGGGAGGATATTTCCTCATTAGAAAGTAGTAGTGCTTTAGTTCAATAAAAATATGGTAAAGAGCATAAGAAATATAAGTAAATCAAAGGCACAATGGGAAAATAGAGACAATAGAAACAATAACTGAAATAATTGGTATAACATACAATAACTGAGGATGATATGTCATTTATCTAGTAAATTTGAAAACATGGATACAATACAGTAGGCATATAATGTTCCAGAAAAGTATAAATGAATTCAAAATACTATCCCAAGAATCTCGAGATTTGACTCGGTCATCTTCTATCAAACTCCATCCAAAATAGCAAGCAATCAAGTGTTTAAATCCATACACTTCTCTTTGTCAACACCTGCAACCATGTAATCTACTCTGGGTACCAAACAGTGCCTAGAGAGGGTGTGAGATGAATCTTAGTGGGCCACCACTTATTTTTCTATAATATACAACCCATGTAATGAAAATGTAACAGCGTGAAAGCATGCATATATATAATGTAAAATAGAACAATGTAACTGAATAACATTGTACTTCATCCATCCCTAAGATGGTGTCTGAACATGTAACTAGATCATTAATTATTTAATAACCAATTTAGGTTGGTAGGAAATTTGAGGCATAGCCAGCACTTACATCCCCTCATGATAGTATAAATAGTTTAGGTTCTAAGATGTAACAAGGAATCAATGATTGGTGTTGTTTAGTAATAAATTTCCACGGTAATGACCAAGGAAATATAGACCTCAAGGGCCTCTACCATTGTAGTATCCTAGTATAGATAAGGGTTAAGAGTGTAATCCAAAGATAATTTTCCAAGGAATTCAACAATAAGGTGCCCACCAAATCCCAGGTAATCATTTAATGTAAAATGGGACAAAGCAGTGACAGGGACCAACGAAATGTAACAGTAGCATGTACTTTTCAAAGTTGGATCCAAGGAGTGTATCCAAGGCATATTTTAATAATATGTGAGGTATTGTATGGTGTGATACTCTAAATCCAATAATATACAAGGATTGAGATCTAGATGGGTCTCAACCAAAGAAAGTTGCATCCTTGAATCGGAAAGGGGTTCCCGGGTGCTCAAGGAGTTCCCTGAGAAGAATCCAAGGTGATATTGAGTCAAGACAATCCTATTTTATAATGAAGTCATATATATAATTTCAATTGGATCAATACTTTCATTTCATTAGTGTGAATAGGCCACGTAGCATGAAACCCTTTAATCAAGTCATAATTAATCAATAAGTCCATTTGGTTCAATCCTTTCTATTTCATAGTGTTACAAGTCTAAGTATCATTCATCCTTTATGAACTCCATTTTCGAATATTAAATAATTAATGTCCATTATTCTACCTTCCATTAATGTTCTAAGGGGTCATAGAAAAATGAAACCTATTATTTATTTACATTTAATCAGTTCAAGTCATATAATTTGTATACTTTCAAATTTCCATTTCATATTTAATTATCAACAGAATCAGATACCTTAAGTGGGTAAAGTGGTTAGAAAACCTGGTACTTTCTATTATACAATTAAAGATATAAATCAATACATTTAATATAGAAAATATTAAAATTACAAATTTTGAGCCAAGTCACACCCGAACGGTGGCTAAAACATGTCAAATACTAAAAATGCCCTTATGGTATAATATCCTACATGGAATGGATGGGGTTGTGTGTGTAACCACAAAAAATTAATCCCATATATGGAAAGATCACAAAAATAGGGTTATAATGATTATAAGGATGGTATATAAATTCATTAAACAACGCTTGAGGAAATCAATGGGTCCCACATGAAAATTCCAAAATCAATGAATATGATAGATGAGTTATAGACCACCCGCCGTAGGTTTGTATGTTCCTTGTACTCTAATATCAGCCTATAATTTGTCTTATAATTGTGTATATCTGAGAAAAAGGTAAAAACTATCAGACCTCAACAACTTGGTCAAGAGTAAGAGAGGAGAATATGGATAAAAGAACTCGAGTACTTATCATTGTGCATCCAATGTGATGAACCAAATCTTGATTGGATCCTAGATGAAAGAGATATCTCAATTCCTAACATAGGATTAAAAGATCTCCAAAATTAGAGAAAAATAGGTTAATCCCAAAGGAATTCATATTAGGATTAAGGTGGAATATTAATTAGTTCATGAAGGTAAACTGGTAAAATTACCTATAAAATATCATGTGGATTGTTTGTCTACATGGTTTTTCAAATCATGTGCAAACCATGCTTGGGTACCTAGGAAAAAGGGGTACTCGCACAATTAGGCCGCATGATCAGGAAAATCATTTGTCAACCGTTCGATAATGCTCTGTCCCAAAATGTACCATCTCTACAATTTTCTCTAACCATGTAGACTTCCCATATGGTTTACTATAAATTGTTCACCCTGACTATTTTCAGGGAAGTTGTGTTCTAGGATCCAAAAAATCCATGAACACCCTTGGAAGCTTCACTAACTCATTAGAAATCCAAATTAGGTCCAATATATGAATTAGACCAAAATTTAAATGATCCTTACCTATGTGAAAAATCAGGTTCTAACCGAAATACAGGTACAATATGTTATACAAAAGAAAGTCAAGAAAAGATATAGATATGTTGAACTAATAGAAGTCCAAGGGACATAAAAAAGTTAAATTCATATCATATCTAACACGTAAAGGTTATAATCTCATGACAATGTATTTATTATTAGATAATTAGAAATCCCACATAAATTTTGAAGAGATTATGTGATATAGATTTTTTTATGAGGAAACCATGAGGTTCTTAATGAGTTAAAAAATTGAATCATCATGTCATCTCAACCACTCAAACATCCATGTTCCCACTGGAAACTATAAAGGAGATTTATCTCCTCCCTAAATCATGGGCATCATTTTGGGGTGGGGGGTATCACACTGTATCATCTAAAACGATGGATACATTATCATTATTTTTGAAACCCATAACCGAATTTTTACCTTGGACAAGGTTTGATGTTGGTTAGGGTATTATTAATCCCAAAATAATTTACCACCCAACATCACCTCAAAAAAACCACAGTGGTAGAGACACTCAACAGGAAGGTAAAATTATCATATGAGCCCATAACCAACCAATGTGGAAGATGTGTGACCCTGATAGAACACAAAAAATAGGTGATGGACTAACATTACAGTTAGAGGACCTATATCCTATTATGTAGAACATAGTATATAGTAAAAACAAATAGAAAATTATGCAAAGGATAAAAATACATTAGTAACATATGGTGTAATGTTTCCCAAAAAATATGAAGGGGGAATACTTAACTCCTAATGAAATATCATATCATCATACCCCAACCTCAACATTGATCATATAGATATAATAATTTGAAAATAATTTTATCACATGATTTTTCTACTTTGTTGTTGAAGAAAATCATACCAACACATTATACATACATAATTACTTTTGAATTACTAATCACACATCCATAATTGAGTCCTGAAAAAAGAGATATTAAAATTCAAAAAGGATGGAAAATTACACGACATGTATATTATGGGTACATGGCGTATTACATCTCTAGGGATGCCTCACCATATACTTATCTACACATGGTCTATGAAGTAAACATAAATAGTGTGTAATTCGGTGTATTGATTTTATGATAACATTTGGGTACTTAGGGTGTATCTATAATACATGGATCCCTGCCATCTTTGGGTGCATGCTGTGTGATTCCCCCATGGGTACTTGGTGTGTACCGCCTCCAAGTCCAGTCATGTAGTCTTTAACTACAAGGCATGCCTTCATAGACAAATGGTGTGTGGTTTATCGTCTCTATACACTATAAGAAATGTTTATACACACCATATTCTATTTGATATTTATAATTTCCTATAATCCCTAATATCATAATAAATGAGGTACACATCATGTTTTCTTCGAAACTAAACATCATGTATCCATGTTCTTCTCTTGAACTACAACTTTCTTCTAAATTTGATATTTTTTTCTCATATTCATATTCACACAAGTATTTATCCCACCCATAATTATCTAAGACTATCAGGGGACATTAGAATAGATCATTTTATCCCCATCACACCCCTGTAAAGTTGATCCATCACTCCTCAACTGATTCCATTCCAAACTACAATCTAAAATCCTTCATGGGTGATGACCACTAACCCATTAACTTGATACCTCCTTTGAAATGTTTTAGTTCAATAAATTATTCTTCAAACCAACTTTATACCATCCATTTTGGATATGAATGGTATCCACTATAATATTTAGATAAAAAGAACAACAGTTGAGGAAGAATACTAGTCAGTGTGAATATTGGGTACTAAAACATCTAGTTGAAATTACCACAAAAATAATGTGTAAAAATTATAAGATTAATTTAGAGTAATGAGAAAATAATCAAAGGGTTTTTTCCTGATGGTTTTTTTAAAATATATTTAATATTTTGGAGGTAGACATTTAGAGAACCATTGGACTAAAAAAGAAGTTAGAAAAGTATATAATAACAAAAATGGTTGTGACAATTATAATGACTATTTCCCAAAAATTATTTTCCATAATGAATGAGGAAATAATATAAATGAGAAATCCTTACCTCAATGGTGAATAATCATTACCTCAATTTACCTTTTCCACCATAGTTCTGTTTGACTCCATAGTTTCATCTAATCACTGATGACATCATGGATCCATTGTTTTCCCCTTGATCTAATGTCAGTTCCACCATGATACAAACTCTCCCATAAATAATTTTACCTCTATAGATTTTTTCCATATAAATACTAACTAATATTAGGTAGATATTATAACATTGGTTTTAAAGGGGAAAACTAACAGATGGGAGATAAAGAAAATATATAATTTTATTCAATTTCACCCTCACGACAGGCCATCTCGAGGTACTGAGAAATGAGTGAAGGTTACATGACCCTTAGGGTAAATTCCATATTACAGATATATCCACAATGTCAAAATTTCAATCCAAAATATCCTTAAAAAGAAAATTTAATCTTATCTCAAAAAAATGATTAATTAATAAATATTAAAAATACATAAAAATTTAACTCCCTTTGAAATTCCCCAAAAAATCATCCAAAGGATAAACTATGAACCTTATGATCAATAAAACCATAAATGAAATTGATGTTATATGATATTTTCAATTTACCATTTCACCCCATGGGAGGTCTCAAGACTTTGAAACTCAAAATTGAGTTATGTATTAGTTATGAAAAAAAGTCACTATATCCTTCCCACTATTAAACTCTTTTCCCTTAAAAAAGAAACAACTAGGGGTTATAAATAAGGTATCTAAATAATACTCATGTGGAAAAAGCACTTTTTGCATAAATATATTTAACTTTTGTTGGTCAATCTATAAATGAACATAGTACACAACCACATAGTATATGAACTTACTCTTTTATCACTATGGTCATCAAATCTATATCCTCTCCAAACTTGAACATAATGAAAACAGACATCCTATATATGAGATTTTTTCCAAATATTTTATCATAAAACCATTTCTCATATCATAGTCATCCCAAAAAATGGGAAGAAGTGAATAAAAAAACCATTAACATTAGTCATGAAATAGTTTATTTTTGAGGTTTACTCTAGTGTGAGATCATATATATACAAATTTAATGTGCGTTACATTTCATTGTTATATTATAATAATCAATATATACTAAACTAAACCATTTAGTACTTCATAATTATTTTACACTAATACTAGAATAGTTACATGGTTTAATGATCCCCAAGACCAATGTTAGTTTTTCCATCATATTATACATACCATAAATAAGTACCAGTGTCTCCAAATCCCAACATAAAGTAAAATTATGCCTTATTTAATAACCTCAACATCTATGGGAATACTCTATATGTATCCAAATTTTTAATAGGCTCATTTCCACTATTGAAGATGTCGTGGAAATTTTTTCTTCATTCAGTCATGATATCTATAAAGTATAACATCATAAATGGCACCACCCTTAAAAAATTACTTAATACCAATCCACTACCCATCAGGTTCCCAATCCACCAAAATTAAAGTTGGCTGGTTTTAAGCATTGATATGCTCAAACTCTATTATCACTAAGCCCTTAATTAACACTAATAAGACCCCAAGTGGCCACATATGCAAAAATTATAGAAAACCGTATCATCTACTATATAGAAAGGATTACCCATCAATGGTTATCCCCAAAAATGTTTCTTGGATGCACAACACTAAGGGTTAAATTTTACAAGTTCATCCTCCACCGAGTATATATATCCCATAATATTGAATGATCACCAAGAGGAAAAAATTAACCTATTTGGTATGTCATCAACGTGATACCCACATTTAGGAAACCCCTTTAGTTCTGTCACATTATAATAACAAGTCAATTAGATCCTCTAAGTCTAAATCAACACCATATGCCTCTATCACAAAAAATAAGTGTTTAGGGATACCACTGTAGATATAATGTATGTAATGTATCCCTATACAAGAAAGATTATACTTCAAATAGGACATCTTATCATGGAAATTATTCATCATCCGGACTCTGATTACTCTACTATAAGTGTTATCCACTCTACCAGTATTGCACCACCAATATCTCATCAACATACATGACTTCAAATTCATGAAAACTAGTACTACAACATGAATTTATATAATAAACTATGTGATTTTATTTCATAATTGGTAATATCATGGTAAAACATAGTTAAATTTATTGTGTTACTAACAGGATCCACCATGAAAGTTTTCACGGATGTATACATACCCAACACCACATAAAAACCACATGGGTGTTCATCATTCCACTTAGAATAACTAAATCACTACCTTTTAAATATAAGGTAAGGAATACTACAGTCTCCCATTAAGAGATATGTATGTGTCTCCCTTCATAATTTTATTTTAATTTCTTAACACTTATAATAATATAACACCCATCCATGCCTATAGAACATAAATGAATACTTACCATCTAATGGGATAATGACTACAATCCCTTGAAGGTAGGATCCACTCACCAAACCCAATGGGGATCTTACTCACTACTAGGGGTGAACCCACCAAACAAATTAAATTGTGCATCACCATAAGGTACTATCTTTGTTAAACTATCCATATCAAGGTATTTACTACTTGATATATTATCTTCTATAAAATATATCTAAAAATTCTACATTCTCGGTAAAGTATAATCACACTTCACTATAATGGGTGAGTAAAATATTGCTACACTTAGTGAAAACTACCCTATTGATAAATTCTTAACCCCATATTCACATGGAATATCTAAATATAGAAAATATAGTATAGGAGGAATAACTCAACCCTAAATTATCTACTATAATGGTTCTTAAAGAGTGTACCTGAATATTACTCTGAACAGTATTTTTTTACACCTTGCTATAGCCACTCATCAAAGGCATTATACCACATCTGTGATTGTCAGTACTTTATACCTAATAGGAGGTGACAAAAGTTATTGATAATGGGAGATGATTACTGTATTCCCAATCTCTATCTACTCATACATCACCACGTCTTCAACTGAATATATGCACAATAGGAAACATGGACTCAAAAAGCAGTGAGGTCTCTGATATGGATGTTAACTAAATCATGGAGGTTCATACATGGATCCACTATAGATATATTTAGGTTAAAATACATCATTATATTATAAACATAATAAACCTCTACCAAGTATTCTTGATCTACTGATGCTCACTTGGGGAATCAGGTATATATAGAGATAAATTAAAATATAATCCCAACTCAAAACCTCTTCATCTACAATCATAACCTAAACAGCTATGATAAAAAAATTACACCATGGAAAAAATTATAATAAATATTTTTCACTATCTTCGGGATATTATGTGTACTTGGACATGGTTAAGACTCCCTATTAATGGTCTAACATACATAGATAATAGTTTACAATGACTAAATTATCCAACTCCAATGATAGAATTGTAGTTCCATTGTTAATTAATGAAAACATCATCTACTAATAACTAACAATATCATATAGGGGTTTTAGTGAAAAAATAAGAATTTCTCAACCATAACCCAATCATTATAGAAATGAAAGCCCCAAACTCCAACAAAAACATTATCACCTAATGATTCGTATCTCCACCCAAATTGATGAGGCTTCCATCATCATAATTCCTATATCATGTCCATAATATGGGTTGTATCTAACAACATAGTGGGAACTACCACTCAACCAACTTGAAAAATATATATTAAGAATGAAGTGAAGAAAAAATACCTCAAATTGTGGGTTATCTATATCTATTAAATGAGTTTTAGAAAAAAAATCATCACCATTCACTAATCAATGATGAGATACCCATCTATATACATGGGGTCTTTTAAACCCTACATAAAGAAACAGGTTGGATATCACTGGTTAGTATGCTTCATTAGATAATATAAACTAACATGGTTTAAAGTATATTTGTATGAACTAATAAAAAAAGGAAATGCAAGATGAAAATTTACCACAATATAATGTTTATACTAACTCTCTTTTAACCCTAAATCAATTTCACATAGATTTGGGTCAACTAACATGTTATCAGAGTCCTAGAGAAAGGATATTTTCTCCACCTCACCTCTGATAGCCTCCCAAATTTGATAACTAAACATAATACTCCCTTAACATTTTTTTACTAAATTCACAAACCATCCCCCATAGGATTGCAAATTCAATGACTTCACCCTCTTAATTGATTTTTTTTATTATAATATGACATTAATTTACCAATAAGGCCCCACCCTTGTTGGAAGAAACTATTTTTCTACCCCAAAACTTCCCCCAATGCTCTAAGGGCTAGTATTGAGTACTAAGTAGGTGTATCACATAGTATGGGAGGCATTATCCTATAAAACTAGATAAGAGATGCATATGTCCAATGTATACAAAACATGAATAATACAGCAAATACATTAACAAAACCATATATTCCAATACCAAAGGATTCATAAATTCTATGAGACTTTGAATCTGAGAGACACAATATTTGTAATTAAATACCCCACTTCATGTTTTCCTATATCAATCACTGACCACAATAGACATTTCCCCAATAATAAACTACCAAATTTCTCCATGAGTTTCCATGCATTAAGAGGAGTCATCTCTAAACTAGACAAACCAGGTTTATGTTCACCAAGACTATCCAATAAACATGTCATCATCTACCAAGACACAACTTGTTTATCAACAAGCCACATACTATTTTAAGCATAATCAAACTCAGTATGAAACCCTAAAACTAAAAAGGAATGTAAAATAAATTATCTATCTCAAACACCTAGAATAATAGGGTTACCGAGGGATGAAAAAAAAGGATCTAGATATTTTGAACCACTACATGACTAAGGAAACATAAAATTAAAAATCATATTGACTCCATCCCACAAAGGATCATATCTTAGGGGAAACAATGAATGCTAACAGTATTGAAAATACCACATTTCCCAAATTCAATTTTCCAGTTGTAAACACACACCATATTAATTAAGTGGTTTTAAATGATTCATTAGTTTTAAAGAATATAATTTTCTCAAAATATCTATCTACCATGTCACCATTGAACACCATAAATGATGTCCTTATCATCACAAAATAAGTTATTTCTATCATGGGTTACATCATCATGTTATAAATAACTACAAATTTTATGTGTTATTACATGAAATTATAGGGGAAACCAACCCCTGACTATGGATAGATGTTTTTTAAAGGATTATGATCCCATTATATAGTAATAATACAATATATGAGAGAACCCACATTTCATCATTTGAAACATTGTTTTGGGATTTTTCCTCATTGAGGGAAACCACCACCTGGGGGGTAATCAAACCCAATGGAATTATCATTTTCCAAGGACTTCATAGAAAATATTGGTGGACTAAATATGATAGTTAGAGGAACTATGTGTCATCTAGTATCTCATATTGTATTGTAGTATCACATAATTGGAGGGATTACAACCTGAAAAATGGGAGATAGATAGATAGAGAGTCAAAAATCACCAATAACATGGGAGGAATCATACCTCAACAAGAAGTTCACAATAGATGAGGGGGAATATAAACCCTCGAGGAAATCATTTTCCACCATGTTTGAAAAAAATCATCAAAATTATGGAATCAAGAAGGATAAATTTTATATATCACATCATGAATCACCTTTGATGTTGAAGATAAATATATCACTATGATCTACATGGAAAAAAATCAGTATGGATAACTCATTCATTCAAAACTGAGTCCTGAGAAAAGACATATGAAATTCCACAAATGATACAAAATTAAAAAGAATGCAATTTAGAGGTACATGATGTGTAACCAATGCAGGGAAGCCCCATAAAGTACTATTATCCACAGGTCCTGTGGAGTAATCCTTCATAGAATAAACATTAGTGTACATAGTGTGTCAGACAAGTGACGTACTCAGTCTGTATCACTAAAGTTCCATGTAGTCTCATAGAATAGTATGTTTCTATGATGGTTCATGGTGTGGAACATCCATGTGGGTACCCAGAGTATACTTCTAAAAATCATTTAATTATAGTATATGACTATACGATGTGACCTCATGGACACATGGAATATAGTCTTAGGATTCCACTAATTATCAAATGTGTTGATCCACACAACATTCAATGTGATATTTATAACATTTTTCAATCCCTAGAGTTATATAAATGGAGGTACACTACTTGTGTTCTTAAGATAAATACTCTTTATAGTCTTGTTCTTCATCAAAACTATAGTTTTCTTTTAAAAATATTGTTTTTATTACTTTAATACATATCAAATAGTATCTTCCAACCACCATCCAAGACCATCATGGATCCTTTATAGAAATATTTTGATTCATGTCACACCCCTACAAAGATGATCCATCAAACCTTGACCAAATCCATGATAAAAAACCATTTAAAAACCTACTTGCAGGAAAAAAACTTCCCCATCCACCTGATACCACATCTTATTTATCATAATTTTATTGAATCCATATCATCAATGACAATTTTTTAATGAAATATCAAATTGATAATTATTTAAATATGGTTTATTATTATAGGTAAGACCCATGTTCATCTCCCAAGGATCTTTGATTGAAAAAGAGTGTTTATTTCTAATAATTGTTTGAAAAAATAGGATGTTGGGGTTTTAATTAGTGATTCAAATTAAAATAACATAATTTAAATAGTTTAATAGCTGAAAACATTTGTATTTAAAAAAAATAAAAATCAAATGGGTCATCTTGAGTTCACTACACACATTTTTAGTTCATTTTTGTAAATATTTATTTTGGTTTGGAGTAAATATTTAGATGTAATTTAGTTAAATTCTTATTAATACCTAAGCATTAATATCAATTCTTAAAGAAAAAAACTTTTACATAATAATAATAGTGACAATTTTATAAACTTATTATTGGAATAAGAGATTCAAAAGAGTATTTAAATATAAATAAATTAGATAAGAATATGATTCTTTTGTTTCCCAGTCAGAACAACACAATTCACGAACTCAAAATCACACACTGATTAGTTAGAAATTAAGAGCATACCAATCACATCAACCAAAATAAGCATTAAAATATGAAATAATATAATATATATGAAATGATATGTTTTTAAAACCAAATTATTCAAAAAAAAATATATTATAAGAATATGATCTACCTTTACATGTGTTTAACTCCCTCACAATGAATGCCCACTGTTTAGCCCGCCATTGGGAGATAGAGGAATCTCATGTGAAACTTTGACATCATCTCATTTCTCTATATAGGGATAGGGATATCCAAAACCACCAAGGTGATAATATTAATTCTTTGGAAATCCGAATTTTAATAATATCCCCCCTTGGTTAAACATAAAATGGGGTTCCCAAGGTTCCATTTTATAGGAAAATGGAAGCTGGTTTTAAGTACACATATTTGGAAAGACAACATGGACCATAGTATTTTGTGGAAATAAAGTATTATATCAAATTTAAAAAAAAAGAAAAAGTTTTTTCCCATATTTACTATATTCACTAAAAATTTGGCATCATTTAAAAAACTATAGTCTGAGATATAGACCAAATATGTAAGAAGACATTTGAATTCGAGCTGATTCAGTTCATTTGATAGATCAGTTTTCTTGGGAGACATTATGGATGAATTTATATTAAGTGTCTTATTAATAGTTTTTCCCACTAAAATTTCTATCTTTACACAAAATATCAGCCACATTTGATGTATGGATTAGTTTCAATGTGTGTTTTAGTCTACAATTGGGCTTGGGATCCTCTGCAGTTTATCCCTTTTTTCTTGAATTCCATAATAAGCTCTCCAAATCACTTCCACCTATAAAGATAAAAAGTGAAAAAAAACCTTTTAAATAGAGATAAACATAAAATAATTTAATAAAACATGATTTTCATTTTGTTATTATATTTTTAAATTACAATAAATATAATTTTAACATAATGGGGGAAGGGTGAAATAAAATAGTGAATCGCATAGCTATTAAGAACCTGACCCATCATCAAAAAAAAAGAAGGATTGTATCGACCATATTGACTAAAACAAAATGGAGGAAGATTCATGTCCAATGATAATAATGTCCAAAAAAATATCAAACTTGAACATGAATCACAAATAAAAAAGAAATAATGATAAGTTCTATAGGATACGACATAATGACAATTCGTAGATAATTTCACAATGGATTACTGAACCAATAGTATTATATATTATGGGGAAGACATCTAAATAATTTTCTCATTGATGAATAATTAATTAAAATCCATAATCCTCAAAAGAAAATTGATTTCTATAATTGGGGATTTATAAAAATAAATTATCTTACAAAACATGACATTAATATAATGGAACAAATTCGTAACTCAATGGTCAATCACCAAATATTTAAATTATTATTATTGTCATGGTTGTATTAATAACTAAAAAACAATTCAATCATTAGTTTAATCACATATATGGACTCATTTCCTTGATCTGTTGTCAACTCCACCAGGATCTAGTATATCCACTCTCTCCCTCTATGTAGGGTTTATTTATTATTTTTTTTAATAAATCAAGAGATAGATTATAATAGTGGTCTTAAAATGGGAATATTAGGTCATGTAAGATAAAAATTAATTAATTTTATCCAATTATAGACTTTTGATGTTTCATCCTATTGAATTAATACATGATAAAATGTTATATGAATTTTAGGGTAAAACCAATATTCCATACGTAGTCTTGATGTGGAAATACCCATCCATCTTATTTTTAAAAAGATATCATCATTTTATATCTTGGTATAAATAAATATTTACCCAATAAATATTTGAAACTTCCAAAAATTCATAATCCATATAAATTCACCAAAAAAAGAGCTTGAGGGGTAGGTAAACACCATACCCCTAGATCATCAAAACCATTAGAAATATTTTTTTGGGCACACCATCTTGGTTAAATTTACTATATATTCTTTTGGGAGGTCCAAAGACATTAAAACTCAAAATTTAGTAAAGTATCAATCAATAATAACATTTACTTCTATAAAATTAATTATTTTTTCTGAATTAGATGCATATGATGGGATTGATAAAATTCATTGCATCCTCCCCCTAGAGATCTTCATACAACACATAGTCTTAATGGAATTTTGATTGTGAGAACTTGGGTTATGATATGTTTGACTCATATGTATGACATATTTATTAATATTGTAATATATATATATATATATATATAATTGTGTATGCTAAATTGTTTGATAAAGTGAAGAAAAGGGACCTGACTTGTTCAAATGAAAAAGAATGAATTTTTATAATCAATTAATCCTTATAGGTTTGGAATTGGGATAAATTCACCTTTTGATGTGAATTATTTTATACTTTGTAAGAAATATAATACATGTAAATAATTTTAAAGAGAAAATTAAAGTAGAATATTAATAATTTAAATATCATAGAACCCGGTCTAAAACTAGTAATTTTTTGAATAATGTTCTATTATTTTGGAAGTATTTACTGATGGATAATAAATAGTCTAATTCTGAGTGAATTTGTTTAACATAATTTAAGAGTAAAATTCAATATCCTTATTTATCATGCTTCCATTTAATTAATGTAAAAAAACTGAAAAATAATTTTTGATTTTCTATAAATAATTAGAACTATATTTAATTTTTATAATACATTTATGATTGAATTAATAATTCAAATAATTTTTTAAATTCATCAATAATTAGTAATATGTTTAGCTATATTGAATACCTGAGAATGTTTTCTTAAATAATAAAATATATATCTAGTTATAAATATATAAATATGAATTTATATTAATAATAAAGTGTACAACCATTATTAAATAATGAAAAAACCCAATCCCAAAAAAATCTATTATTAAAGGATATTACAGAATATGGACATGGATACATAAATTGATATTGATGGTCTATTAAACATGAATTGAGAGGGTGCATCCATTTTTCCTAAATGCATAGTGATTTACATATGATAAAATGGAACATTAAAATTTCTCATGGATTCCGTGAAATTCTTTATGAAACAGTATGTATTAAGATATTTGTAATTGATCATTATGTCCCAACAACACCTTTTTCCACTCCCATATTGTATAAGACCATTGATAAAGATAATATTATTATAATTATACATGATTTTATATTTCAAGAACATATTAAATTATAATTATATTCTTCACAAACTACATTAATAATCTTATTAATATGTATTTTCCACAATTAAATTACATAAATTGTCCCACATATAATTCAATATCCCTATATAATGAAATAAAATTATAATAAAACCCTCTATACATGTTATTTAATAGAATATATATAGTTATTAGGATCTATATTATTACTTAATGAATGTATTAAAACAACATATATGATAATATTAACAATTGCATCTATAATAATGGTAGTTTTATGACATTTCCTCTATTTTCGGTGAAGAGTAAATTTGAAGAGATAATCCAAGAAATATTTTAGTAGTTATAAAATATAAAACATTACATGGGTATATATGAATTATGGATATCATTTTCATATTTATAGTAAAGTGTCTTCTCCATGATGGATTTTTAAGATTAGTGAAACTAAATAAAATACAATAGACCATACTAGATCATCCATTTAGATTGGAGGTTGAGAGTCACATTTTAGAGAATTAGGATACCTAATATGGAAGTCTTCATCTATCAAAGTAGCTATAGTAAAGTCAATGGTTTATAAATAAGACCTAGTTTTATATTCATATAAATAAAATTTTTATAAAAATTAACAACACATATTTTGTATTATAACAAACTGAGTACCATATAATTGGAAAGCATTTTTTATAAAAAAAATTACCTTCTAAAACATGTTCTATTTTTGTTATGGAAACTGTAGAATCCAAGAATAACAAGATACATTAAATTATTTTTTGGAGATACATAACATAATTTTTATAATATCCACTTGGAATAAATATGTTCAATTAATCATTAGATAGGTTACCTTGTTCTATCAACCATCAAAAAACCCTATTGATATTTAGATCAATGATAACTGAAACTTCTTGTCATATAACAAAACGAAAGAAAATTCTCAAAAATATATATTGAAATAAAAAATTTATAGGTAGAAAAGATTAAAAATAAATCAAATATTTAATATAAAACATCATCCAATGTAAAAAAGACTTTGTGATATAATATTATGATTAAAATTAATGCAATAATATACACAAAAAATCAAAAAATTAAAATATTACTAATATTGAAAACATCCAAATTAAAAATCCTTCTTATTTTTATAAAACCTCTAACTAGTCCCACATATTGAAATATAAATAACAAATAAATTATAATGGGATACCTAGAGATTACAAACATTACATATGATGGCTGAAATATTAAATGGTTTAAAAAATATTTTAACATGAATTACAAGAAATATTTTCTTATTTTTATTTTAATTTTTGATAGATAATCACAAACATAATTCAATTTTCAATAAATTTTTGAGATAAATACTCATATTCCAATGATATAATTAAGGAACTCTAACAACTCCATGAGTAAAATCTAATAAAAAATAGGATCTTTGTAGAATAAGAGTAAAAACCATCATGGAATCACATTCACTATAAATATTAGTCTACTCAAATCTATTTTCATACATAATTAGATGAATTTCCAGTAATATTGATACATCAATTGAGATATAGATTCGTTGTTAGTGTTAAGTAATCCCTTTATACATCCTATATATGTATAAAAAATACCACCCTAACATGAAACTATAAGAGATACCAACACATATCTAAATATATTTACCACTATCTGTATGGTATGGGTTAGGATCCATAAAAATTATTTATTAATAAGTAGTTTTTTAAACCATTAACAACTTGAATATTAATTAAAATAAAGTTAAAAACATCAGTGTTCATATCCCCATTTTATTCCTTAAATATTTTGTAAACATATTAATGTGTAATAGTAAGGATAATTTTGGTTAATGTAATTATTCAATCAAATAGCACAAGGATTATAGGTTTTTAGGTCTAAAATTTGATAAAAACTACAACTGTAATCAACATGTTATGCACTTTCTCACAACACTATAAATGAAAAAATGTTGATTAGATACTCATTACCCTAAAATTTGTATAAATTAGCCTCCAAATTCATATTATATATTCCTATATTTTTATAGTAATGATAATGATCATAAAGTGGTGAAACAATCATTAAATATTTTTAATGTATATTTTAAAAAATAATCACAATGAAGTAACTTATAACATTTTATTTTTTATCAAATAAAATTTTTTAAAACATAATTTCAATATGAAATGGTTTTTTTGTATAAATGGTCTACTTTATTTGTGTAACCGTGTTAAAACATCTTATAGATACCCATAATAGAACTCATAGAAGAGTTTGGATTTATATATTACCATTATTCATTGTATCAAGAAAATAATGTCTTAGAAATAAAATTTCAATTAATTGATTTGATAAATAGTACAAAAAAGTTGAATATTATTACACATAACTATGTTATGTCTTATAAATTCAATAATGATATTCTATAAAATATAAAGAACATGGAATATTTCAAATAAAGGAGAATATGTCCATTTATTATACCAAAATTTGGTTTTACAATCATTAAAATCATGTATAGATAGAATAAATGAAATATAAATAATATCATTTTTGTAATATTATGATTACTCTCTTTTTTTAAAAATAAACTACCATTATTTAAATTAATTCTAATATTCCATGTTTGTTTTACAATTTAATTATAATTAAATTGAAATAAATTAGTAATTCCTATTCCTATCATGTCCAGTGGTTTCATAAACGTTTTCCACGAAATAGTTATAAAATTCCTTAGATATATACAACATATCAATATGAATTTTATAGTGAGAGGTAGATAATTCATAATTAGAGCACGTATCTATTTATAACCCATTAAGGATGGTACAAATATTGTGGAGGTCACTGAATTATCAAGTAAAATTATTCTTTATTATGTAAAACTATTATATTTCCAACATGAGAGTTGAAAAAACATTATTTGATACCTCATCAATATAATTAATATTGAACCTTTCCTCGAATAGGGGAACTGCAAGATAATTGAAAGGAAAGATTTATTTCATCATAATTATTTTCTTCAAAAAAAATTCAAACAAGAGTAAGGGTATTTTATAATTATAATTAAGTATTTAATACAATTAATATTTTTTTTAAAATACATTCCAAATTCTAAAAGATATCTTCCTTATCTCAATAATTTTATTGTTATCCTCAGGAAAAAAATATAAGATCCTCAATATAAAAATGGGGCTATAGAACGAAGACATTTCTTATTCCATTAATAAAATTGTATCTTCAAACAAAAATTACCTTCAAAATTAATATAATAAGATAATACTTTATTAGTTATGAATCCTTCCTTTATATTTTATGATTTATAATGTATGGTTTATTTTCTTTAACTTCTCACTGATAGTTCCCCTTGTTGGGATGTGATTTGCATGGTAAAAATATGGATATCTCTCGAGTATGTGTTCCACGAAATGGTTCAATGTAAATATAAATAGAGTGAATCATAAAATAATATAATATATTATAAATTTTATCAATCCAAAATCAATAAGTTAATTTCCATATGTTCTTTGTTGGTTTATCACATCTCTATTAACAAACAGTAAGACTAAAACTCGTGATCACTTCCTATTAATTTTATTTGTTCTTGGTTATTTAATTACTTATTTTTTTATTTTAATTGTAATTATTTGAAATCATACTTCAACAAAATTGTATTTTTAGACATATGATATATTTTATTATTCATGAATAATATTTTATTAATATGTCATGCAAAATTGGTGAAAATCATAAAAATATAAAATCTAAATTTATTCTTTCAATGGATTAGAATGATATCTCAAAGGTAATATTAAATATTAGTAGACATATTATTACATGAATCATAATTAAACTTTATATTGAGGTGTTTTTTAGCCACATTCATGGGGGCTTCAAGATATAAATGAATTTTAATAAAACTGATGGGTTGACTTCACTAAAATTGGAATTAGAGAAGTAATTATTGGAAGCTTAGTGTAATTCAATATTCCATAATTAATTAAATCCTATAATAGGATTTGTGGATCAAAATTAAACATAATAAATTAAATAATTATCATTTAATGTATTTTGAAAGATTAAATCCTATTTAAAAACCATTGAGTGGTATCATTGCCATTATTTATTCTATAAGAAGTAAAAAACTGATATTTTATATCTTGAATATTAGTGAAAAAGAATATTTTGAATCCAATGGAATAGAATATTTTTATTTGATAAAATTGAAATATAAATATATAATTATTTATCATTAATAGTAAATCATGATAATGTGATAAATTTCTTCATTTACATTTTTATAAGAAATATCATGTATCACTAAAAGTTCATAATCACTATGACTGATCCTATAAATATATATAATAACCTTATAATAAAAAATTTATAGAATTATCAAAGTAACTTTTATATAATATATTGAAAATAGGGTAATAACATGTGTTAATGTCCCACCTATCAGATAAACCACCATATGAAACCATATTAGGTGCGGAGGAGGTGAGTAAGTGGCACAAAGATAGTTCATTTTTCTTCTATCAAATATTTCCTTCGCTAATGCGCCATGAGATAAAAAATAAGCATGAGAACATGTATGGTTGAACTGTGTTATAAAATCTATTGGAATAATGGTACGATAAATTTAGGTAAGAAAGAAAAAATATTTAATAACGTATTTATGTGTAAGTTTGAAGAAGGAATAAAAGAAGATCCTCATGAAATCAAAGTGATGGAATATATAAAATGACTAACCCAATCAATATTTAAGATAGATAAAACTATCCAAACATCTCATTATTTCATTCTTATAGCCTTGTTTCCCCAATTTACTTCAAAACTATAAAATTAATATTATGTATAATATACTTCTATATATTTTTGGATATAGTTCTATAATTCTCCAAAGTTAAGAATAAATACATATATTTAACAATATAGGTGATTAATCAGTACAAATAAGTAAAAAGGTAAACCTAAGAATAATATCCAAAAGGTATTTTCATAATCACCCTCTATGAATCCAAATATTAATATGTTTAAAAATGAGTATGTAGTTATCAAATTTTTTTTGTGATAAATGAAAATTGAAAAATAATGTCTATTTAAAAGAGGCTTAGGGGAATATTATATATCATGTATCATGTGAGAAAACATTTTCCAAATTTTGAACTAACATTAAATGTAAATTTACATCTTAATGTAGATTAAATTCCATAAAATTATTTATTTATAAAAAATTTTAAAATCCTAAACATTATTGTTAAATTAATTAGATCTTTATTTTTAAAATATTTATTCATTTTGGAAATAAATGAGAATTTTTTCATTGATTTAGATAATTATATTTTCAACATTAAAATGATAATAACTCCATTCATAAATGTTTTGATTAACTTTGATCTAAACTATAATCAATCCTAAACTAAAATTTTCATTTAAATGTTTGTATGAATTAGTATGGAAATTCATATTAATTTACTACATGAATTTACATGGAAAACTATCGAATATGATATTAAAGTTACAAAAATGATTCACTTATCCTGAGATATGTGTAATTATCTGATCATTTAGTTGTGAAACCATGATTTTTTCTATGTATAAGAATTAAACAAGCTATATTTTGGTCATTAAAATTTCAAAAACCCTATAAAATATTATTTCATATAGTGGATTATCTATATCAATATGAGACACAACTATATAATTATAAAGTATTCTCTAAAAAATAATGAAGTAGATACTACATATGCATCATAAAAATGACCACATATTGATTTAATCTATTGTATACCACAATAAACCTAGTTAATATTCAAAAGAAAATGTTTTATTTAAGAGATTGTATGATCGACCATATGAAGTTCATGTGACTACATCTCTCAAGTTCTAACAAGTAAATATCTAATTGACCATGGAAATCAATACATTGTGGGAGTATATTGAATAATATAAGAGATCATATTGACTATAAAATTTATTTATTATACAAATCCAATACTTAGAAATTTTTTTGGGATCTTCGGGGATTAAAAATACAAAATTTTGAAAATAAAATAACATTAATGAAAACCAAATTAGAAATAATTATCAGTGTTTTTCTCAAACCTGGATGATCTATAATATAATTTCCAAGTGGAAATCAACTGATCTGGAGTAGAAGGTAGAGATTATATGAGATCTGGAAGATTCAATATTCCCAGCTTCTTCAGTCATGACCATCAAGTAGGACACATATTATAAATTAACGAACAAGCTTGGCAATAAATCTTACAATTTTTTTAACATTCATGAGCCAAGAATTGAACTCAAAAAAACTTCTATAATAATATGATTTGCCACTATAAAAAGTTATTTACTACCACTATTATTCAATTGAGCAGATCTACTGGGGATTTTGTCTTATTATTCTCAATTATTGCAATATCTCTAATTATATCACATAGGTCATTATTAGTGAGGCAAAAAAGAGTTCACTTCACTAATTAATGGATTTTTATTTAAATGTTTAATTCTATTCTATTCAATTTTTTAGAAGCATTTTATTGTTATACACATTAAGCTATTTAATTTTTTCTATGAATTTAAATTCTCCTTCTCTCATTGATGTTTTTAAAAAAATTTACCTATGGATTCTATAGTGATCAAAATTTCAAGTAGTGAGTGGAACTATAGGTGATTTGAGATAATTAGTCCCTAAGAAATGTGAGATTTTGGAGTATTGTGATTATGTAATTTCTTTGATCCATCTAAATCAAATAGGTTTTGGTGATCTGTGAGGTCTAAATAAAATTGAAAAATTATAATAGGGTTAAAATAAAATAATTATTTATCAGATAAAATGGATATATCTGAATTTCGGCTATAATATTTATAATTTAATTTCATACTAACTCAATTATTTCCTCAATAAAATATTTTCATCATATTTTTCACACACTAAAATAACCCAAAAATAGAAAAATTCATTCATAAAACATCCCTCTCTAGAGAAACCCTAAGTTCCAAAATCACTTCCTAAAACATCGGTTCATAAATATTTTTTATTAAGGGCCCCATGATAGGAATCCGAAAGACCTAGAACTATTTTCATGAATCTCAGTGTTGGATGTTTTTTATTCAATTGAAATGATTTCAACACATGAAAAAATCACCTTCAAACCATGTCATTGTTTTTATCGAGTGTAATCAAATAGCGGTTGAATGAATTAGAAATATAGGTATCATTGAACAGGTGGAAAAGTAATTTTTCACTATCCCATTGAAAAAATAACCAACCTAATTATATTCCTCTAATAGAGTTAATTTTGTTAGTGAAAACATGTATGAGAATATATCCCAATTATATAGAACTTTTACAGAGTCATATTCAACTAATTTCAACTATAATAAATGGATATAAAAACTCATTAAACAATAATATTTCATCTTTATAGTAAGAATGATCCAAATATTGTTAAAGATTCATGTATTGGTATGAAAGGATTATGAATAACCATTTTTTTGGAATTCTAATGTTATCATATTTTTTTGTGAAAATTTTAATTATGAATATTTTTTTGTTTCAGGAAAATATTAATTCTTCAGTTCAATTATTATCTGACTGTAGGAAGTATTGAATTAAATATACATATATTCCATGAACCATGGTATGTGTTTTGGAATAATATTTGTATATTCACTAAATTAATACTCATAAGGGGATTCAAAAGAATATTTATAGTTATATAAAGAGTGATTGAGTCTAAAAGAATTAGATGTGATGAAAAAGTGAACGGATGACATATTAAACGATGATTTTTCATAAGGTGGATTTAAGATAATGAAATCATACAATGAAATATAATTATATGGAAAATATTAAAAAGTTAAAACAACAAAAATATTTAATATTAATGATCTATATTAAAGGAATGATGTTTAGTCAAATGTTGATTTCTTGTTTGTTCATCATAAGTATATCAATTTGAAAAAAGACTAAGATTATTCTATTTTTATGGTTGAATATTAAATTTTATAGAAGAATTAGCAGACCCCACATTATTTAATCCTTTAAAGATATTCATATAAATAATATGTTTTTGATTTAAAACAATTTGGATCTATGATGATATGAGAAGAAACAATTACAATAATTTAGGAAAATATGAGATAAGTTACTAGAAGGACATATATTCATGTATATGTGTTAAGGATGTCTAGAATAAGTGGGTTGATATCTTCAGAAGTATTATTTTTATGAAATAAAATCATTATAAAAACATTATAATGAACATTATCGCAGTTGGGAAAACTTTTTCATGAAGCCTATGAGTTTTTTAGAAATTATATTTTCATAATGTAATTATAAGAAATAATATATTTTGAAAGATAGATATTCAGAAGGATTAACTTTATGTAAGAGGATGAAGGTTAATCGATTGGAAAAATAAGTTGTTAGTTGAGTCCAAACTATATTAAAGTGAAATGGATATAGATTTTATGAATCATGTTGGTAGATGTTCTAAGTACTAATGTCTACTGAAGATTGAGTTGTACCATCCCACATCAAGATCCACATAATTGTGCCCCGAGATGGTGGTCCACAACGCCTCATGCATGCCTCGGTGAATGTTATAGGATGCCTTCTTGTAGTGAGGAACTAGGGTGTGTTTGGGGGTTGAAATTTCGCTCATTGATCAGAGTGTAGTAGAATAATATGAATACACACAGACACACAGATATATATATATATATATATAAGAGAAAAAATCGAACAAGTCTCTATATGACCCAATCACCAACCAGCCATAGCAGAAACCGAAATAAACAATAGAAAATGAGGAAATAAATTTAAATAAAACATCAAATATAAGAAGAAAATAAAAAAGATAAATAAATAATATGTGGTAATGATGATTATGATCACGATCCTATAGAAAATGTGAGTGTATGGGGAACTTTGGTTACAGGAATATACCACATGCTATAAAAATAAAAAATGACACAAAAACTACTACAACTAGTATATCGAGCATAGGATCAGTCATATACACCATACTAAATCCTAATGATGTAAGTCAAACATAGGAATTTGGATTCTTCCCTTTATCCATACCTACAATTATGAAGTCAACTCGGTTGAAAGGTGACCCCTGAATGTCGTGATATATAATCACTATAGGCCACCAAAAACGATGTCAAGATCAATCCATATCATGAAATAAAAAATAAAAATTGTTCCAAAAATAAATAAGCAGATTCAAGATAGTAATGAATAAATAATCACGTTGTATTGTGTTCCATTGGGGATACCTATCCAGTTTACATGCTTCATCCTAAGTCAATGTGTCTGAAACAAGGGATCATGAATGTATACAATGACTGAGATAATGTATAAGTAGATATAATATTCCCAATCTTGTGGTTTGTATTTGTGACAACATCCATAATGTTCCAATTTAAAAGGTTCATTTCTTGTTTTAAATTATTCACTTTCCATTAATTAAATTGAACCACTTTTTGAAACATTAAGAGTCAGCCTAATCCCATCAATCAGAATGGTAAAAGAATTCCAAGTATCTCTATAGGGGAATAATATGAGTCCAATGCCAAATGAGTCCATTCTATGTGACATAAGAATTAGATTTGAAATTTCAATCCAGTCATAGTGTGATGAAAAAATGAACTATCCTCAAAGTCCATCCCTGATATCACATGTAAGGGCTCAAGTCTCTCTCAGAGAATATTATAACCATTATTCCATCAATCCAATCTGTGGGGTCTCCCCAAGGGAATTAGTGTCTCTCGCCTTAAGGTAAAAATAAATTTAACGCTTAGTGATCCCATCCCATACATGGATAGTATCTTCCATGGTGTGTTTACAAATTATTAACAAATTCTAACTAAATAATAATGATATTGTACAAGGGGTCCTTAATCTAGAACCCCATTTATTACCACAACATAAGACAAGGGTATTGTGTGTTTAGTGAGACCATTCCATTTATCATACAAGGCATTGTTAAAATTTTAAAAAAAAATTAGACATACAATTTACATTATTCATTAATTACAACATAATGTGAATTAGGGGATAAGGCATAAGACATGAGGCAAGTTGGCCTAAAAACATTTCCCATGAAATTCTTATCCTCATAAAAAATTATAATTATGACAAGATACACCTTTATAGTGATTTGAAAAACTATGACGGTTGAGGCCATTTAGGCAGGGTACACTTAAAGGGGTGGAATTGGCTATAGAAATAAACCCAAAGGGTTATTCTCCCTTCATTAGGATCATACTAAACATAGAAAACAACATAATTATATTTATTAAACAAATTAGAGGTATTATTGGAAGGGTATGACTCACAAAACAATGGCGCATATTATATAATGTAGTGAAACAAGAGGAAATATTCTAGACCGCCTATGTTGTCCCAGTAGTGCCTCCCTCATCAACTGTCGACCTTTTATTTTAGCTAAAAAAGAATATATTTAAGAAACTATCAAATGCACTAAAATGGGTAAAATGATCAAGCACCAAGAGAGTATAATAATGAGGAAGAGGAACATGATATATAAATGAGAGTATTGAGGATATTAACTCTGGATTCTTGATGGATATGATGGAAAGGAAAAATTATTCTGAATGGAGGAATTATCAACATACCTAGGTGGATAAAGAAGAGTCTATATGAGATAGGGAGGACCTCCTGCTCATTGGAGGAAGGAGGTGGAGAGGAAAGTTTAAATTTAAAATATTATAGGGGATGTTTCTTAAAATCACCCACAAGGTAATAGATTCATAGTTTGGCCACATAATTTTCCAAACCAAGCACCAACTATGCACAACGTTCTTCTCCATGGGGCACCCCACATGGGCTAGGTGCACGTTTTAGATAACTCTGTATATACCATGAAAAACAGTTCTGCAACCTGTATAAGACAACATTAATGGGAGTGGAGGCTCTCTCACATTGTTTTATAGAAAATGTGTGGAGATTTTCTCTCTACTATCTTGAGTAACATAGTTTGAAAAAAATAAAACAACTGGGTTGCACGGTTTCTACTAACCATGCAATGTAGTCCATTTCTTTATGTTTTTATGCTCTAGGCTCCAAAAATTCTGTGGAATCCCCCAATACCTCCATGTGTTACTTATAAATAATTATTAGGGATTAATATAATAATTAAAACAAAAAACTAATGTTCTATTCCGTTGAGAAAATATTTAACTTTGCAACCTACCCTTCATAAGACAACTTGTCCTTGAGTTTCTCTTCTAATGGTTATATGATGTCATCTGAAAAAAGTTCCAGCCAGTGTGCACATACATCATACTTTTGATCCTAGGTCTTGTCCTTCAATCAAAATGTTTTTCATAGTACTCAAACCAGAGGAACTTACCTTCATCAGAGAGCCTTTTTGCTTTAATCAATGATACATCTTGGATGATCTTCAATAGACGTATCTTCCTCCAGCTCAATATTGTTGTGGTCAAACATATGATACAAGTTACTATGATACTATCAAAGATGTGATATGTGGAAGAGTTCATGTATAGAATTATACCTATGAGGAAGCTACAACCAAGAGGATACTATCCCATCTCTCTCCAAAATCTTGAAAGGCATGAATTAATGAAGTGATTACATTCCCTTTCATTAAATTCATTTGTGACCAATATAGGTGACACACATAGAATGACCCAATGTCCCATCTCGAACTATATAGTTCAACAGTGATGATATATATATGACTTCTTCATAGAGTAAGATATATCAATAAGCTTCTAAATTATATAGACTTTCTCTAAAGTATCCTAACCAAGATGAGGACCCAGTAGACCTACCTCACTTTCCTCTAGAAAGAACAATGGTGAACGACACGACCTACTATAAAGGGACTCATATGTATCAATTTGAATTTTTTTCCTGATATATAGTTTTGTAGGAAAACTCAACCATAGGTATTATTTTTTTCTCATAAACATCCAATGTCATGGATGCATGCTTGAATATTATCCCCCAACCCTCATATAGTCTACTCAGACTTTCCGTCTATTAGAGGGTGATATGTTGTACTCAAGAGAACCTATGAGCTCAGTTCTTTTTGAAACCCTTTATAGAACCATGCTGCAAAGAGAGAATATATGTATAATATGATAGAATAAATAACATTGTAAAGGAACACTATCTACTAAATGTAGAGTCTCCAAATATCATTAAAAGATAAGGTATCCCATATCTGTAGGAACTGTTCAACCGTGATCATCATGTCAATAATTACGCATACTACCCCACTTCCTCTACGGGATCTCAAAAAGTCCATCACAAAATCTATTGTGAAATAATTCTACTTACACTCAAGGATGGAGAGAGGTTGTATAAGTCTAGTTGTCCACTGGTTCGTAGCATTCAACTTCTGACCAGTGGATAAATGATTGATAAAATATGTTATCTGCCTATTCAAATCTAGATACCAATACTGATGTTAGATGTCTCAATAAAACATTTTGAGACCAAGGTGAACTTCCCAACAGAGCCATGTGACTCCCTCATCTGTTGTTCTTATATATTAGGCAGAATCCATAAATGGAAACAAAATATTAAGGTATCATTTCCATTAGAAACCCATCTAGGGGGTGGGTTCTCTCATGTGACACTCTCCCTCAAATCTAGGACCTCATAATCAGATAACTATCATAATATGACCCACCCCTGAAATGAGGATGTCACTGCGAGAGCTTCAAAAATATGTTTATCATGTTTTTCCTGAACATATTGGTGCATCTTAGAAAATAGATCTATCAACTAACCATAATAGCTATCCTCTTTTAATGATTGTGTTCGAGCCTTCTGGATCAAGGAATCAACTACAAAATTTCACTTTCTATGTGTGTAATCAAGATCAATGTTGAATTATTAAAGGTATTCCACCTACATGTGCTTGCTTGGAATCAGGTCACACTATGTGGAGACGTATTTGGGACTTTTATAATCAATATAAACGACGAAATGCTCACCCAGTAAATAATTCCTCTAGTAGAGTAGAGAATGAACCATGGATGTTATATTGAGTTTGTGTATAGGGTGCTTCCACTCATGGAGTCTCAGCTGAAGGGACCCATACACTACAATTCGATCACCATGCACCAGAACTACCCCTAACCTAATTCCAAAAAAAATATTGTCAACATTATATCTTCTTTATAGAATAAAAATAATTGGGATCAATGTGGATTTTTTTATTCCTTTTAACTCCTGAAAATCTATTTCACCAACTTCTTTCAAGACAAATTTCACCCATTTCTTGGTTAAATCTCAAAGCAGTTCATCCATCAGTGAGAATACCTAGTTAAATCACTTATAATAGCCATCCATGTCAAAAAATATATGTATATTAAATACATTCTTGGTATTTTCTAGTAAACCATGATTCCCACCTTCTCTAAGTCAACTTATATGTTTTCCATGTATATGGTATGACCCAAGAAGTGAACCTTGCTGATCCAAAATTTTAATTTGTAAAGACATTAATATAGTTGGTTATCTCATAGTTTATTCAACAAGATATCAAGATGATGATCAGGGTCTTGTCTTCTATGGTAATAATCTAAGATGTTATCTAAAAAGTCCACTATAAAAGAATCAATATAAAGGTGGAAACCCATATTCATCATATCTATAAAGACTATTGTCATGTTTTTAAGATAGAAAAACATGACCTTATAATTGTATAAGGTGTTCCTTCCTTGAAAAATTATACACGGAATGTATGTTGGCCTCAAAAGAACCCAATGATAGACCATCCTCAAATAGATCATGGGGAATATTTTTTTATCATCAGAAATGATCAAAGAGGTCATCTAAATACGGAAGTGGATACTGGTTTTTCACTTTATGCTGGTTCAACCAGTGGTAATCCATGTACAATATAAGGGTTCCATCAGCATTCTTCGATAAAAGGATAGGTGAACCCCCTGGTGATGTGATGGTTTGGATAAAACCCATGGTCTCAAGATCTTCAAGCTACTTCTTGAGTTCCTAGAGCTCAGACGTTCTATCCTACATAGAGGAATAGAAAAATGTGTTACACCTAGCACAAGAGGGATAGTGAACTTGACCAATCTCTATTTGGAGGTAATCTAGAGAAATCATCAAGGAAAATTCCTCTGAAATGATGAACAATAGAAGATATTTCCATAAGATTCAGCCCCAAATCCATCAAATGAGGTTTTACATCATGGTTGTTACTCTACCAAAACCAATATGCTTGATTCTAGCTTAAATTTATTAAATATCACATTTTACTCTATGGATATATGTGTTTCCTTTGGTTAATGTTAAATATTCCCTTCTGTGATATAAATCTAACTTGGATTTATAAGGCACAAGCCAGTCCAAACAGAGAATGACTTTGAAGATCGTCATCTCGAGGATGAATAAAATCCACAAAAAATAGTACCCACCAATTTCAAGGGGTATCTAACTACACTGGAATATACAATCAACTCATACTCCTAACATGGTATTATGATTTACCACACCATTAGAGTACTATATTAGTAAGCCTATAATTCTCATAGTGGTAGAATATAAAAAATAGTGTGATTCACCTTTATCATATAATAAAGATAAAAAAGTGAAGGATACCAAAATAGTAACTATAACTATATACATCTTCGGAATATGATATTCTACTGTAGGATACATTACATAAATGTTCCATGGACCGTATCCTTGATATGATGCCTGAGTAGCCTGAGTAATTCCACTCTTTTAACGCTGAAACTCTGAGGTCTAACTACCTCATCCACAACCAACTTCTTATCCCAAACAATTTGTAGAAGAAAATCATCCTATACATCAATGTGTTATTAATCTCATTCATAAATATTATACTATCATAGAACCCCACTCACATGATTATTAATTAAAGTATAGACATGAATGATATATGTGACTCATCCCGCTGCAAAATCGGCACTTGATAGGGTTCCTCACACAATGGGACTTTTATGGAATAACCGTCTACATTGGTGACACACCACATTTTATTAAATGTGTTATACATGACTAGTACTACCCCTTCATGTAATAATGAAACATCACATACTACAACTTCGTAAACCAATACTCTTCACGGAAGCTGATGCGCACTATTTCACATCACCTGATTCCCTTAGGTTCTCTTCAATGATGAGGGTCTGGTTTTCTATTTCAGAAATGGTGGTTAGGAAACCTGAATTCACCAAATGCAAGATAGAATATTAAATCCCATCCCCAAATCTCCTAACAGTACTCAAATCATAATCAGACAAGGTTGGTGCGAAATGCTATAATTCATTGAAGCGATATGATTATTCTATCACTTACATGTCACCTTGATAAAGGTGCATGAATTCATTATCATGGTATTTTCTCATGGTTTGTGTGTATAATTAGATGAAGAAGGATATTTGGAAGCCTTCAAATACAATACCCTGATGTCGACCAGCCTGAGTAAGGGCGTCCCACTAACACTTGGTGGAGTCACATAGCATATAGGTTGTGATCATGACCTCAAATCTAGAGGCATATTAATATACTCGAAGATAGATAGCATGGTCTCTATCCCTAAATTTTAAGTATGAGGTCCTCCATCCCCTATGAATATGGTAGGATTCTATCTCTTTAATTCTCATGTCATATCTACCATGGAAGGTGAAGTTTTCATGGAACCCTTCACAAAATACATGAACCAAAAAAAAATGTTGTCCTGTAAGTGAGCATCACCGCCCAATGTAGGATCTGCAGGAGGTACCTCAAGTGGTAGTATAAGAGGTATCAAAAAAGGCTTTAGGCCCACCATATATTGATTATTCTCATTTCCCCTCTATTTTCATATATCAAGAGTACTTCATGGTGGAATATGTCTATAATTTCTAGGCACATGACTCAGATATGATTTATAATGGTTTGGGAAAGTGATAAAGAAAGTATAAATAAAAGGCTTGTCTATAAGAACATTATAACCCTTAGCATGCTCCAGGATCTAGGTTTGTAAGATCCAAAGAGGTTGCCGAAAGATCACATAAGGCACCACCTACTTCCCACTACTAATTTTGGGTCATGGTTAAGGTCTCATAGCACAGATAAAAGGTGTCTATGTAATTTGTCATATCATCTTCATTTTAATTTCATATTCAGTTATGTAGTTGAATTTCCATTAAATGACTGAATTATATGGATCTTTATTTCCAATTCACAATGGCTTCAACACCTTAAAAATAGTATAATGACAACCACTTAATCCTAACCACAACACATTACATCCCATGAGAGCAATGTTCTATGGATAAACATACCATAACTAACATATTATATCTCTACATTAACCAATGTAAGAAAAAATATTAGGTTAACACATGCACTTTAAGTTCCAGTTACATTTTTCATCCCTATATGGAATGCTTGAAAATTTCTATATATAACAACCATAACACTTCACAACATAAAAAACAATTCACCCCACATTCAATATAAGAAATGTATGTGTAATGTAAATATGTCATGTCATAATGCATGAAAATTTAATCTTAGGGTTTCTAGTGTAATTTAGGATTTTAATATGCCCTTATATTATTGAACCAAATACAAACAACCCTTTTTAGTAGTATCAATTTCAATAAAAACATATAACATGTGCGTCACCCAATTGTGAAATCCATGAAACCATAACAACGCATTAAATAATAGAATTTACCCATCCCAGACAACTTTTTCTTCCCCTATATGTAGGTTAGCTATTTCTAGGTAGAATTTCATAACCATATCCAAATATCCAAGTCTCCAATCTAAACTAAAAAATTAATACAAAAAAACCATTTGACACCACTATTTAGCCTCCCGGCCCAGCTTCCACTTAAGGGTCACATGAGGCGGTGACTTACAATATCTCAAGTGTGCATCCCTGAATTCCAGATGCTACAGAATAGTAGTGTGGTCTTAGGGTCTATCCATGGAGAGACTATTCCTTCAATGATTAGAGTGAAGTAAAAAATATAAATACATATATATAACATAAACATCATAAAAAACTCTAAATGACTAGACTAGTAAACCATCGTAGTAGAAATTGAAATAATCAATATATAAAAGTATAAAAAATTAGAAATAAAATTGATAATATAAAAAAATGAAGTTAAAGTTAAATAAATAATTGGTAACAATGAGGATGATGACCATGATGTTGTACAAAATGGGAGTACATGGGGAATAAGGGACATAATAATATACCACATTCTAAAAAATACCGAATGACCCAAAAACTACTACAACTAGAATCTATAGTATAAGATTGGTCCTCTTCCCCCATACTCCATCAAACAACATTAAATCAAGAATCAAAAGTTGGTTGCTTACCTTTATCCATACCTATAATCATTAAGTTTTGTTGGGAACCATGGTAGACCATGAAGAATGTTAGATATAAACCCCATAGGACACCACCAATGGTTTATACATAAATCAATATAATTCAACATAAAATAAATAGTGGGAAAAAAACTAAATTCAAGAAAATAATAAATAAATAATTACATTGGATAGGGTTCTACTTGGGATACCCATACAGTTTACCTACTTCAACCAAAGTCAATATGTCTAATCCTAGGGATCATCCATGAGAAAAGTGATTGATAAAATGTATAATTATATGGATTATTTCAAATATTGTTTTTTCTTAGTGAGAATGTCTTCAAGGTTCTAATTTAAAAGTTAAATTTCTTGTTTTAAAGAATTCACATACCTTTAATTCAATTTTACCTATTTTTAAAACAATAATAGTCACCCTGATATCATCAATGGAAATTCTAAGAGAATTTTAATTTTTTTTCTAGGGTATTGGTATAAGTCCAATTCCAAAGGAGTCCATCAATTGTTACCCATGAATGAGATACCATGTGTCACTCGAAGCATAGTGTGATGAAATCATGAACTAACATCTGAGTCGATCCTTGGAATTTCTTGGAGGGTTTCAAGTCTCTCTTGTCACATGGTATGACCATCATTCCATCAATCCCATCCATGAGGTCTCCCATAGAAAACTGGTGTCACTCTCCTTGAGTTAAAAAAAGAATATAATTCATATTGATACCTTCCAAGACATGGATTCTATCACCCCCAACGTTTTTAAAAAGCATTAACATAATCAAACTAAGGCACAATGATCCCATCCAAGTGGTCCTATTATTGAAACCCCTTAAATCACCCTTAAAGCTAGATGACAATGTGATTTGATTAGAAACACAATACCATTTATCATAGAAGTCATTGTCAAAATTTTAAATGAACACATCCATTTAATTTGGTTAAATACTTAATTACCACAAAAGGTGCATCATGGTATATGGAATATTACATGATTCAAGGAGGTCTGAAAACATGAACCATCAAATACTTAAGGTCATCAAAAATTATAGTTATGTAAAGAGACAACTTCTAGGGGATTTAAAACCCTAGAAAGGTAGATAAACTAGTCCATTTTGGAAAGGCACACCCAATGTGGTGTCTTAATCCATGAAAGACAATCCAAGTGAGCTTCTTCATTCATTAGTATCATAACTATCATGGAAAAGAACATAATTAAATTTATTATAAATGTTATAAGTGTTGTCAGAAGGGTTTAGATCATGCCACAATGACTCATGTTATATAACACACTGAAAAAGGGGAATGAACCTTGTACAAATACCTTAACCACATAGTGATTCCCTAATTCATCTTTGGCCTTAGATTCGAGCTAGAATGGATGATATTGAATAAATCATCATGGACCCTAAAAATTGGGAAAATGATCATGCTCCTAGATAGTGAAATTTAGAGGAATAAAAACCTAAAATATAAGGAATAGGATTGAGGATATTACCTACAACTACAATATGGATATAATAGTGCAAAAAATTGATGTCGGATTGAGGGTTTATAAACTTACCATGGTATAGGAGGAATGGTCTTCACTAGAGAGGGAGGAGATCATGTTTATAGGAGGATGGAGGAGGATATGTACGTTTAAACATAAAACATTTTAGGGGATGTTTTGTAAATTCACCAACATAGAAGGGGATAAAGGTTTGTCTAAATCATTGGCCAAATTTTTTTCCAACAGTGAACCATGTTATTCTCTAAGGGGAACCCCATATGATCTAGGTACATGATTTTTAAAACCATGTGCATCCCATGGAAAAAATCTCTACAACTTCTTTGAGAAAAGTTTCATTGGGGTGGGATATATCACACAATTTAATAGAAACTATGAAGATCCCTCCTCCCCACTATCATGAGGCACACAATTAGAGAAACCATGTAGTATGGACTGCATGGTTTCTATTAACATTATGGCCTAGTCTGTTTATTTAAGAATTGTGGCTTTGAGCTCTGAAAAAGCCCCTCATACCTTTGATACATCCAATACTTCTTTTTGAATAATTATTAGGGTTGAAACTAAAAACAAATGTTCTATACATTTGATAAAATATTGTATGTTACATATTATAGGAAAAGGAAAACACAATAAGGTGTTGTTTGACATCTATGTAGGACTGTTCACCAAAAGATTCCATATGGACATTAAATTTTTGTGAATTCAAACCAATTTAGAGTATGTTGTGTTGGAGTGTCAATATTAAAAATTCAAAAAAATTAATTTCATGATAATTGATGATTTTTAATAAGATTTAATGATATTATTTGGTGTAGTATTTATGATGAGATTAATGTTTCTTATTAATTTTTGGGATTTTTTGAATGTGTTCAACAAGATTTAAAAACATTAGAAAATTGAGGGTATAAAATTTCTGTATCTTTAATTATTTTCGGATGTGAATTAGCATGAAAAGAAGTATTTTAATTTTCATTTATTTTATGTGTTTTTTATCACAATAATAAATTAAATACTATAAGTGAGGTCATCAATTTTTTTTAGAAAGTAATATGTATTTAGGAATTATAACTTCCCAGCTTTTATTACATAAAAATTGTATTACATGGATCAAAAAGAATGATCTTTTAAAGTTTAGTTTCATGTAAATTAGATAAATAATACATGAAAACATAAAGAATTATCCTAATACACATGAATTACATATTTAGGGGTTTACCCAAAATTACTTTAACTACATATCATATCCGGGGGACATATATCAAATGAATCATTTGAGCATAGATCCTAGTATGGTAATAAACAGTTGAGACATATATCATGTGATTTTGAGACATATCAATAAGAAAACAAAGCATAAAAATAAGGAATGAACAATAGGTATATAATAATAATAATAAAATTAATCATAACATGTATATGTGGGTACAAAATTTAATAAATACATTCTTAAAAATATCACCTCGATTTATCACCAATGTGTAGTATATGAATAATACTAAGTTTATACATCAAGACATCATAAAACATGTCATATCTATAGATTAAATTATTTAAAAATTGAATTGGAGGGATATCAATTCACACCATTAATATTTCTTAATTTCATGTGATCTAATGATATCCTTATAAGACATTTCACTAATAACCTGTGAATAATAATTAATGGGTTCCTAGTAGAAATATTTGCATAAAAAGTGCTTAAAGAAATTATGAATATGTCATTTTTATTCCACAAAAGGAAATTTGGGTTTAATATATGTAAATCCAAAAATAAATAATTAATTTTTACATATATTTGAATTCTAATTGAAAAGAAAAAATATTTGGGTATTTAAATATAAAGAAATTGATATTTTCTCATATAAAAGGGATAATTTTTAGACGTAAATTTGGAAGCATGATAGGTATAAAACATAATTTTTAGATTCATTATAACTAAGGAAAACTAAGGTTCCCCCTTGATAAAAGACTATTAATAAAGTAATTGGATAATATAAATTGCATAAAAATAACATGGTTTTCAAATTAGAAGACACACCACATAAAAAATGGAACTTGAATGGAAAAGATAAGTGCATATTTCTTTTACCTTGAAGAATAACTACTAAATAACGAGTATTGGAATCTTGTTGTGAATCATTGTAAGTAAAAATAACAAGAAAATCATATATGATAGATTGAGATTGAATGTTCTATGGTGGTATGGGTGGGTATTTATAGAAATTTTAAAGAATTGTTTAATTATTTTCAAATATAGGTCTTGGGAATTTAGTTTATAGAAAATGAAAAACCATTATCTAAAACATGGGTTTTTTCATGGTTTTAGAAATATGAGTAACTTTTCATGATATTTAAATCAACCAAAACTGAAAAAAAATTTTAAATAATAATTTTTTCATGGACATGTAAATTTTCTACAAATTAATTTTATTAAAAAAATAAATTTTTGACTTTTGAAAGTCACTTATCGGTTTGGAAATTGATTAAAATATATTAAAATACTTAATTTTAAAAATTAAATTTTTTTGTTCTAGATTATGCATAAGTAAATATTACATTATTATGAGATAAATATTAAGTCATAAAATATACCGAAACCCCAAAATTGTATTTTTACTATTCACAAAAAATAAAGTATTTTAGAAAAATATAAAAAATTCACCATAACCAGATTTATACATGATAATTTAAAAATATAATGTTTTTTATATTATAATATATCTTTGAATAATATAATTTTAGCATTTAAATCTAAAAATATATTTTTATTTGAATGTAATAGTTTTTAAGGTATAATTAAATATTTTAGGCTTATAAAAATATCTTAGGTCATTATTAAATTATATAATAATTAATATTTAAAAAAGTGTTTTTAAAGAATATTTCATTAAAACGAGTATTATTTAGAATTTATAGGTTTTTCTGAAAAAATGTATATATTTTCTAAAATACACAATTTTGTTTTATGTGTGTCAAGACATAAATTTTTCAAATTCATCTCCATTAAAAATAAATTTTATTAAGAAAAATTATTATTAAAATTAATTTTTGGAAGAAAAATTTTATTTATAAGAAGAAAATTACACTTTAGGTGACAATGTCTAGAATATCTAACCTCTTATTGAACCTGTATATTCTCTAAGGGTAAGGTGCGTGATGGTGGTAGTTTCATGGGATGGCTCAGCTACATCAATCAAATGATAATCCAAAATAACTTGAACTTCTCCGATGAGAAATTTCATTTAAGATTCACATGTTTAATATAAAATTGGTATTAGTCAAGGGATAACCTAGGCGATGCTACCTCCCACCTAGGTTCTCAAAAATGGGCATCAAAAGACATGAATCCACTGGTTAAGGCCATTGTTTTGTCCATTTTGCATGAATTATATTTTCTCTTTACTACTTATAAACACTAATTATAATGGTAAAATCATTTCCAATAGTCATATTTACCAATTATTATATTCACCAATGGTCATATAATGTTTGAATCCCAACAATTAGATTTTCCTTTATACTGTATAAGTAAGACTTCATTATTTTACACAAAATTCACTATAAATCCTTAGAAAGTTATATTTTCATTTTCTAAAATTTTTATTGGTTACCTAAAATTTTGTTTAATTTATGTAGTTTTGGCCATGGGTTCGATTGTTCTAATAGGTTAAGATGGTCTATATTTTCCCATTTTTGCTATTATGTTTTATATTTTTTTCATGTCGTAATATTTGACATTTTAATTAGTTTCATAGATAAATAATGTAATTATATTAATTAATGATATGAGGTTTTGTCAATTTCTCAATATTTTTATGTGTATAATATAATATCATATTAATTACCCAAATTTATTTGGAAAATATATTATTTAAAAATTCTGGGATGTGACTTTCTTCTCAACTTAATGACTTTCATCACCAATATCCCAATTCATTCCCTAGGTTAAAAAATGTTGACATTAATTATATCTCATTGTATCATGTGGTTCCCCTATTTCATCTTCATATTTTTATTTATTCTATAACACTTTGACATGGTGTGCTATTTGGTTGCATGTATTTTGTATCGACTATATAAGATCTCTATCTGATTCTCTTCATAAGAGAGGTCATGTTCTAGTTTTACCACCTATGGATTCAGTACATGTGATGAATCATGTGTGAACATACTTAAGAGGGATATGTGGAATACATCATGAACTTGATATATATTTCTTTGGAATTCCTATCTGATAGTCCACTGCACCTATGCAATCAAGTATTTCAAAGGGGCCAATGTACCTAGGGATAAGTTTCGATTTCTTTATAAATTGTATGAATCTTTTGCATGGTGATATCCGAAGGAAAAACGTTTCTATGATATTAAACTCCAAGTCCCTTCAATGTTTTTCAATATATTTATTCTTAAAACATTATGAATTTTTTATATTTTTTGGATGAAATGAACCTTTTCCAAAATATGTTACACAAGATATGGCCCAAGAAACATCCTCTCACCGCCTACATCTTAAAAAGTAGGAGTTATACTTCCTTTTCCATATAGATCTTTATATTTTTCCATTTAAATACTCTATTGAATGATATTTTTGTTTTAGAACTCAACTAATGGATGGTGTTGATCCCATCCATCTTTAAAATCCATTGAGCATGTTATTAGCTTGTGTTTGAGTGTATGAACAATCCTTTTATATGGGTCATCAATTTGGATGTGATAGGTCATACTGAAATTCCATTCATTATTCAAAAAATATTGATTACTTCTCCATCATTTATGTGTGAAACATGGATCCTAATCATAAATGATAGAAAATATCACCCCATGAAGCCTCACCACATTCTTTACATATATCCTGGAATGTTGGTCAATAGATAATTCTTTCCAAATAGCTATGAAATAAGAAGTCATGGTGAGTCAATACGCTATATCCTATGTCATATTATTTCCTTTGTATGTTATTGAGATATCATTGGTTAATTACATATTTATGTTTTCCCATATTTAGGATTGTTTGTTTAATGGTTTCAATTATCCTTTTAGATGTTGTTTCTATTCCTTCACTTGGTAGCAAACCAAGCACCTTCCAATGTAGTTGGAAAAATCCAATTTCATATTATTCCACTATTAATGATAAAAAAGTCCCTATACATTTTTTTACTTCCATGATTTATATATAATGTAGAGTTATGATCTTAATTTATCATCTTCTTGTTTATTTTCCTGAAAGACGAGTTACATAACCTTTTAATAAATGACAATACATCTTCTTGATCAATATAGATCTCAGGAAACAACACATTATTCACATCTTATATCTTCTTTTATTTCAAAGGATCTTCTAGTTGATCTCTATTGATCTTATCTAGTAATGATAAATTATAAATCATTTGTTATTTAGTTTATAATGTCCCTTAAATTATTATTCCCATGTCCATATTTGCTAATTCCTTTATAAATGGATCTCCTTAAATCCCCAACATTTCTAGAATAATAGGTTCATTCCTACTTAATATATCAATGAATTTTTTTACTATTTTGTGGTGATAAGGAATTGAACCATCATAGTCTTTAAAAAAATTTTAACCATCAACTCTGTGTCCTGTTAAATTCATTTTACCCGAATATATAGATCTATAATTGGTGATATATGCATATATCACATTTCAATATATAATTATAGTTCCCCCATATTATATGAGAAAACATAATTGTAGCTATATATAGGTCAAGTGTAGGGAAATTATTCTCATTAGGCATTAACTTTCAAGATTCATAGGTTATATCCATGTCATTGTTCATGAGGATGCACCAAATCACTTTTAGAGATGAATCACTGTAAATAAAAAAACCTTCCCCGATAGAGGGAATAGTTAACAAAGGTTCAGTATCAAATATATTATTCAATTCATGGAAAAATTCTTCACAGTAATTTTTATAGATGGAATTATTTCATTTCTGAGTTAACATTGTTAGCAAATTGTTATATCTGGATTTTTTTGGAAAACCTCTTATAATATCCTACGAAACCATGTAATCTATGAATCTCAGTAACTGTTATTGGATTATTTCCCTCCTCTGCAACATTTTTCTTGGAAGGGTAAATTGAGAATACTTCATTGGTCACAATGTTCCCCAAGAATGTGAATTTTTCTAACTAGAAATCACATTTACTAAACTATCCTAATAGCTTCTACTTCCTCATAATTTTTAATATAACAGATAAAATATCCTCATGCTCATAGAGACTTTAAGATTGTATCATAATATAATATATAAAAAGTACTAAGAATTTATAAAGCTAGTCCTTATAGACTGTATTAATCATATCCATAAATATATAAGGATCATTATTCAAGTCGAAGGGTGTAAATACAAAATCATAATGCCCATATCTTGTTCAGAAGGGAGTATCTATAATGTCTTATTTACTTACCCTCTATTGATTATATGAAGATCGAAGGAAAATCCATGAAACGAATTTATACCCACAAAGCTGGTCAATTAAATCATTAATCCTCAGAAGTGGGCATTGGTTCTTCATTGTGATATCATTGAGTTTTATATAATGAATTCATAGCCACATTGATCAATCTGTATTCTTCAAAAATAGAATAGGTTCTCCTACTTAGCTGGATAAATCCATTCTCTAAATGATATTGATGTTATTTATTTAATTCCTCTAACTCTACTTTCACCATTTTAAATGGGGTCTTTGATATTGTCTTGGATCCTAATATGAGATCAATGTATAACTCTACCTCTGTTCCTATGGGAGGTCTATGTAAATCATCTATTAATACTTTAATGTATTCTATAATTATGGGAATATTATTTATCTTCATACCATCATTTCATTGTCCCTCTTCACTGGTAAACTCCATAAAAAAGGTTTTGGTAGGTTCTTCAAAAAAAAAATTTTGTCATTTATCTCTCCTTAGAAAATAACCTTAGGTTGTCCACTCAAGACTACTAAAATTTCCTTACTTATAATGTTTATTTTTCATTATAAATTGAGATCCATTACTTCCCATGTATAGTATATAATTCAACTGTGTGAGTGACTAATAGATTTTTGATTATATTGTACCCTTCAATGTTAATATTATATTTTCAATACACTTTTGATATAATGATAATACCACTAGAAGTATTTACTGATAACTCTATATCTATTAGTTTGGTGATTGATTCTATAATCTTTTAAAACATTGATTATATAAATGAATTAATAAAACTAGAATCAAACCTAACACTTTCTATATTTTATACCACAACAATTATACATTTCACTATATCATTTAGAGCATCTACTTCAGTCTTTGTGATAAAAAAATTCTCAAAATTTCTCCCTCATCCAATGAAGAGGTTGATGCTGGTTTCCCTACATTATATATTGATTTATAAATTGATTGGAAATGTTCCCCATGTTTTCCACACATGAAGCATTGAACATCTTGATCGGCATGCACCATCTTTACATTTTCATTATTATTGATAATTTGAGGCTTCAACTCAATAAGAATGTTCCTATCTATATGGCCATGTCTTCCACAATTGTAGCTCATTCCACTCCCAAGAATGTAATTCCCTGAATGAATCGTCCCATATTTTTTGACATGGGAAGTTACACATTGTTTCCTCTTTTTTCATGATCAAACATCATACCTATTCTTATCTTGATTTTCCTCTTATTTTCAATATAACTATGTGACCATTACATCTCACCAAGAACTAATTCAGCCTTTATAGAAATCTGTATTATCACCTCATAGATTTCAATTTCACGATTTACCAAATTCCTCCACAGATGGGGTCTGAGTCCACTAAATCATATATCAACCTCTCGTATAGGATCTATAATAAAGCTATATATTTATCATTCAAGTCTCGTAAATTTAATTTCACAGCTTTGCAAAGATTCAGTTTCCTTTTTCTCTATCTTTATGAATTACTTCTATTTTCTTGGATCAAATGGTAAGGATATTCATTAAAAAATATTTCCCTAAAAATTTCCCACTTCATATCATCAATCTCCCTTCTTGGATTTGTGTTTTTAATCAATTTCAACCCCTAAATAAGATTATCTTTGTAAGAATTATACTTCTAGGGTGACTTTATCTATCTAAAAATAAAGACGTATTGAAAAGATGTTTCCTATTATGCTTATCCCTATTTTATAAATAAATGGGTCGGTAGGTCCACGAAATAATGGTGTTCATTAAGACATGAAGGGATCAAAATAAGTTGTTCCCACCAATGTGAATCGGGTCTCTTGAATGGATTTTTGTTATTGTTCATCATTTGTGTTAATTAATTCATCACCCTCATCATGTTTTCCATTCCAGCATCCATTATAACTCAATTTATGCATCTCTAGTTGCACTCATCATTTATTTCATTCCTCTTATTTATCATCATTTTCTAAAAGAAAAAACATAGTGAGTAAAATGTTACTTTTAAAAATATAATAATTCTAAAGGGAATTTACTTCTTAAAATATATTTCAAAAATATGTTATTAATCTCCTATAATAAAAAATACATTTTCTATATATACATCATATAGGATTATAAAAATCGTGGGATTATCAAAATATATACCCCGAAAGAATAAAGATATGTGTGTAGTGTGGCCCATTATCATACACCAGTTCTCGATCAAGTGAATCTTAATATGGTTTTTTCAGGGGTTACCCCAATGGACATCTATTACAGAGACATGCCCACTTGTAGTATCTAGATATGGATGTATTTCATTGGAAACAAATTAATTAATACTTAGTAAAATACAAGGAGGTTATACTATGATTATACTTGTCCCTATGGTTCATTCTTATGTTTTGTAGTCCTAATTTACAAAAATAACTAAAGCATACATTGATACCAACTCTGAAATCAATAATTTTATTACATAAAAATTACATTAGATAGATAAAAAAGGATCATTTAATGTTCAATTCCTTTGAAATTAGATACATAATACATGTAAACATAAAAAATTATTCTAATCCACTTGAAAGAAAACATTATAGGTTCACCCTATGTTTCTTTATTGTATCTCATATGCTAAGGAAATAAATAAAAGGAAATGGGTGATCGAGAATCCTTATAAGGTAATAAGAGAGGGATACATAAATCATATGAATTTGATTCATATAAATAAAAACATGTGGCATAAAAAATGGAATAAGCAAACAACGTATCATAATAATAAGAACATATATCATAACATGTAATTTTTTGAAACATTTAAAAGTGTTATTACTAAGAATATCTCCAAGTATTATCACCAAGGTGTTGTAAAATAAAAATTACCAATGATATTCACTAAAGAATGTCATTAATAAAGATTAAATTCTTTACCCAATTCATTGGAGGGATATCATGTCACACTCATCATATGAATTAATTTACTGTGAGACAAATATATAATAATATATAAATTCAATAATAATACATGGAAAATAAATAATGAGTTTCTTATAAAAATATTGGCATAAAAAAGTTCTTAATGGCACGACCAATACATCATTTTTAAAACACAAAAAAGAAGGAAATGTGGGTATCAAATATGTAATTACCCATATAAATAAGTCTTCTTCAATCCATTTCAATAACCATTTAATAAGAAAGAGGTTTGGGTATTACGAAATAAAAGAATATGGAATTTATCATGTGAAATATAGATTTTTGAGAAGTAAATTCAATTTCACAATGGGTATAAAACGTGGTTTTTTGAAATCTATAAAATAGGGGAAAAATAAGGTCACCTATTAATAAAAGTATATTATTATAGTAATTGGATAATAGAAAGTAGAAAAACAAAACTTATTTTGGAAATTTTAGTATATACCACAAAAACGGGAACATGAATGGAGAAAAGAAGTGGATATTTCCCTTGCCTTGACTAATTACTCTAAATCATGAGGATTCGAGCATTAGGGTCTTTAGAACTTTTTGGAGGATTCCTTGCGAGGTAAAATCACTATAATATTATGGAGGATGGATTGGGAGTGAATGTATAATGGTGAAATCTAAGGGTTTTTATAGCTATAGTGGAGGAATTTTTTAATGATTTTCAAATATAGATTTTGGAAAATAAGGTTGTGGAAAATGAGAAACCATTGTATTACACATGGTTTTTGCTTATTGTTCTGGAAATTTTAGTCATATTTCATAATATTTCAACATACAAGGTATTAAAACCATTTTCAAATACTAAATTTGGAATAGAAATATAAAGTTTTCACAAATTAATGTTAATAAAAACAATTTTTTTTATTTTTGAATTTTTAATGTAACATATAAGATTAGAAATATAATATAATCTTTTAAAATAAATAAAATTTATTAAATAAAATATTTTAGGTCATGTATTGTGGTTAATTAATTATTAAATCATTATGAAATAAATATGAATTCTAAGAATGTACTGAAAATCCAAAACAATATTTTTACTATTCACCAAAAATAAATTAATGCAGTTCGACCTTACCAACGGTTATATTTTAATTTTATAAATTTTTTATTTATTTGATAATACATTATTTCATTTCTGTAGTGTTGGAAATAGTGACAATGATTCCAAGGTATTAGGGGACCATATTTCCCCATTCTTTCTATTCAATTATATATTATTTTCTTAATTGTAATTTTTGGAATTTTCATTGGTTTCATTACTGAGTAATGTAATTATTTTTATTTATTAGATAATATTTTTCGTTTCTATGTATTTTTAAATGTATAAAATAGTATAATAAAACAATAATTTTATCAAGAAACAAATATCATTCAAAATTTCTTGGTTTTTATGAGAGGTATTCTCTTTCCACAATTCATTTTTTTGAGAATAAATTTTTTAAATTATATAATATGTTATAGTTAATAAAATAAAAATTTATTTTCTAGTATCTGATATTATGGAGAATATATTCTATACAGAATAAGAACTGTTCATTATTTATTGTTCTAATATTTTCCTGTCTCATAAGAATAACCAGGATTTACAACTAATGGGAAACAGTTATATATTCTTTTGGAAGATAGAAAAACATTAATGGTATATGAATTATTTATATTCCCCTACACTATATAGTAGCTATATGTATGTCAGCGGGAGTTGACTTGATAAGAAATAGGTACCCACATTGGGACCAATCCTTGTAAACCATTATGTTGAATTCTTTTTATTCTTAATCATTTTATGTTGGTGGGATTATTTTATAATGATAATAAGACCAAAACATTACCATGTATTGTTGTTTAATCAGAAGAGAAAGTAAATTATAAAAAATCACCACTAATTCAACCCCTATTAGTGGTCTATATATTCATATAAAATTTAATTGAAATCAATGTTCGGAGTTTCCCTATGTAATATAAATATATTCATTATCATGGATAATATAAATATAATCAATTTTATTGGTCTTCCAATCTTTGATAGTAAAAATTATCATTGATGGAAAAATAGAATGATACCTTATCTTTTGTCTCTGGGTTTGGAGATGATTGATGAAACTACTATTGGATTTCTATCTCTGGAGAAAGATTCTCCTATTTCATTTAATAAAAAATGGAATCTTGATTTTAAAGTAAAATTTGTTAAAGTAATACGAATTACATTTTATGAAAAAGTTGATTTGATGTTTATGGGTCTCTAAAAAGAGAAATAAATTTGGAAAAAACGTGAAATAATATTTGAGTGAAATCTAAAAGTAAAGGAAGTAAAGTATGAATATTGAGAAGCATGTTCAAATATGTCAAGATGGATAAAGAATATAGTACTAATTATTAATTCACCTAAGTGAATAAAATTACCAGAAATTTTAGAGGATTTATATATGTCAAGGAAGATTCAATTGTTTTTATGAAATTTAGGAGGATCATTCCTAAAATATTTGATCCTAAATTCTATTCATTAGAATATGAATATAAGTTATCTATTAGAAGACTATATAACATAAGTATTCCGTATTAAATGAAGAAAGTATCAAAATTAAAAAAGTGATTATGGAGATGATGAATTTTGATTCTTTAAGAAAACTGAAAATCCAAGAACGAAAAGATGATTTTATGGGCTATAGTAAATTGGAAGACAAGGAATATGATGATAAAGAACATAAGAGGATTATATCCCTTATCAATTATAATATTCATATTGAATGATACATTTATAAATTCAAACACTCAAACTAATATTTTGGGTGTGGGGGATCTAAAATAAATTTATAAATGATCCAACGAATAAACAAGTATATCATGATAATGTTGATTATGAATAAAATCCTCAAAACAAGTATTGGGGAAAATTTTTAAAGTAAGTTATATAATTCATTTGATTTAAAAAATAATCATTAGAAAAAACAATTGTTAATATTAATTAAAAAATAGGGTGATTTTACTAACAATGGTCCTTTAGGAGATGAAGTTTCAGATATGTTAATTGATCAAATTAAAATATAGGAATTTACTTTCAGTTAAGATGAATTTTTTGGTCAAGAAACATAAATGAAATATATTTCTTGATCAAAAACATATAAATTACTTGATAAAAACACTAAACTCATGAATGAGGTTAAATTATTAAAAAATGAATTTACGTATAAGAAAAAACTATAATAATAATTTATTAAAAGGGAATATGTATATATATAAAAAAATAAAATACATCATTTCAATGTTACAAAATATAAAAAATGATCAAATATCATGATTAAAAATTTATTTTAATGGAAAAAGATCCATATAAGACACAATCAAGACATCTTGAGGTTAAAAATACATCAAATAAGATAAATGAAAATTTCGACAAATATTTAGATGTGAATGATGAAACATCTCATAATCCTGATAGAACTCATCCAAAAAAATAATACGAAATATATAGCCATTAAATTTAAAATTTCATCTAATTTCACAAAATAAAAATATTTAAAAACTAATAATATAATATATTATGTTGGGAAATGATATAAATATCCATTCACATAAAAAAAATTTAAAATCAACTTCCAAAATAATGATTCCATACAAAAAGGGAAATAACATGATGTAACGTCTGTTGAATCCCAAAAAACACATTTTAGGTAAAAATAATACAACTATGGGATACCAATATTTAATGGATATTATTGGTGTTGTGAGATATTTGAAAAAATTGAATATAACTATTGGAATAATAAGTATCTCTGTAGGATTATAAATAAACTACGGGGATAAATAGTGGATGAAAGGGAATAAATTAATTTATGTTAACAGACAATAAAAACCCAATGTAATTAGAATTTTATAATACCACAAGGGAAATTAATTTTTCTTATCTAGGGTAAATTTTGGATGATGTGATGAACTTTGTATTTATGATGAATGTTTCAGGAATTATTATTTGTGGAAAGTTAATTATATTGGAAAGGAAAAAGATCCTAGTAAAAGGAATATATAAGACAAATATTTTATTGTATAAATATCATTAAAGGCTATTAGAATGAAAAAATATAGGGATAAATGATAGTAGATATTCATGAAATATGATCAGTGGGGTGATAAAATTTAAAAACATTTACATATATGAGGGATGATTGGAAAACTTTATAAATGATAGTTATATTTAAATTAATGGAATTTGTATGAGTAAGATTGAAGTTTCAAGGTTAAATTAAATGTATGTTATTCTTTTAGTGAGAGTTAAGAACAATATAATGTGTATTAAATAACCCAGAGGGGATGGGAATGAATTTAAATTTATAAAGATATTTATGTATCATCAAATGTTTGATATAAAGAAAAGTTTTTACAAATGTAGAAATAACTAATGATATTCTATTCCAGATTAAAGATTCAATTACTTTTTGTTATTTGATTACCGAGTATTAAAAAAAGTGTTTGAACTCGATAGTTTCTATCCTTAGAAAGAAAATTATTCCAATAATAATAGGAATAATGATATTATTATCATAAATTTCTAGAAAGGAATAATGACTATTGTAAGTAAAAAAAGTTAAAATTCAGTGCACTATTATACTTGATCCCATAAACTCCAACATACGTGGTCATACGAGGAATCAATCAAAAATGTGTGATTTTGACATTATTTATTTCATTAATTATTTCACTTGTAAGGACAAATTAATATTCATCTAAAAAAATCTGTGTTGATGGATTTGTTGAAAAATTTAGGAATAAGAGTTGAGAAGTATATGGTTTTATATATTTTAAAATTGTTAATTGAAAATAGAAAATAGTACATAAATAATTTGAAATAAAACATGGAATTAAACACCAAAATAATTATTCCTACACTCATTAGAAAATTAATTTTTTGGAAAAAAAAATTGAAAGACATATTGATATGGGAATAACCTTTCTCTTTAAATATAAATAAATAATGTTTATCAAGAGACAATATATAGGTAAATAGGTACATGTTAAAAATATAATTTTACTTTGACAAGAATAAAAAATGTCTCCCAATGAGATGTTGTATATTAAGAATCACACAGTGAAATACTTTAATGATTGTTTAGAGAAATGACATAAAAATATTAAAAAATCATATTTAGGTAACATTAGTGAAAAATAGTAAGAGTGTGTTTTTATGGGATATTTATACCACAGAATATGTTATCCACCTTAATAGATATTGTTTAAGATGATGTTGTTATTTTAATATATTATTGATAGATAACATCTAAAAAGGTTAATGAAAATGAAAGTGATTGTGAGCATAACCTACTATAAGTATATTACAATCAGTACAATGATGTTGTTAGTAATGCTAGAAGAAAAAATATATAATTCGTTAAATAATAAAATTAGTTAAACCTAAAAATATCATTATAAATTCAAAAGATCTATTTTACACTATATAGAAATTGGGCCTTTAAAATTAATCATCATATATCTCACAAAAGAAACCAAAATCTATTTCAAAATAAGTTGATCATAAATAATAGTTTTCCATGATAAATGATGTGTTATATAAAATTGAGAAAAATGACACATGGTAACTTGTTTCATTTGAAGAAGGAAATATTATTATAGAAATTAAGTGGGTGTTAAAAAATAATCTCAAAAATAATTGAAAAAATTCAAAGAATAATTAAGTTTTTGTTTTCTATGGATACTCAGTGGCAGAAGTTGTTGATTTTGAATAATATTTACCCATGATTTAATAAATAAAAAGAACATAATTTTATTGGATATTTATTCTCATAATAATTAAAAATTCTATTAGATAGATATTAAGATAGTATATTTTTACATAAAAATTTAAGAAGAAGTTTATGTTGAGAAACCCGATGGGTTCATAATTGATAATTTGGTAACCATGGTGTGAAATATAATGAAATTATGGTATGGGATAAATAATCTCCATTATTCATGGTATTCAAAACATGTCAGTTCTTGAGCGAGATAAAATTTTCCGAAGTAAACAATTTAGAAACATATATGAAAAAATGACTATCAGTACCCTAATAATAATTTTTTATATTGATGAAATTAATTTTTTAAAGGTGATAGGTATAATTATTATAAATAATTTTATAAACAAGTTAAGGGGAACCTTGAGATTTCAATTTTTAGATAAATTTCTTCCAGGGACTAAAATCTCAATTGAAATTAAGATAAATATTTCTTTCACAGGAAATGTTTTCCAATAAATTATTAACATTTAAAATAAGTTAGAAAACCCATTAAAAATGATGAGAAATTGAGAAATGTTGAAATTTATAAATGATTGAATGTGAACTACTATTAAATGTTAATCAGACGTTTGTATTATAATATAAAAACAAGACAAAACATTCAATTTGTAATAACCTTGTGTGTAGTATATCAAGATAATGTAAATAAATTACAAATATTGGTGGTAAAAATATTCCTCATGTATGTTAACAGAACATATAATAATGGAATGATGTATAGAATAAGTAATTATTTGAACATAATTGGTCTTGCTAAACTGATTGGGAATAAGATTATAATGATCAAAAGTCAATATATGGAGGAACATTTTTTATTACAAAATTATATGAGTTGGAATAGTAAAAAAAGTGTTTTTAATTTAAATATATCATGGATGAAGAATATGTTTCCACTCTCAATGAATGTACACAAATGATGAGGAGGAAAGATTAGCTAAATGATTTGAGGTTGAATGTTGAAAAGTAGAAGGAAATTATTCATGGTAATCAGAGTGAAATTGATATATCTATAAATATGGTACCACACACTTGATCAAGGTATATTGATATTATATATCATTTTATCAAAGAGATTGTGCTTAGTGGATATATAAAGTTCGAGTATATTTTATTAAAAAAATAATAATATTGTTTTTTACAAAATCAATGCTAAGCGAAAGATTTGAGGAATTAAAGGTAAAACAATAGGTTCAGTCTCCACCACTAACTTAAGAATTTTATTGGAGAACCCCCATTTTTCAGTTGAATCTATTTTCAAAGGGAGAGAATAAGCGTAAAATCTTTTTAGTTACATTATATTTTGGGAATCTATATTTACTTTTTTATGTAAAGGGGGACTAAAAGTTCTAGAAGACAATTCATTATAAGAAACTTTATGGGGATTATATCAATATAATGGGCAAAAAAATTCTTTCCACTAAGGAATTTAATTCCATTTAAAAAATTATTAATCTATATTGTGTTTTTAAGACACCACTCTATAAGAGAGGTTGTTTTTTATGAAACATTAAGACAATAGTTTTTTTTGTTAGTGTTTTTAGTGAATCCATATGGGAAAATTAAAGAACCTTTTGTTTCAAATTGTAATGTTTTTTATTTGATTTCATAATTTTGTATGTAAAATATATTTTTGGTTTTAGGTAAAAATTAGGTTTTTGATCTGGATATTCAAAAAATATAAGATACATTGAATAATATATACTTATATCACATTAATTTTTGTATGCATATTGAAAGAATACTTTTACATTTAGTAGATGAATCTTTCAAAGGATGTTTTGAAGAATATATATTCTTTTGTAAAGAATAAAATAATTTTTGTGATTAAATATTCTATAAGTAAATGGAATGAATAATTTCTTAGAGGTAAGATTCTATGATGAGTTTTCATGAGGTTATGGGTAATTTATGAAACCATACATTTAAACATAATTATATGGAATATATATAGAAGATAAATCTACTAAGAGATTTGCAATTTTTGAGTTGACTTAACAGCTCGATGTTTAGTTAGATGGTGCTTCACTGTTTCATCCATCAAAATAATACATCATTTATATAAGATCCAATGGGATTCAAGACTATTTTTTATAATGTTATATCAACTATAATATGTAAAAGATCCCATAATATTAAATCCATCAATGTATGCTACATGAATTATATTTGCGAGTGTTATGTAAGTTAAGATCCATGAGTATATCAAAAGAAGCAATTAAAAGAATTTAATAAGAAGATGAGAAACATTACCCAAAAGGGACATAATTTAGTCTAGGTATTGTGGATATCTTGAAGAAGTTACTTGATATATGGATAAGAGAATTTTTTTTGAAATATAGTTTTGATTAAAAAACATGTGAATGATCATTATAGAAATTGACCAAAATATTTCCAAATCCTCTATGTTTGTTCAAAAATGATATGTGTGTACTATGATAGGAAATAAGAAAGCAATTAAAATGATATATATTCTAATGGTGGAACCAAATTATGGAGGATGAGGGTGAGATTACTGGAAGACTAAACTAAATGTCTTATTTGAACTATATAAAGATCAATCAAATAGATACCATCAAAAGCACAAGATTCATTCATAAAGTTGTTTGAAGTACTAAATTTTTCATAATACTGATTAGAGGAAATGAAAAAATTGGAAGGATCTGATTGAATTCTATATAGGATTTTTTATCAGAAGATTCCATAAAGACATTAAATTATTTAAAATATAGACTATGTTTAATTATGTTGTGAATGATAGTCAAAATTCAACATTCATGAAATAAATTTCATTATTCAAGTTTATTTTTGTTGAATATTTTATGATATTTTTTCACCTAGTATTATTAAATAATTTAATCTGACTATGAATTTTCAAGAAGCTTTTAATGTGTTCAATAATATTTATGAACATGAAAAAATTGAGGAGTTTAAATTTTATATATCGCTATTTTTTATATGTATGAGTACATAAAGAAGAAGTTTTCCTTGATATTTATAAATGAGTTTTATATCATAATGAGAGAATAAATATTATATATTGTTTTGGCCAAAAATATGTTATAAAATCAAAATGTTTTAATAAGTATTCTCATATCAAAAGAATTTATGATATGAAAAAATGTTCCAAATTATGGATGTTTGTAATGTCAAAAAAACAAATTTATATTATTTGGAAACATATATTTGGAAATTTTATTTTTTGGGGACTATAAATTATGAATAATTCAATGTTTTAATATTTTTCATGATAAAAATATGGGAAAAATTTGAAACTATTGGGAACTAGTAATATTTCTTATCATGAGGGGAAAATAGATTTAGGGGAGTTAACTCATTTTCATTCACTTAAATTATATACTATATATATGTGGATCAATAGGATCCAGTGCAGAAATTAATAGGTACCCACATTGGGACAAAAACTTGTCAAAACAGGTGTTCCATTCATTATTTGATTTATAACTTCTTATGGGTGATATTGTGTTATAATTTTTATAAAATGAAAACATAAACAATTTGAAGTGGTTAAATTTAAATGGATGGAAATTATAAAAAAAACACCACTGATTCAAAACCACAATCTTAGTGGTATATAAATTAATATGAACATCATATTATATCTAATACATGAGATATTTTGATAATGTTTGTAGTATTCTCAAGACTATGTATGTCTTATTTATTATCTTAACTTGAAGGTGTTTCTATTTTCCCAAGTATGATCATCCAAGGAGTGTTTCTGCAACCTATTACCAAGTTAATTTACCATTATTGATGACCTACATAAGTATTTACTCTAAAATTTATTACCTACCGCAAGGTGTACCATGTAAGGGTAAAAATATTTGATATCAAACAACATAATAGATAATGTGTACTGTATTTTGGGATAAATTTAAGTTGTTAACAATATCATACCCACACAAGTCCTTAAAATAAATTCTCTTCTTGGTATTCCGCTATCAAGCTTTTATGGGCAATGATTGTAAACTTCAAGATTCTTATTTTAGTGGATCATTGATCAGAAATTTACCTACTATTTTTTAGAACTCAAAGATACGATTTAAAAAAACTATTAAAAATTTTGTAGAAGATCCAAAACAGGGATTACATGTTGTAAATAGTTCAAAATCCCCTATACATGACAATGAAATTGAATTTTTAACCACTATTCTAAAATAGATATCCCAAAAAATACTAGGAAGTATTCCCTACTGCTCCTCTGGGAGTGTTCCAACTTTACCCCTCTATAAAGCACTACATTAAGAATTATCCTCAAGTGATAGAGAGTTGTGATTCCATGATTTGATAAAGAAACATGTATTAACCAACCTACAATCAATGATTTTTATATTATTAATATACTCAGTTTGGATATGGAAACCAATATATCTCAATACCAACTTTCCAATTAGTTTTACAATAACAATTATGTCCACCATCATTTCGAAGAAGTAGTTACAATGCTTCTATAAGATTCCAATAAGATTAAGCTTAACAATTCTTAGTACAAGACCTACTGGAAGTGAATTTAGACTACCACACGAATTAATAATCAATCCTTAATACATAAAGATCATAGCAAAATGAATAGAATGTAAAATTTGACCAAATAATTATTTCCCAAAATAACCTGAAAAATAAGACTCAAATAGACTTCATGATCTTAAAATTCCTAATACCAATGGTATTTTTATTTATATTTCTTTAAGGAGTGTCAATGAGCTAAATAAATATTGAAGAATCACCATCGTGAGCTGATTATGGAAGTGGACAGCCTAATGAAACTCAATAATATATCCTAGAAAATAAACATAGAGAATAAGTAATTTTAGAGACACCCTAGTGAATAAATACATGGGAAATGAAAATATAAAAGACCAATATAAGCATCAACTTCCATTCCCTAGAAGTATAAAAACACCCAAATATAATGGAAGAAAAATTAGAACATGAGGTCTTAGAGACATTGAAAAGAGTGGAGATCAACACCATTTTTTAGATTCCATACATAAAATCTCATGTCATGAAATATTTATCATTGATATATGCACAAATATTATGAAACATAAATCATGTGAAAAGGAAACATTTAGTAGAAATTCATTTTCTTTTATTACCTTATCATTTTCTAGGAAATTATATGACCCAATACATTCAACATCCATTGTAGTATAGGATAAATACATTTTTAAATTTTATTTTGTAATTTGGTTGTATCAATTAATTTAATTCCTTTCCCATTTAATTATTCCATACATATAGTAAAGCTCAATCCTACTTGAGTTTCTGTACAACTTCTTAACTAAACTAGTAATTAATCAATTGGAGTTCTAGTGGATGTTCTGGAAAGCATAGGAAGATTATTTTTACTTGTATATTTTTAAATTTTAAATTTTTAAGAGTGAAAATGTATTGATTATTCCCCAAAAATTATTTCATAGTTCATTCCTAAAGACTACTAGGACGATAATAAATTTTATGAAAGGAAGGCATTCAATGTATTTTATTGAACAGATAGTGAAATTTAACATTATTGATTCATGGAAATATCACAATGGTGTTAAATTTGTATTTATATTGAACAATTTTTAATTTTATTATTTTTTTCAAGTGAGTGATTAAAATATTTGATGACATAATTTTATTATGATAATAATTTAAATCACCTAGTTTAAATGAGGAATATTTTTTTGAAAATAAGTTAAATCTGGTAGAATATTTCTATGCAGATGAAAGTAATTTTTTTTAATTTTGTCTATCCTTATACAATTTTTTTTAAAATGTATTGGATTTAATAATAAAGAATTTGGTTATAAAACCATCACCATAACAAACCCCTAAACTAGAATAGAAATTTCAATTTTTAATTTAAAATATTTTTTTAAATGAAAATGATAAAATATGAGTCATAATTCAAAAACAATTAGAACATAACCAAGATAATAAACTACTATATACTCTAAAATTAAATTATAAATCCTTATTATTGTCTTTTAGTTATATTTTATGGATTATACCCCTCACCTATATGCACTAATGTTTATTTAAACATGATTCTAAACATGTGAAACTATCAAAAAGGAGGATCAATTCGACCATTTGGGTAGTATGGGAAAAAATAAACTACTAGGATTTGGAATAATTTACCTCATATTGGACTCCTAATGGGTGAATACCATATAAAATGTACCCAAGAAAATAGTTTTTACAATGGTACAAATGGAGAATAATGATTTGGCACCCTCTTGGATCCAGAATAGTTTGACAGTCTACTGAGACTATGGAAAACATAATCATGTGAATAAATACTACTATTTTTGAATCCACATTATGGACTAAATTTTATATATTCTATCATAGAAATATCACTAATATTTTATTGGTATATTTTATACGTATTTTCATGTCTTTATGGCACCAGAAGACCAGGAAAAGACCTCATTCTCATGTCTTTTTGATATGTTTTCTTATCGAAGGATTCCCATTAGGTTATTAAATTCTCTAAGAACTTTTCAATGTTACATGGTAAGTATATTTTTAAACCTAATCAAGAGATACTTGGAGTCATTAATTTATGAGTATATTCTTTATGAAATATGTTTTCATATTATCTTTGAATTTTTAGAAAATTTTTTAAAAAATAAATTTAGTATCAATTGGTTTTTAAATTTAAAAAGTCCATTTCATGGTGGTGAAAGGAAATATTTTAGGATATATAATTTCTAAATATTGAATTGAATTTGACAAGTTCAAGGTTGAAAAAAATTATGATACCTTAGCCCACCACTTTGAGACAAAAAAGATCTTTTTAGGGTTATTCTAGATTTTATAAAAGGTTTATACAATAATTTTGTAATCATAACCTTCCAGGATTAAATTGCTAACAAATGAAACTAGATTTTTTTTATGATTCATGAAGGATAGCTTCTGACAAGATTATAGAATGATTTACCACATGCCCTATGTTCTTCCACCCTAAATGGAATATACTATTTGAGATACTATGTTATTCTTAAAAAATCTATGGGAAATGTGTTGTCATATGAAATTGATTGAAATTCCAAAATGATGTCATATATTTATTAAATACAAGACACAACCCTAATCAATTACAAATCAATAGAAAAGGAGTCTTTTTAATTATTATTTTTTAGAAATTTTTGTGTATTATCTTTTAGGATGTATGATTAATTTTTTAGGATCATTCAACACTTAGATATTATATCATTAAAGATGAGGAAAATATGAGGTTGGTAAGTTGGATGTTGTTGTTGTAAGAGTTTGACCTGGAGATCAATGTTAGAAATAGCAGTTAATGTAACACCACAAATGATAAAGTGTTTACTGACTAAATGATATGACTCACACCTACAAGGTGCACCTTCCTTTTCAGGAGCCTACCTGATTTTACCTCCACAGTTAAGCATGATTGGCCTAGAGTAGTGATCAGGATTGGTGACCTTCAAGGATGTTTCCTAGGGTGTGTGTGAGTGAGAAAAAAGCACATTGTAAAGGACATGTTTTGGCCTGTGGGGACCGTCATTTTTTAGATGGCATGTTCGAGCACGTAGGTGGGCCCTAGGGTAGAGTCCATTTGTCTGTGTTGCAAATGGTGGTACCTGGCGGGCTAAGACCCAATAGCCATGTTAAGGCGGGGTGGTTGTGCTGTCACCGGGACCCAGTTGTAACATTTTGTATCTGAGGTGGAACCCAGCCTTAGGTGTAGTGCACTTCCTGGGTTGAGATGTAAGTCCAACAATGAGGATGTTGTGCTCCAATGTACGGGGTGATTGTAACACCCTATAATGATAAAGGATTTAATGAATAAATTATATGACTCATGTAAACAAGGTGAACCTTTTTTTATCCTTACTAATTAGAACTCCACATTTATGAATGCTTGGCTTGGAGTAGTGATCAGGATGGGTGAACTTCTGGGAAGATTCCCAGGGTGTCTGGGAGTAAGGAAAAACACACTAGAAAATATGTGTGTTGGCATGTGGGGAATGTCATTAGTCAGATGACCCGTTCAAGCACGTGTGTGGGCCCGAGGGTGGGGACCACATGTCTTTAGGGAAACTAGTGGTACCAGGAGGGCTAGGACTCAATGGCCATGTGAAAGGAGAGGTGTTTGTGCTGTCACCGAGACTAAGTTGTCACATTGGGTATCAAAGGTGGTACCCAACCTTAAGTGTGGTGCACTACCTGGTTTGAGATGTAGCTCCCACAACAAGGATTTTATGCTCTAAATTGGAGTGTGATTGTAACACCCCAAATGATAAACGATTAAATTAATAAATTATATGACTCATGTCAACAAGGTGAACCTTCTTTTTCAGATGGGTGACCTTCTGCAGGTGCGTGTGAGGACAAAACACACTAGAAAAGACATGTTTTGGCATGTGGAGACTGTCATTAGTCAGATGACCCATTTTAGCACGTGGATGGGCCCTACGGTGGGGACCACATGTCTTCAGGGAAACTGGCGGTACCAGGAGGCCCAGGACCAGACGACCATGTAAAAGGCGTGATTTTTATGCTGTCACTGGGACCCAGTTGTCACATTTGGTATAAGAGGTGGTTCCCATCCTTAAGTGTGGTGCACTACTTGGGTGTCTGTGATTGGGAAAATACACTAGATAAGACGTGTGTTGGCCTGTGGGGAATGTCATTTTTTAGATGACCCATTCAGGCACGTGGGCAGTCCCCAGTGCGGGGACCACATATCTTCAGGGAAACTAGTGGTACCATGAGGGCCAGGACCCGACAACCATGTTAAAGGTAGGGTGTATGTGCTGTCATCTGGACCAAGTTATCATATTTGGTATCAAAGGTGATACCCAACCATAAGTGTGGTGCACTACATGGGTTTATATGTAGGGCCCACAATGAGGACGTTGTAATCTAAATTGGGGTGTGATTGTAACACCCCAAATGATAATGGATTAAATAAATAAATGATATGACTCATGTTAGCAAGGTTCACCTTTCTTTTCGGATGGGTGACCTTCTGAGGGTGTGTATGAGTGAAAAAAAAAACACACTAGAAAAGACATGTTTTGGCCTGTGGGGATTGTCATTACTCAGATGACACATTCAAGTACATGGGTTGGCCCCAGGGTGGGGACCACATGTCTTCAGGGAAACTGGTGGTACCATGAGGGCCAGGACCAGACATCCATGTTAAAGGAAAGGTGTATGTGCAATCACCGGGACCTAGTTGTCACATTTTGTATCAGAGGTGGTACCCAGCCATAAGTGTGGTGCACTAATTAGGTTGAGATGTCAGTCCCACAAAGAGGATGTTGTTCTCTAAAGTGGGGGGTGATTGTAACACCCCAAATGATAAAGGGATAAATGACTAAATGATATGTCAACAAGGTACACCTTCCTTTTCGGGATCCTTCCTAATTAGAACTCCACAGTTAAGCATTATTGTCCTAGAGAAGTGTTCAGGGTGGGTGAATTTCTGGTGTGTTTCCCAGGGTGTGTGTGAGTGAGGACAAAACACACTATAAAAGAAATGTGCAAGTGAGGACAAAACATAGTTGAAAATACATGTTTTGGCATGGGGGGACTATCATTAGTCCAATGACCCGTTCAGGCACGTGGGTGGGTCCCAGGGTAGAGACCACATGTCTTCAGGGCAACTGGTGGTACCCGGAGGGCTAGGACTTGACGACCATGTTAAAGGTGGGGTGTATGTGCTGTCACTGGGACCCAGTTGTCACATTTGGTATTAGAGGTGTTACCCAACATTAAGTGTGGTGAACTACTTTGGTTGATATGTAGGGCCCACATGGAGGATGTTTTGCTCCAATATAACCAAAATCAAGTGGAATTAAAAATAATAAGTAAACAAGTCAATCACAATGTAATTTCAATAAGAAGTGTAGGTCTAATGAATACCAAAATAACTTCTACTTGAGTAAATCCATACCTAAAAAAATATCATAATCCAATAGTTATTTTTTATCTAATGAAAGATTCAACAACCTAAACCAAGTTAAAATAACTATATGAATATTTTATAAATATCTACGTTGGAATGAATACAAGACAATTGGAGAAAACATATTTGATAATACTTTAATATAATTCCATAAGAGTTAAAAACATTAAATAAACAGTATTAGAACTAGCTTAATGTAATTGAAAATAGTATAAAACAATAAAAATAATATATATTAGTTACTATTATTCAATTAGGAAGAATATAATAAAATAATTACAACTTTTATTAATGATTTAATTAGAATAAAATTCAATAATATTCATTTAGAAAAAGATTAATTGAACTTAAAATTTAGTTAATAAGGGATTCAAAATATAGATATTTAATTTAGTATTTACCATGATACTATATCCAATAGTTTTATATTTAGATCAGTCTTTGTATTTATAAAGTATTTTTTAATTTGTTTTGTTGAATAAAAAATCTACAAATGTTACCTCAAACTAATAAAAAAGTAAATGTATCACTATTGAGTTTTATATATGACCTTATTCATTAAATATATTTAATAATGAATGATTAAATACTAAGGATATTTAATTAAAATCCTATAAAATATTATTCTTGGTAACTGAAGGTATGTTTTGATATGTTGACTAGTCCTTCTAAGTCATGTTTACATGTAGACAATATTATTTTATTTTGATATCCATGATAGTCAAACATATTTTCCATGGTTTACTTAATTATTCTATTTGGTCAACAAATTTCAACTACTGAATTGAGTCTTTCTCAACACGATTTTCTTAACTTTTCAAACATATATTAAAGTCATCATTGTCAGACAATATATTTAAATCTATTTAATTTGATGTTTAATTATAATAGTCTTCTTAGTCATGTCACATAACTACTCAATAGAATCAATTTTATTACACAATCAACATATCTATATTACTTGGCTAGATAAGATCATCTAAAAATATGGAATGTTTCTTTGAAAATCACCTTGATCATTCTATATGGTAAAATATTCTCCAAAAATATCCAATTTTTTGTAATTATAAGAAAAATACAAAATGGATTTTTTATTCAAAAAAATACCTTAATATATAATAAACCCAATAATCAAAAAATAAATATTATTTGTAAAATCCACCCCTCTCTCCTCATTGGATTGATTCGAGGGAAAATATATACATCGCCATAGGAGACATACCCATCATACAAAAGTCTAAAAATAAATACCATGGGATTCATAAACAATTGGGGGATGATTTTAGATTTAAAATTAAATCTACTAAACCATGATAACCATAACCAATAATCATTACATGATGAATGATAATATTTTTTGGAAACTTAATGTGTAACAAAAAAACCAAACTATGTCAATGAACCATGAAGAAACCAATATCAAAATCAACTACAAAGCAGAAGAAAAAACAAACAAATCTCAAAGACTCTAAGGACACCAACTCTGTATCTTCCAACATGCTCCAAGATCCAACTCCAAAATCTATTCCTAAGTATCACGAAGCACGCCTAAATAAATTTGATACTTTCCCTTAACATATGTCTCAATAAATTATCTCTGTAATCATAGAAAAGTTCCGAATAAGTGGGTGATAAAAAAACTCGGTAGGTTTTACACAAATAACTTCCTGACTCATGCCACTAAAAGAGAACGAGTTAGAACATTTATATAAAACAAATTTAAAATATATTATATCAAACCAAGACTATTTTCTGGATAGATCCATTTTTATAAGGAAGGAAACCAAATAATTATTAAAAACCACTTCACAATTTCCCATTTTGATCAAACCCATTTCATTCTGCATATATACATCTCTAAACTTGCATGAAAAAGTGATAGTTCTATAATAATGAGTGGTATCTCATTTATCTACCAAGTTATCACAGGGTATCCATATACCAGTTCCCCAATGTCACATTTCCCATTTATAGGATCACGTCAATGAAAATATACACAGACCAACCAATTACACCATAATCATTAAAAATTAATTGAGACAAACCATTTCATACCAATTTTTACAAAATAACAATAAAAATATATATTTTTTGAAACCATTTTTAGAAAACCGTTTCCATGAATCAAACTAAACAAATATTTTTAAAGTCATCATTTTAAACCATTCAACAAATAACATTGCAGAAAAAATACACAATTGTCACAAATAATCACTAAAGAAGGTTCCTATCAAGATTTGCAATATAATATCACAATTAATTTTAATAAATTGAAAAAAAATGAATTTGAGCATTCATGTTCTAATAATAAGAGTTGAGAGTGAATCCACCTACCTCGGAAACTATGGTGAAAATGAATAATGACAAAAAATCAACAAAACTTGGTTGAATCTCCCAAAACCTTACATAGATCTAATTTACTAACATCAAAACATAAAATTATCATCGCTATTGGAATAAAATATCATTGATATATCATGAACAGATTAGATCTATGAAACAAAGAGAGGAAAATAGTATATCTAAGAAAAACTATCAAGAACAAAGACTAATAAAGTAATCTGGCCCTCAACGCACCATGATTTTCCAACAGATCACCTCCAAATCGAATAGTATGGTCTCCAAAGAATTTGGGAGGAGAGAAAACCATGTTTGGGTCACAATAGAGGGAAAAAGTGTGTATATTATTTAATTCCATCTGAGACCCACTTTTTTAGGATATAAATTTTAACTGTGCATGGTTAGTCATATGCTTAGAAAAATGGTGGGCTAACCATAAACATTACTCTATCATTAAAATAATTGATACTCTACGGTGGAAACATGGCTTGGAAAAACCATGCACTTAACCCTATGCTGAACCAGATAAAACTTTCTCTCATTTCATGGTTTTTTGTAGAAGTTCCTTGGTTTTTACTAACCATGCTCAAAACATGCACCTCCAGAAAAGCCCCCAAAACAATTCAAAATTAATCCAAACCCTACCAAACATCACCCAAACACATTACATACAAAAAATACATATATAATGGTTTAATTACTTGAATCCAATGGTTCTACATTATTGTTTTGTACTAAACCCAAAAACATCTAGACTTAACCTAACATATTTATTTTGTATTTGATTTATTCACTATTTTACATAATTAAATTATTATGAATTCAAATTTCATACTTTTTATTTTCTTTTTATTCTATATAAAACAACAAAATTCAATTATAAATTGTATTATTCTATCTATGAATTGAATCGTTTAATTATTATTGTAGGTTCATATGCAGTTTGACCAGTAAGAGGGGGTTGAATCAGTGGTTTTGTTTTATGAATTAGTTCCTTTTATATTTAACTTATTGAAATTGTTAAGGTTATATATCCACTTAGTGATTTTTCATAGTCTCAACTCATATTATAAAATGATATGAGATATCCCAAAACAAAGTATTTTCAATGTTCGGTATAAGGACATAATCCATTCCATTTCCATTCACCCCCAACATGAATTCTCAAATATAATCATATTATTAATTATAATGGTCTATAAAAAAATTTGGTATACACCAAAATAGTGCATCATCTATTTGATCTAGGTTATACCCCCCTCTAATAATCTATATATCCTATCTTGGTTGGTTATAACCCCTAACCATCTTCTCTCACCCCAGAGTCCCACTAGAGTTCTTTAGTACTTCCAAGTCCAACTAAAATAAATATTTTTATCCTACATCCATCTCAGAGACTTATTCTTATCATTAGGTTTGATACACTATAAGATGATATATTTATATTCCTATACATTCTTGTTGAATAAAAATTTCCATATATACTTTATGATCATTTTTAACTTGTTGTTATTACACAAATAGTTTCGATCACCTGCATACAATCTGTTTCTTCAATACAATAATGCTCCAGAATATATTATTCCTTTTTATTTTAAATTAATGACCAAACTTTTATGTGTAAAAGTGGTTCACATAAATATTTTAATATTATTTTATACAAGATAGGACTTTAATAACTCAAAATAATTCACCATTGAATTCTAAAATGAAAACATGCATGTTTGAAATAATACATATTTCTTGTTCCTTGCATATGTCCATTTGTTATATTTATTATTTTATTTTACTTTTTAATTGTATCTCAATGCATGTAAATGCTATTGGAGAATAAATGTCTACACTCTTTTCCTCATGAAAACCACTTTCCTCCTTGAATTAATCATTATGGGTGTGTATAAATCTCTTATTCTTTGCACAAGTATATCAAAAAAATAATAATTCTTCATGAAAACTCAATTTACATGTCTGACACTTCATGGTATCACATTGTTTCATTAAAATTTGATAAATCATAGGATCTAACACTATGTTTTCTTCAAGAAACTCAACATATACAATGAAATAGTGATTCTCATTTTTGTGATAGATACAGAGTTTCATGTATCCAAATTCTTCATAAAACTCTTGATTGTGTGATTCAAAAGTCATGGGGTTATAGTGTTTTCAAATTATTTGTGCAAGCCTAAAGTTTTAAGGAAATATTCCTCTTTAAATGGTCATTTTGTAGTTAAATATTTATCATTATCAAAATGATATCATATCTTAAATTAGTAGAAGTATTATCAACCATGGTTCATAGGTATTTAGTTTTGATATCCCAACAACATCTCTCTAATTATCATGTCATGTAAATAATCATATTAATATTCCAAAAAATATGTCTGGTCTTCTATATGTCAAAAAAAATGAATCATTCATTATTTCAAAAATACACTAGAAAAACATTGTTTCTTAATGATGTTGAAATTTATCCTCTTGTTAAATTTCTCACATGAATGAAAAAATATAGCATGAATTAGCATATGCATTCCCAATTAAATATTTAGATAATTCATCCATTAAAGATCCAAGAATAACCATTTCTAACTTTATATCATCCTTGATTATTATCACTTTCCTTGTCCTGATTCAAAAATTCATTTTGAAAATTTATTGCATGCAGATCCTTTATCGTATAACCTTAGAATATCCACCTAATAACAACCATATAAACCTTCTTTTTTATCATCCAATGTTCATCCATAAACAATGATGAATAGAATCACTTAGTGGTACTAGAGGAAAAAACAATGATGCTCATTAAATTAGATAGTTATGATTGATGAAATTAGATGTACAACACTATGTCTATATATTTTTAATACGGGTGAATAATAACATGATTTCCATATACCAAATCATTATGGACCTCTATTTATAACATTAATATATCATTATCCATTACACATTAATTTTGAGTTAGAAAAAAGATCTTTACCTTGAACACTAAGAACACACCACATGGGGTGGGACACACTTATTGACCCCTTGTGTACACCGCTGTGTACGCCACTGTGTGCACCCTAAGAGCGATATTCACCAACTCACTCACTTGTGTTCACTCTATAGGAACTATAAATCCTATCATTCACTATATGGTTTCTTATGGATTTTCTCTCCTATGTCGTATATGTCTCCTTTCAAAATTTGGTTAATTAATATTTCCCCAAAATCCTATGCAGTTGGCCATATAGTTTTGTAAAACTTAGAATAAGTGTAAATATAATAATATAAAACAAATTCCAAGAAAAAATTATTATTATTAAAATATTATACATTAAAAATATATATTTTAACATTCCTTATTTAAATTTTATTATTCCATGTTCTTAATGAAAGTAATTTCTTTTTTCATGATATTTAATACTCCTTGTTGTAAACAATGTCTCATCCTAAACACAAGTCTTTGTGATTTAAGAACTATTAAAAAATAATCCAATTTAATAATGATGATTTATAAATCATGTCATTTAATTATATAAAAATAATTCAATAAAAATACTCCCTGAATCACCACTTTATCTTTTCTCACATAACACATATTAAAATAAAATTGGAAATAAATGTAACAATTAGGCTCAATAGTTTCCCTGTATATTTTTTGTAGACAATATATCATCACATTATAATAGTCAATATGTGTTCCCAAAACCTTCTCCCCTATATTAACAATAAAATTAAAATGATTAGTGGGGTTTTTATAACTCTTCATTTTCCTTTCAATTTATTCTCATTATCCTCTCAAGTTTTTGGGATAAGGATAATGCAATGTGGTTCCTTTAGAAAAGAGCCTTTGGTTGGTCTACACTAGGTCTAAGTGGGATAAAACATTGTATAAAATAGGAGATATTCAATCATGGTTTTCTATACAATATTTAAAGTACCATTCGTGTTATATCATGCTAATAGTTTCTTATTTCCCAAAATATGAGTTGTTAAGAGAATAAATACATGATCCTATAAAAACTTCAATATACACATCAAAATGTTCAGGTGTTAGAAATAAATATATCCCCCTTTCTCTCATATTTTCATTGTCCATGAACTCACCCTTAATTTAAATTATTAATACAATTATGAATAATGATTGAAAGTTTGATTAGCATACCATGTCCTTCAATTTAATAAACTTGTTCACGAATTTCACATTTAGTACTTCATGATGATTTAAAAGCATTAAATAATAAATTAACTACCTTAAGGGTTGCATCCATCTATTTTAATTCCATGAATTTTAGTAAATAGATACATGTATATATATAAAGTAATAAAGAGAGACATTTTTATTATTCTGGAGTAACATTCAAGGTGAGAATGACCTCTCAACAATGGGAATATTTTACTCCTTATCTAAATCAACTTGTTATAAAATTTATGTGGAATACCATTTTACACCTCGGTTTCTATATCGACTTAATTTTATTTATCTTTAGAAAAAATTTCATCTTCCCCCAATTTTTTATCCAATTTCAGTTTATTTATCAAACAAATAAAAACTCTTTCCTAACATTATCTATATTCATATAAATTTTACATGACTTGAAACTCTTTTTATATTGAAGACACTTTACATTAAAATCATATAAGAAAACCACCCATTAATCATGTTATTTATTTCTCAGTTGTGTGACCCTTCATCTTAGATATGCCACAAACTTTTCTAAGTATTTTTATTGGTTATAAATTTCATTCATTGATGGATTTTTGGTCACAATAATTTTTACTAAAAAACTTATTCTTGTATATTCACCATGAACACCCCTAAATTCATAAATGTTTCTTAGAAATGAAATTTTTTACTATAAATATTGGTATTTTTTCCTATACATTTCATTGTACTAATAATATTCATTGAATATAGATCTTTTACATTGTATGTGTTTTTTCAAGACATGTTTTTTGTTATACTTATTTTAAATAAGTCTTATTATTTCCAGTGGTTAGTAATTTTTTGAAACATCTAATTATAACTTTCATATAAGTGGGGAACTCTCATTTAACTTCTTGGTCTAAACAAGTTCATATTTTTTTGTCACCTGATTATTTAATTTTAATTTTGCCATCTACTTTTTGTCTGCATGATTTATCCTTTCATCATCTTTTCTCATTTCTGATTGTAGCCTTCAATTATTTTCAGGAATTTATACATTATATCAATATTATAATGACTAGAGACATAACTTATAGCAACAATTACAATAGATTATGAACCTTACTCTCTTCTTCTTTAGTGTAGTATTTCTAGATTTCATAGGGTGTGTACTTTTCTGTATTTAAGTGAAACCACCACTCCAATAGAAATACCTTGAGAAATAGATCTTTTTAAATATTCTTCATTCCACCTTTTATGTGGTGGGGTTTATAGTGCTTTCACCATCTATATTTTCCTAGGGTTTGTTTTAAAATCTATACTAGCACATAAAACAATATCAGTACATATGATATTTTCATGGTTATGGGATAACATATTAATGTATAATTTTCCCAATTGTTTATATGATGATCTCATACTATTCATGGTATCATTATCCTAAAAATAAACATGTGTCACAATGTCTATGTTTCTATGAATTTTTTATGTTCCAACTTGTGGAGATTCTTGATAATTTAATCAAACATATATCTCTAAACACTTCATGTTGAGAGAGTTCTTTTCATCCTCAACTATTCTTAGATTATCTTCCAAATCCTCCTTCATGTTATCCATTTTTTCTTTAGGCATTATTCTTGATTCATAAAATACTTTTCAATATTATTTATCTTGTTAACTTTATTCTCTAACAAATCATATTCTGCATCCATATAAAATTAATGAATATTTTTAAATTCATGGGAATATTCAATATTGACAATATTAAGGAACTCATTTTTTCACAAGTTACTTTATAAATCTTCATCAAATTCAACATATAATTTATTTCAAATAGAAATTATTTCATCCTTTTATTTCATAAGTTTTTTGAGATTATTTCATATAAAAAATGTTTTTGATAATTCATCTTACATATCAATATCCTCTTCTTCCAATTGTAATTTTTCATCCCAAATCCCCTTGATATCTGAAATAATAAAATTTACGACTTCATTGGGAACTTTTTTAATATGTAATTTTAATTAAAAAATAATACCAATATGTTATACAACAACATCACAACTTCAGTGGAATTTTTCAGAAGAATCATAATCTAGAGAATTATTGAAAATATACCACATCAATTTAGTTCATACAATGGTGTCTCTACCTTTACTATAAGATTATTCTTCAGATTCCTTTTTCATATTTTATTTATATTCTTCTAATTCTGGGATGAAATATCCATATCAGTGTCCTTTAGAGTAAATTACTTTTTCTATATCTGAGGTAGCTCACTAATTTCATATAATCTATACTTAATATGAACTCATTTGGATATTTTGTGGGAACCTTCCCTATGATACCACTTATAGATCCACAAGCATGATTCAAAATTGAGAGGGGGTGAATCCATGATTTACATTTACGAATTAGTTTATTTTTAATTAAACCACTTTAACTTGTTAATGTTATTTATCCAATCAATGATATCTAACAATCTCACTTCATTTGAAAAAAAAATGATAATAGAGAGCATAACAGAGGGTTTTTACTAGGTGTGGTGTAAACACCCACTCTTTGCCATGATGGTTAGACCCTCAAACATTTATTCTCCACTATAATATGATTATTAATTACCAAGGATTAAAAATAACTAGTTTAAAATACATAATATTCAATCCCCTAGTTGATCTTAGTTCTACCCCCAACAATCTGACTCTTCTTCCTCGGTTTCTTATACCCTTTAACTATCATCTGCTACCCCAAAGCCCCATTAGATTCTTCTATTACTTCTATCTCTAACTAAATGTATTTTTTTCTCCCAAATTCAAATGAGAGTTTTATTCTTTTATTTACGGTAGATACACTATAGAATTATCTCTTTAACTTCCTCCATGATCTTGTTAAATATAAATATCTTATTTACACTTCAAGATCCTTTAAAACGTGTAGGTTCTTCTCAAATAGATCCAATCACCTATATATGATAAGTTCTCTCAATGAAAGAATTATCAATAAGATGTTATTCCTTCTGATATTGAATTCTCAGCCTCACATATATGTTCCCGAGTGGTGCACACAAATTCTTCAATATTATTTTATAAAAGATTCAACTTCTGTAATTTAGAATAATTCGGCTTTAAATTCTCAACTCAAAATAAACATGCATATAATAAAACATATTGAATGTTCGTTGAACACATACATTTTTATATTTAGTATTTTATGATCCTTTTAGATTGTTTCTCATTGAATTATCACATTATTATAGAATATATTCATGAAATTAATTCTTCACATTGACCACAATACAACATTCATGATCCAAAATGGGTGTGAATGAAAATGTTTTTATATATGTAAATATATCTCAAAAACTAGAATGATTCACATAACCACATTTTTCTTATATTCATATTCATGATATATTAGTAATTTATGAAAATTTAATCAAATTCAGTACCTTTGATTATGATTGATTTGAAAAACTCACAATATATAAAGAATTCATGATTCTCATTTCTCATTTTCCAAAGAGCTTCACGCATCCTATTTCTTCAATAAAATATTTAGTTCATGATTCAGAAGTCAAGAGTCCAAGTTATTTTATTCATTTTCATGAATTTGGAAGTATTTTTGGAACTTCTCTTAAACAAATAGTAGTTGATATCGATGTTTATATTCAATAAAACAAGAGCCTCTCTTTTATCAGTAGCAAAAATCATGGTTGTGGTCCTGAGGTATTTACAGGATAGTTCTCCACAAAAAGTCTAAATGTATCATTTTGTGTCAGTAATGATATTAATATCAGTAAAAATATGTCTTATAAATTATATTTTAATACACCTAAATTATTTAGATTTTCAATAATATATGCCAAAAATCATGGTTCTTAGGAAATGATAAATTTTCCCCTCACAGTGAAGTTCTCACATACATGACAAAATATAACATGATTTTTCACATGCATAACATTTTAAAGCTAAGGATGATGTATGCATTAAATATATACGAGTGGATTATTTTATCTTGGTTTCATACTTTTCCAGTAAAACATAACATAATCTGATTCATGAATGAAAGACAAATATTTCATGCATGGAGGTCCTTCATCTCATCACCTCAAAATATTCATCAAATAACCATGGAAACCACATGTCCAATCACTGCTTTTTTATCCAAGAACATGGATGAACAGTATCCCTCAATGAGGCTAGAGGTTGAATAAAATGATTCTAATTTGATAGATATTCATTATCGATCAAATTGGATGTATAATGTTAACTACCTATATTTTAAATAAGTGTTTATAGTAATATGATTTCAATATCACACATCACAATGTAATTTTTTCAATCACCATCATATATTAATCTCTATGTTGTTTCAAATTTGATTCAGCACCAAGGTCTTCATCGATATCACTATACACACACCACATGAAATGTGCCAATCCATTTTCCTCATATTTTTTCAGGACTCATCCTAGAGGGGCCAATGACATGAGTACCCCAAGCCTACCTTTGATAGACTAGGGGTTGGAGACTAGCACAGAGAAGGAATATCCCACAAATGGGATACATTTTCCCTAGCACCTATAAACATGAACACATCTCCATGATAAAAATTAAGAAATGTTAAAACACTAAGAAAATGATGAATGCATACACTGGGATACCAACCATAGAGTACACTAGTAGGAAAACTACAATGTAAACAGAACCATAGTACATGCCCACCAAAATAAATAGTCCATCACGTGAATGAAAATGTTCCTAAAACTTGTCCACATAATAACCTACATAAAGGGTACGTGTCGGGTGACTTCTTGAAGTCATAAGATCACAACACCTCTATCTGAACCCTATATGCACCACCTGGTCCTATTCCACCTAGAACATCATCAAAGCATTGATCATATGCACAATACATGATATGTATGGGAAAAGCCCATGAAAGGGTGAGTAAAATAATAATCATAAAGGCACCTTGAATCCATAAAGAAATACCACAATGAAATTCATGAAGTATACCATAAGGTAAACACACAAAGTACACCAAAAAGTAAACACACGAAGTACAACACAAAGGGAACACCAGAAGTACACCATAAAGGAGACATAAGAAGTAAAATCCACTCACACAGGTATAAGTCTAAAGATCAATGAAGAGTATTTTCATATTTGGTCCATAGATCTCAATGTTTCCATGAATCACAGAGTTTTGAGGACACATGTAGTGTTGATGGCGCATGGAGCATCAATGGTGCACAAAGCGTCAATGGTGTACGAGGCATCAAGGGTACACAAAGCGTAGATGGTGCCTGGAGAGTTGATGTCCCCCATAGCATTGTTGAAACACAAAGCATCGATATTTCATAGAGTTTCGATGGGTCAAGAAGGCCCCAAATCATGCATTCACCATGTTACAACCTGCCACGGTATTCTTCTCATTGCACAGATGTACTGAGAAAACCTACTCCTCAATCCAAAAGTTCACATTCCATATTTCAAAAAGTCTCACATTGAATTTCTCAGAACTAACATCTTGTCGAAAGGGTCCCAAAACCACAAATGTCTCATCAAACAGAAACACAGTTTGGAGGTTATGTCAATTTTTCAGAGTTAGTTCATCCTAGGTCCAGTCTAGGTATGATCCGACCCACCAGACCCGATCTGAGCCATCAGTCGACTCAACCCAACCTAACTCCGTCCGGCCGAACCAACCTGACCTCACCCGACCCATTTCATCTCATCATGAACTGGATCAAATTGTTGGGTCTTTCTTTCCACATGAGGTAAGGTTTGTGGACACCAGACATGGGCCACCCTAGCTGCGTACCTCCTGTCAATGCAGAGCCCTTCCATGTTTCTCGCAGTTGGCCCGCATATTACACCTAGTCTAGAGACCTCAAATCTACTACAGGGACCCTCTAACGTGGCTTCAAGCCATATCCTACTATCACTGCCACCACCCCAAGTTGTCTCCCCTGGTCCCGCCACCACGAGATCCCTCGGACGTTGTCCCTCCTGGACTGTGTCTTGGTGCCACCGTTGGCCACCCTGTCACAGACTCGTCCAATCACACTCCACCTGGCCCGGCCCCCATTGGGATGTTTTTGCCTCCACCACTACCTACCCTATGGGTGTCCAATCGCTTCATCACACTCCCCCTACACCGACCCTGCCAGTTGTGTCCTTCCCTCACCATCATCTGTCCCAGCAGTGGTCTTCCTTGCACCATTGTAAGATGTTTCCTTACCAAAACCATACCTCACTCCCATAGCACATCTTCATTCCCATCGTGGTGTCAAAAATTCTATCTCAGATTATTGTTCTATGGATCAGGGGTGCAATGGTCAATCATTCATGAAGGGGTTTCAAGGGAGATTAATATATAAAGAATGTAATAAATTTAGGGGGAGAGATAAATTGCATGAACACCCAATGAATGAATATTTTCCTTATTTGTGTTTTCCTTGATCCAATCGTATTAGAAGGATTAACGAATAAAAATTTTCACACCGATCTTAATCCCCATTACAAATCTCATAAGGATATATTCATCAAACAAGAACTGGTGAACCACGAAACAACCTATTATGTGTTGGTCTGCATTTTTCATTTGAATATATGAGTGAAAGGAAATCTCAAATAGAATCAATATCCAACCACGAGGTTGAATCATTCATTGATGTAGAATAGAGTTTTGTGTTGTATTTGACCCTTTATTCTCCAAATTTCATCATCGAGAGAGTTTCCTACCATGCATTAGTGAAATTACATGGTTATGGTTTTAACCCTGAATTCCTAAAAATGGTTTCATTAAAAATAAAAACATTTCTATGTCAAATAAAATCATTTTACTAAAACATTTTTAATGATGGTTACATCCAAATTCTAACTTTCACAGTCGACTTGCGCCAGTCGATGTTAGGACCCATCTTGGGTAAATTTTATTCTTTGAATAAAAAAATGGCCCAATATTTCTAATATATGCACTCTTTTATAAGTTATTCTAATTTAAAAAAAAATCCATCTACATGCGTTATTAAAAATGTATCATTTTTCATCATATAATTATAGACACACAAGGCCACATAATCTCGCATCCTCTCAGTGACTAGTCTCTGAATTTTCCTAATTAATTTATAAAAAAAAACCGGAGAGAATTTGTGTGATTACATTCTCCCACCTTAGGGATTTACATCCTAAACATCCAAAACAAGGGATACTAAACAAAAATATAAGGGTAATGAGAACAAATATTAGCCTCCAGCTCTCAATTTCTCTCCTAGAGATTCTCATGTGGTCACTGAATGTTAACTAGAGGAATAGACCACCCATGAAGGGTCCTCTCATGTAAATCCTTGGTCTCTACTGGGTACTCTGAAAAAATTCACCACATTGTTAATTTCCTGCTCACCCCAGTCAATAATGCATGATAGATCATGCACGTACCTCTTCTACTAAGACATGTGGAAGACCTCATGAACATAGTGAAACTATAGGGGTTGACCTAGGTTGTACACTACCTCACCAACTCAACTCATAATCCAAAAAGGGTTAATATATCTTGGAGATAACTTATAGCCCCTTACAAATATCCACAATCCTCATCGACGTGAGACCCGCAAAAACACATGGTATCCATACTTGAACTTCATAGGCCACCATATCCTATAAACTTCTAACTTTATCCTACTCGGTGAAGTCCTCATCCACTCCTGTATAATCTGTACCTTCTTGGTGGTAGCCCACACCAAATCTGGGCCCATGAGTGCTGACTCCCCGAGGTTCGTCCAACATAGGGGTGACCTGCATGGTCACCCATACAATGCCTCAGAAGGTGTTATACCAACGGTGGATTAATATTTGTCATTGTATGGAAACTCTACTAGTGGTAGGTTATCCTCCCAAAAATAGAAAAAAGTCTATTATGAAAGAACATGACATCTCATCAAGAAACCGGATGGTCCTCCCTATCCATCCATTCTTTTGGGGATGAAATGTTGTGCTCAAGCGCAACTGAGTCCTAAATGACTCCAGAAAACCCTTACATAATCTGGATTTTAAATGAGAATCATGATCTAAATTGATCATCTTTGGAACACTTTGAATTCAAAATATCTATTACGTATAGAGGAATCCCAATATCTCTATAGAACTCTACTCACGAAACGTTAGGAAGTGGGCCAACATGGTGAGTCATTCATTAATGGTCACCCAGATGGTATCATTCACCCTAGAAATATGTGGTAAACATGACATGAATTCCCTCAATATCCTGTATCAAATCCACTCTGGTTCCTCTTATGGTTGGGTCAATCCTACTAGAACCTAGTGTTCTTACATCACTTGTAGAAAAGTGAGGCATTAAGAAATGAACACTACCACTGCCTTTTTGTCCCCATCCACCAGAACTGATGTCAGTGATCTTGATACATATTTTACACTCCTGGATGTACTACCTAAGGGGATTTATGGAACTCCCTAAATACCTACTATTTCAATGTAACTTGTACTATTTTTCACCATCTATATAGAAAGATGTACTCCACCCCTTTTGATTTTCAAACAAGAACATGCCCTTTGGACATATGGGAATGTAAATTCTCACAGTGGGTGTCTCCGAGATGTGCCTCCATAACATGTTGTAAGAGTGGAGGGGTGAAAACCATTAACTATAGCTCCATATCCATCAAAAACTTATATCTATAACACAACCAACTGGTCGGGCTCCTCACTCAGCTACTACAAGATGGATCTCCTGCTGAGAGCGTTTTCAACTACATTCCTCTTCCCATGAGTATAGAGAATCTCAAATTAATATTTCTAGAGGAACTATAGACTTCATCTCTATGTCATGTTTAGATATTTCTATGAAAAAAAATACTTGAGTCTCTTGTGGTTAGAGTAAATGGAAAAATTCTCTCCCACTAGGTAGTGTCATCACATCTTCAATGCAAAGACTACAGCTGTAAGCTCAGGATCATGGATCACATAGTTCTTCACATTTAGACTCAACTAGCATGATACATAGGTATTAAACACTTTACCCTACATCATGAAACAACCATGAATTGTCCCTAATGCATCACATAACACTAAGTTCTCAACACACTTCTCTTGTAACCTCAAGATAAGAGCACTCTTCTACCTCTACCTCAGCTCCTGAAAGCACAACTGACACTTCTATATCCACACAAAATGATAACCCTTTTATGAAAAAACAATGAAGGGTTCTTCTACTCTAGAAAAATATAGTACAAACCTTTGATAGTACCCAGCCAAATGTAAGAATCGCCACACCTTGGTAACACACTTTGGTGGCTCCCAAGCAAGAAAAACATTAATCTTTGTCATATCCACTGAAACTCCAACCTCTGAAATGACATGTCCCAAAATGTGGACCTCTCAAATCAAGAACCAACACTTAGAGTGATTATTCTTAAGATGGTTATCATAGAGTGTGTCCAAAACCATCCTCAAGTACATCGCATGCTCCTCCTCAGACACTGTGTACACTGGGATGTCATCAATAAAGACCATGATGAATCTGTCAATGTAAGGGTAGAATATCCTATTCATGGGACCCATGAACACTTATAGTGTGCTCGTCTTGCCCAAAAGAATCACTGAGTAATCATAGTGGATGGACCAACATATGAAGGATGTCTTTGAGATGTCCTCATCTTGTACTCGAAGAGGGTGATATCTAGATATGAGTTCTATCTTTGAGAACCACCTCAATACCTTAATCTAATTAAAGAGGATTTCAATCCTTGGTAGTGGATGCTTATTATTCGTAGTCACCTAGTTATCGCACTGGAAGTCTGCACAAAATCTAAATCCCTTTTATTCCTTCTTGGAAAACAAAAATAGGCTGCCCAAGGTAAACCATCAGGTCTAATGAAGCCTATCCTCATTAATTTTTCTAGTTTTACCCTCAACTCAAAAAGATCTAGTTGATCCTTTCGATTTGTAAGTGTAGATATCGACAACATCTAAGGGTGCATGTAAATGCAGAAGTAAACCTCCCTTTGGGAGGGGGGTAATACAAAGACATACTTTAGTAATACATCAACATAATCCTCCACTACTGTAGGAAATTGTGAACTCCAATCATCCAATGAAACAAGGGTGAGACAAGGCAACGAATGAGTAATTATCTACACCTTCTTATGTGGTAGTCTGTCCTGCACTACACATTTTTCCTTTTCTCCCAAAAAAGAAAACATGGTCCCACCACTGTGGACACACTAAACTCTATCTTAGGATCCCCACAGCACTAATCTTATATCTTAGGGTCATCCCCTTTAGTGATTTCTATGCTTTGGTCCCTGGGAATGTTGTCATCTACCTACTCACTAAGACTCCACTACTTAGAACCTACTACTAGCTCCCACTACTGGCCTATACTTCGTTATAAATATCTCCACTAGCAGGGCTCTCTCCCACACCTCGGTATATGTATGGAATATAAGGGATATCATGGATACCTTTATTTCCCAATGTACTCCATGCTCAATGTTCCAGGCCCCGAAGAATGGGTCACACACCATATATGTGGAGTAGTAAGAAAGATACATAAATCTCTCCAAGTACTCCACCACTATCTGATTTCTCTACTATAGATGAAGGATATATTTTATGTGCACTAATAATAACATAATACATCAACCTTAAACATTCATTCAAGGTCTTACCAAGAGAGAGTCATCTTGTCATGCAACTGAATCACTAAGCTCCACCATCAACCCGCAGAGACCTGAAGAAGGCTCACGGCTTGAACTATGATCTTGTCAGAAGGCATCCTCACAAGATAGATGACACCTGTAACTACTTCCACCAAATCCTTAGCTACCTAGGGTTATGGATAACCCCTAATCCTTTGAGGTTTCTACCTCTGAAACTCGTGTAACACACTAACTCTGTGTGAATCTCCTACCAATAGAGCGAGTAGTAGTTGTTGCTCTTTAGGTGGTGGTATAACTAGTACACCACCCATAGGTGCTATATCTTGTAGTGTTATTTGTATCAATGACTCTTCACTAAGAATATCATCATCATGATCATACATAAGAATCCACTTTGGCTATCTATGTTGATGCATCCTAAAATAGATCAAGATGTACCATAGTCAATAGAGTATACCTGGTGAGCTGACTCAATAAGGACATGAGAACACACTCCAAACCCGATATGATTTATGTAATATTTATTTTCCATATTACGATTGTTTTCATGTACTGAGTTGAAAATAGGAATTCAGATTCCTGTTCTATAGATACGTTGTCCACCAAACCAACACTGGAGTCCCTAGTCAGAAATCCATACTTGTAACACATAAACATATTTCACCAAACCAATATAACAAACTCTTCATTTTTTAGATAGCACTAAACTCCTTTTATACAAATATCTCTTGATCCATCCCCCAGAGGTTCATGTCGTGACTACCCTAAGATTTCTTAGGATAGCACAGGGGATGGTGACTAACATAGAGTGGGTATATCCCACAAATGAGAGGCATTTTCATACGTATCTGTACACACACACACGTTTCCAATCCCAAAGTGATGAAATGTAAAATAAATAAATAAAATATTTTTGAAAACACAATGATATCAAACATAGAGTACAACATTAAGAAAAATGGAAATTAAATAGAGCAAAAATACAATCCCACCAAAAGAATGAGTCTATTAAGTGAATGCACAAGATCTGGAAAATCTTTGTTAGAAAACCCTACTTAAAGGGTAGGTGTAGGGAAGATTACTAAATTATTAGGACAATAACACGTCCATCCAATCACACTAAGAACCACCTAGTACTGGTCTATTTGGAACTCTGTCAAAACATTTATCTTCTGCACAAGACATGACACGTGTGGGAAAATCCCTTGTAGGGGTGAGTAAAATAATACTCAGTAGGACACCCCAAAAACAGAAATGAAATTCCACAAATAAATAAATTAAGTATACCACATGGGAAACACACTATGTACCCCACAAAAGAAACACACTAAGTACACCCTAAAGGAAGCACACAAATTACACCACAATGGAAACACAAGAATTACAGTCCGCTCTCACAGGTATAAATCTATAGAACGAAGAGAAGGATTTTCCATTGTATTCCATATATCTTCTAGTTTCCATGACTCATGGAGTAATGATGACACATACGGAATCGATGGAATATTGAGTGTTAATGGTGCACGAAGTGTCAATGGAATATAGAGTTTTAGAGACATCCATAGAATCGATGGCACCTAGAGTATTGTTGACTCACGGAGCTTTGATGGCATATAGATCATCTATGGTGAACAAAGCATCTACAGAACATGGATAATCAAGGGTTCATGAATCATTGATTGTGTATAGAGTGTATATGGGTCAAACATCTCCCAAGTCATATAGCCACCAAGTCACAACCAATTTAAAGGTTCCACTCATAGTGTGATTGTACAATTAGAACCTACTCCTTAAGCCAATAGGTTTTGTCAAATCTTCCACAAAGACTCACTTAGAGTATCTCAAAAGGATATTCTTGTTGTTAGAGTTCTAACACCATAAATAGATCATCAAAACCAAACACGGTTTTAGTGTTACACATATTTTTTTGAGAAGGTCTAACCTTGGTCCAACCCAACCCTTCAGACTCATCCCAACCCATCGTTCGACCTGTCCCAGTCCGATCGACCCGGTCCGACCCAGTTTAACTCACCTCGAACCACCTAGGTCCATAGGGAAAAGTTTTCTGGGTCATTGGGTCCTGTCCACTAGGCCACAGTAGTAGCCTGACTCATTTGGTCTGGACCGCCACATGAAGAGCGGTTTGTGGGCGCTGGATGTGGCATTCCCTAGTCGTATCTCTCAAGTCACACAGATCCATGCTACATTTCATGTGTCTGGACCACCTCATCTACCTATTCCAGTAGCCTCATCACTATCATGGTCTCCATCCGTTGTGGCTTTGAGCCACATCCTACTGTTGTTGCTGCTACAACCTCCTCTCGCGGCCCCGGGATCATCGCCTATGTCTCCCACCACCATGATCTCTCTCTAACGTGGTCTCGTATAGACAATGTTCGGGTGCCACCTTCAGTCTACCTCTTAGTAGCCCATCCTACCTTGCTCCTCCTGGCCTGGCTCCCGTAAAGCTACTGCTGCATCCACAACTGGCCGGCTTGCTAGAGCAATGTCGCTACCTCAAACTCCCCCTAAACTGGCCGGCCGACCACGATGTTTCTTCATCGCCAACCACCCTACCGGCAGTATTCCTTGAACGTTTGTAAGCTTCCACCTTTTACAAATCATACCACACTCGTGTCACACCTCTGTTATATCATCACATGGTTAACCCTTTGATCATGGACCATTACGCCTTGGATCAGGGGCACAATAGTGGATCATTCAAGTAGGTGATTCATGGGTGAAGAACCTCAGAAGAACACAATATATTGAGGGGGGAGAGATAAAGAAGTTGAATGCCCTATGAATGGATCGTGGCCTTATTCATTTCATCCTTGATCTATTCACATTAGAAGGTTTAACGAAGAACAAATTGACACAAAAATATAAATTCCCATTCCAAAACCAGCATGCAGTTATCCATCCCGCAAGAACGGGAAAACCATATAAGAACCTATTAATGGGTTGGTCTGCATACATCATTTGAAAAATATAGAATGGAAATAACAAAGATATTCATCATCCTACCTCTAGTTTTGATTAGTCATTGATAATGAATGATGTTTTTTTTCAACATCGATCCTTGATCTGTCAATGTTCATCGTCGTGAGAGTTTCCTTCCATACTTAAAATAATTCCACGGTCATTATGGTAACCCATAATTCCTGACAATTATGTCATTGAAAATAAAAACTCTATTTAAAATAATAAAATATTTTTACTAAAATATTTTTAATGATGGTTATGTCTAAATTATAACTCTCATAGTCCACCAGTGAGGGTTGATGTTAGGCCCCTCCTAGGGTAAAGTTTCTTCTCTATACACAAAGATGCTCTTGGATTTCAGATATAGGAACTCGTTTAGATGTCATTCACGATTTAAATAAAAATATCCCACCCAATTTATTAAAAACTAAAATTTTTTCACCATATCATTATAGGCACACCGATCCTCAGAATCTCAGGCCTTCATAGGACCTGGTCTGGGAATTTTTCCATTTAATATATAAAATTAAAATCGGAGAAAATTAGAGTCGTTACACATGTGTAAACCACTATGCATGACTTGTAGGAGCTATATGAATAATCACTCACCAATGCACATCATGTGGGAACTATACAACCTCTCTTCCACCATATGTCCTCTTGTATACTGGATTTTTCATGTTATTGTGGTTTTCTCCAACAATTTTGTTGATGTAACTAGGTCATAATGCTTCTGTGGTTCACCATATTTTTTTTACCCTTAGAATCACTGTAAATATCATTTTATAAAACAAATTCTAATCCAAAAATCAATCTTATTAAAATCTTCTTCATGAAAAATATATATTTTTCATGGGCTTTCTAATTTTTTTTGATTTAAAATCATTATGAATGTAATTTTTTTCATGGTATTCAAAAATACTACCTTATATTAAACAATATATCATCATTTAAAAAATTATTTTTGATTTATTTCTAGTTCAAAAAACATTAAATTAATATGAATAATTGTTCAACCATGAAATTCCATTCCATAAATTGATTCCAATACAATTATAAAAGAATTACCACATCATCTTAACTCCCTAAACACATACTGACACATCATTGACAATAAATACGACACTTGATCTCACCAATTAGTTATTGTTAGGACCAAGATGATGATAAAGGTGATTTTTTATGTTTTTTCTTTTGTTGTAAAAAAAAATTTGAATAAAGGAAATAACCTCACATTGTATTTGGTGAATGTCATTTTAATCATCATAGTCAATAAAATTGAACTCATGTTTCAAAAAGAATCAAACTCAATTTTTATATCATAATGTGAAGAAGTTGTTTGGATTAAATGGTTCTCTTTAGATTCAACTTGGGTCTGAAATAGGATAAAATAATAACGAGGAATTTATTTTTATTGGATTCACTCTGGATATGTTATGAAAGAAGTGGTTGTCTTATTGGAATAATTGGAGTCTCTATGACTACATTAAACTAAATGTGATGATTCTTCTCTAATTTCTTATTATCATAAGTCATAAGTTCGTTTTGAATCTAATTATGAAAGATTGATGAAATAAAGTGGGAGTGAAAGAGTTGTGGCCAATTGTTTTCAGATTGATTAGACCTAGAAGGAAAGTGAAATGAGGTATTCTAGATAGTACCTAGATTTATCATTTCTGAGTATAATATAAGAAATAGATTCTACTGATCAAAAAAGAATCATACCTAGATTTATCATATTTGGGTGGAAGAGAAGAAAAAGGATGCTAAAGATCATAGACAGAATGATCGTACCCAAAATTATTTTAATTAAAATGGTCATACCTAGAATGATCAGACATTAGATGTTTGTACACACAAAAATCATACTTAGAAAAGATCATACATAGTCGAAGAATAATAGAATCAAATTGGAATGAATATAATGTTATGATACATTCAAATTAAAGTCTGACGGTTCTAAAACTGATCTCAAATGAATTTAAATTCATTAAAGAAGTATTTATATAGTCACATGTTTGTGGATAAAAGATGTTGTAGAAGATGAGATGACCTCGATTAAAATTGTAATGAAAAAAACTAATCAATAATGTAGTCGACCATTCGAAAGGGATTTAATTACATTGTTTTTTTAAATGTAAATGGTCAAGGGTGTTAAGAAAAAAGGTGAATAAGTAAAATTGGTTTGAGAGTAGAGATGAAATATTTTTAAGAATTTAATATCATGTAAGAACTTGAAATTGAAAAGAATGATTTTATTAAATTGATATTGAGCATCATATTCATCCAATCAGAGTGGTGTCCATTTCTTCATACATTTATGTATTTAATTTTTATATATATTTTCATGTAATAAATCAGATTTGTAAAATCAAACTCATGAATTGAAATGAAACTGTCAATTGAAAAAAATAGAGAATATGTGAAGATAGTAAAATATTTTAGAATAATTGAGAAGCATTGACAAATTCATAAATACACATGATATTCAAGGAAAATTGAGATTTTGGTGAATTTATGTGAGCTGGAATTTTTTTTGGATTCTCTCCAAATCATTCATGGGTCAACTATAATAGAATAAAATTACACCATACTTTTTCAATGATCGACATATTGTTCACTAATGAATAGATAGAAGCACTAGTTTTTATAGAGAAGCAGAATTGTCTGTATTCACTTGTGTTGATATTGTTTTTATGGATTTATGGGAAAGAGAAGAGGCAAGATCATATCATTGTTTCCAGTTGGTCATCAATCTCAGTGATTATTTTAATTATCTGATTACTATATTTGTTAGTCCAATTGTATTTGGAAGATCATCATATCCAGTTGGATTAATTGGATCTGGATTTTTGTACTAGGATTTCGGACTGGGGAAGAAGAATTTTTTATCATTCTCATTGATAATAAACTAGTACTCTATCTTTCCATATTGAGAATCATACTGGTTGAAACAGACTCAGATGAATTGGGTTGAGAGAATTATACTGAGAAGAATCGTATCAGTGAGAGTCATACTCGAAGGAACTAGATTGATAAAAATAGATTGGGAAAGTCAGACAGATTTTTCATTAACAATGTCTAGGAAGTTATTACCTTATTCTTGGTAAGAAATTGAATAAGTTTTTTCATTTAAATTCATTTTTGTAATTGAAAAGAATCACAGGTAACATGAGTTGTTAAACAATAATTTTTTACCTTATTTGTACTAAAAGGGAGCACACTCACAATTATAATTGTTTATCTAATTATATATAAGTGTAAGGGTATATCCTACTCATTGTAATCCAATTATTTACTTATAGTCTATTAATGGGTATTGTATTACTTCCAAACCATTCCATAGACATATATAAACTTATTGAATAGTTAATCTTGTAAATTCTTGTGTGCCTATAGATGTGTTTTTGAATTTTTATTAGAGGGGAATTGAATCTTTTACATGAGGTGAGGGTTTTTTCATGGAAACATAAAATAAAAAGTGTCACTAATTCTCCCCCTCCCCCTCTTAGTGATACAATCACACTAAATGGAATCTTTTTTCTGGTATCTGAGGGTAGGTTCCCTTCACATATTCTTTGCTAATAGATAATTTTAATTGTGTGAATAGTAAAGGTATAATAGTTTTTTATGGAAATAATTTTCATATCAGGAATGATAGAATGTTTAATTATCTTATTTCTATTGGATATGATGGTCTTAAATATTTCATGGATTGGTTTCCTCTAATTAATTTTAATGGTCCTCTTTCATCTATTGATATGAAGAAGCTGGAGAATGATGGAAGGGGCCATAATTCTATTTTATCATCAATTTATTAAAGTGAATTTATAAGAGTGAAGGGAGTTTCCATAGCCAAAGGAATATTGTAAAAATTGAAAAACATATATTAAGGCAATACAAATGTGAAGAAGGGAAAGTTACAAATCTGGAGATTAAAAATGATGATTTGAAAATGGGTTAGAATGAATTTTTTACTCATATATTTACCAGGGTCAATGACATAGTTAGTATTATCAGATTTCATGGGGAAATGTTATATGATTCTACAATTGTTGAAAATATATTGAAAATACTTCACCAAAAGTTTTATACAAAAGTTTCTTCATTGGAAGACAATCATCCTGAAACATTATCTCTAGATGATTTGTATATCAATCATATCAATTATTAAAATAGAAGAGAGAAATATATAAAAATAAAAAAAATTATTGATTAATTTCTTTCAAGGATTCTAAGAAAGAAAAGTAGAAGAAGATCCTTATTAAAGATGAATATGGTGATTATGAATCTGGAAATTAGGTATGTAAAAATCGTGATGATATTTTATCCTCATTTTCAAAATATGTTTAAAGAGAAATATGTAAATACAAAAGGAAAATTTCCTTAACGTATTTGGAATGTGGGGTCATTGGTTTCTTTTTTCCTAATTTTACAGAAAAAAGAAAGAATATAATAGTAATGATGAAAAAATAAATCCAAGAAGATCAAAGAAGAAGAATGGAGATAAAAGAAAACGGTATTCCATATGGAAAGAAGAAAAATATTCAAATCTAAAAAAATAAGTTTATTATCTAAAGATAATGATGAAGAAGGTAATGATATTGAATCTGAAAAATCAATTTATTATAATATTGGAAATAAATTTATTTAAATAGTGAATGATGAAGACTTTGGAAGAATTACTTTTGAATAAGAATAAATCCAACATGAACATAATTTGAATGAATAGTTTCAATAATGTTTGAGAATGATCTTAAGGAAAGAAAAGAAAAACAAAAAGATTGAAGATGAATGCTCTTCATTAAGGAATCAATATTTTTTATGATGAGGAAATGAAGATGGTAAATGATTTTGATGATTTTATGTAATGTATTGAATTAGGAAATTATCATAATTAATATCAATAGGTGAAGATGAAGGAAAGAGAAGAGGAGTTGGATCTTTTCCTACAAAAAAATTAAAAATCTGAACAAAGAAATAAAATTTTCAAAAACTCTATCTCTGAAGTTGGTGAAATTTATATAAATTATAAACCTTATAAGAATAAAAAAATATATCTTCAATGTTTTAAAATAATGATGCAGCTATTTTTGAAAATAAGAAATTTGTTAAATTTATGTATGTTGTCCATACCAATAAATTTGGGAATTAAAATGTCTCAATGAACCCTAAGACCGTAAATGTTTTAAAACAATATGAATCTAGAAATGATTCAAATATATCTAATTTTGATAATTTATAAAATAAATGGAAGGCTCTGATTGATAATAAAAATGTTTGAGGCTCAAAAAAGAATGTGAATATGGTGGATGAGAACCATATTCACAAATATTGCTAGTATGGAAGTCTCAGAGGAAAATACACAATTTTAGTTATTACTAATATTGCAAAGGATTTTAATATATGGAAAATACATGTTTGTTTAACCAAAAACATTAATATTATTCCACATGTTGTGAAATGAATGGTTTGAGGTAGAGACAATTCCCTCAAAAAAAGAAGTTTGAGAATATTTTTTTAACAAACCTGAAAAGGTTGGAGTAGAGATTGAAAATAATTTCAAACCCCTAGAAAATATTTTTGAACGATGTGAACATTTTATAAATATATAAAAAAGATTCCTCATTTTCTTATTGGCACAACAAAATATTCTTAACAATTATCAGAATCCGAAGATGATGAATGAAAAGGAAGAATAAAATGATCTTTTTCTAGAAACTCCTTTGAAATATTCCAAAGGAGAACGAAAATGAATTTATGATAGTGGGTTCTATTCATAAATTATAGGAGACATGAAATTATTTAGAATTTAAAATATTTTAAATAATTTATAGTGATATTTTGGAAGGATGAATATCTATGAATAAAAGGTGTTGTATCATCCATCATTGGAAAAGAAAAGTTGAAATACAAGAAATATTTGTATGTTCATTGGATGAAAAAAAAATTATAAGTGTTTAACAATTATTTGATGAGGGTAAAAATGTTATATTTATAAAATATGTATTTTTAGTGAAAATTGGAAAAGATATAAAGTTTGTTACAAGAAGAAAATATACAAAATGAAATTTGTTTTAGATTGGTGAAATAAAAAACTCTTGTTACATGAGTATGGTGTAAGAGAATAAATTATAAAATAAAATGAAGAGACACATGAGTTAGAGAAACATGATAATTTTATTTAAAAGGGATGATGTTTGATAAATTTCTGGTTTTCAAATAAGAATATATTGGTGTTGCATTATCTATACAAATGGATTGATTACAAACTTATATCATAATAATCTTTAGATTTGTTTGAAACAACCCCTAGAGCTGATTCATTCTAATATTAATTGTACACTGTGAAAACAATAAAAAAAATGGAGATAATTACTTGACCACTTTCATTCATGATTTTATGCACATCAATTGTGTTATGTATATGGAACATAAGTTATATGCTTTTAAAGTGTTTACATGTTTTAGAAGGAAAGATAAAAATGAATGCGAGTATTTAGTGAAGAAGTTGAAAATAAAGAATGGTGGTGAACAGAGAAGTGACAAATTTAAATGATATCTTGAGAATCATTTAATTTGGGTTTGGTATAACTCCTTATAGACTCTACAACAAAATGGGGTTTCTGAAATAATGAATAGAATTTTCGTAGAAATGGTGAGAACTATGTTACTTGAACATCGTCTTTCTCATTAATTTTGGGGGAAATCCATTAATACTAATATTTGTAATCATTATCATTTTTTCTATAGGAATAAATTATATATTAATTTATATTAATTGTTTTATGGGAAAATCCAGCATTTAAACACTTTAGTGTTTTCAAGAGTCGATGTATTATAACAAATAAAGGTGGAGACTATGGAAAGTTTGATAAGAAAGGTCAAGATGGAATATTTCATGGCTATTATTCAGAAGGAAGACGATATAGATCCTTCAAAAAAGAGACAAATATAAATTTTGATTCTATTTGTGTGAAATTAATTGAATGTGGTGTGAAAGAAACATATTCATGAAAAAAGAAAGATGATCAAGTTGAAGAAAAAAATTAGGATAAAGATATAGAAAATTGTATTCCTATTCAAAAAGAATAATCAGGCTCAACCACTTCCAATGATGAGGAAGATACTATAAAATCTCTTCCAATGATGAGGAATCAAGTGGAATATTATAATATTATTGGTGATCAAAATCAATAGGTTACAATAAAAATAATAACCAATTACATTACACATAATTCCTTATATTCAAAAGTGGATCCAAATGATTTAAAATAAGATTTTGAGTATTCAGAATGGGTTCAATCCATAACTAAAGATTTGGATCAGATTGAAATGAATGATATATAAGAACTCATACCCAAGAAAAAAAATTATTATCACAATGTGGGTTTTATAGTACAATATGAATGAATAAGGTGAAGAGATAAGAAAAAAAAATATTAGTGGAAAAATGGTATTCACATAATTAAGGTATTTATTTTGATGAATCATTCTCTCCATTTTTAAATTTAGATAGAATTAGAATTTTTCTTGTTATACTTTCATAATGAGGTTATAAGGTTTTTCAAATAGATATCAAATCTGCATTCATGAATAGTGATCTTGATGAAAAAGTTTATAGTGAACAACCATGTGGATTTGTTATTAAAAAATAAGAATGTTATGTGTGAGGATTGAAGAAAGACCTGTATGGGATTAAACATGTTTAGAGGGTATGGTATTCCAAATTTGATACATATTTAAGGAAGAAGAATTTCAATAAAGGTATAGTGGATATCAATATTTACATAAAAAAGAGTCATAAGTATTACCTCGTTGTAATTATCTATGTTGATAAAATTATCTTTGCTGGGAATGATGAAAGAAGTTGTGAAATGTTTTCTAAAGAGATGAAAAATTTATTTAAAATTTTCATGCAGGGGGTATATGAAATACTTTGTTGGGTTAAAAATACAATAAAGGATGGAATATATTTTTATTTCTCAAGAAAATAATTCTAAGGAAATTATTTAGAGGTTCGGCATGGAAACCTCATAACCTGTTTCCACACTAATTTCAGTGGGAACAAAGTTTTATAAAGATAGAGAAGGGAAATAAGTTGATTTGAAATAATTTTGGAATTTCATTAGAAGTTTATTATATTTGACTACCTAAATAACCAAAAAAATTATGTTGTTATTTTATGTGAATGACTTCAAAGTGATCCAAAATAATCACATTTACTTGATGAAAACATTATTCTCAGATACATAAAAGGAACAACAGAATTTAGAATCAGGTACATACTCTCATATAGTATTGATTTTATTAGTTATTTTTATGATTATTGGGAAGGAAATATTTATGGTAGAAGATCCACATATAGTGGTGTACTATTTTGGGGAATAATTGTGTTTTCTGGAATTCAGAGAAACAGAATTTAGTAACTCTCAGCATGGATGAAGATGAATATGTTGCTACTACTAAAGCCTCTACATAACTTATATGGATAAGAAGTCAATTAGAATACTTACTTGTGGAAGAGAGGTTACCCTTTCTCTTGGGATGTGATAATAAAAGTACAATTAATCTCACTTGGATTATAGCTCAACATTATTGTTCAAAACATATTGATATCAAATATCATTTAATCAAATAGCTTCTGGAAATGAATTGATTCTAGAGTATGTTCCATCATCAGAACAAGTTGGTGACATTTTCACAAAACCTTTACTAAAGGAATCATTTTATAGATTGATGTTGAACATGGGAATCCAATATATTTCACAACAAGTTTGTGGTATGTTTTTATTCATTTCTCTTATCATGACATAAGATAATGTTTTCAAGGGGGATAATGAAATGTTTAATAAATATATCCATTTGATTCATGTAAAAAGATGGAGTTCACAGTAAGATGTGAATTCAATATTATTTTGTTAGTGAACTATTATTACAATTTATTGGAGTGGTTTTAGAAAAATATATGGTTTTGTACTCTGGGGAGGATGAAGGAAAGCTGACGGTGAAGAATATCTTAGGAATGAAAAAAGAAATATGTTGTCATGATCACTACATTTTAATATCATTGTTTTACTGTAAATGATTATTGTTTCCTACAATGATTTAGCTCACGTACTCTTCAAATTGTTAATAAGTATAACATTGATTTAGGATACAATGTTTAGTGATTTATGAAACATGGTTGACAAAAAATGTAAAGGTGAGATTGTTAGGACCTAGTTGATGATAAAGGTGGTTTTTTCAAGTGTTTACTTTTGTGGTCCAGAATATTTTTTTAGAAAGGAAATCACCTCACATTGTATTAGGTGAAAATAATTTTGATCATCATACTCAAGAAAATCATACCTATGTTTTTAACAGAATCATACCCACGTTGTCCATCCTATTGAGAAGAAGTTTTTTTTGAAGAAATGGTTCTGTTCTATGATTTATAATCCTTGTAAATATTAAGTATGTCGTGAAACTTATAATGACTAATTCATGAAAGAAAGTGGGAGTAAAATAGATGATTCCAATTATTTATCGATAGATCAGACCTAGAAAGAAAGGGAAAAGAGGTATTCTATTTCGTACCAAGATTTATCATATCTGGGTATTAGAGAATAATGATATATTGCCGATTGAAAAGGAATCATACCCAGATTTATCACATTCTGGTGGAAGGGGAGAAAAATTATGTTGATGATTATACTCAGAATGAGTTTACTCAAAATAATTGTACCCAAAATGATTATACTTAGCATGATCATACCCAAGAAAATTTTATTCAGAAATGATCATACATAGGATAAGACTAAAATAAATTAACTATTATGAATGGAAAATTATGATAATTTTCAATAGATGTATGACGATGTTGAAGCTATTCTCAAAAAATTTAAAGTCGTGAAGGAAGTCTTGTTACATGCATAGTTTTTGAATAATGGAAGATTTTGAATATGAGATGAGCCTGATGATATTTATAATGAAAAAAACCAATCAACAATGTTGTTAACCATTCAAAATAAGTTGAATTACATTGTTTTTTTCAAGTAAATTTTCAATAGGGTCAAGATAAAAGGTAAATAAATAAAAGTGGTTCATGAGGAGAGATTAAGTATTTTTCTCAATGTAATATCAAGGGGGAGAATGAAATTCAAAATAATAATTCTATTCAATTGATATAGAGAATTGTATTCATTAATTTAGAGTGGTATTCATTTCATACAAAACATATATATTAAATTAGTACAAATATTTTCATTGAAGAAATTAGATTCTTAAAATTGGACTCATGATTTGAAATCAAACAGGAAATTGAAATGAAATTTTGAAGAAAGAGTAAATATTGTTGAAGATTCAATATGAATAAGGATTATTTGATGATTTTATAAATTAATATGATATTCAAGGAAAATTGATATTTGGGTGAATTTATGGGAGTGGGAAAATTTTTGGGATTCACTCTAAAACTATCATGGGTCACATATAAATAGATAAAAGTATATTGTATTTTTTTAATGACCAATGTACTATTCACTATAAAAGTGGGAGGAGCTCTGAGTTCTAGAGAGAAGAAGAGTCTTACGTGTTCACTTGTGTTGATGATGTTATTATGGATATAAGTGAAATAGAAGAGTTAATATTGGAACATTGTATCCAAATGATCATCATACATAGTGATTATCATAGTATACTTATTATTATATTCATATTCTCAAATGTATTTCGATGATTATCATATTGGAATGGATTAATTGGATCACGATATCTATACTAGGATTTCCAAACTGAGGAAGAAGAATTATTTATTTGTCTAAATCATACTCATCCAGTGTTATATCTTTTCACATAGAGAATCGTACTAGGAAGATTCATACTTGGAAGATTCGAGCTCAGAGAATCATTATGAGAAGAATCTTATCAGTGAAAATCAGAGGTAGAGGAATCCAACTGAGAAAAACAAACTAGGAAAATTGGACTGGATTTTCCTTAACAATGTTTATGATGTTATTACCTTCTTCTTGGTAATAAATTGAATAAGTTTTTTCAACTAAATACATTTTTGGAATTGAAAATAATCATCGACAACATGAGTTGTTACGTGATCAATGTTTTTTCCTGTTTGTCTAAGAGGGTGAATGCACACTTTTGGAATTTTTACATAGTGTTTCATGAGTGTAAGAGTACATCCTACTTAATCTAATCTATGTATTGATTTCTAGTGTATTTTGTGGTATTGGATAACTTCAAAACATATCAGGAATGTAGTTATTATTTTTGAATAACGATCCTTGAAATTTTTTGTGTTCCTTTGGATGTGTGTTTGAATTTTTTTTAGAAGCTAATTTTATATTTTATAGTAGGAAAAGGATTTTTCAAAAACAATAAAATAAAGGGAAAAAATCGTTCAACCCCTTTCCCTCTTAGTGATACAATCACACAGACTGGGCACTTTCAGTTATTTGTTTTATGATTTACCTTATGTTCTGGTTAGTGAAATAAACTTTTTTTGAATTATTAATGGGTATTTTTGTCATTAAATATCCATTTATGTGTTATCATATCTATGTAATAAGTATTCTATAAACTCTATTAGGTTTCACTATTTATAAATTTAATTTTTAGGTATACCTTGTGGGATCCTGACTATATCCTTTGATATTACTCTTCGTATGCTACAATAATTAATACCTTGGTATCTAAATTTCTAGATTAATATCTAATCATTGAAAAAAAATTATATTTTTCAAGGATATTAGATCTATAAGATTAATATTCTTTAAAGGGTTATTCTTTATTTCCATTTGAACCTATTTATAAGCGCCATTAATCAAATACTCATTACTATGACTATTTTTTCCAAAGTGTTGTGAATAAATAATTGAATAAAGATTAAATTCCCCTATATAATTAAATTTCCCTATTTGGAGTTACTTCACCTAATATCAATTTTTATCATTAATTAGTTCATCATAATGATTGTTCAAAAGATATTTTATGTCATTTCATTATCTAATGAATTCATTTTTTAATGTATTAAATTTAGTCATAGATAAGTTTCATAATTCTTTTTACAAAAAATATATACTTACTCAAATCAATTGGTTATAATAAAAATAAATTTATATTATATATTTTTTATTGGTGGGTAGACATACCCATATTGATATTGTCGTTTGGATAGTTCCCTTTCTGTATGATGTTTTGTGATGGAATTTACAACATGTATATGATATCACGATACAATATATTAATTTTAATTTTATTATTTCATAAGTGTATTAGGTGTAATCAAAGGAGTTTAATTTGAATGTATGATTTGATATCATTATATTTAATAAATTATAAAATTAATTAATATTTTATAGTGACATAATGGTCATTATATTTAAATATTTTTCCAAAAAACTATTTAACTATGTTTTAACAAAAATAACCAACAATGACTCCTTAAAATTGTATCAATATGATATTATTATGTTCTTTATGGTAAACTTAGGATCCCTCATAACATCAATATAACCTTATACCTTTATAAGAATTACTCAATGGAAATTTGAAGGCCTGAAATCCATATTGATAGTAGATAAAGGATGATCATATGGGTTCACGTTTAGAAAATTCAAATATACGATTGAGGGGATTTCTTATAGTATGTAAGGATATTTAATTTGATCATTATAGTAGCAATTATAATTCCTTCAAATTTTTTTCTACAATATATAGATAAATTTTGAAATTTTTGGTATTTGAACCTAAAACCTCTCAAATATCAATCAATATTGTCTACCAAATCCATGAAGGGGGATCAGAATACCATGAATTACTTATTCCTCATGATTATTAATGATCATTTTAATGGATAATTATTTTATACAAAATATAATTATTTTATATCATGAACTCATGATCAACAGACCATCACAATAATATGAAATGATTACAAGATATTTCAGCTTAACATTTCATCTAGATGTAAATTTCATAAAAAGTAGGAGTATTATAAAGCATTAATGATCCTAAATTGAACATGGTCACATCCAGAAGAATATTCAAATAAATACTTCAATAATATTTAATCACGTATAATGTATTTATTATCAAAATATATCATGCTCATGGAATAATATAATTTGTTAGAAGATATGGATTTTTTTTGAAATTCATCCTAACATATCACAGGAAAATTATATGAGGGAAATATAAATATAAAATAGTTACACTGTGACAAAAAAATCATTTCAGGAAAATCATTATATATAATCTATTGAATAGAAAAATTAGTCTCTCTTACTTAATAATTTAAAAAACTAACATATCAAGTTTAATAATAAAATAGATATGGAATAAAATTCTCCTTGGACAATACTATGTGCCTAAATAAACCAAATAAAAATACATTTAATGTTGTAAATGATTATTATTCTTTAAATTCAACACCAAGATGACCATTTATTTATTTATTTATTTCAATATTCTTTGATACTCATGTGTGCTACCTCTCGTATCATTATATCTTAAATAATCATAAATGTAATCTCAAACAACATCTTTCCGTATGTAATCTATAACAATACCATATAGATCATTTTCACACTAATCCATAACATTGCCACTCATTTTTTCTTAGTTTATTTAATTTATAACATTAATAATAAATAATAGTGTCTCGAGTATTAAATATAATATCACTTAGATCATAAAACATCAAATAATTAATAAAAATATTTCTTGAATGATTACAATCTATGTGGATTTAAATGGTACTATTTATATCTTTACGTCCTAATAAGTCTTGTGAAAAAAATAAATGATTGTGTCATTCCATATTTCATTAACTAATAAATCAATCAATCCATATTATCTATATAAAATTGAAATCATAAAACAATAAAATCATAGAACCGATTTAGCCATTTCTCCACTCATGAAAAATTAGGAAAATTCAATCATGTCTAGATATATAATAATTATTTTTTATTGATTTATTATTGATGATTTTATGAGGGACTAGAAGATATTAATTATAAGTGGGTATACATAATGGGTTAAATTTTATGGAGGATCTAAGACATTTTCATTTTGAGGGTGACCATAGGCCATTTACAGTTTAAGGCTGATACAATGGGCAAAAATTTGATAGTTTAATTAAAGTCTCCAGCTGTGTTTTCTTAGGATAAGGACTTATTGAATTATTCTAACATATAAGGGTTCATATAGAGGCCCTAGGATTATAATCTTAATAATGATTCTCATTGAAAAAACTATTAAGCTCTTTGATGGATCAAGGTACCAATTGAGGTATACTACAAAATAAAAATGGTAAATTATTATTGAAGGACCAAATAATTTCATAGTGTACTCAATTTTATAATTTCCATTTTTTTAAAATTTTATATATAAATCTTTATAGTAATTTCTTTAATATTCATATATTTTCCCCAAAATGTTTGTGGTTGTAAATATTTAAAATTAGTTAATATTGTATGAAAATACCCCTTGGTAGGAACTCAATCTAAAATTAATTGATAATTTAATTGAATAATTTTGAAAAAATAAATATCTATTATCCTAAAATTAGCCTAACCACACATTATTATATTATTAAAAAAATTTATTTATAAAATATACAAGCATGGATTATAACTAAAAATAAATATTCTATAGAAAATAAATCTAGTATAATTGTTTTATCATATCAAACATATCCCCAAAAATAAAAAAAATGAAAACCCAAAAAGAGATAATAAAATATTTTTTTGATGTAGAATAATATCCCATAAAATCAGACACAAAAATTATATAAAAAATTATTTTAATTAAAACATAATTAGTACTCCACATTAATTAATATCACAAAAAATAAAAATTAATACCACATATAAAACAATTTAAACACCTAAACATGAATAATGTGATAAAATTAAAGGCTTCCCATTTCGGATATTCCTTTGAAATGATTTAAGTAATTTTATCTCAATGATAAATTTTCCATGATTAAAGAATCCCAAAATACCTACTGTGGTCAAAAAATGAAATATCAGTATCAAAATATTGGAAATATATTAAGGGATCCATGACTAGATTGAGATAAAATATAATAATGTTAAAGGAAATATGATCATTTGACATATGGAAATTTTTTAAACGAACACCACATGTGACAAAATAAACAATTTCCCAAGAACCATGGAAACAAAGAAGGGAATTTTATAGAGTGTGGGACTATATGGATAATTTTTATAAATTAAAAAGAAATAATTAGATTCAATTAAATAAAAATATAGAATATAATATAATAATTGACCCATTAATTTCAGTTTTTCGACTACTCTATTATATATTTCTCTTTTAAACCAACTCCTAACCCAAAAAATTAATTTATTATATAAATTTTCAATATATATTATCTATTATATCCCTTATATTATTTCATTGAAGTACGAATATTTTATTTTCATCTCCTTCATTCCATATTAATTTTTATATCATATATAAGATAATCCATTAATTTTTAAATGTCCATAAGTAAATAATTGTGTTTCTAAATAACTAAAAAAACAACTAAAATATTTTATTTCCTAAAAATTGATTAGTTTTTTAAAATACACCTGTAAAAGTACTATTAAACACACAAAAAATCAAGAAATATTATTCATAAGTATCACTCTTGTTTTCAAAACAGGAAGAAGAATGTAATAATGTTCACTTACAAAATTTTCTCAAGACATACAAAAATATAAATAAGCCTCATGAAATGATCACAACTCTCTCTAACATGATACCATGTTTATTGGGAAAGGAATATATCTCCTCAATAAGGTGATTGAAAAAAAGTGAACAAATTTGAATTTAAAAAGCGGTTTGTTAGATTACCTAACTATCTTATCGAATTTATAATATTGAATAATCCAAAAAGTTGGATTTTGGACTTCCCCCTATTTTCCAATTATCATATAAATAATTAGAGTGACACTAATTGTGTTGTTCCACCCAAGGATTACCTAACAAAAAAACTGAAACACCACATCACTACAAGTGTGTCCTTAATAACTAGGGGTTATCAAATAGTGTAGAGGGTTGAGAAAAATTATAGGGTCTATTTTCTATAGATTCATCCATTATATAAGAAATTTAAAATATCAAATCATATAATCAAGAGTAGTAAAATATATTATAAAGATCATTAATAAATTGTAAAATTGAATCTGAATAATTATTAATGATATCATCGATCAAGAAAAAGTTTTATTACATTATTAGTATATATGTATTAAATAGTAAAACTAAATTGTATTTGAAAGAGTTTAAAAAATATCCCTTCTACATGAATCTAAAAGATAAGTAAATTATCTTCTTGATGTCTCTAGACATAAACATTCATCTATTGAGTCCCCTCCTTTTCCCTACACCACCATATTTTAAATTTTATTTACATGAGGATTGTACATATATAGTGTATGAAATAATATTAGTAGGACTATTTATGACTAAATAATAACTTGAATTCGTGTTTTTAAGTGAATGGTCTAATGTTAATAAATGATATTTAACAAACCATAAGTACTTCACATCAAAAATATTGGGTGATGAACCATATTCCTTAACAACACATATACATGATTATAATAATGATAATAAATACATTAAATTTTTCTTAAATTACTTAAAATCCAAACACCTAGATGAATTATAATCCATTAAAAACACATGTAACATCTATAGAGTCTTTCAAACACATTCCACATAATATATCCCTAGAAAATATATAACATATATTAAATATCCCTAACATAAAACAAGATCATCCAAACTCATGGATATCACCATATAATAACCTAACTATATGATTTCATATATGCTATCAAAACTCATGAAATTTTCATAATAATAATGAATATATGAATTTATATTAAATAAAATTTTAAATTCAACATTGGAATTAAAATCCAACCATTTTTTGTTATTTTAACCTAAAATAATTATATTGTAAATCATTATATCTCATTTTTTGTATTTACACATATGTGATTTATTAACATTTATTTTCCTAAAAACTATTTATTTACTTTATAATTTTCCCTCTAATTAATCACTTTTTCAATCACTCTTCATACACTTTAAACAAAAATTTTATTAATTGATTTCCCCTATAAATTACACGTAAAATTAATAAGTATAATATATTTTAATTAATATCTAATTACTAATTTATTTTACTCAATCCCATGAGATTTAATAAATACCATATATTTTAATGAAAATTCTACATTTTTATTATATATGTTATTAACCATGATATGTAACTTCCAATCCCTATATTCCTATAAAATAAAATAAATTTATATATCATTAATTTTAATTAAAATCATCTCAAACAAAATTTCACAACATTATTAAATCATAAAAAATTAATTTCTAGAAAAAAACAAATTATTATTCTTTATAATAAATAAATTATATATTAAATTTTTCCCCTAAATTTACAAACTATTTAGTGTTCTTTAAATGTAGGATAATAATTATTTCCGTAAAAAGAAAATAATAAAATTTTCATAATACTTAATAATTCCTTTAGTTTTATTCACATTTAATTGAATTCAATATAAAAATCATTTAGCCTACACATTTCAAAATTATCTAATATAAATTCAAAAAAAAATAATTAAAATATTTCATTAATCTCAATAAAAATGAGAGAGTCCATACATATATTGTCTAAAAGCAATTGGAACTAATAATAGATGTCTAATTACATAAAATATAATAATAAAAACAAATAATTTCATCGAACGGTATAATAAAAATACAATTTATAGATATTAAATATAAAAATAATCAAGAAGGAATATATAAAATAATCTATAATGTTATATTGGTTTTAGACTCAACCAAAGTGATTCCCTTCATCAGGATGTGTCTTTGGGAATCTAAAATGAACAACTTTGGCCATTAAATACTCATATCAACATCAAATTCAAAAGAATTTTCTTGTATGTTACCATGCTTCCATAATACAAATACAAGTTGAGCTACCATTCCCTAAATATTCTTCTCACTTTGATAAAAGATACACTAATTTCAAAATATAAGAATATTTATCATCTAATTCCTCATCATCATGGTAGATTATATGAGGTATATCTAGTTTATATTTCCTCAAATGAGACACCTGTAATTGAATATGTATTACACTCTAATTTTTTGGTAATTCTAATTAACAATCAAATTTATTAATTCTCTCTCAAATCTCAGAAGTTCTTATAAATTGATGAATCAACTTTCCTTTCTCAACCAACCAATAATATCCCAACCAAGGTGATACATAAAGAAAAAATTATGATTCTACACATAAAAACCAACTTTAAGATATCATTTATTGATATAATATTTATGTATTGTTTGATCTGTTACTAGTCTCTATTTGATCAACTAGACCCAATAAGAAGTTTCTTGTGTCATGATATTTCTAACTAAGAAATCCTCTCTAACCTATATCTACTTTAAAGGTGATTGAGACAACATTACATATAATTCCTTAACGATCCATTTTAAATATAATATTATTATATATATTTATACAAAAACAATAATAGATATATAAAATTTTTGTATACACCCAAAAATTCAAGGATAAAATAAAATTAAATTGTTTAAAATTTCTATAGTGTGCTTATATTATCCTTCATTTTGTGTATGGTAATATATAATGAATATTATTTAATTATTATACTATAATTTATTCTACTGATTTTATGTTTTACTCAATATCATGGTGATATAAGACTACTAAAATCAAGATATAAATCTAATAACATGTCAAGTTACAATACAAGTACCACAAACTCCAGCCGCTGAGGTATCAGCCTATGCTATCACAGCCTCCTGAATTTTTCCTGGACATACTCCCCCAAAAGCACCTTTCCTACTCTATCATTGTCTGGATCCTGTTCTCACTAATTTGATTCACCAAACACATTTCAATAAAATCACATCCAGATATGTCTCCGCCCAATGTTCAACATACTTTGTTGAGAGGCCACCCATGACATCAGCGAGGGAAGGGTAATTAGCTCACTAAAGCTAGAAGTTGTGAATATTATCCAAAATTGGAAAATTATATATGGATCCCACTCTTCCTATACCTCTATATAAAATTTCTTGGAAATCCATTGTATGCATATAAATAGCCTGCTGAACCTTGATTCCATGTAGGGTTCTCAAAGGCTCTACTCGTTGATGTGAGGTACCAGCACCCCACACCTAATACATTGTATGTACTCCCTTTCTTCCAATGAGCCTCTCCCATCATCCAACATCTGGATGGCCAGGGTATGGAATGGGATAAATATAAATTTATCATGGTCGCCAATCCTGAGCTTTATCCTTGCTTCCTTGAGAGTCGGCATCATAGTCCCAACAATGTTAAATAAAGACAGTCATGGGTCATCACCTAGGGGATGAATGGAATTTATATAATCATATCCACTACAGTGAGCCAGGACCCAACCGTGAAAATGTTTGAAGGGGATAATGATCCTCCTAGGCGTTCCTCTTCTTGAAATACACCCCAGAATTGCATACAGTCGAGCTACACGGGTACCCCCCAGGTTTAACCTATGATTGGAAACCATAATTCCCGCCATCACTAGCATCCCTGGATAGACTTTCATCCTCAGGTCCCTCACTAATAGTATCCATCCACTCATAAATGCAGCCAAGAATCTGGAATAAAAAATTTTCAGGTGTCGACTTTTGTTCACACTAAATCCCCAAGATTGATATCCACCTATATCAAAGACCCTTCAATATGACCCACTCTTGATTCTCTGAGACAAATTGGGGCACCTCTTTCCTCACCATGGCATATTTATATTCTTATCATGCCTTAGAAATAAGCTAAACCACTTTGAGTAAGAAATTTCTTTCCAAAGCTCTTTCATTCCCAACTTATCCTTGGCCATCTCCAACTAATGACATGTTAGAATGGGAGTCTGGTACCTATTCCCCTAGGTTCTCATTGTTGGTAAAAACTCATCATACTATTATCAATCCAAGGGGATTCCTGCGATACAACGAACACCCCAAAGGCTGATACCAACCTCCCCATGGTGGAGATGGAAGGCATTGGTATCAGGGGACCATCGACTAAATAGCTCAAGCACTAGCTTTGGTTGATGGTAAAAATGGAATTTTGATGTCCACACAGCCACAAACAAATGGATGTTTCAAAGTTCTACTACAAACCACTCGAATATTTGGAGAACCTAATATTCTCATGCCCACTCTATTGAGAAATTTATTCTAGACCTCAAATCCTAGTCATCCTCCCAACCCTTGGTCTCCTCAATAAGGATACACCTAAAGGTTCTTGAGTAATGGGTCAGAGAGTCCTTGGCAACAGGCTCACTCCCATTGATTATCTCGTACTTTGAATTCCTGACATAAATGACCATATGTGTGGATTATTTTGGTGGGGAAACTATTGTTCATGATATTATACCATGAATGATAATCCCCTGCCTCACCCATGATCGCAGCGTATCAGTCTTGTAGCCCAACAGCATCCCTTTTTTCTAGAATGTCAAAATTCCATATTTTTAGTTTGTTTCATAATGTGTAGTCCCTTTATCTTGAGTTATCATACCAAAGAGAATCTAGTTATCTAAATCAACTCTCTTTGTGCCAAAAATATGAGGGTTGGAAATAATCCCATCCCTCTGAGTATCATACTCTCTCGGTATCAGTCTGATAGTGGCCATTTGGTTATGTTATGAAATTCCAAAGTTGGACGAGCAATAAATAAGGGATTATTTACATAAAAGTTTTTGTGTGTGGAAAAGGGAACAACATAAGGGAAATTCATGAAAAAGTAGAGCTTTGGCGCGAAACAAACTAACAGGAGCACACAAAACAGTAACAAAGACAATGGTTTTCACACCAAACAGAGGAACGTTTTCACGTAATATCACTTAGGATTGTCATGGGAGAAACATCGTATGGAAAATTCAACCCCTATGAATTTATATACATGTAATAGTATTTTCAGGCATGCGAAATGGGTTTCCGTACTAAAGGGAACCTTTTTTCACACGACTTGCAATTAGTCAGTCTTCTCAATATTTACATTGGAATCTTACATTCGCGCCCACTTACAGCTCTGATTCTGAGGTGGGCATTTTTGGGCACTGATATTCGATTTTGGTAGAAAATAGGCGTTGGGGAACGACCCGAAGGAATATTTTGACTAAAATGATAACCCCAATACCCACAAGGAATGAGCACATGAAATGAAATATTGGAATTCAAAACATGGTATTTGGTGAACATCATTACATGCTCAGGGAAGATCTTACTTTCTGACCCAATTTTCATGTCACTACTTCCAGGAAACATGTAAAAATATAAGGTCAGCCCCTCACTTAGGGATGGTGTGAGAATTGGAACCATATCTCAAACGCAAAATACATACCCTTCAAATGAAAAACATTTCTTCATGGTACGAAGTTTCCGCATGACTGGTCTCCCCGTGTTCCACCTTCGACGAAGCCCTACTAGGGTTTGATCCTCACCCATTTCTATTTGAGTCTAATCCAATTGGGCGAAAGGCCTTTCCATTGTGCACAAATTGTGTCCTTTGCACGAAATATTCCTCATCTATGTGAAATGCTTTATTGTTTACAACTGAGCTTCCCATTGTTCACACACAAACCCTATTGCACGAAAACCAACCCAATTATGTGAAAGCCTCCCTTTTTATGCACAACCCTCCAATTTTTTGTGCAATCTATTCCTCTTGTGTAAACTATTTAATATGCCTTCATTATATTTCCCTTCTTTCATGAAACCATGTTTAAACCGTCAATCTAATGTGCAACCCCATGTTTTGCGCACACCTCCTTTGGTGCGACCCTCCAGGATTGTGTAATATGACTTCAAGTTCACTTGGGTAGTGCTCCATGTTGCATTTATTTTACACATGTATTTTCACATAGTAACTCTAACTACTATTTCTTTTTTCACATATCCTTGATAATGTTATCCCTTCTATGGATCACTACTCAAAACCATCCCCAAACGGAATTTCTGGTGCCTTCCATTCACCAAGGGCCCTGGTGCGATGGTTATATCATTCCTAGGGGTTAGGGGTGAATCATTACCATTCGAGTTGTAGAACATTAAACAAACAAGCACCCCTTTCCTCACCAAAATACATTAAACTATGATTACTACATGTGTGGTAGTTCCAAGAGGATCAGAGAGGGTATGGGAATGGGTTTTTTTTCATCTCTACCTTTCCCAAAGCGTTTTTTCACAATGAACACCTCAGGTAGTCTCCACGTAAGCCCTGACACCATCTGATGGGATTTTATAGGTATGATGTAATTATCCTCCTCGTACGTCTTGACACCCTCTTGTGATGGGATGAAAACTTAGTTTAAGCCCATGTTGTTTCTTTATTCTTCTAACCACGTGTTAACCTTGTTCCATTCCATGAGGATGCATGTTTTGTGAAAAGATCATCAGGTATTTTTTTCCTATTATTTCTCACACTTATCATGACTCACATGGGATTAGATTAAGCATCAACCATGACACCCACTCTGGTCTACCTTAGTGTGGAATACCCATCCCCCATCTAACCAAACTATGCGGACTTTGATCCTCACCCTCTCTATGAATGGTATGTATGAAGTCTCTATGTGGTTCAAGCCCATCACCCATTGGTCATGAATACTTCACATCGGTTCACCCTCATTCCTCATGACGTTAATTTGCATACCCCTTCCATACCACATGATTTCCAATTTTATGCTTTAGAAATATTTTGGTTTTGATCCCTGTCTCCTAGGAAGGCTATGTATGAAGCCTCCTTGAGGTTCAAACCCAACACTGGTAAACTTCAGTGTTCCCTTTGTTCGGACATACATCCTTGGTCTGTCCTTTACTTGGTTTATAGCATCTCCTAGGTAGCTAATTATGCATAACACCCATAGTCAATTCATACTCTTACAACTAAGATTGTCCCTCTTGCAACATGCTTTTATCCATGCATAAGCCCTAGCATGTCTTTGGGTCATTGTCCTTTGTGTGAACCCTGATTTCATGCCCCATCCTAAAATATGTGTACGTTGATTCCCAACCATAGGGATACATAGAAAGCCTCTTTGGGGTTTAATTCAATTACTCATGTCTCTTCCTAGTCTCTCCATTGAGCCTTTGTGTTTTGGGAAGTTCATGCCCCAATCTGAATATTCAACATCTTTCGGGTCGCATCCATGCATCCATTCATACAATCTTCCTCATTAGGCGACTCATCGCCCTACCAGATTATGTGGACTTTGAAACCCACCCATTGGGATATGTAAGAATCCTCTCCATTTTTCAATCGCAATACCACTTTTGTCTTCACATCGGCTCCATTTTATTCCCCCCATCTACTTCATTCAACCATCCATCATCTATCCAGATTCCTACTCGGTCTACCACATCCAGCTAGAATCATGCCATCCATTTCGGAATCTATCCACACATAATACCCAAAAAATCAATAACCACCCAACCAAGAGTGTCCCTGTTGTGACAGGCCAGTAACCATGCATAAGCCCCAACAAGTCTTCAGGTTGTTGTCCATTGTGTACACCGTGATCCCATGATTCACCCCCTTGAACTACATGGGGTTTGATCCCTATCATCTATACAGGTTACATATGAATCCTACACAAGGTTTAATACCAGCCAATGGTAAACCATGGTGTTCCCTTTTTTAGAGAGCCAAGAATGCCCTTGTCGGGACCTTATCATCCTCAGATCCTTCCTCATAGGACATTTTGATCCACCCATCAGATAAACCATTAAGGCACTCCCTCCTAGGGATATACCCATATAATCCACTATTATAAGTGTTTATATCATTTTCATCCGTCACCACTTGACCTTAAACTCATGGCATACCCTATGTTTAACATGGGAATCTGAGAAAACCCTTGGAGACATGCCTCTAGCATACAATTCCCTGAACTTGAAGTGGGGTGGCTCGGGCTTCTGTGCCCCCGATAATACCTATCATAATAGGAATAAATCTAGGTTTACTAGTGTTTCGGCATCCAGACACTCCAATGATGTCCAAAATGACTACTCCCCAGACCAAAGGTTACTTCCCTGACATGACCCCTTGGAATGCCCTGACAAAAGCAGTGTAATTAACTAGAATCCACAAAGATGTTGCACCGAGAAAAGTTTCCCAAAAAAAAACCTTAAATATATTACGGAGACCTAGACTGGGTGAAAAATATGGAGGAGGAATCCATGGAAAGAGAGACCAGAATCCCATCATCCCATTTTGAACAAGGAGCAAACGTCCTTGAATAAGTGACATATGTTGCTCACCTTTGGAAAGAAAGAATGAGGGGAAACATCCAGGGAATTTCAATGATCGTGTTCTCATGACACTTAAATTTGATTATGGTTTTATGTTTTACTAATTGTATAGGGCAGACCATAGGACATATTTCATGGATCATTGGTGGTTTATAGTGTGAAATTTTAATAAAAAGGGACAAAAGAGGGGATGGTTTTGAAATTTTTTTTAAGAAAATGACTTGATTTAAAGAGTTTAAAAGTTGATTAAAAATGGTGGTGTTTTAGACTTATAAGATAAGTAGATAATTTCAATTTAAATAAAAATATTGTTGAGTTCATCATTATTAAAAATACACATGGTTTAGTGCAACCCTTTGGTTGAGGGTTTTCAAGATCTTGACACTCCCCTTGCCTCATAAGATGATACTCAAAGAACCACCCCTTGAAAAAACAATCGTGTTGTCAAGGTTAGGGTATCGAACATAGAAAAGAAAGGATAAAAAAAATACTGAAATATTATGTACGTTTTAGATAAATAGGATTTTTTTCTTTTCTAATAGGAACAGTACCAAATTTCCACTACAAATATCAGCCAAATCTGTGTAGTGATAAAAAGTGTTTCACATAATTATAAGAAATATACATATATATTTAGAGGAAAAGTGAATCATGATGAAACATAAGTAAAATATGTATCACAAATATTAATGAAAACAAGTGAAATAACAAGTGTCGTAACTCCCTCACAAGTACGTGTAGCTCCCTCGAAATGATCCTCCACCGTTTAGCTCGCCATCGAGAGGAGGAGAAGGCTCTAGTGGAACTTTTCATTAATCATTCATCCCCAAATGAGGATAGTGGACTTCAAATATACTATTATGAGGTGAAGACTTCTTGGTTTCCCTAAATTAGATAATCTTGGCCTTCTGGTCTAACTTCCAAATAAGGTACCCATGACACCTCTTTAAAACCAAAATGGGACATGGTTTTGAGCACCCTATTTTTGAGATAACAATTAAGTATTGGTTTTGGAATATTATAAAGCCATATCATGACTTGTAAAAAAGAGAAGAGTAATCGGATGTCCTATTGACTATCAAAATGTAATTGTTGGAGATTATTAGACATCTTTATTGTGAGACATGGTCAAAATTCATAACTATACTTTTGAATTCTGGAAGATTTTGTGCCCTGGACAGAATGGATCAAATAGGCCACCATATGAACGAATTGGGAATTAGTTAATTGAGATGAGTTGTATAAAATGATGTTTTGGATCGGTCTACTACTGTTCATCCATGTTAGATACTCATATGTATCTGAATGTTCAAAATAGTGGATAAATATCGTTGGGCTCCCATGCTATTTAGCCCATTTTCTTCTAGATACTCTCCTGGGCCTCTAAATCACCTCCTCTTATAATGAATTTATCAAAACAAGTAACATTTACATTTTTAACCATGATAAAAACATATTTAATTAATAATACATGACGTGATATTTGTGATTATTTCAATAATTTTCAATACAAAATAAGTTTAGCTCAATGGTGTAAGGGTAAAAATGAAGTTGTGAATCATGGTGCGATCACACCCACACACATAAACATTTTCACTCATTCAAAATTAATTATATCCTAACCAAGTATCATTCCTCAAAAAAAGTTTAAAAAACTTCCACATGCTTCTAAAATTAAATTCATCATTTCTTGTTTATGAAATAATTTTTCAATCATTTTTCCTCTCTCACATTCGAAATTTGTCATCTTCATTTGTTAACCAATACAACATGTCACAACCTACCACACATAGAAATATTTTCTCTTAAATAAATAAACATATTAAAGTGAAGTTTTTTTCTTTTCCTAGATTTCATGTGATCGTACCATATGTTTTCCAAGATTCTATGTTCTCTACATGAAGAAACTAGTATGATACTCGAGATGACTTTCAAAAGGTTGTTCTGAGGTTTAAGGGTTTGTAAGATGTAATGTATAAAAAATATGATGCAACAGAGAAGTGTTTAATCTCTAAGGTAAAAAACATGTCAAAATTAAAAAAAACATTAATAATGAATGTACACACTCATCCCCTCTCAAAGTGTATCACATCCTACTCACTATCTTTATTTTCCATTTATCTGGGCCACAACCAATCAGTGAATAATAACGAATAAACATACTTTTTTCTCCATTAGTTTTTTTTCTTTTTGTTCTATTTTTTATTAATTTATAGAATTGTTTTATTTTTTTATAATTTTAATTTGATATAAAGCGATAAATTTTTTAAAACTATGTTACAGTATGGCTTGTGAACCCACTACCCATGGAAAATGTAGGCACCCTTTCAATCAACCCATAACAATGATTCATTCCTAATGATTCCCATGAAAACAACCTCTCCCCCAAACATTCTGAAATAAAGATATGAATGTATACAAGAGATGGGTAGGTAGGGATAAATAAGCTTGTAATGTGGCTACCTAACAAACTTTTCATGGTCTTTAATGATTAAGAACTGTAAAATATCAAGGTGTCCAAAAATAGGGGATAATTGTTCAAAGGTATTTTCAATAAATAGAGACCTATATCATGAATGCAGCACACATGAATCTTAAGGATTAAAACAAAATCCAACAAAGTTCTAGTTTCTCTACAAGACTCTAGACTCTCAAGAAAGTGATTAAAAAGAAGAATATGCAATAAAGGGATTAGAATCTCTCTTGGCCAGTGGATTAAAATACTGTTCAGTGTTAATTAGGTATGGGTTTCAAAAATCCATTAAACACCTAATATTGTTTTCAAAATATAAATTCTATAAAAATATTCCATATCAACATTGATTTCAAATATTTTCCCAAAAACATTGAAATTTTCCACAAAATCGACTGAAGAATGAAAAATGATTTTCAATTATTTCAAATGGGAATCTTTTAACATGATAAAATTAACATTCCATCACAAAATAGAGAGATAAAACTAGGGTGAAAGTGACAATACTGTTCAAAAATAAAGAAAATAGGGAATAAAAATGATGATAATTTTTAACTAACCAAGGAATGTTACCATCCTCCCACACCTAGAGTATGAAACGTCTTCACTATAACAAAATTTAATATGGGAAGGAAGGATAAAACATGGTGAGTGTCATTGGTATTTTTATTCTTAAACATGGATTTCCTCTACCAGGAACTCTAGAAGGGCTTCGTCGATGTTCTTCAGCCGCTGCCCATTGAGAGTGAATTTTTTCTTAGTTTCATCATTTTAAACCTTAAAAAACCAAATAGAGAAAAATTATTATAACTGTATGGTATAAACCAGTAGGAACGAAGATAACCTACATAAAACATCAGCCTTGAATTGTAGAAGATGATATTATTCCAAATGTGGAATTAAAGATGAAGGATGAGACAGTCATGGGAAGCCTTGGTTCACTCCTTATAAATCAAGGAGTTCTCATATGAATCTCTTCTCAATTATTATATATCCTGAGTCTATAACATCCTTTGAGAACCAGCACCAGAGAGATTAGAATTTCATTGTTTGATGGCCCAGTAGGCCTGGTGCTCAATCTCAATATAGAGGTGACAACTCTTTACAAAACAATATTATAAGATGACATTCTAATTGGGGTCTTAAAAGTATTATGGTAAGACAATAGTGAATCATCATGTCTAAGACTACAATATTTTCTATTGGGATAAACCATTTTTCCAGAATTTGTTTTACCTCTCTATTTGACACCTTCTCATGACCATTGGTCTATGGGTGATATGTCGTAGACACTCAATGAACAACCCCATATCGACACAAAAGTGACTGAATTATTCTGTCATAGAAATTAAAACCCCAGTCACTGATAACGAACCTAGGTAATCCAAACCAACATAAAATTTGGGTTCACAGAAATTATATTACTATTTTTCAATAATCAATGCTTATGGATCATTCCTCTACCCATTTCGACACATAATCAACTGCTTGAAGAATTTACAATTTGAAAAAGGATCTGGGAAATGACCCAATAAATTCAATTCCCTAGTAATAAAAAAAGTCATGAAAGTGAAATAGTTGTTGGGGAATTTCATTTTTTTAGGTACATTACCCTTTCTATGACAATGAGGAAAAGATTTATATAAATCATGGGCATACCAAAAATCTGTTGGCCAAAGGAGACCATATTTAAAGAATTTTTGAGTAGTTTGTTAGGGACCAAAGTGGCTCCCACAATCAGGAGTGTGGAAGAATATTAGGACAATCTAAAACTATCTTTAGGAACACAACACCTTAGGAATTTATCACTACATGTGCTCCAAATGTAGGTGTCAACCCAAATGTACCAACTAGACCCATGTTTTAGATGAATGTATTGGTTTTAGTCAAAATTAGTAGGAATGCAATATGCTACCAAATAATTTATAATTTTAGCATACCATGGAATAACATCATTCACTCAGTACAATGTTTCATCAGGAAACATGTCATTTATGAGAATATAGGGGGATGAGTTAATATCCTTGGATCGATGGATCATACTAATATGGTCATCCACTAAATTATTTTCCCCTTTTATATGTCTAATTTTTATCATGAACTTTTGAAGGAGGAGTATCCATTGAATGAGATATGGTTTGGCTTCTGGTTTCTTAAGGAGAACCTAGAGGAATGCATGGTCTGCGAAGACAATGGCTTTAGACGCTAAGAGATATGACCTAAATTTTTCCAAGTAAAATAAAATGGAAAGTAATTATTTTTCATATGTGTTTTAGTTTTCTGGGGTGGGTCTAGTGTATGTGAATAATAGGCAATGGCATGGGGATCTCGTTTGACCCATTGTGATAAGACCACCCCAACAACATAGTTGGAGGCATCACACGTGAGCTCAAATAGTAAATCCCATCGAGGTGGTTGGATTACTAGGGGTGACATGAGACTCCATTTTAAATTATTAGAATACTCCTCACATTCTTCCACAAAAACAAATTCCTTTTCATTTTGGAGCAATCGAGAGAGGGGGAGTACAATTTTACTAAATTCATGTATGAAACGACAGAAAAATACAACATTAACTATGAAAGACCACACATCCCATACACTTTTGGGAGATTTTAGGGAATAAGTGACATCCAATTTTGATTTAGCTACTTGGATACCATCCTCAAAAATAACATTCCCAAAACAATACCATATGGCTCATGAAATAGCATTTCTCATAATTTAATATGCGATTATTTTCAATATAGCGACATAATATTGAACGAAGACTACTCAAATATTCATCAAAAGAGATCCATAAACAATCAAATCATCCATGAATACTACCATAAAATTCTCCAGGTAATTCGAAAAAATACTAAGACCATATATCAATGGAAGGTACCCAGAGCATTGCACATAACAAATTGTGTCCTTCTATAGGAAAATGTGCTTAAGGGGAAAGTGAAGGTTTCCTTTTCTTGATCCTCAATGTAAATATGGAAGTGAATGTATCCAGAATACCCATCAAGAAAATCATAATGGGACTTCCCTACTAGCCTCTCTAGTATTTTGTCTCTTAATGGTAATGGGAAATGGTTCTTCCTAGTGTGTTGGTTTAGTTATAAATAGTCTATGTAGACACACTAACTATTTTGTACATGAATTGAAAAAAATTAATTATTTTCATTTTTTATTACAGTAAGACTGTTTTTTAAGAACTACTTGAATAGAACTAACCCATTGGCTGTCAAAGATGGGGTAAATAATTCCAGAAGATAATAATTTTCTTAATTCCTTTTAAACTACATCTAAGATGTTTGGTTTTAGTCGACGTTGTGACTACCTCACTGGTTTGGGATCATGATTTAAAAATAAATGATGTGTGAAAATTGATGGGCTAATACCATGAATGTCATCATGTGTCCATACCAAAGCATGTATACAATCCCTCATAAGTTCAAGCAGTCGTAATTCATGCTTAGGATGGAGTGAACTAGAAATGTGATTGGAATATTGTTTCTATTCTCAAGATATAAATATTTTAAATCTTGTGGAAGAAGTTTCAGTTCAAATTTAGGTGGATTTTGGATTGATTGGAGTGTGTGTCAATGTGCTAGGTCACTAATCACATCAAAATGTGCAATACAATCATCCTCATATGGGGAATGAGCATTAAAAATAATAAAAATATCATAGATGGTTAGTGGATCCATAGTGATCAAGAAATTGTCAATTAATAAAAATGAATGACATTCTTATAGAAAACTACAAAAATAAATACATGATTCATTTCATTGAATTTCAATCAATGATGAAAACATAGAAAGGAGATAATGGTACAGAAAAGATTATTTTTCAAGGGAAGGGAGTATATCAATTAAATTAATAGATATAGAGGCATGTTCTTATGATGGGTGCTTCATGGAATCAAGGATATTTATATGGATAATGTAACCATAATACTCCATATAAAATTTACCATTATTGACATTAATTATTGTTTTAGTGGTTTTCAAGAAGGGTCTCCCAATATAATTGGAGCACGTCTATTCATCCTATAATTTTCCATTTTATGCCCATAAAAATCAATAGGAAAAATTAAATTTTACACCCTCATAAGGACATCTAATAACACACCATAAGGGTATGTCACACTTTGATTTTCTAGTTGAACGACAACTCTAGTGGGATTAAGTTACCTAACCATTAATGTAGAGTATATGGAGAGATACATCACATTTATAGAAGCACCTAATTCAAGCATATCATTAGAAAATGAATAATTCCCTATAGTGCATGGAATTAAGAATGTCCTATGATCACTGAACTTGGTGGGAATTTATGGGTCTATCAATGCTGATACATACCTCCCCGAGCTCACCATTTCATCTACATGAAGTCTCCTTCGGTGTGTAGACATGTTCTTTAGAAACATGGTGTTTTGTGGAATTTTCTTCACATCATCAATCAAGGTGATGATGACATAATTTTTTTTGAAAGTTTCCATGATTTCCTTATCATGTTCAATTTCCTTTTGTTTTCTTGGTTGGGTGGAACTTCTTGGAAATAGAAGAAGAATGATTGGGCTAGGTGACTCATCAAAATAAACACTCTTTCAGTTGTAAGGTATTCTATTAAGACAAGGATTTTATTCTCTTGGACCATTTTTTCTAGTGGTTTGGATGGTGGTTTCCTCCAGAGGGTATGAATATATTGGCGGGGTCATTTGGATTTTAAGCCGAGTTCCACTTCTAAGGGTTATAGAACTAACATTTCCATTAAACATAAGGTTAAATACGTGTTGAGAGGGTAGTTTACCCAACCCATGACTTCTAATTTCCCCCACAAGGATAGTGAGATAGCCTAATTGGGGTTTTATGTCTTGTATGGATACTTGGTTGGTTTTTTGGAATTGTATATTGTTGTAAGACATTTGCTTCATCATATATTCTATTTGATTCTTGGGTTTTTGAGGGGGTGGTTAGAAAGGCCTTTGTGGTGGTTGGGTATTTCTATGTGATGGTGTTGGATGACTACTCTACCCCGGTTGGTTCCATTGTTGTGGATTTTGGTTTGAATACCCCACTTGCCTATATTCTTGGTTTTCCTTCCAATTAGGGTTAGATGGATAGTATGGTTCTTGCCTAAAGTTTTGGTTATAGGGGGGACAGTAAATATTTCCACACAACTCTTAGAATTTTCTATCAATTGGGGGAATTGATCAGAGTATTGGGTCTCAGAAGACCATATACCACAATGGATGGGAGGAGGAGATTGGGATTTCCATTAGGAAGTAGAATGTTTTCAGATATGGATACTTACCTAATCGAAATTCATGCCCACATTCTCCTATAATTCAAAACATTACAACTCATGGACATCTTGAATGGGTACACTAGATCTTGAACTGAATTGTTGAGTGTTCTATTCCATTTTCTCAATTAGTGTCCTTGCAGTGATTGGGGTTTCATCCACTAGTGCACCACATGTAGCAGCATCAATCATGTTACGATCAATTAGAATTAGAACTACAAAAAAATACTATATTAAATGTTTATTTCTTATTTGGTGGTGTGGAAAACATGAACATAATATTTAAAATATTTCCCAATATTCATGACATGTTTCCCCTTGATATTGTCTTATAACACATATTTCATTCCTTATTATTGCAGTTCGAGAGACTGGGAAATATTTTTCATGAAAAAGGTCTTTTCTGTCTGCCCATACTCTTATTGGGGAATTAACATTGTAAATCCAGTATTTTTCTTTATCTTCTAAAGAAAAGGGGAATTCTCTAATATTTACTTTTTCCTCATCCACATTAGTAGGTTTTAATGTTTAACAAATAGTGTGAAATTATTTTAAATGATTTTTTGGATCCTCTTCAGGATGTCCATGGAATCTTGGTAATAAATGAATTAAACCAGATTTTAATTCAAAATTGGGTTCCTCTCTTTGTTTTTAATTGTATGCTGGTTGGATATTAGCATCTAGTGAGGCTAGTAATTTTATTATTCTACTTTTTGTACCATTGATGCACTTCTGTGCATAAGACATTTCCACCTGTTTTATTATCTTTAAAATTGGTATGTGGACAGATTTCCATGATTTTCACAAGTTAAATTCCCCTTGATAGGTCTTTATTTACCAAGGAAATAAAAATGAATACATTTATTTTTGGGTGATTCAAAAGGGAATTAGAGGATTTTGAAAACTTTTCCCTTGATGTATGACACTACGGAGTTTCCTGGGCCGAGCACCCCAACCTAAAGCCAAGACGAATGATGATTTTTGGAGGTAGAGATAGGCCACATGGTTAACAAATTCTTGATGATTCCCAGCAAACCATCTAGGGGTTTGTATTTTTTTAGACAGAAATGCTCGTACTGTCTCGGCATGGTTAACAAACTGTGCGGCCCAACCAGTAAATTGTGCGGTGGGTGGAGATTTTGGGACAAATCCCCCGCACATGTTCTCTACATAGTTTCCAAAACATGTGGCCCAGCTAACTAGACTGTGATCTATTTTATTGACATATAGAGCTATGCACACGGTTAGTTCATGGTTTAACAAACAGTGCACTATAACCATGCATTTTACCATATACCTATACCTACCCTATCTACCCTCCTAACCAACCTATGAACTAATGATTGGATCCCTAAAAACTCCATGAAAAGTGGGGGACATCAAATTAAGAAGGGGAAGACACTAAAGAGCTATAGTATCATCCAAAGAAGATAGTTCTTGGGGGACGAAGAACATGGAACCCATTCTAGGAATGTTTTGGGATTTTTCATCTGTAATTGTTGATTTTCTATTTTCTACTTCTGCTATGATGGATTATTCAGATTTTACTAGTATGATTTTAATCATTTTATCTATGAGAAAAAAAATTCTTCTTGTCTTAAGACTGTAGGAAAATGTGGGTTTATTAAACGATTAGTTTTCCTATGATTGTGTTGTTGATTTTATTCACATAATTCCCCCACCATTTACTGCATAAATTCACAGGAAATCTCATATCATACCAATAACTAAGTTTACAGGGATCCTCAAGGGAATTATGAAAAGTCCCCTATTAATCATTGGGTTCACTTTTCATTTAGAATGGGATTTTCTTAAAGAAAAGTTATTATAAATCAAATTCCAGGACAAGAAATTGATTTTTATCAACATAATCTAAACTCATCAGACCAAGGAGTTTATGAAACAATAAAAACCTAGAAATTGGGGGATATTATGAACAGTAAAACACAATTGAAAAAGATATTTCTGGAAAACTACACAAGCATTCACATCCTAGACACGTTTTTACCATAAAACAACAACAATTAGTTTGAGTATTCCTTTACTCTTGAGTTTAATCAGTTTAGAATTGAAAAAATCTTACCATTCATTATTTTAGAATATAAACACCATAATGAAGAAAATAATCATTTTTAAAATTCACCAACATCACGTAAATAATCAGAATTCAAAGAATCAAAAATACATAATTCTTCCAATGGATCGACCACATACTTACACTATAATAATTGTAAGAAAGGGAATATCAATTTGGGTTTCCGAACATAACACTTTAGCTACAATGACACCAAATTATGGATTAATTTATAAAGTTCTAAATTAATAGTGTTTTGTTAAATTGATTTGTATTAACTAAGTGAAAAAAATCAAAAATCAAAGAATTCAAGTCATAATCTCATTTCTATTTTACCCTTGTGTTCCTCATTTACGCTTGGTGTGTTGTTTTGTGTTGTGTAGAACCATAAGTGTATGAGTAGTTAGGTCACGAGTTACAAGAGTTTCAAATCATTGGAAACACTTTGTCTCGATACAGAAATCGAGCGAACCTTGTCCAGGAAATGATGTTCTCTTATAGTAGACCACAACCTAAACGTCCCCATGGAGAATATGGAGGAAGAAGAAAAAGTTGTTGTCCAAATAGTTGGGCAGACATTTGTAATTGAAAAAAACTCATACTTGAATGATGGGAAGGGGCAGAACTATAATCCACTAATGAATGTTTTAGAGTATGTTCTGTTGCATGAGAAATGAACACTGACTCAGTTTAGGTCGGGGTTTGGACACCCACAACCTCGACAATATCTTCCACAAGATCTGCCACCATTCATACCTCCAAATCAGTAGAGGTTTTCCCTCTGGAACATTAGTAGTTTATACCCGAAATTCCTTAATAAAAAATTCCTCCATGTCGTACTATTATTGAGTATGGGTTTCCTTCCATCCGTATAGTGGACACCAGTATAGTTAGACAACCAATGCTAGCCCAACCCATTGAGATCAAGCCGACTATCATGTAGCTTATTCAAAACATTGGACAGTTTGGAGGCCTACCAAGTGAAGACCATAATGCTCATATATAAAATTTTCTATAAATTTGTGGAACATTCAGTTACCACAGATTGTCCAAGGATACAATTAATCTTCAGTTGCTTCCCTTCTCTTTAAGGGATAGGGAGAAGGATTGGATTAAGGGACTGCCTCAACGGTCCATTCTCACTTAGGAGGCATTGGCCCAAGCATTCCTATCTAATTATATTCCTCCATCCATGATGGTTACTTTTTGGAATGAGATTCACAATAATCAACAATGCATTTCTGAATCATTATATGAGTCTTGTGAGTGTTTCAAGGAGACGTTGAGAAAAATCCCTCATCATGGCCTTCCATTGTGGATACTAGTTCAGAATTTCTATGGAGGCATCACTATGAACACTAAATTATTGGTCGATGTAGAGGGTGGAGGTATATTTATTAGTAAGTCACTAGAGGAGTTCTTTGATTTGTTGGAAGTCATGTCATGGAACAAATACTAGTGTAATTCCAAGAGAGGCACTCAAAATAGAGGCTTGCAATACATTGATGCCAATATAATTCCGGTCGCCCAACTTGATTCCATATCCAAGAAGATAGATGCATTGAATTTGAAACATATGTTTCACATTCAAGTGGTCAATCACCCGACATGTAGTGAATGTAGAGACAAGCACACCATGGGTGAGTGCTTAGGGGAATGTGTTGGACCATCAACAAGAATGGTAAACTATGTTTCTCTAAACTGATGGAAATATATATACCCTCAATACTAGAACACAACTTTGGTATATAATAAAAATATGGTCTCAGGGTAACAACTGCAAAATCCTCATCCCTAACCACAGATACCACCCGATTATGGTCAGCAGTAATTTCAAAATCTTTATCCTAGTCAATAGAATGGAAATTATTTTCAACAAGGATACTAACAAAAACAAGGTTACAAAAACCCTCACCTGATATAATCTCCAAGGCATCTAGTACCTCAAAAGGAAGCACAACTACCTCAGGAGGAACACTCATTAAGGCTGAAAGAAATGATGTCAAAATTTATGACAACTACTGAGACAAGATTCTAGAATCAGGTGACATCCATTAGAAGACTCGAAAATTTGATTGGGAAACATGATAATCAACATTGTTCAAGGAAACCCAATAAACTACTGAGTAATTCATAATAGAATCTAAGGGAAGAGGCCAATGATGTAATGTTATAAAGTGGGAAGAAGCTACCCTATAAAGGAACTATATGTCACGGTGAAGCTACAAATCCATATCAATCCACACTCTCTTCGGATAGATAAGCTAAAGTTGAGGAGTCCCCCTCTAAACATGAACTAGTTAAGGAACTTGAAGCCGCACTAGGAAAGTAAAATGTGGTGGTTAAGCCTTATGAGCACACCTTTACACTTCTCATAAGAATGGAGAAAATAAAGTTGGATCAATAGTTTTCAAAATTTCTGGAAGTCTTTCATAAATTACATATCAACATTCCATTCGCAGAGGCATTACCTCATATTCCCACATACACAAAGTTTATGATGGGAATCCACTTGAATTAGAGGAAAATAGTGTACTTGATAACCATTCCAGTCACCAGGGAATGATCATAAGTGGTGTAACACTCACATCCTCCTAGGATCCAAGATCTGGAAAGTTTCGAAATACATTGAACAATCAGATCTTGTGAGTTTGGGAGGGCCCTCTATGATCTGAGGTCTAGTTTCAATCACTTTCCCTTTGCATTCTTTAAGAAATTAGTTCTGAATGATCTCAAGACAACTCGAGTGGCATTATAGATGGAATATCAGTTAATTAAATATCCTCAATGGCTGATAGATGATGTACTATTAAATGTGGGGAGATTCATTCTTCCTTCATATTTTTAACATACTTGACATGGAAGATGACCAAGATGCACCACTTATTCTAGAAAAAACTTTTCTAGGATATTGGGAATGTTTTACTCAATTTTGATCAAGGTGAGATGATATTTTGAGTGGGGGATGAAAATGTTTCTTAAAATTTAATCAATATTGTAATATAAGTCTCAATTATGGGAAATAATTATTTTTATGCATTAACTACAGTGTAAGATCTCTATGGCTACAAGGGAGATGACATGGGATGTTTCTCACTCAATAATAAACCGGTTGTTGAGGAAACCCAGCCTGACGAAGAATGAAAGGAGATCAAATTTATTATGGGAGAGGGTGGTAATTATTTGCAGTGAGCAATGGTTCCAGATATGCTGGAGTGTTCCAAGGTCGAGCCAATTGGGCCTTCAGTTCATAAATCCCCACATCTCAATTTGTAACCCCCATCTTCTTCCTTAAAATATGGGTACACGAGAGATGATAATACTATGTTAGTAATCCTCGATGAATCACTTACAGAACATCAAGAGGAGGAACTATTACAATTTCTACAGAGGATAAAACATGCCATTGGTTTGACGGTTGAAGATCTCAACGGTATCAGTCCCACTATTTCCACACATAAGGTGTTGCACGATGAAGAGGAAAATCCCTTTTGACAACCGCAATAGTGGATAAACCCTCTAGTAAAGGAGGTCATAAAGAATTAAGTGATCAAGATTTTAGATGCCATAATCCTTTATTGAATCTCTGAAAGTCCATGGGTATGTCCTCTACAAGTGGTACCCAAAAAGGGAGATATCTCCATGGTGAACAATGATAGAAATGAGCTTATCCCAACCAGAATAGTCACGGGATGGACAGTATGTGTAGACTAATGGAATCTCAATGATTTAATGAGAAAGTATCACTTTCCACTTCCCTTTATTAATTATATGTTACAGGGTTTGACGGGGCACAAATTCTACTTCTTCATATACGGTTATTCTTGACATAACAAAATCTCCATATCCCCTATGGACCAAGAAAATAGCCCCTTCACATGACCATATATAAAATTTTTATTTTGATGGATGTCATTCAAAATGTGTAATTCTCCAGCCACCATACAACTGTGTATATTGGAAATATATCATTATATGGTAGATCTGATTTTAGAAGTTCTCATGGATGATTTATTAGTATGTGGAAAGTCATTAAACACCTTCTTGTGAAATTTAGAATTGGTTCTTGAATGCTGCAATAACACTAATCTCGTTTTAAAATGGGAGAAGTTCCATTTTATGGAATAAAAAAACATTTTATTAGGCTATAAAATTTCATATAAAGGGATTGAGGTTTATCTAGCAATGATTTAGGTAATATCACAGTTTCCTATTTCCACTTCAATCTATGGAAATTGGATTTTTCTAGGGATTGCAGGATTTTATAGATGGTTCATCCGTGACTTCTCCAGAATAAATCACTGATTGACCAATCCCCCATTGAAATATGAAATCATCGAATTTGATGAAAAATGTAATACAACCTTCCATCTTCTCGAACAATGATTTTTCGAGGCTCCCATTATGATTTCCCCAAACTGGGAGGAACTATTTGACTTTATAAGTGATTAAAGTGACTATGTGGTGGGGGAAGTGATCAGAAAATAGCTAAATCAAATCTTTAGAAAAATTTATTATGCACGCCAAGCATAGAATGATACCCAAATAAATTACACTACCAAGGAAAAATAAATGTTAGCAATGGTTTTCACATTTGAAATTTTTCTATCTTAGTTTGTGCAATCTATATTCATTTTATAAACTGATCATACCATTATCATGTATTTTCAGAATAAAAAGGATGATAAACCATGACTCATCTGTTGGGTACTCCCCCTCCAAGACTTCGATTTGGAGATCTAAGATACGATGGGACTTGAAAATTTTGTTTCTGGTCATCTCTCCATGCATGAATTCCCCCACTTATAAATAAAATATGACTGATAAATTAAAAAGGATTTCCTAGATGTGCAATTGTTCTCAGTTGAAGAAACACCTTGGCCATGTTATGCCTACATTTCTAATTACCATGTCATAGGAGTCATTCATCCAGATTTTACATTTCAACAAAATAATGTATTAATGTTTGAGTTGAAACTATATTTTTGAGAAGACCTGCTACTTTTCAACTCTGGTGGTGATGGGGGGATCTGCCAATGTGTCTCAGATGAATAAATTCAAAGAATTCTGAATTTTTTTTCATTCTTCTCCAGTTGGAGGGCATCATAGGCTAGACCGAACTATAGAAAGGATTTTGAAATGTGGTTTTTTTTCATCAATGAACAATGATTCTTATTATTTTGTATCTCACTATGATAGGTGCCAATGAACTTGTAACATGGGCCGTCGAGCTGAAATTACACCACACCCCATCCTTGAAGATGAGGTTTTCGACATGTGGGGAATTGATTTTATGGTTCCCTTTACACCATAATTTGAAAATTTATATATTTTGGTGTGTATTGATTATATTTACAAATGGGTGGAAGTTACGACAAAAACAAACATCAAGGTGATGGTCATTGTCGCCTTGTTAATGAAAAACATTTTCATCCTGTTTGGAGTCCTATGGGTTGTTATTAGTGATCATGGGAAACATTTCGACAACGGGTTGATGAAGAAGGTGATTCTGAATTATGGAGTTAGGCAAAACTAGGGGACACCATTTCATCAGAAATAAAGCAGTCAAGTGGAGGTTTACAAATATGAATTGAAGAAAATTCTGGAGAAAATAGTGGATGCTTAAAGGAAGTACTGGTCCAAAAAGAATGATGATGCATTGTGGGCATACCATACCGCCTTCAAAACACCTCTGTTAATGTCTCCATTCTAATTAATCTTTGGGATACTGTGTCACTTTCCAGGGGAACTAGAACATAAATCTTATTGGGATATCAAATCCATAAACTGTGATCTGAAAGATGCAGCAAAAAAATGAAATTTTATCTAAGAGAGCCTGATGAGATTTGGAGAGAGGCATATGAGAATTCCATGTTATATAAAAAGAATATAAAGGTTCTTCATGAATGCATAATATCCCAAAATTCCTTCAATCCTGAAAATAATGTATTATTATTTTACCCTCATTTGAGACTATTTTCAGGAAAATTAAAGTCCCATAGGTTGGGACCTTTTTATGTTTTCATGACTTCCCCCATGGTTTGGTGGAAGTTGCTGGCACTGACAGTCAAAATTTCAAGGTGAGAGGGAAGTGCCTCAAACCCCGTCTTAATATAAAGGAAATGGTGGGAACGATATCCACTATTCATTTCAGGTATCTTAAGGCCCAAGTAAGTCAATCTCGAGACTATAAACATATCACATACTGAAAGGTAACATGACATTCTAAAAAACTTTTGTTATAAATTAGTTTTTGTTTGAGTGTGATTTGGGATGCATGATAGTGGGATTTTGATTAACAATGTATTTTAGTTTAAAATCATTCTAACAAGAGATATATCATATTAAATTTTTATAATAAAAATCATGAATCTCTTATAAAAAATATTAAATAATCTTTTATACTTCATGGTGGAACAATGTTTTCAATATTAAAGGGGTGTTTAGAGTTCAAAAGATGTAACTTTTCAAAAATAATTTACCCAGAACTAGCCACTCTATTGGTGCATATTTTGACCAAACCGTGTGAAAATAGTGCACAAACCATGCACCTTGGACACCAATTCTAGTGGAAAATCACATGGTTGGCACATGGTTTTTTAAAACCATGCACCCAAACCGTGCGTCCACAAAACCCCCCAAATTGCTTAAAATCTTGAACCCCCTCCTCTCGTCAAAATTTTGTAGACTCTCCCCTTCGATTTTTGTGCCATGTTCTCCTTCCCCTTCCCCTTCAAACTCTATTCTCATTTCCACTGGATCCTCTACTAATGAACTTCTTCTTCTCTTCCTTCTTTATTTTTCATCTTCCCCTCTTCTTTCTCTTTTTTTCATTCTCTTTTCGTCCAAGGGTTCTGCCATCCCCATTTTTTCCATTTTATTTTCTCTTCTTCTTCTTTTTGGCCTCAATTTCTTCTTTCTTTTCCATTGTTTTTCACAAATTCATGGTCACACAATTTCACGCTAATGATTTTCTCACCAAATACCTAATTCTGAAACTTCAATTTATATATTTGAGATTTTCCAAAGGATATTTGTGTTCTTTCATTTTATTAGTGGAATATCCTATCTCTTCTTTTTGTAAATTATTGAGATTTTGTTGTGTGTTCTTAACCACATACAGGTTCCCAAAACCCCACCCTAACATGCCATCCTCCAAGTGACCTTGTCGTTCTAGTTTAATTTCTATCTATGGAACCCATTTATAATTTAGTAAAAAGATGGAGAGTTTTAGGTATAGGAAATTTATAAACTGAGATGTGAATACCCATAACACATTTTCCTTGGAAAATCATGAGCCTTTGGTGATATTCTGAGGAATTTTAGATGTTCATCACCCGAGGAAACCTTACTCATGCCCAATCAATTCAACAACCCACCTTCAAGGATGTAGTATTGGAATTCGTGTAAACCTTCAAGTGCCATGATTGGTACAATGAGGATGAGAAAGGATTTATGTGTGATGATGAAGGCGGTGCCACATTCCGCCTCATGAAAAAATATATATAGTCTCTGGCTCAATGAGTTTTTAAATTTCATTAGGATTTATGATTGAGCATATGTGAATTTTTTTTTCTTTGATGAAGTGCCTCTTGAGTGGGATCCTGTTGCTTCTCAATCCTTTTGGGCCACCATTACCCAACCCAGAGACTCTTATGTGCCTCAAACATCCAAGGAATTCCGATTTATCAACGCAATCCAATGAGTTTTACATCAAATAGTTACAACCTTATTTACATCTTGAACAGAAAAGGAAGGTAATGTGAGTAATTGGAATATATTCAACTTATCATCCATGATCATAGACACCGAAGTCAACTATGTCTTCTTCTTCTCCCAATACATAAAGAACATGTTTTCCAAGATGAAGGGGGTCTTTTTTGGGTAAATTTGTCACTCTCTTGGTGGATCGCTTGGACCTCAAATTTGATGAGACCAAATTTATTTAGCTTATACCATCCCCTTTCATGGAAATCACACTTATCCAGTGTATGAATATTCTTGATGTTTATAGAATAATATTCTTATTTCGTGGCCCTCCCAGGGCCACCCCAGCTGTGACCCAACATGAGGCCTCTGCAGAAAAGGCTCCTCTAATGGAACCTATTACCTCCCACCACTCCTCTCCCCATGAATGACCATTTTCCCCCAAGGCCTCTTTCGATAATATGGTTCCACCACCGTAACCTCCCTATCATTCATACGACAATATGTAGGGAACCCCTTATGCTGACCTAGACCTCTATTGTAAATGGCCTCAAGATCAATACCAGATGTACCACTAGAAGATAGAGAAAATATGTTGGAGGGGGAATGGCTCAGCCTGGCCAATCTTCAACCTCCCACTCTCTATGAGGCCATTCCCTACCACCATCTATTATATTACATGTATGGTGCTTCCCTGTTCTTGCTCAATCTTTCTTGGGGCTCTGAATCAATGGGCGATCCTTCCACCACCTGTGCTCCCACGGAATAAATGGCCACACCTCTACATGCTGCCGATCTAACCTAGGATGAAGCCGCTCATGAACTATTTATTTGATCCCTCTAATACCTCCCCAGTATGAAATTAATGATGTTTTGTTGTTATTATTTCTTATATTTTTATTGGGTGACATTATTATACTCTATTTTTTATTTTTTCACTTACTTTTCATGGTGTGATTGTGTGATTCCTTTTTGATTCACTGTCACATGATTTGGTTTTTTTTCATCACTATACTGGTTTTCTTTTTTAGTCAATAGGTGACTCAATATTTTCATAATGAAGCCATGCTTCTACATGGAGGGCTCTTACACACCAACTTCTTTCCACTACTTACCAACATTATAGGGGATAATTTTAGTTCAACAATTCTTCACTCATTTTTTTATCCCTCTCCTATTCGACAATCCTTTCCCACCCTTTTCCACCTTCCTACCTTCACGGAAGACCATGCTCAATTTTAAGTGTGGGGAAGGGTGCCCACATATGGAACCCCATTAGGTTGAATGCTTGAATAAATTCCTAGGATGAACTGTTTTCATAGGTGTTTTTAAATGGATTTTATATGTTCCAGAGGCTTATATAAATTGGATAAAAATGAATTTTGGGGAATTATTTCTAAAAATTACTCCTATGTCAAGATTGATAATCCTTGTTTCTGATATTAATAAACATTATAACACTTGAAAAGGAACCTTTATTCATTAATTTTGGAAGAATGTTTTTAGATATGACTTCTGTATTAGAGTAATTTAAATTAAATAACCCCTTAAAAAGGAACTCAATTTTTTCATAAAGTGAGGTGAGTCTTGAGAATTATTGATTCTGCACTACTGGTTATCACATGGTCATAATTTTAAAAACTATTGACTTGCTCCAAATTTCTATCATATGTTGACATGAGAAAATGGTTTGAATTGAATGATAGTATCTCATTCCACTAAATTGTTTTTCGAGATATGCTAAGACATGCCCAATATTTTTTGTGACCTTCCATCATGTTCCAAAAGATTCAATTCAATGAGGGTGTATGACCTATAAATGTGTTAGCCCACCAATTGGAGACAAAAAAACCTAACCTTAACCAATGTAAGTGTATTATGAGATAGAAATGGGGGTTGGGACATTCCTTGATTGAATAATGGAGAATTCAGTTTCAGGAAATATTTATTTATAAACAAATGTTTTGATGTTTTGGATTAAATATACCTTGGTAGCTAACTTCACATATTTGGGGAGCCATGAAGTTTTAAAGTTTTAATTTTTAATGATAATTCATTGAAAATCCATATTCATGGGATTAATATAATTTGTGATCTTTCTACTTGGAGATTTGGTAATTCCTTTAAAATAATTGTCTAGGAATTTTTTGGGGAAAAACAATCAATCCAGTGTGGGGGAGTTTGATGCACTCATGTGTACAGGAAATTTCCAATTGTTTTATTATAATGAAAATGGTTATGTGGATGTATTTTTATGATTTTCACAAGTTAATTTTTCATTTATATGTATTTTAGTCACCAAGGTAACAAAAATGAATAAATTTAATTTTTGGGTGATTTAGAATTTAATTAAAGGATTTTGGAGCCTTTTACCTTGACGTATGCCACTACGGAGTGGCTAGGGCCAAGTACCCCAACCTAAAGGCAAGATCAATGCTTATTTTTTGATTAAAATACACCCTATACGGTCTTCTCAGGGTTAACCAAACTGTGTGGATTCACAACAAACCATGCAAGGGTGTGTATTTTCTCCACACAGATAACAAACCGTGTGGGGGGTAGAGATTCTGGGATAGATCCCATGTGCATATTCCTCACACAGTTTCCAAATAATATAGCCAAGACAACCAGAATGTGGATTATTTATTTTATTGACATAGCCATGTGCATGGTTGGTGCACGGTTTAACAAATCCTATTATGTAACCATGTTGTTGACCATAGCTCACTACCTACCCCTATCTACCATATTTCCAAACCTCTGACCCATGAATTAGACCCCTAAAAACTCTAGTACAAGTGGTGGTGACCATTTTTTATTTAAAATAGATTTAGAATCCAGAGGATCTTTTGTAGAATACAGTTCTTCATTGAGGAAGATCTTAGATCTCAATCTACATAGGTTTTGGAATTTTTGTTTTGTAATTATTGATTTTATCTTTTCTAATTCTACTAAAATGGATTCTTCAGATATTATCAGTATGATTTTAAACATTTTCTCCATGATCATCTAGATTTCCCTTTTGTTGGGGCTGTGGGTAAATGTGGGTTCGTTAAACGATTAATTTTACTACGATTGTGATTTTTATTTTTCTCACATAATTCCTATAACATTTCTTTCTTAACTTCACTATAAACCTCATATCAGAAAAAGAATGGAGTTTTTTGTCATTATAAGGTGAACTATGACAATTCTACTCATATCATTGGGTGAACATGTTTTTTTCTAAAGGGTTGTTCTTAAAGAAAAGTTACTAGAAATCAAATTTCAGACCAAGGAATTTATTTCTATCGACTTAATCTGAACTCACCGGACCAAGGGTGTTCTGAAACATTCAAAACCTAGAAATTTAGGATATTATGCACAAAAACACAATATGAAAAGATATTTTTTATGACCTACATATGCATTCACATCCCTGACACATTTTTATCATAAAACATCAATAATTATTATGATTTTTCCTTTACTCTTGTGTTTATTCATTTTAGAAATGAAATAACCTTAGCATTCATTATTTTGGAATATAATCACTACAATCAAAAAACAATCATTTTTAAATTTCAGAATCTATACTGAATTAATCTCAATTCAAAGAAGCAGGACACCTTAATTATCCATGTGGATCAACCCCGTTCTTACACTATACTAACTGTGAGAAATGGAATATCAATATGGGTTTCCAAACATGAAACATATTCTGGAACAACACCGTCCATGTTATATGAGATTATTTAAGTTTTAATGTGGGTTCTAGAAGAAGAAGAACAGTGAAGAAGAGTTTCAATGTGTAGTGTGTCCTCCATCAAAGTGTTTTCTTGTGTGTATTTATGTCGTTGATTTAGGATCCTCTACAGTTCAGGTTCGAACGGTGCAAAATATCACGTAGTATAATGTTTCATGAACCAAAGATATAATATATATAGATCAGAACACAAAATTATTGAAATGGTATAAGAGAAAAAAATAAGTATTCAAAAATATATGTATTATAAAAAACACGCACTAAAAACTGAAGCCCTCCAAAGAAATAGTGAAAACTTTTGACAGTGTTGTCCTGACCTGACAAATTTATTATGATTTTAAGGTTGATTTTTAATATATGCATACCCCGGGTCATCTTTCAAGGAGCGTTGGTGGTTTTTGGTTATGGTACATGATATGGGGAATAGAATCCATAGAGCATATATAGATAGGAAAATATTCTCCTAAGATGAATTTTCCTTTGGTTTAAGGACCATTTCTATACACAACATTTGTAGAGTCATTAGGGAATTTTTTGTATAGTCAAAAAAAAGGTGTCTGTAAGACTGTATCCTTCCATTTCTGAGGGCCATGATGTTTTTATAGAACATCAGATTTTTTTTATTTTGTGGACCACATGGGATGGAATGTTAATGGGAATATGTCTAAATGTATGAGGGAATTTTTATTGGTATTAGTTTTAGAAACAGACCCCACAAAAATTTGACATGTGCAAAGGAGGGATAGAACACAGTGTTGCTTAACGTCACACTTCTAGAAAATTTGAGACTAATGGTGTTAAATAAATTTACTCTAACTAATGGTGGGTAAATGATTCATTTTTTCCACATTAGTTTGACCATAAATTTCCTTTATCTTCATGAATAGAAAAGGGAAAATATGTAAATCATAATCTATAGGGTTTTTGAATCCAAGGACTAAGGCGGCACATAAATTTCATAAGTGTGTATGGAGGTAGGAATATCCACTCTTTAGGATGAATTTTCCTTTGGTTGATTATCTGTTTTTGTGGAAAATATATGCAGACCTACCAAGACATGATGTGAAATGTCTAGAAAAGGTGTCTGTAAGACACTAGAAATCCATATATGATATCCATGGATGATTATGAAGATTCTTAATTTTATGGACATAGAGTATGGTGTGTGGAGATGGGGTACTTGATCATTAAAAAGGGTACATTTTAGGTTCTAATTTGCAAGAAATTCTAGGAATACGTGGAGTTATTTTTATCTTATCCATATTAGTTGTTTCCTAACATATGTCTTCCCCTTAGATAGGCATAGATGGGACACTCTTATTTCACAATTGAATCAGAAATATGAGATTCAAATGTCACTATGTATTTTTTGAGGACATGAATCAAGATGCAAATAGTTCTTTTAAGGCATATTTCTATAATAATCTGATAGGCATAGATGGGACACTCTTATTTCACAATTGAATCAAAAATATGAGATTCATATGTCACTATATATCTTGTGAGGACATGAATCAAGATGTAAATAGTTCTTTTAAGACTTATTTCTATACGAATATGATTAATTCATATGGATGAAGCATTTTCATTTTTGATGTAGATTCACCAATGAAGAGGGGTGTGTGTCAAACTTTTCCTCACATATTCATTTCTTTCATAGGGTCGTGAGGGGAAATACCCCTTTTCATGTCTTATCCTTAGGGTGAATATCGAGTATTGAGTATCCTACATTTTCAAAATCATGTGATTTGGATGTTGATGAAGAATACACATGTAATCATTGGGTAATAGAGTCGGGATGTTCTGACATGTCCAGGATGTGAGTAGGAAAGAAAGTGTAAACCATGGTATCAAGGGTTCATGGAATAGGAGGAATAACATGGTCCTTATTATACATTTGTCGTATGAAGAGAGGAAAATCCACTCTAGGGGATGACTTTTCCTTTGGCTAACATGAATGTTTTATAGTCAACATATGCAGATCTGTCCAGGAATTGTATGCATTGTTAAGAAAAATGTGTCTGAAGGAAACTAGACATCTACTACTGATGGATGTGGATGATTATGAAGATCCCAGGTCACTCAAAGTAAGATGTTTGACAACTGGAGGGACTGTGCCTGAATATATTAAATGCATTTGTGATATGATTTACCCATATATATTGGAACTCCCCCACATAGATCTAACTCATAAGTGGGATGAGGCATTTGGATACCCTTTGTGGGGATGTGCCTAGGTTTGGAGATCATGGAACCCAAATATTGGACACCCAGTATGGGTCTGATTCATTGGCAAGAGGAGAAGAACTTATCTATATTTGGGGTACCTTGTAGTGTAATGTTATACGGTTAGGACTTTAGGTTTCCCAATATGGATTTAAAAACACTAATATGTCATTTAAATTCATGCCAGTTGGTTCATACATTGTATATTGATTTTTCTTGACCCTGTGGGGAGTCCCCTACCAAAATTCCTATTCCCAAATGAGTTTTTCTCAATGTAAGGAACAAGGGACATCAATAATTTCATTCAACCACCTAGGGATGAAAGGATGAATGATAGAGAATTTTTGGGCCATGCATTTTAACTTCATGAGGTGAGGACGTAGATGCTAATTAGTTTAATGTTGTGTATCATGGATGAATTTATTGTGTTGATTTTTGTCATATGATTATGATGACTTTCGTATAGTTTAACATTGTGTGGAAATGATGGTGACAACACAGCTTAATTTTCATGTTTCAGGGAAAACATATCAAAGGAATCATGCATAAATATGAGATAATATTGTCTGGATATTCCAAATATTCCCCGAACATGAGAAGTGTTGTAAGTATAAACCATGATTCTAGGATCCCTCTAGTTAGGAGGGATGATGTGAGACTTAGGAGCCAATAAGGATATGGAATTAGGAAAAAACACTCTTGAAGAAGAATTTAACATTGGTTGATAGGCCATTTTTGGGGCACGTATGCATAGCCACCATGGAATAATGTGCATAGTCAAACAAAGGTATCTGAAAGACACTAGTTGACCATTTCCGATTTTCATGGGTGATTATGGTGTTCCATGATTTCTTGGGGCTTGGAGTTTGACATATGTGAAGGGTATTTTTGGGTACATGAAGAAAATATCTAGACCATGATTACTTATGAGGTAATAGATCCTCTATATAGATCTAATTTGTATGTATGGGGAAGCATGGTATTTAACACTTTTGAGAAGTAAGATTCTAGATTTGAAATCCCCGGTATCTATTTTTATTTCTCAAGAAGGAGATTGGGGGCCCCTTTTTTCATTGTATGGTGGCTGTACTAGGATGAATGATCTAGGCATCACTATGTGTCCTCTGAGGGTTGGAATCAATCCATACGTAGTTCTTGAGAACTCCCTATGTCAGTATGACATGTGCACCGAAAGGGGAATTTGTATCATGTGGGGGATAGAACAAGACCTAGGTTCAATGTGTCTCTATGTATCCTGTGAGATATGGAATCATGTTTTTCATAGTTCTTGAAGGAAATTTCCTGTATATATCTGATCCATACACAGGGAAGAGGAAAATTTTTTTGGTGGCTACTGGACCAGGATGGAGAACCCTGGCATCACTACATATCCTGTGAGAGAAGGAATCAAGCCACATGTAGTAATAGTGATTCCTCCCTATACAGGTTTGTCTTATACACAGGGAGGTGGGGAAATTTTTTAATGGGCATGTAGCATATAGGTATCCGATGTTCATCCTGGGTCGAACCTTTACCACCATTCTTAAGCTCATGTGAGCTATGCTTTGTGTGATAAACAAGGAATACCTAGGGTATCCTCCCATAATACAAAGGTGGTTGGGGGTATAATAGATTCATTTTGTTACCATATGGCAGCTAGACTAGGATTAAATATCCCAATGTCACTACATATCCCACAAGGGTAGGAATAAAGCCTTAATTTATTATAAGACAATATGTTTCTTATACCCATCAGAACCATAGATAGAAGGGGGTCATTTTTTAAAAGTGGATATACTAGGATAAATGATCATGGTGTCACTATATATCCCTATATTGTACAAATCAATTCATAGATAGTCTTGTAGCTTGGCATGGTAGGAGATTGATGCCAGAGGTAATGTACCCTCGGGTGAGAACATTGTTGGAGTCATGCAGTTTTAAGGTCATATGGTGAGGATGTAGAATTTTTCTACAAAATTTTGACCTATACGTAGGGAGAGGGCTATTATTGATTTTGACAGGTGTCTGGACTAGAATGTAGTATCCAGGCATCATTATGTATCTTTTGAGTGCAAGAATCAAGCCATATGTAGTTTTAAGGACTCCCCATGCTAGTCTGTCCTATTCATGGAGATGGGGTGTCTTATAACATGCATTCACTATAATGGGATTATTATACTCTTATATGATTTTTCTGTGTGGGAAAAATCCTGACCATCATTCCTAAAATCACGTGAGTTGTACTTGGTGTGAGAAATAAGGGACGACAATGAGTTCCCTAATAGTATAAGGGAAATAGATGATATAATAGAGGCCTTCCATGTCATGTGATGGTTGGACCAAGACATTTTGTCAATGTGTCTCTACATATCCAATTGATGAATATGAATAAAGAAATACATAGTTCTATAAAAGGAACTTTCATTATAGGTTCATCCACACACAAGGAGGGGGATTGTTTTTCCTTACCCATACACAAATCTGATCCATGCGCAACAAGACATTGTTTAGGACACAACTATCACTGTGTAGTTTATCATCTTGTAGTTAAGATGAGGATGATTGGACATTTAATGTCATGATGTGTGGTTGAATTCATCATGTAGTTTATTATCATGAGATCAGGACATCTTTTGTATAGTTTAATGTCATGTGGAAAGGATATGGATGGTGCTATGTAGTTTAGCATCGTGCAGCTAAGAAAATGTTGATCATCATTAGACAAAGTACTAATTCGGGATTCTTGTTTTTATGGGAGATATGGTTTGTTTTCCATCAATTTAATTTATGGAATACTCTCCATTAGAGTAATATTTTTGTATAACATATATCCATTCCCATTTTGGCTCTAACATTGTAGGTTTTTTCCCAAGTATCATATGGGTTCTGAGGTCAAACCCATTTTTTTTTGTGGAATGATTACTTGTGGATCTTTTTATTAATTGATTTTGTAATTCAATTTTTGTATATATTAAATTGTTGAAATGTGTGAAATATCTTCTCATCCAACCACTCCATCTCATAAATGAATTTCTGTGATTTCTCATCTACATATATTTGATCAAAGACAGTTACACAGAGCGATGGCAGTTGAATTTCAATGGGCATAACTACCTCTACCATATATACAAATGAGTACATGGTCACTTGAGTGGATGTGAGGTTTTTCTGATGGTAAACCCAAAAACCATGAAGCAGTTTGTCCGAACGTTATTTTTTATCCGTGTCTACCACTTTCGGGGTATATTGGATAAGGTCTTGTTAAAATCCTCTATCTATCTGTTGGACACTACATGGTAGCTGGATGAACAGATAGATTTGATACCATACTCTTGGTAGAGTTTGGAAAATAAAATAGAGAATAAATTGGTGTTTTTTCCATCATTATTGTGTGATGGACACCAAAACTGGTGATGATTCGAGCTTTCACAAAGTTAATAAGGCATTTTACTCCAACTTCTTTAAGCAGTGAAGCTTCTGCCCATTTGGAAAAGAAGTCGGTTTCAGTGAGAAATAACTTGAACTGTCTGGCTATGGTGTACGGATGTGGTCCCACAACATCCATTCCCCAAATGATGAATGGAAAGGAGTACTTAGCAGTGTGGAGAAACTCCAGTGGTCTATGGATGAAGTTGGCATGGAAATTGTAGGAATGACACTTTTTGGTGAAATTGGAACCATCATGCATCATGGTGGGCCAATAGTAACCAAGCCATAGAATTTGATGAAATATTTTGGATGTGGACTAGTGTTCCCCAAATGTCTTAGTATGCACTTACTTCATGACGATGATAGTATTTCTTTATCAACACACCTGAGAAGGACTCCAACAAGGCCTCACTTATAAAGAACCTTTTTCTAGTTTTTGTCATCATGAAACATGGAACTGACTTCTCTTATTCGAATATATTCACTTCCATCCCTACCTGGTGGGAGTTGTCCCTTTTAATGATAGTCTACAATGAGATTCATCCAGCCGGTGGTAGGACCATACAAATCATAGATGGGACTAACATAATTAATTTCATCCATGTTTGCCTAAATGAATGGCAGGGCCATCGGTCGATGGGAAATATTGATGACTCTTTCATTCTAATCTGAGTCGCCCAGAGTTATGACTTCATTTTCAAATGCATCAGATTGCATATTCTATAGATGAGGGACATAAGCTAGTGTCAGATCCAATGGAATTTTTCCATCAATTCTAAAACATTATTCATCAACGAGATCGGCTCCTCTTTCTTTATAGCATAGTCACCATTGACTTTCATAATGACTAGTTCTAAATTGACTTTAATATTTATGTGTTTGAATTTCACTTGGAGTTCTAGTTCCAAACATAAAATAAGGGCCATGTGCTCTATATAACACCCCAAGCTTCCACATTACTCTCTTTTTAAATAATTAAATAGCTTGTGCTACACGCAACACTGAGTTCAAGCACACCACAACTTAACAAACAAGCCATTTAAAAGAGGTTATGAATATTATTAACCACATTTTGAATTTTCTATATTCCATATAATTTTAACATCCATCTTATGTGTTTCTTATACATAACATACAAACAAATCCATCTTCTCATATAAAACATGTATTTTTCAAAAGATATAGTTTTACATCCTTTTAATAGAGAACAATTTTTATGTACAAAATTTGACACTTTTATAAGTTTTATTTGGAAAAATAATATTCTTCTTTAGAAGTAGGACATAAAAATTTACTTTGGTTATATTTTTTGTATTTTCTGTATATTTCATATTTTAATTAAAAGTGAAAAATATAGCATTTTAATTCAACACTAACATTTCATCTAATTTATTTATATAGTTATATTGTCATTTAAATTGATTTAAAAGTGTAATTGGATTATTTTTTTATCATTTAATATAATTTTGGTAATTACAAATAATTTCAAATTAAAATTAGACATAAAAACTTGTCAATCTTTTGATAGTTTTTACTTCTAAAAAACATATTTTCTATTTTAACAATGGGATTTAATTTTAAACTAAATAATGTAATTTATTTGTTTTCAATTAGGTAATATACAAATCAGTTTTGATTTCATAATATCAAAATTATATTTGGGTAAAATGTTTGTAATTTTCTGAAAAGGATCAATTTCTTATAAATAGTGAAAAACAATGCATTAACATTAAAATCTGACGTTCTTTTATTTAAATAATTACATTAATTTAAATTTATTTTAAAGTAAAAAATATATAAATAATACATATAATAGTCTCAAGTATTTAATTGTATTAATTTTTTAATATAATTAGATATATAAAATTTTATTGAACTTTTGAACGTCTCTTTTACCCACCTTCTAGGCACATTTAAAAATTAGAACTAAACAAAATTTTACCAATTCTATGAATTAAATTTCAAAAATCTAACATACATGGTTGTAATAAATGTGAAAATTTTGGCCTAATATGATCAAAATAATTTTTCATGAATGGTTACTTTTGAATTTTGTTTACCAAGATTAAAGGTAAATAGGGTAATTAAAGGATAAAATAATAATATAATAATATAAAATTACCATATTACATGTCCTAATTTTTTGGATAAATCTATTTAGACCAAAATAAATCATATTTAGAAATTGTGATTCTTTTTATTCCACTTGTGTGATATTAGGACTTTTATTATATTTTATTTAAAGAAGAGTAAAAAATGTCATATTCAAATTTTAATAACTAAACCATTTTTAATATAGGGATATACATATGATAAATCTGACTATAAATATTCATTAGAAATCTTATAAATTTATATAAATGATTATATTTTATTCAATAATTTTCAGACATCAAATAATTAAATTTTATTGTGACATCATGATGATGCAGTAATTGGTTTGTTAAATGAAGAATCAAACAAAATGATATTAATAATATTAAAATAATGATAATTTGAGTTAATTAATGACATCCACTAATATTAAAGATACAATATGAATTTTAGAGACATATTAAAGATAATTATTCGATGTTATCATGTTGGTTTTATATTTTTTAAAATTAAAATTTGGAATAGTATCAAAATTGACATAAATGATACTTTAAAATAAATAATATTTAATTAAATGATATAAAATTTATAATAATTTAATTTTAGGCCAACTAACTTATATAGTATTAAATATGTCATAAATGATACAATTTGGGTTTGTTTGATATTTTATATTAATTATATTAACCCTATAGTGTCAAAATACAAGAAGACATAGTAAGAGTTAAACTATTTAACTAAGTGTTAAATCCCAAAGATAAGGTTAAATTTATGACTTAAACATGTATAAAACCTATTTTTTGTAATTATTTCGACACAAACATGTCTTATCCTCTATATTAATCAATTTGGAGCTATTATCAACCAAAATCATTTTATACTAAATTAATATTTCAAGATATTTCCTAAAGTGCCCCTCACCACTCTTATAAAAGGGCACCTCCCTTTCTCATTAACTCACACCTATAAATCCATTTGGTTCCACCAAAACCGTAACATTTATCCTCCTAAACTCCCTCAATGCATCCTAGAGGCCTATCATTGGGCCAAAATCGATCATAAGGATCCATTTTCTTCAATTCAAAAGGAAACAGCCAAAGAATATGTAATTGATTTATCAACCCTTTCAAATTTATTTTTTCTTATACTTTCTATTTATGTGTTTCTTCTATAAAAAAAATAAATCTTGTGTAATCCATATACTTATATTTTATTATTATCATGGGATATCCATATATCTCATTTTATCCATCTTATGAATAATAATATCAACATGCATGCGTACGTACGACTTACCATCTCCATGTTGTTGTGTAATGTGTTATTCAACACTAATTTGTTTGGATGGGTATAATTATGAGTACAATGGAAATAAATAATGAATATTAAATTATAATTATTCTATATAATTAATACAAAATCCAATTTCATACCATTTAACCATCAAGGGAATGATACCATCGCTCATGCGTACGTACATCATACCGTCTCCACGACGCAGTGAGATTCATTCTCTATGTTAACTATTCAATAAGGATTATAAAATTTATATTATGAGTAAAGAAATTTATTATGAACCTAATTTCATTCTTTAAATGAATAAAATATATCCTATACATAACAAACAAGACTTATATGACAAAACAGGAATGAGAAAACAAAGTAGTTAACACCCGAAACAATGGTAATACTAAAACATTATTACCAATGTTATATAAGAGGATAATATATGATATTATAAATATGGATATAGTTCTAGTATAATTTAATAAATTTTTTTAAATATTATAAAAGATATTAACTCACCCTCAACTAATGTAAAGTATAAGTTAAGGGTTAACTTCACAATCTCAATATTATTCAGGGTTGTTGATATGTACGTATCTATTGGGACATCATTATCCTCCAAGTCCATGTTTCTAAAAATATTATCATTAAATGTTTTAATATTTTCCTATGTATTTTTAAATTCATTTTTACTTTTTTTTACATTTTATCAAATGATTTTAAAGTAATCATTCCATCATTTTCTAAATGAGGCACTCCACTACATTTTCAAAAATTTATGGAAATAATGGTTTTTAACTCATATTGAGTGAGTGGATATTTACCTTCATTATGATGCCTTACCATTTGAAATTTTAACCTAAAATATAACTATTTTATTTTGAAAAGAAATTATTTATTCTAATATTTCATGACTTTAAAATGATTTGATGTAAAAAAGGGATATTTTCCTTATAGAGTTTTAATTAAATTATTAAATTTTTTTATCCATGTCAACATATTTTGTTAGATTTTTTGCTTATTTGAGGTTTATTTATTACGATTCAATATTCCATATTGTATTAATGGTTTTGTGATGTTTGACTGCTGATGTGCTATTTTTATACAATTCAAGGTTTATTGTTAAAGTAGTAACATTTCGTATGCTAGTTTAAATATGAATATTTATGTTATATTTTAACCTTTTCATATGAGGAATGAATTTTATATAGTAAGTGACGGGCGAGGCTTTCTATAGCCCCTTGATGCATCGGTAGGTTTCACGAGACAAACGAGTGTCTTAGAACAAGGCCTTGATATAATATTTGTGAGTTGTCTTGGAATAACGCCTTGATGTTGTGGTTATGATGTTCGACATTATTAGTTCCCTAGTTATGAGATTTGTTATTGATTTTACATGTGATTATTAGACTTGTATAATATCCATGTTAATGTTTAAGTGTAATTATTTGATTTATTCATTCCATGTTATGATGAAGACAATGTCCTAAAAGGCCTGTGTTTTACTTTTTTACCTTCCCTTAAATTTGTTTTCTTATTTTTGTTTGGTTTAACTATATTTTTTATCTTTACTAAGCATCTGAGCTTTCCCCTTTCTTTTTTTATTTTCCCAAGATGCCAAAAAGTGTATTATGATTGATATTTAGTGTTAAGCTAGGTGAATAATGAAGTTATAAAAGTATTATATATTCTATATTTTTTGTTAGAAATTATAATGTGAAGTTCATGTGTGATCTATTTTCAATGACTGCTAAATTAATCAGTCCTTCGAGATTTGATTCCATGTAATCATGTTAATTTAATACAATAATGCACTAGCTCCGGGCTTATTGGGTTAGTGCGTTACACTCTACTACATTTTTTATGCTCCCCTATGACAGTAGGAATGAATAAGGTATGATTTCCTTCTCCAGGGAAACAAGTATTAATCCTATAACCACTTTTTTTGAATTTGGTGTCTTCCATTATTTTTATTGTCAGGATTCCGGAGGTACTGTCTAAGTGCATTTCCAATAACCAAGAGTTCTGTTAAATATATAACACATCTTAATTGGGTAATTAGACATAAAATAGAGTTACTTCTATTGAGTATTGTTTTTCCAAGAAGTCTAATAAGTCCTGACCATTGACAAATTTCTATGGTATGAATAGTATATCAAACTTCTGTCGGATTACTGCCCACTGTGATTGGTTTTCTGTCAACATTGGACGATTGAGAATGTACTTGATTGGGTTTTTACGAGAGAGAAAGTGGACTTTATGGTTCTATAAGTAATGTCTCAACTTCTGGACCAAAAATATTAATGCAGGGTAGCTCTTATGAATATTTGAATAATGATCCACAACATCAATCATGGTTCAACTATGATAATAGAGACTATTATCTTAGTTATCATTATGAGATGAAGGAACCTAGGGATCGCTCCAAGCCTGTTACCTATAGAATAAGTGGTGTTCCTTTGATGGGAGGCATTATCACCAGTGGACTTAAGAGATATTTCTTGAGATTGTCATACACTTGCTCACAATCTTTCGTCCATTGATATTCTATCCCTTTCATTATAAACTGGGTGAAGGGGAAGAACTTTCCTACGAGGTTGGCTATTATGCACTGAATTTAATCCAGGAGTCCATGGAGTCCTTTCAACTCAGTGAAGTTGCAAGGTGGTGACATGCCATGAATGTAAATTTTCTTCTCTGGGTTGACTTCGTTGCCATGGTGGAATACGAGGAAGCTGAGGAATTTTTCTTAGGTAATACCAAAATCACATTTAATGAGGTACATTTTCAAACTATGTTTCTATAGTTTATTAATGATGGTTTCAATTATGATCATTGTTGTGATTTAACCACTAGATCATCAACATAGAATTCAATGAAATTTCCCAGTAAGGGTTTGAAAATACATTAAAGGGCGTGTCAATATATAATGTCGGAATTTTTCAAACTGAAAGGAATCATCTAGTTGAAAAACAGGCCATGGTGATCCCTGGAGGTTGTGGATTCTTCATCTTCATAGGAAATTTGGATTTGGTTATACCTGGAATAGCCATCAATGAAAGAGATATTGGGAAATCATCTTTCAAGTAGTGCTGGTAGAGGTCCTTGAAATCTATGCAGACACTGATATATCCATTCTTCTTCTTGACGATAGAAATTTTTTCTAGACTGATGGGATATTGGACCTCTCTAATGATATTATCCTTGATTATCTTTTTGAATTCAGCCTCTATTTTGGCAACATGTGTCGGTTGTATTATTCGGGAATCATTCTTCTAAGAATGGTTGTCCCCTGGCTGGACCAGGTGGTGTGTGTCCACCTCAAGATCATGATCTAGTATTTCTCTATAATTATAGGTAAAAAAAAAATATAATTCCATAAGAATGAGGCATACACCTCTTTCTCTTTGGAAGGATTGACCGCACTAACCAGAGTGGGTCGTGGGTATTCTTCCATACCCATGATGATTTCTTTGAGTTCATCCATGGTGGTAGATATGACTTCCTCAAATGATGTAGGGTCATACTTATGTATTATTATTATTTCTCATTTTCATCCTCATAATTTTCTGCATCTTATTATGACAGGGAAACAATCCTTGACGTTATTTCCCTATAGTTGAGAGAGGAAATACATTTTTTTTGTTAGTGAGGTGAAGCCATATCTTCTACCTAGAACATTGGTGTGGTATTCTCCAGAGAAGATTTTGTGATGAGTAAAAGAGTTTCCCTATACTCTTTAATTTAATAGATACATCATCATTTTTAAGTGGGTGAGGTAAATATTTTCAAGAGCTTTGATGACAGCCTGGGGGTATTTCTATTTGACACATCCCTATCATATTTGGAGTCAATGAGCATTTCAGCATTATCTGGTATGATAGTTGTAACTAAAATCATGACGGTTGCTAAATACACATCTAAATTTGGACTTTCTCTTTTAATATGATTTATGATTAGTACATATTCATCCATGACATGTTTGAGGTGATCCATGGGGACAATTTCAAAAACATTTGGGGAGGAAACCCAATCAATAATGTTAGTTGGGGGTTGTTTCTCCTTTATTTCATAGTATACTTCATCAATATAGTGTGACTCGCATGACTCGAATGGGGCCTTATCGTCAGACGGTGTCCCTATCATTCTATTAATTATATATTTTAGGTATTGATGGTAAAAGGAGGGGATTTTTGCGTTTTAATTTATCTTGGGCCTCCCAAATAGAGAGTTGGAGTTTGTATTATTTCAGACCACCATAAATTATAAGTGATCTACAAGGTCATCGAACCGGGTATGAAGCTTCATTTGGACTTATAGATTCTACTCTATTTTTTCATAGCCCAATAGTATTGAGGTGTAGGGAATCAGATCATCCTCACTGTAGCCCAGTAAATTAAGTTTTTTCAGTGGGAGGAGATTAACCATGGATCCATTTTTGATGAATACTTCTTGTATATCGATGCCCTTTATTGTGCCAGACACATATAAGGGTTTGTTGTTTCCTTTCATTATGGAATCTTCATGTTGATCTATAAAGGAGATAATTGTATATAATTATATAGGATTAATCTTTGTTTGGTATACTTTACTATTGGATACTTTGGATTCAAACTCTGAGGGACTCAACAAAGCTTTAATGAGAGATTTCCTGAGATCTGTTGATAGATTTAGTGCACCCATGATTGAAATATTAGATGGTATTGAAGCTGGATACTTTAAAATGTCATATTTATGATCTAATGGCCACTACTTCCTAGATTGAGGATGAGAATTCATAGAATATTTAGTGGATTTATCATTTGATGATGACGGGGCCGCCATTTGGATCATAGCTAAAAGATCTTTTTTCCATTGTGGATTGGGCTGGGCTGGTCTGCTCACCTACTAGGGGAAAGAAGTCCTATGTTCTTCATTTGTTGGATATTTCAGAAGTATTGTACTGATTTGGCTTCCCATGGGGTAGGAGAATATTCATTTCCGTGTTGAAACTGTGGTAGGGTCTTTCTGTGGGTTTCTACAGCATCGATAGTTTGAGTGGGGGTGCATCCATAAGCTTGATTTCTGCCATGGTTGTGTCTCAGATATCCCTAAATTCTATGGTTTCTTCCTTTAGAACCCTAATTGGGTCTGGGTAATTATAGTTGATAACCATATTTATCATCCTAAAAGGGATTAATCATGTGAATGAAATTGACAGAGCCCAAAAATTGATCCTCTTCTAATGATGAATTTTCCTCATCATCTTCTTTTGGTTGTAAAATTTGGTGGGGTGGTGCTCATTGATCCATTGTGCTGGGTAGTTCCCATTGTGTTGTTTGGTGGGGTGATGCCCATTGTGCTATTTTTTAGGGTGGTTCCTATGTCTTCAGATTCACTGGATTGAAATATGACATTTTCAAATCCAACATTTTCTTTGGTGAACATTATTATTCCTCCAACTTCTTTCCTCCCATCTACTAGGACTAATTACTGGGTAATCTACCTTTGGAGGATTGAGGTGTCACGGATGATGGATGTGTTTCATTCGGATTTTTTGGAGGCTTTTTTGGTTTCTTCAAATGTTCTTGGATTATGCCATGAGCTTGGTTGGTTGTTTTCCAAGAAATCTAACTGTCAAACTCCTACTACATTTTTTTAAAAAAAATTTCAATCCCCTTCTTCATCCGAATCAGTGGTGGAAAGACATTCCACTTGCACTAGTAGTGGTATCAACATGACTTTTAAAGAATCTATCATATTTTTTAGGAGGTTTGTGAAAACAAATCCATCCCACCTTGTTAATCTGTCCTAATTTCTGATGGAAGGGGAAGAAATCTGGCCTGTCATCAAGACATACTTCAAGAATCCTCTTTAGGACTAGTATCTTAAGAAAGTTTCAATTCATGTGGGCTATGAAATAACCACATCCTTGATTAACTCAGAACAAGTAGACTTTATTTATGGGATCCTTGAATTGATTCCTTTCACCGTATATTTTTCATGATGGGGCGGGGTGGATGCTAACGTCTAAAGGTCCATGAACAGTTTGGTGGGGGGGATTATAGCCAGATATGGTGCATGAGGTGTCTTAAGCATGACAGAATCCACTTCATCTCTCCCTTTAATTTTTACTAATGTTGTTGGGGCTTCTCGGGACTTGAGATTAGTCTGTTGCAAGGAATCTTCTACCCTTTGAGAAATGGTGGAGAAGTCTTGAAACCCGCTTGTATATTTCACAAGAATAAGTGGTGTTCACATCTCATCTCAGAGATTATTGATACACTTATAAAGCATATCATCTTGGGGGAGTGATCATTTCAAGGAGTAAGTCGGACATTTCCATTTGGTAATGAAGTCTGAGACACTCTTATTTTCTCATCATTTTTAGTTCACAAGATCACTAACTACTGTATTTGGAAATTTTGAGTTGAACAGGAATAGGAACTAGCATTGAAAATCCTCCCATATTTTTTTTGATTTATCTTGAAAACTAGTATACCAAACAAAAGTTGAACCTTGCAGGGTTCTCACAAATCATCTGATCTTAAAAGATTCTTGTTGCTCTAGGGTTCCCATCATGGGATCATAGTAAGAAGAGTATTTCATTAGATACTTCTCTGGGTCCCCTGATCCATTTAACACTACAAATATGGGATTCCTAAAATTTGATGGAGGTGTGACGCTACCTACCCAATCGAGGTAAGGATTCCATTTGAGTTGTATCAGAGTTTCCCCCATCCATTGCTTCCATTCGAGTTTCCAATAACTCAATGGTAATTCAGATTCCTTGATGTTTGTCCTATTGGACATTAGCATGAACGGGTGAATCCAGGGGAAGGATTGGATGTTTCGGCACTGCTGGAGCTAGAGGCGAATACCCGGCTGGGGCATCCTCAAGGTATTTTCCTAAATCTATTCTCTTTTTTTTGAATAATGGAGAGAAATATTGATATCCTATCAAGATTTCGTTTATGTAGACTAATGGTGTCAATGCTGCCTTGAATGATCTTTACATCCTTGCTTCATCCCTCGGGAAGAGACTATGAGTTATCGGTACATCTTATGAAAGTGTGTGTTAATGATCCACATGAGTAACATACCCAATATGATAGCATTATCTTAGTTTCTTAGCATTTAACTGCCTCAGATCTTTCATTTATTCCACTTATTAAGTGAATCTCTCCTCAGGTGTGGATGAATCATCTTCACAGTGAGGAGGAGGTGGTTTGTAGACTTTTCTATTATTATTACCCTTGTTGATGATTCGTGTGGGAGGTAATGTTTGATTGACTGAAGGGGATCCCAAAATTAAGGCAACTCTTTGGTTTTTGGTGTGCACCCCTCTGGGCTTAGTGTGGACCATCTATAGGAGGGAACCCTCTTCTCCAGTTTCTTCATTATTTGTATTATTTTCAGTGAGGTATGTGGGGTTTATTTCCATGACATTCACCAATGTGTACCACATTGGTGGTGGTGTATCAGGTTATGAATGGTAGGAGAGCTTCTTATGTCCTTTTTTGGATCTTTTCTTGCCATTATGTGATAGCCCTTGAATTTCTTGGTGAAGGGTGACTCAGAGGGAGCCCTAATATGACCTTTCATTACACTTCAATTATGGGGGATGTGAGTCATGGGATGGGATAGAATTGGTGAACCCTATATCTATTTTTCTCCCCATTTGGGAGAATACAGATGTCTATTGGACATGAATTTGAGGTAAAATTCCACCCATCCCTAACGACTGGGGTTTCTCCCATTATTTTGTTCACAAGCCTCATCCTAGATATGTTATTCTTACAAGGATATTTTGCATAAAAAATTCCCTCATCCCTATGAGATAGGGCTAGTTCTATATTTTAGTGGTTTCTGCTACCATTTTCACATTCTTGATCTCACGCATTCCTATGTGGGAGTGAGATGGATATAGTGTCAAGTCTCTAAGTGAATTAATTTCTTCTAAGGACATGATAAATATTAATTGATTGGATTACCTTAGATGGTAATACTTTTCAATATTATAAATTTCTTAATTTAGGAGCTTCTCGGTGGATTTCTCTCGTCATGCCTGATGCTTCTAGGACTTACTCATGGTCGGTTCTAGTCGAGCGTTCCACCTATCCTGAGTAGGGACTTCATTTGATTTCCATCTGGGGATAATGAAATTTTATGACGTCACCTTCATGGGGTTATACTATATTGGAAGTGGGGTGATGTGTAGGGATCCATGTTCTACCCATCCCCAAATATGAACACTAGATGGGGAATTGTCGATTAGGCAGCACAACTTGTGCTATGCATGAAGGATGGACAACTCAAGGTCTTTTTTTACCTTTTTAATTTTGGTTGTCATTCATACGGAAGGGATTATAGTTTTATCTGATGTATAATATCTCCTAGGAAATTAACATGGTCTATGTACCCTTTGTAGGGTATAAATTTTACCTTTAATTGGTTCTCGTGATGTCACTAGGATAGGCCAAAAAACATCTTGAGTTCTATTAGTGATATATTCCTGCCCTAGAGTGGCCACTATGTTGGAACAGCGTCCCCTGGTTGGAATGAGTATTTTTTTTTCCGGATCTATTTTTCCTTGTGTCACGGAATATGGTTATTCACACTCTTGGAATGGATCAGGGATATAGGTCTGCTCCATATTAATTATCTAATTTGGTGGATAAATCACCTTGGTCGGGGAGATCGGTTTGTGGGCTCGACTTCTTGTTTTTTATGCCAACACAATGACGTCTTGACATGTCTGTAGGATATAGTATGGGATCAAAGTATGATCCTCGATCATGTACTAGATGTGTGGAGAGACATATTTGGATGGAATGGGTATGAATTCCCATTCTGATGTCGAAGTAGGAGTTTGTGCCTGCTGCGGTCCTCTATGATTTTTCAGTGGGTACAAGTGGTTCTCCTATGTCAGGGTAGAGGAACGATTATGCGCCCATCAACACTACTAGAAATTAAATCTACATCCACAGACCTATATCCACAGTTTTATTGGTATGTGTCTATCTCTTCCTAATTTCCACGGTTTAATTTAATAACGATTGCTATAGAGAGTGTTTTCCTATTTGGTATCAGGGTCCCCGATTCGCTCTTCCCAACTTCATCTCCTCCCGTATTCTTCTCCTATTGACGAGTTATTCTCCCTAACCCCGCCTGACCATGTCACCCTCCTCCCCGACCTCACCTCACTGCGGTGCCCTACTCTCCCCATGACTTCTCCTCCCTGACGTTTTATCCTCACCGCAGCTCCCTCTTCTCTGAAAAACTCTCTCACTGTGGTGTTATCCTCCCGACGACCTCTCTCATAGCGGCACCCTCCTCCTCGGAGACCTCTCTCACTGTGGTGCCCTCCTCTCTGATTACCTGTTACCGCGGCACCCTCCTCCTGGATTCCAATACACACATGTATTTTATACCATATTATTTCATCAATGTTCCGATTTTAAGGTTATACTGTGATTTGAATTTCATGTGATGGTTGTTTAGATCTCTCTTCCTCTTGTATTTATAGAAGACATTGGTATAGTATGAGTATAAATTTAAGGAATATTGATTTGATGATGTTGAACATATAAGGGAACCAAACACAGTGATGGTGATATAAGAATTATTGATAATAAAATATATGAGTTTCTTGTGTTCATATAGATGGATTCCAGTTCATATAAATCATCCAACATAACAATACATAATAATATGATTACTGGGAATAAACTTTTAACCCTCATTATGATGTGTTCTCTGTCAACAAAGAATTTACAGGGATTATACCTCATGAACATAAGAGATATCCCCTATTACATTGAATTTATTTGAATGGATTCGGTATACTGGATGATGTTTACACTCCTTCACATGGTTATAATCTTTCATTTTACTGACTCTCATATCCCCTTCATTTTATTCAAAAAATGATTTCTAAAGACACTCAATTTTTTGTACCACTCCACCGTGGGTTATCCTACATGTTGGTTAACTCCCCTCTAGATCTAGAAGGTTTGAATATTTTCCACCAACCAATTGATCAAATTTATTTGAGCACACTCATCTCCTCCTTGAATTATCTTACAAGTGGTTGTATCTCTAAGTGGGACATATTACCTAGAGGTAACTTCTCTGATGAATGTGCATGGCCTTTTTAGGTTAGGAAGAGATGATCATAATTCTCTGACCAGTTACTTGTTATCTATCTTTATGAGGTAGTATGGACTTCTCATCTCATCATGTATCATCAAGCAAAACATAAAGAGCTAATTATCCATTGGTTTCCTAGAACTAATTCCTTCCTTTTATCCCATGGAAAAGTAGGAATTGATGTTTGGGATTTGTATTGATTGGGTGGAATACCACCTCTTTGGGAAATGTACGAAGAAAATATTCCAGTTAATGAAGTTTGGTATGACACCTCACGAGATTTGATATTGGAAAGGGATGTTCTCGCCATTATTAAGGATAAGTTAAGGAAGGATCTTAACCTACAGTCAATTGTTTCTTTTAAGGACTGGATTAATATATTTTTCTACCACAATAGGTCTTGACCAACTGCTATAAACCATCATCGTTGCACTTCCTAATAGGTTCATGATAGAAAAAGATTTTATTAAGCCATCCATGAAGCTATGGAGTATACCACATGGGGATGATGAATGAGACTAGAGGTATCCCCAAGCACTACTGGTTATCACATGGTCATAATTTTAAAAACTATTGACTTGCTCCAAATTTCTATCATATGTTGACATGAGAAAATGGTTTGAATTGAATGATAGTATCTCATTCCACTAAATTGTTTTTCGAGATATGCTAAGACATGCCCAATATTTTTTGTGACCTTCCATCATGTTCCAAAAGATTCAATTCAATGAGGGTGTATGACCTATAAATGTGTTAGCCCACCAATTGGAGACAAAAAAACCTAACCTTAACCAATATAAGTGTATTATGAGATAGAAATGGGGGTTGGGACATTCCTTGATTGAATAATGGAAAATTCAGTTTCAGGAAATATTTATTTATAAACAAATGTTTTGATGTTTTGGATTAAATATACCTTGGTAGCTAACTTCACATATTTTGGGAGCCATGAAGTTTTAAAGTTTTAATTTTTAATGATAATTCATTGAAAATCCATATTCATGGGATTAATATAATTTGTGATATTTCTACTTGGAGATTTGGTAATTCCTTTAAAATAATTGTCTAGGAATTTTTTGGGGAAAAACAATCAATCCAGTGTGGGGGAGTTTGATGCACTCATGTGTACAGGAAATTTCCAATTGTTTTATTATAATGAAAATGGTTATGTGGATGTATTTTTATGATTTTCACAAGTTAATTTTTCATTTATATGTATTTTAGTCACCAAGGTAACAAAAATGAATAAATTTAATTTTTGGGTGATTTAGAATTTAATTAAAGGATTTTGGAGCCTTTTCCCTTGACGTATGCCACTACGGAGTGGCTAGGGCCAAGTACCCCAACCTAAAGGCAAGATCAATGCTTATTTTTTGAGTAAAATACACCCTATACGGTCTTCTCAGGGTTAACCAAACTATGTGGATTCACAACAAACCATGCAAGGGTGTGTATTTTCTCCACACAGATAACAAACCATGTGGGGGGTAGAGATTCTGGGATAGATCCCATATGCATATTCCTCACACAGTTTCCAAATAATATAGCCAAGACAACCAGAACGTGGATTATTTATTTTATTGACACAGCCATGTGCATGGTTGGTGCACGGTTTAACAAATCCTATTATGTAACCATGTGGTTGACCATAGCTCACTACCTACCCCTATCTACCATATTTCCAAACCTCTGACCCATGAATTAGACCCCTAAAAACTCTAGTACAAGTGGTGGTGACCATTTTTTATTTAAAATAGATTTAGAATCCAGAGGATCTTTTGTAGAATACAGTTCTTCATTGAGGAAGATCTTAGATCTCAATCTACATAGGTTTTGGAATTTTTGTTTTGTAATTATTGATTTTATCTTTTCTAATTCTACTAAAATGGATTCTTCAGATATTATCAGTATTATTTTAAACATTTTCTCCATGATCATCTAGATTTCCCTTTTGTTGGGGCTGTGGGTAAATGTGGGTTCGTTAAACGATTAATTTTACTACGATTGTGCTTTTTATTTTTCTCACATAATTCCTATAACATTTCTTGCTTAACTTCACTATAAACCTCATATCAGAAAAAGAATGGAGTTTTTTGTCATTCTAAGGTGAACTATGACAATTCTACTCATATCATTGGGTGAACATGTTTTTTTCTAAAGTGTTGTTCTTAAAGAAAAGTTACTAGAAATCAAATTTCAGACCAAGGAATTTATTTCTATCAACTTAATCTTAACTCACCGGACCAAGGGTGTTCTGAAACATTCAAAACCTAGAAATTTAGGATATTATGCACAAAAAACACAATATGAAAAGATATTTTTTACGACCTACATATGCATTCACATCCCTGACACATTTTTATCATAAAACATCAATAATTAGTATGATTTTTCCTTTACTCTTGTGTTTATTCATTTTAGAAATGAAATAACCTTAGCATTCATTATTTTGGAATATAATCACTACAATCAAAAAACAATCATTTTTAAATTTCAGAATCTATACTGAATTAATCTCAATTCAAAGAAGCAGGACACCTTAATTATCCATGTGGATCAACCCCGTTCTTACACTATACTAACTGTGAGAAATGGAATATCAATATGGGTTTCCAAACATGAAACATATTCTGGAACAACACCGTCCATGTTATATGAGATTATTTAAGTTTTAATGTGGGTTCTAGAAGAAGAAGAACAGTGAAGAAGAGTTTCAATGTGTAGTCTGTCCTCCATCAAAGTGTTTTCTTGTGTGTATTTATGTCGTTGATTTAGGATCCTCTACAGTTCAGGTTCGAACGGTGAAAAATATCACGTAGTATAATGTTTCATGAACCAAAGATATAATATATATAGATCAGAACACAAAATTATTGAAAAGGTATAAGAGAAAAAAATAAGTATTCAAAAATATATGTATTATAAAAAACACGCACTAAAAACTGAAGCCCTCCAAAGAAATAGTGAAAACTTTTGACAGTGTTGTCCTGACCTGACAAATTTATTATGATTTTAAGGTTGATTTTTAATATATGCATACCCCGGGTCATCTTTCAAGGAGCGTTGGTGGTTTTTGGTTATGGTACATGATATGGGGAATAGAATCCATAGAGCATATATAGATAGGAAAATATTCTCCTAAGATGAATTTTCCTTTGGTTTAAGGACCATTTCTATACACAACATTTGTAGAGTCATTAGGGAATTTTGTGTATAGTCAAAAAAAGGTGTCTGTAAGACTGTATCCTTCCATTTCTGAGGGCCATGATGTTTTTATAGAACATCAGATTTTTTTTATTTTGTGGACCACATGGGATGGAATGTTAATGGGAATATGTCTAAATGTATGAGGGAATTTTTATTGGTATTAGTTTTAGAAACAGACCCCACAAAAATTTGACATGTGCAAAGGAGGGATAGAACACAGTGTTGCTTATCGTCACACTTCTAGAAAATTTGAGACTAATGGTGTTAAATAAATTTACTCTAACTAAAGGTGGGTAAATGATTCATTTTTTCCACATTAGTTTGACCATAAATTTCCTTTATCTTCATGAATAGAAAAGGGAAAATATTTAAATCATAATCTATAGGGTTTTTGAATCCAAGGACTAAGGTGGCACATAAATTTCATAAGTGTGTATGGAGGTAGGAATATCCACTCTTTAGGATGAATTTTCCTTTGGTTGATTATCTGTTTTTGTGGAAAACATATGCAGACCTACCAAGACATGATGTGCAATGTCAAGAAAACGTGTCTGTAAGACACTAGAAATCCATATATGATGTCCATGGATGATTATGAAGATTCTTAATTTTATGGACATAGAGTATGGTGTGTGGAGATGGGGTACTTGATCATTAAAAAGGGTACATTTTAGGTTCTAATTTGCAAGAAATTCTAGGAATAGGTGGAGTTATTTTTATCTTATCCATATTAGTTGTTTCCTAACATATGTCTTCCCCTTAGATAGGCATAGATGGGACACTCTTATTTCACAATTGAATCAGAAATATGAGATTCAAATGTCACTATGTATTTTGTGAGGACATGAATCAAGATGCAAATAGTTCTTTTAAGGCTTATTTCTATAATAATCTGATAGGCATAGATGGGACACTCTTATTTCACAATTGAATCAAAAATATGAGATTCATATGTCACTATATATCTTGTGAGGACATGAATCAAGATGTAAATAGTTCTTTTAAGACTTATTTCTATACGAATATGATTAATTCATATGGATGAAGCATTTTCATTTTTGATGTAGATTCACCAATGAAGAGGGGTGTGTGTCAAACTTTTCCTCACATATTCATTTCTTTCATAGGGTCGTGAGGGGAAAAACCCCTTTTCATGACTTATCCTTAGGGTGAATATCGAGTATTGAGTATCCTACATTTTCAAAATCATGTGATTTGGATGTTGATGAAGAATACACATGTAATCATTGGGTAATAGAGTCGGGATGTTCTGACATGTCCAGGATGTGAGTAGGAAAGAAAGTGTAAACCATGGTATCAAGGGTTTATGGAATAGGAGGAATAACATGGTCCTTATTATACATTTGTCGTATGAAGAGAGGAAAATCCACTCTAGGGGATGACTTTTCCTTTGGATAACATGAATGTTTTATAGTCAACATATGCAGATCTGTCTAGGAATTGTATGCATTGTTAAGAAAAATGTGTCTGAAGGAAACTAGACATCTACTACTGATGGATGTGGATGATTATGAAGATCCCAGGTCACTCAAAGTAAGATGTTTGACAACTGGAGGGACTGTGCCTGAATATATTAAATGCATTTGTGTTATGATTTACCCATATATATTGGAACTCCCCCACATAGATCTAACTCATAAGTGGGATGAGGCATTTGGATACCCTTTGTGGGGATGTGCCTAGGTTTGGAGATCATGGAACCCAAATATTGGACACCCAGTATGGGTCTGATTCATTGGCAAGAGGAGAAGAACTTATCTATATTTGGGGTACCTTGTAGTGTAATGTTATACGGTTAGGACTTTAGGTTTCCCAATATGGATTTAAAAACACTAATATGTCATTTAAATTCATGCCAGTTGGTTCATACGTTGTATATTGATTTTTCTTGACCCTGTGGGGAGTCCCCTACCAAAATTCCTATTCCCAAAGAGTTTTTCTCAATGTAAGGAACAAGGGACATCAATAATTTCATTCAACCACCTAGGGATGAAAGGATGAATGATAGAGAATTTTTGGGCCATGCATTTTAACTTCATGAGGTGAGGACGTAGATGCTAATTAGTTTAATGTTGTGTATCATGGATGAATTTATTGTGTTGATTTTTGTCATATGATTATGATGACTTTTGTATAGTTTAACATTGTGTGGAAATGATGGTGACAACATAGCTTAATTTTCATGTTTCAGGGAAAACATATCAAAGGAATCATGCATAAATATGAGATAATATTGTCTGGATATTCCAAATATTCCCCGAACATGAGAAGTGTTGTAAGTATAAACCATGATTCTAGGAGCCCTCTAGTTAGGAGGGATGATGTGAGACTTAGGAGCCAATAAGGATATGGAATTAGGAACAAACACTCTTGAAGAAGAATTTAACATTGGTTGATAGGCCATTTTTGGGGCATGTATGCATAGCCACCATGGAATAATGTGCATAGTCAAACAAAGGTATCTGAAAGACACTAGTTGACCATTTCCGATTTTCATGGGTGATTATGGTGTTCCATGATTTTTTGGGGCTTGGAGTTTGACATATGTGAAGGGTATTTTTGGTTACATGAAGAAAATATCTAGACCATGATTACTTATGAGGTAATAGATCCTCTATATAGATCTAATTTGTATGTATGGGGAAGCATGGTATTTAACACTTTTGAGAAGTAAGATTCTAGATTTGAAATCCCCGGTATCTATTTTTATTTCCCAAGAAGGAGATTGGGGGCCCCTTTTTTCATTGTATGGTGGCTGTACTAGGATGAATGATCTAGGCATCACTATGTGTCCTCTGAGGGTTGGAATCAATCCATACGTAGTTCTTGAGAACTCCCTATGTCAGTATGACATGTGCACCGAAAGGGGAATTTGTATCATGTGGGGGATAGAACAAGACCTAGGTTCAATGTGTCTCTATGTATCCTGTGAGATATGGAATCATGTTTTGCATAGTTCTTGAAGGAAATTTCCTGTATATATCTGATCCATACACAGGGAAGAGGAAATTTTTTTTGGTGGCTACTGGACCAGGATGGAGAACCCTGGCATCACTACATATCCTGTGAGAGAAGGAATCAAGCCACATGTAGTAATAGTGATTCCTCCCTCTACAGGTTTGTCTTATACACAGGGAGGTGGGGAAATTTTATAATGGGCATGTAGCATATAGGTATCCGATGTTCATCCTGGGTCGAACCTTTACCACCATTCTTAAGCTCATGTGAGCTATGCTTTGTGTGATAAACAAGGAATACCTAGGGTATCCTCCCATAATACAAAGGTGGTTGGGGGTATAATAGATTCATTTTGTTACCATATGGCAGCTAGACTAGGATTAAATATCCCAATGTCACTACATATCCCACAAGGGTAGGAATAAAGCCTTAATTTATTATAAGACAATATGTTTCTTATACCCATCAGAACCATAGATAGAAGGGGGTCATTTTTTAAATGTGGATATACTAGGATAAATGATCATGGTGTCACTATATATCCCTATATTGTACAAATCAATTCATAGATAGTCTTGTAGCTTGGCATGGTAGGAGATTGATGCCAGAGGTAATGTACCCTCGGGTGAGAACATTGTTGGAGTCATGCAGTTTTAAGGTCATATGGTGAGGATGTAGAATTTTTCTACAAAATTTTGACCTATACGTAGGGAGAGGGCTATTATTGATTTTGACAGGTGTCTGGACTAGAATGTAGTATCCAGGCATCATTATGTATCTTTTGAGTGCAAGAATCAAGCCATATGTAGTTTTAAGGACTCCCCATGCTAGTCTGTCCTATTCATGGAGATGGGGTGTCTTATAACATGCATTCACTATAATGGGATTATTATACTCTTATATGATTTTTCTGTGTGGGAAAAATCCTGACCATCATTCCTAAAATCACGTGAGTTGTACTTGGTGTGAGAAATAAGGGACGACAATGAGTTCCCTAATAGTATAAGGGAAATAGATGATATAATAGAGGCCTTCCATGTCATGTGTTGGTTGGACCAAGAAATTTTTTCAATGTGTCTCTACATATCCAATTGATGAATATGAATAAAGAAATACATAGTTCTATAAAAGGAACTTTCATTATAGGTTCATCCACACACAAGGAGGGGGATTGTTTTTCCTTACCCATACACAAATCTGATCCATGCGCAACAAGACATTGTTTAGGACACAACGATCACTGTGTAGTTTATCATCTTGTAGTTAAGATGAGGATGATTGGACATTTAATGTCATGATGTGTGGTTGAATTCATCATGTAGTTTATTATCATGAGATCAGGACATCTTTTGTATAGTTTAATGTCATGTGGAAAGGATATGGATGGTGCTATGTAGTTTAGCATCGTGCAGCTAAGAAAATGTTGATCATCATTAGACAAAGTACTAATTCGGGATTCTCGTATTTATGGGAGATATGGTTTGTTTTCCATCAATTTAATTTATGGAATACTCTCCATTAGAGTAATATTTTTGTATAACATATATCCATTCCCATTTTGGCTCTAACATTGTAGGTTTTTTCCCAAGTATCATATGGGTTCTGAGGTCAAACCCATTTTTTTTTGTGGAATGATTACATGTGGATCTTTTTATTAATTGATTGTGTAATTCAATTTTTGTATATATTAAATTGTTGAAATGTGTGAAATATCTTCTCATCCAACCACTCCATCTCATAAATGAATTTCTGTGATTTCTCATCTACATATATTTGATCAAAGACAGTTACACAGAGCGATGGCAGTTGAATTTCAATGGGCATAACTACCTCTACCATATATACAAATGAGTACATGGTCACTTGAGTGGATGTGAGGTTTTTCTGATGGTAAACCCAAAAAACATGAAGCAGTTTGTCCGAACGTTATTTTTTATCCTTGTCTACCACTTTCGGGGTATATTGGATAAGGTCTTGTTAAAATCTTCTATCTATCTGTTGGACACTACATGGTAGCTGGATGAACAGATAGATTTGATACCATACTCTTGGTAGAGTTTGGAAAATAAAATAGAGAATAAATTGGTGTTTTTTCCATCATTATTGTGTGATGGACACCAAAACTGGTGATGATTCGAGCTTTCACAAAGTTAATAAGGCATTTTACTGCAACTTCTTTAAGCAGTGAAGCTTCTGCCCATTTGGAAAAGAAGTCGGTTTCAGTGAGAAATAACTTGAACTGTCTGGCTATGGTGTACGGATGTGGTCCCACAACATCCATTCCCCAAATGCTGAATGGAAAGGAGTACTTAGCAGTGTGGAGAAACTCAAGTGGTCTATGGATGAAGTTGGCATGGAAATTGTAGGAATGACACTTTTTGGTGAAATTGGCACCATCATGCATCATGGTGGGCCAATAGTAACCAAGCCATAGAATTTGATGAAATATTTTGGATGTGGACTAGTCTTCCCCAAATGTCTTAGTATGCACTTACTTCATGACGACGATAGTATTTCTTTATCAACACACCTGAGAAGGACTCCAACAAGGCCTCACTTATAAAGAACCTTTTTCTAGTTTTTGTCATCATGAAACATGGAACTGACTTCTCTTATTCGAATATATTCACTTCCATCCCTACCTGGTGGGAGTTGTCCCTTTTAATGATAGTCTACAATGAGATTCATCCAGCCGGTGGTAGGACCATACAAATCATAGATGGGACTAACATAATTAATTTCATCCATGTTTGCCTAAATGAATGGCAGGGCCATCGGTCGATGGGAAATATTGATGACTATTTCATTCTAATCTGAGTCGCCCAGAGTTATGACTTCATTTTCAAATGCATCAGATTGCATATTCTATAGATGAGGGACATAAGCCAGTGTCAGATCCAATGGAATTTTTCCATCAATTCTAAAACATTATTCATCAACGAGATCGGCTCCTCTTTCTTTATAGAATAGTCACCATTGACTTTCATAATGACTAGTTCTAAATTGACTTTAATATTTATGTGTTTGAATTTCACTTGGAGTTCTAGTTCCAAACATAAAATAAGGGCCATGTGCTCTATATAACACCCCAAGCTTCCACATTACACTCTTTTTAAATAATTAAATAGCTTGTGCTACACGCAACACTGAGTTCAAGCACACCACAACTTAACAAACAGGCCATTTAAAATAGGTTATGAATATTATTAACCACATTTTGAATTTTCTATATTCCATATAATTTTAACATCCATCTTATGTGTTTCTTATACATAACATACAAACAAATCCATCTTCTCATATAAAACATGTATTTTTCAAAAGATATTGTTTTACATCCTTTTAATAGAGAACAATTTTTATGTACAAAATTTGACACTTTTATAAGTTTTATTTGGAAAAATAATATTCTTCTTTAGAAGTAGGACATAAAAATTTACTTTGGTTATATTTTTTGTATTTTCTGTATATTTCATATTTTAATTAAAAGTGAAAAATATAGCATTTTAATTCAACACTAACATTTCATCTAATTTATTTATATAGTTATATTGTCATTTAAATTGATTTAAAAGTGTAATTGGATTATTTTTTTATCATTTAATATAATTTTGGTAATTACAAATAATTTCAAATTAAAAGTAGACATAAAAACTTGTCAATCTTTTGATAGTTTTTACTTCTAAAAAACATACTTTCTATTTTAACAATGGGATTTAATTTTAAACTAAATAATGTAATTTATTTGTTTTCAATTAGGTAATATAAAAATCAGTTTTGATTTCATAATATCAAAATTATATTTGGGTAAAATGTTTGTAATTTTCTGAAAAGGATCAATTTCTTATAAATAGTGAAAAACAATGCATTAACATTAAAATCTGACGTTCTTTTATTTAAATAATTACATTAATTTAAATTTATTTTAAAGTAAAAAATATATAAATAATACATATAATAGTCTCAAGTATTTAATTGTATTAATTTTTTAATATAATTAGATATATAAAATTTTATTGAACTTTTGAACGTCTCTTTTACCCACCTTCTAGGCACATTTAAAAATTAGAACTAAACAAAATTTTACCAATTCTATGAATTAAATTTCAAAAATCTAACATACATGGTTGTAATAAATGTGAAAATTTTGGCCTAATATGATCAAAATAATTTTTCATGAATGGTTACTTTTGAATTTTGTTTACCAAGATTAATGGTAAATAGGGTAATTAAAGGATAAAATAATAATATAATAATATAAAATTACCATATTACATGTCCTAATTTTTTGGATAAATCTATTTAGACCAAAATAAATCATATTTAGAAATTGTGATTCTTTTTATGCCACTTGTGTGATATTAGGACTTTTATTATATTTTATTTAAAGAAGAGTAAAAAATGTCACATTCAAATTTTAATAACTAAACCATTTTTAATATAGGGATATACATATGATAAATCTGACTATAAATATTCATTAGAAATCTTAGAAATTTATATAAATGATTATATTTTATTCAATAATTTTCAGACATCAAATAATTAAATTTTATTGTGACATCATGATGATGCAGTAATTGGTTTGTTAAATGAAGAATCAAACAAAATGATATTAATAATATTAAAATAATGATAATTTGAGTTAATTAATGACATCCACTAATATTAAAGATACAATATGAATTTTAGAGACATATTAAAGATAATTATTCGATGTTATCATGTTGGTTTTATATTTTTTAAAATTAAAATTTGGAATATTATCAAAATTGACATAAATGATACTTTAAAATAAATAATATTTAATTAAATGATATAAAATTTATAAAAATATAATTTTAGGCCAACTAACTTATATAGTATTAAATATGTCATAAATGATACAATTTGGGTTTTTTTGATATTTTATATTAATTATATTAACCCTATAGTGTCAAAATACAAGAAGACATAGTAAGAGTTAAACTATTTAACTAAGTGTTAAATCCCAAAGATAAGGTTAAATTTATGACTTAAACATGTATAAAACCTATTTTTTGTAATTATTTCGACACAAACATGTCGTATCCTCTATATTAATCAATTTGGAGCTATTATCAACCAAAATCATTTTATACTAAATTAATATTTCAAGATATTTCCTAAAGTGCCCCTCACCACTCTTATAAAAGGGCACCTCCCTTTCTCATTAACTCACACCTATAAATCCATTTGGTTCCACCAAAACCGTAACATTTATCCTCCTAAACTCCCTCAATGCATCCTAGAGGCCTATCATTGGGCCAAAATCGATCATAAGGATCCATTTTCTTCAATTCAAAAGGAAACAGCCAAAGAATATGTAATTGATTTATCAACCCTTTCAAATTTATTTTTTCTTATACTTTCTATTTATGTGTTTCTTCCATAAAAAAAATAAATCTTGTGTAATCCATATACTTATATTTTATTATTATCATGGGATATCCATATATCTCATTTTATCCATCTTAAGAATAATAATATCAACATGCATGCGTACGTACGACTTACCATCTCCATGTTGTCGTGTAATGTGTTATTCAATACTAATTTGTTTGGATGGGTATAATTATGAGTACAATGGAAATAAATAATGAATATTAAATTATAATTATTCTATATAATTAATACAAAATCCAATTTCATACCATTTAACCATCAAGGGAATGATACCATCGCTCATGCGTACGTACATCATACCGTCTCCACGACGCAGTGAGATTCATTCTCTATGTTAACTATTCAATAAGGATTATAAAATTTATATTATGAGTAAAGAAATTTATTATGAACCTAATTTCATTCTTTAAATGAATAAAATATATCCTATACATAACAAACAAGACTTATATGACAAAACAGGAATGAGAAAACAAAGTAGTTAACACCCGAAACAATGGTAATACTGAAACATTATTACCAATGTTATATAAGAGGATAATATATGATATTATAAATATGGATATAGTTCTAGTATAATTTAATAATTTTTTTTAAATATTGTAAAAGATATTAACTCACCCTCAACTAATTTAAAGTATAAGTTAAGGGTTAACTTCACAATCTCAATATTATTCAGGGTTGTTGATATGTACGTATCTATTGGGACATCATTATCCTCCAAGTCCATGTTTCTAAAAATATTATCATTAAATGTTTTAATATTTTCCTATGTATTTTTAAATTCATTTTTACTTTTTTTTACATTTTATCAAATGATTTTAAAGTAATCATTCCATCATTTTCTAAATGAGGCACTCCACTACATTTTCAAAAATTTATGGAAATAATGGTTTTTAACTCATATTGAGTGAGTGGATATTTACCTTCATTATGATGCCTTACCATTTGAAATTTTAACCTAAAATATAACTATTTTATTTTGAAAAGAAATTATTTATTCTAATATTTCATGACTTTAAAATGATTTGATGTAAAAAAGGGATATTTTCCTTATAGAGTTTTAATTAAATTATTAAATTTTTTTATCCATGTCAACATATTTTGTTATATTTTTTGCTTATTTGAGGTTTATTTATTACGATTCAATATTCCATACTGTATTAATGGTTTTGTGATGTTTGACTGCTGATGTGCTATTTTTATACAATTCAAGGTTTATTGTTAAAGTAGTAACATTTCGTATGCTAGTTTAAATATGAATATTTATGTTATATTTTAACCTTTTCATATGAGGAATGAATTTTATATAGTAAGTGACGGGCGAGGCTTTCTATAGCCCCTTGATGCATCGGTAGGTTTCACGAGACAAACGAGTGTCTTAGAACAAGGCCTTGATATAATATTTGTGAGTTGTCTTGGAATAACGCCTTGATGTTGTGGTTATGATGTTCGACATTATTAGTTCCCTAGTTATGAGATTTGTTATTGATTTTACATGTGATTATTAGACTTGTATAATATCCATGTTAATGTCTAAGTGGAATTATTTGATTTATTCGTTTCATGTTATGATGAAGACAATGTCCTAAAAGGCATGTGTTTTACTTTTTTACCTTCCCTTAAATTTGTTTTCTTATTTTTGTTTGGTTTAACTATATTTTTTATCTTTACTAAGCATCTGAGCTTTCCCCTTTCTTTTTTTATTTTCCCAAGATGCCAAAAAGTGTATTATGATTGATATTTAGTGTTAAGCTAGGTGAATAATGAAGTTATAAAAGTATTATATATGCTATATTTTATGTTAGAAATTATAATGTGAAGTTCATGTGTGATCTATTTTCAATGACTGCTAAATTAATCAGTCCTTCGAGATTTGATTCCATGTAATCATGTTAATTTAATACAATAATGCACTAGCTCTGGGCTTATTGGGTTAGTGCGTTACACTCTACTACATTTTTTATGCTCCCCTATGACAGTAGGAATGAATAAGGTATGATTTCCTTCTCCAGGGAAACAAGTATTAATCCTATAACCACTTTTTTTGAATTTGGTGTCTTCCATTATTTTTATTGTCAGGATTCCGGAGGTACTGTCTATGTGCATTTCCAATAACCAAGAGTTCTGTTAAATATATAACACATCTTAATTGGGTAATTAGACATAAAATAGAGTTACTTCTATTGAGTATTGTTTTTCCAAGAAGTCTAATAAGTCCTGACCATTGACAAATTTCTATGGTATGAATAGTATATCAAACTTCTGTCGGATTACTACCCACTGTGATTGGTTTTCTGTCAACATTGGACGATTGAGAATGTACTTGATTGGGTTGTTACGAGAGAGCAAGTGGACTTTATGGTTCTATAAGTAATGTCTCAACTTCTGCACCAAAAATATTAATGCAGGGTAGCTCTTATGAATATTTGAATAATGATCCACAACATCAATCATGGTTCAACTATGATAATAGAGACTATTATCTTAGTTATCATTATGAGATGAAGGAACCTAGGGATCGGTCCAAGCCTGTTACCTATAGAATAAGTGGTGTTCCTTCGATGGGAGGCATTATCACCAGTGGACTTAAGAGATATTTCTTGAGATTGTCATACACTTGCTCACAATCTTTCGTCCATTGATATTCTATCCCTTTCATTATAAACTGGGTGAAGGGGAAGAACTTTCCTACGAGGTTGGCTATTATGAACTGAATTTAATCCAGGAGTCCATGGAGTCCTTTCAACTCAGTGAAGTTGCAATGTGGTGACATGCCATGAATGTAAATTTTCTTCTCTGGGTTGACTTCGTTGCCATGGTGGAATACGAGGAAGCTGAGGAATTTTTCTTAGGTAATACCAAAATCACATTTAATGAGGTACATTTTCAAACTATGTTTCTATAGTTTATTAATGATGGTTTCAATTATGATCATTGTTGTGATTTAACCACTAGATCATCAACATAGAATTCAATGAAATTTCCCAATAAGGGTTTGAAAATACATTAAAGGGCGTGTCAATATATAATGTCGGAATTTTTCAAACTGAAAGGCATCATCTAGTTGAAAAACAGGCCATGGTGATCCCTGGAGGTTGTGGATTCTTCATCTTCATAGGAAATTTGGATTTGGTTATACCTGGAATAGCCATCAATGAAAGAGAGATTGGGAAATCATCTTTCAAGTAGTGCTGGTAGAGGTCCTTGAAATCTATGCAGACACTGATATATCCATTTTTCTTCTTGACGATAGAAATTTTTTCTAGCCTGATGGGATATTGGACCTCTCTAATGATATTATCCTTGATTATCTTTTTGAATTCATCCTCTATTTTGGCAACATGTGTCGGGTGTATTATTCGGGAATCATTCTTCTAAGAATGGTTGTCCCCTGGCTGGACCAGGTGGTGTGTGTCCACCTCAAGATCATGATCTAGTATTTCTCTATAATTATAGGTAAAAACAAAAATATAATTCCATAAGAAAGAGGCATATACCTCATTCTCTTTGGAAGGATTGACCGCACTAACCAGAGTGGGTCGTGGGTATTCTTCCATACCCATGATGATTTCTTTGAGTTCATCCATGGTGGTACATATGACTTCCTCAAATGATGTAGGGTCATACTTATGTATTATTATTATTTCTCTTTTTCATCCTCATAATTTTCTGCATCTTATTATGATAGGGAAACAATCCTTGACGTTATTTCCCTATAGTTGAGAGAGGAAATACATTTTTTGTGTTAGTGAGGTGAAGCCATATCTTCTACCTAGAACATTGGTGTGGTATTCTCCAGAGAAGATTTTGTGATGAGTAAAAGAGTTTCCCTATACTCTTTAATTTAATAGATACATCATCATTTTTAAGTGGGTGAGGTAAATATTTTCAAGAGCTTTGATGACAGTCTGGGGGTATTTCTATTTGACACATCCCTATCATATTTGGAGTCAATGAGCATTTCAGCATTATCTGGTATGATAGTTGTAACTAAAATCATGACGGTTGCTAAATACACATCTAAATTTGGACTTTCTCTTTTAATATGATTTATGATTAGTACATATTCATCCATGACATGTTTGAGGTGATCCATGGGGACAATTTCAAAAACATTTGGGGAGGAAACCCAATCAATAATGTTAGTTGGGGGTTGTTTCTCCTTTATTTCATAGTATACTTCATCAATATAGTGTGACTCACATGACTCGAATGGGGCCTTATCGTCAGACGGTGTCCCTATCATTCTATTAATTATATATTTTAGGTATTGATGGTAAAAGGAGGGGATTTTTGCGTTTTAATTTATCTTGGGCCTCCCAAATAGAGAGTTGGAGTTTGTATTATTTCAGACCACCATAAATTATAAGTGATCTACAAGGTCATCGAACCGGGTATGAAGCTTCATTTGGACTTATAGATTCTACTCTATTTTTTCATAGCCCAATAGTATTGAGGTGTAGGGAATCAGATCATCCTCACTGTAGCCCAGTAAATTAAGTTTTTTCAGTGGGAGGAGATTAACCATGGATCCATTTTTGATGAATACTTCTTGTATATCGATGCCCTTTATTGTGCCAGACACATATAAGGGTTTGTTGTTTCCTTTCATTATGGAATCTTCATCTTGATCTATAAAGGAGATAATTGTATATAATTATATAGGATTAATCTTTGTTTGGTATACTTTACTATTGGATACTTTGGATTCAAACTCTGAGGGACTCAACAAAGCTTTAATGAGAGATTTCCTGAGATCTGTTGATAGATTTAGTGCACCCATGATTGAAATATTAGATGGTATTGAAGCTGGATACTTTAAAATGTCATATTTATGATCTAATGGCTACTACTTCCTAGATTGAGGATGAGAATTCATAGAATATTTAGTGGATTTATCATTTGATGATGACGGGGCCGCCATTTGGATCATAGCTAAAAGATCTTTTTTCCATTGTGGATTGGGCTGGGCTGGTCTGCTCACCTACTAGGGGAAAGAAGTCATATGTTCTTCATTTGTTGGATATTTCAGAAGTATTGTACTGATTTGGCTTCCCATGGGGTAGGAGAATATTCATTTCCAAGTTGAAACTGTGGTAGGGTCTTTCTGTGGGTTTCTACAGCATCGATAGTTTGAGTGGGGGTGCATCCATAAGCTTGATTTCTGCCATGGTTGTGTCTCAGATATCCCTAAATTCTATGGTTTCTTCCTTTAGAACCCTAATTGGGTCTGGGTAATTATAGTTGATAACCATATTTATCATCCTAAAAGGGATTAATCATGTGAATGAAATTGACAGAGCCCAAAAATTGATCCTCTTCTTATGATGAATTTTCCTCATCATCTTCTTTTGGTTGTAAAATTTGGCGGGGTGGTGCTCATTGATCCATTGTGCTGGGTAGTTCCCATTGTGTTGTTTGGTGGGGTGATGCCCATTGTGCTATTTTTTAGGGTGGTTCCTATGTCTTCAGATTCGCTGGATTGAAATATGACATTTTCAAATCCAACATTTTCTTTGGTGAACATTATTATTCCTCCAACTTCTTTCCTCCCATCTACTAGGACTAATTACTGGGTAATCTACCTTTGGAGGATTGGGGTGTCACGGATGATGGATGTGTTTCATTCGGATTTTTTGGAGGCTTTTTTGGTTTCTTCAAATGTTCTTGGATTATGCCATGAGCTTGGTTGGTTGTTTTCCAAGAAATCTAACTGTCAAACTCCTACTACATTTTTAAAAAAAAAAATTCAATCCCCTTCTTCATCCGAATCAGTGGTGGAAAGACATTCCACTTGCACTAGTAGTGGTCTCAACATGACTTTTAAAGAATCTATCATATTTTTTAGGAGGTTTGTGAAAACAAATCCATCCCACCTTGTTAATCTGTCCTAATTTCTGATGGAAGGGGAAGAAATCTGGCCTGTCATCAAGACATACTTCAAGAATCCTCTTTAGGACTAGTATCTTAAGAAAGTTTCAATTCATGTGGGCTATGAAATAACCACATCCTTGATTAACTCAGAACAAGTAGACTTTATTTATGGGATCCTTGAATTGATTCCTTCCCCCGTATATTTTTCATGATGGGGCGGGGTGGATGCTAACGTCTAAAGGGCCATGAACAGTTTGGTGGGGGGGATTATAGCCAGATATGGTGCATGAGGTGTCTTAAGCATGACAGAATCCACTTCATCTCTCCCTTTAATTTTTACTAATGTTGTTGGGGCTTCTCGGGACTTGAGATAAGTCTGTTGCAAGGAATCTTCTACCCTTTGAGAAATGGTGGAGAAGTCTTGAAACCCGCTTGTATATTTCACAAGAATAAGTGGTGTTCACATCTCATCTCAGAGATTATTGATACACTTATAAAGCATATCATCTTGGGGGAGTGATCATTTCAAGGAGTAAGTCGGACATTTCCATTTGGTAATGAAGTCTGAGACACTCTTATTTTCTCATCATTTTTAGTTCACAAGATCACTAACTACTGTATTTGGAAATTTTGAGTTGAACAGGAATAGGAACTAGCATTGAAAATCCTCTCATAGTTTTTTTGATTTAGCTTGAAAACTAGTATACCAAACAAAAGTTGAACCTTGCAGGGTTCTCACAAATCATCTGATCTTAAAAGATTCTTGTTGCTCTAGGGTTCCCATAATGGGATCATAGTAAGAAGAGTATTTCATTAGATACTTCTCTAGGTCCCCTGATCCATTTAACACTGCAAATATGGGATTCCTAAAATTTGATGGAGGTGTGACGTTACCTACCCAATCGAGGTAAGGATTCCATTTGAGTTGTATCAGAGTTTCCCCCATCCATTGCTTCCATTCGAGTTTCCAATAACTCAATGGTAATTCAGATTCCTTGATGTTTGTCCTATTGGACATTAGCATGAACGGGTGAATCCAGGGGAAGGATTGGATGTTTCGGCACTACTGGAGCTAGAGGCGAATACCCGGCTGGGGAATCCTCAAGGTATTTTCCTAAATCTATTCTCTTTTTTTTGAATAATGGAGAGAAATATTGATATCCTATCAGGATTTCATTTATGTAGACTAATGGTCTCAATGCTGCCTTGAATGATCTTTACATCCTTGCTTCATCCCTCGGGAAGAGACTATGAGTTATCGGTACATCTTATGAAAGTGTGTGTTGATGATCCACATGAGTAACATACCCAATATGATAGCATTATCTTAGTTTCTTAGCATTGAACTGCCTCGGATCTTTCATTTATTCCACTTATTAAGTGAATCTCTCCTCAGGTGTGGATGAATCATCTTCACAGTGAGGAGGAGGTGGTTTGTAGACTTTTCTATTATTATTACCCTTGTTTATGATTCGTGTGGGAGGTAATGTTTGATTGACTGAAGGGGATCCCAAAATTAAGGCAACTCTTTGGTTTTTGGTGTGCACCCCTCTGGGCTTAGTGTGGACCATCTATAGGAGGGAACCCTCTTCTCCAGTTTCTTCATTATTTGTATTATTTTCAGTGAGGTATGTGGGGTTTATTTCCATGACATTCACCAATGTGTACCACATTGGTGGTGGTGTATCAGGTTATGAATGGTAGGAGAGCTTCTTATGTCCTTTTTTGGATCTTTTCTTGCCATTATGTGATAGCCCTTGAATTTCTTGGTGAAGGGTGACTCAGAGGGAGCCCTAATATGACCTTTCATTACACTTCAATTATGGGGGATGTGAGTCATGGGATGGGATAGAATTGGTGAACCCTATATCTATTTTTCTCCCCATTTGGGAGAATACAGATGTCTATTGGACATGAATTTGAGGTAAAATTCCACCCATCCCTAACGACTGGGGTTTCTCCCGTTATTTTGTTCACAAGCCTCATCCTAGATATGTTATTCTTACAAGGATATTTTGCATAAAAAATTCCCTCATCCCTATGAGATAGGGCTAGTTCTATATTTTAGTGGTTTCTGCTACCATTTTCACATTCTTGATCTCACGCATTCCTATGTGGGAGTGAGATGGATATAGTGTCAAGTCTCTAAGTGAATTAATTTCTTCTAAGGACATGATAAATTTTAATTGATTGGATTACCTTAGATGGTAATACTTTTCAATATTATAAATTTCTTAATTTAGGAGCTTCTCGGTGGATTTCTCTCGTCATGCCTGATGCTTCTAGGACTTACTCATGGTCGGTTCTAGTCGAGCGTTCCACCTATCCTGAGTAGGGACTTCATTTGATTTCCATCTGGGGATAATGACATTGTATGACGTCACCTTCATGGGGTTATACTATATTGGAAGTGGGGTGATGTGTAGGGATCCATGTTCTACCCATCCCCAAATATGAACACTTGATGGGGAATTGTCGATTAGGCAGCACAACTTGTGCTATGCATGAAGGAAGGACAACTCAAGGTCTTTTTTTACCTTTTTAATTTTGGTTGTCATTCATACGGAAGGGATTATAGTTTTATCTGATGTATAATATCTCCTAGGAAATTAACATGGTCTATGTACCCTTTGTAGGGTATAAATTTTACCTTTAATTGGTTCTCGTGATGTCACTAGGATAGGCCAAAAAACATCTTGAGTTCTATTAGTGATATATTCATGCCCTAGAGTGGCCACCATGTTGGAACAGCGTCCCCTAGTTGGAATGAGAATTTTTTTTTCCTGATCTATTTTTCCTTGTGTCACGGAATATGGTTATTCACACTCTTGGAATGGATCAGGGATATAGGTCTGCTCCATATTAATTATCTAATTTGGTGGATAAATCACCTTGGTCGGGGAGATCGGTTTGTGGGATCGACTTCTTCTTTTTTATGCCAACGCAATGACGTCTTGACATGTCTGTAGGATATAGTATGGGATCAAAGTATGATCCTCGATCATGTACTAGATGTGTGGAGAGACATATTTGGATGGAATGGGTATGAATTCCCATTCTGATGTCGAAGTAGGAGTTTGTGCCTGCTGCGGTCCTCTATGATTTTTCAGTGGGTACAAGTGGTTCTCCTATGTCAGGGTAGAGGAACGATTATGCGCCCAACAACACTACTAGAAATTAAATCTACATCCACAGACCTATATCCACAGTTTTATTGGTATGTGTCTATCTCTTCCTAATTTCCACGGTTTAATTTAATAACGATTGCTATAGAGAGTGTTTTCCTATTTGGTATCAGGGTCCCTGATTCGCTCTTCCCAACTTCATCTCCTCCCGTATTCTTCTCCTATTGACGAGTTATTCTCCCTAACCTCGCCTGACCATGTCACCCTCCTCCCCGACCTCACCTCACTGCGGTGCCCTACTCTCCTAATGACTTCTCCTCCCTGACGTTTTATCCTCACCGCAGCTCCCTCTTCTCTGAAAAACTCTCTCACTGTGGTGTTATCCTCCCGACGACCTCTCTCATAGCGGCACCCTCCTCCTCGGAGACCTCTCTCACTGTGGTGCCCTCCTCTCTGATTACCTGTTACCGCGTCACCCTCCTCCTGGATTCCAATACACACATGTATTTTATACCATATTATTTCATCAATGTTCAGATTTTAAGGTTATACTGTGATTTGAATTTCATGTGATGGTTGTTTAGATCTCTCTTCCTCTTGTATTTATAGAAGACATTGGTATAGTATGAGTATAAATTTAAGGAATATTGATTTGATGATGTTGAACATATAAGGGAACCAAACACAGTGATGGTGATATAAGAATTATTGATAATAAAATATATGAGTTTCTTGTGTTCATATAGATGGATTCCAGTTCATAGAAATCATCCAACATAACAATACATAATAATATGATTACTGGGAATAAAATTTCAACCCTCATTATGATGTGTTCTCTGTCAACAAAGAATTTACAGGGATTATACCTCATGAACATAAGAGATATCCCCTATTACACTGAATTTATTTGAATGGATTCGGTATACTGGATGATTTTTACACTCCTTCACATGGTTATAATCTTTCATCTTACTGACTCTCATATCCCCTTCATTTTATTCAAAAAATGATTTCTAAAGACACTCAATTTTTTGTACCACTCCACCATGGGTTATGCTACATGTTGGTTAACTCCCCTCTAGATCTAGAAGGTTTGAATATTTTCCACCAACCAATTGATCAAATTTATTTGAGCACACTCATCTCCTCCTTGAATTGTCTTACAAGTGGTTGTATCTCTAAGTGGGACTTATGACCTAGAGGTAACTTCTCTGATGAATGTGCATGGCCTTTTTAGGTTAGGAAGAGATGATCATAATTCTCTGACCAGTTACTTGTTATCTATCTTTATGAGGTAGTATGGACTTCTCATCTCATCATGTATCATCAAGCAAAACATAAAGAGCTAATTATCCATTGGTTTCCTAGAACTAATTCCTTCCTTTTATCCCATGGAAAAGTAGGAATTGATGTTTGGGATTTGTATTGATTGGGTGGAATACCACCTCTTTGGGAAATGTACGAAGAAAATCTTCCAGTTAATGAAGTTTGGTATGACACCTCACGAGATTTGATATTGGAAAGGGATGTTCTCACCATTATTAAGGATAAGTTAAGGAAGGATCTTAACCTACAGTCAATTGTTTCTTTTAAGGACTGGATTAATATATTTTTCTACCACAATAGGTCTTGACCAACTACTATAAACCATCATCGTTGCTCTTCCTAATAGGTTCATGATAGAAAAAGATTTTATTAAGCCATCCATGAAGCTATGGAGTATACCACATGGGGATGATGAATGAGACTAGAGGTATCCCCAAGCCTTCCTCTCAAGGGGTTTATAACCATGTTTTTGAATAGATGGATTTTCCTACATGGGGACACATTATTGGGAATTCATGTAATCATATAAGTGACGGTAGTCTGATTGGGATAAGGTTTCCTTTTTAATCTAGTGACGATGACTCTTGGATGCCTTTATCAACTCCACATTCATATTAGGTAAGGAAACATCCCTTACTGGATTGGAGGACCCTTCCAGTTCTTATTTAGATAGATAAGAGAGTATTTCCAGTGTTACAAATATCATAACACTAAAGGAATCCTGGATGATTTGATTAATTCTTGGATGTTGAATGTTTCAAGGGTTGGGGTGATGCCACTAGGTCTTTTTGAGGTTATTGGCATGTTGATACATCATTATCATTTCAACTTCATGCCCTATCTTGCACCATCTGAAATAATTTTGGATAATGGAAGGGGATCTATGGATGAGAGGTCATACAATATTTATATATATGATGGGGTTATTATGGATCCATAGAAGAGAGAACTATATACAATGCATATTCCCCCTATCATTTTTCTCTCTAGTTTTTTTTTCATTCAAAGAGTTTCTCCTCTCCCTTAGTATTCCATGAGAGTCAAACAACATCCTAGACTTATCCACCAAATTCGTCTTATATTGGAATGTGAAGAAAAAAATGTTGAGATTATTCTTCCACTGGTTGATTCAACTATATTCTTGTTTTATGACTATTCCCAGGTTTGGGTGGATGATTATCTGGGAGGTTAATTGAATCGACTGATCCATTAGGTAGACAGGACATGTGCTTCACTGAACCCATTATTTGTAGTAGCAATGGAGTTTACTCAGGACTTAGGTTAGCCACCAAGGAAGTGTTTTCATCGTATTGATGAACCTACCATTAGTTTAAAACATTTTTTGAGGGGGATGGCCCCTAAATATCAGTGATGTAAAATGTTTCAATTGCGAGGAGAGAACATACAACTTATTCTATTACTTCTTCATGTTCTTAGATAATCATTCCAACTTTTGGAATACCAACCCAAGTGGTTTCAAAAAATCATTTATCATGAAGGAATATCTGGCATAAAATCCATGCTCTGATTACTGATACTCCCTTGGAAGAGTTATTTGGCCAATAGGAACACCTATGACAGCTTTTTCACGGTATGGGTGCAGGTGGATTTGATTACTAACCATCGTATGATATGTAGAGAAATTTTTAATAACCCTACAAAAATTGGTTAGTAATGATGGGGACCTTCATAGTTTTGATGACGGGACTCCCCTTGCCGAATTAATAAGGGAATCATCAAAGGTTCTTGAATAGATACCTTATATAATCTGTCAGATGAATGCCCACATATATGATTTGACCACTCAAATAACAAAATAAGAGTACATCATATCCCACTCAAATTATAACATTTTGACTTCATTATCATTATTAAAGACTAATATATATAAATATTAAGACATTTCACCTTTTATCAAGACTCTACATTTATATGATTATTTTGATTCCATCCCTATTTGGAGTAAATCATATTCTATTTGTTATAAGAGGATAAGAAGATCTCAAATTTTTAATAGTAGAGATGATAATTCATTCCCATATTTATATAATTGGTTTTCTTATCAATAAAGGTTATATAGAAACGTTGAATTTTGAAATGAAATAGGTATTGACATCAAATCCGAAGTGGGAGATTGAAGAACCCAATTGATTTATTGAATTTTAGTTTTATATTAATATTTTTATTCAATGAAATTTTAGAGATTTTTAATTATGATTATTTTTGAACTCTTTATTATATCAAAGTAATTATCTAATTACACTATGAGAAGTGCACATTGTTTACAACATTTTAAAATCGAATATTAATATTCTAGATGATCATATTTATGTTGTTTTGTATTTGATGGTGAGAAATGGATTGAGATTGTATTCAATATTTAGAATATGATTTAAAACAAAATAGTGATCCTTTATTAGAAAATGGTGTCAACCATAGGCCAACCAAGGAAAATGACTTCTTATGAAAGAAAGAATGTTTAATCACACATCCCAATGTAGACAGTGAGAGTGCATAACACTCACATGGAGTGCCTAAGGATTGTAGGATTCATAGTTCCATCATGGATGTGCTTTGGTTTTATCACATATGAGGAGTGGGTATGTGGTATAACATATGGAGGAATGACCATATAAATAACAGTTTTTGAAAGTGTAACAATGTGTCAACCCGAATGCCAGCTCCAATGTAGGGAGACACACCTATATATTACTAAGGAGTAGTAGTCCGAGTGTATTATTGATTTTGGAAAAGTTCTATGTGGAACACTTTTCATCCACTTAAAATGTTGCATATATAACTCCATCTATTTGATATGTTTTATTTGATCTATCTGGTCAAGCTAAGAAGTTTTTTTATTCCTTAAGCTTCATCGGTGAAGCTTTAATACATAGTTCTTCATGTCTTAATGATTAGTGATCAAATTCATCTCGTCAAATCCTAAGAGGGGATGAATATGTTTGTAATATTCCAAAAATTAATAAACTGGAGTTAGTGGTGTATTTTATTATTAGAAACGGTGAATAGAAAACGGTGGCAGTGATATTTTTTTTACAAAGATGGTGTCTTTCGTAATTGAAAAGGTTTTAGTGGAGTGATTCATATATATTATTGGCTGTGTACATATGTGGTGGGGATAATTCGGTGGAGTATTCTCCATTAATACCCCAACATGCTCGTTTCTTGGGTAAAAATAGTAAGAATATCCAAGAGATAATTTGGAAGAGGTGAGAGTGAAATAATAAAAACAAGAAAGTTCATTATTTGTGTATGGTTTCTATGAATTCATATAGATTATTTCTATACATTCATGCTTTCATTATCATGGTTTGATTACGAAATCCAGTTTATGGTCTACACTATATTTCAAGAAGGACATGAAGTAGTTTCCACATATACATCTATTACGTGAGGTATATAAGTGCGGTCTTAGTTGTGTGAGAGGGGGAAGGAAGAGACATCATGTATTCTATTATTCTATACCTGAATGTTAAAATAAATTGATCAGATTAAATGTAACAGTATAAATTCTTTAGGATGGAGAAAAATAGTGACGTTATTGTTAAGCGGTGAGTTAGGTGAAGAGTATAGGAAATAAAATACATAAAATAATATGCATTAATGAGTTAGTTTTCATGGAAATGAAAGTAATTCATTAATTATAAGTGATTATATTGTAAATTTTTTAATCCAAATTCATTAAATTGAACGGGGGTTCATTGTTTATTACATTAATGTGGTTTGAGAAAAGACCATGTGGTATATTTTTCATTAATATTGTGTAGTGTTTTGAGACTAATCTGGGTGTAGTATCAGAAGATTTCACACATGAGAATTTAGTGACTAAGTGAAGCTAAAACATCAGGAGAATAAATAATATTTTCCTGATCATTGTTTCCCTTACCCAATTGATCATACACAATTGCTTAAAATTATTAAGAAAAATATACATAAAAGGTTTGTTTTTGTTGAATATATTTGAAGTTTTTCATTAGAAAATCAAATATAGAAATCCCATTAAGGAAGATCATGAAATCATCATATAATTGATCAAGGTAAGAAGAATTTCCTTATGAATAGGGGGACCAGTTATTAAATAGGCTCAACACTGGGGGTTATAACCATTCAAATGTTTTGGGTCTAACTAAAGGAGGAAAATGAGTTGAATCACTAGGGGTATAATTAGGATCAAATGGAGTATTAAATAATGGGAGTCTACCTGTTTCATAAACCATTATAATTAATAATAAGATTATAATGGATAATCTATAATCAAGGTATGTATAACTTGTTTTATTAACAGGTAAGTTTTAGTATTAAATAATATAAAAATATTTTTTGTTATATTTCATTTAATTTATTCTTTTTATATCGGGTCCACTCATCTAAATAAATGATAGGAGTTAAAAATCAGAAGGGGCAGGGGGTAGGGGGTAGGGGAGGTCTGAAGAGCAGGGGGGGCATGGGATAAGGGGTAGGGTGGAGGGGGGCAGGGGGGTAGGGGGTGTTTGTATGGTAGGGGGAGGGGTGGGTGGAGGGGGCTAGGTGGAGTGGGGAGGGGGCAGGGGGGAAGGGTGGAGGGGGGTAGGGGGCAGGGGGTGTCTGCAGGGCAGGGGGAGGGGTGGGTGGAGTGGGGAGTTCTGCAAGGCAGGGGCAGGGGGGATGGTCTGCAGGGGGTCTACAAGACACCCATGCTATGACTAATAACAGTGCAAAATAGCATCAACTCTCCTCACCTTCACATAGTGATGAGATGCTCGAAAAAGTAGCAGTTCAGAATATAGTTTGCAATATGCAGATGGGTGAAATATGTAGATGGATGAGTCATGTAATCAAGGATCCTGTAAGTGGTTACACTAAAATAGAAAAGTGCAGAGCGAGATAAATGTGTTAGCAGGAACATCATGGGTCTACATCAAAATGGAAACCCAAGGTCATGGGTGGAAAAATACATCTGATATTTTTCCATTATGACATATATCATTAGAGGTATGAAAAAGGGATCATGTGGGCACAACTACTTTGAAACATGAAAACATATTACATCATGCATGACAATGCAAAATGGAATAAGATAAAAAGGTCGAGAATAAGATATTGAAGAAAGTATGGGACTCCTGAGGAGAAACAGAAAGAGAGCCCCCTGATAATTCTGTTTAATTACTACATGCATGTCAATGCAAAATTAATTCATTCTGCCACTTATTGGAACTCTTGCATGTGTGTGAAGTTGCCTATTCCCAGTGGGGGAGCACCAAAATTTAGTTATAAATCTCCAAGAGCCGAAGTGGACGGTTTGGTTCCACCTTGAGGTAGGATCCCTCTTCTAGCCTCATTAATTCAAGAATGCAATAAATTGAATTTAGCTTCTTTCTTAATTCAGTTTAATTATATTGAATTTCATATCTTGAATATTCTTTCTTTAATATAATTGTTTAATTTGATAAATAATGTCATGTTTTTATAATAAAACCCCTCCAACAGAGGTGCACTGTCTGCGAAAACTCACAGTGATAGTTATGTTGATCTAGTTGCTGAAATTATTGCATTTGATTTGTGATGAATGATTTTTAGAATAAATTTTAAATATAATTAAATGAATTGTGTGATAAATAAATACCATGATTTTATAATAAAACCCCTCTAACGGAGGTGCGCTGTCTTCTCCAAAGAGTAGTGATAGTTATTTGTATCATGTTTAGATTTGGTTTGAGTCTTTCATATGCCTCTTGTTGCTGTTTGTTTTGTGGCTAGTTAGTTTTTGTTTTCTTTAAATAATATAAATTGTCTTATCATACTCGTTTATATCAAATTACATTGCCCGATTAGGCATATGCCTTGACCATGACACTTTGGTTTTCAGTCTTCGAATATTATAAATAAAATTTCCATGTTTAGGCAAAGTGAATAAATTTGTAAATGGGTTGTGTAGGTTGTATTATTCTTTTCTGTCATTTTGTTTCCCATTAGATGTTGCGTCTTTGACGATCCCTTCTTATAGAATATTAAATAGTTGATCTGTTCTATCATCTGTCGGTGGGGTGATGTTCGGAATGTTGCCTCGCCTCCTCCCGCTCCCTTCGCTCCTGGCTAGAAGATGCTGCCCCGCGGATGTCTCTGGATAGAGCCAACTCACCACAGTCACACCGCCGTCACACCATGTACACGTTGCAGTCACGCCATGGTCACTCCGTGATTTGGACCTGCTCGAGGATGACACCCTGTGGCAGTTTGTAGTGATAGTATTCCATGAGTGTTGAGATCAAATTTGAGACTGACTAATCACAATTTCTGCTTGCGGGGCGATGGTCGGAATGTTGCCTCGACTCCTCCCACTCCCTTCGCTCCTGACCGGACGATACTGCCCCGCGGATGTCACTGGACAGGGCCAACACGTCGTGGTCACGCTGAGGTCACGCCGCGATCACACTGTTGTCACACCACCATCACGCCACCGTCATGACCTGGTGATGTCGCGGTCACGCCGTCGTCACACCGCCATCACACCATGGTCAATCCGCTGTCACGCCGCCGTCACGCCGCCGTCACGCTGCGGTCACACCACGGTCACGCCGCGATCACGCCACGGTCACGCTGGGGTCACACCGTGATTTGGCCATGCTTCAGGACAACACCTCATTGCAGTTCACTATGATATTATTCCATGATTCTTGATTTTGATTCCTATATGAAATTTCACTGAGAAATTCCACCTGAGATGAAACTAAATTGAAACTCTGACATAAAGGGGAGCACAAAAAATTTCGATGAAACCGATTCCCAGTGTTTTCCACGTTTGAAGGAAAAATTTAACCCAAGATTTAGAAGACCTAAAGATGAGTTGGACAGATTTCAAGGTGACGATGGAATTTGTAGCTTGGAAATATTCAGCTTAGAGATTGATGAAGCTGAGTCATTGATTTGTAAACCACGTGAGTATGTGACTTCAGTCAAATTCGACCGAAGTATTTTGGGTAAAGAGGATGATGATGAACCAGCTGTATGGGATTGAAGACCATTGTGCACATCATGATGTTGGTTCAATTGAAGCATCAGGGACTGTTTGGGTTTCGAAGCGGTGCATATGAAACAAAGTTGAAGTTTTAATTTAGACAAACAATTAAACAAAATATCTTCAATCATGCTTTGGTTGAGCTTCAGACCAGCGTGCTAGATGTTTGAATCGATGAAGATGATAGGGTTAGGTGTGCTGATCCCACGACCAGAGTTGAAGAGAGCTGAGAATTCATTATGCCAGTTGAGGAAATTTCAAAATCAAATGATTGAGTCTGTATCTCAAATGAACTGAAATGTGTGAACCCGATCAATCTTGCTTTTTGATGACACGTTGATAGTTGATTTTGTCTGAAATCAGTAATGAAGATAGTGGGGACCTCTTCCTTCTCTACCACTGCAGTTTCAGTTTTGAAGGAACCTGCACGGCAGGTGCTTACTTGAATTCTCCAATAATGTTTACATTGAAGGATATTGCACTAAATAAGATGACATTGTTCCAAAAGATAATGCACAGAAGGTGTTTGACAAATTGCCTCACTGAGCATAGTTGACTTCACCGCTTGAAACAGAAGTTGCTTCAACAATAAAAAATTAGGAAAAATGCCAACCCATGCCAGGTGCATGAAAAAAATTCTTAAATGAAGTTCCAGCCTACTGAGCCACACCTTTTTATTGAAACCTAGACCCAGGTTGAAGAGCTTCCAAAAATTAAGTTTTGATGTTCCCAGTCAGGATCCAAGTATCACTGAGAGGGGGAGGTGTTAAACAACCTTCGCGTCCTGTTAAATATTTTCTTCTCTGCTGAACACACACAACCACAAGAACACAATATTTACAAGGTTCACTACTCAACAAGAGTATCTACGTCCTTGGTATGGTACGAAAATAATACAGTACCACACAATCCACTAGAGAACAATCATTTGATGTGGAATACAACGAGTATGATATACCCTTACACTCATGTAGCACTTGGAAAACAATCCACAAGTGCATGCGAACCCTTTTAGCACAAATAGGGAATTAATGTATTTTAGTGCTTCTTTACAATTGAGCAAATGTATTCTCTGAAGTTCAGATCTTCACATTCATACCCAGAAGCTGGTAAGAACTTCTGTATGCACAACTGAATATGTGCGAAGACCCCAAATTTTTAGTGCAAACCTTAGGATATCTTGCGCACAATTCAAGTGTATTGCACGTAAAAAGCCCTTTTGGAACAAAAAACATTTCCGTGCAACTTTCTTTTTGCGCGCAACTTTTTCTCTTTTCACGCAACTTCTCAATATTTTCGCATAGCTATCCTCTTTTCGCGAAAACTTCTTTCTTTCCGCACAACTCACTTAGGGTATAATTTACGCGCATCAGAGCTCAGGATTTCTTCTACGTGTCGAGCATTAACTAATGAGAAGGGTTAGCCTCATATTTAGAGGCATTTATGACCCCGTGCAAAAAACACTAATCCGCACGTAAAACCTCATTCATGCACATAAAAACTCTTTTATACAACTTCATATTGTGCACCATGATTCAATATTTCACGCACCTCAGTCCTTTTCCATTTTTCATCCTTCTAAGAATGAAGCACCAATTGCGCACAAAATTCCACACCGCATTCCATATTGCGCGCAAACCCATCCTTTCACACGACATCGTATTTCGCCCAATGATCCAATTTTTCGTGCAGCTCATGCCTTTGAAATTTTTTGAGATTCTGATCTCGAAACACCTTTTGCACGAAAAACATCATTCCTCTATTTCGCGCATCCCACAAATTTCTCACGCAACCTGCTACGATTTCGCGCAGCACTTCATTTTTTCGCGCAACCTACCTAAATTTCCACCCACTCCATGCCTTTGTCATTTTTGGATGTTCCGACCATGAACCATGTCTTGCATACAAAAATCTAAACCATCTTCAATCATGAAAGCTCCATCCATTGCCAAACACATTTCCTCATCTCCCGATTTTCAGGCCCTAAAATTTGGAAAACATTGGAAAACGGCACCACCATAAACAATGCTTTTCTACCGTCCCCAGATTTTCCATTGCTTTTTCATTTTCTCTCTTCACTCCTTCCCATAACCATTCTTCTACTCTTGTCACGAATCCCACTATCGTGATATTTATCCTTTGATAGATCATCTTTAGCATCGTCAGAGTTACACTGGAAAGTACTAAACCTTCAATATCTTCTAGCATCATCATTCCTTACAATCAAAATTGTATATGATTGGCATCATCATTTCTCCCTCTTTCCTTTATAAGGCTTGCATTACAAGTTCTCCCGACTTATGATATTTGAGAAATACATATCAGCAAAGAATCGTCTGATTTTTGATCCTTCTAAAAAGTGAATTGATTTATCTTCTTTGAAAACAAAATACAACACTCTACAAATGAAAAACTCTTCAAACTTCCTTCTCCATTCAACTTGGTCCCAACAAGTGTTCGGTTGAAAATGAATGTGACCGTGTCAAGCTCTGCACAAGTGTAAAGAAGATATCTTGATGAATACTAGAAGTATTTACATGCCCAATATTGAAGCCCATGGACCAACTTCTCAGGCCCAAGAGGCCCAAGTTGTCCATAACCATGTCTGAATACCAGCAACATCTGAATCAGTAAGGTTCCTCATCACGCGAGTACACTGAGTAGAGTAAGACTTCAACCATAGCCATGATACACCAAATAATTTGACCCTTTAATAATTCACGAAAGAGTACATAGCTCGATCATGGGAGGGGAATGATTTAACAAGGACAATTCGAATGATTCTCTCTCATGAAGAAATCTCAACCATCCAGTTTTGCAGGCGGTGTCAATTTGAAGAAAGGGAGCCAAGCTTGGGATTTGAGGAATAATTCATAATTTCATGGTTCATTGAAGTTAAACATCATTCTAATCTTGTGGAAAATAATTGAGGATTGAAAAACCTTGAGTATTTCTATAAGTGGTACCACTGTTCAATAGAGGTGGGGGTGCTTCCAAGACTGGATCAATCATGCTTTTACTGCTTTTCTCTACCATCTTTTATTTCATTCTGCTGTAATACTCTGATTATGGAACATTAGGACATTTTTTGTCATAATAAATATAATCCAACCATCCTCCTTGTTTAATTATTAATGTTAATGCTTAACCCTCCTGCTTACATCTCTGGTTGTTTTTAATTTCATAATCATTAGGAGGTTTCTACATTCTTTTCCTTTTAATTTCTTCTTCTCTCATTCTCAGAATTGCACACACATGCCACATGGATTCAATGAATTTCCTATGATCATGGGCAGTGGGTTGGTCAGGTAGTGATTGAAAATTTCCAATCATTAGGATAGTCAAGATTAGAGGACCTATTCCCTCAAGTTGTGGTGGAATTTTTAAAACCAGTAGTGCCTTCATCAAGGGATGATTCTAACAATTATTTGGAATCTTTATTACTCTTTATGTTGAACTTTGGGTGGTAATTCATGTAGTTAAATATGTAAGTGTTATGGATGGAATAATTTATGGATTGAAATTGACTTCTTGTTGGTGGTCAACATACTCAGGTGTAAATCTACATTGTTCCCACTGCAACTCTACAAGGAATGGATGGATTATTATTGTTATTCAGAAAAGATACACTTCATGGAATCTCACATATATAGGGAGGCTAATATAGTGTTTGATGCACTATCTAATAATTTTTTAGATAATGGGACTTTATTTTGTTTTTTTATCTCAATGATGAATTTATTAACCTTTATCACTCTAATGTAACGGGTGATGTCTACACATATCTATAAATTCTATTTATTGTATCTCCACGTTATTTATAATAAATTTGACGTGAATGGGTATTCTAACCCATTATATATACCTTCTTGGGTTATTTTATCTTGTTACATGTCGTCATATATTTTTATTTCTAGTTATTCCATGATTATAGGATACCATACAATATTAATGATTGTTATTTCATGATTAGACATATAGAGTAGTGGTATTATTGTATATTATATATTTGGGTATTGTAGGACATGGTAGAGGAGGTTATGAATTGAAACTTGTATACCAGATAAACGTATGGGGGGATGGTGCAGGAGGGCTGTGTGCATGAGGGCTGATATGTTATGTCATCCTCCGAGTGTGGCTTGGCTCCTTTGAGGTAGGGTCCCTCTCTCAGGAAGGGAGGGGTTGTCCAGGCAGGGGGGGTATCCAGCAGGGGTGGTGTTGTTTAGGTAGGGGGAGGGGGTGTCCAGCAGGGGTGGTGCTGTCCAAGAATGGGGGAGGGGTGGCCGAGAGGGAGGGAGGGGGTGTTGTCCAGGAAGGGTGGAGAGGTGTCTAAGAGGGAGGGAGGGGGTGCAGTCCATGCAGGGGGGAGAGGTGTCCAGGAGTGAGTGTGGGGGAGGGGGTTGTCCAGGAATGGGGTGATGTGCAGGTAGAGGGAGGGGTGTCCAGCAGGGGTGGTGCTGTCCAGGAAGGGGGGGAGAGGTTTTCAAGTGGGAGGGAGGGGGGTGCTTTCCAGGCAGGGGGGAGGGGTGTCCAGTAGGGGAAGTGTTGTCCAGGTAGGGGGAGAGGTGTCCATGAGGGAGGGGGTGCTGTCCAGGAAGGGGGGTTCTGTCCAGCAGGGAGGGAGGGGGTGATTTCAAGGAAGGGGGATGTCTAGGTGGGAGAGGTGTCCAAGAGGGGGTGTTGTCCAGGTAGGGGGGAGAGGTGTCTAGGAGGGTTGGGGGCTGTCTAGGCAGGGGGGAGGTGTCCAAGAGGGAGGTGCTGTAGGGGGTTAGGCTACCACATTAGATGATTTCTTCATTCCATTCAGAAAAACTTCTTAACTACACATATTGACTGTTTTGATGAAATCATATATCTCTTCATTCAAAATCAATTAGTACATAACAATTTTTGGGAACCACGGTTCTATTCTACTCCACTATAACTTAAATATCATTATGACTTGAACATTATTAAAACCACTCATAAAACTCCCATGTTGGCATAAGATGATTAACCTATTATTAAATTGGGGGGGGGATCCAGAAGGGGATTTGTAGGGGGAGGGTGGGTTGTCTAGGGGAGGCCTTGTAGGGGGGAGGGCTATCTAGGGGAGGCATTACAGGGGGAGGGGTGATGTACAGGGGAGGTTTTGAAGGGGGGTCGGCTGTGCAGGGGAGAGGGTGGGGGCTATTTTTTTGGGGGAGGGGGGGCTGTCCAGGAAGGGGGGCTTTCTAGCAATAGCTTTACAGGAAGGTAGGGGGCTGTCCTTGGGGGGATTTGCAGGGGGAGGGGGCTGTAGGGAGGGATGTCTACTGTTAGGGGAGTGGGGGGGTTGTGAATTGGGGTTGGAGGTATTTTTTTTATGGATTTTCAGACCCTAAAGCCATGGTTTTAGACCGTGGATATTGGTTAAGTGCCACGGTTTTCAACCATGGCTATAGGTCTATTTCCACGATTTAAAATCGTTGCAATAAAGTGTGTATGTCCTCTTATATAGCCACGTTTCTAAACAGTGGCTCTAGTGATATTACCACGGTTTGAACTGTCGATGTATACCTAGAGACATGGTTCAAACTGTGGCTATAGATCTAGATCCACGGTTCCAAATCGTTTCTATAGGTCTAGGACTATATCCACGCCAAACATAGCCATGGTTCCTCAAACTATGGCTATAGCCCGAATGTACAGTAGTGCAAGCTAGGATAATCCAACTATTTTATTAGGTTTCCACCATATTTTACATGAGGTATTATTTATATAGAGGATTCCTAGGGATTTATCCTTTCAATGAATGAGATGATATAGAACTTGGTCCATGAGAATGCTTCATACATATCCTAGTTAACATAGGAATAAAATTTTTCATACATCATTCTTTTAGTGGAATCATGAAGATGTTATGATCATTAAAAAACACTAATCTGATGGGTGTGCTGGTTGGTGTGAGAAACAAGAGGATGTCAAAGATCCTAAAAACAAAACATGCTTCCTACTCCAATGGTTTAAGAGGTTGGTCCTATAGTTGAGGAGGCTAGGGTGATAGTGGAGGATGCAATGGCTATAGAGGAAGAGATCGAAGAAACAAACCTTCCCTCTCTTCACTTTACATGGGAAATGGGTCTAAAATCCAAGAAGGATGTTATGGCATCAGAGGTAGAGATGAGAAAGTGGGAAACATTTTACATCAAAGTGTTGGGGCTTACACTGTGATAGTTTTCCATTAAGCTTTGGTTGGGGATTACTCTTAAGGAGGAATCCCATATGAGGATTAGTTTGGTATTAATTATAAGTAGGATTCACATTTGATATTGGTCTATGATTACTCATAATAAGGATTCCTATATGATATTCATTATTGAATACTCATAAGGAGGATTCCGATTTGGGGATTAGTTAGGGATTACTACTAAAGAGGATTCCCATTTGGGGTCTTTTGTGATTTTCTCCAGAGCGGGATGCCCATTAAAGGAATTCTTGTGTCTTATTCCTAAGGAGGATTTCCATTTGAGGATTGTTTGGGGTTACTCCTTAGGAGGTTTCCATTTAAGATTTTTTGGGGATAACTGTTAATGAGGATTCCCATATGAGGTTCTTTAGGTGATTACTCCTAAAAAGGATGGCCATTTTCGGATTATTTAGGACTTACTCTTTATTAGTATTCCCATTTGGGGATTATTTTGGTCTTACTCTTAACAAGGATTCCTATTAAAGGATTATTTGGGGCTTAAACATAAGGACGATGACCATTTGATATTGGTTGGGGATTAATACTAAGGAGGTTACCCATTTGAGATTGGTTGGGGTTACTCATAAGGAGGATTATAATTTTAGATTAGTTGGGGATTACACCTAAGGAGGATTACCATTTGAGGGTTTTTTGGTTCTTAATCATAAATAGGATTCCCATTTGGTGTTTTTTAGAGCTTACTCCTATGGAGGATAACCATTTAATGATTGGTTGGGGATTACTCCTAAAGAGGATTCCCATTTGAGTTTTAGTTGGGGCTTACTCAAAAGCAGGATTATTATTTGAGATTGGTTGGGGCTTACTCCAAATGAGGACTAAAATTTGGGAATATTTTTAGGATTACTCCTAATGAGGATTCCAATTTGAGATTTTTTGGGGATTATTTATAAGGAGGATTATCATTTGATATTTCTTGGGGCTTACTCCTAAGGAAGATTCCCATTTGGGGATTATTTGGGGCTTACTCTTAAGTATGATTCACATTTAAGGTTCTTTGGGGATTACTCATAATGAGGATGCCCATTTGAGATTGGTTGGGGATTACTCATAATGATTATGACCATTTGATATTGTTTGGGGCTTACTCTTAAGGAGGAATCCCATTTTAGTATTTTTTGGGGCTTACTCTTGAGGAGGATTACCATTTGGTATTGGTTAGGGATTACTCCTAAGGAGGATTCTCATTTTAGATTGGTTGGGAATACTCTAAAAGATGATTCCCATTTGAGGGTCGGTTAGAGATTAATCATCATAAGGATTTTTATTTGGGGATTACTGGATGATGAATCCAAAGGTTTATGCCCATTTCTACTGGTTGAACATAGCATAGGAGTCAGGTGATGTGGTTTAAGGAGTATCTTGAGGAGTGTATAGGCTCAAGATAATCCATGAATCCAAGAGGATAAACTGAACTCGTTACATGAAAAAAAACCTAGACAAGTATGTTATGACGCCCCGACCCGGGTAGCCTAGAGCTGGTGCTATGGTTATGGTGTGCAATTTATTTCGCACAAATGAAACAAATAAGTCACACATCATAACCCATCAGGAGGAACTTTCTGGTTTAGATCCTGGAGAATCAGAGACAACAGCTTTGCTTCTTTACTTTCTGAGCTAGGAACAAACATCCAAGTCTAGGAAAGGCTCTATCAACCTGTAAAAATTTAACATAAAACATAGGGTGAGCATTGAAATACTTAGTAAGGGGTTTTTGAAAATACTTAAATACAGCTTTTGAAAACTACGTTGAAAAAAGAAAACCTCTCCATACTTAGAATGTTTTAAAAGAAAAACTTCAAGACTAAACAAAGGTTGATATATCAGAGTTAAAGTACTTCATACGTATGCACTAAAACACTTAGCGTCAACTCACTTAGTAAACAAGATAAGTATAATAATAAAAAGGCATGGGTTGCATGAAGTAAAGTGTCCATAAACAAGAATGGTGTGCATGAACAACAAGGGGTAAACATTATCAGAGTCACGCACAAGCGCATTATCTAAAAAAACACATCATGACATGACAAATGTAAAGCAACATTTGTAATACAATTCTAAAAAAGAAAACTGCACATGCAACAACATTGCCCTAACATATGTCTTGTGTTTCTTTTTTTTATCTGATACTCATAGGTAAGGTTCTATAACCAAGGTTATTCCTCTAATCGGAATAATCACTAGGTTGGTCATAATCAAGAAATGTATGTTGAAGGACTCATGATCTCTGTGTCAAGGCCTTGTGCCATGACCTAAGGGTAAAAACCCAATCTGACTGTCTCGAGAACTATCGATGCATCGAGGAGCTTACTTTTACCGGTCTCCAACCCGGAGGGCTTACTTTAACCAGTCCCCAACCTAGAGGGTTTTCTTCTTACCGGACCCCATTCCGGGTAGTCCCATACATTTCTCACATGTTGATAAGGTCAAATATTCAAGGTGTCCCATACCACTTTGAATATTAAATTTTCATTTCATATTACCCAAGGTGTCCCATACCACTTTGGGTAATACCATTTTCATTTCTCATTACCCAAGGTGTCCCATACCACTTTGGGTAATTAGTTCTTATTTCCTCTTCATGTTGAGTCATATGCATGAATAATATTAATAAGGTAACAATTACATAACTAGTTTAAAAATACATGATATGACAGATAAACATGAAAATATGGAATAAAAGAAGGCATGGTTAAGGAAGCATACTATGTGTGTAGAACAATTATTTAAGCACATAAAATGATGAATGTGTGAGACTTGATACCAAGGGGTATTAAATGATGAGTTTATAAAATTCCAGTGCATGGAAACGAACTATTTGGCATTAACTATTGTACTTCAAAGGTCATAGTACTTACAACAAATCTCCATCTGCTATGAATTATTGCAGCATGCTTGGTATAAAAATAATAAACACTTCCAATCTTTAAAATTCCGACACTTGGAAAAAACCTCATTAAAATAGTACCTTTCATTAATTATTATTCTTCACTGGTCATATAATTTTCTGTTACACTCTGCTCACTAAATATCATTGCAGTGATTTTGGTATAAAAATAATAGAGGATTTATACATATTAACACAACCCTGAAATTCATATCCTTTCCAAAAAAAGTTTAAAACATGCATAAGAATATCCTTAAAAAAACACACATGTCAGTTCAAGGGCGACATTAATCGAATTCATTGATGTATACTTAGACCCAAAAATATAAAACAGCATAGGCAAGCGCTAAAATCATACATGCATAAAAATATTAGTAACTATTTCTTGAAGCTAGGGTTTTCAGATATTAATCTTAAAAACACATACATACATAGGGTTATATATACACAAAGTATATAATAGGGTTTCTCATAAATTAAAAATGGTTCACTTGAAAACTAAAACCTCTAACAATCTGTCATTTATTTATTTTTAAAAAAAGGAACAAAACCTTATGGGTTTTTAGTGTTCAAGAAACTGTAAATATATATATAACATCGACTTCAACTATTACATGTTTTCACTTAAAACAAAGACCTTGTTCGCATCTAATATTATTCATAGACAAAGTAAAAATCAAAAACCGATTTTCATTGAAATACATAACTAATAAAATTATATAATTACATATATATAAGGCTTACATAAATATTGTACATGTTTGGAATTGTTTTAAAATACTCCTTTCAAAGGTATAATTCTTATCATAAAATACTGAATTATAAGGAAATCATAGAAACTTAATTTTGTATGGTTTTCATGGAATATATATGTATATAAAGTTTTATATATATACCTTTAACCATTAGGTGTATATTTATATATAAACTCATGTATATAAAAGCTTGAACCGAGAACTAGGGGTGGGAAAAAAACATATAACCGTGGCACCCTTACCTTGCTGTGGAGGACACTCCGACTCAGAGAGGCCTACTAGTTCAGCTGGAGAAATCGGGAGGAGATTTGGTGGCCGGAGAGGTTGCGGCCACTTGGAGACGCTGCGAGGCGTCGGCCTGGTGTCCAGAAGCGTAGCGCCGGAACTAGTGTGGTCGTGCACAGGGTGAGGTGCGAAACTGGAGGTGGTTCGTGGTGGCGAGGCGACGGCGAGGCAGTGGCGAGGCTGGTGCGGGTTGGCTCCGGAGGTCCCTCTTTGCAGTGGGGTTTCTCGGTTCTTAATGGAAGACGATCCGAGGGAGGTTAGGCTGAGCCTATGGTGTCCTATGGAGGTGGGGGTGTGCGAGGGTCAACCTAGCAGTGGTGAAGGAGGCGTCTCGGGCAATCCAGGTACTGGTTCGTGGGACCTCGACGCGAGGTTGAAGACAACGTGAAGGCTGAGAAAGGAGAAAAAAATGACGGTCGGGATCCAACATCGCGAGATCGGACGGTGGAGACCGTCGTGCGGCCAGCAGCTGGCTCGCCGAATAGGAACAGTTCGTTGTTTTTTTTTAAAGAAAGTTTACTTTTAAAGAAGAAAAAAAAGTATATATAACATTAAAATTGAATTTTACACAATTTTAACAAATATTTTTAACTTAGAGATTCAAAATCTAAAAATCCCATTTTAGATTATGTAAAATACCATACCATTTGATATAAATCTTATAAATTTTATAATTAACATACTAAAAATTTATTAAGAACTTATATCTTTAGAAATGAAAAATCCAATTTATAACATGCTTAACTTGTTGATTTATAAAATTATGTTTAAAAGACCCATAGTTTTTCTCTAATTTAAAACACATAGTTTTAGAGATCCGAAAAGATACATTTTTCAATTATCGCTGATACCCCTATGTTTTTCCACTATAAAAATATCGTCATGTTTTTTTTAAATAATAAAAATAGAGTCATTTACAAGAATAATATTTTATTTTAATAATTGAAGATATAATTCTAATATTTTTTACTTATTAAAATATCAAAATACCATAATATTATGAAAGCGTAATAAAGACCAAATTTTATAAAAAGATGCACTTTATCCCTTGGAACCCAACGGTCCAAAAAAATAGTCATATTCCCCTAGAGGTCCATTATAAAAGCAAGGGGTAGGTTGTTTTATATTTTCAAAACACCGGACCCTTGGCGGATGACCCTCCTCATACCTCTGGTGCTGAGTGCGTGCGCGGTGATTCTGGCGATTATACTTTTCACACTGATGGACCCTGAAGACGACGACTATCTGATTTCCCGTGTTGTGGTTCTTTGTAGTCTTGTTGTGGCCGTGTTAGGTGTTGTGCAGGGTACTTTCAATTAGATGGGTCTTGTTGTAATGTATCTTTTAAATATATAACAGTTTATCATATTCTTCATGTTTGATTTCTACTCGAATTCTTTATCAGCACACAAACCATAAAATAAAATAAAACAAGAGACGTCATTGAAAAGCACAACATTTTCTTACTTGAACCAGTTTATAAAACCTGGGGCATTACATTATCCCCCTCTTAAAAGAACTGCGTCCCCGCAATTCGATCGGCGTACAAACACTGGCTTACCCACACAGCTTGTCTGACACCCTTGGTGATGTCCCTCTACCTCCAAGGCCCATGGAAGAAGTTACTATTCAACTCAATCCTCAGGGCTGAACAGAGCTTGTGGGTCTCCTCTTCCCAAATACATTTTTGGAAAAGTGGATCGTGGTTGAAGCCAAGCTCCCGCTTGATGTAGGTGGTTTTCCAGAGATGGGAACGAGTGACATCAAGCTTCGAGACGTCTTCTTGGATTTGGTTCCTAAAGATCTATCGAACCATTTCATAATTGAAGGATTCTAGGAAAGATCCAAAATCACAGAGCTCCCCAAGCATGCTGAAGCACATGATTTGGTACATAAAGACTGCGCGGAAGTCCAACTGCTTTGCAGCTTCTCCAAATGCCGGGAAGGCCAACCATTTATTGTTCATGGTGAAACACAGGAAGAGTCCCTCATAGTACTTCCCTTTCTTTTTATAATTTTCAAACAGCGCACTAGCCATTAGGTTATACACAACTTCTGACCCTCGGAAGATTCGAAGGACATTCGAGCTTTTCGATATTTCATAGAGGGTTTTGCACGTGAGTCGTAAGTTAACAAAAGGTTGATAACTTGTTGAGCAGGATTTTGCTACAATAGTCTCTATGATTTCTGTAGGGAGAGTCAAGAGTCTAGGCGTGGTTCGCTGTCTTTCCATCTTAGAAGTTTAAGAACAAACCCTTCTTAGTAAAACATTATTAATGTTTTTGTGTTGTCCTAATTTTCCAAGGTTGCCTAAACCATTCCTCTGATACCAACTATGACGCCCCGGCCCCGGTAGCCCAGAGCTGGTGCTATGGTTATGGTGTGCAATTTATTTCTCACAAATAAAACAAATAAGTCACACATCATAACCCATCAGGAGGAACTTTCTGGTTTAGATCCTGGAGAATCAGAGACAACAGCTTTGCTTCTTTACTTTCTGATCTAGGAACAAACATCCATGTCTAGGAAAGGCTCTATCAACCTGTAAAAATTTAACATAAAACATAGGGTGAGCATTGAAATACTCAGTAAGGGGTTTTTGAAAATACTTAAATACAGCTTTTGAAAACTACGTTGAAAAAGAAAACCTCTCCATACTTAGAAAGTTTTAAAAGAAAAACTTCAAGACTAAACAAAGGTTGATATATCAGAGTTAAAGTACTTCATACGTATGCACTAAAACACTTAGCGTCAACTCACTTAGTAAACAAGATAAGTATAATAATAAAAAGGCATGGGTTGCATGAAGTAAAGTGTCCATAAACAAGAAAGGTGTTCATGAACAACAAGGGGTAAACATTATCAGAGTCACGCACAAGCGCATTATCTAAAAAAACACATCATGACATGATAAATGTAAAGCAACATTTGTAATACAATTCTGGAAAAGAAAACTGCACATGCAACAACATTTCCATAACATATGTCTTGTGTTTATTTTTTTTATCTGATACTCATAGGTAAGGTTCTATAACCAAGGTTATTCCTCTAATCGGAATAATCACTAGGTTGGTCATAATCAAGAAATGTATGCTGAAGGACTCATGATCTCTGTGTCAAGGCCTTGTGCCATGACCTAAGGGTAAAAACCCAATCTGACTGTCTCGAGAACTATCGATGCATCGAGGAGCTTACTTTTACCGGTCTCCAACCCGGAGGGCTTACTTTAACCAGTCCCCAACCTGGAGGGTTTTCTTCTTACCGAACCCCATTCCGGGTAGTCCCATACATTTCTCACATGTTGATAAGGTAAAATATTCAAGGTGTCCCATACCACTTTGAATATTAAATTTTCATTTCATATTACCCAAGGTGTCCATACCACTTTGGGTAATACCATTTTCATTTCTCATTGCCCAAGGTGTCCCATACCACTTTGGGTAATTAGTTCTTATTTCCTCTTCATGTTGAGTCATATTCATGAATAATATTAATAAGGTAACAATTACATAACTGGTTTACAAATACATGATATGACAGATAAACATGAAAATATGGAATAAAAGAAGGCATGGTTAAGCAAGAATACTATGTGTGTAGAACAATTATTTAAGAACATAAAATGATGAATGTGTGAGACTTGATACCAAGGGTATTAAATGATGAGTTTATAAAATTCCAGTGCATGGAAAAGAACTATTTGGCATTAACTATTGTACTTCACAGGTCATAGTACTTACAACAAATCTCCATCTGCTGAGAATTACTGCGGCATGCTTGGTATAAAAATAATAAACACTTCCAATATTTAAAATTCCGACACTTCGAAAAAACCTCATTAAAATAGTACCTTTCATTAAATATTATTATTCACTGGTCATAGAATTTTCTATTACACTCTGCTCACTAAAAATCATTGCAGTGATTTTGGTATAAAAATAATAGAGGATTTATACATATTAACACAACCCTTAAATTCATATCCTTTCCAAAAAAAGTTTAAAACATGCATAAGAATATCCTTAAAAAACACACATGTCAGTTCAAGGGCGACATTAATCGAATTCATTGATGTATACATAGACCCAAAAATATAAAACAACATAGGCAAGCGCTAAAATCATACATGCATAAAAATATTAGTAACCATTTCTTGAAGCTAGGGTTTTCAGATATTAATCTTAAAAACACATACATACATAGGGTTATATATACACAAAGTATATAATAGGGTTTCTCATAAATTAAACATGGTTCACTTGAAAACTAAAACCTCTAACAATCTGTCATTTATTTATTTTTAAAAAAAGGAACAAAACCTTATGGGTTTTTAGTGATCAAGAAACTGTAAATATATATATAACATCGACTTCAACTATTACATGTTTGCACTTAAAACAATGACCTAGTTCGCATCTAATATTATTCATAGACAAATTAAAAATCAAAAAATGATTTTCATTGAAATACATAACTAATAAAATTATATAATTACATATATATACGGTTTACATAAATATTGTACATGTTTGGACTTGTTTTAAAATACTCCTTTCAAAGGTATAAATCTTATCATAAAATACTGAATTATAAGGACATCTAAGAAACTTAATTTTGTATGGTTTTCATGGAATATATATGTATATAAAGTTTTATATATATACCTTTAACCATTAGGTGTATATTTATATATAAACTCATGTATATAAAATCTTGAACCGAGAACTAGGGGTGGGAAAAAAACATATAACCGTGGCACCTTTACCTTGTTGTGGAGGACACTCAGACTCAGAGAGGCCTACTGGTTCAGCTGGAGAAATCGGGAGGAGCTTTGGTGGCCGGAGAGGTTGCGGCCACTTGGAGATGTTGCGAGGCGTCGGCCTGGTGTCCAACAGCGTAGCGCAGGAACTACTGTGGTCGTGCACAGGGTGAGGTGCGAAACTGGAGGTGGTTCGTGGTGGCGAGGCGACGGCGAGGCAGTGGCGAGGCTGGTGCGGGTTGGCTCCGGAGGTCCCTGTTTGCAGTGTGGTTTCTCGGTTCTAAAAGGAAGACGATCCGAGGGAGGTTAGGCCGAGCCTATGGTGTCCTATGGAGGAGGGGGTGTGCGAGGGTCAACCTAGAAGTGGTGAAGGAGGCGTCTCGGGCAATCCAGGTACTGGTTCGTGGGACCTCGACGTGAGGTTGAGGACAACGTGAAGGCTGAGAAAGGAGAAAAAAACGACGGTCGGGATCCAACATCGCGAGATCGGACGGTGGAGACCGTCGCGCGGCCAGCAGCTGCCTCACCGAACATGAACAATTCGTTGTTTTTTTTAAAGAAAGTTTACTTTTAAAGAATAAAAAAAAGTATATATAACATTAAAATTGAATTTTACACAATTTTAACAAATATTTTTAACTTAGAGATTCAAAATCTAAAAATCCCATTTTAGATTATGTAAAATACCTTACCATTTGATATAAATCTTATAAATTTTATAATTGACATACTAAACATTTATTAAGAACTTATATCTTTAGAAATGAAAAATACAATTTATAACATGCTTAACTTGTTGATTTATAAAATTAGGTTTAAAAGACCCATAGTTTTTCTCTAATTTAAAACACATAGTTTTAGAGATCCGAAAAGATACATTTTTCAATTATCGCTGATACCCCTATGTTTTTCCACTATAAAAATATCGTCATGTTTTTTTAAAATAATAAAAATAGATTCATTTACAAGAATAATATTTTATTTTAATAATTGAAGATATAATTCTAATATTTTTTACTTATTAAAATATCAAAATACCATAATATTATGAAAGCGTAATAAAGACCAAATTTTATAAAAAGATGCACTTTATACTTTGGAACCCAACGGTCCAAAAAAAAAACGGTCATATTCCTTTAGAGGTCCATTATAAAAGCAAGGGGTAGGTTATTTTATATTTTCAAAACACCGGACCCTTGGCGGATGGCCCTCCTCATACCTCTGGTGCTGAGTGCGTGCGCGGTGATTCTGGCGATTATACTTTTCACACTGATGGACCCTGAAGACGACGACTATCAGATTGCCCATGTTGTGGTTCTTTGTAGTCTTGCTGTGGCCGTGTTAGGTCTTGTGCAGGGTACTTTCAATTAGATGGGTCTTGTTGTAATGTATCTTTTAAATATATAACAGTTTATCGTATTCTTCATGTTTGATTTCTACTCGAATTCTTTATCAGCACACAAACCATAAAATAAAATAAAACAAGAGACGTCTTTGAAAAGCACAACATTTGCTTACTTGAACCAGTTTATAAAACCTGGGGCATTACATATGTCAAGTTAAATAATTTCTAAGAGTGTGGAAGATTATCCCAAATCATGGTATTTTAGGTGTGAAATTCACAGCACAAAAAGGGCGTAATGGAAAATGTTGTCCACTTGTACTGAAAGTTTTAGAGTGTGATTATCCATTTTTCATGGGGGTCTATGATGGAACCAAGGGACCAATACAATGTTCTAGGACCACATCCCAAAACTAATCCTGAGTAGGGGTGCGGGGGTGAAACCCCCAAGGTATGTACAAGTGGTTTTTCCTAGGTGGGTTGCATAGGTGCGTCACACAATTGGGTCGCACAGATGGGCCGCACAGGTGGGTTGTGCAGCTAGGTCATGCAGCTACTCCATGAAAGTGGGTCATGCTACTTCTCTGCCAAGGTCCGTCAACTAGGTGCTAGTTTGGGGGGATCATCATAGTGAAGGTGGGTCATGGTTTGTCACCCAAGTATTGATATAATACTTAGGGTAAGGACATGTGCCCCCAGATCCTTCTCTAGGGTTCATCTTTTGGGATTTTGATACTAATCTTAAAATTTGAGTGAGAGGGGTCTATTTATAGACCTTAGTGGACCTTCTTAAATGGGTTTTATGGATGGGCTGTATGGATGAGCTATGAAGAAGACATCATTACTTTATATAAATCGTCTGCATGGTGACGTCGTTACATTATAAAAAATTTATAACTTTGGAGAGCCATCACTTTTGGTCCATAAGTATATTTGGGATTTTCAAAAGGTCAAATTTAATAACTCCATAAGATCTACACTTATAAACATGGTGAATACACCTTTTATTCTCATAATAAACTTGAAAATTTTATTTAATGTTTCAATGCCTTTTGTCACTGATCTTGGAAATCCATGGACTATTGCTGGAGGGGGTGTTTCTAATTATCGTTCATTGTGGATATGTCTTGTGTAAAATGGAAATCCAATAATGAATTTTATGGAAAAGTGAATGAAATGCATTTTTTTCTTTCAAAAGTCACGTATAAAACAATTTTCACCAACTGGGCCAACCATACAAATAAAATAATACAAAAGAAACTAAAATAAAAGTACACGGATCTACTACTAACTCCCATATAGACCACATACCTAGTCTCAATACACTATCAAACTGCACCAAACCAACCAGAAGAACCCAAAAAAATTTCTCTTCTTGATCATACAACTTTGTCCCTCATCCATATTCACCATACTAACCATTCTGGTCCTAAGAAATAGTAATAAGGTCTACACATACACTGTGGTGAACATGAAGGGGTGAGGAATAATATTAGTAGGTCACCCCGATGATGAACCTATAATGTTTTTCAATAAATGTTTTTTCAAAATAACACACCTAAAACTTAGCTGATACACAACAGAAAAGCTAAGAAAAACTAATAATCATAAAAATCAATTCAAACCTTGAGTTCATAATCTCAGTCAACTGGGAAAGTTCCGCCATGTAATTCCATATCTTTATACATGTTAATGTATTTTCCCATAACTATAAATATTAAAATAAATATTAATGTTCATGAGTAAGTGAAAAAAATCACATAAAACCAACATTAGTCAATCCTTGGGTTTAAAATCCCTATCGCTTAGATATCATGTGCAAGGGAATTGAAATGAATATCATTCTTCTCATTCTGTGTATCATTAATTCAATCTCTCGTTCTGTGATCCTAGTAAACATATACCTTATTCGAAAAATACCAAGAATGTCCTCGAGCAAGCTGCGTCACTACATGGGATAGTAATCATATACCTGGGTTCAGCAGTACTCACCTCCAATCACTAAAATCATGGGTTTTGGGGAAGGAAATCTAAGCATCATTTAAATGGACAATAGCTAGATTCCATGCTTTTCATTCTTTTTAAATCAGGTCCAATGTAAAATCTCTGGGTCTCGATCTATATGTGGTCATGACATTTTGAATGTGTATAATCCCTAAGGGTCTGACCGTTAGGTGGTCTGTAAGTAGAACTCACCGGTGAGACATCATGCCCACCCATGTAATATCTTTTAAGGGAGAGAATAATCACCCCTATCATCTAAAAGAGGAAACATATTTATGGTATCCAAAGATGTGAAACACCATGTCAAACATTTAGGTCACGTAACTAATCAGGGAGATCATAATAATCCCTCATCCTCATGAGAGAATAATCATCCAAGACTATAATTATATCGAGAAGAGCTAGATCATCATTATCACATATCAAACAGAAGAGAGGTTAATCATCCTCATCTCTCAGGAGAGAAGAATCATCCATGAGTATCATTACTAGGGACATTGTGACCAAATAACATAGTAGTAGGATAAATATCTATATTCAAGGAAACACCTCTAGACATCCCACTAATATAAAAATCAAATATACAGGCTCAACAGCCACCAACCAAGAAGCACATCTGGGTATCACTATTGCATCGTCAATAAAAATTGAAAGTATTACCAAAAAAGGGAGGGTGGTTGAACACCAAAAACCATCATTACATCCACAACTCCATTGGATGACATGTTTTTAATGGGTTCTAAGGTGACACTCACTACCATCTCTATCCAAACCTGACAAACTGACTCATGGTCGGTCACACAATAGGGCACCAGCTGGGTACCTCAAGACAATAATAAGTGTCATCCTACATATGATCCTTAATAAATAAACAAATTAAGTAATATTACATAGGATCCTTAATTAAAAATGTAAGAAGAGGAATCCTATATGGGATCCTTGAATGGTAAGAATGCAGAGGAATCATACATAGGATCCTCAAAAGGTAAGAAAGAAGATGCATCCTACATGGGAACCTAGTAACAACACATAGGCAAGGAATCCTATAGGGGACCTATCTAACTATATAATACGGGCGAGGAATCCTACATCAGATCCTACTAATGATACACATTTAATGGGATCCTTTAAGGGACTCTCTAGGTTATCTTGTAAGAAAAGGAACCATTGAAGGGATCCTTGATATATAAATAAGATAGATGCTTCATAAATGGGACCCTCTATGTTAAAACATAAATATATAAATCCCATAAGGGATCCATGAAATAAACTAGTCTCACAGACTCTTAGGGAAGAATGAAAAACATCACAATAGAGACATCCTAAATGAAAAATATAAAAAGGCACCAGTCAAGAGATATATCTCTTAGCTCATATCATATTAAAGTGTCTCACTCTCAGGAGACAACTAAACAAAACTAATGAAGGAAGAATCTATCAATTCAAGAAATTCCCAAAATGAAACTTAGGAGGTCTCAAAACACCTCACATGTTTTACCATTGAGATCTACATGAAAAGATAATCATAATAGATGACTAAGGGGTCCAATTTGACTACTGGGTGAAAAGATATGAAAAACCATAAAGGGTTACAATGGTAATTACATGTCATGTCTCACTGAATACATGGTGTTTACTCCCAAAGCCCCACCTAGGCATGTACTCTGGTCTAAATCAGTGTGTAAATACCTGAGTACATGGCATGTATGGTGGGTACATGATGTATAGCCTACATGGTGTACCTAACCAAGTATATCAGATGTATTGGACATGTACTTGACTTGGTCATATACTTCTATGAAGTTTACAACCCGCATGGGGTCTAGTTGTGTACTCTAAATGGCCATGTACCCCTACACGATTAGCCTATCCAGCAACTCAAATATATAGTCAAGAACCAGTACATCGCATGTACAACCTTGTACATAGATTTTATTCTGAAATATTTGTCTTCCCCAAACTAGAATAACACACTTCATGTTTTCTTTTAACCACACACTGTGTAAACAAGTTTTCCCAAACAAAAAACCTTCAGAACTCTCCAAAACCCCAATTTTCACCCCAAAATTTGTAGGTCAGGCCACATGGGTCCATAAAAAGAATAGTAGGGGGATTAAAAATTTATAATTCTTACCATACATGGAATTATGTAAAAAAAATTAAAATTTACTAACATTGGGAAAAAACTGTTTAAGCTTCACCCTTTTCTATAGTTCACGGTTGTCATAAGACAATATGGCACATCCTGAGATCTGTGGTGGTGCCAATATTCCCACATATCTCTCCCTCTAAACCAATCCCTATTTTATATATATATCTTCAAGTATGAACCCATGGTTTGTATTCCACAAGAAGCTAATGGAGAAAGGAATAAAAGAAAAAGAAAAAAAGAAAAAAAGTAGAACAAGAATTGAATAGAAAACGGAAAAGGGGGTATGGATGGCCCTAGTGCTCAACCTTAGTTTAAAACCCACCTAAGAAAAAATACCCATTTTAGAATCAATGGAAGAGACTAAATCTCAGTACGGATCTCCTTTCAAAAGATATTTCAAAACTAACATGCATAAATAAATTAATATTTATTTAATTAAATAGTAAATATTAATTATTCTGCTAAAATTCGAACACCACAAAATTCCACAGAACTATTTTATGAGGGTAAAAAATATTTTTTCGGAACAACATAGTGGTTATAAAAAATTTATGATATTATCTTCTGGGAAAAATTCCATTTTAGTCTTTACAAGCATCTAAAAGCAAGAATTCACATTTCTGCACAAAATTTCATTTTTAAAAAACATTGGTCCTTACCTATTAATATAATAAAAAAACATTCAAATGGACCTAATTGAGTTAATGAATATGAAAGTATAGTCGGAGGTCCCTTCAAAAAAACATTTTATTTGGCTAGGTGTGTCCCCCTAGGAAAATCACATTCTATTCTTTAATAATTTTTATGAGTACCTATGGGTTTTTATTTTATATCACTGTATGAACCCGTTGATAGTCAAGAAAAAATACCCTATAACAAGTATCACTGTTCAATTAATCCATCTAATGGGAGTGTAATGGTTCTAAAATAATGACAATGGGTCTAGATATTATTTATTTGGGGTTAATGAGGAGTACATTCCAAAGGTGAAATAAATGTGTTTTATGGGGTTGACATGTTCTTAGTGATGTCTCTTATCATGAATAATATCATAAAAAAATTATGGGACTCATTATCCATATATTTTTACCATTCATGGATCCATTTATTGTGGGCCTCATCGATGGATACCTTATTTATTTTATATTAGATAATGGGAAAATTTATCAATTATGGATTTCTAAGACTTGCTTCAGGAGAACAAGCTATATAGAAAAATCTCAATGTTAAAATTATAGATTAAGAAAGTATCGTTCTTAGGGGATATCATCTCAGAGTGTGGAGTAGTAATTCCCTCTTAAAATATCATTCAAATGATTTCATGGTAAACACCTAATAATATTTGTTAAGGGTATAGATTTCATGGGTTTTCAGGATATTATAGAAGAATTATGTTGAAATTCATTTGTTTTATAGATCATGTGAATATACGTACTAAAAATTCATGTCCATTTGTATGGTCCAACAAATGTAAAAAAATTACAAGCTAAAGGAGTTATCAACTGGGTAACTATTCATATGATTTCTAAAGGAAGGAGTTGAGTACTTGGTGTAATACGATTCCCCCAATGATTGAGCTAGGATGTGTTCTACTGCATAGATATGTAGTTATTTATTTTTGGTATAATAAATTTTTAAATAAATATAATAAATATATAAACCATGTATTGTATCTCATAGAATTAGTTTTTTTGATGATCTAGAGACAATATATAATAATCAAGTGATTTATTGTCTATATGAATTCCTAGGGTCTTAGATATAGAAACTATTGATATGATTATAACTTATGATAAACATTTTGTATTGAGTTCATATATGACTTTTACATTGAGATTTTTTGTACTCCTAGAAATGGAATATTAATAGTTGATTCCCAAATCAATAAATATCAAAATCAGCTGGATAAGGATGAATTTGAGGAGTAATGTATGATTGATTAGCTGGCCTAAATGGAGATATTTATACTGAAACAGAGAGATTACATTCATTTGGTCATTTTTAGGTTCACCCACACTTATTTATTGATTATGTAATTACCAAATTAGAGACATAAATTTTGTAATTATACATAATAAAATATTATTAGGTGACATACATGGTGGATTCTATGAATGTATGGATCAAGATATTATCTTCTGGGATGATTAATGGTTATATTTGAGCTATGTGAGTTCGTTTTGAGTAAGTTTAATAACTCCCTATTGTTATACATCTTGGTTTTATGAATATGTTAATATATCTACTGGATTATTATTGATATTAATGCATAAATAAAAGTGTGGTAATGTTCATGTCTCAATGACTCCCCTGATAATGTGGGTAGGAAGATAATCATGGTCTGTTTGGTTTTAGGTATATAATTGAGGTACCACCATGAATTTGAGATGGAATATAATTAATTTCATGATATGTCTTCCTGATGTTATGAAATACCATGATGTTTTCTAGGTGAACATTACTGAGAAACCAAGTCAAACCACTCCCTTTTTTAGAATAGAGTTTGATGGAGAGTTTAGGATTCCTATAAATGTATAATACTTTACAGTTGTATGTATTTCATTGGAAAATAATTTCTAAATGAGATTCATGATTCATATCATAATGGCTAAGGGGTTGGTAGGAATATCTCTGGGCCCAACTATTCTTGTGTAAATATTTCAATCCTTGAAAATAGGTCCAAACTAACTGAATCATTTTAGATCACAAATACATGTTAAAATACTGTGTTATTGATTATTATATGATTTATGATGGTAAATTACCATTAATAAAGTATACATACCAAATTTATAACAAAAATGTTATCATGACACCATTCTAGGCCCTATATGAAAAAATTGTAGGTATCCCCTTTAATAAATGGAGATTAGTGAGTAAATACATATAGGCCCAAAGATGGTGTGTTTTATGTCAGGGATAGTTCATGTGTACCTGGAGTGATTGTGGATATCGTAGAGCCATCATAATCTATACATGGAATATCAATGTATGTATTTGATGTTTGGGGTATAAGATCATGTATTATTAAATTTATATCTATAATGTTTTTAAAAATTTTCTTTAAATGGATATTTCTTTCCATGATGTTTATCATACCTTTGAAGATGTCACCATGGGTATGAAAGGTTAATTTTTACATGGTGTTATCCCTATAGTTGAACATGAAGAATAATTTCCTCTAAACATCACAAATACAGAGGTATGTGTATAATATACCACACATTATTGATTACAGTGAGCTTTAAATCAAAGAAAATCCCTTATTTTTGAAGTACCCAATGGAAATCAAGGACCAACAGGATAAAACCCATTGGTAATGGATGATACCATTAGTATGTTTCATATAGAAGTATGATAATATTTTTGAGAGATAATGATAATGAGATAATTATATGTGAGCTCATCACCCTCACCTCTCTAAAATAATTGTACTTTTCAATATGAAAATTCTTGAAGTTCGAGTGGATATAACAACCCTGAATTTTTCATCAGACCATATAAATATTTTTAGTAAAATTTAATAAAAGGTTTAATAATTATTTTGAACTATAATTATGTCATATGTTCATTATAAATATTAATTAAATTAAAATATAATATTTTCAAAACATTTATGGGTATTAGATGGGTCATTTATATAATTTAAATAGAGCATATAATGGAAAATAAATCAACTTATTTTGGAATGGGTAAAGGATCTTACCTCAAAGAGGTGTAATTTGTAATTGGGATATTGGTATTGAACTAGGATTACTTGACTAGGTTAATCATCTACCCATTTAGCCTATACTTATAATAATAAAAACATTCACACTCCCACTAATTAGGGATATCAACTTTTTCATATTAACCCTCAAAATATTAGTATTCAAAAATTCATCGAGGAGCAGTTGATAGTTCATTGAAAATGGGAGAATCTTATGTCAGTGATGGCTACCACATGAGGTAAGGATTTTTATATTCATCTACATCACTCTTTATGTGGACATAATTTCAATTTTCATTATTTAATTGTTTTTATTTCCTTGATCATTGTGATGAAATCCTAAAATTACCAATTTTTGGAATTTTTTTTATTTTTATGCTTTTTTTATAAAATGAATTTAAATGTTAGAATTCAAGTGTCCAAACTAGAAAATGAACACCCATACCTCCCTCATCTTAAGCTACACACATAGAGTAGATTAGTGCCATCAAAAATGGTTAGTGGTGGCTCATAAAGGCTAGCTAGTCCACTCAATCACCTCACCCATTCCCCTCTTTCAGATTTTCCCCTTCATGATTTGAACAAGGTTTGAATCCACAGTAACTATAATGATGGTAATAAATTGGTGAATGTGGTATTAGGATAGTGATGTTTGGTTATGGAATGATGAATCAAATGGAATGTTATTTTGTGTTCACAGGTAATGTTGTCTAATACAATTGTGGCTTGATAGAAAAGGCATGGATGTGGGAAAATGGTGAGGAAGTTGGGGGGTTATCTCAATAAAGATAGTGTGAAATGGAATCATAGAATATATGAAGAGTGATTGAGGAATGAAATTAGGCTACTAATATGGGATTGATGGTCATGGAGATGAAATAGTGTTGTTTCACTTGTGGGGTTAGTGGCTAGGGTTTCTATAAAAGAGGAATTATAGTTTTTCACCAACCATGATAATTTTTAGGGATCAAGAGCCATAAAATTGCCACAGGGTGGGTACAATTTGTGGGAACCATTGGTCCTAGCCCACCCAATGGTACAATGTTATCCAAATTTAATCAACTCATCCAAGTTATTTGAGTCATATGGTTAGTTTATATTGGTGACTTAAGAGACAAAACCCAATTAGCCTGATAATTCTAGTGAGCATGATATCTCTAGACATAAACTCCCATCTATATAGGCCCCATTTTTTCCTTAATTCACAACATTTAAAATTTATGTATACACATTTTTTGTACATATATAGTGTATGAAATAATATTAGTAGGACTATTAGTGACCAAATATTAAGTTAGTGTTATGAGCTTAAGGGAGTGGTCCAAAGTTAATATATGATATTTAATAGAAAATAAGTATTGAACCTCAAGAATAATGGGTGATTAAAAATATTGTTTGAAACCACATATACATGATTCTAACACTGATAATTAAGAAATTGAATTTTTGTTAAAATATTTTTAATACAAACACATAGATAAAGTATTATCCTTGATAAACACATGGAACCTTAATAGTGTCTTTCAAACACATTCCATAGAATATATCCCTAGAAAACTTATATAATATATTAAATATCCTTAACATACACCTAAATTATACAAACTTGTGTTTATCACAATATAATAACATAACTATAATATTTTCGATATATTATCCAAACTCATGGAATTTTCATAATAACAATGATTATATGGAAATATTTTAATTAAAATTTCAAATTCTGAATAGAAATTAAAGTCCAACCATTTTTTTCAAGTTTAAAATTAAATCATGATATAGTAAATCATTATAACACATTTTTATTATTTACACTAATAATATTTATTAACTTTTATTATCCTAATAACGTTTTATTTACTTAGTAATTTTCCATGAAATTAATAAATTTTTCAATCACTCTTTATAATCCTTAATCAGAAATTTTAAAAATTTATTTCCCCATTAAAATTGAACATAAAATTAAAAAGTTGACTATTTATAAATTAATATCCAATTTATAATATATTTTACTTAATCCCATTAGTTTTTATCAAGATCATATATTTTAATTAAAATTCTACATTTTTCTTATACATGTTATGAACCATGATATGTAATTTATCAACACTACATTAATAACCAATAAAATAAATTTTCATATCATTAATGTGAATTAAAATAATCTCAAATGAAATTACATAACATCATTGAATAAGAATTTTTTAACTTTTTGAAAAAAATTTATTATTATTGTCTATAATAATAACAAATTTTATATTTTTTTCCATTAAAATTACAAAGTGTTAAGCATTTTTATAATGTTATATAATAATTATTTCTATTAAAATAATAAAATAACACATCCATAATCCGTAATAATTATTTTAGTGTTCTTGACATTAACTTTAATTCAATTTCCAACTCAATTATCCTACAAATTGACAAATTCTCCAATAGAAATCACAAAAAAATATAAAAACATTTAATTAATATCAATGATATTGAGAGTGGTCATAAATATATTTTTTAACAATCAATTGGAACTAATAAAGGATATCTAGTTCCTCAAAAAACACAATTTCATCAAATTCTACAATAAAAATACTACTTATATATATTTAATCTACAAATTATCAAAAAGAATATATATAAAATTTTTAAAGTTATATTAGTTTTAGACTCCTCAATAAAATGATTCTCTTCCTTGATATGTTTGTTTTGTTATATAAAAATAACAGCTCTACCATTAAAAAATCATATCAACATCAAATTCAAAATAATGTTCTTATACATTACCATACTTCTATTATACATGTTCAACTTGTACTACATTTCCTAAATTACTATTCTCACTCTGTTAAATGGTACACTGGTTTCTCAATATAAGAAGAATTAAAATATAATTATTCATCATAATATTAGATTATATGAGGTATATCTAGTTTTTATTTACTCAGATGAGACACCTTTAATAGATCATGTATTACACTCTACTATTTAGGTAAAGCTAAATGACAATAAAATTTCATAATCCTCCATCCACTCTTAAATGATCTTACAAATTGTTGATCCAACTTCCCTTACTTACCTAAACATTAATATCCCAACCAAGGTTATATATAAAGAAAAATATGATTCTAAATATAAAACTAAACTTTAGGATATCATTTACTAATATAATATTTCTATAATATTTGTGATTATTCTATCCTATAGTTGGTCAACTAGACATAATAAGAAGTTTCTTGTATCATAATATTTCTATCTAAAGATACCTCTAAAACTAATATGTAATTTAAAAGAGATTGATACATCATTACATATAATTTCTTAAATGAGTCCTTTTAAATATAGTCTTATTATATATTTTTATTAAAAACTATAATAGATATATAAAAGTTTCCCATACACCCTCAAATTCAAGGATATAAACAAAAAATATATAGTTAAAAAAAATTTAGTCTTCTAATATTATCATTCATTTTGTGGATGGTAATATATAATAAATATTATTTCATTCTTATACTATAATTTTGTCTAATTATGGTATGTTTTACTTAATTTTATGGTTATATAAGACTATTAAAAACAAGATAATAATCTTATACCATGATCATTTACAATACAAGTCCCACAAACATTCAAACCAAAATCATTCCCAAATCATCAACTTTCATACATTCACTGATCAGAAAAATGAGAAAATTTATTAAATAAATAAATCGAAAAAATTAATATATATCTTCCTATACTATAAAAAAACATCATACAATCATAATATTTCCATTTTGGAATAAATAATTGTTGAATCATACATGATGTCTTCTAATGAATTTTTATTACCTACTAAAAGGTATATCACCTAGAAACAATTCTAGATAAAAACATTTTCTTACATAGTCACAAAAAAAATAATCAAACACTATTATACATATTGGTTAATACATGATGAACTCCCAATCAATAAATTTGTCTCACCTCTTTCAAGAATAAAAAAAAATCCATGATAGTGTATGAATCAATCAACATCTAAACTCCACCTAGGTATCTACTACCCACCGTGTATTCATTCATGAAAAAACCCAACACATGGATTTTAAACTGCAACCCTCTTTCACTCCCTTTAATAAATATGAACATAAAGGGTTTAAGGACTAAATAACAATCCTACTTAGATAAAAATAAATGTTACACTAAGAAAAGAGGCATGGAGGTTCAATATTTCTTTGATTCATGAATCATATCAATATTATATTTTCAATTAAAAGTATCGATGAAGAAATATTTATTTTTTATGGTTATATATCATCACACTATAAAATTTCAATATATATTCAACACATATTCTCTACTAAATATTTAGGATTCATAATGAGAAAATATATTTCAATATTTTATAATTTTGATACATAATCACTTATCGTTGAAAAAATAACATAATGAAATATTGAGTAGCTAAACAAAAACTATCTAGTTATGATCATTGTGGGGATAATTATTCTAATGAAACATGATCTACCAAGAACCATATGTCAAAACCCATATCTATTTTATCAAAATATACCCTAATCTCAGGCTAGATGTGTTATAATAAACCTTATAGTGATTATCAAGATTTGGTAAAATGATAGTAGGTGTAATAATAAATAATCCTTTTTAAATCCGAAATGGAAACCTCACATAAATCACCAAAAAAGAAAATTAAATTTTTATTAGTAAATTCCATCACTAGTAACTACAAAAAAAATCAGGTGATTAGAAGGGTTTTCTTCATTTAGAGGGGGTTATAACCCCTCTACACACTTAAGTGATAGTTACCCATAACCGTTGATAAAGTTCCTTCCAACTCTTCTTAGAAGCGGTTATGGGTAAGCGCTGGTAAAATGGGTATGATTTTAGTGGAAATTAGATTAGAGGGGGTTTTAACACCCTCTAATTTTGCTGTAAATTCACCATACACACATCGATTAGAGGGGGTTCTATCCTCATTGATTTGAGGCGGTTAAAACCGCCTCTAATTGGACAAAAATGTTCTAGTTTTGAGGAATTTATATTATAATCACCCCTAATCGAGCCCCATTTTTCAAATATACACACCCAATGCCCCACATGGAAAACCCCAAACTTGGAAAACACCCCCATAACCCGCAAGACAACCCTTGTACAATAACTCATAGACCCTACATGACACCTAAACAACCCACAGACCCTACATGACAACCCCTGACCAAGCCCCGCATGACCCCCACCCCCAGCCAAACCCCAAGACCCCACATGAAACCCGGAAAACCCACAAACCCCCTAAAAAACCTCAAATGACACCCAAAAAACCAATATAACATGAGACCCCACATGATAACCCCTGAAAACCCCCAATACCCCACATGACAACCCTGCAGACTCCCCGTGACAACCCTAAGACTGCAGACATGCCCCATGCCCAAAAATCATTCTTGGCTCTCCCCAAGACCAATACCAAGTCCCCCAAAGAAAAAACAATAGACTTGTGCGATATTAAAGGCTGAGAATTTCATTCGTCATGACATGAACAGGTAATCGGAACGAAAGATGCCCTGCACCTCAACCACTATGCCAAGCACCATTTCAATTAATATTTACAATATTTTATATTTACTTTTAAATAGAAAATTATGTTATATATATATATATTTGTTAAGAAATATAAATAATTAAATATATTTGTGTATATATAATTGTTTGCATATAATATTTATATATAATCTATATTTGGGTAAAATAATATATATATATATATATATAACATCTGTGTATATATAACATATATATGTAATTATATTTACATATATTTATAAATACATTTATATTTGTGTGTGTGAGTGTATTTATTTATTTATATAATATTTATATATAAAATAATTACAATATATATATTTATTTAATTATTTTTATATACTTATATGTGTGTGTCTCAATGTTATTATTATTAATTATTATTAATAATATTATTACTAGTATTATTACACCTATTTTTTGAACTATAAAAATTATATGTTGGTTTTATAAGTACGATACATTTATATATTTTCTGATTTATATTATACATATATTATAATAAATATATTTATATTATATATATTTTTATACATTTATATTTTATCACACACACAAACACACATTTATATACACACAAAATTAAATACATTCACAGAATTGAAAATATATGATATAATTAAATGATATATATATATATATATTTAAAAAATTAATTTATAATTGAAATGGTATACTAGAATATATTAAAATTAATTGTATAACATATATATATAAATTTATATATAATATAATATTTATAATATAATATAATATGTATATTTATTTATTTATTTATATTTAATTTTGTCTATATTATATATATGTGTATACATAATATAATATAAATGTATTTATAGATAAATATACAATAAAATTGTATTTAATTTAATATATATATAATATAAATGTATAGTATATATAAAACCATATATAAATTCTATATATTTGAATAAATATATTTATAATTACATTAATATTATGTTTACCAATATTTATATATGTATACATTTCTTTATATGTATATTTATTTACTTAATATATTTATATAATATATTTATGTATTTATATAAGTTTCTAATGAATTGGAATACATTAATATAACGTGTCTATGTGATATATATACACACACACACACACATGAGTACACAATCGTAAATATTATAAAAGTTGAATTTATATGAGAATTATATGAAATAAATAAATAAAAAATTACATAGGGTTAAAAACCCCATCAAAATAAAGGGATTAGCAATAGTTCATGAACCCCCTCTAATGTCAAAAATTACAAGGGGTTCAAAACCCCATTTAACGTCATTAATTTTAAGGGTTTTAAACCTCCACTAATTTAAAATTTTAGAGGGGGTTCACAAACCCCTTTAATTTCATTAATTAGTGGGGGTTCCAAATCCCCTCTAATTCAAGGGATTAGTTGAAGTTCATGAAGCACCAATAATATATAATATTTGAGGGGTTTCAAAACACCCACTAATTTAAGATATTTGAGGGGGTTATAAACACCCACCATTTCCTCTTAGAAAACAATTTCCATTATATATATATAGTCTATAATATACAAACGAATATCTACATATATATATATAGTACTTCAGACATATTACTAAACATAAAGCACCACTAAATATTAAATTTGTGGAATTTTTGGAATAACAACATCTAAAATCCAACCAAATATTAAAAAACAATGAAATAGAATTTAAAGGTGGTTGTGAACCCCATATAAATTCTACGATTTGTAGGAGTTGTGCATAATGTAATGACCCAAACATTTTAATTATATTTGTTTCCTAATTTTGTGGGTACAATTAAAATGTGAACACTATGTTTCAACTGTTATATGACCATTGGTTAATATAACCATTGGAAACTAAATGTTACGATTGTTGTCTCTAAATAAAAGTGATATTGGTTAATACAGAAAAAATATTCGATGGCCTCATCCAGTAGTCTCGGGCAGATCGAAGCCCACCTGACGAAACATGGGAAGGAGGTAGCACCACTGGGCTCTGCTCTAGACCAAACCCAAGCCGAAATTCATCATGTGAAGAAGGATTGGAATCGCCTTCAAGAGAAGTTCAAGCTTATAGAAATCACTACTCAGGAAATGTTGTCTGAGCCACCCCAAGATTCTATCACCATAGCACACCTTACACTTAGGTCATATGCAGGTGTTATAAGGGGCTATGTATGGAGACCTTAACTACATTGTTTAATTCTTTTATATAAAATAAATTTTTATTTATTCTTATGTAAAAGTTTGTAAATTTCCAAATATCCAGATAAAAATAGGAAGTATATTATTGATGAATTCTGGAAAAAGGATATTTCAAAATACTTATGTAAACCTTAAATAATTAATGATGTGTAGTGATTTTCAAAAATTTGTCTTCTGGAAATGTGTTCAGTAATAAATTTAGAATCTAATAAGATCAACTTAATTTTTGTGAATAGTAAATTATGAATAGTGATTTTACACATAGGATTAGTAATGTGGCCAAATGGATTAGCAATCTCACTTAAAGAAATTATTAATATAATTTAGGCACCTTGATTAAGTAATGTGATTCAATAAAATATGTAAACAATTGTTTCATAAATTATTAGTTAAGTATTAGTTTTTTCAGGTGAATAGTGTTTTTTAATTAAAAATTAAATTAAAAATAGTTAAAAAATTATTTTTATAAAATGGAGTTCATTTTAAAATTCAGTGCATCGATATTAGGTAAAGGTGATTTTTGGGGATTTTTCTGAAAAAAATGAATTTTCTGTGAATAGTGAAAATACAATTTTTAGTTTTGGGTGTTTAATGACATCATTAAGGATGTAATAATTATGTAATATTTCTGGTAGAGTTATGAATAGTAAGAGAAGGTATGAGGTCCCCAAAGTGGCCAATACTGTGGGAAAATATCATAGGATAGATGATGGTTTTTCAAATACCACCGATGAGGTGTCCCTTGGAAATTAATGATTTGTCACCTCACTTCTCCTATAAATACAATGTCTTTACCTCATCGTTTTCATTTCCAAATCCTCTTCAACGAATTTCTGGTCTCTTTACCTCCCAAGGAGTCCTGCCAAGGTTTCCTCAAGCCTCCCAAGGTCCTGACCTTCAAGATTTCGATGTTACTCTTCAAGGTTAGGGATCCTTTCACCCTCCTCTTTTAATTCATACCTTCCTTTATTTTGTGTCTTATAATTTACATCTCTATATGTTGAGGGTATGTTCTTATATGTTATAATTTCTGTCCATTTAATGTCTAGTTATGGGGAGAGATTTTCCACTCTCACTAATTTTTTTTCTAAATTTTTAACTGACGTCGTTAGGCTACCGAATTTCATGTAAAAGAAATGACATATTCTCTTTTCTTTCATGTTTTATTTTCATGTGTTATGACATTAAAATACCCATATGATGATATTATTCAGTACCCATACTATATTATGAATTATTTATGAGTGGGAGACCCTTATCCCCTCTCTTTTCAATGTTTTTTAAAACCATGTTATATAGCCGTTATGCTGCAGAAATTTCATCTCAAGATTTATATCATGATATTATATTGTTCATTTATATGAATACCTAGACTTATTTTGTTTCCATGAGTGTCCATAAATATATAAATATGATATATTTTATTCTATAATTGACATACATATAACCCTCACTTTCATTCCATGGGTTATAAATGACATAATGATCTAATTTGTATGATCTTTTTAAACATCACAATTTTGACATGAATCCCATTTCTTGATTCCATTTGGGTTATTTATGAAATGTTTGATTGTGATCTATTTGGATCACATGAAAGTAAATACATATTATGGGTTCACCCTGATATCACTCCAATGCATTGGGTAAATATTTAATCTCTAGAGATGACAAGTTTCACGATACATTTGTGAATAACCTTGGTAATTTTTATGACACCTTGGGGATGGACCTTAGTGATATGTTCATGAATGTATAAATGAAATTTTGTAGCCACATATTCAAGTTATGTTTCAAGTTATTTTCATTTTGATATGCCTATACTTCCATTGCTAATATCATTATGTTGTTATTCAAGTTCTTATTGATATCACAAGTACACAGATTCCCTTATTTACCCTTACTGGGCCTTCTGCTCACCCTTTCATTTGATGTATGTCTTCAGGATATGAAAGGTAGTAATTGGACTTAGGATGATTTTATGATGAATCCTTAAAAGTGTATTAGAATAATTTTTTATGTTGTATTCAAGTTTTATTGTTCCTGGTTTCCAAGACACTAGACTTTAAAGATCCTCTGTATGTAAAATATAAGGAAAAGTTATGTATTAAAATGGTGGGATGCCGCAGTTGGTATCAAAGGATAGTTTAGTTATTTATGGAAATTAGGATATGAAAACTCTAGGAAGAACCCTATATAAAAGTTTAAATATAGTAAATATTCCTCGTATTTTTTTGAGTATTGAGTAAGTGGTGTTTCAAAAAAATACATCCATGTCTGGATACGAGCAGGTAGAGGCGACTCTCACACAAATGTACATAGGGGTAAAACCCGAAAACACCTCTTTGAGCTAAACATGTACAGGAACTGGTGCACAACACTGGGCCTTGATGCAATCTTGGTTACGACACTCCCGAGAGATATGTTTGGTTAATCGCAATATTTTTATGAATCATTATGAAGGAATTATAGAGAAATATATTTGTTTAATCATGATATTTTAAGATGTATAATCTTTTATAGTTAAAATATTCATAAATGAAACATGTTTATCACTAAGATTTTATTCTTTTAGAAAATGGTGGAATATAGGAGTAACTGTGCAAATGGTGACCGCAATGAACCATGCACTGAAGGCCCTCTGATGGAAGCCGGAATGGAAACATTCATGCGAATGATGAACTAGCTGACTCAAATTATGAGTAATAACTTGAATCAAGATGAGAGGATGATATCACCATGAAGGGAAAAACATTTTGTTGAGTCCCTTATGCACCAACGACCACCAACCATCAGTGGATCGACTGACCCATTGATTGGTGAGCAATAGATCAGCTCAGTAGAAATGATATTGTAAGTGCTACATTGTTCATAGCAAGAGAAGGTCACCCTGGATATCTATTGCTAAGAGGGAGAAGCTGATCAGTAGTAGGAACTGATCATAAACATGAGGGATATAGTGGAAGTTGAATCTATGGAGTGGGAAGAGTTCAGAGGGATCTTTTTCAGTAAGTATTTCCCTCGTTCCTTGAGAAAAATAATGGAGAAGGAGTCTCTCGAACTGAAGTAGAATGGGAATGAATCTGTGGGAAGCTACAAAATGAAATTCACAAGGATTTCCCAATATACATCCAGCTTTGTCATGGATCCAAATGATATTGTTGATATATTCTTCAGTGGACTGAGACCTCATCTGTAGAAGAATCTATCCATCCAAGATTATGATAGCTGTGAGTAGATTCTGCAGAGTGTGATGAAAGTTGAGATAGAGTTATTTGAGACGTAGTGGTCTCATAAATCCAATAAATAGAAGACATTGATGGATCCCATCTTAGGGAAGACATTTGATCAGCGAAGAGGGGAAAGAAAGTGAAATTTCCCATGTGTAATAAATGTGGGAAGAAGCATTTAGGGAAGTTCCTTCTTGGGAGTGGGAAGTGCTACATGTGTGGAAGAGATGGCCACATTGTGAGGAATTGTCATGGTGAGGTGAAACCTCAAATTCTAAACACAAATGAAAAGGGGAAGATAGTGCAGGACCAACCTGATGTCCAGTGCTTCAAGTGTGGACAATGTGGGCACTTTTCCAATCACTATCCAAATATGAGGGCAGTGGAGGGGTACCACCATCAGCCTCAACAAAGTCCAAGGGAACAAGGCAATGATTTTTCTATCACGATAGATGAATTCGATGCTCTGAATTATGTGGTAGTAGGTACTCTTATTATCCTCTCAATGATAGAAAGTAATTTGTTTGATTCTGGTTCTACACATTATTTTATTTCTTCCACGTTTGTAAGTAATTTAGAATCAACCATCAGATTGATAAAAGTATAATTGTCATTGAAGACTCCTTGTGGGACTATCCAATAATTGTCAGTGTTTAGAAACTCTAGTATTTACATCAGTGAGAACAATATTATCGCAAATCTAGGAGTCATTCCTATGCTGTAATTCAACATTATACTAGGGATGGACTGGCTCTCAATGTATAATGCTAATATTAACTGCAGAAGCACCGAAATATCAGTAGTCTTGAATGGAAAACCTACAGTTATCTTCCAAGGAGAGATATCTCAACCTCATCATTGTCTAAATGAACCCCCTATATCCTACTTTATGGAGTTGGTCGGTGAAGAAGAAGAACGAGATGAGAGTTTGATGATAGAAAATGTCCCCATCGTCCAGGAATATATTGATGTATTTCCAAAGGAGTTTCCTGGACCTCCCCCAGAAATAGAGGTAGAGTTCTCCATCAAACTCGTACCTAGATCTCATCCGATATCAAAGACCCTGTATAGGATGGAAAATGTGGAAATTGAGGAATTAAATAAACAACTCCAACATATTTTGGAGAAGGGGTTTATCTGACCAAGTGTGTCTTCTTGGGGAGAACCTATTCTTTTTGTGAAGAATAAGGATGGTTCGATGCGGCTATGCATTGATTATAGAGAACTGTATGAGATCACAGTAAAGAACAAATACCCTCTTTTAAAAATTGATGACTTATTTGAACAATTTCGTGGGGCTCAATTATTCTGTAAGATTGATCTTCTATCTAGTTATCATCAATTGAGGGTGAAGAAAGAGGATATTCAAAAACCAGCCTTCTGATCAAGATATGGGCTTTATGAGTTTGTTGTTATGCCCTTTGGACTGACTAATTCACCTTCTATATTTAAGGATTTAATGAATATAGTATTTAAGGTATACCTTGATAACTTTGTTCTAGATTTTATTGATGATATTCTCATATATTCCAAAATTCACAAGGAGCATGAAGATCATCTAAGAGTTATTTTGAAAACTCTATGGAAAGAGAGGCTTTTTGGAAAGTTCCATAAAAGTGATTTCTGGTTACAACAAGTCGCTTTCTTAGGGAACATTTTAAGCAATGAAGGAATCATGGTTGACCCTAAAAAGACAAAGCTTGTATAGTAGTGGCCTCAACCAACAACAATAATTGAGATTCGTAGTTTTCTTGGATTAGTAGGATATTATAGTTCGTTTGTGAAAAACATTTCACAAAATTATAATCCAATAACCAAGTTAACTCAAAAGGGTGTTAAGTTCAACGGGACAAAGGCATGTGAGGAATGTTTCCAAGAGCTGAAGAAGAGATTGGTTACTGCACCTATTTTAACCCTGCCCTCAAGTAGAGAAGGATTCATTATTTTTAGTGATGCATCTCTAAAATGGCTTGGGTGTGTCCTCGTGAAAAATGACATGGTCATTTCTTATGCATCTCAACTGTTGAAGATTCATGAGCATAATTATCCTATGCATGATATAGAGATGGCTGCAGTCGTTTTTTCTCTGAAGATATAAAGGCACTATCTTTATGGGGAGAAATGTGATATATACATAGACCATCAAAGTATGAAGTATATTTTCAAACAAAAGGAATTGAACATGATATAAAGGGGACAGTTGGGACTTCTTAAAGACTATGATTGTTCAAGACATTATCACCCTAGAAGAGAAAACAAAGTTTCTGATGCATTGTGTAGGAAAGACCCAGTTGTTCTTTCCATGATGAGGATTCAAAAAGATCCTTTGATAAATGACCTAGTAAAACTGGACATGGTAATTATAAAGAAAGGGACAACATAAAACCTAACCCTAAATGATTTCTCAACCGTCATTAATAGAGAATATCATGAAGGCTTGAGAAAGAAGATCCTTTTTTACTTGAAAAGTTTGAGGCTGTAAAGGATGGAAAGTTTCCTGAGATCAATATTCATCAAGAAGGTGTACTGAGATTTTGTACAAGCCTATATTTTCCATATATTCTAGATATAAAGAAGAAGCTGATGGATGAAGCTCATATCTCTACTTTCTCTACACATCCTGGAAGCAAAAAAATGTATATGGGCCTTCGTGATCATCTTTGGTGAGATAATATGAAAAGGGATATTTCTAACTACAATTCAAGGTGCCTAGTATGTGAGAAAGTGAAGGAAGAGAAACAAATCTTTAAAGTGGTAATGTAACTACTACCCATACCTGAATGGAAGTGGGACAATATCACTATAGACTTCATCACTGGTCTTCCGAGAACTTCCAAAGGAAACAATACGATATGGGTTATTGTGGACCGTCTCACCAAGACTACCCATTTTATCTCTATCTGGGAATATATATCCCTTGATCAACTTTTAGGATTTATGTGAAGTCAGTCGTAAGGCTACATGGATTTCCACTTTCTATTGTATTTGATCGTGATCCAAGGTTCACATCAAAATTCTGGAGAAGTCTTCAACAAACTTTGAGAACTGAATTTAATTTTAGTATGGCCTATCACCCCCAAACTGATGGACAATATGAAAGGACTATTCAAACACTCGAGGACATGCTGATAACGTGCTCAGTTGAATTTAAGGGTGGATTGGATCAACATCTCCCTTTAGTTGAGTTCTCTTACCGCAACAGCTTCCACTCGATCATTCAAATGGAACCCTATGAAGCTTTATATGGGAAGCGATGTAGAACTCCTACTTGTTGGGATGAAGCTGGTGATAGAAATCTTCTTGGGCATGATCTTGTGCAAGAGATGATAGAAATGGTCCATTCCATCCAAAAACACATTAAGGCTGCTCAGTGTTGGCAAAAGAGTTGTGCCGAGAACTGTCGAAGGGACTTGGAGTTTGATGTTGGTGACAAAGTCTTTCTTCGAATTTCACCATAGAATAGAGTCATGAGGTTTGGGAAGAAAGGGAAGCTCATCCCTAGGTGCATTGGCCACTATGATATCCTTGATCGCATGGGAGCAGTGGCCTATCGGCATGCACTTCCTCCAAATCTAGCACAAGTTCATGATGTATTCCACGTATCCCTCTTGAGGAAGTACATAACTGACCCTTCACATGTACTAAACCCAGAGGTGGTACAACTGGAACATGAACTCTCTTATGAGGAGAAGCCGGTGGAGATCTTGGATCATAGAGACAAGGTTCTACGCAACAACACTACCCACATTGTTAAGGTGTTGTGGAGAAACCAAAAATATGAAGAAGCCACATGGGAACCCGAGGAGTCTATGAGGCAAAAGTACCCACACTTTTTCTCCTTTAAGGGTACGAGTTAAAAATTTCAGGGACAAAATTTCTTAAGGGGGAAGAATGTAACGACCTTAACTTATTAATTATATTTTTTTCCTTGTTTTTTTGGTATAATTAAAATTAGTCTGTTGTGTTTCGACTGTTGTATGACCGTTGGTCAATATGTCCATTGCAAACTAAATGCTACAATTATTGTCTCTAAATAAAATTGATCTTAGTTAATACAGAAAAAAGAATCTATGGCCTCATCTAGTAGTATCAGGCCGATCGAAGCCCATCTGATGAGACTTGGGAAGGAGGTAGCACCATTGTGCTTGGCTCTAGACCAAACCCAACCCGATCTTCATCGTGTGAAGCTGGAACAGAATCTCCTTCAGGAGAAGTTCAAGCTTACAGAAATCACTACTCGAGCAATGTTGTCCGAGCCACCCCAAGATTCTATCACCATAGCACACCTTACACCTATGTACTATGTTGGTGTTATAAGGGGCTATGTAAGGAGACCTAGGCTGCTTTGGGTAATCCTTTTATATAAATAAAATTGTTATTTCTTCTTATGGAAAATTTTGTGAATTTTCAAATGTCCGGATAAAAATCGGATGTATATTATTGATGAATTATGGAAAAATGACATTACAAAATATTTATATAAACCTTAAATAATTAATGATGTGTAATTATTTTCAAAAAACGGTCTTCTGGAAATGTGTTCAGTATGAAATTTAGAATCTAATAGTATTAACTTAATTATTTGTGAATAGTAAAATATCAATAGTGATTTTATGCTTAGGATTAGTAATGTGACCAAATAGACTAGTAATCTCACTTAAAGAAAGTATTAATATTATTTAGGCACCTTGATTATGTATTGTGATTCAATAAAATAGGTAAATAACTCTTTCATAAATTATCAGTCATGTATTAGTTTTTTTAGGTGAATATTGTTTTTTAATTAAAAATTAAATTTAAATTATTTATAAAATTATTTTTATAAAATGGATTTCATTCTTGAATTCAGATCATCTATATTAGGTTAAAGTGATTTTTGGGGATTTTTCTGAAAATGGTGAATTTTTGGTGTATAGTGAAAATACATTTTTTAGTTTTGGGTGTTTAATGACATCATTAAGGATGTAATACTTTTGTAATCTTTCTGGTCAACTTATGAATAGTAATATAAGGTATGAGGTGTCCTATGTGGACAATACCATGGGAAAAAACCATTGTCAAGCCCATGGTTTTTCCAATACCACTGATGAGGTGTCCCGTGGAAATTAATGATTTGTCCCCTCACTTCTACTCTAAATACCAAGCCTTTCCCTCATCCTTTTCATTTCTGAATCCTCTTCAACGAATTTATGTTCTATTTACCTCCCAATGAGTCCTACCAAGTTTCCCTCAATCCTCCCAAGGTCCCGACCTTCATGCTTTCAATGTTACTCTTCAAGGTAAGGGATCCTTTCACCCTCCTCTTTTAAGTCATGACTTATTTTATGTTGTGTCTTATAATTTCCATCTCTTTATGTTTAGGGTATGTTCTTATATGTTCTAAATTCTTTCCATTTCATTTATAATTATGGATAGACCTTCTCCACTCTCATCAATTTGTTTTATGAATTTTTAAGTGACGTCGTTAGGTTACCGAATTAATCGTAAAAGAAATAGCATATTCTCTTTTCTTTCATGTTTCTCTTTCATGTGGTTTGTCATGTAAATACCCATATTATGAACCTATTTAGTACCCATACTGAATTAAGAATTATTTATGAGTGGGTGACCCTTTTCCCCTCTATTTTCAATTTTTTCTAAAACCATGTTATATAGCCGTTATGATGTAGAAATTTCGTCTCAAAATTTCAATCACGAAATTTTATTGTTCATTTATATGAATAACAAGAATTATTTCGATTCTATGGGTGTCAATATATATATAAATATGATATATTTGATTATGTAATTGATATACATACAACCCTCACTCCCTTTACATGGGTTATAAATGACATAATGATATTATTTTTAAGCTCTTTTTAAACGCCACGATTTGGACATGAAACCCATTTCTTGATTCCATTAGGGTTATTTATGAGATGTTTTATTATGATATATGTGGATCACATGTATTTAAATACATATTAATGGTGCTCCCTGATAGTTCTTCAATGCATTGGGTAATGATTTAATCTCTAGAGACGAAAATTTCCAGGATACCTTGGTGAATAACTTTGGTAATTTTTATGACACCTTGGGGATGGACCATGGTGATATGTTCATGAATGTCTAAATTAAATGTTGTATCCAAATATTAATGTTATGTTTCAAGTTATTTTCATTTTGATATTACCATACTTCCATTGCTCATATCTTTATGTTTTTATTCATGTTCTTATTGATATCAGAATTACACTAATTCCATTGTTTACCCTTACTAGGCCTTATGCTCACCCTTTCCTTTGATGTATGTCTCCAGATATGAAAGGCAGTTATTTTACTAAGGATGATATTATTATTAAGCTTTACAAGTGGATTATAATAATTTTTTATGTTGTATTAAAGTTTTATTGTTCCTAATTTCCAAGACACTAGACTTTAAAGATCCTCTGTATGTAAAATGCAATGAAAAGTGATGTATTAAAAAGGTGGGATGCCACACATAAACCCCTCTAAAATGAATTTATAAGGGGTTATGAATAAAACCCTCTAAAAACCCATTACTAATATGATGTTTTATTATAGTGAATGTATATATATAGGAGAATTTATAAATGAAAAAGTGGTAATTACTAGAAATCCCCCTGAAACACAAACTTTCAATAACATTCCTTGGAATTTCTCAATATATCACTAATACCACCTTATAAAAATTCATTTATATTTCATATTGAAAATAATATATTTATAAGGCCCCAGCCTTAAACCTTACTTAATCCTGAGTTATTACAAGATTACACATTGAGGATCTTTTCGGGTTTAGAGTTTTAGAGAATTAGATCATAAAACATGCATTACATTCCACATATAAACAAAGTGGTTACATAAAGATAGTATTCTTCATTCCCATCAATGGAAACACATTTAAAATAAAACATGGATTATTTCTTGACACTTCCTTGACACTATCATCATATCATGTACCTTTCCCTTGACCTGTGAAAAAACATTTCAAAAAAACATGGGATGAGCATAAAAAGCTTAGTATGGGTTATAAAAACATGGAAAGGAAACATGGGTACATATATACATAAGAATGAAATCATACTTTACCCATAAAACATAGACACTTTAACATACCTCATAAAATCATGAATAAATCATAGAAATCATAGGACATAAAGGTAACTTGAGGCATTCATAACATTCTTACGTAGGGAGTAACCCTCTTGGTTAAATTTTGGAATACCCATCACAGTATATTCCTTAAAATATCTTCGTAGAAACATTAACGTTTCACTCCTTCGCGTTACCCAATGCATTGGAGAGCTATATCGGGCTCACCCGCCCTTAGTTTATCACGGAACCACCTGTCTTCATAATAATGCCCAAGAACCATAACATAATCGTATCACATAAAACATGCATAAAGGAAACATAAAATTTCCACATTTCAATCACAAGATATCAATACAACATAAAAACATTGTGAAAACCATTTTCAATACCAAAATAAAAGAAAAGTAAAACATGGTATTTATTTTTCTTTTAAAAAAGAAGGTATAGCTTGTAGAGGAAGCCGAAAATCAAATAACGGTCACGACGGCGGAGAAGTCGTTGTCGCCGCATATGTACGACAAAAACATTCCCTTTTGTCGTTTAGTAAACTCTTCGTATAAAAAAGATTCCTTTTAAATAAATGTAAAAGTCAAAGGGGTTTATACACCGTATAAAAGAAAGTTGTGTATAAAATAAAATATGCCTCAAAGAAAGGAGATTGAGATGAAGTCCCATACCTCGTATCCGACTTGACCCGACCGTTCTTTAATCTCCTGAATAATAAACTTTAGTTAATCTTTACTTGCTTATGAACCTTTTTCAAGTTCATTATTCCTTTTATACCATGTTATGAACATCATGTAATCATTTAAGTTAATAGTGTTCAATTTGTCGGTATTTGGTTCTTAAGTAAAAAATAGACTTCTTACACTTACATGTTGTTAATTTGGTCAAAGGTTCATTATATCCAGAATGATATTATTGATTTCGATAACATATATATCTTATATATTCATCATATACATGTATTTATAATATTACATCACATTTAGAGGTAAGAAATGAAATGCACCATTCATGGAGACGGTAAGCCGTACGTACGCATGAACGCTACTTCCATTTCTATTTCGTATTTTCTGGAATGGAATCATAATGATATAAGATTATATTATAATTCCAGTATAATAACATATATATTATCATTAACTTTATCCTTTACACATCCCACATATGGTATTAACGAATCAAATCACTTTCAGGGGGCGGTAGTCCGCACTTCCTAAAATGAAGATATCGTGTTTACCCATAATGGAAACCATAAAGGTATGCCCAAAATGAAAAATACAGAATCCTAAAGAAAAAAAACATATTATATATCATATATAAAAATAGTGACATCATAATGGCCACCATTGAAGGTGTTAAATGAGTATTGAACAATCATCGTTTCGGGAGGCAGAATTTCGCCATCCACGGAAACTGTATGTTCTTTAACCATTTGATGTAGTTTTGTGAGAGTGTAGCTCGAATAAATATTATAACAAAATCCTAGAATATTTACGATACTGGTGTTTTTACAAAAGAAGTAAATAAAAAGAGTTTACCAGGTTGGAGAAGCAAAATAAAACAAATGAACTGGAGAAAATGAATTACCTTTAAAAGTGTAACTCCTTTAGATTTGATCCTAAAGGCTTCCTTTGAAAGGATTCTGCCCAAAGGTAATCCTCTAGGATGAGGAGAGGTATGTGGAGAGAGTAAATGGGCAGGGGTTGTCCGAGCCAAAGGCTTGAGGAGTGTGTGAAATGAGGTAGAGGTGGGGGCCTTTTATAAGAGGAGAGGAGGGGCACTTTTCGAAAGTAAAGAAATATTACTTTATTTGAAAATGTGTTTCGGTTTTAAAAGGTCCCACATTGAAATAATTCGTGGATAAGGTGATAAGGGTTCGAAATCCACTCATCCAATTAGTTTTGGACATGTGTAGTTCATAGATTTTACATTATCATTCCATTTTATTTAAATTGTCAAATAATGATGTCATCGCTGCATCATTATTATGTCATAAATAATATAATTTATTTAATGTCTAAAAATTATAAAACAAATACTATGATGTCGGAAATCTTTTTATATTTCCAATGACTATTTATAATCAAAAATCTGACTTGTATAACACCATTTAAAAATTGTTTTAGTAAAACATATCATGTTTGTGTCATTTTTACTTTTACATTAAATAAAAAGTTATTTATGTCATTTCCCAACCAAAGTGGCTCCATGGGGTCCCCAAGTTGACCCATGGCTTGTCTTGGTCGGCCATGACACAACCAATTAGGGTAGGACATGTTTCAAGCTCATCTTATTTTATTAAAGAATTATTTTTACCTTAAACTACACTAATTACCACTAATCGCGATTAAGAACTTAATAAGTTACTATTCACCAAAAAATTATTATAATCTTATTGAACCACATTTTACTTCTTAATGACAACCATGTATGTCGGATTTTTGAAATTCAAAACACAAAGATGGAAAAATTTCATTTAAACGGAAAATCAGTCTTTATAAGTACCACTTAGTGGTTTCACTATTCATCAAAAATTGATGTTTTTCAGAAAATTACCAAAAATTCACCCTAAGCTATATTATATATTACGAATTCAAAAATGAAGTATATTTTAAAAAATTCAAAACATATAAGTCACAATAATTAATTTAATAATTAATTCCCGCTGTCAGAGAAAATAGCGTGTTTTTATTAAACAGTAAGTATCAAAAGATTGACACTAGTTTAAGTCCAATTTCAAAGTGAAATTGATTCCAATGACCACCATTGGATTAAATGGTAAAAATATATTCATATTAAACATTAAGACCAATTCAAAAGATAATCTATTCATATAAATAAACTAGATTAAAAAGCAGTTTTGATGTAAAATGCAGTATTTTTCACTATTCATTAAAAAATGAACATTGTCAGAAAAATACCAAAAATTCACACAAAGTAAATTTTGATGTCCCAATCATAAAGAATAATTTTATTTTGACAAACATTGTTTATAAAATTTTCAAAAGATAGATTTAAAAAGGGTTTTCCATCATAAGGCAGTAAAACAATCTTTTAAGAATATTAGTGTATTCCATACTTAAGATTGGATTTATTTTCATTTTAAGCCTCTAAAACACAATCTTAATCATTAATAGACATATATAAAAATATATATTCTTCATTACTTACTTGGGATGTTAAATCCTTCCCCCCTTTAGAAAATTGTGTCCCCGCAATTTATTTACTTATCAAATATATGGGGGTAATTATCCCTCATTGCATTTTCAGATTCCCATGTTGCCTCTTCAATCATGTGGTTTTCCCACAAAACCTTTACTTGATAAATCACCTTATTCCGTAACACTTGGTCCCTATGGTCATGAATCTAGACCAGTTGTTCCTCATAAGATAGGTTCTCTTCCAGCTGAACTACCTCTGGACTCAAAACATGAGATGGATCTGGCATATACTTCCTCAACATTGAAACATGAAAAACATTGTGTACCTGAGATAAAATCGGAGGTAAAGCCCCCCGGTATGCAACTGATCCCACTCTCTCCAGAATTTCATATGGTCCAATAAAACTTGGACTCAACTTTCATTTCTTACCAAATCTCATCACACTTTTCCAAGGATAAACCTTGAGAAAAACTTGATCACCTACCTCGAAAGATAGATCCTTCCTCCGGTTATCCGCATAACACTTATGCCTACTCTGAGCTGTTCTCATGTGTTTCTGAATCAGCTGAACATTTTCTGCCATCTCTTCTAACAATTCTGGTCCCATCAACTTCCATTCACCCACTTTATCCCAGAAAGCTGTAGTTCGACACCGCTTTCCATATAATGCCTGAAATGGTGCCATCTGTATACTGGAATGAAAGCTGTAATTATAAGAAAACTCAACCAAAGCAAGATGTTGGTACCAAATTCCCTGATAATCCATATAACAAGCTCGTAGTATATCCTCCAATGTATGAATTGTTCGTTCTGACTACCCGTCTGATTGAGGATGAATAGCTGTACTAAAATTTAATTCAGTACCCAACGACTTCTGAAGGCCTTTCCAAAAGTTAGAAGTAAACCTGGGATCACGATCCGATACAATGGAGAGAGGAGCTCCATGTAACATGACTATCTCTTTAAGATACAAACGGGAAAGTTAATCTAGAGAGAAAGTATCTCTTATAGAAAGGAAATGAGAAGATTTGGTCAAGCGATCAACAATAACCCAGATTTCATTATTACCTCGAGATGTATTCGGTAATCCAACAACAAAGTCCATGGATATATTCTCCCATTTCCACTCTGGAACTGGTAAAGGCTGAAGCATCCCTTTCGGTAACTGCCTCTCTGCTCTAACCTGTTGACATGTCAAACACTTCACAGTAAAATCAGCAATGTCTCTTCTCATTCCATCCCACCATTAATACTCCCGCAGATCTCTATACATCATAGTACTGCCCGAATGAACTGAAAACGGGGAACTATGAGCCTCACATAACAACTCATTCTTCAACTGTGAATCACAAGGCACACATAACCTCTTCCCAAACCTCAAAACACAAACACAAACATATCCAAGAACTCATGGAAAATTTTATTCATAAGGTCCAAGAATACAGCAGGTGCATTGGTTAACCCAAAAGGAATAACTACAAATTCATAATGGCCATATCTAGTACGGAACGCAGTCATCGGAATATCTGCCTCCTTTACCTTTAGATGATGGTACCCCGATCTCAAGTCAATCTTTGAAAAAAACTGAGCTCCCTGGAGCTGATCAAACAAATCATCGATATGAGGCAAAGGATATTTGTTCTTAACAGTGATATTATTCAAGGCTCTATAATCAATGCAAAGTCTCATAGAACCATCTTTCTTTTTAACAAATAAAACCGGAGCACCCCATGGTTATGTGCTAGGTCTAATGAAACCTTTATCTAATAAATCTTGCAATTGCTCCTTCAACTCTAAAAGTTCAATTTGTGCCATTAGATAAGGGGGTTTTGAAATTGGCTTAGCATCAGGAACTAAGTCAACAGTAAACTCAACTTCCCGATCTGGTATTATTCCAGGCAACTCATCAGTAAAAACATCAGGATACTCATTTACCACTGGCACATCATTAATCTGAACAATTCCTTTATTTTCAATGACGTGTGCAAGGTAACATTCATTTCCATCTTTTACAAGTTTCTCGGCCTCTTGATATGTTATCAAAAGTAAGGGTTCATTCCTGTAAACAAACTGAATGTCTTTATGAAAAGAAACTTCTTTAGTTCTACAGTCAATCTTAACATGGTAAATAGAGAGCCAATCCATACCCAGGATATCATCAAACTCTACTAGAGGTAGAACAATAAGGTTTGCAAGTAGGTTCTTTCCACAGATAAGGATAGGAAGATTCTTAAAAATTCTTTTTTCCTCAACATTTCCCCCAGGTGTTTTTACCAAAAGTTTGGGAGTCATTTCATGAGATGGTATTCCCATTTTACTAGAAAAGGATTCAGAGATGAAAGAATGTGTAGACCCCGAATCAAACAACACACTGGCATAATCTGAAAAAAAAACAAAGTACCTGATACAACTTCATTTGATGGCCCGACATCTGCTGAAGTAGTTGCAAAGGATTTCACCACCCCTTTCTGCTTGTATTCTAGCTGCTTCCCATCACTCAAGCTCTTTGCCGGACACTCGTTTGCATAGTGACCCATCTCATTGCACTTATAACATTTCACTAACTGTAAATCAAATTTGTTCTTACCTTCACCTTGATCCTTTTCAGTGAAATCACGAGCCTTATGTCCCATCTTACCACATCGGTAGCACTTTCCAGAATTCAGAAGACATTCCCCAGCATGCCTTTTCCACATTTATCACAAACTGGAAACTTAGTTTTCTTACCATCAGACTTTTTTGAATAATTCTTACCTTTCTCCTGCCACCTCGGTCTCTTCTTATGCTGGTTGTTATAGAACACTTGGTCATCGGCAAACTCCATTTCCACCTTCTCATCACATCGAACAAGCTTTTCATAACTTTTAAACTCATGAGAAGCTAATGCCCTTCGATATTTTGGCTTTAGTCCTGAGTAAAAACGATTGATTTTACTATCAAGGTCTCAAATAAAATTTGGAGCATACCTTGCCAATCGAGTGAACCTTTCTTCATAGGCAGCCACTCAGTCTTCCTCTTGCCTCAATTCCAAGAATTGCTTTTCCATCCTAAGTCGAACAACCTTAGGAAAATACTTCTCAAGAAACATACCTTTGAATTCATCCCAGCCAAGAGCATCAATCTCATCGGCATCCCTGATATTTTTAACCATCGACCATCACTGATCTGCTTCACCCTCCAAACGGTAAATAGCAAGACTAAAATTTTGATTGTCTGAACACCCCATGACATAAAAAATCTTCTCCAGTGCTTTATTCCACCCTTCAGCTAGCACAGGGTCAGATGATCCTATGAATGATGGTGGATGTTGCCTCATGAAATGTTCCACCACTGATATGTTCCTCTGCAGTTGGTCTGGCTGATCTCGTGTATGGATACCACCGCCATTTATTGCTTGAGTCAACTACGCCATTACTGTAACAAACTGTTCAGTTCCAATTCCGACCATTTTTGGATGCTGATTCGGAAGGTTATTTCCTTCTGTATGCCTTCCTAGAACTGCTTCCCAGTTTCCTCTGTGGAAACCCATTCTGAACAAACATGTCTTAGATGAAGCAACATGGTAATCTTCAAATGCTATATCATTTCAAAAAAAAAAATTTTTGGATAATCATTTAATAGAATTCTAACTCCTAAAGTTATCTAAACCGACCTTTGATACCAACTATAAGGCCCCAGCCTTAAACCTTACTTAATATTGAGTTATTACAAGATTACACATTGAGGATCTTTTCAGGTATAGAGTTTTATAGAATTAGATCATAAAACTTTCATTACATTCCACATATAAACAAAGTGGTTACATACAGATAGTATTCTTCATTCCCATAAATGGAAAGACATTTAAAATAAAACATGGATTATTTCTTGACACTTCCTTGACACTATCATCATATCATGTACCTTTCCCTTGACCTGTGAAAAACATTTCAAAAAAACTTGGGATGAGCATAAAAAGCTCAGTATGGGTTATAAAAACATGGAAAGGAAACATGGGTACATATATACATAAGAATGAAATCATACTTTACCCATAAAACATAGGCACTTTAACATACCTCATAAAATCATGAATAAATCATAGAAATCATAGGACATAAAGGTAACTTGAGGCATTCATAAAATTCTTACGTAGGGAGTAACCCTCTTGGTTACGTTTGGAATACCCATCATAGTATATTCCCTAAAATCTCATCGGAGAAACCTTAACGTTTCACTCCTTCGCGTTACCCAATGAATTAGAGAGCTATATCGGGCTCACCCGCCCTTAGTTTATCACGGAACCACCCGTCTTCATAATAATGCCCAAGAACCATAACATAATCATATCACATAAATCATGCATAAAGGAAACATAACATTTCCACATTTCAATCACAAGATATCAATATAACACAAAAACATTGTGAAAACCATTTTCAATACCAAAATAAAAGAAAAGTAAAACATGGTATTTATTTTTCTTTTAAAAAAGAAGGTATGGCTTGTAGAGGAAGCCAAAACTCAAATAACGGTCACGACAGTGGAGAAGTCTTTGTCGCTGCATACGTACGACAAAAACATTCCCTTTTGTCGTTTAGTAAACTCTTCGTATAAAAAAGATTCCTTTTGAATAAATGTAAAAGTCAAAGGGTTTTATACACCGTATAAAAGAAAGTTGTGTATAAAATAAAATATGCCTCAAAGAAAGGAGATTGAGACGAAGTCCCATACCTCGTATCCGACTTGACCCGACCGTTCCTTAATCTCCTCAATAATAAACTTGAGTTAATCTATACTTTCTTATGAACCTTTTTCATGTTAATTATTCCTTTTATACCATGTTATGAACATCATGTAATCATTTAAGTTAATAGTGTTCATTTTGTCGGTATTTGGTTCTTAAGTCAAAAATAGACTTCTTACACTTACATGTTGTTAATTTGGTCAAAGGTTCGTTATATCCAGAATGATATTAATAATTTGGATAACATATATATCATATATATTCATAATATACATGTATTTATAATATTACATCACATTTAGAGGTAAAAAATGAAATGCACCGTTCATGGAGACGGTAAGCCGTACGTACGCATGAACGCTACTTCCATTTCTATTTCATATTTTTTGGAATGGAATCATAATGATAAAAGAGTATATTATAATTCCAGTATAATAACATATATATTATCATTAACTTTATCCTTTACACATCCCACATATGGTATTAACGAATCAAATCACTTTCAGGGGGCGGTAGTCCGCACTTCCTAAAATGAAGATATCGTGTTTACCAACAATGGAAACCATAAAGGTATGCCCAAAATGAAAAATACAGAAGCCTAAAGAAAACATAAACATATTATATATCATATATAAAAATAGTGACATCATAATGGCCACCTTTGAAGGTGTTAAATGAGTATTGAACAATCATTGTTTCGGGAGGCAGAATTTTGCCATCCACAGAAACTGTATGTTCTTTAACCATTTGATGTAGTTGTGTGAGAGTGTAGCTCGAATAAATCTTATAACAACATCCTATTATATTTAAGATACTGGTGTTGTTACAAAAGAATTAAATAAAAAGAGTTTAGAGGGTTGGAGAAGCAAAATAAAACAAATGAACAAGAGAGAATGAATTACCTTTAAAAGTGTAACTCCTTTTGATTTGAGCCTAAAGGCTTCCTTTGAAATAATTCTGCCCAAAGGTAATCCTCTAGGATGAGGAGAGGGATGTGGAGAGAGTAAATGGGCAGGGGTGGCCGATCCAAAGGCTTGAGGAGTGTGTGAAATGAGGTAGAGTTGGGGGCCTTTTATAAGAGGAGAGGAGGGGCACTTTTGGAAAGTAAAGAAATATTACTTTATTTGAAAATGTGTTTCGGTTTTAAAAGGTCCCACATTGAACTAATTCGTGGATAAGGTGATAAGGGTTCGCAATCCACTCATCCAATTAGTTTTGGAAATGTGTAGTTCATAGATTTTACATTATCTTTCCATTTTATTTAAATTGTCAAATAATGATGTTATCGCTGCATCATTATTATGTCATAAATAATATAATTTATTTAATGTCTAAAAATTATAAAAAAAATACTATGATGTAGTAAATCTTTTTAGATTTCCAATGATTATTTATAATCAAACATATGACTTGTTTAACCCCATTTAAAAATTGTTTTAGTAAAACATATCATGTTTGTGTCATTTTTACTTTTACATTAAATAAAAAGTTATTTATGTCATTTCCCAACCAAAGTGGCTCCATGGGGTACCCAAGTTGACCCATGGCTTGTCTTGGTCGGCCATGACACAACCAATGAGGGTAGGACATGTTTAAAGCTCATCTTATTTTATTAAATAAATTATTTTTACCTTAAACTACACTAATTACCACTAATCGCGATTAAGAACCTAATAAGTTACTATTCACCAAAAAATTATTATAATCTCATTGAACCACGTTTTACTTCTTAATGACAACCATGTATGTCGGATTTTTGAAATTCAAAACACAAAGATGGCAAAATTTCATTTAAACGGAAAATAAATCTTTATATGTACCACTTAGTGGTTTCACTATTCATCAAAAATTGAAGTTTTTCAGAAAATTTCAAAAAATTCACCCTAAGATATATTTGATATTACAAATTCAAAAATGAAGTCTATTTTACAAAATTCAAAACATATAAGTCACATTAATTAATTTAATAATTAATTCCCGCTGTCAGAGCAAATAGAGTGTTTTTATAAAACAGTAAGTATCAAAAGATTGACACTAGTTTAAGTCCAATTTCAAAGTTAAATTGATTATAATGACCACCATTTGATTAAATGGTAAAAATATATTCATATTACACATTAATACCAATTCAAAAGATAATCTAATCATATAAATAAATTAGATTAAAAAGCAGTTTTGATGTAAAATGCAGTATTTTTCACTATTCATTAAAAAATGAACATTGTCAGAAAAATACCAAAAATTCACACAAGGTAAATTTTTATGTCCCAATCATAAAGAATAAGTTTATTATGACAAACATAGTTTATTAAATTGTCAAAAAGATAGATTTAAAAAGGGCTTTCCATCATAAGGTAGTAAAACAATCTTTTAAGAATATTAGTGTATTCCATGCTTAAGATTGGATTTATTTTCATTTTAAGCCTCTAAAACACTATCTAATCATTAATAGACATAGATAAAAATATCTATTATTCATTACATACTTGGGATGTTACAATATGCCTATATAATTCCACCTTGTATATCTATAATTTTTATATCAACATTTTTTCATAATGACTACAATCATTAAATATCTCTAATAAAATAGCTAAATGTTCCCCATGTTCCTCATAGGACCATGAATATATAAAAATACCAATGATGAATTTTATTATTAATGAATAAAAATAATGATATAATACTTGATTCATCAGAGTCATGAAAATTTAAAGATAATTCACTATCCCAAATTATATCACAAAAAATTGAAAATGGTGTTAGCAGGTTTAAAAATATATGTTTGGTGAATCTTTAAGAAATACACTAAGATTGTGATATTCAAACCAAATATTAATTTGTTTTAAATCATATAATATTGTAATAAATTCATAAATCCTTGAAAAATAATACAAATTCATGATAGTAATGTATTTTATAGTTATAAAATAAAGACATAATTTTAAACATCCATTATCATTTTTTAAAAAATCATAAGAGATCCCCAAGGTGATACAATAAGTTTAATGAATCCATTAGATTAGTAATTTTCCAATGGAATCCCTAATTATATAATATCCATAAGATCCATAATGTAAGGTGGAATAGATACATCACTAGTTCTTATCAGTAAATTGTTCACAAAATCTAAAACCAACTCTGAAGGAATTCATAAAAAATTATCTTAAAAAACATATTGATTTTGATCAACTACTAGATGATATACCAAACTAATAATATACTTAATTGATATATTTAATAGACAAATAATCTATTATATGACCATTCTCAATTGACCCTTATCAATGCTATCCGAACATGGATTAATTTTCCACTCTACTAGAAAAATATAAATAATATCAAATGATTAAAATATATTTAACTATATTTAGTAGTAATCAATATGTTCCTATAATTATATCAACCAATACATACCTATGATCACATTAAAACCATAATATTAAAAATAATTAAGTTTTAAATATATCAGAATGCAATAATAATAAGATAATAAGGTGTAAAATATTTAATTTGATCTTATTTACATCCAATACAGTATTTGTGCTTAGTACTCTAGAATATAAGTCAAAATATATTACCAATTATGATAGATTTCAAAAATAAATATGGAAACCTCTATTTTTCAATTTGGAATTTTTATAAATTTTATTAATGTTTAATAAAACAGTCCATTAATTAATCCATCTATAACTGGGTCTTTGATTCTCAATAGATGTTTAATAATTTAAAACATTATATTTTTATCCAATACATGTGAGAATTAGAAGAATTTTAAATATCTTATAAATATATACCCAAAAAATAAACATATTTTACTTCAATATTGTATTTTATACCTAGGAGAGGTATAATTTACATTTGTTTTATTGGTCCTAAACCTAGCATGTTTTGGATCTATAATATTTAACTTATTTGGACAAACCCTATAATTAGAAATACCTTTTTAATCCATCTATTTAATTTTACCATTTATTATATAAAAAACATAAAAATATTAGTGTTATCATATTCTGGTAGGAGATTATGAATGAGTATAAGTGGATCTTTTATCGACAACAAAAATCCTAAAATTTCAGAAATTATTAAATTAATTACTTTATTCTACATGTAAAAATTATTTGAATATTTATTTTGTTTTTTATGATTCTTAATTATGAGAATATATTGAAATATTTATTATTTTTTATTTTTTACCCAATAACAATTCATTAATTAATGGGTTTTGGGGAGTGAAACCAACTATCCAGAAAACCTATTAGACACCCTTAACTCTCCCTCCATTGGTCATTCCCCTTATATGTATTAATTTTAAATCTATTGGTTGGAGATAGTTCATAAATGATAGTTAGAATAACTATCCCTCACACCCTCTAGTATATAACCTTATTTCTCCCTCATAGTAGGACTAGATGATGACTAAATATATTTCCTCGTGGTGGTTGGTGAAAATCCAAGAAATAAGCTATGTAGTTGTAGGATAATATCTTAAAAGATGGTCCAAGTGGTGGTCTTTTGGGGAGTGGGCTTAGGCGGTGATAACTCAGTGGTATAGAAATGTATTTGGGTGAAACGTGTTGTGGAATGATGTAGTCATCTTTGTAAATGTAATTGAATTTTTTTTATGGTAATGGAAACATAGTAAATAGGCTAAGTAGTAAATTCATTGAATTAAGTGAAAAAATAATAAGTGACTATTGCAGTGGTTATGATGGAATATGTATTTGGTGAGAGTGGTGAAAAGGGTTTCCAAAAGTGGAAAATTTGGGGTTTCAACCTATAATTAGTTCATTCAAGTATCAAGGGACATAAACCTACTACGTTGTGAGGGAATGGGTAGGGACTGGTAGTATGAGCCTCATTTATGGTAAATTAATGAATTATTTCAATTAATTAGGCTAGGTAGTGTGGGGTATCCAATCAAACTAAACACTCAACAACCCAACCTGATGAGCCAAGAAAGGCTAATGAGTGAGTTGGGTCAACAACCCTGACCCAACAAAAGGGTTATATAGCCAAGCCTAAGTTCCAAACTCTAAAAAAAGAACCAAATTGAATTGTTAGGTGAGAAGTAGTTATAAAATTAATGTCACTTATTGGCACACTTCATGTTCTCCGAGTAACATGATAAGGGCCCGGAAGTACATGCTTGAATAATTGTTATATTTTATGTGCTATGTTAATTAAAAGACACATATTGTATGGTACACATTATAAATTGGTAGTTGTGTTACATTCCTTACTAATACATAGGTTTTACACACCACACCCACTAATGTACATGTTGTATATGTACCTCCTTCTAGTTTTTTACAAATTTTATTTCTTACGTGTCTGAATCAGATATCATGACAGTACCTTATAAGTATTATACCTTATATATTATAGAAATTGTTTCCTCTTAAGTATATGACATCATTTATGAGTTTATTTTATTATATGTGTATTTTATATTTGTATCCACAGAGATAGGTATTGGGCGATATGATTAGAGAATTCATAGAATTTGGTACTCCTATGATGGAATATTGATGATAGGTCATCGGTTCCCCATAAACATCATGGAGTTTTTTTACTCCCCTATAGACTTAGGGAATATTTCCTACATATATTGAATGTAGTGCGGTACTCTATTGATCAATACTTCTATAATAATGCTCAGATTTCTTATGTGATTTATTGAGTTAGGAAATTCACACATGGGATGAGGTATGAATCCTCTATATATGGTGTCAGTACTCCTTTGATAGATGTTCTTTTTTCAATAAACTGTAGGACCTAAATCTAGGATAGTACTCCCTCAACAAATTATCTTCTGTTTGTGAGGTGTACAAAACCCTCTATGGATTTTATCAAATTTTCATGACTTTGGGAAGTTTGGTATTGAAAATATTATAGACTTTTTATGAACTAGGTAAAATTGATTAGCAGTTGGAAATTTTCATTGTGGATATAGGTTTTAATGTTGGGACTTAATTATTACTTTAATCATCTTAATCCTTAAAACATATCTAGGTTATAGTATCTTTTATTTAGTATTTTTATTTTAAAATCCATTTTTTCTTCTTTTTTTAGGGAATTGTTGTAGGTTTTTTATACTCGCCTATGCAAGGGAATTTGTCCTTTACATGTTTTTTCAATATAGTTTATGTAATTGTTAGGGATGATCATGGAAGATGTAGAGATAGAATATATGATTATTTTTTGTCCAAATGATGATGTTCATTTTCAGTGTTCGTATTAAGATATTTTATAATGAGTAGTTTTCCTTATGTATCTATTTTTGGATTGTCTTTACATGTGATATTAGGTTATTTTATTATCATTTAATTTTTATGCTTTTATTTTGATAATGTTAAGGATATTTAGAATTTTTTACATTAATATTGTTATATATTTAAATATTATTCTTGGTTTTTCATATTTCATGTTTTCTTCTATTTATATATGGTTTGTTATGGTTATCTATGTTAAGGCCTCAAATTTGTTTCTTATTACTTCTTAGTGTCAGTCCACGGACTCTATGCAATTGAATGTTAGAATGGGATTGTAAACATAGCCTAACTGCTAATCCATGTGGGTTCCCTATAGGTCGGTTCATCTCAGAGTGGTAACAAAGTAATTCTTTCCATTCAAGAATTATATTTTGGATTTGTTATTCTTGAAATGTTTGGTTTGGGAAATATATGGAAAATTGGTCAAGGGGTATTTAAATTAAATTTAAAACTTGTGATCCCAATGTATGTGAAGGAATAAGTCTTATTTTTTTTATAGACTCTAATTATATATTAATGGACTCAAAACACTAATAAATAATTTGAATTGAAGAAATATGATGGTATATGCATCATGTAGTGGTAAATTGTTAATTACCATGTCCTCTAATTTTCATTCCACTATAATTTACTTTGATGGCCATGGGTTCTTCTAGTAAAATGTAGTATAACACCCATCATATAGTTATTGAGAATTTATAGGTAGGCTTATGAGGATCCATATCCATAACTTGAGGATCTAATCACTAATTAGTTGAAAAATGAGGCATCAATTCTGGGTGTTGATCATGAGGTACCACAGTTTGGAAAGAAATGGTCAAATCCATCTTATAGTTGTGTTGAGATAAGATCATATACCAATTATATTATGTTATGATCCTTCAACTATTATCTTGCAGATTAATCAACTTTAATGGGATTGGAAAACATATAGGTTGAACATGTTTTATGTGTTCTAATGATGAATTCCACCATAGTTCGGAGGTGGACCTAACCCTCAGGCCACTGAGTGCTTCCTATAAGAATTTGATTAGCCGTTCTAATTAGTTTATACATACCTTAATCAGATGAGTGTTATGATGTTTAGTCTTCATTAAAACATTATGCTTAATTGTTTTAATTGGTCTATGAAAACACATAATGAGGCTGATCTTTCATGGTATATGTTTGAGAACCATTTTAGAGTAGAACACTACCCAATGGCCGTAAAGATAGTTTCAGAAAAATATTTTTTGAAACTTCATCAGGTTATTGTAACAATAGTTAAGTAAATTTAATTGTGAAAAAAATCATGAGGCACTCCCTCATTTTGTTATGCGATGGGTTTTTATAACAAATTGTTTTTTCAAAAGGCCTATAGAGAGAGATTCGTGTGATAATTGAACCTCTATGTATCTATACCTATGTAGGAGTTTTGGAGAGAGAACTTATGATTGATAGTTTATTGAGGTAGAAATCTCTAGAGACTAGTTGAATTTTTTTATTTAAGGATAATGTTTTTGTGAGAATCTACTTAATGACATGAATCAGAAAATTATCTATGTAGGAATATGTATTCCTAATCCTAGTCCTAAGGATAATTAATATAAGAGTATCATTTATGATAAAATCAGTGAGGGTTGTTTCTATGATTATGGAGGTAGAGGATACATGGATTGGGATTATCATAAGAGTAAATCCAGTGATTGTTTCTAGAGTGGGATAATGATTTAACCTCTATAACAGAGATATAGGAGAGTCCAAGCACCTCCACATGGTGGTTAGAGTAGACCTCTCAAGGGAGGATTCAGTAAAGGAGTTATTGAAATATAAAAGAGGATCTAGATATAGATGATACATTAATTTACCTCCATTAGAACCATAAATCATTGGTCTCTTCCGAGCTCAAGGATCTGGGTTACATAGTTGTGGATAGATAAAAATAATGTTGGGATTTAATTAGGAAACACCTTAAATTGGATATGGTATGATTTTTTGTATTCTCAGCATTGTCACCCATGTTTTTGAAAATGGAGGGATCAATTCATTTATTGATTCATCACAAATATAAGAGTTTGAGCTTCTATTATACCCCTTAGCCTATCCTGTTAAATTGGAGACTCTCATTGGGGATGACGACACACTAACTCACATATTCCAACAATTAATGATTATTCATGGATAAGGGAGGTGTTTATGGGACCTTAATATGGAATGAATGAACCCCTGTAACGTCATCAATGTTTTAGAATATCAATCTTAAATCTGTTCCAAGGTAGATTTATACAATGGTTGAGTACAATGTTGTTGAGTGGAGGGATAAATTTTCTATTACAAAAGTGAGTGGTATCCTTGAATTGGATATGTGGTGACTACACATTAGGATTTATGTTTAATTAACCACATTATACTAAGATTTTTTATAAGTGAAATGGATTCTTATGAGGCTATGTTACATAAATTTTCATAGGAAGACATGGATATTTTCTAAAGGTTTTAATTGGATTTACCCCATAATAAGAGGTTGATTTCTATATTGAAGTGAATCATCCGACCATATCGTGTAATGTCTCGGCCTAGATGCCATTAAAGTTGTGCTCTGAGATGGTTGGTCACGAGGCCTTAAGTGTGCCTCCCCGTATTCCAGAGGCTATTAACATACAATTAGGGTCTAATGTTGGTATATTGGGGAGACATTACCCATATATGATGTTAATAAAACAACCAAGAAATAGCTATGTATCATACACAGTAGTAAATAAACATAGTGCATAATTAGTAAATAAAATGAAATAGAAGAAGTTTTAAAAATAAATGAAAATACTATAAAATCAAGAATATCTATGTTAGACATAAAACATTGGTCTCTAACAAGGAAAACAATAAAAATAAAATAATACAAAATAAATTAAAATAAATTTATAGTTTAATACTACTAAATACTATCAAAACCACATACTTGGTCACTAAACATTGTCGAACTGCACCAATCCAACCAGAAAAACCCACATGAACAACTAAACATTATCATGAAACTATTGGACTCATCCTTTTACACCATGGACACTATAATCAATGTGAAATGAAGACATAAGGTATACACATAACCTGAAGTGCATGTTCATTGGTGAGAAATAATCTTAGTAGGATACCCTAATGATGAACCTATAAAGTATGTTTATATAAGTTTGTGCAAAATAAAACTTCTTATCCTAGAATAGAAACACCCGAAAAGATAAGTAAAACCAATAATCATGAAACCACATTCAAGACCCATGTCCATAATCCCAATAAATTAGGAAAGTACCACAATGCATGGCCATACCTTTTTGTGTATACATATACAGTCCCATGCATACTAATATATACATAAATATTAATATTCATGAATTAGTGAAAAAAATAACATAAAACCAACAACATTAAATCCTTTGGTCCAAGTACTGATCTCTTGGACTTATTTTGCAAGGTCATGGAGATAGACATCATTCCACTCAAGCTATGTTTTGTTATGTTGACCTCGTGGTCTGTGATCCTAATCAATATGTACCTACTTTGGATAATTCCATAAATATCTCTAAGGAATCTATGTCAGCACAGAAGATACTCTTTCTACACCTGGGTTCACCCACAATCCCTTCCAATCACTAAAATTATGGTTTTTAGGGGAGTAAATTTGATCTAACAGTAAATGTCCAAGAGATATAATCCATGATGTTCATTACATGTAAATAAAATACAATGTATAATCCTTAGTTTTCAGTTTATAGGAGGTCATGACATTCAAGACACAGATAATATTTAAGGGTTTGAAACATAGGTGATTTGTAAGGATAAATCACAGGTGACATTCCATGCCCACCTCTAGAGTCTCTAATAAGAGAGATTGGAATCATCCCTACCATTCATAAGATTGTAATCATTCTGGCTATCCAATGATGTAAATCTCCATGTCTAACATTGTGATCATGTTAGTGATCGGGGAGAGAGTAATCATCCTTATGACTTGGGATTGCATAATCATCCAAAAGTATAATCATATCGATGAGAGTATGATAATCACCGTTATATATCAAACATAGGAGATCAAAATCATACTCATCCCTCTAGAGAGTGGAATCATCCACTAGTATCATTACTAGATATGAAGTGTATGTATAACATAGTAGAAGGCTCAATCGCCAGATTCTTGGAAACACATATGTACATCCCAATAAAATAATATTCACATATACATGCTCAACATCCACTAACTAGGAAGAACCTCTAGCTTTCATCACTAAATTAGAAATAAACAAGTTAATGTATAAAAGAATAAGTGAGGTTGGCTAAATGCCTAAACCCAACATCAATACCACAACTCTATGTGATTTCAAGTTCGAAATGGGTTCTATGGTGAAACTCATTACCATCTCTTCCAAAACATGACAAAATAACTCAGGTCCAGTCACACAATGGGGAACTTGTTGGGTCCCTCAACTCAAACACCGAGAGGCCTACTTGGGATCCTCAAGGAATACATAAAGTAAGGAATAATACTTGGGACCCTTTGCTAAAAAGGTAAAAGGATGAATCTAACATGGGATCCTCGAACGTTAACAAATAATAGTAATCCTACATGGAATTCTCAAATGATAATAATGAATAGGAATCCTACATGGGATTCTCATAACAACACGTAAGTGAAGTCATCCTAAAAGCTACCCTCTATAACCATATAAGAATTTAGAGGAATACTACATGGGATCCTCTAAATGATTGAAATTTAAAGGTATCCTATAAGGGACTCCATAGGTCATCTTTTAAGAGAAGGCCACCCTCATGGGATCCTTGGTACAAAAAGAAGATAGGGGAATCCTACATGGGATCCTCTAGGTGAAAATATAAATATAGGAATCCCACAATAAAAGCTAAAAAGGAAAAAATCTCACAAGATAGATCATGGATCATCTCTTATTAAAGTGTCTCACCCCTAGAAAACATACAAAGAAGATTACTATAGAAAAGTAATTCTTCATTCAAGAAATTTCCAATATTACACTTAGTAGTTCTCAAAGCACTCCACAGGTCTTACCATTATGATCTATATAAAAAGATACTCAGAATGGACTACTCAAGAGTCCAATTTCCACTCTTGGATGAAAAAAGACCGACGTAGGTGTGTACTATGGATAGACTCAGTGTGTAAATGGTTGATTATATAGAGTGTAATAAGATTACATAGAGTATAACCTACATGGGATACTTTCATGTGTCCCTAAAATGGCTTGGCCATGTACTTGGTTTGGTTGTGTACTTCTACATGTTTGGTGACACACACGAGGTCTGGATGTGTACTCTACACAGCCATGTAACCCAACATGGCTAGAATTACTAAGTACACAGCTATACGGCCCAACCCCAGTATGTATAGTGAGAACCATATTATATGGTGTGTACTTTTAAAACATAGACTTCCACAAAAATAAAGAAAACATGGTTTGTTGGACCTAAACCACACTCCTTACAGACAGGTTTTCTTGAACAGAAAACCTATGGAATTTCCTAGAACCTCCATTTTCACCCCAAAATTAGTAGATCAGGCCATAGGGGTCCATAAGAAAGAATTAAAAGGATTTAGAAATTGAAAAATATTAACATATAGGGTTTTAATGAAGAATATAAAAGCAACCTATCTTTGGGTGGAAACTATCAAAGCATAACAAATTTCCATGGTCCACAGTTTCCACACGATGATCCAGCAGGTCGTGAGAACTACGGTAGTACCACCCTTCCCTTATCTCTCTACCTCCCTATCTCCCCTCACATTATTATCTACTTCACATGAATTAAGAACCCATTTATGGTGTCCATGATAATCCATGGGATAAAATAAAAAAAGAAAAAAAAAGAAGGAAAATGAAGAAAAATAAAAGGAAAAGAAAAAGATAGGGTGGGGATCCAGCCAGACCTGGTTCCCTACCTACGTTCACACCCCACCTAAGAAAAAAATCTCCATTTCAAACTCAATGTAGGAGAAAAAATCTCAATCCCAATGTTATTTTAAATGATATTCACAAACGAACCTAGGTGGATAAAATAATAATTTTTTAATAAAATTTTAATTAATAATTATTCAGCTAAAATATGAACATCTTGGAATTCCACCAGACATCTAACCTAGAGTTACAACATATTACATGAAAAATAGAGAGGTTCGAAAAATTATATGAGATTATATTTAGGGAAAATTAAAATTTTACCCATTATAAGCATCTGAAATAAAAACATCAAATTTCTGTACAAAACATCAGTTTGGAAAGAAATTATTACTTATAATATACCCACCATAAACCTTATCAACCCCAATAATCCTACTCGTAAGACTTTCACCCATTCTATCATAGTTTCCATCTACACAACCAATCTATATGGACTTTCAATTACCAGTCTCACAGCATTAACAATTTTATCCTATATGGAAGACATACAAATGTGACTAATCTGGTACTCCCCACCATAAGAATACCATTATTGTTTTATAAAACCAAACAGAGAGCCCAACATCCCACAAAACACCAATGTTTATCTGGAAAAGATAGTCACCACCATCAAAATGGCCAGTGATACACTCGCCACCCTATATCTTACCATATACAACTCCTTGAGAACAAAGAAAATAGGTTTCCTTCCTCAACTATGGAAGAACATTTATAATGAAAAGAATATTGGTGTAGGGTTGGAGATCTATCATCATACTCCGGAAGATTTCAAGGTAGAGCATGATCATATCTAAACAGGATCACACTCAGATTACAAAAAAAAGGAATTTACATCTCTCTTCGAGAAACGCCCAACATATTGTCAATACCTGGATAGGATTCAACCATGGGTCAACCTTCTTATGGTACCCCATTCATTCTCTATGTCACTTATACCATAGAAGTACATTTGTCACTTAACCACAACTCTCAGGAATCCAAGCCTATGAAATGTTTTGAAACCATTGGTCCTCAGCGTTCACCCAACCACTCAATGATTTATGATTTAGAAGAACCACGTGCAACCATATTACACATTTAAATTCCAACTTGTACTATAGTGATTTATCCATTACACTGATAAGATGATTGTGCCACAAGGTACATCGGTCTCATTAATCCAAAAGAGCCCTGGAACTCCTCTTCAAAATTAGCCATCTCTCCCATGAGAAGCTTTATTCCAAAACTATCATCACCTGATGTCATTCCAGTAATGAGAATCTACCCACAAACTAATGACCATAGAAGTAGTGGAAACACTAGTCGATCAATCTAGGAAACCAAACAGTCGTGTCTGTCAAAGCCATTCTTGATTCCATAGAACCCATGGTGTTTTTCAAAAGGTAAAGGTAACAACATGTCTATAAGATAAATACTCTACTTACAACAATGAATTGATCTTAAAATGAACATAAAACCAATATTACTATCTAAAAATGAGTATCAAAACACAAGAAAACCACTCTCACATAGTTTACCTATGAACAAAATGGGAATTCACCTACAAGGGTCTAATTCAAAACTAATGGTATCTAGGTCCCCCACCAAGACCTATAGAAAAAGTCTCATAACTAGGACACAGGGTCCAACCACATAGAGCAAAAGATAAATCCTATGTAGGTAAGGTAAAGATCACAATGAAAAATGAGGGGGAGAACTGAAAAAAAATCATACAGAGGACTAATCCTCCCCAAGAATTCTCATAAAGAATATCTCCATACAGGTTACTATGCCAAAGAAAAAATAGATTAAACTGGCACTCACCAGGAATCTGTATACGGTAATACCCCCTAAGGGTCTACTTCATAAGCGAAGGTCCTGGAATCCATTCGCATAATACTCATAAATCAGACTAGATAACCACACCCTATGAAACAACACCCAATAAGGTGTATAATAGAAGGGCATCATAGTCCATACTGACCAACTAGGGTCACTACACCTCGTGTGCATGACAACTGAGTCATCAGACTTAATAGAAATGTATCAACCTAGATCCACATAACATGCCATCAGAATGAAATATGTGTGTGGGTATTTGTGTGTGTGTAGGCCCACAAAAATATGCCTCAGTTTCTAGTCAAAAAATTGCACACTATTATGCCTATATGATTTGAATCATACGTTCCAAATATAATGCATGATATTCCTCTTTCTCATGCCATCAAATAGTAAAAATTCACCCCTATACACTTGGAAATGACCAATATCTAAAAAAACATAATAAATAATCACATCCATACAACATGTGCATCAATCAAGTAGAAAATCTTATACAACTATAATATCATAGATCAAAAAAAATCTCATGGCCTAAAAACTTGGACTTCTTATGGAAATAATTGTTATGGATGCACTAGTTTGATATATATCATAGGATCCAACACATTCTTAATACTCATGTATACAATATACCAAACATTAAATACTGGAAAATGAAAATATTTGATACCTCTTTTTAGCATCTCGACCTAGATTCCACTAAATTTGTCCTCCATGTCGGTTGGTTATGAGGCCTCAAGTGTGCCTCCCCATATGCCAGAGGCTACCGACTAGAAACTAGTGACTAAATGTGGCATTACGGGGAGACCATACCATTATATTAAAGAAATAAAACAATGTCAGTAGCTATGTGTCATACAAAAAAGTAAATAAAAAGAGTACTGTAGCAGTAAATAAACTGAAATATAACATGTTGTAATAATAAATGAGAATTATATAAAATCACGAATATATATGTCACACATATTAAACTATTCACCCACTAGGAGACTATATAGATACAATAATACAAAAGAAACTCAAATAAAAGTATAAGGATTTATAACTAATGTCGAGCCATACCATATACCAGGTCTCCAAACATTATCAAACTGCTCCATCACAACCATAAAATCCAACATGAGCATGTCTGCTCAATCATGGAACTTCGGGCCTCATCCCTATCCACTATACAAAACTTTCTCATACTGAAAAGCTAGCATAAGGTCTACATGTACACTAAGATGCATGTGCATGGGTGGAGATAATCTTAGTAAGTCACCATGATAATGAACATATAAAGTGTTATCCTATAATTGTATTCAAAAGAATGATTCTTTACCTAGCTGAGACATAGTAAAAAATATAAGTAAAACTAATAATTGTGAAACCATAGTACAACCTTGGGTTCGTAATCCTGGTCATATGGGACTGTACCACCACATATTTCTATATCTATATACATATACATATATAGTCCTATACCAATAAATATATTTATAAATATGAATATTCATGATTAATTGAAGGAAATCACAAAAACCAACAGCAGTTCATCCTCGGGTCTAAAATCATGATTTCGTAGACATCCTATGAAAGTGAATTGAGATAGAAATCATTACAACCAAGTTTTGTATCATTAATTTTATCTATGGTTATGTGATCCCAAAAGACATGAACATTCTTCATCCAATGTTGGAAATTTCTCTAAGAAAGATATGTCACCTCATAGGAAACTCCTACTACACCTGGGTTCACCCGTACTCACATCCAATCACTAACCTCATGGATCATGAGGAATTACATATGGGAATCCTACAAATGGACAAGATATAGACACCAATTTTATCATTCCATGTAAATATAGTCTTATTTTTACACCCTCGGTCTCAGTCCATAGGTGGTCACAACATTTAGAACTCGGATAATAACTAATGGTCTCACTCTTAGGTGGTTTATTATGACAACTCACCCGTGAGAGACTATGCCTACTTGTAGAATCTCTAATGATGAGGAGAATAATCACACATGTCATCTAGAAGATAGTAATCATTATGGGTATCCAATGATGTTAGTCTCTATGTCCAACACCATGGTCAAGTAACCGATCCGGGAGAGTGTGATCATCTCTATGACTTAGGATAGAATAATCATCCATGAGTATAATCAAATAAAGGAGAGCATGATCATTGTAATCCCATATCAAATAGAGCAGAGAGTAATCATCTTTTTTTCTCAGGAGAGTGAAATCATTCAGGAGTATCATTACTATGGACACAATGCCCATATAACATAGTAGTGGGATCAATAACTATATTTGATTAAATGCCTCTATAAATACCAGTAATATAATAATCAAATATACAGTCTCAACAACAACTCACTAGGAATCACCTTTGGCTATCATTGTTGCATCATCAATAAATATGTGAAAGTATAAAAAAACATGGGAGGGTGGTTGAAAACTTTAACCCAACACTAATAACATTTCTCCATGGGATTACAGGTTCAAAATGGGTTTTAGGGTGATGCTAACTACCATATCTACACTAACCAGATGTACTAACTCAGGGTCAGTCACATAACTAGGCACAAGCTGGGACCCTCAAGTCAAACACTAAGAGGCATCCTACTTGGTATCCTTAAGGAATACACAAAGGAAGGCATACAACTTAGGATTGTCATATAATAAGATAAAATGAGGAATCCTACATGGGATCCTCCAGACAACACTTAGGTGAAGTCATCTTATAGTGGACCCTCTATAACCATATAAAATATGAAGAGGAATCTTATACGTGATCCTCTAAATGATACACATGTAATGCGATCCTACAAGGGGATCTAAAGGTATTATTAAAATAAATTTCATCCCTACTGGGATCATTAATATAGAAAAAATATATAGGCATTCTACATGGGGTCCTATATGTAAAATCATAAACATTGGAGTCCAAAAAGTGATCCTCGAAAAAAACTGCTATTATAGACTCTTAGGCCAGAAGGGAACTTATCACAAAGGGAGATTTACTAAACGGAAAAGATAAAAAGGAACCAGTTAAGAGATATAGCTCTTATATCATCTCAAACAAAAGGTTCTCACTCTCATGAGACAACTAAACAATACTACCTAAGGAAGACCTCTCCATTCAATAAATTTTTGAAACGCAGTATAAGAGGTCTCAAAACACATCATAGGTCCTACCAGTGTGATTAAAATTAAAAGATACTCATAATAGACTACTCATGAGTCTAATAATGACTCTTGGGTGAAAATATATGAAAATCACTCAAAGTGTTATAAGTGGGTTGTACACAGTGTGTCTCCCGGAGTAAATGATGAGTACTCCAAAATCCTCACCTAGGCATTTACTCTATCCAGACTAGGCATATACATGCTTGAGTACACAACATGTAAGGTAGGTACACTATATATACCCTACATAGGGTACCTACCATTGTCTCTCAAATGTCCAATCCACGTACTGAACTTGGCCATGTACTTATTCATGGTGTGTGACCCATACGGGGTCTGGATGTGTACTCTACACGGCCATGTACCCTTACAAAGTTAACCTAGTCGGGTACTCAGTTACAGAGTCGATACCCAATACACAATGTGTACACCCTAGTACATATAATGTACTTCTAAAACATTATCTTCCTCAAATTGGAAGAACACAATACGTGTTGTCCCTAAACTGCACACTATGTAGATGAGTTTTCCCAAAAAGAAAAATTTTGAAACTCCATGAAAACCCAATTTTCACCAAAAAAATTGTATATTGGGACATAAGAGTCCATAACATGCATAACATGAGATTAAAACCTGATAATTATTAACCAATAGGGAATTATGTAAAAAATAAAAATGGCTTACCATTGAGTGGAAGTCGTTGAAGCTTCACCCATTTCTTTGGTCCATAGTTGTCATATGACGATCTGGCACGTCCCATGATCCTTGATTGTATAACTGTTCCCTTATCACTCTCCCTCTCTCCCTATCCCTATTTTTTATCTATTTCATTATAAAAAAATCCACAATATGAATCCATGATAATCCAAGGTAAAAAAGATGAAAAGATAAAAAATAAATAAGGAAAAGGAAATAAAATAAAAGAAAATAAAAATGGGGGTCTGGCGAGCCCCAACGCACGACCTGAGTTTACACCCTACCTAGAAAAAACACCCCTTCAGTACTCAATGGTAGAAAAATAATCTCAATCAAAATCTCCATTTAAAATATCATTCCAAACCAACCTATGTGAATAAATTAATATTTATTTAATCTTATGTTACATATAAATTATTCTACTAAAAGTAAAACATCTCAAAATTAAACAAAACTATATTCTTAGGGAAAATACCAAATTCTGTGACCAATGGAGTGGTTAAAAATGTTCTTAGATGATCTTCTTGAAAAAATACAATTTTAACCCTTTCAATCATTTGAATGTTAGAATTCAAATTTCTAGTCAAAATTTCATTCTAAAAAAACCCAGGTCATTAGATATCAATATCATCAACAACCATTCAAATTACCTTGATTGGGTTTAGGGAGATGAATGTTTAGTTAGAGAGAGCTTTTGAGAGTAGTTTTATTAGGCCATGTGTGTCCCCCTAGGAAGTTTTCATTCTTTTATTTGAGAATTTTTATGATTACCTAATGATTTTTATTTTCCCTCACTATTTGAACCAGGTGATAGTTATGAAAAAATAAACTCTAACAAGGATTGATGAATTCTTAATCCATCTTATGGGTGAAAAATTGTTTATAATGGCTAACACTAGGTCTAGATATCAACCATTTTGGGTGAATGAGGATTACATTCCAAAGATGAAATTAACATGTTTTTACGGTCCTTACATGTTCTTAGCGATGTATCTTAGTATGAAGAATACCATAAAGATTTTTATGGGACTCATTATCCATATATTTTTACTATTAGATGATCTATTCATAGTGGGATTAAACATTAGATATCTCATTTATTTGATATTATAGGATTGGAAAACTGATCAATTATGGATTTCCAAGACTAGATTTTGGAGAAATAGATATATATAAAACTCCCAAAGTTCAAATTATAGATTCAAAAATCATATATATTGGTTGATATTATCATATAGGATAGATTAGTAATTTTCTACTAAAATATTAAAGGAATAGTTTCATAATGAACTCCAAAGAATTTTTTTTAGGGCGTAGATTTCTTGGGGTTGCATGATATTATAAGAGATTTATGGTGGAATTATTTAGTTTCGCAGCTTTTATGAATATACATACTAAAAATTAGTGACATTTGGTATTGTACAACCAATATAAAAGAGATTTCTTAGAGATGAAGTAGTTGTTAACTAGGTCCCTTGTCATATGATTTATAGAGGAAGAAGTTGAGTATTTTGTGTTATGCGATTTCCCCAAGGAATGGTCTTGGATGTGTGATATTGCATAGATACACAGTAACATATTTTGGGTATAATAATTTTTTAAATAAGGATAATAAAAATATCTCCCATGACTTGGATCTCATAGAATTAGTATTTTTTGGGAAGATCGTGGGACACTACCTACTAATCGAGTGATATATAATCATATTAATTATCAAGTCTCAGATATATTAACTCTTAGGGATATTATAACCTATGATAAACATGATGGATTATGTTCATATATATTTTTTACATTGATATTTTTTTATAATCCTAGAAAGGGAAATATAGTATTTGATTCCCTTATCAATAAATCTAAAAATCATTTGGATAAGGGAGAATTTGAGGAGTCATGTATGATGGATTAGTTGTCTTAATGAAGCTGGATATAGTGAAATATGGATGCGTTAATTAAATTTGGTCATTGGTAGTTTCCACCGTACTTCTTAATTTTGTAAGGAAGGAACAAATTTGGGACATAAATTATGAAATTTTACATAATAAAATATGATTAGGTTATATAATTGAGGGATTCTATGAATGCATGGATCACATCATTCTTTTCATGGGTGAATAATAGTTATAGTTGGGCTATGTGAGGTGATTTGGAGATAGTTTCATACTTCCCCTTAGTGGTTAATCTATTTTTCATGAATATGTTAAAGTATCTATAAGATTAGTATTGGTAGTAATAAATAAATAAAAATGTTGAAATTTTCATGTCTCAAAAGCTCCCATGATAATAAGGGTAGAAAGATAATAATGTTTTGGTTGGTTTGAGGTATCCTATTGAAGTACCCCCATGGTAGTGAGAATGAATATTATTAATTTAATGATTGGAATTCCTTAATAAATGAATGACCATGATTTTTTCTGGGTGACCATTACTAGATAGCCAAGTCATCCCACTTCTTTTTTTATAATAGAGTTTGATAAAGAGTTTAGGATTCCTATATATGGATGAGAATCTACAGTTGTCTATATTTACCATGATAATAATTTATAAATGAGTTTATTGATTCATATTATATTGGTGGAGGGGTTTTTAGGATTCTATTAGGACCCAAATATTTTCTTAATAAATATTTCAATCCTTGAAAATATTTCCAGACCAAGTGGATCATTTTAGATCAAAAATAAAAGTTAAAATCTAGTGTTCTTGATTATTATAAGAGATAGGATTGCACTTACTTCTATATACAACATTTATTATAGCTATTATATTATCATGACAACATTTGAGGCCTTATATGGGAAAAATTGTAGGTATCGCCTTTATTAAATGGAGATTAGTGGTTAGATACTTATAGGCCCAAATTTAGTGTGTCTTATGTCAAAGAAGGTTTAGGTGGACCAGGAGTGATTTTGGATATCTTATATCCATCATAATCCTTACATCTACTAAAGATGTATGAATTTAATGCTTGGGGTTTAAGATCATGTATTATTAAAGGTATCACAGTAATTGTTTTGTAACATTTCTATAAAGGGATAATTCTATCCCAAAGGTTTATCAAACCTTTCAAGATATCACACAGGGTAAGAATGGTTTCAATACACATGGTGGTATCCCTATAGTTGGATAGAGAGAATAATTTCCTTTATATATCACATCTATAGAAGTATGTTCATAACCCATCACACATTATTTATTATGGTGAGTTGTAATTTAAGGAAAAAATATTCTTTTTGGAGTACTCGGTGGAAATCAAGGACCAAAAGGAGAAAACCATTTGGAAAGGTTGATACCATTTGTATACATCTTATGAAAGTATGAGAATATTTTTGAAAGCCCATGCGAATGAGATAATTATATGTGATTACATCACCCTCACCTATTTGAAGAAATTTTTCTTTACAATATTGAAATCCTTGAAGTTTATATTGATGTAGCGGACTAAATGTTTCATCAGACCATTTAAATATTTTTATAAAAATTTAATAAAATTTTCAATCATTATTTTGATCTATAAATATATCATATAATATTGATAAATATTTAATATATTAAAATATAATATTTTAAAACCATGTATTTGATCTAGATGAATCATTGATATCATTTAAATAGAGATTCATGTGGAAAATCAATCGCTTAGGTTTGGAATGGGTTATGGATTTTACCTCAAAGATGTGTAATTTATATTTGAGTCATTGGTATCGAACAAGACGTATTTCAGTTGTTTAAAATTTTTCCCTATTTTATAATAATTAAAATTATAAAAAATCATAATCCCTCTAATTAGGGTTATCCACTAACTAATATTGACCCTCAAAATATTCATATTCAAACATTTTTAGAGGAGGAGTAGATACGTCATTGATCATGGGTGAATCTTGTGTTAGTGATGATTGACACATGAGGTAAGATTTTTCTTATTAAATTAATTCACTCTTTATATAGAAATAATTTCAATTTTCATTCTTAATTTTTTTATTTCATTTATCATTACTAGGAAATCCTAAAATTTCCAAATTTTTGGAATTTTTTATTTTTTAGATTTCTTTATAAAATGCATTCAAAAGTGAGGATTTTAGTGGCCAAACTACCACATGAACAACCTTAACACTGTAATATTAATTTATAGGCATATAATGGCATAGTTCCATCATAAATGGTCTATGGTGGATCATAAACTCTCGCTAGAACACTAAACCACGTCACTTATTCCCCTCTTTCACTATTTACATTTAATGAGGGGACCAGGAGATGATGCAATGATGTTCCTCATGATGGTTATCAATGGATGAATGTGGTAGTAGATCATAGAATTTTGGATAATTAATGATGAATCGTGTGGAATATTGTGTGGCTTTCTTGGGTAGGGTTTCTAGAAACAATGGTGTCTTGATATAAAGGTATGGCTCTGGGAAAACAGTGAGGAAGTGGGGGTGGTTAGCTCAATAAATTCAGTGAGAATATGGAATCATCGAATCTAGGAAGAGTGATGGAGGCATGAAATTTGGATACTAATAAAATATTTATGGTCATGGAGATTATGGAGTGTGGTGTCACTACTGAGGTTAGTGTCTAGGTTTTTTTTAATGGGTGAAATATATCTATTCCCCAACCATGGAATTTTTGGAGATCAAGAGTCATATACTCACCACATTGTGTGAAGATAGGGTTATAACCATTGGTTTACGACCTACCAATGGAACAATTTTGTCACAATTCCATAAACTAGTCCAAGTGATGTGAGTCATCTGGATTGTTCATCTATTTTGCGACTTAAGCGGCCCAACCCAGTTAGCCCCACAATTTTAGTGAGCATGTCTAGCCATGAAACCAAACTGGGCCTAAGAGAAATGTGGTCTATTATCCCATATGTGACTTAGCCGAAATGAATATATGGGTTGTTATTACACACAGTGTGTATCTTTTTATAATGTGTCATGTACATTGAGTAACATGGAATCAGACATGAAATACATGAATGAATAACTGTTGGATTTCACAAAATAGGTTACATGGAGGATACACCGTGTAGGTTAAATAGCATGAGTTGGTGGTAGAGATACTTGAGGTAAACACATCCCAAAATCCAAATCATGTTCTATTTTTATCAATCCCTTGAGTACTTTTTCATATCTTCTCATCTAGAAGTAAAAAATAAAAAAATTCAATAGTCAATTATGGTATTTTTTTTACAAAAAAAGTAAAAATTAGTTTAATGCAATGAAATGTTGATGTCAATTGTTAAATAATTAGTGTTTAAAACATTCTAATGTTTCTTAGTAAATAAAAGAATTTAAAACCCAGATGTGGTTAGTTTTATTCATCATTTTTTAAAAAAAATTAAAAATATTTTGTACAAAAACAACTTTTTAAAAATACAAAATGAAATGTCTAACTTAAAAAATATATAAATAACATTTGTGATTTTAATTTTTTTTCACATCAAACTTCTTTCTAAAAATACATCTCATCTACCATTACTTTTTATTTTTCATGAAACATTAATTTATATGGCTTTTTACATTATTGATCAACTCAATCATCAATTTTTCTATTCTTGAATGTGGTACTCTATACTTATTTTAATTATTTTGATGATTTATTTCCATCATATGCATTTTTTGGGTATTTTTTTGGATGAAGATGGTTCTTCTAAATAAAGTGGAAATGATTATGATTCCACATGATATCTATCATAAAAATTTAAAAATTAATAAAGAATTTTTCATCTAAAAACATAAGAATATTAATAAATGATCTATAAATTATTAGGACATGGTGACAAGTAGACAAAATGTGATATAATAAATCGTGTTTTTCTTTGTTTTAGTAATTTTTTGGTTGTTATATTTTTGTAATCAAAGGCTCGTTATATGTATCAAAACATTATTTTTAATAAAACATGCATCATATCCCATCAATTGTTTATATAAACGACATGGAATGTTAAAATATTTGATCAAAAACTAGATTTTGATGTCAGTTTTATATAATCTATGTAGAAAAGTACATAAGAAATTATAAATAGTAACATCGGTTACAAACTGGTTAAAATATAAAAACTCAATGTTAAAATTGTTTTTTATACTATTAAAAAACGATATAGTGTTCATCTTTTCCATTAGAGGATATTTTCAGGTTCGTTGGGTAGCTGATTATTTTCACATTATGTCGACAAAGAATAGTTGCTGGTGAGATTATTAGAGTGAACAAGGGGATCCATACTCAAATACAGATGTATGGTGATAGGGATTGGCTCCCTTATATATTTATATAGTTCAGTACTCCCTCATAGACTTGGGTAATGGATCCTCCATCTCAAACATGGGTTCACGTACTCCCCAGATCACTACTTCAATAATAATTCAGTAGTCCCCACACATGAATAATAGTGATAATGAACTCCCGCATTGGATGGTGTATGGATCTGTTATCTATAAAGACGATACTCCCTTCATTGAAATTCTTTATTAGAAAATTCATATGTCTAACTCGTGGGTCAACACTCACAGGACTTATGCACTTACCTAAGTGAGGAATGCATGCCCTACTCAGAATTTTAGTGAGATAGAATGGATTTATAAAGCATGGTATTTCAAATATTATTGGACATTTTGTACACTGGGTTCCTCAAGTTACTTGAAGCATGGAATCTTATTGAGTCTATGATGTGATTTTGGGACATTATTATTTCTATAATCATTTCAATCCTAAAATCATATGTATTATTTGTTTTTTAATTTTCTCAATTTTTTAGATGGATTTTCATTTTTTCCTATTTTTTATTTTTATCAAATCCTAGTGGGTAAATTTATACATATCCACACATGGTCATTCCTCCCACATTTTTTTTATTCTATAAAAATGATATATAGTTCATAGATTACCATGGAAAATTGGAAGATGTCATAATTAATATTTTATGTGGGTAGGGAAAATAGTCTATATAAATATCCTTATCATGATTTCAGGTGATACAGATTTTTTCTTTTGAATTTGTCTTAGGTCTAAATTAACATTAGATATTAGTATGTTTTATTTTCCTTTACATCTATAGTTTTTATTTGTCATACTATTATTGATGTTTATAATTTTTCCCAGGAATATTTTTAAATAGATATATATTATTTTTAAAATTTAATTTGTTATATTTTTTCTAAAATATGGTATTTTGGATCTGGATGACATTTAAAAGACCTCTAATTTGTGTTTTATGTCATTTTGGTGCTTTTCATTATGCCCAAATCTATTAGAGGGGGGCTTTAAAATACTCACTCAGCCTAACCATCAGTTTAGTTGGTGACATGGTTGGTTAGGTCATGGTAATAAATGAGTGTATGATATATACTAATATAAAATAGTATACTATAAAAAGTAAAAGTTACTAATTTTGTACTTATAATAGTTGAAGACACCTCACTAAGATTACTTGGTGCCTACTCTAAATCTAATAATGAACCAATAACTGTCACATGACCCTAATATTGAGTAATGAGTCTCCCTTAGAGGAAATACCCACTATGTTAATCCCTAGGTATCTCTATAACCTCAGTGAAATTACCACCCAAACAACACCTAAATATAAATATTTTGACTTTCACTTACCAATGCGTGAGTGGAAGATAAAGTTTTACCACCTCTATTTTGGTTCCCCTTCCAAAAAAACCTATAGAGATATATAGTCTTACTAAAAGGATATTATTTTATAGCCTTTATAATATAAATCCCACATATATCATTCTTAAACACAGTAATAATAGTTTAAATACTCCCTTCCCCAAGAATATAGAGAAGAAAATATATTACCATAAATCTCTTATCAATCACTACATCTGTGATAATCATCATCTATCCACTTATTACTATTTTTCAATCCACTATTACCCACTAGATCCCTTGTTTTATCATTTAAATCATTCTCAACCATTAGGGATTTGTTTATAAATTTTATAATAGTGGCTAAAAATAGTATCACCCTTAAATGGATCACCAACTTCAAACAATTCTCAAAATGAAAATCCTTATTTCCTTCATATTGACCAAAAGTTGGGTAAAATGTAAAAAATAAATGAAAATAGATATATAATAAAAAAATTATATATCACCCCACAATAGAACAATTTGTTTTACCATTATCCATCCAAAATATATTTAAATTAAATTACTCGAGGAATAGAATTTTAAATGCATCTCATGTAATTTCATTTGTCTTTTCTTACTAAATAATAATAACCTACCAGTTTTTTATTGGTAACTCATGTATGATAATTAAAAAAAATTACATTCTTAATCTCTGATGTATTAGTTTACTTAAAATATGATCAATATTTTCCACTAATTTACCGTCACTTCTCTATCTAATATATCTAAAATAATTGGATGGATTTTTACTTGATAATAATAATCTACATTATTCTTCTCTCCCACCTTCTAAATATTCCTCCCCTCTATATTTTAAACAAAAATTAATAAAAATATAAATTATATTTTCCTCACTTATAGTATAATTTACACAAATAATATGATATTTTTAACATTACATTCATTAAAATCTTAACTTAACATGGATCATGTCATAAGAACACCTCAGATGCACCACCAGATCACCAGAGGTTAGTGTAAATGCTGAAAAATGAATGATATTTATATGAGAGATTTTTTTACCTATTTGAAATGATATAATGACTAAAAAATGTCCATGAACATATTTGGAAGTCCTGTATGAATGTAAAATACACCCATAATGTAACTATTTATTGTATAGAAACTAGTAAAAAAAATAAAACCATTTTGAAAACATTAATGTTATATAGATATACAATACCATATAACTAAGTCCTAAAATAAATATATAGTTTAATAAGTTATTAAGAATATAAAAACACATATATGTTCATTTAAGGTAAACTAAACACACACTAAGAAACAAAAAACAAATATTTTGAAGGTGGTATCACCCATGAATATGGTTATAGATAACACTATGTCATTTCCCAAACTGCCTCAACCAAAGGTCCAAGAGACTCTTCCTTGAATCTTAACACTAGGTGGATCTAACTCCCACTATCAAATGATTTATCCTTACCTAAACCACATATATATATATATATTAATATTCATATTTATCATAGGTTTGTGTGTTGGGTGTGAGAACTCATACAAAGAAGGTGGTCATCACCCACCCCTAACTACTTGTCACATACCAAGGTGCATATTATTACCATTCAAATATAGAGGAATGAGAAGAATAAAATCAACAATATTAATTTTAATCACTTAATATAGTTATCAATTGTAATAAAAACCCACATATTCTTGGAGGATCTATACCAGTAATAACTAATACAATATTATCCTAGAATATGAGATGATTTATTAATTCCACCACCTATATGAGGTAGGGAAACACATAAATATCTATATATACCATTTTTATATGTGTGTGTATAGAATAAGTCCGGGATTATTACCCATATTAGGGCAAGGGAAATAGTTTTTAATGTGTAGGGAAAAAATGTGCTCATCACCTCAGGAATAAGGGAAGTGGTTAGAGAAATCCTAGGCATCATAACCTGTACCCCTCCATTTGATCTGATCACCATATAAAGAGTAAATAGACATATTTTACATTAAATAATATACCAATCAATATATACATACTCATTTGCAATGTATATCATATGAAAAAATAATATACTAATGTGTAACTATTCTATTTTTTATGTAAGTAATAATAAAACTAATCATGTATACTTTAAAGTGATAAATATTCATGATAATAAAACAAGCATTTTAGTAAAAGACATACTTAAGTAACTCATCTAAAAAGGTAAAATTCATTACTCTAAAATATAAATGAAAGTAGAATAACATGGATATAAATATATCTGAATTATTCCCACAACATGTATGATAAAGTATAAATTCTAAAAAATACAACTAATCAAAAAATATGTTATATATAAAAATGATAAAACATTATACCCTGATAGATGGAGAAAAAATATGAAAAAAATGAAAATTATATACGAAAAAATTCATATAATTATTTATTAGTTAAAACGATATTATTTAAATTTAATTCACTCATCCCTAAACAATTTCTAATTCAACCATTTACAAGTATGAATGTAATAAGGGTTTGAATTGTCTATACTAGTGCATAATACATATTCATCCTCTGAATGATTAATGTATTATTCCATAATAAAAATCAAGGTACCCAAAAAAATGATTTTCGGTATTTAATTACTATCAATCAAGGGGGGTAAAATTAGAATGAAAAATGATATCCCCAATTTTGTGTGAGTACTAATGTTGTTTCAGCATATCCCCTGTGATTTATGTTTTAAAGATAAAAACCCCTTCATATGTTTCTAATGATTTTATATATTAAGTGCATTATTAATTTTTTATCTTTATTTTAGTTAATTCTTATATAATTCTATAAGTTTGCTAAAAAAATTCAAAGTCTAGAAAATTTAGCTACCTGAAGAATTTGAATTTTTGGATATTTATCTACATTAAAAAAATGGCTACGTTAATTGGCTATATAAACAAATACCCTATGTAAATTAGCTATATTGAAGAATACACTGCCTGAAAATATTTTGTCTTAATGAATTGACTATGTGAGGAAACAAATATTCTAATGAAATAGGTATGTAAATCATCTAAATTGAGTAATTGACTACAAGGTTTGAATATATATTATATTTGGATATGTGGTTCGAGTTAACTAATTGATTTATTCTCCTACACCAAATTGATCTACATAAGTAATATGGCTATGTGAATTGGATATGTAAGTAAAACAGCTATGTGGAGAATTACTATGTGGATCAAATTAACTACATGAATTCAAATACATTATATTATTCTATGTGGTGATCTAGATTAATCGATATGGTACTACAACTACCATCATTATTATCATTGTAGTACATTGAGTGTAATTTAATGTTTTCATCAACGAATTAAATATTAGACTACATTTTTATGATAAAATATATTTAAAAATGGTTTTAATTACTAAGAGAATAAAATAATATAAAATAATTCATTTCTCAATCTAGAGGTTGAGGTATTTTTGAGATATTTATAGAGGGAATTAAACTATGAGGCTAGTTTTGATGGGATACTATGTTGTTCAATAGTAAGTGATAATATATGAATGATTATTTGATCAAGAGAATATATATATATATAATTAGAAAAACATAATAAATAACCTTCACTATCTCTCTCTCTCCTTATGATTTTGGTTCTTCTTCTATGGGTTAAGAAAAAGAATAATAAGATTCATGTTTCTATGACTATACTATCAAGATTAACCTTTATATATATTAGAAGAATCTTATGGATCTACTATTCATTCCTATATTATATCATGGAAAATATCATCTTTTATCAATGGAATCTTGCAATTGTGTTCTTAATTTGTAATCTCTCATTTCATCTTCATGTTTCTTGAAGTGAGAAATCCTTATACAAAGTGTTAATGGATTTTATTTTTTAAATAATTGATAGAGACTATAAAAGAATTTATTTTTTTACCAACTAATAGTTTAGTTAACTCGGTCAAGAATTCCATGGGAAAAGGATTGGTTCTAGTAAAATAATAAAGCTCTCGAAGTTGAGTACTGGTAGAGTGAAGAAAATATCAGAATCTATAATACCATAAAAGATTATTGTTTTACGTGTAGACTAATTTAAGATCTCAATTCAACCCCCTGTCGAGTCTTACTATAGTTGTTCTATGAGAAATAATTGGTATCATAGGTTGTGACTTTTGAGTTCTCAATACTAAATGATGAAAACATAATATCAACATTAAATTACTACTATGGATACCAATAAAGAAGGTATGTTTATAGTAATATCTCTCTATTTAAATGGCGAAAATTGTGGATTTTGAAATAGATAAATGATTATATACTTGAAGAAACATGGTCTGAAGGTTCATTTAAAATTCATTAAGCCTCACACTATTCTATAAAGAGATTCAAGGAAATGGGATACTCTTATAGAAGGAGAATATTAAATGAATTCCAAATCTATGAATGTAATAATGAGTTAAATATGTCCTAATGATCTCAATAGAGTCCCTAAATGTTCAAAACCTTATGATATGTGGAAAACAATACTGATAGCTTATGAAGGTACTGATAATGTAATATAGCTTAGATACAAAAATTCTATGATCAATTTTGACACATTTAGGATGGTTGTGGGATAAACCCTAACAAAAATGAATAGTCCATTAATAAATATTGTGAATAATATTTTTTTTATTAGAGGAACAATTAATGAACACCCTGAAGATCTAATAATTCCAAGAGTCATACCATCTAAATGGAGTGGAATCTCATCTTCTATTAGGAAATCCAATGATATAAAAGATTTAAAAATCATAATTTTTATTAGAACACTAATGATATATGACGAAAAACTAGAAGCTAATGTTTTTTAGTATAGAATTATTAAAAATAATAATTCTTCTTTGAATGTATCAAAATAAAAATATGAAAATAATAGGAAATACATACCATTATCTAAATCATTTAATTAAGATACTTTAAATGGTTATGCTTTAGTTATTTATCTTTCTTATATTGGTAAGTTAAAAAACTCTTCAATAAGAGAATTTGATTCAAGAAATACTTAAGAACTTAAATGAAATATGATGTAAATTCTAAATAATTAAAGTGTTATGAATATAATAAACTTGGACTAATCAAAACAGTTTTTCCATAGCTTCATCATAAAAAATATATAAAAAAAGCTAAAAATGAAACCCATAATTCCATAAAAAATCAAAAGTACTATAAAGGATACATTGAGTGGTTATGAATATTATAGTAAAGATATATCTTTTGAATCATAATATGAGATTTCCATCCAAAATTCCAACATTCTCTTTATGGAACACATAAGGAGGTACACTTATTAAATTCTTTTGAGCATGAATCTCATATTGAAACTAAAAATTTCCATTTTTAAGAACTAAATGAATATAGTATCACACTATAAAAATATATAAACTCTTAAAAAAGAAATAATAATCCCTAAAAATCTTTCTAATTATTTGTAAAAGAAAAATCAGATTAAAAATTAATTTTATCTCAGAAGGATAGCATGGAAAATTACATCACATCTAGCCTTGAACATGTTAACAAAATTAAAACTTCTAAAATATAATTTCATTATATTAAAGATATTTATAGTATTTTCAAATAATTATAAAATTACCTAAATAAAATCCTTGATAAGAATAAGGTTCAGAAATATATTTATTTAATAGGTAGAAAGGCGATGGACAAAATCTATATAAAACTTATTTTGTATCCAGTTCCAATTAAACATTATTATTTAAAGTTGTATTTTTCATTTATAGTAAATTGACACAATTTCAATGGATTCAATTAAATAAAACCATAGTTATGTGGGGTTATTTATTCATTTATTTCAAAAATATTATCAAAAATCATGATTACACAAGAAGATTAGGGTTCCCAAACCTTTTATTTTTACCATTTCAAGACCCAAGAGAATATGGTAACCCAAAAAAATTATTGATTAATTTATTTTGTTTCAAAAAATCTAAAAGAGAATAAATGATAAATGGTGTATAGAAAGTGGATTCACAAGTATTGTAAGTGGATATTTTTCAAATTTCCATTCCTTTTCCAAAATTGGTTAAGGATATGTTACATTTGTTCACAATTCTAAGGGAAAAATTATGGTAGATAGACAAGGTAAAAATAAATTCCTAGTTCATATTAAAAAGTTCGTTAGGTTGAATGAAAAAATTATAATATGATAAGTACTTTTTAACATTGTGATGAAGGTAATTCTACATGTCTTTCAATTGTTTTATTTTTTTAATGATAAATTTTTTTATGTTTAAGGATCCTAGAACAAAGAATGTCTATATTATAGATCTAAATTGAATCTGTTGAAAAATGTAAACTATTTAAATGTTAAAAAAATTTATTTTGTATTTTTTATATAATACTTGGATATTATAAACTTTATTCTTTATGAAATTATTAGAAGAAAAATTGAATTTCAGATATACCTCAACCTAAATTGAATAAAGAGAAAATATGTGATGCATTCCAAATGGGAAAGAGAAAAAGTCACATTTTAAATCAATTAATGTAATATTTTACATAAATTCATATATAAATTATCCACATGTATTTAGTTGTACAACCTATAATAGAATTTCAAAGAGTAAAATCTTTTGTTTTTTTTCTAATTAATGATTTTTCTAATTTAATTGGGTTCCCTTATGGATTATTAAAATTAAATATTATCCTTTATTTATAAATTTTTATGTATTTTTATGAAGATAAGGAAGGAATTTTTTTTGAAAAGATACCATTAAAAGGAACTAAAAAACCACGAGTTGAACTATTATTATTCAGAACATGGGATCAAATTTAATTTTTCTTCCCCCAAGACACTTCAACAAAATAGTGTTATTGAAAGGAGTAATATGAACTTGAATGAATTTTATAGGACTATGTTTTTTTAATAAAACCAACCACCTCAATTTTAGGCTAAACCTATGAATACATCATCTAAATTTATTCTTAGATATTTGATTAGACATATTATAAAGAAAACACCCTATGACCTATGGAAAAATATAAAACAAAAAATCGAATACATCAAAGTATGGGGATAAAAATATAATATTTTGAAAACCATGTAAAATCTTGGTAAATTTGATCTAATGGATATTAATGGTAGATTTATTTGTTATTATACTACTTCTATGGCTTATATTTATTTCAAAAAAAGTTAAATGATTATTGAATAATAAACTATTATAAATTTTATTATATTATTCTATTTGATCATTAAATGACTCAAGTTTAGGAGATATTTCATTCATTTGGAAACATGAGAAATAAACCAATTTTTAGATAAAAAGGGATAATAATGTGGAACATTATTTTAGTGAACCAAATTTTAAAAAGATGGATGATAGTAAACCTGAAAGTGTGTTTCCTAGATAGCCTAGAACCTTGAAAACCCATCCTTTAGACATGTTTATAGGAATTTTATATGAAGGTATTGGGAATAAAGGAATTATAGGAATACTTGTAAAATTTTATACCTTTTTATGTAAACTAGAACATAAAACCATAAAGGAATCCTTAACTGATAAAATTTGGGTTTCAATTATTTAAGAAGAGTTAAACAAGTTAAAGTGGAACATGGTATAAGAATTAGTTGATAAACCGACTGATTACACCGTTATATGATCAAAATGGGGTTTTAATAAAAATAATATGATCATGGTGGGACTAATTGTAATAAGACTATGTTAGTTTCTAAATGGTTCAACCAAAAATAAGAGAAAGATTATGAAGAAAAATTTAAACCTTTAGATAGATTAGAATCTATTAGGAATCTTTAATACTCAATATAACATATATATTTTTAATTATATCATATGGATGTGGAATCATCACTTTAAAATGGTTTTCTTATGAAGATATTTTATATTTAACAACCTCATTTATTTCAAAATCCCCAATTTCTTAATACAGTTTTCAAACTAACTGAATCTCTTTATAGGCTTAAACAAGTAACTCGAGTTGGTTATAAGAATCTATATTCCTTTCATTTATCATGTTTATTTTTAGTATGAGTGGAATATCATACTATTTTCATGAAAAAATCATCTTCATATATATTTTTATATCAGATATATGTTGATGATGTTATTTTTTGTTCAAAAAAATTCTTCTAATGATTTTTAAAAACTCATGCAAAAATATTGTGAAATGGGAAAGATGGGTGTATTAATTTTATTTCTTGATTTTAATATTTATAAAAAAGACTTTATGAATGTTCTGAATCAAATTAAAGTCATTATTAAATTACTTGATTTTTCAAATTAAACCTTGTAAAGTGCATGAAACTCATATGATTTTTAATAGAAAACATAATTTGGATGAATATTGGAAACTAATTAACAAAATGATATGTAGAGGAATAATTGGGAGACTACTGTATTTATATTCTATTAGAATAACGATTATTTTTTTAGTATTATTATGTGATGTATTCCAAGATAATACCAAGGAATATTATTTAAAATAAGCTAAATAAATTTGAATATATTTAAATGGAACAATTTCTCATTCCTTACATTTTCTAAAAACCAATGACTTTAATTTGACATCGTATTTGGTTACAGAATTCGGTGGTTGTAGTCTATATGGGAAGAGTTCCTTTGGAAAATATCAAATTTTAAGTAAATATCTAGTATACTAGTTTGTTATGAAACATCACTCTGTTTCATTATCTGCTACTAATGAAATTTACATAGCTACCAGTAGTTGTACACTAGTGTTGTGGATGGAACGCACTTGGATTTTTTATTCAATTATAATAAATTATAAATTTGATGTGATAACACTAGTGCAAAAAACATCTCCCAAAAACCAATAAAATAATCAAGGACAAAGAATATAGATTTATTACATCATTTCTTGAGAATCACTTGAATATATCTCTAATGAGAACCAATTATCATATATATTTACTAAGACCCTTGTATGTGAACATTTTAATTTTATTAAGCAGAAATTGAATTTATTTGAAATGAATTTTTTTTATTTATATTTATTATAATTATAAATTAATATTTTTATATTTTTTAAATTTATCTGTACTTTTGATATATATGAAAGATAAATGAATTTACTTTAATTTTTTATTTATTTATACAAGATTAATTTTTTAGAAATCAGTTTCATTTTCCTTTAAATTTGAAAATGTATTATTGTAATTTATTTTAAGTTGGATTGATACCTAAAAATAAATTTGATACATTAGGATCTCTCAAATCAAGTATGTAACCTAAATAAAAATCAATATTCACTTCCCTTATTATTCACCTACACCCCAGCTCTTCTGAAGATGAATTATCACCATTGTTTATCTCAATCTCCAAATGATCTCTCTATAAAGGGGAATTAAAAAAGATGAGATATAATGGATCTGAATCCTTAAATAAACCAATGTTTTGTAGTGTGTCGTTCTGGGTGGTTTTGTAAAAGGTTGTGGACATGGCTTGTTTGAAGGGAACAAAGATGTTGTTATAGAAGGAATTATAATTCAAAGAATAAAAATTTATATTTTATTTAAACAAATTGGTATTTCCATTTGAAGAGTAGGTAAATGAGTTAAAGAGGTTTTTAGTTTTTCAGTTTGGATAAATATAAGATGCGATTTCAATGAATGTAAATTTAATGGATTTTACAGTTTCTTTTATGGAGAAATCAATGTTTATTCAATGCCCTCAAGAATGTGAGTTTAGTTTTAGTCATAATTTTGTTCTTATAGGCATTGTTGGACATAATAAAGTTTTCATGATTCTATGTGGATCCCCTATTTTTAGAATAATGATGTGAAGGACCTGGATTCCAAATGGAAGGTGTTATAAAATTTTATTCAGACTAGAATTACTCAGAGATAAAGGCATATGGAAAAAGAGTTATTTCAGGACATGTATCACTTATATGTCCAAATAAACAATGTCAAATTGATTCTCCCATGGTACATAAGGAGCTTCATGTACCACTACTTACAACGTAAAGGATGTTAAAATGGTTACCACTATGGAAGGATTACTTATTTTTTTCAAAGAACAAATACGTTCCTTAAATGAAAAAGGAGTTGTATAGTGCCACAATAGTAACACTTTTTCTAAGGATATTCAAAATAAAATTAGTTACAACTGGGGTTCTATATGTAATTCTATAAGTCCTATTGAATCAGAAGTTGAATATTTAGTGGTTGTACCACCAAAAGTACTAACTCGGGGGGGGGGGGGGACTCATCCACTACCTCAACTCCTAAGGATACATCACCTACAAAGATAGTTCCAGGAAGGGAAGTTCATGAGACTATTGAAACCAAATTAAATTATGTATTGTTAGATGATATACAAGTATATGAATCAGTTTTTATTCAAGAATTTTTTTTGATAGTTATTCTATATCTATTTAGCCAATCATTCCAACTTTTGGGATATATTCTGGAGATAAAGAAGAAAGAACAATTGAGACTATTCTTAGTGAGCATACTGCAGGAAGTAGGGTGGAAAATGAGGTTGAGCATACAGTATTTGATAGATATGAATCTTTTAATGTGTGTTTTATAGATGTTGATAATCATTCACATACCCCATATGAAATTCCATCTCATCTTCATGTATAAGAGGATAAACCATTATTGATAAAAAATTATAATTGTTCTAATGAAAAAGAATAATTAAAGACCTTTTCTTATATAGTAATAATATAATTTAATAATCTCAAAAGATACTTTAATGTTTTTAAAAATTATTTGATATATTAAAAAGATGATATTAAATAGATGATGTAGAATTCAATTTCATGGGATAATTTTGATAATATATTTGAGATAATGGTTTCCCATACAACCTTGATTAATAATAGATAATTATTGCAACTGTTTTCCACTATTGTGAATGATAATGAAGTTGAAGTTGTGATAGCTAAGGTGAATGAGATTAGAGGGGTATGTGCTACCGATGAGTTCAATGAGGTTAGGGTGGTCATGGAATCTCAAAGAAATATGTTTCATAACAAAATATTAGTTAAATTTGATCTTTTAGTGGATATACTTGATGATTTTTATATTTTCAAGATAGAATTGAAGAAGATATTTCACACTATAAAAAACATGTTTGTTAGAAAATTTGAGTTTATTAAGATGTTTCAACCAAGTGAAACATATAATTCTATATCTACCATTGTTCCATATTTCCATAATCAGTTTGGTAAACTATTGTTTGATCTAAAATTTATATCATATTAGATTCAGTCAACTTAATGTTACATTCTCCCTCATGTTTTTTCTAATTTTTCTTGAAATATCTATTTGGTGAGTTCAAGGCCCTAAATAATCTATTAGAAGATCTAGTCTTGTAAATATTGTTTTCCTAAATGAAATATTTGGTTTTCATCAAGATAATATTCCATCTATTCAATTTAAAGTGGAATACATTATGAAACTTCATAAGTAAAGTAGATATATGGTTTCATAACATATTGATCATCTCTTCATTAATCACCAAAATTATAGAACTATTCTATATAAGATATATTAGGGAGATGTAGATATCTATATATTCTTTATAATAGTATTACAATTCCTGGGATTTAGAAGAATCAATATCTATACCAACTATAGATAAATGAAATGAGCTTATAGTGTACATAACTCTCAGACAAATTTCCTCAGTGCTAACTGCTACTAGTTCTATAATGCCTCAAAAATATTCCAATAATGTTAATGAGTTTTATAAATTATTTACAAATAAACTAGTAAAATTGGATCATAATTTAACCTTATTTGAAAGAAGAATAATCATGATATAAGTTTTAGTTGACCAGATTCATGATATGTTATATACAGAACCTCCAACAACACCATATAGTACTCATCCACTTGAAGTTATGAATGCATATAATCGGTGATTTTCTTCTATCTAGACTAAAAAAATTAGGGTCTTTTTGAATAATTTTGTATCTTATATTATACATATGCATTGAAAATCCAACACTATTATCTTTGATTTCAATAAATCAGAAATCATTATGAGTATAAATTTATATATTAAGGATCTTTTATAATTAATAAGAAAAATATCCCTAAGACCAGTACCTCTAAATACCGATAAACATTCCTTGTGGATTGACATTGTTTTTTATCCTTCTAGAGTTTATAACAAATGACAATCAATGTTTGATTCATTTATATTAAATCTACTGAAAAGGACGTTACATCTTCAGGTACTACCACAGAAATGGATTTTTTTCATTTTGGAACTTATGACTACGATATTTCTTCTTATAATTCAAGTAGATTCTTGGGAATACCTACTCAAAGTCCCACAAAAAAATTATTTTTTAGAACAAATAATGTTTCTAGGTATATTATAATGTTTCTTTTGACCTCCAATGCTTTACCATCCATCAACTGCTCCCTCCTCTCCTTCCTTCAAGAAAACTCCACCCAAACCTCCATACAAGTTTGAACCCATTAATAAAATAGGGTATTCTTAATGATTTATATATAATTTTTTTACATTGAATGTTTACATCTTTATATAAGTATACATGATTAATTAAATTCATTTATATCACTTTTAATAAACATTTTAAATTTAATGTTTTTACTTTTCTTTGATGTTTTATTTTGTTACAATTTTCTAAATTTTATTCCGTCAACAATCCACAATATATCTACATATTTTATTATGACTATTCATAACTCTAATTGATGTGTTAAAAGTGTTTTCCTCTCCTTAAACATCATTTTTAATATAAAAAATGTATAGAAGATGTATAAGGCAGATTAAGGGCGAAAATATTTTTTAACCATAAAATTTTCAAATTATTATACATTATATAGTTTTTTATAAAAAATCATTACACTTTTAAAATTTCATGTCTAGTGTTTAATGTTCATTTTTATAATAAAAAATGGGATATTGTTGGAGTGCATTTTTTTTCAAACATTAACCATGTGATTTATGTTTTTATGAACTTCAAATCCATTCATGTGTTTCTAATGATTTTCTCTTTGTGTGGTTATCAAATTTTATCACTATTTTAGTTCATTCTATAGTAATTTTATAATTCATGATTTTTTTTTGAAATTATTCTATGTTTGGAAAAATTGGATGCATGATTACATTTCCTATGTATATATTTAGATACATTGTGAAATTTGAAATGTCATTCAGAAAGATTATATAATCTCTTATTTAAATAAAATTGGTTGTAGAATCAGCTACATGAAAATTGTTTATATCGATGAATTGACTTCAAGTGAAAATAAAAAATTTAATGAAATAATTATCATATTTTTCAATGTGATGTAATCTGATTTGTGGTTTGGACCCCTTTAATATGTGTCTAGATGGTTATAATTGCTATGTGATTCAGTTAGCTTCACAAAATATTACTCTATGAGTAAGATCGATACTTGATTTTGTTTTGTGAAGGAAAAACTACATGAAGAATGTCGACATAGATCAAATCGATTTCGTGATTTCAAATATATAGAATTCTGCTCTGTGGTGATCCATAATGGGATATGTGGTTCTACAAAGAACATATTTATTACCATTAGAGTACATTATATAGAAATTAATTTTCTTTTTGGTTAATTAATTATTTTAATACCCCTTTATTGTAAAATATATTTACAAAAGGTTTCAAGAACCAAGAGAAGAAAATAATAAAGAATTATTTATTGCTAGGATCAGTTGCTGAGGTGTTTTTGGGAAAGCATTGTTAGAATTTAACTCCAAAGAAATATTTTTTTGGGATATTATTATCTGAAATAGAATTTGAGAAGATATGAAATATTATTTTATCAGGATAATATATATATATAAGTAAATAGAATATATGCAAGCACTTACACTCACTAACTCTCTCACATTATCTATCAAATATTTTAGAATTGATTCTTTGTGCTTAGAAAATGAAGGAATAAATTCATATTTTCTATAGTTGTATGATCACGATTAACCATTCCATATTTTAATGTAATCTTCTTGATCTACTCTTCATTCTTATCCTCTCTCCTAGGTAACTCTTCTCTTCTGTCAGTTTTATCTTAAAACAATGATATCCATTTGCAATCTATCATTTCTTCATTCCAACTATGTAAATAATTCACTCCTTATATAGAGAGTTGAAAGGTGGAATTTTTCAAATCCTTATAGGATACTAATAAAATATCCTTGTTTTGAAATAAGTGACATATTCTTGAAATCAGTCAGGATGTCCCTATAAAAAGTATTGGTTTTAGTAAAATCCCCAAGCTCTAGGACTTGAGAATTTGTGGAGTAGACTACGGTATTTTTATTCCATGAACCATTATAAATATCTTATGTTCAATATTTTTATTACTAATTTCATTTCCACTGTTTTTATAAAAAAAAGATCATAATAATTCATAATTTAAAAGAGGGTGGTTCTATGTGAAGAATATTTCAAGAACTAAATTAAACCCCCCACCTATTGAGTGTTAGTGTAGTATTCTCTAAAAAACATTTGAATTTCCTAGGATAATATCCTATAAAATCTATATTGAAGGAAATAAAAGAATTAAATATATTTACATGACAAAAAGTATGAGTAGAGGAGACTGAGTCATTATCATGATGAAAAAGAAGACGAATAGAAAATTTGAGGAATCCCACAATTATCACCTATTGAAGATGAGGATTTATAACCAAAAAGAAAATATAAAGTAATTTATTGAAAAAAGGATATCTTTTATATGATAGGAAAATATGAAGATAATAAAAAAAGATAAAATAATGGAATATCTAATGGAAAAAAGGAATTCTAGGGGAAAATATGTTATTGAAAAGGAAAAAATACCATCTTTTTAGATAATCCTTCCCAAGAATCTAAAAGGTTCCCAATAAAATACCAAAAAGTATCTATTATCTCTAAAAGAACAACCTAAACCCACAAAACCCCCACTGGGTACCTAGAACTATAATCTTTGGTACCTTATGCACTTGTTTCACCACTTACACTTTACTACCATTTTTAAATCCTCCTTTAAACTTATCTAACTATCCTCAACTTAAATTCAAACCACCTATAGAATAAATTAGATAAATTAAAAAATTAATTATGATTAAATTATATGGTTCCAAACATAATTTAACCCCATTAATTTTCACCCTTAAAAATCTATAAATTCTACACCTAAAAAACCAAAATTAATTAAAATTTAATGACCTGTAAAATGAGGTTCATTATATTTTTCACACAATAAATCTTCTCACCCTCAAGATGAATCTCAGGATAATTAACATGATGAAACTTCAAACAAAATATTATTTCAATAAAAACTACTAAATGATAAATAACATTAATATAAATAAATTTTATAACTCTTCACTATTTAAACACCCTTGATATAAAATACTAGATATGAAGGTTCTGTGTATAAATTATGTTCTTGTGGTGATCGTTATGTTTAAAATTTATTAACATAGATTTTCCTGAAACCCTAATAGGGGAATACTTCATATTAAATTCATATATAATTTATTTACAATCAAAAGAAATGGTTTACCTCATCTTAGGATCCTTTATTCAACGTAGATTTTGATCATCTAAAACCCCTTTTTTGGAATATATTTTTTCATTGTAAGGATCCAAGTGTATAATACATATAGTGGTCATCTGCACAAGCTCCTTTGATCTTTACGAGACACTGATTGATTTTTGGGGTCTAGCACGATGAATCAATTATCTTGTGTCATTCAAGATGATTTATTGTCCTTTTATCTTGAAGTAATATCTGATGTGCTTCTCATTCTTGGGACAAAGAGAGAGAGGGGAATTTGAAATATAAATTGATTATACTGAACAATTCTATATATGACCATCTATTTATAGATATATGGTTTATGCTAAAATTTTATTTAATTGTGTAAAAACCCATAAATAATATTATATTATATATTGAACCCCATGCCACATATTAATAATAATATTATTGTTATTATTATTTTAGGCATGCGTACAAACTTACAAAATAGAGAATATTATTTTATCAGCCTTTGAATTAATATTTATCAATTGACACAGTCTTGGTTCATTTGAACTCTGCATCATTTATTAATACCCATAAAAAATTATTATTCATTAATAAATATTTTTATCTAAAAACCAGTGAATACATATTTATCAAAAATTTTAAAAAAAAATATATTTTTCTACAAACTGATGAATAAATATTAATAAAATTTATGTGACCAAAAAAACATGAATGAAATTAGTTCTGATTATTGAGAAAAATATTTATTTAATTAATGAAATTCAAATAGAGTTTAATTGGCATCAATATAAATATTTAATGTTTGGCACCCTAGGATTCATTCTCACTGGCATTATGTGGGTCCTCTTAAAGTCCAAGATGACTATGTTGGAACAGGTCATGGTTCCCAATTGAAAGAAAATAATTTCACAGTGTTAAAAACCACTTATAAACACTCATTGTGTATTATAATATCATTTTTCTATATATCTCATCATGAAAGTTGCACATTATTTTCATCAACCTATGTGTTCAATACAGCTTTCACTGAGCATCTGAAAAAAATGAAATTTCTAAACTATAGTCATGGTATTTAATTTATGGTTATATTCTAATAATAGGATCAAGATATCAAATTAAATAAATATTGGAGTGAAAAATAATTCCTCTACTTATCCTTTATGGAAAAGGTAATCATGATTCACCCATCTCTCTTTACCTCACTTCGAACATATGGAATCATGGTTTTCATTATAAAATATTAGTGTCTGAGTCATGACATGAATTAATGATAATATTAAAAAATAAGTATCATTACACTCCTTCATAGAGAAGAATGACTAATGAAACAAAAACATATAGAACTATTATCAGCCCGTCATTTCTCATAATCTCTTGTCTAATATATCATAAAGTCAGAATGGCATGAGAAGAAGCCTCATTAGCTTTCAAGAAATCACACCTAATGGTCTACATACTATGTATCTAATCATAATGAGTTATCCAATCGCAAAACTATATTTAATAATATTTTCATATCACTTCAAGGTTCTCTTCATAGTGTGGAACTGTTTTGATCTTATCAATGCTACTAATACTATAGGACATTATCACATCAATGTTATGTATAATAACAATCAATATGTTATAAGATATCAAATTTATATTCAATATTTTTAATATTTATATAACATAAAGTAGAAATTAGTCATATCTAGGTAGTACAATTCAATAATATTCACACTCATCCATTTACAAAATAAAAATGATTACTTGGGATGGTGATAAATATATACCCCTAAATTATAATCAATTGGAAATTTATAATATTAACAATTATATAAGGTACTAAAAATGAAGAATAATTGATCCAACAGTTTCTTGGCTTTATATTATTGTAACCTAGAAATATGTTTAATTTGACTATTCCCTAAGTATTCTATGATTTAAATTTTGGGAAAAACTTCTAAAATTAATATATTCACATAACATACAAATCATGTCACCGCTAATCCAATATTTAACCAATGATTAAAAATTAATTAGTGATTTATGATTGATATACACTATTTGGTAGAAGGAATATCTCTAAAAACAAATAAAAAAAGCAATATCAAAATATTTTATTACGTAATTTTCAAATCTTCCAAATTATATGGTTAAATGAAATTTCTTAATATATATTATTTAACTAATACATGTGATTAAACCATGGAATAAAATACACAATACCAATTATTATATTAATAAAGAAAGTTAATACTTTTGAATTAAATGAAAAATGAAATAACCCTAATATAACCATATCAATTATAGATTTAACTCTTTTATATACAAATTTTAGCATAATGTAACCTTAAGAATATTTTATTTTTATTAATTTCTCATCCTATGTAAAAAAATAGTTTTATAACTTCAAACACTAAATCAAAAAAATGTAAATGTTTTCATGATTACGTTCTAGTTAATCCAATTATATTAATATAGTAATATCATGTTATTTTTACATTAATCGGTTACTTTTATTATATTTTTAGATAATTAATTAAAAAAGGAGTTATAGATATATAATATTTAATAAAAGAATTTTGAATTTAAAATAGAGTTCCAAAATGTAAATTTTTTTAAATATTTTTATTTTACCCAATTCAATATATTAAAATAACTTTAAATCAAACATTTATTCTAAGGTAAGGGTAACATAAAAACACCAATTTACATCACCATTTTGGATGAAATTTGGAATAAATTTCACAATTTTAGAGAAAATGGTAAACCTAAATGAAAGGTTAAATCCTTAAAAAGGATTCCTTTAGAATAATGCGACCTTGACAAATTTTTTCTTAATACAAAGATAAAATATTTATAACCTAAATCCATCTTAACAAAAAACACTTTAAAAAACATATAGTTATATATCCAAGTATATGTTACATAATTTCATTGGAATTTTGGAAATATCACTATGTATCTTATTAACTAGATAAAATATCTTAAATTTCATTAAAAACCAGTTTTCTAAAACATTTATATGAAAAATACATGGTTGAAAACCCATTACATCATAAAATTTTACAACCATCTAGTACATTACTACTTCAAAAACTCAAAGAAAATATCAATCGATTAAATATACGCCATTATTTCTAGAAGAATTTAATAAATTCATGAAATTTTTATTACAAAAAGAATACCTAAATAAATATTTAACAATATTCAACAAAAGAAATTCATATATATTCATTAGTATTTTTATTGTGTTTGGAAAAAAAATAAACATTAAAGATAAAATAAATTAAATATTTCACCAATTTTCATATATATCCAAGGTTATTATTACTATAACAATCATTTACAAAAAGGTGATATGCTAATATAAATATAAATAAAAGGTCTACTTAGGTAAATAAGATTTAATTTATTAATTTTTAAAAAAAACATCACATTTAATAGAGTATAGTTAATTATACATTAATTTCAAACCAAATTACTACATCTATTAATGTAATAATATTTCAACACCATATGATAGATGAATAATGATTCATCATTGTTCATTTTCCTTATTAAACATAGAATCTCTAAAACTATAACTCAAATGATAAATATTAAAATTTCATTTATGAAAATTCTAATCATATTTATAGTGAATTGTATCGATGTTATTTAGATAAATTTTTTCTTAAAACAATATTATTTATGATATGTAGTAGAGGATTCCTTAATCCAAGATGAGAATAAGTCCTAAATAGTGATCTTACATTATTATACAGTAATGTAATTATAAAAAACCCCCACAAACACAAATAAATTGAATAGGATGAAAAAATTGTAAATAGAGTAAGGGAGGGTAATAAGATGTTTTATTTCGATTATATGATTAAGAAACCACCTTAAAATCCTAAATTTATGGTCAAATATGTAAAGAGAAAGACTAGGTAAAGGATAAATTTTACCCTTTTTCAAATAGTATCTCGAGAAGGATATCTTTGAAGTAAACATCAATGTGATTTAATAGAAATGAAAAAATGACAATTTTAAACTCCTCTTAATGAATACATTATTACACGACTAGATAACTTATAGAACACAACCATCCACCTAATGGGAGCCTAGTGGGAACAACCCATGAGTTTTATTACTAAGTATCCAAGACAAATGAACAAGTTCTTGGTGCACACCTATTACCATCCCAGAGTGTTTTTAACTCTTCAAAATGAATATTCATATTCTAAGCCCATAAACCCATCTAACCATCACAAAATATATACAAAAGATCTCCCAAATAACAATTTCAATAATGGGTTGAAAATTTTATAATTTTATTAAAATAAATAACCTTATAATCTCTATTAACATTCATTATGGAATCAATACAATTGATTATTTAAAAGACATATAGAGTAACCGTGATATATCAAATAATCAATTTAAAATTTTTTATTTAAAAATAAAATTAATTTCCAAATTGTTATTAACAACATCATTTGGTAGAACAATTACCATTAAATATTAGATTTATGAAAATTATATGAATTCTTTTTTCATAGTGGTCTTAAACATTCCACCCATATCAATCTAATATGAGAACAAAATTTTGATAATTTTTTTTTAAAATCATTTTTAACACAAAATATACATTTTAAAATTAATAATAAACTTTGAAATCCTTATAAAATAATTTACTTAAAATAAATAAAAAAATAATTAATTTAATTTAATTTTTTAACCAGACTTTATATGAACCAATGATAGACAACCCTTTTTCATTTCTATTGAGGAATGATTAATAAGAATTAATCAATTGAAAAAATTTAAAAACATCAAATCAAGTGAGTATTAGGGGAAATAAATTAAATCCTATAAAGATATCACCTAAAATAATGTCAAAAAATAATTGAATAGAATAGAAAAATCTCAATAACAACTTTAGAGAAAAATATTCAATACATCCTCCGTGAATATCAATGGAGAACTGAAGGAAAATTTCCTATAGGATTCGAATATCTATACAATATTGATTGAATAATAAAACTATATTAGTTAGTTTTAAAACATATCATCTCTCATCTATAACTTAATTTATGGAAATAAATTTCATTTTAAAGCATAATTTAAAATCCATTTTGTATGATCTGAAACTTAAAAGAGATTTATCATACTCATTTTTAGGTACTCTTTTACCCTTGTTTTGAGTATATATTGGATGTGTTCTTTAGGGGTTGTTTCAGGGTAATTTAGAGAAATTTGGATTTTTTAGGGTGTTTGGGTAGTGCATAATTGGTGAATGTTTTTTCCAAATTGTGTTCCATTCCCAATAAACCATGCTCTATTGAAATAATGAATTTTTAATGGGTGGAACATGGATTTTTAAACTTTGTTCCCTCTTAGTTGTAATCATACACTCCCTCGTGAGAGGTACATAGTTAAGGCACATAGTTTAGAAAACTATGTGCCCCATCCTAAAAAATGATCATGGGGGATTTATTCCATTGAAAATTTTCATTAAAATCAATAAACCCTTAGTTTTAACACCTAGACACCCTAGCTTGACCCTGAACATTTTCCTCTATATTTTCATGCCAGTGAGAGGGTTCCAAGCCTCATAAAAACCTATTATGGATGAAACAAAGACATTTTTTAAGGATAATATCTATTTTTGTTAGATTTTTACTACTTTTTTGTATTCCTCACTCTAATACAACTTTTTTGGATGAGAATTAATGTTTTATCCACTATTGTAAATGGTTTAGATCTAATATTTCATGGATCTTATTCTATTTGACCTTGTTTCTAGGATTTGGTCCTAGATCTACTAGGACATTGTGATCTCAATAATTCCACTTTCATTTGGATATTTCAATTAGGAGAACGCTCATCAATGAAATTGAGTTAGCTGGTCTAATTTTTAATTCCCATAGAGTTGATTAGAATTGTCTCTATGTAATTGAGTATTGTAATTTCCATATTGTTTAGTTTTTTTAAAATTGAATTGATTAATTTAATTCCCTTGTAATAATGAAATGGGTTACAATTAATTAATAAACATTGAAATTATGATTATAAAATATATGATTAATGTGATTATGATTTTATTGATTCTCAAAATTAATGGATTTTTTACTTAAAATTGAAGGGTTAATGGTTTATATAATTAAATATTTATTAATGGTTTAAATGGTTAATTGTTCATATTATTCCATGTGATTAATGTAATGAATAATGATGATAATGTATAATAAGGTTAATGATGGTTAAACTTTATGAATGTGATATATATGATATATGGTTGATTGAATGATAAATAGGGTGTGGGGCAGGGATTGAAGAATCTAATACTCATAGGGTACTAGACAAAACAATCTAGGAACAAATGGATTCTTTTGAATATAAATTCATGGGATAAGGATAGATGATCCAATATCCCATGAGGTTTGAGATAGGGACTGATGCTCTAAACAATCCCCAAATGGCTCGAAGGCCATATTTTTTTATTATAGATAATCCCACTATTAAGGTATGAAGGGGAAACTATACATGATATATAGGCCCAAGAAACAATGCTCGACATGACTCCAAATACATGAACTGAAGGCCCATAGGCATACTCCGCCCAATACATAACACATAGGCCCAACCCACAAGAACTACCCCTCACCTAGATTCTGCATCATTGATCACCTAGGCCCAACCCATAGGAACTTCCCCTCTCCTAGCTTCTACCATACGTGAAGTTCTAGGACCAACATGTTGGAATTGTTCTATGGTCCCATGTATCCATGATATGAAAGTGAAATGAATTTAATAATAAAATACAATGTTATAATGATATTTGATTTTCCTATGTTATATTTTTATTAATAAGGCACGATCTAAAGTTGGTATTGACAGTTCTGGAGTCATCATAAACCTAGAAAAAATACTTGGTTAATTAATGAATAATGAAATGTGATAAATGTTTACATTATCATACATTATTATTTATACAATTGTATAAAATTTTATGGACTGCATGTTGTTTTAGATGCCACTGGTGGTGGCCTAAAGGGTTATACTCACACTATAATTAGGGTTCTAGATTAGTACCCGAATAGAATTCATGTTTTTATGAAAGGATAAGGGTGAGAGTCCTTTTTTAGATGGATGGGTTTGGATAGATCGTAGATAAGGGAATCAGACATGATGTCGAGACCATCTTATAGAGTTATCACTTTGTCTTTATTTTTGGTTTTTCATATTAAAACATGATATATATATATGGAATGACCTATATAATTATTTAGTTTGGATATTATTCCCATATTTTGGATTATCATTTGATACTGGTCTGTATTGGTTATGTTATTATTTTGGTTATTTTTTATTTCATTTGGTTATTTTTTATTTATTTTTATTATTGTAACACTTTGAGAAAGAGTGTGTAGTCTCCATGTATTAAATATAGGCCCCTTATTGCTAGTCATGGCCACTGGTGTTCAGGGAGGCAAACCTGCAGTCACATAACCTAACATCTTGGGGCACTAACATGTGACACTGGGTTCTAGATGTTACAAAGTGTTATTAAAAAAGTTTTCTTTTCTTCTTTTGTATTACTATTTAATAATGGTTTAAAAGAGTCTATGATGTGTCAAGATTTGTTTATGAGCTCAGTCATTGGAGTATCTAACAAATGTACAATGTGAAAACCCAAGTTCTTAGGGAAGGATTGATTTTATAGTTGGTTGATATTATGGTTGAATGTTATTTCACATCAGTTGATGCACTTTTTGTGAGGTATTGTTGTATTCTATGTTTTTTTATTGTGTACTAGAAATTTTTTAGAGTTGTGTAATCAGGCCTCATTTTCAGTAGTCATGACTTATTATTATATTCATCATTTTAGGAACGCATGGAGAAGTAGGGATTTGGGTTATTTATTCTAATGAAAAAGTATTTTTCTTGCTTGTGTAATTAAAATGAAAAAAAAAATTTCTAATAAGAAATTTAAAATAGTGAATGTATCTAAATGTGGTAAATGAAATGGATAAATGGGTGTCTAAGGGATAATAATGATTTGTGAATTATTTTTACCTTATGTGATCCATGAACCAAGTGAGAAACAATTTATGGTAGTAATAGTGCCTCAGTTTTCACAATGTAGAAGGGAATGTGGGTCACATGTTATGGATTCACATGAATACATATTAGGAAAATGTATAAATTATTATTTATGTTTCTTAAGATGTGTGTTTTTCATTGTAAATATATACCTCCATGATGACACTTGTTGACAGAACAACATGAGGACTTTCCTAGAGATGTGCCTATAGTAGTTCAATAAGGAGATCTTCTAGTGTTGGGTGAAGGATTCAGATATAAGATTTATGAGAACATCTCTTTATTTATGAAGTTTATGGAATTATATATATAGAGAGAGTTATGAATAGCATTACTATATTGACATAGGAATTCATGTTTTAGTACCATATTACTTTTATTGGAGAGGGTGGACCTAAGACAGCTGAGTTATGGATTGAGTCTATCCATACAATTCATGATCAATTAAAGACTCTAAGTGAGAAAATAGTAAATCTGGATTCTTACAAGTTACGTGGTCATGTGAAGAGTTTGTGGGACATGAATACATGTCATGGATAACTAGAAAATATGGAGTGGAAGAAATTTCAGAAGACTTTCTTAGATCAATTTTACCCAAATATGCTCGGGCAAGAGAGGGTAGTGGAATTTATGAGGATGACCCTGGATAGTATGTATGTGATGGACTATGATGGTCTCATTAATGATTTTTAGTGGTTTATTATATTGTTGGTAGGATATGAGGCAACTATAGGGATATTTTTTCAGTATGGGATTAAATTTGATATTAAGTAGCATGTTAATATCTGTCGGAAATTTTTTTTAGAAGTGGTGAATTAGGATTCCATTTCTAAGGGGAACCTAAAAAAGGATTCCATTGATATACGGGTTTTTTTGTATTGAATATAAGGAGGTATGACTTCTGAGGGAAGGAAGTGTTCTTATGATAATGTTAACTGGATTAGTGGAAAAAATAATGGCCACAGGTAAGGATCAGTTACTATGGACAGGACTCGAGTGCTCTTCCACTAGTGAAATATGATGGTTCACTTTCAAATATTATTCCCCTAGCCATAATTAGTGTTTCAATACTATGATAATATGGGAAATCTACAATATTTCTATAGTAACCCATGATAGGTGGGAAATGATGGAGGGTCTAGTAGAAATCAAAGTACTGGAAGGGGGTCTTCCACTACATGTTTGTATGTTAGTTTTAGTTCTACTAGAGGTGGCATTTGAGTCAGTGGATGTGGCACTTTGGGGAAAGATCACCCATATTAGTATAGTGGTAAACCATAGAGAGCATATATAGTAGAATAGAGAAGAGGGGCGGGATAGTTTCATGCATTTCATCTTACAATTGTGGGCAGTGAGGCTAGACCATGGATAGTTAGAGGTGCTATTATTATAGCTTCTACACATTCCAATTACTTATTTTATATTGGTGCCCCTCATTCCTTTATATCTTTACAACTTGTTAATGGGTTGAGTTTGATAGTGGGGTTTGTGAGTGGGGTTATGATGGTTGATACAACATAGAGAGTAAGGTCAGGAGAGAACTGTTTGTGCAAGGGGTGTTCTCTTGAGTTTGGAGAGTATCATTTTAGTTAGGATATTTACATCCTTGATATGTCTGGTTTAGATGTGATTTTCAGTATGGAACAGTTGGTATCATACCAGGACCACATAGATTGTTACTTCAAGAGAGTGACCATTACTTCTCCTAAGGGTGACAATTTCACTAATTTTGGAGAATGGTATATCCAAGAAGGTTTTTTAGGGCCAATTCATCAAAAAACAGGGGATCTTAACACCTAGGATTTTATTTTGTTGTTTGATGAAGGGGGTGCGATGCATGATTCCTTTCTACCTACAGTGGAACAATTCCAGGATGTGTTTCCTGAGGACTTATTAGGGATTTCTCCTAATAGATGGATTGAATTTAAAATTGATCTCATGAAGGGGGATAATACAGTTTCCATTCCACCTTACAGAATGGAACTAATTGAGCCTTGAGAGCTTACGAGTTAGCTAGATGAGTTGATGGATAAGGGGTTTATCTGCCTATGTACATCTCCTTGGGGTTCTTTGATACTATATATAATGAAGGTTGAAAGGAATTTATGCTTATGTTTTGATGACCAAAATTTGAATCGAATGAAATTGAAGAACTAGATTCCTCCTCTATATATATTGACAATCTATCTTAATAGTTGAGAGGAGAATCTATGTTCCCCAAGATTGAATTGATATTAGGGTATCACCAGTTGAGAGTTATACCTAATAATATATCATATAATACTTTTAGAAGTAGTTATGGAATTTATATGTTCTTCGTGATTTCGTTCAGGCTGACTAGTTTTTTGGAGGTGTTTGTGGCCATAATGAACTTATTATTCCACCCATGCCTAGATCATTTTTTGGTTGTTTTGTGTATGATGTTTCAGTGTAATCTAATACTATTGAAAATAATTCCCAAAATATTGACATTGCTTTGAGAAGACTGAGTGAGCATCGACTATACACCATGATACTTATGTTTCAATTATAGATCGACCAAGTGAATTTATTAGATCACATCATCCCCAAGGAATGTTTTCCAATGGTCCCATAGATTGTTCATGAAGTGGTTTCTTGGGACGAGGCCATGGATATCCTTGATATCTGTAGATTTATTGGGTTATCATATTATTTTCTAAGGTTAATCCAAGAATTTTTCCACTTGAAAAAACCACTTTTAGGCTTGATCAAGAATGGGATTAAGTTAGAATAGTTTGGAGGATGTGATAATTATTTACAAGAGTTGAATAAGTATTTTACATCATTAGAAATATTGATACTATGAAATACATTGGATGAGTATATAGTATTTTGTGATGCATATGAGATAGGAATTGGACTAGTATTGATGCAAAGAAGGTGAGTTGTGTCATATAGGTCATGGAAGTCGTGACTAAATGAATGGTATTACAATATTCATGACCTCGATTTAGCAGTAGTAGTTTATTCATAGAAGTGTTTGAGGAATTATCTGTTGGTAAAATATATCACTTTGTATAACAATAAAAATAGATTTAATTATATCTTTTCATAATAGAAATATATTCTATGGTAGTGGAGATAGGATGATTATATGTGGTCATTTTATTTTGAGTAATAATATACACCCAAGAAGGGAAAAGTGTAGCTGACAGTTTGAATAGGAAAACTTAGTATTATGAAGTTCAAGGTCCTAGTTATGAGTAGAAGATGATGACATTTCTAGTTGAGAAGCTTGTTTTGGTTTGGGATTGTTTGAATTAGATGATCCTTGTTTCAGTATCATTGGAATCCACACCTTTTAACCAAATCATGGAGAGACAATATGAAGATCAAGAGTTTTTTTCCTTGAGAGAAAGGCTTGAAGGTGGGAATTCACCTTTAGACTAAAAAATAGTTACGGATGAGATCATATAGTCCAAGAATTGTGTGGTTATGCCTATGAGTATATGGGAGTATTATATCCATAAATTTCATACCTCAAAGTGGGTGGTTTGTCTAGGTTTAACCGAAATTTACCACTAAAAACATAAAAAATATTGGTGGTCAAGCATGAAAAAGGATAGTGCAGGTTTCATCACAAAATGTTTCACCTGTCAACAAGTGAAGGTCTAGCATCAATGACCTGGTGCTTTAATATAACGGTTGTCCATTCAAAAATGGAAATGCGATGAAGTTACCAGTGAATTCATGTTAGGTCTCCCAAATATGTCTTAGAATAATGACCTTATTAGTGTGATTATGAATTGATTAAAAAAGGTAGTACATTTCATGCATATCCAGTAGTCTTTAGTAATGGGTCAGTTTGGAAAATTGTACATTTGGGAGATATTCTGTATTCACTAGTATCTATGGAGTATATTTTCAGACCATGACTCACGCTTTGCTTCATTATTGTAGCTTGGATTATAGAAATCATTGGGTACCTAGGTATCACTGAGTACACATTTTCATTGATAGACAAATGGGTAGTTGGAGAGTAAAATAATGGTGTTGAGAATATTCTATGAGCATTCACACTTGAAATCATTGGGTCTTGGGAGAAGCACTTGGAGCTTTTTATGATCTCCTATTAAAAGATTTATCAGGAAACTATTTAGATGGCACCATATGAGGCTCTTTATGGTAGGTCATGTTGATTACCTCTATGTTATATTAAAGCAGTTGATTTAGAGTTTTTGGGACCAAGTCTCATATTGTAGACACCAGAGCATGTTCATCTAATAAGAATATATGGATATAGATCATAGTAGAAAGAAATCATATGCTGATCTGCATCAAAGAGACCTTGATCTTACATTGGGTGATCATGTGTTCCTTCTGATGTTGACCAGATTCAGTCACCATAGGATTCATAGGCTGGGAAAGTCAACAAAAAGTTTTTTCATTCCCTTTGATATTGGGAATAGAATTTGATCGGTGGTATACCGATTGGCTCTTATGAAATGGTATGGTGTTATGAAAGATTTTTTTCATGTTTCACTACTTCAAAAGAATCACCATGACCCTTCTCAAGTGATTAATTTTAATGTCACAGATATTGAGAATGATGTTTCCCTTGAGAAACATATAATTTGTGGTATGGATCACAGTGAAAAAGTTTTCTGGGGAAGACTATGTTGATAGTTCGTGTATTATGTAAATATGTCCATGTCCAAGAGAAAACATGGGAGAGATAAGTTGATATGAGAACTATGTTGCCTGATCTTTTTACCTAAGAATATTAGAGATTTTTGGATGTATAGCTCAGGGATGAGATGTTATTAGGTGGAAAATTGTAAGATCTCAACCACTTTAGTGTTGTATTAGGATCATTTTTAGTTATTCTTTTACCCTTTTTGAGTATATCTTGGTTGGGTATTTGTTCAGTTTTGTTTTAGAAAAATAATTGTTGTTTTCGTATGGTTTTTGGGTAGTGTATGATTAGAGCACATTTTTTCAAAACCATGCACCCAGTCCTGCAAACCATGAACCCTTGAGATAACAAGGTTTTCACAGTTTTAACATGGTTTATCAAATTTTACACACTCATAGGAGTAATCATGAACACCCTCAAGAGATGTCCACGATTAAGGTGCACGGCTTGAAAAATAGTGTTCCACAGCACCGAAAATTGTGTTCACAAGTTTCGTTCCTCCAAAAAAAATAATTAAAATCATAAACCTTCCAGTTATTACCCCGAAGCACATAATCATGACCATAAACCTTTTCAAATGAATTTTAATGCTATTGAGAGGGTTCCAAGATTCCTAGAACCATATTCTTGACGAATCGAAGACCAGTTTGAAGGATCATCTATCTGTTGGTAAGTGTTTTCTTCCCCATTTGGATTCATCTCTATCCTATACCAAATTTTGGATTAAGATGATTTTTTTACCCTTGGAAATGTTTTATATTTAGATTTTCATGGATCATATTCTGGTCAATATTGTATCTATGATATGGTCCTAGAGCTATCATTTCATTGTCATTTCAATCATTCTGCTTTAATTTGATGATTTATGTTGGGAGAAAACTCACCAATGACATTCTAGTTGGTGGTATAATATCCAATTATTATATTATTTATTATAATTGATTTTATGTAATTAAGTATTGAAATTTTTATACTGCACAATTTCATTCTAAATTAAATTGGTTAATTTTATTTCCACGTGATAATTAAATGGGTTAAACTTGGGAAATTGAAATTTGTAATTGTGGTTCTAAAATTGATGATTAATGTGATTAGGATTTGACTAATAATGAGAATAAGGGATGGTTCAATTATCCTTGAACGGTTAATGTTTCACATGATTAAATATTAATAAATGGTTTAAATTGTTAATTATTCATATTATTGCATGTGTTTAAAGTAATGAACCATGACGAGAATTTTTTATAAGGTAAATGACAGATAACCATGATTAATATGATATATGTGGTATATGTGTTATTGATTGATAAATAGGGTGCCTAACATGGACTGATTCTCCAAATACCAATGGGGTACTAGACTTAACATTCTAGTCCCAAATTCACTCTTATGAATATAAATGTATGGGACATGGTTTGATTCCACAAATACCCATGACGGTAGGGACTGATGCTCCAAATAATCACAATGTTCTATACATGATGTTCTAGTCCCAAATTGATGAAATTGGATTATGGTTACCATTTTACATCTTATGAAATTGAAATGAATAGAATAATTAAATACTATGTTATAATGAATTGTTATTTTTTCATGTGATATGCTCCAAACATTAGCATGGGCTGAAGTAGTTATTTATTGTTCTGGTGTAATCATGAACCTGGAAAAATTACCTAGTCAACTAAAGAATAATAAAATGTGATAACAGTTTACTTTATCATAATTTATTATTTATAAAACTGCATACACTATTATGTAATAGACATTGTTTTAGATGTCGTTGGTGATGTCTTGCTAAGTTGTACCAACACCCTACTTTGGATACCCAATCGGTTCCTGAATATACTTCATATATTTAGGACATGACAAGGTCAAAAAAAATTGTTTATTAGATTAGTTGGGATGGAGCATGGATGAGGGAACAAGACATGGTGTCCGGACCTGCTTAGGGAGTTTTCAGTGTCTCTTTATTTTGGATTTTCATATTGACACTTGAAACGTATATGTAATTACATATCTACTAGTTTAGTTTTTATATTGTATAATTTATTAATTTATCAAGTGATACTAGTCAGTATTGGTTATGGTATTATTCTGGATATTAGTTATTTCATTTTATTTTTTTTGTTTATTTCAATTTTTTACTATTTTGATAAAGTTGGTATAGTCTTCCCATATTATATATTTTACCCACACTACTAGTCGGTAGGCTTTGGTTTAAGGAAAGGCATGCCATAGGTCATGCAACCAATCAATTCAAGGCACCCACATGTGTCACCTGAGTCGGTACTTTAAACATTGTAATTATTTTAAACATAATCCTGAATAACCCTATTATTATTACTTAAAAATACATTTTAAAATATTTAAAACATTATTCAAAACATATTTAAAAACACATATAGGGATGATATAAATAAAATATGATATAACCAACTAAAAACTAATATTAAATGGTTTTTTAATCAGAGGAATCCAATTTTCACACATACTAACATTTTAATTAATAATAAATATATAAGTGAACGCTATTTATTTATTTATATGTTTTAATTACTATTTATTGTTAATTTTTTTCAAATGTATAATAACAAATTAAACATATTAAATCATGTTATATGAGATAAATTCATTCTTTTACCTATTCATCAACACCTTTCATGATAAATCGGACTCAAGAACCTAAAAATAACATAACATGGAAAGCTAAATAGATCTAGAACTACAACAGGTAACCTAGACATCCACCATAATTATACTACATAGACATATTTATGGGTTACTTCTCGAGTCGCCGTAGTTCTAGCACCAAGTTAATCTCAAATCCATTGTATAATATCCCTTGGGGAGCTTTGATACTATTTTGAAACATTTTTTTCCTCAATACCTAAACCTCACCCAGTTCATGTCATCACAATACCTGAATCGCACCTCACAATTGCTAAAGGCTTCAATAAACATTGAGCTATGAATATTGTGTAAATAAAAGATGGTATTACATTTTAAAAATAATGTAATACATAAAATATTTCCATACATATATTTTTCAAAAGCTTCCCAGATATAATATACACCAATAATGTAATCTATTAATGTATGGAATATGGTAAAAAATTTAAAAATATTAAAATCATCAAACTGATATTGACAAAAAAAATAACAAACAAATAGGTTCTAAAATAATAGTATTGTCCAATAAGCTACTGAAACTGGATAAACCAACATATACACATGTATAGTACACCAAAAATACACTAACAACCAAAAAATAGGGAGACCAATTTTATGATCCCCCATAAATAAGGTTTTTTATATCACAATATCCTCACTTGTACTACTCATCCAAAGGTCCAAGTGACTCTTCCCAAACTCCCAACTCCATGAGAATCAAGCTCCTATGATCCACCACTTTACCCATACCTAAATCACATAAATAAGAATTTTCATACGTCTCATGGGGGTTATTTTTTGGTTTTGGAATTCTATACATAATAGGTAGTCAATTATTTCCCCTAAATACTTATCATTAAATAAAATGTACAAAAAAATAGAAAAAATATAGAAAAATAGTATGAACAATAAACAAAATTCTTAATTTCTGTAACGAACCAATGTTTTTAAATATAAATTTAATTCTTATAATTATGTCATATAATAACATAGAATCACAACATAATGAACTATCATGTGCTATTTTACCATTAAACTTAAGTTTGTCACTTCTATGATTTGAATTTCTAAAATCGAATATATTTGGTTGCGATAAGTAAGTTATTTGGAGTCTAATATGACCAACTTAATTTTTGGTGAATAGAAACATACCATTATGAATAGTAATTTGACCCTTATTAATAGTGACATAACCTAATGAATAGTAACCTTATATATAATATTATATGAATAAGATTCAGGTGGAATTATGATATACCTATATGTGGGAATAATAAAATAAACATTTTAAAATCTGTATTTTTCAAGTAAATTATGATTTTAAAAGAATATTAAATTAATCATACATAAATAATTATTTTTGAAAAATGGATTTTATCTTTCGATTCTACATGTCGGAAAATGGTTAGGGAGAATTGTTTGGATTTTTCTAAAATAATTGAGTTTTTATGAATAGTAAAATAACATAATTTTCTATAAATGCTAAGTAAATGGATTTAGTGAATCATTGATGACTCTCCAATGATATAAGACCAATTGGTTCTGACTCACATGCACATACTACAATTTTTTGTCACATGAATCATAACTATTTATTGTATTTAAGAGAAATAATAAACTAAGGAAATAAATATTATGAAAATCCTCCTCTCCTCCACTATAAATACCACCCATCCTTACCTCCTCTATCCACTCCTATAAATCCTCTTCAATCCTCTAAATACTTCCTATATCTCTCCCCAATCTACCTCCCCCACATCCTGGGTATTCTAGTATCATCAAAAGACCAATCTAAGGTACCTTAAGGAGGATTCAAGAGGTAATTTGTCTCTCTCTTTTCCTTTAATTTCCTTTCAATTTCATGTTCTTTTCTTAAATCTCTCCCCACCTATACTCATCAACATGGTATGGTAACTCCAGTATATTATCAATAATGGGATGTTTTGATACTAATGGGAGAATATATCATCCAACCCCCTTCTCTAATTCTTTTTATTTTATAAAGGAAAATGTTGTTCGGGACATGTTAATTTATCACCTTCAAGAACGACATGTTTTCATTTTCCTTTACCACCTTCAAATATGGTCATGAAACCATTTTCATGGTTGAAATAGACAATAATATATTTTTATGCCTCATCTATAGTTTTTAATCCTTTTTTAAACATGGTTTTGGATTATAAATCAAAATGTGTTGTTTGTGGTCACAAACCGTCAATTAACCCAAAAGGATGTCACTAAAGTTTTATATAATGATTAAACATCAATTAAAGTATGAAAATTAAGTTTTAAATCATATAACCTTTTTTATGTTCAATAATAAAATATAACATCAATTCTGTACAACCATCTTCTTCATACATGTTTATTTGAACATGAACCCATCCTTAAAACCAAGGAATAAAACGGACCCGAACAATTAAATTGAACCTTATAACCAATAAAAAAGGACTTGAAAAAACAAAAAATAGGTTAAAGTAAATATTTTAAATATATAAGAGGTTCTGGACTTATTAATTAATAAACATAATTTGTTTATTTAGTTCATTAATAACAAGTGTAGAACACCAACAGACTTAAGGTACGGGATCCTCTCCATTTAACTTTTATTCATGATTGTCCTCTGTGTTATGCTCTTTTATGTTTAATTCCTAGTGATGGGGAATGATTTCTCACCTACCCCATAATATATTATTTCTTTATAAAATATGATAAATCCATTTCCCTCTCGCTAATCCCTCTTTAGTACACCTAATATCATGCTGATAATCCATAAGGAATTCTCCCCGAACCCCCATGATTCCTTCAGGTTCCTATATATTTCTTTTTACCAAAATGAAGGTATGGTTTATTTTTAGTTAATACTTATAAATTATTTTTATATGCTCCAAAATAATGTTTCAATATTCACCCCTCATTATCTTATGGATATATACATGCTTTTAAGCCATTCCCTTTTGAATACTTCCTAGTAAGAAAAACCATTTTACGGGAAGTTCCCAAATTTTTATCCAATTTTATGTGCACTCTATACTATATTTTAAGAAAGAATTTTCTTTAAAAAACTAGTATTTTTATTATGAAAACATTCTTGGTTCACTTATGGTTTTATATAAAATATTTTTCCCTTTTCAATTTTAAAATCTCTTTAGTGTTTTCATTAAAACTGTGATAAAAGGTTTTTACACTAAGAATTCCCTAAAAACCCTTATTACATGTTGTAACTTCTGTTTTACATATATTAACATTATATATGTATATTAACTTATTAATTTCCATGAATCTTTTAATTCGTTTCTCTCATGTCCACTTTTATGATTCGCCAATTCATTATGCTTTATGTCATGAATGTGATACCCATTTCTCTCTATGGGTTCCCTTATGTTTATGTATGCTCGATTAAGTATGATTATTTATTTGGAAAGAATATTCATGAAAATGATAAGAGGGGTGAACCTATATATCACTCCAATTACTTGGATAAAGTTAAGTCTCATGCGATGTTATGTGCGATGGTCTTTGTGGTTAGCCATGGCTTCTGCTGCTATGGGAAACGATCTAGATGATTAGCCTTAAATCACACTAAAGTCAAGTTTTAATTTTCTACCACATTTATATGATTCCATGTTTATATGACTCCCTGTTCATATGTTATGATCCCTTATGCTAAAATCCATTTTTATTTCTTTATGACTTATTCCTAACCCATGGGATATGGATTTATTCTTATTTTTATTCACTTATTGGGCTTTTAGCTCGTCCCTTTGTTCATGTTGTCACCCTGTTATCCTATGAATATGTATGAGCACAATGGAAGTTTGGGTTTTTTCTTGAAAGCTAAATAATGAAATGTTTTATTTAGTTACATGTTTTCTGTTTTATGTGACTAGTCTACTATGACACTAGAAATCACGATCCTTGGCTTGTACTCTAACGTATAATTATTATTATAATCATGTAATGTTATATGTAAAAGTCTAGGGTCACTAAATTTGGTATAATTGGATGGTCTATTTATTTTTTGAGATTAGGAATAGAGACCCTTTATGAGTACCTTACGGATAAGACAAAGTATAAGAAAACACCCCTAAGTTTTGCAAAGTATAGAGTAAGTGGTTTATTAATAAAATACTTCCACGTATGGATATAAATAGGTAGAGGTGGATTTTTCACATATGTACCTATGATTGAAAACTCCAACAAGGAGTTTCAAGATTGACCTTGGGTATCCTGGTACTTGACAACGGGCCTATATACACTTTTAATATTGACACTCTTAGGGGATATTTTTTGGTAAATTCATTAGCTTAGTACAAACCTTTATTAAGGTAACAAAAAATACAATAAGAATATAAGTTATGAAATAGATATAGGTTAACCTAGATTTAAACCTAAGGAATAACAATTTTGGATATACTTATCCACAACAAGTTTATCCTTTTATGGTCAAAAGATTCCTTTTTTATGTTCAATAACTATGCATTCAAGCCATCTACTTGTACGTAATTTTTCTTAGTTAATGGTAGGAAACATAAGAACACGTTCCAACAACCAATGTGATGGTCAATGTTAATATTTCACTAAGGATATTCCTGTGATTACGGTAAGGGGTTCTCAAAACATCATGATCGAACTTTCCCAGCTAAATCAAGTTATGATTGATATCTTTAATCATCTAGAACACCCACATCCTCCAAGGAAAGAGCATGTTTACTTAAAATCCTTCATTTGGAAAAGGCCTCTCATGTTTAGTGAATATTTTGATCCAATCCTCATGGTATAGTGGATTAACTCCTTTGAAACAATATTATCCATCATCCAGTGCGTGGAAGAAGATAAATATTTACTAGCGGTATATCATTTTGATGGGGAAGTTGAGAAGTGGTGGATATTGATCAATAATACAAATTCCTAAGAAGAAATTGATTCCATGGGTTAGGATGAATTCAATAGGATGTTTTTCAAAAAATATTTTCCTCGAACCCTCTGCCTCAAGATAGAAAAAGAGTTCCTCAGTCTCAAGAAGATGGAAGATGAGTCCATCGGGGAGTATGAATCAAACATTACAAGGCATTCAAGGTACACCTATATCTTTGTCAGGAATACAAAATTCAAGGTGGACCACTTCTTTAGAGGGATAAAGCCAAGTCTATAGAAGGTTTTGGCGATCAGAGACATAAAAATTTATGATGAGATTTTCTGATGTGCCCTAAAGGATGAAATAAAGATTAGAGACTCTCAGTGGTCTCATGGACCTGATGATAAGAAGCATAAAATAGAGAAAAACATTGGTCGTTCAAAAAAAAATCCTATGATTGAAAGAAGCCCGAATACCCCACTAGTAAAAGTTATGGTAAGAAGCATCCTGGGAACTGTCTAAAGGGAACTAGGAATTTCTTCAAATGTGGAAAGCTTGGGCATCTGGCCAAGAACTGCCAAAGGGATATGAAAAATCCCACTATTGTTGAAGAAGAATGGAAATTTCATATCAACAGTCATCCAGTGGTACAGTGTTACAACTGCAAGGAGCATGGTTATTGTGTAAAAAAATTTCCTAAGCCAAGGGTTGTCTGAGTAAATCAACAACAAACTCCAGGGAAACATTAAAGGTCACATGTTATCACTACTGCTGATGTGGAGTCAGAAAAAGACATGGTGATAGGTATGATAATTTTTCATTAAATAATAGAAAATTTACTACTTGATTATGGTTCTAAGAATTATTTCATTTCATTCAATGTTAATAGAACAATTCAAACACCACCTCAAAATATTGTGGAAAATTTATCTGTGAGAATAGTGAATGCGGAAATTATTTCATCCATGGTTTATAACTCCTAATCAATTAACGTTTGTGGACTAAACCTCCTAAAAAATCTCATCATAATTCATTAATTGGATTTCAATTCAATCTTGGGCATGGATTGGATATCTTTATACAAAACCAATATCAACTTTTGGGAAAGGGAGATCGCTCTTCACATTATGAAGCACCCTCCTATTCTTTAAAAGTGTAAGGATGAAGATGAATCTCCTTTATAATAATAGACTCAAGGGTGGATAATTATTCCTTATGTAAAATCATTTCTATCTCAAATGATTGAGACAAAGGGGAGAGTCATGCTCGAATACATACCCATAATGAGGGATTACACTGATGTATTCCCTAAATTTTTTATGGCCTTCCTCCAGACCTAGAGGTTGAGTTATCATTTGAAATAATTCTTGTATCTCAACATATATAAAACAATCTTTATAAAATGGACACTATGGATCCGGAAGTCCTGATGAATAAGTTACAGTTGAAAATGGAGATGGGTTTTATATGCCTGAGTGCTTCACTACAGGGTGTTCCAGTCCACATCATAAAGAAGAAGGATGGATCAATGTGACTCTAAATTGATTATCATGAGCTCAATACTATTAAAATAAAAAACAATTATCCCCTACCACAGATAGATGACTTGTTTGATTAGTTTCGTGGGACCAGTTATTTCTCTAAGGTGGACATTAGTTTTAGATACCACCAATTAAAGTTTATTAAGGATGATATTCCAAAGACTTTCTTTCGAACGAGGTATGGACACTTTGAGTTCAAATTTATTCCCATTAGACTCACTAATTCTCTATTAATTTTCTTAAATTCATTGAATAGAGTCTTTAGAGATTACCTCAACAAATTTTTGGTATTATTTAATGACGGTATTATTATATACTTAAAGAGTAAGGAAGAATGTACAGAACATTTGTATACTATGTTAAAGACTTTGCGAAGGGATGATTTCAATGCAATGTTTAGTTTATGTGAGTTCTGGATAAAGGAATTATCATTCCTGTGGCATGTTATCTCCAACAAAGGTATATCTATGGTCCCTTCCAAGACATAGGAAATTTACGAGTGGCCCAATCCAATATCTTTAATGGTTATCCATAGATACATGGGTCTAGCTGTGTATTATCGACTATTTTTGAAAAAAATCATGATTATCAAAACAAATGACCAAGAAACCATGTAAGGGAGTAATGTTTTTCTAGAGTGAGGAATGTGAAGACAGTTTTAAGGAGTTGAAAAAGAGGTTAATCATTGTGTTAGTACTAACACTCCAAAAAATTGGAGAACTCTTTGTGGTGTACAATGATTCTTCAAATAAGGGATTAGGTTTTTTGCTAATGAAAAATGATAAAGAGATATCCTATGCCTCAATGAATCTGAAAATTCATTAGAAAAACTATAATAAGCATGATCTAGAGTTGTCAGTGGTGATCATTTCATTGAATGTCTAGTGGAATTATCTATATAGGGAGAAGTATGAGACATATATGGACTAAAATAGTCTCAAATATACATTCACATAGAAAGAGATTAACATGCACCAAAGAAGAGGTATAGAGCTCATCAAGGATTATGATTGCTCAATCCACTACCATCCTGATAAGGCAAATAAGGTAGAAGATTCTCTAAGTAGAAAGGATCTTGCATCTTTATCAATAATGAGATTTAAACATGATCTGATATTATTATATGTTCAGAGGATGGATATAGGAATAATTAAGGGAGAAACATCATCAAACCTTTCTTAAATGATTTCTCAACCATCCCTTATGCAGAAAATAATGTTTGCTAAAAGAAAATATGTGGAAATTATGAAAAGGGTGGAAGATATCAGGAATGGGAAATCATAAGAATTAACGATTGATTAGGAATGAGTCATAAGATTTGGATCATGATTATGTTTACCATCTGATCAAGAGATAAAGAAATATCTTTTCAATGATCCACATATCTCAACATCCTCTATCAACCCAGGGAGCACAAATATGTATTGAGATCTGTGAGAAAAAATTTGGTGGGAAAATATAAAAAGGGATATTACTTAATATACATCAATGTGATTGGTATGTCAGTAAGTGAAGGCTAAGAGGAAAAGTCTAAAGGGATGTTGCAACCATTACCCATACCAGTATAGAAGTTGGAGGACATTACTATGGAATTTTTCACTAGAATTCTAAGGACATTGATATGAGACAATTCTATATAGGTCATTGTGGACCGTCTTAAAAAGAAAACTCAATTTATCACAATTCGAGAGGAATTATCATTGGATCAACTTGAATAGATTTACATCAATAATGTATTAAGGATTCATGGAGTACCACTATATATTTTATCTGATCATGATCAGAGATTCAACTCAAAGTTATAGAAAAGTCTACAACATGATCTAAGAACTGAACTAAACTTCCATATGGCCTATCATCCTCAAACCGATGGCCAATCTGAATGAACAATTTAAATACTGGAAGATAAGTTGAGAGAATTTTCTATGGACTTCTACATTGGATGGCAACAATATCTTCAACTGGTTTAATTCTCCTATAATAATAGTTTCCACTCGAGCATCTGAATGGCACCATATGAAGACATTTATAGGAAAAGGTGCAGAACACTGACGTGTTGGGATGATATTTTTGAGAGAAAGCTACTACGAACTATAATAGTCAATGAAATTGTGGAGAAGGTGAAAATCATTCAGCATTATATCAACGCATCCTAAAGTTGATAGAAGAGTTATACAGATAATCTTCGATGAGGCCTTGAGTTCAATGTTGGATACATTGTGTTTCTATTCATATCTTCGTGGAAAATTTCATGAGGTTTGGGAAGAAAGGGAAGTTAAGTCCCAGATACATCAGCCCCTTTGAGATCCTTGATCGAGTCAGAGCTATGTCCTATTGACATGCACTTCCACCGAAAATGGTGAAAGTACATGATGTCTTTCATGTATCCCTCTTAAGAAACTACATTCCAGATCCTTCACATGTACTCTATTTAGAGGTGGTTCAGTTGGAGGATGATCTTTCTTATGATAAGCGACCAGTGAAGATCTTGGATCGTAGAGATAAAGTTATACGTAGAAAGACAACTCACCTAGTCAAGGTACTATGGAGGAACAATATGTATAAAGGAGAAACATGGGAACTAGAGGAGGAAATGAAGGAAAAGTACCCACAACTATTTATGTCTTCGAATGTAAAACAAAATTTCGAGGGTGAAATTTCTTAAGGGGGGAAGAATGTAACAACCCATTGTTTTTCAATAGAAATTTTCTTCCTATAATTATGTCATATAAGCACATGAAATCACAACATAATGAACTATTAAGTGCTATATGACCTTTAAATATACATTTTTCACTTTTGTGATTTGAATTTCTAAAATCTGACATACATGGTTGTGATCACTAAGTTATTTGGAGTCTATTATGACAAAGTTAATTTTTTATGAATAGTAACATACCCTCATAAATTGTAATTTTACCCTTATGAATAGTGAAAACCCCTAATGAATAGTAACCTTACCTATGATAGTATATAAATAAGATTTAAGTGGATGTATGATATACCTATATGTGGGAATGAGAAAATAAATGTTTTAAAATCTGTATTTTTTAAGTAAATTATGATTTAAATTAAATATTAAATTAATCATACATAGAAAATTATTTTTGAAAAATGGATTCCATTTTTGGATTTTACATGTTGAAAAAAGGTTAGTGTGAATCTTTAGGATTTATCTAAATTAATTGAATTTTTTATGAATAGTAAAATACTATAATTTACTATAAATGTTAAATAAATGGATTTATTGAATCATTGATGATGATCTTATGATTTTAACCTAACTAGTTTGAGTTCCTATGCAAATATTACAATTTTTGGTCAAAATAATCATCTCTATTGTTGGTATTTAATGAAAATAATAAACTAAGGAATTAAATATTATGAAAGCCCTCCTCTCCTCCACTATAAGCACTACTACGAAAACGGGCAAGGGATGCGCTTCACTTTTATCAGCGCTAAAAAAAGCACTCATAAAGGGGGCCTCTATCAGCCCTAAAAAAGAACTGATAAAGGCCCCCCCTATATAAGTATATTTATATTGATATAAATACAATATATATATTTTAAATATTTTATAGATACATATAAATAGACGATTTCATTTAATATATAATAAATTTAGTGAAAATGGCTTCAAAATATTTTAAAAATAAATTATTAATTAATAAATTTCAAATTATTATCAATTAAAAATCATTTAATAACAATTTGAGGATACAAAAAATCAAAACAATTAATAATAGATCTAAAATATGCTGAAAATGTAACTCAAACATCAAACGGCCATAACTTTTGATCCAGGTGTCTATTTGAGCTCTACAGTATATCAAATCGAAGCTTATGATAGGATCTACATGCTAGTAATAAAAAAAGCCTCTGTCACATATCTCGAGCCCATAAAAGGCCCAAAAGGCATCCAAAACTGAGTTTTTAGTCGAGATACCCCAATTTTTTAACATTCAAACAAGTATAACTTCTGATCCGGAAGTCAGTTAGGCCGGTACCACATATCATATCGAATATTGATTCATTTGCTTCGATTTGACGGGTTGTGGCATTGAAATGGGATTCTATAATTTACGTTATGGTTGTTTTAACATTATATGGCTTTTTGAAATACACATATATATGTATTTATTCGTAAATATATGTGTGTATGTGTGTTTGTGTGAGTGTCTACATGTGTTTGTGTTTGTTGTATATATGTATATATGTATGTATTTATTTATTTATTTATTTACTTATAAACACACATCAATAACATATTTTTTAATAAATGTAATTAAAACATATCTTATAAGTACATTCTATGGCATTTCAAATACGTATATATATGTATTTATTCGTAAATATATATGTGTCTGTGTGTGTGTGTGTGTCTGTGTGTTGTATATATCTATGTATGTATGTATGTATGCATGTATGTATGTATTTATGTATGTATGTATTTATTTATTTATTTATAAACACACATAAGAAACATATTTTTTATAAATGTATTTAAAACTAATATAATATGTATATATTAATATACAAATAAATATACGTATAAACAATTATAACTAAAAATATATATATAAATAAATTAATATAAGAATTAATATATATACTAATATATGAATAAATATTTTTATATTAATATGTATCTATATCAATATATTAATAAATATAACTATATATATAGATATATCATTAAATAGAGAACAAAACGAAATGGCTTAGTGGTAAAGGTGAAGCCGCGAAAGGGGGGATGTCCCAGGTTCGAGTTCAGGTGGAAGCGAAGGGGGTGCACGCGTATGAGGATGCGTGGGAAGGGCAGCATGCAGGAGACCTCCCAATGCTGATAAAGGGGTGTGAAGTGTGGATAAAAGCACTCCACATATTATTTTTAATTTTTGTTATTTTTTTAAATTTTTTGTCCCATATCAGTGCTTTTCATAGCGCTGATAAAAGGGACCCCTTATATCAGCGCTGAGATTTATAGCACCTTTTTATCACTATTAAAGCTCTTTTTTAACACTGATATTGGCTATTTTTTTAGTAGTGAATTACGACTCATCCTTACCTCTTCTCTCAACTCCACTCAAGACTTGTGACTTCCCAAAATTCTGCCCAAATCCCTAACCAATATCCCCCCCACACACACACATCCTAGAGCTTCTGGTATCATCAAAAGACAAATCCAAGGTACCTTATAGAGTATTCAAGAGTTAATTCCACTCTCTCTTTTCCTTTAATTTCCTTTCAGTTTCAATTTATTTTCTTAAATATATCCCCACCTATCCTCATAAACATGTTATGGTAACTACAATATCCTAAATATATGGTAATTGTATCATATCGGTGGTAGAATATATCATCCAACCCCTTTCTCCTCTTCTTTTTATTTTATAATGGAAAACATTGTTCTGGTGGTGTTAATATATCACCTGCAAGAATGACATGTTTTCATTTTAGTTCACCAATATAAAATCTGGTCATTATACCATTTAAATCATTTAACCAAACCATAATATATGATTTATGTCAGATCTATGTTTTTGGAATAGTTTGGTAAACATTGTTTTGGTTTATAAAACAAAATGTGTTCTTTGTGGTCAAAAAACTGCCAATTAACCCAAAGGATGTCACTAAAGATTTATATAATGATTCAACTCCATTTCAAGTAACCAAATTAAGTTTTCAACCATATAACCTTCTGTATGTTCAATAATAAAATATAACATTAATTCTGGAAAACAACCTTCATCATAAAAGTTTATCCGAACATGAACAGATCATTAAAACCAAGGAAGAAAACAGACCTGAACAAGGAAATTGAACCTTATAACCAATCCAAAAGTTCATGAATGAACATAAAATTGTTCAGTACTTATTAAGTAATAAACATAATTTTTTTAATTTATGTCATTAATAACAAATGTAGAACACTGATAGACTTAAGGTAAGGGATCCTCACCATTTTACTTTTATTCATGATTGTCTTATATGTTATGCCCTTTTATGTACAATTCCTAGTGATGGGGTATGATTACACACATCCCCATATTTTCCTCATGATATATAAAGGATGATAAACCAATTTCTCTTTCGCTAATACCTCTTAAGTACACCTGATATCAGGCCAATAATCCATAAGGAATTCTACTCGAGCCTCCTTTATTCTTTCGGGTACCACTATATTTATTTTAACACAAATAAAGTTGTATTTTAATTTTATGTACTACTTATACATGATGTTTATATACTCAAAACTCATGTTTCAAGATTCACCCCACAATCTATTTTGGTGATATACATGATTTTAGGTGATTCACTCCTCGATACTTCCATGTAAGAAAAACTCATTTTAAGGGAACTTTCCTATTTTTTTCCCAATTTCATGTGCACTCTATCTTCTATTTTAAGAAACCATTATCTTTATAAAATCGGTATTTTTGTTATTAAAACCTTCTTTCTTCACTTCTGGTTTTATATAAATGAGTTTTCCCCATTTATATTTTAAAATCTCGTTAGTGTTGTCCTTAAAACCGCACTAAAAGGTTTTAAGGATAAAAAAATCTTAAATATTATTCTTACATGTTTTCACTTCTGTTTTACATCACATACCATTCTATATGAATATTTTACCTTATTAATTTCCATGTATGTTTTAATCCTTTTCTTTCAAGGTCACTTTTATGATAATCCCATTCATTATGTTGTAGGTCATGAATGTGATACCCATTTCTCTCTTTGGGTTCACTTACATTTATGTATAGTTGATTATGTATGATTATTTATGTGGAAATAATATTCATGAACATTTTAAGATGGGTGTGACTAGATAGAGCTCCAATTATTTGGTTATGTTAATGTCTCATGAGATTTTTTGGGTGACGGTCTTGGCGGTTAGCCTTAGATTGTGCTGTTATGGGAAATGATCTTGGTGGTTAGCCTTGACTCCCACTATAGTCATTTTTTATGTAGCTGCCAAATTTCAATGATTAAATGTTTATATGAATCCATGTTCAGATGTTAGTATCCATTATATTACATGATTTTTTATTTCTTTATTTCTTGTTATTAACAAATGTTCTATGGATTTATTCTTATTTTTATTCCCTTACTGGGAATTTAGATCATCCCTTTGTTCATGTTATCCCTGGGTTATCCTATGATGATGTATGAGAAAAATGGAAGTTAGGGTATATTTTTTATGTCTATATAAAGAAATATTTTATTTAATTCCATGTTTTCAATTTTATATTCCCAGTCTTCCATGACACTAGACTTTAGGATCCTTTTCTTGTACTCGGATGTATAATTATGCTAAAAATTATATAATGTAATTTGTTGAAATCTAGGGTCTCTATAATTAGAGTCATTTATCATGGTTATAATTTTTTAAAATAAAACCCTAATATTGAGAGGATACTTACATATCATGCCTTCTTTGATCCAAGTCAAGAATCTAAGATGAAATATTCATTTCATCCTCTATAGGATGCTAGGAACACACATATAAATATATATCATATTTGTTTATACACGGATTCATAGATTTTTTACTCACATGGGAGAAATTAAAAGTGTATAATGAGTAGGGTTAAAAGTATTATCATCACTTTGGGGGAAACATAAGGAATTAGAATAATTATATGCATCATATCTCATCCCACCCTATTGGATTGGTTTGACATATTAGAAGTAACTTCTCATGTTATACATATCACAATATAAAATCCAAATTTTCAAATTTATATTCAATTAATATCATATGAAATAACATGTCATTGAAGTGAAACCATTATTTTTAAATATAATTAAAAATAAATCCCTCTTTATATATTAAAAATAGTTTATGATTCATGTATAACGAAACAATACATTGAGTATGATACATTATATAGGAACACTTCTAATATCCAAGATTTGTTTCTCTTAAATATGAATGAAAGCAGTTAAACATGGAGATCATTTAAATAAGTAACTAAACATGTACAAAAATGATGATATTCTATGAAAAAAATAGGAAAGGAATATGTCCTATATAAAATGGTAAAAATATACAACTATGAAAAATAGAGATCAAATTGATCAAAAGATGTTTAAAATTTAATAACAATAATTATAAAATGATTTATTAGTATTAAACATCCCATTTAAATTTAATTCAATTGGATATAAATCATTTATAGTTTGGACAATTACAAGTATGAGGGGAATAAGGGGTTCACTTACTTATACTAGTGTATAAGGATTCATAAAAATTAAAAGGGTGAATGTATGATATCAAAAAAAATCAAGGAAACCTGATATAAGTGATTTTTGGGATTTAATAATTATAAAAAAAGGGAGGATAAACTAAAAAGAAAAAATACATACCAACCATTGTTTTCCTATGTTTATACTATCATGGTAGCCAGATTGATGGAAATCCATTGGAAGTGAAGAGATTTACATTACAAAAAATTAATATGAGATAATGGTTTTTATAAGGAAAAAAGAAAAATAATAAGAAAATATTAGAGGAAGTCTACTTCAACCTCTTCATAAAATAAATACCCTATGAGCCAATGAAAATAATCCTCTTATGGATTGGTGAAGTGTTTTTTTTATGGGAGAGTAAGAGTATGAGGGGGATATAATTAACAGAATCTGAATTAAAAATGAATGTCTAGAGAAAATTGTAATTTTATGGTAAAACCATAATATTGAAAAAAAAATTACCCCTCTTCAAGATAATTCTAACAAATAATATTTCAGTTACCATATACAATACAAACGAGTAAATAGGGTCTCTAAAAACCTAATCACACCCAACACACCCTGAACAAGTATGGAAAACTATACAACGATATATTTAGTGAACTTTTCACACTGCTTCCCCTTCACATCAATTCTAAAATTCCCCTATAAATGTTTTGAACACCCCTATACATAAACTAACACAAAATAGAGAATAAAAGAAGTGATTACAAAAATTAATAAAGATAAAATGTTAAGGGTTATAACCTTAACTAACCTCCCATCATTTTTTCCCTTATGGATCTCTCAATTACATACCAAAAGAACTAGAAATAACATAAAATTAATTACCTATAAAATGAGATCCAGAAAAAGAATTCACTCTAAAAATTCTATATTCCTCCCTTTGAATCACTCTTGATCTAATTATTTTCAACAAGTATCATCAGAAAATTTCATTGGTTCTATAACTATAAAAAACAAAAATGTAAAGTAGTAGTCAAATATTATAACTTCGTATCAAGTAGACACACAAATCATCATTCAATGAACATATTTATAAGGTAATAATTCAAATTTGATGGTCATATCCCCTTATTAAATTTAGCATCTAAATTATTGTTCAATTTCTAATTTTTAATATATTATTTTAGAATAAATAAGTTATTTGATCGAAAATACAAAAACTAGAATTAGTTCTTCATATTAAATCACAAATAAAGAATATTAACATTCACTCTCATGTATATCATATCCCTATGTGTGGAAATTTTACATGAATAAACCATTATTGATATGTAACATAGGTGACTTCAATACATAATAGTATTATTTATTGATAAATTAATACAATAAAAAACATCCATAGAAAATTGAAATTTTATTATGGTTGTTCTTGAGAGGAATAAACATATATTTTCATACCACGTTCTGAATACTAGTATATTTTATACCTTTTATCATAGGTATCAAGATCCGATAAAAACTAATTTGATACTATATTGTAAAATCCTACCCCAATAAAACATTACTATCAGGTAAATCTTTTACACGACCTCTATTTCACTCCAAGATCAACTGATGCATGTGGATAGCACTAAGGTTTATGATAAATAACTTAGTGGGTGATTTATCCGGAAATTTTTCATCATAAAAAACATAGATAATCATAAGTAATTGAATGTAGTAAAAACTTCATTAATGTTATATAAAATGGTAACCCAAAATTACCCAATGATAAAATGAATCTAAACAAAATAAAACTATAATCCAAGTTATAAATCTTAAATAGTACAACTAAAATGAATATATAATATTTGAAAAAAAATCCCATCTACGAGACTCTAAACTGGTGAGTGAAATGTCATCAAAATGTCTCTAGAAATAAACTCTCATCAATAGTGATTTTATAAATTTTTGTACTTCCCCATGAATAAAATTTGAATACACGTTAGCTGCTCACATTTTTCGTGTGAGAAACAATCTTGGTATAAACCAATATTACTCCATGAATCATGGGGGTTTAGCATGCTCATATATGAGTGTCAAAAAATAGTTAAAGATTTCTTAAAAACAATAAACAATTAAAATAAACAAGTATTGTGTGCTAAACAAGCCACCTAAACAAAATATATACCTTCTTCAACCTATGTTGGTTAAGGATCTAAATTTCTACCAATGTTTGTTAAATTTAGACACATTTCATAAGTATTATCTTATAAAAACACATGGAACAAATGTGGTATATATTCTAAACTAATAAAATAAAAAACATCCCCTCAAAATCCATCGAATATATTAAATAACCCTACTATACACTTGGTATAGCCAAACCCATGCCCTTTTCAACCATGAGTATGAATCATTGGATTCCATTGAGAATATATCTTAAGTGTTGAGAATTGTTTTACCTAATTTGAGATAGTTGAAGGAATTTTAATTAGAGATTAGAACATTGGAGATATGATATAGAATTATGAGTTGAATCTAAAATTGAAAAATTATAGTATAAAAAGGTGTTTATTAGATCCTCAGTACAATTTATAATAGTTAACTTGAAAATATAATTTATACCAAGTAACTCTTTAGTTTATATGATAATACATAATGGTATTTTGGATCATGAAGACTATAAATTAGAAATGTCCCCAATCACACTATGATAATTCAATATAAATCACTCGATTTGTAAAGGATAAAATAGAGGATGTGTAAAGGTAGTAAGTTTAATACATAATAGTAGATTTAATTTCAATTGAAAACATAAGGATTATCTATAACCAATACACAAATCTTACCCAATCTAAACAGGCTAATAATTGGGAAAGTCTATAAACTCACTGGGAAATTTATGGCTTCATAAGATGATATATAATGGTTAAAATAAGGATATATAATGTTTGAAAGAGAATAAAATAAAAATCATAGGATAAAATATCCACATATTATACTAAATGATGTTCTAATATAAATTTTTTTTGCGATTCAAGTTAAACGATTATTTTTTTATCCTCAAGACACAAATATTAGGATGCATTGAATGGAAATGATTATGAATTAAAATAACAGAGTTTATAATTAAATAAAAATGTATCTTAAAGATGAGTTGCTCCAAGTTATGAGGGTTTAAAAATATGTCCATGTAAGTATTTAATAATGTGGATGTGTATTTTTTTTAATTAAGAATGAAATAATATTTAAAGAGATCATTATTCAATAATTTTGGTTTTTCAAATATGAATATTTTAAATAATTATCGTCATAATACTAGATCCTCTTATTAGGAGATCATTTGAATATTTTTTAATGGGTAATAAGGATACAAAAACTCTAGGGGAGTTTTCCCAAATTCAAATTATGTAAATATCATTCACATGATATTTAGAATGAAATAAAAAATAAAAGAAAATGGAAATGTGATAAAAGGTCACAAATAACAAAATTTTTTCTCAAATTCAATATGTAAATTTTTGATTGAACCACTTTTGACGACTAATTGATAATATTCCTAAAAATATAAATATTTGTAATATCTAAAATAAAAAAAGAGTTACTAAAATTTAAAAGATACAACAATAACCTTGTAAAAAATATAATACAAAATACCTGATTTAGAATCTTATGAGTGAGATCAAAATATTAAATATAACCATATTAATAATCCCTTTTTATATGAAAATGAAACCCCACTCAAAGCATAAATTACCACAAACATATAGAAATAGAATCATTACCATTGGGGGCTCTAATATATTCCAAAACGAAAACATTTTACAATTTAGAAACTATGAATATCAGAATTATATTTATAGGAATGATATATTATGTTATTATAAAAATGGATACGATAGTGTCCCTCAATATTTATTTAATTATAATCCTCCACCATAAGGAAGTTATCCAGTGAAAATGATATAAATTCTAGTTCTATGACACTAGCCTTCAGTTAGGTATGGATCTAAGACCAAATATCTTAATCAAGGGTATTTAAAACACTCTAACCATCTATATTTTCTGGATCCGTTGGGTTCAACTGAAAATTAGAATAATGGGCCTAATGGATATCCTTATTTGTTGAATTACTAAATAATACATAAAACAATCATCTAATTTGAGAAGAGATTGGGGTAAAATCCACAAAATCATGGAAATCCATATTCTCTTATGATGTATAGACCCTTTGATTGAAAATATTGGGGTTTGGTGATCAATATTATCAATTAGAGGACCAAGAATAACAGTATTAGTATCCTTAGGACTGTTAGAGATAGTAATAGATACATTCTATCAATGGGTTTGTTCTTAGATGAAAGAATATATAGATCCTTTTGTAAATACCTTGTGAACTTATTATATTGACTCAAGCAACTCATAATTGAAATCTATAGAGTGATTGGATTTTGTATCCTCACTCACTGTTCTTACCATATAGACTATAGTTGTTTTGATCGGTCTTGGAGATCTCCGAACTTCATCCTTAAGTTTCATAGATACTCACCTGATATAATAAAACACTTATTTCATTTTGGTCTTCCTAATGAAATTATTCCTCAACTTGTGATTCTTATTCATTCTCAGAGGATCCCTAACATAATAGATTTATTCTTTTATACTTCTCTATGATTTTATTTAATTGGATAATAATACTCTAGGTATACTTTTTGTAAAAGAATATAATCTTCTATCCCGATATTTATTTTTTTACTCATAAATGCGTCTTTTTTCTATCATTAAACCTCAATAGTTCCCATAACACTCTATTTGATGTTAAAAATAGGTTTTGTAATATAATATTGTGTGGGATCCTAGTCATTTTAGGATCATCCTAAGAAGTGGGTGAGATAAAATTCTCAATTTACTATGGAGGATAAGATATTCTTGATGATCATAATTCCTCTAACAATCCATCGACAAGCATATATCAATTAAAATAATCACAAACAAACTCTAATTGGTTTTATTAGCACCCATAGTACTACTGATAACTGGAGACTAATTAGCATTATTAAAATATATCTCAAACTTATCCTTATCTCATTAAACCTCTTCCCAAACTTCTTTTGAGTCACAAAACATCATATCAGTAACAATATTTCAAATTTTCTCTTTGTTTCATGCATACGTTATATCAAGATATGCCAAATAAGTTGGGTTAGGTGTTCTTCCAGGCTGAGCACCATGCGCCCATACCCTAAAGAAGAGTAATTATGATTAATATGAATGACTAAACCCAGAATTTCCCTATTTTATTGAATATATGTGAACGTATATTTTTAAATATTGAGATATAATGAGATTTTATTCAACTGAACACCTGATTCCCTCTTATGAGACTCAGAGTGAACGCACCCTTTTATATGAACATTTGAGTACATATCCATCAATATTTCAAACCAAATAAATATTAAATATCTATATTCAAAATAAAACATGATCCAAACAACATTTTTGGGTGTTAGAGTTCTATTTTTACCTATATGAATGTTATAGTATGATGTTTCATAGTCGAAGCCCTATAAACTGTACAAAAAAATCACTTGAAAGAGTTTCATATAGAACAATGAATATATGTATTTTGAAATGGAATTGGAATTATAGAAATATGAAATCAAATTGTCATTATGGATGAGTCTCAATTCATATGAAGATCAAACTTCAATTGAAGAATTTGAATGTGTAAACCATGAAAAGACCTTCCAAATCTAAACCATGCCTGCACTACATCTCCCTCAAAAGTGAATCTTAAGAGGATATATCGTATCCCTAGAATACTTATAATCTCTCTAGAATTTAAATCTCATTACCCATTCTTGTAAATTTTAAAGAGAAGTTTTTGGTAAAAAGACATATAAACACTGTCGTTAAAGATATCAGTGAATATGAATCTTGGAATTTTTTTATAGAGATAAAAGGGGGAGAGAATAAGGACTTAAACTGAAAACATTATATAATCTTGAATTTGAAAATCAAGTATTAATTTAAATCGATTTATTATATATTTATGGTTGATAGTTTTAGATTATTATTTTATAATTATTACATAAAAACCACACATTACAAAGTGAACACTTCAACATAGTATTGATTTTTTATACAGTATAAAGATTTTAAATTGAAACATGTGTTTATTTTCATGAAACTTTATTTGGAATTTTTACTTTAATTATTCATTTTCCATACTCATCCTTAAACTCTGTGATTTTTTTTTTGAAAAACTCGGATGAGACAAGAAATCTTAGTATGGTATATAAAATTAAAGAACACGTTAGTCTAGTAGAAAACATGAAAATCCATAAAATGTTTACAATTTATATATTATTCTTTCATCATATAAAATAAATCATAACCTCACGTAAAACACTCATTTTACCCAAATAAATACTTTAAACCCCATAATAAAATATTAAAACTCTTTTTAGACATCTTAGAATATTATATTCATAACCCTTATATACTCATTTCAAAAATAATTGGAGCCTAGTTAAATTAATTAGAGAAACCTTCCAAGTTAACTACTTATTAATATTGATTATAAGTAAAATTAATAAATGTGTTGGAGATATTTATTATGATCATCTATAATATAAGTGGTAATGGGATCACCCATTATATAAGATGTATTGGGTTCACCCATGATCACATATAATGCTCAATGTTCATATCAGGAAGAATAATTTTTTAATCTTGAAAATTTTTATCATAAACCCTTGAAAAACTCTTTTGAACCCATATGAAAGAAACTTTTAGATATCAAAATACCATCTATCCTTTTACTGTTCTTTAAAAAAGAAACTAAAATTTCTAATAATAACGGGAAATGATTTTCTTCAGAAAAACATAAAATCTTGCAAAGGAATCCAAATAATGAATAAAAGAGATGATGGTGTAAAAAGGATATCATTCTGTATATATTAAAATAGAACATTATTTTTTTACATTTATGATGAAATTTAAAATGTTCCATATAAAAAATGTAGAAAATATTCCTTCTATAAACCTTCAAAATTAATTAAACAAGAGAAATAAAATGTTCTTTACAACTTATTTATGACAACACAAATATATCCATAAAATAATTTTATGAATTTGGAAAAGGAGGGAAAATATAAAAAAAATAATTAAAAAATTTTAAAATGAGATTTTAAGTTAAATATTCACATATGAAGTGATAAATTTAATACTAATGAATCATTAATCAAAATAAATTAGAATAAATTTATAAAAACATAAATTTTAGAAATGAATGAAAATACATATCATTAAGGAATTTTATAAACTACAAAACTATTGGGGAGAAAATATCTTAAGTTTCAAAGAAAATTAAATTGATACTAGAAATATCTTACCTTAAATACAATTTAGCATCATACATTCTTTAAATATGTAAAACGCAATGAAATATTTTTTTTGAAAAATATATTTTTACTCCCAAAAATAAAATCTAAAAAAATTACGTATAATGATTATTCCTATGTTAATTAAATGGGAATTATGTTACTTTAATATCAAATTAAAATCCCAATGTTTATTTTAAATTATTTATTTTATAAAAATGAATGATAGTTTTACAAAAAATTGAATCTTTCACTATTCATATAAAATATATTTTCATAAAAATCCCAAAAATTTATTTTAAGGTAATTTTGAATTGATAATTTAAAAATATTGCTCAGTTTTTAAAATTCAAAACCTAAAATTTATAAATTAATCATTTAAAAATAAATACGATACATGAAAATGAATTCAGTAATAATAAAACTATTTATTTTTCTAATGAAAATATATTATGTTTTATTATGATGAATTTAACTAAGAAAATATAATTCATGAATATTAATAAGGAATAAAATTGTTTTACTATTACATATTTTTTAACTTTCTTCCTCTATTTTGTAAATTTTATCCTTGAAATTTAATTCACTAATTAAAATTGGGGATATTTTAATTTGATTTCATATTTTGATTCCCATGTTGTTTATTCAATCATATGGTTTTTCCAAGAAACCTACTCTTTATGATAAAGAATATGAATAGTCTATTCCTCATAGAAATCAATCATTTACAATTATATAACCTTAGGTCTCAAAACATGAGATGAATCTTGAACATATTTCCTATACAATGAAACATGAAACACATAATGTGCAAGGAATATACTAAGACATAAGACTAATCACTAATAAACTAATCCAAATTACTTCATAATTTCATATGGATCAATTAACTACAGGCTTAACTTTCAATTTTTATTAAAAATCATAACACTTTTCCTTAAATATACTTTATGAAAAACAAGATTTCCTTCCATTAATGAATGATATTTCCTCCAGTTATTTGTATAAATTTTTATGTCTACTCTATGATACCTTCATATTCCATTACATCATATTTAGATTTTCATTCATATATTCTATCTATTATAGACCCAATAACTTCCATTCACCTACATCATCCCAAAAATATGGTGTCCAACAACACTTTCAATTAAACGCCACAAAATATTCCATTTGTATATAAGAATAAAAACTGTTATTATAACAAAATTAAACTAATGAAATATAAATATGTCAACATCAATGGTAATATATTGACCAATATCAAATAACATCCTCCAAATTATGAATTTTTCACTCTAAATGTACATTATATTAAGGATGAAATGTTTTACTAAATTTTATTAAGTACCCACAAACTTTGGAAGGCCATACCAAAAATTATTAGTAAAATTGGGATCATGGTTAGGTACAATGGATAGTAGAACTCAATGTAACTAAACAATCACCTTCTTGTATAGTCACAAAATCTTATCTACATATATAATATCAATAATAAGATATAAATGTACATATTTAGCTAATCTATCATCAATAACCTAAATCACATTATTACCTCGAGATGTATTTCACAATCCCACCATGATATCCATGGATATATTTTCCCATTTCCAGTCCAGTACTATAACAGGATAAATCTTTCCTTTTGGTAATTGAAATTAAAATTTAACATGCTTACAAGTCCAATATTTCATTCTAAAATATGAAATATCTTTCTTCATTCCATCCCACCAGTAAGTATGAAAACCCATATTTTAATACACCATAATTTTTGATTAATAGATAATAGAACACATAATAATATCCTAGGAGATAATGAGTGAAATTTTATTGTGATGTTAGTTACATAGAAATATAACATGAAATATGGATACAATTAAATTATCTAAAAATCCGCAATATTCAATTAAAATACATTGATCTTCTAATATTGCATGGGATGACCTGAGGGCATACATAAGTATTGTGGGGGCTAAAAATCCCATTAAAGGAAAAATAAATGAATAACATGATGAAATTAATACAATAATAAATAGGTATATCAATGTAAAATAAAATCGGTGAGAATAATAAAAGTTAATAATGAAGCATGATATAACATGATAATATAAAAGACAACATAGGAATTTGGATAGAACATAAAACAAGACATATGAAACATAAGTCAAGGATATCCTACGTGAAAACTTAATTGAGTGTGCTTAGGAAAATATAACGTACAAAATTAATGGTAACTCATGAGATAAAAACATTACCCAATTCATTATAGGGATATATAATTTTAGGTCTTCCCATCACAAGCATATCATGTACATGCGTCAGGTTTACACATTGATCAATCAACATAATAATTTATTTCATCACATATAATCACATGATAAAGAATTTAGGGTTACATACATGGATTCCCACAAACAATGAATGATAGTTCCATCTATGTGAATACCCTTGAGTAGAAATAGGTATGGGTATTTACAATAAAAAAGATTGGTATGGAAAACCACATGATAATTTCATCAACATAATGGAGGTACATAAAGATTAAAGGAGGGTTTTAATGACACTAAAGGGGTTATCTCATCACTTAGACTTAATTAATGCAATATGAGTAATTTTAAAAACATATCTCAACATGATAAATTAGAAATAAAATGGAATGATATAAAAAAATGTCCTTGAAAAATGATTAGAATGAGAGGATCATGAACATCACGAGTGTGCTTATAAATGCTTGGGAGGAGATTATTAAGATCTTGGGAACATATTAGAATGCATATAGAGATTGATATGCTGATTAGAGTCATCATAAAATTATTTATAGTGAATAGTTATGTGATTTTGGGTGATTTTTATTGTGAAATAGAGGAGAATTCTTTATTAATTTCTAAACATATGTTTTTTGGACTCTATATGGTAAAATAAAAAAAATAAAAAAACCCTACTATGGTTTCTTCCATGTAGGATTTGTTTTTAATATTTTATATGGTTAATAAAAAAATTCACAATATAATACCCTTGGTAATGTTGATTTGAGTTAGGTTCAAAAATAATAATTTTAAAAACATTGAATATAATAAATTTTTTGGGGATTCATTAAGGGTTTATAGAATTTATAAAAAAACGTCCCAAATGCATTATTTTAAAGTTTAAACATAATTTTGTCCATGAATACTCCCTATAATATATACTAAATAACTTTTTATCTTTTATGATTTTATAATACATACATTATATTCATACTGTCTTTAATAATTTAAAAAAATTATTCTAATTTCTTAACAAATTATGAAAAATTCATAATTTTATAATTTTAACCTGATCATTTCAAAATTAATATTTATTTTTATCAAAATTGTTTTCTATATATGAAAATTTACACTTTTTAAACCAGAATACTAATATATTCAAAAATACTGGATTTTACGATGATTATAGTTTTAGAATCCTATAAAAATTACATTTTACTTCATAAAATTATTTTATCATTTTTATTTAAATAAATATTATTTGATAATAATATTTTATTAAAATAAAATTTATTTAAAAGAATATTTAATTCTTCAAAAATAATATGTAGTTGAAACTATATATTTCCCAAAAATACCATTTGTGATTCACCATATCAAATTCTGATTTTTATCAAACTCATCATTTAATGATTACTAAATAAATAATAAAAAGGAATAATATAATCATTATTTTATTAAAAATAAAAATATATAAATCCATACTATTAGGTTATAGATACACTACCCCTTATTACACTAGTTTATTCCATAATGGAATGGTTTTTGAATGTGATAATTTCTTGGGGTAGTTCCGTGAATATGGTTTGAGTTGAGAAATTGATAAGATTTAAGTTCTACCATAAATTGTTTCACTTTTACTTTTTTTTTAAATATTTACATGGCCTTATTTAAGGTAAAATACTAGTGATGCCATATCCCTTGGAATCTCTGATAAATGGGCTTCATAGTGTATGATCCTATAGGTTAAGTCAATCATTTCATCTGTTTGTGTCAGTTAGAATTTATCATAACCCTTAATATATACTAATCATAATGGTCACTATAAAATGACTATATTATCAATGGTTTTTTAATTCTAGAAGGATATAACTTATAACAATATAAAATAAAAAAAGTAGTTCATTCATTTTCTATAACTTCATTACTTAATAAAGAATTTCTTAATTTGAACGGGGGGTTGAATTTATAAAACATCAGGTTATTACATAATACCCATTCAAAAAAATTTTACCTTGAAACATTTTTTCATAAACTAAAACAAATTAGGCTACTTTAATTTCATCACCTCTTCCTGTTCTCATGATAATTCCTCAAACATTCAGTTTTGTTATAGTACTTTGATCATATGAATATTATTTTGATATATAAATTTTGTCTCAAGGATATATGATCTTCATTGGATTATCCTCATATGATATATAAATATTCAGTGGTACCATATCTATATTCAGTACTTGTGAGTGGTCTATTATGTACATCCTCAATATGTATAGATTGAACACATCATGTACTTTAGAAAGGTTATACGATAGTGCTAGATGATATTACATAGCTCTGATGTGGTCAACAATCTAGAAGAGGTCATGTTATCTTGGACTAAGATTTCCTTTCTTCTCAAAAATCATGATTTCTTCCATGATGAAATATAAAGGAACAATTTATCTCTGAAATCAAAATCTAGATCATGTTGATGATTATCTATATAGCTTTTATGACGACTTTGTGAAAATTTCATATGAAAATGAATAGTTTGAACATTATATATCACCTCTTGGGAAATATCATATCATATTATCTTCCATTCTCTTATTTCATTCTAGAATGAAATATTCTGACACATATTCACATACATAGCCTCATATGGTTTCAATTTAATTCTATAATGGACCATATTATTATATCTGAACTCCACTAGGAGAAGGTGTTGATCCTAATATCCTTGGAAATCCATTTAACAGCATATCAATAAATCTTATAGAGTTTAGATAGTTATATCAGACTAACGGTCCATTTATGGGTGATATTTAGTATTTAAACCCATCTCTATATCCAAATATTGTGGAAGGGTTATCCAGAACATCAAGGTAAATCTCATATGTGAATTAGATATAATGAATAGTTTAACTCCATGTGGTCTTACTACTTATTTTATATATATCTTGGTGAGTTTGTTAAGAGATAAATCTTCCTTGAGAGAAAAGAAATGAATTGAATTTTTTATGGTGATTAACTACCACTTTAATAAAATGTTTCCCACTATATGTGATGGGTAGTTCTCTGATGAAAACCATAGTGATGGATTTCCATTTCCATACTAGTATGAGAAATGTTTGAATAATATACTTATACTTTGGTCATTAATCCTTGACTTTTTATCATACCAAGCATCGAGATAAAAATTCTACAGTCTCTCTTCATATTATCCCACTATAATTTTTTATTCAAATATCTATACATATTCATGCTTACTAGATTAATATATAATAATGAGATACAAAAATCTTCCAAATTTTTCTCTTTAGTTCTTATTTTTATGGGACACATATGAGGGATCTAAACCTTATAACTTCATCTTTAACAAATTAGAACACGAGAATATTCACGATAATTTTCAATAGAACATAATCATATTTCTATGCCACCTTGATCCTCTCATGAATTGATGGTTTATTAGTTATTTGAGGAAGTAAGGATAATGATCCTTTTATTATTCTCAAATACATACTTTGAATTCCCAATAACATTTGATCCCTTTAAATCCTCATCATGGATAGGGTAACACAATGGTTTCTACTTAGAGAATATTCCACTTTATTCACCGTCTCATGATGCTAATGGATTGATCAATCACAATAGTTGATTATATCTAACCTCCCCCATTTGGGAATATCAATTTCCTCTTATATTAATATGTACTTATGGATTTTATAAATTTTATATATGTCACACTTCTCTCCATAGTGATAATGGCACTCTGTCTTCAAGGAAAAGATCACTTCATCTAATTCTCTATCATGAATTGGGTATTTCATCCAAAGGAACTTTATTTTGATAGAGGTATAAGCTATTAATTTCCTATATTTCATCACCGCACAACCCTATCACTTTTGAGGTGTATAATTGTAGATCACAAATCCTTCCCCATATATCGGTAATATCAGTATAGCTTCAGTGGTTAGTATCTTATTTAAATCATTAAATATATCTTCACATTCATCAGTCTAGAAAACCTTGAATCACATACAAGTTATTTTACTTAGTGGGATTGAAGATCATAGTAGTTTTCTCCAAAATCGATGATAATACCTAGATAATCCAATTAAACTACATATTTAAATCACAAATATTGTTTTGGTCTGTCTTTCAAATGCCACTATTTTCAAAGGATCCACATATAACCTATTTCCTGTGATAAAATGTCACATAAATTATAATTTATCAATCCAAAAAACACATTTACTCAACATTACATACAAAATGTCTTTCCAAAAGGACTTCAGTACTCCATCCTAATTCTCATCATGTTCCAATTTTCTTTTGGAATAGATAATAATATAATCTATAAATATTTAAAAAATGACGTGGTCTATAAATTCATTATTAATTAAATCAATGAATATATATAGAGTATTAGTGAGTCTAAATGTCAACAGTATGAACTCATAATGCTCATACCTTATATGAAAAGTAGTCTTGGGGATATCCTCTTTAATTTGATTTACTTTGTAATATCCTGACTGAAGATCCACATTGGAGAAGTATTAGGATCCATCTATCTGATCAAACAATTCACTAATCCATGGTAGTGGATACATTTTTTTTAACACGATATTTTTTAACTCATGTTAATGAATATATTGGAACATTAACACATAATTGTTCTTTATGAAATGGATCATTTCACCCGATAGTGAAACACATTGTATTATAATACATTATCCAAATTCCCCTGTAGTTACATCTTATTCTCTTGAATTTAAACATTATACATTATATATATTTTCTTTGATATTATAAAATCTATAGGTATAATTTCAATTGAGGACTCAACCTCTTGGCAAGGAGGAAGACCAATAAATTATTTACGAAACTAATTAGAATATTATCTCACAATGGGTATGTCATCAAGGATGATATTTTCCTTAGTAACAATAATTTTTCTTAGGTACAATTGATCTTATGGAAATAATATCCATGGTTGTGATGATTATGCCAAAGGATGTTCATCATAATCCTTTCACTTTTATAGAATCGTGGGGAAATTTTCAATATGGATGGTGATTTAATTATCTTGTAAATTTATGTTGGATTTATATGATGGAATCCAATCCATTCCTAGAATAGAATCAAATGTTGGTAAAGCGAGTATCAAAAATTTTTATGGGAAATTCATCCCAAAAAATTTTATAATGGGTGAGTTATATGATTGGGATGAAATAATTGAATCATTTTCCATATTCAATTATAACTTGACTTCCTTGTTTTTTGGTGGTATTTGAATATTTCTACAAAACTTGTATGAAATATTCGAATGAATATAACCATAAAAAATATAATTTTCACAATTGAAAAATGAAAAACTAGCGTACCTCTCAGTATATTATTTGTTGGATCCCCCCAATTTTTTTAATGGAATAATCTCAATCATGATATCTAGGACATAGACATTTTTTTCCGGCTATCTCTAATAACCCATAGCTTAGTGCATTAATTTTCATATTGTCCATGTTCTTTGTAGTTGAAACATTGTACAATAGGGTGAGAGTTAATTGTGGAATTCATTTCTTATATCACATTGTTTGGTTTATCCTATCAAAAATTACTATCTAGATTCCCTTCCTTCTCACACCTAAAGAGTTTACTTGTCCCCTTTAAGAAATTTTTGAGATGCTTTTTTCCCACACTTTTGAAAATTGGGATGTTTTGTTTTCTTTTCACTATGATTTTTTTGCAAAGTAAAACCAGAATTAAAATACACCTTATTTTTCATTTCTCCAGACCTATGAGACCCTTGAGATTTTATTATCTCCATTTTATCTTTGTGGGATCATTAGAAAATTTCGTCATATCTTTCAAAGCCTCAAATTACCATTTTTTCTAGGGTGGACTTTATCCTACCAAATAAGTAGTCAAATTTACCTTCATGGGAGAAAAAAAATCTAGAGTTGTAGCATGAATGTTTTATGAAGTTTTCCCTTTAATTTCTAATGGATTGATCACCATTTGTCTTGATGACATGGAATGTATTCTCTATTTTTAATCAAAGAGTGTGAGTAAAATATTTAGTTAAAAAAATGTCCTAAATTTTTTCCACTCTATCGCTTAGACCTCCTCCTTAATATTCATATATTTTATAAGCCTTCAACATTGATTAGCTTCTACCATCCTATGATAAATGACCATCACAATATTCTATTTTTTTAGATAATTTAATCATAGAGAAGATATTTTTAATATATTTTATACATTGTTACTTGATTAAGGGTTTCTAAAATCCATTGAAAGTCAGAGGCCTTTGTAACAAAAAATACAGAATTAAAATTTTATTTTTTAGGAGGTTGTGGGGTTTCCCCCAGATTTATGTTTCTATTTATTACTTTATTTAACTGTGAATGTATTATCATGATGTTCCTAACTCCTTATCCCATCAGTTTGGGCATTTTATTTGGGTAGTCATCACAATACCTCTCACATTTTTTGTTGACCAAGTTTCTCCTACTTCTAACCATTGAATAAAATAAAGTGGAAATTAGGGACAATAATTGTTAAACTATTAAACTCATAAATTGTAAATAATTAATATTAAAGAGATAAATCATAAATTAAATATATTCCTTATCTTAAAATTTTATAGGTTTTAGTCTAATTTATCCCTGATCTATTACATAATATAAAATATAATGGGTGTTTTTTCCTTAATAATAGTTCATATAAAGCCTGTGAATTTACCAAATCATATCCCCTGGGAGTTCCAAACTAGGTGTGTAGAAAGGATTCCTTGTAATGTACCAGGTGATAATGGATTCAATATCATTTCACCATTTTGAGTGTTATTACCCCAATGCACAATTATTCTACAGCCACATCCACTTGTACTATCTAGAGTGGGATGCATTTTCATGGAAACCACTTACTCTATACATTACCAAAATTAAGGGGTGTTTTACAATCTTTAGAATTATCCCTATGTCTTTCACTAGGGTTTTCTAATCCTAATACACATAAATGACTAAAAATTCATCTAATACCAACTTTCACATCCCATATTAGAATACACCTTAATTCGGGATTTATTACATAAGGGTAAACATAATACTATCACAACATAACCCATGTTGGGGCTCAAACAACAACAACCACATGCCAACCTCCATAGGCTAGGGGTTGGTGACAAAAATGAAATGCATATACTAAATGGGAGGCCTTTTCATATGTACTTGTATGCACCCACCCAACCATCTCAATGAAAATTGAAGATGAATAATAATAATAACAGTAATAAAAAATTGAAAAAACCAGAAAGTAAACCAAACATGAATAACCACTAGGGTGTACATGAGTATGAAACTGAAAACTAATAAATAAAGGGAAAAAACAAACACACAAACAAAAATATGTCCCATCATGAAATAATAGGACATTTAAACTAATGAGAGAGTCTAGATCCTGATATCTATGTTGTGACCACCTTATGTGCTATAGAAGACCAGGTATCCCTAAGATCCTTTAATGTCAACACCAACCCACCTGTCATCTGAATAAGACACAACATGTGTGGGAAAATCCAATATGGAAATGAGTATATACATACCCAGTAGGAAATCTATAAAGATGAAGGGGGAATGGTAATAGAAACATTAATAAAAGTAAGATAATATATATTACATAGGATATAAGATAAGATGATAGAGTACATATCAACCCAAAAAAAGATAGATTAACCTATTTAAATCATACGGGGGAGACATGGTGAGTGGATGAACTACCCATCAAGTTCTCCCCACCTATAGCAGGAGAGTAGACTCATCCAATCATGAGAATCTAAACATGGAAATCATGTGGCATACACTGCGCATCTTTGCATATCATTGAAAGGGACTAAAAATCCAAAGGTATGGATATATAAGTATATATATATATATTCTCAATAAAAAGAATCTCAAATGAGAGTGTAAGGGGATATACATCTCATAGATCATCCTAATAATAAGGGTCACCAAAAGTTACAAATTCCCATCAATGATTCCCAACATCTCCAGCGTCTATTAGTAATAAACTATGAAAGTCAAACCATATCTCATAATTGTGTTTCATAGTTTAAGGGGCACAAACTCAATGTAGAGGACCCACTCCCTAGTGCATCAGGGGGGTTCACTCTAGAATTACCTGTAGAGTACCTCCACTCATGCTGATGGGGGGTCCACTATGGTGTCACAAGGACCTACGCCCTATGCTGATTGGGGGGTTCCACTAGGTATGTAGAGGACCCTCACCCAAGCTGAATGGGTGTTCCATTTTAAAGTTTAAGTACCCATTCCCTAGTGTGATATATGGTTTCACTCTAGTAATCAAAGAATCATTTCTTATCTGATAGGGGGTTCCTCTATGAAGTAGAGGATGAACTCCCTATTACTATGGGTAGTTCTACTCTAGTCATCAAAGACCAATTCCCTAGTAAATCACGGGGTTCCACTCAAATGTTTTTTTATAGAGGAACTAAAACCATACTAATGGGGGGGTTCTAGTATAAGGTCTAAGGACCTTCACCTTAGTGTGATAGGGGGTTCCCCTCTTATCATCGAGGACCCACACCCTATCTAATATAGGGATTCCAATAGGATAAAGCCTCTAATGATACTACTTGATAACTTTCAACATCGGGCATCTCCTTAGTAAGAATTATGCCTATAATATTTCACATCATACATCTATATCCAAAATTATGGTAACTACGATGTTCTACATGAAAAACCACTATTGATATTTTACTCGTGGTCCAAAATCCGAGTTCAAATAAAGGAGATACGGATGTTTGAAGTTTCCTTAAATGAAACCAAGGGTTACATGGAGTGTGAGGGGACCCAAAAGATGGGTGGTACCACTTCCCGGCCTAGTTAGGTACCTAACTAGTACAAGGATCCTAGTCCATGTACAAATATACGCCATTTAGGTGGACTACATGGTGTTTCCTATCTATCCGGGACCAATTCATGTTCTTCTGGCCGTGTTTGTGTTCTTGACCCCATGTCTCTATAATTCGATACAAGTCCATTTACTCCAACATGGATTACATCCCATGTGATACATCACATGGATCTTCCACTCAGAGATTAGGTACATATAGTCTAGGAAGGCAACATGATGTGTCAACCTCATGATTTTCTGAAACCATAGTTATCGCAGCCAAAGGGCTACATATCATGTGTTCATCTTGATACACAGGATATAGTCGACATTTTTACATAAACATAGATCGATGATCCTCACCTTGAATCCGTCTACTATTCTATAGATCCCACCTCTAATATACTTTATATTAGTATATCTAGGAATCATTTTTCTTTTATATCCATCATCCTCCATAAATCAGAACTATTTGTTTAATAGCGGTTTCATCATTCAACTCATACAATGTCTGTCATTCCAACATCAAAGTTATATCCTATAATTGTTTAAATAATCATAATAAACCCTTTAAAACCGAAAATATATCCTCATTCCATTGATAAATTAATCATTCATGAAATTATTTAGATTTTGGGGGTCTAATCAGGATCAGTGTCGCTCGGTAATGTTGAACCAGGACAGTGGGGTTTGACCAGTGATGAATGAGAATAAAATGAGATAGAAAAGAAAAATAATTTTTTTAAAATTATCATTACTATGATTTCATGGAAAATGATCATGAATAGATCCTTCAGTGTTACAAAAAATTGAAATAATAAAATTAATATGGTATGTAAGATCATGTCAAGGATTAAATTGGCACAAATTAAGAGAACATATTGATATGCGCAAAATATTTAATCAAAAATCATTTAAACCAAAAATTTATGAGTCCTACATGGATATTGGATCATTCTTAGGTGAAGAAAATTCCTACAAATAATCAATGTAAGTTGTTGCATTCACTACATCCCGATATAGCCTGATCCTACATTTCATCTTCATTTGATATAATCATCCAATGGAAAGAGGAAGGTAAGCTTTGGAATTATCCTAGGTTTTATGTGGGTAACCATGAAGAATTCACCATGATAGTATTCCTATAGAACATTTAATTAGTTTAAAATGAATGAATTAATTAATCCACTTAATTCAATTCCAACGAGTAAAATATCTAAAAACCTCACACTAACCTATTTTGGGTCACACCTTGGGTAAAAAATGCCTTTAGAACTCAAATATGGTCTCATATTTCTGATCTGAGAATTTTTAAATAGTTATCTCATTTTTTATAAAAGAATTTGTGAATGAAATATTAAATATATTTAATATTTTTATAAAATTAATTTTAGGCACAAAGTGTCTTGGAATCACATGTTTTCTTAGCACCTAGCTGAAGAAATATATATATAAATATTTCAATGTATTACAAGGGAAAATTGGGTTTCTACATCATTCCCAAATTAAATATTTTTATCCATGAAATGAAAAAATAAAAAAACATGGAATACTATGTCTACACTTCCCTCTCCCACTCCTAGGAACTCTCTTGCACATTCTCGTGTTGCCACACAATATGAACCAACAGAATATTCTATCCCCGAAGGTTCATCTCCATACAATCCTTGATCACCATAGACTTATATAAAATGATATATACATCCTTGGTGTCTAGATTTACATATTCAATGATTTTCATGGGTTCATGCACATATCTCCTCAACTGTGAAACATGGAAGATATCAGTCACCTACTCCATTTGTGTGGGTAGGTAGAAGCGGTAAAAAAACTCATCAACCCTCTGTACTATATCAAATGGCCCAATAAACCTCAATAATAACTTGCATACCTAGCCTAACCTCTATAATCCTCATCGTGGGGAGACTCTCAAGACAATTTGGTCTCCCAAATCAAACTCTAAGGGCCTACAATGGCGATCTTCATAATATTTATACCTACTCTGAGAAATTTTCATCCGCTTATAGATGACCTGGACCTTCTTTGTTGTCACTTGTTCTATATCTTGTCCGATAAGAGATGCCTCATTGATCATTGTCCAGAACAAGTTTGACTTGTAAGGTCTCCCATACAGGGCCTCAACAGGTTTCATGGTGATGGTTGAGTGGTAGCTTCTGTTCTATGAAAACTCTACCAATGGAAAGTGATCCTCTCAGCTTTTTCTCAAGTATAACATGAAATCTATTAGCATATCTTCAAACACCTGGATAGTTTACTCAGTATACTCATTGGTCTTGGGACTCATCCTCATTTGGCTCTTGAATTCCTCTTAAAGGCATCTCCCGAATAATAAAATAAACTACACATCATGATCATAGATTATTTTTGAGGTCAACACATGATATAAAATTATATCTTCATTGTAAAACTATTGTAAACTATCTATTGTACTCTACTCCCATAAAGTAAGGAAACATGTCAACTTCACAAGTTGTTCAAATATCACCTATACAGAATCATATTCTTTAACATTGTATAGAATCCCTATCCCAGATTCCATGGATATGCCTTCTAATTTCTACTATGGGATCTCATGGGGTTGTACAAATCATTCTGAAACATGGTGCTCAGCCTTCACCTACTGATAGGTGAGGAACAAAAAGACAAACTAAGTTACACATAGTCTAATTAGGGACCACCAAAACCTCTAATAAATGAATTTTAAATCTTCCCCATACCAGAATGTATAGCTAGTGGGGAAGTGTGGAACTCCTACATTACCTCCTCCCTCATCATGACTGGAACCACAATTTTTCCTTAGAAAAATATGACATGATTCCCTCCTTCATAATATCCATCTGTTGAGACTCACGCGAATATCTGGTCATGTAATACCTCATAGTAAATGTCTTGTGGTTGGGACTCTCTCACATGATCAATAAGTGGAGGATTCAACACCATCGACTACAGAAAAATTGTACCCTCCTGCTCCACCAAGGTCAGCTTCAATGAGGCCAACTGCTCAAAAGCCTCCTACACCAAGAGTTATTGTGAATTACATCAAAGGGAATCTATAACTATGTTTCCCTTTTCTTGATTATAGGATATTTTGAATTTTTTGGCCTGTAATAACTCTAACTAGTGCTGATATCTCAGGTTCAATTCCCTCTGTGTGAAGATGTACCTGAGATGTTCAGGGTCTGAATAAACCACAAAGTGCTCCCCAATATATAGTGCTTCTATATCCTCAGTGTGAAGACTACTACTACTATCTATAGGTTGTGAGTCACATCTCTCTCCTCATGGGGACTCAAATACCTCTCCTAATATACAAAAGCTGTCTATAACTTCATCAACATGCAGCCAGGCCCAACTCTTGAGGCATCAAAATAAACCACGTACTTCATTCCCACCTCTCGTAGTCTAAACACAAGAGCACTCATCGTCCTGAACTTCTCAAAGGTCGTTTGGAATTTCTCAGACTAGTTGAATGGATTCCTTTACCATGTTAGGTAGGTTTATGGGTATTTAATTATGTATAATTCTACCACAAAACTCATATATTACCCCCCAATCCATGAAATCTTTTCACCTCTGATACTCTATTTGGTGGCTCGCAAATAAGAATTTTATTGACCTTAATGGCTTCCATTGATTAACCATTATTAGAAATGACATGACCTCAAAGATGAACATCATTAATCAATAACTGGAACTTCATCATCTTTACATAAAACTGGTTCTCTAGAAGAAAATAAAAAACCAAACTCAAGTGATATATATGTTCCTCCTCTGATGAAGAGTAGATGAGTATGTCATCGATGAAGACAACCAAAAACTAGTCCATTATATATTGTAATATCTAGTTTATTAAATCCATAAACATAGTTGTGGAATTTGTTACACCAAATGGAATCACTAGGATCTCATAGTATTCGTAGCAAAATTGGAATGCCAACTTTATAATATCATCCTCATGAACACTCAACTAGTTGTATCTGGAGCAGTGATCAATCTTTAAGAACCATTTAGCAACTTGCATTTGGTTATCAAGGTAATCAATCCATAGTATGGAGTACTTTTTCTTTTTCATTTTATGGTTCAGGTGATGATAACCTATGTAAAGATGGAATCTATCATCCCCCTTTTTCAGGAATAGCACCAAAGATGCCCAGGGGGACACACTGGGTCTGATGAAACCCTTATGTCGAAGGTCCTCCAACTATAACAACATATTATAAATCTTAGTAAAATCCATACTATATGATTTAGAAGATATCTTATTGATTCTGAGATAAATGTTGATGCAAAAATCCATATCTCATAGGTAGTCCAAGAACATCCTCAGGGAAGACATCCATATAATCCTCTATGACTAAAGGAATATGGATGCATGAAGAGCCTGTTACACCAAGGGATATACTTTACAATTGATTGATGATGGGTTTCATCCTCCTTCTCATAAAACCCACTCATCCTGCTAAGAGATCTCATTCTCCCATAAACATGAATCTCATCCCATTAGTTTGAAGGAATCAAACTCATCTTCAGTGACAGTCAATCTGGACTCAAACCATAAACAACCAATCCATACCCAATATGACATCATAGGGTCCATTATGATGACCAAAAGGTCCAATGTGAACATATATCCACCAAATGATAGATCAGACTACTGATAAATGAAAGATAAAAAAGAATAATTCAATATAGATTCCCCAAAATGAATCTGTTAGGATAGTGTCTTAGTTGGGAGCTCCAGTTATAGCACCAGGAGTATAGAGATGAAGTAATTATTGGAATCATTGTTTAAAAATACTAATTAAAGTGTATAATAAACACATATTGTACCTCTAGTCATCTCATGTATTGAAGGTATATAATCCTCGAAATCCTATAAGTGTCTATGGCCCCAACCACTAGTTACCTGAGCTCGACGTGGGCCACCTACCAGTGGTGGTGGAAGGATTTCATAGTTTCTCCCACCACCCATAGATCCTAATGATCCTTTCTAGATCTTCCACCCTATAGAACGCCCTATCATCACATTGGAGATCCCTAATCATGGTTTTTCCTCTTCTGTGTTGATCCATCATCTATCTGCATGTGTTTCTCAATATGTCCAGCCATGCAGTCTTGCACTATGTGACCTCTCCCATCATAAGAAAAGAAAATTCCCACTCTAGTCTTCCCTATCCCTCTATGCTACCCCTAAAAAAATTCTTGAGCCTAATCATGTGGATGTAACCTACCTCAAGACACCATCGTCTGATGTCTGCAAGCTGCTATAAACCACTCAACCCAGGGGCTGCCACTTACAACTCTAGTTTCCTTGCACCCCTCAAAAAGAAATATCTTTATCACTAGTTACATCTCCATCACAATAGTAAATGCGGGGATGCATAAGGTAACCATGATGGCACCAATCTCTCTATTAATTCACTTCTCGAACTTATGTTCTCAGAAGTATTCATCACATATCCTGTCATGGGAGTACTCTGTGAGGTCTATGATCCTCTCTTTACACTTAGCCCCCACCATCTCTGTCTTCTGTCACTCTAGAATCTTTTGAATTTATCTGGTGAAAACAAGAGGGTAGTTATCCTTATAGAACAAATAATGGAAATTTTTCCACATGAGAATTGATTCATCATGAATTTTTGTAACAAGGTTCCACCATAAACCACCTGGTCTACATAAAAGGCTGGCTTCCAGTACAATCACCTAATTTATTGGGCTCTAAAAAATCTGGAGGATATGGACAACTAACTCTATCCAATCCTCTACTGATTGAGGAACTAGTTCACCACAGATCCTTAGTGGTATCTGGTGCTGGAACTTATGATGCATGCTAAACCCACGTGAATTCTCATCATACTTAGATGTAATGATATATTTCTCTATAGGTGAATGTTATTTTACCTATCCTCCAAGAGGATGGTGATTGTGGTATGGACCCTGAACTTATGCATCCTTCCACATTAGATCATCATCATGATTCGAAATTAGTATATTTAATGGCTATCAATACGGATGCATCCCTAGATTTAATTAAGATGTACCATAGGTATATGAGAATATATATATATATATATCAAAATAATGGAGAGAAAACTCAAGAAGTAATGTATTGGATTATAGCAAATATAAACAAGAGGGGTGAATTGTGTCTTTTCAAAACTCATTACGAGATTGTGTTCTACCTTTTAACTTTAATCGGATAAAATGATGCAGAAGAAATTTAAATAGAAAAAACACAAGATGTATAGTGGTTCGGGGAATAGAAGGCCCCTAGTCCACCCAACAAATGCTCTACTCCACGATCTTGGTGATTTTCACTATCTGGTCCTCATTTCAACATACCGGTTCACAACTGAGTACAGGCAGTTGAAACCTTTACAATCTACGGAAAAAACAAAGCCTTCTGGTTCAAAAATGAACCTACTCAGCTTAGTACGAGAAGCTGGTCACTCAAGAATAGAAAAGAAAGATTTTCGTATTCTGCAAATACTTTCCAGATGTTCTTCACAATTGCAACAGTATGCAATTGATAGTAGATGGATCGTCGCCTTCAGAAATAATAATCTTCACATAAGAGACATTATGAGTCTATCCCGTTTTAGTAGATATAGAAATATAATTCACAACTTCAGTAGTAGAAAATTCATAGTAGATATTCATTATAGAACAAGTGAATCTTCTATCATGTTCCTTCCTCTTTAAAAAATAGAGCTTTTATGCTCATTTTGAACCAGCAGATCGGTGTGTTTCAGTAGTCTCTGTTTTTATTTTTTTTTCAGAATAATCAAAAGATGACACATGATCAATAAAATCATCGATGCAGTTTCAAAAATCCCATAGAAATAAAATAACGACAAGAACATTTCCTGCAAAATTAGATGCACAAAATTCGCCTTTTTACTCGTGATATTCAAACATTTGAATTTACAGAGTAGTCGTAGCTTCCCTGAAGACTCTAAATAAAAATACCCTTTTAATTCGATTATCAAATCATTGATGAAACAGTTTGGAATAAGTCAAAATCGTACTTTAAATTCATCTTCAGATCTGGTTTGAAATCCACCTAATAATCAGTGTATTGACCGTTGTATAAAAATATCGACTTTAAATTCTCCGACACCAAACGTAAGGTTGAGTTGAACTGTATGCATCCTCTGAACCTAATGTTGATGATGTAGCCTTCAAACTTAAGGTTCAAAATGTAAGGTTCATTCTAAATATAGGGTTGGTCATCTATACTTTTCTCTTCAACATTCAAACATATGATAAAAGACCCATACTTTTACTTGATCCATATTTTTTCAAGAACGTATGGTTGTTTACAAAAGTAAGGTTGATGAACCATAATTTTGAGAAACAAATGTAATGTTTAATATTTATGTACAGTTCTCCTTTGATACTTTTCTGATATCCCAAACGTAGGTTTTCTTCTTAACGTAGGGTTCTTCTTCCTTACTTTGCCGATAACATATGGTTGTTTAACCATACTTTTTTCTTATCTCAAAAAGTATACATGGTTTTTATCCTTACGCTACGTTTATCCACGTAGGGTATGAATAGTTTTTCCAGAACACGCTCAAGCAGATTCCGAATAAGTAGCACGTGAACAGTGTTTCCAGAACATGCTAAATAAAAATACTTAAGCAATAAATTCCTATAATTAAAAGAGTAAAATAAAATAATAAATTCCTGCAAAATTCGTAAAAAATAAAATCATTAGAAAGTAATTGAGGGTATTTTTGAGCATCAAAATTATCATAAAGAGATAGAGTTTTAATATAAACTCCCCCTTTAAATAAAAATATTATGTATTATTGAAAACAATACTTGATCAACAATCTCCCCCTTTTTGATGATCACAAAACCCTTAAGAAATAATTAATGAAATTAACTTATCATAAAATTTATTACATAAAGATTTTAAATTTTGAAAAGATTAATACAATATTAATGTCTCCCTTTAATTTATCCATGTTTTATTTTTTCACAAATAAATTGAATTACTCCCCCAAACTAATTTCTCCCAGTAAAATAAACTATTGTGTTTATCCAAATTTCTCCTCCTTTTTGTGATATCAAAGAGAATGATATAATATGGAATAGAACACAGATTAATGTAGAAATGAACATAAGTAAATACTATTTTTAACTATTTATAAATACTTAAATCTGGAGTACTGGCATATCAAAATAAAGACAGTAAACTAAATAGAAAGAAGGAAACCGATTTTCATTAAAAGTAAAAAATTGATATAATGATAATAAACACAGGAATAAAGGTTTTTTGTAGTGAACGGGTAGGGTTTATCTTCTCTGGACTGTAAACTTGATTTCTGCTAACTTTTCTCTCAACCTTTTCATTAAGCCATCACCAAGATGAATAATAAGATCTCTGGCCTCTTGAGTCATATGAATATCTTCAATGAGATTGACTCTAAAAAACCTGTGAAGACTTTCTTCTTTCTCCATAAACAAAGACATCTAATCTATGAATTTTTCTAAGACAAAGTGGATTCCTGGATCACTGGATGTTAACTGATTAACTATGAATATCTGATTATTTAAGAGAATAGATAAGGAAGTAATATTGCACCGAAGATCATGCAACATGTCATCCATGTTGATCATTGTAGCTGTGATAGTTTGAAATTTTTTGATTAAATAAGGTGAAGTACCTGATCCACTAGCAGCACTATTTCCAACTGATGCAAATTGTGTCTCCATAAACAACTTATGATCTAAGAAATCTGACTTCATAACCATTTCATATTTCAATTTGGAAATATCATTTCACAATCTTCTTTAAAAATTTCAACTTAATGTCTTGAAACAGTACTATCCTTAATCTTTTGAAATTTCAACTGTTTGGATGCTAAGGTGCTTCTCAAAGAATCATTCTCACATTGCAGTTGAGATAACTTTCTCTACAATTCTTCAACTTCCCTATTCCTTGAATTAGAAGCACCCTTTACTTGATTCGCATTCTTAGGCTCTGTGTGATGGAGCAGTACTAACAGTAATGTTTCAGAATCATATTTTTCTTTCTCCTTGTTCTAAGTAGGTTGGTCCGTCGATTTTTCCTCACAGTCCTTTTCAACCTGTTCCATAGAAAAATCCTATTGAATAACTTATGTGTGAGCTTCAGAAGCATGCTCATCACGAACATCTGCAATTTGTTTTTCTAATAGAATATATAAAATGATATCCTATGGAGTTTCCTGAGGTTTTCCAACTTCATCACCAAGCTCTGACTTCTTTTCTTGTCGAAGTACAATAGCAGCATCATCTACAATCCTTTCATGATCATGATCTGTAATAGTGACATTCTGTTCTTCAGGTTGTTCAACAAAATTTCCTCTAACAAAGCTATAAGAGAGTAAATCTCTTATAGTTAAATAAGGGGAAGTAAGTTCATCAGTCATAGGTATTTTCCTCTGAGTTTGAAGTCCCTCATGACTTTCTTCTTCCTCAGTTTCTACCACTTTAAATTTGATCCACCATGCCGGAGTGCTGACTCTCGATTCATCTTGTCCCTACTTTGACTTTGCAGATTAAGCATGAGCACTCTATGATTCATCATCTTCTCCTAATGGATTTTTTTTTCCTTTGAAAGTACTCCAGAAATAGCTAATCTTCCTTAAAGTTCTAGCATTACACACATTGCTATGATGACAGTGTACTTTGGAATCCACCAGTCTCACCATGTCCTTCTTAAGAAACAGCTTGGAAATGAATCAACCAAAAGGATAAAAGTTCATTTAGGCATCACTCTGACAAAAATATCTTAGGAATCTAACCATATACCTAGGAAAATTGATTTTTACATCACTGAGAAAAAGATACATTATATACATATCGGGATATAATATCTTTTCCATCTCAGACATCCTCGGTGCAATCCCTGTTTGCACAAATTTGACCAAAATTTTCGAATCAGGTTCCAAATTATTGATAAATGTTTTTTTACATTCTTAATACCAAAGAGAAACAACATTATGTCCTCTAATTTATCCCAAAATCTCTAATATTTTTCAAATTGAAATGAAAAACTCCCTCATGAGGGCAGTTGAGAATCTGACAAATATCTACTGACAATATTGAAAAATCCCTATCCTCTATCTTAGCTATCATACTATCCTCAGTATCTCCCAAAGTAAACTGTATTGATTTGAAGAAGTATCTATGTTCTACCGTATATAGAAATTCAGTATTTTTACAGTTGAACGTATGTTCAAGGTTTTGAAATGATAGTGCTTGTTTCAATAGTAGATTTGTCTGAAATAACCAGTCGAGATCAATTAACTTTCCCTGTAAGATTTTTCTTCCTTAAGAGCATTGTCTCTTGGTATTTCTTGTCTTGTCTTTACTGTATCTTTTAGTCTTTACTATCTTTGCAAGAATCTCTGAAGGTTTGAAGGTTATGGTTTCATAGGTTTGATGATTAGGGTTGATGAGAAGAGGTGTGGTTTGCGAGTTTGAAGAGGTTTCGATAGAAATGAAATGGTTTAGAAGTTGAAAGGGTTTTTGAAAAACTTAATTCCTATGTTTTTAATGATCATTACATATATTAAAAATAAATAAAATAGATTATACAGGGAAAAGAAACTTATTCTGTTTGAAACAAAATTGCGAAATTATTTTAAGCAGAATTAAAATAAAGAAATACCATTTTAAAATAAAATTTAATTTGATATCAAATAAACCGAGCTCCCCCTTTTTAAAATCAAACCTTGCAGTGGGAAGAGGTTTAGTAAAAATATCAGCGAATTTAATTTTAATACTTAAAAATTCCCAAGACATATCCATTTTAAGAACATGATCTCTTAGAAAATGATGTCTGATATCAATATGCTTAGTTCTAAAATGATTAATATGTTTTTTTTGAAATATTTATAGCACTAGTATTATCACATAAAATATGCTTATTTTTAAAATTTACTACAAAGTCCATAAGAGTGTTTTTCATCCACAACACTTGTGCACACCAACTGCCAGCAGAAACATATTCTGCCTCAGCAGTTGATAGGGCAACTGAATATTGTTTCTTACTTGACCATGACACTAAATATTTTCCTAAAAAGTGACAAGTTCCTGAAGTTCTTTTCCTATCTAATCTAAAAATCCCAAAGTCTGCATCTGAATATGAAATCAAATTGAAATCATATGTTTTGGAATAAATAAGAGATTGAAAAAATAGTTCCTTTTAAATATCTAAAAATTATTTTAATAGCAGTTAGATGGTATTCTTTATAATTTTATTGAAATATTTCACAAAGACAAACTGAATACATTATATCTGGCCTACTAGCAGTAAGATATAATATAGTAAAAATCATACCTCTATATAACTTGTTTTCAACTGATTTTCCAGTTTCATCCAAATCAAGTTTTATCGTAGTACACATAGGAGTTATATATGTCTTTCTGTTTTCAAGTCCAAATTTCATCAAAAAATCAGTAATGTATTTTCTTTGATTCAACAAATTTCTATTTTTTTTTTGATAAATATGAAGTCCTAAAAGGAAATTTAGTTCTCCGATCATACTCATTTCAAATTCATTTTGCATAAACAATGAAAACTCATGACAAAGGGTTTTATTTGTTTATCCAAAAATTAAATCATCAACATAAATTTGAACTAATAAAATATTAGAATTCACAGTTTTCTTAAACAGTGTTGAAGCTTCCATTCCAACAGTAAAATAATTTTTCAAAATAAAAGACCGTAATCTTTCATACAAGCACTAGGTGCTTGTTTAAGGCCATAGAGAGCTTTAGTAAGTTTAAAAAAAGAATTTGGTTTTTGAGAATATTCAAAACCAGGATGTTGCCCAACATAAACATCCTTTATTAAATAACCATTTAAAAATGCAGACTTAACATCCATATGAAATAATTTGAAGTTCATATGAAATGCATAGGCTAAGAGGATTTTAACGGATTCTAGTCTAGATACAGGTGCAAAGGTCTCATCATAATCTATACCTTCTTCCAAATTATATCATTTGGATATAAGTCTTGCTTTATTTATATTTATTATTCCTTGATCATCTTTCTTATTTCTAAAGACCCATTTGGTTCCTATCACTAGATAGTTCTATGGTATTTCAACTAATTCCCAGACATCATTTCTTTTGAACTGGTTTAATTCTTCATGCATTTCTATCATCCAACTTTCATCATCTAAAGATTATTCTATAGACTTGGGTTATAAAAGGGATAAAAAGGTAGAGAATAATAAAATATTTTCTATATTTCTTATAGTTTTTATTCTTGTATCTAAGTTGCCTATTATAGTTTCTAAAGGGTAATTCTTTAGGGTTCTAGTCTGTCTAGGAAACACAGTTATAGGTTCTTTAGTATCATGTTCTTCTAAACCAGACTGACTTTTATTTATATCTTTTTCAAAATCATTTTTCAAGTTCTCATGTCTCATGTTATCATTAGAGTCAGATTCATCCATTTGATTTGTCCTTTTCTCAAAGGTATCAAATTCATCTCATTTCACATGAACTGATTCTTCAACAATCCATGACTTCTTATTATAGATTCTATAAGCTTTGGAGGTAGCTGAATATCCTAAGAAAATTCCTTCATCAGATTTTGGATCGAACTTACCAAGATTATTCTTGGTGTTTAAGATGTAAACCTTGCTTCCAAAAACATTAAAGTAGTTAATATTAGGTTCTCTGTTATTCCAATATTCATAGGGTGCCTTTTTCAAAAGAGGTCTAATTAAAACTCTATTAATTATATAGTTGGATGTGCTTACATCTTCTGCCCAAAAGTAGGTAGGATGGTTTTATTCATTTAGCATAGTCCTAGCCATTTCCTGAATTCTCCTATTTTTTCTTTCCACAATTCTATTTTGTTGAGGTGTTCTATGTGTAGATAAGGTGTGTTTAATACCCATATTTGAGTAGAAGGAATTACATACCCGATTCTCAAATTCTCCACGATGATCACTTCTTAATGAAATTATCTTAAAACTTTTTTCATTTTGAACAGCTTTACAAAAACTTTCAAATAAATTAAAAGCTTCATTTTTAAATTTCAAAAACAAAATCCGTGTAAATCTAGAATTTTCATCAACTAAAACATATAAATATAATATACCAGCCATGCTTGCTACTCTTGAAGGTCCAAAAAAATTCATATGAATATGTTCTTGAGGATTAGACATAGCAATTTGGTTAACATATTTGAATGATGATTTGTGTTGCTTTCCAAGTTGACATGCATCACAGAATCTGTCACATTCAATTTTGAGACTAGGTAAATCAGAAACTAAATTTTTTATAGATAAATTATTTAAAACATATACATTACAATGTCTGAGTCTCCTATGCCAGATCTAGGAATCATTTATTTTAGCAGTTAATCAATTTACTTGTTGTTTACACAAGGAATTTATATCCATGGTATACACATTTTCAGTTCATGGTGCTCTAAATTTAACCAATTTATTTTTGAAAACAGAACAACAATTGTTAGAAAAATAAATAGCAGAACCATCATCAAATAGTTGAGTGATACTTCTCAAATTGTGTTCCAATCCTTGTACATAAAGTACTTTATTAATTGAGACAGCTTCTGGATATCCAACTGTTCCAATACCATTGAATTTTCCTTTAGCATTGTCACCAAAAGTGACAAGTCCACCATCTTTTTGAGTGAGTGTAGAGAAATTCAATGAGTTTCCACTCATATGTATTGAGAATCCACTATCCATATACCATATTTCTTTTTTGCTCTTGTGACCTGCTCCCTGCAAAGACATTTACAGTGATTTCTTTGGTACCCATATTTTGTTGGGTCTAGTAGTGTTAGCTAGCAAAGATCTGGGAATCCATACATTATTTGTTTTTCAAATTTCACATGATTCAAATAGATCATTAGATACAAAATATTACTTAATGAAACTTATTTGGGTTTGTCTTATGAAAAAATTGTTAGAAATGTGTCCCCTTATTCCACAGTAATTACAATATAGTCTTTTTGCACTTGGAATAAAAAAATTTTTGTACAGCTTGGGTTTTTCACATTTACTACCAATTCCAAATCTCTCTTTTTTAATGACATTTTTTCCAAAGATTTTATTTAATGTATTTTCTCCTTTATTAAAAACAAGGGCTGCAGTTTTATAAGTTTCTACTTCAGTTTTCAATGAATTTATCTTTGATTCATAATCTGTATTGTTAGAATTAGTTGAATCAAATTTTTCAGTTAACTCCTTATATTGTGTCAACATTGTATCTCTTTCATCAAAAACGGCCTTATGAATATTCTTTAAGGACTTATGATTATTAAATAGAGATTCATATTTTTATTCAATCACATTACAGTAGGCTGAAATTTTTTCATTAGAGTAATTAGATTCATAACTAGAATCAGAAGAGTAGTAAGATTGTACCTCATCAGTTTCTACCATAAAATACATGTTTGCTTTTAGATTTTATTACTCATTCTCTAAGTCTGATTGACAAGTACTACTAGATTATTTAGATACACTCCATGTATCTTTCATGGCTTTATTTTCCTTATACTCATAGTCATTTCTTTTGAAAAATTTCTTTCTCTTGTCTTTTTTTAGCTGAGGACAATCAGGTCTGATATGCCCCATTTTCATGCATTCGTAGCATCTGACTTCCTTGTCATCCTTTTTGAAGGATTTTCTGAATCCCTTCTTCTTTTTATAGAATTTTGTGAATCATCGGGCTAGCTGAGCCAATTCCATATCTAAATTAGACAAATCAGAACTCTCTTACTTATCTTTTACATTTTTCTTCATCTTTCTGTTTTTTCTATGTGATGATGCTTTCAAGGCAGTATCATCTCTTTAGATAAGCACTATATGTTCATTAGATTCATCTTCCATCTCAGCTTCATACATCATTAATGTTCCAATCAGTTCTCTCATGGTTAAATATTCGACAGGTGTCGACTGTCTGATTGCTGTAGAGATTCCATTCCATTTTGTAGGCAGTACTCTCAATACTTTTAAATCAAGATTAGCTTGCTTAATGGGATCTCCCAAGGCAGTTATATTATTGACAATCTCTATCAATCTTCCATTAATTTGAGTAATACTCTCACCTTCAACTATTTTGAATATATCAAATTTAAGCTTAGCAGTTTCATATCTCATTTCTCTGATATTGTTAGTTCCTTCGTAAGAAAAAGCAATAGTATTCCACATTTCATATGTTGTTGGTCATTGAGATACTCTGTTAAACTCATAAGGTCCTAGACTACATGTAATTGCATTCATTTCCTTCGAGTTCATGTCATAATCTACTTCAGTAGCTGTACTCCATGTTTCAGGTTTTTTGGTATTTCATATGGAGTCAGAATCTTGGAATATACTCTGTATCCAAGGTTTTTTAGGTAGATAATCATTCATGACTTCCAACATCCATAGTTTTCTCAATTGATGTAAGGTGCTATTACCATATACATTACCTCTCTTATATCAATCATCTTGTTCTGTGTATAATCACTTTCAACTCATTAAACCTTTATTAGAAAGATCAACCTCTGATACCAATTATTGGATTGGATTACACCAAATATAAACAAGAAGGGGGGGGATTGTGTCTTTTCAAAAATCTTTACGAGATTCTGTTCTGCCTTTAAACTTTAATCAGATAAAATGATGCAGCAGAAATTTAAATAGCAGAAACACAAGATGTATAGTGGTTCAGGGAACATAAGGCCCCTAGTCCACACCACCAACTCTCTACTCCACAAGCTTGGTGATTTTCAATATTTGGTCCTCATTTCAACAGACCGGTTCACAACTGAGTATAGGCAGTTTACACCTTTACAATACAAGGAAAAAACAAATCCTTCTAGTTCAAACATGAACCTACTCAACTTAGTAAGAGAAGATGTCACTCAAGAATAGAAAAGAATGATTTTCGTATTTTTAAAATACATTCTAGATGTTCTTTACAATTGCAACATCATGAAATTGACAGTAGATGGATCGTCGCCTTCAGAAATAAAAATCTTCACATAAGAGACGTTCTGAGTTGATCCAATTTCAGAAGATATAGAAATATAATTCACAACTTCAACAGTAGAAAATTCACAGTAGATCTTTGTTGTAGAAAAAGTTAATCTTTTATCGTTTTCCTTCCACTTTAACAAATAGATCCTTTACACTCCTTTTGAACCAGTAGATCGGTGTGTTTTAGTAGTCACTTTTTTGGAATAATCAATAGATCACACATGATCAATAAAATCATCGATGCAGTTTCAAAAATCACATAAAATAAAATAATGATAAGAACTTTTCCTACAAAATTAGATCCACAAAAGTCTCCTTTTTTATCACGATATTCAAACATTGGAATTTACAAAGTAGTCATAACTTCCCTAAAGACTCAGCATAAAAGGCTCCTTTTAATTTGATTATCAAATCATTGATGAAACGGTTTTGAATCAATCAAAATCATACATCAGAATTAGCTTTAAATCTGGCTTGAAATTCGCCTAATAATCACCGTATTGACTGTTGCATAAAAATATCAACTTTAAATTCTCTGACACCAAACGTAGGGTTGAGTTGAACTATATGCATCCTCTGAACATAAGGTTGATGATGTAGCCATCAAATGTAATGTTCACAATGTAAGGTACATTACAATCTTAGGGTTGGTCATCCATACATTTCTCTTCAACATTCAAACATACGGTAACAGATCCATACTTTTACTTGATCCATATTTTTCCAAGAACGTATGGTTACTTACAAATGTAAGGTTGATGAACCATATTTTTGAGAAACAAACATAACATTTAATATTTACGTACAGTTATCCTTCCATACTTTTCTGATATCCCAAATGTAGGGTTCCTTCCTAACGTAGGGTTCTTCTTCAATACTTTTCCGATAACGTATGGCTATTTAACCATACTTTTTCCTCATCTCAAAAAGTATACATGTTTTTTATCCTTACGATACATTTATCCATGTAGGGTATGAACAGTTCTTCCAGAACACGCTCAAGAATATTCCAAATAAGTAGCACATGAACGGTGTTTCTAGAACACACTAAATACGAATACTTTAGTAATAAATTCCCATAACTTCAAGAGTAAAATAAAATAATAAATTCCTGCAAAATGCTTAACAAATAAAATCATTAGAAAATAATGAATGGTATTTGTCAGCATCAAATGTATCATAAAGAGATAGAGTATTAATATAAACTCCCCATTTAAATAATAATATTACGTATTGATGAAAACAACACTTTCTCAACATGAAGGATATTCAAAGACTCAATAATGTATGATGCATGTACCATTGATCACTAAACAATTGTCTTGGTATTATGAGTTGAAAAGTTGATAGTCAAGGTCCTATTAAATGGATACATCAGCTGCTTGTTCCATCACTGGATTCCATGGCTTGAGATTCACACTAGAAACTCTTTGACACTATTTCATTAATCTGAATCAGATTTATATAAGGGGCTAGTCTGAACAACATCCCAAGGAATATACTTATCTAATACCAATCTTTCACAAGCTGACCCAAGATGGGGATGGATCCAAAACTACCCCAATCCCGCCTTTGTAGGTCAGGGGTGGTGACATGCACTGAAAGGAATATTTAAAATGGGAGGTCTTTCCCTATGAACTTGTACTCACACACATGAAAATATCAATGAAAAAGTGTAGAGTAATAATAAAAAAATATTAAATAGCTTGAATTTAAACCAATAAGGCATAAAATCAAGGGTGTAAAAGTGTACGACAGTGAAAACTAAAAAGTAAAGAGGAAAAATACACACCCAACCAGAAATATGTCCCAACCTAAAAAACAAGAAAATTAAACTACTATGAGAGACTAGCTACTGATCTCCAAGCATCGACCACCACACATGGTCCAAAGTACCATGTATCCCTAAGATCCTCTGAAGTCACTGATGACCTATATTTCATCTATATAAGAGATTACTTGTGCTTTCAAAGCCCATATAAGGGTAAATATATACATACCCAGTTGGATTACCTATAATATTAAGGGGGTAGTAAGAGATATAACAGGAAAAAGAAGATAATAGATAGTATACAAGATGAAAGATATAGGATAGAGTACAGCTCAACCGAAACTAAGAAGGAGTAACATCATCCAAATGCATGGGGCTTGACATTGTGATTAGATGAGATAACTATCAGTTATTCACAAACCATAGTAGTATAGTAAACTCATACAACCACAAGAAGCTAAACACTGAAAGAACATGACATAACTCATGCATCTTTGAATCTCATGGAAAGAGAGTACCAAATCCAATGGTATAGCTATAGAATTATATATATATATATATATATATTCTTAGACAAAATAATTCCAAATGAGAGAGTAAGGGGATATCCATCTCACAACACAGCCCGATAATATGATTCACCAATAGTTTCAAAACTACATCAATGATTCCCATCATCTCATGTGCCTACTCAAAAGTAATTATATATGTCAAACCATGCCTCGTCACTATCTCACACAATCGAGGGGGTATAGACTCAAAGGAAAGGACTAGAACCCTAGTTCATTAAGGGTTTTCTATTCTGAATGTATTTATTGAAGGCCTAATCCATTGTTGATTGGGGGTTCCAATCTACTATCATGAGGACCTACTCCCTATACTGGTAGGGGGTTTCAATGAGTAGGTAGAGGACCCATACCCAAGTTGTTTGTGGGGTACCACTATAAAGGTCAAGGAACCACACTCTAGTGTGATAGGTGGTTGCCACTCTAGTCATTAAGGACCAACGCCCTATCTGATAGATGGGTTCCACTCAGAAGTTGAGGACATGAGCCTTAGTACCACATGGAGGTTCTACTCTAGTCATCGAGGACCAGCACCCTAGTATGTCTGGGGGTCCTAGTCAGAGATAACTGTAGAGGACCTCTTCCCATGATGATGGGGGGTTCCACTCTAGCAGTCGAAGACCCATTCCCTAGTGTGATAGGGGGTTCCACTTTGATCATCAAGGAACTTCTCCCTATGTGATAGGGGGTTCCACTCAAAATAAGACTCAGGTGATACATCATAATCATGGTTTTCAATAGGAATCACATTAGTAAGCGTCATTCCCAAAATGAATTCATAACATATCACAAAATATAAAATGGATGGAACCATCACATTCTTTGGGGAATAAACTAACGATAGGCTACTGAGGGGCCAAAATATGTGTTCAAATAAAGGAGACACAGATGTTCAAAGACATTTAAAAGGAACCAAGGGGTAAACAGAGTGTTAGAGGACCCACATGGTATGTGGTCCCACTCCACCACCTGGCCATGTCCCTAGATAGAACATGACTCCTAGTCTATGTTGGTGTACCCATCATGCAGGTTTATTACATGGAATATCCAAGTTATCCAGGATTCGCACTGTTCTTCTGGCTATGTCGATGTTCTTGTCCATGTGTCCATGTACATTGGTACACATCCATATACTTTCACATTGATTCATGACTGGGTGATCCATCACATAGCTCGTCTACCTAGATATAAGGTACACGAAGTGTAAGAGTTCTGAATTCAATGCCATATATATTATTTTTCGAAACCCAAGACATAACATCCAAGTGGATACATGTATTGTGTTCCTATTGATATATAAAATATCATCACAATTTTAATAGAAATCTTCATTCGTGATTCATTCCACCAATCAGCCCACTCCACCGTATATCCTTCTTGAAGCCCACCCAATATTAGAATATATTGACACCATTCTTTGTTTTTTTCCATTGTTCTCCAAAAATAGGATCCCTTTACTCATCAGGGGTTTCATCATTCATCTTGTACACCATAGATCTTTCCTTTATCAAATATATGGACTTATATCGTTGAAACAGTCATCTACAACCCATAAAACCCCAAATCTATCCTTGTACTATATATATGTCCCTTATTTTTGAAATTTTTGTGATTCTAGGGGTCTGATCAGGCTCGGTTCCACCCAATAACATCAAACATGGATTGCGGGGTCCAATCGGTGATGAACGTGAAGAAAATGAGGGGAAATCACAAGAACAATTTTTTAAATGATCGTTACAATGTTTTCTTGAGCAAAGATCAGTAATGGGTCATCTGAGTTTAGAAATAATTGAAATAATCAAAATTAATCTTGTACGTTGGAGAATTCCCTGGCTACAATTGGCATAGATCAATAAAAGAGATTGATCATATCAACCAATTTAATCAACAAGGGTATAAAACACAAATTGAAAAGTCCTACCGATAAATTTTATTGTTGATCGTCATATTATGTTCCCTTCAATGATCGAGGGATGTCATTAAATTCATTGCATCTTTATTTTCTCTAATCCAGCATTCCTTCTTTGTCTGATATGATCTTCCAATGAAAGGGAGAAGGGAATCTTTAGAATTGTCCCAAGATTTATATGGATAACCTAAGAGAACTATCCTTGCAAGTATCCCTATAGAATATGTATTTTGGTTAAAATTAATGAATTAATTAATTAAATAATTAATTAATTCGTGGAAAACGCCTCCAAGGAGAATGGTGTTTTAATGGAATATGCCAACTTATTTTAGGTTGTGCTTGGGGTAAAAATTGTTTTCCAGACTAAACTGAGGTCTCAGATTTCTGATCTAATCTTCCATTAACGTGTTATCGAGTTTTATTTCTAAAATTGTGCATGAAAAATATAAAATATATTTATTGTTTTTATAAAATTAATTTCATGCACACCGGATCATAGAATCGCACGTTGTCTCAACACCTAGCTTTGGACATATATATTGAAAATTTTCAAAGTCTTATGAGAAAAAATTGTGTCTCTACAATACAATACCCAAAGTTTGTGGGTTCTATATTAATTTTCTAAATTTGGTACCTAGAAAATAATATAAAACATGGATACAACAATATTATATAAAACTCTATGACATGCCCTTAAAATCTTGTCATCTTATAATATTTCCTATGATAACCTAGGGATGTATATTAGAAAATGATGATCTATAAAGCCTAGTAAGGGAATAAAAAAATAATTTCATGATGAAATTAGTACATGTTATTCAATAGGAATATCAAGGTGACATAAAAGAGATAATAATCCTAAGTTTGAACATCAAAGAATGATATAATATGATAACATAAAGGAAACATTGTTATGTGGAAAATAACATAAAATCTGCCATCATAAACAAAATTCAAGAACAAACATCTACAAAATATAACATAGTTTTCTTGGGATAAAATACTATGCACTATACATGGTTTATCAAGAGATTAAAAACATTACCCAATGCATTGGAGGGATAAATTATTTTGGTCCCACCTACCACATTCATATCATGTACATGAGTTAGTGTTCGTTGTAAATCACAGAACATAAGAACATATTTCCTTATTTTTAGTCCCTTGATTAAAAATTATGGTTTAAATTAAAGTAATTACTCAATCAATATACGATATATCTATATAGGTGAATAGCATTTCAGTAGAAATGGGGATGGGTATTCATAGCACAAAAGTTTTTCATGGAAAATCAGGGGACAATTTCAGCAGCATAATGAAGGTACATAAATATTAAAGTAAGGTTTAAATGAAAATGAAAGGGTTATATCATCACATGGAAAAAATAATTATGGTAATATTAATATTTAAAACATATTCAAACATTATCAATTGGATGTAAATTGCATAATGTAATGAATGTTCTTGAATAAAGTGTATTAGTAGAGGATCACATACCCTGAGATGATGTTTTAAAAGCTTGGAGGGAGCTTATTAGGATCGTAGTAAAACATTAAGAGGTCTCCATAGAAGGAAATGATGATAAAATTTATTCTTAAAGTGTTTTGGGTGAATATTTATGAGAGGTTTGGTGTGTTTCTTATATAAAACGTGAGTGGAATTATTTACTAATTTCTAAACATAGGTTTTGGACTCTTTATGATAAATTAAAAAAAACCATGGTTATTCTCATGTTTGTTTTCAAAGGGAGTGATTTTCAATATTATATAATTATAATAGCCTAAATATATAAAATAATACCCTTAGTTATTTATAAGTGAATCATCTCCATAAATAATTAATTTTAAAACCATAAAATATAATATTGGTCTTGTAGTATTCATTAAAGGTTTTTAAATTAATAAATTATCATCTAGAAGTATATTATATTAAAGGGGAACCAAAATTTTGGATATTTTATAATCTTTATAATATTTAATACAATACTTTTGGACTTTTAGGAGGTCAAAATAAATACTATATATTTATATCATATTTAAATTTTACCCAAAAATCTGACTATCCATGAAAATTATGAAAAATTCACAGTTGGAAAATTTTATTGTTCTAATTTCAAAAATAATATTTATATAATCAAAAAAGTTCTCTAAATATGAAAATATAATTATTTAAATTAAAAATTCCCATTTATTATAAAATATGTATTTTACGATGATAATAGTTTCTAACCCTTATAAAAAATATATTTAACTTTATAAAAATATATTACTATTTATATTTTGATGAATATTATTCAATAATAATGTTTAAGTAAAATAAAATTTATTTAATAATTATTGAATTAATAAATAATAGTTTCTTTATTTAAACTATATATTTCCCCAAAATAAAATTTGTGTTTCATCGTATCAAAGTCATTTTTTTCAAACACATAATTAATAATTTATGAAGTCATAATAAATATAATTAATATATCATTATTTTATTAGGAATTATATATATATATATATATATATATTCATACTATTAAGGTCTATATTCATCACCCCTTATTACACTAGCATATTCCCTATGGGTAATGTGTGTGATAGTGATACATTCTTACAGTGGTTTAGCGAACATGGTTTGGATCACAATATTGATAATCATGAACTTCTGCTATAAATGGTTTTTATCATGCTTTAGAAATTAAATATCAAAACTATCTTGGTCATGGGAAAATCTCAATGATGTCATCTCACTATGAAGCTATTTTAAATGGGATACACAAGGTAATATCCAACTGGTCAAGGACATCACTTATTCCATCTTTATTAATTGGACTTTATCATAACACTTAATATATACAAATCATTATAGTAACTATACAATGGATATATTATAAATGGTTATTATTTTTAATTTTATTTTAAATATAATAGGATATATCTTATAATGGTATAAAATAACAAAATTAGTTCATATGTGTTGATACTCCTTTTCGTCACACTATATAATGATGGAAAAAGGGAAATACCTTAGTACAAAGTGATTAATCCTTTGAAGAAACTTAAAAAAAATGACAATGGAATGAACAGGGATTTGTTTACCCTTGGGTCACACAAGTTTCAGCATGGCCGCACAAGTATACTTGCGCGCCTCCTATTGGTCATGCAGGTGACTTTCACGCACTATGTTATTTTCCCCAAGGTCTTCAAAGGCCTATAAATACCCCTTGTGGGCCCCCCATTTGAGGAGGAAAAAATCCAGAAACACAGATTTGAGCTCTCGGTGCCCTAGTCTCTTCTCAAAGCCTTCCAAACACTTCTAAGGTAATTTATTACCTAGAATGGAAGGTCTAAATTGAGGGAACAAGTACTAAGTGTTGAAATTATTCAACACTTGCGCGCCTAAGTGTCTGACCCTTCAGGGAATTGAAGACACTTGTGCGCCACCTTATTCCTTCAACAGAACTTTCACGCCACTCATTTAAAAGTCTTTAGGGATAACATTAAGGGCTTGAGCCAAGATTCACCAAAGTTTTATCCTAAGGTTTGATCATCGCACAAGTACACCTTTGTCGCGCAGACGCGCCCGTGCATGACTTGCGTGCCCACATAGGAATTGTGTGCCTCTCTCTTTTTAGGTGACCCTCCTACCTATTTCACTTGTATTATTCAAATCCACCTCTCATCTTCATGATTTAGCCTTCAGAATCCTCTTAAATTCCATTTATGGCATGATTCCTTCATTGGATGGATGACACCTATCAGGGAATACCTTCAAAATAGAACACTTCCACCTGATAGAGATGGGAAAGAACAAATCTGGTGATGTGTGGTCAATTTTAATCTTTATGATAGCCCAGATAACCTAGAGATAATTCTCTACAAAAGTGGTTTTCATGGAACTCTCTTCAGATTCATTGACAGTGAAAAGACAATGGCTATTATGAAAGAAGTGCATGTAGGAGTCTGTGGTGCCCATCAGTCCGGACATATACTATCTGATCAAATTATAAGTCTTGGATACTTCTGTCCTTCAATGATACAAGATTTTAATGATTTCCCAATGAAGTATCATTATTTAGAAGTACATTCCAATTTCATTCATCATCCCCCAGAGTTTCTTCATACAACTAAATACTCCTGGCCATTTTCCACATGGGGAATGGATGTCTTAGGACCTTATCCTTCAGCTAAATCCAGGTAGTTTAAGTACATTCTTACTGCTACTAACTTCTTTTCCAAATGGGAAGAGGAAATACCTCTCAAAGAAGTTAGTTCTAAAACCATTATTAGCTTCATCAAGTCTAACATCATTACCATATTTGGTGTCCCCCATACCATATTGACGGACAATGGCACCAACTTCTATTCACCTGAGGTAAGGAAGTTGTATCATGAATACAACATCAAATCCAACCATTCCTCTCGGTATCATGCAGCGGACAATGGACAAATAGAAGCCTTAAAAAAGAATCCTTCAAATATACTACAAAAGATGTTGGATAAAGATAAGAAATCATGGTCTGATAAACTCTTTCATGCTTTATGGGCTTATCAAACCACCACGCGCACTGCAACACGGTCAAATCCATATTCATTGGTATATGGAACAGAAGTTGTCTTTCCCATTGAAGTTCAATTACCCTCACTCAGGGTAGCCATTTTTGATCAGTCATCTATGAATGAATAATCTCAAAAGTGATTGGATGAATTGGAACGATTAGACGAGAAAAGATTGTGCACCTTGCACCACTTGGAAATCTATCAACATCGAATAGAACAAGCTTTCAATAAAAAAGTTCGTCTTCATTTATTCATTCCGGGAGTATTGTTATTTGTTTTTAGAACTCCAATGATACCAGGAAAGAAACCTCCCAAATATGAGCCAAAGTGGGAAGGACCTTACTCAATATATCAGGTCTACTCCAATGAAGCTTATTCTTTAATCTCAATGGATGGAGAACTCATTACGACTCCAACCAATGCTAGATTTCTAAAGAAGTATTTTTTATAATAAAAATACATCACGGTCCATGCATATGACCTTAAACTATTTTCACTTACATCCAACACGACATTAAGTTGTGTCATCCTTGCTATATGACGTTAAACTATAAAGCCCTTCCTAAGTCATTACTGCATGACATTAAACTGCATAGTCCCTTATATCCAACATGATGTTAAACTGTGACATCCTAGCTACATGATGCTAAACTGTAAAAAAGTACCTTACGTCTAGTAAGACGTTAAACTGTGAAAAAAAGTCTCTAACAAGTCCAACATGACGTCAAACTATGTCATTTTTGTCCCTACTACATGACATTAAACTGCATAGTCCCCCTTTCATCCAACACAAAGTGAAACTGTATTGTCCCCATTGTCTTAGCTATAGGATGCTAAACTGTACAGCACCCTTATTGTCCAACATGACACAAAACTATGTTCACATCCAACAAGATGTTAAATTGTGTCCTATATTAGTCCTACATAACGTTAAACTGAACAAAGTCCCTTAATACGTCCTACATGACGTTAAAATGTATTTTGTCTCTGCTACATGACACTAAACTATGCATCATCAATATTCCTCATTGAAAGACATTAAACTATATATCCCTTCATTGGTCCTACATGACCTTAAACTATACATTGTTAGGGTTGTTGCTACCTCTTGTTTCTCACACCAACTATGAATCACATGAGCTTAGAGTAAACTTCAACCATAACACCCTCTCTGGGCCGCTAACCATGTGTACGTCCCAACACCACTTTTTAGGTCGTTTTCCTCAAGAAAAACTTGATTACCAATTCATTATTTAATTGAACTATGAGGACTTTGATCCTTATCTTCTAGGCTTGGTACGTAGGGAACCTCCTCAGGTTCAAGCCCAAAGTCAATATCTTTAAATCGGTTCACCTTCATCTCATACAATGTTGATTTTTGAAACCTCCCTCTGAACCAATATGTTTTGCATTGGTTCACCATCATCCTTGATATATGGCATTAATCTATATGCACTTTTTGTCCTGTATGATAATAAACTACAACAATATTTGACACCCTCACCAGAGAGGGAATCATTATTTACATTGATCTCTAATCATGTTATATTCCAAAGACTACGTACATACATGGAAATTCCCGAACCTTTTATCTTGGGTCAATCCATCATTGCAATAATGTCCCCCTTTCACCCTTCACTTATACGAACCAAATTTGTACAAGGGGTATTTCAAGAACTATGTGCGGCTTGATTCCCATCCTTGTGGGATATGTAGGAACATTCGAGTGTCCCTCGAATCCAGCCCCAAGTCTTTGGGCCTAACCCCAAATTCCACTTTCAGTTACTTGACTGAAAAGTCCCCTATGGGCACATTGTATAGTGTGAAAATCCTGGTTTTTTATGTATGTCAAGTTTATAAAAAAAACACACTATGTGTCTCCCTCATTATGGTCCGAATTATATGACCTTAAACTAAGATCTCCTACACCCTCATCCTGTATGATGTTAAACTGTATTTCAAGAACTACGTTTGGCTTGATTCTCATCCTTATGGGATATGTAGTGAAGTCCAACACCTTAATTCAGGACCCAGCCACAACATGATTATTGTTATCATTGGTCTGTGTATCTCTTCATGCATTGGAAAATACCCATTTTAATGTGTCATACTCCCAACCTTAAATACTTCCAGATCTCCATGACCCTTTTCTTGACTTCTGGTCACAAAATGTTTGATACCCTAGAGTTCTTTTTCCCTGACTAGGCAGCACATCCCCTTAGGCGGCCTTACATAAACAGTCTACATAACAGACTTGTCAGCCAAAAGATGCTATCATTTGGCTATACATCCAATGCCCTTAGGCGGCTCTGCATAATTCAACCCCCTACCGAGTTTGTTAAATAGTGGTAACTTCATTCATGGGAGGAAAACCTCTTTTGTCCTTATTTGTCTCAACTACAACATTTAGGGATCTGCAAAAATAGCCATCCTTATCATATTTTCCAATAATCTTTTTTATGATCTAAAATTATTAAAGTATATGGTTTATATATCCCTTCCCTACGTTTGGGTCAGACCTTTTTAGGAGTGACATTCATATAATTCTTTGAAAACCTTGATTGGAAATATCATCTCTATATTAAAGTACCTATTTCCATGCAGAAGACTCTATGCTTGGGAAAATTTGAATCTCCATAAACTTCCACTAGCATTTTAGTAGTAGAAAAGTAAATTTCTTAGAGTTCTTTTGCATGTCTATACAACACAGGCCCTTAGGAGACCATGCATATGTAGTCTATATAACAGACCTGTCTGCCAAAAGATGGTAGTATTTGACTATGCAGCCAATGCCCTTAGGAGGCCCTGCATAATTCAACCCCCCTAACGGTTATGTTAAATAGTGGTAACTTCACTCTTAGGAAATATTTCTTCTAATTCTTTTTATCCCTTTTTCATATCATCCCTCATATTCAAAATTTATAAAGTCCTAGATTATATATTTTTCCTCATACTTGAATATAGTAATATGTTTTCAAACAAATTATCAAGTAATTGAGTAAATTTTAATCTATTCGGTCAATGATATTTTGACCTTAAACATTATCCTTTTTATGTACGACATTCATGAATTTAAACCACGCACAAAAGACAAGGGAAATCTGAAGAAAATTCAAGTTCTATCTCACTTAACATAAATTTTTAATGATTTAGGTAATATTGAGCAATTAAAAGATTCAAATTTTGAAGGGTTATTTTTATAATCCAAGAAAAAATCAAACTATTCTTACTAGGCCCATTGGCTTAGGTAAAAATTTTAAGCAGGTAGAAAAATAAGTCCTACGCAAATGAATGAATATAGAAGTGTTTTTCATTGATACACCAGAGTTAGAAGGACATCGACCGATTGGATTCTCTTATCTTTTTCAAGAATTACAAGATGCTTTCAACATAACACTTCATTTGATTTATGGAATTTCAAGCTTCATTAGTAACCCCCTGGAATTCATTAATTCAACTGGATACAATAAGAGATGCAGTGATTCCAACACTTCTTGGAACAATTGTAAAAGAATGTTCTTGAGTGTGGTTTGAGAAAAATTTATATTGATCAAACAATGACTCTGTTTCTATCCATGAATCATGGAAAATGGATACATGGATTTGAGAATGGAGCATTGGAAGTAAAGAGCCATTTAGAGAGAGTACTATTTTTAGATATTGTTTCTAATTCCATGATAGTCTTCTCTCCATCAACTGGGAGTGGAAAACATATCAGCCCATGGTTTTCCATTTTCATATCTGCAAGAAAATGGTGTGGAGGAAAAATTTGAAATTTCACACCATTTTACTGCTCTTAATGCAGATCATAACCAAAATAGAGTATTAACAGTGCGGCTGCATCTCGGGCGTATAGTTCTTTGGCTCTGGAACATTGAATCCTTGTAGATGACCATGCCCATATAGAGGAATGTAAATGCTCTATGGAAAGTCACGATAATACTTCTTCAAGTGCCTGGCCAAATTTGGAAGAGTGATGTTGCAGATATCATATAATCATGGCATACAATTTTCATCATGTCATCAATCCGCTTTCTAGCCAGTTCATCAGTCGTTCCGATTCTTCTAGGAGCCATTGAATTTTTACAATGGTCAAATAATTAACTCTTAAGTGAGTTGATTTTTCCAAAAATTGTGAAGAAATTTGAAAAAATGGATAAGGCATTAAGGCGCACAAGTATCAATATTCCCACACAAGTATAGTTGTGTCACACAAGTTTTGGGTGCGTAGGTACCACTGCGCAAGTCCAAATACCTCTACAGAAGTGCGACACAAAGAACCAGTGAAAAACAAGTAACTTGTGCGAAGAAGGAAACTTGCGTAGAGAGAGCTCGAAAGTTGTAAATCTGGGTGCTTTGCATGAGAATGAGGCACATATTTATAGGCCAGGCCGCACCCCTACGCGACGCCATCTGCATGGTTCTCACTTGCACGATGCTATCTGCACGCTCAAAACTGGTGTGCCGCCCTTCCTTGGTCTTCTTCTTTACCTCAGAGTCACATCCTCATTACTTTCGGATCCAACTCTGAGGGGGGACTTTTGTTGACACTCCTTTCCTTCACAGAGACTAACGACTGAAAAAGGGAAATACCTTAGTCTGAAGTGATTCATCCTTTGAAGAAACATCAAAAAAATGACAAAGGCATGATCATGGATTTTTTTACCCTTGGGTCACACAAGTTTCAGCACGACCACACAAGTATACCTGTACGCCTCCTATTGGTCACGTAGGTGAATTGCACGCCCTAAGTTATATTCTTTCAAGGTCTTCAATGGCCTATAAATACCCCTTGTGGGCCCCCCATTTGAGGAGGAAGAAATCCAGAAACTCAGATTTGATCTCTCGGCACCCAAGTCTCTTCTCAAAGCCATTCGAACAGTTATAAGGTAATATTTTTACCTAGAATGGAAGGTCTAAAGAGAGGGAACATGGCCTAAGTGTTGAAATTCATCAACACCTACACTCCTAAGTGTATGACCCTTCAGGGAATTGAAGACACTTGTGTGCCGCCTTATTCCTTCAAAAGAACTTGCGTTCCCTCATTTAAAAGACTTTAGGGATAACACTAAGGGCTTGAGCCAAGCTTTGCCCATGTTTTACCCTATGGTTTGACCGTTATACAAGTACCCCTTTGTCGCACAGGCATACTTGCGCGACCATGACTTGCATGCCCATGCATGACCAGCGCGCCCATAGAAGACTTGCGCGCCTCTCTCTTTTTGGGTGCCCCTTATGCCAATTTCAATTGTTTTTTTCAAATCCACCTCTCCTCTTCATGATTTAGCCTTCAAAATCCTCTTAAAAGCCATTTATGGCATGATTCCTTAGTTGGATTCTTTGTTTGAAAGGAATTTTGTGGAACATATCTCAAAACCTAGTGAATTACATATCATTATGTCACTATACTTAGAGATTTAATTTACTCAAACTAATCCTTTAAGATGAGAAGTTACCTAATATGGGCCACCATTTTAGGGGTAATCCCCATTCATAATTTAACTTAGGCCACCTTTTCAGGAATAAGTCATAAGTCTCAAGTTTCCTTAACAAACAGGCCTCCATCTCAGGAGTAAGTCCCAATCTCAAATTCCCAAATATGGGAATCCTTCTCAGGAGTAAGCCCCAAGTCCCCTAACCCGGGTTTCCTTTTTAGTAGTAATCCCCAGTCTTCATGTTCCCATAATTTTTGGCCTCCTTGTTAGGAGTAGGTCCCAATCATAATTTCCTAACCTAGGCCTCTTTTTCAAGAGTAATTCCCAGCTCAAGTACCCTAATTTGGTCATCCTCCTTAGAAGTAAGCCCCAAGTTCCCAAATTCCATTAACTTGGGCCTCATTTTCAAGAGTAAGTCCCAGATCTCAAGTCCCTTTAACCTGGGCCTCCTTCTCAGGAATAATCCCCAGTCGTTATTTCTCTTAACCAGTCTTAACTTCTTTTAATTTGGGCTTCCTTCTCAGGAATAAAACCCAATCACAAGTCCCCTCCTAATTTGGGCATTCTCCTTAGGAGTATTCCCCAAGTTAGAGTATCCAAATCTCCATAAAGCACATATACCTTTATAGACCTTGTTCCCGGGCCTCTTCTCTAAAGTATGTCCTGATCTTTTATCTATTTGGGCAGTCACACATACATAACCACATATCATTCCTTGTGACCATATCCTTAATGGAAAAAATTGTCAGGTTTACTGATACCTATTGTTTCTCACACCGAGCATTACTCACATGATCTTAGAGTGTAAAAGTAACCACAACACATCTATTGGGTCCTTTAATCATACGTAAGCCCCACAATTCCTAACCGAACTACGTGAAATTTGATCTCTACCTTAAAAGTGGACTACGTAGGAAGCATTTCTGTGGTTCAATCCCATCACCCATTAATTCTCATCTGTCCCATATGACATTAAACTATATTTTAATTCCCAAACTACGTGGGTTCTGATTCATTTTCTAAACGAGGATATGTAGGTAACCCATATTCAGGTACAATCCCAACTTTGAAATAATCCATGTCCTTCTGAATGACAATAAACTTCAAGTGCCCCGCTGAGTGTCTTTAAAAAAAGTATGGTTATCATAATGACCAAGAGATATTTATATAATGTGTTGAAGGATACCATTGACTATGAATCTCTAACAAAAACAGATGATTCTCTATCGATGAAGAACCTCAAATACATATAAAAGATTCTCTAAATCTCATACATATAAATAATTGACTGTCATATATTAAGGAAAACTCATTTTTATACTTGGTAGTGTAATAAGGATTCATGAGCATAACTTAAATCTATAAAGAGAGTCTTAGAGTAAACAATAATTCCCCCAAAAAAGGTGTGATGAGTCTGACCTTCCAACCTCTCAACTAATGCAAATTCTAAACCTAGTTGGTCCACAGCTAATGAGAACCTACCTTTGGAAAGTAGGTCCAAATGGATATAGAATCATTGGATGTTTCCAGTTCTACGAACAAACCCGTTAGAAACCAATTAGAATGTTTGAACCTTAAACAAACAAGGTCATCCATATTTTGAGAGGAAACAATATGTCTTATACAACATCATTTGTTCACAATGAATTTATTTATTATGTTATTGAATTTTATTTATAAAACATTAGATTGTTATATTAATACTCTTGAATGTGTCTGTTCATCTTAGTTATTTTAGGATAAATAAAAAAGGGGTATTTGTAAGCTTTACTCAACAATTCCTTTTTTCAATTGGGTGATATCTAGAACAAAAAACCATTTTTCAAATCTCAAAATACCTTCCTCCAGAATGTTAACTTCATGTAATTACCTTTATTTACCATTTTATATCTCTTTATAAGTCACGTTCTTTCATATGATACTTATTAATTAAATTTTAAAATGATTAATACAATAAAACCTAAAAAAATATAGATAATTTTCCAATATTAACAATTTATATAAAATAATTTTAAATAATTTAACAAAGGATCATGTCACAAAAATATCATAGATAATGATACCTTATTTTTTTGAATCAAAGCATAATCTAATTTTTTTTATTTTCCTTGATAGTAATTAATTTTATAATCATAATACATTATTAGTTCAAGCCATATTATATCACTCTTGTTAAAATCATTCTTAGTAAATATATACTTCAGAATTTTATGATTAATATTTATTTTACAATTTATTCTATATAAATGTTTTCTATATATTTTTAAATAAAAAAACAATAATATATAGTTATAGATCATGTGTATGATAATTTATCTCATGAGGTTTCAATTGAAATGAATTATAAAAAACTACCATATCATTATGAATCATAAAAAATAAAGTCCCTTGAATGAAGAATTGTTGAAGATGAAAAATTCGCCATTTATAAAGGCCAGGTCAAAAAATAGAGCATTCACCAATCTTATTTTCATATTTTAGAATCATTCATCAGACTATTTTATCTAAATGAATTTATCTCCTTTTTTAATTAATTTAGCGGTTTGTATAACTAATTAAATTTTGGAACAAATTGTCTCTAGTAACATACTAATCTATTAAAACTATGAATCGTTATGACATTTTTAGGTATTTTCCATTCTTAAACCACTTTAGTATTAGTTGTGTGATGTGTTATTCCATCTTTAGAAAAAATATACATAGTGAATGAAATTTATTATAACCAAAATTTTAATTTACTAAATTTTTCATATAAATTTTTATCTTTAATGGTTTATAATACAATTATGATATTTCATTCATGATCCACATGAATTTTAAAATATCCCAAATTATCATTAATAAAATAACTAAAAACACATCCAAATTGTCATTGAAAACTCTATTCACAAGATCCATGAATACAGATGATGAATTATTAAACCCAAATGGCATAATAACTAACTTATAATACCAATATATAGTCGGAATTTTAATTTAAAACATATCTTCATTCTTCCCCTTCAACTGATGGTACCCTTAAAATAGATCAATATTTTAGAAATATTATGCTCCCTATAGCTGATCAAACAAAATAATTGATATGAGGTGAAGGCTACTTTTTCATAATAATGATGTTATCCCATACTCTATAATCAATATAAGTTATAATTATTATATATTTATTTTTAATAAATAAAACAATAGATACCTATAGTGATGTGCGTAGATGTATGAATTCTTTATCAAGAAACAACAGCATCTGATTTTTCAATTCCAAAAGTTCTACTTGAGTCATTTGATAATGGTGTTTTGAAATTGGATTATATTCAGGAAATAATTCCCTTATAAATTCAACCTCTACATCCTGAATAGTACAAGAATGATAATTAGTAAATAAATTTATATATTCATTTACAAATTTTTTGTCACTAATATAAAAAATTTTCTTTTTTCAAATAACATTTTCGATGTAACATTCACATAAAAATTTAATCATTTTCACACCTTCTAGGTATGTTATAAAATGTATGAAATCATTTAATATAACATTTTTAGTTATGTAATCTATCATGGAATGGTAAATTTAATGTTAATACATGCCCAAAATGATATGAAACTCTACTATGTGCAGTATAACAAAATTTGTAGAAAAAACCATCCCACTAATAAAAATAGGAATGTTCCTAAAAAACATGGTTTCTTTAATAATTACACCATGAATTTTATCCAAAAGTTCTATATTATTTTCATGATTTTCCATTCCCATTTTATTTTTAATGTTTTCTAAAATTATGGAATTAAAATATCTAGAGTCGAAGAAAGGCATTGATATAAACAATAATGTACACGTCACCATTTCATTATATGACACAATATTCACCATAGATGTATTAAATGATTTTCCCACAACTTTTTTATTCTAATCTAGTTAGTTTACACCCCTTCTCACTAACGTTTGAAAAACATTAGCTTAATACACAAACTCATTACAATTAATACATCTCATTATTAGTTGGATACTTGTTACAATATTTTTAGATTGATTAGGACTTTTTTCAGTCACAGGATATATAGCAATACCTAAAACACCAATAATAACTTATAGATCCTATAATTCATTTCTTAAAACTTATTTTACCCCACTAGGAACATTTTTTGGGATTACCTACATATTTCTTAGTTTACTACTTCATCATTTCTTTCCACCTTGATCACTACATACTCTTGTTATCATGACGAATATAAGTGTCAAATAAACTCCATCTAAAATTTATCAACACAATAAACTATTTCATTTTGTCATTTATATTATATTGATTCCAATTATATTCATAAAATTTGTCTCATCCCAATTTAAAAACTATTGATTTACCTATCAATGCCCCCAATACAATTATGTATGTATATGGGAATTCTTGTAAAATTTAATTCTTATGTAGCTATTTAATCCTCCTCATTTTTCCTCAACAGTACTAATTGTTTCTCAATTATATGTCAAAGATCATTAGGGTAACATTTCTCTATGAAAATATTCTTGCTTGTATCCCATTCTATGGAATCAATCACTTCTCTCTCTAGTATTCTTATCCAATAAACATCATCGATCAATTTCACCTTCAAAATGGAAAATGTTAAGAGTTAACTTTTAACATTGATATATCCCATGAATTTGGATATAATTTCTAGATAATTGATTCATCCTTTTGATATAACTAGATATGAGGTTTCACTAAAATCTTGAGGGTTATGTTTCATAAAATTCTAAACTACCGACATGTTCTTCTATGTTAATTTTTGTTCTTCTCTAATATAGTTTCCACTAGTATTTATAGCTTGTGTAAACTTGTCCATCAATATATAAAACTAATCATTTCTAATTTTAACTATTCTATGCTACTGATCTAGAATGATATTTTACTCTTAATAACATCCAAATTAATCTTCCTTCTTTCCTCTACAAAACAATCCATTCTGTACAGATATATATTGGTGAAGCAACATTGTAATCTTCAAATTCTATATCATTTCATTATAACCATAAGTTATAATTTCCCAAGGGTATGGAATTAATATTATCCTAAACTATAAATTTACCTAAACCTTTACTTTAATACCATTTATAAGGACCCTTCCATAAAAAATTACATAATCTTGAGTTTAAAATCAAGAATTATTTTTCCTACATTTCAAGAATCATTATAGTATAGATTTTCTTATAATTAGGTCACAAATATTACAATAAAACCCATGAATTGAAATGTGGAAATTATTACTGAGTGTCTATTTTTCACCAAAAAAAATTAAAATGAAACATGTTTTATTTTTATGAAAAATCTTCCCAAATTTCAAGTTTACTTATTATTTATTCTCACTAATTTTTGAACCCTATAAAATAAATTAGAAAATTAGTTATGAGAAAAAAATTATTAGTAATAGATATAAAATATAATAATCCATTAATCTAGTCAAAATGATAAAACAAATAAAATGTTTAACTTTCTCACATTATTCTTTTAGAATATAAAATAGATCATAACTATAGGTAAAACACACTTTTTTCCCAAAGAAATCATTTAATCACTATATAAATAAAACACAAACCCTAGTAGGAATATTAAATCATTATATTCATAAATGATGTTCACTAATGTAAGAAATAATTATAATATGATTAATTCCTTAGGAGAAACCTCCCCAGATAACTATATCCTTCTTTCATATAAAGACAAGAAACATACCCAACGCATTAGAGAGGAATATTAGTCTCACCCCTCATATAAGTTGTATTAGGATCTCCCATTGTATAAGCTATATCAGGAACGCCCATAATCATATATAATTTCCAAGTACCATATAAGAATTTATCTATATTTTACCTTTTTATCATAATGTCCTTGAAAACTCATTTTGAACCCACACACAAAACACTTTTGGATATCAAAATTCCATTTTTCCTTTTAAAACACTTTTTTTGTAAAACTAAACATCCATAAAAAATTGGGATATGGTTTTTTTAAAAAAATATAGAATATTTTAAATTAATACAAATAACTATAACTTTAATTATGGAGGGAAAATGTTTTCAATCTATATACATTAAAATAAATCATTTATTTTTCATTTTGTGAAAAACTAAAAACATTCCTCATTAAATTCATAAAAATATTACTTTTGAAAAATATTGAATGAACGTAAATAAGTGGCATAAAATTTACATTATAATTTATTTATATCAATATAAATTCATCAATAAAATAATTTTAAGAATATTAAAATAGACGAAAAAATTATAGAAAATAAAACCTCAAGACCTTTAAAATGAGGTTTTAAGGAAGTTTCATTTATAAAATGATAACTTTTGAAGTAATGAAACTATGAAATGAAAATATTTGGAATATATTTTTAAACAATTTAATTTTATTAATTAATGGTAAAATATATCCAAATTTCATTTAATAAACCTCAAAAATGTGTAGTGAATATAACTTATGCCTCCTAGAAAGGGATTTAATACTAAAAAACTTGTACCTTAAATTATGTCTTGCATCATAAAATATTTAGATCTGGAAAAATAAAATAATATTATTTATTTACAATATTAATAATTTTTTTTCATGTTAATTACATTATAATTATCCCTTTTATTTCATTTATGTCCTTTTTTTAATTAGTTACTTAGTCAGTACAGTTTACATCACACGTTTTGAGGATGATCAGTTTATAATATCAAAATATCTTCAATAGATCAACCATAGTCAAAATGGACAGTGGTTCCATAATCACTAGAATCACAATCTTTTAATAATTATCATTTTTATACATTAAATACAACTTTACAACAATCCATTAAATTCATACGTGAAAAACCCATCACATCAGTTCGTGGCGGGGTTATTCCACACATAATAAAAAACAATGTAATAATTTTTTGTTGGATAGAATATTACGGTGATATAAGTTATATTTTGTTTTTATATTGATATTTTTGAAATTAATATCATATAAATAAATTAAATACATCATGTTAACAATCGTTGTGATGTGGTGATGAAAAATAAAACGTCTCTCTCTGTGGTGGTGGTGGTGGTTGTGGTAATTCACACGTAGGCATGAGAGATGTTTTCATTTCCCATATGATAGAAAATGATATGAAAAAAATATTTACCGTAATTATAATAACATCTAATTATATCGATTATATTTATGTTATTATTTCATCAGGGTTATATAATATTTAACGTATGTGGAAGAAGAAATAATGTTTAAATTGGTTGGTTATGACTTATACCATCTCCTTGGATAACCTATTTGTATTACCCCTTAGGCCTTCTTGTTTTGGTATTTTATAGAGACCAAGACCTATATGACTTGATTAGGGGTGTTAGGGAGATATCTGGTCTGGTTTCAGAGGGACTATTGTTCTCAAAATGTTTTCATAAGAGAGGATAAGAGGTTCCCTTTTATAAGTGAGGTAATTGCAAACATAGAATTACTTAAATGATTAAAAAATATATATAGATATATATATATCATAATAATTTCAATTAGGACCAAGAAATCCCAAATTCAAATATAAGATGTTATAGGGTTGAAATAAACTCAAAAAATCAGCATTATATAATTTGTTTAGATATATTAATCATTATCTCCAAGTTAAAACACATTAAACTCAATTTAACCTTAGTCATAATAACCTAACTTTTAACCATAAAAACGTTATTCCATGAACAAAAATTAAAGTTGTATTCTATAAAAATTGGGAGTGACGAATCAAAATATTTAATCCATTTTATCATATTCAATTTATATAGGTTGCAGAAATGTTTTTAACATAATAACACAAAACGCATGGAAAATAATATTTAGAAAAATACCTTATTCAAGAATAAAAATAATTTGAGCTTAAAAAATATATTTTCCAAAAAAATGGTTAATAAATAAAAAATTATGTTTTTTAGAATTTTGGATCAAGAAAAAAATAAATGGAAACCTACACCCTTAACATTAAATTCAAAGGCCCGATAGTGTTTTTTTAATAAGATATAACTTATCTTCACAAAAGTCTATATTGGTTTTCTAACTTCAAAATAAAATTTTAAAGTACATTATTTAGCACTATAAAAACATTTTAGGTTGAAAAATACTCAAAGAATATGATAAATTCATTTTCTATATAGATTTTAAAGCATTAACTCATAGTTGTAACATGGTTTTACTTGTTTCACACATACTGAGGTGAAAAATATTTACTATGGTTATTATTCATAAGAAAAAAAATAAGGTAACTATTTACCAAATTTGAACCTCATGATTTAAAATATTGAATCCATTTTTCATGATCAAATTTCTATGAGTTTAAGAAAAAAATCATATAAATGCATAAAATCTAATGAAAAATAGTTTTTGGAGATAAATATTTTTAAGCCCAAAATGAACTCATACATTAATCAGGTATAATAATGATTCATAGGTAAATAATTATATTATTTATAATTAAAGTTTATTTACATTTTTTAATATAAAAGTAATAGAATAAGTGGAAATTTAAATTAAATTAATTAATGATAATAAATAACATTTTTACAAAAAAAATTATATCTTTCACTATATAATTAAAAATAAATATTTTTAGGAAAATCCCAAACAATCATTCTAAAGTGATTTTGACTTTATTATTTAAAAAATAAATTTTTTTTTTTCAAATTAATATTCTAAAATCTAGAAATTATTCTTTTAAATAAAACCATATAGTAGATAAAAAGGAATTCTGTAAGAATTAAATTATTTCCAATTTGATTGAAAAATCACTTTATATTATTATAATGAATATAACTATATAGAATATATTTTATGAATAATTATAAGGTTTGAAATTTATTTTTTATTACTTGGGTTATCAAATATAGATATAGGGAGATCAATGATCACCTACTATTGTTGTTCATCATATATTTCAAGGTATGTTGATTCAAGGGATCATTAATAGATGGATTGTTATTAAGGAGGATGATGATGACAGGTTCATGAATGATCTCATTCATACATTAATCTGTTTGAAATATTGAGATTATTTTTTATTTTTAGGGAGTTGTTTCCGACGCTTTTGCCGGGGCGCGTGCGCATCCGTCCGTCAGGGGGGCGACGCGCGGCTTTGTTGCCCCGCATTCCCGCTTTCCAAAGGCGGGCGGCATTCATTCCTTGTTCAGGTACGTCTTCTCCTTGATCGAAACGGGATGATGGGATGTCGGTTCTTCCTTCCGTGGATTCCTCCTCAGAACTCGTCACCTAGTCCGGGTCTCCCTCATAGATTTAATACGTAGTTCATGAAACTCTTCCCAGTGCCATGTTTCCATGGGCGCCGGTTAATTACGCTGCTCCTGTCGGGACATTCCAAAGGGTCCAGTCAGGGCAACAACCTTCGGTCAGGGGAGTAGTCACGTTGAGGCATCAGTAGCGTGTCTGGATGCTGGGGTACCTGGCATGTCTGTCTGTTATCCTTGACCACAAGGCTTCTCGAGGGCGTGGAAGCCCGAGGCATCCCACATCGAGCGCGGGGAATTACATGTCATAGACACGTATCTGAGGTTTTCCTCAGCTTCCCGTGTTCAACACAGGGTATGCCGCGAGTTTAACGTCCAGCGGAGACGGATGAGAGTGAAATGGGACCATCGCCGGGGGCGACAGTGAAGTTGGGCTTGAGCCTCGAAGAGGCCTCCTACGTATCCCTGTGGCAGGGAATCAAAGTCCGCATAGTTCGGGATGGTGCCGGTAAACCGACGTGAGGCTGGACCTTGGTCCGATGGGCATTGTCAGCGTACTGACGTGAAGATGGACCTTGGTCCGAGGGGAGTTGGGCTTGAACCTCTGGGAGGATTCCTACGTACCATGCCTTGACATGGACCAAAGTCCTCGTAGTTCAAATGATGAGTCGCAATGGCTTACCACTGGACCAGAATGGGACCCGACGTGAATGAGCGACGGGTGGGCTTGAACCTCATGGAGGCTTCCTACGTACCATGCCTTGACATGGATCAAAGACCTCGTAGTTCAAATGGTGGGTCGCAATGGCTTACCACTGGACCAAAGTGTAGTTTAACGTCATGCTGGATGAGGATGGGACCCGGCGTGAAGAGAACGACGGGTGGGTGTGTCGATGAACCGACGTGAAAGTAGACCTTGGTCCACTATTGGTGGGCTTTAACCTCATGGAGGCTTCCTACGTACCATGCCTTGACATGGATCAAAGACCTCGTAGTTCAAATGGTGGGTCTCAATGGCTTACCACTGGACCAGAGTGTAGTTTAACGTCATGCTGGACGTAGGTAGAACACGACGTGAATTGGGTGATGGGTGGGCTTGAACCTCGTGGAGGCTTCCTACGTACCATGCCTTGACATGGATCAAAGACCTTGTAGTTCAAAAGGGGTTTTGTCAGTGAACCGACGTGAATGTAGACCTTGGTCCACTATTGGTGGGATTGAACCTCATAAAGGCTTCCTACGTACCATGCCTTGACACGGATCAAAGACCTCGTAGTTCAGAGAATACAGTTTAACGTCATGCGGGACGATAGTGAACCCTGATGTGAATAAACGATGGGTGGGGTTGAACCTCATGGAGGCTTCCTACGTACCATGCCTTGACATGGATCAAAGACCTCGTAGTTCAGGATGGGTTGGGTCGCAATGGCTTACCACTGGACCGGGGTGCAGTTTAACGTCGTGCTGGACGGGGGTGAAACCCGACGTGAAAGACGGGCGGGCTTGAACCTCATAGAGGCTTCCTACGTACCATGCCTTGACATGGACCAAAGACCTCGTAGTTCAGGTGGGTTTCGCCGGTGAACCGACGTGAAAGTAGACCTTGGTCCACTGTTGGTGGGCTTGAACCTCGTGGAGGCTTCCTACGTACCATGCCTTGACATGGATCAAAGACCTCGTAGTTCAAATGGGTTTTGTCAGGGTCGGTGCTCACTCTAAACCCACGTGAGTCATGCTCGGTGTTAGAAACAAGAGGTTGCATGGACCTGATGATCACGTCGCGAAGGGTGCGTCCGTGAGAAGAGAAGAGGGGCTTACGCGTTGGGCGGCCCATGGTGTTGGGACTTACTCCAGGATGGAGGCCCATGGAGGGGTGCCTCGTTCCCCATCACGTCCTCCACCGACCTTGGTAGTGGGGAAGTACCGAGATGCATGGGTGAAATCATCCGTACCAAAGGTTAGGGGATTACGCCTTGAGGCGACTCTTCCCCTGCGAACATACACCACTCCGACAAGGAGGATCTCATTCCATGTGCGGAAGAGTTCCATTCCCGTGGAGACGAGTGGTGTAATGAATGTTCGAGCTGGGGGGACCCTTTGTGAGGGAGATGAGGTTGGGTCACAGTTTAACGTCATGTGTTGAGGACTTGGTGCTTGGCAGTTTAACGTCCTGCAGCTCGGACGCGGTGGGTTCACTCCACGCCCCTAGGGCTTACATAACCGGTACCCTCTGGTCCTTGGGGAAGGGAAGTTGTCGGTAAGGCCATGGTAAAGGGGGGTCGTGGGAGGAACCATCGAGGGGTCCACGTTAGCGTGGCTATGCGAAGAAGCAATAGCCGTTAGCATGCCTATGCAAAGAAGCATTAGGCGAAGCAACGCTACGGGAGGTGTTGTCCATGGGACTTTGAAATCACATCGTGCAAACCTAGAGGGTCGCACGGAAAGAGGAATCGCTAAGCAGAGGAGTGTGCTTTGCGAAGTGGGGTGCCATGGCCTTAGCATGGGGCATAGGTGGGAGTAGGAGGTGCTTCGCGAAGTGGAACAGTGTTCGCGGAGCACTGCCTCGCGAAGAAGGAGTGGTTCGCGAAGCAGGGTCCTGCCAAGCAATGTGCTTCGCGATGCATAGTTATCCTGCCTTGGCATAGGGATTACTAGCATGGGTTGGGTGTTTCGCGAAGCACGAGTGCTCTGCGGCTGCCCGGGTTCCCTTGGGAATCCCCTTCCTTTGCGAACGCCCTTGAGCTTCGCGAAGGGCATCCCTCTCGGAAGAGGGGCTCAAAACGAAACAAATCAGAGTCGTCTCGCGATGTAGAAATACCTCGCGGAGCTCATGATTCCCGGGGCAAAGCGTGCTTCGCGATTCGGGAGAGGAGAAGCCGAAAGGTCGGATTGTCCATCCCCTGGACTCAGGGGGAGTCGAGTATTTATGGGGAAGGGGCGCCGCGAAGCAGGGCTCGCGCGCCGCCTTCGGGGCTTCGCGGTGGCTCGCGAATGTCAAACGGGTTCGCGGAGGATTACCGCCTCAGGAGCTTCGCGGCAGCTCGCGAACGTCAAACGGGTTCGTGGAGGATTACCACCTCAGGAGATTCGTAGCGGCTCTCGAACGTCAAACTGGTTCGCGGAGGATTACCGCCTCCGGTGCTTCACGGCGGCTCGCGAACGTCAAACCGGTTCGTGGAGGATTACCGCCTCTGGAGCTTCGCGGGAATGCCAAGGTTGGGACGCTTCGCAGCGGGGCTTCGCGGCTGGGCTTCGCGGCTGTGCTTCGCGAGGCAGCGCGCTGGCTGTCTTTTTTATTCCTTCCTTTCGGGCCACATTTTTGGCGCCAACAAATTCCCCCACTCAAACATGGAGTCGCGGAGGGCGAAGGGTCGAAGTCTGAGGGACAATCGCCAAAACTGTCGGTGGTTCGCGATGTGTCATCGCGAAGGGGGGCCCGCGCTGCTTGCCGGGGCCGCGGATCTGGACGTGCCGCGATGCTTCGCGCGGTTGAGGCGCGCCGCGATGCTCCGGCGTCGTCGCCTATAAATAGGGGGTCCGCGTTCTTTTGTCTTTACGCTCCTTCCTTGTCCTTTTGTGCTCTCGATTTCGCGACGCTCCGCGTACTCCGCGACAGCACTCCGCGAATCGAGCTTCGTGGCGAAACGCGAGTCCCCGACTCCGCGTCCGCGCTAAGCGAACCTCTGTCTACCTTGGCCAGACTTCGCGGCTTGGTCTCAGGACCGATCTTCGCGATCCGGCTTTGCGGTCGAGCTTCGCGGCCGAGCTTCGCGATCCGTCAGAAAGAATTATTTTCTGAGGGCCAAAATTAAAATGGCCCATCATGAAGCTGCCTTGGGGGTCCTTGCAGACGCTGCTCGTCGAGATGAGATGGCCAACCGTCCGGGTTTGGGGGAGATGATTCGGAGCCACTCGGACCACACTTCCTTGACAGACCTGCTGTCGGAAGGTCAGAAGGATTACCCGCAGTGCAAGAAACTGCTGTTGTACGGCTTCGGGCTGAGGGATGACGTCTTCATCCCTGAGGCAAGAAGGGATGAACCAGCTTGCTGGTTCAGGAGCACACCATGCCAGCACCAATGGTTCAGGGCGGCCGATGGTCATGCACAGGAGGATTTCACACCCGTCACCGCTGATTGCCTCTACAATCATATGAACGACATTGACGGGAGGCCACTGCAACCGGAGACGTCCCCTCCTCTCTACCGCATCATGCTGAAGGCGGCTCTGCAGGATCCAAAGAAGGGATGGTCCGATGAGTGGGACCTGCGCCAGGGCGGCAACTTTACCGATGACTGGGCCTGGGCCTTCTGGGTAGGCGCCTCCTGCGAGGAGTTTGAGGCCGAGCTGAGGAGAGTGGGATTGTATGAGGCGGCATGGGCCTCCCAGTTCCACATTTACCAACCAAAGCAGCTGATGCCGGAACTGTTGAGTAGATGGTCATCCAGAACCAACACTTTTCACCTGCATCACGGGGAGGTGGGCATCAGCCTGTGGGATGTCCACCAGATTTCCGGGGTCCCGATCTTGGGGGCCATGTATGACGAGTTCCTCCCTGTTGCCAGTGTGTGGGGAGATGCTGAGCAAATGCCACGGCTGGCGTCAGCGCTGATGGCGCTTGTCCCTGGAGAGGACAAGGAAGCAGTGAGGGATGTCCACTTCAGAAGATGGTTCAAATGCTTCCTGAACTTCCCAGAAGATCGAGAGTTCCCTCCAAGGCCTCGAACTTGTCTGAAGGCAGCCCAGCGGGGCAAGGGACACTCGTATTGGCAGGTTTTGGAGAACAGCCAATGGAAGACTTGGGGTTTCAGCGTCAGCACCGAACAACAGCCAATAGTCAGGCTGGCGGCGTTCATCGCGGCTCTCATCTGTGGGTGGATCCTACCGGTGAGAGATACAAGCATGGGGGTACGGCCCAGCTCATTCATCATGGCATCGATGTTGGCCATGGGGCAGCAGATCAACCTGGGGATCCCGATTCTCGCCAAACTATACAGAATGCTGCGGCGCATTAGCGAGGGCAAGAAGCCGCCAAGAATATGCGGGCCCTTCCACCTCCTGTATGGGTGGATCGCGGCGCATATCAGGGGGGTTTACGAGTATCCAAACCCCATTTCGCCGCCGGGATCAGACTTTCGCCCTTCCATTATGAACGCAGTTGGGAGCTTCCCATTCAAACTGGCTGTTCCGATGGTGCTGAATAGGGTGTGGAGGGCGGACGAGTTCAACTTTCATCCCTTCCCACTGCCGACGGGGAGGCTTACTGATGATGGACGGGGAACGGAAGAACATCGGGCTTACCTCCTGGCCTTTCGAGGTCGAGTTTTGGTGGCTCGGATAGATCGTGAGCCAATCTGTGAACCGTACACCCCGCACCGTTTTGCGAGGCAGTTTCGGTGCCTCCAGCGGCTGACCCCGCAGGTATACTGGGAGGTGCATCACAAGGAGCACCCGTGTGTGATGAGGCAGCTGTGGCTCATGTTCACACGTGAGGATGGAAGGATGCAGATCGCATTGCCTCCGTCCACCGCCGCCTTCGGCTTAGTGAAGGAGTACGCCATCAGCTGGGAGGCCGCTTATCCCGGGGAGATGCTGAAGCAGCCAACGATCCGGGTTGGTGACGGTGGGCCTCCTTTATCTCGAGGTCGGGGTCGGAGGGAAACTAGGGCCACTCGCGGCGGCGGGGTTGCCATGGCAGCGAGACCCGCACCGGCCGAGGGTATGGCAGTAGCGGCGGATCCGGTGGTTCCGGGAGAGCAGGGTCATCCGGAGGGGCGACCACCGAGGGGGTTCCGTAGGATACCCACTCAGGCTCCGGGGAAGCGGCTGCGTCACATTGACATGGCAGAAGATGCTGTCTTTCCGGAAGCTTGGGACATTTGGGATGTCAACCGGAAATTCCTCAGCCCACCTGAGATGTGGCCCCACCTGAATCGCCTCGGGATGGCACTGCCGGGCATAGGCCCAGTCCGGGCTGGATTCACGGTGTCTCCGGCGGAGGCGGAGCAATACTTGAACGAGATGGAGGATTACGTCCACTCCAGTGGTGTCCCTCGCCCAATGACAGACCGGGTGAGGGTACTGTTGAATCAGACGGTCCCTCCACAGTTATCGGTTGCCGATCTGAGGGAGCGCTTCCCCTTGCCGGATGAATCAGGGGACTCTTCTCGGGAGGATGAGGCTGGAGGAGGGAGCCCGCTGGAGGAGGGCGAGGTCGGGGACCGAAGCTCAGAGTCCGACGACTTCGCGGAGGCTCTCGAGGTAGCATTCTGAACTTCTCTTCTTACGATCCGTTCTTGAATCCCTATGGACTTCTCACCAATGTTTGAGCCATGAAGGAGGAACTTGTTCGTAGGCCTCGTTCTCGCTCCTTGGCGGGTGATGTTGCGGGACCTTCAGAACCCGCGCCTATGGCTGCGTCCAGTTCTGCGTCTGGTGGGACTAGGGGGTCTGAGGTGGCTCCTCTGGAATCTCCAGACCTTCCAACAGTATACGGGGGGCCTCGTCTCAGAGTCCCATCAGTACCGGCCCAGGAGCAGCGCTCGGAAGTCGATCTTCGTAAGTCTCCTCCACTGGTCTCCTCATTGCCACATGTGGGCCATGCCGACTAACGTTTATGTCTCTTTCTGTCACACAGTTCTCCGACTGGCGTGGGCTGCTGCAGCGAGGCTGGTCAGGATGTCTGGCGGCATCCCTCCCAGGGGCATTCCGGTGATGGTGACGATAGTCCCTTCACCTCCTCAAGCTGCGGCACACACCATCACTGGAGGGACCACCAGCAGGGTCATACCTGAATTCATCGAGGTGGAATCTGAGGAAGAGGATCAACCGGTCAGTCCCAGTCCTGTAGTGCCTGCGTCGGTGTCAGGTGTCGTACCAGACTCAACACCAGATGCAGATCCCGCTGAGGAATTCCTGCAGGCATATCCTGCGTACGAGCCTGCCGACCGCGCGGATTGGGACGAAACGGCCTCTGATGAGGAAGACAACAGCATAGTCCGCCGCCGGTCGTGGAAGATGATCACGTGCTTTATCAGGGACACTCCCCAAGCGCAATGGCTGGCCGAAATGGATAGGCTCCGCTCGCGGTTGCACGAACTGTGTGCCGGGGGAGTGGATGCCCAACGCCCTCACGCGCTCATCCGAGACCTCATGGCTGAGAAGATCCGGGAGCATGATCGTGGGCTGAGCGTGGGATGGCAGCGGAGGAAGGCGACCAGCATTAGGAAGCTCCAGGAGGCTGAAGGCGAGGTCCAACAGATGCAGATCCGGGCCAACGAGCTTTTGGCCACTCTCGATGCGCAGTCCGAGCTGGTCTCACGATTGAAGGCCCAGCTAGCGGAGGCTGAGGAACATATGGGGCAAACCTCTGGGAGGATGGCTGCCGTCCGGAACGAGGTAGAAAGGGCCAGGGCCAGGGTTGACGGATTACGCCCCGCCGCTGCGGAAGAGGAGCGGGAGTTGAATCAGCGGCAACAGGCTCTGGACGCCGCAAGTCAACGGGTGGCGGAGCTGCAACGCTCTTTTGACGGAGTCAACCCGTCCATGGGGGAAGTCAACCCCCGAGTATTGTAGCGAACCCGAAAGAAAATTTTATTAACACTTTTGTGCTCCAACTCTTTCTTTCTCCTTTGTTTTGAGTTCCGTAGCACGCACGATTTCCACTGTTGAATTGCCTTGTTGCATCCCTACAATGTTTGCGGGACGTTTGACGACAATTCCCTCAAACCAGTCCAGATTCCCGAAAGATGGGGAAGGCTTGATCGGAGGAGGAACTTCCAGGATAGCCGAATTACCGTTTCTCCAACGTGCTCTTATGCACGAACGGGGCAACACCAGGGGTGCTGAAATCGGTTCAAACAGATGAAAATGGGAAGTGTGAATCACGATGCCCAAATTCAGAACACTGTGGGGATGGCGTGACAATAAAGGACAACCGCTAACCGTGGCGGACAAACGGTATCCTTACTGCGTTAGCCTGAAATGGGGACAACAAATGAGCATCGACCGCTGACCATATTCGCAACGCGGGATTTTATCAATTTGTTGTCGATCAATCTTTCAGGACGTTGGTCCAGGATAGTTGGTGGACCATAGGTCAGACATCCATACTATTAGGGGGTCCATCCAGACATGACTAGTCTTCCGGAACGTTGGCCCAGGACGGTAGGTGAGCCGATGCGGCATAAGACCAGGCCGTTAGGGGGTTTCTTCAGACATGAAAGAGGACGAGGGTCCGAATAAGGGATACGCAAAGCGTGGAACATGGAGTGGTGGTTTGTTCAAACAGAATCCAACACCTTGGTAGTTGCGCCACCGTGGAGGGAGCACGCCAGATGGGCGCATCGGCCTGATCACGGATCATTCTTTCTTCCAGATAGGGCCTCTCTGGCGAGGACTGGAAATGGGGAGGAACAAGATTTCGTGATCCCAGGGGCTGAACCCTAGACAAGACGCCTGGGTGTCTCTACATATCCCACGTGATGATGGGAATCAAGCCACACGTAGTTCTGGAAGCGCAGTTTAACGTCATACTGGACGAGGAGGAGCCTGACCGTGTTGGTACACATCCAGCCAAAACTACTAAGCCCACGTGAGTCGTGCTCGGTGTGGGAAACAAGCAGTAGTGGTGGGAATTTCCCGACGCAGAGAGGGGAAGGTTAGGGCAAAGGGATGCTCGGTGACTACCGGCCCGATGACACTAACACGATCATTCAGCGCACCTAGATGTGCGAAGAGAAAGATCCGAGTATGGTGGAGTTCTACTTGAACATGAGGGAGTGGAAATGTGTGAATCATGGTGCTTGAGATTCAGATCACAATGATGGTGGCGTGACGATGGAGGATTACTGCTGACCATGTTCGCAACACAGCATCCTGTCGCATTAGCCTGAAATGGGGACAAACAAATGAGGGTCGACCGTTGACCATGTTCGAAACACGGGACCGGGTCACAAATGTTGTCAGATATCCGTAGGGACGTTGGCCTGAAACGATTGAAGGGCCCTTAGGTCCAGCATTCATGGAGATCCCTTAAGCATACTATCCACGTCGTCCGAGGGTCCTTTTGTATGTGGAAGAGGATGAGGATCCAAACAGCGAGCTCACGAAGCTTGGTCATGAGATGAGGGGAATGTCCCTGTGAAAATCCCGTGCTTCGGGCTTTTCGTCAAAACACATCTGAATACAGCAACGAAATGTATTAGAGAGAGGGAGCAGATTCCTTTCCCTTGGGGTGATCTTAGTTTAGGGTCATAGAACTCGGACCATGAAAAGTTAGACTGGGCCCGCGGGGAAGTGCCCGGGCGCTCCTACGTATCTCATAGGGATGAGAATCAAGCCCTACGTAGTTCTTGATGGACCTTAGACCATAAATAGGTAAAGGGAGCAGGGGACGCATGGCATCAAAACCTGACGTGAAGGAGGACCTAGGCCCTACTTACCGTGCGTTCTCTGAGGAAATGCTCGAGTCGAGGGACCGAACACAAGGGTTAGGCAGGGCCCGCGGGGAAGTACCCGGGCGCACCTACGTATCTCATAAGGATGAGAATCAAGCCATACATAGTTCTGGAAGTGACATGGTAGGATACCAGTGCCAGGGGAAAAGGGGAGTGCGGACGTGGCCCTTGCACTGAAAGAAGCGGAATTTGGTGTATCTTGTTTGTTCTTTAAAGTGAATGGTTTTTTTTGTGAAGCGACAGGCCTAGAATAGTAGGCCGTGATATCGCCACAAGGATCAAGCCGCGATGGGCATTGACAAATGGCATGGCGCGTGGCCAGTACCCAACGTGATGTCCTCTATAGCGAGGTCACCACAATGCGGTGCCGTTTTTCGTCGTGCGGCCAGGACGATAATGTCACAGTTTAGGGTCGTATGATAGGACCAAGCATGCATTTTATCGTCATGCAGCGCAGACGTAGCAGAGACGATGCTAGGCGGGAAATGTGCGCAGTGTTATAAAACACAATTGACGGAGACATGATCCCACATCAAATTGTACTCCATCCAGAGAGGGTAACCTTAGGCCGATGGGCCTACACAGAGGGGAAACAGGGGGAGAGACTGGCTTCCTGAATGGGTTGTACCCGGAGACAGGGCGTCTGGGCGGTCCTACGTATCCCATGAGGATGGGAATTTGAACGTAGTCCCGAATGGGTCTTAGTTTATGGTCTTAGAGCTCGGACCATGGGAGCCCCAAAGGGCGCCAGATTGCAGATTTGTCCCCCTAACATGCAAAGGTGCACTGAGGGATAGCGCCAAAAGTGTCGAGATTCCACCTGGACATGATGGGGTGGAAAATGATGTGAATCATGCAACCAACATTCAAGGACTGAAGGGGCTGGCGTGACGACAGAGGATTACTGCTGACCATGTTCGCAACACAGCATCCTGTCGCGTTAGCCTGAAATGAGAACTAACAAAACGAGCATCAACCGCTGACCATATTCGCAACGCGGGATTTTATCGATTTGTTGTCCGAAACCCTGGGGGGCGTTGCCCGTATCGGTAGGAGAGCCCTTGGGCGTAGTATCCAGGCTGTTCTTGGGGGTCCCTCTGGGTGTGAACGATGATGGAAGTCCGAATAGAGGGGAACACGAAGCTTGACAAGTGGAAGGAACTTGATCAAGTTGAATCTGACACTCTTTGTCCTAGACTAGAGTTCTCTTAATAAATGGGTGAACCACTGCAGGGAGCCAAGGGACTCAACCTTGAGGGTGATCGAGAGATGGCAGATCCCCGGGGGAAGAGGGCATGGTGCCCAAAACCTTGTATCGTACCTACACACCCCCCTGCTGGAGAGGGATGGACCAAGTGGCCTAGGTGACCGGGAAATCAGGAGATCTCCAAGAGGGGGGGCTGGACCCGAATCTTAGACATTCAGGTGGTCCTACGTATCCCATTAGAATGGGAATCAAGCCATACATAGTTCTAAAGGGTGCCTTTTAACGTCATGCAGGACAGGGAACAGGAGGACTGAACCTCAGAATGGGGCGTGTGTGGTGCAGCTATTGCAAACCCGTCGTGAATGAGGACATAGTCCTACACCGCGCCACGCAGCCCTGTGATCAGGGTCCTGAAGGAAGGATTAGAGAGGTAAATTTGCTGAACTCAAGCTGGGTCCGAAGACAAGGAGTCTTGAACGTAGTTCCAGATGAGAGTCTTAGTTTATGGTCTTAGAGCTCGGACCATGGGTGGTGACAGCTCCCGAGTAAGCACAGATGTTAACCCAATCCCTAAGCCCACGTGAGATAAACTCGGTGTGGGAAACAAGGGGGGCATCCTCATCTCAATACTTGGGGCGTCCATCAAAGGGGAGTCAGCAGAGAGTTTCGAAAGACACCTTTGATGTAGCTTGTTCCTCGAACGCGCAGACGTGCACGGGGGGAAAGTACCAAGATTCCCGAAACTCTACTCGGACATGATGAAGTGATGAAGGGTGTGAATCGTGTACCCGGCATTTGGGCTTAATGGGTGGGCGTGACGGCAGAGGAGAACTGTTATCCATGACGGGAACATAGCGTCTGTGTCGCGTTAGCCTAAGGTGGGAACAACAAACGAGCATCAACCGCTGACCATATTCGCAATGCGGGATTTTATCGATTTGTTGTCTGAAGCCCTGGGGGGCGTTGGCCCGTATCGGTAGGAGAGCCCTTGGGCATTGTATCCAGGACGTTCTTGGGAGTCCCTCCGGGTGTGAAAGATGATGAAAGCCCTGATGCAGGGATACGCAAAGCCTGGAAAGCGGGTGCGGACGTGTCCGAGTAAAGCTTGGCATTCTATGTAATAAACCAGAGTACACTTAAGCACATTGGCGAACCACCGAAGAAAAAGGATCAACGAAACAGCTCAGTAGGGGGGGGAGCATGGCGCAGTCATTACGAGATCATCGTGAATGAGGACATGATCCCACACCACACCATATGATCCCCTCATGGGGGAAGGATGGGCCAAGGGGCCAAGACGGGATGAGGATTCCCGAGAGATGGGGCTGGACCCGAAGCCTAGACGTTCAGGTGATCCTACGTATCCCATTAGGATGGGAATCAAGCCACACGTAGTTCTTGAAATGCAGTTTAACGTCATACTGGACGAGGAGGGGAATAATATACCCCTAAACAAGGGAGGTGTATGGCATGGTAAAGAAGCCGTCGTGAATGAGGACGTAGTCCTACGTCACACCATATGATCCTATAAGATAGGTCCTGGGCCGCGGCCCGGAAAGGCCAAGGGGCCTGGGGCTGAGCCTCGGTCAGGAAGGCCTGACTGGTTTGTAGTTTAACGTCTTACATGAGGAAGGGGGGTCGCGGACCCGAGGAGGCCAAGGGGCCTAAGGCTGGGCCTCGTAAAGGGAGTTGCACGGCATGGTACATGATCCCGAAGTGAACGAGGACGTAGTCCCACATCACACCGTACACCCTTATGGGGAATCCTGGGTCGTGGCCCGGATCGCTAGCACCACTTGGGGGATGTTTGTCACCTTGGGACAGAATCCCAGTCAAGGAGCGGGTGAAGCTCAGTTGCGTTCATCAACGAAAGGGGCAAACACCTCTAGGGGGAATATGCAGTCGGGTCGAGGCTTGCTCGACGTGGGTTGGGGCAAAAGTGTGCACCCTGCCCTGTCTTGACCCGAGGGGAAGATTTTGACTTTTGGGCTGGGCCAACGGACGAAATTTCCGGGCGTTCCTACGTATCTCATAAGGATGAGAATCAAGCCATATGTAGTTCTTGAAGGCCATGCAGTTTAGCGTCATGCGGTGAGGACGTGGGAGGGTAGAAGAACGAGAGTGGGTGCATGGTGCGACCTTTACAATCTTTGCGCGAGTGGGGTTGCATGAGCAGGGCCAAGAAAGCCTACTCCCTGCTACACAAAGATCCTCCAAGAAGACTATCCCCAGGGGGAATAGCGGAAGAGAAGAGCTTGAGGCTGGGCTCAAGACGAGGCGTCCGAGCGTTCCTACGTATCCCATAAAGATGGGAATCAAGCCATACGTAGTTCTTGACATGCAGTTTAACGCCTTTCAGGACAGAGAACAGAGAGGCAGTTTAAGGTCATGCGGGACCAAGTCGCAGTTTAGGGTCGTGCAGGACCCTCTCGCAGTTTAGGGTCGTGCAGGACCACTTTTTGCCCTTGGTAAAGTATCGCTTGAGGAATCTGGCATTGGTGGGAGGAGTTACATGCTCTCCATCTGTGGTCACCAAGGAGTAAGCTCCGTTGGGGTAAACCTTATGGATGATATAAGGCCCTTCCCATTTTGGTTCTAACATGGGTGGTTTCCTACCGGGAATCATTGGCGCTCGAAGGGCCAAAACCAGGTCACCCTGCAGAAAAGAGCGGAGACGAACCTTCTTGTCAAAAGCTCTCTCTATCTTGTCCTGATGCCTTTCCAGATTGTGCAGGGCACGGAGCTGGTTCTCGTCCAGTGCCTCTAATTCAGCTAGACGGATCTCGGCTACCTCATCTGGTGTCTGGTGATCATAAACTGCAGTGCGTAGCGACGACAGCTGGATCTCAATGGGTAGGACGGCCTCAGCTCCATACACCAGGGAATATGGGGTCACCTGGGTAGAGTTACGAGTCGTCGTCCGGTAAGCCCAGAGGGCGTTGGGGAGCTTGTCCGGCCAACTATTCTTGTTCTGACCAACCATATTCTGCAGAATGTTAGAGAGGGTCTTGTTGAACGCCTCGATCTTCCCATTCGCCTGCGCGTGGTAGCGGGAGGTATGGTTCGACCAGATGTCATACTTAGTGTACAATTTCTTCAATTCAGCTGCCCGGAAGTTGGTTCCATTATCAGTGAGGACAGCGTGAGGGACTCCAAACCGGTGGATAATGTTGGAGCTCATAATGTCAACGATGGAACGGGCCTTGACCTCTTTGAGCGGAACTGCTTCTGCCCACTTGGAGAAGAAATCTGTAGCAGTCAAGATGAACCTACACTGGCGGGATGTTTCTGGCGGATACGGTCCCACTACATCAAGTCCCCATACCGCAAATGGCCAAGATTACTTGGTGGGGTGGAGGGGTTCTGGCGGCCAATGCAAGAAGTTGGCGTGTACTTGGCACGCGTGGCATCTCTTGGCGTATCCAATACAATCGTGGATCATGGAGGGACAGAAGTACCCTAACCTCCGGATTTGCTGGGACAGCTTCGGCCCAGCTTGATGGGCGCCACAGGAACCGGCGTGAACCTCTTGCATAACTTGAGGTATCTCTACTCCTTGGATGCAACAGAGGAGGACACCATCAAAACTCCATTTATAGAGGGCCTACTCAAGACTGGGGCCGCTCTGGAGGGTAAATTGCAGCGCGCGACATCGGATTTTCTCGTGTTCGGCCTGGTCGTCCGGGAGCTGACCATTTCGGAGGTACTCGACAAAAGGTGCTCTCCAGTCGGGGGTGGTTTCAACCACTGCGTCTGACGAACCCGGGACTCCCGATATGGAGGGTCCGGCGGTGAGATGACTTACCTGCAGGCTATCACGGTCCTCATGGGTGACGGGAGCAATGACTCTCTGGTGGGCCACGTGTATGACCAAATCATCTTGCTCGGGTTCTGCGAGCGACGCGGCTAAGCCAGCCAGGGCATCCGCTTGTCCGTTATGCGATCTTGGGACATGGGTAACCTCTGGCCGAGGAGAGAACTGGGCCATTAGGAGGAGGGTGTACTCCAATAACGGTGCAAGCTCTGGCTTCCAGACGACGTAGTCGCCATTAACCTGTCTGATCACCAGCTAGGAATCTCCCTTCACATGTAGATGGGGAACATGGATCTCAAGGGCCAACTCGAGGCCGGTGATGAGATCCTGGTACTCTGCCTCGTTGTTTGTACAACCTTCTGACAGCAGGAACGAGTACAGAAGGACGGCTTGCGCTGGGGTAATAAAAACAATACCGAGACCCACTCTTTTGAGCTTGGGGTCGTTGAGCCTTCTACCGGTGGGGCTTCGGGAGGCGCCGTCGAAATGCATTTTCCAATATGGGGCAACATGATCGACTTAGAGGATCGTCTCGTCGGGAAAATCCAGGTCCAGGGATTGATCCGCGGAGGTTGGATGGGCAGCTAAAAAGTCTGCCAACGCTTGTCCCTTAACGGCCTTCTGAGGCACGAACCTGATATCAAATTGTTGGAGAATCACCGCCCACCGTGCTAGTCGGCCAGTCAGCATGGGGCGGTTCAGGATGTACTTCAGCGGATCCACCTGAGAGATCAATTGTACCTCGTGGTGTTGCAGGTAGTGTCGCAACTTCTGCACAGCGAAGACGAGCGCAAGGCAGCTCTTTTCGATGGGGGAGTATCTGACCTCTGTATCGAGAAGCATGCGGATGAGATAGTAGAGACTGTTCTCAGTGCCCTCGTTATTCTTCTGGGCGAGCAGCGCACCGAGGGATCTCTCCAGGGCGGTCACACAAAGGACTAGCGGCTTTCCGGAGACGGGTGGCATCAAGACCGGAGGATGGAGCAGATACTGCTTGATTTCCTCGAAGGCGGCCCGACACTCCTCATCCCATTCGTAGGCAGCGTCTTTCCTCATGAGCCGGGAAAAGGGCTTACACATTCCAGCCAAATTCGCAATGAATCGGCGTATATAGGCTAAGTGGCCTTGCAGGCCTCGAAGCTCTCGAATGTTGCTCGGGGGAGGCATTTGGCTGATGGCCTTGATCTTCTTTGGGTCGATCTTGATACCTCGGTATCTGACAACAAAGCCCAGAAACTTCCCGGAGGTGACTCCGAAGGAACACTTCAGCGGGTTCATCTTCAGGTGACGGGAACGGAGGAAACCGAACACTTTCTCAAGGTCTTTGAGATGGTCCTGGCGCTGGCGTGATTTGACTACAAGGTCATCCACGTAGCATTCTACCAACGTCCCGAGGATCGGTTTGAATATGCGATGCATGGCCCTTTGATAAGTGGCACCTTTATTTTTCAAACCGAATGGAATTACCCGGTAGAAAAAGGTACCCTGGGGAGCCCTGAAGGCAGTGGACTCCTCGTCTTCGGGGGCCATCCGGATCTGGTTGTACCCGGAATACCCATCCATGAAAGAGAGGGCTTGGAACCCGGCCGTGGCGTCAATCAACAGATCCGTCACTAGGAGTGGGAAGTCATCCTTTGGGCAGTGGCGATTGAGATCGCGGAAGTCGATGCAGACTCTGATCTGTCCATTCTTCTTCCTGACCGGCACAATGTTGGCGAGCCATTTGGGGTACTGGACCTCCTTAATGAAGTTGGCTTTGATAAGCTTGTCAACTTCGGCCTCAACCATAGCACCATGAGAAGGGTGCATTTTCCTGGGAGGCTGCTTGAACCCACGATGTTTTGCTGGGAGGCCCAGACGGTGGACGGCCACTTGGGGATCCAGCCCTGGCATCTCATCGTAACTCCAGGAAAACACATCGCGGTGCTGTTTGAGGAAGTCTACATACTACTGCCGCTCCTCGAGGGACATGGCCGCACTGATCAATGTGGGTCTTGGGTCTGCCTCGCTACCAAGGTTCACCTGTACCAGCTCATCAACCGTGGTAGTGACGCCTTCTTCAATGGCTGGGGGAGCATTCTCTAAGTCTTCCTCCCCAGCCGTGGAGGGACTTCTTGCGACGGAAGATGCTTCTGGGCTCTCAAAACCCGAGGGGAAACTGGTGCCGGCTTGGGCAGCAGCGGTCATCACATCAGGAGACTCACTTGTCGTTGAGACCATAGCAATAAATGCAATTGATCCGATCCCATCTGGCCTTCGGCCTAAGGGGCCATGCTTAATGATATCAAAGTAGTGGTGACGTGTCGGCCTGAGTCGGTTAATTCCAGCCCGGCGAAAGAGACACGTATGGCGCACCGCCGTTGTCATCAGCTTGACGTCCCGGTACTGTACAGGGGTAGGAGGTTCCGGGATGACCCGAGCCTGGTTGATGTAGGAGTACAAGGTGATTTTCCGTCGTCGCTTGGACACGGTAACATGCCTTCCTTGAGTTCACGAAACAACAAAACATTGTCCCATGTTCGGGGTCGTGGCCTCCAACTGGTGGATCGGGAGGATGTAGGCGTCGTCCATGCTTGCCCAGGGATCACTTGTGATTGGGGCGGGCTCATCCTCGCTTACCAGGATTTGCTTGTCCTTACTTTTGTAATAACCCGCATCCAGATAGCGGGCTTCACAAGAAGCGAAAGGGGACGCGTCTCCTTGGAGCACGCCTACTCGACCGTTGAGCGAGTACTTAAGGCACTGGTGATATGACAAGGGGACCGCTGCATGCAGATGGAGCCATGGCCTACCCATCAATGCGTTGTAGGCGGTGTCCTGAGAAACAACCATGAACTCGGTGCTGGAAATTAAGCCACCGAACTGGGTCTTCAGGCGGATCTTGCCGACTGGGGTTTGCTCTGTCCTGTCGTACCCCTGGATCCTGAGGTCAGAGGGGGGTCAAATCACCTTCGGACAGACCTAGCCTTCGCAGCGTCCGGGTCGGAATTAAGTTGATTCCATAACCCGTGTCAACGAGGCATCGGCGGACTTCCATACCGTTGAAGTGGCCAGTGATATATAGTGGGCGAATGTGCCCCTGTATAAGAGGGTCTTCATCTTCACCGGAGAACGAGATAACCGCCTGGAATTCGGCGTTTTCAATCATCTCGGTATGGAAGGCTTCCGCAGCTGCCACTTCCCTCTCGAAATGGAGGGGGCTCCTTAGGGCCTCGGCAAGTGCCTCGCGCATTTCAGATGACAGGCGAAGGTCCTCGAGGATGGAAAGCCTCGCCGGGATGCCGGCCAGATGCTTCAGAACATCGTACTTTCGTGACAAACGCTAACCTCTGCTTACAGGAGGTCGTTAGGCATTTGGATGCACAGCGGGTCCGGCTGGCTGAACTGGCGAGTAACTAGTACTTGGTGCATCTTGCTGCCTACCAGTAGAAGCCTGAAGAGTAGTCGCCGGGGTAGGATCGGACAGCAGAGGCTGGCCTGTCGCCGGGCAAGACTGGCTGTGATATGAACGAGGTGGCTCTCCCTGATCCAGCAACACGAACGGCGGTGGAGGTAGAGCTGAGGGTGCCGGATGGGTCTGCGCGTGCTGAGATCTGCGCTGAGCCTGCTGCCTGGTCTCGGTAGCGTGCACGGCTTGGCCGCAAATGTCGGATGACGTACCTCGATGACCGGCGCGGTTGCGATTCCGCCGACGTTGACGTCGGCTGGAAACGTTGGGGAGGTCTGCCTGGGGTTCCCCCTCATCGGGGGTCATATAGGGCTTTACCAGCTGCACGGTGTTAACCGAAGCGTACCCTTGACTGTCGCTCGAAGAGTCATCCACCGCTGGGCGGATTCTGGGAGGAATGCCCATTTAGGGAGGCATAATGTCGCCGAGAGTGCGGGATGACGACGGCACTGGCGGTGCACGTTGCTTCTTCTTACGTCGCCGCTGCTTGCCCTTTTGGGCAGAGGTCTACTGTGAAGACGATGCTGAGGCACCAGCTACTTCCTCTGAAGGTTCTGACTGCTTCAGGCGTGCCCGGATGATACCCTGGGCACGGACGACGGTTTTTCGAGCCATCCAGTTGTCGTATTTCTGGGACCCGCGACTAGGGACCTGCTGCCACTCTCCTTCGCCGTCGCTGTCGATTTCTGATCCCGCAAAGACGCCTGCCACTTGCGCTGGCGCTGGGCCCAACTTGACTATGTTGTTGTTGTCCTGGTCCTGAAGCCAGTCTTTAAACACATAGCATCGCTTGAGGGTGTGCCCCAGGATTCGATGATAAGGGCAGTAGTTGGGGTGATCGGTGAGATGCGCCTCTGCCGGCCTCCTGCACTCAGGCAGACGCACGATCCCTTGCTCTAGAGCACTTCGAAAGTAGCCAGGGACCTGATTTTTGTTGAACGAATAGGTATGGTACTTTCTTTCCGGGTAAGGAGCCCTGGGGGCCTGGTCCTGTCGAGGGACCGGAGGGGCTTGCCGTGGAGGCGGCGCCTGGTTGTCTCGCCTAGGTGGCGGTGGCGCATTGCGCGGGGGAACCTGTCGGTTATGAGGCGGTCGCTGCTGGGCAGGAGCATGTGCTTGAGGTGGAGGACCTCTGCGGGGTTGCGGGGGTGGTGTCGCCGGTAGCAATTCCAGCTGCCTCGGGGCTTCTATTTGTGCCACTGCGGCGGGTTCAGCCCTGGCGGCCCTCCTGGCTGGGATCATAGGGGGCAGCAAACGTGCCTGACTAGCCTGTTGCAGGGCCTCCTCGAGGCGCTGGGCCTTATCTGAGAAATCTCTGAACCCTCCAGGGTAGTTCTAGGTAATCAAGGAGGGTACCAGCTCTGTCTTGACGTTCCCCACACACATCGTCAGTAATTGCTCCTGAGTCAGTGGCATATCGAGGGAATACGTAAGTCCTTTCCACCGGGCGATGAAGTCTGCAACCCGCTCATCAGGCCTCTGTTTGCACATGAAGAGGTCCGCAATGCTGGTCTTTCGAGTGGTGGAGATGAACTGGTATAAGAACTGCCGACGAAGATCCTCCCAACCGGTCACTGATCTGATAGGGAGCTGGTTGTACCAGACCAATGTCGGACCTTCCAATGTCTGTACAAAACATCGGATCTTAGCGGCTTCTTGCTGAGCCGGGGTCCCCAGCATGGGGCCACACCTGGAAGAGAAATGAGCCAAGTGATGGGGTGGGTCCCCTATTCCGTTAAACGGCGAGAATGTGGGGTTTCCAAAACCCGGAGGCGCGGGCATATCATCCACCCACGCGGGATAAGGCTTGCCATCCGGTGGGACCGCCACCTGCCGTGTTTCCAACGCCTCGAGGCGGGCTGTGAGTGCCGCAATAAGGTCCTCCGGGTGGGGGTCCCTGTCTTGACGGGGATCCCTAACCACAAGCGCATTTCCAGGTTCTTCAACGCGGTAGACGGCTTCGGCCGCTCGCGGGTCAACTGGCTGGATGACCTGATGGCCGACTGGGGGAACCCGGGTTGGATTCATCAGATTGCCCCGTCGCTCAGGGGGGGTTTGGAGAGACGTATCGCGCCCTCGTGCCGTATGTTCCAGCTTCCGCCCTGTCCGCGGCAGTAGCATGATCAGGGTTGCCCGGAGGCATCTCACCGGGGAGAAATTGTTCCTGCCCCTGCTGCCCCGTCCTGGGATTACCATAGTCAGGTCGCCGCTCTGCGGCGCGCTCAGCCAATAGTTCGTCAACCAGCCTCTTCTGCTCAGCAAGCTGCTGGCGTAACGCGGCCTTCTCAGGATCCTCGTCTGTTTTCTGCACAGAGGCGGACGGGTCGGAGTGCTTGACGGTTCCGACGTGCTCTTTATCTTTGTCGGTGTTTCGACTGAGTACCAGCGTCTCGGTGGGTACGGGCAGGCCTAGCAGGTTCCTCTGCTGACGGGTGACTCTCCCTGATGGGTCGAGTAGTGGCGGTGCACCCTCTGGGGGGAAGTCTCCATCAAAGAGTTCCAGTTCGTCTTCCCTGTCCACAATGTCGTCCATGTGGACCGCAATTCCTCTCGAGGGAATGTCCTCGATGTCGCATAGCGAATCGGGTTGTCGTCGAATAGGATCGAACAGAAGGGCAACATAGTGTCCCCACCCACGGACTTGCACATGGGGGGTGGCTTCCCTGACGATCTTGCGGAGTGCCTTGAAACTCTGAACACATTTTCGTTGGAGGGCACTCTGGTGACCGGGCGACTCAGGGTGCTGGGCCACAAGGAGCGATGCTGCATCAACCAGGCGACACTGTTTTCCAATCTCCTCGAAGTTCTCTCGACTCCTGGGGTACACTACCCGTTCACAGCGGAGGCGGAAGTGCGTCGCCCACAGGGTTCGACAAAAGCATCCCACTTCTTCGGGGGTAAGCGACTCGGGTACGCGGAAATTCAGCGCCGTCGTGGGCCAGAACTTCTCTGGGAAGTAGTCCGCTGCAAGAATACTCCAGAAGCTCCTGGGTTCGTCCTCGGGGTTCAGCCCTACATTACCCCATTCATCAACCGGGGGCGGCTGAGGGACCGGTAGCGGTACCGAGGCGGACCTCTGGGATAGCAAACTCGGTGGTGGAGAATACGGCGAGCGATCAGACTGGCCACCAAATTCTGGGCCTTCCTCTGAAGAGCGAGGTGACCTGACCACAATGTCACGATAGGACGGGCTAACAGCCACTGCTTCGGGTACGGGAATTGCCGTTACCGGTGTCCGGTCATGTCGTGGCTCTACCACCGTTGACCCCCAAAACAGCTCCTCGTGATCCCGAGTAGAGGTAGAGGGCGCTTCGGGTGACGATGGCGGTGACCGCGCGGTCGAAACCTGCGAAGTTCTCCGAATCTCTTCCTCCTGGATGTACCTGCGGAGAGAGACAGGAATCCGGTGGACCTCAAATTCTGGGAGAACGAGGCTGACGCGTCTGGTTCCTGCCCCAGTCCTTGATACGGAGGAGCTGGGAGAAGGTTCCATCGCTGAATCGCATTCCGCTTCCAAATCGGAGAAGCGGGCAGGTTTGATCTCCACCTGGGCCTTCCCAGGATTCTTCTTGTGGCGGCGACGACCCACTCTTCTGCCCCTGGGTGGCTCTTCGGGACAGGTTTGACCCCTATCAGGCAGCCTTGGGGCGGCGCTGGCGCCGTGGCGGAGAGGGACCCCACTTGAGACAGCCGGGGTGCGAGGGGCACCAGGGAAAATGTCGAAGGGTACATGGGGAGGACCTCCATGAACAGTACCCATGTGGGCAGGGCCTCTATTGGCACTGGCAGGAGCATGGGGAAGACCTCCATGGTCGATGCGAGTGGAGCGAGGCTGACCTTCACTCCTTGAGTTGCTGGGGCGAGGAGGACCTTCGCCAGTTGCAGAGAGGACGTAGGGAGGGCCCCCACGTTGGAGAAGGACCGGATGGATGGTGCCTTCAGAAGTATGGGCTCCATACCCTGTACAGCGGGCGCGGGAAATGTTTCCGCGCTGAGCATCACTGCCACGGGGCAGGTCTTCCTGCAGGATGGGGGCAGCACGAGGCATGTCTCCATGACGAACCTCGGAGCGGGGAAGGCCCACGCTCTGTGGAGTAGTGGTACGGGGAGGACCTCCGTACGGGGTGGCATCACCGCGGGTTAGCTCGCGGCGATCACTACTTGGGCCTGCAACCCGGAGAGTCAACCCAGCCTGCCCGCGGGGCGGTTGGGATCTCGATCCTGGTTGGGCGAAGGGGTGCCCCTGCTCAATGTACGCGGGGGCTTCATAACGTACGTCGGCGGTGGCTCGGGACACTATAGCTGTTGACGTGGACGCGGCTAGGAGAGCGTCCTCAGCCCGGGCCCGGTGCTGACGTCGGGTCAGGCGGGCTGGTGCAGGTGGTGCGGGGACGTAGTCTGCCTTCTCTTCCTGCGGGGCCGGACGGCGGCGCTGACGCGGCCGGACGGGAGCTCTCGCCTGGGGGACCTGGGTCGGGGCCCTGAGCGGACTGAGCCGGACAACGCCTGCCTCTTCAGCGTAAGGCGAAGAGTCTTCCACGTCAACAACTATAGTGTCCCGATCCATATCCCTGCGCGGCCTGTTAGGGCGGCGTTGACAGCGGGGCCTGGAGGCTTCCAGGTCCAAGCGGGCCATATCCCTGGTCGGGATGACCCCTTCCTCCTCGTACCTACACACGAGGATGTTGATCACCCTTTGTTGGATGACCTCTGATGGGGAAAGGGGACGTGGACGTCCCGTATTCCGTGATGTGGCAGCCGTCGTGGCGGTGGTGGCGCCATGTGGAGTGGCTGTCGTGGTATTGCCCCTGCCCCTGCGCGGGCGAGGAGCGGACAGTGACCGCATCTCTGAAATAGAAACCTGGTTCCTAGTAAGCGAAAAGGATCAACTCGTCAGTACTGAGAGGAAAAGGATTGACAGCCAGTGCCCCAGCGTTCTTCCATCCCCCATGTCTGTGAGAAGGATCCACGCCAACACGCTGCAGAGCGGAATGCCCCACGTTCTACTACCCCAACTGCCGGTGAGTTTCACGACAGGCCCTCAATTTTCTTGGCAGGACCAGGCAACGGATATCTGAATCCGGTGACACGTCAATCTACTGGTGTCTCGAACGCTACTAATCTCCATGCTGAGGAGAAGAATTTCACGTCGGGTTCACCATTTCTGTTTCCGACGCTTTCTCCGGGGCGCGCGCGCATCCGTCCGTCAGGGGGGGGGACGCGCGGCTTTGTTGCCCCGCATTACCGCTTTCCAAAGGCGGGCGACATTCGTTCCTTGTTCAGGTACGTCTGCTCCTTGATCGAAACGGGATGATGGGATGTCGGTTCTTCCTTCCGTGGATTCCTCCTCAGAACTCGTCACCTAGTCCGGGTCTCCTTCATAGATTTAATACGTAGTTCGTGAAACTCTTCCCAGTGCCATATTTCCATGGGCGCCGGTTAATTACGCTGCTCCTGTCGGGACATTCCAAAGGGTCCAGTCAGGGAAACAACCTTCGGTCAGGGGATTAGTCACGTTGAGGCATCAGTAGCGTGTCTGGATGCTGGGGTACCTGGCATGTCTGTCTGTTATCCTTGACCACAAGGCTTCTCGAGGGCGTGGAAGCCCGAGGCATCCCACATAGAGCGCGGGGAATTACATGTCATAGACACGTATCTGAGGTTTTCCTCAGCTTCCCGTGTTCAACACAGGGTATGCCGCGAGTTTAACGTCCAGCGGAGACGGATGAGAGTGAAATGGGACCATCGCAGGGGGCGACGGTGAAGTTGGGCTTGAGCCTTGAAGAGGCCTCCTACGTATCCCTGTGGCAGGGAATCAAAGTCCGCGTAGTTCGGGATGGTGCCGGTAAACCGACGTGAAGCTGGACCTTGGTCCGACGGGCATCGTCGGCGTACTGACGTGAAGATGGACCTCGGTCCGATGGGAGTTGGGCTTGAACCTCTGGGAGGATTCCTACGTACCATGCCTTGACATGGATCAAAGTCCTCGTAGTTCAAATGGTGAGTCGCAATGGCTTACCACTGGACCAGAATGGGACCCGACGTGAATGAGCGACGGGTGGGCTTGAACCTCATAGAGGCTTCCTACGTACCATGCCTTGACATGGATCAAAGACCTCGTAGTTCAAATGGTGGGTCTCAATGGCTTACCACTGGACCAAAGTGTAGTTTAACGTCATGCTGGACGAGGATGGGACCCGACGTGAAGAGAACGACGGGTGGGTGTGTCGATGAACCGACGTGAAAGTAGACCTTGGTCCACTATTGGTGGGCTTGAACCTCGTGGAGGCTTCCTACGTACCATGCCTTGACATGGATCAAAGACCTCATAGTTCAAATGGTGGGTCGCAATGGCTTACCACTGGACCAGAGTGTAGTTTAACGTCATGCTGGACGTAGGTAGAACACGACGTGAATTGGGTGATGGGTGGGCATGAAACCTCGTGGAGGCTTCCTACGTTCCATTCCTTGACATGGATCAAAGACCTCGTAGTTCAAAAGGGGTTTTGTCGGTGAACCGACGTGAAAGTAGACCTTGGTCCACTATTGGTGGGATTGAACCTCATAAAGGCTTCCTACGTACCATGCCTTGACACGGATCAAAGACCTCATAGTTCGGAGAATACAGTTTAACGTCATGCGGGACGATAGTGAACCCTGACGTGAAGAAACGACGGGTGGGCTTGAACCTCGTGGAGGCTTCCTACGTACCATGCCTTGACATGGATCAAAGACCTCGTAGTTCAGGATGGGTTGGGTCAGAATGGCTTACCACTGGACCGGGGTGCAGTTTAACGTCGTGCTGGACGGGGGTGAAACCCGACATGAAAGATGGGCGGGCTTGAACCTCATAGAGGCTTCCTACGTACCATGCCTTGACATGGATCAAAGACCTCGTAGTTCAGGTGGGTTTCGCCGGTGAACCGACGTGAAAGTAGACCTTGGTCCACTGTTGGTGGGCTTGAAAATTGTGGAGGCTTCCTACGTACCATGCCTTGACATAGATCAAAGACCTCGTAGTTTAAATGGGTTTTGTCAGGGTCGGTGCTCACTCTAAGCCCACGTGAGTCATGCTCGGTGTGAGAAACAAGAGGTTGCATGGACCTGATGATCACGTCGCGAAGGGTGCTTCCGTGAGAAGCGAAGAGGGGCTTACGCGTTGGGCGGCCCATGGTGTTGGGACTTACTCCAGGATGGAGGCCCATGGAGGGGTGCCTCGTTCCCCATCACGTCCTCCACCGACCTTGGTAGTGGGGAAGTACCGAGATGCACGGGTGCAATCATCCGTACCAAAGGTTAGGGGATTACGCTCTGAGGCGACCCTTCCCCTGCGAGCATACACCACTCCGACAAGGAGGATCTCATTCCATGTGCGGAAGAGTTCCATTCCTGTGGAGACGAGTGGTGTAATGAATGTTCGAGCTGGGGGGACCCTTTGTGAGGGAGACGAGGTTGGGTCACAGTTTAACGTCATGTGTTGAGGACGTGGTGCTTGGCAGTTTAACGTCCTGCAGCTCGGACGCGGTGGGTTCACTCCACACCCCTAGGGCTTACATAACAGGTACCCTCTGGTCCTTGGGGAAGGGAAGGTGTCGTTAAGGCCATGGTAAAGGGGGGTCGTGGGAGGAACCATCGAGGGGTCCACGTTAGCGTGGCTATGAGATGAAGCAATAGCCGTTAGCGTGCCTATGCGAAGAAGCATTAGGTGAAGCAACGCTACGGGAGCTGTAGTCCATGGGACTTTGAAATCACATCGTGCAAACCTGGAGGGTCGCACGGAAAGAGGAATCGCTAAGTAGAGGAGTGTGCTTTGCGAAGTGGGGTGCCTTGGCCTTAGCATGGGGCATAGGTGGGAGTAGGAGGTTCTTCGCGAAGTGGAATAGTGTTCGCGGAGCACTGCCTCGCGAAGAAGGAGTGGTTCGCGAAGCAGGGTCCTGCCAAGCAATGTGCTTCGCGATGCATAGTTATCATGCCTTGGCATAGGGATTACTAGCATGGGTTGGGTGTTTCACGAAGCACGAGTGCTCTGCGGCTGCCCGGGTTCCCTTGGGAATCCCCTTCCTTTGCGAACGCCCTTGAGATTCGCGAAGGGCATCCCTCTCGGAAGAGGGGCTCAAAACGAAACAAATCAGAGTCGTCTCGCGAAGTAGAAATACCTCGCGGAGCTCATGATTCCCGGGGCAAAGCGTGCTTTGCGATTTGGGAGAGGAGAAGCCGAAAGGTCGGATTTTCCGTCCCCTGGACTCAGGGGGAGTCGAGTATTTATAGGGAAGGGGCGCCGCGAAGCAGGGCTCGCGCGCCGCCTTCGGGGCTTCGCGGCGGCTCGCGAACGTCAAACGGGTTCGCGGAGGATTACCGCCTCAAGAGCTTCGCGGCAGCTCGCGAACGTCAAACGGGTTCGCGGAGGATTACCGCCTCAGGAGCTTCGCGGCGGCTCGCGAACGTCAAACCGGTTCGCGGCGGATTACCACCTCCGGCGCTTCGCGGCGGCTCACGAACGTCAAACCGGTTCGCGTAGGATTACCGCCTCTGGAGCTTCGCGGGAACGCCAAGGTTGGGACGCTTCGCGGCGGGGCTTCGTGGCTGGGCTTCGCGGCTGTGCTTCGCGAGGCAGCGCGCTGGCTGTCTTTTTCGTTCCTTCATTTCGGGCCACATTTTTGGCGCCAACAGGAGTGTTGACAATTATATTCCTGATTTTAAATACCTAATGTTGGGGAGGAACATATTCTATTGTGATGAAAATATATATATCAGGAAACTAATTTTTTTTCATCATATATAAGATCGAAATGAGGACCATTGATGGAAAAAGGCATCTAATATAATCTTAGAAAAACATAAACTATTAAAAGATAAATTTGGATCAAATATGATACATTCCCACCACTTTTTAGTAATGTATTACACCTTATCATCTTTTTTAGTCACCAAAATTGATTAATAATAAAATTTCTATCTTACAACTCAACCAAAACAAATAATGGAGTATATTTCCACCAAGGATCGAGCATTGTAAAAATATTTTTGTGTCTTTATTTCTTTCATTACAGTTACATACTGGTGAGAGTGACAATAAAATATGGAAGATTGAAACCTTAACCAGTCACATAGGTGGGTTTCAAGAGATAAATTTTAAAAATATTGTCACTAATTCCACCCAATTCTGAGTGATACATCACCACATACCTAAGAACATAAATTTATATCAAAGATTATATTGGCTTCCTCTAAGTGATCCTTTTGTTCTTTAAGTTGAATATGATGATTCTGATTTTTTCCAATATAAGAAGTGTTATTATATTCAATTGAAATAATTTTCATAGATTGAAAAATAATATTATCCCATATCTTCTCTTATAATGACTAGAAGTTTGTGGTATTGTTATAGTTGGTTTTACACTATTTGATAGATATTATCCCATTAAAATCTTTAATATAAAAAATTTTAATTTGATGGAAAATAAAATATACAATTTTTTATATCCTTGTCCTATAAATTTTATACAAATGTAATGGGACACAAAAGTACCAAAGTGATGTGGGATAATCTAAAAACATTTCTAAAGGAAATGTAAAAGTGAAAGAAGCTGAAATCTAGATATTTATTGAATAGTTTGAAATTTATTGAATGGATTAAGATTATACTATTAATTAATACTTCATATGGGTAATGATATTATTAGTAATATAAAGGGTTTTGGAGAAACTCTAAGATACTAAACCCTTATCAAGAGTCTAATGAGAAATTTTCCTAACAAATTTGATGAAAATATTTCTACTTTTGAAGAAAAGGAAGAATTATATCTTGTTGAATTAAACTAAATACATTTTTTACAATGAAATAAGAAAAACCAATATGTTTAAGAAGAAATTCTTGGAGGATATTCCATTAAATGTTATGAATGATCTTAAAATTAAAGATTAGGACAACGAGTCCTCATATAAATATGAATATAGTGCGGAAATGGATAAAGTGTATAAGAGGATTATAGATCTTATCTGAAATAATATCCCAAAAGAAACGGGTAAATATAATGGGAACCTCCCATTAGAATGATTTATGTGTGGAGGAATTAGACACTTTGCTATTAACTATCCAAGGATGAAAGGTAGTGAGTATGGTGAAGCTGAAAAGGAATAATGTTACAGGAATAAGTGAGGGAGTAGAAATTCTAAGAAAGATAAGGAATGAATTTAAGTTAAAAAAAGATTTCCCATAAGGAAAAAACAAGAATGTGGAATAAAGAATATGAGTATTACTCTATAAAAAGTATAAAATTTTAAGAATAAATCTTGAAAATGTTTATAATATATATGTATCATGTTGAAAATCAGGAAGAAATCTCATGTAGTGATGAAAAATGAAAATAATCTAACATTGAGTGCATATTGAATGTAAATATGTAAGTGTGTCATAAATGAAACACCCAAGACTATATGAAAAAATAAATCTCCAAATAAATATGTTGATAACATGAAGTAAATTTTATATAAATATCATAATAAGGAGAATGATTTTATTAAGAAAATAAAACTTCTTAAAGTAACATTTGTTGAATAAGAAAAAATGTTAAAGGAGTTTGAAGATAAATTTATTTTAAAGAAAGAATAATTAAATAATACGCATTCAAGGTGTCTAATATATTAAATGATGATATTCATAATGATATATAACAATAAAATAGTTACATAAATAAAAAAAAATTGTTCATAAAATTTTGAAAAATTTTAATGAAATCTCAGGTCAAATCTACACTTATAAAACACAAGAATGATTAATCTATGTTATACAATAATTAATATTCTAATGTAAAATATGGGACATCATTGATTGAGAAAATAATGATAATAAAAATTCTATATCAAGATGAATCAAATATATCTCATGAAGGGAAGTTTCCACAAGTAAAAAAACAAAAGTAATCTAGGAATGCACTTAGAAAGAAAGAATGTTTTTGTAGATAGTTTCATCTGTTTCATAGATGACCATGTTTACAAGGAAACTATTGATAATTTGGTGTCTTTGGTAATAAATCCTATATTTTCTGGTATAACATATCAATTTATATGGAGTTAGATAAGGTAGTAATTAAGGGGTGGTTATCCAATGAAAATGGGGATCAATTCTAAGAAAAAGAATGTTGTGAATAGAAATATATCATGATTTCCAACTCATACTATATTTTATTAATTTGAAAATATTTATATAAGTTGATACCAATAAGTTCATTGTGCTAATAAATGTTTGAAAAAACATATAGATTAAACTCTTTAGGATAATAGATATAAGATGGTTCAGAGAAGAGATAAATATGAAATGTTACTTTTTATGGAGGTGTATATTAAAATTATAAAGAGAATAAAACTATAGGTACTTGATAGTTCCTACTCTTCTCATTTTAATAAGTATATAAAAATATTATAGAAAATCAAAGAACATGATAAAGGTTTTATTTATTTTGGGAAGGAAAGTATCTTAAATATTAGGGGAATCAATATAGCTGAGTTTTGATCTAAAATTATAATATATACATTTTTTTGTTCATTGATGAAATTAAACACAACATATTTAGATTAATTTATCATTATTATGATTATAATTAAGTTATTTTCAAAAGAAATCATTTTATCATTAATAGATTAAAATATGAAAGAAATTTCACTAAGATTGAATGAATAAGTGGTAACGTATTCAAAATTGGTGATGAATGTAATTCATATTATCTTAGTATAAAAGAAGAAAATTATCATTTAAAAATATGAATTGATAATCCCGGTGAGATGGATTTGAGTAAAATTTAAAAGGAAAATATAGTTGTAGATATACCCAAACTGAATAGAGATAGCTATGTTATATTTGAATCATCTCAAAATGGAAATATACTATATAAAAAACAGAAGAGATGAAAATAAATTGACTAAGACACTTGAATTTATATATAAAAATTTATGTGTTCCAATGAGACATAAATCCATTATAAGTAATTTATTCATCATAACATTTATTAATGAATTTAAAAAAAATAATCATTGTTATTTTTTCAGTCACAAGTTAGATGAAGGTGAGATAATCAATATTTTTATAAGTAAAATTGAGAAATATCTAAGGTCATACATTAAGAACTAGAGAAATGTTAATATAAGTGGTTTCATTGGAAATTATTTGTAAATACTAATCTTCTAATAATGGGATTAAACATAAATAAAATTTTCATTTCACTTCCTAGAGGAATGGTGTTATAGAAGTAATGAAGAGAAACTTAGTTAAAATGGAAATAACCATTATTATTGAATACAAACACACATAATTATTCTAAAGGGGAGATGTAAGTATAGATATACATATTAATAATAGATATTTATTTAGATCAAAATAAAATATTGATTCATATGATATTTATTATAAGAATAAAACTACTTTGAACCAATTCATTATTTTTAAGTCTATGGTTGATGAATATTAAAAATAAAAATTTGTTAAAGTTTGATGCGATAGTTAAGGAAGGTTTTTTTATTGGATATGTATCCAATGTAAAATGTTACAAGTTCTCAAAAATTATGTTTGAAAATATATTAGATTAAAATTTAGGGAGTATTATACCAGAAAGTCTGATCCAAGCAAGCTTGGACCACCAAATTTATTAATAAAATTAAAGTGCAGAAACAGGAGAAGGAAGAGAGAGAGATTACAAGTCAAAACATTCATAGTCACCACCCCCATACCTGATCGTGTCATCAGCATCAGCTGATTCCCATTCTGATTGGGTCTCGTATTGTTTAAGAAACTTCTTATTGAACTTCCGTTTGTCCAGCTGCTCCTTCGATAGCTTCTCAATCTCCTTCTTGGCAGATGCCCTAGTGGTCACGGTACTCGGAACTGAAGAGTAGTCCTTCCTTGGTTTCCTTGAAACAGGGGCAGACCTAACACCCTCATTGTCAGAGCCTCTTTTTTTTCTCGTCGAACAATATCACTATATGATATCGTATTTTCATCCATACCTCTTCCATTGGTCTAAACATGAGAGGCACCCCCTTTGCAGAGGGTTAGGTCCCCAACTCCAGGAGTGGATTCCTCCACCCTTCCATTCTCAGATGCAGAGGAGGAGGGCTGTGGAATCTTAAGGGGAGGACCCTCACCTTCAGTAGTCTTTGACTTGTTGCCCGAGACCCTGATCGGGGTACGCACCCTCCCCTGTTCATCTTCAGAAATGTTCCCCAATTTCTCAGGTAACTCAGATATCTGAAATTGCTTCTGGATTTCATGATGATAATCAACATGTAGTTGCACATCACCCTGATTAGAGACATCAACCTGGTGAGAGTCAGGGATCAAATTATCAGAAGTGATAACCTCAGGATCTCTAGAAGGGCCGCAATAAGATCTTGTCGGAGTAGAATCAACAATCAACTCTTTTCCCTTTGCAGGAGTCGGCACATCAGGGGCTGCCTTCATAGGAGGGTCACTGTCCTTGATGACATGCTTTGGAGAGGACGATTCCTTCATAGTATCCTTTTTTCGACAGAGATTGGAGGGGTGTCCTCGCATCCCACACTCCTTACAAGAGTTTTTTTACGACACAACTCCAAAGAGTGCCCCACAGTCCTTCATTTAGTGCAGAAAAGAGGTTTCTTTTCATATTCAACATCAATTTAGGGAGTATTATATAAAATAAAATAAAATGTAAAATGATTAATATTTTGAAAATATAAATGAGAAAAACGTATTTCTGGGAAATTTAGTGTGTGGGAAGCTTGAAATGAACAAGATAATAGTAATATTTATCTAGTTCATACCAATAATGATTATGGTGCCTAGTAAAAATTGAAAATAAAATATCATAGGATGAAAAATAACGTGAAACTATAAAATAGAATTGAAATTCATAATACATTAGTTTACACAATAAGTATTTTGAGACATGACAACCAAAGAAACCTTATTTATAAAGTTATGACATACTCAATTTTAGTGGATATTGATAACAATCAGTGGATAGATTCAATAAATGAGTTAATATATCAAATTTAAGGGATTAATATTTAGGATTATGTTCTAATATGAATGGGAAATAATGTAAGTGTAACTAAGTGGGTATTTTGAGACAAGATCAATGAAAAATAATAATTTTTGAGAAAAAATATGGATTAGTGTTAAAAGGATAATATTAGAATTAAGGGGTTTAGTTTAAAGAAAAAATCACATGTTACAAGACATGAATCTATATAGAAGTTCTCTGTTATTCCATCACATAGTAATTACAAAGTCCTTTAAATGGGTGTGAATTTTGTTTTCTTAAACATAAAAATTAAGAATAAGAATATTTTAAAAAACCTAAAGGTTTTTTCCTTGATAATGTTTAAACTAGGATGTGTAGGATGAATAAATATCTTTATGGGATGAAACATGCCCCAAGATTTTTATAATCAAAGTTGGATAATATCCTGAGAGACATTAAAATCAGTAAAGATAAATATTTCACCAATAGTTTTGTAATGTAAATGACTATAAGAAATCATTTTTTCATTTTTTATATTTAAGAAATCATTATTACTAGAGTAAAATAGTATTCACGTGACCAAACATTTAGAAAAATGAAGAATAAATTTGAAATGGACTTATAGAAATGAGTTTCTTCAAATGATTATAAGTTATGAAAAAATAAAATGACATATTTTTATCCTAACCAAATTATACCATCGAATACTTGAATAAGTTTATCATTGATGAATCCAAATAGGTTTCCATAGCCACAAACAATGGATCGAGGCTGATTACAGGTGTTAGAGGAAAAAATGTCAATAAAAAAGAATTTAAAAGGATAAAAGGAAATTTGTTGTATCTAAATACATCATGAACTAAAATCATTAATGTAGTGACATTGTGTGAAAGTTATAAAAGTGATCCAAAAGACTCATGGTTTATTTATTCCTAGATATTTCTCAAATACATCAAATAAAATTTCATTTTATTATGATTTATTTAATAGTGTAGAACCTGAAATTTTCTAGATATATAATTGTTTATTAGGTTAGATATGGTTATGACATGAAACATTAGTTAGTTGATAAATTATTTCCAGAATAATGTAGTTTAAGTTATCATTTAAAGAATCAAAAAATCAATGACATTCAACACTTTATATGATGTGTAAATTTATTCTTCAAATGATTGTATACAAACTATCTAGATCATATAGTGGTTTGATGATTTAATAGTGAGAATTGGGAAAGAATTTAGATATTCATATGATAATAAATATGAAAATGATAAATAAAAGAATCAATTATAGAACATTATATATAAACATATTGACATCAAGTATAATTTTATGAAAGAGAAGGTTTCACATAGTTATGTCAGGTTGGGATTCATTCCAATAAGGAACCAATTTGCAGATATCATCCCCAAGGTCAAAACCAATGATAAATTCGAATCCTTGAGGTTTAATATGATTGGTCACCATTCCATATCACTTGTGAAACTTTTCAATTCCCTAAAAAAATGGTATTATCCTTTCAAAGGAGGGGAAATGTACAAAAATCCTATGTATTATAATTTTAATCCAAAGAAATAAGTTTTTTTTAAAATGTGGGGAGAAGTGTGTGTATGGATTGAGAGTGATTATATCAAAATAACATGGAAAAACATTTCTTTACACTATGTTATGGAATTCTGTAAAAAATAATGCATCCAAAATTGTGGCCTTAGATATTTCTCATTAATATAAATTATTATTTGATGAAATGTTTTGTGGCTATTTAGAGTAGAAAATACATCTAAATTTTCTTATGAATGGATTTTTTATTTTATCAATAAGGAAGGCCATTGTGAAGTTGTGATTATTAAAAAAAAATTGGTTTAATTAAAAAAAATTAAGAAATATCTACATTTGAATGGATACATTTCGTTTATCTACCCCATATGTGATGATTGTGGATAGAAATCTTATGGAAACTAAGGAAATGTGTAATTGAATAAAAATTACTTCGTGTCATATTTTTTGGAATATAAAAAATCTAGAAAATGTGGAGAATAAAGGATTTATATTAAAGTATTAATAATGAAATTATAAAAAGTGTTAGGGTAATTTAAATTCTCAAAATTGTGTATTCCATAGTTTTTAATGCATTGGTAGTAGATTATAAGATATTTTAGAAGGGATGATATACATTTAAATTCTTTTGAAGTTTTTAAATGAGTTTAATATTTATCTAAGAGGACCCTAAGATAAATCAAACTGGATCTAAGATTAAATAAAGTAATTATATAATTTATATAAGTTACTGAAAATATTAAAATATCTTGTACTCTATATATGATTCTTTTTCAAGATCTGTATGTATCACTTGACACACATGGAGATATCTCTATGATCCATTTCTAATATTGGGTTGAAAATTGGAAAGGGTACCAAGGTCATATTTGAGTCAATGTGTACATTATATGGATATCATATGAGTCATTTTTATTTTTCATATATATTATTTTAATTTTATGTATGATTTATTTTAAACCATCAAATGAGTAATTTGAAGCCTTGTATGAGTGATTTCAGACTAGAATAAAATTTATTAAACTCTATATAAAAGTCATATGTAGACACCATATGTTCCATTTTTATGTAAATACTTAGAGAATGTTTAATGGATGAATTATCTAACATATTCAGATTTATTAAAAAGTAAGAATTAATCTATCTGATGCATGTTCTGATCTTCATGGATTAAATATCATTATTAGAATAATAGTGATCCAAATAAAAAATATTTGAGATGAATTCCAAGCCATAAGAAAGAAAGGGGTTATGTACAGATATAATTAATTCAAATTGAATATAAATTCCATGGATCACATGGATATTTAAAAATAATAATTAAATCAATCCATAAAAATTATTTAAATTATAATTTAAATATTGAATTGAAAGGAATATTAAATAATATTTTTTGAGAATTCTGTATAAGAAATATTGTTCATTTTTTAATATTCAAGTCACTATTTTAATAATTCATGGATCCTTTATAATTTCATTATGTAAAAAACATTTATATAATTATATAAATACTGAATATAGTGAAATAGGTATACGGGAGTATGGAGTTTGATAGAAGAAACTAAAATCATTATACACTATTGTAGCGGAGAAATAATTAAGAGACTAAATACGGGATCTTTTCAAATAGAAGAGAAATTACATGATGGATAATTTGATAAGTTTAGGAGATTCCAAATCATTAAATAATTGAATAAACTAAAAAATACATGTAAACATGATCATGATTATCAGTTAATAATGTTTTTAAAAAAGTAAAATTATATGATCTAATGATCAAGAAGGAATAGAGAGAGAGAGATAAATTTCAAGTGCTTATGAAGATACTAAAAGAAAAATGTAATATTTCTTGTTCAAGTATGAATAATTTTGTTTTTGGTAGTTGTAATATTCATTTTATAGTATACTCTACAAATAAGGGAATAGTTGGACTCTATATTGAAGGGATTGGGAAGATCCCTGGTGTAACCACATGGGTTAATAATACAGAATCTATGATTAGGGAAACTAACCACTCACAAGAAGAAGTGGGATTTTAAAGTTGATCCCTATAAATATTGGTCAGTTTTTATTAATTTTAGGATTCATTCAAATTATTTTGATTAATTAAAGAGTGAGTGGATCACGAATTTAACTAGAATAAGAATTTGAATTAAAAATTAACTAATTCATAAAATTATTCCACTAATTCTCCCACCCCTTTCTCAGTGGTACCTACCTGGCCTAGTCTCTATAAGTGGTGTCAGGGATAATCCATGTTCCTTCTAATGGTTCTAATAATATTTTGAATGTGTAAAGTCTGAATCCCAGTAACTATAGTGTGGTTCCCACATTTTATGGAATGAACTATCATAGTTGTAGGATTATGGTATGTATATTCTTAAGTGTGGGACATATACTAATTCTTGAGGGTGTTTATATGAAAATATATATGTTGATGAAAAATCACATAATTCCATTCTAAGGTCTCTTTTATACATTTTTAAAAAAAATATCAAGGGAATCCATCAAGTAATGTATATTTGGGATAAATTGAAGGGTATTTATAATGGTAATATTATTTTTAAGGAATCCAAGTTGTAAATTTAGTGTAGGAAGTTTAAGGATATAAACATGTTTAATGGTCAAAATTTGACGACTACTTCAACAGGGTCGGTGAAATGTTTATAAATATCCTGGGATTTTAATTTTGGTAAAAATATGATGAAATTGTTTTAGATATGTTTTTTCTAATGATTCGAAATATAGAAGATAGATAAGACCATTAATTGGATGATTTTCATAATATTCTCATTTCATATGAAATGATTAATATTTCAGTTTTTAGAAGAAATAAAAAAAATGAGATATCCTTGGATGCTATGAGAAAGGTTGAATTAAATGATGGTGATAAAGTATAATCTTATTATTCATATAAGGTGGAATATAAAGAATAATTCAATAAAAATGGTTACCTTATATAAATGAAGTTTAAATGTGAAAAGAGTAATGTAAAGGGAAGTAACAACCAAGGTGGTATAACTATAATGGAAATGGATATGTTATCATTAATTTAAAAAATAGAAGGTTTTTTTATCTAAATCAGATGAAGAAGATGAGAAACTTCAAAAAAATGGGAAAATAAACAAGGATCACATTAGAAGTATGTAAAGTAATTTTATGAAAAATGAGGAACAATATAACTTATCCTCAAGGAACAAGTTAGAGAATGATGTTAAATTTATAGAATTTAATTGAATGAGTTTTGATACTTCAAGTAGTGATAATGATGTAGGTGAAAAATTTGGGATGGAATATAGGCTAAAGTATATTTTTTATGATTTTATGGAGAAAAATCATGGTTTATATTTGAGAAGTGGATGTAAATAAAATATAAGGATAATGTGTTTGAGATAAAAATAGAATGTGTAAATAAATAATTAGCGTACATTGGTGAGATCATGAAATAAAAATTTAGAGTATCATAGAAGGAAAAGATAATGAGAGATATTTATGGGGAACAAGTTATGAAAGAGGAAAGTTAGTTTGATACACAATCAATCTGTGAGGTATCTTTGAATGAGTTTAAAAAGAATAGATAAACCTTAATGGATTTTGTTGAGGCTCAAGTTATGTCTTCTCAAACTAGTGAGAAGAATGGATCAAATATACTGGTGAAAGATATTCCTAATAAGTCTCTAGATAAATATATTTTTAATATTAGATAATTTTATAAAATAAAAAGTGAAACTATTTAGAATAATAAAAAATAGTGATAAACACTCTTCCAAATCAAATAAAAAGAGAAATATGATCGGTCGACCATTACCCCTTAGAAACTTTGTGGACAATTTTCAATAGCATAAAATTAAATAAATTAGGGGGAGATTTATCTTCAATATATAATACTAAAGTTTCAATAATTCTAATAGTATAATTATATATTTTGAAATAAATCATTCTCTTATGGGTTTATCAAGTAATTTTCATGGAAGATGCATGAACCAGAGAAAGCCCAGGATTTGGCCAAAACAGGTCACAAGAGAAATTTATTAAACATAAGAAAAGAATGAGTCAGACAACAGAGGTATTATTACAAAACTGAGAGTATATAACACCATGCATATCTGCCTCCACCAGTGAAGAGCAAGACACTGGAGCTGTAAAAGACCATGACATATCCATCACTAGGATTTCCTTCGTGGAAAAAGAAACTGCCACCTGATTAGCCTCCCTATAGGCATGCGAGACAATCAAATTTTGATGGTTTACCTGATTAAGACATTCAACCCATTTTGAGAGTACCCGCCAGGGCATGTTCTGCGTTTTTGTTTGTAAATCATGGACCACAAGTTGAGAGTTTGATTCAATCCATAGCATACTCCAATTATAGTGGACATCATACCTAATTGCATGAACTATCACCCATAAATCAGCTTCGAAGGCAAAGCCGATGCCAGTAAATTGATAAAAACATCGTTTCACAAATCCAGGGTAAGTGCGGAAGACACCACCACACCCTGAAGGACCTGGTGCACCAGAAGCATCTCTATCCACATTGACTTTGGGAAATGGACTGATCGGTGGTATCCAACAAATGTACCTAAGCATCCACAGCTTCCACAGCCATCCAAGAACACCAAGAAACCACATAATCTATAGATCTGAAACAATATTATACATCTCACCAAATTGAACCCTTGAGGCCTCATAGACCTCTGGATGAATCGACATCATTCCAACCGAAATATGCACCTTTCTTCTATAAAAAACTACAGCATTCTGAGTAGTCTATATTGCTGCAATCACAGCCGCAACAACCACGGTTATGATGTTCCACACCTGTTCGCTGTAACAAAGTCCAATCATCCATTCTAGTAAATCAAATAGCCTATTCTGGTTCAATTGCATCCCAAATGGGGTCCCAACATAGTCCCACAACTTCCTCGTTTAGGCATAGTCCACAAAAAAGTGTTGGACATCCTCCTCTACACACATACATAAATAACAGGATGATGCAAAGTTAATCCAAGATCACTTAAGCTAATCATGAGTGGGAACCCAGTTTTTAAAAATTTGCTAGATTAGATAGAAGTGAGAGGGTCTAATGAACGAAGACCTATATTTCATGAGCTAGGTAGGTGAGTGACAAGAACCCCCAAAAGCCATCTGGTAGTAGTCCCTGCAATTAAACTGACCATTCCTGTTATGTTTCCATACCAGCGTATCACAATCCATAAAATGATAAGATTGTATTTCCATATCCACCTAAGAGGGGATCATATTGTCAAAGATTTTCTTCTGAGATAAAAAATCAGCAATGGAAAAGTGTCTAGAACCAGAAGGAATGTCCATATTGTCCTGGAGAGGTCGTTCAAGCAATGTCGTACTCCAACAATTAATATTAGAGTCACGACAGACCAACCACTTTGTATCATTTGTGATACGTATGAAAGAAGACTTAATAGATGCCCAAACAGATGATGTAATATAGTATTTGTAACCATTAATGATCCTGACTTTGAACCGGTTAACTAAAAAATCAGCAGCATTGTCCTTGGAGATCAGACCCCAAGTGAATTTACCAATAATCCCATCATTGAATGTTATTAAATCCTTGACTCTAAGGCCCCAAAATTCAACTATCCTGACACATTCTTTCCAAGACATAGTAATAGTCTTCAACTCATGAGTTTACCCCATCCAAATAAATATTCGGACCAGACATTGAAGCTCCAAGATGAGTCCTCAAGGCCAATGATAAACTAAAAAGGAGTAAAACAAATTTGATGTTATTAGTGAGTTAACAAGTCATACCCTCCCAGACATAGACATTTACTTCCCGTTCTATCTAGAAATTTGATTAAGAATACCAGAATAGATCCATTCTAAGTATCACCTCTTCACTTTTCCCCAAAATAATGGAATACCAAGGTATTGAAAGGGAAAAAAATCCCTTTTTCACCCCAAGATATCTAATTATCTTGTTCTTCTTTCGTATCCTGACACCATTTCCAAAAATAATGAAATATTTATCCAAACTTATTGCTTGTCTATCCACCTCTTCCTAATGTTGAAAAAAGCCTTTATAGAAGAGATAGATTTACTTGAGGCTTTCCCAAACAAGAGAATGACATCAGCATACAATAGATGATATAGAGTAGATTCTTTCCTTCCATCTTAAATTTTCTTGTAAATACCCATATGTGCAAGTTCAGTAATACTTCTACTAATATATTCCTCAGCAATATCAAATAAAATACTAGAAATTGGGTCCCCTTTTCAAACACCTCTGGTATAAGGTAAGAGTCCTCTAGGTGTAACATTGATGAGAATGGACAGCCTTGATGAAAAAAGAATGGTGATTATCAACTTGATGAACATATTAAATAAGCCATTCCTCTTAAGGACCTCTAATAGAAAACTCCACTTGAGTGTGTCAAAGGCCTTTGATATGTCAATTTTCATTGCAATGCTTCCTTCCTTCATCTTCTTTCTCATGAGATTGACACTTTCTGAGGTAGTAAAGAGGTAATCCTTAATATTACTTCTAGGAACAAATCCAAATTTATTTTTAGTGATCATATCACCAACCATACATGCTAGGTTTTTCATGTGAATTTCACTAATCAGCTTAGGGATAGTGTTCCCCAAATCCACTGGCCTAAAATCCTTTATGTCAAGAGCATTGTCGTTCTTAGGTAAGAGGGTAATGAAATATTAATTCATCTCATATGGAAGGTAAGAGTTAATAAAAAAGTCCCTTATGGTTAGGACAATATCATCCTACAAGATATCCCAATAAGACACAAAAATTTTATTAGTAAAACCATCTGGACCAAGAGCACTCTCTACATTGAGGGATAAGAGAGATGCTTGAACTTCCTCCTTGAGAAGAGGGGTGACAAGAAATTGATTATCATGGTCCCCAATGCATGAGTGGATATTCCCCACTATGCTATGTATGTTTCCACAACCATCATCTCAGTACAGCCCCTTAAAGTGCTCCACAACTGCCAGTGCAATCTCATTTTTAGAAGTATATAATTGAACATTAACGTTGATTTCTTTATCACTTGCTCATGAACTTTTTTCCCAATGAACTCTAATGAAAAACATAGAGTTCATGTCCCCATCCTTTAAACAAAAAACATTCAATTGATTTCTAACCAATCCCTCCTTGACTATTAGACGATCATATAGTTTTTTATGTGCCATTAAATCCTCTCGGGATAGACTATCCTGATGCTGATTGTGGATATAGACACAGAAGAGCTCCTCCTCAGTATCCTTGATATCAAAATCAATTTTAGAAAAATACATTCTACTCCATTCCTTAAGAAGATCCTTAATATGATCCAATTTCTCAGCCAACCTCCGAAGCAAGATACCTATCAGATTAAACCTCCAGGCTTCCAACACCATTTCCCAGCATCAAGGCTCCATGATCCACCCATTATTAAATCGAAAAGGACAGGGTTCTGACCATGCTGAATGTGTGTTAATGTCCAAAATAATCATGTTATGATCTGAGTGATGTTTAGGGAGTGTAAATCCAGAAATCCCATGAGAAGCATCCTGGTCATTTAGTTGAACAAAACATCTATCAAGCTTGCATTCTTGCATCCCATTCCAGGTGTGTCTACACCATGTAAACTCAGCTCTGGCAATTATAACTTCAACAAGATTACATTGATCAATACATGTGGAATGTTCAAAAACAGTAGTCCTATTCAAATTCACACTAGTTTTCTCCTCAGGCCCCAAAACCATGTTTAATTCTCCCATAGATAACCATTCATGATCCATGCTGCCAGAAGCCTCTCTGAGTTCCTCTTAGAGTTCCCTTCTCCTAATATAGGAATTTGAAGCATACACAAAAGAAACTGAAAATCCATAATAATCAATGCTGCAAGATAGAAAAATACTCTGAGATATGTCCAAATAAGAATTGATATGGATGGATTCATGCCGAAACACCTAGAAATGATCCATCTCAACATCATGAAAGTCATGTTCCACAAACATGTACCCCATGGAGTCCCATTTAAACCCTTTCCAATTATCAAATAGTAACATTGGTTCACCAACACCAACCGGTATAGGCTTATGGGCCATCATGAAATGTCTAAGGGATTTGGCCATCCAAGAATTTCCTAGCCCTTGACAATTCCAGAAGAGAGACTTCCTTGAAGATGGGTCTTCCCCCTTATCAGAGGGCCACCCTATGATGCGATAGGCATGTTGCATTTCCCCTTCATCCCTTTACCTTTATTTCTTGGCCCTTGCTGAGTACTGCCACCATCAGGACTCTTGATGATAGATTTTCTAGCAACCTATTCTACAACAATATTAGTAGCCCCATAGTCAACAATCTGATGTGGAACCTGGGTAGAGATAATGACCCCTCTACTATGAGCATCAGCCTGCACAAGTGGTCTGTCCATAAGAGGGTCTGCTGTAATTCCATAAGTAATGTTAACTGAATCAATGGGTTGTGAGTCATCAACATCATCTGACCAGAAGATACCATTGAATTGTATAAATTGTTTTTGAACATTTGGATGAGTCGGATCACTACACACTTTTGTCCTTCTAGCAGCTTTGGAGGCTGATGTGTGATCAAATTTCCCCCAGATCAGTTATAGCAGAGACCACAACAACACCATCACCATCAGAAGGTGGTAGAATCAGAAAAATCTCTACTGACTGAGGTGTACCTTTATCCACAAGAAAATCATGTGCAGTAGTCACCATAGGAACAATATCACTGGCCCAGGTCCCAGCTTCCATCTCAGGGCCACCAACTTTGGAGTTCACCACACATGTGTCCTGAACTGGAACAACTTGATATGCTTCCACCGGCTCCTACCTTTCAAGAGGCCAAGAGGACTGTCTAGGGCCTTCCTGGTTTGAGTGCATAGGTGTAAGAAACCCCTTCATCACCCCCTAGTCAGTAGCCTCCTCAATATAGAAATCATGTAAAAATTTCTCCTTTCCCTTCTTCCTTTTATATGTAGCTTCATCATGCCCTTTCATTTTATAGAAAACACACTCCTTATTCCTTTTACATTCGACCATGAGATTTCCAAAAAACATGTAGCCCAAAAAGACCTTAGGATTTCATTCATAGATAATCTCTAACTTCATACTATCATCTTGTGTTGTTAGACAACCTCCTCCACAAGAGTGATTGAAATGTCCACTTCCACCAATACTCGATCATAGTGTCCTGATCTCAAATCGATTGTATTCTGATCTAACTAGATTGGGTTTCCAGTAGCTGAAGCGATGTCCCATAAAATAATTGGATGCCAATAGAAACAATTCAGCCTACAGATTCGAATCCATATCTGGGCATGCATGTTTCGAACAGTCATGGGATCAAAGTTGCGATCCCAATCCCGAATTTTCAAAAAACTAGGCTTCAGAGGGATGGTACCCTCACTCTACGCCTTTCTCGTACACTTATCTGAGAGGAATATAGTATGGTATTACCCCCTTCCCATTGCATTCATATTACAGTCATCAAAACCCCATAGATCCTCAATCCACTTAGTCAGGTCATTGAATTTTCAGAGAGTCACACCTTTGGGAATGATGACAGGAGCAATGATCGAATATCAACAAAGGTTTTCCCTTTCTTCAACTACCTCATGGTTTGCCGACACATGAGCAAACATCCCATTATTAATCACCTGGCCAATTGGGGTGCATCAAAGGAGAATTTTGGCCCATAATTTACCTTCACAAGAAGAGATCCAAGAGCTTGAGAAGTTTTCTAAAAGTGAAAACTTAAATATTCAATAAACTCAATATAGATTGTGTGAGAAATCAAAAAATTATATAAATTTTATTTGAACATTATATCATCCCACATAAAATTAATTATAAATATGATTTAATAATCTATTAATTCAATGGATTTGATGCCTTAGGGTATGATGTAAACGCAATATAATTTAAGATTTCTATATAATAGAATTTTAAGGAAAACTATAAAAGTTTTTTATAGGAAAATATGTATAAATAATTCATTCTATGTTTCTATTTGAAAAAATGAGTTATATTTGTTAATAAGAAACTCTTAGAAATTTTTCAACTAAGGAATTAATACAAAAATCCTGATTCCCTATACTTTTTATTTGTACTAACATGTAGTTAATTATAGAAGTATTTCCAAGGAGGATTTAGATGGTGGTTTTATACATTGTATAGAAATAAAGGTTCCCATCATAGAGTTTACTAACTATTATGATTAATATGCAATTTCTCCCTTGAGGGGAGAACATTCGAGTGGAAAGATATTAAAGAAGAGTGTTTCTATTGTTTAAATATAGAATCAAGACAATATAAAATCAAAGTTGATGTTAACCTCCTAAAATAATCCAATCCCTATATTGAATTATTTTAATCCTAATATCAGTGGGAGTATATGTTGAGCTTAAATGGGGAGTAAAAATATATTTCACTAGAAGTATTTTATGGGTTTATTATGCTGCGTTATATTTAAAAAATTTATAAATAATATATTGAATAGCCCCCAGGGAAATTTAGTTGAGATGGTGTCACATTATTTTTTATTTATGGATAGTCCAGATGTATTAGTTATATCTCCCTTGTTTTTTACCCTAGGTTTTCCTATATAAAATTATAGATAACTAACTAGTAAGATCCTCTCCTTTTCCAAGTACATCCCTTTTTTAGTTTTTATTTAACCTATTTTCTTTGGGTTTTATGACTTCTTTAAACCTTGTTAATCAAGTCCCTTTTTGGGTATATAGATAATTTTTAAGAGAAAATGACCAAAATTTTATGGATATATGTTTTTTAAATTAATAGTGTCAAGGTATAAAACATATCAAGGGGTTATGAGGATTTCCATGGGTTGGAAGGCTTCATAGGTGGTTTTATATTTTCTAGTATATGTTTGGATGAAAATTGTCTACAGGACACTTTCACATCATGATTATGTTACACAACATAAAACTATTGTCCAACAGAAGCCTTGAACTACTTAAGAAAGTGAAATCAATACATGTTGTGAAACAATTTGATGGAATGAAATGGTCAATTGGGGTTATTTTAACCTTTAGGGATGCATTTTTTTTTTGTATCCCATGAAACAATAAATTCATATTGTGAAAGAGTTCTATGTTTTGATACTATTAGGATTAGTGGTTTTAATCTACATTGTTCATTGGATTTCTTTTTCATCTACAATGAAGTTTTATCCCTTAGAAAGTAGGGTGAATTTAGTAAATTTTAGAGTTATTCATCCCCTTTCATATGTTGTGATCAAGCATTTAATCCCCAATGATTTTCTTTTCTTTTTTCCCCTCTCTTCCATGAATTATCTATTATCATTGTAAACTCTTAACCAATGTTGAATTGAGTTTTGATCTTATGTGATCTAGGTTTTTCCATTTTATCTTTTTCAAATTCATTCCTTTTTGGAATTCCTCGTTGATATTGTTTCATAAATATATTGATGAAGGTAGGTGGTATAGAATAATTCTATATTCTCTATTTCTACTATTTAAAGTATGTTCAATACTATTCAACAACGTTGAAACAACATACATTTTAACAAATAGAATAATGGGTGATAATAATCATGGGTTTAGACTACTCTTTGGATCCCTTTGAAACAATAGTGCTGAGACCAGGCCTGTGGATACCCATAGGGTCAGTCTAATCATGAATATTAATGAACTAGATAATGGATTAAAGTATGTGTTATCATGACATGAGACCTCAGGTGATTGCTTGTGATAAAATCACATTGGAAAATATATTACATGATTTTTGAAATGAATGGTCATAATTGTTATAAATTATTGTGAAAACATTCATGATAACAAATTATGGTATAACATAATTAATGAATAGGTAATTCAACTGAAAATAGAAATTAGATAAATCAACCAGTGTGACTTTTGATGTAATGTTGTGTTATTCTTGTTTTTATGAATTCTGTTGTGGATTAGGTTTAAATTATTATATAAAGGGCTATGCCCAGTAAAATTGAAATGCTTATATAAAGGGTTATGCCTATTTATGATGAAGTTTTTATAAAAAGGTATTATCTCAGTGATGTTGAAATGCTTATATAAAGGGATTTTTCTGATGATGCTAAAATTATTATATAAAGAGATATATCTAGTGATGGTGTAATTTTTATATAAAGGAATTTTGTGATGATGTGAAAATGATTATAAAAAGGGTTATTAATGTTTATACTAAAATTCTTATATGAATATATTTTTTTAGGTATGTTGTAATTCTTTTATGGAATGACCTAGTTATGTGACTGTTTTAGGGAATTGGGTTTATGGTTGGAATGATATTTCTATAAACTCATAGATATTTAGGCATGGTGTTGAAGCATGTTGATTATTAAATTGCATTAATTTATTATTTAATACTCTTGATTTTCATTTTATTACATGAACTTATTATCATACTTGTTTTGATTAGAAATGGTGGTATTGACCTACTATATTTTACCCACACCCTATACATGTCTCCATTTGGTAACCAAAAAGATTACATAGATGTAGGTTTACAACAGGGAAAAGGAACATTTTGTTGATTGTTATTCGCTATATTGGTAAGATAATAGAGAAAGGACCAAAATGGGGTTCAGGATATGGGTATTTTGATATTATTTGTGCCATTGTGTCATTTTATCTATATTACTTTCATTTTGAAATTTAGATATATTTTATCCTAACATTAAAAGGATTATTATTTTATTTAAATTGTTCAACATTTATCTTCCAATTATATTTTGTACTGTTAATTCTATTTTTGTTACTCTTGGATTTTTTTACACATTATTATACATCTATAGTATAGGGTATAGTCTGCCCGCTAATTTCCCTACACCCCTACTATAGTTAGGTAGAATCTGGTGTATGGGAAGGTGTGCTTGAGGTTTAGTAACCATCCTGATTTTTCCTTGTGAGAGGGTACCAAATCAGGGGAAGTTACAAAGTGGTATCAAATGATATGGTTTTCTTTTCTATAGGATTAATATTTGGGAAAGGTAAAATTGATACTCAGATGTGTTGGGACTTGGTAATGATCTTGTGCATGGGATTATCTAACCTATATGTGGGGGGAAATTTTAGTTTATAGTGATGTGATTGTTTTTCATGTTTTTTATTATTTTGGTTGATATTATTTCACCTTTTGGGATTCACATGTTATGTTGTGTGATTTTTTCCTAAAATTTAAACTCATGTACTAATATTCCATGAGATGAGTATGCATGCACCATGATAGGAAAATAAGGATATATCTTGAGATGAATTATTCATTATAGGGACATATTTATTGCATGTGATATATTTTTTTGTTTGAACTATGAAATGAGATACCCATTATATAATAGAAATGAAAATTAAAGAACTATTATGTCATAAAAAATCACATGTTAATCCATGTTTAAAGGCATTATGACCCAGTGGTTCTCTGTTTTTATCACTTGTTGTGTTTGACCTTGTTGTTATCTAGTGTTCTAAAGAGTTCATTTTTCATGTGGATAAAATTACTATTCATCATATTCAGATTGATTATTAGGATAGTGGTAATTATTATGATCCTAATATAGCCTAATAGAATATTATTACAGCTCAGGAGGATTATATGGATGTATAACATCCAAAAATCATCCTAAGGGTCATGCGGTCCATGGAAAGGTAGATTGTTCACACCATATCTTCGATGAATGAGATAACGATAGAGTTCCAACTACAACATCCACCTGAGTTCACTCAGGAGGGTGTACCCTAGGAAACTGAGTTTTGGATTGATTCATTTGTGATTATATTCAAACACCTCAAGAAACCCATAGATAAGAGGGTGAATATGGTTGCATATATGCTTCCTATACCATCCAAGCATTGCTGGGACATTGTGGTTAAATATGGGAAGCAATAGGAGTTCTCCTAGAAGTTATTTGAGGTGATGTTTCTGAGTCACGTTTATCTTGACACATTGATATATGATAAGGATCATGATTTTATACACCTAACATGGTAGATCATGTCAATGATGGAATACGATGGATGTTTCACCAACTTAAAGTGATTTGTTCCATCATTAGTAGTTTATGAGATCATCTGGGTGAGGGTTTTATATGACATAATTCACTATAAGATCTGGTCAGAGGTTAACATTTTTTATTTTAGTATTTTTTTAGAGATGATTAATCAATCCCTCATTAGATATGGGAATATGAGAGAGGAATTGAGGATCGAACAAGATATTTTAGTAATGTGAAATGGGATCTTTTCTTCCGGTGTAATAAAGTGACGATGCAATATTTATCACCAAAGAAAATACAGGTAGTGTATCTAGTCTAGTGGGTAGTAATCTCATGATCATGTTCTACTGTAGTGCTATTATGGTTTATATTTTGGTCATAAGGGGCCTTAGTGTCGATACCCTTAATTAGGGTTATGTTTTTTCAATCATTTGGGCCACCATCAAGGGTTTTTTAGGGAAATGCAAGAATATAGAAGTGATAAAGGATCAATAAAGGTTATCTAGTCTAGGATTGAAAAAGAAACCACTTTGCAGACTGGTAGATGGAGTTCGATTAGATGTTCAGGTTGAGGTAGGGGATGTGGTACCATAGTGTAGAAGTGAAAATACTAGGTGGAGGTAACATGAAAGAGGATTCATACTGGTTCCCAAGTAAGAAGGTAAATTCAGTTGTATACTATGGAGTTTACTCTGGTATGTTTCGATACAAGACATTCTACCCTCATAGGTATGATTCTTTTATCATCTACCTTATCTCAAATTTTTTATCTATACGACCATCATATTCCATTATATTTTTTCTTCTTTCAATCTAGTTTTTTGTGGTTGTGTAAATATTGGATGGTGACTTGACCATCAATACAATATTGGGAGTGAGGATAGGTAATATCTGACATTTCAAGGTGTGTTCTCTATAAATTATTAGTTTTCATTTCTTTTAGGAACAAATTTTGGTGGATATGACAGGTTTTGATTTTATTTTTGGTGTGTATTGAAAATTTATATTCCATGATCATATCAATTATTACTCATGAGAGTTTTCTTTCTATCTCAAGAAGGAGGTATCTATTTTCACTAGTGTGAGTGGGCTCTTCAAGCTTGTAAAGTATGACCAATTCTATATATGTTGGATTTTATCAGTACTCAGATAGAAGGTCATGTCTTGGATGATGGTGGAATGCAGTAGGATACATTCCTTCCAGTGTTAGACCATTTTCAAGATGCCTTTCCTGATGATTTTTATGCCATACCACCCAAGAGGAAGGTCAAGATCATCATCGAGTTAGTACTGCGAGTATAGAAAGTTTGAACTCCACCATATAAGATAGAACCAGTAGAGAATCATGAGTTAAAATCTTATTTGAAATATCTACAACCTAAGGGATTTGTACTGCCTAGTGTGTCTCTATGGGGTTGTCCCTTTCTTTCCTCCAAGTAGTGTGATGGGACATTGTTCTTGTGTGTGGACTATAGTAGAATGAACCAAATGACGGTTAATAACTAGTATCCCATTCTACACATCAATGATATATTTAATTTTCTAGGAGGTTTCTAAACATTCTCTAAGATAGATTTGAGATCAAGATACCAACATTTGAGACTAAGATCATCATACATACCTCAGACTACTTTTATGAGTAGGTATGGCCTGTACGAGTTTTTAGTGATGTCGTTTGGTTTGAAGATTACATCAGTGGTATTCATGGATGTGGTAAATCAGATATTTTATCATTTTCTAGATCATTTTGCAGTGGTTTTGTAGGAAATAACATAGTTTACTCCATTTCATTGGAAAATCAATCCCAACATCATAACATCGTCTTGATTACCATGAGAGAGTACCATCTTTACACCAAGATAACCAAATGTATTTTCTGGATTGATAAAGTGAACTTCTTAATCCATATCATCTTAGAGGATAGACTATTAGATGGCCCAATGAAGTTTTCAGCCATTGAATATTGGGATCAGCCCAATAAGTTCATCAATATTTTTATTTTTCTAGGTTAAAAAGGTTTTTATCAGTGTTTTATATAGGACTTCTCCCATCCGGTTTCACTAATGTCTAGGATAACTAAGAAAGTGGTGAGGTTTTTCTGGTCAAATGCTTGAGAGATCTTTTCAAGTGGTGAAAGGGGATACTGAAATCATCACTGATCATCACCTTACATGTATTAGGTAAGGAATATACCATGTACTATGATGCATTCGGAATTTGACTTAGTGAAGTTCTAATGTAGGAGGACCGAGTGGTTTTTTATGGCCCTTGATAGCTGAGGCCACATGATTGGAATTATCCTACTCACAATTTGTAGTTATCCTAAGTGGTGCATTCACCTAAATAATAGAGACACTATGTTTTTAATGTGAGGTATGTGGGGTACATGGACCACAAGATCCATAGGTACATATTTTCTCATTGGTACCTAAACCTTCAGTGTAAAAGGTGGGTTGAGTATCAATAGTCTTTTGAATTCAATATGGTTTATACAATGAGAAATGGAAATGTCATTACTGGTAACTTTAGGTATAATATTTCTATAAAGTAAGTTTTGAGGTCTTGTGATGACTGTCGAATGATTTCACTCTTTACAAACATACATCTAGATGTTCAAGAGTCACAGAGATAGATATCTCTGACATCAACATCTATTATACTTTTGATTCTTGACCGGATCAAGATAGATAGGTTATCCGATCTGGAGGGAGTTCTTCTAAGGGAATTCTAGTATGATGGTGATACACCATTAGGATGGTATCTTTGTTGTATAAATGTTTTTCTAATCCATGGACGATTATGGGTTCAAATGGGCTTCTGTGTGGAAATTATGAAAGAGTTTAATGCTTCTAAACCAGTGGTTCATCCAAAGATTAATACATATATATTGTGATCTCTAAATACATTACTAGTAGATATGAATAATGAAAGTGGTAGTAGGATTTTTGGGGAGATGTTTTACCTCTCAACATGTGAAGGTTGAGCATCAGAGGCCTAATGGGATATTGCAACCTTTGCCTATTCTGAAAAAGAATGGGATGATGTCATTGTGGATTTTGTCAAAGGATTACCCCTGACACCTCATAAGAATTATACAATATGGGTGATCAGGTATTAACTAATTAAGGTATCCCACTTCTTTTCTATCAGGGAGACATTCATTGTTGATGATTTGTGTAGTATTTATCTATAGATTATATTATTTTTTACATGATGTTCTAAGGAGTATATTTTATATTAGAGATCCATGTTTCACATCTCGGGTTGGAAAGGGTCTTCAAAAGTCTCCAGGGTCATTATTTCTTTTTATTATGGCCTATCATCCATAGACTAACACCCTATCTGAATAGACTATTCAGATTTTGGATGATATTTTACAATCATGTGTTGTGGATTTTGGTGGTTCATGGGAGTAGTATGTAGCACATATTGAGTTATCTTATAATAACAACTTCTATGCATTGATCCAAATGGAACCATTCAAGGATTTATATGGAAGGTCGTGTTATTTTTCATTTTTTGTTCGAATACGGGTGATTTTATGCTTGTTGGACCTAGTATCATAGTGAAGATAAGTGACAAGGTTCATTTGATTTCAAGGTGGTTGGTGACTACACAGAATAGGAAGAAATCTTATGTTAACCATCTAATATGACCTATGTAGTTTTAGGTTGTTCATCATGTTTCCCTTTGGGTATATCCATAGTTGGGGAAATGTAATATCATAAAATAACGAAAGATAGCACTTAGGTTTTTCTGCCCATTCGCGATAGTGTAAAGGGTTGGCCTAATGGTTTACTATTTGATCCTTATATGGCATTATAGTTCCATTAATGATGTTTTTAACATTTTAAATATTTATATATATCATCCAGACCCATCTCTTATAGTACAAATTGATGATGACGAGCTTGGCATAGATGCATCATTTGAGGAGAATAAGATATGGATTAAGGACCATAATAAGAAGTATCATTAAGGAAGGAACATAACTCTATCTTGAGTGCAGTTGTAGCATAAGGGTGTACAATAGGATACCTAGTATAGGGAATAAGTTATGTGAGAAAAATGGATGGACTTGTTTATTGAGACCCCACAGTGAGACTTAGAGAAGATCGGGGACGAGCTGTTATATGGTGGGAGGTTATAAGATCCAATATTGTTTCGTGTATGTCCCTATTTGAATATATATTAAACCTATTCTAGTTGGGTTTACATTATTTTTTAAACCATGGTATTTGAGTCCCTTTTGGGGATGGAAAAAATTTATTGGGGAAAATGACTTAAAGTTCTAGGATATATGTTTTTTTGAATTAATGGAGTCTTGGTATAAAACGTTTCAAGGTTTTATCAAGGTTTTATGTGGGTTGTAAGGCTTTAGAGGTTGTTTGGGATTTTTCTAATGGAATATATGCTAAAATACATCTACTATAAACATTCTCATCATGAACTTATTAAATGATTTGAAACTGTTTTTGGGAAGAAGTCATGAACTGGTTCAGGGTGTTAAGTTGATACATACTGTGAAAATGTTTCACGTCAGGAAATGGTTAATCAAGGTTATTTTGAACCATGGTGATATGTTTTTAATCATATATAGTTAATCTTGAAATTCACATCATGAAAGGGTTTCAGATCTTGAATCTCTCATTATTAGTTATTTTAAACCACACTATGCTTTGGATTTTTTTCATCCACCATAAAATTCTCTCCCTCAGACCCTAGAAATAATCTAGTTTATTTTTGGAGTGATTTATCCCTTTTTGGATGTATCGATCAATAATTTAATATCAATTTATTTGATTTTGTTTGGTATTTCCTTCTCTTTTTATTATTATTCATTGTCACAGTGTAATCTCTTGGTCATTGTTGAACTAAGTTTTCTTCTTGGGTGATCTAGTTTTTTCTTTGTGATGTCATTCACCATCATTCTACATTGTCGTTCCCAGTTTATATTATTTCTTAAATGTATGGATAATGTTATGTTGCCTAAAAAATCTATATGGTTTATTTCTATTTGTTTATGTATGTTCAATACTGTGTGATCGCACCAACACAATGTATGCATTAACAAATATAATAATTTTTTATGACAAACAACTATTTAAACTACACTTTAAATCCATTTAGCCAAATAATTGTTAGTATTTCCCTATAGCTACCCATATGGTAATCTACCATTGAATACTAAAGAACAGGATAATGGATTAAAGTATGTTTAGCATGACATGAATCCTCAGGTGATTTCTTATGATAGATTCACTTTGTAAAATGGATTAAATAATTATTGAAATAACTATTGATGATTGGTATTAATTGGTGTGTAAAATGGAATGATAATTTCTTAAGGTATAACTTAATGAATGAATATATAATTAAAATACAAATGGTAATTTGATAAATTGACCATTTTGACTTTTGATGTAATGTTGTGTTATTATTATCGTTATAACTTGTGTTATGATTTATGTTGAAATGCTTATAAAAAGGGATATACCCAATTATACTGAAATTATTATATAATAGGATATGTTTGGTTATACTAATATGATTATATAATATTTTTTCCAAGGTGATGTGTAAATTATTATATGAAGTCATTTTCCTAGTGTTGCTATAAATATTCTAAAAAGGGATATGTCTGGTGATGCTAAAATTCTTATTTAAAGTAATTTTTACATGGATGTTGAAATTATTATATTATGGGATCTTTAAAATTATATTGAAATGATTATATAAAAATATTTTCCCAGTTATGTTATAATACTTATAGGGATTGACTCGGTTATGTGATTGTGGCATGGATTTGTGGTTACAGTTGGCATGGTTATGGTATATGCTCAAAGTTATCATGGAATGCTTCTAATGTTGGATCATTGTTATATTGTATTAATGGATTAGTTAATACTTATAATTATCTCATTATTTCCTGAACATATATTTAGATTGGTTTTGTTTAGACATGTTGGGGTCAACCTACTGAGTTTTACTCACACACTATTTGGTGCATCATTTGGTACTCAAAAAGGTTACATGGATGCAGTTGTGGGGAAGAGAAAATGACCTTGTGGTTGATTTTTTCTTGTTGTATTGGTATGATCTTAGAGACATAACTGTTATGTGGTTCAAGAGTAGGTTATTTTGAGTTTATTTTTGAACGCATGTCCATTTCTCTATATTACATTCAATTTTTCATTTAGACACATTACATATTAACATTGCATGGTTTATTATTTTATTTACTTGGTTTATCCTATATCTTATAGTTTCATGTCGTACTATTTTAATCATTTTTTTACAGTGATATTTATTTATTTTTGATGTGTTATAACTTTTTACCATGGGGTATAGTCTCCCCTCTATATTCTCTACACCCCTACTACCAGTCAGTAGCCTCTTTCATATGGGGGGAAAGATTTGATTTCCTATAACCATCTTTATTTAACCATGTGAGGGAATTCTAGATTAAGGGAAATTACAAATTTTATGATCATTTCTAATATTAATTTAGTTTCATCTTTATCTCAACAAGTAGTTCATACTATAATTCGGAACAAAGTAGGTGAAAATATTTTTTTAAAATCATGGAAGAAGTATAATGATGAGTGATATACAACCCCTATTTTTATTATTTTATTAATTAATAATAATGAGGATAAGATAAATGATCACACATGTTAATATAATAGGAGTTTGGTGGTATTGAAAAACAAATATAAATGGTGTAGATTGATGTTCTGAATCATGGATTGTATTTTTTTCAATATAATATTCTTCCATTATGATGAGAATATATAAATATGTATTGGTTTTAGTAAAAAAAGGATTTGAATCTACTTGTATATTTTAATGGATAGATCCATTGTAGCAATGTAACATGTGATGATTATGGATTTAGTCTTCAAAGAAATTATGGACATGCTTTTTTTATGTAAATAACTCTCTAAGATAGTTTTTTTTAAATTTATATGCTAACCAATAGGGATATTGAAGGATTAAGATTGAAGGATTGGTAATGTAATTACAAAAGGAGTAAGGGTACTTTTAATGATTTAAAATTATTATTAAATAAGAAACATTTAATTGGAAATATTTTTTCATATTTTTAATAAGTTTTGATATACCTAAAATTCCATTTTAAGTGTTTGAAGGATTTTATGATTGATTTGAGAAGACTATGGGATAAATCAAATTGGGTATAATATTAATCATATAATTTCAAGAATTTACAATGATTATTGAAAATATTAATAAGTTCGAAACTCAAAATATGATCCATTGGTAGGTTCTATCTGAGTTATCTGAGAATTATGAAGATATATGTCTCAATCATTTCTAACTTTGGGATAAAAATTAGAAAAGGCACAAGGTTTATTTTGGAGTCAGCACATGTGTCATTTAAAAGGCCAATGATTCATTTGACTTTGTATATGTGTTATTTAAATTCTATGTATGATTCATTATACACCATTAATTGTTCAAGTTAAAGCCATCTAGGAGTGATTTTAGACTTTCATGTGAGTTATTAGACACTATATATGAGTCATCTATAGACATTGTATGTATCAATCTATGGAAAACAAATAGATAATTTTTTAAGAATGAATTATCTAAGGTATTCATAATTAAAATAAATTAAGATAATTTTTTTTCAATGAATACACTAATATTAGTGGAATTAAATACCACAAATATAATAATTATTATCAATGCTAAAAAGGTTTTGAGATGGACTCTAATCCATGAGCATTCTTAGGGCCCTACGAAAAAGGTATTTAATTGAAATAAAATTTAAAAATTGTTGATATCATCTATATTTAAAAAGGTTAAATAACTTGATTCTTAATGATGATTTAAAATTTAATTTTAATAGATAATTTATATTAATTGTAAAAGAAGTTTTTATGAGAATTTAAAACTATAAATATTCTCTAGCTTTGAATATTAAGATCCCATATTTCTGAAGTAATGGGGTTTCCAGAATTCCATTTTAGAAACAGATATTAAAGATATTATGAGAATATAAAAAATGGAGGAGTAATTAATGTGTATAGTTAATGACATGGAAATAAGTTCATAATACACTTTTGTATAGAATAGATAAATGAGATACTAAAGTAGTAAGAGAACTTTTGCATCCAATAAATCAAGATGTTAAGTAACATACATATCATTAAAGTTCTAAATATGTAAAGCAAGAAAAGTATACTTGATCATAATTAATTTTTAATATTATTCTAGAAGACTTATTATGTGTTAATATGTTGTTTAATAAGGCTTGAGTAGAGATAACAATTTCATGTGATGTTGAAGTATCCAAGAGAAGAAAGGATATACTTCTAGTTCTAGTATGAGAACTATTGTAGAGGGTAATGGGAAAAAATATTTTTTAGTGGGTCTCTAGAATCATGTGAATAGTGGGAATCTATGCTTATGGGATTGGGAAGATCCATAGTGTAACCACTTGGGTTTATTATATAGAATTAATGATTAGGGAAACCAAAAAATCACAGAAAGGATTAGGATTTTAATAATGAACCTTATAAATGATGGTGTTTTGGGGTTATTTATTTCCTACTATATTCGAGTGAGGATGATTAATTCAAGAGGGAGTGGATCAATACTATAACAAATATAAGTTGTTGGACTAAAAATAATAAATTCATAAAATTTTACCAGAGATTCACCCCTATCCCACCACCCTCTATGGTATATAACTAAACTATAATCTACAAATCCAAATGGGGATATTTAAGAAACCATTGAATTATAGAAGGTGTGATTTATTTATTTTTTTAAAAATATTTATAATAATTTAATGTTATTATGAATTTTTATGAAGAGCTTATAATGTTTTAGCTGATTTAATATAGAAAAAGTTGTTTAAAGTTGAGTTAAGAACACTTTACGTAAGTACTAAAACTCTAAGTTGAGCCTAAAATTATCAATGTAATGGATAAATAAGTATTTATCCAAACCTAAATATGATAGGTAATAGTTAACTAAGGGTATACCAAATATATAGGGGTAGTTTTTAATCTATAAGAATATACATAATGGTAGCCCAGATTTTACAGACTGGAAATTGGAAAGGTATCGAGTCAATGTACATCACATGATACATAGAGGATATCAAAATGGATGTGTAATAGTACTTAGGATAGTATGTAAGATTACTTATAAAGTCATTATGATATTTAAGGGTTGTTTATAAGAAAAAAAATAATTGATTCCATGACTATGTGGATTGGAATTTGAAAAATCATTGACCCTCACTGTGATATGTAAGGGTAAACGAGATGATATGTAAGAGTTACTAGTGAGTAAAATTAAAATAAAAGGATATATATATATCTCCAAATAATTCTAAAATATATTACCATGTAAATATATCTAGATATTCATTTCATCTAATTCTTTAATAATCCTTAGTTCACAAATATGACGATACATCGAATATCCATACTACAGTTGAAAATAATATAGGTGATAATTGATGAAGAAGGTTGTTTCATGGTGAGGATTTCCATGTTTTGAGGGTTTCTATATATTCCCTTGATAACATATAGTAGTGAGGAACATAATTTTTTTAAGTAATATGTAATGGATATTTGTGGATATCTTCAAACAATAATTATGGGGTTTTATGTAGAAATATTTGAAGCTAATTGTGGTTATCATACAGGAGCCTTTATAGGGAGATATTTTTACTAGTTTTAAATAGGGAATATGATTACAAATATTTAGAAAGATTTTTCCATGTTGAAATTATGGAAATAATATTAACATGACGTTATGAATAAATTAAGGAATGATAAGAAAATTAAAATTTTTATAAGATGTATAATATTAAATCCTATTACTAATCTTGTGTATTATATAGGGAGAAAATTCATGTGATCATCATAAAATGTTGTGTGGGTTTGAAGGATGAATATGATGTGTGATTGTATCCTCACATGCATATATTGACCACTTCATAGTCTTGATAATAAGTCTAATGTGCATGTAGAATTATCGATCATCTTCTAGAAGTTAAAGACCTTGTGTTGAGAAGTATGATATTATATTTTGATGAAAATAAATCAATAAGTACACTAAAGATATTGATCATATTTAATATTGGATGGAGGATCATTAATGACTAGAGGGATTTAGTATAATATTATTTTAACATCTATTATTAGAAGATATAAGTAGTTTAAAGAAAAACCTTACAACAATTAAAAATGATACATCATTGTCCCTTTTAAGTGTTGGGATGAGTGTGATATCATACCACCTTTTGTAATCAAACCAATTGATTAGTCACAAAATTTATGTCTTGGAACTCAACTTGAACATAGAATGGAGTAGATAACCACATTGGTATTAAACCTTATAAAGAAATTATTCTTTTTATTTCAATCATTTTTAGTTTCATACAGGTGATACTATGACTTGAAAATATAGGATCATGAATTTAACCAGTTAAAATGGTTTATTTAGGAGAAGAAATTGTAAAAACATTATAATGGATTTAACCCCAACCCTTTTCAGTGATACATCACCACTTACCTAGTCACTTCAAAAACTATGTCATTTTCATTAAAATAATTGACATATTATAATATCTTGATCGTACCTCCAAATCCATCAAATAAATTAAATCCCAAATAACAATTTTATCAACTAAAAACAAAATCTTTTCTTATTCAAGCATTATAATTCATAATTTATTTATAAATATATATGACTTATTCCATTATTATTATCTAATTAACTATTCACTGACTATTCAATTTCCTGTACTCTTCATGATGTCACCCGATACTCTTCCTAATAATACTAATTACACTATTAGGGATGTCATTAACACTCATGACATCAACCTCCCTAACAAAATCATTCATGTCATTTACAATTATCCTTTCTCCATCTATGAGGATTTTTTCTTTTGAGAACCTTCTTATAATGGTGTTCTTGATTAAAAGAGTTTTTATAATCACAATTTCATAAATTCTGACTCTAGACTAAGATGGTTGAAATCTTTTAGAAAACCTTGGATTATGCCCTTGAGATTTACTCTTATTTGGTGTATTGATTATAAGAGAGTCCCCATTGATTCTTGCTTAATCATTTGGGATTCATATTTTCTCTAGATTTCACCTGTGTAACCAACATAGAGAGGATGTTGACTATCTGTTTCTATCTTGTTTTACAGCTATAGCTCATTGGAATTACATTCTTGACATCTTTTGTTACAAATGGTTACATTCTGATTCTATCAACTCTCAACTGTAGTGTTGTGTTAATGATGAATCTTCTTAACAAATCAAGAATCTTTTTTTGACTGCAGTTTCTGAACTTATTCATGAGATATGGTATGATTGAAATAATATTCTTTTTATTAATTCTCATACAAGGCTAATGCAGGTATGACACATATTCTCACTGCCATTCGGGATTCTACATTGATTCAGAAAGCTCATTGTAACAACACGTTTGGTGAATTTGAGATCATACACCAGCTTAGGGTTTTTGGTTTATACATATAGCCTTGACACACCTTTAAGGTATTCTGGAAAGCACTGCTTCTAGGATGGATCAAAGTGAATGTCGATGGTTCCTTGAAAGAAAATCTGGGACCTACAGGATGTGGTGCCATTTTGAAATACAATCTTAGCAAGTGTCTTGGATGCTTCTTTGGAAGATGTGGTAAAACCTCATCTCTATAAGCAGAGATGATGGGAGTGATCCATTTCATGGAATTCTCTATTTAGAAAGGTCAGAACAATATTTTTAATGAAATTGATTCATCCACTATTGTCCATGCTATTTGGAAGGGGGCGGTTCATCATGCTTCGCTGCTCACATCCCATTGGATGAACTGCCTTGATTCTCTCACGGAAAACAACAACATTTCCACTCATGCATTTCGTGAAGCAAACACAGTTTTTGGTGGTCTTTCAAACTAGGGGGTCAATCAAGACATCAATTGGCAGGATGATTTTCCTTATGATTTGCTCCCATTTTATGAGAAAGATTGTAATAAGACTCAGTCCTTCAAACTCTTGTAACTTTTTTTCAATATTATATAAATTGTGCCTTGGTCATTGACTGAGTCGTTGTCTTTTAAAAAATATTTTAATAAAATTTACCAATTTTAAAAAATAGCCTTATTAAATTTGAATTTTAGTAAATATTAAGCCTTTTAAAATTTATCTTATAATTAATAAGTCCTGCCTTAATTAATTAACATCCAGGAACTAATTTATTCAAATCAAAATGATATGTTTAATTAAAATATTTATACTTTAAAGATGAAAATATACTTTTGGAACACTTATTAATAAACCATAACATGTAATATCTTTATATTCCCTTCCCAAAAAATCACATAAATTCAAGCAGAGCAGTACTGTAGGAGGTATTGTAGATGGTACTATAGCTGGAACAGTTGCAAGTACTGTTTGGAACTATAGCAGCCAGGAATATGCCCCTGTTTACAGGTACTGTAGAAGTACTGTAGCAGGTACTGTAACAGTATTGTAATAGACATTGTAGCGAGACTGTGAAGTACTGTAGAAGTTACTGTATCGGGAATTGTTGAAGGTACTATTTGGCACTGTAGCATCCAGGAATATGCCACTGTTTGGGCCTTCAGGCCACCGATTTGGTCCTCGAGTCCTTTAAGGCCTTCGCGACCCCCAGGCCTTCGGGTCAGTAAGGCCTTCTGGCCACCTCAAGGCCTTCGAGCCACCTTAAGTGAAGATGCAAACCAGACGACCTACGAAGAACAAGCTCTACAAGTAGGATTAGCAAAGATCTTTCACCACATCAGAAGCTAAATGGATTTCAAGAATGAGAGGGTATAGAACCTTCCATCGGGACAAGAATGTGCATGCATGAGAATGCCAAGCTAAACAACCATGCAAAGGTGGAGAGCTGATTTCACAATGAATATGTTGGGGAGGAGATGTTATAAGTAGTTAGTATGGGTTGTATATAATGTTTGAATCCTACGGGAAAATTAATTCTTATAATGCCTACAGGCCATGTAATACCAACGCCTACGGGCCTTGTAAAGGTTCTACCTCACCCCTTGAAAGGTGGATTATCAAAAATCAATAAAAAATGAAGGCCTTCATTAATATGAATTATAATCAACTCCAACTACATCTCATGATATCATTGAATCAAAAAAATTAATCTTTTAGATAGAAAAACTCATAATTATTATTTATAATATAGATAAAATTTCTCTCTTTTATTCTATTACATAAATTCATATGTGTTCAATATTCTTCTAATGATATAATATAATTACAATTTAAAAAAGTGTAAAAATAATAATCATAATCCTTAGTAATTCAATCAATTTTTTCACAATAAGTTAAATTCAATATCTAAATCATTAATCTAATAAATTTATAGAATCATTAATAAAAAATAAAACATCACATAAAAACACATAATTAAACACCATGAAAATGATTTGTATGTTGTTTAACAACAAACAAACATCAGTAACGAAATTATAATTCCTCCACAATGATAATAAATCCATAATTTTTTAAAAATCCATTACCATAATGAAACTCACAAAATGTAAATACTTTTGGAATCAGTGATTAAATTTTAATAACTTTGAAATTTGGAGTGGTCCCACACACAATTTCATGTTATCATAAACTATAATCTCCAAAAAAAATAATTAAAATTAGTGTGATTAATGTTTTGGGAAAATTTGATCCATATTTAGAGTATTTTCAATCATAATAATTTTATCTTTCAGGTATTGAAAAATTTAGGGTATCAAGAGTGTTTTTTTATTTATATCCAATATAATTGGTATCCACATGCTCTTTCATACATTTCCTCAGAAGGATCCATCTGAAAGATATGAATAAAAACTCTTATGATAGAAAAACCCAATTAGAGGAGAAATAAGTTCCCATAATCTCCTAAAAAATAATATTTATGATCAAATCATATATGCTAGAATATTGATCATATATGCACATTAACCATTAGTTTGTTAGCAATATTTTTTTCTAATTTTTTCCCATGTAATAGTAAAATATTTGCGTGATTACCACAATTATGAACGAAATCAATGATTATGGTATGATATGATAACCATAGGTACCCCATAATATTTCATTATATCTATTAAAAAAATTCACCAAAATATTTGATAAAAATATTATACAGAGTGGAATGAAAATTAATAAACTTCTTAATTTTGTCAAACACTTTACACATATAATTTTTAAATTTTGAGGATCTTTTAAGATCTATCATACTGTCTATAGTTACATTGACATTACCCAACTTATGGCCCTGACTTATTGATCAATTACTCTATGTGTGACTCCTCATACCCAATTCTAATAGATTAGGTGTTAGGAACTATAATCGAGTACATAAACCCTACAAATTGTTGGAATTACCCTCTATAGGATCTCAATAATCTATGAATAGCTAATTGTTTTTAAAATAATATATATTAAAACATAAGTAAACCTTATTTAAAAATATATCATAAATTGTAAATATAAAATTCAAAAATAATATAATATAAAAACCTAAAAAATAACCATGATAATCCTTAATAAAACCCCAACTAAATATTAAAATATAATATAGACCCAAGAACTATGAAATTATATATACTTTATAGTATTGGAATGCACTTCTCTACATTCTTAAAACTCACAAGTTGACTATCATAATACTTCCCCTACAATCATATAGTTCTAATTATCTATATAAATATAAGATGACAACATGGATGGATGAATGAATAAGTGATCAATTATATCTAGTATGGTTTCCCTAAGTAATGATATGTATTCATTGAATGGGAATAATACTAATAATTTCTAATGTATAGTATTCTAAGAAAAAATCATCCAAACTTTTATATAGTATATAATTTTTATAACTTCATTTATCTCACACAGAATAGTTTATAAAAAAAGAAATGATAGATTATTTATATAATATTACCCACTACTCTGTAAAAGAAACTGAGAATCCCCCCTCCCAACAAACCAATCTTTTTTAAAATTATTTCCTTGAAAACAAAGACGAATTACACTAACTATATAAATATATAAAAACCATTGTGGGAATTCTTTTGGAGAAAACTATTTTCTGAACATCTATGTGGCATCACTAACATAACATATTATTCTCTACAAATGTATAACTCACCAAGACTAACATTAAGAAAAGGTTTTTTTTTTGAAAAGTAGAATGACTCTCAATCTATATTCTATATTGGAATAACAAAAGGTAATAGACTCATAATAACTAAATAAAAACAGTTAAAATAATATAATGCACTATCAATATCACTGCCAATAACTAACATGTAATAAAACAAACTTTATCATCTAGACAAAAAAAATTAATAAAATCATATAGATAATCAGTTAAAATACATTAATAATAGGTTAATTTATTTATTTACAATATATTATTCAAATCCAATGTAGAAAATAAAAATTACTCTAAGAAAATACATCATAATATATAATATCCAATATATAATTTTATAAACATCCCATTTAGGTGGCCTTTATTTCTCTATTTTTTCCATATTAATTTTTAATTTTTATTCTTTTTTTATAAATTAAATAATGAATTTTTTCTAATAATTAACCATTGTTGTATTTTGTATATTAAATCGTTAAAATTAAGAATTTTTTTTAACTTTATGTGTTATATTGTTTATCTTAGCTGTTTATGAAAAAAAACATATCTTTAATTAATTACTGTAGAATTAATTTTTATTTTTTATGATGCAATTTTTTTGTTGAAATTTTATAATTTCATTTTTTAGTCATTTTTTTATTTTATTATTTTATTTTGTAATTTCAATATCATTATTTCATCTTTTTGATATCATTATTTTCTTTTTTTATTCTTTATTTAATTATTTTCAAATTTTTTTAATCTTTTATAGTTTAAATTACCTTTTAATTCAATTGATTTTATTATTTTCATTAGTTTCGTAATTAATTTATATTATTATGTTTTTATTTATTTTTTAAATTAAACCGTCAATTTAATTTTTTCGTAATTTTAATTAGTTAACAAATAAATATCATTTTAGTTTTATTTTGTTAAATAATTAATATTAATTAGTTAATTATTATAATTTTTAATTATGTTAATTAATTAATTAGTTGATTAATTTAAGAAAGTTTACTTTTATTTGTTATTATTTTAACAAATTAACTACAGCGATTTTTTTAATGTTAAAATATTTTACAAAAATTGAATTCTAAATTAAATTTAATGTTGAATAATTATTACCAAGATAATTTGGTATTTAAAAAAAATTATTTTTTTAATGTTAATTTATTTTATAATATTAGTTAATTTATATTTTTTAGTTAAATAAATAAAATTCATTAATTTATAGTTTTTTTAAATTGGTTTTTTTTTTCAAGTGTTCTCGCTGCCTTACCCATGCCAAAACCGAGTACGAGCTACTACCAGAATCTTTTGACAGCAAAACAGAACTCTTGCACCCATTGCTGCATTCCAAGTGACCGTTACCACATTATAGAACCATCGAGTAGAGGGGAACCATTAGATCCATCCATCTATTCAAGACCCACCCACTATTCTATTCCACACATCTTGAAAATACTATCACCATATATTCACCATAATAGAGACTGTAGAAGGTATCCGAGTTAGGAGAAGGAACCAGATCCAGAGCTGCATCTTGAGGGATAAATCTCACTTGAGATAATTCTTCATCTCTCTATTCCTTTTGTTTTTATTTCTATTTTCTCAATCTTGAATTTCTAAATTGTTTAGGGGACTCAAGCAGTGAAAAATTGAGATTTCATGAATCCATTATACTTAGTTAAAACAATTTTTTAATGAAATTTTTTACTTTTAGTTGTATTTTTATTCAAATATGAGTATCAATGTACACTACCCAATAACCTATTGGTGAGGGTAGTGAATCAATTAACCCTAGATCATTGACCTAATTACCAAAAATTGGAAAAGTCTAATGCATATCTTCTCCTTATTGAATGAATTTATTATATAATTAATATTGAAATATCAAATACAAATAAAGTTAACCAGGATATATTGGTCCACTAAAGTGATAACCTAGTGAATTATCATAATTTTTCAAGAAATGAATGATTGAGTTAATCTGATTAGAATATAATAATAACTTTTTATCATTTCAAATCATCACAAGGACCCTAATTCATCTTTTTTTCATATTCTAGTGGATTCTTCATAGCACTACCTCCCATTTCTCACTGATTACATTTTAGTTTTTGTTGTTGTTTTTTCATTTTTTTTCTCTTTTTTTGTCAATTTCACAATCACTATGTCCTCTGTGGTTCAACCCCTTTTACCACTACATTATTATTAATTATGTTTTATAATTTTTAATTACTTATGAGTTCAAAATCCTCACGGTCAAAGTTTGGAAGTGTTTTATAGGATTTAATGTGTGAATAATTAAAAACAAAAAAAAACTTATATAAAAAAGAATAAAAAAATAAAAAATAAAATATAAAGAAAATGAAAAACACAAAAAACTATAAAAACAATTATTTCTCCACTTCTTCACGAACACTATATACTGTAAACTAAAACTCATAACTCTAGTATCTGAAATCAAAAATCTTATTCTTTCCTAATGATAAAAAAAATTATAAAATGGAAAATTTGGAAAACATTGAGGTAGGAAGAGATGAAAAAAATAAATATTCCACAACCCATTATCCATACCCCTTAGAGACCTAGGCTTAGAGAGTTACATATATACATAGGGTTAATAAATCCTTCTTACATCAGATTGTCTAATAGGTATTTGAATTATAAAATTAGGTAGTCATATCTCTCCCAAATGTATTCTTTCAATGGCCTCCCAATAGAGGATTCACCTGAGTTTCTTATAAATTTTTATGGGGTTTTTCAACAATTTCCTCTAAGAGATCTATGTAAGGTGGAGATGAGTTAGATAATGTTTTAATTTGTTAATGGAGATCTAAGTACATAGTTTCAAAACCATGATGAATAAATTTTTGGAATCTAGGATGAGGGATTCAATACGATTGAATCAAAATTTTACCCCAGGAACACCACCATTAAAATTAGTCTAGGATCATAGGATTTTTCCAAGATGAGAGAGTGTTATTTCCTGAGGCATGATATAGGTTTAAATTTCTAATTAGGAAAATTCCCAATGACCAGTTGTCTCACCATATTCTCATGTACATATTTTAGAATGCCATCAGACATATAAGTAGATCTTAGTTGACCAGTCTTGTGGGAGTGACTTCTCTAACCCCACTGCTGATGAGATGAAACAATTATTCAAAAATAATTTATTAAAATATCAACACAATTTCACTAGAAATGGATTCATCCATAGATCTTTAATAGAACCCAAAAGATTTTGTTGTTGATGCTAGAGTTATTATGGAGCAGTGTTGGCTGTGTAGGATGCTAGGTCATTCTTAAAGATGTTTCCCAAAAATTAACCTCCCCTTCCAACCTTAAGATAATTCTCAGTTCCTTTAGTATAGTAGTAGGGATCAAGGGGAGAAATGATCCATTATCAAACCAATACAATGTTGGTTATAAAAATCACCCCAATCTATCCTAGAAAGAACATGGTTTTATGAATCATCCAACTACCCCAAATTACAAACTAAATCCCAAACGGTTTTTCCAAAATCAATATGGGGATGATTTATCTAATTAGTAGGGGGAATTGAAGGGGATGTTGCAGCACGTGGTGGGTGATATTAGTTCCTTGAATAAAGATACATATACCAATATTAACAAATTTAGATAATAAAATGGTTAAAATGGCTAGACATCAAGGTCATAGGGATAAGGGAAAGTTACACAGTACTACAGATCATAATCTAAGAGATAATTACATGGCTATCACTACTAGATATTTACTTCAAACCAAAGATAAAGTAAAGTAACATCCTATAGAAGTTAAAAATTATGAAAATTTTAATTTAATAATGAAAACATAGAAAACCTCCAATATATAATTATTGATAGTATGGCCCAAAATGAGTAGTATTTGCAACCCAAACCTCAAAATTCAAAGAACCGTGGAAAATGAAGTGGAAATTGTTTATGGTATGAAATAAAAAAGATGGTTTTGAGTATTAGGTAAATAGTAAACCTTTTTAAAACATTATGCCCCACCCATTCCCTTTATGGAATGAGTGAAAAATAGTGACGGACCTAACTACCTGAGGTTCTTGAAAATGATTAGAATCTTCAGCGTTAACATGCCTTTTTTGGAATCCTTTGATAAAATTCCCTCATATGTAAAATTCACAAAAAGGTTTCTTAAATTTTTTTAAGAAATTATATATAATCAATATCAATGAGTTGTGTAGTATGGTTCTATATAAGAAGTTTCCTCCCATGTTGAAGGAACCTATAAGATTAATTATTCAATGATTAATAGGATAAAATGGGAAACAAAATTTTCTATGTGATTTAGTAGTGAGTAGAAATATGATGCTTTATTAATTATTCAAAAATATTGTCCTTAATGATTTGAAACCATCTACTATTTCTCTTACAGGTGTTGATATGTCACTCACTCACCCTTATGTAAGGGTGGATGAATTATTAGTGGTTGTAGGAAAACTCACACTTCCCACTGATATATTAATTTTTGAAATGGAATGTGATGAAAAGGTCCTAATGAACTTATTCAAGACCTTTATCAATAATTTAGGTTCTTTTATTTATATTCCCAAAGGAAAACATACACTCCATGCTTTTAATTATGTGGATGAAAATTTGGTTTTGAAAAACCAAAATATGATGTTAGTTGTGACTTAATTTATTTTTTTGAAACTTATTTCATTAAAATTGAGGTTATATCTAAGTATGGCTCTTTCCCTATTCATATTATAGGGATTATAATTTCTTAACCCAATGAAATTTTTCCTCATGATGTTGTACATTGTCCAAGGTTACTCTCCTCACCAAATCTAAAAACTGTGTGTTTCCCTTTCCAACCTGAGATATATGATTATACTACAGATTCTTGTTTTTATTCACATGAATGTACAAAAATAGTTTACGATATATTTACATGTGATCTTTACATTGTGAAGATTTTTTTTGGAAAAAAATTTATATTGAAACCAACTAGAAAACATGATTATTTACACTTTGAACATGTGTTTTATCTTGAAAGATTACTTCATTCTCAGTTTGATGCCATTTGTGATGAACCCCATCACACCTCCATAACATTTTGTTTTTAAATTTTCATAAAACCACATTTAGGGCTAATGTGGGAACCCAAAAATCCACAAATCACACATAATTCCACATCACACAAATATTAGTGGTAAATATTGAAATTCAAAAATCAACAACAAAAATTCAAAACATAATGGATGTCGTAAGAAGATCCCACCATCCCATAAATTATACGAGTTTCCTAAGGAACCCTATGTCAAGGAAATTCACACATCATCACTACCATCACAACGTTGTTTCATCAATCATTGTCTTCAACTCCATGACTGGTCGTCAGTTAGATCCCACCACACACCAAAACCCAATCGAAAAATAATTCACCTTTACAAGATAACCAGTAAAAAAACACCACAACTATCATATATAATTCCAACAACCACTATAAAAAACCAATGTAAGAGAACACCCAAAAATATACCAAACAGAATCTCACTGAAAAAAAAGAACCTGAAAAACATTCACAAAAATAAACCTAGACTATCTCAGATGTTCCCTAAATCCAACTCTAAATGCAGGCATCGATGAAGGCCTATCTCCTAGAACACCTATAGCCACTGAATACACTCACATAAAACCTCTATGTAACCACCATTCTAGATCCTACTTATAGAGGCACATTGGAATGGGAGGTCAGATATGGGAATGAGCAGCCAAGGGCTCTAAACGACTGTAGTGTCAATGAGGAAGAAGAAAGCCATCTAAATAAGAACAAGACAATTCATAAAGCGCATTGAAGACCGTTCACCGTTAAACCCCAAAACCAAAAAAAACTAGAAACCACCACCCTAGTCCAACTCAGACAGGTATATAAGAAATAAGAGGTCATAGCCGAGATCAAAGCAGTCAAGTGGTTCAACCACAAACAACCTTCTTCAAATCCCTGAAACTCCCTTTTACAAAATCAAAATTGTTACAGTTATATGAATAGAAGTGACATCACCCAAGAGGACCAAAAACATCACCCAACCATCATACTGACACAATATCATCACCATTATGAAAACACAAGTCCTAAACACCATCAAATAATGATTTTGGGACTAAAGAGGAATGTTTAAGGCACCAAAGAGGTATGAGATCATCCCCCCTCCAAATCATCATTGATGAAAACCCAAGAACGATAGGTAGAAATGTTGAGTATTTTACTGTTATTTTTTCTAACTTATAAATTTTTTAAGCTGTTTTAGAAAATGTTGTATTTTATTGTTTTTTTTATGTTTTTGGATTTTTTTCAATCCTCTATGTTTGGAGGATAGAGGATAATATTTTATAAAAAATTTGATTTTCCTGGTCTGATTTTGAAATTTTTAAGAGATGATTAAGTGGTTTTAGTGGTCTATTTGAGCTAGACAACATGTTCCCTACTATTTTTTTGAATAATTTTATATAAAGTGTCTTATCTTTAAAGATGTAAATGTCATGAGAGGTCATGGTGTTGATTCATTTGATAATACTAAAGTCCAAACCATTAATAATTCATACCCATTAAATGATTATGGTTAAAAAATTTGGTGGAATAATTTATAGTTGGGGACTTTAAACCTTTAACTTCATTCGTGGAAACCCATTATTTTCATTTTTTCTACTTTAATTTTTAGTTTGATTAAAATATCCACACTAATTTGTTTGTCTCTTTTTATTGTGGATCCATTATTTTAGATATTTTCATTCAAATATTTTTTTCTCTTGGTTGATGGAATTTTTTATAAGGATCTGGCCTTAAACATTTCATAATATAGCTATTTCAACCTGATTTGACTTCTTTACATTACCAAAGATATTTTTGGTCTATATTTCTATAATTTTAGGACATAACTCATAAATATCAACCCACAAGAATAAATAATTGGTTACCATTAAAACAGAATCCATTTCTTCTAAAACATAAAATTTTTAACAAATAACAACAAATATATTTCTTTGAGAAAATATTCATAACATTTAATTTGACTGCCTTATGTATCTTTGAAATCCTTAATTTCCTATGAAAAACATTTAAAAACATGGGATGAGAATTAAAATCTCAGTAAGAGATATAAAAATATGGTAAGAAACCATTATTCCATGAATACTTATAAACATATGAAATCATTTTCACAAAGTCATACTTCCCACCCATATATACATAATTTGTGATAGATGATATTTACATAAAAAATTGAATAACATATATAAAATCATAATGGTATCTTCGTGAATTACATACCTATATTATAACCCTCATAGCTACATTACATTGTAACCCTCACACCTATCTTATGGTGTAACCATCGTAGTTATACTTAGAGTAACCATATGATTGACCTCCAAATTAAACATACCTAATGAATTATAGGGAGATACAGTTCCCACCCTTCATCATAAAAATTTCTTGAGCCCCAAAACATAATCATAAAATATGAATAATTCCTCACAAAAGTTTCTTTTAAATATCATAAAATAGAATTTTAAAATAGGATTTTTAAAAGAAAGTCTCTTACAAATGTCATATAATGGAATTGATAATTAATATAATGAAATGATTATGTGTATACAATATAAAACCACATAATAAATCATTATATAAATGAAATTAATTACATAAATAATCTCATTAGCACATAATTAATGAAGTAGAAGGTTAACCCAAAAAATGGAAATTGGGTTAAGAATTCCCTTACCTCAGGTTCTTATTACTTCAAATATTTTTAAAACTCCTGTATAATGGTAAAAAATGTGTGATTAATATTTTAATAAAGCATAATGAATATTATAACACCTTATATGATGATTTTATATCATCATTCGACTGATTTATTAGTAATATTTTGTTATTTCCACTGTTTCGGGTGCATGATTTACATGATTTTCAGGGTCTATTTGTAAAGGATTTTCTTATCGAATGGAAGAAGAACTCCAGAAGTGGAATGAAATGATTTTATTACGTTTCCATAATATTAACTGATTCCATAAATCATTTTAGTTATATATTTTTAGGATGAATGATTAAACAAATCATTAGTTATATTTGGTTCTTCGATAATCATGAACTTGTTTCATCATATACCATTAATATTATGAATATAAGTTAATTCCATAACATAAGAGAGTTAAAATAATACAATTTAATATTCGTTTCAACCATTTAAATTGTTTTACATCCATATTTAAAGGAATTAAATGAAATTGAAGACACATCATCCACAATGTCTGTAAATCGACACATCACAGATGGTGTTTTTATTTTTAGAATAAGAGGAAGAGGAGAGGAAGAATAATGATTAATTTTTACATAAATATGATAAAAAACAGAATATATTTAATAATGGAGATTTCAGGACTATTGGATAATATTAAGAAAAGAAAATATAAGAAATGAAAAGAATTGAAAAGAAAACACATGAAAATTAAAGTGGATTTTTAACTCTCGATCTCTTCTCCTTGAGATTCTCCTTAAGGCCTTTGGCTTTTGCCTTTTGGTGAGACTAGAATGTCTTGTATGTGGGGAAGAAATTTGGTAAGGGTATTGGATAGAATTTAGAAAAGTCTAAAATATTGATAGGTTTTAGAGGAATAGGCGGTGAGGGAGGTATTTATAGTGGAGGAGATGAGGGGTTTTCAATTATTTTAATCATTAGTTTAATATTTTTTCTCAAGACTATAAAATGTCTTGATTCAAGTGATCCAAAATAACTAATAAAGCATGTGAGTTCAAACCAAGGGTTCTTAAATCATCCATGATGCTATTAATAGTATATTTAACATATAATGTATATATACGGTAAATTACTGTATTCCACTAATCATCAAAAATTCGAGTGTTTCAGGAAAAATCTCAAATATTCACCCTAAACATTTTTTAATGTGTAGAATTCTGAAATAAACACAATTTTATAAAAATAATTTTTTAAATATTAGAAAATTAATTTTTAAATAAAATATTAATTTATTCCAAAAATATAAATTTTAAAATTATAACTGATTTTATAACACCTTGAAAAATTAATCAAATTCTCATAAATTATTATAAATGAATTAAATGGTGAGTTAACTACTCATTTGGTCATATTATAATTCATAAGGGTAACATTACTCTTCATAAGGGTAGGTTACTATTCACCAAAAATTAATTTTATCATATCAGACTCCAAAAACATACTGCTCGCAACAATATATGTCTGTTTTTCAAAATTCAAATCATAGAAGTCTTAAAATTATATTTAAATAGTGATTCATAATGTATAGACTCAGTGTTTTGTGTATTAAAATTTATTTTTAAAACCATGGGGTGTTATATTCTCTCCACCATCTGAAAATTGTGTCCTTGTAATTTTATTTTCATAATAAACAATGTGAGGGTACCTTTCCCTCATAGAATTTTCAAATTCCCATGTTTCCTATTCAACCATGTGGTTTCTCCAAAAAGTGTTTACCTGGTGGATTAACTTATTTCACAATACTTGTTTATTCGATCAAGAATTTGAATAGGTTTCTCTTTATATATAAGGTTCTCTTCCAACTGAACTGCTTCTGGGATCAAACCATGAGATGAATCTGGCACATACTTTCTCAGTATCAAAACATGAAAAACGAATTGTGTATCTAATATATACTCAGAGGAAATGCTACTTGGTAGGAAAACTAATAATATTTATCTCGGAATTTATAAGTTCTAATGAACTATGGACTCATCTTTCCTTTCTTTCCAAAATGCATAACAGTTTTCTATGATGAGATTTTAAGAAAAACATTATCATCTACCTCAAAAGAAAATTCCTTCCTCCTGTTATCTGCATAAATTTCTTGTATGCTCTAAGATTTCTTCATGTGTTGTTGTATTATCTTCACTTACTCAATCCCTTCCTCTACTAATTCTGGTCCCATCACCTTCCTTTCCACAAATTCATCCCAAAAATTTAGAGTTCGATACTACTTCCTATATAGTGCCTTAAAAGGGGCCATATGTATACTATAATGAAAACTACTATTATTAGAAAATTAAACTAAAGTATTATGATGATCCTAACTTACCTGGTAATCAATTTAACAATCTCTAAGAATATCCTCCAAAGTATGAATTGTTCGTTTCTACTTCCCATCCATTTAAGGATGAAGAGCTGTACTAGAATTTAATTTTGTTCCCAATGACTTTTGAAGGAATTTAAAAAAGATAGTACTAAACATAGGATCATGTTTAGATACAATAGAAATAGTAACTTCATGTATCCTAATGATCTATTTAAGGTATATTTGAGAAGACTAATCCAATTATATAGTATCTCAAATAGGATGGAAATGAGAATATTTACTCAGTTGATCAACAATACCCCAAATTGCATTATTAGATAAAGAATTATTTGGTAGTACCAAAATGAATTGTGGGTATATATGTTCCCATTTTCACAATGGAACTGGTAAAGGCTAAAGCATATCCTTCGGTAACTTTTTCTCTACTTTAACCTATTAACATGAAAAGTAGTTCACAGTGAAATATGAAATATCTCTTTTCATTACATCTCACTAGTAATACCCCTGAATGTCTTTGTACATCATTTTTCTTCTAGGATGGACTAAAAATGGTGAACTATGATCATTGCACAACAATTATTTCATCAGCTGAGAATCAAAAGGCATGCATAATCTCTTTTCAAATATTATAACACAATATCTATCAGTTTTAAATTCTAGAAACATACCAAATTTAACAAATTATACCTTTTTGTAACTCCCTATATTCTTTATGTGCTTCATTAATTTTTTCAGACAAATATTACCTCACTGAAACTAAAAACAAAATACATTAATTTCATACACCAAAAAATTCCAATCCAATATTCATTAAATCATTAATCAAAGGGTTTTATTCTAGTTGTAACATATTTAATGATAACTAATGTTTTCGGATTTAGGAATCTACTATTTTGTTTACTTTTCCAGAAGGGTAATTGATCATGTAATCATAATCTTTTATCAATTCAATCTATCTTATCTATATCATGTTTAATTCCTTTTGAGTGAATATATATGTTAGGTCCACAAGGATGAATACCGTGAGAGGGGGGTGAATCAGGGTATGACTAATTTAAAATTAAAACTCATTCTGATCTTCTTTCACTGTTAATAAAAACACTCTTCCCTCTCTTTCCCATTGCACAATATAAATAGAAAGTAAAGCCAACACAGGACACAACAATTTTTACTTGGTTCACCCTCACTAGGCTACGTCCAAAGAGCATACACCGGCAATGTGCCGATGTGCCAAAGCCACTAAAAGTGTACTGCTATTTACATGGTTCGGGCTAGATCACATGTATTCCTAGGCTCACTACCTTTACAATTTTTAGGATCAGCTCACTGCTTTCCCTAGGGTCACTCCCTGTTTCTCTCTCTTTGGCTCACTGCTGGTGGAGAGAATCACATTCTTCCTCTTCCTTTGCTCACTGCTCAGGAAAGGATCCACTCACAATTTATAGACCTATAGGTATCTTCATTATTGCTGATAAATACATCCTATGTTGTATGTAGATGCTCTATTTAAGTCCAACTTTCACCTGTAGATGAATCTCACTTTGCACCGAAGGTATCGGGAAATCTTCTAGCTCTCACGCAGCCCTGAATCACTGCCGCGAATCAACCATACCTTGCGCCCTTCTCTAAGCCAGTGCACAAGTATCGGCACACAAGTTATAACTAGCGCACAAGTCCACCTCAACCACTTGTGTGACACAAGCTTCTGCAACTCCAAACTTGCGCGACTCACACCCTTTTACGCCCAAACCAATATTTGTGCGCAACTAAAAACATTCCAATTATTCAAAACTAGCATGAAAGTCCACCTCAACCACTTGCGCGACACCTCCTTCTTCAAATATAAAATTGGGAGACTCACTTCCTTTCTCACCCAAACCACCTTGGGCGCACAACAAACAACTAGCTCGCAAACTTCTACTTACGTGACCCACCACCACTTGCGAGACCACCACACCTGCATAACGGGACCACTGATTTTTTCTAAGTATTGAACTCATACCCATTTAGGAGGGGTCAACCTCTATTTATAGGCATTTGGACACCCTGCGTGATGGCACGCAAGTCTCCCCTCGGCGCGCAACTTTCGGCGCGCAAGTCTCTTCTGTGAAAGTCACTTGCGCGACCAACCCTAAAAATTGAGCGCCTGTTATCCCTTTGCCATATTTTGATGTTCTAATCTTGAAAAACATATGGTGTGCAAGTTTCAAAGCCTCCAAGACCTTGGCACAAAAGTCCCTTTTCCAAAAACACATTAATCCATTTGTCTATTTTCAGGCCCAAAAATTTGTAAAACACTGGAAAACAGTGCCACCTTGTATCTACTCTTTTTGTGCCACCTCTAAATCATCCACTCCTTTGTCGATGTTCTTGAATCAAACATGGATCATTAACCAAATCCCTTGAACTCGACATTCTACCATGAAATCCCTTTTCTAAAAAAATTTGTATGTCATGGTTTTCTTTTTCAACAATCACAACACAGATGTACACTTTTTCAACAAACACAATCACCTCAAAAATGCTTCAATGATGCCATGAGTGATTTTTTCCAAAAAATATCCCTCTTTGGGTTTTTTGAAAACTCTTCCATGAAAAGATACATTGTTAATCCTTCAGTAACCATTTTCCTATTGCAATTTCGATAGTGATCAAGGATTTACTCAAAACATACTCTAATCCCCCATGAGTAATGCTCGGCGTGAGAAAAAAGAGTAAATGAAAAGTTCATCAATGAATCACTTCATCTTTGACACCCACTGTTGACACCAAATTGATACAAATTTTTGGAAATATTCTTACCATATTCCAACACCACTTTTCTGTTTTTATCACGATCATCGGTTTTGGTGATATCTATTATTTGATCGATCACTTATAGCATCGTTATATTTAATACGCTCCTCCTTTCAAATTTCTCCCTCTATATCACTGCTCCACCTATCAACTTCTCCTCATAACTTTCATGATTTTTCAAATATCCACATTATCTCCCCCTTAAACAATCACTATTTTCTCCCCCTTTTTCATCAAAACCAAAGGTCACCTCTTTGTAGTCTGTAATAGAGTAGAGAACACATATAAGAACATTAGGGAAAAACACAACATACCTCGTGGAGAGGGGGGTCCCACATCTATACTTTTCAAGTGTGGGGAGTCGACTGGACTCCCAGAGCCAGTCGATGCCTCTCAAAATCTTCCTTGGGTAAGGCCTTTTTCAGAATGTCTGCAACCTGTAGCACTGTAGGCACATACTCCAACTTCACAAGCCCTTGATCCACCTTCTCTATGATGAAATGATATTTGATCTCAATGTGATTTGTCCTTGATTGATGAACTGGATTTTTTCTAAGATTGATAGCACTAGAGTTATCACACTGGATTTCGATCGGAGACTTTACTTCAACTCTCAAATCTCAAGATGTTGCTTCATACACAATAATTGTGTGAATGCTTGAGTGGCCGAAATATACTCAGCCTCTGCAGTACTCAATGAACTGCATTCTTACTTCATTCGTAGCAAAGAAATACCTAGTCCACCAAGATAGAATGCACCTCCTAACATTGATTTTTTTCATCTGTTGATCCTGCCCAATCAGCATCTGTATAACACAATAACACTGATTGAGATTTGTCATTATACATCAGACCAAAATCCATGGTTCCTTTGATATACCAAGGTATTCTTTTCACTAAAAGCATGTGGATTTCTTTTGGATTGCTTTGATAACGCGCTACTTGGAATGTGGAAAAAATATGATTAGGTCTTATTTATGTCAGGTACAGAAAACTATCTATAATCCACCTGTATTTAGTAATATTAAATTCCCGGCCACTGTCATCTTTTGATAATTTCATCATGGTAGAAATTGGAGTCTTCATTTCCTTGTAATTATCCTTTCCAAACCTTCTCAAAACCTCCTTGGCATATTTGGATTGATAAATTAATGTTCCATTCCTTCCTTGTGTCACCTGTAGACCAAGGAAAAATGTTACCTCTCTAATCATTGACATTTGAAACTCACTTTTCATGAATTTGGAAAACTATCTGCACTGAGCTTCATCTGATCCTCCAAAAATTATGTCATCGACATAAACCAACACAATCATAATTTGATTATAGTCGTTGATGAAATAGAGATTGTAATCAACTCCCCCATGTTTGAAACCAGGATTCTTCAAGTACTGATCAAGCCATGAGTACCTTTATCTTGGTGCTTGTTTCAGCCCAAACAACTCCTTCTTCAGTCTGCAAACATTGTTATCATCCTCATGAATGAGAAAACCATCTTGCTGCTCTATATACACATCCTCCTCTAGAAACCCGTTTAAGAATGCAGATTTGACATCCATCTGGAACACATTGAACTTCTGTTGTTCTACAATGGGTAGGAATAATTTGATTGTCTCTAGCCCTGCAACCGGTGCAAAGGTATCGTCAACATCTATTCCCTCTCTCTGGGAGTATCTTTTGCACACTAGTCGTGTTTTGTTTCGAACCAATGTGCCATATTCATTCATCTTGTTGCGATAGACCCATTTAGTCTTGATGTCATTATTATCTTTTAGTCCTGAAACAATATCCCATGTATGGTTCTTCTGAATCTGATCAAGCTCTTCATTCAGAGCCTAAACCCAGTTTTCATCTATAGCTGCATCAATGAAGCATTTTGGCTCATCCTATGATAGTAAAGATTTCTTCTGTAGTGATTTCATTCTTCTTGTCTGAACTGGAGCTGACTGATCACCAATTATATTTTGTCTATCAATTTCATCTTGACTCTTAAGCTTCTTTGCAGACAAAGACTTGACACTTTCTTATTCATCATCAGTGTCTTCTTCTGAGTTAGCATCTGCCACTTCTGCTCCTCCTTTGTTATTTTCTTGTTCATCACTTTCCTTAAGAAAATACTCACTGTATTGTTGAATATTCTCTTCATTTTCCATAATAATGACATCATTGCTCTCAATTACTTTTCACAGCCTCTTGTTAAAGCATTTTTATGCTTTTTTTCTGAGTAGACCAGGAATATTCCCTCATCTCCATGTGATTGAAACTTCATATGTTTTTCTTTGTTGAGAATGAATCACTTACTTAAAAATATTCGAAAGTATTTCACTATGGTCCTCTTTTCATACCACATTTCATACGGAGTCTTTCCTTCCTTCAGACACAAAAGATCCCTATTAGAAATGTAGACTGATGTTAATACTGTTTCCATCCAAAACTTCTCTGGTAGGTATTTTCCTATAAGCTTTGTTCTGGCCATGTTTTTGATGATCCGATTTCTCCATTCAACAAGTCCATTTTGTTGGGGAGTTCTTATTGAAAAACTTGATTCCTTATCCCGTGTTTCTCGAGATACCCTTCCATCTGACTGTTTGTGAATTCTGTAACATTGTCTATACGAACCTTCAGAATTATCTGTCCAGTCATCCTTTTAGATTCCCTTCGGTACTGTTTTAAGCAACTAAATACATCATACTTATGGTAAATAAAAAATACTCATGCCATTATGAAATAGTCATCAATGAAAATAACATAATACCTCTTCCCATCAATGTATCTTGGTGAAATAGGTCCACAGACATCAGAATCCACCAATTCAAGTACTATTGTCGACTTCTTTTCCTTTAATTTGTATGTCTTTCTGATGATATTCCCTATTGACTGGTGTCGCATGTATGTGCATCATCACATGATAGGTTAGGGAGGTCTCTTACTTATTCACACTTTGACAAAGCTTCTAGTGATGGTTGACATAGATGACCAAGTCGTTTATGCTACAATTTTTTTCTTCTTCTCTGGATAAAAATCACCTATCATATTCACCTCTTACAAGGTAGAGGTTACCCTTTGTTATTTTTTCTTGTAGAACTACTACCCCATATCTTCCTTTGACAATACACATATTCTTAGTAAAAATTATAGAATTTCCTGAGTCACATAGTTGACTTAAACTAAGAAGATTGTGACTAAGGCCTTCTACAACCAATACATCAGCACGACTTATTTCTTTGCCCCCAAACCTGGCCTTTCTCTATCCAATTATCTTCAGGCCTTCATCATTTCCGAACTAGACAACTCCTTATTTGTCATATTTTATGCCAGTAACCAGATCATTATTACCTGTCATGTCAGAAGTACAACCGCTATTAAGGATCCACACACCATAACAATCTGATACTTTAAGGACAATTTAAGCAACCACTGCCTTCTCTACTCTCTTCTTCTTGGTCTATATTTTTTTCTCCACACTCGGTATAGTTTGAGACTCATGATCATTCTCAGAGTATGATGGACCTACATCATCTTGTAAATATGAAAATCTATATTTCATTTTCAACTCACCTCTCAGTTCATTAATCTACTTCTTGTGAACATTTCGTTTCTACTTTGGCACATCCTTTTGTATGGTCGAAGTGTAGTACTTAGCCATGTGCCCAAATCCTCTGCACTAAAAACAATGTCCTTTAAAATATGTTTTGGAGAACCATTCTCTATTTGGATGCCATCTTTTTTCTTGTTCCCTTAGATATATTCTAGCAGTAGAACACACCCTTTGTGAGTGTCCCATCTTTCCACAATAATAACACCTGATGAAAGGTGCATTCATACATGTCACTTCTATACTTCCAGTAGTCCCTTGAGCTCTCTGAGTTTTCTAATTCTTCTTTTCAACCACATCAATCTTCATATTCAGAACAGGTGCTTGCGGTCTGACTTCAGCTCTAACTACTTTCTATTTTTGATCAAGCCCCAAATCAGACTTAACGCCTGAGCTTGATTGTTGCTCCATTCTTGCTGAACTACTAGGCTCCTCTTTCATCTTTCCAGTATTCAGAATCTTCTTCTTTCCCAAGAACATGTTGGGAATCAATGGTTTTTCATTATCCTTAACTTTTTTCCATAGACCGACAACTTCTTATTCATGATATTCAATACGCTTGATGTGATCCTTCACTGTGATATTCAAGCCATCGATCTCCTTCTTCTGTTCTTTAATCCTAAGATTATACTCACTAACTGATTCTAAATTCACTGGTACTGATGACATGAGTCACTCAATTTCTTCCATTAACTCAGACTTCTCTTCCTCTTGCTACTGTATGTAGAGTTTGGCATCATAGAAAACTTTATTGGATTTCTTTGTTTTAGCCCTCCAAACATCTATGTCTTCAAGGGAATCCTCTAACTCAACTTTCATATCAACTCTTCCTTCAACTCCTTCTTCTTTATCAATGTCAGTTTCTTCCTTCTTCTACGCACTACCAACAATGGCCACCATAGAATTTTCCCTATTATCTTTGCAGTTCTCACTCCCCTAATCCTCTTTATCCTCACACTCTTCTGTACTTTCAAATTCTTGTGAAAGAAGATTCTTCTTCTTGAATAAATTTCTCTTGAATTTTTTCTTCCCTTTCATAAACAATAAAGGCTTTTTCTTGGGAATTTCGACTTCATCGTCATGATTGTCGTTATCTTGAAACATTTTGGGGCACCATGCTGCAAGATGACCAACATTTCCACATAGAAATCATGCTAGTGGATGTTTCCCTTTAAACTTTCCTTTTCCTCTTTGAAGATTTGAAGAAAGGAAATTCATCACCTCATCTGTCTCTTCTTCTTCTAGAGAATCTTCAATGGTGATATTTTTCATGGAATTGAATTGCACTTATTTGGATTTTCCCTTTTCCACATCATGATTATTATCATTTCTCATTTCATATGCAACAAGTATACTGTGAAGGTTATCCATTGTCAGCTCTTTCGGGTCTTTATCTTCCAAAACTGAAACTTTCGGATTGAACCGAGGTGGAAATTTCCTCAGGATGTGCTTCACAATTTTTATATCTTTAATAACTTCTCCAAGATCCCTCATGTTCTCCACTACAATATTTACCCTATCAAAGAATTCATCAATAGATTCATTCGAGTTCATTCTCATATCTTCATACTTGTTCCCCAACACATACAGGTTTTCTTCTCTGACCTTTGTGTCACCTTCATATATGTTCAATATATTTTACCACATAGTATGTGATGTTTTTAATTAAATCACCTTGGTATAAATATAATTGTATAGGACTCCCCCTAAATAATTGATTCCCTTTGCGTTAGCATCCAATTCTCTCCATTGAACTTCTGATAATGCCCCACTGTTGATGTCAGCTGTTATACCATGCATTGCTGCTGTGAATACAACCATTCCCAAAGATCAAAAGTAGTGTTGCATCTAATTCTTTCACAGAAAAAAATTACTTTCGTCGAAGATCAGAATCCCTTTATGATTAGTGACCTCCATTTAGAGAAGAACTAATATCAACCCTTGCCTCTGATACCAATTGTTTGGTCCACAAGGTTGAATACCCTGAGAGGGGGGGTGAATCATGGTATGATAAATTTAAAATTAAATCCCATTCTGATCTTGTTTCACTGTTATGAAAAACACTCTTCTCCCTCTTTCTCGTTGCACAATATAAATAGAAAGTAAAGCATGCACATGAAACATCAATTTTTACTTGGTTCACCCTCACCAGTAATGTGTCGATCTACCAAATCCACTAAAAGAGCAATGTTGTTTATAAGGTTTGGGATATATCACTTCTATGCCCATGCTCACTGCCTTTACAATGTTTAGGGTCAGCTCACTACTTTCCCAAGGGTCACTCCCTGTTTCTCTCTCTCTGGCTCACTACCGGTGGATAGGATCACCTTATTCATCTTTCTTTTCTCACTGCTCTGGAAAGGATCCACTCACAATTTATAGACCTATTGGTCTCTTCATTGTCACTAATGAAGACATCCTCTATTGTATGTGGATGCTCTTTTGAAGTCCAACTTTCACCCATAGATGAATCTCACTTTGCACCGAAGGTATCGGGCAATCTTCCAACTCTCACGTAGCCCTGAATCACTTTCGCGTATCAACCTTACCTGGCGCCCTTATCTACACCAGCACACAAGTATCGGCACGCATGTTATAACTGGAACGCAAGTCCAGCTCAACCACTTGTGTTACACAAGCTTCTGCAACTCCAAACTTGGGCGACTCACACCCTTTTACGCCCAAACCAATCTTGGCGTGCAACCATCAACTTTCGCACTTATTCAAAACTGGCATGCAAGTCCACCACGACCACTTGTGCAACACCTCCTTCTTCAACTCTAAACTTGGTCTACCCACTTCCTTTCTCACCCAAACCACCCTGGGCGTGCAACAAACATCTAGTGAGAAAACGTCTACTTGCACGTCCCACCACCACTTGCACGACCACCACACCAGTACGATGGGAGCTCTGATTTTTTCTAATTGTTGAACTCGTACCCAATGAGGATGTTTCGACCTCTATTTATAGGAATTTGGACACCCTACGCGACGGCGCGCAAGTCTCTGCTTGACGCAAAACTTTCGGCGCGCAAGTCTCAACCGCGCAAGTCACTTGCTCGACCAACCCTAAAACTTGGGTGCCCCTTTTCGCTTTGCTATATTATGATGTTATAATCTTGAAAAACATATGGCACACAAGTTTTCAAGCCTCCAAGACCTCTGCACGCACGTCCCTTTTCCAAAAACAGATTTATCTATTTGTCGATTTTTAGGCCCAAAAATTTGGCAAACACTGGAAAACGGCGCCACCTTGTATCTGTCCTTTTTGTGCTACCTCCAGACCATCCATTCCGTTATCGATGTTCTTGAATCAAACATGGATCGTTAACCATAGCCCTTGATCTCAACATTCCACTATGAAATCCCTTTTGTCAACAAATTTCTATGTCATGGTTTTCTTTTTCAATAATCACAACACAGATGTCCACTTTGTCAATAAACACAATCACCTAAAAAATGATTCAATGATTCCTTGAGGGTTTTTTCCCAACAATATACAATATACATTTTTTGTTAGTATATAATTTATATTTTTTCCCCATAAATGATCCCTCCAAAATTTTAAATATAAAAACATAGCTGTTAATTCCAAATCATTTTTGGGATAATTTAACTCAGGACCTTTTAGTTGTCTTGATGAATAATTAGTTACATAATCATTTTGTATCAGAACATAACCAAGTCCCTTTAATTAATCATCGCAATAGATGAAAAATTCACTATTTATAGAAGTTAGGGTTAGAACTAGAGCATTCACAAATCTTCTTTTCAATTCTATAAATCAACCATCACATTATTTTGTACAGGTGAATTTTACTAATTTTCTATTTAACATAGTCAGTATACTAGATATCCATTAAAATATTTCTACAAACCTCTGGTAATAGCTTTCTAAACCAAGAAAACTATGAATCACTGTTATATTTGTGAGACTTTTCCACTCTTCAACAACTTTTAATTTAGTATGCTCAAGATTTATTCCATCTTTAGAAGTAATGTGACCAAAGAAATAAATTTCTTGCGAAAAAATTCACACTTTCTAAATTTTCCATACACTTTATTTTCTTTTAAGATTTTAATAACAACCCTTGTATGTTTTTCATGCTCCTATTTAATTCTATAATATACAAAAATGTCATCTATAAAACAACCACAAACTTATCCAAGAACTCATGAAATATTATATTCATAAGATCCATGAATATAGAAGGTGAATTAGATAACCCAAACGGCATAATAAAAAATTCATAATTACCATATATAGTTGAAAAATTTATTTTTGGAATGTCATAATCCTTCACCTTCAGCTGATGGTACCCAGATATCAATTCAATTTTGGAAAAATACTAAGCTCTCTAGAGCTGATCAAACTAGTCATCGATATGAGGTAAAGGATACTTATTCTTAATAGTAGTTCTATTCAAATATCTATAATCAATAAAATGTATTATGGAACCATATTTATTTTTAATTAAAAAATGAGATATTCACGTGGTGAAATGATAGGATGAATGAAGCCTTTATCAAGAAAATCCCACAACTGATTTTTAAATTCATGAAGTTCTGTTTGAGCCATTTAATATGGGAGATTTAAATTTTCATAGAATTTGGAACTAATTCAGTTGTTAAATCATGTTCCCAATAAGGTATAACATTGAGCAACCTATCCGGAAAAAAATCAAGATATTAATTTACCATTGTCACATCATTAATCTGAACTATTCCCTTGTTTCAACAATATGTGAAAGATAACCTTAATTTCCATCTTTAAAAAATTTATTAGCAACCTGATATGTTATCAATTATATGGGTTTGTTATTGTATACATAATGAAACTCTTTTTGAAAAATAAAACATATTTATCTATAGAATTAGTCTTAGCATGATAAACAGAAATCCAATCCATACCCAGAAAGATATCAGACTCTAGTAAGGAAAAAACACAAGGATTGCTGGTAATTTCTTTCCACAGATAACAATAGGAATATTCTTAAAATTCATTTTTATTGTAACATTTCGTCATGGTGTTTTAACATTAAGTTATGGTCTCTTTTTTGGGGTGATATTTCCAATTTACTAAAAAATTTCATAAAATAAAGAAATGTGTAGATCCTATATCAAACAAGACTTTAAAAAATCTGAGTAAATAAATAAAGTACCAGATACCACTTCATTGGACGACATGAAATCTATTGACATATTCTTAAATGATCTCACAAGACCTTTCTGTTTATAGTCTAGCTATTTTTCATCACTCAAATATGTCATTGGGTAGGAATTTACATAATGAACCATCTTAACACATTTGAAACACTTTATAGTTTTCTTATCAGAAGTGAACGAAAGATCATTTTCATTATAATATAAAGCCATATTTCCAAACTTACCACATTGAAAATACTTCATGGTTTTGGTAAGAAATTTCCCAAGGCACTTTTTACCACACTTTTCATGAACTGTAAACTGTACTTTCTTACCATTAGATATTTTTGATTAATTTTTACCCATCTCTTTTCATATGGACCTCTTCTTATTCATTTTCAATATAAAACTGATCATCAAAAAAAATCTAGTTCTATACTGTCATCACATCGGACAAGTTTCTAAAACTTTTTAGTTCCCTGGATTTCAATTCCCTTCAGTAACTTTGCATTAATCCTGAGTAACTATTATTGATTTTTTTATAAAGATACTAAATAAAATTAGAGATTACTTTGATAGTTGGGTTAGGTTTTCTTTATAAATGTCTATAGAATCTTCCTCCTTATTCCTCAATTAAAGGAATTTATTCTCTATCCTAACTAGAACCACCATTGGAAAATACTTTTCAAGGTAAATAATTTTAAATTTATCACACTCAATGTCTTATATCTCCTCTCTATCTGGGATATTCTTAAACATTGACCACGAATGATCAGCTTCATCGTCAAAATGATAAACGATAAGAATAAAATTTTGATTATATGAACATTCCATAACCCCAAATATCGTTTCAAGGGATTGGATCCATTCTTTATCCACTACTGGGTCAGAAGATCCCTTGAAAGAAGGAGAGTGTTGACTCATAAAATGTTTCACTAGCATCAGGTTCCTTTTTTGTAGATTTGATTGTTCTATTTTATGGATGCCAATTACATTTATTGGCTACATAAGATAGTCCATTACAATCACAAACATATCAATTCCAATTCCCACCTTTCCTGGTTGTAGATTTATAAATATATCAGCCTCGCAGTTCCTTCTAACATCAGTTTCCCTATTTCTTTTACGGAAATCCATTCTGAACAGACGTGTCTTAGATGATGTAACATGGTAATATTTAAATGCTATACCATTTAAACATAAAAATGAGGTAAAAATCATTTATGGTATTCTATTAACATCATATTATCTTCTAAAGTTATCAAAATCTAGCTCTGAGAACAAATATAAGGATGTGTCCTTAAACATTACATAATCTAGCTATTTCAACTTGATTTCACTTCTTTACATTCCCAAATTTATTTTCGATTGATATTTTTATAATGTTTGGACATAACTAATATATATAAACCCACATTCATAAAAATGTGGGTACCATTAAAACTTTATCCATTTATTCCAAAACATAAAATTTTTAACAAAAAACAGCAAAATGATTTCCTTGATAAATCTTCATTACATTTAACTTGACTTACTTATTTATATTAAACATCTTTAATAACCTCTATAAAACATTTAAAAACATGGTATTATCATAAAATTCATAATAAAGGATATAAAAAGAAGGAAATAATCCATTAGTCCTTAAATACATATAAACATATGAAATATTTTTCAAAAAGACACACTTCTCACCCATATCTACTTACTTTTTGAAACATGAGATGTCCATAAAACATTAAAAAAACATATATAAAACCATATGGGTATCTTAGTTCATTACGTACCTATACTGTAACCTTTATGGATTTCTTAATATTTGTTACCCTCGTGACTACCTTACAATGTTACCCTCATGGCTACCATATAGTGTAACCATCATAGTAACACTTAATGTGACCACATGGCCGACTTCCAAATTACCCATACCAAATGTATTTTAGGGAGATATAGGTCCCACTATTCATCATAAAAAATTCAAAATAACCCGAACAAAATCATAAAACATGAATAATTACATAAAAACATTGCTTTTGAATTTCATAAAATATAATCATAAAATATGATTTTTAAAGGAAAGTCCCTTACAAATATAATATAATGCAAGTGAAAATTAATATAATAAAAGGATTAAGTTTATAACATGAAAATAATAAATAATAAATAATAATATAAAAGAAATTAATTACCCAAATAATATTAGCATCACATAATTAATGAAGTGGAAGGTTAACCCAATGAATGGAAATTGGGAGAAAAATTCCTTTACCTCAGGTTCGTCTTACTAAATTCTTATTTAAAACTATTATATAATGGTTAAAATGGTGTTATTAATATTTTAAATATTAATAATAATTTTTATAACACCTTATATGATCATTTTATAACATCGCTCATCCCATTTATTAATAATATTTTGTTATTTCTATTTTTTCGTGTGCGTGCTTTAGATGATTTCCATGGCCAGTTCATAAATGATTTTCCTTTCAAATGGATGTGAAACTATAAAAGTGGAATTAAATGGGGTTGATATGTTTATATTATATTAAATTATTCCATAAATTATTTTTGTTATATCATATGAGGAATAATCATTATATAAATCATTAGTGATATTATTTTAGATCATTTTGGCGGTTCATCGATAATCACAAACTTCTTTTATCATATAACATTAATATTATGCATATAATTTAATTCCAAAACATAAGAGATGTCATATAATACACATTAAATTTTTTTCAACCATTAAAATTATTTCACAACCTTCTTTCAAGGAATTAAAGGGAATTTATAACACATTATCCACAATGTTTATAAATCGACAGATCATAAAAGGTAATTTTATTTTCAGAATAAGTGAAAGATGAGAGGAAGAATGATGATGAATTATTCCATAGACATGATAAAAAATAGGAATATATATAATAATATTTATTTCAGGTCTCTTTGATTAGGGTAGGTGAAGATAGTATAAGAAAAGAAAATAATTTAAATGAAAAAAGGATTTTTACCTTTTGATCTCTTGTCCTTGAGATCCTCCTTAAGGAATTTAGTTTTGGCCTATTGGTGATACCAATAGGTCTTGGAAATGGTGAAGATATTTGGGAAGGGTATTAGGTAGAATTTACACAATGATCAAATATTTAGATGTGTGAGAGGAGGCGGGGAGTGATGGTGGTATTTATATTGGAGGAGAGGAGGTGTTTTCAATTTTTTAATCATTCGTTTAATATTTTTCTAAAGAATGTGAATTGTGTTGATTCATGTAATCCAAAATTGTAAAGATAGAATGTGAGTTAAAACCAAGGGTGCTTACATCAGTCATGATTCTAGGAATATGGTATTTAAATTATAACATGTATATACTATAAATTAGTGTATTTTACTATTCCTTAAAAATTTTATTATTTTAATAAAATTAAAAAAATTCATCATAACCATTTCTCAATGTGTATAATTCAAAAATAAACTCCTTTTTATCAAAATTATTTTTTAAATATCATAATATTAATTTTTAGACAAAATCTTAATTTATTTGAAAAATATAAATTATAAAACTATAACTGATTTTATAGCACCTTGAAAAATTAATCAGGGTCTCATAAATTATTATAAATAAATTCGTTGGTGAGGATACTACTCATTTTTTTATATTACTATTCATAATGGTAGGTAACTATTCACTAAAAATTATGTTTCTTCTATTAGACTCTACAAAACTTAATAATCGCAATTGTGTATGTCTGTTTTCCAAAATTCAAATGAAGAATTTGAAAAATTATATTTAAACAAAGTGTTATTATCTAGAGACTCATTGTTTCATGGATTTAAATCTATTTTTAAAACCTTGTAGTGTGACAATGTTTTCCTACTTATCTGTTTTCTTGAGGAGTAAGTGGTCTAGTGGTCCCGATTGTTTGTGAAAATTTCTTAATAGTTGTATACTCATATTAAACATCCATTCAAGAAGGAAGATTCTCATTAAAGAATATTGGATATCACCTCCCTCTACTCAAACTATGTTCAATTTCATTACCGCTATTAAACCCTACATTCTAATTTCAATTTGATCATTTTTATGATCTTCAAAATTTTCAACCCGATGAAAGTTTCATTGTTGTAATGGGGGATATAATATTTTTATTCAACATTTAAAATTGATTCAACATATTTAAAGAGCAACATTTTTACTTATTTAGATCTATTTTTAGGGATTTGTTTGGTTTCATTTAATTTACAATTAAATTTCATGATAATTTCTTATAGTCCTTTGAAAATAATTTATCAAATCATTTAATTCATGAAATTTATGTAAAATAATATTTTTTCTTTCTTTTTTGGTGGTGGCTAGTGGTTTCTTTTGTATAAAATTTTTCTTTATCTTTTTTTTTCTTATGTGGAAAATAAATTTTTGAATTTTCTTAAATCCACTTTATTAATACTTTACTAATGAATTGATATTTTTTTGATTGAATCGTTCCTCCAATTTGATCCTTATTATTGGGGAAAATGCTGTAAATTTAGTGTGGGGTAGGTTTCTTCCCTAAGATTAACTGTTCTTCATGGAGGAAACATAAAAAACCCCATTTTTCAAATATCGTCCCTTGAAAATTTTAAATATATTATATTTTTATAAATATATTACCCACAAAAAACAATAAAACAAAATACAATAAAAAATCATCCTATATAGGTGATAACTTCATTATATTTTGAGGGATTCAAGGAGTATAAAATTGTTAGAAATGGATTATTTTTGAGTGCTTCTTCCTACTTATGTTTTTGAATTTCACTTTAATAACTAGTAATAAGAGTTTTATAGGAGATATCTATGTAGAATTTAGATTATAACATGAGAAAATAATAATTTTTAATTTAATCCTATGGGACACACACCATTTTAGAAATCTCTTTATAGAGAAAAATATAATGATAATAATATTAGCCCTTTAAATCTTGAGTAAAATGGGAAAGTGGGATCTCACAATGATTCTCTGAGATAAGGGTTCTGGGATCATTTCTATTAATAAATAAATCCATTTTCAATTTCACTAAGTTCTATGCATAGTTATTTGTATAAGAAATATGGAGGGAATAATTAAATAAAGTGCCTTGTCAAAAGTGAGATCATTTATGTAAGAGGGATTTTGAACCAAAAATGAAGAAATGGCCAATTTATTTATTTTATTATCATTTTATTCGAATCAATGAAGTGATAAAAACAAAAAGAATAGATCATAATTTTATAGAACCTAGGAGGGAGTGAAAATTAACAATGTCTTTTTTTAATTTTTAATTACACTTTAAACTAACCTATTACACTCTTCAAACTGGAAACCACATTGAAAGGAAATAAGTAAGTGGATAACATTTACATAGGGGAGTTATTTTTTAAGTAGTGAAGGGATGTTTGATCTCCTCATATATAGATTTAATTAGAACACAGGTTGGATGGTCTTTTGGTTTTTTTTTTAAATCAATATAACATATTGAATTTTCTGGGAGTGAAATTAAGTATGTGTGGTAAAATTTGATGTGTCCTTTATTTATATCTTTTTTCCACATTAATTTTCACCTTTTATCCTCTTTTTATTAATTAAATAATGAATTTTGTATAAGAATTAAAAATTATTGTCTTTTGTGTGTTAAATTGTTAAAATTATGAATTGGTGTTAAGTTTATGTTTTATAGTGTTTATCATAGCTATTAATAAAAAATTTAATTTTACTAAATTATCAAAGCATTAACTTTCCTTTTGTGATGTTATTTGATTGTTTATATTTTAATTTTTCATTTTTTATTCTTTAATTCTTGTATTATTTCATTTTGTGATTTCAAAATCATTATTTCATTTATTTAATATCATTATTTTACTTGATTTATCCTTTATTTAATTTTATTTCAACTTTATTAATATTTTATTGTTTAAATTATGTTTTATTTTAAATATATTTTATTATTCTCATTATTTTAAAATAAATTTACTTTTTTTTTATTTTTTACAAAAATAATTCATCAGTTCAGTTATTTAATTACTTTAATTTGTTAATATATAAATCACATTTTATATTTTATATTTTAAATAATTAATTTTAATTTGTTAATTATTTGATTTTATTAATTATATTAATTAATTAATTAGTTAATTAATTTAATAAAATTGATGTTCAATTTTTATTATTTTAAAAAATTAACTATTATGAATTTATTTTGATTGAATGTTAAAATATGGTAGAAAATTGAAATCTAAATTAAATCATGTGTTAGATAACTATTAATTAGATAATTTGGTATTTAACAATTTAATTTTTAAATATTAATTTTTTTATTATATTATGTAATTGATATTTATTTTTTATAAAAAATAAAATGCATTATTTTTAATTTTTTAATTTTTTTCACCTGTTTTCACTCCCTTGCCCCCTGCCAAAGCAGAGCACGATCTACTGCAAGAATTTGGCGGCAGCAAGACAAAGCTCATGAACCCACTTCTAGATTCCAGGAGACCACTACCACATTCTAGAACCATCGAGCATAGGGGAACCATTAGATCCATCCATCCATTCCAGACCAACCCATCATTCCATTCCATGCCTCCCAACCATACCATCACCATCCAATCATCAGAATTGATACTAAAACAAGAAGGGGATCTATTAGTATGAATCAGATCCAGAGTTGAAGCTTGAGGGAGAAATCATTCCATATAAGATTCTTCATCTATTTCTTCCTTTTTTTCAATTCTATTTTCTCGAGCATGATTAGTTAAACTTTATAGGGGAATCAGGTAGTGATGAAATGAGATTTCTTTTGTCCTTTATACTTAGTTAAATAAACTGTTCAATGTAATTTTTATACAATGTTTTCTTTTCCATTTGAATATCAGTATCAATTTACACTACCCAATAACTGATAGTTGAGGGTATTAAATAAATTCACCATGGATCATTGAACGAAGTACTGAAATTTGGAAAATTTAAATTCATATCTTGTCTATATTGAATAGATTGATTCAAGGGTTAATGTTGAATGATCAAACCCCATGAAAGTTAGTCGCGCTGTGTTGATCCATTAAAACGAATGCTTAGTGGTTTACCACCATTTCACAAGAACATAATGACTGAATAAATCTGATTAGAATAGGATAATATATTTTTATCTATTAAAAGTAAACTAAGGACACTAATTAATATATTTTTTGTCTCCTTCTCTGTTCTTACTTACATTACCTCCCATTTTCACTATTAACCTTTTATTTTCTGTTGTTGATTTTTATTTTTTTTCTTTGTTTTGGTCAATTTCACAATCACTATGTCATTTTCTATGGTTCAACACTTCTTACCACTTCACTAGTAGAACATAGGTTATATAAATTTTAAATTTGTGCAAGTTCAATTACCTCAGGGTCACCCATTCACTTGTAAAAACTACCCACACTATCTAGAAACATCAACCATACCACCAATTTGATGTCAATATATTTCAAGAAAATAATTTAGATCCTTATTCTATATTTGAAAATCTTTTTTTGAATATAATGTAAAATTTAAAAAATAAGTTGAAGATAATATCTATTTGAAGTATATAGGTCATGAACCAATTCTATTACTAGTATTTTAAATTTATATAATGTACCACACATGACTTAAGCTCACAAAACCAACTCCATGAATGACTGATATTAGTGTAAATTGTTTTCCTGACACATTTTTCACATTGTTTATTGATAACTGATCTGAAAATTTTATTAATCTTGTATATTACTTTATAAATGATTTGCTGAATAAAATGTGAATATTTTTTATGTCTCTTATTCAATAAATAATTTGAAAACTATTATTTCCCATGTTCATTAATGAATAACTGACATGGTAAATAATAAACTCGCATTTTTCATTCCATTTATCGAATAACTAATGACAAATTTCGTATATTTCATGTCAGTTATTAAATAACTAACATGAAAAAGCTATATAATTTAAATCTTGGGTCGAGAGTAGTCATTTTGGATTCATTTTTTCATGTGAAAACATTCTATTTTCTTGCACACAAAAAACACTAAACATTCCATCATTTATCATTATCCTCAAATCTATTTATTTTTTATTTATGGCATAAAATCCTTTTATTATTCAATCAGTGGCCTTGAATACCTTTCATTTTGTATCCACCACCACCGTCCAACATAAACCTTCATTAGTCGCTGCTTGCACCTTATTACAATTGGTGTTGACTTCTCTATCATCCCACATCATTTCTTTTCATGGTTTTTGTTCATTGATTCCATTTTCCACGCATCCAAGATATTTTAATTTCTATTTGTGTTTCCAATTTTCCATTGAGGTTTCTTTATCTTTGAGTTGTATCCACCATTATTGTCGACTTTTACCCATCATTGGACACTTCTTATGTCATCTTCCCAACGGTGTTGCCTTCTCAATCATCTTGATTCCTATATCAATTTATATTTTTTGTTGATTTTTTTTTGTATTTTATGCATACAAGGTATTAATATCTTTATTTTTGTTCAAAATTCCAATTGATGACACTTTATCTTTCTATTGGAATCCACCACTATCATCCGCTATCACCTGTCATCAACCACCACCTGCACCTTCTTCCTGTAGGTGTCGCCTTCTTAATTATCCCAATTATGATATAAAGTTACATTTTGGGTTTATAGTTTATATGTTCTATATATATAATGTATTTTCATTTTTAATTGGGATTCCAATTTTCCATTTATGTCTTTTTATCTTCAATACTTCTATTTTTAGTTCTGATTACTCACATATCTTATGAATTTTATAATTGATGGATGATTGTTTTTAAATTAAGGTTTATCATTTTTTTATTAAATAATTATAATTAAATATATTCAATGTTATATTTTTTATCAAATATGTTGTATGTTATTTTGTGATATATTTTATGCTATTTTTTAATTTTATTTAGAAAACTAAATTTGAAATATAATTTGAATGTGTAATGACTTATTTTAAATATTTTATATTTTTAATAGATAGTAAAGACTATAACTTTGATTACAGCACTGCCAAAAAGTGATGAATATCAGCATGGTGGTGATTAGTTTTTTAAATTTTCTAAGAAAATGTTCCAAACAATAACATGTTTTTTTGTTCATGCCTTAAATTTTTAAATATAAAGAAGTTAAAAAAATAGATAAATCAAATATCATTTAATTTTTCATGTTTATATTCCAAGTTACAGCCCTTAGATTTGTCATGGTGAAACTAGAAATAATACCATATCTATTAGTGATGATGATTTTCAAGATGATAAGTCTGATCAAATTGAATAAATGATTCATGATATTGAATTAGAGGAAATTGAGAAAGAATGAAAAATTGAACCTCTATATGGTGATGATAAAAATAATTTATATATGAGTCTTATGGATTTTATGGTTTTATAAATGGTGTTAAGATTGATTAACTTGATGTTGAAAAATGGATATAGTGACAATAGTTTTACAGAGTTGTTATACCTGTTGAAAGACATACTTCCTAAAGAAAAAAATCTATTAAATTCACCTTATAATGAGAAGAGGATATTGTGCTCGAAGTGTCTGGGTTATAACAAAATTTATGCCTACCCAAATGATTTTGTTCCATAGATGAAGGAATAATAATGTTTGTCAGAATGTCCTAAATGTGGGACGTCATGGTATAAGTTGAAAGAAAAATCATAGGATGGTTTAAAAGATATAGAGACTACTACCAAGTAAATTTAGTATTTTCCTATAATTCCTCATTTGAAACATTTATATAAAAATTCAAATAATAGAAAATTGTTAATGTGGCATGTATATGAGTATAGATGTGATGGAATATTATTTCCTCTTATTGATTTTTTATATTTTTAGAAAATTGATCAATAATTTCCTACATTAGAAACTGAAGATAGAAATCTTCGACATGGATTGTGCAAAGATGGAATGAATCTATATCAAAGTATTATTAACATAGATTGTTCGAGGATAATAATATTGGTAATTTAAAACTTATATCTGAATTTTTTATGAAGATAAAATATTTCATGTTGATTTTAAGGATCTATGGACCACAATATCCCACAAATGGTATTTATGTTTTCTTATCCACATTAATTGATGATTTCTAAATTTAATAGGAGGAAGGTATTATGGTGTCTGAATCATATAAAATGGAACATTTTCAATTACATGTAATGATTATGTTCACTATAAATTACATCCAAACATATATGAATTTGTCTAGATACAGTGTTAAGGGGAATAAAGATTTCCTAATTTGTGAACAAAAGAAATTATATAATCAACAACAACGTCATAGAAAATCGAAATATATGGTTCCTCATAGTAATTTTTTTATGGAACACTATTATCGAATATTAAAAAATGTAACCACCCAAAGTTTCATTAATGGAAAATCCCACATGATCTTATCAAATGTCTCTTTATATAAAATATTTTTCTAAAATGTCAACTTCATTAGTTTTATGATAAGAATTGTGACTGTTACTTTTATATCAATTGAACAATGATCACATGATTAGTATAAATATAGGGCTTTAACTCATACAATTTTACTTAGACAAAGGAAACGATGACCTCATCCAATAGAATTGCCTCATACGAAGCCCATTTATCAGAGCTCGGAAAAGAGGTGGCATCCTTGGGCTTCACTCTTGACCAAGCCCAAGCTGAGCTTCACCATGTCAAGCTCGAATGGGACCATCTACGGGAGAAGTGGAAGTTGATAGAAATGACCACTCGAGCAATATTTTCCGAGCCACCCCAAGAGTCTGTCACCATCGCACACCTTACCCTTAGGTCTTATGCGGCTGTTTTAAGGGGTAATGTAACTAATTGTTAGTACTATGTTCATGTACATTATTTTTTATATAATAATGAATATAATTTCTTGTCATTATTGATACATTGTAAATAGTTTCTAAAGTACAAATGGTGTTTTTAGTTATTATTTAATTAAGAAATCTATTTTATTAAATTAATGAATTTTTTAATTAAATAATATTTTAATAAAATATAATTATTATTAATATTAGATTAATTTTATTATATATACATGATCATGATATTGTATGAATGCAATTATAATTTTTATTAAGGTTTCAAAGCCATTTTTGTCAAAACCTGTGAATTTTTGATAAATGTCGGTTTTTATTTTAGAAGTTAAAATTAAAATATTTAGAAAATTATTTAGATAAAATAAATGTTATTTTTGGAATCAGGATGTCGATATTATCCAATGGTGAATTTTTCATAATTTTCTGAGACAGTCAAATTTTTGAGTAAAAATTAAATACCGTTAAAATATATAATGTGTTTTATTTCATCATAATGAAACAATATTGATGTAATAAAATACTATAATCTTTATTTTCATCCAATATATGTTATAACATTAAAATAATGTAATTTTGGGTTTGTTTGGCTTACTTTTCAAAGCATTAATGGACCCCTCAAGACTTATTAAACCCCTTGACTTTTTAAATTAATTTCCATGGGAGTGTGAATCACTTCCACATAAGAAACCCTAATATTTTAAGAAGTTCGGACCTTGTCCATACAAAATATTATTTTCCTCTTCCAATTTCCAAAAACCATGGGCAAAAACCATGGGATGGTTTGTCGTTTGGATTAATTTAATATAAGGGGTCCCAAACCTAAATAATAAAGAATTCCCTCGCCTTTCTTATATAAACCCACCCAAGATCCCACTTCCTCCTCACTCAAATCCTTTTAGTTCGTCCTCCTTTTGCCCTACTCTCTATAAAATCCTTCCAAGGTTCCCCAAGCTCCAAAGAAGCCTCTCACAAGCCTCTCTCTAGTCTTTTTGAGCACACTTCCAGTAAGGGTTTTTCTTCCTTTCTCATTTTGTCTAATTTTTTTAAGTTGTTTTGCCCTTTTAATTTCAGTTATGATTGTTAGAGTATAGTTTTGCACCTCCCTCATACTATAATCTTTATGTTTGAATCATTGGAGAACCCTTTCTCACTAATTTAATGCCTCCAATGTACACCTGTTACTATGCTGAAATCCCGAAAGGAACTTCTCTCTCTTCATTTACATTCAAGCAATACTTTTGTATCATGAACCTAAATTCCATTTAAATTTTTGGGAAATGTATCTATATTACCTCTTTACTATACATTACATGTAAATATGATTAGTAACCCCTTTCTCTATCATAATCCTTTTTTATGAATTCTTATGTCCTGCCGTTACGCTGCCGAAATCGCACCAATTTTCTAAGCCAATGCCATTGTGTAGTGAATACCATGCCCATTTCTCCATAAAGGGTGTTCACTTTTATGCACATTTACCTATTTATTATAATGATTCATGTATGAATTCCACATTCCTTTATCTTGTAATAAATGATTATGTTTTATGAATCCATGTTTTATGATCCATGTGGTACACTTATGTATGAAATGAAATGTTTAAGAAGGGTACACCCATATAGTGCTCCAATGCATTAGGTAAAGTATAGTATCAGGATACGTCATGTGCAATGAGTGTTGACTCATTCTTTATGTGCAATGAGGATTTACTCAAGATCCATCTGCAATGAGCCTTGGCTCATGCTAATTCCATGTTAACAGTTGTTGCCACATTTCCATGTTATGATTATCATGCTTTATCATGCCTTTCTGTTCAAGTTTATCTTATGCTCTATTGATATTCCTATTGTCTAACATGTATTGTACTCTTCATGTTATTCCATGTTTCCTCCCTTACTGGGCTTTATAGCTCACCCTTTTTTATGCATGTCCTCAGGTTATCCCATGAAATGCTAAGTACGAAGGAATGTAGTGGTCATGTAAAGGAGGTTTTCAATAATGATGTTGTATTTCATGTTTTAAGTTTTTATGTAGGGATAATAATCCCCAAAGACACTAAACCACTCGATATTCTTTGTTGTATTAAGTTATGTTTTATGTAATAAATCATGTTTTTGTTTTTAATAAAAGCAGGGTTGTCATAGTTGGTATCAGAGGATAGGTTTGGCTATTTTTGGGATTAGGATTTGAAAACCATAGTAAAGATATAGATACAAGACTAATTACAATAAAAACATCCCTATGTTTTGGTGAGTATTGAGTAAGTGGGTTATCAAGCAAATACATCTCTGTCTGGATACGAGCAGCTAGAGGCGGCTCCAGCACAGATGTATCCTAGGGGTAAAATCCGAAAACAACGCTTTGAGCTAGACTCGAACAGGAACTAGTGAATGACAACAGGACTTGTTGAACTCTTGGTTACGACACTCCTGGGGGATATTCTTTGGTAAAATCACAAGCTTAGTATGAACCCTTATTAAGGGAATTAAAAAATTCCTTTAAGAATATATGTTAGAAAGTATATCATGAAAAGCATAGATTGAAGCCTATAGACTCATGAGTTAAGGAAATGAAAGTTTATTTATAAGTCATCAACTTTTTTCTTTGGATTACCCTTTATGTGTTACCCCTAACATTCCATTAATTCCAGCCAATGGACGGTAATAGGAGGACTCAGGCTAACAACCGATGTGAAGATCAGTGTGATGACTGTACTAATGAGATTCCCAATCCAATGGGAGTGGGAATCACAAACTTTGTCACGCTTCTCTCTCAGCTAACTCAAGCATTGAATAGAAACACAGGTCAAGAGGAACTTCCAAACCCACCTAAGATAGAACTAGTTGATATCGAGAGCTTCATGAGACAAAGGCCTCCTACTTTTTGTGGATCGTCTGATCCCATGATCGCTGACCAATGGATCAACTCCATTGAAAAAATCTTCTACATCCTTCAATGTACTGAACAAGAGAAGGTTCTCCTGGTAGCTTATCATATGGAGGGTGAAGCTGATCAATGGTGGACGTTGATCAAAAATACGAAGCTAGAGGAGGAGATTGAGGCATGGTATTGGAAGATTTTCAGGAAGATTTTTTTCGATAAATATTTTTTGGGAACCCTCCATCTTAAGATGGAAAGGGACTTCCTTTCCCTCAATAAAAAAGACGAATAATCTTTTAGAGTGTATGAGGCAATCTTCACAAGTATTGCACGATACTCTTCCGGATTTGTCATTGCCCCCGAATGCAAGGTTGACCACTTCTTTAGTGGGATTAAGCATAGCCTGTGGAAATTATTAGCGATCCGTGACATCGACAGCTATGAGTAAATTGTCTGATGTGCCCTCAAGGTCGAAATGGAGATTGGAGAATCACAGGGGTATCATGGAGATAAGTAGCGTAAGGTGGAATTCAATGATGGTGGGCCGATGGATAAATCAAATGGTGCTAAGAAGATCCAGCACCCCACTTTCCAAAAGTGCGGAAAAAGAACCCTGGAAATTGCCTTAAGGGGATGAGGAAATGCTTCAGTTGTGGAAGAGAAGGGCACCTAGCTATTAACTATCGGTAAGAAAGACCCGCGGTTGCGACAGAGGATAGGAACACTCCGTTCAAACCTCAACATATTGTTCAATGTTACAAATGCAAAGAACCGGGTCATTTTGCAAATCAGTGCCCTAATCCAAGGGTTTTCAGAGACAACCAACAACCTCCAAGGCAGCAAGCAAGAGATTTTTCCATCACATCTTCTGAAGTGAACCCCAACAATGAAGTGGTGACAGGTACACTAGTAATTCATTCAATAATAGCGAACGTACTTATTGATTCAGGTTCTACGCATTAATTTGTATCTAAAAAGTTTAGTAGAATAATCCATCACCACCACAAATCATGGAAGTGAAGATGTAGGTGAGTACGGAAAATGGGGCAATCATTGCATCCCATGAATATAAGTCCTCCCCTGTTATAACATGTGGATTTAATTTCCTATAGAACCTCGTCATACTCCCTCTAGTGAAATTTGATGCAATTATTGGCATGAATTGGTTTTCATTATATAGAGCCAACATAAATTGTCGGGAGAGGGAAATCACACTCCATATGGGAAATCGACCCCCTATTCTTTACAAGTGTAAGGAGGAAGATGAATCTCATTTAGCTTAATCATCTCAGGTGTGGATATTACTGCCTTATGAGCATGTTTATCTATCTTAGACGATTGAGTCCAAGGAAGAAACCATCCTTGAAGAAATGCCTATTGTGAGGGAATTCACTAAAGTGTTTCCCGAGGAACTGTCTGGTCTTCCCCCTAGAAGAGATGTTGAATTCTCAATTGAAATTATACCTGGGGATTTACCAATATCCAAGACTCCATATAGAATGGCTTTTGAAGAGATTGAAAGGTTTAAGAAACAACTACAAGAGAATCTGGATAAAGGGTTTATACTCCCAAGTGCTTCACCATGGGGTGCGCATGTCCTCTTCGTCAAGAAGAAGGATGGGTCAATGCGTCTTTGCATCGATTATCGTGAACTTAACAAAATCACAATAAAGAAAAAGTATCCTCTCCCAAGAATTGATGACTTGTTCGATCAGCTGTGTGGAGCACAATTCTTCTCCAAGGTAGATTTGTTGTCGGGATATTTTCAAGTAAGGGTGAAGAAGGAAGATGTCCCCAAGAATGCTTTTCGTACAAGATACAGGCACTATGAATTCATATTAATGCCTTTTAGACTCCCCAATGCTCCATCAATCTTCATGGACATGATGAATTGAGTCTTTAGAGATTACCTAGACAAATTTGTGGTTGTCTTTATTGATGATATTCTAATTTACTCTAAAACCAAGGAGGATCATGAGGAGCATTTAAGAAATGTACTAGAGAATTTGCGCAAGGAGAAGCTCTATGCAATGTATAGCAAGAGTGAGTTCTGGTTGATGTAGGTCTCATTCTTGGGCCATATCATCACAAGCAATGGGATATCTGTGGATCCCTCTAAAACAGATGCAATTAAGGGATGGACGAGGCCAACATCGGTAACAGATATCTGTAGCTTCTTGGGGTTAGTTGGATATTATCGATGATTTGTGAGAAATTTATCACGATTTAACAACCCTCTTACCATGCTAAATTGAAAGGGAGTAATGTTTTCTTGGAGTGATGAATGCGAAGAAAGCTTCAAGGAGTTGAAAAGGATGCTTATCACTGTGCCCGTGCTCACTTTACCCACAAGTGGGGAACTTTTTGTGGTATTCAGTGATGCTTCGAAGAAGGGATTAGGATGTGTGCTGATGCAGAATGATAAAGTAATATCCTATGCCTCAAGGCAGTTGAAAATCCATGAGCAAAACTATCCAACGCATGATCTGGAGTTGGCAGCGGTGATCATTGCCTTGAAAATATGGCGGCATTATCTTTATGGGGAGAAATGTGAGATATATAATGACCACAAGAGTCTTAAATATATATTCACATAGAAATAGCTTAATATGTGCCAGATAAGATGGATAGAGCTCATCAAGGATTATGATTGTTCAATCCATTACCACCCTGGGAAAGAGAACAAGGTGGAAGATGCCTTAAGTAGAAAGGATCTAGCGATTTTATCAATGATGAGAATTGAGAAGGATCCAATCTTCTTAGACTTGATGAAGATGGACATGGGAATCATAGAGAAGGGAACATCATAAATCCTTTCACAAATGATTTCTCAACCATCTCTTTTGGAAAGGTTAAGAATGGTCAAAAGGATGATGTGAGAATTCAAGAAAAAGTGGGAGCTATCGAAAAAGGGAAATCCTCAGAGTTTAATGTTAATGAAGAAGGAATTGTGCAGTTTGGGAAAAGACTATGTGTTCCATCATGTTCAGAGATGAAAAAAGAACTTTTGGATGATGCACATAGTTCAAATTTCTCTATTTACCTAGGGAGCACAATGATGTATCGAGATCCTTAAGAAAACCATTGCTGGGATAATATGAAGAAGGACATTGATAAATATACTTAAAAGTGTCTGATTTGTCAACAAGTGAAGGCAGAGAGGCAGAAGTCTAATGGGATGATGCAACCATTTCCCATACCAGAATTGAAATGGGAAAACATCACCATGGACTTTTTCACTGGACTTCTAAGGACATCCAAAGGCAACAATGCAATATGGGTTGTTGTGGTTCGTCTTACAAATACTACACACTTCATTTCTATTTGAGAGTATTTATCATTGGATCAACTGGCAAGGATATATATCAGGGAAGTGGTAAGGTTTCATGGAGTAACACTATCTATTGTGTTAGACTGAGATCTGAGATTCACCTCTATGTTTTGGAAGAGTCTTCAACATGCTCTAAATACTGAACTGAACTTCAGTATGGCCTCTCATCCTTAAAATGGGGACCAATCCGAGTGAACTATCCAAACACTTGAGGATACGTTGAGAGCGTTCCCAATGGACTTTAAAGGAGGATGGGATCAACATATTACTCTGGTTGAGTTCTCTTATAATAACAGTTTCCACTCGAGAATCCAAATGGAACCATATGAAGCCCTGTATGGGAAAAGGTGTAGAACACTAGTATGTTGGGATGAGGTTAGTGAAAGTAAGCTACTTGGACCAGAAATGGTCGAGGAAATGGTGGAGAAGGTGAAAACCATTCATCAGTATATCAAGGAAGCCCAGAGTTGACAGAAGAGGTATGTAGATAATCGTCGATGAGACCTTGAGTTTAAAGTTGGAGACATGGTTTTTTTACGCATATCTCCATGAAATAAGGTCATGAGGTTTGGAAAGAAAGGGAAGTTAAGTCCATCGTACATCGGCCCCTTAGATATTTTTGATCGTGTCGGGGTTGTGGCCTATCGACTAGAACTTCCGCCTACTATGGCCAAAGTTCATGTTGTCTTTCATGTATCCCTCTTAAGGAAGTACATACCAGAACCTTCACATGTTCTCTCTTCTGAGGTGGTACAATTAGAAGATGATATTTCTTATGAGGAGCAACCAGTGAAGATCTTAGATCGTAGAGAAAAAGTTCTACAAAATAAGACAATAACCCTCATCAAGGTGTTGTGGAGAAACCACAAGTTTGAAGAAGCGACTTGGGAATTGGAGGAAATGATGAAGTGGAGTTACCCACATCTATTTTCGTGTGGGAAAAGGAAAATTTTGAGGGAGAAATTTCTTAGGGGAGAATATTTTAACAATAAAAAGTTTATTTAATGGAAAATCCCTCTTGATCTAATTAAATGCCTCTTTATATAAAATTGTTTTTATAAAATGTAAAATTCGTTGGTTTTAGGATAAGAATTGTGACCATTACTTTTATAGCCGTTGAACAATGATCACATGATTATTATAAATATAGGGCTTTAAATCATCCAATTTTACTTAGAAAAAGGAAGTGATGGCCTCATCCAGTAGAATTTCCCCATACGAAGCCCATTTATCATAGATTGGAAAAGTGGTGGCATCCTTGGGCTTCGCTCTTGACCAAGACGAAGCTGAGCTTCACCAGGTCAAGCTCGGACGGGACCGTTTATGGGAGAAGTGGATGTTGATAGAAATTACCACTCGAGTGATGTTTTCCAAGACACCCCAAGAGTCTGTCACCATCGCACACCTTAACCTTAGGTCTTATGTGGCTATTTTAAGGGGTTATGTAACTAATCAATAGTACTATGTTCATGTACATTATATTTGTATATAATAATGAATGTAATTTCTTGTCATTATTGATACATTGTAAATCGTTTTTAAAGTACAAATGGTGTTTTTAGTTATTATTTAATTAAGAAATCTATTTTATTAAATCAAGGGATTTTTTCATTAAATAATATTTTAATAAAACATTATTATTATTATTATTATTATTAGATAAATTTTATTATATATAAATGATCATGTAATTGTATGACTGCAATTATAATTTTTATTAAGGTTTGAAAGCCATTTTTTTTCAAAACCCATGAATTTTTTATAAATGTCAGTTTTTATTATAAAAGTGAACATTAAAATATTTAGAAAATTATTTAGATAAAATAAATGTTATTTTTGGAATCAGGATGTCAAAATTATCCAACAGTGAATTTTTCATAATTTCCTGAGACAGTCAAATTTTTGAGTAAAAATAAAATACCGTTTAAATATATAATGTGTTTTATGACATCATAATAACCCAATAGTGATGTTATAAAATACTATAATCTTTATGCTCTGTCAATATATTTTTTACCATTAAAAGGATGTGATTTTGGGTTTGTTTGGCTTACTTTTGAAAGCATTAATGGACCCCTCAAGACTTATTAAACCCCTTGACTTTTTAAATTAATTTCCATGGGAGTGTGACTCACGTCCACATAATCAACCCTAATATTTTAAGAGGTTCAGACCTTGGACTTATAAAATATTATTTTCCTCTTAACATTTCCAAAAACCATGGTCAAAAACCATGGGATGGTTTGTGGTTTGGAATAATTTAATATAAGGGGTCCCAAACCTAAATAATAAAGAATTCCCTCACCTTTCCTATATAAACCCACACAACTCCCACTTCCACCCCACTCAAAGCCTTTGGAGTTCGTCCAACCATTGCCCTACTCTCTCTATAATCCTTAAAAAGTTCCCAAATCTCCCAAGAAGCCTCTCACAAGCCTCTCTCTAGCCTTTGGGAGAACACATCCAAGTAAGGGTTCTTCTTCCTTTCTCATTTTGTCCAATTTTCTTTAAGTTGTTTTCCCTTTTATTTTCAATTATGAATGTTGGCGTATGGTTTCTCACCTCCCTAATACTGTCCCCTTTATGTTTTAATAATGGGATACCCCTTTATCTCTCAATTAATGCCTCCCACGTACACCCGTTACAATGCCGAAATTCCGAAAGGAACTTCTCTCTCCTCATTTACATTCAAGCAATACTTTTGTATCATGAACCTAAATTATATTTAAATTGTTGGGACATGTATCTATATTACCTCATTACTGTCCATTACATGTAAATATGATGAGGAAACCCTTTCTCTCTCATCAACCATTTTTATGAATTCTTACGTCCCGCCGTTAGGATACCGAAATCGCACCGATTTTCTAAGCCAATGCCATTGTGTACTGAATACTATGCCAATTTCTCCATCAAGGGTGTTCACTTTTATGCATCTTTACTTATTGATTATAAATTTTCGTGTATGAATTCCACATTCCTTTATCGTGGAATAAATGATTGTGTTTTATGAATCCATGTTTTATGATCCATGTGGCACACTTATGCATGAAATGAAATGTTTATGAATGGTGTTCCCTTATAGCGCTCCAATGCATTGGGTAAAGTATAGAATCATGATACGTCATGTGCAATGAGTGTTGACTCATGATAATTCAAGTGAAATTAAGGTTTACTCATGCTTTATGTTCAATGAGGATTTACTCATGCTCCATGTGCAATGAGCATTGGTTCATGATAATTCCATGTTAAGTGTTGTTGCCACATTTCCATGTTATGATTATCATGCTTTATCATGCCTTTATGTTCATGTTCTCTTATTCTCTATTGATATTCCTATTGTCTAACATGTATTGTACATCTCATGTTATTCCATGTGTACTCCCTTACTGGGCTTTATAGCTCAACCTTTTCTTATGCATGTCCTCAGGTTATCCCATGCAATGCTAAGTTCGAAGGAATGTAGTGGTCATGTAAAGAATGTTTTCAATAAAGATGTTTTATTTCATTTTTTATGTTTTTATGTAATGATCCTAATCCCAAAAAGACACTAAACCTCTCGATATTCTTTATTGTATCAAGTGATGTTTTATGTAATAAATCATGTTTTTGTTTGTAATAAATGTGGGGCTGTCATAAAACATACATTCAATGGATCACAATTATTTGATTTTACACCAAAACCTTTTTCCAATGATTGTTATTTTGAGAGGGTGAAAAATATTGATGTTGAATTCGTAATGATACAAAAATCAGGTAATGATATAAATATTTGGAATAAATGGTCAATAATTTTTTATTTTTCATATTGGAGATATCATGATATCAAGCATAACATTGATTCCAGGAACATGCAGAATAATATTTTTGATATATTGATTTGAAAATTATTAGATATTTAATGAAAGACTAAATATGGGTGGAATACAATATTTGACTAAATCTCAATAGGAATATGTTTGATGTTATCTCCCACTCCTGATGAAATATGAACATACTTGACTCAAGATTGTCGTACATTATCCAAGACGAATGAAATTTTCTTTTTTTAGTGCCTTCATGGTATCAAATTTCCACTGGTTTATTTTTCAAATGTAAAAAAATTCATATCGCTAAAAGATTTGAAATTGATAGGTATAAAATATAATGATTGTCACATCATGATACAATAGATCCTAAAAGAATCATTGTATAGAATATTTTCAATCGGTATATGAATTACTAACATAAAGGTGTTTTATTTTTATTGATTTAATTTGTAACAAGGTGATTGATTAAAATACTTTGAATTTTTTTTTAAATGAATGAGTTTCTATACATTTTCAACTAGAAATGTATTTTCCTCCATATTTTATTGATATCATGGTTATTTTAATGTTTTATTTGGGGTGATAAATAACACTTTGAATACATGTGTATCCATGTTGAATGTAACTATTTGAAATATATATGAAAATATTAAATAGATATGTTAAGAATGAATGTTAACCTAAATCCTCTATTGTTGATAAGTATATTTATGAGGTGGTTGTAGAGTTTTTTCACAATATTTTTGTCTATAGTGGAGTGTATTTTTTTTTATATCTCTCTATGAAAGAGTTAATTAATGGGGAAAGTGGATTTATGGCTTGAAATTAAAAATTTTTACACGTGAATATATAAATAAGGTATATTTATTCATGTTAAATAACATATATGATGCTCAGCTATATATAACATTTCAAATTAATGTGTTTAAGAAAATTTTTCCAATGAAGAAAGATATATGGATTTTGAATGATCATAAAAAACATGTTTTCCAGGGTTTAATGATATCAGGATTGGTAGATAAAATGGTAGGATTATTGCATTAAATTTCAAGCTCTATTGTTTAACTACAAATGGGTTATTGGTAACCAATGTTTTAGAAATAATTAATTTATAATGAAAATAGCTAATATGAATAGATATAAATACACCACTAATCCTTTTATAATGGGAACACATAAAAAAATTATATGTTCTTGATTAATTAGATATTTAGGGGTATATCACATGTTAAGTAAAAAAATAAAATATTGGTGATGAAAAACATGATGAAAATGCTGATTTATGTGAGATCCTTACATCTAGGGAGAATTTAATAGATAATATTTATGATCATATCCTAAAAATGGTTTGTATCATATGTAATATTCATGAGGAAAGAATTTGGGAAAATATCCCTTTATTAATTTCCAAATATTAAAATTAATATATATTTATTTCCTATTTACTTTTTTTAATTACATAAAAATATAGATTAATTAGTTTTATTTTCATTATTAAAACAAAAATTATGACTAATAAGTTATATTGTTTGTTTATATTTGTTTTTTTAGTTTACAATTTTTTCCCTAACTTAACATTTTTTTTGGATTTTATGAAAAGAAAAATAATTTTAATATAATATGTTAAAAAAATAAAAAAATTATAGAAGGGTATAGTTAAATAATATTATTTTTGGTGTTAAAAACGGTATAATAGAATAGAGCATTTTTTCTATTTACGGGTCATTTTTTGAATTTTTTTCATTAATTTACATCATTTAATCTATCATGAATGATGTTATCATTTTATTTAACTGTATTAACAAATATGAATGAAATATTTTTTAGTTTAGCCTACTTTTTATTGGGTCATTTTTTAATTTTTTTTATTTACTTTTATATGTAATATTTGGATTTTTATATTTGTATAAAAATTGTTTTTTATCTTCCCACTGTTTTTTGAATTTCTTCTCATTCATTTATTTCATTTGATCTCTCATTAAGGTTGTAATTTTTGTTAAATATTTTAACAAATATGAATAAAACTATGTTTATTTTAATTTAAATTTTATTTTATCTTTTTATCTTTTTTTATTTACTTTTATATGTAATAGATGGATTTCTAAATTTTTTACTCTTTGTTTGATACTTTGATTTGTATGATAAATGAATAAAAAACATCTAATCTAACAAATAATTTTGGGGTGTAATTTACACATACATATGGGTAAGACATATTATTATTGAGGTTCCTGTTCATCTTTGTACATTGGAGGAATCAACTTATGTAGAGGAAGCATACAATTTGAGTGTTATTAAACTTGTGTGGATACATTTACCAAAATTATAAGTTTCTTTTAGTTATGACCAAAGGATACTAGTTTATTTCGATGATAATGATATTTTGAGTGGTCCAAATTCAAAACAATGTAGTACTTTTATTATTTTTCATGAAAAAGAAAAGTTTGTATTTTGATTTATGATTGGAGAAGTTTTGACAATATGACTATATCAATGTTATTGGAGACAATTTTGGTAATCTCATTTGTTTTTATATTACACATCATGAAATTTTTTTACTTATCTATTTTTTCCCCTTATTAATAGATTATATATTATATAAATGATATAAGTTGAGTCGAGAAGAACTTTTTAGGTTCAGATGCTAGGATATAGAGAGATTTCAAATCAGCTAACACAACAATATACATTTTTTGGGATAGAAAAATCAAAATTCATGTGATATATATCCATTTATCGATAAAGATATATGGAATATGTTTGTTGAAAGTAGATGAAAAGAACCATTTTTGGTAAGTGCAATGTCATCTTGTATAGGTTCATTTATATTAATAGTCATTTTAATGATTTATTTATTCTTAATTTTTAGTAAATAAGCATATCTCATCAGTAGATCCAATCCAAAAATGTATACCGTCATACATTATCATGTGGAGGGTATACATTATTAGAAGAAAAAATAATATTTAAAATTTCAAAAAACTAAGAGGTCAGTCTTCAGACTCTGTAGAGGTTCACCCTCCCCCCTCATGCTAGACATGAAAAATGGAAGAGGTCCCATATGAGAAAAAGGGACAATATCTTGTGAAAGAGTCAGGGGTTGTAGTTGATATAATTGTAATAAGATATTTAATTTATTTAATTCTTTATGGTAAATAAAATATTTATATATTGTTATTCACTAGTTATTATTTAAAAAAATCTATACACAATTCCCTTGAGGAGTTAATTGCACATGGGACCTTCATGGATGAAGGTCAAAAGTATATTTTATCGATAGAACTGGAAAATCCCCAGCACCCAAGTCATGTCTGTGGATTCCTAGAAGGTTTATCGGTATGAAATGTGTTTGGTCATTATGGAATTGCTTCAATGGAGGTATTTATAAAAGAAAAGTAGAATATTTATAAGCTAACGTTCATGATATGCGTGAAAATATTGAGTATTAGATCAAAGCTTTGGTATAGTTGATGTTTGTGAATGGGTATTCAAGACTAAACTGGACATGGAAGGTAAATTAAGTACCCATAAAGCATGTCTAATGGCTAAACGGTTTAAACAATGTAATGGAATTGACTATGTGAAACCTTTTCAATAGTTGTCCTGTTTAAATCCATCAGAATCATATTTTCCATAGCAGCTTACCATGACTATGAGATTCGACAAATATATGTCAAAACATCATTCCATAATAGTAATCTACTAGAAGATTTCTTTATGACACAGCTAGAAGGGTTTGTGACACCGGTGATGCCAAAAGTTTTGCAAGTTATAGAGGTCCGTTTATGGATTGAAGCTAGCATGTATGTCATGGAATATTCGATTCGATGAAGCCATAAGGTAATTTGGTTTCATTAAGAATGAATGTGAATCATTTGATTACAAAAGGATTTATGGGAATGTGTTCCTTATCCTATTAGTATATGTTTATGACATATTACTTATTGGAAATGACATACTAGTATTTTAGTGAGTTAAAGATTGGTTGAACAAGTGCTTCTCAAGGAAGGGCATAAGAGAAGCATCCAATATTCTTGGGATCTAGATCATTCATGATAGTTCCAAGAGGCTTCTTTAACTAATTCAAAGTATATATATTTATGAGATAATAAAGAGATTTAGTATGGAACAATCCATGATGGGATTGGTTCTAGTGTCACATTGTTTACATCTTTCTAAGAAAATGTGTCCTTAGACACAATAAGAGAAAGATAGAATGAGTAAGATATCATATGATTTTGCAATATGATCAATCATGTTTTCCATGTTATGAACTAGAATTGATGTTTCTTAGGCAGTGAGCATGGTAGGCAGATATCAAGCAGATCATGGAGAGCATCATTGGACTATTGTTAAGACCATCCTTAAGTATCTAAGAAGAAGTAAGGATGTGTTCCTGGTGTAGGAAGGAGATGAGGAGATTATCATCAGAGGGTATGATGATACGGGTTTTTATACATATCATAATGAACTGAAGTCTCAACTGGGATATGTTTTTTTGTCTCAATAGAGGAGTGGTGAGATGGAAGAGTTCAAAGTAGTCAATTATAGCTGAATATACAGCTGAGTCTGAGTACATAGCAGCTTTTTATGTAGCCAAGTAAGCCATCTATAATTGGAACTTTGTCCAAGATCTTGATGTGGTACCTAGAAATAAACACCCTATCACATTGAATTGTGATTATACTGTAGAAGTGGCTTATTCAAAAGAGTTAATGTCACATCAACATACAAAGCATATACTCCAGAAGTATCACCTCTTGAAGGATTTTTATCAAAGGGGTGAAGTTTTAGAGAGAAGAGTATCCATGAAAGATAACATGGCTAACCACTTAACTAGAGGTATATCTTAATAGAAGTATGAGTATCATGTGATATCTAGTGGACTGAAAGTTGTTAGCAGTTGGATCTAGTGCAAGTGATAGTCTATTAGATTGGGTTCCCTAGAACCAACTTCTGTTTAAATTATGATAAAGATTTATTAATTTGATGGATATTAATAAAATACTTATCACATTATAATTGTTCTTCTGCGTAACATTTCATGTGATAATGTATCAAAAGGAGTTTTCACACTAAAAGGTCATAGCAGCTCCATGTTATGATTAAAACCAAGAAGTGTCATGACACTATTATTGAATATATTTTCTATAGCCAGATGATATCATTTGATGGCACACTAATGATATAATCTATCAAGGGTGGAGACTCATAGGACATTGAGGCTCCTTCTCATTATGTACGCCCTTGGTTGTGGCATCCTTCCTTCTTATTACATAAAATTTCATTACATTTTACAAACAAAGGATCTTTATGTTATATTCTGGGGCCTACAGATGAAGTCGGTGGGCTGGGGATTTTAAAATTTTCATCGGCGGGATGACGAAACTTGTCGTCGCCGACGATCCAAGCCCTGGAGAGGTCCACGGATCTCACGTAAACTGTAAAGAGCATAAAATTAAAATGAAAACGTACCCATTTCAAATCTGAAGGTTCGGTGGACTACAACTAGTTGATGGTGATCTTTTCTTGAAGGATCTAAATCAATATCCCTCTAAATCATCCACACAAGCTCCAAAAATCCACTGGAACGTTGATTGTCAAACTCATTATGCTAGCGCGGTGATCCAATGATGCTTTCGATGTCCCGACAATCAACCCATCGAGAAGACTTTGATGCATGAGAGAGATCTTGATCTAAGCTTCTTGGATTGAGAGCTTCTCTCTCTAGAGAGCAGGAGGAGAGAGAGGCTCTAAAATTTCATTCCATAAAATGAATGAAAAGTGATTTGCACACAAAAGAGACAGATCCTCCTCTATTATTTATAGAGATGTTGATAAATACCCGGTTGGGTTCCCCAGCCCCCATATATTTCAACATTCACTAAATAAATAATTTTGACGAACTTAACTGTGCCAATATTATTTATTATTTTTATCACATACTTGTAATATATATGAAATATATTACTTGATAAAATCTGATCCATTTAACTCGACTTGTTCTCCAGCTTAATATTAAATGAACCCTAAATATTAAAATAATATTTGTTTCATTAATATTTTTCTCTTATTTACTAAAATTTTAAATACATTAAATAAATTCAATCCCAAATATTCATAACTATAATATTAATGAATTTATTTAATTCTTTTGGTGATCGAAAACTTGGACAACGCTCGGACCCCATGGAGGGGCCCACTATGTCCACATACCTATTCTACTGAATAGGGTGTATTCTTGAATATTCTATTGTGTGTGACCCTCTAGTCCCTCATCTCGATAGCCGTGAATAAAATCCACTGACCAAGAGCGGAGTCTAGAAACTCATCTTGGCCCCTAAAGAGATAATAATGGTCATAGCAATGACTACCATCCTATGAACACTAATTGTGTAGTATAATCTCTTTGTGATTAAATTTCTCAAAAACCAGGACACAGTCTTGTGTCATCATCCCTATCTTGATTTATTATTTGTTGATATATCTGGATGGATTTTCCTTTCTACTACTTTGGGAAAAGACTTATGAAGGTGGCAACATCCTAGTCAACCAGGCCTGAGATATAAAATTTCATAAACTTGGAAGTGACAAATCCTTTCTTGACCATTCAGCCAATGTCATACCACCAACGACACACCCAACACAAACTACCTTGCCACGACATAACATCCATGGTTTTCTTCTTGCATCAAAGTATGTAATCAAATGATAAACATTGGAAATGGTATCAAGTCAGGAGACCAATACACATGTTTGTAGATAGGAACAACCAATGGCACCCAAAAACATGTGTTGTATCTATTGTCGGGTCTGTCCTATTGATCTCACTACTAGAGATCACCAAATGAAAACTTCATGACAAAAACTCTCAATGCTTATGAGCCCCCAGCACCTGATAATCTAACATCTACTGTGTCCAGTCAGTAAGATTTATCTAGACTATAGAAAATATATTTAAGATCAATGTCATTGTATCTTGAGGTTCTCATTATAGCCTGGGATCTGCTATAACCTCTTGACATGAAAATTAACATTTGGAAATTACCATTATTATAGTGGATGCAGAAAATTATGCACTATAATGGTACGATATCATCATGCATATCTAACTCTACAAATGATAAGGTAATCAAAAGTACTACATAGTTGGGTCTAGGGAACCCCCTATTTCAACACTCCCACTTTCAATAGAGCCAACTTGCTAAATAAACTTGTTAGCTACTCACATGATAAATACCATGCTTCTGCTGAGTAATGGCTTTAACTGCTGGGCCTACCACATTTTCACTGCATGGCATATCTGCTATATGTGACCTCATTTGTTGAGTAAAACTTCTCAAGATAGGGTATCCCAGAGTATATTACTATTTTTCATTGTCATAACTTGACAACTTGGATAGTAATAATATCATAATTTTCATTATGATAATACTTTTCTCAATAGGTGTGAATCCAAGAATTGGAACCGATCGTTACAATTTATAACTGATTCTTAGCTGCCTTAGAAGCTGCAATGTACTCGGTATTTATAGGTATGGATACCACAAGCTTTTATTAGCATGACTCACTCATCTCCTTTTCCTAACTGCGACACTAGATCAAATTGATCTAAGGATTACTAGTTTGTGTCCCACCATAACTAGTATACCTTCTTCTCTATATTCCAGTTACATATCAATTGTACTTTCCCAAATACTGGATGATTGTTCTGACTGCATCACTTGAAGTGCTCCTGGAAATAATTGATATCTTCCTTTAATAAATTATATCCTAGCAGTATCAATTATTGTACATATTATGACATATGTGACTGATCCATCGCTAAAGCATATGGTATCAATTCAAAACTTTAATCACTTTCTATGTTCCGAACATGTTAACTTGAATAGATTAAGCCATGTGATATAGGAAAGAATTCTGAACTTGAATTGTTCCAACTTTTATTTTTCAATGAAATGACACTATATGTATGATTGAATAGGACCAAGCAAACATTGGATCTACCTCAGTGGATCATGTTCCCTATAACATAGGTTGCTACATGAAGTCAATAATTAGAGAATTTATTTTAATCTAATCTTATCTAACTGTACGATCAGGACCTGTTTTCAATATGTTTCCAAACATATTTCACTTGGAAAAAATTGGTGCTCCCACTAACCATTTCTAGACTCAAGGAAAAGATTCATTTATAATTAATGCTCTAAGATCTTGTCACTTACTTTAATCCAAAACTGGATTTCAGTAACTTTCAACCTCCATTGGAATCATAGGATTTCATCAACTCTTTCTGGTTGCGTCATGTAGACACCTTCCACAAAAGATGATCTTCACATCCAATGACCAATAGATTTATCTTAGAAGTTATCTTTGAGAAGTAAAATTCTAAAATATTTAGGAGTACCAACTTGGTATAACCAATCGATCCTTATTGGTACCATGCTTGTACCATCCATGTATCATTTCATTTGAATACCCACCACGGTATTAAATTTATAAACCCCCTTTGCAATTGGATACATGGAATCCATTATTGAATTTTAGTTGATCTTTTCAATCTTATCTATTTTCCTTATACTACTTACTTGTAGGATTTATTATTCTTAATGAATAATTTATCACCAGACGCAGTGAATATAAAACCATCACCATTGTTTCATTCTTCCTACGCAATATGTGTCTCGGGAACATGCCTACTCCATATTTACTTGTGGAACTTGTTCCCTATGCCAACCATTTGTGGATCTCAAGCATTGGCTAAGTCCAAGTCAATTCAGCTCCCACTATATCTAATAGAGATTTTCACCCTTGTATAGAAATGTAATCTAATACATGACTACATCTTTTCTATCATAGGGATTTAGGTAATATCTTAAGAAACTGTTAGGATAATTACCTCAAATGAACAATGTGTTTAACATGATGCATTTTAATCATAACAAACGCTTTGCATCTAAACATGTCCTATGATATAATGGATTTTCCATCATACTATGACTCGTATGATATCCATTTTTCATTTTAAAATGTGCGTTTAGGAATTGCTCCACGCTACATTTTGTTGATCAATGTTAATATGTAATACTCATCATTGATCCTCCTTATGAACATCAATACAGTTATATAGATGAGGTAACATGCGTTTAGGAATTAGTCCACACTACATTTTGTTGATAAATGTTAATTTTTAAGACTCATCATCGATCCTCCTTATGAGCATCAATACGGTGATGTAGATAAAGTAACATGCATTTAGGAATTACTCCATGCTACATTATCATGATCGATGATTGTTTGGTCGAGATATTATTCGGAATGACAATCCAAAGCAACTCATATCTTCTTACCAAACTTATACTTCACTGGTACATTCCTTAATGACTTAAAAGAAACTTATCAAGTATATTTACCTCTTGATTTCTTTGGAATAGTTCACACTACCTTGTTGAACTAACCTAAAAAATCTTTGTGGTGTACCTTTATTTCTAATGGTTTCTTTGTCTAAACTAATGATTCCAATAATACCAAAGGTGTTTAGCTATTTTGAGTCTAAATACCATATTGGGTATATAGTTGATGTCCACTTTTAGTTTTACTTGACAAAGAATCACATTACCATAACTGGGTAGGTCTTTCATTTTATGTTCATCATGTATTGTCATTGATTCAAGTAGCAGTGAACTATTTGTTGAGTATGTTACCACAAACAACATTCATTCCAAAACATGGAATAGTATCTCATAATGTCCATATGGGGATATGAGATAAATATTTTTGGTTAAACTCCACAACTTTTTCAATTTGAATCTATCACTTGGCAATTAGAAGTAATGTGTTTCTCACCGTTGAATTAGGAATCACCCTTTCTCATCTGCTTAGAGAAGACACTTTACTTATAGTAATGTTTCTCAACTTGCATGGTTATTGTATTTAAATACATATGTTATTGGAATATTATATTCAATACCCAAGAATATTGTTAGAAACATTAATATACTTGATGAATATAAACTGAACAAGAAGCGTGTACTTGCTTCTGGTATTTCATTTTTCAAACTTCCATGAATTCATTTCATTATGTGATGAAAATAACATCATGTTAAATAATCAACCACTTTTCATTAAAAGACATGATGAAGGTGCCTTTGGCATAACTTTCCATAAGCCTTTTCACCTTGTCATTCAATGTATTTTCCATAAGAATAAATGATGGTGTTATCTCCAATATTCTTATTACTCGGTGAATTTAACCTTAAAGGTAATGAAGCGCTTACTCTATATCGTTTGTTTGAACCCTTAAACAAAACTAGAGTAATAGGGTGTAAAAGTTATAAGAATGGTATGACATGAAAGATTATGCATTGTCTTTCACTTTACACAATCTGAGTGCAATTATCACATTCAAATCTTGCTTCACATTCTCCTCAAAATGATCTTGGAGATGAGACTATATGTAACATCATCTATGTCTTGATGTAGAGACCACAAATAACATCAGACGTTGATGATAGAATTGTGATAGATCCGTCATATTCTTGATTCATGAGTCTCCTGTAAGCAGTTTTACACCCTCTCTTCTTGAGGTAGCTTAACAGGTTGGTACACAAGCATCGTGAATTTCTGATATATTAGTAATTTGTGCAAGAGCCTATACTATACTTGGAATTTCATGATTTTTTGGACATTAGATTTGTCTAATATTTATCTCAGTTTTATAATGGTATTTCTTTCCTTTATCTACAAATATACTTTAGCATATTGGACTTATATGTGATTACCTAATGTGACACTACTGATTATTTAATCATTAAATGTCTCCCACTAATTTTTCGAATTCTAGGAACCCTCTGTACTAGAATCAGAATACTCTTGAGTATTCTAGTGGAAAGGATCCTTGAACCTCTCTCATAGTCTACAAGCTATGGCTATGACACTACTAGGAGGGTCCAATGTAGGCTTTTGGCTGACCAACAGCATTAACTCACAATTACTTGATCTATTGTGTGAAGTCACAGCTTCAAAAATCATTTATTGATTTACTCAAAGCTTTCCTCTAAAATTACAAAAATCCAGCTGAGGCTATTTTATCGCTGTAATTTTAGTTAATTCAAACCATCATATGAATAAAAACTCCCTGGAAGTAAGATGCACCTTTAACTAAGGCATTACCGGAACCTCGAACACCCAGTTTTTTTCAAACTTGAATGATGGAAGGATATTTGTGACATAATATTTTATTTAAGGTTTGTATTGGTTTCTCTCGACAAATGTGATCCATTTCTATTAAACATATTCATCTATGTTGTCACACTCACAACTGAACTTTAATAGAAAAATGCACGTCGCTTCTCTATGCATTTTATTATCTATTATTTTATGAACTTTTCCATTATTCTAAAATTCATATTATAATAAATAAATTCATAATGGTAAACTACTACTTGATTGGTCATGAGCATCTAAACGACCTAAGTGCATCGTACCTGAGTCGTATGCTTGAATCTTGATGTAGCTTGCCCTGTCATTTATGTCTGTTGGTCTACTAAATTATCGTCATGTCTTGGAGGGGTTTATGTCACGTCTTGGAGTACCAACTCATCTTGGTGGAATCCATGTGTCGTCTTGCATTGTCGTGCACCGCCTCATCTTGGTGGGGTCCAAGTCACTCTTCTTCTTCGTCCGAATTACAAAGATACTCGCGTGCAGGCGAGGGGAACTCAGGTATAAATGTACATCATATAAATATTGGGCAAGCAGGCCCTTATATATTTTAACCAAAAAATAAAGATGATGCACATACCATCTATTAAATTAATTTACAATCATTGCACAAATTTAAATAAATAATTAAATAAATAATTAAATGCAGACAAACAAGGGTCAATGCTCAAGACCAGACGACAGGTAATATAAAGCACGATAAAAAATTAAAATGCATTAATTATGTATGAGGGTTATCTAAATTAAATTAAATGAATTAAATAATTCAAATAATTTATATATTTATATATTTATCGGTCCAATAATTAATTTTATTTTAATGTCAAAATTAAATTAATTTATATATCCAGGTATTCAAAATTATTTATTTTCAACCACAATTCATATATTAATTAATTTAATTTAAATTCTGTAATTAATTAATTAATTATATCAACTAAAATTAATAATTGGGTCTGAAAACCTTGCTTTGGCCCATCGCGGGTCACGCTGAACCTGCGTAGACCCGTAACTGGTTGGGAAAAGCCCTTTCTTGGATTATCTGGACTAGGCTGGTCTGTTTAGATCTATACTTGGTCGGGCAGAGATGCCAGGTCATGTTTCGAGACAAACTATAACCCGCAGGAGGTGTCGGGGTTTACTTGCACCCGGGTATGACCGAAGACCATGGATTAGTTGGTCTGTCGTGATGGAGGTCTGGCAATGGACAGGCCCCGGTGAGGGTGAAGGTCGGTAGCAGGCCAGGACTGCAGTGTTGCGCGGGGAGACCAGGGTGAGCTCCTGTGCACTGTGTGGGGAAGACCGGGTGGTTGGCTTGGGGTGCAGCGGCGCACTGCCGGAGGTCAGCAGTGGGATGTGTGGTGCTGTCGCGGTGGGTATCCATACTGATGTGTGTCGTGCCAGAGAGGTATGAGGCTAGTTTGCCTGGGAAGGGGGCTCGGCTAGGTTTTCGGCAGCCTGCTGTAGAGGGGTACGGGCCGAGCAGGCAGCGGCCTGCCTGCCGGTGTGGGGTGGGTGTGACATCTTATTGTGCGCCTCTTGGGGAGGATAGGGGCCCGCCGGGAGAGGGGCAGGAAGTGGGCTAAGTCGATGGTGGCTACCGGGCTGCTTGGCCAGCAAAGCAGGAGGCCGACCGGGAGGGGACGACAGGGCGAGGGGCTGGCAGCGGGGTGCGGGCAGGGTGGGGGCCGAGTGGGATCTATAGGGGGGTGATCGCGGGGGCCGGTGGCGTCCCTGGGTAGGTGCTGTGGGGGTGCGGTGCTACGAGCGGGGCGGGCTTCTATGCGCCGTGCGGAGAAGACCAAGGGTGTGTGGACCCCTTGTTTTCTTTTTTTTTCTTTTCCTGCTTGACCTGCCACCCCCCATTTCCTTTTTTTATTTATGACTTCTTTGGAAGTCTTTTTTTAAGTCAAGTCCACCTCCAAATTTCTAAAGGCTACTAAATAGCATTTCGATTTAATAATAATAAATTTATTATAATAAAATAATAATTTATTATTATTTTGTTTTTATAATAAAAAAATTAGTATGAAAATCATAAAATAAAATTATAATTTTCACACAATTTTATTTTTTCTAGGATGAACAAAATCAATTCAAAAAACATGATTAGTTCTTCAGGATGGAAAATTTATATACCCAAGATCAAATTGAGAATTTGATCCAATCCAAAAATTTAAACTAACCATAACATGGTCATTCGGCATTAAATCGCCGCACGGTTTGAATAGTTGGGACTATCATTTCACCCTCTACTTAATTTTATGCAAATTAATTTTTTTTTGCTCAGAAAATTTATGTGATCCCTCTGATACCACGGTTAGGTTCTGGGGGCCTATAGCGGAAGCCGGTGGGCCGGGGATTTTAAATTTTTCATCGGCGGGATGATGAAACTTGTTTTCGCCGATGATCTGAGCCCTGGAGAGGTCTGAAGATCACACGTAAATTTTACAGAGGACAAAATTAAAATGAAAACGTAACTATTTCAAATCTGAAGGCACGGTCGACTGCAACTAGTTGGTGGCAATGATCTCTTGAAGGATACAAACCAGGATCCCTCTAGATCATCCACATGTGCTCCAAAAATCCTCTAGAACATCGATCGTCAAACTAAGGTTGCTAGAAAGGCGATTCGACGATGCTTTTGATGTCCTGATGATCACTGCATCAAGAATCCTTCAATGCATGAGAGAGATCTTGACCTGAGCTTCATAGATCGAGAGGTTCTCTCTCTAGGGAGCAAGATGAGAGAGTGGCTCCCAACTTTCATTCCATAAAATGAATGAATAGTGATTTTCACACAAAAGAGAGAGAGAGCCTCCTCTCTTATTTATAGAGATGTTGATAAATACCCTATAGGGTTCCCCAACCCCCGTATATTTCAACGTTCACTAAATAAATAATTTTTATGAACTTAACTATGCCAATATTATTTATTATTTTTATCACATACTTGTAATATATATGAAATATATTACATGATAAAATATGAGCCATTTAACTCAAGTCGTTGTCCAGCTTAATATTAAACGAACATTGAATATTAAAATAATATTTGTTCAATTAATATTTTTCTCATATTTACTAAACTTGTAAGTACATTAAATAAATTCAATCCCAAATATTCATAACTTTAATATTAATGAATTTATTTAATTCATTTTGTGATAAACAACATGGACAATGCTCAAACCCCATGGTGGGGCCCACTATGTCCATATACTTATTCAACTGAATAGGGAAGATTCTTGAATACGCTATTGTGTGTGACCCTCTAGGCCCTCATCTCGATAGTAGTGAATAATATCCATAGACCAAGAGCGGAGTCTATAAACTCATAATGGCTCCTAAAGAGATAAGGATAGTCATAGAAACGACTATAATCCTACAGACACTGACTATGTATTATAATTTCTTTGTCATTAAATATCTCATAAAGTAGGACACACTCTTGTGTCATTATCCATATCTTGCTTTATTATTTGTTGATCTATCTGGATGGATTTTCCTTTCTACTGCTTTTTCCAAAGACTTATGAAGGCGGAACCATCCTGATCAACCAGGCTTGAGATATACAACTTCCTGAACATGGAAGTGACAAATCCTTTCTTGACCATTCAACCAATGTCATTCCACTAACGACGCACTCAACACAAACTACCTTGCCACGACATCACTGCCATGGTTTTCATCATGAATCAATGTACATAATCAAATGATATACATTGGTAATGGTCTCAAGTCAGGAAACCAATACACATGTCCATAGATAGGAACAACCAATGACACCAAAAAACATGTGGGGTTCCTATTGGTGGGTATGTCCTTATGATCTCACTACTAGAGATCACCAAGTGAAAACTTCATGAGAAGAAGTCTCAATATTTATGATCCCTCAGCACCTGATAGTCAGACATCTACTGGGTCCAGTCAGTAAGATGTATCTAGACTATTGAACATATATTTAAGATCAATGTCATCGTATCTCAAGGTTCTCATTATAGCTTGGGATCTGTTATAAACTCTTGACATGATAATTAACCATTGGAAATTTACATTATTATAGTGGATGCAGAAATTTCTGCACTATAATGGTAATATATCATCATTCATATATAATTGTATACATGATACGGTAATCAAAATTACAACATACTTTGGTCTAGGGAACCCACAATTTCAACACTTTAAAGTCTATTGTCTTGCAAATCAGGAACATAATACAGGAAAAGAACAGAAAACATTATTCTAAACAACTTGTAAGGCTTCATCATAGGTTCATCCTATGTAAAATTATTTCATCTCATATCCTATAGACATACATCAATGTAAAGGGTGATCAGAAGGCCCAGTAATGTTAAACAAGGGAATCAGTGTACTTGTGATATCAATAAGAACTTAAATAAAAACATGAAGACATTAGAAATAGAAGTATAGGAATACCATAATGAAAAGAAATTGAAACATAACCTGAATATGTGGCTACAACATTTCATTTAGACATTAATGAACATATCACCAAGGTCCATCTCCAAGGTGTCATAAAAAGTACCAAGGTTATTCACCAAGGTATCGTGAAACTTTTCATCTCTAGAGATTAATTCTTTACCCAATACATTGGAGCGCTATCAGGGCGCACCCTTAATATTTATTTACAATCATGTGATCCACATATATCATAATCAAAAATTTCATAAATAACTCATGGAGAATAAAATAAATGGGTTTCATTTCAAGATCGTGACATTTTAAAAGTTCTTGTAAATAAGATCATTATGTCATTTATAACTCATGGAAAGGGAGTGAGGGTTATAGGTATGTCAATTCTAGAATCAAATATATAATATTTATATCTTTATGAACACCCATAGAAACTAAATAGGTCTGGGTGTTCACATAAATTAAACAAGAGATTTTTTGGAGAGAAAGAGATAGAAATTTTGAGATGAAATTTCTACAACATAATGGCTATATAACATGGTTTTAGAAAACATTGAAAAAGAGAGGGTACAAGAGTAACCCACTCATAAATAACATATAATACAGTATAAATACAGAATAAACTAGAGATAAGAACATGGTATGGAAATTTTAATGACATACCACATGAAAAGGAAACATGAAAGAAAAGAGAAGATGTGATTTCTTTTATGAGAAATTTGGCAGCATAACAGCGTCACATAAAAATTTGGAAAACAATTGATGAGAGAGGAAATGCTCTCTCAAAAATTATATATGAAATGTATAGTAATTATAACATATATGGTCATACCCTCAACAAAAAAGAGATGGAAACTAGAAGACACAACATAAAAGAAGTTGTGGCTTAAAAGAGGAGGGTGGCAGATTCCTTTACCTAGAGGAGTAACTTTGAAAGATTGAATGTCGGGACCTTGGGAGGCTTAAGGGCACCTTGGGAGGACTCCTTGGGATGTAAAGAGTCCAGAACATTGTTGGGGATGATTTTGAAATGAAATGAATGAGGGAATGGCTTGGTATTTATAGAAGTGAGGGAACAAAGCATCAATTGCCAAGGGACACCTCATCGGTGGTATTGGAAAAACCATGGGCTTGACCATGGTATTTTACCATGGTATTGGCCACAGAGGACACCTCATACCTTATCTTACTATTCATAAATATACCAGAATGATTTCATAATTATTACGTCCTTAATGATGTCATTAAACACCGCAAACTCAAAACTGTATTTTCACTATTCAACGAAAATTCATGTTTTTTAGAAAAACACCCAAAAATTACCTTAACCTAATATCTATCCTATGAATTCAAAAATGAACTCCATTTTATGAAAATAATTTTCTAAATATTTTTAATTTAATTTTTAATTAAAATACTATTCACTGAAAATTCAACTGTTTAAGAAAAATCCCAAAATTTCACCTTAAACAAATAACGATGCCCTGATTTCAAAAATTAACACCATTTTATAAAAATAATTTTCTATATATTTTTAATTTAATTTTTAAATGAAAAACACTATTCACCAAAAAAACTAATACATAACCAATAACTTCTGAAAACAATTATTTACTTATTTTATTGAATCACATTACTTAATCAATGTGCCTAAATTATATTAATACTTTCTTAAGTGAGGTTACTTAATCCTTTTGGTCACATTACTAATCATAAGTGTAAAATCAATATTCATAATTTACTATTCACCAAAAATTAAATTGATCTTATTAGACTTTAAATTTCATACTAAACACAACTTTAGAAGACCATTTTTTGAAAATCATTACACATTTTTAATTATTTAAGATTACATATATATTTTAAAATATCCTTTTTCCAAAATTCATCAATAATATACATCCTATATTTATCCGGACATTTGAGATTTACCAACTTCACTGTAAGAAGAAATAACAATTTTTATTTATATCAAAGGATTACATGAAGAAGGTGAGGTCTCATTACATAGCCCCTTATAACGCCATCATAGGACCTAAGTGTAAGGTGTGGTAATGTGATATAATCCTGGGGCGGCTCGACCAACATTTCCTGAGTGGTAATTTCTATTAGCTTGAACTTCTCCCAAAGGCGATTCTGTTCCAGCTTCATATGATGAAGTTCGGCTTCTGTGTGTTTCAGAGAAAAGCCCAGTGGTCCTACTTTGTTCCAAAGTTCCGTTAGATGGGATTCGATCAGTCTGAGACTACTGGATGAGGCCATCAAATCTTTTTTCTATATTAATATCACTTGTATTTATAGATAATAATCGCAACATTTAGTTTCCAATGGTCATATCGACCAATCTTCATATAAGAGTCGAAACCCAACGGTATCATTTTAATTATACTCATTTCATTAAATGAAATAGTTTTGTTTAGTATAAAATAAAATAACACACAAAATTAGGAAACAAAAATTATTCAAAAAATTTGGGTCGTTACATTGGTAATTTCTAGGAAGATATTATGAGAAGAAGACTCATCAGTAAGAAATCCAAATTTTTAAGTGTCATTGGATATTCCTATATATGGAAGTGTGTATTGGTCATTAAAATTTAAGACTATTTTTAATGGGTATTATAACTCACGCACTTAGATGAATTGGAAAAAACTGTGATGATATATGTTTGTGGTGAGATAGGATATGTTGGGTGCATCACGAGTAATACTGAATTAGTGAATAATATGAGAAAGGATTTGTACCTTTTGTTCCATAACATAAATTGATATCTTTGTCCATTTGATGAAAATGATACAGCCTAAATAAATCAATGGTCATATTGTTCAATAGGAAAGTTTAATTTCTGGGAAGTTAAAGAATGAGAAATCGAGCACATGGGTTGTTGGATCTTCCATGAAACATGCATTATTAGAGATATCAAGACAAAGGGATTATATTATATGGTAAGAATTCATATGAGATGACATGTTGTTATGGCATAATCTTATTTCTTTATGGGTGCCTTTGTGTGTTGCTAGATGTTAACCTTGGACTTTAGGCTGATCCGCCTAATGCCACTAAGAAAGAGACATAGAGGGTCACAAATGAAGTGTGTCCAATATCTCAGTTAAATAATACATTATTTATTATTTAACAAGTTGAAATATTATTTTTCCGAGCTGTGTTTTAATAATTATTCATGCATTCATGATCGCATTTATTTCTACACTAGTTATTCAATAGAATATATTGTGGGAAGAATAATTAATAAACATTTATTTGATATTTAGTGAATATATTATTTATATATTTATTGATGAATAACGCAATGATATTTATTGAATAAATAAATAGTAATTATTCAAGGTTCAATAAATATGGTGGAGGATTTAGGGATAGAGTTAATATTCCTATGAGAAATAATAAAATTCAATATTATTTGATTAAATAATATTTAATTATAACTCGCAAGATAAGCGCATGTCAGGAAATAATAATGTTGTTGTTATTATTTGACATGGGGGTTTTGATAGGATTAATAAAAAAACTAATGTACTTGTGTAAATTATTTATTATTATCCGAGTGAATTAAATACTCAGATATATTATTTTCTTATTAGTCAAGCGCTAGCAATGTAATTCCAATGGTGTTGTGCACAATAAATTTGAGAAAAATATCTCAAGCCTAGAGAGTTTATCCCTCTCTAAGAATGATCTCATGAACGAGAGTGATCCTACTCCATAATATCAAATAGAACACTTTGGAAGTGGTTCTCAAGGAAATTAAATAAGGACATCGCAAGTGCAAGGATCTTCCATGCTAGTATCTGGATACTTCATCGGTGACGTCTGAATATACGTAGAACATGTGTGGATAACCAATAAGGTAGATCTACCATTGATATATATAATAAAATGAAGGCACACTACATACCTATGGTCATACACATCAACAAAGAAAGAATCACCTTGGAGGAAATTATTTAATTAAATTAAATTAATTATAAACAAAATATGTGGATCCTCTCTCTTAGTTCTGGGTTTCTATTCCTTTTTCTAAATCATTGATTCAATTTTGTGGATACAAGAATTCATTGTCGTAATTAACTAGGATTGTTCATTGAAGTCAAGAAAAAATTAATGTTGGGAATCGTCCCTCCTATGATTTCACTTTGCCCGTAACCTATAGTTTGAGTGTCAGGAAACATGACTACAATGGCTAGAGAGCTCATGTATGCATTAGAAGAACCATTTGCCAGAGTTTAGGACATCTATAACTAAGCTTGTCTAAGAAGTTCTTCCAATGGTAGTGCTCAACATGGAACATCCAGCGTTTAATGAGTATTTCCCACAGGGGAATCTATTGTCTATTTTGAGACCAGAGGAGTGTTTTGGATGACCTTGGCCAATAGGATGTGAGCGGCCACAACAACAATCGCTAGAGAGCTTGTCGGAGAAATTTCTGGCTCCTACTATGTTTTATTCTTTCCATTAGTGTGCAATAAAGGTGATGAAAACTTTTTATTCTTTTTCACATAAATCTACTCCCAGACCACCACAACTGTGAGAGTTGATGAGTGTGTAGCGGAAGCCAGCGGCACCCTTCGTTGACTTTCCAGAATGTCAAGAAATGTTGGGACCGAAGACATCGATGAGATTTTTATAAAATGTGGAATCTGAAGGGGTTTTTGAAGTTCTAATAGAGCAACAAAAGTTGAGAACTACGGAGGCATGGGAAGTCAGCATGGGTGAAAGATCCACTCAACCTATTGCTTTAGGGAGCTGCAACCGGGCAGCTGTAGATGCTAGTATTTGAGAGGAAGACTAAGTGCTTCGAGAACCACCACAACAGAAATAGTTTTTCAAGGGAATTACTTCTAGTACATTGGTAATAGAAGAGGCCAAAGACTCTTTTGATGAGTTCATGCTTCATTTAACCTTTTATTTAGCTGGTCACAAACAAAAGAGAACATTGTAGCAGATGAAATGTGTGGAAGTAGCTATACCTGAGGTAGATTTTTCTAATGAAAAAGATACATGGATGCTTAGGCCACCAACAAAGTCGTCAGAAAAACAAATTTTGGAAAAGGAGGAATTTCAAGGGGAATACAATTATAGGATCATGAGCAAGTTAAGGGGATGAAATGAGGTTGTACAAGGAATAATATCATTAACTATTATGCGCAATTTAGTAATGTGTGATGGGGGTATCTGGTAGTGTTGTTAGGTGGTGGTTAGGGATAATAAATGGGGAGGGTCTTCTTTTAAGATGGGTTACAATTGTATTTTCTTTTGAGTTGGTTCTACTGTTCATAATAGGGTGGGGCCTTGGCTTCAGAGCAGAGTCTCAGAGGAGTATTTCCTTCCTCTTCCATCTTCTTCTTCTTCTTCCTCTTCTTTGGAATTATTTATTTTCTGATCACAACCATTGTTGGATATAAATAAACCTATTGTTTCACTCTCTAAATATCTTTCTACCCAAACACTAGTGACTTTGGATGAATCATACATGTCATCATCCAAAATAATAGATAAAAAGAAATTGGAACAACCACATGCAATGACTGGACTACCATGTGGATAAGAATACTCTATGTTCTATTTGTTTTCTTATAAGGGATGAAAAATATTTGTTTTTGTTATGGGAGTGGATAAAAATCTGATAAAATTACGTGCAGTTATCCCATGATCATTGGCTATATTGAAATTTCCCAGTATATGGGGATGAAAGTAAGAAAAATGGTCCTACAACTGAGATCCCAGTGATCTATGGAAACAATTGTGAAAACACTAAATTAGTTTGTTTTGTATCCCTAGAGTTGAAAGAATCTATCAAGATCCTTCCAGTATCAATTTCCAATCAAGTTGGCCATGTCTTAGAGGTTTTAATGTCCCCTATGTTGTTTCACTACCTATGAGGTTGCATCACTATGGCCATGCATATTGGACTGATATGCGACACCTCTAAGTGTGGGCATAGATTATGATAACCCTGATTTTATTACAAACTTAAACATGATTTATTACATAGAATATTCACTTGATACAACATGGAAGATCAAGAGGTATAGTGTCTTTGGGGATTAGTATCATTACATAACAACTTAAAACATGAAATACAACATCTTTATTGAAAACTTCCTTTACATGACCACTACATTCCCTCGTACATAGAATTGCATGGGATAACCTGAGGACATGAATAAGAAAAGGGGTGAGTTATAAAGCCCAGTAAGGGAATAACCATGGAATAAATGAGGAGTAAAATACATTTTATACAATAGTCATATCAATAGAGAACAAGAGAAACATGAACATAAAGGCATGAAAAATCATGATAATCATAACATGGAAATGTGTCAACAACACTTAACATGGAATTAGCATGAGCTAAGGCCCATTGAACATGAAGCATGAGTAAATTATCATTTCACATGAAGAACAAGTAAACCCTCATTTCACTTGAATTTTCATGATTCAACACTCATTTCACATGAAGTATCATGATATTATACATTACTCAATGCATTGGAGCAATATAAGGGCACACCCTTCTAAAACATTTTATTTCATGCATAAGTGTGACACATGGATCATAAAACATGGATTCATAAAACATATTCATTTATTCCATGACAAAGGAATGTGGAATGAAAATTTATAATTAATAATTAAATGTTCATGAAGGTGAATACCCTTGATGGAGAAATGGGCATGGTATTCACTACACAATGGCAATGGCTTAGAAAATTGGTGCAATTTCGGCAGCATAACGGCGTGATATAAGAATTCATAAAAATGGTTGATGAGAGATAAATGGGTGTCTCATCATATATATATGAAACGGATAGTAAAGGGGAAATATAGATACATTTCCCAACAATTTTAATGGAATTTAGATTCATAATACAAAAGTATTGCTTGAATGTAAATGAGGAGAGAGAAGTTCCTTTCAGAATTTGGGCATGATAACGGGTGTACATGGGAGGCATTTAATCAGAGAGAAAGGGGTCTCCAATAATTAAAACAATAGTAGACCTGTATGGGGGAGGTGTGAAACCATACCCCAGAATTTATAATTGAAATTAAAAGGGAATAACAATATTAAGAAAATTGGACAAAATGTGAAAGGAAGAAAAACCCTTACTTGGAAGTGTGCTTCCAAAGGCTTGATAGAGGCTTGAGAGAGGCTTCTTGGGAGCTTGGGGCACCTTGGGAGGATTCTAAAGAGAGTAGTTCAGAGGTTTGATGAACTCCAAAGTCTTTGAGTGAGGAGGAAGTGGGATCTTGGGTTGGTTTATATTGGAAAGGTGAGTGAATTATTTATTATTTAGGTTTGGGACCCCTTACGTTAAACTAATCCAAAACACCAATCAGATTATGGTTTTTTATCATGTTTTTTGGTAAATGGAAGAGTAAATTAATATTTTATAAGGAAAAAGTCAGAAATTCTTAAATTAATGGGGTTGCTTATGTGGAGGTGAGTCACACTACCATGGAAGTTAATTTAAAAAGAGAAGATGTTTAATAAGTCTTGAGGGGTCCATTAATGCTTTGTAAAATAAATCAAACAAACTGAAAATCACATTATATTAATGGTAAAACATATATTGGACGAACATAAGGCTTATATTATTTTATTACATCACTATTGGGTCATTATGATGTCATAAAACGCATTATATATTTAAACAGTATTTAATTTTTACCCAAAAATTTAACTGTCTCATAAAATTATGAAAATTTCACCGTTGGATAATTTCGACGTCCTGAATCCAGAAATAACATTTATTTTATCTAAATGTTTTTCTAAATATCTTAATTTTCACTTTTAATATAAAAACCGACATTTATCAAAAATTAACGGGTATTGACAAAAACGGCTTTCAAACCTTAATAAAAATTACAATTGTATTCATAAAATTATAAGATCGTTTATATTTAAAAAATAATAATTTAATAATAATAATAATACTTTATTAAAATATTATTTAATTCAAAAATCCATTAATTCATCAAAATAGATTTCTTATCTGAATATTAACTAAAAAAAATACTATTTGTGCTTTAAAAAACTATTTAAAAAGTGTCAATAATGACAAGAAGGTATATTCATTATTATATACAAATAAAATATACCTCCACCTAGTACTAGATATTTGTTACAAACGCCCTTAAAACAGCTGCATGAGACCTAAGGGTAAGGCGTGGGATGGTGATAGACTCTTGGGCTGGCTCAAATAACATCGCTCGAGTGGTAATCTATATAATCTTCCACTTTTCCCGTATATGGTATTTTTCAAGCTTGAAATGATGAATCTCAGATTGGGCTCGGTCAAGAGTGAAACCCAAGGATGCCACCTCTTTTCCAAGCTCTGAAAAATGGCCTTCGTATGGAGAAATTCTACTGGATGAGGTCATCGCTTCTTTTTTCTGAGTAAATTGGATTTGTTAAAGCCCTATATTTATACTAATCATGTGATCACTATTCAACGTCTATATTAGCAACAGTCAAAATTATTAACAGAAAACCAAATAAGTTGACATTTTTTATAAACATTTTACATAAAGAGACATTAAATTAGATAAAGTGGGATTTCCATTAATGAAACTTTGGGTCGTTACAATATTCCACCCTTAAGAAATTTCACCCTTGAAATTTCCTTTTCCCACACTAAAACTGATGTGGGTAACTCAGCTTCATCATTTCCTCTGATTCCCAAGTCGCTTCTTCAAACTTGTGGTTTCTCCACAACACCTTGATGAGGGGTATTGTCTTATTTCGTAGAACTTTTTTTTATGATCTAATATCTTCACTGGTTGCTCCTCATAAGAAAGATCATCCTCCAACTGTACCACCTCATAAGAGAGTACATGTGAAGGGTCCGATATGTACTTCTTTAAGAGGGATACATGAAAGACATCATCTACTTTTTCCATGCTAGGTGGAAGTGATAGTCGATAAGCCACAGCCCCGACATGATCAAGAATCTCTAAGGGGATGATGTACCTTGGACTTAACTTCCCTTTCTTTCCAAACCTTATGACCTTCTTCCATGGAGATATGCATAGAAAAACCGTGTCTCCAACTTTAAACTCAAGGTCTCGTCGACAATTATCTGCATAACTATTTGTCAACTCTGGGCTGCCTTGATATGTTGTTGATTGGTTTTCACCTTCTCCACCATTTCTTCGACCATTTCTGGTCCAAGTAGCTTACGTTCACCGACCTCATCCCAAAATGTCAGTGTTCTGCACCTTTTCCCATACAAGGCTTTATAAAGTGCCATTTGGATGCTCGAGTGGAAACTGTTATTATAAGAGAACTCAACCAGAGAAAGATATTGATCCCATCCTCCTTTAAAGTCCATTTAGCATGCTCTCAACATGTCCTCAAGTGTTTGAATAGTCCACTCAGATTAGCTATCATTTTGAGGATGATAGGCCATACTGATGTTCAGTTCAGTATCCAAATCATTTTGAAGACTCTTCCAAAACATAGAGGTGAATCTTGGATCTTGGTTAGACACAATAGATAGTGGTACACCATGCATCCTTACCACTTCCCTGATATATATTCATTCTAGTTGATCTAATGAGAAATCCTCATGAATAGTAATGAAGTGTACAGTCTTTGTAAAATTATCCACCACAACCAAGATTGAATTGTTTCCTTTGGATGTCCTTGGAAGTCTAGTGACAAATTCCATGGTGATGTTCTCCCATTTACATTCTAGTATGGGCAATGGTTGCATCATCCCCTTAGTCTTATGCCTCTCTGTCTTCACTTTCTAGCACATCAGGCACTTTGATGTATATACAATGATCTTCTTCATATTATTATCCCACCAAATGTTTTCTCAGAGATCTCAATACATGTTTGTGCTCCCTGGGTGAATAGAGAAATTTGAACTATGTGCATCATCCAAAATTTCCTTCTTCAGCTCCGGACATGATGGAACACATAGTTTTTTCCCAAATCGCACAATTCCTTCTTCGTTAACAGTAAACTTTGATGATTTACCTTTTTCAATAGCTTTTACTTTTTCCTAAATTCAAACATAATCTTTTTGAGCATCCTTTAACCTTTCCAAAAGAGACAGTTGAGCAATCATTTATGAAAGGATTGATGATGTTACCTTCTTTATAATTCCCATGTCCAACTTCATGAAGTCTAAGAAGATTGGATCCTTATCAATTCTCATCATTGATAAAATCGCTGGGTCCAATCTACTTAGGGCATCTGCCACCTTGTTTGCTTTCCCAGGGTGGTAATGTATTGAACAGTCATAATACATGATAAGCTCTATCCATCTTCTCTGGCACATATTAATCTCTTTCTGTGTGAATATATATTTATGACTCTTGTGGTAAGTATATATCTCACATTTCTCCCCATAGAGATAATGCTGCCATGTTTTCAAGGCAAAGATCACCACCATCAACACCAGATCATGCGTTGGATAGTTTTACTCATGGAGTTTCAACTCCCTTGAGGCATAGGATATCACATTATCATTCTGCATCAGCACACAGCCTAAGACTTTCTTCAAAGCATCACTAAATACCACAAAAGGTTCCCCACTTTTGGATAAAGTGAGCATGGGCATAGTGATAATCCTCCTTTTTCAAATCCTTGATGCTTTCTTCGCATTCATCACTCCAAGAAAACTTTACTCCCTTTCGAGTTAGCTTGGTAAGAGGGTTGGACAATAGTGAGAAATTTCTCACAAATCGTCAGTAATATCCAGCTAACCCCAAGAATATACGGATATATGTTACCGATGTTGGACTTAACCATCCCTCAATTGCATCTGTTTTGGAGGTATCCACAGATATCCCATTGCTTGTGATGATATGGCCCAAGAATGAGACCTCCTTCAACTAGAACTCACACTTCCTATACTTTGCATAGAGATTCTCTTTGACAAAAGTCTCTAGTACAGTTCTTAAATGCTCCTCATGATCCTCCGTGGTTTTGGAGTATATTATAATATCATCTATAAAAACTACCACAAATTTTCCGAGGTAATCTATAAAGAATCTATTCACCAAGTCCATGAAGATTGCTGGAGCATTAGTGAGTCCAAAAGGCATTACTATGAATTCATAGTTCTCGTATCTTGTACGAAAAATAGTCTTGGGGACATCTACATTCTTCACCCTTACTTGATAATATCCTGACCGCAAATCTACCTTGGATAATTATTGTTCTCCACGCAGTTGGTCAAACAACTCATCAATCCGTGGTAGAAGATACTGGTTATTTATTGTGATTTTGTTCAGTTCATGATAATCGATGCAAAGACGCATTGACCCATCCTTCTTCTTGACGAAGAGGACTAGTGCACCCCATGGTGAAGCACTTGGGAGAATAAACCCTTTATCCAGATTATCCTGTAGTTGTTTATTCAGTTTTTCAAGCTCTACGACAACCATTCTATATGGAGTCTTTCATATTGGTAGAGCCACTGGTATAAGTTCAATTGAGACTTTAACATCTCTTCTAGGAGGAAGACCAGGCAGTTCCTTGGGAAACACTTCAGTGAATTCCCTCACAATAGGAATATCTTCAAGGATGGTTTCTTCCTTCAACTCAATCATCTGAGCCAGATACATGTGCTCATAGGGTAGTAATATCCATGCATGAGATGATGGAGCTAAAGGAGATTCATCTTACTCCTTACAATTGTAAAGAATTGGGGGTCGATTCTCCAAGGGGAGTGTGATTTCCCTCTCCCGACAATTTATGTTGGCACTATATAAGGAAACCCAATCCATGCCATGAATTGCATGAAATTACACTAGACGGAGTATGAAGAGGTTCGCTGGGAAATTCAATCCACAGATTATTACAGGGGAGGACTTATATTCATGGGATACAATGATTGCCCCATTTTCAGTACTCACCGACATCTTCACTTCCATGATTTGTGGTGGTGCTGAGATTGTTCTACTAAACTTTTGAGATATAAAAGAATGAATAGAACCTGAATCAAAAAGTATGTTCGTTATTCTTGAGTGAATAACTAGCATACTTGTCACCACTTCGTTGCCGAGGTTCACTTTGGCAGAAGTGATGGCAAAAGCTCTTCCTTACTGCCTTGGAGGTTGTTGGTTTCCTCAAAAAACCCTTGTATTAGGGCACTGATTTGAAAAATTCCATGGTTCTTTGCAGTTGTAGAAATGAACAATGCGTTGAGGATCGAACAAAGTGTTCCTCTCCTCTATCATAGTCGTGGGTCTTTCTTACCGATAGTTAACAGCTAGGTCCCCTTCTCTTCCACACCTAAATCATTTCCTTGTCCTCTTGAGGCAATTTCAAAGGTGCTTCTTTCGGCACTTTTGGCAAGTGGGGTGTTGGATCTTCTTAGCACCATTTTATTTATCCATCAGACCGCCAGTATTGAATTCCAACTTATACTTCTTGTCCCCATGACACCCTTATGATTCCCCAATATCAATTTTTACCTTGAGGGAACATCGGACTATTTCCTCATAGCTGTCGAAGTCACGGATCGCTAATGCTTTCCGTAGGCTAGGCTTCATCCCACCAAAGAAGCAGTCAACTTTGCATTCAAGGGTAACAACAAAGCCAGAAGCGTATCGTGAAAGCCTTTTGAAGTTTTCCTCATATGCTCCAATATATTCTTCATCATTTTTATTGAGGGAAAGTAAGTCCATTTCCATCTTAAGACAGAGGGTGCGTGGAAAATATTTATCGAAAAAACATCTTCTGGAAATCATTAAATTCCAATGCCTCGATCTCCTCCTCAGGCTTTGTTTTTTTTATCAAATTCCACCATTGATCAGCTTCACCCTCCATATGATAAACCTCCATGAGGACCTTCTCTTGTTCATAACATTAAAGGATAGAGAAGATCTTTTCAATGGAGTTGATCCATTGTTCAGCGATCGTGGGATCAGATGAACCACTAAAAGTATGAGGCCTTTGTCACATTAAGCTATCAATAGCGACTTGTTCTTTCTTTGGGGGGGGGGGGTTGAACATTCCTCTTGACCTGTGTTTCTATTAAAATCTTGAGTTAGCTGAGAGATAAGCGTGACAAAGTTAGTGATTCTGGCTCCCATTGGATTGGGAATCTCATTAGTACAGTCATCACACTGATCTTCACATCAGTTGTTAGCTCGAGTCCTCCTATAACCAGCCATTGGCTGGAATAAAAGGAAAGTTAGGGGTAACACATAAAGGTTAATATAAATACAAAATTTGATGACTTATAAATTAAATTTTATTTCCTTAAATTATGAATATATAGGCTTCAATCTAGGATTTCATGATCTACTTTCTAACATATATTCTTCGGGGTTTTTTTATTCCCTTAATAAGGGTTCATACTAAGCTTGTGAATTTACCAAAGCATATCCCCCGGGAGTGTCGTATCCAAGAGTGCAACAAGGCCCGTTGTTGTGCACCAGTTCTCATTCGAGTCTAGCTCAAGGCGGTATCCAGACAGGGATGTATTTTCTTGATTACCCACTTAATCAATACTCACCAAAACATAGGGACGTTTTTATTGTACTTAGTCTTGTATCTAAGGCTTTACTATGGTTTTATAATAATAATCCCACAAATATCTAAACCTATCCTCTGATACTAACTATGACAACCCTGCTTTTATTACAAACTTAAACATGATTTACTACATAAACTATTCACTTGATACAACATGGAAGATTGTGAGGTCTACTGTCTTTGGGGATTAGGATCATTACATAACAACTTAAAATATGAAATAATAAATCTTTACTGAAAACATCATTTACATGACCACTACATTCCCTCGTACTTAGCATTGCATGGGATAACCTGAGGACATGCATAAGAAAAGGGTTGAGTTATAAAGCCTAGTAAGTGAATAAACATGGAATACATGAGAAGTACAATACATGTTAGACAATAGTCATATCAATAGAGAATAATATAAACATGGACATAAAGGCGTGATAAAGAATGATAATCATAACATGGAAATGTGGCAACAACACTTAACATGGAATTAGCATGAGCCAAGGCCCATTACACATGAAGCATGAGTAAATTCTCATTTCACATGAAGCATGAGTAAACCCTCGTTGTAGTTGAATTATCATTAGTAAACACTAATTTCACATGACATATCATGATACTATACTTTACCCAATGCATTGGAGTGCTACAAGGGAGCACCCATCTTAAACATTTCATTTTATGCATAAGTGTGCCACATGGATCATAAAACATGGATTCATAAAACATAATCATTTATTCCATGAAAAAGAATTGTTAAATGAATCTTTTTAATTAATATGTAAATGTGCATGAAGGTGAATTACTTTGATGGAGAAATGGGCATGGTATTCACTACACAATGGCATTGTCTTAGAAAATTTGTGCAATTTCGGCAGCGTAAGGGTGTGATATAAGAATTCATAAAAATGGTTGATGAGAGAGAAAGGGGTGTCTCATCAAATCTATATGAAATGGAAAGTAATGGGGTCATATAGATACATGTCCCAAATTTTTTAATGGAATTTAGATTCATGATACAAAAATATTGCTTGAATGTAAATGAGGAGAGAGGAGTTCCTTTCGGAATTTCGGCATAGTAACGAGTGTACACGGGAGGCATTTAATGAGAGAGAAAGGGGTCTACCATCATTAAAACAATAAGAGGGCTGTCTGGGGGAGGTGTGAAACAATACCCCGGTATTTATAATTGAAATTAAAAGAGCATAACAATATTATGAAAATTAGACAAAAAGTGAAAGGGAGAAAACCCCTTACATGGAAGTGTGCTTCCAAAGGCTTGAGAGAGGCTTGAGAGAGGCTTCTTAGGATATTGGAGAACCTTGGGGGATTATAGAGAGATTACGGTAGTGGTTGTATGAACTCCAAAGGCTTTGAGTGAGGGGGAAGTGGGATCTTGGGTGGGTTTATATAGGAAAGGTGAGTGAATTCATTATTATTTTGGTTTGGGACCCCTTACATTAAACTAATCCAAACCCAAAATCTGCTCATGGTTTTTGCCCATGGTTTTTGGAAAATGGAAGAGGAAAAAAATATTTTATAAGGTCAAAGTCCGAACTTCTTAAAATAATGTGGTTGTTATGTGGAGGTGAGTCACACTCCCATGGAAAATAATTTAAAAAGACAAGATGTTTAATAAGTCTTGAGGGGTCCATTAATGATTTTTAAAATAAGTCAAACAAACCCAAAATCACATTATTTTAATGATAAAACATATATTGGCATAACATAAAGCTTATAGTACTTTATTACATCACTATTGGGTCATTATGATGTCATAAAACACATTATATATTTAAATGGTATTTACTTTTTACCCAAAAATTTGACTGTCTCATAAAATTATGAAAATTTCACCGTTGGATAATTTCGACATCCTGATTCCAGAAATAACATTTATTTTGTCTAAATAATTTTCTAAAAATGTTAATTTTCACTTTTAAAAAAACCGACATTTATAGAAAATTCACGGCTTTGGAAAAATATGGCTTTCAAACCTTAATAAAAATTACAATTACATTCATAAAATTATAAGACCATTTATATTTAATAAAAATTAATTTAATAATAATAATAATATTTTATTAAAATATTATTTAATTCAAAAATCCATTAATTCATTAAAATAGATTTTTTTTCTGAATATTAACTAAAAAAATAGTATTTGAGCTTAAAAAACTATTTACAAAGTGTCAATAATGACAAGAAGGTATATCCATTATTATATTAAAAAATATATACATGAACATAGTACTAGCGATTTTTTACATAACCCCTTAAAACATCTGAATAAGACCTAATGGTAAGGTGTGTGATGGTGACAGACTCTTGGGGTGGCTCAAATAACATCGCTCGAGTGGTAATCTCTATCAACTTCCACTTTTCCTGTAGACGGTCCCATTCGAGATTGACATGATTATGCTCAGCTTGGGCTTGGTCAAGAGAAAAACCCAAGGACACCACATCTTTTCCGAGCTCTGATAAATGGGCTTTGTATGGGGAAATTCTACAGGATGAGGCCATCACTTCTTTTGTCTGAGTAAATTGGATTTGTTAAAGCCCTATATTTATACTAATCATGTGATCACTGTTCAATGGCTATATTAGAAACGACCATAATTCTTATCATAAAACCAAAGAGGTTGAAATTTTATATAAAAACTTTACATAAATAGACATTTAATTTGATCAAGTGGGATTTCCATTAATTAAAATTTGCGTCGTTACATAGATTTTTTATTATGGATAGTGAATTTTAAAAGTATCACCTGCTGAGACTTGTGTGGACACAACATTTTGATCATCTAAAGTAGGAAGGATCACTTGGGAAATATCTTGGCATGTGTGTTTTTACAGAATTCCTTATATGGAACCATTCCAGCAATGTCTTAAATCTCCTCTACAGTCTCGTTTTGCGCAATGCAAAGGTGGTAGGGGGTGGCTGGATCCTGGGTCATTGAATTATGTAGCAAATTTTATGTGCATGGTTAACAAATCATGGTGCAGGGGCCCTCACCAGTAGTATGATTGATAATATTATGCATTCAACCATGACAAAATGCTTCTTCTGGGTTTTCAGCCACTGTGACTTGCATGCTCTTAGGTCATATGGGACACTTGCATGTGATGTCTGAGATTGGCCCTGAGATAAAATGCTTGGGAACCATTTGGAATCTTATGCCATTATTGTATAATTGGAAATAGTCTAGGCAATAAGTACAACTGTTGTAGAAGAATTTTATGTTTTTTTCATCTTTCAAGCTAGTGAAAGTGTTAAGACTCACTGCATGTGGTCTAGTAGACAATTCCCTGACGAAGGGTTCCATCGTAGAAGAACTTATCACACTATGTGATCTTCATGATGCATTGAAAAAACATTTGTATTTTCATCAACATCTCCAACTAGTGGAAAAATTGAATTTTCAAGGGGGCAGAAGAGGGAGGAGCGGGGTAGCCTTGTCAAATGTTGAATCTCTCAAACCGACATGAGAAGAGGAAGACATTGTCAACCATAATTAGTTGTTTTCCCCAATCATAATTATTTATTTTTTCTCAGTTTTGATGACATGACTGTTTTGAAGGGGTGGCGAGTAATAGAACTCAAACCTGGAAACCGTTGTTTGCTACAACCTTGGAAGTATTTTCTATAAAACTCATAAGTATCATTCGAGAATATGGTTACAGTTGTTTACAAAGCTGTTAGAGAGGGGGCCACACATGATAAAAACGAGAGACAAGGGCTGTTAAATAGGGGGAAAGCCAGTAGGGGTAGGTGAATACACAAGCAGCTCTCTAGTTTCCTAAAAATGTCAAAGGTATACTCTCCCATGTTGAAATCATAAACTATTTTATAAAATCTTCTAAATAAAAATGTAACACATCCAAAAAGGTAATCAATTGAGCCTCCACTATCAAAATTCAATATAGATGAAAAAATACATCAAAATTCATTCAGATAACTAGAGACCTCCAATAAAAAACTTAACCACATGTCAATGTCTCTATAATTCCGTAAGTAATTAAAAATGCATATGTGGAACTCTTACACCAACTAAATTTGCACATGGTCATGCTATAGTCACCCTGAAATACCTTTAACCTTTTCATGTAAATATAAAAATGATATATATAGAGGAAAAATGAACATATAAAGATACTCAATAGATTCCTCCCCTAAACCCTCAAGTTTCATGTGAATACATTATACTGATAAAACTATGAACAATACAATTAAAATATAATGAATAACATAGGTAAGTAAAATAATCTTTTCTACCCCATATCTCAATCACAATCACCGATAAATATCAACAATATGAACTTAGAAAACTCACATACTATATCACAATGACTTTTATGATCACCCCTTAATTATCAATAATCACCACCAATAACACCATCAACCACACATTTAAGAGAAAATGAGACTACAACAACAAAAAATGCATGTTAATACAGATACAACAACAAAAACACATATCACGGACTATAAGACTATAGCTAAAAAATCTATACATATATTGATACAACTAAAGAAACTGTGTGTGTGTGTGTGTGTGTGTCTATATATATATATATAACTAAATAATACTATATCATAATCCTAATGATGTCTTGATAGGTTTCCAAGATAATGAAATAATTCAACATCTACCATAGTTGAGTAAGGATCTCACTTCCCACTCATACCATTCCATATTGACAATACACCTCACGCACATGTGAACCACATTATTTATTGATTTGACATATAAATATAACATACATGGAAATTGAAAAACATATTCAATGAAATAAAAAATGTATTTAATGTTCCATTTAATTCATGAAATTTAATTTTTAAATTAATCTTCCATGTATTGTTTTTTCATTTTTCACCCCGCTTTCACATCGGGTTGAGGGGGAAACCCTTAAAATACCCACCATGGACCGACCAAGTAATGCCAGTGATCACATGCCTAGTCGGGGCCCGGGTCACATCCATCACTGTAGAAGGGGGCATGGCGGTAGGCCCTATAATCTCTTACTTCCTCACATGCACCTACGGACACAATTGTGAACCGTAGACTCTATGTCCCTGTCCGCTCACCTACTCGCCCGCTCGTGAGTGACCACGCGAGCCCTGTCACCAATTACAAAATTTAATAAATTTAGAACAACATTTCCCAATTACAATTATGGTCCTTTAAACCCATTTGATCCCCATCCCTCTAGAGAGAGAGAGAAGGAATGAGTGATGGAGGGGGTCTAGAATTGCTTACATTTGATTTGATGTCGATTCATCCAAACAATGAGAGATGATTGTTAGATGATGATTAAAAACCTTCAAAATCACCAAAAAAAGGAACTACAATCTTTCAAAGGTATTCTAGGGTAATTAATGAGTGTTTTAGGTGCAGAGAAGGAATTAATAATCAAAATCATGTATCGAAAATTTGTTAACACGGTTTGTAGGAATGATTAGTAAACCTCGAGACAAAGATTGAGAGGTTTCAACCTCAAACAGACGTGCAATTTTTACATGAATGATTGAATAAACATGCTTAAAATCATGCAAAGATATTGCCTCCTATGAAATTACACATTTTACAGAATGGATTTCAAACAATGCACATAAGCCATGCTTGATCGAAAAACCCGTCTTAACTTCTGTCATAAACTCAAATTATAACCAAATTCATAATATAGAGTAAAAATACTATTCTGAGATCATAAAAGTGCTCATGATTACATGACAAGATCATAAAAATCCATATTTTTAGTCTTAGATGTTATATGACAGAAATACACTATGAAATTTTCATAATGTCCAAGATTAGGAATTACCATTACTCTATAATAAATACCCCTTAAAAAATCTTTATCCATAACAATCATAATACAAATCCTCCAAGAATTAACACCTAAATAATCAAATAAAAACATAATTACTTTATATAAGGTCGATTACATCTGAGAACGTGGAACATAAGGAAAAGGAAATAAATTGTAGTAAACATGTAGGTTTGGGAAATTGACCCTACACCCCCAAACTTACCACTACCCCAACAAAAATATCAATATTTTCAATCAAATAATTCTATGTAAAAAAATATTATCTAGGATTCACATTCCCAAGTGCCCTCCTCCAAATTATCATGTCTCCATATAACTCATACAAATTGTATAACTCATCTATGAAAAAACTTTTCCAAATGATCCTAAAACATCATGGTATATTTTATGAATGTTATTATATATTATAAGATCATGATTTCTCCAATGACCCAGGGTAGAATGATCGTGAATATATTTGTAATGCTAAAATATGTGAAATACATCATGAACTCCCTTCAAATACAGATCGAGTTCCAAGAGATAAGAAACTTTAACAGCTCTGTTCAACAATTCAAAAGATCCAATGAACCTTAGTATTAATTTTCTTTTCCTTTTAAACCCATGCTGGCCTTAGGTTGGGGAAACTTATTGAAACACATGATCCCATGCCATATACACCAAAGTTCTTCACCTTTGATTCATATAAGATTTCTTCCTATCCTTTGTAGTCTTCATACAATATCTCGTATATTGTGAACATGTTGAGTCATATCTTTTAACATATTAATATTCATCTCATTATCCTTATAAATCTAAAATATATTCTCTCGACATATCATGTTTTGAATTCCCATTTCAGTTTAATAATTTGTCTATTTAGGGAATGTTCTGCAAAGACACAATTGGGTGCCAATATAATTTTGTAATCATCTCATCATAGTAATTGTAAATAAAGCATCCCTATTAGATATAATAGTCTAAGGAACTCAATGAAACCTTACTATTTTTTCCTGTTTTTTCTTTCTCTATTATAGATTTTGGGTTCATTTTGATGGATTTGTTACTGGAAGCATGGTTGTTGTTTTTACGACATCGACATTGCCGGAGAAACCTTGCATCTTCTCACTGGTCCCTTTCACTTTTCATGGTTCATTTGATTAGGAAGTTGGTGAGGGTTCTTCTGTGGCTTCGATCTATTTGGCTCCAAGACAAAATCAGAATTGCTAGCTCAGATCTTCTCGGATCTCTTCAATGATGACACTCCCTCAATGTGATGTTGGGTCGTCCTGTCCTGGGTGACAAAGACTCAACTTCATGATCCTTAGTTCACCTTCTTCTTTGGGATGTTGCAGCTATGCTGTCATAGGGTGTCTCATGGCTACAATTGGGTTTTGTTCTAGCATCAGGTTGCAGTCTTCGGTGGATGTGCATTTGTGATATCTTGTTTTATGAGTCTGTGAATGTTTGTTGGATTCTTTGAATTATTGATTGCAGATATATGGATCACGTTTTTAAGAATTCCATGTGAGAAGTATTGTTGTAGGGACAAAACAGGTAATCAATTCTCGGTCCGGTTGAAATTCATAAAGAGCAGATGGGGCCAATGCTGAGGATTTTGATGTTGATCAAGGTGAATTGATGAAAGAGGAAAATGAAAAAGAGGATGTTGTTTTTGAATATATGGTTTTTCTATTCTGTTAATGATGGTTGGAATAATTTGGAGGTTTTTGAATTGTGCTAGGGCATGGTTTGTTTGATCTTACAAATTGGATTTTTTTGGTGTTTGTTTTGTGGACCTATGATTTATTTGTTGGATTATGTTGTTGATGACTTGAAGAGATTGTGTTTTTGTGGCCCTGTGGTTTATGATTTAAGGGTTTATACCAATTCAACTTCAAGGGGACGCTCTAAAAGAGGTTCAGAGTAGAGTGTATTCATCTGATCATTGCTTTCAGATATGAATGTTTAAGAGGGAATAAAAATTTCCATCAGTACCAGGCTCATGCATCCTTGCACGGGACAACCATCTGAGCAGTAATGACAAGGTGTAAATTGGTCTATATGATTTTTTCTTACTTGCGATGTGTGTTTCATTGTTTTCTTGATCTTGGTTGGGCCTTTGGATTTTTGTACCATGGAGTTTTGATGGTTTTTAAGTCTTGAAGTCTTTGGGGTTCCCCCTCATCCCTTAAAATGGGGCTTATGTTTCAATAAAAAAAATTAATTTTCAGTCATATGCTGGAAAAGAGATGTGCAATGAACTTGTTGAGGGGCTGCTGGGGTACATTATAATTATAAAAACACATAGGATTAGCACAGTGACAAACCTCAAGGATCATTCCCTCAAGGAGACCATAGACCAATCATAAAATACTCATCATTTTATTATATTTTTGTGTTTTAAAATATTAATGTTTTTGAGTTTTTAAATATATTCAGAAAATGATAATAGAAAAAGTTGGTGGTGATTTCAATGTAAATTTTAAATGAAAAGGAAATGGAGGATGGAATGAATTAGAAGCGAAAAAATCAAGAACAATTATATACCTAAGGATTTTTTTGGAAAATGTGATTAATCGTTATTCTAAAATTAATGTTAATTGTCATCTTACCAAACTAAATCAATTGAGTACAGGATGTCTCGCTATGTTTCAACATACCACACTCCATATAATGGTAAATAACCCTAATAAAATTCCTTTAAATATAAGTAATTTTCCTCCTTAACTCCCAAATTCTTTTGCGAAGTCCCACCACACTTCTCCTATTGACAACTCACCCTATAAAGCCAAATTGTTCATGGAGGGAAGTGTTGGATTAGAGAAGAAAAAAACTTTTTAAAGGAAGTTATGGCTTTTCACCTTACTAAAAAACACATATTCCATCAACTCAAAGAACTAATAGAAGAAAAATAATAAAAACAATACTAATGACTTGAAAATATGTTCCAGTTTTGCTCTATTTTCTCAGAAAAGTATGTTAGCTCTCCTTTAAAAGATGTTCGAGTTTACAACACACAACAGATTAAAAATTGATGTAGATATGGGTAAAAAATAATAGAAACAACACAAAAAAGGTAGAATAAAACACACTACATACAACACAATATTAATCACAATAAGAACACGACACAACACTTTGTACAAATGAAGAAACACACAAACCCAACACAAAACATAATAAAAACAAGGCACATAAGAGAATTAGGGAACAATATGAAGTAATACAGTACTAAATAGAGGTTAAACGACATTAAAGATTATATAGATGAAAATATAGAAGCTAGGGGCATGGGTAAACATGTACATCACAAACACATGTTAGTATGAAATTACTATGGAGAGAGTGATAGAATAAACCAAAAATTAGAATAACAAAACATCCCTCAAGATGAATTTTCTTAAGTAAAATAGAATGGAAAAAAAAGAAAAGAGTGCACATGAAGGGGGGAATTTTTTTTACAAGATATGTGAGATGAATAACAAATAATGGAGAGAGAATTTTGGTACCATCTTTTTAGGAGGCAGCCAACATGGATTCCTTGTTGCAATAGGCTAACCAAAAAAATTCTTATAGATTTCCTTGTTTCTCTCTCTTTAGGACACATTATAGGTATCTAGGTGGATGGATTTGGTGCCAGGTAGGGCTAGTTTGGCGGGATCTTGGGTGTGGGCAAGCCTGACATGATATTAGTGTTGTTGGTGTGGCCAGTATGTGATATGATACAATATGGGAATGCGGTATCTGTTGGTGAAAATTTGTAAACATAAGTGATAGAAGAAGGGGAAATAGAAATTAAATGAAATGCAAGGAAAATAAATGTGGAAGGGGGATGATCAATTAGATCCCAAAAGAGACTTACCCCTTGAAATGTTAATTATAATGCACCACCAATGTTGATAACTCCTTTGATGAGCCTTAATTTAATTCATCTAAGAACACAAGAAACACAATCATAATAATGCTAAATACTCACAAATTCGAAATGAAGCTTCAAGGGGTACAATGATGTGGCTATTTATAGCCAAATGAGAGGAATACATGTCACAATACCTATCCCACAAAAGTCTAAACCCTATCCACAATTTTGACTTTTTTACACATATCAATGGATTTAGGGTACAATATATCTCAAAATAAGTCTTTTTGGATCCACCCCAAATATTTTTCAGATTCCTACCATGAATTTGGAGATAAGGGGCCCACAACTTTTGGACATTGGATATTTCCTTCATGAAAGTGGATTAAAATTCCTGGAAGCATTTGGGTGGGCCAGTTTAGGATAACTTTTGTGATTTAATAAGTGCGATTAGAGGCCCATTTTCTCCTCTCATGCATGCATGTTGGGACTCCACTTGTAAATTTAATGTAGGAACATGTAATTTATCTATAATTCTCATATTTCTTCCTCTTTTCATTGGGCCACAAATCCCATGCAATGGGTAGTTTTAATTTTATACTCTATCCACCATTCATCCCATGATCTCTCTCGAATTCTCGATGCATATTCCCAACAAGATTCTCATCATTCCCTCCCTATTAAAAAAGATTCGTCCTTGAATCTTCATATTCAAAGGGTGAAAGATTAGTTACATTAAAGGTAACAATCACATTTTCATACCTTTTAGGTAAGTTAGTATTGTATGAATTGTCATTGATATTCTCTAGAACATGGAATGGAATATCTCCTCGATGCATAGTATTTGAATTTATTTGTTTCACAAATATTCCATAAAGAATGTATTTCAATTCCAAACCACCTAGATCAAATGGAAATTGTTTCCAACAATTCTTTTCTTTATCATCATATTCTAATAATAAAGCCACAAAATAAGAGTACAAATAATGATGAAGTTCATTAATTGTAAGGTAATCATCCTTACTAATGAGTAAGAACAATTCCCCGCTCAATAAAGCACCTTTCACTACACGTTTTTCAAAAAAAACTCACTTTTCACTCAATACTCTTCTTTTCATCACTTTGATTTCTTTCATTTCTTTTTGATATGACTCATCTCTCCTTTTCCAAAATAAATTATTCAACTCTTTTCTTTTTTATCTCTTTTTTTATAAACTAATAACACTCTTTATTTTACCCACATTGTTTTTCCCTTATTTATTTTTTCTTTTTTTATTATTTATCTATCCTTACTTGATCATAATATGATTTATGGGAGTTAAAGGAGTAAAAAAAATTCTGCCACTGAAATAAAAATGGTATCAGTTAGCATAGCCACCATAAATCACCCTCCTATAAATTTTCCATGGTCTCCCATGTATAAAATGTCAATACTGCATTGGATTAGCATTACAAAGAACCCCATCATGATATTTTCAAAATAAAAAAGAAACTATGGCCAATTTTGTGACATTCACTTATCCAATATCATTCAAACATTGCAACCTATAATGTCTAGTAATCTTTAAAGTAGGAAAAATAAACTTCTCCCCCAACAAGGTACTATCCACATTAGTACACCGGCTACTATCAATGATGAGACAATATACCATCTCTTTGATGTGTCATCTCATATGAAAAATGTGTTCACACTTCTCCTCACCATGAAAATTTTCGGTTTAATCTTTAGAGATCTTCATTCCACCAATGCAACTTCATTGATAGGTTCTTCAACTTCCACATCTAAATAGTCTTCTAAATGTGGAATTTTATCCTCACTAGATCTCTCATTGTGAGTGTCTCCAATATCTAAAATAATAAATTTCCCTTATTTGGGCACTCAAAGATGATATGTCTATGTCCCCAGCAACAAAAACCCTTAATATCATAGGATTTAGAAGGTAAATTTGTGTCACATTTTCTTTTCGAATCAGAAATTGAAAACTTGTTTTTGGTCTCTTCTGTTTGTTTTGGTACTAATTATGAATCCTTTGGTTTTGTTCCATTCCACTTATAAGTCAATTTTTTCACTTTTCATTCATCTTTCCAAAAAATATGGGAACTTACTTAACACCTTTGAGAATATAATTATTTTTCTACCATCGCTGCCTTTTAAATAAATTCATCCATGTTAATGAAGGTTAGTAGTTCCACCATATATCTAATTAGTGGATTCAATCCATTGATGAAAATTTCCATGTTATTCTCATGATCCTCCTCCAAATTGGATCGAATTATCAAAATCTTTATTCCCTTGTAATATTCCTCCACACACATGTAACCTTGCACAAGTTTTTGTAACTTCAAGTGAAAATCTCAAAAGTAATGACTATATATGTACCTCTTCCACATTACTATATTCATTTCTTATGAATTTTTAATTGGTCTTTCACCATTCTGTCACCGACTCACTTATAATTGGATCCACCAAACACTCACATAATCACTTAACTCAAGATCTGAAAACATTGAATTTTTCTCCCCTGGGTAGTTTTGAATTCCAAACACATATTCAACCTTCTTCTCCCACTCTAAATAAAGATTCAGCTCAATCTTTCCTTTGATGTATGGAAGTTTTATTTTTATTCTTCCCAAGACACTTTATGTTCTAGTACCATGTTTTCTTCGCCTATGAAATGGTTTTTCAAAATCGAAGGACACATACTCACCTTTATCAAATCCTCTCCTTCATGGAACTCTTGAAGTTGAGGAATTTCTAAAATCGTCAAACCTAGCATTCAACCTTGTACATTGGTCAAAAAATATTTTATGAATAACTTGATGTAAATCTCATTTCTTTTTCCCATGCTCACAATTTTTTTTAAAAGTCATCACACACACTTTCGCTCTTTTTTTAATATGTCAAACGGTTCCTCATACTTTATATCATAATAACATGGTTCCTACCAGTGTTCTTTAAAAGAATCTATAAGAAAATTATTAATAAGTAGTTAACTCATGAGCAACATTAAAAATCAAAAACATTTACAATGATGTTATGGTTGTAGTTTGTATATAGATGAAGGAAAGAAGATGGAAGGAATGTATTTGAGTAGAGACCTATTTTTTTCTAAATATCTACCACAAGTGGAATAAAATTTTAGCATTTTTTTTTGTTTTTTTTTTGCTACCCATTTTTTCAAATAATTCAACCTGAAGTGATTAAACACAGAATTGACGTTAATGTGTGGCTTACATAAATATGAACTTATTAAAAGTTAAAATATGATTAAAATGAATCCAAAAGGATGAGGAATAAAATTTCAGGGTTTTATATAAGAAAATATCCTTCAAATGACAGCTTAAAAGTCATTTGGAACTCCATCTTGGAGATTGTTTGATTTCACAAGAGTGAATCTGTAGCACGAATTGATTAAGCTATATATCCAAATATATGGGTCAGATTTTATGGTTTCAAAATAGAGAATAAAGATGAGATTTAGAAATATCAAAGTGACATATTATATGTCTAAAAACTATAAGAAAAATTGGATGAAAAGGTGGAAGAAAGTTGTGGCCAGAATGGGTGATGGATGAAAATGGAAGGGGAAGAAAAAATATGGAATATGTAAAAAAGATAAAAAAAACCTAGTTTTAGTTTCCGATATGTGATATCAAATAATATGATACCATATGGGATTGTAGTATCTGTTATTAAAAACTCGGAAACAAAAGTGATGGATGATGTAGAGACCCGAAGCTTGACGTACATGGACATTACATTACATTAGCGGAATACTTAATACATAACAAAAACAGACACACAAGGACCGTAATAGTTTAGTGTCTTTGGAATCTTGGAACATAATCTTCTAATCATGGTGAATGATCTTCAACATCTTCCATAAAGATCATCCCTTTTTTAACCTAAAACCTTTCTTTATATCCTGGGGAAAAGAAAACATAAAAGGGTGATCTCAAATGCTCAGTAAGGGTAAACAAAAGAAATATCAATCACATCTTATTCATAGGAACATAACATTTTGGAAATCTTAAACGGCAAAAGAGAGCATAATTTCCTAACATGGGATAAATCATAGTAGTGAAATGAAATCCCAATAATCATAACATAAAACATGAAACTTTGTGGCATACACACATAATCATAGAGAATCATTTCTTGTTAGTCAAGACTCATTGCCAATATTATCTTAGTGGACAAAGTCCATTTCTGAACCGAGTTCACTCCTCGTTCCAGTCCTATTTCACTGAACCGGTTTAACCTGCCGTTCCAGCCATGTCTATCTCATGAGATATAAAATCTTTACCCAATGAATTGGAGGGAGATATAGGTCCCACCCATCTCATAATGATACCATTCTTATGTGTGCCACAAAATCATAAAACCATATATCATAGCATAACCCATGTAATAAAAATGGGAATCTTAAACATAGTGACATCATAAAACAATTCATATAAGATAAAGGAATTCAGAAAAATATAATTTCATCACAACATAATCAAAGAAATGAAATAATAGGGATTAAAATAGAACCCTTTATTATCTGAGATGGAAAATAATTTTGATAAAACACTTGAACTCCATTCTTGAGGAAAATATCATTTCTGCTTCAAAAACACTTTTCCTTTATTAACAAGTCGTACAATTATAAACTAAAAGAAGTTGATTAAAAATAAAATTGAAAACTTTTAAAGGAAGGTTCTTGGAAATAATGTTTTAGAAATCCATTCATGCCGTATAAGTTAAAAAAACATTCTTCGTACTTTTGTCGAAAAAGTCAAAAAGTACCTCGTACGAAAAATGACAAAAGATTCCTTTCATATCCTTTACTAAAAACTCACTGAAGGGTAAAATTGGATTCAAAAAATTGTAGGTAGATGGAAATAATATTACATATTTAGGAAACATGGATGTTGATGATAAAATACACCCCAGTAAATGGAAAAGTATAAACAATCTCGGATAGAAATGAGATTGTGATATTTCCCTTACCTTAGGGCCGATTTGCTTCGTAAGTATCCTAACATCCTATATAATGATTTAAATAATGTCATTGACTTATTCCAGAATAATAATCATTTTTATTATATCATATATGGTTCACCTATGACTTGATTATACCCATTCTTTTGTAAATCCCATGTTAAATAGCGTTTTGGGTAAAATCATTTCATTTGTCGTCCGTGTTTTGATTTGTAATTGTCCATATGATTACATAGATAATGTTTGCTTATTTCCAGAATATAAAACATGATTTATATATAATATATATTCAGAATATACATATATATAATAGATCAGTAAATGGAAATAAATACACCGTTCATGGAGACGGTAGGCCATACGTACGCATGAACGCTGTTTTCGTTTCCTTATTGAGTTGAATGGAATTAAGTAGATGAAATAAATATATATACACATAAATACAGTATCATTATTATGTCATATATTTCATGATTACTTAATATATATACTTAATAATCATTCATGAATGGTTAACGTAGAGAATGAATCTCATCGTGTCGTGGAGACGGTAGTCCGTACGTATGCACGAGCGATGATATCGTTCTCATGATCATAGAATTGTATTGGAGTGTATGTATACTATTTCATAATCAATATAACTTTACAATAATCATATATTGTTATTATTTACATCATTATACCCTTCAAAGTAAGGTGGTGGTGGAAAATAGATTACACCACGGCGTGGAGACGGTATTCCGTACGTACGCACGCGCAGTGATTTTGTTTTCCGTAGGATGGATAGATGGTGAAATAGGGTTGTTTCATACATATAATAACATATACCCATATTAGTGATACTGATGTTATTACTTCATAATGAAACAACCTAATAAGAAGAAGTGGAAGAAGAAATAAAGTTGAATGAATAGCTAACGGACATTACCTATTCTTTGAAGCGCCTCTTTGAGATCTCCTTTTAGGACACTAAAATTGGTCTTTGAGAAGGACCAGAACCTCTAGGATGTTTCTAGGGAAGTGGAGAAGAGAATTGTTCAGGGTTTGGCTGAGCTTGAAGGCTCAATGTGGTGTGAGGAAGAGAGGGAGGAGGTTCCCTTTTATAAGGGAGGAGAGGGGCACTTTTGGAAAAACAAAAAATATTATTTTATTATAAAGCCAAATTCTGTTTTAAATAGCTTCAAATTGATTTATTTGGAAGCTAAGGTGGGTATGGGTCGAAATACTCTCATCCAATAGAATTTAGACAACTTTAGGTTCCTATTTTAACCTTATCATATAGATTTAACATTAAGTTATATAATATTACTTTTACCCTGTCTTTTTGTGTTCTTAAACTATAAGGTTAATAAACCTACTATAACAAGCCAAACGAACCCCAAGTTGTTTATTATTAATATATATAACCTTATCTAAGTCATTTCGATGATCCTTAGATTTTTAAGAATTAAATAACAATTAATAACATATTATTTTTTAAAAAAATTATTTTATGTCAATTTTGACACTATTTAGTAATTGATTTTTGTGAAAATCATAACGGAATGCTTAGTTCGAAAAAAGTTACCTAAATCAATACTAACATGTCATATTAACCTAGAAAATTAGTTTAATTCATATAAATCCTCAAATTACATTTATTTTGGTATTTATAACATTAATTATGTCAATATTTCATTAATAAGATAATTACTGCATCATATTGGTGTCATAAATAAATTAAATAATTTAATGTCTAAAAATTACAAATAAAATACAATTATGTAGGAAAGCTTTTTATATTTCTAATGAATATTTATAGTCTAATTTATCTTATGTATAACCCTATATTAAAAATGATATACTTATTAAACATTGATTTTAACTATTTTAACCCTTCTTTAAATAAATTAATAATAAATGTCCTAATCTAATCCAAGTGGGCCTAAATGGTCATATTTTATTCCTAAGGTTGTTTTTGGTCGAATTATACTTATCCAATAGAATTAGGACATGTGTTAGGGTAATAATAATATCATTGTTACCCTAAATTATCATATTTACTTTTAACCGTGGTAAAAAAAAGTAAAAAGATACTCTTCACAAAAATTATTTTCATCTCATTGAACCAAATTTTACTTACTGACATCAATCGTGTCTCTCACATTTTTTAAATTCCACTCGCATAAGCGGTAAAATTAAGTTTTATGAAAAAATCATTTTTTTAACTACCACTTAGTGGTTTCACTATTCATCGAAAAATGAAAGTTTTCAGAAAAATACTAAAAATTAGGCCTAAGTTATATTTGATATTATGTACTCAAAAATGATGTCTCTATTAACAAATTAAAAACATATCAGTTGCATTAATTAATTTAAAAATTAATTCCTGTCGTCAAAACAAATAGCATGTTCTTATGAGATAATAACTATCAAAAGATTGACACTTGTTTATATCTTGTTTAAATGTGAAATTACATCCAATGACCAACATAAAATTAAATTGTAAAAATATATTTTAAATATACTTTAAAACCACTCAAATTAATAATTTAACCATATAAATTATTGCGATGAAAAAAGTTGTTTTTAATTAAAATATAGCGTGTTTTTACTATTCATCAAAATATAAAAGTTACCAGAATAATATGAAAATTTTATCCAAAGTAAATTTTTATTTCTTGATTCCAAAGAAGAATTTTCTTTTGTCAAATTGAACTTATAAACATGTCAAAAACTAGATTTAAAGTGGGTGCGCCATCAAAAGGTGGCAAAACTGCATTTTTTGAAAAATACTTATTTTACCCGAAACATTTATTTTGTTCTTAAACCATGTTCTAGAAAATCTGTAAGATGAATAATAATGTTATAAAATTAAAAATTTAGTTAATACTATTCATAGAGGCTAGTTAATAATAATATTATAATAATATATCGTTGTTTAGTAAAACCCATTATTGCGTACAACACACGCTATCGAGAAAGGCCATGATTGCGTGTAATGCAAGCCAATTCAGGGTTACATGTTGTGAAAGAATCCTTCATTGTTTCGTATAATAGAATCCAACCATATTTCATTTATACATTGAATATATATATATATATACTCAATGTTGCGTAGAATAACTGTTATCAAAATTGTGTGTAACACGATCCAAGAATAGTGTTGTGTATACTGCAAGCTAATACGGTGTTGCGTATAGCGCAAGGTAATCTTGGTGTAGCATAAAAAACAATACATTAATGAAATTAAAAGAATATTTTTCATAAATTCTCGGGGAGTTACATTCTACCCCCCTTGAAATGAATTTCACCCTCGAAATTCGTCGGGGTTATAAATGGTTTACTACTCGAAAGTTTGTTTAATAGAAACCCACATCGTAAAAAGGAATACCAAAACATGGCTTTAAAAACTAAAGTATGAAATGTAACGGAAACCCAAATTAACTCATCAATGGGTTTCCACGTAGGAGAACATAGGTGAAAATATGGAAATGGAAGAAAAATCTAACCATCAAGTTCTGATGGAGAGTGGTAGAGAACATGACTATGAAAAAGCCAACAATCAAAAAGCTATAGATTTGTGATGATCTAAGGTACCATCTAATTCATCGGATAAAAGGGAACTAGGACAAAATTTTTGGTTTTCAAGATCATTTCCCTAAAGTTGATGAATTAAAAGAAATAATTTCATGATTTTGGTACAATCTCACTGTTGTTCGTGAATTGAACAATTTCCACTTCATCTCTTAAAGAAATGAAGTTGAATTTGTTATTCGTGATGTGTTAGCAGATCATGTGATAGAATGATGGGTCATTCCATCTCTTTCAAACAAAAGGTTAGCAAAAGATATAAGTCCATCTTATGGTTAGATTAATCATATATGGTCCCAAAAATGAACTTATAATTCATATATCATACCTCTTAATAAAATAAAACAAGTTTCTACTAACCAGGGACTTCTTGTAGGCCAGTGGTAGGCAATAAAGGCCAGTCACACTTCAGTTGTGGGTTCGATTCCCACAGCCTTGTCCGACGCGATGGGCTGTCGCCCATCTTACAGGTTGTCCTTTTTCTAAAGCTATATTACTATAACATCCCATCAATAATATCAAAAAAGTTCTATCCTAAATTATGTTCAACGTAATACATTCCAATCTTTAGGATTATCTAAAATACCTCGGTCTAAGCCCATAGTATAAAGAAAATGATTACTTGAAATGTCATCAACCAAGCATGTGAATACCATCATTTATACACCATATATCTTGTTGGTCACAATCCAATCATGTGAATACCTTAATCATGTATTCTCTTGAAAAATGAATACCCATTAAACCTTAGTGAAAACATGAATGCTGTCAAAAGTTAACTCTTTCCACATACCAAAATCCAAAAATTCTATATACTCAAACCATGATATAACCTTCCCCTAATATCAGTCAAAAGCTCATGAATACTATCAAACATTTAATTTTCTCTTTATCCCTTCATTATGCGCATATCATCTACATTCCAAAAATATCTGAATAACCTTTCATGGATACTGGTACCATTAATCATACACTTTCAAAACTGAAGGAAAGACAACAGTGTAACAATCCTTAGATGTCTCTTTATTCCATAGTACCATGAGATTACTTATACAACATTACACATGATAAACATGTAATCATTCCACTACATTCTTAAACCATTGACTGAGATTCAACAATTCTTTCATCTCACATATCATTTGTATTCTCTTCATCATCATCAACATCAATACTACCCATAAGACCATACTGATTCTCTTCATGAGACTTTCCCTTAGGGCATTGGTTTGCATAATGCCCGTACATTCCACATTTAAAACATTTAACCATTGTTGATGTCATAGCAATACCATTATCCTCATCCCTGGTGTTAACTGAATCTTTTCCTTTGCACTTACTGGCTTTGTGTCCTTCTTTTACAAACCCAAAGCATCTTCCAGTTCCATTGAAACATTCTCCTTGATGCCTCTTCCCACATGATTTACATAGGGGAAATTGAACTTTCTTTCCTCTATGATCATCATGAAACTCCATCTTTCTCTTATTAGCCGAGTCAGGAAACTTACCAAAATTTACTTTATTAATCATATTATGAGATTGCTGATTCAGCATAATAATGATGTTTGGACTTCCAAATCCCATTTCATTTGGTTGCTCATGAAGAATATTATTTCATTGTCCACCATATCCTCCATTATCGTGAATCATCTTGTTTCCGGCCATTTTCTAAAACCCAAAAAAAATAGTGTGAGAGGAAAAAATCATAATAAAGGGGGAGTAACATCAATATATAACATCTTTGGTTTAATCTAATATCATTACCATAGTTTTAGGACTATATCCTATATGTATACTTATCCTTAGGGACATCCCTAGACATACCTTAGAAATATCTCTTGGGATCTCACTATCCTTTTCGCATCCTAGTTTCCAAATGTTGACTAAACTTTTCCTATAATACCAACTGTAGAGACCCGAAGCATGACGTACATGGACATTACATTACTTTAGCGGAATACTTAATACATAACAAAAATAGAAACTCAAGGACCGTAATAGTTTAGTGTCTTTGGAAACTTGGAATGTAATCTTCTAATCGTGGTGAAAGATCATCAACATCTCCCATAAAGATCTTCTCTTTTTTACCTAAAACATTTCTTTATATCCTAGGGAAAATAAAACATAAATGGGTGAGCTCAAATTCTCAGTAAGGGTAAACAAAATAAATATCAATCACATCATATTCATAAGAACATAACATTTTGGAAATCTTAACCTACAAAAGAGAGCATAATTTCATAACATGGGATAAATCATAGTAGTGAAATGAAATCCCAATAATCATAACTTAAAACATGAAACTTTGTGGAATACACACATAATCATATAGAATCATTTCTTGTTAGTCAAGACTCATTACCAAGACTATCTTAGTGGACAAAGTCCATTTCTGAACTGAGTTCACTTCTCGTTTCAGTCCTGTTTCACTGAACCGGTTTAACCTGCCGTTCCAGCCATGTCTATCTCATGAGATATAAAATCTTTACCCAATGCATTGGAGGGAGATATAGGTCCCACTCATCTCATAATGATACCCTTCTTATGTGTGCCACAAAATCAATAAACCATACATCATAGCATAACCCATGTAATAAAAATTGGAATCTTAAACATCGTGACATCATAAAACAATTCATATAAGATAAAGGAATTCATAAAAATATAATTCCATCACAACATAATCAAATAAATGTAATAATAGGGATAAAAACATAACCCTTTACTATCTTAGATGGAAAATAATTTTGATAAAACACTTGAACTCCATTCCTGAGGAAAATATCCATTCTGCTTCAAAAACACATCCTTTCTTAACATTTCGTACAATTATAAACTAAAATAAGTTGATTAAAAATATACTTGAAAATATGTAAAGGAATATTATTAGAATTAATGGTTTAAAAATCCATTCTTGTCGTATAAGTTAAAAAAAACATTCTTCGTACTTTTGTCAGAAAAGTCAAAAAGTACCTCGTACGAAAAATGACAAAAGATTCCTTTCATATCATTTACTAAAAACTCACCAAAGGGTAAAATTGGATTTAAATAATTGTAGGTGGATGGAAATAATATTACATATTGAGGAAAAATGGATGTGGATGATAAAATACACACCAGTAAATGCCAAAGTATAAACAATCTCAGATAGAAATGAGATTGTGATATTTCCCATACCTTAGGTCTGATTTGCTCCGTAAGTGTCCGAACCTCCTGTATAATAATTTAAATAATGTCATTGACTTATTCCAGAATCATAATAATTGTTATTATATCATATATGGTTCACTTATGACTTTATTTTACCCGTTCTTTTGTAAATACCATGTTAAAGAGCGTTTTGGGTAAAATCGTTTCATTTGTCGTCCGTGTTTTGACTTGTAATTGTTCATATGATTACATAGATCATGATTAATTAATTCCAGAATATAAAACATTATTTATATATAATATATATTGATAATATAAATATATATAATAGATCAGTAAATGGAAAGAAATACACTGTTCATGGAGACGGTAGGTCGTACGTAAGCATGAGCGCTGTTTTCGTTTCCTTATTGAGTTGAATGGAATTAAGTAGATGAAATACATATATATAAACATAAATAAAATATCATTATTATGTCATATATTTCATGATTACATATTATATATACTTAATAATCATTCATGAATGGTTAATGTGGAGAATGAATCTCATCGCGTCGTGGAGACGGTAGTCCGTACGTACGCACGAGCGATGATATCGTTCTCATGATCATGGAATTTTATTGGAGTGTATGTATACTATTTCAGATTCAATATAACTTTACAATAATAATATATAGTTATTATTTAAACCATTATAACCATCCATGTAAGGTGGTGGTGGAAAATAGATTACACCACGGCGTGGAGACGGTATTCCGTACGTACGCACGCGCGGTGATTTCGTTTTTCGTATGATGGATAGAAGGTGAAATGGGATTGTTTCATACTTATAATAAAATATCAGTATATGAGTGATACTTATGATATTACTTCATAATGAAACAACCTAAGAAGAAGAAGTGGAAGAAGAAATAAAGTTGAAAGAATCGGTAACGGACATTACCTCTTCTTTGAAGCACCTCTTTGAGATCTCGTTTTAGGGCACTAAAATTGGTCTTTGAGGAAAAAGAGAACCTCTAGGATGTTTCTAGGGAAGTTGAGAAGAGAATTTTTCAGTGTTTGGCCGAGCTTGAAGGCTCAATGTGGTGTGAGGAAGAGAGGGAGGAGGTGCCCTTTTATAATAGAGGAGAGGGGCTCTTTTGGAAAAACTAAAAATATTATTTTATTATAAAGCCAAATTCTGTTTTAAATAGCTCCAAATTGATTTATTTCGAAGATAAGGTGGGGATGGGTTGAAAAAATCTTATCAAATATAATTTAGGCAAGTTTAGGTTCCTATTTTAACCTTATCATATAGATTTAACATTTAGTTAGATAATTTTACTTTTACCGTGTCTTTTTGTGTTCTTACACTATAAGGTTTATAAACATACTATAACAAGCCAAACGAACCCCAAGTCGTTTATAATTAATATATATAACCGTATCTAAGTAATTTGGCCGATGCATAGATTTTTAGGAATAAAATAACAATTAATAATATAATTTTTGTTTTAAAAACTATTTTATGTCAATTTTGACACTATTTAGTAATTGAATTTTGTATAAATCATAAAAGAATTATTAGTTCGAAAAAGGTTAACTAAATCAATAATAACATGTCATATTAACCTACAAAATTAGTGGAATTCATAAAAAGTCTCAAATTACATTTATTTTGGTATTTATAACATCAATTATGTCAATATTTCATTAATAAGATAATTACTGCATCATCTTGGTGTCATAAATAAATTAAATTATATAATGTCTAAAAATTAAAAATAAAATACCATTATGTAGGAAAGATTTTTAGCTTTCTAATGAATATTTATTGTAGAATTTATCTTATGTATTACCCTATATTAAAAATGATATACTTATTAAATATTGATTTTAACTATTTTAACCCTTCTTTAAATAAATTAATAATAAATGTCCTAATCTAATCCAAGTGGGCCTAAATGGTCATATGTTATTCCTAAAGTTGTTTTTGGTCGAACTATACTTATCCAATAGAATTAGTACATGTTTTAGGGTAATAATAATATCATTTTTACCCTTAATTACCCTATTTACTTTTAACCGTGGTAAGAAAAAGTAAAAAGTTACTATTAACAAAAAATTATTTTCATCCCATTGAACCACATTTTACTTACTGACATCAACCATGTCTCTCGGATTTTTTAAATTCCACTCACATAAGAGGTAAAATTAAGTTTTATGAAAAAATCGATTTTTTTAACTACCACTTAGTGGTTTCACTATTCATCAAAAAATGAAAGTTTTCAGAAAAATACCAAAAATTAGGCCTAAGTTATATTTGATATTATGAACTCAAAAATGATGTCTCTTTTAACAAATTCAAAACATATCAGTTTCATTAATTAATTTAAAAATCAATTCCCATCGTCAAAACAAATAGCGTGTTCTTAAGAGATAATAACTACCAAAAGATTGACACTTGTTTATGTCTTGTTTAAATGTGAAATTACATCCAATGACCAACATCATATTAAATTTTAAAAATATATTATAAATATACTTTAAAACCACTCATATTAATAATTTAACCATATAAATTAATGCGATGAAAAAAGTTGTTTTTAATTAAAATATAGCGTGTTTTTACTATTCATCAAAATATGAAAGTTACCAGAATAATATGAAAAATTTATCCAAAGTAAATTTTTATTTCATGATTCCAAAGAAGAATTTTATTTTGTCAAATTGAACTTATAAACATGTCAAAAACTAGATTTAAAGTTGGTGCTCCATCAAAAGGCGGCAAAACTGCATTTTTTTAGAAATACTTATTTTACCCGAAATATTTATTTTTTTTCTTATACCATGTTCTAGAAAATGTGTAAGATCAATTATAATGTTATAAAATTAAAAATTTAGTTAATACTATTCATAGTGGCTAGTTCATAATAATATTATAATAATATATCGTTGTTTAGTAAAGCCCAGTATTGCGTACAACACACGCTATCGAGAAAGGTCGTGATTGCATGTAATGCAAGCCAAGTCAGGGTTGCGTGTTGTGAAAGAATCCTTCGTTGTTTCGTATAACAGAATCCAACCATATTTCATTTATACATTGAATATAAATATATATATATATACTCAATGTTGCGTAGAAAAACTATTATCAAAATTGTGTGTCACACGATCCAAGAATAGTGTTGTGTATACTGCAAGCTAATACGGTGTTGCGTATAGCGCATGGTAATCTTGGTGTAGCATACAACACAAGACATTAATGAAATTAAAATAATATTTTTCATAAAATCTCGGGGTGTTACATTCTACCCCCCTTAAAATGGATTTTTCCCTCGAAATTCATCGGGGTTATAAATGGTTTACTACTCGAAAGATTGTTTAATAGAAACCCACATCATAAAAAGGCATACCAAAACATGGCTTTAAAAACTAAAGTATGAAATGTAACGGTTACCCAAATTAACTCATCACTGGGTTTCCACGTAGGAGAACATAGGTTAAAATATGGATATGGAAGAAAAATCTAACCATCAAGTTCTAATGGAGAGTGGTGGAGAACATGGCTATGAAAAATCCAACAATCACAAAGCTATAGATTTGTGATGATCTAAGGTACCATCTTATTCATCGGATATAAGGGAACTAGGACAACATTTTTGGTTTTCAAGATCATTTATCTAAATTTGATGAATTAAAAGAAATACTTTCATGATTTTGGTACAATCTCATTGTTGTTCGTGAATTGAACAATATCCACTTCATCCCTTAAAGAAATGAAGTAAAATTTGTTATTCGTGATGTGCTAGCAGATCATGTGATAGAATGATGGGTCATTCCATCTCTTTCAAACAAAAGGTTATCAAAAGTTATAAGTCCATCTTATGGTTAGAATAATCATATATGGTTCTAAAAATGAACTTATACTTCATATATCATACCGCTTAATAAAATAAAACTAGTTTCTACTAACTAGGGACTTCCTGTAGGCCAGTGGTAGGCGATAAAGGCTAGTTGCACTTCGGTTGTGGGTTCGATTCCCACAGCCTTGTCCGACGCGATGGGCTGTCGCCCGTCCTGCATGTTGTCCCTTTTCTAAAGCTATATTACTAGAACATCCCATCAATAATATCTAAAAAGTTTTATCCTAAATTAAGTCCAACATAATCCATTCCAATCTTTAGGCTTATCTAAAATACTTCGGTCCAAGCTCATAGTATAAAGAAAACAATTACTTTAAATGTCATCAACCAAGCATGTGAATACCATCATTTATCCCCCATATATCTTGTTGGTCACATTCCAATCATGTGAATACCTTAATCATGTATTCTCTTGAAAAATGAATACCCATTAAACCTTAGTGAAAACATGAATGCTATCAAAAGTTAACTCTTTCCACATACCAAAATCCAAAAATTCTATATACTCAAACCATGATATAACCTTCTCCTTATATCAGTCACAAGCTCATGAATACTATCCAACATTTAATTTTCTCTTTATCCCTTCATTATGCGCATATCATCTACATTCAAAAAATATCTGAATAACCTTTCATGGATAATCATACACTTTCAAAACTGAAGGAAAGACAATAGTGTAACAATCCTTATATGTCTCTTTATTCCATAGTACCATGAGATTACTTATACAACATTACACATGATAAACATGTAATTATTCAACTAAATTATTAAACCATTGACCGAGCTTCAACAATTCTTTAATCTCACATATCATTTGTAGTCTCTTCATCATCATCAATATAAATACTACTCATACGACTATATTGATTCTCTTCATGAGACTTTCCCTTAGGGCATTGGGTTGCATAATGCTCGTACATTCCACATTTAAAACATTTATCCATTGTTGATGTCATAGCAATACCATTATCCTCATCCCTGGTGTTAAATGAACCTTTTCCTTTGCACTTACTGGCTTTGTGTCCTTCTTTTCCACACCCAAAGAATCTTTCAGTTCCTTTGAAACATTATCCTTCATGCCTCTTCCCACATGATTTACATAGGGGAAATTGAACTTTCTTTCCTCTATGATCATCATAAAACTCCATCTTTCTCTTATTAGTCGAGTCAGGAAACTTACCAAAATTTTCTTTATTGATCATATTATGAGATTGCTGATTCAGAATAATAATCATGTTTGGACTTCCAAATCCCATTTCATTTGGTTACTCATGAAGAATATCATTCCATTGTCCATCATATCCTCCATTATCGTGAATCATCTTGTTTCCAGCCATTTTCTAAAACCCAAAAAGAATAGTGTGAGAGGAAAAAATCATAATAAAGGGGGAGTAACATCAATATCTAACATATTTGTTTTAATGTAATATCATTACCATAGTTCTAGGACTATATCCTATAAATATACTTATCCTTAGGGACATCCCTAGACATACCTTAGAAATATCTCTAGGGATCTCACTAACGTTTTCGCATCCTAGTTTCCAAAGGTTGACTAAACTTTTCCTCTGATACCAACTGTAGAGACCCGAAGCTTGACGTACATGGACATTACATTACTTTAGCATAATACTTAATACATAACAAAAACAGACACATAAGGACCGTAATAGTTTAGTGTCTTTGAAACATGGAACGTAATCTTCTAATTGTGGTGAAAGATCTTCAACATTTCCCATAAAGATCCTCCCTTTTTTACCTAATACATTTCTTTATATCCTGGGGAAAAGAAAACATAAAAGGGTGAGCTCAAATTCTTAGTAAGTGTAAACAAAAGAATTATCAATCACATCATATTCATAAGAACATAACATTTTGGAAATCTTAACCTGCAAAAGAGAGCATAATTTTATAACATGGGATAAATCATAGTAGTGAAATGAAATAACAATAATCATAACATAAAACATGAAACTTTGTGGAATACACACATAATCATAGAGAATAATTTGTTGTTAGTCAAGACTCATTCCCAAGACTATCTTAGCGGACAAAGTCCATTTTTGAACCGAGTTCACTTCTTGTTTCAGTCCTGTTTCACTGAACGGGTTTAACCTGCCGTTCCAGCCATGTCTATCGCATGAGATAAAAAATCTTTACCCAATGCATTGGAGGAAGATATAGGTCCCACACATCTCATAATTATATCATTCTTATGTGTGCCACAAAATCAGAAAACCATACATCATAGCATAACCTATGTAATAAAAATGGGAATCTTAAATATTGTGACATCATAAAACAATTCATATAAGATAAAGGAATTCATAAAAATATAATCCCATCACAACATAATCAAATCAATGTAATAATAGGGATAAAAATAGAACCCTTTATTATTTTAGATGGAAAATAATTTTGATAAAACACTTGAACTCCATTCTTGATGAAAATATCCTTTCTGCTTCAAAAACACTTTTCCTTTCTTAACATGTCATACAATTATAAACTAAAAGAAGTTGATTAAAACTAATCTTGAAAACTTTTAATGGAATATTCGTGGAAATAATTTTTTAAAAATCCATTCATGCTGTATAAGTTAATAAAAACATTCTTCGTACTTTTGTCGGAAAAGTCAAAAAGTACCTCGTACGAAAAACGAAAAAATATTCCTTTCATATCCTTTACTAAAAACTCACCAAAGGGTAAAATTGGATTTAAACAATTGTAGGTGGATGGAAATAATATTACATATTGAGGAAATTTGGATGTGGATGATAAAATACACCCCGATAAATTCCAAAGTATAAAAAATCTCGGATAGAAATGAGATTGTGATATTTCCCTTACCTTAGGTCCGATTTGCTTCTTAAGTATCCAAACCTACTGTATAATGATTTAAATAATGTCATTGACATATTCCATAATCATACTCATTGTTATTATATCATATATGGTTCACTTATGACTTTATTTTACCTGTTCTTTTGTAAATTCCATGTTTAAGAGCGTTTTGGGTAAAATCGTTTCATTTGTCGTCCGTGTTTTGACTTGTAATTATTCATATGATTACTTAGATTATGATTACTTAATTTTATAATATAAAATATGATTTATATATAATATATATTCAGAATATACATATATATAATAGATCAGAAAATGGAAAGAAATACACCGTTCATGGAGACGGTAGGCCGTACGTACGCATGAACACTGTTTTCGTTTCCTTATTGAGTTGAATGGAAATAAGTAGATGAAATACATATATATACACATAAATCCTGTATCATTATTATGTACACCATTATACCCATCGAAGTATGGTGGTGGTGGAGAATAGATTACACCACGGCGTGAAGATGGTATTCTGTACGTACGCACGCGCGGTGATTTCGTTTTCCGTAGGATGGATAGATGGTGAAATAGGGTTGTTTCATAATTATAATAACATATCAGTATATGAGTGATACTGATGTTATTACTTCATAATGAAACTACATAAGAAGAAGAAGTGGAAGAAAAAATGAAGTTGAAAGAATCAGTAACTGACATTACCTCTTCTTTGATGCGCCTCTTTGAGATCTCCTTTTATGGCACTTAAATTGTTCTTTGAGGAAGACCAGAACCTCTAGGATGTTTCTAGGGAAGTGGAGAAGAGAATTTGGTAGGGTTTTTCCGAGCATGAAGGCTCAAAGTGGTGTCAGGAAGAGAGGGAGGAGGTGCCCTTTTATAAGGGAGGAGAGGGGCTCTTTTGGAAAAACTAATAATATTATATCATTATAAAGCCAAATTCTATTTTAAATAGCTCCAAAATAATTTATATAGAAGCTAAGGTGGGGATGGGTTTAAATACTCTCATCCAATATAATTTTTAGAAGTTTAGGTTCCTATTTTAACTTTATCATATAGATTTAACATTAAGATAGATAATTTTACTTTTACCGTGTCTTTTTGTGTTCTTACACTATAAGGTTAATAAACATACTATAACAAGCCAAAAGAACCCCAAGTTGTTTATTATTAATATATATAACTCTATATATGTAATTTTTCCAAACTTTAGATTTTTAGGAATAAAATAACAATTAATAATATAATATTTGTTTTAAAAACTATTTTATGTCAATTTTGACACTATTTAGTAATTGATTTTTGTGAAAATCATAAAAAAATATTAGTTCGAAAAAAGTTAACTAAATCAATAAAAACATGTCATATTAACCTATAAAATTAGTGGAATTCATAAAAGGATCAAATTATATTTATTTTGGTATTTATAACATCAATTATGTAAATATTTCATTAATAAGATAATTACTGCATCATCTTGGTGTAATAAATAAATTAAACTGTTTAATGACTAAAAATTACAAATAAAATACCATTATGTAGGAACGCTTTTTATCTTTCTAATTAAAATTTATAGTCGAATTTATCTTTTGTATAACCCTATATGAAAAATGATATACTTATTAAACTTTGATTTTAACTATTTTAACCCTTCTTTAAATAAATTAATAATAAATGTCCTAATCTAATCCAAGTAGGCCTAAATGGTCATATTTTATTCCTAAGGTTGTTTTTGGTCGAATTACACTTATCCAATATAATTAAGATATGTTTTACGGTAATAATAATATCATTTCTACCCTTAATTACCCTATTTACTTTTAACTGTGATAAAAAAAAGGACAAAGTTATTATTCACAAAAAATTATTTTCATCATATTGAACCACATTTTAAATACTGACATCAACCGTGTATCTCAGATTTTTGAAATTCCACTCAGAGAAGCGGTAAAATTAAGTTTCATGAAAAAATCATTTTTAACTACCACTTAGTGGTTTCACTATTCATCAAAAAATGAATGTTTCCAGAAAAATACCAAAAATTAGGACTAAGTTATATTTGATATTATGAACTCAAAAATTATGTCTCTTTTACCAAATTCCAAACATATTAGTTGCATTAATTAATTTAAAATCTAATTCTCGTCGTCAAAACAAATAGCGTGTTCTTAAGAGATAATAACTATCAAATGATTGACACTTGTTTGTGTCTTGTTTAAATGTGAAATTACATCCAATAACCAACATCATATTAAATTGTAAAAATATATTCTAAATATACTTTAAAACCACTCAAATTAATAATTTAACCATATAATTTATTGTGATGAAAAAAGTTGTTTTTAATTAAAATATAGCTGGTTTTTACTATTCATCAAAATATAAAAGTTACCAGAATAATATGAAAATTTTATCCAAAGTAAATTTTTATTTCATGATTCCAAATAAGAATTTTATTTTTCAAATTTAACTTATAAACATTTCAAAAACTAGATTTAAAGTGGGTGCGCCATCGAAAGGCGGCAAAACAATATTTTTTGAAAAATACTTATTTTACACGAAAACATTTATTTTGTTCTTATACCATGTTCTGGAAAATGTGTAAGATGAATAATAATGTTATAAAATTCAAAATTTAGTTAATACTATTCATAGCGGCTGGTTCATAATAATATTATAATAATATATCGTTGTTTAGTAAAACCCGGTATTGCGTACAACACACGCTATCGAGAAAGTTCGTGATTGCGTGTAATGCAAGCCAAGTCAGGGTTGCGTGTTGTGAAAGAATCCATTGTTGTTTTGTACAACAGAATATGACCATATTTCATTTATACATTGAATATATATATATATACTCAATGTTTCGTAGAATAACTATTATCAAAATTGTGTGTAACACGATCCAAGAATACTGTTGTGTATACTGCAAGCTAATACGGTGTTGCGTATAGCGCAAGGTGATCATGGTGTAGCATATAACACAAGACAATAATGAAATTAAATGAATATTTTTCATAAAATCTCAGGGTGTTACAGATGAAGGGGAAATATTAATTAAAATAAATGAAAGGAAAATAAATGGGGAATGAGGATACTCAATTAGAACCCCATAGAGAATTTCCCCTTGAAACTCTAATTATAATGCACCATAAAGATTGATCACTCCATTGATGAGAATTACTTGAATTCACTGAAGAACACTAGAAAAACAAGAATAATAATTCTACAAACTCTCAAATTTGAAATTAATCTTTAAGGGATACAATTATGTTGCTATTTATAGCCAAATGAGTGGAATACATGTCAATATACCTATACCACAAAAGTCTAAATCCTTTACAATGATTTTGACATTGTTTAAACATGTACATGGCTTTAGGGTAAAATATATCTCTGAAGAATACTTTTTAAAACAACCCCAAAATCTTTGAATATTGATACCATGACTTTAGACACAAGGCCCCCACCACTTATTGAATTCGGAGATTTCCTTCATGCAAGTGGATTAAAATTCAGGGAAGAATTTGGGTGTGCCATTTAGGCTCACTTTTGGGATTTTAATTTGTGTGATTAAAGTCCCATTTATCCTTCCATTCATGCATGTTGGGCATCCACTTGTAGATTTATCGTAGGTCCATGTAAAACATCATTAATTCTCATCATTCTTCATCTTTTCATTAGGAAACAAATCCCATGCGGTTGGTCTCATTCATTTTATGCTCCATCCACTATTCATGTCATTATCACTCTTGAATCCTTGATACATATGCCCACCATGATTCTCATCAGTATGGTATGAGTATTTGGTAAGGGAATGTAAGGTGTATTTAGAAGATACATGGGATGATGGGTGAGGGGATGTTATAAGTTACAGAGTGGATTTTTAGTAGGATGGTAGGCTTGGTTGGGAGTGGTTTTTAGGCGAGCCGATAGGGGACTTTGAGTGATGGAAAAAAAGGGAAATAGGGGGCAGAGGAATTTATACGGGTGAAGGGAGACCTTTGGTGATGATATTTAAAATGAGGGATAGTGAAAGGATGAGTTTCTTGTCTTTTTAGTAGAGGGAAGGGGGTGGGAATTTTATAGGATGATGGGCTTGGATGAAAGGTGTGACTGGTTTGGCCTTATTTCAGGCATTTTAGAAAATAGTTTATAGGCAGCCTCCACTTGAATTCTTAGATGTTATCTCCTTCTTACAGTAATGAACCTCCAATAAAGGATAAACCTTGGTTCTGCCATTTAGACCAACAACTAGTGAAACTTTTAATTTCATCAGACCTATGTCCTCCATCACAGCACCGACACCTCCTTATAAGTTTAGTAAGGTACGCACATGAGCCCTCCTATAGTAGTGCACTATGGATACCTGACTCGCCATTGTGACAACTATCAATGGTGTAAATGGAGACCACAAATCAATGATCCATGAAGAAAAAAATGATTCCACTCATTCAATTTTTGTAGTAGTGAAATAAGCACCCAAATAGCCGAATCACATCATTTGAACCCACATCTGATCTACTACGAACAATAGTGAATTATCTATTAAACCGAGTAGTGGGAATGGATCCTCTACATCAGTTCCTTTATAGCCAAAAAACACTAGTGGACACACAACCCACCAATTCAGTGGATTTAGCAGTTTCACATGACCCCTCAACCCCTTCATCAGATCCACCAATTTTGGCTTGAATATTCAATATGACTTCCATGTTGTGTGATTTCAGTAAACCAAAAAAAATGGAACATCACTAGAATATCCACCGATCAACACAAATAATAACTATTCTAACAACCATTATCTGTTAAATCTGAGAATCGTCAGAGGTGATCCTGAAGAATAGTAGAATCTCAATAAGATGTGTTTGTTCCCATAGCAGCCATGAGCATCCCTCTCAGACTTGACCTATCCTCTATAGTAAACTCTAAGTGTAGTGGCATAGAAAACCATGTCAAGTAGAACTAAACATAATACATAACATTTGTACCTTCCTATTTGAAAGATAGACTTTGAAAAGTAGAATTCTAGCAACCGAACATAGACCATGATTATCAGCACCCCCTGGATAACCATCCTATGGCATCCAGGTCTTCAAGCTAGGAAGGGATGACGATGTAGTGAAGTCATGTGTAAATGGGTCAACCTCTAATTTCATCAGTAGGACCTATCCAAGTGATAGATTTATCCAAGGCCTCATAATCCTATAATTGCATAATATTACCAACAATTTTAATGGATGAAAATTATTCCATTGCAAAATTCCATCATCAATTGATTTATCACTTACAAAATTTGAAATGTCATTTCATATTTAAAATATTATGAATAAAACAACTGAAGAATGTTTTTTCAAATTTATAATGCATTTTTAGAGTGGGAAATATATTTTTAAATGAATCTCATGGAAATTCTAAGTATAAATTTCATACAATTCACATGAAAATAAAACACATCCATGAACATTTTGATTCAAATGAAATTTCAAAAACATAAATGCACATGCGTTTTCAAAATTCAAATCCCAAACAAAGTTTTCAAATAGATTTTGTAATAAAATATAGAAAAATAACCATTTTAAATCTTAGTAAATTTAATGTATTTCTTTAAAAATAGAAGAGAAAAATAATTTTAATTTTTAAATAAAAAAATAAATGTGTATTAATTCATACATCATATTTGTTTCATATTATCAAAATAATGTCTAAATTCTAAAATAACTTTATTTATTTACCAACAAATGATAAAAACACAAAAATGCATCTTTTCTAAATTATTGACAAAAATTAGGGAGATTTTCAATGAAATTAAAAATAAATTTGAAACACATACAAAAGTTATCATTCTACCACACCAATATTTTTCACTTCATGGGTAACATCTCAACAATAATCCATTCAAAAGTCATAAATGAGAGAACTACCTAACCTTCTTCAAAATATATCCATCATGTTTCGTTTGTGTCATCAAGTCCCTGTTAGGTGTGTGTAGGAGTTGGTTGTTAATGAAGTGGGGTTTGGCTGAAGTTCCTCATTGTAACACCCTAAGATTTCGTAGTATGTTATTTCTTCAAAGTAATTCAATAACATGCACTACACGCAACACCGAGTTAAAGCACACCACGACTTACCAAACTAGCCGTTCAAAAGTGGTTATTAATAGTATTAACTGAATTTTGAACTATATATAATCCTTATAATTTTAGAATCCATATTATGAGTTTCTTATACATAATGTAAGAACTAATTCATTTTTTCAGATAAAAGAAGTATTTTTCAAAAAATGCACTTTTATCACCTTTTAATGGTGAACCCTTTTTAAATCCAATATTTGAAACTTTTAAAAATTAAATTTTACAAAATAAACTTCTTCTTTAGAATAGGAACACAAGAATGTAGTTTCGATTAATTTGTTTAGGTTTTTATGATAACTTTCATATTTGGGTGAATAGTGAAAAATACTATATTTTAACTGAAAACATATTTTTTAATAAAAATAAATTATAGTGTTAAATTATACATTTTAATTGTTTGGAAGTATATATAGATTATATTTTTACCATTTAATGTAATTGTGGTCATTGTAAATAATTTCACTTTGAAATTGGACATAAACAAGTGTCAGTCTTTTGATAAATTTTGTTTCTTAAAAATACGCTTTTTGGTTTTGACAACGGGAATTAATTTTAAATTAATTAATTCAGATTCTATATTTTGAATTTGGTAAAATAGACTTAATTTTTGAATTTTAATATCAAAATTATCTTAGGGTAATGTTTTGGTATTTTTCTAAAAACATTCAATTTTTTTATGAATAGTGAAAACACTGAGTTATTGTTTAAAACCAACTTTTTATTTAAATAATTATTTATTTTATTAAAATTTATTTTAGGTAAAAATAGATACATAATACCAATATATGGTCAATGTAATTCATTGAGGTCATTTTTTAATAATATTAGATATATAAAATTTTATTGAACTTTTCACCGTCTTTTACCCACCTCCTAGGACAATTTACAAATTCACATAAAACATAATTTTACCACTTCTTTGAGTGTAATTTCAAAACTCTAAGATACATGGTTGATATTAGTAAAAAAAATATGGTTCAATAAGATAAAAACAATTTTTGGTGAATATTAACTTTTTACTTTTATTTACCACGGTTAAAAGTAAATAGGGCAATTAAGGATAAAAATGATATTATAATTACCCTAACACATGTCCTAATTATATTGGATAAGTGTAATTCAACCAAAAACAACCTTAATAATAAAATATTATCCTTTAGGTCCACTTGTATTATATTAGGACATTAATTATTATTTAATTCAGAGAAGAGTTAAATGAGTTAAAATCAATGTTTAATAACTAAATAATTTTTTATATAAGGGTAAACATAAGATAAATTAGAATATAAATATTCATTAGAAAGATAAAACGATTTCCTATGTAATGGTATTTTATTTATAATTTTGTGACATTAAATAATTAAATTTATTTATGACACAATGATGATGGAGTAATTACTGTATTAATGAAATATTAAAATAATTGATATTATAAATATCCAAATAAATGTAATTTGAAACTTTTTATAAATTAAAATAATATTTTAAGTTATTATGGATTGTTAGGGTTGGTTAGGTCAATTTTTTTTGATGTAATCATGCTGTTATGATTTAAAAAAAAAAAATTACCAAATAGTGTCAAAACTGAAAGAAAATAGTTTTTAAAAACAATATTATATTATTAATTGATATAATAGTCCTACAAATATACGGTTCATCCAAAAGACTTATATAATAATATATATGACATTAATGAACCAATTTGGGTTTTATTGGAATTTTATAGAAGGTTTATTAACCATATAATATAAAAATACATAGAGAGATGGTAAATGTCAAACAATTTAACTAAGAGTTAAATCTAAAAGTTAAGGTTAATATGGTGCCCTTAACCTGCATAAAACCTATTGGTTGTGTTTTTCATGACCCATACCAACATTATATTTTACATAATTCATTTTGGAGACATTTTAAACTGATAATTAATTTATTATAAAATAATAGTTTACGTTTTTCTAAGGTTCCCCTCACCCCTCTTATAAAAGTGTACTTATCCTTCTCTCAAAGTGACACCTCCAAAGCCATTTTTATTATCCACAATCTGCCCAAATATCCTCCCAACTATCCTAAATTCATCTTAGAGGCCTTAATTGGGTAATAAATCCAACCTAAGAATCCATTTTGATCAAATAATAAAGAAGAACCCAAGGAAGAGGTAATTATTTCATCACTATCTTTCAAGTTCTCTTATTCTTCCACTTACTCTTTCTTTGTTTTTTCCATTCTAAAATAAGAAATCCAGTATTTTATATATTCTATGATGTTATTATAACATTGCACAAATATATTCATTATTCTATCCATCATATGAATGATAATGTCATCATGCGTGCGTACGTACGGCTTACCGTCTCCACGCCATGGTGTAATTTGTTATTCAGCACTATGTTATTTGTATGGATATAATGATGAGTAATATATATATAAATAATAAAAATAACATGATAATTTCTCTTTAAAATTAATATACCATTCAATTCCACACCTTTAAAGAAATGATATTGTCTCTCGTGCGTATGTAGGGATTACCGTCTCCAGAACGAGATGAGATTCATTTCCATGTTAAATATTCATCGATGATTATAAAAATATATCTTTCCAATAAGTATGTAATATATTACATAATAATTCGACTGGAGATATATATATATTTATAAATCTATATATATTCACTTACATATATCTTATTCACTTAGTTCTGTTCAATACGATATGAAAACAGAAACAACGTTTATGCGTACGTACAAACTACTGTCTCCATAAATGGTGATTTTCATTTAATATATATGTATATTATACATATTTATATTCTAAATATATATTATATATAAATAATGTTTTATATTCTGGAATTATTTAAATCTTGATCTACTTGATACAATCAAGAGTAACAAATTAAAACACGTACGACAAAGAAAGTGATTATTACCTGAAATGTTAATTCAACATTGAAATTATTATTAAATGGGTTGTTTAAAGTCATAATGAATAATGTATGATATCATAAATATTAATATGGTTCTTTTATAATTTAATAACATACTATTACTTTCATATAGTTGGTTAAACGTACCCTCGACTAAAGGAAAGTGCAAGGTAAAGGGTTTATTATCTCACTTTCAATTCCGTGAGATTTCCATTGTTACCCACTTATTTATTGTATGTGGTGTATTTTGTACTTCAATTTGATATATATTATCATGATTAATTTTATATTCATGATATTATGTGATTTATTTTGTGGTTATTCACAATTTTTCATATGACTTGATTGATTACAACGAGGTTAGGGTTATTTCCTCAATCTCATTATTATCTGAGATTTTTCATGTGTAAGTATTTTCTAGGAATACTTATCATAAATAAACATATTTTATAAAAATTATATCAAAATGAATCATTAAAGGTTCTAAGTAAAGGTTTATTTAACTATATCATCATTTTAAATGATCTAAATATTTATCTTTCTAAACCCTTTTAATTATTGTCCATGTTTTCAAAATGATTTTAAGGAATTATTTATATGGACATGAATGTTTTGAAATGATAATTATTTAAGTTTCAAAGTGTTTATGGGAAACTTTGATTCAAAAATCCATTTTAAATGACTACCTTTACAAATAGTGATAATTTTAAATGATTTCATGAAAAAAGAGGTATTTCTCTCTAAGAATTTTAATGATCATTTTCATCTATGTCAAAATTATTCAATGGATTTTAAAATTGTTTGAAGTTGAATTATTATAAATACAATATTCAATATTGTATTGAATGATTTATGATATGTTTGAATTTGGATGTGATATTTTTATTCCATTCATGGTTTATGGTTAAACTATTGATATTTTGTATGGTAGTTTTAAAATGATTGTTTATGTTATATTTCAACCTTTTATTAAGATGAATGTATTGGACTAGTATGTTCCGGGTTGGGGACCAGAAAAAGTAAGCCCTCCAGGTTGGGGTCTGGTAACAGCAGACCCTCCGGGTTTGCGTCTGGTTACAGAGGCTCTCCGAGATGGATTCTGGTTACAGAGGCTCTCCAGGATGGAGTCGGGTTACAGAGTCTCTCGGGGTTGGAGTATGGTTAAAGAGGCACTTCGGGATGGAGTCCAGTTCTAGAGGCTCTCCGAGTTTGGGTCTGGTTACAGTTATCCCATAAGTCCTATAATGAGGCCTTAACAAAAAAAATAAAGTCCAGTAATATACATTCCCTCATTATGAAATTAAATATTACATGTGATTATTCGACTAGTAAAATATCCTTTTGCATGTTTATATGGTAATGTTTGATTTATTTTTACCATATTATGTTCATGTTTATGTTTAAAAAGGCTGTTGTTTTTATCACTCATCTTTCCTTAAACGTTTATAGCTTCTGCTAAATTATTTACCCTTAATAGGCATCTAAGATCACCCCTTTCTTATGTTTTATTTTCCGAAGATTTCAAGAAGTGTATTATGATTAATATGTTAGGTTAAGATAAATGGAATAATGTCATTATCAAAGAATTATCTACTCTTTGTTTTGTGTTTGAAATTTTATTGTAAAGTTAATGTATGTAATCCATTTTCCATGACTGCTAAACCGATCTGTCATTCGGGACTTGATTCCTGGTAATCATGCCAATGTATTAAAATATTGCACCAGCTCTGGGTAAATAGGGTTGGGGAATTACAGTTTGTATCAGAGGAAGTTTAGAAATAACCTTGGAAACTAGATTTAGATAAACTACGAATAAAGCACATTACCATATGTTAGACTTTGAGGATTAGTATAGAGAAACATCCTAGAATTTTGGAAATGTAGTGATTTTGTGAGTTTTCTAAGAAAATACATCCTTGTCTGGATACGAGCAGGTAGAGGAAGCTCTAACACAGGTTTACAGAGGAGTAAAACCAAAAAACACTACTTGGAGCTAGAATCGAATGGGAACTGGTGCATGACAATGGGCCTTACGGCACTCTTGGTTACGACACTCCCAGGGGATATGCTTAGGATAATTATCATTTTCAATACAAAACATTAATAAGGATTTGTGAGTATATATCTCCTCAATGAAAATATTTATATGATTACATATTATATCCCTTAACTGTTCAATTTACATTAGGTATTTTACAAGTTGGGAATTATTCATTGTGATTCATAAACTGACCTAGTGTATGCCATTGTATAGAAATGGTGTCCAGGAGATGGAATGAGAACTCTAGTAATATGTATGATCCAACAACTAAGAATGATCATATCATTCATGGTATTAAGACAACATTTAGAAGGGAAATAGTCTCCCATGTAATCTCAACATATAAATAAATAATATCATGTGTTAATAAGATATGTAAATAATTCTCTGAGTTATATGGATTTGAAGGTATGTAAGAGAAGAAAAGGATGGAAGAGAGAAAGATAGATAAAGGGAAGAGGGAAAAGAAGGATTTTACTATATGTGATAACTGTGGAAAGAATCACCTTAGTAAATGCTTGAAGGGAATGTGAGTTTGTTATAAGTGTGGAGAAAAAGGACACCAAGTACGTGATTACAAGGGTAAGGAAAAAGTTTCAAATGTACAATTCTTCATTTTCAAGGAGTTGGGACACTATGTGAATCAATGTATAAATCATTAGAGTATACCCCAAATGCTTATATTGGAAAAGAATCAAGATATGATACTACTCAATATGAAGATGAATGATTAAGAGTTCTTATGTTGTTATTAATGTATTGTGTCATTTGAGTGTTGTATCAATGATGTGCTGGTTATATGAATTATGGAAATAAATAAGGATTGTAATAGAGTACTATTTCATTGGGAATTTTAGATTATATGTTCATGATACTAAGGTAGTAATTTTGGAAATAAGAGATGGTTGATTTGGATAAATTATATTGGATACTCTTGACAGTCTTGGAACTGATTAATGGTTTGTTTATTTCATGATTGTTGGAATATTCAAACTTTTTGATATAAGGAATATATCAAGTATTATATAAATGATAAGGTAGCATGAATGGAATCAATAAGGTTTTATGGTAATTTAGGGTGTTACCATGTTTTAAGATAATACATGATGAACGTGTTCACATGTTATTACATGGAAAGAAGGATCTTCATTGTGTTTAACTTCCTTATAAATTTTGGACTGTGAGTTTGAATAGAATTATTTTGGATATGTATAAAGGTTGGAATATATTAAGTTTGAAATTGGATATTATTGTTGAGGTTATTTTTGAATTGATATAAAAAGGACAACATACAGACCGTGTGACAATCCATCACGTCGGACAAAGATGCGGGAATCAAACCCACAACCATAGTGCGATTGGGATTTATCTCCTACCACTGGACTATATGAAGTCCCTAGATGGTATAATCTAGTTTTTTAAAGGGTCTGATAGGTGAATTATAAATTCATTATTTTTGGATCCCTATACGATTAGGATAAATAGAATATTTTTTTGAAATATTTTGGAGTGAAATATGAGTTTTTGGTAGGAATTTGTTAAAGGATGTAACACTACTTGTCAAGTATGTATATATATATATTCCCTATTATTAAGACTAAATTTTATTAATCGAATTTCTGAAATGAGTTCTCCACAAAGGTATTTTCTATTTTCAAACTTTTATTTTAGAAGAACAATTTCAAAATGTGAGGACACAATTTATTGAAGGAGGGAATAATGTAACACCCCAATATTTCATAGTACATTATTTCTTCAAAGTATTACAATAACTTTCACTACACGCAACACCGAGTTCAAGCACCCCATGACTTACCAAATGAGCCGTTCAAAAGCGGTTATGAATAGTATTAACTGAATTTTGAACTATATATAATTGTTATAATTTTAGAATCCATATTATGAGTTTCATAGACATAATGTATGAACTTATTCATTTTTTCAGTTAAAAGAAGTATTTTTCAAAAAATGCACTTTTATTGCCTTTTAATGGTGAACTGTTTTTAATTCCAATATTTGGAACTTTTATATATTCAATTTTACAAAATAAACTTCTTCTTTAGAATCGGGACATAATAATTTAATTTCAATAAATTTTTGGGGTTTTTCGGATAACTTTCATATTTGGGTGAATAGTGAAAAATAATATATTTTAACTGAAATTTTTTTTAATAAAAATAATTTATAGCGTTAAATTATATATTTTAATGGTTTGGAATTATAAATATATTATAATTTTACCATTTAATCTAATGTTTTTCATTGTAATTAATTTCACTTTGACATTAAACATAAACAAGTGTCAATCTTTGGATAGTTATTGTTTCTTAAAAATACACCTTTTGCTTTTAACAACGGGAATTAATTTTAAATCAATAAATGAAACTTATATGTTTTGAGTTTGGTAAAATAGGCTTCATTTTTTAATTTTTAATATAAAAATTAGCTTGGGGTTAATTTTTGGTATTTTTCTGAAAACTTTTGATTTTTGATGAATAGTGAAAAACACTGAGTTATTTTTTAAAACCAACTTCTTATTTAAATAATTATTTATTTTATTTAAATTTATTTTAGGTCAAAATAGATACATAATACCTATATATGATAAATTTAATTCATTGGAGTCATTGTGTAATAATATTAGATATATAAAATTTTATTTAACTTTTCATTGTCTTTTACCCACCTCCTAGGAGATTTTGCAAATTCACATAAAACATAATTTTACCACTTATGTGAGTGGAATTTCAAAATTACTAGATACACGGTTCATATCATTAAGAAAAATGTGTTTCAATAATATAAAAATAATTTTAGGTGAATAATAGCTTTTTACTTTCATTTACCACGGTTAAAAGTAAATAGTGTAATTAAGGAGAAAAATGATATTATTCTTACCCTAACACATGTCATAATTCTATTGCATAAGTTTAATTCGATCAAAAACAAACTTAGGAATAAAATATGACATTTTAGGTCCACTTGGATTAGATTAGGACATTTATTATTATTTAATTCAAAGAAGAGTTAAAAGAGTTAAAATCAATGTTTAATAACAAAAACATTTTTTATATAGGGTTATACATAAGATAAATTAAACTATAAATATTCATTAGAAATATAAAATGATTTCTTACATAATAGTATTTTATTTATAATATTTAGAAATTAAATAATTAAATTTATTTATGACACAGTGATGATGTAGTAATTACCATATTAATGAAAGATTAAAATAATTGAAATTCTAAATATCAAAAAAATGTAATTTGAGACTTTTTATAAATTACATTAATTTTTTAGGTTATTATGACTTGTTAGGGTTGGTTAGATCAATTGTTTTTGAAGTAATCATGCTGTTATGATTTTAACAAAAAAACAAATACCAAATAGTGTCAAAATTGACATAAAATAGTTTGTAAAACAAATATTATATTATTAATCGATATAACAGTCCTGAAAATCTAAGGTTCATAAAAAAGGCTTATAAAATAATATATATGACATTAATGAACAAATTGGGGTTCTATTGGAATTTTATAGTAATTTTATTAAACATATAATATAAAAATACAAAGAAACATGATAAATGTCAAACTATTTAACTAAGAGTTAAATATAAAAGTTAAGGATAATATTGTGCCCTAAACCTCTCTAAAGACTATTGGTTGAGTTTTGTTCGACCCATACACACCTTATATTTTAAATAAGTCATTTTGGTTCCATTATAAACAGAAAATGAATTTTTTATAAAATAATATTTTAAGTTTTTTCTAAGGTGCCCCTCACCCCTCTTATAAAAGGGCACTTCCCCTTCTCTAAAATTCACATCTACAAACACCTTTGGATCGGCCAAACTCTGCCCATATATTCTTCAAAATATCCTAGATTCATCCTAGAGGCCTTCCTTCGGTCAGAATACCAACCTAAGAATCCATTTTGATCAAATCAAAAAGAAGAACCTGAAGAAAGGGTAATGATTTCACCACCCTCTTTCAAGTTCTCTTATTCTTCCATGTACTCTTTCTTTGTTGTTTCCATTAAAAAATAATAACTACAGTATCTTCTATACTCTATGATGTTATTATAAATATTTCACAACTATATTCATTATTCTATCCATCATATGAATGATAATGTCACCATGAATTCGTACGTACGGCTTACCGTCTCCACATCATGGTGTAATTTGTTATTCAACACTATGTTATTTGGATGGATATAATGATGAGTAATATATATATAAATAATTAAAATAACATGATAATGTCTCAATAAAATTAATATACCATCAAATTCCACACCTTTAAAAAAAATACTGCCGGTCGTGCATATGTACAGATTACCGTCTCCACGACGCAATGAGATTCATGTCCACGTTCACCATTCATTGACGATTATAAAAATAGATATTATGATTAAGTATGTAATATATGAAATACTAATTCTACTTTATATATATATATTTATATATATATATATATATTTACTTACATATATCTTATTCACTTAGTTCTGTTCAATACGATATGAAAACAGAAACAACGTTTATGCGTAAGTACGAACTACCGTCTCCATAAACGGTGTTTTTCATTTCATATATATGTCTATTATACATATTTATATTCTAAATATATATGATATTTAAATCATGGTTTATATTATGGATGTATTTAAATCCTGATCTACGTGATACAATCAAGAGTAACAAGTTAAAACACGTACGACAAAGAAAGGAATTATTACCTAAAATGTTAATTTGTCATGGAAATTATTATTAAATGGGTAGTATAAATTCATAAATTAAACATGTATTATATCATAAATACTAATATGGTTCTGTTATAATTTAATAACATACTATGATCTTCATATAGGTGTTTAAATGAACCCTATACTAAAGGAAAGTGCAAGGTAAGGGGTTTCTTATCTCACTTTTAATTCCGTGAGATTTCCATTGTTCACCACTTATTTATTGCATGTGGTGTATTGTGTAAGGACATTTGATATATATTATTATTATTCTCTTTATATTTATGATATTTTGTGATTCATTTCGTGGTTATTGACAATTTTTCAAATGACTCGATTGATTACAATGAGGTAAGGGTTATTTCCTCAATCTTATTATTATCTGAGATTGTTCATGTGTAAATATTTTATGAGACATACTTATCATAGATACCCATATTTTATAAAAAATATTTCAAAATGAATCATTAAAGGTTTTATGGGGCGTTCTATTTAACTATATCACTATTTTAAATGTTTTAAAGATTTATCTTTCTAAACCCTTTTAATTAATATCCATGTTTTCAAAATGATTTTAAGGATTTATTTATATGGACATTAATGTTTTGAAATGATAATTATTTTAAAAAGTTTCAAAGTGGTATGGGACACTTTGATTCAAAAATCCATTTTAAATGACTACCTTTATAAATAGTGAGAATTTTAAACGATTTCATGAAAAAAAGAGGTATTTCTCTCAAAGCATTTTACTTATCATTTTCATCTATGTAAAAAAACTTTAATGAATTTTAAACTTATTTGAAGTTGATTTATTATAAATACAATATTCAATATTGTATTAAATGTGTTATGATATGTTTGAATGTGGATGTGCTATTTTTATGCCATTCATGGTTTAAGGTTAAAGTATTGATATTTCATATGGTAGTTTTAATGCGGATGTTTATGTTATATTTGAACCTTTTCTAAGATGAATTTATTAGACTAGTATGTTCCGTGTTGGGTACCAGTAAAAGTAGGCCCTCCGGGTAGGGGTCTAGTTACAGCAGACCCTCAGGGTTAGAGTCCAGTTACAGAGGCTCTCTGGGATGGAGTCTGGTTACAAAGGCTCTTCGACATGGAGTCCAGTTACAGAGGCTCTACGGGTTGGAGTCTAGTTACAGAGGCTCTCTAGGATGGATTATGGTTACAGAGGCTCTTCGGGTTTGGGTTTGTTACAGTTAGCCCATAGGTCCTGACACGAGGCCTTGACACAGAAATTAATGTTCGGTATTATACATTCCCTCATTATGAAATTAGATATTACATGTGATTATTAGACTACTAGAATATCCATTTGCATGTTTATATGGTAATGTTTGATTTATTTTTTCCATATTATGTTCAAGTTTATGTTTAAAAAGGCTGTTGTTTTTATCACACATCTTGCTTTAAAAGTTTATAGCTTCCGCACAATTATTTACCCTTACTGGGCATCTGAGCTCACCCCTTTCTTATCTTTTTTTCCTAGGATTCCAAGAATTGTATTATGATTAATATACAGGGTTAAGATAAAGGGAATAATGGAATTTTCAAATAACTATCTATGCTGTGTTTTATGTTTGAAATTGTAATGTAAAGTTAATGTATGTAATCTATTTTCCAAGACTGCTAAACTGATCGGTCCTTCCGGAAATGATTCCTTGTAATCATTCCAATGTATTAAAATAATTCACTAGATCTGGGTAACTGGGGTCAAAGAATTACAGTTGGTATTACTAGATTTTTAGCAATAACCTTGGAAACTAGATTTAGAAAAACTCTAATTAGAGCACATTACCCTAAGATAGACTTTGAGGATTATTATAGAATATCATCCTAGAATTTTGGTAATGTAGAGATTTTGTGAGTTTTCCATGAAAATAAATCCCTGTCTGGATACGAGCAGGTAGAGGTAGCTCTGGCACAGATGTACCTAGGGGTAAAACCCCGAAAACACCACTTTGAGCTAAACTCGAATGGGAACTGGTGAACGACAACAGACCTTGATGCACTCTTGGTTACGACACTCCTGGGGGATATACTTAGGGTAATTATAATTTTCTTTACAAATCATTGATAAGGATTTGTGAGTATATATCTCCTCAATTAAAATATTTATATGATTATGGATTATATCCATAAACTGTTCAATTTATTTTAGGTATTTTACAAGTTGGAAATTATTCATTGAAATTCATAAACTGACCTAGTGTATGCCATTGTATAGAAATGGAACCCAATAGAAGGAATGACAACTCCCGCAATACGTATGATCCAAAGCGTAAGAAGGATCATATCATTCATGGTATTAATCCAAAATATATAAGCGAAATAGTCTCCCATGTAATATCAACATATAAATAAATAATATCATGTGTTAATAAGATAAGTAATGAATTCTATGAGTCTTATGGCTTTGAGGGGAAGAAAGAGAAGAAAATTATGGAAGAGAGAAAGATGGATTAAGGGAATAGGGAAAATAGGGATTTTCCCATATGTGATAACTGTGGAAAGAATCACCTTGGAAAATTCTCTAAGGGAATTAGATTTTGTTATAAGTGTAGAGAAAAAGGACACCAAGTACGTTATTGTAAGGGTAAGAAAAAAAGATTCAAATGTACAATGCTTCATTTACAAGGAGTTGGGACCCTATGAGAATCAATGTCCAAATCTCCGGATTATACCCCAAATGCTGCTATTGGATAAGAATCAAGATATGATACTATCGAAGATGAAGAGGAATGATTAAGAGTTCTTATGTTGTTATTAAAGTATTGTGTCATTTGAGTGTTGTATCAATGATGTACTGGTTATATGAATTATGGAAATAAATAAGGATTGTAATATAGTACTATTTCATTGGGAATTTGAGATTATATGGTCCTAAACTAAGGTAGTAATTTTGGAATAAGAGACAGTTGATTTGGATAAATTATATTGGATATTATTGACTATCTTGGAACTGATAAATGGTTTGTTTATTTCATGATTATTGGAATATTAAAAATTTTTATATACAAGTAATATATCTAGTATTATATAAAGTATAAGGGAGCATGAATGTAATCAGTACGGTTTTATGGTAATTGAGTGTGTTACCATGTTTTAAAATAATACCTGATGAAAGTGTTCACGTGTTATTACATGGAAAGAAGGATCTTCATTGTGTTTAACTTCTTTATAAATTTTGGACTATGAGTTTGGATAGAATAATTTTGGATATGTCTAAAGGTTGGAATATATTAAGTTTGAAATTGGATATTACTTTTAAGGTTATTTTTGGATTGTTATAAAAACAACAACATGCAGACCATGTGACAATCCATCGCATCGAACAAAGCTGTAGGAATCGAACCAACAACCATAGTGCGATTGGGATTTATCGCCTACCACTAGACTACATGAAGTCCCTATATGGTATAATCTAGTTGTTTTAAAGGGTTTGATAGTTGAATTATAAATTCATTATTTTTGGAACCCTATATGATTAGGATAAATAGAATATTGTTTTGAAATCTTTTGGAGTGAAAGATGAGTTTTTGGTAGGAATGAGTTAAAGGATGTAACTCTGCTTGTCAAGTATATATATATATATATATTCCCTCTTATTAACACTAAATTTTATTAACCCAATTTCCGATATGAGTTCTCCACAAAAGTATTTTCAATTTTCAACATTTTATTTTCGAAGAAAAATTTCAAAATACGAGGATACAATTTATTGAAGGAGGGAATAATGTAACACCCCAAGATTTCATAGTATGTTATTTTTTCAAAGTAATTCAATAACATGCACTACACACAACACCGAGTTCAAGTACAGCCAAAATTACCAAACTAGCTGTTCAAAAGCGGTTATGAATAGTATTAACTGAATTTTAACTATTTATAATCCTTATAATTTTAGAATCCATATTATGAGTTTCATAGACATAATGTAAGAACTGATTCATTTTTTTAGATAAAGGATGTATTTTTCAAAAAATGAACTTTTATCGCATTTTAATGGTGAACCCTTTTTAAATATAATATTTGAAACTTTTATATAATAAATTTTACAAAATAAACTTCTTCTTTAGAATCATGAAATAGGAATTTAGATTCAATAACTTTTTGGGGTTTTTCTAATAACTTTCATATTTGGGTGAATAGTGAAAATACTATATTTTAACTGAAATTTTTTTTAATCAAAATAATTTATCGTGTTCAATTATACTTTTTAATGGTTTGGATGTATAAATAGATTATATTTTTACCATTTAATCTTATGCTGGTCATTGTATGTAATTTCACTTTGAAATTGGATATAAACAAATGACAATCTTTTGATAGTTATTGTTTATTAAAAATACGCTTTTTGGTTTTGACAACGGTAATTAATTTTAAATTAAAAAATGCAAATTATATGTTTTAAATATGGTAAAATAGACTTCATTTTGGAATTGGGGATATCAAAATTAGCTTAGGGTTAATTTTTGGTGTTTTTCTGAAAACATTCAATTTTTTGATGAATAGTGAAAAACACTGAGTTATTATTTAAAACCAACTTTTTATTTAAATAATTATTTACCTTATTTAAATTTATTTTAGGTCAAAATAGATACATAATACATATATATATTAAATGTAATTCGTTGAGGTCATTTTTTAATAATATTAGATATATAAAATTTTATTTAACTTTTCACCGTCTTTTACCAACCACCTAGGAGAATTTACAAATTCGCATAAAACATAATTTTACAATTTCTGTGAGTTGAATTTTAAAAATCCCAGATACATGGTTGATATCAGTAAAAAAATGTGGTTTAATAAGATAAAAATAATTTTTGGTGAATAGTACCTTTTAACTTTTATTTACCACGGTTAAAAGTAAATTGGGTAATTATCGGTAAAAATGAAATTATTCATACCCTAAAACATGTCCTATTTCAATTATATAAGTTTAATTCGACCAAAAAAAACTTTAGAAATAAAATATGATCCTCTAGGTCCACTTGTATTAGATTAGGACATTTATTATTATTTAATTCAAAGAAGTGTTAAAGGAGTTAAAATAAAAGTTTAATAACTAAAACATTTTTAATATAGGGTTATACATAAGGTCAATTAGAATATAAATATTCAATAGAAAGCTAAACATATTTCCTACATAATTATATTTTATTTATTATTTTTAGACCTTAAATAATTAAATTTATTTATGACACAATGATGATGCAGTAATTACCATATTAATTAATGATTAAAATAATTGAAATTATAAATATCCAAATAAATTTAATTTGAGAATTTTAATAAATTAAACTAATTTTTCAGGTTATTATGACATTTTAGGGTTGGTTAGATCAATTTTTTTTGAAGTAATCACGCTGTTATGATTTTAACAAAATAACAATTACCAAATATTGTCAAAATTGATATAAAATAGTTTTTAAAAAAATATTATATTATTAATCGATATTATAGTCCTTAAAATCTATTTTTTGTGCAAAAGACTTATATAATAATATATATGACATTAATGAACCAAATGGGTTTATATTGACATTTTATAGTATGTTTATTAACCATATAATATAAAAATACAAAGAGACATTCTAAATGTCATACTATTTAACTAAGAGTTAAATCTAAAAGTTATGGTTAATATGGTGCCCTAAAACTATCTAAAACTTATTGGTTGAGTTTTTTTTCTACCTATCCCCGCCTTATATTCTAAATAATTCTTTTTGGATCCATTATAAACTGAAAATGATTTTATTATAAAATAATATTTTTTAGTTTTTTCTTAGGTGCCCCTCACCCCTCTTCTAAAAGGGCACATACCCTTCTCTCAAATTCACACCTCCAAATCCATTTGGCTCGGCCAACCTATGGCCAAATATCCTCCAAAATATCCTACCTTCATCCTAGATTCCTTCATTTGGTCAGAAATCCAACCTAAGAATCCCTTTTGATCAAATCAAAAAGAAGAACCTGAAGAAGAGGTAATGATTTCACCACCCTCTTTCAAGTTATCTTAGTCTTCCACTAACTCTTTATTTTTTTGTTTCCATTATAATATAATAACTCCAGTATTTTCTATATACTGTGAAGTTATTATAAATATAGAACAACTATATTCATTATTCTATCCATCATATTGTTGACGCTCCTTTCGTCACAGAATCCAAAGATCAGAAAAGGGGAATATCTGAGCTCAAAGTGATTCATCCTTTAAAGAAACATCAAAAAGATCGACAGAGGGATGAACAAGGAGAACACTGCCCATAGGTCGCACAAGTTCCCTCATGGTCGCGCAAGTACACTTGCGCTCCACCTAGTGGTCGTGCAAGTACTTGCGCGTTGCCTATTGGTCGTGAAAGTACTTGCGCGCTGCCTATTGGTCGTCCAGGTATACTTGCACGCCGCCTCATGGTCACCCATGTGACTTGCGCGACCTAAGTGATAACCGCCTGGTAACCGCCAGGGGTCTTCTTCTGCCTATAAATAGACCCTGTGGGCCCCCCATTTGAAAAAGATCTTTTTTCAGAAACTCGGATTGAAGCTCTCGACGCCCAAGTCTCTTCTCAAAGCTTCCGGAACACTTATAAGGTAATTTCTTACCTAGAACGGAAGATCTAAAGAGAGGGAGGAAGGCCTAAGTGTTGAAACTCATCAACACTTGCGCGCCTGAATGGCCAGCCCTTAAGGGAACCGGTCATACTTGCACGCCGCCTTATTCCTTCAATAGAATTTGTGCGTCCCTTTTCTGGAAGAACCTCTAGGGGATTCTAAAGGGTTTAAAAAGGAGTCGCTCAAGTATTTCAATTCCGGTTGAAAATCATGCAAGTAAACCATGTGTCGTGCAAGGTATACCTGCTCGACCAATACTTGCGCGCCCACGCAAGACTTGCGCGCCTTTCAAGACTTGCGCGCCCCTATCTTTCTGGGTTCCCATCTTGCACATTTTACCCCTCTTAAGCCATTTCACCTTTCCTATTCAAGATTCAGTCTTCAAGATACTCTTCAAAGACATTAATGGCATGATTTCTTGATTTGACTTCCTTATCTGAAAGGAATTCGGTGGAATATCTCTCAAGCCTAGTGATTTATACATCTTTATGTCACCAAAAATTGAGAGTTCATTCATTCAACCTCATCCTTTAAGATGAGAGAATCCTTAACCTGGGTCTCCTTTTCAGGAATAATCCCCAGTTATAAATCCTTTAATATGGGCATCTTCCTCAGTAGTTATCCCCAAATTCATAAAGTTCCCAAACATGGGCATCCTCCACAGGAGTAAGCCCCAAACCTTAATTCCTAACCTGGGCCGCCTTTTTTAAGTCCCAGTCATAATCTTGGGATTCCTTTTCAGGAGTAAACCCCAAGCCACTTAATTTCTCTTAACCAGTCCTAAATTACGTTTGATATGGGGTTCCTTCTCAGGAGTAAAACCCAATTATCAATCCTCTCCTAATTTGGGTTTCCTTTTCAGGAATAAGTCCCAAGTTAGAGTATTCAAATCCCCATAAAGCACATATACCTTTATGGACCATGTTCCTGGATTTTCTCCCTAAAAGTAAATCCTAAACCTTCATCTATTTTGGGTAGTCATACATACATAAGCCCCAAACAATTTCTTATGATTGCATCTTTCATGGCACAATTGTCTAATTTTTACCAATACCTCTTGTTTCTCACACCGAGCATGACTCACGTGAGCTTAGAGTGTAAAAGTAATTATGACATTCATCTTTGAGCCATCAATCATAAACATCATACTCCATTACTTGAACTACGTGGGTTCTGATTCCTTTTCCAAAACAAAGGATACATAGGTAGCCCATTTATGGGTTCGATCCCAACTTTGAAATAATCTTTGTCCATCAGAATGACGATAAACTTCAAGTGCCCCACTGAGTGGCTTTAAAACCATCCTGATCATCATAATGACCAAGACACTTTTATATAAATGTTTTGAAGGATACCATTGACCAAGAATCTCTAAACAGATATTGATGATTCTCTATTGATGAAGAACCTCGAATACATATAAAATATTCTCTAAATTTCTTGCATATTTAATCATTGATTGTTAAAACTAAAGGAAAGCTCATTTTATACTTGGTAATGTAATCAGGATTCACGAACATAACTTAAATCTATAAAGAGAGTCCCGGAAACATCCAATGATTCCACATCCGTTTAGACCTACTTTCCAAAGGTAGGTGCTCATTAGTTTGTGGACTAATGAGGCTTAGGAATTTTCATTGGTCGAGAGGATGGGAGGTCGGACTCATCACACTCTTTTGAGGGGAATTATTGTCTACTCCGGGACTCTCTTTATAGATTTAAGTTATGTTCGTGAATCCTTATTACATTACCAATTATAAAATAAGATTTCCTTTAGTTTTAACAATCAATGATTAAATATGCAAGAAATTTAGAGAATCTTTTATATGTATTCGAGGTTCTTCATCAATAGAGAATCATCTATATCTGTTTAGAGATTCTTGGTCAATGGTATCCTTCAAAACATTTATATAAAAGTCTCTTGGTCATTATGATGACCAGGATGGTTTTAAAGCTACTCAGTGGGGCACATGAAGTTTATCGTCATTCAGAAGGACATGTATTATTTCAAAGTTGGGATCGAACCCATAAATGGGCTACCTACGTATCCTTTGTTTTGGAAAAGGAATCAGAACCCACGTAGTTCGAGTAATGGAGTATGATGTTTATGATTGATGGCTCAAAGAAGAATGTCATAATTACTTTTACACTCTAAGCTCACGTGAGTCATGCTCGGTGTGAGAAACAAGAGGTATTGGTAAAAATTAGACAATTATTCCATGAAAGATTCAATCATAAGAAATTGTTTGGGGCTTATGTATGTATGACAGCCCAAAATAGATGAAGGTTTAGGATTTACTTTTAGGGTGAAAATCTAGGAACAACTTCCATAAAGGTATATGTGCTTTATGGAGATTTGAATACACTAACTTGGGACTTATTCCTAAAAAGGAAACCCAAATTAAGAGAGGATTGATAATTGGGTCTTACTCCTGAGAAGGAACCCCATATCAAACGTAATTTAGGACTGGTTAAGAGAAATTAAGGGGCTTGGGGTTTACTCCTAAAAAGGAAGCCCAAGATTATGACTGGGACTTAAAAAAGGTGTCCCAGGTTAGGAATTAAGGTTTGGGGATTACTCTTGAGGAGGATGCCCATGTTTGGGAACTTTAAGAATTTGGGGCTAACTCCTGAGGAAGATGCCCAGATTAAAGGATTTATAACTGGGGATTATTCCTGAAAAGGAGACCCATGTTAAGGATTCTCTCATCTTAAAGGATGAGGTTGAATGAATGAACTCTCAATCTTTGGTGACATAAATATGTATAAATCACTAGGTTTTGAGAGATATTCCACCGAATTCCTTTCAGATAAGGATGTCAAATCAAGAAATCATGCCATAAATGGCTTTGAAGAGTATCTTGAAGACTGAATCTTGAATAGGAAAGGTGAAATGGATTAAGAGGGGTAAAATGGTCAAGATGGGAACCCAGAAAGATAGGGGCGCGCAAGCCTTGAAAGGCGCGCAAGTCTTGCGTGGGCGCACAAGATTTGGTCGCACAGGTATACCTTGCGTGACACATGGTGTACTTGCGTGATTTCAACCGGAATTGAAATACTTGAGCGACTCGTTTTTAAACCCTTTAGAATCCCCTTGAGGTTCTTCCAGAAAAGGGACGCGCAAATTCTATTGAAGGAATAAGGCGACGCGTAAGTATGACCAGTTCCCTTAAGGGCTGGCCATTCAGGCGCGCAAGTGTTGATGAGTTTCAACACTTAGGCCTTCCTCCCTCTCTTTAGATCTTCCGTTCTAGGTAAGAAATTCCTTAGAAGTGTTCTGGAAGCATTGAGAAGAGACTTGGGCGTCGGGAGCTTCAATCCGAGTTTCTGAAAAAAGATCTTTTTCGAATGGGGGGACTACAGGGTCTATTTATAGGCAGAAGAAGACATTGGGCTGTTACCAGGCGATTATCACTTAGGTCGCGCAAGTCACATGGGTGACCATGAGGCGGCGCGTAGGTATACCTGCACGACCAATAGGCAGCGCGCAAGTACTTGCACGACCACTAGGTGGCGCACAAGTGTACTTGCGCGACCATGAGGGAACTTGCGCGACCTATGGGAAGTGTTCTCCTTGTTCATCCCTTTGTCGATTTTTTTGATGTTTCTTTAAAGGATGAATCACTTTGAGCTCAGATATTCCCCTTTTCCGATCTTTGGATTCTGTGACGAAAGGAGCGTCAACAAAAGTCCCCCCTCAGAGTTGGATCCGGAGAGAAATAGAGGATTTGACTCTGAGGAAATTGAATACATCTAAAGGAAAAGGGGCATATTACCTAAATCATACAAAAAATGTATATTTAGTGAGCTGGAACTTGACTTTTAATCAGATTTCCTTTGTCTTTTGTGGGCAGTTTAAAGTCATGCATACCGGACATAAAGGGGCTAATGTTTAAGGTCGAAATAGCTTTGACCGAAATGTACTAAAATTGATTCAATTCCTTGACAATTTATTTGAAAACATATTACCATACTCAAGTATGAGAGAAAATATGTAAACTATGGCTTAAGAATATTAGAATATGAGGAATGATATGAAAAAGAGCTAAAAGTCATTTAGAAGAAGTAGTTTCCAAGAATGAAGTTACTATTATTTAACAAAACCCATTAGGGGGTTGAAATATGGAGGGCCACCTAAGGGCATTGGATGCATGGTCAAATAAATAGCATCTTTCGGCTGACAAGTCTGTTATGTGGACTGTTTATGCAAGGCCACCTATGGGCACGTACTGCATAGTCAGGCAAAAGAACTCCCAGAAATTTACTTTCCTAGTGCTAAAAGCCAGTGAAAGTTTATGGAGATTCAAATTTTCTAAAGTATAGAGTTTTTTGTATGGAAAGAGGTACTTGAATATGGAGAAGATATTTCCGAACCAGAATATCGAAGAACTGGATGAATATTACTCCTACGAAGGTCTGACCCAAACGTAGGGAAGAAGAATAAACCATAGACTTGAATACTTTGAGATCATGAAAAAGGATATGGGACAAATATGTTAAGGGTGGATATTTTTTGCGGATCCCTACATACTGTCGTTTAAGAAAAATAAGGACAAAAGAGGCATTCTTCCCAAGAATGAAGTTACTATTATTTAACAAAACCTGTTAGGGGGTTGAAATATGCAGGGCCACCTAAGGGCATTGGCTGCATGGTCAAATAAATAGCATCTTTCGGCTGACAAGTCTGTTATGTGGACTCTTTATGCAAGGCCACCTATGGGAACGTGCTTCATAGTCAGGCAAAAGATTTCTCAGAAGTTTGACATTTTTGTGATTAGAAGTCATGAAAAGGGTTATGAAGATCTGAAAATAATTAAGGATAGGATTATAACACATAAAGATGGGTATTGTCCAATGTATATAGAGATACATAGGTCAATGAAAACCATAATCATGTTGTGGATGGGTCCTGAATTGAAATTTGGACTTCACTACGTATCTCATAAGAATGAGAATCAAGCCATACGTAGTTCTTGAAATGCAGTTTAACGTCGTGCAGGATGAAAGTATGAGAAATCTTAGTTTAGGGTCATAGAATTCGGACCATAATAATGAATACACAGTGTGTGTTTTCATGAGTACTTTTCAGCTAAGGGACTGAAAGTGAAATTTGGGGTTTAGGCCCAAAAGACTTGGGACTAGATTCGAGGGATACTCGAATGTTCCTACGTATCCCATAGGGATGGGAATCAAGTCCACGTAGTTATAGAACTACCCTTTGTACAAATTTGGTTCGTACATGTGAAGGGTGAAAGGGGAATTTAGTGCAATGATGGTTTATCCTATGATAAAAAGTTTAGGCATTACCATGTATGCACGTAGTCTTTTGAAAATGAAAACCATGATTGAAAAAAAATCAATGTCAATAATAGTTCTCTCTCAAATGAGGAAATCAAAGAATATTGTAGTTTATTCTCGTACCGGAAAAATAGTGTTTCATAGTTTAACGTCATATAACAAGGACGAAATTAAATCAATGTAAAAAAATATTAATTCTAGGGGCGGTTTCACAAATCAACATCATATGAGATGGTGGTGAACCGATGTGAAGAGATTGTTTTTGGGCTTGAACCCTGGGAGGCTGCCTACATACCCAGCCTGGAGGGCAAGGATCAAAGTCCGTGTAGTTCAATTAAAGAATGAATTAATGATCAAGTTGTTCTTGGAGACAATGATCTAATTAAAATGTTCTTTGGACTTACACATGGTTAGTGGCCTAAAGGGAGTGTTATGGTTGATGTTCGCTCTAAGCTCACGTGAGTCATACTCGGTGTGAGAAACAAGAGGTAACAATAACCTTAACGATGCACAGTTTAATGTCATGTAGGACATATAAAGGGACTATGCAGTTTAAAGTCTTGCAGTTAGGACTATTGGTGCTGCACAGTTTAGTGTCATGTGGTAGGGACAAAATATATTTTAATGTCATGTAGGACATATCAAGGATTTTCTGTACAGTTTAGCGTCATGTAGTTAGGACGATGGGGATAAAATAGTTTAACGTCAAATTGGACGAAAGGGGCACTGTGTAGTTTAATGTCATGCAGTAAGGACAAAATAACACACCATTTATGCCATGTTGGACGAAAGTGAGAATAGTTTAAGGTCATATGCATGGACTGTGGATGGTGCAGTTTAATGTCATGCTGGACATTTGATGATTATATAGTTTAACATCTTTCCGGACGTGAGGGACTTTTATACAGTTTAGCGTCATGTAGTTAGGACGTCACAGTTTAACGTCTTGCGGGACATAAGGGATTTGCAAATAGTTTATGGTCATATACATGGACCAGGGATGATGCAGTTTAAGGTCATACTGGATGGTTTAGGGAACGTTTTCACAGTTTAATGTCTTGTGGGATGAATTTGTAGTTTAAAGTCATACTGGACCATTGCTGTATAGTTTAACGTCATATAGCAAGGACGAACTGGTGCTGTACAGTTTAAAGTCATGTAGCTAGGACTAAGGTGAACCAATATGAGGATATCAGTTCTGGGGACTTTTTACAGTTTATCATCATGTTGGACGTTGGAAGTGCCACACAGTTTAATGTCATGTTGCTAGGACATAATATAGTTTAACACAATACAGTTTAACGTCATGTTGGACGATAAGGAAACTGACACAGTTTAACGTCATGCTGGACGATGAAAGTGCCACACAGTTTAATGTCATGTTGCTAGGACATTATATAGTTTAATGTCATCTCGGACATTATATAGTTTAATGTCATCTTGGAAAAATATATAGTTTAATGTCATCTCGGACATTATATAGTTTAATGTCATCTCGGACAATATATAGTTTAATGTCATCTCAGACAATATATAGTTTAATGTCATCTCGGAAAATATATAGTTTAATGTCATCTCGGACAACTATATAGTTTAATGTCATCTCGGACATTATATAGTTTAATTTCATCTCGGACAATATATAGTTTAATGTCATCTCGGACAATATATGAACCAATGTCACTGTTTTGGCTCTGGGAACAATATATTGTGTTTATACAAAATACTTCTTCAGAAATCTGGCATTAGTTGGAGTTGTGATGTGTTCTCCATCCATTGAGATTAGAGAATATGATCCATTGGAGCAGACCTTATGTATTGAATAAGGTCCTTCCCATTTTGTTTCAAGCTTGGGAGGCTTCTTTCCTAGTATCATTGGTGCTCTGAGAACCAATACCAATTCTCCCTGAATGAATGAACGAAGACGACCTTTTTTGTTAAAAGCTTGTGCTATTCGATTCTGATAGATTTCCAAGTGGTGAAAAGTGCACAATATTTTCTCATCTAACTGTTCTAATTCATTCAACCGCTTTTGGGATTGCTCATCTGTAGATAACTGATCACAAATGGCTATTCTGAATGAGGGAAATTGAACATCAATTGGCAAGACTGCTTCTGTTCCATATACCAATGAATATGGAGTTGACCGCGTTGCATTGCGAGTGGTAGTCCGATAATCCCATAAAGCATGAAAGAGTTTATCAGGCCATGACCTCTTATCTTTATCCACCATCTTTTGCAGTATATTTGAAAGAGTCTTGTTGAAGGCTTCTATCTGTCCATTAGCCGCCGCATGATATCGATATGAATGGTTGGACTTAATGTTGTATTCTTGATACAATTTCATTACCTCTGAAGAACAGAAGTTGGTGCCGTTGTCCATCAATATGGTATGAGGGACACCAAATCTAGTAATGATGTTAGACTTGATGAAGCTAACAATACATTTAGAACTGACTTCTTTGAGAGGTACTGCCTCTGCCCATTTGGAAAAGAAATCAGTAGCAGTAAGAATGTACTTAAACTGCTTGGTCGTAGCTGGAGGGTAAGGTCCCACCACATCCATTCCCCATGTGGAAAATGACCATGAGTATTTAGCTGTATGAAGCAACTCTGGAGGTTGATGAATGAAGCTGGCATATACTTGGCATGAATGACACTTCTTTGTGAAATTAACACAATCTTGTATCATTGAAGGCCAAAAGTATCCAAGCCTTCGAATTTGATCAGACAGTCTATGTCCAGACTGATGGGCACCACAGACTCCTGCATGCACTTCTTTTATGACAGCCATTGTCTCTTCACCATCAATACATCTGAAGAGAACTCCATCAAAACCACGTTTGTAGAGAATTTTCTCGAGGTGGTTTGGGCTATCATAAAGAGTAAAATTGACCACACGTCGCCGGATTTGTTCTTTCTCGGCTCTATTAGGTGGAAGTGTTCCATTTTGAAGGTATTCCCTGATAGGTGACATCCATCCTGTAGTATGACCATACGGTTCAGGAATGGGACTAATTTCATTAATTTCCTCTGTTCTGACTTGAACATAAGGTGAAATTGCATGACGGTGGGAAATACAGATGGTTTTCTCGTCCCGATTTCGATCTGCTAATGCTATGGCTATATTAGCCAGTGCATCAGCTTGAGCATTTTGTGATCTTGGGACATAAGAAAATGTCGGTTCTGAAGGGAATTCCGACATTAACTCTCTGACGTAATCATACAAAGGGATTAATTCTTCTTTTCTGATGGCATAATCCCCATTGACTTGTTTGATTACCTGGTCTGAATAACCTTTCACCTTTAAGTGATTCACTTGTGCTTGAAGTGCTAACTCCAAGCCTATAATGAGAGCTTGGTATTCATCTTCATTATTGGTACCAACTTCCCACAACAAAAAGGAATAAGGTAACACTACCTTATCTGGAGAAATGAGCACAATTCCTAAACCAACTTTGTTGAATTTAGGATTTTCCATTTTCTTCCCTGTTAGACTTCTCGAAGCACCATCAAAATAAATTTCCCATGTTTGAGGACTCTCTTGAATAGAGAAAACTTCCTCATCAGGGAGTTCGATATCTGAATACGTGTCTTCCACTGAAGGATGTTCAGCCAGGAAATCAGCCAGAGCTTGGCCCTTAATTGCCTTTTGAGACACATACTGAATGTCGAACTGCTGTAGAATAACCGCCCACCTTGCCAGACGTCCTGTAAGAATTGGACGACTAAGGATGAATTTGAGCGGATTATTACGAGATACCAAATGGACCTCGTGATGTTGCAGGTAGTGTCTCATTTTCTGAACTGCAATGATTAATTCTAGGCAGCACTTTTCAATACATTAATACCGGGTTTCTTCTTCAAGCATAGTTCTACTGAGATAGTAGAGACTATTTTCATTCCCAGCATCATTCTTTTGAGCGAGAAAGGCACCCAATGATCGCTCTAAAGCTGTCACATAGAGGATAAGTAGTCTACCCTCAACAGGTGGCATGAGTACTGGTGGAATCAAGAGGTATTTCATGAGAACATCAAATGCTTCTTGACATTCTTCAGTCCACTGGTAAGTGACTCCTTTCTTCAATAATTTGGTAAAGGGTAAACTTTTTCCTACCAAATTGGCGATGACACGCAGAATTTAGTCTAAGTATCCTTGAAGTCCTCTTAATTATTTCAAATTCTGAGGAGGTGACATACCATGGATTGATTTGGTCTTCTCAGGATCGACTTCAATACCACGATGGCGTACAACAAAGCCGAGGAATTTTCCTGAGGTTACCCCAAAAACACATTTTAAGGGGTTCATCTTCAAATTATGTTGTCGAAGCTTGTGGAATATGACTTCCAAATCAGCCAAGTGATTAGAACGTTGTTTGGATTTAACCACCAAATCATCTACATAGAATTCAACAAACTTCCCTAAAATAGGATTGAAGATACGATGCATGGTGCATTGATATGTTGCACCTGCATTCTTTAAACCAAAGGGCATCACCCGGTAACAAAACACACCTTAAGGAGCTCTGAAGGATATATATTCCTCATCTTCTGGGGCCATTCGGATCTGATTATATCCGGATTATCCATCCATGAATGAAAGTACTTCATATCCATCTGTCGCATCAATTAAGAGTTCTGTAATTGGAACTGGGAAATCATCTTTAGGACAATACCGATTAAGATCTCTGAAATCAATGCAAACCCTAATTTGTCTGTTCTTCTTCTTTACAGGGACAATATTAGCCAACCACTTGGGATATTGAACTTCTCTGAAGAAGTTGGCTTTGATCAGCTTATCCACTTCATCTTCAATTTTGGAAGCATAGGTTGGGTGTGTTCTTCTCGCGGCTTGCTTAAAACCTCGATGTTCTTTTGGTAAACCCAAATGATGAGTATCGACATCAGTATCAAGCCCAGACATTTCTGTATAATTACAAGCAAAAATATCTTTATTTTGCTTTAGAAAAGAAATATACATCTCTTTCTCTTCAAGGGTCATGGCCACACTAATTAAAGTGGGGCGTGGATCTTTCTCTGTACCCAGATTTACTTCTCTGAGTTCATCCATAGTGGTAGAGATACCCTCTTCAAATGCTGGAGGAGCATCTCTAAGATCTTCCTCTTCCTCTTCATCATGTGTTATTTCTTCCGTTTCTACTTGCAAAGTAGATGAAAAAACGAAATTCTCATGATCATAAGAGATGTCAAAATTTTCACATTTTGAAGAAGAAACTTCCATTTCCGACCCTATTGATGATAAAGGGTCTTCTTTGGGAAATAAAGAGGAGATGATGGATTGAGAATCGACATCATTATTCACATATGGTGTTGCTATAACTTCTTCTGGCCTGATTAGAGAAGTATAGACTTGTTGGACATCAGCAGATGAAATGAAAACATCACCACTTATGCTTTCATCACTGCTTGGTAGGTTACCAATTTCTACCATGTTGTCTGGCTCGATCGCCGTAATTGACATTATGGATCTTTCCATAAGAGTATTTTGATTTGGGACTATTTTGTCAATTTGACTGATAGGTAACACATAATCTGTACTCACATGTGAAAATGGATTTATTGGAATTTTCTCCAAACCATATGAAGCATTAACTTTGGTAATTTCCTTCATTGTAGATTTTTCTCTTCCCTTCATGTGATAAAATTCCGCCTCAATGTATTGAGACTCACATGTCTTGAACGAGGCCTTATCACCATACAATGTTCCAACTTGACCATCGAAACAGTATTTGAGACATTGATGGTATGATGAAGGAATAGCTGCATGCTGATGTAGCCAGGGTCTTCCAAGCAAGATATTGAAAGCTGAGTCTTGATCAACAATCATGAAATCCGAATTGAATACAAGATCTCCAAACTGATTTCTGAGTGTAACTTCTCCCAGTGGTTCTTGTTCATTTTTATCATATCCTTGTAACATCATGGTAGAAGGAGATAAATCAGATTCCGTGAGGCCCAATCGATGAAGTGTACGAATGGGCATGCGGTTGACTCCTGAACCATTGTCAATGAATGTTCTTCGAACATCTACACCATTGACTTTGCCAGATAAGTACAAAGGTTTTATGTGCCCATGAACAACATCATCTTCATCTTTATCAGTAAAAGATATCACTGCATGGCATTTTTCCGGATTATTCTCTATGTGATAGATTTCAGCTGCAGCAATTTCAGCTTCAAACTCCTGAGGACTTGACAAAGCTTGGTAAGTGCTTCCCGAAGATCTTTTGACAGATTCAAAGCATCCAAAATTGATAACTTGGATGGTACTTGGGCCAAGTGTTTCAATATATCATACTTTTGATCTAGAGGTCTGCGTTTCCCAATAGGAATATGCTGTTTAGTAGGTACCTTGGAAGCAGATGCTCTGGAAGCTGATGCATCTTGTATTGAAGTTGGCAACATCCTTGGTTTTGGAAGATTAGACTGATTAGATCCATTTACTTGCTGAGATAAAGAATATGGAACTTTTAATCGGTCTTCCAAAATAACTATGCCAAAACTGAGTTGGCCATTGGCAGAATAACTTGCTTGTTCTTTTTGAGCTCGCTGAAGGGCTCTACCACGAGTTTCTGCTGCATATACAGTGCTAGCAGGGGTAAAATTAGAGTAGTGGCTTCGGAAAGATCCACGTCTTCCCCTATATTCTGAACCTCTAGAACCTCCTCGGATTCCCTTATTTGATACAGGGAATTCAGGCTCATCAAGACTAGAATATGGATATGTTAATTGAATCATATTAACAGAACCAAAGATTAACTCTTCGTCTGATAAAGACTCTGCCTGGTTAGCCTGTTTAGGCTGTTCCGTTTGATGGGGCGGTGCCCGTGGCTTTGAAGTAGATGGCATGAAATCTACCATAGTCAAAGACAATTTAGGCTTTGATACATACTCATCTTCTCCTGATTCCTATTTCTTCTTTGAATTGTGCTGCCCTTTTGAGGATTTTTCTTTTGATGGAGGCTTTAATGCAGCTTTTGTAGGAGACACAAATGGCTTCTTCAATTGTGTTCGCAAAATGGAATGGGTCCGATTGATTGTCTTTCTGACCATCCAATCATCATATTTTTTCGCAGTTTTTCTTTTGACTTCCTGCCACTCGCCTCCTTCCTCTGGATCTGTAGCGGTAATACACGCTACATGAGCTGAAGAACCCTTCAATTTGACTTGTCCCAAGTCGTCCATCTTTTACAGGAGGTCTTTAAAGACAAAAAACTCCTGGATGGGATGCCCCAACTTTTGATGAAAGGGACAATAATTGGGACGGTCTTCATCTCCTTCCTTGTTTGGCCTCTTGGGCACTGGTAATTGAACCAAATTATTTTCGAGAGCTGAAATGAAGTAACCAGGAACTTGCTCACTTCGGAAAGAGTATGTTTTACTCTTCAAATCCTCAAATTGTTTTCATCTTTGATCTCATTGATCATTTGGACGAAACAACCTTTGTTGTTGGCGTTCAAGAGGTGGAGCCCTTCGAGAAGATGAAGGTTTTGAAGTAGAAATAGGTACAGGTGCTTGTTTAAGCATAACTGTAGGAGTTTCTGCTTTACCCATTCTCCTTCCTGGAGCTGATGGAATTATACGAGATTTAACCTTAGCCTGTATAAGGGAATCTTCAATCTGTTGAGCGATTGAAGTAAGGTCTCAAAACCCTCCTGTGTATTTCACAGGGATCAATGGCGTGCGTAATTCGTCACGCAAATTTTCCACACAGATTGGTAACATTTCTTCCTGAGGGAGTGCTAAACTCAGGGAATACGTTAATCCCTTCCAGCGAGCAATGAAATCAGAGAATCTTTCATTCTCACTTTGCTTGCATTTTGTAAGATCGAAAAATGTCATTTTTGGCAAAGTTGAGCTGAAATGAAGAAGGAATTTTTGACGAAGATCCTCCCATCCGATGATTGACCGGGATTGCAAGCTTGTATACCAGAAAAAAGCTGGTCCTTGCAAGGTTCGCACGAAGCATCTGAGTTTCACTGCTTCTTGATGCTCTGGAGTTCCCATCATAGGATCACAACAAGAGACATAATGCGTCAAATGTTGTTCAGGGTCTCCTTATCCATTGAAAGTAGGGAAAACAGGGTTTCCAAAACTGGATGGAGGAGAAATTGAATCTACCCATTCAGGGTAAACTTTCTTTTCAGGTTGAACTTACACCCGTTTCCCTTATATAGTTTCTAACCGAGATGCTAATGACTCAATAGTAGTTATTAACTTTTGAGAAACATCAGGTTGAACTTGGTTTTGGGTAGGTGCAATGAATGGAGCTTGGACAGACATGGTGGTTGGTGCTGCAACTGATGGTAGTGCTGCCAACCGTTGTTGCGTTTGACCCGTAGGATTAGACCTCTGAAGGTGTACTGATAAAGGAGGATATTCCTGATCCATCTCAGTAGTTACAACAAATTCCTTCGGCTGTCGTACTTCAGCATTCTTAAGAAGAAGACTACTCTGAAGTAGTTCTGCATTTAACCTTCTTAATTTTTTCATTTCTTCCTCCTGTTGTGCAAACCTTTGCTCTAATGAGAGCGATTGACCTCCTTCAGAGGAAGGGTGAGAAGTAACCTGATTCTTTCCTTTCCCCTTATTGGATCCTTTTCGGAGAGGGGGAAGTGGGTTACTTGAAGGAATACCCAGATTTTGGGTAAGCCTTTGATTACGTGTGCGCACACCTTCTTCATTTAGGTCTGTGTGTTCAACTTATTGAGCAAGAACCTCTTCATCTGATCCTTCTGATTGAGCCTCATCTGTTGAATCAGCAGCAACGACATTGATGACATTAATGGATGCATATTGCATGGAATCCTTTCTATCATCATTTCTGTGATATTTTCTTCTTCCATGTCCATGATGAGACATGGAATTCCATTGACTTGATCCCTCAGGAATTTCTTGGAGAACCGTCACTTGGAGAGAATCTCCTGATAGCTTGGCTCTTCGTTCCTCTTGAGGCTTATTCCCTAATCGAGAGAATGCTGACTTTCTCTGAGGGAGGGATTGAGGATATGAAAAAGTCCCCAGTCCGGTGGACTGGGGATGTTCCTGCTGCATCCGCTCAACTCCTCGAATCCCATTTGTTGACTCTGAGGGTTGGTTTAGAGAAGTCCCCAGTCTGACAAGCTGGGGTGTCTCCTGACATGCTATGTCTGAGATCTTCTTAAAATATCTCTTGATCTTGCGAATCTTAGTTCAGAAATTAGCTGGATGCATTAACCTATATCCACTTTTATCACCTGGTTCAATAGAGCGTTGGATGATTTCTGAAACTTCTGTCATTTGATGACGTGTTTGCTCCAGACGAGAGGCTTGTGCAATATTCTCGCCTGCTTTATGTAGGAGCAATTCAACAACTTGTTATCTATATACTTGATTTTGAGAGGAACTAGTTGAAGCATGTTCTTTAGCAAGCTTTTGATTATGAACAAAGCCCATTGACTGTGGCCGGCCATGGGCAATAACATTGCATTAAACCATTTTCGGCGGGCTTTGCTGACTGGAAAGCACTGTGAAATGTAGTGCTCCGTGAACACCCCATCCTCTGATATGAACACCAGATGGAGCATTGTCAATTAACTGACGCAGTCTTCTTAGTGCGCCAAGGCATGAACGTTGAAGGGTTCTCTGTTGCTTTTCAGCCTTCGGATACCGAGAGACTGATAGAGATGCCAAATCAATCTGATGTTGTAGCCTTCTATTATATTAAGATGATTTTCATATTCATCATAAGATAATACCTTCTTCTTTAATTGACAAAGATTTTTCCATATGTTGAGACGAACATCATGGATTCCATCATCCGTCAACATATTTGGAATGTCGTACTGGGAGTCAGCCAAAGGCCAAAACATGACTGGTACTTCACATTTTGCCAGTTTTTTCCTCATGTTCAGCATTTCCTCTTTATCATTAAATGAAGATTCTTCTACCTGTTTTGACCAAAGTTGGTGTTTCCTTGTTTCTTCATCGGATTCAACAAGATTGGTAGAGAGATCATTGGTCAAACTAGAAGATGCATGACTTAGGGGGGGTTCGGAGAATGACCTACACCCTGGGTTATCTTCTGATTGAGAAAGTATTTCACTTGTTAGCGATAAAGCATCAGACATGACTGGTTTCTCATTTGCAAGTGCCTCAAGATAATAGGGCTTTCTCGGCACTACATTATCCACTGGAGTATTTTCCAGGCAATGTGAATCACTACTTCAGAGAGGACTTTCGCAGCGAATTTCATCATCATGGGGAGGACCACCATAATGGGTTACAGCAAAAGATGAAATCTCTTGCTCCTTGGTCTTCTGACCACACAGAGGGTTCCTGTGGCTCTCATCTGAAGAAGAAACTTCAATATTGACCGAACTTTCATGATGCAAGCCTTCATGAGGAAGTGTCTGTTGAAGACCTTCAAAATTAATGTTCCTGTTATTGGGAACTGAGGGAGTAGAATCTTGAATTCTGACAAATAAATGCCTGAGGGCTTCAAGAACTCCAGCATCGAGCAAGGCCTTGTTGCAGAATGGCTTTTGATCTCCTGACTGTGCTGGGCAGATCTTTTTCTTAGATGCCTTCTTACTCACTTTAGAAACCACTTGTTGACGAAAGTGGTTACTCTGAGCAGGTGTATGTGCCTGATCAGGAAATATGGTCAGGTTAGGCTGACGATCTCCACTCAAATTAGGTGTATGTGCCTGACTTGGTTGTCCGTATGATATGGGGGAGTATGCCCCATAACCCTCTTGGACTGGAACAGATGTGTGTGTCTGTTCCGGAGTGAATCGTTGATGTGTCACTCCACTGTTAGGGATAGATTTATGTGTCTGACCCTGAGATGATGCTAAAGCTGTTATGATATCCTAGAAAGCATCCAGAATATGAACAGGAATTTGCTTCTGCTCTATCACCATTTACAAAATATGTTTGCTGACCTCAGCCGCCGGAACGGGGATATACGTCCATTTCGGGCTTGGAGTAGGTGTATGTGCCAGCTCCTGTCCTCCTTTTCCTATCAGTGAATCCTGACAGTACTCATGTGTGGAGGCAGAGAGTTGAGTCTACATCCTGTTTGTCGTCGGGGCTTTCCGAATGACTTCTTCGTGCGCTACCAAGCGAGACTGTTGGTAGGCTTGATTATTATTAGCAGGTGTATGTGTCTGCTAATTACACTTCGCCAAACGCGGTTGATGAGATCCATCATATGTAGTCAGATGAGCCTGCTGACTAACTGGTGATGTATAAGCAGGTGTATGTTCCTGCCTATAGTACTCCGCTGGAATTGCCTGGCGGGATTGGCGTGATGCTGCCAGACGAGTCTGCTGGACAATGGAATTAAAATGGAAAAGTGATTGTGCATGCTCGTTATTTGCCACCAAGTTAGGTTGGTGGACTTCTCCGAAGATGGTAGGGATGACAACCTGCCCATTGTTAACCGGATTCCTTCTCTGGTGGTTCATCTTGCCTGCTCGGGTTCGAGGAACCTGAGCTGAATGCCTGGAGTTGGTACCCTAATCATGTTGAGGGCTCACTACCGCACGAGTCTGGCGGCTATTGTTGATGGGAGCCCTCGAGAAGGACTCCTGTCTTTTTGAATTAAGGCCATGTGGGACCTGCTCATTCACTTTCTCAGAGTAAGGGAGTGAATGGAAATTGCGTTCCGGGGATAACGACCCGAAACGGTTGGACACGGTAGTCAGCACCGTCTTCTTCTTGATCATTGGCTTCCATTGTCCGGACGACCAGGTAGAGTTGTTAACATGGAGGGCTTGACGAGCGGCCTCCAGAGTTGGGATAGTACCGTTGCGACGGTACTCATTAACCAGTGCATTAGAAACCCAGCGTTGAAGACGCTGAGTTGGTTATGTCATCCTCAGAGCGGACGACGTTCCATCAAGAGTAGCAGCATTGGTTTTCACAGCAGCAGACCTCACAGTAGAGGTGTTCACAGTAGCAGTATTCACAGGGGTGAATTTAAGAAAATCCATTTTGCAGAAGATCTTGAGAAAAGAGTGTCTGTTCCATATAACAGACATAATCAAGATGAATCTGGCCACTGCATCTTTCGGATGAGCACATGTCAATGATTGATTTGTTTGCCCAAGGGGCCTAACAAATAAGAAGAACATCACTATAACTTGGTTAAGGATTCACGTTGGGTTCACCATTTTTTGTTTCGCATGGACTTCGAGGATGACCTCCTGGACGGGAGATTCAAACGTTCCGATCGGTTTCTAGCAGGTTTGTTCGTAGAACCGGAAACATCCAATGATTCCACATCCGTTTAGACCAACTTTCCAAAGGTAGGCGCTCATTAGTTTGTGGACTAATGAGGCTTAGGAATTTTCATTGGTCGAGAGGATGGGAGGTCGGACTCATCACACTTTTTTAAGGGGGATTATTGTCTACTCCAGGACTCTCCTTATAGATTTAAGTTATGTTCATGAATCCTTATTACATTACCAAGTATAAAATGAGCTTTCCTTTAGTTTTAACAATCAATGATTAAATATGCAAGAAATTTAGAGAATATTTTATATGTATTCGAGGTTCTTCATCAATAGAGAATCATCTATATCTGTTTAGAGATTCTTGGTCAATGGTATCCTTCAAAACATTTATATAATAGTCTCTTGGTAATTATGATGACCAGGCTGGTTTTAAAGCCACTCAGTGGGTCACTTGAAGTTTATCGTCATTCAGAAGGACATGGATTATTTCAAAGTTGGGATCGAACCCATAAATGGGCTACCTACGTATCCTTTGTTTTTTAAAAGGAATCAGAACCCATGTAGTTCGAGTAATGGAGTATGATGTTTATGATTGATGGCTCAAAGAAGAATGTCATAATTACTTTTACACTCTAAGCTCACATGAGTCATGCTCGATGTGAGAAACAAGAGGTATTGGTAAAAATTAGACAATTGTGCCATGAAAGATGCAATCATAAGAAATTGTTTGGGGCTTATGTATGTATGACTTCCCAAAATAGATGAAGGTTTAGGATTTACTTTTAGGGAGAAAATCCAGGAACAGGGTCCATCAAGGTATATGTGCTTTATAAAGATTTGAATACTCTATCATGGGACTTATTACTGAAAAGGAAACCCAAATTAGGAGAGGATTGATAATTGGGTTTTACTCCTGAGAAGGAACCCCATATCAAACGTAATTTAGGACTGGTTAAGAGAAATTAAGGGGCTTGGGGTTTACTCCTGAAATGGAAGCCCAAGATTATGACTGGGACTTAAAAAAGGCGGCCCAGGTTAGGAATTAAGGTTTGGGGCTTACTCCTGAGGAGGATGCCCATGTTTGGGAACTTTAAGAATTTGGGGCTAACTCCTGAGGAAGATTCCCAGATTAAAGGATTTATAACTGGGGATTATTCCTGAAAAGGAGACCCAGGTTAAGGATTCTATCATCTTAAAGGATGAGGTTGAATGAATGAACTCTCAATCATTGGTGACATAAAGATGTATAAATCACTAGGTTTTGAGAGATATTCCACCGAATTCCTTTCAGATAAGGATGTCAAATCAAGAAATCATGCCATAAATGGCTTTGAAGAGTATCTTGAAGACTGAATCTTGAATAGGAAAGGTGAAATGGCTTAAGAGGGGTAAAATGGGCAAGATGGGCACCCAGAAAGATAGGGGCGCGCAAGTCTTGAAAGGTGTGCAAGTCTTGCGTGAGCGCGCAAGTATTGGTCACGTAGGTATACCTTGCGCGACACATGGTGTACTTGCGCGATTTTCAACCGGAATTGAAATACTTGAGCGACTCCTTTTTAAACCCTTTAGAATCCCCTTCAGGTTCTTCCAGAAAAGGGACGCGCAAATTCTATTGAAGGAATAAGTCGGCGTGCAATTATGACCAGTTCCCTTAAGGGCTGTCCATTCAGGCACGCAACTGTTGATGAGTTTCAACACTTAGGCCTTCCTCCCTCTCTATAGATCTTCCGTTCTAGGTAAGAAATTACCTTAGAAGTGTTTCGGAATCTTTGAGAAGAGACTTGGGCGTCGGGAGCTTCAATCCGAGTTTCTGAAAAAAGATCTTTTTCGAATGGGGGGCCAACAGGGTCTATTTATAGGCAGAAGAAGACCCAGGGCGGTTACCAGGCGGTTATCACTTAGGTCGCGCAAGTCACATGGGTGACCATGAGGCGGCGCGCAAGTATACCTTCACGACCAATAGGCAGCGCGCAAGTACTTGCACGACCACTAGGTGGAGCGCAAGTGTACTTGCGCGACCATGAGGGAACTTGCGCGACCTATGGGCAGTGTTCTCCTTGTTCATCCCTTTGTCGATTTTTTTGATGTTTCTTTAAAGGATGAATCACTTTGAGCTCAGATATTCCCCTTTTCCGATCTTTGGATTCTATGACGAAATGAGCATCAACACATATGAATGATAATGTCACCATGCGTGCGTACGTACGGCTTATTGTCTCCATGCCGGGGTGTAATTTGTTATTCAACACTATGATATATGGATGGATATAATGATGAGTAATATGTACATAAATAATGAAAATAACATGATATTATCTATGTAAAATTAATCTACCATCCAATTCCACACCTTTAAGGAAAATATATTATCACTCGTGCGTACGTACGAATTACCGTCTCCATGACGTGATGAGATTCATTTCCACGTTCCCCATTCATCGATGATTATAAAAATATATGTTACTAATAAGTATGTATTATATGAAATAATAATGCTACCGGAGATATATATATTTATATATCTATATATATGTATTTACATATATCTTATTCACTTAGTTCTGTTCAATACGATAGGAAAACAGAAACAACGTTTATACATATGTACGGACTACCGTCTTCATAAACGGTGTTTTTAATTTCATATATATGTATATTATACATATTTATATTCTAAATATATATGATATATAAGTAATGTTTTATATTCTGGAATTATTTAAATCTTTATCTACATTATACAATCAAGAGTAACAAGTTAAAACACGTACGATAAAGAAAGCAATTATTACACGAAATGTTAATTTAACATGGAAATTATAATTAAATGGGTAGTATAAAGTCATAAATGAATCATGTATGATATCATAAATTTTAATATGGTTAATGTATAATTTAATATCATACTATAATCTTCATATAGGATGGTAAACGTACCCTCTACTAAAGGAAAGTGCAAGGTAAGGGGTTTCTTATGTCACTTTTAATTCTTTGAGATTTCCATTGTTCACCACTTATTTATTGCGTGTGGTATATTGTGTACCTCCATTTGATATATATTCTCATGATTCTATTTATATTCATGATATTCTGTGATTCATTTTGTGGTTATTGACAATTGTTCATACTACTCGGTTGATTACAAAAAGGTAAAGTTTATTTCCTCAATCTCATTATTATCCGAGATTGTTCATGTGTAAGTATTTTTTGAGACATAATTATCATATATACCCATATTTTATAAAAATGATTTCAAAATGAATCATTAAAGGTTTTCTGTAAGGGTATATTTAACTATATCATCATTTTATATGTTTTAATGATTTATCTTTCTAAACCCTTTTAATTAATGTCCATGTCTTCAAAATGATGTTAAGGATTTATTTATATGGACATGAATGTTTTGTAATGATAATTATTTTAAAAAGTTTAAAAGTGTTATGGGAAACTTTGATTAAAAAATCCCTTTTAAATGAATACCTTTATAAATAGTGATAATTTTAAACGATTTCATTAAAAAATGTATTTATATTAATGAATTTTACTTATCATTTTCATTTATGTCAAAATACTTTAATGGATTTAAAAATTGTTTGAAGTTGATTTATTATAAATACAATATTCAATATTGTATTGAATGATTCTTGATATGTTTGAATGTGGATGTGCTATTTTTATGCCATTCATGGATTAAGGTTAAAGTATTAATATTTTGTTTGGTAGTTTTAATACGAATGTTTATGTTTTATTTGAACCTTTTTTTAAGATGAATGTATTGGAATAGTATGTTCCGGGTTGGGTACTGGTAAAAGTAAGCCCTTTGGGTTGGGGTTCGGTAACAACATACCCTCTAGGTTGGAGTCCGGTTAGAGAGGTACTCCACGATAGAGTTCGGTTGTAGAGACTCTCTAGGATGGAGTCTGGTTACAGAGGCTCTCCAGGTTGGAGTCCCGTTACAGAGGATCTCCAAGATGGAATCTAGTTATAGAGGCTCTCAAGGTCTGGGTATGGTTACGGTTATCCCATAGGTCCTGGCATGAGGCCTTGACATCAATATTAAAGTCCGGTACTATACATTCCCTCATTATGAAATTAGATATTACATGTGACTATTCGACTAATAGAATATCCATTTGCATGTTTATATGGTAATGTTTGATTTCTTTTTTCCATATTATGTTCAATTTTATATTTAAAAAGGCTGTTGTTTTTATCACACATCTTGCCTTAAAAGATAATAGCTTCCGCTAAATTATTTACCCTTACTGGGCATCTTAGCTCACCACTTTCTTATGATTTATTTTTCCAGGATTCCAAGAAGTGTATTATGATTAATATGTAGGGTTAAGATAAAGGGAATAATTGCATTCTTAAAGAACTATATATGATGTGTTTTATGTTTGAAATTGTAATGTAATGTTAATGTATGTAATCTATTTTCAATGAATGCTAAACAGATCGGTCCTTTGGGACTTGATTCCTTGTAATCATGCCAATGTATCAAAATAATGCACCAGCTCTGGGTAACTAGGGTCGGGGCGTTACACTCATGCTTGACATGTTTATCAGTGATGGGGAGTGGGTTTTGTGACAAATCCAGTAATGAAAATAATAAATCAATTTCACGATTTTATTAATTTTAATGACTAGATTATATTGGATCATATTCACTATAATAATTTTAAGTAATTATTTAATTGAAAAAGAAATAGTTTTATTAAAATTGAATAGATTTCTATAAATTATATAATTTAATTTAAAAGTTCAAATTCTAATTTTATTAAATTGAATTTGACGAAATGAGAGTTTTTTAATATATGTTTTCTCAATTTTTTTAAAACAAATATCTAGGTCAATTTTTTTCTCAAAAATTTGTGTGAAAGGCGATAGGGGAGTTTGTCTTCGTTTCGCCAAATTCTAAAAAATACCATTTTAAATATAATTTTGGAATATTTAAATATTTTATTTGTTTTGTTTTGTTTATATATATAACCAAAGTTTTTAGTAGAATTTATCTATTATTTCATACCCAGCATTATTGTCATTACAGCAGTCTGGATTATGATAGAAACCCTTAACACAAAGCTACATTTTATAAGAGGGTTTACCTTAAAAATCATCATGCATTTCTGTTGTGGGATTCAGGTTCTCCTTTTCCTGCACAAAATTAATAATATAATTCTATTAATCATTTTTGATCAATTAATTAATATTATTAATTACTATTTAATAATATCATTAAACAACTAATTAATTTATCAATAGTTAATAATATATAATAGGTTTTAATTAATGAGAAATTAAATAATACATAATTAATAAAAAATTCATTAGCATAACTAAATTATTTTTCTTAATTATATAATTTATAATTATTAAAAATAATTTTATAATTATCAATTATCAATTAATTAGTATTTAAGAAATATGTAATTATTTATTAAATTAATTACTTAATAATTAATTAGTTAATTATTAATATAATTAGTAATTACATAATAGTTAATTATTTAATAATTAATTAGTTAATAATTAATTAGTTAATTAGTAATATAATTATTAATTATGTAATTATTAATTATATAATAATTAATTAGTTAATTAGTAATATAATTAAAAAATACTAATTATTAATTTTATAATTAATTAATTAATTAGTAATATCACTATTGATTATATAATAATTAATTAATTATATATTTAATAATTATATAATTATTGAATTCATAATTAGTAATATAATTATTAAGTATTAAATAAACTTTTAGTTAATTAGTAATATAATTATTAATTATATAATAATTAATTAGTTAATTAGTAATGTAATTATTAATTATGTAATAATTAGTTAGTTAATATGTAATATAATTATTAATTATAAAATAGTTAATTAGTCATAGAATAGGCCTTTGGACCAAAACATGGGGTCTACGAACAATGTAATGGCCATCATACCCAATGGGTATTCGGGTCAAATTTATGATGTAATAAAAGGGGAAGGTTGGGTGATCTATCCTTGGGGGGGGGCTATGACCTACATTTCAGGGCTGTGTGTGTGTGGTGCATGTATGTTTGAATGTAATTATACCCCCAAACATCAAATATATATATATATTATGATTAATTAGTTAATTAGTAATATAATTATTAATTATAATTATTAATTATAATTATTAATTATTGATTATTTTTTATTTTTTATATAATAATTAATTAGTAATATAATTATTCATTATATAATAATTAATTAGTTAATTAGTAAAATAATTATCAGTTAGAATTATTAATTATTAATTATATAGTAATTAATTAGTTAATTAGTAATATAATTATTAATTATTAATTATTAACTATCAATTATATAATAATTAATTAGTTAATTAGTAATATAATTATTAATTATAATAATTAATCATTAATTATAATAATTATTTATTAATTATAATAATAAATTATTAATTATAAAAATTAATTATTAATTATATAATAATTAATTATTTAATTAGTTATATAATTATTAATTATTTAAAAATATATTAGTAACGTAATTATTTATTATATAATTATTAGTTATATAATTAAGTAATATTATTTAGTTACTGTTAAGATTATTCTTTATTAATTATATATTATTTAATTTTTAATTAAATAAAACCTACTATATATTATTAAATATTTAGAGATTAATTAGTTTAATAAAATTATTAAATAGTAATTAATAATAATTAAATATTGATTTAAAATGATTTATAATAATATATTAATAATTCTACATAGGAATGGGGGAAACAAAATCCCACATCGGAAATGCAAAATGATTTTCTAGGGTAAGCCCTCTTATAAAAGGGAGCCCTGTGTGAGGGTTTCAGTCATAGTCCAAACTGATGTAATGACAATACTGCTAGATATTAAATAGAATATAAATTCAACTAAATTTTTTTATTATATATATATATATATATTATAAAAATAATATTACAAAATATATATTTTTAAAATATATAAAATGTATATATAAAATTGTAATTTTTAGAATTTGGCAGAAGGGAAGCTGCCCCCCAACTGCCTTTCACACCCATTTTCGATTTTTTTGACCAAAACATATTTACAAGAAAACAATAATTAAAAAACACATAAAAATGTGATGAAATGAACTCTTTTTTTGATATCATCATTTCATGTATAGTTTAAGGTGAATTTTTGGTATTTTTTCTGAAAACATTTGATTTTGGGATGAATAATGAAAAACTCCATTTTTTATATAAGCTGTCATTTATTATCAAGTATTTACGAAGTATCATTTTGTTTTGGATTGGTTCTAATGTAAAATTATTCCCTTTTTATTAAAAATAATCCAATTTATTCAATAGAAATTATAATTATACATGATTTTGGTATAAATTCATTTTCACGCCTAAAAACACATTTTTCTAAAAAAATATTTGTCCTTAAATTTTGACCTCTTATATTAAAATTAATTTTTTTATCTTCTAAAATTGAATCTTGAAAAATGGATTTCATATTTCAAATTAAGAAATTAAAATCTAGTAATGAGTTCAATTTCATTTTGGGTCATAATGAATAATTTCATTAGTAAAATTTAGTTATCATCACAAAGGGTAAAACTGGTTAATTAAGGTAAAAACTAAGTCATAAGGTTTCAAAATATTATCTTAATTCTGATTTATCGGAATATTTTGAACCTTATCCTTGTAGATTCAAAATTGGTTGGATTTATTGTTATATTCCATTTAGTAATACATCTATAATATTTAAAAGTTAAGAATATTTATAAGTGTGCCCCTCCACTCACTTATAAAAGAGCACCTTCTCTCCTCACTTATTCACAACCTTTGAGCACTCTTTCTCAAGATATTCCTTTCATGATCCCTTTATAACTTCCGTCCCCATGTCCTAGAGGTTTTTTTGCTCTCCAAAAGAACTACCTAGAAGGATGAAGGTGTAAATCAAATGAGATTTTTCAAAGAACAGGTATAACTTTTCATCGAGGTATTTCATGTTCATTTCTTCTTTTACCTATTTAAAACCTATATTATCCATTCATATATAATAACATTATAATATCTAATATAATTAAATTTTATTATGTTTAAGGAAAAATGTTTTTTTATCTCCTTCTCCATCCTATGAGAAATGAAAAACATCATTTTTGTGTACATGTAGACCACCACCTCAACGAAGCGATGTATTTTGTTTTCCATCACCACCTCACATGATTGTTTATAAATATGAAATGGATAAATATATTATATTTTTATGAAATTATTATAATTATTTAATGATAAAATATTACTCACTTACTACCCTTCCATCCATTGGAAAATGATAACGTTTCTTATGTGTACGTGTGGACTATGACATTCGTGAAGCGATGGAATTCATTTTTCATGAACAACTTTCAGGAATTATTTTAAAATAGTATCCAATATATAAACATGATAATTATATCATGTTTAATATTATTGAGATAATTGAACTATGACCATTTGACCATGGTCAACACACTAATTCTATTTCCATGTTATAAACTGAATGACCTCAAAACATCAAACATGAAATTAACCAATTTATTAACTACATATGACATGGTAATAAATGAAAGAAAAGTGATTATAATAGGGGAATAAACCTGAAACTTTTCCCCAGCATGTAGAAAATTAATACAATAGTATTATTCAGGAAGGAAAAGGGAGTGCATGGAGAGTTAAGAGATGGGGTAAAAGATTATTCTTTTAAAACATTTTTTTGAATGTTTTAAACTCTTTCTCTTACATATGTTTGATATTATAAATATTTCAGCAGTTTTATTTGTTGTATTCCAAAGATTTTTGTAAATTCAGTTTTAACAATCTGTGAATTTTAACAATGGTTATAAAAATTAATATTTTAAAAATTTTCTGTATGGGTCACCTTTGACCTTTTTTTCCGAAGTACAAAAAAGGTTTTCAACATTTACCTCATGAAAACATTTCTGTATCAATATAGTCATTATTAATTATCAATATTCCTCTATAATTATAAATATTTTTTCAAATAATATCATATTCTATTTTTTATGAAATTTTTGTTTTTTAATATTTTCAAAAGAAAATGACATTTCTTCTCATTTTTATGAGATAAGTGAAAGTAGTTTTAATTATGGGATCTAATGCTAGATTTTATGGTATTTGTGATGGAAATGAAATATTTTATGTGTTTTTATACTAATATGGTTCATAAAAGTTTTATAAGAAAATGTATGAGCTTGTTATTTATTTGATAATGGGTGATCTTGATATATCTCTCCAATACTCAATTTAATGATGATGGGGTTTACAAGAAATAAGTTACTCTTAAAAGATATATTATAATTAACTATTATGTTTATTTGTTTGTAAGTGTTATTTTTAGGGTGATTCTAAGGATAATTTCCAAAGATAACTATATGGGTTTTTAATTAATATTATATGATTCAAAGGAAATATTTTGATTTCATAATGTAATATAATGAACTTGTGATTGAAGTAAGGTTTATGATCATCTAAAGGTGAATGGTTTTTAACTATGATTTCTCAACTTTTTCCAAAGTAACATTCATGATTATGATTTTTTATGACTCATTACGAAAACATGTATGAATTTTTGGGCTTTGAATTTGATTTCATGAGTAAGTAATTATGATTTTGGGCTAAATGTTCATTATACAAAAAAAGGAAAAATTCCTTTTGGGTTTTCATGAATTTTTAAAATGAATAATGACTTTCTTTTATTTTTATATCCTTTAGAAAGGTTTATTACACATCCAGTGTTTCCAATTTAATTCAATGGTCTTAAGGATTTGTTAATATTTTTAAAATTTCAATAGTGACATTTCCAAAATCAATAATAAGTTTCATGAATAAAATGTAAGTGTAAAAATAGAAACCTATTTTTGGAAATATCCTCTGTGTTATGTAATGGTTTTCATAATTCTCCAAAACTGTAAACCTAAGAGATCCTAAAAATGTAAAAAGTGAAACTCTTTTTATACATATTGTAATTATCGGTTGATTATGTTACATGATGTTATAGTTGGTATCAAAGGAAAAGTCTAGATAACTATAGAGGTTATGATGATACTAAAAGACACCTTTAAGTGATTAAAATTTATGGTTATATTAACATGAAATAGATTTCAAAGATTTCCATGTTTCTTAATTTAATACATGTTTATTCAGAATGGTTTTCTATAGGGAAAAAATAGCAAATGAATTAGGAAGAAAACAAGATAATGATATCCTTAAAAATCAATAATTTTAAATGGTTGGAGTTGGAACTGAGTAGTTTGTGTTTATGCTAACTCAATTAACCCATGATATAAATGTTGGATCCCATGCATGGGATCTAATGAATTCTCTATACAGGAAATTCTCTATAGTGGAAAATTATATGAAATAATACCATCAAAAATTTAATGGATATTTAGAACCAATGGTAGCATAAGGATGAATTAATGATTTGTAAAAGACGTTCTCATATTTTGGGATATTTAGAGAATGAAAAGATAACTCTTGAAATTTATTGTTTTGAAGGTAAATCCGATCAATAGTGGTATTTTATTAAGAATATCAAGGAGAAATATGAGATTGATGACTTGGAGTGGTAAACATTCAATGATACTTTCCTTAAGAAATATTTTTCTAAAGATGTTCGACATAGAATGAAAATAAAATTCTTGGATTTGAAGTAGAATGAGGAGGGATCAATTACTTCTTATGGAGAAAATTTTACTTGATTTACTAGGTATGAACTAAATTTCCTTCTAGACCATTATAGTAATTGAAAATACCTGAAACCAAGTATACTAGAGTTGGTGGTTACATTATTGGCATAAGATATAAGTGATCACATCTCAAAGGACCAAATAGTTTATAAGACTTGATATAATAGATTCATACTTAAATATTATATATATTTGAAAACATAAAATACCCCCAAAGTATTTTATTTGATAACATCATTATTCTCCCTAACACATCCTTTCATATCAATCATTGTACACGTTTTGGATTCCTGGGGAAAATAAAAAAGTTAAGGGTGAGCGCAAATTCTCAGTAAGGGTTCCATGAAACAAAATTTATCATTAGTAAAGAAGTCATAATCTATATATCGAGGTAAATAAATGAAAACACATTTCATCTAATCCATAACTTGAGCATGAAAAATATTATGGTAGGAATAAATGATAATCAAATATTTTAATATAGATAATCACATGAGCTTGACACCTATAGATGAATATCACAACTATTCAAATAATCAAATGAAATAAATAAAACATTTTGTAATTATGGAATATTTCATATTGTACATCTTAAATTTACCGTCGAGGCCATATACAAAGACATCATAAACATACCGCCAAGGCATTATGCCAAGACATATTATATAAATGGGTAAGGATTTGACTAAATACCCAACTTGTTTTGTACCATGATACCTAGTAATGCATCAAGGAGATATGTTATTATAGGAAACACTCAACACATAATATGTCGAATTCATTTATAATATGGATAAACAATTTAACAAAATCAATATGCCTTAAAAATCAACAACGGTTTGTATTGGATGAATTGGAATATTGAATATCAATACTTTCCCCTATTAAATTGATCTTAAACAATCAAGAGAAATATATTGGATGATATAATTATAGTATATCATTTTTAAATAATAAAATTCAACAATGGATGTTGGTATAGATGAAAATAATCAAAAATACCACATTTTTTTGTGGAAAATAAAATTTTTACTTTAAAATCAATTACATAAAATATAAAAATTTCCCAAATATTAAAGAAAATATTTTCTTTGAAAAGAAATTTTGAAAAATTTAATGGAATCTTCAAGGAATTGGATGGTCAAGACATTAGGAAATTATATTAATGTCATTCATGTTAAAATAAATATTTCTTTCTCATTTTCAGTAAAAATTCAAAACTACCTCATTCGGAAAATGGAGAAAACAAATTCTTTTCAAACTATTTTTTAAAAATTCAAAATTTTGAAAAAACATATTTATTAAATCATTATATAATTGTAAAAAAAATATTTGTAACATTTTTATAAAAATATTGACAATAAATAAAAAGATATCCAACTTAGTATAAAAAAACCGATTTTCCATAAAAATATTACTTTGGTATCTTGAGTACATAAAGAGAAAAAAAATGAATGAAAAACATATAATTTCTATAAATAACTAGAGGATAGGATAATAGATTGGGTTTAAGATATAAATATTAAATAATTTTTCCAACAGAGACTAAAACATAAATATTCCCGAATAATGATGAGATTATGAAATAAACCCCTATAGTTTTGGTAACGTTTGTATCATAATCACTATATAAAATATATCTTCTAATGAAACTTTATATACCATGAATTAATGGAAATTATGATATACCATATCAAATGGGAAGTATATACACCAATTGAATGAAATGAGAACTATTAAAAAAAGGTTTATTACATTAGTTCTTTTATACTTTTAATGTGATTTCTTTAGGTGATGTCTTTAAAGGTGCTGTTTTAATTATGTTTTTTAATGTCGGTTATTAAAACTGACCTAAAAATGTATTTTTTATGATTTTTCACATCTTTTTTTTAATAACTAATGTTAAATAACGTATTGTAATCAATTTTTTTTTTAAAATGTGACATTAAAAACCAATTTTTCACTTCGGTTTGGAGAAAAATAATGCGATAGAGAATCTTTGACATCGGTTTTTATAAAAATGAAGGGAATATAGGTTTTTCATGTCAGTTTTATAAAAACCAATGTGAAAAGTATTTTTTTCAAAAAATATTATTTAAATTCTTACAAAACTTTACAAACAAATCATTTGAAGAATCAATAAGAATAAATATTGTTCCACATGATAAAATAAATGTTTTACACTTATAGAGTTGAAATAAATAAGGATTATTAAATGATATAATGATAATAATCAAAAAATAGTTATCACAATGTTTATTACTCCATTCATAGAAAATAAGATATCTATAAATAATAACATATCACAAAAACCATACTAAATATAGAAAAAACATAAATCCTTGATATAATTTTCAATGATGTCAAAGTCTTAGTGGATATATTTTTCCTCCGAGGAAAGATACATAGAAGTTATTTTAGAATCTGAAGAAATTTTTATAGTTTTACCATGATCTGAAGAAGGATTATTCATTACAAGAAAAAATGAATCATTAAATGGTATATCAAATAAGAAAACTAATCATAAAAAAATTAAATCATGGAAAAATAATTAAAAATAGCATGATGAGGTCACTGAATGAAAATTCAGTATTATAAATTTTAGTTGGAAATTGAAAATTTTGATTTAGTGTTGTAAAAAAATTGGAATTCCACATTGGTGGGATATTAAATTTTAACTTTTAGATATATTTTATGATAACCTTCATGAAAAGATATTTTTTATTATTGGTTTTATTAAAAAAAACTTAAATTTTTCATTTTCACATTGGTTTTATGATAATCGTTTTGAAAAATATCATTTCATGTCAGCTTTTTGATAACTGGTGTGAAAAACTAGATTTTAATATTGATTATTTCATGAAATAATGTTAAAAGTAATTTCAAATGTATTTTTTTCAAAAAATTACATTAATAATGTTTACAAAATTTTATTTCATTTTGCAATCAGTAATTTTACATATTGTAGAGATCAAAAGGAGTTAGAGATCAAAAGTTATGGTTGTCTGATGTTGAACTTTGCTAAGACTTTTTTAGAGCTGTTCAACATCCGACATCCATAACCTTTGATCCATAAGTTGGTTTTATCTCCATGTCCAATAAAATAGAATCATGGTAAATTAACTAAGAAATTTAAATCATTGTTAATGTCAATATTTTTAAAAACCCATTGTTAAAAATTACTTTCAACATTGGTTCCTAAACATAACCAATGTTAAAAGTCTTCTATGAGGAATGATAACATAATTTTTTCAAGAACCGACGTTAAAAGTAACTTTTCACATTGATTTTTTATAAAAAATTATACTAATAATTTTGAAATTTTTTTATTTCATTTCCCAATATTTTATTTGAGTTGTCATAGATCTCAAATGGAGTTGGGATCAAAATTTATGGTCGCTAAAAGTTGAACTTATCTAAGACTTTACTTAGATATGTTCCACTTCCGATGTCTATTACTTTTGATCTGTATGTCCTTTTTAGCTCCATTACTAGTCAAATAAAATCCTCTGAAATGATATACAATTTTGAATCATTATTAATGTCTGTTTTTTAAAAAAAATGATGTGAAAAGTTGTTTTAAACTTAGGTTCATGAAAAAATGTTACGTGAAATGTATTCTATGAGAATTTATAACATTGGTTTTTCATGAAACGAAATTAAACTTAAGATTTTAATTACATTTATTTAATAAATGATGTAAAAAATCCATTCTCGAGTACTTTTAACATTATTGTTTTTGGGGAACCGATGTTATAAAAGGGATTTTAAAATCATTTAATAAATAACTGATGATAGAAGTCCTCAAAAAAGAATTTTATGGTCTGTCTTGAAGAATAGATTTTAAAATAGAGATATTAAAAACCTTTTTTATACTATTGTATTGGTGAATATTCAATATGTCTCACAACAACAAAAGTGATATGAGAAAACCTTAAAAATTTATATAATTAAAGTGAGAATTAATCAATGAAGTGATTATGTGTAATTTATGTAAATCCCAAAAAACAAGTTGAAATATAATGTAATACACTGAAATATTATTTCACACAAAATCATTACATAACATAGTCAATTAAGTTGAAATATAACCCAATGAATTTTAATTCTTTTTAGAAACCCCTTACCTCTTGGTAACTTTCAAGTCAAAACCCCATGGATGAAAAAATTTGAAATGTAACATAAAATACCATTAATTATGATGTATTTGTGATATAACATGTAATATAGTAGTATATACACCATGAAAAATAAATTAAGTGCATACCATTAAAATATTCTTGAATGAAGTAAAATTGAGGTGAAATCCCATAACATAGGTCTCACATCCTTCATATATTTTTGAACATAATTTATAATAAATATAGATCTATTAAACATATATTATAGAACCTTACACGCATATATATATATATATCATACCATATATTACTTACTTATAACCTTTTATCACCCTTTTATTTATAAGTTTTTATTAAAATCCTAGTTTTTGGTGATAAATGCTTTGTTTTTCCAATATGTTTGGATTCAGTAGTTTTGGTCCCTGTATATTTATCATTGTACCATAATATCCTGAATTTTAATCATTATTTAAATATCATATATACATTCATCATATATATATATATATATATATATTCATACATAAAAGGTATAGATAGAAAATTGAATTACACCGTTTATTATTTATATTTATTTATTATTTATTATTTATATTTATTTATTATTTATTATTTATTAGTTATTATTTTTTATTATTTATTTATATTATTTATTATTTATTATTTATATTTATTTATTATTTATTATTTATTATTTATTATTTATTATTTATTTATTAATTATATTTAATTATTATTTGTTATTTATATTTATTTAATATTTAATATTTAATATTTAATATTTATTATATTTTATTTATTATTTATTATTTATTATTTATTATTTATTATTTATTATTTATTATTTATTATTTATTATTTATTATTTATTATTATTATTTATTTATTATTATTTATTTATTATTTATATTTAATTATTATTTGTTATTTATATTTACTTATTATTTATTATTTATTATTCTTTATTAATTATTTATTATTTATTATTCCTTATTTATTATTCCTTATTTATTATTTAGTATTTATTATTTATTATTTATTATTTATTATTATTGTGTTTATATCTATTATTTATGTATTTTTTGTTTTTTCAATTAATATATATAAGTATATTAAATTCTGTTTATTAACCACATGGCGAGCTTGCTGGAGTGGTAAAGTCTTTGGAAAATATGCAAGAGGTTAGGGGTTCAAATCTCACCAAACGCAGAATTTCTTTATATTGCATGGGCATGCATGTGCATGTGCATGTGCATGTGCATGTGCATGTGCATGGGATGTGCATGCATGGATAAATAAAGTAAATAAAATAATACGAAATAAATAAATAAATAAAATAAATATGAAATAAAATAAATACGAAATGAAATAAATAAAAAATAAATACGAAATCAAAAAAATAAAAAAAAAATATGAAATTTAATAAATAAATAAATAAAATAAATAAATAAAATAAATACAAAATAAATACGAAATAAATATATAAATAAATATATAAATATATAAATAAATGAATAAATATATATATATATATAACAAAAATAACAAAAATAACAAAAATAAAAATAAAAAAATAAAAAAACTGCTGTGAAATCATTTAGCGACGGTTTAAACTGCCGCTAAAAAACCACTGCGAAACGTTCTGCGACGATTTTGAAAACCGTCGCGAATAGTTTCCCCACGCACGATTTCGTGGCGGTTTTTCAAAACCGCAGCTAAATGCCTTTTTTGCCGTACTGATACCAGATCCTTCACATGTACTATCTTCAGAGGCGGTACAATTGGAGAATGATCTTTCTTACGAAGAGCAACCAGTGAGGATCTTGGATCATAGAGATAAATTTATAGGTAACAAGACTACTCACCTAGTCAAATTACTATGGTGGAACAATACGTACGAAGAGGAAACATGGGAATTGGAAGAAGCAATGAAAGAAAAGTACCCACACTTGTTTTCATATTAGAAGGTAATTCCCTTATTATAATGATTTCCTAATATTTTATCAATGTAATTCCCTTATTATAATGATTTTCTATAGTAAAATCACATAAAATTACATATAGAACAGAATAAAAACCTTATAAATGAATAATAAAGGAAATAAGAGGTATCTCTAGAAGTTAAGGAACATATACTAATGAAATAGTAACTTGACCATTGGAATAATAATGTAACCTTTATGAATAGTAAACCTACCAATTGAATAATAAACTCACCAATTAAAGTATAAATAAATTTTTTTGATCTTATAATTGACAATATGATATAATTATATAATAGTATAAGAAAGTATATATTTTAAAAATTAGTAATTTAGTGTTGGTAATTTTTTTAAGTTGTATATATTTAACAAAAAAATTTGATTAATTAAAAAATTTAAAAGAAAATTTATTTTCTTAAAATGTATTCATAAATAATTATTTTGATCACTTATTATTATAGGATGATTTTAATAACCCTTAATTAATTTTTTCAATGTGTTACAAAAGTTTTTTTAATTTTAAAATTAGAATTTTTAAGTAAATTATAATTTTAATTATAAATTAAATGTACTATTTTGAAAATTATTTTCATAAAATGGATTTAATTTTTATATTATACACATTAAAAAATGGTTTGGGTGAATTTTTTTTATTTTTCTAAAATACTTGAATTTTTGGTGAATAATAAAATATGTTATTTTAAGATAAATGCTAAATAAATGAATTTATACATCACGCTTGAGTCATGGATGATATAAATGTTCATTTTTTATAACTCAAATTTTATATTTACTAATTTTGGTCACAATAATTAAGACAATTCATATTCTTGAGAAACAAAATTAAATTGATGATGAAAATAATTGGAATCCCCTCCTCTCCTCCACTATAAATACCACCCCTCTTTACCTCCTCTCTGCACACCTCTTAGGCCTTGTTAATAGTAAAAATTATTCTCAAATATGAACTTAAGCCCCTCTCCCATGTCCAGGATCTTTTGGTATTATAAAAATACCAAAACCTCTCCCCTAAAGGGGTTATCAAGGAAGATATATTCCATAGGCAAATTCCTCTTTTATTTTCTTCTTACGTTCCTTTTTTTTTGTTTATATCCTCACTTATCTTCATCAAAATGGTTTGATAACTTTATTAGATTACATGTAATATAATTTTGTAATGCTAATGTAATAATTAATCATCATCTCTCATTTACCCTCTTATTATACAAGAAATGAAAACACCATCTGAGATGTGCCAATTCATCGCATTTAAGGACGATGAGTTTTGAATTTCTTTTACCATCTTCAATTATGGTCATGAATCCATTTTTATGGTTGAACCAGAATATAATATATTTATTATTTATTATTTAAAGTTCTATAATATTTTTTACACATGATATTAATTTATAATGAAAAATTTGTTCATTGAGATCAAAACCCTCTAATTAACTAAAACAATTATCATTAATACTGTATATAATAATTTATCCTCATGCAAAAAAATGATTTTAATAACAATTTAATCTTATTTAGGTTAAATGTATAGGATAATAATTCTATGAAAAACACTCACATCCATTTCAAGTTAAAACTCAAGGAAAATGTTTAACTACCATCACACGAGAGGGATAAAATGAAGGACACCGCATAAGGTTCCATTTTAAGTCATTTCATTAATTTACAATTTGTTCTCTAATCATTTTTGAAGCCCCAATTAATGATTAGTACCGATTAGAAAAAACATATATTCAAGTTACTTTATTTAAATGAAATCTACAAGGAACATGACAAGTTATATTAAACTTCTCTTCAAGCGTTACTTATTTTGTTGAAATCCAGTTATTTTTAGGAAGTCTATCTCATACCAAAATTTTAAAACATGTTTTATTTATTTATAAACATTCAATTTTGGATTAGTTAAACAAAATTTAAACTCTAATATATAGAGGAAAACAACCTTTCAGTTGAAATTATCATTTTAATTGACCAGTGCTTCATAAATAATAAGATCATAAGTACCTAACAATCATTTTTTATTTAAAGGTAATGGTCATGTGATATTCCATCGTACACATATATGTAAAAACATATAAACTAATATAGACACTTTAAATAATATCCCATGTATGGTACACACGTACCCTCATGTGGTTATGTATTTAGGCATATCCAAAAAGTTACCAACATGGGCCCTGTAAATCCATTTTGGGTTCAATTAAAAGAAACCCAAACATTTTAAAAATTAAGATCTAAAACACCCTTAGTAGTTCAATTATTAAACAAAAAGCCCCAACAATCCTACCTGGGTCCAGTTGTGCATTTAGGAATTTATTCACATGGGTCAATATGCCTGAGTAAAAGAGGTACATTCATTAACAAGGAAACCAATTCATTTAAAGAGCAAAAGATATTATATTATTCAACAGTCTCTAAGTACATAAGGTTCATAAATAATAGTTTGTTTATATGGATCTCCAATTATTATTTTTTAAAGTTCCCATACAATTTATAAATTATAATTTAGTTCCCGTGTAATCGCAACCAATATGTTCCATCCCATTCAACTTAATGGTTTCGTGGATTAAACTTTTCATGATTGGTTTTTTTAAATAGTGATTCATCATCTATCTATGTGGGAAAACATTGTTTATGTTGATTTTTTCAACTGAATAACCAATTGTAAATTTTAAAAAATTTATCTAAGAATGAAAAATATACAAATTTCATACATTTTAATATGGTAATAAATTATGGATGCATAAAAATAACCGTGGGAAACTACTACATAACCAGAGAAACACAAAAAAAATATTAATCATAACACTAAAATAATGGCATCACGGCCTAAATCTCAAATAAATAATACTAATTAAACACATAAACATGTTATACACATGAATGAAATGAAATAACTAAGTAGGTAAATGATAATCATGTTACTAAAAACACTTAGCATGACATATAATAGGTAAGCACATCAATTGTTTCAAACAACCAATCAATGTAATCTATTTGGAATGGAATAGGAATGGAATGTGAATACCTATGTGAATATATTAATTCATTAAATGATACATACTTTTCATACCTAGATAAGGGTAAATATTATAAACCTCATAAATCAGTAAGTAGTGGAAAGTACCCCAATCACTCAAGGTGAAATCAAAATTAATTTTAATAACAAATAACATAAACAATAGTCTCATTCCTATATAGTTGGACTTTTCCCCATATATGGGTTAATTACTCCCATAAAAAGCTATTTACCAAGCATCAACACATTCCTAGTATCTGATCTACCAGTAAGAAATACTAATAAAAAGAGAAACAATTCTTTGATACCACTTTATGATGCCCCGACTTGACCGACCATTAAACTAGTAGCCAGACCGGTCACCACATGGCCTTATACATGCCTCCCCATATGCCAGAGGCTACTAACTAGTAATGAGGGTCTAATTATGGTAAAATGTAGAGAATATACCCCCATGATTAGAGTAAAACAATGATATATCAGAAGATAAATAAAAAAAATAGTAGAATTAGTAATAAATGAGAGTCAAAGCCGTGGAAGATAAATACATTGACTGAATAAAAGTAAAAGGCCAATTCTAACACAAATAAAAATGCATTAATGTCCAGATGATTCTATAAGTTAAAATCAGGGGCTATAATATAGGAAGTACAACACAATAAAAATAAAAATATCCCAAAGTCTAACTCCATGAGCATCATGAGTACCAGCTTAGTCATGTTCTCCCAAGCTCCTAAGTACACAACTTAATGCAAGAAAGAAATACACGAACCTGCAAACATGAAGATTTGCTCGGGTACCTTGGTGAAATGGTGGCCTAAGTAGGGTGTGAGATATAATCAGTGTAGGCCACCAAAAATGGTGTCTATATAATTCTAGTTTATGCACTATAATATGAAAAATTTGTCGACATAGTTGAATACAAGATGATAAATAGTTAAATAAACACTTCGGTCCTAGTTCCTAAATAAATACCCATATGATTCTACCTACTTTGGAATACATTGGATTTGTGATCCAAGGGAATATGTATGAATAATTTAGTTTTACAAAAAGTAACAATGCACAAAAATAGGTCATTATAAATAAGACATACAGAATGGAATGACCCCAAGCATGTGAATTTACTTGGAAAATGCATCCCAAAAAAATTATTTAAGCAAGCTCATAATCTAATCAAATCACAAAACATATAAACCATGAAATTAATCCTTCAAATAAAATAATGGAAACATAATCCCATCTAAGGTTCTCCATAATGGAATCCAAAGGTTCACTACAGGTGCCTCATATATAACTAATACTAAAGAGTCCAACCAATGTGACCCAAAATAGCGTCCCTTATATAACTCATGGTATAACAAACTCTATGACTGTACTTGGTATATCACATAGGGGACCGATTATCACCCAAGTCATGGAATAGATATCTTTCTAATGATTCTATCCAAGGATTCTTCCCTAAGTAACCAGTGTCACACAAGGGTACGAATAATCCGCCTAGATACCTCGTACAAGGAAATCCCAATATCTCTCATGGCACGTCAAGTTGTACAAATCCAAGCATAGAGAGTCCATCCAAATCATCCTTAAGTCAAGAACCATGTTCCCTCCTTGACTAAATCATGGTGAGGAATAATATTAACAATCACATCTCATCAACTAGGCATGTAATAATACATGCTAAACATGCTAGCCCAAACAACTATGGTATAAGGCCAAGGATACTAGGAAATGAACACATGGCATTAAACATAGGTATTTAACTACTTGAATAAATAATAAGGAACATCATATAATACAGAAGACCATAAGAATAATTATAGAAAAAAGCATAATATGTATGCAAAGAGGTACAATACATAAAGGATGGAATATAACACAAAAGTCATGAGGTACAAGGCACTGTGAAAAAATTACATGGTATAAGGCATACAAAATAATTAGTGATACATGAAAAATAATAGCCAAGGAATAAATTATAAGTAATGAAATATAAATCATGAGGAATTAATCTTAAGGTTATAACTCATGGACAACCATTTATCTTTATTCAATTCGTTACTTAAATCATTTATTACAAGGGAAACTCACCCTTAAGGGTGCTCAACCAACATAATTAATTGTTATTTAGTCTTAAAAATGGGGAAAACCTCCATAAAGGTGTCTAAAGACGTAGAGATCAACCAATGGTTGAATATCTACACACTAGGGTTATACCCGACATGGTAACGGGGTTAACTTAATTCACATGACAAGTTAGATGCATTGTCAGAAGGTTTTGGCGCATAGAAAAATAACCCACTATATAGAATGTAATGAAACTTTTGGAATGTTGTTATACCACCAACCTTATGCCAAGGATTCTTCAATCATCCGATAACAAGTTTTTATTTGGTTTGATTCGAGTTAAATATAATAAATGAATGAATGCCCCAAAAATAGGGTGAATTAAGTTACACCAAAATAGTACAACAGAGGAGGGATGAAATGAATAATGGTAGGATGAAGAGTTTAGATATTACCTCAAAAATTCCCAAGATTTTGAAGACTAATGATTTTGAGTTCGCATGAAAGATATATAAAAATCCATACCTTGGAGGAGGAGGCATTCTTTGTGCATGAGGGGGGTGTTGGTTCATTGAAAATGGTAAGAGAAGAAGTAGGGGTTATAATTTTAGGTTCATTAAGGGTAGAATTAGAAATTCACCCACACAGATAGGGGCACATGGTTTGGGCACACAATTGGCCAAACTGTGCACCAACCTAGCTTAAGGAACTTCCCAAGAACCCCCATCACACATGCTAGGTGCATGGTTTTCCTAACCGTGTGTACCCACTACTGGGAATCCGTGTTTTCTCAAAGTTTTTAAACCATTGGAAAATTCCCTAAAACCGTTGGTCTGTGAGGCATCAGGAAAGACTTATACGAATGGTTCATGTTGAATTGTTGGGAAAAGGATGTTTGGATCCTGTTATACCAATGGTTCTGCTGAAATGTTGGGAAAATCAGCGCACATGGGGTATAATCCCACAGTTTTAAAACCGTTGGCATAAACATATAGGGGGTATAACCCAACACTTTTGGAACATTGGGGAATGAAGCAGCACACAGGGGTATAACCCAATGGTTTTGAACCATTGGGAAATGCTGCAGCAAACAGTGGTATAACCCAACGGTTTTGAAATCGTTGGGAAATGCAGCAGCATATAGGGGTATAACCTAATGGTTTTGAAACTATTGGGAAATGTAGCATCATACAGGGTTATAACCCAACAGTTTTGAAACAGTTGGCTTAGAACCCCATTAATTTAAAATGAAATTGCCAACAATCAACTACAGGCTGCAATGAATGGAATGAAAACTCTATGTGAAAAACGATCCATCTTATAAAAATACACTGCAATCACAAAAAAAACACCCATTCTGTGTGTTTAGGAACACTGAAACCTGAAAAAATAGAAAAAACACTATACACATAAAAAAAACTCACAAAAAATCACTTTAATCACTTGTAATCACACAAAAAACACACAAGAAACACATTGAAATAATAATCTCATTTTTGAAGGCTTACTCACATCCCTCCCCTTGTATGGTTCACATATTAATGTGCTAGAGAGACCCAGAACCAACATAATGTTGTCTTGTTGATCAAATAGGGAGGGGGATATTGGAAATTCAAGTTTATAACTCATATATGAAATATCCCCTACCTCAATCCTAATCTATCAGACAAGGGTTATTGGTTTTGATTACTCCAGGATAAATTTGATATTTTTTCAATGAATTTGATCATTCAATATACTAACCTAGAAGGATATTTACACTATGACCATTATAACCCTTTTGTTCCTAAAGAATAAGTATGGGGGAATCATATACTATGGGGAAAAGACGTCTATAATGTCAAGTGATTTAGTTATATTGTTGCATTTATCAAGGTATTGGTTTGTGTTTAAGAGAGGGATATTGGTCAGGCTTCTCTGAAACATAGATTCTATGGGTATATATATTTACTTGATTCATGAGAGATATCACATGCCTAATTTTCAAGGGGATATGCTATGATGACATCCAACATGGTGTTTGTCACTGGTTATGAATCATTTACATCATCTATTGGGCTCACTTTGGAAACTTTCTATGACATTCTAAGAGGATAAGATTACACTGTAATATTCGATCCCCAATCTGTAATGAAAACATTCAGATAATCCTCCATAATAATCTAGTAGATTACTATGATGACAACCAATATGGTGTTTTTCAGTGGTTATGAATCATTTACATCATCTGTTGGGATCACTTTGGAAATTTTCTATCATATTCCAAGAGGATAAGATTACAAGGTAATATTCTATCCCCACTCTATAATGCAAACATTAAGATAATCCTCCATGACAGTGTAGTAGATTACTACATGAATTTTAGTATATACCTTCCATAGATGTTTTTTGTATCCATTGAAATTTTAATGATGATCCATAAGGAGAATCATAATAATTAACCACTTATCACCTGGGATTATGGTCCTCATGGTGGTACACAAGATAGTGAGCTATGATATGGGCCAAATGCCCTTGTTATTTCATAAACATGTTGTGTGAAAAATTCTAACAAGTATAGTGAAATATCTTAAGGAATGACAACACCTTGAGTGATTATGTGTTGGAAGGACCCTTACTTGAGTGATAATGATTCTATCGTATTATAAAATTATATCTAACACTAACATGATTGATAAGGTAGGGGGAATAGGTCCTAAGTTACTAGAACCTTGTACCTATCTGGTGAGCTATGATATTGACCAAATTCCCTTGCTGTTATTTCATTCACATGTTGGATGAGAAATTCTAACAAGTATTGTGATATATAATAATGAATGAAAACAACTTGAGTGATAAGGTTCTAGAAGGACCCATACTTGAGTGATAATGAAGTTATCATATTATAAGATGATATCTAACCCTGCAATGATTGATAAGGTAGTGGTCATTATAATAGCCTCACCTTGAGTGATAAGGTTCTAGATTAACCCAACCATGAGTGATAATGGAGCGTTTGGAATGTGATATTATACCTACCATGGTTAATATGGTATTATTTTAGAAAATGGATTTACATTGATCATAATGCATTAATATGGATGTTTGTTGAGTGAGAAGGTTGGTATGTGATATATAGTTGTATGAGACACTACCTTTAGTAGTATGGAAGATGTTGGGAATTGAGTGATGAGCTATATTGAGTGAGAAGTATTAGTCTATGGATTTTATAAGGGTAAAAGTAGTGGATACATATAAATACATTGGGCTAGAAAATACATGTGTGAAGATAATTTACTATTTTGAAAGCGTTGTGTAGAGGTAATAAAGAGGTACATGAGGGAAAATATTGATCCTTTCCATTTTTTACTTAGCAGTAATGAGACATGTGGAACTTTTTTAAGGACATGAATTGATTAGTTGAATTAATGTATATATATATATATATATGATTTCGTATTACAAATGGTGTGAAAATTATTAAGGCATCTTCCATACATATCTTGACTTTCCTTTCATGTTTAAAATTAATCCATTGGTGTTCATGGATCTCATGAATGAGATCTTCTATACATATCTCAACTCATTCATTGTGGTTCTTATTGTTGATATCCTTATATTCTCACTGACCATTGATATACACATTGGACACCTATAGATTTTTTTTGTACACTTTGACCACATTATATGTTTTATATGATCTCAAAGTGTCACTTATGCTTCTATAAAGTATGTTTTCTTAGGCATGTAATCTATAATGTGGGAATTTATGTGGACCCAAAGAATGTATAGGTTGTGGTGTCATGACAAGGAATATGAAACATGTTTGATATTGTGGGTCTCCTTTGTTTATTCGGGTTTTACATAAGGTTTATTTAAATCTTTGCCTCTTTGGTAGTGACTATGACTAGGATTACTAAGAATGTAGTTATGTTTGAGTGGTCAGAAAAGTTTAAAGAGGCCATCCTAAAAATTCAATGAATTTTTGATCCTATTAAATTACTATAAATTATGATTCAAAAATGAGGTCTGTAAATTTATCCCCAAGCATGAATTGGACTTATGGACATTTATTGCATTGGACACATAGCTGTAGTATCTATGTGGTAGGTTATATATTATCCTCATCATATCACATATGGGAATGTGTCAACATTGGAATGATATTAAATAAAAAATCAGAGTCAATGTAATATTTTCAAATATTGATATCATTTATCCTTAAATACAAGTACAAGGGTCTGATGTTTCTCATTATAATGACGTATTAATCTTGATCTATGATGGGTATAAAATTATTACAATCCATAGTAATTGTACCTGGTTAAATTATGTATGGGTATTTTCCTTCTCCAACTAGACTCACTAAATGTGTCTTCCACGGTTTCTACAACATTGACAGTCTAAGTAGGGACATGACTAGAATTATAGATTCTTAAACGAATGTGCCTTATCCAATATACTTGGGTCCTACAAAATTGTTCTGCAGGTCCGTAATTGGGTTCACGAATCTCAAGATCATCTCCATACTCATCCACCTGCACAATCCCCCCACTACCCCATCTACACAACCACCACCCCACCTGCCCAGCCCCCCCACTACCCCCCCAGCACAGCCACCACCCCACCTACACAGCCCCCTGGCCCAGCCCCCCTCCCCCTGCCTAGCCTAACCCCCTTCACACCCCACCCCCTCCCCCACCTGCCCAACCCCCTCCCCCACTTGCACAACCACCACCCCCACCTGCACAACCCCCTGCCTAGCCCCCTCTCCCATCTGCCCACCCCCCCACCTTCATAGACACCCCCACACCTGCACAACCCCCTCCCCCTGTCCAGCCAATTCCCCTTCCCCACCCCCTGCCCAACCCACCCCTCCCAACCAAACCCCATACACAGTCCCCCTCCTCCCCACCTCACCCCCTCCAAGCACCCCCATATCTCCCACAAATTCCCATCTAGTAGTTGATTTTAAGTTTTAATCGTATTTTTTGGGTTTTTGGTGACCCATTCAGGATTCAATCTATGGATACATTGGAGAAATTAGGTATTTTGCGATATTTTTGGGGGTTTAGTTTGGGAGAACTCATGTACATGATGTGTAGTTTTGAGAACACACATCATGTGTTCTTCATACTTGGGAAATATGGGTTTTGGGAACTAAAATATTTATACAAGGGGGTGGGTTACACGCCATGTAGTGGTGACTCGGGGTGTGTTAGTGGTAGATGACCATGTAGGGTATAAATATATATCTAGTGCGGGGTACATGGACAGACATTGTGCATGGGTTGACCTTCTGTGGGGGGATATATGGATAGGTACATACATGGGAACCATATGTGGGGTAAAGATTGTGTATGGGGTGATATATTCCATGTAGTAGCGATTTTTTCATGCTAAGTGGGGCCTTGTATGTGAATGTACCCAGGTGGGGGTAAACATCATATACCGGAACACATGATGAGTACTTTAGAAAAGTACACATTGAGTAGTCTATGTCACATGGAAAAATGGGACATTTTGTGTTACATATCATGTACCTAAAGTATAGGTTGAGTACTTTTTTCTCCATGTTGTGTTTACCCTATTTTAACCATGGAGTCAGAATTTGACTTATGAGTATTCAATTTTGATCAGTTTTTCATATAAATTTCCACGGTGGAATACATTCTCTGTTTGAATGTGGTATTTATGGTTTTTTGGACTAAAAGAATTCTCTTTCAGGATTTCTTCAAGGATTGGATTCAGAATCCTCTAGCAGGTTGGGTTGTGAGATGAGAATCATGTGTAAGGGTTATGAGATCATTAGTTGGAAGGGATTGTGAAATATAAGCTAGTTTTTTTCAATGTTCTTTCATATAGATCCGGAAATTATAATCAAGTAGTATATATGAATAGATCTTGTTTTATCTTGACATATTGGTAGCTATTTCTCAAGGTTAGAATAGTTGAGGATTACCTCCTCTTTTTAGGATTGGAACTATTGGAACCATTGGGATGGGATGATGTTGTGGGATAGAAGTAATGGTCAGATTTCCTAAAAATATTAATATGTATCAAAGGGACTCTTGAGGATACCATAGTGGTCTTGTTACTGATTGAGTGACCAGTGTTTTCTATAGCTGTTAATTAACAATGCCCATGTGGAGTGGTCAATATTGTACTATAGAGCCCTTGTAAGGTAAAAATTTTATGATTGTCATGAGGAACATTGATAATTCATTGGTTATTCATTTCTTTTATATACCCCATTGGGTGCGTTGTTGATAGATGATTAGTTGGATGCATTTTTGATCGGTGATCAGTTGGAGGCCATTTAGGGGCATTTGGGATATTTATGCATTGGGTGTGTCTTGTGCTTTGGATGTACTAGAGGTACCCTTCATAGGGTGTATGTTATTACTATGGATTTTTTTCCCATTTTAGGTTTTTTAATTGCTTGGTCCAAGATATTTGGTGCACCTAAGGATGATATAGTTGGAAATCACTTTTTATTGTCACATTGAGGACCATGGGAGCCCCGTGTTTTGGTTTGGCACTAAGGTGGGTCAATGAGAGCCAATAGTTGTTGTTTTTAGAGGATAATATCCTAGGGAACATGGAGAGGGTATGTTATTTGTTTTATGTGAGTTGATCGATGCTTCTAGATAAGCTATTTGGATAGTGGTTTTAAGGCTAGATCATCCCATGGTTGGTTGGAATTTGGCCATGAGTTTTGAGGATGTTTCTGTTCAGGACTCTAGTCCAAGGAGGAGAAACATACGATATCATAGATCAGGAATTGGAACTATGTTTTGATCTAGTTAACTCAATTTATTACTATATTTAGATGTTATTAGTGATCTAATGGGAGATCTGGATAAGTGAAACACCCCTCTATTTGAATGAGAACTTGGGATAGATTTGATTTAACATCATAATGTGTTGAGGCACTCACAGAGCTGGTTTTCCTAGTCATTGATGTATTGGTTCTGCCATCAACATGGATGTTCTTTCACCACCATATCTTATCTTTTCTCACCCCCAACACCCCCCCCCCCTCTCCCCCACAGGCACAGCAACCTCCAACCCGCTGTCCAGCCCCCCCCCCCCCCTCCTCACCTCACCCCTGCCCACCCCCCCACTCCAGCACATCCCCCCTCCTCCCCACCTCATTTTGACCTCTTTAATATCAATCAAAATGATTCTATACAGGGAAATTACAACAAAACTACAACCTAAAATGATATATTTCTTGTGTTCATAAGGGAATCATAATAGACAGTACATTGCAACGAAATGGAACCAAAAATTTGAAAATAAATGAAGGCATACATACTGATTTAAAGTGAATGATCAAAAATTACTTGAATCAAAGATAAGATGACCTGTTGGAAAGTAGAGTTAAAACCCTTGAGAGAAGGTAGGGAAGCAGGGTTCCAAACACAACCTAAAATCATAAGGGGATCATAAAATGTACCCATTTAATGTAGAAGAATAGAGCGTTGGAAAACCAGGCCTGTCATGCTCGGATGTAGGGTTCGCGTCGAGAGTCAGTTGGGAAGTAGGATTCATGTCGAGCTATTGGTAAAAATCTTCCATATGGGTGCGTTGAGCTTTGTTTTAGGGTAAAACGAGAAGGGTTATGGGTTCGCATTGAGATTTTAGAAACAAAGCGTGAGCACTGATGAGCGGGGAGTGGGGAGCGGTGATCGGAGAGTGGAAAGCGGTGAGCAACGAGGGGTGGTCGGGATGAGAGAGGTGGTGAAGGGCGGTCGGTATGGGAGCAGTAGAAAGGATGGGAGGACTATGGGAATGGTGCTGAGGGTTTGGAGAAGTGCGGCTTAGGGATAGGAGAAGTATCCCGATGGTGGGGTGATTTTAGATAGATATATCCCAATGGTTTATTTTAACCATTTAACTATTGGAAATGAATGGAATAGGGTATTTTTTCCAATGGTTTGTTCAAACCATTGGGAAAAAAGCATTGGGAAAACTTTTATTTCCAGTAGTGCGAATTCTGACAGGACTGCGAACTGCCATAGGGTGTTGTCCTGGAGCAGGGCCAAATCATGGCGTGACCGCAGCGTGACTGCGGTGTGATGGCAGTGTGACCGCAGTGTGACTGCGGCGTGACCGCGGGGTGACCGTAGCGTGACCGCGGCGTGACCGCAGCGTGACCGCGGTGTGACCGCGGCGTGACCGTGGCATGTTGGCCCCATCCAGCGACATCTGTGAGGAAGCATCTTTCGGCCATGAGTGAAGGGAGCGGGAGGAAGTGGGGCAACACTCCGGTCGTCGCCTCAATCCCCATTAACTATGGATGGGTAATGTATCTATAACTCTATCAATATATCATACCTCTAATTCCGACAGGACTGTGAACCGCCGCAGGGATTCATCCTGGAGCAGGGCCAAATCACGACATTACCGCGGAGTGACCGCGGCGTGACCGCAAAGTGATTGTGGCATGACTGCGGCATGACCGCATCGTGTTGGCCCAATCCAGCGACATATGTGTGGCAGCATCTTCTGGCCAAGAGTGAAGAGAGCGGGAGGAAGTAGGGAAATATTCTGAGCGTTGCCTACCTCCCCATTAACTATGGGTGGGTAATGTAGCTAAAACTCTATCTAGGTATAATACATCACATTCCGACAGGACTGTGAACCATCACAGGGTGTCGTCCTGGAGTAGGGCTAAATTAAGGCATTTCTGCGGCGTGACCGCGACATGTTGCCCCGGTCAAACGACATCCATGGCCCATCATATTCCAGCCAGGATTCCAAATAAATCCTATGTAGTTGTCCATCACATTATAGAAACCGATCTTATGTTATAAAAAATAGACTCTTGATTCGGGATTGTGGTATGATAAAGATATATATTTCAAAATCTTTGTTTTTAAAAGTGGTACTAGGTAGTTGAAACTATTGATTGAGAGTAAAATAGTGCAGGTGTATTATATATCAGTGGTATATGAATTTCTTTGAACTCTAATAATAAAACTTTAGTCACCTTGAGAACAATAGAATTTGAGTATGTTTTTGCATCCCAAGATGCAACACAAATCTTATGGGAGAATTTATGTATGTAAAAAATTAGATGTGCATCGAGGCCAGGAAAACACCCCAAACAGTGTTAAGATGAAGCTTATGGTGGGGAGAACCATAGGCCTGACATGTGTTAAACAATGACACCATTAGTGTTCTCAGACATATAGGCTCGATTAAACACCCAAAGGGGTGGCCAAGTGGCCATGCAAAGACCCGAAACGGGTTTCTCCATAAGATAAGTCACAACGGACATGATATAACAAATAAACTATTTAATATGTTATAACAAGGGATTGTCGGAAGGTTGTAGTGAGCGGTACAATGATGCAACATCTAAAGGGAAATGAAATGACGAAAAAGAATCATATACCCTAAACTATCACTATGAGTTTTCGTAGACAGTGCACCTCCATTGGACGGGTTTTATTATAAAAACATGACTTTATTTATCAAATGAAACAATTATATTTTACAAAACTTGTTCAAGATATGCAATTCAATATAATTAAGCAGAATAAAGAAAGAAGGTGAATTCAATTTAAAGCATTCGTAAATTAAAGAGGCTATGAGAGGGACTCTACCTCAAGGTGGAACCAATCCGTCCACTTCGGCTCTAGGAGATTTCTAACTAAAAGCCGCTTCTCCTCCACTGGGTATAATCACCTTCACACACATGCAAGGACACCTAGCCCCTATGCACACACCCGCATGACCATGACCATGTGCAAGAGGATCCTTGCACATATGCTTATATGCATATATCAGTCTCCACTCACCTGCATATGCATTTATACATATATACATGGGAAAACCTAGCCACATACGTGCATAATAACTGTCATGGGTGACTATACACGTAACGGTGGAACCCACATACATATACTTACTTACCTATGCGTACGCAGGCGAGTCACCCTTGACTTGGTGACTCAAAACCAACGAGCAGGGATCAACAGACTACACAAAGGATATTAATAACCATAAAACACATGAAGGATGCTACATAACTAGTGAAAAACCAACAAATGGCATTAATGCTTTACCTATATTTGTAGTGGAGAACCATATCCACTCGAACCAACATGAAACGATCCAACGCTCTAACGAAAACAAAATATGGAGTTAAAAACACTAAACCCCAAATACATGATGTGTGAGACAAGTAGTAACCATATAATCTTACCTCGGATCAAAGCTGGTGGACTGAATCAATCTGAACTCCTTTTGGCCCCCTTAATAGAATATAAGTACCCTCCGTCCCTAGAAAGCAGTCAAAGATCTAAGTGACCAATGCGATAAAAAAAAATAACTAAACTAAAACACACCTGTCTCTTGTGACTATATGTATCACTACCTAACATATAAGTACCACATCACCCCATGGGTTAAATCATGTTCCTGCAAGCAAAGGGGAAATAGATCAATGTTTCAAAATGATACTATCAAATAGTACATTCCTATTAATTAACAATTACTCTTCTTATTAATGGTATATAATAAATTTGTCTTGAGTTTCAACATAGTTTGGTTTTGTTTGATACAAGGTATGGGGTCTTATTATTCTTGGTTTTTATGTTTATAATTGAGTTATTTATTTAAAAATGATTCATGTATTTGGCATTATTATTTATGGTTTTCGTTCTTAGCATGTTGCCATGGGGCCTATCCACATGAATAATTTTGTTAATGTAGGGTTCTGTTGACATTTATGTGCTTTAATGTGATTTATGTCACTAATTATGAGGATTTAGATCAAGTAAAATATTCCTAAGAGGATTGGGCCTTGTAGTGATAGGTGCTGCATTTGTACATCTAGCGTTTGATGAGGAAATACTTATGATGATGAATTGGAATCTTGGTAGGTTCTTAGAGTGGGATGGTCCCTTTGAGTATATAAAATGTATTATGAAAGTTTTACTCCATTTAATGATTCAGGAGTTCAACTAAAGAGACGAAGGATGAGATGATAGTGTGGGTATTGGGTATTATCAGACAGATTGGCATTATAATGCCAAGAGGTTTGGTGTGATTTAGCTTAGGATGGAACCAAGTTAGTGGGACTGGGTTATAATACATTATTTTGATGAGATTATTGATCAGATTATGGAGAATATAATATATATGGATTCAACATGGTGTTCTTTTGTGACTAGGACAATCATAATGTGAATAGTCCTCTTTGACTAGTTGGATGACGAGATATGCATCGAGGCATGGGATAATCCTCGAGAGATGAGTCTAAACTATGTGACTAAGATGATAGACTAGGATAGGTTTGATAGGATTGGGTGAGTGACCAACCCATGCTAGGATGATATGATGTATGGAGACACTTGGGGTTATTTATGCTATCTCATGGAGACACTTGGGGTTATTTCATGACTCAAACATACTCCTGAAATGTTCCCACATGATGTTTTAAAAAAATGATTCCATCTCAGGGAAGACCCCAAGGCTCCTCTATCTTCCAATGTTTCCTCACACTTAAACCTCATGGTATTATATTATACAAGTGATATACGTCAAAATATATTCTTATGATAGATATCATATCTATCACCGAACCACAAATAATCCTTTGAGGGATTAATCAGTCTGGTAAATTGTGATTTTTGAACTTCTTAGTAAACAACCCATCAAAATTTTCCTTTCGTTTCATTTTTCTATTTTGAAATGTAAATGATTTATAATTAAACACAACAAATAGTAAATGGATCGCAACTATATAATCAGGTGAGCATATCGTACATCTCTGGAAGTGGAAGCATCCCATGATCTTTGAATGTTTCGCCCACACTTGTTCAAAGATTTCCATACGCATTGTAAAATAAGTAGGGTATGAAGGGAAATAGGATTGAAATTTCATCATTCTAATATGCCATTAATGAAAACTAAGTGTTGAATAATGGATAGATGTCAGGTGGGTCTTAGGGAAAAAATTTCTATGAAAGAGTAATAAATCATTTTAGTTTTATACTTGTTCAGTCATCACTAAGATAAGATCTCAGTGCAAGTTCTAGTCAGTTTACATGCCCCTAGAATCTATCATGAAATATACCCAGATAAGAGTATGAAATTTAAGGATTATATTCCTATTGGGTAGTGAGAATAAAAAAATGGCAATCACAAATGGCATAAATCCTAAGTAGTTGGTCAATTAGTCATTATTTTGAAGATTTTGAATTTGAATTAATTACCTAAACTTAGCAATCATTCTAAAAAAATCTTAGTAGGAGTCAAACATAGTCCTTGGCACATTCACACTTAAATTTTTTTAATAACAAGGGAATAATGATTCTCAAGTTTAAATCATTCTTATTATTTTGAAAAATGTCTCATAGACAAGTGAGAATAATAAAAAATCCAAGTGCATCACATGTGAAACTATGAGAAACTCCCCCATGCTTAAAATGAGGTAGTGTCCCTAGTGTCAATGAAATATAGGTGAGAGTGGTATGGCAGTGATTTTTAATGTTTGTGGGAATGGATATAGAAAAAAATGAAAACAAAGGGAATTGAGAGCTCCCTGGGAAAATCAGTATGCCATGGGGTGTTTTCTATTGTAATCTTGCGTACCTGAAAAAGTGTTAGAGAAAAAAATCCATTACAAGATTACAAATATTAGTTCACCGAGATAAATATTTGGAAGAGTATATCAATAGGAAAATATCGATCAAGAACCCTGGAGAGAGGAGAGGGAGCCGAGAGGGGGGACGTCCCGCGGAGTGTTCGGCCATCGGGGGTCTCGTGCGCGACTAGAGAGGGAGAAGGGGGACGTCGGAGGAGGAGATTGAGGGTAAGGGGATGTCGCCAGGAGTGGGAGATGAGAGGGGATGGGGGAACGTCTCCGGGGAGTTGAGAGGGGAGGGGGAAGTCATCATTGTAGGGGGAGCCTAGAGGGGAAGGGGAATGCTGCCGGAGGAGAGGGAGGGGGTCGGGAGGCGGAGACGGAGGCTGAGAGGAGATAGAGATCAGGGAGGGGGGAGGGGGGGAGGGAGGTGGAGGTCGGGGATGGTCTGGGATGAGGATCTCTAAATTGGTTGTTAAATTTTTTTCTTTCACAATGGTTTAACAAAACTGTTTGGAAAACACATCAAAAGAAACCTTATACCAACTATTTAATAGAACCGTTGGTAAAGGGTGTTTATCCCACCAGTTTTTTAAACTGTTGGGAAATAAGTATTGGTATAAGTCCCAATTCCAGTATGCAAAATGGTTATTCCAAGAACCAGAAATTAGTCACATATACATGAGATGCCACTTGCACTGTTAGAGAAAACTATGAGAGTCCTCCAAGTCCACTATAAGTAACCACATTATTTTCCCTAGGAGTTGTATAGTTTTAGACAAACTACACACCCAGAAAAAATTTATCTGATTTTTATGTTTTAGGGTCCATCACTCCCAAATCATTATAGAACACTCTTGGGACATCTTGTCTCTCAAACCAAGTATAAAAACAACACATTTAATTCTTCCAACTCCCATAATTCCATTCTGAAGCTCTGTTTACAAAACAAACCATCCAACACACGACAAAAATAAAATTCATTTGGAATTTCATCTGGTCCAAAAACACAATGCACTACATTTCATTACAAGTTTCCAAGGTTCTTTTCAAAGAAAATATTTTTCCTAGAATTATGGAAATTTTTAGTTTTCAAAATTTATTTTCAAAGTAGAATGTTTATTTTCCTAAATAACATTATTAATAATACTTTTAATGTATTTCTATTTATTAATGACAATAAACCGTTCTTTTACTTTTTTATCCATTAAAGATATATTCAAATGATAACATCCTTATTGTTTCTATAGAATATTTAGGATCAGTTTAACTAGAGAAAGTTGGGGCATTACATATACTAGTTCTTCCAATATAGTCAATTATTGATTATTAATACATGTTTATTAATTTTTATTATTTATTAATATAATGAATGCATTGGAATTATTTAGTGATGGGTGCGGCATGAAATTACATAGCTCCTCGATGCGTCGGTAAATATCATGAGACATAATAGGTTGGGTATTTAGCCAAGGCCCTACCCATTTATATAGTATTTCTAGGAATATGCCCTTACTAGAATGTTTATGATGTATTGGCATGTGGCATTGATGGTATTTTTAAGATTTCCAATATTATGTATTCCATCATTATGAAATCTATTATTTTTTACCGTGTTATTATTTGAATAGCTATGATATCCATGGATAAGTGTCAAGATCTTGTAATTATTTATATTTAATTAATTTATTACCATTTATTCATGCATTATTATTCTTCAGGCTCAAGTTATTGATTAAATATAATTTTAATCTAGTTATTTACCTAGACATATTTATTAAGCCTTATTTACTAAATTTATCTTCCACTATAAGTTACCCTTACTAATATTTTGAGCTCACCCATATTTTTTTCTTTTATCTTGGATTCTAAAAATTATAAAATGATTGATATGAAAGGATATGCTAGAGATAATAGTTATGTTCTCATAGGAAATACATTATTGCATTTTATTTTTTCAAATATAAATATGATTCAAGTATGTATCTAGTTTACCAAGACTTCCAAACTCTTTGGTAATTTGGTATGTAATCACTTGTATTTTATTCTAATGTACTAAAGTATCCACCACCTCTAGGATACTATGGTAGAGGTATTTATAGTACTAAAATTACACTTTGGATGTATTGGAGTTTCCCAAGTCTTTATCATGTTCCAAACTCCTTTTTATTAAAAAAAATACTTTATAAAATACAACCTAGTTTATTCATAGAAAATATATTCATCATTTCCTTTACACAACCCCTTTCTGTAAATAATACTTTCACATGGGTAGTCCACTCTTTGATGAGATTGACCAATATAACTAGACAAATCAAGGATTAAAAAACTCTAATATTACCCCTAATATATTTTCAGTAGTATCTACTAAATGAAACTTCAAGCATTCCATTCCATTATGATGACATCCATAAGAGTTCAAGAAATTTAGTTTCTCATGTTCAATCCACTTACCATCTCCTTCACTTTTTATAGGACTAGACAATGGTTATGATCTAGGAAACTACTATCATGGTTCCTTAAAAAGTTCATTTTCTTTATATTAATACCAAAAATTTCTCAAATACTCCATCCTTCTTAATGTAAAAGCATTGAAAGGATGAATTTGGGGGTTTTAAAACTTATTTTCATTATGAATAGAGCTCATCCTAGATTCCCACTACCACCTTATCACTTTAGACAACTACTCACACTTTTTATCATATGAAATGATAATATAAGAAGGTTTGGATTAATATAAATGAGGTTGTTGTAGAATAGTACTTCCAAAATCATTTAGAATATTAGGATCTTTGGTAAACCATTATAAAATTCCAAAACATTATGACACTAAAAGATAAATATATTATCCATCTTGTGTGTTGATAATATAGTTAATTTTCCATGCTACAAACCACTTCCCTACCTCCCACTGGGTGAATTATTTTCATGTGAGGCCACCCTTTAGATCCCATCCATTATATGTATAGAAATCAGTTATTTGTACATACCATATCATATTAAATGTGATTTAGATCACATATTGCATTCTAACTACACATATATCCTTCATGAAAATACATTTTTGGTTTATAGTCATGTTTTACACTAAAACTGAATCACATATTAACATCACTATCTCACCAACCAATCTCCCATCAACATTTCAGTAAAATTTATTGTTAATAAACTTTTCTCTTTTTTGTTGTTATATATTCTCAAAGACATGTAGATTACTATTTTTAAAGATATAAAACTCTTTACATTGAGTGGAAAATCTCAAGATTCATCTCTATATAGACATGGTATTTAATAGAGTATAATTTAATCAAGATAGCGCAAAAATATCTCAATTGGTGCCTCCAACCAAATGTACACTGACCTCATTCACACTAAACATTAAAAAAAAACATTTCCCTAAAGATATTGCTTTTTTCTATTCATTATACCATCCTTGAAGGGTAAAAAGGAGCCTAGATGGAGTATTCAAGGAAGACTAAAAATCACACAATAGGGTGAAACTATTTGTTTTCCATAATTGGAACAATCATCTAGTTGTCAAAAAAGGAAGCAATGAAGTGAGAGTGGGGATAGAAAAGAATTTGTTAGATGCCTCATTTGGTTGAGATATTTTACGAGATCATTTTGGGGTCTCTTGAGTGTTATTATTACTCCTATATTCTCTCTCCACTATTACCCTTTTTCTTCATTTTATTCATCATTACCTCCTAGTTATTATGTTTCTACGAAATTATATATAAATTATACTTTTAGATTTTTATATTTTGGTGCGGGTTCCATCATTTGGTTCAACCTAATATATCTCTATCATTGGAGTAGAGAATAATATGAGATAATTATTTCTAGGAGAGTAGAGTGCAGTTGAAATAAATTTTAAGGAGTAGTGCACTACATGATATTTTCAATGAAAATTGAGAGCACAAATACTAAATTAATTAGCTCAAAATGTATGGGGATGTAGGTGCTCAAAAGTGTAACCTAGTGACTCGAGAGATTTAATGTTTCAATATGAAGATAAATCCAGCACGGGTGGGAACATTATATGTAATAGAGTGTTGAATTTCAAGTGGAAGTCTAAAAATTCATTGAAAATATGTTTCCTCACATAGAAACATAGCTTCAATAGGATAATGATCAGTTTATGAAAGAAAAAATTCCATGATCAGGAGAGTATAAGTGATGGGTCCATGAAGAAGTGGTGTGAGGCATTACTGATATATCTGGCCTAATTTTTTTAGTTTTTAAGTCAAATTGTTTGAGGAATGAAGTTTCCAGAATCAGTTTTTATGGAAAAATTTAGTGTGACATTACATCAAATTGTAAAATGAGGATATAATTCATAGTATAAGGATTCTAAAAGGATACTGGACCATCTAAATTCTTCTATGATATTGTGAAAAATGAAGGAGGTGATGACTTAGGTGAACTAAGTGGTGATTGGGAGGAGTGATAATGTTGTTAGTATGATAGTGACCATGTAAGTAATGGAAAAAAATCCTTCTAAAATTGAAGGACAGTGGATCTGGATTAGATATCAGGCTGGGTGGTAATTCCAATTCACAATACTTTTACCATTCTATTAGGGACAAGGAAATAGGAAACCTCTTTAATTTCACCACACCACATGAGGTGTTAGTAGGGGAACTAGATGATAGGGTTATGTGACTCTAAAGAGAATGGGGAGGTGAGACATAGTTCATGGTGCATCCAATGGTCCAACCCTTTATAGAGGTGAAAATTGTCACATCTAATGATAAGATCTTGTAGAAACATGACACATAGGTGGAATCACATTCTCCTAGACTCACTCAAAACTCATGATCTTAAAGGTAGTGCATGGCGCACATCATATCAATTATAGTTCAGTGCTTGGGATTCCATGAAGTGATGATATCTAAACAAGTGTTGATTGTGGGTTTTATTATATAGGATATGAGTGACCCAACAAAATTCTAGATATCTATATCTAGCATAGAGTAGTGAATAATAAAGATTTAATAATAGGGGACTCTTACACAGTAGCAATATAAGAATTATATATAGTAGTGGGGGACTATTACACTACAATGGAAATATGGGTAGATGAACCTTTCAAAATAAGGAACTGAAACTAAATAATATGATACATGTTTTATGATAATTAGAACCAAGGGGGAACTAGTGTGGATGAAGATTTAAACGATGAATGAAAAACAAATAGAGCATGACTAAATACCCATCCCTCGAGGATCTAACTTACCTGTGATTAACGTGAGGGAAATGAATAGTATTAAAAACTAAGAAATCTTATATTCCCAAAAGAAGGAATAATCAAATGCACAAATATAATTTCTAAGAGATCATATAGTAGGTAGGATCATTATGTATATTTAATGGAGAGTAAGTGGAGAAAGACTACATCACATATTGGAGATTTCTTGGAATGTATGTGAAGTAGGGATACATTACAGTCAATTTATTTTTTTAGTCTTGGGGACAAGACTGATTCTCATGGTAGTGTGAGAGAGTGACAGAGACCTAGATATTAACACATAAGAGGTCTATTTTAGGGAGGGAAATTAAGGTCCTATACTATAGTATTATTGAAAGGGTAGAAAATTCATAGTAGGGGGAAACTATAACCTGGAAAAAACTAGAAGGTTATTAAATAGGGAGGGTCTTAAGTGAGTGGGGGGATAGAAATAAATTGTATAAGATAGTTCATTTAGCTGAGAGATTTATAGGGAGAACTATGGAGTCTCTTTAGTTTTATTATTACTTATCTATTCTATATCCTCCATTTTTCTCTCCTTTATTATCTTCTGCACCACCTAAATTTAATTATGTTTCTACCAAATATTCTATCAATTATACTAATATATTTTTATTTTTTGGTGTGGGATCCATCACAAGAATATGTATAATTAATTTTAAATTTGAAAATAGTAAATTTAAGAGAAACTAAATATAAAAATAAATTACGTCCTTGAGAAACATTAGTAAGAACATTCTCTTTAATATATAGTTCGCTTAGAAGTATTGGTTTTTTGAGGATATGATAGTCAACTATATTTTTGTAATCTTAAAATTTCAGCTCTACATGTGTCTCTTCACCAATGATGAAATAAAAAAATATCACTCCTAGTTCAACTTTTATAAATTCAGATAGATTTCCCTATATTTCAGTTTATCTAGGAAACTCCCGCACTTTTACACTTTTTTTGATCTCCCGAGATATTTCTTTAATAAAAACTTCCATAAAAAATCTTCTAACACCAAAAAATAGAGAAATATAAGAAATATTTTGCATATAACATACTTTTAGCATTTAAAATTTTATTATAATGAAAATTAGGATAAAAGATTATCCTTGAACATAAGCTTTTATAATAATTATTATAAAATTTCATTTTGTAGATATATTTTCTCATTAATTTTTTCATCTAATTCAAAACATTTATGATTTATCTTTTGAATGTGAAGTTGATTTTGATTTTGAACCACTTAAAGAAAGTTGTTTTCTCTCTAAACCATTTAGTCAAACCTAGAATTGTATTTAGAAGCATTTTTCCATGGTTGACTGGATCTTATTTCCTATCATTTTTAATATGATTTTTAGAAAAACAATTAAGATAATAATATGAAATAACACATGCCTACCCAACAATAGTTCCAAAAAAGTGATATATTAAGACATTGTATAAGGGCCACCGATATACTTTATAATTTTATAAAACGATGGGGTAGTATAGTGGCTGACAATGGGGATCATTATCTTAATGAGACATTGGTCTGATAATAGTTTCCTCTTAGTTTTATTATAATATTTTTATTAAAATATTTAATTTTGTTGAGTTTTTAAATAAATTTTGAAAATGATGGAAAACAAAGATTACGGTAGTTGGAACAAAAATTTAAATTGAAATAGAAGTGGAGGATGGACCGAATTGGAAGCGATGAAAGTTATAAAGAATAATTATGAACCTAAGGAGTTTCACTAAAAACATGATTAATATTTTAAAAAAAATTATGTTCATTTTACTATAACCAAACTATCTCAATTGAATGTATGATGTCACACTGTTCGTCACCCAACCTCACTCTTTTGAATATCAAATACTCTCTACTAAAACTAATTTCATCATAAGATATTTTCTTCCATTGATTGTAATTGAGACTTCCAAATGTATTTGTGACATCCAAAAACACAAACCTAAGTGATAAATCACCCTCTTGATCTTTGTTAACAATAACAGTATGTGTTGGATTTGGGTGAATGAGAAGAAAAATTTTAGAAGGGACTTAATGGGTCATTAGCTCATTAAATATCACATCCATTGTTAACTAAATAGAATAATAGAAAAAACAAAAACAAAATTAAAGTCATAAACATATGTTCTATTTTGTCTCCATCAATCTAGAAAAGTGTTTCAGCTCTCTATTAAAGGATGTTCAAGTTCCCAATACATAACATAAAATAAATTGGCACAAAAAGTGTGGTATAAATAAAAGCTCAACCATACAAAAGGAATAAGAAAATACACTAAGAACAATAACACAACAATAATTACAATAAGAATAATACACTGAAGAAACACAAAAATACAATAAAATTTTTAATAAAAACATATCATAGAATAGAATCAGGGGACAATATGAAGTAAGAAAGCACTTAAAAATGTTAAACAACATAAAATACATATATAAGAAAAGATAATAGTGAGGTGGTGAGATATGCATAGAAAAAAACATGTTAGCATGATGTTAGTATAGTTAAAGTGGATGCATATATAGAAAATTATAACCAAAACCATCCCTTAAGAGTAATTTTATTCGGTAAAATAGAATGATAAATGGTGGATAAGTGGGTCTATGAACGGGAAAATGTTTTTACAATAGATGTGATTAAAACTAAAAATAAAGGTGCTGGGGAGTTTTTGAATCAGATTTTATAGAAGGGAACCTTCTTGGAGGACATAATGTAATGACCTAACCAAATCTAATTCCCAAATATTCATTCATTTATCTCTCTTTTTGATTATTTTTAGTTGTTGAGGTTGATGTATTTGACTGATTGTTTGGGTTTATTTGGTGGTATCATAGGTGTGTGTAGGATTAATTATGTAGAGTTATGGTTAGTGTGGTTGGAATGGTATAAGTTTTTAGTGAGGTAATGTAAGGTGACTTTATAAGGGACTTGGGAGGATAGTTGAGGCCATTGTTCTACCATTGAGACCAACAAATAATGATACTTTTTATTGTATTGAACTAAGATTCTCCATCTCAATAGTGATAACTCCATATTAGTTCAATAGAATACACATACAATCCCTCATATTAGAGTGTGTTAGGAATTCCTACTGACCAACACACACAAACACATACAAACTCCCTGAAGAAAAAGGTATTTTGTTAGAACACATGATTGATTTTTTTTGAAAAAATTGGTTTTCTTTTTTGGGAATGCTTTATTACTTTATATACACAAAAACTAAACATAATTACAAGGTAATAAAAACATATTATCTATATTTATTAGTCAAAGTAGATTAAATTAATTAAGGGGGAATAAATACAAGACATGTGGTGTCGAAATACACTGGGGAAATAAAGAAATTAAATGAGTGAAATAATAAAAGGAGAAAAAGTAATGATGAAATTAATTATCATGTTGAAATTAGTCAATAATGCCACCACTATTTTCCATCATGTTCACTAGATCTTGATGATTCCAATATTTTCACATAACTCTTAGAACATGGAATACCCAAGTGACTTCATGAGAGTGTCTGAAAACCACTCCTCCCTAGAATCATTCTCATCATTCTCCTCCAAATTCTCTAAAAAAATGTGGTGTTTAGGGGAGTGTGATTTTCATCCATGGCATCAAAAGGTTTGGCCATGGTAGATTCTGACATACTTTCAAGACTCCAAAGGGCCTCCTTTTTTACCCATGACTAGGTATGCGAGTGTCCATAAGATGTTGAAACACACACTCAACACCATTTCCTTCTCACTTTCCACCCATATAATGATTTCCTTGGATTGTCCCCAAATATTACCTTATTCCAGCATGAGTTTAGTTTTTCTTCACTAAAATAAGTTGGGTTTTCTACCATAGGGAAGTGTAGATCATCGAAGTTGAGATCACGTATAGAAAACCGAAGTGGCATTGATAACCAAATGATATAGTCTATTGTGCATAACTAAGTGGGATATTTTCATGATTGACATCAAGTGATTCTACCAATTTGGATGGTGGTGAGGAAACTCCACTACAGATGATGGAATATGCATTACCTCTTCCATTCTCGATATTGAATTATCTACATTGTTCACACTAAGAAGTCTGTGTTATAATCATTGGTCTCTAGAAGTGTTGTTGATATCCTCCATCCCTATTATACACATCATTGTATACTCAAATGTGAGTGGAACCTCACTCCTCAATATACATTATTCACCATGAGAACTCCAATCCCATTACAATACCTCATATATGATAACATCACACATTATGTGCACATCCTTTCCAATGGTGAGGTATACATGGTTCATATTAGATTCGTACTCAAACCCGATGAAGATCATTAGTATAATATGGTCACCCAAATTCTTACGGTGATGATTTTAATTCTAAACATTCACAATACAACCTATGGTGTAGAGAAAACCCACCACTAGTTTCTTTTAATTCTAGGCCTCAAATGATTTGATCCTGTCAAGGATTTGTATTAGCACTCAGTTGAGGATGAAGATGATGGTGGATATAGCCTCACCTCAGAACATACTAGGAAGGACCTTTTCCTTCATCCAGATTTGATCCATGGTGACCACAACTTGGTTATGACATTCTACAATCCCATTCCTATGGTGAATAGGGTGTTGTTAGTTGTATTTATACACCATGATCGGTGCAGTATTCACTAAATTATACCAAACTGAACTCTCTATTATGGTCTGTACGGAGGACCATTATATTATACCCCTAGTCTCTACCTCCATCATGGAATAAAAGTGTCTAATCATTTTCAAATATTGTTCCATTATAACTATTATATTGAACTATATGTAGTGGATAATGTCATCAATGATCAGTATAAAATAGTGGTTCCTACTCAGCATCGTTGGTATGATCTGTCACGACCCATCCTTGGGGCCCGTGCCGTGACCACCCCAAGCCTACCTTCCATAGGCCAGGGGATAGCGACAAGAACCAAAGGCGTAAATCCCGATAACTAGGAATACATTGCCTTTATAAAACATAAAAACATCTAACCAGAGTACAAGCGGAAGTAATACACTAAGTAGAAAAGAAATTGCTAAAAATAAAATAGACCAGAATACAAACCGAACTGAAAAGTACAAATACAACTAAATGAAAGTATAACAGAAAAGACATGTAGCTGGAAGAAAAGAAGAAGCTCATGGGAATTCCACCTCGGATCCTACCTGAAGGGTAGGTATAGATAGCGCAGCTCCTGGATCATCCACCATGGATCCTACCTGAAGGGTAGGTACAGATAGCATCCCCAACACTTTCGCCCGTGAAACTTCTTCTAGTACTGTTTCTTCATAAATTCCACCACCAGATACTGACTCATCATGAAGTCCACCTCTGGATACTGTCACGTCATGGGGTCCAACTCCGGGTACCGTCCAGTCCTTGAACACTCGGCCTTCGTCAGCGCTGTCGGTCGTCTGCATCCATCACAATGAGGTGCAGGCATAGCCCATGCAGGGGTGAGTATACGATACTCAGTATGGACCCCGAGACACTAAATTTCTCACAAAATCCAACAAGGATAACAACAAAGAATGATCTAAACAGAAAACCCTTACTTATTTATAAGCCCATACTTATACCTAAGTTATCAAGTAGCTCATCTCAATCACGAGGTAAACACAAAGGTCATTGACTCAGCTTAAAACATCATTTTATTCATGATGTCGAAACCACAACTGCTGGAGAACCCCTCCTATGTCGAGTACAGTGGGTCTGCCGCTACAACCAAGCGCTTCCCACTATCCTTGGACTGCTGAAGTACTCCACCTATCAAGTACTGTGTCCCTACTACTACAACCATGCGCTTCCTACCATGTGTCTTCCGCTATAACCAAGCACACACCCTCATAGCCTATAGAGGTACTCCTTCTGTTGACTACCGCTGGTCTGCCGCTACAACCAAACGCTCCTCCACCGTCGGTCTGCCACTACAACCAGGCGCTCCCCACTGGGCTATCTGAATCACTCCGAGTCCATCGATCAGCAGTCGTCATGTCTCAGCTAGTTACTAGGTCCCTGCACTCTGCTCGCTCGTCACAGGAGGGTCTACTCCACGAGCTACTGATCGATACTCCAAGTATCACAAAGTCCAATTAACAAGTATCCCAATAGTCCGCCACGTCATAAGAATCTCAACACAACAGACCTCGCGTCAATCGGATGCCCGGTCTATGTGTTATTAGATTTTTTATCCCGGGGGCCCAAATGGTTTCATGTACGAACCAACCCGACCGTATCTCAACTGTACCCCAAACTCTCATAGGTTATACTCATAGGGACCGTTTCTCAACATGATTACCAATTCCACTAACGGTTCATCAAACGGACGTCTGGTCTGAAAGTTATCGGCTTTTCCGTTCCAGGGGCCCGTTTGGATTTCGGGTACAATCAAACCCGGCCTTACTCCAACTGTGTCCAAACCTTAGGTGAAGTATTCCAAAAGTTCCATCTCATCAATAGGAATCCAACAAAGTTTACGGCACTCCAATCGGACGTCCGGAACTCAAGTTATAAGTGTTTCGGCTCCGAGGGCCCGGTTGGTTTCGTGTTCGGACCAACCCAGCCATACACAAAGTTCACCTAAACCTTGAGTGTAATATACAAAAATTACCATCTCAATCCAAGGAATCCTACGCAAATGAAAATGCATCGATCGGAGGTCCAAAACTCATGTTATGACCGTTTAAGAGAAAACAATCCTAATATAGGGGGTTCGGGCCCAGTCAGACCCGACCCGATACACCCTGGGTCGGCCCGAACCAGGTTGACCCACCCCGGTCCAGGTACAACCCAGTTGGGCGTGGCCCGACCCGGCTGGCACGGTCCGGCTGGCGCGGCCCGGCCCAGCGGGCGCGGCCCGACCCGGCACAGGCGGTCCGGCCCGGCGCGGACGGTCCGGCCTGGCGCGGGCGGTCCGACTTGTGGCTGGGCACTCTGCTTGTGGCCGAGCGGAGCACAAAGGGGGGGGGGGGGTGCTGCCCCCTGTTTCCGTAATGGCAGACCCTACGGGGACCGCCCTTTTCACCGGTTGGGGGTTTCAACCCCCAGTTTATGCGGAAAAACGGCTGGCCATTAAGGCCGGCCGGTTAGACTACTGCGGGACCCTTCGGGTTCCCGCCTCTTGGAGAACCGGCGGCCGGTCGAGCCTGGATTCCCCCTGCTGAAGACATCCATGGCCTTAGGCCACGGCTTCCGTCCGACTAGTGCGGCGCGACGGTGCCACGCACCATCACCACCACCACGGCCCGCTCCGGCTGTAGTTCCTTCGGCTTCACCAGCGTCGCACGCTGGTGCTGCGCACCACCACCGCGGACCGCTTCGGTCGTGGTCCACTTCGATCCCACTCAGTGCTACAGCACCACGCCGTCTTCACCAAAATCGTCAACAAATATCAATAATAAAATGGGGAGGAGGATCAGTCGTGTTTGTGCGGTCCGATCTCCTCCCGTTATGACGATAACAAGCGGTCATAATTTAATCCACGAAAATCGATAAATTAACATGGATGAAGATAACCCCTACCTTGAAGAAGGTTTGCGGTTGTCAAGTGTCACATACGTTGGCGTCGTTTCTATCTCCGTCGATGTATCCTTCCTTGTCGCGAAGGAAGAAGAGGATGGAGAAAACCAGAACTGTCGAGTCGACGTTCTTCATCGAAGTGGAGACGTTCTTCTAGGAAGATGAAGTTCTTCCAAAGCTAGAGCTCTCTCCTCCCTTTTCTCAACACAACAAAACTAACCCCCAGAAATAAAATAATCTCCTATTATTTTATTATAACATTCCATGGGTTCAAATTACAAAATTCAAATACTTAATTCAATTAATTGAATAACTGTTGGCATCGTTTAATGAGGGGAAGTTGGAAGAGGAGAAGTCAAAGAATTAATTACGAAGGAGGTTTAATGGGGAGTTTAAGGGGTTATGGGGAAAGTGAAGCAGTGGGGCTCGTGTGGGCCCCACCACACAAATATCCTAACAAGAGTAGTTAGAACTAGTGGGTCCCACCCCAACTCCCACACTTAGGATATAACCACTTAGATACAGAAAATAAAATTGTACCATATTTTTATTTACATCACATTTAATCCAAAACTTTTATCAACTCCTCCCAAGAAAACGCACCTCCGGGAAAGGTCCTCTTAAGAAATTAACAGCATTGTGGTTCCATTGGTGCCCTCATATTTCAATTCCGTTCACCAGATCAAAAGTTAGAAAACCCCGCTCGTCCGTTTACTGAACGTACCTGAGCTAAACCTCAGAAAATTATTCCTGGAACACCGGGCCTCGGAATCAGGTGACATCAGAAACTGCGCACTTGTAAAATCTCAATGAAATTAAGAGAAAAGAATTTCCTTGAAATTTACTGGTCTTTACATTACTCCCACCTCAGGGCTTTACGTCCCTGTAAAGCTACATCATAAACTAAGGGAAACAAAATGAGGTACAGAGCAAGCAACTGAGCCTCCCGATCCTATGTGCTCTCGAGGAGGATCTCGTGCTGCCAGCGAAAGCACTCAAGAGTAATAGACCGTCCTTGTAGGACCCACTCCTATCGATCGTCAATCGATATCGGAACCTCCACAAATGTAGCTACATCATCGATGTCCAGCTCCCCGTGATTGATGATATGGGTTGGTTCATTCACGTATCTCCTCATCTAAGATACGTGGAAGACGTATTGCACCCGGTGCATCTATGGTGGATGGGTCAAGCGGTAAACCACCTCACCTACCCTGTTGAGGACCTAGAAGGGTCCGATGAACCTCAAATATAACTTGATGCCCGGGTCAAATCTCCGTAATCCACGTCATGGTGAGACCCGTAAGAAAACATGGTCTCCATCCTCGAACTCTAGTGGTCTCTGTCTCCTATAATATTAGAACTTCTTCATGTATTGTGCAATCCCCATCTGTTCCAGGATGAACTGTGCTTTCTCCGTTGTAGTCTAAACCATCTCTGGTCCTTCAAGAGCTTCTAATATTTATCCTTTTCTGATAAGAGAAACTTGATCTCATCCCCTGGATTAACCACGTTCTTTGCCTAATACAGTCAATCCTGACATGAATGATACTGATCCATGCCATGGATGATGTTGTAAGGCCTCGATGCTACTACCAAATGATCCAACCGTTACTCTCGGTTCCAAGGGTTGAGTCACACTGTCAGCATTAGTGTGTGGTCACTGGGTCTCCACCCGTAGGAATCTCAAAAGTGAGGGTCAAGTTAATAGTTTAAACTGGAACCTCTTAGTACACAATAAGGAAGGAAGCAAATGTCACAAGGACAAGTTTCTTTTATTACTACAGCTCAATGTACATAGATATATATAAACTAACAACATCAACAATGACAACAAGGAAACTAGAAGAACCATGATCAAAGGTTTCCATGCCTGGAACTAGTCCTGCTCTTGTCCGCCTGCTTCCGGAGCTCCATAGTCGTATGCTTCAACTGCCTGAAGCTGAGCTCTCCCATGTACACATGTTCCCTACGGTCGGGGTGGACCTCCTTATGGTGGTGGTGGCAACACCTCGAAGCGTTGTCCACCTCCAGCTGCATGGACATCTCCCCTGCCTCGGTCTCCTGCTCCTTGCGGTCTACCTCGATCGAACTTCGGCCTTTGCTTGGGAGGTCCTTCATTTATCTACTGATCATATGTATGGCGGGTCGGACAGTCACGTGCCATGTGACCAACCCCACCGCATGAGTAACATTGTACGCTCCTAGTACGTCGTTCTCCACCCTGGGTGCCTGGCACACACAATCCTATGTCATGCGGTCGACCACCTGTAGGTCGGGTCCTCTTGGACTTCTACGTCATTTGTCTACTACCCGGTGCAGAAGACTCTACCACATGTGAGCTAGTGGTGGGTCCTACTGCTGGAGACTGCTCATCAAGGAAACTCTCCACTAAGAGGGATCGCTCCAACACACCTGTCTGCGTCGAGATGCTGTGAGAAACAACTGAAGCTCTAATCTCTCGCCTGAGCCCCTACTCGATGGTTCGGGCCTTGAAGAACGAGCCCTGTACATATCAGTGGAGTAGCGCAAGAGATTGGTGAACCTCACTAAATATTGCGCCACTATCATGCTACCCTGTTGAAGCTGAAGTAGCTCCAGTATATGGACATCTCCAAGGGTGGCTGGTACAAACTCTTCCAGGAATAGGCTCTCGAAGTCTGGCCATAGAAGTGTCGCCTCGTCATGCATCTGGAGCATCAGGCTCCCCCATCTACCTGCTGCTGCCTGAAGGTGGCTAGAAGAAAGGATCACCATGAATTCTGTTGGCGTCCCTACTAGCATGAAGACTCTCACCATAGCCTCCAGTCAATAATCAGCTGCCTGCGGGTCCGTCTCTCCCATGAACCTGGGTGGCCTCTGGCGATAAAACTCGTGCAGCGCGCTTAAGCGACGTGCACTCTCTGCTACTAGGGCTGGTAGCATCGGTGGCCCAACAGGTGGTAGTACCACTGGTGACTCAGCTGGTGCCTCAACTGGAAGAGGTCCCTGTAATGTGGCCTCGTCGCTCGGCGGGCTGTCAGTACGTACAACGCTCGGGGCTCTAGCTGGTCGTCCACGGGGAGGCATCCTGAAAGAAATAGATGCGACACGGTCAAAGTCTATACCTGGTGAGCTAACCTGGTTTTTGCTGACTTTAAAAATTTTGGAAACACACATGCAGTTAGTGTTTTCGTGCACCGAGTCGGAAATTGGTAGTCGAGGTCCTGGTGCATGGATACTTCGGCCGCCGCACCAACACAGGACTCCCTGGACTGATAACCACACTCAATACCCATAACACAATTTCTTCACATAGAAGAAATTATCAGAGTCCTGTGTTCTGTGGTAGAACTGACTCCTCTGATACCAATTTGTCACGACCCATCCTCGTGGCCCGTGCACTGACTACCCCAAGCCTGCCTTCCATGGGCCAGGGGCTGGCGACTAGAACCAAAAACGTAAATCTCGATAACTAGGAAGGCATTTCCTTTATAAAACATAAACATATCCAACTAGAGTACAAGAGGAAGTAATACACTAAGTACAAAAGAATGTGTTGAAAAGGAAATGGGCCATAATACAAAACCAACTGAAAAGTACAACTACAACTAAACAAAAGCATAACAGAAAAGACAAGTAGCTGGAAGAAAAGAAGTAGCTCATGGGTCATCCACCTCAGATCCTACCTGAAGGGTAGGTACAGATAGAAAAGCTCCTAGATCGTCCACCACAAATCCTACCTAAAGGGTAGGTACAGAGAGCCTCCTCAATGCTCTCATCTTTAAACCTTCTTCAAGTACCATCTCGTTGTGAAGTCAACCTCTGGATACTTTCACGTCGTAGGGTCCACCTCCGGGTACCGTTCAGTCCTTGAACACTCAGCCTCCTTTAGCGTTGTCTGTCATCTGCATCCAACACAATGAGGTACGGGAATATCCCATGAAGGGGTGAGTATACGATACTCATTAGGGACCCCGAGACCCTCAAGGTCTCACAAAATCCAACAATGATAACCACAAAGAAGGATCCAAACAGATAACCCTTACTTATGTATAAGCCCATATTTATACCTATGTTATCAAGTAGCTCATCTCAATCATGAGGTAAATACAAAGGTCATTGACTCAGCTCAAACCAAGACTTTATTAATTATGTCGAAACCACAACTGCTGGAGAACCCCTCCTCTGTCGAGTACAGTGGGACTACTGCAACAACCAAGCACTTCCCACTAACCTTGGACTTCTGAAGTACTCCACCTGTCGAGTACTGTGGGCCTGCTGCTACAACCAAGCGCTTCCCACCATGGGCCTTCCACTATAACCAATCGCACCCCCTCATAGACGAAAGAGGTACTCCTTTGGTCGAGTACTACGGGCCTGCCACTACTACCAAGTGCTCCTTCGTCGTGGGTCTGCTGGTACAACCAAACTCTCCCCACTGGGCTATCTGAATCACTCCGAGTCGATCGATCAACAGTCGTCAAGTCTCAGCCAGCTACTAGGTCTCTGCACTCTGCTCGCTCGTCACTGGGAGGGTCCGCTCCAAGAGCTACTGGTCGATACTCCAAGTACCAAAAATTCCCACGAAGAAGTATCCCAAATGTCTTCCACATCATAGGAATCTCAACACAATAGACAGCACGTCAATCGGACGCCCGGTCTGTGTGTTATTAGCCTTTTCGTCCCGGGGGCCCGATTGGTTTCTTGTACAATCCAACCCAACCGTACCACAACTGTACCTATAACTCTCATAAGGTATACTCCTAGGGACTTTTTCTCAACACGATTACCAATGCCGCTGACGGTTCGTCAAACAGACATCCGGTCTGAAAGTTATTGGCTTTTCCGTTCCAGGGGCTTGGTTGGATTTAGGATATAATCCGACCCAGCCTTACTCCAACTACATCAAAACCCCAAGTGAAGTGTAAAAAAAGTTCTGTCTCATTAAGAGGAATCCAAAAAATTCTAAGACACTTCAATCGGACGTTCGAAACTCAAGTTATAAGCTTTTCCCCTCTAAGGGCCCGGTTGGTTTCATGTTTGGACCAACCTGGCCATACCAAAAGTTCACCGAAACCTTGAGTGTAATATACCTAAACGACCTTCTCGATCCACGTAATCCTACACAACTGACTGTGCATCGATCAAAGGTCCACAACTCAAGTTATTTCCATTTAAGTGAATACGGTACGAAAATTGGTGGTTTGAGCCCAGCCTGACCCGTCCTGATGCTCCCTGGGTCGGCCCTAACCAGGTCGACCTGACCCGGGTCTGAGTCCGACCTAGTTGGGAACAGCCCGGCCCAGCCGACGCGGCCCGACCCAGCATTGGCGGTCCGACCCGACGGGGGCGGTCCGACCTAGCGCGGGCGGTCCAGCCTGTGGCTGGGCGCTCAGCCCGTGGCTGAACGGGGCATGAAGGGGTGGGGGGGGGGGCGTTGGCCCCCTGTTTACGTAACAGAAGACCCTAAAAGGTCTACCTTTTTCACCGGCCGGGGGTTTCAACCCCCAGTTTATGCGGAAAAATGGCCGGTAATTAAGGTCAGTCGGTTGGACTGTCGCGGGACCCTTCGGAGTCCCACATCCTAGAGCGTCGGCGTCCGGCCGAGCCCGGCCACCCACTACTGAAGACCGCCGCGGCCTTAGGCCGCGACTTTCGTCCAACCGGTGTGGTGCGACCACACCACACCCCTCCGTCACGGCCTCCCTCGGGTTCTCCGGTGAGGCGCGACGGTGTCGCGCACCATCCACACCACCGCGGCCCGCTCAAGCCGTGGTTCCTTCGGCTTCACCGGCGCTGCGTGACGGCACTGTGCACCACCACCGTGGCCCGCTCCGGCAGTGGTTCTCTTCGATCCCGCAGAGTGCTACGACACCATGCCTCCCTCACCAAAATTGTCAACAAAGATCAACAATAAAAAGGGGAGGAGGATCAGTTGTGTTTGTGCAGTCCGATCTCCTCCTGTTATGATGATAACAAGCAGTCATAATTTAATCCACGAAAATCGATAAATTAACGTGGATGAAGATATCCCCTACCTCGAATAGGGTTTGCGGTTTTCAAGCGTCACATACGTTGGCGTCGTTTTCGTCATCGTCGGTGTCTCCTTCCTTGTCATGAAGGAATAAGAGGATAGAGAAAACTGGAACCACCGAGTCGACATTCTTTGTCGAAGTGGAGACGTTCTTCCTGGAAGATGAAGTTCTTCCAAAGCTAGAGGTCTATCCTCCCTTTTCTCAACACAACAAAACTAACCCCCAAAAATAAAATAAGTTCCTCTTATTTTATTATAACATGAAATGGGTTCAAATTACCAAATTCAAATACTTAATTCAATTAATTGAATAATTGTTGTCATGGTTTAATGAGGTGAAGTGGGAAGAGGAGAAGTCACAAAATTAATTACAACAGAGGATTAATGGGGAGTTTAAGGGGTTATGGGGAATGTGAAGGGTTGGGGATCATGTGGGCCCCACCCCACAAATATCCTTACAGGAGTAGTTGAAAATTAGTGGGTCCCACCCCAACTCCCACACTTAGGATATAACCAATTTGATACAGAAAATAAAATTGGCCCACAATTTTATTTACTTCACATTTAATCCTCAACTTTTATCAACTACTCCCGAGAAAATGCACCTCCGAGAAAGGTCCTCTTAAGCAATTACCGACGTTGCGGTTCCATTGGTGCCCTCAGATTTCAATTCCGAGAACTGGATCAAAAGTTAGAAAAACCCTCTCGTCCATTCATTGAACGTACCTGAGCTAAACTTTCGAAAATTATTCTGGGTACACCGGGCCTCAGAATCAGGTGCCGTCAGAAACCGTGCCCTCGTAAAATCCCAAAGAAATTAAAAAAAATTCTTTGAAATTAGCGGGTCTTTACATGATCATCTAGAATAGGTCACTATGAACAAGTTTAAGGGAATACTATACATGGTGGTTCTCTTACTCAGGAAAAAACACTTTTCACTACTTCATTGTGAGTCAGCTTTCAAAAATTTTATCCACATGATCAATCCATAGAAACTCTCACACAATATTGCATTGTGTGAACCTACAAGAAGTATAGAAATTTAGGTGACAATACCTTGTGTTCCAACGTAATTCCATCTCATATTCCATCAATAACAAGAATATTATCTATGAAATGTTGAGTCTAAGCTTGTATAGCTAATCTAAGAAGTGCTTAACCATGAATAGTAGGTGCTGGAGCAAGTTGAAAATCCTAAAGATGTTGTTGTTGATAAGTTCTGGACCACTAGTATCGTCAATTTTTTAGATGCTGATGACGTTGGTGGTGATACTTAAGATGAAGTAAACACCCATGATCACATTGTGATCTTCAATATTGTAGGTGAAAAATATCATCTCTCGCCCATCAATGTTGATGACAGATTCATCACCAAACTTTAAAATCCCATGGATCACAACGTTGAGTTTGGAGAATACTACATAGGATCTAGTCATTTGGTTTGTGGAATCAACATCGAGGTTCCATAGGTTGTCGTTAACCACATCCTCCCAATCCAATTGTGAGAAAAACATCACTTTGACCAACAAGGGGGGATACTTCACAGTGGTGGGTAATTAGGAGAGGAATATTGTAATAGTAGAGAGTTAGGAACCCCGCTTTATAGGCTTCCATAAAGAGTGTAGACTCATCATCGTCTCCTTGGGTTAGATGAAAAACAATATATTTTAGCCTATTATGGAAATATTTTTCATAATGGACCATTTTTACAGAGTAATGGGCTTGGTCCATTGAGATATCATGATTACTATTGGATCTTAACCCATCCTTTATATTCTCACTGTTTTTTCCATCAATCATTTATTTGTGGTGGTTAACAACCTCAATTTCTAGACATTGATTTATTAGAGGATCCCTCTTAAGCCACTAATCTTTAATTCATGAAACCTAATACTATATGGTAAGTGTTATCTTCCCTCTAGCATTGGTAGTGGGAACTAGATAAAAATACCATATACTACTTTGAGTCTCCCTTTTACCTCCTCTATAGAGAGCACTGAGTGGTCAAGAGACATCACAATTGAAAGTGAAATTTGGGAGAACCTAGAGGGTAAATAATGAAATTACTTATCAATGGACTTGTATGAGGGATCCAGTTTGATGAGAATTGTGAGTTAGTTGACTAACCCAGTGATCCAAATGGAAAATTCATCCAATAATTCACCATTGAAGAAACACCTTCTTACTCCTTGAAAATATTATATGCATTTTCCTTGTATGATCGATTAATGTTGATGTGAATTTTCTTGAAAGTGTCCCATATCATATTGGTTCTTGAATTGATGGTGAGTATAAAGATGATATCTAGATGAAAAATGCATAGTATGACATCAAATTCTATCATATCATCGTGGATTTCAATACAAATGGTTTCAATGGCATACCAAAGTCCTTGAACCTGAAGCATAACCTTCATTATCAAGTCCAAGTCATCATATTTCATCTTCATGATAATAGGGTACAACACCGACAATCGACCTCCCTCCCAACTCAATATACTTCCAGAGGTATATCTCTTTTGTCAACCTGGGCTCATACAGTGACATCATGGATCAATTCATCCTTTCTATGATTTAAAGTGTCAAGAATTCCCACTAATCAACACACACGGATGTTGATGAATGCCTGAAATGGGAAAGGATTGAGCTAGAAAACATGATAGATTTTGTGCTGTAAAAACAATAATGATTTGATAGTGGCGCTTTATTTCATTATATAAACAATAAACTAATCATAATGACAAGGAAATAAAAATACAATTTTTGTGTTTCTTAATGAAACAACATTAAAATAATTAAAGGAGAATAATTGAGGGAATGCAGTGTGATAGAGAAAATATTTTAAATTAGTATGATTTTAATTATAATGTTTTTAATCCCAATTTTTAATTTTTTTTATGGATTTTATCCCATTTTATTATTTTAGTGGTATTTTCAGTTTAATTGCATAAAGGACTATTTTGTATATTAACTAATTTAATTTATTTTAATTATTTTGGACATAAATTTTTTTATACTAATCCAAATTATGAATTTAGTTAATTATATGATTCCATACATAATTGGAATCATTTAATTATTCTGTAACCAAATATAAATCCATAATTTTAAGGTCAAACCCCATCTCACAAGTCAGGCCTCAAATATTATGTATAGATCTGGTGATTTTTTATGTTGGGTCCATATCTCATAAAGAACTCGTCCAGAGAAGCTAAAATTCAACATGAAGAAATTTATTATCTAGGGTAGAAACATATTTAACTGTAGAATCACCAAATTTGACCTTCTTAATTCTCATTCATTCATAATAATGTAGCGAATTTAAATATGAAGAGTCACCTATCCAGAATTAAATTTATGTTGTAAATCATCCATAACTCATAAATATGGGGTCTAATAAAGCATAAATTTGGAGGGTGAATTCATAAAAAGAAGTTTAAATACTTTAAAGAATATTTTTTTCCACTTAATCAATTTAATAGTTCTAACATGATTAATATTTTTGGGGATAGAGTTAAATCCAAAAATTTACTCCATTTTCTTATAAAAATGGGTTTCCTCTTTATTCAAAAGGGTTGACACTCTAAGTGTCCATTTTCTATAGTTTTTTAGTTTTTTATATTATAATAGTATTCTTCATTATTATTATATGTTATTATTTTTATTCATCTCATTCTCTCATTTTTTTATGTTTTGTGTTTCCACTCTATTTTTCTTCTTAACTGTGAACTCTTATGCTCATGATCCTAAGTAGCTAACCCAAGGACGTTATCGGGGGATTAATACATTGATGAACTCAATTATTTTAAAATTATTGATTAACGTTTCTTATTTTCATAGAGTTAGTTTCAGGGGGATCTTAGTTGTCAAGGTACCTTTGTGTCTCCACTTGCCACCCTATGTTTAGCCTTCGCTTCTTCAATTGTTTTCCTCGATCGATGAGGCGGATGTGTGATCTATCAGTGAGAATTTAAGGACCATATATTTCCAAAAATATTAATAAGATTATGTTCATTCATATTATGGATCATGTTAATTAAGTAAATTTGAAACTAATAATAAGAAAAGTAAGGTTCAATATGGGTGATTCTCTCAGGAATGTCTCTTATCTTTCTAATATCATTCTGTTTGCTTACATTGTGTTTTCATTTCATATGCATGTTTAATTTTAGTTTTTCATTATAAATTATCAAATATATATTTTTATTTATTTTATTACATAAATATATAAAATATTAAAAAAATTAATTGGATGTGGTGAGTGTTTGACCACAATAAATCCTTAAGTGAACTACATAGGTTAACACCGGTGCTGCGCTTAGTTATAAATATTTTGAGAGCATGCAAGACAAAACTTAATCAAATTAGAACCATTTATGGGGATCCAAGTGGTATTACATCAATATTTTTATTCAAAGTTTTTAAATAAGATTCTTTTATTTTATTAAAAAAAATAAAAAATTTCAAAAAAAAAATGAAAAATATCTTTATTCTTGGTGTATTTAATTTCAAATTATTATTCATGGCCTAAAGAATCATAATTGAAAGAAGAAGTTCAATGTGATCATAATGCTAATTTTCAAATAATTAGTGATTGAATGAAAAACTATAAGAAAAAAAGGATTGTGTAGATGAATATGTATGCACGCCCCAGGAGTGACCGAACCTGGAAGAGAAACTAAATCAAAATAAGAGGTGGAAGAGATTTCACTAATAATATTTTATGTTAAATAAACTAAGGTGGGTGAGAAGAAGCTTCTAAATGAATTAATCACATAATACAAAACCCAACAATTACTCAAGGAGGTATTCTAAGAAAACATTCCATGTGATATACTCACGGGAGATTAATATTTTTTGGAAGAATCCTAGAATCACTTTGTTGAAGACAACCCAAAATTGATCTTTTCATCATTAATAATGAAAAATTATTACCTTTATAAATTTAAATTTATTTGTAATAAAATTTAAAATATAAACCTACTGAGATGGAGTTTTTAACGGTCCTTATAGAAGGGATAAATTTTCCTGATGACATACTTTAAAGTGAATATTTCATTACTAATTCTTTAAGTTTTAATATTATTCAAGATGAATTGTTTTATGACTTCTCTTTTTCTAAATTGTTTGGAACAACAATAATTGATTAGACATTGTATATTAAGGAAGATACCTCCCAAGTAGTGGTAATTAAAGATGAATACCTAGAAAATATGGTGGTGGTGTGACTACTCCCCCTATAATAATTTTCACACCATATAGAGGAGGATACAATATAAGTCAATAGGGAGTACCCCTATTTTTATTTCCATCCAACTACGAGCCTCAAATTCTCAAATTCACCATTCTTGGGGTTTGTGAATTTTATTATCCTATTTGGGGTAATCAATTCTCATTTTTTACTCATGAAAACTAAGAAAAGTTACATGAGATGGTTCTTCTCAATGAAACCACATCCACCTTCTGATTGGGGATAATCCAATGCAACTACATGACTAGAAGCAATAAAAACCTAACACCCACTTGCGGGACTAATCCAAGAATTATCCCATTTCTATCCCCTTTCCCTTTATTTTTATTTTTTTTCTTATGTCTATTAATTTATTCCTCTTATTTTTAAAGTGGTATAAAATAGTAGGATAACTCAAGGTTCCCATTGAAAATTAAATCAAGTAGTGTGTGTCCTTTATTTTATTTTATTTTATAGCCAATTAAAGTTTTGCATGTAAAACATTCTTGATCAAATTTGACCTAAAATGAGGGTAGTAAATAGAAATGGCATGGGAAAGGGATGTTAATCTATATTTAATAATTTTTTTGTGATTATATTTTATTTTTCATGTAACTCTACTATAAAAGGGACATATACCCATAGTTTTTAACCATGGGTATATCCCCCAAAATCATGGGTATTGGCTATACCCATAGTGTTGGGAACAATGGTTAGTTTATCCATAAGTATAGCTCTATGTTATACCCACAGTTTGAAAATTCTATACACACAGTTTCAAAACTGTGGGAATAGGTGTGTGATGTCGTGTCATTAAACCTATACCCATAGTTTTAAAACCACTAGTATAGGTTTTAAAAAATCACTGACCATAGGGTTCTATCATTGGAACTTCTGTATATAATTCACCTTCCTAAACACTACAACATATTTTCTTATATTTATATAAATATATATCTAATTATATATATTTATCTAAATTGTGGCTATAGGTGGAAAATTGTGGCAATATGTGTTCCTGTGGATATTTTTTAGTCCTGCTCAATTTCCCCCCTTAAAATGGGAAATCTATACACATGGGTTTGAAAAAATGGGGGTATATTCTTGATCTATACCAATTGTTTTTGGAGAATAGTGGGTATAGGTCTTGAAAAAAACCCTATGCCCACGATCATTCATAAAAACATGGGTATAGGTGACAATTTACAACATATACCCATGATTTTCCAAAATCATGGGTATAAGTTCCCATGAAATCCCTATACCCATGGTTTTTGGAAAACCATGGGTATAGGGGTGACCTATACCCATCGTTTTTTTTCTAAGATGTGGGTATAAGGCCTATTTCAATTAGAATCTTTTTTTTAATGTTTCATGCTTTTTTCCATCTTTGTTGTGTGTTTTTATGATTCTTGAGATGAATCAAATACTCCAGAAAATTAAAACTATATTTCTATTTTTGGGAAATTAATTAATTTTAATGTTTGGGGATTTAAATTATTGATGAATGGATTTTGTTTCTTGATTTATGATCTTTTCATTTTATGATGTTTAAATTATTGTGAAACTCATGTGCACTAGTACGGTAAAAATTGGAAATATTTACTAAACCCAAGAGTTTTCTAAACCTTTTTAATATATTGTTCACATTTCTCTTTTTCTTAAGATCCATGAGACATGCTGTGTGATCAAAAACTTATTTTTTATCTCCTTTTCATACATGTTAGCATTTATGGAATGTGTTGAGTATTATTTAGGCACCACTTTGAAATCCATTTATATATTGAAGTATACTTTTGGCCTTTATTTTCATATTAAATTTATCCATCCCATAATATCCATGAAAAAACTTGTTAGGAATACACATTATAAGTATTTTAACTATTTAAAAACTTCTCTAGAAGCTAAATTCATGATTATTGTTAAACATAAGTGTGTGGGAGGGATAAAATAAGCTACATTTTGATTTTATAAATAATATTTTTGAGATGAAATGGAAAAAAAGTTTCAATATTTACTAATACCTGGGTGGATAAAATTTCATGATGGAAATATGGATGGGTGGAAAAAATTATTATTAAAAATATGGGTTGGGTGTTTACCAATACTTGAATATCAAAATCTACTTCTATTTTTATAAAAAACATGTCTCTAAATAGAAATCCAAATATTAATTTAAGCTCAAAAAACTCTAAATTTTGGGGAAAGGAGGGATAAAAATTGTCAATGATTATAAAATTTCAATTTGTGAAATTCCCAAATAAATAAAGAGGTGTTAAGAGGTGATTCATTTTTGGGCTGATTGAGGAGCACACCATTCTTGAGAAAACTATTTTTATCCATTTACATAACATTAGAGATTAAACCTCCCCATTATTCCTATTATTTTTTACATTTTAAACCTGATTACCCTTATCCTAATAATATCCCATGAAAAATAATTCATTATTGACACATTTGTGACTCCATTTATTAGAGACATTAGGAGGAAATAAAACATATAGAGATCACACGTGTTCTTGGGAATGAGAAAAACTCCCGGTATAAAATACTTGAGTTAATTGAGAAATATTTTTCTAGGGAGGTAGAAATGACATTAATGTGAGACTTAATAGGATATTGAATACATTTTTATGATTTTTGAGGATTTAGGGAATATTTAGCCATGTAGACGACATACTATTTTCCATGATTTGATAATTGAGGTGTGTTGTAATTTATGATTTGGGATGATTATTTTGACTTTGGTATAATATTATTTCCATGAGTGCATTGTTTTTTTGTTGATAAATTACCATAGAAAAATATTTTAAATTATTTTTCTTTTAATTATATTTTTTAATAAAAGTTTTATTTTTAGGTAAATTGTCATATTTTTTTGGTTATTGGTATTTTTAGCTTAATTTCAAAAATGGAATATTTTGGATTTTAACTTTTTAAATGTATTTCTATATTTTGGCCATAAAATTTTATAAAATGATAAAATTTATGAATTTATTTCTTGTTATGAACCCATAAATAATGAAATTAATTTCATTATTCAGAACCCAAAGATTGATCTACCATTTGAATACCCAAAACTAGCTCACAACTCAGGCCCCAAAAACGGTGTACAGATCTAGTGTTTTTTTATATTGGATCCATATATCAAAAAGGGTTTATCCAAAGGAGATGAAATTCAACATTATGAAATTGAATACCATGTGAAACAACTTATTTCACTATGTCCCAACTTGCTTTGGACTTATTCAGGGACATTAATGCATAGGAAAGAAGAGTATTTGAATATGAAGAGTCACATATCCAGAATTATACACTTGGAATAAATCTACCATAAATCCTACATACGGTGTCTAATAAAGATGATCTTTCTATGTTAAACTAGTCTAAAGTATTTCAGAAAAATTTAAGAAGAAAATATTTTCTAATTTATCCATTTAATGGTTCTAAAAAACATAATTTTTTTGTAGACAGAAATTGATCCAATAATTTACTACATTTTCCTATAAAAATGTGCTTCTTCTTTATTAAAAAGGTTTGGAACTATATGTGGAAATTTTATGTAGTTTTTATGTTTATTTTATGTTGTAATAATATTCTGAATTATTATTATATGTTCATATTTTTCTTTATCTCATTATACTATTTTTATCTTTTTTGTTTCCACTCTATTTTCTCCTACATTATGAACTCTTATGCTCATGATCATGAGTAGCTAACCTGATGGTGTTCCCTGGGGAGTAATACAGTGATGAAACCATGTATTTTAAAATTTATTCTTAATGATTTTTATTTTCTTATATTTTGGTTGAGGATGATCTTAGTGGGTAATATGTATTTTTGTCTCCACTTTCCACCTGAGGTATAGCTTTCACTTATATATTATTTTCCTATAATCGAGGTGGTGGATGTGCGGTCTCTCATTGATCATTGAGAGCACCATATATTTACAACCATATGCAGAGGAAGTTTTTCATACATATTATAGAGTAAGTTCATTAGGTAAATTTGAAACTAATAACAAGATAACGAGGGTTCAATTTGGATGATTCTCTTGGGAATATCTTCTTTGTTTCTAACTTCATTATCCTTTCATTCATTATGTTTTCATTGTATATGGATGTTTTTTTAGTTTTTCATTCTAAATTATCAAATATATATTTCAATTAATTTAATTTTATAAAATAAAAATAAATTAATTATAAGTAGTGTGTGTTTTACAGCAATAACTCCTCAAGAGAATGACCTAGGGAAGCCCCTATGCCACACTTAGTTATAAATATTTTGAGATAACACACGACAATGCTTCATCATGGTTTCAAACCAAATTCGGAAAATAAATATATTAAATTAGAAAAACAATGGAGTGATAAAAAATAATTAAATTAATCATGACACTTAAATTAATCAACATAACACAATATAAAAACAAAATTCTCCTCCATGAAACCCTATAAGATCCACTACCATTTTTGTAAATTGATACTTCTAATATATAAGCCATGAACCAAAAACAGAGTCTCCTTCAATTTCTATCATTGTAAAACAAGTACCCAAAAGACATTATTGTATCATATAAACACACATTTATTCTTCTATAAATAAAAGTGAATGATCTGATAAACTGATAACTTGGAAAAAATAAACTATATTAGTTCTGTTAAATCCAAGCAGCACTAGTGGATGATCTGCATACAAATTCAATGCTTGTAGTATTTTTTTTACAATCCCACAACCACTTCATTCGATCCATCAGAAGTGTATTGAACCCTTAATTTGGCCTTTATGTTTCATGATAATAGTGGACTAGTAGAAAGGGTACAACATCATAACACACATTGATTAAAATGAGTTGTTATAATAATAAACCCCCAATTTCCATTTTATTGGATCGTTGGAAGTGAAAAACTATTCAAATAGTGGAAGACCAATATGTTTCATTGGTCTATGAAGAACCCATGAGAATCCCTCTCAGACTCAATCTCTATTATTTTGTAAACCCTATGTATAGTGTTATATACTCACATCTTATGAATAAATAAGGTTTATATAGAAAATTTGGTCATTTTTATAGGATTCAGTTCACAGTTTTCAATTTTTGAAGAAAATGTTTTTAAAATTCAAAAGATTATCCATTCACTTCTTATCTTCATCCTTAATTCCCTGGATATATTTTATATTTATTTGATCCCATTTTTTAATTAGGTGGAGAGGAAATTAGCAATATGTATTTAGAAAGGAGGAAATTATTTACTCCCTAATGTATGTTACACAATAATAAAATTTGTGTTGCATCTTAGTGGCATGCAACGACGCAATAGTGAAATAAAAGAGGGTTATGCCTCATGCTTGTGAAATAGTTAGATAGTAATAATGTTTTAAAATATAAGAAATAGTGAGAAGTGGAAAATAAGGTTATGAAATGTGGTTGTGCAATGAAACTGCATGTTCAGTTTTTAACTCCAAAGGGTGACGTATTTTTATGATATGATTATCAGAGAGGTGAAAAAGGCGTAACTGGTTGTGGGTTTTCACCTAAGTTTTCTATGATTTAAAAGTAATTCATGTTTCAAAATTTTACTTGGATTCATTTTACTCCCAAATTATTAGTGAAATGTCTCAATGTTCCCCATATTATTTAATCCTCTATATTAGATGGATTTTGCAAATTAAAATTATTGTCTCAATTTATTTCCTATTATTATTTGGTTTTGTGCTTCACTTATGTTGATGATTCTCAGAATTGTTGTCATAATTGAGTTGTTATTATGGAATTGATATACTTATTATCAAAATTCTAGTATCCGAGGCAAATTATATGTTGTTCTTGCTAATTAGAAATGGGTTATTTACACAGAGGGATTTATACCCACATCGAACAATTTAGTAGAAAACATGATTTTACCATATTACCGAAATGAGTGAAAAATACTTCAGCCTATCAAAAGACAGTTAAGGAATTAAAAAAAATCATATAACTCAAAGATGATGAGTGATAGTGATTTGATGATTATGAGAGAGTTAGAAACAAGCATGATTTAGATGTATTTGACTTATAGTAGTCCAGGGGAAGTGATGAATTTATATATATTGAGCAGATCTTTGGTGAATCCTGAAAATAGACACAATTAAAAATCCCTAAAAAACAATTGTATCTAAAAAAATTGTATCATCTTCAAATGATATAGAATGGATATTTTGGTTACCATATAGATGAGTTCACCAATATTTTAATGGATCTATCTTATGTGGTCATCAAGATTATTGATAAAGCTAACAAAGTAATAATTAAAATGGAAGAAGAAGAAAAATCTTTTCTTCTTGAGGGTTTGTTACCATATTCATGTGATAATATGATCACAAATTTTATATTTTGGAAATAAAAAATGAATTTGGATGATGTTATTTCATCATTTTTGAGAATGAGACTTGACCAAATACCAATTATGGTTAATCATTATGTAATGTTGGTATTCTATCATAGATAAATGGGAATAATAATCAGAGATATCAATTTAAAAAAGAATAAAGGTAATGTACTTGTTTTTTGATAAGGATGGTCATTTGTAGGGAAACATATATTCTTTGAAAAAGGTCAAGGAAGAAAAGAAAGTGCATGACTCTGATTTTGATGATTCCGACATAAGTATTATACATGGTGTGGGTGATTTACATTTAGTTGACATTGATTGTTGGAGGTCAAATCTATAAAATGAATGGGAAATTAATTAAATACATTTATGCCATATTACATTGAAGATGGAAATATTTTCTTCATACGAAGAAGGTGAATTTGGTATATTAAATATGGGAAAGAATATTCTAATAATTCAATTGGTGTTGGTGATATTTACATAACTATGAATATAGGTTTTACAATGACATTGAGGGAGGTGTAACATGTGCCAGGCATACATAATAATTGTTTATCTTCTTGTTCTATTTATAATGATGGATTCAGGAGTTTGTTTTGAAATGGATGATACAAATTTTCTAAAGGATCAATGATATATTCTTGAGGTAGAATAGAGAAAATTAATTACAGGATGGATGTAAAGGTGTGTGGTGATGTCATGAATGCAGTTGAAAAGATGACTTCATCATATTTATGGAATAAGTGATCATCTCACATGAGTCAAAACACATTAACTAGGATAAAGAATGTATGGAATCTAAAGCATCAAGTCTGGGGTTTCATGTCATTCGCCGATTTATTTTTCATCATAGAATTCCAATAGTGAACAAGGAATTAAAATCAAAGATAGAGGTGATGTTTCAATATTAGAATACTACTGAGAGGATATTGAGAAGATGGATAAATTAGTTTTCTTAGGTACTTCTGATTATGTGTAGATCATTGTTATGGGGGAGATAAGTGATATTGGTTCTTGTCTTGTTTAGTAGTATAGTATATACACATGTTTGATGAATACTTCAACTATTATATTTTTTTTTGTGGAGATTTAATGTTTCTATCAGATCTATAAAAGGGTATCATCATATTTCATAAAGATGATGATGGTTGGTGTGAAACCTGCCTATTTGGTTTCTCAATGAGTTTGTTGGGATTCATCTCCTTCTTTTTTATCCTAAAGGGGGGTGATTTATATAGTTCAACCTGATTTTTTTTATTTCTTGAAGATGATTTTTTAAAACATTTAAAGATTCACCTTCCCGTTGTTTTTTTTTCCTTACTGTTTCCCTATAGATATTTTATATATATTTTATTATTTTTTTAATGAGGCATAGAGTATAAAACCATGATTATTTTAAAAAGGGGTTAGATAATGTCTCACTATGTAGAATACAGAACAAGAAAATTTTTATTGCAACTCAGTTGAGTTTAAAGATGCCACAAGGAAATAAATAAGAAATATAACATCAACATGTGTAGTGGTTGGGAAGAAATAATTTTATAGGAAGTAGAAAATAGTGAGTAGTGGAAAATTAGGTTGTGTAACAAGGTGTTGTAATGACATTGCAAGTTTAATTTTGACCTTATAAGGGTGATGTTTCTTCATGAGATGATTATTAAAGATCTTAAGGATTCATATCAGGGTGTGGTTTTCCACACTGGTTTTATATGCTTTCATAATAATCTAACTTTCATGATTTTACTTGGATTATTTATAATACTTAAATATTAGTGTATTTTATCATAGTTAACCAACAGTTTTAAATAATTCATTTTGGATAAATTTTCTACATTAATATATATATATATCAATTTATTTCATATTATTATTAATTTTTTCTCTTTGTTTATGTTGGTGATTATCAATTTTTTTGGTTTAACTAAGTTGTTATTTAGAAATAGATCTTCTTCCTCCCCCAAAATTCTGAATAGTGAGATAAACACTAACTAGTAGAATATTGGATTCCAAACATAGACCATAATAAGTGGCCCCCCTAAGAATCCAACCAGTTGCATCCTAGTGTTCATGCAAGGAAACAATGACATTGCCTCTATTAGACGATAGTGTTGTGAAGATGAGAGAAAAGGGCTAGATTTTCATTTCACTAGTAGAGATTATTCAAGTGGGACACTTAAATGATATTTATTCTAGGTCTAACACATACAAAATCTAAAACATTCACAAAAAATTTAAAGGAAAAAATATTAAATTATAAAATTTCATCCAAAATTGATATAACCCTTAAGAAATTCAAAATTCCATTACATATTTAAAATGTTTCATATAAAACAATTGAAAAATATATTTTAAAATTCTACATGTATTTTCAATGTACTAAAGGTATTTTCATATGAAACACATAGAAATTCTAATTTGTTTTTTATAAATTTCCAAAAATAAAATCCATTAATGAACATTTTAAATCCAATTCAATTTCAAAATAATAATTCACATACATTTTCATAATTAAAATCTCAATCACATATTTCAATTTTATTTTGAAATATATTTCAAAAAAATAAATTCCGTATTTTAATTCATAGTAAATTAAGTGTACTTACAGATCAATAGAAAAAAATTAATTTCAACAAATAAAAAAAATATTTATATTAATTAGAACATAAAATTTATCGTATATTTTCAAAATAAAGAATAATAGTGAAAGAAACTTATATTTATGTTTTTCAAAAATGATAAAATCAAGAAAAATATACTTTACCTCAATTATTAATAAAAAATGTGGGAAATTTTCAACATATACCCATGTTGTCACAAATTATATATTTAAAAAAAATATTCCTACATATTTCATTATTTTAGGCTAGTAAAACAACTGATGAGTTATGAAATACATCTTATACACACCAAGCACTACTAGAAATCTGACCTATACCAATGTACATATATAAAACATTTGACTAAAATATTTTTATATGTATGTTTTTTCCACCTATACCAAAAGATTTTATAAAAATTTTGGAATTGGTTTTGCTTTAGGCCACCCATATCAATAGTCTGTTCAAACCATTAATATAGGTGGCTAGAATATTTATCTATAATAATAATATTATTAATAACAAATACTTAGGAATTAATAATTATATATATATATGTATATGTATAAAATAACACAAATGTGGTTTTATTATAGTGATAATGTTTTTGGAACACAACAACGAGGTCTTGGGATCAAAACTCATCGTTTAGTTTTTTTTCAACAGAACATCCATACAAATTATTTGATAAAATTATTGTTATAAGTATTTACTGTGAAATTAATTATATCTAAAGTTCAAGAAATAATAGGAATATGCTATACCAATTATTTAAGGCCGATGAAAATGGTTCCAAAACATTAAAGTAACCATTTTTTTCTAATAGTAAAGATTGACTATAAGAGTTTAACTCTAAAATTTCAATATCAATTCTTCATGATTATCAAATAAAACATATAACTATACTTATAATGTGATCTGGTTGAGACAAACGCTTTTGTTAATATCTATAATATTTAAGTAAAATTATTTTAGTTTCTCCATTATTCAATATTTATCATTTTTATGATGAGAAACATTTTTCTAATAATTTTGAATCAAGGAATATATAACGATGTTACCCTTAACTAGAGTAAAAATTTCATCAAATTTGTAATAAAGGAGATACTTTCCCATATCCTCTGCCTTATATTTTTTGTATCTCTTTGAAAAAACTTATCAAAATCTTTTATGAATTGTATAATCTATGAAATTTCCCCATGAAAATAACATCTCAATAATTTAAAGGGAAACATTACTACTATAATATTGTGATAATTAGTGGAATAGTTACCTTAAATATGAAGAAACTATATTGATATAAATAGAATAATTAATTTCTACAACATTATCACACATATATGTTCTTGATGTAAATTTCCATAATAATCCTCAAATGGTATTCACTATTATGGCTATCAAAGAATGGGTATACTTTTTAAATTTTACATAAGATAGTCAAATGATGTTTGTAATTAATTTTTATACTCAAAAGAGTGACCCTTCTTAGATTAAGTTTTGAGTGGGAAAGTAGAATAAAAATCTACAATAATGACATATAAAACCGTATAAACTAATTAACTTTTAAAAATTATTCATTAACCACTATGCTATAACCTCATCAATCATAGATATATAAAAAATCCTTGTTCAAAGTTAATATAAGTATGAAAATGAACTATAAAATACTAGAAAACAATTTAAATGTATTATCTTCTTAATGATTTTCCTGATGTAATTTTAAAATCTTTATAGAATGTTTCACATGATTCTCCATAATTTTTGAATAAAATGGAATATAATAAACAAATACCACCACAAATGTTCTGAGAAAAGGTTAAAAAATACAATTAATTAAGTCAAAAAATATAGTTGGTGAATTGTTAACTCAAAATTTCATAAAAAATAAATGCAAATAGCCATACTGATATTAAAAACCAATCTTAGGAATATTTTATATGTTACCCTCATCAATTGATAGTTTTCAATAAAATAAATCTTTGAAAATTAAGTTGATCCTCTTTACTAATAATTAAAAATCCATACCACTCAATATAGTATACCAATAAATTTTTGTTACTTAATTTCACCATAAATAATCAATGTATAAATGTAAATTACTACCTTATATATTTTAAAATAAACATGGGCATCCCATGGTGATATATAATTCTTCATAATATCTCTCTACAATATGTCATTAATTTTAATTATATTTTTTTATCACATTTTAAGGTTCCATACAATACAAATCCACTGAAATAGGATATAATAATTGATTTGATTATATATAAATATTTATTTTTCAATATAGAGCAAGGATTTTAATTGTTTTCATAAATATTTTAATAAAATTTCCAACTATCCTAGAAAATTTTATCACTTTAGGCTCAAATTATTAGTAAATAAAACTCTCTAATTGACATAAGTTTTTTAGGGATCTATATATCACAAACTATTTCATATATACTTTTCACAAATAAATACAATGAAATTCATTTATATATGTGAAATGAACACTCTTCCATTATTATATTCAGTATAAGGTCATAAAAAATAAAACCATTGTATGTCAAGAATGACATCATATTGTTTCATTTATAAAAATACCAGATACCATGATTCTTGATCATGTCATACCATCAAATTTAAATTAATAATTACCCTAAGTAATAATGATCAAACCCTTACTACAATGGTCAAATATAGTAGTAATTAACGTATCTCTAGATGATGGTATTACCCTTTAACTAGGAAAGATTAATTGAATAAAATATGAATAAGAATTGTAAATAAAAATAGATAAGAAATTTGTGAAAATATAGATCACACTATCAATGTTTTTTCTAAAAAGGAAGTGAAGTGTTGTTTTCTTATAGATAATTTGTATCATGTAATGTAAATAAATAGCAACACTTTATATATTATTCATGTTTGTTTTATAGAAAATATGACATGATATATTAACAACCCATTGAAATATATATTACTATATTATCCCTAATTGATGATCATAAATTAAATTTTGGTGATATGTTAATATATTTATGATTAAGATCTCTTATATTTAGATATAACTAATCACTGATAGGATATATGTTGGAGAAATTTTATTCGTATTGACCCACTTGTAGTACACCACATGGATTATCATACATATCTCTCACTAGTGTAACTTTTGTAAACATTATATATGTATCATTAAAATTAATGTTTTCAAATAGGTTCCATATGTATAATATTTTATATTTTTAAACTTATCTAATGTAATTTATGAATTTAAATTAATAGAAGGACATTGAGTATTATAGTAATAAATTGGGAGGATTTGATTAACCAATATAGGATGTGTTTTACTATATAATGGGTTATTAAATCATGGATATTAATTGAGTTATGATAAGTTAAATGCATAGCCACACTCGAGTTACTCTTATATAGATATGAATTTATCTAACATGAGAAGAACTAAAATGTGGACTTTAGATCATTCCATGATTATTCTGTTAGGAGGATGAATTACTCTTATATACTAGGATTGTTCCTCTAAGTTACTATTATTATATAAAATATTTACTATGATGTATAAGTAGTCACACAATAGACTGAACGTTTTATGTTGTGAAATATCATTTGAGAAGTTCACGAGGAGTCAAATTTACCTTGTGGACTAACTTGAGAGGAATTGGTGTTTCACTGGTTTAAGATTCAAATGGTACAACATAAAAAGATATTTGGATTACCCTATAAGATATATAGAAGTTGAAATATCAAAATTTTATAGTATAATCCACACCACTATGAACTGAGAAAAAAAGGTTTTTTGATTTTCTTATTCTAAATATTTGAGGTTTTCCATGTAATAGTGCTTGTTTTACATTTCAATGAGTCTAGTTACAGGAGTTAACTAGATTCATTATTTTGGATATATAGAATCCATTAGGATGTAGTATTAAATTCATGATATGATGATATCAAAATATACTTTGAGATCTATAGGATTTATCCTTCCATATATAGTAGATCTCAGGTTTTTGACATAGCTAAAGGCACCATGCTGTATTGAAATATTTGTCTATAACTAATGGGTGAATTACCAGGAGATTCATGTGAAAACAAATATGATAGTATATAAGGAATACTTCCCATCCATTTTAATTATCATTCAAATATGTATTTGGAAGGCTACTGAGGATAATAAAAATATAGCACATGCAATCTAAATTTTGGATTCCCTTGTGGTACATGAAGCGAAGATTATTAGAATTGTTTCAAATCATTATTTATCATATAATTTAAGTTCAAGGAAATAAAATTTATCCATTAAATATTCTTTTGATAATAAATTCTAATATGGATAGTGGGTTTCAACCACAAGACTTCAATCAAGGATTATCCATCAGATAATTACAATGTGCAAACCTTGTAAAAACACATGTGTCTGTGTGTCTTATTTCTCTATTTATCTAACATTATCACACCATCAACATAAATATCTATTTGAACTAAATTTTAATGGGAATAAAATGGTTTGAGAAAGTTTATGTTTTCTAAAATAACTGATTTACCCCCATCAAGAGTGGAATACTCTCTATTAGTCTTCATAAGTGTTGTAAGAGTAATAATGAAATCATTCCAAGAATGATTCTCATAGATGTGATTTTTATATTAATTAATTACATATTTATTCAAAATGATCTATATAATTAATTAATATTATAAAAAATATAATATTACCCTTGTTTGATAAAACCATATTCTATTTAAATAGAGATAAGTTGGAAATATATCTTCGATCAATTAACTTAGTCATTCCTGATATCACCAAAAATGTTTTTGATCTTATATATTTTGGGACAACATACACATTGTATGAGAAGAAGAATATTGAAACAAATAGAAGTGAACATAATTCACTTCTCAAACAAATATTAGATAAATAGTTAATAATAGTGATGTGAATAAAGATAGAAAATATAATATAGAGGAAACTCCATGATATTCCGGATGTAGATAAGAAGGTGAATGTGTCTTAGTTACGAACCTCCCAAGATTAGTATGAATATATCAGAATGGGAGATCATGAATAAAATAATGATTTTTTGATTGGGTAAAAATATTTTAATCATGATTAAAATTTATAGATAAATTATTAAATATAATACAATTATAAATAATTGAATAATAATTCTCTAGGATATGTTTGATACTAAGATCTTAACCCTTGAGGATGATAAGACCATAAAAAATCGATAATTATTTGATATATTATGAGATGATAAGAGGGAAAACGTTAAAGAGAAAAGTAAAAATATATATTTAAGAAAAATTAAATTCTTTAATAGTATCTAATCATATTCAATTCAAGTAAGTCTAATGAGGATGAAACTGGTGTTGAAGATGACTCCATGGATTTTTAAGAATTCATATCTTTTTTCTAAAAATAAATATAGTGTTTAAGATGTAAATATAGAGTAAAAATACCATTTAAATTCTTTAATATGGAAATAATGATGATTTTTTAGTAGGTTTCATTGATAGTAAATAACAATAAGATATGGGTGATCAACTAAAAAGACAATCTCTGAAGAGAAAGATGGCTAGTGGTTGGATTATAGGAACATTATTCAAATTTAAACGAAATATCAATATAAAGAAGAAGAAATATATTTTCTCAAAACATTATGTCATATCTTGTGGTGGGGAAAGTGAAATAGTATATATTTCTCAAATAATTAAGGGAAAAAATTTCCTGGAAAAATAAATCAACCCAAAGATTCCATAAATGGAGAAGAAAGAATAGGGAGTAGTGAAGATGAAAGTAGTGATGATGAGATAACAAATGAGTTTCATATTATAGTGTATATCTTGGTGTGATTGAATACAAATAGGACAACTGAATGATAAAATAATGTATTGAATATAGAGAATGATTTATGGAAATCTATTAATGATTCAAATGATAAAGACATTATGGGTATGTATATTGAGTTCAAATGAATGATAGGAGATCTCAATTCAATTATTAAATTGAGAGATAAAAGTCTTCATATTACTACTAAAAATATAACTTCAAATAATTATAAGGTCGTGAATAAAAAGAAAATCTATTGGATTTTAAAAATTATTTCGAAAAATCCAAATCCGTGGATTTTAAAATTTTAGGGAATAATGTTAGTGTAATCATAGTAATGTATAAATTTTATAAAATTATTAGAAAGGTAAATTATTTCTATATGGAACCAAGAAAAATTGTTTTAGGAACTTGGGTTTCTAATTATTGGTATGGAAGTATAAATAAAGGAAAAAATATGGTAATTCCATCACCTAAAATGGACAATACACCCACCACTATGTTTGATGATGGTATTGGAAATTAAAAAGTCAAGGAGGTGTGGTAGGAGGAGAGTAATGAGTCTATTCCTAAGTGAAAGGTGAAGGTATAATAGAAGTCTCATAATCATGATAAATTATAGAAACAACTATGGATATAAAATCATTGGGAAACCTAAGAAGAACTTATTTTTTAACTGAGGATATTAATTTTTAAAAAGTGACGTTAGTGCTTTAGAGTGTATGTGAAAAACAAAACTTTGTTGGAACAATGATTCAATTAATCTACATAATAGAGGAAATGGATCGATGGGGAGTAAATTAGATTCACGTAGTGACCCACAGAGACAACATACAAAGTATAAGGTCGAATTTCATATTTTTTTAATTCTCATGAGGAGACTTATGGGAGGTGTAATAAATCTAAAAAAACCTCTAAAGAGGTCTTACCATGCAACTAGAATATGTGAAGCAAAGGTTAACTGCCATTTGTATTGTGTTTGTTGTCAATGTGAATGTGAATAGTTATAAAGAAGACATGGGTGATGGATTTGTGTATCCACTCAAATATTAAACATTGATCTATGTGGTGATCCCCTTGGTGTCCATGGATAAGATTAATCACCCTTCGTCCAAGAGTTTCACCTGTTTGCATGTTTTGAGTCCCATATAAGGTCATGTATAGATTCAAATATTCTTAATAAGGAATTTAAGATACAAACCATTTCATGGGGCCCTTTTCATATGGAAAGGGTGTAATGGAATATAAGAGAAAATGGTATAGTTTATTTGGACAAAATAGGATAATGTTGTGATATTTTTGAGTGATTGTGGATGGTAATAGGTACTTGAACCTAGAATCAGAGCATAGGTGTAGCATTAGACACCCTTGGGTAATGTCGAGGTGGCACTAAAAAAACCAGTGGTTAGAATTGGATCTAATAACCACTACTAAATAAATGTTATTAAAAAAATTATAATATATCATTAGTTTTGTTAAAAAGATACTACATTTCTTTAATTTTAACAATTAGCATCATTTTTATTTAAACCACCAAAAAATATTTTACAAAAACCCTAATTTCATCTCCATACCCCCTATCTCCTTCACCCTGAGCCACACACCCCACCCACTCCCCTCCAAGACCCCTAACCTCAACCCCGAACCTCTCTCTCCCCTTCATGGTGACCCCCACCTCCCGCTCCCCTTGGAGGTAACCCCAAAACCAACCAACCACCTCACAATACCATCTGTAGAAACCCTTGAGCCAAACCCCCTCACATTTCTCTCCCCTCAGTGGTGACTCCCCCCACCTTCTCCCCTCAATGGCAACCCCAGAACCCTGACCCCTCACCTATAACTCCCCTCAGAGGTTACCCCTGAACCCAACCCCCAACCTCTTTATCACCATGGAAGCAGCCTCCAACCCCTACCCCTACCTCCCACTCCACTCTATGACCATTATAACTCAAACTCCCTCTAAAAGTCACATCCCTAACCCTAATTTCCTACCCATGACTGCCATCACCCTGAACCCATATTGACTACTTCTGTGACCCTGAACCCCCTTGTTGGCGACCACCATAACCACGACCCCCTCCCCCCACCAGTGACTGCCAAGACCACGACTATCCCTATTTTGTACCAATATGACCCTGACGACACTATCAGGGACCACCTTCACCCTGAATCCTTTTCGAAAACATCCATGAACTCTAACTCCCCTTCTGGAGACCTTTGTGTCACCGACCCCCTATCGACAACCATCATGACCCCGACTCCCCCTTATCCTCGATAATGACCACAAAAGGCTTCTCTTCCCATTTGTATGGTGAATAAGTCCCCTAACATAATCAAACGTATGATTGATTGAAATTTTTTTTCTGAGTTTTAATTAAATCATATAATTTTTTCTATAATCAATTGTTTTTTATTTTGGATTGAATCATTTTGATATTGAATCTGTGTTACGTTGAATCAAGACCATACCCTAGTCAATGATGACATTAGTTGATGTTTAAATTTGATTGTACCAATTTGATTAAACATTTATAAATTTATATATGAATGTATAGGTAGAAGACAATAAAAACCCTATAGAAAAAATTTGGATTAATTTACCTCAAAAACAAATATTGGTATGCTAAGGGTTTGGAGGAATTTTTAGATTATGCAATTGAAATCCAATCCATGAATAGTAGAATAAAATATCCATTTTCTAATTATAAATTCAAATGATGGTTGAATAGAAATTTAATATATGATCATTTGATATTGAAACAGTTTTCTTCTTAATATATATGTTGGATTTTTCTTTTTCAATCTAATTTTATGTAAAGTAAAACCAATGAAAATATCGTCAATCAAATACAATGTTACCCAAAAGTGGAAAATTTAGTTTGAATTTTTCTAAATGTAACATTTTGTTTTGAAGAATACAATTTACATGATTATAATAGATCAAAATAACCATCAATTGATCTTAATTTTGTTAATATTTCTCATGAAATTGGTGGAAAAAAAATTGAGTTTTATGAATTAGTTGAAAATGGACAATAAGAATTATATAAAGGTCATGCCAATTATTCTAAGTGGTTTTTTCTATATATGTTTTATCATATAAACTGTCTCTATGAAATTAATGATAAATAAATTTCCATGATTTTAGAGTTTCTTTGTGATGATTTTAGTGAAGGTTAGATACTTGTATCATTTTATGAGAAGAAGAAAGTCATCAATAAACTTGAACATGATTATACAAAGATACATGAATACCCAAATAATTTCAATATTTACTGAGGATAAGAGTCCGATAAAGATGAATGAAAAATATTTCAAAAAAGAATATGTAATTCAATTAACAACAATGAGAGTATAAATAAATGAAATCCCAAAAATAAATAGACGAAGAAAACTCATGAAAAGGTATTATGTTACTTTCCTTTGAAACCATGCTTGAAAATAGTGTTCAAGTCATCTAAGACTGCATAAAACATGAAGTGGAATGCTCAGGATAGTAATGATGGATTGATTCGACATCCAAACTATTTGAAATCATGGAAGATGTTTGATTCATTATATCCATATTTTTTTGATCCCAAGAATGTATGTTTGGGATTGGATTCTAATGATTTAAATCATTTTTTAAATTTAAGTACTAATTGTAGAATTTGGATAGTTTTTGTGATCCCCTATAATTTAACTCCACTGATGTGTACGAAAAATAATTTTTTCATTATTTTGATGATTATTCCTAAAAGGAAATTCTTGTAAATGACATTAATTCATACATTAATGCTCTAATAAAATAATTGGGAGGTTTATGGGATGATGTCGTGGAAACATATGATGATTTATTGAGACACATATTCAAAACTCATGCTCCTTTAATGTGGACAATTATAAAAATTCATGTACTAGGAAATTGTTTTAGTTGGAACAATCATACTGGTTTGGATTATCCAGTTTTTTATTTTGATGATGAAGCCCAATGATAACCTCATATCAAAAAATGGTGTTTTATATGTCATCATCAATATCTGGATTCTTCTCATAAATTCAGGTTTAACAAGACATGATTAAATAGAGATATTGAATTGAGAAAGCCACTATAGGTATTATATGATTTAGAAATCTTGGTAAAATTAATGAATATCACTAAATAATTTGAAAAATGTTATCATTTTAAAAGGGTGGGGGTGAAGGTTATAAAATAAAATATTTGAAGTTATGGGAACATAATAATGGAAGTAAAATAGTATATTTTTGAAACTTCCTTATTGGGTGTTCAATTTGGTATTTCATTGTAAAGACCCGGAAATTTCAAGGAATTTGTTTTCCTAAATTCTTTGGAATTTTACAAGTACGCAGTTTCTAACGGCACCTAATTCTGAGGCCCAGTGTGCCCGGAATAATTTTCTGATGTTTCGTTCGGGTACGTTCATTAGACGTACGAGTGGGGTTTACTATCTTTTGAACCGGTACTCAGAATTGAAATATGAGGGCACCGATGAACTCACATCATTGTTAATCTTCTAAGGGGTCCTTTACTGCAGTTCTGTTTGGATGGGAGGAGAAGTTATATTTTGGGGATTCATAATTTTTTTAAATAATTTGTTGTGCAACACAAATTATTTTATTGGTTGGTTATTTCATCCAAATGGAAGTTGGAGGTGGGGCCCACACCCCACATAACTTCCCTAGGGAGGATATAACTAAGGGTGAGCCCACATGAGCCCCTAACCCTTCAACTACTCCTTTAACTCCCTTAAACCCTCTCTTAACCTATAGACTTCCACTTAAATGTAGAGCCTCTCCACCACCCTCCAATTAATGTTGCCAACACAAATGACTTAATTAATTAAATTTTCATTTTTAATTAATTTGAAATGCAAGGAAATGTTATATTATTGGAGGGCCTTTTTATTATATTTTCCTTGAAAAATATTTGGGGGGAACATTGGGAGAACTGAGGAGAGGAGGAGGATTGTTCATCCACTGAGGAACGTGAAGAACATGAATAACGACGTTCTCTCCACAAAGAACTTCATCCTTTCTTTTTCCTCCGCATCAAGGGAGAAGACATCGCCCTCGAGGAACATCGACTATGATTCCTCCTCGGATGCACCCCGACGTCGTATTCGAATCGTCTTCCCATGATACCGACAAGCGAGCATCACAATCAAGGTAGAGGGTTTGTATAATTTAAATTGATTAAATTATACCTTCATTCTTATTGAATGAAAGTGATCGTCTATGGCCATTTGTTACCGCCTAATGCGGAGGGAACGGGACGAAAAAACATCGCCCGATGACCCTCCGTTGTTTTCTATTTTTATTCACAATGGAGACTGTGTGGGAAAAGGTGGGGCGACTGGAGTCGACAATGATCGGCGGTGGAGACGACCGAAGGCGGCGGCGGCAACGACGGCCTCGCGCGGTCCAAAGAGGACCGAGGCACCGGGTGCCACACGGAAGGGACACTGTGGCCCGCAAGCATGGGCTGCTTGGACGAAGGAGAATTGGCAGGTTAAATCCAACTGGGCAGGGGAACAGCGATGCCTATAAGGCATGGCGCAATGGAGAACTGCGGCCCGCACTCCGCGGGCCGCTTCGGTGGAGAACCGGCCGACCACTTGCCGGCCTAATTGAAAGGTGCCACGACACCCGCAGGTGCCTCACGGAAGAATAGGGGCCCGCCGTGTGGACCGCTCACACCGGAGAAGACCGGCCTGCTTAGGTCGGCCAGACAGGAGTGGCGGCGCCACTCGGCTCCACCGTTTCAGGAAACCGGTGGGCCACACCCCACCCACTGCTCGGCCAGCCGTGGGCCAGGCCGCCCATGTTCGGGTTGGGCTGCGCCCTATTGGGCCGGAACCAGACCCGGGTCGGGTCGACCTAGTTCGGGCCGACCCAGGGGGGGGCTGGTCGGACCAGACCCAACCCCCCCCCCCCCCCTCTTCAGACCCATTTTATTATTTCACCCATAACATGAGCTACAAACCTATGATCAATGCACCGTCAATTGATCAGGATTTCTTTAATCGAGATGGTCATTTTGGTATACAACACTAAGGGTTTTGGTGAAGTTTGGGTATGGACGGGTTGGTTCGAACCCGAAACCAACCGGGCCCTCAGAGCAGAAACGCTTATAACTTAAGGATTGGACGTCCAATTGACGTGCCGTCAACTACGGTGGATTAATTTTGACGAGACGGTCCTTTTGGAATACACCAAATGAGATTTGGATGAGATTGGAGTATGTCTGGGTTGGATTGTACTTGAAATCCAACCTGGCCCCTAGAACGGAAAAGCTAATAACTCTCAGACCAGGAGTCCGATCGACGCACCATCTATTGTGTTGGGTACCTTATGATGAGTCAGAACTTCGGGGTATATAAACTTAGTACATTGTGATAGTTTATGTATCGACCCCTTTACTCGAGGAGCGGACCCTCCCGGAATCTAGCGTGCTGTGTGCAGGAACCCTAGAGCTGGCTTCAACTGCGACGACTACTGTACTAGAATCCTCCATGGGTTCGACATCGACGACTACTGTACTGGGATCCAACATTGGTTCGACTGCGAAGACTACTGTACTGGAATCCTCTGTGGGTTAGAAAACAATGACTACTATACTGGGATCCTCTGTGGGTTTGACAGCGATGACTGCTATACTGGGATCCTCCGTGGGGTCAACAGTGATGACTAATGTTCTTGTATCCTGTGTGGGTCTGATAGTTTGACCTCTGTACTTGTATCCTGTGTGGGACCGATAGAGTAGTTGGTCTTGTATCATGTGTGGGTCTGACAGCTTAGATGGTCTTGTATCCTATGTGGGTCAGAAAACTTGGATGAATCTGTGACATCACTTGATCATCTCTATTACTCTCGAGATAGTTGGTCTTCTATCATGTGTGGGTCTAACAGCTTAGCTGGTCTTGTATCCTATGTGGGTCTGACAACTTAGATGATCTAGTGGCTATATCTAATCTTCTATATCTCTATACTACAGTGGCATACCTGTGTGAGTTGATACATGTCTTTCAAAAATTATCATTGTAGTGATTGACTTTACTTCCTTTGTGGAATTGGTTTGTACTTGGGCTCGTGAGTTGGAGCTGGACTATATTTGGTAACTTAGGTATATGTATGGACATATACCCAAGTAGGGTTGGTTGATTCTTTGTGTTGTATATTTATTCTTTTACTTATCCTTAGTGGATATTGTGAGACCTCATGGGTCTTGGTGTCCCTATTGAGTAACGTTATACTCACCCCTGCACAGGCTATGCCCATACTTCGCTGTGTTGGATGCAGACGATGGAAAGTGTTGATGGAGGCCAAGAGTGAGCCAGGACCTGACGATACCCGGAGGTGGACCACATGGCGAGACGGTACACAAAGTGGACAGATAGACCTATAGTGCTGAGGGGGACATCTGTACCTACCCTTTAGATAGGATACTTGGCGGACATTCTAGGAGCTGCACTTTTTAGCTATTGTCCTTCTTTCAGTTGTACTTGCTTTCCGTTGTACTTGTACTTTACTGTTGGGCTTGTATTTATGGCCCCTTTACTTTCAACAAAACTTTTTGTGTAAATTATTCAATTAGTGTTTACTTATTATTGTGTACAATGTTGTTTTTGTTTACTTTCATAAAGGCAATGCCTTCCCAGCTTAAGGATTTACACCTTTGGTGCTAGTCACCAGCCCCTGGCCTATGGAAGGCGGGCTTGGGGTAGTCACGACACGGGCCCCGAGGACGGGTCGTGGCAAATTGGTATCAGAGAAGTCGGTTCTACCGCAGAACATAGGACTCGGATTCTTCTTTTCTATGAAGAAATAGTGTTAAGAGTATTGAGAATGGTTTTCAGTCCAGGGAGTCCAGTGTTGGTGTGGCGGCCGACCTATCCATACACTAGGACCCTGACCTATGATTTCTGACTTAGTGCACAGAAATACTGATTGCATGTGTGTTTCAAGATTTTCCTTTGTGGTCTCTTTGAGTCATCTCACAAGGTATAACTTATTGACTGTGGTGCACCAGTTACTTATCCAGATGCCGCTGCATAGACAGCCAGCTAGGGTTCCCGAGAGAGAGTACACGATGACGGCCCATCGAGGGATGAGGCTCCGGTGTAGTGCCCTATTACTATGTTGGAACCTTCGGGTGGTGTACCAGCACCACCACTACCCATTGGTCAGCAGATTCCACCAGCCACACTGGCGGATGATGCACATAGACTGAGCGCATTGCACGAGTTCCAGCGCTAGAGGCCTCTGAGTTTTTGGGGCGAAATAGATTCTCTGGCAGCAGAGGACTGGATGGAGGTGATTACAGGAGTTTTCCACCTAGTGGAGACACTAGTAGAGGAAATGTTGATATTTTATACTAATATTTTTTAGTTAGTGACCAATAGGATGGTCTGAATAATGACGAAGTTTCTTTACTTGGACTTCTTCCTGAGATGGTAACTTCGGGAAGTGTGCCAACTATATCACTGCCCATTGGTCAGAAGACACTACCAACAGTACCGGTAGGGGAAACATGTAGGCTTATTGCCATACATGTGTTTCAACATGGGATATCCCTCAATTTATGAGGTGATCTCGACCCACAGGCGGCTGAGGACTGGCTTGAGGATGCGGCTGAGTGTTTTCTAGAGCTTATAAAGCTTCAGTAGGACGACGTGTCAGTAGTTGGTTATTCATCGAGGCGTACTAACCGTACCTGGTACTCGATGAATACGATGAGAACAATGCTTTAGATCTCAAACCTCTGAGCCATGTTTTTTGAAGGATATTCGAGCCAACACTTTTCCTCTATGCATTCCTACTTATGCTAGGGTACTATAGAGAAACTTTTTGGTTGAATGTTCTTTGGATGAATGAGTACAACTAGTGAATGTTAGTAGTGGGAAAGAAAGGAACTGATGCCAATCTCAGAGAATTCGGCGTGTAAGATGTTTCAAGAAGATGAAGTGTTAAGGAAAGATGAATCTGCAGAGCAATAGATGTGGAAGTAGAGCTAGGAGTGAAGCATGTGGTGATGTACATTTTGACATGTTACAACCACCCGCCTTTGTAGTCCCCGCCAGGCTCAGGGAGAAAGAGGGTAGGGAAAGAGAGTAGCTGCATGCGGTCAAGATTGTGACCCAAGGGCTCTAGGAATGATTCATGGTACGGTCTATGTCTACTACTAGCTACCATATCAGTAGACATAGGTACCTATCATCCCTTCATTCCACGGATCTTGTACCAGACAAAGAGTTTTCGGTTAAACCGTTGACTTGACCCTCACGTCTTGAGATACCTTTGGGAGGAGACTCGATAATCACACTTAAGCTGACGATGTGATCTAACCCTTGAGGTGAGAGTTTCTGTTTGAACCTCTTGGTGGCAGCGTCGAGGCCTTATGACGTTAGTTTGAGTATTGACTAGGCAACCACAGTTCATACAAAAATTGACTATATTAGGCAAAAAATTTGTGTTTTACCTAAAACATTGGGATGGGTTTTAATTGGTCGGTGAAAAGGAAACCCCAGGCAGCACAGGATGGAATCATGCATAAGAGGGTGGAATTGATGACTCAGGAGTCATCCAAACTTACCTTTGTTCCATACTTCTCCAGTGTTTCTGCTCCACTATCAGGTATGACGAAGAATGGGAAACCCTTCATATAGTTAGAGAGATGCCAGCAGAGCTTTCAAGAGATGAGGTAGAGGTTGACTAGTTCACCCATCTTCAGGATATGACAGAGAAGGTGCAGATCATCCAAGAGTGGATGAAGACTGCACAAAGCAGACAGATGTCCTATGCTGATAGGAGATGGAGACCACTGGAGTTTGAGGATGGCGATCATCTCTTCCTACAGGTCTCACCTTGACATGGTATACGGAGATTTGGTCGGGATGACAAGTTATCTCCATGATTCATCAGACCTTTCTAGGTCCTCAGCAGAGTATGCGAGGTGTCTTACCTCCTGACCCTTCCACCTCAGTTGCATCGGGTGCATGACGTCTTCCACGTATCTCAGTTGAGGAGGTACGTGCATGACCCGACCCACATCATCGACTACGGAGAGCTAGAAATTGATGACGGGACGACATTCATGGAGGTACCGGTGGAGATTGAGGATCGATAGGAGCGGGTCCTACGTGGGAAATTGATTCCTTTGGTGCACATTAGTTGGCAGCACGGGAACCTTTAGGAGAGAAGATGAGAGCAGGAGGCACAAATGCATGCTCAGTATCCCCATTTGTTTCTGTAGTGTGTGTTATAGATTTACAATGACGTAAAGCCCTGCGGTGGGGGTAATGTAAAGACCTGGAAATTTAAAATCATTCTTTTTTCATAAATTCTTGCAAATTTTTTAGTACGCTATTTTTTACGGCACCTGATTCTGAGGCTCGGTGTGCCCGAAATAATTTTCTGATGTTTTTTTTGGGTACGTTCAAAAGACGTAAGAGCAAGATTTACTATCTTTTGAAACAGTTCTCGAAATTGAAATCTGAGGGCACTAATGAACTCTTAGTGTCGGTATTCGTCTAAGGGGACCTTTACTGTAGGTGTGTTTGGACGGGAGGAGACGCTATATTTTGGGGATTCATAATTTTTTTAAAATAATTTGTTGTGTTAGGCAAATTATTTTATGTGGTGGTTATTTCCTCCCAAGGGAAGTTGGAGGTAGGGCTCACACCCCACATAACTTCCCTTGGGAGGATATAACTAAGGGTGGGCCCACACGAGCCCCTAACCCTTCAACTCCTCCATTAACTCCCTTAAACCATATTTTAACCTATGGACTTCAACTTAAATATTGAGTCTCTCCACCTCCCTCCCATTAATGTTGCCAACACAAATGCCTTAATTAATTAAATTGTTATTTTGAATTAATTTTAAATGTATGGAAATGTTATATTATTCGAGGGCCTTTTTATTATATTTGCCTTGGAAAATATTTGGGGGGATCTTTGGGAAAACTAAGGAGAGGAGGAGGATTGTTCATCCAGTGAGGAACATGAATAACATGAAGAACGATGTTCTCTCCATGAAGAAATTCATCCTTTCTTCTTCCTCCGCATCATGGGAGCAAACATCGCCCCCGAGGAACATCAACTACGCTTCTTCCTCGGACGCACCCCAGCATCATCTTCAAATACTCTTCCCGCGATACTGACATGCGAGCATCAGAATCAATGTAGGGGTTTTTATAATTTAAATTGAATAAATTATACCTTCGTTCTTGTTGAATACAAGTGATCGTCTAGGGCCATTTGTTACCACCTAATGCGGAGAGCGCCGGCCGAACGAACATGGCCCGATGACCCTCCATTGTTTCTTGTTTTTATTCATGATGGATACAGTGTTGGAAGAGGTGGAGGTGACCAGAGTTGACAATGATCGGGGGAGGCAACGACCAACGGTGTTGGCGACAACGACGTCCATGTGCCTACCTGAAGAGGACCGCGACACCGGGTGCCAAGCAGAAGGGAGACTGCGACCCGCAACCACGGGCCGCTCAGCCGAAGGAAAACCTGCCGGCTAAAGCTGACCGGCTTGGAGAACCACAGCCCCTCTAAGGCACCGCGCTGCAGAGAACCGCGGCCCACGCTGCGAAGGCCGCTTCGGCGGTGAATAGGTCGGCTGCCTTCCGGCCGGATTGAAGAGATCTGTGGCACCCACAGGTGCCGCGTGGAAGGAAAGTGGCCCGTAGTGCGGGCCGCTCCTGTCAGAGAAGATTTCCAGGATTTGGACGGCCGGACAAGAGGGGTGGTGCCACTCTGCGCCTCCATTTCACGAAACCGGGGGGTTGCACCCCCCGCTTCGCTCGGCCAGCTGGCCGAGCCGCGGCCAGCTGCGGGCTGGGCCGCCCATGCACGGGCCGAGGCCCTCCCCATCAGGACGGGCTGTAGCCGTCGGGCCGGGCCGCGACCTATTGGGCCAGACCCGGACCCGGGTCTGGTCGACCCAGTTCGGGCCGACCCATGGTGGGTTGGGTCGAGTCAGACCGGACCCAAACCCCCCTCTTCAGACCCATTTTAGTATTTCACCCATAACTTTGTCTACGAACCTCTGATCGATGCACCGTCTATTGCGTAGGATTTATTGGATCTAGATGGTCATTTTGGTAGACTACACTCAAGTTTTTGGCGATGTTTGGGTACGTCGGGGTTGGTTCGAACCCAAAACCAATCGGACCCTCGGAGCGGAAACACTTATAACAGAAGGACTGGACATCTGATTGATGTGTTATCAACTACATTGGATTACTTTTTATGAGAAGGTCCTTTTCGCATACTCCACATGATATTTGGATGAGATTGGAGTATAACCGGGTTGGATTATACCCAAAATCCAACTGGGCCCCTGGAACAGAAAAGCTAATAACTCTCAGACCAGGCGTCTGATTGACACACCGTCTGTTGCATTGGGTTCCTTCTGATGAGTCGGAACATTGCGGTACATCATCTCAGGACATAACAATATTTTATTTATCAAATAATTTGCTCGAAGAGCAGACCATCCTAGAATCAAGCGTACTGTGTGCGGGAATCCTACTGCTGGCTTTGACTGCGATGACTACTGTATTAAAATCCTTTGTGTGTTCGACAACGATGACAACTGTACTGGGATCCCTTGTGGGTTTGACTGCGATGAATAATGTAGTGGAATCCTCCACGGGTATAACAGCGAAAACTATGGTAATGGGATCCTTCGTGGGTTTGACAATGACGACTACTGTACTGGGATCCTCCTTGGGTTCTACAGCGATGAATACTGTACTTGTATCTTTTTTGGGTTTGGAAGTTTGACCTATGTACTTGTATCCTGTGTGGTTCTGACAGAGTAGTTGGTCTTGTATCATCTGTGGGTCAGACAGCTTAGTTGGTCTTGTATCCTGTGTGGGTCCGATAGCTTGGATGAATCAGTGACTACATCTGATCATCTCTATTACTCTCGAGATAGCTGGTCTTGTATCATGTGTGGGTCAGACAACTTAGCTGGTCTTGTATTCTGTGTGGGTTCGATAGCTTAGATTATCCATTTTCTACATCTGATCATCTATATCTCTCTACTATTGTGGCATACCTGTGTGAGTAGATACATGTCTTTCAACCATTATCATCGTGGTGATTGACTTTACTTCCTTTATGGAATTGGTTTGTACTTGGGCTCGTGAGTTGGAGCCGGACTGAGTTTGGTAACATAGGTATATGTATGGGCATATACCTAAGTAGGGTTGGTTGATACTTTGTGTTGTATATTTCTTATTTTTCGTATCTTTAGGTTATATTGTGTGACCTTGCATGTCTCGGGGTCCCTACTGAGTATTGTTATACTCACCCCTACACGGGCTATGCCCGCACTTCATTGTGTTGGATGTAGACGACAGACAGTGTTGATGGAGGCCGAGAGCAAGCCAGGACGAGACGATACCCGGAGGTGGACCACATGGCGAGATGGTACACTAAGCAGACAAATAGACGTGGAGTGTTGTGGTGGACATATGTACCTACCCTTCAGGTAGGATACTTGGTGGATGTTCCAGGAGATTCCCTTTTTAGTTGTTGTCCCTTTTTCAGTTATACTTTCTTTTCGTTGTACCTGTAATTTTATATTGGGCTTGTATTTCCGGCCCATTTACCTTCAAAACTACTATTCTGTACATTATTCACTTAGTGTTTACTTCATGTTGCGTACTATGTTGTGTTTTTTTATTTTCATAAATGAAATGCCTTCCCAACTTAGGGATTTACGCCTTTGGTTCTAGTCGCCAGCCCCTAGCCTATGGAAGGTGGGCTTGGGGTAGTCATGGAACATGCCCTAAGGACGGTTCGTGATATTCATAATCTTTACATAAGGCATATTGGGAATAACGTCTGAAAAAGTGTAATTTTTTACATTGCTTAATTAGTAGGTTAAATCGAAGGATCAAATTAGTGCTTGAAAGTGTTTGGAGTTGATAAATATAAAGAATTGTTTCTAAGAAAATTAGAATGGAAAGTATCCTTAATCTATTCATACAATGAAAAATCTAGAGAAATATGTATTCCTTAGAACTTTAATGAATGTAAAACTTCCTGATGGATACTCAAGTAGCATATCAAGGCACATTGACTTAAAACATAAAATGCTAAATGGATTAAAAATTCACGAAGCATATATTTTTATGGAGGAATTTTTTCCATTGGATTTTCATAATATGTTTCTTAAAAATGTAAATATAGTTATAATTGAGTTTTGTACATTTTCAGATATTTTTTTGGAAAAACTCGACATCCAACTGATCTTGATAAATATAAAGAAATAATTGTCTAGACACTTTGTCCATTTGAGATGTTATTTCCCCTTTCATTTTCATGACTCATTTGACTATTTATTCGGTTGAAGAAACTAAAACTGGAGTAATAGTACACCATTGATGGATTTAACCAATTGAGAGGTACATTTATATTATTTTTATTTTCATTGATGAATTTGATTTTATCAAATCATTGCATAATATTTAAATATATATTTTTATTATTAGGTAGATAGGTCATTTGAAATCATATCTAAGAAATAAATTTCAACTAGATGTTCTATTGCTGAAGGTTACATAGTTGAAGAGTGATTAACCTTATTTTCTATGTATTTTAATGGGATTGATACTAGATTCAATCATGCTAGATGTGTTGATGACATGTAAAATAATTGTAATTTTGAACACCAGTCATCAGTATTTCCAACTGTTGGACAACCAATATGAAAGGGGTTAAATTTTTCCCCGACTTAATCATAGTTTCTACAAGAACATATATATTTTCAACTCAATAGTGTTATTTAATATCCATTTATTGATAAATTTTGAATGTGAAAAAAAGAGTAGAATTATGGGTCAAGATCAAAGTAATCTGAAATTAATAAAAGATGTCAATAAAAGATATTTTTGAATAGTTCACCCATCGTGTATGTATATGCTCATATTCATATTATTCACTTTTAGTAAATTTGTCTATGTTAAAATTAACACATTATAAATTTTTTACTAGATAAAGAATGTTGAAAATAATGTAGAAATATCAAATGTTTGGAATTTTTTGGCTTGAGGTCCAATATGGAAGGCTAAGAGATTTGATGCCTAAAATATTCATGGCATTAGGTTTTTTACAATTTATCATGGAGAAGACTTGAAAACTCAATATAGTTCTGTATTTACACTTTCATAGGTGGGATACTATGGAATTTTTAATGACATATGTTAATTAAATGATCAAGATCAGTTTTAAGTTATCTTATTCAAATTTAAGTGTGTTAACATTGATAGGGGTCTAATGAAAGATTCATTACATTTTACTTATGTTGACTTCTCTTTATTGATCCATACCGGTAACCATGCCAATTATGATCAATTTATCTTACATTCCTAAGAAAAGACGATTAATTATCTAGAAAATGAGATACATGATGTTTAGAATGTTTTTATACACTTAATGTATAGTGACTTATATGATATGGGTGATGATGATCAATTGGTACTTTATGATAGTGAAGCTCATCAACCATAAAACATTGGACATTTTTTTTCAAGAGAGTATAAAAATAATAGAGCTTATAATAGTGGGTGAAAATTAATGTCTCATTGTAATTGAGGTTGATAATAACGAAGATAATTAAGATGAAGATAATTGAATGTATACATTGGTAAGGGAAATATATTAAAATTTATCATTGATAAGTGTCTCGTACATATATATATATTGTTCCAATTTTTTTTTGTAAAAATATTTTTGTTTTTCATTTTTTATGTATTTAATATAACTGGACTATAACACCCCATAATGATAAAGGGTTAAATGAATAAGTGATATGACTCATGTCAACAAGGTGCACCTTACTTTTCAAGAGCCTACCTAATTATAACACCACAGATAAGCATGCTTGGTTTGGAGTAGTGATCAGGATGAGTGACCTTCTGGGAAGTTTCTCAGTGTGTGTGTGAGTGAAGAAAAAAACACTGGAAAGGATATGTGTTGACCTGTGGGGACTGTCAGTAGTCAGATGGCCTGTTCAGGCATGTGGGAGGGCCCTAGGGTGGGGACCACATGTCTGTGGGGAAACTGGTGGTACATGGCGGGCGAGGACCCGACGACCATGTTAAAGGTGGTGTGCATGTGTTATCACCGAGACCAGTTGTTACATTTGGTATTAGTGGTTGGTTTTGTTAATTTGGTAATTAGGATTTGTGAACTCTATAGAAAATCTCTAGTATGAGACAAAGTACAAATATGCACATAAGAATCTTTGTTAAACTTAGGGATCCCATAAGATATTCTTTAAGTGTCAATTGATCAAATTAATAAGTTGTTTATTCTTGATTAATTGACTTATGTTTTTCTCTAACCTTTTCTATTTTAGAAAATGGTGGGAACCAATAGAAACCATGCCAATAACCCATACAAGGTCTAATGCAATGAATTCCTGAATGACAACATCAATGCTTTGGAAGTTGGAGTTCAAAAAATCGTGGAGACGCTTACCCCACTATCTCAGGTTATGAATAATAACCTGAATAATGACGAACATCCTCCTTCACTAAAGAGGGAGAAACTGGCTATTGAGTGTTTTATAGAGCAGTGACCACTGATGTTTAGTGGATCTTTTGATCCACTATTTGTAGAAATGTGGGTCAACTCTATGGAGAAGATCTTTTCTGTGCTTCACAATTTAGAGATAGAGAGGGAGACACTAGCTGTTTATTGTTTAGATGGAGAGGCTAATCAATGGAGGGATTTTATTAAGAACATAAATACAAGTGAAAAAATTGAAGTGATGGAATGGGAAGACTGTATGATCATGTTTCATAAAAAGTATTTCCCACAAAATCTCCATATGAGAATGGTTGTAGAATTTATAGATCTCATGAAAAAGGAAGGAGAATCTATCATGACCTACTAAGAGAATTTTACAATATCTTCAAGATATAATTCAGATTTTTTTATCAACAATGATAGAAAAATTGATAGATTATTTAGTCAATTAAAAAATCACCTTAGAAATAATCTTTCAATTTAATACTTTGGGAGTTATGAAGGAGTTCTTTCATGTGACCTCAAAGTGGAGATAGAGTCTGGATAATGGTCTGATGGCCTTAGTGAAAAGAATTGAAAGATGGAGTTTCAAGACAGAGGATATAATGATAAAGGTGGGAAGAAAACTCAAACACCAACATGCCAAAATTATGGGAAGATGCATCATGGGAACTGCCTCAAAGAGACGGGGAAATACTTCAGGTGTGGGAAAGAAGAAAATTATGCTCATGAATATTGAAAATACATGAGAAGAAAGAAGAATGTAGTGGATGAATGGAGAGCACCACCCATGGTCCAATGATACAAATGTAAGGAGAAAGGGAACTACGAAATCTAGTCCACTAAACCTCAAGTCCTTTAGGTTAATCAGCATCGGAAGCCAGAAAATCCAAAGGAACAAGGGAAGGCTTATTCCATCACTACTGTGGAAGTAGAGAAAGATAATGAAGTCATACAAGGTATACTTCCTATTCACTAAATAGTGGAAAAAGTCTTATTTTATTCTAGTTCTGTGTATTCCTTTATATCTTGCATGGTTTCTAGAACTATTGAACCGAATCCCAGAAACCTTGAAGTAGGGATATCTATGAAAACACCATGTGGTGAAATCATTACAACCCATATTTTTAACTCTTTTTTCATACTGGTGTATGTGGGAAGATTCATCAAATGAATCTCATAATACTTCCCTTGGTGGAATTAAACTCTATAATGGTAATGGATTTACTATCTTTATACAAATCACATATCAAATACTAGGAAAAGAAAATATCATTTCATATTCCAAACAATCCCATGATCCTCTACAAATAGAAGGAAGATCATGAATCTCTGTAGTAAAATCCTTCAATGGTGTTGGTGATTATTACCTATTAAGAGGCATACCTCGCTCAAATGGTTCAGTCAAAGGAGTGGGTCACCCTAGTAGAAATACCATTGTGATGGAATATGATGATGTATTTCCGGAAGAGTTACACGGGCTTCCCCCGGATTTTGAGGTAGAGTTCTCCATAAAACTCATACCTAGACATAATCCCATCAAAATGTGTCCCTATAGGATGGATCCTATCAAACTGGAGGATTTAAATAAGAAGATGAAAGAAAATTTGAAAAACGGGTTCTTATACCCTAGTACATCACCTTGGGGTGCACTGGTGCTCTTATTGAAGTAGAAGGATGGAACAATGAGGTTGTGTATTGATTATCAAGAACTCAATAAGATCACCATAAAGAAAAAGTATCCTCTTAAAAGGATTGATGACTTGTTTTATCAGTTATGAGGATTTCAATACTTCTCAAAGGTGGATCTTCATTCTAGATATCATTAGTTAATGGTGATGAATGATGATATTCAGTAGAATTCCTTCCATACAAGGTATGGACACTATGAGTTTCTAGAGATTTCCTTCTAACTTACTATTCCCCTATGATCTTCATGGATTTGATCAATAGAGACTTTAGAAATTACCTAGGAAAATATTTTGTATTTTTTATAAATAATATTATCATCTACTCCAAGAGAAAAGAGGAACATTAAGAATATATAAGACTTGTGATGGAAGCATTGTAAAAGGAGAAGTTGTACGCCAAGTTCAGAAAGTATGAATTTTGGAAAAATCAAGTCACATTCCTGGGACATGTGATCACAAGTGAGGTAATTTCTATAGACCCTTTAAAAAAAGACAATTGAGGAATGGTCCAAACCATCTAGTGTCACAGAAATCCATAATTTTTTTGGTTTAGCTGAGTACTACTAAAATTTTCTAAGAAAATTATCCTGATTCTCAAGCCCTTTATCTAAGTTAACAAGGAAATCACTAAAGTGTGTTTGGACAAAAGAATGTGGGGAAAGCCTCAAGGAGCTAAAGAGAAGGACAATCACTGCACCTATACTCACATTACTGAAAAGTGGATAATGTTTTGTGATATATAGTGATAATTAAAACAAAGTATTAGGTTGTGTACTCGTGAAAAATGATAATGTGATAGCCTAATCCTCATGGAAGTTGAAGATCCATGATCTAGAGATGGAATCCATGATTTTATCCTTGTAAATATAACTGCACTACCTCTATGGTGGGAAGTGTGACATATAAACCGATCACAAGATCTTTAAGAAAATATTCGCACAAAATGTTCTTAACATGAACCTTAGGAGATAGTTAGATCTAATCAAGGACTACGATTTCTCTTTTTACTGTCATCCTAGAATGGTGAACAAGAAAGATGATGTTCTAAATATAAAAGAACCTACTACACTATCCATGATGCAGATTGAGAAAGACCCTATATTATTGGATAAGCAAAGGATGGATTTTGAAATCATAAGGGAAGGGGATACATCCCATGTCTCCAAAATTATTGCACAACCATTCATCCTATCTACGATTAAGGAGGCACAAAGGGATGATTTGGAGTTACAAAAGAAGGTGAATGTAGTAATGGAAGGGAATCTACAAGAGTTCCATATCGATGATGATGGTGTGATTTGGTTTGTAATGTTGTTTTTTGTGCCTTCATAACTTGATATAAGTAAGGAGATATTGGAAAATGCACATAGGTCAAAATTATTTATCCATCCTGGAAGCACCAAGATGTAATGAGATCTCTGAGAACACTTCTGGTGAGATAACATGAAGAATGATATTATAGAATATATATCAAGGTTCTTGGTATGCTGGTAAGTTAAATAAGAGTGAAAAAAGTCCAAAGGGATGTTTAAACCATTGCTTATACCCATGTGGAAATGAGATAATGTCACTGTGGAATTTTTCATTGGTATCCCAAAGACATCTAAGGGAAATAATCAGATATGGGTTGTGATTGAAAGACTCAACAAGAATGCCTATTTTACCGCTATTCGAGAAGATATCTCACTTGAACAACTTGGAATGATATATGTGAATGAAGTGGTGAGATAGTATGGTGTTCCACTATCGATTGTCTCTGATCATGATCCAAGGTTCACATATAAATTTGGAAGAAGTCTTCAACATTCTTTGAGTATGGAATTCAATTTCAGCATGGCCTATCACCCCAAAACTAATGGCAACATTGAAAAGACTATTCAGACCCTTGAGGAAATGCTAAGAGCATGCTCTTTAGAATTCAAAGGTGGATGAGATCATCATCTCTCATTGGTTGAATTATTATAAAACAATACCTACCACTCAAGTATTAAGATGGCTTTATATGAAGATCATTATGGAAAGCGATGTAGAACTTGAACCTGCTGGGATGTAGTTGGAGAATGAAATCTACTTGGACTCGATCTTGTGAAAGATATGGTATATAAGGTTAAAGTCATCCATAAACATATCAAAACTGATCAGAGTTGGGGAAATAGCTTTGCTGAGAACCATTGAAGGGACATGGAGTTCAATGTTTGAGGTAAAGTCTTCATTTGAATATCACCATGGAAGAGAGTCATGTGATTTGGAAAGAAATAGAAGATAATCCCAAGGTACATTGGCCACTTTGAGATCCATGAACGCATTGGAATTGTGTCCTATAATCATTCACTTCCACCAAATATGACTCATGTTAATGATGTGTTTCACATATCCCTCTTGAGGAAGTACAGACTATATCCCTCATATGTACTGAACTCAGATGTGGTACAATTGGAAGATGACCTCTCTTATGAGGAGAAACCAATAAAGATTTTGGACAAGGGAGATAAGGTCATATGAAACAAGACAACCCATCTTGTCAATGTGTTTTTAAAGAACTATAAGCATGATGAAGCAACTTGGGAACCAGAGGATATGATTAAGGTTAAGTACCCTAACCTGTTTATCTAAAATAAAATTTTGAGGTCAAAATTTAAAAAGGGGGGAAATGCAACGACCCAAATATTTATCAATGTTATTTATCCCTTCTTGTATTAATGTTATAATAATATAAAATCAAAATAGGAAAAAAAATGCCACATCAAGATTAAATGAACTACTATGTGACTTTTAAACATAAATTTGCGACATCTGTGTTTTGAATTTTGAAAATCTCATAATCCCGGTTGCGATCAGAATGATATTTGGAGTCTGATAGGACATAATTAATTTATGGTGAATAGAAACATACCCTTATAAATAGTAACCTACCCTTATGAATTGTAATATGACCCCTATGTATAATAAATCTTAAAAAAATATTAACCTCACCCATAAAGGATTAAATAAAATTTAGGCATCTTATAAGTGACAATATTACCATAGTAAAAGTATTGTTATTTTTTTTAAGTCATAAATAAGTAATTAATATTAATTAATTAATTTAAAATATAATTTATTTTCCTATGATGTTATCATAAAATTAAAATTCTATGTCTTTTGGTTTTATTATAATTTTATAAGACCTTATTAAATTTTTGAAAGCATTATAAAATCAATTTTAATTTTGAAATCTGTATTTTTTCAAGTAAATTAGGATTTTAATTAAAAAATAAATTACTCATATTTAGATAATTATTTTCATAAAATGGAGTTCATTTTTTATACTATATGCCAAAAAATTGTTCAGGTGAATTTTTGGGATTTTTGTGAAATACTTGAATTTTTGGTGAATAGTAAAATACATTAATTTACCATATAAATACATTATAATTTAAATCCACTATTCTTGACATCATGAGTGATTTTAGAAAAAAATCTAGAACTCCCATGAACTTATTACTATTATTGGTCACAGAATCAACACTATTTATTATCTTTTGGAGAAATAATAAGTTAAATAATATAATATTGAGAAAACCCCTCTCCCCTCCACTCTAAATACCACCCCTCACACCATCATTACTTCACACCTCTCAAGATTCAATACATGACCATATTTTACCCAAAGATCTTCCCTAGCACCTCCCCCACGTCCATTATCCCTTGATCCGATTAAAAATACCAAAACCTCTTTCTTAAAGAGGCTCTCAAAAGAGATAAACTCCAGAGGTAAATTACTATTTCTAATTATTTTATTTTCATTCAGCTTATTATTTTTTATTTTTTTATTCACTAACCTACCTTACCATAAGTTGAATGATAACCCCAGTAAAAAAACATATACTTTAATTTTATTATTCTAATCGAATAGTTTATCATAATCTCTCTCCCCTCCTTTTATACTATAAATGAAGACACTGTTCGAGATGTATTGATTTATCACATTCAAGGATGATGAGTTTTTCATTTTCCTTACCATATTATATTCTGGTCAAGAAACCATTTTCATAGTTTAACTAGATCATAATATATTTATTTTATCTTATTTAATGTTCTGTATTCCTTATAAATTCATGATATAAAAAAATAATACAATCATGTTCATTGTGAGAAAAACCACCAAATTAATCCAAGCATTTATCATTAAAATTTTATCTAATGATTAATCTTAATTGTATATAAAAAATAATCATTTATACCTATTTAATTTTACTACTATTAGTTATTAACAATTTTTGTTGTTATATACTTTTTATACAAACTTCTATCCATGAATACAATTGAACCGCTTCTGAAAACAAAGAAAATGAACACTCTCAAACAATGAACATAAACACTATAATTCATCCAAAGACCCACGAATGAACTTAATAAATCCATAATTAATAAAATTAATGCATAAAAGGTTCAATAATTTCTAATTAATGAACATAATGTCATTATATACTACATTAAATTAAAGAAAGCATCCTATTATGAAATAAGGGGATATTTTTGAACACAGCTTTCTTTCTTCAGGTTCTCCCTCATTCAACCCATTTTTAGTATGGTTACTCCTTAAAAATTATTATTCATCATTATCTTACCTTTTCCAGGATATACATTTCTTCCACTAGAGTTTATATAAAAAACAATGTTTTCTAAAAGAACTCTTCTTTCAAAAACATACCTTTTACTTATCACTAAAGGTTGATGGTTCTTGTATCAAGAGTGTTATTCCCTCATTATTTTCGAAACCCAATGTTTATTAATGTTTTATTAAGATAAAAACCTCATTTATTTACATGGTTTATTTATGTTCATGATTGATATATTTTCTATTTGGTATGCATGAAAATTAAAATGTTATAATGTGACAAGTGAGTCCTGAATTATATAGCACTATATGATTGTTAGAATGTAACATGTACGCCCAAAATTATACAATGATCCAATAAATTGGGTAAAGTGATGAATCTCTTGAGTTATATTGAAATGATGTCTGAACATGGTGATTACGTTTTTCACAACTATGTGTGTTAGTTAACCACTATGACATGATGCTTCATTTTTATGAATAACCACATTCCAAGACTTTTCTTAATGTTTCCTCTCATGCCTATGTTATGATGATAATGGTTATTCTCAAACCCGTTATTTTTATATTATTTATTTTATTATTTTTATTGGGCATCTGATAGTTCGTCTCAAGGCCCGAGTTAAAATTTCGGAGCTCTTACTTATAAACGAATGTTTCGCTCTTGGTTGCATCCAGCGCACCGCGGTCGAAGCCGCGCGGCCTCGCTTGGGTCACTGTGCGACCTCACCCAGCTCACCGCACGGTTTTCCTGATGTTTAAGTGAGATAAAAAATATATGTGATGAATAATAAAATGAGAACACAATGAAAATTGAGACCGCACAGCCTTGGACGAGGCACGACTCGGGCGAGGCACATTTTTGAAACCGCACAGCCTCGCCTGGTCCACCAGGTGACCTGATAGCGTCTAATTAATTAAATAAAATTACTTGAGGATAAATAAATAAAACTAAATGTGATAAAAAATTTAATAAATTATTTTTATATTAATAATATTATTATTTGAGGATGTAGTTGTTATAATTATTTTTATCACTATTGTTATAATGGTTATAACTCTTATTTTATTACTATAAATTTATTACTATTATTTTTGTAATTAGTTTTAGTTCGTTATTATTATTATTATTAGCTTTCTTTTTCTTTTTCTTTTTATTTTCTTTTTTTGTTGGTTTTTTCCCCTTAGGATTGAATCATGCCGCCCCTTTTTTTCCCTTTCCTCGTCAGACTCCCCCACCCTTCTGGATCACACACCCCCTTCACCTCTCCAACCCGGTGCCACCCACAACCCTTCCCCCTCTCTTGCCATCGCCTCTCCCCCTCCTTGGCCAGTCCTGTATGCCCACTACGCCATGCCCTGCTTTGCTCCAGCCTCCTCATGTTTCACGACCTTCGCATCCCCAAGCCAATCCAACACGCTGCACTTTTCCCCTCTCTCCTAGAATCCACCACACCTTTCTCTCTCTCTGGCCCACTCGCCGCCCACATCTCCTCCTATCTGGTGCTGCCTCGCAAGAATCCACCACCAGCACCCGCTCCTTGTCCATCCATCCATCCCTGCTCGCCCCATCGCACAGCCGCACCCCCTGCCCCGGTCAACCATCGCACAACAACGCCCCCTACTGCAGCCATCCTCTTGGTCACATAATGCATCTCGGACGGTTTTTTTTCATTCGGTGTAACTCTGACACCTCTCCAATGTGCATGGATAGCCTCCCATATCTCTTCCACATTTGTGTTATTTTTTGATTAATTGCTCTTCCTTTTGGTAGAATTGTAGGTAAGAGATTCATGTTGTTGGGGTGAAAGTTACATTGATTTTGGTCCGATCTTAATAATTTTGTTGATATCTTGTTTTAAGGTTCATCTCGAGTTTGTTATGGGGCATTTGATGAGCAATTGGAGTTGAACACTAAATTTTTCTGGAGTTTATTCAGCCGAGGTAGGTTGTTTTGCCTTTAGACATTATTTAACGAATTGATTTTCTAGCTTAGTTAATTTATGATATTATTTAATTAATTATTTTCGGTGCAGATTTAGTTTACTTGAAGTTTTTTATGTGTTAAATTTGTTTGGTAGTATGTTTATATGGGTTGTTGTATGTATTTGGATGAAAGCTTATCTTTAGTCAATGGTTATTGTTTTATCATTTGTGCAGTTATCTTTTCATTTTTCAAAGTGGTGTTAATTGCATTTCGATATAGTGTTGCATGTTCTTCGTCATAAGTGAAGGTGTTGTAATGTTTGAGTAAGTTCTTGCTATGAAAACATATGTAAGCTATCTTCTAGTGCTTTATAAAGTTCGTGTTTTTTTGTAAAAATTTGCAAAGTGCAATGTTTGTGTTCTAGTGTTTTTATAAGGTTTGTGTTTGTTTTGTGAAAATGTGAAAAGTGTGGAGATTGTGTTCTTGATGTGGCATTGGGGGTATTTGGTCTTGAAAGAGGGTTGAGTTGGATTTGCGTATTAAAGTTGTGTTATGTTTTTCTTTAAAGAATTCGTTACAAATAATTTAATATTATTTAATAAAAAAAATTAACGATAAAAATATAATATGTTTTTTTAATAAACAATTATTAGCAATGCAGAAATTGTTTTAATTGAGTTAGGTAAAGTCTTTTTCCATGCTTACATTTCCAAATGGTTTTCTATGTGTGTGAAAGTGTGGCGTTTGGTTTATGTAACACCCAAATTTTTGTATTTGTCCGATTTTGACATTAAATGTGAAATTGGAACAATGATGAGCACAAAAATGGGAAGCATGGGTACATGGTGGGCGGACTAGACTAGCATGCTAGTGATTTGGGAGTGTCCCTGGCCGAGTTTCACTTAGCTAGATTGGCGCTTACAATACTAACTAAACCTTGGATGGTGACTGGAGACCACTAGGTTATGGAGGTGTTTCCCTACTAGTGGATCGTGTATGGGAACATATGATATGGATTCTTTGGTACACCGAGACGTGATTTTCTAGGGCCCCACACATCTTTAGTACCTATAAGGCCTCTCCCACTATGGTTCTCCTGGATTACTATACACTCACTATCAAAATACAGTGTAGCATTTGGGTTCTCTTTAAGGTTTGAGTTTTTATTATCTACAAGGGTGCCGTTTTTTTATTTAAGTAGTTTCTTTAAAATTGTATTCATTATAGTAATTATTTCTTTAAAGTTGTTTAAGCGTTGGTTTCCTTTCATTTATTTAGCCTAGAAATGTTTTTGTCATTTAATATTTACTCGTGGAACCTTTTTATTGGGTGACGTCTTACTGGGCTTTTGGCTCACACACTAAATACACCTTTGGGTGTATGTAGACTTGTTTCTTGTGTATTCCAGGTTGTGACATCGTGCTCAGTTATGGTGGTTCGAATTGTTGTCAGTCTCCTCATGTAGGTTGGTTTGGGTATCTTGGAGGTATGACTTCTCATGTCATTTGGAGTCTTGAGTTAGAGAATTTAGTTTCTTGTCTTTGTTGTAGTTCCCTTTTGGGTTTTAGTTGAATTGTAAACTCTAAATGTGGTTATTGTTTATAGGTGTGTTTGGTTGCCTGTTTCCAGTTTTAGTTTGTTTATCTTGTTAGTTGTCTTTCTATCCTTATTTTGGGTAAATTGTTTCCATGTAATGTTTGATACCTGGGTACTTGTGCCAGCCCGTGGGGATCGGGAATGCCCTTCGGGCCATGTCGCAGACCGGGTTGGGCGCCGGGTCAGATGGAGACCTAGTCTGGTTCATGACATAATGGTATCAGAGGGAGGGTTTTCTCTCTTAGTTCATTTTAGTTTGGGATAGAGTCACGGTAGACTGGAGTTAAGGTTGTCGGGACTCGACGTATTGGCAATGAGTAAGGTGCCTGGCCATCACACCTCATGGCGGGACTCGAGTTACCAAAGAAAGTTGAGGATTGTCTAACCCTTTGGTCGGTGTGGTCAATTTCATTTAGGGGAAATGAAAAAGGAAGTAGGGTCAGTGGTCCCAGTGAGCTCGTAGGGTATGTTAAGCCATGTGGAGCTGAGGATGTTGTCCTAGAATACCCTTTATGGAAGTGGTGTGATTAGAGTATGGCCTCCAACCATATATTCCAGTAACCCGTTGACACTAGTTTTATCTTTCACTATTCCTTGTTTCATTGTTTTGGAATTGTGGACATTTTTTTAAGTAAAAATGATTTGGTATAGGAAAATGTTTTGGAAAATGTTTTTAAATAAATCACTTTAAAACGAAAATGAGGTATGTGGTTTGAAAAGTGTGGGTTGGATTTTTTTGGTTTTAAAAAAATGGAATGGTTTGGTTTTGATCCTTGGTACACTCATGGGAACCCACATGCATGAGTGTATATGAAAAGGGAATTAGTTAATGGCATGAGTAGATGAGTGCCTGGATGGACATGAGTTGGGTGCTGGTGCGGCATGATAACATTCATGTGCGAGGCTCATGGGACGCCTTTGGTGTTTTTGCAACCCACCAGCTTTGCTTATTTTCAAAAAGTTATGTTAAATGAGAATTTGGTGTCTTAGTAATTAGTGATTGCATAGAACGTCCTTGTGTTTTCGAAATGTTGGATGTGAGGAGTTTCGAGCTGAGAACCCTTTTTGACTGATTTTTGTCCTCAGTTTGAATTCTTATTTGTAAGTTGGTATGCAAGCATGTGGTTAGTGAATTATTTTTAAGAGTACATTAGGGAGCCCTTGCAGTGGTTCCCTCTACACGTTTGGTGTTTACATGTGGTATTTCTTGACCATTGGACTAGTTCAGTTGGGTCCGTGGTTTTCTTTATTGACTAGTGTATGCCCCCCATAAAGCATTGACATGTGATTGAAGTGCGGCCAGAGGAAAATCTCCATTGGCCGACCCTCCAATTGATCAGAGTAATCTCTTCTTGAATTCTAGAATTTAACCCACCTCTCCTTTTTTTCAACTAAGTGTAACCTCTCGTAGTGGGATGACAGATGTGGGGGGGAGTTGAAGGGAGCCTTGGTCTTTTGAGTGTCTGACTCATCGGGTATGAATTTTGACACTGTTGTGTTTGAAGGTTTCCTCGGGAAATGGCAAAAGGAATTCTAGAGGAGAATGGTGAACGAGGTTTAGAATTATCAGTGTTGACCAGTGTCTTTAAGGGCTTTGTAGTATCTTCATCAGCTGAAAGGGTCATGTTTGATGACGTCTTGCAGTGTGAGTTTCCTTGATTGTCAGGGGTAAAGTTTGACCTCATTAATTTGGAAGTTGTGTTTGGAAACGGTGAAGGGGATTCTAGTGGGGAAAGGTGGAAGCAGCCAGGAGTGGTCGGTGCTGACCACTATTCTAAATGACCTTTGGTCCTTTGTTGGTTTAGTTTAATAAAGGGTATATGCTAGGCAACTATTGTGGAAGACCCAGTCACATGGGGATACTACGGTCGATTGCAGGAATCACGTGTTTTTTAAGACTCAATTTGAAGTCCCTCTCTGTATAATGTTCCTCTCTACAACAACGGTCATGTTCAGGTGATGATGTGTGATGTCGTGTTCTCATTCATTGTGACAAAGGGTGATGCGCATGCACCATTTCAGCTCATGTGTTGGTGAATGTTCTGTGCATGATTAGTTGTATGTCATAATGTGTTGTGTTTTCTGGTTTTTCCTCGGTTGTAGTGTGGTTGCGTGTGACACCAAAAGAAGAATCTCTGTTCAGGGGTCTTCAATACCTGGCTGCGAGGCAGGAGATGCTTCAAACATCAGGGATCTATCCATAGGCTTCGGAGTGATGCTGGAGCTTGGTTAGGAACCCTGGGAGTGTATGGGGCCCTAAATTTATTTATGTCATCAGTGTTGAAGGTAGAGGTAGCTTAAATTTTTTCTATGGTTGTTCCACTCCGAACGAGTCATCTGGTTGCATAAGATTTTCATGACCATGTGGAGGTGTGTTCGTCTCATTGCCTTAAAGTCTTGGGGGTTGCATCCCACTGGATATAATCAATTTAGTAGTCCCTATGGGAGTCTGTTGGGTAAATTTGTCTCAAATTTGAATAATTCTCATCCAGGAATGTGGAAATGCTGCTTTTTCTTGGGTCATGCTTTTGATGCCCCGATAGTCGGGTCTCTCCCTCCCCACCCCTTGTGGTGGGGTGTTTGGTCACCATAAAGAAATTTTCAATGTTATATACGTTCCATTAATTATAATGGTGGGGAGACCCACATTGGTTCTCACAAAAATGTCTCTAGATTGAATCGTTGATGGACTTCTGTTTAATGGTGGAGAGTCCACTCGAACCTCCTCATATCGATTTTCTAGTCTCGACTTGGGTGTTAGCAGGTTCTTAATAGTGGGGAGCCCCTTGGGCTTCCCCACATAGACATTTTGGTTCTGTTTCTAAAGATGATTTGGTGATAGGTGATAAGGGTTCTTCTAGGTCGTGGTTTCTATCATTTGTTCATTCCAGACAAACGACATGGTTTTCATTCCATGGTGCTTGGGATGTTTCAGCTTGTAAATTTGGATTCCGTGGGTGTGATAGTTCCCTTAATCCGTCAACTAGAGGTTTTTCAGCTCTTTGAGGTGGGTGAAAAAGATCAGAAAGTCTTTTTACGCAATTCTTGATGTTTCCTTTGAGTCACTTTCTCTTAGCACGATGCTTTTTTCCTCTCTTTGCTTGATTCTTGTGGGGATTCCCTTTGAACCATAAGGGAGTGTGGTTTTATGCTTTAGGGTTTGGTTCTAGTTGTTGCTTTTTGGGGACGGAAAGCTTAATGGGGAGGAGAATTGTCACACCCTTCCTTTTTATATTATTTATATTATTATTTTTATAGGGAATCGGATAGTTCGGCTTGAGACCTGACTTAAAATTTCTATGCTCTTACATAGAAACGATTGTTTCGCTCTTGGTTATATCCAGCGCACCGCAGTCGAAGTCGCGCAACCTCGCCTGGGTCGCTACGTGACCTCGCCCATCTCACCATACGTCCTTCCCAATGTTTAAGAGAGATGAAAAACATATGCGAAAAATAATAAAATGAGAACACAATGAAAATTGAGACCACGCGGCCTTGGGCGAGGCACGACTCGGGCGAGACTTGTTTTTTAAACCACGCAGCCTTGCCTAGTTCACCGGGTGACATGCTGACATCTAATTAAATAAATAAAATGACTTGATAATAAATAAATAAAATTAAATGTGATAAAAAATTTAATAAATTATTTTAATGATAATAATAATATTATTTGAGGATGTAATTGTTATAACTATTTTTTGTCACTATTTTTATAATGGTTATAACTTTTATCTCATTACTATAAATTTATTTCTATTATTTTTGTAATTAGTTTTAGTTTATTATTATTATTATTATTATTAGCTTTCTTTTTATTTTTATTTTTATTTTCTTCTGTTGTTGTTTTTTCCCCTTAAGGTTGAATCACGCCGCCCCTTTTTTCCTCCTTTCCTGTCAGACTCCCCCACCAATCTGGATCACGCGTCCCCCTTACCTCTGCAAGCCGGCGCCACCCACAGCCCTTCCCCCCTCTCTCATCGTCGCCTATCCCCCTCCTTGGCCAGTCCCAGATGCCCGCTGCACCACACACTACTCCACTCCGGCCTCCACATGCCACATGACCTTCACATCACCAAGCCAGCCTAGCGCGCTGCCCTTTTTCCCCTCTCTCCCGGAATCCACCGCACCTTGTTCCCTCTCCAGCCCACTCGCCACCCTCATCTCCTCCTATCTGGCGATGCCTCGCTGGACTCCCCCACCAGCACCCACTCTTTGTGCGACCATCCTTCCCTGATTGCTCTGTCTCACAGCAGCACCCCCAACCTCGGTCGACCATCGCACAACAGCGCCCCCTACCGCGGCCATCCCCTTGGATACACAACCCTTCTCTGACGGTTTTTTTTCATTCGTCGTAACTCTGACACCTCTCTAATGTGCTCATACAACCTCCCATATCTCTGCCATAGGTGCATTCTTTATTGATTAATTACTCTTCCTTTTGGTAGAATTGCAGGTAAGAGATTCATGTTGTTGTGGTGCAAGTTGCGTTGATTTTGGTCCGATCTTAATAATTTTGTTGATATCTTGTTTTAAGGTTCATCTTCAGTTTGTTATAGTGATTTTGATGAGAAATTGGAGTTGAAAACTAATATTTTTGGATTTTATTCACCCGAGGTAGGTGGTTCCACATTTAAAAATTATTTAATGAATTGATTTTCTAGCTTAGTTAATTTATAATATTCTTTAATTAATTATTTTGGGTGCAGATTTAGTTTAATCGAAGTTTTTCATGTGTTAAATTTGTTTGGTAGTATGTTTATATGGGTGGTTTCATTCATTTGGCTGAAAACTTATCTTTAGTCAATGGTTAGTGTTTTATCATATGTGTAGTTAGCTTTTCATTTTTGAAAGTAGTTTTAATTGTGTTTCGATATAACGTTGCATGTTCTTGGTCGCAAGTGAAGGTATTGTAATGGTTGAGTAGGTTGTTGCTATGAAAACCTACGTAAGATATTTTATAGTGTTTTATAAAGTTCATGTTTGTTTTGTTAAAATGTTGAAAGTGCAATGTTTGTGTTCTGGTGTATTTATAAGGTATGTGTTTGTTTTGAGAAAATGTGAACAATGTTCATATTGTGTTCTTGATGTGGCCTTTGGGGTGTTTCATCATGAAAGATGGTTGAGTTGGATTTTCACATTAAAGTTGTGTTATGTTTCTCTTTAAATAATTTGTTACAAAGAATTTAATATGATTTAATAAAAATTATTAACTATAAAAATTTAATATTTTTATTAATAAACAATTACTAGCAATGTAGAAATTGTTTTAATTGAGTGGGGTAAAGCCTTTTGGCATGCGTACTTTTCCAAATGGTTTTCTGTGTGTGTGAAAGTGTGGCGTTTGGTTTATGTGACACCCAAAATATTTAATTTTTCTGAGTTTGACATGAAATGTGAAATTTTAACAACATTGAGCACAAAAAGGGGAAGCATGGGTACTAGGTGGGCGGACTATACTAGTGTGCTAGTAATTTAGGAGTGTCCCCATCCCAGTTTCACTTAGCTGGATTGATGCTTACAACACTAACTATACCTTGGATAATGAATGGAGACCACTAGGTTATGGATGTTTTTCCTTACTTGTGGCTCGTGTAGGGGAACATATGATATGGATTCTTTAGTACAACTAGATGTGAGGTTCTAGGGCTTCACACACCTTTAGTACCTATAGTGCCTCTCCCACTTTTGGTGCTCCTAGATTACTATACACTCATCGTTGGCATACGGTGTAGCATTTGGGTTCTCCTGATGGTTTGAGTTTTTCTTATCTGCAAGGGTGTCTTATTATTATTTATGTTTTTTCCATTAAGAGTGTTTTCCTTATAGAAACTATTTATTTATAGTTTTTTAAGCTTTGGTATCCTTTCATTTATTTAGCATGAAAATGTTTTTGTCATTTAATGTTTATATGTGGAACCTTTTTATTGGGTGACGTCCTACATGTATTTTGGATCACAGCCTTCATACACCTTTGGGTGTATGTAGACTTGTTTCTTGTGTATTCCAGGTTATGACATCGTGCTCAATGATAGTGGTTCATATTGTTGTCAGTATCCTCAGGCAGGTTAGTTTGAGTAGCTTGGAGGTATGACTTCTCATGTCATTTGGAGTCTTGAGTTAGAGTTTTTAGTTTTCTATCTTTGTTGTAGTTCCCTTTTGGGGTTTAGTTGAATTGTAAACTATAAACCTGGTTATAGTTTAAAGGCGTGTTTGGTTTCCTGTTTCAAGTTTTAGTTTGTTTATCTTGTCAGTTGTCTTTCTATATATTTTTTTCGGGTAAATTGTTCCAATGTAATGTTTGATACCTGGGAACTTTTTCCATCCTATGGGGATTGGGAACACCCATCGGGCCATGTCGTGAACCTGGTCAGGCGCCGGGTCAGATGGTGACCTGGCCTTGTTCGTGACAATTATGCTCATTGAATGTTATTGTGTTTCATGTTCTTATCAATCTTTTTACAAGGATTTTAGTTCACCACTTTTTGATCTATATCCTGAGGTGACTACTTGTACTAAGGGAAATTCAAGAGACAATAAGAAGCTAGAGAAGAAGGAATTAAATAAATGTTTATGCTTTATGTTGTAAATGTTACATATGTTCCTAGTTTTTCCAAGACCATAATCCTTTGGATCTTTGTTGTGTAATATTTTTATGTTTTTTTTCATTTAAATAATGTACAAGTAATGTATGAATAGTAGGATAACTATTGTTGGTATCAAAGGTGGTACCTAGACTTAAGTGTGGTGCACTACTTGGATTGAGATATAAGGCCCACAACAGGGATATTGTGCTCTAAGGGGGGGGGGTGAATATTACACCCTAGAATGAAAAAGGGTTAACCGACTAAGTGATATGTATCATGTCAACAAGGTGCACCTTTATTTTTGGGAGCCTACTTGATTCGAACTCTACATTTAATCGTTTTTAGCCTCATGTAGTGACCAGGATGGGTGACCTTCTGGAATGTTTCTCAGCATGTGTGTGTGTGAGAAAAAAAGAACACTAGAAAAGACATGTGTTGGGATGTGGGGAATTTCATTAGTTAGATGATCTGTTTAGGCACGTGGAAGGGCCCTTTATTGGGGACCACATATCTGCGGGGAAACTGATGGTACTTGGCGGGCCAGGATCTAATGACCATGTTAAAGGTAGGGTGTATGTGTTGTCACTGGGACCAGTTCTCACATGAACCATTTTAATCAGAGGAATGTCGTGAACAAAAAAATCTTGGATCCTAGCTAATCAACATGTCAGACCATGCCACCAATACTATTAGCTTCAATGGATCTAAGTGATTCCATTATACTCAAGACTACAAGGGAGCTAGAGGTTTCCATATATGTTATTGGAAACCCACCACCTAATTCAACTCCAGCGATGGAGTAGTTGGTCACCCCTCCATCTAGGGGATAATAACGAGTTATAATCACAAGTATATATGTAATTATACAAAAAAAAACAATATATGTTATTAATTTTTAATGATTTTTTCAAACAGATAAAGATAACCATTTAAGTGATACAAATATAAACACAAAAGATGTATGGCACCAGAAGAAATTCAACATTATCACTCCATTTTATGAGTCTGGGGTGTCTACATGTGAAACTGTCGGAATCAATGGGTAGATTCCGGGGAAGCCTCCTTGTAAGATGGTGAGCTTTCTCATTAATTATAATGACTAGAGGCATATTACTATATCTTAAAAAAATGAGGTCTTTGATACTCAAGTAGAGGTAATATTAATTATACATTCCATGATAAATAATTTAAAATACATGAGTAAAAGTTTATAATATACTTATAATGTGTTATGTTTTTTATTTCTAGATGTTTTTTAATTTTGATGTCACTGAATCCATTTCATTCCTATGGATTTTGAAAATTTTGGGAATGAAATAGATATATTTTAAATGGAGATTATGGAATGAGTTTAATGTCACATCTTTGAGCTCATGATATATGTAGGAGAATGTTTCTAAAGCATTTTCTCATAAGAAATGAAATATCTTTTTGGATATTAATAGAGATGCATCTCAAATAGAAATTGTATATTTTAACGTATCTTAATAAAATAAACACAATAAAATTATAATTTTTATTAATGTTTCTGTTTTTTAAGAATTATATAAAAAATACTATGAATCATGAAAATGAAGTCATTCTTTACATCACTAGGTTATAAAGCTTTTTCAAGAAAAAGGACAATTCTTGTTTGTATTTTATTCATTAGAATTAATATCATTTTAATATAAGTAAAGGTTTTTTATAACTTTTTTATATATTTTTTATAATTTCTAATGAATCAGGTCACCCTATAGAATGAACAGAGATGTAGTTTAAATTACATAAGAAACCTGATGGTAGTTTTGTAAATTAACCTAACAAAGTTGGTATAGTATGTTTGATTCATTACCATTTCATATTATTTCATTACTATAAAAACAAAATAATGAAAAATATATTATAACAACTAACAAGCATTAAAACCAATTTAATGGGACCAACTACATGGATCAAAAAATTCTAATTTGGCGTTGTTTGATACATTTATCTGACCCTAATTAATTGTGTTTAAAACTTGTTTCTTCTTATAAATTATTTTTCAATATTATGATTTTGTAGTAATGAAATTATAATACATTGTAATGAAAAATTTATTAATTACATAATAATATATACTTCAGATATTTGAAAAAAATCATTGTTAATATTTTTTTATTAATATTTTAATATTCAAGGAATCGTGGATGTGAACCCTCATAATCATCATTGGTATCCCCTAATATTTTTGTTGTAAAAATTTTAGGGAAGGGGCATCCAAGACATATATGACTGATGGTTTCTAGGCCTACTTTGTTAGCTATCTTTTTACGGAATCATAATCTATTACTATTACACCCGATAGGGATTCGATCACTGCTATTGATCATGAATCATAGAGTAAAATTTCAAGATTGAAAGAAAAAATGAAAGAAAAGATTCTTATAGGAAAAACATGATCAATGAATGTTTTCAATTGAAAATGATTTAGTTTCTATATTTTAATGGATGAACAAAACTATCCCCAATGAAATTTATAGCCTTATAGTTCATCCTACCACAGTAGATTCTAAATTTCATATACTATTCACACATTTGAAAAGAATACATTAAAATTCAATAAATAAAACTAAAATGATGCTTTTATATAGAAAACATGAAATTCAAGTCATACTGAACCCATATTATTCAATATTGATGTTTGGTTGATTCTTAAATGTCAAAAATGATTTATAAATTATTATCCTTATCTTTGAAAATAATTACAGCTCTTTTTCTCAGTTTTGACTCAGTAAACAGTTTGTAATGGTAGAAAAGCCTTCAAAAGTGTGTTTTAGGGAGTCAAAACTAGGAGAACAACATTGGATTACCCTGAAATAATAGAAAAAAACCATATATATATATTTTTGTAATTTAGTAATTGATGGAACACTATTCTGACTTATGGTTTTCACAAGATGACCATAAAATCATTTTTAGAGTTTTATAACATGAAAACTTTTGTGTAATGGTAAAATCATATAGAAACAACTTATATTGAAATTAAATCATGGTATAAGAACCATTGTGTCTTTTTGGTATATACAAATTGAAAACAAGTCAATATGATGTGTAGTGTGGTTAGAATGACTTGGTAATAAATTTTTAAAGGTATCAAATCCTTTAAAAAATTTGTCGGGGGGGGGGGGTTAAAACTAAGAAAAAAAGTCTAATTTCTATGAAATTTGATTAAAATTACCATATATTGATTTTAGAAAATGTAGAAACTAACGACATCTCATTATGAGTATTAATTTTTCTGGGATGGTCGTTATCACATTTTAAGTGTTTTAAAACACTAAAACATGTGTGTAACATGCAAAACCATAAAACCCCTCAGATTGGAAAGAAATCATGGGGAAACCACCATTGAGTTTTTTTATTTTTAATCATATAAAATAGATTAATCTGACGAGTGGTGTTGTTGGAATGAATCAGTAAACACTTTTTAATGGTACCAAAGCCTTTAAAAACATGTGTTGGGGGGGTCAAAACCAGGAAAACGATGTCAAATTTCCCTAAAATCAATAAAAATTACTGAAATTTTATTTTTAAATGTATGATCCAATGAAATGTCATTTCAAGTTACGATTTTCTCAAGATGGATGTAAACACCTTTTAGTGTTTTAAAACACTAAAACGTGCATGTAATGGTTAAAACCTTATAAAAAGACCTCAAATTGATGTAAAATCTTGGGAAAACTAATTTTTAGTTATTTTTGACATGTAAATATATAAAACATGTCAATCTAATGAGTGGTGTTGTCAGAATGACTCGATAAACATGTTTTAAAGGTACAATGATTTTTTAAAACAAGTGTTGACATGTCAAAACTAGGAAAACAACATCATATTTCCCTAAAATCATTTAACAAATTCTATAGAATGTTTTTTAAAATATCATAATCAACTTCATATCATTCTGGGTTACAGTTTTCTTAGGATCGTCATAAATGTATTTTTGGTGTTTTAAAACACTCAAATGAGAGTGTAACGGTGAAAACCATTAAAAAATTTTAATGTTGATGTGAAACAATGGTAAAAAAATTGTTGAGTTATTTTAGACATGTATGTGTAGAAAAAACATCAATCCAATGTGAGGTGTGGTCAGGAGGTCTTAGTTAACAATTTTTAAAGGTACCAAAGCCTTTAAAAAATTTTGAGGGGGGTTAAAACTAGGCAAACGATGTGAGATTACCCTAAAATAATAGAAAAAAGATTGTATATTGAATTTTGAAATGTACGAACTGATATAATGACATTATGAGTTACTGTTTTACCAGGATGGCCAAAATGTGTTTTTAGTGTTTTAAAACACTAAAACGTTCATATAACGGTCAAAACCATAGAATAAAAATAAAATATTGAAATTAAATAATGATAAAACCATTATTGAGTTATTTTTTATGTGTATGCATAGACAACACATTAATCTGTTGTGCAGTATGGTCAGAATGACTTGGTAGACACTTTTAAAAGGTACCAAAGACTTTAAAAACATACGTTAGAGGGTAAAACCAAGAAAAGTAAAATGTATTTCCATGAAATTAGATGAAAATGACCATAGATTTATTTTTGTATTATAGGAATTGATGGAATGTCATTATGAGTTATTGTTTGTTTGGGATACCCATAAAAATGTTAATTGTGTTTTAATACACTTAAACGTGCATGGAATAGTAAAATTTATAGATATCGACCTCAGATTGGCATGAAATCATGGGAAACCCACCAAAGAGTTATTTTTATGTGTGCCCATAAAGGAAACATCAACACAATATGTAGTATTGCCATAATGACTCAGTAAACACATTTTAAAGGTACCATATCCTTTAAAAACATTTGTTGGGGGATCAAATCCAAGAAACAAATGTTGGATTACCCTTAAAATAGAGGAAAATAATGATAGATTTATTTTTAAAATGATATAATAGAAATAATTTCATGTTAAATTATCATTTTCCTATGATGCCTATAATTTTTTTTAGTTTTTTAAAACATTAAAACTTGAGTAAAATAGTAAAAACCATAGAAAATAACCTCATATTTATTTGAAATCATCGGATAACTACTGTTGAGTTGTTTATGATATTTAATCATTGAGAACACATCAATAAAACATGTGGTGTGGTCATAATGACTCAGTTAACACTTTTTAAATGTAAAAATATCTTTCAATACATGTCTCAGGGGGTCAAAACCACGATAAAAACATTAGATAAAATTAGAGGAAATCATCCATAGATTGATTTTTGAAATTTAGGAACTGATGAAATGTATTTCTAAGTTATAGTTTTACTTGGAGGTCCACAAAAATGTTGTTAGTATTTTAAAATACTAAACATATATTTAACAGTCAAAACCATTGAAAACAACCTCAGATTGATGTGAAATCATGGGAAAAACATTGAGTTTTTTTTATGTGTACACATAGACAAAACATCAATCTGATGTACAATGTTGTCGAGATAACTCGATAAACACTTTTTAATGGTACTAAAGACTTTAAAACATGCTTCAGGGGTTTAAAAACACTCAAATGATGTTATATTTCCATGGAATTAGAGGAAATGACCATAGATTTATTTTTGAAATGTATGAACCAATGAAAATTCATTCCAAGTTATGGTTTTCCTGGGGTGGTTGTAAATGTTTTTTTAGTGTTTTAAAACACTAAAATGTGCATGTAATAGTCAAAAATACAGAAAATGACCACATATTGATGTGAAATCCTAGTAAAACAACTATTGAATTATTTTTTATGGGTAGGCATAGACAAAAACATTAATCTGACATGCGTTGTGGTTATAATGACTTGGTAAACACTTTTTAAAGGTACCAAATCCTTTAAAACATGTATTAGATGGTTAAAACTAGGAAAATTGTTATATTACCATAAAATCAGATCCAAATGACCATATATTTATTTTTGAAATATAGGAACTGGTGACATGTCATTCCCAATTTTGGTTTTCCTAGGATGGCCATAAATGGGTTTTCAGTGTTTTAAAACATGAAAACGTGTGTGTAATGGTTAAAACCATAGAAAAAACATCAAATTGACCTGAAATCTTGTGGAAACCACCTTTGAGTTATTTTTAATGTGTATAAGTAGAAAACACATCATTCTGATGTGCGGTACGGTCAGAATGACCTAGTAAAAACTTTTAAAGGTACCGAATCCTTTAAAAAAATTTATTGTTGGGTGAAAACTAGGAAAATGACATTATATTGGCATGAAATTAGAGGAAAATTACCTTATATTTATTCACGAAATGTAGGAATTGGTGACACATCATTCTAAGTTACTATTTACTCAGGATTCCAATAAATGCATTTTTACTGATTTAAAACACTAAAATGTGTGTTGGCTGTTAAAACCATAAAAAACTACCTAAAAAAGATGTGAAATCATGGTAAAATTATCTTTGAGTTATTTTTAATAGTACGTCTATATAACATGTCAATTTAAAAAGCAATGTGGTTGGAATGACCTGGTAAACAATTTTTAAATGTACTAAAGGGTTTAAAGACATGTGCTGAAGGTTTCAAAACTCGGAAAATACCTTTTATTTCCATGAAATTAGATAAGAATTACTATAAATTTATTTTTTAAATGTAGGAACTCACAACACATCATTCCAAGTTATGGTTTTCCCATGATGACTATAAACATGTTTTTAGTGTTTTGAAACACTAAAACAGGTGTGTAATAGTCAAAACCACAATATATGACATTAGATTGATGTGTAATCAAGGTAAAACAACCATTGTGTTATTTTTTACATGTATACATAGAAACCACATCAATCCAACATTCAATGCGGTTAGAATGAATCAGTAAACATTTTTTAAAGGTACCAAAGCCTTTAAAAACATGTTTTTGGTTGTCAAAACTAGTAAAACAATGTTGGATTTCAATAAAATTAGAGTAAAATTACCATTCATTAATTTTTGAAATATAGGAACCCATTTCACATCATTTTGAGTTATGGTATTCCCAGGATTCCGATAAATTGTTTTAGTGTTTTAAAACACTAAATCATTCATGTAATGGTCAAAATCATATAAGATGTTCTCAAATTGATATGAAATAACATGAAAACCACATTAGATTTATTTATGAAATATAAGGCATGTTTTCATATGAATGTTTTTAAATTTTTTTATTAATTACTTTTCAATCCCACAAACATCGATTTAAAAATTATTTAGAATATTTACTTATACCTTTTTATTTTCAAGTGTTAAATCATATATTAAATAGGTAATTTTATGTTTTTAATGTATTTTTCATGATATGTTATTTTATATGTTAAAATATCTTCTGTCTGATTAAAAAAATAACAAATTTTATGGGCCAAAATTTTCATATATTCTCTGTCTTTTCTCTTTCACGTTTCTTTTCTTAAATGTTCTCGTTTTTATTGTAGGTGAAAAATACTTATAGTAGGTAGGATTTTGACCATTATAATCCCCCACATTCTTTAAAAGTAATTAATGATGGTTCTTATTTTCAATGGTATGTTTAAATTTTATCAATGATCTTACTATAATTATAATTTATTTTGTTTATTTTTATTTTTTTTCTTTTTTGTTATAGTTGATGATTTGATGTGGTGAGATTTAGTTGATGAGATGATGTAGGGGTAGATAGATATAGTAGAGGTTATGGGGTGGACATATATGGGGAATGGGTTTTTGATGTAAATATTTTAGATGTATATATTATTAACTGAGGTATTGGTTGACTGAGACTATCAGTTGACTGAGGTATATGTTGACTGAGGTATATGTTGACTAAGGGTATGCTGATTGTGGATGTTTGAAAATATGAATGTGCATGTATGATGTATGTATGATGAGTTTATCATACATTTATGTTTTATATTAATACATTTCCTGTTTTTTATATTTACATTTTTTCATTAAATATTTTTTAAAAATAAATTTTACAAGTAATATTTAGTAATGATCCATATCAAACACCGATAAAACAATTAATGAAAATTTTAATTATAATTGGTCACTATGAACTAACTCTAAACATAACTGCAATTAAATAAATTAACAACAATTAGGTTTTATCTTATTTATTTTATTTTTGATTTTTTTAAAAACTGCCAGTAAATAAAACAATAATCACCAAACAATTTTCCACATTCAACACATACAGAAACCACCACTAAATTAAAGAAGTTGTCCCATAATGACTGGAGAACATGAAATATTCTGCAATTTTAATAACATATTTATATTATTAGTTAGTGGTTTAAACCTCCACTAGTTCAATTTAAACCATCGCTAATGGACTCTTTTTTAGAGTGTAAATTTTTATGCACTAGGCTATGCGATGCTCCTTTCGGTGTCTGTGACCTAGAATAATCACCATACTGTATATAGGTTATTTTATTAGTAAGTTGTGATTCTCACATTAGGGATTGGGGAGGTTCAAATATGATTAATATGAAATATGTGAACCAACTAATATTATTAGTTAATTTACCTATTTAAATGGTGCAATGCCTTATAGGGAGAAAACCTCATGAGTCGGTGGTCCAAATTAGAAATTTTAAATGGTCATGTAAACAGTTGTAAGAGAGACATGTGTGGTATATTAGTACATCTACTGATTATATGAATATTTTCGGTTTTTCCCATGACTGGTGGGAAAATTAGAATTATGATGCTCCTATATGAAATTTAAAGTGAGTCTTATATGATGGATATGAAATAAAGAAAGAGCTACTGCTGCTTAAAGATATTTCTAGATATCTTTGTGTTTTAGAATGTGATATCATATGATTTATGATATATATTATATAATATTATAGTTACCCATACATTTAATACATAGATATCACATATTAATAAGAGAATATTCCTTATATAACATTTTGATCTTCACTAGAATCATTTTGATCTTGTACATTTGTAAACTTGGAAACATAAATAATAGTTTTATAAAATATCTATAAAATATCCCACTTATATCTTCTTAAATATCACCCTTATTATATATATAATACTTAATACCTTTATTCATATCATAGGGAAAGAAAATAGAATAAAAGGGTGAGCTTAAATGCTTAATAAGTGTAAAAAATCCAGATATCAATGATCATATAAAAATAATATGAGAATTAAGGTATAAAAACATGATATTTACATTTTAAAACCATACCCTACATATCAAAGATCCTAATATTAAGTCATGTAATAAATCATGGTAGTTCGTAAGATATGAATATTAAATGAATTGAAGGAAATGAGTCATGAGAGCATAATACTGGCATAATAAATAAGTTTTTTGGCATATAAATAATTATAGAAAATCATTTCCTTAGTAGTCAGGGCTCTTTTCTAGGACCATCATAGTGGATTTGGTTTACTCTATATACCATCATAGTAGTCAAGGTTCACTACAAAGACTACCACATTTGACAAATTCCCTTACCGAACTGGGTTTACTCCCTATTCCAGCAATACTTATCTCATGAGATATCAAACTTTACCCAAATCATTGTGGGGAGATATAGGTCCCACTATTCATATAATGATAATAATGCATATATATACCATAAGATTATAGATAATTCATTATATCCAAACAAATGAAAAGAAATCGGTTTCATAATCATTTCATTATAACACCACCCATGGAAAAGATGTGAGTTTCATAAACATTTCATCATAACATAACCCATGAAAAAGAAATGGGTTTCATAAATATTTCATCTTTTCATCCTAAACATTTACCATCTGTAGAATGAATAAAGATTATATCATTTGGTAATATCCCTAATAAATCATAAGTAACATTAAAAAATTTCATCAAAGATGGAAAATGATTTTGAAAGATCCCTTGGAATATTGTTTTAGGAAAATAACCTTACAATTTTAAAAACAATTATTTTTAAAAAGCTATGAAATTATAAAGAAAAATTTTTTATTTGAAAATAAAATTGTAAACTAGTAAAGGAATATTCAAATGTAAATTTAGTTATGAAATTGGGAAAATCTATTCTTGTTGTATAAGTTAAAAAGAATTCCTTCTATATTTTTTTTTAAAAATACCAAAGTAACTCATTTAGAAAACAATAAAAAGATTGCATTCAAATTATTGTGTAAATAATAAAGAATGGGTAAAATATTATATAAAAAATCATAGGAGAATGATAAGAATATTTTTTAATATTTTTTTTGAAAACGTGGATATGTAAGTGAAATATTCCCCAACATACTTAAACATAATGAATCTCCAATATTGTTGAGATTGTAAAATAAATGCTTACGCCGACCTCACCTTGCTTCGAAAGCACTATAGCCTCCAATATAATATATTTATACTTATTATAATTCTTTATAATAGTAATTTTCATAATTATAATATCATATATAATCCATTTATAACATTTCGAAACCCCATTTGTCCAATAATTATTTATTAAAATAGTTATTTCCAAGTTTTGACTATTTCATTTATTAGGAGAATATCAGTTCAGTAGTTCTGTTCCTTTTACATTAACTTGGTTCCATCATCTCCAAAATATTTACAATGATATAAATATAGAATATATTCTTATAAACATATTTAGAGTAATCCATAAAAATTATAGATAAGAAAATAAATTACATCATTCATAGAGATGGCAGGTCAAACGTACACATGAACACTGTTTTCATATTTCAACAGATTAAAAAAAATTAAAAATTAATTCAACTTCCCAAGATCATTATTATATCATATATATCATATATATATATATATATATCATATATACTAATAATATTCATCATGATTACCATATAAGTAAAATATAAATGAAAAATTAATCACATCACTTCATGGAGGTGGTAGTCCACATGTACACACGAGCGATGTTACTATTTCTCAAAGTATTGAATGATAAAAAGGCATTTAATGAAAAAAATTATTATAAATAATATTACCCTTTTGATTTAATTAAATTTCTTATTATGTAATATTTTTATTGAAAAAACATGCACTAATTTTGTTTTATTATATTAAATTTGTTTTAATATACCATTAAGTATCTTTACCATTGATAATATAGCCTTGGAACATTGATCAAATGGTTAGTATAAATATAGGATTTTTAAAAATACAATGGACACATACAAAAGAAGTGATGACCTCAATGAGTAGGATTTTACCCTATTAATCCCATTTATCAGATCTTCCGAGGGAGATAACATCTCTAAGATTTTACCTTGATCAAGCCCAAGTTATGATACAAAAAATTAAGCATGAATGAAGTCGTTTATGGAAGAAGTTCAAGCTCATATAGATCACAGCCAAGACCATGTTCTCTGAACCACTCCATAAAAGTCCCACCATCATGCACCTTACTCTTAGGGTGTTTATGGTGTATTAACGGGATATGATTCAATACTCTATCATTATGAGTATGTAAATTATTTTTTATCAAATGATGAATATATTTTAATCCTATTATTGCTACTTTATAAATGTATTTTTATTTTAATACAACAAAACACAAATTGTATTATTCAGTATCATTATAATTCAATTAAGGAATTTATTTTTATTAATTAATGTATTTTTGAAATAAAAAATATTTTAATAAAATAATATTATTAATTGTTCTTTATTAATTATAAATTATCATATAATTTTTATCAAATGTAATTTTTTATAAGGTTTCAAAAACCATTATTGTTAAAAAAAAACCCAACATTTCTTAATAAATGTTTATATTATTTTAAAATTTAAAATTAACATATTTAGATAATTATTTAGATAAAATAAATATTATTTTTGGAATGAGAAAATCAGAATTATATAACGACGATTTCTTTATAATTTTATGAGATAGTCGATTTTTTGGTAAAAATTAAATACCATATAATTATACTTTGTGAATTATGACATCATAAGAACCTAAAAGTGATTTAATAGATACTATAAATGGCATCCTTGTCCAAATATATGTTTTACCTTTAAAATAATGTGATTTTATATTTTTTTTTAATTTTATAAAGCCTTTATGAATCCTCCAAAACCATTAATATATTTTAATGTTTTAAAATCATTTTTTAAGAGTATGACTCACCTCCACATAAGAAAGGGTATTATTTTATTATATTATTCCCTTGAAATTAAAAGATAATTAGAACCACTCCCATTTGGTATAAGCCATTGGTAGAAACCATGGGATGATTTTTTGTTTCTGTTATATTATTATATAGAGTCCAAAACCTAAAAATAAAAAAATCCCACTCTTTTACTATATAACCCCATAAAATATCCCATTTATCATTACTCAAAACCCATAAATCATGTCCCCACTCTTCCCACCCCACTCTAGAGTCCTCACAGTGTTCCCTAAGCACTCAATAATCTCTTATCAATCATTTGGATTCACACACTCAAGTAAGAGATTCCACTCGTACCCTTTCAATTTAAGCACCTATTTTGAAATTAATCCTTTTAATTTATATTGATTATATTCAAATTCAATTATAAAAATTATTTTTCTTTGATATTATTATTACTTTAATGAGATATCATTTATCGTCATTCATTTTCTCTGCTACCTAAATCATTACTGTGCTGAAATTCTGTAATGGCTCTTCCACTCTACTCTTTTTATTAAGGTATTATTTTTGTTATGTCTCCAATTTTCCCTTTTTCTCATTTTGTTATATGTTATTACATAGCCTCTTTAATGTCCACTTGATTAATAAATGAAGAGATACTTATTTCACTCTCATTAACCCTTCCATGATCATGTATGTACACATGTTACTATGAATAAATATAGAAAGGGTTATTTTATTTCTCTTATTTATTCATTATATGCATTTTTATAATCATTTTTAATGGTTAACATGTAAAATGAATCACATCGATCATGGAGACGGTGGGTCATACATACGAACGAGCGACGATATCATTCCATTAATGATGAAAGGGTATATAGTTGGATGGTATATTAATTATACATAATAAAAACAATTTTAGAAGTATTATATATATTAATTATATCCCACATTACATCCATCCACATAAAGTGGCGATGAAGAATACATTACACCATGACATAGAGATGGTAAGCCTTACGAACGCACACACACTACTTTTATTTTTTATAAGATGGATAAATGGTGAAATATGGTTATACCATATTCATAATAAAATATCAACATATAGATGATACTATATTAATTACATTATCATGCAAACAATATACAAAGCGGAAGTGGAAGAAGAAACAAACATAAAAGAGTCGATAAAGATGATTACCTCTTTTTCATAGGACTTCCTTAAATATCTTCTTAAGTGATCTTGGGTAGGTCCTTTGGAAGGGAAATAACATATATAACATAGCTAAGTATGTTTATAAGATAAATGGTAAGGGTTTTTTCAATCTATATGTATCAAATTGGTGTTAGGAAGTGAGGGAGGAGGTTTCCTTTTATAATTGAGTTGAGGGTTACTTTTAGAGATCCTCAAAATATTAAAATATATTCTAAGGACAATGAATTAAAAATGGGCTATAAATTATTATTATAAGACATTTTCTACCATATCTTATCCAATTATTAAATTTTTCAAAATTTATGTGATTTTAATATATTTTAAAAATATATTAATTTAATAAAATACCATTATTGTCAAATTTGATACTATTGCTTTAATTTGGCATTAAATACATTAGAAAAAGGTGGGGATTAAAATATAATGATTTAAAATTTCAATAATATATCCAATAGATATATAAAATTAATTAGACACATTAAATAATTCCAAATATATGTGAAGTAATACTTTTAAAATAAATTATTTTATTTTTCTATAAATTAAATAAATACACTTTTAGCATAGAAAAAGCATTTAAGGTAATTATATAATTTATAAAAATTAAAAATAAAATTATATAGTGAAATTAATTTCATTAATATCTCAATAGATATTTAGTTTCATTTATATCAAGATTTTTTCCCCATGTGAACGCATAATATATATTAAATACGAAGAGAGTGACATTTTGTATCTATCTTTGATTTAAATAATATATATAAGTTTTTTTTATGGAAATGTATCCATTAAACAAATGAAATTATATCATAAGGTGATAAGGGTCGAATAATCATCATAGAATAAATTTCGGACAGGGTTAGGTCATTGTTTTACCCATATATTTTGGTTTTAACCCTCAGTTAAACCCTTTAACTCTTACTGTGACAACTTGGATTTTTACTCCTTATAGGTTAATATAGTGACTATAAAATTCTAAATGAACCATAAATGAGTCATTAATGACATTTTAAAATTTATCCCAATAATTTGGAAATTTTTCTTGTATTATTTTTAGACCATTTAATAAAATATTATTTATTTTTAAATATCATTATTTGTAATTTTGATAATATTCATTTCTTGGATTCTTAAAAATATCAATACAGAAGACAACAATAAAAAAACATTAATATATACCTAATATTTATAGATAATATATAAAATTCTTGTATGATATAAATTATATCAAACTACATTTATTTTAATATTTTTAATAACATTTATTTTATATGTCCATTAATTAATCAATTACTACATCATCATTGTATCAAAATTTAAATTGATTAATTATTCCCTAAATATTAAAAAAAAAATTCCTAATAAATATAAACATTTTATATTTTAAATGAATAATTATAGTATATTATGACTTATTAATAAATATTTATAAAAAATGTAATACTTTTTAAATTCATGATTGTGACATATTGGAATTTCTTTAGAATAAAATACTAAAAATGCTTAAAGTAATCCAAGTAGCTTCAAGTGGCTATAAAATAATCCCAAAGAATATTTTGGTTTACTATAGCTCATAATAAAAAGTAGGACAAGTGTTAGGGTAATTATATAATACATATAATCTTATTTTTACACATAATTACCCAATTTACCCATAACTATGAAAATAATAATTATCAATGTTTACTATTCATATTTTATCCAAAAATAATAGGGAACTAATTAATGAATTTTTAACTTATGATTCCAAATATTGAATCCATTATTCAAAATTAAAAACACATAATTTTAATAAATTAATTAAAAACTTATCCCGTTGTCGAATTGAGAAAACAAGTTTTTAAAGTAAAAAACATCCAAAATATTGAAATCTTTTTATATACTTATTACATATGAAATTGATTCCAATGACTTAAATTGGATTAAATAATAATAATTTGATATAATTATAATTTAAAACCAATTAAAAATATAATTTAACACTGTAAATTATTTAGATGGAAATGTTGTTTTCAATTAAAATGTAATATTTTATCACTATTCATCAAAACATGAAACATATCATAAAATAAAATAAACCAAAGTAAATTTTTATACTCCAATTTCAAATAATAAGTTTATTTTATCAAATATATTCCATAAAAGTGTCAAAATTTGGATTTAAAATAGGTTCTCCATCAAATGGCGACAAAATAAATTTTTTTTAAAATACATATTTTAAAACGTAAAATTTGATTTGATATTATATTATATCTAGAAAAAACATAGAATTAATGATAAACATTATATTTAATATATTTCATCAATTTAATCCAAAAAAGTGAATTTTTTTATTTTATTGATATAAAACATACTTGTGTGTATTTAAATTGTATTTTCTAAAAACATTTTCTTTATATTAAATTAGTTTTAATATTTATTTCTAATTAATTGGTAACCAATGAATTCAATAATATATTTTCATATGTTATTTAATCTTATTAATAACCACTAATTTAATGGCTAGGAGATAATTTTCTTTTAAATAATAATATTAATATTATATCATGGTTCATTTAAGCTTGGTTTTGCATGAAAAATAATATATCTAAGAGATGAAATTTAAAAATATACATACCATAAAATATTTGTGGTTTACATTATCCCTTAATTCAATAAATTGATTCGTTGAAATTTTAAAATTCACTTCAAAATTTAAATTTTGATACTTGAATATTATTTTATGGTTAACCCACATTAGAAACAGGGTAAATAAGAGGGAAAACAAAATTAGATGGTCACCACAAAAGTATGCTTTGAATAGGATAACATTAGTGGGAAGTGAAAAATTAGTAATGGAAGATAAATATAATTATCAATTTCTGATATAGGGTGATAGAGAACAAAGTCATTAGAAACTTAACCATTATGATTAGTTAAAATACAATTAATTTATTTCTAAGAAAAGTAAACAGATAACGTTTTTGTTTCAAAATCTATTTCCTAATGTTGAGGGATTATTTTATTATATAGATAAATAACTCAATAAAACTTACTTTTTTTCTTTACATTTTATAATTTCATCATTTGGTTGTGATTAGATATATTTTATCTTCATTTTTTATACCTCGAGATTGATATTCAAGATGTTTTTTATACCTGAATTACTTTTGATGAATCATAAGGCCCACAAGTATTTCATTAATCTTATATATTTTTACTAAAACCAAAAATTTTAACACATAATATCCAATATATTATAATGCTACCTCAAATAATAATATCCAATTTTCAACTTAATCCATTTCAACCTTAAGATCCCTTTAAAATAATTCTATCCAAATTCATTGTTTAAATAGATCTCTAAATTTCCAAAGTCAATATTAGCATCAAATCACCAAAAAATTAATTTAGGTCTTATTTTCACAAACCAAATATTGGATCCCCTTAAAACAATTAATGGGAACTTTCATACTTCCAAATCCTTAATGAATAAGTATTGTAGTACGATTCTTATATATCTCATTATTCATATAACTAGAGCATCATTGATAAACAAATTATTTAATACAAATACAAAATAACATTCAAGATTATTCTTTATTATTAAACCATTTACTATGGTTCATCGTCTTATTCCTTAATACCACCTTCCTTTGATATATATTTTGTAGTCTCTTCATTATCAATAGTATATGCATTACTTGTATAATCTTGTTGAGTCTAACCATTAACCAAAACCCAAAGAACAGTGTGAGAAATACTAATAATAGCGATATATAAATGAAGAATCATTTATAGGATATCAAAATTATGAAATATTTTTATAAATCTATTATTCCATTGGATTAAAATAGGTTATTTTTGGTATTAAAAAATCTATAGTAATGTTTCATATACATAAACATATCCTTAAAATATATTATAGGTTTTTGTTTTCTAATCCATGTTGTCCTTTATCTACTTCCTAAGGTTTCTACTAATGTTCCTTTGATACCAACTGTATTGCCCTGACCCTAAAATCTCAAATCTGGTGCATTAATTTATTACATCGGCATGATTAAAATGAAACCAATCTCGAAGGACCGAATTTTTTAGTAGTCTTGATAAACTAGATACATACTATAAATCCACATTACATTTTTAAATATAAAATAAAAAATGTTCGTTTGAGTATTTCATGATTCCCACTTTTTGTAACCATGCATATCAATCATAATATACTTCTTGGAATCCTAGGTAAAAATTTAAACAAATCAAAGGGGTGATCTCAAATTCTCAGTAAGGGTAAGCGTAAAATTGAAGATATGAGTAAATATGACATAAATAATATGGAAAGGTAAATAACCGAAACACCAGATATTTAAATAATAAATTGAGCTATAAAACATAATCATAGATATTTTACTAGTCGAATAAGAGAATGGAATATCAATAAATCATCTCATAATGATGAAAGTTGTAATGCTGGATATATAAAACATATCATCGAGGCTTCATCCAATTCATATGAAAATAAATGGTTAAGTCATCCCCACGCCCATATCAAGTTTTTCATATGAGACCTAACAACGCATCGAGAGGATATAGAGGACCCCTCTTGTCACTTACTAAGTCTAATACATTCTTTACATGAAAATGTTGAAAAATAAACAATATTAATATTAATTTTGAAAAACTAGAATATGAAATGTGAATACATTAACTATAAACCATTAATGGTATGAAAATAGCACATCCAAAATAAAAATTATAATAAACCCATAAATAAAATATGGTATATTTTATCATAAGAGATAAACCTCAATATAGTAAAATATTCAAAAAAGGATGTTGACATAGATGAAGATACTTTTAAAAGAGACAGTTGAAAAATTCAATGGGAACATATTCTAATGTGTCTCATACCACTTTAAAAAATTTAATTTATAATAAATATGATTGAATAAATTTAAATATAACTTAGAAAATCATGATAATAATGAGATTCATGATATTATATACCAAAGTGAAGTACGTCCACCATATACAAGGAATACGTGGTGAAAAGGAATATATCTCATAGAAGTAAAAGTGAGATGAGAAACCCATTACCTTATGCTTCCTTTATTTTTACATGCTTTAACCACTAGTATAATAGTTTTAATCATGTTATTAACTTATAGAAAAATCATAAACATTTCTATTATATCATATATGATCCTCTTATATTATTTTATAACATGTCTGTTGATAATATTTCCTTATTACCCTTATTCCAGTTCTTAAATGATTCATTTTCCTATGCATGTTTTCTCATATAAGTCATAATTATTATGAATAAGATGTAATTATGTTATATAAATAATGGTAATAAGTTAATATATATCATATTGTTTCATTATATACGTTTTTATAATCATTCTTTAATGGTTAACATGGAAAAAAAATCACATCATGTCGCGAAGATGGTAGGTCGTATGTACGCATGAACTATGATATCTTTTTATTAATAGTTAAAGGGTAAGTAATTGTATGGTGTATTAATCATACAGAATCAATATAATTTCAAAAGTACTATATATATTCCTATATTAATCATTATACCCGTCCAAATAAATTGTTGATGAAAAATATATTACACCTCTGTGTGGAGACAGTACAATGTATAGCGACCCAGCCTTTTCATACATTACAATTACATCATTTTGAAGATAAAAAACATAATACTATTACACATAGAGGATCCAAAGGTTTAGTGTCATGGGAAAACTAGGACCACACATAACAAATACAACATCAAACATAAACATTTATTTAATTTCTTCTTCACTAGCTTCTTAGTGGCATTTTTCCTCTCCATAGTACATGTAGCCACCTGAGGATATGCATCAAAAGAGGTGATCTAGAAGCCTAGTAAAATTATATATAAGAACAATATATCATGGGGTGAGAATAATCATGACATAGGCAAAAGATCATGAACATGAGAGGAGCATAAATAAAAGACTTGAAATGTGGCAATGCATAAAAGTGAAACATCATGTCTTAGTGGTTAACTACCAAACATACTTGTGAACCAATCTAGAATCTCGTTCACACATAATTTCACATTTACTCATGATATTAATCACTTTAACCAAGGAATTGGAGCGCTATATAATTCTGGGCGCACCCGTCACATTTAAACATTCATACTATGATATATAATTCCGGGCGTACCCATCACATCATAACATTATCATTTATCATGAATTCCACAATGAACATATAACTTAAATGAACATAACTAACCCATGAAAAGGAATGGGTTTTATCTCATAAGAACACCTTCATAAACTTTGGCTTCCCAAAAGAAAGAGGGTACAAAATACTTGATAGAAGAACCATCAACCTTGAATGAGAGGTAAAAGTTGAGTTCTTAAGAGAAGAGTTCTTTCAGAAAACATTTGGATTGACATAAACTTCATTATAAAACATGTATATCCCATAAAAGGAAATTAAATGATGAAAAAATTATATTTCAATAGTAACCATATCAAAAATGGAGTGAAAGAGGTAGAACCCGAAGGATGAAAGTTGGGTTGGAGAATTTTCCATTACTTTGTACTCGAATGCCTCCTTCTCTTTAATGTCCTGTATAATGACATTATATTCATTAATAAGAAATTCCATAACATTTTATACATTAATAGGGTTCATTCTGGTTTCATTATGTCAAATTATGTCCCTTTGTATGACTTATAGAGTTTAAAAACATTGTTCGGGGATGTTCATTTTTATGGTTTTCTTGAGTGGTTCACTTGTATTCTTAAATTGAAGTTTGGGTAGAACATGGGTAAACATCCAGAACTGATATTACATGTTATTAAAGATATCATAGGAGATTGAATGATTTTATAATGAATTATATTAGATCCATTTGGGTGAATCATTAGATAAGAATTAAATGGTGATTATTTGGGTTAATTTGAGCGGTTTTTGGATCACAACGAACTTGTTTTAACTTTTCACATAGTAATATGGCCATATGTTATTTACAGAACATAAAATATAACATAATACATATAAAATATTCTAGTTTAACCATAAAAATGGTTTCATGACCAGATCTGAATGTATAAATGGAAGAATAGAGCATGTCGTTTTTGAAGGTGATAAATTAACACCTCATGAACAACGTTCTCTTTAATAAAATGAAAGGAAGAGGGAAAAGGTGTGGGGTGATATAATATCCCATTAGAATCATAAAATTAAATTATATGTATAATAATGGAGTTAAAAACAATTTTGATGAATATAGGTTGGGATAGATCAAGAAAGGACTTGAACATGAAAGGAAATTAAAGGAGAAGAGGGAGAGAAATTACCTCTTGAATCTTCCTCTTGAGATCCTCCTTAAGGAAGCTTGGCGTGGTCTTTTGATGAGACCAGCAGCTTTTGGACGTGGGGGAGGGGCTAGGGAAGACGTTTGGACAGATCTTAGACAATTATTGAAGCTTTAGAGGTGTGGTTTGTCAAGAGGAGTGGGAGGGCATATTTATACATTAGGAGGGAGGTGTTTTTAGTATAAAATATTAAATAAAATAATATTTCAAGAGTTAGACTTGTAATAGTAGTTTTTGGACATCCAAAATCATATATTAATAAAATATAATTCTTTTTAGGCTTTAATTATTCTTTATAATCCGAATTCATTAATTTATTAAAAGGAATGTGAAAGGAAGAGAAAAAGACACTTTAAGAAATCACCTTTTGACTTTAGGCTTTGGAAAGTTCTCTTTAGGTTTGAGAATTGGATTTATTGTATTTTAAGGAACCATTTATGAAATTTAATGTAATATGGCCGAAAATAATTCCCTAGAATGTTTATGTCATCATTACATCATTAATGATGCAATTTAGTATACACCGATTTTGCGAAAAACTGTATTTTTTACTATTCATCGGAAAATTGAAGTATTTCAAAAAAAACCCAAAACTTTAACCCTGCTATTTATCAACCTGTAGAATCCAAAAGTGATTTCCATTTTTCAAAAATAATTTTCTAAATATTATTAATTTGATATTTAATTAAAATCATAATTTAATTAAAAAAAATAGTTTTTTAAATGTTAAAAATGATTGTATAGTGCTTTCAAAACTTACGTAGGGTCTTATAAAATTATCTAAAATAATAAGAAATTGATTAAATAATATATGAATACATTTTGGGGAAAAATATGCTTTTAAATTAATTAATTAATTATAATTAATTATTTATAACTTATAAAATACAAAAAATGTTTACTAAGGTCAAATTGTCACTTTCTAAGATGTCTAAATTTTATTTTATTATTCATTGGTAATGTTACTCTTATGTTGGATGATTTACTATTCATAAGGTTAATATTACTATTCATAAGTTTATGTTACTATTCCTAAGGGTACGTTATTATTCACCAGAAATTATTTTTGTTTCATTAGACTCCAAAAATCATCTTGAACACAACCTTGTATGTCAGATTTTCAAAATTCCAAACATAGGGGTGACAAAATTATGTTTAAAGGTCACTTATCACTTATTAGTTCATTATTTTGTGTTATCATGTTATTTTATGCATAAATATAAGAAGAGAAATTTTCATTGAAAAACTTTGGGTCATTACATTTTTCCCCCTTAAGAAATTTCGCCCCAGAAATTTCACTTTACCCAAAAAGGTGAGGGTACTTCTCCTACATTGCCTCTTCTGGTTCCCAAGTTGCTTCCTCAAACTTATGGTTCCTCCACAACACTTTGACAATATGGGTTGTCTTGTTGTGTAGGTCCTTATCACTTCGGTCCAGAATATTTACTGGCTGCTCCTCATATGAGAGATCATCTTCCAGCTGCACCACCTCTGAGTTTAGTACATGTGAGGGGTCTAGTATGTACATCCTCAGTAGTGTTACATGAAACACATCATGAACTTGAGCCATATTCAGTGGAAGTGCAAGATGATAGGCCATGGATCCTATGCAGTCAAGGTTCTCAAAGGGGAAAATATAACTTGGGCTTAGCTTCCCTTTCTACCCGAATCGCATGACACTCTTCCATGGAGATATTCAAAGGAAGGCTTTGTCTCCAACGTCTAACTCCAAGTCCCTTAGACTGTTGTCAGCATAGCTCTTTTGACGACTTTGAGCAGCTTTGATGTGTTTCTGGATGACTTGAACCTACTCTATCATCTATTGAACAAGTTCGGACCCAAGTAGCATTCTTTCCCCAACTTCATCCCAACAGGTTGGAGTTCTACATCGCTTCCCATAAAGAGCTTCATACAGAGCCATCTGAATACTTGAGTGGAAGCTATTGTTGTATGACAACTCAGCCAATGGGAGATGTTGATCCCAACAAAATTTGAATTCAAGAGAGCATGCTCTTAGAATATCTTCAAGCATCTGAATAGTCCTTTCAGATTGGCCATCGGTTTGGGGGTGATAGGTCATGCTGAAATTTAATTCAGTACTCAAAGCATGTTGAAGGCTCCTCCAGAATTTAGATGTGAACCTTGGATCACGGTCAGAGACAACTGATAGTGGAACACTGTGTAGTCTCACCACTTCCTTCACATATATATTTTCATGTTTTTCAAGCGATAGGTATTCCCAAATAGCGATAAAATGGGAAGTCTTGGTGAGTCCGTCAACCACAACCCATATCGCATTATTTCACTTTGACGTCTTCGGGAGAACTGTGACAAAGTCCATAGTAAATTCTTCCCATTTCCACATGGGTATAGGCAATGGCTGCATCATACCCTTGGAATTTTGTTGCTCAGCTTTAACTTGCTGACATACCAAGCACCTTAATATATATTATGCAATCTCCTTATTTACGTTATCCCACCAGAAGTGTTCCTGGAGATCACGGTACATCTTGTTACTCCCATGATGGATAGAAAAAGTTGAGCTATGTGCATTATCCAATAGATCCTTCTTTATCCCGGGTGATGAAAGCACACAAATTTGCGTTCTAAACTGAATCACACCATCATTGTCGATATGGAACTCTTACAGCTTCCCTTCTTTTACTACATTCACCCTATTTTGTATCACCTCATCATCCCTTTGTCCTTCCTTAATCTTCTCTTGGATGGATGTTTGCGCAGTCATTTGGGAAAGGTAAGATGTATCCCCTGCCCTTATGATATCCAAATCCATTCTTTTCATATCCAAGAATATAGGGTCTTTCTCAATCCGCAACATGTATAGAGTAGTAGGTTCTTTTCTACTTAGAGCATCAGCAACCTTGTTCGCCTTTCCAGGATGATACTGAATAGAGTAATCATAATCCTTGATTATCTCAAACCATCTCCTTTGACGCATATTGATATCCTTTTGTGTGAATATATACTTTAGGCTCTTGTGGTCAGTGTATATGTCACACTTCTCACCATAAAGGTAGTGCCGCCAGATTTTCAATGAAAAAATCATGGCTGCCAGCTCTAGATCATGCGTCGGGTAGTTCTGCTCATGGATCTTCAACTGTTGTGAGGCGTAGTCTATCACATTATCATTTTGCATGAGTAATCAACCCAAGACATTCTTTGAAGTATCATTATATATCACAAAACTTTATCCACCTTTTGGTAGTGTGAGTACAGGTGCAGTGATCAGCCTTTTATTTATCTCCTTGAAGCTTCCCTCACATTCTTCTGTCTAGACATACTTTACCCATTTCCTTGTTATCTTAGTTAGCGGGCTTGACAATCGGGAGAAGTTTCTCACAAAACGTCATTAGTACCCAGCTAATCGAAGAAAACTATAGATTTTGGTGACACTAGAGGGTCTGTGCCATTCCTCAATCGCCTTTGTCTTTGAAGGGTCCACAGAAATTCTTTCACTTGTGATCACATGTCCCAAGAACATGACCTGATTCATCCAAAAGTCACACTTTCTGAACTTGTCGTACAACTTCTCCTTTCTTAATATCACCAACACAAGTCTTAGATGTTCTTCATGTTCCTCATTTCTCTTGGAGTAGATGAGAATATCATTGATAAACACTACCAAAAATTTGTCGAGGTAATGCCTAAGGACTTTATTCATCAAATCCATGAAGATTTCAGGGGTATTAGTAAGTCCAAGGGCATCACCAAAAACTCATAGTGCCCATACCTTGTACAGAAGGAAGTCTTTTGAATATCTTCCTTCTTCACCTTTACTTGATGGTATCCAGATCGAGTATCCACCTTTGAGAAGTATTAAGCTCCTCTTAACTGGTCAAACAAGTCAACAATCCTTGGGAGAGGAGACTTGTTCTTTATGGTGATCTTGTTGAGTTCTCGATAATCGATACACAACTGCATTGTTCCATCCTTCTTCTTCACAAAGAGCATTGGCTCACCCCAAGGCAATGCACTATGGCGTATGAACCCTTTGTCCAGATGCTCTTACAGCTACTTCTTTAACTCATCATGTTCGATAGGTGCCATCCTATAGGGGAACTTCGAGATAAGAGTTGCTCCAGGTATGAGTTCAATAGAGAACTCTTCCTCACGATCTGGGGGAATTCTGGGTAACTCTTCGGGAAATACATCGTTGTATTCCCTCACGATGGGCATTTCCTTAAAGTTGGAACATTCCTTCGACTAAACCATTTCGGCGAGGTATGCTTCTTCATAGGGAATAAACACCCACACCATTGAAGGATTTTTCAAAGGAGATTCATGTTCTTCCTTGCATTTATAGAAGAGCATGGGTTGGTTTGTAATATGAAAAGATATTTCCTTTTCCCGACAGTTGATATGTGCTCTATAAAACGAGAGCCAGTCCATTCCCATTATAGCGTCTAATTCCACCAAGGTAAGCATTATGAGATTTTCTAGATGAATCATCCCAAATACACCAACAGGAGAAGAGTCAAACACTTGGGTTGGAATGATTGCACCACTTGGTGTTTTTACAGTTATCTCTACATCAAGGTTTCAGGGCTTCGATTCTATATTTCTTGAAAACTTGCAAGATATAAAGGAATGCGTAGAACCAGAATCAAATAAGACTTTTGTCATTCTTGAGTGAATAGGAAGTGTACCTTGTACGACTTCATTATCATGCTCTACCTCCACAGTAGTGATGGCATCAGCCTTCCCTTGTCCTTTTGTCTTTGGTGGTTTCTGACGCTAATTACCCTTTGGAGCTCGAGGTTGAGTGCACTAGTTTTCATAGTTCCTTATCTCCCTACAGTTGTAGTATTGAACCATGAGTAGTTCTCTCCTTTCTTCAACTACATTCTCCTTCCTTTTCAGGTCTTTTCGTCACTCTTGAGCATGGTGTCCTTCTTTCCCACACTTGAAGCATTTCTCTGTCCTTTTGAGGCAATTCCCATCTTTCAACATCCCACATTTTTGGCATGTGGGTCATTGATTTTTCTTCCCACCTTTATCATTAGACCCACCAGCTTAAAACTCCATATTTCTTTTCTTATCCCCATAGCCATTGGACCATTCCCCAAACTCCATCTCCACTTTGAGAGAACACCAAACAACTTCTTAATAACTCCCTAAGTCTCGAATTGCAAGATCCTTTTGAAGGTGTGGTTTTAATCCATTAAAGAATATATCAATTTTTCTATCATTGTTGATAACAATACCCAAATCATACATTGTGAGCCTTGTGAAATTTGCATCATAGGTTGTGATAGATTCTCCTTCTTTTTGCATGAGCTCTATGAATTCTCTCTTCATATTTTTGCAAAGAGTTCGTGGGAAATACATATTAAGAAACATTATCTTAAAGTCTTCTCATTCCATATCTTCAATTTCCTCCCTTGTCTTGGTGTTCTTAATCAATGACCACCATTGATCAGCTTCTCCATCTAGACGATAAACAGCTAGAGTCACCTTCTCCATTTCAGAACAGTGAAGAACAGAAAAGATTTTCTCCATGGAGTTGACCCACTGTTCCGCAACTAGTGGATAGGAAGATCCACAAAACGTTGGTGGTTGTTGCTGCATAAAACATTCGATAGCCAGTTTCTCCCTCTTTGGTGAAGGAGGACGTTCTCCAATATTATGGTTATTGTTCATAACCTGAGATAATTGGGTAAGAATCTCCATGATGTTTTGATCTCCACCTCCCAAATCATTAGTGATGTCGGTCGGGCAATCGTTAGATTGGACCTCGCATGAGTTTTGGCCTGATATCTCCTGGTTCCCACCATTTTAGAAAAGGATATAACAAAACATAACTAAACAAGTCATGAATACCTTATTCATTTAAACAATAATACCATAAAACATAACATATGGGATCCCTAGGTAAATATTCTTGTGTGCATATTTGTACTTAGTCTCATGTTGTAGGTTTTATCTAGGGTTCACTAATCCTAATTCCCAAATTAATTAATCCTTGCCTCTGATACCAACTATAGCGACCCGGCCTTTTCAAACATTACTATTACATCATTTTAAAGATAAACAACATAATAGTATTACACATAGAGGATCCAAAGGTTTAGTGTCTTGGTCAAACTAGGACCACACATAACAAATACAACATCAACCATAAACATTTATTTAATTTCTTCTTCACTAGATTCTTAGTAGAATTTGTCCTCTCCATAGTACATATAGCCACCTAAGGATATAAATCAAAAGGGGTGAGCTAGAATCCAAATAAGAGGATAGATAAGAACAATATAGCATGGGGTGAGCATAATCATGACATAGGCAAAAGATCATGAACATGAGAGGAGCATAAATAAAAGACTTGAAATGTGGAAAATGCATAAAAATGAAAAATAATGTCTTTGTGGTTAACTACCACACATACTTGTGAACCAAGCTACATCTTTTTCACACATCATTTCACATTTACTCATGAGATTCATCACTTTACCCAATGCATTGGAGCGCTATATAATTCTGGGTGCACCCATCACATCATAACATTGTCATTTATCATGCATGTCGCAGTGAACATGTAACATAAATGAACATAACTAACCCATGAAAAGGAATGGGTTTAATATCATAAGGATGCATTCATAAACTTTGGGTTCCTAAAAGAAATAGGGAACAACATACTTGATACAAGAACCATCAACCATGAATGAGAGGTAAAAGTTGAGTTCTTAAGAGAAGATTTCTTCCAGAAAACTTTTGGATTGACATAAACTTAATTAGAAAACATGTATATCCCAGAAATGTTAATAAAATATGAAAAAATGATCTTTCAAGAGTAACAATATCAAAAATGGAGTGAAAGAGGTAGAACCCGAAGGATGAAATTTGGGTTCGAGGATTTCCCCTTAGCTTGTATTCGAATGCATCTTTCTCTTCAATGTCCTGTATAATGACATTATATTAATTAATTAGAAATTCCAAAACCTTTTATACATTAACACGGTTCATTATGGTTTCATTATTTCATATTATGTTCCTTTGTATGACTTATAGAGTTTAAAAACATTGTTTGGGGAAGTTTATTTTTATGGTTTTCGTGAGTGGTTTACTTGTATTCTTAAATTGAAGTTTGGGTAGAACATGGGTAAACATCCAGAACTGATATTACATGTTATTAATGATATTAAAGTAGTTTCAATGATTTTATAATGAATTATATTAGATCCATGTGGGTGAATCATTAGATAAGAATTAAATGATGATTATTTGGGTTAATTTGAGCGGTTTTTGGATCCCAACGAACTTGTTTTAACTTTTCACTTAGTAATATGGCCATAGGCTATTTCAAGAACTTAAAATAGAACATAATACATATAAAATATTCTGCTTCAACCATAAAAATGGTTTCATGACCAGATCTGAATGTAGAAATGGAAGAAGAGAGCATGTCGTTTTTGAAGGTGATAAATTAACACCTCATGAACAATGTTCTCTTTAATAAATTAAAATGAAGAGGGAAAGGGTGTGGGGTGATATAATATCCCATTAGAATAATAAAATTAAAGTATATGTATAATACTGGAGTGAAAAAACAATTTTGATAAATATAGGTGGGGAGAGATCAAGGAAGGTACTGGAACTTGAAAAAAAAATTAAAAGAGAAGAGGGAGAGAAATTACCTCTTGAATCTTCCTCTTGAGATCCTTCTTAAGGAAGCTGGGCTTGGTCTTTTGATGCGACCCACATCTTTTGGACGTGGGGGAGGGGATAGGGAAGATGTTTGGGAATATATTAGACAATTATTGAAGCTTGAGAGGTGTGGTTTGGCAAGAGGAGGGGGAGCTTGTTTATACAAGTGGAGGGAGGTGGTTTTAGTATAAAATATTAAATAAAATAATATATCAAGAGTTAGACTTGTAATAGTAGTTTTTTGACATCATAAATCATATATTAATATAATATAATTCGTTTTAGGCTTTAATTCTTCTTTATAATCTGAATTCATGAATTTATTAAAAGGAATGTGAAAGGAAGAGAAAAAGACACTTTAAGAAATCACCTTTTGAATTTAGGCTTTGGAAAGCTCTTTTTAGGTTTGTGAATTGGATTTATTTTATTTTCAGGAACCATTTATGAAATTTAATATAATTTGGCCGAAAATAATTCTATAGAATGTTTATGTCATCATTTCATAATTAATGATGCAATTTAGTATACACCGATTATGCGAAAAACTGTATTTTTTTACTATTCATCTGAAAATTGAAGTATTTCAGAAAAAACCAAAAACATTAACCCTACCATTTTTCAACCTGTAGAGTCCAAAAGTTATTTCCATTTTTCAAAAATAATTTTTTAAATATTATTAATTTAATATTTAATTAAAATCATAATTTACTTAAAAAACAATTTTAAAAGTTAAAAATGATTTTATAGTGCTTTCAAAAATTACATAGGGTCTTATAAAATTATCTAAAACAATAATACACTAATTAAATAATTTATGAATACATTTTAGGGAATAAATATTCTTCTAAATTAATTAATTGATTATAATTATTTATTTATGACTTATAAAATACAAAAAATGTTTACTAAGGTCAAATTGTCACTTTCTAAGATGTCTAAATTTTATTTTATTATTCATAGGTAATGTTAGTATTATGTTGGATGATTTAATATTCATAAGATTCATATTAATATTCATAAGGTTATTTTACTATTCCTAAGGGTACGTTATTATTCACCAAAAATTATTTTTGTTTTATTAGACTCCAAAAATCATCTTAAACACAACCACGTATGTCGGATTTTCAAAATTCCAAACATAGGGGTGAAAGAATTATGTTTAAAAGTCTATTATCACTTAGTAGTTCATTATTTTGAGTTTTCATGTTTTTTTATGACATAAATATAAGAAGGTAAATTTTCATTGAAATACTTTGGGTCGTTACGCAACGCACACACACGTGCAATGTGCTTTCATTTTTCTTAGAACTGATAAATGGTGGAATATGGTTGTACCATAATAATAATAACCTATAAGAATATATATGATATTTTATTTATTTCATTACCATGGAAACAACTTATTACGAGGATGTGGAAGAAAAAACAAACATGAAAGAGTTGATAAAGACAACCAATTCTTCTATGACAAACTTCCTTTAATCTCTTTTTAAGTGATCTAAATTAGGTAATTTGGAAAAGAAATTGCCTCTATAACCTAATTAAGAATGATTAGAATAGAAATGGGTAGGTTTTTGTAGATATATATGACTCAAATTGGTGTTAGTAAGCAAGGGAGGAGGTTTCCTTTTATAATTCTGGTGTGGGGTACAATCCTCAAAATACTAAAATATAATAAGGGTATTTCCGAGCCAATGAATTCCAAATAGACTATAAATGAATAGGTTAAGAAATTTTAGAACATGTATTATACACTTTTTTATTATTTAACATTTATGATATTTTTAAATAAATTAATAGTATATTAATTCAATAAAATATCATTATTGTCCAATTTGATACTATTACTTTAATTTGACATTAAATACATCAGGAAAAAGTGGGAATTAGAATATAACACTTTAAAATATATCTAATATATCCAATATATATATTTAATTAATTATAAAAATTAATTCATCCCAAAAAATCAAAAGTTGTTCATTTAAATAAAAGTTAATGTTTTAATTAAATAAATAATATTTTACCATAGGAGAAGTATTTAAGGTAATTATATTTGTTATGAAAATGAAAAATCAAATAATTTAATGAATTTAATTTCATTAATATTAAAAAATACATTTAGGTTCGTTCATATCATGATTTTATTCATATTTTAACACATAAAAGATAATAATACAAAGAGAGTGACATTTTGTAATAATCATTTGTTTAATTAATATATATGTTATTTTTATTGAAGTGTTTCCATTAAACAACTAAAATTATATATTAAGGTGAATAGGGTAAAATAATATCCATCCAATAAATTTTTTACAAGTTTAGGTCATTGTTTTACCCTTATATTTTAGTTTTAACCCTTAGTTAAACCCTTTAACTCTTACCATGACAACTTGGATTTTTACTCTTTAATGGTTAATGTAGTTACTATAAAATTCTCAATAAAAAAGTCATGTATTAAATTTTAAACTTTATCCCAATTATTTAGACAATTTCTATAGTTTTATAAATTTTATATCATTTAATAATTTTTTTAAATATTATTAATGTCAATTTTGACACTATTCATTTCTGGACTTTTAAAAAAAATATCAATAAACAAGATAACATAAAAAAACCATTAAAACACACCTAGAAAGTATAAGAAATCTAGAAAATTTATGGATGACATAAATTATATAAAATAATATTTATTTTAATATTTTTTAAAAAATTTATTTTATATGTCCATTAATTAAACAATTACTGCATCATATTTTTGTAAGACTTTAATTTAATTATTTTGAAATAAAATTTAAATATAAATTATCATGATGAAAATAAAAATTTTATATTTAAAATTAATATTTATATTCAAATATATCTTCTTAATAATAATATATGAAAAATGTAATACTTTTTAGAAATATGAGAATGACATATTGGACATCCCTTGCAATAAAATACTAAAAAATGATTGAAGTCATTGAAGTGGCTCTAAGAGGAAATAAAATTGGTATAAAAATGATTTTTTCAAACCATTGATTATAAAACAAAATAAGGATAAGTTTTAGTGTAATTTTATAAAATATATAATATTATTTATACACTCAATTACACAATTTACTATTAACTATGGTAATAAAAATTACCAAAGTTACTAATCATATTTTTTCCAAAATTAAAAGAGACTTAATTAAAAAAATTAAATTATGATTAAAAATATTGAATTCATTTTTCAAAATTCAGAATAGATAATTTTAAAAAATAAATTAAACATTAATCTGATTGATGGATTGAGAAAACATGTTTTTAAAGGAAAAACATCCAAAAGATAGAAATGTTTTTACATCCTAATTCATTGTGAAATTGATTCCATTGACCTAAATTATATTAAATGATAAAAAATTTATCTATTTATAATTTCAAAAAATAAAAAATATAATTTAACACTATAAATTAATTAGTTGAAAATGCTATTTTCAATTAAAATACCATATTTTTTCTATATTCATAAAAAAATTAAAATTATCTAAAAAATACAAAAAATTTAACAAAGGTAAATTCTTATAATAATATTTCAAATAATTATTTTTATTTTTTAAAATAGAATTTACACATTTGTCCAGAGTGGATTTAAAACAGGTTCACCATGAAAAGACGGTAAAACTATTTTTTTTAAAATACATTTCTTATGCATAAATTTGGATTTGATCTTTTATTATATGTAGAAAAAACATAACATTATTGTTAAAATTTATATTGAATATATTTAATTAATATGATACAAAATTGTGATGTGTTATTTTTATTGATATAAAACACACTTGTGCACATTTAAATTGTTTTTGTAAAAACATTCTATTTATATTAAATTTTTTTTATATTTATTTATTATTAATTGGTAATCAGTGAATTGAATAATATTTTTTCATAAGTTAGTTAATCTTTTTAGTATCCACTAATTTAATGTCAAGTATATAATTTCATTTTAAATAATAATATTAATAGTATATCATGGTTAATTTAAGATTGGTGTTGCGTGCAACAAAAGCTACCAGCGAGATTAAATTTTAAAAGATACATACCATAAAATCATGAAGTGATACATAAAACATAGTTAATATGACTTAAAAAATCCTATGATAATTGAAAAAACATTTTTGATAACATTTTTATAATATATGGATATGGAAGATAAAATACCCCAATAGAGACTTAGACATGAACAATCCCTAATGTTGATGTGATTTTATAATAAACTGTTACCATTATTTTTACATGCTTTTAAAGCACTATAAAATCCTATTTAATGAATTTGTATTTATTATAATTCAATAATAGAGTCATTTTCATACTTAAAATATCATATATGATCCCTTTATAAAATTTTAACACCACCTATTTTAAAAAATTCCTTACTAAAATTATTATTTTGGGGTGTTAACTGTTTCGTTTATCCTGAGTATATCTATCCTGTAATTACAGTCCTTGTACAATTATCATAGATCCATTATCTAGAAAATATTTATCATGATATCTATATCATATATATTCACTGTAAATATATTTAGATTCATCCATAAAAGTTAGAAATAGAAAAATGAATTATCATATTCATAGAGACGGTAGGTCGTACGCCCGCATGAATTTAGTTTTTATATTTCAACAAATACATCAAAATAAAGGTAAATATTAATTAAAATTTAATACAAAATTATTATATCATATATATTAATCAAATTTACCCTTATTTCCATCTATGTAAAATATAAATGAAAAATTAATAACAACATTTCATGGAGGCGGTCGTCTACATGTACACACAAGCGACATTATCATTTATTAATGGATTGTGTGGTAAGAATGTATAAATGATATTATTATTAAATAATTATAATTTTGTGATTAATATCATATATCAATATTAAATTCTTCATAATAATCATCTATAAACGATGGTGATGAAAAATGAATTGTATCGCTACATGCAAACAATATATTGTTCGTACGCACGAGCGATGATTTCGCTTCTCTTTTGATGGGAAAGATGGTGTATAATGATTTTTATTAATAATAATAACATATAAGAATATTTATAATACTTAATTTATGATTTTATGATACATACCATAAATTTATAGGAGGTAAATAAGAGTAGAAAATCATTTGACCGGGTAAGGCAATTATCTAATCTTTGAAACAACTCCTTTAGATCTTTTCAATAGGGTTATAAGGTTGGTATTTTGGGAAGAAATTAACTATAAATGTGGATAGGTAATTTTAATAGAAAATTTTAAGATTCTCATAGAGATGTAACAATAAAAGAGGTGTTAATAAGTGAGTGGTGAGGTTCCCCTTTATATCCATGGAGAGGGGCTCTTTTGGAATTTCCCAAATGATTAAATTACAAAAAAATTAATTATCTATAAATATTACTAAAAACCAAATTGAATTTGAATATAAAGTAGTATAGGGATGTAATACCATCAACCAGTAAAATTTAAATATGTTTTTTTAATCTTAAACCACATCATTTTGATTAACCCTTAGTTAACCAATTTTAATTTTAGCTACGATAACACTATTTTTAATATTAAAAAGTTGTAATTTTTACATATATGGTAATAATTGGACTATAAATGGTAATTTTATGAAATGTTATACAATATAATAACCTCATTGTCTAATTTAAATTTTTTTATGATTTTTGAGTAATTTAATAAACTATTAATTTGATAAAATATCATTATTATCAATATTGATACTATTCATTTAATTTAAATATAAATATATCCATATAGAGGGGGAATTCGAGTATAACACTTTAAAACCACAATGATATATATATTATAGATATATAAAATTAATAGTTCACCTTAACTCATTCAAATTATTTTACTTTTAATATTTTAAAAATCATTTATTATATTTGTTTTATTAAATGGAGACATGCAGCATCAGTGTTGTATAAGAAATTAAAGACATTATATAATGGATAAAAATAAAAAATAAATTTATAACTTGAAAATAATATTATTAATATAAATATAAAACTTATAATAAATCATAAATTTCCTTTTTTCCTATATAGACACATAAAGTATATTGAAAACAAAGAGAGTAACATTTTGTAACTTTAATTGATTTAATTAATATTTAAGTCATTTTAGTGAAAATGTCCATTAAAAAACTCTATTTATATAATAACGTGTTAATAGTCAAATTAATTTCATCCAATAATAATTTTTATGAATAATTATGTCTTTATAACCAATTTTTATTCTATATTAACCTAATTTACCCTTTATTATGGTGATAAATTTTACAACGACTACTATTCATATTGAACAAAAATAAACAAGGCCTATTTTAAAAAATTTAAACTCTAAATTATAAATGTTTAATTAATTTTATCTAATTAAATACCTATAAATTTAATAAATTATTTTTATTTTATGTGTGAAAAATGTGACAAAAACAATTGTTTTGAAAAAATACATTTTAAGTATGAAACTAGATTTATTTTAGTCATATTCCTAGAAAAATATTTTCTAACTATTTGAAATATTTTATAAATTAAATAATATATAAATTTCATTACAATCGTTCCCCAATAAGGATTAATTTAATTTATTAACATAAAATTAAATTACTCGCATGATAATTGTTTTTAAGAAAAATATTTTTTTTATTTCAAATGATTTTTATGTATGTTTATAATAAATTGAAAACCAATTAATAAATTTTATACATATATAACCATAAATTCTTTATAATTTAGTTAGACTTATTCATACATGCTAATTCAATGATAAGGCGATAACTATCATTGTAATTAATAATATTTTAATTGAATACTGTTGTTTGTTTAAATTAGTGTTACATGTAAGAAAATCTATCCAATAAATAGAATTATTTAAAGATAAATATTTCATAAAATCTCATATTTTTATTGATACAACACCTTTAGTTGAGGTTGAAATATCCTTCTACATCGTGTTCATGTTGTGAGGATCTCGCTTACATATACCATGTAATAGAGTATAGCTTATGGGAAAAGACGTTTAGAAGATTTTTTTTCTTAGAATACCTTATTAGATAGATTTGTAGGATCCCTATACATTATCCAATTATTTATATGGGCTTTATGTTTATTTTTTTTACTAAAATTCATTGAGGTTTTTCTATATCGTTATGCAAATATTAGAAAATATGGATTTATGAACAACTTGCATGATCTGTTGTTATCATTGTTAAAAGATAGCTTACTGTGAGATTGAAGTTCTAGAGTTTTGAAGAATCCATAAAAATAAATTTATAAAGAAAACTACTGAATTTATTATTGAAACACAATTGTGTGATGACTAAATTGAATTTTCAGTTTTAAGGGTAGTTTCACTTTTAGAGATATTATCAAAAGTGAGTTCACATGTTACAATTTTTGGGAATCGTTCTTAATGTTTGCAAAGAAGTCATAAATTTAAAAAATAAATTTTAAGTGTTTATGAGTGGATGAGAAAGGTTAGAGATTTACTCAAAGAGCCCTATTTTAAATGAATGAAATCTAGAGAATCTACCTAAGTCTGAAACCCATGTACCCAAAGTCACCATGTATATGAATCCACCACGTAATCGATTTCACATAAGTGATGCTCAATGTTAGTGATTTTAGGCCGCTCATGGGAATGGACATAATAAAATGCATTGAACAGAGGAAGTTCTGTTGCGTACATGATTCACATAAAAAACTAAGCAGATGTATGGGAATTTGGAAGTGTATATGATAGAGGGACTTCCATATTTGTAGAGTAGCACATATGAAATTCCATAGTTCCAAATCCAGTGACATAGCAGAATGTTATATATCCAATTTCACATATGTTTAAAAATTCATATTTTTAAGTGAATTTGATCAAGTGTAACCACATCCCCATGTACCCCATATCCCAACATGTAAATTTCAGACCGAGTTTCATGTATGGTATTTTATATATGTAATTTGTTAAAATTACAAAATTTACAAAATTGAATATTCTTAAGGGAATATTTATTGTGGAAATGATGATTTAGTTCATCCATGTGTAAAATATCATGAAGAAAATTTTATCCATGACCAAAGTTTGTAAAATAAAGAGACATCCAATACTAATGGATATAAATATGATGATCAAGGATGATTTAGTGGAACTGCATTATCAAGAATAATGTAGTTTGGAATGTGTTAATATCATATTTTCCTAATTTTCGAGGAATTAAATATCATGATCATGTGAAATTATTGTGAGTGAACTTGAATGAATATGAATCTAATATTTAGTTTATTATGTAATTATTTATTAAAGATTCATGCTAAAATTGCACATGATTTCACTAGATCTCTCAATTTGAAATGAAATAAGTCAAGCCACATCTGATGTGCTACATATTTTTTACATCCATGGAAAATGTAATCTATATATTTTAGTAATGATATTTGAATATGATAAATGATAAAATCCAAATTTCAATGAATCTAAAATATATTTGGAACCATGAAAAATTGTGTACTTCTATAGGTTGGGGAAGATTAGCTAGAGGCATTTTTGTGATAAAGAAGATCATGAAGAAGAAAGGAAGGAGATATCAAGGTCACTAGAAGGATATATAATAGTTTATGATGGATAATATAACTTATAAATAAAAATTTAGGTCACTCCTTTAACTTTATAGGATACAATGGTTTAAGTGGAAAAAATAATACCATGATTGTGGGAGCATCCCACCTATTGAAAAATTGAGTAGTTGTGAAAATAAAGGGGAATTGAATCAAATAGAGAATTTTTATATTTTAAACAAGGAAAATATTATTTATTATTACCCATATATAAAATATTATAAGATAAGATATGTTTAAATATAGATAAACAGAGAGATATTGTACTGTGCGGTGTATTGAAGAACACACTCTAAGAATAAGAAGAAGGAAAATCTGAACCTGTGTTGAAGTTGAAGATATTTTGACCATCAATGATAAAGTAATAAGATTTTACGTTGATATAAATGGTTGTATAAGTTTTATAAAAAGAAAATAATATGTGATTTAGTGAGACATATAGGTGAGATTATTTTTTTGAAGTTATATGAAGCCGAGTTGTAACAATGGCCATGTTGCGAGTATTATTCTGGAATATCAAAAGGCATTCAAAGAAGATTTCATTGAGTTGAAGGAGGTATATTTCATTGGTTTATTATGAACCTATAAATAAGTGAAGATCAAATTATAAGAAGAAGATAAAGAAACAATTATATATATTTATATATGGTGGGACACCTCATAACCTATCCAACTCTTTGTATGTTTTGAGATTATGGTTCGAAGATGTGAAAATAGTGTGAAGATACTGAGATAAGTCCTGTGTGATTATCGTAGAATAATTATAATGAGATATATACATTAAAAACACTATGAGACTAAGTTTTGGTGTGGGAAAATCCACCCATTATAATCAATATCAGATTATCAGTAGAATCCTTGATTAAGTGAACAACCAGTCAAGGAAAGGAATAGTCCTTTGAACCAAAACTTATAAAAATATGGGCCTATTTGTTGGTTTTATTTAATATCATATAGTTTATTATTAATGTTTTAAAATAAAATCTATCCATATGAACTAACTGACAATTTGGGTAAAATTCTAAAGGAGTTTCAAGAATGTTTGGAATTTGGTAAAACTAGGCCACACCTGATTCACCCCCACTTTCAAATTTATACACTGGTTCTATTGTGTATCTCAAAAATTAAAAATTTGAAATATATCATGATGAGAAATAATAAATAGAATCTAATTATTGTTTAAATGTCTTAGAAGGTAGAAAAAAGAGATAAGATATAGATACTTTATAGTGGATACTCACCACATATAACTAAAAACAATATCTTGTTTGATATTTAAAAGTATGAAGGAGTCATAATAACATTTAAAAACAGTGTATCACTCAACGTCCAAGGATAAAAATACAAAAAAATTTGAAAGAATTGATCCAAGGATGTTCTCTTTATTGATGTTTAAAGGAAAAACCTCCTTAGTATCTCTCACCATTGTGACAATGGGAATGAAGTGATTATTCATTAGAATGAATGTGTCATAAATATTTTTAATTTTATCATAATTATATTAGAGGTGAAACAAAAAAATGGAATTTTATTCCAAATTTTTTAAGATCAAAATTCTTATTACAAGTGAATAAATGAAGAGAACTAGATTTAGAATAGAATACTTGACCATCTGGGGATAAAGAATATGGTAGATATTGTAAATCATGATATTGTAATAATTCTACTAAAGATTTAACATGAAAGGATCAACACATGTGTTAGATGTCAAAAAGTAATGATGGTGAACAATATTTATAAGATGAAGGTGATCAAAATAAAGTAACCTCTTGTGTTAGTGCACTCGAACGTCATTATACTAATGATATTGAAGTAAACGAATAGAGATAAGTATTTCAATAATTTTTTAATGATTTTATTCATTTTACATTTTTTTATTTGTTGTCGATTAAATCAAAATATCTTAATAAATTTAATAAACTTCGAAGGACAACTAAGAATAATATAGGGTATTTGATAAAAATATTATAATCCAAGAAAATATCTGAATATAAAAATTAAAGGTTCATGTAATATCACGATAAGAATGGGATAATACATGAATATATCACTCCTAAAATTATGAAACAAAATGTAATATCTAATAAAATTAATATGAGTTTGGGGGAAACTAAAAGAAAAATAATATTAAAGAATGACACATAAAAATTATTTTGGAGAAAATAGATAACTGAAACTATCTATATTTTGACTAAGTTCTTATTCTTATCAAATTTAATCAATACACCATATGAGTTATGGTTCAAAAAGAAACCATGATTGAATATATTTTTTTGTTTATTAACTCATGTGAAATCAATATTAAAATTAATTATTTAGTAATTTTGTATAAGATAACTGATGAAATAATATTTCCTACGTATGAAATTAGTGGATGATGTTATTCGTGCTACATGAGTATACTAAGGAATATTTTAAACAATATTTATGTAAATGTGTGTGAGAATAAAAATTCTCTACAAGTATAATTTTCTACTGATAATGACATTAAATGAGAATGATATGATGGAAAACATGATAATATTATAGATGATCAAGAATATTTTCATAACTCCCAAAATGAATCAAAAAGTTATAGTGATAAGGATGGTTTAGAGAAAAACATTACTTATATAAAAATATTTAGAAAACTTATTGAGATTGAAAATATTCTTAAAAAAATATCATGGGGGTATAAACCTAAATAATCTTGTTAATTTACAATTATGCTAGCTTACTTTCATAGGATGAACGAAAGAGTGTGGATGAACCCATAAAACATGAGCATTGGGTAGTATCAATGGAATGAAAGATATAAAAATTGAGAATAATGTCTCTTAGGAATTGGTTTCATACCCTCAAGATATACATGTTATCATGAGAAAGTGGGATTATTGGAATTATATTAATGATAAAGGTGGACTGGAAAATAAAACATCTCCTCTTACTTATAAAGGATACTCTAAAATTAAGGTTATTTATTTTCATGAGACATTTTATCTAGTCAAAATGCTCGAAACACATTGAATATTTCTTGAAACATTTTCTCAATGGAACTATATTGTTTTCCAAATTGACATGGATATAGAATTTTAAAATGTTTAAGTCAAATATAACTTCTATATTGAATAGTTTATTTTTAGTGGTGATGATTATTTAGTGTGTAATATGAATAAGGAATTATATGGGATCATTAAATAACCTTGAACATGCAATTAGAAGGTATATAATAGCTTATTGATCATGTAATTCAAGAAAATTACTATGGATTCGAATATCTATTCTAAGGGAGACAAAATAAAATCACTCATTATTATTGTTTATCTCAATGAAATTATTTTCTCTAGAAGAAAAGAAATAACTTTTTAATAAAATTCTAACCAAATGAATAGTATTTTTGAAATTTTAATTACTATTGAAAATCTATTCCCCTGGGGTCTACATGTCACTAATTCAACAAGTTTATCTTTATCACACAATAAAGGTATGCTCATGAGTTTATTAAACATTTTAGAGTTGATCAATCAAGTGAAGTTTCTAATCATGTAGTAATTGGGACTAAGTTGTTATTATATGAATATGGAATAAGTTTAGATAAAAAACATTTATGAAAGATCATTGGAAACCTACTCTATCTAATGGATTCAAGTTTGAAGATTATGTTTATAGTTACACTTTGTGCATGATTCTGATTAAATATAAAGGAGTCAAATCTTATGGAATTAAAATTTATATTTTTCTATTAAAAGTAACACTTGATTATGGATTGAAATAAAATAAAGGTACATCATTAAAACTTTATATAAATATAGAAGATGATTGGTAAATAGATGTTTCATAAAGAAATTATACTTTATGATCTATTTTCCTTATCGGTGGAATGTATGTTTCATGATAATATAAGAATATTTTTTTGCCACACTTAGATCAATAAAATTTGAAAATATTATGTCATAAAAAGACATGACTCAAATGATATATATGAAGTCCGAAATTGAATAAATGAAGGTTAATGTTTCATATACATTATTGATTGAGTGTGATAATCAAAGTACTATTAACTTGTTAAAGAATCAAGTGAAATATTAAAATTCAAAGAAATTTTACATCATTCACAACTTTATAATGGAGATGGTGAACCATGGTGAGATTTCGTTAGAATATATCTCAATAAATAAGCAATTTATGGATATATTGATGAAACATGTGTCAAAGGATTCCTTCCAGCACTTGGGAGTTTTGTTGGGGTTTCGTTTTTTCCCAAAATCCCTTTTAGATTTATTATAAATTCCCTCTATTTAATTAATTTAAATTTATTTAAAAGGGGTAGAATACATAATTATCCCTTATTTCAAATGGAGAGACACATTTTTTCTTTTATATAAAATCATCATGGTGAATATTGCGGTGTTGGTAGTTGGAATTTTTAGAATTCCTCATGTTTTAATTATGATTTTGTAAAAAAATAAAATGTAGAGGGGGGTATGTAGATCCATTTGGGATATTGAAGAACCCCTCATGAAGCGAATTGAAAAAGGGGGAACTAATTTTTTCTCAATTGATACATGTGTAATATGGAATAAATCTTACATCAAGAGTCAGAGTACTATAATATATATCATTTTATCTTACATTAGGTTGTTTAAATAACCTTTATATTAGAATCATGTAATGAATTATTTTTCAATGAAATTAATTCATGAGTTTGGGTTATTTTCTTGTCGTATTCTTTGAAAATATGCACATGGATTATTTTTAATCTTTCTGGAGTTGAGTAGAGATGAATAATAATGATGTTTTTCTGAGGGTGATGAAACAACATTGTGGATGGTGATAACCACACTGCAACATGTTTTAGTTAATGTAACAAACAAAACTCTAGAAGTATAATATTATTAATTAATTTTTTACAATATAATAAGATACAAGGGATCACATAACCAAGGTTCAATTAGTTTACTAGTATTGAAGAACACGATATATACATGGTTCCATTACTATATTGGTAATAAAATAAATAACATAACCAAATAAACTAATCATCATCCTTGAAGTCATTCAAAGATTTCACCTTCATATCCTAGGTATATAAAATAAAATAAGGGTGAGATAAAATGATCATTTAAGGTTTTGTACAGCTAAAAATATCCTGAGTAGAAAAGGATTAATAAATATAGTAATGTAGAAAACTAAAAATGCATCTCATTTAATCAATAACTAGAGAATTAAATTCATCCTTAGATAATATCAATGTAAAAACATCAAGGATAATAATAAAAACTAAATTCTTAATGAATTAAATGATTAGTATTGGATGTCATGATCTTAGGCATCATAATACAAATACCATCAAAACCTTTCAAAAGAAATTTAAGAAATATGGATAATACCTATTTAATTTGTTAAAGTGATTTTTCTTATGATATCTATTGATTTATCAAGGGGATATCTATAACCTTTCCCCACTCTTCAATGCATGTAAAAATAATTACTTATATATTCAATGGGAAATTAAATTTATAAACAATATTTTTTATTAAAAAATATCCATATTGAATTAAGGATATAGATTTATCAACATTTTCTACAATCTATAAAATAATTTCCATAGTAAAACACCATATGTAAAATGGTATATTATTTATGAAATAATCATATCAACGATACAAAGAATGTGAATATTTAAGAGAAATGTAAAATCTAATAATTACAAGTAAGAAAATGGGTCAACTAATGGTATAATTACAACATATTATCAATGGTGAAAAATTAAAATAATTGTTTTATCAATAAATATAAATTCAATTAAAATATCATTAAAAAATATTGAGGAAAATAAATTTTCAATTTTTGAAATCACTTATTTAAAAAAACTATGAAAATATTAATTGAAGCATTTTATATAAAAATATACATATAAAATTTTAAAGTAATTTTGAAATAAAATATTTTTCCTGATGGTAGTAATATCCTCTCATGTTGTATAAATTTATAAAAACATTCATTTTGTACTATTGTCAAAAAAGTCACAAAGTACATCCTTTGGAAAATGATAATAAAATTCCTTTAAATTTTTTTTATAAAAATTCAAACATTGGGAAAAATTACCATTGATTCATAATTTTGAAAGTTTAATTTTTTTGAAAATATTTTAGGGAAAATGTGGATATGAAGAAAAATATGTTTGATAAACATAGAAATAAAGTCTATTTTTATTTTAGACATTTCTTTTCTTGATTCAATTTCCAAAAAGATAAAATATTAAAAGATAACATGGAAAATATTTAAAATAGTAAAACTAAAATTAAATTTAAGGATCATGAATAAATATATTTTCATGTTACATACCTCAATGTGTAATTATATACACTATATAAAAATATATAGGTTCATATTACTAAATATGTCCCAATGGAGTAGAATTTTAGAAGAATTCCCCTACCTTATGCTTCCCTTAAGTTAAAAATGCCTTTAACGCATTTATAATAGTTTTCAACATGTTTTTAATTTATACCATAACCATATTAATATTTATAATATCATATATGATCCTATTATATTATTTTATCACCCTTTTGTTAAAAATAACTCATTATTACCATTTTTTTTAGTGTTAAATACTTCATTTTACCAAGCATGTTTTGTCATGTAAGTTCCAATTATTATAAATATCATATAGTTACATCATATATAAAATTATATTATGGTTATAAATATCATATTTATTCATTAGATACATTTTTATAATCATTAATGTAAGGTGGACAAAGAAAACGAGTCAAATCGTTTTGTGGAGACGGTAAGTCGTACATACAGTCCAATGATGTTATCGTCTCTAAATTATTGAAAGGGAAATGAAGTGGATGATATATTAATTTTGAAGAATAAATATAATTTCATAATTATCATATATATCCACTGTTATAATCATTATAACCATCAAATTAAAGTGTTTATGAAAAACAGATTACACTGCTGCGTGGAGATGGTGAACCATACGTATGCACGTGAGAAAATTTTGTTTTTTCATAGGATAGATAAAAGGTTGAATATGGTTATATCATAATCTTAAAAAATATTTATACATATATTATACTGGATTTATTCAATTGGGATGTAAATAAAAAAATTAAGAGGAATTATAATAACAAATAAAATTGAAAGAGTAGGTAAAGACAATTAAATCTTCTTCGATGGACTTCCTTTTGATATATTCTTAAAGGATCTAGGGTTAAACTTTTGGAAGGAAAATAGCCTATATATATTTATAATTATTCTAATCATGTTAATTTTCAGGTTTTGGTCATGATGGATGGATCAAAGGGATTTAAATAAGTGATGAATGAAGTTCCCTTTTATAATTGAGGTGATGGGCATATTTGGAATTTCATAAAATATAAAATTAATATACATTAGTTTTGATTTAAAAATTGATAAAAATAGATTTATTTCATATATATAATTTTTATGGGTATAAATACTCATACATAGAAAAACTTTGAATGTTTAAGTAATGGATTTACCCTTATCGTTTTGTTTTAACCTCCAATTAACCCTTTTTATAATTACCGTACTATTAAAATTTAATACTCTCTAAGGGTTAATAATGTTACAATAACATGAAAATGGAGAATAAATGGAAGATGGTAGATTTAATTGACTTTATAATATTCATTTTCCCATATTTAATAATTTTGGGATATTAAATCATTTAATAAATTAGTATATATTATAAAATATCAATATTGTCAATTTCTAGAACTATTCAATACATCGACATTAATAATATAAAGAAACCACCTATAATTAGCACAAAATTTTGGATTATATCCTTAAAATTTCATTTTAATCTATGAAATTTTTTTATCACATTATTAATATCATATTTCGTTACTTAAAATATTTTAAATATCATTTATTTGACTTTTCTTGTAATTAAATAATTACCACATCTGTGTGGTGTAAGAATTTAAGGTAATTATTTATTCACTAAAAATTACAATTTTATTTTCATGATGAAGATAAAAAAAATTTATTTTAAAATTATATTTATATTTTATTATATCTTCTGGATAAACCCATATTAGAAATATTATTGTTATTTAAAAAAAGAGTGTGACATGTTTGACTTTCCTTGAAATAAAATACTAAAAAAGTAATAGCCTCATCCAAATGGTCATAAAATTTTATATAACTAAATACGGGATGATTATGGATGAAATGGAATCCTAAAATATTATTAAGTAATTATTTTAGAGTTTTTTATAGTTCTTATAATTTTATTTGTAACTCTAATTACCCGATTTACCATTAACCATGGTAACAAAAATTATTTCAGTTACTATTCATATTGTACAACATAAAAGCGATCTATTAAATAAATTTTTAAATCAGGAATCCAAATATATAATGCATTTTAAAAAATTAAAAAAAATTGGTTTAATAAAATTTAAAAATAAACTGGAAAAATGCAATGAAAACAAAATTTTCAAAAAATATCCATTTCAAGGGTAAAAATGTTTTTATACCAAATTCAACCATGAAATTGATTCAAATGAACCTAATTAAATTATTAATGATATAATGTTATTAATTTTATTTTAAATTTGTTTCAAAATAAAATGGAACTTTTCAAACGGTTGATACAAAAATACAGTTTTCTATAAAAGTTGTATTTTCACTATTCATTTGAAAATAAATATTTTTAAAAAAATTATGAATATTTAACCTAAGAAATATTTTATATTATTATTTAAAAAACTAATTTAATTTTATTTAATAAATTTTCTTTATTTATCAAAAATTAATTATATTTATGTGTTCTTATGAGGCTATAGAAATTCCTTTTTGAAGAAAACATATTTTTGAAGAATAAAATGACTTTACTAAAATTGAGTGTTTATTTAAAAAAATAAATTATTGAATATAACCTTAACATATATTTCATAAAATATTTATTCCTATCCATACCCACCAATTCAATGTTTAATTTATAACAATCATATTTAAATAATATTTCATGGTTTTTTTAAACTCGGTGTTGTGTGTTCTATACACTATCAAACATAGTATTATTTTTAAAAACTAATAATAATACATTCTACCCTCCTAAAAATATTTCATCCTAAAAATTTTCATGAATATTATCTTTTAATTATATGATATTTATTATTCTTCATAGTATCCTTTGGTTCCGATGTTGCTTTCTCTATTTTATGATTTCTCCAAAGTACCTTCACTAGTTGAGACATTCGGTTCCGAAAAACATTTTATATAGTGAAATGAATATTGATAGACTCTTTAAATTAAGATAGATAAGGTTCTAAATCTACTTTTTAGAGGTGAGAAAATGTGTTAGGTTTGGAATATACTTTATTAACAATGATATATAGAACACATCGTTTACTTTAGAGAGAATTGGAAGCATTACTTAATGGAAATCCACAAATACAATTATTTCTAGGATTTAAAAGGGTATAATGTACCTAGGGATTAGTTTCCATTTCTATACAAACATAACAATACCCTTCCATAGAGATACATTAAAGAAAAAATGCTCTCCCTCTTGAAATTCCAAATCGTTCCTCTGATTATCAACATAACTCTTTTTCCTACTTTGAGATTTTTTAATATGATTCTAAATATTATTTACCTTTGAAATTGTCTACTTAACATGTTTTGGGCCTATAATATTCCTTTCACCAACTTCATCCAAACAAGTGGGAGTATGACAGCTCTTTCCATATAATTCTTCATATAGATCCTTTTGAATACTTGAATAGAATCAATTGTTATAGGATAATTATTCCAATGGTAAATATTGATCACTCATACCATGAAAACTAAGTGAGAATGATCTAAAAATTTATTCTAATGTTTGAATTGTCTTTTTAGACTATCCATCAGTTTTAGGATGATAATAAATACTCAAATAAAGCTCAGTATCCAAATCCTTCTGAACACATTTCTAGAATTTTAATATTTATCATGGATCATGATCAGACACAATTGAAAGAGGTGCAACACGAAGTCATAATACTTCTTTAATATAGATCCTTGTATGGATATCAAGAGGAAAATATTAACTTATAGAAATGAAATGCCTATATTTGGTAAGGTGATCAATAATAACCAATATTTCATCATTATTTCCGAGAGTCTTGGGTAATCTAATGATGAAATCTATAATAATGTCATACTACCTACATATAGAAATAGTTTTAGGTTTCTTGAATACTATAAGATTCTGTCTCTTGATCTTAACTTTTTGAGAAACCCAACATCTTGATACAAAATCGTCAATTTTTAACTTCGGGTTATCCCAAAAAAAAGTTCCTTCAAATACTAATACATCTTAGTTTTTCTAGTGTGTATAAAAAATCAGATCTATGAGAATCATCCAACAATTCTATTTTTAGATTAGGTATAGATGGAACACAAAGTCTCTTTCCATAGTTTAAAAAACCTCCTTTCTATATGAAGTCTGAAAATATTCTACTATTCACAGATTTAATTTTCCTTTGTAACTTTTTATCAGCAGGTTGAGAACTTTTTATCTTTTCTAATAAAGATGGTTTTGAAATCATTTGAAAAATGAGTGATTCTACCCTTTCCTTAATAGTTCTTGTATCCTTCTTCACAAATTACATAGACATAAGATGAATATTAATCCTATTTTGGTTAGTAATCCTTGTTATTTTCTACTCACTTCATCCACCACATTATTCTTCCTCGAGTGGTAGCGTATTGAGAAATCATAACCCTTGAGTAGCTTAATACATCTCATTTTCTTCATATTGATATATTTCTGTGAAAATATTTTTTAGGATCTTATGATAAGTGTATATCTCACATATTTCACCATAGAGATAATGTTCCCATATCTTCAAAGAAAAATATTATGGATTACTAGTAAAGATCATGGGTTGGATAGTTATGTTCATGAATCTTTACCTTCATTGATGCATATTTAATAACATTATCATTGTGAATAGGGACACAACCATGCCTCTTCTTTTATGCATCATTATATATCACAAATCCATCATTTCTTGATGACAAAGTCAAAATTGGAGCATTAACTAATCTCAGAATCAATTTTTCAAAACATTTTTTACATTCCTTTATCCATACAAAATTAACCCCTTTAATTATAATCATTGTTAATATGTTAGATAATAAAGAAATTTTTTTTAAAAATCTACAAGAGTAACTTTTCAATTCTATAAAGCTACATACCTCAGTTATTTTCGTTGGGGTAGGACATTATTTGAATGCTTTTTTATTCATAGGATCGAATAAGATTCCATCCTTGGAGACAATATGGTCAATAAAAGAAACATTATATTGTAATAATTCTAACTATCTAAATTTACCATATAATTAATTTATCTAAGGGTATTAAGAATAATTATCATTTAATTTTCATGATCCTAATAGCTTTTAGATTACACCAAGATATCATCAATAAGCACCACAAAAAAATTATCATGATATTACTTGAATACACTATTCATTAGATCTATAAAAACAAAGGGAGCATTATTAAATCCAAATTAAATTATTGTAAACATGTAACGTCCCTACCTTATTTTTAATACTTTCTTTGGAATATATTATTTCTTTACTCAAAATAGAGGATACCAAAAATAATGTTCATTATTTAAAAAATATTGAGATTTATGAAGTTGATCTAGTAAGTCATCAATGAAATGTAGAGGATACTTATTATTTATTATAATATTATTGATTTCCTTATAAAAAATGTAGAGCCTAATAGATCCATATTTATTTTTGATGAAAAGAATAAGGGATCCCCCTGGTGAAACACTAGGACATATAAATCCCTTATAACACTAATATTGTAGTTTTTTCTTCAACTCCATTAATTCTATAATGACCATTCTATAAGGAGTATTCTATATAGGTATTTCATTTGGGATTAAATTAATAGAAAACTCCACATCATTTTCATGTTAATGTCTAAGTAATTCCATAGGAAATACATCAACATATTCTTGTACAATTGGTAAATCTTCAATTTAGATATTAAAATTTTCATCCATATATTGTGTTTTCTATTATTCCCCAATAATAAAATTTATAAGAGAAAATAGGGGTCGTTCTAGGAATAAATTAGGTGATCAAGTCTCTACTCTAAATATATGTAATTCTATATGGAGGAATCCAAAACTTTGGTGTGTTTTGATTCCTTATTTTTATATATACACTACATCCCATGACCATCTATTAGGTATGAGCTATAAGACATTAAAATACATCACAAAAAAGTCCAATCTAAATGACCTTAAACTATTACAATATTAGGTCTGAACTAAAAGACCTTAAACTAAAGAGATATCAGGTCTGAAATAAAATAATATAAACTAAACTGATATTAGGTCCAATTTAAAAGAACATAATCTAAAGTTATATCTGGTCTAAACTAAAAGACCCTAAACTACATCACACAAAGGTTAGAGCTAAAAAACATTAAACTAAAGCGATATCAGGTCCAAAATAAAGGACCACTAACTAAATTAATAACAGGGCTATTAAACAATACCATAACTAAAGAAATATTATGTTTGAGATAAAAGAACATAAAATTAAGTGATATTAGGTCTGAGATAAATGAACTTAAACTAAATCAATATCAGGTCTAAGCTAAAATAACTTAAACTGAAGCAATATTAGGTCTGAGCTAAAAGACCTTAAAATGGAATATAAGAATGATTTAGTTTTCTGGATCATGAATGGATTTCCATATGGACTTATAAAAAACAATTTATTCTCACCATGCTTATCAGATTCAGTAAAAACTAGAGCACTCTCTCTACGGGACATATATTCTACTTGATTATGCTTCTGTGAAGTAAGTAATCTCAAGATAACTGGAGCAGATACACTGATAATAAATCGTGTGTTGATGGGAATTCATGAGCACTTATCCAAAAGAATATGTTTTGATTTAATTATTTAGAACTATTCTTTTAGGATTTCTTGATATTACTCAAAGGATTGGTATTATCATTGATTAAAATAATATTGAAACAATAAAATGTCATGTATATCACATATAAAAGAAACTATGTAGTAATTTGGATAGTTTAGAAAATTTAGTCATTTGAAATATGAAAAAGGGGGAGGAATCTCCAAATTTTGGAGTCTCTCCAATGTCTTATAAAAATTGGGATGTCCTAAAAAGTTAAAATTAAAATAGAAGTCAATTGATTTCATTAGATAGGTATACAATATTCTTGCAAGAGGAATCAATTAAATACTGGAGTGCCACTCGCCCCACCTCTTCTACCAATGCTCCATGATGGAGAGACTCGGCTAAAGTTGTAAAATATTTGACCCTATTTTGAGAAGTATCCAATGAGGATGAGGATGCTAAAATATCATATTTCATATGTGCAATGATTTCCCCACATCTCTATATAGATGTAATCCAAGAATCTATATGATTTTTTAGTTTAAATATCAACTTATGACCCTAATCCAATGCCTTCTATGTCTCCCTTAAATTCATAGCAAGGGGAGCCATATCTAAATGATTCTGTAAATATATTTCACTTGTAACCAAATCTCACCAATTCAAGATGATTCTCATAGTAATATCATACAATTCATGCTGATCAAAACCACATGCCCCATGTTATGAAACATCTAATGGAAGAAGACCCATTGGTCATGAAATGTTTACAAGGGATTACCAATAATAAAATAATTAATTTTTTGCAAATTAATCCTATATTGTGTTTGATCCTCCATGAACAATGAGACTAGAATTGTAAGAGGAGGAATAACTGGTTGATTTGATAGGAACGAGAGAAAAGATGCCTCATATTATCTTCTATCGACAAGTGTATCATAAATAGCCTTTACTTGAGGACTAACTTCCTTAATGGATTCGGATCCACTATTTAGGTAATAATTAATGGATCAAGTTCACTTCCTTTAATTATCATATAGGTCTTCAATCAATTCCATCAACACCCTAGATTGAGGGATTGGAAAGTCAAATGGAATGTCCACATGATGAAAAAACTGTCCTAGACTACCATGATAATAAGCTGCTACCCAAGCCTATTCATAATACTAGGTATGATACATGGGAGAATCTAAAGGTATAAATTTGATCTCAGTCTCAAAATAACCACGTTCTAGCATCATCTAAAATAGACGGATCACCCCTAGATTCCATTCTCCTTGAATGCCAACCAAAGGAAGAGGGGGAACCCCTTGGATCCAACCAAACTGATGAGTGAATCAAAAGGGTGTATATAAGTGTCACAAATGATTATCTCTTCCACCATGGCTGTAAGAAACTCCTCTCAAAGAGAGATAATATATGACCTTTAATCAAGTAAACTATCACCATTATCAATAATCTGTCAAACTGGTGCATGATAGGGGTAAAATAGTAGCTAATTGAATGACTTAGTTCTTTTTTAACCTCATCAAGACTTAGAGACTTAGTCCCAAACCTAGATATGTTCATTAGTTTGAGATGGGATAAGGAATATGGGATCATGGAGGAATTATAGTATTCATAACATTGAAAATGATCCCATATCCATCCAAACATGAATTGGAGAGGACCATTGATCCTATAAGGGGTGATAACTTGTTGGATATATTCTAAGATATGATAAAGGCACCGAAAGACCAACACTACCAAATTGAGACATTTTTCTTCCACAATCCATTATTTCATCACTAATGTACACATATGGATCCCCAAATTCACATCTGCAACCCTAAAAATCCATACATTATAAAATGTATCAATAAAACATTTCATCCTAATGTTTGAGGAGATCATTTTTTTTACTTGATATCCTCATGAGGTATATTCCCCAGCTTCCAAGATGGCCCAATATGATCCAACACTATCATAGACTTGCTGAGAAGGAAACTGATTGGGGATTATAGTAGTTGTCCTAACCATGCTAAAATAGAGAAAAATATTGATCTAGTCCTTGAAAGAAATAAGAATGAAAAATCAGTTATTTCCTCAATTTATCTTACACAATGGTAAACATTACCTTATCTAAAACAACATTCTATGACGGATCATCCCAAAAATACATGGTAGGTATAAACTCATCATATAACTCTCTAAGTAGGGTAATCCCACCTATTTGGTAGATTTCCCATAGAAAAATTCCCACTTCACCATGGGACATATGGAATGTGTTAGTTCAAGGACACTAATGAATAATCATTTCTCATAGGAGGTTGGGATGGTAGTAGATGTTAAATTAGGAGATCCACACTTCTTCATAAAGATGAACCCTATATAAATGATATGTAAACTCCATAAATATTTTTCTAAATAAAATGACTATGCCCATTCATCAAAAAAAATTAACGCTTGGATGAAGATCCCATTTTAAACTCCAACCACCACTTTAGTTGTTTAGAGAGGAAGAAAATATGCTTGAATAACTCTAATAAATGGGATGATGATAAAATTCACAACCTCCGTACCTAAGAGATTTTTTCCAATATATAAGATAACACCTAATACTGTGTTGTGACCAATATAATGTCTTTGAAATTGATGATTAAACATAGTTGAGAGAATCTGACACTTATTGAGATGGTGGAATAAATTTTGGAAGAGGAATGAAAGCATCATCCAGCAAATCAAACATGTAAAGAGGAATTCGGCATGGTAAGGTGTAATTCAAGAGATTAATTGAGATGAACCTTTTTAGGATCTTATAATAAAATTTCACATGATATCAGGGATTAACATTGTGATTCCTCAAAATAATATCCCTTTAATTGGAAATACCTGATAAACCTTGGTGAGAATTAGAATCCATTTGAATAAAAGTTAGTGTCATATGTCAGATAGATAAAAGAAAATCTTCTTAATGAAAAGACATAGGCTAGCAGCATCATGTTCATTGCATGAAACAACAACGAAGTTTTGAATCAAATAATTATTTCATGAATCTTCTGACACCCAAAGATATTATGGGTCACATAACCCCACATGGCATCATATAATAGCATAACCCCTTTGGAGACTTCCAATTTTGTGACTTGGAAATGGTCACATGAATTGCATGATGATCAATCGATCATATAACCAGGTCAGTGAATCACACAAAACCCTCATGAAAATCACATTCCACATGGAATAAGTTCAAAAAAATATTTAAATATGGTTCATAGTCAAATCAGATATGTTCCTAAAAAAATATACCATGTGAAAGAGTTTTCATGAAATGGGAATGCGATGAAGGATAGCGAACATGTCTTGTGATCAGGACTCACGGAACGGTCTTATGATGGAGTTACGTGATGAATATTAGGGGATAGATCTCTATAAAAGTGGTATCCAGTGAAATTAATGGATCGACACCTCTCTATATATCGGAAATTTTGTGGAATACCATGAATCACATGATAGACCCAACATCGTCTAGAACATCCGTTTGTGACACCGCCAAAGGCTCAGGATTGAAATTGATTTCCTCATAACCAAGCCCTTGTCCCTGTGGATGTCACTCCTATAGGGGAAATTTGTTGACAACTTCCAAATGAGGGTAAAAAATAACAAATGAATAAAATACATAAATATGGGTATTATTCTCCCCAAAAATTTAAACGAAGAACAAGGAAACTAAGACACATGGATCACATGAGCCTTTAAAAGACTCATGGTTGTGTGATCATCATAATGTCCCAAGAAATAACCACCTAAAACACATATCCTAAAATTTATCCCATGAGCCCCTTTTGAAAATCCATACTTCTCTTGTGAAGAAACTTCAGACAAGCAGTGGTCACATGATGACATTCGAATAATATCCCTTAGACCATGATGTTTTTCATAAGTGAGTACCTGAATAAACCATCTAAAAATACTCTAAAAATATGAGTAAAATTACCAAAAGTTAGAGGCCTCTTGAGATCATAAGGATCACGCAATTCATCACTAATGGGAAGGATAATTTTCCCCGACAACATCTAAGAAAAATCATGAGACCCCTGAGCATTTGTGAAATAAAACAGAGAAAATACAATGGAAGGATACCGTACCTACTCATGGTCATAAATATAATGTGACACACCCATGGAGGTATGAAATGCACCACGAGTTCCTAGAGACATGACCTCCTCATCTCCTAAAATCCCATCAGTATTTCACCATCATTGCATAAAGATCCTTGGGTATATCCATGAAACCTTGTGCTCCCCCTTTAGATCCCCAAGGACAAACAAATGAATTTTTACATGAAATGATCATGCACCCACATAGGACCATTGTTGGTCTTGAAACAAATCACCAAAAATTAGAGTAATTGACTTTGGATTTACTTATATAATCTCAAACTACTACTAAAATTTGTAAAATAAAACAACGGAAATAGTAGAAGGAGGAGGAAGAAGCCCATCATAGTGGTAAAACTCACACGACATGCAAAGGATGTCCATGACAAGGTCTGGTGAGACTCATTGAGGAGTCATCCTGATCCTGCAAAGGTATCTTGATAAACTATCCTTATCTTAAATTATTCAAGGTAAAGTCACTATAGATCATGTAGAGGACTATTGATTGGTTCCTAGATCTTGCGAAGACCATTGGACATGTAAATATGAGAAGAAGGATGTCATCCGACATACCCAAATGATTCAACGAGTCCCCATTAATTAAAAATAATCCTATAAAGTAATCATTGATGGTAGGGACACATATTATTTAAAAATCATGTAATTCCCATATAATGATCCCTGATATCGACTTGCGAAGATAACCTGCACCAGATCCCCTTGAAGACTTCATCTAGGATTTGTGCGAGATATGCTGCCTTAACCAGTGAAAAATCGGGGAGGAGAGGTCCATAAATATCCCACCTCATCATGAAAAATAGATCTATTGACTCCCTAGATAGTGGCCTTTTTCACATTCAGGTGCACCAACGTTAGAGTGGATTTTATGGAGTAGTTTATCATTTGATAGATATGTTCCTCATTAGGTAAGATATAAGAGAACAACCGGATAGACTATGCAACATGCATAGGAACTTTGCATGATCACATATAGATAACATGAAGGTCTTCTGGTAGTGAATGCAAAGGACATCCTTCATGAATTCTAGGTCACATGAGACTTAAGTAAAATTAAAACTAAAAAAATCTAACGCATTAAATATTTAAATTCTTGAACAAAAAATAATAAATTAGAGATACAAGTGAAAAAATATGAACTGATCCACATGTGTTCTGTATGATCTGCATAGGATAAGGGACAACACCAAAGTATGTCACTCATGTTTTTCAAAACCACATGGGAATACTATTTGTATTAGGCAACATCCTCTAGACATGTTCAATAAATTCATATGACACCGCTAGGGAATTCCACCCTAGTCTCGTGAATCTCTCCAGGATCTTCACTAAATCCTTATGATGTCTTTCAAGAAATTATGCCTAGCACATATAATGGCACTAGTTCAAGTTAGCTAAGTATCGCGGTAGCACTTAAAAATTTCAACGGGCCCTTGTGAATCCCTATAATAAATCCATCCAAGTCATTATATTCTCTCTAGACATTTCATCTAGGACACGTGACACCCTATGGGATATGTCACACTGACCCTTGTGACTCCCTCTATATGTGTCAGCTAGCTCTTTCGATGAAACCATGGCAAGTTAGTTGGATCATGCGACACCCTCTGGATAAGATAGTCAGTTCATGAGATGGATTCTAGAAAGAACACATAGTTCTTACGATGTCCTCCGAACGAGTCATCCTTGATCAATCGATAACCCTTAGACATAACATACAAGATATGAGATGTCCCTTGGAAGAGTCATCTAAATCACATGATCACATTTCGACATGTTATGCCCACATTATATGGAATATCAGGTAGGAAACCAAGGCATAGTAAGTGGAAAATCAATAATTGTTAAGCAGACAAGCATCTCGGGTTACTAAGGTCCTTCTAGGGCTTGATTACTTTGTGCACCCATAGTTTATAAGCCACAACCAAAGTGAAATTCCAACATTTAATCCCCAACCAATGACATAATATAATATACCTCACATACAAAGGAAACATCAGTGTGTAAGCCCCAGTCATAAGGGAAACATCAGAGTGTATGACCTGATCAAGTAAACTATGAGGAATTTGATTCTTGCAATATGAAGGATATGTAGGATGCCTCCCTGAGGCACGAGATCCATATCTACCATTTAAAGGGTAGTCCCCAAACATAATACCTACATCTAAAATAAATTAAATTGATTATTTTCCTTACCTTTTTTCTTACATCGAGCATAGCTCACATGGGATTAGAGACATGAAATGATCATGTCATATGCACCATAAAACATTAAAAATTCATGGGAAACCATAGCATTTGATTCCTGAAGCTTCCTAGTTAGGATTCACGTATCATTAATAAGGGGAGGGGGTGAATAAGTGATATCATTTTATTTTATGTTTACTTACTTTTTAAATAACCATAACCTCTTTTTAATGATTTTTTCCTACTGAACATAATTCAAATACACATCCATAGAAACACGCTAATTTATAAGGTTCACAACTCAAGAAGAGTAGCTAAATTCTTGGTATGGTTTGGAAAAAATACAATACCACCAAATCCACTAGAATATAATCATGTTGTTTGGAATAAAATGGGTAGGATATATCCTTACTCTCATGTAGCACTCTAAAAACAATCCAATAGTGCATGTGATTTTTCTAGCACAAAATTATGAAATATAATGTTTCAGTGCTTCATGATAAAGTTTCACCAATTTTATATTTCAAAAAAAATCAACTTTTCCCTACCTAGAAGCTGGTAGAGACTTCCTTCAGTCCTTCGTGAACTGTTCTTCTTCCTCTACGAACTACATTTATCCTCCATGAACTGAGTTGCACCGTGTGACATGAGTTATTCATGGGAAACCTTCTTCTTTCGTAGCCTGCCTCTACTTCGTGGACAAAAAATTATCTATATATTGTTGATACTCAAGAGAAATCCTTTTCTCTACAGATGACCTTTACTTCGTGGGCCACCAATACATCACAGACCCTTTTCCTTTGTGTGCTACCAATCCCCATGAACTACATCCTAAAAATTCTCCCTGTAGATTATCTCATTCATTGAAATGATCTCCCATGAACTACTTCCTCCTCCATGAAAAATAACCTATGAGAACTACATCCCTTAATAGATTTACCCTTCGCAAACTACTTCAAACTTCTCATAATTTCTTCCTACATTGATGATATCTGATGATAAAATTATATCTATCTTAATGATGGGATAAGGGTCCTCTATATAGGAAAATAAATCTAAAAACCCCACTAATCTGATTTACCAAAATTTTTAATGTGGTAAATCCATAACCATGGACTATGCCTTCTCACAAACCATTTTTTCCTTCACGGTCTACATAGCACCTTTATTCCTTCATAGAGGAAAATTCCATCCACCAATGGATCTAGGTCTCTCATCCACAAATGGTGAGACTCCCAAGAACTGACCTAGAGGATCTTCAAATAACCACCCTCAATCTGAAAATTAAATGATTCTTATGAACTACAAGCTTCTGTGAACATCATGAATTCCACTATATGTGATCATCTAACAAACCTTTTTTTTCTTACGCGGTCCACAGAGCATGCTTCATGGTTCACATAGCGCTACTATGCATAACTTATTATTTTTCTTATTTGCCTTCGCTGCCATGCATACCACCTATGATATCTGTGAACTATCCTTCATGGTACACATACTATTCTTTACGACCACCCTTTCTAAAAAATAAATTCTCGATTTTCAAGACCAATAATTTTTCAAACACTGGGAAACAAAAACCCCTTAAAAATTGATTTTGGCATCACTAACTATACTGATTTTTGGTCATTGATACATCATTAATTATTTAAAAATCGTCTACCAGACATCAAATTATTCCAAAACCACTTGATTGATTTCACCGTGAACCCCATCTATCGTGATATTTAATATTTGATCAATCACCTCTAGCATCGTTATATTTTCGATGGAATGAAATTTAAATTCCATATATTCCAGTAACATCAATATTTCAAATTAGATATGAATATTATTGACACCATATTTTATACCTCTTTCCTTCAAAATTATTTCATAATAAGTTCTCTAAAAAAATTAAGATATTTGTCAAATATAAACCATCAAAGCATCGTCATATTTTCCAAGATATTTTACAATGTGAATTTATTTATCATTTTTGACAAAAAAGACAACACTGTTGAAAATAAAAGATTCTTACTTTGAAAATATTCTCTATTAAACATGTTCCCAACAAGACCGAACTAGTAGCATGATATAATATTCACCCAAAATCAATAGTGAAAACATAGAGTGTAATCTCCAATAAATTCATATATGAGTACTCTGATTCCATCAATAATCAGGATACATAGGATGCCTTATTAAGTCCCGAACTCAAATAAATATCCACTTTGATGTAAAACATATTTCTTGGACATTTAAACCATCATAAACCCGTCATTCCCATGGGTTGATCATCTTTTATCATCCCTATATAGGCTGAGAAAATAACTAAACTTTGATGACTTTGATTCTTTCCATAATCAAGATACATAGGACGCCTCCTTGAGGCTTGATCTCCCTATTAAATATCCTAAGGTATATCCTACAGTATATGTCCCACATCCATATGAAATGACATTGATCACTTGCTATCCCTTTTTCTTAACATTGAGCATATCTCATGTGAGCTTAGAGAGACACAATGAACACCTCATTGGCATACTGAATCTCTACCATCCAAGGAAATCCCAGTATGTACTCCCCAATGAGTGGTACTATATGAACACACCTCTTATAAAGGTATCTACATTGGGCCAATGAAAATGTTGTGATTGAACTACAATAATGATGATTCCTTCCATAACTAGGATACGTATGACATCTCCTTGAGACTGAATCTCAAGATTTTGGTGTCTCAGTCCATAGATATATGTCCTCTCCATGTAATGTTAAACTACATGGGTTGAATGAACTATGTGTATTGGGATTCCTGTAATAACCAGGATATGTAGGACACCTCATGATGGCTCAATACCCACCCTAGAATAATAACATTCTCCATAAACAGAAATATATTCTGAAGCATGTAGTTATATGTCTTCAACCTGTAAAGTAGCTACCAATTACTAAAAAACGGATGAAGAACCTCAGATACTTACAAATGGATTCACTAAAAGGATCCCCTTTCATTTTTTCACCAACAAGATTCCCTTTATTTTTTATATAAACAGAATTAACATATAATCACTTTTCTAGGGTAACCGATATTGTATCGAGATTAGTTAAAAAATTCAAAAACATCTCTTAAATTAATATTAGATTCATGGAGTAAGCACCAATTCCCTCCATAAGGGTGATATGAGACAGACCTCCCATCGTCTCGAACAATGTGAGTCCCTAAGCTTTGTTGGGTCCAAAAACATAGATGATCACTTTCCTTTGCGAATTAGTTCCATAATCAATTATGTATGAGGTTAAAATTTAAATTTTTCATTAAGGAAAACAATTACCCAGTATTAATGATTGTGCAAGAGGTCAAACCACCCACAATCAACCATTAGGCCCGACTAAACCCACCTCAATGAGGGTTTCCACGACCATCTTTTAATCCATAAAAACAATCAAAAATAAATATATATTCAAGTTAAATACCTATATGGGGAATTATAGACACAATATAAAAATAAAAAGGTTCATATTACCAAATATGTATCAATGGAGTGGAAATTAAGAGGAAATACCTTACATCACGCTTCCTTTTAGTTGAATGTGTTTTAAAATAATGTATAATGGTTTAAACATGTTATTAATTTATACCCAAACAATATTCATATTTATAATACCATATACTATCCTCTTAAATCATTTTATCACCCGTTTTTTAATAATATTTCTTTTTTACCCTTGTTTCGGGTGTTAACCGCTTCATTTTCCCATGTATGTTTTGTCACATATGTTTTGGTTGTTATATATAGGATATATTTATATCAAATAAATAATTATATTCTGAATTTATATATCATATTTATTTAGTAGATACATTTTTATAATCATTTATTAAAATTTGAGATAGAAAATGAGTCACATCGCTTCTTGGAGATGTTAAATTGTACATACACATGAGCTGTAATATCATTTAAAAATGATTGAAAGGGTAATGAAGTTGATGATATATTAATTTTATAGAATAAATATCATTCCATAATTGTCATATATATACATTATTTCCATCATTATAATCATTCATGTAAGGTGGTGATGAAAAAAAATTACACAGCTGCTTGGAGATGGTAAGTTGTACGTACGCACGCGCATTTCTTTTATATTTAATAGGATGGATAAAAGGTAAAAAATGGTTTTTTAATATTTATAATAACATATTAGTATATATATTATACTTTATTTATTAATTTAGGATGAAAAAACACATGAAGATGAAGTTTAGGAAGTAATAAACATGAAAGTGTTTGTAAAGACAATTACCCATTCTTTGGTAGATTTCCTTTAGATCTCTTCTTAATAGTTCTAGTGTTGGTATTTTGGAAGGGAAAAAACAATAAAACGTTTAAAATGATTTTTATAAGTGTAATTTTAAGGTTTTTATTGACATATATGGCTCAATGTAATGTATATGAGTGAGGAAGGAGGTTTCCTTTTATAATTGAGGTGACGACATCTTTATAATCTATTAAAATATTAAATCAATTTAAATTAATTTTGACTTAAAAATAGAGCAAAACTAAATTATTTTAAAAAATATAATTATTATTGGTTTAAATAATATTATATAATAAATGTTTTCCATATTTAGGTGATGGTTTTACCCATATCTTTTTATTAGAACCCCCCATTGACCCTTTTGAAAATTATCTTACTATTAAACTTTATCTACTCTCTAAATGTCAATAATATAGATAGAAAAAATGAAAAGTACCCATAAAAGGTCCATGGTAGATGTAATTAATAATAAAAAATTAATTTGTCTGAATTTAAATTTTTTTATATTTTTTACTCATTTACTAAAATATTATTTATTTTAAAATATGAATATGTCAATTTTTAGAACTATTCGTTACATTGACTTTAATAATTTAAAGTCCAAACCAAGAATTAAAAAACATTATTATATCCCTAAAATTTATGGGAATCTGTAAAATTAATTTATCACATTATTTATATCAAATTAAATGACTTTTGATATTTTAAATACCATTTATTTTATTTTTCAAATAATTGAATAAGTATTGTTTCAACGTTGTGTAAGAATTTAAGGTATTTATTTATCAACTAATTTGTTAAATAAATTTAAATGATGAAGATACATATTTTATAGTTTAAAGTAATAATTATAGTGAAATATATCCATTGGATGAAACCATATTGTAAATATTATATTTATTAAAAACAAGAGTCCGACATGTTTGACTTTTCTTGAAATAAAACACTATAAAGGTCTTAATATCATCCAAATGGCCAAAAAATTACATAAAACCATATATTGTATAAGTATGGACAAAATGGACTCATACAATATGATTAATCCATGCATTAGGGTTATTTTCATTTAATTATCGTTTTATTTTTAACATTAATTACCTTATTTACACTTTATTGTAGTAACAAAAATTACTAATGTTACTATTCATATTGTCCAAAAATAAAATGGAACAATTTAGTAAATCTGAAACTCATGAATCAAAATATGGAATCAAATTTTTTTAAATTAAAAACCTAGAAGTGGTATAAAATAATTTAAAATTAAACTAGAAAATCACAATTAAAAATAGTTTTCCAGAAAAATATCATTTTAAATATAAATATTATTTTATACCAAATTCAACAAAAAAAATTAGTTCCAAAGAACATAATTGGATTATTAATAATCTTATATTACTAATATTAATTTTAAACTATTTTAAAACAAAATTGAACGCTACAAATGGTTGAAAAAAATATTGATTTTAATAAAAAGTAGTATTTTTCAGTATTCATTGAAAAATCAATAATTTAGAAAGAAATAAAAAAATTTACCTGAATATAATTTTTCTATAAAGATTTCAAAAAATATTTTAATTTTATTAAATATATTTTTTTAAATTTTCAAAAAATAATTTATATTTATTTGTTTGATGGAAAGTAATAAAAAATTATTTTTGAAGAAAAATATTTTTGAAGAATAAAATGACTTTACTAAAAATTGAGTTTTTATTTATAAGAATAAATTTGTATTGAATATGAACATCACATACATTTCATAATATGTTTATTAATATTCATATCTTCCAATTAAATGACTAGGTTATAATTGTTATATTAAAATAATATTTTATCATTTGCTTAATAATAGTGTTTCTTGTTCTATATGTTATCGAACACAGTATTAATTTAAAAAAATTGGTATATTATAGTTAATATTATATAGGAAAGAATATATCTGACCTGATAAATACCAGGACACATAATTTTGGACACGCTATGACGATACTTCTAGAAAAATTATTTACTCACACGTACAGGTATTGTCATGCGAAGTTACTTTTATGACACAAATGAGTTACTTTGATGCAGAAAGAGTTATTCAACAAGTTGAATTATTTTCAACATTAAATATCATTTTAGTTATTCATGAAGAGTATAATACAACTTAAAGAAAACCCTTGGAGGAAATGGTGTCGTGTTGGTTCATGAGTCAAATGGCACTATGATGGAAGAACTGTAGATCATGGAATTGGATCTGGAGAAGTGAGAAGACCATGATGCAATAGAAAAATCCTTCCTACTAAGAGGTTGTTGAAAATAGTTTTTAGATTTTATGGTTCAATAAATTCAAGACATTCCATGTCACAATGGTCATTTTACTCCACAATGATTTTGTATATAAGAGTTTTCTAGGTTTCTGGTTCTATAAATTTTGAACCAGTAACCCTTCAATATACCTATCATTCCATGAAAAAAATAAATGATAATCCAAGGTATATGGGATTTATCTTTATATATCTTTTTATTTTAGGGTTACGATGCTTCTATCACATTCACACAAAAATGCATGATTTGATATGTAAAATTTTGCTAACCCATCTAGAGTTATGTGTAACAAAAAGGGGATAGAATCCATGAGACATGAACCCCAATTTTAAGGATAATTCCTAGATAGATTTGGTATGCTATTGAGGGAAAGAATAAGGTTTCACACACAATCCAAATTCTAAAATCACTTATGGTATGATAATAGAATATTTTTTGACTTTTTTTATCACTTCGTTCATCTCGTAGTTGTACTTTAAGTCAATTCTCTTACTCCACCCCTTATTGTAATATGGTATGTAGAGTGAAATTTTTTAGGACCAATGATTATCCATTTGATAAGAAGGGTTTGTAAACCATGAAAAAAACCATATGTCAATGTGAGTTATTTCTTTCTATATTTCACATCATCACATCACCACCTTTGAGATCAATTTTCACCAACCAATTATGATAACCATTTTTTATAGAATTAGTTTATTTAGAAACCACTGATTTAAAACCCCTTTCATAGTCATAGAATACTCTCTCCGTACATCATTAAATCCCTTGTTAAAATTAATTTCAATATATTTTTTATCAAAAACCTATGTAAAGAAATTAATTTAAATAAAAACAACATTCGCACTTAAAACTAAAAAATAAACATCTTTTAGAAATAAAGATTTAATAAATATTATTTATAAAATTTTCAATATGTTACATAAATATTTACCTTATATAAGAGTATAATGAGTCCACCTACCACTATTAACTTTAAATTTAATTCATTAAACCCTAAATACAATTATATTTATGGGGTAAAGCACCAAGAGCTATTAATAATTTTCTTCACTAAATCCCCATTTATAATAAAAATTAAACAATTCTCTTTTAATAAGAATTTGACCTAGAATGTTCATGTTTAAAATGATCCTTTTTCCATTGTAGAGGGAAATATGTTATTCTACATTGTTCCTATATTACTATCTATAAAATATTTCACAACCTATAGAGAGTATAACATCCCCTATGAAACATTGAATAAACCCCTATAACTCTCTGATCTCATGTCATAAAGGAAGAGAAGGTTAGTAAGTAATTATCTAAATATTTTCATCGCCCATATGAAAACTAGTCAAGACCCTATATCCATACAAAAAACCTAGTTCTAACAGAAAAATCATAAGAAAAATAAATATAACTGTTTTGTGATATAGAAATTTCACCAAACCTTTTAAATAAATCATATTAATTGTATAAAATAAATCAAATCATATAGATTTATATATCCAATGAATCATATATCCCTGTATTATTATTTTTTAATAAATCATAATACAATGGAGAAGTTATAGGGATAGAGAGCACGAAGATGATAAAATAAAATAGATGAGGTGTTTCTCAAATAATAGAGAGAACCATCCTTTTAAAATCCCACACCATTATATAATTAACTCAACATGAAATTAAACTAATTATTATAGTCAAATCTATAATTCCTACTATAATTATTTTTATTTATATATATTATACATTATCCCCCTTCCACATTTATTAATAATAACATGGAAGAATTTCTTAATTCTTCCTAAAAATTTTAATTTAAAATAATTGGCCCCCATAATTATACTCAATAATGTCAATATTAAATCCCCCAATTAATTCTCATGAATTAATAAACAAAATTTCACAATCAATAAAATATATTCATCATTAAATTTATCAAATAATATTCCAATAATTAAAGAAAATTATCCCTTAATAACTATTCAAAAATAAAATTGATAATTATTTTTTTAACGAAATTACACATTAATAAACTTATATCAATATATGTTATATAAATAAAAACATGAATGTTAAAATTCTTCCCACCATACTGAATTTATTCCCTTTGGAACTTATTCAATTTCATTAAAGATATCAAACCATTATTTTCATATGATAGGTCCCCCTACCATGATTGTTTTGTACATTCCTATATTCCAGCAACACTCAAATAAGAGGAATACACATTGAACTTAAAACCCATTATTATTACTGTAAAATCTTCAATAGTATTTTAATTAAAAGATTTTTTTCCAAATACATAAATTTTAAATCTAGAACTTGAGATGGATCTTATAAATATCTCCTCAATTGAGATATAAGAAATAAATCGTGAACTTTACTATATCATGGTAGTAATTGCAGACAATACGTTACATCTCTAGCCTTTTTCATAGTTTTAAAAGCATTGAAAAAACATGGTTCTAAATTCTTTTTATTTAAAAGTCTGATTTTACTAACTGAGGTGAAACTTATAGAAATTATTCAACACAGACATTTGACTCCATGGTTTATTTTAAATGATCTACATAAAAATTCTATTTACATTGTATTGTCAAAATAAACTTAAAACTGACTTAAATCTGGTATGTTGTTTCTTATACCAAACATGGACCAACAATTGAATGTTTACCCATTTACACCCAAAATAATAGTGATCAACTCCAAATACCATAGAAATACATACAATATTCATTCTTATTTAAGGAACAGTAAATTTTATTGTAGAAAAATTCAAAAAAGGATATACAATCCTCCAATGAACATCCAAAAATAATTAAACATGTTCAAAAAACATCCTAAAAAACTAAATAATATTCTATGTATTTCAATTTTTCATTTAATGGTATATTATACTTAACCCCAATTGATTACGCAATGCATTCTAATGTCCTTTCAAGAGTCATGAAATAAAAATATTATCTCTATAAGAAATGATATATGTAGAAACTCTATTATGTTTAAAAATCACCTCAAACTATAAATCACCAAGGTCCACAAACAAATTAGTATCCAGAATAGGAAAGTGGTGTGTCATATTTTTGATTCCATACACCACAACAAGAAATAGAAATATTATTCATGTTTAACATAGTTAAACCAATAATATATTCAATAGTAACTGCCACCCACTTTCATACTGGCATAGGTAAATGTTACAATAACCTTATAGGTTGTTTATGTTACGTCTTGACCTACCACCGAACCAAAAACTAGGAAACATACTTAAAAATTTAATTCCTCATAATTTACCACTAAAACATTTTATTGAAATCATATTACACCATTATAATTCCCAAATTCACCACTAAACTAGAATGATTAAAACTTGTTATAATATATTTACTTTAGGATATAGGAAACAATTTAACTGCGTGAAATAATTATTTAAGACTGATTAAATTATCTAACCATTAGTGGTTTCTCAACCATAGAATTTTTTTCACATTCTATTAAATTCAATGTAAAAAAATATGACTTTCTCACTTTCTATAATGATTTATAAATTACATTTACATAGGAATGATCTAAACGATTAATTTTTTCCATATCTATATGATATTCATCCAATATACCCATTAGATAAAAATATTCTTCATCTCCAATGATAACATGAGTATGAGTAATCATAATCAAGTAATTTTATAGGTAATATGTAAATTAAAAATCAAAATTATTAAGGTACTCTACCACCATTTCTGCCTCAAATTGATAATACATTGAGAGAGGATATACTCAAAAAATTATTATGATTGGTAAATATCATTAACATTTTACCACATAGATAATGTATTTATATTTTTAATACATTAAAAATCATGTTTAACTCCAAATAAATTATAGGACAATTCATTTCAAGTAGTTTTATCAACCTTGATCCACACACCATGAAAAAAAATTATTATATAAGGACACATCCAAAACATTCTCCCCACATATCACAATATAGTTCATATACATCATCTTGATTATATATTATAAGTAATGGAATTGAAGTAAGTTTTATTTTTTAATTCCTTAAATTATTTCAAAAAACTTGTCATCCTCCATAAATCCGACTCCCTTATGATTCAAATATTTCATTAGTGAAATCCAGAACATCATGGGAGATACATTATAAGTAAGTGTAGGTTCATATAACACCATAGAATTTAGGTGAGACATACTTGGTGAGAAATAAACATTGCAATAGATTCCTTGGACATCAAAGGAAGGGATAACAATGGACTCATTATTTAAAATTTCCATGGGTCTTTATCGAAGGATTGTTATCTCTTTGTAAGGGGTGATTAACTTAGCCTACATCATTTTGACCCTCCATTCGTCTCTTATATATGTATTATCATTTGGAATAAAAATAATTTTTTTATTGAGTGAGCATAATTATTTGAAACAACCCACCATTAGTATGTACTCCCCTCTTAACCCCAATAAATGATATTGAAAGTGAAGATAAATCTTGGAAAACCATTTATCTCCCTTTATCAGATAAAAAAGATCATTAATATGAGTTAAGGTATATCTATAATTTATCATTACTTGGTTCATTTAGAGATATTTAAAACAAAATTTTGAGTTATTATCATACTTTTTTAAAAATAATACTATCCTCACCTAAGGTTCCTTATAATCCAATTCATACAACTAATTAACTGACTATAAAAAATATTATAGTTCTATATTGTATATAATAAGATATATTTAATATAAATAAGGCCAAAATTTAATATATAATTACACATATCATTTTGGAGGAAACCCTAAGAAATCCTTGGGAAAGACATAAGGATACCAATCACTAAAAAATGATATTTTAGGGTTGTAACTTGTCCTAGAGTATTCAAGTATGAAACCCACCAATTAGTAAGATCAACATCCATTTCTTTAAAAAATGGACCAAACCTACTAGAATTAATATACCACTCTCCATATAATGCCAAATGAAAAAAATAAAACTTCTACTATAAAAGTTGATTTGAGATTTTTACTTAATTAACCCATACACACTAATTATAAGGTCATGAATTTTTATCTTATGGTCTATAAATTCCCATGGGACTTCCAAAAAACCAACCATAATTGTTTTAAATGGATATTCAAATCCTTTTTCATTTATTTCAACCAATGGGGTATCAAGTATTATAGTTTAAGGCATCATCTAAAAATGAAATACTAAAAGATTCACTATCCATATAGATATAAAAAATATATATTCCAATAAAAAATAAAATACTAATGATCTTAAAGTAGATCGTGATATTAACTCAAATTATAGATAGTCCCATCATATCATCAGACTCCATAGACACTTACTCAATTGAAGGAATTTATCCCTATTAATTTTTAGGTTTATATATCTATCTTCCCTTAAATTCCATACCCAAATTTTTTGCCTAATACATCGATAATGGTGATCATTACACTAAATTGGATAAACAATACTTATCTTTCAAGATAAAAACAAACAAATTTATTTCAGCAATCTATATTAACTTATTTATAGAAAGGTAAATTAATAATAAGAAGTGTTCTTTTATATGACATATTTATCCACATTGATAACACACATGTAATTTTTCACTAGGAAATTAATTATTGATCAAATATTTGGTCTTAGTAAAATATTTGACTTCATCTTTGAGGTTATCATTCATTACTTACTCTGAAATCTATCACATCACATTTATGAACATTTATGTACCCAACATAAACATTAGATTGCCTTATTAAAACTATATAAATCATTTATCCCTTTATATCATCAAATCCAATAGATAATATTGATCTTTAAAAATCATATGGAATCCCTTATACTCAAAATCTATGTGAATTTCATCATTTTCATTATTTATCAGCACTTTTGAGTAGAAGCATCTTATAAATAGGATATTAAATTAAAATTTAATAACTTTTGAATACATAAAAATATGAATACATGGCTTATATTTTCTAACCATTCTTCTACCAACATTGATATGACATCACTTATAAATGATATTAGACTCTTATTTTAAAAACATGAACACCCAACTATAGTTTCTATTAACCTATCAGGATTATCTTGTTGATAAAATACTAAAATACTTTTCAAAATAATTTTTACTAGTTGAGGATCCATATAAGAAACATGTACTACTCCTCATACTCAACCAATAAGAAAAATTATTGATGCAATTATACCAAAATTCCCAATGAGTTTCCTTCATATAATTTACCCACATATCTGTTTCATGCTATATCTAGGTGTTTTTATATCTTACATGGATATAATAATATTTCTAGAACAATAAAACAAGTTCAATTTTTAAATATTTTTTATTTAAACTTTTGTATATAAACAAACATAAATCCATTAGAAATTCCTTATCAAAATTATTTTCGAAACCAATTTTATGTGACACAAATATACTATGTTCAGAATGATTAATGAATACATTCCCATATTTACTCATAATTATAATATTTTTTTAATAATTAGAATTAATGTTTTCACCAGCATTTTTATACCTTAACTTATTGTAAACTCATAGTTCTCTATAAAATTGTTATACACACACACACACACACACACACACACACACACACAGATATATATATATATCTTTTTATGGGTATATTTTGACTTCCAAACTTCTTATTCTCTAAACCTTTTAGACTTCCCATGACGTAAAATAGCTTTGACACCATTTGGCAATGGCCTAACCCATGTACCCAAATATAATGGTCCAAACTAAATCTAAAGAAGGCCTCAAGCATACTCATCATAATTTAGATACTAGAAACTAGTGTTGAAGGTTATAATAAACCATTGGGTAATGATTTTTCTTTAGAATAAATCATCTAAAAATTTACAAAAAATTAAAAAAAAATTATTAAAAATTAATATAATAAAATATTATACCTGAATGATTTGTTTTTCGGATACTAATAATAAATGATGGATAACACGCTAAAAAGAATAATGATGTTGAAACAAAATCCGACAAACTAAACTCCACCTACACCATCACTATCATGGATCTAAGAATCACTACTAATGAATTATGAAGTATTAAATTTCCCATATCACATCCAAAAATGTATAAATATCTACCAAATGGTACAAGTAGGGGGTGAGTATAAACTCAATATAATTATTATAATACACCATTATAAACCAATACATGAGTAAAATAAATATTAAAAGTCACTGCAATATATATAAAACATTTATATAAATATTTCATCAAAACCCATAAAAGTAAAATATTTCATAAAATATTTGAGAAATAATATTATAATTATTTAAAGATGAGATCCATCACATAGTCTGAACATAACTAAATAACATTTCAATGTTAGAATATAACCCTAATGTGTAAAAATAATAATAGGTGATGTTCCGAGGTAACATTCCAATGCAATAAAACACAACCCTAATTGTGGAGAAATTTTACCCAAGTATTATCATGAACATATAGAAAAACTAACAAACAAATATACTAGATATAAATTTAATTCATTTTAAGATAGACTATTACAATTACATATATATTTAATTTAAAATTAACATTAATAAATCCTATGTTTGGGATAGTTTTTTTAACCAAAAACAATGAGTTAAAATAAAGAATTTATTACTTTAATATGATATAATATAAAATATAAAATGAGATATTTTAATTATGATAAATTAGAAAAAATTTAGAAAAATTAAATTATAATAAAACTACAAGTAAATTACAATAATATAAGATTGAAGTGTTAATCCTTTTAGTCACCCATAAAAACTATAATATTGATTATAACTGTGGAAATAATATAAAATAATAGAAATATAATATATTTTTTTCAAAATAAAATGATATTGTAGATTTCTAATATTTTTATAAGGATTTATTTAGGATTATAAAAAGGAAATATGGTTATTATATGGTTGTAAGATATTTAGTCATTAAGTATTAATTAATTTGGTATAAATATATCTAATAGGTATATTGGTATGTATTATTTAGTTAAAAATTATTAAAACATTAAAAATAATATTTTATAAATTTAATTAACATATAATAAATTATTTTTGAAAAGAATAAAAAGATAATAATTCATTGGTAAAACTATTGTGTATTCTAAAAAATGTGAATTATTATACATTAGGTATTTTTATTATAAAAATATTAAGAATATCATATTTCAAGATTTATTTTAAAGAAATTAATTGATTTTATTTATGGACAAACTAATTGATTGTTATGGAATTATTAGTAATTGGTTTGAAATAAGAATAAATCCATTTAATATTTTAAAAGGTACTTTTTTAAAAAAATATGTTATGTGTTTATATTTTAAAATTAATTTTCTATAACTTTAATAAAATTAATTTAATAATATTTATTTCATGTTTTTATTATCATATTAAAATTTGAAAATAGTGTTAATATAATTTTTTTTAAGAAAAAACAAGTTATCGTGGTAAAAAATAAGTTATGATGGTAAAGGGTAAAATGAGGTAAAAAGGGTTATACTATGGTTTAATATGATAAAATATATCTAAATATCATCTCAAAAAATTATTAATGAGGTAATAATGTACCTAAATTCATCTCTTGTCCATTTTAGCCATTTTCTTGAGAAGTCACATTGGTTACACATTAAGGAATGAGCGTTTAATGAAATTCCACTCAAAATCACCTATATTAGCATCCCTACATTACCCACTCGAAACCACACCTATAATTAATTTTTTTAAAAATATTTATAAAATTATCACATCTAATAATAATATCTCAAATGTATAATATTTTTATCATAATAAATAATCACAAATCCTTCATTTCAAAGAAAATCCTTAAGGGAAGATTACATTTTTCAGTGTAAGCATCCTCTCTTACATAGTCATTTCTTTTATCTCATTTATCAAAAACTTCTTGAATAATATTTTAAAAAATGATAAAAAATAATTTAAATCATTATAATTCTGTAAAATAGATATTAAAATAGTATAACTATATATTCATACCCATTTATTTGTTATAACACATTCTTGATTGGTTCCGTTTAGATGTAATAATATTTTCATCATCAGTGACTAATAAAACAAAAATAAATGTAAGATATCGAATTAATGAGAAATTTTATATGTCATTATAATTATATAAGGGTAATATAATTAACTATATTCATTGATAAAATGAATTCTTTTTATTAATTCAATAATCACAAAAGGAGAAATTTATAACCAATCATTTGGAACCATTATCGTAACACCCATGAAATAACCATGGAATGGTTGAAATATATGAAACACATCTATATAATTTAAAATAACTTTTTATAGTTTATGAACATATGAAAAAGGATCAAGGGCCAAAACCACCGTATTTATGAAAGAGTGAAATAAAGGGAATATTTAACACCCAATGATTAATATTAAAAATGAATGATTGATAAATCAATGAAAAATTAAAATGAATGTTTTAAAAAATATTTATAAATAAGGTTATAATATGAATTAATAACAAACATAATTTTATTATACATGGATTTATAGAATGTTCATGTAAGAAAAAATCCATGTTAAGTGTTTTTCTTAACCCACTCTACTTTAATTAAGTTATAATATTTATTCTTTGACTATGATCTTCTATGTTTAGTATTTTCTAGACCTTTAATACCTCATATTATATTTTATTTTTTTATATTAATGTTATATCTCTATATCTATATTTTTTTGATTGATTCTTTAATTATGAAAATATATCATTGTAAAGGCTAATTTTCACCCCCTATTTTGGATATTTATATTCTATAACAATGTTCTTTCTTACAAAAAATGTTTTTTTACTTATTTTAAAATTAAAATATATATTCTATATTATACATCTCATATTATACCACTCAATATTGGTTTCCTTAAACTGTTAAAAAACCATAAAAAGTTAATTCATTGAATTTTTATACCATTTTTTATATTTCCCTAAATGTTTTCTCTAATTAACTTTACTTATTTTCAAGGTTCCATTATTAGGACATTCATTAATAAAAATAAAGTTTTAATTTTTTTCATGTTGAAAATGATTTTTCAAGTGACATGTATTAATGTTCTTAAAACATTGTTTCGAAAAGTTTTAAAAACATATTTTCAAGATTTATCATCTATTTCCCCCTCTTTATTAAGAATAACCATCAACTATTTATATTATGTTCCATATATTTATAGAAAAATTATTTTGTTCCATGTTTCATTGGGGTGATTGAATTTTGAGTATCATATAATCAAAATTAAGATTACTTCTTATGTGGTAACTTATATTAGGTGATCCATTTTATTTATATGGGTTAGTAAAACAATGATTTTTGATTAATTTCATACGGAACACATATGTATGGTTTACAAATATGTGATGTTTGGACATTAAATTATATATCCCCATAGTGTATTGGGTAAATTTTCATATCTCATGAGATTAATATGTTATAGTACATTGATGGATATCCTAGTCCACAATGATATGGGACAAGAATGGTGAAGCCTAGTATAATTTCTTATGGGACATAAGTTGTTACCTAGTCCACTATGATATGAATTTCATGGTGGTTAACATAGATATATGTTATGTGTTTTTCTACATATTCATGTGATAAATTCATAATTTTTTATTCTATGTATCATTATTATTGTGTTTTATTATCACAATCTTTTTTCATCATATATGTTATGTTTTCAAGATTACTTTTTAATGGTTATACATTCATATGCATTGATTCATTATTATTTAATCAAGCCTCACAAACACTTCTTATTACTTCATGATTTTATTTAATGTATCTTTCCATTTAATATAAGTTCATATTTCTTATATATTTACTATTTAATTATATTTTCTCTATGAATAATTGATATATTTTCCTTTACTGATAATTTTTTATCTTAAACTCATTGTTTTTACTTCAATAAAAGCTGCATTTAACCATTTTAGCACACCCTCTTACATTTTCAAATCATTTGAGCTCACCCCTTTTCCCTTTTTTAATTTTCCCTATTTAATAAAGAAGAATATTATGTATGATCTTTTAATATAAGAATTAAATTGTTACTAATATTTTAGAATAATTTCACACTATCATGAAATAAGTTGGTTATGTAGCTAATCTCTAAAGACACTAAATAATTGGGTTCTAAGAGTGTTTTATTTGTGAGTTATAAATTTTAATTATATTAAATGACAAAAAATATAATAATATATTTTTTCATTCATATTATTTGTTATCAGATTTGGGTATAGTTATTTATGGGAATTAGTTTTAGAATAATAATTGGATAATACATAATGTTAGGTAGGTTGAATCAAAAAGGGTTATTAGTTTAATAGAAAGTATTATATGTTGAAATTATAGTTCCATATGATATGACATATTAGGATTTATTTTTCATATTAGTATTATTTTTAATATAATTTTACTATGGGATTATTTTTTATTACTTACACTAACCATTTTTAATTTTGTAAATGATTGGAGACAAAACATGGAAATGATATTGTGATATGTACACTTTAAAACCATTCTATAACAAACCCAAATCCAAAAAATCTTATTCCATGAAACTTTTATTAGATTGGTATATATTACAAGATGATATATTTTATATAATCCAATAGTTTAGTTGTACCAAGATACATGATACATACACGATCGTTATATTACATTTGAAAACATAAAATACATCAAAAAATTCAATTAAAACTTTTTAATCCCTTTAATAATTTACATGGATCATTCACAGTACTATTATTAGTTAATTGTTGAAATGTGAACAAAATAACATGTTGGTATTAAATTCTTAGAATGGGGTAGAATAATATATAAGCTATCACGGAATAAACGAGACATAAATAATACGGAATGAATAAATATAATAAAATGATTCCCTATAACTAATAACACATGAATGAAATATATCTATGTATAACATAAAAATGGAAATAAATAACGACATGGATAATTGTAAATGATTTAATAGTGATGTAATGACAAATTACAAAAAATATAAACACACATTCAAGGCCTCATTCTATGACATAACACACAAACATGTAAGAAATACACCAAATACATGAGTAAATTTGTCTCATGATACTTACCAATGCATCAAGGGTTAATATAATTTGTACCCCAGCCCATAAAATATTAATTACAATTTTTTTACTATATTAAATTGTTTTTCTAAATATATATATTATAACTTTCTAAAAGAAACCACTTATATACACATATATTAGTAATCAATACTTGTCTATATAGATGTAGTGGGTAAATATATTATCAAATAATACCATGTCAATTAAATTAAAAGTATATTTTGGTGACTATTACTCAATACAGTATAAGTTATATTATATTAACAATGAAATGGATAGTATACTTGATAATTGTGTAACTGAGTGGGATAATTTCATCATTTAATGGTGTTAATATCTATTAATGAATGAAATGGTTGGATAGTGAATCAATAATAATAAAAATACACAATTACTTTAAGTTTGTTGATGTATAATGTATTTTGATCATGGAATAATAATATGAAAAGTAAATATAATTTTCCAAATACAATTATGTATTTATAAAAATGAAAAATAACATCATTATATGTGGGAATGTTAAATAATTAAAAGTAATTTATAAAGACAAATTAATAAAATGGAATGGAATCCCTTACCTTGATATATACATTAGAAAATATTTATATTGAAATACATATGTAACAAGTGTTTTTGACTTCAAAATATAAATTTAGATAAGGTCTTATGAACCCTTACCTCACTAAGTCACTTGAGAAAAAACTCTTAGGTATAGATTCAAGTGAGAAATAAAGAGAGAGTTTTAAACACTTATCTACCTAAATATAAACCCAAATATTAATGAGAGGGAAAATAGAATGAAAAATATGGAAATTGGTTTTTTTGTAGGGGAAATGAGAGGATGTGTGGGTATTTATTTCTAACATGTAGGAATTTTATGTTAATTTCAAAAAATATACTCTAGAATTTAGGTTATCAAAAAAAATATAAATCATCATTCTTACCATGTTTATAAACCATTTTATATTAAATATAGGGAATTTTTTAATTTGAAAAGTTTTTAGAAACTAACTTAATTACACAATATTATTTTAGAGAAGGGAATTTTTTTATTAATAAGGATTTTTAAAATATTAAAAAATACTTTCAGATTTTGGAAAATTATTTTTTTTAAAAAAAAATTAATTTTATTATTTAAAAATTTATTATATTACTGAATAATGTGATTCTTGAGCACTAAATACATTATATTATATATTACATCATTTTAAATCAATATTATTTCATAATACATATTGTAATTTCATATCGTATTTTAATTTTTAACCCAAAAATTCAACATTAATTGAAAATTATGAAAAATTAACCATTGGATAATTTCAATGTGTTGATTTCAAATTTAATTCATTTTTATGAAATCAAGTTTCTATATATAGTAAATTTAATTATGTTATAAGTATATTTATGTATTCCAAAATCATTCATTTGTTGCCAAAAATTAAAAACTCATTCCTAAAGAATATATATAGATTCATTTTTCTCTTTTAATGAATATACATTATAAATAATTTATAATTATGTTATTATGAAATTTTTTTATTAATTTTATTAGAAACTTATATGTAAATGGGCCTCATTACTATTATTATGATCATATAAATAAGTTATTATTCTAACAGTCTGATTCTCATCGATCAGATTCCAATGGTCACCTTATCATTTCAACAATAATATTTCAACTAAAATTTACACTTCATTGTAATATCTAAATTAATTCATTTCCTTATTTTGTTTTCTTTACCAATATGATTCCATTCCTTATTTTTTTCTTCAAAATATCAATGCATCTTGAATACTTGTCATTATTTTTAGAGTAGAATCGTCTAGAGTTTAAGATTATGGTATTGACCTATATTGTTTCTTAATACATGTAACCATATTCAATAGTTATAGTAGATGTAATATACTATTTTTTACTTATATGATAAAATAATAAAATGTGCACTATGAAATATTTTTTTGATGAAATGTTAATTTACCATAGTTTAATCTAGGTTCTTAAACATTTAAGAATTAAAATAATATTATTTGATTATGTTTATATAAATTATGTTATATATTTAAAATTATATATGAATATTCATTTACATCGTCAAATATTATACATTGAGTTATGTTTGAAAACTATAAGTGGTGTGATGATTACATCTCAAGTATATAACACTTCTTTGATTGAGTTTTTTCAAAAGATACTTCCTACAAATATTATTATTCTACCCATGGTAAAATTTAATTTTATATTTTTCATGAAATGGATATAACTACATGGAACCCATATTAATTTATAGGATATGGAAATCTCATTTTATATTCCAAATAATCTCAAGATCATATATTGATGAAATAAGAATTATGAACTCCCAATGGAGACTAATTTCTTGGCATGGGAATTTTTGCACAATAATAAATAATATCTAACAGAAATGGTTTAGGATAAATTCAATATTAATAATATTTCAATTAGGAGTATGATAATTTATTTTTTTTATAGTTTCTTAATCTTTCCCCATATTGTGAGGTATTATTTTCAATGGAACTTAGACATTGTTTTACGCCTATATCAAAGAGTCTTTATAGAATAGGCCTCATTAAGTTAGAGGAATTAAATAAGAAAACACAATATATTTTTGTAAAATGGTTTTATATTCCCAAGAATATCACCATGGGGTGTATTGGTACCATTTTTTAAGAATAATAAAGGTTGAATACATATTTAGATTAATTATTTTAAGAATAAAAAGATCATGATAAAAAATGATTCCCATATCTCACATCTATAACTTGTATGATCAAATTATAGGGTATCAATACTAGAAAAATGTGGATCAATGATATGGATATCGTTAAATAAAGGTGAAATGGGTGGATATACACAAACCATCCTTTCATATAATAGATGGACCCTAAAAATTTATATAGTCTTTTGAGAATACCTTGATTAAATTATAATAGTATTTATTGATGATATTCTAATATATTCTATGGTAATGTAAGAATATAAAGATAATTTCTGATTTTTTCATAAGTCCTTAATAAAAGATATATTCTATTATAACTTCATCATAATAAGATATGTATATTGATCATTTATAGATAGTTGTGATTGGAGAATGACTTAGAGAGACATCTATTTTATAGACTTTTTTTTTGATTGATTGGATACTATTAGTTATTTGAGATAATTTCATCATTATTACCAAATATACTAACTAATTTTACTTATAATGATGTAAATATCATCAGGATATATGAATTTGAATAAAATTTCATGGAGCAAAAGAATATTTGTTTCATTGCACCGTTACTCACACTAAATTATAGTAGTGAACGGTTTTGATATATAAATATACCATAAATAATGGATTTTGTTGCATTTATATAAAAAATTAAATGGTGATAGATTAAAAATTAATGATCGATGAATAAAATTACTCGATTCATGATCTAATGTAAATAAAAATAAATTTTATTATTATTTATATAGAGGACTTACCTATATAATGAGAAGAGTGATATATATATACTGATAAAAATATCCTAATGTTTATATTTTCAAATAAGGAGATGAACATTCACCAAAGAATATGTTTATAGTTGATCAAGGAATATAATTGAAAAACACATTACTATCCTAGAAAGGAAAACAAGGTGGACGATGCATAGAGTAGAAATGAGCATCCTTCCTTATCCATGAAGAGGATTGAAATTTATTCAATATTTATAGACAAGAAATTATTGAAATGGAAACCAAAATTAAAGTGATGAAATATTATCCTTAGAAAAAAATTACTCAACAATCCATATATATAAATATCAAGTAATCATACAGGATGATATAGATATAAAAAAGAACGTCGAAATTATTTTATATTTCAACCTTTATAATGATGAAATTATAGGTTTTGAACATGAATATTGTTCCCATTTATTCTAAAAATAATGAATGATATTTTAGATAGCATAAATAGATCATAATTCTCAATTAACCCAAGAAGTATATAGATGTATTGAGATTTTACAGGCCACTTTTTTGGGGAGATAATGAAGATGGAGATTACAGAGTATACTTTTGGATGATTAGTTTTTATTAAGTCAAAGAGTAATGCTTAAATTATAAGGAGATGATTAAACTATTACCCATAACATTATATAAATGGGTGAAATCCACCATGTATATTTACATATGGTCTTCCCAAAACAATTCTATTTGGATTTTTGTTGATTGAATTATAAAATTTAACACACTACACTATTATTTTATAGTATTTATCACTTTATCAACTTGATAATGTATATATAAAATAAGTGGTATGGTGATATGGAGTGATACATTCAATATTATATGATTTAGATCCAATATTGTTTATAAATATTCCAAAATAATTAGATATTGATATGAACAATATCAAGTGTTGGGTTCTTTAAATTATTGGTCAATCTAAAAGGTCGATTATTACTTCAGATGATATGTTGAGATTATTATTGATGGATTTCAAATGAGGTTGGAAAAAATATATTTTTTTGTTTAGTTCTCATATAAAAATAGTTTCCAAACTAGTATTCAAATGAAACCATGTGATTTTTTGAATAAGAAGATAAATAAGACCACAAAATGTTGGGATGTAGTTAGAGAGAAAAAGATATTGGGACTATATCTTATTTGGAAATGAAAGAGATGGAAAAAACCATTAAATTAAATATTAATGTAGAAAAAATTTGATAGAATATATATATTTACAATACCCAAATATATTATGAGTGTAATGTTAAGGAAAAATTATCCCTTATAATATCACTATGGAATAGGATTATGAGATTTAGGAAGAAGGAAAATTAGATCCCTAGATAAATTAACCCCTTCAAGATTCTTGAGAACATGGGGATCATATATTATCAAAATGAGACTCGATTGATCCTTTATTAAATTTCTGGTGTCAATTTTTATGAAGTATATACCCATTTTATCACATATATTAAACTCAAATATTGTATCATATAATGTATCTAGAAGAGTCAATTTTTCTGATGTACTCCATAGAATGATCTCACATATGTGGAAGAGTCAATGGGGATATTGGATCATATAAATAAATTACGATGAAATAAGACCACTCATCTAGTCAAAGTTCTGAAGTGAAATCATATGTTAGAGGAATTTATGTTGGAACCTAAATATGTAATGAGAAAAAATTACCCTCATTTTTTTCATTTGAGTAATGAAATTTTAAAGATTTTTTTATAGGGGATAATGTAACACCCAATATATTTAGTGAGAAATCCCCTTTAATAAATCTAGTATACGAGATAAATTTTCTTATATGGAACATCAAACTAAAATAAAAAATATTTTATTTTATTATTAAATAATTTTTTAATATAAAATTATTCATTTCAAGAAATAAAAATAAAAAATAATTTAGCTAAGTATATTAAAAATATAACCACAAATAAATAAAAATAATAAAATCTTCAAAAAATTATCCCTACAAACACCCATAAAGATCATACAATCAATTATAACTAATAAATGAATGAAAAAAAACTAGATATATTGTTGATATATTGATAAGGAAAATAGAATGACTGATTTTTGAGAAGTGTGTAATGTTGTACATAGAAATTGAAAAAGGTAATATGAATTTTATATGGTCATTGGATAAATGTTAACTAAATATAATGTTGTTGGTTATATATGTATCTAAAATGTATATTGGAATGTAACTCCTAAGTAGAAGTTTTTAATATATTAAAAAAACACTTGAATTAAAATTAATAGATAATAAATAATTATTAAAAAAATAAAACTATAATAAAATTATAATAATTCATTATTAAAAATATCTTATATTCTAAAAATATATATTTTTATATGTTATGTGACCTTCAAGAATGATTTTAATGAAATTAATTGTTTACATTTATACATTTCTGTGAATAGGAATACATTTATTCATTTATTATATGAATGTAAAATAGTTGAAAACAATTGATTGATGAAAGGGATATGGGGTTGTTTATATGTATTCAATTAAAAATTAGTTATTTTTTAGGAAAATACCCTTATGTAAAGGAATCTATAATAAATTTGGTGGTTTTATTAGAGTAAAATTGAAAGAGGTGGCCGATTTGGGATATATGGCATGATATTAGAGTACATTGGTTACCCAATGGATGAACTAGGGGGATCCACTAGATTGAGCCCCTGGGTGTTCATTATTTGGTGGTCTACTGAGTGTTTGGTTAATGTGCATCAATTACCTGATAGACCTGGGAGACCTTTTTAAAATAATGGGAACAAAAACTTTTATGGGCACCTCCCCTCTTTAATTATAGGTATAAGGGGTTATGGGGATGCCTATTTGATAAAATACTTACATATTCTTCCACCGTCAAACAATCCTTGGATTAGGGGTGTTCCAATGGTTATTTAGGGTATAATTACACATCTATTTGTCTTATTGAACTTTCCATTGGTTTTCATCTAATTTATTGATGGTTGATTTTGCGATTTTATGATGATTCCACCAGAGAAGGGTGGAATCATCCCATGATTTTAGAGGCCCAAAGATTGACATACATGGACATTACATTACTTTTGTATAATACTTAATACATATCAAAAACAGACACACATGGACCGTAATAGTTTAGTGTCTTTGGAAAATCGGAATATTATCTTCTAATCGTGGTGAAAGATCTTCAACAACTCCCATAACGATCTTCACCTCTTTGTTTCCTTACCTAAAACATTTCTTTAAATCCTAGGGAAGAGAAAAAATATGAAGGGTGAGCTCAAATTCTCAGTAAGGTCAAACATACAGAACATAAAACAATCCATAATCATTTGAAAGCAAAAACATGAACATGAAATTTAAACATCAAAATCTTGAGCAAAGACATAAATCGTGGAAGTATGTAAGGAATATATCATAATGGTACATCAACCATGATAAAATATAATGGGAATAAAACATGTAATTGTGGAAACCATTCATCACATGTCATGATTTCCATAGTAGCCAAGGCATTGCTGCTAAGACTATCTTAGTGGACAAAGTCCATTTGTGAATCGAGTTCACTCCTCGTTTCAGTCTGGTAACACTGAACTCGATTAACTTACTGTTCTAGCCATGTCTATCTCATGAGATATAAATCTTTACCCAATGAATTGGATGGAGATATATGTCCCACCCATCTCATATTTAAATCATTCTTACATGTGCCACAACATAAACATAAATCATTCATCATAACCCAAAGAATAAATTGGATTTCATAAACATCATTCCATCATAACATAATCCATATAAAACAAATGGATATCATTTCATCATAATAAAAGTGAAACCATATAAATCATAGAGACATTATACTTGAAACATACACATAAGAAAAAATTTCATCTTAGATAGAAAATGGTTTTGATAAAACACTTGAAATTAATTCTTGAGGAAAATATCCATTCTTCTTCAAAATCATTTTCTTTTCACAAAATGTCATGCAATTTTAAAAGAAAAAGATTTTGTAGAAAATAGTCATGAAATATTTTGGAGGAAGCTTCATGAAAATAAGGCTTTATAAACCAAAAAAATCCTTTCATTCCGTATAAGTTAAAAAAACATTCTTCTCGTACTTTTACTGGAAAAGTCAAAAAAGTACCTCGTATGGAAAAATATATTCCTTAAATATCATGTAGTAAAATTCAAAAATGGTTAAAAAGGACTTTAAACATACATGACAACACTTTTATAAAACATGGACATGGATGATAGAAATAATCCCAGTAAATACTTACGAATAAGCAATCTTAGATATAAATTAGATTTGCAAAATTATCCCTTACCTTAGGTCCGATATGCTTCGTATGGATCCGAACCTCCTGTATAATGATTTAAATAATTTCATTGACATATTAAATAATAATATTCATTGTTATGATATCATATATTTTTCACTTATGACTTTATATTACTCTTTCTTCAATAAATTCTATGTTAAAGCAACGTTTTGGGTAATATCATTTCATTTATCTTATGTGTTTCGACTTGTTGTTCTTGATATTATTACTTATATCCTGATTTACATAATTCCATAATGTAAAAAATGATTTATTTATAATATATATTCATCATATAAATATATATTATAGATCAATAAAAGGAATAAAATACACCGTTCATGGAGTCGGTAGGTCGTACGTACGCATGAACGTTGTTTTCGTTTCCTTATTGAATTGAATGAAACTAAATAGATGACAGAAATATATATATACATAAATCAATTATCATTATTATGTCATATATTTCATGATTGCTTATTATATATACTTTATAATCATTCATGAATGGTTAATCATTGAGAATGAATCTCAACGCGTCGTGGAGACGGTAGTCCATATGTACGTACGAGTGATGATATCATTCCCATAATTATTGAATTTAATTGGAGTGGATGATACAATATATAATAATCAGTATGATGTTATAATAACTATTTATAGTTATTATTTAAACCATTATACCCATCCAAGTAAGGTGGTGTTGGAAAAACAGATTACACGACGGTGTGGAGACGGTATTCCGTACGTACGCACGCGCGGTGATTTCATTTTCCATAGGATGGATAGATGGTGAAATAGGTTTGTTTCATAATTATAATAACATATCAGTATATGAGTGATACTGATGTTATTACTTCATAATTAAACAACTAAATAAGAATAAGTTGAAGAAGAAATAAAGTTGAAAGAATCGGTAACGGACATTACCTCTTCTTTGAAGCGCCTATTTGAGACCTCCTCTTAGGGCACTAAAATTGGTCTTAGAAGGAGACCAGTACCTCTAGTATGTTTCTAGGGAAGTGTAAAAGATTCTTTTTCAGGTTTTGGCCGAGCATGAAGGAACAAAGTGGTGTGAGGAAGAGAGGGAGGAGGTGTCCTTTTATAAGGGAGGAGAGGGGAACCTTTGGAAAAACTCAAAATATTATTTTATTATAAAGTCATATTTGGATTTTAATAGCTCCAATTTGATTTATTTCGAAGATAAGGTTAGGATGGGTCGACATTCTCTCATCCAATAGAATTTGGACAAGTTTAGGTTACTAGTTTATCCTTATCATTTAGATTTAACTTTAAGTTAAATAATTTTCTTTTACCGTGTCTTCTTGTTTTCTTACACTATAAGGTTAATAAACTTATTATAACAATCCAAAATAACCCCAAGATGTTTATTATTAATATATATAACCTTATATAATTCATTTGGCCGAACCTTCGGTTTTTAGGAATAAAATTACAATTAATAATATAATATTTGTTTTAAAAACTATTTTATGTCAATTTTGACACTATTTGGTAATTGATTTTTGTGAAACTTCTAACAGAATGATTAGTTAGAAAAAAGTTAACTAAATGAATACTAACATGTCATATTAACCTATAAAATTAGTTTAATTCATAAAAATTCTCAAATTACATTTATTTGGGTGTTTATAACATGAATTATATCAATATTTCATTAATAAGATAATTACTGCATCATCATTATGTAATACATAAATTAAATTATGTAATGTCTAAAAATTATAAATAAAACTCCATTATGTAGAAAATATTTTTAGATTTGTAATGAATATTTATAGTCGAATTTATCTTATGTATAACTATATATTAAAAATAATTTAGTTATTAAACATTGATTTTAACTATTTTAACCCTTCTTTAAATAAATTAATAACAAATGTCCTAATCTAATACATGTGGGCGTAAATGGTCATATTTTATTCCTAAGGTTGTTTGTGGTCGAATTTAACTTATCAAATAGAATTAGTACATGTGTTAGGGTAATAATAATATCATTTTTACCCTTAATTACCCTATTTACTTTTAACCGTGGTAAAAAAAGTAAAAAGTTACTATTCACCAAAAATTATTTTTATCTCATTGAACCACATTTTAATTACTAAAGTCAACCATGTCTCTCAGAGTTTTGAAATTACATTCACACAAGCGGTAAAATTATGTTATATGTAAATTTGTAAATTCTCCTAAGAGGTGGGTAAAAGACGGTGAAAAGTTCAATACAATTTTTATATATATAAAATTATTATAAAATGACTCCAATGAATTACATTGAAATTATATTGGTGTAATGTATCAATTTTTACCTAAAATAAAGTTAAATAAAATAAATAATTATTTAAATAAAAAGTCGGTTTTTAAATAGTAACCCAGTGTTTTCACTATTCATCAAAAATTGAATGTTTTCAAAAAAATACCAAAATTTCACCCTAAGCTAATTTCGATATTCCGAATCCAAAAATGAAGTCTATTATGAAATATAAAATTTTAAAAAGTGGGTATTACTATTCATAACAGCTAGTTCATAATAATATTATAATAATATCTCGTTTAGTGAAACTTGGTATTACGTACAACACACGCTATCGTGGAAGGTCGCGATTGCGTGTAATGCAAGCCAAGTCAGGGATGCGTGTAGTAAAAAATCCTTTTGGTGTATCATACAACAAAAGACATCAATAAAATTAAAAATAATATTTTTCATAAAATCTCGGGGTGTTACATTCTACCCCCATTAAAATGAATTTCTCCCTCGAAATTCGTCAGGGTTATAAATGGTTTACTACTTGAAAGTTTCTTTAATAGAAACCCATATTGTAAAAAGGAATACCAATACTTGACTTTAAAAACTAATTTATGAAACGTAACGGTTACCCAAATTAACTAATCACTGGGTTTCCACATAGGAGAAAATAAGTGAAAATATGGATATGGAAGAAAAATCTAACCATCAAGTTCTGATGGAGAGTGGTAGAGAACATTGCTATGAAAAAGCCAACAATCAAAAAGCCATATATTTGTGATGATCTAAGGTACTATCTGATTCATTGAAAATATAAGGGCACTAGGACAACATTTTTGGTTTTCAAGAACATTTCCCTAAAGTTGATGAATTAAAAGAAATACTTACATGATTTTGGTACAATCTCACTGTTGTTCGTGAATTGAACAATTTCCACTTCATCTATTAAAGAAATGAAGTTGAATTTGTTATTCGTGAAGTGTTAACAAGTCATGTGATAGAATTATGGGTCATTCCATATGTGTCAAACAAAAGGTTATCAAAAGTTTTCAAATATACATAAGTCCATCTATGGTGAGGTTAATCAGATATGATTCCAAACATGGACTTATACTTCATCTATCATACCGCATAATAAAATAAAACTAGTTTCTACTAATGAGGGACTTCTTGTAGGCCAATGGTTTATGATAAAGGCCAGTCGCACTTCAGTTGTGGGTTCGATTCTCACATCCTTGTCTAACACAACAGGTTGTCACTCATCCTGCAGGTTTTCCTTTTTCTAAAATTACATCATTATGACATTCCATCGATAATATCGAAAACAGTTATAGCCTTAGACTAACTTATGTTCAACATAATCCATTTCAAATATTTAGGCTTATCCAGAATACTTATGTCCATGATTATAGTATAATGAAAACAATTGCTAGAAATGACATCTACCGAGCATGTGAATACCATCATTTATCCTTGATATATCTTGTTGATCACATTCCAATCATGTGATTACCATAATAATGTATTCTCTTAAAAAATGAATACCCATTTAACCTTAGTGAAAACATGAATGATGTCAAAAGTTAACACTTTCTACATACCAAAATCCCAAAATTTCTATATACTCCAACCATGATATCACTTTGTCCTTATTTTAGTCATGAGCTCATGATTACTATCATATTATTTTCTCCTTATCCCTTCCATATGCGCATTTCATCTTCTTTACAAAAATATTTCAATCACTTTTTCATGGTTACCAGTACCATATAATAATTGAAAACCAATACATAGATATTCCAAAATTCCACAATACCGTAAATTAGATTCCATGATACTATTTTAAAATCCCATTACATAAACACTTAATCATTACACAACATCATTTTCATACTCAACATCACAAATAGTGATCGCATGAGACTTCCCTTAATCCATTTCATTAAGAGGTTGCTCACATTGATCATCATTAACCCATGGATTAGGGAATTTATTATCATAATTCCCCATTTCCTTGCACTTGAAGCATTGAAGTGTTGGTAGAGAGTTCTCTATAGACATTTCTCTATTCACATCATTAGCAAACTTTTTCCCATTACTTTGATAATCAACTACTCGATGACATTCTTTTCCACACTTAAAGAATTTTCTAGTTCCTTTTAGGAAATATCCATCATGCTTCTTTCCACACTTTGAGCAAAAAGAATCATTCATCTTGTTTAGACCATTGTTCTGAAGTTTCTCCATGAACTCCATCTTTCGTTTCTTGTCAAAACCATGAGATGGATATGTTACACCAACATCTAGTTCTAACTTGATAGCACAACACACAATTTCTTCATAGCTACTGAAGTCTCTTATAGCTAATTCCCTTCAAAGATTTGGTTTTAAGCCACTTAAAAATCGATCAACTTTACTTTCAGGTTGGATGATAAAGATAGATTCATACCATGCAATCCTTGTAAAATTCATTTCGTATATACCAACAGATTCATCATCCTTTTTCTTTAGTTCAGTAAACTCCTTCTCCATCTTTGTTTGAAGAATATGATGGAAGTACTTATTGAAAAATATGTTCTTGAACTCATCACATTCCATGGACTCAATTTCAACTCTTGGCCTCGTATTCTTGATATGATTCCACCATTTATCAGCTTCACCTTCCAAATGATATACTGCTAAGATGAATTTATCAGGTTCAGAACATTGAATAACTAAAAATATCTTTTCAGTGGTACTGATCCATTGTTCTGCAACAAGTGGATCGGAAGACCCACTGAAAGAAGGTGGACATTGCCTCATGAAGGACTCAATAGAATATTGTTCCTTCTCTGCTCATTTGGAAGTCTAGAATGATTCATAGCTTTTGTAAGTATAGAAATAAGATAATTCACTCCATCTCCCATAACATTGGTTTGTTCAGGAGGACAATCATTGCATTGTCCATTACATTGATCAACACGGTTCCTTCGGGTTCCAGCCATCATCTAAAACCCAAAAAGAATAGTGTGACAGGAAAAAATCATGCTAGGGAAAACAACATAATAAAGGGGGAGTACCATAAATATCTAACATCATAGGTTAAATTATTATATTGTTACTGTATTTCTAGGACTATATCCTATACGTATACTTATCCTTAGGGACATCCCTAGACATACCATAGAAATATCTCTAGGGATCTCACTAATGTTTTTGCATCCTAGTTTCCAAAGGTTGACTAAACCTTTCCTATAATACCAACTGTAGCGACCCGAAGCCTGAGGTACATGGACATTACATTACTTTTGAGGAATACTTAATACATAACAAAAACAGACACACAAGGACTGTAATATTTTAGTGTCTTTGGAAACTTGGAATATTATCTTCTAATCGTGGTCAAAGATCTTCAAAAACTCCCATAACGATATTCCCCTTTTTGTTTCCTTACCTAAAACCTTTCTTTAAATCCTGTGGAAGAGAAAACATATAAAGGGTGAGCTCAAATTCTCAGTAAGGTCAAACATAGAGAACATAAAATAATCCATAAACATTTGAAAGCAAAAACTTGAACATGAAATTTAAACATGAAAATTTTGAACAAAGACATAAATAGTGGAAGTACATAAGGCATATATCATAATGGAACATCAACCATGATAAAATATAATGGGAATAAAACATTTAATTGTGGAAACCATTCAGTACTTTTCATGATTTCTCTAGTAGCGAAGGCATTGCTGCCAAGACCATCTTAGTGGACAAAGTCCCTTTCTGAATCGAGTTCACTCCACGTTTCAGTCCTGTAACACTAAACCGGATTAACTTATCGTTCCATCCATGTCTATCTCATGAGATATAAATATTTACCCAATTCATTGGAGGGAGATATAGGTCCCACCCATCTCATATTGAAATCATTCTTACGTGTGCCACAACATAAACACAAATCATTCATTGTGACCCAAAGAATAAATTGGATTTCATAAACATCATTCCATCATAACATAATCCATATAAAACAAAGGGATATCATTTCATCATAAGAAAAGTGAAACCATATAAATCATAGGGAAATTATACTTGAAGCATACACATATGAAGAAAATGTCATCTTAGATGGAAAATGGTTTTGATAAAACACTTGAAATTAATTCTTGAGAAAAATATCCTTTCTTCTTCAAAATCATTTTCTTTTCACAAAGTGTCATGAAATTTTAAAAGAAAAGGATTTTGTAGAAAATAGTCATGAAATATCTTGGAGGAAGCTTCAGGAAAATAAGGCTTTATAAAACCATAAAAATCATTTCATTCCGTATAAGTTAAAAAAATATTCTTCTCGTACTTTTTCCGAAAAAGTCAAAAAGTACCTCGTATGGTAAAAAAATATTCCTTACATACCATGTAGTAAAAGTCAAAGATGGTTAAAAAGGACTTTAAAAATACATGAAAACACTTTTATAAAACCTAGACATGTATGATATAAATAACCCCAGTAAATACTTACGAATAAGCAATCTCGGATAAAAATGAGATTTGAAAAATTATCCCTTACCTTAGGTCTGATATGCTTCATATGGATCCGAACCTCCAATATAATGATTTAAATAATTTCATTGACTTATTAAATAATCATATTCATTGTTATGATATCTTATATATTTCACTTATAACTTTATATTACTCGTTCTTCTGTAAATTCCATGTTAAGGAAGCATTTTGGGTAAAATCATTTCATTTATCGTATTTGTTTCGACTTGTCATTCTTGATATTATTACTTATATCCTGATTTACATAATTCCAGAATTTAAAACATGATTTATATATAATATATATTCATCATATAAATATATATTATAGATCGATAAAAGGAATGAAATACACCATTCATTGAGACGGTAGGCCGTACATACGCATGAACGCGGTTTTCGTTTCCTTATTGAATTGAATGAAACTAAACAGATGACATACATATATATATATACATAAATCCAGTATCATTATTATTTCATGTATTTCATGATTAAATTTTATATATACTTTATAATCATTCATGAATGGTTAATCATTGAGAATGAATCTCATCACGTCGTGGAGACGGTAGTCCGTACGTACGCACGAGCGATGATATCGTTCCCATAATTATTGAATTGAATTGGAGTGGATTATACAATATATCAGAATAAGTATGATGTTACAATAAAAATTTATATTTATTATTTACACCATTATACCCATCCAAGTAAGGTGGTGTTGGATAAACAGATTACACCACGGTGTGGAGACGGTATTCTGTATGTACGCACGCGCATTGATTTCGTTTTCCGTAGGATGGATAGATAGTGAAATAGGGTTGTTTCATAATTATAATAACATATTATTATATGAGTGGTACTGATTTTATTACTTAATAATGAAACAACTAAATAATAAGAAGTGTAAGAAGAAATAAAGTTGAAAGAATCGGTAACGGACATTACCTCTTCGTTGAAGCGCCTCTTTGAGACCTCCTCTTAGGGAACTAAAATTGGTCTTTGAAGAAGACCAGGAACTCTAAGATGTTTATAGGTAAGTGGATAAGAGAATTTTTCAGTGGTTGGCCGATCTTGAAGGATCAAAGTGGTGCGAGGAAGAGAGGGAGGAGGTGTCCTTTTATAAGGGAGGAGAGGTGCACCTTTGGAAAAACTCAAATTATTATTTTATTATAAAGTCATATTCGGTTTTTAATATCTCAAAATTAATTTATTTAGAATCTAAGGTGGGGAAGGGTCGAAATCATCTCATCCAAAAGAATTTGGACATGTTTAGGTTGCTATTTTAACCTTATCATTTAGATTTAACTTTAAGTTAAATAATTTTTCTTTTACTGTGTCTTCTTGTTTTCTTACACTATAAGGTTAATAAACTTGCTATAACAAACCAAAAAAACCCAAAGTTGTTTATTATTAATATATATAACCTTATCTAAGTCATTTTTCCGAACCATATATTTTTAAGAATAAAATTACAATTAATAATATAATATTTATTTTAAAACTACTTTATGTAAATTTTGACACTATTTGGTATTTTATTTTTTTGAAAATCCTAGCAGAATTTATAGTTAGAAAAACGTTAACTAAATGAATAATAAAATGTCATATTGACCTATAAGATTAGTTTAATTCATTAAAAGTATCAAAATACATTTATTTGGGTATTTATAACATCAATTATGTCAATATTTCATTAATAAGATAATTACTACATCATCATTGTGTCATAAATAAATTAAATTATTTAATGTCTAAAAATTATAAATAAAATACCATTATGTAGGAAATATTTTTATCTTCCTAATGAATATTTATATTCTAATTTATCTTATGTATAACCCTATATTAAAAATGATTTAGTTATTAAACGTTGATTTTAACTATTTTAACCCTTCTTTAAATAAATTAATAATAAATGTCCTAATCTAATCCAAGTGGGCCTAAATGGTCATATTTTATTCCTAAGGTTGTTTTAGGTCGAATTAAACTTATCCAGTATAATTAGGACATGTGTTAGGGTGATAATAATATCATTTTAACACTTAATCACCCTATTTACTTTTAACCGTGGTTAAAAAAATAAAAAGTTATTATTCACCAAAAATTATTTTTTTCTCATTGAACCAAATATTAATTACTAAAATAAGCCATGTCTCTCATATTTTTTAAATTCCATTCACAGAAGTTGTAAAATAATGTTTTATGTAAATTTTCAAATTCTCCTAGGAGGTGGGTAAAAGACGGTGAAAAGTTCAATAAAATTTTTATAGATCTAAAATTATTAGAAAATGACTCCAATGGAATAAATTGAACTTATATCGGCATTATATATCAATTTTTACCTAAAATAAAGTTAAATAAAATAAATAATAATTTAAATAAAAAGTCGGTTTTTAAATTGTAACCTAGTGTTTTCACTATTCATCAAAAATTGAATGTTTTCAGAAAAATACCAAAATTTCACCCTAAGAAAATTTCGATATTCCGAATCTAAAAATGAAGTCCATTTTGAAAGATAAAATTTCAAAAAGTGGGTATTACTATTCATAATGGCTAGTTCATAATAATATTATAATAATATCTCGTTTAGTGAAACTTGGTATTGCGTACAACACACGCTATCGTGGAAGGTCGCGATTGCGTGTAATGCAAGCCAATTCAGGGATGCATGTAGTGAAAACTACTTTTGGTGTAGCATACAACACAAGACATCAATAAAATTAAAAAGAATATTTTTCATAAAATCTTGGGGTGTTACAAAGATGATGGATCTTCATGATGTGATAGAAACCGGACATTGATGAGTGATAAATGCAAGTTATTATTTTTTGATTTGAGGTAAGAAATTAAATGAGTTTATTAATGAATTTTTTTTAACTTGGATCAAATTTTCTATGATTGTGTGATAATCAATGGATATTTTGTTCACAGGTGTTTCAACAACACTGCATAGTCCTTCCTCTTGTTGTTGGTTTCAGTTATGATCTTTCTGTATCACTTAATTAATTTTAGATGGTTATTAAATATTAATTAATTATATAATACTAATTATAATTTATATAATTAATTAATTGAATATTTTTGTATATAATTATGTATTTAGAGTTTGGGGATGGATACATGCTTGGTTCATCTTTGAAAAACATAAAAAATGAATTAAGTTAATATAATGGTCAGTGGTCCCTACGAAATTTAACAACATGATTTATATGTGTGTGATACCATATTATTTCATGGTGTTAGGTTGGATAAACTATTTAGTGATTTATATTAAGTAATATGACTTTGAAGTGGAAATATATTCTAGTTTATTTTTAGTTTCCTTCAGAACACTAGGTGACTATATTGATAATGAGTGATAATATTAATTGTGGGATATAGATACTAAATTGGTTTCTAACAAGGGTGAAGGTGTGATTAGCTTATAGGGTCTCTCATGGGGTAGGAAAAAGTAACTAGTAAGAATAAAACTTCCATGTATTGGTTATTTTATTGGTATTTTAATGTGATTTTAAGAAATATTCATTTTAAGGAAAAGTGACACAATATGTTTAATTGTGTGGTTATTATTTTAGATCTCTCTTGAGAGATAATATAATTGTATAAATTAGTTGATTTTATTTAATATTAATCATTTGGTTTCCTATATTTTGAAAATATTATATGCCAAGATATGTTGAAGGACTTTCTTATTTTCCATGAAGCCTATACGCGGTTAGGTTTTAGAAAAGACTTTGGGATATAGGATTCACCCAAGACAATATTGAATGGTTTGTATGTGATGTAAGACATAGATTAGTTTCATGGTTGGTTTAGGGAAAATTATATAGTTAGTTTGACCACCCAGGAAGAAGCGTATATATATTGAAGTCAGACATTAAGTACCTAGGAAGGTTACTAGGGAACTAATTTGTTTAAAATTCCTTCATTAAAATGAGGTATTTGATTCGTTCAATTTCAAATACAAATGATTGGTGGGTATATATAGGAATATTCTATGTTAAATAATGATTTATGGGATTTGGAGTTGAGCTGGGAGGACCATTTCTACAAAGTCTATGATAGTTGGTGTATAATGATATGGAATGCACAAAGTGTATGAGATGTTAGTGGTGAGTAATAACAAAGTATATGTTTATATTTTTTAAGATTTTATATATCCTAACCTATTAATGGTGTTTCATTCCAATGACGTGGAAGTGATTTTTTATTAGTGTAACGTCTCGGTTCCAAAAGCCACCCAGAGGTACCCCATACCAGGTTAATCACATGGCCTCAAGTGCATTTCCCCAAATGCCAGAGGCTTCCAACTAGCAACGAGGGCCTTGGGTGTGATAGTGGGAAAACTATGCCCTCATTGGCAGAGAAACAAAGCAGAAGTAAAATAGATACCAATAGTAGAAGCAGTAAAGCATGCAATAGGTAAACATCGGAAGTAATAAACAACTGGATCATGCACACACACACAAAAATTTGATGCATGATACATATTTCAAGGAAAATTCCAAACAAGTCACAATGTAAGAATACAATACTAAACCATAGTAGAAAAGAGAAAAAATAAAATTCTATGTAGCATCGTAAGCCTCAACTTGGTCCCATGCTCCCCTACTCCACTGCAATCAAGTACCTGAAGTAGAATGAAACTTTCCTTTATCAATACCTGTAGCAGTATAATTGTTTTGGGCACAAAATAATGACCCAAACAGGGTGTGAGTCTATATCAGAGTTAGAAACCACCCAAATATATATACCTAACAGTTAGTGAATATATATATCCGGCTATAATCAAAATGAAGAAGTAAACAAGGACGTACTCAAAAGTAAACAATCCTACAGTTTCAAATGCATTCAATTATCAGATATCAAGTAAGAAGTTAATCATAAGCAGGGTACCCTCTAGTATGTACTCATAGCCTAACCCCTCTGGTCCAACCAAAACAAACACATGCAACCCTCTGGGAAGTACACACAGTCTAACCCCTCTGGTTTAGCTTTTTCACAGATTATTTGAGTAATAACTCACCGTCAATTCCCCCAATTGTCTCGTATCGGTAACAAAAAGGATCTCTGGGGAAGAACTCGACGTTCAATTCACCATGTGGACCTTATCGAGGAACAACATACACATTAAGGAATCACTAACATCCATTTCCCCTATGGTCTTGCATCGTAATAGTAAAAAAAGACACTCTGGAGAAGTCCTCAACATCCATTCTCCCTACGGTCTACTACACCAAGTTCTCACAGACCTATGTAAGTCAATCAAGCACAGGATATATAACGGCCAAATTATACCTCAAGAACTACTTGGATAAATATTCTACAACATAGCAACATGTTAGATAAATAATATTACTCCATCCTATCTGCACTAGGAATGAAAATCAAGAAGCCTAACAAGCTAAGCAAGACCAAGAAATCATAAACAATAAAATCCTGGTCAAGACATCCATAGCATAACAATTAACCCTATTCACATTCAATTGACCTCTACTCAAGCATAAAAATAATATCTAACAATAACAGGGTTAAAAAAACAAACACGCAACACCCATATCAAGGGTAATGAGAACTTTTGCATATATAACTCAAAGACTATCTACGGAAAGGTACAAAAAATCTACCTTGGCATCGTATAATCAATATAATCCGACATCGGCCCTTAGATCGTCCTAGAACTTGGTAGATATACAAAAACATCTAAAACGTTCAACTGAGGATAACTCAAGAGACAAGAGAAATCAATAAACAAGGATCAAGAAGAAGAGAGAACTCACTGATGTGATTCCAATGCAACTGACAGAGTTTGATTCCGAGAATAAATGCACGATCGGGGGCTCAGGGGAGGATCAACATCGTATAGATGATCTCGGTTGAAGAAGGAAAAGAAGAAGACTCTTCTGCCAATTAGACATGACCCCGGCCCATTTAATGAAAAAAAGAAAGTACACGGTGGGTATTTTCCCTTATCAGCCCCCGCATAAGGCGGTCTCCAGGTCACCACACGTAGATGTGTGCTCAACCTTTACACGACCGACACATGGCTACATGCAGAAAAAGAGTACACAATGTATACATATAAGTGCATGGAATGTACTTATAAAGTTTCCGTAAACTCAACTATTTATCGAAAACACCAAAAAAGAGAAAAACATACTTGAATAGAAAATTCAGGTTCTTACAAACTCCCCCTTAAAGAAATTCATCCCTGAATATCCTTAGCAAGGTAGCATAGAAAAAGGATCCTTGAAAATCTTTGGCCACTATGATTGTACATCAGCCTCCCTCTCCCATGTCGCATCTTGTACTCACTCGTGTTGCCATAGCACTCTAACTAGAGGAGCAGACTGGCCATGGAGAGATTTCATACTTTGATTAACAATCTGAATAGGATACTCCTCAAACAAGGCATCCACCTCTAACACAACCTCCTCGGGTTGACAAGTATGAGACGAGTCTGAGAAGTAATGTCGAAGATGAGAAACGTGGAAGACGTTGTGCATATCCCAATACCTCTGAGGTAACTGCAACTGATAGGCAACCGTCCTATCTCTCTCCAACACCTCAAAAATCCCAACATAACTCATTGAAATCTTACCCTATCTCTTAATCCTCATGGGTCCCAACCTCGGTGGGACACACAAGGAAACCCGATTCCCGACCTCAAACACCAGAGGTCATCTCCGTTGATCAACATATGTCTTCTTTCGAGACTGCGTAGTAGCCATCCTATCTTGAATCAACTCTACATGCTCTTTGGTCTCCTGGACAAGATGAGGTCCCAGCATAACTGTTCTCCTGCCTCCAGCCAGCATATGGATGATAAACATGGTCTAACATATAAAGCCTCATATGGTGACATCTGAATAGTTTCTTGAAACTATTATTGTAGGAAAACTCCATAAGAGGTATGTGCTTCTCCCATAAACCTCCAAAATCCATGATGCATGCTCGAAGCATGTCCTCAAGAACCTGAATCGTATGCTCAAACTAGCCATCTGTCTGGGGATGGTATAGCATACTCAGAAGTACCTCTGTACCCAAAGCCTTTTCTAATCCCTACCTAACCCAAGAAGTAAAATGAGCATCTCTATTAGAAATAATGAAATGTGGAACTCCATGTAAACATTTAGTCTCAGGGATGTACAACCTTCCCATCTCATCAACAATGAAGGTCTCTCTGATCAGCAATAAGTGAGTAACTTTCGTGAGTCTATCAATGATAACCCACACTGAATCGTTCCCTCCAGGTAACCTCGGTAAACATGTCACGAAATTCATCATGACATCATTCCAATTCCACTCAGGAATGGGTAACTACTGCAAAATCCATGATGGTCGCTAATGCTCCACCTTCACCTACTGAAAGGTGGAACACCTCTGGAAAAAACTAGAAAAATCTCTCTTCATACCTTGCCACCAATACTGAAGGTGTAGATCATGATACATCTTCGTCACACTAGGATGAAATGCCCAAACTGAGGAATGTATGTATTGAATCATCTCCTTGCGTATGTCTACTGGCACCCAAACACATCCATGAAAACACATAATCTCATCCTCACCTACTATCCTTCCAATAATAGGGTCCTCTTTTAAAAAACTCCCCCATAGGACTAGGCCTTCTGAATCTTATAGTTCGCTTGTCTTCACTAGATCATGTATAGTAGAGGTGACACCAATAGAAGAAAGAAACGTATTACCCTGACTATCGTGCACATCCAAATTCATCTCAGAGAACACAACCATAAGCTTCCACTCACAACTGGATTCTTGAAATACATGTATCAGAGTCCTCTTGCTCAATGTATCATCCACAACGTTGTCCTTCTTAGGCATGTAGGCAAGCTCAAAGTCAAAAGACTAAAGCTACTCAACCCACCTTCACTATCTCAAATTCAGATAACGATGAGTGAATATATACTTGAGACACTTATGGTGAGTGAAAACCACAAAATTCTCTCCCAGATGATAATGTCTCCAACAATGTAAAGCATGAAAAACTGCAGCCAGCTCGAGATCCTGCGTCAGGAAGTTCCACTCATGTGGCCTCTACTGCCGAGACTCGTACGTAACAACCCCTACCCCTTGCATAAGTACTGCTCCCATACCAATACCTGATGCATCATAGTAAACAACATAGATCATTCCTGGATCTATCAATACTAGTATCAGTGCGGAAGGCAGCCTCTCTTTTGGCTTCTAAATGGCTGACTCGCAAGAATCAGACAACAAGAACCATGCACCCTTCTTAGTCAGGCCCGTCATTGGCACTGCTAAGCGTGAAAAGTACTGTATAAAATGTCTGTAGTAACCATCCAGCCCTAGAAAACTCTGTACCATAAAGAAATTCTTCGGCTACTCCTAGGAAACTACTGCTCTCACTTTCTCTGGATCTACTAATACTCCTTTCTCTGAGATAACATAACCCAAGAAGTGAATCTGGTCAATCCAAAAGTGGCTTTTTGAGGGATTAACATATAATTGATGCTCTCTCAATGTAATCAAAAATATCTCAAGATGTGTGTCATGGTCGTGTCGAGTGTAATAGTACACCACGATATCAACCACGAAAATACAATAAAAGAATTCTTGTATGGATGGAACACTCAGTTCATCAATGCCATGAAAACTGTAGGCATGTTCATGAGACCGAACAACATAACCACACACTCATATATACCATACCTTCTCTTAATGATTTTAAGAGGTACATCTGATGGTATAATGCACAAATTATGGTAACTGGATCTCAATTCAATATTCAAAAACACACTTTCTCCTCAAAGTTGATCAAAAAGATCATAAATCCTTGGAAAAGGATATCGGTTCTTAACTGTCAACTCGTTAAACTACCAATAATCCACACAACTTCTGAGGGTATCATTACTGGAAATAATATATTTACCAACGGTTGAGAAATGTTGGGAATGGTTGGAAAACCGTTGGTATAACATATACCAACGGTTCTGCCAACCGTAGGTAAGTAAGCCGTTGGGAAAAACATTTCCCAACGGTTTGCAGCAAACTGTTGGCATAGGGTGGAGATAGGTGGGAAAAAGGTTTGCCAACGGTTTAAAACCGTTGGCACAGGGGCTTCATGTTTTTCCCAACGGTTTGATAACCGTTGGCAAAAACCCCACATCTACTCTTTCCCAACGGTTCTAAACCGTTGGGAAAAGTGTTTTACCAACAGTTTGATGAACTGTTGGTAAAACTAATCTCCAATTTCAATGCCAACGGTTCTGAACCGTTGGCATAGCCTCTGCTGGGCAAATCACCCAGCAGCTCCCCAATTTGCCCAGCAGCTCCCAACCAGGTCTCCAATTTGACCAGCACCACATCTGGTTTTGTGGGTTCCCTCTCATTTTTCAATCCAATTATTGTACCTGCAATAAACTAACACATACATGTATAATTATTGTACCTGCAGTAACCAACTAACACTTACATATAGAGAACAAATTCATACATGTTTAACATATAATGGTAGAACTATACACATCCATAATTAAATTAGAATTGATAACGTAATTATAAACATACATAATTCATTTATATTTCAATTTAAAATGTAGATGACAATTATATGTGGAATCTGGAAGTCAATTCATAATTTGATCTGTTTTTTGTATACCATATATTTTTACCTAAAGTAATGTCCGTTTTAAACATAATACATACACCTGGAGTGCTACCGTCCACAACGTGCCTCAGATTGAGGCAGGGTTGACTCATACACGTCACATATGACCCATGGATCGTTTTGCTAATGTATCGACACAATCCGAATGCGTTTGGTCGGTTTTCCGTATGCTAGTTGATGTTTTTCAATTAAAATGACGTACTTTTGAAACAAAAGGCAGACACTTTGAGTGGTTCTGGCCACACCGCGCCTCAGATTGAGGCGGTGTTGACTCGTACACGTAACATATGACCTATGGATCGTTCTCCTAAAGTTTCAATGGAAACCGAATGCGTTTGGTCGGTTTTCCGTATGTACTTAAATTGTTGTCCATTTTAAGCAAAAGAGACAGAGTTGGAGCGGTGTCGGACACACCGCTCCTCAGATTGAGTCGGGATTGACTCATACACGTCACATACGACCCGTGGATCCTTTTCCTAAAGTATGGACACAATCCGAATGCATTTGCTCCATTTTCCGTATGTCACTTGATGCTTTTCACTTAAAATGATGTCCCTTTGAAACAAAAGACAGACACTTTGAGTGGTGTCGGCCACACCGCGTCTCCAATTGAGGCGAGGTCGATTCATACACGTCACATATGACCCATGGATCGTTCTCCTAAAGTTTCAATGGAAAATGAATCCATTTCATCGGTTTTCCGTATGTACTTAAAATGGTGTCCGTTTTAAACAAAAGAGAGCCACTTAGACTGATCTCGGCCACACCATGACTTGGATTCATCCCGGGTCAGCTCGTACATGTCACATATGACCCATGGATCGTTGGGATAAATTATCAACAAATTCGGAATGCGTTTGGTCGGTTTTCTGTATGCCAGTTGTTCTTTTCACTTATAATCCTGTCCATTTTAAACAAAAGAGACACAGTTAGAACGGTGTCGGCCACACCGCTCCTCGGATTGAGGCGGGATTGACTCGTACACGTCACATACGACCCATGGATCCTTGTGATAAAGTATCGACACAGTCCGAATGCCTTTGGTCAGTTTTTCATATGTCACTTGATGCTTTTCACTTAAAATGACGTCTTTTTGAAACAAAAGACCGACACTTTGAGTGGTGTCAGCCACACCGCGTCTCCGATTGTGGCGGGGTTGATTCGTACACATCACATATGACCCATGGATCGTTCTCCTAAAGTTTCAACGGAAACCGAATCCGTTTGGTCGTTTTTCCGTATGTACTTAAAATGGTGTCCATTTTAAACAAAAGAGAGCCATTTAGACTTATCCCGGCCACACCGCGACTCGGATTCATCTCGGGTTGGCTCGTACACGTCACATATGACCCATGGATTGTTGAGATAAATTATCAACAGATTCGGAATGTGTTTGGTCGGTTTTCCGTATGTCAGTTGATGCTTTTCACTTAAAATGACGTCCTTTTGACTTGAAACCACCGTGAAACATTCTAATTATTATTCGTGACGTGTACGCGCAGATGAAACATCAATCGGATGTGCGGTTTGCGCGGTACGGCTCAATATTCGTGTTTTAAGTGATGCGCGCGCTTCGTAAACGCGCGTGAGGGGGGTCCAAACGGGCCGAACGATGTCGGAATGGCCTGAAATCAGACGACAAATATGGGTGAGTGATTTCTGAAGTGGTCGAGTAGACGGCACGTCAATCGGACGTGCCCTGTCCCCGCGGTGACCGAGAACGCAGTTCGGGTGTCATAAACGGCCAGAACGGGCGTCCAACGGTCAAATTCATAGCGGACTACCTCGGATTGAGCTGAAACCACCGTGGAACATTCTAATTATTATTTGTGACGTGTACGCGCAGACGGCACGTCAATCGGACGTGCGGTTTGCGCGGTACGGCTCAATATTCGTGTTTTAAGTGATGTGCGCGCTTCGTAAACGCGCGTGAGGGGGGTCCAAACGGGCCGAACGATGTCGGAATGGCCTGAAATCAGACGACAAATACGGGTGAGTGATTTATGAAGTGGTCGAGCAGACGGCACGTCAATCGGACGTGCCGTGTGCCCGCGGTGACAGACAACGCAGTTCTGGTGTCATAAACGGCCAGAACGGGCGTCCAACGGTCAAATTCATAGAGGATGGCCTCGGATTGAGCTGAAACCACCGTGTAACATTCTAATTATTATTCGTGACGTGTACGTGCAGACGGTACATTAATCGGACGTGTGGTGTGTGCAGTACGGCTCAATATTCGTGTTTTAAGTGATGCGCGCGCTTCATAAACACGCGTGAGGGGGGTCCAAACGGGCCGAACGATGTCGGAATGGCCTGAAATCAGACGAAAAATACGGGGGACTGATTTCTGAAGTGGTCGAGTAGACGGCACGTCAATCGGACGTGCCGTGTGCCCGTGGTGACCGACAACGCAGTTCGGGTGTCATAAACGGCCAAAACGGGCGTCAAACAGTCAAATTCATAGCGGACGACCTCGGATTGAGCTGAAACCACCGTGCAACATTTTAATTATTTTTTGTGACGTGTACGCGCAGACGGCACGTCAATCGGACGTGCAGTTTGCGCTGTACGGCTCAATATTCGTGTTTTAAGTGATGTGCGCGCTTCGTAAACGCGCGTGAGGGGGGTGCAAACCGGCCTAACGATGTCGGAATGGCCTGAAATTAGACGACAAATACGGGTGAGTGATTTCTGAAGTGGTTGAGCAGACGGCACGTCAATCGGGCGTGCCGTGTGCCCGCGGTGACAGACAACGCAGTTCTGGTGTCATAAACGGCCAGAACGGGCGTCCAACGGTCAAATTCATAGCGGACGGCCTCGGATTGAGCTGAAACGACCGTCGAACATTCTAATTATTATTCGTGACGTGTACGCGCAGACGGCACGTTAATCGGACGTGCGGTGTGTGCCGTACGGCTCAATATTCGTGTTTTAAGTGATGTGCGCGCTTCGTAAACGCGCGTGAGGGGGGTCCAAATGGGCCGAACGATGTCGGAATGGCCTGAAATCAGACGAAAAATACGGGTGACTGATTTCTGAAGTGGTTGAGTAGACGGAACGTCAATCGGACGTGTCGTGTGCCCGCGGTGACCGACAACGCAGTTCGGGTGTCATAAACGGCCAGAACGGGCGTCATACAGTCAAATTCATAGCGGAAGACCTCGGATTGAGTTGAAACCACCGTGGAACATTCTAATTATTATTCGTGACATGTAGGCACAGACGGCACGTCAATCGGACGTGCGGTTTGCGCGGTACGGCTCAATATTCGTGTTTTAAGTGATGTGCGCGCTTCGTAAACGCGCGTGAGGGGGGTCCAAACGGGCCGAACGATGTCGGAATGGCCTGAAATCAGACGAAAAATACGGGTGAGTGATTTCTGAAGTGGTCGAGTAGACGACACATCAATCGGACGTGCCATGTGCCCGCGGTGACCGACAACGTAGTTCGGGTGTCATAAACAGCCAGAACGGGCGTCAAACGGTCAAATTCATAGCGGACGGTCTTGGATTGAGCTGAAACCACCGTGGAACATTCTAATTATTATTCTTGACGTGTAGGCATAGACGGCACGTCAATCGGACGTGCGGTTTGCGCGGTATGGCTCAATATTCGTGTTTTAAGTGATGCGCGCACTTCGTAAACGCGCGTGAGGGGGGTCCAAATGGGCCGAACGATGTCGGAATGGCCTGAAATCAGACAAAAAATACGGGTGAGTGATTTCTGAAGTGGTCGAGCAGACGGCACGTCAATCGGACGTGCCGTGTGCCCGCGGTGACCGACAACGCAGTTCTGGTGTCATAAACGGCCAGAACGGGCGTCCAACGGTCAAATTCATAGCGGACGGCCTCAGATTGAGCTGAAACCACCGTGGAACATTCTAATTATTATTCGTGACGTGTAGGCATAGACGGCACGTCAATCGGACGTGCGGTTTGCGCGGTATGGCTCAATATTCGTGTTTTAAGTGATGCGCGCGCTTCGTAAATGCGCGTGAGGGGGGTCCAAACGGGCCGAACGATGTCGGAATGGCCTGAAATAAGACGAAAAATACGGGTGAGTTATTTCTGAAGTGGTTGAGCAGACGGAACGTCAAACGGACGTGCCCTGTGCCCGCGGTGACCGACAACGCAGTTCGGGTGTCATAAACGGCCAGAACGGGCGTCAAACGGTCAAATTCATAGCGGACGGCCTCGGATTGAGCTGAAACCACCGTGAAACATTCTAATTATTATTAGTAACATGTACGTGTAGACCGAACATCAATCGGACGTGCGGTTTGCGCGGTACGGCTCAATATTCGTGTTTTAAGTGATGTGCGCGCTTCGTAAACGCGCGTGAGGGAGGTCCAAACGGGCCTAACGATGTCGGAATGGCCTGAAATCAGACGACAAATACGGGTGAGTGATTTCTGAAGTGGTCGAGCAGACGGCACGTCAATCGGACGTGCCGTGTGCCCGCGGTGACCGACAACGCAGTTCTGGTGTCATAAACGGCCAGAACGGGCGTCCAACGGTCAAATTCATAGCGGACGGCCTCGGATTGAGCTGAAACCACCGTGGAACATTCTAATTATTATTCGTGACGTGTAGGCACAGACGGCACGTCAATCGGACGTGCGGTTTGCGCGGTACGGCTCAATATTCGTGTTTTAAGTGATGTGCGCGCTTCGTAAATGCGCGTGAGGGGGGTCCAAATGGGCCGAACGATGTCAAAATGGCCTGAAATAAGACGACAAATACAGGTGAGTTATTTCGGAAGTGGTCGAGCAGACGGCACGTCAAACGGACGTGCACTGTGCCCACGGTGACCGACAACGCCGTTTGGGTGTCATAAACGGCCAGAACGGGCGTCAAACGGTCAAATTCATAGCGGACGGCCTCGGATTGAGCTGAAACCACCGTGAAACATTCTAATTATTATTAGTAACGTGTACGCGCAGACCGCACGTCAATCGGACGTGCGGTTTGCGCGGTACGTCTCAATATTCGTGTTTTAAGTGATGCGCGCACTTCGTAAACGCGCGTGAGGGGGGTCCAAACGGGCCGAATGATGTCGGAATGGCCTGAAATCAGAAGAAAAATACGGGTGACTGATTTCTGAAGTGGTCGAGCAGACGGCACGTCAATCGGATGTGCCGTGTGCCCGCGGTGACCGACAACGCAGTTCTGGTGTCATAAACGGCCAGAACGGGCGTCCAACGGTCAAATTCATAGCGGACGGCCTCGGATTGAGCTGAAACCACTGTGGAACATTCTAATTATTATTCGTGACGTGTAGGCACAGACGGCACGTCAATCGGACGTGCGCTTTGCGCGGTACGGCTCAATATTCGTGTTTTAAGTGATGCGCGCGCTTCGTAAATGCGCGTGAGGGGGGGTCCAAACAGGCCGAACGATGTCGGAATGGCCTGAAATCAGATGACAAATACGGGTGAGTTATTTCTGAAGTGGTCGAGTAGACGGCACGTCAATCGGACGTGCCATGTGCCCGCGGTGACCGACAACGCAGTTCGGGTGTCATAAACGGCCAGAACGGGCGTCAAACGGTCAAATTCATAGCGGACGGCCTCGGATTGAGCTGAAACCAATGTGGAACATTTTAATTATTATTCGTGACGTGTATGCACAGACGGCACGTCAATCGGACGTGCGGTTTGCGCGGTAGGGCTCAATATTCGTGTTTTAAGTGATGCGCGCGCTTCGTAAATGCGCGTGAGGGGGGTCCAAACGGGCCGAACGATGTCGGAATGTCCTGAAATCAGACGACAAATACGGGTGAGTTATTTCTGAAGTGTTCGAGCAGACGGCACGTCAATCGGACGTGCCCTGTGCCCGCGGTGACCGACAACGCAGTTCGGGTGTCATAAACGGCCAGAACGGGCGTCAAACGGTCAAATTCATAGCGGACGGCCTCGGATTGAGCTGAAACCACCGTGGAACATTCTAATTATTATTCGTGACGTGTAGGAATAGACGACACGTCAATCGGACGTGCGGTTTGCGCGGTACGGCTCAATATTCGTGTTATAAGTGATGCGTGCGCTTCGTAAACGCGCGTGAGGGGGGTCCAAACGGGCCGAACGATGTCGGAATGGCCTGAAATCAGACGAAAAATACGGGTGAGTTATTTCTGAAGTGGTCGAGCAGACGGCACGTCAATCGGACGTGCCCTGTGCCCGCGGTGACCGACAACGCAGTTCAGATGTCATAAACGGCCAGAACGGGCGTCAAACGGTCAAATTCATAGCGGACGGCCTCAGATTGAGCTGAAACCACCGTGCAACATTCTAATTATTATTCGTAATGTGTACGCGCAGACGGCACGTCAATCGGACGTGCGGTTTGCGCGGTACGGCTCAATATTTGTGTTTTAAGTGATGCGCGCGCTTCGTAAATGCGCGTGAGGGGGGGTCCAAACAGGCCGAACGATGTCGGAATGGCCTGAAATAAGACGACAAATACGGGTGAGTTATTTCTGAAGTGGTCTAGTAGACGGCACGTCAAACGGACGTGCCCTGTGCCCGCGGTGACCGACAACGCAGTTCGGGTGTCATAAACGGCCAGAACGGGCATCAAACGGTCAAATTCATAGGGGACGGCCTCGGATTGAGCTGAAACCACCGTGCAACATTCTAATTATTATTAGTAACGTGTACGCGCAGACCGCACGTCAATCGGACGTGCGGTTTGCGCGGTACGGCTCAATATTCGTGTTTTAAGTGATGCGAGCACTTCGTAAACGCGCGTGAGGGGGGTCCAAATGGGCCGAACGATGTCGGAATGGCCTGAAATCAGACGAAAAATACTGGTGAATGATTTCTGAAGTGGTCGAGCAGACGGCACGTCAATCGGACGTGCAGTGTGCCCGCGGTGACCGACAACGCAGTTCTGGTGTCATAAACGGCCAGAACGGGCATCCAACGGTCAAATTCATAGCGGACGGCCTCGGATTGAGCTGAAACCACTGTGGAACATTCTAATTATTATTCGTGACGTGTAGGCACAGACGGCACGTCAATCGGACGTGCGGTTTGCGCGGTACGGCTCAATATTCGTGTTTTAAGTGATGCGCGCGCTTCGTAAATGCGCGTGAGGGGGGTCCAAACGGGCCGAACGATGTCGGAATGGCCTGAAATCAGACGACAAATACGGGTGAGTTATTTCTGAAGTGGTCGAGCAGACGGCACGTCAATCGGACGTGCCCTGTGCCCGCGGTGACCGACAACGCAGTTCGGGTGTCATAAACGGCCAGAACGGGCGTCAAACGGTCAAATTCATAGCGGACGGCCTCGGATTGAGCTGAAACCACCGTGCAACATTCTAATTATTATTCGTAACGTGTACGCGCAGACGTCACGTCAATCGGACGTGCGGTTTGCGCGGTACGGCTCAATATTCGTGTTTTAAGTGATGCGCGCTCTTCGTAAACGCGCGTGAGGGGGGTCCAAACGGGCCGAACGATGTCGGAATGGCCTGAAATCAAACGACAAATACGGGTGAGTGATTTATGAAGTGGTCGAGCAGACGGCACGTCAATCGGACGTGCCCTGTGCCCGCGGTGATCGAGAACGCAGTTCGGGTGTCATATACGGCCAAAACGGGCGTCCAACGGTCAAATTCATAGCGGACGGCCTCGGATTGAGCTGAAACCACCGTGGAACATTCTAATTATTATTCGTGACGTGTAGGAACAGACGGCACGTCAATCGGCAGCATTTCCTATAAAAAATAATTCATATAAGTCATTTTGTCATAAACAATTCAGTAGGATTGAACTTTAATAGAAAATACATTTAAGTAAATGACAAAGGAATAAAATAATCATGGTATCAACTACACATGTGAAAAAAACATACTAATGTGTTATTGAAAAAATGTAAAACCAACAAGAACTTAATGTGTTATCACATCAGAGCATGCCTCATCCCATAACCATATTAGTAGGGTATCCTCATATGTGATTTACCTTTTTGAATTAATATGCACTTCCTCACCAGGTACCTGAGTAGATTTCATAGATATAATCATCTCACATCCTGTAAGGCTTCATTATGTATGATCATCCCACACCCCCTGGACAGCCCCCTGAACAGCCCCGCCCACCCCCGTGGATAGCCTTTCCCACCCTCGTGGACAGCCCCGCCCACCCCCATGGACAACCCACCCCCGTGGACACCCCCTACCCCCTAGACAGCCCAACCACCCCCGTGGACAGCCCACCCACCCCCCTCGACACCCCTTATCCCTATGGACAGCCCCCCACCCCCTTGGATAGCCCGCATACCCCCCTGGACACCCCTACCCCCTGTGGCCAGCCCACCCACCCCCCCTGGACAGCCCGCCCACCCCTCCTTGACAGCCCGGCCACCCCCGTGGACAGCCCGTCCACCCTTGTGGACAGCCCGCCCACCCCCGTACCCCCCTAGACACCTCGTACCCCCCCAGGATAGCCCCGCCCACCCTCCCAAACAACCCACACCCCCTCCCCTGCAACCCCACCACCACCACCTAGACATACCAACCCCCCTGGACACCCCACACACCCATCCCCCACCAGGACACCCCACTCAGACCCCCAGGACAGCCCACACCCCCTGGACAGCCTCGCCCACCCCCGTGGACAGCCTTTCCCACCCCCGTGGACAGCCCCGCCCACCCCCGTGGACAACCCACCCACCCCCATGGACACCCCCTACCCCCTAGACAGCCCAACCACCCCCGTGGACAGCCCACCCACCCCCCTCGACACCCCTTCTCCCTATGGACAGCCCCCCACCCCCTTGGATAGCCCTCCCACCCTCTGGACACCCCTACCCCCTGTTGCCAGCCCACCCACCCCCCCTGGACAGCCCGCCCACGCCTCCTTGACAGCCCGACCACCCCCGTGGACAGCCCGTCCACCCTTGTGGACAGCCCGCCCACCACCGTACCCCCCTGGATAGCCCCGCCCACCCTCCCAAACAGCCCACACCCCCCTCCCCTGCAACCCCACCACCACCACCTAGACATACCACCCCCGTGGACACCCCACACACCCCTCCCCCACCATGACACCCCACCCAGACCCCCAGGACAGCCCACACCCCCTAGACACCACCGCCCACCCCGTGGACAGCCTTTCCCACCCCCGTGGACACCCCCGCCCACCCCCGTGGACACCCACCCACCCCCGTGGACAGCCCCTACCCCCACAATCGATTATCCAAAACATATCAAATTGGTTTGAACACAATCCATAATTCCCACAATCCATTATCCAAACATAGAAAAAATCTCACATGATGCTCGACCATTGGAAAATAATTAAAAATCACCAACACCTCCTTCCAAACATAGAATACAAAAAACATTAACAGAATACAAAAACATTAAAAAATCTCACAATCCATTATCAAATTGATTTCATGAGTAATATCAAATTGGTCTGATTTACATGTTTTGAACACTCTCCTTCCAAACATAGAATACAAAAACATTAAAAATCACCAACACCTGGATAATCAATTAAACTACCAACACCTGGAAAAAATCTATTCATTAAAAAAACTACAACAATATGGTTGAGATCAAATTTCACCTATTCGTATGGGGTGTACCTGTTGGGATGGGGGTACTGGTGTTCGGATTCGCGAGAGCAGTGGAGTGAGATGGGGTTCGCCGGAGCAGCGGAGTGAATAGATTAGGGCTCTGTCCGAATGGGGAGAGGAGATCGCGGCCTGCAATTTGGGGAAAACCTTTGCCAACGGTTTATAAAAACCGTTGGCAAAGGCACACATTTCCCAACGGTTTACAGGAACCGTTGGGAATGTGTGAGTTTGAGCTTCCTTTTCCCAACGGTTCCATTGAACCGTTGGGGAAAGTTCTGCTGAAATTCTCTTTGCCAACGGTTTTCTTAAACCGTTGGCAAAGACTCACTATCCCAACGGTTTAAGTAAACCGTTGGTATAATGCCGTTGGGAAAAAGCTAAATTCCAGTAGTGTATAGTTCTCCTTCTTCGTAAATAAGATAGGAGAACCCCAAGGGGAAGTACTGTAATAGATGAAACCCTTTTCTTGCAACTAATCCAACTACTTCTTGATCTCCTATAACTCTGGTGTAGCCATCCTATAAGGAGGAATGGAAACCAATGCCGCTCCTAGCACAAACTCAATAGAATATTCCACCTCTCGCTCTAGAGGAATACCTGCAATTTCCTCTAGAAAGGCATCCCTAAAACGACCCACCACTAGAGAAAATTCCATCTATGAAGTCCCTTGGTCATCCAAATAAGGACAAGAAATCTAGGCTGTAACTCCTCAAACCCATGATGCTCTGGTGCCGCTCTGCTTTCCTCGACACCCCATTCAACCTATTGAAGAAACAATATTCCCTCCGGTGACGTAAAAATAACCCTACAGTGATAGAAATCAAAAATTTCATATAAGGGAACTAACTAATCCATTCTGAGAATGGAATCATAGCCTTTTATCACTTGGACATAAAGGTCCCATAAAAAGTGACACCCACTACCCTCTAGAGGGATCTCCTTGAACTATGGTACACTAGCCTTTATATTCCCCAACAGAGTGTCTGGAGTCAAGATATCTGCAGAAGAAAATATAAAGAGTCCAAGACTCTCCACAACAGCAACAGATATAAAACTATGGGAAGCCCTTGTATCGAAAAGTGAAAAATCTAAAACGAAGGTAACTAGGATCGTATCTCGTAATGTTGAAGGTCCAGGATTAGGCTCTTGCTGGGTATGCTCCATCGCAAAAGTCTAACCTACACAGTGGCCCTATGACCCTACTTGAACACTCTGAGTTGATCCACCCTGTTGTCATTGAATGCCTGGTGACTGGCTACCATGACCATGACCTCAACTTCAACCTGAACGGCCGGAAGAACTCCAGTTCCCTGACCGATAAAAAACTGGTGGTGTTTTTATTGAATGTAGAGTCACAGAAGAACCCATATCACTAGTTTATGGTGAGAAGAGATAACAAAAGCACTGAACATGGCCCATCATACTACAATGATGGCACTCCACTAGATCTCTTGGTCAATGCGGCCTTGTATTCCCACTCTTACCACACTGGTAGCACGCCACATGGATACCATAAGATGTGTCTTCCCTCCTCAAATCTCTATAAATAGACTCCCTACGGTGATTCTTTCTGTTAGTAAGAGGGATACCAACTCCACATGTTGAGCCGCCCTGGCTCACAACTCCAGAATCCCTCAAATTTCTCTCTATGATTAGATCCTAGTCGACTATAGATGTGATGGAAGTCAACCTAAATGTGTTCACCGGTGATCAGATGTCATGCTTGAGACCATGCTCAAACTTTCTTTCTAGAAATAACTCATCACCTCATATAATAGGTTTGAAGCACTGAAGATATTTGAAGCAAGAAGATTACTTCATAACAGAATGAATACCCTTCTCCAGACTCATGAACTCTCAGGCTCGATCGGCCCTCAAGGTCTCCGGGTAAAAGTAGTCATATAAGGCACACTGGAACTCATCTCATGACATAACCACTAGCATCCCGCCTGTGAGATCACATCCCACCATATCTTGGAATATTCTTGAATCATGTACATAGAAAGTTTCACCCTTCTCTCTGGAGGCATCTCCAGATGCTCGATGTTCTTCAGCATGGCTTCTATCCATGACTCTATAGCCTGGGGTCCTCCATCCCCTGAGAAAGTGGGAGGATGCTACAGCTAAAAGACCCACATTAGTTCTTCCATAGAGGGGTGAGGATACTATACTCCTCGGAAGGTCGTCATAAATCCCATAAAGCCCTCTCAAAACTGTGCATCAGCACCTATGTCCAGAATTACAGTTGGTGCCAAGACTAGCACAATTGGATGATCTACTAGTAGTCCCTGATCAACCATATTCGGTGTCTAATCACTGCCATGTAATCGGGAGACAACCGGAGGATGTCTTGGTGGCATGACTCTGCAATGTCATGCATACACCTTAGATAAAGATTATCAAGGGATAAAACATAGATGTGTGAGAAGGGAACAAGAGAAAGAGAGAATTAAGGTTTTTCAAAACATGGATACACGATGTGTATAATGACTAAATTATGTGTTCCCTTAAGCCTTCACATGGGTGTGTACTTATACCAACCCAGGTCATGTATCCCCCCATACACACGGTGTGTTTTCTTACCACACAGTGTGTACTTCAATCATCTTCCCCTGCCCGAGTTCTTCTATGTTTTTAATCCACACGGTTCTCCTAAAACAAGAGTACATGGCATGTTGGTTCTAGACACAGTGTGTACCAGATGAACCTCACATAGCCATGTTGTTAGTTACACGGGGAGATACAAGTGTTAAACTACACGACGTCTTCACTCTTGACACGACATGTATAACCTAAGCTTTCATCCATCTGTGTCATTAGGAACACGGGTGGATGCAAGTTCTATACAACACGATGTGTATAACCGGTACATGGTGTGTTTCCACAAAGATTTCTCAACCATGGGTCTCTGCCCCCACAGTCAGTGACACGGATAGAGACTACATGACGTGTACATACAGTACACGGTGTGTACTCAAGAAAAAAAGTTCCTTCCTGAACAGAAGGACATATGGAATTTATTCATCATTACATGCCATGTATTCTAGGTTCTTCTAGATAGTAATCCTCAGAAACTACTATAAAACCCAGAAAAATAGTAAAACTAACATTAAAGTTCCAAATTCTGATATGTGAGGGGTCGTACTCCCCACGAATCAGTGCTTGGCATCTCATACATGTCATAAACAAGGATAACAGTGCAATGATTCACTAAATTATGGTCCATGAGGGTCCATAACATATCAAGAACCAATGTTTTGAGTTCATTCAACAAAAACTTACACAACCAATAAATTATCAAAAATTAGGTATTCTATGAAGGGATATATCGCACTAGCATGAATATATAACACAACCTCTATAAAAAACATGAAATCACCAATGCACCGTAAATGGAAAGGCAAGAATGCATGACATGTGATTTCTATCAAGTTACTATATGATGCATGAGATGGAATACCCTCATCCCATTAGGTTACAATATAAATAGAACCTCAAAAATATAAACAATAACAGCACAAAACATGTGAATCACCCAATGGTGAAATCAAATCAGCTATAAAATGTCCAAACTAGAAACAAATTACAATAACAAGGTAGATAGGCTTTTCCCAATACATGTTTTAGCTACTCTTAGGCACAACTTATTACCAAGTACCAATTCCTTCCTATCCTTGGATATATGCTCCAAATAGTAAGTCCAGAAGAACAGAATTTCTCTGATACCACTTTGTAATGTACTGATTTTGGAAGCTACCCAGAGCTGCCCCGTACCTAGTTGGACACATGGGCTCAATCGCATTTCCCCGAATGCCAGAGCCTGCCAACTAGCAGCGAGGGCATTGGGTGTGATAGTGGGGAAATTATTCCCTCATTAGGTGAGTAACACAGCGGATGTAAAACATATAGAAAAAGATGAAGCAGTAAAACATGAAATAGGTAAACAGCAGAAGTAATAAACAACTGGAGCACCCCCCCCCCCCCCCTCACACACACATAAATATGATGTGTGATAGATATTTCTAGGAAGGTATACAAACAAACCACAACGCTGGAATAAAATACTAAACCAAAAGACAAAAGAAAAAAATAAAATACTCCACAACATAGAAAGCCTCAGCTTGGTCCCATGCTCCCCAGCTCCGTAGCAATCAAGTAGCTGAAGTATAAGGGCACTTACCCTTATCTTTACTTGCAGTAATATAATCAATTTAGGCCCAAAATCATAGACCAAATTAGGTGTGAGACTAAATACCAGTAGGAAACTATCCAAAGATATGTGCCTAATAGTCTATGAATATATATGATTGGTTATTCTAGGGGTGACTAAAAGTTAGGTACTCTATAAAGTATCTTCTATTTATGGGATAAATATATGTTGGGTTATTATTTATATATTCAGTTACTTTGCGCTATAATAATGCACTATGAATACTTTCTATATTTTTGTTGGTATATTCACTAACATTGGTCAAATCATGTATGGTCCAGTGTCATGGTGGTCTGGTTAGAAAATGAAAACCTAACATGTTTTCTTAAATGTTGTGGGTTGTAGATTTATTTATTTTTTTATAAATACATTAGTTTATCATGGAATATAATAAAGGGCTCATTTCGGGTTTCCAATTAATATTTATTTCTCACACCCTTCATGTGAACATCAGTGGAGATGGATAACTTATGTATGATATATCCCATTAATCAGGCAAGCAGGAGATCCTTTTTTACGTATGTGATGCATGTCTTGCAATATACATGTGATATAGCATATATGTATTTAATAATATTGATAATTTCATTTATCAATATTCTTACATGAATAGTTTGATAATTTTTGTTGGATAACATTTTTATTATTTATCTATTACTGATTATTAGGATATCTATAATATAGTATCTATTATTGTGGTTACAGAAACGAATTCCTAATCATCTACCTATGGCATATGTGGTGGAACACTTGAGGGTATATGGCCCAACCATCACAGTAGTTATTTGGGATTCCTAGGAAAAGGTGTTAAAACACTTGTAGTATTCATTTTTTTAATACATAGTGTTTCGATAGTTCATTAGATTAATATAGTCTTTATTTTATCTACTTAACCATCCAAGAGTAATATTTTTTATAATTGACAGGATAGGATATCTAAATTTTAAAATAGGCTCGAAAATTCAAAAAACAAAAAACTAATCCCACTAAAATATATTATGAAATAAAAAATAATCATTTTAGTTGGACTATATTCAAAAAAATTCAATGTTGTATACTCATAAAGAATCATACTAACATGAAAAATAAAAAACTTGATGTCATGTATTAAATAAAAACTATAGTCTAACAATTGAGATATATTTTCTAGAAGGATAAGCTTAATGGAAATAATTTACTATATTTGTATTTTAAATTGAGAAGTGTTTTCAATTATATGAAGGGAAGCTAAAAATAATTATATATATAGAAATAAAATTTTTCCTATTAAAAAAAGGAATAAGATTTAAATTTTCTATCAGACTTATGTTTGGTTGTATAAGGTATTATTTGTAGAAGATAATTGATTACTAAAAATATAGTTATATATGTTTTCAAAAATGAAAGGGGTTTCTATATTGATGGTGTAGAAATTTTTTTTAAATTTACCTGAAAAATTGGTTCTGTAATTTTAAATTTTTTATATTCCTTAAATAGAAATTTGATTTTTATTTTTTTCATTACAAGAAAGTGGTTTTTCTTCTTGATTATGATTTTTATTATTATTACAAATAAATGATGTGTATGGAATGAAATTAACAACTTATATTCTATACATGGATAGTTTAGTTTAATCCATATAGAATAAAAAGTTAATGGTAATTTATTCTTATACCACTGAGGTTCCTTTCAATAAAAATGAGTTAGGGATTTCAAATTATTAAAATTATTTCATATAGATATATGTGGTTAAATGAACCCACATAAAAGTTGTGGTTATAGATTTTGAAGCTTTCATTTGTTCAAGGTATCTAAAATAAAGTACATAATAATTTTTAATGATTATAAAGATAATTTTATGGGATCAAGGAGGAATATACATTAACCAAAAAATAAATTTAGACTTCTAAATGTATAATTATATTTTATAAATTTTATATTAAAGACATTATTATACATTTTCATTGAGTTTTATCCCACATTCTACAATATAAAATAAAAAATTAAATATAGTTTGTGAAATTCATAATTTTAATTTATACATATTTATGAATTTAAATATATTCTATTTTTATTGTTAAAATTTATATTCTAAATCTCAAAATATTTTTTATTTTTATTCATTCCTTGGAATTTATTAGTTAATACTTTGATAATATACCAGAAACATAAAATATTAGTGACTATTCTTATATTATTTCGTATATAGGAATATATTTTTCATGGATCCAGTGGAAGAAAATTTGAACTCAGTAAAGTTAAAAAAAAATTTATTATGAAATATTCCTAAGATTTAAAAGGTTCATTATGTTTAAGATGAATCGATTTCAAAAGGTAATATGAAAAACCAATCCATATTTTCAAAGAGTTTGTGTATAAAAGTGTGTTTTTGGGTGTGGAATTATCCTCTTGGTAATATGTGTGTCATTTTTGAAATAACTGAATAAGGTGATTCATTTTAAATAAAAGGATTTGAGAAAATCTATTTAAATATAATATATATTATTACTTCACACTAAACATATTATGATGAAGTTAACATATTATTATAGAGTATAGTAATAATAAAAAAAACAAAAACAACAAAAAAATGACAATAGGACTCCCCAGATCAAAACTTTGAGTCCAATAAAATATTCTAAAATGTGAAAATATAGAGTTGTACAAATGTTGTGGAATAAAAGATACTGAATGGAATATGAAAATGACCAACACTAGTTACTACCCCCTACCCAAAATCAATATTATCTAGATCAGAAGATATCATACTATCCTGTCTATAAATATGTGAAATAAAATGTTTATTTTCTTAAAATAACCTAGGATGCTAACCCATATTGTTTAAAGACTCTAAGGTGGAGGGAAAATATTGATCATTATGGCATGAAAAATGATAAAGAGTCTAACCTAAGCTATACCTTATTCAAATTATTATTCCTAACAATATGAATCTCTAGGATCACACCATTTATATCATACTTATAAGATATGGTCATCCCACAGTCCCTAGTAAAAGATCGAAATAACTCCTCCCTTAGAGTCCCTAAAGAATCCACCTTAACCGGCTATCCCATGATTTCTTTTAGAAGCACCACCTATTCTGTTTTTATCTAACCCTTTTAAGGATGTTTCCAAACCATGGGATTCTCTCATGTTCCTGGAAAATTCATCATCATTATTTTTCTCCTCCCCCACTTATTCAAAGAATTAAAATATTGTCCGTGATGTGTTGAATTACCGACATCGTGGACGATGTGATATTAATTTTCATTAATTCCTTCAAGTATGGTCATAAAACAATTTTTATGATTTAACCAGGTTATAATATATGTATTATGTCTCATACATGGTTCTGGAATTATTTTTTACTCATGATTCTAAATTATAAGACAAAATGAGGTTGTTGTTATCGAAGAACCACTAAAAGATCTAAACAAATATCATTAATGTTTAAAATTATGAATCATCCTCATATAAAACATAAAAATTATAAATGGTATAATTTATGGTACTATAAATATGTAAATAAAATTTGATTCCAATCCTAGAGTTTCACTTCCAATCGACAAGAACATCCATTATGAACCAATCATGGAAATCATGTACGGAACTCACCCAAAATAGTGCAAGAACAAAATACTAACAATTAAGGGGTTAAATGAGGTTATGATATGATCATATAAGATGTTATAAACATGAAAGTATTTCATTAATATATTAATAACACTCTTTTAACCATTATAAAGGATGTTTAAACAAATTTTAAGTAAGACAATCCTGAGGTAAGGGAATTCTTAACCCGATTTCCATTCTTTGGGTTTACCTTCTACATCATTATTTATGTGATATTTAAATTGTTTGTCTGATGGTTTCTATTTATATTATGTTTTATTATGTTTATTTACAGTATATATACATACTCCATCCATTCTATTAATCCTCTCTTCAATTTTATGATATTTATAAGTGGATTTTCATGAAAAATCCTCTTTTAAAATTCGGTTTTACGAAATTCCAAAGTAATGTTTTTATGGAATTATTCATGTTTTATTATTATGTTTTGGATCATGGGAATTACTGATGATGAATAGTGGGACCTATATCTCCCTCTAATACATTGGGTATGAGTAAGTTGTGTAAGACCCCGAGACACCCTGAGAGGGGAGGGGTGAATCAGGGTGTCAACTTTTTCTTCATAAAGTTGTGGATTTTGTTGCCATGTTGGTAGGAACTACTTAAACCTATTTTATGGATATGATCAGCAATGAAACATTCACATGCAAAGAGATAAATCAAAAATTTTACTTGGTTCACCACTATGGGCTACGTCCATGGAGCATACGCTGACAAGCTGTCCGTCATACCAAATTCCACTAATCTTCACTAGTTGTAGATTTCTTGCATCTCTCACACGGAACTTCATTGAAATGTGTGATTATCTTGGTTTTCAATCTCTCATGCACTGTATCTTCATCATGTGAATGTTTTTCTTTTCCTTTGTCACCATCCTTGGCCTTTTCATCTTCAAGTTTCTTAATTCTTTTCAAATCTTCGGGCCAGATGACCAATATGTCATTTGGAACTATTGAAGCTAGTTTGGGTCTTCCATATAGATTCATCTGAGTTTCATCCCACTTAGTGTTTATTTTGGATGAATGACCCTTCAATTTCATGGATCTAAAATCCTGGGTCTTCTCAGCTTCCCTACTTGAGATATTCTTGGGGAAATGTGTGTTCACACTATTCTTCTGATTTCTTCCCAAGGAATATTCTTCCTTATTAGCTGGTTTGTGTGGTCTTCTGTTCATATCTGCTCTGGATATCTGTTGACATAGTCATGCATCATTCTTGTGACCACTATCATTGCATACATCACAGATGTTATCAAGCATTCTAAATTGGTTTGCTATAAACAGATTCTTCTAGACCTGTAGATGTTTCTTCTTCTTCTCTGGATTTCTTCCTTTTGACATAGTCTTTCATTATGCTTTTCCATTAAAGGGATTGTACCAACAATCCAGTGCACAATGCCCAAACCTGTTGCAGCACCAACATTGACCCACAAATCATTTCTTCTTTGTATCATCTTTATTAGGTTGTCGGGCCTTCTTCTTAATCATTTGTTCTCTATTTGAGGAACCAACTTCCTGCTTTTTCTTCTCATCCACCCTAGACATGGTGGAAGGTTTCTTCTTCTCACCTTTCCTCATCCATACTTGTTTGGAACTGTTCTTTCAACCTGCACTGATTTTAGGAATGTATTTAGAAACATGAGTACAAGATGGTTTGGATGGTACCTTCACTTTCTCAGTTTCTTGTGATAGATCAATTAGTGAATTCATGATCTTCTTATCACATGTTGGAGGTCTTTCAAAAATAGAATCCTCCAGTGGGAATTGAGTACCAGCAGCAACTGATTATTGATGATGATAATCAAGAGTTGTCATAATCTTCTTGTCACATGTTGGAGGTATTTCAGCTTTAGATTCCTCCAACGAACATTGAGAACAAGCATCACTCATTTCATTCTTATTTCATGTCTCAATATGTGTATTCTCAATCTTTGTCCACTGGGCTTCCAATTTTTGACCCTCAATATTGAGGATGATCTTCTGATCTTCAATCATGATCATCTTCTCTTCACAAATCTTCTTCAATCTTTCAACCTCATCTTCATGCATCTTAACTTAGTTTTGTAACAAAAAGTCAAGTTCCCTGAATTTCATGGAAGTTTCTTCCAAACAAAAACTCTTGACTTCATTGGTCTTCTTTCGCTCAACTTCAAGTGCATGGATCTTTTGTTTTAGAGTCTTATTGAATTCCTCGTTTTCTTTAAATACTTTCACCTATTTGGTGAGCTTCATACTTTCCGTAACATTTTTTCCAAACCCTTTTCCATAATGTTATCTTCCCTTTCTAATTGAGTGATTTCAACCTACATATACTGGAATAGGCTACAAATAATAGCAACCTTTTTTCAGGAATATCATGCAGATTTGTTTTGAGTTCTTCCTAAAAGATTGAATTAGGGATGTCATCCTTTCCTCTGGAAGAATTCTGAGCCACCTACTCGATACTTTCCAAGCCTGATATTTCATCATTATTGGAATGGCATGGAGAACAAGACACAGAATCTTCTTTGGAAATGAGGTACTTATTCAACTACTTCTTCTCCTTCTTTTTCCTATTTGTCATGGTCTTGCTGGATGTTGGCTTATGCTTAGAAATGACTGAGTCATTATCAAGACTGGTCTTTATTGTTGACTTTAGGAAAGAAACTCAAATCCCCTTCTAAATATGATTACTGTATAGTATCCAACATACATTAACCTCACTCTGATACCACTTGTAGGACCCCAGGACACCTTGAGAGGGGAGGGGTGAATAAGGGTGTCAACTATTTCTTCTTAAAGTTGTGGATCTTGTTCCCACGTTGGTAGGAACTACTTAAACTTGTATGATGGATATGATCATCAATGAAACATTCACATGCAAAGAGATAACACAAAAATTTTACTTGGTTCACCACTATGGGCTACGTCCAAGGAGCGTACACCGGCAACCTGTCGGTCGTACCAAATTCCACTAATCTTCACTAGTTGTGGATTACAATGGTTCAGGAACAGTCACTCTGTCCCAGTCTCACTGCCTTTACAATTATTCAGGGATAGCTTACGACGTCCCTTGGGTCACTCCCGCTAACTCCCCCTAGCTCACTGCCATTGGTGAAGTCCTACTCAGTTTATAGATGTGAAGGTCTCTTCAATATATTTGCATTGAAGTCTTTGTCACCTGTTCAGCATGAGACTTTACTTGCATCAGATTCTTGAGTTGATGCTCTTTTGTATTCAACCTTCTACTTTAGTGCAATAACTGAATGCACTATATCTTCTTCTTCTCTTCCTTTTATTCTCAATACTAACACCTGATTGTATTGATATATTCCCCTCTTTCTGTGCAGATCTGATTTTAGTTGCATGAACTGTTCTTCTTCTCTTCATAAAGCACAGTGAGGATGTTAAACACCAGTCATGTGTGTGCGATACCACTTCTCTTCATAAAATCAGATTGTTCATTGTTATTTCATATTTGAAAATTAATAAATCATCTATTACACCGAAGGTATAGGGTAATCTTTCAGCTTTCAAGAAGCTCCAAAAAGACGGGCGTACACCAATAGCACCTGGAGCTCTTCCCCAAGCCCGGCATGCAAGTCCCAATATGGCGCGCAAGTCTTCGGCGTGCAAGTCCAAACTAGCACAAAAGGATCACCAAACCACCTACACGACACTACCTTCCTCAACTTCTATCCTGCACAACACACTTCCCTTCTCACCCAAACTACCTTGGGCGTGCAACCAATTACCGGTGTGTAGCTTCAAACACTGGCGCGCAAGTCTACCTACACGATCACACACTACATGTGGGACTTCCACACCTGTGTGACGGGAGCTATGATTTTTCTATGTGTTGAACTCCGTGAGAATTGAGGAGGGTTGGTCCAGTATTTATAGGTATTTGGAACCCCCTGCCCGACAGCGCGCAAGTCTCCCCTCGGTGCGCAAGTCACGGCGTGCAGGTCTCTTCCCCTACAAGTCACTTTCGCGAACAACTTCCAAACTTGCGCGACCCTCCATCCTTTTCCATATTTTGAGTTTCTGACCTTGAAAAACAACAGTCGCGCAAGTTCCCAAGCCTTCTAGGAATCGGCGTGCAAGTCTCTTCATGGCGCGCAGGTCACTTGCGTGGCAAACCCAACACATGCGTGACCCTCTTTCCTTTTGTCGAAGTTTCTTGAATCTCGACATGCCACCATAGAATCTGCCTTGTCAACAAATTTGTGTGTCATTTGTTTTCTTTTTCATCAAGCTCAATCACCTCAAAAGCACTTCTTCTTGTTGATCTGTATCCTTCAGCAACTCTTCTGCTTTTATCACAAACTCCACTATTGTGATATGTATTCTTTGAAGGCATATATTTAGCATCATCATATTCAATGTAAATGTGATGTGCATGGCTATATCAGAATTCCAATCCCCGTATGGCCATCATAGAATTCCAATCACTTGAACATTTTCTTCTTCATCAACTGTCATGATCTACTTCATGCAAACCATATGATTCAATTCGTCAAGATGTCTCTTGAATGGTTCTCATCCAATCATGAGTAATTGCATGACCTTTCCTTCTTTTTTCATCCCTTACTGAGATTTTGTGCTAGTCCCAAGTTTTCAAATGATTTTCACAGGTTATTGGATGTGTAAGACAAGTAAGGAAGCCATGATAAATAATAGGGAATTTTCAAGGAGTCTTGTTTTATGTTTTAATGTTTTATATTTTTTAAAAAAATGAAAACTGTCTTTATGGTATCCACTCTGTAATAATGTGTAATGTTATGAATGTATTGTCCTTATTATCTAAATATCTAATCTTGAAAAGATCCTCAATGTAAAAGGATGTTTTTTCTTGACTAAATTGAAGATTATGTATGTAATAAGGCCAGGTCCTTATAGTTGGTATCAAAGGATGGATTAGATAACTTTAGTGGTTAGGGTGATGTTAATAGAATACCATAAATTATTTTTACTTTACGTTTAATTTGAAATGTTTTAGCATTTAAATATTACCATGTTGCTTCATATAAGACATTTTTGTTTAGAATGGTTATCCGCAAAAGGAATAGGGATGCTAAAGAGGATAGGCACTGACAAAATGACATCCTTCTGGAACAACAGCCTGGAATTGTAGGGATTGGAACTGAGTAGTTTGTGATAGTAACGGCTCAGCTAACACAGGAAATAAATGGTGATGGCATCCATAAAAGAGAACCAATAGAGGTACCATGATGTCGGTCCTTCCAATGAAGTTGTATCAGGTACTTTTTTGTTCACTCATATTTTTCTAATGTTTCGTTTGATATGTGGTCTACACATTCCTTCATCTCTGAGAAATTTTTTGGTAAATTGGAAATATCACCTCAAAAAATGAGACTTGAACTTGTTGTTAAAACACCAGGGGAAATGTTATATCAAAGAGGAATTATAATAACCTTACTATTGTGGTGTGTGGAATGACTTTACCTACAAAACTTGATGTTTTACCCTTCGTCGAGTTTGATGTTATTCTGGGAATGGACTCGCTTTTTGATTATCATGTTAATATTGACTGTAGGGCTAAATATGTTTTTTTTCAGAAAACGTTTCAGTTGATATACAAGAAAGAACCCAAACAATTGATAACATATCAGGAAGATGAAAAAATATTAAAATATGGAAATGAAAGTTATCTTACTCAAATTGTTGAAAATAAGGGAACTGTTCAGATTAATGATGTGCCAATCATAAATGAATACCTTGATGTTTTCCCTGATGAGTTACCTGGTGTCATACCTGATCGGGAAGTAGAGTTCACAATTGACTTAGTTCCTAATGCTATGCCAATTTCAGAACCCCCTTATCGTATGGATCCAATAGAAATTATTGAATTGAAAAATCAGTTGTAGTATTTTCTTGAAAAAGGATTCATTCATCCTAGCACTTCAACATGGGGAACCCATGTTTTGTTTGTTAAAAAGAAATATGGTTCCATGAGACTTTTTCATTGATTATAGAGCATTGAATAACATCACTGTTAAAAACAAGAATCATCTACCTTATATCGATGACTTGTTTGATTAGCTCCAGGGTGCTTAGTACTTTTCTAAGATTGACTTGAGATCCGGATATCATCAGCTGAAGGTGAAGGAGGATGACATCTCGAAAAGAGCCTTTCATACTAGATATGGGAATTATGAATTTGTTGTTATGACATTTGTATTAACTAATTCACCTACAGTATTCATGAATCTTATGAATAAATTATTTCATGAGTTCTTAGATAAGTTTGTGGTTGTATTTATTGATGAAATTATGGTATTTTTTAAAAATAAAGAAGAGGATGTAAAACATCTAAGGGTTGTTCTTCATAATTTAAAAGAAATGAAACTATATGGAAAATTCATCAAGTGTGATTTTTGGTTACAACATATTTCTTTTCATGGGAACATTATAAATAAGGATGGAATAATAGTTGATCCTACCAAAAAAAAGTATTGGTGAATTGACAAGACCCACAAATGTGACATATATTTGTAATTTTCTTAGATTAGAGGGTTATTACCGATGGTTTATTAAGAACTTTGCATGATTATCTAGCCCGATAACTAAGTTAACAGGGAAAGGGGTTAAATTTGTTTGGACAGAATATTGTGATGTTTGTTTTCAGGAACTAAAGAAGAGATCGGTGAATGATCCAGTTTTGGCCATGCCTTCCTGGAATGGTGATTTCGTTATCTACAATGATCCTTCTTTGAATGGACTTGGTTGTGTTTTGATGCATAATAATCATGTAATTTCTTATTCTTCAAGACAACTAAAACCTCATGAGTTAAATTATCCCATCCATAATATGGAATTGGCAGCTGTGGTTTTTGCTTTGAAAATTTAGAGGAATCGTCTATACAGAACCAAATTCCAAATATATACAGACCAGAAAAGTCAAAAGTATATATTCACTCGGAAATAATTAAACATGAGGCAGAGAAGATGGCTAGAACTGATAAACGATTATGATTGCATGATCAATTACCATCCTGGAAAAGAAAACAATGTAGTAGAAGCCTTGAGTTGAAAAAATCATGCATCATTAACCATGTTACATTTGGAACATGATCCCTTGATTAATTATTTGATGAATTCTGTCTTAGTTGTTGTTGGTATAGATAATACATCCCTTTTGTTTCAGGTTTCAGTGCAGTCGTTGTTGTCAGACAGAATTAATCTAGCACAGAAGGAAGACCGTGATCTGTAGAAAAGGTAGAATTGGTTAAAGTGGGTGAGTTGCCAGAATTTATCCTTGATAACGATTTTGTTTTAAGATTTGGAAAAAGGTTGTGTGTGCCTAGTGATTATTAGTTGAAGAAATATTTGTTGTGCCAAGCTCATAGTTCTCCATTTTTTATTCATCCTGGTAGTACAAAGATGTACAAAGACCTTCAGGAGTATTATTGGTGGGATAGAATGAAAATAGATATTGGTGATTTTACCATGAAATATTTGACATGTCAAAAAGTTAAATTAGAGCAGCAGTTACCGAAGGGGACGCTTCAGCCTTTTTCAGTACCCAAGGTGAAATGGAAGAATGTATCCATGGACTTTTTGGTGGGACTACCAAATACTTATCGAGGTAACAATGCAATTTGGGTTATTGTTGATCGGCTAACAAAGTATGTACATTTTATTTCTATTTGAGATACAATGAATTTGGATCATCTTTCTCGATTGTACCTCAAAGAGATTGTTAGGTTACTTAGAGTTCCTCTTTCCATTGTTTCTGACCGAGATCCCAGGTTCACTTATAACTTTTGGAAGGGACTTCAAAAGTCGATGGACACAGAGTTAAATTTCAGTACAGATTTTCATCCCCAAATCGGATGGTAAATCAGAACGAATGATTCAGACATTGCAGGATATGCTTCGAGCTTGTTCAATGGACTACCAGGGATGTTGGGATCAACATCTTTCTTTAGATGAGTTTTCTTATAATAAAAGTTTTCATTCTAGTATTCAGATGTAACCTTTTGAGGCCTTGTATGGGAATTGGTGTTAGACTCCATCATTTTGGTATGAAGTCAATGAAATAAAGATTATGGTGCCATAATTTGTAGAGGAAGTGGCTAAGAAAGTGAGGATGATCCAGCATCACATGAGGACAGCTCAGAGCATGCAGAAAAGTTATACAGATAACATAAGGAAAGACTTCTCCTTCGATGTAGGTGACCATGTTTTCCTTAAAATAACTCCTTGGAAAATTGTGATGTGTTTCAGTAAGAAAGGGAAGTTAAGTCCACGATTCATCGGTTCTTTTTAAATATTTGAGAAATTTGGAACAGTGGCATACCGCATAGCTTTGCCTCCGACTTTTTTTTAGGTACAGAATGTCTTTCATGTTTCGATGTTGAGAAAGTATGTGCAGATTCATCACATGTATTGAGCCCAGAAGCAGTTTAGCTAAAAGAGAACCCTTCTTATGAAGAGAAACCAATTCAGATTATTGATCGAAGGGAATAGGTATTGTGGAATAAGGTAATCCACCATGTAAAGGTTTTTTGGAGAAACCACATAGTTGAAGAAACAACATGGGAGTCTAAAAATGCTATGAGCGAAAAGTAACCCCAGTTGTTTAATACGTAAATAAAATTACGAGGACGCAATTTCAAGAAGGTGGGGATAATGTAAAACCCCAAGTTTTTCTAAAAATAATTAGAATTGCATGGTACTTTTTTTAATAGGTATTTTTAACTAGCCTTTAAAAGATACCTTTTCAACTTCTATGTTTTCAATTTCAAGAAACTATCATCTACAATTGTGTTCAGTATGTTATTTGGGGTCTATTGGAACCAACTTGTTTTTTATGAACAATAACATACCCTTATGAATAGTAATTTGTATTTTAGTATGACCATAATGAATAGTAATTTTTTATTATTTAATTTTCTTAAGGCTTTAAGATAATAACATCTTGGTTAATTTTTCTTCATGATATAGAAGTAGTTATAGAATTAGAGTAGTTAATTTTTGAATTAAGTATGATTTTAATAAAAAATTAAATTAATAATATTTAGAAAATTTATTTCAAAAAATGGACTTCATTTTTGAAATCTACACATCGAAAAATGGTTAGGGTAAATTTTTGGGATTTTTTTGAAATTCTTAAATTTTCGATGAATAGTAAAATACGATAAAATATGATAAATGCTAAATACTTGATTTACTGCATCATATGTGATGAAATGATGATGTAATTCCACTTGGTTCAAACTCACATGACATCTACTATCTCTACTGATCTTGGCTTTCCTCCAAGCCACGTGTCCTCATTGCATTTATCCACGTCAGTTTTTCCTAACGTGTCATTCCTCTATTAAGCCACGTCATTGTATTCCCCCTCTACTTTCCATTTCTCTTCCCTTCATACCCCCTCTCGCTCAGGTTTCTTATCCCAACCTACTCACCCCTCTAATTACCATTCTCTTCCCCTCAAACCCCCTCCCGCTCGGGTATTATATCCTCGCAACCTACGCAGCCTCCAAATCCTCCTCACTGTTGTGCCAAGTCGCCATCTCTTGCTGAATTCATTCCCCCCATCTTCTCCACTAGGGGCCCTCGCAGTTATTCTACAGATGATTTTGGCATTCCACGGTACCCAAAAAATTCAGTGTCCTTCCTCGCTGCAGTCTAGGGATACCCGGAAACCTCCGCTGATGTCTGCATCCTACTCCTACTACAAATTTCATGCAGTCGATGTAACAAATGGAATCCCCACATCATTCTTCAACCAAGTATTCATCTCCGTGAGGGTATTACCGGTTCGTAATTTCAGTTTCACCTGCTAAATTTCAGGGTTGAGGTATCTTTCCAATTTCTATCCACTAATTTTATTCCCCTAATTCCTGCGACTACATCAAACTCATCAATAATATTTCATGTTTCAAATAGTGGTTTCCAATAGCTTCTTCCATCATCCATCCATGCTCCTAGGTGTCATCCACTTAATCATTGGGTTACGGCTTCATCCTACTCGCAAATTGGGTCACACCCACTCATGTACAGTTTATGTATCCTTCTACAATCCTTATTCATATTGTTTATTGTCCATTGTTTACCTTCATAGACACTTCATTCCAGTGTCTATCCAACCTACCAACCCCCTACTGCATGCGATTACAGTGGATTGTTCTTGAGTTTTTCTGGTTTCAAAATCCAGTTTCCAGCAGGCTCTGCCCTCCGGCATCTGCTTCGAACCTCATGTATGATGCAATTTACCTTTTCATGAACCTATATTCATGAATCTACAATAGTCAAATAATTTTACCTCTACATTATCCATGGTTCATATTACAGTGTATTTTCTATCATGTTATGTTTTAAAAAAATTCAAATTCTTTTTTTAGAATTTACTAGTATGAGATTAATTACATATTCTAAGTTTGTTGTAGCGAATTTCCTAGAAATTAACCTCTTGGCTTTTGAATTACAGTTTCCATTCGGTTATTGGCTTCCGCATCATCTTTGAAGGATAGGTATGAAAATAATTACCTGTTCATAGGGCTGACTCATTGCTTCTACAGTAGTGATATCATTGAACTTATCTACAACTACAGGTTCAAATTACAATTTCAGCTCTATCATTTTGTGTTTGAAACAATTTTCAAATTCTTTTTTCAGAATTGGCTGATATGGGAATAATTACATATTCTAAGATTTTTGTAGAGAATTTCCAAGAAATTAACTACTTGACTTAGGAATTCCAGTTTCCAGTGGGTTTTTTCCTTCCACGACATCTTCAAAGGAAAGGTTTGACATTAATTACCTATTCATAAATCTAACTCATTGTTTCTGCAGTAGTAATATCAATTCAATTATCTATAACTTGCGGTTCATATTACGGTATATGATTAGCAATGTTATTTTTAAAAATAACATCTGTATAATGTGGTTATTTTTAGGTGATGCATTAAAAGTTAATGTAGTTTCTTTTTTATTGTGCACGTTGGTATCCAATTGTTCCCTGCGCTAACCCATTGTTACATACTCTCGGAGTCTCCCACAAAATTACCCGTTACAAATTTACTTACACGCCAAGGAAACAAGTTAATTTTTTCTGAAACAAAAACTCTCTTACTTAGACGCCTTGATCAACCGACGTCACTGGTCCTTGTACCGCATGTGAATGGTCAACTAACTCTACAAAACAAAAGCTTCACCTTGCAGCATCACTAGTTTTTCATGATTTCTTTAACAACTCAACTTATTGTACGAACATGGTACACATACATTACTTGACTCAATGACTATATTAGAAAGTATCCATTTTAATTCTATTGTGTTTTTGTCAATACAAACAGCATAAACCTATGCACTGCCAACTAAGATATCTTTGAAAATACCTTAACATATAACTACACAGTCACTTGACTATGTAGATTTGAATTACAAAAATCTACTCATATATTACCACTACTTTGAAGCACCCAACAACATATACCTACTATTAAACATCTTATACAATTGTTTCTAATAGTCATATTAACACTTTTTATTTACAGTACATCATATCATACATATGGATATCGTTACCTTATTCTAATCAACATTTATATTTCAGTGTTTTAATGATCAGGATAACAAGCATTAGTCATAATAAGTGTTGTGAACCTATCATTTGCATCTTCAGTAATCTACTATAAATACATACATGGGCTACTACATCATGAACCACTTTGCGGTTTTCCTTCACCATGTATATTACATTAACTTTACTTTGAACTATGTTTTTATGGTTTCATTTCACAACTTGATAAACAAATATAAATAAACAAAATCCAAAGATAAATTGCCTGACAAACTCTAGAGTTTCAAGGTTACAGTGAAGGAGACTTGTGAAGGAACGACAAACATTATATGAGTTCTTTATTATTTACACTTGGAAATGTTCTACTTATTATCCATCTTTTAGCATTCAAATTCATCATACATGCCCCAATAATAGTGGTGACTATTACTGGAAACTCTGCAATGGAATTTACCAACCATTCTGGTACTCCGACAACTTATTCACTTCCAACTGCTGACATCACTCATGGATTCACATGCATTCCATTATCACCTATATGCAACAATGGATAGTTTTGTGAGTTCTTTATTATTTATTGTTGGAAATGTTCAACTTATTATCCATCTTTCAGTATTTATATCCATCTTACCTTCCCCAATAACCATGCTGTCTACTGCTGGAAACTCTACAATGACATCTACCAACCATTCTAGTACTCCAAAAACTAATTCACTTCCAACGGATAACATCACACATGGGTTCACACATGTGCTATTATCACCTCTATGTAATAATGGTTAGTTATTTTTGTATTTAGCTGTACAATCTTTATGATATTTCACAATGCAATTCATACTAACCCAAATTGAATGTATTTAACTACGACTTTATGACAGTGCCCAAACAGTTCACAGCTCGGTCAAATACAAACATGTATTTCTCATCAAAATCTAGAGATTTAAGGGTACAACGCGAGCTATTGATGACGTAACGACAGAAAGATTGTGCGCAATTAATTTCACTTACTCTAAACTGATCACGTACTTATTATTATTTTGGTATCCGTATTAATTACAATTGCCAGAATATCAATGTCGACAACCATTGGAACTTCTTTAGTGACATCTAGAAGTATGTTTGGTACTCCGTTTAATGGACCTCTAACAAAAAATGGAGGCAAAAATGGAGTCACACGAGTTCCATTATCACCATTTTGTTGCAATGGTTAGTTATGTTAAAATTTTCCTATATAAACCATTGGGTTTGACATTATATTTCAAATTGGCACATATTAAAATTATTTATCTGCTTCTTTGAGAACAGTGCCAGAACTGTCTGCTCCTCAGTCAATATTGTCTTTTGGAACAAACAAAAGAAAACAACGACCAAGTGACATGACACATTCTCCTATATTGTTCTGTAAGTAACATAACTATGTTGTTTCATTAACATAATTTCAGTCAGACATCCTTTCTACTCACTGTATAATAGCATAGTCATTATTTTCCATACCTCTAATGACTACTGAAAATGGTCTATTGGAGTCATCACCTTCCGCCTCGACGTAGTAAGCACAACTCCTATTACAAAAAAGTTCCATGAATATTTTTATGGTTTTATTTATTATGATTCATGAAAATTTTTCATGAAGAAAGTGCATGTTTTAGAAGAAAAAATTTGGTTCCACAGTTGTATCATGCCTCCAAACAGTACTACTCCCTGGTTATGGTTTTTGATGTTTATAATATTTTAGTTTTATAGTTTTATAATAGATAACTATTAAATCAAAATACTTAATATGACTGACCGTATAATCAAAATATTAAATCCAATAGATTTAGAGTGCAATTGATGGTTAATAATAAAATGGACTCATTTTCAGTTGTTTTATTTGATAAACAGGTCATGCGGTTCTTACATAAAACAGCTGCAGAGTTGAGAGCTGCTTTGATATAGGTACAACTAACCTCTTGTATCATCTCTAAATATTTTCAAACCTTTGTTCCTAAAAATTCTTATCATTTTATAATTAGGACGATGAGGAGTATGATTTTCCTCAAGATTTAACATTTTCAAATCAAAGAAAGTGCTATTATCTATTGATGTATCGACATATAATATTCAAAACTGTCATCATTCTTTCAAACAAAATAGCTATAAAGTACTATCTATCCGTGATAATGAAGATTACTTCAGAAGCTTTACTGACAGCTTCGAACAGATTCAGGTAATAAATCTATGGTATTCCTAAATTCCTTATAATAATTAAAGTAGACTTCATTTATTTTTATTAATAAATAAATGTACAGGGACATCAAAGCAGTGGGTCATCAGAAGTTCGTAGTGGCATATAATATATCCAGGTCTAGTACTATTAAGGTTTTCCAATATGATTTTCTAAGACATGAAAATCACCTTAATTTATCATTCCTTTCAACCTTTTATAATTACAACATCGAAGTGTTATGTCTTCGCCATCAACTTCAAACATTGGTACAAGATTTAAAAGTTCTGCCTCAGATATTTTAGCTACTCGGGTATATAGCAGGTACATCCAGTGACTACTACCTTTATATTGTTCCTATACATATACATGCATGAATTGCATCATTGATAGTGTTATCGAGTCTGCAGAGTACACCGAAATTATTAGAAAATGTATACTGCTCATTGATAGGTTTTTTCTAAGTTGTAGATACATCATAACAAAGATAAAATTAGAAAATGTATACTGCTCATTGAAAATGTATACTTCTCATTGAGAGAATTTTATTAGTTCTTTATTATAACTATGACTATATTAGTTCTTTCTTATAACAATAACCATATTAGATCTTATAATAATGACCATATTAGTACTGTAAACACTGTAAAAAGTTTAAAAACTATACAGAAAACATTGACTAGATTAGTTCTTTCTTATAACAATGACAAGATTAGTTCTTACTTTCAGAATTTAGGTTCTTTATTATAGAATTGGGTTACACAAAATCAATGTATAGTAATTTGAAAAACAAAATTACCAGATTAGTTTTCTGTACAATTTTTAAACTTAACTATTTTTTCTGTATGTTTAGTTATTCCTGGTCATTTTTTTAAAACCTGTACAAAAATATTGTGCTGTTTTTTGTACAGTTTTTAAAGGAACGTATTAATTTTCTGTATGTTTAGTTATTTCTTGTAGCTTTCGGTAACACCCACTCAACGTAAGGTTTTTAAAAACTGTTCTAAAATCTGCATGTTTTTTGTCTTTTTTTTAGCAATTTATGTTCTATATTCATTCTTCGTGGTCATTTTTTCGCCAATTTTTTCTACATTGTTTCTACATATTCTAATATGTATATGTTTTTTTGAAATTTTTATACGTGTTATAAGTTTCTTCATTCATTTTTAGTACTAAAATCTCCATGTTGTTCAGAATTATTTATACATGTTATAATCTGTACATGTACATATCCAACTACACTATTTATTGTCTGATTTTACATTAACAATTTGAAAACATATAACTCCACTGCCATCTTTTTTTCCATTTTTTCTACATGTTCTAATATGTACATGTTGTTAAACCTTTTTTATACATGTTATATGTTTCTACATTCATTCTTAGTACTAAAATTTGCATGTTCTTCAGCATTAAATCTAATGTGATTTGTTCTAAAGACTGATGTATTTGGGATTTATCATGTTATAAATTTTATTATGAGTTTTATACAGGTTGATTATCAGGTTTCCATACTAGAAATCTTTCATGCATGAATTTTTTTCATGACGAAGAGTTTTCTTGTCATGCTGGATGGTTTTGTACATTTTCTAATCTGTACATGTTTTTCAGCATTTATTATACATGTTATAAGTTTCTTGTATTCATTCTTAGTACTAAAATATTCATGTTGTTCAGAATTATTTATACATGTTCTAATATGTACATGTACCTATCTATCTTCTCTATTCTTTGTTTGATTTTACATTAACTATTTGAAAACATATAACTCCACTGTAGTCTAATTGTTTCTACATTTTTTCTACATGTTTTAATCTGTAAATGTTGTTCAGCCTTTTTTATACGTAGTACTAAAATCTGCATGTTCTTTATCATCATTTATATTGTGGTCTGTTCTAAAGACTGATGTATTTTGGATTTCTCATGCTGGAAATTTTAGTATGAGTTTTCTACATGTTGATTATCAGTTTTTCATACTGTAAGTTTTTCATGCAGGATGTTTTTTCATGCTAGACGATTTTCTTGTCATGTTGGATGGTTTTCATAGTGGATGATTTTGTATCAGTTTTTCATGCTAAAAATTTATCATCATGCTAAAAGTTTATCATCATGCTAGAAGTTACTCATCATGGAGGAGGATAATTCTGGATGTTTTTTTGTTATGTTGTAGGTTCTTAATGGTGGAAGTTTATGTTGGAAGTTTACTTAACTTGGGGTTTTCATGCTGGAAATTGTTTCTTGCTGGATGGTTTGTTGTATTTTATGTTCTCCATGTACCAGGAAAGATTTCATAGGTTTTTGATTAGTTGGTTTTCTCTTGTTTCCATATTTAATTCAATCATTTTCACATTTCTCAGTTTTATTATTACATCTTTTCTGATGTTTGAATTATCTTTAAATTTTTATTCAAAATTATTTTTTGGTCTAACTTTTATAAATACTAATCTCTTATTAAAAGAAATACCAGTAATCGAATATGCCATGAAATAGCACGGAAGATTACTAGATGTTACTATTTTGGGTACATAAACTGAGATTATTCATAGTATTGAGAAAAAATATTATAATAAAGATTAAAATAATGAAAAATACCCCCTCTCCCCCACTATAAATACCACCCTCACTCCCCTCTTCCTCCCATAACTCTCAAGCCTTGAGAATTGTCTAATTTCTAGAAAATTCGCTCCCCAATCTTCTTCCCCACGTCCTAGAGCTTCTAGTCTCACCAAAAGACCAAAACCAAAGCCCTTAAGGAGGATCTCAAGGAGATGAGATCAAGAGGTAAACATCCTCTTTTATTTTCATTCTTGACTTTCATTTTATGTTATTCTCTTCAATTACCTTTGGATTATGATGAGATATTTCCTTAAATATCCCCCCTTACTACCCATATTATTTATGAATGGTTATATATCCCATTACTCTCATCAAACTACTTTATAAAATTTTAAGAGATGCTATTAGGATGCCAAATTTTCATGAGAAATTTATCAAGTTTTCTTTTATTTTAAGATTCCTTTATTTTATTCATCTTTCCTCAACTCCTCTTAACCAAGAGAAATGAAAGCTCTAGAATCTTGTATACTATGGATTCTATCATCTTCAGGGAAAATTCATCATCATTATTTTTCTCCTCCCCCACTTGTTCAAGGAATTAAAATATTTTCTATGATGTGTTGAATTACCGACATCGTGGACGATGTGATTTCAATTTTCATTAATTCTTTCACGTTTGGTCATAAAACCATTTTTATGATTGAACCAGGTTGTAATAATATGTATTATGTCTCATCCATGGTTCTGGAATTCTTTTTTACTCGTGGTTCTAAATTATAATACAAAATGAGGTTGTTGTTATCAAAGAACCACTAAAAGATCTAAACAAACATAATTAATGTTTAAAATTATGAATCATCCTCATATAAAACATAAAAATGATAAATGGTAAAATTTATTGTACTAGAAATATGTAAATACCATTTCATTCCAATTCTGTAGTTTCACTTCCAATCGACAAGAACATCCATCATGAACCAATCATGTAAATCATGTAAGGAACTCATCCAAAACAGTGCAAGAACAAAATGCTAATAATTAAGGGGTTAAGTGATGTTATGAGATGATCATATAAGATGTTATAAACATGAAAATATTTCTTTAATATATTAATAACACTCTTTTGACCATTATACAGGAGGTTTAAACAAGTTTTAAGTAAGACAAGCCCGAGGTAAGGGAATTCTTAACCTGATTTCCATTCTTTTGGTTAACCTTCTAATTCATTATTTATGTGCTACTTAAATTGTTAATGTGATGGTTTCTCTTTATGTTATGTTTTATTATCTTTATTTATAGTATATATACACACTCCATCTATTCTATTAATCCTTTCTTCAATTGTATGATATTTATAAGTGGATTTTCATTAAAAATCCTCTGTTTAAATTTGGTTTTACGAAATTCAAAAGTAATGTTTTTATGGAATTATTCATGTTTTATGATTATTTTTTGGTTCTTGGGAATTATTTATGTTGAAGTGTGGGACCTATATCTTACTCCAATGCATTGGGTATGAGTAAGTTGGAGGTCGGCTGTAAGGTTACTCAAAGTGTAACTACGATGGTTACACAAAGTAATGTAGCAGTGAGGGTTACAGATTATAAGGTAGCCATGAATGGTTACAAGATTATGTAAGTAATGCCCCAAGATACCTCTATGATTATATTTACGTTCTCATGTTTTTTGGGATCCTGTGTAATATCATGTTACACGAACTGAGCATATATGGGTGACAAGCATGACTTTTGAAAATGTTTTAATATGTTACGAGTATTCATGGACTAATGTGCTCTTTCCTTCTTTTTTCATCCCTTACTTAGCTTTTGTGCTCATCCTAAGTTTTTAAATTATTTTTACTGGTTAATGGATGTGTAATAGATGGAATAAATCCATGTTAAATTTTGAAGAACTCTCAAGGAGTCCTGTTTTCAGTTTTAATGTTTTATATTTTTTTTTAAATGGAAACTATCTTTATGGTATCCACTCTGTAATAATGTGTAATGTTATGAATTTATTGTCCTAATTCTCTAAAGATCTAAACATTAAATGATACTCAATGTAAAAGGATGTTTTTTCTTGACTAAATTCAAGATTATGTATGTAATAAGGCCGGGTCCTTATACATGTCTTTTGGGATACCATGTCTAATCATTCCTATTATTCATGAAGGTATAAGCATAAATGACCAACTTATGAGGTATGGGGTTATGATCCATAAGATATCTAATATTATTAGGGATATTGACATCGAGGACTTTGATCTATTCATGAAATCATCGAACAATGGAAACCAAAGATAATTATCCTTTTAAGAGCCAATGTTGGAATTAAGAGAATCCATATAATTATATTCATCATCATTTATTTATAATTTTTGTTATTCCATTCCATGTAGAATATAACAGTTAATAGATATTTCTAGAAGCAAACCATTTAGTGAATATTTTCTTTAAAAACAGGTTACTATTAGTATTATATGTTATTAGTCTCTAAATAATGTATTATTATAGATCTTTATTGAACCAATTTTTATTTTTTTCCAAGGAATTCTCCTTCAATGATTTATAAAAATGGACAATTTAAACATAACCACATTCTTCTCAAGGATATTTACACTCTATATGAATTTTTGGATGATTTGAGTAAGGATTTTACTCAATGTTATTGAAAATCTATATACTTTAAAATAATATAACAAATTGGGAATGAAAATACCCTTGATAAGATAAATCCCACTAGAAAGGGAGATATACATCCCTTACAAAAAGATTAACAAGATTTTGACAAAAAATGAAATATCTCTAAACTATATAACCTTAGGCCTTCCCCAAAACAAGGGTGTTTAAAAAATAAATTAAAGGAAATATTACCACCATTTTGTTTAATATACTCTTAATTATAAAACCTTACATGTATGTTGTAGTTTTGATTAAATAAAATATGGGATTTTCCCAGTTTATGTGATGGTTTGGGATAACTCCATAATGTTCAAGAACACACTTAATGGATTTGATATTCCATTAGCCACCTTGAAGAAAAAAAATCAGATCATCAAAATAAAAAACATGGATTCTATATTTTATTTGTATCCTTACTTTAATAGAATCGATTCCACCTCTATAACTATATTATAGATGAAACTTATTAATTAATACCTATAAATAAAAAAATAGTTTCAAATAAGTAGTATACTTATCTAATAATATAATAATATGAGAAATATTATTCGTGAATTCCATTTACTGAAGTAAAGATCTTAAATGATTTTAAAAAGGTAATAATCATATCATTAAAGATATCACTAAATCCAAACATACAAAGAACATTGATTTTTAAATCCTAATTAATAGTGTCAAGGGCCTTCTTAAAATCCAACAAAAGATAAATAATACCTTCTTAGTAGTCCTTAATAGTTAAATACATTCAATGGAAGTTAATAATAATATATAGAACATTATTCCACATAAAAAATACATATTGAATATAGGAAATCCCCTTACTAAGGATATTGGATAGAATGGTGGCCATGAATACTATCAGAATCATCTAGATAGAGCTTACATGTGAATAAATCTGAAGAAGGTGAGAGAATCAATAGCCCTAATCTTAGAAAAAAGGACCAGGATTTTAGAATTGATTCCTTTAGGGAGTATACCATTCTTGAAAAAAACCCATATTTAATATTTCATCTTGGACAATATTCCAGTATTCTTGAAAAAATAAATTTGTGTAGCCATCTAGTCTAAGTGAACTCATTGGATTAAAATAAATATTATATTCCATTACTTCCACATTATCTAGTAGTCTGGTAAGCATAACATTAGTTTAATGATTGAGAATTTTTGGGAATGAAATTCAAAAAGTCAATGAGATTAATAGAAGAACATAATTACATTTGATTTCATGGAGATAATTATTTAGATATTTAGTTTGAATAGATAACATATGAGTCCTACTCTATTAAGGAATTGGAATTTTAATCTCATAATCATCCATAATTATTAATAATGGCTATTTCTTCCATTATAATATTTTAAAATATTTTAAAGAATATTTTTGTAGTTAGGTGTTGAGTTAGAATACAATTATCAGGTCCATGGAGGATCAATATTGATATAATAAAAATAATAAAAATATTATATCATGCACACATGGATTTTATGAAATAATGGAATAACTCCCAAATTGTATCTTAGATGGAAAATATGAGACCACCAATAAATCTGGAATATGTGTCTCACCCTAGGAATGACATAATATTTGTTGTCATCAGGTGTTTTGTTAAAGAGAAATCATAGGTGAATAATTAATAAGTAAATAAGTTATGTTACTTATTTATCCATTTAATATTAGTGACCTAATATCCCTATATAAAATCCAAATTAAGACAACCCAATGGGTTATCCATATAACCCAATAATCATTGAAAAGTTTATATAGGAGATTTATGTAGATGAAAATGAGAATGGAGATCAAAGTTCAATTTTATATGGAGTCGTATTCACCAAAGAAGATCTTGGATCTCCCTAACGATAATGATGTGGAACCATTATGAAATAATGATCAATCTAAACTGAAATTATGGATTTCTTGTTGTATTTAATCCCTGTATTTTTCATCCATTTTTCGATGCAAATCAATCATTCTAACAAATTGATTCTTGGGTCAACTGTGGACTTTTTAGAATGAATTTTACCTTCCATGGACTATGAATTACTAATTATTTGTTAAATCCCTAATAATTGATATTAATTTTTCATTATAATGACAATGGATTTATCCCAAATTGAACAATGGATGAGTTTTTCTCATCATGTTTTGTTTTTTATATTTATCCCATTGTTCTTAATGTGTTCATCTTCAATAGTCCCTTTTGGTCCGAAGTTTGAAAAATAACTGGTGAGAGATCATTATACAATCATTATTTAGTAAAAGAAATTGTCACCATTGGTTCATGTTTGGAATTTATGGTGTGATCAAGGTTTGAAGATGTCAATGGATGATCCCGTGATAGATCATAGGGGGATAATTTTTGGGATTGACATTTTTGTGATAAAAAGAAATGATCGATGATTTACAAGATGATTGGGTGGTCAAAATCTATCCAGCAATGATGAGAAGGTTCAGTTAAGTCCAAATTCATTTTTTAAAAGCTTTGGCGGCATAATCAAAGGTAGAGGCAATGTGAACATAATCTCTTGAGAACTAGTGAGTTCTATAAAAACATGACATACCCATCATGTAGTTCAAAAAACACATGTCGTGTAGTCCCCCCAGCTATGATGGTTAGTGTTTTGGGAAAATTAAATATCACACTTGGTATGGGACCTAAAAAATTCCCTTAAATCTACAACTAGAGGTTTTTCATGTACCCTAGGGGTAAACAAGCATAGACTTGTATTAGTGCATGGCCATGACTAGGGTACACGATCATGACCCTGGTACTAAGACATGTCCAGGTATACGAGCACGTCCAGGTATAAGGTTATGACTAGTGTAAATAGAAATAACCTAAGTAGATGAGAATATGCTCATATTACACAGGAATGAGGCCGAAGTACATGAACAGACTCGATATATCCAATACATGTCATGTACTCCCAGTACATGTTGTTTAATTCTTCTAGGGATAGGTGAGTCCCTTGTTACCTTTAGTCTAGAGAATTATTAGTTAGGTGAGTTCCCTTATTCCATCCATATAAAGATTTAATGGTTCATTATATCTTATATATAGGATATGATCCCCTACATGGTATTTTTCTTTGATAGAGTTATAGAATCTATTCTTATGGACCCGAGTGTGATCCTCTATCATTCTTTCATCTTCCCAAGGTGGGATCTGAGGGATCATCTTGACTAATTTACATGGGTTTATGATTCACTATTACAGAATAATTCTAGATAGTTCTAGGTATACCCCATAGGCCCTAGGGAGATCCCCATCTATGTATTGAGATCTTTATATCTCTAGCATGTACTTCTTCTTTGAGATACCAATGATAATTAACTCTCAGATGAGGACCTTCGGTGTTTTCAGACATGAGGATTGTGTTCTTCTAAATGAGTGTTACATTGAATCCTCATCCATGATTATAGGATGGAAGTATGGTAGTGGATTTACCTTGAAAATTAGTGTCTAACTTGAGTATATTGATGTTTGTTATTTTCATTATGTCTCATATCCTGATTAACATGATTTTAGATTGCATGTTGGATTTTTTCTGTAGATGGGAGGATCACCTACCCATGGTGGATCTTTCAAATAACAATTATACACTCCATTATCAGTATGGAACGATTTGAGGCCTCATTCATGATACCATATAGATCGCTACTATACTAGACTGATCTAGGAGGATAGAAATTATGGGCCTACAGTTTATATGATCAATGATAGAGGAAGTGAATATCATCCAGCAACATATGAGGACTAACTAGATCCATCATAAGTATTAAAAAGACTGATTATGTGGGATTTTTAGTTCAATGTGGGGGACCATGTGTTATTAAAGGTATTTCATTGATGTGAATTCTAGAGATTTGACTATGATGACAAGTTATCATTCAGAATCATTGGTCATTTCCTCATATTATATAATGTTGGAGAGGTTGCATACAACATGACCCTACCAGCGTAGTTGGACTAGGTACATGATTTCTTCCTCATGTCATAGTAGAAAAGGTATGTGAAAGACCTATCACATGTTATTTATTGGGATGAGCGGGAAATCAAGGACGGTTTGGCCATTCTAGAGTACCCATTAGAGGTCAAGGATCTATAGGATAAGATCCTTCATAAGGGAGTGATTCCATTGGTGTGTGTCCATTGGACATAGGGGGATCTATAATAAATAATTTGGGTGTGGGAGAACCAGATGCAACCTCAATACCATCATATTTATTAAAAATATTTATTCTTTTGAGGATAAAAATCCATAATATGGGAATATTTTAACAACTCTATTTTTTATATGTAAAAAGATAAAATATTTTAATGATTTTTTTCAAAGCCAGGCCCTGAGTTAACATTGGATTTTGGGTCATGGGGAGGCTCAGTATTGATTTAATAAAAATATTAAATATATTATATAACATTAGAATAGTTTTTATGAAAAAATAGACTAAATTTAAAACGGTTTCTCATATGGTAAATCTAAAACCACCATTAAATTTAGAATGAAGGTTTCACCATAGGTGTGACATAATATTTTTAGTGTTGGGTGTTTTTTAAAAGAGTTGTCACATGAAGATAATGACTATTATATTACTTATGTAAATTATTTTTTTATATAATAAATTTGTCCTAACATCCCTATATAAAAGCTCAGTTATATCCAATCATTAGGTTTATCTGCATAACCCCAATATTTTTGAGGGGGTTGTGGAGGAGAGTTTTATGGATGATAATAGGACTGAGGATCAAAGATCAATTATTAATGGAGTCATCTTCTCCAAAAGAGTTCATAGATATCACCAACGATAATGATGTCGAACAATTATTCATTAGTGATTGAAACAATTTCGATGTAGGGTGTTTTTTTGTTAGATTTAATCTATGAATTGTTTATCATTTTTTAACATGAATCAATCCATATAAAAAAGTGACTCTTGGGTCGAACGCTGATTTACAGGTAAGTATTTTATCTTTATATGTTTAGGAATTGTTATTGCTTTGGTTAATCCCTGATTATTGATATTAATTCATCATTATAAATATAATATATTGAGGTAAACTCAAACAAATACCTATTTTCATTCCCTTTGGTGTGTCTTGGGAATTTCCCCCATCGTTATTAATGAATTCATCATTAGTGCCCTCTTTTGGTAGGATTTTCAACAAATACCTAGTGAGTGATTATTTGAAAATCAATATTTTTCACAATAGATCATCACCATGGGTTTTGCATAAAAAATGGTGCAATCAGGGTTTTATGATGATAATAGACAATCCGATGATGGATCAAAGGTTTCTAATTTAGGGGATTGGTGTTTTGGTGATGAATATCAATGAAAGATGGTTCTTGATGGAATTTGGTGTTAAAAATCTAGGAACTAGTTAAAAATAGGTTCAGTTAAGCCTTGATTCATGTTTATTGAAAGATTTCGTAGAAAAATCAATATTGGTGGTTGTTCCAGTGGAATCGTGTGAGAACAAGTGGAGTTTTAAAAAACCAAAAATACATGGGGTTTAGTTTGAAGAACACATTCCGTGTTGTGACATGGCTATAGTGGTTGGGGTTATAATAAAATTTAATATCACATGTCGTATAACCTTAAACTGGAGGTTCAACATGTATCCTAGAGGTACATGGTCTTAAACATGACCAAGTACATGATAATGGATAAGGTATGTGAGCATGAAAAAGTACTCAGACATGACTAGGTACATGAGAACGAACAAGTACATGTGCATCACCAGTGTACATGGGCATGGAATGACTACACAAGAAAGGGATCATAGTACAAGTGCATGGTTCATATGATGAAAGAAAACACAATCCAGAAAATACAATCCATAAATACCCCGTACATGCTGTGTACTTATTAAATGGAATTTTGAATCCAAATTTCTCTTTAGTCTATATAAGTATTAATATGGTAGGTTTCCATTGTCCATCTATTTGAGGGTTTAATGAGGCATTATGTGTTGAGCAAAGGATGTGACCCCTCATTGGTATTAGTCTCAAATAGTGTTATATAATCAATCCTTTTATACCAGAGTGTTCTCCACTCTCATTATTTCTTCTTCCTTAGGAGGGGTTTTAGGAATTACCATGACCAATATACACGAGTATATTATCCCCTACACAGTGGGTAATTCGAGTTAGGGAATGGTATACCCCAAATACTCTAGTGAGATACCATATATGTATATCAAGATATTTAGATTTATTGTGTGTACTTTATCTTGGTGAGGACCAATGATAAAAATTTCTCATATGAGTGACATTACTGTTATCATAAATAAGTAGCGAGTACTCATAGATGAATGTTATCTTAAAGCCTCATGTAAGAACCTAGACTGGCAGTACTGTTGTGGATTTACCATAAGACATAGTGTCTAATTTGAGTATATATGGCTATTATATTCTCTTTATGTCTCATAATATGTTTGACATATCTTTGTGATGGTGAAATGATCTATCTATCAATCTTAATGATTTATGTTTGGTGATTTTGGGGTGTCATATTGGGTATTGTTATACTCACCCCTGTATGGGATCTTCCCACACATTTCATTTATTATACAGATGACATACCATTCAATGGGTTCCTAGGTGGACCAGAAGTAGGCATAGCATAGTTGAGCTGGATGGGAAACTATTAGAACGAGGAGTTTCATTTGACAACAATCCCCTCCTTATCAGGTTGGACTCTTTTTACATGTTTGGTGGGTTTGTATTTAAACTTTTATACTTTCTTGAAAAATTTTCATACCTTGATTAAATGATATATCTATATATATATTCATAACTTGTGGTATTTGTTGTATTTTATCTTTCACCAATGTATTTGTGTTTGGAGATGCATTCATGCATACAGGTACCTTATTCTAAGGCCTCCTATGTGTGTGCTATGGCTACTCGACACTTATTTCCAACCCCTGGCCTATTAAAGGTGGGATAATGGTGTCACAATCCGATTACCACTAAATAAGTAGGCCCTAGTGGGTCATTCCAGGAAATTACTCTATAATTTTCCTTCTAATTTAAGAATTTAGTGAGAGGCTTTGGGTAATAATTTTTTGGGTGGTGACATAGTGATATATTTGTTGTTTGATGTTTATGTATTGTGAAATAATACATAAGTCATTTAGATTCCTTTTATATTAATATGTGATCGGGTTATATCCTATGTATATTTTTTTCTTGTATATTATCACTATTTAGAAATATTAAAATGCATCATGTTTTTATAAATGAAATTTATACTATATCATTCATTAATGTGTGACCCATATATAACTTGAGAGTAGAATGATAAATAACCACTTAGAGATAAATAACTATTTTTTACATAATCGATAATTTTTATGGAATGTAATGGGTTGTGATAATATGTTAAAATTATCATGAGTAGAGGCACATAAAGAGACATAGTGTTAATTAATTATAAAAAAGTATACCTGATTATATAGATTGAATTGCTAGAGTACACTATATTTAATGTTATAAATAATTTCATTGGTATTCTTGGTGTTTATATTTCATAGTAATCTTTATTATCATATGTTATCAATGTAATCTTGATAAGAACCATCATACATTGATACCATTATTATTTCAACTTTGCTGTTGTAATATCTCGTTACCAGGTTCTAGGTTCTTCTTGTGCCTTTTTATCATTATATGTTTGAGTTTTATTTTAGGTTGTTTTTGGAGAATTTTTTTTTCTTTAATGTTTTTGGGGATATGAATGGTTGGAATACAATTAGGTAAAAACAAGAAATTCATCCCAATAAGCTATGTGCCTTGTCTTGAGGCAATGGAGGGTGGCACATGGTTATTTCTAACCATAAATATCCCCTTCAAACTATGTATCATTGGACAATGGGGATTATCATAGTTGGCACATTGTTTCCTAACCATGCACCGAAACCATGCATATTTTATTAGTAAACTAGGGATGAGTGGAAAATCAGTGGAAGTTTTGTCAAAACATGTGGCCAAACCAGACAAATCATCCAAAATCCCAGTGAGGGTGTGTAATTAGGTGAAATTTTAGTACTAATTTTGTTTCCTAACCTAGTAAACCATATGAGCATGTTTTTAATCCCTTAAAATTTTTAATTAATATCTCATGACCTGCATTTGTAACACTAAATGCATCCCATTTGTCCATAAATCTATTTTTTCCATTTTAGGATCTCAAGAGAGGATCTTTTACTCCTCCAACCCCTTTACTCTTAGAAAAAAGTTATGATAGATGTGATTTAGCTCTCTTTGGTATGTGTAACCTATATGTTTTTTAATTATTCTCTATTTTATTCCCTTATTCTTAGAGAGTGATGAATATTAATGTTGTTGATGGATCTAGACTTTTTTATAGTTTTTGATTATAAGGATTCTTCTTTGACCTTCAACATCTTCGGTTCTCCATTAGGGATTCCTATTTCGAGTGATTGATAGATAATGTAATTAAATTTTGGTGGTTCCATAAGGATTTTCATACAATTAAAACCTTTATTTTTTAATTGATTTGAAATTAATTTATAATTGATTTCCTTGAGTTTTAAATATTTTACACTTGATTACAAAAAGGCATGTAGTTGTTAAATAAAACCCCCTTTCAATGGTTTTGATAAATAGGGTGGATTTTGAGAGAATGTGACTTGAATTAAGAAATTATTTGATGAAATGATTTGAGGACAATTCTTAAGAAAAATGACTTTAAACAAAAGATTATTTTGAAAGTCATAAACTTGAAGATAACATATGATTTGGTTTTGAAATTGAAATGGAATGTTGAAAAATTAAATTGGGAAATAAAATATAAATTTTTATTTGAATTGAAATTATTTACATTGATTCATTGATTGAGTTAAATAACATGTGAACCTAATTAGTTAATAGGTGATTATTATAAGTACGCCAGTACTATGACTCCATAGAAATGGATTTATGATTAAAACTATAACTAATACATGATTAATAGGATTTTTTACAATGAGATGTTGATTTATTCTATCATGATGTATTGAACCTTAAGGATGTGCGCACAAACACATTTAGCCATGATGATTTATTGAGTAGTGTGAGGATATTATATCCCGAAACTAACAGATATCTTGAAATATGACAATGGTTCTTGTTTGATATTTTTTAAACCATATGGGGGAAAGGAATCTGTTGTTAATATAAATAAAAAAGACTCTTTTTAAGAATTTCAAAAGAGGAAACCCATTACAAACACAGTGGAAAAATGACATAAAAATCCATACCCAAATAGATGAAAAAACCGAGTGATCACAAGAAAGAAAAAGTCATGATAAGAAATGGAAATAGTTTCATCGCCCCTAAAAGATAATGAAACAGGAAAATTGGTCAAACAGAAAGTCTCTCCCCCCTTCCAAGATGTTGAAACCTGATGGATGTACAATGAAGAAGATCACCCCTCCCATGAACATTGAAATTTGGAAGGAAAACCAGACGACAGATTCCAGCACATAAATCTCTCTTTGGATCCTCCCACTCGAAAATTCTTGTTAATATATCATATCAAGTCAACTTGATACAACATAAATCAGGGCAAAATCATTGTACAAAATTTATTCAATCCACCCATATTTCTAACAAGTTGGGATAGGGATAGAATATGGGTGTCAACACACCCATCCCTCTTTAGAGTCAACCCACCCAATAGTACAAGCATTAAGCTGCACTACCATCCAAATGTGATGAAACAAAATACAAGACCCACAGTGAAATATTCTACCCATCAACAAACATGATTCATAAAAAAATTCAAAACAACAGACAAAAATGTCTAAGAAAAGTCTATACCCCACTCGAATCATATCCAATCAGTATTTTCATCCATCAAACAAAGACAAACACCCACTAAAAAATTGGTGCCACAGACCAACCAAGGTTATACCTAAAATACTTCGGTATAGGAATAAAAAGACTATTTCACCCAAAAATCAATTCAATGATCTCTAGATACTACCACAAGAAGAAGACACATCCACCGCCTGGTATCCAATCTCCATCGCCAAATAATGATGCCAGAAAAATGCCTCCCATCGAGTCATCCGCCAATTACAACACATACCACCTCCCATATACCTATACTGAAAGAATATTTTTATTTAAAAGTTGAAACAAACATTTAATACCTTATATTTATTCTAATTGATTCAAAATGGATTAATTTTTATGAAATGTCTTATAGAACATTTTGTGGAATCCTGTTGGGATGTTTTTTCTCACAACCTACCATTTCCTTTGGGTATTTTTAAATCATATAATTATAGTTCTAAGAAAAGGTATTGTTCCACTTAAAGGTAGAGACTGTTATTTATTTAAAGGACCTTGTGTGATGGTGGTGACTAGTGAAGATATGATCCACTTGTTTTATGAATATTTTGGGATCTTACATTCATGTATGTTGTGTCATCTTCTGAATGATGTATTTATTTTGGATCATTATTTTTCTTCTTTTGGCACTTTTCTCTCTGAGGAGTGGTTGGAAAAATTAATATTTGTTATTTTATCTTCCATATTTATATTGGTTCTTGATCTTGGGGAAAAATAATTCCCCTTGATTTTAATTGATTCCCAGTCACTAGTTTCTAGCCCAAGGGGATCAAGAATTCCCTTTGAGTCATGTCAATGTAATCTTGGGTACTATGGTACCAGGGTATTTGTGTTGGTTCATAGAAAAAGTGGTATTATAGGGTGGTTGAGTACATTTTCTTGACATAGACATTCATTCGAGGATGTCTTGGTAGGTATAAGATAATATTTTCATGAATTAAGGGGTAGTTTATGAGTGATTTCTTTACTAGATCTCATCATAGAGACCTTAAGTCACCATAGGTGTTTGGGAAATATTTCAATGAGGAATAATTTATTTGATTCTCATATTTTCCAAGAATTGTCTTTTTTTTAATCAAAAAAATTTATAATTACCTTTAATGGATTTTAACTCATTGTATCACTTTATTGAATTGATGACCCGAGTATATTTGATGATATTATTATGTTTCTTATTTATGTATTGAAGTACCATCCAATCATGAAGACATTTTAATAGACCTCAGGAGGGAGATTTTGATGAACTGTGACCATAAAACAGTCCAGTTTACTAGAAAATCTGTGAGATTGTAGTACATGTAGTCCAATGTCTCGGACCAATAGCCACACCCATTCTTGTTCAGGTTCCAATAGTGTAGCATCAAAGGGATGAAATTAGTGATTGTGATCATGATTTAATTTAGAATAATCCACATATTTCCAAGGATCAAATGATACTCATGAGGTAAAGGATTGGTATAAAACTATCAAGTTACTTTTCATGTTATTTAAAATTATAGATCTAATAACAGTGAAATGTGTTACATTCATGATTGATGGGCCAAGTAAGAGGTGGAGGGATTCAAGGTTTATTGTGAAGAAACATGAGTGTTTGGAGTAGAAAGACTTTATAGATCATTTTAGAAAGAAGTTATATCTAGAATCAATGGTATTTGAATAAGACTATGAAAGTTCTAAACCTCTAATAAGGTAACATAACTTTGACTTAGTATGAAAATATCTTCACTGAACTTATTCAGTTTTTTCTCAATGTAGTGATGAATGAAAAAAATAAAGGCCCAAATATTGATTATGTATCTTTGAACTAGTATTGTATCTCAATTATTCATGTTGAATCTCACTTATTATTGGTACATGATGGATTGAGTTTTAATGGATGAGCCTAACCTGGCAGGAAATCTAGGGTTGATGAGAGTTACTACTACTCTTAGTGATACTTATACTAGTTCCTTTAAAGGAAAAAGGATGTGTGATGAGTCTTATGATGGATATTGATAGTTGGATTCATCCCTACCTTCTATGGTGTATGGAATATTCCTATTTACTTGCTTTTATTGTGGCATGCTTGGGCATTAAAAGAATTTTTTTACTAAGGTGAGAAAGATCATGGTTTGTGTGGTCTCTTAGGCTACCTGTAGAAGTTAATTCATGTCTTTTTTACCTTTCATTGTGGTCTTGGATCATCATCACCTAATGGTATTGCATTGTAATTAGATTTATCAAGAACTAAGTGTTTCCAACTACATTCTTCTAGAATTAAGCTTCCTTGCATAGTGAAAGAGTCTCCAGAGGAAGATTATGTGGGTCCAATGATAGAGAGAGGTACAATCACAATAAAGTTATCTTTAGTGAATATTATTTTGATAACGTCGTATCAAATTTTCCCTTATAAAATATTGATTTTAATTTTATGAACCTTCATTTGAAGATTATGTATTATTTGATAGTTATTTATATGCCACTTAGAAAGAAGAGAGAGTAGGGTCTCTGATTCCCTTCATTCATCATCTCTTTATTTAAGATCAAGATAACCTAGACTTTCATGGTTCATGACATGAAAATTTAATATTTCTTTCTTAGGATGGATTGGATTATTTCACACATATCATTAATTAACTATTATCTTAAGCGAGTATCTTTTACTTTCCCTGATGGGGTGTTCCATGTTTTCTAGGGAGAATGGAACCTGAGGTAGAGAAGAGAAAGACCACAACTTTTAGACTTTAGTAGGGAAATATCTATGTACTATTTTGATCTAGAGTGAGAATATTTGTGTATTGATGTTACTATAGTAGTCATCAAGTTTTCTAAAATGGTTCCATTTTACTTTTCCATCTATCCATTAGTAAGGGAGGTCGAGTTCTTTATCGACTTCCTATCAGGTACCCAGAGAATCTCTATTTCCTCCTACCATATAAAACCAGAAGAATTAAAAGATTTAATGTCTTAGTGGAATGATCTATTGGATAAAGGTTTTTTCTCCCTATTTTTTCTCCTTTGGATTCATTGGTTCTTTTTTTTAAAAGCTGATAGAACAAATTTCCTTTGTTGATTACCAAAAAATCCATCATGATTCAGTAAAGAAAAAGTAACCATTATCTTGGATTGATCATTTGTTTGATTATTTAAAATGGGAAAAGTTATTCTTAACGATTTATCTTCAGTCTAGTTACCACTAGCTAAGAATAAATTAATCTGATATCCTGAAGACCACCTTTAGGAGTAGTGATGGCCATTATAACTACCTTATTATGCCTTTGGACCAAATTAATTATCATATAGGTTTTGTAACATTGATGAAATTAATATTCAATGTGTATCTTGATTTGTTCATAGTTTTTTCGGATGAAATATTTATTTACTCAGAAACCATGGAAGATCATGTGCATTATCTGAGAGAAGTTCCTGAAATATTGAGAAATCACTGAGCTTAATCCAAGCTATTGTAATGTAATTTCTATATTTAAGAAGTGTCGTAATTGGGAAATATAGTCTTGTAAAATGGTATTTCATTTGATCATGAAAATGTAAAGCTATTATGACATGGTATCAACTGTGAAATGTTTTTATAATTTGAAGGTTCTTAGGCCTTTAAGGATATTACCACATGTTTGTTAAATATTTATCAAATTTGGTTTCTCTAATGATTTATCTCTGTATAAAATTAGTGAAGACAATATGGGATTTAAAATTTCTGAATTATTTATTTTATTTGAACTGAATTATAAATTTTTACCCAAGCGTTGACTCTTTTAGAGGTTGGGAATGGCTATGTGATATTTTTTGATGCATCTAGTTTGGTTTTGTGATTCATTATTATATAGGGGATAACATGGTGGCCTATGGTTCTTGAAATATTTGAATGCATGATAATAGTAATGAAAACCATGATTTTGAACTCATATTCATGATTCACGCTCTTAAGATTTAGCAACATTACTATTTTGGATAAAGGTTTTCTATTTATTCTGGTAATTAAAGTATGAGTTATATCTACAATAAAAAAATATGTTAATCTTCATCAAATGTGATGTGTGGTGTACTTAAAATATATTGATTTCCCCATTTCCAATACCCCTATCAAAGAAAATATCATATCCTATTATTTGAGTAGGAAACATCTGACCCAATATATGAATGAAGTATTGGATGTGTTGAATTTGATGGCTCACCTTTCTCTTCTGAGTTTGGGATTTTGAGAGGATGAGACTGAGATATTTTTTACTAGAGTTAAGATAACCACATATCTTATCAAGATGATTCTTTAGTAGTAGTATCTTGAGGATGAATTCTATGTATTTATAGAAACTAATTATGGTGGGGAGACCACTGGTGAGTGGTAATTGTCTTCTAAGGGTATATTATTTTTTCAAATTTGGAACATTATACGTTTTTCTTTGGAAAATCCATGATGGTGGATATCTATAATTTCTTGTGAAAGGTACACCATGGTAAAATGAATATTTTATATGACATTAAATGGTTATTCTGGTAACCAATAATGAGACAAGATATTACATATTTTTTCCCATTTATATACTTTTTTTAGGTCAAGTCCAAGCACCCGAAAGCATTAGGTTTTCATCAACCCCTTCCAGTGTTGAATTGAATGTGGGATGATATTTTGATGGATTTAATGGTTGATTTTCATTATGAACCTTGAGTTAATAATTTCATATGGGTTGTGTAATTAACCAACCCAGGATGACCTTAAACCCGACACATGAACCATCTGGTTACATACCCGAAGGGAATTCCTGATCCCATGGGATGGCGACAAGAACTCTGGCATCGAACAACCCAACGGAGGGAATGATTTCTCCCAACCTGATAAAACAAAAGAAATATATGTACTAAAAAAGGAATAGATGATGAAAAATAAAATATATATACAATAACTTAAAAAATATTGGAAAAAGACAACTGCAAAAGTAGCTAAAAAGCCAAGAAAAGTCCAACTAGAAAGAAATAAAAACCAAACAGATACTCTAAATGATGGTAGGGACAGACTCCCACCATATCAGCACCATCTAACCAACTATATGACACATACCTCGTCACCTTACAACGGTGCCTTTCCTTTCTCGAAACAAGAAGACAAACAAAGGTCTACACACCACTAAAGAGGTGTGCAGGGTGTGAGCTAACAGGATCAGTAGGATCCCACCTATGTCTTCCATAACCAGTCTCTATATAAAAATCAATTCATGCTCATTTTAAATAAAAAATATAATGATAAGAAGTAATGAATTTTTTATTTAAAACAAGGTAAACATTTCCCATTATTCACTATTATAAAAAAATGCATGTATATCCATTTCCAAGAACATTTTCTATATGTTTTTCCACAAGCATAAACATGCATATCAAGGATAACATAACAATCCAAGAAATTAAAATTAGAATCATAAGTATCAGAACAGCAAGGAATACTATAGGTCCAAGCTATAGACTACTTGTAACACAATTAATCAGGTTCACAAATTTCAATCCTAGAACAATGGGCCTTGGAAGTATAGGAATACCGCTAGAGTAAGCCCCCCCATCCCAGATGTTAATATTAGTCCTCCACCACTAAGAGCATAGGAAATAAAGGAAATCCCCGAGTCAAACCACCATGATAATTAAAAACAATATACGATGGCCCTAAGATAAAACTTACACCAATGTATCTAAGGCAATCCTTGTGTTCTTTTTCACAATTCATACGGATTCTTTGAAAAAAATTTCAAAACCGTTTCACAGATTCCATTTAAACTCCTTGAATATTCCCATTTTATCTCCATTTATCAACAACCATGGAACCCATTTTTATTTAAAATACATTTTCAAGTCATAGAAAACAATCAATCCAATTTTAATATAGAGAAAATTTTATAAAGAAAAACAACCAGGTTCATCAACATAGGCTAGAGACGAAACAACCTACCTCAAATCTAGGGCCACACACACCTGCAATAAAATCCAAAATCAATAAAACCAAAAAACATCAAATAAAGACAAATAATGAAATCCACATCAAGACTGATTCAATTTAGAAGATTAGGGTCGTCTAAAGAAAGGAAACCTCTATACCTCAAAGACGATAGCTCTTCTAACTACAACCAACAGAAGAAAAGGCTTATATAATGAGATCACACAACATATATTGAATGAAACCAAGAAAATCACAAACCATAGACCAATGGATCAAAAGACATCACCCAATAGTGATACCGTAATCAATGGAAATGAAGGAACGAAAAGGTTACTTACCTGGAGAGATGCACCAAAACTAAAATGGAGATCGAGTTTCAAATAGATCAATCTAGAAGGGATTGAGTCTCTCATAAATTCCCTAGAACTACGTTAGATAGAGATGCATAAAGAACTATTTAATTAATTGAAACAAAACAGTCACACACTATTTTAATAACAATATGCGGGATGTTACATTTTGTGTAACCTAGCTACATGACATGTAACCCCCACGATCTATATACTCTGAAAAATATATCACCTCATACTACAAATACATCATTTAAAGAAGTCACAATGTGAAACCACCATCCAAGATGTGTAATATTTCACATCATGATCCCTCTCACAACTTGCATACATTTTAAAGACCTGTAAATTTCAAGGAAATGTTTTTTCTTAATTTTCTTTGGAATTTTACAAGAGCGCAGTTTCTGACGGCACGTGATTCCGAGGCCCGATGTGCCCGGAATCATTTTCCGCAGTTTGGCTCGGGTACGTTCAATGAATGGACGAGCGGGTTTTTCTATCTTTTGAACCGGTTCTCTGAATAAAATTCTGAGGGCACCGATGGAATCTTAGCGCTGGTATTTGCTTAGAAACGCCTCTTCCGGAGTTGCGTTATCTCGGGTGTGGTTTTTAATTTTTGGGATTAAAGTTAAGAAATAAAATAACGTGGTATGACAAACTTTATTTTATTTCACTTAAAGACGCTTAAAGCCACTTAAAGCTGCTTAAGCTGAGTTAAAGCGGATAGGGTACAATTCAAAATATCCTACCCTCTTGGTAGGATATTTGTGAGGTGGGGCCCGCAAGAGCCCCACCGTTTCCTTTCCTCTAAGTAACGCACCCGCGGAAACACTCTTTAATGAAGGTCAACTGGGGTGTTTTCTTAAACAACTAAACACTCCATTTATTTGGGAGGTTTATTCGTTGAAAGTAATTATTTGAATTAATGGGTTGTTACTTAGTTTTTTTCGTTTGTTGGCATATAATAAAATAAAACCAACACTTTTCTTCTTGAGTGTTGTTCGTTGAGAGGATTTGACAGAAACCTTAAGTCCTTCATCCTACTTCGTGAAGATCGTGAAGAACGCGAAGAACGTGAAGAACGCGAAGAACGCCGGCCTCCAACGAAGGGTGACGAAGAACGCCGAGCCCTCGGAGATCGATGACTCGATGCCAAGTACCGCGATGCCGACGATTCTTCTCCCACGACGTTCTTTTGCAACGTTCCTTCATCCGCGACAAATCTTCGATCATCCGTTGAGGTAAGAGATTGCAGACCTTTTAATTCTTTGTGGTTTATATCAAAAACAAGGATTTAATTGTTATAATTAAATATGTATGTTCTTAATCCTCGGAGTTCGACGACGCAACGCCGTATACCATGACGACGTGACGCCCTTCTACGATGCAACGATCCTCTTCTTCTGCGACGATCAATTCCGCATAGAACGCCCGTTCGACGACTTCGACGAGGTAGGGGTTTGATTCTTAAAATTCTTTGTGATTTATACCCGCGACGTTTGTTAAAAATTTGTTGTGTAATTTTTTTTAAAACCGCTAACGCGGTGTGTGCAAACTAACGAACAAGTCCGAACCCACCGCACTTTTTCTTTCTTGGTGCGCGAAATGGCGGACGATGATAAACGGTGCTGCAATGGCAATTTGAGTGCCTGGGAGTGAAGTATGGAACCGGGGAGGAGCGACGGCGCAGACGGAAATGGAATCGGACCACTGAAGCAACTCCGGTGGCTACGGAATCCACCGGCGGTGCCGGCGGCCGGAGGCAGCGGCGCCCCAGCCCACCGCCGGATGGAGCCGCCGCGGTTGAAGCCGCAGCGGCGGCGGCCAACCAGACCCGTGACCGCGTGGGTCTGGCGACACACGTGACACGGCAAAGCCACGTCCGCTGACCAAGCGCGGCCCCACGTGGTGCTGCGGCACCTCAGCCCGCGGGGGCAGCGTGCCCCGCGGTTCCTCCGCTCGGCCGCTCGGCCGAGCCTAGCTGGACCGACCCGCCGGGCCGGGTCGGGTCGACCCAGTTCGGGCTGACCCAGGGGGGGTCGGGCCGGGTCGTCCGGGCCCAGACCCCCTGTTTCCGGACCTTTTCGGTCTTTTTCTCATAACATGAGATACGGGCCTCCGAACGATGCTCCGTTAGTGGCGTTGTTATCCTTGGATCGAGACGGTCGTTTCGGTATATCACACTCAAGGTTTCGGAATACTTTGGGTTCGGCCGGGTTGGTTCGTACACGAAACCAACCGGGCCCTCGGAGTGGAAACGCTCATATCATGAGATTCGGATGTATGATTGATGTGCCGTCGACTTTTTTGTATTCCTTTAAGTGAGACGGATCTTTTGGATTACTCTGCCCGAGGTTTGGATGCAGGTGGAGTACGGTCGGGTTGGTTTTTCCTTAAAAACCAACCGGACCCCTGGGACGATAAAGCCAATAACTCTCAGACCGGGCGTCCGATTAACGCGCCGTCTGCGATATTGAGTTCCTGTTGATGATACAGAACTTTTGGATACATCAACCCTGGACTATGTGTCAGTCGATGTATCAGCCTCTCGGCTCGTGGAGCGGACCCTCCCGAACGAGCTTGCTGTGTGCGAGAACCCTAGAGCTGGCTGCGACTGCTACTATGACGACGACGACTGTGCAGAGATCCTCAGTGGATTCGACGGCGATGACTACAGCACTGAGCGATCCTTTGTGGGTCAGTGATACCGATCCTGTGTGGGTCAGTGCTCAGTGGTCCTGTGTGGGCCAGCGCCTACAGGTCCTGTGTTGGCCCGATCCTGTGTGGGTCTTTGTGGGGGTTAGTTACCTATCGACCCTTTGTGGGTTAGATCCTTTGTGGGTCATTGCGGGGGTTAGTACCTATCGATCCTTTTTGGGTCTGACGACTTAGATGGATCAGTGATCATCTCTATCATCATTCGAAGAAGTATACCTGTGTGAGCTGAATCCTGTTTTACTTTCCTGTGTGGATTGTGTTGTGCTATCCTGTGTGCATTTACGATTACTTTCCTTTGTGGATTGTGTTCTGCTATCCTGTGTGGATTTACATTTTGCTTTCTTGTGTGCATTAGGTTGTACTTGAGCTTGGATGTTGGAGCCGAGCGAGAATTGATGACTTAGGTATATGTATGAGCATATACCTAAGCAGTGTCGGATGTTACTTCGTGATTGTATGTTTCCTTTGTGGTTATCCTTTGTGGATTTTGGAAGACCTTAAGGGGTCTCGGTGTCCCTACTGAGTAGCTTATACTCACCCCTGCACGGGCTATGCCCGCACTACATTGTGTTGGTTGCAGAAGACGGACAGCGCTGATCGTGGTGGGGGCTTGCGGAGCAGGACGGTACCTGGAGGTGGACCACTGGGCGAGACATACTCCGAGCGGTCGGCTAGACCCGGGGAGCAGTGGAGGCTTTCTATACCCACCCTTTAGGTGGGACATCCAGTGGACGGCTCGATGTTGCGGCTTTACTTTTCAGTTTCTGTTTTCCCCTTTCGAGTTGTACTTTACTTTCAGTTTGGGTTTGTATTCTGGCCCACTTACTTTCCGCACTTACTGTTGTACCAGTTTTTACTTAGTGTTTAATTTTTCCGCTTTCTTACTCTGTGGTTCTTGTTTACTTTACAAAGGCAATACCTTCCCTTTACCAGGATTTACGCCTTGGTGCTAGTCTCCAACCCCTGGCCTATAGAAGGCGGGCTTGGGGTAGTCACGGCACGGGCCCCGAGGATGGGTCGTGACAAATTGGTATCAGAGGAGTTCGGTTCTACCGCAGACTCTGATCTTTCTTCTATGTGAATCAATAGTGTTTAGCGTATTGGGTGTGGTTATCAGTTCAGGGAGTCCAGTGTTGGTGCGGCAGCCGACGTATCCGTACACGAGGACCCTGACTTCTGATTTCCGACTTAATACACGAAAACATTGATTGCATGTGTGTTACAAGTTTTCTTTGTGATTACTTTATATCAGCTCACCAGGTATATTGTTTTTACCGTGGCGCACCTGTTTCTTTTCAGGATGGCCCCATGATGGCAGCCAGCTGGGGTTCCGAGAGTTGTACGTGATGACAGACCGCCGAGCGACGAGGCCTCGGTACAGGGCCCTTTGACAGCTGAGGCACCGGCGGTACCTCTACCCGTCGAGCCACCGATGCTTCTAGCCCCATCCGCTGACGATGCATGTCGCCTTAGTGCACTGCATGAGTTCCAGTGCCAGTGACCGCCTAGGTTCCGTGGGGAGACGGACCCCCAGGTAGACGAGGACTGGCTGGAGGCAGTGGTACGAGTTTTCAGGCTAGTGAGGACACCAGCAGACCTCATGGTGATCATCGCAGTGATCCTACTGCACGCAGCAGCGGGCCAATGGTGAAGCTTGATGCTCCAGGTGCACGATGAGGCATCTCTCATCTGGACAGACTTTGAGGGCCTCTTCCGCTCAGAGTTCGTCCCAGCCACCCTCCGTGTGGTGCGCATCTAGGAGCTTCTTCAGTTGCGGAAGGGCAGCTCGACGGTCGCCCAGTACTCGGCAAGATTCACCGATCTCTCGCGCTACTCGACAGACATGGTACAAGACCAATTCTTCTGGGCCCGGACCTTTGAGCATGGTTTGAGACATGAGATCAGGGCATCACTGATCTCCCTCAGCATTCCGACTCAGGAAGGAGTACTGGAGCGAGCCCTTTTGATCGACATCTTTCTTGTTGAGACTTCTCCAACGGCAAGACCTGTCGCGGGGTAACACGTAGCAGAGTCTTCCGCAGAAGGCAGTCGACGGATGAATCAGGAGTCCAGGGAGACCAGACCCTCACGCAGATGACCCCAGGACACTGGCTCAACAGTGCGGGGCACACATGGTGGAGCCAGTCTTTCGAGAGGTAGGCAGTGCTACACATGCGGCAGGCAGGGCCACATGGCTCGTGACTGCCCGACCCACCAAGCCGAGGAACAGCAGACAGTTGAGGGGCCACCCTAGCAGAGGAAGAGGGTCGACCGTGGCGGTCCACGAGGAGGAGGCGGATGAGGAAGAGGAGCTGGCCGAGTAGTAGGTGGTGGGTGACGCTTTGAGGCTCTACCACCACCACCACCAGGAGGTCCACCCTGACCACAGGGAGTTGGCGGGCAGAGACAGGCACAACTCCAGGCAGTGGAGGCCTACGACCACGTTGCACCCGAGATGATTCAAGGTACGATCTGTGTCTATTCCACCCTTTCTGTAGTACTTATAGACACAGGAGCGAGTCACTCTTTCATAGCCGCTGCCCTTGTTCGGAGCTCGGAGATTCCGACAGAGCCATTGGCTCGATCCTTACGGCTAGAGACTCCTACGGGATCAGACTCGACGATTATGCACTGGTGCTGGCAGTGTGAGCTTACTCTAGGAGGCGAGAGGTTCAGCTGGGATCTTCTTGTAGTGGCGTCGAGGCCTTACGACGTCATCTTGGGCATGGAATGGTTATCTATAGTCCATGCACAGATTGACTGTATTAGGCGCAAGGTGCGATGTGTACGCACTGACGAGAGCAGGTTCACCTTCACCGGCGAGAAGGGAGCCTTCGTAGCACAGGATGGACTTCCGCAGAGGAGAGGACAGCCCATCACTCATCAGTTGGCTAGCCTCATCCTTGTATCAGTTGACGTGCGGAGTCCTAGTTTTCCTGCAGTGGTGGATCAGTACACGGACGTTTTTCCCTGACGACGTTCCAGGGCTACCTTCTCGCAGGGAGGTAGAATTTTATATTGACCTGTACCCCGGGACAGCCCCGATATCGACTCCAGCGTATCAGATGGCCCCTGCTGAGCTTCGAGAGCTATTGGTACAGTTGGAGGACTTGCAGGGCAAGAGGTTCATCTGACCCAGTGTTTCACCCTGGGCTTCCCCGATATTGTTCGCCAAGAAGGCGGACAGGAGCTTGCAACTGTGTATCGACTATCATTGCCTGAACCAGGTGACAGTGAGGAACAAGTATCTGCTACCTAGGATTGATGACCTCTTCGATCAGCTCAAGGGAGCACGGTGGTTCTCGAAGATAGACCTGAGGTCAGGCTATCATCAGCTCAGAGTTCGAGATGAGGATGAGCAGAAGACGACCAACAGGTGTCGGTATGGGCACTATGAGTTCTTGGTTATGCCATTCAGCGTAACCAATGCTCTAGCGGTGTTCATGGGATTCATGAATAGGATCTTTCAGCCATACCTCGATCGATTTTTCGTAGTCTTCATCGATGACATTTTGATATACTCGACGACTGAGGAGGAGCACGCCTACCACTTGCGTGTTGTACTAGACACACACTAAGAGCACCATATTTATGGAATACTCTCGAAGTGTTAGTTCTGGATACGTGAGGTCCACTTCTTGGGGCACGTCATCTCTGAGGTGGGAGTTGTGGTGGATCCTGCGAAAAACGAGGCAGTGCTAGCTTGAGAGCCACCCAGGAGCGTGACGGAGGTGCAGACTTTCTTGGAAATAGCTGGATACTACCAGAGATTTGTGCCTGACTTCTCCAGATTTGTGGCACCACTCTCAGCTCTAACAAAGAAGGGGGAACCCTTTGTGTGGTCAGACAGATGTCAGTAGTTCTTCCAGGAGCTGAGACAGAGATTGACCAGCGCCCCTATCTTGAGGTTTCCTGAGGAGGGAGTAGGGTATGTAGTATAATGCGATGCATCAGGGACCAGACTTAGATGTTTCCTAATGCAGGAGCAGGAAGTGATCACCTACGGATCACGTCAGTTGAGGCTGCATAAGCAGAACTACGCCACCCATGACCTGGAGTTAGCAGTAGTGGTCTTCGCTCTGAAGACATGGAGACACTATCTGATGGGCGAGCACTTTACAGTCTTTTCTGACCACCAGAGTCTCAGGTATATATTCTCGCAAAAGGACCTGAACCTGAGACAGTGGTGATGGCTCGAGTTCCTCCAGGACTATGACTTTGATATAGTCTATACTACTGGGAAGGGAAACGTAGTAGCCGATGCTCTCAGCAGGAGGATGGACATTAATCTACTTGAGGATACGAAAGAGCAGCTCGCCTCTTTGAAGATATCCTTTATGGATAGAGATGGAGTAGCCTTCCTTCAGTCTCTCACAGTCACTCCTCCACTACTGTAGCGGGTCAGAGAGGCACAGCGTGGGGACGTTAACTATGAGACGCGGCATGCACAGATATCCTCAGGATAGGCACCTGATGGTTTCTCCTTTGGAGCAGAGCATAACATCCTTTTCAGAGGACGTACCTTAGTACCAGTCGCTTTACGAGAGGAGGTTCTAAGAGAGTTTCACACTTCTCCTTTGGCGGTACATCCTGGAGTGGCGAAGATGTACCAGGACCTTAGACGAAAGCACTGGTTTCCGGGCATGATGAAGGTTGTGGCAGAGTTTGTTTCATGATGCCTCACCTGCCAGTAGGTGAAGGTAGAGCATTAGGTACCAGCAGGCTTGGTACAGCCCTTGGAGGTCCCAGAGTGGAAGTGGGACGGGATATCTATGGACTTCGTGACTGGACTTCCACGCACTTCCAGAGGTCACGACTCCATCTGGGTTATTGTCGACCGACTCACCAAGTTGGCTCACTTGTTACCCATCAGAGAGTAGGGCTCAGTGGAGAGCTTGGGGCGTCTCTACGTTCAGGAGATTGTATGGCTTCACGGTGTGTCATCATCTATCGTCTCCGATCTAGATGCTCGCTTTTCTTCCCGGCTTTGGAAGGGGTTGCAGGAGGTGTTCGGGACGCAGCTACGTCTGAGCACCACCTTTCACCCTTAGACGGATGGTCATACAGAGAGGACCATTCAGACTCTTGAGGACATGCTCCGCACATGTGTCCTCGACTTTGGTCACAGCTGGGGGGACCACCTACCCTGGTGGAGTTTGAGTACAACAACAGCTACCACTCCACCATCGGGATGGCACCATACAAGGCGTTGTACGGAAGACCTTGCAGATCTCTTTTGTGCTGGACAGACCCTGGGGAGTCAGCACTTGTGGGACCAGAGATGATTCGGGCCACGACAGAGAAGGTCTAGGTCATCCAGGAGCAAATGAGGACAGCTCAGAGCCGGCAGAAGTCTTACACTGATAGGAGGCGGAGGCCACTAGAGTTCGAAGATGGCGACCACGTCTTCTTGCATGTCTCACCTCGACGTGGATTAAGGAGATTTGGCCGAGGCGGCAAGTTGTCTCCATGCTTCATCAGACCATTCTAGGTCCTCATCAAGATCGGCGAGGTGGATTATCGCCTGGATCTACCACCTCAGTTGCACCGGGTGCACGACGTCTTCCACGTATTTCAGCTGAGGAGATACGTGCATGACCCGACACATATCACTGACCATGGGGAGTTGGACGTTGATGATGGGGAAACTATTGCGGAGTTCCCGGTGGAGATCGATGATCGACAGGAGCGGGTCCTATGTGGATGATTGATTACTCTAATGTGCATCAGATGGAAGCACGGGAACCTCTAGGAGAGCACTTGGGAGTGGGAGGCTCAGATGCGTGCTTAGTACCCACATTTTTTTCCCTAGCTTATGATGTATCTTTATGGGGACGTAAAGCCCTGAGGTAGGAGTGATGTAAAGACCCGTAAATTTCAATGACATTTTTTTCTTAACTTTATTTGGAATTTTACAAGAGCGCAGTTTCTGACGGAACGTGATTCCGAGGCCCGGTGTGCCCGGAATCATTTTCCGAAGTTTGACTCAGGTACGTTCAGTGAACGGATGAGCGGGTTTTTCTAACTTTTGAACCGGTTCTCAGAATCAAATTCTGAGGGCACCGATGGAATCGCAACGCCAGGATTGGCTTAGAAACGTCTCTTCCGGAGTTGCGTTTTCTCGGGTGTGGTTTTTAATTTTTGGGGTCAAAGTTAAGAAATAAAATAACGTGGTACGACAAACTTTATTTTATTTCACTTAAAGTCGCATAAATCCACTTAAAGAAGCTAAAGCTGAGTTAAAGCGAATAGGGTACAATTCAAAATATCCTACCCTCTTGGTAGGATATTTGTGAGGTGGGGCCCACACGAGCCCCACCATTTCTTTTCCGCTAAGTAACGCACCCGCAAAAACCCTCTTTAATGAAGGTCAATTGGTGCGTTTTCATAAACAATTAAATGATCCTTTATTTGGGCGGTTTATTCGTTGAAATTAATTCTATGAATTAATGGGTCGTTACTTAGTTTGTTTTTCGTTTGTTGGTATATAATAAAATAAGACTAACACTTTTCTTCTTGAGTGTTGTTCGTTGAGTGGATTTGACAGAAACCTTATGTCCTTTATCCTCCTTTGTGAAGAACACGAAGTAAGCGAAGAACGCGAAAAACGCGAAGAACGCCGGCCTCCAATGAAGGGTGACGAAGAACGCCGAGCCCTCGGAGATCGACGACGCGACGCCAAGTACCACGACACCGACGATTCTTATCCCGCGACGTTCTTCTGCGACATTCCTTCATCCGCGACAAATCTTCGATCATCCGTTGAGGTAAGAGATTGCGGACCTTTTAATTCTTTGTAGTTTATAACAAAAACAAAGATTTAATTGTTATAATTAAATATGTATGTTCTTGATCCTCGGAGTTCATCGACGCAATGCCGTATACCACGACGACGCGACGAACTTCCACGACGTGATGATCCTCTTCTTCCGCGACGATCAATTCCGCGTAGAACGCATGTTCGACGACTTCGATGAGGTAGGGGTTTGATTCTTAAAAAGCTTTGTGATTTATACCCACGATGTTTGTTAAACATTTGTTGTGTAATTTTTTTTAAAACCGCTAATGCGGTGGGTGCGGACTAACGAACAAGTCCGAACCCACCGCACTTTTTTGTTCTTGGTGCGCGAAATGGCGGACGATGTCAAACGGGGCTGCAATGGAGATTTGAGGGCCTGGCAGTGAAGTATGGGACCCGGGAGGAGCTACGGCGCAGACGGAAATGGAATCGGACCACCGGAGCAACTCTGGTGGCCCACCGAATCCACCGGCGGCGTGGGTCGCCGGCGCGGCGGCACTGGTGGCCGGAGGTGGCGTCCAACTAGACCCGCGACCGCGCGGGTCCGGCGACACACGGGACGCGGCAAATCCGCGTCCGCTGACCAAGCGTGGCCCTACGCTGGGCCGCGGCACCTCATCCCGCGGGGGCAGCCCGCCCCGCGGTTCCTCCGCTCGGCCGCTCGGCCGAGCCGAGCCGGACCGACCCACCGGGCCGGGTCGCGCCCAACCGGGTCGGACCTCGACCCGGGTCGGGTCGACCCAGGGGGGTCGGGTCGGGTCGGTCCGGGCCCAGACCCCATGTTTCCAGACCGTTTTGGTCTTTTTCTCATAACATGAGCTACGGGCCTCCGAACGACGCGTCGTCAGCGGAGTTGCGATCTTTGGATAGAGACGGTCATTTCGGTATATCACACTCAAGGTTTTGAAATACCTTGGGTTCGGCCGGGTTGGTTCGTACATGAAACCAACCGGGCCCTCGGAGCGGAAACGCTCATATCTTGAGCTTCAGACGTTCGATTGACGTGTCGTCGACTTTGTTGTATTCCTCTAAGTGAGACGGGTCTTTTGGCTTACTCGGCCTGAGCTTTGGACGCAGGTGGAGTACGATCGGGTTGGTTTTGCCTTAAAAACCAACCGGGGCCCTGGGACGAAAATGCCAATAACTCTCAGACCGGGCGTCTGATTGACGCGCTGTCTGCGATGTTGAGTTCCTGTTGATGATACAGAACTTTTGGATACATCAACCCTGGACTATGTTTCATTTGATGTATCAGCCTCTCGGCTCATGGATCGGACCCTCCCGAACGAGCTTGCTTTGTGCGGGAACCCTAGAGCTGGCTGCAACTGCTACTCTGACGACGACGACTGTGCAGAGATCCTAAGTGGATTCGACGGTGACGACTACAACACTCAGCGATCCTTTGTGGGCCAGTGCTACCGATCATGTGTGGGTCCGATCCTATGTGGGTCAGCGCTCAGCGGTCCTATGTGGGCCAGCGCCTACAGGTCCTTTTTGGGCCCGATCCTGTGTGGGTCTTTGCGGGGGTTAGTTATCTATCGATCCTTTGTGGGTCAGATCCTTTGTGGGTCATTGCGGGGGTTAGTACCTATCGATCATTTGTGGGTCCGACGACTTAGATGGATCAGTGATCATCTCTATCGTCATTCGAAGAGATATACCTGTGTGAGATGAATCCTTTTTTACTTTCCTATGTGGATTGTGTTGTGCTATCCTGTGTGGATTTACGTTTACTTTCCTTTGTGGATTGTGTTGTGCTATCCTGTGTGGATTTCCGTTTTTCTTTCATGTGTGGACTGGGTTGTACTTGAGCTTGGATGTTGGAGCCGAGTGAGAATTGATGACTTAGGTATATGTATGGGCATATACCTAAGCAGTGTCGAATGTTACTTCATGATTGTATCTTTCCTTTTTGGTTATCCTTGTGGATTCTGGGAGACCTTCGGGGGTCTCGGGGTCCCTACTGAGTAGCTTATACTCACCCCTTCATGGGCTATTCCCACACTACATTGTGTTGGCTTCAGACGACAGACAACGCTGATCGTGGTGGAGGCTTGCGGAGCAAGACGGTACCTGGAGGTGGCCCACTGGGCGGGACGTACTCGGAGCGGTCAGCTGGACCCAAGGAGCAGTGGAGGCTTTCTGTACCCACCCTTCAGGTGGGACTTCTAGTGGACGGCTCGACGTTGCGTCATTACTTTTCAGTTGCTTTTTTCCCCTTTCTAGTTGTACTTTACATTCAGTTTGGGTTTGTATTCTGGCCCACTTACTTTCCGCACATACTGTTGTACCAGTTTTTACTTAGTGTTTACTTTTTCCGCTTGCTTACTCTATGGTGCTTGTTTACTTTACAAAGGAAATGTCATCCCTTTACCAGGATTTATGCCTTGGTGCTAGTTTCCAGCCCCTGGCCTATGGAAGGTGGGCTTGGGGTAGTTACGGCACGGGCCCCGAGGACGGGTCGTGACATACATCAACCATTACACATTGTGTAACTATTCTTCAGCATGTAGAAATGAACAGTTATCAATGAAAGTCCAAAAATTCATCGACTTTACCATTATAAGTATCTTATCAATCTCAAAGTAGGAGAAATCATGATTACGTTAATGAAATACCTGATAAAACAGTAACATGATGTTACAAACTCCCCACCATATAGACTTTCCGTCGTCGAGAAGTCACGTGGAAGGTGTAATCCCTGGAAAGAGTTGAGGCCACTATTCCCTCATCAATTATTCGTATTCCCATGTCTCATGTGAATCTAATATTTGCTTCTATAGAACTCTAACCAATGTAATCAACTTCCCACACAAAAAATTCACTTGAGAGACAACGATATCAACCTGTTTCTCCATAATAGAAGCATCTCGATTAAACAAAATTTCTTCCCAAATTAGAATGTGAGAAGGATTAGGGTGATATTTTATAATTTTAGATATATTGAAAACATACCAAACACCTATCAAATAAACTACAAATTATAACTGCTAAGAAACCTTTCTGATATTCTCATTTTTTTCAAATGATCTAACATATCTCGGGGCTAACATTCCCTGCTTCCCATGTCGATGGTGACCCAACTGAGGAAAAACATTCAAGAACACCCAATCACCCATTGAAAACTAAAAAGGTCAATGTTTCAAATCCGCATACAATTTCTATCAACTATGGGCTATATCCAAATGTTGATGTAAATCTTGAAACTTCATGGATGTTTTTTGAACAAAACTTGGTCCAACTAATGATTATTCACCCACCTCATCCCAACAAAGAGGTGATCTACATGGGTGACCATACAAAACCTCAAAGGGATCCATTATGTTTGAAAATTGGTAACATTTTTTTTAAACAAAATCAACAAGTCCCATATGGCTATCCCATAATCCTCCAAAATCCAAGACATAGGTTTAGAACATATCCTCTAAAATAAGAATTACATGCTCGGTTTGACTATCTATTTGTGGATGGTAAGGTCTGATCAACTTGACCTGAGTTATATTCACCTTATAGAGACTCCTCCAGCACCTATAGGTAATCCTATGGACCAAACCTGAAACAACAGAATTTTTACTCCCATGTAACCTCAAAATATATTTTACATATAGCTTACAAATATCTTCAACCATAGTGGTATTCTTTATTGGAATGAAAAGAGAAGACTTTGTTAACTAATCAGAAACCACCCAAAAATCGTTAATACCTCTGGGATTCCATTGAAATACAAACAAAAATCCATGGATACCTAATCCCATTTCCAAAACCACATTGGAAGAGGCTAAAGTAAACCATAAAGATTCAAGTGCTTTGCCTTTATCTATTGGTAGGTGTAACAGTGAGACACAAATTCTGCGATGTCAGTCTTCATACTTGGTCACCAGAATCATCACCTCTTGTCATAATACATCTTTGAAACACTTGGATAAATGGAATCTGAAGTGTTTTGACAATTGAACAAGAGTAAACTACTCACAGATGTTGGGACGACAATCCTTTTCAAAAACTGAAGCATAACATCTAAAAAAGGCCAACACAAATTGGTCTCCCCACTATAAAGGATTTGTCAAGTCTTCTGAAACTCATCATCCTACCATTGACTCTATAAAATATAGTACATGAGATTTTATGGTGACTAAAAATGGAAAAAAGCATTCCTAAAACATCCTCATGATAATCTAGGTGAAACTAAGAAAAAATAACCATAAAAATACACTCATTCTTCGATTATAGGATAACCTATGGTGCAACTTTTATGCTAATAGAATCTGCAACAACATTCCCCTTTCCTAGGGAGTAGGTGATATCAAAGTCAAACATCTGAAGGCATTATACCCATCACCTCTATCTAAAATTCAATTCCTTTTGAGAAAAGATATAACTCAGACTCTTATGATCAGATCAGACTGTGAAACATTACCTAAAAAGATAGTGCATCCAACCCTTAAGCTCATGTTTGACTGCAACATGCTCTAAATCATGAGTCGGGTAATTATTTTCATGTAGTTGAAGATGAATAAAGTAGTAAGATATGATATCATTATCTTGCATAAGCACATATCCCAAAACAGCACCCGATGAATAAAAAACACCACGTATCCCTTACCATGATCAGGTAAAATTAGGATAGGAGTCTATGTCAGAAGACTTTTTAGTTCTTCAAAAGAAGACTAAAAATTCCCATCCCCAGAGAATTTCACTGAATTCTTAGGAAGACCAGTCAAAGGTGATTCCGGTTTAGAGAAACCCTTGAAAACCCTTAGGTATTATCTAGGAAGACCATGGAATCTTTGTATCTCAAATACATTCCCCGGTTCTATCCATGAAAAAACATCCTTTATATTCTCTGGATGAACTCATAAGTAATGATCAGAAATTTTTTTCCCCAAAAACATTACTTCGTGAATTCAAAAACTACATTTCAAAATCATTCCATACAAATGGTTACTTCTCAAAATTTAAGGAAACAAACTTAGATGGTGATCATGCCATTTCTTTGATTTCGAATAAACTAGGATATCAAACATAAAAACAACCAAAAAAGTGTCAGGATATTGATGGAATATCTGATTAATCAAATCTATAAAAAACATAGGAACTTTATTCTGACCCAAAGGAATCAAAAGATATTCATAATTATCATACCAACTTCTGAGGGATGTATTTAGTATATCAGGCTCCCCAACTTTTACCTGATGATAACCCAACTGAAGTCTGATATTTGAAAACCACTTTTTCCCCTTTAACTGATTAAATAGATCATCCACATGAGGAAAAGAATATTTTTTCTTAAACATAACCTAATTGAACTTTCAATAGTATACACATTAACAAAGTGATCCATATGCTTTCTTAGGAAAGAGCATAAGGGATTCCCATGCTAAAACTCTAGGAAAAATGAAACCTTTTCCCAACAGGTCGTCCAACTATATCTTGAGCTCTTTCAGCTCTACTGGTGCAATATGATAACAAGGTATAAATATTGGTTGTGTACCCGACACTATATCAATTGTAAACTCAACCTCTCTTTATAGAGTAAGATTAGAGAAGTCATCTAGGTAAACATTAGGAAAGTCTAAAAAAAAATTGGAAAATAAATGAAAAGAGAGACATAATTAGTCTCAAACACAAAAATATATAAAAAAATCATTATCACTAGGTAAGAAGGCACTTCACGACCTCATCATGGATCCCACTCTCCCCAAAACACATGATAGCTCTCATAGGTAGCAATAAATGAAATCACCAACTATAACAATAAACCTTAGCTTGATGAGTGATATGATAATTCATTCCAATGATGACATAAAATTGATGCAGATCAAGAATGAGAAAATCCCAAACCAACTCCATATCAGTTATCATTAACGAACAAGAAGTACACCTAAACCCCAACTCTCTCCTCAAAACAATATGTGTTGCTAATTTCATTTTAAAGGATGTAATTTCCATTGGATGTTTAAGAACATAAACAAAACATAAATTTATAAACAAGTGGGAGGAACTAGTCTGAAATAAAGAAATTTCTATTAAAGATGCAACATGGATTGTACCACTCACTATCGCTGGACCTGTATTAACATCCACTTGATACTCATTTACTACATGAAAATCCTTCACTCTAGAGGCATTTGGATAGAGCCCTCTAGTATTTGAATATTATGACTTCATTGTAGTAGCCTTTGGAGCCAATGAACCCTGATCATAATGGGGCATAGTCATTTCCTGACAGAACCACTATAAGTGACTAATGCATCCACAGCTATCACACTTCTTCACGATCATAGGACAATAACTTCTTGTGTTTCCTACCTTAACACACTAGTAGAAAGTTAAAGGCCCATTACTCACTATAAAAGATGGTGCAGATTTGGCCCACTACTGAAACCCACCTCCACCACTTGTGTGATGATCTTGTCATTGCCTCTTCTTGACATGTGCTCCATTGAAGCTACCAACCGATGGAAGAGAAGAGGTGGATAATCAAACCTTTACTAAAAGATTCATTTATTCCACCTTAGTTACATATACCATCTACGAATAGATAGAATGATTTAGCATAAACACGTATGATATGATATCCAGTTGTAAACCGTGTAGGTACTTCTAAGCATTTAGCAGGCCATTCTTCACCATGTTGGAGAAAAAAATGGACTAGGTCAGTAAAATTATTGGGGTATACTGACACTGAATATTATCCCTGTAGTAAAGACAAGAACCATAATAAAATTTCCAACATCAAGGAATCTAGGAAAAACTACTGAAAGAACAGTTTTTTAAACCCTTACAATCCAATCCCACATGATTGTCTCTTTGGACCATAGAATCCCACCATTGCTTTCTAGAACCCTTGAGTCTTATCACTAAAAACATTACCCCAATATTCCCAAGTGTCTTTATAATGTTGAATATTTGATCGATCCAATCCATCCAGTCATCCTTCTCTTGTGGTTCTTTTGATCCTTTAAAGGATGGTGGATTATCACACAATAACTCCCATGATTAATCTCTCTCTCCCCCTAGCTCTTGGTTGTACCTCAGCCCCTACACTCTGAACTCAATATATACCATGATCAAAATCACTAACTGCCCATATGATAGTCTCGATGAGATTCTAATATATTGGTTGGTTCCCATGAGGATCATCAACTTCACCTTCTTGAGGAACTCATGGAAGATGTATTGGAGGCATAATGCAACACACCAAAACATAAAAATGACCAGACAATAGAAAAAATCTCAATTTAAACTAGAGAACCCACAAGAAAAAACTGAATATTTTAAAACAAATACCAATACTATAGACACACATCCCATCATTCCATGACAACTTGTGTCTTGTTACAATAAGAGCTACCCAAGAACTTATCACAACATACCTCTCAAGTCCCAAAAATCCTATATCCAATCTTACAGATGTCCCAATACAATGACTCTTGAAGAAAAACCTCTCCCTAATTAAAAATTATAATGAACCAACCTGATTTTCCCTCAAACCTAACACCCTACCCATTCTATTACATAACTGAATGGGAATTCATGATCCCCATGGGATTTCAACAAGAACTCAGGATCGAACAAAACAACAGAGGGAATTATTTCTCCCAACCTGATCAAACACATGGAATATATGTACAAAAAAAAGAAAATTGGAAGAAAAATAAGATATATATACCATAATTTTAAGAAAATAGTAAAAACATACAATTGCAAAAGTATCTTAAGAATACAAGACAAGTCCAACTGGAAAGGACTCAATACCAAATCGCTACTGTAATTGATGGTAGGGACGGACTCCCACCATCTCACCACTAGCTACCCAACTGGCTAACATGATCATTTCCATCTTATTATGGCACCTTGCCTTTCCCTACACCAGGAGACAAACAAAGTCTTATGCACCACCCAAGAGGTATGCATGGTGTGTGCTATAAGGCACAGTTGGATTCCCCCTAGGTGTTCCATAACCAGTCTTTGTATAACAATCCATGTATTCTGATTTTAAACAAAAAAATTGTATCATAAGTGGTAAATCAGTTTTATAGAAAACATGGTAAACATTTCCCTTTCTCCATAATTCAAAAAAAACTAGGTATATCAATTTCAAAGAATATTTTCCATTTCTTTTTCCACAAGAATAAACATGTATATCAAGCCAAACTCAAAAATTCGAGAAATAAAAAACAAAATAACAAGTATCCCAAGACCAAGGAATACTATAGGTTCATGCCATATACTCCTCGTACCACAATTAATCAAGTAAAAAAATTCCAATCCTCGAACAACGATCCTAGGAAGTAGATGAATATCCCATGAGTAAACCCCCCCCCCCAAATGTCAATATCTGTCCCCTAGAAAAATGGTCCTAGGAAATAGAGAAAATCCCCAAGAAAAACCTCCTTGATAATCCTAAAACAATAGATGATGGGCCCAATCTAATCCTTCCACCTAATTACCCAAGGTAACCCATGTGCTCTTTTTCACAATTCATTTAAATTCTTTGAAAACCATTACAAAAACATTTCAAAACCATTTCATAGATTCCATTACAATTATTTGAAAATACCCATTTCTCTCCATTTATTAATAACTTCTGAAAACCCATTTTTCATTAAAAACCCTTTTCAACACACAAAAAACAATCATGTCAATTTCAATATACAAAATAGTTTATAATGAAAAACAATAAGGTTTATCAATATAGTCTAGAGACGGAACCACCTACCTCAAAACTCAGGTTACACAAACCCACAATGGAATCCAGAATCAACAAAACCCAACAACATCAATTAAGTCCATATAATCAAATCCACATCAATTTTTATTCCATTTATATGATAAAGGGTTGGCAGAAGAGAGGAAACCTACATACCTTAAATAATAACACCCGTCACACTACGAGTAAGGGAAGAAATGGCCTTTGGAATGAGATCAGACAATGAATCTATGAAGAAACCAAGAATAATCACCACCCATAGACCAACGGTTCCAAAGACATCACCTAATTGTGATACCATGATCAAATGCAATGAAAGTTAAAAAAGGATACTTACCCTAAGCGATTCCCCACAACCACAATGGGGATCAAGTGTTGAATAGATCAGTCTAGAAGGAGTTGAGTCTCTCAAAAACACCCAACAACTATCATAGGTGGAGAGATACAAAGAACTGATGAATGAATTGAAACAAAATAGATGCACACTATTTTTAAGACTATACAAGGGCTGTTACATTGTGTATAACCCCGTTACATGACATGTAACCCCATGATCTAAATACGCCAAAAAATCCATCACCTTAGATGAAAAATAAATCATTTGAAGAAGTAATGATGTGAAATAACCCTTAAAGATTTGTAATATTTCATAGTTTGATCCCTCTCATGACTTTATTCTAGCAACCATTACACAACATGTAACATTGTTTCACGGCATTTAACTATTTTGCAGCCTGCAGAATTGAATGGTTATTTTTGAAAATCCAAATAATCTTAATCTTCACAATTATAGGTATCCCTCCAATCTAAAAGGAGGGGAAGCCACGATGAAGTTAAGGGAATACCAGATAAAATTGTATCATTATGTTACATTTAGTGATCAAATGACTGAAAAAATCATCTCACTTTATCCCTATTTAGGACACATCCAAAGAAGAGGACTTAGGAATCCTTTATATTAAAGAGAACATTAAATTGTACACAGTTCCATTTTTTATAGTTTCTAATAGAGATCCCCGGTTCACTTATCATATTTGGAGAGGAAAAAAGGAGGTGATGGGATCTCATGTTAGTTTGAGCATGTCATATCATCCATAGATAGATGGATAGATAGAACAAGCTCTACAGATTCTTGAATGAATGTTTCATGATTGTGTTCTCAAATTTAGTGGATCTTATGATAAATAATGGGGATAGATCGATTTTTCCTATAAAATATTTACCAGTCACCCATTAGGATTGAACTATTTTATCAATTGTATGGATGACCGTGTAAATATCCACTTTGTTGGTTGTGGAATGGGGAAACCACTTTGGTTGGAACTAGTTTGGTCCAAGGGACGATGGAAAAAAATTAATTGATTTTTTAGAGAATGGTACTAAAAAAACCAAGTATAAATATTATTCTAATCATCATCAAATCCCTTTTGAGTTCCATGTTAGAGACCAATGGTTTTTGAGATTCTCACCTAGGTTGGGTCACCAACGTCTTGATAAATAGGGAATGATTTCATCAAGATATGTTGGACACTTTGAGGTTGATTAGAATATCAGAAAGGTTTCTTACAATTTGTATTTGACACCTCTTTTTATATCAATTCATAATTTTTTTTCATGTGTCATATATTTGAAAGTATCTCTTTTACCCATCTCATGTTTTGAGCTGGGAAGGAATTAATGATAAACCCGATTTGTCCATGATTGAGAAGCTAGTTCAAATATTTGATTGTGAGACAAAGGTTCATCATGGTAAGTCTATACCTTTTATTCAAGTGCTTTGGAAAAACGGTTCTAATTATCATGATACGTGGGAGAGCGAGGAATTAGTGAGAGAGTAGTGGCATCATCACATTGATATGGGGTTTTCATGATAGGATTTTTAGGTGAAAATCATTTATGATTAGGAGGTTTTGACATCCCATTACCAAATTAAAGGTACTTATTACCTCATGTTTTGATCATTATTCATTTGTGTTTTGTGCTAAAAAAATTTGGAGACCTTTTGAGACTTCATAATGTTTTGGGGCTATTTATGGTTGGTGCATGGTAAGGGAAAACCAAAAACTTTATCCCCGAAAACTAAATTCCTTTTATTGAGGCACTAGATGATGGGAAAATAGTTAGTTATAACCATATGGCATCCTCTTCAAGCCATGAAACATAATAAAATGGGTTTTTTCATAGTTGGAACATGGTATTATAATTGTATGGACAAACTGTGGACCATTGTTTAGTATCACAAGGAGGAGTGGTTGGTTGGTGCATAGTTTTTCAAACCACAAGACTAAACCATGATACCCTTTTAGAATCCAACTGAGGGAACATGGTTAGGTTCATGATTAGTATTAAATATGTGTCCTAAACTATAAACTATGTGAACGAGTTTTTAATCCTCTAATTGTTTTAATAAAATCCCATAAACCCATTTTTTTATTTCACCTATGTTTTGACCCTAACTCGATCCTTTGGCCTTAGAGGATCTCAAGCGAGGATATTTTCATCCTCCAACACATTTATTTTAGGATTGAGGTTCTATATTATTTTATTGATCACCCACCGGTTATTTTTACCACTTTTATTTGGAATCCTACTTTCTTCTATTCTATACTTATTCAAGAGTTATGGGTTCTCATGTTTCCAATGCATCTAGACCTTGATTTCCAGGATTTTTATTATATAGATTTAAATTTTTTCTTCCTAATATTTAAATCACAATTGGTTGTTCCCTTTTTAGGCGATTGATTAACCATGTGATTAAAGGTAGTTGGTTACATAAGGATTTTCCTATAATTGAAGCCTTTATTTGTTAATTGATTTAAAATGAAATTCCAATTAATTCTAATGATTTTAAAATATTTTATGTTTGATTTTTAAAAGGCATGATGTTTTAAAATAAAAACCCTTTTCAATGGTTTTTATAAATTGGGTGGATTTTGAGAAAATATGGTTTCAAATGAGAAATGATTTAATGACGATTATCGAGAAAAATAACTATAAATGAATTATGATTTTTAAAAGCATGAACATGATTAAAACCTATTATTTGGTTTTAAAATTGAAATGGTATGTTAAAACCTAAAATTGGGCATAAAAAAGGTGAATAATGTTTTGAATTGAAATGATTTCCCTTCACTGATTGACTGATCGATTGGTCGGTTGTTTGAAAGCACATTTGATCCTTAGTAGTTAATGGGTGATTAGGATAAGAATTATAGGACTCTGACTCCCTTGAAATAGATTGATGATGAAAATTATAACTAAACCTTGTTCAACATGATTTCCCTAGTGGTGTATTGTTTGATCCTATCATGATGGCCCAAGATTTAAGGATGTGCACACACACATTGATCAATGATGATTGAATGAGAAGTGGGTGGATCCAATAACAAGGAACTAACTAATATGATGGAAAATGGCCATAGTTCTTGTTTGATTTAATTATTACTTTCTATGGACTATATAATTATTTTTATTCATTCACTTATCTTTTTTTAAAATGTTCTCTTAAGACAATTTTGTAAAACATTCAATCCATCTTCTTTGAAATATTGTTTTGACTGAAAATGTGAAAAATACCTTTCATGAATTTTTTATTTAAACTGATGTACAACTGGATTAATTGTTAATGAATTTATTATGGAATATTTAATGAAATCCCACTGGGTTGTTTTTTCTCACAAATTACCTTTTACTAATAGAGTTTGTAGATATTTGTATGCCACGTCTTAGAAAATGTAAATTTCTATTTGAAGGTGTAGGGTGTGATTAATTCATGGAACCATGGGTGATGGTGATGATTATTATAGTTTTGATCCACTGATGGAATGGAGATTGTGGGATATTGTCTTGATGGATGTTGTGCCATCTTATGAATGATTTATTGATTTGGGATCTTTGGCTATATGCTTATGGTACATTTCTCCTTGAGGAGTGGTATGTATACAGATTCTTCATTATTTTAGCTTTCTTTGTTATATATTTATTTTTGATCATAGGGTGAAATCATTTCAGAAAACTTTGATTGATTCATAAGAGCTATTCACCAGTCTATGTGGATCAAGAACACCCTTCAGGTCATGTCACTTCCAGATCGTCCACCAGTGTACTAGGGTATTCAGGTGGGTTTATGAAAAATATTGTGTTAATATAGGGATGGTTGTGTATGTTTCTGTTCTTGTAGTATGTTTTTCTCAACCAAGATAAAATTATTTCTCCTATATAATGGTATGAAATGCAGGCCCACGATTAATTAAGGTCGAGGATGTATATGACCATACCTAGGTTAGAGACATAAAATATTCTCTTCTATTTGGATCATTTAATAATGTTTAATTTCTCAATCGTGTCTAGTATTATCTTGGGGAATAAGTAATGGATGAGTTGTAATATATGGTATTAACATGTTCTATTTCCTATGGTAATACCCAATTCCTTAAAAAATGGGATTGTATAAATAATCATAATGTATAAAGATACATCTAGTGGATGTGTTTTTATGGAGTCACATGTGTTTGATGGGGATTATACTATATTTATCTATAGTTTTATTAACATCAATATATATAATTTAGAATAAAATAATTACTTTTTAATATATAATTAGAATTCATAATCATTTTCATGATATAAAGTTAAGTATGTTCACACATAATAATCATGTGAATACAGATTTAATTTTCATGGAAAATTTTTATCTAAAACAATCATATTATATATGGCACGTTGTCCAAAATAATTCTCTGTATATCAAAATGAGTTTTTGCTATGGTTTTTGAAGTTTTTATAAATAATTTAACATTATGTGAGTATGTGATAAATCTATTAAAATTTTGTTAAAGTGAGTGTTTAGTAGAAAAATGATCTAAATCACACATCACATGTTATCATATGATCTATTTTTCATAATTAAATACATACTATATCACTACGTATTAATTACATGAATTTTTGAAAGTCACATAAGTTCTATATGATTAATACTTCAACATGTTTTTTTATTCATTCATATTTTATATAATTATATGATGTGTTATGAAAAGGTAAACAAGTTTACTCAATTATATATGACTCTAAATGATTAATGAATTCTTATTAAAGAAACATGTTACAAAATTATAGAAAAAAAATTAATTTATCCAATAGTATTTAATCATTTAAGAAATTCTAAGCTTTGGGAACCCTTTATTTAATAAATTATGTCTATATAAATATTATATTCCTCAAATCAATAGTATATGAAATAATAAAATCCCATGGTCAAATTACACTTATTATCAAACACTCTTTTACATTCTAAGGAACTAATATACGATGGGAATGGGGTAATCCCTTTTTATGCGATACATGATTCAGATATCTTTCTGATTACCTAAGAAGTTGATATTATGAGGCTTATTTCTTAGTTTTCCTTATTATATATCATGGTGACCATGTTCTAAATAAAAAAATTAAATATATGAAAAGCTATTATCTATTATTTATTATTATTATTCAAAATATCTCATAGATTAAGTTAGTGTTTGATGCTTCCTTTATACTCTATATTTACATTTTATATGTCAGTAAATCAATTTAGTATAATGAAATAGTTAATTTTTTTTAATTTTTAGGATTCAAAAATTACTGATCTTTGAAAAATATTTATGGAAAGTTTCGTTTTATTTTTTTACTTTTTTGGGTATTTTATATATTTCCATGAATTTTGAAAAAAAATTACCTTTTATATATATTTATAAACATTATACATAAACATTTCCTATATGTGGATTATAAAGAATACTTTTACAAACATATACTTATATATATAGTAATCCAACAATATAGTCTAAATTATATAACATGATCAGTTATGTGTATAATAAATCTATAATTTTCCTAGGTATATACTAATTGTATCATAAACTGTATAGTAATTCATCATTTTTTTATATGTATGAATAAAAAATAATATTTATATCTTTGACTTCATATTTTATCCATTTATATAATTCCCATAGTATTATGTTGTGTTATTAATAATTTTTTCCTATGTATTTTAATTGTATAGTCATATATATGCTACCTTAATTATAAAAATTATTTGTATATAGAATGATATGGAAATTAATTCATATAAATAATAATATAGTAAGTATAGTTTCTATAATATGATTCACAATCTAATGTTGTATATATGAATTATATCTTCCAAAATGCATCAACCTATTCAACTTATTAAAATTATATTTTTTCTTACAAATTATTCAACTGATTTTAAATGGAAAAATTCTAAATATGGTAATCATACAAAGAACCAAAATTTGATGGATTATCATTTTCTTAATGATCTAGTTGATTAATTACATATATTTATAAGTAGTATGTATTAGGGACTAAAATTATTATTTGGAACCTTAATACTCATTTTAATGTCCAAGATATGTGATAAATGGGTAGTGTATTAGGGATATTTATATTTCATGTACAATATTTAGATTATAAGGATCACTAATAGTGGATCATTGAGTGGGCATAAAAAATATTAGGTGAAGTATCACCAGAGATGTGGGAAGATTATATACTAAAACACTGGTTTCTTATATCCCACTTCACACTATATAAATATGATGAAATGGTTTTAATTTAGAAATTATAGAGTATAAAGATGAACTATCTCAAAGAGGATTAAAATTGATAATAAAGTAGAATATGCTTCTATATAAAGATGATTGTTTTTCTAGAACCCACCTTTGGGTGATAGTGATAAGGATTCACATCAAACCCAATTATGTAAATTTTTTCGTGAAGTCAAAAATCAACGTGGATACATTAACTAAATGATGGTTTGAAAGTAAAGTCTTTATAATACTTGTTATCCAATGTAATTGGAAGCACCTCAGTTAGGAAAAAGAATCAAGACATGGATCTTTATTTTTAAAATTATAGTTAACTGACTATTAGAGATAATTAAATAAGTAAATCAAGAAAAATAATGTGGAATTATATGTTTTTATTTTTTCAATAAGGAGGAGAAAATACGATTTTAGAATTATGTTAAGCTGTATTTCAAGGGTATTGGATATTAATTATTAATAGTGAAAATATAAAACAATTATTTTAAAAAACCAATACTTTTTGGAAAAAGGAATTTCAAAGGAAAACAAAAGAGGTGGAGTGTTTTAAGGAGCTTCACTAACCATTGGAGTTTTTTTGTCCCTTAACAATGTTTTTATGGGGATTTAGTGTATTTATAATCTACTATACCCACAAAAATACTGTTGTTAGGTTACTAGATTTACAGTTATACTAAAAGAGGATTTATAGTGCCTAATAGAACTCTGATGGAGTTTTAGGATAGTGTGAATCTTTGTTAATATTTTAATTATAGGACCCTCCCTTAAAACCCTTAGGGATCACCCAAGACCTCTATTCATATAACCCAATTCCTCTCCATATTATCTCTCGATCCCTATATCTTCCTTCTTATCTCATAATGGTTTATCCATTGTAATTTTTAATGTTTACTGAATATATAAAACATGGTTTTTATTTAATTCATCATATTTCATCTTCTAATTATTTTTATCAAAACTCTTAGTGGTTTTATAAAACTTTTAAATAGATATTTTCTTGGATAATAAGAAATCCTCACTAAATGAATGGGATTTCGCACAATATTTCTCAAAAAGTATAATGAAAGGAATATGTATATTGTAGGAGAAACATATGGTGTTGAATCACCATCTCGATTTGTAATTAAGTTTTAAAGTTATTTAGTTATTTTTCATGAAAGGTAATTTAAATATAAATTAAGGGTTTTGGGTTAGTTTTATTAACTAGGTTTACTAGGGAATGAGTTCTTATCTAATACATATAAGAATAAATAATTCGTGTAAATAATAATAATTTTTCTACCTCTTCCATGTAATTTTGAAAAGTTTTTATGATTTTTTTTGGTGGTATATAAATTATATATTCTCCATAGTGGTCATACATTAACAAAAATAGGTAATATTTTAAATCTATTTAATGACACTAATAAGTATTTACGAAAGAATATAATGTTTAGTTGTTAGAGAGTAAATTGGATGATACTTTTTTGGGTGATTTGACCTTGGTATTTATCAAGTGAGATGAGTTTACCTTATCTGAAATTTTAAGGAAATTTTACCTAAAGACCAATAAACCTAGTTAATTTATTTTAAAATCAACTTATTTATTAAAATATGTACTTTATTTTTGAAAGTCACATAATCTATATAATAGTTAGAGTGAGAATATATGAATCCAATTGCATCAAAGTTAAATTGAGAAATTTAGTATAGTTTTTTAATTACAAATACATTTTATAGAATCAATGATCTTTATTAGTTATTTTAAAAAAAATTACTAAATTGATAAATTACTTTGATCTTGAATGAAATTATTTTATTATATTATAATTTTTTAATTTAGTGAATAATAATTGATTTCACTTTGATAAAATAATAAATAATTACTATATGATTTATGATTAAAATTAGATAATGTAATGGATTTTAGTACAATAATGTTTTCATAAATTGGTTAACACTCACTTATTCCATGAATCATGCTATGATTTGTGTTTTGATACTTAATATGTTTTAAGACTAAAATATGTGATGATATTTTTAGTTTCATTATACTATATCAAATGATTCCATAATATATAACATATCATTATTCCATGATACATGACATATTGTATTTACATGATATGTGACATAACATGACTTGTTTATGGGTATTAATGAAAGATATTGTTATTTTATATTATTTTATATATTTGAAATATTATTTTATATGATTCCATTACCCACTATTTTCTCTATATCAATGGGAAAACATGTAATCTTTGGATACACATTCCAAAAATTAGTGGATGGGTGGTTGACTTACCCCCAAAAGGTTCTTATTTTCTATTTTGAGAGTTTATAAAAGATTAAAGATAAATTCATGAATTAATTATGGGTAATATCTAGGATGAAACTAATTAATTACATCACTTACTACCATATAAGGGTAAAGAGACCTAATATAAGGGAATAAATGATACTCATACATTAGATAATTATATACAATGTTAATTATTCATTCAATTGAGGTATATGGAATCTTGTGTTTATTATATAATAATGGACTAACTATACTATAATTTTTAGGTATAAAGGAATACACTGATAGATTATTTCCATACAAGAAGGAAAATGATTATCAATATATTTAAATATTGATTTAAGAGAGTCATGTTTATATTGGTGTTTTGTGTTTTCCAAGAAGATGAATAGTTATTAAAAAAATTTAATGTCATCTATAAGGGAAAATGGTTATGATAGTGTTTAATAACATTTAGAAAGATGAAGGGTTACAATGGAGTTTTATATTTTCTTATAAGATGAATCGTTATGATATATTTTTAATCTAATCATTGAGATAAAGGGTTATAATTATGTTTAATATTTTCCTTAATGATGAAGCGATATGCAAGTGTTTAGTTTCATCTAGAAAGATGAAGAATTACATTGACATTTAATTCCACTTAGGAAGATGAAAGGTTACTTTAGAGTTTAATGTATTCTAAATATATGAAGGGTTATTTGTTTCAAAAACTATCTTGAATACCATGGTACTCTAATACAGAGTCAATATGGATATAGACCAAAGGGTGTTTCCGATCTGTATGGGTTGGTGACTAGAACCTCATATAATATTAAGATCAAGAGGGAACAGTTTCACCTAAAAATAGTGGAATAAAAATAATTCATGTTGGTATATCAACACTCATCAAGGCAAAAGTATCAGAATCAAATTGATATAACAATACCCAAATAATGCATAATCAAAAGACACAACATATTCTAAGGTAATAACATAGAAAACTCATGCAACATGTGGATCACATCTCGATCGGGCACATTCATAACGCTTGGCCCTATGAATGAATTATACCCACACCTCAAAGGGGAACTTTACCCTTTATTATTCCTAGTATAATATAATCAAAACATTATATATGGTAAAGGTAAGGTGTGAGATAAAAATCCTAGTGATATACCATGAAATAATCTACAAGAGATTCCATAATAATAAACCATTTAGGATTTTAGTTTAAATAAAACAAGGCATGTAAAGAAAGTTACATATTAAAAAAATTATTTCAGCTAAAAATATAGTAGATATATCAAAATTGGAAAAATTGAACATTTTATATAACAAATTTATATAACAAATTTAACATGAATGAAAAACTTCAATAAAAATGACATGTATATTCAAGTCTGAAAAATCACCATTCTCATTAGCTCCAAGTTATGTTAGTTTCTGTAAATTGGATCCAAACACTTATCAATCATCATAACTACTTGAGATAGGTGTACACACTACCTATGGATCAAGCCATTGGGAAAATCATTCAAAACCCCATTAGAGGACCCATCATGGGAAATCATGCTGAACTTTTTTAGTTAGTGTTGTCACCATAAATCCATTTCTTGGGAGTCAAAGGCCAAGAACACTTGTACTAATCAACAACTTAATACCTAGGATCACATGTTATTCAATAAATCAATTAATCAGTAAATAATTTCAAAATATATCATTTCAAATCATTTCATAATTAACAGTTTAATTTCCAAAATTTGTTTTCAATATTCCATTTCATTTCAAAGAAAAATCATGGGTTTTTATCAAATTCATTACTTTTCAAACCATATTTCATTTTAATAAAAATTTCAAAAGAATAAAATTAATTTCATTTCATCAAATACATTTTCAATTAAAGTGATCATTTTTCTCAAAATCCACCCAATAATTTCCATTCCTTTGAAATTAGGGGGGGAGTTCATAATTTCCATGTCCTTTTGAAATTGAATGTCAAACCATCATGAATATAAGTTTTTAAATCAATGAAAATTTAATTTCAAATAAATAAATAATTGTAGATTTCAATGGTTAGGAAAATATTTATAGAACCCCCTACCTTTAATCACATGATTGAAAGAAGAAATACCCAAAATGGGAATGTAAATATATATTCAAAGGTGTATAAGATTAAGATTGAATCCCTAGAAACTCACCCCATTAGAACAAAGTTACAACCCAGAATCACCATGAAGATTAATCAATATTAAGTAATTATATAAGGGTGTGAGGGTGCATTACAATAAAGAGGGAAATCACTTATAGGAGAGGAATAAAATACATCCAATGACACTTCGATGTAAAAAAAAGGGTGTTGGAGGGGTCAAAAAGCCTCTTGGGAGGATTCAAATGTCAAAAAGTATAATGATATTTGAGTGGGAATATTTCAGATTTAAAATAGGTTATGGGACTTTAAAAAAATTAAAATTGATAGGATTCCCCAACCCCCAAAGATATGCTACAGAAATGAAGAAAATATCCAGACGACAACACAGCCACCCCAAACCACATTTCAACCCCTCTTGGTCAACCAGCCTCTTGAAAACATATAGAAATCCTTTCACTAATCCTATTATCCTAGGTCATGTCCATTAAGAAGCCTATTAACCATTCCATGTACACCCTTGAAAGGAAGTGGTGCTAAAAACCACATGGTAGTCCTCACTAGCTCGAAAGGGGATTTGATGTAGCCCATTCTCCAGAAAATAGATATGACAAAATTTCAATTAGATCTAAAATTTGGTCTCTAGGCTTCCACAGTGTTGAAAACCGCCTAAACTATAGCCATACCTGAACAAAAACTCACTTACACCACATCCTGATGGTCTATGACACAAACTATTATAGACATATTGCATTTTATTTCTCAAAATACCAAACAATACTAAAGGACCCAAAACATGAAAAAAAAGGTAAAAAATGAGGGATTAATAAGTATAGGTAAGTGGGTAATGGGATGTTACAGTCACCCCACTATAAAAAAATTTCATCCCAAAAAATCCTTTCAAGAAGTCTCCATGACAAAGAGATTTGGCCACTTTCCTCTCTCATCAGTGCCTCATGTTCCCATGTATCAAGAGAATCAGAACCATGTTTCCATAACACATGAATGAAAGGTATATAATTCCAAAAAATATCCTCTGTCTCATAATTAACAATCTTTAATGGAAGCTTATCCAATGATAAATCAATTTGAACATCAATATATTCCTATATACAGACATTACAGGGGTCAGAATGGTACTTCCTAAGATTCTATACATGAAAAATGTTGTGGATCAACATAAAATATGGTGGTAAGGTTAAAATGTAAGATATATTACTAACACACTCAATAATATCAAAAGGAACCAAACACCTTAGAATAATGTTTCTATGATTTCTATGTTTTCGATGACCCAACCAAGGTAAAATTCTCAAAATCATCTATTCCCCAACAAAAAACTCTAAAAGGAATATATGATGAGTAGTATAAGATTTATACTATATCTAAGACTTCACTATAATTTTATGAATCAAATGAATCTTTTTCATTACCTCTTGGAACAAACTCTATCCAATAATGGAAGCTTCACCAATGGTTGAACAACACAATAGAGACATACATGTAAAAACATACAGGGCCTCAAAGGGTGATATACAGGTGGATGAATAGTAACTATTATTATAGGAAAAATAAACAAGCCTCAAATGGATAATATAATCTCTACCAAATTCAAGCATTTTGGCATGAAGTATGTCTTTCAAGATTTGTATAGCTTGGTCAGTCCGTCCATCCATTTGTGGATGATATGATGTGCTTAAACTCACCTGGTATCCCAACACCTCCTAGAGGCCTCTCCAAAAACAAGAAGTGAAATGGGGATCACTATTATGAAAAATAACATATGGAACTCCATGAAATCTAATAATATCCCTCATGTGTAGATATCCCAGGTCCTCAACATTGGTTGAATCATGTATGGGGATAAAGTGATAAGATTTTATAAGCATATAGATCACTGCCCATATTGAAATCTTCTTTCAAGGGGTATGAGGAAACTCAACAACAAAACCCATAGAAATCTTTTACCACTTCTCTATCAGAAATTGAAGGATTTGAAGAGAACCCAAAGGTTTATGGTTCCCACCTTTAACGTGTTGGAATGTATAATAACTCGAAACAAAGTCAACAATGTTTTATCCCATACATGGCCCCCAGAAACACGGTTTCATATTATTGTTTCCTCTAGAAATGGTAATGACCTCATTGATTTAAGGTTCAAACATTCCAAGCGGTTTCTAACTGGTTTATTCATAGAACCGGAAACATAAAATGATTCCATATCCATTTGGGCCTACTTTCCAAAGGTAGGTGCTCATTAGTTGTGTACCAATGAGGCTTAAGAATTTTAACTGGTCAAGAGGATGGGAGATCAGACTCATCACACCTTTTTTAGGGGAATTATTGTCTACTCTGGGACTCTCTTTATAGATTTAAGTTATGTCCGTGAATCCATATTAAATTACCAAGTATGAAAATGTGGTTTCCTTTAGATCTGACAATCAATTATTAATATGTATGAGATTTAGAGATCTTTTATATGTATTCTAGGTTCTTCATCGATAGAGAATCATCTGTATTTGTTAGATATTATTAGTCAATGGTATCCTTCGACACATTATATAGAAATCTCATGGTAATTATGATAACCATACTAGTTTTAAAGCCACTCAGCTGGGAAATTGAAGTTTATTGTCATTCAGAAGGACATAGATTATTTCAGAGTTCAGATCATACCCAAAGATGGGCTACCTACATATCCTTCATTTTAGAAAAGGAATCCGAAGACATGTAGTTCAAGTAAAGAAGTATGAGGTTTATGCATGATTGATGGCTCAAAGAAAAATGTCATAATTAATTTTACACATTAAGCTCACATGAGTCATGATCAGTGTGAGAAACAAGAGGTATTGGTAAAACCAGACAATTGTGCCATGAAAGATGAAATTATAAGAAAATATATGGGGCTTATATATGTATGACTACCCAGATAGATGAATATTAGGATTTACATCAGGGAAGAAACCCAGGAACAAGGTCTATAAAGGCATATGTGCTTTATGGAGATTTGGATACTTAACTTAGGACATAATCCTGAGAAGGATGCTCAAATTAGAGAGGACTTATCATTGGGTTTTACTGTTGATAAGGACGACCAAATAAAAAGTAAATTAAGACTGGTTAAGTGAAATTATGACTGGGGCTTACTCCTGAAAAGGAATCCTAGGTTAAGGGAATTATGACTGGGGATTACTCTTGAAAAGGAAGCCCAGGTTAAAGGGAATTATGACTGGGGAATACTCTTGAAAATGAAGCCCAGGTTAAGGGAATTAGGATTATGGGAACTTCGGGCTTACTCCAAATGAGGATTCCCATATTAAAATAATTATGGTTGGGTCTTACTCCATGGGAGGATTCCCATAATTAAGGGAACGTGAAGACTGAGGCATACTCCTGAAAAGGAGGCACATGTTAGGGGACTTGAAGACTGGGGATTACTCCTGAAAAGGAGGCCTAGGTTAGGGAACTTGATTACTAGGTATTACTCTTAAAAAGGAAGCCCAAGTTAGGGAACTTGAAGACTGGGGCTTACTCCTGAAAAGGAGGCCCAGGTTAAGGGACTTGGGGCTTACTCTTGAGAAGGAGTCCGATATTAGGGAATTTGGGATTGGGACTTACTTCTGATAAGGAGGCCTAGATTAAAGGTCCTCTCATATTTAATGTATGAGGTTGAATGAATGAAATCTCTTACCTTAGTGACATAATGATATGTAAATAACTAGGTTTTGAAAAAAAATTCCATAGAATTCCTTTAAAATAAGGAATCCAACAAAGGAACCATGCCATAAATGGCTTTGAAGAGGGTTCTGAGGGATAAATTTTGAATAGGAGAGGTGGATTTGAAGAAAGAAAGTGAATAGGTAGGAGGGGAACCCAAAAAAGAGAGTGGTGCGCAAGTTCTGCATGGGCGTGCAAGTCCTGGTCGCGCAATTATACTTGCACGACACATGGGGACTTGCACGACGGTCAACCCTTAGGTTAATACTTGGGAGAGACTTGGCTCAAGCCCTTAGTATTACCCCTAAAGGCTTCCAAAAGATTGGCTTGCAAGTTTTATTGAAGGGATAAGGCGGCGCGCATGTTTGTCCATTTCTCTTAAGGTCTGGCCACATAGGCGCGCAAGTGTTGATGAGTTTCAACACTTAGTCCTTGTTTTTCCTATTTAGAGCTTCCATTCTAGGTAATAAATTACCTTAGAAGTGTTCGGAAGACTTCTAGAAGAGACTTGGGCTTCAGGAGCTCGAATCTGAGTTTTGTAATTTTTTCGTCTTGAAATGGGGGGGCCCACAAGGGGTATTTATAGGCTGTTGAAGACCCTAGGTGAAAATCAAAGAGGGCACACAAGTCACATGCGTGACCACTATGCAGTGCGCAAGTATACTTGCGTGACCATGATGAAACTTGCTCGACCCAAGTTTGAAGAAATCCTTCTTCATGACTTTGTCGATTTTTGATGTTTCTTCAAAGGATGAATCACTTTGGACTAAGGTATTTCCCCTTTTCAATAGTTAGACTTTGTGATGGAAAGGAGCATCAACAAAAGTCCCCCCTCAGAGTTGGATCCGAAATAAATGAGGATGTGACTCTGAGGTAAAGAATAAAACCAAGGAACATGCGGAGTGCAAGTGTTGAGCGCACAAATGACGTTCTGTAGGTGTTGAGCGCGTATATGGCGTCGCGCAGGCTTCGGCACACTGGCTTTGGCCCGCATGGTTGCGTCCTTTACTATAAATATGGCTTCATTCTCGCACAAATCACCCGACTTTAAATAGTTTTGAGCTTTCGCCGTGCAAGTTTCCTCAGTCATGTAAGTTACTTGTTTTTTGTTGTTTCTTTGTGCCATTCTTCTGTAGAGGTATTTTGACCTGAACAGTGATACCTACACCCCAAAACTTAAGCTATGCATTTATTCTTCTGTGATGCACTTATACTTTCACGCCAAATTTGGGACTTGCGCACCTTAATGACTTATCCATTTTTTCACTTTTCTTCACAAATTTAATGAAAATCATCTTACTTAAGAGTTAATTAGTCAAATTTTGTGCAGATTAAATGGCTCCTAGATGAATCAGAACTACTTATGAACTGGAAAACAAGCGAATTGATGATATGATGAGCATCATTGTCCATGATTATTATACTATCTGCCATATCACTCTTCCAGATTTGGCCAAGTACATGAAGAATTATCATCTTGACTCCCCGCAGAGTATTTATCTACCTTTGCCTGGCTATGGTCATCTATGAGACATCACCATTCCAGATGCAAAGAACTATCTCCCAAATTGTTGGTTTTATAATTACACCAATTCTGCTTCAGCATATATATCAGGTGGAGGAGAATTTATAAATACTGGAATAGTTGAAAAGGACTACATAATGCATCCTAGCCCATGTACCTCAGATCTGAAACCTCACAAGCCTGAGCTGCAACCACATTTTTATCCATCAATTTTTTGAAACTCTCAGATGGATCAATCCAAAGGTTGGAAGAAGAGTTGTGACTTTTGTCCTGGAGGAGTTGTGATTCCAACATGGATGTGGGGATACTGGCTGTGACAAACCTGCGTAGAGATTGTCACGGAATTAAAAGGAGCTGCAATATATAAAGTTGTCTGGGCTGGGAAAACATATGTATACAAGAATGATGACTTTGTGCTGGAGATACTCAGCAATTGGAGTCCAAAAACCAATTAATTCGTTCTAACTCAGGGAGAAGTAGGAATCAGTCTGTGGGATGTCCACAAGATCTCAGGGGCTCCAATTTTGGGTGATATGTATGATGAATTCTTCCCTCCAAGGAATCTCGGAATGATTCAGAGAAGACTCCAGCTTTAGCTCAGGAATTATTTGAAAATCTTCTACAAGATCAAGAGTTCATAGACTTCCCTAAATCATCCTAGAAAGGATATTCATCCAGAGGAGTGGATGAATATGTTTCTTACCAAGAAGTAGGAGAAGGAGCCAAAGGAGAGGGGATCGAAGGGGAAGGGGAAGGGGCCCAAAGATAAGGGGGCCACATACACTCATCCTACCACCTACCCTAAAATAGAGAAAAGGGGTGCTCCTAGCACATTCTGGGACTCTGGAAGAAGAAGAATTTGAGAAGTGGGGATACGAAGTGAATCAGAGAATCCCAAAAAAGAATCATCGGGCGGGCTTCATGGCCTTGTACCTCAGTGTTTATCTTTTTCTAGTCATGGATTCAAAGGGAGGCATCAGGCTAAGGAGCTTCATTGTTGTAGACAAGTTGGCTGAGGGGAAAATGGTTGGGTTGGATACCCCCATTTTAGAAAAGATTCATAGGAACTTACTCCATGTCTTCATGGGTAAGTCTCCTTTGAGAATATTGAGACCATTCCATGTTTTTTGGGGATGGATCGCCACCCACATCAGAACATATAATGTACAGAACGAAGTACAGATCCCAAGAAGTTCTTTCAGTCCATCAGTGTAGGCATTCTCTAGGATTTCTCCGCTAGATCTAAATTCCTATGACATGAAGGTGAGGTTGTGCATGTATAAGTAATTAAACTTATTTCCTTATGGAAACCTGCCAACCGGGCGGTTTTTTGATGATGGAACAACCATCCTAGAATTGAGGGTGTACATGCTGGCTTGGAGAGATGGTGTACTGGTCACTAGGATTGATGGGGATATTATATGTGAGGTCTATGCTCCATAAAAATATCCACACCAATTCATGTGTTTGCATCAGACTGTTGTATCTCTCCCTATGGATGTTAGGTCAGAGAAACATCCAATGGTTTCCTAACAACTATGGTTGCTGATATCTAGGGAGAAGACTGGTGTAGTGTTTGATCTACCAGTTGATAAAGCGGTGAGTAACTTAACTACATGGTATGCCGAGAACTGGATAGAATCATACCCTGGAGGGGTGTTGAATCATCCAGTTTATCAGGTGGGGAAAAGGAAAAGAACTGTATAGAAAGAACCCCTTCGTCTGAAAGGTGAATCTCCTACACCACCTGGAGCTGATTTTTCGGGTTCTTCACCTAGGGCTGACTCGTCAGATTCCAAAGATGGGGATGATGAGGAACAACATGCGGTAAAGCTTCCTCATGCCAGATATAATCCCCTTGTCAGAATCAAGATACCAACTACATCGACTCCTAGTTAGTTACTTCATTGGGGAAATTTAATCATCATTACTTTATAGAGAAACAAGTCTTATTTACTTATACTATATATGTCATTGCAGGATCTGGGAAGAAGTTGAAGTGAAAGATTGTAGGACCTTCCTTGTAGCCTTTTGGTACACAATGAATATCTATGACCAGAGGTTGTCCAAAAATGGTGGAGTTTATACTGTGGTGATGAAACTGCCTGTATGGATTGGTGCGAGGGGTTACACCTCCCTGGGATATGGAATCTTCTGGATTCTATAGATATATGTTACAAGGATAACCCCGATGAAGTGCGGGCTTATATCAGAGACCTGGAAATTCTCATATATGCCACCGATGATTCCATTCTTGTCACCATGCTGGTGAAGGAAATGAAAGATCGTGGCACCACTGAGGGGATTTGTGCTTCCGGAGATGAGGAGTGGCACGATTACGTGGCTCCTGAAGATGTAAATCTCTTTCCTTATTTTCTTTGCAACTTGATTTCAATAAAAGATTTGTTACTCAGGGAAATTATTTTCTTTATCATGTAAATTGAAAAGAAAGGAACTTTTGTGGTTCCTTCATTACAGTATAGCCCTGGTGGTACATCCATTGGGGCTAATGAATCTCCTTGCGAGTAGGGTGAGATATCTCCAGGACAACAAGCCATGGATGAGGAGTTGGAAATGGCTTTCCATTCTCTAATTCAAGTACCTGTAAAGGGGACTGTCGACACTCCCAAAAAACAAAAGATACAAAGGCATCGAAGGATGAATTCCACAACTAAACGCTTCATCAGTAGCGGTAAGTCCTTCGGATAATAATGAGTCTTAACCCATGAAATATATTACTCATACTTTTTGGGATTGCAGGGGATTCTTTAATTTCCCTTTTGAGGGAGAGTACTGACCCTCCTCTAAGAACAACAGAGGGTGCTAGTGAAAAATCACAAGATCATGCTGGCTTAGCTACTCCTAAAGAAGAACTAACGTCTGTTCCCAGTATCACTCCTATTGCTACTGCAAGAAGAAAAGAACCTCCTTCTAGTAAGTTAACAATGCTTTATAAAATGTTGAATAAAACATCAACTGACTTCCATTCCATGGTACTTTAGGTTCAACCCCTTCACTAGAGCTTTTGGCGTCCATTGCAACTGATTCCGCTATTTTATCTGAAGAATATACCTAGGGTCAGAGGCCGTATAATAATGGTCACCAAGAATACATATCTAATGCTCCCACTGGTGACATTAACCAGGATTCTGAGATTACATTGGATGAAATGATGGAAATTGGCGCATATTTTGAAGATTTTTTAGATCAGGTTAAATTACCCTGTAATTTAGAAGACAATGGACATGAGTGTTATCATTCATCCTATTAAAAATAACTACTTATTACATCTCTGATCATGATCGGTTGAAATGTGCAGTTCTATTTGAGAAAACTTCTACACTGCCAATGCCTGAAGGGGGTACAGAAAACCCTACTATTGTAGAGACATTAGCTCAAGTGGTGCTTAACCTGGCAGATCTTCCTGAAACTCGTCCGGAAAATCCTGTTGAAACTAGGAAATACGGGGAGGAGCCTTCTCAAGTTACCAAACTACCATTCGGTAAGAGATAACAATTTTTGCGACTATACTTAATTTACAAGAAAACCAATCAACTTTTATTATCCTTTGAAACTAACAAAAACTTTCAATTGATTATGCAGGGCCATCAATTTCAGTGGCTAGATCTGGAGGTGAAGCTTCAGCTTCCGCCCCAATAGAAATAGAATGTGAAGAAACATGGTCAGGGGGGAAGGAGTAGAACAAGGCACTTCCCTAAGTGCATTAATCCCAAATTATATTCCCCCCTGTGACAGTGATGATGAATCAGACCCATAGATACAAAAGGCGCTCCAATTTTCATGACGCAAGGCATGGAAGAACATATGGAAGACATATCTGAAGTGCCTTTAGAAGAGCTGTCATCGAAGATTCTCCTACTGTCATCCTTGTTTGTCATGTTGGGACTTAGCGGTTTTGGATATCAAAAGATCCATGCCACGGTAAAACAAGTCATCTTAAGAAGGGATCAGGAGCATAAGTACCATCAAAATTTGACCAAAGTAAGGGTATCAACCAATATCGGTGAATTTCAGGCTACAGTATCCTGAGCTGAGGCTGATCATGCAGCCAAGTTGAAGGAGCTGAAGCATAAGATCAAGGAGGCGGTTTTCCAGCAGATGCACCTTCAGCAACAGTTGGATGTTGTTACTGCGGAACGTGACCAACTAAATAAATCACTGGATGGATTTCAAAAAAATGGTGTGAAAGCCTTTTCTGATGCCAAGAAATCACTCCATCAAACTAAAAAGAGTGATGTTGGTTGAGTGCATGAGCTTCAAGTGGCTGCTGATGAAGCTCGGGATGCTGTAAATCAAATGATGATTTATGTTGACATCCTTTTGTAATTCTTGGAAAAGAGAAGAGACTCCAGTCTGTGGATTTCCTTCTAACTTTTGTGCATCAAATGAAAAACACTTTCATTTTCAATAATTTTTGCATGCATTATCTTTCACTACCTTCTCTAAATTTTCACTTAAGACAATGGTCCAAGTAAGAGTAGTTTGATTTTTACTAGGATTATTATAAATAACCCTACAAACTTTGAATATTTTTAATTGGTCAATATTACCTAAATCATACAAAGTATATGTTTGGTGAGCTGGGACTTGACTTTTGTTCAGAGTTCCCTTGTCTTTTGTGGGCAGTTTAAATTCATGCGTGTCAGACATAAAAAGGCTAATGTTTAAGGTCGAAATAGCATTGACTGAATGGATTAACATTTACTCAATTCCTTGATAATTTATATAAAAACATATTACCATGTTCAAGTATGAGGGAAAATATGTAAATAATGACTTAAGAAATTTTGAATCTGAGGAATGATATAAAAATGGCTAAAAGACATTAGAAGAAGTAGTTCCCAAGAATGAAGTTTCCACTATTTAACAAACTCGTTAGGGGTTGAATTATGCAGAACCACCTAATGGAATTGGCTTCATAGTCCAATAATTTCATCTTTTAAATGACAGGTCCATTATGTAGACAACTTATGCAAGGCCGCCTAAGGGCATGTGCTTCATAGTCAGGAAAAAGAATTCTCAGAAATTTACTTTTCTACTGCTAAACAGCCAATGGATGTTAATGGGGATTCAAATTTTACAAAGCATAGAGTTTTCTGTATGGAGAGAGGTACTCGAATATGGAAAAGATATTTCCAAACCAAATTGTCTAAGAACTGAATGAATATCACTCCTACGAAGGTCTGACCCAAACGTAGGGAAGTAAAATATAAACCATAGACTTGAATACATTCAGATCATGAAATATATTATGAGACAAATATGTTAAGGATAGCTATTTTGTGGATCCGTACATATTGTTATTTAGACAAATAAGGACAAAAGAGGTTTTCCTCCCAAGAATGAAGTTACCACTATTTGAAAAACCTATTAGGGTGTTGAATTATGCAGGGTCTCTTAAGGGAATTGGATGCATAGTCAAATAATAGCATCTTTTGGCTAACAAGTCTGTTATGTAGACTGTTTATGCAAGGATGCCTAAGGGCACGTGCTACATAGTCAGGAAAAAGAACTCTCAAGTATCAAACATTTTTTGACCAGAAGTGAAGAAAAAGGTTATTGAGATCTGGAAGTATTTAAGGTTAGGAGTATGACACATAAAAATGGGCATTTTTCAATGCATGTAGAGATACACAGACTAATTCTAACCATAATAATGTTGTGGCTGGATCCTGAATTGAAATGTTGGACTTCACTACATATCCCATTAGGATAGTAATAAAGCCATACATAGTTCTTGAAATATAGTTTAATGTTATGTGGGATGAGAGTATAGGAAATCATAGTTTAGGTTCATAGAGCTTGGACCATAATAATGAATACACTGTGTGTGTTTTCACAGGGACTTTTCAGCCAGGGGACAGAAAGTGGGATTTGGGGTTAGGCCCAAAGACTTGGGGCTGGATTCGAGGGATGCTCGAACGTTCCTATCTATCCAATAAAGATGGGAATCATGCCGCACATAGTTCTTCAAATACCCTTTGTAAATATTTGGTTCGTACAAATTAAGGGTGAAAAGGGGACTTTAGTTCAATGATGGTTCGAACCAAGATAAAAGGTTAAGGCATTTCCATGTATGCACATAGTCTTTTGGAATATAACATGATCAGAGATCAATGTAAATAATGATTCCCTCTCAGGTGAGAGTGCAAAAGAATGTCGTAGTTTATTGTCATACAGGAAAAAAAGTGCGAATAGTTTAACATCATATAGCAAGGATGATGGTGAACCAATGTAAAAGGTATTGGTTTTGGGGATACTTCACATATCAACATCATATGAGATGGATGTGAACCGATGTGAAGAGATTGATTTTGGGCTTGAATCTTAGGGGGTTGCCTACGTACCCAGCCTAGAAGGAAAGGATCAAAGTCTGCGTAGTTCAATTAAATAATGAATTGGTGATGAAGTTGTTATTGAGGACAATGACCAAAAAAATCATGTCGGGACTTACACATGGTTAGCAGCCCATAAAGGGTGTTATGGTTGAAGTTTACTCTAAGCTCGCGTGAGTAATACTCGGTGTGAGAAACAAGAGGTAGTAACACCCTTAACGAGGAACAGTTTAAGGTCATGTTGGACATATGAAGAGACTATGCAGTTTAAAGTCTTATAGTGAGGACTATTGGTGCTGAACAGTTTAGTGTCATGTAGAAGGGACAAAATACAGTTTAATGTCATGTAAGACGTATTTAAGGGACTTTGTCAGTTTTACGTCATATAGGATGAATGAGCAGTATAGTTTAACGTCATGAAGGAAAAATATAGGTACACATTTTAACATCATGTTGGACAATAAGGGTGATGTAAAGTTTAGCGTCCTATAGCTAAGATGGTGGGGATAATATAGTTTAACATCATGTTGGACGAAAAGGGTACAGTGCAGTTAAATGTCATGTAGTGAGGACAAAAGAGGACACATTTTAACATCATGTTGGATATATTAGTGACTTTTTCACAGTTTAAAATCATGTTGGACGATGTCACAATTTAATGTCATGTTGGAAAATGGTGCGAACAGTTTAAGGTCATATTCATGGACCAGAGATTATGCAGTTTAATGTCTTGCTGGACCTAAGGGAATTCTGTACAGTTTAACATCATTAGCTAGGACCTCACAGTTTAACGTCGTGTTGGACGTAAGTGCAAATAGTTTAAGGTCATATGTATGGACTGAGGATAGTGCAGTTTAACGTTTTGTTGGACGTAAGGGACTATGCAGTTTAAAGTCTTGCAACAAGGACAACACAGTTTAATGTCATGTTGGCCGATATGGATGCAAATAGTTTAAGGTCATATGCATGGACAGTTAATTATTCTTGTATTTATAAAAAATAATTCTTCAAAAATCTGGCATTGGTTGTAGTCATGATGATTTCTCCATCCATTTAGATTAAAGAATAATCTCCATTGGAGTAGACCTTATGTATTGAATAAGGTCTCTCCCACATTGGCTCAAGCTTGGGAGGTTTCTTTTGTGGTATCATTGGAGTTCTGAGAAACAATACCAATTCTCCCTGAATGATTGAATGAATATGAACTTTTTTGTTGAAAGCTCGTGCTATTCAATTCTGATAGACTTCCAAGTAGTGCAAGGTGCACAATATTTTCTTGTCTAATTGTACCAATTCATCCAATCTCTTTTGAGATTATTCATCTGTAGATGACTGATCACAAATGGCTACCCTGAGAGAGGGTAATTGAACATCAATAGGCAATACTACTTCTGTTCCATATACCAATGAATATGGAATTGACTGCGTTGCAGTGCGGGTGGTGGTCCGATAAGCCCATAAATCATGAAAGAGTTTATCAGGACATGGTTTATTATCTTTATCCACCATCTTTTGCAGTATATTTGATAGAGTCTTGTTGAAGGAATATATCTGTCCATTGGCCACTACATGATATCGAGATGAATGATTGGATTTGATGTTGTATTCTTGATACAACTTCCTCGCCTCGGATGAACAGAAGTTGGTGCCATTTTCCATCAATAAGGTATGAGGGACACCAAATCTGGTAATGATGTTAGACTTGATGATTCTAGAAAAGGTTTTAGAACTATCTTATTTGAGAGGTATTGCCTCTTCCCATTTGGAAAAAAAGTCAATAGCAGTAAGAATGTACTTAAACTGCTTGGTTGTAGCTGAAGGATAAAGTCCTACTACAACCATTCCCCATGTGGAAAATGGCCACAAGTATTTAGATGTATGAAGCAACTCTGGGGGTTGATGAATGAAGTTGGAATGTACTTGGAAATAATGACACTTCTTTGTTAAATCAACACAAAATTGTATCATTGAAGGCCAAAAGTATCCAAGCCTTCAAATTTGATCAGATAGTCTATGTCCAGACTAGTGGGCACCACAAACTCCTGCGAACACTTCTTTCATGATAGCCATTGTCTCTTCACCGTCAATGAATTTGAAGATAATTCCATTAAAACCCATTTTGTAGAGAATTTTCTCTAGGGAATATGGGCTATCATAAAGAGTAAAATTGACCACATGTCGCCGGATTTGTTCTTTCATGGCTCTATCAGGTGTAAGTGTTCCATTTTGAAGGTATTCCATGATAGGTGTCATCCATCCTGTAGCATGACGATATGGTTCAGGAATGGGAATAATTTCATTGATTTCCTCTGTTCTAGTTTGAACATAAGGTGAAATTATACGACAATGGGAAATACTGATGGATGTCTCGTCCTGATTTGGATCTTCCAGAGTTGTGGCTATATTAGACAGTGCATCAGCATGAGAATTTTTTGTTCTCGGGTTATAATAAAATGTCGTTTCCGAAGGAAATTAGGCCATTAAATCTCTGACATAATCATACAAAGGGATTAAATCTTCTTTTCTGATGGCATAATCTACATTGTCTTGTTTTATTACCAGGTTTGAATCACCTTTCACCTTTAAGTGATTCACTTGTGATTAAAGTTCCAACTCCAACCCTGTGATAAGAGCTTGGTATTCTGCTTCATTATTTGTCCCGCCTCCCAAAAATGAGAAGTAATAGGGTAGCACTACCTTTTCTGGAGAAATGAGAAAAATTCCTAACCCAACTTTGTTGAATTTAGGATCTTCCATTTTTTTCCCTGTTGGACTTCTGGAAGCACCATCAAAGTACATTTCCCATGTTTGAAGATTATCTTGAATAGAAAAGACTTATTCATCAGGAAGTTCAATATCTAAAGATGTATCTTCTACTGAAGTATGTTCAGTAATGAAATCAGGTAGAGCTTGGCCCTTTATTTCCATTTGAGACACATACTGGATATCAAATTGCTGCAAAATAACTACCCACCTTGCCAGACGTCCTATAAGCATTGGATGACTAAGGATGAATTTGAGCAGGTTATTTCGAGATACCAATTGGACCTCTTGATGTTGCAGATAGTGTCTCAACTTCTGAACTGCAAATATTAATGCTAGGTAGCACTTCTCAATATTTTAATATCGGGTTTCTCCTTCAAGCATAGTCCGATTGAGATAGTAGAGGCTATTTTCATTCCCAGCATCATTCTTCTGAGCAAGAAAGGCTCTAAATGATCACTCTAAAGCTATCACATAGTGGATAATTGGTCTTCCTTCAACTGGTGGCATTAATATCGGTGGACTCAAGAGATATTTCATGAGAATATAGAATGCTTCTTGACCTTCTTCATTCCACTGGTAAGTGACTCCCTTATTCATCAATTTGTTGAAGGGTAAACCTTTTCCTGCCAAATTGGTGATGAAACGCCAAATATATGCTAAGTGTCCTTGAAGTCCTCACAATTCTTTCAAATTAATAGGAGGTGACATACCAAGGATTGACTTTGTCTTCTCAGTATCGACTTCGATACCACAATTGCGTACAACAAAGCCGAGAAAGTTTCCTGAGGTTACCCCAAAAGCACATTTTAAGGGGTTCATCTTCAAATTATGTTGCCGAAGTTTGTGGAATATGACTTCCAAATCAGCCAATTGATTAGAATGTTGTCTAGATTTAACCACTAAATCGTCCACATAACATTTAACAAACTTCCCTAAAAAGGGTTTGAAGATACGATTCATGGCATGCTGATATGTTTCACCTCCATTCTTTAGGCCAAAGGGAATTACCTGATAGAAAAACACACCATAAGGGGCTCTGAATGCTATAGATTATTTATCTTCTAGAGCCATTTTTATTTGATTATATCAAGCATATCCATCCATGAAGGAAAGTGCATCATAGCCATCTATTGCATCAATCAAGAGTTCTGTAATCAGAACTGGAAAATCATCCTTAGGACAATGCTGATTAAGATCTATGAAATCAATGAAAACTCTAATTTGTCCATTCTTCTTTTTCACAGGGACAATATTAGACAACCACTTGGGATATTGAACTTCACTGATGAATTTAGATTTGATAAGCTTATCCACTTCAGCTTCAATTTTGGAAGCATAAGTTGGGTGTGTTCTTCTTTCGTCTTGTTTGAACCCTCGATGTTCATCTGGAAAACCCAAACGATGTGTAGAAACATCAGGATCAAGCCCTGAAATCTCTATATAGTTCCAAGAAAATATATCTCGATTTTGATTTAAAAATGAAATATACATTTCCTACTCTTGAAGAGTCATGGCCGCACTAATTAAAGTGAGGCTTGGATCTTCTTTTGTACCCGGATTTATTTCTCTGAGTTCATCCACAGGGGTAGAGATACCCTCTTTAAATACTGGAGGAGCATTCCTGAGATCTTCCTTTTCTTCTTCAACACATTTTATCTCTTCTGCTTCTACTTGCATAGTACATGATGAAGCAGAATTTCCATGATCATAAGAAATGTTAAAATTTGAACATCTTGAAGAAGAATATTCCATTTGTGACCCGATTGACGATGAAGGGTCTTCCTTGGATAATTAAGAGGAGATGAAGGATTGAAAATCGACATCATCGTTCACCTCTGATATTGCTATAACTTCTTCTGGACTGTTTGGTTAAGTATATACTTGTTGGATTTCAGTAGATGAAATGAAGATATCCCCATTTGATCTTTCATCATTGCTGGGTGAATAACCAATTTTTCCCATGCTATCTGGCTTAATTGTCTTAATTGACATTATGGAGGTTTCGATAAGTGTATTTTGATTTGGGTCTATCATGTCAATTTGACTAATAGGAAACACATAATCTGCACTCACATGTGTAAATAGATTTACTAGAATCTTTTCCAAACCATATGGATAATTAACCATGGTAACCTTCCTTAGTATGGATTTATCCTTACCCTTCATGTGATAGAATTCCACCTGAAGGGGGATTTATCACCACACAATGTCCCAATTTGACCATCAAAACAATATTTGAGACATTGTTGGTATGATGAAGGGATATCTGCATGTTGATGTAGCCATGGTCTTCCAAGAAAAACATTGAATGTTTTGTCGTGATCAATAACCATGAAATTTGAATTGGATACAAGATCTCCAAACTGAATTCTGAGTATAATCTCACCCACTGGTTCTTGTTCATTTTTATCATATCCATGTAAAATCAAAGTAGAAGGAGATAAATTAGATTTTGTGAGGCCTAATCGATGAAGTGTATGAATGGGGATGAGGTTGAATCCTGAACCATTATCAATGAAAGATCTTCATATGTCCACACCATTGAACTTGCCAGATAAATAAAAAGGTCTAATATGACCATTCACGACATCATCTTCATCTTTATCTGTAAAAGATATCATTGCATAGAATTCTGCAGGATTATTTTCTACATGATAGACTTTAGCTGCAGCAATTTCAGTTTTGAACTCTTGAGGACTTGACAATGCCTCAATGAGTTCCTCTTGAAGATCCTTGGATAGATTCAAGGTATCCATAATTGATAACTTGGCCGGTACTTGGGACAAATATTTCAAAACATCATATTTTTGATCCAAAGGTATATGTTTTCCAACAGGAACATATGGTTTCATAGGTGCCTTAGAGGTTGATTCTTTAGATGTAGACACTTTTTGTGTCGGGGTAGGAGTTGAAAATACTCCTGAATTTGGAAGATTAGACCGAATAGGTCTATTTACTTACTGAGAGGAAGAAGGTGGAACCTCTAACAGATCCTATAGAATAACTGTACCAGGACTGAATCTGTTATTGGTGGAAGAATTTTCTTGTTCTTGTTGAGCCCAATGAAGGGATCTGCCAAGAGTTTCTACTCCATACATAGTTATAGCAGGGGTAGAATTGGAATAATGGCTTCTGGGATATCCATGTCTTCCTCTGTATCCCAGACATCTGGAGCTCCCTCTAATTCCTCTGTTTGATACAGGGAATTCAGGCTCATTAAGATCGAAGTTGTGATTGGCATAAGGATTTGTAAAATGAATCATATTAACATAACCAAAGAGAAAATATTCATCCGATGAAGATTCTGCCAGATTAGCATGTTTAGGTTGTGTCGTTTGGCGGGGCGGTGCCCGTGGCTTCGAAGTAGATGGCATAAAATCTGCCAGATTCAAAGAAAATTTGGGTTTTGACACGATCTCATCTTCTTCTGATTGCTCTTCTTTCTTTTAATTATGCTGTTTCATTGAGGATTTTCTCTCTGATGAAGGGGTCGTTGTTGTGGCATTCATAGCAGAAGACACAATTGGTTTCTTCAATTGCATTTCCAAAATTGAATGAGTTAGGTTGATCATTTTTTTGACCATCCAATCGTCATATTTTAATGCATTTTTGTTCTTGACTAATTGCCACTCACCTTCTTCCTCTGGATTTATAGCAGTTACACATGCTACCTGAGCTAAAGAACCTTTCAACTTGACTTATCCCAAGTCCACCATTTTTTCCAGGAGGTCATTGAAGAAGAAGAACTCCTAAATGGGATGCCCCAATATCTGATGAAATGGGAAATAATTGGGGAGATCTTCATCTCCTTCCTTGTTCAGCCTTTTGGGCCTTGGTAATTGAACCAAATTATTTTCCTGAGCTAAAATGAATTAACCAGGAACTTTTTCATTTCGGAAAGAGTAAAATTTTATCTTTAAATCCTCAAATTTTTTTCGTCTTTGATCTCTTTGATCAAGATGATCAAACGACCTCTGTTGTTGATGCTCAGGAGGTGGATCCCTTTGAGAAGATGAAGGCCTTGAAGTAGAAGCAGGTACTGGTGCCTGTTTAAGCATAACTATAGCAGTATCTACTTTACCTATTCTCTTTCCTGGAGCTGATGGAATTACACGAGCTTTATCCTTAGTCTTTATAAGAGTGTCTTTAATATTTTGAGTGATTTAAGTAAGGTCTCGAAACCCTCCTGTGTATTTCACATGGATCAATGGTTTGCGCAACTCATCACGCAAATTTTCCACAAAGATAGGCAACAATTATTTTTGAGGGAGTTCTAAGATCAAGGAATATGTTAATCCATTCCAACGAGCAATAAAATCTGAAACCCTTGCATTCTTCCTTTTCTTACAATTTGTAAGGTCAAAAACTATTGTCTTTGGAAAATTTTATCTGAATTGAATAAGGAATTGTTGACGAAGATCCTCCCACCTGGTAATTGAACGGTATTGCAAGCTTGTATACAAGACAAAAGTAGTCCCATGTAATGACTGTACAAAACACCTAAGATTAACTGCTTCTTATTGCTGAGGGGTTCCCATAATAGGATCTCAATGAGAAACAAAATGTTTTAAGTGTTTCTCTGGGTCTACCGAACCTTTAAAGTTTGGGAATGTGGTACTTGAAAATTTTGATGGGGGTGGAATTGCGTCTACCAATTCAGGGTAAGATATCTTTTTCGGTTGAACCGGTGCACACTTTCCTTCCATAGCTTCCAACCAAGCTGTTAATGACTCAATGGAAGTCATTAAATTTTGAGAAACAATTGTTTGAGCTTGGACCTGTGCAGGTGCAATAACTGGAGCTTGGATAGGTGTAGCGACCGGGACTGCCACTGATAGTAGTATTTCTGGTTGTTATTGCGTATAACCTATAGTATTAGACCTCTGAGGGTGTACTGGTAAATGAGGATACTCTTGATCCATCTCAGTAGCCGCAAAAAATTCCCTTGGCTGACTGACTCCAGCATGCTTAGGAGGAAGACTACTTTGAAGTAGTTATGCATTCAGCCTCTTTAATTCCTTCATCTCTTCCTCTTGTTGTGTGAATAGTTGATCTAGTGAGAGTGATTGGAATTCTCTAGAGTAAAGTTATGTAACCTAATTCTTCCCTTTTCCTTCGTTGGATGCCTTTAGAAAAGGGGGGAAGTTTGTTATTTGAAATAATAACTAGATTCTGGGTAAGCCTTTGATTTCTTGTACACACACCTTCTTCATTTGTGTCTATGTGTATAACTTCTTGAGCATGAAACTTTTCATCTGATCCCTCTGAGTGAACCTCATCTGGGGAATTAGAAACAATGGAATTGATGACATTAATTGATTCATAACACATTGCATCTCTTTTATTGGCATTTCTGCGATATTTTCTTCTTCCATGTCCTTGTTGAGACACTGCCTTTTGCAGATTTGATCCCTTAGTAACTTCTTGGTGAACCACAATTTAGAGGGAATCTCCTGATAATTTGTCTCTTCATTACTCTTGGGAATTATTCCCTAATCAAGAGAAGACATAATTTATCTAAGGAAGATATTAAGAATTTGAAAAATCCCTAGTCTGGTGGATTAGTGTTGTTCCTATTGTTCCTTTTAAACTCCTCGAATCATATTTGATGATTCTGAGGGTTGGGTTAAAAGAGTCCTCAGTCTAGAAAGCTGGGGTGGTTCTTGAGTTTCTATATCTGAGACCTTCTTAAAATCTATCTTGATCTTACATAATATAGTCCAAAAATTGGCCGGATGCATTAACCTGCATCCACTCTTATCACGTGGCTCAAAATACCGTTGGATGATTTCTGACACTTCTTTCACTTGATGATGTGCACGCTCTAAACGAGAAGAATGTTCGATGTTCTGTTTTTCCTGATGAAAAATTAATTCAACAACTTGTTCTCTGAATTCATGATTCTGGTATGAACTAGTTGAGGCATGTTCTTGAGCAATCCTTTGATTAGAAATAAATCCAATTGGTTGTGACAGGATATGGGAAATAACATTGCATGAGACCACTTTCAGTGGGCTTTGTTGGCTGGAGAGTACAGTGAAATGAAGTGCTCCATTAACACCCCATCCCCAGATATGAATACCAAATGGGGCATTGGAAATTAACTGGTGCAACCTTCTTAGTGCGCCAAGGCATGAATGCTGAAGGGCTCTCTACTGCTTTTCAGCCTTCAGATATCGAGAAACTAAGAGAGATTCCAAATCAATTTGGCGTTGTAACCCTTCTATTATCATTACATGATTTTCATATTCATCATAAGATAATATTTTCTTTTTCAATTGACAAAGAGTTTTTCACATGTTGAGATGAATATCTTGAATACAATCTTCTATCAACATCTTTGGAATGTCATAATGAGAGTCAGCCAAAGGCCAAAACATATCTGTCACTTCACCTTTATCCATTTGTTTTCTCATATTCAGTACTTTCCTCTTTATCATTAAATGAATATTCTTCTACCTGATTAGACCAAAGTTGTTGCTTCCTTATTTCTTCATCAAATTCAAAAAGATCAGAAGAGAATTCACTTATCAAACATGAAGATGCATGACTCAGTGGTGGTTCGGAGAATGGCCTACACCACGGGCTATATTCTGATTGATAAATTATTTCACCAGTTATTGGTAAAGCATCAAACATGCCTGGATTCACATTTACAGGTGCCTTAAGATAAGAGGTCTTTCTCGTCACTACATTTTTCATTGGAGCATTTTTTAGGAAATGAGAATTACTACTGTAGAGAGGACTTTCGAAGCTAAATTCATCATCATGGGGAGGAGCACCATGGTGGGTTATAGCAAAAGATGAAACATTTTTCTCCTTGATCTTCTGGCCACGTAGAGGGTTATTGTGACTCTCATCTGAAGATGGTACTTCAAGATTGACTGAACTATCATGAAGCAAGACTTCATGAGGAAGTTCCTGATGCAGACCTTTAGAATTAATGTTCCCACTATTGGGAACTGAGAGAGTAGAATCTTGAGTTGCATCAGATAATTGTCTGAGTGCATCAAGAACTCTAGCGTCAAGCAAAGCCTTTTTACAGATTTTCCCTTGATTTCATGACTGTGTTGGATGGGTCTTTTTCTTATACATCTTCTTACTCACTTTGGGAACCACTTGTTGAGGAAAGTGGTTATTATGGGCAGGTTTATGTTCCTGCTCAGGAGAAAGGATCAGGTTAGGCTGATTATCTCCACTCAAATCAGGTGTGTGTTCCTGACTTGGTTGTCTATATGATATGGGGGAGTATTCCCTACAACCCTCTTGGACTGGAATAGAGGTTTGTGTCTGTTCTAGAGTGAACTGTTGATGTGTCACTCCATTGGTAGAGATAGATTTGAATTTCTTTCCCTGTGATGCCACATAAGCTGTTATAATATCCTAGCAGGCATCTAAAATATGATCAAGGATTTTCTTCTGCTCCTTCACCGTTGTTAGAATATGTTTGGTGACTTTAGCTGTGGGAATGGGAATATACATCCATTCAATGCTTGGATTAGGTGTGTTTTCTTTCTCTTATCCTCCTATTCCTACTAGTGAATTCTGACAGTACTCATGTATGGGGGAAGAGAGTTGAGTCTGCCACCTGTTTGTCATTGGGGATTTCCAATTGACTTCTCTGGGTGCTACCAAATGAGACTGTTGGTAAGCTTGATCAATACTAGCAGGTGTATGTGCCTGATGATTACACTCTGCCGAATGTGGTTGATGAATTTCCTTCAATACTGGAAGGCGAGACTGCTGGCAGGATTGATGAGTGTAAGTAGGTGTATGTGTCTGCTTACCTGTTGTCAACACATTGGGTTGGCGGGCTTCATCGTATGTATTCAGACGAGCCTGCTAACTAGATGATGATTTATAAACAGTTGTATGTTCTTATATATATTACTATGTTAGAATTTCCTGGCAGGAATGGCGTGTTGCTACCAGACAAATCTGTTGGACAGCAGAATTAAAACGGACAGGTGTCTGTGCCTGCTCGTTGCTTGCCACCAAGTTAGGCTGGTGGACTTCTCCGAAGATGGAAGAGATAAGAACCTTCTCACTATTGACTGGTCATCGCCTCTGGTGGTTCTTCTTGCCTACTCGGGTTCAAGGAACCTAATCTAAACTCCTGGAGACGACACCGTCATCATGTTGAGGGCACACTGCTGCATGAGACTGGTAGTGATTGTTGGTGGGTGCCCTCGGGAAGGAATCATGATTCCTTGAATTTAGGCCTTGAGTGACCTTCTCATTCACCTCCTTAGAATTTGGGAGGGAATGGTTATTGTGTTCTGGGGATAACGAACCAAAATGGTTGGATACGGTGGTTGGCACCGCCTACTTCTTGATCGCTGGTCGTCGCTGTCCGGATGACCAGGGTGAATTATTGACTTGGAGGGCTTGTCGAGCGGCCTCAAGAGTTGTAATAGTACCATTTTTATGGTATTCATTAACCATCACATTTTTATACCCAACTTTGAAGAAGCTGAGTAGGTGATTTCATCCTCAGAGCGGACGACAATCCAACAGGAGTAGCAGTAGAGGCATTCACAATAAAGGTATTCACAGGCGTGAACTTGAGAGAATCCATTTCTGTAATGCAGAAGATCTTGAAAAAGAGAGCATTTTTTTTATAACAGACATAATCAAGATAAGTTTGGCCACTACATCTTTTTTATGAGCACATATGTTATTGATTGTTTTTTTCCCTCTCATTGAGTTTAAATAGGGGCCTAAAAAAATAAGTAAAACATCATTTTAACTAGGTTAAGGATTCATGTCGGGTTCACTATTTTTTTCCCTATGGGAATGGTAATGACCTCATTGAATTAAGGTTCAAACATTCCATGCGGTTTCTAACAGGTTTATTTGTAGAACCCGAAACATCCAAGGATTCCATATCCATTTGGACCTACTTTCCAAGGGTAGGTGCTCATTAGCTGTGAACCGATGAGGCTTAAGAATTTGCATTGGTCGATAGGATGGGAGGTCAGACTCATCACACCTTTTTTATGGGAATTATTGTCTACTCTGGGACTCTCTTTATAGATTTAAGTTATGTTCGTGAATCCTTATTAAATTACCAATAATGAAAATGAGGTTTCCTTTAGATCTGAAAATCAATTATTAATATGTATAAGATTTAGAGTATCTTTTATATGTACTCAAGGTTATTCATTTATAGAGAATAATTTTTATTTGTTAGAGATTATTAGTTAATGGTATCCTTCGACACGTTATATAAAAATCTATTGGTCATTATGATAACCATACATTTTTTAAAGCCACTCACCGGGGAACTTGAAGTTTATTGTCATTCAGAAGGACATATATTATTTCAGAGTTTGGATCGTACCCATAGATGGGCTACCTACGCATCCTATATTTTAGAAAAGGAATCAGAACCCGCATAGTTCGAGTAAAGAAGTATGAGGTTTATGCATGATTGATGGCTCAAAGAAAGATTTCATAATTATTTTTACACTCTAAACTCACGTGAGTCATGCTCGGTGTGAGAAACAATAGGTATTGGTAAAACCAAACAATTGTGCCATGAAAGATGAAATTATAAGAAATGATGTGGGGCTTATGTATGTATGACTGCCCAGATAGATGAAGATTAGGATTTACTTCAGGGAAGAAACCCAGGAATAAGGTCCATAAAGGTATATGTTCTTTATGGAGATTTGGATATTTAACTTAGGACTTAATCCTGAGAAGGATGCCAAAATTAGAGAGGACTTATGATTGGGTTTTACTCCTGAGAAGGAATCCCAAATCAAAATTAAAGTAATATTGGGTAAGAGAAATTATGACGGGGGCTTACTCCGGAAAAGGAAGGTCAGGTTAAGGGAATTATGACTGGGGCTTACTCCTGAAAAGGATGCCCAGGTTAAAGGGAATAATGACTGGGGCTTACTCCTAAAAAGGAATCACAGGTTAAGGGAATTTGGATTTTGGGAACTTTGGGCTTACTCCTAAAGAGGATACCCATATTAAAAGAATTATGGTTGGGTATTATTCATGATGAGGATGACAAAAATGAAGGTAACTTCAAGAGCAGGGCTTACTCCTGAAAAGGAGGCCCAGGTTAGGGGACTTGAAGACTAGGGCTCACTCCTGAAAAGGAGGCCCAGGTTAAGGAACTTAAAGACTGGGGATTACTCCAGAGAAGGAGGAACAGGTTAGGGAACTTGAAGACTGGGGCTTAATCCTAAAAAGGAGGCCCAGGTTAAGGGACTTGGGGCTTACTCCTGAGAAGGATGCCGATATTTGGGAATTTTAGATTGGGACTTACTCCTGAGAAGGAGTCCCAGATTAAAGATTCTCTCATCTTTAAAGGATGAGGTTGAATGAATAAATCCTATAACCTTAGTGACATAAAGATATGTAAATCACTAGGTTTTAAAAAATGTTCCATATAATTCCTTTCAGATTAAGAATCCAACAAAGGAACCATGCCATAAATGGCTTTGAAGAGGGTTCTGAGGGCTAAATTTTGAAGAGGAGAGATGGATTTGAATAAAGCAAGTAAATAGGCAGGAGGGGCACCCAAAAAAGAGAGAGGTGCGCAAGTCCTGCATGGGCGCGCATGTCCTGGTCACGCAAGTATACTAGCGCGACACATGGGGACTTGCGCGATGGTCAAGACTTAGGGTAATACTTGTGCGAGAATTGTCTCAAGCCCTTAGTATTATCCCTAAAGGCTTCCAAAAGAGTGGAAAGAAAGTTTTATTGAAGGGATAATGCGGCGCGCAATTGTGGCCATTTACCTTAAGGTATGTCCACTTAGGCGTGCAAGTGTTGATGAGTTTCAACACTTAGGCCTTGTTTCCCCTGTTTAAAGCTTCCATTCTAGGTAAGAAATTACCTTAAAAGTGTTCGGAAGACTTCCAGAAGAGACTAGGGCATCGGGAGCTCGAATATGAGTTTTGGAATTTTCTATCTTTAAATGGGGCGGCCCAAAAGGGGTATTTATAGGCTACTGAAGACCCTGGAAAAAAATCAAATAGGGCGCGCAAGTCACCTGCACGACCACTATGCGGCATGCAAGTATACTTGTGCGACCATGATGAAACTTGCACAACCCAAGTTTGAATAAATCCTTCTTCATGCCTTTTTCGATTTGTTATGTTTCTTCAAAGGATGAATCACTTTGGACTAAGTTATTTACCTTTTTCAGTCGTTATACTTTGTGATGGAAAGGAGCATCAAAAATATTTGAACATATTTTTATTTTTATGTTGCACCACCCACTAGGAAGTATAGAAGTCCACCATCAAAGATTTCATCACGGTTGAGGCACAACATACTAGTTTGAGAAATAAGGAAAACCCTCAGGGGAGAGAGAACATTCACCAATGGTCTCCCAACCAAAAAGATATTCCCTAATGCCATCAAATTCATCATCAAGCTACTGTTCATGAAAAATCATCTTGAAAATATCATAGGATAACTAATAACTTTCTAAAACATTCACAATTTCATCCTCCCAAACTCTTAAATTCAACTGAGTAAATAGGGTCATCATATTCAACATTTATAATGATTCTTTCATGGAGTAGGTTGAATGTTTCATGTTCAATGCATCAGTGATGACATTCCCCTTACGATAGGTGTAGGTAATGTCAAAATAAAAATACTTATGGCACTCCACACCCTAACTCTATCAATTATTGAAATGTTTTAGTGATAAGATATAACTTAGGATTTTGTGCTATAAATAAATGGGAATCCTTTCCTAAAAAAGATAATTCAACCAAATCTTAAGATCATGCATCACGACATTGAGTTCAATATTACGGTTCAATAAATTCTTCTCATGCATCCTAATATATCTCTAACCATAGGCTATTTTGTGATCACCCTGCATAATAGAAAAACCCAAGCCTCAACCTAATTCATAAAATATACCATATATCCTTGTCCAGCCTTTGAAAAATTCAACACAGATGAATAATTAAAAATAGATTTCATCTCACTGGATCAACTCTAACATTTCACATCCCACAATAAATTTACTACTTTACAAGTTATATCAATCATTGGAGAATCCAAAATTGAGAAATATTTAACAAACCTATGGTAATACCCCAACAAGCCAGTGATTCTCTTCATCTTAGAATAATTATACAATAATTTCAATGTCATAACACCTTTCACCTTCCCAAGGTCAACTAAAATAAATCATTCTAAAACCTTGTGCCCCAATAACCTCACTTCCCAAATCTGAAAATTAAATTTTTAAATATTTGTGTAAATTAGTTGATTTATACAAATTTCTAAAACTACTTTCAAATGACACACATGATCCTCATAAGTTTTTGAGTAATCCTAGATTTCATCAAAATATAATTCCATGAATGAGTCATGGTACTTGTGGAATATCTTGTTCATCAATTTCATGAACACTATATGAGAATTGGATTGTAAAAAATTCATGAAAAGATACTCATAAAAAAGATACCTAGTTTTAATGGTAGTCTTATAAATTCTAGATTCTTTAAATCTCAACTGGTGATAACTGGATCGATTATCAATCATCAATAATTAATTCAACCCTTTGAACTAATCAAACAAATCATCAACTGATGGAAATGGATGTTTGTTCTTTATTGTGACTTAATTGAGTTTTTGTTCTAATCAATACATAGTAAAATTATCCCATTGAGTTCCTTTACAAAAATCACTAATGCCTCCTAAGGTAACACACTCAGACATATAAATATATTTCTTAATTAATCATCCTACTTAGTTTTTAATTCTCTTAAATCTATAAGTATCATATAGTAAGTGGTAATTAATACTATATGAGTAAAAATCACTAAATTAATGGATAAATCCACCTCTATTGTCGGTGGAAAGCCTGAAAAATCAGGTGGAAACATGTTAGGATATTCTTTGAAAACTAGTGGGAGATCATCACTCAAATATTCTCACACCATCTGAAAATAAAACACAAATAATATTATAACAAAATATGGAAAAGTATTTATTAACCTACTTGACCTTAGGTCCCATTATATCTGAAAAAACATAGCACACCCCATTGGACGCATTAATGGAGACCCACTGAAGATAACATTCAATACAAAACTTATGAGTAATGATCCAATCCATCCCAAGAATGATGTTAAGATGTTTCATGTTGGGAGATAGAAAAAAATAGCTAAAATTAATCTTTTAAAGAGAGAATAAACTATAAGGACAACAGAGACATTCTTCTCTCTTGGTTCTAAGGGGAGTAGTAATATCCATAACATAAAACAAAATCTCTATGAAAATATTTTATAGGCTCACAATATGAGTTTATATTAATGATTGATATGAACAGTATCAAATAAAGAAGTCACTAATGATTAGGTTATAGTGATGGAACCTCTTACAATTTCTATACACAAATCATATTTTTCTAGAGACACTTTTACTACATGGATAATCTTTGTTCCAGATGCATGTTGATATAACCCCTTAGTTATTGAAGCATCTAATTTCACTACAGTAATTTTTAGAGTGGATGATCCCATTTAACCACAATGAGAAAAAGATACGCTGAAAAACTTTTGTAGGTGACCTGAGCGCCTGGATGAGCTATAGATCATGGGTGCCTCAATAAAAAACCCATTTCTATTTCCCAAACTGACCACACAAAAAATAAGTCATAAGGCCCATACCGAGAACCATAGGAGGTATGGATGATGTCTTCTGTCTAGAACTACCATGAGACTCATCATTATTTCTATTTCCTTTATAGGAATTAACATAACTACCACTAGAATGAAATATAACTCACATTAACCTTTACATACTAGTTAGAGAATTCTAAACTATGAAATCTCTATCTAAAATATACGCAAAAGATGTGAGATTTATCATGAAACCCTAGGATTGAATTTTGGGTCATAGACCGATCTAAAATCTATGAGCCTATCAGTTTTTAATTCATAACTACCTTTGGAGAAAATTAAAAATGTTTAGGAAATTGGTTCTCTTAATATGTCTTTGTTTTTTCACCATGTTGGAGGGTACGAAACTCCAAGTATTACAAAAAGACCATATATTTTGAATAGAAATAATTAGTAAAAAGAAATATAAATTATTTCCACTACAGGACCTAATGTTTCCTTATTATCACCATTGAATCCCACCATATCCTTCTAGTTCCCACAATCTTGAAGGTATCACATTAATATTTTATAGAACTAGGAATTTCAAAGAACTCAAAATGAAGATCTATCTTTTCCAACCAATCATATATCTATTAAGGATCATTAGAGACTTGGAATTATTGTGGAATATGGATATAAACTATTTATAATTATATTTGGATTCATCCCTTTGAGGTTCCACAACTGATTACAAAATGGGAATGGGTGTATACAAACCTATTCCAGATCTTAGACAGCTCACCCCAATATCTCAACGTGATTCTGGTGAACTAGAGTATTTTATTACTATGGTTAAACAGTATATTCCTCTTATGTCCTATTAAAATTTATTCCTAGAGGCATGATTCAACCAAATATCAATAGTAAACATTTGAATCATTACTAAGGACACATAGATCAATAACTCAAACAAGAGGTATATGAAAAACAATGTTTTACAAAAAATCAATATTGGGATTTTAAAAAACACAAATAAAAGGTAGGGAAATACTAGAATCAGATTAAATGGTTCCTCAAAACAACCTTTCCCAAACAACCATGGTGACTTAAAGTTATCTACAAAGAGATTTTTCCATGAAATTGCTTGTAAATACCTCTTATGTCCCAAAAATACGACCTCTTGTCTACCAAGACAACCCAAACTACATACGAACATTAAAGAAAGATGAAAAACCTACCTATGAGACCAATTCATCCTGAACCATCCCAAATATCGTGGAACGCTAATACCCAAGATAATCCTGGCATAGCTCTAAGGGAGTTCCAGATCCCCATGGGTTGGAAACTAACACATGGCATCATACTAATATCATCAGGGAACAAATTTTCCACAACAATGGAAGATAAATAATAAACGTTGGTATATCAACACTCCTTGAGGATAAACTATAAAAATCAAGATGGTATAATATTACCCAAAGGGCACATCATCAAAATACAAAACATCTTCCAAGGTAAAAACTCAGAAATCCCATGAAATAAGTGGATCACATATCCACTGGTCTTATACATCACTAAAGGTGCCATGAATCAAGTGGACCCACCACCTCCAAGTAGATCATTCTCCTTTCATGAACCTAGAATACTATAATATATAAATTCCTGAAGGAAAATATTGGGTGTGAGATAAATACCCCAGTAGGATACCACCAAATATTCCCTAAGAAATTCTATAATAATAAACCATTTATGCTTTCAATTTAAATAAAACATGTCACGACAAAGAATTTAAATATTTTAAATAAAAAATTATTTTAAATCCAAAGATAGAAGTTATTTCAAAACTAGATTAAATTAAAATTTTTTATAAAAAAATTATATAAAATTATGATAATGAATGAAACAAATCTATAAAAAAATTTCAAGGAAAATCAAGTAAGAAAAATAAAGGACCCTATTCATAGGCCCTGAGTTATGTTAGTTTCTAGAAATAGGATCCCCACACTTCTCAATCATTATCAAGGCTCAATATATGTGTGTTCACTACATAATAATCAATCCTTTAGGATAATCTATCAACATAACATTAGGGGACCCATCATGTGAAATCATGTTGATCTTGATTTAGACAGGGTGGTCATCATCAGTCCATTGCAAGGGAGTCAGACTCTTGGCATGATTTTACTATTCACCCACTAACTACTAAGGCTAGGATGTAATTCCAAAAATCTGTTAATTATTCAGGGGAAATCAACAATTTAAAATCATTTCATCACTCATAGTTAAATTTCCAAAACTCAATTGCAAAATTCTTTTTTATATTACATCCAAATAATAGGTTTTCATTAAATTCATCCTTTTTTATTCATATTTTATTTTATGAAAATTTTCCCAATAATAAACATCAAATAAATTCATAAAATCTACAATCAATTCAATTAATCATTTTTATCCAAATCCACCAATCAATTTCAAATTCATTAAAAATCGGGTTTTTCACAATTTCAATGACCTTATGAAACTGAATGTCAAACAATTATAAAAATAGCTTTTAAAATAAATTAAAATATTATTCTAAATAAATTAATAAATTAGGTTTTAAATTTTTGGGAAAATCCTTATGGAACAACCCACATTAAATAATGTGGTAAAATGATCAAAATATTAAATAGGAATGCCAATGGAGGGTTGTATGGTCTTGAAAAATATGCAAAAGGGAAGGAAGATACTCCCTTAAAATCAGTGGAAGAATCTATCCAATATTTATCTATAATTTGGGGAAAATATGAATAATGTTCATAATAAATGGTAAAGGAACTAACTAGTCCCTGAACTAGTTCATCATCAGTGGTACGTGGCCAGATCGGCGAACCACCCTCCCGCGGACACTGTCATTTGTGAAATAGAGGCAGATCTCCTACGCGGGTGTGATCCAAATTGCCACTGAGTGAGGGAAAACCAATCTGTAGTCGCAAACTACACAAGTCATGAACCAGGTGGACCACCCACCCCCCCCCCCCACCCACCGCACACTACATCATTCGCAAAATAGGGGTGGAGCCCAATGCAGTCACGAAGCACCTTCGTGGCCGAGATAATTAGTGGGTGAGGTGCATTGAATATTCCCCACAAACCTTGGGTTGACTAAGTAATCTATAGGTCGGGTTTTCTATCATGGGATTCTGAAAAAGGTGTTGCATGAATATAAATACAACTCTTTCTCCCCTCTATAAAAGGGTTTCAAGGGGGAGAATAAAGGGATCATTTTATTGAACATCAAATTCATGGAAATTGGCTTTTTGAAGGAAGGATTCAGACTTTTAGAGAAGGAAGAGGCTTTTGTGAGATTAAAATTTCATGTACCAAAAAGTTTTGATTCACGAACCAGAAAAAGGTATAAACTGGGGATGAATCGTTATGAAATAAATAATTCAAAAATAAAATGGTAAACCGCGATCCTAAAATTGGGGAACTGCAAACCATTTCCCATACACAGATGCACTCTCTACGAACTAGGGAGCCTATTCCCATTATTCGATCTGGTGCACCGTGTAACACCATCCTACATGGGTGAAGCCCTGACCAATGCTTACCCTGAGTGCCACTTCTTGAGAGGACTCTTGTGCCACGTACCAATTTGGAATGTAGACCAAACCCAAATCCTCCTACCACACTAGTATGCGGGATGCCCCTCCGTCTGTGTACCACCTTGGTATACAGAGAGCCTCTCAATCCATTTAGCACTTACCTATGTGAAGGGATCCAATCCTCATATGGCTATGTGGCCTGCCGAGGCCTTCAGTGTTTCCATCCCCAGAGTCAGATAAGTCCCTTCTAATTCAGTCCAATTCTCCATAATCTCCTACCAGAAAAGCGCATTTTGAGGAAAACCCTCTAACCATTTATTAAAATAAATGAAAAACTACAATAAGAAAATACCACGAGCCAGAAAATACAACTACAGATCATAGAAATCACACATGTCGTCACATCCATGATAGATTTCTTCCTCTATGTCAGCAGGCTACCACTCTGATATTTCATAGTGCTTCAGAATCTTTTCATATTTCCTTCTAGGATTCAATTTCTCCAAAGATATAAATTCTGTAGAAGACTGCGCACCCTTTTTCAAACCAGAGAGTGCCCCACCTTCCTTCCTGACAGAAGATCTGGTAGACACCCGAAGCCACTGGACTATCATGTTGAAACTATCAGACGCATTAGTGTGCCATCATGAGTTCACATACCAATGGTAGGTGGAGACAAAGAGGTTACCCCATCCCTTGAATGGACATCCGGAGCATTCCTGGGTTCACATACCCTTGGTAGTCCAGATTCCGAGCCCAAGAGCTCCATTCTCCCTCTCCACTCTTCAGGATTGAGGGATATCACTTTATTTTCCATTTAATGACTTCCAGTGGTGAGAAATTCTACCCTCCCTTGAAGAGAGTAATAGGGAATCCCTCTTAAAGTAAGCCCCACATCATCCTTGTCGGATGACAATAGCCTTTCCCCTTCCATCTAGGAAAGTTTATTCCTCTATTCCCTCCATCGTCATACCATGGCCTCAACCGATGCAACTTCTACCTTCGTTCCCTCCTCAAAACCTTGGGGAATGAATTTATTTTGGTCTCGGACCTCACCCCATGCTGTCGTCTTCCTCATATTCCCTTAGTAAGGAAATTTTTTTGTCTTGCTGAATCATTCACATTCTCTTATTTCTCACACCAAGCATGACTCACATGGGGTTAGAGATTGGAGGTGGTTATGGAGTTCATACAACGACAGTGGTAGAATGAACTATGTGGGTTTTGATCCCTACCTCTTAAGTAGGGTGTGTAGGACACCAACCTGAGGTTCAATCCCAACTCAGTCCACCAACCACATGTAAGCCCCGACCACACCCCATCATGGGCAGCCAACCACACTCTTTACAGGAAACTATCACATGTAAGCCCTGACTGTCTAGAACTATGTACACATTGATTCAAAACCAACCGGGATACGTAGAAAACCTCACTAAGGATCAATCCCAACATCCTAGTCTAATACCCATTTATCCTTATCAGACTATGTCCTCATGCCCCTAGAAGGACAATACCCGCGCCAAAGAAATCATTTCCATCGGGTCCTCTAGGTCATTTTGACGCAATTCCAGCACCACCCCTGACTAGCCACCTATCGCAAAGACGTCCTTGCCACAAGGCATTCAACTGTATAGTTGGGTCCTTGTCACATTACCTTAAAAGGTGAAGTTTCCCATTAAGTGGCACCGATCTATGTGGATTCTGATTATTTTCACAAGGATATGTTGGAAGCCCGTATTGAAAGTTCGATCCAGATTCTAAAGTCACTCACTGTCCCCCAGGAAGAAAATAAACTCCAGAGTGCCCAATTATAAGGCTTGAGACCAGTGTTGTTTGAACAAACTCAAACTTCCCTAGAATCCCTAATCTATTGAGGGATGGTAAGCCACATATGTAGATGGTTATGAATCCCTTTACATACCTGTGACTCGAAACCAAGGGGAAATCCATATATACTATTCATGGGGATAAACCAAATATTTGGGAACATGTGAGCAATCTTAAATCTATTCGAGAGTCCCAGAATATGAAAAAATATCCCCCAAAAGGGTGTAATGAGCCCAACTTCCCATCCTCTCAACCAATGTGAGTTCTTAAGTGTAGTTGGCGATATCGCCCAACGAGCGCATGTCTTTGGAATGCAGGTCCATGGATCATTGGATACAAGAACCATAGGGTGTTTCTGGCTCCATGAATAAATCTGTTGGAGACCAAGAGAAGCCACAAAGTTAAGGAACCTGATGGAAATGATTAAAAAACACAGACTCTTTAATCAGACAAGGGAACCGATAATGTCCCCTTGCCGCAAAACAAAAATGGTGAACCCGATGTGAATCTTTAACCAGCATGAGAGATTTACCCTAATCTGAAACTCTACATAACAATAAATGGATGATTAATATCTGAAGGACCATTTTGTTCGTTCTCTAACCAACACAAAAATGGACCTAGCTGTGATCCCTTAACTGAGGTGGTGAAATATTCCCACTCCGTAACCTCTCTCATGCTCAAAAGGAGATCCATGCAAGGTCATTAATTAATCATGGTATTATGAGATGCTACGTTGATGGGTTTTTCTATTTGTATTTTCGAAATGATTTACAAGTATGAAGTAGAGCTTCCTTCAATCCAATGGTGTCGAAAAGGAATTCACAAACACACACGATGATCAACGTGATGACCGGGCCTCTCAATCAGCAGAGGACCCCATCGCCCACCCAGCGTCTTCAACACTCGGCCTCAAATGCACTAATCTAAGAGTACCACCTTAAAGGTGATCTCCCAACTATGGAGGCGGCTATGTACACCCTCTAGTCTGCTAAGTCATGTCATCCACCTACCCATCATCGACCGAGGGAGAAGATCCAGGCAGTCCTTGTAGTCTTCTTGAACCATTTCGAGAGCCTATCCCCAGAACGAGACAATGAATACATAAATTATCCTAGGGAGGTGGATGAGGTCAATGTTGATGACTTCATCCACATTGAAAGTTGGTTCCTCTACAAGACCCCCACTAGAAGACATTGTTTCAACTATTTCACGACCTCGTATCCCCACCATGAAGAGGATACCATGATTATGATCTACACCCATGCTCCACAAGCTCCATCCCCTCAGACTACCCTCCTAGGGTGGAGAACATAAAACCTAGAATAGGTCATCACCCTCATTCCTGAGAAATAACTCCACTTCTCAGACACTGAGACATATCACGGGTAGGCACATGCCCCTACCCACTCTTCCAATGCCCGCCATCCTGACATGGCAGCAGCATACGAGCAGGCGCACATCCTCACCAAGCCTTGTCAAGCCCGTCGCCCATACCAGATTTCACCAAGAAGGCAAGAGCCTCTCCCTACCCAGGATCATGAATCCCACCAACTAGACATGGTGGAAATCTAGTGCCTGTATGGCCAGGTCCTTGCATATGATCCGAACTCTTTCCATCCCGATATGGTGGTGATCAACAGGCGGGCACATCTCTCGGCCAAACAGAGGCCACCGACTCGATACAGTAGGAAACCAACATATGTGGGTCCATATCCTTGTAGATTCAAATAAATTATGTTATCCCGATGTGGGGGAAAAAGAGACATAAGCTGGAAAATCCTAGCACAGGGGTATGCTCTTTCACTGGCCCAGACTCAAGAGCATTGTTAGTATCCACTAACCACAGGACAACCAGAGCAAGACATTCTTACTCCGAGAGCAGAATGGGCCCTCATACCCATTCCCCCCAAGGATTTATCTCTATATATCATGTAAATGATGGAGTACTAGGTATCAATCCTAGATCACATATTTTAGACTTGCCAGAATGTAATTGCATCGGTTGATAAAACAAGGACTCAGGCATGTAATCCCATCTTCCCAATTGAGGTGACTCGTCTACAAGATGATATATCCACATTAGAGCATATCTTCATCCCTACTCCCACCTAGGTGGGTCGTCGGCTATATCCTGCAATACAAGGGAAACTGGATCAAGCATACTAACTCGTTTCAACTGGGGGACACCTGCCCATCAAGGTGTATGCTCTAGGGAAGACATATATCCCTACCAAAACTCAAGATATTCTTTGGTGTATCCAATAATCATCAAAGAACCCAATTATTCGGGCACCCAGATGTGACAACTGTTATCAATAGTAGACGGTCCCCACTGCCTGCAAGAGAGCACCCCGAATGTGCCGAAGGTAGCTGGAAAATAAAGAGTGGGTCTATGACTCCACTCTGCTCGAAGCTGGGGTTCTCAATTCATCTAAACATGTCTCAAAGGATTGGAATCATTTCAACACATTGTCATACTATGGTGTGTAAATAGCTATTTAAAAGGTTATCCCTGCAATTTTGTTACTAGAAACTCTAATAGTCCTCCCCATAGCACCCATGAGGGCCACCTTCATGGGAATATACGATCGATCATGAGAGTTCATCTTTTGATGTGATTCACAGAATCCCTCTGCGACTGGAAGATCAAGCATCAAGAAGGTCCTCCACATGATGTGATCTGCCCCGATGGTCCACCCCAGGGTATCACTACAAACAATCTCCATGCGTTGGGACCATAGATTATGATGGTATTCCTCAACATAATAGTCACAACTACGGAGGTCCTCCCCACGGTGACGTCTCATCGTGACAAGAATGTCCTCCACTTGCTAGGGCTTGCCCTGAAGGTCCACCCAGGGGTTACGTTGCAACGATATTTCACGCAGCCAGACATCAGATTATGGTGGTAGTTCTCACCACTGTAGTAGTGGAGGTCCTCCCCAAATAAACATCAAGCAATGAGAAGTCCCTCCCCTCAATGAGGTACATTCTGAAGGCCCTCCTTAGGGTGTGCCTTGCAGATATTCTCCATGTGATAGTTGTGATGGTATTCCTCGCCATCACGATAGCTATGATGGTAGTCCTCGCCATCATGGCCACCATTGTGAAGGTCCTCCCTGCAATGGCCTTAAGTAATAAGAAGGTCCTCCCCTTGTAGCAGTGTGTCCTAAGGGACCTCCCTGGGATTCACACCAAATGTCAAAAAAATGATTTTCATCCTCACCATGATGGAAATTGTTGTGAAGGCGCTCCCTGTAATGACACTATGCAGCTCGAAGGTCCTCCCTTTACTACTGTTCACCCTGAAGGTCCTCCCAAGGGTACAAACTGCAAAAGTCCTCTATGAATTGAGGTGTTAGGCAGTAATGGTAGTCCTCGTCATTACAACACGGATAGTGGAGGTCCTCCCATTAAAGACATCAATCAACGATAATTCCCTCCCCTCATTGTGGTACATTTTGAAGTCCCTCCCTAAGGTGTACCTTGTAGGTTTTGTCCCTACAACATCAATGGTGGTAGTCCCTACCACCATGACACCCATTGCGAAGGCCCTCCCCACAATGGCCTTGAACTTCAAGAAGGTCCTCCCCTTGCCGCAGTTTTACCTGAAGGTCCTCCCAAGGGTATTCACTACAGAATTATTTTTGGCAGTCAGACATCAAGCTTCGATGGTAGTCCTCGTCACTATAGTGCCAACTGCGGAGGTCCTCCCCGCGGTGACATATCATATCGAAAATAAGTTCCTCCCCCTTCCAAATCATGTATAGAAAAGACCTCATATTCCAAGGCACTCAGAAGGAGGGAATTGAGCATGTTAGATTCCCGGTCAACTATCAATGACATCATTCTTCAATCAGGAGATGGTCAGGGACCATGTTAATCCTCTAAGCCACTCTAGAGCCTCCCACATAATGATTCGATCCTTACCATCCCTGCTACCTCTGATCATACTATCAGGAAGCATCTCAACTAGGATAATCAAGTAGAGGAATCCCTGGTAGAGGCATGTGCTAATGTATATCACCTGAAGATATGGTTGGCCAGGGATGATATACTAGTAATGTTTTCCCCCACAGATACCTCTCAGTTCAACATACCCAGAGAGTTGTCAGAAGGAAGCATACATGACAACCACTCCAATATTTAGACAACCCTTCTCCAATTGAAATTAAATATCCTACCATATGAAGGGTATGTAGATCATGTCAAGACAATAGAAGATATCCTATGTCACATTGACCTGGAAGCCCTTTATTCAGCGCGACGCCCGCGATCAGAGAGGCATAAAAGGGACCTTGAGTTAACCTTCCCCCATGCAATGCACAAATTGTGTCCCCTTATTAATGATGCTCTGACAGGATTTCATATCCATTGATGGGGAGGACAAGGAGCTATGCATTTCATTCCACTTCCCATCCAGCAGAACCCGTTCGGCATAAGGTCTTGCAATACCATCACTTCATGAAAATAATCAAATGAAGTCCATATTCTATAAAGGTCACACAACAAATAGAAATAGGCCTTGATAAGTCTCAAATGTGTCATGTCTGAAAAAAGGGATCTATTCATGAACTCCTAAATCTGGCTACCAAAAACATTCGGTAGGCTTCTCAACTAAGAAAATCCAATCAGCGATCAGTAATTTCTTCCACAAAGGGAATTAATTTATAGATGAACTAGACACTAGGTCCAGTTCACCCTTGAATTGGAGCACATTAGATCAGGTAGGAAGCGATAGTAGCAGTAGGTTCCATAATACGGGACCAACCCTATTTGCAAGGTAGGGGGAATTTTTAACAAAAAATTACCCCATAAGACCAAGAAAAATGGGAAGAGGTTCAACAAACAGGAAAAAGAGCCAACCCCATCCCCCAAGGCTGGGGGATTTTTTACCTAAAAACAACCTCTCCCATGAGAATCAGTATTCTATCATTTTTGGAGGATTGTTAGAAGAGGATGTTCCTATCATGTCCAATCCTGTGAAACATCATCACCACTAAGAGGGAGGCGTGCCATAAAGTCTCACCAATGATCCTTCTACATCACCCATCGTCAAGAGTCCCAAAGACAATCCTGGGATAGGAGGGGAAAAACTAGTATGAGGCGCAGAAGGTCTTCTTCCTACTTGGAAGATTACACCTCTTCCACCTCATATTACACATCTGTAAACATCATGGATGTTAAGGCCATAGGTAACACCGAAGACGATACAAATATGGAAGTATCAAGAGAAGATTGTTCCGTTCAGGTTTTGATTCATAATGAGCCAGCAGACATGCACACCCAGAAACAGAGGGTCGCCTTGAACATATATGCTCCAACAAATCCTCCTCCACTTCCCCTACGAGTCTCCAATAAAGATAGGAACAAAGCCCAGGTTTTCCAAAACCCGCATCCTTCTCTCAACACAAATGATCCTCTCATGCTCGAATAGAGTTTTTCTCAGTAGGATGAGGAAATTAAGGGATTAAGGTGGATTAATGTCGATCTACTACATAGGAACTATCCTTCCAAATATGTTCCCCAAGATGATTCACCGTACGCACTTCCAGCAGGTGTGCCTCAAAAACTAAGGTTTTCCCCGGTAAATGAAACAAGGCCAGGGCCCCTGACTAGCCTGACACTGGGCCCATCCAACTACCTAAACATGGATCCAAAATCATACCAAGACTTCCCTCAACTCAGGAAAACACTGGAGTGAGTACATATAAATCCTCCAAAGGTACCCCCGATGGCATATGTGCCTCAGGTACCAGCTGAGCCAGCACCTCAAGTAGTACCCCAGGCTATACCCCTTCAGGATTAGGACCAACAGGCCATATACCAGGGTCTCACCAACACCATTAAAGGACTGATAGCTTAATTGGAAGTTATATAAGGCTAGAACGCTTCGATATATCCAGAGGAAAAAACATACCCAGACTGGGTTAGCAACACGCCACCTCCACCAAATTTTGGGAGCCTTTTATTTCCTATATTCAATGGCTCAGGTGACCTGAAACATCATTTGATGCACTACATGTCTTACTGCGACCCTATGATGGGAACTCCGAAACAACAAGAAGCAGTGAAACTCAGATGCATCGTGCTAACTGTAAAAGGTTTGGCCTTCATCTGGTATAAAAGTTTTCCATCACAGTTAATAAAAGGATGATTGGATCTTAGGCAACAATTCATGTTCTAATTCAGCTCAAAATTTCTCAAGAATATGGTTAGTGAACTCATGAATTGAAAATAGAGGGAGAACGAGAGGGTCTCAGACTTCATTGCTGGATGGATGGGTCTGACCTACTCTCTAAGCTTGCCACTTCCCCAAGATGAGATGCTTCCTATATGCATCGACAACCTCTGAGATGAGCTATGAACACCACTCATGATAATGAAATCCACCACTGAATTCAGTTATTTATATACTATTTCCTAGAGAATCTAAGACTCCTTGTTGTGAACTAAACTCAAGTCATGAATAGCCTCACAGGATCCTGGAAAGAGAGTAGGTGGAGCTGAAGAATCCTCTGTCACGCTCAATCCATCCTCCTCACCAACTCCACCACCTAGTCCTCCACCGAATCACCAAGGTCCTTCTACGTATCAATGACTGCCTCTGCCCAGACGAGATGATCAAAGAGGACCTAGGAGAAAACAATTTGAAGAACGAAGGAATAGAGTTTACTCATTCTGAGAGGAACAAGTTCATAGCTATTTCATAGACACAATGTATTGCAACTTTCTCCACTTACCAGATCCATGAAATCCTGAAGAATTCAACCTCGATATCCGACTAGATTATTTTACCAACCATCGGATGATGGAACACAATATTCAGAAGTTCTTAGTCTTCAAAGACCTCTTACAAAGGATGGTGTACTTGGGGTAGGTCAAGCTAGGACTTCCCTTGGCACACATAGCATATGTTTCTTACACCAACCCTGATGAGGAGGTGGAGTGTGAGAAATTCATTAGAAAAAGGGATCTGAAATTTGATGGATGGATGACTCAGAATACAGTCAACCGAGCTCAGGGAATATTCTGATCTCAATTACAGCAATCGGTTGTGTTACCAACAGCTCCTAATGAAACACATCCACCGTCCTTGGCCTCACAACCCTCCACAGTTCAGTCATCCAGGTGTAATAACAGACTGAAGAAAAATGTACAAGAAGATAATTCTGTGATAGGGATAAATCTACCCTTGACACTTTCGGATTTCATGCCCCCAGAATTGACATATTGGCCACTGCCCAGCCAAATGGCACCATTAAGGGAAGCCAGCCAGGATAATCTGTCATCAAACAAGGAACTAATATTCAGTTACATCAACTTCGTCCATTTAATAAAACCATTCCCTGACGAATAATATGATTATGAACCCAAGTTCTCGACACCTGATCAGGGAATAGAAAGGAGGCATCGCAGAAGCATGTAATAACAGGGCAGACACAGCCATGGCCAAAACCAACCCTATGCTTATACCCCAACTCAAACCATAAATTTTGAGGAAACTCACAAGAGGGCCCTTCAATAGACCTAGAAAGGGCATGAATATTCCCCTACCTCCACGAGCAGCCACTCTGGCCCCATTATTCTGTGGTACCCATCACAGGTGGAACAAGTGTCAAGCCACCTAGGGCGCCTGAGTAAACTGACTAGGTCAACTCCCCAGAGCATAGGATCATCACCAACTCTTGTCCCTATGATCAGTCCCTCCTCGTCTCAAGCTCCATCCCCTAAAGTTACCATTAAAGAGCTCCCACAAATGGAGAAATGCCGACCTCTAGAGAAAAATTATGATATTCTAAAACAGCTAGCCTCATTACCAGCCATGTTATCAATCCTGGATGCCCGGATTTTGTCAGTAGGCCTCGGGGAGGAACTCATAGAAGCCTTTTTCAGCCCCCAATAATTTCAATCCAAAGTCACTGTCACCGATATATATTGAATGGAGACTATCCCAACTGAATGTAATGTAGTTATTTCCTTCACTGATCCGGATGAAGTTGCCACCATCCAAGGACACATCTAACCTCTATATTTTTTTGGCATGCTAAATGATGTTGAAGTTTAGAAATTCTTCATTGATAGTTGATCTGAAGTCAACCTTCACCCACTATGAACACTTCATTGGTTGGGATACAATGAGGAAAATTTGACACCCTAAACTACAACTCTATTCAGTTATGATAAGAGAAAACAACAACCAGGGGGTCAAGTTAATCTCAGAACCCATTTTGGAGACCTTGTGGCCCACTCAGAGTTCCCAGTGGTTCGAAAAAACATGACATTCAACCCCTTGTTCGGAAGGCCATGGTCACATTAACACATATCCATTTATTCCTCCTACCACCAGTGTATCAAATATTTCATCAATGGATAAGGTGGGAAATTTCTCATTTCTAGGGCCTCATTCGATGTCTCTGAGTCTCATTACATTGATGTCATATTTTATGAGAAAAAGGGGAAGGCATTTTCAACCAATGGTATTGATTGGGTCCCCACACTAAACGATCTAGAAATAGTTCATGATGGCCCCTCAAGCAGCTCGGTAAAGAGTATGTGTTTCCCATCAACCCTATTGAAAATATGGATCCATGTCCGGATGTGTATTCAATTGTTCTCATTATCTCAGTCAGGACAGTCGAGTAACACAATGTTGAAGAAACTGTTAACCCTCAATCTGGGGAAGAATTCTTGATCAAGGGTACCCACGCCCCACCCTTAGAATCTCAAGATATCCCTGCCGCACTCTCTAAAGTAGTATAAGGACAAGACACTTTTCACTCTCATGCTTCTTCCTCTCTTTAGGTTTCCTCACAACCAATTGAGTTAGAGACAGTCGCTTCCACCACAGAACACCAATGCGACATCTTGCCTCTGAGCGCTGGAGAGCCCATATCAAGAGCTCTCTCCCCATTATAAGGGTAAGAGGAGGAGGATTTGGGGGATGAAACGGAAGAGGTTCTTAGATATTCCCCTCCTTCATTTGAAGAGGGTATCTCTACCACTTTTGATGAACTCAGGGAAATAAACCTGGGTATTGAAGAAGACCCAATCTCATTAGTGAAGCCAAGTCTTCTGAGGAACAAGTTGTATATACCTCCTTCTTGAGGAATCATTGAGATATTTTTTCCTAGAATTAAAGAGAAATTATAGGACTCAATCTTGAGGTGGTGATGCACTGCCTAGGCCTTCTAGAAGATCATCTAGGCTATAAGAAAGCCACCAGAAAGACGCACCCCACAAATGCAGACAATATAGAGGCTATATTTAAAAAGATAATCAAATAAGACTTCATTCGAGAGGTCTAATATCCCATCTGGTTGGCCAACATTGTCCCCATAAAAAAGAAGAACATATAGATCCACATCTAAAATTATTTTAGAGATCTCAATTGGTACTGAGTGAAAGATGATTTCCTAGTCTCAATCCCCAAACTATTGATTGATGTGATGGATAGATATGAGGCTCTCTTCTTCATGGATGGTTATTCTAGAAATAATAAATTCATAATTTCCCAAGAAGATGAAGAGGCCACTACCTTCAGGGCCCTTAAGGAGTATTTTGCTACAAGGTCATTCCCTTGGGTCTGAAAAATGATGGCCCCACTTATAAATGTGACATGACTTACATTTTTAAACCATTCCTAGAGAAGTTAGTCGAATGTTAGGTTCATGACTTTGTGGTCAAATCAAGACCATGCTCAAATCACATGTCAGAACTTGATACCATATTTATAAAACTTCGGCAACACAGGCTAAAGATGAGCCCATTGAAATGCACCTTCAGGGTTACTTTTGTGAAATTTCTCGGCTTCGTCATACGCCATTGTGGCATCAAAATCAACCCTGAGAATAAAAAGTCTATCATTGGTTTTCCATGTCCCCGCAACCTCACTAATATGAGAGGAATCTAAGGACACTTGGAAAATATTACGAATTTCATATCTAACCTCATTGGAAAATGCCTTCCCTTTACAGGGTTGATAAATAAGGGAGTTACTTACCAATGGATTGATGATTTCCAAGAGTCATTAGACAACCTCGAGTAGTACCTCTTGATTCCACTGGTTCTCTTGCTGTCGGTTGAAGGAAGGCCACTTATCCAATACGTGATGGCCTCAGAGTGGTCAATAGGACCCTTTATCACACAGAATAATGATGAAGGTAGTGAAAATAACATTTATTATCTCATCCAAACCATGATTAATTTTGAGACCCAATATTAAAATATTGAGAAGATCTATTTAGATCTGGTCTCATGTTCTAGAATTTGTGACATTATCTGTAGCATCAGGAAGTCCATATTATCTCACGCAGTAATCCACTAAAGTACATCCTCATCCATCCAATGCCGACTGGAGGCCTATCCCGATGGGCAGTCATCCAGCAACAATTTGACAACTAGTTTGTGAATTAGAAATCTATCAAGGGCCAAGCATTGTAAGATTTTCTGGCAGAGAATCCCCTGACAGAGACTGCCTCATCAGATGTCGAACTCCCCAATGAATACTTCTTCTCCATCCAAAAATATTCCTGAATGTGGGAAATGTACTTTGATGGTGCATCTAGAAGCCCAACGGTTAAAATAATAGAGGACCCCAAGTTCAAAAATGTGGGGCATGGAATCATAATCATATCCCTAAAGCTGGTAGTTTTTTCATATTCCTTCCACTAGTTAGAAGGATGCACAAACAATGAGGTAGAGTACCAAGCCCTCATTGAAGGTCTATAGCTCTCACTCTAGGAGAAAGGTCCGCACCTTAAAGTAAAATGAGAATCGGAACTAGTCACCATGAATGTCAACGGTGACTATGCTATTTAGAAGGAGGAGTTGATCCACATTTTCAACAAATTCTAAGGGTTAATGGAGGAGTTCCCCACAGAACTAACATTTTCCTATGTTCCCCAATCTCAAAATGTCCAGTCCAATGCGTTAGCCATTGTGACCACAACCCTAGATGGCCCAGACTGGGATGAAACAGTTATCAGCGTTGCTCACAGTCGAGTGGTCTTGCCGTTTGTTCAAACTAACATTGCTAAAATTGATGAAGTCAGACCTATCCCTGAGCCATAAGCTCCAAATATAGGTTGGATTAACATCATTATGAACTAACATTAGAGGGGATAACTTCCATCAGATGGGGCTGGAAGAGATAAAATATGCAGAAGGGCTGTCAATTTTTTTCTATAGAGTGGCACGAGCCAGTAGAAGGTCATCTACAAGCGGGGCCTTGATGGAGGCCTTCTCAGATGCATTGATGGAGAAGAGACTGTTGTTGTCATTAATGAAGTCCATGTCGAGGTGTGTAGATCATAGAAATAGGGATACAACCTTTCTAATCAGATTGGAAGGCTTGGATGCTATTGTCCAGCCCTGATATGGGGTTTCAGAAACTTCACCACGAAATGTCACTCCTTCCAAATTCATGCCAACTTCATTCATCAGACCTCGGAGCTACTTCACCAAGATAAGTACTCCTGGTCATTCTCCATTTAAGGAAGGTATTTCATAGGACCATATCCTCCCACCACATTCAAAAAATTCAAATATATTCTCACAGCGACTGACTTCTTTTCTAAATGGGTGGAATCTACACCCCTTAAGGATATCAGGACAAGAATAATTATTAGCTTCGTGAAAGCCAATATCATCACAAGATTTCGTTTCCCTTATAAAATACTAAAGGAAAAAAACACCAACCTCTACTCTACCAAATTGGAGAAACTATATCAGGAATATGGTATCAAGACCAACCGTTCATACCGCTACCATGCAGCAACCAATGCAATGATAGAGGCCTTCAACAAGACCCTATTTTACATACTCTAGAAAATGGTGGACAAATACAAGAAGAAATGTCCAGAAAAACTCTTCCATGCGTTGTGGAATTATTGAACCATAACTCGCACCGCTAGCCAGGATAATCCGTACTCGTTAGTATACGGAATGGAAGCAGTTCTACCCATTGAACTCCAATAGGCATCACTCCACATTTCCATTTGTGATCAAATGTCTAATGATGAGAAAGAAAAAAATGTCTTGATGAATTGGATTTAATGGATGAGTAGCGGTATCACACTATACACCACCTTGAAGTATATCAGAACCGGATTGCATGAGCCTTTAATAAAAAGGTTCGCCTTCCATGTTTCCTCAACGGATAATTAGTATTGGTCCTCTAAAACCTGATGATACCTAGAATGAAGCCACCAAATTTGAATCCAAAGTGGGGGGGACCATATATCAAATAAAAGGTCTACTCCAATGGAGAATATTACCTGATATCCATGGATGGGAAGCTCACCAACGCTCCTTAAAATGTGATATTTATTAAAAAAATATTTCATGTAATCATAAGAGCAGTTTTTGTCTAAGCTGCTGGACGTTAAACTGCAAAACCATAAATGTACGTACTGAACGAAAATAAACTATAGAGTAGAGTTCCCTTACTGCATGAGGCTAAAATACATTGTACTTCATCCCTGAAACATTATTTTGTGTCATGTTGGTCCTAACTCTATGACCCTCAACTATGATCCAATAATCCTTGTACAGTGACCTCAAACTGTCCAGGATTTTTCCCCTAGGGTGTGTTCCAGAGGCTTCCAGTCTCATTTACGACAATTCTGCTATAATATCATTGCTTTTGCCCTTGTTTGGATGTAATTATTTCCAGTCTGAACTCTTTGACCCTAAAACAAGAGAAATATTTCCTAGTTTCATGACTTTAGAATGCATAATGAGACAGTTTCTTCACCTGAGAAAACATTGATCTCCCAACTTTTTCATCTACTATTCCATGTTTGAAGAACTACGTAAAGCTTTATTCTTTCCCTCACAAGATATGTAGCTACACCAGGATTTCTGTATATTGGCCCAGCCACCATGAAAAAAATTCCCCTCCTGCATATGAGTCAGCTTTTCATAGAAAACCCCTTTGAATCACATGGGATTTGAGAACTACTGGTGGCTTTATTTTTTCCCTTTCAAGAGACGTAGTGACACCCTGACCCTACATCTGGGTCTAGCCACCACCTCTAAAAAATTTCCTTTTAGAACGCCATTCTTCTCACCATGTGGAAAGAACCCCCCCCCCCCCCCCATTAATTGTTTCTTCCAATGAGTATTACTCACGTGGTATTAGGAATTATTGCAAGGTTCTGTCACATGAACAAAAGATGATTGATACACAGAGAACTATGTGAAGAAAGATTCCTTCCCCTATAATACACTTAGTGATTCTGTGATTTCTATATCTTGGACTATCCACCCCCAAAAAAATGCCCCTCATCCTTACTACATGATGCTAAACTGCACAGATCTTGTATTTACTACAGGATGTTAAACTGCATAGCACCCTTTTATTTTCAGGTCGATTCATCGTTTTCTTTACCGCATGACGTTAAACTATATGGAACCCCTTTTCACATTTGTTAGACATCATACTTTCCACATGAATTCAAACTACACGGATTTAAAAATGGTCCTTGCCCTTGTTGCATGATGATAAATTGCACGTTAATCATCCTTATAGCCTAATGATAAACTGCACAGCAATCGTCCTTACCACACGATAGTAAACTGCAAGGTAAAAGTCATAATCCACTCAAGATACATAGTAAACCATATCCAGAACACTCCTTGAATGTTTGGATGCATCCTTCTTATACATCAGACTCTATGACCTGGATGATTGTGGATCTTCATAATCACCCATGGCCATTGGAAGTAAAAGTTCATTGACCAGTGGACACCTTTGCATGGCTATGCATACCATTCCCTCAACAGATCTTCATATTGATCACCCTTGGCCCATCTACCAAAGGAAATTCTTCCTCATGTGACACTCTTCCAAGATTTGTATGCTTATCAGCCCTAGATCCCCCATATCACATTTGCTGATAGAAAAACTTTCCAAGGCAATGGTTTACATTTTTGTCACCTTCTTGTCCAGACATTGATAGGGTGCCCCTACCTGGTCAGATTACATATCCACCCATGCTTCCTATAATGGTCTACATCCACAACATAATGCCAGAGCGGTTCTGCTTTAACCTAATAGAAAATTACAATATCGTTGTTTCTCGTATGCTCAGATACATCTCTCTCCATTTTCCAAACTTTGTGTCCTGAGATATCCTATATCTTCATAATCATTCATGGACATTGAAAGTGAATGTTCATAGACCTACGAAACCATTTGAATAACTACACATACCATGCCCTCAGCAGCTCTGCATATTGATCGCCCCTAGCCCATCTACCAAAGGCAAGTCTTCCAAATGTGACACTCTTCCTATCTCCATACGCTTACTGGCCTGAAATCCCCCACACCACATATTCTAATTTTAGAGACCCCATGATTATAGTTTACACCTTCATCCCCCTTTCTGATTAGAGCACGCTAGAGAATCCTAATTCTATTATCCCACAGGTAATCGTAGCATCAACCGATAGTGGTCTGGTCGTTATGACCATTAAACTAAGAGTAGATCATCCTAAACACATGACATTAAACTGCATAGAATAATAGTGTACCCCACATTCTTGGATCTTCCTGAGCATCAATGAAAACTGCAGCCTAATATCTCCAACATGACCAGACATAATCTTTTTGTACATCAGACTTTGTGACCTGGATAATCGTGGATCCTCATAAACCTCCAAGGCCATCGGACATGGAAGGTCATCGACCTGTGGACACCTTTGCATGACTATTCATACAATTCCCTCAACGGATCTGCATATTTATCACCCCTAACCTATCTACCAAAGGCAATTATTCCTTAGGCGACACTCTTTGTACCCTCGTACAATCAACAGCCCTAGAGCCCTCATATCATTTCTCCTAATCCAAGAGGCCCCGGAATCACAGTTTACACTATTTTCATCCTTCCCATGTCATGGATATGTTAGGGTATTCAGACCTAGTAACATTCTAATAAAGAGAGACCATTATAGTTGTGTCCTTAACACAAGAAGATAAAATGAATGATGCACATCCTAACCACATGATGATAAAGTGCCAAGGCCAAGTACCTCATCATTAGAATGTGTCCCCAGTTACAGGCATTTATATATAATAATTCCTTCCATCCTTGCTTCATGAAGTTAAATTGAATAGTATTGAAAGAACTCATCATAGGTTCAGATAGGAAAGGAGCCCTCTCTTCCTCAATGCACGGGTCATACCTGCACAGATCATCATCCCACACGTGCGTGAGAGGGATGACTTCACCCATTCCTAGTATATCTTAACCCAAAATGCCTCTCTCGTGTCCAGAAACCCCCTCCTCATGAATCATACTATGTAACTAGAAATAATGAACACTCAAAAAGAACCTATAGTGGTCTTGAATCCCCACTTCCCTAGATTTTCCTGACTATTGGGAGAATTCAATCATTGACCTATGGACACCTTTTCACGATAATGCATACCATGCCCCCAGCAACTCTTCCTATTGTTGCACATGTCCAGTCTTCCAAAGGAAATTATTCCTTAGGAAATGCTTCTTTATGAATTCCTCCTAGACTCGGATCCCTCATATCCATATCCGGATTCAGAAAATCTCTGAGCTATAGTTTACAAACCTTTCCATAATCACGTCTGAGTACAGTGGGACGTCTCTGGGTAAATTCCTGAGAACTGGGGAAATCCATTCCATTTTGAAAGAATGTCCCAATTGCATGAATTTAAACTGCATCAAGAGCCTACCCTCCTTCATGAAAACCATGTATTTATAGGATTGGTATCTTATTTATATCCATGGTTGATATTGATGTCCCCAAACCCTTCAGACACCATGTCCCTTTTGAGTCACCACCGGTGGTCTTCATGATACAAACATCCATGAAGTTACCCAACCATCAGAAATGGATAGTCATTGACTTAGGGACACCTTTTTATGACTATGCATACCATTCCTTATGCGGCTCTACATAATGAGGCCCATGGCCCATCTACCAAAGGAAAGTCCTCCTTAGGCGATGCTTTTACTAAATCTATACACCCATATGGATCCTATGCCCCATGTCATGACCTGCATGCTATTCAAATGTGAAGGAAATAATTCCCCTCATATATAAATAAAAGGTATTATAGAATCCACAATCAGTAAAAACCTCATAGGGGCACTCGACCCATCACATTTGGTCAAATCTATTTAACCAAAAACATTAGTAATTATAGTGTTGTTTGTAGGACATTAAACTACTCACATAAATAGGTATGAAACTTTCCAAGACAAAAACCCACAAAGGGTGTCTTTAGAAAAATCTGAGTATTAGCTCGCCAGGCCTACACCATGTATGGACTCATTAAAATGTTGTGCAATAAAAACTCAAGAGGCCAAAAGATTGTTAGGTCGAAAATCCACGAAGGGAAGCCCTAGAAAAAGATGAGTTATACTTACTAAGCCCATATCAAGTACCCTTTGTAAACATTTATGGATGTAATGAAAAAGGAACAAATGTTTGTGAGGTGTTCTATAGAACCTCAGCAATAGTAGAACTGTGCTCGCTGAGTCCCTTAGCTCAAGAAAAAATTATAGCTTGATTCAGTTATCTCAGTTTCTTGATTTCAAGTCATGGTTTAAAAATTAACACTTGATTGAAACAATGCTGACGGGAAGAGACAAAGAATATATATTTAAAAGACAAATATGTTTCATTAGGTTAAGAAAAAAGGAGGAACATCCCCAATTCAGAGTCTCTCTAGAGAACCAAAAAAAGGTAGGGGGGAGTACATGTCGTATCTTGGGACAACACTACAACAGGGCCTGGTCCGCCCTTTTCAAAAGGATAGAGAGTGATTATCACGGACCGTTGATGGTCTATTCCAAAGAAGTTCTTTCCTCAAATTTATCTTTGACCGTCAGAACAACCCACTCCAAGATAGCTTTAATGTCCCAACTGTTCTTCTAGATGAATTCAAAATTAGTGTGTGAAGAGGACAATTTCTCCCTCAACATGTCTTCGCATGATTCACATTCTTGCAGCTCCTCCTCTTAGGCCGCCACCAAATCATAGTCCTTCACCTCCTCGGATTTTAGATGATCAAATTATTCTAAAATATCTTGGAAGGTTGCCAGCTGGTTATGAGAAGAATTAAACCTGGACATAATGTCTTCAAAAGAGGTGAGGTCTTCTTGGGCAATGCAGATTTGTTAAATAATGAAGTGAAGGTGCTGATATTCATAGCCGCTGGAACCCAGCACATCAAATAACTGCTGAAAATTTTCACCCTCATCACCAAAATTGTCTAGGGGTATCTCCACGACAATAGAACATAACTTGCACCATGCCTGTTTGCAAACTGCCATGTGTCTCTCCACAACACTAACACATCAATCCTCCCCAGTCGCCACATGTGTATAAGTAGAAAGCATCTTCGTAGGAATCATAAGGGACTTATGGCTAGTCAACCAAGGTGAGAGAACATCTTTTCATTTGGATATCCTATCTATTGGAGCTAGAGGAGGAATACTAACTATGGTCTCTGGGATGATTTGAGATGCTTGACTGGTGCCTTCTATATCATGCTCTTGGGTAATATCCACGAGAGGGAGTAGTCTAAATAGATCCCCATCAAAATTGGTTGTACAGAAGAAAGCCCTCCCAGATGCTTTTGGTGACAGATGGAGTGCCTTCTCACCATGGTAATGAGAGTGGGAGGTGTATCCATCTTGGTTATTGAAGGGACGGAAGTATAGGATGTGGTCATTGCACCTATCATGATGAGGGAAATTAATGGTTTTGTCGTTGGGGTAAGAATGGAATAGGAAATGGTCAAGGGTTTCTATACACGTCAGACTGGTTCTTTCAGCATCACCCAGGGTAACAATCAACCCATAGTTGGGCATACTCCAGTGATAGGAAGGTGGACCCAATCATGTTAGGAATGATGATCTCTCTAGAAGCACCCTCGTGCATCATCATAAGCCACAATTGACGGAGAACCACAGGAAGACATTCTCTCCTTAGTTGAATGACTATAATCAACACAGTCTGTTGAAGGCATCCAAGATACCAATAAAATTGGAAGGGGAGGTATGGTTCACAGATAACTAATAGATATACATGGGTGCTGAGCATACCATCCCAAAGATTGATGAGGTATGATAATTCCTCTAATGAACCACCCCTGTCACCTCTCAATGATCCGTAAGGGGTTGGGTGTGGTGAGATTGAGAAATGAGTGGTGCCATTCAATTTCCCAACTACATCGGTAACAGTCAGAGTTTGGGGGAGAATAGCAGAAATGCTAAGAAGAGCTGGGTGAAAGTCAGAATAGGGAACCCATGAGGTATTCCAATACTCATAACAGGGTAAGTGTTCCACCATCCACCCATATAAGAATTGGAATGGTCCACTAAGACGGTGTGGATAACTTCCTTCCTCAATCTTTCCTAACATTTCATAATTACAGGTGAGGTTAGTAAGGGGAAAATTAATGGGTCGAACCTCTAATAGCATGGCTTCCATTATCAAGGTGAAGGCCTGAACCTTGTTGTATACGTCACGGGATGGGAGGATCCATCCACAAAATAACATGGAAAAGAAAAATTTTATCCTAAGATTAGGTGAAATGTTGGGTTGAAGATTTTATCCCCATGAGGCATACCGCCCTACTTCAAGGGTGGCAGAGTACGACCTTGGTGTTTGGCGGGATTCACGGGATGAGTGATTTCGACTGCAGTGCACCTTCAGCTTAGGCCATTCATCCGTAAGAACAACCTTATCCATTCATCAAACAAGATGAGGGAACGATCCTCGAGAGGATGACACATTAGTCCCTCTTTTGTAATTATAAAACTATTTTTCAAAGGAGACACGTGATCGGTATCATTCCATGTGGTAGTTACTGGGAGAAACTCATCGTACATTTCTCCAAGGATAGGGAGACCTACAAATTGGTTTATGTACCATAAAATGATCCCTCCCTCTACATGTCGTATGTGAAAGGTGTTTGTACTCATACAGAAGCGGCTCAACAACTCTGAAAGAATTTCTCCTGGAAAGAATATTGCAAATAGAGACACCTAGGATTCCTGTTACATGTCCACTGCCTCCAGGTGGTCAGGGAACTCCAAATAGGTTCGATGCACCCAGAATGCCCAGGCCCACTCATCAGAGAAGAATCATCTGGCCCAAAAATCCCACTTATCGATCAATCCACCATTAGGATTTTCTCAGAGGATATTGATAATGGATGGGTACTCTCGGGCATCTAGTCTCGGGAAATCATCACAGCACTCGTGGTTGCAATGTGTCCAAGCTGAGGCTCGCAGTAGGAATATGTTCACCTCAATCAAAGTGGCGATGATTTCTCCTACTGGGGAAATGTTGGCATAATCAGGACCTTGTGGTGCCTCTATGTTGATGAAAGGGAGGTCATGGTCTGGAAGTAGCAGAGGTACATCTATAGGAAGAGGAAAACCATAAAGTGGAAAATGTATGAATAACGGGTAATCTCATAGCTTTTGCATCATGAAAATCATTAGAAATATGTCATGAGGAATGATATGTGTCTAATGGTGATTATCACTATCCCTCACCATGCTTTCCCTTGTCTTTGTAAATTAAGTCGTAGCCTGTGATTCTGCCATTGTATCCTGTGTGGGACAATCCAAAAGCAAACCAAAAGTCAGTCAAATGAAAATTGTTTGATGAAATCTATAGAAAGTGTCTTAAGGACTCAAAATATTTCTACATGACATCCCGCATACCGACCACATATTTGGTTTTCAATGCCCATATTCTACAAACCAATGGTATGCAAAAGTTGTTTTCAACATCCTAACCCGCTGAGTCATGGCCATCAGACCATGTACCAATCCCCTACGCAGGTTCTCATAATTCAGGACTTGAGTGAAGTTTGAAGTGAAATTTTCAAAGTTTTAAGTATAATTCCAGTCTGTGGACCACTAAACCACGCAACGTTTTCCCTAAATGGCCCTTTGTGGATTACTTTTTAAAGTTTTTAGATTTTAGTTTGTGGCTAGGAAATTAGTTAGTGGATGGGGATGAGCATGGAAGAATCAGTTCGTGAAGGAAGCCAAATGCCGAGGTTGTGCACGGAAGTAAGGAACAAGAGAGATTTTCTCCTAATGACCCATTAAAATATAAGTTGCATAGAACCCTTTATATAGGTGTGGTCCCCCATCAGGTCCATCTCTCTAATGCAAACTGATCGAGTTGCAGGACAACTCTACATCAGAATAACCCCTTCCTCATTTTGATCAGACCCCATTATGATGGGGGGAAATTGTAGGGTCCTGAAAAATATGTAAAAGGGATGGAAAATACTCCCTTAAAATAAGTGGAAGAATCTACCCAATATTCATCAATAGTTTTGAAAAAATATAAAGAATAATTAGAAGAAATGGTAAAGGATCTAACTAGTCTGCACAATAGTTCATTATCTGTGGTACATGGCCGGTTTGGATAACCACCCTCCCATAGATGCTATTGTTCACAAAATGGAGGCAGATTTCCTACATGGGCGTGAACCAAATGGCCACTGAGTGAGGCCAGACCATTCCACATTTATGAACCTTGCCATCTGCGAACTAGGTAGACCGGCCCCCCATCTCTCACCGTGTCATTCATGAAACGAAGATGGAGCCTTACACAGCCGCGAAGCACCCCCATGACCAATCTGGTTCACGGGCTTTGTGCACTAAATATACCCCACAAAACCTCTGGTTGACTAAGTCATCCGTAAGCCGGGTTTTATTTCACGGGACTTTGAAAAAGGTGTTGTATGACCACATGTATGACCATCCCCCCCCTCTATAAAATTATGTCAAGGGGGGAGAAGAAAGGGATCAACTTTGTAAAGATTGGATTCATGGTGATCGGATTTTTGAAGGGAGGCTTCATACTTTTGGAGAAGGAAGAGGCTTTCGGAAGATTAGGATTTTTCGTACCACAAAGTTCCAATTCGAGAACTAGAAATAGGTATAAAATGGGGTCAAATTGTTAAAAAATAAAGAATGCATAAATAAATTGGTCTGTGAACCTAAAATTGGTGAACTACGAACTGTGGCTTCTACAGGGATGCACTCCCCATGAACCAGGGAGCCTATTCCCCTTCATTGTTCCAGCATGCCATGTAGCACCCTCCTATGCAAGTGAAGGCCTAACTAGCTCTTCCCTCGGCCACCGCTGCTCGAGTGGACTCCAACACTGCGTACCAATTTGTTAGGCGGACCACACCCGAGGATGTGTACCACTCTGGTACGCGGGATTCCCCTCTATCCGCGTACCACCTGGGTATGTGGATGACCTCTCCATCCACGTACCACTTACCTATTAAAAGGGTGCCACTCCTCATATGACTATGTGATCCACCAAGGCCTTCGGTGTTTCCATCCCTGGATTCATACAACTCCCTTCAAATTCATTCCAATAATCTAGAATCCCTTAAGTAGCCTATCCATTGGCACCAAGACAAGACCTCTCCCAAAGCCACTGGACCGACATGCTAAAACCTTCAGATGCATTATCGCACCCTCCTGAGTTTACATACCCACAGTATGCAGAGAAAAAGGGGTTAATTCATCCCTTTAATGGACATCTGTAGCATTCCTAGGTTCACATACCCACGGTAGTCCATAGTTTGAGCCTAGGAGATCCTTTGTGCCTTTCCACTCATTAAGATTGAGGGACCCCCTTGCTTTCCTTTTAATGAGCGCCAGCGGTTTCCACTTCTCCCCTTCTCTGAAGAGAGTAACAGGGCATCTATATTAGAGTAATCCCCACACCATCCTTGCCGGAAGACAATATCCTTTCCCTTCCATCTGGGGAGGTTCATTGCTTCGTGTTGTCCACATCTATAACACGAACTCCAACGATGCGACTTCTACCTTCGTTCCCTCCTCGAAACTAGAGGGGATTGAAAGTCTCAAAGTTTTATCCTTATCCCCCTACCACCATCTTCCTTATCTCCCATTTGTAAGGAAAATTTGAGTGCCTTGCTGAATCTTTCACATTCTCTGGTTTCTCACACCGATCATGACTCACATGGGCTTAGAGATTTGAGATGGTCACGACACCCGTAAAACAATGGTGGTAGAACGAACTACATGGGTTTTTATCTCTACCTTCTTAAGTAGGGTACGCATGACACCTCCTAGAGGTTAAATCACATATTGGACCACTAACCACATATAAGCCCCAACCATACTCCAACATGGGCTTACCACTATGCTCTTGACAGGAAACTATCATTCATAAGGCCTGGCCTTCCAAAACTATATACACTTTGATTCCCAACAAACTGAGATATGTAGGAAACCTCTCTGAGGCGAAACCCCAACATCCATGTCTGATACCCATTTATCCTTATCAGACGGTGTCCTCATTCCCCTAGTAGGACCATACTTGGGCCCATGAAATCAATTCCCTCAGGTCCTCTGGGCCTCTTCGGAATAAGTCTCGCACCAACCGTGACTAGGCACCTATCACATAGATGTACTTTCCATATGGCGTTAAAATTTACGGTTGGGTCCATGTCATATGACTGTAAAAGGTGATTTGTCCCGTTAAGTGGCAACGAACTATGTGGATTCTGATTCCTTTCACAAGGATACATAGGAAGCCTATATTAGGGGTTCGATCCAGATACTCAAGTCACTGTTAGTCCCCCTAGATGAAAATAAACTCTAGAGAACCCAATTAAAAGGCTTGAGACTAGTGCTATCTAAACAAACTCAAACTTCCCTATAATCACTAATCTAATGAGGGATAGTAAACCTCGGATGTAGATAGTTCTGAATCCCTTCATATACATGTGACTTGCAACCCAGGGGTAATCCAAGGATTCTATGCTTGGGGATAAACCAAATATTTTCAAATATATGAATAAGTCTTAAATCTATAAGAGTGTCTTAGAATAGGCAATAATTTCCTCTAAAAGGGTGATATGAGCCCAAATTCCGATCCTCTCGACCAATATGATTTCTTAAGTATCATTGACCATATCACCCAATGAGCACCTACCTTTGGAAATCAGGTCCATGGATCATTGGATACAAGAATTGTTGGGCATTTCTGGCTTTATGAATAAACTCTCCGGAGACCAGGTGGAGACAAGAAGATAGGGAACCTGATAGAAATGGTTTAGTATCACCAAATCCATTTAATCAGACATGGGAACCAATCACATCCTATGGCCATGAAACAAGGGTCCAAGGAACAAAACATCAATAAAGAATCCCTAGAAACAAACCCCTTTAAAATAGTTTTCCAATCCATCATCAATATGAGGTTTCATAACACTAAAATAAAGATAAAATGAAGGAAGAGTGAATACCAATCAATAGGGAGATATCTTACCAAAGTTGAATCAAACACATCTATTTGAACTTTAATACCTGAGGAAATGATGTTTGAGGAGTCAAAAAACCTCATGTGATTATTTAAAAGTTAAAATAGATTAAATAGGTTCAAGAAAGAAAATTTGGGATTAACAATATGATACTTGAATTTTAAAACAATAAAAATAAATACCATGATGAAAACCTCATGGCTATGATGTACAAATTTTAAAAACATATAAACCACAACCCAAACACCCCAGAACACACTATATCTCCTCCTGGTAAACCAAACTCTTATAAAATGCAACATACCTCAATCATATCCTATTAACTCTGGGTAAGTCCATGGTGAAACCCAAGCACCATGACATATCCACCCTTCAAACAAAAGTGTTGAAAAAAACATCACGCTATAGTCGAATCTTGTACCCAACTTGGTTCACCTTTAAGAACAGGTCTACAGTGCATCCCAATCTCCATGGAGTAGCTATGATGATATTTTCCATAGCACTGAATATTATTCTCTAGGGATCCATGATGTAGCCAACCACATATGCCTCAATCTTTCCTGAACACAAACTTCCCTACACAAAAACCCGATGGTCCAAGATATAATATACAATAACCAACTAACATTTTCATCTCAAACCACTAAATACATCCAAAGGACCCATAAGATTCCCAGACAAAATGGAAAACAAAATCAGGGTGTAACAAGTACACAAAAATGTGTAATTGGATGTTATAATTCTGGATTTTAGTTTCTTCTAGGAAGAAAAATGGACACACTTGAGTCTAATGTCAACTTGGATGATGTGGGGTGTAAAAAATTTAGGTTTTCAAGTGTAATATAGTTTATAATTTAAATTAAATTTTTTCTTATATTTATTTAACTAGAGATAAAGTTTTTTTATTTTTATGTGTAGTATGTATAGGGGGAGAACTAAAGGTATTCCATTTTTAAATACAATAGTAATTTCAAAATGTTACTCCATCATGGTGTACTAGATACTCAATAGATGTTTTTTGGGGGTTGGAAGCACCAAAAATAACCATTGAATGGTCATTGAGCTCATACTAGGTTGTATGTGTATAAGAACTGGGTAACTAGAATGTTTCCATGATTTTTCCTAACTCTATTGTTTTATAATTGTATGATCCTAGGATTTAGGAATCTAGTTATAGGTCCTCATCCCTTATGTCTTTACTATAGATTTTCTTCCCTCCAAATTCCCCCCTCTCTCCAACTTCTATGGGTAAATTCTATTTATATTATAACAAGAATTTCATTTTGTGGGTGGCATTGAAATTTTAATTATTAGTTCTTCAAAATCCTTATCATTTAACTATAAGGCATCAAGGATTAACTATTTATACATTTAATTTTTTTTATCCTTCTAGTTCTATGGATTTATGAATTTCTTATGTCTATAGTAGGATTAAGCCTTCATACTTGGTGTAGTTTTTATAAAAAACAAAATCAAGTAAAACTATCCCATTTCATGGAATTTAATTATGTGTTTGAATTTTATTTTAAACTAAAATTTTGATATAAGGATGTGAGAATTATTAATATGATGAGAATTCAGTTTTAACATAAATTAATTGATTTTAGATGAATAAATATGTGTCAAGAACAAATTATATTCATGAATCTTGGTAACAAATATTATTAAACATTATAAATATGTTAAATAATTTAAAAATTAGGTGAATATTATAAATTTATTTTCCAAAAAACTCATAACGATTATTTTCCCAATTCATGGTTGTGAGGGGGGTCGAATATGCTGCATAATTGTTTGTTTCAAGTTTAACATATTATTATTTAATAGAAACTCCCAACTGTTCCTACATCCATAACTGAGTAAATACCTTCTTTTCAAAGGATGGAAGTCCTTTAGTGGTTCATACCCAATAACACTTAGGAACTCACATTGGTCAAGTGGATGGGAGTTAGGACTCATCACACCCATTTGGGGGGAATTATTACCTACTTTGGGAATCTATTATAGATTTAAGATATTTTTGTGAAATACTTCCTAGGTCCTGATATGAGACTAGTTACCAATGTCTTAATGACTTGATCAAGAACATGTATTAATAAGATTGATTGTGTGCATATCATGGGTTCTCTACCATTCTCTTGTTTATTTATGATGCTTAATTAAGTTTAGGACCATGTTCAGGTACTTTGGAGTTTATTTCCATCCAGGAAGGAAGTTGGTGTCTTAGATATGGGATTGAACATATAAGACGAATCCAACATATCCTATGAAAATAGAAATTAAAACCTACATAGTTCATTTGTCATTGTTTAAGGCCATGTGTCTAGATCCACCTATTCAACTTTACGTCTTGTAGTAAGGATGTAAATATCAGGCTCAAACATTGATGAGGCATCTTATGTATCCTATTTGAGATAAGAATCAGAGTCTACATAGTTTTTATATGTCCATATCTTTCATTAGAGATAAAAAAAGGCCTAAGGTGGGACTTATGCATATAAGGCTTCCCCATATTGCTTCATTGGAAGTATGACCCTTTGAGTGATGATGAGAAGCAATCAGAATTACATTCTAATGATAATACCACAACCGGGGATCCTCATCACTCTATTGGTACAATAATTGATATTCACTAAGCCCATGTGATTTATAATCGATGTGAGAAACAAGATATAGTGATAGATCAGACACATTGCATGATAGAATATTTTTATGAGGCATACACATTAAAATTTACATTTGAGAGGTATGGTTACCCAAATCATGGAGGATATTGTATGGATCCTTGGAATTCATAAGGAGTCCCACATAATCTGTTTATAATAGGAATTAGAGTCATAATAGTTCGATTCATCCTGAACCTGTTGATGATTTTAGGGTATTTAAGGGATTAGTTAGTGATTATACTTAAAAGGATGCATGTTTGTAAGCCTTATTCTCATCTACTAATAGAAAATGAAGGATGGGGAAATTATTAGAGAAATTTATCCAATGATCTAGGAATATTTGGAATATTAAGGTAATTACACAATGGTGGATTTCTATTAGAGATATAGCCTTATGATGGTGTTCTACATATCGTATTTGGGTAGGAATCATAGTTCTTATAGTTCAGTTGTCCCCTAATCAACTGATTGAAAAACATGGATGATCATACCTAGAAACATCATGGTTATCCTATAGGGTTTAGGAATTCCAGGGGATTATAGCATGATGTATACCCTTTGAATTATCATTATCTATCTTCTGATAGATATGATGATATAGTGACCATTAAAGGTATGTCTGAGAGCATGAAATTAATAGGTTCACATAAGTATATAATCCTATCCCATTAAGGAAACATCCCTTATAAATGGGGAGTATGGAAAAAATTTCATAGCTAGGGTCCACATATAATGAGTTTGAGTGTGTCTACTAGATAAGGCAGACATGTCCTAGGGGATTTTCCCGACATTTCAGGGTTATCATGACATACATGTATTTATTTTCCGCATGACATGTTTAGGGAGTTAGTATGATATAGAAGACAAGTTAAAGGGTGTTTTTACGAGCTGTCCAAGATGCTTCACGTGATTAATTTACTTGTATTGGATGTAGTATTATGATCAGAGTGGTCAGGTCTATGGTTCTTTGCATAATCGGTTGATTTTCTTGGTCTTCTTCACATGATTCATGAGGTTCTATCTAAGAAACTTCACATAATTGATTGAATTTTCTTATATGTTTTCACATTATCAAGAAATTTAAGTACAATTCAATTAACATAATAGATTAACTTTTCCTGAATTTATTTCCATGATTTAATCATACATGTTAAAGATGCCTCGTATGATCAAATCAGATATGTCCAATGTCTTGCACATGATCGTAGAGAACATGTCTGTATGCTATCACATGATCAACTTGAATTATCCTCAGAATCTTTCCTAAAAATTATTGATATGTTGTTGGGAAATCATGTAAAAAATGCCTACATGTTGGAAAGTTGTCATGGGATCCACATTGCATATCCACAGGCAATCACATGATAATTACTATATGTTAATAATATATTTTAAGATCAACCTAAACTTTCCAAGTACTTTCTTGCGATAAAAGTTACACATCAAAGGTCACCCAAGGACACTGAAATTACAATGAAGAATATTTGGCTTCTGGGAACTTATTTAAATAACATGTTAGGGTCTCGAGAACATGTTTATGTTCTTTCACTTTCCTAAATGTTGAAGGTTCATATCCAATGGGATCATTTATTAAATCTATATGGGCAATATATTCCTGGAAGGAGAGTGCATAGCTAGTGATTTTATTCCACAGCTGCTCCTCCTAATTCTTATGTGATAAAGGAAGGTTCCTCCCATGGGTTCATATGTATGTCAAGGCCACATAAATATTGGGGGGAACCCCATGTAATTTATTCACATGATACATATATATTCATGAGATCACATGAACTCAAAATGGGTCTTTCTAAGTGTTTATTGGTCAAGCATGGGGGGTGTCTATTGATGTCTTCATAGGAATAGATAAAGTTATACGTTTCATGGGGAGGAGGTGTGCGTGTAATATGGGGGTTAAAGTCTTTGAGACTGCACTATGAGGCTAGGGAAAAGTGCATTGTGAGATGAAAGGTTTTGCTTCTTTACATCTCATTAAAAATAGGTGTTCATATAAGATTCACAAATATTCCACATCATAGTGGTTGAATTATCTCCATGAAACCACATGATCTCTAAGGGATTATGTGAGGGAATCTATGGACATGTGATGGGGATGACTGTTAGGTCCTCATGCATAGAAAATGGATCTCAGATGAGGATTGTCAACCTACTTTCATTCTTGGGGATCACATTCTCAGTGCCTCCTTTACATAACCATGAGCCCATGGGGCATTGCGTTTTGAATCCATCGCTTCCAAGGGTGACTTGAAGCATCATTATACTGAAGGTTTGCGGAATCTCGAGATTCATATCCAACAGTGTATGATTTTAAATATAAATATGTTAGTGCTATATGAACCTAGAGCTTTCCTATATTGTCATGTGAGGTACTATTAACCATGAAACTACCTAAACCAAATGTAGGTCTTGTGAGGGATCTTGTGAATATTCACAGGGGGTTCATAGATGAGTGTAGACACCATTTTAAAGGGGATCTGAATGATTATATTATATCATGAAATCATGTGATATTATGATCACGTGATGAGTTATTGCGGTGGAATTATCATGGTGGGTTCTCATGATGGGTGCACCAAAATTACCTATAGACGATCTCTGAAGGATATTGTGATCTTCTTTTATTTATTCACTACTCTCCCTTACCTCCTTGCATGTTTATTTTTTTGAAGTGGATTAAAGTTTATATAGGTCGAGGGAAGACATAGATATTACTTATTTGTATGGGGATGATCTCATATGCACTAGTTTGATGTTGTGGATGATTCACATTATCTATAGATAGGGGGTTATTATGATGAAGGGATATGTTCCTCTTAACATAAAGCTTCTGTAATTCACAAATAACATTTCTGGATCATCCTCAACCCATCATGTGATATTTAAGGTATATTGTGGGGGAATCATGTGGCTTAAATAACCACCTTAATAAAATACCTATATTTTTTGAATATAACATGTATTCTAGGTAAACATTGGCTTAACCATATTGTCTTTATTGATATGGAGTTTCGGGCAACTAGAAGTAGTTCTTCATGATTTCTATATAGGATTAAAATGATCATACAGTTTCCATTGTAATTACATTAAAAGGATTCATCCAATGGAATAAATGGATAAAATGTCAGAGATGGAATATTCTTGTGTCTTTTTCTTTATTCAATCCATATAGTGTCAACAATTATTCGCACAATCTTCACCACTCTAGTCGTGTGATATTCTAGGCATCTTATAGTGGATTCATGAGGCTCTCAAGAATGGTCTCATGCTGTGAGTAATGTTTCCTTGAAGAAATAAATTCATGTGAAATAAAGTTTCATGCGTGACCTTAGGATGTCGAGAAGACTCCACATTCCTTGGTTTGATTATTAGAGAGGTTTGGCATAATATTCGTCAAGTGATAGGATTGTGTAGATGGGTTCGGGGTTCCTCATTGTGTTAAACTACTGTAATGATTTTCATTTGATGAGTGGGTGAGTGGGAGGTTCAAGACGCAACATGAGATCAAATTATTTATATTAAGAACCTTGAGTGATCAATTAATATCAAAAGGGAATTGTATGAGATTTAAATGGACAACCAATGTCTTATTGATAGGACGGTGTGAATTATATCCAACTTTCTAACTAAGGGTGAACAATACCCATGCCTTATTTATCCTACATGAAAATTACTCAGTGGATTCCCTCTATTTTATAAGAAAAAGTGGAACCACTCATCAATAGAAGTAAGTACCAGGGTCTGCTCCCAACCTCCATTGGCACCTCCATGTGTCAACCCACTATACTACTATGAAACCTCCAAGTAGTGTGGCTTTATCCCTCTTCTACGGGTTGTTACCTATGGTGTTTATGATACTTATTCTAGGTATTTAGGTTGGATCCCTAGGCCATGTTGAGGCGACTACCACATGATTTCCTAGGTAAATCTATCTAGGCTTGTTATCCATAGTTATCACATATGTTTTGGAAAATGGAAGATTTATAAACACATTGAATACCCTATGTAAAATGAATAAAAAAACAAAAACAATATACTCTTATAAAAAATAAACCAAACCTATATTCTTAAAGATTCTATCTCTAGGTCCTTCTATTGGTATTATTTTATAGTCTCTACCTTTCTTAAATTCTCAATGGAAAATTGTATGATTCACAATTATGGGTTTCTAAAAAATACCCCTTATAACTGGATTCATTCGAAATGAAATTTATCCAATTATAAAGTAAAAATAGATCAAATTTCTATATATCAGAACACCTAAAAGGCTTTGATACTGATCACCATGAGAAGCTTTTCCCAGAGTGTGTTGAATGTAGACATAAATGTGTTATCAATAAGAGACTTTTGACCTTGAGTTCTTAGCTGAATCTGAGGCTCTGGGTATTAATGTCAAAAAAAAGGAAATGTGTATGAATTCCGGGGTGGAATAGAAATTGGATGAAAATAAACATGTGGATGGATTCTAAAGTAAGTTAATTGTATGTCTCTATATATCCAATGAGAATGGTAATCAAGTAGTACATAGTTCTAAAATATAAAACTATACAGATCAAACACGTGCATAGGGAACACTGGTTCATAGATGAATAACTCTATGATGAATGTCCTTACATGGATCTAGTTGATATGTATGAAGGGTAATGTCACTTCTTTTGGACGAAATCCCAGGTTGAGATCCATGAGTTGGTGGAGATGTTTCTAGGATCATCTACGATTCCCATAATTTGTGTGTAGCACCAAAAATATATAATCACATGGATTTGAGTGCTTAATATAGAACAAGTTTCTATTGAGAATTGTTAATGAATTTCCACCGACATGAGATTCCTCATTGATGTACCTTCTCTAGGTTTATTTAGATATCCTAATTTACAAGGATAATTTGGGTGAAATATTCATCTCAAAGGTAGAATGCTATAACATCTACTTATGACAGGGGACATAGCGAGCATAGATTGATTTTTTCAAAGGAATTATGGTGGGGCCCACAAGCATTGTATCTCTCGATTTATTTGACATAAATTTCTCTAAGATTAATATGGAGGACGACTTAGTGCAAATGGACATAGATTTTTCTCATGACACCTTTTTGTTGGTTTTTTACATGATAGGTTTTCTGCCTCTTCTATTTTATAGATACTTAATATTTCCTATATCAGAAAATGTACATGTCTAGTGAGTAGAAACTCAACTTTTTCTTAGGATTATTTTATAAGGTTTTCAACCTGGTGAGCATTGTGAATATTTTAGTTTTATATTTTATGGCTTTTCAAGTTATATCATAACTAGGTTTTAGTTTAGGGTCTTATGGTGTGGACATTTTTGCATCTTCTAGATTAGACCTTGAGATGAAATGTATCTAAAGTTTGGATACCAAGACATTATTGATGAATATGGATTGGGGAAGGCATTCTCGGGGTGACCCAAAAAACCCTAAGGTTATGAGTTTCACTCTGTTGTTTCTAGGGATTATAAGGACATGATTTCCTTTTTTGTATGGAGGAGATACTTTTTGTTGGTAGGTCATATCCCTTACGCATCATCCCCATTGTCAAAAGAAGGTGTATCCACTATTTTCAAAGGGTCATGAACGATTTTGGAGGTGGAATTATAGTTAGTAAATGTATAAGGGAATTTGAATCCACTAGGATGGTTGGAATATGGGTTACATAAATATTCTGTCCAGGAAATTGAGTGGATTAATCATGGGATGGGGCATACATATTGGGGGAAATCCAAAACACCCTAAGTTTCTAAGTTCCACCACAGTGTTGTCAGGGACCACGAATATTGTAGTTCCTTTACTATAAGGATGAGATCCCTATAATTGGTCAGTCGAAGACCATATGGATGAGTCTACATGGATTGCATTCATGGTCAAGTAGAATTGATCTCCACTCTTTTCCAAGGGCCATAAAAGATTTTTGAATACTCAAACATCTAGTTAATGATGTTGGTTATGGGGAGAAGAACTATCTAGGAAGGGTTACATAACCATCGAAAAATTTTGACTTTAGGTTTGGAATATTGGGCCTTATTATTTGTAGTTTTGAGTCACAGGGTGTGGGACATCAAGAGGTTAAAAATGGGGTGTCACATCCCATCTTTGAGAAAGGGTACAATACATGGTGATGTTACATTGAGGACATCGAATCCCCTTGAATATTCTATTTTTGGGGATTTCCTATCATTTTCTAAATTTCTCAAGTCATGAGGATGGTATAGGAGAATCATATATGGAAATGTCCTGAAATACCCTCAACTACTTGGTTGAAGAACCACTGTGGATAATTTTATTTAAAAAATGTTTTTTATTTGTTGAAAAATAGCCTTTTTTGTTGAAGATTGTTTTTTTTCAAAAATTAGAACCAGTCCATCATAATAAGGTTGTTTTCTAGACATAAGTTTGTGGACCCATGTTTTCATATTGAGCTGTATCAAACATAGAAGAATTTAGGAAGATAAATTTGTTGATCATATAGTTTATTTTATTCTGGTCCGTCAACATGACATTGAATATCATTAGATTTCATAGAATCAGAGGTCAAATTTATTGTTTATTGGATGTTTTTATTTTTTATATTCAAAGAATGAAATAAGTTTCTATGTTAGAATGAAAGATATTGTTGATTATAGATGTTTTTTTAATGGTAAATATTTTTTAATGAAGATTATGAAGTTAGTAGTCAGAAAGTTCTCATACTTTCTAAATAAATTCATATTATGATTTGATAATCAAGAAATTCTCACAAATCATGAAAACAATCATGATAAAATATTTTTGAAGAAATAGTGGAGTGGTTTGAAGAATTTCAGATTTGAAGAATGATATTTCTATTATAATGGTATTTACATAGTAATAGGAATTACATCATAACGAGATAAGAAATAAAAAGATGTTGCTGAGATTGAAGAATAAATTAATCATACATGGATTCTTGTTATGAGATGTTCATAGTCAGATTTTTGTACAAAGCTTTTCATACACAGATTTTTATACTGACATTTTCATACTGGTATTTTTTGTACTGGGAAAATCATAATGATATTTTCAAACTCGGATTTTCATACTTATATTTTCATACATGGATTTTCATACTGATATTTTTATATTGGTAAAATCATATAAATATTTTTGTACCTGGTTTTTCGTACTTGGATTTTTGTACTGAGGAAAACATACTAAAGTATTCATAATTAAGAGTTTGTACTGAGAATGAAACATAACGAAATGAGATGATAATGATATAAAGAGTTTAAGAATTCAAAAATTAATATTATATTTTTTTAAATCATAGAGAAGTATAAGGATAATTGAATAAGAAAAATTTAACATAAATGTGAGAGTTTTTGTGGGGTTGTGAAATTTTATGAAGCGGGGAAAGAATTCAAGTTTCCCACTTTTTTTCTGAGTTTCCTATAAATACATTCCTGGATCACCCATTCATTTGAATCTTTCACATACATACAAAAGGAGGAACAACAAAGAATTATAAGTGAAAGTTCTTATTTGAATGAAGAAAAATCATTCTGAGAAACTGAGAAGAGTTTTAGCTTTTCATATTGAAGAATGAGTTCATAAATATATTTAGAGAATCAAATCCAACAATATCATATTGAGAGAATTAGATCCAGTATTATCGTATCGAGAGAATCAGATCCAACATCATCATATTTAGAGAATCAGATCCAGCATCATCGCATTGAGAGAATCAGATGCCGCAAAATCACATTACGGATTTAGATTGAGAAATTATTTAGTAGTCTCAGCAATTTCTTTATTCATTTATTTAGCTCAATTGTTTTATAAGAAAACATTATAAACTGATTGGAGTTAGTATAATCTTTCAAATTAAGATATATAAGTTGTCTAATGGGAGTTTCCTCAAGTTTTATTCACTTGTTCATAATAGGGGATTTCCAGAGACCCATGAGAGTGACTATGGTAAAGATGTAGGTTCTCACACTAAGTATGAACCATGTAAATAATGTGTTCATTTATTTTTTTACCTAAATTTTCATACATGGGTATTTTTTTAATGTTGATAAGGAAATAAATCATTACAGGTTTTAGGGGTTATGTTTCTAAATGTTTTGAAACTTATAAAAGATGAACAACTAATTTAACCCCCCATCGCAGATGTTATTTGATCCTTTGAAACTTCAATTAGTATCTTATCTTAAGGTTACCTTATTTAATTCTTATAAAGAATAATATAAATTATATCAATAATATAGTAATTCCTATGTTTAAATGAAAATTTATGATAGGATAAATATATAAATTTATGGAGAGGCTAGAAATTAAATAGTTATGTCTTTATTAGAGAAACTTTACCATAAGGTTATGGGTCTAAAAATTTCAAAAAGTATGTGGGATAAGCTGGAAAAGTGTTTTTGAAGGGAATACCAATGTTAAGGAAGCCAATATATAGATATGGCATCGTGAGTATGAAGACAACACAATGAGAGATGAATAAATAACTGATGAAAAATTTACCAGAGTAAATGAAATTGTTTCCAATATCAAAGGATTTAGAGATGTCTTAAAAGATTATACAACTGTGAAGAAACTTATGAGAAACTTTTTGGATATCTTTGATTCTGAAATTTCTTCTTTTTTTATGATAAAGATTATTTATCTTCTAATTAATTTCATAAAATTATTTCTTCTTATGAAATTAGGAAGACATAAATGTTTAAAAAAAATATGAAAGATTAAATGGCTTTCGATTCAATGAGAATGATGAAAATACAAGATGTTGGTGGAGATTATCCTTATGAGTCTGAAGGTAAACAGGATACTAATTTGAATGAAAATATCAGGTCTCTTATATCCATGAACTATCAAAGAGGAATAGGAGAGTATGAAGGTAAAATTAATCTCAAATGTTTTGAATGTGGGGGAATCATAAACTTTGTAATGAATTTACCTAAGAAGAAAGTTTTAGAATATCAATATGATTCTGATGTAAAACCTCAATGGAAGAAGTGGAACCAAAATGATAATGGAGAAAAATCTTCCAAAAAATATAGGAAGAAGGTTATTGGAAATAAAATAATTATTTTGAGTAATAAAGTTGAATCAAAATCATATAAATAGAATTATTCTGATGTTGAAAGTCTAGAAAAATTCATAACCTTCATTATAAAAGTTGAGAAAACAAAATATTCCTCAGAGAGTGAAGAAGGTGGGGAATAATTTTATAGAGAGTATCAACTAAGAACTAATCTTGTTGAATATATTGAGAAAACAATTTCAATAATGAAATTAAATGTCATAAGGATTACTTTAAAGAAGTTTTTGATGGAAGAAAAGATGTCATCAAATAGGAGGATGCATCTGTCTAGGATATTTTATGTTACAAACATGTGATTTATATACAAGGAAAGATGAATGAAGATATTAGTAAGAATTTGGAAGCTAAGGAATAATAAGTTAACTAGTTTCAATTAAATATTCTTAAGTCTAAATTTATATTAAGTAAAATGAATGAAAACTTCAACAAATCCTTTGGTGTAAAATCTAAGGCTTATAATGTTATTGAGAAGGCTCAATATGAGAATCATGTGAAATATTATCATACCAAAAATAATATTTCATCTGATTCTTTCAATATTTTAGGTTCCAAAAAAATATTGAAAAAGTATTTATGGAGAAAGGATGTTAGAAACCTATCAAATCTAAAAAAATTATAAAACTCACTCAAAAGAAAATATGGTCCATGTCCTGAGTATGTTAGAGATGAAATAAGTTACCAACCTAAACAAGGTTTCTAAATGGAAGGATCTTTCTAAAATAGAAAATCAAGATTTGATGAATATTGCTGGTTTTTTGGAATTACTGGGAATAGGGAATAAATTTTTTGGAACAACCTATCTTTACCCAGAAGTATTTTTGAAAAAAGTAAAACAAAATAGTGAATGTAGAATGAGAAAGTTTCCTAACATACAGAAAGTTGAAAAGGTAAATTCTCAATATGTTAGAATATTTCCAAAAAAATAAATTTTAATTTTAGTAATATGTTTGTAGAACATGTTATCAGGATATACATCATTTTAAAATATTTATGAAACTTTTTCTAGAATAAGTTTCTTATGATAGAAAAGAAAATAATGCTAAAAATAAGAAATTTGAGGAAAGAAATTTTGTTATTGAGAAAAATTTGAAAGTAAGTAAAAGGAACAAACGATGGATACTTAATAGTGGATACTTTTCACACATTATAGATGTTATAAAAATCTTGTAGCATGTAGAAATTCAATATGTATGAGAAGTTACCTTTTTTAATGATAGTTCCTTAGAAATCAAAGGAATTTGAGTGGCTGAGATCAAAGCCAAAATATTGAAATATAAGGAAGTTTTCTTTAGTGATGGGATAAAACATAAATTAATTAGGGTAAGTAAACATTATAATGATGGAAAAGAAGTTTTTTTTTTGAAAATAATTTTGTATCATCAATAGTGTGAAAGATGGTAAACTCATTATTAAAGGAGAAAGAACTACTGGGAATCACATCAAAATAAAATAATTCAATAACTCTTATTTCTTGAGTGTAGAAGATGAAAAAAAATATGGTTCCAAAGACTTGGGAAATTTTTAAAAAAAGTACAAACAAACTGTATAATTTTGATTTCATTTGAGTCTTTCTATAATTGAAAATAAGAGAATAATATGTTTGTGTAAATTTTCGAAAAGGAAAGATGACTTAAAAAAGTCTCAAAAATGTTGAGATTCAATCTACTAGACCACTTGAGCTTATTAATTCCTATTTATGTGGGCCAATGTGACATCAATAAAAAAAAGGATATTTATAATTTATCACTTTTATTGATAATTTCAATTGTATGGAAAAAATAAAGTTTATAATGGACAGGTCAGAGGCTATTGAAATGATCAAATTCTTTTGAAAATATGTTGAGAATGAAATGGAGGTTTCCATTAAACAGATGAGAATAGGTAATGGTACCAAATTTGTAAGATATAATTTTGAAACTTATGTAATAAATCATGGTATGAAAAATCTGTATATTTCTCCCTATACTGCACAACCAAATGGAGTAGCTGAAAGAAAGAATATAAGTTTGGTGGAAATGGGATGAAGTGTGTTAATAAAATAGAAACATTCAATGTTCTAATGGAGAGAAATTGTTAGTACTATTTTACATGTTAAAAATAAATTTTTGTTGAGTCCAGAATCCAACATGACTCCTTATGAAATTTGGTATATGAAAAAAATAATTTAAATACTTTAATTTATTTGGAAATCCATGTTTTATCAAAACCTAATATTTATATTGGGGAAATTTTGATGAGAATAAAGAGGAAAGAACTTTGATGGGTTATTTACCAAATAGAAAAAGTAACAAATATTGGAACAAACATTTACAAAAGTTATTGTATTAATATTATATTAATGTAATTGAAATTAAATGTTCCTTAAGAAAACGTTTTTGAGAATTTTGAGGAGGATAAACATTATAATTCAAAAATTAGTTAATGTAATTAAAAACATCCTTATAAATATTCAAATGATTCATTTGGTGGGGAAAGTGAATATGGGAGATAAACATTGAAATTTACAACCTTACAAAACACATGTTGAGTTAAAAATCATTTTTGGTGATTAGAATGCTCTAGTTTGGACCATAAGGAAGTTTAGATGAGAAAATAAGGCTTCACATATCTTAAAAGTTTACCAAGAATTAGTTTTAGAGGATATTCAACACCAAGAATGGGTGGATTCTATGAATAAAGAGTTGGATCTGATTGAGAATAATGAAACATGGGCACTTTCTTTATAGTTGGTAACTAAAAATGTTATTAGAACCAAATGGGTTTATAGAAAAAAGTTAAATGAACCTGGGGAAGTTTAAAGAAACAAATCCATGATAGTTTATAAAGGTTATGCAATGGTGGAAGGTAAGTATTTTAAATAAATGTTTTCCCTAGTTGAAAGATTATAAACTATTATGATGCTTATTTCAATGGCCACACATAAAAATTAAAAAGTTTAATAGATGGATGTAAATTCACATTTCTTAAATGGTGAAATTGAGGAATAATTTTACATTAAACAACCTTGTGGGTTTCTACATTCTGAGGATGAAAACTAGATTTTTTAATTGGATAAAGACTTATATATGATGAAACAAGATCCACATTCTTGGTATTCTAAACATGAAAATTGTCTGAGAATGTTTAACTTTTCTAAAGGAAAATTTGATAGAAACTTATATGTGAAAAATGTTGAATTCGGATCCTTAATTGTAAATTTCTATGTGGATTATATAATTTTATATGAGGATATATAAAATGTTTCCAAAACATTTTATGAGGAAATGAAGAAGAAATTTTAAATGCATATGTAAAGAGAATTAACACTCTTCCTTGTATTACATGTTCAAAAAAAGGAAAAATACATTTTATTATCTCAAGAAAACTATTCCAGGGAATTATTATAAAAGTTTAGAATAGTATAATCTACAGAAGTTTCAACTCCTATTTTAGTGATCACAAAGATGAGAAATGATGATTCCATGATATGTGTGATTTAGAAATAATTTGGGAAGATGATAAGAAGTCTTATTTGCCTTATAGAGTCAAGGATTAATATTTTTTATATTGTGAGTTTGTGTGCCAGGTATCAAAGTAATCTGAAAGAATAAAATCTATTCGTTGCAATGAGTATTCTGATATATGTTAAAAGAAAAACATCAAAAGAGTTGTTATACAAAAAAACTGCAAGATGAAGTTTCTTGGCTATACTGATACCGATTGGGTAAGATAATATAATGATAGAAAATAAACCTCAAGAGGAAAATTTATCTTGGGTGAATGTTGTGTGAGTTATAAAAGTAAAAAAAACAAAGTTCAGTAACTTTTAACATAGTTAAATAGGAATATTATGAAACTACTAAATCTTGTACTCTAATTTTGTGGATGAAAGTTCATCTAGAAGATTTGAAAGTAAGAATTTCTAAACTATTGAAGGTATTTTGTGATAATCAATGTACAATAGATCTTTATAAGAATATTATCCAACAATCAAGATCAAATCACATTGATATAAAGTTTAACTTAGTAAAAGGGAAAGTTATTGATGGAGATACATTGCTGGAATACATTTCCACAAAGTATCTGATTGTTGATATCTTTACAAAAGAAATATTGAAGGAATGTTTTGTGGAATTGAGGCTAAAACTTCATGTTCATCCTCCTCCCATGTCATTCTAAACCTCATAGAGAACACCCCTGCCATGATTTGGATTATGTTGACAAAGGGGGAGAGAAAGTAAAAAAAATATTGTGTAATAAGTTTTTACTTTTCTTTCTTTTATGAATCTGAATCTATGGTAACTATATAATGGGAGAGAAAAACTGATAAAATAATAAAGTGATAAAATAAAGAATTAGGGATAGAAAACAAAGTTTGAAATGAAAAGTGAAGAGAGATTATCATTACATTTCTGAAAAAAACTAGCCACTAAGTGATGTTATCCCTTCAAAACCATTACTTTATCTTGTAGTACGGTGTTAAGAATCTCTTTTTAGAAATTATATTTTTTAATAAAATTTAAAAAATGAGAGTTTTTTACAAAGATGAGTTGTGAAAAAATTATGAGTTGGAAAGGTTTTTAACAAGGGTTGTCAACATATCCAAAATGGGATAATGAAGAACCTTTGTGGTTAATCTATTTTAAAAAAAGTTTTTTTTATTTTTTGAAAACTAAACTTTTTTTCTAAATAATGTTTTTGTTTTTGAGAAATCTGAACCATTCCATCATATGGAGGTTGTTTTTCAAACACATTTTTTTGGACCTAGGTATTTGTATTGAGCTACACTATACATAGAATAATTCATGAAAATGAAGTTGTTGATCATACACTTTATCATATTCAGGTCCTTCAACATGACATTGAAAATAATTGCATTCAAAAGAATCAGAGGAATAATTTTTTGTTTGTTGGAAGTTTTTATTTTACGTATTTCGAGAAATAAAGAAGTTTATATGTTTGAATGAAAAAATCTATTGAGTGAAGAATTAGTTTTGTGGCCAAAGGGTTTTGAAAGAATATTGTGAAGTCAAGAGTAAGACAATTTTCATACTTTTTAAACAAATATAGATGATTTTTTTCTAACCATGAATTTCTCAAAAATCATGAAAACACTCATGATAAAATATTTTGAAGCAATGGTTGTGAGGTTTGGAGAATTTCAGAGTTTCAAAATGACATTTCCATTGTAATGGTATTTCCATTGCAATGAGAATTACATTATAATGAGTTGAGAAAGAAAAATATTTATTGATCTTGAGGAAGAAATTAATCTTATAGGGATTATCATACAGATATTTTCATAATCATATTTTCATATTGATATTTTTGTACTAATATTTTTGTACTTGGATTTTCATACTGAAATTTTCTTATTTTGATTTTTTTATTGTGAAAATTGTGAAAATGTTTTTGTACTCAAATTTTCGTACTTAGATTTTCATACTCAGATTTTCTTACTTAGATTTTCGTACAAGGATTTTAATACTAGGAAAATCATACTGATATTTTTCGTACTCATATTTTCATACTAAGGAATTAGTACTAAAGTATTCACAATGAAGAGTTTTTATTGAGAAAGAAACAGATCCTAATGAGTTGAGAATGATATAAATAGTTGAATAATTCAAACATGAAATTCATTTTTCTTAAATCTAAGAGAAATATAATGAGAATTGAATAGGTCAAAGTTGAAGTAAATTAGAGAGATTTGGGGTGTTTTGAAATTTTAGGAAGTGGGGAATTTTTTCATGTTTCCCACTATTGTTTTGTGAGTCACCTATAAATAATTTCTCAGATCACTCATTCATTTACAACTTTCACATATGTGAAAATGACAGATTGTTGGAGAAATCGAAGTGAAAGTTCCCACTTTATTGAAGATGAATCATATTAAGAATTTGAGTAGAGTTTGATGTTTGAAAATTAAATAATGATTTCATTATTATATTTAGATAATTAGATACATCATTACCTTATTCAGGGAATTAGATACAATAGTATCGTATTGATAAAATCAAATCCAACATTATAATATTGATAAAATCAAATCTGGACAAATCAAACTGAGGATTCAGACTAAGGAATTGTGAATCAGTTTCGACAAATTACTTATTCTTTTGTTCAGATAAAAGTTTTTATAAGAAAACATTCTAAACTAATAGGAGTTAGTATAATCATTCCTATCAAGAGATATAAGGTTCGTAATGGTCATTGGCACAATTTTTATTCAATTATTCATAATAGTTGATTTCCATAGATGCAAGAGAGCGGATATGGAAAGGATTTAGGTTCTCACATTGATGCTAAACCTTGTAAATAATTTTTCATTTGAATACATTAAATTTTATTCATACATGTGGATTTACATAAAGTTTATAAGGAAAAGATCTTAACATGTTGAATGGGATATGTTTCTAAATGTTTTGAATCTTATAAAAACATAACAATAGGTTCAAACCCCCAACACTTCTCATTTGTTAGACATTCCATTAGAAATTCATGGGTTCTTCTACAGTGACATCAAGATCATAAGAATCATAAATCCCTTTATATTGAGGCAATATGTCTCCAGATGGTAGTTATAATCCCTTCTTCATAAATAACAAGGAAAAAAATAGAGAGATATATTTTCCATTTTGAGGGATATGAAATGTTATATGTGATTCAAAGTGATCAAATAATGATGGTTATTTATAGAAAATGTAAGACTTAAGAAGTGTTTAGGAGCCTTAAACTTGTGCCACCTCCTAAGGAACAGGTTATCACAATGAGGAGATGTGAAAAAACATTAATCAAACTTTTTATTGGACCAGATTCTTCAATGATAATATCATGGATTTTAAAAGGGATATAATGTTGGGCCTATGATCTTTATGCCTTATTTATTTTAATTCTAATTTTTTCTTAAACCCTGGATATGAAGAGTTTAACAAGCATGGAATTAAATTTTTCTTAGACCTCCATTTTTACATTTTCATCCTAAAAAGTTTTGTGTATCTTTCATTAGAATTTTAGGTTCTTGAGATTTAGACCATAAATTTATATAATTTAAGTTTTTATAGCTTTGACCAAAGTGTAGGATGTTTAAAGCCACAACACACATGCACCTGATGTGAGGGAAATGTTTCACAACAGCCCAATTAGGATTCCTAGGTTTAGGAGTACTCCATCAACTTTCTGTCAAGGATATGAAAATGTTGTAAATCATGGATCTAGGTTCTTGGATAATGAGTAATGATATGGGAAAATCATGTCATGGGTGGATCAGAACACCCTTAGGTGCTGAGCTTTTCAACATTGATCTCATAATCAAAACGATCATAAATCCCTTTATGTTGGGCCAATATGTCTCTAGTTGGTTTGTCTAATACCTTTATGCATTAATTCCATGGTCAACCAGAGAGATCATTTTTACATTCCAAGGGATACGAAAGGTTTGAGGAAACTCAAGGAACTCTAGACATGGAGTGTGATTTATGGGTGGAGGGGCTTAGAGAATGATAAAAAACCCCATACTCTAGTTGACTAGGGTTAGGATCTTGTGGTCCTTGGATAAAGGATGATAATGGGTGATGTCATGTACATTTTTATTTCATTTAGTTTGGACATATTTGTAAGATTCCAACCTTTTATGGAGGTGTCATAAGATTTTTTATAGGTACTCTTTTACCCTTGTTTTGGTGCATCTTGATTAGGTTTTACTTTGGGGAGTTTTGGGGTGAAATTAAAGAATTTAGGAAGGAGGGGGTGCGATGAATTGTTGGCTCATGGTTTTCCAAAACCCTACACCCATTCCCAAAACCATTTCAAAAATAAATATAGAGTATTTTCGTGGTTGTGACACATTTTTTCAAATCATGGTCCCTTCTAGTAGTATCCATGTGACTCCCTGGTAGGAGGTTCATGATTAATAACATGGTTAGGGAAAATTGTACACCACATATAGAAAACCATGGACGTAGCATTTTAAACTCTTGAAAAATTAATATTAAATTATGAACTCGGATTATTAATTCCTAACCACTAAACTTTGACCTAAACACATTCCCATGAATTTTATAGGCTCCAAGATGGATTCAAAATCTTTTCGAACCACGTACTTGATAAATCAATGATTTATTGAGAGATCTACACCAATTTTTTGTATGTGATATCTTCCCAATTGAGTCCCCCTCTTCTTTTTTCTCATATATTGGAAGGAATATTTTCAACCATTGGCGATAGATTATATCTAGGTTATGGTGGATCTAACTCTTTTGGATCTTAATTCTAGGATTTAGATCTTGATCTCGTTATCCATCATGTTCTTAATCTTTCAATGAAAATTCAGTATTTTTTAACAAGGTTGAGTGTCCAAAAATGATCCTTATGTGGGTGGTATAAATTGAGAATACCATCATCTTGATTTTATTGCGTGTATGTAATTTTGAAATTGATGGGATAGTGTAATTTATTGGTAAACTGAATTTTTATTTGATTAATTAATGGGTTTTCATAATTGATGAATTAATGTGATTTAGAAATAATTGACAATGATAATAATAAGATGGTTTGATTAACCTTAATGGTTTAATGGGTTATATGGTTTAAATATTGGGAAAATGGTTTAATAGTGATTACTCATATTATTCCATGTGACTAAAGTGTTGAACCATGATTGTTTTTATAATTGGATTGTTATCCATGATGAGGAATGATAAAAATGGAGTTAATGATTGTTAATCTTAGTTGATTTGATGCATGTGATATTTTTTTGGTTGATTTATATAAGAGTGTGGGACATAGACTGATGCTCCAAATTCACATATGTGATTGACTGATATATGATTGTGGGGAATGGACTGATGCTTTTAATACCCATATTTGATTGATTTATAAATATGGTATGAGACATAGACTAATTCTAGAAATACTCACAGGGTCCAAGCCATGGAGATCTAGGCCCAAAATGCTGGCATTGGACTATAGTTCCAATTAGATGTGATATGAATTGAAATGAAGCAATAAAGGATTACCATGGTATTGTTTTTTGTAATTATTAGGTCAAAATAGCTATAGTGATAACACAAGTGGGGAGTGAATTGTGTTCTTTTAAGAATTTCACAATTCTATCGATTCACATCAACTGAAGATAAAGATGGAAGCGTTTCTATAAGAGAATATATATACAGAGGATAAAGAAGAGAGAACAAGGAACAGAAATTTATAGTGGTTTGGGGCACAATGGTCCCACAGTCCACTCCACCAATCACCCTCTCTGTGGGATTTGTGAATTTCACTAGTAAGGTCCTCATATCATATGACCTATCCACAACTGAGTGCAGGCAGTTGTTACCCTTACTAATAAAATCATAAAAAACATAGCCTTTTGTTTATTTTACAGGGAATAGTTAAAACCACAACTTTGTGGGAGAAGCTGATACTTCATCACAACTACAATACGAGCAGCCGAAACTCAAGATAAGAATAATTTTGATGACAAACAGATGTATCTCATAGTTTTAGCCACACGAAACTGATAAAAATGGGTCTTTCCTTCATAATAATAATAAATTTGAAATATATCTGAAGAGATCCAATTTCACAGAAGATCCTTGATTTTAAGAACAAAAAAAAACAGAGCATCAGGTTTCCATATTTGAGCATGTATATCTCTAAAAATGTGTTCTTTGTTTCTGATAAGCTTGATTGATGTAGTACAGAAAAAATAACATGTACAATAAATCTTTAAGAATAATAAATATCAATATAGCCATGATATATTTAGATCTTCGGGAAAAATATCCAACATAAAGAGATATATATAACATTATATCCTGTAGTAGAATTTATAGATCCACAAAAGGCTCCTGATAAATTGAGTGAATTTAAATTCAAAAGAATACAGCTCAGAGTAATCGTAACATCCCTTAAGAATATGAGAGAAAATATCTATTGAAAATAGCTCTTTAAATCATTTAAAACAAGCTTCAAATCAATTGAAATCGAGCTTTAAATTTCCCTGAAACTCCACAATGACTGTTGCAAAATGCTCCGATAAAGACGTAAATTCAAATTTCCAATGTTGAAAAGTCAAACGTAAGGTTCCTTTACAAAACGAAAAAACAAAAAATGTAGGTTTTAACTTCATAATTTATGTTTGATAATCCATATGTTTGTCCACATTATCATAGATATCTGAAAGTAACATTGATTATCCATTCATCCACTTTTCCAAATGTAAGGTTGACAGCATAAGGTTGTTCATAAAATTAACGTTGATGATCCATACATTTGAAAAGTTCCATAATTATGTAGGGTTATTTAACCATACATTTTATTTTTGAAAAACATATGGTTCTAATATGAACATATTGTTCCTTAACCATATATTTATTTGAACATATGGTTGTTTAATCATAAGCACTGATCCTTCATCATAAACGTATTGTTTGATTCATACCTTACTTTCTTCGATGAATAGTAATTCTAGAAAACAAAAAACATTGAACAGTGTTTCAAGAATATGCTTAAGAGCATTCCAAACACTTTAACGAATATTTCTCACAAATAAATAGTTGAATATTATTTCAAGATATGAAAAAAAATTATATAAATACCCTGAAATACTCTCAAAATAAAATCATTAGTAAAACAAAAAAGGATTATTTTGAGCTTCAAAATCATTAATATTTATACAGTATTGTTGAGTTAATACATTCCCAACAATCATCCCCATTTTTATGATCATAAAAACTATAAATTATAATTATAATCTTAGAAAATATAGTTTAGAATTTTATAGACATTAAAAAAATTCCTCCCAAATTAAATTATGAATTATTTTGATAAAAAGTAAATATTTGAATTTATCTAGAATAAAAGAAAAGTTGTGTTTATATAAATTTCTCTCCCTTTTTGTGTTATCAAAAATAAATTATAGACACAGACTAAAACACTTTTAATATTGAGAAAAACTATAAGTGAATGTTATATGTATCTATAATGAATAAAGAGAAAATGATTTTGGCTATCAGAAAAAATATAACATATAGATAGAAGACAGACTCATTGATTACTAAATACAGGAATATTATATAGTTTATGACTGAGAAAAAAAACTATCACTGCAATGGGTAAAGGTGGGAAATAAAAATAAGATTTCGGAATGGCCGGATGAGAATTTTTTATGTCTTAAAATGTGTCTTTCATAGCAATCATCTAAAATCTCATCTTCTTCATCAAACTGTCTCCTAACTGGATTAACAACTACCTTGCATCATTATTGACAAACAGATTCTCCACAATGTTGAGTTTCAAAAACTCAAGAAGAATTTTCTCTTGCTTCATTAATAGATCTAGCTTCTCTGAAAACATACTCTACATCAATCGAATACTAGGCTCTTCCTGAGTTAAATAATCCACAATATATTTTTGAATGTCTAATAAAATAGATAGAGGAGAACTATTTCAATGAATATCCTAAAGTCAAATAATCATATCTTTCATAACATATGTAATGGACTGAAATCTTGTAATTAAATCTGGACAGGTAGCAGAGACAGGAGTAGATGTACTGGCATGATTCACTGATCCTTTCATCAATTCTAACTGACTTCCAAAGTACCATTTTAATTCCACAAAAACTGATTTCGACACAGCTTCAGATATGATCTTTCCAATTTCATTTAACATGTCTCCCTTGAAGGTATTAAAATCCCTTCTATAAATAGTGTTATCAGTAAGCTTCTGAATCTTTTTCTTTTCACTTTCCAGTTCCTACTACAAATTAGAAATCTTATCTCGAGACTTGTTAAATTTTATCACATCTTCTTTAACTTGATGAGATAATGAATCAGATGTCCCCTCATCTAAATTCATAACCTGATTTCCTTTTTTATTTAGAAAAGGATATGTCACTATTTTCAGTATAGATTCTTCACAAGAAATTCACTGATAATCCAATACTTCAGTCTATCCACCAGAAACATTTATTTGAATGTCCCACAGTCTGATCCACCATTAATGTTTGAATTTCTGTAACTTATTATTGTAAAATATGCCTTTCTTGAACAACTTCTTGTTCAATAATTTCCTCAATAACAATCTTATGTTTACCATTTTCAAATAGATTATTTTTTTATTGAACTATTTCCACTATAGAGATTTTTACTAACAGTTGACGCCGAAATTTGGATAAGTGACGCCTCAAGCAGATAAAAGAGAAATGAATGAATCTGGAAAAAAAATAGGAGATTCTGTGGCCTGGGAGGTGGGTGCATGCAATATTGGGAGAGGAGCGCAAGAGGACTTCTGGCATGCAAACCCTTTCACGCTAGGCTTCCCTTCCGTGCCCAAAGAACCATCCTCCATGACTGGCTGTGCCCGGACCCATTTCCACACCGAAGGCAATGTCGAATGGGTGTTTTCAAGACCGGACCTGTTTCCACACCAATGGTGACATCAAATGGTCATTTTCCTACCCGACCCCATTTCTGCACCCAAGGCAACGTCGAGTGGGCGTTTGCGTGCCCGACCCCCTCTGCGCGCACAAGACAACGACCGACCAGAGTTTGCACGCTAGGCTCTTGTGATCCATTCTGAGGACTCCAAATATAAAATGAACCATATCCCTGCCATTCAATGGAGATAACCAAATATGAAGCGATTCTATGCTGCACAAAAACCATGTCTTCCATGACCGCATGATAAACCCATGGCCTTCAGGTATTGGTTATTGCGTGATAGGTCCTATGGGGGAACCTTTGGGAAAGCCCTATGATCCTCGTGAATTTTGTTTCTTCCAGAAGTTGTTTGCATTCAAGGGGGCCAATCTTGCATGCATGTTCCCTCTACATCAGGTGCTCTTGCACACAACCCATCCAACCTATGCGTAAACTATCTGTCCCGCGCGCAACCCCTAGGGTTGGCACGCCACCGGTCTGACTTGCGTGCAAACCATCCATCTTGCATGCAAAACCTTTGTCTTGCACACCACCCATACCTCTTGCGTGAAACCACTTCGTCTTGCGTGAAAACCTTTCATCCTATTTTCAAACCTCCAATCTTGCCTCGACGCATTCTCTTACGTGCGCTCCATGTGCTACCCTCACTTTGAGGCACCTTGTTCGAGCCTCTCTTATGAGCGACACACCTGCATCATGCGCTCTTTTCCCATGTGTCCCCTCATGTTTGCACAGATCAATTTCAAAATCCTTTGGGCGATTCTTTTCGTTGCATTACTTTGCCTCATAATTCTTCCCATAGGCACACTAACAGCTATTGCTTCTTCGTATAGCCATGCTAACGTGGACCTCCTAATGTATCGCTCCATAGCAGCCATTTCCATGACATTCTCGATGCCTTCCTTCTCTCAAGGGTGGGAGGGTATTGGTTATGTAAGTCTTAGGGGTGTAGATCACACCCACCTCATCCGAGATACAGGACGTTAAACTGCCAATCATTATCATCCTCAGCACATTACATTAAACTGTGACCTCACCTTGTGCCTTGTACGTGGGGTGCACCATCTCAGGAATTCTCTACACCCACTGGTCTCTATGATATAAAGATCATTCCTCACATGGAATGACATCCTATTTATTAGAGTATCATCTGTCTGTGGGGAAAGGGAAACCACCCTAGTGTAAGCCCCTACCTTTCCTTGCATGAGGCAGCACCCCTGCTCCTCCACTCTTCCTAGGTTCCAAATCCCTCTCCCACTGGGCTTTTTCACCACGAGGGCCTCCCTCCTGGAGTAAGTCCCAATCTCCATCACCCTGGGCTACGAACCACACGTAAGCCCCTGTTTATTTTTTGGGAAACTACCTGCGCATCATCCCCACTCTACATCCCACAAATGCACCTTCCAAAACGTGATCATCAGGTCTTTTTTGTCTCTTATTTCTCACACCGAGAATGACTCATGTGGTCTTAGAGCAAGCATCGACCATGAAATCCTTTCTGGGAATCCTACAGTGTAAGCCCCAAACCCACAATAAACTACAAGGTCATTAATCCTTGCCAAGGCAGGGTACGTAGGAAGCCTCTCTCAGGTTCAAGCCCACCATCCATTGGTCCCTACCATCTTCACTTCAGTTCCCCAAATGCCCATTATAAACTACGTGGTACTTGATCCTTGTCAAGGAAAGGTATGTAGGAAGCCTCACTGAGGTTCAAGCCTGACACCCATTAGTCCCAACCACCTCACATCATTTCACCATCTCCTTCCAAACTAAGTGGACTTTGATCCCTTCCAAGGCAGGGTTCGTAGTAATCCTCCATGATGTTCAATCCCACCATCTATCTAGGCCACAGGTCCTCCTTCACATTGGTTCACCCTCCTCCCGCATGATGTTAAACTATGAACCTCAATAAGTGGAAATTCATTGTTCCCCCAATCAGTCGTAAGCCATTGCACCCACCTGAACAACATGGACTTTGATCCTTTCCAAGGAAAGGTATGTAGGACACCTCCCTAAGGTTCAATCCCAACAACCAATAAACCCAAGGTCCTCTGGCACATCGGTTCACCAACCCCCATCCCATAAGAACTATGTGGGTTTGATCCTTGTCTCCTAGATATGGTAGGTAGCAATCCTCCCTGAGGATTGACCGTGTCTAGTGGTAAGCCATTGCGACCCCATCCAGTGGTAAGCTGTTGCACCCCATCCAGCGGTAATCTGTTGTGAAGCCATATAGCAGTAGGCCATTGTGATCCACCATCCGGTATGTAAGCTGTTGAAATACCTAATCAGAGGTAAGTCATCGTCATATGAAGTATGATAACTTTGATTCCCTGCCATAGGGATACGTATGAGGTCTCCTCGAGACTCATGACCAACATCACTGTTGTCCTGAAGTCGACTCCATCTCATTATCCACTTACCTCATCAAACCCCCCCCCCCCCCCATCATCCATCCCGATTCTTACCCAGGCTGCCACATCCCAGTGGGATCATGCCACCTCATTCCCCATTCCCCTTAATAACAACTGGGAAGCTAACCCCACGTTGAACCCAACATCAGTGTTCCCTCTAGGGGTTGCACCCATCTGATACACTCTAATCAGTGTTCTGATCAGTCTAATCCATCTCCACTAGACGTTAAACTCGTGGCATACCCTGTGTTAAACATGAGAAGCTGAGGGAAACCCTAGATACATGCCTATGGCAAAAAATTTCCCACATTCAATGTGGGATTCCATGGGCTTTCGTGCCCTAGATAAGCCCTATAATAAGGGGATGAAACCCAGAAATGCTAGTGTCCCATCGTCCAGACACGCCAGTGATGTACAATGTGACTACTCCCCTGACCGAAGGTTACTGCCCTGAATGGAACCTTCGGAATGTCTTTATAGAAGAAATGTAATTAATTTGTGTCCATGAAGATATGGCACTAGGAAGAGTTTCACGAACAACATCTTAAATCTATAAGGGAGACCCGAACTAGGTGATGAGTTCTGAGGAGGAATCCCTGGAAGGAAGAACTGGCATCCCATCATCCTATTTCGATCATGGAGAAAATGTCTCTGAACAAGGAACGGATGTTGCCTACCTTTGAAAAGTGAGAATGTGGGGAAAAAAATAGTGCCATCGTCCTCCAACATGATGGACATGCGTGCCCCGGTGAAATCATTAAAAACAGAAATGGTAAAAATGATGTGAATATCTTATCCTAAATATAGAGATTAGTAGCATTCAAGACATCAGTGGACTAGCGTGTCACCAGATCTAGCTATCTGGCACCGGGTCCCGCCAAGAAAATAATGGGTCTGGCATGAAACTCACCAGAAGTTGGGGAAGTCAAAACGTTGTACATCCTGGTCTGCGACGTTATCATCATGGATCCATCTTAATATCCATGGAAGATGGAATGGTGTCGGGCACTGGTCGTCGATTCCCTTTTTCTTTCAGCACTGATGAGCTAATCTCCCTTATTTCTGGAACCAAGTTGATGCACCTAGAACTCAATCACCACCTGCCCACCGATGCAAGGGAAGGGGTTGTACTAGTGTCACAGTCATGCACGGTTCTGTCTCTTCTATGACAGTCTCAATGGGCATGACTGCTGGGAACCTTCTCCCTATCTCTCCCTCAGAATTCATCCAACAAAGGGTGATCAATGACCACGTATGCCAGTATGAGGAGGAGGGTATTATCCTGACTGAGGATATGGCCCGCATAGATTTAGAGGAATTTGTACCTTGTCATCAACGCCACCCCCGAGGGCCTCATAGTGAGCCACCACTCTCCACTCCAACATATAACCATTTCATAAGCCTCTCCCCCGAATGTCTCAACGACTCCCTGCCCAACGCCGAAGAGGATGGGGATATCCGGGTCATCCAAACCAGGATCCTATTCTAGGGGATCCCAGTAAGGGCTCCCACTAGGTCGTGACAACACTACCTCCTAGTCTTATTGTCCAAGGAGTAGGTAAGCCATATACCTGCACCACTTGCTCCAGTTCGTCTAACCCGACCCCAACGTCGGGTGCAAGCCGAAGAGGACGTTTTCCAAGGGGTGTCAACGTCAGCGACTACTGTGGACCAAGCCACTGCTGACATGTATCACCAAATCTCTGTGTACACTGATGAGGTAAATTCATACACCCTGCCTAAATCGATGACCCAACCACCCCATGGGTAGTCTGGGTCGACTCTCTTGGTCGCCAGCACAGGCAGTGGCCGCTGCGGACTAACCTGCAGCGATGCCACCCAGTACGGAGGTCCTCCCTGTACCACTACCATGGACAACATGGGCCTTCCCCACTTCTAGGCTCAGCATGGAGGTCCTCCACGTGCCACCATCAATCCAAAAGAGGGTCCTCCTTGTGGAGGAGATGCTCAGTACGTATGTATCTTTCATGCCCACTACACCAGATATGGTGTCATTCCTCCCAACACAGACCATTGGTATGGGGACATTGCACATCTAATATCTCTCCAATGCGGGGACCCTCCCCATGTCCTTGTAGTAGCTGCAGAAGGTCCTCCTCACCCCAGCAATTAGAGGAGTGATGTATGAATTCACTTAACCAGCGCCCAGCACGGAGGTCCTACCCATGTTCAGCTCGACCAGTACGAGGACCCTCCTCATAATAATTTCACCAGGGGAAATAAGCATAGAGGTCCCCCCCATGCTCCTACCGGTTCCAGACAAGGTCTTACCTACTCCAACACTACACACGGAGGTCCTCCCCATGTCCTCTTTGATATATGTCACAGTGCTCCTCGCACCCCAGCTTACTCAGGTGGAAACCCTCTTCACCCCAGCACCAGTACGGCCAAAGGACCTCCTCCTGTCAGAAATCTACCCTGTACCAAAGAACCATCCATGGGAAGGTGAGTCATCGCCTCCATGAGAATAATTTTGGGAAGGTTTGGACAGAGATCAAAATAGTCTGCATTTAGACTCTGAAGCAGAGTACGACTCTGCACTGGAAACCTACCCTCACTACTCTGAGTTACGGGTTGGGTCAGGAACGAGGCATATCAGCCTAGTAATCCTAGAATTCGAGGTCCATCAGATTCCTGCCTCCTTCAGAAGGTATATCTAGGAGGTAGAAAATTTGGCAACCCTGTAGGTTACAGTTGTGAAATCACCATCTTCGTCACTAGAGGCACTCTCTACCTCAAATAGAGATCACAGAGAGCTATTCTGGGGGCCAATGGCGGGTGAGCAGCAGCGCATCCCATCGTCAGTATCCTTATCCCCTGAACCAGGAACTACGACTACCAGTACATCCTACCGAGATGTGGTGGCTAAGTCGCTATACTCTTTGGAGGATATCCCGAGATGCAGCAGTTTGTCAGCTCGCTCACTGTATTCTATACCAGCCAGCCTACCATCCCAGCTATCTGCTTCTATACTGCTACAGGTTCCTCAGCTACCTCTAGTTGAAAAGTAGGATAATGAAGGGCTAGACTTTGAATCTGATCCAAGGAGCATATATATTATCCATACCGCGAACCACTTCCCTGAGATGTTTTGGCCCACAGAAGCGCCGAATTTCTCTGCACTGGAATCCCTCACCCCAAAGGAAGTTGAGTTTTTCCGTCAAACCCTCTGGGTGATGCACTTTCTCCTTCGTCATCAGCAAGTGTTTTATCCCAAGAGACAAGCGCATTTTGAAGACATTGACGAGTAATGTATTCTAGTTGATTTGGCCTCACTCCTTATGGCCTAGTGCCCTGAGTCACCAGGTCACCATAGGGCCCTCCAACAGCAATGCGTTCATATTTTCAAGGTACCTCGCACGATTATCAAAGAGGCTTCCCCCCACCAGTAGATCCATGGCAGGGGGCAATATGCTACCCTCCTCTTCAGACCTATTCTACGGCAACCTAACTCGCTAAGAGACATTAAGGAAATTTCCCCAGGTAGAGTCTTGTTCAGCATGTCCACCCTAGCTAAAGAGGAAAATGACCAGGAGTTCCTGGATGGAGACATCACCCTGAAGGCGTTCCATAGGTAATGGACCCCTCGGGGAGGGTTACTCTTCAACAGAGTAGCCTGCTGGGTCTCCCTGCACCCACTAAGGCATTATTCCTTATCCAAAATCATGGTAAGGGTAAAGAGAATCTCAGAGCCACCAAACCCTCCGAACCATTTAGTTTAGTGTAAAAGATGGAGGAAGACCCCAAAAAATCCGCGTTGCATCATCAACATACCAAAAAGAAGAAGTTTTTCAATGAACTTATGGTTTAATGGGATACAGAGTGACGACCAAACTATGAAAATCTAAGGCTGGGGTAGGAACAACTTCCACTCAGTGAGCTACCTCTAGGTGACCCTGACCATCCTGCCCCTACAGACAGGGTAGAATCTGGAACTTATGGAAAGAGGGTGCAGTATGTCTCACCAAACCCTCCAGAACGACACGAAAATACAAGGGATCCAACTCAGGTTCCCCCAACTACCCTGAGGGTCATGCCACCAGCCGCTCCACTAGCCGCTAGGCCTTCTTACCATGTTGAAGAACCCGCCAATGCACTCGTGGTTAGGGATCCCCATCACGACAGGGACCCCCAACTAGATGATCCAATGGCATCACTCATTGCATGCCTTAAGACATTGGAAACGTGATATTTGGCACTCCCATATAATGGAAATCCATATCTGGCATGGGTGGATGATATGCCAACATCCCTGGGTTTCGGAAATCCCACCTTCTCCCACTTTAATGGGACATGGGACCCACCATAGAACATGGCCCACTTTACCTCAAGGTGTGGCCCAATGTTGGGAACTCCAGCGTTGTAGGAAGCCGCCAAAATATAGTGTTTTGTGCAGACATTGGGAGGCCCTGCGTTTGTCTGGTACAACCAGCTCCCCATCAGATCGGTGACCGACTGGGAGGACCTCCGTAGGAAATTCCTCTACCAGTTCAGCTCCACCACACATAAAAAGAGTATCAGGGACCTCTTAAAGTGCAAGCAGAGGCCTGATGAGCACATCACCAACTTTATCACCTGGTGGAAAAGACTAACATATTCCCTCGACATGCCACTAACTCAAGAGAAATTACCGATGATGTGTGTGAGTAATTTTAATATGGTAGTGGTTTCCTCTTAGATCACCCATAATTACCTTGTTGGATTTTGAGAATTCTATAATAAGGCCCATCGCCTAGAGGAATCCTTACAGCAGGCTAAGCAAGCACGTCTTTTTCCACCTGCAACCCCCATGAGAAGGGCCACTAGGGCTGAGCCAGCCACAGTGGCCCAAATAGAGGTCCCCAGATGAGTAGAGTTATTGCTAATAGAGCTGCCTCCACAACCTCGCAGAGGCCCTCTACCATAGGTGCAGCCTCCAGCCCAGCAACTGCCACCTGAAAATTGGTAGGTGCACCCACGCAATGCGCCGCCACTACCCAAGAAAGATAACCAAGTTCAACCTCCTTGACAGGCTCATCTAGCCCCCTGTTAGGGTCAGGCTCCAAGGTCCCCCTTTCCAGATATGAGAATCTAGAACTACTCATTCAATGAGACCCAGGTCCTCGATTACTTCTGCAGTGCTTTGGAATAGAAGATTATGAATTTTCTTGAGAGTAGAATACAAGAAGAGGGAAACCTTACTGATCACACAAATTACTGCCCCTATCACCGGATCTAAGGGAACACTATCAAGAAGTGATATGTGTTCAAATACTAGCTCCAAGACCAGGTCGACAACAATATAGTCAGGTTGGGCCCAGCCCTGGCACAGTTAGCATGCGTCTTTGTGAGGCCAGACAGCAGCAGTGACAGTGAGGGCAAGTGACATCAGGTTTCCAGTTGTGGATCCCATAATTATGACGACTATATCACTCGAAAAACAGTCACTTGTGCCCATAGTGTCATCCAGGAACACCTGAATCAGCCAGAGCCTTCAGAAGCTGCAGCCACGACTTCTGAATCGTCGTCTCAGCTGGCCTCTTCCAAGAAGAGAAAACACCAGCGACTCCAGGGAAAGGAAAGTCCCCCGCCGATTCCATCGTCATCCCGCACTCTCAGCGACTTCATACCCACGGAGATGGAGATCCCTACCAGAATCCATCCATTAGTGGTCGACTCTTCAAGTGATGGTCAAGGGTACACCTCGGTTAACACCATAGATCAGGTAAATCCTTACATGATTATTGATGATGAGGAGCACCAGGAAAATCCTCCCAACGACTCCAGTCATCTCCAGCATCGATGGAGTCATGGATATATGGGTAATCGGAGTGCCTCGGTCCGAACTTCCTGCCAATATATGAAAGCTACCGAAACCAGGTAATAAGCTCAGCGTAGATCTTAGCATGTGTAACCTTCTCACCTGGTGTCGTCAGGCCATCCTTTACCGTTGTTTCTGTGGCTGGATTAGGCAAAGCCACCTCGACCATGTCATGACCAGCCACACCCTGCTACATGTAGGTCTCTGTCATTTGGCCCTTAGGTGATAGCCACTCTACAAGCCTCGACCAGTGGGCAGCAGGATGTTCCCAGTACCAGTCAGCCGCCGGTCCAGTCGACAGGGCCCACCAAACCTACTGTCATAGAGTGACCTTCTTTAATAAGAATTGCATGACTAGCGCGAAAGTACTATGATATGAAGTATCTTGATATTATCCCAGCAAGGATATCCATCCTTGAGGCCCTTCTCCTATGGTCAGATATGCGAGAGGCCCTCGCTGAGACTTTAAGAAGCCCCCTCCAGTTTGAGACGAAAGTAGCAGCCACAGAATATTTTCATGTGGAAGTAGTTGAGAATGCTGAATTCCATTCCATTATCTCATTCTCAAGAGAATATGAAGGCTCCCCCATATAGGGGCACATTCTCCCACAGTACATCCCAAACCAGTTCAATGGAATGGAGGTATGTCACTATCTTGTGGACACAGACTCTAGAACTAACCTAATCCCGACTCAAACATTGCAAAAGCTATGATTTTCTAAAGATGATCTGAGTCCCTCTGACCTAAGAATCCAAGGTTATGACAAGACATAATATACACCAGTTGGTAAGATCGGTTTGAAGACCTAGTTTGGTGGCCTAGTTTCCAACATTGAATTTATGGTGGTCTCCCAGCACACCGCCTACAATACATTTATGGGAAGGCCATGGCACCACCAGCATGCAGCAGTTCCCTCATCATATCACCAGTGCCTCTTGTACTCCTTTAATGGTTGAGTGGCCATGATTCAAGGTGACACATATACCTATGCTTCTTTTGAGACCCTCTATCTTGATGCCAAATACTACAAGAGAAAGGAAAAGTAGATTCAAACCAACAAGTTCGACCATGCCACGGCTGCTACCAACCTGTGGATAGATCTAGATGATGCCTACGTCTTTCCAATCCACCGATTAGAGGATACAACCCCAGACATGGAACAATGCTTTGTTGTTTCTGGGACGAGTGGGGAACACATTCTCTAGTCTAATAGATAGTGGAGAATAACCTCGTACTCTTATAAAAATTAGGCTCACGTGATCCCTGAGCCTCCTACCCCCATAAGGTATCGGGGTGTCTGCCCCATGGAAACAATAATATATGCTTGTTCCGCCGGGCTATAATTAACCATCTCAATCCAACACACCATTTTTGCTTTGATATCATAAATCATGGACCCTTGGGCTAAAGGCCCGAATGGAATCAGATCAACTGCCTTCATCGCTATGTTTGTGGCAGCTCAAGGGTCCTCTGATGTGCTGTCCATAGCCGCTCTGGCGGGTACCAGCCTCCCATCAAGATCTGCCGACTCAGAAGCGACTCATCCCCCTGAGGATTCCCCCTCCAAAAGTGTAGAATGGGGTTTAAAAGATTATCCTCTTACCTTTGAAGGGGGCATCTCTTCCACAATCGACGAGTTGTTATAGGTGAACCTCGGTAGTGAGGAAGACCCAAGACCCACATTGATCAGTGTTGCCATGCCCCTCGAGGAGAAACAACAATACATAGACTTCCTGAAACAACACTGTGAAGTATTCTCTTGGGGTTATGATGAGATTAGAGGACTAGATCCTCAGGTATCCATCCACCACCTCATTCTCACTACCAATCATTGAAGGTTCAAGCAACCTTCCAAAAATATGAACCCTTCTAAATGTTGCCATGGTAGAGGTGGAAGTTGATAAGCTCATTAGATCAAATTTCATTAAGGAGGTAAAGTACCCCAAATGACTAAACAATATTGTGTTAGTCAATAAGAAGAAGGGACAGATCAGAGTCTGCATCGACTTCTGGGATCTCAATTGTCACAGTCTGAAGAATGATTTTTCCCTTCCTGTGATAGAGTCATTGATTGATGCTATATCTGGATTCCAAGCCCGCTCCTTTAGGAATGGGTACTTCGAGTATAACCATATCCGAATGGTCCCTGAGGACGAGGAGTCCACAGCCTTCAGGGAACCACAAGGTACTTTCAGTAACTGAGTCATACCCTTCAGTTTAAATAATGAAGGTGCCACCTACCAGGGGGCTATGAGTTGCATATTTAATCCAATACTCGGAACATTGGTGGAATTATATATGGAAAATATGGTAGTAAAATATCACCAGTGTCATGACTATCTTATAGACCTTGATAATGTGTTTAGCTTCCTCTGTTCCCATTACGTAAATATGAACCCATTGAAGTGTGCCTTCGGGGTCACCTCTAAATTTTTCTCAGATTTGTTGTTAGATACAAGGGAATTGAGATTGACCCAGAGAAGATCAAATCCATTAGCCAGATGTCTCCTCTAAGAAATATTCTAGATCATCAAGGTTTCCATGGACACATAGCCTACATATGTTGATTCATCGCAAACCTTTCTGGAAAGTGTTATCCCTTTTCTCGGCTCATGATGAAAGGCACCGCATACGAATGGGATGAAGAGTATCAGATTGCTTTTGAAGAGATCTTGTAGTATCTTCTCCAACCTCCGGTCTTAATGTCACACGTCTCCAGAAAACCACTAGTCCTTTATGTGACTGCCATGGAATGATCTCTCAGCAACATTATTTCCCCGAAGAACAATTAGGGGATGGAGAACAACCTTTACTACCTAAGTTTTATGCTCCTTGATATGGAGACAAGATACTACCCCATCCAAAATAGATACCTTGAGCTGGTATTCGCAGTATCGAAATTATGACATTACTTGCATCACCATTAGGTGTAGCTGAAATCTTGTGTAGACCCACTAAAGTACACTCTGAACCGCCCCATGTTGAAAATCCATCTCAATCGGTTGGCAATGATTCTCCAGCAGTTCGATATCAGTTTTGTCCCTCAGAAAGCTATTAAGGGGAAAGCATTGGTAGAATTCCTCGATGCCCATCTTGCCCCTGCTGACCAGTTCTTGGATCCCGATTTCCTTGATGATTCGATCATCTCAATGGACGAAGCCATGTCGTGCTGGTATATGCACTTTGATGGTGCTTCCCGAAGCCCCCCCTGACAAGAGGCTCAATGATCCCAGGCTCAACAGGCTAGACTTGGGTATCATCTTTATTACCCTGGAACAATACATTCTTCCATACTCATTATTATTGTTAGAAGGATGCACTAATAATTAGGTAGAGTATCAGGCTCTCATCACTGGCCTCGAGCTGGCCCTCAAGATTGATGTTTCCCATTTTCAAGTGATTGGGGATTTCAAACTAGTCATCAAGCAGATCAAGGGTTACTACATCATCAGAAATCCAGAGCCTGTACCATTGTTAGAACACACTCTCCATCTAATGGCCCAGTTCTCATCTCATCTAGAAGTTACTCATGTCCCTCGATCTCAGAATGGTCAAGCTGATGCCCTGTCCAGACATGCTGCGTCACTTGCAAAACCCGAGCAGGATGATTTGATTTTCCATGTGTCACATTAGAGAGTCATTGATCCTATAACCTCATATGATTATGATATCTTGTAGGTGAGCCTTATTACCATCGAGGGCTCCATATCAAGACCCCCATATGCATTGGTTGAAGTGACTCTCGACTAGAGAGCCCCCTTTGTCGAATATATCTAAAATGGATACCTCTCGGCTGATCGGGCCGAGCACGAGTGAATCTGACGTTGCGCGTTATATTTTACCCTCTAGGATGGTCCCAGTCAAGATCAGATCCTATAAAAGTGAGTGTTGGATGGTATTATCCTTCATTTCATCCAAGGAGTTGATATTTCTTCGGTAATGCAAGAGGTTCATGCCGGTTTTGCCGACGCCCACCAGAATGGGCCGAAGTTATCTCACTAGATTCAGAGACTGGGGTACTTTTGGCCCTCCATGATCCATGATTTCATTGAGTTCACCAATAGATGCCATGCACACAAAATTCATGCTAACTTTATTCATCGGCCATAAGAGCCTTCCCACTCCACCAAGTACTCTTGGCCATTTTCTGTATGGGGACTCGATGTCATGGGACCATATCCACCAGCGACAGCTTGCTAGTGCAGATTCATCTTGACTACTACAGATTTCTTCTCAAAGTGGGTCGAGGAAGTTCCACTCAAGGAGGTCGAGTCCTGTTCCATCATTGACTTTTTGAGTTCCAACATCATCTACCAATTTTGAGTTCCTCACACTGTCCTCCCCGGTAACGTCACAAACATCCGAGCATATGGGGTGAAGAAGATGTATACAAAGTACAACATCTATTCTAACCATACAACCCACTATCATGTGCAATAAAATGGACATATCAAGGCATTTAACAAAACCCTCAGTAAGATTTTGAAAAAAATGGTTGGTCTTAAAAAGAAGAGTTGGCCGGAAAAGCTCCCTAACACCCTTTGGGCTTATTTTACAATGACTCATAATTCCACCCAGGTGACAACATATTCCCTAGTGTACAGAACTGAGGTCTTTCTTTCCATCGAGATTTAGTTTCATTCATTACGCATAGTGGTCTATGACCAGTAGGATCTAGATAAGGTAGCTAAAATCTGTCTGTCTGAATTTGAAGCACTTGACGAGAATAGGCTTTGTTCCCTACACAATCTGGAAAGGCATAAAAACAAGATAGCTATAGCCTTCAAAAAGATGGTTCCCCTCTGCTCTTTCCTACATGGTGATTTGGTATTTTCCTTCAAGACACCAATGATACCTGGCAGGAAACCACCCATGTTGGAGCCCAAATGGGAAGGACCTTTCATTGTTCACAAGGTTTACCCCAATGGTGCGTACTCACTGGGAACCAGGAATAGTGAGTGTATAACTCCTCACACCAATGGAAAGTTACTCAAGAAATACTTTTCCTGAGACAGAAGGTTCAGAATAACCCTAAACTATTTAGTCCTACACGAACCTAAAATGCCCAGTACTATAAGAATATAAACTATAAAATGTCAAACATGATGTTAAACTGTATGTCATCCTGTAAGACATTAAACTGCACCCTTAGAACTACGTACGGCTTTATTCCCATATGCATGGGATATGTTGGAATTCTCAAACATTTCTTCTTGAGCCTATCCCCCAACTCTTTTCTTTGACTATTCCCCCTGGGGGTAGACCTCTTGGAGAATCCTTACATGGTGTAGTGAAGGCTTCTTTGGCCCCACTCATGTCAAGATTATGATGATCGCACCCTATGATCCCTCCTCGTTCTTCTAGTCTCCCACATCATCATCGCATGACATTAAACTGAATTTCCTTTAAGATCTATGTACGTCTTGATTCCCATATTTATGGGATACATAGGAACTCACAAACATTTCGTCTATTAGCCCAGACCAAACTTCAGAATTCCCCCTCGGGTCAGGACACATGGTATGGTATAGGATTTTTCCCCAATTCATGATGAGCTCATCTCAATCAATCCATACATCCTGCTCCCCAGAGATATCCATCACATTAACCACCTTGCTTGACATTAAAATGCATGGGCACAACTATGCTTCACCCACTCCTTTGATTGGGACTCCATCATCTATCACATCAAAAAGGACCCCCGACTGGCATGGATGCTCGGCCTAAGGGATATCCTACCACTTCGACCCAACGCCCTCAAGGATGTTGAGAAACAAATTGATAGAAGTCCCATGTCATGAATATGGTCAGTGGTCAATGCTCATTTGTGTTCCAATTTCAGGTCACGCTATAAGGATGTTGTGTTTCGAACATGGTCAGTGGCTATCCTTTGTTGTTTTCACCACCCCCTTATATCCCAAACATTGAGTGTGTTGGTTCATCCTGCCCTCTATATCATTGAGTTTTGATTCCCTTACAGAAATGCTAGCTATCAGACCCTTATATGATAGGGAAATCCGAGTCCAGCTCTTTTTTCCACATTGAGCACTGTTCATGTGGGCTTAGGATCTGGGATGATGCGGTAACCGCACAAGAGGTCATATGGATACTATTGGCCGAGATTCCCAGCCTTAGGTCCATTGACCCCTTCGGGCCCCTAGACCAAGTTCTCATTTAGGATGGTGTGGTGCAGTACAGACTCATGTCCTCATTCACATCGGTCTATTTCACCATGTCACACATATCCCTTTGAGATATCCCTTCCATAATTTATCATTTATTCCTCGAGCACAGGCCCGGCCATGCTCTCCATGAACCATCATTTGGTTTTCTGTCACCCTCTATATATAGAAGGGCCCCCAAATGGATTGGATGGTCAGCCTAAGGGCTCTCTTACCATTATGAGCTAACGCCCATGAAGATTATGAGCGAAAAGTTTATACACATCCCATGTTTCGAATACGTTTAGCGGTTGACGCTCAATTTTTCGCCCTCCTCTGGTTACACAAGGGTAGATATTGTGTTGTGAACTTGTTTGACAGTTGTCCTCTAACAATGTTTCCACTTTGTGGTCTTCCATAGGAACGATGATTCTCCCTTTATGTCCCATGAATATGACATTAAACTAGGCATATATGTTCTGAGCTCTAAGACCATAAACTAAGATCCCTTCCATCCACACTGCAAGACGTTAAAACTGCATGCTAGCCATGGAATTCTATCCACAGCCCAGCCTCAGGCCCCTTGCCCAAGTTCTCACATAAGGTTCCACATTGTAGTGTGGGATTATGTCCTCATTCTTTTCAGGTTACTCGTCATTCCATACACATCCCCAAATGAGATACCTTACCCCTATCTTTCTCCAAAATACAAGACGTTAAACTTCAAGATAGCCATTTCATTCTATCCATGGCCCAACCTCAGGCCCCTTGTCTTTTTCGGGCCACTGGACCAAGTTCTCACCTATGGTTGAATGGTGTGGTGTGGGATTGTGTCCTCATTCATGTCAGGTTACTCTCTGTTCCATACACGCCCCACGTTGGGGTATCTTTCCCTTATTAGTGTCACCATTTCCTCTAGGACTAGATGTTTCTTGATTCCAATCCTAATGGGATACGTAGGACCGCATGAGCATCTAGACTTCAGGTCCATCCCCATCTCTTAGAAATATCCCTATCATCTTGCCCCCTTGACCTGTATTTCCCTAGGGAAAAGGGTATATGGTGTGGTATGGGTTTACGGCCTCATTCACATTGGGTCTTTTACAACCACACCATGTTCCTATTTCTCCTAAGAGTTCTTTATCCCCTTTTTCTATACTTTCCTTTCAAATTATCCGCTTTCACATTGATCCCCTCGATCCTCTTCAGGGATTCACCAATGTGTCCAAGAGTACTCTGGTTCAGCACATAGAGTGTCAGATTCTACCCGGACACGCTTTCTCAAAATTTTCAAGGCATTGTGTTCCCATTTATTAGGGCTTTCATCACATTTCACATCTGATGGTACCCCCAAATGGCACGTATGCTCGGCCTAAGGGACCTACTACCATTACGGGCCAACGTCCTCAAGGGTTTCGAACAATAAATTAATACATGTCCCACATTGCAAATATGGTATGGGGTTGATGCTCAATTGTTGTTCCCATTTAAGGTAACACGATATGGATACTGTGTTTCAAACACGGTCAACAGTTATCCTCCATCATCACACCAACCCCATTAATCCCTAAATATTGGTCACATGATTCACATCATTTTCCACCTCATCATGTCTAAAGTGGAATTTTGACAGTCATGGTACTATTCCTCAGTGCACATTTTCACAGTAGGAGTAAAAAACCATGGTAAGGCATTCTTCAGGACTCCACACTGATTTCACTCTTACATACATTCCAGGTATATCCAAGACATCTTCCTCCCTTGTTCCCCACACCAAGCTCGACTCACATGGGATTAGTAATTTGGTTGAGGTCTTCACTTACTTAGAAGGATTTATCTTTTCTCTGGTTCGTGCTCTAAGACCTTAAACTAAGATCACTTTCAGAACTATGAACAGCTTGATTCCCATTCCATTGGGATATGTATGAATTTATATATGTCTCTTCTTTGTGTCCTACTCAAGTTCCACTAATTTATCTCTTCGTCCCTACCTTCTAGGATCTAACTCTTATTGGACTGTGTGGCATGGTGTGGGATTATGTCCACATTCACATCGGGTTTGCATTAGCCACACCACCTACACACCTTTTTAGGATTTATCCCCCCTACTTCTTGTCCCACATTACAATAAACTGTATGTTGTCCCGCATGATGTTAAAAGGCTCCTTCAAGAACTACATGGGGATTGATTCCCATTCCTTATGGGATACGTAAGAACACCTAGACATGTCGTCTTCGGGTCTAGCTCAATTGAGAGCTAGTTTATCCTTCCCCTTATCCTCTAATCTTTCTAGGCCCCTTTTCCTGAGGTTTCTCCTTGGATTCATGCACGGTATGGTGTGGACCTCATTCTCATTTACGTCGGGTATGCTTTATCACACCATGTTCATGCCCTCTATAACCTCATCTCTATTGTATACATCAGAGCCATATGACTTTAAACTATGATGCTTAGTCCCACATGACTTTAAAATGTTTTTTTTATCCTGCACGGTGTTAAAAATGCATGGTTGGTCCCATCACATGACCCTAAACTGTGACATTATCGTTCTGGCTGCATGACGAAAAACGGCACTGCACCGTGATATCCTCACTCGAGGGGGCATCATGTTTGGTATTAGTCACACACCATAGCATTTATCAATGATGGAATATGGCTTGATTCCTATGGTGTACCGTGATTTTCTTTCCTAGGTCCATTACTTCAAAAAAGATAAACACACATTCATCCTAAAGGAAAAACAATATCTATCAAATACCGCTTATTTCGGTGCAAGGGCTAGACCTGCACATCCTCATTACCTCTTATACCGGTATCCTACCATGTCTCTTTTATAACTACATGTGTCTTGATTTGCAACCTTGTGGGATATGTAGGAATTCTCAAACACATTGTCTCTGAAACCAGCCCCAGGAATCCAAAATCATGTCCCCCCTCTTCCGGCCCCTCAGCCTGAACTCTTTCGGGAATGTGTGGGGTGGTGAGTACCTTATGGGATTTTTCCCTAATTCACGTCAGGTTTTGAAAATGCCACACCATGTGCCTTCCATATCTTCTCCCCACCTATTTCGAGCTCTATGAACCTAAACTAAGATCTCCCTATGCAAACAACGCGTCATGTTTGGAAACTTCGCCACACTGCGCACAGTCCATTAAATAAATCTCCCCTTAATGGATCATCCAACAACCATTAAGATGGAAGCATGAAAACTCGAGATCATTTTCCTTGGGGGGGGAGTGAATCGAGTCCCTCTCTCTGATACATCTTATAGTTGTATTCAGATTCATTTTGATAAAGATCCTAAAGTGTGGAGTTTTCAAGAACACGTTCCCCTCATTTCATGTCAAAGATTTTTGAGCCCATAATTGGGATTCTCATCCTTTTCCATGTATTAAGGGACCCCCTTTGCAGTCTGGTCTCATGCCACACTGGATTACCTACCGTCCTGGGCCAACATCCTTGAAGAACTTATAAGACATTTGCGATAGGTCCCATGTTTCGAACAAGGTCAGCGGTCAACCCTCATTTGTTATTCCCATTCCAGGCTAACACAATAAGGATTCTGTGTTTTGAACATGGTCAAATATCATACTTTATTGTCATTCCACCCTTATAGTGTTCCAAATATAGGGTATCATGATTCACACTTTCCACTTCCCTATGTCCGGGTTAATTCTAACACCCCTGGAATTACCCCGCTTATGCACTAGAGCACATTGTAAGGGTGACACGATGATTGTTATGAGTTCCAAGTCCTCCAATCTTGAATCTCCCATTTCTTCCCAAAAATCTGAGTTGGTTGTTCAATACATGGGAGCCCAAATATTGGTTGGCATTCATGCAGTCTAGTGAAGTAATAGTGTGATAATTCCTTGTTTCTCACATAGGGCATGACCCATTTAATCTTAGGAATGGATTTCTTATTATTTCACGATTGTATTTGAAATTCATTAAACCAAAAGAACAAGTAAATAAATCCATTCATAAATGCAGTTCAGAAAAAGAGTCAGTAAAAAGAAATGTGTTTATGAGTTCAACCAAAATCGGGCCCTTATGGATCAACATCCTGGATAAATCGCTCTAGCGCTGCTTCCTTTTGTCTTGTGGCCTCCAGGATTGCATCCTGCCCCCTAAGAACCTTCTTTTCATAAGTAGATGCAGGGTTCAGTTCACTAAACCTTGCATGTTCTTACGCTTGTTCAGTTTAGAGTGCAGTCATTTGGTGACCCACTTCAACTAGCTACTCTTGGGATTCTTCCAGCTGGGCCCTCAATTTCTCAATAAGCTCATAACATTTTACAATGAATACCCCTTTTTATTTAGCCTTCTCTTCATAGCGATGGACCTCTTGTTCCACCTTCAAGAATTCTTGGGTACTCCTTGACTCTTTCTGACACCGGGAAATGTCGGAGCATTGGCTACTCTCACCTAGATTCTCGGCCGTGAAGGCACAGACTATTGAATGAAGACATTGAGTATCCACCCCTCCAGCACAGAGAAAGCGTAGCCAGATGTAGAGCAATCCCATCCATTTATACCATTCCATCTAAGGCTGACTGAGAAAGCACTTGATACACTTCCACTCCTTGTGCCACGTCATACGGCTCTCATTAGCCACCTCCGAATTAGAATCATCTAGATTCTCAGGATCAGCATGCCAATAGTCAATGAAAGCAGCGAGGAGTTCAACAAAAGGATCTTCATCGGGAACCTCCACCTCGTCAGTGACTTAACTCTCAACGGGATGGAGTTCCACCCCAGCGGCATTACCATACCTCATTGCGATCTCCGGCTCGCCGAGTACCAGGGTAGGGTGGCCTAGAATGGTTTCTTATGTAAAGGTCAACATGGTTTCTTCCCATCCCTTTCCTGCAGATGTCCCTGACTCGCCGGTTTGTTGTTCCCCAAACCTTGTGATCAATTCATCAGAAATCAGTATCTTGATTAGATAAATTCTCCAGCAAATATGGAAAAACAATGATAAAGGACTTACAGGAGCCAAGTGCAGTGGTGTCTAATTCCTATGTAATGGTAGGGTCCCCCACCACGGGAGAGACTTTAGTGCTTGTCAACTCGATTACCGATTTCGGATCATCTTGGACAATGGGGATGGAAGGGGGCTCTCCTTCTAGATCACTATCACCTAATCCAGCTGAAATCAGTTCCCCACTACACCTGGTCGCTAGTAATTTCCCCCAAAGGTTTCTCCCCTACTCCAAAGGTGTAACCTTGCCCCTGATGGGGAAGGCTTCCTAGGGACCCTCACCCATGTGTTCCTCAATAGGACAGAGTTTGGTTGACGGATCGAGACTATGAAAAGATGAAGGCCGATATAAGGTTTAAACCATACCTCAAGTGGGTCTACCATTTCTAAATCGGAGCCAATGATTTTTCAACTCTATCGGGAACTCCACTGGTGAGTGGGAGCTTCTGAAGGCCCCTCACCACCAAGACCATCAAATTGGTCTTCTTCTTCTAGCCCTACTTCTTATTCTTCTTCTTCTTATTCTTCTTCTTCTTCTTAATCCTATAAACTTTCATCCTCATATGGAAGCCTCTCTAGGTCATGATACTAGACAATCATTACTTTCACCAAGAAATATGGTTATACATTCCTCCCCCGCTGGCATGCGTACATGTCCATGGCTGTCAGGTATGCATGTCGGTGATGAAAGTTTACTCTATCCAATATCCGGATGCACCCTATGTCTGGATGATCGATCCTAGTGCGTATAAAAATCCACCATAACTCTTAGGTAGACATGGACTGTCCCAACATTCTCCAAGAAGACCACAGAGAATGGAAGATAGCATCAGCAGACGACGTCAAGAGGTACCTTAGTTGCTTTCCTCGGAGTTCCCCAGTCGGACCTCGAGGTCGTTCACGAGGACACCCTTCCCTGAACGGTAAAGGAATGTTCTCGTTCTATACTTTCCTTTTCGATGAAGTATCGGCCCATACCACGCTAGATCCCCAACCTGTTCAATGCCTCACATCCCCCGTGACACATCATCTACCGTCATGCTCGTCGGGCTCAGCACTAGTTTTTTTGATATGATGAATGTGTTTCCAAATAATCACCTTGGTGTATGTTCTCATTCAATGTTCGGCACACTCTGATGACAGTATGACACTGACATCGGTGGGGGGAAGAGTGATGACTTCACCCTGTCCTTCCATCGTGAACATAATCCACAGTTGGCGGAGAATGAAGGGATGCCACTCTCCTAGAACCTCTGTTATACTTTCTTCGGAATTTGTTGCATGCACTGGAACTACCTCGCAAACTTGGTTGGCACATAGGGTTCGTAGAAGATTTTTCCATCAATTTTGGCCACCATCACACCGCCCCGGATGCTCTGCATGTACCCCCTCTACTTTAGTGGACCCCGCCCATCGTCTACCATTTGGGCGACTGGGGTTCAGAAAAGGTGGAAGTCAAAGTGAGTGTGACTTCCGATCTTGATCTTGATTCCATTATCCCTAAGAATCAATGGGAGGATCCCAATGATGTCCATGAGGGATGGACACATACCGTTACCAGGGGGCGGATGGAATTCAGGAAGTCATACCCACCACAATGGGTTGCGACCCAACCATGGAGGATCTGGAATGGCCCACATATCCTCCTGGGCATACTTCCCCTCGCAACGTGCCCTAGAATACTGTATTGCCTAGCCAATAATGGTACCCCTAGGTTAACCATGTTCTTTTCAACTAGAATACCATCCATCACTAGCATCCCTAGGTGGACTCCCATCCCCGTGTCCCTCACAAGTAACAACCAACCCCTCATGAATGTGGAAAGGAAGCCAGCATATCACACAATCGGGTCTCCATCTTCATTGATGCTAAATCCCCATGATCGATACTCTACCATCTCCAAAATCTTCCGATATGGTAAGAGATAAACCCACCCTGAATAGGGTATGTCCTTTATGATATATTTTATTCTGAGTTATTCTTTAGCCAGCTCCAACAGGTGCCATGGCAGGATTGGGGTGCAGGTCCTATCCCCCCAGACATTCTCTTTCTGGAGGAACTCATCATACTTGTACCACTCCAAGGGAATTCCCCCGATACAGTAGACATCCCACAGAATGATTACCACCTCTCCATGATGTGGGTGAAAATTATTGGTATCAGGCAACCAGTGACTGAATAGCTCTGCTACCAAGTCCTACTGTCGGTAAAAGTGTAATTGAGACGTCCAAACAGCCTCGAAAAGCCCAATGGCCCACAGCTTCGGCCCAAATTCCTCACATGTCTGATGTACCCAGTATTCCCATGCCCATTCATTAGTAATGTTGTCCCCGGATTTGAAGTCCCACTCTTGCCAGCCCTAAGTCTCATCAGTAATGTTTCTTTTGAAAGTACTTGCATAAATAGTTGGAGACTCCTCAGGAACTGGATCACTTCCGGAAATCATCCTGGTCTTCAAATTTAGGACATAAATGGTTGTGTTCTTTGTTTCCCTAGCAGGATGGCCATTGTTGGTAATTTAGAATTGTAGAAGACTATCCCTGCACGTCACCAACGACGGCGGTGTGTCCATCTCAAAACTGGGCATCAACACCTCTTCCAGAAGACCAAAGTTCATAGAGGCAAGATACCGCTCTTGATGTAATCCTTTTCAGATTGCATAAGCATGCCGAAAAGAATTTGGTTGTCAGATACAACCCTCTTCATAAGAAGAATATGAGGGTTTGTGATCATTTGGGTTCTTCCTACAGTATCGGAAACTTCCCTGTCGGTATTGGTCTATTGATCGGTCATTTTTAGAACTTCAAAGGGATCAGCATTAAAGACGAATGATTCAATGCGCAAAAGTGGTGGCAGCGTGAAATAATGTCAATGCGCGTGGAAAAAATTCAGATGGCACGCTTAACCTGGATTCGGTCGTGAAATATTATGCTCGGATCAGTACTATTTTTGCACACGAGATCAACAAAGACCATCGCACAGAAAAAATCCAAGTAGGGCCCGGGGGGACACACTTGGACTATTTATAATGTTGTAACGTGTCTTCCTCATGCGTGAAACACTCTTGTGTGCAAAAAATGAGTTATTTTGTGTGCTACCAATGATATCTTTTCTATTTTTTGGTGTACCCTCAGAATATGACCTTCGGGTTCCCATTCATCTCTAATTCTAAGGGGGGCATTTGTTGATGCCAATATTTGGAGAATGGCTACATCAGGCAGATAAATATCAATGAATGAATCTAGGAGGAAAATGAAGAGATTATGGGGCCCAGTAGGCAGGCGCACACAAGATTGGGGAGACCCGCACAAGTGGACTTTCGGCGTGAAAACCCTTGCGCACCGGCCTTCCCTTCCACACCAAATTCACTATCCTATTTGACAGGCTATGCCCATACCCGTTTTCGCGCCGAAGGCGATGTTGAACGAGCGTTTGTGCACCCGGCCCCATTTCTGCGTCATAGGCAAAGTCGAACGTCGTTTCTGTGCTAAAGGATACGTCGAGCGAGAATTTGCGCCCCCAACCCCCTCTTCTTACACAAGCCAACGATCGATTGGAGTTTGCACTCTAGGCTCTTGTGCACCATTCTGAGGACTCTGGCTATAAAATGAACTGTATCCCCACCCTTAAGGGGGGTAACCAAATATGAAGCGTTGATTTTCTACACGAAAACCCCATCTTCTGTGACTGTGAAAAAAACCCATGGCCTTCAGGTATTGGTGGTTGCGCGATAGGTCCCCTGGGGGCACCTTCGAACATGCCTTCTGATCCTCGTGAATTTCATTTTTTCCCTAAGTTGTTTGCGTGCAAGGGGTCCAATCTTGCACGCATGTTCCCTCTACGTCAGGCGCTCTTGCATGTAACCCATCCAACCTGGGCACAAACCGTCCATCTCGTGGGAAACCCCTCGGGATTGCGCGCCACCGGTCTGACTTGCACACAAACCATCCATCTTGTGCGCAACCCCTCCCTCTGGCGCACCACCCATACCTCTTTCGCGCAACCTCTTCATCTTGCGTGCAAACCTTGCATCTTGCATGCAGACCTCCTCTCCTTCCTTGACCCATTCTTTTACATGTGTTCCATGTGCTTCCCTCACTTTGAGGCACTTTATTCGAGCCTCTCTTATGCGCGACACACCTGTGTCACGTGTTCTTTTCTGGTGTGGCCCCTCAGGTTTGCATGGAGAAATTTCAAAATCCCTTGGGTGATGCTTTTTGTTGTGTATATTTGCCTCATGCTTCTTCGCATATGCATGCTAACGGCTATTGCTTCTTCACATAGCCACGATAACATGGACCCCCTGATGGATCACTCCATAACAATCAGGCCATGGCATTTCCAATGCCTTTCTTCCCTCAAGGGTGGGAGGGTATAGGTTATGTAAGTCCTAGTGGTGCGGAGTGCACCCACCTTATCCGAGTTGCAGGATGTTAAACTGCCAAGTGCCATCATCCTCAGTACATGACGTTAAACTATAACCTCACCCTGTGCCTTGCATTCGAGGTGGCCCATCTCAGAAATTCTCTATGCCCACTGGTATCCACAAGAGCGAGATCAGTCCTCACATGGAATGAAATCCTCTTTATCAGAGTGGTGTTTGTCTGCATGGAAAGGGCCACCAATATGGTGTATGCCCCTAGATTTCCTTACAGGAGGCAGCACCCCTAGTCCTCCTCTCTTCCTGGGTGCCAAATCCCTCTCCCGCTAGGCTTTTTCACCACTCGAGCCTCCCTCACATAGTAAGTCCCAATCTCCATAACCCTGGGCTGTGAACCATGCGTAAGCCCCTATTTCCTTTTTTGGATGCTACTTGTGTATCATCCCCACTCTACTTCCCACAGATGCACCATCTGCGACGTGATCGCCAGGTCTTCGTTGTCTCTTGTTTCTTACACCGAGCATGACTCACTTGGGCTTAGAGCCAGCATAGACCATAACATCGTCTCCGATTATCCTATAGTGTAAGGCCCAAACCCACCATGAACTATGAGGTCTTTGATCCTTCCCATAGTAGGGTATGTAGGAAGCCTCCCTAAGGTTCAATCCCACCATCAGTTGGTCCCGACCATCCTCACTTCGGTTCACCAAACACCCATTCTGAACTATGTGATCTTTAATCCTTTCCAAGGAAAGGTATGTATGAAGCCTTCCTAAGGTTCAAGCCTTACACCTATTGGTCCTGACCAACTCATCTCAGTTCTCCCACTCCTTCCGAACTGTGTGGACATTGATCCCTACCAAGGCAGGTAATGTAGGAAGCCTCTACGAGGTTCAAGCCCACCATCTATCTGTGCTTTAGGTCCTCTTTTAGGCCGATTCACCCTCTTCCTGCATGATTTTAAACTGTGGACCTCAATCAGCAGTAAGCCATTGTTCCCCCAGTCATCGGTAAGCCGTTGCACCCACCCGCACTACATGGATTTTGATCCTTGCTAAGGCAAGGTACATAGGACACCTCCATGAGGTTCAATCCCAACATTCATTAGACCCCAGGACCTCCTCCACGTCGGTTCATCGACCCCCATCCCACAAGAAATACGTGGGTTTGATCCATGTCTTCGAGATAATGTACGCAGTAATCCTCCATGAGGTTCGACCCCATCCAGCAGGAAGACGTTGTGACCCCATCCTACGGTATGCTATTTCCGACCTCATCCAATGGTAAGCCATTGTGACCCCATCCAACAGTATGTTGTTGCGATCCACCATCTAGTGGAAAGTCGTTGAAATCCCCAATCGGCGGTAAGCCGTCATCATATGAACTACAAGGACTTTGATTCCCTACCACGAGGATACATAGTAGGTCTCCTCAAGACTCAATCCCAACATCAACTCTATCCTCGAGTTGACTCCATATCATTCTCCACCTACCTCATTAAACCCTCCATCATCCATCCTGATTCTTACCCGGGCTGCCACATCCTGGTAGGATCATGCCACCTCATTCCCCATTCCCTTTAACAACAACCGAGAATCTAACCACATATTGGCCCCAACATCAGTGTTCCCTCTAGGGGTTTCAACCATATGATCCACTCTAATCATTGTTTTGATCAGTATGATCCATCTCTTTTAGATGTTAAACTTGTGGCATACCCTGTGTTAAACATGAGAAGCTGAGGAAAACCCTAGATACATGTCTATGGCATAAAATTTCCCGTGTTCGAATGTGGGATGCCTCGAGATTTCATGCCCTCGATAAGCACTATAATAAGGGGATGAAACCCAGACGTGCCAGTGTCCTAGTTTCCAGACATGCCAGTGATGTCCAATGTGACTACCCCCTGACCGAAGGTTGTTGCCCTGACTGGACCCTTTGGAATGTCCCGACAGAAGCAGTTTAATTAACTAGTGTCCATGAATATATGACACTAGGAAGAGTTTCACGAACAACGTCTTAAATCCATAAGGGAGACCCAGACTAGGTGATAAGTTCTGAGGAGGAATACCTGGAAGAAAGAACCGACATCCCATCATCCAATTTTGATCAAGGAGCAAACATTCCTGAACAAGGAATGGATTCCACCCGCCATCAGAAAGTAGGAATGCGGGGCAACCAACAGCACCATCATCCTCCAACAAGATGGACGTGCGCGCCCTGACGAAAGCGTCAAAAACACTAACAGTTCATTCTCCAAAGATAAAGATGAATTCTCTCTAGCTTGACTCTCCACCCAAACATCCTCTTTAATAATATTTTCTTTTAAATGAACTGAGGATGTTGCTTCTCTCAGATCCAACACTTGCTCTTCAACTTGAGGAGCATCTCTTTTTCTAGGTTTTAGCACAAGTCCTTCTTGAGTCTGATCTTCCTCTTCTTCTTCTTCAGTGTTAAATCTAAGTCCTATTTTGGATGGTTTTGAAACTGCATCTACTCATGATTCAGCTACTCTCTTCTTTCTAACACCATCTTTCTCCCCTTAATAAAAACTCTTGAGCTATGTTCTTCCTCTTCACTGACTGGACTAATTTTTCCTTTCACAGTGCTCCAAAAAAATCAATGTTTTCTTAAATTTCTAGCATTCAACACATTATGATGATGACATTTTACTCTATATTCAACTAATCTAATCATATATTTCTTAAACAAAATCCTTGAAATTATACATCCATATGGATAAAAATTCATTCTCGTATTCAGTGAACAACAGTAATTAAGATATCAAAATTAATACCTTTTGAAATTTATTTTGATATCTCTTATACAAAGACACATGATATACATGTATGGGTAATGGATTTTCTCCATCTCATCCATCCTTGGTGAAATTCTAGTATGAATAAAATTCACTAAAACCATATGGACAGGTTCTAAATCCCTAAAAAATATCTTTCGAATGTGTGTTGAGTTGAATAGAAAAGAAATAATGTCGGTGGAATAATGGTCCTTATTTCTAATCGACGTGAGTTCAAAATGAAAAACTCTTTCATGAGGACATTTAAAAATCATTGCAAACTCTGTAGAAAAAAAGATAAATCTCTATCTTCTATACTAGAAAAAATCATTTCCTCTCTTTCTCCAAAACTAAACTGCACACACTTATAAAAATAATTCAGTTATACCTCAAACAGAAACTCTAAGTTGATTTCATTAAAATCTATCTCAAGACCTTGAAATCCAGTGCTTGTTTTAGGAGCAACTCCATCTGGTACATCCATTCCATTTCAATCACCATTCCCAGAATAATCTTTTTGCCTGAAATTATTTGATGTTTCAGTTCACAAGCTTATCCTCATTTGATTCTCTTGGTATTAGTCATTCTCAAATATAGAAAAATCTGAGGTTTCTGGTTTCTAGGGTTTTGAAATGATTAAGAGTGAGAAAATAGGAGAAACATGTTTTGTTTTGTTTTTTTTTATTTCAGTAAATAGGATTTGGAAGACGAGGGGTTTGGAAAACGAATATTTTCTGAAAAATGATAGTTTTCCTCGTTTCCCGATTTGTGAAGTAATTATGAAGAAAATATTATGCAGTATTAATAGGATTAAGATAACATGTATTAACTGAAATACCATACGAAAAAAATAATAAAATTAACTAAAATTTAAAAAACTAAATTAGGAATAAATTAAATAAATAGATAAAATAAAATAAATAAAATAAAATAAATATTTAATTAAAAATTAAATAAACCTAACTCCCCCTTAATAAAATAAAAACAAGTAGTGGGAAGAGGTTTTGTAAAAATATCATCTAATTGATATTTAGTGTTAACAAATTCTAAAGATATATCCTTTTTGAGAACATAATATCTTGGAAAATGATGTCTAATATCAATATTCTTAGTTCTATAATGACTTAATGGATTTTTTTGAAATTTTTATAGCACTTTTATTATCACATAAAATAGGTGTATTGTAAAAATTAATTCCAAATTCTATTAGAGTGTTTTTTATCGATATCACTTGTGCACCACAACTTTTAGTAGATATATACTCTTCTTCGGCTATTGATAGTGCAACCGAGTGTTGCTTCTTTCTAGACCATGACACTAATGATTTTCCTAGAAAGTGACAGCTTCCTGAAGTATTTTTTCTATCTAATCTACATCCTCCAAAATATGCATCTGAATATGATAATAAATAAAAATTAGAAGTTTTTCTATAGAGAAGAGAATAAGTAACTGTTCCTTCTAAATATCTAAAAATCCTTTTTTACAGTCACAATATGGGATTCTTTTGGATTTGATTGAAATATATCACAAAGACATACTGAAAATGTAATGTCGGGTGTGGTAGCAGTAAGATATAGTAATCTTCCATTCATACCTCTATATAACTTGTTGTACACTATTTTTCTAGCTTAATCCAAGTCATTATTAATATTATTACACATGGTAGTTAAATATGCCTTGATTTTTTCAAGGAAAGACTTTTTCCATAAATAAGTAATGTATTTACTTTGATTTAATATATTTCCAAAATATTTTTGATAAATTTGAAAACCTAAAAATAAATTTAATTATCCCATCATACTCATTTAAAATTATTTATTAATATGTTCTGAAAAATAATTTCAATGTATTTTATTTGTTGATCAAAAAAAACATTGTAAACATATATTTGAACTAATAATAAATTTGAACAAACTATTTTCTTATAGGGGTTTGGGTCTGCGAAGAAAACAGTAAATCCATTTTTTAAAAGAAATGAACTTAAAATTTTAGTCCAACTTCTTGGTAATTGTTTAAGGCCATAGAGAGCTTTAGTATGTTTAAAAACAAAATCATGTTTTTGGGAATTTTCAAAACTAGGAGGTTTCTCAACATAAACATTCACCATTAAATATCCATTTAAAAAGGCAGATTTTACATCCATCTGATATAATTTATAGTTTATATGAGATGCATAGGCTACAGGAATTCAAATTTTTTCTTGTATAGCTATGGGAGCAATGGTTTAATCATAATCTATACATTCTTCTTGATTATATACTTTAGATACTGGTCTAGCTATGTTTCTAGTTATAATTCCTTGATCATATTTTTTATTCCTAAAGACCAATTTAGTTCCTTTAAATGGATAATTCGAGGGTCATTCCACTAATTTCCATACTTTTTTTCTTTTAAATTGATTTAACTTTTCTTGCATTGCTAACAACCAACTTTTATCTCCCAAGGCTTCTTCAAAAGGCATAAGATCTAGATGATATTGAAAATAATAAAATTCCACTAGGTTTCCAACACTTATTCTAGTCTTTATTCCTATGTATAGCTCTCCTATAATAGTCTTTAAAGGGTGATTCTTTAGGATTATAGAATTTCTAGGAAGATCACTTTTGGGTTAATCGGTATCATGTTCTTCTATACTAGACTGAATTTTATTTATATTTTCAAAATAATTTTTCAAGTTATCAAGTCTCATGTTGTTAGAGTCATCAGCTTCATCTATTTGATTTTTTTTATTAAAATGATCAGTTTCATCAAACTTCACATTAACTGATTGTTCAATAATACATGAATTTTTATTAAATATTCAATAATCTTTATAAATTTTAGAATATCCCTAGAATATTCCTTCATCATCTTTTGTATCAAACCTTCCAAGATTATCATTGGTCTTCAAGATATATAATTTACCAATAAAGTACTTTTCCTTAGGCTTTCTGTTATTCCAAAGTTCATATGTTGTATTTTTTAAAATAGGTAGAATTAAAACACAATTTATAATATAAAATTATGTGCTTATAGCTTCTACCCAAAAGTAGTTTGGAATATTATATTCATTTTTCATTATTCTATCCATTTCTTGAATAGTTCTATTTCCCCTTTCAATAACTCTATTTTTTTGAGGTGTTCTTGGTGGAATGAAGGTGTGTTTAATATGTACATTTGATCAAAAATAATTTAATTCTTGATTATCAAATAATCCTCCATGATCACTTCTTAATGAAATTATCTTAAAACCTTTTTCAGTTTCAATACCTTTATAAAACCTTTCAATAATAGAAAAAGATTCATTTTTGAGTTTTATAAAATATACCGAAGTAAATCTAGAATAATCATCAACAAAAACATATAAATATAATTTACCATACAAACATTATATTCTGGATGGTCCAAACAAATACATATTAATAAGTTCTAGGTGCTTTTATGTAGCAATTTTGTTAATAGATTTGAAAGAAGATTTGTGTTGCTTGCCTATTTGGCATGCATCAAACAATCTATCACTATAAAATTTGAGACTAGGTAAATTGGAAATTAATTGTTTCTTAGATAACTTATGTAAAGAAAAAATATTACAATGACCACATCTTCTTATTCCAAATCCATGACTCATTTACATTATCAGTTAAACAATTCACTTTCTATTTACACAATAAATTGAAATCCAAAGTGTAGACATTATCAGTTCTGGGTGCTCTAAATTTAAGTAAACTAATTCTAAAAACAGAACAATAATTATTAGAAAAATCAACATAGTATCCATCATCATAGATTTGAGGGATACTTATCAGATTGTGCATCAATCTTTGTACATAGAGTACTTTCTTAATTGAGATAGTATTTGTATCTCCAATTGTTCTGAGTCCAAAAAATTTCCACATCCATTTTCACAGAAGTTGACTAGGAGTCCGTCTATTTTGGTCAGAGTATAGAAATTTGATTAATTTACACTCATATGTCTTGAACATCAACTGTCCATATACCATATATCGTTTCTTTTTCTTTGTCCTATTACTTACAAGGTCAAATTAAACAAAAATATATTTCCATTCCCATCTCTTTTTGGGTCCTGTAGTGTCAACTATCCTAGACTTAGGAATCCAAACAAATATTTTTTATCAATACTTTTATTATTAAAATTTGATAAATATTTTGAGTAATGAACATGTTTGACACCACATAATTGAGTTTTTCTTAAATAAAAATCATTTTAATAATATCCATTAATACAATAATAAAAACATTTGATAGTAAAATTGATTTTGCTGTTAGAACTAGGAACAAAATTGTTTTTTTATAGTTTGGGTTTTCCACACTTAAAACCTATACCAAATCGTTCTTTTTTAATTACATTTTTATGAAGAATTTCATTCCGAACGTTTTCTCCTTTTCCACTCTTGGTTTTCACTCTCTCGACTGTGATGAGGGACAATGGAATGTGCTTTGGAAGCTCAACGTCCCCCAAAAAATTCGCCAATTTTGGTGGCAGGTGTACATGGGAACCCTACATACCATGAGCATCCTTTTTTACCATCATATGGTTAGTGCTGAATCCTTCCCTTTCTGCCCGAATATTCCTAAAACCCCCTGGCATGCTATCTTTCACTGCCTGGGAGCCAAAGAAATTTGGAATAAATGGGGTTCGGCTCCGGATGCTTCACTGGACATTGCCTCTAACCTCCCTGATCTTCTGATGCGCTGGTGTTCCTCTCTTTCAACATCTGAGGCAAGCTCCATTGCACCCTGGACTGGATCATTTGGGTTTGGTGTAACGATTTGGTTTTCCATCATGTTCATCAGCCTCCTGAGTTATATATTGAATGAGCCACTTCATGGATTGAGGGATGGAAGGACGGCGAAGGAAACATTATGACAGGCACTTCCCCCTCCTGGTCCCCTCACTGGATCCCCCCAAAGTAAGGGAGTCTTATACTTAACGTGGATTCCTCTCTTTCCAAGGATGGGCCTATTGCTCTCGGCCTCCTGGCTCGAAATTATCTCGGGCAAATCATTGCAGAAAAATACGAAACACATCATGCCTTCTGGGAACCGGTTGTTGTTGAGCCCTATGCCATACTTGCAGGGATGATGCTCACTGTGGAATGTGGATGGGCCGATATCATCATCGAGTCTGACTGACTTTCTATTATCAATGCTATTAACCACAGTGACGCTGGACTCAAGGCCTTTGGCATTATCATCAAAAGAATCTGCTCGCTGCGTCACAGCTTCTCTTGTTGCACCTTCTCCTTTACCAAAAGGGAAGGAAACAATGTGGCCCATCAGCTGGCAGCTTCAGGCCCCTTCGATGTCAACCATCTATGGCTGGACAGTTTCCCCTCTTGGCTCTACTTATGTAGGGTTTCTGATTTTCTCCATTAATATAATCCTTATTTCTTCAAGAAAAGTAAAGTGTCCATTTCTCCTAAAATTTCATTATGAATATTTTTTTATATATTTGTGTTTCATTAATAGAGATTCATATCTTTCTTCTAGAATAGTGTATTAGGAAATCATTTTATCATTTGAGTAATTATAATCAAAATTAGATGAATAGTAGGTTTGTACCTTTTCATCATCATCCATAAAGCAGATATTTTCTATCATATTCAATTCTTCCTTCTCTGAATTATAGATTGATGAGCTGCTCGAGTATTCAGAAACACCTCAAGTGGTATTAATTGATCTTTTGTCCATTTTTTCTTTATCAGCATTCTTCTTATATTTGTTTTATGTTTTTTCCTTTCAATTATGGACAATCAGGTCTTATATGACTCAATTTTTTGCATTCATAACATCTTACTTCCATTGAGTATTTATCATCCTTTTAGAAGGTCTTCTTAAATCCATTCTTATTTTTATAAAATTTACTGAATTTTCTTGCTATTTAAGCCAGCTCAACTTCTGAGTCATATGAGCTTCAATTTATTTCTTCTTGTTTTAGTTTTCTATTCTGCTTTTGGGTTACAAATTTTAAAGCAGTGTTATACTTTTTTACTAGGACTTTGTGGTCTTCAACTTAATCTTCTATTTAGGCCTCATAAAACATTAATGTTCCAATTAATTCTCTCATTTTAAAATTATTATGAGGTTTTTATTGGTGAATTTCAGCCTAAATTCCATTCCACTTTGCTGGTATAAATCATAGAAATTTCAATGTTTGATTAGGTTGGCTGATAGGCTCACCTAAATATGTTATATTATTAACAATTTCTATTTGCCTTCTATTCATATATGTGATGCTCTCTCCATCATACATTCTGAAAGTATCAAACATTAGATTCATTGTAGCAAATATCATCTGTTTAACATTGTCAGTAGCTTCATAGGATACTATAATTGTCGTCCATATCTCATAGTTTTTTGGACATTGAGATACACGGTTGAATTCATCTTTTCCAAGACCATAGATAATGGCATTCATTTCCCTCGAATTCATATCATACTCAGCCTCTGTAGTAGAAGGCCAAGTTTTAGGTTTTTCAAAAATTTTGTAAGAAGTAATTTTTTTTAGTATACTCTAAATCCATGATTTTTTAAGTAGATTATCATTCGTGACTTCCAGAATCCATAATTATCACCATTGAGATATAGAGCATGAACCATTTACATTCCTTCCTTAAGATTCTCAATTACCATCACTAAAATAGATTTTATGCCTTTAACTAGTTATAGATCTATTGAAAAGAACAACCTTTGATACCAATTGTTAGGTCAAAATAGCTATAGTGATAAGACAAGAGGGGGTGAATTGTGATCTTTTAAGAATTTGAAAATTCTGTTGATTCACAAAAACAACAGATAAAGCTGACAGTGTTTCTGTAAGAGAATATATATATATATATATATATCGAATAAAGAACAAATAATAAGGCACACTAATTTATCATGGGTTGAGGCACAAACATCCCCTATCCCACTCCACCAATCACCCTCTTAGCAGGATTGGTGAATTTAAATAGTAAAGTATAAGGGCCCGGCCTTAAAACATACATAATATTGAATTAAGTGAATAATTCACATTGAGGATCTTTTCGGGTTTAGAGTTTTATAGAATTGCGACATAACTATTACATATCAAAAGATTACAAAGTAGACACTTGTACAAAGTATCCATTTTTTCATGAAATAAAAACTCTTGAAAAAAGTTTCTTGTCTAGTTCCATGTTTTAGACAGTATGACTTTTTGTTGATCCAATCCTTGACCCTATTCTACAATATGTCCTGTGAAAAACATTTCAAAAATATGGGATGAGATTAAAAGCTCTGTAAGGGATACACAAAGAAGGTAAACTATTATTTTTTCAAAACAAAAAGTAAACCATGAATACTTTAACATAAGTAATACTTTTCACCTTTATGAAGCAGTAAATACTCTTCACTGAATAAAAGATCACAACTTACCCTTTTGTGACCAAAATATTACCATAAAACCCATATAAAGAACACATAACATATAAAGGTAACTTGGGACCTAAACATACATAAATGGAAAAACCATACGGTCGACTTCCACACATATCACTAAATGGAATAGCCATACAGTTGACTTCGATACCCAATGCATTGGAGGTTATAACATAACAACCCATCCTGGTTTATCACGGCACCACCCGTCATTTGGTTTATCACGTAACCACCCGACAAATTTCCATATACCAATATAAAATCATAACACAAAAAACAAATATAAAGAAAAGAAAAAATTTACACATTTCAATCACAATATATCACTTAAATATATTGACATAACAAACCCATTATCAAAACCATTTTAAATACCAAAATAAATAAAAGATTGTATGGTATTTATTTTCCTTAAAAAACATTACGTCTTGTTAAGGAAGCCAAAGAATAAATAATACTTGTGGCGGCAGAAAGGTCGTTGTCACCACTTATGTTAAAAGAAACATTCCTTTTTGTCATTTAGTAAAACACTTCGTAGAAAAAGATTCACTTTGAAAAGTCAAGGGTGTTTATACAGCATATAAAAGAAAGTCGTGCATTAAAACAAAATATGCCTCAATGAAATGAGATTGAGACGATATCCCTTACCTCATATCCAACTTGACCCATTCATTCTTTAATCTCCTGAATAATAAAATAAATTCAATTTCTAATTTCTTAAGAACCTTTTTCAAGTTTTTTAGTCCTTTTATATCAATCATTACCATGTTATAAACATTATGTAATCATTTAAGTTAATAATGGTCATTTTGTCGATATTTGGTACTTGAGTCAAAAATGAACACCTTATATTTACAAGTTTTCTATGTTGTCAATAGTCAATTATATCCAGAATGAAATTCATTATTTAGATATCATATATATCATACATATCCAGTATATATATATATATATATATATTATTTATAACATTACAAATCATTTGGAGGTAAGAATTGAAATGCATTGTTCATGGAGATAGTAAGTTGTACGTACACATGAACGCTACTATCATTACTATTTCTTATTTTAATGGAATTAAAACATAATGATACATAGGTATATTATAATTCCAGTATTATATCATATATAGTATCATTAACTTCATCCTTTATACTTACCATGTATGGTATGAATGAGTTATATCACTTTTTGGGGGTTGTAGCCCGCACTTACTCAAATGAAATTATCGTGTTTACACATAATGGAAACCATAAAGGTATACTATAAAAGAAAAATACAGAAGAATAAAGAAAACAAAATCATATTATATATCATATATAAATATAGTGTCATCATAATGGCCACCATGATAGGCGGTAGGAGATAATCGAACAATCATCGTTTTGCAATGTGTTAGTTTTCTATCCACGGAAACAGTATGTTCTTCACCCATTAGATAGAGGTGTGTGTAAGTGTAGTTCGAATAATTCTCATAAAAACATCATATTATATTGCGGATACTGGTGTTGTTATAAAATAATGGAGTAAAAAGAGTTTAGGGGTTGGAGAAGTAAAATAAAAGAAAAGAAGTTAAGAGAAACTGTTACCTTTATTTGGGGTAACTCCCTTTGGTTTGAACCAAAATGGTTTGTTGAAGTGGCTTCTGCCCAAGGTAAGGCTTATAGGTGAAAAAGATGGGTGTAAGGAGATTAATTGGTCAGAGGTTGGATGATCCAAAAGGCTTGAGAGGTGTGTGGAATTGGTTAGAAATGGTCTTCTTTTATAGGGGAATCTTTAAGAAAGTGTGAAAAAAATATTTTATTATATAATTATATTCGGTTTCTAAAGGTCCCAAAATCATTATAGTAGAATATAAGATGAATAATGGTCGAACTAATATCATCCAATAATAATTGGACAGGTTTTTGATGTTATTTTAAAATTTATAATCTTCTTTATTTAAATGATTTATTAATGAGGTAAACACTGCATCATTATTTTGTCATAAATAACATAAATTATTCAATGTCTAAAAATTATTAAAAAAATACCATGATGTAGGAAATATTTATATATTTCCAATGAACATTTATAGTAAAAAATATTACATATATAACACCATAAAAAAATTAATTTACTAAAAGATTTTTGTTTCTGTCTTTTTTGCCTTTACATTAAATTAATTAATCTAAAGTGTCGTTATCCTTAATTAGTGGCTCCATGGGGTCCCAAGATGGACTTAAGGATTTCCATGGTCGTCCATTACTCATCCAATAAGGTTATGACAATTGTTAAGGTAATTTTGAATTATTATAACATTCTTTTTACCTTGAATTACCCTATTTACCTTTAACTGCGGTAAATAAAAGTCAAAAGTTACTATTCACCATATATTATTTTTATCTTATTGAATAGCATTTTACTTTCTAATAACAACCATGTATGTCCAATTTTTGAAATTCAATTCACAGATGTGGTAAAATTTCATTTAAATGAAAAATTCAGTTTTTTAACTGCTACTAAGTTGTTTCACTATTCATCTAAAATTGATGTTTTTCATAAAAATAACAAAAAATCATCCTAAGATATATTTGATATTATGAATTCAAAAATGATTTCTATTTTAAAAAAATTCTAAATAATGAAGTTTCATTAATTAATTTAAATTTAATTCCCGTTGTTAAAACAAATAGCATGTTTTTAAGAAACAATAACTATCAAAAGATTGTCACTTGTTTATGTCCAAATTCAAAGTTAAATTAATTCAAATGACCAAAATAGGATTAAATGGTAAAAATAAATTCTAATTAAACTTTAAAACCAATTAAAAAGATAATCTAAACATGTAAATAAATTAGATAAAAACTCAGTTTTGAATTAAAATAAAATATTTTTCACTATTAATTAAAATATGAACTTTATCGGAAAAATTCAAAAAATTTACAAAAAAGTAAATTTTGATGTCCCCAATCTAAATAGGGATTTTATTTGGTTAAATAGAATGTATTAATGTGATCAAAACTATATTTAAATAGGGTTCTCCATTTAAAGGTTGTAAATTGACCTTTTGGGGAATATTAGAGTATTTATGCTTAAAATAGAATTCTTTTCTTATTTTAAGCCTTTAAATTTTATTGGATAAATTTAAATACATTTCACAAACATGTATAATCATATTTTAGTTATTTGTGTTCATTCCCACCAATACAATGGCTAGGAGTTAACTTCCATTTATAATAATAATATTATATTATTAGTGTGCAACGTAAGATTTCAAAGAAACCAGTTATTGCATATCGAGTATGATTCAAACATAGCAACACTTTTTAAAGTAAAATTAACATTTAATTCACAAATATTAATAAGTATGAAAATATATTATTCTTTATTTATCTAGGATTTTACATCCTTCCCCCTTTTGGAAATTGCGTCATCGCAATTTTTATTCACTTATAAAAATAAGTGGGGGTATTTATCCCTCATAACATTTTCAGATTACCACGTTGCCTCTTCAACCATATGGTTTTTCCAAAAAACAGGTGCCTGGTGAATTACTTTATTTCGCAACACATGCTCTCTACGGTCAAGAATCTGGACTGGTTGTTCTTCATAAGAGATATTCTCTTCCAACTGAAATACCTCAGGACTCAAAACATGAGATGGATCTGGCATATATTTCTCAACATAGAAACATGAAAAACATTGTGTACCTGGAATAAACTTGGAGGTAAGCCACTATGTACGTAACTGATCCAACTTTATCTAGGATTTTATAAGGTCCAATGAACCTCAGACTCAACTTTCCCTTTATACCAAAACAAATCACACTTTTCCATGGAAAAACTTTGAGAAAGACATGATCACCAACCTCAAAAGAAATATCCTTCCTCGGGTTATTCACATAATTTTTCTGCCTACTCTGAGCTATTCTCATGTTCTTCTAAATTAACTGAACTTTTTCCACCATCTCTTCTACCAATTCTTGTCCCATCAGCTTCCTTTCACCTACTTCATCCCAAGAAGCTGGAGTTCGACAACACTTTCCATATAATCCCTCAAATAGAGCCATCTATATACTAGAATGAAAACTGTTATTATAAAAAAATTCAACCAAAGAACGATTTTGGTCCCAACTTCCCTAGTAATCCATCGAGCAAGCACGTAACATATCCTCCAATGTCTTAATTGTTCGTTCTGACTTCCCATCTAATTGTGGATGAAAAGATGTACTAAAATTTAATTTAGTACCCAACGTCTTCTGAAGGCCTTTCCAAAAGTTAGAATTAAACCTGGGATCACGATCATAAACAATGGAGAGTGGAACACCATGCATCCTGAATATCTCATTAACATACAACTAAGAAAGCTAATCTAGAGACAAAGTATCTCGAATTGGAAGTAAATGAGCATATTTAGTCAATCGATCAACTATAACCCCTATTTCATTATTACCTTGACATGTATTCGGTAATCCCACATCAAATTACATGGATATGTTTTCCCATTTCCACTCTGGAACTGGTAAAGACTGAAGAATATCTTTCGGTAACTGTCGTTCTTCTTTAACCTGCTGACAAGTCAAACACATCACAGTAAATTCAGCAATGTCTCTTTCCATTCCATACCACCTATAATACTCCTGAACATCTCTATACATATTAGTACTACCAAGATGAACTGAAAATAGGGAACTATGAGCTTCACATAACAACTCATTCTTTAACTGTAAATCACAAGGCACGCATAATATTTTCCCAAACCACAAAAAAAATCGTTATCAACGTTAAATTCATGCAACTTAACCTTCTGAACCAACTCTACCTTTTTCTTCAACTCACTATCTTCCTTCTGTGCTTGCCTAATTCTGTCTGATATAGATGATTTAACTAAAACCTTAAACAAAATAGAAGGATTTTCTTCACCAACAACTTCTATGCCAACATTCATCATATAAAAAACCAAAGGATCTCATTATAAACGTAGCATGTTTAATGAATCATTACTTTTTCAACTCAAAGCATCAGCCTCTTTATTTGTTTTTCCTGGATGGTAATGGATCGTGCAATCATAATCCTTGATTAATTCCATCCATATCCTCTTTCTCATGTTCAATTATTTCTGAGTGAATATATTCTTTAAACTTTTATGCTCAGTATATATTTCACATTTTACTCCATACAAATGATGCCTCCCAATTTTTAAATAAAAAACAACAACAGCTAATTCCAAATCATGTGTAGGGTAATTTAACTCATGAGTTTTCAAATAATGTTAAGCATAAGCAATTACCTGATCATTTTCTATAAGGACACAGCCAAGTACTCTCAATGAAGCATCACTCTATATAAAAAATTCACCATCTCTAGAAGGGAGTTCCAAAACTGGAGCATTCACCAATATTCTATTCAATTATTGAAAAAAAAAATCATCACATTCTTTTGTCCAAGTGAACTTAACACCTTTTCTAGTTAACTTAGTCATTGGACTAGATAACCGTGAAAAATTATGAACAAAAATTCGATAATAACCTACCACACTAAGAAAACTACGGATCTCAGTTATATTTGTGGGTCTTGGCCATTCTTCAACATCTTTTGTTTTAGCAGGATCAATAGTCATTCCATTTTTTGAAACAATGTGACCAAGGAAAAAAATTTGTTGTAACCAGAACTCACACTTGGTGAACTTCCCATAATGTTTCTTTTATTTTAAGGTTTTCAAGATGACCCTTAAATGACTATCATGATCCTATTTACTTTTAGAATAAACCAAAATATCATCAATGAACACAACCACAAACTTATCCAAGAACTCACAAAAAATTCTATTAATAAGATCCATGAATACAGCAAGTGCATTGGTTAGACCAAAAGGCATAACTAAAAATTCATAATGGTTGTATCTAGTATAAAATGTGGTCTTCGAAATGTCTACTTCTTTTAATTTCAACGGATGGTACACCGACCTCAAATCAATCTTCGAAAAATTCTGAGATCCCTAAAGCTGATCAAACAAATCATCGATATGAGGCAAAAGATACTTGTTATTAACAATGATGTTATTCAATGTTCTATAATCAATGAAAAGTCTCATTGAACCATCTTTATTTTTAACAAAAAAGACAGGGGAACCCTATGGTGATATACTAGGTCGAATGAAACCTTTATCTAATAAATCTTGTAATTGCTTCTTTAACTCTAAAAGTTTAATTTGAGCCATTCGATAAGGGGGTATTGAAATTGTCTTAGCATCAGGAACAAAGTCAACTGTAAATTCAACTTCTCGATCTTGTATTATACCAGGCAACTCATCCAGAAAAACATCAAGGTACTCATTTACCACTGGCACATCATTAATCTGAATAGTTCCTTTATTTTCAACAATATGTGCAAGGTAACATTCATTTCCATCTTTTACTAGTTTCTAAGCTTCATGATATGTTATCAAAAGCAAGGGTTCATTATTGTACAAAAACTGAAAATCCTTTTGAAAATAAACTGCTTTAGCTCTGCAGTCAATTTTAGCATGATAAACAGAGATCCAATCCATGCCCAAAATAACATCAAACTCTACTAGGGGTAGAACAATAAGGTTTGAAGGTAGATTCTTTCCGCAAAAAAAGTATAGGAATGTTCTTATAATTTCTTTTTGTCTCAACATTTCCTCCAGGTGTTTTTACCATAAGTTCTGTATTCATATCTTGATAGGGAATTCCCAATTTATTAGAAAACTTCTCAGAAATGAAAGAGTGTGTAGAACCTGAATCAACCAACACATTAGTATATTATGAACAAACATATAGTATACCTAATACTACTTCATTCGATGGCCCAATATCTTCTGAAGTATTTGTAAAGGATTTCACTAGCCCTTTATGCTTGTAGTCTGGCTGCTTTCCCTCAGTTGAGTTCTTCGTTGGACACTCATTTGCATAATGACCCATTTCATTACACTTAAAACATCATATCATTGGTTTTTCATTGCCTTCTTGATCATCATCCTTACAGTTACGAGCAATGTGACCAGACTTACCACACCGAAATAACTTTCCAGACATTGATAAACATTATCCAAGATTCTTTTTACCACACTTCTCACAAGTTGGATATTTAATTTTCCTACCTCCATACTTCTTTGATTAATTCTTTCCCTTTTCCTGCCAATTTGACCTATTATTCTATTTTTTGTTAAAGAACACTAGATCATTGGCAAACTGCATTTCCACCTTCTCTACACATCGAAAAAGTTTTTCAAAACTTTTGAACTCACGAGAGGATAACTCGATAACTTCCCATACATTAAATACATTGTTATTAATTCATAATTGAAGCATACATATTACAATATATAAAAAAACCATGATAGGACCGTATGGGTATAGTTTCTTTAGAAACTGGGAAACAGAAACCACTAGTTCATAATGCATCTACATTGTCTCCAGTTTATTTCATCATATCTAGAGTCCCTTTTGAAATATCCTACATAATTCCCTTCTTCCTGACCTGGGAAAAAACATACAAAATCGTGATCTCAAATTCTCAGTAAGGTTAAACAAAGGCAATATCAATCATAGCATATTTATAAGAACATAACATTTTAAAAATCTTAACCTGCAAAAGTGATCATAATATCATAACATGGGATAAATCATAGTAGTGAAATGTAATCCCAATAATCATAACAGAAAACATGAAACTTTGTGGCATACAAACATAGTCATAGAAAATCATTTCATATTAGTCAAGACACGGTGCCAAGACTATCATAGCAAACAAAGTCCATTTCTGAATCGAGTTCACTCCTCGTTCCAGTCCCGTATCACTTAACCGGATTAACTTGTCATTCCAGCCATGTCAATCACATGAGATATAAATCTTTACCCAATTCATTTGAGGGAGATATAGGTCTCACCCATCTCATAATTAAACCATTATTATGTGTGCCACAAGATCATAAATCATATATCATAACATAGCCCATGTAATAAAAATGGGATCCTTAAACATCATGTCATCATAAAATAATCCATATAAGATAAAAGGACTTCATAAAAATAACTCCATCAAAACATAATAAAAATAATGTAAAAATAGGGATAGAAATAGAACCCTAAATTATCTTATATGGAAAATAATTTTGATAAAACACTTGAACTCCATTCTTGAGGAAAATATCCTTTCTACTTCAAAAACATTTTTCCTTTCTTAACATGTCATACAATTTTAAAATAAATGATGTTAATTAAAAATAAACTTGAAAACGTTTAAAGGGAGCTTCATGGAAATAATGTTCAAGGAGATCATAAAAATACATTCATGTCGTATAAGTTAAAAAAACATTCTTCTCTTACTTTGGTCAGAGAAGTCAAAAAGTATCTCATACTGAAAACGAAAAAAGATTTCTTTCATATCATTTAATAAAAAATCACCAATAGGTAAAATTGGATGTAAAAAATTGTATTAAGATACAAATAATATTTCATATTGAGGAAACATGGATGTGGATGATAAATATGCCCCCGTAAATTCTGAAGTATAAACAATCTCGGATAAAAATGAGACTATGAGATTTTCCCTTACCTTAGGTTCGATATGCTTCATACGTACACGAAACTCCTATATAATGATTTAATTAATGTCATTGACTTATTACAGAATCATATTCATTTTTATGATATCATATATGGTCAAATTCTTATATGTTTATTATTAATATTTCATTGCTACTTGTTATTCGAGTGTTCATTGCTTTATGTTCTTATGCAGGTTTTGTCAAATAAATTATTATTCCTAATTTTAGGTTATAGATACCTCATTTAAAGAATTTTATTAGTGTCATATATATCATATTTATTCATTCAATTCATTTATATAATCCTTATTCAATGAATATCATGTAGAACGAGTGGCATCACATCGTGGAGATGGTAGGTCGTACGTACGCACGAGCGATGATATCATTATTTTGATATTAAAATAGTATATAATTGGATGGTATATCATATATACATAATCATAATAATGTTATATATATTATTTATATCATTTATACTCATTATCATACCCATCAAAATGATGAAATGTTTGAATAACAAACTACACCACGACGTAGAGACGGTAAGCTGTATGCACGCATGTGTGGTGACATTTCATTAATAGGATGGATAAAATAACTAATATGGTTGTAAAATTATTATAATAACATAACATTATATATAAGATACTGGATTTATTATTTTAGAATGGAAAAAATAAATAAGGAGGAAGTGGAAGAAGAAAGGAACTTGAAATAGGTGGTGAGATATTTACCTCTTCCTTGGGTTCATCGTTTTGATTTGATCAAAATGGCTCCTTAAGTTGGCTTTATGACTAATGTAAGGCCTCTAGAATTAAGGGAGGACAGTTTATATGGTATTTGGGCTGGTTTTGGCCAATCCAAATGGATTTGGAGGTGTGAATTAGAGAGAAGGGGGAGTTGTCTTCTATAAGAGGGGTGACGGGCATCTTAGGAAAAACTTAAAATATTATTTTATAATAAATTCATATTCATTTTATAATGGCTCCAAAGTGACTTATTTCGAGGCTAGGGTGGGTATGGGTTGCAACCCTCTCAATCAATTTGTTTTAGACAAGTTTAGGTTACCATTTTAACCTTATCATTTAGATTTGTTTCTAAGTTAAATAATTTAACTTTTACTGTGTCTTCTTTTATTCTTACACTATATGGTTAATAAACAAACTATAAACTAACAATATAACCCCAATTGTTTCCTTAATGTCATATATATATTTATATAAGTCTTTTGGCAGAACCTTAGATTTTTAAGAATAGAATATCAATTAATAATTTAATATTTTTTTTTAAAAACTATTTTATGTCCATTTTGACACTATTTAGTATTTTGTTTTTTCTAAATTTATAACAGAATTATTACTTAGAAAGAAATTCATCTAACCAACCTTAATATGTTATATTAACCTATAAATTTATTTTGATTCATAAAAAGAATCAAATTAAATTTATTTGGGTATTTATAATATCAATTATGTTAATATTTCATTAATGAGGTAATTACAACATCATCATTGTGTCATTAATAAATTAAATTATTTAATGTATAAAAATTAAAAATAAAATAAAATTAAGAAATAAATATTATTATCTTTATAATGAAGATTTATAGTATAATTTATCTTATCTATAACCCTATATGAAAAATGTTTTACTTACTAAACTTTGATTTTAATTCTTTTAACACTTCTTTGAATTAAATAATAATAAATGTCCAAATCTAATCCAAGTGGACCTAAATGGTCATATTTTATTCATAATGTTATTTTGGTCGAATTAAACTTATCCAATAGAATTAGGACATGTGTTAGGGTAACAATAATACCATTTATACCCTTAATTACCCTATTTACTTTTAACCGTGGTAAATAAAAGTAACAAGTTACTATTCACCAAAAATTATTTTTATCTTATTGAACCACAATTTACATACTAATATCAACCATGTCTCTCGTATTTTTAGAATTCCACTCAAAGAAGTGTTGAAATTATGTTTTATGTAAATTTTCAAATTCTCATATGAGGTGGGTAAAAGACGGTAAAAACTTCAATATAATTTTTATATATATAAAATTATTATAAAATGACTCCAATGAATTATATTGAACTTATATAGATATTATGTATCTATTTTTACCTAAAATAAATTTAAATAAAATAAATAATTATTTAAATAAAAATTTGGTTTTAAACTATAACTCAGTGTTTTTCACTATTCATCAAAAATTTAAAGTTTTCAGAAAAATACCAAAAATTCACCCTAAGATAATTTCGATATTCCAAATCCAAAAATGAAGTCCATTTTGAATGATAAAATTTATAAAATTTTAAAAAGTTGGAATTACTATTCATTACGGCTAGTTTATATAATATTTTAATAATATATCGTTGTTTAGTGAAACTTGGTATTGCGTACAATGCAAGCTATCAAAGAAGGTTGATCTTGCGTGTAATGCAAGCCAAGATAGTGTTTTGTGTAGTGATGGATTCATTTGGTGTTTTATATAACATAATACATAAAAACAAAATATTTCTCATAAAATATTAGGGTGTTACAAACGCTCTTCTATATCGTGGCTTCAGTCCTGAGTAAAATCGATTTATCTTCTATCAAGATATCAGATGAAATTTGGTGCATACCTTTCCTGTCGAGTGAACTTTTCTTCATAAGCAACAGCTGAGTCATCCTCCTACCTCAATTCCAGGAATTGTTTTTCCATTCTAAGATGAACCATATTAGGAAAATATTTCCCAAGAAACATACCTAGAAATTCATCCCAATCAAGAACATCAATATCCTCACTATCCCTAATATTTTTCACCATTGACCACCACTGATCAGCTTCACCATCAAAACAGTAAATATTGAGACTATCCTTTTGATGTTCTGAACACCCCATGACATCAAAAATCTTCTCCAATGCTTTAATCCACCCTTCAGCTAGCACATGGTCAGATGATCCTCTGAATGATGGGGGATATTGCCTCATGAAATGATCCACTACTGACATGTTCCTCTACAGTTGTTCTGTTTGATCTTGTGCATGGATACCACCACCATTTATAGCCTGATTTAACTATTCCATCAGTGCAAAAAATAGTTCCGTTCCAATTGTAACCATCTCAGGTTGCTAGTTTGGAAGGTTGTCTTCCTCCTGAGGTCGTCCCAACATAGTTTCCCTGTTTACTTTGCGGAAAACCATTTGGAACACAAAAATATCATAGGCTAAGAAACATGGTAATCTGTAAATGCTATATCATTTCAATATTACCGTAAATTAATTTATGGACATTTATTTAACAATACCATAACTCCTAAAGTTGTCTAAACCGAACTCTGATACCAACTATAAGGACCCGGGCTTAAAACATACATAATCATGAATTAAGTTAATAATTCACATTGAGGATCTTTTCAGGTTTATAGTTTTAGAGAATTAGGACATAACTATTACATCTCAAAAGATTACAAAGTAGAGACTTGTACTCAGTTTCCATTTTTTCATAAAATAAGAACTCTTGAAAAAAAGGATTCATTTCTAGTTCCATGTTTTAGATAGTATGAAATTTCCTTGATCCCATCCTTGATCCTATTTCACATTATGTCCTGTGAAAAACATTTCAAAAACATGTGATGAGCATAAAATGATCAATAAGGGATACAAAAAGAAGGAAACTGTTATTTTTTCAGAAAAAAAGTAAACCATGAATACTTTAACATAAGTAATACTTTTCTCCTTTATGAAGTAGTAAATACTCTTCACTAAATAAAAGATCACTACATACCCTTTTGTAACCAGAAGACTACCATAAAACCCATATAAAGAACACATAACATATAAAGGTAACTTGGGACATAAACATACTAAAATGAAATAACCATACGGTCGACTTCCACAGATATCAATAAATGGAATAGCCATACGGTCTACTTCCATACCCTATGCATTGGAGGTTATAACGTAACCACCCTTCTTAGTTTATCACAACACCACCCGTCATTTGGTTTATCACATAATCACCCGTCAAATGTCCATGTACCATTATAAAATCATAACACATAAAAAATATAAAGGAAAGAAAACATTTACACATTTCAATCAAAATATATCACTTAAAAATATTAACATAATAAATACATTTTCAAAACCATTTTCAATATAAAAATATATAAAAGAGTATATGGTATTTATTTACCTTAAAAAACATTATGTCTTGTTAAGGAATCCAAAGAACAAATAATACTTGCATCGGTGGAAAGTTTGTTGTCACCGCTTACGTTAAAAGAAACATTCCATTTTTTTGTTTAGTAAAATGATTCATATAAAAATATTCCTTTTGAAAAGTCAAGGGTCTTTATACAGCGTATAAAAGAAAGTCGTGTATTAAAAAAATATGCCTCAATGAAAGGATATTGAGATGAATTCCCTTGCCTCGTGTCTGACTTAACCCGTTCGTTCTTTAATCTCATGAATAATAAACTAAATTTAATTTCTAATTGATTAAGAACCTTTTTCAAGTTTATTAGTAATTCTATATCAATTATTACCATGTCATAAACATAATGTAATCATTTAAGTTAATAATGGTCATTTTGTCGATATTTGGTACTTGAGTAAAAAATGAACACCTTATATTTAAAAGTTGTCCATGTTGTCAATAGTTCATTATATCCAGAATTATATTTATTATTTAGATATCACATATATCAAATATATCAAGTATATATATATATATATATATTATTTATAACAATATATATCATTTGGAGGTAAGAAATGAAAATCATCGTTCATGGAGACGGTAAGTCGTATATACGCATGAATGCTAGTTTCATTTCTATTTCTTATTTTAATGGAATTAAAACATAATGATACAAAGGTATATTATAGTTCCAGTATAATATCATATATAATATCATTAACTCTATAATAGATACTTACCACGTATGGTATAAATAATTCATATCATTTGGAGGGGGCGGTAGTTCGCACTTCCTCAAATGAAATTATCACGTTTACCCATAATGGAAACCATAAAGGTATGATATAAAAGAAAAATACATAATCATAAATAAAATATTAAAATAATATATATCATATATAAATACAGTGTCATCTTAATTTCCACCATGATAGGTGGTAAGAGATAATTGAACAATCATCGTTTCGTGAGGCGTTATTTTTCCATCCACAGAAATAGTTTGTTCTTCACCCATTAGATGGAGGTTTCTGTAAGTTTTGTTCTAATACTTCTCATAAAAATATCCTAGTATATTGAGGATACTGTTGTTATTATAAAATAAGGGAATAAAAATAGTTTAGGGGTTGGAGAAGTAAAATTAAAGAAAATAAGTTAAGAGAAACTGTTACCTTTAATTTGGGTAACTCCCTTTGGTTTGAACCAAAATGGTTTGTTGAAGTGCCTTCTGCTTAAGGTAATACTTCTAGGTGGAATCGAGGGATGTAGGGAGCTTAATTGGGAATAGGTTGGATGATCCAAAAGGATTTAGAGGTGTGAGGAGTTGTTTAGAAATTGTCTCCTCTTATAAGGGGGAGGAGGGGCTCTTTAAGAAAGTGTGAAATTATTATTTTATTATATAATGAAATTCGGTTTCTGAAGGTCCAAAAATCATTAGAGTTGATGATAAGATGAATCATGGTCGAAATAAAATCATCCAATAATAATTGTATAGGGTTTGGATGTTATTTTAATTTTTATAGTCTTATTTATTTAAATGATTTATTAATGAAGTAAACACTGCATCATTATTGTATCATAAATTATTTAATTTATTCAATGTCTAAAAATTATAAAAAAATACCATGATGTCGGAACTAGTTTTATCTTTCCAATTCATATTTATTGTCAAAATTATTACTTATATAGCACCATATAAAAATTAATTTACTAAAAGATATTTGTTTATATCATTTTTGCCTTTACTTTAAATTAATTAAAGTGTCATTATCATTCATAAGTGGCTCCATGGGGTCCCCAAATTGACCCAAGGATTCTCATGGTTAGTAATTAATCATAAAATAAGGTTAGGATAAGTGTTAAAGTAATTTTGAATTATTATAATATTCTTTTTACCTTAAATTACCATATTTACCTTTAATCGCAGTAAATAAAAGTCAAAAGATACTATTCACCAAAAATTATTTTCATCTTATTGAACTAAATTTTACGTACTAATAACAACCATGTATGTCGCATTTTTGAAATTCAATTCAAATAAGTGGTAAAATTTCATTTAAATGAAAAATTTAGTTTTTTTAACTACTACTAAGTGGTTTCACTATTCATCAAAAATTGATGTTTTTCAGAAAAATACCAAAAATCAGCCTAAGATATATTTGATATTCTGAATTCAAAAATTATGTCTATTTTACCATATTCTAAAAATAGAAGTTGAATTAATTAATTTAAAATTAATTCCCATTGTTAAAACAAATAGTGTGTTTTTAAGAAACAATAACAATCAAAAGATTGACACTTGTTTATGTCCAAATTCAAAGTGAAACTAATTCAAATGACAAAAATTGGATTAAATGGTAAAAATATATTTTAATTACACATTAAACCCAATTAGAAATATAATCTAACTGTATTAATAGATTAGATTAAAACACAATTTTGAATTAAAATACAATATTTTTCACTATTCATTAAAAAATGAACTTTATCGGAAAAATTCAGAAAAATTACACAAAGTAAATTTTGATTTCCCAATTCTAAAAAGGGATTTTATTTGGTCAAATAGAATGTATTAATGTGACCAAAACTAGATTTAAATACGGTTCTCTATTAAAATGCGGTAAATCGACCTTTTAGTGAATATTAGAGTATTTATGCTTAATATCAAATTCTTTTATTATTTTAAGCCTCTAACTTTTATTGGATAAATGTAAATGTCACGACCCATCCTCGGGGCTCGTTTCGTGACTAACCCATGCCCACCTTCCATAGGCTAGGGGCTGGCGACTAGCACCAAGGCGTAAATTCTGGTAACAAGGGAAGGCATTGCATTTGTAAAGTAAACAAAAACCACAGAGCAAGAAAGCAGTAGAAGTAAACACTAAGTAAAAACTAGGTACAACAGTAAGTGCAGAAAAAGTAAGTGGGCCAAAATATAAACCCAAACTGAAAGTAAAGTACAACTCGAAAGGGAAAACAGCAACTGAAAGTAAAGCCACAACGTCGAGCCGCCCACTGGAAGTCCCACCTCAAGGGTGAGTACAGATAGCCTCCAGAGCTCCTCGGGTCCAACCGTCCGCTCCGAGTATATCCCGCCCAGTGGTCCACGTCCAGGTACTGTCCTGCTCTGCAAGCCTCAATCACGATCAACATTGTCCGTCGTCTGTAACCAACACAACATAGTGCGGGCATAGCCCGTGCAGGAGTGAGTATAAGCTACTCAGTAGGGACCCCGAGACCCCGAAGGTCTCCCAGAATCCACAAGGGATAATCCAAAAAGGAAAGATACTATCACAAAGTAACATCCGACTCTACTTAGGTATATTCCCATACATATACCTAAGTCATCAATTCCAGTTCGGCTCCAACATCCGAGCTCAAATATAACCCATTCCACATAGGAAAACAAAACGTAATCCACACAGGATAGCACAACACAATCCACATAGGAAAGAAAAACATGATTCAGCTCACACAGGTATACTTCTTCGTATGACGATAGAGGTGATCAGATATATCCACTGATTCATCTATGTCGTCGGAACCATAAAGGATCGATAGTTACAAACCCCCGCAATGACCCACAAAAGATCTGACCCACCCAGGATCGATAGGTAACTAACCCCCGCAAAGATCCACAGAGGATCGGACCCACACAGGATCTGTAGGCGCTGGCCAACACAGGACCGCTGAGCGCTGACCCACGCATGATCGGACCCACACACGATCTGTAGCACTGATCCACGTATGATCGCTGAGTGTTGTAGTCGTCGCAGTCGAATCCACTGAGGATCTCTGTACAGTCATCATCGTCGTCGCAGTCGCAGCCAGCTCTAGGGTTCCCACACATAGAAAGCTTGTTCGGTAGGGTCCGCTCCACGAGCCGAGAGGCTGATACATCAACTGACACCTAGTCTAGAGTTGATGTATCCAAAAGTTCTGTATTGTCAACAGGAACTCAACGCCACAGATGGCGCGTCAATCAGACGCCCGGTATGAGAGTTATTGGCCTTTTCATCCCAGGGGCCTGGTTGGTTTTTAAGTCAAAACCAACCCGACCGTACTCCACCTGTGTCCAAACCTCGAGCAGAGTAAGCCAAAAGATCCGTCTCACTTAGAAAAATCCATCAAAGTCGACGGCACATTAATCGGACGTCTAGAGCTCAAGTTATAAGTGTTTCCGCTCCGAGGGCCCGGTCAGTTTTGTGTACGAACCAACCTGTCTGAACCCAAAGATCTCCAAAACCTTGAGTGCAATACACTGAAACGACCGTCTCGATCCAAGGATTGCATCACAACTGACGATGCATCGATCGGAGGCTCGTAGCTCATGTTATGGGCAACGGACCGAAAAAGGTACGGTAGTAAGGGGTTCAGGACCGGTCCAACCCGGGCCGATACCCCTAGGGTCGGCTCGAACCGGGTCGACCAGAATCGGGTCTGGGTCCATCCCGCTTGGGTGCAGACCAGCATGAACTGGGCGCGGCCCATTCTGGCGGACCGGCCAGGCAGCCGGCCCAGCACGAGGCGCGCTGGGGGCGCTGGCCAGGGGCTCGGCCAAACGGCCGAGCCATTTCGGGAGTGGGGGGCGCTGCCCCCGGGTGCAGCAACCGCGACCCCATTATGGGGCCGCTCCATCCGACGCGACTGAGGGTTTTCGAACCCCCAGTTCCTCCATGGTCCGGCCGACCCGCTCCGGCCGGCCGGCTTCTGCCGCCACGGGACCAGCAAGGCCAGTCCCCTCGCTCCGACGCCGGCGGTCCGGTCCCGGCCGTCGGTTCCCCTACATCGTCGCGGCCCGGAACCGGCTACGGCCTTGGTTCGTCCGGCACGGCACGATGGTGTCATGACATTCCGCCGTGGCCCCACTCCAGTCATGGTGCTTTTGAGGTCCTCCGCTGTGGCGCGACGGCGCCGCACCTTTTGATCATCTTCTATGGCGCGGCGCGACGGCACCGCGGATTTATTGTTTCCAACGGCGCGGTGCGACGGCGCCATGCTTCTCTGCTCTCCCTTTTACAAAAGTTACGCGCGGTGCTTTGGCACCGCGTCGCCTTGCTCGCCGCATCAATATCATCAACCAAAGAGGGGAGGAGTGTCGGTCATTTTCGTGCGGTCCGACCTCCTCCCGTTATCACGATAACAGGTGGTTCAAGGGAGGGAAGATAACGACGGAAGAAAAATCCCAAAAATAGAAACACATAAAACCCATACCTCAACACTGTCGTCGAACGACCGTTCGTCGCGGAATTAACCGTCGCGGAAGAAGAGGGTCGCTGCGGAACAAGAGGATCACCGCGGAAGAATAGGATCGTCGTTGGCGTTAGGTGATCTCCGAGGAAGGCGTCCCTCACCGACGGAGGTTGGCGTTCTTCGTTGGCGGTAGAGAGTTCTTCACGTTCTTCACCGAAGAACAAAGAATCCTCTCTTTTTCTCCCAAAGGTTAACACAACACAACCCAACCAACTAAATAAAATAATTTCAACAATTATTTTATTATCGACCTAAGATTTTGAAATTCAAAAGATAAGAAACGAACAATTAATTCAATGAGTTAATTGTAACAATTTAACTGCCCAATTTAATGGTGCGTTTCTTAACCAGAATAAACGTAAGGTTTGACTTTCATTAAAAGGGGGGGTTGCGGGTGCGTTATTTAGGAGGGAAGAAATGATGGTGCTCGTGTGGGCCCCACCTCATAAATATCCTACCAAGTGGGTAAGATATTGTGGGTTCCACCTCATCCGCTTAACTTAGCTTAAGCGGCTTTAAATGAAATAAAATAAAATTGCCACACCCATTTTTATTTTATTTCATAACTTAACCCCAAAAAAATTAAAAACCACACTTGAGCAAACGAAACTCTGAAAAAGGCGTTTCTAAGCAAATACCGACGCTGTGATTCCATCGGTGCCCTCGAAATTTGATTCCGAGCACCGGTTCAAAAGTTAGAAAAACCCACTCATTCGTTCACTGAACGTAACCGAGCTAAACTTCGAAAAATGATTCCAGGCACACCAGGCCTCGGAATCAGGTGCCGTCAGAAACTGAGTTCTTGTAAAATTCCAAAGAAAATTAAGAAAACAAAAATCCTTTAATTTTACGGGTCTTTACATCACTCCCACCTCAGGGCTTTACGTCCCCGTAAAGATACAGAAAAAACGAGGGAAACAAATGTGGGTATTGAGCATGCATATGAGCCTCCTGCTCCAAAGTGCTCTCCGGGAGGTTCCCGTGCTGCCATCTGATGCGCACTAGAGGAATCGATCATCCATGTAGGACACGCTCTTGTCGATCCTCGATCTCCACCGGGACCTCTGCAAAAGTCACCCCATCATCAACGTCCATCTCTCCATGGTCAATGATATGCGTCGGGTCATGCACATATATCCTCAGCTGAGATACGTGGAAGACGTCGTGCACCCGGTGCAACTGAGGTGGTAGATCCAGGCGATAAGCAACCTCTCCAATCCTGCTAAGGACCTAGAACGGTCCGATGAAGCATAGAGATAACTTCTCGCCTTGGCCAAATATTCGTAATCCACATCGAGGTGAGACCCGCAAGAAGAAGTGGTCGGCATCCTCGAACTCTAGTGGCCTCCGCCTCCTATCAGCATAAGACTTCTTCCGGCTCTGAGCTGTCCTCATCCACTCCTGGATGACATGTACCTTCTCTGTCGTGGCCAGGACCATCTCCAGTCCCACAAGTGCTGACACCCCAGGGTCTGTCCAGCACAAAGGAGATTTGCAAGGTCGGTCGTATAACGCCTCGTATGGTGCCATCCCGATGGTGGAGTGGTAGCTGTTGTTGTACGAAAACTCCACCAAGGTTAGGTGGTCCTCCCAGCTGCGACCAAGGTCGAGGACACATGTGCGGAGCATGTCCTAGATAGTTTGTATGATCCTCTCCATCTGACCATCTGTCTGAGGGTTAAAGGCGGTGCTTAGATGTAGCTGCATCCTGAACGCCTCCTGCAACCCCTTCCAAATCCAGGAAGTAAAGCGAGCATCTCGATCGGAGACGATATATGATGGCACACCGTGAATCCATACAATATCCTGAACGTAGAGATGTCCCAAGCTCTCCACTGAGCCCTGCTCTCTAAGGGGTAAGAAGTGAGCCGACTTGGGGAGTCGGTCGACAATCACCTAAATGGAGTCGTGACCTCTGGAAGTGCGCGGAAGTCTAGTCACGATGTCCATAGATATGTCATCCCACTTCCACTCCAGAATCTCCAAGGGTTGTACTAAGCCTGCTGGTACCTGGTGCTCTGCCTTCACCTGTTGGCAGGTGAGGCATCGAGAAACGAACTCTGTTACAACCTTCTTCATGCTCGGACACCAGTTCTGTCGTCTGAGATCCTGGTACATCATCGCCACTCCAAGATGTACCGCTAAAGGGGAAGTGTGAAACTCTCTCAACACCTCATCCCGCAAAGCAACTGGTACCAAGGTACGTCCTCTGGAAAGGACTTCGTGCTCTCCTCCTACGGAGAATCCATCAGGCTTCTGTCCTGAGGATATCTTTGTATGCCGCGTCTCACAGTCAGCATCCCCACGATGTGCCTCTCTGACCCACTACAGTAGTAGAGGAGTGACTGTGACTGACTGAAGGAAGGATGCTCCATATCTATCTACAAAGGATATCTGCAAAGCGGTTAGCTGCTCTGTTGCCTCCTCAAGTAGCTGAATGCCCGTCCTCCTGCTGAGAGCATCGGCCACTACGTTCCCCTTCCTAGGAGTACAGACTATCTCAAAGTCATAGTCCTGGTGGAACTCGAGCCATCGTCATTGTCTCAGGTTCAATTCCTACTAAGAAAAGATTTACTTGAGACTCTAATGGTCAGAAAAGACTGTAAAGCGCTCGCCCATCAGATAGTGTCGCCATGTCTTCAGAGCGAAGATCACTGATGCTAACTCCAGGTCATGGGTAGCATAGTTCTTCTCATGCGGCCTCAACTGACATGATCCATAGGCGATCACTACCTTCTCCTACATTAGGACACACCTGAGTCTGGTCCCTAATGCAACGTAGTAGAATATGTACCCTACTCCCTCCTCCGGCAACCTCAAGATAGGTGTGCTGATCAATCTCTGTCTCAGCTCCTGGAAGCTCTGCTGACAAATGTTTGACCACACAAATGGTTTCCCCTTCTTCATAAAATATGAGAGTGATGTCGCAACTCTGGAGAAGTCCGGCACAAATCTTTGATAGTATCCATCTAATCCCAAGAAACTCTACACCTCCATCACGCTCCTAGGTGGCTCCCAAGCTTACACTGCCTCGATCTTCACAGGATCCACCGCAACTCCCGCCTCAAAGATGACGTGTCCCAATTAGTGGAATTCATGTATCCAGAACTGACACTTCGAGAGCTTGTCATAAAACTGGTGCTCTCGGAGTGTGTCAAGTACAACTCGCAAGTGGTAGGCGTGCTCCTCCTCAGTCGTCAAGTATATCAAAATGACGTCGACGAAGACCACGACAAATTGATCGAGTTATGGCTGAAAGATCCTATTCATGGGGACCATGAACACTACTGGAGCATTGGTTACACCAAAAGTCATAACCAAGAACTCATAGTGGCCATACCGACATCTGAAGGTCGTCTTCTGCACGTCCTCATCTCGAACTCTGAGCTGATGATAGCCTGACCTGAGGTCTATCTTCGAGAACCATCGTGCTCCCTTGAGCTGATCGAAGAGGTCGTCAATCCTCGGTAGCGGATATTTGTTCCTCACTGTCACCTGGTTCAGGCGACGATAGTCGACACAAAGTTGCAAACTCTCGTCCTCCTTCTTGGAAAACAATATCGGGGATGCCCAGGGTGAAACACTAGGTCGGATGAATCCCTTGCCCTGCAAGTCCTCCAACTGCACCCGTAGATCTCGAACCTCAGCGGGGGACATACGATATGCTGGAGTTGATATCGGGGTTGTCCCGGGGTACATATCAATATAAAATTCTACCCCTCTGCGAGGAGGTAGCCCCGGAACATCGTCGGGAAAAACGTCTGCATACTGATCCACCCCTACTGGAAAACTAGTACTCCGCACTTCAACTGCTCCTAGGATGAGGCTAGCCAACTGATGAGTGATGGTTTTTCCTCTCCTCTTCGGAAGTCCATCCTATGCTGTGAAGGCTCCCTTCTCACCGGTGAAGGTGAACCTTCTCCCGTCAGTGTGTACACATCACACCTTGCACCTAATACAGTCAATCTGAGCATGGAATGTAGATAACCAATCTGTGCCCAAGATGATGTGGTAAGGCCTCGACGCTGCTACAAGAAGATACCAGCCAAATCTCTCACCTCCTAGAGTAAGCTCACACTTCTGGAAGCAGTGCGTAATCGTCGAGTCTACTTTCGTAGGAGTCACTAGACATAAGGATCTAGCCAACGGCTCTGTCGGAATCTCCGAGATCCGAAAAAGGGAAACGGCTAAGAAAGAATGACTCACTCCTATGTCTATAAGAACTGTAGAAAGGGTGGAATAGACACAGATTGTACCTCGAAAAATCTTGGGCACGCTGTGGTCGTTGGCCTCCGCTGCCTGGAATTGTTCCTGTCTCTGCCCGCCCGCTCCCTGTGGTCGGGGTGGACCTCCTGGTGGTGGTGGTGGTAGAGCCTCGAAGCGTTGCCCACCACCTGCTGCTCGGCCAGATCCTCTGCCTCATCCACCTGCTCCCTACGGACCGCCACGGTTAGTCCTCTGCCTCTTCCTGGGTGGCCCCTCAACCATCCGCTGCTCCTCGGCAAGGCGGGTCGGGCAGTCACGAGCCATGTGGCCCTGCCCACCGCATGCGTAGCATTTCCTGCCTCTCGAAAGACTGGCTTCGCGTTGTGTGCCCCGCACTACTAAGCCAGTGTCCTGAGGTTGTCTGCTTGAGGGTCTGGTCTGCCTGGACCCATAAGTCATCCGTTGACTTCCTGTTGTAGAAGACTCTACTACCTGCCGCCCTACGGTAGGTCTCGCTGTTGAAGAAGGCTCAGCAAGTAAACTCTCGATCAAAAGGGCTCGCACCAGTACTCCTGCCTGAGTCGGAATGCTGAGGGAGATCAGCGATGCCCTGATCTCATGCCTCAATCCCTGCTCAAAGGTCCAGGCCCGGAATAATGGGTCTCGTACCATGTCTGTCGAGTAGTGTGGGAGATTGGTAAATATCGCCGAGTATTGGGTGACCGTCAAGCCGCCCTGCCGCAGCTGTAGAAGCTCCTGGATATGCACCACACAGAGGGTGGCTGGGACGAACTCTGAGCGGTAAAGGCTCTCAAAGTCCATCCAGATGAGAGATGCCTCATCGTCCACCTGGAACATCAAGCTCCACCATCGGCCCATTTCCGCGTGCAGTAGGCTCACTGAGAGGATCACCATGAGGTCTGCTGGTGTCCTCACTAACCTGAAAACTCGTACCACTACCTCTAGCCAATCCTCGGCTGCCTGGGGGTTTATCTCCCTATGGAACCTGGGCGGTCGCTGCTGCTAAAACTCGTGCAGTGCACTAAGGCGACGTGCATCGTCAGCGGCTCGGGCTGGAAGCATCAATGGCTCAGAGGGTAGAGGTACCGCCGGTGCCTCAGCTGTCAAAGGGCCCAGTACTGAGGCCTCGTCGCTCGGTGAGATGTCATCACGAGCAACTCTCGGAACCCTAGCTGGCTGCCATCGTGGGGCCATCCTGAAAAGGAACAGGTGCGCCACGGTCAAACAGTATACCTGGTGAGCTAACATAAAGTAATCACAAAGAAAACTTGAAACACACATGCAATCAATGTTTTCGTGTATTAAGTCGGAAATCAGAAGTCAGGGTCCTGGTGTATGGATACGGCGGCCGCCACACCAACACTGGACTCCCTGGACTGATAACCACATTCAATACTCTTAACACTATTGCTTCACATAGAAAAAAGATCAGAGTCCTGGGTTCTGCGGTAGAACCGAACTCTTCTGATACCAATTTGTCACGACCCGTCCTCGGGGCCAGTGTCGTGACTACCCCAAGCCCGCCTTCCATAGGCCAGGGGTTGGTGACTAGCACCAAGGCGTAAATTCCGGTAACAAGGGAAGGCATTTCCTTTGTATATTAAACAAACACCACATAGCAAGAAATCAGTAGAAGTAAACACTAAGTAAAAACTGAGTACAACAGTAAGTGCGAAAAAAGTAAGTAGGCCAGAATACAAACCCAAACTGAAAGTAAAGTACAACTCAAAAGGGAAAACATCAACTGAAAGTAAATCTGCAACGTCGATCCACCCACTGGAAGTCCCACCTGATGGGTGAGTACAGATAGCATCCACAGCTCCTCGGGTCCAACCGTCTGCTCCGAGTACATCCCGCCCAGTGGTCCACCTCCAGGTACCGTCCTGCTCCGCAAGCCTCAACCACGATCAGCGTTGTCCGTCATCTGCAACCAACACAACGTAGTGTGGGCATAGCCCGTGTAGGGGTGAGTATAAGCTACTCAGTAGGGACCCTGAGACCCTGAAGGTCTCCCATAATCCACAAGGGATAATCCACAAAGGAAAGATACAATCACAAAGTAACATCTGACTCTACTTAGGTATATGCCCATACATATACCTAAGTCATCAATTCCAGTTCGGCTCCAACATCCGAGCTCAAGTACAACCCATTCCACACAGGAAAACAAAACGTAATCCACACAGGATAGCACAACACAATCCACAAAGAAAAATCAAAACATGATTCAGCTCATACGGGTATACTTCTTTGTATGACGATAGAGGTGATCAGATATATCCACTGATTCATCTATGCCGTCATCCAGAGTTGATGTATCCAAGATTTCTGTATCCAAAATTTCTGTATCATCAACAGGAACTCAACGCCACAGACGGCGCGTCAATCGGATGTCCGGTCTGAGAGTTATTGGCTTTTTCGTCCCAAGGGCCCGGTTGGTTTTTAAGTCAAAACCAACCTGACCGTCCTCCACCTACGTCCAAACCTTGGGAATTGTAAGACAAAAGATCTGTCTCACTTATAGGAATCCATCAAAGTCGATGGCATGTAAATTGGACATCCAGAGCTCAAGTTATAAGTGTTTCCGCTCCGAGGGCCCGGTTGGTTTCGTGTACGAACCGACCCGGCCGAACCCAAAGTTCTCCGAATCCTTGAGTGTGATATACCAAAACGACCACCTCGATCCAAGGATTGCATCGCAACTGGCGGTGTGTCGATCAGAGGCTCGTAGCTAAAGTTATGTTCAATGGACCGAAAAAGGTTCAGTAGTAAGGGGTTCGGGCCCGGTCCAACCCGGCCCGATACCCCCAGGGTCGGCCCAAACCGGGTCGACCCGAACCGGGTCCAGGTCCGGCCCACTTGGGCGCGGCCCGGCTCGGCTGGCGGGGCCCGGCCCGGCCTGGGCGCGGCTCGGTCTGGCGGACAGGCCATGCACCCAGCCCAGCGCGCGGCGCGCCGGGCGCGCTGGCCAGGGGCTCGGCCAAACGGCCGAGCCGTTTCATGAGCGGGGGGTGCTGCCCCCACGTACAGAAACCACGGCCCCATTATGAGGCTGCTCCGTCCGGCGCGGCTGGGGGTTTTTGAACCCCCGGTTCTTCAATGGTCGGGTCGGCCCACTCCGGCCGGCTGGCTTCTACCGCCACGGGACCGGCAAGGCCGGTCCCCTTGCTTGGACGCCGGCAGCCCAGTACTGGCTGTCGGTTCCCCTGCATCGCCACGACCCGGAACCAGCCGTGACCTTGGTTCGTCCGGCGCGGCGTGACGGCACCGCGGCCTTCCGCCGCGGCCCCACTCCGGCCGCGGTGCTTCTGAGGTCCTCCGCTGTGGCGCGACGGCGCCACATCTTTTGATCATCTTCTACAGTGCGGCGCGACGGCACCTCGGATTTATTGTTTTCAACGGCGCAGTGTGACGGCGTCGTGCTTCTCCGCTCTCCCTTTTACAAAAAATTTGTGCGGTGCTTTGGTACCATGTCGCCTTGCTCGCCACATCAATATCAACAACCAAAGAGGGGAGGGGTGTCGGCCGTGTTCGTGCAGTCCGAACTCCTCCCGTTATCACGATAACAGGTGGTTCAAGGGAGGTAAGATAATGACAGAAGAAAAATCACAAAAATAGAAACACATAAAACCCCTACCTCAACGCTGTCGTTGAATGAGCGTTCGTCGCGGAATTAACCGCCGTGGAAGAAGAGGGTCGCTGCGGAAGAAGAGGATCACCACGGAAGAAGAGGATCATTGTTGGCGTTAGGTGATCTCTGAGGAAGGCATCCCTCGCAGACGGAGGTTGGTGTTCTTCGTTGGCGGTAGAGCGTTCTTCGCATTCTTCGCCGAAGAACGAAGAATCCTCTCTTTTTCTCCCAAAGGTTAACACAACAAAACCCAACCAACTAAATAAAATAAGTTCAACACTTATTTTATTATCGACCTAAGCTTTTGAAATTCAAAAGATAAGAAACGAAAAATTAATTCAATCAATTAATTGTAATGATTTAACTGCCCAATTTAATGGTGCATTTCTTAACCATAATAAACGTAAGGTTTGACTTTAATTAAAAAGGGGGGTTGCGGGTCCGTTACTTAGGAGGGATGAAATGGTGGGGCTCATGCGGGCCCCACCTCACAAATATCCTACCAAGTGGGTAGGATATTGTGGGTTCCACCTCATCCGCTTAACTTAGCTTAAGCGGCTTTAAGTGAAATAAAATAAAATTGCCGCACCCCTTTTTATTTTATTTCATAACTTAACCCCAAAAAAATTAAAAATAACACCCGATCAAACACAACTTCGGAAAAGGCGTTTCTAAGCAAATATCGGCGCTGCGATTCCATCAGTGCCCTCGGAATTCGATTTCGAGCACTGGTTCAAAAGTGTGAAAAACCCTCTCATTCGTTCACTGAACGTACTGAAGCTAAACTTCGGAAAATGATTCCGGGCACACCGGGCCTTGGAATCAGGTGCCGTCCGAAACTATGTGCTTGTAAAATTCCAAAGAAAATTAAGAAAAATAAATTTCCTTGACTTTTATGGGTCTTTACAGTAAATACATTTAACAAAAATGTATAATCATATTTTTGTTATTTTTGTTCATTCCCACCAATACAACGTCTCGGAGTTAACTTCCATTTAAAATAATAATATTATATTATTAGTGTGCAATGTAATATTTCAAATAAATCCATTGTTGCGTATCGGGTATGCTATCGAACATAGCAACCCTTTTTAAAGTAAAATTAATATTTAATTCACAAATATTAATAAGTTGAAAATCTTTTATTATTCATTTACCTGGGATGTTACATAAAGTCCTCGTATCATAAGACCGATCACTAACTGTGTGCAGACAGCTGTTACCCATACAAACAAAAGCTTGCAAAACAGAACATTTTTATTATTTTACAGGGAACTGTTAAAACCACAGCTTAGTACAAGAAGCTGATATTCCACCACGACTGAATAAGAGCATCCAAAACTCAAGATATAATGATGTTTGATGTCAAACAGATGTATCTCGTAGTTGCAGCAGCACACAAATGATAGAAGATGGGTCTTTACTTCAGAAGAATAATAAACTTGAAATAAATTTAAAGAGATCCAATTGCACATAAGATCTTATATTTTAATAATATTATTGAAAACAGAGAATCATGTTTCATGATTTGAGCATATATATCTCTAAAAACACAGTCCTCTTTTATGAGATGCTTGATCATTGTAGTATAGTAAAAAAAACTTGTACAAGAAATCTTGAAGAATAATAAATATCAATACAGACAAGAGATCTTCAGATTGTCATGAAAAATATCTGACACAGAAAGATATGTATAACAATATATCTCGTATAAGGATTTCTAGATCCATAAAGGACCCCTATTAAATTGAGTTATTTTGAATTCAAAATAATATATCTCAGAGTAATCATAACTTCCCTTAAGAATATGAGAGAAATCATGGCTTCAAAAGGCTCTTTAAATCATTTAAAACGAGATTTAGATCAATTGAAATCGAGCTTTAAATTTCCCTGACATTTTGCAATGACTATTACCAAACACTCTGATAAAGACGTAAATTCAAATTTCTGATGTTGAAAAGTCAAATGTAAGGTTCCTTCACTAAATGAAAAAATAACAAATGTAGGGTTTAAATTCATAAAGTATGGTTGATAATCAATATTTTTATCCACGTCTGTATAGATCTCTAAACATAACATCGATTATCCATTCATCCACTTTTCCAAATTTAAGGTCTAAAAAGTATGGTTGATCATAGAAGTAAAGTTGATAATCTATACGTTTGTAAAGTTCCATACTTACGTAGGGTTCTTTATCTATAATTTTTCTTTCTAAAAAATGTAAGGTTCTTATCTAAACATATTTTTCCTTAACGATACATTTATTCAAACGTAAGGTTGTTTAATCATACGCACTAATCCTTAATCATAAATTTAATGTGTGTTCCATATGTTACATTCTTCAATGAACATTATTTCCAGTAAATGATTAACAATGTTTCCAAAATATGCATAAAAGAATTTCGAACACTTTAATGAATATTTCTCACAAATAAATAGTTGAATATTATTTCATGATAATAATAACAAATAATATAAATTTAATTAAATACAATCAAAATAAAATCATTAGTAAAACAAACAAGGGTTTTTGTAATCATCAAAGTATTAATATTTATACATTATAATTGAGACAATACATGCCCGACAGTAATATCCCTTTGGTAAAGTTCATACTCTTTCATGGGTTGATGCAGGTATTATTAGTTCGGGTGTCATCGTGAACCCGGGTAGTTTATGTGGTTAGTTAAATAATAAGGAAATGTGATTACTATCTACTTTATTTATTGTACATTATTATTTTGAAAAATACATACACTATTATTGATTGAATATTTTTCTAGACACCATTTGTGGTGGACTACTAAGTTGTTCTCACACACTACTTGGGATTCCTTATTGTTACCTGAATAGACCTCGTATTTGGAGGAAAACATATGGGAAAGATCCCTATACTAGATGGTTGAGCTGGGATGGAGCATGGATGAGTGAATCAAACATGGTTTCAGGACCCACTTGGGAGTATCAATGAGTATTTATTTTTGTTATCATTTATAATATTGACACATATATTTAATGGGATATCTATTGTTTTGGTTTGGATATTGTATTCATGTTCTGGTTTATCTTGTATTACTGGTCTGTTTTTGTTATGACATTAATCTGGTTGTTGATTATTTTATATTGATTATTTATTATTTATTTCTGCTATTTTTTAACTTTTATAAAGAGTTCATAGTATCCCCATGTTGATATATTAGACTCTAACAACCAATCTACAACTTCTGGTGTATGGGGAGGTGTGCTTGAGTTCACGCAACTGATCGGATCAGGGCCCTGATGTGTGGCACCAAGGTCGGTATTTTACAAAGTGGTATCAAATGATTTTTCTTTTTATTTTATTTTGTATCACTATTTAGGAAAGTTAGATATGATAATAGGATGAGTAGGGACTTGGTTAGGAGATCATGAATGGTAGTATTTAACCAATGTACGGGGGTAAAATCCAAGTACCCTAGGTGTGATTGTTGTTATTAATGTATGTCGTTGTCGATAAATGTTATTTCACCTAGAGTGATTCACTTGTTGTGTGATGTTATAGATTATGATATTTTTTGAGATTTGACTCATAGATCATTATTACATGATATATGAGAATACATGCATCATTTTAGGTAATCATGATTTATAGTGACATGCATTATTTATTGGTAGGCACAGGAAAAGCAGGTTTTTGGGATGAGTTGTTATATTCAAGTTCATTTCTTGTTTGTGTGAATTTTAAATGAAAAATGATCCTAATGTGAAATTGAAAATATTATAATTATGAAAAATGTTATAAAATGGGTTTATAATTTGAAACATTAATATGATAATGTGTTCACCCTTTTTAACGATGACCTCGATGTAGGATTGTAAAGGGTAGTGATCGAGGCTCAGTTTTGACCATATAGCGGGTTATGGGGATGATTTGTTATAGAGTTATGAGAATCCTTATAAATGTGTTCATGATTTTATTTTTTTCATGAGATGTGTGTTTGGTATTGCAGTGTTATGCCTATATCGTGATCTTTTTTGATATGATGATACGAGTAAATGTTTAGAAATGTGCCTCTAGTGGTGGAACCTAAGGTACAAATAGTGCTAAGTGAGGGAGATGGAGAAAAATTCAGTGAAAACTTTTCTCGCTTCATGAAGTTCATGGAAATATACCCAGTGAGGCTTGTGAAAAACACATATAATTTTACATGGATGTTTCAGTTTCAACTCCCTTTTACTTTCACTAGAGATGGTGGCTCTAAGGAAGTTGGGTTCTTGATTGAGTTCATCCAGAAAATTCTTGACCACTTAGAGAATCTTACTGAGAAACGAATCAATATGGAAGCTTATATGTTATATGGTCAAGTGAATCAGTGGTGGGACATCTAGACTCGATATGGATAGATAAAAAATATGGAGTGGAAGGTATTTTGGGAGAATTTCTTGGAGTACATTAACCCTAAGACTCTTAGGTAAGAGGGGGAAACTGAGTTCATGAGATTGAATTTGGGGAGTATGTTCATGATGGACCATGTTGGATACTTTATAGATTTCTAGTGCTTTTCTACATAATTTAAAGAATATGAGTCTATTTTAGAAAAAATAATTCATCATGGGATTAAATGTGAAATTTTTTCCAAGGATAACATCTTCATGATGAAGAATTTTTCAGAGTGGTAAATAAATCTCTCATATCTAAGGAGAATTTGAAAGTGGATTCCATTGGGTGATAGGTGGTTTATACTAGAAAATCAATAGGTAAGTCTTTTGATGGTAGGATGAGTCATTATGATAATTGTTTCTTTATAAATTAAAATCAGAGTGTCCAACAGGATGTATTAGTTAATAAATATCTTACTTGAGTGATCTTTCACAAATTTGGTAAGCCATGTTAGTTGGGTAGAAATTTACCCAACCACCAGTATAGTTCCGACCTTGCAACATGATGGAAAATCTACAACAGTTCTGTAAGAACCCATTATAGATGGGTAGTGATGGAGTGGCTAGTCAAAACCAGAGTATGGGAAGGGGGTATTATACATCATACTAGACTGGCAGTTATAGTTCTATTGGACATAGTGGTTGAAGTTTTGGACATAGTATTTATAAGAAAGAGCACTTGTATCACTAGGGTGGTGTAACATAGGGGACTCAAACTATATCCCAAGGATGTGGTGTAGGATATTTACATGTAGTATAATCGACACTTGTGGATAGAGAAACTAGACCATTGATAGTTAGAGGTACTATTCATGTAGATTCTATGTTAGCTAGTTCTTTATTTGATACAAGAGCCTCTAATTATTTTATATCTTAATAACATGTGAATGGTTTTATCTTGGTGGTGGAGTTTTTGATCTGGGTTATGATGATCGATACAACATTGGGATTGCGGTCAAGAGGTATCTTCTATTTCAATGGGAGTTATATTGAGGTTGAAGAGTATTATTTTATCTGAGATCTTGATATTTTGGATATGTCAGGCTTTGAATTGACTATTAATATTAACTGTATAGTGTATTATTGATCCAACAGGGGTTGTTACCACGTGAGAGTGAAATTTACATCATATAAGGGTAAAAATTATATTTACCCTGAAGAGTGGCATATCCAAGTGAACCAGGTAAGGATAGTTTGTCAGCCAATGGGGGAGCTCAACACCCAAGTTGAAAATATATTACTGGATGATATGGGTGGAAAGAATTACGTATTTACCCCCATAATTGATATGTTCTCATATACATTTCCTTAGGAAATATCAAGGTTTCCACCTAAGAGATACGTGTAATTTACAATTAAACACATGATGGGGATGCTCTAGTTCTTATTCCACATTTGAGAATAGCATGAACATAACTTCACGATCTCAACAGTCAATTGGAAGAGTTGATGGATAATTGGTTTATCTATCCAAGTATGTCCCCATGGGGTCCTATAGTCTTGTTTTCAAAGAAGGATGATAGGATGTTGCACTTATGTGTTTATTACCAGAAATTGAACTGATTTATTGTGAAGAAATGGTTCCATAATCCTCATATAGATGATCTTTTTTAACAACTGAGTGGAACTTGTGTATTCTCTACAATTGACTTGATATTAGGCTATAATCAGTTGATATTTTCACCTTCTGATATACCGACTACTACTTTCATAAGTAGGTATGGTCTATATGATTTTTTTGTGATGTTGTTCGAGATGATGAATGTACCAGTATTGTTTATGTCTATGATGAACCAAATCTTCCACCCATACCTAGATCAGTTTGTGGTAGTATTTTTTGATTAAATCTTAGTGTATCCCAATACTCATGAATTTTATTCCCAAAATCTTGAAATCATACTAAGTACAGTAATAAGGCATTGTCTATATGCTAAGCTCTATAAGTATCAGTTCTCTATTGACTAGGTACACTTCTTGGGTCAAGTCATCTCAAAGGAAGGTGTGTTACTAGACCCATAGAAGGTTTAATAAATGGTTTCTTGGGACTATCCTAATAATTTCTTTGATATATATTGTATTTTGGGATTAACAAGATATTATCAGAGGTTCATCTAGGTTATTTTTCAATTGGAAGCACCTATTTAATGATTGAACAAGAAAAGAGTAAATTTGAATGGTCTTGACTATGTTAGAATTCCTTCCAAGAGTTGAATAAGTGCTTGAAAACTGCCCAAATCCTGATCCAACCCAAACAAGGGAGGAGTATACAACTTTTTGTGATGCATCTTTGATCGGTCTTGGTGTAGTGTTGACGTAGTAATATTGAGTTTGGGAATATGGTTGATGTAATTTGTGGCCACATGAACAAAAATACACTACACATGACCTCGAGAAAGCTACAACTGTTTATTACTTGAAGTGTTGGTGGCATTATCTATTGGTAAAAAATTTCAATATGTATAGAAATCACAAGATCTTAAATTATATATTTTCCTAAGAGATTTTAATCTCCTCTTGTAATGGTTGGTTGACTATACGACATCTTTTGATTTTGAACTAGCATATATGCCTGAAAATAAAAATAGTGTTAATAATACCTTAAGTAAGAAAACATATACATAGATAGTTTATGAATCTATCTATGATTGTAAGATGAATAATTTTCTAGCTACGATTCATGTTTTTGTGGAAGAGGGTCAAGATATTATGAATCTTATATCAGTTTTAGTAGAGTCTACATGTTTGATCCAGATCAAGGAGAGGTAGTATGAGGATCTATAGCGTTTGGACTTGAGGGAAAGTCTTGATAGTGGGGAGTCACCTTCAAATTTGACCATATATGATGAGAATATCATCTATGTAAGGAATATATTTGTTGTGAGCAATAGAATGCAGAAGGAGAGGATGCATGAATTTCATTCCTCAAAGTGGTTGGTGAATATAAGTTTGAGCAAAATGTAGCATGACCTACATCAACAGTCTTGGTGTCCAACATGAAAAAGGAGATATTAGGGTTTGGGACACAATACTACACCTTTCAATAGGTGAAGGCTGGGAATCAATAACCTAGTGGTTTACTACAGTATTTTCCTATCCCAAAATGGAATTGGGATTCTATTACCATTGATTTTTTTGTTGGTTCTCCCAAGGAAGACTCATAATAATGAATCTATTTGGGTGATTTTGGACCATTTGAAAAAGGTAGTGCATTTTTCCCCATATGAAAGAATTTCTCTATAGATCAATATTGAGATATGTACATTTAGAATATATTCTTTTTACAACGGGTTCCACAGAGTATAGTTTCAGACTATGAATAATATTTTACTTTTTTCTTCTATAGGGCATGAATAAAGAACTGGGTTCACTGGTCTTACTGACTAAAACATTCCACTAATAGATATATGGGCAGTAGGAACATAACATACATGTTTCAGAGGATATGCTATGAGCTTGTGTTCTTGACATTGGTGGGTCTTGGGAGAAGCACATGGAACTCATGGATTTTTCTTATAAAAATATTTTTCAAAAATATATACAAATGGAACCATATGAGGAACTTTATGGTAGGTCATACAGATCACCTCTATGCTAGATGGATGTAGATAAGTCAGAGTTTTTGGGACTAAACCATGTGTATGAGACAAAAAATAAGGATTAGATTATTCAGAAGTGTATCACTATATCTCAGAGTAGGAATAATTCCTATACTTTTAGATTTATAAGACCCCTAGAGTTTATAATGGGTGATTGTGTGTCCCTTTGGGTGTCACCTAGATTGGGTCAACATAGGATTTAGAGGCAGATAATGTTTCCACCAAGGTTTGTTGGTCAATTTTAGGCTATGGATATAATCAGGCTAGTGGCATACTGATTGGATCTTTCCCAGATATATGGTTCTATGCATGACATTTTTCAAGTGTCCCAACTTTGGTTGTATCATCCCGACCCTTTTCATGTGATTGATGTAGATGATGTTGATATTGAAATAGATGCATCATTTTAGGATTTTTTGATGTGTGTGTTGGATCACAGTGAGAAATTTTTGTTTGGAAATACTGTACTGATGATTCATATATTTTATAAATATGTGCACATGCAGGAGGAAACATGGGAGAGAAAAGTGGATATGTGGGATTAGTGGCCTGATCATTAAAACATGGAATCATAGGTATGCTTGGGAGTACAACTTTAGGTCGATATATTATAATGTGTGTGGGGGGGGGGGGGGGGTTTATGATCCCAAACTTTAATGGAGATGTCTTGAGCTATTTTACAGGTACTCTTTTACCTTTGTTTTGGTGTTTCCTATTTGGGTTTTACATTGCGGAGTTTTAGGGGAAAATTGATGAATTTTTTAAGGTGTATTGATTTTGCATGGTTGTCGCATGGATTTCCAAAACCATGCACCCAGATCAGTAAACTATGAGTACCCAAATAAAGGGTATTAACATTGATGGATCATGGTTTTAAAAAGTGTTCTCCCTCCTAGTTATAACTATTCACCCCCCCCCAGGTTCATGGTTAGGAAAATGTGTAGGGAAAACCGTGTACCCCTTTAGAAAACTATGCACATGGGTTTTAAGCCTCTGAAAAATTAAATGAAAATCCGAAAAACTCCAATATTAATCCTCAATCACCCCCACTAAGACCTAAAATCATTAATGTGAATTTTAGTGGCTCCAAGATAGGTTCCAAGGATTACTAACTCTATTCTTGATGAATTGACAATCCATTGATTGATATGAACCAATTTTTAGTATGTGGTCTATTCCTGATTGGGTACCTCCATCTCTCCCATATTTTTATCATCATTTGGAACGATTATTTTACTCCATTTTAGATGGATTAAATCTTGGTTATGATAGTTATACTTTTATTTCATCTTGATTTTAGGATTTGGTTCTAGATCTCATTCTTCGTTATGTTCTTGATAGTTCCACTTCAATTAAGGATTTTTTCCCTTGGTGAGTGTCCATAAATGATATTTAGGTAGGTGGTATAAATTAAAAAACACGTAGTCTTGATTTAATTATGTTTATTTAATTGTGAAATTTCAATTTCCATGATTGGGAAATTCCACCTAAAATTTAATTGATTAAATTAAATTTCCATGTGGTAATTATTTGGGTTGAATTGGAGAAATTGGAATTGGTTGACTCCGGATTAACTAATTAACTAAATGAAGTGATTATGAAATTAATTAAATTGTGGAATATATTTATTAATTAAATGTATATTTTTTTAATTAATGGGTTTGTGTAATTGGTCAATCAATGTGATTTTGAAATAATTGACAATGAGAAAAATGAGATGATTAGCTTAACTATAATGGGTTAATCGGTTATGTGGATTAAATATAGGAAAATGGATTAGTGATGATTCAATCATATTATTCCATGTGATTAAATTGTTTATCCATGATTTTTTTGATAATTTAAATTGTATCCATGATGAAAATGATAAAAATGGAGTTAATAATTATTAACCTTGGTTGATGTGATATATGTAATATTTTTGTGATTGATTTATACGCCAGTGTGAGACATGAAATGATGCTCCAAATACCCATATGTGATTGACTGATATAAGAGCATGGGACATGGACTAATTCTCCAAATATCCATATGTGATCGAGTGATAAACGTGGTGTGAGATAGGGACAGATGCTCCAAATATTCAGGGGGTCCTAGCCATGGTGTCATAGGCCAAAAATGTTGGCATTAGACTATGGTTCCAATTGGTCATGATATGAAATGAAATGAAACAAAAAATTATTATCATGTCATTTTATTATGTGATATCACGTGGGGATACTTCAGACTCTGGCATGCGCCGAACATGTATTCATGGTTTAGGTGTCATCGTTAACCCAGGTAATATATGTGGTTAATTAATGAATAATGAAATTTGGTAACTATCTACTTTATGTATTTTAAATTATTATTTAGACAAATTAATACACTTTTATTGACTAGATATTGTTTTAGACACCATTGGTGGTGTCTTACTGATTTTTACTCACACATTACTCAGGCATCTTAATCGATACCTGAATACACTTCACCTTTATGGGATAAGATAAGTTCAAGAGCCCCATGCCATATGGTTGAGTTTGGATAAAGCATGGTTGGGGGAATAATACCTAGTGTAGGGGCCCACATGGAAGTAGTAGTGTGTCTTTATTTTGGTTTTTAATTTATAAAATTAAAATATATATAGAATTCCACATCTGCAATTTTGATATGGATATTGTATTCCTATTCTAGGTCATCATATATTACTCATATGTTTTAGTTGTGGAATTATTTTGGTTTTTGGTTATTTTATATTGATTATTTATTATTTATTTACACTATTGTACTACTTTGATAAAGATTATATACTATTCTGTTGTTGATATATTAGACCCTCACTGCTACTTAGTAGCCTCTGGAATATGGGGAGAAATGCTTGAGGTCATGTAACCGACCAACTTGGGGCACCAATGTGTGACACCTAGATTAGGATGTTATTGTATTTTTCGTGTGGTTTCAACTTCATTAAACCAGGAAATTTTTATAATATTTTAACATCATGTGGTTAGGATGTATCTGTTTCTTTATAGTTTAACATCTTGCGGTAAGGATGTCAGACCAATCGTGGAAAATTGTGCAAGATGTATTATGTGTGCACGAAATCCATACATAGATCTAACTTGTACATAAGAAAAATTATCTCTTATAAATTTACCCTTATACAGTCAGGGGTGTATTTTTTTTTTTTTGTATCTAGATCTAGGATTGGTGATCTGGGTATCACTACATATCCTATGTTGGATAGAATAAAGCCACACGTAGTTCTTGAAGGAGAAAATCTCTAATTAGTTATGATTTATACATAGAGGGGACAATTGTTCTCATTTATTGTTATAGATGGACCAATAGTTTGAGATTAAGGAATCACTACATATCCTATGATAATAATAATCAATCCACACATAGTTTTCAAATGGGGGAACTCTCTATGCGTGTCTAACCTATATGTAGAGGGTGAAATTGTTTCTTTTAATTTTCGTAGCTGGACCTTGAATTGCAGATCCAGGAATCACTATATATCCTATGATGTTGGACTCAAACCAAAAGTTGTTATTGATAAATCATGTAGTATAATGTCATGTGGCGTGGAAATATGCTTCCTGATGTGAAAATGGAATATTTTGTTTGGGCATAGGTATGGAGGTCTGGGCATCACTAAGTATCATGTGATAGTAGGAATCAAGACACATCTAGTTCTTTAATGAGGTGTGGTGGGAAACCAAAACCATTAAAAATGTCCCTCTCTATAATGGTTCTTATTAATGTATAGTTTTATGTTATGAAAGAGAAATCAACCGTATAATTTAAAATCATGTTGTGAGGAATCATGGTGCCCCTTTTAATGTCTTCCATTTAGGGTCATGAAACCCCTATTATGAACTAATATGTTACAGTCATGCAAGGAGAGCCCTTACCAAAATTTATAATCTCACATGATCTATGCTCAGTGTGGGAAACTAGTAATGGAAGATGATTCTAATAACATGGATGAAATTGGAGAAAGTGTAGGAAACTTTTGTATCATGTGGTGGAGAATTCATGATATAATATCCATGAATCCATATGTTTCTCATTAGAATAATAATCAAGTCATACATAGTTCTAGAAACCTATGATGTTTAATTTCAAATGGAAATGACATCAGTTGTGTAGTTTAATGTCTTCTAGTAAGTACATGGTAGAATCAATGTGAAAGATGAGTAATTATGTGGTTTATCCCAATGATAGAGTTTTGGCATCAATACATATCCTATGATGGAAGGAATCAAGATACACATAGTTCATAGAAATTGTTCTGTGTAGTGTCATTCAGAGAGGACATTAGCTGTAAAGTTTATCGTAATGCTGTGAGTATGTGATTTTCCCATATTTGGATACAATAGTCTAAAAAAACCTTTCCAATCATTCAGAGAGTTCTCACGAGTCAAAGACAACATTTCATAGGTATTTGTTAAGATCTTCTGATTCTAGATGTTAGGCCACTGAGTTAATGGTTATGCCCTACTAGAAACATATTGCATTAAAAATTTGGAGGTGACCCTCATATCTCTAATATGGTAGGTTCCCATACTCCAATATTCTACAATTATTTAATATATTTGGGTGAATATAAAGCATTCACACCATTTTTGACCCATTTGAGATCTTGTAATTGGAAGTTGAAATCATTATGGACATGTTTGAGAGGTTGTATCTTGATAAAACTCTCTATATCTCCATTCCAACTTCTTCTTAATTATATATATATATATCATTACCTGGTCATACCACAGAGGTTTCTTCTTTGGGTCACCTTTTAACCATAGTGAAGTGCTTCTGATGGTTGATGGGTCACTATATATGGTCAACCTCGATGTTTCGTGTACTTATCTATATGAAGGCATATTTTTTTTAAAAACCAATATATATATAGGTTTCTAATAAATAGTAGGATTTCCATTCCCATGGAAGATATCACTGTGGGTACGTTGACTATGGAATATGTCAGGATAAGAGTCCTTTCAATCCTTATCCACGCTACCACAACGAAGACTATCATGGTAATTACCTTTTTATTCATCATTTAAAGAGTCGATGAACCCTTGGGGTGTTGAGAATGTGTCTAAAAAAAATTAGGACACTGGGCATTTATTAGGTTAGGGTATGATCCTCATTCTACATCATGGTAGAAATATGTCATCCTATAATTTGGGGTGGAGTAGGGTTTTAAGATTTCTCTATAACAGCTCCTGAATACATTGATAACCATTTGATGTGATATGAATATGATTCCATTGTTGAGAAGTTGTGGGAATATGTAAATGATCTTATTTTACAAGAGTATGAGCCTGTCTTGAGGCATGCTCCACTCTCACATGGTGGGACTCAGCTAGAATGGGGATATGATCCCTATCCTAGGAATTTAGAATATTCCACTGGTCTTTTCTGGTAGGATTATGGGCCTATCTAGAGGCATGTTCCACTCTCACTTGGTGATCCCCAGTTGGAACATGATTATATGCCCATTATGAATATTCATTCCTAGTCATCAAATTTTGAGTGACCTCTGAATTGGGATAAGTGATATGATCCTCTTCCAATTTTCTAATGGCATATTTTTAGTTGCTTTGTTAATAGGAACATGAGCATGTCCTGAGGTATGTTCCACTTTCACTTGATGTGACTCGATCAGAATGGAGATATTTTCCCGATCATGAGGTTTTGTAGTATGCCATCGATATTTTTTTAATAGGAATATGAGAATATCCCAAGAAATGTTATACTATCACATGGTGATCCCTGACTAGAATAGGGATATGAGCCCAATCCTAGGTCATTGGAATATGATGTTGCTATTTTACGATAGTAATATTATCCTATCCTGAGAAATGTGCTACTCTCACTTGGTGAGACCTGATCAAAGAAGGGATATGATCCTGATCGTATGTCATGTCCCTTACTAGTATATATCCCTAATCATCTTGGAAAAGAGTAAGGATATGCACTTTCTCTAGAGTATCCACTTGGTCATACTAATTAGATTGTTGTGATGTTTGGGCTATTGGGATAAGAATACATTCCTATGCTCAAATTTTCACTAGAATATGCCGTAAGATCCCCTTTATTGTTGTCACAATGTACTAGAACTTCAACATGGTATGAAAAGTAATATATGCATGTATGCTTTTAGCTTATAGGATGTGTTTGTAAATATCTTTGATTAAAGTTGGGATATACACCCAATCTTTTCTTTCTTGTACCATCAAAATAGGATTTTTCACCTTATATATGAGGGAATATAATTATACTCACCACATACTTGATTACCATATATGATATCATCCATGGAATAGAATTATACTTACTTAATGCTTGCTTCCCATATATGATACCATCCATCGTTTTAACTAGAAGGGATATGAGAATTTTTCCCTTGGTCTGCATCTTTCCCCAATCAAAAAGGTTTCCTAGATCCCAATTATTTGTGTCTATGGATGGCATGTCAGATATTCCCTTCATCAGGGGACTAGTATTAGATATTTTGTGATATAAATGGGATTGTGGTCAAGCTATATTGCTGGTACCTTTGGAAACTAAAATTTCCACTGGATGTTGATGATGTCTCTCTGATATTTAGATGCCACACATTTTATCATCATGTGACTAATATGTTCTCTATGCAATTTATCATCATGAGGAAAGGACAATTTTGTGAAGTTTATCATCATGTGGTCGTCACATAACATGTTTAATCATCTGGTGACCAAGACATGTTCATTTAGTTTATCATCATGTGAATAAAATGTTATCTATGTAGTTTCATTTCATGCGGTAATGACATCATCCATACAATATAACAACTTATGGTAAAGACATCAACCATGCAGTTTATCATATTTCTATATGAAAAAATGTGGATAAACTATTTGGAGAGTCATTATTATGATGGATCTTTGATAACTCTTATGAATATTGAATGTGTTTTGGGATCCTCCAACTCTATCAAGACTTCAATTACCTACCTCTCTAACCTATATTTGAATACAAATTATCTCTATACCTTTTTTTGAGACATAAATGGTAGGGGAAATGGTCTTTGTGGTCAGTAAACCCTATCAAATTTGGATTTCTCATTATTTGGAGTTCCATTAAAACATTTTAAATGGAAGAGTCAAAATACCCAGGGACATTTTTTGTTTGGAAAGAATAAGATTTTTCAATATTGTGTTGAATGATGGTAACCTATCCCTGGGATGTATATGGATCATTTCGTGTTACAAAACATGTGTGTCCAATTTATAGTGATCATATGACTATAATGGGAATTCATGTGTTAGTGGATCCAATATCCCCATGCCCCTATACAACTAAAGCCATTATTTAAAGGAAAATAAAACTTCTCTTGTGTTCACGAGATGCTGATGGAAGGGGAAATGGTTGTCATGTCCAATCATTAATCCTTCACTTAGATTTCCCATTATTGATATCACTATAAATCAATTTTCCATGTCACAATTAAAGTGCATGGGGATATGTTTTTATTGGAAGGAATATACTTTTTGATTTCTATCTTCAAGAGATGGGTGAGCATGTCACTTCTCTTGTGTGTTATTTATACCTATGTTTGTGCAAGTTCACAACTATGTTTAGAGATTAGGATGAAGATTACTAGTCTATATTAGTCCGAGGGAAGGTACTATAGAATTTTTGGTCTTTGATAACACAAATTCTCCCCAATGAATAAAAGATCTTGAATCTCTTGGAGGCTTTGTGGTAATGGTTAAAGTATGATGTTTTCTAAAATCCCTCATATGATGAGTGGGAAATATAGAAATTCCCCCATCCCAATTGGATGGGGAGAGGTGGAACAATATCTGTATTTCCCCTAATGAGGGGATGATAAATATGAAAATTTCTCAATCCCAATGTGATGAGGAACATCACTATAAGGTGATATTCCTTAGGAAGGTATTGATATATCATTCTTAGGTAGAGATCCCAGGAGCATTCCTAAAATTATTTCCCAAAGATCCATATTTTTTGGTTGGAGTTAAGTGATCATTTATTTTGAAAAAATTTCCTTGTTATCCTCAAGGGGCTAGCTGGAAGGATCCATGAACATGGAAAGTCCTCTGTCAATGGAAGGGCGAGTGAATGATTTCATGAGTCTTAATGTGGACCCCAGAGATTGAATCCACTTCTTCCAAATGACGTATTCTCCACTTTTATTACCCTAAAAATACCAACATGGTTGGTGCCACCTTTTGTAGATTCCTAACATATATTTTTGAGCCCTTATTCTTCTATACTAGAGGTAGAAGGTAGGACAACCTGTTGTGACTCAGATGACTACAAGATGATATGATTATAATCTTTATCAGTCTTACTATCTTGATTCAGTGAGAATTAATCATATTAGATTAATGTCATTTTAATGGAGGCATATGGATACTAGATCCCCTCCTCAATAGAGTATCTCATTTGGAGGGTATATGCTTGAAATACCATTTCGAAGGTCAGTGACCACTATACCATTTGATGGGATGGTTTCCATAGTATCATTTTAGGTATAAGTGATCATTTTACCATTTGATGGGTTTGTGCACCTATTGAAGATGAACCATGGTTAAAATATGAGAATAATTCCCCAAAATATATAGGTTTTGGTTCCCCCTTTGATTCCATAATCACCAAGGATAACTTTGATGATGTTATAACCCTTAGATGGTGATGATCCAAGATTGATTCTAGGATACTGTTTGGATACCCTAATGAGACCCATACATATAGGTGGAAGTAGGGATATAATACTACATTGAATATTCATTATTTGGATACCCATTGTGGGCTCTCATGCTAGATTCTCCAACTTTGATAGTTGGTGTAGGCACAACGTCCTCTGGATCTCCTAATGGAATCATGGCCACATGTCAATAATGATAAAAAAATGGATGGGATACCTCCAAGGTAGATCATATGTGATTGAGTTGGCATGATGATTATCCTCATCCATATACATAAGGTAAGGAAGTTATGCATTGTATCACTCTAAGGATAAGCATGTAAAGTAGTTGAATGTGGAAATAAGGGACACTTCCTTCTTTATGGTGTCTTATGGGAAAGAAGACTAATGGGAATTAATACTCTAAATGATTTAACAATATTAATCCAATGTTGGGATAGATCCAATAGTTTGGTACTCATAAGCCCATACATTCACCAACTGGCACTGAAAGTGGTGTATTGGTGAAAACGTACATCAAGGCCTCGGGGCCAACACAACTTTTCCAAAATTATCAGAATCCATTGGAACATTCAATGATTTCATTTTAATTCTATGGAATTTGGAATGTCTTGGAGAACCAAAAAAAAATTATATTAGTGAAACATCATATATAAGAGTATACGTTCAATCAATTACTTTCATTGTTAAAAGAGAAAGTTGAAGTCCCTTATTTTTATGCAAGGCACACTGTAGTAAAAAAATATTTCAAGTTTGCAATTTTGTTATGATACAAGTGTAGAAAAACCTATACCAATGTGAACTGTTCAGTATATATTATTAACCATTGAAAGGGTCAATAATGTTAACTAAATTCGCATTGGTTTCACCACTGTGTTTCCCAAAAAATGGTAGAATGGTCATTTTCCTGATGCTTGGTTGTGAGGGGGGGTTAAATGTGATTCAGAATTTTCTACATCAAGTTTACAATATTTTTCTTTAATAGAAACTATCAATGATTCCAACATCCATAACTATGTATGGACCTACTTTCCAAAGGTATCTGGTCCTTTTGGGTTTAATACCCAATGACGCTTAAAAACTCACATTGGTCAAGAGGATGGGTGGTCAGGATCATCACATCCTTTGCGGGGGGGATTGTTACCTTCTACATGACTCTCTAATATATTTAAGATATGTTCATGAAATCCTTTCCAGGTATGGATGTGGGACTAGTTACCCCTATTTCATTGACTTGATCAAAACCAAGTCTTAATAGGAGTCACTGTGTTCATATCACAGGTTCCCCATATTTATACTATTTATTTATGATTCTTTAGTTTAGGGCCATGTTTGGGGACACTGAAGTTTATTAATATCACAGGAGAAAATTGGTGTCTTGTATATGGTATTAAACCCCTACGAGGTTTCCTACGTAACTAGTGAAAATAGGAATCAAAACCCACATGGTTCATTTTACAAATATTAAGGTCATGTGTCAGGACCTATGCATTCAATTTAATGTCATATGGTAAGGACGTAAATATCGGGCTCGGACCTCAATGAGAAACCCTATATATACTATTTAAGATAGGAATGAATGAAAATGTTGTTCTTATATGGGTGTTTGTGTCATGAGAGATACAACAATAGAGGCCTCAAGTGGGACTTATACATATAAGGATGCTCTAGATTGCTTCACTAGGAGTATATCCCTCCGAGTGAAGATGATATGTGCTCAGAATTTCTAACACCCCAAGCTTCCATGGTAAGTTTGCCTTTGAATATTGCAATAGCTTGCGTTATATGCAACTTCGAGATTCTAACACACCGCGACCAATCAAACTAGCTGTTATGAATAGTAAAACCCACTTTTTGAAATTTTATAAATTTTATCTTTCAAAACGGACTTCATTTTTGGATTCAGAAAATTGAAATTATCTTAGGGTGAATTTTTGGTATTTTTCTGAAAACTTTCAATTTATGATGAATTGTGAAAAAACAATGCGTCAATGGTTAAAACTGACTTTTTATTTAAATAATTAGTTATTTTATTTTATTTTATTTTAGGTAAAAATAGATAAATAATACATATATATTTTCAACTTAATTCATTAGAGTCATTTTCTAATAAGTTTAGATATATAAAATTTTATCAAACTATTTATCGTCTTTTACCCACCTCCTAGGTGCATTTGCAAATTTGTATACAACATAATTTTACCATTTCTGTGAGTTGAATTTCAAAAATCCAAGAAACACAGTTAATATCAGTAAGTAAAATGTGGTTCAATAAGATGCAAATAATTTTTAGTGAATAGTAACGTTTTTACTTTCATTTACCACGATTAAAAGTAAATAGGGTAATCAAGGGTAAAAATGATATCATAATTACCCTAACACATGGACTAATTCTATTATATAACATTAATTTGACAAAAAGGAACCTTAGAAATAAAATATGATCCCCTTTGGTCCATGTGGATTATATTAGGACATTTATTATTATTTTATTTAAAGAAGAGTTAAAAGAGTTAAAATCAAAGTTTAATAACTAAAACATTTTTAATATAGGGTTATACATATGATAAATTCGACTATAAATAATCATTAGAAAGATAAAAATATTTAATATATAATTGTAGTTTATTTATAAATTTTAGACATTATATAATTAAATTTATCTATAACATAATGATGATGCAGTAATTACCTTATTAGTGAATGATTAAAATAATTGATATTATAAATATCCAAATAAATCTTTTATGAGACTTGAAATGAATTAAATTAATTTTATTTGTTAATATTACATGTTAGGGTTTATCAAATTAATTTTCATAAGTAATAATTTTGTTACGAATTTAAGAAAAACCAAATACCAAATAGTGTCAAAATGGACATAAAAGAGTTTTAAAAAAATATTATATTATTAATTGGTATTCTATTCCTAAAAATCTAAGGTTCAACCAAAGGGATTAAATAATATTATATATTTCATTAATGAATTACTATAGGTTCTCTTGGAAGTTTATAGTATGTTTATTAACCACATAATATAAAAATACAAATAGACATGGTAAATGTCAAACATTTTAACTAAGAGTTAAATCTAAAAGATAAGGTTAATATGATGAACTAAACCAGTATAAAACCTGTTGGTTGAGATTTTTTCGACCCATCCCCTCCTTATCCTTTAAATAATTCATTTTGGAACCATTATAAATCTAAAATGAATTTATTATAAAAAAATATTTCATGCTTTTCCTAAAGTGACCCTCACCTCTCTTATAAAAGGTCCCCTCCCCTTATCTCAAATTCACACCTTCAAAGCCTTTTGGATCATCCAACACCAGACCTAATATCCTATAAAATATCCTACATTAATCCTAGAGGCCATAATTTAGTCATAAAGCCAAGATAAGGATCCCCTTTGATTAAATCAAAAGGAAGAACCCGAAGAAGAGGTAAATATTTCACCACCTCTTTCAAGTTCTTTTCTTCTTCCACTTCCCCTTCCTTTTTTTCCATTCTAAAATAATAACTCCAGTATATTCTATATACTGTGATGTTATTAAAAAAATTTTACAACCATATTCATTATTCTATCCATCCTATAAATGACAAAGTCACCATACGTGCATACATATGGATTACCGTCCTCACGTCGTGGTGTAGTTTGTTATTCAAACACTTCATCATTTGAATGGGTATAATAATGAGTAAAAATGATGTAAGTAATAAACATAACATGATAATTATTCTTTAAATATGATATACCATCCAATTATATACAATTATAATATCAAAATAATGATATTGTCGCTCGTGCATACATTCGTATTACCATCTCCACGAACGCGATGAGATTCATTCCCCATCGTAATCATTCAAGAATAATTTTAATTTTATGACTAAAAATAATTTTTATGAACATAATATCATTATTTATATGAATCAAATACATCCAATCCATAACATAAATGGCTTATGTAACCAAGCATATAAAGTAAAACGAATTAGTTAACACCCGAAATGATGATACTACTGAAATATCATTAACAAAGAAATATTAGAAGATCATATATGATACCATATTATAGTATATAGTTCTTGAATAATTTAATAACAATTAATTCACCATTATATAGGATTTTAACCTACCCTTGACCAAGGAAAAGTACTATGTAATGATAATTTCACAATCTCTTTATTATCTGAGGATTTTTTTTACGTAAGTATCTACTGGGACCTCTTTATCATCCATATCCGTGTTTCTTAAAAATATAATTCAAAACATTTTTACAATTCACTAGACTATTTGTTAAAGTCATTTATACCCTTGTTTTACTTTATATAAAATGTTATGAAAGGAATCGTTCTGTTGTTTTCCAAACAAGTTACTTTATGACCTTTTCGATAAAATTAAGGTAAGAATATTTTTTTACTTATACGGCGGGTGCAACTATTTTCAAATGTTATAACATCATTGAAGCTTCCCTTAAAATCTTATATAAATATTTTAAAAATAAATATTTTATTTTATAATTATATGACTTTTAAATGATTTTAAAATAGAAAGAGATATTTCTCTAAAAAAAGTTTTGATTTCATCTATGTCAACATCTGTTGATGGATTTTAAGCTTATTTGAAGTTGATTTATTATGATACAAACCCTCCTTATTGTATTGAAGGTTTTTTGATATTTTTTACTGTGGATGTTTTATTTTTATACCATTCATGGTTTATGGATAAAGTATTGAAATTTCATATGCTAGTTTTAATACGAATGTTTATGTTATGTTTAATTCTTTTCATATGAGGAATGCATTGGACATAGTAAGTGATGTGTAGAGCCCGCTATAGCTCCTTGATGCATCAGTAGGTCTCATGAGACAAACTAGTGTCTTGGAACAAGGCCTTGACAGAATTGTATTTGTATTCTTGGCACAATGCCTTGACTATGTGGTTATGAAGTTTGGCATTATGCATTCTATCTTTATGAAAGTGGTTGTTGATATTGCATGTGATTATTCGACTAGTAGAATATCCATGTGAATGATTAAATGGAATTATTTGATTTTATATTTTCCATATTATGTTGATTTTTATGTTTAAAATTATTTTTATTTAGTCTTATACATTTCCTTAAATGTTTATGCTTATTTATGAAAGTTTCTGCTATGTTGTTATCCTTACTGAGAATCTAAGCTCACCCCTTTCTATGTTTTATTTTTCCTAGGATGCAAAGAAGTATATTATGACTGACCTGTAGGTATAGTCTAAGGGATATGAGTGTGGCCTATGAAGACTATGTTGTTGTATTTTTTTCATTTTATAATGTAATGTAAAACTTATGAATGTATCTAGTATTTCCAAGGTTACTAAACTAATCGGTCTTTCGAGACTTGATCTTTTGTGATCATGCCAATGTTAAGTAATAACACACAAAATCTTGGTAATTAGGGTTGTGGAATTACAGTCGGTATTAGTGGAAGTTTACTACAAACCTTGGAAGCTAGATTTATAAAAACTCTAATTAGATAACATTACCATAAGGTAGACTTCGAGGATTAGTGTAGAAGAACTTCCTAGAATTTTGGTACTGTATAGATTTTGTGAGTTTTCCATGAAATACATCCTTGTATAGATAGGAGTAGGTAGAGATGGCTCTAGCACATACATACCTAGGGGTAAAACCCGAAAACACCACTTTGAGCTAGATTCCAACAGGAACTGGTGCACGAAAACAGGCCTTGATGCACGCTTGGTTACGACACTCCTGGGGGTTATGCTTAGGATAATTATCATTTTCTTTACAAACCATTATGAAGGTTTTTTGACTATATACTTCCTCAAAGAAACCCATTTTATGATTATGTATTATATCCATAAACTGTTCAATTTATGTTAAGTGTTTTACAGGTTTGGAATTATGTATTGTGATTCATAAACTAATCTAGTGTATTCTATTGTTTAGAAATGGCACCTAGTGGAAGTAATAGAAACCATATCAATGCACATAATCCATGTTGGGATCTCCCTCCTACTGAAGATAGTATTAGTGGATCTGGTGAAGCAATTGGTGCTGATCAGCTTATCACCATACTGAGATAACTCACTCAAGTTGTGAATAATAACCTTACACGTATGGAGCACCCTGATCCACAATGTAGAGGATTAATGTTAGACCACTACATGAGGAAAAAACCACCAACATTTAATGGGAGTACAAATCCATTAGTAGATGGGCAATGGATATGTTCCTTACAAAAAAAATTTAATGCTTTCGGGAGTAGGTAAATGGAAAACGTTTTCATGGCAGTTATCACCTCATGGGAGATACAGATCAATGATTTTCATTAATTCAAAACAAAAAAGAAGATGATGAAGTATCAAATATGGAATGGAGGGTGTTAAAATATCTTTTCTTAGAAAAATAATTTCCTTGTGACCATTGATCGTATATGGAAAGACAATTTTTGAGTCTAAGGCAAAAAGAGGATGAGAATGTCGCAAAATATGAGGCTAACTTTACAAGGTTAGTAATTCATGCATCAGATAATATACGTAACCCAAGGAGTAAGATTGATCCATTATTTTATGGGTTAAAACCATTTCTTCATCAAGAATTACTCTCATAATCCTTCTCATCATACGAAGATATTGTCTCATGTGCTATCAAGATAGAAAAAGAATTCTCTCTATCTTCAACATTAAAGAAAAATAGGAGAAGAAGAGATCTGTTAAACACTATAAAAATGGTAATAAGGGGAAGAGGAAAATAGTTGAATATCCATCCTGTAGTAAATGTAGGAAGAAACACCCTGGTGCTTTCCTGGAGGGAATGTGAGTCTTTTACAAGTGTGGTGAGAAAGGCCACCAAGCTCGTGATTTCATGCAGAAGAAAGAGTCTATCAATGTTGAATTCTACAATTATAGAGAAAAGAAGATTTATGTAAGTTAATGTCCTAAGATCCAAGGTAACTTAACTCAAAAAGGACAAGGGAGCACGTTCATGCTTATGCGATCACTACTACAGAGATTGATGCTCCGAAAGATGTAGTGGCATGTAATTTAATGGTTTCCTCAAGTTTATCCAATGCTTTATTTGATTCTGGATCATCGTATTGTTTCTTATCTTCCCAATTTTCTAAGAAAATTAGATATTTTCCATTTTACTTAACAAAGGGAGTTGTCAATCAAAACACCTAAGGTAAGTATCATTGCAGCAATGTTTGTTGAATTAGTTCCCATTAGGGCATATAAATGTTATTTATCTGCTGATATCATTATCATACCCATGATTTAATTTGATATAATCCTCGAAATGGATTGTCTTTCAGACCATGATGCGAAAAATTCTTGTACGAATAAGGAGGTTACAATTTTTGATGATGATAATGAGCACCTTATCTTTAGATCAAAAACCTCAACACCTGATTCTTATCTAGATCCACCCCTAGTAGCTCTACTAAATTCAATTATTGAGGAGGATGAGAAGGAATTAATTATAGGGTAGTAAAAGAATGTTCTAATAGAGGGTGTACCTATTGTGCAAGAATATGTTTATGTGTTTTTAGAGTATTTACCTAGACACCCTCCAAAACGACAAATTGAGTTTTCCATTGATTTAATTTATGGTTCAAGGCCCATATCGATGACCCCTTATAGAATGTCCATTGTAGAATTAGTGTAACTAAAGAAACAAATAGATGAATTGATTAATAAGGGTTTTATTCACCCTAGTGTTTCCCTATGGGGAGCCCCTGCCCTTTTTGTTAAGAAAAAGACGGATCTATGAGGTTTTGCATTGACTACAGGGAGTTCAAAGCTATAAAAATAATGAATAAGTATCTCTTACCTCGCATTGATGATTTATTCAAATAACTTCATAGAGCTCAATATTTTTCAAAGATTTACCTTTTATCTAGTTATCATCAGTTGTGTGTGAAGAAGGAATATGTTCCGAAAAAAGTATTTCGAACTAGGTACGAGAATTATGAGTTTACAATAATGCCATTTGGGCTGACTAATGCACCCTCGGTTTTCATGGATCTAATAAATAGTGTTTTAAAGGAATATCATGATGAATTTTTAGTGGTATTTATTAATGATATCCAGGTATACTACAAAAGATATGAAGATCATGATAATCACTTGCTCCCCATTCTGAAAACCCTCTGAAGAAATGAATTATATGGGAAGTTTAGAAAATGTGAATTCTAGATTCAAGAGATTTATTTTCATGGCCATATTGGCTCTAAGGATGGAATATCTATTGATCATTCAAATAACAAGGCAATCCAAGAACGGTCAGCTCCGACGAGTATAACTGAGGTACGTAGTTTTATTGGTTTTGCAGGTTATTATCGGTGTTTTGCCTATAATTTTTCCCGATTGGATAACCCATTAACCAAGATTGCACTTAAAGGGGTTAAATTTGTTTAGAAAAAAGTGTGTGAAGAATGTTTGTAAGAACTGAAGAGAATATTAGTCAATACTCATATCTTGACTCTACCATCATTGAACGATGGGTCTGTTATTTATAGTTATGCTTCAAATAAAGGAATTGTTTGTGTCCTTATGCAAAATGATAGAGTTATTACTTATGCATCACGACGGCTAAAAATTATTGAGAAAAACTATCCTACTTACAATATTGAGTTAGCAACTATAATATTTTCTCTGAAAATATAGAGACACTATCTCTATGGTGAAAAATTTGAGATTTATATTGATCCCAAGAGTTTGAAGTATATTTTCTCACAAAAACAACTCAACATGAGGTAAAGGTGATTGCGTGAACTACTCAAGGATTATGATTTCACAATACACTACCACCAGGGGAAGGAAAATAAGGTGTAATATTCTTTGAGAAGAAAGGATCGTTGAGTTTTGAACAAGATGATAGATGAAAGGGATCCTATTTTATGGATCTAGTGAAAATGGACATGAGGATAATCATGGAAGGTGAAACATCAATACATTTTCAAATGGTTTCCAAAAAATCTTTACTAAAAAGGATAAAAAGTTCTCAGAATGATGATGAGGAGTTTAAAAAGAAGATTAAAGCTAGGAATGATGGGATATTGAGTGACTACATATATGAAGATGGGATCTTGATATTTGGGAAGAGACTTTGTGGTCCAAATATACCGGATCTAAAAAGGGAATTGTTATAAGATGCTTATGGATCCAATTTCTCTATAAACCCTGGTAGCACCAAGATAAATAGATATTTGAAGAAAAACATTTGGTGGGACAACATGAAGAGAGAGATTGTTGATTTTGTGTCAAGATGTATGGTTTTTCAATAAGTGAAATCTAGAAGGCAACAACCTAGAGGAGTCATGAAACATCTTCCCATACCTGAGTGGAAATGGGATAATATTGTAATGGACTTTGTCAGGGGGCTACCAAAGACCCCTAAAAGGAATGATGCAATATGGGTCATTGTTGATCATCTTATCATGTTAACACATTTTCATTCTATAATAGAAGATTTACCACTTGAATGTCTAGTAAGACTATATATTAATGAAGTTTTAAGACTTCATGGAGAACCCTTATCAACTGTTTTCTATTGTGATCCTTGTTTTACATCACGATTCTAGAAAAAAATTTAGAAATCCCTCGATACTAAACTTTTCTTGAGCACTACCTACCACCCAAAAACTGATGGACAATCAAAATGAACTATTCAAAACTTAGAAGACATGTTGATATCTTGCTCACTTGACTTTCAAGGTATGTGGGATCAATATTTACCTTGGGTAGAATTTTCTGATAAAAATAGCTTCCATTCAAGTAATCAGATGGAACCATATGAAGCATTGTATGGAAAGATATGTCACACACCAACTGGTTGGGATGATATTGGTGAAAGAAAACTCATAGGCCCAGAACTTGTTGAGGAAACAATGAAAAAGGTGAAAGTTATCGAAACCCACATCAAAGAAGCCCAAAGTGGGAAAAAGAGTTATGACGATAACTAATGGAAGGATTTGGAATTTAAAGTAAGAGACCATGTTTTCTTGAAGGTATCTCCATGGAAGGGTGTTATACATTTTGGTAAGAAAGGTAAATTGAGTCCCATGTACATCTGACCTTTCGAAATTCTAAAACGGATTGGAGTTGTAGCTTATTGTTTGTCAATGCCTCCAAGTCTCTCCAAAGTTCATGATGTGTTCCACGTATCACTGTTGAGAAAATACATGCCTGACCCAATGCATGTACTTACCTATGAGGAAATTGAACTGGAACCTGATCTGCCTTATTGTGAAGATCCTGTCAAAATTCTAGATACAAGAGAACAAGAGCTGAAGAACTGGACGACTCATCTGGTAAAAGTTCTATGGAGAAACTATAAGAAGGACGAGGAAACATGGGAACCAGAGGAACTTATGATGAAGAACCACCCAAATATTTTTATGCTGTATTATTATAGAAATTTCAAGGATAAAATTATTTGAAGTAGGGAAGAATGTAACACCCCAAGATTATGTGATATGTTTCCCTTTGAATCATGCAATAGCTTGCATTGTACGCAACTTCAAGATTATAACACACCGCGACCAATCAATCTAGCCATTATGAATATTAATACCCAATTTTTGAAATTTTATAAATTTTATCTTTCAAAATTGGCTTTATTTTAGATTCGGAATATCGAGATTAGCTTAGGGTGAATTTTTGGTTTTTTTATGAAAACATTCAATTTTTTATAAATAGTGAAAAACCACTGCGTTATTGGTTAAAACCAACTTTTTATTTAAATAATTAGTTATTTTATTTTAATTTAATTTAGGTCAAAATAGATACATAATACATATATATGTTCAAAATAATTCATTAGAGTCATTTTATGATAAGTTTAGATATATATAATTTTTTTGAACTATTTACCGTTTTTTACCAACCTCCTAGGAGTATTTGAAAATTTGTATAAAACATAATTTTACCGCTTCTATGAGTTGATTTTCAAAAATCTGAGAGACATGGTTAATATCAGTATGTTAAATGTGATTCACTAATATGAAAAAAATATTTGGTGAATAGTATCTTTTTACTTTTATTTACCACGGTTAAAAGTAAATAGGGTAATTAAGGGTAAAAATGATATCATAATTACCCTAAAACATTCCCTAATTCTATTGAATCAGTGTAATTATACCAAAAAAACATAGGAATAAAATAGGATCCCCTATGGTCCACATGGATTAGATTAATACATTTATTATTATTTTATTTAAAGAAGAGTTAAAAAAGTTAAAATCAAATTTTAATAACTAAACCATTTTTAATATTGGGTTATACATAAGAGAAATTTGACAATAAATATTCATTATAAAGATAAATATATTTCCTACATAATTTTATTTTATTTATAAGTTTTAGACATTAAATAATTTAATTTATTTATGACATAATGATGATGCAGTAATTACTTTATTAATAAAAGATTAAAATAATTGATATTATAAATATCCAAATAAATCTAATTTGAGACTTTTAATGAATTCCATTAATTTTCTAGGTTAATATTATATGTTACGGTTGATTAAATGAATTTTGTTTGAAGTTATAATGTTATGAATTTAACAAAAACAAAATACCAAATAGTGTCATAATTGACATAAAAGAGTTTCTAAAACAAATATTATATTAATAATTTGTATTCTATTCCTAAAAATATAATGTTTGGCCAAAGGGAATAAATAAAATTATATATGTCATTAATGAATCACTTGAAGTTCACTTGTAAGTTTATATTAAGTTTATTAACCATATAATATAAAAATACAAAGAGACTTGGTAAATGTCAAACTATTTAACTAGGAGTTAAATCTAAAATATAAGGTTAGTATGATGACCTAAACCTGTCTAAAACCTATTGTTTGAGGGTTTTTCTACCCATTACCACCTTATAATTTAAATAATAAATTTTGGATCCATTAGAAACAGAAAATGATTTTATTATAAAATAATATTTCAAACTTTTCCTAAAGTGACCCCCACCTCTCTGATAAAATGGCACCTCCACTTCTCTCAAATTTACACATTCAAAGCCATTTGGCTCAGCCAAAACTAGACCAAATATCCTATAAACTTTCCTACCATCATTATAGAGGCCTTCCTTTAGTAATAAAGCCAACCTATGGAGCCCTTTTGATCAAATCAAATAGAAGAACCCGAAGAATAGGTAAATATTTAATCACCTATTTCAAGTTCTTTCCTTCTTCCACTTACTATTTATTTTTTGTTTCCATTATAAAATAGGAACTCCAGTATCTTCGATATAAAGTTATGTTATTATAAAAATGGTACTACCATATTCATTATTCAATCCATACTATAAATGACAAAGTAACTATATGTGCGTACGTACAGATTACCGTCTCCACGTCGTGGTGTAGTTGGTTATTCAAACACTTCATCATTTGGATGGGTATAATAATAAATATAAATGATGTAAATAATAAATATAACATGATAATTATTCTTTATATATGATATATTATCCAATTATATATGATTTTAATATCAAAATAATGATATTGTTGCTCGTGCATACGTCCGGACTACCGTCTCCACGAACGCAATGAGATTCATTCTCAATCGTAATCATTCAAGAATAATTTTCATTTTATGATTTAAAATAATGTTTATGAACATAATATAATTCTATATATGAAACAAATACATCCTATCCATATAAACCATGGGTTACATATCCAATCATATAAAGGAAAATGAATCAGTTAACACCCAAAATGATGATAATACTGAAATATCATTAACAAAGCAATATTAGAAGATCATATATGATATCATATTAATTTATATAGTTCTTTTACAATTTAATAAAAATTATTTTACCATTATACATAAGTTTATACTACCCTCGACCAAGGAAAATTACAAGGTAATGGTTAGTTCCACAATCTCTTTATTATCTGAGGTTTTTTTTACGTAAGTATCTACTATGATTTCTTTATCATCCACATCCATGTTTCATACAAATGTATTCCCAAACATTTTTACTATTTACTAGACTACGGGTTAAATTCATTTATACCCTTGTTTGACTATTTATAAATTTTTTTGAAAGGAATCTTTCCGTTGTTTTCCAAACAAGGTACTTTATTACCTTTTTGACAAAATTAAGGTAAGAATGTTTTATTAACATATAAGGCGGGAGCAGCTATTTTACATCATTATAACATCATTGAAGATTCCCTTACAATATTATCAGAATATTTTTAAAATAAATGTTTTCTTTTATAATTATATGAATTTTAAATTATTTCAAAATAGAAAGAGATATTTCTCTATAAAAAGTTTTGATTTCATCTATGTCAACATCCTTTGATGGATTTTAAGATTATTTGAAGTTGATTTATTATGAAAAAAAATTCTATATTATATTGAAGTTTTTATGATATTTTTGACTATTGATGTCTTATTTTTATACCATTCAATGTTTATCGATAAATTATTGATATTTCTTTTGATAGTTTTAATAAGAATGTTTATGTTATGTTTAAACCTTTTCATATGAGGAATGTATTAGACTTAGTAAGTGATAAGTGGAGCCCGCTATAGCTCCTCGATGCATCGGTAGGTCTCACGATACAAACTAGTGTCTTAGCACAAGTCCTTGACAAAATCTTATTTGTAGTCTTGTCACAAGACCTTGACTATGTGGTTATGAAGTCTGTAATTATGCATTCCATCATTATGAATGTGGCTATTGATATTGAATGTGATGATTCGACTAGTAGAATATCCTTGTGAATAAGTAAATGTAATTATTTGATTTTATCTTTTCCATATTATTTTGAAGTTATATTTTAAAAGGCTTTTGTTTTAGTCTTATACATTTCCTTAAATGTTTATGCTTATTTATTAAAGTTTCCTCTATATTGTTATCCTTATTAAGCATCTGAGCTCAACCCTTTCTATGTTTTATTTTTCCCAGGATGCGAAGAAGAATATTTCGACCGTCCTGGAGGGATAGTCTAAGGGATATGAGTGTGGCTATAGAGATTATTTTGTTGTAGTTTTTCATTTTATAATGTAATGTAAAACTTAAGAATGTATCTAGTATTTCCAAGGCTACTGAACTAACCGGTCTTTCAAGACATGGTCTTTTGTTTTCATGCCAATATAATGTAATAATGCACCGACTCTGGGTAACTAGGGTCGGGGAATTACAGAATTACATACTAATGATAGTCCCACACTAGGAAATCTTAATCAAACTATTAGTACAATAATCAAAAGTCTCTAAGAACATGTGAGTCAATCACGGTGTGAGAAATAATAGATAACGAGAGATCAGACGGATTTCATGAGATCATATTCGTATAGGGCATACTCATTAAAATTTACCATTGAGAGGTATTATTAAGAATATCATATAGGATATAGTATTGATATCTATAATTAAGATGGGATCCTATGTATCATTTTTAATACATGAATTAGAGTCATTGTCGTTTGATTTATCCTTAACCTGTTGATGGGTTTGGGGTATCCAAAGGAATAATCAGAGCTTACACTTAAAACGATGCCTGTGTGAATTCATTATTCTCATCCACTAATAGAAAATGAATAATGTGGATATTATGGTAGAAATTTGTCCAATGATCTATCAATATTTGGGATTTGAAGGGACTTGCACTAGGGTGGATGCCTGTTGGAGCTCGGGCCTTAAGAAAGTATCCTACATATCCTATTTGGGAAGGAATCAGAGATCTCATTGTTCAATTATCCCCTAACCCACTGAAATGAGAAATTATGTGATCACACTAAGATACATCATGGTTGGACCTAATGTTTTTTCAATTATAGCATCTTATGATGGGATGGATACCTTTTGCATTATCATTCTCTACTCATAGATAAGGAGAGATAGAGACCATGAATGTTCTGTCTGATAGCATGAAACTAATAGGATTTCATGAGTATATAACCCTATCCCATTAAGGAAAATTAAATTATAAATGGGGGATATGACTAAAGTTTCTTGGACGGGGTCCACATGGTATGAGTTTGATTGTGTTTCTAGACGAAACAGACGTGTCATATGGGATTTTCCTAATATGCCATGGTTGTCCTGCAAGACATGTATTGATTTTTCACCTATTATGTTTGGGGTATCATTATAACATGGAATACATATTCATGTGTGTATTCCTAATATGATCACTATTCTTTTCATTATCAATTTAATTTTCTAGGATTTATTTTCATGATCATATTATTCATTTCTAAGGTGCTTCGCATAATCGATTGATTTTTCTTAGACATCTTTCCATAATTTGAGTGGTAATGTCTAAGGTGATTCACATAAAAAATTTCCTTATCTTCTACATCTTCAAATGATATTATTGGTCATGTCCATAGTACTTTACATAATTTATTGACTTGTCCTGGACATCATCGCATAATTGAATTAGACATGTTAAAGATGCCTCACATAATGAAAGAATACATGTCTAGTGTCTTGAACATGATGGAAGTAGAAATGTTTTCATGTTGTCACATGATCAACCTGGATTATCCTCATGCTTTCACATTATTCTTCTTGATATGTCAATAGGATATATCATGACAATTATGATATGTTTACATGTTTTTCTAAGATCCACTTGGCTTGTCCATAGGAAATTTCATGACAATTTGGATATGTCAATAAGTTGTTGTGACATCAACCTGAACTATTCAAGGCATGTCTTTCAATCAATCTGAGACATCTAGGGTCACCTAAGGACACTGTGAGACCAATGAATAATATTGTGATCATGCGACCTTAATTTAATCATGTAGAGGGGTCTGAAAAACAAATTAATTATTTTGAACATTAATAAATATTTAAGGTTCATATCTAAAGGGATCATGCCTTAAGTCCATATGGGAAATATCTTCATGGAAGGAGAGTAAATAGATATTGGATTTTTTCCACAATCGTACCTCCTAAGTCTTTCGTGGTAAAGGGAGGTCCTTATCTTTGGTATACATACATGTTGAGGGGAACCCCACGTAATGGATTTGCCTGATTCAAAATTTTCTACATCAGGTTTACCATGTTTTGCTTTAATAGAAACTCTCAATGATTCCCACATCCAAAAATGAGTATGGACCTACTTTCCAATGGTATCTATTCCTTAGGGGTTTAATACCCAATGATGCTTAGAAACTCACATTGGTCGAGAGGTTGGGAGGTTGGGATCATCACACCCTTTGGGGGGGGATTGCTACCTACTCTAGGACACTCTAATAGATTTAAGATATGTTGACAAATTCTTTTCCATGTATGCATATGGGATTGGTTTCCCTAGTTTCAATGACTTGATCACAACCATGTATTTATAAGAGTCACTACGTTCATATCAGAGGTTCTCCATAATTCTATTATTTATTTATGATTCATTAGTTTAGGTCCATGTTCGAGAACTCTGAAGTTTATTATTGTCTCGGGAGGTAATTAGTGTCTTGAAGATGTGATTAAACCTCTATGAAGATTCCAACATATCTAGTGAAAATATGAATCAAAACCTACATAGTTCATTTTATATAGTTTATGGACATGTGTCTAGACCCATGCATTCAATTTAACGTCATACTGTAAGGACATAAATATCAGGCTTAGACCTCAATGAGGAATCCTACATATATTATTTAAAATAGGAATCAATGTCTAAGGAGTTCTTATATCGGTTATTGTTTCATAAGAGCTACAACAATAGAGGCCTCGGGTGAGACTTATATATATAAGGCACCCTAGATTGCTTCACCAAGAGTATATCCCTGTGAGTGAAGATGAGATGTACTCTGACATTCATCCTAATTATAGTCCCACACTGGGGAATCCTAATCAAACTATTAGTACAATAATTACCAGTATCTAAGCCCATGTGATTCATGATCAGTGTAAGAAACAATAGATAATGAGAGATCAGACACATTTCATGATATCATATTCATATAGGGAATACACATTAAAATTTACCTTTGAGAGGTATGATTAAGAATATCATAGAGGGTATAGTATTGAGATTAGGAAATGGGATGGAATCCTATATATTCTATTTATAACATGAATTAGAGTCATTCTAGTTTGAATAATCCTTAACCAGTTGACGGGTTTGGGGTATCCAAGGGCATAGTTGGTGATTACACTTAAAATGATGCCTATGTGAAAGCCTTATTCTCATCCACTGATGGACGATGAAGAATATTGAACTTATGGTAGAAATTGGTCCCATAATCTTGGAATATTTGGGATATGAAGGGTCTTAGACCAGGGTGGATGCCTATTGGATCTCGGCCTTTAGAAAACATCCTAAATATCTTTTCTGGGAAGGAATCCGAGTTCTCATAGTTTAGTTATCCCTTAACCCACAGAAATGATATATTTATTGATCACACTAAGAGACATCATGGTTATACCTATATTCTTTTTAATTATAGAATCTTAGGTTAGGATGGATACCCTTTTCATTCTCATTCTCTACTCATTGATAAGGAGAGATAGAGACCGTGAAAGGTCTGTCTAAGAGCATGACACAAATAAGGTTTCATGAGTATGTAACCCTATCCCATTACGGAAAATTTTCTTATAAAGGAGGGATTTGACTAAAATTTCATGCATGGGGTCCACATGGCACGAGTTTGAGTGTTTTTCCAGATGAGGCAGAAATGTCATAGGAGATTTCCCAATATTCCATGGTTGTCCTGATGGGCATGTATTGATTGTTCACCTGATATGTTTGTGGTGTCAGTATAACATGGAAGACATATTCATGTGTGTCTACTTTATATGATAATGATTATTTTCATTATCAATTGACTTTTCTTGGATTTATTTTAATGATTAGATTAGTTATTACCAACATGCTTTGCATAATCGATTGAATTTTCTTGGATGTTTTCACATGATCAGAGAGGTAATGTCCGAGGTGCTTTACGTAAAAATTTCCTTATCTTGGACATCTTCACCTGATATTATTGGTCATGTAAAAGGTTCTTTAAATAATTGATTGACTTGTCTTGGACATCTTTTTATGATTTAATCAGACATGTTCATTATGCCTCACAAAATCAAAGAAGGCATGTCTAGTGTCTTTCGCATGTTTGAAGTAGAAATTTTTGTATGATGTCACATTATCAACATGAATTATCCATAAATTTTCACGTGATTATGATTGGTATGTCAGTGGGAAATATCATGACAATGCTGACATGTTTACACATTTTTGTAAGATTCACTTGGCTTGTCTGTAGGAAATTGCATGGCAATGTGGATATGTCAATAAGTTGTTGTGAGATCAACATGAACTATTCAAGGATTGTCTTTTGATCAATGTGAGGCATCCAAGGTCACCAAAGGACACCGTGAGACCAATGAAGAATCTTGCGATCACGTGACCTTAATTTAATCATGCAGAGGGGTCTGAAAAACATATTTATGATCTTGAACATGAATAAATATTTAAGGTTCATATCTAAAGGGATCATGCCTTAAGTCCAAATTGGAAATATATTCATGGAAGTATAGTTCATAACTAGTGTCTTTATTCCACAACCACAACTCTTATGTATTTTATGATAAATGGATATCCTTCTCTTGGGTTCTTATGTATTTCAAGGCCACATACATGCTAAGGGGAACCCCATGTAATCGATTTTCATGAAACTTGTCCCTTCATGTGATCACATGAACTAAAAAGGAGTCTTACGATAGGTTTTATGGTAATGGGAGGGGGGTTCTATTGATGGTGTTGTGTGTATGTATAAATATATATATATTGCACGGGAAGGAGGAGTGAATAATATATCAGTGTACAATTCCTTGAGCCTACACCGAGAGGCCGAGCAAAGGAGCATCATGACACTGAGGTTTTGATTCTTGACTCCTCATGAAGAAGTGTTGTTCCTCTAGGATTCACACATACATTACCTGATAGTGATCACATGACCACCATGTGATCACATGATCTCTAAGGTATCATGTGAGGGACTCTGTGGACATGTGCTAGGGTTTACCATCAGTTCCTCGTGTATAGACACAGGCTCTCAGATGAGTAATTTTGAACAAATTTAATGCATGGGGTAAGAATTTATGGTGACTCCTTTGCATGACCAGAGACTCACAAGGCATTGTGTGTTGAAGCCATTTCTTCCAAGGCTATGTTCGAGAATCACGAGACCGAGGGTTTGCGGCATCAAAAGATTAATTTCCAATAGTGTATGCCCATGCTTACCATTATGAGCGTGTTGTGTGTCCAAGGTCCTATTCATGAGTTTATATTACTCATGTTTTTGTGTAACTCAAAGGGAGGTATTGTGAGGGATCTTGATAATATTAACATGGGGGTTCATGTTTTAGTGGAGATTCCATTTTACAGGGGATTTTCATTGTATTATTCCACCATGCGATCACGTGATCTTATGATCATGGGGTGAGATCTTGTGGCGACATTCCCATGGTGGGTTCTTATGATGGGAGCCCCATAATTACATAAAGACGATATCTGAATGCAGCTGTGATATTCCTCTATTTATATATTTCTCTCCCTCCCCTCCCCGTTTTTGTGTTTTTTATGAAGGGGAGTAAAGTTTATATAAGCCGAGGGAAGATGAGTATAATTCCTCTTTGTATAGGGATGATATCACGTGCACCGGCTTGAGGTGGTGGAGGATTTAAATTATCCACAGAAATGAGGTTCTCATGATGAAGGGATACATTACTCTTTACGTGATGCTTCGGTGAGGACAAAATGACTTTGCCTTATTGTCATCATCCCATTGCGTGATCTTTTGGGGATCATGTGATGGAATCATGTGGTTTGAATGACCACCTTCACATGACATCTTTGTTTTCTGAATATCACATATTTTCCAGGCGGGCATCACCTTGGCTGAGCTATCCTTATTATGACAGAGTATAAGAAAACTATAAATTGATTCAAATTATTACTTTAGGGTATTTGTATGATATTGTAGTGTTCAGTGGAATTATGTTTCAAGGTTTCATGTGAGGGGATAAATGGAAAAAATTATGCCGACATAAGCTTCTTCCATCATTGTTATTTATACGATCTATGAAGTGTTAGCACTACTTTGCATCATTTTCACCGCTCTGGTCACTTGATCTTTAGAGTCTATTGTCATATATTCATGTGGATCATAGGAATTGCCTCATGCAATGACTCATGTTCCCATAAAGAAGGAAATTCATGCAAAATATGTCGCATGCATGGCTGTAGGATGTTGAGAAAACTGCCCTCACCTATGTCTGATCATTATAGATGGATGGCATGGTAGTCATTGAGTGTAGGGAACATGTAGATGATGTGGGGGTGCCTTAATGCATCAAACCAATGGCGCAAGAGTGAAGCAGATGAGCGGTTGAGTGGGGGTTTGAAGACGCGGTGCGAGATTAACTTATTTCGAATAAACACCATGCGAGATCAATTTATTTCAAAAATGTTTATGTGTAAGATTTCAATGGATGGTCGATATCACATAGATCAAACGGTGTGTGTTATATCGGGATTTTTAGCTATAGTTGAACAGTACCCATTACTTCTTTCTCCCGCATCAAAACTTCTCAATAGTTCCCCTCCACCTTATAAGCAATTTTGAAACCACATATCAAAAGAAGTTAGTATCGAGGTTTTCTCCCAACCTATGTCGGTACCACCTCATGTCGGAACACTCAACCAATATACTACCACCCAATGGTGTATCTGTTCCACTCTAGAACCTGCACTTACTTGTGCTCTCTATGCTGCCTATGCTACCTGCCTGACCCATAATTCTTTGAAAATGTGGAAATTCATAAATAATTATAAAAAAATAAGTAAAACGAATATAGTAGACTAAGAGAATTTTCTCTTATAAGGAAAATCCTAAGCCTTTATTCATCATGATGAAACCTATGGGTCTTTATATTGGTATTATTGCATCAGCTATGGATTTATCAAATTTTTAATGGAAAAGTGTATGATGCCTAACTATGGCTGCCAACAAAGTTGTTATGATCATTATTAATATAAATTAATAATTGTTTTGAGTGATGAACATTAATTTTCTAGTGTTTTATTGTTCTTATAATGTTTTATTTATTGAAATTCAATGAATTATAGAGAATAAATTGGGTGAAAATTACATGATTTAGTTTATGAAGAAGTGAATGAATAATTGATTCCTACTTGAAAATATATTTTATTTGAATAAAAAACTCATTGAATTGAGTTAGGATAATTTGTGTTGAGTTATGATCATTTTATAATGATGTTATATGTTGTGGAATAATGTATATTTTCTGAAATTATATTTGAATAAAAATAAAGGACCAATATAACGGGGCCAAACTTGGATATTCTTGGTTAAAAGGGGAAATGTGGAACTATGAGATTAAAAATAGAAATTTTATGTGAATTCATCTTACTATTTTTTTAATTAAACTATAGTAATAATTTTTGGGATTTGAGTAATAGTGTGATTATTTGTTATGTATTTGAACTAAATTAGTCAAATAAGAAGGGGAATGAATATGAGATTTTTGTGATGAATTTTAAAAGTATATGGGTTATTTTGGGATTGAAATCTTTTTAGTATGTAAATTTCATGAATTTCAAAAACTTAGAGAGTGAATTATATTAGGTTATGATATGATATGATGAAATTTGATCCATGAAATTTTCCTAACCTTGTATTTTGTCCAATATTACTTTACATGTCATGTGTTTTGTTGGGACATGATTTATACCATTTCTTTGGAATAAACATACATAAACCTTGGGTTTGACAACTATACTCTTTAGTTTGTGTTTAGAACTTTTACTGACGCTGTTTGAAGCATGTATAAAGGTCCTTAGGTGACTTGGTTAGAACCTATTTCTAAAAAATTCATATATTATATTTTTATTTATTTTTAAATAATTTAATATATTTAAACAATTTAAATATGATCTCATTAGACTCTAGGGATGCATTGTGTTTTGGCTGGTTTTCTAATATTATTTCCCCTATAATATATGTACATACCTCATATACATATATATTACATGCATTATGATGCGTGTAAATACAAAGGGATAGAGTAAATGAGAGTCGCTATCATAAGATATTACAAAGATGATTTTTTTTTTGAGGCCATGTAGAGAGATTATACACATTTAATTATTCTAATTACCTTAGTTGTATTGTTTATGAAATCATATTTGGGGAATATTTTGTACCTTGTTATGATGTAGTCATTTTTTGTTCATTTATGTGATATGGATTTTGAATTTATTAGGGATGTTATCTCTTATTTTTACTCTTTTTATTATTGAGTATTCTAATTTATATTTTTATATTAATTCTGTATTAGAGGGAAATTTTACCCTAGTGATACATACATACCCTCAAGACTACTCACCAGACTCTAGTGACTGGGGAATGAACTTGAGGCCATGTAAAGTTTTCCCTAAATGGAATGTTCATTCCAGTTCTAGACTTTATACAATGATATTAGAGTGGTTTCTTTTATGAGGTCTTCATATATGATTAGTATGGAATTTTAATTGAATAATTTGTAAAAAAATAATTTTTGGATTTATACTTAATATAATTAAGTGTGAGTAGTGGATTATTCATGAATCATTTGGGAACATAATGAAATGAAACATTTTCATGCACATGTGATTGTATATTACTGAATATTTAAATTAAAAATATGAATTATTAATAAACTAATTGTTGTCTTCATGAAATATTTATTAATATTAAATCAATTATTTGAAATAAGTAGATGAACTTAATAATGAAATGTGATTAGTTTTATTTGATTAATTCTATAGTGAACATATATAAGAAATGATATCTGGTGTGTTAGTTTGATAAAAAAAATTAGATGTTTATTTTTAGTTTATGTGTCTAATTTTATAGAATCATATCACCAAAGAAGAAGAATGTTGAGCCATATGGGAAGAATGTGGAGCATGGGTTATTTTTAAATTGGAAATATAGGTATAATATAATCATGCTTCTCTTGAGGGATATCCTAAGATTCCAGTTGAGAATAATATTATTGAGAGTATACTTAAAGTGATTTAGAACATGAAGGGAAGACCATCGTAAAATATGGAAGTGATAACCGATGTGGTTTATGAATTTTGGGTATATATCCCTCTTATATTTAGTGGATATATTGGGATACAAGGTGTAAAAGAGTAATTGGGAAGAATGGATGGGATATTTGTGGTTAATGATATGCCATAATGTAATAATGTGAATCATTAATTTTTCATTCTCAAGTGACCAATATGATGCCTGTGGGATATTTTGAATGAAGCATATAGGAAAAAGGTAATGAAATTAAATGATTTATAATCGCTTTTCCTTGACTAATATTATTTATATATAATAATAATAGATAGAGTGTAACACCCGGAGATTTTATGATATAAATATTTTTATTAATTTAATTTCTCTAATAACTTGTAATACATGCAACCCTAAGTCTAAATGAATCATAACACAATATGTTGTTATAATCGAGATGTTAAAGTGGAAGTATGAATAGTAGAAAACAAAATTTAAAAATAGTTATACAGTTTTTATATAAATAAAATATATTTTTAAACAAATACTTAAACTATTAATAAAGTGATTATATGTTTTAAAAATACGATTTTCATTAAAAATGGGTTTTATCGCTTTTTTAAAGAAAATAATGTAAATAATTTTTTTCTAATTTTAATAAAATTTATTGTATAAAATTAACTTAATTTTTTAATTCCGCATTTCAAAATTATTTTGGAGTGAATTTTAGAGAATTTTCTAAAAATATTACTTTTTCAATGAATTGGGAAAATAAAATTTTTTATTGAAACATTTTATTGCATTTTAAGAATTTAAAAATGTATATATTGTTTTAAAATCATATTAAAAGTAAAATAAGTTCTTTATATTATTTATAATCCAATTATGGCCATTTTAAATAATTTTATGCATATTTTGGTAAAAAAACTTTTTATACATAAGAAAATATTTATTCTAAAAACTGTTTTTATTGCATTTTGTGAGTTTATTTTAAAAGTAATTTCTAATAATTTTTTAGATTGAATTTGATAAAATGGACTAGATATTAAGAATCATAATATTTACATTTTTAAATTATTCCAGATTCATTTTCAATCATAATGATTAGCAATAATTGTAAAAATTTGTCATCACAATTATGGTTAAAATAGGTTTACTAGGGGGATTAAATTAAAATATAAGGGTGCATTTTCCAATTGAATTTTATAAATTATATTGTATGGAAATTTTTATTCATAATAATATCCGAAAAATAAATATCAATCCATTTTGTATCATATTTTACTAATATTGACTTTATTATATTTAAATATTTTAATAAATTCCAATTGTGTCCTCTCCCCAAATTATAAACAAACACCCAACATTTTTATTCTTTACACCAAATTGAGCATTTTATCTTAAATAAAACCTAACCAATTATATTATAAAATTATCTATACATGAATTAGAGTTTATTATTCTTAAAATAACATTCCTTGGGTCTTTAATAATGAATTTAATGAAGGCCAACTGAAAAAGAGGTAATTGTTTTACCCAACCTATTTTAATTTATTTCTTCTTTAACCCCCTAAAAAATATGTGATATATAACATAAATTACTAAAAAATTATACAATAAATAATAAAATATTATTATAATTATGGAACCACCAATACCAACCCTCTATCATATTAAATTGTAAGTGAAAGTATCACTCATGTGTACATATAGACTACTGCCTCCACACAATAAAACAATTAATTTTTCATCCCCATATTTCATGGATGGTTATTATAATGGGATTAATGTTTATAAAATAAATTTAAAACATAATTATTCTTATATAATTATAATATCCCAACTATTTTCTTACATTCTCATCCATTAGAAAATAATAATGTTGCTCATGCATAAGTGTGGACAGCCGCCAACACGAAGTGATATGATTTGTTTTTCATTTCTGATTTACATGGATGGTAATAAGGACAGATTAAGTGAATTTATATTTTATATATTATATAATAATTATTATAAAAATATTAATTTTTATTATATTTTTTTATTCCATCTGTTGAATTGTGAATGGAATTTTCATGTGTACGTACAACTTAGTGTCTCCATGAATGGTGGAATTAATTATTATATCTCAATCATTTACATATATATATATATAATGAAAATATATTATATTTATATAATTATTAAAATCATAAATATTATGGAACCATGATCAAAGTACAAGGACTGAAACCACCAAACTGAAATTATCATGAAAAATACAACAATTTACACCAGAAAACGACGATTTTAATAAAGAATATTTAATAAATTGGTGACGAAATGTTATAAGTTGATAATATAAGATATTATAAAAATGTAAATGATTTTTTTATATAATTATAAAAAATGAAAATTTATTATTTAGTATTTTAGAGTACTTCTGATGTAATCCAAACTTGAGTTAAGGGTTTATCATCTCAAATTGTCCGTTTTAGGACTTATGTTATTTTATTCACCTATATTATTTTATGAGGTAAATATATATCCCAATTGTCATGTTATATAATTAATATAATTATTTTAATGATATTTAATGTTTAATTTGTATATATTCTTTCATGGGTATTATTATTAAAAAGTTACCAAATGGGTAAGGGATTTATGCTACAATCTCATTTCTTATCGAGATTATTTGTAATTAAGTTTCCAATGTTGAAAAATTAATAAATATATCTTATTAATCCCCTTAATATTATTCTGCTATGTTTATTTTTAAATATTACATTATTTAATTTCATTTTCCTCTCTTTAATTACACAATACACAAAAAGAATATTGTTTAGAAAAATTGAATTTATTTTTCTATGTGGTTGAAAATTATTTTTCTTCTATATCGTTGTTTTTTATTTTTTTAAAAATTTTTTTACTATTATAATATGATTATTTAATGTTTTTTTTACACATATTTTAATTTTTATAAAATATTTTAAAAATAATTTTCTAATAATTTTCTAGATGAGGTACTTTTTTATGAAAATATGAAAGAAATATTTTTTTAATACACAACATGAACACGATTTCCAAACATATTTAATGATCAATAATTTGAATATTTATTTATAATCTTACAAGGTTCTTTTAAAAGAAAATATTTTCCTTAATATTGGGGAAAATTTTATATTTTAAATATGTGATTATAAAGTAAAAGGTTATTTTCCTTGAGAAGTGTTCTAGTGATATTTTGAAGGTTATTTTCAACTATGATAACATAATTTTAAGTTAATTGATATTTAATGGGGTCATTATCCAATGATACCATAAAATTTAATTCTTTTTAGGGTTTATAAAGATGATGATGATTTAATGATGAATATATGAAACCAATTTCCTTATCATGGGTTAAATAAATTCTGATAAAACCTTGATGAAACCTATTTATTTTCCATGGGTTATGGTATGATGAAATGATGGAATATTTATGAGACCCATTCCTTTTACACATGTTATGATATAATAAAATGCTGAAATGTTTATGAAACCTATTTCCTTTACATTTGTTATGATACTATGAATTTTAATGATATTTTGGAACACATATGTATGATTTTCATTATATGATCTTTTTTATCATAATTATATATCCCAATAATTTATTTAGTAAATATGGAAGTATCATGAGATAATAATGAATGGAATAGGGAGTGAAACCTGTTCAATAAGGGACTCATTCCACTACGATAGTCTTGGGAGAGAACCCTAACTAAGAATATAATGGAATGGGGAGCGAACCCAATCCACTATGACAATCTTGTAAATGAGCCTTGACTAAGGAAATTATTTTCCCTACTTATGTGTATTCTAAAAACTTATGTCTTATGCCAATGTTTTTCATTCATGGGTCATGTTTTTTGACTCCTTTATGATTTATATCTTTTTATACTAGAAATATTTATTCTATGACTCATGGTTATGAATTATTACATGAAGGGTATGGTTTTCAAATGTTATTCTCATATCATCATACCATTATTTTAATGTTATGTTTAAGGGATAAGTGATATATCCCTTGTTTACCCTTACTAGGCATCAGATCTCACCCTTTATTACATCTCCTTCCCCTAGGTTATGAAGTGTGGTTTTATGTATGAAATGCCTAAGGAGGGTTCTAGTTATAAAGAACTTAGTGGGATATGATTTTTTATAGATCAATTTTTCTAAAGTAACTAAATCTATATAATTCTATAATGGATTGTAATTTTATTTAGTGAATATTAATATAATAATATGTGATATTTATATATAAAAACTATAGTTTTCTAAATAATGTCCTGTAATTTATATATCTAAAGTAGAGTGAAATGTCTACTTTTTATTATACATTCATTTTTATGGATATGATTCATTCATTTTTAACCTTGGGTATTGGTGAATCCTATAATTATCATCATTTTGAGTACGGTTTAAAGTTATAAGTTCATTTAGTTCTGAAATTTTTCTATTTCCCAAAATTTATTAAAGTTATAATCAAATATATGATTATAAAGAAGTATTTAATAGAGTAATTTATGTATTAATTTGTTTTTGGTTGATTAATAGGTATCTAGAAAATAAAATTAGATGATGATCATCAATTCAGTGAGCGATCCTAGGGACATAAGAATATTTTTTTCTTTATCTAGTGGATGGGTGTTGTTAGAGTATTATCAATGTGTTTTGGAAGGTTATATGTGATTCATATATCTTAGTGATGTAATGAAATATAATTTTTGTGGTGAAATAATATTTTTTTTGAAAATTCACTATGATGGGTTTCAAAAGTATGGGGTTTAATATTCTACTTCCCCTCTAGAATCACCCACATGGGACAGTAAACACTATTATGGTCTAGTTATATGTTATTTAAGATATCTTACCACGATGGCGGTAAGAATTTATTATGACATGATTAGCGGGAATATATAACATATGGTAATTATCTATCTTAGGGATAAGGTCATAGTGTGGTGTATGGTTAGTTACATTCTATGAAGAAAGTTCCAATTGATATTTATAAGGGATATTTAATAGTCAAAGGTATGATGCTGTATTTTTCTACCTTAAATAGTATTCTATTTGAGTTAAGTTCACCAAATTTATTTATTTTTACTTCATTGGTATAAAATATTGGTTTTGATTTTTAGTTTTAATTTTGGAACTTTACCGTGAATTCTTCACCGAGAATGAGAGGGGATCCCATTAGAATATTTCTAGATGGTAATGTTATTATAAGAATATTTTTACACGTTTGAGACTTATTTATAAATAATATTAAGAGTTTTTATGTTATTATTGGGATATACCAGTTGAAATTTATTCAATATTTCATCTATTGTTACCGATGATGGCTTAATTACTTTACATCATGCAATGGATCTCATTTTTTTCTAGATGAGATAGATAATAATTAAAATAGTGCGAAATCTAATATAATGAATTTGAGGATAATCTCCAATAAAATTGTAGGTATGGTTCTAAAATCAATTCAAGATTATTATACTTTATTTCTCTTCTATGGTTAATGGATATATAGATGTTCTTCTCAGGGACAATTTAGGGTTTCCACGGGAAAATGAGGTAGAGTATATAATCAACTTTGTACTTGGTACTAATCCCATCCTTATTTTTCCTTACCATATAACTCTGTTCGAGATCAATGTACTAAAAATACAATTCAAATATCTTGAATCTAATCGATTAAAAAAATATCTCCTTAGAGATCTACAATGATTTTTTCATGAAAATAATATGGGAGGTTTTACTTTTTTATTGATCATCGCATGCAAAAACTAGTTACCATAAAAAAAATACAATGTCCATAATTAATTTTTTGACAAGATAAGAGTAGAATTATGGTTTGATAAGATAATATTTAGTTAGTATATCATTATATTATTTCAAATTTTAAATATATTCCAAATACTTATTTTTAAAGAATATATGTGCATTTTGAGTTTTTATTGATGATAGTCAGGGTGATGAATGAACAAACTATTTTTATAAATTTGATGAACCAAGTCTCCCATATTTATTTGTGTAAGATCTTATATATTTTTTAGTTATGTTCTTATTAAATTTTAGTTTTAATCCCTTAATTTTGGTTAATGTTATGTTTAATAAGTGTACAAGGAGGTTGGGTGGTGTTATAGGAATGAGAACATGAAGGAAAGAAGAATCAGTCCATTCTAGGATGTTGTTTGGTTTGTGCATGGTTAGAGGAAACTGTGAAAGGGGGGAGCCAAATAGTGAGACCTTGGAAAAATTTATGTTTCATGGTTAGTGCATGGTTTTTAAATCCATGTTTAATTCATAGAAAATATTATGACTTGGATTCCTCTTGGACAGAGGCTGGAACAGGGTTTGGAAAATCGTGGGGACAAACCATGTGCCCCATTAAAAAGTGAAAAATTAATAAACTTCCCCATCATGATTTGAAGTTCTTCACCCTATTTCCCCCATTTATCCCCCTTTCAGCCCTTGTGATAATACAAGGCTCTAAAATCATCCCAAGTATAAATCTCCTTTGATCTTAGGTTTTTTGTATTATCGTCAATTGTGGATCGAAGCTTCAGGTATGTTTAACACTCCTCTTGCTCCTCTTTTTTCAAACAAGGGATTTTAGATTTATTATTCTTCTTATGAATACCTAAAACCCTCCTTTTATGGTGGATCCTAGTTTGGGGTTTGAAAGGGTTCTTGAATTTGGATATAAGGGTAAGGTTGAGGGTGTGTCTGTCTTCGGATTTGAGTTAGGTGGTCTATAAGTTATATCCCATAGTTTTATTAGGGATTTTTGCCTGTGTTGTGGTGAAATTACTTCCATAATGATGTTCTTTGATATTAGTGAGATTTGTTAAAATGTTGGGATAAATAATTATTTATACCCCTCATGGTTCTCATGAGATCCGTGGAGGATGATTAGACTGATTTAGGGCCACACATGGGGTGAGCTATCATTCATAAACACAAAAAATTGTATCATTAAGAATAAAGTAAAAATGGATTGAAATAGAACCAATGATAAATACGTTGACATGTTAGTTTAAACCTTAAGAGGTACCAATAGTAGTTGTGTCTAGTTTTTGACAATGTTATAAGGTATTTCTTGGAATGATGTGAAAAAGGGGTTAATTGGACTTATGTGGGTGTGTAATTTGGTTTATGAAATTTTAATGGGAATATATAAATGGAGTAAGGATTAAGAATTTTATAATGTCATAAATGGGTTAATTTATAGGCATTACAGAATATGTTATTAAAGATAATGTATGAAAATGGAAGTGAGTTAAATCGGTTAGGTGATATAAATGTTAAATATGTATATAGTTATGGATTCATATTATGTTTCCTGAAAATAAATTTGAGTTCTTAATGTTATGTGTGTTGATTTTGTTTCGTTATGATATGGTATATGTGTTAAATGTACAATAATAATATGCACATGGATTGGAGGTGTGGGATAAAGAACTGAGGCTCCTCTCTTGGGTAGGGTTGGACTGATGCTCTAAACCCACCCTTGAATGATTGGATTAGGGATTCAGACTGATGCTATAAACCCCTAATAGTTACATTGGATGAAACTACCCGAACTAAGGCTAGAAGGTATGTGTGTGGTGATTATTTATGAAATTTTAATCCCTAGTGAGTTAGGTAACATAACATATTTTTCCTTATTAATTGTAATTTATTGGATTAGGACACTTTTTAGATATTGTAAATGCTTAACCCATGGAACCTGTGATGAAAAATAATTTATTAATAACTATGGAGTAAATTATGAAAATGTAAATAATATTGGAATGGGTTTAAGTGAATATTGTCCACTAATGAAACCTTAGTTCCCTTTTTTACCTTTCTGTTTATTTCATTCATGCATGAATTATCTATTTTGACAAAAAAAATTGTAGATACTTCTGGTGGTGGCCTACTGAGTTGTACTCACACCCTGGTGAGTCTACCATTGGGTACCCGAGTAGAATTCATTATTATAGGTACATAAAATTAAAAAGGACCTATTCTAGGTACTGGACTTGGGCTTGGGTTATGCATGGATGAGGCTCCATACATGGAGTCAGGATCCATTTTGGGTATTTTGAAGTTGTATTTACCTTTTGGTTTTATTCACTTTGGTACTATTAGAATGACATGACATAAATATTGTTTGGATGTGGGTTGTACCCTATTTGTGAATATTTTATTATGCATTCTTCTAGTTTGTTCTTATCTTATGATTTATTTTATATGTTATCTGTTGGGGATTACTATGGTAAAGAGGGTATAGTCTTCCCACATGATTTATTAGACCCTCACTGCTAGTCAGAAACCTCTCGCACATTGGGAGGTGTACATGAGGTCATGTGGTGACCAGGCTTAGAGTTCCAGTTTAGTGGCTTCAGGGATGGGGCGTTAAAAGTTGTATCTGAACAGGTCTTTTTTCTTCCTTACTATTTGGAATAGTAGAAAGAATATTAGGATGTTCTGGGTCTTGGTAATGAGCTCATGCGTGGGAGTATCTAACCCATGTATGAGGGAAAACCCAAGAACCCTGGGTGAAAATTTCTATTCTTGATATGTGTTGTCATAGTTTAAGGATATTTCAACATGGGGTGATGAACTTGTTGTGTGATGTGACTATTTATTTGATATTTTTCTTATGAATAAAATGGAATGAGGATATAAATTCATGAATCATTATTGAAACCTAAGGATATAGGTGGCATGCATCGTGACATGATTACACATGAGGGATGTGTGGGGAATAAATAGGAGAATCAATTTCAATTCCTTGAAAATTTGAAGAAAATGGTGTCTAATAATGATGGTAAAAATGGTTAAATAACAATGAAAAATAAGGAATGATTAAGAAATTTGGTTAATGAATGGTGTAAAAGTGTTAAAAAGATTGGTTGTAACAAGTTGTGAAAGTGGGAATGGATTAAAAATGGGTAAATAGTGAAGGAACTGTGACTATGTATGTTGGTTTACCCCTTGGTATCCATGAATCAGGATAGAGACGATCAGGGGTAATGACCTAGATGTAGTGATAACTGTTTATATAGTGTATGAAAAAATGGTTGATTGAGGCTAGTGCAAAGCCATCTTTTTTTTCAATTACCAGATGTTTCAAGATATGTTTTCTAATATGTGTGCACGGAAATGTAGAAAAATAATAGAAAGACATTGCTTGCTGGTAGGGAGATAGGAAGATGTAACTGAGAATTATCCTCTATAAATGGAGGAAGGAAATTAGGTGATTCATGTTAACATGGGAGAAGAGTTGTTCCATGAGAACATTTTGTGTTTTATAAAGATGATGGAATGGGACACAAGGTGGGTCATTCCACTTATGTTTGAGCTAACTATGGAGTTCCTGCTATTTCACCCTCCTATTTTTTCAAGAAATAGTGGACCTGATGTAGTCAAATTATTGGGTAGAATCCATTTAGATAACTCTTGATCACTTAGAGACTCCTCCTAACAAGAAAGTCAAGCTGGTGGATTACAAGATGCGAGGTCAGGAAAAGAGTTTGTGGGATGTATTAATCCAGACTCAGTAGGAAGACAGTGTCAAATTGAATGGATTATAGGAAATGTTTCTAGAACCTTTATAGATATATACCTTAATAGAATAAAATTTTACAGAATTTAGAAGTTGAACCAGAGATTTATGTAAGTGATGGAGTATTCTAAAAATTTCACTGACTGAGAACACTTTTCCGGGTGTTGGTAGGTGATGGGGTAGCTATAAAGATATATTTCTTGTATGGACTCTGACATGAGATCAAATCATAGGTGTATATTTTTTTGTTTAAAGAGTATGGTGGCTAAGGTAGTGGATAAGGACCTTATTTTATAAAAGAACATCAAGAAGGTTTCAAGTGGTGGATGTGTAGTTCTTTATAGGTGAACCAGTGGTGCAGATTCCAATAAACGTTCCACTTCTAGAGTTTTCATCAGGGTAGCAGTGGGTAAAGTAGTCATAAGATAGAGATAGTTTCTCCAGGTAGTGACCAAGTTCTCTGCTATCAGTGCGGCATGCCAGTACATGTGTGTAGTCAGTTCCCCGTACCACAAATTTAGTGTAGAGTGTGTAGAAATATGGGGAATGCAAATATGTTTTATTGGAACCTGTGATTGTATGGTAATGAGGGAGGCCCAGGAAAATTTTAGAGTACAGATAGGGGGTTGGTTACCCCATATCAGGTAGGAAGTTGTAGCTCTACTGGCCATACCAGTAGAGGTGGTGGATGTGGTACTCTAGGGAGAGAGTGTCCTTATCATCATGGTAGTGTGGCCACCATGAACGTAGATTGAGTCTTAAGGGATAAGGGTATGCTAGTTCATGCAGTTAAGTCTACAAATAAATGTGGTGAGGTTGGGCCATCGATGGGTTGAGGTACGATCCTTGTAGCTTCCATTATTTCTAGTGCTTTATTTGATACATGTTACTCTCATTATATTATTTCTTCTTAGTTTTTTCATTCTGTTGGGTCTATTAGTTGAACGTATGTGTGGAGTTATGTTGGTTGACACACCATTAAGGGTATAGGTTGAAAATGTCAAGCAATTTAGGGGGTGTGCTCTTATAGTTGGAGGGTACCATTTCCTTTGGAACATGTTTGTGCTTGAGATGTAGAGTTTTGATCAAATTTGGTCTATGGACTAGTTGGTGTTGTACCAAGCCCATATTTAATATTACCAAGATAGGATAACATTTATGTCTTTTCAGGGGAGCATGAATGTCCATCGTGGTGAATGGGATGTTCAGGTTGTCTGTGCATGGACAGTTTATCAGCAGTCAGGTGAACTCAAAACCCAAGTGTCTTGTATTATGTTAGATGATAGGGGAGTAGAGAAGATTGGATATATTCTAGTGGGGGATTATTTTCAAGATGTGTTTCCTAAGGATTTCTTAGGACATCCACCAAATAGGAATTTTGAATTCACAATTGAGTTACTCCCGAGAGCAGAACCAATTTCCATTCCTCCATATATAATGGCACCGACCAATTTCAAAGAGCTTAAAAATATGTTTGAGGAATAGGACAATAAAGGGTTTATTCATCCTATAAATTCACCTTGGGTATCTTATATTTTATTTTATATGAAATAATTTAGACCCTTATGACTATAGGTAGATTATAGGAAGATGAATTAGATGAAGGTTAAGAACCAATACCCCATCCCTTGAGTTGATGATCATTTTGACCAACTTGGAGGTTCTTCAGTGTTTTCCAAAAGTTTTCTAAGATCGGTATACCATCAGTTGAGGGTGAGACCTTATGATGTGCCACATAATGCCTTCAAGAGAATTTATAGTTTGTATGAGTCTTTTGTGATTCTGTTTAGATTGACCAATATGTCAGTAGTATTAATGGACCTAATTAACCAAATCATTCTCCCATAACTAGATCAATTCATAGTTATCTTTGTTGCTGACATCTTAGTGTACTAAAAAACTCATGGCGATCATTCCAAACACCATAAAATAATCTTGACTACACTTGGAGATAATAAGTTATATGAAAAGTTATCCAAATTATATTTCTTCATTAATAAGGTTCATTTCCTAAGAAACCTTCTCTCTGAAGAAGGCCATTCGATGGACCTTGAGAAAGTGTATACATTTTTGTCTTGGGAGCATCCCAATAATGTTTTTGATGTCCGAAATTTTATAGGAATGGCCTATTATTACAAAAAGGATCATTAAACATTTATCTTGTTTATGAGAACAACTTTTATGTTTATCTAAGAAGGTCATAATTTTTGAGTGGATTGTGACATGTGAGAATGCTTTAAAATAGTTAAATAAGCGGTTGACAACTTTATAAATACTAATCTTACCCGTGCCAAGAAAGGGGTATACTTTGTTTTGTGATTCGTCTGGTGTTGGTCTTGGTGAAGTGTTGATGAACGATTAATGGGTTTTTTTGTATGATCTATGATAATTGATTCCTCATGATTGAAATTATCGTACTCATGATCTTGGGTTATCCAAAGTTGTTTATTATTTGATGTTTTGGCAGCACTACTTGTTGGTATATTAGTTAATGATGTATAACGATAATAAAATCCTAAAGTACATCTTTTCTCAATGTGATGGGAATATTTGTGAGATATGACGGGTTGAATACATAAAATCCTTTGACTTTGAGCTGGTGTGGACTTCGGGAAAGGGAAACAATGCTATAATTGTGTTGAGTTGGAAGACTCATAACCAGATGGTTCATGAATCTAGTTTGGAGTGTATAATGGTAGAGTTATTTATTGATATGCATCTTTAGGTCACTACAAAAAAGTGACTTATACCAACAAAAAATTACTTACAGATAACATATCTATTAGTGAAAATGAGTAATTACAACAGAAATCAAATTCTTTTGGTATTAATTATAGATACCAACAATTTTTTTAGCAACAAATATATCTATTCATATTCATATATTAACCCCACAAAATCTTTTACTAACATTTTAATCTTTTGGTTTATCATAGTATCACCAAAAATTGTTTTATCAACAAATGTAGATGTTATTATTAATTACTTATAACAAAAAAATTATAATTATAATAAATTGATTTAATAAATTATGCAATAATATCACTGATTCTAATATAAATTGAATATATATATATATATCTACGTGTATCCAATTTAAATAAATGATCTAAATTTTTGGTGACTCTTATAATAAAAATATAAGAATTTAAACCTTTATATATGTATATATATATTTGTTATGATATTTTACTTAAATTATTATTTTCTATGAACCATTATTTCCATGTTTATATATTAATTTACAAAAAATAGCATAATAAACCCCAATTCCCATATATATTACCAAATATATTTAATCTTGATAAAACCCATACATAGTTCAATTTTCCAAATAATTACCGCATCACTGATAGTACCTAGAAAAACCTAAAATGTTACCCTGATTCATCTGCATCAGTTCTTCCACCACTTATTCATCACCACCAGGGTTTGTTATTGCTCATTCCCTACATTCCCATTCAGTTCATCCGAAAATTTTCACATTCTATTTTTCCTTTGCTCCTTTCTGTGTGCTTGTCGCTCACCCTCGTCGTTCCTCCTCATCGTTGACCCCTTCAATGGCGATCTGCTCCCTACCCCCACACATCTAGTTCATCACTGTTTCCATCATCACCCCCACACAAAATTTATCCAAGGTGCTCAATTTAGATTTTTTTAGGTTCAAATTATTCGATCAACCGATGCTCAAAGGTATTTCAGTCTTCAATGCATTAATTCAACCTATGATGATAGATGGCATTTGAATATTTCCTATCAAATTTTGATTATTTAAATTTGAATTCATGCGATGGAAGGTAATTGAAGAAAGAATTTTAATAAAGGAGTGTTGGTGTCTATATTTGATGAAATATTCCTATTGATAGATCACCTATTTTTTTAGAGTTATTAATTTAGTTACAACGATCGCTGAAGTAGACTTGGGAAAATGGGTTCACCTGATTTACTGGGGATGAATATTCTGGAGATATCATTATTGTCAATGTAAATAAACAAGAGGTGAGTAGTAGGCATGTGGTTCAGTCTTGGTCATTGTAGATGATTCGTGGCAGGGTTTCAGGGTTTGGATTCAAGAGAAAGTAGTAGTAGCTCATTTTCTCCAATATTTTTTTTATTTATGAGAAAATAGTATTTAGCAGTCAGTATGCAGAAGTGTTTTTCTTGGTAGTGAAGTTCTAGTAGGTTGTAGCAGTTCCTCGTAGATATTTTATTATTCTCCTTTTTTTCTCAGTCATTGTAGTTGTATGTATGTGCTAATTTTTTGGTAGTTGTTTCTCTCTATCTTTCTCTAAGTACCATAAACTATATATTTTGTATAGTTCTATATGTTCACTTTCTCTATTCCAATAGACAAAAAATGAATTCAAATCCTCCATCCACTATAAGTAGAATTTTTTCTCTTGTTGCATTCAAATCCTCCATCATCTATAAATATAATATGTTCTCTTGTTTTAATTCATATATGAATATGTTTTCACATTAAATTCCATCACTATTTAGTATAAATTTATTGCTAATATTCATCCATGAATTACTTTTAATCATCTAATTTAAATTAATTATTTATATTTTGATCTTAATCATGGAAGATTGAATTTATTTCATTGATTAGTAAAATTGATTCAAAATTAATTTCCCATATTATGGAGATATTTTTAAATTAAGTCGGAAAATGTGTGTTGAAGTTGTCTAAATTGGAATTATAGGTTAACAGTTGAGCATATTTGTCTTTTAGATTTGATAATTTTTTTTATAGGTTGATATATCATTGGAGCTTGATTAAATTCATATTTTCAATTATTTGTGGATGAATTAATGTATTTTCTTTATAGTTTATTCTTATTTAAATTTTTATTTTAAATATATCATTTTTATATACCTTACATTTTCCGAACAATTCATCAATATAAAAAAATTAATGTAGAGTGAATAAATTGCCTTCTTAAAGATAAATGACCCACGGTCAACACTAATATTACATTATTAAGGCTAGAAAACCAATTTGTGTGTGGTGATAGATTTGTAGGCTTGGATGGACATTCTTGAGATAACACTCATAGCACTCAACAATATTTTTTATGAAAATTGAAGATAGTCCCTTTTCTTTGATTTCCTATAAATACTTTATTTGGTTCTATACCCACATTTAACCTTTAATATTAATGAATAATTCATATAATAATGTATATTGAAAACACTTATAGTCAAATATTTCGTATAAATGATGAAGATGTTGTAGGAGAGTTTGTTTGACGGTCTTTTGATGATAGGAACGCAAGGATTGTACATGAAGTCCTATATTATGTTCTTCATGGTGTTTTTTTATGATTCTATCTTAGTGTTATGGTTTCCCATAATTGGAATTATTATGGATCATGTTAATTTCACTCACCTGGTAAGCACTACATTATTCAAGTATGGTCTGTAATTGTTATTTCCATCAAATTTCAAATAGTTTTTCTGATCAGGCATTTCAAGTATATTCTGAAATTTTTATTTTTTATCCATTTTTAATAGATTTTCCCATCCAAGAATCCCTTGAATTTTTCTCCTTCTGGTTATAACAATCCCATATATTTTGTTATTTCATGTCAGTAATGACACCCATACTCTCTTCTTTCATTATCCATGCATTTTCTCTTTTTTCCATCTTTACTTCTATAGTAGTTGTAATATTAATCATATTAACAAAAAATATTGGTCTTGGTTTCTGGGTAATGACTCAAAGAAAATAGTAGTAGATTCATAAAGCTGCATCTCAATGCCTTCAATAGACGAGCTATTCTACTTCAAAGTGAAAGACATGGTTATCCCCATAGCACTACCATAAGGTATCACCTTTGGATTCTTGAGAATGTTTCTTATTAGAGCATAAAAACATGAAAATTCCATTAATAATTATTTAAAAAATACTTTCTAGCATCCCATGGATGAATGGTGCAAGATTTTGGATCTGAACACTCCACGAAAAAAGGTAAAAATAGGTCACTAATCCCCCTGACCTAAAAAATCCCATCTTTTGTTCCTACATAGGATTCCTATTTTCATGAGGTCAATTAAAAAAAATATGTAAGCCTTCATTACCTTATCATCTTCTTTTCTCAATCGCATAACGGTACTGAATCCTGATTTTCTCATGTAATGGAATTCCAAATCACTCATCCCTCTCTCAGTTATAGCCAAATCAAGTTTGAACTTTTGGATCTGTTTGTAATGCTTCTCAATGTACTTTTCATTTTTCATAATCCTCAATCATCTTATCTCACCAAAACAACATTTGTTTGGTTATCCCAATTCTCATACTCCAGAGGAAAATCAAGAATAATGATTTAAGGGTTCACTACCCTTTTCTAATTTTTCTAGGGGTAACAATTTCTTTTTCAAAAATTACACCTTTATGAACCTTGGGATCCTATAATTGGACACAAAAGAGTTTTTCAACCTTTATATACTAATGTCAACCTCTTGTAAACATTGACCAAGTTCCACTCCAACTGTTGTTGTAACATTGAGTGCTAAATCTGATTTTAGATCCCTGAATTACCTTGTAAATTTTTTACCAATGGAACTCTTCACCAGTCCAAGAATTAAAAAATGATCATTCATAATGATATTCATCAAAATATTTTCAGGCACTACAATTTCATCCTTGATATATTTTGTTGTGGGATTAAAAAATGACCATAAACCCATTTTTCTGAAAATTATTTCATCGTCATCCTTTGATTATTGGATATTATCAAGGCACACCTTAATCCCTAATTCATCTGTCTAAGAGTACTTGAGGATCGATAATAGTGTTTTTGTGATTGTATAAGCAGTATTCAAACCATACTAATGTTGCAACTGATTGTTGTCTTGTGGGTTTTGTTTGTTGTGACATTTATATATCATTTGTTGGAATTTTTAGAACCTCATAAAACATTATATTATCCATGATATAGATGGAAAAATTTATTATGGTCATATATGATGGTAATTTGGTAATATTGGAAACATATTCCCCCTCTGATCTGGATTTCTAGAGTATTTTGTAAAGTTGAGAGTGGGGATCATGATGTTGATTTGGATAATTAGAGTCTTGGAGTATTTTTTTATAACCGTCTTTACAAGGTTCTATTTTTTGCGGTGCATGAACATTTCAACATTTATAGAAGGGTTTGTAACAATGAACAGTGAGACTTTAAAAAGTAATGGTGTCTTGATTTGATAATTTTTCATGTGTAAGAAATGGTATTATTTTTATTGTTATCTAATTAAAGTTCTAATATTTTAATTTTTTATCTGTTGTGGGTGTGAATATATGGACCCTGAAAGCACATTCAATGTTCTAAATCCGGAAGTTGTTTCCATTGTCAAGGATTGTCTTACTTAGGTGAACACATCTTCATTCTATGTTTATACAAGATGCATGTGTCCTTTTAAATTATTCTAACTCTGTGACATTGTATTTGTATTTATTGTGTTGTTTTAAGTAGATTACCATGTATGACTACAAAAAATTGTGGCTATGTCATAGTTAAGTCGGTGAACTACATATGTATAACCCATTCATGATAGTTAAAACCAATGTATGAGAGAGAGAGAAAAATTAAGGTTAGTTGTAATCTTTTTTGCCTCCATAATAGTGACAACCGATTCATCTAAGAACATCATACACTAAATTTTCTAGCGTTAGAATAAAATTAAGAGAAAAAGAATAAATTAATTTGTGCTTATTCATGTTTTCATTTCCTTTTATTTTGTTTTATTTTCAAGATTTTGTGATGAATAAATCATCTTTCATGAGGATGAATTATTTAATGGGAATTGTGTTTCTTCATGTCAGGTGAGTAAAATCATATGTTTCACCTTCAAATATTCATCCATGTTGTTGTTTGGGTTACCATTGGGGGTTGGTTTGTGGGCATCGTTGAGATTATGAAAGGTTGTCAAGCATGAACAGAAGAGGTCATAGAGGAGACTCATGGATTGGTGTTGTTGTGACATGGGAGCCTTTCATGGTGGAGGGTTGGATAATTACTGCATGCAAGGACTTAGTGTGAACTTTCGAATAACAAATTATGTGTGTAAGTTTAGAGTTTCATGTAAAGTCTATTGATGTTTGAATACATTTAAATACATTTTGACCGTGTTTATTAGAGCTTCATGGTGAGTTTGAAATGTTCATATATTATAATTTTATAATTATTATATAATAAATATAATAAATATATTATATATAATTAGATTAATAATTATAATATAAAATTTTAGCAATAGATATTGGAATACCAATATATAAAATTTTATGTAATTTAGAAATATATATTCATCATTGATTTTTCTTATAATAAATGTAAAGATAAATGTTAATAATATTACCAACAGATAAATTTGTAGTATTAATCTATTGCTAAACATTTTAACCAAAATATATATTATCTATTGGTATTATTATAATTTAAAATTTCTATTTTAGCCGTCTCAATAACATTTAGGGGACGACTTTTTACCAACAATTTCTTTATATGACAATTTTTTAAGGTAACATTTTACCAATAGATATTGAAATTTTACCAATAGATATAATCATATTAGAATAATATATTTATTTTTTTGTGGGTGTAGGATGGATAAGGGAAGCTAAACCTCACATCCTTGGTAGTTGATTCCATGCTTCCAAGATGGATCAAAGAGAAGAAATATAAGGATTAAGAATGTTTGGATTTGTGGGAAAGTCTTAAAGGTGTGAAGTTACATTCCGGTTGGACCATTGGTGATGATGGAGTATGTTTTTACATGGATGTATTATTGTACCCACATGTTTTCAAAAATATTTGATGTGAAAGGTTCATGCATCGATGTGGGAAGTAAATATCGGTTTGAAGAAAATGTATCATGACCTTCATAGGAAGTATTGGTGGCCAAATATAATGAAAACTTTTGCAGGTTTCATGGCATGATGTCATACCAATGTTTAGGTTAGTTCTATGCATCATCAACTAGGTCTTTTATTACCTCCATTTCCTACTCTGAAATGGAAATGAGATGACATGATGGTGTATTTTTTTATAGAACTTCCAAGGATGCCTCATAAAAATAACTCAATATGGGTAGTAGTAGATCAGTAGAAAAAAGTGGCTCATTTCTTGCTGATTCAAGAGACATTCACCATGGATTAGTTGGGTGAGTTGCATGTTCAAGAGGTAGTACAGTGACATGGGGTACCATGATCCATTGTTTTGGATCATTATACTTGTTTTACATAGCTCTTCTTGAAGGGATTATAAAATTCACGCCGACAGACGAGAAACCAGAGCATACTATTCAGGTACTAGAGGACATGTTGAGGGATTGTGTCATGGATTTTGGTGAATTATGGGAAATGAATCTTGCACTGGTTGAGTTTTATTACAATAATAGTTACCATGTTATGATTCAAATGGAACTTTATGAGGCGCACAATGGTAGATTGTGTAGATCTCTGTTATGTTGGTTAGTGGTTAGGAAATTTGAGTTTTTGGGACTAAGTCTCATGCAAGAGATGTCAAAACAAGATTAGTTGATCTGAAAATTTATGGAAATGAATCTGAGTGGGAAGAAGTCATATGAGGATAACCATTTTTGACATCTTGAGTTTGTTGTGGGTGATCATTTGTTTCATCGAGTATCTCTAAGTTTGGGTCACCATTGAATTCAGAAGCAAGTTAAGTTGGCAACCAGGTATGCGGGGCCATTTGAGATTATGGAGAGGATCAGACTGGTGGCATACCAATTGGATCTTCAATAGTGTTATAGTGGTATGGACCATGTTTTTCATGTGTCTTAACTTAAGAACTATCACCTTGACTCATATCATGTTATCAATGTTGAGGATGTTGAACCATAGGCTAATTCATCCTTTTAGTAGAATCTAGTTCATATTGTGGATCGTAGTGTGATTGTCTTGTGGGACAAGATGATTCCTTTGGTTTGAGTCTTATGGAAGCATGAAAATATTTATAAAGTGACTTGTGTGAGAGATTATGATATTAGGGATCAATGAACCAATATATTTTCTTCATATTTTTAGTGATTTTTGGGAGTGCGTCTCGAGGATGAGTTGTTTTATGGTGGGACGTTCTAAGATCCCACATTTTGTAGAGGCATGTTATTATTTAAATTTAATTTTTAATTTGGTAATTTTGGTTAATGGAATGTTTACCAAGTGTATGAGGATTTTTGGGTGTGTTCTTAGGGCCCAGGAAATGATAGAATGAGGAATCGAGCCATTCTGGGCGTGTTACATAGTTTTCATTTGGATAGTGGAAGTCGTATTAGGGGGGATCCAAACCACGTGACCTTGGACATAGGCATTTCACATGGTTAGATCATTGTCTTCCAAACTATTTGGAATCCCTAGGAAACTGTGTGACTTGGACTTCTCTTGGAAATAGGTTGGCACATGGTTTGGCATACCGTGAGACAAACAGTGCACCCCATTAAAAAGTGTAAAATTACTAAACCGCCCCTCATTATTTTATGTTCTACACTCTATTTTCCCCCATTTCCCCCTTAAAACCCTAGTGATGAACCAAACCTCCCAAATCTTTTAAAGTATCATTCTCCATCAATTATAGGAATTTGGGAGTTCCATAACTTGTGGATCAAAGCTCCACGTAAGTCTAATGCTGCTCTTACTTATCATTTCTAGATTAGGGCTTGTAGATTTTATATATTAATTATAAATCCCTAAAAACGTCTTTTTCAAGTGGATCCTAGGTTGGGGTTTCAAAGGTTGAATGAATTCATATCTACATCTGAGATTAGTGGTGTGTTCATCTTCGGATTTTAGGTAGGATGTCTACTAGTTATATCCCATAGTTTTATTATGGAATTGTGCATGAATGGTTGTGAAATTAATTCGCTATTAATGTGATTTGATAAATTTAGTCAGATTTTGAAAATTGTTGGATAAATAATGATTTATACCCCTCATGATCCCAATAGGATGCATGTAGGATTATTAGACTAATTTAGGGCCACCCATTGGGGGAACCATCATTCTCAAAAAATAGAAAATTATAGCGTTAAGCATAAGTTTAAATTGTGTTGAAATAGATCCCATGATAAATGTGCTAACATTATAGTTTAACCCATAAGAGGTAGCATTAGTAGTTTTTTCTAGTTATTGAAAATGGAATAAGGGATTTTTTGGAATGAGGTGAAAATTGGGTTAAATGGATTTATTTGGGTGTGTCATTTGGATTATGAAATTGTAATTGGAATGTGTAAATTAAGTAAGGATTAAGAGTTGATGAATGTGATAAATGATCTAATGTATGGTCATTGATGAATATGTTAATTTGGTTAATGTCTAAAAATGGAAGTGAGATAAATGAGTTAAGTGATATAAATTGAAAATATGTAAAGATTTAAGGATTGATATTAGGTTTTATGAAAATTAATGTGAATTAATAATTTTATGTGTGTTGATTATGTTTGGTTATGATATGTTATATACAGTAAATTGATGTTAAGTTTGTGCTGGTGTCTTCATGGTGTGGGATAAATGACTGCGGATCCTCCCACAGGTAAGATTGGACTGAATCATTAAACCAGCCCTATAATTCATAGGTTAGGGAGTCAAACTAATGCTCTAGCCCCCAAACAGTTGAATTGGAAAAAACCACATGGACTGTGTCTCCAAGGTAATTATGTTATGATTATTTATGAAATGTTTATCCTTAATGAGATAGGTAACTTTGTATATTTTTTCTTATGCATGGCAATTGACTTACTTAGGAAATTGTGTAGCTAATGTAAATACATAACCCATGGAATATGTGGTAAAAATTAATTTAGTAATAAAGATGGTGTAAGTGATGAAAGTTGAAAAAATATTTGAAATGGTTTAAGTGAATATTGTTAACTAATGGTAACAGAGTTATCCTTTAGTGTAACTTTCTGTTTATTTCATTCTTGCATGAACTATCTGTTTAGACTAGATATTTTTTAGACACCATTGGTAGGGGCCTATTGACTTGTACTCACACCTTGCTCGGGCTTCCATTGGGTACCTGAGAAGACTTTATTATTGTAGGTCAAGACAAGGGAAAAGATCTATGCTAGGTAGTTGATTTGGGCTTGGGATGTGCATGGATGAGGATTCGAAAATAGATCCAAGACCCATTTTCGGTATTTGGTAGTTGTATTTAGCTTTTGTTTTTATTCACTTTGGCACTATTATCATGACATGACATAATTATTATTTGGAAGTGTTTTTACCCCCTTTTAGAATTGTTTGGTTATGTATGATTTGGGTTTATTGTTATTGTTTCCGTTATTTTATATGTTATCTATTGTGGCTTACTATAGGAAAGAGGGTTTAGTCTTCCCATGCAATTTATTAGACCCTCTCTACTATTCAACAACCTCTAGAATATGGGGAGGCACAGTAGGGTTCATGTTGTGACTTGGCTCAGAGCACTAGTTTAGTGGCTTCTGGGTTGGGGAAGTTACAATCTAGATTCATTTAGGATTATATTTATCCATGATATATTTATATAGTCATGATCTTATGAAGAAAATGGGAAACAATTACCCATTATCTTGGAAACAATGAGAGATCACATTTTATACACTTTTATGTGAAAAAATAATTTTGGATTCAATAATTAAAATTCCTAGTACATTTTTTTTTTGAATTTTAGATATCCATGAATCTAAAAATGTGAAGGTTGTGATGTCTTAGTAAATTCTAAAGGTTATTTTTATAACCAAATGTTTTTTGGGATTTTTAGTTCATTACTGATTTCTATAATCAATTTATGATAATGAAATCATTTATGAAGAAGGTTGTGTCATTTTAGTTGTATGATAGGGGTGAGTTTTTATTTCAATAGTTGAAGAGGAGGTTGACATTAGTGCACATAATCTGTTTACTAGAAAAGAGAAAGTGATATAATGTTTATTTTGTGGCATAAAGTTTGATTTTTTGGTGTATTTTAATGGTGGAGGGATGAGTGGTGGAATATGGTACTTGAAAACATAGGTCATATGTGATGTACTCCCATACCCATGATGTAATGTTTTCAATGGTAGTGTATTCAAATAAGAAATGGAAACATTATTTGATTAGTGACAAGTTTTCCACATATACCAATCACAAGATATTGAATATCATAATATATAAATAGAATTTAAATCTTTAATAGATTATATTTATTAAACATATTTAATAAATTTATTTTGAGATCATATATACTGATCAAAAAATGAATTCCATAATCAACACATTTAGTAGAAACTCATTGGTCTATATAATTAAAGAAACAATATATGATTGAAATATGTTACTTACCTCTAAGTTACATCATTATTTATCTATATAAGGAGGATGTATAATCTTATAGCCTTTAAAATTCACTTCATCCTTTATGAATCAAGTCAAAGAAGGTTATATTTTAGATTATAAATGTTATGTTTTTTACAATGAATTATATAGTGGATAAAAAACACCTTGGGGGAATCATGATGTTGATTCTATTATATTTTTTCATATATGTATTTTTGTTCCATCATACTTTTTGGGAGAATTGATAATAGACTTTCATGTCACTCGATAGATAGTTCATCATGGTTTAACAAAGATATACCATGGTATTTGAGGACACTTTTGTTGGATAAGAATGAAATGAGACATGATTGGATTTATTTCAAGGTCTTATACCTATTAGTAGGTAAATATTAAGCATCAGTGACTAGTGGGTATACATTAGTTATAACCTATTATAAATTATAAATTAGATGATATTACCATGAATTTTATGAATTTGTTATCCAATGTTATCAAAGGGTAAGGATGGAGTTTAGGTTATTATTGATCGGTTGAGTAAATATTCATATTTTTTTATGACAAAGGAATATAAAATAACTGATAGGACTAGAAATGTTTATATTAGATATTTTTTAGGTTTCATGGTAAAGGCATCAATATTGTGTATGATTACGATGAGAAATATTCATCCCAATTATGTAGGGACTTGAAAAATGCTTTAGGTACTCAAGTACCATTTAGCGTGATTTAGAAGATATAAATAGAAGAAAAATATAAGAAAATAATATTGAAACATGAGAATATTATTTTTGAATATAGCCTTTATAATTTTTGGAGTATGGGAGGACCATGTAGATTTTTTAGGTTTTAATTACAAAAATAGCTATAAGGATCTAGCCTTAAATCATTACATAATCTTGAATTAAATGAATAATTCACATTGAGGGTCTTCTCAGGTTTAGATTTTTAGAGTATTAGGCCATAACAATTACATTACATCTCAAAAATTACAAAGTATACAATTCTACTTAGTTTCAAATTTTTTTTATAAAATAATACTCTTAAAAAATATTCAGGTCTAGTTCCATGTTTTAGAAGGCATGAATTTCCCCTGATTCCATCCTTGACCCTATTCATCTTCAATTCCTGTGAAAAAATTTTCAAAACTTGGGATGAGCTTAAAAATATCAGTAAGGTTTATAAAAAAAAGAAAGAAAACATTATCTCATCAATACATGCATAACATAATCCCTTTAAAATATCTCATGAAATCATAAGATTTATGAAACATACAATGAAATAATAAATCATAAAGGTAATGTGTGGCATACATAACATACTTATGTTTAGATTTCACAGCTACAAACGAAGTTACATTTTGAACACCCATCATAGTATATTCCCTAAATCTATTAGGAGAAACATTCACATTTACCTCTATCATGTTACCCAATTCATTGGAGAGCTATCTTGTGCTCACCTGACCTAGGTTTATCATGGAACCACCTGTATACATAAACAATTCCCAAGAACCATAACATATTCATAACACATAATCCAAACATAAAAAAAAGATAAAATTTCCACATTTCAATCAAAATATATCATTTATATATATTCACATAAAAAATCCATTATCAAAACCATTTTCAATACCAAAATACATAAAAGATTATATGGTATTTATTTTCCTTTTAAAAACATTACTGCTTGTTAAGGAAGCCAAGATCAAGTAATACTCACGGTGGCCGAAAGGTATTTGTGTACATTTAAAAGAAAGATTATTATTTTTTAGTTTAGTAAAACTCCTCATAGAAAAATATACCATTTGAATTAAATGAAAAGTCAAAGGTATTTATACTCTGTAAAAAAAGTCGTGTATAAAACAAAATATGCCTCAATGAAAAGAGATTGAGACGAAGTCCTTTACCTCATGTCCGACTTGAACAGTTCATTCTTTAATCTCTTGAATAATAAAATAAAGTTAATTTATACTTGATTAAGAACCTTTTTCACATTTATTATTCTTTTTATATCACTTATTTCCATTTTATTAAAATTATGTAATCATTTAAGTTAATAATGGTTGTTTTGTTGATATTTGGTACTTGAGTCAAAAATGAACTTCTTATAATTACATGTGGTTCATGTGGTAAAAATTTCATTATCCCCAAAAATATATTCTTTATTTAGATATCTTATATATCATATATATCTTGTATGTATATGTATTTATAATGTTAGATAACATTTTGAGGTATGAAATGAAATGCATCGTTCATGGAGACGGTATGTCGTACATATGCATTCACGGTGCATTCATTTCTATTTTGTATTTTTAATTGAATAAAAGATTAATGATAAATAGGTATATTATAATTACAGTATAATATCATATATAATTTCATTAAATGCATCGTTTATACGTTCTAGGTATGGCATGAACGAATCATATCACTTTGAGGGGGGGTAGTCTGCACTTCCTCAAATGAAATTATCGTGTTTAACCAATATGGAATCATTAAAGGTATGCTATAAATGAAAAATAAAGAAGCATAGAGAAAATATAAATATAATATATATCACATATAAATACAGTTTCATCACAATGGCCACCATAATAAGTGGTAGAATAATTTTGAAAAATCATCATTTCATGAGGTAGTAGTTCGCCATCCACATAAATAGTATTCTCTTTACCAATTAGATGGAGGTGTGTGTTAGTTTAGTTCTAATACATCTCATAACAACAAACTACTATATTTAGGATACTATTTTGGTTATAAAATAAAGGAATAAATAGAGTTTAGGTGTTGGGGAAGTAAAGTAAAACCAAAAAACTTAAGAGATGTTGTTACCTTTGAATCAGGTTTCTCACTTAGGTTTGAACCAAAAGGATTAATTGGATTTCCTTTTGCCTATGGTAATTATTCAAAGAGAATTATAAGGATGTAGGGAGATTTAATGGGGAGAGTCTAGATGATCAAAGGGGCTTGAAAAGTTTGTGTAATGGGTTAGAAGTGAGGGATTTTTATAAGGGGAAGAGGGTCTCTTTGGGAATGTTTAAAAATATTATTTTATTATATAATGATTTTTAGTTTCTAAAGGTCCAAAACTTATTACAGTTGAATATAAGATGACTCGTGTTGGAAATAAAATCAACCTATAAGAATTGGAAATGTTTTGGAAATTTTTTTAATCTTAATAATCGTTTTTATTTAAATAATTCATTAATGAGGTAAACACTGCATCATTGTTTTTTCATAAATATTTTTATTTATTAAATGTATAAATAGTATAAAAAATATCATTATGTAGGAAATATTTTTATCTTACAAATGAATATTTATATTTGAAGAGATAACTTATATAACCTCATGTAAAAATTTATTTACTAAAAGATATATGTTTATATCATTTTTATCTTTACTTTAATTAATATAAAATGTCATTATCACTCCCAAGTGGCTTCATGGGGTCCCAAAATTGACCAAAGGATACCCATGGTTGGAAATTTATCAACTAATAGGATTAGTACACATGTTAGGGTAATTTAATATTATTATAATATTATTATTTTACCCTTATTTACCAGATTTTCCATTTAACCATTGTAAATAAAATTTTTACTGAAGTTAATATTCATAATTTCTACAAATAAAAGTTATCGATTTACCCAATTTAGACCCCCTAATTCCAAATATGGAATCTATTTTTCCATATTCAAAAGAAATAAGTGTCAGAAATTAATTTAAAATTAATTCCCAATGTCAAAACAAAAAGCGTGTTTTTAAGAAATAATAACTATAAAAATATTGACAGTTGTTTATGTCCAATTTCAAAGTGAAATTACTTATTATGACCAAAATTGGATTAAATGGTAAAAATATAATCTAATTACACTTTGAAACTAATTACAAAGATAATCTAACAATATAAATAAATTATATTAAAATTCTGTTTTGAATTAAAATACAATATTTTTCACTATTCATTAAAAATGAATTTTATCAAAAATATACAAAAAATCTACCCAAAGTAAATTTTGATGTCTTTATTGTAAAGAATAATTTTAGTTTTTTAAATAGAACATATAAAAGTGAACAAAACTATATTTAATGAGGGTTCTCCATTAAAAGGTGGTAAATCGTCCTTTTAATGAATATTATAGTATTCATGTTTGACTGAAAATTAAATTTTTATTTCCAAACACTTTTAGGAAAAGTGAGAAACCACACAACCCATAACACTGACCCGAACGCGACTTGAGACATTCACAAAAACAACTTTCGGACAACCACAAACCAAAAATCCCACCACAGAATTACATATCATAATACCCGTAATCATCTCTGCATCCCGCACAAGAGTCCCCTACTGCCATAACTGATTCCCACTTAGAGGCCGACTTATGCCGCTTTAGGAAATAATCACTTTGCTCAAAGTTCTTCATCTGGTCTAGTGAAGGTTGCACTATGAAAGTTTTCTTAATTAAACTATTCTTTTTGAAGGCAAGAATCACACCTTTGTCCCTCTTGAGGGAAGATCTGGTACACATCAGTCGTGGAAGGTAAGAGTAGTCTTTCCTTGTCCGTCTTCTTGGTGTCTCAGATAGAGTTTCTTCAAATTCTCTCATCATTTAATTTTTTTTCTGAACAATATCACTATATGAAAGGTACACTAGACTGATCATATTTTCTTTATTTCCTCCAAAAAACTTTCTCCCCTTCGAAGAATCATCCTTTTAAGTAGTAGTATTCCCCCTCATGGGCTCCAGCGTGTTACTTTCAATCACGGCCAGACACCCCACCTCATTAGCAGTATCTTCCCCATCCATGGAAACTTCCTATTGTCCCAACCTAATAGCATTGAGGCCATCTACATAGGTGCCATCTGCATCATCACTGATCACAACAACCATCTCCAAACCCTCTTCTATAATACCTTCCGAAAGACCTTCAAACCTGTTGTTTAACGCAGGGAAGGGCCTGTTCGAAGGGTCTAAACCTCTAGTACCCCCAACACTAATCAGACTGGACACTCCCAAATTATCTCCCTTTCTCTCCATCCTTTGTGCCTTCACCGTATTCTCCCCAGCCATGTGCTTCTCCAGACAATCCCCCTTATAACTCGGACCAGACTCCTTCTGAGAAATGTTGATAGAGGAGCCCCCCAAATCCTGCCGCAACCTGTTGAACACCTCCACTACTGTGGGGTTGGCCTGGTTTGTCATAGAACTTGATGTTTCGGATGCATGAACATCCACCATTGTCACATTATGGACCTCATCACAGCAGTACTTCACCACAGGACTCAAAAGAGGCCCCCAATCTATGAACCCTGAAGCCTCCTTGGCCATACCAGACATCACTCCAACCTCTGTTTCCTTACCCGGAGCAGCATCCCCTATTGTTGTAACCACCTGCTTCCCCTTACGGGTAACCTCCGACGAAGGAATAGAGCTTCTCCTACGACAAACCCCCAAATGGTGACCCAAACGCTTGCATGATGGATAGTATTCTGTCCAATTTTCGTAAACCACCCTTTGCTTCCACCTGTAATCCCCTCCAATAGTAATACAAACATAATCAAAGGGAAAATGAGAATCATCCATTACAACACATACCTAAGGATTAAAATTATCTATTTATATTTCTCTATTTAATTAATTATAATGTAGTCCATTTCAATCAATGTTATATTGGATGAATTATAGTAAGGTTTCATTATTTGGTAATATAATGGTATAAGAAACTTCTAATCAAGTGAAGTTTATCATAAAGATATTAGATATATATTAGAGTATTTAGAAGTCATATCTATACTAAAGGGAATAAATTTTCAAGTTTTTTCTTAGAGATTATATATTTTTTTATGTATCACATCACATGGGATATTGATAATAAGAAAATCAAGGGTAATTGGATAAATAATTCATTATACCATTTTTTATACTAGATAATACTGAAGAATTTTCTTATAAATTTGTGATACTTTTAAAATGTAGTGGGATGTATGATGTCTTTCATGTACCATAGATAATTAAATATGAATCAATTCTATCTCATGTACTTCACTATGATGATGCTAAATTGGGGTTAAATTTAAATTTCATTGAGACACAAGTATGTTCATGGTTAGTATATATATTATAGGAAGCATATCCCTATTGTACATGTTTTATGGAAAAATATATGAGTGCAATAGGATCCTTGTGATTGAGAAACATAAATGAGGTCTCAACTATTAGAGTTTTTCATTATAAATTCTTACTAAAAATTCATATTGAGAGTAATCCCTATTGTTGAGAGTTTATAACTCTTGGTTTTCAATAGAACAGTAGTATTTAATTTTAATTTAATTTATGTTTATATCGATTTAATTGGAGTTGAATTTTATATTTTTCCTTAACAAGAAAATGAATGATAATTAAAAATGGCCCTTACTAAAATATAATAAAAAATACAATTGAACACCCAATGGTGGTGTACTGGGTACCTGATAGAAGAAAAGTGAGAATTTAAAATCTATGACTAGCCATTAAGTGGAAAATAGGCTCACAATGGGTGGACAATACAAATTGGATGGCTGATGGATAAGCATATGGTACCCGATTGGTTTAAAAGAAGGGTTTTTAATAGAGAATTTTAAGTAAATTTATAATAACATGATTTGGGAATTTAAGTGAATCTCCTCCCTCCTGAAGTTTTTATTGCATATTTACTTCCCACTATACCTTATCCATGTATCTATAGATTCCATGAGAGATTTCTCCCACAATTATATTCGATAATCGAATCAATTTATTGGATTGGAATCACTATAGTAGGAGATTTGATTGATTTGTCATTTATATATATCACTTTAAGTTTTAACTACCACTTCCTTTTAACTTGATTCTATATTTATAATATGATAAATTTATGAGTTCATTATTCTTAATGAAGGATTAATCATACACACTTGGTGCGTCTTTTCATTAAACAAGTGGCAGGTTACCTATCTCATTTTTTAGAATTTAAATAAGTTTCAATTTATTATTTTTTAACTATTATTTCTATTTAATTATGCATGTGAGATTAATGTGATGAAAATTATGTTAAACCTAATGAGATAAATTTTAAATGAATTAGAATGTTTCAAACACACATTATAGTCATGATTAATTGATAGAAATGTTAATTAACATTATAAAGATGTAAAATAATTTGGAGATTATGTGAATGTCATTATGAATTGATGTTTTCATTATTAATGGAATTTAATATTGAGTTTTTACCCATAAAATTAATGTTTTAATAAATTATTATTATTATAAATTATATTTTATTGTGATATAATTTCATAATGTTATTGTGTTAACTTGGGTTAATTATAGAGAGTAAATTAGGTGGAGGTTATATTATTTTATTTACAAATAAGCAGTATAAGACATTATTTCAAGATTAAAAATATATTTGGTATTAAGTGAAAACTTATGGAATTGAGTTAGAATAATTAGTGATGAGTTATCATGATTTTATAATGATGATATATATTATTAAATGATTTATTTTTACTTTAAATCATATTTTAATAAATATAAATGAGTAATATATGGGGGAAACCTAGTTATTATCAATTAAAATGGAAACTGTGGAAATAATATATTAAAATGGGTGTTTTAGGTGAAATGAGTTTATTGTAGTATTTTAAATAATATATAATAAAAGAGTTTATGATTTTAGTGATTATATTTTTATTTTAGAAATAATTGAATTATTTATGTTAGATAAAAGTGGAATTAATATAATCCTAATTACAAAATTTATAAATTATATTTTTGAGGATATAATAGAATATTGTTTTAATTATGTGTATTTCTTGAGTTTGGATAATTTTTAGGGACTATTGGGTTTGGATATGACATGGGATGATCAAATGAGATCAATAGATTATTTTAGGCCATATAACTGGACCCAAATTACTTTCAATTCAATGTTTTTGTCTTGGAAATATTTTATTCCAGGTGTTTGGAATAAAAATACATGATCCATGTGTTTGTAAACTCTAATCAATTGTCTGTGTTATGAGCTTCTATCAAAATTGATCAAAACGTGTATAAAGGTTATTAGGTGAATTCATTAGAATGTGTATTATATATTGGATATTTTTATATGCTTTATTAATAGCAGTAGATTTAATTAATGTGAACATTAACATATAGGGGATGCATGGGGTTGTGACGGTTCAATTAATATTATTTATAATACCTTGTATGTACCCATGTGTGGTGATGCAGTTAAATGAGAATGACAACAATAGATGGGAGTTTACATCTGATGACATCACTGGGATGATTATATATGTGTTTAGAGTCTTATGGTGGACTTTTCTAGGTTTTATTTTTCTATTTACTTTATTTTTATTAATTATGATATTATATTTAAGATATATTTTGAATTTTGTTTAGAAACTAGTTTCATTTAGGAATATATGGGATATATATTTCTTATTTATTATGAGTTTTATCACTTATTTCCACTACTTATTATTATTAAATTATTAACCTTAATGTTTTTATTAGTATTAAAAATTATTTGGTAAATTTATCACCATTTGATACTTACAGACCCTTGATGGTAGTCTTTGGACTCTGGTGATCAGGTAGAACACTTAAGGCCATACCAAATTTAACCCTAACAACATTTTTATGACTTGGTGATATGTGAAAACGGGAAATGTTAGAGTTCAATTTCATTAAAGAAGTGGAGTGTTATTTTTGGTTTTTAATTCCATCCATGATACAAAGGGTTCAATTATGTTTAATGTACCCTATATAAGATGAAGGGTTGTACAGAATGATGAAAAAGTTATAAGAATATTTGTTTGGAACCACTAAAAGGATTCCTTAATTTCCCAATTAAGGTTGTAAAAATCGACATATTTCATGGTTTATAATTTAAATTCACGTATCAAGGGTTTGAAATCTATTTTCAATAAATAAGTTTTATAATTTTAAATTGAGCATGATGCTATAACATGAAATTTAAATCCATGTAAGAAGGTAATTAAAATCATCCTTAATATCATGTTACATGATTAAATACATGTAAGAGGAAATTCCATATTAATTAATATATTATAGAAATGATAACATACCATCTAATTTATGGTCATGTGAAAAGGATATATATTATAAAATTTTATATCATAGGGTAAGGACCAGTCTATGAAGTTTCTAGTTTGGATAGATAAACCATGTGTAAAAAAACTTAAATTCATATGATATGGACACTGTGAGGGGATTAAGAAAGGGTATCTTAAGTCACACTGGCATTGAAGTGATGTGACATATATTGATAAAAGTAGGAAGAGGTCATGTATTATAGTTCGGATTTAAACAGAATTATTCATAGATACATTAGAATCTTTGAAATATTATTTTGTTTGGAACATAATGGATAATAAGTACACATTATATGAGTGGGAATTTCTAAAAACCATCCCAAGGTTTAGGTGTTATAGATGGAAATCACCCAGGAAAGTGACCATGATTTAATGTGAAAGATTATAGAACATTTATTGGATTATAATAAAGATAGCTATAGTTAAATAAGGTCTGTTAAGGCAACCATTTTCTAAGCCTATTTTGGAATTACCCCCAAAATGGAAATCTTTTCCAAGGTGTTATGTTTAGACATTGTAAAAGTGGTATTTCATGAAATTATACTTGATAAAACCTTTAGATAATTTATAATCACCCGTCTAACATAGGATATGTTTCATAAATCATAAATTGGATGACATATTCAATATATTGGCTTCACAAAGTTTAAATTCTCTAAACATAAGAATATATCTTCCTTGATTTATTAATTTCAGCTTCTCCCCTCTTTGAAAACCATATTTCAAATGGTTATTTTATAAAAAAATGGTTTGGTGTGCTCAGAATCTACCATGGTGTATGTTGTGATATTTTTTCTAATCATGGACCTTAGAACATGAATAGGCTAGTGTAATGAGGAAAGATATTAGTTCTAAGTGTGGAATTAGGAATGATCATGAATTTTTTAATGAAATTGGTATATAAAAGGTCACTTATGGCACAATTAATTAGGAGACTACAACAAAATAGATACATCAATCACACTAGAAAATACTAAAGAATTTTTTCTATATTTTCAATATGTTATAACCTCTATAATGACTTAATTATTTTATGTTTCATTCCTAGTTTGGTGAATAGCTACTTTTCTTATATTTTTCTAAAATTCATTAAGGGGAATTATTAGTTTAAAAAATTAAATTTGTTAAAATTTTCATATTTGTTATCACTTTGAAATGTTATGAACTTTGATTAGTTTTTGATAATTTGGGTAGACTATAACCAATTATTTTTTATCCATTTTTGTAGAAATGTAATATCATATTACATATAAATATTCCACTAACGGGGCTTCCACCGGAACAGAGTTGATGACCGATGACATTGAGTGCCTTAAATTTTAATTTATAAGGCCATATACTTAGGCCCTTATGACGATACTTACATAATATCTAAGGAAAATACCATTATTAGATTTCAATCAACTACAAACATTAGTGTTACTAAATAACACATCCATCCCACTATTGAACTAGGATAATCCAATATAATGGATTTCCCATAAAATAAGATTGTTTGGATAAAATTTTTCATTAATTTGTCATTTATCAATGAAGATTCATTTAAAGTGGAGTATTTCTTATTGTATTATAACAAAACTATTGAGAAACTTTTTTCAAGTTCTAAACCCACCTATTCATTGTTATTATTAAATTTATAGGTTATCTAATTATTAATTATTCATGTTTTAAAGTACAAGTTTGGAATGTTCCCTAGAAGTGGATTCAAAACTGACAAGGCATGGGCCATCTAGGATAGGTAGAGATTTATAAAATTAGAGTCACAACTAATGGTTTTAGGAATTTTAAAATATATATAATTGTTGAAGACGTATATTTATAATAGTATAGGAATTTTTCCCTAAAAATCATATAGTTTTCAGGTCAAAATCTTAAACTATCAACGTAGAAGACTAAATGAAATATTAAAAACCTCATGTGATCATGGGAATGTTTTCAATGATCATGAACGAGAATCATATTTTCATCAAAAATAATCTAACAGTAAAATTGTAGGAGGGACACATTGAGTGAGAAATAATTTTCCTATGAATTTAATTGTGTATATTTTATAACGATCCACATGATTCTAACATTCACCTTTTCACAAGATTTGAAATAATAACTAATATTGAATCAAAGATGAACTAGATTTTGGGGGAGTTATAGGTGGATAATTATAAATATAATTAAAAATCAATATCAGAGATTCATGTATTCAATATTATACTAAAAGGAAATGATTTATATTTAAAACTTTAATATCTTTTTTTTCTTTCATTGTTATTTCTATCTTTTTTTTCTGGATTTATCAGTCTGAAATCTCAGAAAGTTGAAAATGTGGAAGGATCCAAAATTTTCATGTATCCATGAGTAAGGATCCTAGATGACTAATATTAATTATAGATTTAGAATAAATGAACACATCAAGTGTTCCCGTTATATATAAGAGAGAGGTCTACCTATGGAAATTATCACATATGAGTTGTATTTTGGGTAATAGTAGCTCTAGAACCAAGTGTCCATATGAGATACAGTGTTTGTTGTTAATATTGGTTAACTATACCTTTTGTTAAGAATTTATTTCTATTATTAATCACTTCAGCATCATCATTTACCATTAGGTAGGTGGTAAAAGAATCTAGTCCAACATTTATTGATCAAAATCTTGTGATTAATACATTATGACAACATCGGGTTATCTTTGAATGTATTACATCATTGCTTGCGGTTGTAGATCCACCTCCAAAAAGGGACTTGTTACTCAACTAAATTTATATTCTTAAATAGGATACAAATATGGAATCAAAGGTTTCAATACATTTTCTAGTGATGTGGTGTAAGGTGTGGAAAAACATCTATAGGCAGATCACCTAAACCCCATAGGGTGAATTTTAAAGAAATATATTATACCTTTAAGAACAATTATTGATTATAGGAATCAATTAACTTCACTATCACATCATCCATGTCACTATTAAGGGTATTGTTGTTGAAAATGAGTTAGTGGAGGTACAAGTGGTGATTCTTCTAATGTAAACTTTTTACAATTTTTTATGATAAATTTAATTAGTTCTATAATAAAACACCAACTATTGAGTGTTGGAAGATAATAATTGAGCCATGGATAACAATGAAATGTTTTCTAGGAAGCTATTTCATTAGCTATCAATGGTGGTTGTGCCTAAAGTGGTGGGTAATGCATCGCTAATCGAGCAGTCATGGAAAAGAATAGATGAAACTATAATAAGGGTAGATGATTTTTTCCCTAATATAGAGTACAAAACCACCTAGTTGGTCAAGATAACATAGGTCACTGAATAATAAAATTAGTTACTACATCACCTATAATTATTGGTTTAGGGATCATTATTATATTCATGTGTCAACTTAAAATTTTATTTAGCTATTTCATGTTATTCCTAATCATCTAGGATATGTTCATCATAATTGATTATCCTAATTTTAATAATTTTATTTAATAAAATAACCTATTTGAATCAATTTTTTCATAGATTACAAATTCAAATTATCATATACTTCTTAAGTAGGTAAGAACATGTGTTGTTATAAGTTTTATTTATCAATATGAATGAATCATAAAAGTGTGACACCAAGATAATTGAATACTTTTATATAGGTGGGTTTCGAGATAGGTAAATAATTACTTAAAATTATTGATCCAAAGTTGAAAATTATAAAGGATTTAACTCAAAGAACTATTCCTTAGATAGGTATTTATAGGATATTTGTGAATATATCTTCTCCATATCAATAGTGGTCCATTTGGAATATGGAATTATTTACGATAGGGTGTGTTCCTTGAATTGGCATTGGATACTCATATGTAATAATTTCATCCCCGAACTGATGGGAATATTTTTTAATGTGATAATAAAAGGTTTAGTTTTTTTAAATGACAGGATACTTTAATGACCATTGGATAGATATATGTTATTTTAGATTCACTATACCAAGGGGTGTCTATTTTTAATATCTAAATAAAATGATTGATGAATCAAGTATTGCAAGATATTAAGTAAGATTTAAGGAAAAGCTAATTTTTAATTAACATTAGATCACTCTCATGTTACACCATCATGTATTGAGAATGTTATCACATTTTACTTGTATGATGTAAAATTCATGATGTGAATATGACCAAATTATGAGATTCAGTAAAATAATCAAATGTGTATTAAAATAGGTAAATAATTTCCCTGAATTGGGTATTTATTTTCCTAAGGGAATGATCAAATTATTGAATTGGAAACATCAAAAACATTTTGAAAATGTCCCATGGTATGTGTTGGTCAGAGTGGAAAATTCAAGAGGGGGAGTGAATTGAGTTTCCAATAAAATTTATATTTATAAAAAAATTTGAATTTAAATCCCCTAAATTGATAAAAACACCTAGAAAATAAAAGTCATAGAAATATATAATTTAATTTTTCAAATAGATTCTCAAAGAAGTACTAATGATAAATTAAGATAATCACTAAAACAACATTATCAAAATTACTTCATTAAAAATCTATATAAAAAACTATGATTAATTATAAAGGTAAAATTTTGATACATATTTTGAAACTGATACTATTTTGAACTTTGAAATATAGAAAACCAAAAAAATTATTCACACACAAAAATTTAAAGAAGGGGGTAAATATCAATTCGTGACTTAATCTCCTCCACCTGTAATCACCCACTTCCAATATTTTTATTAAATATGGAACATGATCCAAAAATTGGACTAGATTTTAGATACAACAAAACACAAGGATTTCTAAGAAAAAATACTATTCTAAAGTTATACATGGGATAAAAACAAGTAAAAGTCACACAATTCCTCTTCCACTATTTTCATGGGTATATAAATGAATAAATTTGATAGATTGTATCAATAAATCTCTATTTAATTATAGGATATAGTTTTTTATTAATAAACAGAATACAACTAAACATATATCAAATATAAATCACAAATAAAAATAAAACAAGATTATATACTTTAAAAAGTTATGTTGATTAATCTGAATAGCTTCAGTAGTTCATAGGTCCTAAAATAATTCTTTTTACGAAGCGAGAAGATGTTTCAAAAAATGTGCAGCAAAACAAAGTGTCATGAAGATTTGGAAAATCTTTATGATTTCAGTCAATTTATGTTGAAATTACTTCCACACATAGGTTTATTAAAGATTCTTCTTGATTCGTCTTATGAAGGTTAGTGTTCTTTAGGCATGTTTCACTCTGTCATACATGAGGGAGTAATTATGAATTTATAAAACTCTAGATCTAATAATCCATTGGAGAATAATGATAATAAAACCAAAATATTCATACATAACATAAAATTAAGAATGAACTTTTCTTTAAGTAATTTGTGTAGTGGTTTAAGAAAAATGATTATTAATTCCACTTGTGTTTGACTTCATTTAATTTATTAAAATAGCCACAAGAGATATACAATTTCAAAAATATATATAAAAAATAGTAGAACTCTAGCTATAGAAACTCTAAGGGGTAGTAGTGGTCTGATGATAGAGGTAGAATAGTCTAGAAGTTCCTCATCATGGAAGTTTCATCACTGAATGGTAGCACATACTAGAAGTAGATAATCCTAACATTAGATTAGTTTGGTAGTAGCACTGTCAAGTAGAAGATCTGTTCTGGTGGTAGATGTGTCTTGATGGTAGATCTGTTATGGCAGTAGATGTGCCCGATCATAGATATGTTCTTCTGGTAGATGTATCATGAAAGTAGATATGTTATGGAAGTAGACGTGTCTTAAAGGTAGATTTATTTTTCAGTAGACTTGTCTTGAAGGTAGATCTATTATGGAAGAATATTTGTTAAACTAATGATATATCATCAGTTATCTAAATAATTTCATGATTTTACTTGAAAATTATTTACTGTCCTATAACATTAAGCATTTTTGAAACATAATAAACATGAATTGTGATTATTAAAATAAGAAGGTTATAAATGAATGAGAAATTAATCCCTGTTATGAAGATAAGTGTCCCTTATAGATCACTACTATAAAATAGGCATTTAAAAGTTCTAGAATAAGCATTTATTTGTAGTGACTACCAAAGCATGGTTAAAAGGACAAGGCTTTTATCAGTTCTAGAAACGCGCTGATAAAGGGGTGGTTTATCTAGGAAGAAAAAAAGCACTGACAAATCACACTTTATCAGCACTTTTGAAAACACTATTAAAGGTCACTATTTATTAGTGCATTTAATTATAGATTATAAAGTAAATATTTATTAGAACTTTTAGAAGCACTATTGAAGAAACCCTTTATAAGTTCTTCTAAAATCATTGATAAAGGGTACCTTTATAAGTACTTCTACATTAAAAATATTTGATAAAGGACTCCATTATCAGTTCATTTAGTATTTTTGATAATGGGAAATACTTCAAAGTGATGTTGAAACCCAAAATAGCACCCGAAACAGGTCATGCGGTGTGATTTAACAAAAACCTTCATTGCCCGAAAGAGCCCCAAAAACAACAAAAAAAATTGAAAAATTATATACAAATAAAGAATTTAAATTATATAAAATTTCCAACACTAATTCTAGAAAAAAACACTATTTTAGAGTATGTCAATTTTTTATTACTAAAATCAATGTAAAATTTGAAATTAAAAGGAAAAGTTATATTCCCCATGAGTCAGATTGAGGTGTGTCTAATTCATTCACATCCCAAATGACTTATGAATCATTATCCTAAATTACCAAAATAATCCAAATGCATTTCGTTGGCTATGAGTATGTTAGTTTTTTGGCCACTAAAATTAATGTCAATTATGAATAAAAAGACACCCTTGGTGTCATGACAGTCACACCTTTTGTCAGATTGTGGTATGGTTGATTCCAAAACATCTCAAATTACTTATGGACAATTTTACTAAATTATCAATACAATATGAATGTGTTTCCTTATTTTTGAGTAAACTAATTCTTTTTACTAAAATAACATTTTAAACGGGGAACATGCATTTTTAGTCATACAGGTTGCATCATAAGTTTTTTTGACATGATTATGATTCTTATATTTCATAAATTAATTATGCGTATTTTTACAAAATTATCAAGAAAATACAATCATGTTTACTCAGTTTTCAGTGAGTAAATCTGTTTTGTATTAAAATGTCAATTTTAAACTGATAATGATAACTTTGAGTCATACCATTCACACCATGATTTGGATTTGATTTTTGGATGATTCATACACGTCAAAAATTTCTTATGGATCATTTTCCTAATGTACCAAAACAATTTGAATTTATTTTCTTATTTTTGAGTGACATACCCTTTTTTCACTAAAATTAATGTCAATTTTGAATAAAAAGTCTCACTTGGAGTCATAAAGGCCACACCATGCATCATATTGATGTTTGGATAATTCTAAAACCTTTAAAATGACTTATTGATCATTGGAATAATGTATCAAAGAAATATGAATTCATTTTCACATTAATTTGTATGTTAGTTATTTTTTCAATAAAATTAATGTCAATTTTGAATAAAAATATGCACTTGGAGTCATACCATTCACACTATGCATCAGATTGATATGACGAAGATTTCAAAGTGTATAAAATGATATATGTATTGTTTTACTGATGTTTCAAAAATATCTGAATGTGTTTCCTCAATTTTGAGTATACCACTTATGTTTTTAACTAAAATTGAGTTTTAAACTGGAAACATGAACTTTTATTCATACAGATTTCATTGTCCATGGTTTTGACATGAGACTAATTAAAACATGTCACAAATTAATTATTAATGACTTTCCTAAATTATCTGGTCAATATGAAGACATTTTCATGGTTTTCAGTGAGTGCCACTTTTTTGGGTTAAAATGTTAATTTTAAACCGATAATGGTGACATTGAGTCATACTGGTCACACTGTGAGTCAAATTGATGTGTGGATGATTCTTATACATCCAAAATTAATTATGTATTGTATTAATAAATTACCAAATCATTATAAATGTGTTTCTTTATTTTTTATTATTTCAATTGTTTTATCCACTAAAATTAATGTCGATTTTTTATAAAAAGACAGCCATGGAGTCATATTGGTCACACCATGCATCTGATTTTCTTTTGGAATATTTCAAAATATCTCAAATAACTTATGGATCGTTTTTATAAAGTATCCAAGTAATCCGAATGTGTTTCCTTGGTTTTGTGTACGCCAGTTAATTTTTTCTAATAAATTGTCATTTTAAATTATAAACATGAACTTTTTTTCATATAGGTTTCATTGTGAGTGAATTTTAGATGAGACCAATTCCTAGAAATAAAAAATAAATTATTAATAGTTTTCACAAATTATCAAGACATTCCAACAGTGTTTTCATTGTTTTTACCAAGTGACACTTTTTATAAAAATGTCATTTTAAAACTGATAATGGAAACATTGAGTAATACCGGTTACATTGTGAGTTAGATTGTGGTGATTATGATTTATACATGTCAATAATGACAAATGAATCATTGTAATAATGTACCAGAACATTTATTATTCATTTTATTAGTTTTAATAATGTGAGTTGTTTTTTCCACTTAAATTAATGTCAATTATGAATAGAAAGATACTCGTGGAGTCATATTGGTCACACCATGAATCATATTGAGGTGTGGCTAATTATGACATGTATCAAATGAATTATAGATAATTTTCATAATGTATCAAAACTATCAAAATTTGTTTCTTTAGTTCTGTGTATTCTACATTTATTTTTTACTAAAATTTCATTTTAAACATGAAACCTGAACTTTTAGTCATACATGTTGCAACATGTGTGATTTTGACATGATAATTATTCCCAAAAAAATTAAGTATGAATCGTTGTCCCACATTTTCTAGAAAACCAAAAAATGTTTCATCATTTTTCATTGAGTGACACTTTTTTGTATTAAAATGTCAATTTTAAACAGATAACGAATAGTCTGAGTTGTCCTAGTCACTTCGTGAGTAAGATTGAGGTACGGCTTATTCCTACACAAAAACAATAAATTATGGATCATTTTACTAAATTAGAATAACAATATAACTGTATTTCCTCAATTTTTATTATTTAGATTTTTTCCACTAAAATTAATGTCAATTTTGAATAAAAAGGCACACTTGAAGTCATACAGGTTACAACGTGTGTCGGATGAGGGTGTAGATGATTCCAATGCATCTAAAATTAATTATTGATCTTATTATTAAAATATCAAAAAATATGAATGTGTTTCCTTAGTTCTAAGTATGCCACTTATGTTTTTTTCAAAAATAAAATTTTTAACTTGAAACAAGAACTTTAAGTCATACAAGTTACATAATTTTTTGGGTTTTAAATGCCAATTATTCCTACATGTCAAAATTGAATAATAAATAATTGTAAAAAATTATCAAGATAAACTATGTTTGTTTTCTGGGTTTTTAGTAAGTGATACTTTTTTTAGTAAAATGAAAATTTTAAACTAATAATGAACACTTTGACACCAACCCTCCTCGATGACCATTATATATGAATCCTGGTTTTACTCTAATAGTTATTTCATACACCATCTAACTTTAATGGCTGATTACAAACATATAAATTAAAACATTTAAGTTGGATTATATACTTCTTTGATAAATGGGGGTTGTACAGATATTTCTTCACTAAAACTAGTGGAGAAATTGAATCTTCCAACACATAATGATCTTACAAGTGGATTAATAACCTGTATATAATAACTTAAACAATTGTTGAAAAAACTTATTTCAATATTCCACCTAAAACAATTGTATAATTTATATTATCGTATGTGATAAGTGTTTTGCTCACTTTTCATGATTTTTTCTCTAATACAATCTTGGTATAATCCTAATTATACTTAATTTACAAATAATTTTATAGTTTTCAATCCAACACTTCATCTCCTCCTCTACATTGGTATCTTACTTGATCTCCACTTCTTCCTCCTCCACCCCAATGGTCTCTGACTCCCAATCTACCACTTCCTCCATCTCTGCCTATGCCTTCGCCTCGGCCTTCACCTTCTCCATTGCCTAATAATTTTATTGTTTACAGGTTAGCGCTTCTAAAAAAATTGGTTACTTCCATTATAATTCTCCTATATAGAGAGATAAAAATAATATATAAGCATTTAGAAACTAGTTCTTTACACCCCAAATATATTTCAAAGGTCAAAAATTATTGTAGATCAAAAACAGAGCATGTATTAACCTAAATTTGTTGTCAACATACATTCTGAAAAATAGTAAACTACCCACTCATCTCTAAAAAATTTATTTCTTATTTTATGTATATAGGTTATAGAAAATAATGATAGTAATGATAAAATATAGAAAAATAAATGATTATGGAATATATTTAATAAAATTGTATTTTCCTTCATAAATTACCTATAGGGGATACTGGTGTTTTATGTCTTTATGATCTCTCTCATAATTTTTGAAACATAATATCCACAATTGATGGATTTATCTTGATTTAGACTCTACATGAACATTGAAAAAAATATGTAAAATTTTTTAAATGTTTTTATAGTTAAATATTTCTATATATACCGTAATTTTATTCTATTTGTAGTAATTCATAGGATTTATCCCTTCAGACACTGACTTCATGCCATGATATAGCTTACGTTGAGCGACCTCACTATCATAAATTTGTTTTTGTTAAACATAGACGGAAAATTATAATTTGATGTTATATATAAAATGTTGATTTCAATGTCTCAAAAATACACAATATACGTCATATGTGGTTGGTTGGTTGGATATCCATGCATTGAATTCAAAAAATAAATATTTTTAGTGTTTATATTGAAAGTGATCAATATCGACTGCTCCATAAAAAAACTATTCTTTAATGAAAAAAAATTGAAAAATAGATTTTATATGACTAGATTGTAAAATTTTACTTTTTAATTGTATGCATAAATTATTTTTTGTCATATGATACTTTTTTATTTAACACTTTGAGCAACTCATCTTTTTTCTTCTTAATTTGTTCATCATTAAATGTATGTATCGCATAGAAATGATACGGGGATTAATTAATCCAAATCATGATTCACATGATCTTCCCATTATATAGTTTTAATATTAAATCATTTAGAAAATAAGAATAGTTATTTACTTTAATAAAAATATTAGCTCACCGATTGGACATAAGTGTTTTGAAAATGTACCTTATCTGTGTATTTGCAACCGAGATTCCCATTCATTCATGCTTGAGAATATCATTTAGATTATAGAGACCAATTTTATATGTGAATAAACATCCATATCTTTCTTTTCCATATTCATTGTAAGACATATATTTATGTTTAAATTTGGTATCTCCATGAAGTTTTAATAATAATAAATGTTTCTCTAGAACTATTTGGGAGAAGCTACTCCTAGAAGGTTGTTTTGTTTTCTTGGAAAATTCACTAGATTTGTTTGGTTAGACCTTCCATTTCTCCACTTCTTTATCCATCGATGATGTTATTCATCACTTCATACCTTTTATCATCAACCGTAAAAAGTTTTTCAATTTAAAAATAATTGTTAAATACAATCCTCATGTATCTTTATAATATTACATGGCTATGCTATAAAATCTCAACAACTTTGACCATTATAATATTCAGACCATCAAGTGGAACATGCAACTCAATAACCAACTCATGAGCTACCTCAATCCCCACTCTCATGTGTTATTTTAGGAGGTATTGATGGTGTATCTTGTTTCTTGGTATATTATACATGGTACACATTTATACATAGAAGTATGTGAGTGTTGATAGATACAAATTACATAGAACTATACCCTGTACAATTTTAATAATTTAAAATTAGTAGAATTTGTTGGATTCACAATTAGGATAATGAGTAATGAAAAAATTAATTACCACAGATAAGATACACGGTTGGGGGGAATGAAAATCCCCAAGATAGTGGGATCGTTTGGTTCATGTTCAAATATTTTATCCACTGATGGTTCACTTTGATCCTTTCTCATACATTAGTTTTCCAAACCAGGACAAACAAATAATATCTTATAGTGAGTCTATTTCTGTTTGAAATAATATCACCATATTATATATATCTTCGTATAGTTTTATCTTCTCAATATAAGTTTGATAAGAAACTCAAAAATTAAATCCTTTGACACAACCATAATTTTGAGGCCGCTTCAATGCAACTGAATGTATCTTTCCTTCTGGTATGACCTTTTCTGATTCTTACGTTTGAACCGTATAAAAAATAGTGATAAATATATTTTTTTTGTAATATTGTAATAAATAATAAGGAATTACAATTCTTTCATACTTAGACATGTTTTCTATACTTTTTTTAGGTTTTCATCCACTAATTTACCTTTATACTTACACGAGCCTCATTCAATAGAACATGAAGTGGGATAGAAGTGGCTTTAAATTTTTATTCATTAATCTTTTTATAAAAACAGAAACATATTTTGTATCATATCACATAATTTATATTTTATATTTGATTTAGAATACAAACCAAATTCATCTTTAATGAAGTATAACCCATACTTTCCTTGCGATAGGGGCACACTGGCTTTGATTCACTTTATTTATTTTCATCAATCTTTTGTTGTTTCATAAATTAACAAATTTTAATGAAGTTAGAGAAAATAAATAATGTCAAATAATATATTATCGAATGCAATGAACTTGAAATTAATTCTCATTGTGATGATTGATGAAACCAGTCCATGTTTCCTTCATTATAATGTGTGAATAATAAATTGGTTGGTGCAGATTTACTTTCCCCTCAACATCTCTAAGATATAACTTCCTAATAAGATTTCATAAGCCTATATGGGATTTTAAAAAACCTATTAAGACAAATTTTTTATGGAAATATTCTTAAATAAATTAACTCTTCAATGAATAATGAAAATTAAATCAAATTTTCACTATATAAATCCTCAGTTATATAGAAAAATTATATCGTAACATTACCATTATATCTTTCTAAAGGATTTCCTTCACTATATGTTGGAGATGGCACCATGAGTCAATATCAATCGGTACATTCATCCTCATTGTGACCCCAAGATAACTAATGAAAATTTACTTTTTTGGGCCAATAGTTTGGTATTGTTGATTCCAACCAACCTCAAATTTTATAACCTGACTTCTTACCTTGATAATTTTATTCACCACTATGATGAAAAATTGTTGTTTTTTCATCAACATGTTGTTGATCCCCTATTAATTCTACTATTTTATCATTAACATCTTCCTCCTCCTTCGGATTGGTAAATTCATCATGTGAAAAATACATTGTTTGCATACATATTCAAACATTTAATTTGTCTTTTATAACAACAATAGAATACTCTTCATTCATAAAAGTAAACATTTTCATGAATCTTTTATAAAAAGTGTTACTATATTAAATAGAGATATAATAATTCATTACTCAAGTACAATTAACCACCACTACATTTATTTAATCGACCCTCATATTCTTGATATTATTCCATCTCTTGATGATGGATTAGACTACCTATTTTAAACTATCCTTCCTCCCATCATTTTGGTTCCAAATTTCTGTGATGAAATACCTCCCAAATAGTTATTTTTTCATTTTGTTTCTTGATATACATCTCACATATTTTTTGGGCATCCACCTATGTTTTTAAAACTAAAATAACCAAAATTCATCCCATACCAGGTACTGGTGATCATTTTGGATGACTACTAGTCAGATTAGTTCAAACAACATGGAAGAAATGGGGATGGGTCTTAAGAAACAAAATTCAATAATAACTATTCAGTAGATGAAAGGCCCCTGACACTGCGATGAGAACATAAACTTATCCCCACTAAGATACACCGACTCTATTCTATGTTACCATTCCTTTTCCCTCACTTGTATCTCAAATATAAGATCTTTATATCCACTGAGGTTCCAAAATAACATAGATGAAATTTTAATTATGGATTTTAACAAATTACATATAAAAAATTAAGGAATGAAAATTCAAATGCACATGAATTTCATACACAGTAATTTAAACAAACTCACAAACATTTATTATTTTTTAGTTCCTCAAAGAAATTTCATTTTTTTGATGGACTTAGATGATATAAAAAATTTGGTCGTATTGGTGTGAGGTTGATGAGAGAGATTGAAAACCAAACATCTCTCCAAGATTCTAAGAGAAGGTATCCTAAAGATGAAACTAAAAGTATGGCTAGAGACCTTTTCTCATTGTGGGGGGAATCCCTTAAAGAGTTAGATTTTTACCGTTTAAAATTTATCAAGGTTGAAGGGGAAAAGAATGAAAAGGTTCATTTGGTATGTTTTTTTTTCACAAAAAATTGTGCAACGTGAGTATTTTCATAAGGTTTCCCATTGTAGTGGAATTCACATCCATGTTTTCTTAATTACTATGTTCTAATAGGATCTAATGTGACAACACCGAAATTAAAATTAATTTTTGATGAATTTTTTTCAAAATTAATCTAGTGAGTCATATAATAAAATTCATATTTAGAAACCAATAAAAATCATTAATAATGTTTCGATTAATTTTTAAGTGTCATTTTTTATGTTCTCAAGAAGTAGTAAATTAGGACAATGGAAGGATGAAATAGTTGAAGAATGAGTTGGGAGATGTTGTGTTCAAATCCATGACAGTAGCTTTAATGGATATTAATCAATAGAATTTGAGTGGGAGGTATTTCATTTGGGAATTCTTGAACCAAACTGATGGGATAAATTCTAGTTTGAAAGATATAGTTCAATTCATCATCAATAGAAGGAAGACAATCAAGAATTTGAGGATGGATTATATAAAGACAGTGAATGTTATATGTAATATAGTATTGAATTATTATATATATGTTCAAGATAGTAACAATTTTCATGAAAGATGTAGGAAAATGTGTACTTTTATGCATGAAGTGTATTGTATTGTATATCTATCAAACTAAAATGAATTTTATTTACACGACATTATTTGTGAAACATGTGGACCTTTTTATAAAATGTTATTTATGTTTCTTATAACTATTATGTATTGTATGATTCATTCAATTATCATACATTAGGAATATTTTAATGAAATAAAAATGATATACAAAGTTTTCATGTGGATTTGGGGCACATAAATCATTAGAGAAAACCTACGTAGTCACATTACTTAACCACTTTATGAGCATCTTGGTGCACTTGTAGCTAATGATTCCTTTGGTTGAATGTTGTAAATATTTATTATTTATTAGAAAGGGATAGAGTAAAATATGATAAAAAATTGATACATGTGGAGGTCATGTTATCAATGATATGTTGGTTTTTCATATAGGGTTTTATTTTTTCCTAGGATTTATCAAATTTTTATTTTTTTTACATCTATAAAAATTTATATTCATGGGTTTATATTTTATACCAACCTGTGAACAAACTACCTCAATGCACTAAAATTCAAACCACATGTCATCCAACTAGCTAACAAAATCCTCATTGTGATGAAAGACACCATCTTAGTCCTCATTCCCATCATAATAAGTGGGAAACAAGGGACATGTAAAAAAAGAGATGGAACATTAGATATCCTAATTAGTACCTAGTTTCCCTAGACCAATAAAGTATATGAGGCATTGAAGCATACAATCCATGTTGAATACATAAGGAATATCAAAAACTACCCTTACCCCTAAAAACCAACAATGAATATAACCATATAAAATGTACCAATGTAATAACCAGAACAATCCATCACAAGGGAAGTAACAACTATCTCATACAGATCGACAACCCAAAAATGGGTAAACATGAAAGGGGAAATCAAGGGGTGTCTTTCACATCCACCATTTATAATCATATGTGTTGATTGTGTGTTTAATAATAAAACATGTCTTGGGATTCCAATCCCCTTTAAATTTAATAAAAACCCATTCCAGTACTCATTTATAAAATGAAATAAATCACCAAAACTCTTTAAAAACATTTCAATGTAACCCTATACATATGACTTATTCTTTGAAATCCAAATCAAGTGTAAAGGACACCCGTTCACAAAAAAAATAAACAATCAAGTCATTTTTCTCAAGGGGTGAATCAAACAAACCTTTTGAACAACCATTTTAAATCCATAAAAGAACTACTTTTTAATCAATTTGGACCTAAACACCTCACTTTAAAACCAAATTTCATATAAAAGTAGATATTTCAATTTGAAAACCAAAACTGTGTCAAAACCCAATGAAAAAAGGGGAAAAAAACAAAAATCCATACGATCGTTTCAAAATAGCACAAGACCTATAAAAATTCCATTAAAAATATGGAAAAATGTAATTCACATGAAAACGCATTTATTCCAACCAAAAAACATAATGAAATGGATTCATGTCACCATAATGCTATTACATATAATACTGCATTTATAAAAAAGGAATTTAGAAAAAAAAATCACACCTTGAATTCTAATATGAAAATTTTCATAGAAACACCTACCTCAAATAACTGAGAATGAAGAAAAAACATGTCTCTTTCTATGAATCTAGAATGATTTTACTGAGTAGGGGTGGTGCTTTTTAGCTATAGGTATGTGAGAAAAACAGAGAGAAGAGATGTATAGTTCTTCATGGTTAAGAAAAGCACAAAAACATATACCATGGAACCCAAAAATCAAACAATGGGAGAGGAAAAGGAGAAAGTAACATACATTGGATTTTTGACTTGATTAATCCAGGAGAAGATAAATACCTATCGCGGACAGTAGGTGAGTCCTACGAGAGCTTGAAAATCACGACTGAATGAGTCATAGTAAGGGTTCTTTTAAATAGACTAGGGACACTTTTTTCAACACATTTGAAAAAGAGATAATAAAAAGACCTTCCTTAGTGATAAATTGAAAAGTGATAATAAAAGGAATCTTTATCAGCACTTTTTTAGTGAAAATATAGATAAATATTACTGAGTGTTAATGTTTTAGTGTTGATAAATAATTATTTTATCAGGGCCTTTTTAGAAATAATAAATCTCGATCTCCATCAGCGTTAAGAAATCACTGATAAAATTAACTTTTAATAGCACTGATAAAGGATTTATAATTAAAATTATAAACAAAAAAATTAAATATATGTATATATATATTATAAATTTATAATTATTTAAATATATATTTATGTATTTATTATTTCATTAATACTTTTTAAAAAATATTTTATATTATTTATAATTATAAATATTTAATTATATATATATATATATTATAAATATATATTTATAAATATATTTATAATTATTTATTTATAATTATATATATATATCATTATAATATTTATAAAATTATATATATATATATATCGTTATATATATTTATATATTTATATATATATTTACTAAAATTATATAAATATACATATAGTAGATATATTAATAATAATTTTATAATTATAAATACATTTATACCATTATATTTATTTATATAATTATATATATAATAAATATATAAAAATAAAAAATTATTCATGGTTTAAATATACTTTTTTATAATTTTATAATTCTTTAAATATATAAATAAATATTTATAAATATCTGAATAATACTTTTAAAAAATAATATTTATATATTTATATAATTATATATATATTTCCCTCATGGTGCATCTCTGTGGTAGGTTTCCTTATGGGTCTTGGTGAGGTCACAAGTTCAAGTCTGGACAAGAAAATTATTTAAATAAAATTATTATAATTATTTAATTATTTAATTATGTATAATTATTTATTTATAATTATGTAAATACCTTTTGAAAAATACTATTTATTTATTTAAAATAATTATAAATGTTGGACTCTTCAAGTTTTAATGCTCACAAATACAGTTTAATTTTGTTTCATTATGTTTTGTTTTGTTTATATATAGTCTTAATCTATTTTGTTATGTATTACTTCATAAGACAGGTTGCACATATTTGTCTAAGTATGAGTCACCATTGAGGTGAACTCGTAGTCACTAGTCATAGGACTCACAATCACCATTTAGTTTGTAACTCGGTAAAGTATGAGTAACCATTGTTGTGACTTACTAGTTCAGAGTGTTCACAAAGAACCAGACACCGTTGATAAGGACCTAACATCATTGATATGGACCAAACACCATTGTAGTGACCGACTGGTCCAGACTTTTCACTTGTCTAAGACACTTTTGAAATTGGTCCAAATTTTTCGCAAAGTCTGTCACATTATTCCAATTGGTCCAGAATTTTTTCAAAGTCTAAGACATCGTTCCAACCAGTCCAAAATTTTTGAAATGTCTAAGAAACTATTCCAACTGGTCCGAAATTTTTCCAAAGTCTAAGACACCTTTCCAACTGGTCCTGAAATTTCATAATGTCTAAGACACCGTTCTTAAGACACCATTTAGAGACAAAGGACAAGTCACCACTCATGTGTCACTGTCCCTATGGCATTGTTCCAGACATATTAATTTCTTCCTTTCCTATTTAAATTACAAATTATTACTAATAGACATATTTGAATTATTTAATGATACTAATTTTATTGATGATATTTTCATTCAATATTAATGAACATGTATATAGATAGTATTAGGTACCCAGTACTTTCACATGATAGAGATTATTCTCTTTGTCAGCCCCGGTAGCATAAAAAGAAAAACACTCGAGAAGAGCCAAGAGATAGAAGATTGAAAGATATACAAGACCAAAAAGAAAAACTAAAAAAATGGGGGAATTTGTTGAGAATCAAAGTTCCAACGTCATTGAACAAAAAAACCCTAGTGAATAGGATCTATGAGGAACATCTCACCATACTAGAAACCTGAACATAGAGCCTACCCAACACTCTATTTTTGTGTCTGTTTCTAGAAGTGAACTCGAGATTCACATTTTCTATATCCAAGGAGTCCAGAACTACACAACGCAACACTCATAGCATTCAAAACGTTATCTTATCATTTCTACTTTGTTTTGTATTTTTATCACTTTTCGAGCAGTGTGTGTATATGTATCACAGACACACTATCTCCTCAGCTAAGCTAGAGGATAAAAGATATTCCCACTCATTGATCTTAATACACCATTTTAATCCCATATATATTTTTGGAAGAGGTCTATATGTGGCCTATTTTTTTCATTCCCACAAATAACAATGGAAGAGGTGTAGTTGACCTATACTACTTGTGTGATAGTGTAAACCCTGATCCATGGTGGGGATCAACATTATTTTTATAACTGCATGGTGGAATGTGATATCCAAGTTTAGAGGATTAGGTATCTAATTGAGACTAAACCGATTTTTTTCTCAAATATTTTTTTTCAAATTTAGTTTTCTCTTTTTTGACACATAATTCAAAAAAAAATATTAATTTGATAGTTAATCTTAGTTAGTTTTTATAACTATTTTTGTTTTAGTAAATTATTTTCAAAAGTTATATCAATCTTTCAAATTGATATAATTGAGATTTAATAAATCTTTTAATAAATTAATTGAACCTTCAAAACTCTTATAAATCTGCTACTTTGGTTAACTGGGTTATTTTGACTTTAAATTGGGGGACTTTTTGAATAAGGGTTTTAATAGAAATTTAGATAAGAACTCAATTCACCCCCTCTTGAGTGTCCTACTCTGAGAAAGAATACATATATAAATTTATAGATGTAAATATTTAGTAAATATACATTTACATATTTATTTATAAATATTTATTTACAAATATATTTTTAACATTATTAATGGATAATCTTAAATACATTGATTTTAAAAATGAGTGCAATTGAATAATTGTAAATGAGTGTAGTTTAAAAATACTGGAAAAATGGATATGTTTTAATAATTAAATATTAATTATGAATAAAATATAGATATTTATATTTAAGTAATAATGAATACATATTGGAAAAACTAAAACGTAGTAAATATATATATAAATATAATAGAAAATTATTTAATTAAAAAACTAAAATATTAAAAATGAAAAAATAATACATACCTATAATAATATTAAAAACAAATAAATAAAATTGACCAATTAAAAAAATATATTAAATGTATCATGTTATAAAGAAATTCTAAAACATATACTAAAAATTGAATAAATTAAATAAATGTTAGGTGTATGGGTCTCAATATAAGATTTAACTAATTGTGTAAATATTAATATGTGTGCGATGTATATAAATATGTATTAATTACATATATGTATGTGAAATAAATTTAGCACGTGACATTTGATATATGTAAAATTAAAAAATACAACAACATTAAAAATGAATAAGACATTAATATGCTTACAATTTATTCATTTTTATATATATTTATTTTTAAAATATATTATTTATTTATATTTTTAATTAATATATATTATACTTATTTATTTTTATTAATAATTGTTTCATTAATTTATTTTAAAATAATTTTTTAATAATTTTTTAGCTTTTCTGTTTAATTATTACAATATACTCATTATATATATATATTAAATATATATTATTTATTAATATTTAGAATATATATATATATATATTAAATTTATTCATTTTTTATAAATAATTATTTGATTAATAAAATGCCTAATATTATTTTTACTTTACTCATTTTTAATTTTTATTTGTTTAATTGTTTCATTTTATTCATTTTAGATATCTATATATTTAATATATAATACATATTAATTTTTATAATTTATATATATGTATATGTATGTATATTCAATTTATTAATTTTTAACAATAATTATTTAATTAGAAAAATTGTTAATATATATATATATATAATTTTTTTTATTAAATTATATCATTTTATTCTGGACCATAATCACAACTAAAAGAGATCTGATAAAGGATACCCTTTATCAGCATTAAAGTTAAATTGCCGATAAAAGGAAGCCTCTATCATCACTAAAAATGAAGCACTGATAAAGGCTAACCTTTATTTGAACCATTAATAAACCACTAAAAATGGTACTGTTTAGTAGAGCTAAAAGAAAGCGATGATAATTGGAACTCGTTATCAGTGTTTTTTTAGTGCTAATAAAGGTTGACTTTAGGTGGATTTTTTGATATTACTAATAAATGAAAACATTGTTGAAGTCTACTTTTGTAGTAGTGGATACTTAGTATAGTTTAATACCAAATAGGTGGGGATAAAATAGATTTCCATTACTTTTTCCTAGATTAGTGGGTCTAGAAAAAATAAATTTCCTATATTTATAGTCGTATCTTGGATCATATAGATTTAGGTCTCTTATGACTACACTCATAATTTTTCCTAAGCCCTAAAGGTGGATAAATGAGTGGTTATTCAAATTTTTTAAAACCAACCTATTGGTGTTCAACTAGATAAGGTTTTTGTATTTTTATATATAGTTTAAGGTCTAATGATTTGGACTACACATTTCTTCTCTATTTTAATGCTTTTATTCACTAGTTTTGTGATGATGTTGGCCCAATATTAAGGAGGTGTGAATCCAAAGCCATCTTGAATGACTAAAAAAGGAAAAATCCGAAGAAGTGAAGAAAAATAACATGGTTAACCATAACTCTAACACACCTGAAGCTAGTCACCTAAATCTAGTGTGTAAGTTATTATAAGGAAATCATATTACATGTTAATACACATCCATGATCATGGTTTAGAATCCTTTAAGAGACTAAATATTGAAACACTACATCACAACATGAAATATTATATCCCTTGAGTATAAAATCATCATTCATTAATTTTATCCATAAATATGATTATAAATAGTCATCCTCTTAATTACATTGGTAAATAGAAAACATAATATAAGGGTGATATTAAACACTTAGTAAGGGATAACATACAATAAAGTCTAATATAGTATAAAAAAGATATAATAAATATAACATGAATAAATAAACAAATGATGTCATATAAATGAATATGTAATCATAATATTATCCATGGATGACAAAGGAAAAAAATAATCACACAGGAAAAAAACTTAACAATCTCATAATTATGTAAATTATGGGAATTCATAATTCAAGGCATATTAAAGATATTGTCAAGGCCTTGTGCAAAGATATCATATAAAAATGGTTAGGACACTCACATCACTCTATATTAGTTGTCTCATGAGACCTAATAATTAAATTAGGGGACATATAATTTTAACCCCATTAATAAAAAAACTAGTTTATTACATCATATACTAAAAGATAATAGGATATACATGTTATAATGTTCAAGAATAAGATACCTAAAAATAATTTGTATAAATAGTCTATTAGGATTCTATTACATGATAATTTTTTATAGAACAAATGATTATACAACCGGTCAATAGATTTACCTTGTTAATAAATTAATAAGGATTTTTCTATGAATTCCCTTGAGTTATATGAGGAATAATTAGAGATTCCTGTTGTTCACATATGTACCCTTATCAAGTGAGGAATATAGATTTATAGTTATTAGGCACATACAATAATTAATATGACCGATGTATAAAAATAATCAAATATATATTTGAAATGTTTGGATAATATTGAAATAAATGATAAACCCATTTTAAAAATTGGATTATTTAATCCCACTTATAAGATATGTATTAGGGATATAAAATTTCCTCACGGAAAAACCTCTAGGACTACATTATTTGATTTCAAAAGATGTACTTATGTCAAAATTAATTTTAATCCATTTCATATCTGATTAAGGCTTTCCCAGATTTTTCTTTGTCATACTTATTTATATAAGGCCCCATATATGAAATAAAATATCCATAATACCAAAAATACATGGCATTCATAGGTATTTTTTATTATGGAAAAATATTGAATTTCATTTCACATTGGGAAATTTCAACATTATAATAGACTATGAATGGGGTATAATGTGAGTTAAATAGAGACTAACATATATATGATATAATAATCATGATACTTATAGTCACATGTTGACAATACTAGAATCGTAACTTGGATATTGGAAAGGATACAATAATGGAAATGTAAATAATAATCCAAAAGAAAGAAAATAGACACCTTATTTTAATATTGTATTAACTTGTGGAAAGTGGAAATATGAGAGGATTTGTATAATATATCATGGGTGAAATATAAAAGGGAATAAAATAACACATAATTATAAGCATATGAAGTAGATGAATGAATAAAATGAATACTATATAATAACATTTGGAAAAATATAGAGGGTCAGTAACCCTTACCTCTATTGAGTTTCTAATCCAAGAGATAAACCTTAGAGCCAACCAAAATCTTTGAAACTAAATAGATCTTTATTATAGATACTTTTTAAGAGAACTATAAAGATACAAATTTTAATTTTGGTTGGGATAAATGAGAAGAGGGGATGTGTATTTATATAGGCGGTGAGAGATATTTCATAGAGTAAAGTATTGAATATTCTATTTTTCAATTATCTTAAGTGATCTACTATATCCCATAACACCCCATTTATTCCCATACTTATCCATTATTATATTTATTTCTAAAATTAGTAAAATATAATTTCCTTTTCTGATTTGAGTCATTCTTACACATATATGATTGTATATTTATCATATTTCACATTTTTACCATATTTTATTATTTCTACCAAAAATAGTAAATACCACCCCTTGGATAATTTTGACATCCAGATTCCAAAAAAAAACAAATTTTATCATATTAATACTCTAATTATATACATTTTATATTATATTTAAGGATGATTCAATTAATAAAAATGCGATATTAGAGTAATAAAAATTTTATTTCTAATATAAATTTATAATTTAATACTACTTAAAACAAGATACACAACCCCTTGTTGCACTAGAATAAGACATATGTGTAAGGTGATCTATGGTTGTAATTTTATAGGTATATTTGGAAAAAATTGATCTGAAAGTTATTTCCACTAACTATAAATTATACCACATATGATTATACTTTAACCATAATTTTTAATATTATACTTATGATTCGTTAAGGGTGAACCCCAATGATCCTACCTCCTTATAAATATCCAATAAAAGAGATTCATAAGGGATATTACTACTATTTGAGTATATATTTTATCATTTCTACAATAATTATCTCTCTTTATTACCATTAATATACCATAATTATAATGACCACTTTATAATGACTATATTACTGAAAGTCATAATGCCCAAATATAACAACCCCATCTTAACCAACCCATAAATATGATTTAAATAGTAATTATTTAACATTATTACCTTACTATGTTCTTTTAGGTATATAGATTTATAAAATAATAAAAAACAATTACACAATAATGTGGAAATTTCTACAGTGTAAATTTTTTTTTCCAAAAAATTAGGTTCTCAAATTTACACCCTCATTTTATTTAAGACACTTTTCTATCTTTTAAGACGAGTCACAGATGAAGAGTTATTGACAATTATATTGTTTCTACATATACTTATATATTTTGAAAAAAAATTGAAAATATGGGATGGACACAAAAATATTAGTAAGAGATATAAAAATAAAAGAAACCAACTTGTTCGTTTAAAATCATGGAAACCCATATTCATCATTGATGTTCACTCATACATCACCCATATAGAATATCTCATAATCTATTAATTCTAATCATTATTCCTCTAGTGAATAAATTAGTCTCAAATGCATTGATGTTCTATATCCAGAGACCACATATTATCATATATAATTTCATGAACAATTATACAATCAAACTATATTTTTTCTTAAATTTTATTCATCGTAACACTCATTAAAACATATAATTCAAAGAACATTAAATTATAATAAAAAATAAGAATAAATGTACATTTCTTTTAAAAAACTAAAAAATTTCAGAACAATGGAAAGTGAATGTTCTTTGAAAAACCTTGAAAACTTTTAGATGAATATTGATAATAAATAATTTCCATGACTTTTGTAAAATGATTTCATGCTGTAAATTTAAAAAAACATTCTTTTCACACATTTATAAAAAATAAGAAATGACTCTTATAGAAACTTCTTGTTAGATTACTTTGATTTTTTTAAATAAATACAAAGATGAATTTAAACAATTATTTTTGTATAAATAACATTCTTGAAATAATTTTATGGATATGGACATGGAATAAAAATTGTAGAAAAAAACTTCAAAATATTTGAAATTGAGGTTATAATGAATAATCCATTATATTGTGTCCCATCTTAATTCATATATTCTCTAACTATGGAATAATAAAATTTTATTAATTATTTACTTTAATAATATCTATTTCCATGTTTATTACATAATCATTATTCATTTTATTTTAATTATAATCATGTTTTATTTACTTACTAAATCTATTAAGTTCATGTTGACTATTTTGGGGTTGTTCAGTGGTGAAAAATGTATGTGGGTTAACTGTAGCCAAGGGTTCATGGTTAAATCATATAATGAATATAAAAAGTTTATAATTGCCATTTTAATGCATTAAATATACTTTTAAAACCATCAATTTATGTTTTTAATGGAAAATGAGATATAATGTTCATGGAGGTGATAATATTGAGGTACACATGAATGAAATTTTTACTTTTTCGATGGATAAAAATGATATAAATAAGATGATGTTAAAATTGAAAAGAAAATTAATTATATTATAAATTAATTAATTATTCATTAAATATTTTTATTACCATCCATGTGATGTGATGATGGAAATTACTTACATCACTTCATGGAGGCGGTATTCCGCATGTATGCATGAAAGAAATTTTCATTTTCTAGAGAATGATAGGAAAATAAGGGAGATAATTTTATATCTTTAAAAAAAATTATTATTTAATAAAAATTATATGAATTTATTATATCCTTCTTTATAACCATTATTTTGAGGTATTGATGAAAAATGAAACACTTCGTTTTATGGAGGTGGTATTCCATATGTACGAATGATCTATGTTTTCATTCTCCCTAAGACAAAAAAATTGTTGAAAATAGTTTCTTCATAAACATAATAAAATTTAAGTATAGTAATTATAAATATTTCACTATATTATTATGTTTAAAATATATTTTATTGAGTTATAAAAATAAATAAACTTTACAGAACTCGATTTAGGCTTATTAATCCTCTTTGGATTTCTTTCTTTGGATTACACCTTAAGCCTTTTAGGGTTGGTATTTTGGTGAAAAAATTAATTATAGGATTTTTGAATTATATTTTGGGAGGTATTTGGAAATATATTGGTTGATATATAGTTCTCATAGATTATGGTAAAGTGAGGTGATGAGGTTCTCTTTTATAAATGAGAGTGGTGATAACATTTAAGATTTCAAGAACATTTAAATATAATAAATGTATTTCTCATGGAAATTATATCCAATTTATTATAATTTATAATATAAGATAATTTAAGGTCTAAATCAAATCATCCAATCAAAATATACTTATTTTATACAATTTAAGCCTTATCACTTAGTTTAATACTCACAATAACCCATTTTAACCTTACTATGATAACACAATTTTATAATGATTATAATAAATTATGACTAAAAAAGAAATTTGAATAATTCAAAAATTTAGATAAATTATGATCCCAAATATATAATATATATTTTTTAAATTCAATTTTTATTTTCTGTAAAATTTAATTTTAATATAATTTCGAAAAACACAATGAAAAACATTTTTTAGAAAAATACCTTTTTTAACCATAGAAATTGTTTTATACCAAAATAATGTATAATTTTTGTTAAAAACAATTAATTGAATTTTTTTTAACAATATATATTTATTTTAATTTTAAATCCAACCAAAACCAAAAATAAATTTGTGAATACTTGATTAAAAGAGATGAACCAAATATTCTTTTTATTTAAATAAAAACATTAATTAGATTTCCAAAATATCATAAATGGATTTATAAGTTCAAAATTATGTTTTTAAATGCATTATATTACTTGATAATTATATTTTTTGTCTAGAAAAATTGTTTCATAAATTTTAAATTAATTCTTATATCATTGTAATGTCGCAACAGTGATAATAATTGTAAAGTCATTATTTTTTACCATTCACCCAAAAATAAATGAAATAGAAAAATCTAAAAAATATCTCCAAATATTATTTTTACAAATTTATATCAAATATTAAGTCCAATAAATAAAATTAAATTTATATAATTTATAAATTTATGTTTTAAATGAAACATATAATACATGGAAAACAACTTTGTTAGAATAAAACAATTTTTTCGATTAGAAAATTTATTAAATCATCATGGTGGATGTGGATCCATAAAATACAATCATGAATATTATTAATAATACATGAAATTGAGGTTTTATTAATATTACCTTGGGTTTTCACATTTCCCTCCTTAATAAAATTTCATTCTTGCAATTTCATTCAATACTTAAACCAGTGAGGGTATTTTTCCATTATATATTTTTACATATTTCCATGTTACTTCTTCAATTATATGGTTTTTATATAAAACTTTAACCATCTCAGTTACCATATTCTATACCACCTTCTCTCTAGGGTCTATAATATGAATTTAAATTTCTTCATAAGAAAAATTATCTTTTAACTATTATATTTAATTCTCCAAATATGATACGCATAAGTTATATATATCCTTAACAATGAATCATGAAACACATCAACTGACTAAGATGAACTTGGAGGTAATGTTACTTAAAAAAATGATCCCAATTTTCAATAATTTTATATGTCCTGATAAACTAAAAACCTAAATATTTGTTTTTTCCAAAACACATCGCACCTTCTCATTGAGATATCATATGAAAAAATAGTCTCATATCTAAAACAAATGATAATTCCTTTGACTATATTTATAAATATTCTTCCCTCTATGAGTTATCCTCACATGGTTTTGAATCATATTTACAATTTTGATTATACCTTTAAGTAATTTAGGCCTGGAAAAGATTCTCTCTGAATTCATTCCAACATACTGAAGTTTGACAATGATTTATATATAATTCATTAAATGGTTCCATTTTGATACTGGAATAAAATTACTATTATAATAAAATATCACTAATGAAATATTTATTTGTAATTTCACTGATAATACAATGTATAATCCTAATTAAATTTCTTTAACTCTAAATTGTTCATTCTGGATATCTATCATATTAATGGTGAAAATTTGTGCTAAAAAAACTCTCTGCCCAATGAATTTTCAAGTCCTCCAAAAAATGAAGATAATTTGGGATCACAAATAGATATATTAGTGATATGAACTCCATGTAGGTTAAATATTTCTTTAATAAATAGTGTAATAGGATGATCCAATGGAATATTATCTTGAATTAGAAGTAAATGCATATATTTATTCAAAGTATCAAAAATAAACCAAATCTTATTATGAACTCTAGATGTATTTGGTAATTTCCCCACAAAATACAAGAATATATTCTCCAATATTTATTTAGGAATAAAAAATGTTTTAATCACCACATTTAGCAGTTTCCACTAACTTTTAATCTAAGATAAGTTACACATTTCCTGAAAAAATAAAAATATCTTTCTTGATTCCTTTTCAATAATAATATTCATTAAGATCTATGTACACATTTTTACTACCATAATAAGCAAAATATCAATATTAATGAGCCTCAATCAACATTTTATTTTCCAAATGTGAATCACAAGGTATACACACCCTCTTTACAAATCTTATTATACATCATTTATCAAAATTAAAATAATTAAAATTTCATTCCTTAACCAATTATAACATTCTTTATAGACTTCAATATTCCTACTTATCCTTCTTAAATTTTTTCAAATAAGGATGCTTTTACTGATAACCTGTCCAAAAGAGAATGTTTTTTTGAATAAACAATTTACAGACAAATATTCATTAAATTATTAATTATTGGAAAATTTTCCAATTATATCATTGTTTATTGTATATTATGTTAGAGTTCCTGCAATAGAACCAAATTATGTGTACTTTATGATAACATGTATTCATGGTTTTTGAATATCAATAAACTTCTAATTACATCATGATTGTTCTTCTACATAACATAGTATGTGAAAATGTCTCTAGTGTAGTTGTCACACTAAAAGGTCATAGTAGTTCCCTACAATGATGAGAACTTGAAAGTTATATGAAACTATTATTATATATTGGTTATAAATATGAATGATATAATTTGAGGGAAACTAATGAGATATGCTATCAGGGGTGGAGACTCATATGAATTTGAGGAACCATCTCATGGTGTACACCCTTGGTAATTTCTATTAGGATACTATGAGATTGAGATCTACCAGCAGAAAATTCATATTTATATGTGTCATTGGAATTTTCCTATATGTGGATGTGTATAATTATCCTTATATATTAATATTATTATTAATGGGTATTATTATTCACATACTTTGATGTATTTATGAAAACCATGATTACATATGTTCACAGTGAGGTAACGTACATTGGGTGCATCACAATTAATATTGCTTTAATGAATAATGAGAGAAAGGATTTATCCCTTATATTCTTTAATGGAAGTTTATATCTCAATCCATTTGATTGAAAAAATATAACATAAATAAGTCCATTACCATGGTATTCTATAGGGAAGTTTTATTTTCAAGAATTCAAAGAAAGAGACATCAAACACATAGGTCGATGGGACTAGCTTACAACCTACTAGGTTTGAGATATCATGATAAAAAGATTGTATTAAACAGTAATCATTTGTCTGAGGTATTGTTTCATTATGACATTAACTTCTTTCTCTATGTATTCCATGTCGTTTTGTTAGATGCATACCATAGACATTAGGATGCTTCTCCTAATGCCACTAAGAAAGAGGCCTAGAGGGTCTCACATTAAGATTATCTTAAATATCAGTTAAATAATATATTCTTACTTATTATTTAACAAGCTGAAAAAATATTATTCTCAGACATGGTATAATAATTATTCATATATGTTTGATCACATATATTTCAACACCAGTTATTAAAAAATATAATTTGATTGGAATGTATAATAAATATTTTGTTGCTATTTAGTGAATATAATATTTTTTTATTTATTGGTGAATAATTAAGTGATATTTATTTATAAAATAAATAGTCATTAATCTTGGTTCGATAAATATTGTCGAGGAATAGCAAACCAAGTACAATGGTATGGAAAGAAATAGTAAATATTGAATATTATTGGATTAAATATTATTTTATTTTATTCACAGCATAATCATATGTTGATAAATATTATTATTATTATTATTCGACAGGGGAATCTTTAGGGATTAAATAAATCATAAACGTCACTTTTGTTATTATTTTATTTTAACCATAGTAGTATTTTAACCCAATGATATTATTTTATCTAAGAGAAAATTCCTTTGTTTTTGTTGTGCATAATAGATTTGGTTAATCCAACCATTCCCTAGAGAGATCCACTCTCCTAGAACACTCTGAAAAATGGAGAGTGATCATCCTCTTTCAGATCAAGGAGAACTCTTTGGTTGTTGTTCTCATAACGATCAAAGGCAGACAACAGAAGCAAAAGGATCTACTATTCTATGACCCAGAGATTCCTTCTATGGTGTCTAGAGATTCGTGAAACATGTGTAGATCATCATTAGAGGGAATACAAATTTCGTTCATTCAATTTATGATGGAGAAACCGATATCTATTTCAACATCTATCGACAAAGAAATAATTCCAAAAATTTAATTCCTTATTTAATTAAATTAATTATAAATAATATCTAATGATCCTACCTCTGGTTCTGGCATGATTACCCTTATTTATATTATTTTATTTAATTCTATTGATCAAAATGTTTAACATTGTGTTAAAATCATGGATTAATCATCGGTTATGGAAAAAAGAAAAGATGGGAATGATGCATTAAATGCTTACACTATGCCTGAAACCTGCAAGTTGTATCAGAGTGGTCACATAATTGTTTATAATTATTTAAAGATCATTGATGATTTACACATTTTTTATTTAGTTTAAAATTAAAGTTTATTTATTCTTTTAATAAAAATGGAATTATTTACTTCTTCCTCAATCGTTTCTCATAGATCTAATAAATATAATTAATTTTATAAAAGAAATAAAATCATATATCTCATCTAAAGGTGTCAATAATTCTATCCGTGTAACACAGGATTACATGCTATGTAACCATAGTTACACACCATGTACTTTTGTTAAATAAATCAGGAATTAATTAAGAAATTAATTAAAACTGTGTGCATTGATAACATGCAGTGCATTTAATTCTTACATTGTATGTTAACCTAGATAGGGTGATATACGGTTAGCTGGAGTACACGTCTGGTAGCCCACATAATCGGTATGTATTCCCTTGGAGTCAGTGACGGGATGTGTATTACCATACATGACTTACCAGACTAGTGACTCTGAAATAAGAAAAACACAAATCATGTAGACATTTATACATGTCGTGTGCACTAATATTACAAGGCATGGTTTCTATGCCATTTCTTTAGGCATGTGCCTCAGATACACTGTGAGATATGTACTTGTTGTGTAGATTATCTACACACACTATGTACTTATACCAAATTGAATATATTTAAAATTTATTTATTATATTATATAAACCATTAGACATGTACTCGCATGTATTTATAAAGAAAATACATTACATGAGATAGGTTTAAATATATATATATATATACATATATATAAATGTTGAATTAATTTATGTGTAATGTTTAGATCTGCATAACATGTATGAGTCTTATTTAATGTTGTTATTCTACTTGCAATGAATCATAAAATGTGATCGAAAAATAATACAATTTTTGTACTCTTATGTGAAGTATAGGTTATTAAATTACATGGAAAGTCGTGTATTTCACATATCATAAGATTATACAACATATTTGTATAATGCATGATGGTTATAATGAGACATGTATTCATCATGTTTTTTATAATGTATATTTATATACATAGTTACGTTTAAATAAAAAAAATTCAAATTATAATGGATGATAATCTAATGGAAATTGAAATAATAATTAAGATAAAAGAATTGATTAATTAAATATAATAATTAATTTATTAGAGTGTGATTTATCTTAAATAATAATAAGTATGAATTTAATTATAGTTTTATTAAAAGATTAATTCTTTTCATGCATGTTGATGACCATGAGCATAGACCATACGTTTGTATAAGTTTGGTTTAATTTAATTTATTATAAAATTAAATTGTTGTCCCACTTGCCTTGTCTTATCTTATTATGTAAGTGCATGCATGCCCATGGTTTCTTTTTTGTAAACCATTTTCCCCTCACCTTCTGTGTGTAAAACCTTATATAATGGATGAAGCCTCCAAGCTAGTGGAGGTGGTTCAATTTTGGAGTCGATTTGAAACTAATCCAAGAGAGATACATTGGTGGATAGGTGGAAATATTTAACCCAAACCTTAATTGGTTCAATGTGTTTTCCTCTAGGTCAATGGCTAGTTTATCAACTGGAATATAAATTAACAATCAGAAAAATCTCGTGATCACACCACATTATTATTTTATTTCTGTTAGTTGCATGATTATTTTATTATGGATATTTTTTTGTAACACCCTAAACCCAGAATCCTAAGGCTCGTGAATTATTTTAATACATTGAAATGATTACAAGGAATAAAATCCCAGAGGTCTGATCTATTTAGCAGTTTTGGAAAATAGACTACATACATGAACTTTATATTACAATTTAAAAACATAAAATACAACATTGATAATCCTTTCAAAACACCATTATTATCTTCGCTTAAACCTACATATCAATCGTAAAAAACTTCTTCGCATCCTGGGAAATTAAAAAATATGAAAGGGGTGAGCTCAAATCCTAATTAAGGTTAAACAATATATAATAATCTATTATAAATAACCAAAAACATTAAGTAATGTATAAAACTAAAACACAAGACTTTTAAGCATAAACATGGACATAATATGGAAAGAATAAATAAAATAATTCCATTTAAGCATTCATATGGATATTATACTAGTTGGATAATCACATATAATATCAATAACTAATCTCATAATGGGAGAATTCATAATGATAGACATCTAAAACAAATTGTTGAGGCCTCATCCTTGACATCAGAAAATAGGTGGTTAAGGCCTCAACCAAATCCATATGTGAAAATATATGGGAACAACCTCGACCAAGTCCATATATAGTTTATCTTATGATATATACTGATGCATCGAGGGAATATAGAGGAGCCTTATCATCACTTACTAAGTAAAATATGTCCGCCACACAAAAAGGGTGAAACATAATATAAACCTTTGTATTAAAACTAGCATATGAACTGTTAATACTCTAACCATAAATAATGAATGGTATTAAAATAGGATATCCATTTTCAAACATATCATAAACCTTTTAATATAATATGGAAGATTGTATCATAATAAATCAATATGAATTAATCATAAAATCCAACAAGGATGTTGACAGAGATGGAATTAATCTAATAAAATCATTAAAGCTATTTGAGAGAGATATCCATTTTTTACATCGAAATAATTTAAAATCCATGCAATAATAAAAGAAAAAATTTATTTTGATAATATCCTTGTAATATTGTAAGTCAAGGTTCAGAATTTTAATTCATCATAACAATGGAAAATAGATGTTCACACCGTATAAGATAAAAAAAATATGTTCATTAATTTGTCCAAAAGGTCATAAAGTACCTCATTTAGAAAACAACCGAAAGATTCCTTTCAAAAATGTTTTATAAAAAAAACATTGTTATAAATAAATTTCAACAATTTTCAAAAAATAGAAATAATATTTTGAAATAAATTTTTATGAAATACAGACATGGATGATAAAGACATCCTTTTCGATACTTATATATAAACTACCTTGGATAATGATGACATTGTCAAATTAACCCTTACCATCTATGTACATTTAGTTGAGGGTGTGTTAACCTTCTATATAATGGTTAAATCATGTTATTAAATTATACCCAAACCTTATCCATATTTTTGATATCATATATGATCTCTTTATGTCCTTTTGGTAATAATATTTTAGTATTACGAATATTTTGTGTGTTAACTACTTCATTTTCCAATTCATGTTTTGTCATGTAAGGGTTGTTTTTTTTTTGTATAGGATGTATTTTATAAATGTAAATAATGACATTATGTTGATAATTATTATTTTTACTCTTCATATAAATTTTATAATCATTCTAGAATGATTAACTTGGAGAATGAACCTCATCGCGTCATGGAGACGGTATGCCTTATGTATACAAGAGCGATGGTATCATTCAATTTATGATTAAATAATATGGAATTAGAAGGTATATTAATTATACAGAATCAGTGTCATGATATATTTATTATTTAAATCCATTATACACATCCTTATATTCTTCTAAATAAAGTATAAATTAAAAACAGTTTTCAACACACCGTGGATATGGTAAGTTGTATGTACACACACATGGTGATATTGTTTTTCATAGGATGGGTAAAAAGATTAATATGGTTTTCCAATGATCATAATAACATCTTAGTATGTATACGATACTAGATATATTAATTCAGTATGAAAAAAAAACCTAGTAATAGGAAGAAGAATATCAAAATAAATTGTATTGAATTGGTAAAACAATTATGTCTTCTTCGAGTGTTTCCTTTTGATTTTCACAAATGGACTCCATAGGATAGATTTATAGCCAATGTGTGGCCTCTAATATTAAGTGAGGTAATGTTTGAGGAGAATTGGTCTTGTTTTGGTCAAGCCAAAGTCCTTTAGAGGGGTGAATAAAAGATAATGAGATGTTTTCTTTTATAAGAGAGGTGAGGGGCACTTTTGGAAGATCTTAAAATATTAATTTATTGTAAATTTATTTTCAGTTTCAAATAGATTAAAAGTGATTTATTTCATGACTAAGATGATTATGTGTGTAAATCTCTTAAAAAATGAATATTATAAATTCTAAGTTCATAAAATTAGCCTAATTGTTTGGATTTAACCGTTAGTTAAATAGTTTAACTCTTACCGTGTCTTCTTGTATTTTTACGCTATAGGGTTTATATAGTTACAATAAAATACCAAAAGAACCCCAATTTGATCCTCTATTACATATATAAAATTATCCAAGTTATTTGGCCAAACATTTAATTTTTCTAAATTTTATATCTTTTGATAAAATTTTATTTATTTTAAAGTATCATTTTTGTCAATTTTGATACAATTCAATATTATCATTTTAAAAATTTTCAAAATCACATGATACCAGAGAAACAATACTTTAAATATGTCTCTAACATGTTTATGTTATGTATAAAATTATTTAATTTCAATTATTAAGTAAAATTATATTTAAATTAATATTTTTAATATCATTTATTTTATATTTCAATTAATAAAATAATTTCAACATCACTATTGGGTCATCATTAATGGTAATTACGTAATCTCTAAAAATTATAAATAATTTTATATGATTTAGGAAATTATTTTATACTTACATATACTATTTATAATCGATGTTATCTCCATAATATCTCTATATTAAAATTATTATACAAATACGAAATGAGAGTGTGGCATTTTTTCACATTCATTAATTTTAACAATATTCCTGAAATATTCGTGGAAAAGTGATATAACACTATTTTATTGAATATATTATTTATAATAAATGATATAATTTCCTCACATTGTGTTAAATATGTTTATTTATAAAATATTTGGGATTAGATCATTCATTTGAATATTTGATGAAAATTCCATTTTTACCCTTTATAGTTCACTGTAGTATTTCGAAGATAAATATTTTTTTATTTATGATTTGAATTTGAAAGATTGTAACAGTGTTCCTAACTTAATTATCTACAACCTGTATTTAGGACACTAGATCAAAAGAATGCATTTTAATGGAGTAATTGGGCCATAAAGTCAAAGCTGGGCTGGACTCGCCAGAATGTATAATCTTCTGTCTTGCGGCCATAACGCCTACATATGGACTTGTATTGAGCCCAAATTTGGAGAGGATATATAGGACCCATATACGCACATTTTATCCTTCTGGAAGACCGGCCAATTCACGCGTTTTGGTGGTCAAATGGGAGGTTCAATATTCATTAAAATATTTGGCCGAATTTCCAAATTCACACTTGAAACCACTTGTAACCTCTCCTCCCCTCCCCTCTATAAATTAGAGTTTTTCTCATTTGGAGGGGTTGGTACATGCATTGGCAGATTGGAGGCAGAGTAGAATTTGTTTCACCCAAATTCTCCAACCATTGTAAGAGGGGTAGCTGTTGAAGCAACGATCCCCTCATCGAAGCCTCCTTCTCTTCTTCATTTTGTAATGTTTTCATTTGTGTAATAAACTTCTTTGTTCTTCTTTTATTTATTCTCTTTTATTCTGTTTTGTTTAAATTTATTCTTCTCTTAATATTCCTCTTTGGTCTGGAATTCTTGAGTAGAAGCGGTATTGGGTTATACCCATTATAAACCTTTGCACATGCAAAACGCTTCTACGATGATTACGCCACCCATGGAAGAGTAGTCTTTTAGTAATCGATCTATCTTCTACCCTCTTCATTTAATTATTTTGAATCATTGAGCTACTGTAATTAACTTAATATGATCCATGAATTGTGTTTTTAAATTGTAAGAAACTAAGCAATCAATTGAACAATTAACACAAAAACACGCGAGGTCGGGATTTTGTGTAAATTGTGAGAGCGCGATCTTAATCAGTAATACAAGACCACACGGGATAAATTTGTAGAGTTCAAATATAATCTCTAAACACAATTCATCCTTATTTCTAGAATGTATATGAGCCTTAATTTACCACTGACAATAAGCTAATCTTAGAACATCAATCAAAGCAAGGTGCTGCGATTGCATGTTCCGAAGTTAGCCTAGGGTTAAATTCACATCATCTTCGTGGTAAAGTTAATTCTCATAGGGTTCGAGATTTAACAAATTAAGGGATCATAATTAAGTGAATGTTAATTTAAATTATAATGATTAATAATAAAGTGAAGATGTAGAGTTAGATCGATTACACCTTTTAAATAGATTTCTAAAAAAACATCTTCTTGTTGCGTCATTTTAATCGAAATTCATTTCAAAACTAAAAACAAAAAAAAATTATACAATCTTCTTCCAGAAAACTTCTTCTAGATTCATAATCTACAAAAAACCCCAATCCTTTAAAGTAGTGTTTTTATTCTTTTCTATTTTATTTTATTTTTTAGAATACCTCTAATAAGTTGTTAAATTCATTTCCTCCTTTGAGAGAAAACCTTGGTCAGCCACTCTGCTGCACCTAAGTACCCCAAATTACACTAATCATTTGAGGGCGCCCACGACAGTTCTCCTTCAAAAAGGGTCCATTACACGATTAAATTTAGTAAAATAAGCGATAAGGGTCGAATGTAGTCATCCAATATAATTTTTTTAGGTGTTATGGTAATTTTATAACATTATTATTACCTTTAATTACTCGATTTACCCTCAAACACGGTAATAAATAAATTACAAAACATACTATTCATAATGCCAAAAAATAAAAGGAAATGATTTAAATTATTTGGACCCAATTATTCAAAATCTTTAATCCATTTTTCTAAATTCAAAACATATAACTTGTTGGAATTGATTTAAAAATAATCCTATTTTCGGAATAAAAATCGTATTTTTAAAAGTTAAAACATTGAAAAATGATTGAAGTGTTTTTGTATCAATATTCAAGGTAAAATTAATTCCAATGACCAGAATTATTTAAACTAGTAAAGATATAATATATTTTTACTTTAAAACCATTCTATAATATTATTTATCCACTTAAATTATTTCCATGAACAAATTTATTTTCAATTAAAATTTACTATATTTTTACTATTCATTAAATCCTAAAACTTATCAGAAAAATAACATAAATTAATTTAAAGTAAATTTTTATGTCCTGTTTCCAAATTAGAATTTTATTTTGTTAAATATAATATATAAAAGTTTCAAAAATAAGATTTAAATTTTGGACACTATCAAGAGGTGGCAAAATTGCATTTTATGAAAAATACATCTTTTATATGAAAAATGGAATCTTTTCTTATATCATATCTAAAAAAGAAATAAAATAAATGATAAAATTATATGTAATATATAAAATTTAAAATTTGGTTAATACTATTCATAAATACTAATTTAATGACTATGTTATTCATTATAATAATATATTATTAATATATTGTTGTTTGGTAAAATTGGGCCTTCTTTGTAATGCAAGCCAACTCATTGTTGTGTGTAGTGTAATATTAACATGGTGTCGTGTCAGAAGAAACAAGAAAAAAATTAAATTTATTGATAAATAAAAATATTATAAATTCTAAGGGTTTTACATTCTCCCCTTCTTTAATAAATTGCATCATCAAAATTTAAAATTGGGAAAAAACTAAGGGTTCTACACATCAAAACAACTTTGTTGAAATCCCACATCAAAAAAGGATTAATGGGAACCCCACTATAAAATAAATAAAGAGAAGTATAAAGTTCACTTGAAATAACACATACTAGGGTTCCCTGAATGAAAACATGGACATGAAAGAAAATGTAAATGTCATGTTCTAATGAAGAGTGATAAAGAACATGATTAGGAAAAAGTGATGAACCACAAACTATAAATCAACAATGATCCATGGGGTCATTTGATTAATCGCAATAGATAGTAATATAAAAACATTTTTAGTTTTAAGATCTATTCCCTATTGTTTAATAATTAATTTACTTCGTAGAATATGAACAAAAGGAATCCCACTTACTTGACAAGAAGAGTTCCATCCAATAATTAATTTTTAACACAAAATTATTTTTTTCTCCAAAATATAATAAAATTCAAAAATATTCTATTTATCTTAATCGTATAGGGTTGAAAAATGAACTTATACTTGATCTTTCATACCATTTAAATAAAAAAATTCTATGTTATATAAACTAGGACATCATAGGGGAAATTATTAGGGGATATACCATTGTCGCCCTTCGGTTGCAGGTTCATGTCTCATGACCTTGCCGAATGCGACATGTTGTTGACTGACCTATGAGTTTTCCTTTTATTAAAACTATATTATTATAACATTTCAAAAATTATACTTATAAAAAAATTTAACCTAAAAAATACTAAATTATGTTCAAAATTTTCCATTCTAACCTTAATAATTTTCCAAAATGCTTCTATCCAAATTAACAGACTAAAAGATCTCTAAATTTACAATGTCAATCATAACATTATTTTCCCCAAACAATGTAATGTATCTCTTATTGAAAAAAATATATATAAAATAAAAAATACCTGAAGAAATAATTCATGATTCTAAATATTTAAAGAATAAGTATTTTAGTACAATACTTATATATCTTATTAGTCTTATAACCATAGAACCATTGATGTAATAATTCTTGAACCCAACCCCAAAATAAGCTTAATCATTTCAATTAACTCTTAAACCATTAACTATGCTTCAACATCTTATTCCTTAACAATTTCTTCATCTCAATTTTCTTTTGTAGCCTCTTCATTATCGATAGTATAACCGTTTCATGAATAACATTGCTGATTCTAACCATTGACAAAAACTCAAAGCATAATGTGAGAAACACTAAAAATAGTGATATAGTAACGAAGAATCATTTTTAGGATCTCTAAATGGTGGAATATTATTCTCAATTCATTTATTAAAAGGATTAACCTAGGTTATCTCTTAACAAATATAAAGGATGTTGTTCTATACTAAGACTTATCCTCAATGACTATCTTAGGGTTTTTTCTATAATCTATGTTTTCTAAATCTAATTTCTAAGGATGTTGTTAAACATCCAATGATAACAACTGTAATTACTTGACCCTAGAATCCACAAGCTGCTGAATTATTTCAATACCTTGGAATGATTACAAGGAATCAAATCCTGAAGGACTGATCTGTTTAGTGGTCTTGGAAAACAGATTGTATACATGAACTTTACTACTCCAACTCAAAAATTAATTTTATTAAATAAGGGGATATAAGGGTACAAAATAATGGGGGATGATAGAAATGGAGTCCAAGAGAATCCCATATCACATGAGACATACCAGAAGAAGGAAAGGATCCAGGAGAGAAAACTTTCATGAGGGGATAGTCCCAGGTAGGCAGTGAGGCCATGAAATCCACCACATAATTACCTTCAGGCCAGATGCGAAAAACATCCATGTCACTATATTGACGTGCCTTGTATTTATGGATCAGGTACATGATGGTCCATATACTGATAGAGTCTCTAGTGAGATATCATGAAACAATCTTGGAATCTGATTCCACTAAGGATAGGGAGATATTCTTAGACCTGCATAAAGATAGTCCACTAAGTATGGCCTTAGCCTTCGCCTTGAGAGAGTTTCCAGGAACATAATAGGAACTGAAGGCATAAACCACCAATCCAAAGGAGTCATGAACAATTCCTCTACTATGAATGCAACCTTGAGAATAAGAATGATTAGTATTGAGCTTCAAACACCTGGTTGGAGGAGACCAGTGAACCCACTACTCTAGAGCCATGGGCCTCTCCACGTTTAATGTATAACAACCATTATGGAATAATCTTAAGGAGGGAGCGACGCCCCACTACTTCAAGAGACCTGCCATATCTATACCCATGCACCTAACTCTCACAATGATATCTTAGAAGGAGATCTTAGACATGTGCCTCGTCTAGTTCTAGACCTGCTAAAGAGACGAACACTCCACTACTAGAAGTGCAACCCAATATTTTTCCTCCTGCATGTTACCAGTGCTACTGTAAAACAATCTTTGAAGGAAAGAATCAATAGAGTCCACAACATGGATAAATTTCATGAAATCACCTAAGTAGCTCCAGATTTGTGCATCCCATCCACTATGAAAAAATAAGTGCAACACTATCTCTAAAGCATGGGCCAATAAGAACATGATTTTTGAGGCTAGATGTACACCATTGCGCTTGATATCCAGATCAGTAAGAAGCGCATCATGTCAAATTTTCCATAGAGGGAAGTTAAACATAGAAGTTATTTCCTTTCACTAGATAGGGGATACTCAAGGGTTTTTTCTATGTTGGAGATACAGACTCTTACTATAGGCCTTAGCTGAAAACCTTCCCCTCGACGCACCATAAAAACATAGTGATCAGGGGAGTCATCTAGACAAATTTTAATGAAGGCCTCTTATTGAGTAGGATCAAGGATATCCTGGGTAAAGGAGGGGTAACATATGGACTCACTAACCTAAATATTGGGAACATGACACCCTATAAAGTCCAATATCCCACTCACATTTCCCAAAATTAACCTCTCATCTCCCTAAGATCCATAGGCAGTGGTAGTTGAGAGCTGTAATACAAACACTAAAAGAGTTAGAAATCTGAGAAGGATACCTTCAAATAACCCTATATCCTAAACCATGCTTCCCTATGATAAAATTTCCACACAAGGAATGTCCCTCAATAACCTCCCAATAAATATTACCCTGGAGAAAGGGCATAGCCTTCCTGAAGTCCCTAGCACTGATACCCCCATGCTCAAAAGGTTTAGAAATCTTTCTCAAAGTGTCTCACTGGCACTTTCCCTCTCCCTGGTCATCCCTTATAAAGGCATTCAATATGATCTCAATTCTACTAATAGTGGACATGAGAACTTTTAAGATAGAAATAATATGCATGGGGATAGAAAAAAACACACAGTGTACAAGATTAATTCTCCCACAAAAGGATAACATTCTATTCTTCTAGTTGAAAATGTGATTAATAACCATGATAACCATGCTTTAAAAGTGAGAAATATGGATTCTCCCCAGAGAGATGGGAGAACCCATGTAGGTCATGGGGAATCACCTACATGAAATATCCTGCCTTGATTCAAAATCAACCTTCCTCTTATATGAACATGAATATGTAATAAATACCACTCTCTTGTCACGATTAAAACATTTCCCAATCTAGAAAGTATACTATTCCATAGTACTATTGAATCATCTAATAGAGGATCAGTACGCATTGATGAAGAATATGAGTTCTTTAGAAAAAAAGAGGTGTTGCACACTAGGGAAATGAAATCCACAATGGTAGGGGATAATAATATCAAAATGCATCGAGGCATTAAAGAACCTACTCAAATCATCATGAGATAGAAGAAAAATACTAGGAGGGAGAGGGTTACCTTGCTTGAGGACTCTGACATGTTTTAAAAAAGTAGACATCCTTCCCATGAAGGATATGTTTAACCAAGGGGAGTTGTAGCACTAGAAAAAAAATATCAATGAACCTTTTTGAAAATCCCATACATCTCATAACACGTATATTGAAGGATTATTCTAGCCTATCATATGCTTTATCCATGTCCACCCTGAACACAATATTAGACCCCAAACCTTCTTTTTAATTCCTCTAATTATCTCTTGAGAAATCCTAATTGGCCCTTGAATAGATCTACCCTAAAAAAAATAGTGCTTCTCCTATGAGTCCCAATTGTGTACGAACAGGGAGATACTTCTATTAATAATGTTGGCATGAATTTTTTTGGTTATGTTACACATGATAATGGACGTAACTGGAGAATGGTGGAGTGATCAGGGACATTTGTAATGATAATTAGGGTAGTGGAACTACCAACCTAGGGAGGAGGCACCCCCATTGAAAAAGTCTTAGATATCACTGATAAGATCATCATTAACCACACTCCCAGAACTGACAAAGAAGGACCCATGAAAGCCATCAGGACCAGGGGCACTCTCTTAGCTCAATGATGAAACAGAGTTCCACACCTCCTTCTCCACTAGGTAACCCTCAATAATGGTATTGGAATGAGCAGAGAATGTGCTCAAAATAGAATTGAAAATATCTTCCTGGCCTTAACTAAATCTAGTCATCCGTTTAGGATTGGAAGAGAAAATAAAGGAATTAATTTGAGATATAACCATGTATCTAATGGTACACATATTTATCATGAAGTACCAACATAAATATGAATATTCAGAGTTCGAAACATCTTTTTTTTTCTAGAATTCAAGGATGATGTCTGTGTTGCAGCCCCCTTCATTCAGCCAAGTAGTCCTGGATCATTCACAGAGAAGTCTCTATTACTCAAATAGCTTCTTATTATACAACTATTTCTTAAGAATCAAGGAGATAAACATTAATTCATCCTTGGATTCCTTCATCCTGATTTGTCTACCATTAATATCACTCTTGATTTCATATTGGGAAGTCTGATCAAGGGGTAGGGATAAGGGCTGGTATGGATATCACCTTTCAAGTGGCACAATTTATTTTGTAGGTCGAGCCAATACCTTCCATTGAATGGGGATCCCCAAGAGTGTTGGAGTGTACAGAGAAAATCAAGATGATCGATCCAACACCTAGAAAAAATAAACTACTTCTCTCTTGGGACTCTATAGTTTTTGTGGATGAGTAAGGGAGAGTGGTCAGACAACACTCAGGTAAGGTGGATAACTTTTGTTCTAGGAAACCCAGAGATATCGTGGATATTTTCAAAGAAATGATATAATCCCCACTACGTTCCTCTGGACCCAATTTGATCATTATATCAAGTAAAATTTTTACCCAAAAAATATTGGTCATGGAGGCCTTCATGGGACATTAAAGTAGAAAATTATAACGTGTTAGTGTGCTAGAGGTCGATGCCTCCTTTCTTTTTATAAGAATCTATAAGGGTGTTTAAATCACCTCCTATAATCCATGAAAATGATCTTGGGTTGAAAGAGGTGAGATCGAGCCACAATTTATGATGAATCCTAGAATCACATGTTTCGTAAACAATGTAGGTGGCACAAAAGTGACCACCTACTTCAATATTAAAAAAAATACTGGTCAGTAGCTACAAGTTTCACCATCAAGATCGTAAACTTATAAATAATTAATATCGAAATGTTTTAAGGTTCACCATGTTATATGTAGTGCATGTCATACCTTCTTGCAATATCTCAAATCATATAAGGCCCAATATTTGGTTCAAGAATCACCATAAGAGACACACCATGTATTGAACCCACATTAATAGTAAAATTGGACTGTACCCAAGAACCGAGACCCTAATCATTCCAAATCATCATGGATAACATTGAAATAGATGTTTCATTACCCTGACCCAATATGTTAAGGGGATTATATCATCCAAACTCGAAGAAGGAAACACTAATCTGGCCTGGGACCTGGTGCACACTCTGCTTAGTGGGAGGCTAAAAGAAGAGGGGACTCAGTGCTTGGCTGCTGGAGATTGGTAGTCACAGCTGGTAGTGATTCTAGACCCTGAAGTTAGTGAATAGGTATCCTTATCCATAAATAATATGATATAACTATTTGAGAGGGAGATATTAAGAAATGAAAAATTAGAAGCTCAGATTTTCTTAAAGGCTAGAATTTCCCCCGACAATTCTTTGTTTCCCTTCAACACCCTTCTGGCCTAGGCAAGTTGCAAAAATGGAAGAGAAGACGGTAGAGAAAGGGATCTAGGAATATAATGCATAATGGAATTGTAGGTGGAGGATGGATTGGTCTTGGGAGCCTCAGGGGGGTGGAAGATCCATAATGGGAGGAAGAGAAAAATATAGAGGAGGAGGGAGGAGGGATCTAGGATGTAGAAAGAACGACCAACACAAGACTGGCCTTAGGCGTAGTAATATCATGTCTAATAATGATCATCCCTTCCACCACAAGATCACTAGCAATGATGACTAACTTATGAGAGGATATAGGCTCATGCCGCACTGGACACCTGCTTGAAGAAGAAGAGCACACACTATAATTTTTTCACACCTTGAGGGAATGCCTTTGGATCTGACACATTTCACAGAATTTGGCTGGGGATGGAGGATATAGGTTTTTTAACCAAAAAAAAAAATTCACCAGTCTTGAGAAGAAGATGACCCGGAAGAGATCCAAACCGATCCACTTCGATGAAAATTATTCCCATGGAAGCATCTGTATGACCATTTATCGAGCATTATCACATAAAAATGAAACCCCTGAATCTCTAATTGCTCGAAGGAAGGTGGGGTTCTGGTAGGGGAGAGGTAGACCTAAACAATTATGCAACACAGCAACCATTTTAGAATTATTCCTTAAATGAGCACCCAGAAACCACCAAGATAGAGAGAAGTTCCAGGATCCGAATGAATGAGGGAAAAGACCCACATTGTAACAAAATCATCTCTCAAATCCATGAAAATACAAAATTTCTTGTGTTTGAGGAGTGAGATTCGATATAGGCCCTTAAAATCTAGGGAATTAACCAAACGCTTAAATAGTAGAAGAGGGTGAAGATCCCTACCAAAGGGTTCCACCAATGTCCAATAAATTTGAGTTGTTGCTTTTGAAAAGGATGATTCTAGAATGGTCATCTCTAGAAACCCATCCATCCACCACATTGATAGAGCTTCCATCAAGATTTATGAGAAAGGGGGAGGGGTACAAGCATTGAAGGTGTCAGAAGAAGAAGGATTGCATTAAGAGAGGGTCGAGAGGAACTTACTGTCATAGATCGCCTTGGATAAGACCAAGACACTGAGGGAGAATGGGGTGGAGCATTCAAAGACAATGATGCTGCCACACCAGGAAGATATAGAGGCTCTCCAATGGGAAAATTTTTTTGAATACAAGGAGGCATGTCGAGAAACTTCTTAGAAGAAAGTAGAGCCATATGAAAACCTCTTTACCTATAAAATACATGGACTTTACATTACAATTTCAAAACATAAAATACAACATAGATAATACTTCGAGAATGCCATTATTCTTTTAAAATAACATTGCATATCAATTCTAATGCACTTCTTCACATCATAGGAAAATAATACATATGAAAGGGGTGATCTATGATGCTCAGAAATGGTAAGCAAAATATCATAATCAATAATAAAAACCCATAAACATTAAGGATAGTATAAAACTGAAACACACACCTTTTAAACATAAACTTGAACACAATATGCCAAGAATGAATCAAATAATTCCATATAAACATTAACATTGATATTATACTAGTCGAATAATCACATGTAATATCAATAACTAATCTCATAATTAGATAATACAGGATTCTATACATCTGAAACATACCATCATGGCCTCCACCAATACATTTAAAAAAGAATGGTTCCTTAGACAAATCCATATTTAAAAATAGATGGGAAAGGCCTCAGCTAAGTTCATATCTAGTATGTCTAATAAGACCTACTAATGCATGAAGTGAATATATCAGGACCAATTATTACTTACTAAGTCCAATACATTCCTTATATTAAAATGGTGAAACATAACATAAACATTTGTATTAAAACTAGGATACGAAATGTTAATACTTCAACCATAAACTATGAATGATATTAAAATAAAACATCCACATTCAAACATATACTAAAATAATTAATAAAATATTGGGTATTGTGTCATAATAAATCAATCTCAATTAAGAATAAAATCTAGTAAGGATGTGGATATAGATGAAATTAATCTTATAAAATCATTAAAACTCTTGGAGAGAGAGATCCCTTTTTATACATTGAAATAATTTAAAATCCATGCAATTAAAAAAGGAAAAATTTATTTTTTAAATAAACATGTAATATGGTAAGGGAAGCTTCAAAATGTGAAGGCTTTATAGTTGTATAAAATAGCCACTTGCACTGTGTAAGTTTAAAAAAACATTCTTTCCTTAATTTGTCGAAAATGTCATAAAGTACCTCGTTTGGAAAATGACTGAAATATTCCTTTCAATATGTTTTATAAAAATAAAACATGGGTATAAATAACATTAAACATATGTGTAGGAATAGTATTAATATTTTGAAAATACATTTTTAAAAAACATGGACATGGATGATAAAGATGTCCTAGTAGAGACTTACATATAAACAACCTCAGATAATAATGAGATTATGAAATTAACCCTTACCTTGTAATTTCCTTTAGTTGAGGGTGTGTTAATATCTTGTTTAGTGGTAGTATCAATTTATTAAATTATACCATAACCATATCCATATTTATGATATCATATATGATCCTATTATATCCTTTTGGTGATAATATTTCAGTATTACTATTGTTTTGGGTGTTAACTGATTCATTTTCCCATTTCTGTTTTTTCATGTAAGTCATGTTTGTTTTTAATAGGATGTATTTTATTCATATCAAGAATAAAATAGAGTTTATAATTATTATTTTTACTCATAATATAAATTTTATAATTATTATTTAATGGTTAACTTTGCAAATTAATCTCATTGCGTCATGAAGATGGTAGACCATGTGTACACAGGAGTGATGGTTTCATTCAATTGATGGTTAAATGGTATCAAATTGGATTATATATTAAATATAATGAATAATTATCAGGATATATTAATTATTTACATCCACTATACTAATCATTATAACAATCTAAATAAAGTAGAAATGAAAAACAGTTTGCACCATGATGTGGAGACGATAAGTCGTACGTACACACAAATGGTTATATAGTTTTCTGTAGTATGGGTAAAATAAGGAATATGGTTGTACCATTATCATAATAACATATAATAATGTATATGATACTAGGGATATTAATTTATTATGAAAAAAACATAGGAATATGAAGTATAATAAGAAAGGAAATTGAATGGAATTGGTAAAACAATTACCACTTCTTTGAGTGTCTCCTTTTGATTTTTATAAAAGGAATCCATATGATAGATTTATTCACAAAGTGTGTCCTATAGGATAAAGTGAGGTATATTTAGAGGAGAAATGGTTTGGTTTTATCTGGAAAAAACTTCTTTATAGGTGTGAATTGAAGAGAATGATAAGTTCCCTTTTATAAGAGAGGTCAGGGGAACTTTCGAAAGATCTTAAAATATTATTTTATTATTAATTTATTTTCTGTTTCAAATAAATAAAATATATTTATATGAAGAATATTATAAGGATGAGTCGAAATACCCCCAGAAAATATATTTTAGTCATGTTTAAGTAAAAAATTAACCTAATCTTTTATATATATCCCATAATTTAATCGTTTAACTCTTACCGTGTCTTCTTGAATGTTTACACTATATGGTTAATATAGTTATGATAAAAATAAAAACGAATGACTATTGGATAATTTATTATATCTATGAAATTATCCAAGTTATTTGGTCAACCCTTAGAGTTATATGACCTTTATATCATTTAAAAAATATTATTTATTTTAAAGTATCATTTATGTCACTTTTGATACTATTCAATATTTTTATTTCTAGAAATATCAAAACAACATTTTAACTTCAAAAAAATACATATAATATGTCAATAAAATGTCTATGTTTTTTATAAAATAATTTTATGTCCTTAAATAATTAAACTATATTTATATTAATATTTTTAGTATCATTTATTTGATATTTCTATTAATTAAATAATTTATGCATCACAATTATGTCATCAATAATGGTAATTATATATTCTCTAAAAATTATAAATAAATTTATATGATATATATAATTATTTATATTTCCATTTATTATTTATAATCAATGTTATCTCATTTAGATATCTATACTAAAATTATTATACAAATTAGAAGTGAGAGTGTGACATTTTGTCACATTCATTAATTTTAATAATATTCATGTCATATTCATGGAAAATGGTCCATTAAATGATTATATTTAGAAATATAGGTGAAAAGGGTCTTATATAGTCATCTAATAAGATTTTTACAGTTGTAAGGGTAATATTAAAATATTTTTTTTACCTTTAATCACTCGATTTACCCTTAAATGTGGTAATAAAAAATACTGAAGTTACTATTCATAATTCCCAAAACTAAAAGGAACCTATTTACATAATCTTGATACATTGATACCGAATATATAATCTATTTTTAAAAATTCAAAATATATAATTTTTAGTAATTATGTTAAAATTAATCCAATTGCTGGAATGAAAAATGAGTTTTTAAAAGATAAAATATTACAAAAGGCTGAAATGTTTTTACATCAAATTTCATTGTAAAATTAATACTAATGCCAAAAATTAATTTACCTGGTAAAAATATATAATATTATTACTTTAAAACTATTCAATAATATAATTCATCCATAAAAATTAATTCTATGTGAAAAGTTGTTTTCAATTAAAATTTTGTATATTTTCACAGTTCATCAAAACATAAAACTCATCAGAAAAATATTAAAAATTCATCCAAAGTAAATTTTTATATCCTAATTCAAAATAATAAGTTTATTTTGATAAATATAATATATAAAAGTTTCAAAAACAATATTTAAAATATGGTCTCTATCAAAAGGCGACAAAACCTTGTTTTTTGAAAAATTCTTCTTTTATCTGAAAAAATGGAATATTTTCTTATATCATGTTTAGATAATACATATGTTGAATGTTAAAATTATATAAAATATATAAAATTAAAATTATGTTTAATAAAATTCATAACCTCTAATTTAACTACAAGGATATATATTATAATAATATTTTATTAATATATTATTTTTCTGTAAAACTAGGGCATGTGTGTAACGTAAGCCAACTCATTTTTCTTTGTAGCTTAAATATAACATGGTGTTGTGTAAAAATAAATCAAGAAAAAAAATTAAATATATTTATAAATGAAAATACTATAATGTCTCAAGGTATTACATTTTTAATGATCACTTGAATGAAATAAATTAACAAGCATACAAGATAGAACTAATATAAATTGACTTATGCTTAAATATTATCTAAGACATAGATAATCACATAAGTAAATCCAAATAATATTTAAAAGAATGTAATATAGATACCAATTGTAAATTTCTGCATAAAAGAATAAAATACCTCAAACATATATATTAAGTTGGTATAACCTTCCACTACATTAGTTAAAATCGAACCAAAGTTCAAAGTGCTTGACCAGTCAATGCTGGGGTGATTTAAATTATTGGGGAATTCTACCTTGATGTTTTGGGTTGAATTTACTTACTTCTCATGAATACATGACTTCCAAATTATGACTTGGTCTAACTGAGAGGTAATGTTTTTGGAAATCCAATTTAAGGATGTCAAGATTGGGGAGTCCACTCAACAGATCAAGGAACCATGGGTTAATGTAATTGAAATTTGGAATGTATAAAAAATACCATTCATGTTTCTTGACTAACCAAATTTGGGGTAATGATAATTTTTTAATAGAATTTCCAAGAAACAAGATATTTTAAATCCAATGGTGATGGATATTGGGTTCTGATAAAATAGTGGGAGACTAATAAATATAATATTTATTTATTTGTCTAAATTTTATGATCTAAAGTACTCAATTTTTTCTAATATTATTTGTAGTAAAAATTAAAATTATTTCAATGATATCAATGTGATCTATACTTGATAAGGGAAACCTTCTCACTAGTACAAATTTCCAATAGTGGAAAAGGTTCTTCACATTATCATTAACCATGAATGGAAATTATATGTTCTAGAATAACCTTTTCATAAAGTGTTATGTAATGAGGCATGTGGTGAAGAGTTGTCGCTCTATAAGAAACAATTGAATTCTTCCACAAATGATAAATGTTTCATGATATCATCCATGTCCAATGATCTTACATGGATTCATATAATATGATTTATCACCTTAGATATCTCTATCAAGAGAAGGTGAGACAGGATAGGTATGAGATCTCTAATGTTTTTTTAAACTAAGATTGGAGAGTCTATCCCATTTGGGCCTAATATAATCAATCTGTTTTGATACATTGAACACTTATACATCTTGAGGATTAAATTCATTGATTAGTTGTGTATAGATCTCATTCTTTCATCAGTTCCCAAGACTATATATAGTTTTATTGTTAATTACAGAATGAGAAATAATGAGAAGACTCTTTCAAAATTTTTAACCATGATTCACCAAGTAGATAAAACCATGGGTTGTGATAAAACTACGGTCTATATAGTGAACAAGAAAAGGAAAAAATTGGAAAAGGGTCCAAAAAATCACAAAAAGTCTAAATATCATGAGCATTGTTCTACTAATAAGAGGAAGATCTTGCGGCATGGTGAAGAAAAATTGGTTGTGTGTTTTTTTATGTGGTAGGTCAGGCCCTTGGAAGAGTAACTACAACAAGAAGCAAGGGGAAGATAATGATGTGTTTGTTATCAAGTGTAATATTTCAATATCTACTCATTGGGTATTAGATATAGATTTTTATACTCACATCTGTATCGAAATATAGGAAGCATGTAGATTTAAAAAGATTGCTAAAGGATTTGTGGATCTGTGAGATGTTAATGGTGCAAGGATGTCTAACCTAGACATTCATGACTATCATATTTAATTTCCATTAGAAATGATTTTGGTTTTAAAATATTATTATTATGTAACTATAATTACTAAGAACATAATTTTTGTATCATTCATTGATGTAGATGGGTTTATTTTCTATTATGAAAATAACATGTATTATATTTATAAGGAAAACATGTGTTATGGTATGAAACATTTTAATAAAAATATTGATGTATACAATTACGAAAAAAAGTGTTGGAAATTGATAATGAATCATGTTCAGAAGACTCATATAACACCCAGTTATGGCATCAACATCTTAGTCATGTAAACAAGAAGAATTTAACAAAGCTCTATCAAGATGGTTCTTTAGACTCTTATGAGATAAAACCATTTGAAAATTTTTATTAATTTTTATAAGGAAAAATGACCAAAATACCATTCTATGGATAGGGTGAAAGGGTTATCGATATTCTGGGATTGGTACAAACTGATGCATGTGGACCATTTCTAGTAGAATCTGGAGGTGAATATTCTAACATTATAACATTTACTGACAACTTGACTAGATATGGATATGTCTACTTGATGAGGTATAAGTCTAAGTCCTTTTATAAATTCAAGGAATTAAATAAGGTAGTAGAGAATAATATAGGTATGATGATAAAGAAGATTTGATCGGATCAAGGTGGTGAATATCTTAACCATGAGTTTATCAACTTCTTACAGGAGTTTGGGATTATATCTCAACTCGCTCTACCTTATACCTCACAGTGGAATTGTGTTAGTGAAAGGAGGAACCATACCTTATTAGACATGGGAAGGCTGATAATGAGTCATGTATATCTTCCATTATCCTTTTGGGGATATGAATCAGAAACTACAACAAAAAAATTAAACAGAGCACTAATTAAAGTGGAAAATAGAATTCCCTTTGAGCCATGGAGTATAGAGAAACTTTTTTGTCACCTACAAGTCTATGGGGATGTGAGGAATTTTTAAGGCCTCATTAGGCAACAAACTAACTCCTCGGAGCACAAAGTGTATCTTTATAGGGTATCCTAAAGAAACAAATGGGTAATAGCAATACAACCCCTTAGATATGAAAGTGAATTTATACATAGAATATGTCTTTCCTGAGAGGGAGAGCACTCTAAAAAGGGATTGTGGGAGAAATATTTGACTTTGATGAAGTTTATGCTCAAGACACTCAAGATTTTGTACAGAGAAATATTCCACATGTCCTTGTGGAAGAAGTTGTTCCTAAAACACAGGTACTGCATAGTAGTGTAAGAGAGGTAAGAGAACAAGAGATATATATTTTTGTTAGGTATATTAGGATATATACCTTGAGAGGGGGGTGAATCAGCGTATGATAGATTAAAACATCCTCCCCTTTGATCTTGTTTCATTGTTAGGCGAAACTCTTTTCTCTCTCCTTCCCAATGCAGAGTATGAACAAAAATCAAAGAATTCATAGGACACAATAACTTTACTTGGTTCACCCACACTAGGCTACGTCCAAGGAGCATACACTGGAGATGTGATGATGTACCAAATACACTATATCACACTATTATTTAAAAGTTTGAAGTGGGCACATTGTTCCTCCTGGTTTACAACCAGTCACAATTTGAGAACTCACTACTCTCTCAACTGAAGTGAGCTCATTGCTTCTATAGAAGATCCAGACATAGTTTATTGACCTGTAGGTCGTTTAATTATCTCTAATGAGTGCATCCTTGATTATATGTAGATGCTCTATTTTAGTCCAAATTTTATCCACTGATGAATACCCCATTTCCACTATTCACTGGGAAACAACCTTTGGAATTATATTTGTAATGCACTCTACTTCACGAAGCTCCCAATTTCTCAAAGCTCAAACAATCCTTCACAATGCTCGTGCCTCTTCGCAGAGCACAAACCTTAACAAAGATCACTTATTTGTAGAGCACACTTCTTTGCAGCGCTCAAACATTATCAAACTTCAATATTTCGTAGAGCTTAGGTTGTCACAGAGTTCAATCCATCGCAAAGAAACTACCTTCGCAAAGCTCACTAAGGCAAAGTGGAACACACCTCTTCTGTGAAGCTAGATTAGTCGCCAAAAACTCCAATATTTCATGAAGCACACTGCCTCTATGAACCTCCACTACGATTCGATAGCTATGAATTTTTCTAATAAAATTATATACTTCTCTCGAGGGGGTCGAGGCCTATTTATAGGTGATTCCACCAACTCGAGAACCTTCTGCGCGAAGTCAGCACCACGTCAGCTCAAATCGAAATTCCCCCAAATTCATTCAAAAAATCACTATATTTCATGAAACCCCATGTATATTTTCTAGATTCAAAAAGATCACTGTAATTACAAAGTGTTCCATCAAATCCTTTGTATCGCTGCAATTCTCCACTCACAATATTTTTCACTGCCACAATACTCTATTGCAAAGCTCTTCTCCTCTGCCATTCACGAAGCACATCCTAATCGAAAAAAACACCACCATCATTATTGATATCTTCGTGAAATAAAATTCATGAATCCCATCTTCATGAAATTTATTCCTTTTCCATACTTTATTAGGTCTTCAAGGAAATCCTTTTTTGGAAATGCTCACCAAATCCAAAATTCTTGACCCCAAAAATTTGGCCAACACTGGAAGATAGCGCTACCTTGTATATTTTCTTTTGTACCACATCCAGATCATCTAATCCTTTTTCCTGGTTCTTTTTCAACATTAATTTCCAATAACATCTCTAGAACTCGACAATTATCCATGGAAACCTACATTTTCAACAAACCCAACGAACCCAAAAATGTTGCAATGTTACCTTGAGGGATTTTTTCTCTACATCTTTTCTTGTAACTAAGGATGGAGATTCATTATTAGTTGATAATGATGAACCTATATCTTACAAGGAGGTATAAGAGATCTCATATGTTGAAAGATAGAAAGAATCCATGAATTTTAAATTGGATTCCATGTATTAGAACCATGTTTCAGTCCTGATTGATACACCATTTGATGTAAAGCCCATTGGATGATAATGGGTATTCAATAGGAAGATGGACATGAGATGTAAATTAAATACCTATAATTAATGGATAATGGCTATAGGGTTTAAAAAACACCATGTAATTGTCCACGATGAAACCTTTTCACTAGATTCAATGTTTAAATCCATTGAAATTCTACTTTATATAGAAGCTTACCATGACTATGAGATTTGGAAGGAGGACATCAAAACTTCATTCCCTAATTGGATCCTTTAGGAAGATGTCTATAAAAAAACTGAAAAGAATTGTGACTCAAGGTGATTCCAAAACGATTTGAAATTTGCAGAGATCCATTTATGGATTGATGTAAGAATCCAGGTCATGGAACATGCGATTCGATTAATCCATTAAAGAGTATGGGTTCATTATGAATGGATGTGAGCTGTGTATTTACAAGAGATTTACTAGAAATTCCCTCATTATCCTAGTAGTATATGGTGATGACATATTACTTACTGGAAATGATATACTAGTTTTAATGTCTATTAAGGAATGGTGAAACAATTGTTTCTCTATGAAAGACTTAGGCGAAAAATACTATATTCTTGGGGTGAAAATCATTAATTATAGATCCAAGAGGCTACATGGCGTAATTGAAAGTATATATGTTGACCAGATACTAAGGATATTTAATATGGAAAAATTCAAGAGGGTATTGGTTCTAGTGTCACACGGTTCACATCTTTTTAAGGAAATGTGTCCTTAGACACAAGATGAGAGATAGAGAATGAGTAAGATCCCATATGCTTCAGCGATAGGATCAATCATGTATTCCATGTTATTTACTAAACATGATGGTTCCTATGCATTGATCATGGTTATAAGATACCATGAAGATCATAGGGAACAACATTAGTCTTTTGTTAAGGCTATCCTTAATTATCAGAGACTAAATAAGTCTATATTCTTGGTGTATGGAAGAGATGAGGCACTGGCCATTAGGGGTTATACTGATACTTGATTTTATATAGATTAGAATAATATGATGTCCCAGTCATGATATTTTTTCAGTATTAATGGAGGATTTGTGAGCTGGAAGAGTTCAAGGCATCTAGTTGCCACTAATTCTACATCGGATTTTGAGTATATAGAGGCTTATGATGTATCCATGGAATCCATTTGGATTCATAATTTTTTTCAAGAGCTTTATTTGGTACCTAGAGGTAAATATCCTATTACATTTTATTTTGATAATACTTCAGTGGTTGTCTTTCAAAAGAGCCAATGTCACACCAACAGACAAGGCACATACTCTGGAAGTATCACCTCTTGAGAGATTTTATCAAATGGGTGAAGTTGTAGTAAGAAGAGTACCCATGGAAGAGAATGTGGTGGACCCCATGACTAAAGGCTTATCTCAACAGAAGAATGAGTATCATGTGAGAGATAGAGGATTGAAGTTTGTTAGTATATGGCTATAGTGAATGTGGGAGCCTATTGGATTTGGTTCTCCGAAACCAACTTATATATACTTTATGATAACCTTTATCCATGGTTTTTGAATATTAATAAACTCCTTATCACATCATGATTGTTTTTGTTCATAACATAGTATATGATAATCTCCCAAGTGTAGCGGTTTCACTAAAAAGTCCGAGCAGTTCCATGATATAATGAGAACCCAGAAGTGTTATGACACTATTCTTAAATATATGTTTTATAGCTAGATGATATCAGTTGAGGGGCACAAATTATATAAGCTATAAGGGGTTGAGACTCATCGGAATTTGCTCCACCTTCTCATGGTGTATTCCCATGCTAATATCTAGTAGGATATTATAACAATGATAACCACCAGTAGGAAATCAACTTTTATATGTTTCATTAGACATTACTATCTACATATGTGTGTAATAATACTTAGTCCTTAAGATTATTATTAATGAGTAATACGAGTCATGTAATTTTATGAATTGATGAAAAATGTGATGACATATGTTCGCAATGAGGTAGGATACATTGGGAACGTCACGATTAATATTACGTTAACAAAAAATATGAGAAATCGGTTTTCCCTTGTATTCTCTAATGAAATTTGATATATCAGGTCCTTTGATTGAAATGATATGGCCTAAATAAATCAATATCCCTAGTGTTTTATATGGAATTTTAATTTCTAGTAATTAAATGAAAGAGACATCAAACACATAGGTTGATGGAACTAGTATGAAACCTACTTCATTTGAGATATTGTGATAAAGGGATTATATTACACATAAATCATTCGTATTAGGTATTATGTCATTACAAGGTTAAATTATTTCTCAATGGGTGTATAGACATGTTTCTAGATGCTAACCTTGAACTTTAGGCTACTTTTCCTGATCCCACTACGAAAAAGTCCTAGAGAGTCACACACTAAGTGTATTTAGAATCTTAGTTATATAATATATTATTATTTATTATTTATTATGTGGAATAAATATTATTCTAGAACATGGTTTAACAATTATTTATGTATTCTTGATCTCATATATTATGTCACCAGTTATTTGAAAGAATATAATGCGAGTGGAATATTGAATAAATACTTATTTCTTATTTAGTAAATATAATATTCATTCATTTATTAGTGAATAGTGCAGTGATATTTATTTAATAAATAAATAGTCATTATTCAAGGCGAGATAAATATCCTGGGGAAATGGAGAAAAATATTTAATGGTCTGATGAAAAATAATAAATATTGAATACTATTTTATTAAATAATATTTTATTTAATTCTCAAGTTAAGTGCATGTATAGAAATAATAATAATAGAAATAATATTTGACATGGGGTTTTTTAGGGATTAAAAAAATAATAAAGGGTATTTATAAAATTATGTTATTTAACCCTAGTAGTAGATAAATCCAATTATATTATATTCTCTAAGATTTAACTCTTTTGTTTTTGTTGTGGACAATAGATTTAAAGAATCCTCTCAATACCAGAGAGCTCCCTTCTCTAAGAACACTCCCAAAAATAGAGATTGATCTTCCTCCAACAGATCAAGTAGAATGCTTTGGAAGTCATTCTCATGGTTATCAAAGGCTAACGATGCAAGTAAAATGATCTTCCATGCTAGAACCTGAAGATTCCTCCGAAGGCGTCTATATATTTGGGGAACATTTGTGGATCACTTCTAAATGGAATCTGCACTTGATTTCTTCAATGCAAGGATAGAACAATGCATATCTATTTCCAGATCCATCAATGAAGAATGAATTCCAACAATGGTAATTCTTTATTTAATTTAATTAATTACAAAAATATGTGATAATACTCCCTATGGTTCTAGTATGATTACAATTTTCTATATTCATTGATTTAATTTCATTTATCACGATGATTAATATTTTGTTAAATATCAGATTAATCATCGATCATGGAAAAAAGAAAAGTTTGGCATGACCCATCACACACTTCCGCTATGCTCCGAACCTACACATTATCCATTCGAGTGAAGACATATTCTACCTTGTTATATTCACCTGTATGTATAGTGAATCATCCCACCATAATCCCATACTAGTTGCAGCCATCCTATTTTCCTCATGTTCAACACTTTTTGGGTGAATATATAATTCAAAATTTTATGATCCATACATATATATCACATTTATACCTATATATAAGATTCTACAAAATTTTTAAGTAAAAAACTAATGAAACATGTTAAATTTCACATGTTCGATAATTTTTATCTTTGAATTTAAATTGGAATAAAGAATACACAATTAATTGATGATCTTGAATCAGTACACAACCATGTCCCTTCAATAAATCTTCATTGTAAATTAAAAATTTCTTATTTATAAATAAAAAACCTATATATAAATAATAAAAACAATATTCTATTTGATTTCAAAAAAACATTCATCACACTCCTTTATAGAATGTAATTTAACTCCCCTTCAAGTAAACATGGTTAGTGGGCCTGATAATTGAGGAACATTGTCGACAAACATTTGGTAGTAGCCTGATAATCCAAGAAATATTTGAATCTCAGTCACGCTAATATTTCTTGGAAACTCTTCAAAAACATTATTTTTAGTAGGATCAATAATTATATTATCTTTATGAACACTATTCCTAAGGAAATAAATCTACAGTATCCAAAATTTATATTTTCTAAATTTTCCATACAATCCATTGTATTTTAATGTTTGTAGAACAATACTTAGATTCTTCTAATGATCCTCATAAATCAATGAATATTATGGATTTTCATCAAGGAATATGACCAAAAATTGATTAAAAAACAAACAAAAATCAATATCCATTAGATCCATAAATATTACACATTTTTTTGTTTACATGAAAAGCATAACCAGAAACTTATAATGGTCATAACTAGTATAAAACACTATCCTCTTAATATTATATTCCTTCTTTTTAATCTAATGGTATCTTGACCTAAGGTCAATGCAGATAATCATATAACACAATTTCTTTATTAAAAATAAAACAGGATCACCCCAAAGTGAAGTTTAGGAGTGTATGAAACCCTTACCCAGTAATTCATACCATTTATTTTTTAATTCAAAATTCTATTCTGGATCCATTCAATAAGAATGTTTTAAAATTTCCTTAACACCAGAAATCAATTTAATGTTGAATTTAACCTCCAAATCAGAAACAACACCAAGTTAATCCTCAAGAAATATATCCAAAAATTTATTTACAACATGCACTTTTCTATGTTTAATAATTCCCTTATTTTAAATGAAACATTCAAATAACTTTCACGAATATATTTAATTAATTTATCATTTTATTGATATGTTATAATTGGTATTAACTCATTCTATTATACAGATTTAAGTTCACTCAAAAAAAATTATATGACTTATTTAGATCTAAAATATATCTTATCATGAGGAAGTAAAAGAAAATCTATAAAAATAATAACATCAAACTCCACTAAGAGAATTAAAAAAATTGAAAAAACATCCCATAGATGATAATAGGAAGGATCCTATACTTATAATATTATTTTTTTACCAGAATACATGTCTTTATTTCTTGAGGTGATATCCCCATTTCACTAGAAAAATTACTTAAAATAAAATACTACTTGGACCTTGAATCAAACATGACATTGGAATAATCTAAATAAATAAGTAATGTACACATCACAATTGTATTTTATTGTCCAAAATTTACTAAGGTATTAGAAAATGAATTTTCAACAACCTTCATATTATAAAATTTATAATCTATTAACCTAAAACTTCTATTCAAACATGAATATACATAATGACCCATATCATTACAGTAAAAACACTCCACTATCAGCCTTTCATCATTGGTTTAGCCAATAAAATTTATCTTTTTTGAAATCCTTGATCCAAATGTACTATATTACCACATATGTAACACTTTTCAGATTTCAGAATACATTCACCATAATACTTATTACCACACGTATCATAACATGGTAATTAATGTTTCTTACCATCATAATACTTTGTTGAATATTTCTCCATTTCATTCCATATAGACCGCTTCTTCAACTTATTTAAATAAGAGTTTGAACACTCTATCTAGACCTTACCAACACATGAAATAATATAATTATAAATTAAAAACACATGATTAACCCAAGACCATTATAAAATTTATTTCAATCATGAGTAAAATCTATCAATTTAACTCTCATTTTCCATAATTAAATTCATTCAATACATGGCTAGTCTTGTAAACTTTTATTATTAACCAAAAACTGATTCCTCTACCCTTTTCAAAAATTATAGAGATTTATTTTCCATTCTATATTGAATAACATTAGGATATAATTCTGAATAAAAGTTTCCTTAATGATTATTTACTCCCAGGTATAAATTTCAATTTTATCCTTTGTATTCTTAATTACTTATCACAACATATCAATATTAACTTCAAAATGGTAAATATAAATAGTTACCTTTTGATTATATAAACATCCCAAAACATTGAATATAATTTATAAATCATTGACACATTCTTCTACGTTCATTGGTTATGAAGATCCACCAAATATTAGAGTTTTTTTATGAAAAACTCTACTATCAATATATTCCTCTATAATGAATTTGGTTGCTCTATTTAATTGGTTTGATCATTTTTTTACTATTTTAATTAAGTTAATGTAGGTAAAAAATGATCAAATCCAACTCTAATCATTATTGGATATTTTTATAGAAGGTATTTATCCTATTGATTTCTTCCTACATTAGCCACCCTATTTTTATTGTGAAAAAAGATTCTAAATAGTCATGGATTAGGTAAACAAAATGGAAATCCTCCAACTATATCTCATGATAAACATAAATTAGAATATCTTAAATGTTAATTTTTAAATTATCCAAAAACCAAAAGTTATATAAATCCTTTCTCTGATATCAACTATAACAACCTCATCTTAAGATACCCAAAATTTTAGGCTTAATAACAAGTATTTTACATTATTACATTCCCATGATATTATAGGTTTATAGTTTTATAATATTTATAACATCCATTAAATAAAAAAAAATTCATTTCTATATAGTGTACATTTTGTTTCCACAAAACATGCTCATAATTTTACACCCATGTTTTATTCAAGACACTTTTTCTTCATTTATGAAGATTTACCAAAGTATCATTATTGACTGTGATATAGATCCCAAACATAATTATTTCATATGAAAAACATTTTAAAATTTAGAATAATCACAGATAGATCTTTAAGGGATTTAAAAATAATGGAATGTTTTCAATCTAGTTAAAATCTTGGAAACTCAAACAAATATTTACCTTTTTCTGAATAAAATTTTAAAATATAAAATAAATAACATTCACATGTGAAAAATAAATCTTTTCTCAAATAAAAACTTTTTAACACTTATAATGCACATTGAAGATACAATGTTATCTTCATAAAATATGAGATCCTGGGAAAATGATTTTTTTTTTGAAAAAAAACATTTCAATTTTAAAATAACATATATCTTCTTCATAAAATCATAATATTTTCATTTCAAGTTCATATAAAGAATATAAAAACCATGTAGACACCTTGGGATATTATATTCATCACTCGTGTTCACTCATATTTCACTTGTATGGAATAGCTCATAATTTCTTAATTCTAATAATTATTTCTCTCAAAAAATAAATCCTTACCCAATGAATTTTAGGGATATATAATGAGCCCACCAATAATCATCTATAATTTCCAAGAACGGTTAAAATATAAAAATATATAGGATCTAGAAATTTTCCAACATAACACTCATATAAACCCATAATCAAAATAACTTTCAACTATCTCATAAAAATAATGATAAATATACATTTCCTTTAGAAAATCTAAAAATTCCCAGAATAATTGGAATAAGATCACATTTGAAACACCGTGAAAATTTTTAGAGGAACATTGAAAATTAATAATTGCTTTGATGGTGAGAAAAGGAAATGATGTTCTAAAGAGAATTTTTTTCTTCACACCATTGTAAAAAAAATTAAATTGACCTATATTGAAAGTATTTTGTAGATTCCTTTTTAAAAAATTAAAAATAAAGTCAAAAATGAATTTAAAACATTATCTAATTAAAAAATATATTTTTTATTAATATGTACATTGAAGAAAAATAATATGAATGAAAACTTCAAAACATTTGAAAATGAGGTTCTAACGAAAAATATGTTACCTAAAGTCATGTCTTACATTATACAATTTGGAGATCCTGAATAAAAAAAGTATACTAATCATTTATTTTATTAAGAATATTTTTCATGTTCATTCAATTATCATTATTCCTTTTATTCCATTTCATTGAAATCTGATTTTTTATTCAAAGGAGGAAGAAAATGAAGAGGGAAATGAGGACATACCAATGTCAGGGGGGCCTAAAATAATGCATCCTGAGGGCATCCCCTCTAATAAAATTAACACCCTCTATCCTTATGCTGAAAGGGATGATGAGACAAGTGTGGATGGAGCTCTGATCTACCAAATAAGAAATGTAATCAATAACCTAATTTCTGTCACGCCACGTGTATTTCACTTGGATGTTATTGTGGAGGAGGGAACAACATTTCCTGAAAATTTAGGAATTGGACCACAGGGTGGAGCCTTTTCCATGCATGGAGTCAGGAAGTATCAATGAGTCGGTCTCCACCTGAGAAACAACAATATTCAACTGAATACAATGGGAGGTCTCAATGATCATGGCTTTGGCCTCAGCCATGATAGAGTTTCCAACACTATAGAATGAAGAGAAAGCAAGGATGACATTCCCCCCAGCACCACGAACTACCCCCCACCTCTCATGTTCTCTAGTAAGTAGGACCCATCTATGTTTAGCTTGTAACATGTTTCAGGAGGCTGCCAATACACCCATATGTCAGGAGATCTGATGGGGGGTTGAGTCTAGGGGTTATTGGCTTGCATGAAACACAGGGATGGAGTGTCCCGTCATTCCTGGATAAGTCGAAAAAAGTCCAATGGTAGAAAACGGGTCCTCGCAATGATAGACCTCACCGTGCACTACTGGAAATAAGATCTATACCAACGGTTTTGGAAAAACTGTTGTTATAGTTCACTTATATGGACCTATACCAATGGTTTGTCCAAAACAGTTGGTATAGGTCACTAATTTGGACATATACCAACGGTTTGTCCAAAACCGTCGGTATAGGGGGACCTATACCGACGGTTTGGAGAAACTGTTGGTATAGGTCACTTATATTGATTATTATGGACATATGCCAACAGTTTTGGCCAAACCGTCGGTATAGGTCCATAATAGAGACCCTATACCAATGGTTTTGGACAAACCGTTGGCATAGGCCCCCCTATACCAACGGTTTGTCCAAAATTGTTGGAATAGGTCCCAAAATCAAAGAATCCATACCAACCGTTCTCAAAACCGTTGGTATAGGTCTATACAAACGGTTTTGAGAACCGTTGGTATAGTTACATGTGTTTTTTATGGAATATTATTACATAGAACATTAAATAAATCAAAATTTAAAATATATATGATAATACACACACACACATATATATATATATACATGAAATTATGTTCACAAAAGTCAAGTTAGGTTAGTGGTTAGGTCGTTCATTCATAAACCTGAGGTACTGAGATCAAAACCAACAGAATGATTCTTTTTTGAAATACATATACCAACGGTTTTATGGAACCTTTGGTATAGTTTTTTCATATTACTTATACCAATGGTTTTGAAAACCTTTGGTATAGGTCTATACCAACAGTTTTTCCAAAACCGTTGGTATAAACCTATCCCCATGGCTTACTAGCCAACGGTTCTCCAAACTGTTGTTATAGGATATACCAACTGTTTGAGGCTTATACCAACGGTTTCAAACCATTGGTATAGGGTATTTTTCTAGTAGTGGTGGTCTGAGCCCCATAAAACCTTACCTGGTTTCTGCCTAGCCACAAGCACCATCACCCTGCACTGAGAATCACCAATCTGGCTAACCGTTCGATACCCGACCCATGAGTACTATAAAACCACGTCTCCAAAAAGGAAGCATCCCTCTGATCATGAGAAGATAAAGTAGTACAACCGCCAAAGAAATTCCACATTTCCATAACCCAATCCCCTATAAAAAATAGGTGATCGGTACTCTCCTCTCTCCTGGTATAGAAACAGAGGCACCGCAGGGCCACACTAATGCCCAATTTCTTGACGTTCCCATCTGTCACAATAGCTAAGTTCTTGATGCTCCAAGTAAAGAAATTGTATTTTGTTGGGATCCTGTTGCACCACACCAAATCGTTCCAATTATCCTGCTGGTCCTGAGCGTGTGACAGTGTGCGGAAATCACTTGTATTGAAAGAGCCCAAGGAAGATGGTGTGAAGACACACCTATCTGGCTTTGAGTTAATCATTATGGACTCCAGGAGATCCTATTTATCCTTATCTAGAACAGCCTTGGTAAACCCAGGGTAACACCGAGCCTCTTCTAAGGTAATCGTTGTAGCCGGACAACCAGGGAAGCGAACCATTGATCCCCCCTATTCCAATACCAGAACAAGTTGTTTCCCTCGCCAACAATCCAATGGGAGTTCTGCTAGAGGACATGAATGAGAGGGAAGATCTTCCAACAGAAGGGGGGAACATGGCTACAAACAACCTCCCCATTACCCCTGATGATGTGCGACATAGACTTACCCCATAATGTTCTCTACTCAATAACATCCCATGCGAGCTTGGCTTCCATGTAGCGGAGAGTGCTCTGGAGGCTCCGGACATTAATCCCACCCCCATGACATGGTTTCTCCAACCTGCCCCACGAGGACCATTGTTGTTTTCCCTCGGACATGGCATCGAAAATAAATTTACTCAGGACCTTGTCAATGGTGTTGATGACACCTTGCGGGACATTGGTGGAAGCCAAAGTATAAACAGATATGGCAGACACGACACTACTCACAAGTGAAATATGACCCCTAAAAGATAAATAGTAGTTCATCCAGTTAAGGATGCGACTAGTAATAATGTTAACCACATAGTCGAAATCACATACCCACAGCCTTCCTGATGAAATAGGCATGCCCATATAATCCATGGGGAAGGAACCCCGCTGTATGTCCAGACGACTACAGAGGGAGACAACGCGGCTGGGAGCGCTCTTGGAGTTGAAGAATATATTGCTTTTTGAGCTACTGATCACCTGGTTGCTCCAAATGCAATAATCATCGGGGATTCTCTTAAGATATCGAACTCTATCCCTGCCACCGTTAATAAAGATGATAGTGTCGTCAGTGGACACAACATGAGAGATTGAAGGGAGGTTCGGTTTCCTCCTGTACGAGAGGACTGCTCCAGTCGACAGACTTTGGTTGAAGAGGCGGTAGAGAGCATCCTGTACTAAGATGAAGAAACTCGGTGAGAGCGGGTCCCCCTACTGGAGACTTGTAGTGACCTTCAAAAATCAATGAGACTTACCCAAAAACGAGAGAGCCTTCCAAGATGAACTGAAATAGCGGAAGAGTAGATCAACCGACCTAGACGATAAACCCATAGTAGAAAGAACTCTATTTATAAATCTCCATGTTATCCAGTCGTATGCCTTGTTCATGTTGAGTTTGATTGCTAAATTGGATTCGCGGGTTTTAAAGTTGATGTCCTGGATCACCTCCTACATCAAAGAAATATCTCCCTAAATGGAGTGCCCCCTAATGAACTTGTGTTGCTCGATCAAAATCCATCGGGGTAAGCATCTAGATAGCCTTTAGTTAACCATGCTCGCAAGGATCTTATATGGGAAGTTTCACAAGTTGACTATGATGTCATGCGAAAGGTAAGAGGGTCCTTGACATTTGGTATAAGAATAACGGCAGTAGCACAAGCAACCTGAGGGAGGCTCCCTCCACATATGTAGTCTTGGAAAGATCCAATGATATATCCATTAACCACATCCCACGCCATCTTATAAAATGATCCCGGAATACTGTCTGGCTCTAGTGCACTCTTGGGATTTAGATGAATCATTGCCAAATAGATCTCCTCCTCACTTGGGATCCCCTCTAGGTCCTAATTATCTTGGACATAGACAATATTAGGAATCGACTCCCAAATATCAGCATTACCGCTTGGGTAGCCTATGGAAATCCTCAGGTTTGGAGCGGCAAGTAGATCCTTAAAGAATGAAAGTGCCATGCTCCCCACTGTGTTCCTATCATTCATGTATGAGCCATCTTCAAGTAAAATATTGGGTTGATTCAACCGTTTTCTTTCTCTAATATAGGTGTGGAAAAAAACAGTGTTGTTGTCTCCCTCCTTCAACCATTTCACCTAGGGGAAGCCCTGCGCCAATCGTTCATGTTTAAGAAGCAGCTCCGCCCAAATAAATTTCTTGTTCGACAACTCATCAAACACTGTGTCAGTCCACCCATCCTTTGGCTGATATTCCAGGTCGATGAAGTTCTTTTCAGCTCCTCCAGGTTCTGATCAAAGGGAAGTAAGGTCTTGGCCCATGCTTAAAGACCCTGCTTTAATATCCGAAGCTTATTGTGAAGGCCCATCCAAGAATACCCCTTAGTTGGTCCATCCCCCAGATCACGGACCACCCTCTGGAAGCCAGAAATATGGGCCCATTGTTGGTTGAACCTAAAATGCTCTTGCGAGTCCTGACAGGGAAGTAGAGAAACATGCAGTGGAGATGATCAGAGAGCCCACGCACCATATGTTTAACCTTGGCATTTGGAAATGAATTGATATCATTGATATTTTCTAGACACCGGTTGATGCATCTCTAGCATTGCCTGCTCCTCACTTGTTGTTGCTCCATGTATAGCGATCTCCATAGTATCCCATATCAAGAAGACCCATGCTCGCCGCGAACTGGAAAAGTCCAGGCTTGCGTGACACATGAAAGCTCCTCTACCCTTCCTCTCATCAGGGTCCATGACAACATTAATGTCCCCTTCCACCAGCCACGGGAGGTCCTCCGTGTAGAAAGAACCAAGCTCTTTCCAAAGCCGCTTCCTGACTTGAGCATCGCAACTCCCGTAAACAAAAGATGCAAAGAAACTCTCTAATCCCTTTGAGACTTTCGTGGTAATGAATTGATCACCAGCCTTAATCAAGTCCACCGAGACCTCCCTATTCTAGAAATACCTGATATGCCGGTTCATCGGGTCAGCATACAAGAAACCACGCATCTTGACCTTATATCACAAATCCTTCATTTTGGACACCTTTTATTTGGGCTCCAAGACTGCCACAATAGCAATCTTGCTTTTCTTAACTTCTGAAGCAATGAAGTCTATCTTTACCCGAGTTCCTAGTCTGTGGGTGTGCCAAATGAGCATAGATAACATTATGCCAGAAGAAACCCGGTTTTGACCCCCGGCCTCTCTGTCTTGTTGCTTTGAGATGATAAGCCCTTCCTTAGAAGTCTCAATCTCGCACGCATACTCACTCCAGGACTCTGAATTGGAGGAATGGTAGCTAAGGGAGACTGCGGTGAGAAGGACTCAGCAAGCACCCCACACTTTACCTTTGAATGATAGTGAGAAATATGATTTTTCCTTTCCATATCAAGAGGATCAGGGCACACATAACTAGCCAAGACCGGGCTAAAGCCGTCCTCCAGGCCAACAGAAATTGGAAGGGGAGACGTGGACACACAATCTGCCACCACCAATTCTTTAGGAGCATCAGAAAAAGCCTCCCGAAGGGGTGGGAGGGGAACCCGAACATCCTTTGTGGACAAGGGGGTGGACTGAAGGCTTCCACAAAACATTCCTACCAAGGTCATCTGCTGAGGACTGAACAACCAATAAGCCACGCCAGAAATCCTCGATAGGATATCCTCTGGACCGGACGCCACCATTCTCTTACAAAGGAACATATCAATATCAGGAGGAGAAGAGGCCTAGGGTGTAAAATCTGGAGCCTCTGGTTGAAACACCACAATATCTGCATCCTCTGTCCGAGAGGGGATGGGCACAAAACCACCACACGTGTGAGTAGGGAAGGCCTCGCACGATCGATCCCTGAGAGCCCGACTTGGACCGCCTGACCGCCGGCTTCGGTAAACCTGCCATGAGTCCCCCTGAATACAACAAGATGAACAAAACCTGGGAAACACTGGATAGATAATCTCTTGTTCCCACGCCATCAAATCTTACACACTTAACGCGGTCTTTTTTGAAATTGGGAGAGAAAGATCCAACTCGACACAAATCCTAGGAACCGAAATGTCAACACAGGAGAGGGTGTGATCATCCGCCTAGAGGAAACCCCCAAGACAGTCTCCAATGGCCATTAGGAGCACGCCATTCTGAAATGGGAGAGGAAGGCCGGGGAGTCCAACCCAGACCGCAGCTCGGGAGCATTCCTTCCCCTTATGAGCCTCCATCGTCCGGGGAGCTAAACTAAACCGCCAGTGCCCAAACACTCTAGGAGCTTTGTACCACACCGAAATGAAATCTGCCTCTGATTCCGACACCAGGTACAAGGAATTACGATGGATCGAAGAAAGCTGCACCGCCCCGAGCAGCCCCCAAGTCTCCACGAAGCGATTGATGATCGGTAAAGCCATCTTCTCAGCTCCAAAACAAGCCACAAGGGTCCACCTAAGGCACACTACCACCTCCGAAAATGCTGCTGGGGGAATCTCTAATGAAACACAGGGCCCTACCCGCGACACTAACGGAATGACGAGGCAAAGGAGGAGAACCGGGAAGCTCCGGAGACTGCTGGTGCTCTTCAAAGACTGGAACACCAGGGTTGAAAGTCGCCGGAACTGAGATCTCTACCGGAGCTCGCCCTACCGGCGAGGCAACGTTCGAAAAAGTTTCAAAACCTTTTAGCGCGTGCAGCGCGTTCTTTTGAGCATCCAGAACAGCCATCCCCCACTCCATTAGCCAAATGATTTCTTTTATTCCATTTATTATCATGTTTTATTTAGTTATCTAAATCTGTTATGTTTACAATGGACGTTTTAAGGGTGTTCCATCTAAAACAGCTTCTGTGTTTTGATCGTGTCCATCATATAGAGAAAATAAAACATGATATAATTATCATTTTTTTACATTCAATATAATTTAAAAACCATCGATTTAATGTCGTATTGAAAAATGTGGTACATCATTCTTAGAGGAAATAGATCACACATACACATGATCAAAATTTTCATTCTTAAAATGGATAAAAGGGGAAAAGGAAGAAAATGGTTTACCATTAAAGAATCATAATTAAATTAAAAAATATATTATTCATTCCTTAAATATATCCTTATGACCAGCCTTGTAAGATGCTGATTAAAATAATTACATCGCTTTATGGAGTCAGTATTCCATACTTACACGTGAGATATGCTTTTATTTTCCAATGAATGATTGGGTAAGAAGAAAGATACTATTTTATCATCAAATTATAATAATTATTTCATAATAATAATAATAATAATATATTCAATAAATCCATATCTATAACTAGTTGTGTGAGGTGGTAATGAATAACGAAACACATCGCCCTATATAGGTGGTATTCCTTATATATGAACGAGCGCCGTTTTAGTTTTCCATAAGATATAAAAGAGGTAAAAAAAATAGTTATTACATAAAAAAATTAAATTTAAAAATATTAAATTCTTTTATTTTAATATATTGGGACGGTTATAATATAATTTATGAAGGCATAAGATGAAATAAAAATGAAAGAATTCAGTTAAGACTTACACAGCGTGTTTTGATATCATCATTTTGGAATACACCTTAACCCAACTTGGATTGTTATTTTTTTTAGACCAGGACCAATTTGAGATGGGTAGGAGAGTTGTGAATGTATTTTAAAAGATATTTGTTGATATATAGCATTCAATGTGTGTGGATAAGTGAGGAGAATATGGGACCTTTTATAAGTGACAGACGCTTTTAAAATTTATGAACATATAAAGATAATAAATGTCTATCCAAATAAAATTGGATCCAATTTAGTCAATTTATAGTATATAATAATTTAATGTCTAAATACACTCATATAATAAATATTAAATAAGTTTTAGATTTATTTTAAGCCTTATACCTTAGTTTAAACCTCCTCATTAACCTTTTTAACATTTACCATTGTGACATACCTTGACAATGGTAGCTATTCATCATGACTAAAAATTAAAATGAAATCATTACCAAATATAAAAAATTGAACCCAAATATGTAATCAATTTTCTAAGATTAAATTTCAAATGGTGTTAAAAATTAATTTTAACATAACTTTTTGAAACAAAATGACAACCCGGTTTTAGAAAAAATGTATTTTTAAGCATAAATGATTTTACATAAAAATAATATACAATGTTGATTCAAAATAAATACATGGGTCTATTTTAAAAAAAAGTAGGTTTATTTTAATTTCAAATCACACAAAAACTGAAATGAACCTTGTGAATTGTGGATTAAATGAGATGAACCAATAATAGTTTTTATTTGACTAAAAATACTACTTAGATTCACAAAATGTAAAACATAGATTTATGACTTCTACATAATATTTTTAAAAGACTTATATTAATTATATAATATAAATTTTTTCAATAATTTTTTTTTCATAAAATTTAAATTCATTCTTATATCATGATAAAGTCATAATAGAGACAGTATTATAAAAATCATTATTTTTACTATTCACCTAAATATCAACTATTTTATATAAAACTATGAAATTTATATTCAAATTATTTAGAAAATGTGATATCAAAGATTAAGTTCATTAAATCAAAATTAGTTTCTAAATTTATAAATTTAACTTTCAAATAAAATTATATAACACATGAAAAAAATTAGTTAGAATTAAACCATTTATTTTTTTAATTAAAAATTACTTAAGATTTTCATAAAGAACATGACTCCATAAAATATAATAATCAATATTAATAAGACATGAAATTTATTTATTATAATCATTTTCTAGTTTTCCACACCAATGCTCCTAATTCGAAATAGTCATAATTCCCAATGATCATAATGCCCAATGATCATAACGCTAAATGGTTATATAACAATTATATTTCCTCTTACTTATAATAAATTTATTCAAAATAATCCACTAAATAATACTTCCCATTTTTATTTATTTCAAAATGTCGATCTAGTGGAATATATTATTGTTTTTTATTTTTATTTTTATATCCAATATGTTTATTAGAGAATATGATCCTGGAGACATGTGCATTGTAACTTAATTATTTATATTTTTTCGATTATCTATTATTATTCATAATGGTGTGATTTAATACCATCACAGAGAGAGATAAACTTTGGGGTATCTCAAATGATCTTATACTCCTAATTTTCTCATAAGTGACATGGATTATTTTCTCCATTTTAGGAAGAATATGTCCATTTATGGATGGGGATATGATTTGGGTTGTGATATGGATCCACAATAGTTTTCTATCATTATCCAGCTTCAAATATGTGCATGATCCATCAACCTGGAAATATATTTTTATTACATGTGTCAATTTTACTCATCAATATATTTCATATTTTGATAGTCCTTGTGGGTTTTAGAGGTGGTGGTAGGTTTCTTCTATGCTTCATCGACAAAGCGGAGGTTGGAAAATCCTGTGAGTGGTGTCAGTGTGGGGACACACGACGAAACCATGAGGATGGTGGTATTTTGTAGTGACAAATAAAACTAATGGTGTTTGAATATGGTGTGGAAAATTGAATCTTATTGTGAAATGATGGTGATGTGATCAAATAAAAAGTTGCATCATCAGGTATGAGGTTTTGGGGAATGATGTGTGCATCTAGGGTTTTTTGGTTTTTTGTGGTGTCATTGAAATTGTATTTGTACGAATATGACTTTCATCCATTTAAAAGATAAAGGATATATAATTCTAGGCCTTTGGGCCATGTATTATTTGGGAGTTTATCCTCCTATGTGCCTTTGGGCCTTGCATGTTTTGGTCTTTTGATATGTAATGGGTTCACTAACCCAATCCAAAAGGCTTCTCTTTTATCTTTTTTATAAAGGGGATTAACCCCAAATCGTTTCATCATAGTCATTATGGTATTAATAATTTTTTATCTTTGATTTAATGTATTTCATTAAAAAATTATTTAATACTATAATTTGTTAGGTATTAAACTATTTTTAGGAACTATTTGGTATCCTTTGAATACGTGAACCCTAACCATATATATTTCCCAATAAATATGAACTGACATGAATGAAAAGTGATGGGATTCACCATAAATGGAGAAACAACATGATGTGAATTGGTGGAAACTATGAAAATAGGAAAAATATATAATTGTATGGTAATTGGTGTAGTTACACCTAATTTGGAAGTTTTATGTGTCACTAAAAATATCATGATAAAAGGAATCAAGCCCTATATAGTTCTCAGAAAAGGGGAAATCAAGATGTTTCAAAAAATAGAGGGTGCCATATTATATAATAGATAAAGAAGACTCAATATGAACTTTTAAAGAAGAAAAAAACTGGGTGAAATGGGAATCCTATGGGTTAATATGGTATGTATAGACAAGAAAATGGAAGATTGAGTATCACAACATATCATTTGGGAATAGGAATCAAGAAACACATATTTTTAAAAGGTCACACCTAATAATGTAATTAATGAATTAAACCTCATGTGAATTAATAAGTAATTAAATTCTAGGGTGGAATAATATAATGAAATGGAAAGAGAAAAAATGGTGGATGTTCTTGTATAGAAAACATGATGTGAAAAAAAATAAAATTATTATACACTAGAGTGTGATGCTTATTGTAATAGAAATAAATGACGTGGCTAGACCCGTAATACGAAAATTTTCAATCACTACATATCCTAAGGGAATATGAATTAAGAATAAATAGTTTTAGGATATGGAATTTTCATTGTAGGTAAGGTGGAAATTGACATCAATGATAATGAGGGAAACCAAATGTGAATATGGTAATCATTGAATCTTTGTATAGATTTAACTTTTATGCCAGTTTGTGATATTATTAATAGTTTTTTTGTATTATGGAATATACTATTAATCTTAATGTGAATTTAGGATAATACCTTCACATAAGTATTGTTTATCATCAATCATCTCTATATAGGATAGGCTAGTACACAAGAAAAGAAATATGGTTGCATAATTTTGAGGAATAAAATGAGTATAGATCCATGTAGCTTAAAATCACACTAGAAGGATGATATATCATGTAGTTTAAGGTTATAATAAAAGGTCCATTACATATTGTTTAATTAAATATATAAAAGTTTATATGTCATTCATTTTAAGGTCATGCAATGAATACCTAATGATGTGAAGTTTAAGGTCATGTAATAAAGACAATATGTTACATGAATGGTAAGGCATAGTATTTCTTATGAAATATAAAATTGGTAAGATGTGAGATTTTCACTCCATCTAATATTATATAGGAGTAACATATATAAGAGTAAAAAATGTAATTAATGTAAGGTAAATTTTATATTGTTTTTAATTTTAGAGCATTATTCCCTTGTATTACTAGTGGCCTAAAGGTAAACGGTATCTCTATTTAGACAAACAAGATATGATGAAACTTCTTATTAAATGACTGGGTTCCATGATATTACTGAGACTAAAGGTTATGAAATAAACATAACATTTTATAATCAAGGGATTTAAACTTTTCAGTATGAATTTGGGATCATTCATCTTTACCCATCTAGAAATAAATATCCATACACTATGATGGTAGATATACCGTTATAGGTAACAAATATTTTATCCCATACATCAGGGAACACAAAGTATTTTGTATAAGGGAATGTGTAGTAGTGTGATAGGACCATGCTTCTTTGAGAATATTTTCAAGACAAGTCATATCTTTTAGATCCACGATCTTTTATTTGATATCTTTCATGGTCTTATAAAAGTACATAATCTATATATTGTAAATTGAATGAAGGTGGGGAGAATGGTTGGATTTGATCCTTTATTTGGGATACAACTTCTTCAACTCATACACATAAAATTTTATGTCATTATCTATTGGGTAAGTATAAGGTACTCTATATTTAAGGATAATGTTGGACTTCAAAAGTAAATCATGACATTCATACCAACCATGTTTAGGGGTTTATCTCCAACTGATTTTGAGAAGAATTCATTGAAAGTGATTATAAAAATTAATTTTTATATGTTCGTTAGAGAGTATCCGTCAACAAAATATATTTCCTACATGTATAATTTCCATGAGTACATTATTTCATGTAGTAAAATTAGGGGATGATGAATGATGTTGGTGGGAACCTAGCCTATATGACAATTCTTTTTGAATCCCGTGCAAGAATATACCATTAAGGGCCAAAAGTATGCAATCCTATTGATTTTATGAGATATCCTAGTTCCTTCTAGATGAGAATAAATTCTTTAACATAAAAACATTTAATGAATTCATGTCTTTCACAACATTCACTTTATTTTAAAAGGAACCAATATAAGTCACAATAATATAAGATTTTCATAACCCCCTGGACATCATAGAGGAAAAAATTGAGTCTCTTATAAGGATATATTAACTTTTTCCCTGAACCTATGGAAAAGACTCAATTTTGATATAGTACACTTTTATAGAACATCTATTGACTATTTTATCAAATTATGGTATTGATAATCCTTCTTGAGGTGAAGTGTTTTTTGATATCATCTACGTCTTGTAACTACTTGATGATAAATGGAGTTATCACTCTATATTGTGAAACATATATAATCATTTTATTATTGTATATATTTTTGAGTTCAATACATATATTTTCTATTATGTCCACTTGGGTCTTTTGTAACCATGGGATATTATAATAGATTGGCTCAGTGGGGAAGCATACCATTAGTTCGCATGTATAATAAACCAAGAGTTCTAAATCCTCCATTATAATTAAATATTCTATTTGGATCTGTTTGATTACCAAATTATAAAAACATTTTATATTGAGATAAGAAATTAGAATTTATAGAGGTAGCTTCAAATGTGATATGAGATCCTAACATTTAGACTCATTATTGATGAAAACATATAAAACAAGGAAAGAGTATTGCAAGATCACATTTTTAATAGAGATGAAGATACCATCGATACAAACTCCATTAAATTTAGGTTCTTATACATTATTACTAGTTGGAATTAAAGATTAAAATTAAAAGTAAACTTACCAGGATTGAGAGGCCTCACCAATAAAAAACACTTTCTCAATGTTGAGTTCTACACCCAAACATAATTTCATTAGATTTAGTTGTTTTTTTAGGAAATCTGTAAGTTATTGTGTATTATCATCCTTTTAATAGAAAAATAAGATATTGAACTAATGGAGGATAATGAACTATATTCATAAATATCTATTGAATATGGGGAAATTATAGATTTACTTTATCTTATAAATGTGGAAGACCAAATTGACCTCATGATGCTGCAGGTAGTGGCACCACTTTTGTATTGAAAATATTAGTGAGATGAAATTATTCTCGATATGGTTATATATAGATTTAACATCCTACATCATCCTAATGAGATAATATAGACTATTCTCTATTCCTTCTTTATTATTTTATACTATTTGAGCATCAATGGATCACTCCATGTTGATAACATAGAGGTTAAAGTTTTTTCCTTCTATGGATTACAAAAAAACTAGAGAATTAAAATGGTACATATTGAGGTTATCTTGTTAACTATAATATTCTTAATTACATTTTTTGTTCACACAATCTTTAATTAGTTTTACAATAAGTATAAACATACCATTTTTTTAATGAAACACCTAATGCAAGTGAGGTTTACTAAGTGTTTACTTAATTTTAAAAGGTTTCACAAGTGGAGAATTAGAAGAATAACCTTTATTTTATTAATTTAGACCTAAATACCATTGTATTGAACCAAAAATACTAGGACTTCCATAGATGAGACTCTAAATTTACACAATAAAAAGTTCATATTCATACAAGATTTATCAGAGTCTATAAAATACTACCTTGATATTAGTAAAGTGGTTAGGAAACTGATGTTAATTGACAACAAAATCATCCTTGTATAATTCCATGAACATTATTATGATGGGTTTAAATATAAAATACATTAATTTTTGATTGGTAGATAAATAGTTTTTCAAAAAAAAATGGAATCACTTGGTTACCTTATAAACCTTAGGGTTCCTTGAAGAACAATGTGTCTCTATCGTTGGTAGCTATCCAATTTTGGTAGTATCTTTAATACACATATTTAATGGAAAGATATTTAAATCATAAAATTTCATTAATTAGTAGATTTGTGTTTTATAAATAGGGTACTTTATTTAGAAAAAACATATGAGGTATTTGAAGTTATTACAGAATAAAAATATACAATTTCTTCATCCTCGAAAGGATATTGTTGGATATGTATTCAGGGTGATACAAATCCTAAATAAAGTAGCAATTATTTATTTTAATCACTTTTAATCTAACTTTGGGGTGTTAATATTGGTGTATCTTCCTTGATACAAAATTTTAGCTATGATAGTTTGTTATTGAGGCCATGTGATGGAAACAATATGAGGGTCTGGTCATAGAATTTATATTTAATTCCATGAAAATACATCATATTTCACTTGAGGTAAAGAACATATTAATCATTTTTATTAAGAGGCATAACTATATTAATCAGAATCATTTATGGATTTTCATTAGGGAAAAATTTTAGTTACTTGACCTCATTAACATTGTTATATTAACTTTACTCAATAGTGGGCAGGGTGTGATCAAGATCTTCCACATTAATGTTAAGAGTGATAGAGGATGATCATCCTATTAAACCATGAATATCTGGATGGGGTTTTCATGCTCAATATGATATTCATGTTCAAATTGGGGGGGGGGGTGAATATAATTTAGGATCTACCAAGATTTTTTGATTATTAAAAAGGTCCCCAAACACCATTTTATTTAATTTTGATGTGTTTATATTTAACTAAAATTTCATAAATAGGTTGACTAGGATTTTTTTAACCAACATTATTATAGAAACACATTAAAAAATGTTCAATGTGCATGGGGTGTATAGGATTATATTTCATCTCACCCAAATATGGGGATGGTTTGAAAACATTTTTGGACATTCATTCTAGGATAAGAAGTTTTTAAAATATAGTTTTTCATTACGTGAAAGTATAAGGTAGATTCTTATGTCCAGCTTGGTTTCCTCAATTTTGTGGATAGGGAGTAGATAATTATCATTTTCATCATTTGAATTATTCAAAGAGTATATTCCAATACATTTGGGGATACCACCTATGTTTTTTATACACCCATGATTGTTTCACCTCCTACTAATATAACCCAACATAGATTTATTAGGTTTGATAATATTCATAAAGTTATTTTTTCCCATGAGGTACACCTACATTCCCATTGATGAAGCACTGTAATCATCGATGAAAGTAAGATGGTATGACCATGTATAGATGCAACCATGACCTTCATAACAAATCATTGAATGTTTCTTCATAGATAATAACCATGAACTTGATATCAGATAACATACTCCCAAATTGGGTTTTTAACTTGATCACTCAAAGGGAATTCTATTAAAAATTATTACACCTTTTTATGGTTATGTTAAATGAATATATTCCAGAATATTTATTCCCATGAAAAAAATTAATTTGAGGAAAAACATGTTGATCCTAGAACTATTATCCACTAAGGCCTAAAAATATTCAATGTCATTGGGATTTATAGATTTATATGAAGGAATTGTGTGATATTTCATTATCTATCCTTAGACTTGTTTAAAAAGGGAGATAAATATATGATAATACATGTTTAACAACCCTAGACCTGCACTCCTAGATCCTATACTAAAATCAATAACATCAAATTCCTAACTATGATGTTGATAATTATGACCCAATTTTTTCCATCAAAACCATAAAAAATACAATATAAAACAAGTATGCCTTAAATTCTGCAGGCCCTTTTAGGTTTGGTGTTTTCGATAATTAGGAAAATTCCTATATAAAAAATACTGAATTTATCAAATTAACATTTCTCCCATTTAATGTATATTTTCTTATTTTATATTAGGTTATTAAAATCATTATTGTGAAATCCTTTATCGATATGAATCATCTAATACCAATATTTAAAACCTAGGGAAAATGAAACATAAAAAGGTTGATATTAAATTCTTATTAAGGTTAAATATAATAATTTACAATTGAATTTAATTATTGATAACAAGAAGAGAATAATTGTATGAATGCATAATCAGAGTGCATGAGTGAATCATAAAAGAACAATCACCCATCAATACATGGAGGTAACATCCCGGTTTTGGAATCTGCCCAAAGGCACCCCGTACCCAGTTGGTCACATGGACTCAAGAAAATTTCCCCAAATGCCAGAGGCCACCGACTAATAGCGAGGGCCTTGTGTGTGATTGTGGGGAAACAATTCCCTCATTGGCAAAGTAATAGAGCAGATGTAAAATAGATAGTAATATCAGAAGTAGTAATAATACAATAAAACAGTAAACAGAGGAAGAACGGAAGTAGTAAAAATTGATCACACACACACACACACACAGAGATATATATATATATATATATATATATATAATGCATGCTACATATGTCTAGGATAGAAGTCAAACAAGTCACAATTATGTAATACAGTACTAAACCAAAGTACAAAGAAAATCAAGTAAACATGTCCACAGCATCGCAAGCCTCAGCTTGGTCCCATGCTCCCCAGCTCCATAGAAATCAAGTACCTGAAGTAGAAGGGCACTTTCCCTTATCTATACCTGCAGCAATGTAATATTTTTAAACCCAAAAGCATGACCCAAACTGTGTGTAAGACTAATCCCAATAGGCAACCACCCAAATATCTGTGCCTAATAGTCATTGAATATATATTGTAGGCAATAAACAAAATGAATCAGTAAAAAAGGAAGTACACATAGTAAAAATCCTAGAAATTTAATTTCATTAATTTTTATATATCAAGAGAAACCAATAAAATGTTGGTAACCCTCTTGGAAGTACTCACAGCCTAGGCCCTCTGGTTCTTCCAAACTCCCACAAGCAACCCTTTGGGAAGTACACATAGTCTAACCCTCTGGTTTAGCTTTCGAAAGGACTCTCGGATGAAGCACTCACCATCAATTCCCCCTGTGCTCTCGTATCAATAACTAATAGGCACTATGAGGAAGAATTCAACGTCCATTTCCCCCTATGGCCCGTATCAAGGAAACTAGAAACAATCTAAGGGATCACAAATTCCACCCCATACGGTCTCACAACATAAAACTAAAATAGACACTCTGGAGAAGCTCTCATCGTCCATTCAACCTATGATCTACTACAATAGGTTCTCACAGCCCTGTGTAAGTTAATTGTGCACAAAATATATACAGCAGTCAAAGTAAACCTCAATAATTACATGGATAAACAGTCTACATTATCTCATAGCATGTCATATAAAATCACTCCATCCTAACAATACTAGGCATGGAAAATAAATCATCCACCTAACAAGAAAAGTTAGACCAAATGGTCAAAACAATAAAACATGGTAGAAACATACATTTATGGAAATGTGAACCCTATTCATAAACAATTAACCTCTATCCAAACAAACAAGTCATAGTAGGTAGTAACTGGGCTAACACCCATAAACACGCACCACCCCGAACAAGGTTATTGGGAACTTTTTCACATATAACTCAAGGACTAAATACAGAAAGGCACAAACCACCTACCTCAGTTTCGTGAGATCCATATACGTAAACCTTAGGCCTTGAATTTCCCTAGAACATATTAGATATACAAAAACACCAAAAATGTTCAACTGAGGATATCTCGTGAAAGAGAAGAAATCAGGAAATGAGGTTCTAGAAGAAGGAAGAAATCCCCGATGTGATTTCAATGCAATCATCTGTAGTAGAAACAGATAATGGATGGTTAGTCGGGGCTTGGTGAAGATCGGGAATTCTTGTTCACCCCCAGACAAGATAGGTTGAGAAAAAGATGGTTCTGTCCATCAAACGTGACCACAATCCCTTTAATGAAAAAAATAATGTACATGGTGTGTTCTTTAAAAGTACACAACATGTATTGAACTTTTTAGGCCTCCACTTTAGGTGGTATCCAGGTAAAAATGCATGGCCTTGTGCTTGGACATTAGACGGACTTCATACGGTCACCCGCGATAACCGGGTACATGACATGTACTTAATGTAAATAGTGTGTACTCCTGAAATTTCCAGAAACTCCACTTTTTCTAAAAAACAACCAGAAATCAAGATTCATACCTAAAAAAAAGATCTGGGTTCTTACAAACTTCCCCCCTTAAAGAAATTCATCCCCAAATTTCCTTAGAAAGGCGGTGTAGAAGAAGAAACCTCGAATAGCTCTGGCCACTGTGATCGTTCATCGGCCTCCCTCTCCCAAGTCTCATTCTATACACACCAATACTTTCATAGCACTCATACTAGAGGAGTAGAATGACCACATAGAACCTTCAAAATATGATAAAAATCCGGATAGTATGCTCCTAGAAAGATGCATCCACCTCTAACTAAACCTCCTCGGGTTGGAAACCATGTGACGAGTCTGAGAAGTAATGTCGAAGAAGTGAATCATGGAAGACATCATGCATTTCCCAGAACCTCTGATGTAACTATAACTAATAGGAAAAATGTCAGACTCTCCCCAACACCTCAAATGGCTCGACGTATCTCAGTGAAGGATTACCCTATCTCCTAATCCCCCAGTGTCCCAACCTTGGTGTGACATGAAGGAAAACTTGATCTCTAACCTCAAACTCTAGAGGTCATCTCCGTCAATCAGCATAAGACTTCTGTTGTGACTGTGCAGTGACCATCTGTTTTTGAATCAACTATATCTACTATGTGGTCTCTGGGACAAGATGAGGTCCCAACATAGCTACCTATCCTACCCCCAACCAACATTAGGGTTATCGGCATGACCTACCATACAAAGCCTCATAAGGTGTCATCTGAATAGTTTCATGGAGACTATTATTGTAGGAAAACTCCACAAGAGTTATGTGCTTATCCAATAAATCTCCAAAATCCAGGATGCAAGCTCGAAGCATGTCCTCAAGAACATGAATTGTACACTCGGACTGGACATCTATCCGGGGATGCTAAGCTGTACGCAAAAGTACTTGTATACCCAAAACCCTCTAATGTCACTGTCATACCCGAAAAGTAAAATGGTTGTCCCTGTCTGAAAAAATAGAGTGTGGAACCCCATGTAGACATACAATCTATCGGATGTAAAACTTTCCTAGCTCATCAACACTAAAGGTATCCTTGATCAAGAATAAGTGATCAACCACAGTGAGTCTATTAAGGACAAACCAAACTGCATCATTCCCTCAGGGTGACCTCGGTAAACCCATCACGATGTCCATCGTGCCATCGTTCCATTTCCCATAGGGAATGGGTAACTACTACAATAGCCATACTGGTCACGGATGCTCCACCTTTACTTGTTGATAGGTGGAACATCTCATGAAAAACCCAACAACATCTTTCTTCATACCTGGCCAACAATACAGATGGTGTAGATCATGATACATCTTCGTGACACAAGGATGAACTTCCCAAACTGAGGAATGAAAGTACCACATCATCTCCTCCCATATGTCTTATAAAACCCATACGCACACACGAAAACGAAAGATCTCATCCTTTCCTATGGTCCATCCAAGAATGGGGTTCTCTCCTGACACACTCTACCATAGGACATGGCCTTTAGAATCTGATAGCTGCCTCATTCACACTCGATCAAGAAGATTATAGGTAACCGTTACAGAACATAGAAATTTCTGCCTCTTTCTATCGTGCACTTCCAAATGCATCTAAGATAATAGATCCATAAGTTGTAACTCACTATTGGCCTCCTAAACAACATGTATCTAAGTTATCATTCTCAACGCATCAGCCACTGCAATGACCTTCCCTGGCGTGTAGGTAAGATCAAATTCAAAATACTGAAGGTATCAACCCACCTTTGCTGTCTCAAATTATGGTCATGATGAGTGAAGATATACTTGATTATTTTGTGGTTATTTAAAACCACAAAATGATCTCCCAACAGGTAATATATCCAAAAACCTAAAGCATGAACAACTGTAGGAAACTCGAGATCATGCATCGGGTAATTTCCCTCATGTGGCATCAACTATTGAGACCCATAAGCAATAACCCCTTCTCCCTGTATAAGCACTACTACCAGCACAATACTTGATGCATCATAGTAAACTGTATAGATCTTGATCAGCTCTAGAAATACTTGTATCGGTGCTGATGTCAACCTCCCATTCATCTCCTTAAAGTCTGACTCGCAAGAATCTGACCACAAGTACTTTTCACCCTTCTTAGTCAGGTCGATCAGTGGTTTTTTTAAGTGTGAAAAGTCCTGTATTAAATTCTGGTACTAACCAGCCATCCCGAGAAATTTCCGTACCTCAAAGACATTCATTGGATGCTCCCAGGAAACTACTACTCTCACTTTCTATGGGATTACTGATACTCTTGTCTCTAAGATAACATGACCCAAGAAGTGAATCTGGTCCATTCAAAAGTGGACTTTTGAGATCTTAGCATATAACTGATGATCTCTCTATGTACTCAGAACAATCTCAAGATGTGTGGCATGGTCATGTCGAGTGTGATAGTACACCAAGATATCGTCCACGAAGACCACCACGAAAGAATCCAAGTATGGATGGAACACTCGGTTCATCAGCACCATGAAAAATATAGGCATGCTCGTGAGGAAAATGACATAACCACATGATCATATAGACCATACCTACTCTAAAATGATATAATAGGTATATCTGATGGTCTAACATGCAAATGACGATAACCATATCGCAAGTGAATCTTTGAGAACACACGGTCTCCTCAAAGCTGATCAAAGTGATCATCAATCCTTGACAAGGGATATTAGTTCTTGGACATCAACTAGTTCAAAATCAGATTATCCACACAAATTATGAGGGTACTATCCACCTTTTTTGCAAACAGGACAATTGAACACCAAGGAGAAGTACCGGGTCAGATGAAACTCATTTCCTGCAACACCTCTAACTGCCTCTTGAGCTCCTTCAACTATGGTGTAGCCATCCTATAAGGATGAATGGACACCGATTTCGCTCATGGAAGAAGCTCAATAGAAAAGTTCACCTCTCGCTCTGGATACAGACCTGAAAATTCCTCTAGAAAGAAATCCCTAAAATGATCCACCACTGGAGGAAAGCCCATCTATGATGTCCCCTGGTTATCCCGATATATACTAGAAATTTGGGTTGTAACTCCTCCCAAACCATGATGCTCGGGTCTTTCTCTGCTCGTCTGGACATCCCAATCGCCCTTATAAAGAAATGATCTGCCCTCTAGTGATGTGAAACTCACCCTACAATGATAGAAATCGACAACTGCCTGGAAGGGAACTAACCAGTCCATTATGAGAATGACATCATAGCTTGTCATCCCTAGGACATAACGGTCCCATAGGAAGTGACACCCACCAACCTTGAGAGGTCACTCCTTACACTGACGCATACTAGAAGTTATTTTCCCTAACAGTGTGTCTAGCATCAATATATCAAAAGAAGAAAAGTTATAGAGACCAAGACTCTCCACAACATCAATATATTTAAATCTATGGGAAGCCTCTGTATCGAAAAGAGCAGAAGCTAAAACTGAGGAAATTAGGATCGTACCTTGAACTGTAGAGGGTCTTGGATCCTGCCCCTACTAGGTCTGCTTCACTGCAAAAGTCTTACCATCACCGCAGCCCTGTGACCCTGTATGACCACCCTGAGCTGATCCACCCTGTTGTCGTGGAAGGACTAGTGATTGGATACCATAGCCATGACTGTCATGACCCGAACCTACCGGTCTCGAGCTGGAACTACCCCAAGCCCGCCTCCATAGGCCAGGGGCTGGTGACAAGTGCTGAAGGCATAAAAATCTCGGGGAGTCCTTTCCCTAAGTACCTCTACACACACACACAACCCACTCAATACAGAAGTGCAGAGTAAAAAGGAAACCAAAGGACAAACAACTGTAACCCAACCACATACATGCATCAACCTCTAAATAGGAAAAGTAAAGTGCTGAAAAGTACTGACAGATACCGAACAGAAAAAGGGGAAAAACACGCACCCAACCAGAAAGGTGCAATAACCCGACAACAGGTAAACGAAAGTAAACAGTTGGTGAGTCTCTCACCTGGAAGACCTACTATAACCACTAGATGTAGACTAAGCTCCTGTGTCTTCTATGATCCTCCTTAGTCTCGATCGACCTGTCTATCGTCTGCAAGGGCACACCAAGTGCGGGCAAAGCCCATGTAGGGGTGAGTAAAAGGATACTCAGTAGAATGCCCTAAAAGCTCAAGGAATCAACAAAGGAGGTACTAAACGGTAAAAAATAGACATAACAAAGTAAGAGTACAATAAAGAGGATGCAACTCAACCCAAAAAAATTAAAGGAAGTCGACTCATCCCAACTAAGAGGAGCTAGACACGGAAAGAATGTGGCATACCCCGCATGTTTTTACCCCTCCTAGAAGGAGAGTAACTGGACCCAAGGAGTGGGAACAAAGGTAGGGTATATATATATATATTCTCAACAAGAAACTCGAACGAGTGCATAAGGGGATCTCCATATGCAAGATCATCCCAGGATAAGTCCCCAACAGTTCTAGGGGTAACCATAATTGATGCCCAATAGTCCTACACATCAAATCTGCCTCACCGCTAAACCGTACCACCAAAAGTCCTACTCCAGTATCCATAGACAAAAACCACTAACTAGCCTCATCCAAAGGGGTGGAGTCTGAAAGAAGTCGACGGGTAACCCACTGCCCAGCCCAAATGGAGGGTAAACCCCCAAAAAGGTCGTCGGATAACCCACTGCTAGCCATGCTGGAGGGTAAACCCTAAAAGGTTTTTGGGTAACCCACTGCCCAGCCCTACTGGAGGGTGAACCCTAAAAGGTCATCGGGTAACCCACTACCTAGCCCTGCTGGAGGGTAAACCCTAAAATCAATGGGTAACCCACTGTCCAGCCCTACTGGAGGGTAAATGGATGCGCCCAAATTTACCCTATAGGTATGTGGTCGTTGTAGTACAGGTAGGGGTCGAATCCATAAGTACCGAAGAAGAAACCGAGAGACACTTTGATTTTGGAAGGATTTGGCTATGGAGTGGCCAACTATTTGGATTGATTTTATTTTAATAACTACTTATTTAATATAAAGAAAATAAATTAAAACATACAATTACTTATTCTAAAACAATTAATGGAGATGAGTTGATCCTAAGTTGTTACTAGGGTTAGATTGGATGCATTAATTTTCTTATAACATTCATTTCACTAATTCAAGATGTATCCATGAAATGATATAATTCCTAAACATCTTTCACCAATTTAATCCCTACAAAATTCCAAGGCTAATCACCAATGCACTTAGAGGATCAATTTAATGATCACTACAAGGAATTGGATCGTACTAGCACTCAAAATGTGTTATCATTAAAGTTGGCGAAGATGAAGAAGAAATTAATCATCAAATGGAAATATTAAATTAATGAAATGATTACAGAATTTTAGATCATAAAATAACATCCAATATTCCCCATGAAACTCCCTATGACCAACCCATAATGGCCTATCCCTCTATTTATGCTATTAAATAAATGGAAGTGGGAAGTCGACTTAAAGAAGCAGAATTGGAGAAGAAAAATAAAACAATGAAACGATCACTCCACCGTTGTGTGAATAAATTCACAAGTGCTGGTGTGAATAAATTCAAAACTTAAAGCAACAGTATCAAAGTGATAAGAAGAAGAAAAGAAAAAGATGAAATGAAGAACTTTTATTAAGAACTAATGTGATTCAAATAACTTACATGAGAATGATGAACGATTACAACATCAAATGGATAGAAAAACATTACAATGAAACAAAGCATCTAAGATCCCTAAATCCTCCACCAATACTACCTTAAATAGGAAACAATGAAGTCTTGGCCAAGCCCCCAACATCCCATGTTCTTTTAATTAATTGTGTTGGGGAAATGTGGGTGGAACATTAATGTTGAGAGACTTTTCCACTCCTTGCCCCGAAGTTGCAGCCAGCTTGCATCCACCGTAACGACTCACCTAAAGGACTTTATAGAAGGCCAAATTAGAGTGGGCCCTAGAAGACATAAATAAAGCTCCAAATGTCTCCTAACATCCTGTAAAATTGAATCCCCAAATAATAAACCTTTCACGAGATATGATATAAATAGTGGGCTATTTTTCTGGGCCGCAGAATCTGGCCCAGAATTGAATCTTCAACTTGGGCCACCTTAATCACTACCATTTAGGACGAATTAGCACTGGAACCAGAATAATTATTTGTTCCTATATATGTCTTATAGTCTCCCATTAATGTTGGGCTTCATTGGGCCTATATTGTGGGCCCCACAGTCCGATCAGTGGGATGATATCCAATCTGCCTTCTTCAGAATTGTTTCCTTTAATCACCAAATATCTCCATCATCATTTATGAATAATCCATCGATCCCTAAATAAAAAATGTTTATAATCAAGTTTATATACATTTACCAAAATATCAAATTAAAATATTTATAGTTAAATTTTCTAAAATCAGATGAAACATTGGGCCTAAATTGGTGCACATTAGGCCTGAAGTGCACAAATGATGAGAATGGGTGTTCAAAATGTAAAATGCACTAAAATGGTATTTATGAATATAAAGGCACATGAAAACTACATATATTATCAAAGAATATTATCCTCTTACAGTGGCTAATCACACCCCCCAACTTGATTTTTTCTAGTCCTGAGTAAAATATGTCTCACAAAAATGAAATTCGAATGACCTTCTCCAAAAACATTTTAATACACATTCCTCACCCAAATATCACATACCAAACAATTATGAAACCCACAAAAATCATTTAAAACAAGTTATTTCCACAGGCATAACCCAATCCCAAGCCCACTCCTTTGTTCAAATTCATCGTCATATTTCATCCAAATTCAGTTAAGCATGATGAAGTGTTGTGTGTCACAATAGACATGGGGGTTCATTTCCATTCGAGGGAGAAAAGATGGAAGCGCTAGGTGCAATAAAATTTTAATAATAAGACGAGTACTCATTTTTTTATTTTATTTTATTTTTGGTTTTTTTGCAATTTTTTCATTGTAATTGAAATTGAACTCAATCGAGTCAACCCATGTAGCAAGACTTTGCCAATGACTCCCAGGCTCAAAGACATTAGGGCACCAAGTGAAGCTCACATACTCAGGCATCATCTCAAGTTAACTCAATCAAAAACAAATTCAAATTACCACAAATAGAAATAAAATGCCCAACTCTAGGCCATACGACTATGGAGTCACGATCCCCAAGTGCCGAAAGGCACACATTAGGTCAATTCATTGCTCTACGCGCAATTGATTTTTTTTGAATACTCATGTTAAAATTAAAATGATCGCCAATCCTATGCTATTTAGTATGGGTCCCCAAGAACTCAAACTAAAACCCCACAATCTAGAGGACGTGCATGGTGTTTTTTTATTAAATGGATGAAAATATAACAGTGAAAAATCACATCGGACAACCGCACTTTCCAATATTTATGCACATGAACATAAACTTGCATTAAAATCAGAATCAAGGCATACAAAATTATTTGATATCCAATTTCAGAGTTTGGAATGTGTGTTATCATGTTCAAGGTTAATGACATTCTTCCTTCCACACATTTTCATATCCCCCTCAACTTAGAATAACACTGTCCCCAGTGTTTAAAGAATTGAAACATAGAAGGGGCAGGATAGAAGTTCAACGAAGACATTGAAAATGAAAATTATGGAATGAAGTCACCTGGTGGTTGATGTTGAAAATGAATTCCCATGTATCCCTTCAGTTCTGGTTTATCTCCCAATGGCTTGGACGGTTGTGACCAGCTTTTCCTAATGACCTATGACAGGCCTTTAAATTTTTTTTAATATATATATTTTTTTGTATTTTTTTAACCTAAAAAAGGTACAAATAATATAAACTGATGATACATTGTCTTCTCTTAAATTTTTGGGTAAGGTATTACTCAGGGATCACACCGCGTGACATGAATGAATACGGTGCTCCCCTTTCATACCCATCCTTACTCATAAAAGAAGAACAGGTCAACAATCTATTTTTTTTAAATACCTACAAAAATATAAAATAAAATAAACTGACGATACATTGTCTTCTTTATATTTTCTGGGTAAGGTATTACTCAGGGATCACACCACGTGACACGGATGAATACAGTGATCCCCTTTCATACCCATCCTTACTCATAAAAGAAGAACAGGTCAACAGTCTATATTTTTTTAAAATAACAAAATGAAGAAGAAGGAAACAAAATATGATTCACAGTGATTAGAAACATGAAAACCACAGGTTGCCTCCCGTGCAACGCTTAATTTAATGTCTTTAGCTCGACTTGAACCCCAAAACTTAGCAAATTCCAACTTTAAATATTTTAATGACCTCATTTTTCTCCACTTTAACATGATTGAGAATGCGCATCCCTTGTGGTTGGTAAAGAGATTTGGAATTTGATTCATGAACAATCCTATTTTCTAAAATGAATGGGAAAATCCAAGGAATATCAGAAATGGTTGATCTTTTTTCTTTTGTAGTCATTCCTAATAAATCAAAGATCAACCACACTTTTTGGGTTTCATGAGATTAATGAATGAAACCCCCAAGCTCTTTCTTAACACAAATGATAGGGTACTCGACTGGGGAATGAAGGACAATGATTTTGAGATTGGGTTGATTGAATTTTCTTAAAGAAGATTGGAAATTTGAATCAAAACCAGTTTCTTCTACAAAATTTTTAGAATGAATTGGTTCCTTATAAAAATATGATTCATCCCCAAAAGTTTCCATTTGAATTCTAGTAGTGGGTATGAGCTCAATGTTTTGGATTTCTTCAAGTGGTTCAGTGATCGGTGGTCCTAAAAAATCACTAATGGAGCCATGTTCATGAAAATAAATCCATGATGTCATGTTATTGTCTTTTGAATTCAAAAAATCAATTTCATCCTGATTTAAACACTCTTCAGCTTGATTTTCAACATTTATTGACCAATTCACTTCATTATCTAACTCTAATTTCCAAGACTCTAAAGTGGGTTCTTCACATGTTTTAATGTTTTGTAGTTCTAACCTCAAAGATGTAACCTCAGAATTCATTATCTCCATTTGATTACAAAATTTCTCAAGAAATGGTTGAGGAAAAGATAGGATGGGATGTTGAAAATTATGTACTTCACTAAGATTGGACAACTCAATAATCCTTGAGAGGGAAGGATATCGATCATTTAAACATTCATTATCCCATTGATTGTACGTCTCATCGGGTGCGGGGTAATCATTCAAGGGTTGATCAAAGAAATTTTCTAATTTAGGGGCTTCCCAATATTTATATTACATTTGATTCCAAAATGAGTTTGTGACATATTAATTTGGAAGATACTCCATTAGAGAAGATAGAAAGATAGATTCTAGATTCATAGGATACACACAAACAGAAAGGGGGACAAGATAAGAGGGATGGGGGTGACAATAGAGAAAGTGGGGTGAGAAAATGATGATAGTGTCTAAGGTAACTTACTTGGGTCCCCGGTAATAGTGACAAAATTTGGCTGTGCCCAAATTTACCCTACAGGTATGCGGTCGTTGTAGTACAGGTAGGGGTCGAATCCACAGGGACTGAAGAAGAAACCGAGAGACACTTTGATTTTGGAAGGATTTGGATATGGAGTGGCCAACAATTTCGATTGATTTGATTTTAATAAATACTTATTTAATATAAATAAAATAAATTAAAACATACAATTACTTAGTCTAAAACAATTAATGGAGACAGGTTGATCCTAAGTTGTTACTAGGGTTAGATTGGATGCATTTATTTTCTTATAACATTCATTTCACTAATTCAAGATGTATCCACGAAATGATATAATTCCTCAATATCATTCACCAATTTAATCCCTACACAATTCCAAGGCTAATCACCAATGCACTTAGAGGATCAATTTAATGATCACTCCAAGGAATTGGATCGTACTAGCACTCGGAATGTGTCATTGTTAAAGTTGGCGAAGATGAAGAAGAAATTAATCATCAAATGGAAATATTAAATTAATGAAATGATTACAGAATTTTAGATCATAAAATAACATCCAATATTCCCCATTCAACTCCCTAGGACCAACCCAAAAGGGGTTATCCCTCCATTTATGCTATTAAATAAATGGAAGCGGGAAGTCGACTTAAAGAAGCAGAATTGGAGAAGAAAAATAAAACAATGAAACGATCACTCCAACGTTGTGTGAATAAATTCAGAAGTGCTGGTGTGAATAAATTCAAACCTTAAAGCAACGGTATCAAAGTGATAATAAGAAGAAAAGAAAAAGAGAAAATTAAGAACTTTTATTAAGAACTAATGTGATTCAAATAACTTACATGAGAATGAAGAACGATTACAACATCAAATGGACAGCAAAACATTACAATGAAACAAAGCATCCAAGATCCCTAAATCCTCCACCACTACTGCCTTAAATAGGAAAAAAATGAAGTCTTGGACGATCCCCCAACATCTCATGTGCTTTTAATTAATTTTGTTGGGTAAAGGTGGGTGGAACATTAATGTTGAGAGACTTTTCCACTTCTTGCCCAGAAGTTGCAGCCAACTTGCATCAACCAGAACGAATCGCCTAAAGTACCTTCGAGAAGGCCGAATTAGAGTGGGCCCTAGAAGACTTAAATGAAGCTCCCGATATACCCTAACATACTGTAAAATTTCAGCCCAAAATAATAAACCTTTCTTGATATAGGATATAAATAGTGGGATGTTTTTCTGGGCCGCAGAATCTGACCCAGAATTGAATCTTCAACTTGGGCCACCTTAATCACTACCATTTAGGACGAATTAGCACTGGAACCAAAAGCATTATTTTTTCATGTATATTTCTTCTAGTCTCCCATGAATGTTGGGCTTTATTGGGCCTGTATTTTGGTCCCCACAGTCTGATCAGTGGGATGATATCCAATCTGCCATCTTCAGAATTGTTTCCTTTAATCGCCAAATATCTCCATCATCATTTATGAATAATCAATTGATCCCTAAATAAAAAATGTTTATAATTAAGATTATATCAATTTACCAAAATATCAAATAAAAATATTGATAGTTACATTCTCTAAAATTAGATGAAACAATGGGCCTAAATTGGTGCACATTAGGCCTGAAGTGCACAAATGATGAAAATGGGTGTTCAAAATGTAAAATGCACTAAAATGGTATTTATGAATAGAAAGGCACATGAAAACTACATATATTATCAATGAATATTATCCTCTTATAGTGTCTAATCAGTAAACCATAAAATCAATATGTAACCCACTGCCCAACCCCATTGGAGGGTAAACCCAGAATTGGTTTGACGACTCTGCGCTGCCGACACCATCACTGGGTGTCGCTAACATTGCAACCCTACGTTGGGTCGGAGTGAGTCAAAGAAACCTCTGGCCAAAATTCTTTCATATTTCCACATTTAATAAGATCACATAAGAGGCTCTGATTTCCCGAAAAGATTACACCATTACAATCCTCACAGAAAAACATGCGAGGTAGAGTACTTACTCACTGAAAACGGGCTCCTGAAGAAAAAGTTACTCAACGCCGCATTACGCCCATACGACGTCTCATGGGGCCCACACATCGTTCCCAGAAGATGTTGGGTGAACTGTGCCATCAAGATTCTCTCAGAAAAACACGCCAAAACGACTACGCATTCACCCCAAACAGACATTTGATGAAAAAGTCGCAAAACACTGCTCACAGCTTAAAAGATGGCCCGTGGGGCCTACACATCAACTCTGGATTCAACGCCTGAAACCTCCCTAGACCACTTCATTTCGATGTCAGGGTCACAACGCCAATAACGTCACCTTAAACGGACACCAAATGTGTCCGCTCCATCCAAAAGGAGAATCCCGACGTAGTACTTAACGAGCGTGACGCTCCAACGAGCCCCCGTCTCGGGAATTAAAATTTCCGGAGACCATCTCAAAAGATTTGTCTCTATCTGAGGATTTCACTACCATAGACGGCACAAAAAACGGACACCCGAAGCGAAGTTACGGGTGTATGAAGTCAGAGGGGACAAACCCCCTTGGGTTGGACCGGCCTGGGCCGGCCCGCGCCGACCGGCCTGGCTCGCAGCGCTGGCCCGCAGCTCAGCCGTGCAGCCTGGCCGCTGACCCCCGATCCACGCTCGTGCCAACCGGCCCTCGTGGCCTGTCGTGTTATCACGTGGAGACCCTCCGATGGCGGGTCTCCGTCCCCGAAGAGGTCGCGTGTCGTGACCCCGCCCCGTCGCGCCCCAGCGAGCTCGCCCGCCGCCTGGAGCCGCCGCCTGGAGCTGCCGCCTGGAGCCCCCACTGGGCTGCTTGGGTATGTCGTCGCGCCACCATTTCGGAATCGTGCCACCACTGCCTGGAACGCCCCATGCCATCGCAGTCGCCCTCCGGACCTCTCTAGAACCGCCAGAAAACGAAGAAAATGGCCGAGATACTTCCCAGGGCCGCCCGGATGCCTCGAGACTCGAAATTTCAATCTAAAAGAATCGTTGGGAAGATAAAATGAAGCCCTACACAACCAAGGGATTCCCTCGACAATCAGACAGAATTTCAATAAAAGAAAAAAAATTTGAAGGGGGTTGCAGGAATTAAAAATTTAAAACGCAGAGCCTACCTTGTTGGGAGTTGCCCGTAGCTTCCCCGACGATTCGCCAGAGTCGCCACGCCTGGCCAAAGAGGTGGAGGATAGGGGAGGATCTTGTTGAGAGGAAACTGCCAAAGGAGAGGATAAAGGGGGGGAAGAGGGTGGGGGGGGGGGTTTAAATAGAAAAACACTTAAACCCCCCTCCCACAGACCCCGTACACGAACTTTCGGCGGGGTTGGGGTTAAGACGCCTCTAGGGTAAAATCTACGTTCTAAATGCAGTGGAGGTCTCAGAATTTTAATCCAAGCCTTCATTCAGAAGTTATAAAGTTCACGCCCGAGGCCTCTAAATTACGAAAATTCCCTTGGTGGCATTTTTCGCTGAAGGGCCACGCCCATGAATGTTATACCCCTCCTAGGGTAAGCGGCATGTTCCAGACTCAACGATGCCCTTGGTTTTCCCATCCGAGAAACCTTTCAGGAGTTATTATGTTTATTTGGTGTGTCTAGTGTGAACGCACTTAAAATTTAATTCCGACCACACCGTGGCTTGAAATCACACGCCGTCTGAACGCCCTTCTCTAGAATAACATTAAGAAATTTTCAAAGTCTTACAGGCTCAAAACCCAGGTTCTTACATCATTACATCCTTCAAGTTTTTCTTCCCTGAAAAACAAACTACAAAAACAACTCAGGATACTGAGCCCATATCTAGCTCTCCTGTTCCCAGGTGCTCTCCTGCACACTCCCATGCTGCCACAGTACTTGAACCAAAGGAATGGTCCATCCATGTAGTGTCCGCTCTTGCCAATCCTGAATTGCCACCGGGTTCTCCACAAAGGTGGATCCATCCTCAATGTCCAGCTCTCCCCCATCGATAACGTTTGTGGGGTCGTGCACATATTTCCTCAGCTATGACACGTGGAAGACGTCATGCACCCTCTCCAGCTATGGGGGTAGGGAAATACAGTAGGCCACCTCACCGACCCTGCTCACAGTCTCAAAGGGCTCGATGAACCTCAGGGATAACTTGACTCCCTGACCAAACCTCTGAGTACCACGCCGCAGGGAGACCCTAAAAAAGACATGGTCCTCCTGCTTGAAATCCAAAGGCCTGTGACGACAATCTTCATAGGACTTCGGTCTGCTCTGAGCCATCCTCATCCGCTCACGGATGACCTACACCTTCTCTGCAATCGCCTGCACCAACTCTGGGCCCACGAGGGAGGTCTCCCCAACCTTCGTCCAGCACAACGGTGACCTGCAGGGTCTCCTGTAGAGGGCCTCAAAAGGTGCCATGCCGATAGTCGAGTGGTAACTGCTGTTGTACTCGAACTCCATCAAGGTTAGGTGATCCTCCCATCTCAGGAAAAAGTCTCACATGCATGCCCTGAGTATATCCTCCAACACCTGGATAGTGCGCTCAGTCTGCCAGTTCGTCTGGAGGTGAAAAGATATACTCATCCACAGTTGGGTCCCGAATTCATCCTGCAGGCCTCGACCCAATCATGAAGTAAACTGTGTGTCATGGTCAGAGACGATCATCGAGGGTACTCCATGAAGGAGGATGATCTTTCGAACGTACAACTACCCCAGACTCTCCACCGAGCTCTGCTCCCTGATGGAAAGTAAGTGTGCCGACTTCATGAGTTAGTAGAATATCACCCAAATGGAATTCGGGCCCTTAGCTGTGTGCGGGGGCCCTATGATGAAGTCCATAGATATGCCATCCCACTTCAACTTTGGGATATCAAGGGTCTGCAACAACCCTTCCAGAACCTGATGCACTACCTTCACCTGCTGACAGGTAAGGCACCAAGAAACGAACTCAGCTACACTTCGCTTCATGCCAGACCACCAAAACTGCGGCTGAAGGTCTCTATATATCTTCCCCACACCAGTATGTACAACCAAGGGAGAGGTGTGGAACTCCCGTATCACCTCCTCCCGCATATCCACTGGTACTATAGCTCGCCCCTGGAACAGGATCTCGTGATTCCCTCCTTCAGAATTCTCATCGGGTGTGTCGCCCGTGGATATCTAATAACGCAGTATCTCGCTATCTACATCCACCAACTGCGACTCTCTCACACGCTCAAGAAGCGGAGGATTCAACACCATCAACTGTAGAAAATCCATTCCCTCTTGCTCCACCAAGGTCAGCCGTAGGGAAGCCAACTACTCTAAATCTTCCCGCACTAACCAAGCTTGAGACTTCCTACTAAGAGCATCTGCTACTAAGTTGACCTTCCCTGGAGTGTAGACTATCTAGAAATCATAGTCTTTCAGAAACTCTAGCCACTGCCTCTGCCTCAGATTCAAATCCCTCTGAGTGAAGATATACTTGAGGCTCTGGTGGTCTTAGTAGACCACAAAACGCTCACCCAGAAGGTAGTGTCTCCATAACCTCAAGGAGAAGACCACTACTGCCATCTAAAAATCATGAGTCACATAATTTTACTCATGGGGCCTCAACTGCCTCAACCCATATGCAATCACTTATTGCTGCTACATCAGCATGCACCCGAGCCCTGCTCGTGAAGCGTCATAGTATACTATGAACTCAATGCCATCCTCTGGAAGCCTCAACACTGGAGCACTATTTAGCCTCTATCTCAACTCCTTGAAGGCCTTCTGGCACTAAACAGTCTAGGTGAATGGTCTTCCCTTCCATGTCAATGCGGTCAAAGGGGTGGAAATCCTAGAAAAATCTTCCACAAGACTCATGTAGAACCCTACCAAACCAAGGAAGCTCCGCACCTCTGACGTATTCTTAGGTGGCTCCCAAGAAAGAACTACCTCTATATTTGCGGGATATATGGCCAATCCCAACTTCGTAATGACGTGCCCTAGAAAGTGAACCTCGTGAATCTAGAACTGACACTTCGAGAGCTTCCCATATAGCTTGTGCTCTCAGAGTAATTCTAGGACAATCCTAAAATGCTCCTCGTGCTTCTCTTCCATCACAGAGGAGATGATTATGTCATCAATAAAGACAACCACAAACTGGTCCAATTACGGATGGAAGATTTGGTTCATCAAATCCATGAAAACGGAGGGGTCATTCGTCAGGACAAAGGGAATCACTAGAAACTCATAATGCCCATATCGACAATAGAAAGACAACATCAGGATATCGGCCTCACGAACCCGCAACTGGTGGTACAGGATCGAAGATCAATCTTGGAGGACCACTTCGCATATCTCAACTAGTCGAAGAGGTCGTCGATCCTCGGAAAAGGGTACTTATTCTTTATCGTGGCCTGATTCAGGCGACGATAATCCACACAAAGCCGCAGAATCCCATCTACCTTTTTCACAAACAAAACTGGAGCTTCCTAGGGGGACACACTGGGCCTGTTGAATCCCTTCTCACGAAGGTCATCCAGCTGAATTCTTAGCTCCCGAAGCTCTGTGGGTGCCATCCAGTAAGACGCGCATGATATCGGGGCAGTCTTTGACTACAAGTCAATAAATAACTCCATCTCTCGACTCGGTGGTAGTCCCAGAACATCCTAGGGAAAAAAAATCCATGTAGTCCTCTACAATGGTAGGGATCCAGGTTCCTATAGCATCTACTTCTCCGAGAACCATGATCTCTACTAGTGTGAAAAAGGTCTGGGTCTCCTACTCAAAGTACCCATATGCTCCGCATTGAGGTCTCATTCACCAAGGATGGTGAACCTCGTCCCATCAGAAAACACGCCTCTGACTCATCTGTGATTATAGTCGATATGGGAATGAACCATATAATGAAAATCCATTCCCATGATTACGTCGTAATGTTCCATCGTGATGACAAGAAGGTCCCACGTGAAGCTCCCTCCTCCGAACGACAGTTCACACTATATGCAGATGAAGGTAACTAATGAGGCAATTCCCATAGAAACCTTAAGGATAAGTGTAGGTGTCCGCGCCTCTACTAGAAGCTCCAAATCCTATACCAACAACAGCGATATAAAATATTGGATGGAACCTATGTCTACTAGTACCTAAGAAAGCGTACATTAAACACAAAGCATACATTGCACCATCTTGTGTACTGGGGGGTCACGAATACCCATAGCCTGAAGCTGCCCACAACCCCTACTGCCAGCTCCCTGAGCTTGGCATGGACCACCCGATGGTGGCAGTGGAAGGACCTCGAAATTCCATCCCGGACCTCCAGGTCTTGCTGCTTTGCTAGCGCCGCCTCCCTGAGGACCACCCTATCCTCACCTAGGGGATCCCTGGTCACGACACTGCCTCTGCTGCTGCAGTGCGCCCACTGCCTGCCACGGCTGCTCGGTACGTCTGGTTGGGCAGTCCCGTGATAGGTGGCCCCATCCGTCACAGGCATAGCACCAGCTCTATCCCACCTGCCCCGGTGCTCCATGGTGCCACTACAGTTTATGACCCTTCCCCTGAGTCTGCTCACAGAAGGGCCTCCTCGACCGAGGATCTGCTCTCTACCACCTACCTGTCACAGAAGACTCTCCTCTAAAGCGACCACAGCTAGGCCCTATTAGCTGACATCTCTCATTCAATAATCTCTCAGTCACGAGTGCTCTCTCTAGCACCCTGGCATAAGTAGGGATGCACAGGGGTACTACACTAGCACAGATCACCCTACGAAGACCCTGCTCAAACTTCCGTGCACGAAAGTAATTATCGTGGATCATATCCTGTGAGTAGAGTGTCAGATTTGTAAACCGGGCCGAGTACTACGCCACTGTCATCCCCCCTGCTTCAACAATAAAAGATCCTAAATCCGAATGGAGTGTAAGCAAGAGGGGGAGTACTCCTCCCGGATGAGCTGCTGGAAGTTATCCCACGTGAGAGATGACTTATCGTGGGTCTGCGTCACCAACCCCCAACAACGCCCGGCCATCCTGTGGAAAAGGCTGGAAGCTAGAGCTACCATATGGTCCGATGGTGTCCATACCATCCTAAAAAGTCAGTCCACAGACTCTAGCCAGTCTTCCGCTACCTGGGGATCTAGGTCTCCATGGAACTTCTACGGTTGCTGGCGCTGAAAGTCTCAGAGCGCACTCAGCTTGCACTCAACCTCAACATATGCTGTTGGTACTAACTGTCGCTCCTCCGGTGGAGGGGCTACTGTTGAAGCACTGGGCAAAAGGGGATCACGTCAGGGTCCCTTAACTGATGCCTCGTCACTCGCCAGGTCGTCGCCAGTAACTGTAGATAGTAACCTGGCTGGCTGCTATCATGGGGGTATCCTGAAAATTATCAAGGATTACCGTGATTAGATAAGCACATATATATAACAGTAATAACATATGGGAGCTGACTCAAAAAGGACAGTCAAAGACTCAATCTTACTAGATGCATGTTCCAAAGTTACCTACAACAAATGTCGCAGCGTGCCGAGTCAACAAGCGGGTTATCATGGTCCTGGTGAATGGATACGTCATCCACTCGTACCATCATTGGACTCCCTGGCCTGAGATCCGCTCTCGCGAAAAGTCGCCATTATTGCACAAAATCATATCCAAATACTTTTTAGGGATGTCCGAACAATGCCCCACGGAACGAACCACCTCTGATACCACTTTATCACGACCCGACCCTACCGGTATCAAGCCGCAACTACCCCAAGCCCGCCTCGATAGGCCAGGGGCTGGCGACAAGTACCGAAGGCGTAACAATCTCAGGGAGGCCTTTTCCTAAGTACCTGTACAAACACACACAACCCACTCAATGTAGAAATTCAGAGTAAAAAAGGAAACCAAAGGACAAAAAACTGTAACCCAACCACAGTCATGCATCAACCTCTAAATAGGAAAAGTAATGTGCTGTAAAGTAATGACAGATACAGAACAGAAAAAGGGGAAAAACATGCGCCCAACTAGAAAGGTTCCACATCCCAGCAACATGTAAATGAAAGAAAACAGCTGGTGAATCTCTCACCTGAAAGACCTACTATGACCAATGGATGCAGCCCAAGCTCCTGTGTCTTCTACGCTCCTCCGTAGTCTCGATCGACCTGTCCATCATCTATAAGGGCACACCAAGTGCGGGAAAATCCCAAGAAGGGGTGAGTAAAATGATACTCTGTTGGATTCCCTGGAAGCTCGAGGGAGAAACAAAGGAGGTACTAAATGATAAAGGATAGACATAATAAATTAAGAGTACAATAGAGAGGATGTAGCTCAAACCAACAAAAAAAAGGAAGTAGAATCATCCCAACCAAGAGGAGCTAGACACAGAAAGCACATGGCATACCCCACATGTCTTCTCCCCTCCTACAAGGAGAGTAACTGCACCCAAGGAGTGGGAACAAAGGTAGGGTATATATATATATATGTGCTCAATAAGAAACCCGAACGAGTGTATAATGGGATCTCCATCTCCAAGCTCAGCCCAGGATAAGTCATCCAAAGTTCTAGGGGTAGCCATCACTGATGCCCAATATTCCTACACGTCAAACCTGCCTCACCGCTAAACCATACCACCAAAAGTCCCGCCCTGTTAACCATAGATAAAAACCACTAACTAGCCTCGTAAAAAGGGTCAAAGTCTGAAAGAAGTCGATGGGTAACCCAATTCCTAGACCAACTGGAGGGAAAACCCCCAAAAAAGTCATCGAGTGACCCACTGCCCAACCCTGCTGGAGGGTAAACCCCAAAAGGTCATCGGGTAACCCACTGCCCAGCCCTGCTGGAAGGTAAACCCCAAAAGGTCCTCGGGTAACCCACTGCCCAGCCCTACTAGAGGGTAAACCCTAAAATCAAGGGGTAACCCACTACCCAGCCTTGCTGGAGGGTAAACCCTAAAATCAATGGGTAACCCACTGCCCAACCCCGCTAGAGGGTAAACCCGAAACTGGTCTGATGACTCTGCGCTGCGCACACCATCACTGGGTGTCGCTAACATCGCGACCCTGCGTTGAGTTGGAGTGAATCAAAGAAACCTCCAACCAATGTCCTTTCATATTTTCACATTTATTAAGATCATTTAAGAGTCTCTTCTCGGCTGAACATATTACACCGTTGCAATCCTCATGAAAAAACACGCAAGGTAGACTAATTACTCGCTGGAAACAGGCTCCCGATGAAAAAGTTACTCAATGCTGCTTTACGCCCATACGATGTCTCATGGGACCCACACCTCAGTCCTGGAAGAGGTTGCGCGAACTGCGCCACTGTGATGCTCTCAGAAAAACACACTAAAACGACTACTCATTCACCCCGAATGGACGTCTGATAAAAAAGTCGCAAAACACTGCTCATAATTTAAAAGACGGCTCAAGTGGCCCACACTGCATCTTCATCTTCAATGCTTGAAACCACCCTGGACCACTTCTTCTCGACGCCAGGGTCACAACACCACTGACGGTGCCTTAAACGGACTCCAGATGTGTTCACTCCATCTGAAAAGAGAATCCCGGCGTAGTACTTAACGAGCGTGACGCGCCACCGATCCCCCGTATCGAGAATTAAAATTTTCCAAGACCATCTCAAATATTCGTCTTGAGCTTAGGATTTCACTTCCATAGACGGCACACAAAACGGACACCTGTTGTTAATGTTACGGGTGTCCGATGTCAGAGGGTACGAACCCCCTTGGGCCGGACCGGCCTGGGCCGGCCGGTCTGCCTGGCCTCGGCCGGTCCGGCTCGCAGTGCCGGAGCATGGCTTAGCAACACAACCCGGCCACTGACCCCCATTCCATGCCCGTGTTGACCAGCCCTTGTGTCTGGTCGTGGTCTCGCGTGGAGACCCTCCGAAGGTGGGTTTTTGTCCCCGCACAGGGTCGTGCGCCGCGACCCCGCCCCGTCGCGCCCCGACGAGCTCGCCCTCTGCCTGGAGCCTCCCCTAGAGCTGCCGCCCGAAGCCCCCGCCGTGCTGCTTGGGTCCGCCACCATGCCTCCGTCTTGGATCTACACTTCTGTCACCTGGAATTCCCCGCGCCGTCGCCGTCTCCTGCTGGACCTCCCTGGAACCGCCAGAAAAAGAGGAAAATGGCCAGGAAACGTCCTGGGGATGCCCCGGACGTCCCGAGACTCGAAATTTAGATCTGAAAGGATCTTTGGGAAGAAAAATCAAGACCTACACAAACAGATAATTCTCTCAATGATCAGATAAAATTTAGATGCAAGAAAAATCATTTTAAAGGGTTTGCGAGAATTAATAATTTAAAATGCACGAGCCTACCTTGCTGGGCGTAGCCCGTAGCTTCGCTGAAGATCTGCTGGAGTCGCCGCGCCTTTCTAGAGAGGTAGAGGAGATGGGAGGATTTTGTTTATAGTAAACTACCAAAGTATAGGATTAAGGGGGAGAAGAGGGTGGGGTGGTGTTTAAATAGAAAAACACTTAACCCCCCTCCCGCAGACCCCATACCCAAAGTTTTGGTGGGGTCGGGGTTAGGCTGCCCCTAGGGTAAAATCTAAGTTCTGAACTCAATAGAGGTCTCAAAATTTAAATCTGAGCCTCCGTTCAGAATTTATAGAGTTCATACCCAAGGCCGCTAAATTATGAAAATTCCCCTAGTGGCGTTTTGTGCAGAAGGGCTGCACCCGTGAAATTTATACCCCTCCTAGGGTAAACGGCACATTATGGACTTAATGGTGCCCTTCGGTTTCCCATCCGAGCAAACTTTTAGGAGTTATTCTATTTATTTTCCGTGTCTAGTGTGAAATCACTTAAAATTTACTTCAGGCCACACCAGGGCTCAGAATCACACGCCATCTGAATGCCCTGCTCTGGAATACCATTAAGAAAATTCCAAAGTCTTATAGGCTCAAAAACTGAGTTCTTACAGTGACCTCCACCTTGTCTTGAATGGAAAGAAGAGCTCCAGTTCTCTGACTGATGAGAAAGTGGTGGTGCTCCTTCTAAATGAGGAGTCATAGAAGAACCCCTGTCACCAGCTTCTGGTGATAAAAACTGACAGAAACACTGAATATGGCCCATCTTTCCGCATGATCAGCACTCCATTGGGTCTCTCGGGCAATGTGGCCTCGTATTCCTACTCTTCTCACATTGGTATCAGACCACCTAGATACCAAAATAAGTGTCCCGCCTCCTCGGATCCCTTCCCTTAGACTCCCTATGACTCTTCCTACAGTCAGTAGGAGGGATACCAACTCCAGATGTTGAACCTCCCTGACTCAACACTCCAGAATCCCTCATATTGCACTCTATGATTAGCACCTAGTTGATTATAGAAGTGATGGAAGTCAACCTGATTATGTTCACTAGAGATTAGATGTATTGATTGAGACCATCCTCAAACCTCCTTTCTAGGAATAACTTATCACCTCCTAGAATAGGCGTGAAGCACTGCAACTCTGTGAAGCTAGAATAATACTTCATAACTGAATGAGTACCCTTCTCCAGACTCATGAACTTTTGGGCTCAATCAACCATCAAATTATCCGAGTAGAAGTAGTCATAGAAGGTACATTGGAACTCATCCCACGCCATAACCTACTGGCTTCCAACCTATGAGATCACATCCCACCATATTTTGGTAGAATCCTCAAGCATATAACTATAGAGCTTCACCCTCCTCTTTGGAGGAATCTTTATATGCTCAAAGAAAGAAATCTTGGTTTCTAACCATGAATATGCATGTTGAGGCCCTCCTTCCCCTCTGAAGGTGGGAGGATGCTTCTGCTGGAAAACTTGTGTCAACTTTGCTGTAGAAGGGGAAGGATTCAGTACTCTTTTGAAGGTCTGCATAAACCTCATAAATATCTCTCAGAACTATGCATCAGCACCTGTGTCCGGAATGACGGTTGGTGCCAAGACTGGTGAAACTAGAGGATCTGTTGGTTGTCCCTGATAAGCCATATCCGGTGTCTGATCACTGCACTTTAACTGGAAGAAAACCGGAGGACATCTCGGTGACATGACTCTACAAGGTCATGCAAAAACCTTAGATCAAGATTAACAGGGACTGAAACATAGAAGTGTAAGAAGGGAACAAGAGAAAGAAAGAATTCAAGTTTTTCCAAACATGGATACACGACGTGTAAAATTACTACATGCCGTTTTCCCTTAATCCTTAAAATGGGTGTGTACTTTTTCCAACCTATGTCATGTAACACCCCAAACACACGATGTGTTTCCCTAACACATGGCGTGTACTTGAATCCTCTTTCTCTACCCATGTTATTATACACGGATAGGCCATACTATTTCCCTGGAACAAGACTACAGGGCATGTTAGTGCCAGACACGACATGTACTAGATGAACTTTGATAACTCGTGTTGTTAGTTACACATCCGGTTACATGGCTAACACTACAAAGTGTGTTTTTCCAGACATGGTGTTTACTATAAATATTTCACCGACCCATTTTGTTCGCATCATGGCCAGATACATGGGTTACACTACACGACATGTTCAAGCTTGGTATGATGTGTATAACTTATGTTTAATCCATCTGTGTCGTTAGTCACACGGGTGGACACAAGGTCTTCACAACACTTCATGTACATCATGAATACGACATGTTCCTACAAAGATTTCCCAACCCGTTGTCTCTACCCACACATCCAGTGATATGGATAGAGAATACATGGCATGTACAGACGATACACGACATGTACTTAAGAAAAACAGTTCCTTCCCAAATAGAAGGACACATGTCATGTATTTATCATTACACGCTGTGTATTATGGGTTCTTCTGGACAGTAAGCCTTAGAAACTACTTTGGAACCTAGAAAAACACTGAAATGAACATTAAAGTGCCAAATTATGATCTTCCAGGGCCCATACTTTCCCTGAATCAAATCTTGGCATCTTATACGTGTTATATATAAACATAACAGAGAAATGATCCACCAAATTCGGGTCATTGAGGGCCCATAACACCTCAAGAACCAAAGTATGGCATTGATTCAAACTACATCTTTACACAATTCAATACCCTATCAAATAGAAGGTATTCCTATCAAATATTCTATTACAAAAACATTCAAATCTAACACAAATTCTATCACAACAACATTTAATTTATAATGCATCCTAAATGGAATGACAAGAATGCATGACATGTGATCTCTAGGAAGTTCCTATATGATGTATGAGATGGAATAATCTCATATCATCAGGTTGCAATAGAAATAGAACCTCAATAATATCAATAGTAAGATCATAAAACATGAGAATAAGAAAATGGTGAAATCAAATCAACTATAATAATTACAAAACTTTTAAAATTGAAATATAATAGGTAAATTAGATTTTCCATGTACACAGGTTAGCTACACCAGATCCCAGCTTTTTACCAACTACATATTCCTTCCAATCCCTGGAAATAGGCTCCAAAAAAGTAAGTCAAGAAGAAATGAATTCATGTGAGACCACTTTGTAATGTCCCAGTTCCGGAAGCCACCTAGAGGAATACCATACCCAGTTGATCACATGACCTCAAGTGAATTTCCCTAAATGCCAGAGGATGTCGACTAATAGCGAAGGCCATGGGTGTGATAGTTGGGAAACTATGCCCTCATTGGAAGAGTAACACAACAGATGTAAAACAGGTAATAATAGTGGAAACAGTAATAATACCATAAAACAATAAAAAATGGAAGACTAGAAGTAATAAAAACTGAGCACATATAAATATATAAGATTAATGATACATATGTCTAGGATATTATCCAAACAAGTCACAATGATGGAATACAATACTAAATTAAAGTACAAAGAAAACAAATTAAATAGCTCCATAGAATCACAAGCCTTAGCTTGGTCCCATCCCCTCCATCTCCACAACAATCAAGAGCCTGAAGTAGAAGGGTGATTTACCTTATCTATACATGAAACATTATACTCTATTTGGGCCCAAAAGCATGACCCAAACAAGGTCTGAGACTAATCCCAGTAGGCAACCACAAAAAGATCTATTCCTAATATTTGTTGAATATATATGATAGGTAATAAACAAAATGATGAAGTAAACAAGGAAGTTCACATATTAACAATCCTAAAAATTCATTTGCATTCATTTTTATATATCAAGATAAACCAATAAAAATCAGGGAACCCTTTGGGAAGTACTCACAGTCTAACCCCTCTTGTTCAACCAAACAAGCACATGCAAACCTCTGGGAAGTACACACAGTCTATCCCCTCTCGTTCTACTTTACCAAAGACTCTCTAAGGAATCAATCACCGTCAATTCACCCCGTGGTCTCGTATCGGTAACTAATAGGCACTCTCAGGAAGAAATCAACATCCAATTTCCCCTGTTTCCTGTATTGAGGAAACTACAGACACTCTGATGGAGCACAAAGTCCTCCCCCCTATGGTCTCACAACGTAATAGTAAAATAGACACTTTAGAGAAGCCCTCAGCGTCCACTCTCCATATGGTCTACTACACCAGGTTCCCACAACCCTGTGTAAGTAAATCGTGCACAAATGATATGTGGAAACCAATGTAAAACTCAAGAACTAGTTGGATAAATAGGATATAGTATCTCAACGCATGTCAGATAAAACCACTCCATCCTAAAAATACCAGGCCTGTAAAATAAAGAAGCAGGCTAACATGCAAAGCTAGACCAAACGGTCAAAATAAGAAAACATGTTCAAAACGTCCATATCATGGAAAAGTTAACCATATTAATAAATAATTAACCTCTATCTAAACAAAAAATGCATAGAAAGAAATAACCGGGTTAACACCAATAAAAACGCAATACCCTAAACAAGGGTATTGAAAACATTTTCCCATATAACTCAAGGAATAACTACAGAAAGGCACAAACCACCTACCTCAGCGTCGTGAGATTGATATACGTGAACCTCAGGCCTTGGATCTCCATAGAATGCCATATATTTACAAAAATGCTAAAAATGTTCAACCGAGGAAATCTCGTGAAAGAAAAGAAATCAATAAACAAGGCTATAGAAGAAGGAAGAACTCACCGATGTGATTCCAATGCAATTGATAGTGGTCAAAATGGAGAACGAATGATGAGTTATGGGCTCCGCGAAGATCTGGCAATCTCATTCACTCCCGAATGAGATAGTTTAAGAAGAAGATGGCTCTATCCATCAGACGTGACCCCTGTCATTTTAATGAGAAAATATAAAGTACACGGTATGTTCTTTAAAAGTACTTAGTGTGTGCTTGCCTTTTCCAGCCTCCTCTTTAGGCAGTCTCTAGGTCAACACACACGACCATGTGCTCGGCTGTTACACGACCAACACATGGTCACCCACAACAACCAGGTACACGGCGTGTACATAAAGTACACGGTGTGTACACCTAAAATTTCTTGACACTCCTCTTTTTCTCAAAAACCACCAGAAAAAATGATTCATACCTGAAAAAAAGATTCATGTTCTTACACTGGATCATCAAATATGAAAAATAGAAAAGGAATTATTCTTAAAAATCAATAATAACAATCCACGTGATATCAATCTCGTTCATGAGATACATCACAAACCTTTAAAAATCATAAAAAAGCATGTACGTAACATGTGAAATCATTTTAACTTCACTATTAAAACCACTCTTACAAATGGAATAACCATACAATTGACTTCCACAACCAATTAATTGGAGGGATATCACGAACTCAACCATCCTTGTTTTATCATATAACCAACCTTCATTGGTTTATGATAGGACCACCCATCATTTTTTATAATGTAACCCCCAGTCTGATGTCCAACTACCATTACATAATCAAAACAAATAAAATCTTTCATTTTATCATAAACTCATAGGAAAAACTATTTTACATTTTATAACATTATTAAACTATAGAAAATAAATTTGTTTCATTTCAACCTATTTAAAGCATGATTAAACCATGAAATAGAAACAAGTTCTATAACGATCTCTTTGAAACATGAATAACCCATGGAAAAGAAATGAGTTCAATAACAATATCTTTGAAACAATATTAATCAATCTAGAAAATAATAACGATGGAATAAATAAGAAATATACCGATTCGAGGATAATTAAAAATAAGGTTTTTTGACATTGATGATTGAGAATACCTTTAAAATACCATTAAAAATACCTGAGGAAAATATCGTTTTTTTTTGAAAAAAAAATTAATTTTTTTTAAATATCCTTAAAAAAATAAATTATGGTTTAAAAAAAAATTAAAAAATTTCTTGAAGAAAATAATCTATTGGATTATAAAAAACAATTTTTAAAACATAAATCATTTTGAAAATATTTTTCTTTAAAAACAAGCATGGAAACATATAAATGAAGTGTGAAAAATGATAAAAAACAATTTTAAAATATATTTTTTAAAATAATATAAATTTTTAATGAGATTAAAATATAATTTAAAAATACTTTGAAAACATTTTTGGAAAACATTATTTTGGAAGAACACATATTTCTAATCGAAGAGGGAAATGAAGTCATATTTTCTTAAAAGAGAATTTCTCAAAAATTTTAAGTACCAAAGAGTGTAAAAATGGTAAAATTACTTGAAACTATCATGAGTAGAAAAATAAGAATAGAATTAATGAGAATTATAAGATTTTAACATGAGAGACTTAATCTCACACAACCTCAATAAGTGATGAGATTATGACAAAGAGAGCTTATCACTTTGGTAACATTGAATTGTAATCCCCATGGTGGAATAAAATTAAATGAAACTTATAATATTACAAGATTGAAAATATTAATTATATAAAGTTTAATAGGATTAGTGTTTATACCTAAAAGAATATGATAAATGTATGACCTAAAAAAGTATCAAAGAAAAACAATTATGACAAAAATCCATTAGCACTTTTGGAACATTGAAACCATAAACCCTCTGAAAGAAAGATCCTAAAATAGATATAAAAATCCACAAAACAATAAGAATAATAATAATGAAATAAATAAATGGGAATTATATACATCAGAAAAAGTAGTGGATATGGCATATATCTCATAGAAATAAAAGTGAGATGATAGAAAACACTTACCTTCTGTTAGATTCGTCATCATTTTCATTATCTTAATAAATAATAAAGATATGTTAATTATTTAATTTTTTGATAAAACTTTAAAAGTTATTATTAATTTAATTTTACTTATTATATTTTTTTATACAATTTCTTAACTAGTTATGTTTTGGTCGGTTTCTTTGACCATATTCATCTTATATGCTAAAAAGACTTTGGTGGGATAACTATTTTCAAATAGGTCTTTATTTAAAAAAGTAATGAATATTATTAATGACATAATTATAAAATTAAAACATTAATTGTACTTATATATATAATTATTTTTTATGAAGAGATTAAAAAAGAATAATCGCATAGCTTTGAGGAGGAGGTTTTCCACACATCCATGAACGATTGTATTACTTTTTGAGAGTGTGAATGATATGAAGAAAATGATATATAATATTTCTATAAATATGATAATTTATTAAATATCACATAGATTTCATTCACATATCTTATTGTTATTTAAACCATACTTAATACAAACAATGTAATGCATGAACAAATCACATTTCTTTGAGGGGGAGGTATTCCACATGTCTACAAACAATGTTATCGTATTACCACAACCTTTAAATCAGGAATGAATGTGTTATATTATAATTAATTGGAAATAAATACATCATAAATATCATAAATATATTTTAAAAATTGTACTTCCATCATTATTCCCAATCTTTAGAAGATGTAATGGAAGAACTAATGACATCAGTTCATGAGGTTGTAGTATGCCGTGCACTCATACAATAATTGTATATCCCATTTGGAGAAAGTGTGTGTAGTTTAAGGTAATACCATTAACATAAATAAATATTATTATACTAAATATATTGAGTAAATTAAATAATCCTGATATAAAAATAAACAAAGGGGTTTGAGAAAGGAAAAAAAGTGTTCATTGATGAACACTACCTCTTCTTTAGGTAAACCTGTTTGGTTTTCACCAAAGGACTTCCTTGGATTTATTTATCATCAATTTAAGGATTATAGAATTTGGTGAGGTAATTTCCGAAAATATTTTTATAGGTATTGTTCTATCTAATGGGATTTAGAAGTGTCAATAGAGCAAGAGATGTGGTGGCCTTTTAGAAGTGGGGGAAATGACACACTTGACATTTTTGAAAAGAAGTAAGGTGAACCCAAATTTTTACCTAAAAATATGATTATATAAAAAAGTATGATATTAGAGGATTAATTGCCTAAATCTGGAAATAAAATGTGATTTGTAAAAGTTTCTTGTCATTTTTACACCTTATATTCTATGATTAATCACTAAGTAAACTCATTTTTTCTCTTAATCACTATAATTAATTATAATTTATTTCACTAATCTATTTGTTCAAAAACCAAGTTGAACATACTAGAAATTATAAACAATACCAATTCCATACATGGAATCAATTTTCAAAATTTAATTCACATAAGTGGTAGAATTTAATTTAAAATTAATACAGTAGATAGAACATGAAAACATGTTTTTAATGTAAAATTTTCCAAAGTTTCTTTGTTTTTATATTTAAATTAAATATGAAAAATATTCCAATGATAAAAATTAGATTTATATATATATTATTGAACTATTTTATAGTTTGAAACAAATTTAAAATATAATTTAACATTATAAATGAATCAGAAGAAAAAGTTATTTTCAATTAGAATTCAGTATTTCTCATTATTCATTAAAATCAGACTTCTCAAAAAAATACAAAACATTCAACATAAGAAATGTTTTATATTAAATTTTAATTAATTAATTTTATTTATTCAAATAAAATTATTAAATGTTTTGAAATTTAGTTTTAAAATAATTCTTCCATTAAAAGTCTATACAAATTTCTTTTATAAAAATATATCTTTTGTATGACTAAAATTCAATTTTTTCTATTTTTGTGCATGTAAAAATTATTGGATGAATGTAATGAAATTTGATTGAATATATAACATATAAATTTTATTAAAATCATTCACCAATAGTGATTAAGTTAATTTATTATGATAAAACATCTTTATGGGTATAAAAATAGTTTATGAGAAAAAACACATCTTTTATATTAAATTGGTTTTCTCATTTATAATTAATTGTTAACCTATTTATTTATATTATATAAATGTGAAAACCATATTTTAATAATTTAGTTAATATTGTTAATTCCCACCACTCCAATTTCTAGGTTATAACTATTATGTTAAATAATAGTATTACTAGTATATTGTTGTCAAGTATGAATCAACCATATGTTTAACACAATTTATCAAAAAAAACTTGACATTACATATAACACAAGATAAAATAAATTTTGTTTATAAGACAAGATAAAATTTTCATTATGTGTAACTCAGTATATTAAATAATTTAAATTAATTTGAAATAATATATTTCATAAATTTTGAGGATGTTACATCCTCCCCCATTAAAATGAATTTCTCCATTGAAATTCATCCTGGTTATCAAAGGATTGAAATTTATTTAGAATTAATTTATTGAGACACACATCATTAAAATGAGGTGATGAAAATATCCATAAAAATGGAATTTGGGAAACATAGAGTTCACTATTTGATATGCATAATTATTATTCCACATAGAGAGAACATCAGCGGGAAATTAAAAGACGGATTTGGAATGGAAAACTAATTCATATGGGATAATTGAGAGTGATAGACAACATGGATAATTTGAAGTAAATAAAAAGCACTTAATTAAAAATTAAAATTAAAATTTTTGACCAATTTACCCCAAAATATAATATTTTTCTCCGTATGATGAGTATTCAATATGTTTTTTCACACCTGAAGCACTAAAATAAAATTTTAAAGACCACATAACCATAAAAGGAATAATCAAGATATTCCATCTATCTTTTACAAAAAAATGGTTATAACATTGTAAGATAAATATAAAAATGAGTAAAACTAAATATGATACAATAATCCTAAAAATTATTACCCAATGATCAGACCAAAACATTACATAAATTACTATCCTTAAATAATTTCAAAAAATTTAAGACTAATTTTGAAACCAAAATATTAGAAGTATTTGATCATATATTCTCCCAAAATAAATAATCCATTATTCCTTATATAAAATAAAATATGTTTTTGAAATAAACATAATATTTACCTATAAAAATTTCATACTAATCAGGACATCACATAGGCCACTGGTAGGGGTGAAACCATTATCATCCTTCAGTTATGGGTTGAAGCCCCACCACATTACCATATGTGATGGGTTTTAAATTAGTATATGGGTTGCCTTGTTTTTTATCTAATAAATAAAATGAATTACTACCAAAATAAATACTTCATGTTGATACTAGGGGTTAAAAATACCTCAACCCAATAAAATGTCTCAAAAAATGTTATTAATCACATTAAATCTCATCGCTAAAATCCTCAATGGGGTGTCTAATAGATTGGACATATTTTCATACTTAATCTTATTGACCTATGGCAGTATTGATAATTATTAAGACAACCTCACATGAAACATCTTGATTCCAATGTTAAAAAAATGAACTTTGATACTAACTATAACAGGCCATGACACACACTCCTGAATCCTGTGTTGAAATCCATAACTCTACATTCCTAGCAATGATGCCAATAATTGTGACCCAATTTTTTTCCATCAAAACATTAAAAAAAAGATAACTAGGATCTAATAAATTTTAGATGACCTTTTAGGTTTATATTTTTATAGATTTATAAAACTTATATATAATCAATACCCAAGTCATTAAATGAACATTTCTTCCCTTTATCCTAGATTTTCTTATTTCCCATTAGGTAGTCAACATCATGCTTGTGAAATACTTTATAGACATCAATTTTTCAAACTCATTATTTATAACATGGGAAAAAGGAAATATATGATGGGTGATCTAAAATGCACAGTAAGGGTAAAGATAATAATTAAAAATTGAATGTCATAAATGAGAATTAAAAGTGAATAAGGGAATGTTGACATAATCAGAGTACATGAGAGAATCATAAAAGAATTCAGACCCATAAAAATTAGTTCATCAAATATAAATTATAGAAAATAATAGATTCATCAGAATCAGTAATCATGAGCTAGATGATATCAATCTCGATCATGAGAAACATTATAAACCCAAAGAAAGAATAAATAAAACATGTACATAAATTGGGACATCATTTTAACTTCTCTCTTAGAATCACTCTTAAAAATGGAATAGCCATATGGTAAACTTACATACCCAATGAACTAGAGGGATATTATGTACCCACCCATCCTTGGTTTATCATGGAACCATCCTTCATTAGTTTATTATGGAATCACACATTATTGGTTTATAAAGTAACCACCCGTTAAATGTCTAAGTACTATTACATAATCGTAAAATATAAAAGCATGAATTTCATTATAAACTGATAGGAAAAACTATTATCATTTTTATAAATTTATTATCCTATAGAAAATAAATGGGTTTTATTTAAATCTATTTATTGCATGAGTACCAAGTTGAAAATAAGAAGGTTCCTTAAAAATTTGTTGTAAGCAAGATTAACCCATGTAAAAGAAATAGGTTCCATAGGAATCAATTTGAAAAAATATTAATCCATATATAAAATATTAAGGATTTTATCAATACAAAATATTCCTAGGGTGATAAGTATAAACTAGGGTATTTGATGATGAAGAATGGAAATACCATTAAAATATCACTAAAAACATTATTGACAAAAATATCCTTTCTATTTTGATTTTTTTTAAAACCTAAAACATTTTTAAAATACATTTCATTGAAAAAAACCATGAAATAATATAAATAATTCTTTTAAAAATCATTTAAAATATTTCTCAAGGAAAATATCCTTTCATATTAGAAAAACACTATTTAAAACATAAAACATTTTGATTTTTTTAATTAACCGTGGAAACATATAAAAGAAGTTCAAAAAATAATTTCAAACACTTATTAAAACATATATTTTTTAAATATATTCACTTGAAAATTTTACTATAAGATAATTTAAAATCATTTTGAAAACATTTTTTAATACATTTTTTTAAAAGAACACATTTTTTTACCGAAGAGAGAAATAAAGTTGAATTTCCTTAAAAAAAATTCCTCAAATATTTTTAGAACCAAAGTGTGAAAAAATGGTAAAATTAAATTAAAATATCATAAAATAAAATATGAGAATATAATTCATGATAATTATAAGATTTTAACATTAGATCCACAGTGATGCACAATCCTGATAAATGATGAGATTGTGACTAAGGACTCTTACCACCTTGGTAAATTTGAATCATAATCCCTATGAAGTAACATCATTAAAGAAAATTTATAATTTCATTATAATAATTTTATTCATGATATAAAATTTAAAATGAGTACTATATACACCTCATAAAAGAATATAAGTGTATAGTGTAAAAATTTTTTCAAAGAAGGAAAATTCTGACAAAAATCCATTATCACTTTGGTAACCTTGAAACAGTAAACCAAAAATAAGTGTTATCCTAAAATGGATATTAATATACACATAAATTTATGGATAATAATCATTACATAAATTCATGGGAAGTTTATACACCAAACAACAAAAATAATTTTTAAATATGGCATGTATCTAACAGAAGTAAAAGTAAGTCGATAAAAAACCCTTACTTTGACTCAGATTAATAATGTTTGTTCTTTATAATACTGAATAAAAAACTTATATTAATTATTAAATTTATAGATAATTTTTTTCAGGTTTATTTTTAATTTTTTCCATTATAATGTTTTTGTATAATATTACTTAATCAATTAATTTTATGTTGGATTCATTGACCATATTCGATTTATATGTCAAAAATAACGTTCTTGGATAACTATGGTCAAATAGGTCATTTTATAAACATATAAATAATAATAATAATGAGATAATTTTTTTATAAATATTTAATTATACTTATATATATCTTTCTTGTTGATGTGGTGATTTTAAATAGAAGAATCACATAACCTTTAAGAGGCAGTATTCAACACGTCCACGAACAAAGTTATCATTTTTTAAATGTGTGAAATGGTAAGAAGAAAATGATATTTCATATTTTTATAAATATTATTATGTCATTAATATCATATATATTTCAGTTATATCATATATTATTATTATACCCATCCATAATAAATTCCATGTAAAGCGTGAACGAATCACATCGCTTTGAGGAGGAAGTAGTCCGAACGTCCACAAATGATGTTATCATATTTCCAAAAAATTTAGACCATAAAGGTATGTGTTATATAATAATTAAAAAAATAAATACATCATAAATATCATATAATTTTTTCCATCATTATTGACAACATTGATAGGTGGTAATGAAAGAACGAATGACATCAGTTCGCGAGGCGGTAGTCCGCTGTTAACACGAACAATGATTGTGTATACCATTTGATGGAAGTGTGTGAAGTTGTAGGTACTACCACTAACCTAAAAGAATATCATTATATTGAATATGACGAGGTTATTATATTATAATTATATATAAATTAATTAAGGGTTTTGAGAAATAAATAAAACAAAAGTGCTTGTTGATGAACATTTCCTCTTCTTCAAGTATCTCCTTTTAGATGCCACCAAAAGACTCATTTGGATAGATTTATTAGAAATGTAAAGATTATAAGATGAGGTGATGGAATTTAATAAGATATTTGTAAAGGTATTGGGTAAGAAAAATGGCTTGAGATGTGTAAAGATATGAAGATAGGTGGTGGCCATTTATAAGTGGGGAAATGACACACTCATCTTTTTTGAAAGAATGTTATGTAAACCCCCATATATACTGCGAAAGAATCTTCAATAATATACCAAATTAATTCCTAGGTGAATAATTTATTAATTATGGCCATCCAAGTTCATTTTGGATATGTCTTGGGTCGTTTTTAGACCTTATTTTTATACATTAACCACTAAGTAAACTCGTGTTTCTCTTAATCACTGTAATTAATTTTAATTTATATTAAAAATATTTTTTTTATAAAAAAAATAATTAAACATTATAAAAATTGTATATTATTTTTATTCCAAATATTTAATCAATTTTTATGAACTCAATTCACATAAGTGGCATAATTTAGTTTTAAATTAATCCTATAAACAGAATGAGAAAGGGGGGTTTTGAAGTGAAAATTTCCAAATGATTACTATGTTTTTATGTATGAATTCAATATAAAATTTACTAAAATGACATAAATTGGGTTATTATATTTATATTTGAACTATTTTTACTTTAAAAACAATTAAAAATATAATTTAACATTATAAATTATTCAACTGAAAATGTAATTATTTTTCACTATTAATTAAGAAAATAAAACATATCTAAAAAATACCAGAAATTCACCATAATATACTTTTTACATCATTACATCTAAAATTAAGTTTATATTGTAAAATAAAATTTATAAAATTTTGTTTTAAAATAAGTCTTCCATTAAAAGTTAAAAAACAGCCTTTTAGACAAATACATATTTTTTATGCTTAAAATTGAATTGGTTCTTATTTTATTCCAGTAAAACTTAATGGATGAATTTAAAAAAAATTAATTGAATATACATTATAATTTTTTTTATTAAAATAATTCAATAACATTGATTAATTTAATTTACTAAGATAAAATTCCTTTGTGGGAATAGAAAATGTTTTTCATAAAAACACATCCTTTATATTAAATTTCTTTTTCCATTTATAAGTATTTGGTAACCAATGAATTCATTTTATAAAAATGTGTAAACCATATTTTCATAATTTAGTTAATATTATTAATTCACACCATTCTAATGTTTAGGTGATAACTATCACTATAAATAATAGTATTAGTATTATAATGTTGGGTGGTAAGATACAACCTTGCATTTAACATAAGTTATCAAACAAAATCGATGTCACAAGAAACAAAAGATAAAATTGCTATTGTTTATAATTAAATATAAGTTATTCATTTAATTTATAAAAATATATAAATGAATTTAAATTAAATTTATATAATATATTCAATAAAATCTTAGGATATTACACCATGGAACCATTTTTTGAAAAATATTCCTAGAAAATGGATACTTTATTCTCAAAATTCTATGGTTTATGAAAATACTTAATGTTGGCCTTTTAGTTCACCCTGGTTAGGTGAATTGAATAAAAAATTATGATTCTTGAATAAAAAAGGGGGAGTTATTTAAATAAAATTTAAATTTACAATAGAGTTCTAAGTATTCTTATATGTGCCTTTATTCTAGTATAAGGTATAGAGGACTAGGTAGATTATAAGGATAATACCTTTTATGTATAGTGTGGAGGTGTACCAATTGTTTATGGGTATGAGAAATCATATTGGATAAATTTTATAGGTTAACATGATTTTTTTTTTCAGATAGTTGGTCTTCCAATCAAATTAGAGTAGGTGGGGGAATTAGAGTAAATATGGTTTAGATTTCACTCTTTTTAGTTAATTGAATTTCCTTTTTATATTTATTGAATGTGTGATGTGATTCAGTATTGATATATGATTGTTATATGTATCTAAACCATGTATCCATCTACCATTGGCACTTGAATAATAGTTACTATGAGATCCCATGTCATATAAAAATACAAATTTCAAACACTATTCGACTAAGTAAATAATTTTCATAAATGTGAAATTGGGGTTCTCTTAATAAGAGTGTACTATTTTCATCACACCGGCCTCCTTTACCGTCCTATCACTGAGCATTGAAGTTTTTCCAGGAGTTTCTGGAGCCTCTTTCCTCGGCTCCTGCAAACTGGGGAGTCCCTCATTGCCACCAAATAGCTCATTATCATCCTGACCTTCTGGAGGCCCTTGAGGAGTCTCCTGTGCCGGATTCTCACTTGGTGAGCCTTGTATCACAGCAGCATCCTTCTTGGCTATTCCAGAGTCCTGTACAGCAGTAAGAGAATTACCCGTCTCATCCTTACCCTGATCTTCCTCATCCTTCCTGTCACTGGGTGGATCCAACCCGTAACTGTCACTATGCTCACCAACACTAGCAACATTCACTGGGTTCTCTGTAGCCTCCGGCATGTAATTCATTACCTGTATCACATGCACCTCGGGGGTGATTCCCTGATCTTTTTCTTTCCTTCGACAGTGTGAGTCATCATGACCCTTAATGTTACAGATTGAGCAGAATTTGTTCCTATTACATTCTGCAAGGAGGTGTCCAAAAATGTGACAATTGCAACAAAATTTGGGTTTCCTCTCATAACCAATCTCAAGGTTGATGCTATCATCTCTAGTGGTGAAGACAACTTCCTCAACTAAAGTTTTAGCCATGTCAACTTCCACCAATATTCTAGCATAATGCCCAAAATTGGGATTGTCGGTCTGCTTATCCAATCTAATAGGATTCCCTACGGAAGAGGCAATATCCAAAATAATTTGCGGATACGAATATAACCAACTCAGTTTATGGATACGTATCCATACCTGTGCAAAGGAGTTCCTCACATTGCTGGGATCAATGTTCCGATCCCACTCATGAATCTGATGGAATCTGGGATTAAGGGGAACAGACCCCAGACTCCATGCACGCCGCTTGCATTCATCAGAGGGGAAGACAATGTGATAGAACCCCTTCCCCATGGCTGTCATCTTCCAGTCACTAAATCCCCATATCTCCGCCATCCTGTTAGAAAGCTCATGAAATTTCCATGGTCGAACACCTTTTGTGATAATCACCCTTGCGATAACGGAGAATTTACATAGCCTGATTCGCTCCTCAACTGCGGCCTGATTCGCAGCTACGTGTGTAATACGCCTTTTCCTGATTATCCTCCCTAAATTTTCCGCATCACAATCCAAGAAGGAGAAGCCACCATTTTTCTTGGCCACATCAGCGAAGCTTTTCCCCTTAATCAAGTTGTATTGATTGGCCAATTTCTCCGATTTCCGCTTCGCACAGAGGCTGAAGAGATCACGATGCCCTATCAGATCGTCATCTTTTAACACAATCTCATCCTTCCCTGCAGTATCAACATCACCCTGCTTAGTTCTAGGGATTTTTTACAGGTACAAGCTGCTAAGACTGCAAAGAGGATTCTTCCTGCCACTTTGATAGGACCAATCTTTTCGGAGAACAAGTTCATTTCCTTTTCCACTGATGATGATGCTCATGAATCTACTAGAGGATCTTCAGATGATACATAAGGGGATAGCCTGGTAGAATCAGAGAAATGCACTGTAACAGGCTATGCTGGACCCGGTACTAGGCAGCGGTCCTCTCATCAATGAAAGTCCTATTTTGGAACTGATAGGGCATTGGGAATTCTCCCACGATCAAAGCCCTGAATCACATTATCTTGACCAATAAACCAATGTTAATTGGAATTGCTGAACCCCGTATGAAATTTTCTAGCTGGATGGCTTTTAATTGGTCTGCGCTGGGGTATTCTTTCATTGCAGCCAATCAAATGGATAATGATTCGGAATCTTTATGGGCTTTAAAGAATAATTCTATAGCAGTTGAGTCCTCCCAAAGTGATCAGTAGTCAGTCACCATGATTTGATTTTATCAATCTAACACCTTTTGTGCTACCTTTGTTTATGCTTTCAATCAGTATCCTAGAAGAAGAAGCTTGTGGAGGAATCTCAAAGAAAGATCTGAGCATAATGACATGAGGTGGATGGTTCTTGGTGACTTTAACAAGGTTATGAGGCCTGAAGAAAAAACTGGAAGTTATTTCTGTAGGGCATCTGCAAGAGAATTTTCCTCATGTATTGACCAATGTAGAATGGTTGAAGTGCCTATCTCAGGTGCTGCTTTCACCTGGAGTCGATGCACCCTTAATGGAAGGCAAGCGAGTAAAATTGACAGGTGCCTGGTGCAGTTGGGTGAGAAAAGTGAGGAAATGGAAGTGTCTGGTATGACCCTCTCTAGACTACACTCTGATCATCATCCCATATTAATTGATATCTGTTTTCGAAGTCTGAGATCAGCTCCACTGCCCTTTAAATTCAACAATTCATGGCTCGTAGTGTCAGGGTGTAGAGAGAATGTTGCCGAATCATAGAAAGAGGTTGCTCAAGGAAGTGCATTGTATTCCCTCACTTGTAAATTGAAAATTGTAAAAGCCAGACTAAGGGTGTGGATTAAGAAGTCTTTCTCCAACCTGGATCAGGATATTAAAGAGGATGACTCTCCTTTGTCTGAGTGCCAACAACGTAATACCCTTCAAGACCTGCTATCCCAAGAGGAGATACAGGCTGCCTCAAGGCTTGACAGTCTCTTGTCTCTTAAAGAAAACCTGGCTCAGAATCAGTTTAATGTGAGATGGCTGAAGGAAGGAGATAGGAACTCCAGGTTCTTCCATTGCATGCACAGGGAGAGGAAGGTAACAAGGAACCTTAAGGCTTTAAAAATTGATGACAGTACGTTTACCTCTAATAATGACATTTCCACAGCTGTGACATGCTATTTTGGAAAGCTTTATTCTGATTCTCGGGTGGAAATTTTAGATAAAATCATTAAATGCATTGAGCCTAGTTTGGATGATGCACAGAAAAAAAGACTAACTGACATCCCCTCCACCAAAGAAATTTATGATGCTCTTTTCTCCTTGAACATGGACAGTGTCACTGGGCCAGATAGATTTTCCAACAAGTTCTTTATGTCTTATTGGGGCATCCTTCATAAGGAAATGGTTGAAGCGGTAAGGGAATTCTTTCTCCATTATTACATGCCAGTTGGGATGAACTCAAAATTTATTGCTCTGATTCCCAAGAGGGAGAATGCTTTGGATATTAAGGACTTTAGGCCTGTCGCGATTGGAAACACTATTCCAAAACTCATTAGTAAAATCATGGCAATTCGGCTTGGTGAGATAGCAAGATCTCTTATCTCGTTTAACCAGTTTGGGTTTGTTCCTGGCCGGAATATCCAAAACTGTCTTTTCACTGCTTCAGAGTGTGTTAACATTATGAGGAATAAAGCGAGGGATGTGAATATGTCCCTAAAGGTCGACATATCAAAAGCCTTTGACACCATTAGATGGGACTTTATTTTCAAAGTATTGAGAATGCATGGCTTCTCAGGTAAATTCATTGGTTTGGTGAGATGTATTATAGATAGTGCTAGGTTATCTATTCTAGTAAATGGATCACCCAGGGGATTTTTTCAATGCTCTCAGGGTGTCAGGCAAGGTGACCCATTATCTGGACTGTTGTTCTCCTTGGCTGAAGACTATCTGAGCACATGCCTTCATGATCTTGTCAATCCTGGGATCTATCAGAGGATGAAATATGGGAGGGGTTGCTTTGCCCCTTCGCATCTCTTCTATGCTGATGATATTTTGCTCTTCTCAAAAGCTGACAGGAAAACCATATCTTGCATAAAGGTTATCTTCAATCACTATGAGGATGTGGCAGGCCAGGTTATAAGCTGGGTGAAATCTTTTGTTGTCTTTGGGGAAGGAATTCGACTAGCGAGGCAAAATAGAATTTCTAAAAGGCTTGGCGTTAAGAGAGGTGTGCTGCCTTTCATCTACCTTGGTCTACCTTTGTTTTGGGGGAGAGTGAAAAGAGTTTACCTAGAGGGTATTTCTCTTAAGATCACAAATCATCTAACTAGTTGGAAAGGAAAGAACATGTCTCAAGCTGGTAGGATTTGTCTCGTGAATTATGTCATCACTTCAATGTTCGTTTACTCGTTTTCTCTAGACAAATGGCTAGTTTCTCTTCTCAGAGAGCTTTGTGGTATGATCAGAAATTTCATCTGGACTGGATCGACACAAAAAAGGAAACTTATTACTGTTGCATGGAAGGACTGCATAAGGCCTGTGGCAAGGGGAGGGATGGGGGTGAAAGATGTTAGGATTTTCAATGATGCTTTGATTTAGAACTTCACGTAGAGACTTTTATCTGGCACTGACCCTTCGCATGAATTTCTGTCTAGAAGATTTGTTGGCAGGTTACATAATAACTCAAATGTGTATCTGAAATCCTATGTCTGGCCTTCCGTCAGAGAGGCATGCATCTACATTATGACACAGGCTAAATGTCTGGTTTGTACTGATTCTCAAATGAACTGTTGGAGCACGCAGTGGCTGTCTTCTCCAATTAATCACTCCACCAACATTCCCTTGTCTTTAAGGAGTCTTTCCATTTATGATTTGCAGGGGAATCCAGAGGCTTATGCCATCATCCCTACTCACTTACAGACAGAGATCTCCAGGTATGAATATGTTGACTATGACATCCTTATATGGAAACCAACGTCTAGTGGGTGCTTCTCTAGCCGCGACTCATATATACTGCAATGTGGAAATGCGACTGATGTACCTGCTTGGGTGAAGGGTGTGCGGACCCCTTACATTGCTCCAGCTGATGCACTTCTGATCTAGCGCATTTGGAAGTAAAGGCTGCCTCTTCAATCTACTTTGCAGTGAACCGGTTTAACTGTTGCACCGGTATGTTTCCTCTGTTTGGCTGTGGATGAGACTATCAATCATGTGTTCATTTGCTGCCCATTTGCTGTGCGGTTATGGAGTTACTTGAATGAAGTTTTGCAATGCCAATTAGCCTCCCAATCGGTTAGTGCACTGCTTGCCTCGACCATGAAAGATTTCCGTAGTGAGCAGGTCAAGTCCCTGCTCATTGCTGCTACTGTTGCTATGATTTCATTCATTAGGAAGGCCCGAAATAGTATTGGCTTCAACAATGGAAGGCCCTAATTCAAGGAGGGTACTATGATGATGCACCGATATATTATCTCTACCTCGGTTAATCAATCTGGTTCAATGAATAATGACATTTTTGACTTTATTATTTTGAGATCCCTAAGTGTAAGTGACATGGAGCGGAGGCCCAAAGTGCTGAAATATATCAGGTGGATACCACCTATAACTAATTGGTTAAAGGTGAATGTGGACGGGGAAGCCGCCGGTGCGCCTGGACCTGCTGGATGTGGTTTTGTGTTCAGGACGTATCGAGGATTTGTCAAAGGATGCTTCTTTCATTATATAGGCAATGGAAATGCAATTGATGCTGAACTATGGGCAATGATTAAGGCGATTGGATATGCGGCTCATTATGGTTGGCGGAGGTTGTGGATCGAATCAGGCTCTTCTGTTGCAGCACAGATTTTGAAGGAGCGATCCAGGAATGTGCCATGGAAGATGCTTGTTTTATGGGTTAGTGCTCTGCATCTTGCTGAGTCGATTTCTCTGGAGGTGTCTCATGTGTATAGAGAGGCAAATCAGGTGGCAGACGTCCTCTCAAAAAGGGAAACTGTGGAGGCTAGTTCATGCTGGTCATTTGTACTTCCTGATTACTGTAATGAGCTTGTTCACAGTGATAGGATTGGCACTTTGTACACAAGGCTGTCTAAGGCCCCCCTTCACTGAGTTGCCCTGTACTATTTACTTTTTTCTTTTATGTTATTGGGAGCAGGTTTTCACCTGGCACTCAGACATTTTTGGATATATAAGATTATGTAGTAAATTGGGAACCCTAAAAAGGCATCAAACTAATCCTATCCCCAACGGTGCCAATTATACTAATTAATTGGATGTTATTAAGTGGATGGTATTGTTGTTGGGACTGAAGTTGTACCTGAGATCATGATTTAATGAGCTAATCACTCACTAATCATCACATTAATAAAATCCATTAACTAATTAGTGATTTATTCATTGAACTTATATATATATTTTTGGCACATTCTTCCACAAAACATTTATTTAAGGAGGCTATATGACATGTAGATCATATGAAATTTCACATTGACTATCTTTGAATTTCTATTTTCCACAATCATTTGATGAAAATTCATAAAATAAAACTAGTATAGGATTTTATAATAAAACATTTTGGGTAAGGTGTAACAGTTAGATGATTAATAAACATTAACTACTTAATTATTATGATTCTTTCAATTCAACTAGGTTTTTATCTATGAAATAAATTGAATTCATATTTAATTTCGTAGACATAAAGGAGTAGACCTTTTTACTCATACTTTTTAAAATATTGATGTATCTAGTCCTATTGTGTCTCATTTTTATTATAATTTGAGAATTCATATTGTTATGGTCGAGGACTAGGAGGAAGTACTATATGAAACCTTATAGGTTTTAGGGTTGGGATCGACATCATTATGTGTTTTAATTTGACTATTATAACCTTTATAATATCCCTCAGTATGAGGACACTATTAGTTTCATGGACTAGTGGCCACTACTATACATCAAGTATGTCTCCCTGTATGCCATAGGTCACCGAATAACACTAGGGGTATAAGTTGGCACCATGAGGGAGTATATCTGTATATCAACGTCTTCAATAATGAATGTAGTTAAGAAAATCAAATAAACCACCCAAATAAATTAAATAGTAAATAGATATCCTCAAAACAGCTGATAAATAAATCAAAAATCAAGATATATCAAATATACCTATATACATGTTTAGAAGTTATGCATAAATAATAATTATATACATAATGAACAAAATACCAAAATGAAAGGACTAAAAAATCCATCAAATGGTCCTGAGTTTAATATTAGTTGCAAACACCCATGATTTATCCTATCAACTAAAGACCATCATCAATTAGAGGGCACATACTCAAGTCCCATCCTAAAAACATGGGGGTCGGCTTAGAAATAAATCGGTAACCAAGGAAGGGTGTGAGTACAACCCACGATGACACTATCAACGATATCTATAATCATATTCAGTCAAAGAAATAAAGTTATTTCATATGTTTATAATAAAATAAATGCACAATATAAAAAAATAAACCACTATTGATCTGCAGGTTCTAAAAATACATATGAGATCAACCATACAAACTTAAGCATATGTTGGATGTGTATGTCTATAATATGTCATCATAAAATAATCTCAAAACTAAGGGGGTCACACAAGACATTATACGTAATCAAGAATCATTACTAAACCCAAGGGGGAATCACCCTAAGGTGTTCTAAAACATCAGGTTTCATCACCAATCTTAATGGGTATCACCCTTATCATTCTAACTCATTAGGAAACATTTTTTACTCCAAGGAGGATTATCCTAGAAAATCATGAAATTTAAGAATCATTGTCAAACATAATGGGTATCAAACTTTTTTTCCAAGGTACAAGACATCATCTCCAAACATAAGGGACATCACCCTTGGAATTCCAAATAACTATTATAAATGAAGTATACATGCCACTAATCAATAAGTTTTTTATTTCAATATACATGAGGTCTCATCCTCAAGAATTCTGAGGGTCACCCCTTTCAACTATCATTTAATTTCCCAAATAAATCCCCAATAAAAACCCATCAGTCAATCTAATTTAAATTTATTTAATTTTAACACACCAACCATTTTATTGTACTCATATACCCCAAATCCTAGAGTACACCCTAGGAAACTCCGGTCACTCACCCATAGTTATATCTCAATTCCAAGGCCCCTCATGGGTCACCTCATTAATAACCAAAACATAAATTCCAAGTAAATCAATCATCAATTGGTGGCTACAGAACATGTCACATGTATACAATCACATTTTGAAGTTTACGACACCTCTAGTGTCTCTCCTTTAATTTAAAAATTTATTTCTAAGGTTTTGCACCCCACAAGTGGCTAAAATCCAAGTCTACTCACCAATGGGTTGTTGGTGGTCTATTGGTAGGTTATATTTCTCAATTTATACTATTGAACATTTAATTATATTTTTAGTGTCAAATTCATGGTATGGTTGTAGTTACCACACAATGAATATACATTATAAAATGTTCAAAAATTTTAGGATAACTTATAAACCACCTACCTTATACTCATATATTCTCACATGTTTGATATCATCCTTTTATTCATAATAATTTAGTATGAATCAAGAAACAATATGAAAACCCTAAAAATATTGGAAATGGAACATAAATAGAGGGAAACCATTTGGTAGTGGAAGACAAATAAAATAAAAGAAGGAAAAGGAAAAAACTGAAGGAAATGGGCATGCAATGGAAGCCCCAAATAGGTGGAAATTTAAAATTTTCCACTGAAGATCGATGTAAACTTGTTGACTTCAGTGAAGAGAAGCCGTGTCAAAGCCGAGGACCACATGTAAAGGGTTTTAAGTACAAAAATAAACTATAAAGAATACCGGGTTCAAATATGATGCCCAGCACGACATCTTCTCATCATTGGTGATCACTGGCTGAAGAATCTCACATTAAACCCCTCTAGATCATCCAAACATGCTTCATGAAATCCATTGGAGCACCGTTCATCATAATCCGGGTTCTAGTGAGGAATTCCAACATTGCCTTTGACGCTCCAACGATCTCCACATCAATTCGATGGCGATACCTGATCCAACCTTTTTGGATCTAGAGCCTCTATCTCTAGATAATGGGAGAAAGAAGAGGATATAGAAGAACCATGAATAGTGTTTGGTAATCTCCTCTCCTCTTATATATACACTATCATGTAATTACCTGGAAATTCCAACCCGAACCCCGGATAACCAGCACACTATTAACGACATTTTATGACTTCTAATCTGAGTTATAAATATTATTATTACTCACTTGTAATATATTAATATATATTACATGATTATAATTGAGTCAAAAACATGACTCATCGTTCCCATAAATATTAATTTAACCTTAACTAATTTAATATCTGTTAATTATTATTTTTCATGCATTTAATTAATTCTTGTAAAAACATTTAAAAAATAAATTCAATTCTTATTATTCTAAAATCAAATAATATGAATTTATTTATTACATTGGTGATCATTTTTTCTTGGACAAATCCTGAACTGCAATGGTGGGGCCCACCATGTCCAAAACTCATATTCAACTAAATCGACTAGATTCTTAAATTCTCTATTGTGTGTGACCCTCTAGGACCTTATCATGATAGTAGTGAATATCATTCACAAACCAAGGGCAGGATCTAGAAACCCATCATGTCCCTTAAAGAGATAAAGATTGTCACAATAGTGACAACCAACCTATGAACATGCACTGTGTAATTTAATCTCTTTGTCTATAATATCTCATAAAGCAGGATGCACTCACGTGTCATCGCCCTTTTCTTTATTTATTGTTTACTGATTAAAATGGATAAATTTTTCCTTGACTGCCATGGCTATGGTCTTATAGAGGTTCTTCCATCCTTATTAACATGTCATGAGATATATTACTCCCATAACCCAGAAGTGAAAAATCCTTTCTTGACCATTCAACCAATGTCATGCCAACAATGAAGCACCCAACAGAAACTACCTCACCATGAATTGAGTTCCATGTTTTTCATATTTCATCGAAGTATGAAATCAAATGACATACATTAAAAATGATCTCTATCTATGAGAACATTGTACATGATTATAGATAGGAACATCCAATGACACCTGAAACATGTAGAGTTCTTATTGGTGGTTCTGTTCTCATGATCTCACTACTAGAGATCACCAAGTGAAAAATTCATGAGAAGAAGTCTCAATAATTATGAGCTCCCCACACTTGATATTTAAACATATACTATTTCCAATCAGTAAGATGTATCTAGAACATAGAACATATATTTATGATTAATGTCATTATATCTCGAGGATCTCATTATTGCCTTGGATCTACTATAACATCTTGATACGATAATTAATATTTGGACATTACCATTTCAATAGTGGGCACAAAATATTATAAACTGTAATGGTAAGAAGAAATCATGTATAGATAAGGGTATACACGATATGGTAATCAAAAGCACTGAATAGTTGGGTCTAGGGAACCCACTATTTAAACACTCTCACTTTCACTAGATCCAACATGCTAACCAAACATGTTAGCTACTCACATGATGACCATCATGTTTCTGTTGAGTAACTTCTTTAATACCGGGCCTGCCACGATTCCTTTGCATGACAATTATGCTATTGTGGCCACATCTCATTGAGTAAAACTTCTACAGAGATGGTATCCCGAGTATACCCATTTTTTCCACTGTCATAACATGATATCTTGGCCAGTAATAATATCATAATTTTCATTATGATAATACTTTTCGTACCAGGTGTGATTCCAAGAACTAGAAAAAATTGTTGCATATCTTCTTCTTAGCATCCTCAAAAGCTGCAATGTACTCATTATTTGTAGGTATGACTACCACTGTCTTACATGAGCTTTACTAGCTCATCATCCTTAGCCTAAAAATGATATTGGATCACATTGAATTATCGAAGACTAGTTTGTATCCCCCAAAACTAGTATCTTTTCTTCGCCACTTACCAGGTACATATCTTTTTTACTTTCTGAAGAGCAATTAGATAGTTCTGACTACATCTTTTTTTGTGCTCCTAGATATAACTGATATTTTCCTATTGTAAAACATATCTTGGAAATATAAATTCTTGTACATATTATGGAATACATGATTTATCCATCCCTTTGATGTATAGATTTCAACTCAACATGTATCTCTTCCCATGTCCTGGACATGTCAACATAGAGAGATTATGCCATATGACATAGGAAAAAATTCATCTCTTGAATTGTTCCATCTTGTATTTTTCAATACAATGTCACTATATGTATGATTGACTAGGACCAATCAACCTATAGATATACCTAAGTAGATCATGTTCCCTAGAACTCAGGTTACTAGTTTAAGTCGATCACTAGAGAATAAATTTCATCTTGGTATTAACTAACTATAAGACTGACGTCTATTTTCCAGATGTTTCCGAAAATAAATTACTTGGAAAACTTTGACGCACACACTAACATTTTGTAGACAAATAGAAATCATTTTCTAAAAATGTATATTCTATGATCATGTTTCTTACATTAATCCTAAATCAGATTTCAATTACTTGCAACATTTATTTTCATTCAATGCCATGACTATCCCTTTCTGGTTGTGTCGTATAGAAAAAAACCATGATTTCAGATCATGACATCCAATTATAAATAAATTGATCATATATATTATCTATGACAAGTAAAATTCTAACGAATTTAGGCATAATGATTTAGTGAAACCAATGGAGCTTTATTAGTATTACACTTATACTATCTATGTATCAACTCACTTGAATACCCACCAGAGTATTAAAAATCATAATCCCATTTTCACTTTGATATATGGAATCCATTAATTGAATTTTAGTTGGTCTTATGAATTTTTGCTAATTCCCATATACTGCTTACTTATAAGAAATATTATTCACATTGAATAATAGGTAACTAACTGCAGTGAATATAAAAACCATAACCATGGTTTTATCCTTCCTATGTATTATGTGTCTCTAGAACATACTCAGTTCTGCATGTGCTCGTGGAACTAGTTCCTATACCAACTATTTGTGAATCTTGAGCATTGGATAAACACAATTCAATATATCTTCCACTATCTCTAATAGATATGTGCACCCTCTTATAGAATGTAGTCTATAAATTGACTATAACATTTCAATCTTAGGGATTTATGTAATATAATAAGTAATGGTCAGGATAAGTACCTTAGATGCACAATGTTTTTATATTGATGACTGTTTTTTTTATTGAAAAAAACTATTTCCATCCAAACACAAGTCCTTATGACATAATATATTTACATCATACTACGACTCGTATGATATCATTTTGTTATTACAGTTGGCATATGGTTGTGTGATATCGCCATTATTTGAAAAGAATTTCATAAAATATAATGGGATTTTCTGCTAGTTACAACATTTATATTTATTACATCAATTATTTGATGTATAAAATGTGTGTTTAGGAATTACTCCATGCTACATTTTTTTATCAATGTTGATATGTAAGAATTCATCATCAATCCTCCTCATTAACATCAATGTTGTGATGTTGATAAGGTAATGTGCATTTAAGAATTACTCTACACTGCATTATCATGATTGAGGAATGCTTGGTCAAGACATTCTACAGTATCCCAACCTGAAGCAACTCATATATCTTGACCATGAATATACATCACTTTATTATTCCTTAATTACTTAAATCAATCTTTTAAAGTATATATACCTCTACCTTATACATGGAATAGTTCATGCAAACTTGTTAAACTATTTCCAAAATCTTTGTGACATACCTTTATTTCTAAAAGATCATTTGTCCAAACTAAAGATGTCAATAATATCAAAATTATTTTGTTGTGCTGAGCCTAAATACCATACCTAGTATATTAATGACATCTACTTTTAGTATTACATGTAAAATAATTATATTGTCACTACTGGGTATAAGTCTTATATTTATATTCATCATTAACTGCCTATGATTTATGTATTACTAAACTATTGATTGAGTTTACAAAAAACAACATTCATTCAAGAATATTAATGTATGTCTCCTTGTTTCCAATTACACAAGATATTATTGTTTGTGGTTATACTAACTAATGGTTCCCCATGAATCTTTCAATTAAAAATTAAGAAGTCGTGTACTTCTCACCACTGACCTAGGTATCACCCTTTCGCAACAACTTAAAGAATACACCTGACTTCAAGTAAGGTTTAAATACTTACTTGGTTAACATATCAGAATACACATATGTCACCAACATATTGTATTTAATACCCAAGTAGAAAACCAAAACATTACATTGATGAATATGCCTAATGTAGAAGTAGTAACTTGATTTTTTAAATCAGTTTATTTAATTTAAGCTTCCATAATATTATTTTATAATATAAAAAGAAAATAACCTTTTTTAATACCTCATTAATTGAAGGATGTTGTGAACAGGTCATTGGAGTTAAATGCCATTGACCTTTTCACATTTTATTTCAATTTATTCTCCATAATAATTAAAACGTAATTGTCTTTTATTCTTATTCACTTTATGAACCTTACCAAGATAGGTAATGGAGAATTTAATTAGTACTTGTTCATTTTTTAACATAAAACAAAACTTGATTAATGGGGTGAAAATGATATGTGAAAGGGATCCATTTAAAGATTATTCTCAATATTTCAATATACACATACCAGTGTAACATCGCCTTATTCATATCATTGCTTCTCTTTCTCCTTGAAAACATCTCAGAGATGAGACTTCATGTTATATCATCCATGTCCTAGTGTAGAGACCACAACTGACACCAGACGTTGATGGAATAATAATGATATAACCATCATACGCTTTGTACATTTGTATCTTTTAAGCAGTTTCACCCTCGCTTCTTGAGGTAGTTTAATAGTGTTGGGGATACTGGCACATTGAGTTTCCTATATAATAGTACGATGCACATGCACCTATATTATTCATGGATACTCATATTAGCATGGACATTTAATTTGTACAATATATTATTTCCGTTTTTAAACAAGTGGTGAAACATTAATTTTTCTTGAAAAATGATTTTTAGAAGATTAGTGCCTATTATCTGATTATCAGTTTAGACATTTTTGATTATTTACTTAAATCATGTAATGTCTCCCACTATTTTATCGGATTCTATGAACCCTATGTGCTAGAATCGGAACACTTTGTCGCTTGAGTATTATAGTGGCAAGGATCCCAAAACCACTCCTCATTGTCTACAAGTTAGGGCTATGACACTACTTGGAGGGTTTGAGGTAGGCTTTTGGCTAGCCGACCACTTTACCTTGAGGTTCTTTGATCAGTTGAGTGAAGCCCCAATTTCAAAAATCAGAACATGATTTGATGAACGCATGCCTCTAAAATTTAAACAAGCTAGTTATGGATATTTCTTTGATGAAATTTTAGTTATGTTGGCACATAACTCTTATAAAGACTCCCCAATAGTAAGAGGCACCCTTAGATATGACATGACAATCACCTCAAACAACCGGTTTTGTCCAAATTTGAACGACGGAAGGTTGTTATGACTTAATATATCATTGAGGGTTTTATTATTTGTACTGTGATAAAATAAATCATTTTATTTTTTTATAAGAATGCAGTATGTGATTGCACTCACAACTAACCATGCATGAAATAGAAATTTTATCGCGTCACATGTTGATTTTGTCTTGCATGATTATTTATTATTATACTATGTTATCGCGAAATAAACTACACATGTATAAAAATAACAAACCATTAAAAAAATGAACAGTTGATCATGAGTAGGTTCTAATGGTTGATCTGTTGAGAAAATAATAGACCAACTGATATCCTAGGGACAATACCACTAGTTGTGTGGCTTGAAACTTGAATAGAAACATGTGCTCAACCAAGGAATCCAAATCATGTCTGGTGCATCACCGTCACATGGTATGAAGTGCATCATACCTCATATCGTCATTATACAACATTACTCGCACGCAGGTGAGGGGGTCTCCGGGAATAAATTAAAACTCTGAGAATGGTTGTGCATGCCCTTATGCATATAATGAAATTTGAGAGAACACGTAGATCATATATTATTTAATTGAACTTATTATTACAAAACCATTGAAATAAATAAATATTTAAATAAATGAAAATAAATAAACAACCACCAGACATGCATTGGTCAGTCTCCAGCTCATGATTAGCATAGGCATTAATTCGTGTATATAAAGTAAATGCAGAATAAAATTAAACGTGCAATAAAAATAAACTTGAGGGTAATAAACACTACCACAAAACTGGGCAAGGCCAGCACCACACTTTTATCAGTGCTAACGAAAAAGCGCTGATGGGGGGGGGGGGGGGGGTACCTTTATCGGCGCTAAAAAAAGCGCTGATAAAAGTTCCCCTTTATCAGCACTTTTTTAGCACTGATAAAGGTACCCCCTTTTAACAGCTCTTTTTTAGCAATGTTAAAGGGTACCCCTTTATTAGCGCTTTTTTTAGTAGCGCTAATAAAGGGGGGATTTTATCAGTGCTCTTTTTAAAAGCGCTTATAAAGGGTCTACTCCCAAAAAAAATTCTTTAAAAAAAACTATTAATATTTAAATATATAGATATAGTTATATTGATATAAATATAATATATAGTTTTTAAAAATAATTTTAAATATAATTTAGATAAGTATAAATATATAGTTACATTTAATATATAAGACATTTAGTGAAAATGGCTTATAAAAAAATTAAAAAAATATTTTTAATTAATAATTTTATAATTATTATGGGGTAATAGTCATTTAATAACAATTTGAAGACTAAAAAAATAATTTTTTTTAAAAAAGATCCAAAATATGTTGAAAACGCAACCCGAACATTAAACGACCATAACATTTGATCCGGGTGTCCATTTGAGCTCTACCACATATCAAATCGAAGCCTGCGATGAGCTCTACGTCGCTGCGACCTAGGAGTGATGTTGGTCAAGGTTTTTTCGAGGCCAAAAAAGGCCCAGAATTCCTCCCAAACTGAGTTTTTAGTTGGGGTACCTTGATTTTTTAACATTTTGTGGATTTTCAGCCTTGTTTAAGGGGTTATTATTGGCTTTTTTTGGTGGGGACTGAATATATTCCAAGGTATTACATTCATATTGATATTATGTTTTTGAAATTTTATTGTTTTTTATAATGAACTGCTATTTATAATCAGATATATAACTACATGTACATATTTTTTATATATTTACACCAAAAAATTTAATTATAAATATAAATAATAAAATATATTTACATATAAAATATATTAGCTTTATCTAAATAATAAATAATATCCATTTTATTTAAAATAAAAACATATGAATATTTATATACCTATTTATTAATCTAACTATATATATATATATATTAATATAACTACATATATATATTGATATAACTATAAATATATATATATTAATATCACTATATATATATATATTAATATAACTATATATTTATATTAAAATAACTACATATTTATATTAATATAACTATATATATATTAATTTAAATATATATTACTATACGAATAAATATAACTATATATATATATATATAAATAAATTGATATATCACTAATAGGAGAACAAATCAATATCGAGGAGTGGAAAAGGCTTCAGGCGCGCAGGGGGGAGGTCTCAAGATCAAATCTAGGTGGAGGCAGGAATGCGCACGCATGGGTGAATCTGGGGCTAGCGCTGATAAAGGGTGGATGGGTGCGTGCGAGCGCTAGAGTGGCGTAGAAAAGTGCTAAAATAGGGGGGGTTCAAGAGCTATAAAAGCCCCCCTAATTGTCATGATTTTTTTAATTTTTTTAATTTTTAATATTTTTAACTTTTATCAGCGCTAAAAAAAAGCGCTGATAAAGGACCCTTTTATCACCACTTTGTTTTAGCGCTGATAAAAGACCCTTTTTATCAGCGATTTTTTTGAGCACTAATAAAAGGTGTCTTTATCACCACTTTTTGCAGCGCTGATAAAGGGGACCCCCTTTATCATTGTCGGCATTTATAGTGTTTTTCTAGTGCTGTTAAAAGCCATTTTTACCGCTGATAAAATCCTTATTTGTAGTAGTTAAATTTAATTAAAAATTTCACTATAATTTTTAATTAAATTAATTCATTGTTCATCCCTAATTAATTTATTTAATTTTAAAAATAAAAATTAAATTGATTAATTAATTTAATTAATCGCTTAATTAAATTAATTACGGTGCATATAAATTTAAATAACCAAAAATTAACGTCTAATTAATTTAATTACCAACTGTAGTCAAAGTAATTAATTTATTTAATTTTTGATTAAATTAAATCACTCGGGCACATATAACTTTATCATGGGCCTATGCGGGTCAGGGAGAAACTACGCACACCCACTTTAGGTTGTTCCGACCCCGTGTAAGGACATTTTGGGCCAGGTTGGTCCACCCAAGCCTGTTCCCGGTTGGGCAGACCCGCCCTGACTTATAACGGGGAAGAGCGAGTTACTTACCATCAATGATGACTGGGCAATGGCCGGAATGGGGTAGGTCTGTGTTGAAGCGAGATAGCTTAGATCGGCCAGTTTGGCCGCAACCGTAATAACCTGATGCAGCTAACAATGCACGCATGAGGGTTCATGAAAGAAGGTACCAGAGGGAGCCAATGTGGTGCTTTTATCTTGAAGAAACTGGATCGTTGGCCCTGTAAGGTTGTGTCGTGGGATGGAGAAGTGGTTGGCACCTGCCGCTGGAGGTCTGTGCACGTGTAGGAACCAAATGGGGCAGTGCGGCCGACCAGTGTGGATAGGGCATGTGGTGTCACCTGAGAAAGTAGGAGGTAGCCTTCAGCTACGCCAAAAACAATGGGGACATGTAGGCCAATGTGAAATTCGGTATCGGAAATTTCATTTATTTTCATATTAAAATTTCATATTTGCTTATCCCGTTTTTTTCTTTCTATTCACATTGTATTATTTAAATACTGTGCTCATTTTTTACATGCTGGAAATTCCCGTGTTTTGTCGATATTTACTTCTGGCCATTGATCTTTTGCACCGACTTGAAATCCTAGACCGTCCATCTACTGCCCTGCTATTCTGGTTTGTTCGGTTTCAGTTTTGGGGATCGTATTGTGGCTATCCAGGGTTGAGTATACAGTTACTCTGTTACGTTGTTCACAGAGGGTTATCAACTCCTTTGTTTTGGGTTCCTTGATAATGATCCTCCTATTTTTGTTTCCCGAGTTCTTGGTTCTGGTTTCTAGCTATTGGATTCCAGTGGTTCACCATCCTCAATGGAGGAAAGAATCGGTGGCCTGCTGATCTCTCTGCACACTGCTGGATCGCGGTTCTTGGTGGAGTTTTTTTTAGCTTCCCTCGATGGCGAATACGTGCAACCCCATTTCAATCTTCGAAGTAGAATATTTGAACCACGGGTCTGGCAAGAACCAGTTTCTGCAACTCCAAACAGCAAGTATTGGTGTCAGCATCCATGGGGGCTTGAAGTGATATAGAAAACCGAATTTTGTTCCGGTGTTTTGAGCTTCCTCTTACCATAGTTCTCAATTTGGATCAGTTTTACCATTTTGTTTTTTTGATCCCATTCGTATCAGTTGTTTTCTTTGTGTTGATTTCATCCAAACTTGTAATCTGGTATTCTTGTTTTGAGCATTAATAATAAAGAATTAGTAGTGTGGTGTTATTTCCGTGCAATAGGTCCCAAAGGGGGCCGAAGCACGTAAATCCCTGTGTCCTTTTATTATTATGCACTCATAGATTTTGTTTTGAATCTTGAATTATCGAAATCACAGCTCCAGGCCAGTCCTTATTTATTTTGTTGTTGTTTGTATTGATTGCACCACTGTATTTTTGTTCCGTTGCCCCAACATACCGCAAAAATGGTATCAGATCCTTTCTGGCTGCTGAGTATTTTGATTTTGATAATCCTCTTGATTTCTTTTCAGATTTTAGTTTCTTTAGAACTGTTTAGCATTGCTGCATTCTGTTACAGCCCTGTTACTATTGTTGTTTCCACTTAGCTTCCCCTACTTATTGTTCTATCATTCATCCTTGTTGTATTCTATTTACAGTTAATTGTATTCTTTGTACAACTTATTAATTTGGGGTTTCTTGAATTTTATTCGCATCTGCATCTCTATTTAATTCTGCCTGTTTAAATTGATTTTTATTTGTTAATAGAAACCATTATATTCATTTAAATACTTTGACTTCTGTATCTCATGGTACATGTTTACCCTTTGATATTGATCGGTTCTTGGGGGCATACGCCTAACGTTGTACCCAACCACTCGACATCCACTCATCTGGATAAACATGACAACAATGCGATATGAAATTGAGGAATTCGATGGGGACAACGATTTCAATTTGTGAAGAATTAAAATGAGAGACCTGCTTGTACAGAAAGGTTTAATTGATGCCCTATGTGGGCCCAAGAAACCCATTACGTCTGTTAATCATGATGGTTAGACTGTTGTATAATACCAAGATATACCCCTTGATGTGCTAGTTAAGGCCCATAACTTCCTTTTACTTTCCCTAGGAGATAAGGTCCTTAGAGAAGTTTCTTTCGAGTCCACTACTGCCGACATTTGGTTGAAATTAGAGAAGTTGTATATGAATGCTTCATTAGTTTATAGATTGTATAAAAAACATCACATGTTTACTTTAAAGATGAAACCTGATAGTCCTATCAAAATGAATCTTAATGAGTTTAATAAAATCATGCTAGATCTTGCAAATATAAGTGTAGCAGTTTGATGAAGAGGATCAGGAAATGATTCTCTTAATTTTTCTTGACAATAATTATAGTTCTTTGGTTGAGACTATGATGTATGGTAGGGACTCGCTGAACCTGGAAGAGGTTAAGTCTGCCCTTCTTTCAAAATATTTGTAGGCTAAGAATGGGTTAGGATCAGTGGGAGAGGGGCATAATGCTGTGGGTAAAACAAATGATAGGGGACAAGGGAAACACAGTGATAAGGGTAAAAAGAAAGGTGCAAGTCAGTTTAGGACACTAATTTTCTATCATTGTGGGAAATCAGGACACTTTAAAAGGGATTGTCCTGAAAGGAATGGTTCGAGGGGTGATAGGGCTCAATCTAATGTTGTTGAGCCCAGTTTTGATGATGTCATCGTTCTGTAGTGTGTCTAGTGTGCTATAGGGGGTATAGTTGTGGGTCCAACTCTGGGTTTGTTTCCTTCTTTGTGTCCTAGGTGTGTTAGGCCTCTCGGGAGGTAACCTGGTGTGAGGACAGTGTAGCGTTGGGTAGTGGTTAAGAGAAGCATATCATGGGAGATGTCTGTATGATCACAAGACTTCATGATGGGGGTGCTGCTGGTATCTCTTTATTGACATTGGCTGGGTACCTGGGAATAAGGTTCTTGATGTCGTAGGTGGGCTAGACTACGATGGTTTTTCCCGAGGTTGATAGCGGGCTGCCCTTGCTTGCTGGGTGTGTTTCCTTGTGGTTATGAGTTGGCTCTAGGATTGGGGCTTTAGGGGTTTTATAGCGGTTGAGGTTAGGAGGTGTCTTCCCTTGTTGCACGTGTCTAGGCAGTGTCTTGTCCTTAGGTGGAGAGAGTCTTCTGGGTCTGTCGTAGATCTAGGTGGAGTGAGTGTTTTCCTTGCTATGAGTCTTATGATGTGTTTTTTGTTTGCTTTCATTTTCATGAGCTGTTTTCTTTGCTACTACTATTTTCATATGCACTGCTGAGTTTATGTTCATGTCTTGTATTGCAGTTATGCTTTGAAGATTGGTACTGCTATGTGTTCTGCTTATGTGCAGGTACTTATTATCAGTGTGATACCTTCTCGATGACATCATTTCAGAGGTCGGCTCACGTAAGTGCAGGTATGCATTTTGTTTATGTTTAGAGAATTTACTTCTAAGCATGTTTAAGTTATAGATTAGATTGAATTGATGAGGGAAAATGTGTATCACATTGATACACATGTTGGAAATAAGTAATGGATAGTTTGACTATCACTTTTTATTGTTGTTTTTGGTTTTCTTTGGTTGTTTAGCTTAATTTCCCAATTCAATTCATAGGTTAGGTGCAAGAACATCGCCAATTTTAATTGAAAATGGTGGGGATTTGTGAAATTCGGTATCAGAAATTTCATTTATTTTCATATTAAATTTTCATATTTTTTTATCCCGTTTTTTTCTTTCTATTCACACTGTATTATTTAAATATTCTGCTCATTTTTTTACATGCTGGAAATTCCTGTGTTTTGACGAGTTTTACTTCTGGCCGTTGATCTTTTGCACCGACTTGAAATCCTGGACCGTCCATCTGCTGCCTTGCTGTTCTGGTATGTTCGGATTCGGTTTTGGGGATCGTATCGTGGCATTCCAGGTTTGAGTGTGCAGTTACACTATTACGCCTTTCGAAGAGGGTTATCATCGCCTCTGTTTTGGGTTCCTCGACAGTGATCCTCCTGTTTTTGTTGCCCGAGTTCTTGGTTCTGGTTTCCGGCTCTTGGATTCTGGTGGTTCTCCATCCTCAATGGAGGACAGATTCGGCGGCCTGCTGATCTCCCTGAACACCACTGAAGAATGGTTCCTGGTGGAGTTTTTTCTCAGCTTCCTTCGACGGTGAAGACGTGCGGCCCCCTTTCAATCTTTGAAGCAGAAGATTGTAACCATGGGTCTGGAGAGAACCAGTTTCTACATCTCCAAACAGAAAGTATTGGCGTCGGCATCCACGGGGGCTCGAAGAGATATGGACAGACGGATTTTCTTCCGGCATTGTGAGCTTCCTCTTTCCCTAGTTCTCAATTTGGATCGGTTTTACAGTTCTATTTTTTGACCCCATTCATATGAGTTGTTTTCTTTGTGTTTCTTTCATCCAAACTTGTAATCTGGTTTGCCTGTTTTGGGAATTAATAATAAAGCATGCATAGGGTGGTTGTCTTGCCGTGCAGTAGGTCCCAAATGGGGCTGAATCACATAAATCCGTGTGTCCTTTTATTATTCTTCACTCTTCAATTCTGTTTTAAATCTTGCATTATCAAAATCACACCTCTAGGCCGGTCCTTGTTTAGTTTGTGGTTGTTTGTCTTGATTGTGCCGTTGTATTTTTGTTTCGTTGACCCAACATACCGCAACAGCCAAGGTGGAAGAGGTCATCCATGTGTCACCTAAGGCTGGCGGCTGTGCCGATTCCCCTGAAACAGTAGAGGGAGGCCATGCAGGGCTCTGTGGGGGGGGGGGGGGCTTGCTGCAACGACCTGCATAGAAGTCTAGACTACATAGCATGAGAGGTAGGTGGTCTGCTTGTCCTGAGTGTGGGTGCCGGAGGGGTGCCCGCTACTATAGGGAGGGAGGTGCTTGGTCAAGGGACTTCATGCGTTGGCTGCTCCACGAAAAGACCACCAGTTGAAGGAGGGTGCTGGAAAAGGTTTGGACCCAGTGTTGTAGTGCTTGCAGTAGGAGGAAGGTGGTCGACCGAGCTCAGGGGCACCAAACTCATGATGGGGAAGTGGCCGGTTGAGGCACAGCCGGACAGGACAGGGCAGTGGCAGTGTCTTGTTTTTTTTGATGTGTCGTGCTGCAGCGAGTCTCCATGAGAGAGGGAGACCAACCAGGGGGGATGCCCCCTGAAAAACTTTTTTCACCTTCCCATGTGGGGCGCCAAACCCTCCTAATTTTCCTCATTATTATTTTTATTTTTTTCCATGACCTGCAAAGCAAGTCACCTATTCCCTCCATTTTTATGTGTGTTAACCAACACTTTCTTTGCATGTCTTTCACTACCACCAGCTTTTTTAAATTTCTAAATGGGTTGTGCCTCATTTTCAATGGGCATGATCAGTTGGATTCACATATTTATTTGTGAGGATTTCCTATATGGAAATATCTAGAATATGTAGATCATGGGTAGATTCTTCTAGTTTTTTGGGGATGCTCAAGGTGGTTAGTGATCATATAGTTGTCTTGGCCGGGGTGAAATTCCCTAGCCTCATTGTAAATAAATCCCTAAGTGAGATTCATTCAGATAGACGAGTTGACATGAATTGAGCATGGTTATATGGGTTATTACACACATGAGACTAGGATTAATGAGATATTACTTGATATGGTCGAGTATGTTGGTATAGCCGATGGACACTAATATGTATTCTTAATGAGTTTTCTTTGTTGGAAACCAGAGCTGTAGAGTATCATTATGAAAGTTTAAATGGAAATTACTTTAAAATGTGATAAGTGGTTGGGTTTTGGTTTAACCTATATTTATATATGGTGATTTTGAAACCCAATATTATCCTTATGACTGGTTTTGGATTTCATGTATGACATTTTGATCAGTGGTTTTTGAGAAATCTCTAGGATACACAGTCTGAGTTGGGAATGTTATGTGATATCATAGGGGAGGTCTTTATAAGAGGTCAAAATGAATGGTGGTTCAATTTGACGATACTAGTGTATGGATATATCATTTTGGGATTTATATGCTCAGTTACTAGAGACCTATTATGGTTAGGACCTGATGAGGTTCTTATATGTTTTTGTGGGGTCCATGAATCCTTATCATTCCCCAACTTGTGGAGTGAGTTCATGGGTTATAAATGGGATTAGTGGATGATAAAATGTAAAATGATGGTGGAAAAGTTTGAGATATCATTTACAATTGATGAATATGATGATGGTGAAGACTCTTGGGGCTATAGAATAAGTTGGTTAGAGAAATAATTGCTCATAGGTATGGCGAGGTGTAGATTTCCATTGGAAATAATGCACTGGGGTATTATTGGTGTATTGAATAAAGTCTCTATAATTGATGATGAGTTGAAAATGGGGTCATGAGGGCTTCTGTATTGTTTAGATAGACAGCTCATATGCGAGGTGAGTTGTAAAATTTTGTGGAAAAGTACATGATGTAGTGTGTTTATTATTTCTTATGAAACACTGAGTGTCTTATCATGTTGGAAAGTTAATAAAATAGTGACCTAGAAATGACGAGATACGTGTAACCATTTTTATGATTTGTGATAATGTATAGGTAGAGCATGTAGTAGGATTAATGTGAGAGTTATTTGATTTTGAGAATTATCACATGCCATGATTTAGAAAAATCGTGACAAGGTGTATGGTGATTGTAGTTAATGAGAATTGGAAAGCAATGGAATGGGGTTTCATGGTGTTAATAAATTCTCACATAGGGATAGAGTTGATGACTTATTTAAGTATCAGGATTGGGGCTCAAGGAATTTAATATTGGATGATGATGGATATTGGACACGTCTATGCCCATTGATCATTAATAAGGATTTACATAGGTGGATAGAAGTCCATAGGATGTTTAGTGTATGATGTATGTTCTAATAAATTTTTAGTAAATGAATGAAGAGGTGTATTTAGTAACCTATCCAAAACTAGTTTTGGGGTTTTTTGAATCACTTAGGATTACATGACTAAGTTTTATTCCAAAAATTTAAGATTACCATGGTACAAGTATCAGTTGATTGTATTTTGATAGTGTTGATATGACTGGTAGTTAGAAATCCATTCATATAGGATAACATTTAGGTGGTATGATAGAGTCTAATTATCAAAAAATGGGTTGGAAAGGAGAAAAGGTATGTGAAATATTTGGGATTAGAGATGACTTACCAATGTTAATGTTGAGGTGAGGCCTTGTGTTTTAATTAGTCTTAGGGGTGAGATTTTGGGTTTAGTTAACATTGATCAGGTGAGAAATGGACTAGTTTAGACTACTGGATTTGTCAAATGAGGTGTGGTATTATTGTTTTGTGAATTTATTGATTCAATGGAGTGAGAAATCACTATGTATTTGACTAGGATAATTGGTATTGTGATCCATGGTCTAATGATTTCTTGAGTAGTGGGGCTAGTTTGGGGGTAATATTGGCATTACCACAACCGATGAGAGGCATATAGTTTGGTTAATGATTAGGCTTAGTAACTGGAAAATAAAATAGAATGGTTCAAATGATAGACATGATAAAATAATGAATCCTATGTTCCATTGGTTATTTGGATAAGAACTTGGATTTAGTATCGGTATACTCAATGTTTTTTAGAGGAAAATGTTTTAGCGTTGATTAGGATAAGTGGGAGACATCAGATCTGGCTCGGTTGATCCATAAATGGATAGAAACTACTGAATGTTTTATGTGACATGATTTATGGGATGAACACCAATTTTTGGCATTATTCATGTGGTAAATACATGTTTTGTGACTTGGTTCAAGGGTTTAACCACTTTCTTTACGTGATTGTAGGGGTGAAACCTTATTTCGTGAATTGATTCAGGATTTGAAACCTCATTTAATTTCATGATTTAGGGGATAAGTCATATTAAAAAACAAAGTGAAGTGCCATTTCAAGGAATTGGTTCTTGGAAAGAATAACGATGTTAGTTGAGTGGATCGTGAGTATGAGTAGGACCTAGCATGTGGTACATTAGCTAGAATTATGCTTCTGGGAAAAATTTACATTGAGGATAACCTTGTTTCTATAGCTGATTATAGAAAATATGTTCCCAATGACAAGATAGTTCTTTTGTATGTATATCATGGTAACATGTTTGTAATCAAGAAGATACATGGGGGGGGGGGTCTGGATATACAGTCTCAAAGGTTGTTTTTTTATGAGGACTAGTGTTGTCTTAGAGAGTATATCAAGGATGAACTACATTAATGTGGGGAGGTTATAAAATCCCGACCCTTATACCATGTTTAAAACTATATAATTATTTTCCTTAAATGTGTTGTTTACTCAATTTTGATGTTTTTAGGGTTTGGGAGTGGGCCGAGATGGGAATTCAGGGATTTGGGTCAACCTGTAATTGAAAAGGTAGAGGTTGTAGCCATTCATGGCATGGAATCATGTGTTACACCAAGAAAATTTGATAGAGGGTAGGATCCCCATACACCAAATATTCTTGACATGACATGAAGTTACACACCATGAAAACATAAAGGAGGGTTTTTAAATTTATATTTTAACCCTTTGTCATGGGGGTTTTAAAATATGCGGGGTCTCTTATTTGGCTAGTAGCCTTATGACACACATCTCACTAGGTTTATCCTCTGATTCAAGAGGGATTTCTTCCTTTTTCATTAGTGAAAATGTCTCTTCTCAATTATGATTAAGAGATAAGGGTTAGATTTTGTGAAGTAGTGGGTGTCCTAGACCCAACTATTCAGTTATTTAGATTAACATATTGTGTATACAATTAGCTATACATTATTTCATATTACCATTATTTTGTAGACATTTCTGCATCCACTATTGAAATGGTAATGTCCAAAGATAACTTTTCATATCAAGAGGTTATAGAAGATCTTGGTCTATAATGAGAACATCAAGATACAATGAAATTAATCTTAAATATATCTTCTATGTTCTAGATACATCGTACTGATTGGAAACAGAAGATTATTGACTATCAGGTGCTGGGATCATAATCATTGATACTTCTTCTCATGAAGTTCTCACCTGGTGATATCTATTAGTGAGATTGTGAAAACTGATCTACCAATAGGAACACCACATGTCTTGGGTTTCATTGGATTTCCCAATCTATGATCATGTTTAATGGTCTCCTAACTTGAGATCATTACCAATTTATGTCATTTGATTGCATACTTTGATGAAGGATGAAATCAATTTCAATGAAGTCAGGGTGATGTAGTTTGTGTTGGGTGTGTCAATGGTGGAATGACAGTGGTTGAATGGTGAAGAAAGGATTTGTTGCTTCAAGATTATGATAGTAATATAGATTAGACCATGTTGATAAGGATGAAAATACCTTTATAAGACTATAGTCATGGCAGTCAGGGGTAAATCCATCCAGTTAAATCAACAAACAATAAATCAGGAAAAGGGTGATGACATGTGAGTGTGTCATGCTTTATGAGATATTACAGACAAAGAGATTATATTACACAGTGTGTGTTCGTAGGTTGGTTTTCGCTACTATGACAATCTTTATCTCTTTAGGGGCAATGATGGGTTTCTAGATCCCGCTCTTGGTTTGTGAACGATATTCACTACTATTGAGATAAGGGCCCATAGGGTCGCACACCATAGAATATTCAAGAATCCTCCCTATTTAGTTGAATATGAGTTTTGGATATGGTGGGTGCCACCACTGGGGTCCAGGATTTTTATAAGGAAAAATTATCAGAAATGCAATAAATAACTTCATATTATTCATGTTTAGAATAATGATCATTGAATTTATTTATTAAATACATTTATGAGAATTAAGTAAATACTTGAAATATATTAATTGATGAATATTAAATTATTCAAGGTTCAATTAATGTTTATGGGAATGAAGATTCAAGTTTGGGACTCAATTAATAACCCGTAATATATTTTAATATATTACAAGTTAGTGATAATAATATTTATGACTCAGATTAGTAGTCATAAAATGTTGTTAATAGTGGGTTGGTTATTCAGGGACCGGGTTGGCATTTTAGGGTAACTACATGACACTATAAATATAAAAGGAGAGGACATTACAATACAGTATTCCTAGAGATTCTCTCCCCTATTCTCTCTCCAATGATCTAGAGAAAGAGGATCTAGATCCAAGGAGCTCAGATCAACCTATATCTCAGGCATCACTAGCGAAGCGATGTGGTGATCACTGGTGCATTGAAGGTGTCATCATAATTCCATGCTAGAACCTGGATTATGATGAACAGTGCTCCTGTGGATTTCTTAAAGTGCATGTGGATGATCTAGAGGAATTTGATATCATATTCACCCAGAAACGATCGCCAACGATGAGAAGACATCGTGTGTGGATTCCTATTTAAACCTATTATTTTTACATTTTATTTTTGTGATAAAAACCCTTCACGTGTTGTCCTCGGATTCGATCGGGCTTCTCTTCACCGATGTTGACAAGTTTACGTCGATTGTTGGTGGAAATGTTTTGAATCTGACCTATTTGGGGCTTCCTCTACACACCCAATTCCTTTAAGTGGTATCAGAAGAACGCGTGTCAATTTTAAGAAAAATAAATAAAAATTTAATTAAAATATAATGAAGGGAATCGATATTATCCGAACACTGTAGACCACATTTTAATCTGATACTGGATGACCATTATACGGTCTAACAACTCTCTTGGTTTACCCACATATATCACATCTATCATTAAACCATTAGGAAAAACCCTGTAACTTAGGTGTAACACTAATCTCACCAATATCCTGATCCACAAAAATGCATTATAGAGAAACTAAAATGAAAACACCCCATCTTTGGGGTTCTATTAAAAATATACATCGTTCCACCCATACTCAATTCATCTACCCCCTAAAGGGTTATCCTCAACTCATTTCGTAGTCAATAGAGAAAAAATTCATAAGATAACACATCTATTCACTTTGTTCAAGTTGTTACAACATAAGAATATATTGTAAAATTTCAAATCTAGAATAACATACCCAATATAGGGTTAGGAATAAACCAACAAGGATTACTAATGTTGATGAAATATCACAATTCTCAAAGAAACCATTCAAAATTAAATTCACAATATGTATAACACACCTCAATCCTGTAGACCCTACATCATATATGTCTCACAACATATGATCTATCTCCATTCACACTTACCAAATCATAATATTGAGCCATTCATACTATGATTCACATAAAAAATTTTAATTTGAAAAATTAAAAATACCACATCTCAAAGAAAGAAATAGCAGGAGAAACACCCCTCTATTCTCTAAATTTTATATCAAAAGGATCACATAAACCAAATTCTCTCAACAACCACAACTACCCATACATAAGGTAGATATTATATACACATTATGTCTATATCATTTACATGGGTTCCTAATTCTACATTATTAAATTTTAATTTACCATAAATTCACACAACAAATTCCTCTATTGAAGTAAATTTCAAGTACAAGTTATAGAGGAAATAAATTTATAAGTTTTATTTTACATTTTATATAGCTGACAATACATAATAATAATGATATGTGATCATATAATATAGTATCAACCATTTAATTTGGCCAAAATTGTCACAAAAAAGGCCTAGTTAAATGAAATTTCAATTAATTTTCATAGATGAAAATACATTATAATTTAAAATTGGAATTTAATTTAGCTGAGCGTTAATACTAACCAAGACAACAGATCAGATAACATGATTTTATCCATTTAAATTATCGGTTCAGTAAAAACCCACCATACACATATGAGGGAATCACCATATAATTTTTTTGACCACTCTAAATAACTTACCCTTGTTAGAGTCTAGGTAAACAGTCATACATATAAAAGTTATTCATCTTCTATCTACCTTGCCCGAAAAGTTAAAAAAAATAAATTTGGCTCTAAAACCACTTTGTCGCATCCCTCATTTTGAGGATATTAAATAGTATCAATACTAATCATTTATAATATTCCTCATGTATACCTCCCTATATGCCAAATGTCACTGACTAGCAGCACAAGTATAATTTGGTATAGGGAAGAGACTATACCATCATATAAGTTTAAAAAATAGTGTAAATAATTATGATAATCATATAAAACATTATGATAAATAAATATGTAAACAGACACCCAATAAAATGTTGATACATAAATCAAAACTCATGATATATCAAAAAAGATGATATATAATGTCTGGTAGTTGTGCATAAACAATAGTCTTATATATAAATCCTGAAATTACAAAAGACAATACGAAGAAAAAATCCATCAAACAACCATGCATCCAAGTTCAGTACCAAACTCCCATGCTCCATCATATGAACCCATTTCCATCATCAATCCTAGGGTTCTTACCCTAGTACTATATTGAAAAATTAGGGTCTTATCATGTACCAACTGATCGCCCAAGTAGGGTGTTAGTACAACATAGTAGTCCACCACCAATGGTGCTTATAAACATATCTAGTATGAGAAATAATGTAGATGTAGATGTGCATAATAAAATAATGTCTTGATATAAATTAATATATAGCTATTTACCCTCACATTATAAAATGACACATTGGATAAACCACACCTACTTTGTATTAATTAAAAAATCTATATCCATAATATGTCATCGTGAAATAATTCTGAAACTAAGGGCTTCATCCAAGGAATTCCAATTAATTAGGTTTCATTACTAAACCAAAGTGGGAATCACAAAAAAACATTCTAAAACATCAATAATCATTACAAAACCCAAGGGGTATCAACCAAATTATTACAAGGCATTAGAATAAAATACCTATTCCTAGGAGGATGATCCTTGGTAATCATGTAATCATCCATCGCTATCAAACCAAAAGTGTATCAACCTTGGTGTTTCAAGATATCAAGTGTCATCAATGAACACAAGGTGTATCACATTTGGAATTCAAAATAACAGTTATAAACTATGCATATATTCCACTTATCAATAAAGTCATTTAGTTCAACATACATTAGGTCTCATCCCCAAGCCCCAATAGGGCTACCCCTTTTATTTATCATTTAATTTCCCAAAATAATCCCTAAGGTAAAGAAAATAATAAATCTAATTAGAATTTGTTTAATTTTAAAAAACCAGTACTTTAATAGTAATCACATACCACAAATTATAGAGTACACCCAAAGAAACCCCAATCACTCATGCATAGTTATATCTCTAGTCTACGAAACCCCATGGGTCACCTTTCTAATAACCCAAAATTTATTTTTAAATGATGATCACCAGAAGAGGTGGCTATAGAACTAACCACAATTAAATAATAAAATTTTGAAGTATAAGGGTTCCCTTTTTACACTTATTTAATCTACCAATTTATTTCCAATGCTTTTCACTCCCTACATGGGGAATAAATTCTGGATTACTTTCCAATAATCATTTACTGTCTTATTATGAGGTTCAATTCCATTATTTTGTCTAATAAACATGTAATTATATTTTTGTGTTCAAACAGATGGTATGGTTCATGTGACCACACAATGAAAATACACAATAAATAGTGAAAAACTTATGTGATAACTTATAAACTACCCAACTTATACTCATATATAACCACATGTATAATATTGTCCTATTATTTAAGGAATTCCAATATAAATTTAAAAAAGAAGATAAATACCCTAAAATAGGGGAAATTAACATAAATCACAATAAATTTCATGATATTAAAAGAATTTAAAAATAGAAAGAGGAAGGATAGACTCACCTCTTTCTGTTGAGAACAATGAAAGGCGTACAATTATATAGAGGAACTTGGATAAAATGTGTCTTGAAGTAGAGTGGAATATAAGGGGAAGGTGCATGTAAATGCTACGATCAAAAATAGATATCACCTCTCATATTTTAAAACCCCTTAAGTTAAAGGTTTAAAAAATCATTAAAAAACCTTACTATGAGGTTTCACGGTGTGAACTGATATGTAACACCATGAATATTTGTGGTAAGGGGATACTCATCTCTGCCTATATTTTTCATGGTGTTACAGACTTTATCGCACCACAAAAGGTGACAACCTATATTTTTCTAAATATAGGTAAACTAGAATTCCTTAATACCCATCTTGGGCCACTCTCAAATGCTTAAACTTTAGAAATTGAGTAAATTAAACATGTTTAAAAAAAATGGTTCTATAGACCAAATAAGGTTCAGGGTTTTACAATCTCTACCTATATTGGCCTTCTGGATTTTTTTGGAGGTGGAATATAAAATTTATTCTTTTTTATGTCATATATAATTATATATAAGTTTGAATATATTGAGAAATTCATATAATCTTCAAGAGTATTTCGATGGGATCAACATTATAGAAAAATCATATAATATTTTCTCTATGTTTATTTCATGAAATTTATCCCATTGGAGAAGTTTCTCCAATGTCTATTTTAGGTCATTCAACTATGTAAAAAAATTTCATTATTATTCATTCACTCACTAATTTCAATTTAAGAAATAATAGAATCTTACCATCCTTATTGTTGAGAAAAACTCAAATAAGAATAGGTAGTCGAGATATTTCCAAATAGTGATAGATCAATTGATTAGATTGCTATAAAAAAACATATGGCCTTATAAAGTTTGAATATAGTATCTATGCTTGGTTACCTCATGTTTCTCAGGGGTGCTTATATGTAGGACACACATGGAATAAACATTAGGGAGTTGCGACTTTAGGTCATCTAACCCATTAATAGATGAGAAGCTATAATTTTTGACATTTTTTAGGGGAGGAGTAATGTTTAAACATTTGGGGTATAGATTTTAATTTTTTTGTATCAATGAAAATTGATCATATAAGGCCTTGAATAAAGTTAAAAATTAACCAATTATTTTTACATACAATACCTCTATCTGTATTGGGATCTTCCATAGTTGGCTATCTTGAATGTTGGATTGATGTTGGTTCAAAGGAAGGAACATCTGGGGGTTTACCTTGGAGAAAATTAATTGGATAGAATGATGTGAAATATTCCCAATTAAGCATCTTGGTTCCTCTATCATGCATCAAAAAGTTTTTTCCTATTGTGGTAGATCAACCAATTGGTGTGATTACCCATTCTAAATTCATTTTTAATTAAGATGTTCCCACAAAGAAACATAGCATTAATCTACTATAAATATTTAATTTCTTTATGTAGATGAGATTTTTACTAATCTGTGTAAAAAGAATAAATAAGTTCAAGTAGTCAGTAAATTGAAGACAAGACACCACCCTTTCCCATGATTATGGGATATTTGGTGGTTAGTATTGTTAAATCAGGCCGGGACCCTAAGGCTTAACATTACCATTTACACCAAATGTGCATCTAATCTCAATGTTTCTTGAGTCATGAAGGGTTATATAATGAATAATTATTAGTATATGGCTTATTAATAGTATCATTTTCTAAGGAATATGATGGTTTAGATGTAATTAAATTCATTGATCCAAATCTTGTCATCAATATTTATGATATATGGGTGTTCATCATCTTTTGGGAAATTATAAAGGGAAGGGCCACCGCTTATTTTGAACTTATTAAATGGGATTAAGACATTTTGGTTCTTATGGGGTTTTATCTCATTATAATTTCTTAGATGATAGTTTAAAAGAGTAAAATTCTCATATATGGTGATTTATATTGAATTTCATTGAACAAACACCAAGAATATTTTTGGAAATTGGGTGAATTGAATTTTGATCTATAGTTTTACCACCAACCTTATAAACATATACCTCCTTGTGGGTGGTGTAGTGGGGAACAAAATCACCTTCTACCTTGTCATCCCCATGGTACAAAATAATTATGATTAAAATACCCTCATCACTATGGGATAGGTTTTTTCTTATGATTTTGTATCTATATCCATACACACTTCTCATTATCATGATGTAATAATTATTTTATGTGGCTTATCTTTTAGAAATTATGGTTTCCCTAGTTTGGTAAATGTTGTCCGAGGGAAAATAATCTTAGAGTTTTTCTTTACATGGCATGACTTATCTAATTTGGGTTCAGTTCAATATTCCATGATAAAAAAGTTTAGTGAAGAAACATGGTAGTTTCTTAATACCTTTAAACACCTCTATCATTATATTTGTGTACTAGGTTTTCCTTCATAAAAAATATTTATATAATTCTTGGTTTTGGGATGCATATAATGGTAATAATGTTTCATATCACCTTGAGAAAACATTCAATGGAGGGATCCATATTTAAGCTCTCATGATATCACTAATAATAAAAAAGAGAGGAAAATCTAGCATGAAATACCACCATCAATCAATGATGTGTATATGGGAAGAAAATTATTTGTTATATAGAACAACTTAAATAAATTTATCTATGAATATTTATTTGAAGGAAACCCATTTCTTGTTAGACATAAGGTCCCACTCTAATAAGAGGGAAACATGGAAAGACTTCTATCATTTTTCATCCAGTATCTTGATGTGACTGACATACCCAATGTATGTCCTACACTGATAACTAAGAAAAATTAATTTTCCTATAAATGGTGATGAATAAATGACGTGTATTGTTTATTTCATGATATTGGGAATGAAATTAAAATTAGTGGATGAGTTTCATTATAAAATAACTATCATATCATCAAATTGTTCTTCCCACACATCATATGTTTCAATCATATCCTTATAAGTGGTCAAATAATGATGTTCTAACAAAATAGTATATTTAATTTTTTCTCTTTCAATTGGGACTATACCAAAAAGAGAAACATTAATTTATCAATATTTCAATATATATAATTGAATAATTTATATTGAAACCTATCTTGGTGCATCCAATAACTAATATATACTATCAACCATCAATCAAACAATATTTGATGATGCTATCATGGGGTTTAAGAGAATATCAAAATAATAGAACCTTTTTTAGTAATTGAGATATTTGTAACTTTATGGATAATAGACTAAGTCTAGAATAGTTCAAAAAACATTTGTGGTATATCACCAAGTGGATGGTTTATTTGAGAGACCATCATAAATACTAACTTCTAAAGAACTAAGGAATATAGAGTTGAAGACTCTATTTAAGTTCCTTTGAAGATATGTGTTTATAGGATGCTGGGAATGGTGTAAATCTTATTCTTTGGTATGAATAATCCCATTAATGTTGGTATATACTCTAAAATATAAGTAATTATGGTGTCACTATAATCCTCTTATCTACCACCTAACTATGATGTTGGAGAAGAAATGATTTTGTTACCTTTGAGGCCTTTTGCAGGTTAACCCACATTGGTTACCAATTTCCCACAATTGGGTCTCTCTATCTTCTTTATGGGGAGGCCCTCCACGAATAGTGATTTATTATTCATCATGAAGAATACCACCATTTTATTTTATTATTGTGATATCTTGGAGAGAATCATTATTATGGATGGTTTTGTGAGCATATGGAGGACCTCTATGTTAGTTGATTACATCGGCATGGGGAGAATCCCCATAGTGTTCATTATTTGTGAAACCATGTGGAAGACTTATATGGTGAAAATTTACTCTATAATTGGGAGGAACATTAGATATGTTTTATTATTCATTATGAGGAGGACCTAATTTCATGTTTTCATTTTCATTATAGGGAAGGCCATTATATTGATTTATTTTCCCCAAAGTAGAGGAGTTTTCTATTAGGGTCACTAAGGAAAATCAATAATACAACAGGGTCCTCAAACTAAAAATTATCATGAAATATATTAGTCAATTATTAAACATGGTAAAAAACTATAGATCATTGATTTAATTAATAGATGTTCCTTCCTCTTGGTATTAAGCGAGGTTTACCCATAATATGTTTTATTTCTCAATGCATGATCTTGAGCTAACAAGATAGAATCATCATGATTGGATTCCAAAAATAATTTGGGTCTTATAGAAATGGATATAGACACAATTTTTTTGATCCCTAAAATAAAACTCTAATGTTACTACATGTATGTGTGTAATATGTTCATCCTCATCCTCTACGCAATTAATGAAATTTGTCTATTAGGGGAGAGACTCCTAAATCAGTTTGACGTATTGATGGGGCCCTCCTACGCATGATTGTTCTGATGTGTGGTGTTGACCACATTGGTTTTAGTTCACTGATATTTTTCTATACTGTCAATCAAGGTAGGATTATGTCATAACAAATTTTCTCCCAAAACAATGTGTTCAGCATCAAGCATTGCATATTATTTATTTGGGAATGTAAGTTTTGGAACATTTAAGATTGATAGGTTTTTGTAAAGACAACCTATGTATATGATATCACCACATGTTGAAATTGATGTTCAGTCCTACCGATTGACAATGTATTTCCCTATACCAATTAGGATACAAAAGATTTTATTTCTCATTGGAGGAAATGTTTTTTTGGATTTTATGGGTTATCAAGAAATAATCATCAGAAGAGAATCATAAGTAAATATTCATGATTAATTAATGACATTTATATGTAATGGGTTTCAAATTAATTTCACAATTACTATTTTTTATGTTTTGACATATTACCTTAATTTCAACTTTATTGGTGAGAAAATTTAATTTATTTTAATATATATTTTGAAATTGAGTGGACTGGAGTTCGGATAATCCCAATTTTATATTTTTAGACACAAATTAATTACATTATATTATTTATTAGTGGTGAAAATACCTATGATAAAATAGGTTAATTTGATTCACAATTTTTTAGAATTTTATAAAACAATTTATCTTCACACACTCGAAGAATAAGGCATGTCATGATATATGATTAATAAGGGATTGATTACACTGTATTTTAAAGCTATATAGGAAGTTTCTCCCAAGAATGATACCATATTGAAAGGTGAAAAAATCAAGGAATCATAAATCCTATTAGTGTTTAAGAGTTTATAGTTTATATTTTTTAGTTTATAAATATAAATCTATATTGATATATTATATATTTATGTCTATTTTGTATCCATGAAGTACTCAAACTAGCATAAATGAAAAAATATAGTAACTCAATAGTTATTGAATATTTTAATTTTAAATTTTAAAAAATAAAATAAAAGTAAACCATAACTAAAAAAAATAAATATTATAAAAAATAAGTGACAATAAATTAATTTCAATGGTTGGATTTCCTAAAATATCATTTCCTTTACTTATGAATAAATTTTAATTAGTTAGTTGAAATAATACTAAGTAATTCACATCATTTTGATCAATTTAAATTAATAATATCACAATACTTTCAATTATTTATGACTAAAAGAACTTACTCAATATAATCTGCATTACAACACAATATTGTAAATAATAAAATTATCAAGGTTACTTCCATAACCAATATCCATCTTTATTGTATATATTTAAACCTTTTAAAATTTTTATAAAATTATTAATTGAGACAAATATATATAATATAATATTAATGTTTAAATAATGAAAAATATATTAGTCAAAAGGTAATTTTATCTTACATTACATACACATCCTTATAGTCTTAATATAAAATCTATTATGGTGAATACTCACTAAATATTTATAGAGAATAAACCATATATGAAAAATCCATTTGAAATGATTTAGGATACATGGAAGAGACGAACATATCAGAGAAGAATAATTTAAAAAATCAAGAAAATGTTCAGTTTTCCTCAAGAATTCATCCAAGTCTTCCACATAAAATTTATATATTTTCTAGATCAATATAAAAATGAAAAAATGGAAAAAGCTTCTCCAAAATAAAAAAACGAATATTTATTGTAAATAAAAATCATGGAAGAATTGTAGGCATCGTGCCATAATATCTGGATTTCCATAGAACCTTTTATATATTATCTACCATATTTATTTTATCTCCATTAGTAAAAAAACAAAAATTTCATTCATTATGTTGTAATGAATATTTGTTGGTCATAATCCACTTGAATATTCAGTGGACAAGGGATGATAACCAATCAATTATCTCGATCTACCACTAAAAATATATCCATTATCAAATTATTATGTTGTAATTCCTAGTGTAGTACTATGTGATTTATGTATGGTCATACTATCAATTAACCTATCTCTATTATAGCATAAAATTCTATTTGTCTTTATAAAGCTCAGTCATACCTATAATTCATGGTATAATGGTGAATATTTTAATATGAACTAGTTCTTTCTTTAGTTCTTCAAATCCTAGTTCACACAATTATCATTGATCTAACAAACGAAAACTCATAAACATATTGTCACAATATTTTTCAAATAAAAATAGTATAATAAAATAACCAAAATAGAAAATAATAATATATTTAGATGATTATATATATATATATATTAATTTTAAAACATAGATATATAATCATTTATTTTCATATTCATAATATTCACATATTTTATCACTACATTGAATACCACAGAGACATAAATAAAATAAAAGGTTTTCTTAACATCACAATAATGGTATAATAGGAATAAATATTATGAAGAGATAAGTAATATGATTCAATTGGAATAACATGGGATAATAAACATTTATGAAAAAAAAATTATCACATAGAAATATGGGGTAGGTGAAGTTATATAATGATAACTTAATAATACTCAGAATCAAAAAAATATGGCACAAAAATAAGAAATTTTTAGTCCCAGATGAAATATTATCAACTATTAATGTGATGTGATTAAATGATAAAAAAAATCTCACAAATATCACCATAATTATTAAAATGTGTATTCACAAAAGAAATCCAAGAAAACAAGACAATACAAATAGTTAATTAGAACAACACTTGACATAAAATATTTCTATAAGATTAAAAATATAAAAATCTATGTTGGTTAAATCCTTGATTTTTAGTAGTTTTTATCCCACATCATACATGACTATATTATTATAAACTAATAATATAGTCAATAAATAAAAAATAAAGACCAAAAATCCATTTTTTATTGATAAAAAATGTGTTCATAGTGTCCATGAATCTTGATAAATACTCTTCAAGAACCTCAAATGTTGGAACATGTGTGAACATTTATTCTTATCCTTAATCCTAACAAATTTCTATTTATAATGGAGGCAACATAGACATGCACTCCAAGGTCCAGTACTAAAACACAAACTTTTACAAGTTAAATTTCACCCCAAGTGATATGATCTATGATAACATTTAAAAAGTATCACATTAGTATTACATCTCATTATAATATCACACAACTCATAGAACCATTTGGTTTAGTATCTTTGAGAGAAATTAAAAATGAAACTTATTTTAAAAAACTTATTAATATTTCTAAATAATATAACCATACAAGACTCCCTTCTATACATCCCATATGTTATATTCATCATCATAACCTAGGGAACGAAAAAACAAGAAAGGGGTGATCTCAGATACTCAGTAAGGGTAAACATAGGTGTTAATAATAAACTATCATAAGTGAGCATAATATGATCTTAAGTTTATAATCTGGAAATATAAAAAATGTATACCAAAAAAAAATATCATAAATCATGAAATAATTGAAAATTATGAATCAAATGAGCGAGGAAACATTTTTTAATAAACATGATCCATGAGATAATAACACTAGGATATCTTATAAATATATAGAAAACATTATCATATGAAAATTTCACAATTTTGAGTCACAAAATGGATCCTATGATTTAAAAAAAAATTAATTAAACTCACATATAAATTACATTTATGAGTAACACACATTTTTCGATGCTTGGGAGACAATATAATTATACATATGTATACATGTCTCATGAGATATAAGTTTTTAACTAATTAATTTTAGTGAGATATAATACCCCACACATCATCCATTCATACTTACGTGTGCCACTGGAAATCAACCATTAATCATAATATAAAGGAAACATGGAATGAAAACAAGTTTAATTCATCACATCATAAATACATATGGGAGGAAAATGGGATTCATATCATTTATATATATAATCATATAAATAAAACAATCATAGTTATAACAATAATCATAACATTATAAACCCACAGAAATTAAATGGGTATCCAAATATATTCATGAACCTTCTAGGTAAATTCCATTCAATCAAAATAATTCAACATATGGTATTTACACCATATAGAAAAATAATATACGGTTAAGTCAATAATTTACCCAATCAATTTATGCATGTAATATAGGTGAAAACCATTCATTCAATTTAATAAAAAATAGGGTATTCATAAAGAAAAATCATTGGAAGAAAATTATACTCATTCACAGAGGATATTAAGGCATGAAAAAGCCAGTGATGTATCATATCTTTGATAAAAAATAATATTAAATAATTAATCCACGGATAGAAGGGAAATTTTATAATTTTAAAAATCTCCTCGATCAAGCATAAGATATGTCAAAGTATAATTATTTAGAAGAAAAATATTTTTTATTAGTTTTAGAAAAATAAATTTTCAAATAAGAAACATCCTTAATATTTTCAAATAATTTTAGAAGAAATATTTTATAAAACTAAAAAAATATATAAATTTATTCTAAAACCCATGATAATATAGAGGTAAATTTTCATATAAAATGAAAAAGGTTTCAGAATGATACGCTCGCAGAGAAACACAAAAATAGATTCTTTTTTAGAAAAAGACCCATACCAAGATTTCAACACTATTTTCTATTAAAAAATAAAAAAATAATTCCAAGGAATTAAAAACTGAATTTTTCAATTTTTGAAACATATATAAGTATATCCACATAATGTGTAATGGAATAAAATATATGATCATAAAAAGAAATTACATTTTTTATATTTTTATAATACTTTTATTGAAAAAAATAATATTTTAAAAGATTATAAAACATTCTATTTAATTTAAGAGGAAAATAAAACAAAGATAACCAAGGATAACCATAGGGGAAGAAAATAATTGTTATATTGTATAAAAATACTGTATAAATACTGCATATGGGTTAACACATTTGAGTTACACTTAAATAAAAAACTTTGAAGAAAAAAATGACAAAAAATAATCACAATATATGATTAAAAAATGATAATTCATGAAATAATATAACAAATAAGAAGTATATACACCATATAAAAGTAAATTTCTGAATAAAAATAATTATTCCTCATGAAATGAGAATGGTGGCCAAAAAACCCTTTTCAGTGTCATAATCTTTGAGGTATGAATTATTTGTTAATAAGGTTATAAGGAATAATTATAAGAAAATACAAAATAAAGAGGAAAAAAATAAAAATTATTCATTAGGAATAATATATCAACCTTTAAAAAATATAATTCAATAAAAAAGTTTGTCACTCGATGGATGAAAATTGAGTTAACACAATCCTTTGTAGCTTTTGTGAAAATTGTGTCAAAACAACATGAGAGAAATAAAATAGAACATAACATTTAATATCATGAAATATAATACAATAATGGTAAAAAATATGAAATTTTATATAGATACAACATTTCAATGAAAACATGGTTTATAATAATAAACATGTCTCAATGGTTGAAAATCTTAAAAAAACGCTTACCATGTTCCTGATTCATTATGTGTATGCACCAATATTCTTGAATAGTAAAATAATTTTTATTAGAAAAATTATTAGGATAATTATTAATATATATTACATTTAATACTAAAAATTTATTATTATATGGATTTTATTTATTTTTTTTTATATTTTCATGAAATTGAAATTTTTGTTATCTTATTTTGGTAATTTTAGTGATCGACGAAGATATTTTAATATAAAGTTAAATAATTAATATATACTTTAAAAAATTATAAAATAAAAATTATTTTAATAATATTATTATATAAATTTCTATATTCATCCATGAAAGATTTATATAGAATATTTAATATAGGTTGTTAAACTAACCAAAACAAGAACACACAATAACTCGATGGGTGAATATGGTTAAGGATTTGCATAATTTAATTATAATAGAATAATAATGTTATTATTTATCTAGTTTTATGTTTCTAAATTATATTTTATGTTGTTTTTATAATTAATTAAAATTAACATGAGAAATGAAAAACATTACTTCATGGAGGTGATAGTCCACTCAATACCCGATTAACGTTATATTGTTTTTCAAGTTTATGAAAATGAATAAAAAATGGTAGTCACATTAATATAATAAAAATTATTTATAATAATGATACTTAGGATGTTATATTACTTTTTTATATTATTTTTGGAAGATAATGATTAAGATGTAGATTTAAAGAGTTGGTAATACTTACATTTCTACAGTGAATTTTCACTTGAAATAATCATTGGAAATGTATGGATTGGACTAACATATGTTAACCATAGGATTTAGTAAATTATAGGTAATTATAGGAGAGTTAATTTAGGAAATTTTTAATGGAAATTTTTATGGTTATGTTTAACTATGATATTGATTAGGTGATCCCCTTTTATAAGTGAAAAAACACATTTGTGAACACCCATTATTTTTCAAAAAAATAATGACACTATTCAAGGGTAAATGGTTTGAAAAGTGATAAATAATATATTATGTTGTGATATTAGGTAATTAAATCCTCAAAATTTATTTCCATAATTGTTCTAAGTCATTTACTCATATATGTCTATTTTTATTTATTTTTTGTTTTTGCCGGACTGACTTATTTTTTACAAAGTAACTTAGGTTTTTTGAAACATATAAAATAAAAAATGTTACCAATTTTTTGTGATATAAACATAAATTACATATAATTAAATTTATAAATAAGAGAAAAATTAATTTTAAATTAAAACGTTATATATAAAAACTATTTTTTGTTGAAAAATGAGGTTTTAACCATTATGTGTTTTTAATCATATTTTTTATTGATTACAAATTAAATGTATGTTAAACTAATTATATATGTGTTCAAAAATATTATTAGATCCATTATTTGAAATTTATTAGTTTAATTTATTATATGAAAATTACACAATATTAATAAAATAAATCATTTAAAATAACTCTTCCACTATTATCTCTATATTTAACACTATTCTTAGTAATATCAATTTTATACAAAAGAATGAAAATTAAATTTTACAAAATATATTAAATTTTTGATAAAAAAATATAAAATTAACTTTTTAGTTTTAATTTCTATATGCTATAAAAATTTATTTTTAATATAAGCACATAAATATTGTTTTAGAGTAAAATATTACTCAATTTTTCTAAGCGTTAAAAATAGGTTTTCTAAATTAGAAATATTATTTTTAAATGATTTATTTTAGTTATTAAATATACTTATTTTATATATATAATATTTTATAGAATTCTAATTCATTATTTTATTTAGATAATATCATAAAAGTGACAGTTTTGGAGAATAATATGTATTTTCCCCATTTACCTAAAAATAAATTATTTTAGAAAAATATAAAAAAATTAACAGAATATAATTTTTACATGTGGAATGAAAATGATTAGTTAATTTTAAAAAATAAAAAATAATAAAATTTATCTTTTATATGAAAATAATATTTATAAGTAAACATTCATTTTGTTGGAAATTCCTCTTAAAACACTAAGTATTCATAATCATATTTTGTTTTCATTTATAATGGATACAAAAGTTTTATCCACCATTGGTTATCATTATTATTATATATTGTTTTTCTAACATGTCATATGTTTTTTAGTTTAGTGTTGTGTGTATGATAATCTTTCAAAAAAATTTTTATTTAAAGAAAAAAATTATATAGTAAAATCATTGGTCTTTATTGTCTACCCCTAATTAAATAAATTATACCGTAAAAATTTTAATTATTAATCACTGATGAATGTAGGTGATGATATTATTAACAAATTTGTCAACCTGGATATAACTTCTAATATGAAATCTATCTTACTCTATTAAGCTACATCATGTAACTTATATTTCCTAAAACACCATGAATTGTTTGATACAACAATATACACAAGTATGTATAAACCCTAATCATTAATTCTTAATAACATACCTTTCATAAAACTATTGAAATTTCAAAGACATTAACCCATACCGAAACCTAATATTCTTCCAAAAATATACTCCATCTTTAATCCTCCAATGGTATTAATCACTAGTCAATAAGGTCACACACTACTAAATATATATCATAATCATAAAAATGAGACAATCTTTCCCAAAATATTATCAATAAAATATTTATCAAATAAATAATCAATTACATGATTTTCAATAATATATTACTCAATTTTCTCAAAATAAACCAACCTTTTAAGCCTATGTGTTTTCCATCCGTCAATCACGTGATCTTCAATAGTTATAAAAAAACTATTCTTGTCATAATATCACTTTTTATAGTTATTTATAAAATTTTATATATGTTTCATAACCTTTAATGAAAAAATATTAAAGAAAAATCATTAGATGTTTCACATAATCCTTATATATTTTGGAATATACCAAACTATCATCGATAAATATCACTCACTAATGAAAATAGGTAAGACTTCCAATAATTAATTTATATTAAGATATCAACCTCACTACCTTATGTAAGACTAGGATTCTCATATTTTTCATCATAACATGAATATACTAAGATTCTAAACCATATATGTGTTCTCTCTTATTCTATTAAAAGAATTAGTTGTTCCTAGATACAAACCTTTCTTAAGTTCATTTTTGTGATCCTGTTTAAAAAAAATCCAAATGCTTATGGTAATATATTAATTAGGAATATAATATCACAAATCCAAATATGTAATTCTCTATGAGACCTTCATTTTTAATATATTATACTTTTTTGTACAAACCATGACTCTCTTTTTATGATCCTTGGTTATCTATGGTGTTTTTTATATTAGGTTCTCTAACTTGATTAGTTAATATCATTCTCAAAGATTTTATAATGATTCATTAGAGAGAATTTGAATAAACAACAGCATATCCCGTGTGAGTTTCAAGCCAGGTGTGTTGTTATGAATCTTTTTTATACACTAGGTGATTAAAGAGTTAGTAACTAATCATACATTTTCATGGTTATTACCCCTAGGTACATCTATTCAAGATCCTATATCCACTTTTAATATCTATATTGGGATGTTAGTACTATTAAAAATAAACATTCTCTACTTTTAAAAAATTCAAGGATGTTATTATATACATAAAATTATCACTTTGATTTATCCTAAGGTATTTTCACTAAACATATATTATGTTAATAAAAAATAATTTATCCAAACCAAAAAATAACTAAACTCTAATTTTATACAAATCAAGTTTCCCAAGACCCACACTCCTAGGTCTGATTCTAAAAACACATACTTTAAGAAATTAACTTTTATACCAAATGTGATGAGACAAGATAAACATAAAAAATTTCACATCATTATTACATCTCACAATAATCTCTGAAAAATTGTAGAACATTTTAGTTTATTTCCTTTAAAGACTAGTAATGTATATAAATTATTTTACAAAACATGCAAACATTTCACTATAATCTAATAATACTAGGATCCTTTCTAAAAATCCCATTTTTTACACTCATCTACATAACCTAGGGAATGGAAACATAAGAAAAGGGTGAGACCAGATGGTTGATAAGGGTATACATAGTCAATAACAATCAAATATCATAAATGAATATGAGATGACCATATGTGTATAATTAGGATATATAATGTGTCAACCTAGAACATCCTAAGAGGGGAGGGGTGAATTTGGGGGTCAAATTTTCTTTTAAATCAACTTATTTAGACCCCATGATGGTATGGACTTGTTAAACCTTTCTAATAAAGATGCACATTCATAGGAAAAAAATACACGAAGTAAACCTAAAGAACATGTGTTGAATCCTTCCAAATTAGCATCGATAATATTAGGATAGAATAAATACCCTAAGAATAAGCATTAAAATATCTATTAAAGGTAATATAATCATGGAAACATGCACATCAGGTGTCTAGGATACGTATATTTCTTGACCCCCAAGAATACACATGATCACATGACTCTGGGAAGGTCACATGGAAAAACATGCACTTCACATGATTTATGGATAATAATGATAACCCCATATGAAATTTCATCGTGATCATGTGACCCCCTATAAAAAAACATTAAATCATGTGACACCCCCTTGTATCCACAAACATGTTGGGTGAATATCCATAACAATTCTCACATGTCATTGCAGGATCAATCACTGATCATGAAACACATAATATACATGAAGATATATTTTCCGTTACAATTCTCACACACTGTCACATGATCCATTATTGATCATGAGATGCCTGGATAAAAAAAAGGTGTCCAATGTCTGGAATAATTATATTATAATGAAATAAATATTAAAAAGGAGTATTCTTAAAGGAATAGAAGTTTGGATAATTTTAACACTAAGGGATCATATGTAGAGACCCAAAGCTTGACGTACATTGACATTACATTACATTTGCGGAATACTTAGTACATAACAAAAAAAACACACACACAAGGATCGTAATAGTTTAGTGTCTTTGGAAACTCGGAATGTAATCTTCTAATCGTGGTGAAAGATCTCCAATATCTCCCATAAAGATCTCCCCCCCTTTTTTACCTAAAACCTTTCTTTATATCCTAGGGAAAAGAAAACATAAAAGGGTGAGCTCAAATGCTCAGTAAGGGTAAAAAAAAGAAATATAAATCTCATCGTATACACAAGCACATAACTTTTGGAAATCTTAACCTGCAAAAGAGATCATAATTTCATAACATGGGATAAATCATGGTAGTGAAATGTAATCACAATAATCATAACTTAAAACATGAAACCTTGTGGCATACACACATAATCATAGAGAATCATTTCTTATTAGTCAAGACTGATTGCAAAGACTATCTTAGTGGACAAAGTCCATTTCTGAACCGAGTTACCCTTGTTTCAGTCCTGCTTCACTGAACCGGTATAACCTACCATTCCAGCCATGTCTATCTCATGAGATATAAAATCTTTACCCAATTAATTGGAGGGAGATATAGGTCCCACCCATCTCATAATGATACCATTCTTATGTGTGCCACAAAATCATAAATCATACATCATTGCATAACCCATGTAATACAAATGGGAATTTTAAACATCATGAAATCATAAATCAATTCATATAAGATAAAGGAATTCATAAAAGTATTTCCATCACAACATGATCAAATCAATGTAATAATAGGGATAAAAACAGAACCCTTTATTATCTTAGATGGAAAATAATTTTGATAAAACACTTGAACTCCATTCTTGAGGAAAATATCATTTCTTCTTCAATTTTTTCTTCCTTTCATAACATGTCATACGACTTTAAAATAAAAGAAGTTGATTAAAAATAAACATTAAAACTTGTAAAGGAAGCTTCTTGTAAATAATGTTTTAAAAATCCATTCATGTCGTATAAGTTAAAAAAAACATTCTTCTCGTACTTTTGTTAGAAAAGTCAAAAAGTACCTCGTATGAAAAATGACAAAAGATTCCTTTCATATCTTTTACTAAAAACTCACCGAAGGGTAAAATTGGATTTAAAAATTTGTATGTGGACATAAATAATATTACATATTTAGGAAACATGGATGAGGATGATAAAATACACCCTAGTAAATTTCAAAGTATAAACAATCTCGGATAAAAATGAGATTGTGATATTTCCCTTACCTTAGGTCCGATTTGCTTCGTAAGTGTCTGAACCTCCTGTATAATGATTTAAATAATGTCATTGACTTATTAAAGAATCATATTCATTGTTATTATATAATATATGGTTCACTTATGACTTTACATTACCCGTTCTTTTGTAAATTCATGTTAAAGTAGCGTTTTGGGTAAAATCGTCTCATTTGTCGTTCGTGTTTTTAACTTGTAATTATTAATATGATTACTTGGATCATGATTACTTATATCCAGAATGTAAAAAATTATTTATATATAATATATATTCAGAATATACATATATATAATATATTGATAAATGGAATGAAATACACCGTTAATGGAGACGGTAGTCCGTACGTACGCATGAACGCTGTTTTCGTTTCCTTATTGAATTGAATGGAATTAAGTAGATGACATACATATAAATATACATAAATTAAGTATCATTATTATGTCATATATTTCATTAGTACTTATTATATATACTTTATAATCATTCATGAATGGTTAATGTGGAGAATGAATCTCATCGCGTCGTGGAGACGGTAGTCCGTACGTACGCACGAGCGATGATATCGTTCCCATGGTCGTGGAATTGTGTTAAAGTGTATGTATACTATTTCAGTATCAATATCACTTTATAATAATCATATATAGTTACTCATTACACCATTATACCCATCCTATTAAGGTGGTGGTGGAAAATAGATTACACCACGGCGTGGAGACGGTATTCCGTACGTACGCACGCGCGGTTATTTCATTTTCCGTAGGATGGATAGATGGTTAAATAGGGTTGTTTCATACTTATAATAACATATCAGTATATGAGTGATACTGATGTTATTACTTCATAATGAAACAACTAAATAAGAAGAAGTTGAAGAAGAAAGAAATTGGAAAGGATCTGTAATGGATATTACCTCTTCTTTGAAGTGCTTCTTTGAGACCTCCTTTTAGGGAACTAAAATTGGTCTTTTAAGAAGCCCAGGACCTCTAGGATGATACTAGGGAAGTGGAGAAGAGATTTTGGCAGGGTTTGGCCGAGCTTGAATGCTCAAATTGGTGTGAGGAGGAGAGGGAGGAGGTGTCCTTTTATAAGGGAGGAGAGGGGCATCTTAGGAAAATCTCAAAATATTATTTTATATTAAGGTCAAATTCGGTTTATAATGGTTCCAAATGGTCTTATTTCTAAGCTAAAGTGGGTATGGGTCGAAAACCTCTTATACAATAGGATTTATACAAGTTTAGGTTATTATTTTAACCTTATCAATTAGATTTAACTCTAAGTTAAATAATTTAACTTTTACCGTGTCTTTTTGTTTTCTTACACTATATGGTTAATAAACTTACTATATCAAGCCAAAAGAACCCCAAGATGTTTATTATTAATATATCTATCCTTATATTAGTCATTTTCCCGAACCTTAGATTTTTAGGAATTAAATAACAACTAATAATATAATATTTGTTTTAAAAACTAATTTATGTCAATTTTGACACTATTTGGTACATGATTTTTATGAAATTTCTAACAGAATGATAAGTTCGAAACAAGTTACTTAAATCAACAATAACATGTCATATTAACCTAGAAAATTAGTGTAAGTCATAAAAAGTCTCAAATTACATTTATTTGGGCATTTATAACATCAATTATGTTAATATTTTCTTAAAAAGGTAATTACTGCATCATCGTTGTGTCATAAATAAATTAAATTATTTAAAGTATAAAAATTACAAATAAAATACCATTATGTAGGAAATCTTTTTATATTTCTAATGAATATTTATAGTCGAAATTATATTATGTATAACTCTATATTAAAAATGTTTTAGTAAATAAACTTTGATTTTAACCTTTTTAACTCTTCTTTGAATTAAATAATAATAAATGTCCTAATCTAATCCAAGTGGGCCTAAATGATAATATTTTACACTTAAGGTTATTTTTGGTCAATATAAACTTTTACAATAGGATTAGGACATGTGTTAGGGTAATAATAATATCATTTCTACTCTTAATTCCCCTATTTACTTTTAACCGTGGTAAAAAAAGTAAAAATTTACTATTCACCAAAAAATTATTTTTATCTCATTGAACCACATTTTGCTTACTGACATCAACCATGTCTCTCAGATTTTTGAAATTCCATTCACAGAAGCGGTAAAATTAAGTTTTATGAAAAATTCAGTTTTTTAACTACCACTTAGTAGTTTCACTATTCATCAAAAATTGATGTTTTCCAGAACAATGCCAAAATTTCATCCTAAGCTATATTTCATATTCCGAATTCAAAAATGAAGTCTATTTTACCAAATTCATAACATAGAAGTTGCATTAATTAATTTTATAATTAAATCCTACAGTTAAAATAAATAGCGTGTTTTTAAGAAACAATATCTATCAAAAGATTGACACTTGTTTATGTCTGGTTTAAATGTGAAATTACATCCAATGACCAACATTGTATTAAATTGTAAAAATATATTCTAAATATACTTTAAAACCACTCAAATTAATAATTTATCACTATTAATTATTTCTATTGAAAAAGTTGTTTTTAACTAAAATTTAGTAATTTTCACTATTCATCAAAATATGGAAGTTATCCGAAAATCACCAAAATTTCACCCTAAGCTAATTTCGATATTACGAATCCAAAAATGAATTCCATTTTGAAAAATAGAATTTACAAAATTTTAAAAAGTTGTTATTACTATTCATAACGGCTAGTTTTAATAATATTTTAATAGCATATCGTTGTTTAGTGAAACTCATTATTGCGTACTACACACGCTATCGAGGAAGGTCGTGATTGAGTGTAATGCAAGGCAAGTCAAGGATGCGTGTTGTGCAAGCTCCTTTTGGTGTAGCGTACAACCCAAGACATTAATAAAATTAAAAATAATATTTTTAATAAAATCTTGGGCTGTTACATTCTACCCCCCTTAAAATGAATTTCGCCCTCGAAATTCGTCGGTGTTATAAATGGTTTACTATTCGAAAGTTTTTTAATAGAAACCCACATCGTAAAAAGGAATACCAAAACCAATCTTTAAAAACGAAAGTATGAAACATAACGGTTACCCAAATAAACTAATCACTGGGTTTCCATATAGGTGAAAATATGGATATGGAAGAAAAATCTAACCATCATGTTCTGATGAAGAGTGGTAGAGAACATGGCTATGGAAAATCTAGCAATCACAAAGCCATAAATTTGTGACGATCTAAGGTACCATCTGATTAATCAGATATAGGAGCACTAGGAAAACATTTTTTGGTTTTCAAGATCATTTCCCTAAAGTTGATGAAATTGGAATTGGAAGAAATACTTTCGTGATTTTGGTATAGTCTCACCGTTTGTCGTTATTTGGACAATTTCCACTTCATCTCTTAAAGAAATGAAGTTGAATTTGTCATTCATGATGTGTTAGCAGATCATGTGATTGAATGATGGGTCATTCCATCTATCTCAAACAAAAGGTTAGAAAAGTTATAAAAAAAATACATAAGTCCATCTATAGTGAGATTAATCATATATGGTTCCTAAAATGGACTTATACATCATATATCATACTGCTTAATATAATAAAACTAGTTTCTACTAAACAGGGACTTCCTGTAGGCCAGTGGTAGGCGATAAAGGCCAGTCGCACTTCGGTTGTGGGTTCGATTCCCACATCCTTGTCTGACGCGATGGGATGTCGCCCATCCTGAAGGTTGTCCTTTTTAACATCCCATCAATAATATCGAAAAACGTTTTATCCTAACTTATGTCCAACATAATCCATTCTAATCTTTAGGCTTATCTAAAATACTTCGGTCCAAGCTCATAGTATAATGAAAATGATTACTTGAAATGTCTCAGAACAATCACATGAATGCCATCATTTATCCCCCATATATCATAAGATATATCTTGTTGGTCAAATTACAAACATGTGAATACCTTAATCATGTATTCTATTGAAGAATGAATACCCATTGAACCTTAGTGAAAACATGAATGCAGTTAAAAGTTAACACTTTCCACATACCAAAATCCTCAAAATTCTATATACTCAAACCATGATATCACTTAGTCCTTATATCAATCATGAGCTCATGAATACTGTTAAACATTTCATTTTCTCATTTTCCATTCATTATGCGCATATCATCTTATTTCCAAAAAATATCTCAATCACTTTCCATGGTTACTGGTACCATAAAATTATTGAAAACCACAATAGACCAATACATAAATATTCCAATATTCCACGATACTATATACAACACTATTTTGGAATCCCATTACATAAACACTTAATCATTCAAGAACATCGTTGTCATATTCAACATTGCCAATAGTGATCGCATGTGACTTCCCTTTGTCCTTTTCCTTAAGTGGTTGCTCATGTTGATCATCACTAACCCTTGGATTAGGGCATTTATTAGCATAATGCCCCATTTCCTTGCACTTGAATCATTGAAGTGTTGGTGGTGCATTCTCTGCAGTGTTTGCTTTATTCACATCATTAGAAACCCTTTTTCCATTACTTCGACACATAGATGCTCGATGAACTTCTTTTCCACACTTAAAGCATTTTATAGTCCCTTTAAGACAATCTCCACCATGATTCTTTCCACACTTTGTGCATAAAGAAACATTCATCTTCTTTTCACCACTATTCTGAGATTTCTCCTTGAACTCCATCTTTCGTTTCTTGTCAAAATGATGAGATGGATATGTAACACCAACTTCCATTTCTACCTTGATAACACAACGCACAATTTCTTCATAGCTACTGAATTCTCTTATAGCTAATGCCCTTCGAAGACTTGGTTTTAAGCCACTGATAAATCGATCATCTTTACTTTCAGGTTGGATGATAATGCCAGATGCATACCTTGAAAGTCTTCTAAAATTCGCTTCGTATATACCAACAGATTCATAATCCTTTTGCTTTAGTTCAAGAAACTCCTTCTCCATCTTTGTTCGAAGAATACGAGGGAAGTACTTATTGAAAAATAAGTTCTTGAACTTGTCCCATTCCATGGACTCAATTTCATCTCTTTGCCTAGTATTCTTGATAATATTCCACCATTGATCAGCTTCACCTTCCAAACGATATATTGCTAAGATGACTTTATCATGTTCAGAACATTGAAGAACTGAAAATATCTTTTCAGTGGTACTGATCCATTGTTCAGCAACAAGTGGATCAGAATACCCACTGAAAGAAGGTGGGCGTTGCCTCATGAAGGACTCAATAGAATATTGTTCCCTTCTCTGCTCATTTGGAAGTCCAGAATGATTCATAGCTTGTGTAAGTATAGAAATAAGATTTTGCACTCCATTTCCCAAAACATTTGTTTGTTCAGTAGGACAATCATTGCATTGTCCATTGCATTGATCAACACGGTTCTTTCGGGTTCCAGCCATCGTCTAAAACCCAAAAAGAATAGTGTGAGAGGCAAAAATAATGCTAGGGAAAACAACATAGTAAAGGGGAAGTACCCTTAATATCTAACATCTTAGGTTAAATTCTAAGATCGTTAGCATAATTCTAGTACTATAACCTATACGTATACTTAACCTTAGGGAAATCCCTAGACATACCTTAGAAATTTCTCTAGGGATCTCATTAACGTTTTCGCATCCTAGTTTCCAAAGGTTGACTAAAACTTTCCTCTGATACCAACTGTAGAGACCCGAAGCTTGACGTACATTGACATTACATTACATTTGCGGAAAACTTAGTACATAACAAAAACACACACACACAAGGATCGTAATAGTTTAGTGTCTTTGGAAACTCAGAACGTAATCTTCTAATCGTGGTGAAAGATATCCAATATCTCCCATAAAGATCTCCCCCCCTTTTTTTTACCTAAAACCTTTCTTTATATCCTGGGGAAAATAAAACATAAAAGGGTGAGCTCAAATGCTCAGTAAGGGTAAAAAAAAGAAATATAAATCGCATCGTATACACAAGCACATAACTTTTGGAAATCCTAACCTGCAAAAGAGATCATAATTTCATAACATGGGATAAATCATGGCAGTGAAATGTAATCACAATAATCATAACTTTAAACATGAAACCTTGTGGCATACACACATAATCATAGAGAATCATTTCTTATTAGTCAAGACTCATTGACAAGACTATCTTAGTGGACAAAGTCCATTTCTGAACCGAGTTACCCTCGTTTCAGTCCTGCTTCACTGAACCGGTATAACCTACCATTCCAGCCATGTCTATATCATGAGATATAAAATCATTACCCAATGCATTGGAGGGAGATATAGGTCCCACCCATCTCATAATGATACCATTCTTATGTGTGCCACAAAATCATAAATCATACATCATTGCATAACCCATGTAATACAAATGGGAATCTTAAACATCATGACATCATAAATCAATTCATATAAGATAAAGGAATTCATAAAATTAATTCCATCACAACATGATCAAATCAATGTAATAATAGGGATAAAAACAGAACCCTTTATTATCTTAGATGGAAAATAATTTTGATAAAACACTTGAACTCCATTCTTGAGGAAAATATCATTTCTTCTTCAAAAACATTTTTCCTTTCATAACATGTCATACAACTTTAAAATAAAAGAAGTTGATTAAAAATAAACTTGAAAACTTGTAAAGGAAGCTTCTTGGAAATAATGTTTTAAAAATCCATTCATGTCATATAATTTAAAAAAACATTCTTCTCGTACTTTTGTCGGAAAAGTCAAAAAGTACCTCGTATGAAAAATGACAAAAGATTCCTTTCATATCTTTTACTAAAAACTCACCGACAGGTAAAATTGGATTTAAAAAATTGTAGGTGGACATAAATAATATTATATATTGAGGAAACATGGATGTGGATGATAAAATACACCCCAGTAAACTTCAAAGTATAAACAATCTCGGATAAAAATGAGATTGTGATATTTCCCTTACCTTAGGTCCGATTTGCTTCGTAAGTGTCCGAACCTCCTGTATAATGATTTAAATAATGTCATTGACTTATTAAAGAATCATATTCATTGTTATTATATCATATATGGTTAACTTATGACTTTATATTACCCGTTCTTTTGTCAATTCATGTTAAAGTAGCATTTTGGGTAAAATCGTCTCATTTGTTGTTCGTGTTTTTAACTTGTAATTATTAATATGATTACTTGGATCATGATTACTTATATCCAGAATGTAAAACATGATTTATATATAATATATATTCAGAATATACATATATATAATATATTGATAAATGGAATGAAATACACCGTTCATGGAGACGGTAGTCCGTACGTACGCATGAACGCTGTTTTCGTTTCCTTATTGAATTGAATGGAATTAAGTAGATGACATACATATAAATATACATAAATTCAGTATCATTATTATGTCATATATTTCATTAGTACTTATTATATATACTTTATAATCATTCATGAATGGTTAATGTGGAGAATGAATCTCATCGCGTCGTGGAGACGGTAGTCCGTACGTACGCACGAGCGATGATATCGTTCCCATGGTCGTGGAATTGTGTTAAAGTGTATGTATACTATTTCAGTATCAATATCACTTTATAATAATCATATATAGTTACTCATTACACCATTATAACCATCCCATTAAGGTGGTGGTGGAAAATAGATTACACCACGGCGTGGAGACGGTATTCCGTACGTACGCACGCGCGGTGATTTCATATTCCGTAGGATGGATAGATGGTTAAATAGGGTTGTTTCATAATTATAATAACATATCAGTATATGAGTGATACTGATGTTATTACTTCATAATTAAACAACTAATAAGAAGAAGTTGAAGAAGAAATAAATTGGAAAGGATCGGTAATGGATATTACCTCTTCTTTGAAGTGCTTCTTTGAGAACTCCTTTTAGGGAACTAAAATTGGTCTTTTAAGAAGACCAGGACCTCTAGGATGATACTAGGGAAGTGGAGAAGAGATTTTGGCAGGGTTTGGACGAGCTTGAATGCTCAAATTGGTGTGAGGAGGAGAGGGAGGAGGTGCCCTTTTATAAGGGAGGAGAGGGGCATCTTAGGAAAATCTCAAATTATTATTTTATATTAAGGTCAAATTCGGTTTATAATGGTTCCAAATGGTCTTATTTCAAAGATAAAGCGGGTATGGGTCGAAATCCTCTTATCCAATAAGATTTAGACAAGTTTAGGTTATTATTTTAATCTTATCAATTAGATTTAACTCTAAGTTAAATAATTTAACTTTTACCGTGTCTTTTTGTTTTCTTACACTATATGGTTAATAAACTTACTATATCAAGGCAAAAGAACCCCAAGTTGTTTATTATTAATATATCTATCCTTATCTAAGTCATTTGGCCGAACCTTAGATTTTTAGGAATTAAATAACAATTAATAATATAATATTTGTTTTAAAAACTAATTTATGTCAATTTTGACACTATTTGGTACATGATTTTTATGAAATTTCTAACAGAATGATAAGTTCGAAGAAAGTTACTTAAATCAACAATAACATGTCATATTAACCTATAAAATTAGTGTAAGTCATAAAAAGTCTAAAATTACATTTATTTGGGCATTTATAACATCAATTATGTTAATATTTTCTTAAAAAGGTAATTACTGCATCATCGTTGTGTCATAAATAAATTAAATTATTTAAAGAATAAAAATTACAAATAAAATACCATTATGTAGGAAATCATTTTATATTTCTAATGAATATTTATAGTCGAAATTATATTATTTATAACCCTATATTAAAAATGTTTTAGTAAATATTCTTTGATTTTAACTCTGTTAACTCTTCTTTGAATTAAATAATAATAAATGTCCTAATCTAATCCAAGTGGGCCTAAATGATAATATTTTACACTTAAGGTTGTTTTTGGTCAATATACACTTGTCCAATAGGATTAGGACATGTGTTATGGTAATAATAATATCATTCCTACCCTTAATTACCCTATTTGTTTTTAACTGTGGTAAAAAAAGTAAAAAGTTACTATTCACCAAAAAATTATTTTTATCTCATTGAACCACATTTTACTTACTGAAATCAACTGTGTCTCTAGGATTTTTAAAATTCCATTCACAGAAGTGGTAAAATTATGTTTTATGAAAAATTCAGTTTTTTAACTACCACTTATTAGTTTCACTATTCATCAAAAATTGATGTTTTCCAGAACAATGCCAAAATTTCATCCTAAGCTATATTTCATATTCTGAATTCAAAAATGAAGTCTATTTTACCAAATTCATAACATAGAAGTTGAATTAATTAATTTTATAATTAAATCCCGCTGTTAAAACAAATAGCGTGTTTTTAAGAAACAATATCTATCAAAAGATTGACACATGTTTATGTCTGGTTTAAATGTGAAATTACATCCAATGACCAACATTGTATTAAATTGTAAAAATATATTATAAATATACTTTAAAACCACTCAAATTAATACTTTATCACTATTAATTATTTCTATTGAAAAAGTTGTTTTTAACTAAAATTTAGTAATTTTCACTATTCATCAAAATATGAAAGTTATCCGAAAATCACCAAAATTTCACCCTAAGCTAATTTCGATATTACGAATCCAAAAATGAATTCCATTTTGAAAAATAGAATTTACAAAATTTCAAAAAGTGGTTATTACTATTCATAACGGCTTGTTTTAATAATATTTGAATAGCATATCGTTGTTTAGTGAAACTCGTTATTGCGTACTACACACGCTATCGAGGAAGGTCGTGATTGCGTGTAATGCAAGGAAAGTCAAGGATGCGTGTTGTGCAAGCTCTTTTTGGTGTAGTGTACAACACAAGACATTAATAAAATTAAAAAGAATACTTTTCATAAAATCTTGGGCTGTTACATCATATGACTCACATGATCAGTTCGGTGATCACATGAGATACCAAGTATGATGTCAGTCATGCCACATGAAATACATTGGCTATGTTATATTCATCACATGAACGAACATAGAAACATTAATTATATCATTAAATACCCCTCTAAATCTATAGGGAAGTGGAGAGAATGTCCATGAAAATTTCCATATGCAGTTTCAATATCCGTCACTGAACCTGTGAAGCACCATAGAAAAGAAGAGAGACTTTCCTTGATAATGATGACACAATATCATGATATCCGTTATTGATCATGTGATACCTTGATGGAAAAATTATGGTAAATGTATGAATGTATTATAAAAAAAACTGAAAATGGAAGTGGATTCATGTGATCAAAATTACGTTGATTTTGACATGAAGGGATCATATGATTCATTCGATTAGTACAAAAATCATGTGAGATCCCCAATGACATATCAACCATGCAACATGGAATCCTTTGGTTATGTCACCTTAATCATTTGAAGACCCTCAGACATATCCATTCAATCCTAGGATGTCTATATGAATCCATAGACAACTGGGGTGACTGTTCATGCCAATGATCGATTTTTCATCACAAGATACTTCACTAATTAAGAGATGAAACACAAACAAGCAGAGAGAGATTTCATGATAGTGCTCACATATTTCTGCAATATCAAGTATTGACCATTCGATTCCCTAATATAAACCCAATGGAATGTCTTGTAAGATAAAGAATAAAATATGGAAAAATCAGAAGCCTCATGGGAAGCAATGTTATAATATTTTTGATATGAAGGGGTCATTTGCCTCATGTGATCATAATTTTGATCATATTAATGACCTTTGTAATGATAGATTGATCTCATGTGTAACACCCCAACCCCAGTTACCCAGAGTCGGTGCATTATTACGTATCATTGACATGATCAAAAAAGATCAAGTCTCGAAAGATCGAATAGTTTAGTAGCCTTGAAGCACTAGATACATTCATAAGGTTTAAATTACTTCATAAAACTGAAAACTATAAGAACATTGTTTCCATATACAACACTGAGATCCCATAGACTATCCCTGCCAGTCAGTCATAATATAATTCTTCGCATCCTGGAAAAAATATAACATATAAAGGGGTGAGCTTAGATGCTCAGTAAGGATAACAATATAGTGGAAACTTTCATAAATAAGAAAAAACATTTAAGGCAATGTATAAGACTAAAACAATATCCTTTTAAACATGAACTTCAACATAATATAGAAAAGATAAAATCAAATAATGCCATTTACTCATTCACATGAATATTCTACTAGTCGAATAATCACATGCAATATCAATAGACAATTTCATAATGAGGGAATGCATAATTCTAGACTTTAATTTCTATGTCAAGGCCTCGTTCCAGGACCTAGGGGATAACTGTAACTAGACCCCAACCCAGAGAGCCTCGGTAACCGGACTCGAACCCGGAGAGCCTCTGTAACCGGACTCCAACCCGGAGAGCCTCTGTAACTGGACTCCAACCCGAAGAGCCTATGTAAGCGAACTCCAACCTAGAGGGTCTGCTGTAACTAGACCCCAACCCAGAGGGATTACTTTTACCAGTCCCCAAATTGGAATATACTAGTCCAATATATTCATCATAAGATAAAGTAGAAATATAACATAAACATTCGTATTAAAACTAGCATTCGAAATGTAAATACTTTAACCATAAAACATTAATGGTATAAAAATAACACATCCACAATCAAACATATCACCAAAACTTCAATAAAATATTGAATATTTGTATCATAATGTATCAGCTTCAAACAATTATAAAATCCATCAAAGGAAGTTGACAGAGATGAAATCAAAACTATTTGACAGAAATAACACTCTCTTTTTTAAATCATTTAAAGTCGCATAATTATAAAAGAAAAAAATTATTTTGAAAATATTCTAATAAGCATGTAAGGGAAGATTTTACGATGTTATAATGGTGGAAAATAGCGGCACTCGCCGTATAAGTTAAAAAAATACATTCTTACAAAAACATTATTGAAAAGGTTATAAAGGACCTTATTTGGAAAACGATGAAAAGATTCCTTTATAATCATCTTATAAAATTCAAACAAGTGTATAAATGGATTTAACCCATATATTATATAATATTAATAATTTTTTGAAATACTTTTTTGAGAAACATGGATGTGGATGATGAAGAGGTACCAGTAAATAATTACATATAAACAATCTCAGATAATGAAGAGATTGTTGAATTAAACCTTACCAATTTGGTAACATATGAAACATACACCCCATGAAAGAAGTATAATAAAATGAAGATGTAAATACACATAAATTAAAGTATATTACACAAAGAATACAATTATGAGCAGTACATACACCACACAAAAGGAAATAGTGAAAATATAGCATGAATCTCACGAGAATAATGAGTGAGATGAAAACCCCTTACCTTGTAATTTTCCTTGGTTGAGGGTTGGTTAAAATCTTATATAATGGTGAAATAATTGTTATTAAATTATAAAATAATCATATACATTAATATGATATCACATATTATCTTTTAATATTGCTTTATTAATAATATCTTTGTATTATTATCTTTTCAGGTGTTAACTGATTCATTTTCCTTTGTATGACTTGTTACGTAATTAATATTTTTTATGGATAGGATGTATCTTATTAATATTCAGAATGATATTACGTCTTTAAAAATTATTTTTAATCATCTAATGAAAATTAATCTTGAATGGATACGATGGGGAATGAATCTCATCGCGTTTGTGGAGACGGTAATCCGTACGTACACATGAGAGACAATATCATTTTTTTGATATTAAAATAATATATAATTGGATGTTATATCATATATAGATAATAATTATCATGTTATATTTATTATTTACATCAATTAAACATCATTATTATAACCATTCAAATAATAATGTATTGAATAACAATTACACCATGATGTGAAGACGGTAAGCCGTATGTACACATGTATGGTGACATGTTATTCAAAGGATTGATAGAATAATGAATATGGTTGTACCATATTTATAATAACATCAACATATATAGAATATACTAGATTAAATATTTTAGAATGGAAATAACAAGGAAAGAGGAAGTGGAAGAAGAAAGGAACTTGAAAGAGGTGATGAAATATTTACCTCTTCTTCGGGTTCTTCCTTTTGATTTGATCAAAATGGCTCCTTAGACTGGATTTCTGACTAAAGGAAAGCCTATAGGATTAAGGGAGGAAATTTTAGAGGGTATTTGGGCTGGTTTTGGTTGAGACAAGTGACTTTGAAGGTGTGAATTAGAGAGAAGGGGGAGTGCCCTTTTATAAGAGGGGTGAGGGGCATCTTAGGAAAAGCTAGAAATATTATTTTATAATAAAATCATTTTCGGTTTCTAATGGCTCAAAAATGAATTATTTAAAGGATAAGGTGGGTAGGGGTCAAAAACCACTCAACCAATAGGTTTTAGACAAGTTTGGGTCACTATATTAGCCTTATCTTTTAGATTTAACTCTTAGTTAAATAGTTTTACTTTTACCACGTCTCATTGCATTTTTATATTATATGGTTAATAAACATACCATAAACTTCCAAGAGAACCCCAATAGGTTCAGTAATGATACATATAATATTATTTATACCCTTTTGCCTAACCATATACTTTTAGGAATATTATATCAACCAATAATATAGTATTTGTTTTAAAAACTCAATTATGTCAATTTTGACATTATTTAATAATTTATTTTTGTTAATGTCATAACAACATTTTTACTTCGAAAAAAATTAATTAAATCAACTTTAATATGTCATATTCACCTATAAAATTCGTGTATGTAATAAAAACTTTGATATTATATTTATTTTAGAATTTATAATACAATTTATTTGATTCTTTCATTAAAAAGGCAATTACTGCATCATCATTGTGTCATAAATAAATTTATTTATTCAATGTCTAAAAATTATAAATAAAATACCATTACGTAGGAAATCATTTTATCTTTATAATGAATATTTATAGTCTAATAGAACAATTTTATAACCTCATATAATAATTTTGTTACTAAAAGATATTTTCTTTTGGTATTTTTTTCTCAACTTTAAATTATTTAATATATAATGTCATTATCACATCCAAGTGGCTCCATGGGGTCCCAAAATAGACCCTAGGATTCCCATGTTCGGACATGTATCAGAAAATAGGTTTAGAACAATTTTTAAGGTAATTTTGTATTATTATAATATTCTTTTTACCTTGAAATTCCCTGTTTACCTTTAACCGCGGTAAATAAAAGTCAAAAGATACTATTCACCAAAAATTATTTTCATCTTATTGAACCAAATTTTACTTACCGATATCAACTGCGACTCTCGGATTTTTGAAATTAAATTCACAAAAGTGGAAAAATTAAGTTTTATGCAAATTTGAAAATACTCATAGGAGGTGGGTAAAAGACGGTAAAAAGTTTGATAAAATTTTTATATATCTAAAATTATTATAAACCAAATACAATGAATTAAATTAAAAATAAATAGGGTTTATTTATCTATTTTTACCTAAAATAAATTTAAATAAAATAAATAATTATTTAAATAAAAAGTCAGTTTTAAACAATAACTCAATGTTTTTCACTATTCATCAAAAATTGAATGCTTTCAAAAAAAACCAAAAAATCACCCTAAGATAATTTTGATATTCCAAATTTAAAAATGAATTATATTTTACCAATTTCAAAACATAGAAGTTTCATTAATTAATTTAAAATTAATTCCTGCTATCAAAACCAAAAAAGCGTATTTTTAAGAAATAATAACTATCAAAAGATTGACACTTGTTTATGTCCAATTTCAAAGTTAAATTACTTACAATGAAAATAATTAGATTAAATGGTAAAGATATAATCTAATTATACTTCCAAAACATGAAAATTTATAATTCAACACTATAAATTATTTTAATTTAAAAAGTTTTTTTCAGTAAAAATAAAGTATTTTTCACTATTCACCAAAATTTGAAAGTTATCAGAAAAACACAAAAAATTTATTGAAACTAAATTCTTATATCCTGATTCTAAAGAAAAGGTTTATTTTGTCAAATTGAATATATAAATTTTTCAAATATTAGATTTAAAAAGGGTTCATCATTAAAAGGCGGTAAATTTGCATTTTTTTGAAAAATACTTCTTTTATCTGAAAAAATGAATTTGTTCTTAAATTATGTCTAAGAAACTCATAATATGTATTCTAAAATTATAAGTATTATATAAAGTTCAAAATTTAGTTAATACTATTCATAACTTCTTTTTAATGGCTTGTTTGGTAAGTCGTAGTGCGCTTGAACTCAGTGTTGCGTGTAGTGCAAGTTATTGAAGTACTTTGAAGAAATAACGTACTATGAAATCATGGGGTGTTACATTCTTCCCTCCTTTAATAAATTGCGTCCTTGTAATTTGAAATTATTCTTCTAAAATAAAAGGTTGAAAATAGAGAATAGCTTTGTCGGAAAACCCACATAAGAAATTGGGTTAATAAAATTTAGTCTTAATAAGAGGAAAAGGGGAATGAAAAAGTCACCACCAAATTATGACATTGATTAGGAGAACATTGGTGGAAATTAGAGACACATAATTGGAAGAAAAACGTAAATATTTATAGAGAGTTATTGTGGTCATCAGTCACAAAAAATTATAGAATTGAGGGCCTCAAAGCCATAAATCTATGTTGATTTAAAATATCATCTTGTCAACAAAACATAAGGTATTAGGATAACAAATTTTTAGTTTTAAGATCCCTTACCTAAAGTTTAAGCATTAATTTCTTAATTGAATAAGAGAAGAAAAAACATATACATAACTAGTAGAGTTATATCCTTTAACTAATTTCTACCACAAACTCATATTTTACTCTAGAAGATAATAGAACTAGAAATATATTCTATTTATCCTATCTGTATAGGGTTCCAAAAAGCTTGAATTTATAATTCATCTCCCAGAACCTTTAAAAAAACTACATTATTCAATCCAGGACATCATGGTAGGTGATACACCCTTGTTGCCCTTCAGTTGCGGGTTCAAGTCTAGAAGCCTTGCCGGACGCGATGGGTTGCTGCCCGACCTCCGGGTTGTCCTTTTATGGTAATCCAAAAATAATCTCAAACTAGAATTATCCAAAATACTTTTTTCTAAACTCACAGTAAAAAATTATAAGGAAGGTAAACACAATGAAGATCCTTTTTCCATGTAATAACATGTGAACACCTTCACCATGTATTCTTTTAAAACACTGCAACATCCCGAATTACCATAAAACCTTATTGATTACATTCATGCTCCCTTATTCCTTATAGAATACTAGATATACTCCTTCTATCCACAAATTTTGTAAACTCCAAAAATTATGGAATATACAAATCATTAATCAGTTTCAAGGTAATCAAGAATATCCAATATAATTTATCCAAATCAACCATCTCTTATTCCAAATTTACTACCTCATTATTGGGACCATATTAAGGATTAAATTTCCTTTATCCATGTATTTTACAAAAACTGTAGCTTACTATTATGTCACTTTTCTTAAAAACATATAATCTCAAATCCTTAATAAAATAGTACTACAGTACAATCCTTATTTATCTCTATAAATTATATAACTAGTATATTGCTAATATAACACTCAAATGAAATAATTCTATAATAAAAACATAAGAACACTAATCATTCCTCTTCATTTGAGGTAGTATGATAACTTGATAATTATCCAATAGCTTTATTTGTGGTATACTCTGATGTCTAGGACATTGATTTATGTAGCGTCCCAACACCTTGCAGATGAAGCATTTTATATTTGAAACCTTTTTCTTACCCTTGAAATCACGTACTTGGTGTCTTTTTTCTCCACACATATAACAAACTCTGATTCCCTCCAATCATTTACCATGGTGACTCTTTCCACAATTATAACATAAGGGAAAATCCTTCTTTTCCCTCTTCCACTTGCCCATCTTTCTCTCTTCCATCCTTTTCTTCTCTTGCTTCCCTTCAAAGCCATAGGATTCAGAGAATTCTTTACTTATCTTATTAACACATGATACTATTTATTCATATATTGAGAATACTTGGGAGCCTATTTCCCTTCTAAATTTTGGATTAATACCATGAAAGATATGATCCTTCTTACTCTTTGGATCATATGTATTGCTGGAGTTCACATTACTTCTACTGGGAACCATTTCTATACAATGGAATAAACTAGATTAGTTTATGAATCGAAATACATAATTCCAAACTTGTAAAACACTTAACATAAACTGAACAGTTTATGGATATAATCCATAATCATAAAAATATTTTCCTTGAGGAGGTATATACTCGTAAATCCTTCATAATGATTTGTAACAAAAATGACAATTATCTTAAGCATATCCCCCGAGAGTGTCATAACCAAGAGTACAACAAGTCCTGTTGTCATGCACCAGTTCCAGTTCGAGTCTAGATCAATGCGGTGTTCTTGGGTTTTACCCCTAGGTACATCTGTTCCAGAGATGCCTCTACCTGCTCATATCTAGACAGGGGTGTATTGCTTGGAAAACTCACAAAATCTCTACAATACAAGAATTCTAGGAAGTTATTCTATACTAATCATCAATATCTATCTTAGGTATTTGTGCTCTAATTAGAGTTTATCTAAATCTAGTTTCCAAGGTTTTTACTAAAATTCCTATGATACCAAATCTAATGCCCCGACCCTAGTTACCTAGAGTTGGTGCATTATTACGTATCATTGGCATGATCACAAAAGATGAAGTCTCAAAAGATCGATTAGTTTTGTAGCCTTGGAAGTACTAGATACATTCATAAGGTTTACATTACATCATAAAATGGAAAACTACAATAAGATTGTTTCCATAGTCATAACTGTGATCCCACAGACCATCCATATAGGTCAGTCATAATATACTTCTTCTCATATTGGGAAAAATAAAACATAGAAAGGGGTGAGCTCAGATGCTCAGTAAGGATAACAATATAGTGGAAACTTTCATAAATAAGCATAAACATTTAAGGCAACGTATAAGACTAAAAAAATACGTTTAAACTTGAACATCAGTATAATATGGAAAAGATAAAATCAAATAATACCATTTAATTATTCACATGTAAATTCTACTATTAGAATAATCACCTGGAATATCAATAGCCACTTTCATAATGATGGAATGCATAATTCCAGACTTTAATTTTAGTGTTAAGGCCTCGTGCCAGGACCTAAGGGATAACTGTAACTGAACCCCAACCCGAAGAGCCTCTGTAACTGGACTCCAACCTGGAGAGCCTCTATAACTGGACTCCATCCCTGAGATCCTTTGTAACCGGACTCCAACCTGGAGAGCCTCTGTAACCAGACTCCAACCCGGAGGGTCTGCTGTAACCGGACCCCAACCCGGAGGGCTTACTTTTACCAGTCCCCAACCCAGAATATACTAGTCCAATATATTCATCATAAGAAAAGGTAAAAATATAACATAAACATTCGTATTAAAACTAGAATATGAAATGTCAATAATTTAACTATAAAAAATTAATGGTATAAAAATAACACATCCACAGTCAAAAATATCACAAAAACTTCAATAAAATATGCAAGATTTGTATCATAATTAATTGACTTCAATCAAGTACAAAATCGATCAAAGGACAATGACATAGATTAAATCAAAACTATTTGACAGAAATACATCTCTTTTTTTTAAATCATTTAAAGTCGCATAATTATAAAATAAAACATTTATTTTGAAAATATTCTAATAAGAATGTAAGGGAAGCTTTGACGATGTTATAATGATGGAAAATAGCGGCACCCACCGTATAAGTTAAAAAAAGACAATCTTATCTTTACTTTGTCGAGAAGGTTACAAAAGACCTTGTTTAAAAAACGACGGAAAGAATACCTTATAAACATCTTATAAAAGTCAAAAAAGGGTAGAAATGACTTTAACCCATATACTATAAAATAGTAAGAATTTTTTGAAATACATTTTTAAGAAACATGGATGTGGATGATGAAGAGGTCCTAGTAGATAATTACATATAAACAACCTTGGATATTGAAGAGGTTGTAGAATTAACCCTTACCAATTTGGTAACTTATGAAACATAAACCCCATGAAAGAAGTATCAAAACATTAATATGTAAATACACATAAATTAAATTATATTAAACAAAGAATACAATTATGGGCAGTACATACACCACACAAAAGGAAATAATGGCCATATAGCATAAATCTCATGGGAATAATGAGTGAGATGAACACCCCTTACCGTGTAATTTTCCTCGGTCGAGGGTAGATTATCCTCCTGTATAATGGTGAAATAATTTTTATTAAATTATACAAAGATCATATACATTAATATTATATCATATATGATCTTTTAATATTTCTTTATTAATAATATCTTTGTATTATTTTTATTTGGTGTTAACTGGTTCATTTTCCTTTATATGATTTGTTACGATTGTAATGTTTGTTATGGATATTATGTATCTTATTAATATTCAGAATTTTATTAAGACTTTAAAAATTATTGTTAATCATCTAATGAAAATTAATCTTCAATGGATACGATGGGGAATGAATCTCATCGCGTTTGTGGAGACGGTAATCCGTACGTACGCACGAGTGAAAATATCATTCTTTTGATATTAAAATAATATATAATTGGATGGTATATCATATATAAAAAATAATTATCATGTTATATTTATTCATTACATCAATTAAACATTATTATTATACACATCCAAATATTAATGTATTGAATAACAATTACACCATGACGTGGAGACGGTAAGCTGTATGTACACACGTATGGTGACATGACATTGAAAGGATGGATAGAATAATTAATATGGTTGTACCATATTTATAATAACATCACAGTATATAGAAGATACTAGAGTTATTATTTTATAATGTAAATAACAAATAAATAGGAAGTGGAAGAAGAAAGGAAATTGAAAGAGGTGATGAAATATTTACCTCTTCATCGGGTTCTTCCTTTTCATTTGATGAAAAAGGATCCTTAGGTTGGATTTATAAATAAAGTAAGGCATCTAGGATTAAGGGAGGATAGTTGATAGGGAATTTGGGTTGGGTTTTGCTAAGCCAAATGGATTTTATGGTGTGAATTAGAGAGAAGGGTGTGTGCCCTTTTATAAGAGGGGTGAGTGGCACCTTACGAAAAACTAGAAATATTATTTTAGAATAAAACCATATTCGGTTTATAATGTCTCCAAAATAAATTATTGAAATCATAAGTTAGAGATGGGTCTAAAACTACTCAACCAATAGGTTTTAGACATGTTCGGGTCACTATATTAACCTTATCTTTTAGATTTAACTCGTAGTTAAATACTTTGACTTTTACCATGTCTCTATTTAGTTTTATATTATATGGTAAATAAACATACCATATACTTCCAAGAGAACCCCAATACGTTTATTAATATATAATATTATTTAGGCCCTTTGTCTGATCCTTATACTTTTAGGAATATTATATCAACCAATAATATAGTATTTGTTTTAAAAACTCAATTATGTCAATTTTGACATTATTTAATAATTTATATTTGTTAAAGTCATAAAAACATTTTTACTTCAAAAAAATTCATTAAATAAACCTTAATATGTCATAGTCACCTATAAAATTCGTGGATGTCATAAAAAATTTGAAATTATATTTATTTTAGTAATTATAATACAATTTATTTGATTCTTTCATTAATAAGGAAATTATTGCATCATCATTGTGTCATAAAAAATTTAATTATTTAATGTCTAAAAATTATAAATAAAATAACATTATGTAGGAAATATTTTTATATTTCTAATAAATTTTTATTGTTGAATAGATCAGTTATATAACCTCAGATAAAATTGTTTTACTAAAAGATAGTTTCTTTTATTATTTTTGTCTCCACTTTAAATTATTTAATATAAAATGTCATTATCACTTCTATGTGGCTCCATGGCGTCCAAAAATAGACCCAAGGATTCCCATGGTCAGAAATGTATCAGAAAATAGTATTAGGACAAGTGTTAAGGTAATTTTTTATTATTATAATATTCTTCTTTATCTTGAATTACCCTATTTACCTTTAACCATAGTAAATAAAAGTCAAAAGTTACTATTCACCAAAAATTACTTTCATCTTATTGAACCAAATTTTACTTACTGATATCAAATGTTCTCTCGATTTTTCGAAATTGAATTCATAGAAGTGGTAAAATTATGTTTTATTCAAATTTGCAAATTCTCCTAAGAGGTGGGTAAAAGACGGTAAAAAGTTTGATAAACTTTTTATATATCTAAAATTATTATAAAACAACTCCAATTAATTACATTGAAAATAAATAGGTATTATGTATCTATTTTGACCTAAAATAAATTTAAATAAAAGAAATAATTATTTAAATAAAAAGTCGATTTTAAACAATAACTCAGTGTTTTTCACTATTCATCAAAAATTGAAAGTTTTCAGAAAAATAACAAAAATTCACCCTAAGCTAATTTTCATATTCCAAATTCAAAAATGAATTCTATTTTAGCAATTTAAAAACATATATGTTGAATTATTTAATTTAAAATTAATTCCTGTTTTCAAAACCAAAAAAGCATATTTTTAAGAAATAATAACTATCAAAAGATTGACACTTGTTTATATCCAATTTCAAAGTGGTATTACTTAAAATGAATATAATTGGATTAAATGGTAAAAAAATAATCTAACTATACTTAAAAACCATTAAAATGTATAATTGAACACTATAAATTATTTTGATTAAAAAATTTGTTTTCAGTTAAAATAAAGTATTTTGCATTATTCACCCAAATATGAAAGTTATCAGAAAAACATAAAAAATGTGTTGAAAAAAATTATTATGTCTCTATTCTAAATAAGAAGTTTATTTTGTCAAATTTAATATATAAAAGTTTCAAATATTGGATTTTAAAAGGGTTCTCCATTAAAGGGCGGTAAAATTTCAATTTTTGAAATATAATTATTTTATCTGAAAAAAATGAATCTGTTCTCACATTATTTCTAAGAAACTCATAATATGGATTCTAAAAATATAATTATTATATAAAGTTAAAAATTCAGTTAATACTATTCATAACCACTTTTGAATGGCTAGTTTGGTAAGTCGTGATTTGCTTGAACTCAGTGTTGCGTATAGTGCAAGTTATTGAATTACTTTGAAAAAATAACGTACAATGAATTCTTGGGGTGTTACATCATGAATGGAATCTCAATGGAGAAAAATATTTCTCAAGGTCTCATGTGATCACGAAAAAGCCTCTTTGACAAGTATCCTATTCTTATGACGACTCCCAAACATGTCAGCCTGCTCTTGTGAAGTCCCTTTGAAATGCCAACATGATCTCACGAAGGGCCATTGAGAATCCTACCTTGATCAGATGAAAGCCTCTTTGATAGGAGTCATGATATCTCAAATACCCTATGATATTCAAGATTGATCACGTGAATGGCCTTTGAAAATCCAACTTGATCTCACGAAGGGCCCCATTCAAGCCTCCCTTTTTCAAAAGAAAGGATTTTCCCTAGGCATCATGGTCTCATGGAGACTCCTAGACATGTCAGGTTGATCTTGTGAAGGATCTGTGACATGTCGACATGATTATGTAAAATATCTTTGATAATCCATGAGTCTAATGAATATGGATATGAAAATTGTTTCTCATTGTCCCTATTTATCATGCGACACATAGATGATTTCATGGATGACACGTGACAAGACCATGAGATGCACATGATGTGATCCTCCCTCCACCACCATGATCATATATCTATGATATATGGACTATTAAATGAGGAATATATCTAAGATAGTGTGGCCTATAAATTCCTCCCACTAATCACAAAAAAAATACACAAAAGACATTTCCATGAAAGTGAAGAAGCAAGAGAGGAAGTCTTAGAGTATAAATTCATGTAATCTAAAGGGTCATAAACTGTGTAAAAACACCAGAAATAACATAATGGATTATGATACAAGTATATAATCATTTCACGACCACCCTATTTATCATAAAAAAAACTTTTGGTGTTCCAACTAGAATATACGAATGATTTTTTGCATGTTCACTTGGTCACCTAAAACCCCAAAAAGAAAATATCTTGAATATATTGAGGCATATATGAAATAAAAGCTAAAAATATGGGAGTTTTACATGAAGATCGATACATTGATCTTAACATGAAGAAATCATGTTATTTTAATGGCCTATAAATTTCATTTGAAATAATTCTAATATTTCAACCTTGATCATGTGAAATCATTGTATTTGATTACATCGATCACGTGAATTCCTCTTGGAATGTTATCAAAGTAATTAAAACCCCCTTGACATATAAACCAAGTCAAGTTAAGTCTTATAGACATGCTATCCATATCATGAGATAGACATCTGACATGTCATCCTTGATCATGCAACAACATTGGAAATTTTTACCTTGATCACATGATGGATTTTATCCATATTTCCCAAGTCATGCGAAGTCCTCTATCCATGCCTAATAGATCATGAAATAGATATCTGAAATGTCTTCCATGATCTCATGACACATTTTGACATGTCTATGTTGATCACACGAAGTCCCTCAAACTTGTCAGTTGTTTTATGTGATATTCCTCTAAACATGTCATCCAGATCATGAATCATACCTCTCACATGTATTCCTCAATCACATGGATCACTCTAAGAGATTCCATACCTACCAGAAAGAAACTAAGGCCATACCAACCATGTCAGGAATATACCTTCTGACATGTCAAGTATGTCTGAAAGACACCCCAAGACATGATAACATTACCTAAAATACACACTTGGACATTGTTTCCCTCTGAATTTGGGGATGACCTCCTTGATGGGAGCTTCAAACATTCCAATTGGTTTCTAATATGGTTGTTCCTAGAACCGGAAACATCCAATGATTCCACATCCATTTGGACCTACTTTTGAAAGGTAGGACCTCATTAGTTTGTGGACTGATGAGGCTTAGGAATTTGGATTGGTCAAAGGATGGGAGGTCGGACTCATCACACCTTTTTGAGGGGAATTATTGTCTACTCCGGGAATCTCTTTATAGATTTAAGTTATGTTCATGAATCCTTATTACATTACCAAGTATAAAATGAGCTTTCCTTTAGATCTGACAATCAATGATTAATATGTAAGAAATTTAGAAAATATTTTATATGTATTCAAGGTTCTTCATCGATAGAGAATCATCTGTATTTGTTAGAGATTCTTGGTCAATGGTATCCTTCGACACATTTATATAGAAGTCTCTTGGTCATTATGATGACCATGCTGGTTTTAAAGCCACTCAGTGGGGCACTTGAAGTTTATTATCATTCAGAAGGACATGGATTATTTAAGAGTTGGGATCGAACCCACAGATGGTATACCTACGTATCCTTTGTTTAGAAAAGGAATCAGAACCCATGTAGTTCGAGTAAGAGAGTATGATTTTTATGATTGTTGGCTCAAAGAAGGTTGTCATAATTACTTTTATACTCTAAGCTCACATGAGTCATGCTCGGTGTGAGAAACAAGAGGTATTGGTAAAAATCAGACAATTGTGCCATGGAAGATGCAATCATAAGAAATAATGTGGGACTTATGTATGTATGACTGCCCAGATAAATGAAGATTAGGATTTACTTTATGGAAGAAATCCAGAAACATGGGTCCATAAAGGTATATGTGCTTCATGGAGATTTGAATACTCTAACTTGGGGCTTACTTCTGAAAAGGAGGCTCAAATTAGGAGAGGACTTATGATTGGGTTTTTACTCCTAAGAAGGAATCCCAGATCAAAGGTAAATTAGGACTGGTTAAGAGAAATTAAGACTGGGGATTACTCCTGAAAAGGAGGCCCAGGTTAAGAGACTTGAAAAATTAAGGGACTTGGGGCTTACTCCTTAAAAGGATGCCCATATTTGAGACTGGGGCTTACTCCAGAAAAGGAGGACCAGGTTAATGATTATGACTAGGGCTTATTCCTGAAAAAGAGTCCCAAGTGAATAGAATTATGGTTGGGGATTAATCTTAATGAGGATGCCCATATTTGGGAATTTTAAGACTGGGGCTTATTCTTGAAAAGGAGGCCCAGGTTAATGAGGACTTGGGGCTTACTCCTAAGGAGGATGCCCAGATTTGAGAATCATGACTGGGGATTATTCCTGAAAAGGAGGCCCAGGTTAATGAGGACTTGGGGCTTACTCCTAAGGATGATGCCTAGATTCGAGAATTATGATTGGGGATTATTCATGAAAAGGAGGCCCATATTTGAGACTGGGGCTTACTATTGAAAAGGAGGCCCATATTAATGAGTTCTCTCATCTTAAAGGATGAGGTTGAATGAATGAAATATCAATCTTTAGTGACATAAAGATGTGTACATCACTAGGTTTTGAGAGATATTCCACATAATTCCTTTCAGATAAGGAATTCAAATCAAGAAATCATGCCATAAATGGCTTTGAAGAGTGTCTTGAAGACTGAATCTTGAATAGGAGAGGTGGAATGGCTTAAGAGGGGTGAAATGGGAAAGAAGGGCACCCAAAAAGGCAAGGGCGCGCAAGTCCTAGCAGGGGAGCAGGTACTGCGTGGGCGTGAAAGTCCTGGTCGCGCAGGTATACCTGCACGACACATGGGTACTTGCGAGACGGTTAACCAGCAGAGTAATACTTGAGCGACTCTTGGTTAAAGCCTTTAGAATCATCTTGAGGTTCTTCCAGAATAGTGGCGTGCAAGTTCTATTGAAAGAGTTAGGCGGCGCACAAGTGTGACCATTTCCCTTAAGGGATGGCCACTCAAGCGCGTAAGTGTTGATGAGTTTCAACACTTAGGCCTTCCTCCCCCTCTTTAGATCTTCCGTTCTAGTTATGAAATTACCTTAGAAGTGTTTTGGAAGCTTTGATAAGAGACTAGGGTGCCGGGAGATCAAATCTGAGTTTCTGGAAAAAATTCCTCCCTGAAATGGGGGGCCCACAGGGTCTATTTATAGGCTGGAGAAGACCCCAGGTGGTTATCACTTAGGGCACACAAGTGTACTTGCGTGACCATTGCGGCGTGCAAGTGTACATGCGTGACCATAGTCGAACTTGAGCGACCTTTGTGCAACATTCTTCTTATTCCTTCCTCTGTCAATTTTTGATATTTGTCCAAAGGTTGAATAAATTTGTGCCAAGATAATCCACTTTTCCAATCTTTAGACTTTGTAATGAAAGGAGCATCAACAAAAGTCCCCCCTCAGAGTTGGATCCAAAAGAAATGAGAATTTGACTCTGAGGAAATCAATAATCAAAAGGAAAAGCGGCGTGCATGGTATGGCGCACAAATGAGCTTCGGGCGCGTAGGGCCAAGCATGCAGGGATACAGACATTGATCGTGCAAGGTACGGTGCACAGGGTCATGGACTTGTCTATAAATAGAGGGCCTCACTTCCGTACAAATCATATGGATTTGAAACTTTCGAGCTCTCTCCGCGCAAGTTGCATTTGTCGCGCAAGTTGCTTTGTTTTCCACTGTTTCCTTAATGTCATGCTACTATCAAGGTATCTGGACCTGCATGGTGATACTTGCTTGCCAAATACTTGCGCGGCACATCCATACTTGCCCGCCTTAATTCCTTTGACATTTCTTCTGAAACTCCTTCACAAATTTTATGAAAAATGAACTTACTTAAGAGTTAATTTATTCAAGTTTTGTGCAGATTCAATGGCTCCCAAGAAAATTGGAATGGCTGATGAACTGGAAAGAGAGCGGATTGATGATATGATGACCATTGTTGTCCATGATTACTATGATATCTGTGACAACACTCTCCCAGATTTGGCTAAGTACTTGAAGACATATCATCTTAATTTCCCACAGAGCATCTATATTCCTCTATGTGGTCATGATCATCTTCAAGGAGTCAACTTTCCAGATGTAAAGAACTATACACCTGAAATGCAGCTGCACTGCTACTCCTCTATTTTGGTTATGCTATGCATTAAGAGAAACAACAATGGTGTGAACTTTCAAATTTTTCTTCCATGCCATTTCCTTGCAGATATGAAAATGGAAAACCCATGGGTTGAAATGTTTTCCACTGCCGGTTGGTGGAGAGAAGACAAACATGGCTTTAGAGAAATATCTGAAAAGAGTAATTTCTCCAAATGGCTCTTTACTTCCAATTCTCCATTCTCAAATCCAAGTATCCATCTTCCAAGTCTCTTGGACAGAAACAGAGTCACTGTTTGATCAACAGAAAATTTTCTCAAACTGCACTCAAAAACATCCTTTTACAATTGTTCCAAGAAAAGATGGTATCACTGCATCTCTTATTGTATCCAGTTGAATGAATGAATTCCAGGTGGTTGCTGATGAAGCTCGGGATGCCGTAAATCAAATGAATAGTTATGTTGAAAGCCTTTTGTAATTATTGAAAAAGAGAAGAAACTCCAGTCTGTGGATTTCCTTCTATCTCCTATGCATCAATGAAAAACAATTTCATCTTCAATCATTTGTACCTGCATTCTTTTGCTACATGCTTTAAATTTTACCTAAGCCAATGGGCCTAGTAAGCATAGTTTTATTTTTACTAGGATTATTATAAATAACCATATAAACTTTGAACCTTTTAATTGCTCAATATTAACTAAATCATACAAAATGTATGTTTAGTGAGCTGGAACTTGACTTTTATTCAGAGTTCCTTTGTCTTTTATGGGCAGTTTAAAGTCATGCACATCGGACATAAAGAGGATAATGTTTAAGGTCGAAATAGCTTTGACCGAAATGGATTAAAATTGACTCAATTCTTTTATAGTTCATCTGAAAACATATTACCATACTCAAGTATGAGGGAAAATATGTAAACTATGACTTAAGAATATTTGAATCTAAGGAATGATATGAAAAAGAGATAAAAGGCATTAGAAGAAGTAATTCCCAAGAATGAAGCTACCATTATTTATCAAACCCGTTAGGGGGTTGAATTATGCAGGTCCACATAAGGGCATTGGCTTCATAGTCAAATAAATAGTATCTTTTGGATGACAAGTCTGTTATGTGGACTGTTTATGCAAGGCCGCCTATGGGCACGTGCTGCATAGTCATGAAAAAAGAACTCTCAGAAATTTACTTTCCTAGTGCTAAAATCCAGTGAAAGTTTATGGAGATTCAAATTTTCCAAAGTATAGAGTTTGCTGTATAGAAAGAGGTACTTCAATATGGAGAAGATATTTACCAACAATATTATTGGAGAACTGGATGGATATCACTCCTACGAAGGTCTGAACCAAACATAGGGAAGGAGAATATAAACCATAGACTTGAATACTTTCAGATCATGAAAAAGGATATGGTACAAATATATTAAGGATGACTATTTTTACAGATCCTTACATACTGTCATTTAAGACCAATAAGGACAAAAGAGCATTTCTTCCAAAGAATGAAGTTACCATTATTTAACAAACCCGTTAGGGGGTTGAATTATGCAGGGCCACCTAAGGGCGTTGGCTGCATAGTCAAATAATAGTATCTTTTGGCTGACAAGTCTGTTATATAGACTGTTTATGCAAGGCTGCCTATAGGGACGTGCTGCATAGTCATGCAAAAGAACTCTCAGAAGTTTGACATTTTTGTGACTAGAATTCAAGAAAAGGGTTATGAAGATCTGAAAATATTTATAGTTAGGATTATGACACATAATGATGGGTATTTTCCAATGTATACAGAGATACACAGATCAATGCTAACCATAGTGATGTTGTGGATGGGTCCTGAATTAAAATGTTGGACTTCACTATGTATCCCATAAGTATGGGAATCAAACCATACGTAGTTCTTAAATTACAGTTTAACATCGTGTGAGAAAAAATGATTAGAGATCTTAGTTTAGGGTCATAGATCTTGGACCATTATAAGAAATAAACAGTGTGTGTTTTCATGGGGACTTTTCAGCCAAGGGAATGAAAGTGGAATTTGGGGTTAGGCCCAAAGACTTGGGGCTGAATTCGAGGGACACTCAAACGTTCCTACATATCCCATAAGGATGGGAATCAAGCCCACATAGTTCTAGAAATACCCTCTGTACAAATTTGGTTCGTACAAGTGAAGGGTGAAAGGGGAATTTAGTGCAATGATGGTTTAAACCAAGATAAAAGGTTTGGGCATTGCCATGTATGCACGTAGTATTTGGAATAAAACATGATTGAAAATCAATGTAAATAATGATTCCCTCTCACGTGAGGGTATCAAAGAATATTGTAGTTTATTGTCATACTGGACAAAAGTGTTGTGTAGTTTAACGTCATATAGAAAGGACGAAAGTGAACCAATGTAAAGATATTGATTCTAGAGGAAGGTTTCACAAATCAACATCATATAGGATGGAGGTGAACTGATGTGAAAAGATTTGTTTTGGGCTTGAACCTTGGGAGGTTGCCTACGTACCCAGCCTGGAAGGCAAGGATCAAAGTCCGCGTAGTTCAATTAAAGAATGAATTAATGATCAAGTTGTTCTTGGGGAAAACATCCTAAAAAATGATGTTGTTAGGACTTACACATGGTTAGTAGCCCAAAGAGAGTATTATGGTCGAGGTTTTCTCTAAGCTCACGTGAGTCATACTCGGTGTGAGAAACAAGAGGTAACAACAACCTTAGCGATGCATAGTTTAATGTCATGTAGAACATATAAAGGGACTATGTTGTTTAAAGTCTTGCAGTAAAGACTATTGGTACTGCACAGTTTAGTGTCATATAGCAGGGAAAAAGTACAGTTTAATGTCATGTAGGATGTATCAAGGACTTTCTATACAGTTTAGCGTCATGTAGTTAGGATGATGGGGACGATATAGTTTAACGTTATATTGGACGAAAGGGGGACCGTGCAGTTTAATGTCATGTAGTGAGGAGAAAAGAGTACACCATTTAACGTCATATTGGACGTATTGGGGACTTTTTCACAGTTTATCGTCATGTTGGACGAAAAAGGGACGATACAGTTTAACGTCATGTTGGACAAAAGTGCGAATAGTTTATGGTCAAATGAATGGACCGTGGATGGTGCAGTTTAATGTCATGCTGGATGTAAGGGACTTCTGTACAGTTTGGCATCATGTAGTTAGGACATCAAAGTTTAACGTCATGTGAGACGAAAGGAATAAAAATAGTTTAATGTCATATGTATGGACCGTTGCTGTATAGTTTAACATCACATATCAAGGACGATGAAGGGGACACAGTTTAATGTCATGTTGGACGTATGTGAAAATATTTTAGGGTCATATGCATGGACCGTTGATGATTCAGTTTAACGTCTTGCTAGACGATGGTGTAGTTTAAGGTCATACAAGACCATAGAGACTTATGTATAGTTTAACATCATGTAGTTAGGACATCACAATTTAACGTCATGTGGGAAAAATTAGGGAACTTTTTTCACAGTTTAACATCATGTTGGATGTATGTGCAAATAGTTTTGGGTCATATGCATGGACCGTTGGTTTTGCAGTTTAACATCTTGCTGGACGGTGGTGTAGTTTAAGGTCATACAGGACCTACAATGATATATTTTGGGTTTATAAAAAATACTTCTTTAAAAATCTGGCATTGGTTGGAGTAGTCATGAGTTATCCATCCATCGAGATTAATGAATAAGATCCATTGGAGTAGACCCTATGTATTGAGTAAGGTACTTCCCATTTTGGCTCAAGATTGGGAGGTTTCTTTCCTGGTATCATTGGAGTTCCGAGAACTAATACCAATTCTCCCTGAGTGAATGAACAAAGACGAAATTTTTTGTTAAAAGCTCGTGCTATTCGATTCTGATAGACTTCTAAGTGGTGAAAAGTGCACAATATTTTCTCATCTAATCGTTCCAATTCATTCAATCGCTTTTGAGATTGTTCATCTGTAGATGATTGATCACAAATGTCAACTCTAAGCGAGGGTAGTTGAACTTTAATTGGAAAGACTTCTTCCGTTCCATATACCAATGAATGTGGAGTTGACTGCGTTGCAGTGCGGGTGGTAGTCCGATAATCCCATAAAGCATGAAAGAGTTTATCAGGCCATGATTTCTTATCTTTATCTACCATCTTTTGCAATATATTTGACAGAGTCTTATTGAAGGCTTCTATCTGGCCATTGGACACTGCATGATACCGAGATGAATGATTGGATTTGATGTTGTATTCTTGATTCAACTTTTCACTTCAAATGAATAGAAGTTGGTGCCATTGCCCGTCAATATGGTATGAGGGACACCAAATCTGGTAATGATGTTAGACTTGATGAAGCTAAAAATGCATTTAGAATTGACTTCCTTGAGAGGTATTGCCTCTGCCTATTTGGAAAAGAAGTTAGTATTAGTAAGAATGTACTTAAATTTCTTGGTTGTAGCCGAAGGGTAAGGTCCCACCACATCCATTCCCCATGTGGAAAATGGCCATGAGTATTTAGCTGTATGAAGCAACTTTGGAGGTTCATGAATGAAGTTGGCATGTACTTGGAATGAATGACACTTCTTTGTGAAATCCAGACAATCTTGTATCATTAAAGGCCAAAGGTATCCAAGCCTTCGAATCTGATCAGACAGTTGATGTCCAGACTGGTCGGCACCACAGACTCATGCATGCAATTCTTTCCTGACAACCATTGTCTCTTCACCATTAATGCATCTAAAGATAACTCCATCAAAACCATGATTGTAGAGAATTTTCTCGAGGTGATCTGGGCTATCATAAATAGCAAAATTGACCACACGTCACTAGATTTGTTCTTTCTCGGCTCTATCAGGTGGAAGTGTTCCATTTTGAAGGTATTCCCTGATAGGTGACATCCATACTATAGTATGAACATATGGTTCAGGAATGGGACTAATTTCATTAATTTCCTCTGTTCTGATTCGAATGTAAGGTGAAATTGCACGATGGTGGGAAATACTAATTGTTGTCTCGTCTCGATTTGGATCTACTAGAGCTGTGGCTATATTAGCCAGTGCATCAGTTTGAGCATTTTTTTGATCTTGGGACATAAGAAAATGTCGGTTCCGAAGGGAATTTCGCCATTAAATCTCTGACGTAATCATAAAAAGGGATTGGTTATTTGTTTCTAATGGCATAATCCCCATTGACTTATTTGATTACCAGTTCGGAATCAACTTTCACCTTTAAGCAATTCACTTTTGCTTGAAGCGCTAATTCCATGTCAGCGATGAGATATTGGTATTCTGCTTCATTATTGGTACCGCCTTCCCACAATAAGAAGGAATAAGGTAACACTGCCTTTTCTAGAGAAATGAGAAAAATTCCTAAGCCAACATTGTTGAATTTAGGATTTTCCATTTTCCTCCCTGTTGGACTTCTGGAAGCACCATCAAAATACATTTCCCATGCTTGAGGGCTTTCTTGAATAGAGAAGACTTCCTCATCAGGGAGTTCAATATCTGAAGATGTGTCTTCCACTAAAGGGTGTTCAGCCAGGAAATCAGCTAGTGCATGGCCCTTTATCGCATTTTGAGACACATACTGAATGTTGAATTGCTGTAAAATAACTGCCCACCTTGTCAGACGTCCTGTAAGCATTGGACGACTAAGGATGAATTTGAGCGGGTTTTTGCGAGATACCAATTGGACCTCGTGATGTTGAAGGTAGTGTCTCAACTTATGAACTGCAAAGATTAATGTCAGGTAGCACTTCTCAAAACTTGAATATCGGGTTTCTGCTTCAAGCATAGTCCGACTGAGATAGTAGAGGCTGTTTTCATTCCCAGCATCATTCTCCTGAGCAAGAAAGGCACCCAATGATCGCTCTAGAGCTGTCACGTAGAGGATAAGTGGTCTTCCTTCAACAGGTGGCATGAGTACTGGTGGACTCAAGAGGTATTTCTTGATAATATCGAATGCTTCTTGACATTCTTCAATCCACTGGTAAGTGAATCCCTTCTTCATCAATTTGGTGAAGGGTAAACTTTTTCCTGCCAAATTGGCGATGAAACGCCAAATATAGGCTATGTGTCCTTGAAGTCCTCTTAATTATTTCAAATTTTTAGGAGGTGACATACCAATGATTGACTTGGTCTTCTCAGGATCGACTTCAATACCACGATGACGTAAAACAAAGCCAAGAAATATTCTTGAGGTTACCCCAAAAGCACATTTTAAGGGGTTCATCTTCAAATTATGTTGTTGAAGCTTGCGGAATATGACTTCCAAATCTGCCAATTGATTAGAATGTTGTTTGGATTTAACCGCCAAATCGTCTACATAGCATTCAACATACTTTCCTAAGAAGGGTTTGAAGATACAATGCATGGCACACTGATATGTTGCACTTGTATTCTTTAAGCCAAAGGGCATTACCCGGTAGCAAAACACACCCTGAGGGGCTCTGAAGGCTGTGGATTCTTCATCTTCTGGGGCCATTCGGATCTGACTATATCCGGAATATCCATCCATTAAGGAAAGTGCTTCATAGCCAGCTGTTGCATTAATTAAAAGTTCTATAATTGGAATTGGGAAATCATCCTTAGGAAAATGCCGATTAAGATATCTAAAATCGATGCAAACTCTAATTTGTCCATTCTTCTTCTTTACAGGGGCAATATTAGCCAACCACTTGGGATTCTGAACTTCTCTAATGAAGTTAGATTTGATAAGCTTATCCACTTCAGCTTCAATTTTGGAAGCATAAGTTGGGTGTGTTCTTCTCACGTCTTGCTTAAATCCTCGATGTTATTCTGGTAAACCCAAATGATGAGTAGCAACATCAGGATCAAGCCCGGGAATTTCTGTATAGTTCCAAGTAAATATATTTCTATTTTTCTTTAGAAAAGAAATATAAATCTCTTTCTCTTCAAGAGTCATGGCCGCACTGATTAAAGTGGGGCGTGGATCTTCTTTTGTACCCAGATTTATTTCTCTGAGTTCATCCACAGTGGCAGCGATACCCTCTTAAAATGCTGGAGGAGCATCTCTGATATCTTCCTCTTCTTCTTCATCATGTGTTATTTCTTCCGTTTCTACTTGCATAGTAGATGATAAAGTAAAATTTTCATGATCAGAAGAGATGTCAAAATTTTCATATCTTGAAGAAGAAGCTTCCATTTACGACCCAATTGATGATGAAGGGTCTTCTATGGGTAATAAAGAGAAGATGATGGATTGCGAATTAACATCATTGTTCACCCCTGATGTTGTTATAACTTCTTCTAGCCTGGTTGGCGAAGTGTAGACCTGTTTTATTTCATCAGATGAAATGAAGATGTCACCATTTGTGCTTTCATCACTGCTTGGTGGGTTACCAATTTCTCTCATGTTGTCTGGCTCGATTACCGTAATTGACATTATGGATCTTTCCATAAGAGTATTTTGATTTGGGTCTATCTTGTCAATTTGACTGATAGGCAACACATAATCTGTACTCACATGTGTAAATGGATTTACTGGAATCTTCTCCAAACCATATGGATCATTAACTTTGGTAATCTCATTTGTTGTGGATTTCTCCCTTCCCTTCATGTGATAGAATTCCACCTCAATTTATTGAGACTCGCATGTCTTGAACGAGGCCTTATCACCATAAAATGTCCCAACTTGACCATCGAAACAATATTTGAGACATTGATGGTATGATGAAGGGATATCTGCATGTTGATATAGCCAGGGTCTTCCAAGAAAGATGTTGAAAGCTGAATCTTGATCAACAACCATGACATCTGAATTGTATACAAGATCTCCAAATAGAGTTTTGAGTGTAACTTTGCCCAGTGGTTCTTGTTCATTTTTATCATATCCTTGTAACATCATGGTAGAAGGATATAAATCAGATTCTGTGAGGCCCAATCGACAAAGTGTACGAATGGGCATGAGGTTGACTCCTGAACCATTGTCAATGAAAACTCTTCGGACGTCTACGCCATTGACCTTTCCAGATCAGTACAAAGGTCTAATATGCCCATGCACAACATCATCTTCATCTTCATCAGTAAAAGATATTATTTCATGTAATTCTACAGGATTATTATTTATGTGATAGACTTCAGCTACAACAATTTCAGTTTCAAACTCCTAAGGACTTGACAAAGCCTCGATGAGTGCTTCCTGAAGATCTTTTGACAGATTCAGAGAATCCAGAATTGATAACTTGGATGGTACTTGGGACAAGTGTTTTAATACATCATACTTTTGATCCAGAGGTCTACATTTCCCAACAATAATATGTGGTTTAGCTAGCACCTTGGAAGTAGATGCTTTGGAAATTGATGCATCTTGTATTGGGATAGGAGTTGGCAATATTCCTGGTTTTGGAAGATTAGACCGATTAGATCCATTTACTTACTGAGAGGAAAAAAGACGGAGTCTTCAACCGATCATCAAAAATAACTATGCCAGGACTGAATTTTCTATTGGTAGAAGAACTTTCTTGTTCTTGCTGAGATCGCTGAAGGGCTATACAATGAGTTTCTGCTGCATACATAGTTCTAGCAGGGGTAGAATTGGAATAGTGGATTCTGAAAGATCTATGTTTTCCCCTGTATCCTGAGCCTCTGGAACTTCCTCTAATTCCTCTGTTTGATACAGGGAATTCAGGCTCATCGAAATCAAAACTGCGATTGGCATATGGATCTGTTAATGTAATCATATTAACAGAACTGAAGATTAACTCTTCGTCTGATGAAGACTCCGCCTGATTATCCTATTTAGGTTGTGCTGTTTGGTGGGGTGGTGCCTGTGGAATTGAAGTAGATGGCGTGAAGTCTGCCAGAGTCAAAGACAAATTAGGATTTGACACATACTCATCTTCTTCTGATTCTTTTTCTTTCTTTGAATCATTCCATTTCTTTGAGGACTTTTCCTCTGACGAAGAGGGTTTTTCCGCAACATTCATGGAAGAAGACACAATCAGATTCTTTAATTGTGTTCGCAGAATAGCATGAGTTCGGTTGACTGTCTTTCTGACCATCCAATCATCATAATTCTGTGAATTTTTGCTTTTGACTTCTTTCTATTCTCCTTCCTCCTCTGGAACTGTAGCAGTAACACATACTACCTGAGCTGAAGAACCTTTCAGTTTGACTTATCCCAAGTCGACCATCTTTTGGAGGAGGTCTTTGAAGAAAAAACACTCCTGGATGGGATGCCCCAAAATTTGATGAAAAGGGAAATAATTGGGATGGTCTTCATCTCCTTCCTTGTTTGTCCTCTTGGGCATTGGCAATTGAACCAAATTATTTTCCAGAGACGAAATGACATAACCAGGAACTTGTTCATTTCAGAAAGAGTAAAATTTACTTTTCAAATCCTCAAATTGTTTTTGTCTTTGATCTATTTGATTATCTTGAGGAAATGGTCTATATTGTTAGAACTCAGGAGGTGGATACCTTCTGGAAGATGAAGGTTTTGAATTAGATGCAGGTACAGGTGCTTGCTTAAGCATAACTGTAGCAGTCTCTGCTTTACCCATTATCCTTCTTGGAGGTGATGGAATTACACGAGATTTATCCTTAGCCTGTATAAGGGAATATTCAATCTGATGAGCGATTGAAGTAAGGTCTCGAAACCCTCCTGTGTATTTCACAGGGATCAACGGCGTGCGTAACTTGTCACGCAAATTTGCCACACAGATTTGCAACAATTCTTCTTGAGGGAGTGATAATCTTAGGGAATATGTTAATCCCTTCCAGTGAGCAATGAAATCTAAGACCCTTTCATTCTCTCTTTTCTTACAGTTTGTAAGATAAAAAACTATTGTCTTTGGTAAAGTTGAGCTAAACTGAAGAAGGAATTGTTGACGGAGATCTTCCCATCCGGTAATTGATCGGGATTGCAAGCTTGTATTCCAGACAAAGGCTGGTCCTTGCATGGTCCGTACTAAGCATCTGAGTTTTACTGCTTCTTGCTGCTCCAGAGTTCCCATCATAGGATCACAACAAGACACGTAATGCGTCAAATGATGTTCAGGGTCGCCTGATCCATTGAAAATAGGGAATACAGGGTTTCCAAAACTGGATGGAGGAGAGATTGAATCTACCCATTCAGGGTAAACTTTATTTTCTTGTTGAACCTGTGCACGTTTCCCTTCAATAGTTTCTAACCGAGCTGTTAATGACTCAATGGTAGTTATTAACTTTTGAGAAACATCCGGTTGAACTTGGACTTGGGTAGGTGCAATGACTGGATCTTGGACAGATGTGGTGGCTGTTGCTACAAATGATGGTAGCACTGCCAACTGTTGTTGAACTTGACCCGTAGGATTAGAACTGTTAGGGTGTACTGATAGAGGAGGATATTCTTGATCTATCTCAGTAGCTGCAACAAATTCCCATGGATGACTGACTCTAGCACGCTTAAGAAGAAGACTACCCTGAAGTAGTTCTGCATTCAACCTCCTTAATTCCTTTATTTCTTCCTCCTGTTGTGCAAACCTTTGATCTAGTGAGAGCGATTGGCCTTCTCCAGAGGAAGGATATGTAACCTGATTCTTTCCCCTCCCTTTTTTGGATCCTTTTCAGAGAGGGGGAAGTGGGTTACTTGAAGGATTACCTAGGTTCTAAGTAACCCATTGATTTCTTGTACACACACCTTCTTTATTTGTGTTGGTGTGTACATCTTCTTGAGCAGGAACCTCATCATCTGAGTCCCCTGAGTGAGCCTCATCTGGTGGATCAACAACAACAGCATTGATGAAATTAATTGATGCATAACGCATCACATCCCTTCTATCAACATTTCTGTGATATTGTCTTCTTCCATGTCTTTGATGAGACATTTCCTTTTGTTGATTCGATCCCTCAGGAACTTCTTGACGAACCGTAATTTGGAGGGAATATCCTTATATTTTGGCTCTTCGTTCTTCTTGAGGCTTATTCCCCAATCGAGAAAAGACCGAATTTCTCTAAGGAGGGGATTGATGATTTGAAAAAGTCCCCAGTCCGGTGGACTGGGGCTGTTCCTGCTGTTCCCACTCAACTCCTCGAATCCTATTTCTTGATTCTGAGGGTTGGTTTAAAAGAGTCCCCAGTATGGCAAGATGGGGTGGCTCTTGACATGCTATGTCTGAGACTTTCTTAAAATATCTCCTCATCTTGCGGACCTTGGTCCGGAAATTAGCTAGATGCATCAATCGACATCCACTTTTATCACCTAGTTAAAAAGACCGTTGGATGATTTCTGACACTTCTGTCACTTGGTGATGTGCTTGCTCCAAATGAGAGGCCTGTTCAATATTATCGTTTGCTTGATGAAGGAGTAATTCAATAACTTGTTCTCTGTATTCTTGATTTTGAGAGGAGCTAGTTGAGGCCTGTTCATGGGCAAGCTTTTGATTACAAACAAAGCCCATTGACTGTGGCCGGCCATGGGCAATAACATTGCATGAGACCACTTTCGGCGGGCTTTGCTGACTGGAGAGCACCGTGAAATGTAGTGCTCCATGAACGCCCCATCCTCTGACATGAATACTAGATGGGTCATTGGAAATTAACTGACGCAATATTCTTAGTGAGCCAAGGCATGAACTTTGAAGGGCTCTCTGCTATTTTTCAGCCTTTGGATATCGATAGACTGATAGAGATGCCAAATCAATTTGGCATTGTAACCCTTCTATTATCTTAAGATGATTTTCATATTCATCATAAGATAATACTTTCTTTTTCAACTGACAAAGAGTTTTCCATATGTTGAGATGAATATCATGAATTTCATCTTCCGTCAACATATCTGGAATGTCATATTGAGAATCAGCCAGAGGCCAAAACATGACTGGTACTTCACATTTCGCCAATTGTTTTCTCATGTTCAGCATTTCCTCTTTATCATTAAATGAAGATTGTTCTACCTGATTTGACTAGAGTTGGTGTTTCTTTGTTGGTTCATCGGATTCAACAAGATTGGTAGAGAAATAATTGATCAAACTAGAAGATGCATGACTTAGGGGTGGTTTGGAGAATGACCTACACCCTGGGATATCTTCTGATTGAGAAAGTATTTCACCTGCTAGTGATGAAGCATCAGACATGACTGGTTTCGCATTTGCAAGTGCCTCAAGATAAAAGGGATTTCTCGGCACTACATTGTCCACTAGAGCATTTTCCGGGCAATGTGCATCACTAATGTAGAGAGGAAATTCGCAGCGAAATTCATCATCCTGGGGAGGACCACCATAATGGGTTACAGCAAAAGATGAAATCTCTTGCTCCTTGGTCTTCTGACCACACAGAGGGTTCCTGTGGCTCTCATCTGAAGATGAAACATCGAGATCGACCGAATATTCATGAAGCAAGCCTTCATGAGGAAGTGTGTGTTGAAGACCTTTGGAATTAATGTTCCCACTATTGGGAAATGAGGGAGTAGAATCTTGACTTCCAACAGATAATTGTCTGAGGGCTTCAAGAACTCCAGCATCGAGCAATGCCTTGTTACAGATTGGCTCTTGATATCCTGACTGTGCTGGGCGGGTCTTTTTCTTAGACGCATTCTTACTCACCTTGGAAACCACATGTTGATGAAAGTGGATGCTCTGAGCAGGTGTATGTGCCTGATCAAGAAAAATGGCCAGGTTAGTCTGACAATCTCCACTCAAATCAGGTGTATGTTCCTGACTTGGTTGTCCGTATAATATGGGGGAGTATTCCCCACAACCCTCATGGACTGGAACAGATGTGTGTGTCTATTCCGGAGGGAACTATTGATGTGTCACTCCACTGGTAGGGATAGATTTATGTGTCTTTCCCTGAGATACCGCTGAATCTGTTATAATATCCTGACAGGAATCCAGGATATAGCAGGAATTTTCTTCTGCTCTTTCACCATTAATAGAATATGCTTGGTGACTTCAGCTGCCGGAACGGGGATATACATCCATTACGTGATTGGAGTAGGTGTATGTGCCTGCTCTTATCCTCCTTTTCCTGTTAGTGAATCCTGATAGTACTCAAGTGTGGGGGAAGAGAGTTGAGTCTGGCTCCTGTTTGTCTCCGGAGCTTTCCGACTCACTTCTCTGAATGCTACCAAGCAATACTGTTGGTAGGCTTGATTAGTATTAGTAGGTGTATGTGCCTGCTGATTTCACTTCACTGAACGTGGTTGACGAGATCCATCATTTGTAGTCAGACGAGCCAGCTGACTAGCTGATGTTGTATAAACAGGTGTATGTTCCTGCCTATAGTACTCCGCCGGAATTGCCTGGCAGGATTGACGTGATGCTGTCAGACGAGTTTGCTGGACAACGGAATTAAAACGGCCAGGTGTGTGTGCCTTCTCGTTGCTTGCCACCAAGTTAGGTTTGTGTACTTCTCCAGAGATGGCAGAGATGAGAACCTACTCACTGTTAACCAGATTTCGCCTCTTGCGATTCGTCTTGCCTGCTCGGGTTCGAGGAACCTGATCCGAACGCCTGGAGTTGACACCCTCATGATGTTGAGGACGTACTGCCGCACGAGTCTGGCGGTGATTGTTGATAGGATCCCTCAGGAATGACTCCTGCTTATTTGAATTAAGGCCCTGAGGGACTTGCTCATTCACCTCCCCAGAATATGGGAGTGAATGGTGATTGCGTTCTGGGGATAACGACCCGAAATGGTTGGAGACGGTGGTTAGCACCGCCTGCTTCTTGATCACTGGTCGTCGTTGTTCAGACGACCGGTGTGAGTTGTTCACTTGGAGGGATTTTCGGGTAGCCTCTAGAGATGGGATGGTACCGTGTTGATGGTACTCCTTAACCAGAGCATTTGATACCCAGTGTTGAAGACGTTGAGTAGGTGATGTCATCCTTAGAGCAGACGACGATCCAGTAGGAGTAGCAGTAGTGGCATTCGCAGCAGTGGTATTCACAATTGTGAACTTGAGAGTAGCCATTATAGAAATGCAGAATATCTTGGAAAAGAGTGCCTGTTTGATATAATAGACGTAATCAAGATAAGAGCAGCCACTACTTCTTTTGGATGAGAACATATGTCAATGATTTTTTTTGTTGGCCCTCTCATTGAGTTTTAAATAGGGGCCTAACAAATAGGTAAAACATCATTTTAACTTGTTTAAGTATTCATGTCGAGTTCACCATTTTTTGTTTCCCTCAGAATTTGGGGATGACCTCTTTGATGGGAGGTTCAAACATTCTAATAGGTTTCTAACGAGTTTGTTCATAGAACCAGAAACATCCAATGATTCCACATCCATTTGGACCTACTTTCCAAAGGTAGGCACTCATTAGTTTGTGGATTGATGAGGATTAGGAATTTTCATTGGTCAAGAGGATGAGAAGTCGGACTCATCACACCTTTTTTAGGGGAATTATTGTCTACTCCAAGACTCTCTTTATAGATTTAAGTTATGTTCGTGAATCCTTATTACATTACCAAGTATAAAATGAGCTTTCCTTCAGATCTGACAATGAATGATTAAATATCTAGGAAATTTAGAGAATCTTTTATATGTATTCAAGGTTCTTCATCGATAGAGAATCATCTGTATTTGTTAGATATTCTCGGTCAATGGTATCCTTTGACACATTTATATAGAATTCTTTTGGTCATTATGATGACCATGCTGGTTTTAAAGCCACTTAGTGTGGTACTTGATGTTTATTGTCATTCAGAAGGACATGGATTATTTCAGAGTTGGGATCGAACCCACAGATGGGCTACCTATGTATCCTTTGTTTAGAAAAGGAATCAGAACCCATGTAGTTCGAGTTAGGAAGTATGATGTTTATGATTGATGGCTCAAAGAACGATGTCATAATTAATTTTACACTCTAAACTCACGTGAGTCATGCTCGGTGTGAGAAACAAGAGGTATTGGTAAAAATCAGACAATTGTGCCAGGAAAGATGTAATCATAAGAAATAATGTGGGACTTATGTATGTATGACTGCCCAGATAAATGAATATTAGGATTTACTTGAGGGAAGAAATCCAAAAATAGGGTCCATAATGGTATATATGCTTCATTAAGATTTGAATACTCTAACTTGGGGCTTAATTCTGAAAAGGAGGCCCAAATTAGGAGAGGACTTATGATTGGGGTTTTACTCCTAATAAGGAATCCCAGATCAAAGGTAAATTAGGACTGGTTAAGAGAAATTAAGACTGGGGCTTACTCCGGAAAAGGAGGCCCAGGTTAAGAGACTTGAAAAATTAAGGGACTTGGGTCTTACTCCTGAAGAGGATGCCCATATTTGAGACTGGGGATTACTATTGAAAAGGAGGCCCAGGTTAATGATTATGACTGGGGATTATTCCTGAAAAGGAGGCCCAACTTAAGAGAATTATGTTTGGGGCTTACTCCTAAGGAGGATGCCCATATTTGGGAATTTTAAGACTGAGGCTTATTGCTGAAAAGGAGGCTTAGGTTAATGAGGACATGGGGCTTACTCCTAAGGAGGATGCCCAGATTTTAGAATCATGAATGGGGATTATTCCTGAAAAGGATGCCCAGGTTAATGAGGACTTGGGGCTTACTCTTAAAGAGGATTCCCAGATTCGAGAATTATGATTGGGGATTATTACTGAAAAGGAGGCCCATATTTGAGACTGGGGCTTACTCTTGAAAAGGAGGTCCATATTAATGAGTTCTCTCATCTTAAAGGATGAGGTTGAATGAATGAAATCTCAATCTTTAGTGACATAAATATGTGTAAATCACTAGTTTTTTAGAGATATTCCACAGAATTCATTTCAGATAAGGAAGTCAAATCAAGAAATCATGCCATAAATGGCTTTGAAGAGTGTCTTGAAGACTGAATCTTCAATAGGAGAGGTGGAATGGCTTAAGAGGGGTGTAATGGGCAAGACGGGAACCCAAAAAGGCAGGGGCACGCAAGTCCTAGCAGGTGCGCAGGTACTGCGTGGGCGCGCAAGTCCTGGTCATGCTTGTATACCTGCGCGACACATGGATACTTGCACGACGGATAACCAGCAGGGTAATACTTGAGAGACTCTTGGTTTAAGCCTTTAGAATAATCTTGAAGTTCTTCTAGAATAGTGGCACACAAGTTCTATTGAAGGAGTTAGGCGGCGCACAAGTGTGGACATTTCCCTTAAGGGCTGGCCACTCAGGCGTGCATGTGTTGATGAGTTTCAACACTTAGGCCTTCCTCCCCCTCTTTAGATCTTCCGTTCTAGGTAAGAAATTACCTTAGAAGTGTTTCCGAAGCTTTGAGAAGAGACTAGGGCACCAGGAGCTCAAATCTGAGTTTCTGGAAAAAAATTCCTCCCTGAAATGGGGGGCCCACAGGGTCTATTTGTAACATCCCAGGTAAATAAAGAATAAATAATTTTCATATTAATTAATATTTACGAATTAAATATTAATTTTAATTAAAAGGGGTTTCTACATTCGATAGCTTACTCGATACGCAACGATGAGTTTCATTGAAATCTTACGTTGCACACAAGTAATAAAATAATATTATTTTAAATGTTAGTTAACAAGTAGCCGTTGTACTGGCGGGAAAGGATAGAAATAACTAAAATATGATTATATATGTTTTTAAATGTTTTTACATTTACCCAATAAAAGATAAAGGCTTAAAATACGGAAAGAGTTCAATTTTAGGCATTTATACCCTAATTTTCACTAAGGGTTCACTTATCACCTTTTGACGGAGAACCGCCATTAAATATAGTTTTGATCAATCTTATAAATTCTTTTGGACAAAAAATAACTATTCTTTAGAATAGGGACATCAAAATTTACCTTGTGTAAATTTTTGGTACCTTTCCGATAAAGTTCATTTTTTTAATGAATAGTGTAAAATGTTGTATTTTTATTCAAAACCTATTTTTAATCTAATATATTTATATGATTAGATTATCTTTTGAATTGGTTTTAAAGTGAAATTAGAAAATATTTTTACCATTAAATCCAATAGTGTTCGTTGGAATTAATTTCACCTTGAAATCGGACTTAAACTAGTGTCAATCTTTTGATACTTATTATTTCATAAAAACATGCTATTTGCTCTGACAGCGGGAATTAATTATTAAATTAATTAATGTGACTTATATATTTTTAATTTTTTAAAATAGACTCATTTTTGAATTCTTAATATCAAATATAGCTTAGGGTGAATTTTTCGAAATTTTCTGAAAAACTTAAATTTTGATGAATAGTTAAACCACTAAGTGGTACTTATAAAAACTGATTTTCCGTTTAAATGAAATTTTTCCATCATTGTGTTTTGATTTTTAAAAATCCGACATACATGGTTGTCATTAAGAAGTAAAATGTGGTTCAATGAGATTAAAATAATTTTTTGGTGAATAGTAACTTATTAAGTTTTTAATCACGATTAGTGGTAATTAGTGTAGTTTAAGGTAAAAATAATATTTTAATAATATCAGATGACCTAGACACATGTTCTACCCTCATTGGATGTGTCATGGCCGACCAAGACAAGCCATGGGTCAACTTGGGGACCCCATGGAGCCACTTTGGTTGGAAAATGACATAAATACCTTTTATTTAATGTTAATGTAAAAAATGGCAGAAACATGATATGTTTTACTAAAACAATTTTTAAATGGGGTTATACAAGTCCGATTTTTTTATTATAAATAGTAATTGGAAATCTAAAAATATTTCTAAATCATCGTATTTGTTTTATAATTTTTAGACATTAAATAAATTGAATTATTTATGACATAATAATGATGCAGTGATGACATCATTATTTGACGATTTAAATAAAATGGAAAGATAATGTAAAATCTATGAACTACACATGTCCAAAACTTATTGGATGGGTGTATTTTGAACCCTTATCACCTTATCCATGAATTATATCAATGTGGGACCTTTTAAAACCGAAACACATTTTCAAATAAAGTAATATTTCTTTACTTTCCAAAAGTGCCCCTCCTCTCCTCTTATAAAAGGCGCCCACCTCTACCACCTTACACACAATCCTCAAGCCTTTGGCTCGGACAACCCCTACCCATTTACTCTCTCCACATCCCTCTCCTCATCATAGAGGATTAACTTTGGGAAGAATCCTTTCAAAGGAAGCCTTTAGGCTCAAATCAAAAGGAGTTACACTTTTAAAGGTAATTCATTCTCTCATGTTCATTTGTTTTATTTTGCTTCTTCAACCCCCTAAACTCTTTTTATTTACTTATTTTGTAACAACACCAGTATCTTAAATATACTAGGATGTTGTTATAAGATTTATTCGAACTACACTCTCACACAAGTACATCAAAATGGTTAAAGAACATATGGTTTCCGTGGATGGAGAAATTCTGCCTCCCGAAACGATGATTGTTCAATACTCATCTAACACCTTCAAAGGTGGCCATTAAGATGTCACTATATTTATATATGATATATAATATTTTTATGTTTTCTTTAAGCTTCTGTATTTTTCATTTTGAGCATACCTTTATGGTTTCCATTATGGGTAAACACGATATCTTCATTTAAGGAAGTGCGGACTACCGCCCCCTCAAAGTGATGTGATTCGTTAATGCCATATGTGGGACGTGTAAAGGATGGATTTAAAGTTATTATAAATGATGTTATACTGGAATTATAATATACCTCTATATCATTATTATTTCTTTCCATTAAAGTATGATATAGAAATGAAAGTAGCGTTCATGCGTACGTACGGCTTACCGTCTCCATGAACGGTGCATTTCATTTCTTATCCCCAAATGTAATATACTATTAAAAGTACATGTATATAATGGATATATATAATGAATGATATATCTAAATGATGAATATAATTCTGGAATTAAAATATACATACCTCTCATTTAGTTTTAATTCCAATAATATGATAAAGAAATGAAAGTAGCGTTAATGCGTACGCACGGCTTACCGTCTCCATTAACGGTGCATTTCATTTCTTACCTCTAAATGATTATGTAATATTATAAATAAATGTATATTCTAGATATATATGATATATATGATATCCAAATCAGGAATGTCATTCTGGATATAAAGAACCTTTGACCACACGAACAACATGTAATTGTAAGAAGTCCACTTTCGACTTAAGAACCAAATATTGACAAAAAAAACATTATTAACTTAAATGGTTACATAATGTTTATAACATGGAAATAAGTGATATAAAAGGAATAATTAACTTTAAAAAGGTTCTTAATCAAGTATAAATTAACTCAAGTTTATTATTCAGGATGTTAAAGAACGATCGAGTCATGTCGGACCCGAGGTAGGGGACTTCGTCTCAATCTCCTTTCATTGAGGCATATTTTGTTTTATACACATCATTATTTTATACGGTGTATAAACCCCTTTGACTTTTACTTTTATACAAAAGGAATCTTTTTCTACGAAGCGTTTTACTAAACGACAAAAAGGAATGTTTTTTTAACGTACGCGGTGACAACGACCTTTTCCGCCGCCGCGAGTATTATTTGGTCTTTGGCTTCCTCAAGAAGCCGTTATGTTTTTAAAATGAAATAAATACCATATACTCTTTTATGTATTTTGGTATTGAAAATGGTTTTGATAAAGGATTCTATTATGATATATTGTGATTGAAATGTGGAAATATTATCATTCCTTTATATTGGTTTTATGTTTTATGATTTTATATTGGTACTTGGACATTTGACGGGTGGTTACATGATAAACCATATGACGGGTGGTGCCGTGAATACCAGGACGGGTGGTTACGTTATAACCTCCAATGCATTGGGTATGGAAGTCGGCCGTATGGCTATTCAATTATGTATGTATGGAAATTGGCCGTATGGCTATTCCATTTAAGTGATATGTGTGGAAGTCGACCGTATGGTTATTCCACTTAAGTATGTTTATGTCCCAAGTTACCTTTATATATGTTATGTGTTCTTTATATGGGTTTTATGGTAATCCTTTGGTTACAAAAAGGTAATTAATGATACTTTTTTTAGTGAAGAGTTTTTACTACTTCATAATGGTGAAGGTATTACTTTGATAGAGTATACATGGTTTACTTGATGTTTGAAAAACTAACAGTTTTCATTCTTTGTGTATCCCTTACTGAGCTTTTTATGCTCACCCCAAGTTTTTTTGAACTGTTTTTCATAGGACTTAATGTGGAATAAGGTCAAGGATGGGATCAAGGGAATGTCATGCTATATAAAACATGGAACTAGACATGTTTCTTTTAAGAGATTTTTTTATTATGGAAACTTAGTAGAAGTGACTACTTTGTAATCTTTTGAGATGTAATAGTTATGTTATAATTCTATAAAACTCTAAACCTGAAAAGATCCTCAACGTGAATCATTCATTTAATTCAATATTAAGTAAGGTTTAAGGCCGGTGCCTTATAGTTGGTATCAGAGGTCGGTTTAGATAACTTTAGGAGTTAGAAATCTATTAAATGATTATCCAAAAATATTTTTTTTTGAAATGATATAGCATTTGAAGATTACCATGTTGCTTCATCTAAGACATGTTTGTTCAGAATGGTTTTCCAAAGAGGAAACAAGGAAGCGGTGCTAGGAAGGCATACAGAAGGAAATAACCTTCCGAATCAGCATCCTGAGATGGTCGGAATTGGAACTGAACAGTTTGTTGCAGTGATGGAACAGTTGACTCAGGCTATAAATGGTGGTGGTATCCATGCACGAGATCAGCCAAATCAACCGCAGAGGAACATATTAGTGGTGGAACATTTCATGAGGCAACATCCCCCATCATTCAGAGGATCATCTGACCCTGTGCAAGCTGAAGGGTGGATTAAATCACTGGAGACGATTTTTGATGTCATGGGGTGTTCAGAACATCAAAAGGTTAGTCTTGCTGTTTACCGTTTTGAAGGTGAAGCTGATCAGTGGTGGTCGATGGTGAAAAATATCAGGGATAGTGATGAGATTGAGGATCTTCACTGGGACGAATTCAAAGGTATGTTTCCATAGAAATATTTTCCTAAGGTGGTTCTTCTTAGTATGGAAAACCAGTTCCTAGAATTGAGTCAAGAGGATGATTCAGTGGCTGCTTATGAAGCAAAGTTCACTCGATTGGCAAGGTATGCTCCAAACTTCATACAAGATATTGATAGTAAAATAAACCATTTTTCCTCAGGGTTAAAGCCAATGTATCGAAGGGCTTTAGCTTCTCGTGAGTTCAAAAGTTATGAAAAACTTGTTCGATGTGCGGAGAAGGTGGAAATGGAGTTTGCCGATGATCAGGTGTTCTATGACAAATAACAGAATAAGAGGTCTAGTTGGCAGGAAAAGGGGAAGAATTCATCAAAGAAGCAAGGAGGTAAGAAAACCAAATATCCATCCTGTGAGAAGTGTGTTAAAATGCATCCTGGAGAATGTTTATCCAAGTCTGGTAAGTGCTTTCGATGTGGTAAGTCAGGTCGTATTGCTCATAACTGTAAGGAAGATGATCAAGCAGGCAATGAAAAGCCAACTGTAGGATGTTTTAAGTGTAATGAAATGGGTCATTATGCAAACGAGTGTCCAACGAAGAACTCAACTGGGGGAATGCAGCCAGACTACAAGCAGAAAGGGGTGGTGAAATCCTTTGCAACAACTTCAGCAGATATTGGGTCATCGAATGAAGTGGTATCAGGTATACTGTTTGTTTGTTCAGATTATGCCAATGTGTTGTTTGATTCATGGTCTACACACTCTTTCATTTCTGAGAAGTTTTCTTGTAAATTGGAAATTCCATATCAAGATATGAATCCTGAACTTATGGTAAAAACACCCGGACGGAACGTTGAGACAAAAAGGAATTATAAGAACCTTCCTATCCTTGTGTGTGGAAAGAATCTACCAGCAAACCTTATTGTTTTGCCTCTAGTAGAGTTAGATGTTATTTTGGGCATGGATTGGCTTTCTGTTTATCATGCTAAGATTGACTGTAGAGCTAAAATTGTTTCTTTTCAGAAATATTTTCAGTTTTTGTACAAGAATGAACCCTTGATTTTGATAACATATCAGGAAGTTGAGAAACTAGTAAAAGATGGAAATGAATGTTACCTTGCACATATTGTTGAAAATAAAGGAACTGTTCAGATTAATGATGTGCCAGTGGTAAATGAGTATCTTGATGTTTTTCCTGATGAGTTGCCTGGTATTATTCATGATCGGGAAGTTGAATTTATTGTTGACTTAGTTCCTGATTCTAATCCAATTTCAAAACCCCCTTATCGAATGGCTCAAGTTGAACTTTTAGAGTTAAAGAAACAATTGCAGGAGTTATTAGATAAAGGTTTCATTTGACCTAGCACATCACCATGGGGTGCTCCTGTCTTGTTTGTTAAAAAGAAAGATGGATCAATGATACTTTGTATTGATTATAGAGCCTTGAATAATATTACTGTTAAGAAAAAGTATCCTTTGCCTCATATCAATGATTTGTTTGATCAGCTCCAGGGAGCTCAGTTTTTTTCGAAGATTTACTTGAGGTCGGGGTACCATCAGTTGAAAGTAAAAGAAGCAGACGTTCCAAAGACTGCGTTCCGTACTAGATATGGCCATTATGAATTTGTAGTTATGACTTTTGGTTTAACCAATGCACCTTCTATATTCATGGACCTTATGAATAGAATTTTCCATGAGTTCTTGGATAAGTTTGTGGTTGTTTTCATCGATGATATTTTGGTGTTTTCTAAAAGTAAAGAGGAGCATGAAAGTCATTTAAGGGTTATCTTGCAAACCTTAAAAGAAAAGAAACTATATGCAAAATTCAGCAAGTGTGAGTTTTGGTTACAACAAATTTCTTTCCTAGGTCACATTGTTTCAAAATATGGCATAACTATTGATCCTACTAAAACAAAAGTTGTTGAAGAATGGCCAAGACCCTCAAATGTAACCGAGATCCGTAGTTTTCTTGGTTTGGCAGGTTACTACCGAAGGTTTGTTGAAAAGTTTTCACGGTTATCTAGTCCAATGACTAAGCTAACTCGTAAGGGTGTTAAGTTCATATGGACAAAAGAATGTGATGATTGTTTTCAGGAGTTGAAGAGAAGATTGGTGAATGCTCCAGTTTTGGCACTTCCTTCCAAGAATGGTGAGTTTGTTATATACAGTGATGCTTCATTGAAGGGACTTGGCTGTGTCCTTATGCAGAATGATCAGGTAATTGCTTATGCTTCACGACAGTTGAAAACTCATGAGGTAAATTACCCTACACATGATTTGGAATTAGCTGCTGTTGTCTTTGCTTTAAAAATTTGGAGGCATCATTTGTATGGAGTAAAGTGTGAAATATATACTGATCACAAAAGTTTAAAGTATACATTCACTCAGAAAGAATTGAACATGAGAATGAGGAGATGGCTGGAATTAATCAAGGATTATGATTGCACAATTCATTACCATCCGGGAAAAGAAAATAAAGTGGCTGATGCTTTGAGTCGAAAAAGTAATGCTTCATTAGAAATGTTTCATTTGGAATGTGATACTTTGGTTAAAGATTTGATGAACTTTGGCATAGAAGTTGTTGGTACAGGATGTTCTTCTGTTTTGTTTCAGGTATCAGTGAAATCTTCTCTATCAGACAGAATCAAGCAAGCACAGAAGCGAGACAGTGAGTTGAAGAAAAAGGTAGAGCTGGTTCAGAAAGGTAACTTGCCTGAATTCAACATTGATAATGATTGTGTTTTGAGGTTTGGGAAGAGGTTATGTGTGCCTTGTGATTCACAATTGAAGAATGAGTTGTTATGTGAGGCTCATAGTTCCCTGTTTTCAGTTCATCCTGGCAGTACTAAGATGTACAGAGATCTGCGGGAGTATTACTGGTGGGATGGAATGAAAAGAGATATTTCTGATTTTACTGTGAAGTGTCTGACTTGTCAGCAGGTTAAAGAAGGGCGGCAGTTACCGAAAGGGATGCTTCAGCCTTTACCAGTGCCAGAGTGGAAATGGGAAAACATATCCATGGACTTTGTTGTGGGATTACCGAGGACATCTTGAGGTAATAATGCAATCTGGGTTATTGTTGATCGCTTGACTAAATCTGCTCATTTCCTTTCTATACGAGATACTTTTTCCCTAGATCAACTTTCCCGTTTTTATCTTAAAGAGATAGTCAGGTTACATGGAGTTCCCCTCTCCATTGTATCTGATCATGATCCCAGGTTCACATCTAACTTTTGGAAAGTCCTTCAGAAGTTGTTGGGTACTGAATTAAATTTTTGTACAGCTTTTCATCCTCAATCAGATGGGCAGTCAGAACGAACAATTCAGACCTTGGAGGATATGTTACAAGCTTGTTCGATGGATTATCAGGGAAGCTGGGACCAACATATTTCTTTGGTTGAGTTTTCTTATAATAACAGTTTTCATACCAGTATACAGATGGCACCATTTGAGGCATTATATGGGAAGCGGTGTCGAACTCCAGCATTTTGGGATGAAGTGGGTGAAAGGAAGCTCATGGGACCAGAATTGGTAGAAGAGATGGCAGAAAAAGTTCAGTTGATTTAGAAGCACATGATAACAGCTCAGAGCAGGCAGAAGAGTTATGCGGATAACCGGAGGAAGGATATATCTTTCGAGGTAGGTGATCATGTTTTTCTCAAGGTTTCTCCTTGGAAAAGTGTGATGAGATTTGGTAAGAAAGGAAAGCTGAGTCCAAGGTTTATTGGACCATATGAAATTCTGTATAAAGTTGGATCAGTTGCTTACCGAGTGGCTTTACCTCCGAGTTTATCTCAGGTACACAATGTTTTTCATGTTTCAATGTTGAGGAAGTATATGCCAGATCCATCTCATGTTTTGAGTCCAGAGGTAGTTCAGCTGGAGGAGAACCTATCTTATGAAGAATAACCAGTCTAGATTCTTGACCATAGGGAGCAGGTGTTACAGAATAAGTTGATTCATCAGGTAATGGTTTTGTGGAAAAACCATGTGATTGAAGAGGCAACGTGGGAATCTGAAAATGCTATGAGGGATAAATACCCCCACTTATCTTGATAAGTGAATAAAATTGCGAGGACGCAATTCCCAAAAGGGGGGAAGGATGTAACATCCCAGGTAAATAACGAATAAAGAATTTTTATATTAATTAATGTTTACAAATTAAATATTAATTTTAATTAAAAGGGGTTTCTACATTCGACAGCATACTCGATACGCAACGATGAGTTTCATTGAAATCTTACGTTGCACACAAGTAATAAAATAATATTATTTTAAATGTTAGTTAACAAGTAGCCATTGTACTGGCGGGAATGGATAGAAATAACTAAAATATGATTATATATGTTTTTAAATGTTTTTACATTTACCCAATAAAAGATAAAGTCTTAAAATACGGAAATAGTTCAATTTTAGACATTTATACCCTAATTTTCACTAAGGGTTCACTTATCACCTTTTGACGGCGAACCGTCATTAAATATAGTTTTGATCAATCTTATAAATTATTTTGGACCAAAAATAACTCTTCTTTATAATTGTGACATCAAAATTTACCTTGTGTAAATTTTTGGTACCTTTCCGATAAAGTTGATTTTTTTAATGAATAGTGTAAAATGTTGTATTTTAATTCAAAACCGCTTTTTAATCTAATTTATTTATATGATTAGATTATCTTTTTAATTGGTTTTAAAGTGAAATTAGAAAATATTTTTACCATTAAATCCAATAGTGGTCATTGGAATTAATTTCACCTTGAAATCGGACTTAAACTAGTGTCAATCTTTTGATACTTATTATTTCATAAAAACACGCTATTTGCTCTGACAGCAAGAATTAATTATTAAATTAATTAATGTGACTTATATATTTTGAATTTTGTAAAATAGACTTCATTTTTGAATTCGTAATATCAAATATATCTTAGGGTGAATTTTTGGTAATTTTCTGAAAAACTTCAATTTTTGATGAATAGTGAAACCACTAAGTGGTACTTATAAAAACTGATTTTCCATTTAAATGAAATATTTCCATCATTGTATTTTGATTTTCAAAAATCCGACATACATGGTTGTCATTAAGAAGTAAAATGTGGTTCCATTAGATTAAAATAATTTTTTGGTGAATAGTAACTTATTAAGTTTTTAATCGCGATTAGTGGTAATTAGTGTAGTTTAAGGTAAAAATAATATTTTAATAATATGAGATGACCTAGACACATGTTCTACCCTCATTGGATGTGTCATGGACGACCAAGACAAGCCATGGGTCAACTTGGGGACCCCATGGAGCCACTTTGGTTGGAAAATGACATAAATACCTTTTATTTAATGTTAATGTAAAAAATGGCACAAACATGATATGTTTTACTAAAACAATTTTTAAATGGGGTTATACAAGTCAGCTTTTTGATTATAAATAGTCATTGGAAATCTAAAAAGATTTTCTACATCATCGTATTTTTTTTATAATTTTTAGCCATTAGATAAATTGAATTATTTATGACATAATAATGATGCAGCGATGACATCATTATTTGACGTTTTAAATAAAATGGAAAGATAATGTAAACTATATGAACTACACATGTCCAAAACATATTTGATGGGTGGATTTCGAAACCTTATCACATTAGCCACGAATTATATCAATGTGGGACCTTTTAAAACTGAAACACATTTTCAAATAAAGTAATATTTCTTTACTTTCCAAAAGTGCCCCTCCTCTCCTCTTATAAAAGGCCCCCACCTCTAACACCTTACACACACTCCTCAAGCCTTTGGCTCGGCCAAACCCTGCCCATTTACTCTCTCCACATCCCTCTCCTAATCCTAGATGATTCCCTTTGGGAAGAATCCTTTCAAAGGAATCCTTTAGGCTCAAATCAAAAGGAGTTACACTTTTAAAGGCAATTCATTCTCTCATGTTCATTTGTTTTATTTTTCTTCTCCAACCCCCTAAACTCTTTTTATTTACTTCTTTTGTAACAACACCAGTATCTTCAATATACTAGGATGTTGTTATAAGATTTATTCGAACTACACTCTCTCACAAGTACATCAAAATGGTTAAAGAACATACGGTTTCCGTGGATGGGGAAATTCTGCCTCCCGAAGCGATGATTGTTCAATACTCATCTAACACCTTCAAAGGTGTCCATTAAGATGTCACTATATTTATATATGATATATAATATGTTTATGTTTTCTTTAAGATTCTGTATGTTTCATTTTGGGCATACCTTTATGGTTTCCATTATGGGTAAACACGATATCTTCATTTAAGGAAGTGTGGACTACCTCCCCCTCAAAGTGACGTGATTCGTTAATGCCATATGTGGGACGTGTAAAGGATGGATTTAAAGTTATTATATATGATTTTATACTGGAATTATAATATACCTCTATATCATTATTATTTCCTTCCATTAAAGTATGATATAGAAATGAAAGTAGCGTTCATGCGTACGTACGGCTTACCTTCTCCATGAACGGTGCATTTCATTTCTTATCCCCAAATGTAATGTACTATTAAAAGTACATGTATATAATGGATATATATAATGAATGATATATCTAAATGATGAATATAAATCTGGAATTAAAATATACATACCTCTCATTTAGTTTTAATTCCATTAATATGATAAAGAAATGAATGTAGCGTTCATGCGTACGCACAACTTACCGTCTCCATGAACGGTGCATTTCATTTCTTACCTCTAAATGATTATGTAATATTATAAATACATGTATATGCTGGATATATATGATATATATGATATCCAAATCAGGAATTTCATTCTGGATATAAAGAACCTTTGACCACACGAACAACAAGTAATTGTACGAAGTCCACTTTCGACTTAAGAACCAAATATTGACAAAACAAAAATTATTAACTTAAATGGTTACATAATGTTTATAACATGGCAATAAGTGATATAAAAGGAATAATGAACTTTAAAAAAGTTATTAATCAAGTATAAATTAACTCAAGTTTATTATTCAGGACGTTAAAAAACGATCGAGTCAAGTCGGACCTGAGGTAAGGGACTTCGTCTCAATCTCCTTTCATTGAGGCATATTTCGTTTTATACACAACATTCTTTTATACGGTGTATAAACACCATTGAATTTTACTTTTATACAAAAGGAATCTTTTTCTACGAAGCGTTTTACTAAACGACAAAAAGGAATGTTTTTTTAACGTACGCGGTGACAACGACCTTTTCCGCCGCCACGAGTATTATTTGGTCTTTGGCTTCCTCAACAAGTCGTTATGTTTTTAAAATGAAATAAATACCATATACTCTTTTATGTATTTTGGTATTGAAAATGGTTTTGATAAAGGATTCTATTATGATATATTGTGATTGAAATGTGGAAATGTTATCATTCCTTTATATTGGTTTTATGTTTTATGATTTTATATTGGTACTTGGACATTTGACGGGTGGTTACGTGATAAACCATATGACGGGTGGTGCCGTGAATACCAGAACGGGTGGTTACGTTATAACCTCCAATGGATTGGGTATGGAAGTCGGCCGTATGGCTATTCCATTAAGTATGTATGGAAATTGGCCGTATGGCTATTCCATTTAAGTGATATGTGTGGAAGTCGACCGTATGGTTATTCCACTTAAATATGTTTATGTCCCAAGTTACCTTTATATATGTTATGTGTTCTTTATATGGGTTTTATGGTAATCCTTTGGTTACAAAAAGGTAATTAATGATACTTTTTTCAGTGAAGAGTTTTTACTACTTCATAAAGGTGAAGGTATTACTTTGATAGAGTATACATGGTTTACTTGATGTTTGAAAAACTAACAGTTTTCATTCTTTGTGTATCCCTTACTGAGCTTTTTATGCTCACCCCAAGTTTTTTTGAAATGTTTTTCACAGGACTTAATGTGGAATAAGGTCAAGGATGTGATCAAGGGAATGTCATGCTATATAAAACATGGAACTAAACATGTTTCTTTTAAGAGTTTTTTTTATTATGGAAACTTAGTAGAAGTGACTACTTTGTAATCTTTTGAGATGTAATAGTTATGTTCTAATTCTCTAAAACTCTAAACCTGAAAAGATCCTCAAAGTGAATTATTCATTTAATTCGATATTAAGTAAGGTTTAAGGCTGGGGCCTTATACTATTCATAGGATGGAGAAGACCCCGGGTGGTTATCACTTAGGGCGCACAAGTGTACTTGCGCGAACATTGCGGAGCGCAAGTGTTCTTGCGCGACAATAGTAGAACTTGCGTGACCTTTGTGAAATATTCTTCTTATTCCTTCCTTTTTCAATTTTTGATATTTGTCCAAAGGTTGAATAAATTTGTGCCAAGATAATCCCCTTTTCCAATCTTCAAAATCTGTGAAGAAAGGAGCGTCAATAGACATAAACTATATTGAACTACGAGAACTCTGATTACTACAAAAACTGAATAAATAAAATGCCTTCTTATTCCCAAGCTCTAATTTCCTATCATCCATAGTGTAATTTCCTCCATATTTCAGAATCTCTTACCCATGGGACACAAATTCTCATTTGGTTTTATCATTCTTTATCATCCATCTGTAGATTGAGAAGATTTTAAACTATTATAAATCTGATTCATACTATAATAAAGATACATTTTATGTATTCCTAAGGCCTGAGTTCCATATCAAAAACTCTTATAGGGATTCCCAGTTTACTAGTCCAATGTCTGGTAACTTGATATCTCTTTTTTCTCACATTGAACATGAATCACACATGATTATGGAATTAAAAAGAGCATATAACTCGCATTATAAATCACCTATACTAGGTAATCCTTGGTTGGTAATCCTTGTTCAATTACATGATATAATTTTCCCCGCACAAGGGAATCAACCATGGTGTATGTCCTGAAGGAATTTTAATATTAGTAAACCCTAGGGAAATAACCCTCATAACCATTAATTATTCATCAATGCACACCAATAGCTTAAGAACATAATGAACTTTAATAACTCTGATTTCATCTAAAAAAAGGATACATAAGATGCTTTCCTAAGGCTTGAGTACCATTACCAGTTCCTAATTTACCACAAATATGTCCTTTTTTATAACGGAAAACTGAATGACTTGGAATCAGATGAACTATGTGGGGTTTGATTCATGTTATAAACTAGAAAATTAGGATTCCACATAATGTTAAATCCCATCTTCAAAAAACCAATTGTATTACTAGATGGAAATAAATTCTGTAGTACCTGGTCATATGGATTAAAAAAATTAACGACTACACATTTCTATGAAAATAGAGGAAATAGATAAAGAACATCAGATACATACATACAGTCTAATTATTAGGTCCCCCTTTACACATATATGTATTCAACACCTAATCATTTTTAGGATATAGAGTCTCATATTGGGATTTATAAGAGATTCATTAACTTATATTAAATCTATAAGAGAGTCCCGAACATTGTAATAATTACCCAAAAAGGTTGCGATGATCCAAACATTGTATACTCATGACTAATGTGACTTTCTATGTATTGTTGGGTCTGAAACACTAAATGCCTCTCTGCCTTAGAATGTAGGTATATACCTAGTCATGGATGTGGGATCCTTTGGGAGTGTCGATGAAAAATGAAGATGTTTAATGTGATGTGAATGGTTATGAAATGATACTTAAACCCCCCAACAATAAATCATCAGAGATAATATGTCTACAAGAGAAATTGGAATGGTAAACCCGATATGATTTCATGTAATGATAGAATAACTGAATCATTACAGGCATTAGGATTCATGTCTCATAAACCTTGAAGATACCATCCATTATATTTTGAAGGAAATAAAATGGTGAAACCAATTTGAATATTTCAGCTAATAAATATATCATTTGAACATTCATCAGGCTATTTTATTTTTCATCACAAATAAAAATGAAAATGATGTTCTCAACATTAAATCCTTCATAATTGATTTCTAATGAGATAATTTAATTTTCTCCTTGAAAACTCCATGTGAGAAAAATAGCCAAACTAGGAACATGAAAGGGAAACTTTTTTACCTATCCATAGCTGGTTAAGCATGTATCACACTTGTAGTGATTCACTAATTGGTGAACTTATTCCTTGTTTTCATTATGACTAAAGAACTAATATCACATATATCTTGACTTGAGATCATATCCTCATAATTAAAATTTCCTGGAACCTCATCTCTATATGTAACCTCTATGGGTCACAAAACAAACTCACCCACCCAATACCTTCATCATCAGGTGTTGAACATGATGGTTCAATAATACCACCAACATGGTATGATCCTAATCCTCAATGATTCAAATATAAGTCTCCAAATGATAAATGTTAAAAGTTCATCTTTTTTTGGGATAGATATAATGAAACCCATGGAAACTATCACCACCAAAAATCACTTCATAATCATATCACCATAGTGAAGCAATTAGCACCTTCCATATATTAGGAATGTGGATCCAATCGTTGACTATAACTCCATCCTAGTTCAGAATCCCTCGAGGAGGGGTCCTGTTAACCACCATCACAAGTGTCAACATATCGGCGCCCCTTACTCACCTATTGATGGATCCACCTATAAAATTTTCACTATGGAAACTCATGAATTGGTACCAAGGAGGTATCATGAGGTTTGGAAATATATGGATAAATGGAATTGGGATCATATCCCCACATCCATAGGAAAACCCTATTGGCGTATTTCGGTGGTAGCCAGTGGGTAGGCTCATATCCATTATCACATGAATAACGTATTTACACATATTCAAAAAGAAAGCATGGAGGAGGCACATATCTCATCCCACACACATAAAGACCATCAAAATATTATGTTGGCCTAAGGGGTATAAAAGTGGGATTATATCCCTCATTAAATTGAAGTCATCTAACAATATATCTAGGAGACTGAAAATGTGTTGGCCTAAATTCATGAACACACATTGCTAAACTATCACTATGTTCTAGAAATATTTAAATAACTCCAATAAAATATTCTAGTAGTGGAATAAATATAGTAAAAATAAATATTCCTATCTCAAAAATCAAAGCAGAATATCATCATGATCAGTATGAACAGGTGGCTACTCTGGAGAAAGTAAAAATTATTTCTTCAATCTGAGAAGATTATTGTCATATTACAATTAACAACAAGGTATAGGATTGGTCTTATATTCCCCGTTCTGACCAAGTCTCACCAACTCAGTTTGGAAAATTCCTCGATAAAACTGAACAAGCCCATTGAAAAAGACCGATGACATACTCGAAAGGCCCAGGACAGAGATCATATCCGCATTCCAATATGAAGTCACCATGTTGGTTTGGTACATGCCTCAAAAAATGTTTATATTCCTATGAAAAATACTAGAGACATACTTCAAAAGGAAAATACTAGACCCATATCATCACTCGAACTGAGGTTTGTCAAGAAAATATGGAGATCAACTCAGAGCAAGTTCATATCCCTAAAAGTGTTGCTACTTAGCATATTCTAATAGCTCACAGAAGCTGGTATCATATTCCTACTTCTTCCCATGAATGAATCACCATGATACCTCATAGTCTATATAAAAGAAAGATGATATCACATCACCCAATATGAAGGTCCGTTGACATATTATGTTAGTGAATGAATATTTTAACATAGTTGATACCCCTACTTCCTATAGGATTGACTAGAATATTATAACAAAAATATAAAATCATGATCATATTCCTACCAATAATATAGAATCTCATTGGAAAATTACACTTCTCATATGAAGGATCATAATATCATTGTGATTATTATAAACATATTATAGAAACAGTCATGTAGTAGGATTTTATGCCTTCTCATCCCCAAAATATAGGTTGACATATTCTATCCATGATGCAGAATGAGGAATATATCCTAGATTCACTCAATTATAGGGTCCTTGAGGTTGTTCGATGCATTTTCAAAACACATAAAGGGTCTTCCAACACTTTAAAAGAAGAAAAAAGTGATCATTACCTTGATAGTAATTCTCATGGTAGTGACGAGGTGGATTATAGGGAGTATACTACTAACATCCACTATGTTCAACCTTCCCATGGTGATATCTCTCACAGATAAAGAACTTTTCCCTTTTCCTAGACACCTTCGTATAGAGAGGTTATCAAAAATCAAACACCCTCATATACAAAGGCTCTCAAAACACTGGGTTTAATGATATAAAGCGCTTAGTCAATTTTCAGAAACACTTTACCACACTCAAAAAAATAACCTTGAAAAGCAACCTCTATGGTCTAACTAGGTGGAGGCATATAAATATGATTAAGAAAATGTTCACATGGATATATGGAGAGAGTTATTTAGAAAAAACTACCCAAAAATGTTTTGACTCATCACCCCACTAGATCATGAAATCCCAGATAAGATAGAGAAGGAGTGCATGCCTATCCTACACCAAAACATGTGGGTAACTCATTAGAAATTAACCATTAAACAACTCCCCTATATAATATGTGAGGGCCACCTTCAGACCATAAAAATAATTTTCCTTCAAATATACCAGAATAATATCTCTATATACTATTTTTAGATACCATTGATGTGTAAGAAAAATATATGACATGCTTTCCAACGTTGTGCCACAACTCTTATGCGACAAATTGATGAGGAATCATCTAACATTCTTATATGAGTATGGAGAATGTATAGAGTGTTGAACTTCACTAAATCACCAGAACATTAGAATACCCAAGATAGAGAATCCTTTAATGTAATATATATTAGATAAATTATTGTATTGGGTAAATAATTGGCCAATTGGTTAATATAGAAAATATCCATCACTTTAAAGATAATAATACCTCGTAAATAGAGGAAGAGGGTGGATAACATATTCGTAAGATGGGAAATTTGAAGAAATGGGAGAAAATTTCAGAAATAGAATCTGATGTTGTGGAACGCCTGATAGCTTCCACAATATAATGACTCCTATCTTATGAAACTATTACACCTAACTCTTACATGAGCACAATTTTTCCAAATCAGATGGATCATAATAGAAACTTCCCAATAAAGAACCCATACCATAGGGTTGGGGTTTTTATAACAATGCCTATACCCCTTGGTTAATCAACCTCTAAGAGGATTCTTGAAACATCATTGGCAGCTACAAACCAGCCCCATCTTGTAGGGCTGGGGGATTTTTTATCAAAATCACCATAACTAGGTTTATCACACCCCGATTTGATATTAGAGATGTTAGCAGTTGTTCAAGATCAACCCTATCCCACATGTATAGAGGTATTTATATCTAAAGTTTCATATCAACATCCATCATATCATTGACTAGAATCATAAAATCATTAACAACATGATCAATAAGTGCTAATTATGTCCCCAAATAAGGCCCAAACCATAGGTATGGGGGAAATTTTCTCATCACCACCACTCCATAAGGAATAATTCGTATCCAATTTGGGAGGTAAATATTAAAGGATGACATCCCATCTATTCATCCCCCCATGATACACACCTATTCTAATTGGGGACCACTCTAAAATCCTGACTAGAAACTCCCTTATGTTTACTATTCATATATTGAGAAATGAGAAATTTAGTACAAAGGAAATCAAAACCAATATGGTTCATAATTTAAAGTGGTCCAATATAGATATGGTTTAGAGAAATGTCCTTGAAGAAACCGGAGGAGGAGTAAGTGGTGCAAGATCACCCTATTACATTGTGAGTAATAAGATGAATAGAATTACATAATACACCTTAGTGAATGTAAACACCATAAATTAAAAAAATGATATGTGACATGATTCATAGCCAGATGGTAACAATGTAGAAACCATCCCCCAAGAGGAGTGTGATCTGGATTCACAACATGAGGTTGCATGTATATTGAATCGTATAAAGAGCCAGAACCAAGAACATCTGAAAAATAAATTTCCACCTTAATAGAAGTTCACCACTAAGGATAAGGGGAAAGGTGTGGTTATATCCCACTCACCACCACGTGGCATAAAAATACCTTCTATAGTGGAATGAATGAAACAATAGGATAATGAGATATACAATATTAGAAAATGGAATAAGGAACTACTCATGGGGAAATATTCTTCTTAGGTGCCACCTTTAGACAGAGTTATATATCAGTTCTCCCACATATCAGGAGAGAGATAATCCATCTATAAGGGAAACACCTTAGCATCATTCCTATACAAGAACTAGGAAAATAGTTTATATAAATGATGAAGTTAAGGATTATCCTAACAGTCCTACCTTATAATGAAAACATTTTCACCATTAATATGATCATTGAGTCTTAGAATGGATTGAAAATAAATGGGATATGAAAATAGGACCACATGATCAATCCGTTCCCACTCCATTTAGATTGGTGGAGGTCTATAAATTAGTAAATCTAGAACTTCTCAACACCATTGAATCCCTATCTACTTGAATGGAAGCTATGGGTGGGTAGCACACACTCGTGCATCCGGAGTAGATGTCATATCTTGAATGGGTGGATGTAATTTCCCCTACCCAATTTTAGAAATTTTACATTCTCAACCATTGAACATGTGGGAGATCTAGAACAACATCTCATGTACTTCATGTCCCATTGCTTTATGATGATGGGCCCTTGAGATTAGGAGATGGGGACCAACCTAAGATGTTTTTTACAAACTCTAGTTGGTCCATCATTTGTTTCATATAACAACCATTCAATGGGATCCATTAAGGGATAATAATATCTTCTTCATTAATTCATTTATCAGTTCATCTGAACATTGAAAAAACTACAATTGTCAACCCCGTAAATTGTAAATAAGATGAAAACAAGGTGTTTTATGACTTCATCACCTGATAAAATGGTTTTATTTATTCACTCAACATAAAAATTTCATAAGATAAATTGATAAAAATATATTATTGAAATCTTCAAAATCTTTTGAAAACACCTTCGACCATGATGAAGTATCCAAGTAATTCCATGAGTTCGTAGAGAGAGAACAACCCCTAGAATAGTCTATTCAACAGTCCCAAGCTAAATATCATCCCATGACCTCAGAACATGCCAAATGTATTGGTAAGTCATAAAATAATACTTTTACCCTCAAAACAATTGATGTTCACATTGAAGTACCTTGGTAGTCCTGAATCAACCAGTGCCTCCCACCGAGTGATAATAGCAGTAAAATTATCCTCAGCTAGAAGAAAAAATAAATTAGGGTGAACCAAGATATTATGAATGAATGAAGAATGTGAACACCATTTAAAATATGAAGGTATATATTTATTTCCTTATATTCATATAAAATAACTTACTAATGATACTCGATCCAAGAAAACCCAATGAGGTCAAACTCACATATCATTGTAACTACTACCCTTTCCATAGAAGGATTGGTCACACCATATAGAATTTTTTTATCTTCAAAGAAATTTTCCATGTCAGGGTTGATTCTAGAGAGGTGATGCTGGAGAATTACCAAGAATATGTGACCTAAGTAACCATTAATCCACAGAAGAAGAGAGTGACCAGAAAGAATTTATGTCCAGTTATGGATAGAAGTTCAATAACTGTATGACCTGAATAAAAAATGACTATGTTTATAGGGCATTGAGAGCACTAATTTAAATAAAAAAATGATCCTACCATATAGGGAGGTGATATTGGATATGCTCACTAGAGGAGTAGAAAATATCCATACATTGTAAAAGAAATACGATAAATATCCACATCCATCTCTTGTACAAGCCTAGACTATTTAATATTTCCCTCCTTCAAAATCAAAATAATAGCCCCCCACCCAAAATGGAACCCTCATGGAATAAAGAGATCATGATTGGTTATATTAATATAGTTTCATTAACATAACATTTATATAACGATGAATACACCATTAAGCATGAGTTACCCATAATTGACTAGGGTCTTGATGGCCGGAAATGTTGAAGTTGGGGATATAAGGAACAACATAAGAATATCCGAACAAAATATTTCTTTCACATCCCAATGAATGACATATATATAGCTGAGACCCATGGGATATCACATCATCATACCTAACAGAATAATGAATATTCCTCAAATCCTTCTAATGGCCATCAAATCCCAGTTACCTTACACAACCATCTAGAGGGGGTGAAATTTTCTAATCATACCATATAAAGGTGAGGGCTGATGTGACCCACTCTACTGGAATTATATTACCCCTCAACCACTTATCCATAACCAGACCCATCCAACTTGAACAACTCAACTACTAAGAACATAATAAGGAGAAATCCCACCGTGGGAAACATAGACCTCTAGAAAAAAAAGTATGAAATTATGAAATCGGTGGTGATAGTCCCAGAAAAACTCTCAATCCCAGATTCTATCCATATTTGAAAATTACAAATAGAGTAACACATTGAAGGCCTCATGATCCCACATGAGTTTGATAATTAATTCCCTATAACCAAGGTATATCAAGTAGAACCTATTCCATTATAATTCCATTTAATTATCCAGATCATAAATCAGGATCACAAATAAGTTATATAGGGACATATTAGAACCATATATGTTTTAGTAATACTCACCTATGTCAAAATACCAAGGTATATAACTAAAAATGGTACCAAGATCAACCTTATACAATTTCATACACTGATGTTTGGGATATAGAGAGAGGAAATTATCTCTAACAATGATAACCATTCAATGGTATGATAAGAGAAAGAAATGTCCTATAAGGCAGATCAATATCAAGGCCTAGTTTGGGGATCTAATATATAATGTTGGGTTCATGGCCATCTAGTAAGGAGCAACATATAATTTTCTACTAGGAAGACCTTGTCTTCAAATCCGCATACTGTAACGATTAACTTTTCATCAATGCTTTAAATACCCCATTAATGTAATGATTGACATACTAAATGGGGATGGGGACCCTTTAAAATCTCATGAAGGCATATATACTGGGGATGGTTTCTATAAAAATGATGGAAATAAACTAATGGTGGATGATGTTACTTAGGTTGAAGCCTCAAATGTCCTAGGGGCCACCCCCGTTAATCATAAAATTTTTCTTAGTAGTGATTATGTGCTACCCATAATACTGATTTTGGAAGCAGACTTAAACCCAGATGTTCAGGAACCTCCTTTCCTTGAAGACACCATAAAATAAAAAAACAGCTCTGAAATCTCTCTGTGGTGAGTCGAGTAGTTCAAGATGAAAATGTACCCTCTAAAGGCATCTCTTCATCATGATAGTCATAGGGATACCCCCATATTACCCAAAATGTCTAAAAATGGCTCCACATTACCAGAGATAGAATAGGAAGAGGATGAACATAGGAATTCTCTACCCGCATTTAAGGAAGGCATCTCCACCACCATTGATGAGTTTAGGAAGGTGGATCTAGGAATAAAAGAAGACCATTGGACTATTTTGATTAGTGCCACTATTCCTCTCAAGGAGGATACGATTCATATTGAATGTAAAATGAAACATTGATACATGTTCTCTAGGAATTATATATATATATATTCCAAATATAAACACCTATGTGGGTACACATCACCTAGACATACCCGATGACCATAAAGGTTTCAAGAAGACAGTAAGAAGGATGGAACCCTGTTATTCTAATAATGTTGAATTAGAATTTGAAAATTTTATAAATGCCAAATTTTTATAGGAATTTTAATACCAAAATTTGTTTACAGTAACGTCCTCTTTAAGAAAAATATCAGGAATATCAAGTTCTATATTGATTTATGGGATCTTAATCGACACTTTTATAAGTATAATTTCTCATTGAAGATCACATAAATATTTATCTATGAAACTAATAGATTCCAATAACTTTCTTTAATGGATGGGTAATCAAGGTATAGTTAGATAAATTTGTCCCCTGAAGATGAGGAATCCACCTCCTTCATATAACATTCAGGTATCTTTTTCAATTATATCATGCCCTTTGAATTAATGAATTTTGGTTTCACATTCCAAAGATCTATGAACAATATCTTAAATACCTTATAAGGATGAATAGAATAATTCTATGTTGATGACATGGTGGTAATATATCATCTATAATGTTATTACCTCACAGATCTTTAAAAAACATGAACATGTTGTGGAATTATAGTTTAAAGATGAATCTAATGAAGTGAGGTCCTGGGGTAATTCAAGGTAAATTAATTGGATTTATGATAAAAACCCATGGAATAAAGGTAGAATTAATAAATAATAGTGAAATAACATTAATTTCACCACCTCATAATCTCAATAAACCTAGGGGGATCCAATGTAATGACCCAGAATTTTTGAATGATAATTGTTTCTTGAAAATGCGTGTTATGTTATATTATTCAAAACAAAACCATAACTCTATAACAATGATGTAAATATAAAGGAAAATTTTATCATCTAGATTTGACCATTATATGACCATTTACATATATAACTGTTGGGAACTATATTCATGATACTAATTTTAAGTATATAATTATTATGTATAAGTAAAATTTTATAAAGGATAATTGATATAGATGGAAGATTCGATGGCCTCAACTAGTAGAGTTGTACCATTTGAGGGCCATATGATGAATCATTGGAGGGAGGTATAATTACTGGGGTTTACCCTTGACCAATCCCAAGATGAGTTTCAAAAGGGAAGATTTAATGAAATCACATGCTGGAGAAGTTCATGTTAGTGGAGATTACCAATCAATCGATATTAGTTGAGGCACCCCATTAAACTACAACCATAACTTTAATTACTCTTAGTTTGTACATGGGTATATTAAGGGGTTACATGTACAGTACATAGTTAATGACTTTTTAATTCCATTTTATAAATAAAATTGTATTTCATTCAATACCCTTTTAATTAAAAGTTATTCTTAATAAAAATAGATTTAATTGAGATAGAATTGGATAAATTGACTTTTCAAACCCAAATTGTAGTATTTAGAAATGATAAGTTTTTTATTAGACTAATTAATCATGAATAATACTTATTTTATTGAAATAGTAAGATAAATACACTTTTATTTAAATATAAATGATAAAATAATGTTAAAATATTTAAGTGTGAGAAATTTGACTTAGCGTTTTCAACTAGATATTCTTTGTAATAAATAGGGATTTTTATATTTAAAAGTTAAAATTATCATATTTAGAGAATTTTTATGATATAATAAACATTAGTTTTTGAATCATTAAATCTAAATTAGGATAGGTTTAATTTATGATAATTTTCTAATATTTTTTTTGTTTTTTCATGAATAGTAAAAATATAGTTTGAGGTTTTAAATATGTTTAATGACATCATAATTACAACATAATTATGAAATAATTATTTAACTACAATACATGAATAAAAATATGATTTTTCATTAATATCATTTTTTAATATTTTTCCAACAATTTCAAAACCTATAAGTTATTTCCAAAATCTAGAATAGAAACATTAACATTAAAAATATTATTTTGTAAAAAACTTACCTTTCATTGGAAAATGAAGTAATATAATATAATTTTAGGTTATTTTTTATTAAAATAACATTAATTATATCCCAAATTTCGAAAAAATGGGAAAAATAGCGGGAAAGCCCATGGTTTTTTATTTTCCACAACCTAGGTTTACAAGGCCTATATTTTGAAATTAGTAAAAAAATCCTCCACTTTTTAAATACATACCCACCCATTTCTCCATTTTATTTCACTCAAAACCCATAATACATGAATCTAGGGTTGTTATAACTCTCAAAAAGTCCCATAGTGGTGTCCTCAATCCCCCTAAGTTCCAATACTCGTGTTTTATGAGTTACTCTTTAAGGTAATGAAACTATCCTTCATTTTTTTCAATTCAAAAACCTCTTTTATATGTTTTATAAATGTTGCTTTACACTATTATATAACCCTTTTAATCATTACCTTACTTCCATATATTGTTTTATCAATGTGATACCCTTGTCCCCTCTCATTTTATCCCCTTTGAAAACAATGTTTTATACCTATTATTATATAAAATTTACGTCTCAAAATTTTCCTCTTCTTACAATGAAATTATATTTCATTTTTTTAATACAAAAACATATTTATTTTCATTTCATATTAACCTACTTTTAAAAATAATTTACTTTATTTTAGGATTAATTATAACTCTAATATTATCTACATTTTTTGTATGCATTTCAATTGTTTTAATCCTCCCAAATTATCAATTGGGATTATATGAATCAATTTTGGATTTATGATGTGTTTTGATAAATTTTTTTTAAAAGTTCTTAATTCTAAATTTTAATAGATTTTTACATCAACGGAATTTTAGTCATTTACTTAAAAATATAATTAAAAATTGAGAGATTAGTTTTGTTGGAAGCCTTATTTTATTTCCATCAGTTTTGACTTTTAGATCTGGGGTAGAATCAAGAATCTAGATGCCTTAAAAAATCAGTGAAGTTGAAGAATAATTTGGGTGGACATTGTGGATCCCACAATCCTAATAGAATCAAAAATCAGTCTACACACCACAAATTGAGGTTCTTCCAACTAGAATGGAACATGGATACATAGGATCCTTTCCCCAATTAAGGGGTCTAAAACACGTCAACTTTTGGAGGACAAAAATATTCCTATAAAATGATTAAAGGTCCTACCACACAAATCATTACTTCCCATCCAACACCATCTAGGGAACTAAAGAGATGTGGAAAAGGGACATTTAGGAATGTTAATTTATTTATTTTCTTATTATTGTTTTTATCAATTCCATTGTAACACATGATTATTTTCAATTAAAGTGTTTCACCTCTCTTTTTCCACCCATTTTCTCATCCAATATCAATCTAATTTTTCTCTCTCATCTTCCACCGTGATCTCTTTTCACTTCTCAATGGAAAGTGAATAACCTATGGCTTTTCCATAGAGGAGGTTTCATGAGGTTCTTCATTATTACGCTTCAATGAAAAATGTTTTAAATATATTTGTGGTGGATGTGATGGTATTTCACAGGTGTGGTGGTCGTCCACCGTGACATTATTTTCTATTCCATTGAATAATCATTTACCCTCTCTTATCATAGTAAAACTGTTAATACAATGGATTAGGGGTTGATATAAGGGATGAAACAGAATATGGTTGATCCAAGTCTTGTAAGAATAACATTATCGGTTGAGGTATTACCCTACATGACTATTATAGGAGGTGTGGTTTGGTGTGATAAATTTATGATAAAATCACACACTAAATAAATCAATGGGAAGTAATTCATTAATGATGTTTCACTAAATGAATTATCAAATGGAATTGTTAAAAAAAAATGAATGAACTCATGTTATCAAACCCTGGACCAAGACCTTTCTTTCTAATATGCATTTCCTTTGCATCAGCATTTAGATTTCAATTCTGCACTGAATTACTTTAATTATATGTTCTTAAAACCCCCAAAAACCATCGTTTTTAATAAATAAAATAAAAACAAAAAAGAATTAGATTAGGTGAATTATAATTATTGATTGAACCAACTGCGATGCTACTCAAGTGAGACAACCCTGGACTGCCTCTGTGCTGCACTAGGAAAACATATAAATTTTGTTTCCATTCCCCACGATAGGTGTGTGTCAGTTAACTTAAAATAGTATCTCATTCCATTTCATTGGGATGTAAATACATAATTATCTCATTTTTTAAGAATTTTTAGAACACCATGATTTTGATATGAAACCCATTTTTTTATTCTCCATGGGATATTTTTGAATTTTTTTATTATGATCTATGTGGATCAAATTAAATAATACATATTAAGGGTTAACTCTGATATATATTAAATGTATTAGGTAAAGAATTTAATCACTAGAGATGACATGTTTTAGGATATGTTGGTGAATAACCATGGTAATTTTAAGAAAACCTTTGTGATTAAACATGGTGATAATATTATGAATGTTTATAATATTGTAGCTACATTTTCATGTTATGATTCATGATATTTTGATTATTATATGCCTATTTTTTTCATTGCTAATGCTATAAGGGTATTCCTCATATTCTTATTGATATTCCTCAAGATCAAATGCAAACAGTTTTCCATTTATTTCCTTTAACGGGCCTTATACTCATCCTTTATTTTGATATAGTCACTTAGTTTATGAGATAAAGTAAATGTACTTATTATGAACCTATGAATAATACATTCAATTTTTTTCAGAATAATGTTTTATATTTTCATGTATTATGTACCTTATTTCTCAGAAACTACACTTTAAAAGATTCTTTATTGGTATAATGTAAAGAAAGGTTTTGTAATAAAAAAGTGGGATTCCATAATTGGTATCAAATGATAGTTTAGTTATTTAGGGAAATTAAGATTTTATAACTTTATGAAGAACCCTTTAGAAATATTTAAATATAGAAAAATATCCAAGTATTTTTGTGAAATTTTAAGTAAGTGTTTTTTGAGAAATGTAATCATTATCTAGATAGGAACAAGTTGATGTGGATCTGGAACAAACGTTTCTAGGGGTAAAAACAAAAAAAACCCTCTTTAATCTTGAATATAATGGTAACTAGTGCACAGCAATGGGCCTTGTTGTATTCCGGGATTCATAATTCTATGGTATATGTTTGGTTAATCACAATATTCTTATGAACCATTATGTAAGATTTATAGAAAATGTAATTATTATTAAAGAATAACATAATTAATCATGATGTTTTAAGATATATAATTCCTTTATATTTATAATATTTTTTAAATAAACATGTTTATCACTAAGGTTTTATTCTTTCAGAAATCGGTGTGAAAATAGGAGGAACTGAATAAATAGTGAACACAACAAACCAAGCGTCGATGGCCCTCTAATGGACATATAAATGGAAAACATTCAGATAATGATGAATCAACTAACTGAAATTATGAAAAATAACATGAATCAAAATGAGAGACATGATTCACATCAATGGTAAAAAATTTTTGTTGAGTCCTTTATGCGTTAATTACCACATTCTTTTAGTGGATCTACCGGACCATTGATTACAGAACAATGGATAAGCTCTATAAGAAATATATTTTCTATGATCTGTTGTTTGGAACAATTGAAGGAGGCCCTGGCTATGTGCTGCTAAGAGGGAGAAGTTATCAGTGGTGGAAACTAATTGAAAAATTGAATTCAAGAAGGGATATTGATTCTATAGAGGAGGAAGTGTTTAAGGGATCCCTTTTCAATAAATATTTACACCGTTCGATGCGAACAAAAATGGAGAAGTAATTCCTAGAGTAGAATTAGAATTAAAATGTATCCAATGGAATCTATGAGATAAACTTTCAATGTATTTTTCATTACACATATAGCTTTGTTCTGGATCCCAATTGAATGGTTGATAGATTATATGGTAGACTAAGCCTCGTATTTGGAGGAATATATCCAATCGATACTATCATAGTTATGTGGTGATAGTAAGGAGTGATATGATGTTTGAAATGGAGTTCGTAGAGATGAAGTTTCCATAAAAAGTGAATGAAACTAAGTGATCATTGAAGGAAAAAATAGGGAGGAACTTTGATCATGGAAGTGGAGGAACGAATGTGCAACTTACCACATGAAAAAATGTGGGAAGAATAACTTAGGAAACTACTTGATTTGGAGTGGAAAATGATTCACTTGTGGAATAGATGATGTTATAGCTCAGAACAATCACATTGAGGTGAAGTCTCAACTTATCAACACTAATGACAAAGGTAAGATGATGAAACCCCAGCCTAATGTCCAATTCTATAAATGTGGAAAGCATTGAAATTTTCCAATCATGGTTCAAATAAAAAGGCAATAGAGGGAAATAAACATCAACCTCAACATAGTACAAGGGAGAAAGGATGGTATTTTTATATCATTATGGCTTATGTATAGGCTCCAATTGATGTGGTGGAAGGTACTATCACTGTGATCTCAAATCTAGCATGTAACGTTTTTGGTTCTTGTTCAATGCAGTCCTTTATTTATTCCATGTTTTCAAATAATATAGAATCAACAACTGAATTTCTATAAGTATAGTTATCAGTCAAGACTTATAGAGAGATTATCTTTGCATCAACTATGTATAAAAACTATATTATTAGATTTAGAGAGAACAATATCATCAAAAATCATGAAGTCATTCCCATTATGGAATTTTGCATTATATGAGAGATTGACTGGATATCAATGTATAATGATATGAACAAAATTATAAGATCGGAAAAATTAGTATTCTTGAATGGAAAACCAATAGTTTTTTTAAAAGAGAGATATTCTGACTTGATATTTGTCTATAAATACCACCCATATCCTTCTTCATTGACATGATCAGTGAAGAAGAATAAGTAAATGAAAGTATAAGAATAGAAAATGTCTCCATTGTTCAGGAATATATTAATGTATTTCATAAATTATTAAATGGACCTAACCCCATAAAGACAGGAAGAGTTATCCATTGAACTATTAGCTGGATCCAACCAGATATCTGGGACCATGTATAGAATGAAAAATGTGGATCTAGAGGAATTAAAGAAACAAATACAATATATTTTGGAGAAGGTATTTATGTGACCACGTGTCTCTCCTTAGGGAGAAAATATTCTCTATATGTAGAAGAATGTTAGATTAATGTGTCTATACAATGATTATAGAGAACAAAATGAGATTATAGTTAAGTATGAGTATCCTCTTCCATGGAAGGATGATTTATTAGACTCGCTTCAAGGGGCTCAATTATTCTCCAAGAATTAACTTTGATCTGGTTGTCATCAATTGGGGGTAAATAAAGAATATATTACAAAGGCTACCTTCCTATCAAGATATGAGAATTATGAGTGTTTTGTTATACCCTTCATCTTGACTAATTATCCTAATATATTTTAATATTTTATGAATATAGTCTTTAAAGAATACCTTGATCGCATTTAAATAGTTTTTATTAATGATATTATGAGATATTTAAAAATTACAGAGTATAATGAGGATTATATAAGGGGTATATTGAGAACTATGAGAAAGGAGAGGATATCTGGAATGTTCATCAAATATAAATTTTGGTTACAACAAGTTGATTTATTGGGATAAGTTCATCTAGATAAAGGAGTGCGAAGAATGTTTTAATGAGTTGAAGAAGAGATTGGTTACTACATCCAAGTTAAATCTACCCTCTATCAGAGAAGGATTCATTATTTTTAGCAATGAATATTTGAAAGGGATTGGGTGGGTCCTAATGAAAAATGAAAATTTGATTGATTAGGAAGCTCAACTATTAATACCACATGAGCATAATTATCAAACACATGACCTAGAGCATGCTGCAGTTATTTTTTCTAGGAAGATATGAATTCGCTATCATTATGAGGAGAAATATGATATATTTATAGACTAATAAAGATTTAACTATATCTTCATGAAAAATTAATTTTACATGAGATATTGGATATGATTAGAAATTATTAAATAATATTATTTTTTTAATTCATTATCACCTTGAAAGTGTAAACAATCTTACTGATTCATTAGGTAGGAAAGACACTATTGTGTAAGAAATGATGAAGATTCAAGGAGATCATTTGATCAAAGACCTTGTAAAACTGGAAATGGGAATCATAACGGAAGGGACATCATCAACCCTATCCAAAATTATTTCTCTACTATCATTACTACATAAAATAAAAAAAAATTTCAATGAGAATATCCCTTATTTCAGAAGAAGATATGGGATATGAATAATGACAAGTTTTCTGAGTTCAATATTGATCAAATAGGTACACTAAAATTTCATAGAAGGCTATGTGTTCCTTCTACTACAGAAATAAAGAAGGAGCTGATGGATGAAGCTCATTTCTCTATTTTCCCTATACATCCTAGATGAATAAAATTGTATAAGGACCTTTTTTTATCATTATTGGTGGGATAACATCAAAAGGGATATTTCTGACTACACTACAAGGTTCTTGGTATGTCAGAAGGTGTAGGGGGAATGAAAACTTCCTATAGGAATATTGTAACCACTACCCATGCCAATTTGAAAGTGGGATGATTTAATTTTTCACTAGTCTCCCATGAACATCTAAAGGAACTACTAGGATGTGGGTTATAATGGACCGACTCACCTAGAAGACCCATTTTATCACTATTCAGGAAGATTTATCTCTTCACCAAATTAATAAGATATATTTAATGTATGTAATTAGGTTTCTTGGAGTGCCACATTCTATTATTTATGATAATTATCCAAGGTGTACATCAAAATTCTGAAGAAGTTTTAAACATGTTCTCAGTACTAAATTGTATTTCAGTATGACCTATCACCCCAAAACTGATGGCCAATATGAACGAACTATTTATACAATCAAGGACATATAAATAACATGATCAATGGAATTAAAGGTTGATGGGATTAGAAAATCTCATTAGTTGTGTTCTCATACAACAACAACTTCTATTAAGGTATTCTAATGGAACCCTATGAAGCTCTATATGGGAAGTGATGAAAAACTCCTACTTTTTTAGATGAAGTTATTGAGATAAATAATTTTTAGTCTAATATTGTGAAGAAGATGGTAGAACAGGATTATTACATCAAAAAACACATAAAAGATGATCAGATATTGAAGAATATATATCTTAAAAAAATTGAAAGGAATTGTAATTTGGTCTTGGAGACAATATGTTCCTTTGAATATCATCATGGAATAGATTCATGCGGTTTGGGAAGAAAGGGATTCTTTTCCCCAGGAACATTGGACCTAATGAAATCCTTGATCACATCGGATAAGTGACCTATCATCTTTCACTTCCACTAAAATGGAAACTGGACGAGATAACATAAAAGAAGTCATGACATAAAAGAGGTGGGTGAAAGGTTCCCTTACCTTGAAGAGTAACTTCAAAACCGTGAAGGTTGGGACCTTGTGAGGATTGAGGGCACTTTGGGAGGACTCCTTCGGTGGTAAAATACTAGGACTTAGTTTATGAGCGTTTTGGAATCAAATGAATGAGTAAATGGCTCGGTATTTATTGGCAAAGTGAGGAAATAAATTATTAATTTCCAAGGGACACCTCACCGGTGGTATTTGCAAAACCATGGGAATTCCGATGATATTTTCTCATGGTATTGGACACTTGGGGACACCTCATATCATATCTCACTATTCACAAGTCGACTATAAAGCTTACATCATTCTTACATCATTAATGACGTCATTAAACACCTAAAACTCAAAACTGTATTTTTAATATTCACCGAAAATTCATCTATTTCAGAAAAATCCAAAGCATTCACCCTAATATAATATCATTGTTATGAATTCAAAAATGAAATCCATTTTATGAAAATAATTTTCTAAATCTTTTTAATTTATTTTTAAATAAACTCATTATTTATTCCCAAAATACAAATTTAAAACTATAACTCATTTTGTAACACCTTAAGAAAGTAATCAAGGTCCCATAAAATTATTGTATAACCATAATACAATAAAGTAACTATTTATAATTAAATTTTATGAAAATAAATTTCCATTTTAAATTATTAAATTAATTATAAAATTGTAAATAAAATATTTATGACATACCAAAATACCAAAACTCAAACTATGATAGGTTTTTTAACTTCTAAGATGTATAAAATGTATTTATAAATTCATGGGTGATGTTTCTATTTTTAGGTCGATTTACTATTCATTACTATTCATATGGGTATGTTACTATTCAAAATTTACTATTCAATAAAAATTAAGTTGATCTTATTAGACTCTAAATTTCTTACTGAACAAAAACTACAGATGACCATTTTTTGAAAATCATTTCACATTAATAATTATTTAAAGTTTACATAAATATTTTAAAATACCACTTTTTTCCAAAAATTCTTAAGTAATATGGAATTATAAATTCATCCTACATTTATCCAGATATTTGAAATTCCCAAAATTTATCATAAGAAGAAATAAAAATTTTATTTATATAAAATGATTACCCAAATTAGATAAGGTCACGTTATATAGCCCCATATATCACCTACATAGGACCTAAATGTAAGGTTCTCTATGGTTATAGAATCTTGGGGCGGCATAGACAACATTGTTTGAGTAGTGATTTCAATCAGCATGAACTTCTCTCTTAGGTGATTTCATCCAAGTTTCACATGTTGAAGTTTGGCTTGGGATTGTTCCAGAGCAAAACACAATTATGCTACCTCCATCCCAAGCTCTGACAGATAGGCTTTATATGGCCCGAGTTTACTGGATGATGCCATCGACTCTTCTTTCTATATTAACTAACCAAGATCATTTGAGTTTATAAACAATAATTGTAACATTAAGAATTATGTTTCCAATGGTCATATTGACCAATGGACATATAACAATCAAAACCCAATAGTCTCATTTAATTATACTCACTTCATTAATTATAGGATTTATTTTTGTTGAGTATATAATAAAATAACACACAAATTTAGGAAATAAATATTATTAAAAAATTTGGTTTGTTACATTATTCCCCCCTTAATAAATTTTGTCCCTGAAATTTTAACTCATACCCTAAGAAGAGAAAAGGTGTGGGTACTTCTTCCACATAGACTTCTCTGGTTCGCATGTGGCTTCCTCACATTTTTGGTTCCTCCATAACAACTTAAAAAGGTGAGTAGTCTTGTTGCGTATAATCTTGTCCCTACGATCGAAGATCTCCACCAGATTCTCTTTATAAGAGAGGTCATGTTCCAGTTGTACCACCATTGTGTTTAGTACATGTGAAGGGTCAGGTGTGTACTTCTTTAAGAGGGATACGTGAAAGACATCATGAACTTATGATAGATTTAGAGGAAGTGAAAGCCGATATGCCACTGTTGCCACATGATCCAGGATTTTATAGGGGCCAATGTACCTAGGGATTTATTTCCATTTCTTCCCAAACCTCATGAATCTCTTCCAAGGTGAAATTCGATGATGTTCTTTTTCACCGACATCAAATTCCACATCCCTTCATTGGTTGTCGGTATATCTCTTTTCCCGACTTTGAGTAGCCTTAATGTGTTGCAGGATGGCATGTACTTTTTCAGTCAACTCTTGGTCAAGATCAGACCCAAGAATCTTTCTCTCACTAGCTTCATCCCAACAAGTAGGTGTTCTACATCACTTCCCATATAGAGCTTCATAGGGTGAAATTTGAAAGCTCGAGTGGAAGGTGTTGTTGTAAGAGAACTCAACTAAAGGGAGATGTTGATCCCATCCAACTTTAAATTCTATTGATCATGTTCTCAGTATATCCTCAAGTGTTTGAATAGTTCTTTCAGATTGGCCATCAGTTTTAGGGTGATAAGCTGTACAAAAATTAAATTCAGTGCTCAGAGCATGTTTAAGACTTCTCCAGAATTTTGATGTGAACCTTGGATCACGATCAAATACGATAGAAAGTAGAACTCCATGTAGCCTTACCACTTACTTCATGTAAATACAGAAAAGTTGAACAAGATAGAAATCATCCCGAATGGATATAAAATGGGCAGTATTGATGAGATGGTCCACAATAACCCTTATAGCATTGTTTCTTTTGGAAGTTCTTGAGAGACCAGTGATGAAGTCCATATTGATATTGTCCCACTTCCATGATGGTATGGGTAGTGGTTGCAATACCCCTTTAAAATGTTTTCGCTCTACCTTCACTTGCTAGCATACCAAGCACCTTGATGTTTAGTCAACAATCTCCCTTTTCATATTATCCCACCAATAATGATCACACAGGTCCATATATGTTTTCATGCTACCAAGATAAATAGAAAAAGTATAGCTACGAGCTTCATCCATCATCTCCTTCTTTATTTCTGAAATTTATGGAACACATAGTCTTGTACAAAATTTCATTACACCTTCCTGATCAATATGGAACTCAGGAAACTTCCCATACTTCATATCCTCAAACTTCTTTTCTAACAACAGATCTTATTTTTGAGCTTTCTTGATCTTCTCTAGTAATGAAAGTTGAGAAATCATTTGGGATAGGGTTGATAATGTCCCTTCCCTTATAATTCCAATGTACTTCTTTACTAGGACATTGATCAAAGGATCCCTTTGAATTCTCATCATGGAAAGAACAACTGGTTCTTTCCTGATTAATGCATCAGTGAATTTGTTTTCTCTTCCGGGATGATAATGAATTGAACAATCATAGTCTTTATGAAGTTCCAACCATCTCATCTATCTCATGTTCAATTCCTTCTGTGTGAAAATATACTTTAATATTTGATGGTTTGTGTATATATCACATTTCTCCCCATAAAGATAGTGCCTCTAGATCTTCAGAGCAATAACGGCCGCAGTCATCCCTAGATCATGTGTAGGATTGTTATACTCATGAGTCTTCAACTGCCGAGATCAATAAGCAATGACTTTGTCTGTTATCAAGAGGTTTCACCAAAGCCCTTTTAGATATGAAACACTAAAAATAATGAATCCTTCTCCACTTGAGGTCAGAGTTAACATCGGTGTAGTATCCAATCTCTTCTTTAGCTCTTGGAAACTTTCCTCACACTCCTTTGTTCAGATGAACATGACCCCTTTTTGAGTTAACTTTGTTAATGGATTATAATGTAGTGAAAAGTTTTTCACAAACCTCCTATAATATCCCTATAATCCAAAGAAACTACGAATCTTAGTTATTGTTGCAGGTTGAGGCCACTCCTCTACTACTTTTGTCTTTGTAGGGTAAACTATGATTTATTCATTGGTTATAATGTTCCCCAAGAAATCAACTTGTTGCAACAAGAATTCACATTTACTGAACTTCCCAAAAAGCCTCTCCTTCCATAGAGTTTGTAAAATAACCCTTAGATGATCCTTATGCTCCCCGTGAATTTTTGAATATATCAGAGTATCATCAATAAAAACTACCACAATGTTATCAAGGTAGTCCTTAAAGACTCTATTCATCATATCCATACAAATAACCGTTTCATTACTCAGTACAAAAGGCATAAAAACAAACTCATAATGACCATATCTTGATCAGAAGGCTATTTTTGGAATATTTTCTTCCCTCACCCTCAATTGATGATTACCATATCGAAGATCAATCTTAGAGAAGAATTGAGCCCCATGAAGTGGATCAAATAAGTCATCAATTCTTGGAGAGGGTATTTATTCTTTACTATGACCTCGTTCATTTCCCCATAATCAATGCATAACCGCATCGATCGATCCTTCTTCATCACAAAGAGACCAGGTGCTACCCAAGGAGACACACTCGGTCGGATAAACCCCTTCTCCAAAAGATCTTGGATTTGTTCCTTTAATTATTCCATCTCAACTTTTTTCCATCCTATACGGGTTCTTTCATATTGGATGAGATCAAGGTATGAGTTCAATAGATAACTCTACCTCCCTTTCTGGGGTAGGTCCAGGAAACTCCTTAGGAAATACGTAAATGTATATCTGGACTATGGGGAAATTTTCTATTATCAAACTATCATTTCCTTCTTCTTCTTCACTGATCAACTCCATAAAGAAGGATATAGGAGGTTCTTCTTGACAAAGATCAGGTTGAGATATATCTCCTTGGAAGATAATTGTAGGTTCTCTATTTAAGACTACTAATATTTCCTTGGTTCTACATTTGATCTTAGCATTATACTATAAAGAACCAATCCATCCCTAGTATAATGTCGAATTCCATCATGGGAAATACTACTAGATTTGCGATAAGATTGTTCTCACTATAGTAAATACTAGAGTTTCTAGACACTAAGATTCTTGGATAATCCCACCAGGAGTCTTGACTAATAACTCTACATTTAGCAAGTTGGGGGTTGATTCTAAATTCTATTCAAACATGGAGGGAAAAAAGAAATGCATAGAACCAAAATCAAACAATGTACTTGCTAGCTTTGAGAGGAAAATAAGGGTACCTGCTACCACATCATTTAGAGCTTCAACTTCAGCTATCCTGATAGAAAAAGCACAAACATTCTCAATTGGCATTTGTTGAGGCTGATGGTGGTTCCACTCCACTACCCTCAGATTTGGACAATGATTGGAGTGGTTCCCAAGTTGTCCACACATAAATCACTGGACATCAGGTAGGGCATGCTCCATATTCCCCTTGTCATTAGTGTTTGTAATATGCGGTTTCACCTCATTATGACAATTCCTTGAAATATGGCCATCTATACCACACTTATAGAATTTCCCTCTCCCGATCAGGTAGTTCCTCGAATGCATCTTCCCACATTTATTAGACGTGGGACGTTTCACTTTCTTTAGTCCTCTTCCCTGATCAAAAGCCCCCCTATTATGGGATCCAAAGACCTCTTTTTTTCATTTGATTTATGAGACCACTACGTCTCAAAAAACATTAGTTTGACTTTAATATCACTCTGCATGATCTCCTCATAGCTATCATAGTCTCATTTGGCTATATTATTCCGTAGATGAGGTCTTAGTCTACCAAAGAATCTATCAACCTTACCACTTGAATCCATGAAAAAAACTAGAGGTGTAACGTGAAAGACTTGTGAAGTTCATCTCGTAGCTTCCCACAAATTCATTCTCCTTCTGCTTCAACTCGAGAAACTCCTTCTCCATTCTTGTTCTAATGGAATGAGGGAAATACTTACTGAAGAATATCTCTTTGAACTCTTCACACTCCATAGATTCAACCTATACTCGTTGAAATTTGTTTTTAATCAGTTCCCACCTCTGATCATCTTCTCCTTCTAAGCGATTGACAGACAGGGTGACCTTCACTTGTTCTGAAAAACGGAGCATAGAAAAGATATTCTTTACAGAGCTGATCCATTGTTCATCAACCAATGGGTCGGTTGATTAACTAAATATTGGTGGTCATTGACGCATAAATGATTATATATAATCTTGTTACCTTCATGGTGAGATCAGTCTCTCAGCTTGATTCTAGTTATTTCCCATAACTTGAGTCAGTTGGTTCATCATTCGCATGAATGTTTCCATTCCTAATTCCATCAGAGGTCCACCAGTTCATGGCCATTATGGTCACCATTTGCACGGTTTATCCTCTTACCCTCCATTTTCTAAAAGAATAAAACCTTAGTGAGAAAATTATTTTATTTAAGAATCTTTTAAATATAAATGATTTTATGTCTAAAAACTTCATGGTTTAAACAATTACATTTATCTATAAACCCATCGTAATGTTTCATAAAAAATCTTATGATTATCCAAACATATCCCCCAGGATTTTCATAACCAAGAGTGCAGCAAGGCCCATTGTTGTGCACCATTTTTCGTTAGAGTCTAGCTCAAAGCAGTGTTTTTGGGTTTTACCCCTATGTACTTCTGTGCTAGAGCCGTCTCTACCGGCTCGTATCCAGACAGGGTTGTATTTGTTTGATTAACCACTTACTCAATACTCAAAAAAATACCAGGAAGTTTTCATATATTTAATCTTTTCTATAGGGTTCCTCCTAAAGTTTTCATAGCCTAATTTCCAAAAATAACTAAACTATCCTTTGTAACTAACTATGGCATCCCACCTTTTTATTACATAATGTTTCATTACATTTTACATACAGAGGATCCTAAAAGCCTAGTGTCTTGGAAATCAGGAACATAATACATGAAATCAACATAAAACATTCTTCTAATACACTTGTAAGGCTTCATAGTAGGTTCTTCATATGTAAAGATACTACATCTTATAACCTGGATATATACATCAAAGGAAAGGGTGAGCTGGAGGCCCAGTAAGGGTAAATAAGGGAATCAGTTTACTTGTGATATCAATATGAACTTGATAAAAAAATATAAAGACATGAGAAATTGAAGTATAGGAATATAATAATGAAAATAACTTTAAACATAACTTGAATATGGGGATACAACATTTCATTTATACATTCATGAACATATCAGTAAGGATCATCCCCAAGGTGTCATAAAAAATTACCATGGTTATTCACTAAGGTATCATGAAACTTGTCATCTCTAGAGATTAAATTCATTACCCAATGTATTGGAGAAATATCAAGGTACACCCTTAATATGTCTTTATTTCCATGTGATACACATATATCGTAATCAAATATATCATAAATAACCCATATAGAATAAAATAAATGGGTTTCATTTCAAAATCGTGACGCATTGAAAGTTCTTAAAAAACACGATCGTTATGTCTTTTATAACCCATGGAAAGGGAGTGAGGGTTATATGTATGTCAATTACAGAATATAATATATCATTTTTTTGTATTTATGAAAACCCATATAAACGAAATAGGTCTGGGTATTCACATAAATTATACAAGAATATTTCTTGAGAGAAAGAGAGAGAAATTTTGAGATGAAATTTCTGCAGCATAATGGCTATATAACGTGGTTTTAAAAAACATTGAAAATATAGGGGAAAAGATTTAACCACTCATAAATAACTAATTATACAGTAGGGGTACAGAATAAAAATAAATAAGATGATTTTATGGATATTTAAAGGAAATACCATATAAAATGAAACTCAAAAGAAAAGAGAAGATGTGATTTCTTTTACAAATATTTCGGCAGCCTAACTAAGTCACTTTAAAATTCAGAAAATAAATTTATGAGAGTGTAAAGGGTCTAAATTAATTTGGGGATGAAATGGAACATATTAGTTATATAGAATAAAAAACCCCTACATAATAAAATGGGAACTGGAAGACATAACATAAAGGAAGTCATGACTTAAAAGAGGAGGGTGAAAGGTTCCCTTACCCTGAAGAGTAACTTTGAAAGCATGATGGTCAGGACCTTGTGAAGATTGAGGGAACCTTGGGAAGAATACTTTAGAGTAAAAAGACAAGAGCTTCATTTAGGAGAGTTTTGGAATCAAATGAATGGGGAAATGGCTTGGTATATTTGAGAATGTGTTGGAATAAATTATTAATTTCCAAGGGACACCTCATCTGTGGTATTTGAAGAACCCTGGGATTTCCCATGGTATTTGATCATGTTATTGGCCACATGGGACTCCTCATATCATATCTCACTATTAATAAGTCGACAAAAAAGGTTACATCTTTATTACATCATTAATGATGTCATTAAACACCCAATACTCAAAACTGTATTTTTACTATTCGCTGAAAATTCAACTATTTCAGAAAAATCCCAAAAATTCACCCTAACCTAATATCATTGTTATGAATTCAAAAATAAACTCCATTTTAGGAAAATAATTTTCTAAATATTTTTAATTTATTTTTAAATAAAATCATTATTTATTCCAAAAATACAACTTTAAAACTATAACTCATTTTGTAACACCTTAAGAAAGTAATCAAGGTCCCATAAAATTATGGTATAATCATAAGACAATAAAGTAACTATTTATTATTAAATTGTATGAAAATTAATTTCCATTTTAAATTATTAAATTAATTATAAAATTGTAAATAAAATATTTATGACATACAAAAATACCTAATCTCAAACTATGATCATTTTTTTCACTTTTAAGATGTCTAAAATGTACTTATACATTTATTGGTGAAGTTTCTATTTTTTAGGTCGATTTACTATTCATTAATATTCATACGGTCATGTTACTATTCATAATTTACTATTTAATTAAAATTAAGTTGATCTTATTAAACTCTAAATTTATTACTAAACACAACCACAGAAGACCATTTTTTGAAAATAATTTCACATTATTAATTATTTAAAGATTACATAATTATTTTGAAATACCCCCTTTTTCCAAAAATTCTTTAGTAATATGGAATTATAAATTCATCCTACATTTATCCGGATATTTGAAATTCACAAAATTTATCATAAGAAGAAATAATAATTTTATTTATATAAAAGGATTACCCAAAATGGCTAAGGTTGCATTACATAGCCCCATATAACACCTCCATAGGATCTAAGTGTTATGTGTTCTATGGTGATATAATCTTATGGTGGGTCATACAACATTGTCTGAGTGGTGATTTCAATCAGCATGAACTTCTCCCTTAGGCGATTTCATCCAGGCTTCACATGTTGAAGTTCGGCTTGGGCTTGTTCCAGAGTAAAACCCAGTGATGCTAACTCCTTCCCAAGCTCCGACAGATGGGCTTGATATATCCCAAGATTACTGGATGATGCCATCAACTCTTCTTCCTGTATTAATTAATGAAGATCATTTGAATTTATAAACAATAATTGTAATGTTAAGAATTTATCTTCCAATGGTCATATTGACCAATGGCCATATAACAGTCAAAACCCAACAGTCTCATTTTATTATACTCACTTCATTAATTAAAGGATATAGGTTTGTTGAGTATAAAGTAAAATAACACACAAATTTAGGAAATAAATATTATTAAAAAGTTCATTTTGTTACATTCTTCCCACCTTAAGAAATTTCGTCCCTGAAATTTTAACTCATAACCTAAAAAGAGAAAAGGTGTGGGTAATTTTGCCTCTTAGACTTCTCTGGTTCCCACATGGCTTCCTCACATTTGTGGTTCCTCCACAACACCTTGACAAGTTGAGAAGTCTTGTTTCTTAGAATCTTGTCCCTATGATTGAAGATATCTACTGGATGCTCTTCATTAGAGAGGTCATGTTCCAGTTGTACCACCTCTTAGTTTAGTTCATGTGAACGGTTAGGTGTGTACTTCCTCAAGAGGGATACATGGAAGACATCATGAACTTTTGATAGATTTAGATGAAGTGAAAGATGATAGGCAACTGTTGCCACGTGATCAAATATTTCATAGGGTCCAATGTACCTAGGGCTTTGCTTCCATTTCTTCCCAAACCTCATGACTCTCTTCCAAGGTGAAATTAAATGAAGGTATTTGTCACTAACATCAAACTCCACATCCCTTAAACAGTTGTCGGTATATCTCTTTTGCTGACTTTGAGCAACCTTAATGTGTTGCAGGATGGCATGGACATTTTCAGTCAACTATTGGTCAAGATCAGGACCAAGAAGCTTTCTCTCACCAGCTTCATCCCAACAAGTAGGTGTTTTACATCCCTTAACATAGAAAGATTCATAGGGTGACATTTGAATGCTATAGTGGAAGGTGTTATTGTAAGAGAACTCAACTAAAGAGAGATGTTGATCCCATCCACCTTTAAATTATATTGAGCATGTTCTCAGCATATCCTCGAGTGTTTGAATAGTTCTTTCATATTGGCCATCGGTTTTAGGGTGATAGAACATATTAAATTCAATTCAGTGCTCATATAATGTTGAATACTTCTCTAGAATATTGATGTGAACCTTAAATCATGATCAGATACAGTAGAAAGTGGATCTCCATGCAGCCTTACAACTTATTTCACGTAAATCCTAGACAGATGAACAAGATAGAAATCATCCCGAATGGAGATAAAATGGGCAGTCTTGGTGAGACGATCCACAATAACCCTTATTGCATTTTTTCCTTTAGAAGTTCTCGAGAGACCAGTGATGAAGTCCATATTGATATTGTCCCACTTCCATGCTGGTATGGGTAGTGGTTGCAATACCCCTTTAAAAAATTATCAGTCTTCCTTCACTTGCTAACATACCAAGAACCTTTAAGTTTAGTCAACAATCTCCCTTTTCATATTATCCCACCAAAAATGATCACATAGGTCCCTATACATTTTTGTGCTACTAGGATTTATAGAGAAATTAGAGCTGCAAGCTTCATCCATCAGCTCCTTCTTTATTTCCGAAATTGATGGAACACATTGTCTTGTACAAAATTTCAGTACACCTTCTTGATCAATATTGAACTTAGGAAACTTCCCATACTTCACATCCTAAAACTTCTTTTGTAACAAAGGATCTTATTTTTGAGCTTTCTTGATCTTCTCTAGTAATGACGGTTGAGAAATCATTTGGGATAGGGTTGATGATTTCCCTTCCATTATAATTCCCATGTCCATCTTCACTAGGAAATTGATCAATGGATCCCTTTGAATTCTCATCAGGTAAAGAACAACTGGGTCTTTCCTACTTAATGCATCAATTAATTTGTTTTCTCTTCTGATATGATAATGAATTGAACAATCATAGTCTTTAATAAGTTCCAAAAATCTCATCTATCTCATGTTCAATTCCTTTTGTGTGAAAATATAGTTAAAACTTTGATGGTCTCTGTATATATCACATTTATCCACATAAAGATAGTGCCTCCAGATGTTCAGAGCAATAACATCCACAACCATCCCTAAATCATGTGTATGATAGTTCTGCTCATGAGTCTTCAACTACCGAGATGCATAAGCAATGACTTTGTCAGTTTTCAAGAGGATGCACCCAAGCCCTTTTAAATATGCATCACTAAAAATAATGAATCCTTCTCCATATCAGGGAAGAGTTAACATGGGTGCAGTATCTAATCTCTTCTTTAGATTTTGGAAACATTCCTCACACTCCTTTGTTCAAATGAACTTGACCCCTTTTGAGTTAACTTGGTGAATGGTTTAGAAAGTCATGAATTTTTTTCACAAACCTCTTATAATATCCTGCTAATCTAAGGAAATTACAAATCTCAGTTATTGTTGTAGGTTGAGGCCAATCCTCTAGAACTTTTGTCTTTGCAGGGTCAACTGTGATTCCTTCATTGGTTACAATGTGCCCCAAGAAGGAAACTTGTTGCAACAATAATTCATATTTACTGAACTTCCCAAAAATCTTATCCTACCATAGAGTTTGTAAAATAACCATTAGATGATCCTCATGCTCCTCGTGACTTTTAGAATATATCAGAATATCATCAATAAAAAATACCACAATGTTATCAAGGTAGTCCATAAAGACTCTATTCATCATATCCATAAAAATAGGAGGTGCATTAGTTAGTCCAAAAGGCATAACAACAAACTTATAATTCCCATATCTTGATCGGAAGTCTGTTTTTCAAATATCTTCTTTCTTCACCCTCAGTTGATGATTACCAGATCGAAGATAAATCTTAGAGAAGAATTGAGCCCCACGAAGTTGGTCAAATAAGTCATCAATTCATGGAGAGGATATTTGTTCTTTACTGTGATCCTGTTTAGTTCTTTATAATCAATGCATAGATGCATTGATCGATCCATCTTTATCACAAAGAGAATAGGTGCTACCCAAGGAGACACACTCGGTCGAATAAACCCCTTCTCCAAAGGATATTGGAGTTGTTTCTTTAATTATTCCAACTTCACTTTTTACATCCTATACGAGGTCTTTGATATTGGATGCGATCCAGTTATGAGTTCAATAGAGAACTCTACCTCCCTTTCTGGGGTAGGTCCAGGAAAATCTATAGGAAATACGTTAATTTATTTCTAGATTACGAGGAAATTTTCTATCCTAAAACTATCATTTACTTCTTATTCTTCACTGATCAACTCCATAAAGAAAGATATAAGAGGTTCTTCTTGAAAAATATCAGGTTGAGATATATCTCCTTGGAAGATAATTGTAGGTTATCAATTTAAGACTACTGATATTTCCTTGCTTCTACTTTTGATCTTAGAATTATACTATGAGAACCAGTTCATCCCTAGTATAATGTCGATTTCATCATGGGAATGACTACCATATTTGAGATAAGATTTTACTCACTATAGTGAATACAAGAGTTTCTAAACACTAAAGATTTGTGGATAATCCCACAAGGGGTCTTGACTGATAACTCTACTTTTTGCAAGTCGGGTTTTTGATTCTAAATTCTTTGCAAACTTGGAGGAAACAAATGACTACGTAGAACCAAAATCTAATAATGTACATTCTATATTTTTGAGGACAAAAAGGGTACCTACTTCCACATCATTTAGAGATTCAACTTCAGCTATAATGATAGAAAAAGCATGACCTTACTCCATTGGACTTTGTTGAGGCTGATGGTGGTTCCCCTCCACTGCCCTCAGATTTGGACAATGAATGGAGAAGTGCCCATGTTGACCACACATAAATCACTGGACATCAGGTAGGGCCTTCTCTATCTTCCCCTTGTCATTAGTTTTTGGAAGATGAGGTTTCACCTCACTATGTCAATTCCTTTCAATATGGCCATCTCTTCCACACTTGTAGAATTTCCCACTCCCGATCAGGTAGTTCCCTAAATTCTTCTTCCAACATTTATTACACATGGGATGTTGAACATTCTTTAGTCCTCTCCCCTGATCAAAAGTCCCCCCAATGTTGGGCTCCATCGATCTCTTTTTGTCATTTGATTTATGAGACCACTACATCTCAAAAAACTCCAGTTCGACTTTCATATCACTCTACATGATCTTCTCATAGCTATCATAGTCGCATTTGGTTAGATTATTCTGCATATGAGGCCTCAGAACACCAAAGAATATATCAACCATACTAATTGGATCCCTGAAAAATCTAGAGGTGTAATGTGAAAGCCTTGTGAATTTCATCTCGTAGCTTCCCACAGATTCATTCTCCTTCTGATTCAACTCAAGAAACTTCTTCTCCATTCTTGTTCTCATGGAATGAGGGAAATACTTACTGAAGAAGATCTCTCTGAACTCTTCCAACTCCATAAATTCAACCTGCAATATTTTCCATGTGTTTTTAATCAGTTCCCACCACTGATCAGCTTCTCCTTCTAAGTGATCGATAGCCAAAGTGACCTTATCTTTCTCTAAACAACGGAGCACAAAAAAGATATTCTTTATAGAGCTGATCCACTATTCAGTAACCAATGGGTCATTCGATCCACTGAAAATAGTGGTCGTTGACGCATAAATGATTCAATAGAATTTTTTTCCCATCATGGTGAGATCAGTCTCTCAGCTTGATTCAAGTTATTTCCCATAACATGAGTCAGTTGGTTCATCATTCTCATGAATGTTTCCATCCCGGCTTCCAACAGAGGTCCGTCAGTGCATGGTCCATTGCGGTCACCATTTGCACATTTTCTCCTATTACCATCCATTTTCTAAAAGAATAACCTTAGTGAGATACTTATTTTATTTAATAATATTTTAAATATAAAGGATTTTATGTCTCACAACTTCATGCTTTAAACAATTACATTTCTCTTTAAATCCTTTATAATGTTTCATAAAAAAGCTTATGATTAACAAAACATATCCCCCAAGAGTGTCATAACCAAGAGTGAAGCAAGGACCATTATTTTGAACTAGTTCCCGTTAGAGTCTAGCTCAAAGAAGTGTTTTTAGGTTTTACCTCTATGTACATCTGTGCTAGAGCCGCCTCTACCAGCTCGTATCCAGACATGGATGTATTTGTTTGGATAACCACTTACTCAATACTCACCAAAATACCAGGAAGTTTTCCTATATTTAATCTTATAGATAGGGTTACTCCTAATGTTTTCATAGCCTAATTTCCAAAAATAACTAAACTATCCTTTGATACCAACTATGGAATACCTCCTTTTTATTACATAACGTTTCATTACATTTTACATATAGAGGATCTTTAAAGTCTTGTGTCATGGAAATTAGGAACATAATACAAGAAATCAACATAAAAAATTCTTCTAATACACTTGTTAGGCTTTATCATAGGTTCCTACTATGAAAAAATACAACATATCATAACCTGGAGATATACATCAAAGGAATGGGTGAGTTGAAGGCCCATGAAGGGTAAACAAGGGAATCAGTTTACTAGTGATATCAATATGAACTTGATAAAAAAACATAAAGACAAGATAAATGGAAGTGTAAGAATATGATAATGAAAATAAAGTGAAACATAACTTGAATATGGGGCTAAAAAATTTCATTTATACATTCATGAACATATCACCAAGGATCATCCCCAAGGTGTCATAAAAAATTACCATGGTTATTCAGTAAAGTATCGTGAAACTTATCATCTCTAGAGATTAAATTCATTACCCAATACATTGGAGAAATATCAGGGAAACCCCTTAATATATCTTTATTTTCATGTGATCCACATATATAATAATCAAATATTTCATAAATAACCCATATAGAATAAAATAAATGGGTTTCATTTCAAAATCGTGACGCTTTAAAAGTTCTTAAAAAACATGATTGTTATGTCATTTATAACCCACAGAAAGGGAGTGAGGGTTATATGTATGTAAATTACAGAATTTAATATATCATATTTTTGTATTTATGAACACACATATAAACAAAATAGGTCTGGGTATTCACATAAATTATAGAAGAATATTTCTTGAGAGAAAGAGAGAGAAATTTTGAGATGAAATTTCTGCAGCATAATGGCTATATAATGTGGTTTTAGAAAACATTAAAAATATAGGGGACAAGAGTCACCAACTCAAAATAAGTCATTATAAAGTAGGGGTACATAATAAAAATAAATTAGATTATTTTATGGATATTTAAATGAAATACCATATGAAAATGAAACTCAAAAAAAAAAAGAGAAGATGCGATTTCTTTTGCAAAAAGTTCAGCAACCTAACGACGTCACATTAAAATTCCAGAAAATAAATTGATGAGAGTGGAAAGGGTATCAATTAATTTGGATATTAAATGGACCATATTAGGTATATAGAAGAACAAACCCCCTCATGATAAAATGGGAACTGAATGACATAACATAAAGGAAGTCACGACTTAAAAGAGGAGGGTTAAAGGTTCCCTTACCCTGAAGAGTAACTTCAAAAGCATGATGGTTGAAACCTTGTGTGGCTTTAGGGAACCTTGGGAGGAATAATTGAGAGGTAAAATAATATAAATTAGTTGAGGAGATTTTTGGAATCAAATGAATGTGGAAATGGCTTGGTATTTTTGGAAAAGTGATTGAATAAATTATTAATTTCCAAGGGACACCTCATCAGTGGTATTTGAAGAACCATGGGATTTTCCATGGTATTTTCTCATGGTATTGGACAAATGGGACTCCAAATAGAATATATAACTATTAATAAGTCAACAAAAATGTTACATCTTTATTACATCATTAATGTTGTCATTAAACACCCGAAACTCAAAACTGTATTTTTACTATTCACCAAAAATTCAACTATTTCAGAAAAATCCCAAAAATTCACCCTAACCGAATATCGATGCTCTGAATTAAAAAATTAACTCCATTTTAATGAAAATAATTTTCTAAATAATTTTAATTTTTTTAAAAAAATCATTATTTATTCAAAAAATACAACTTTTAAACTATAATTCATTTTGTAACACCTTAAAAAGGTAATCAAGGTCCCATAAAATTATTGTATAACCATATGAAAATAATTTAACAATTTATGATTAATTTTTTTGAAAATAAATTTCCATTTTAAATTATTAAATTAATTCCAAAATTTTAAATAAAATATTTATGACATAAAAAAGTACCAAAACCCAAACTATGATTGTTTTTTTCACATTTAAGATGTCTAAAATGTATTTATACATTCATGGGTGAAGTTTCTATTTTTTAGGTCATTTTACTATTCATTACTATTCATTACTATTCATACGGGTATGTTACTATTCATATTTTCCCATTCACTAAAAATTAAGTTGATCTTATTAGACTCTTAATTTATTACTGAACAAAACTGTAGAAGGCCATTTTTTGAAAATCATTTAACATTATTAATTATTTAAAGTTTGCATAAATATTTTAAAATACCCCTTTTTTTCATGAAATTCATTATAAATATGGAACTATAAATTCATCCTACAATTATATGGATATTTGGAATTCACAAATTTTATCAATATAAGAAATAACAATTTTATTTATATAAAAGGATTACAAAAAGTAGCTAAGGTTGCGTTACATTGCCCCTTATAACACCTGCATAGGACATAAGTCTAAGGTGTTCTATGGTGATAAAATATTGGGGCAACTCTGACAACATTGTCTGAGTGGTGATTTCTATCAGCTTGAACTTCTCCATTAGGTGATTTCATTCAAGCTTTATATGTTGAAGTTCAGCTTGGGCTTGGTCCAGAGAAAATCCCAATGATGTTACCTCCTTCCCAAGCTCTGACAGATGAGCTTCATATGGCCCGAGTCTACTAGATGATGCCATCAACTCTTCTTTCTTTATTAATTAACCAACATCATTTGAATTTATAAAAAACAATTTTAATTTAAGAATTTAGTTTCAAATGTTCATATTGACCAATGGCCATATAATACTGGAAACCCAACAGTATCATTTAATTATACTCACTTTATTAATTAAAGGATAAAGTTTTGTTGATTATAAAATAAAATAACACACAAATTTTGGAAATAAATATTATTAAAAAGTTTGGGTCGTTACCACACTAGTAGCCACCAAACCTCTATAAGAAAGGGTTTTCTATGCCCATGACACTCCGTGTACATGAGAGATTTATTTTGATGGTACCTCCCAAATTTTTATTGGAAATAGGATGGAAAACCTGAAGCTCAATAAGGATAGTCTGTGGATTTTAATTTTCCCCGGAAAAAAGTATTTTTTATATACTCCTCACTTTATGAAGGAGATCTAAAAATGAGGTAGAATACCAAGACTTCATTACTAGATTGTAACTTCCCTAATGCTACATATATGATTAATGATTATCAAAGATGATTGAGGGATAGTGATATAAAGAATTAGTATGGAATATGTTATCAAGAAGGAAAAATGGAACCCTCTCATTAGTTATGTTCGAGGTCTAATGGAAGAGTTACCTTTTGAAACAAAATTGCATCATTCACCTCAATAAAAAATTCCCATGCCTCCAAACTAGCTAATTAAACCATAGTGCTAGCTGACCGCGACTAAGATGTAGTGGTTTTCCACATCATGCACTAAAGGATGATCTTTTTAGTCATAAACATTTACATGGATGAAATCGATTAGGTCAACAGTTACCCAGTGTTTGATTAACAGATTTCCACCCCTGGAATGATGGAGTTTAGAGTTGATTACCTCCAAAATTGAACCATCTAACTAGATCAGGACTAATGTGAATATACAAAATGGAATGCAGTGAACTTTACCCCTTTGGATAGGCCAAATAAACAAAAATCCCACTAAAATGATGATTTTATGGAATGTACCATATATGGATAATAGGATAGATTCCCATCGTCATGGAAGAAGTCCATATAGGATCCTAAAATGGTCTTTAGTTTGGAACCAAACTCTCCCACCAAACTAATGAAAAAATGATACAATACTATGACAAATTCATAAGGAAATTACATACATTCAATTTTTTTGAAAACATCATCCATCAACCCCCAAAGTTTCTAAATACAAGTAAATATTCCTTTATATATTTCATATGTGTAATAGACTTTGTGGGACCCTATCCCCTAGCCACAACTATGCAATTTATATAAATCCTAAATTCTACTGGCTTCTTTTCCAAATGGGTAGCATAAATACACCTCACATAAGTCTGGATGAATAATATAATTCACTTCATGAAGTCAAATAACGTAACTAGATTCAGTGTACCCCACATGATACTAACAAAAAAGGATACCATCTTCTATTGTACCAAATTAAAGAAATTATACAAGTAGTACACATCAAATATGGATATTCATTCCCCTATCGTAGAATGTAAAATGAAAAAATAAAGGCCATAAATAATACTCTATTATATTTTCTATAGTAAATGGAAAACAAGGAAAATAAGTCCAAGAGAAAAATGATCCTTCCTGCTTTTTGGGCTTACCTTACCACCACATAAATGACCAAACATGAAACCCCATATCCATTAGGGTATAGAACCAAGGTAGTGTTACCCATTCAATTATAACTGCTCTTTCTCTAAATAGTCATATGTGAAAAAATATTAGATTAATAAAAAAAATAAAAGCAATTGTATGTGAAGGAATGAATCAACAATAAAATGTTGCACATATTTTTATAACCTCAATGTTCCTTAGAATAAGATCACAAGAGACTTTAATTAAAAGGTTTTCCTCTTTTAATTACTCTAAGAAGGACATATATTGTCTCTAAAAACCCCAATAATACTAGGAATGAAACATCCAAATCTAGAGCCTAAATGAGAAGGGTCATACATCATACATAAGTTATATTTCAAAGGACCTTACTCATTGGTCACAATGTATGGGGAACGTGTTATGCGCCCACCAATATAAGGTTTCTAAATAAGTACATTACATAGTTCCTATAAAGAAGCTTACATCCTTATTGCATGATATTAAATTGAATGGAAGAAGTCCCAATAGAAAGACATTAATCTTCACAACATTTTAAGTCCTTACTACATAAGGATAAACATTACAGAATAAGTCCTGATCTAAAGTTATTAAATTGAATATCATTTTAATTCCTTTCACATGATGTTAAACCGCATGTACGAAGTCCTAGGAGAAAGAATTTAAACTGTAAATCATCTTTCATCCTTATCCTCTCCATATGGTGTTAAATTGAATAGAATAAATCCTTACCATATGATGCTAAACTACACGATAAATTTTACTTCATAGATGGATCTCTACACATGAGTTACACCTATAAAAGGAAAAATGAAGTACTTAATTTATTATGTGTGAGTTAGATCCACATATGGAATCTACCATTGAATAAATACATGGGTATTGATTCCTTCCATCAAAGGATATGTAGTGATCCCTAGATTCAAAATAATTGGTCCATACATAATAAAAAAGAAAAAATATCCCACTCTTTGTAAGGATTAAACCTAGTTGTAGATTTATACATTTAAAAATAACATGTGGCTTGGTTCTCATCCTTATAAGAAACATATTAACACCTAGATCATATATACTAGCCTATAAAACCACATGATAAAAATGACCCAATTAATTATTTTAATCTTCCCTATTTGGTGAAATAAACCTTTGAAATTACTTTTTTCTCACACCGAGCATAGCTCCCCAGGTCTTAGAAATTTTTTAAGGACTTCTATTCATGGTTGAGATGTATCCGTTTACATCAGCTTTAGCATGATCTTGGATGCAAGAAATTAAAAATACCACCAAACATATTTACCAAGTGATTTTAATATTCACTATTAATGTATCTTTCATGATTTAAAACTTCACCTTTCTATGGACTTCACCATAGAGGACCAATAGCCTTGATTATGGTCTCCCACAACACCACCACTAAAGAACAATGTGTGGATTGATTCCCACCATCAAAGGATACATAGTGACACCCAAATCTATAATACTGGGTCTATCTACAATATAAAGAGAAAAAATTACAACTTATTAATATGTGGTAGACAAGTGTGGAGTGTTTTTTATTCAATCACTATGTGAAGGTTGACTCCTACTATCAAAAGATATGTAGTGACACTCGAATCTACAATTCTGGGATCAACTGAAATAATTAATGAAAAATAATTCCCCCTCTATATATGGGTCAGACCTATGTGGAGAGGTTTCCATCCATGAAATATTACTGGCTTGATTCCTACCATAATAGAACATGTAGTGACACCTATAAATTAAATCCTAGGTCCATCTAATATAATGAATGATAAAATGGACCTCTCTACTTATTATTATGACCTGTGTGGTGAGTTTTCCATTTAATAATTATGTGTGGCTTTATTTCAACCATCATAGCATACATAGGGACACTTGGGTCTGTAATCCTACATCCAAACACAAAAAAAAAACAAAAAACCCCCCCCTCTACATATGGTTCAGACCTTTATAGAGAGTTTTATATTCAAGAACTATGTTTCACTATATTTCTACCATCAAAAGATACATAGTGACACCTTGATCTCCAATCCTGGTTCCACTCACAATAATAAATAGGAAAAGTACCCTTATAAATATGGGTAGACCATTTTGGAGACTTTTTTTCAGTAATTATGTGTATCTTGATTCAAAATATCATAGAATATGTAGTGACACTTAGATTTCTAATCATGGGTCCAACCATAATAATCAATGAGAAAAATTCCCCCACTACATATGGGTTAGACCTATGTGGGTATTGTTCTATTAAAGAGCTATGTGTTTATTGATTCCCACCATCAAAATATAGGTAGTGACACTTTTATCGCCAATATTGGGTCCAACTATAATTATCAATGTAAAATAACCCCCTATACATAGGGGTGAGAACTATGTGGAGCTTCTTCTATCCAATAACTTTATGGGGATTGATTCTTATTGTTGTAGGCTATATATTGACAATAATATATCTAATAATGGTTTCAAACACAAAAAATACAATGATGAAAATACACCCACTACATATGGCCCAAAACAATGCAGTGAGCCATCTGAGAACTACATGCGAGTTGATTCCTGCCATCCTAGGACAAGTAGTCACACCTGGATTCCCCATTTTAGGCCCAGTAACATGTTTCCATCACCACTAAAAATGTTCCTATATGAGATTTAAATCCTTGTTGAGGTCATATTATATAATAAATTATGATCCCCATCACATATTCATCATAAATTACTCAAGCATAGATTATTTTAAATCCCTATTATCCTGTGTTTCTCACAGTCACAATGGATTATGTGAGCTTAGGGGACCGGACATTCCACTCTTGTTTATGCGGCTAATACATGTCATGGATATGGAATGAGGTACTATTAACATGATGTTAAAATAAAATACCATGTCTTAGTCAATGATGTTAATCATAATGAAAATATTTCATCATGTTGAGCAAATAATCCTCTCTAGTTACTGTTTACTCAAGTAGAACATGATTTATCACTTCTCCTCAAGATGTGTTCAATACAAGTTGGCATAACATTTAGGGTGATCTAACACTTCTTGAATTTTTCATTATCCATAAATCAAAGTCATATCTTTGAATAACTGAGTTGACACAACAAATTCCTCATGTTGGTATCATTATCTTAGAACCTTAAGTACTTTGGGCTTCCTTGATCTTCGTTCTTCCCATTATAAAATTGGTAACATGGATGACCTAATCCAAAAGTACACTTCTAGGATTTATTTGATAATTGTTAACCTTCTATGTTTATTTTTCCTAGTGGGTTAATAGTCCCATATAGGATGTAATCCCATGAATTTATGAGTAATTATCTTAGTTTAATGGAATATGGGATTTATTTATTTTCAATGGTTAACCTATACCCACTACTCTCCACCTCCTACTGTCTTAGGTATTGTTAGGGTATGATTTACAATTTCAATAACCCAACTATTAAAAAGAATTTAGGGAATCTCAAATTTAAAAATTTGTGAATTATAACAATTTTCAATGAATTATTATGACATCATATCCTTATATACTTCCATTTTGGGGCATGAATCATTTGTGAAGATTTAATTTATTTGATTTATTTATTCCTATTATTGATACATCTGAGTCACATAACATTAAAATACATAAAAATGTCCTAGTTTCATGATGTTAAATTTCATAACAAAATCATATACATTTGATAATAAACTACATGACATATCTTCCATCCTGCAAGTCCTAAATTAATTAGAGTGGCCCACCCTACCATGGAATCTGTGAGAGGGGTGAATTGTTCATATCCATACGAAAATAAAATATATAAATCCCCTTTCAATAATTATGAGCCAAATTTATTTATATGAACCCTTAGCTAACCATAGTGCTAAGAATCATTAAGTAAATAAGATCGAATACCCCTCTCCCCTGCATGCAATTCAGATCTATGTGGATGGATATCCTTAAATAAGATAATTATTTCATGATTAATCTCCTTACAATATGTGTAGGGAAACCCATGGAATCCCAATTTTTTTTATCAACCTCTTTTTAAATATGGTCAAATCACAAAGACTAATTCTATAAATGTATGATTCATATATATGTATAGTTTTCTTGTGCATTTGATAAATCTATGCAATAAGGGCTCTCAAATATGTATACCCATTAATAATATTATGTTGGGATAAAAGGAGATCATTGTATCTAAATTACCCTAACTAGAGTAATTTTTTCCCAGGATATCTTTCTAAATTTCACGTTGGTTCTTACAGCCTTACCAAATTATGTTAAAATGAAATAAAATCATCCTTATCAGATGACTTCAAAAAACACAGGATAGTTATTTCCCAATACATGTTCTTAATGTTCACACACCTTCACCCATTTTCATTCCTTTTAAATGGACCATAAGAAACTATCCTTGGTAAACCATAGTATGGGGTGAATCCACCATCTTTTAAGCACCCCATCCTATAAATCAGACTTCATGTCTTGGGTACATCATGTCTCGAAAGAACATTCAAGAACCCAAGAATGGAGAAAACATATATTTATTTGACCAAGCTAGAGGTTTTTGTACATAACATCTTTGTATCCAACAACCATAGGTATATTATCCCTATAAGAATTTATTTTTTATTCTTTTGAGGTCTAACGTCATCGCAATGGAGATCATCACCTTAGAGTGATTCATGATATTTTTTGACACGATTATACGATCTCATTACTCATGACCTGAAAATATTGACCCATGATTTATGAAATTTTCAACTCCCTTGAAAATGGATGTTGGAGTACTCTTAACCTTGGGAATCCAAATTTGGATGTAGTGTAACATTTCCCTCATATTAGATCCACATGAATTATAACACAAAACTGATTTCACTTTAGACAAAGATGCATGAACATAAAATTAATCCTTTTATGGTATAAATCAAAATACCCAAAAAGAACTTGTAAAGAAGACATAAAGATTTTCTGGATGAAAATCAACAATGGTTGGCTTGAGTAAAAGGAATATATCTCACTCACTAAACAATTAATCTCTAGTGTTTAGGAAAAAAGTTATATGATAAATAAACATTTGATAAATCTCATAAGGCCTAATGTGTGGACCTAGTAAAAGACAATCAATACATGCTGGACCCTATAGTCCATGAAAAATATAGAATAATGATTTATTACATCTCATCATTATGAAAATGTTTTCATTGGGTGGTAACATAACTTTTAGGGTGCTCGAACCCTTCAATAATATTGTGTTTCCCATAGACCACCTTTATGTATTTGAAGTATTAGATGAAACAAAAAATTCCATGAGTTGGTATCCTTCTCTTAGATACCCATGGAACTTAGGATCCCTTTCTTAAGGTTCATTCATATATAAAAATATTAACAAGGAATGGATAATCTAGAAGGACCCCCTAGTATTTGTTGGAGAATTGAAACCCCACTAAAGATCTTTTTCCTAGATGATTGCTCCCAGATAAAGGGACCCCATTAAATCTAGGAGTTATTGTCTTGACTACATGGAATATGATTTGCTTCTACTACCAATGGTTGAAATTTACCAACCGATTTCCACCAATATAAAACTAATATATTCCATGAACATGATTTAAAATCCCCACAACTATAAAATTCAATTGTATTTGACATACTCAACATTACATAACCTGGTTTTGTACCCTTTATCAAAAAAGAATTTGATATTCCATTCCTAAACCATTTTATGATCTATACTCTGTGACTAAAAAACTCTGTGCAAGGGATGAGCTTTTGAAGCAGAAGATATATTTCCTTGGGGTTCTAGAACCCTTTTTGGATAACACTTTTTCATCTAAAACTTTGAATCTTAAAAAATATTCCATGACCCTTGGAAAAGAGGGGAAAGATTCCACTTGACCATTAGTGTAAGCCCAATAGAATCATACCTAAATGGCTCTAGCCGACCAACTACACATTTCTCCTCCTTATAAGAAATTAATTCTAATACTAATGAGTACCGACAATAACATGTCAGAACTCAACACCTTAGAGTGTTTTATAGCCATCCCCTACATGTCTTCCCCATTTTATATTCACTGATTAAAGCTTCTAGACAAGTTATTTTAGTATTCAAAAATATTCTATTTCCATTGAATTTTTTTTGGATTCCCATTAATTTGTCATGAATTTAATCCCTATGGGCCCATGCATAAGGGAATTAGACCCAACAAATAGAGTAATCATCTCCTTGCATGAAGTAAATTATAATCCCTATAAACCCTAGTAATGTTATGGTTGAACTCAGAACCTTATGGTGTTTTGTTTCAACCTTGGTATGTTTTCCCCATTCCATATTCATCGATTCATGTTCCTAGACACATGATTTAAAAAACCCATATCCAACTATCAATGTGGACTCATCTTTTATAATATTTTATAATCCAAAAATTTCATTTAAGGTAAGGACGCAGGGTGTCACAACACATCATGATTGTTCATCCTTTGTGTTTTTTGCAAGAATTTATTGTGAAAGAACACTATATGAACATTAATTTTCTTAAATCTATTCAAGTATTCATCATCCTCAAACCCTTAATGAATTCCAATCTTTGACTACCATTTTTAGAGGGTCAGATCTAGATAACCATAAACTATAATAGAAGATATTATAAGATGGAAGACCTGAAACTATAACATAGTAACCGTATAATCTATTAAGTCCTTAAAATATAGAAGAAGATGGGTTGATATGGAAGAACCTAAACTAAAACATATCAATTTTATAGTTTTCAAGAATATAATGTACAATAGTGGATTTTCCAAGATGTAAAAACCAAAACTAAAAAACAAAAATGGTCTAGTTTGAAGTTCCCTAAAATAACCATTTAAAAGTGACACAACTCTCACTATACTGAAAACCTAAAAAGGGAACCCTAGGAAAAATTTGAGTATCTGCTCACTCGACTTGCAATTTATGTGATCCTAGAAATATTGAGCACTTATAAAATGGAAATGAAGAAAACAAGTTATGTTGAAAACCCTTAAAAGGGAAGCATAAAAAATTCGAAGTCCACTCCTACTAATATTTCACTACATTTGGATATGGAAAATTTTAGGGAAATTTAAAAATATATACAAAATCTTGTATGGATCATAATTTTTCCCTAGATGAAATCAATCTATTTATACTAGTTTCATCGAATTAGGTAGAAATTAGAGAATTATCACTATAGTATATATATTTTACCAAATTAACCTTTTAAACTAGGTGATCCCAGGATTACTAGAGTAGATACATCAATTATGAATCTCATGTTGGCAGGAATTCATGAGAAATTATCAAGAGAAATCCATTGTGATTCAAGAAAAAAAACAAAGATTTTGGGTTTACATGGTGTTATAGAATGGACATATGTATTTTATGATATATATGATATAAAATCAATGAAATGTCATGCACATCATGAATAAAAGAAAGATGAAAAATTAAATTTCATGTTTAGAAGATTAATTCAACGATAATGTGAACAAGGAAGAGGATACCCCACATTCTATATTCACTATCATTTAAACAAAATAAATGGTAAACAACATATATACCCATTTTCAGATAAAATAAAATCATGTTATATGCACTTTCCAAATTTTGCAATTTCTGGAGAGTAGTATCAATTGAGCGATGGTGTTTTGCCCACTTCGTTTCATCAAGATATTCTTAAGGACAATGATTCTTAATGAAAAAGGATATATCTTAATCTCTTTTATGATTAGTCACTAAAAGAAACGATGATTTTTCAATATGAGATCTTGTTATAGCTATTTTTACATCATATTCATCTAATTTTGTAGTAATGAAATCCATATGAGCATGTATCAAATAGAATTATTTGTGTCTCTGATCAAGAACATCCAAATAATACCATATTGAATTCGTCAAAGACCATTATTCACCAAAGAAACATAGGTATTTCTCAGTATTGGATAGTTCTTACTGAGCCCTGAAAATATATTGTGTGATATCATATAATGGTAGGCAGTCAAATCCACCAGCCCCCAAATTGCGAAAGAGATAGAGAATGTGTTCCTATTGTCCATGAAACTCTTCAAGGAGAGTCTTAGTGATTGGGGTATGTCTTTTATACTAGACTATCCTTCATGTTACACGGTTCCTTGAAATGGATGGTGTGGTTATTTTAAAATGGAGTGTATTCTAACATCAAATATGTTAAAATAAGTATTGGATGATATGATGGAAAATCAATAGAATATGTCTCGTGTTCTATCCTCTCAATTGGTTCATCATTTTCACTGGCATCGAAGGTCCAAATTGTAAGTGTTGGTGTCCAAGAACCAACTAGTTTTACTTTTATTACATGGATATTTAATGTATTATTACATATTTTTCATTGTTTTTCATGACTATGATGTTATAATGTCCTAGAGTATTTGTTGCATTGATAAGGTCAGGGAAGTTCCCCACTATGATGAAAACTTTGAAATGCTATCAAAATATTCTAAAATATAGTTCTTTGGTGGGATGAAATACTATGATTGGACACATTTCTTGCAGACCATCAGGTGTGAGTACTCATAAGTAGATGAGACTTCCTCTCATGAAGTTCCCACTTGGTAATCTCCAAGATAGGAGATTATGAGAATAGACCGGCTAGTAGGAATTCTGAATGTTTTAGTGTCATCAGATATTTCTATTTACAAGAATTTCTTATGATTCTTAGGCTTTAATATTATCATTAATACGTGTCATGAATCTCACACATTGATTTACTGACGAAAACCATCACGCAGGAACTTGGCAGGATGTAGAGTACATTGGGCGCGTCATGAGTGGCATGTTATTAATGGAAAAGTCAAGGAAGGAGTTTTCCATTACATTTATAGAAGTTGATATCTCAGCCCTTTTAATGAAATAGAACCATCACGTAAAATTTCATGGAAATATTGTAATGATGAGTTTATATCATGTAGTTAAAGAATGATGTATCAAGCATAAATGTTGATGAAACTATCATGAAACCTACTTGATGAGATATTATGTCAAAGAGATTATATTACCGAGTGAGCGTTCGTATGAGGATGTCATTGTTGTGACTTTACATTATTTCTCTTATGTTCCTTGACCTTTTGCTAGACAATACTCTTGGACATTAGGCAATCCCACCTAATTCCAAAGAGAAAGAATCCTAGAGGGTCACACACTAAGTGTTTTTGGTGGTCTCAGTTAAATTATGTTTGAATTGAATTAATAAAATAAATATTATTCTCAAGACTTTGGAATAATATTATTCAAGTAAAAATTATCTCATAAATTAAATAAAAAATATATATTTATTTTATTAACAATTTAATAAATATTTATTTACTTTTTTTTAAATAAAATATTTATTTAAGAGAATAAATTATTTATTTATTTAGTTGGGGGTTCAATAAATGGAAGTGGAGTTCTAATGGACCTAGGTCGATCGAGTAGTAAAATAATTATTTGCAAGATGGTACATAATTATTTAACTTATTAGAATAAGTTAAAATAATAATGACACTGATTTTATTCAGTGACATGAAATCTTATTTTATAAATCCATTTTGTGCAAGATGGCGCACCATGAATAATGACGTGATATTATTATTATGAGTATGGGTTTTCTCTAAGTTCATGAATTTATTTAATTGTTGTTATGCAATTAAATATTGTAAATTAAATTCCATATTTATAAATAGAAAAGTAGGCCTATTGTTCCACACACCACACCACATGCCTGGTGAAGTGAGAATTGTTGAGCCAGAAAACTTCTCTATCGAATACTATTATCTTTCCTCTCAAGAAAGGGAGACATTATTCAAGGATGAAGAAAAAGTGATCAATAATGACCGACACAAGACACTCGATTCGCCAAGATAGCTCCCAGAGAATGAGCGGTGTTGATCAGAGGCTATCAGAGAACATGTGAATCACCTCTAGAGGGATTCTATTTTGGATCCTTACAAACACAACAAGATAATCCGGAAGGGTCATTTTTGATGATCAACATCATCAATGAAGAAAAATACCAAATATCCATGTATTTTTTTATTTATTAAATTAATTAAATTAATTAGGAACATGATGTGAAAGATCCTCTCCAAAGGTTTCAGGATGTTCTCTTCTTTATAGAAATCTTTGATTATATTCTGGAGAGACTGAGGTTCATTTTCATATTGATCCCGGAATGATCATTGATCATGGTAATAATCAAATTTGGTTGTCATCCCAACCACACTTCCTCTACAACCAAAACCTTCAAGTGGTATTAGAGTGGTTACATCATAGTATGTAATTATTTAAACTAAAGGAAATTATTTAGAGGTACCAAATCTTCCTAAATGTACAACACCAGAACACACAACATGTATTCGGCAGTACACGTTGTGTAGTCAAGATTCAATACATCAGATCAGTCCACCAGACCAAGTTATGTGTTGGAGTATTTCTATGTCTTAAATGATTCTGTGTGTCCACCTGGAACAGGTGGAACAAGGTTTTTGGATTATACACCGTGTGGCCCAAATGCACACAGTGTGTAGTCCCTTCGGGTTAGGGTTGGACCATGTACCTCATACACGGCTAACCTAGCTAAAGATCTTGTAATGAAGAACTACATGACGTGTGTCCAACTAGACACGCCATGTACTCTAAATATTTCTGAAGTACACTTACACATCATTTCCCCAGGCATGTACTTCGGATGGATGATGAACAATAGTACACGCCATGTAGTTAGAACTACACATTGTGTACTCATCCAAATTATGCATAATTAAAAAAAGTTATTAGTATATTATACGAACCCTTGAGACGTGTACAATCATGTGGTCATAAAGCTAAGGCACAACACGTGATATGTGTTATGTATATATATATATATATGTTTTTTATTTCACATATGCATAATGTTAATTTATACTCATTGGGTAGTTATGAATAGGAATTCATTAGGTTTCCTCCAAGGTAAAAGTTACATTCCAAGATAATTTTAAATAAATTTATTTGTTTAAAATTATGATGGCTGAGAATCTTAGGTAAATTCATAAAATGATTTAAAATAAAAGTACTGATTAAATAAATATGATATTTAATTGATTAGACCGTGATTTATCTTAAACAAGAATGATTAAAGAATTGAATTCTAGTTTTACTTATTTGTTAATATAATTGCATGTGTGGATGATCATGAGATAGACCAAGAACATTGTATGTGGATAGTTTCTTTTAATTTATTTATTTTAATTAATTTTTTTTCCTTTGAGCCTTCTCCTCATTAAAATGTAGGGAATGCATGCCCATGGTTTCTTTTATAGAAAACCCCCCTTTACCCCTAACCTAAATGTGAGTTAAAAAAAGTAAAAAAGTAATATATATAACTCCAAAGATAGTAGAGGAAGTCCAAGATGAAACCATGATGAAACCCATCCTAGGAGATACAGAGGTGGACAGGTGGATGCTGTAAACACAAACCCAAAAGGTTCTAGTTGTTTCTACCCAAGGCTAGGGTAAGTTTATCAGCCACTTGATATAGTAACCATTAGAAAATCTCATGATACTTCCATTTAATTTATTTTATTTCTTTCATTTCCATGGTTTATCATTAGGGATGTGTTGTTACTATCATATAATTAGTGAATTAAACAAGCATGCAACATGTAACTAAAATAAACCAGACTTATCCATAAATATTATCAAGACATGGTTAATCACTTAAGTAAGTTCCACTCAATATTAAAAAGTATGAGATAATAAGCAATTCATGCATAAGAGATAAAAATCACTCAAATAAAATATTAAGTCACCAAGCCTTATGTTACTTTATTAAAGGAAAAACTCAATAAAACTATGTGTTTGACCAACCCTTGTTGGGACACTTACTTTTATATAGGAAGCCCTTATGAAAGGTTATGGGTTGACTTAACCATATTGCATCAAGAGGAGTATCCCTTGCCATACTTGGTGTAATATTGGAGGCTAGAGTTAAGGAAATCCAAATTCATCATTTCAGGATTGGGGAATCCACTCAACATATCAAGGAAGTGCAATCTCACAGTTGGCAAAGACCTGCCTACCTGAATACCTTCTAATAGCTTGACCAACCCTTGTTGGGATCGTGAGAAGGGGATTATGGATCCTTGACACTATAATGTCATGGAAACTGGACATTCCGAATTCAATGGTGAGGTCTATAGGGACTTTATAAAATAGTGGGAGACATAATAAAATTTATTATTTCTCATAAAATGTAATCATGAAAGTTCTAATGATCTGCTTTTTTAATTGTTGAATAAAAATGACAACTTGTCAACCACACTATCCCTGTGATAAATTTTGGATAAAGACAACATCCTCACCGGATGTAACTTCCAGTAATGGTTTAGACTCCTTCGAGTTATCCTATTCCATGAACGGATGTCTTACATTCTGGAGTTAGCAATACCTGAACTTCTAGCCAAGGAGGCGAGTGATGAGAATTTCTAGGTATATGAGAAACATATGAACGACGTGGTCGATCTTCAATGTTTGATGTTATCATCAATTTCTAGTGAGCTCATGAAGTCTCATGAAAACATGGATTCTTATAGCATGATTGAGCACCTCTGTGGCTTTTACTATGAGAGAGAAAGACATGAAATGTTTGAAATCTCTAAGGAACTATTTTAGAGTAATCTTGGAGAATGTTCCCCAACCGGGCATCATGTAGCCAAGCTCATTGGCTACATTGAGCGACTAGATTTTCTAGGGTATAAACTCTATGAATAACTGGGAACCGATATCATTGTCTCCTCAATCCCTCAGAGCATCTCTTGATTTATTTTCAATTTCAATATTAACAACATTGAGAAGTCTCTATATGATCTTCTTATCCCCATTTTCCAAGTTGACAAAGATATGTAGTGTGAAAAGACTTCTGTCCTTATAGTGAATAAAAGGAAAGGTAGGGTGAAGAGATTTAAGCCCAAAGCTTCTTCACGACCTTCCAAGAAAAGGAAGATCAAAGGTGAGGTAAGGGAATAAGAGGCTGTTTGTTTTGCATGTGGCAAGAAGGGCCACTGAAAGAAGAACTATACCCAGCCTCAGAAGAAAGGGGGAGCTTTAGGCGTGTTTGTTATCAAATGAAATCTATCTTTTTTCTAAAAATTTGTTATTGCATATAGATTGTGGTGCTCAAATATGTATCCAAATACAAGAACAAAGTATATTCGGGAATATTGATCAAGGGGAGTTAGATCTACAAGTAGCCAATAGAGACAAACTTGCTGCTGTAGCAATTGGGGACTACCACCTCATGTTTCCAACTAAGATGATCTTGGAATTAAAGGGTTGTTTTTTTGTGCCTTCTGTAACCAAAAACATAATATTTGTGTCCATACTAGATATAGATTGATTTGTTTTCAAGTTTGGAAATGAATGTTGCTAATTTTATAAAGACATCATTTTTTTTGGTAGGGAACATTTATACAACGGTCTTTATGAGTTGGATTACACAAACAAAGTAATGGCAATCGGGGATAAAGATACTTCACATGACTCATACCATATACAACATTAGCATCACCAGCTAGGTCTTGTAAATGAGAAATGCTCAAAAAAGTAACATCAAGATGTATATTTAGATTCTTTTGAACTAAAACCACTTGGCGTATGTTATGCATGTTTACAAGGGAAAATGGCCAAAGACCCATTTGTTGGGAAATGTGAAATGGCTAAAGAGATTCTTGAATTGGTTCATACTGATGTGTGTGGACCATTTCCAATTGAAGCACGAGGTGGGTAATCATACTTCATAACTTTTACTGATTATTTTAGTATATATGGATATATATATTTAATGAGGTATAAGTCATATTCCTTTGATAAGTTCAAGGAATACAAGAATGAAGTTCGGAACCAGCTTGGTAAGAAGATTAAGAAACTCCACTCAAATCGAGGTGGGGAATATCTTAATCAAGACATCATTGATTACTTATGAGAGTTTGGGATCCTATCCCAAATCATTCCTCCTTACAAAACTCAATTGAAAGGTGTAAGAGAAATGAGGAACCACACCTTGTTGGACATGGTGAGATCAATGATGAGTCATGCAAGTCTTACATTATCCTTTTCGGTGTATGCGTTACAAACAGCGGCACACATACTAAACCAGGTTCCAAATAAATTTATAAATGGTATTCGATTGATTTTTTGGAGTGGAATAAAATCCATTTTATTGAATTTAAATGTTTGGGGTATCAAAACATTTGTTAAGGCCTATTTAGGTAGCAAATTATCACCCCGAGGAACAAAGTGTACCCTTAAAGGACACCCTACAGAAAAAAGGGATATTACCCATACAACCACTCAGACAAAAAGGTTATAGTGGAATGAAATTCCATATTCCTTGATAAGGAGCACATATCTAAAAGGGATAGTGGGAGAAAGATCTAATTTGATGAATTTGGGGCTTAAGGTACACAAGAGTTGGTATAGGAACAGATTACAGAAATCCCCATGGAAGAAGAATCTATTCCAGAGACACAAGTATTGAATAAGAGTACATGAGAGGTTGGAGAACCGAAATGGTAAGGTTTTCTAATTACTAAAGATGGTGACTAATTATTAGTTCATAATAATGATCCTCTAACCTACAAGGAAGCAGTAAGTTGAATAGATGTTTCCAAGTGGAATGAATCCTTTAATTCTGAAATGGATTCCATGTATCAAAACCATGTTTGGAGTTTGGTAGATCCTCTAGTTGATGTAAAGCCTATTTTATGAAAATGGATATTCAAGAAGAAACTGGACATATAAGGACATGTCGGTACTTATAATGCACAACTGGTTGTAAAAGGGTTTAAACAACATCAAGGAATTGACTATGATGAAACCCTCTCACCAGTTTCAATACTGAAATACATCAGAATTATACTTACCATTACGGCTTACCATGAATATGATATTTGGAAAATGGATGTCAAAACAACATTATTTAATGGGAACCTTCAATAAAATGTCTACATGACACAAACTGAAGGGTTTATGACTCCAAAGGATGCTAATAAGGTATGCCAGTTGCAGAAATCCATTTATGGATTAAAACAAGCATCTAGGTCATAGAACATTCGTTTTTATAATGACTTAAAAGAATTTGGTTTTATCCAGAATGAATGTGAGCCTTGTGTCTACAAATGGTTTAGTGGGAGTGCATTCATTTTTTTAATATTAGATGTTGATGACATATTACTTATTGGAAATGAGATATTAGTCTTATAGTCTGTTAAGGAATGTTTGAATCAATGCTTCTCCATGAAGGACTTAGAAGAGGCAGTGTTTATTCTTGGGATCAAGATCCATCGTGATATATCCAAGAGATTGCGGGGTCTAAGTCAAAGGACATACATTGATAAGATACTAAAGAAATTCAGTATGGAACAATCCAAGAGGGGATTTTTTCCAGCGTCACATGGAATTCATCTTCCCAAGAAAATGTTTCCTCAAACACATGAGGAAATAAAGATAATGGCAGGGACTCCATACTCATCAGTGATTGGGTCAGTCATGTATTCCATGCTACTAAGCTGGATGCCACCTACACATTGAGTGCGGTAGGCAAATATCAAGATGACCCCAGTGACCGCTATTGGATTTCATTCAAGACTATCTTAATGTATCTAAGGTGTATTAAGGATATGTTACTATTTTGTGGAGGAGATGAGGAAATATTAATCATAGGATATGACGATTCTAGTTTCCAGACTGATCAAGAGGACATGAAGTCGCAAACGGGATACATCTTCACTTTTAATGGAGGTGTAGTGAGCTCAAAGAGCTCAAAGTAGAGTGTGGTCATAGATTCTACAACAGAGTCTGAGTATATCACAATTTTTGACATATCTAAAGAATAAATTTTGATGCAAAGCTTCATCCAAAAGCTATATGTGATACCTATCAATAAAGATCCCATCACATTATACTGTGATAATACTTTAGCGGTTGTTCTCACAAAAGAGCCAAGGTCGCATCAGCAGACGAAGAAAATACTTAGGATGTATCATCTCTTGATGGATTTTTCTCAGAGGGGTGAATTTGTAGTGAGCAGTATTTCAACGGAAGACAACATGGTAGACCCCTTAACAAAATCCTTGACTCTGTAGAAACATGATCATCATGTGAGGTCTAGCAGACTCAATGTCGTAGGCAGTTGGATCTAGTACAAGTGGGAGTTTAAAAGAGTTGGCGTCCTAGAATGTAACGCCCCGACCCCAGCTACCCAGAGTCAGTGCATTACTTCGTAACATTGGCATGATCACAAAAGATCAATTCTCTAAAGACCGATTAGTTTAGTAGCCTTGGAAACACTAGATACATTCATAAACATTACATTACATCATAAAAATGAAAACTACAATAACATGGTCTCCCTAGTCCACACTCATATCCTCACTGACTATTCTTGCAAGTCAGTCATAATACACTTCTTCACATCCTGGGAAAAATAAAACATTGAAAGGGGTGAGCTCAAATGCTCCGTAAGGATAACAATATAGCAGAAACTTTCATAAGAAAACATAAGCATTTAAGGCAATGTATAACTAAAACAAAAGCCTTATTGAACTTGAACTTCAGCATAATATGGCAAAAGTAAAATAAAATAATTCCATTACTTACTCACATGGATATTCTACTAGACGAATAATCACATGAAATATAAATAACCACTTTCATAATGAGGGAAAGTATAATGCCAGACATTCTGAAACATTTTGTCAAGGCCTCGGCCAAGACGTCTAAAATGATTAAGGCCTCGGCCAAAACCATAAATCAAATTGGGAAAGGGCCTCGGCCAATTCCACGTCTAGTTGTCTCATGAGACCTACCGATGCATCGAGGAGCTATAGCGGGCTCCACCCGTCACTTATTAAGTCCAATACATTCCTCATATGAATAGGTTTAAACATATCATAAACCATAACATAATCGTATCACATAAAACATGCATAAAGGAAACATAAAATTTACACATTTCAATCACAATATATCAATACAACACATTGATATAATAAAAACGCTTTCAAAACAATTTTCAATACCAAAATAAAAGAAAGTTAAAACTTTGTATTTATTTTTCATTAAAAAAAATGATGGCTTGTAGAGGAATCTGAAACTCAAATAATGGTCACGGCGGTGGAGAAGTCGTTGTCGCCGCATAAGCACGGAAAGAAAAACATTCCCTTTTTTCGTTTAGCAAAAAGCTTCGTATAAAAAAGATTCCTTTTGAATAAACGTAAAAGTCAAAGGGGTTTATACACCGTATAAAATAAAGTTGTGTATAAAACCAAATATGCCTCAATGAAAGGGGATTAAGACGAAGTCCTTAAAAAGATAATTTTTTTATAAAGTAGGTCTATTATGTGTATTCACTATAAGTACACATAAATAATGTAAAAATACAAGATAGGACATAATAATATCATGACATAATTTGAAAGTAGGAGATTAACCCAAAGAATAGAAATTGGGTTAAGAAGTTCCCTTACCTCGTGTCGGACTTGACTCAACCGTTCTTTAACCTCCTGAATAATAAACTAGAGTTAATATATACCTTATTAAGAACCATTTTCAATTTCATTATCCTTTTTATATCACTTACTTACAATGATATGAACATTATGTAATTATTTAAGTTAATAACGGTCGTTTTGTCGATCTTTGGTACTTGAGTCAACAATAAACTTCTTATAATTACAAGTTGTTTATGTGGTAGAATATCCATTATCTCCAGAATTATATTCATTATTTAGATGTCATATATATCATATATATCCAGTATATACATTCATTTATAATATTACGTAACATTTAGAGGTAAGAAATGAAATGCACCGTTCATGGAGACGTTAAGCCGTACGTACGCATGAACGCTACTTTCATTTCTATTTCGTATTTAATGGAATTAAATCATAATGATATAAATGTATAATATAATTCCAGTATAATATAGTGTATAATACCATTTACTCCATCCTTTATACATCCCACATATGGAATTAACGATTCAAATCACTTTGAGGGGGCGGTAGTCCGCACTTCCTAAAATGAAATTATCGCGTTTACCCATAATGGAAATCATAAAGTATGCCATAAATGAGAAATACAGAAGAATAAGTAAAACATAAACATATTATATATCATATATAAATATAGTGACATCAAAATGGACACCATTATAGGTGTTAAAATAATTTGAACAATCATCGTTTCGTGAGGCAGAAATTCACCATCCACAGAAACAGTATGTTCTTTAACTATTAGATGTAGGTGTGTGTAAGTGTAGCTCGAATCCTTCTTATAACAACATCCTAGTATATTGATGATACTGGTGTTGTTACAAAAGAAAATAATAAAAAGAGTTTAGGGGGTTGTAGAAGCAAAATAAAACAAAAGAACATAAGAGAAAACACTACCTTTAAAACGGGTAACACTTTTTGATTTGAGGCAAAGGCTTCCTTGGGAAGAGTTCTGCCCAAAGTGAGGCTTCTAGGAGTAAGAGGGGGAAGTTGGGAGAGTATTTGGGCAGAGTTTGGCCGAGCCAAAAGGCTTTAATGTGTGAATAAAGTGGTAGAGGTGGGGGCCTTTTATAAGTGGAGAGGAGGGGCACTCTTGGAAAGTAACGAAAAGTCACTTTATTATAAAATGAGATTCGGATTTTAGAGGTCCCAAACTTATATAATTCGCGGATAAGGTGATAAGGGTTCTAAATATACCCATCCAATAGGCTTTGTACAAGTTTAAGACTTGTATTTTACATTATCTTCTCATTTTATTTAAATCGTTAAATAATGAGGTCATCGCTGCATCATCATGATGTCATAAATAATTTGATTTATTTAATGTCTAAAAATTATAAAAAAAATACTATGATGTAGGAAATATTTTTAGATTTCCAATGAATATTTATAGTCAAAAATATGACTTGTATAACCCCATGTAAAAATTGTTTTAGTAAAACATTTTATGTTTGTGTCATTTTTTACTTTAACATTAAATAAAAGGTATTTATTTCATTTTCTAACTAAAGTGGCTCCATGGGGTCCCCAAGTTGACCCATGGGTTGTCTTGGTCGGCCATGACTCATCCAATAGGAGTAGGACAAGTGTCAAGCTCATCTCATATTATTAAAACATTATTTTTACCTTAAACTACATTAATTACCTCTAATCGCGATTAAGAACTTAAAAGTTACTATTCACCAAAAAATTATTTTAATCTCATTGAACCACATTTTACTTCTTAATGACAACCATGTATGTCGGATTTTTGAAAATCAAATCACAGAAGTGGTAATATTTCATTTAAATGAAAAATCAGTTATTTAACTTCCACTTAGTGGTTTCACTATTCATCAAAAATTGAAGTTTTTCAGAACAATGCCAAAATTTCACCCTAAGCTATAATTGATATTCCGAATTCAAAAATGATGTCTATTTTACAAAATTCCAAACATATAAGTTGCATTAATTAATTTTATAATCAATTCCCGCTGTCACAACAAATAGCGTGTTTTTAAGAAACAATTTATATCAAAAGATTGGAAATTGTTTATGTCCATTTTCAATGTTAAATTAATTCTAATGACCACCATTGGATAAAATGGTAAAAATATATTCTAATTATACTTTAAAACCACTAAATAGTATAATTTATCACTATAAATTATTTTTATTAAAAAAGTTGTTTTTAAGTAATTTTCACTATTCATAAAAATTAGAAGTTCTCAGAAAAATACCAAAAATTCAACATAGGCTAATTTTGATATTACGAATACAAAAATGAAGTCCATTTTGAAATATAAAATTTCTATAATTTTAAAAAGTGGTTATTACTATTCATAATGGCAACTTTGATTAGTCGCCGTGTTTTAGAACTCGAAGTTGCGTACAATGCAAGCTATTGCATTATTGAATGAGAAGCGTATCGTGGAAGCTCGGGGTGTTACATTCTCCCCTCCTTCAATAAATTGCGTCCTCGCAATTTGAAATATTTCTTTGAAAATAAAAGGTTGAAAATAGAAAATACCTTTGTGGAAAACCCACATCGGAAATAAGGTTAATAAAAATATAACATTAAAAGAATGAAAGATAAGTACAAAGGTCACCCGAGATAGCCCATACTAGGATTCTATGAAAATATGGATATGGAGGAGAAACAAACCATCAAGGTCTAATGGATAGTTATAGAAAACAGGATTAGGAGAACGTTTAACTATAAGAAAATCACAAACTTGTGATTGGTTAAACGATCATCGATTCCCCAGTAGGAAAGTTAACCGACAACGTTTTTGTTTTAAGTTACCTTTTATAAAGTTGAGGAATTTATTTAAGAGATTTACTAAGAACGTAAGGGAATATACATACTTTTTATGTATACTTTCATTATTTAATAAATTTTTACCACAAACCCACCTTTCACTCTAAAAGGTAATACAACTCAAAAATAGTCTATTTATCTTAATTGTATAAGGTTCTAAATATTAACACATACCATTTAGATTAGAAAAACTATTTTTTAATAACCAGGGACTTCCTGTAGGCTAGTGGTAGGTAATAAAGTCTTGTCGCACTATGGTTGTGGGTTCGATTCATGCAGCTTTTTCCGACGCGACGGATTATGCCCCACCCTACAGGTTGTCCTTTTTCTAAAAATATAGTATTATAGTATTCCAAAAATAATCTTCAGAAATGTTTTAACCTTAAACAATACTATTCAAAGTTCAACTTAATCCATCCCAAAATTTATAGTTATCCAAAATACCTCTGTCCAAACTTTCTCTAAAAGGTCTCTTAATTCCAAAATCAATTTATCAGATTCCCCAAACAAAGTAAAGTTTCTCTTATTGTCACATACAAAAATATGATTACCTTAATCATATTAAAACCTTAATGAAATCAACAAGTACTGAAGTACAATCCTTATATATATATATATATCACATTATTCTAACAACCAGAATATAATCCATTAGTCCAAAAGCACCAATACATTAATTATTCTGCTTCAATTGTAGTAACAACATAAGATTGTCCTTGATCCCTTGGCCTTTTCTGAGGTAAGTTTCCCTGACGCTTAGGAAATTCATTTGCATAATGACCCATTTCTCTACAATTGTAGCATTCAACATTGATAGCCTCTTTCTTTCCCTTGCAATCACACGCCTGGTGACCTTTTTCTCCACATTTATAACAAACTCCCATTCCTTTTAGGCAAGTACCAGGGTGATTCTTCCCACAATTATCACATAATGGAAAATACTTCTTTCCCTTTTTCCCTTTATCTGTCTCTTGTTCCACCATTCTCTTCTTCTCTTGCTTTACTTTATTGTCATAAGACTTAGAGAATTCCTTTTCTGACTTGATAGCACACAAGACGATATCTTCATACGATGAGAAGGATTGTGATACTAAAGCTCGACGGAGAAATGGTTTTAACCCTTCAAAGAAACGATCAATCTTACTTCTTGGGTTACGTATATAATCTGCAGCATGCCTCGCTAACCTTGTAAAGTTAGCCTCATACTTTGCGACATTCTCATCCTCCTTCTGCCTCAGACTTAGAAATTTCCTTTCCATATCTGCTCGATGGTCATGTGGAATGTATTTTTCTAAGAAAAGGACTTTGAACTCTCTCCATTCCATACTTGATACTTCTTCATCTTCCTTTGTATTTTGAATCAATGACCACCATTGATCGGCATCTCCAGTGAGGCGGTAAACTGCCATGACAACCTTCTCCCTTTCGCTACTCCCCAAGGCATGGAATATTTTCTCTAAGGAGTTTGTCCATTGCTCAGCTACTAATGGATTTGTACCTCCATTAAATGTTGGTGGCTGTTGCCTCATGAAGCGGTCTAACATTGATCCTCAACGTTGCGGATCAGGGTGCTCCATACGAGTAAGGTTATTATTCATAACCTGAGTGAGTTGTCCCAGTATGGTAATAAGTTGATCAGCACCAGTTGTATCTCCAGATCCACAATAATTATCTTGAGAAGGAGGGCAATCCCTGCACGGAGTGCGTGCATTGATATGGTTTCCATTCCTTCCACTAGGCACCATTTCTAAACAATGGCATAAACTATATTAGTTTATGAATCAAAATACATAATTCCATACTTGTAAGATACTTAACATGAATTGAACTATTTATGGATATAATCCATAAAAATGTTTTCTTTGAGGAAGTATATACTCATAACCCTTCATAGTGGTTTGTAAAGAAAATGAGAATTATCCTAAGCATATCCCTCGGGAGTGTCGTAACCAAGAGTGCAGCAAGGCCCGTTGTCGTGCACCAGTTCCCGTTCGAGTCTAGCTCAAAGCGGTGTTCTCGGGTTTTACCCCTAGGTACATCTGTGCCAGAGCCGCCTCTACCTGCTCGTATCCAGACAGGGATGTATTGCTCGGAAAACTCACAAAATCTCTACAACAAAAAAATTCTAGGAAGCTCTTCTATACTAATCATCAAAGTCTATCTTTGGTCTATGTGCTCTAATCAGAGTTTATCTAAATCTAGCTTCCAAGGTTAGTACTAAACTGCCTCTGATACCAACTGTAACGCCCCGACCCCAGCTACCCGGAGTCGGTGCATTACTTCATAACATTGACATGATCACAAAAGATCAAGTCTCGAAAGACCGATTAGTTTAGTAGCCTTGGAAACACTAGATACATTCATAAAAATTACATTACATCATAAAAATGAAAACTACAATAACGTGGTCTCCCTAGTCCACACTCATATCCTCACTGACTATTCTTGCAAGTCAGTCATAATACACTTCTTCACATCCTGGGAAAAATAAAACATTGAAAGGGGTGAGCTCAAATGCTCCGTAAGGATAACAATATAGCGGAAACTTTCATAAGAAAACATAAGCATTTAAGGCAATGTATAACTAAAACAAAAGCCTTATTGAACTTGAACTTCAGAATAATATGGTAAAAGTAAAATAAAATAATTCCATTACTTACTCACATGGATATTCTACTAGACGAATAATCACATGAAATACCAATAACCACTTTCATAATGAGGGAAAGTATAATGCCAGACATTCTGAAACATTTTTTCAAGGCCTCGGCCAAGACGTCTAAATTGATTAAGGCCTCGGCCAAAACCATAAATCAAATTGGGAAAGGGCCTCGGCCAATTCCACGTCTAGTTGTCTCATGAGACCTACCGATGCATCGAGGAGCTATAGCGGGCTCCACCCGTCACTTATTAAGTCCAATACATTCCTCATATGAATAGGTTTAAACATATCATAAACCATAACATAATCGTATCACATAAAACATGCATAAAGGAAACATAACATTTACACATTTCAATCACAAGATATCAATACAACACATTGATATAATAAAAACGCTTTCAAAACCATTTTCAATACCAAAATAAAAGAAAGTTAAAACTTTGTATTTATTTTTCATTTAAAAAAATGATGGCTTGTAGAGGAAGCTGAAACTCAAATAATGGTCACGGCGGTGGAGAAGTCATTGTCGCCGCATAAGTACGGAAAGAAAAATATTCCCTTTTGTCGTTTAGCAAAACGCTTCGTATAAAAAAGATTCCTTTTGAATAAACGTAAAAGTCAAAGGGGTTTATACACCGTATAAAAGAAAGTTGTGTATAAAACCAAATATGCCTCAATGAAAGGGGATTGAGACGAAGTCCTTAAAAAGATCATTTTTTTATAAAGTAGGTCTATTATGTGTATTCACTATAAGTACACATAAATAATGTAAAAATACAAGATAGGACATAATAATATCATGACATAATTTGAAAGTAGGAGATTAACCCAAAGAATAGAAATTGGGTTAAGAAGTTCCCTTACCTCGTGTCTGACTTGACTCAACCGTTCTTTAACCTCCTGAATAATAAACTAGAGTTAATATATACCTTATTAAGAACCATTTTTAATTTCATTATCCTTTTTATATCACTTACTTACAATGATATGAACATTATGTAATTATTTAAGTTAATAACGGTCGTTTTGTCGATCTTTGGTACTTGAGTCAACAATAAACTTCTTATAATTACAAGTTGTTTATGTGGAAGAATATCCATTATCTCCAGAATTATATTCATGATTTAGATGTCATATATATCATATATATCCAGTATATACATTCATTTATAATATTATGTAACATTTAGAGGTAAGAAATGAAATGCACCGTTCATGGAGACGGTAAGCCGTACGTACGCATGAACCCTACTTTCATTTCTATTTCGTATTTAATGGAATGAAATCATAATGATATAAATGTATAATATAATTACAGTATAATATAGTGTATAATACCATTTACTCTATCCTTTATACATCCCACATATGGCATTAACGATTCAAATCACTTTGAGGGGGCGGTAGTCTGCACTTCCTAAAATGAAATTATCGCGTTTACCCATATTGGAAATCATAAAGTATGCCATAAATGAGAAATACAGAAGCATAAGTAAAACATAAACATATTATATATCATATATAAATATAGTGACATCAAAATGGACACCATTATAGGTGTTAAAAGAATTTGAACAATCATCGTTTCGTGAGGCAGAAATTCGCCATCCACAGAAACAGTATGTTCTTTAACCATTAGATGTAGGTGTGTGTAAGTGTGCCTCGAATCCTTCTTATAACAACATCCTAGTATATTGAGGAAACTGGTGTTGTTAGAAAATAAAATAATGAAAAGAGTTTAGGGGGTTGGAGAAGCAAAATAAAACAAAAGAACATAAGAGAAAACACTACCTTTAAAACGGGTAACACTTTTTGATTTGAGGAAAAGGCTTCCTTGGGAAGAGTTCTGCCCAAAGTGAGGCTTCTAGGAGTAAGAGGGGGAAGTTGGGAGAGTATTTGGGAAGAGTTTGGCCGAGCCAAAAGGCTTGAATGTGTGAATAAGGTGGTAGAGGTGGGGGCCTTTTATAACTGGAGAGGAGGGGCACTCTTGGAAAGTAAAGAAAAGTCACTTTATTATAAAATGAGATTCGGATTTTAGAGGTCCCAAACTTATATAATTCGAGGCTAAGGTGATAAGGGTTATAAATCTACCCATCCAATAGGCTTTGGACAAGTGTAAGCCTTGTATTTTACATTATCTTCTCATTTTATTTAAATCGTTAAATAATGAGGTCATCGCTACATCATCATGATGTCATAAATAATTTAATTTATTTAATGTCTAAAAATTATAAAAAAAATTCTATGATGTAGGAAATATTTTTATCTTTAAAATAAATATTTATAGTAAAAAATATGACTTGTATAACCCCATGTAAAAATTGTTTTAGTAAAACATTTTATGTTTGTGTCATTTTTTACTTTAACATTTAATAAAAGGTATTTATGTCATTTTCTAACTAAAGTGGCTCCATGGGGTCGCCAAGTTGACCCATGGGTTGTCTTGGTCGGCCATGACTCATCCAATAGGAGTAGGACAAGTTTCAAGCTCATCTCATATTATTAAACCTTTATTTTTACCTTAAACTACACTAATTACCTCTAATCGCGATTAAGAACTTAAAAGTTACTATTCACCAAAAAATTATTTTAATCTCATTGAACCACATTTTACTTCTTAATGAAAACCATGTATGTCGGATTTTTGAAAATCAAATCACAGAAGTGGTAATATTTCATTTAAACGAAAAATCAGTTATTTAACTTCCACTTAGTGGTTTCACTATTCATCAAAAATTGAAGTTTTTCAGAACAATGCCAAAATTTCACCCTAAGCTATAATTGATATTCCGAATTCAAAAATGATGTCTATTTTAAAAAATTTCAAACATATAAGTTTCATTAATTAATTTTATAATCAATTCCCGCTGTCACAACAAATAGCGTGTTTTTAAGAAACAATTTATATCAAAAGATTGGAAATTATTTATGTCCAATTTCAATGTTAAATTCATTCTAATGACCACCATTGGATAAAATGGTAAAAATATATTCTAATTATACTTTAAAACCACTAAATAGTATAATTTATTACTATAAATTATTTGGATTAAATAAGTTGTTTTTAAGTAATTTTCACTATTCATAAAAATTAGAAGTTCTCAGAAAAATACCAAAAATTCAACATAGGCTAATTTCGATATTACGAATAAAAAAATGAAGTCCATTTTGAAATATAAAATTTCTATAATTTTAAAAAGTGGTTATTACTATTCATAACGGCTACTTTGATTAGTCGCGGTGTTTTAGAACTCGAAGTTGCGTACAATGCAAGCTATTGCATTATTGAATGAGAAGCGTATCGTGGAAGCTCGGGGTGTTACATAGAACCAACTGGTTTTACATTGATTACATGGATATTTAATGTATTATTATATATTTTTCACTATTCTTCATGAGTATGATGTAATAATTTCCAAGAGTATTTGTTGCATTGATAAGATTATGGAGGTTCCCCTCTATGATGATTAACTTGAAATGCTATAACAAAATTCTTCAATATAGTTCTATGGTTGGATGAAAAACTATGATGGGACACATGGAATGCAGACTGTTAGGTGAGAGTAATCATAACTAGATGAGTCTTCCTCTCATGAAGTTCACACTTGGTAATATCCAAGATAGAAGATTATGAGAACAAACATGCTAGTAGGAATTCTACATGTTTTAGATTCATCAAATATTTCTATCTTTGAGTTTCTGTAATGATACATAGATATTATGATTATAATTAGTACTTGTCACAACTCACGCACTTTAATTTATTGATGAAAACAGTCATGCATGGATTTGGAGGGAAGTATGGCATGTTGTGTGTCATGAGTGGCATGTTATTAATGGATAAGCCGAGGAAGGATTTATCCCTTCCTTTTATAGATGTTGATATCTCTTCCCTTTGATTGAAATAGAACCATCATGCGAAATTAATTTACCATGGTGTAATGATGAGTTTATTTCAGGTAGTCTAAGAACGACGTATAAAGCATAAAATTTTATAACACTATCATGAAACCTGCTTGATGAGATATTGTGACAATGTGATTATATTACACAGTGATCATTCGTATGTAGATGTTATTGTTGCGACTTTATGTTCTTTCTCTTGTGTGCCTTGACCCGTTGCTATATAGTTGATGTTATTAATATTCTCATGAATTATTATATACTACCTTTACTTATTTTATATTAAATGTGCATAATTTGTGTGAAATATTAATGTTTTAATACTAAGTATAATTTTTGAGCATTTTTACAAGTAGTCCAATTGAGTAAGTTTTTTGTTTTAATAATAACTATCACTATAATGATCTAAATTATGTGGTTATTGTTTTGTAGGTTTCTACTTTAAATATAAAACATTTAATTAGAAGGTACCATGATCCAATTATTCTATTTGAAGGGTCATATGGTCCTCACAAACAAGACCAAAGAATCTGTGAAGAGACTGGACTATTCATGAAGATTGATTTACTGGGATAAATACAGAAGTCAAAATTCCATTATTCTCCACCATAGTTTTGGGGACAATTTAAGGAGTCCAGGATAAAAATTTCAAGGCTTAATAATAAAAAAATGGGCCCAATTAATGCATTGAAACCCATCCCACCATTATGGTTGAGAAATAAAAGCATCACACAAATATTAATATTTCCCCTGATGTGGAAATCCATTCGAGCTAAGATTTTTCAATGTGAAAGAGGAGATATTTATGGAAAACTATTTTGAAGAAATAATTTTTATTTGAGGGCATCATACTATGAAAAAACCCATTCACATTTTGGCCATTGAAAAGTCTAGATTGAAATAGACAAAATGAGATTATTTATTAAAACCACCATAACTTTGGATACAAATGTCTATAGGTGGCCGACCTTTTAGTGTGGATAGAAGACATCCATATCTACATCTTTGAGGAAGACACTGGCCCGTGATTCATCTGTCTAGATTGGTCAATCTATGGTTCAAGTAGAGGGACAATTTTGGAATGCAAACAACCCACAACCTTGGGCTTTAAATACATCCCCTCCTCTAATTCCAAGAGGTTGGCATTTTAGCACATAAGGAGGAGGTATGGAATTACTAGAGCCTTGACATGGTTATGGGATGATATGATTTGATATTTTTTTCAACAAGAGAGACCTCTCCTCCACTTCTCTTTCATGTTTGTTTATGTTTTCTTTCAATTGTAATTGTGTAACTTTGTTTTCATTTTAATCAAATTTTAGTGATTGTTTCTTCTTCAATACCTCTTATTCTTCTCCACCTTCTGTAGTATAATATTAATGGTCCTAAAATAGTTTGAATCATTTTAAATTATAGTCCCTGATTTTTCTTCCTCATTCAATTGAAATTCCATTTTTTATTCTCAAAATCTTTCGTGTGTGTGTTCGGCACACTATTCTTTTCTTGTCCATTTATTTTTATAATCTTTTTAAATCTTCACCATAAACATTAAACCCTGATTATCAAAAATCCTATTGACTGAGTAAATCTACCATTGTGTTGAGTTATAATTTGGGGATGTTAAGTGATTGAGAGTTTTTGATCGATGAGTATTCTTTAAATTAATATTGTTTATGTTAAACTTAATTTGTTATGGATTAATGATATGTTTTGTTTCACAAGTGGTTTCCATGGATTATTGGAACCATAAATACACTACCATAAATAAGTTTTGATTGAGATTAGAACCCTAAGTTAAGTTAATCCTAGGATTAAAGTCTTAATACTTAGGGATTCTAATCAACATCAACTTAAGACATGGGTGTTAATTTAATACAATACAAAGCAAGGCTCAAGGATATCACAAGCTTAAATCCACAATAATGAACTCACCGAAATGTTCATATATTTTCTAAATCAATAATAAAACATCAAACATTTCAATTTAGCTCTGAAAACAAACCCCACCAATCAAAATACAATCAACTAAAAACAAATGACTATTACAAAGTATCATCACCGAGGATTCGACCCAAGTGCTGCTATACACATTAACAGAGCACCCGAACCTTGACTGGTCGATAGGTGAAAATCAGCCGTGCATTTCAATAGTACTATTGGACTTTAGGAAATTCTACCTAATGCTAACGAGAATGAATCTTATAGGGTCACACACTAAGTGTTTTTCATTGTCTCGGTAAAATTCTATTTGTATTTAATTAATTAAATTAATATTATTCTCAAGACCGTGGAATAATTTTATTCATGTTAAAATGGTCGCATAAATTAAATTAAATATATATATTTATTTTATTGAACATTAATGAAATATTTATTAGCTAGTTTGTAAATAAAATATTTATTTAAGAGAATAATTTATTTATTTATTTATTCAAGTGTTCAACAAATGGAAGGGGAGTTCGAGCAGACCAAGGTTAGTCCGATAGTAAAATAATTATTTTTAAGATGTTAAATAATTATTTAACTAGTTGGAAAAAGTTTAAATAATAATGACGCTACTATTATTATGTGACATAGAATTATTTTTAATTCCATTTTTCTCAAGTTATAACACCATGAATAATAACGCGATATTATTATTATGAGCATGGGTTTTCTTTATGTTCATGAATGTTTTTAAATATTTATATTCAACTAAATATTATAACATAAATTCCATGTATATAAATAGACAAGTAGGACTATTGTTCCATACATCAAACCGCATGCTTGGTGAATTGAGAATTGTTGAGCCAAACAATTTCTCTCTTGAATCATCTTCTATCCTATCTCAATAACGAAAGATGTTCCTCAAGGATGAATAACAAGTGATCAAGAATGACTGACACAAGAAACTCTCTTCACCACACTAGAACTCGGAGAACGAGCGATGACGATTAGAGGCCATCAACGCACATGTAGTTCACCGCTAGAGGGATTGTAGTTTGGATCCTTCAAAGTGCAATGAGATAATCTGGAAGGGTCCTTCCGGACGATCAACTTCATCAAAAAAGAAAAATACCAAATATCCAGGTATTAATTTTCGTTATTAAAGTAATTAAATTAACTATAAACAAGATGTGAAAGATCCTCTATAATGGTTTCAGTCCTCTATATTTTTTATCTAAATATTTGATTATATTTCATGGAGATAGGCATTCATCATTATATTGATCCTAGAATAATCATTTATCATGGTAAAAATAAATGTTGGGTGTCATCCCAACCAAGTTTCCGCTATGCCCGAAAACTTCATAAATCCCACAAAAAACTCGATCCTACTAATGGTATGTTCATCACCATGTTCATAGTTATTCCATGGATATTTCCCTATTTCTTTAGTCTAATTGATTTCTACAATAGATAAGGGCTTCAGTAAATAATTGGTATTGAACAACTGACAGAATAATTGAATGAATACACTAATTAAGAAACTATCCATCTATTATTGGGTATAGTCATAATATAGGTCTATAATGTCATGAACAGGTGGATGAATAATCTTATTATGTACACATTTGTTCACCAGCATTAGCCAAAATTGGTGAATGATCCTAAGAAGTTGATCTACCCTCATTCTAGTTGAGGGAGGAGGGGAAATAATATAAATATAGAAAAAATGACGAGAAAATAGTTTATGGGTATATGGATCACTAATAATCATCTCATCCCATGAGCTATAATAACCTTATCCCAAAGAGAGATTTTATATAACCTATCATCCAAAGATCCACTTCCATTATCAACAATTATCCTGATCAGTGTAGGATAGGGAATGAAGTTTAAAAAGTTATATAGGATCAATATATTTATAGCCTCATTGGGATCTAATGGAATTTTCTAGTCCTTGAAAACATTCCTTATCCTATGATGGAATGAATCATAAGAAATACGGTAGTGTTACAATATTTTTAATAATGGAAATGATGTCCTATCTTTTCAAATAATAACTTGATGTGGCCAATATTCTAATAGGGGATGTTAACCTATTGGATATGACCAAGAAGTTAATAATTTCATGAAAACATTTGCATGAATAGATTAAGTGACCACCACTATGACAATCAGGATTCCCTCACCAATGTAATTACTCAAATACCCATGAAAGTTTCCATGTTTAATGAGATTCATTCATTTGAAAATATCGATAGATAACTGGATAACCAAAGACATAGTAATATCACTAGTCTAACTAGGTATCCCCAGGATACATATTCTCCATATTTATGAATGGAATAGTATGAGTCCACATTGTTCCAAACTTGTTGGAATGGATATCAAAGAGGGTGTATAGTGATTCACCGAGTCCCACAATAGTAAAGGAATATATTAATAAAATCCTTAAAATAAATTATTGAGAATTTGATTAAATATTTCATTAACATATCCTTCTCAATGAATAATATGTCCCTTTCTAAGGTTGGTGTATTTTCAGGGCATCCCAAACATCTGCAGTAGGAAGAAATTTATTATACATCTCACCGAGAGGAGGTATTCCTCTTAACTAGTATCTATCCTAGAGGATGATCCCAACTTCTCCATGAGGCAAATGAAAGTATTCAGTGCTATAACACCAGTTAAAAATCATCTATATAAGGATTTTTGAGTGATTATACATGAAAAACTACGAATTCCATCCAACCTCATAAATTTGAATAGTGTGTAACAGGTTAGAGAATTTTTTGCAACTCTTCCTGATGAAGAACCACTATTCCCATTCATCAGAGATGTCACATTTAGGGAAGATGTCCCATTTTCAGTTCCAGTCACATCTTGAATAATTTAAATAGGAGACAAGTATACAATAATAACTATATGAAATTGGATGATGAGAGACTTCACAACCATATGGACCCCCATAGGAGTTATCCAACATATAAGATAACCCTCGGAGCAGAGTTATGAACAATTTATTATATTCGGAAATTTTAATTTCAATATATTGTAGATAAGATGACAATTATTGAGATGAAATATTATAATCAAGTGAAGGAATTACATTATCATCCAAAAGAAAAAATCCATAAAAGGTAGTCAATATGAATGGGGATAGTTCTGAAGTTCTTCTATGAAAATAGCCTTCAAAAATTCATTGTCATAGTACACTTGATACTCTAGGTCAACATTATGATTCCCAATAATAATATCTCTTAGTAAAACTATATTAGAATATTTTTACAAGCTAGAAGACATCTATAATAAAATATGAAAAACAATTGAGAGGTAGAACCGACCTGAAAAGGGGGATCTGTAAAAGGTAATGTGTAATGTGGGTAGCATAACACAAATAATGAGACCCATATGAGGGTATACGATGACATGACCTGCTACCAGTCTTGCATATCAAATGACTCATGTAACACCTCCTGATCTTGTGATCAACTTTTGAGCCGGAGATCATGTGGACGTATATAGTTCATGAAAGTCTAATAATAATAATATAATCATGTGAGAAAGAATTAACGGAATATGAAATGCATAAGATATGACCCTATAGTGAATGACATGAAACATAAATTGAGGAAATTATCATTGATTATGTCATGGGATTATCAAGAAAGGAAGTCACATTGTGATATCACATGATAAAATATTGTAAAGCAGTCTTATGAAGTTGTTTTTATGAGGTGTTCTTGCGAAAGTAATGCAGTAGAAGAAATATCAAGAGCTCTGACGCCTAAGCCACTGGTAGAATGATCGGCTCCCTTACTCCCTGAATTATAGAAAATCTAGTGGAATACCAAATGGCACCTTGAATAAAAAAATCTTTATTGGAAATTTACTAGTGGATTTATCAAGGACTTAGGTGGGAAATTACTTTCATAAAAATAAGTATTTTTCCCTATGGTCCTTGCTTCTATAGGGGGAATTTTTTTCACCCTAAAAATTATCATCGAAAATTTTATGATCGAATAATATACAAATAATATGTATAAATTTTTCCAGAAAAGGGTGGAAGGTTCAGAATGGATGCATGGATATCCTATAGCTTGGTTATTAGGACTGTGTGACCCCCATTCATACATATGATTGCATTACCCAGGGAAGGTCACCCGAACGAATCATATACATTGAGGGATATATGGATGATCATGGAACTCCCCTCAAAAAGGACATCCTGATCATATGAAAGAACTTAGATGCAACCATTCAATCATACTACACCCCTAAAAATCCATAGTAAAGTGGGGAGAATATCCATGAACATTCTCACACAATGTCAGAAGATCCCACACTAATCATGCGACACACCATAGATAATTTTATCGACTATCAATGAAAACACTTGCACACTGTCAGGAGATACATTAATGATCATTTCATGACCTATTTAATAATTGATGGGAAAATTCCAAAAGTTTTTTAAAATAAATAAATAAACATGGAAATGGTGGATGCATCATGTGATCAAAGATACACTAATTTTTACATTAAGGGATCATATTACTCACATGATCAGTTCAACGACCACGTGAAATACAAAGCGACATGCTATCCATGTCATATAAAAGACTTTGCATATGTAACATTCATCATGAGAAGAACCTAAAATGTACATTCAATCATGTAACACCCATCCGGATCCACATAAATGTGGGGGGACTATCCATCAAGATGTTCATATTCCATCTTAAGATCCATCACTAATCATGAGAGACATCATAAACTAGAAGAGTCGAAATTTGTGGAAATTCTCACACATCTTTGTTAGATCCATTATTTATAATGTGACACCCTGAAAGTATAATAGTTGTAAAAGGAAAAAAGTATATTAAAATAATGAAAAATATGAAAAATGTGATGGATTCATGCGATTGTTGTTATATTGGCTGTTATGCAAAGGGTTTATATGAATCACATGATTAGTTCAATTATCACATGAGATCCCTATAATATTGTTAGTTGTGCCATGAAAAGTCCATTGGGCATGTCATATTCTTCATTTAAATTCCCTCAGACATGTCCATTCGATCATTTGGTGTCCGTCTGGATTCAAAGAAAAGTGGGGTGACTACCTATGACATTAACCATGAACTGTCACAAGTCCCACCACTGATTATGTGATGCACCATATATAAGAAGATCGAAAATCAATGAAAATTATTGAATAATGTCATGAGATACAATATTTATCATTATATTTCATAATGGAAACCTAATGGGAAAGTTGTTAAAATAAATAATTGAAGTTAGAAAAGGAAGAATCCAAATTTATGTCAAAGTTACACAATTTTTCATGAGAAGGCGTTACATGCCTCAAGTGATCATCTCATTTATCACGCGAAGGCCCTTTATCATGATATCTTGATCTCATGCATTAAATCTAACAAGCCAAATTGATATTTCACTACTACAAACATGGCCTTTATCAGTGCTAGAAAAGCGCTGATAAAGCCAGCGTAGATAAAGGGGGGGGGGGGGGGGGGGTCCCATTTATCAGCGCTCCAAAAAGCGCTGATATAGGACCCCTTTATCAGCGCTAAAAAAAAGCGCTGATAAAAGGTGTCTTTTATCAGCGCTAAAAAAAGCGCTGATAAAAGTATCCCTTTATCAGCGATTTTTTTTAGCGCTGATAAAGGGGTCCTATATCAGCGCTTTCGTTTTAGCGCTGATAAAGGACCATTTTATCAGCGCTTTTAAAAAAGTGCTGATAAAAGTTAAAAAAATTTAAAAAATTTAAAAAAATTTAAAAAAATTTAAAAAAAATTTAAAAAAAAATTAAAAAATACTGCAAATCGGGTGGGCTTTTATAGTGCTTGAGCCCCCGATTTTACAGTGTTTTTCTGCCCCTGTACAGCACCCCACGCACCCCACGCACCCCCTGTGCCCTTTAACAGCGCTTGCTACTATATTCCCCCATGCGCGTGCACCCCTGCCTCCCACATGATTTGAACTTGAGACCTCCCCCCTGCGCGCCTAAGCCTTTACCACTACTCTATTCTGATTTGTTTTCCAATTCATGATATATATATATATATATAGTTATATTTATTCGTATAGTAATGTATATTTATATTAATATATATATAGTTATTAGATTATAATATATATATATATATATATAGTTATATTATAATATATATATATAGTTATATTATAATATATATATAGTTATATTAATATATACATATAGTAATATTAATATATATATATAGTGATATTAATATATATCTATATCTATATATATATATATAGTTATATTTATTCGTATAGTAATATATATTTATATTAATATTTATATATAGTTATATTAACATATATATAGTTATATGAATATATATATAGTTATATTAATATATATATTTATAGTAATACAAATATATATATATATGTAGTTATATTAATATATATATATAGTTCTTAGATTAATATATATATATATAGTTAGATTAATATATATATATATAGTTAGATTAATATATATATAGTTAGATTAATATATAGGTATATAAATATTCATATATTGGTATTTTAAATAAAATGGATATTAGTTATTATTTAGATAAAGCTAATATATTTTATATGTAAATATGTTTAATTATTTATTTAAAATATTTAATTTTTAGGTGCGAATATATAAAAAATATGTACATATAGTTATATATTTGATTATAAATAGCAGTTAATTATAAAAAAGGATAAAATTTCAAAGAAATAATATCAATATGAATGTAATACCTTGGAATAAATTCAGTTTCCACAAAAAAAATCCAATAATACCCCCCTTAAACGAGTTTGAAAATCCACAAAATGTTAAAAAATCTGGGTACCCCCGACAAAAAACTCAGTTTTGGAGGCCTTCTGGGACTTTTGGCCTCGAAAAACGCTTGACCGAGGTCCCTCCTGGTCACAGCGACGTAGAGCTCGTCGCAGGCTTCGATTTTATATGTGGTAGAGCTCAAACGGACACCCGGATCAAAAGTTAAGGCCGTTTGAAGTTTGAGTTGCGTTTTCAACATATTTTGGATATTTTTTTAATTTTTTTAATTTTTTTAGTCCTCAAATTGTTATTAAATGACTATTACTCCATAATAATTATCAAATTATTAATTAAAAATATTTTTTAAATTTTTTAAGAAGTCATTTTCACTAAATATCTTATATATTAAGTATAAATTTATACTTATCTAACATATATTTAAAAATTATATATTATATTTATATAACAATATAACTATATTTATATATTAATATATTAATATATATATTTTTTTTGAAGCCGACCCTTTATCAACACTACTAAACAAGCGCTGATAAAGGGGGGCACTGCGAAAAACTGTTTTTGTGGTAGTGTTTCAAGATATCTCATGATCAGGAAAAATCCACTTTGTTAGGTTTCATGGACTCACAATTAATCCTAGACAAGTAGTCCTAATCTCGCAAAGGCCCTTTTACATGAAAACTTGATCACACAAAGGGAATCAATAATGTATCCCTTGATCACATGAATGACTCTATTAAAATAATATTGATCTCATAAATACACTTTGTCATTCCAGCTTGATCTCATGAATGGACTTCAATAAGACAAATTGATCTCACGAAGGGCCCCATACAATTCTCCCTTGATCATCTAAAATCCTCTTCTATAGGTATCCTAGTCTCATAGAGACTCAAAAAACAAGTTAGATTGATCTTGTGAATGTGTTTTGATATGTAAAAAATATTATGAGAAATATATTTGATAATCCATGAGTCTAATAGATATGGTGATTATGGAGAATTCTTATAGCCATTGTTTATCATGCAACACAGAGATGACACCATCGACAACCCACAACAAGATAATGAAAAGTGCATGATGTGATCACCTTCCCTCAACCGAAGATCATACAAATGCTATAAACACTATGAAAGGTGGTGAATATCCATGGTGGTAATTTATATAAATTCATATATCTTGTACCAAAAAATACATACAGAAGGCGCACCCACTAGAGTGGAGAAGATCCAGTGGACTTCGTAGAGTTGAAAGACACATAATCATAATGTTATTCTACTAGGTAAAACCTAGGGAATGACAAAAGGAATTACAGGGAATGTATATATGCAAAGTGTGATCACCATATTATGCGAAGAAGTTTCCATTTGTCAACTTGGTCACAAGAAACCTCAAATATCCAATGGATGGAAATAAAAATAGAATTTATGCAATAAAGGATAAATTTTAAGGGAGATATATGGGAATTTATATACATTTATTTCCCTGTGAATACTCTATGCATTTCAGATGACCTATCCAGATCATGTGATCACCTTTCAACATGCCGGCCTTGATCACATGGTATTGTAGGTCGTGTCTGTGCTAATCATAAAAATACCTCTAGACATGTTATCAAATTCATTTGAAGGCCCCTAGACATATAAGAAATGTCATGTGAAGTCCTAAAAATATTCTATGCAGTTCATGCGACAAACATTCAGCATGGAAGACTTGATCACGTGACACCCTTGGATGTGTCTGCATTGATCACACAAAGTCCCCCATACATATTAGCAAAGTCATGAGATGTCCTCTTGATATGCAAACCATATCATGAAAAAATATTTCAACATGTCATCCTTAATCACAGAAAACCTTTCCATGGGTCTCTCTAGATCACATGAAGACCCTAATATATGTCAAGAAATTCATTCTATAGTCCTTAGGACATGTCATCCAGATCATATGGTAGACCTCCAACATGTTTGGCTCAATCAATAAAATCACTATGGAAAATTTCAGCCTTGTCACACAGGCACTCATTACATGTCAACCATGTCAGGTATAGATCATCTGAAATGTCAATCATGTTAGTTAGACACCCCAACACGTGAATTTTTTTCCAGATAGACACACTTATACATACACCACATTGATCTACAAAAAACATGGATTCCTTCCCAAACATGATATGTAATGACCCGAACTATTGTAAATAAACATCCACTTTTGATTTAATTAAATGTATTTTTGAGTAATATGGTTATATAAAATACATGAACTTTTTATTTTTTATAATATTTAATTATATTTAAATGAATGTTATGTATCTTTACCATTAATAATATATCTGTATAATGATGATAACATGCTTTGTATAAATATAGGGTTTTTACAATCTAATTAACTCAAACAAAAGATGTGATGGACTTACCCAGTAGGATAGTACCCTATGAATCCCATTTATCAAATCATAAAATGGAGACAATATCTCTAGGATTTTTTCTTAACCTAGCCCAACCTAAGATCCAAAAACTTAAGCATGAGATAAACCATTTATCGGAGATGCTCAAGATCATCGAGATAAAAACCCAAACCATGTTCTCCCAACCACCCCATGAATGTCCCACAATCAAGAACCATGCTATTAGGGACTTTGTAGGTTTAACAAAGGTATATTCATCAAGACCCTATCATTATGATTATGTAAATTATTTTTTATATAATGATGAATTTACTTTTATCCTATTATTATTACTTTATAAATGACTTTTATACTATAATACTTGAATTGTTATTTTGTGTAATATTAAATTTCAATTAAGGAATTTATTTTTATGAATTAATGTATTTTCAAAATAAATAATAATTTAATGAAATATTATCATTAAATAATTTTTATCAAATATAAAGTACAGTATAATTTTTTGAAGTGAAATGTAATTTTTGTAGGGGTTTTAAAACTATTATTTTCAAAAACATTTCATATTCAAGAAATGATGGACATTATTTTAAAAGATAAAATTCACATATTTATAAAATTATATAGATAAAATGAATATTATTTTTGGAATAATAATTTCAAATTTATGCAATGGTGAAATTTTCCAAATTTTTTGAGATAATTGAATTTTGGAGTATAAATTTAATGTTGTATTGATATACTTTGTGTATTATGACATAACAATGACCCAAAAGTTCTGTAATGATTACTATAAATGGGCACCAAGAATAAATTTATGTTTAAATTTAAAATAGTTTTATTTTTAGCCTATTTTAATTATTTTTTAAATCCATTATCAATCCTCCAAAATTGAAACTATATTTTATGTTTTTAAAATTATTTCTTTAAGAGTATGACTCACCTACACCTAAGAAATGTAATTATTTTGTATCTTTAAGACCTTTACATCAAAAAATAATGATGAAACATACCATTTTGAAGAAAAAATGGTAAAAAACCATGGCATGATTTTTTTCTCGATATTTTATTATGTTGTGTCCAAAACCAAAATTATAAATAAATACCCCTATTTTCTTATATAAACACACCAAGGATCCCATTTATTATCACTAAAACTCATTGGGAAAAATAAAAACCCATACATACACTATATAGTCCTCCCAATGTTCCCCAAAACTCTATAGAATCCCCTCCAAATCCCGAGGAGTCACATACTCAAGTAAGGGATCCTCAGCTTCCTATCCCCCATTCAATTTAAGCGCCTTCTTTGTAAATTTTCACCTTAATTGCAATTTTTTATAATGTAATTTATTTATTAAAATATATTTAATGTAAAATTTCAATTATTTGAATGATATATTATTTATCCTCTCTAATTCCAACCTTTATCTAAGCTGTTACTACGCTGAATTTTTAAGGTATTCCAACTTTCCTCTACTCATTTCAATTCAAACACATTGTTTGGATTTTTTTTTCATAATTTCAATTGTTTATAATTTAGTTTATTTATAAAAATTACCTTAAATTTCAATTTATGTTATTTTAAAAAGATATTATTTATCCTATCTCATTCTTATTTTTATCTAAGCTTTTACCAAACCAAAATTCAGTTAGGGATGTCTCTCATCTATTTTTATTCAAGCACCCCTTTTATGTTATACTTCTTAATTTTAGTTAAATATTATTGGGATATATTTTTCCATATCTACCTTGTATAAATTTGATTTATAAATGATGATATTTCCCCTTTAACTCTCATTAATCCTCCCATGGTCTTTTATGGACACCCATTACCACACTAAAAAAGAGTTAGGATTATTTTTGGTATTCTTGTTTTATAAATTACTTTATGATTTTTCCTTCCAATTTATAATGTTGGGATGTGTTTCTCCATGCCCTATTACCTCCCATTTGATGTATATGTGATTAGTGACCCCTTTCTATCTCATTAAACCATTTTTATGGATCTTAAAGTAATGAAGTTAAGTTACGGAAATATCACTGTGATTTTCCATGCCAAACCAATTGTGTAGTGGATATTAGGGATATTGATTCATACTCTCTCGGCTCCGGGTGCTCCCGCTACCTTATCCTACCATCCTATGGTTCTAAAGGGTTGAAAACACCTCGATTCCATCCTATCACCTCTCTTGCTCGTGTCATCTTCCCTCTCAACTAATGCATCTTTTTGGTGTGTTCATCGTGCATTGCTCACCACCCCTCTTTCAGCCTTTCCCTGTGCATCAGACCTTTATTTTGGGTCTGTGTGTGTGGGTTATGAAGACGGATTGGGTTGGCGCAGGTGATGGTGTCTAGTGACTTTCTTATAATCTACCCTTGTCGGACTACCCATCGCATTTGAGTCCACTTTGGTCTGGTTCGATTTAGGATCTGGGCCGTCTTGGGATGGTGTTGGAGGAGGGTGGGAAGTAGTCTCAGATTAGGTTCTTTGCTCTTTTTTTTCTCACTCTATTTTTTAGAAGTGGTTCTAGGTGTGGTTTGGTGTTGTTGTTTTTATTAATCTATGTTTTCCTATTAGTAGTTCTCTGTTTTGATAGAACGATGCGGTTTCTAGCATGGTCCCCTACTGATGACTCCATTTGCTCATCCCTGCTCTGACATCCTGGTCCTACGCTATGTTCCCTGTTTATCTAATGTGTGGGTCTTCACAGAGGTTCTGGGAGGCGTGGATCGAGTGGTTGTGGGTATCTAGGAGGGAAAATATCCCACCTTTGAAGGTTAATATGGTTTTATTGTTTTGTTTTGATGGTATTTTGGTGGTGATGGTGCATTTATTTTTATGAATTTTGAAGATAGCGGTTGTGATTGGTGGTGGATGTCCTGGTTCTGTGCCCTAGTCCCCAGCTCCGACGATTATGGTTGACAATGATGAAGGCTATTCGGTGAGGGTTATGAGGATGATGTTCAATGTTGTTAACATCGTCAGGATGATTAAAATTGGTGATAATTACGACGTCGATGATTTCTAAGGGCTGAAGAAAGTTATGGTTAGATGATGACGTGATGATGAATAATATCAGATAGGACATGGAAGAAATTGAGATGGGTGTGTGTGTCAAGGTAGATGCATGAATCATGTGTGATGATGACTTTTGATTTGAAATTTCAACATTAAAATGTTTTTTTAGAAGTTATTGGTGGTAATTTGTCTGCAATAAAGTTTGATTCTGAATTTGGAATTTAGTATTTTGTTTGATGATCATCTAAGTTGGTTATGTGCTGATGTTTTGTGGAGGTTTTTGTATGGTTCTCACTTGACCATCAATGACTTCTTATAAAATAAAAAATGTATTATGTGTGTAGTGAATACTATACCCATTTCCTATCAAGGGTTTTAAGATTTATGCACATATAATTTTTTTATTCAGGACATAAAAGTATTTATTCCACACTCTTTAATCATTGAAAAAATTATAATGATGAACAAATCCATGTTGTATGACCTATGTGGCCCAATTAAGCATGAGAATGAAATGATTATGATTGGTTCACCCAAACAACGCTCCAATTAATTGGGGTCTGTTATGTATCATGATATGTCATGTTGGGATAGGGAGTGAAGCCGATTACTTTATGTGATTATTTCCACCATGAGGCCTTGGTAGATTTATCCTTGATCTATGTTTATGAATCCATGTTTTATGTTGTTTCCACATTTCCCATATTATGATTATCAATCTATATCATGTGTCATTTTTCATATTTATGATTGCTACTATTTTTATGCTGCATTTATATTTATATTATAAAATATGTATATCCTTTTTCAATGCTTATTCCCTTACTGAGCTTTATAGATTATCCCTTTCTTTTGTTTTTCCCCAGGTTATCTAATAAAGTTTTATGTATGAAGGAAAATTATGAACTTGATAATGAGGATTTCAATAAAGACAATGTATTTCATGTTTTATGTTTTAAATTAATGTACCTAATTCCCAATTACACTAAACTGATTGATATATTGGATTTTATTAAGTGTATTATTATGTAATTAATATTTTATTAAGGTGAAATATAGATTGGGTATTTTATAGTTAGTATTAGAGAATATTTAGTAATTTTTAAGGTTATGATTAGGAAACTATAAGGAAATCCTTGGGGATAAGATTAAGTATGAAAGAATATCCCTAAATTTTTATAAGTATAGAGTAATTATTTTATCAATAAAATAACTCTTTGGTTGGATACAATATATGGGATGTGGTTCTGGCATAGATGTACCTAGTAGTAACAACTCTGACAGTGTGTTCTGGGCCTGACTCAAGGTAACCTGGTACACGATAATGAGCCTCCATACACAACTGGCTTGACACTCCTAGGGGATATGATTTTGTAAATTTATAAGATCATTATGATTAATTATTCGGGGGAAAATCCATAATAATACATGGTAGGAAATAGATAATGGAAAACATAGATTTAAGAATATAAATTTATAAGTAAAAAATGTAATTTATAAGTAATCCATTTATTTTAATTGGATTCCCTTTTTTGAGATTAATAGTTTAAATAAAATCATCCCAAGTTTTCCTTTTATTCAATCTAATGTTCAAAACTATGATGAATCAAGTAAATAATCAATGCGATGAGAAATGTTATGAATTCCATAACAAGATGCCAAAATTTGTGGGAGTAGGAATCATAAACATTATTACTTTACTCAATCAACTGACTCGGTTTCAGAATAGAAAGCTAGATCCATAGAAGCTTCCAGAACCCCCTAATACGGAACAATCCTTAATTGAGAGATTTAAGTGACAAATTACTCATAATTTCAATGGCTCATCTGATTCATTAATCGTGAAATAATGGATCAACTCCATTGAGATGATTTACTCCATCCTTCAGTGTTCTGAACAAGAAAGGTTATTCAATTTGTTTATCATATATAAGGATAATATTATTAGTTGTGGGCATAGATCAGGAATAATAATCATTAGGAAGATAATAGAGCAATAGAGTGGAAAAAATTTCCATATTGTTTTTTGATAAATATTTTACTCACAATCTCCTTCTTATTAAATGTAATGGGATTTCCTTCCCCTCAAGAAACAAAATGATGAATCTATTACGGTGTATGAGGAAAAATTGACATGATATTCATGACATGCCTTTAGATTTTTCATCACCCCTAAATTAATTTTTTACTTCTTATTTGGTGGACTAAAACCTATTCTATGAAAACCCTTGGTGATCCATGACTTTGATTGCTATGTGGAAATTTTGCAATGTGCCATCAAAGTTGAGATGGGTATTGGAGAATCTCAAGGGTATCACATAGATAAGAATCTTAATGTGGAGTTTAATTATGGTAATCTAATGGAGAAATATATTGGTGTTAATAAATTAAAACATTCCACTATTCAAATGTGTGGAAAGGAGTACCTTGGAAATTATCTAAAAGGAATAAATAAATTCATTAGGTGTGGGAAATAGGACACCTGGATAATGATTTCCAATAAGAGATATCCAATAATACTATGGAGGAATGTAATTCTCTAGTAAAATCTCAACACATTGTTCATTTATACATATTACAGGAACCAATTCACTTTTCAAATCAAGGAAATAATCCAAGGGTTTTCAAAGATAATAAACAACCTCCAATATAGAAATGGAGAGCTTTTTCTATGAAAACTACTGAGGTGGATCCTAACAACTAAGAGGTAATAACTATACTAGTTCTTAATTCAATAATATAGAACATAATTTTTTTTTCAAGTACTATACATTCCTTCATATCATTTAATTTTAGTATAACTATTCAAACACCACAACAAATCATGGAAGTAGAGAAATCAATAAAAATGGAAAATAGGGAAATTATTTCATCCCAAGTATAACAATCCTCCCTTGTCACAATTTATTGGTTGAACTTCCTAGTGAACCCTATCATAATACCTTTAGTGGAATTTGATTAACTTTTATAAATTCATTTTCCTTCCTTATATATATCCAACATAAATTTCTATGAGAAGGATATCACTCTCCATATGGAGAATCAACCATCGATTATATACAAGTAAAAGGTGGAGGATGGATATTCTTTAGCTCTATAATCTCAGGCATGGATATTATTTACCTATGAGAAATCAAATATATCTTAAATAATTGATTCTAAGGAAATGATCATCCTCTAAGACTTTCCTATTTTTAGGGAATGCTATGATGTGTTTCCAGAGGAATTTCTTTGTATTACTCTTATTCAAGAGGTTTAATTTTTAATCGATCTTATACCTAGGGGTTCCAAATATCCTGGATAGATATTTCATTTCCTTTATGGAACTTATGGAGATAAATAAAGAACTATAAGAGAATATTGATAAAGGGTTCATACACACAAGTGCTACACTATAGGGTTCACTGACCACAATGTCAAGAAGAATGATGGGTTAATGATCCTTTTCATTTATTATAATGAGATCAACAAGATGAAAATAAATAACATGAATCATTTTGTAAATATTGAGGAATTGTTTTATTTGATACGTAGAGCACAATAAATCTCCAAGGTGTACATGTGGTTGGGATATTATCATGTTAGAGTGAAGAGGGTGGACATCCCCAAGATTTCTTTTCATACAATGTATGGGCATAATGAGTTCATAATGATGCATTTGGGCTCACTAATTATCTATCAATCTTCATGTACTTAATGAATAGAGTTTTTATAGATTACCACAAAACATTTGGGGTAGTACTAATATTTGATATTAGAATATACTCTAAAACAATAGAGGATAATGAGGAAAATGTGAGAATTGTGCTAAAGACCTTGTGAAGGAAGAATCTTCATGAAAATTTACAACAATCGAGTGTTCTGGTTGAAGTAAGCCTCATTCTTGGAGAATATCATCACATTAAATTTTATTTTTGGGGATCCTTGAAGGAAAAAAGAAATTAAAGGATTTCCAAGTCCAACATCCATAAAATAAATCCATATTTTTCTAGATCTTGTAGGGTATTATCTCCGATTTGTGAGAAATTTCTCATGATTTTTAAACTCTCTTACCAAGAAAAAGAAGAAGGGAGTCAAGATTATTTAGAATGATTAATGTGAAGAGAGATTTAGTGAGTTAAAAAGGATTCTTATCACTGCCCTAATTTTCACACCACCCCCAAGTGGAGATCTATTCATAGTATTCAATGATGTTGTGATGAATGTATTGGGAACTGTGTTTATACAGAATGACAAAGGAATATCCCGTGCTTCAAGGAAGTTGCATTTTCATGAACAAAACAATAAAATGCTTGATCATGATTTTTCTATAGTTATCCCCGCTTTAAAAATATGGCCGCATTATCTCTTTGGGGAGAAGTGAAAAATATATACGAATCATAAAAGCCTAAAATATATATTCACAGAAAAAAATATGAATATATGCCAACAAAGATAGTTAAATCTGATAAAAGGCAATGAATACTCAATTCAATACTATCTTAGGTATGAAAATAAATTGGAATACGATCTAAGTAGAAAATATCCAACAAATTTATCATTGATGATTATTGATAGAGATCCAACATTATTATATTTGGAAAAGATGTACATGGGTTCATAAAGGAAGGACCATCATCAATCCTTTCATAACTGATTTATTAGCCATCTCATATGAAAATTTTATATGATGATAAAAAATATGATACTAAAATTCATAAGAAAGTGGAAACTATATAGAAATATAAATCCTTTAAATTTAATATTAATAAAGAATTAATTGTGATATTTTGGTCAATAATATGTGTTTCATCAAATTCATAGTTAATGAAGGAACTATTGGATGATCCACATAGTTCAACTTTCTCCACTAACCTAGGAAACACAAAGATGTATTGATATATTTGAGAGAACTATTGGTGGGACAACATGAAGATGAAGATCAATTGATTTATATAAATGTGGCTCAGGTGTCACCAAGTGAAGGCTAAAAGGTATAAGTCTAAGGGGATGATGCAACCATTACCGATACTAACATCAAAATGGGAAAAAATAATCATATACTTTTCACCAAAATTTTGAAGGAATACATTGGAAATAATTCTATTTGGGTTGATTTGGATAATATTAAAAAGAAAAAACACATCATTTCAATTCTAGTGGAGTTATCATTGGATCAACTTGCATGAATATACATCAAATAAGTGTTGAGGCTACATTGAGTTACAATATCGATTGTATGTGATTAGTATCCAAGATTGACCACCCTATTTTGGAAAAGTCACCATCATGCTCTAAACACTAAGATGAACATCATTATGACTTATCACCCTCAAACTGATAACCAATTTTAGTGGACTATCCAAGAACTTGATAACATATTGAGATCATTCCAAAATAATTTAAAGGGAGGATGGGATCAACATATTCCTCTGGTTATCTTCTCTTACAACAATAGTTTCTACTCATGCATCAAAATGACTCCATATGAATATCTTTATGGGAAGAGGTTCCGAACAACTGAATATTGAGAGAATGTTGGGGAACAAAAAATTATAGGTCCTGAAATGGACAAGGAAATTGTGGATGAGGTTAAGACCATTCCACAACAAATCAAGGATACCCAAATTCAAGAAAAGATCTATCCTGGAAATCATCAACAAGAACTAGAGTTTGATTCTAGAGATATAGTATTCCTCTATATATATCCATGGAAGAAAGTGATTAGACATGGGAATAAGGGAAAGATTATCCCTAGATACAATGTCCCCTTTGATATCCTTGATTGTATCGGTGTGGTGGAATATTTACTGGCACTCCCACCAAACATATCTTAAATACATTATGTATTCCATGTATCCCTCTCGAGGACATACATATCGCACCCCTTTGATGTACTCAATATAGAGGTTGTACTATTAGAGAATTATCTTTCTTTTGACTTGGAGATGGTGAGGATCAAAGATCATAGAGTAAAAGTCCTATGCAATATGATAATGCACCTTGTCAAAGTGTTATAGAGAAACCATAAGTTTGAAGAAGCAATGTGGGAACTAGAGGAGGTAATGAAACAATGCTACCATCAACTGTTTTAGTGTGGGAAAAGAAAATTTAAATGAATAAACTTCTTATTGGGGTAATATTGTAATGAACCGGACTATTATAAATAAAATTCCCCTTTTGATTTAATTAAATTTCTTATTAAGTAATATGGTTGTAGAAAACACGAGAACTATTTTTTTATTATATCCTATTGGATTTAAATTATTATTAATTATCTATACCAATGATAATAGAGTTTTTGAACAATACTCACACGATTAGTATAAATATATGGGTTTTACAATCCAATTGACACAGAAAAAAGAAGTGATGGCCTCGTCAAGTAGGATCATACCCTATAAAACTCATTTATTAGAGATTATAAGGGATATAGTGTAAGAACCCGGATCATCTTTTCAAGTATTTTTTCCTTTTCTGGTTGTTTTTGAGAAAAATATGTTTTTCTGGAAATCTCTTAAGTAAACATAGTGTGCTTTATAGTACACACCGTGTACTTGGTTACCACGGGTTGCCGGGTGTTGGCTGTGTAGTGGCCATGCACACTGCCGTGTGTGGGGACCTAGAGACCGCCTAATGTAGGGGTCTGGTGAAGGTAGGTACACGCCGTGTACTTATAAATTACACACCGTGTAAGTTTGGTTTTTCATTAAATGGACCAGGGTCACATCGTATCGATAGAAACAATTTCTTATTATCCATCTTCGACCGAGAGTGCACGTGAGACTATGTTTCTTCTCCGATCCCCCAATCAAGCACCAGTTCTCTGAATTGACTACCATAGATTGAGTTCAGATTGCCTCGGTAAGCTCTTCCTTTTTCTAGAGATTCATTTCCTGATTCTTCATCTTTAAATAGTTATATTCGGTTGAATGTTTTAGATGTTTTTCTAGATATATGGTGTTCTTGGGCAATTCAAGGATTAAGATTCACTTATATCAATCCTACAACACAGAGGTAGGTGGTTTGTGCCTTTCCGTTGAATTTCTTTGAGTTATATGTGCAAAATTTCCCAAAATCGTTGAATGGGGTATTGTGGGTTTACTATTTTTTCCCTGTTAATTTCCAACTATGCTTGTATTCTTGAGTAGAGGATAATTGAATGTGAATGGGGTTAATTTCTATTCTTTGGAAGGGGTTTTCCCATGCATGTTTGATTATGAGTATTGGTCTTGCTTATCTTGTTATGATGACTTGTTTATTACCATGCCTAGTACTATAGGATAACGTGTTTTGTATATCTGACATGCTGAAATGTTGTAGATTTCTAGCCAAGTAGTTCTTGAGGGTTACTTTGGTCGATACACATTACAATGCTTGCTTGACTTACACAGGGCCGTGAGAACCTAATGTAGTATACCATAGGAAAAATGAATGTAAGGGATACTCCATAGAGTCTGTTTACTTTTATGATGCGAGACTACAAGGGGAATTTACATAAGTGCTTCCTCAGAGTGCCTATAGTTCCTCAACATGAGCCACCGGGGGAATGTGATGTAAGTGCTTCCCCAGAGCACCTTTAGTTACCAATACGCGACTATAGGAGAAATTAACGGTGAGTGCTTCCTGAGAGTGTCTATTTTAGAGATGAACCAGAGGGGTGAGACTCTGTGTGCTACCTAGAGGTTTTCTTATGCTGCGAGGTTGGACCAGAGAGGATAGGCCATGAGTACTTCCCAGGTTGTTACCTTATGTGTTTAGTGGTTTGATTGTGCTGCTAGGTTGAACCAGAGGGGATATTCTGTGAGTACTTCCCAAAGGGTTACCTTTTGTGTTTAGCTGTTTGCTTGTGCTATAAGGTAGGACCAGAGGGGATAGTCTATGAGTACTTCCCAGAGGGTTACTAGTTTGTGTTTACCTGCTTTGATTAGCTGTTGCTTGATATATGAACTGAATGCATTGAAACTGTGGATTGGTTACTGCTGAGTACTTTCTTGTTTACTGCTTCCTTTACTCATTACCTGCCATATATTCACTGACTGTTCGGCACAAATATTCTGGTGGTTTCCTACTAGGATTTAGTCTCACAGCCTATTTGGGCCATGCTTTTACGCACAAATAGATTATATTTCTGTAGGTATAGATAAGGGAAATCTCCCTTCTACTTCAGGTACTTGACTACTATGTAGCTGGAGAGAATGGGACCAAGCTGAGGATTGTGATGGTGAGAAGATGTTTATAAGTTTTCTTTTATACATGGGTTTAGTATAGTTTTTTATTCTTGCATTGCAATTTGTTTGTCTGCTATCCTAGACATATATATCATGCATCATTTTTATATATGTGCTCCACCTGTTTATTTCTTCAGTCTTCCGCTGTTTCTTTTTGTTTGGAATTACTGTTGCTTCCGCTATTGAATATTTGTTTACTTCTACTGGATTACTCTGCCAATGAGGTCATAGTTTCCCCACTATCACACCCATGGCCCTCACTGCTAGTTGGAAGCCTCTGGCATTCGGGAAAATGTGCTTGAGGCCATGTGACCAACCGGGTACGGGGCGTCTCTGGGAATCTTTTGGAACTGAGACGTTACAATGTGGTATCAAAGGAATTACTTTCTCTTGACTTACTATTTGGAGCTTATAGACAATGATAGTAAGGAATTGGTACTTGGTAATAAGTTGGGCCTGGGAGTAGCTAACCCGTGCACATAGAAAAACCAATCTACCTTGATTATTGAAATTTTTCAGTTTTTGCAATTTTACAGTTGATTTGATTTTCCCCATTGGGTGATTCACATGTTTTGAGTTTTTATTGTTGATTTAATTGAGGTTATATTTCTGTTACAACCAGATGAGATGTGGGTTTGCCAACTCATGCATCATACATGTATTTGCTAGAAATCACATGTCATGCATTCTTGCCATGCCATTTAGGGTGCATTAGCAATTTCATGTTGTTGTGATAGATGTTGTGATAGATATACATGTTGTTTAGATAGATGCCTTGATGAAAATTCCCACTGTCTGATAGGGTATTGGATGGTGTAAGTTTTTGTTTGAATGGATGCCAAAATGTGGTTCTTGAGGTGTTATAGGCCCTCATGAATCAGAATTTGGTAGGTCATTGGTCTATTATGCTTGTTTATGACATGTGTAAGATTCCATTCTTTGATTCGCAAAAAGTATGGGCCCTCACAGATTAGAATTTGGCACTTAAATGTTTGTTTCAATTTTTTATGGGCTACGGAGTAGTATCTGAGGCTTACTGTTCAGAAAAACCCCGAATACATGCCGTGTTATGATGAATACACACCATGTGTTCTTCTGTTAGGGAAGAAACTATTTTTCTTGAGTACACACCGTGTACCGGATGTACACGCTGTGTATTCTCTAACTATACCACAGACTGTGCGGACAGGGACACAGGGTTTGGAATCCTTGGTAGGACACGCCATGTACCAGATGTACACCCCGTGTTGTAGAACTGTGTTGGCGGCCGTGTCACTAACAACACAGGTCAATTGAGTCTTCTCTAATGCACACTTTGTGAGTCGTAAACAAACTGTGTAGTGTAATCCTTCGAATCTGGTCATGTCACTAACAACACGGGTCAGAAAAATCTTCCTAGTACATGATGTGTCCCTCTAGAACACGCAGTGTTGTGTGATATGTGTAACCAGCCATGTCTCTAACAACATGGGTCGGGGAAGCTCGTCTAGTACATGTTGTGTCTGGAACTAACATTCCATGTATTCTTGTTCTATGAGAACCGTGTGGCCTAGCCGAGTAAGGGAACTCAGGCAGGGGAAGATGATTTAAGTAAATTCCATGTGTAAGGACAACACACTGTGTATGGGGTGTTACACGACTTGTGATGGTAGAAGTATATTCCCATTCGAATGGCTTATAGGAAGTATACACTTCGTGTATCCTTGTTTTGAAAATGATGAATGCATTATTTCTTCTATTCCCTCCTTTTCTTCTAGTTTTCAGTCCTTAAAAATCTTGATCTAAGGTGTGCGCTTGACCGTGCATAGTCTTTCCACTGAGACGTCCTCCGGTTGTACGCTAGTTATAGGGCAATGATCAGACACCAGACATGACTGATCAAGGAATACCTGTAGATCCTCCAATTGTGCCAGTCTTGGCACCAACCATCATTCTAGACACAACTTCCAATGCACAGATCCTAGAGGGCATTATGAGGTCCATGTAGACCTTCCTAGGAGAACCACATCCTTCCCCTTATATGGTAGAGTTCATGCGGTTTTTCTAGCAGCTGCATCCTCCCACCTTCACAGGGAAGGAGGACCTTAGACTATAGAGTCATGGTTAGAATCCATGCTTTCTATCTTCGTGCATCTGGAGACACCTCCAGAGATGAGGTTCAAGCACGATACCTATATGCTTTGGGATTCCCCCAAGAGATGGTCGGATGTAATCTCACAGGCAGGGTGCCAGTAGATTATGGTCTGGGATGAGTTTTAGTGTGCCTTCTATAATTACTTCTGTATGGAGACTTTGATGGCTGATCAAGCTCAAGATTTCATGAGTATGGAGCAGGGTACTATTTCTATTATGGAGTAAAATTTTCACTTCACTGAGTTGCAGTGCCTCATGTCTATTCCAAGGGGTGATGAGTTATTCCTGGCATGGAATTTTGAGGATGGCCTGAGGCACAATATCAGATCTCAGTTGAACATCTTCTGGTTGACCTATATTACTTCCATAGTCAACCAAGAGCTGATCACGGAGTGCAATTTGAGGGATTCTGGAGTTGTTAGCTAGGGTGGTTTGACATGCAGAGTTAATATCCCTACAACTGATAGTAGGATGCACCGAAGGGGGTCCACACATGGGGATCCAAAGAGGCAAGACACTTCTTCGGTAGCTAGGTGGTGTGCTACCAATGCAGGAAGAGTGGGCATATAAGGCCACATTGCCTGAGAGACCCAGTGGAGTGCCAATTTTGCGGCAATATGGGCTATCTTCTGGGCTTCTGTTAGATCTTCTTAAAAGAATCTGGTGACAAGGGTTCTTCTATGACTCCTCGTTAAGGAGTAGCACCTCCAATTTCTCACCTGTCTGAGAATTGGTGTTCTTCAGGTCATTCAGGACAAGGTAGATGTCGTGGCTGTGGTATCCAGTCACCAGGATTCCAGTGAAAGCAGGGTGGATTAGCTCAGATTGGTCAGGCAGGGTCACAGGGCCACGGTACAGATCATACTTTTTTAGTGGAGGTGACCCAACATGAGCAGGATCCCAAACCCTCTACAGTTTGAGGTACGATCTTATTAGCCTCAGTTTTAGCTTGTTCTTTTTTCGATATAGGGGACTCACATAACTTTATATCTATTGCTATTGTGGAAAGGCTCGGGATTGGTATCTTTACATCTGCTGATGTCTTGAAATTAGAAACTTTATTGGGGACAATAATGGCTAGTGTACATTAGTGTAAGGAGTTCCCTCTAGAGTTTGGTGGGTGTCACTTCTTTTAGGACATCTATGTCCTAGAGATGATAGGCTATGATATCATTCTCAGAATGGACTGGTTGGTTCCCTTACAGGCAGTCATCGATTGTTATCGACATACGGTGAGATTCACATCACCAGAGGGTGGACCCTTTCTTTATAAGGGGGAATGGGATATCCCGGAGAGCAGAGCATGACCTGATCATATTGGGTTGGGAGGAGTTACAACCCGTATTTCTAGTCTATATCTAGATTACTAGGGGACTTCACAGATGGACTTTCCTCCCATGGTGGATCATTTCAGGGACGTCTTTCCAGAGGAATTTTCAGGTTTGCTTCCATATTGAGAGGTATAATTTTCTATAGATCTTGTGTCAGGATCAGCACAGGTGTCCATTAATTTTTAAAGGATGGCTACACAAGAGTTACAGGAGCTCAAGAAATAGATGGAGGAGTTATAGGAAAAGGGTTTCATCTGACCTAGTATTTCTCCTTGGGGTTTGCCTGTTCTATTTACGAAGAAGGAAGACGGTACCCTCCGGCCCTGTGTGGATTATCAGAGGTTGAATAAGTTGACCGTCAAGAGCCGATATCCCTTGCTGAGGATTTAATGCTCTCTTTTATCAGCTTCGAGGATCCTGGGTGTTCTCGAAGATTGAATTGAGATCCGGTTACCATCAGTTTCACATTATAACATCTGATATACCTATTACATCCTTTCAGAGTTGGTATGGTCTATAAGAGTATGTAGTTACGTTGTTCAGTCTCACAAATGTTCCTACAGTTTTTATGGCACTGATGAACTGTGTGTTCAATCCATACTTGGATTCCTTCGGGGTGGTCTTCGTGGAAAATATCTTGGTGTACTCTCACACTCAAAATGAACATGCTAACCATCTTGAGATCATTTTGAGTACACTGAGAGAGCATCGGTTATATGCTAAGATCTCAAAATTCCAATTTTGGATGGACCAGACTCACTTTTTGGGTCATGTTATCTCAGAGACAGGAGTATCAGTAGACCGAGGGAAAGTGGGAGTAGTAGTTTCTTGGGAGCAGTCGAAGAATTTCTTTGAGATAAGAATTTCTCTAGGGCTGGCTGGATACTACATATGCTTCATATGTGACTTTTTACTCTTAGTAACACCACTGACGGGTCTGACTAAGAAGGGTGCAATATTCTTGTGGTTAGATTCTTGTGAGTCAGCATTTCAGGAGATGAAAGGGAGGTGACTTCAGCACAAATACTAGTATTTCCAGATCTGGGCAAGAGCTATACTGTGTACTGTGATGCATTAGGTATCAGGCTTCGAGTAGTTCTTATGCAAGGGGAAGTAATAATTGTGTACGGGTCTCGGCAGTTGAGGCCACATGATAGGAATCACAAGACGCACGATATTCAGTTGGCTGTAGTTGTTCATGCCTTATGATGTTGGAGAAATTAACCTCTGGGTGATCATTTTGTGGTTTTCACCGACCAAAAAATTCTGAAGTATATCTTCACTTAGCGTGACTTGAATTTGAGACAGTGAAGGTTTTTTGAGTACCTTCAGTCTTTTGACTTTGAGCTGGCCTACACGCCTAGAAAAGGCAACGCATTGGCTGATATGCTGAGCAGGAGGACTCAGATACATACAGTTCAAGAGTCCAGTAGTGAGTGGAATCGTATGGATCTATTCTCTGAGATTCATTTGGAGGTGCATGATAGGCATGGGTAGACGTTTCTTTCTTCTTTAGTTTTTACCTCTACTCTTCTTGATCGAGTTCAAATGAGGCAACTATCAGATTCTGAAGTCCTAGTCCTACAGGAAAGCATGTCAAGAGAGGACACTAATCCTGGATAGAACATAGGTGAGGATGAGGTTTTACATTTCCAGGGGCACTTATGGGTTCCATCATACATACACGAAGAGATTATGTGGGAATTTCATTCCTCAATTTGGGCAGTTCATCCTGGTGTCATGAAAATGTATCATGATATACACCATTAATATTGGCAGCCATGTATGAATAAAGATGTTTCTGGGTTTGTCATGAGGTGTTCCACCTATATGCAGGTGAAGGCAGATCATCAACGACCAACAGGGCTTTTACAGCAGTTACCCATTACCGAGTGGAAGTGGAATGATGTTGGAATGGAATTCGTGATAGGTTTTCGAGGTCGCCTCAAGGAAATGATGTTGTATGGGTTGTCATAGAAAGACTCACGAAGGATTCTCACTTATTTCCAATCAAGGATACCTTCATTGTCGATGAGCTGGGAAGGTTGTATATTTGAGAGATTTTTCACTTACATGGAGTACCACAATCCATTGTTTCAGACAAATATGTACATTTTACTTCTCGAGTCTGGTAGGGGCTTCAGAAGGATTTTGGGTACATAGGTACTTTTGAGTACAGCTTACCATCTTCAAAAAAATGGTCAGTCTGAGCATACAATTCACGTGCTTGAGGACATGCTACGAGAATGCATTCTGGATTTTGGAGGTTCTTGGGAGAAGCACATACCTCTTGTGGATTTTTACAACAATAATAGTTTTCAAGCAACTATTTAGATGGAACCTTATGAGGCTTTGTACGATAGGCCATACCGATCACCCTTATGTTTGTTGGAGGCTGGAGAGGAAGCTATTCTGGACCCTCATCTTGTCCAAAAGACCACAATGTAGATAATGTTGATTCGAAAGAGGATGGCTACTATACAGTCTCGACATAAGTCTTATGCTGGCCAGCAAAGACAAATTATGGAGTTTGAGGTCGGGGATCAGGTTTTCAAGCGTGTCCCACTGAGGTTGGGGTACATGAGGACTAGGAGACAGGGTATGCTTTCACCGAGGTACGTTGGGCCGTTTAATATGTTGGAGAGAGTTGGGCCGGTCACCTATTGGTTGTAGTTACCTCAGAGGTACTGGGCTATGCCCGACGTCTTCCACATTTCTCACCTTTGACATTACCTCTGAGATCCGTCTCATGATTTTCAACATGAGGAGGTTGAGTTAGATGTAGATTCCTCATTATAGAAGCATCCTATCTGGAGTTTTGATCACATTACAAAGTTTCTACATGGCTGGTCTGTCCCTCGGGTACGAGTGCTATGGAAACACGGTCAGTTTCAGGATGAGATCTGGGAGAGGGAGGCCAATGTACAATCACAATGGCTGGAGTTGTTTTAGGATTCTTCTTCTACACCGCCTTGTTAAGGAAATTTGGGGAAAACTTTCTTTAAGGAGGGAAGTTTTTAAGAACTCAGATCTTCTTTTCAGGCGTGTTTTCCTTTTCTGGTCGTTTTTTAGAAAAAGAGGTTTTTATAGAAATTTCTTATGTACACGTCATGTACTTTATGAGTACATGTCATGTACTCGGTTACCACATGTAGCTGGGTGCTGGCCCTGTAGGGTACATGCACACTACCATCTGTGGTGACCTGGAGACCGCATAATGTGGGGGCCGGTGAAGGAAAGTACACGCCATGTACATATAAATTACACGCCGTGTAGTTTTTTTCATTAAACAGACCGGGGTCGCGTCTAATCGATAGAAACACCTTCTTCTTTACCTTATTCGACCGAGAGAGCCCGTGCGACTGAGTTTCTTCCCCGAGCCCCCAATCAAGCACCCATTCTTCGAATATACTACCGTAGATTGTGTTGGGATCGCCTCGGTAATATCTTCCTTCTTCTAGAGCTTCATTTCCTGATTCTTTCTCTTACAAGATTTATCTTTGGTTGAACATTTTAGATGTTTTTTTAGATCCACGTTGTTCATGGGAGATTCAAAGATTAAAGTTCACTTATATCGATCCTACAACACTGTGGTAGGTGGTTTGTGATTTTATTTTGAATGTATTTGAGTTATATGTGAAAAAGTGCCCGATATCCTTGAACGGGTTATTGCATGTTTACTATTTTAGCCCTGTTAATTTCCTGCTATGCTAGTATGTTTGAGTAGAGGTTAATTGAATGTGAATAGAATTAATACCTATAATTTTGAAGGGTTTTTCCCATGCATGTTTGATTATGACTGTTGGTCTTGCTTAGCCTGTTAGGCTGCCTTGTTTACGTACCATGCCTAGTATTGTAGGATGGAGTGTTTTGTATATCTGACCTATTGATATGCTGTAGATTTCTAGCCAAGTAGTTATTGAGGGTTACTTTGGCCGATAAATTTCACCATGATTTCTTGACTTACACAAGGCCGTGAGAACCTGGTCTAGTAGACTATAGGAAGAATAGACGTAAGGGATTCTCCAAAGAGTCTGTTTACTTTTATGATGAGAGGCCACATGGGGAATTGACATAAGTGCTTCCTCAAAGTGTTTGTAGTTCCTCGACATGGCCCACAAGGGGGAAAGGGACGTAAGTGCTTCCCCATAGCGCCTTTAGTTACCAATATGAGACTATAGGAGGAATTGATGGAAAGTGCTTCCTCAGAAAGTCTATTCTAGAGATGAACCAGAGGGGTGAGACTGTGTGTACTGCCTAGAGGTTTGCTTGTGCTGCTAGGTAGGACCAGAGGGGGTAGGTCATGATTACTTCCCAGAGGGTTACCTTTTGTGTTAAGCTGTTTGCTGGTGCTTTGAGGTAGGACCAGAGGGGTAGGTCGTGGGTACTTCCCAGAGGTTTACCTATTTGTTTTTACCTACTTTGATTAGCTATTTATTGATATATGAACCGAATGCATTGAAACTGTGGATTGGTTACTGCTGAGTACTTCCTTGTTTACTGATCCCTTTACTCATTACCTGCAATGTATTCACTAACTATTAGGCACAAATATGGTGGTGGTTTCCTACTTGGATTTAGTCTCACACCCTGTTTGGGCCATGAATTTGGGCCAAAACAGATTATATTGCTGTTGGTATAGATAAGGGAAAGCGCCCTTCTACTTCAGGTACTTGACTGCTGTGTAGCTAGAGATCATGGGACCAGTCTGAGGCTTGCGATGCTGAGGATTTGTTTATCTATTTTCTTTTGTACTTGGGTTTGGTACTATTTTTTATTCTAGAATTTTGATTTGTTTTTCTACTTTCCTAGACATATGTATCATGCATCATTTTTATATATGTGCTCCAACTATTTATTTCTTATGTATTCCGTTGTTTCTTGTTGTTTGGCATTACTATTTCTTCTACTATGGAATATTTGTTTACTTATTTAGTGCTACTCTCCCAATGAGGGAATAGTTCCCCACTGTCACACCCAAGGCCCTCACTACTAGTCGGCAGCCTCTGGCGTTTGGGGAAATGCGCTTGAGTCCATGTGACCAACCGGGTACGGGGTGTCTCTGGGTAGATTTCAGAACCGAGAGGTTACATATAGAGTCTATAGGATTATCCCCTGACCAAGAGCAACATGAGATCCAATAACTTATGAATGAGTGAAATCATTTATGAGAGAATTTCAAGCTCATCGAGATCATAATTCAATCAATGTTCGCAAAACCACTCGAGGAATGTCCCACCATCACACACCTTACACATAGGGAACTTATGGGTGTGATAAAGGGATATGTATCAATACACTATAATTATGAGTATATACATTATTTGTTTTAATTATGAATATATTTTCATCATATTATTGTTAATTTATAAATTAATTTTATACTATAAATTAAAAATAATAAGTTTGTGAAATATTCAACTTCAATTAAGGAATTTAATCGATGAATTAATTTTTTTTGAAATAAAATATATTTTAATAAAATATTATTATTAAATTATTTCTATCAAAATATAAATGATCATATAATTTTTGTGAGGTTAAATGTAATTTTTATAAGGGTTCAAAAATAAATATTCTCAAAACCCTGTCATTTTTAATAAATGCCGGTTATTATATTAGATGTGAAAATTCAAATATTAAAAAAATTATTTAGATAAAATAAATATTTTTTTTAGAATCATAATTTCAAAATTATCCAACAGTTAATGTTTCACAACTTTTTGAGATAGTCAAATTGTTTCATAAAAATTAAATACCGCATAAATATTATTTTTTATGACATCATAATTACCCAAAGGTGATGTAATAATTATTATAAATGGGATATATTAGATAATATCTGCATTTAATTTAAAATTATGTGATTTAATTTTATTTTAATTATTTTTTAAATCCATTATGAATCCTCGAAAACTTATACTATATTTTAATGTTTTAAAATCCTTTCTTTAAGAGTATGACTCACCTTCACATAATCAATGGAATTATTTTTTAATTTTTGGCCCTTTCCCTCATAAATTAATGTATACCACTCCCATTTGGTATAAAAAATGGTAAAAAACAACGTGATTGGTTGTGTTTTGGGATATTTTATTATGTAGAGTCCAAATATAAAATATTTACAAAATCCCCTACGCTTCCTATATAAACCAATAATGCTCTCATTTATCTTCACTAAAACTCATTAGAGAACTTCAGAACTATTACTTACACTCCCTAGAGTCCTCCCAAGTTTCACCCAAGATCTCAATAATCACCTATCAAGCCATTCGAGTCACACACTCTTGTAAGGGATCCATACCTTCCTCTTGTCCTTTTAATTTATGCACCTTATTTGGAATATGTTTTATTAATTTCAATTGTTTATAAATTAATTTATTTTAATAATTAACTTAATTTCCAATTTATGTTCTACTAATGATATAATATTTATCCACTCTCATTTTTACCTTTATCTATGTCGTTACTCTGCTAACATTTTTTAAGGGGTCCTCACTTTCCACCACTCCTTTCAATTCAAACACTTTCATTGGAATTTATCTTCTTAATTACAGTTTTTTATGATGTAATTTACTTATAAAAATTACCATAATATATAATTGTTTCTTCTTAATGAGATGTTATCTATCCTCTATCATTTTGACCTTTATCTGAGTCGTTACTATCCAAATTTTTTGTAAGGGATTTCTCTCCTCTTATTTTATTCTAACACCCCTATTTATGTTATGCTTCCTAATTTCAGTTTAATCATTTTGGGATATACTCTTAAATATCACCCTTATCATAAATTTGATTTATAAAAGATTATTTTTCCTCTTTATCTCTCATTAATCCTTCCATGATCCTTTATATACACCCGTTACCATGCTGAAAAAATAGTTAGGATTATTTTCGTTATTCATGTTTCTTCATTACCTTATGATTTCTATTTCAAATTTCTAATGTTGGGATGTGTTTTCAAATATACCAATTACTTCCCATTTTATTTATATGTTATGATAAAACCCCTCATATCTCATTAATCTATTTTTATGAATCTATAAGAAACACTGTTATGATACCGAAGTATCATTTTTATTTTCCATGCCAAAAAAATTATGTAATGAATAGAGCACCCATTTCTAACCAAGGGTGTTAACATTTATCCACATATACTATTTAATTAGGGAATTAATGTATTACACAATCCATGATCTTTGAATAAATTTTATTGATGAAAGAATCTATAATGTATGATCTATGTGGCACACTTAAGCATAAGAAGAAGATGATTATGATGGGTGTGCCCAGATATCACTCCAATGAATTGAGTAATGTTATGTATCATGATAAATAATTTTATGATAGGGTGTGAACCTAATTCCATTATGGTCTTATTTTAACTATGATTAGTTGGAGGATTTAGCCTTGATTTATGTTTATAATTCAGTTTGTTAGGTTGTTTCAACATTTTCCATTTTATGACCAATAAGTTATATCATGTTTCATTGTTAATAATTATGATTCATAATATTTTTATTCCACATTGATATACATTTTTTATATCATGTTTATCCTTATTCCATGTTTATTCCTTTGTGGGGTTTTATAGCTCACCCATTTCTATTGTTTTTCCCGAGGTTATCCAATGCAGTTTTAAGTACCAAGGAATATTATGAACATGTTAAGGAGGTTTTCAATAAAGGTAATGTATTTCATGTTTCAAGTTGTCATGTAAAATACCTAATTACTAAATATAGAAGACTTTATTGATCTTCTGGGTTATATAATGTGTAATATAATGTCATTAATCATGAATTAAGGTGAAATAATGAGATGGGTTGTTATAGGATATGTTGGATGGCTTCCTAAGGCTCAAGATCCAATTGTGAAACTATCTCAATGTAAGTCTCTCTAAATTTTAGGCACTCCACCCGATGTGACCCAAACACTCCAATGGGTTTATCTTTTTCTCTCATCCATCAGGAGATTTAGAATATTTTTAAGTACATAGTTTCTAATTCCTGATATGAGAAGGATACATTGGATGACTTCCTAAGGGACAATATCCAAATCAATCATTCCAATAGGGCCTCTCCAATGAATAAGTATCTAATCCATATGATATGAATCTTATCACTTGGTATCCCTTATTTCTCACACTGAGAATGAATCTCATGGGATTAAGGATTTTGAATGATCATATCACTCGAATCATAAATTTTACCAAGTAAGGTTGGCCTCAGTGGGTAAGCCCCATTCATTTACATGATATGATTTCCCAGGTACAAGGTCATCCACCTCGTTGTAAGATCTAAGGGAATTTCAATATTGGTAAACCCTAGTGAAATAATCCTCAATAAAATTTATTTTACATAACTTATCCTCAATGCTTTGATCTGATATACAACTATGGTGACTCTTATTCTTAATATAAAAGGATACTTAGGAGGCCATCCTAAGGCTTGATGTAAATACCTGTTTCCTAAATGCCGTCATTTATTTCCATTCCAAAAAAAATAAAATTTCACATATTGGAATCATTTGAACTATGTGGGTTTTGATTCCTGTTATAAAAATGAAATGTATGATGCCTCATGAAGGTCTAATACCATCATTGAAACGCAAATCACCTATCTAGGTAGTATTGTTATCTATAGTTCTTGGTTATACATCTTCAAGATATAAGTATCTAACCATTTCTAATAAATAATGTGTAACAAATATTTCACCTCAGATATATACACAGATTGAAGGATTCTACACCATATAATTTTTAGGCTAATCTGTCCCATATCTATATTTATGAGAGATTCATAAAAATATATTAAATATATAAGTGTGTATTGGAATAGAAAATAATTTTTACCAAAAGGGTGTGATGAAACTGACCTCCCATAATCTCGAACAATGTGAGTTCCTAATCTATGTTGGGTTTGAAACACAAAATATTCGCCTGATTTTAGAATGTAGGTTTGTACCTAGTTATAAAAGTGGGAAGTATTGGTTGTTTTAATGAGAGAAGAACATGGTAATACCAATTTTAAGGATTGTTCAACCATACTTAAACCCCCTAAATCAATCATCAGAGATTATATATCTTTGAAGGAAACAATAATGGTGAACCTGATGAGAAAACATGTAATGAAATAATAACTATATCATTATAGGCATTGTGCTTCATCTATCCTAAACCCTAGGGATACCATCCATCATTGTTTTAAGGAAACAACATCAAATTTTACTTAGTTCACCACAAAGGTCTATTTTAGAGGATCACACATCAAAAATTTGTTGAGGTTCCAAAATCCACTATGATTTAATTGTTTTTGAGGATTAAATATTTCATCCATGGTCACTTTGTTCTATGTGAGAAACCATTATAATGTTTATGGGATTTCACACTATCTCTCTCTGATCAATTCCGTTGAATCCTCCTCACAATCTATGTTAGTTAATGTATTATTTATTTTAACATAATTAAGTCCTTATTCTTATAAGTATGATAATTTTAAATGTTTTGAATCATTAAAAAAAATAAAATACTCTAATATATTCCATGTTCTTCAGAACAGATTCATAATTCACCTACAAAGTTTCTAAAAAAGTCCAATCTATAAACATTATTCATAATTTATCCACATCGAATAAACTAATCTTGTGACCCTTGGTTTATGAAAAAGATCATAATATACCTAGTAATATAAGCATGAGTGTTTAACTCATCCTCACGACTTATGGTGCATAACCCCTATATGGATTAACCTACATCCTAATTATAAATGCTTAATCTTGTTCATATGATCCAGATCATGTAATAAATTTAGTATATTTTATTGTGAGAACTTCATGTATTATCCCAACTGTGATATGGTTACATGAACCCCATGTGAAAGACCCCTTATGTGCACCACACCTAGAAACAACAACTGACCTTATTCAATAGTTTTAAAATCCCCCGGGATAAATTTTATTCCCCTCAAATGAAAAAAGACTGATACCTCCTCTATTGATGTTAAAAGTGAGTTTTAAATAGAAGACACATTGTAAAAACCAGCTTGACCATCCAATCCAATGTATTGACTTTGGAGAGCATTCAATGTTTGATCACATGTCTCATAGGTGATGTGATTCCCTTCATATAAGTCAATCTCAAATGAAAAACGTACATCTTGAGTGTCTCTATTTGAACCACAGGACCCCATTATGATTTAAAAATCTATAAGACTATTTGATTCATGAGAATTAATTTGTAAACTCCTACCAATATCAGGATAAGACGATCACATAAATTTTCTATAATTTATTGTGTATCTTCCCTTAAATTATTCACATGGATAGATCACCTAATTCATTAAGACATATGTGATTTCTTGACTCTTTACGCGTTCATGTGATCCTTTAATAAATTTATGCTCTTCTTGAAACCACTATATGATTCATTAAGATCAATCACATAATCAATATGTGATGGTGTTACCTCTTTCCCTCAGTTAACACAACTCTCTTCATGTGATCTGTGTGAATTTTCCACGGTAATTCATCATCGATATGTTATTCATCTAAACTATATGAAATGAAACTTTTGGAATTATGAAATAGGAAAACCCTTAAGTATTTATGCAAAAACATCTTCTTTTCTGGGTATTAAAAGCCAATTTTTTTTGAAAAATCTTCAAAACAACATAATAATCTCAAACATTCATCAATAAAAAACATATACTTATTATTACTAAAAGTCTACCACATTAGTCATTAAAATTATTGATCACACTTGAAATAGATTAGAAAAAATATAACATAAGTTCTCCAACTCAGAGCATTTTGGCTCCAAAATTCTCCCCTTAGGGTTTATTAGAAATGAGAAGCCAAATTCAGTTTTATTCATCCCACTGATAGAAAAAAGAATGTATTATATATCACTCTAAGTCTCTATGTGAAATGATAGATATAGAAAATAAGAGTTAAAGAGGGAATTTAGTTATACATGAAATTTCATAAACACTCTTATCTTCATGCTCACCGAAGATCCCCTATCTCCATTACCATTTAACTTCCATACCTTCCCAATGGATATTTTATCCCCTTTTATTTAAAACCAAATAACTAACATAATTATGTTTGTTATTTCATACTTAGAGACCTCATGTTGACAGAGAATAATTTAATTTTACAGAAACATTCCCCACATTGACAATAAACCCAAATAAATATAACATTCCAAATAATAATAAATAACTACATTAATATATAAAATTGTGAGAGGGGATAAACATACCTCCATAATTAGGTATACTTACTTGAACATTGAGATTTGAAGATTTGTTTTCAAATAAAACACCAAAAAATGAATTATTTAATATATCCAACACTTGTAAATTATTTTTAGTATACTCTATATAAATCATCCCCTACTATGAAAAAGGGTATCCAAACATTTTGTAAAGAAAATATCCAATAAAGTAGCAGTTAAATACAATAGTCTCTACATTTTTATTTTGTGTAAGGTGGGATCCATATAATTCCCACCTCTTATTTTCCCATCTTAGTTCTAAATAAAATTGGAGTTGAAATTGTCTTTGAGTTATGTATATAATTATTATTAATTAGTTATATAGTATTATTTGTATGAGAGAAAAATGGGTATACTACTCTCTAAATAACTTATATCCCCAATAAATATGAAAATTCCCCAATCATAGACATTTCATACCTATTCATCATGAAATTTGAAAAATATCTCACTAATTTATACTTGTTTCCCCAAATATAATTTCATATATATATATATACATGATAACTATTAATTTCCAATACATTTAGGATTTCACAAAAATATTATTATCAATACAATATATATTTAATTCAATATTCTTCATATATGAATCCATCCATGCCTACACTGATTACGTTGCATGTTTCAGTCCATATAGGTCTTTTTGAAACAATAAAACCATTGTTTCGTCACCTTCAATCAAAATTACCATAGGATATTCAATAAACACATACTAGTTAATATAAACATTCATTAATGCAACTTATAAATATATTTTATAGACTTTTATCCCTTTTTTATAGTTTTCTCTAATAGTATTCTGATTGATTTTAGTATAGTCGCTGATGAAAAAATTTCTAGTACATTAACTCCTTCAATTTTCTCACAGCCTCTATCTAATATGCATGCCATGTTTCTAAAACAATTCAATTATATCAACTTATTTCATGAATGTCAACCCTGTTTTAATTCTTTATAATGATTTGGAATATAAAAAATCCTCTGTATCTTATTTTTATCAATTTCAACCAATTTATCCTTCATAGAATTAAACCATTACTCATCTTTTTCTAATTCTTCAAATGAGGTTGGTTCTAATGTAGAACATTTAGATGTGTTCTCAAAATTTATCAATATCATTTGGGGGGTGTATATTTTTCACTTATCATATTTTAAGGATCTACTTCTACTCTTGTGATTCTCCCATGATTTTTTAGTTATTCTTCTTTACCTAATTTTTTATCCTCTTTAAAAACATCATAATATTCATTGTTCATAAAATATTAAAATATTTTGGCATTTATATCATTTATAATTTCCTCATATTTATTATCATAGTGAACATCAATGTATGAAAATCTAGTATTCTTCACTTGTTTTTATGAAATATTTTTCTCATCATATCTTTCCCTATTTTTTCCAACATTTATTTCATTTATATGTTGGACTTACTCTTTGATTAGTACTATAAGAAACTTCCTTCATCAACTACATCACAAAAATTTCCTTGATATTCTTCCTCATTTAAGATGTAGTATCTACTCAAAAATAATCAAAAAATGATTAAGTGTTAGATTATTTACAAACCACATCTCATATGGTGTTTCCCCTTCACAAAGGCAATGAAAATCATTATTCTATGTATAAAATACATCTTTAAATACCTCAACCAAAAAGTGGTGAGAGATTCCACCTTTCATAATAATGGTTTGTCCATATGATTCATAGTTTTATTTATTCACTCAACAATTCCATTTTACTATTAGGTTATTACAGAATGAACACCATTTTTGATTCTCTATTTTTCAATTTAATACTCAAATTAAATGGATGTATATTAAGTTCCATTATCAAATTGTAATTTTTTTTATATTACTATTGGTATAATTTTAAAATCTTCTCATTTACCTCTTGGTTCATGTAATTAATTATCTCAAACTTAGTATAAACATCCTATTGTAGTCATTTCTTAAAAAAATTAAATATATTCCTCTCTATGTTACAGGAACATTTATTAGATGAAATAAATTATTTTAGACCATGTCATGAAATTCAAAAATTATGTTTTTACATTGGTCGATATAGGTTTTGAAATTTTTTCAAATGAATGAACATGTTAAATGTATTTTTCAAATCTCTATTAATAATCAGGATATCAAAAATGGATAATATTTTTAAAAAATTCTTCACACTCTTCTAATGTATGTAAACTAATATGGGATGCCAAATTTATATTCTTATAAAATAGTAGGAAGACATGTATTATCATGACTATCCACATGTTAGAAATTTTTTTATTCATTTTTTCCATTAATAAGTGAGTTGTTAGCTTGTATTTTGGTCAGACACCCCTTTTGATCAAATAAAATATCATGAATAGAGTCATAGATTTGACTCCCACATAAAAGGTTGGGTCAAAGTCCATCGATGTAGAGTACTTATAACATCATGAGTTCACTATCAACAATATAGGTATTATCACTTACCATTATTTTTAACAAACAATAATTTCAAAAAAACAAGGTACCATTAGACTATTCTTTCAAATTTTTAGTAGATTTTTATTTTTGGTCATATGGGATGAGAATATTCGGTCTAGATTCCATGAACTCCTGTTATTCATATATTTGAGAGAAATTTTCACTAAATTGACCTTCTCTATATTCTTAATTGTTTCCAAGATATTCTTGGCTACATTTTTGGATGTCTCCCCTCACCTCTTCCTCTTATGTAGAGTGATATTCATAAAATTCATCATAATATTTTAATGAATAATACTTATTTCCCAAAGGTATCTGTTTGGGTATCCTAATATTAATCTACCTTTTAGCTCCATGATAGTAATTTATACGTATTATTTAGTGATTTTTTCTATCCCATATTTATATTATTTCTAAATGGAATTATGAAAAAATATTTAACCTTCAAAAATATATTCATAAAAATAATTTATCCTTTGAGAAGTTGGATAAGATCACATTTGTAATACCCATGACCCTACTATAGAAGGTAATCATAATATCTATGGATATCAAACTTTTAAAAGAATTTATTTATAATTATATTTAAACTTGAAATTCTATAATTTTAAATTGACCAAAATAAATTTTTCTTTTAATTCATATTATCAAAATTATCTTAGAATAATTTTTTAATTGGTTTATGAAATGATTCCATTTTAGTAAAAAATAACATTTTCCTAAAAATTATAATTTTTATAACTTTATAGTTATATAAGATTGATCAAGATGTTTTAAAAAACTATTTAAGTAATAAAACATTAATTTTATGAATTATAATATGAATTTTTAAATATTTTTTATCTTATAGATCCTCTGTCCTGTTTTTAACTAATTAAAATGAAACTTTATTATAAAATTTACTTCCACTCTCTTTATTGAATCAAGTTTTTTAAAGGAGATTCAATATTGTATAAAATTTAAATCCTCATATAATCTTTTGTAATAAATAAATTTATTTCATAAAATTAATTATCCAAAATAATTTTATCTTATATAAAATTTTAAATCTATAAAAATGTCATTTCTCTAAAAATTGTTTTTAAGTGATAAAGATAATTTATTTTAAAAATAAATTTTCTCACTTGTAGGAATTGTATTATAAATAATATAATAAAAAATTGAAATTATATGTTTCAGGCTAGGTAAGATGTTCAATCTTAATCCATTTCATTAGAATTTATTACAATGGTATGAAATTAATTACTATAGTAAAAGTAAATTAGGGTAAATGTTAAAAAGTTAAAAAACCCATTTAACCTTCAAATATGTCTAAAAAAGAAGTGTTTGAGATTATTATTGACCCAAAATCCTATTAATATCCATTTTCCTCCATTTTATTCCATTAAGACATGAACAGTAACCATCCATTGTGGGAAATAAAAGGATTACTCCCAAAACAAACCACCCCTTCACTTAAAAATGAGTTACATATTAACCAATTTAAAAATCATGTATCATTAAAATTTATCTTTTAATATAATTAATTTTTCTATCCCTATAACAATATCTTACATTAAACTATTTTTGGTCATAATTATGTACTATAAGGCCTTCATTTTCAAGGATACTTCTAAGAAAAATTAAACTCCTCAACTTGAGTAATATCAACTAATTAGATTTATTTATTAATTATATTATTTAAAATTTATTCCAGACACACTAATATAATGATTTAATTAACATTAATATATTTTAATGTTTCTATATTAATTTTATTATCATTATTCATTCATATACCCCATCCATTATGAAAGACTGAACTATTGTTTGCGTGTTGTGTGGACTACCGCTTCCACGATGTGATGTCTTCTGTTTCCATTCACTGATTCATAAGATTGGATATATGAAAAGTTTTCAAGAATAAAAAATATTTTTATTGTATCATTAAGTTTTTTTTAGAAAAATAATAGAACTAATTTATAAAATTATTTACAAAAGATCATCATTCATTTAATAATATTAAATAATCTTACTTTGAGGATAATATTTTATTCACATTGTGTAATAATTAGATATCAATTATTTATTTTTATAATTAATTATAATTATTTTTATATCATTAATAAACAATAAACAATATAATTAAGAATATATTATAATAATTTTACAATAAAACCACCCTGTTATCATTCATTAAATCTAGGTATGTTCTTGTTTGGGTTGGTTTGACCACCTACTTGAACAATACATTGAATTTATACCATTGATGACTATGGGAACATAATTAAGTATATAATATTATAAAAATGTGTAAATAATGTTTTTATATGTTATATAAATATTTAATTCATTTATTAAGAAAATACACTTTGAGCATCAAGAATCCCTGAAACAAGTTTATCATTGATACCATCTTCAAGGATAAAGACCAAAACACCCATGAATAGTATTTGAGATATAATAAATTAATTAAATTAATAAATAATATTAAAATTAATGATCTAATAATGATTAAATTTGGAATATTAAATGATACAAACATTTCAATCATGAAACCAATACAAACAATGAAAACTATTGTCTTCTGATTTTGAAAATTAGGAGAATTCATAATGAGAATGAATATTTAATATTAATATGAATGGAAATGGTTATGTTTAAGTTATAAATTATGTTATTTACATAGATATTTTTAGGATATATTATTTTAAATCGTTTTTTAGTAATCCAGGACAAGAATTGATGGTTTTATCTCTCATATTCCTCTCTTTGAGACATATTTTGTATTATGCTTCTAATTTTATTTATGTTGTGTATATTATAACTATTGAAATGTTATATAAGGAAATTTATATATTTATGTTATATCAAGATCAATTTTAAAACCTCACTTTCAATAGGTTATGATTGGATTTCTACCCAATCTATAATTGGGGGTTTTGCATCTTAATTTTTCATTCTTTGGGACTAAAGTTATAATCACGTCACACTTTCATTTGGGTGGTGAATACATCACTAGGGAAATTTTTTCCCATGTAACTCATGATATTTAAGAGATTTTAATGTTCATATTGTTTTCCATCTTTTCTATTATTTTTATTTTTGGGTTACCTTTTCAATGGAGGAAAATCATCATATTTTTTGGCAAAGTAAAAGTGCATGTAATTTCCTAGAAAATACATCCATGCATGAATACATGAAAGTGGATATGAATGAAGCATAAATGTACTTATGTTTAATCACCCAAAAAGGGTGTTTGATCATTTAATCAATCATCAATTTGATACATGATGTGTGGACCTAAGAATGCACACCTAATTGGGCACTCATTGGAGATATTACTAGAAATATTCACAAGATATTAATGAATCATTGTGAATAATTTTCCAATAATTAACTTGGACACGTATCAGTGAAATATATTTAATCCTGTAATTATATTCCATAAGTATCTCAATGCATTTCAAGTTCCCTCACCACTATATTTCTTTTATAAGGACACTGCATGTTACATTGATGTTACCCTATAAGGATTCAAAGTTGATTAAGTGTTTTTATCCTTGTTATCCACATTATTATATAAAATGGGGTAGTATTTTATATCTATATATACCAATATATAGATACATATATTTTTTATTAATATGTTCCTAATTAATGGTATGAAAGGTATTGATTAATCTTATGGAGTATGCATTAGACTTAACCAGGTTGTGGGTGGGGCCTGAAATTATATATCCCCTCAATGCATTGATAGGTCTCATGAAAAATTTAGGTTGGTTTTTTTATGTATTACAATCCCCATTATAGGGAAGATTCTTTGAATAATTCCTTGACATTATTTTTTTATGATTTATATTATGCATTCCATCAGTATGCAATCAATTACTATTTTTATTCATGTTTTCATTTATTTTCTTGGATATAACATGCCCTCAGTTTTAGTTGATTATGGATTCATGATTTTTTAGTTTTTCATTCCATAACACTTATTCCATGTTTATGTTATTTATAATATAACTCTATCATAAACTTTACTAGGAATCTAAGATCACCATTATATGGTTTCCTTTCCCCAGGGAAACCAAGAACAGAACTATGTGTAATATTCATGGATATGATGAAATTCACAATCATGTTCTTACAATATGTTTGTGATTTATTTTCTATTTCATGAGTAATGTTTGTATGTATCTAGTGTGTCAAGACTACTAAATTGTTGGATCATTGTGGAATACTTTTAATTTTTATAAATAATATAATATAACTAACGACTATGGGTTTCTGGAGTGCATGATATTATATTTGTCATCTTATAAATTGTATTAACACCCTTGGGGATTATATTTAAATGAAAAAATATAGATTACACAAGCACTACAAAAATTACTTTATATTGATAGATGGAACTCTAGAAAATTGAGTAGGAATAGTATATTACAATTTAATATCATTAGATAATTAAGGGTATTCTATTTTAGAGATATAGAGATTGAAAATGAGAATGAGATAAATATCAATAATTGAATTCAATGAATAGATACCCCTATAAACATGTTAATGATGTTATACCAAGAAGATCAGGAGCTAGGCCTAACACCTTCTCCTAGAAATATTTATTAAAGAAAATAAAAGTACACAAGGAAACGTCAGAGAGGCAGTTTACAAAGGTGATTGTAAGTCTAACCACAAAAATCAGCCTGCACAAGCCTCTCACAGAAGTCCAGGGAGACAAAAGACCAACATGATCTCACCTCGGCAATAGCTCGCTTAGAGAGAGAATCCACAACTTGATTAGCCTCACGATAGACGTGAAAAATTTCAAGTGAAAGTGAGTCAACAATCTGGAGACATTCCACTAAAACTGGTAACATTCCCCATGGAACATTTCTTGACCGTTCACGAAGAATTTGGACTACAACAGTCGAGTCTGACTCAATCCATAGGTCATGCCAGCCATATTGGACATCATATCTGATGGCCTTTATCATGGACCATATCTCAAATTCAATGGCAAACTCATTGCCAATATAATGAAAGAAGCACCCTTTGACAAAACCACTATGAGTGTGGAAGACACCACCGCATCCGGCGGGGCCTGGTGCACCAGAGGCAGCCCCAACAACATTAACTTTCAGCCATCGTGAGATGGGCGGAATCCAGCGTACATGCTTCATCATCAAGGGTTTCCTTGCCCTGCCCTGCACACCAATGGATCTCAATAAAACAAGATCAGATACATCATTCCTCATGGATCCAGATTGGATGGAGGAAGCAATGCGGATTACACCATGAATTTCCAGAAAAGAAGAATGGAAGTTGGGGGAAATTCCATTGAAAATTACTGCATTCCTCACCTTCCATAAGTGAGACAACAAGCTGGCCACAACTTAAAGGAGGAGTGATTTTACCTGCTCACTGCTATTAATCCTAGAAACAAATTTCAGAAGCCCTTCAACCGATTGAGAGGGGATGCAACAATGAAAGATCTCTTGTTCATAGGTCCATAACATGGATGTAAGGTTGCAGAAGACAAAGAGATGATCATAGTCTTCACAAGCCTGAAGACAAAGCATGCAGGCCAGAGCAAGACTGAATCCAGCACGGTGGAGCATAGCCCGCAAGGGGAGTCTCTTCCTCCAGATTTTCCAGATGATCAAAGAGGAATATGGAGGGATGAAAGTTCTGTAGAAATCTGTGACCCAGAATGGAGGATTGAGGGAGGAGCCACACATTAACCTGTAGCAGTCATGTGTATTGAATCTGCCATTCAAGTTGGACATCCAAACCAGCGTGTCACAATCCATATACCGATACCTAGTGATTTATAGTCCAACATGAGTTGGAAGCAAACTGTTTATTTCTATTGAATTGTTCTGAAAATCAGTGATGGAAGTCCCCCTTAAGAGAGTGGGAATTTCAATATCATCATAGATAGGTCATGCCAGCCAAGGTGTGGTCCAAAAATTAATATGGGATTTCTTGTACACAATCCATTTAGAGAAGGACATTATGTCAACAAAGGCCTGCTTAATTGCGGTCCAAACAGATGAACCAAGGTATGAAGAGTACCCATTATACAACTTTCCAAGAAACCTGATTCGATGAAATTCCATGGACTCATCATAATTGGAAATTAAATTCCAGACAAACTTATTGATCAAGGTGTCATTGAAAAATATGATGTCTTTGACACCCATCCCACCCATGTGAAGAGGTTTAATGCAATCCTTCCATGCCACAATGACCAATTTCATCTCATAAACTGATCCATTCCAAATAAAATTTCTGATCCTGCTGGTTAGTTCTTTAAGCAGAGTTCTAGGCCAACGATACACTGAAAAGGAGTAAACAAACATCAAAGTGATCACATAATTGACCAAACATATTCTTCCTTCCTGGGATATGTTTTTCCCATCCAACTTTCTAACTGATTTGTGATTTTCAGAGCAATATTGTCCATAAAACACCTTTTAACCCTACCCCAGAATAATGGTACCCCAAGATAGATGAAGGGAAGAACACCCCACTGGACACCAAGCTGTCGTTCCACTCTATATTGTTTTGAGATGCTAATACCTTTTCCAAATAGAGCTAGATATTTACCCCAACTAATAGCCTAACCGGAAACCTCCTCATACTGTGAGAATATTCCTTTGATATAAGAGATGGTTCCTTTATCAGCCCTTCCAAAAATAAGAATGTCATCAGCATAAATCCGATGTGAGGGGGCATGCAGCTGACACCCAATTTTCATTCTCTGATACCATCTAAAATTGGAGAGATCAGTTAGACACCAGCTCAAATAATCCTCCGCAATAGCAAACAGAATACCAGAGAGAGGTTCTCCTTGCCTGAACCCTCTGGAGCATTTAAAGAAGCCCCTGGGAGAGCCATTAACATGAATAGAGATCTTGGCACTTGTAAGGATGGAGCCAATAAGATCAATAAATCTCTAGGAAAACCCATGAATTTTATGAATGGTGAACAAGAAGATCCATCTGATGGTGTTGAAGGCCTTGGAAATGTCAATTTTCAATTCCATATTACTGTCCTTCACCTTTCTCCTCATGAAATTGACACACTCAGATGCAGTGTAAATACAATTTTGGATGCTCCTTCCTGGAACAAATCCAAACTGATTAAGGGAGATGATACTCTTTGCAATACCACCCAGACGATGATTTAGAATCTTGCTAATCAATTTTGGGATTGTGTTTCCAACAGAAACGGGCCTGAAATCCTTAATATTGAGGGAATTATCTTTCTTGGGTATTAAGGCAATAAGATGGAATTCATCCCAAAGGGCATGTGGGCTGTTTTAAAAAATTCATTCACATCATTTGTTACATCGAGATGAAAAATATCCCAATAGAAAATGAAAAATTTGTTTGTAAAGCCGTCACAGCCTGCAACACTGTCAATATTTAGGGAAAAAAGAGCATCATAAATTTCTCTTGGCTTGGGGATATCAAAAAGCATCATATTTTGATCATCCCCAATAGAAGGATCAAATAACTGAATAATTTTGTCAGAATTATCTTCACCATTCTCTGAAAACAGCCTCTCAATGTATTCAATGGCCGCACTTGCAATATCATTATCAGAGGAGAGAAGGTTACCCTAGATATTCAGGGCTTAGAGACTCCACTTAGCCCTTTTCCCTCTATTAATTCAATGAAACAACTTTGTGTTTCGATCACCATCCTTTAACCATCTAATATTAAACTGATTTTGTGCTAAATTTTCCTTCATGTGTAGCAGATTCTCCAGATTTGAAGTATCCTGAATCTCATCCTGTGATGGTAAATCTATATACAGACTAGACTTTTGGAGCCTTGAAAGCGTGAGTTCAGCCTCCCTAATATCGTCATCAATGGAATCAAATGATTCCTTGCTCCATTTATTCATCCTTTCCTTAACACACTTGATTTTGCAGCAAAGAATGTAGGAGGGACTGCCCAGACACTCAGTTTTCCAGGAATCTAGTACAATTTCTCGGCATCCCGGGATGACCAGACAGGCATTATTAATCTTGAAAGGAAGAGGTACAAATATCACAGTTTGAAAGAAAACATGAATTAGGATTGGACTGTGGTCAGAATTTAACCTTGGAAAAGTAATTCTAGAAACATTAATCGCCATGTTCCTGTCATCCACCTGCACAAAACACCGATCTAACTTGCTTTCTCACCTCCCATTAATAGTACATCGACTCCATGTAAACTCAGCCTCAGAAATAGGAACCTTAGGAAGGCCACATTGATCAATACAAATTGACAGATCAGCAGCCGAGGCACGACAGAAATTCCCACTAGTTTTTTCCTCAGGTCTGAGGACAGTGTTGAAGTCACCCAATAAGATCAAGCTATTCACCATATATTCAAAAATATCCAAAATATTTCTCCACAGTGCTCGTCTCCTTGTATAGAGGTTGAAAGAATACACAATAGTCATTGAAAAAGGGACATTACCACAGAGACAGGTAAGAGAAACAGATTGAGCATCAACCAGGACAGAGATGAATGACACACTATCATGCTTAAGGACCCAAAAAGATTCAGAATTCGTCCCAAGATGATTGAAAGAAACAAAGAAATAACCTAAAGAGGCCCATTGGAAGGATCTCCAATTTTCAAACTTCATTCTAATTTCAGCAACACCAACCAAATGAGGTTTATTTGTTAGTATAAAATGTCTAAGGGACCTGACAGTGGGAGGATTCCAAATCCCTTGACAATTCCAAAAAAGGATTTTCATTTTTTTTGATCTGAGCCTAGTACTAGGCCCTTCATGTGCTTGTGCTGTCTGCTTTACAGATGAATTATAATCGCTGCCACTGGATTCAGACACATTCTCACCATCATCCTACTCAGAAGAGTCCTCAGTGCTGAGCAACGAAAACCTATTGCCATAGTCAATCAGAGTAGCCGGTAAACTAGCAGGCAAGACTCTCCTTGCATCCATATTCGCATGGACCTGCACAAAGATAGGGTTATCAGAGACCACATCACCACAGACTACAGCAGCATCACTTCCATGACCATCATCAGGAGTTGAAGAAATATTGCGATCCAAATCCATAGAAGAGCCCAATGGATCATTAACCATGTCCTTTACAGGGACAACAACATCATCAGATGGTGTGACCAATTTACCATGCACTACAATGATATTATCTCCAAGACCATTATCAGGAATTGAAGGTATGTTTTGAGTATAATCTAAAGAAGTGCTCCGTGGTTCATCACCCATGTCTTGTACCGGGACAACAACACCATCAAATGTTGTGACCAATTAATTATCAGGATCAGGAGCATACTTCTTACTGACCAAATCAGGACTCATAACAGCTGACTCCTTACAATGAATATCATGAATCACATCCTCAATAGCATAAGAGGAAATTCCCACACCCTGCGATAACCCAGCATCACATCCATCTTTATTTTCAGCCTGCACCAGCTCTAGCTTATCATTCATAGGAGAAGTATCTTTAGAAAATGAGGGCCCATGATCTGTAGCAGGAACTGATTTCCTACCCTTCATCTTAAAATTATCATAATTATGCCCACGGACCTTTCATAGGTTGCATACCTTATTTTTGTTGCAATCTGATGCAATATATCCAAAGAATTGACAATTGAAGCAAACTTTGGGCATTATTTCATAGAAAATTCCAAGGGTAATAATATCATCATTAGTGGTTAACACCACTTCCTCTACCAAAGTAGAGGACATATAAACTTCCACAAGAACTCTAGCATAATGACCAAACATTGGGTTATCCGTATGACTATCAAGCCTGATGGGATTCCCAACCGACGAAGAAATATCCCATAGAATTTGGGGATGCCAATAAATCAAGTTCAAATTATATACCCTTATCCATATTTGTGCGTAAGTGTTCTTGATATAATTGGGATCAAAATTATGATCCCATTCATGAATTCGATGGAATCCAGGTTTGAGCGGAACCGAGCCAAAACTCCAAAAACGTCGCTTAATTTCATCTGAGGGAAAGAAAATGTGATAAAACCCACACCCCAACACAGTCATCTTCCACTCAGAAACACCCCAGATCTCAGTAATTATGGAAGTGAGATCATGAAACTTCCATGGCTTCACTCCTTTTGGAATAAAAACCCGAGAAATGATTGGGAATCTGCATAATTTATTTCTCTCTTCAACAGCACTTTGATTGGCTGACACGTGTGCAATTCATCCCATTCAAATGACCCTCCCAGCGGATGATTCATAATCAAGGAAGGATGAAGTACCTGTGCTTCTAACAGCATCAACAAAGGATTTCTGATATCTATCTCCACGGGTATCACCAGGATCCTTCTATGAACAATGACTAAACAGATCCTTGTGTCCAACAATATCCTCATTCGCCAATTCACGAATTGAGTTTCTTCCTAAATCATCATGCTTCGGATCCGAAATCACCAAGCTGGGGTTTTCCTTCCCGCACTACATCTTTTTCTTCTTTTCTTAATGTTGTTATATTATAAGTAATTCAGTTCATAAAAAAAATTGGGCATTTAACCCTGGATATGAAAAATAATCTTTCTTTCATAGAGGGCTTGATAATCCATAACATGTTGTAACTATTTTTGGTCAATCGACTTGATAATAACATCCAAAATATAGTGTAACTACTAATCCATTAGTAGTTGAACAATGTATCAAGTCCCTAGAGAGGATCCTTATTACTTTGGTAAATAGTGAAATGGAAAAATAATCATGCCATTATATCATCCAAATTAAGATACAAACTAATGGTGGCCTCTTATTAAAATAACTAAAGAGGAATATAATATAATTTTCATGGAGTGGGGATATATCAAGGAGGTATTAAATGTAAAATAATTTCATAATGAGAGAAGAGTATAAATGTAATGGAAGTTTATTAGTCATTCAGAAAAGGATGAGTAAAATATTTTTGAGTATGTGGATAAATTTACAAGGTCATCTAGGCATGATATGAAATTTGTATGTTGAACATAAGGTAAGATTTATTATTTATTTTAATGACTAAATATGATCCTTCAATGGAATTTGCCTATCATAATTTTTCATCATAGGAGGATAAATTATCAATCAATATTAAGATAAAAAATAAGTTTTCTAATATTTATGTATTCAAGGTAAATGAGGTAAAAAAGAGGTTGGTTGATAATTATGGGATGAAAAAGAAGGAAAATGAGAATTATGGAAGGATCCAATATCCTAAATTCGATAACTGTATAATGAAACACCCCACAACTTGTAGAAAGAGAACATGATTTTGTTACAAGTGGAGTGTATAATTTCCTCAAGATTTCCAATGTGAAAGAAAGGTACAATATTTTGATATTCAATTATTTAACTATAGTGATAAGGGAAAATATGAGAACTAATTCACCAAAATTAAAGAGAATTTACCTTCGAAAATGACAAGATAAAAATTCCATGCTTATGTGATTTCTATAGATAATGTCAAAGTTTATGATGGCATGTAGGTAGGTAATTTGATTGTTCGTTCAATGTTATATAATTCCATTTTATTCAAGATCATCATACCATTTTATATCGTTCATGTTTTCCAAAAACATTAGGTAATTCCCTAGTACAATAGTATGGGTGTTATTAATTAAGAAATTAAGTGGGAGACTTACTACAATTAAAATGCACCATGATATTTTAATTTTGATGCATGGGTGTACTATATTTTCATATTTTATTATCATAACTATGGTTGAATTTGATAGAATACTTGGTATAGATTGGATTGAAAAGAATAATTCAAAAAATTATTTCGTGGAGAAAGATATTACGATTCATGAAGGTAAATTAGAATCTCATATCTTTATATGGGAAACATTATAATCTAAATATTGTTAGGCCTTCCCTTAGTAGCTCCCTCTAATGAAATTTTAAGTTAAACGAGAAAACCATAGTGATTAATGTTTGAGGAAGGCATCATAAATAATATAAGATGTTCCCATGGTATACAATTTCATTATTTTTTTTTCAAGAAAAATACCAATCTATCAACTAAAGTTTGAAGTTGAGTTCATCATTGAAATCATTAATAACATAAAGCTAATATAAAAAACTCCTTATAGAATGTCACCATGTAGTTGGTGGAGTGAAATAAACCACTATATGAGTTGAGTGATAAGGGATTTATATGTCCTAGTTTTACATCATGAACATCCCCTATTTAATTCATGAAAAATAAGGATTGGTCCATGATATTTTACATCGATTATAGAGAGAATAAGGCCATTACTGTAATGTACAAGTATCCATTTCCCCACATTAATGATTTATTTGATCAAATTAAACGAGCCTAATTAATTTAAAATATTTGTCTTTTCTCTAGTTATCATAAGTAGGGTTAAAGAAGGATAATATATCAATGAAAACTTGTTGAACTAGATATGAACATTATGTGTTTATGGTAATTCCTTTTGGATTGACTAATGATCATTTTATTTTGACAGATATTACGAATATAGGATTTGAGGAGTAAATTTTTAACATTATGGTGGTATTAATTGATGATATCTTGATATACTCTATGATCATGGAATAGCATGAGAATCTTATGAAAATAATTATGGAGACACTCAAAATAAAGGAATGACATGGAAAGTATAGTAAGTGTGAATCTTGGATTAATGGTTATTCTTTTCTTTTCCATATTGTCTTAAATGATGCAATATATTTTTACCACTCATTGAAAATGGTTGTAAAAAAATGTCCCACACTAGTGAAAAATATCAAGATCCAAAGTTTCCTAAGGTTATCATGTTACAATCAACAGGTTGTTCAATATTTTCACATGTTTTACCATATGTTAATTAAGATAAAATGTAAATAGGTTAAATTCATATGGTCAAGGTAATGTAAATAATGTTTTTAATATTTGAATTAGATAATGATCAACTCACCAATATTAACTTTACCATCAGCTATGGAAGTTTTTTTTATTTATATCGATGCATCAAATAATGGACTTGGTTGTGTCCCTATGAAGATTAATAGAGTGATTCCCTATGCATCATGGAAGTTGAAAATACATGATTTGATCTATTAATATCTTAAAATTTACTAAAACGATATAATCTTTTATTTGAAAATATGGATAAAATACCTACAGGGTGAACGATGCTATATATATAAAGGGAATAAGAGTTTTATGTATATATTATCTTTGAATGACATCAACATGAGGAAACAAATATGGTTTCAACTACTCGATGACTATAATTTATCAATACACTACCACCTTGGTAACATAAACAAGGTGGAAAATGCATTGAGTAGGAGATACCATTGATTTTTTAAAATGATTATTATTAAAAGAGATTTCATATATATGGATCTAGTAATGATAGATATGGGGATTTATAGAAAAGGTAAGCTATAATTGTTTTCCAATAAATTTTTAAATAATAATTTAATGAAATAATTGAGAAGTTACTATTGGATAATGAGAACATGAAAAGAAAACTCAAGGTAGTGGGTGATGATAAATATATAAACTTATTAAATATAGATATAATTTTCATTTTTGGAAATAGGTTTTGTGTTCCATCCAAACCAGAGTTGAAGAGTGAATTACTAGATGAAGGAGATAGATAATATTTCTTTCTAAACCCTGGTAGAACAAATATTTATTGGGATTTAAGAATTTTTTTTGTTAAGTTATAAAGTGGGAAATTGCGACCTATGTTTCTAGAGGATTACTATTCCATAAATTAAACGCTAAAATACAATATCCTAAGGGAGTCATGAAACCCCATCTTATACCAATATGAAAGTATGATAATGTTATAATGGAAATTTTCCTTGGAATCCTGAAGACTCTAAAGAATAATGACTCTATATAGGCCATCATTTATCAGCAAAAAATATTTTTCCACTTGTTAGTGATAAGACAATATCTACCACTTAGGTTACTTTTTAGACACTATATTAATGAAATATCATAGCTTATTGGTGAACCTTTATAGATTTTAATTGAAACTAAAACATAGTTCACATAAAAATTATAGAAGTTTATTTAAATTCATCTCAACATTGGGAAACATTTAATCACCATATATCATCCCCATAATGATGAGTATTCTAAAAAAACTATACAGACATTAGAAGACATATTGAGATCATATTATATTGACTTATATGTTATGTGGGATCAATATCAACCATTGGTAGAATCTTAATACAATAATAGATTCCATTTTATTATCTAGATTGAAGTATACAATTCATTATATTATGCATCATACTCCAACCTATTGGGAAGAAATTTTCATAAGAATGTTAGTTTTCTTAGAGCCTATAGTGGAGAAAAATATTAATGTATAGATTTATTTAGGACCACATTAAATCACCCAAAAGAAGAAAAGAGAGCTATGATGGTAATTGATGGAAGGATTTGGAATTAAAAGTAAGGGATAATGAATTATTAAAGGTTTCACCAATGAATGTAGTTATAAGATTTGGTACATAGGGAAGATATGAACTAGGTATATTGATCGTTTTGAAAGAATTAGTGATATAACTTACTGATTAGCTATGATGATGATCCTTTACAAAGTACACAATGTATTACGCATTTCATCACTGAGGAAATACATACCATATATAATGAATGTGCTCAAATATGAGTGAATAGATTTGGAGCCTAAATTTTATTATAATTATGATCGAATCCAGATTCTTAACATGAGAGAGAAATTATTATGGAATAAGACAACTCATTTAGTGAAATAACATTAGGGAAATAAAAAATTAGAAGAGGAATGCTGAGATCCTAAATAATATATAAGGAGTATAAACATTTTCTAAATATTTGACATGTATTCCAATTTTTTATGATGAAATTATTTATAGGGGTGTGAAATGTAATTTTGGAGAACCTACTGTAGTAGTTAAAAACCATATCCTAATCCATAACATTATAATTTTCCACTATTGAAGACTATAATTAAAATAATAATTTTTGAATATAAAATTGGCCAAAATAAATACATTCTTTAATTCATCTCACAAAAATTATATTAGTATCCTTCTTAAAAAAGTCTATTTTATTAAAAAAATACAGTTCTTATGAATCCTTTAATTTTTATGAATTAATAATTATTTAAGAATGACATAGAAGGTTATAAAACATTTGGAGTAATAAAATGTGAATCTAAGGAATAAAAATATGATTTTAAAAGATTCTTCGAACATATATATCCTATTCCCAAAAAAATTTAGATCTAATTAAAATGCTACTTTGTATTATAAAAATTATTTTCATCCATTTAAAATAATTGATTATCTTCAAGGGAGATTTAATTTTGTATTTCCATTAAATTATCACAACATTTATTTATTTTATAATAAAACAATATATGTAATTAAAATTATTATCCAAAATAATTTTCCCTTCTAAATAATTTTATCAGGTAAGAATTTCAGTTCTCTAAAAACTATTTTTACATGATTAAGTTTACTTATTTTAAATTTTGTTTTAAAAAATTTAGGAATTTAATTTGGAAAAATGATTTTAAAATTTAAAATTTCCTTCATTAAATTAAATAAAATTTTAAATCAAAATATTTTTCATTAAATTAAATTACTGGGGTAAAAAATGAATTACCCTGGTAAAAATAAAGTGTACTAAAAGTTAAAAAGATAACACAAAAATACACTAAGATAGTCAAAGATGTCTAAAAATTAGTTTTTTTCCTTTTTTACCAAAAATATAGGTAATGTCTACATTTTTCCATTTTATTGCCTTTGAAACACGAATAGTAACCTTAAATTATAGAAAATTGAAGGGTTACTCAAAATATTTCCCTGTCATTCACTTATAAAAGGGTATCATATTCACCACTTCAATTCTCACCTCTCATTCAAATTGAAACTCTTTAAATTTCCTCCCCCTCAAACCCTATCCCAATTTTAGAATCTTATTTTGAATATTTCTTATCAAAATTCCATCTGTTTTTTATATTCATTTTTTTCAGATTATATATGTTTAAATATAGGGATATTGTTTTTTCTTGTAAATTATTTCTGTCATTTGATTACATGGGATTTTTATTTTAAAGACCATTCGGTAATTTGATGATATCTTTAACTACAAAGCTTAAATTTTTGTGTTTCTTATCAAGTTGGTAAGATAATGGATTTATCTAAAATTCATTCATTTTTTGTGGAAGACTAAAAATTATTTTTTAGTACTCTAAGAATTAAATGAAGTTTCTTATATAGTTTTAGAACTTATATAGTGTTTATTTTTAAAAAGTTTTAATATTTACTTTAATGAAACATCTACAGATATTGTGTTTTCAATAAAATTGGTTTTATAGAAATAAAACAAGCTTATCATGATTTTATTAGATTAAATTGAAATCTAAAAAGGTAATTTTGATGGTGAATAAATTTTTATAAGTTCTGCATTGATTTTTTAGAACTACAGTTTTCCATATTGTTGTTTATTTTACATTTTGATGATATTTGGATTAGTATATGTCATATTTTTTTGTTTCTTAATTCATTAAAAAGATAATAAGTTTTGAAACAAATAAATCTCCCAAAAAAAATTATCATTCTACTTGGTAGAACCTTTAAAAATTTGTTAATGGTTGTTAAGGATGTTGTCTATTTTTTTAAAAAGTATAGGAAACCATACATTCTTGAATAGTTCAATGTATGGTTAGACAAACCTACTTTTGTAAGAACCTAATTTAGAGTTCAACAACCCTATATTATTGTTTATACCCTACATTACATTACTCTTTTTTTATGAAAAGTATGAGTCAATAACCCTATGTTCGTGTTCATTACCTACATTACCTTACTGTTCATACCCTAAGTTCTTGTTCATTCCATGTTTTTATTTTAAAAATTTATTTTCTGCATATATATGGATTATTTTCAGCAATTTTTCTGCTGGATAAATTCATATTAAATCTTAGGATTATGATTGAAGAGTTTTTAATATTTTTGGTGCTATATTTAAAGTTAAAAATTAAAAAATTATTTCAATGTGTTTTTAAAAAAAATCTATACTTACAATATTATTTGTTTTCAAATATTTGAATTTACATTTGGCTTTTACAACTAGTTTTCAGGAACCATATTTCTATGTTTAAATAAATATAAATAGAAATTTTAAAACATTCAGAGCTATTACTATTTTGGTGACATTATTAGAAAATTTATTCCAATTATTTTAATTGATTGTAACGCCCCGACCCCAGTTACCCAGAGTTGGTGCATTATTACATAACATTGGCATGATCACAAGAAAGATCAAATCCCGAAAGACTGATTGGTTTAGTAGCCTTGGAAACACTAGATATAATCATAAAGTTTTACATTACATTTCAAAGTGAAAAACTACTACAACAACAAAGTCTTCATATCCACACTATTAACCCCTCATAATATCCCTGCAAGTCATTCATAAATTACTTCTTCACTACCTGGGAAAAATAAAACATAGAAAAGGGGTGCGCTCAAATGCCCAGTAAGGATAACAATATAGCAGAACATTCAAAATAAGCATAAACATTTAAGGCAATGAATTACTAAAACAAAAGCCTTTTAAAATTGAACTTCAACATAGTATGGCAAAAGTAAAATGAAATAATGCCATTTACTTGTTCACATGGATATTCTACTAATCGAATAATCACATGCAATATCAATAACCACTTTCATAATGTTGGAATGCATAATGCCAGACTATCATAACCACATAGACAAGGCCTCGTGCCAAGACTACAAATAAGATTTTGTCAAGGCCTTGTGCCAAGACACTAGTTTGTCTCATGAGACCTACCGATGCATCGAGGAGCTATAGCGGGCTCCACCCGTCACTTATTAAGTCCAATGCATTCCCATATGAAAAGGTTTATAACATAAACATTCGTATTAAAACTAGCATACGAAATGTCAATAATTTCACCATAAACTATGAATGGTATAAAAATAGCACATCCACAGACAAACATATCACAAAACCTTCAATACAATATAGAAGTTTTGTATCATAATAAATCAACTTCAAATAATCTTAAAATCCATCAAAGGATGTTGACATAGATGAAATCAAAATTCTTTTTAAAGAAGTATCTCCTTTTATTTTGAAATCATTTAAGTTCCATATAAAATAAAACATTTTCTTTGAAAATATTCTTATAAGCTTGTATGGAAAGCTTCGACGATTTTATAACGGCGGAAAATAACCGCACCCGCCGTATAAGTTAAAAAAAACATTCTTACCTCAATTCAGTCGAAAAGGTTAAAAAGGACCTTGTTTTGAAAACGACGGAAAGATTCCTTTATAAACCTCTTATAAAAAGTCAAACAAGGGTATAAATGACTTTAACCCATATTCTTGTAAATAGTAAAAATGTTTTGAAATACATTTCAAAGAAACATGGATGTGGATGATAAAGAGGTCCCAGTAGATTATTACGTATAAACAACCTCGGATAATGAAGAGATTGTGAAATAACCCTTACCTTGTACTTTTCCTTGGTTGGGGTAGGTTAACCTCCTGTATAATAGTGAAATAATTGTTACTAAATTATACAAGAATCATATACATTAATATGATATCATATATGATCTTTTAATATTGATTTGATAATAATATCTTAGTATTATCGCCGTTTCGGGTGTTAACTTACTCATTTTCTTTATATGTTTTGTTACATAAGTCATGTTTGTTGTATCTTATTCATATCCAGAATGATATCAATTCCTTAAACATCATTTTTAAATAATTAAATGATAATTATACTTGAATGGATACGATGGAGAATGAATCTCATCGCGTTCGTGGAGACGGTAGTCCGTACGTACGCACGAACGCTACTTCCATTTAATTTTTATTTTAAAAGAATCGAATACAAATGATACATAGGTATATTACTATTCCAGTATAATATAATATTTTATATATGTTACTTAAGTTCATTAACACCATCCTTTATGTTGGGCGGAAGAAAACAAGGGAATGATGGCAAGAGGGGGGTGAATTGCCTTTTTTTAAAAAGATTAACAAATTAAAAATCAAAGTAAAGAATGCAACGGAAACAAAGAGGCAATCACACAAGAAATTGATAACGGAGTTCGGCCAAAACCCGGCCTACGTCTCCGCTCCCAACTCAACCGTTGAGAGATTCCTACCGCTTGCTTTTCAATGGTTTTAGCAAGAAACCCACTAGGCTTTGAGGTAGCACTAGGACCTATTACAGCTTGCTTTTGGTGGTTAAGCAAGAACCCACTTGCTTTCAATGGTTTAGCAAGAACCCACTAGCCTTTTTAACGGGTGAAGGCTAGCTCACCGTGTCTCAAGCTTTTTAAAGGAAAAGCTTGTGAACCTCTTCACACCTTAGTGGTGGTGTGAGAACCCAAAGAAAAGGGGATGAGAAAAGAGTATGGGGTTTGTAGGCACAAACCCAAATTGAAAGCTCAAAAAGATAAAAACAATAAAACCCGTAATTGGAGAAGCCTTGGGCGCCTTTGATTGATTGATGATGTTTGAAGGCCGCTTCCAAGCTTCTTTGGTGGTGCTCTTGGATGTGGAATTGGATTGGAGCACGTTGGGTTCCTTGAGGAAATCCGCCGGAGGTTCACCAAAATGATCAACAATGTGTCCGGTGGCTTGGGTTAAGTTCCGGGGCTTCCTAGGCCTTTATTTATAGGCTAGGAACCTTCAAGTATCCGTTGGAGGGCTTTGGAGCCGTTGGAAAAGGCCTCGGAGCCGTTGGGAGGCTTTTGGAGTTGACTGGTCAAAGCCAACGGCTAGTTTGACCAGGGCTACCGGCTGGCCGGTACAGGTCCACCGGCTGACCGGTGCCTTGACAGTGGCTGAGAATTTTGGTCCAGGCTCTACCGGTCGACCGGTGCCAGAGCCACCGGTCGACCGGTGGTGAGGCAGTAGCAAACCCTGTTCAGTCTGGGTGCCACCGGCTGGCCGGTGCTGAGGCCACCGGCTGACCGGTGGTGAGGCAGTGGCTCCCCTTTGAGAGAAGGTGCCACCGGCTGGCCGCTGGTGTGCCACCGGCTAGCCGGTGGTCTGAATTACAGTCCACTTTGCCTTCTTTCTTGGTCCATTTTCTTGGCAACCTTGTGCCTATCATTCACAACACTTAAAACACAATATTAGATAAATAAGAAAGGTGATTGTGATCATGAAAATCAAACAACGAGGGGAACGAGATGTACAACAATCTCCCCCTATTTTGATGATCACAATCACCGAAACAATTAAAGTAAAAAAACTGAAATTGAAAGGAAATGATAAGAATGATGAAAAAGATTCTCCCCCAATCAATCAAGAAATTTCTCCCCCTTTGTGATTATCAAAATAGAATGGGGCATAAAACTTGATTGAGGGAAATAATTTGAAAAACAAAATTGAGATTTGAAAATCAATAGAGATTTATGAAATTGAAATGAAAATTTGAATCAAAAAATGAATAACAGTTTGAATTGAAAGTTTTGAATCAAAAACCAATTGAAATTTGAAATTTGAAAGCAAGAGTTGAAATTGAAAGTTTGAAAAAAATTTGAAATTGAAAAGCTTATACAATCCTAACTCCCCCTAAATAAAAACAACAAATCACCGGGGAGAGGGAATAAATTTTGAAATTCAAATTAAAAGGGCTTAAATGATCCCAACTCCCCCTAAATAAAAACAATAAATCACCGGGGAGAGGGATTTTGAAAAGAGATGATTTTAGGCCCGGAGAGACTCTCTAGAAGGGATTTTTCAATCCAAACTTGTCTCATAGCGGGTCTTCTCCTATAGAATTCATCGCTAAAGAAAATACTTTTGGGGCGGCCATACCGGGCATTTTTACAATTGCACTCATAAATTAAGTGCCCGGGTTTTTTGCAATAATTACAAAATTTAAATTGGGAGCTCCCCCTTACAAAAACAGTGGGTGCATGGGAGGAGGAAGCTATGTTGGTATATCCTAGCCCTTGGGTGGTTCTAGATATATGTTGGGAACCAAGCAAATTGTTCAAATTTTGTTCACCTTGGGTGAACTTGGCTAGGGTCTCCCTTAGGTCTTTAATGGTTGATTCTAAAGAATCAACATCGAGAAAATTTTGGATTTTGAGGGACATCTCCTCCTTCTCTTTGAGAAGTTGTTCTTTTTCGGAGGAGAGTTTTTTGAAATTATTTTTCAAAGAAACAAATTTTGAGGAAAGTTCATGAAAACCATTTTCTAATTGATCTCTAGCAAATTGGAGATCCTCATAAGACAAATGATTTAAAGAATTTGAGTTTGAAGAACATGAGGATGAGGAGTCGGAAGATGTTACCTCATTACATGCCATTAGGCATTTCGTACCGTTGTCGCTCGAGGAGGAGGAGGAGGAGGATGATGAGGAGGTGTCACTCCATGTCGCCTTGAGGACCTTTTTCTTTCCTTTTTCCTTTGGCGTGGCCCGTTTCTTGTGAGGTGGGAAAATGGGCTTGATCTTTTCGTCGGGTTCTTGCTTTTGATCGGATTCTTTCTTTGGAGTCTCGCTAGTACCTTCATAGGTTAGTTCTAACAATTTCCAAATATCATGAGAAGATGTGCAAGAAGAAATACAATTAAATACATTTCGGTCAAGCCCACAATGTAGAGCATTCATGGCTTTTCCATCAAGCTCGAAATTCTTAATATCTATGGTGGTCCACTTAGACTCATCGGAAGAAGTGAGGGTAAAACCATGCATAACAATTCTAAAAATTGGATAACCAATGCTTTTAAGAAAAGTTGACATGCGAGTTTTCCAAAAAGTATAATCGGCTCCATCAAAGAATGGAGCACGATCCAAAGAATGTCCTTCGGGGGATTGAGAGGAAGAAGCGGTAGAAGCCATCAAAAAGGATCTTTAAATTTGAAACCGTTTAAGGTATTACTCAAATTATTCCTCTGATACCAATTGTTGGGTCGGATCCCTCGGCCCAGCAATATTGTCCGCTCTGGCCCAGTTGCTATCCCAGGCCTCACGGCTTTAAAACGCGTTGCTGAGGGGAAGGTAGGCACGGGAATTTCAAGCACCCACCAATCTCCCTCCACAAACGATGTGGGATTGGTTACCGGGGCACAGGCGCCAACAATCCTGGCGGGGGCCCAACAATCCTGGGCCCAGGACACAACATCCCCCCCCCAAGCCCACACCGGTCCCGAGACCAACCACCCTTTGATACCAATTGTTGGGCGGAAGAAAACAAGGGAATGATGGCAAGAGGGGGGTGAATTGCCTTTTTTTAAAAAGATTAACAAATTAAAAATCAAAGTAAAGAATGCAGCGGAAACAAAGAGGCAATCACACAAGAAATTGATAACGGAGTTCGGCCAAAACCCGGCCTACGTCTCCGCTCCCAACTCAACCGTTGAGAGATTCCTACCGCTTGCTTTTCAATGGTTTTAGCAAGAAACCCACTAGGCTTTGAGGTAGCACTAGGACCTATTACAGCTTGCTTTTGGTGGTTAAGCAAGAACCCACTTGCTTTCAATGGTTTAGCAAGAACCCACTAGCCTTTTTAACGGGTGAAGGCTAGCTCACCGTGTCTCAAGCTTTTTAAAGGAAAAGCTTGTGAACCTCTTCACACCTTAGTGGTGGTGTGAGAACCCAAAGAAAAGGGGATGAGAAAAGAGTTTGGGCTTTGTAGGCACAAACCCAAATTGAAAGCTCAAAAAGATAAAAACAATAAAACCCGTAATTGGAGAAGCCTTGGGCGCCTTTGATTGATTGATGATGTTTGAAGGCCGCTTCCAAGCTTCTTTGGTGGTGCTCTTGGATGTGGAATTGGATTGGAGCACGTTGGGTTCCTTGAGGAAATCCGCCGGAGGTTCACCAAAATGATCAACAATGTGTCCGGTGGCTTGGGTTAAGTTCCGGGGCTTCCTAGGCCTTTATTTATAGGCTAGGAACCTTCAAGTATCCGTTGGAGGGCTTTGGAGCCGTTGGAAAAGGCCTCAGAGCCGTTGGGAGGCTTTTGGAGTTGACTGGTCAAAGCGAACGGCTAGTTTGACCAGGGCTACCGGCTGGCCGGTACAGGTCCACCGGCTGACCGGTGCCTTGACAGTGGCTGAGAATTTTGGTCCAGGCTCTACCGGTCGACCGGTGCCAGAGCCACCGGTCGACCGGTGGTGAGGCAGTAGCAAACCCTGTTCAGTCTGGGTGCCACCGGCTGGCCGGTGCTGAGGCCACCGGCTGACCGGTGGTGAGGCAGTGGCTCCCCTTTGAGAGCAGGTGCCACCGGCTGGCCGCTGGTGTGCCACCGGCTGGCCGGTGGTCTGAATTACAGTCCACTTTGCCTTCTTTCTTGGTCCATTTTCTTGGCAACCTTGTGCCTATCATTCACAACACTTAAAACACAATATTAGATAAATAAGAAAGGTGATTGTGATCATGAAAATTAAACAACGAGGGGAACGAGATGTACAACACTTTATACATTCCATGTGTGGTATGAACGAGTCATATCATTTTAAGGGGGCGGTAGTCCGCACTTCCTCAAATGAAATTATCGTATGTATATACAACATGAAACGAATAATGGTATGAAATAAAATGGCATTACAGAAGCTTATATATAAAATATATATCATTAATATCATATTTAATTACAGTGCCATCATAATGGCCACCATGAGAGGCGGTAAGATGTATTTGAACAATCATCGTTTCGTGAGGCGTTAGTTTGCCATCCACAGAAACATTATGTTCATCATCCATTAGATGGAGTTGTGTGTATGTGTAGTTTGAATACTTCTTATAACAACATCCTAGTATATTGAGGATACTGGTGTTGTTACAAAAGAAAGGAAATAAAAAGATTTTGGGGGTTGAAGAAGCAAAATAAATGAAAATAATTTAAGAGAAATCGTTACCTTTAATTTAGGTAACTCACTTTGGTTAGAACCAAAGGACTTGTTGAAATGCTTTCTGCCTAAGGGGAAGCTTCAAGGAGGAGGAGAGGGATGTGGGGAGCTTAGTTGGGCAGAGTTTGGACGAGCCAAGTGGCTTGAGAGGTGTGAGGAATGAGTAGAAGTGGTCTCCTTTTATAAGGGGGAGGAGGGGCTCTTTAGGAAAGAGTGAAAGTATTACTTTATAATATAATTATATTCGGTTTATAATGGTCCAAAAATCATTGAGGTCAAAGATACGATGACTCATATTCTAAATAACATCAACCAATAAGAATTGGACAGGTTTTAGATAATATTTTAATCATTATAATCTTATTTATTTAAATGATTTATTAATGAGGTAAACATTGCATCATTATTGTGTCATTAATAATTTAAATTATTTGATGTCTAAAAATTATAAATAAAATATCATTATGTAGGAAATCTGTTTATCTTTCTAATGAATATTTATAATCGAAAATCCAACATGTATAACCCTATGTAAAAATTGTTCTTCTAAAAGATGTAAGCTTATGCCATTTTTATTTTTATTTTAACTTTATTAATATAATGTGTCATTATCACTTACAAGTGGCTCCAAGGGGTCCCCAAATTGACCCAAGGATGCCCATGGTCGGGTATGTGTCCACCAATAAGGTTAGGACACATTTTAGGGTAATTTTGTATTATTATAATATTATTTTTTTAACCCTTATTTACCGGATTTACCCTTTAACCATGGTAAATAAAATATTTACCACAGTAACTATTCAAAATGTCTAAAAATAAAAGTTACCTATTTACACAATTTGAACATCCTGATTCCAAATATGGAATCCATTTTCCTAAATTCAAAACACAAAAGTGGCAGAAATTAATTTAAAATTAATTCCCGCTGTCAAAACAAAAAGCGTGTTTTTAAGAGGTAATAACTATCAAAAGATTGACACTTGTTTATGTTCGGTTTAATTGTAAAATTATGTCCAATGACCAACATTATATTAAATGGTAAAAATATATTCTAAATATACTTTAAAACCACTCAAATTCACAATTTATCACTATTAATTATTTTGATTAAAAAAGTTGTTTTTAATTAAAATTTAGTAATTTTCACTATTCATCAAAATATGAAAGTTATCCGAAAAGTACCAAAATTTCACCTTAGGCTAAATTCGATATTCCGAATCCAAAAATGAAGTCCATTTTCAAATATAAAATATATATAATTTCAAAAAGTAGGTATTACTATTCATAACGGCTAGTTTGATTAGTTATGGTGTGTTAGAACTCGGTGTTGCGTACAACACACGCTATCACATTATTCAAAGAGAAGCGTACCGTAGAAGCTTGGGGTGTTACATTCTCCCCTCCTTCAAATAATTGCGTCCTCGCAATTTCTAGGGTATTACTGCATAAAAAGACTCGGGTGGTTCTTCATCATAAGTTCCTCGGGTTCCCACGTTGCCTCTTCCATCTTATGATTTCTCCACAAAACTTTTACCAGACGCGTCGTCCGGTTTCTCAGTACTTGTTCTCTCGTATCAAGAATCTTGACGGGCTCTTCGCAATAAGACAGATCGGGTTCCAGTTCTAATTCCTCATAGGTGAGTACATGCGTTGGGTCAGGCATGTATTTTCTCAACAGAGATACGTGGAACACATCGTGAACTTTGGAGAGACTTGGCGGCATTGCCAATCGGTAAGCTACAGCCCCAATTCGTTCTAGAATTTCGAAAGGTCCGATGTACCTGGGACTCAATTTACCTTTCTTTCCAAAACGTATGACTCCCTTCCATGGAGATACCTTTAGGAAAACATGATTACCGACTTGAAATTCCAAATCCTTCCTTCGATTATCGGCATAGCTCTTCTGCCTACTTTGAGCTGCTTTGATGTGATTTTGAATTACCTTCACCTTCTCCACCGTTTCCTCCACCAGTTCTGGGCCTACAAGTTTTCTTTCACCAACATCATCCCAACAGGTTGGTGTACGACATCTCTTTCCGTATAACGCTTCATATGGTGCCATTTGTATACTCGAATGGAAGCTATTGTTATAGGAAAATTCTACCAGTGGTAAATATTGATCCCACATACCCTGAAAATCAAGTGAGCAAGATCTGAACATGTCTTCTAAGGTCTGAATAGTCCGTTCTAATTGTCCGTCTGTCTGAGGGTGGTAAGCAGTGCTCAAATGAAGTTCAGTATCCAGGGATTTCTGAAGACTTTTCCAAAATCTTGAAGTAAAACGGGGATCACAATCAGAAACAATCGATAGGGGTACACCATGAAGTCTCACAACTTCATTAATGTATAGTCTTGCTAGACGTTCCAGGGGTAGATCTTCTCTTATAGCAAGAAAATGTGCTGACTTGGTAAGACGATCAACAATAACCCATATTGCATCGTTCCTTCTAGGAGTCTTTGGTAGCCCCATGACAAAGTCTATCGTAATATTGTCCCATTTCCACTCCGGTATGGGAAGAGGTTGCATGACTCCTCCAGGCTGTTGCCTTCCAGCTTTCACTTGTTGACAAACCATACATCTTGACACAAAATCAGCAATCTCCCTCTTCATATTGTCCCACCAAAAATGTTCTTTCAAATCTCTATACATTTTGGTGCTCTCAGGGTGTATAGAGAAATTGGAACTATGAGAATCATCCAGCAATTCCCTTTTTAGATCAGGTATATTGGGAACACAAATTCTCTTCCCGAATTTCAAAATTCCATCTTCATACACAAAGTCTCTCAATCTCCCATCATTCACAGCTTTAATCTTCTTCTGAAATTCTTCATCATCGGTCTGAGAACTCTTAATCCTTTCTAGTAAAGATGGTTTGGCAACCATTTGAAAAAGCATTGATGTTTTACCTTCACTGGTTATTCCCATGTCCATCTTCACTAGATCCATGAAAATTGGATCCCTTTCAATTCTCATCATGTTCAGAACTCCATGGTCTTTTCTGCTCAAAGCATCTGCTACTTTGTTTGCTTTCCCCGGGTGGTAGTGTATCGTGCAATCATAATCCTTGAGTAATTCAAGCCATCTCCTTTGCCTCATGTTGAGTTCTTTTTGTGAGAAAATATACTTCAAACTCTTGTGATCAGTATAAATCTCACATTTTCACCATAGAGGTAGTGCCTCCATATCTTCAAAGCAAATATTACAGCTGCTAACTCGAGATCATGAGTAGGATAGTTTTGTTCATGAATTTTCAACTGTCGTGATGCATAGGCAATAACTCTATCATTCTGCATAAGGACACAACCAAGTCCTTTCTTCGATGCATCACTATAAATAACGAACCCATCATTCCCGGATGGTAGAGTCAATATAGGAGCATTGACTAATCTTTTCTTCAGTTCTTCGAAACATTCTTCACACTCTTTTGTCCAAACAAATTTAACCCCTTTACGTGTGAGCTTCGTTAATGGGTTAGCCAATCGGGCAAAATTCTGGACGAAACGTCGATAATAACCTGCCAAACCAATAAAACTACGTACCTCAGTTATACTCGTAGGTGCTGGCCATTCTTGGATTGCTTTGGTCTTAGAAGGATCAACAGAGATTCCATCTTTAGAGACAATATGGCCAAGAAAAGAAATCTCCTGAAGCCAGAATTCACACTTGCTAAACTTCCCATATAATTCATGCCTCCTCAGAGTCTTCAAGATAATGCGCAAGTGATTTTCATGATATTCGTAGGTTTTGGAGTATACCAAGATATCATCAATAAATACCACCACAAATTCATCGAGATACTCCTTGAAAACTCTATTCATCAGATCCATGAATACAGAGGGTGCATTAGTCAATCCAAACGGCATAACAGTAAACTCGTAATGCCCGTACCTGGTTCGAAATGCTGTCTTCGGAATGTCTTCCTTCTTTACACACAACTGATGGTATCCAGATCGAAGGTCAATCTTTGAAAAGTATTGAGCTCCATGCAGTTGGTCAAATAAATCATCAATACGAGGTAGGGGATACTTGCTCTTTATCGTTATAGCATTGATCTCCCTGTAGTCGATACATAACCTCATAGATCCATCTTTCTTTTTAACAAAAAGAACAGGGGCTCCCCATGGAGAAACACTAGGGCGAATAAATCCCTTATTACTCAATTCCTCTAGTTGTTTCTTTAGTTCGACTAACTCTACAGTGGCCATTCTATAAGGGGTATTCGATATAGGCCTTGATCCAGGAATCAAATCAATAGAAAACTCAACTTCTCGTTCTGGAGGATGTCCAGGTAAATCTTTCGGAAATACATCTACAAATTCTTTCACAACAGGTACATCCTCTATTTGAACATTCCTTTCCTCACCGACAGTTATTTCATTCTCTTCCTCCCCAATAATTGAATTAAGTTGAGCTACTGGGGGTGGATCTAAATAAGAATTAGGTGGTGACGATTCTGCTCTAAAAATAAGGTGCTCCTTATCATTATCATCAAGAATCGTAACCTCTTTCTTCTTACAATAAATCTTCGCATCATAGTCCGAAAGCCAGTCCATACCGAGGATTATATCAAACTCAATCATAGGTATGACGATGAGATCAGCTGATAAAGAAAATTTATGTGCTCTAATGGGGACTGATTCACAAAACTTTGTTGCAATGATACTTCCCTTAGGAGTTTTAACTGACAACTCCCTTATTAAATAAAATTGGAAATATCTAATTTTCTTAGCAAACTGGGAAGATATGAAACAATGCGATGATCCAGAATCAAATAATGCATTTGCTAAACTTGAGGAAACCATTAAATTACCTGCCACAACCTCTTTCGGAGCTTCTACCTCAGCAGTAGTGATAGCATAAGCCTGGCCTTGATCCCTTGGCCTTTTCTGAGGTAAGTTCTCCTGACGCTTAGGGCATGCATTTGCATAATGCCCCATCTCCCTGCAATTGTAGCACTGAACGTTGGTAGCTTCCTTCTTCCCCTTGCAATCATGAGCTTGGTGGCCTTTTTCACCACACTTGTAACAGACTCCCATTCCCTTCAGGCAAGCACCGGGGTGTTTCTTCCCGCACTTACCACAAGATGGATATTCAACCTTTCCCTTCTTCCCCTTATTTCCATTCCCAGATTGATCAGCAGGTCTCTTCTTCTCTTGCTTTGCTTTAAAGTAATAAGACTTAGAGAATTCATTTTCGGTCTTGATAGCACATGAGACAATGTCTTCGTACGATGAAAAGGATTGTGAGACTAATGCTCGACGGAGAAATGGTTTTAACCCATCAAAGAAACGATCAATCTTACTTCTTGGGTTGCGAATATAATCACCAGCGTACCTCGCTAACCTTGTAAAGTTAGCCTCATACTTTGTGACATTCTCATCCTCCTTTTGTCTCAGACTCAGAAATTGTCTTTCCATATCTGCTCGATGGTCGCGAGGAAAGTATTTTTCTAAAAACAGATCTTTGAACTCCCTCCATTCCATATTTGACACTTCATCATCTTCTTTCGTATTTTGAATCAATGACCACCATTGATCAGCATCTCCAGTGAGGCGGTAAACTGCCATGATAACTTTTTCCCTTTCACTGCTCCCCAAAGCCTGAAATATTTTCTCTAGGGAAAATATCCATTGCTCAGCTACTAAGGGATTTGTATTCCCATTGAACGTTGGTGGTTGTTTCCTCATGAATCTATCTAACATTGATCCTCCACGCTGCGGATCAGGGTGCTCCATATGGGTAAGGTTATTATTCATAACCTTAGTAAGTTGTCCCAGTATGGTGATTAGCTGATCAGCACCAGTTGCATCACCAGCCCTTTGTTCATGAATTTTCAACTGTCGTGATGCATAGGCAATAACTCTATCATTCTGCATAAGGACACAACCAAGTCCTTTCTTCGATGCATCACTATAAATAACGAACCCATCATTCCCCGATGGTAGAGTCAATATAGGAGCATTGACTAATCTTTTCTTCAGTTCTTCGAAACATTCTTCACACTCTTTTGTCCAAACAAATTTAACCCCTTTACGTGTGAGCTTCGTTAATGGGTTAGCCAATCGAGCAAAATTCTGGACGAAACGTCGATAATAACCTGCCAAACCAATAAAACTACGTACCTCAGTTATACTCGTAGGTGCTGGCCAGTCTTGGATTGCTTTGGTCTTAGAAGGATCAACAGAGATTCCATCTTTAGAGACAATATGGCCAAGAAAAGAAATCTCCTGAAGCCAGAATTCACACTTGCTAAACTTCCCATATAATTCATGCCTCCTCAGAGTCTTCAAGATAATGCGCAAGTGATTTTCATGATATTCGTAGGTTTTGGAGTATACCAAGATATCATCAATAAATACCACCACAAATTCATCGAGATACTCCTTGAAAACTCTATTCATCAGATCCATGAATACAGAGGGTGCATTAGTCAATCCAAACGGCATTACAGTAAACTCGTAATGCCCGTACCTGGTTCGAAATGCTGTCTTCGGAATGTCTTCCTTCTTTACACACAACTGATGGTATCCAGATCAAAGGTCAATCTTTGAAAAGTATTGAGCTCCATGCAGTTGGTCAAATAAATCATCAATACGAGGTAGGGGATACTTGTTCTTTATCGTTATAGCATTGATCTCCCTGTAGTCGATACATAACCTCATAGATCCATCTTTCTTTTTAACAAAAAGAACAGCGGCTCCCCATGGAGAAACACTAGGGCGAATAAATCCCTTATTACTCAATTCCTCTAGTTGTTTCTTTAGTTCGACTAACTCTACAGTGGCCATTCTACAAGGGGTATTCGATATAGGCCTTGATCCAGGAATCAAATCAATAGAAAACTCAACTTCTCGTTCTGGAGGATGTCCAGGTAAATCTTTCGGAAATACATCTACAAATTCTTTCACAACAGGTACATCCTCTATTTGAACATTCCTTTCCTCACCGACAGTTATTTCATTCTCTTCCTCCCCAATAATTGAATTAAGTTGAGCTACTGGGGGTGGTTCTAAATAAGAATTAGGTGGTGACGATTCTGCTGTAAAAATAAGGTGCTCCTTATCATTATCATCAAGAATCGTAACCTCTTTCTTCTTACAATAAATCTTCGCATCATAGTCCAAAAGCCAGTCCATACCAAGGATTATATCAAACTCAATCATAGGTATGACGATGAGATCAGCTGATAAAGAAAATTTATGTGCTCTAATGGGGACTGATTCACAAAACTTTGTTGCAATGATACTTCCCTTATGAGTTTTAACTGACAACTCCCTTATTAAATCAAATTGGAAATATCTAATTTTCTTAGCAAACTGGGAAGATATGAAACAATGCGATGATCCAGAATCAAATAATGCATTTGCTAAACTTGAGGAAACCATTAAATTACCTGCCACAACCTCTTTCGGAGCTTCTACCTCAGCAGTAGTGATAGCATAAGCCTGGCCTTGATCCCTTGGCCTTTTCTGAGGTAAGTTCTCCTGACGCTTAGGGCATGCATTTGCATAATGCCCCATCTCCCTGCAATTGTAGCACTGAACGTTGGTAGCTTCCTTCTTCCCCTTGCAATCATGAGCTTGGTGGCCTTTTTCACCACACTTGTAACAGACTCCCATTCCCTTCAGGCAAGCACCGGGGTGTTTCTACCCGCACTTACCACAAGATGGATATTCAACCTTTCCCTTCTTCCCCTTATTTCCATTCCCAGATTGATCAGCAGGTCTCTTCTTCTCTTGCTTTGCTTTAAAGTCATAAGACTTAGAGAATTCCTTTTCGGTCTTGATAGCACATGAGACAATGTCTTCGTACGATGAAAAGGATTGTGAGACTAATGCTCGACGGAGAAATGGTTTTAACCCATCAAAGAAACGATCAATCTTACTTCTTGGGTTGCGAATATAATCACCAGCGTACCTCGCTAACCTTGTAAAGTTAGCCTCATACTTTGTGACATTCTCATCCTCCTTTTGTCTCAGACTCAGAAATTGTCTTTCCATATCTGCTCGATGGTCGCGAGGAAAGTATTTTTCTAAAAACAGATCTTTGAACTCCCTCCATTCCATATTTGACACTTCATCATCTTCTTTCGTATTTTGAATCAATGACCACCATTGATCAGCATCTCCAGTGAGGCGGTAAACTGCCATGATAACTTTTTCCCTTTCACTGCTCCCCAAAGCCTGAAATATTTTCTCTAGGGAAAATATCCATTGCTCAGCTACTAAGGGATTTGTATTCCCATTGAACGTTGGTGGTTGTTTCCTCATGAATCGATCTAACATTGATCCTCCACGCTGCGGATCAGGGTGCTCCATACGGGTAAGGTTATTATTCATAACCTGAGTAAGTTGTCCCAGTATGGTGATTAGCTGATCAGCACCAGTTGCATCACCAGCCCCACTATAATTATCTTGAGCAGGAGGGAAATCCCTACATGGAGTGCGTGCATTGATACGGTTTCCATTTCTTCCACTAGGCGCCATTTCTAAACAATGGCATAAACTAGATCAGTTTATGAATCAAAATACATAATCCCATACTTATAAAACACTTAGCATAAATTGAACTATTTATGGATATAATCCATAATCATAAAAATGTTTTCTTTGAGGAATTATATACTCATAAACCCTTCATAATGATTTTTAAAGATAGTGAGAATTATCCTAAGCATATCCCCCGGGAGTGTCGTAACCAAGAGTGCAGCAAGGCCCGTTGTCGTGCACCAGTTCCCGTTCGAGTCTAGCTCAAAGCGGTGTTTTCGGGTTTTACCCCTAGGTACATCTGTGCCAGAGCCGCCTCTACCTGCTCGTATCCAGACAGGGATGTATTGCTCGAAAAACTCACAAAATCTCTACAATACCAAAATTCTAGGAAGTTCTTCTATACTAATCCTCAAAGTTCATCTTAGGTCTACGTGCTCTAATCAGAGTTTATCTAAATCTAGCTTCCATGGTTTGTACTAAACTTCCTCTGATACCAACTGTAACGCCCCGACCCCAGTTACCCAGAGTCGGTGCATTATTACATAACATTGGCATGATCACAAGAAAGATCAAATCCCGAAAGACCGATTGGTTTAGTAGCTTTGGAAACACTAGATATAATCATAAAGTTTTACATTACATTTCAAAGTGAAAAACTACTACAACAACAAAGTCTTCATATCCACACTATTAACCCCTCATAATATCCCTGCAAGTCATTCATAAATTACTTCTTCACTACCTGGGAAAAATAAAACATAGAAAAGGGGTGAGCTCAAATGCCCAGTAAGGATAACAATATAGCGGAACATTCAAAATAAGCATAAACATTTAAGGCAATGAATTACTAAAACAAAAGCCTTTTAAAATTGAACTTCAACATAGTATGGAAAAAGTAAAATGAAATAATGCCATTTACTTGTTCACATGGATATTCTACTAATCGAATAATCACATGCAATATCAATAACCACTTTCATAATGTTGGAATGCATAATGCCAGACTATCATAACCACATAGCCAAGGCCTCGTGCCAAGACTACAAATAAGATTTTGTCAAGGCCTTGTGCCAAGACACTAGTTTGTATCATGAGACCTACCGATGCATCGAGGAGCTATAGCGGGCTCTACCCGTCACTTATTAAGTCCAATGCATTCCCATATGAAAAGGTTTATAACATAAACATTCGTACTAAAACTAGCATACGAAATGTCAATAATTTCACCATAAAATATGAATGGTATAAAAATAGCACATCCACAGTCAAACATATCACAAAACCTTCAATACAATATAGAAGTTTTGTATCATAATAAATCAACTTCAAATAATCTTAAAATCCATCAAAGGATGTTGAAATAGATGAAATCAAAATTCTTTTTAAAGAAGTATCTCCTTTTATTTTGAAATCATTTAAGATCCATATAAAATAAAACATTTTCTTTGAAAATATTCTTATAAGCTTGTATGGAAAGCTTCGACGATTTTATAACGGCGGAAAATAACCGCACCCGCCGTATAAGTTAAAAAAACATTCTTACCTCAATTCAGTCGAAAAGGTTAAAAAGGACCTTGTTTTGAAAACGACGGAAAGATTCCTTTATAAACCTCTTATAAAAAGTCAAACAAGGGTATAAATGACTTTAACCCATATTCTTGTAAATAGTAAAACTGTTTTGAAATACATTTCAAAGAAACATGGATGTGGATGATAAAGAGGTCCCAGTAGATTATTACGTATAAACAACCTCGGATAATGAAGAGATTGTGAAATAACCCTTACCTTGTACTTTTCCTTGGTTGGGGTAGGTTAACCTCCTGTATAATAGTGAAATAATTGTTACTAAATTATACAAGAATCATATACATTAATATGATATCATATATGATCTTTTAATATTGATTTGATAATAATATCTTAGTATTATCGCCGTTTCGGGTGTTAACTTACTCATTTTCTTTATATGTTTTGTTACATAAGTCATGTTTGTTGTATCTTATTCATATATAGAATGATATCAAGTCCTTAAACATCATTTTTAAATAATTAAATGATAATTATACTTGAATGGATACGATGGAGAATGAATCTCATCGCGTTCGTGGAGACGGTAGTCCGTACGTACGCACGAACGCTACTTCCATTTAATTTTTATTTTAAAAGAATCGAATACAAATGATACATAGGTATATTAATATTCCAGTATAATATAATATTTTATATATGTTACTTAAGTTAATTAACACCATCCTTTATACGTTCCATGTGTGGTATGAACGAGTCATATCATTTTAAGGGGGCGGTAGTCCGCACTTCCTCAAATGAAATTATCGTATGTATATACAACATGAAACGAATAATGGTATGAAATAAAATGGAATTACAGAAGCTTATATATAAAATATATATCATTAATATCATATTTAATTACAGTGCCATCATAATGGCCACCATGAGAGGCGGTAAGATGTATTTGAACAATCATCGTTTCGTGAGGCGTTAGTTTTCCATCCACAGAAACATTATGTTCATCATCCATTAGATGGAGTTGTGTGTATGTGTAGTTTGAATCCTTCTTATAACAAAATCCTAGTATATTGAGGATACTGGTGTTGTTACAAAAGAAAGGAAATAAAAAGAGTTTGGGGGTTGAAGAAGCAAAATAAATGAAAATAATTTAAGAGAAATCGTTACCTTTAATTTAGGTAACTCACTTTGGTTAGAACCAAAGGACTTGTTGAAATGCTTTCTGCCTAAGGGGAAGCTTCAAGGAGGAGAAGAGGGATGTGGGGAGCTTAGGTGGGCAGAGTTTGGACGAGCCAAGTGGCTTGAGAGGTGTGAGGAATGAGTAGAAGTGGTCTCCTTTTATAAGGGGGAGGAGGGGCTCTTTAGGAAAGAGTGAAAGTATTACTTTATAATATAATTAGATTCGGTTTATAATGGTCCAAAAATCATTGGGGTCGAAGATAAGATGACTCATATTCTAAATAACATCAACCAATAAGAATTGGACAGGTTTTAGATAATATTTTAATCATTATAATCTTATTTATTTAAATGATTTATTAATGAGGTAAACATTGCATCATTATTGTGTCATTAATAATTTAAATTATTTGATGTCTAAAAATTATAAATAAAATCTCATTATGTAGGAAATCTTTTTAGCTTTCTAATGAATATTTATAATCGAAAATACAACATGTATAACCCTATTTAAAAATTGTTCTTCTAAAAGATGTAAGCTTATGCCATTTTTATTTTTATTTTAACTTTATTAATATAATGTGTCATTATCACTTACAAGTGGCTCCAAGGGGTCCCCAAATTGACCCAAGGATGCCCATGGTCGGGTATGTGTCCACCAATAAGGTTAGGACACGTTTTAGGGTAATTTTGTATTATTATAATATTATTTTTTTAACCCTTATTTACCGGATTTACCCTTTAACCATGGTAAATAAAATATTTACCACAGTAACTATTCAAAATGTCTCAAAATAAAAGTTACCTATTTACACAATTTGAACATCCTGATTCCAAATATGGAATCCATTTTCATAAATTCAAAACACAGAAGTGGCAGAAATTAATTTAAAATTAATTCCCGCTGTCAAAACAAAAAGCGTGTTTTTAAGAGGTAATAACTATCAAAAGATTGACACTTGTTTATGTTCGGTTTAATTGTAAAATTATGTCCAATGACCAACATTATATTAAATGGTAAAAATATATTCTAAATATACTTTAAAACCACTCAAATTCACAATTTATCACTATTAATTATTTTTATTAAAAAAGTTGTTTTTAATTAAAATTTAGTAATTTTCACTATTCATCAAAATATGAAAGTTATCCGAAAAGTACCAAAATTTCACCTTAGGCTAAATTCGATATTCCGAATCCAAAAATGAATTCCATTTTCAAATATAAAATATATATAATTTCAAAAAGTAGGTATTACTATTCATAACGGCTAGTTTGATTAGTTATGGTGTGTTAGAACTCGGTGTTGCGTACAACACACGCTATCACATTATTCAAAGAGAAGCGTACCGTAGAAGCTTGGGGTGTTACATTGATTGTATGAGAAATTTATTCTATAGAAATGAACAAGAAAATGTGCTAGGGTTTTTATGGTGATATTTATGATAGATCTTGAATCAATTTATTTTGAATATCTGAAAAAAGTGGTACTAATACAACTACTTAATATTTATACTCTATATATATATTCTTCTATCTTTCATGATATATTTTAAATGGAAATAAAAAAAATACATGGGATAACATATTTAAAACTCTATTTTTTCCAAAACCAATGTTTTGTGAACATCGAACCAACTGTGCATTTTCAATGTCATACGATTGTCTATTTCTTCACCGACACATCTCTCAAGGGAAGAAGTTCTTCTACTTCGGCTTTAACTACCTTGGTAATATGATACATTATAATCCTCCAAAAATATTACATGTGCCTTAATATTTTAACTTTTAATTCATTGGGTTGTAATTTTTTAACACTATTTCCCATCTATCACACACAATCTATTTTTTTATTTATGATTTTACACAAAAATGAATTATTGGTTATTATTTTTCTTCATTTTGTAACTCTCAGATCCAAAATGTAGGATCTAAGGGTTGTGACTCCCTATATCTAAAATCTAGACTATTTGGGTTGTGACTCCCTTTATCTAAAGACAGGTTGTAAGGGTTGTGTCTCCCCATACAAAATTTAGTTTTGTAGTTATCCATACACTACAAATTGATTTTTAATTGGGCTATGATTCTCTCATAAAGATCATTTTTAATGAAAATGAATCTCTCGCCGAGTAGAGAGATATAAATGTTGAAGTAGGACCATGTGGGAAAAACTTACAATAAACAATATCCCTATGTTATTCAATTTTCCCTCTACTAATTAACCTTTATAATTTACTGTGATAATTAATTTAGTTAATCAATTTAAATGATTAATTTTTTTAATATTGTCTATTCACCCCCTCTAGACCATATCTGATTTCCATATCTGACCTAAAAATTAGAATGAGAGGGTAATCCTTTTTAGAATTGATTATATCTATTCTGATATATACCAATTGGTATCATAGGGTGCTATTTTTAAAAATTATTCACTATGTTGTTCTCCTTCTGATACCTAACAATTCGTATTAAATGGTAACCTTCTTAAAAATAGATTAGCTCTCTCATTATCTTTCTCAATTCCAAAACTTAGTATCACTAATTACTCCTTTAATTTTGGAAACCCTTTTATATAGTCTGATTTAATATTTTTATTATGATAACATATTCCTATACCTCATAGTATAAGGATAAATATCCTATTAAACGGAAAGATTGAACCCAAATGATGATTGGATTCTTCAAATGAAACCCCACTAGGATGGAAATGATTATGTCTAATAGATATTTTTAATAGAGTCTTACCTCAGAAGGTTTATCATTTAGGAACGGTCTATCAGGTCAAAATAGTACACACTTCCTAAAGATGACCTAGACACTCTTACCCTAATTGATGGTACTAAATATTTTTTAAATTACAAAGTTGTTAATATTTTATAATATGATATTAAGAGAAGTTTTTCTAGTCATGTGTATGCTTGTAAGAAAACTCAATAAATATGGAAGATTCAACAAGTTATTCACCACGATTCTGAAAAAAAATCTATACTAAACATGGAATGTTTCCTGATGAGTACCATGAAATCAAGATGGGTGAAGATGAAACAGTAAACAAAATGCACTATATATTCACAAACATTATTAATGGAGTGAATTCACATGGATAAGCACTTGAAAACCTTGTACTTGTTGAAATATTTATATGAGAATTACAAAATAAATGACATGAAAATAATATTTTCATTGATGAAATCAAGAATTTCAAAGAATAAAAACATAACAAATTTATTGGATCAATACTTCAATATGAACTATAATTGAAGAACATAGATGATTAGGAGACCATGAAAAGAAAATTTGTAGCTTTTAAATATGTGAATGTTGTTTCTAATGACTCTTCTGATTCTAATCTACAAGAAATTGAAACAGAAGTTATAGATTATATTTCGACTAGAGTATACAAAATAATGAAAAATAAAGGATTTAAGAATTGGTTTCGAAAAATCCCTAAAAAAGAAAAATATAAGGGAGATAAGAAATATGGTTAAAATTTTAATGATTCATTTGTAACTTTTTCTGAGTTCATGAAGAAATGGAATATCAAACATGATTATAATAAACTAAAAACTAATGAAAAATACAATAAAAAGGACAAAAAGGCATTGACCACTAGCTGTACATATACAGAAGAATCTAATTCTAGTGAACAATATGGAAATGAAAAATAATCTACTAACCTATGCTTCGTGGAATCACCAAATAAGGTTATTAATTATTTTTTTATTATAAATTTTCTAACTCTAAATGTGATTCTGAAAACCCCAATGTTTTTGAATTAAAAAATGTAATTGAACGGCTGTGAAAATATATTTTCAATGATACTAATTTATATAGTAAAAATAATGAAAATAAGGAAAAACTTATTTTAGAAAATAAAGTCATTTTATAATAAGATGAAAAATTAAGAAAAATTAATTCTACTTCTCATTCAAAGGTTTATGAAAATTTTGAGAATATTCATGATGTAAATGATAATTTGGAAAAAATATGAATATATTAAACATTGTTTATGTTATTTTATTCATGGTTGTGAAAAAATGTCATAAAATGATTTCTTTGACTGAAAATGATAAAAATAATGATAGTTTTGGATATGATAAGAGATTACCCAAAATGATTGAAACTCATTTTGTAAAAAGTTAAAATGGTTTTACTTCAACTATTACTTGTTTTGAAATGTGGAATTAGAGGTCATAATGAAAATTATTGTTCTCTTAGATTCAAATAATATCTGGGATATACTAAAACAAATATTTCAAAATCTTTATTATCAAGATTAACTTACAATACATGGTTAAATTAAGTTTGGGTACCTAAATAATTCATTACTAATCCTATAATACCCAAAGTACCTTGGGTACCAAAATTTTCAAGTAATTGATTTCTGTCGGAATGATTCCTTGGATTCCTCAAGAACAATATATGATACATGGATAGTGTATCCTTTAGTTATGTGACTAGAGACCCATAAAAGTTTACCTATTACAATGCATGTGAAGGATACATTGTTACTTTTAGAGACAATTCCAAAGGAAAAGTAAATGTTTTTGGTAAAGTTGGTATTTAAAATTATACTTTTATTTCTAATGATTTATATATTGAATAATTAAAACAAAGTTTAATTTTTGTTTCACAATTTTGTGATGATGGAATGGAAGATAAATTTCAAAATGATAAATTTTTTGTTTTTAGAAATTAATCTTTATTATTTTATTCTAATCTAATAGATAATATTTGTATTATTGATTTTTATAATCTATCTATTCAATATGTAAAGTGTTTTAATTCTTTTTAGAAAGATATAATCCAAGGGAATCGACATATAGATCATTTCAATTTCATAATGTTGCATAAGCTATCAAACATGTGAATGTGTAATAGCTTCCTTACATGAAGGAGGAACATCTTCAAATATGTAAATCTTGCATGAAAGGGAAGAAACAAATAATTTCTTATAGACCCATCAATCAAATAAGTACTAATAGAACTTTACTGTTATAACATCATTATTTATTTAGTCACACAAAAATTTCCATCCTTGGTTGAAAAAAATTAAATTAGTTATTATTGAAGATTATAGTAGATTTACATGGGAATACTTTCTTGCTCATAAAATTTAAATTTTATATAGATTCACTTCCTTTTGTAAATTAGTTTAAAATAAAAAAGGTTATGATAATTAATAGTCATAGTGATAAAGTACATGAATTTCATATTTTAGATTTTGATTTTGTTTCAAAATAATGGATATTATCATAATTTTTCTAATACTAAAACTCCACAACAAAATGGTGTCGTAGAATATAAAAATAAGAATCTTATTGAAATGGCTCGAACTATATTAAGTGAATATAATTTTCCTATATATTTCTTGGATGAGGCTGTTTTTGCTGCTTTTAATATTTCAAATTGAATTCTTTTTTGACATTTGAAAAAGAAAATTCCTTATTAATTATATAAAAATAAAATGTCTAAAGTTGGTTATTTTAGATTTTTTAGTTGTAAAGTTTTATTTTAAATTCAATAGATAATTTATATTAATTTGATTCTAAAAGTAATGAAATTAATTTGCTTGGTAATTCCATGAATATTAAAGCTTATAGAGTTTAAAATAAAATAACTATGTTTATTAAAAAATCTGTTCATGTTATTCTAGATGAAAATAATGTTAATTAAAATTTTGATTCTAATGTTTTTTATGATGAGTTAATAAATTTGAATTTTGGTGAAGAAATTCCACAAGATAAGATTAAATCTATTGAGGGACAAAAAACTCCTTATAAACATTATCAAAAATCACGGATGATTCACAAGGATCATCCTTTTGAAAAAGTAATTAGTAATGTAGATTCTGGTTTAAAAACCAAAAATTATATTTTATATTTTTGTGATAATTCAGCTTTTATTTCTGATTATGTACCTTGTTTTGTTTGGAAATGGGGATGACATTATTTGATCAATGTTCAAACTTTAGAATAGGTTTCTAATAGGATTATTCATAGAACTAGAAACACCCAATGATTCTATATCTATTTGGACCTACTTTCCAAAGGTAGGTTGTCATTAGTTGTGGACCGATGGGGATTAAGAATTTGCATTGGTCAAGAGGATGGGAGGTCAGGCTCATCACACCTTTTTGGGGGGAATTATTTCCTACTCTGGGACTATCTTATTGATTTAATTTCTGTTCAAAAATCTTTATTAATACACCAAGCATGAAAATGAGTTTTCCTTTAGATTTGGAAATAGATGATTGATATGTATGATATTTAGAGAATCTTTTATATGTATTTGAGGTTCTTCATCAATGGAGAATGATCCGTATGTATTAGATATTCTTATTCAATGGTATCCTTCAATACATTATATAGAAATCTATTGGTCATTATGATGACCCTACTGGGTTTAAATCCACTCAGTAGGGCACTTGATGTTTATTATCATTAAAAAAGGAAAGGATTATTTCAGAGTTGGGATCATAACCACAAATGGGCTACCTACGTATCCTCGTTAAAAAGGAACCAGAAACCACGTAGTTCGATAATAATGATATATTTTAACGTTATTTGGGACAGGAATGAATTAATGAATGATGGGAATGAACCTTAGAATGGATTCCTACATACTCTACTTTTAAGGTAGAGATAAAAGTCTACGTAGTTCGAGTGAACAAATATGGGGATTATGCGTGGTTAACGGCCCAACAAGATATGTCCTGATCACTTTTACACTCTAAGCTCATGTGAGTCATGCTCAGTGTGAGAAATAAGAGGTATCAGTAAACCTGAAGATTGTGCCACGAAAGATGAAGTCACAAGAAATGTTGTGGGTCTTATGTTTGTATGACTACCCAAGTAGATGAAGACCAGGACTTACTTCAGGAAAGAAGCCCAAGAGCATGGTCCATAAAGGTATTTGTACTTTATGTAGATTTGGAGTTTTATCCCAGGGCTTACATCGGAGAAGGAGGCCCAAATTAAAAGGTACTTATGATTGGAGATTATTCCTGAGAAGGAGGGCCAAATCAATAGAAATTAATATTGGGGATTACTCCTAAGGAGGATTCCCAATGTTAAAGGAAACCATGAGTGGGGCTTACTCATGAGAAGGAGGCCTAGGTTAAGGAGACTTGGGGCTTAATGATGATGAGGATTCCCTAAATAAAAAGATCTTCTCATCTTAAATGATGTGTTTATATAGAGGAAAATCTCTAATCGTAGTGACATAAATCTTGTAAGTCAGGAGGTTTTGGGAGAGGTTCTCAGAGAATTCAATTCAGATAAGGAATCCAACAAAGTAACCATGCCTTAAATGGCTTTTAAAAGGGGTTTGAGGGCTAATGTCTTGAAGAGGATAGGTGGACGGGAGAGAGGTACACAAATGAAGTTGGCGCACAAGTGTAGGTCGCGTAAGTCATTTGAAACGCAAGTCTTGGCCATGAAAGTGTAATTTCTTGGCATGGATTCACCATGGAGATGGAGAATATGTAGGGTAATACTTGGGAGAGAATTAACTCAAGCCTTTATTATTATCCTAAGATGTTTCCAAAAGGGCAGCACACAAATTTCATCGAAAAGGTAGGGTGGCGCGCACGTGTTTCCATTTTTAAGGAGGTCTGGAATCTTAGGAATGCAAGTGTTGAAGAATTCTAAACACTTAGGCCTTATTCTACTCCTTCATGTCTTCTATTCTAGGTAAAAAGGTACCTTAGAAGATTTTAGAAGAGTAGATTTGAGACTAGGGTGACCAGAGCTTGAATTTGACTTAATATGAAAATTCGTCTTTGAAATGGGGGCCCATAGGGGATTTTTATAGGCCACCTTTCACCGTGGGTGAAAAACCAAATAGGGGGCACAAGTGAGTTGCACAACCCATATGTGGCACGCAAGTGACTTGCGCGGCACGCAAGTGACTTGCGCGTCTCACTCCAAAATGGGTTTTTGGTCCATGCTTTCATCAAATTTTTTTATTTTCTTCAAAGGGTGACCCTATTTGTGCTTAATGTATTCTCTGTTTCCAATCTTTGGACTTTGTGATGGAAAGGAGTGTCAAGAAAAGTCTCCCCTTAGAGTTGGATTCAAAAATGAAAGAGGATCCAGCTCTGAGGTAAAGCTGGAGAAATCAAGGGTCTGTGTATATTCTTATAATCTTGTTCATCAATGAAATAAAGTTCATTTTCAATAATTTGTACCTTCATTTTCTTGATAATTTCTCTTATGTTACCTAATCCAATGGGACTAGTAAACATAGTTTTATTTTTACTAGGGTTATATAAACAACCCCACAAAATTTTAATCTTTTAATTGATCAATATTTCCTAAATCATAAAAAATGTATGTTTACCGAGACGGGACTCTAATTTTGTTCAGAGTACCCTTTACGGGCTACCAATTTAATGAGTATCATGTCTTTTGTTATTATTAGTTTAAATTCATGCATGTTGGACTATGAAAATGAAAATATTTAATGTCCAATAGCTTTTACAGAATGGATGATATTGACTCAATTCATGATAATTTGTTTGGGAAATATATTACCATGTTCAAGTATGGAGGGGGAATATTGTATATTGTAACTTGATAAATTTTGAATCTGAGGAATGACATGGAAAAAGAGCTGAAATGCATTAGAGGAAGTATTTTCTATGAATGAATTTACCACTACTTGACAGACCCATTATGGGGACTTAATTATGCAGGACCAACTAGGTCATATGCTACATAGTCAAATAGTAGTATCTTTTAGCTGATAAGACCGTTATGTAGACAACTTATGCCAGGCCACCTAAGGGAATGTGCTACATAGTCGGGAAAAATAACTCTCAGAAATTTGACTTTCTATTGCTAAAAGACGAAGAATTTTTTATGGAAATTCAAATCTTCCAAAGCATAGAGTATTATTTATGGAGAAAGGTACTTGAATATGGAAAGGATATTTCAATCAGAATTGTCAATGAATTGGAGGAATGTGACTTTTACAAAGGTATAACCCAAAGGTAAGAATAAGGTATCTGTGGTTTAAAATCATATGACTAAAACCGAAGATAGAACCATTATACGACATATGGTCAAGTGGTCCAAGGTTATTTCATTTTTCTCTGAACAAATGAAGAAGGATGAAAATGTAACCCATAGAGTTGAATTATTTCAGATCATGAAAAAAACTATTGAACAAATATGTTAAAGATAGTAGTTTTTTTGCAGATCCCTACATATCTCCATTAAGACCAATAGGGAAAAGGAGGTTTATCCTAAGAATGAAGTTACCATTACTTGAAAAACCCATTATGGAGGTTCAACTATGCCGTACCAACCGGGGCATAAGCTGTATAGTCAAATAGTATCATCTTTTGGATGACAGGTCCATTATGTAGACATCTTATGCAAGGCCTCCTAAGGGAATGTGCAGCATAGTCAGAAAAAAGAACTCTCAGGTATTAGACATTTTGTGACCAGAAGTCAAGAAAAGGGTTATGGAGACCCTAAATATTATTTGTATAATGTTGCGGCTCTACCCTGAATTGAGATTCTGGATGTCACTACGTATCTCATTAGGATGAGAATCAAGACACACGTAGTTCTTGAAATATAGTTTAATGTCATGCATGATGAGATCATGGAAGATCTTAGTTCAGGTTTATAGAGCTCAGACCATAGTGAGGGAGACACATCATGCATTTTTTTATAAACCTGATGTGAATAAAGACCAGGGTGTTCCATATCACACCATGTGCTCCCAGGGGGACTTTTCAGCCAATGGACTAAAATTGGAGTTTGGGGTTAGGCCGAAAGGCTCGGGGCCGGACTCAAGGAATGCTTGAGCGTTTCTACGTATCCCATGAGTATGGGAATAAAGCTGCATGTAGTTCTTGAAATACCCTTTATAAATATTTGGTTCATACATATGAGGGGTAAATAAGACTTTATTGCAATTATGGCTGGACCCAAGATTAAAGACTTGGGTGTCACTTCATATCTCAAAAGGATGATAACCAAGCCTTACATAGTTCTTGAAATATGACATGGTTGGAGAACATGTTAATGATGATTCCCCTCGAATGATGGTATCAGGGATTTTGGTGGTTTATTTTCATACAGGAAAAAAGTGAAAATAGTTTAACGTCATATGCATGGACCAGTGCTATGGAGTTTAATGTCTTGCAGTAAGGAAAATGGGGTATTGTATAGTTTAATATCATATAGATAGGATAATGGGATGTACACAGTTTAACGTCATGTAGGACAAAATAGAACCGATATGAATAAGACAGTTGGCGGGGGATTCACGAATCAACATTGTATGGGATGGAGGTGCGTCGATGTGAAGAAAGTGGTTTCGGGCTTGAACCATAGGAGGTTGCCTACGTACCCAGCCAAAGAGGCAAGGATCAAATTCTGTGTAGTTCAATTGAGAGGGATTCAGAGATTAGGGTGTACTTGAGGACAACGACCTGAAGATGATGTTGGGACTTAAGCATGGTTAGCGCCCTAGGGAAGATGTCATGGTCGAAGCTTAATCTATACTCACATGAGTCAAGCTCAGTGTGAGAAACAAGAAGCAACAATAGACCTGATGATCGTGTCGTGAAAGATCACTACTGTAAATGGGGTTTATCCCCATGCATCTATACCCACGGTTTAAAGAACCATGGGGATATATGATTTTTAACCATCTATACCCACAGTTTTATTAAAACCGTGGGTATTCAGCCCCTAACTATCGGGCTCCATCTCGCTCCCCTCACTTCAACCCTCCGTCGCGCTCCCCCACTTCAACCCTACCCCCCGGCTCCGTGCCCCGACTCCGCCGCACTCCCCCTGCTTCAACCCTACCTCCCGTCTCTGCCTCCCGGCTCTGCCTCCCGACTCCGCCGCGCTGCCCCCACTTCAACCCTACCTCCCAGCTCTGCCTCTGGGCTCTACATCCTGGCTCGTTCGTGCTCCCCCACTTGAACCCTACCTAACAGCTCTGCCTCCCAGCTCCGCATCCCGACTCCACCTCCTGGCCTCCGTCTCCGCTCTCGACATGGACCTCCCAGACTTCACCTCTGCCTAACATCCCAGCTTTCACCTCCTTCCCCCAGCTCGGGCGACGTCCCCGCCCCCCCTCTTGGCTCCCTCTCCTCCGGGTATCATCAAATTCATCAGTTTTCTATTATATATGATGTTTACCATGCGTTTCTACTTATAAATTTCAATAATTATCCCTCAAATGTAATTGATATTGAGAATGTTGTGTTGGGGATAAATGATTAGTTTGAGAAAGGTCCAATATGGATTGTTGATCGATAAATAAAAGAACTATCAAGGAAGATGAAGCCTCTTGTTAAGGTTTTATGGAAGAACATACATATTAAAGACGATAAATGGTATAAGAAATCATATGTTTTGTATTACTAGAACTAATTGTTAGATTTAGACCTCTAGAGACACATATTAAAGTCAAAAAGTCATTTGAAGGGGATATTGGAACAACCACTCACTTTCTAGGTGCATTATGCCTTATTTTTAGCCTTTATTAAGAATTTATTTGAGTTATTACATTTATTGGGTGTTGTATTGGGTAGATTTTGGGAGATTGGGGGGGGGGATAGAAGACTTCCATGGTGATAATGGTTAGAGGGAATAGTGTAGTCCCCCAACGTAACTATGAAGCCTATTGGAGAGGATTAGTGGGTGATATACAGTAGGGGTACTTTTAGAGCTAACATGGAAACAATTCCATGGTAACTATGTAACTCTAAAGATAATAAACATCATGATTGTCATAGGGTTTACAAAACCATGTCTCCAAACCATGAAGGTGACTTGAATAGGTAGTGAACTTCCCATGGTTAAAGACTGATTTTTTAAGCCAAGCAACCAAACCATTTACATAGAATATAATCATTTGAAAATTATTATTTTGACACAAAAAACCCTAAAAACAGTCATTATTACTCCTAAACTCAAGGTAATCAAATGAAGGGACTCTAATGAGACTTCATGGTGAATTAATTCTTTTCAGAGAGGAATTATATTTGATATAGAGATATCAGCCCTTGAGATTTAAATATAATTTATCATTTTTGTTGTTATTCTTATTATTTCTAGATATTATTTATTATCCTTGTAAAGGAACTAGATCTCAGATTTCTTATCCAGGTTTAGGATTTACAATGATATCTAATGTGATCCTTTCTATATTTACATGGAAAATAAATATGGAAATATGGTTTTTCTTGATCATTCTTAGATCCATCTAGATCTCTTAATTTTGTATTATCTTGATGGATAGATCTAAAATGATCCCAGCCCATAACATGTTCTTCATCATATATCATAACCCTTGAATACTCATGTAGTGATTTGGGGATGCTTCCATGGATCTTTGGTTTGTGAGATTGATTCAAGTGGTGAACATTGATGTTGGGCTTCAATATGTTGAATGCAAAAAGTTATTACCATGTTATGAAAATTATATAAAAATGTATGATATTAAATACTCTTGCGTGTGTGTACAGACCATGATAATTATTTTAAAATGATATTCATATGCCTCTATAGATATAAAAAGTTTCCTTACTATGAATTGGGTATATATATATATGTGTATGGATAGTAGACTTATACTATCTTTTATCAAAGTTGAAAGTGGATCCTTCATGAATTTATTAATCCTATATAGGGGGAGAATTTGAGATGTGATTCATGATGAATATGGTGGGGTCTTGAATGAAAAATAGAAGGGAATGAAGGCCTTGAGGCATTAATGGAGTCCGGAAGTGGAGAATGATGACATTGTAGTATGACCTGGGATAGTTGATAGGGGATCATAACCTTATGGAATAACCCAAGGCATAATGGCCTATACACCAATTGAGATACATAAATTGGTCTTGTGGTTTGTTTTGAGAATTTTCAAAACCAAAAAAGCTCATGTGAGTAGAACATCAACTTTCCAAGATCCATGGACTTTCCCCTTTGGATATTTTGGGTGAAACTTCAACAACTAAATCTTTCTCCTTCACTTTTCTATTCATCTTTTTATGATTTTGAGTATTAAAACTCAAATATTTTTAGGATGTTATATTGGTGAGGCATTCATTTTCATCATTAATAGGATGGTCACACCTTCCATATACTTATTCAAGAATATCAATCATGTTATGTGATTTCTATATAGAATTTACAATACGTTTCTAACTTTTATTCCTTTAAAGGGGTTGAAACCCCCAAACATTGATTCTCAATACTCCCAAGTATACCATGATGTCTATTTTAAAAATCATATCTTTTCCATATGAAAATATCTTCCAATTTTCTAATAGAATCCATAAAAAGTATATATTGTAAGCATCATGTTGTACAAAATTTTTAGGATATCATGAAAGATTTTTTCAATAATAATTCCAAAAAATTAAAGTTATAACTACTCTATTTTCATTGAATGTTTTATTCCCCATCAAATAACCCCTACCAAATAATCTATAAAATTATAAATTCATATTATTAAAATAAAATTTTCTTCCCAGGTGTATAATGCCTCTATATCTATAAAGGAGGGTTTTACATTGAAATTTTCTTTTTTATTCCCCATCAATGACCACTTGGGAGTGTCTTTTTTAACTTTTTTATTTAGTTTACATCTCAAGGTAGACCTTTTTTATTTTTTCCTACTTTTTCAATCATGGACTCCTCTTGTAATTAAATATGTTTTTATAGCTACTAATATTCTTTGATTAATTTAATAATAAAATTGATTCTAATGAATTTTTTAAATATGATTTACATTTTTGATTGAATGATAATTTTTTTCATGTTATATAATGGATAGAAGATGGATGTATCGTACTGATCGGATTTCAACCGAGTTTCAAAGTAATTTGGAGATTTTTTTTTGATTTTACATTTAACAATGCGTCAGATAGAGGTTGTATACAGTGTCCCTGCTATAATTGTTTTGGAAGACCATGGTTAAGACGTGAAGAAGTTAGTTACCATTTAACGAAATTTGGATTTCAAGCTAACTATAATGTTTGGTTTCACCATGGAGAGAAGAGTCAATATTCGACTTTTCATAAACAAAATGAATGAAGTGACATGGAGAATTTGATATTTGATCGGTTTCCATATGTGCATCATTTTGAGAGAGATAGCATGCCGGTGCAAGAAGACAATGATACCAGTACACATGAGGAAAATTTTGAAGACGATGATGTTGAGAGAGTGAAAAATTTATTGGATGATGCCAGAACTCCAGTATATCAACAATGTACTAAAATGACCAAGTTGGAATTTTTAATGATGTTATATAATGGAAACACCATGTATGGGATTTATAATACCACCATTGATTATATTCTTACATTTTTAAAGGACTTTATTCCGGATGGTGCAGATATTCCTTCAAATCATTACATGGAATGGAAGTTAATTAAGCTTATTGGATTTGCTACAAAGAAAGTCCATGCTTGTCCGAAATATTGCAGTTTATATTTGGAGGAAACAGTTGACCGTAATGACTGTAAAGAATGTGGTACATCTTGATGGAAGACAAATGCAGATGGAACACCATCTCGTGTTCCACAGAAATTCATGTGGCACTTTCCATTGATTCCCAGACTTCAAAATCTATTCCTGTCTCTAGAAATCTCAGTCAATATACGATGAAACGATGTTGAGATAATTAAAGGTAATGATGAGCTGGTCTATCCTGCAGATGGATTAGCATGGCAGACATTTGATGCACAACATCCTTATTTTTTAGATGAGGTGCGTAAGGTTAGATTGGGCCTATCATGTGATGGTTTTAATCTATTTGGTCAGATGCTTACTGCTCATAGCACGTGGCTAGTTTTTATTCATGTTTATAATCTTCCTCCGTGGATGTGTATGAAAAAACCTTTCACTTTCTTGATTACACTGATATCTAGACATTTGGATCCTGGTAATGATATAGATGTCTACTTGCAGCCTTTAATAAAAGAGTTGAAAAAACATTGGGATTTCGGTGTGCACACATTTGATGCTTCTTCAAAGAATACGTTTCAGATGCGTGATTCCCTTCTATGGACCATAAATGATTTCCCTACCTATGCAATGATGTCTGGGTGGAGCATGAATGGAAAACTATCATGTCCCGTTTGTATGAAGAATACACAATCGATTAGGCTTAAATATCATCGTAGTTTTAGTTTCATGGGGCATCGCCGATTCTTACTAATGGATCATCAATACATGAAGAATCTTAAGAGGATTGATAATAATGTTGACACTGAGAAATCACCTCAACTTATGTCAGGAAGTGATGTGATTGATGAATTGAAATATTTCAGCTTTTCATTACGGAAAGGTCAGTTGAAATCTCGAAAGAGGAAGAATGCTGATACTAAAGTCATATACAATTGGAAAAAGAGAAGTTTTTTTTTGTGTTCCCATATTGGTCTACTAAATTTTTACGTCATTATTTAGACATAATGAATATTGAAGAAAAATATATTTGAAATGTTGCTTGAAATTATTTTGAATATTAAGGGGAAGACCAAAGATGACTTCTGATCTCGTCGGTATTTATTGGATTGGGGTATTCGATAATAACTACATCCTGTTTGTATAGGTGAAAATAAATGGAATGTTCCCTATGCTTCTTATGTGATGAAAACGACAGAGAAAGATCAATTTCTAGCAATATTGGAGAATATCCATGTTCCAGATGGCTATTCCAACAACATATCTAAAAGAGTCAATAGAAGACATTTGAAATTGAAATCCCTAAAAACTCATGATTATCACATCCTTCTTCATGAATTGATTCCAATAGCAACTAGGAAGTTTCTGTCCAATAATGTAAGGGTGGAATTTATTCGGTTCTGTCATTTGTTTAGAGACCTTTGTGCTAAAAGGTTATCCAAATCATTGTTGATAAAAATGTAGCAAGAGGCTCCGTTAATTATGTGTGAGTTGGAAAAATATTTTCCTCCATCATTTTTCACTTGCATGTTTCATTTAACAGTTCATATTCCAATGAAGACACTTCTTGGGGGACCAGTCTCTTTTCGGTGGATGTATCCCACTAAACGAAATATGTGCACTTTGAAATCATATGTCCGAAATAAGAATTATCCTGAAGGTTCCATTGTGAGGAGTTATCTGGCCCAAGAATGTATGGATTCTTGTTCAATGTATTTTTATTATGTGAGAATAAGACATAATCGACCAATGAGATATGAAGATGAGAAGTATGAGGAAATTCAGCCCTCTTTTTCATCTCTTCCCCAAATAGGTGGAATTTTCGGGTCATATACATTGGTTACATTGAGTATTGAAGAGCGGAATATGGCACATCATACAGTCTGGTTTAATTGTGGTTTGTTCAATTCCTATATCAAGTATTTAATTTGAATATATATATGTTATCTCATACGATATCATATCACATATACCTTATACTTTTATTTTCATTTTATGTAGAGAGCATAAACATATTATAAGTAGAGTTCATCAGTCTTTTCCATTGAGAAAAAGAGAGGATATGCATAGCCAAGAGTTCCTAGCTTGGTTTAAATCAAAGGTATGACCATTAAATTATATACCTTAAAATATAGATATATATTTAATTATATTACTCATAAGTATTTCAGGTATTGAGTTTACCTGCTGACTTCATTTATCAAGAATTATGAGTGTTTGCTTTTGGTCCCAATTCTTTGGTTCATGACTGTAAATATTTAATAATCAATGGATATAAATTTGTTACAACTGATAAAGTGGTGAAAATGAGAACAAATCATGATGGGGTTATGTTAACTGCTAGAACAGATTGTTATACCAGTGCATCGGATAGTCGACCTTGATATGAAGATGTGTATTATTATGGACTGGTTGAGAAAATATTGTTATTGGATTACTACTCTCAAGTTCGAGTCACTATGATGAAATGTAAATGGTTTGATTCAATGACACGACATGGTACATTTATTGATGATTGCGGATTTAGAGTTATTGACATGAGTTGATTCCTGCATACCGATGAACCATACATTTTGGAATCAATGGAAAAACAAGTGTTTTAGGTGAAAGATCATCTGAAACCTGATTACGGTGTCATTAATAAAGTAATCCCAAGACATATTTTTCATGATGCTGGGGATGAAATTGTCACCATTGACGCCCCCAGTGGTGTTATCCAAAATATTGTATTTGATGACACAAATTTTCCCATTGTGAGAGATGATTTTGAACCTGAGGTATTGGAGGGTAATATATAAAAGCAACCATATATATTCATAGTTCATTCAGTTTACCTTGACGTGAGTTTCTTAGGTTGGTATGAATGCAATTACTTTAATTTAGTTTTAAATTGGAATGATATGTCTGTTTAAGTATTGTTTGGTTTGGTTTCATTTATTTATATTTATTCCAATTCAGAAAAATTTGTTTAAAATGTGGTTTTAAAAATTGTATAACTTGGTTGTAAATTATCATTACTGAAAGATTTTATGAATTTTTTTTGTCTTCTTTGGATTCTAAGTTGTATGTATGATTTGTAAAAATTGTTGCTAAAAATTATTTATTTCATTCTTAGGCAGATTATGAAGAAAACTGCAGAAGCTCGCAAGAAAAGATTATTTGATGTTGATCCTTTTAGACACGAGCGTGAGTTGTCTTCAGTGAGTATAATAATTCTAATATTTATCTTCTGCATTACATATAATATGAAGTTCATATTTTTGATCAAATCTATTTTAGGGATATATAACTTCATAGATTCCTCTTCCTAGTATGGGACCGAGCAGGGATCCTCCTAGACCTAGGCGGAGCTCCTGTCTTACCACTCCCCACACTAACCAATCAGCGGACATCCCATCTACCACACATGTCCGCCCTCCGCTTGATCCCCCTAGGATGTTCCCATACATGCTGCCGTCATCATCCCATTTACGCTATTTTTCCCATTCCTTGTCCACGCCGACTTGACCGATGTTCTCACCTGCACAATTTCTATATCCATTCATGTATCCCTAGATGTACTACGCATATTCTGACATTTCTATGCCACCTCTTTTTCCTACCATCCATCATACGCATATTGAGTCTGTTACTTCAGTTTCCACTCCTGTTAATGAAGATCAGCCGGAGCATGCTATGGAACAGATACTTCCTTCGGAGGATGCTGATCCAACACAGTCCACGGATGCCTCATAGCCTATTCTGGAGCCTGCATTAGGTTTTTTATTATAAATGTTTCAAATTATAGCATTTCACTTATCCTATTGTATTGTCACTTAACTCTTCTCTTTTCACCTCCTATTTAATTTAGTGGGATCTTCTAGTAGGCGATGTGGGCGCACTCGAATGCGGGATGGCTAGAATCACGAAACTCAGATTATGGTGGATTACAATCCTCAAAATCAAATGGTAGGTAAAAATGCTAAGGAGTGTAGAAGTTTCATGGATACTTTAGCCAAATATCATCATATCATTCCGGTGGAACCAGTATCAGGGAGACATATCAGTGCTGACATCAAGGATAGGGAATGGGCACAGTTATGGGTACGGAAATTTTCTAAATTTATATTTATATTAGTAATGTATTTATATGACTTAACATTTTAATTGCAGAGTCGATTTAACTTTCCTAACAGTGAAGATTCCAAAGCTTCTAGGTTGGGTGATCTTGGAGAGTATTGGCAGTCATACAAGTATGAGTTATATATTGGTTGGAGGAGCGAGTGGGTACTGAGTTATAGGGTGTACCCACAAACCCTGACTATCCAAAAAGTCAATATCAAAAAATGATCGCACATTGGAGACTGAACAGTATAAGGTACTACCCATATTTAATGGTTTTTATATAAAATATAATTATTATTACTTGTATTGTTTTTTTTTTGTTTCTTAGGAATTGTCAGCGAAAAACAAAAAAACAAAGATGAAATGACATATCTAAACACATTTGGGCGCACTACAATTCCCGATCATGAGAAGCGGCCAGTATGTTCAATACAATTTTTTTCATTTATCATATATGGTTGTAATCCAAATTTGTGCATTCCTCATATGCAGCAAGCTGAATTGGGCATTGAAGGTCCTATACCTCGTGCCAAATTATTCTGCTTCAGTAGGAAAAGAAAAGATGGAACTAGAGTTAATTCACAAACACAAGATAAAATTGTAAGTTCTTTATGTATATTTCAAACATTTATACGAAATTCATAATTTAATATGTTTATAATTTCAATAGCCTGCCTTGGAGGCCACGGATGAGGAAGCTGACAACATAGGGCCAAATGATCATTTAAGTCAGTTGTTAGGTGTGGAGCATCAAGGAAGAGTCCTTTGTAGACCAGGAAAAAACATTGTCCCCTCTAGGTATTGGTCATCATCAGACTCCTCTAAATCCTCTAAGGCCTCTGAGTTGGAAAGTACGCATGCTGAATTAACTGCGACAAAGAAAATAGTATTAGAGGACCGTGAAAAAAGTACGCTAAGGAATGAACATTTCATTAAAGCTATGTCAGTTTTGAGTCAGTCACTACCACCGGAGGTTGCTACCACTTTTCATTCATGTATGGAATCAATGAAATCTTTACATAATTCCTCGGGTTATTCCCATGAGGGTCCTAGTGGCGATGACGGTGGTGGTGATAGAGCTGGCGAGGATGTTGCTGATGCTATTGTCGGTGATGAGATTACTGATGATGATGATGATGTTACTGCTGGTGATGATGATGCTGATGATGTTTCTACTGTTGATGATGATTCATGACATGGGGATGATGATGATGGTGATGGGGGGATATTAATCCCCTCCATTTTTGACTTAGCAGATAGACTTGTGTTGGAGTTTTAATTTTTTTTGTATTGGTGGACTGCTTGTACGTGAATTTCTTTATATAATGAAATGCATTTTGGATTGTGTTTTCATAAGGGGTGTTATTTGACAATTATTTAGGTAATATTCACATGCCATATAGTTTTTTTATGGTTTGGTGTGTTTATTATTATCTTTTCATCTAATCATGGCCTTAGCAGTGGAGGGGAGGCTTGGGATGGGGGGGCTGCAGTGGAGGGTTGGGAGGGGGGGATGGGAGGGGAAGTTTGGGAGGGGGGGGGGGGTGCAGTGGAGGGATGGGAGGGGAAGTTTGGGAGGGGGGGGGGGTTGCAGTGGAGGGATGGGAGGGGAGGGAGATTCATTCACTTAATCTTTTTTCATATACTAGACATGCATAGGATGTTCATCAGGCGAGTATGATCGTGTCCTCCACTTTGAAGCAGAAGAGATCATCTATTGAAGGCGTTGAGAAGGTTTAGTTGCTTCTGATCTTTTTCATTAAACGTAAAGGCACTGATTGGTATGTGATCTGACAGTTATATGAATATATGTAGTTGACTAACTGATTTAGATGTTTCATATGCTGTTTGTGGTTTTCAGCTTTCCTTTCACTAATTTTTTTTAATGTGGTTTTGTGTGTTTTAGGAAGACTCCAAACACAAAAGAGAAAGCATGTTTAGTGGGTAGGGAGGGGGAGGGGTTGGGCAGGGGGCTGGGTAGTGGGGAGGGAGGAGGAGGGGCTGGCCAGGGGGGCTGGGCAGTGGGGAGGGAGGGGGAGGGGCTGGGCAGGGGGGCTGGGCAGTGGGGAGGGAGGGGGAGGGGCTGGGCAGGGGGGCTGGGCAATGGGGAGGGAGGGGGAGGGGGAGGAGGTTGGTTGTGGGGAGAGAGGGGGAGGGGCTGGGTAGTGGGGAAAGAGGGGGATGGGGAGGTGGGGAGGGAGAGGGGCTGGGGGAGGATATGGATAGGGTGTTGACTTATCCACCGTCGCTAAAGGTATGGTTTTACCACACCATTTTTTACATCATGAAAATTTTTATTTTTACTCAACTGCATCCTCAAATATTCTATTTAACCCCAGACTCATATTTTCATAATATGATGCAGTTTCATGTTTGGTTATTTAATTTTTCCAATTTATGGGTGAAATCTCTAGTTTAGGTGATGCAGATTCATCTTCCAACATCAATGGCATTGAAAAGGGTAAAATTGCGATATCATCTTATTTTCAAAATAAAAAATTAATATTTTTACTCTTGTAATTAATGAACACATGATATTGTAATCATTTCATTATTGTGATTTATGATTTTAGGTCAAGCATCATTACAAATAATATTGACAATGGAATTGAAATGTTCCTTACAAGGGTTGGGTTCTTCTACTGAAAAAATTGACGTGTCTATTGAAGAGGGTAAAATTAATGTATGAAGTGTCGATGACCTTTTAATCATTATTAAACTAGTTGTTTTTTATGCTGTTGTTTTATTTGTGTAGAATTTCACATGCATCACCTTGCATTTTTAGTCATTGGAATTTTTATGTGGGCATTGGCAACCTCATTGAGTAAGTCTATTGTTTTCTTCTACAGTAGTTCAATGAACATTGGATTGGATATGGTTTCCATGGGGAAGTCACCCCAACTCTCTCAATGATCCTGAATGATCACAAATAAGATGTTTTTGGAATGTCTAACCAGTTTGAGTTCATTTGTTTTCTAGGGTGAAATTTGATGTGTGATAATTTGCTTGCAGGCCTCCCTGTACAAGAACAGCTGTGATATAGAATTAACCGAACAGAATGTGAACAAGGACATGATCAGGTACTACTTGAGATAGATTCAGGTATGATATGTGTATTCTGTATATTATCACATATACATATCAATATAGTTTTGACCCTTCTGTTTCTTATTGTATATTTCAACTTGGACATAGAGGTACTAGTGGATTCCCTAGCTTGTCTGCATCTAATAAAGAATCATATTGGGGGTGGTCATATTCTCAGATGTTGGGTAAATCCTTCTTGGATAATTCCCCCTCTGGTAAAGAGGTTGTTAACCCACTTTTTAAGGACAACAATCTAGATTCTATGTAAATGTCATGAAGGACTCCAAAATCATAAACAATGATAGTGGTTAATGATAATAAGGAGCAGTTAACCTAGATTACAGGATTATTGTGGTATCTCTTGCATCCAAGGATATTCATTTAGGTGTTATACTTTAGGATATTGTAGTGGAACCTGTTCATAGAGGTAGTTTTTCAAATATTTATGATTTAGGATCCCTATGGAGGGGAGAGAAAACATAAAATGAAAAGGGTAAAATAGAGGAAGATTCTATGTTACCTGAAGAGAGGACTGAAATTAATATTCATAGATTAGCCTCTCATGATTTATCAATGTTTATTGTTAATGAAACATTGTTAATGTTCAAAATACTTAGGGTATCTATTATCTATACTAAAGTAGGCTTTCTCTTTTCTTACGTGTCACCTCAACATGCATCCACGTCACCATTAATTCTCTATTCCATCATCCATACCCTAAAATCTAACCCATTATCGATCCCCAGCTTGAGAATTTTCTTCAACCCATGCTCTCCTCCCTGAAACCCCTCCTCAAAACCCCTCTCCCTCTCTATGGTTCTTGATCCCCTCTACAAATCACGTTGGTTTATCAATCCCCTCCTCGATTCCCCTCTCTCGCTCCCCTTCCCGATTACCCCCAACCCGCACTACTCCTGCTCACGGTTTTCATCACTTTCATCTACACTTCCTAGATGTTATCGTCTCCTCGAAGCACTCACAAGTGCAATGCCTTTGAAACAACCCTCAGAGCCTCCGGATTCTACGCCTCCTTCTCCATCTGCTCCGCGTTTGGATCCTACACCACCACCACGAATTCCGTCTCCCCAATCTCCTATTTGCACTGCTCCCCCGATTCTCCTTCCTCAATATCCACCGTCTTCACCTTCTTCAGTCTCACAAAAATAGGGTTTGTGCTACATCTTGATTCTCCACCTTCACCTATTTCGTTCTCCCCAATCGATGGTTTTCTATGCTTCTCCATTCGTTCTCCCCAAACTAGCTTCTCCATTCGGTCTCCCTAATCTAGGTTCCAACTCCTTCGTGCTTGCCTTACACTACTCCTTCAACATTGACCGCCTTCACCTCCTTCACCTCCTTCACCTCCTTCACCTCCATCCTCACTCTGCATCTGGATTACCGATGATAACATACTCATCCATTGTCGCCTACAATAACTGCTAAATCTGGCTTTACCTCCTTCGAAAACCCTAATCTAGGGTTTCCTTCACCTCCCCAATCCAGGGATTCCTTTTTTGTATTATCACATTCATACCTAGAAATACTTTTTATGAATTCACATATCTATTATATGAATCGGTTTTATTGAATAGAATTATGAAAAAAAATCACGTCTATTGAGAAATTGACGGATTTTTTAAAGCCTGGAAATCAAAATTTCATGTTACTGAAGTATGAACATCCTTGAAAAACTGCTATAGATTTCTATTTTTTGGTCACAATGCATACTATTCAAGTTAGAGGTCCAATTATCTTTGAAATTTTGATTCTTTTATGTTTTTATTTCTTTTCTAATTAGTTGTACTATTTCATTTTTGAGATCTCATTAAGATTGTACTAGATTTAACAGTTATTATTATTTAATATGCCCATAATATCATCTATTTATATTTATAGTACTTTTTTTAATTATTTTTCAATGAAGGAGTAGTCTACATCGAAGTTTAATGGACATTTAATTTAGTTTGTATCATTTTACTATTGTTGGAGAGTATCAACACATCAGCATGTGGTTTACTATATGTACTTGAACTCATCTTCTGTGACATGAATCTGAATGCTTCTTTCAAAAAAAAGAGCTACAAAGTAATTTTCATCAACAATAATGACAACTAAATTAGCATATTTACTGAATTCTTTGAAGACATTTGGGTAGGTAGGAGTGTATAAAAATTTCTATTTATATTAGAAAATAAAATACACAAAATAATAAAATTTTCCTCATTATTGAACAGGGAGATCAAAGCAATGCATCTTCATAAGTAGTGGCATCAAATATATCCAGGTAAAATTTCTGTGGTCTTTAATTTGTTTTATTAACAATTGAAATTATTATTACTGTTATGTTAATTTTAACAATTCATGATTGGAGCATCGAAATATTAGGTCTTCTCCAGGGACTTCAAGCATTGGCACACGATTTGATACTACAACCTTGAATATGTCCACTGCTTAGGTATTAAATAGTTATATTTAATGACTACTAATTTAATTCCATTAACAGAAACACATGTGTGTTGATTCAATATAGAAAGTGTATTCTAAGTATTTCAAATAAACTGTTCTTTCCATCTCGTAATTGTCTATAGTTACAAGAGTGTGTACATTTAAATATTAGCATTGTCATAAATATTTCAATTTTTTCTATCTTTTTTATCATGAATGAACCACAAAGATGGAACTAACACCTTCTCTAGTAACCATTTTTGAAAAACCTCTTTATCATGTAATATGTACATTTTTAGTATTTGTGCTATCTACTTAAGAACCTACAGTACTTAAATTTGTTTTGATGACAAACAAGTTTTTCATGTAATCTTCTGATTAGTGTGATTTCTTCTATCTATAATCTATACATTTTTTGATAAACATATTTAACATTACTATCAACTAAAAATAATTAACATTTCTACTGATTAGTGTGTTTTTTTGACATACATGTTTATCATTCTCAAGTAGGTAGGTAATTTTTATTGATTACGAATCAATTACCCATGGCGTTATGCTATCTGAAATCTATAAATTTTATTGAAAAACATGTTTAATATTTCTGTGATCTATAATATTTACATTCTTAACATTTTTATCATTTTCTAACAATTTTTTTTAACATTTTCTCACAAAATATGTAATTTTTTTTGCAAACATGTTTAACATGTCTGTCATGAAATCTGCTAATTATTGTGATTTTTTCAATCACGTGTATCATGTAATCTATACATTTTTTGAACCAGTTTTAGTTTATTGAAGACTATAGTTATAGATATCCATATAAAGTTTAAATTTGTATTTTATAGTAGGATGATTATATATTTCAAATACTTGTAACAAAAAATAATGACATAAAGCTTTAGCTGTTTAAGTTTGGTTCTAGGGTACTCTATAGCCTGGTGGAATCGATTATGGTTGAAGATGGTTATGGGGGAGGGGAGGGGAGGGGCTGGGCAGGGGGGAGGGGATGAGAGGGAACCAACTGGGCAGGGGGAGGGGGCAGGTGGGGGTGGGGCTGGGCAAGGGGGATGGGGATAGACAGGGGGGAGTGGCTGGTGGGGGATGGGGCTGGGAAGGGGGGATGGGGATAGTGGGGGATGGGGCTGGGCAGGGGGGATGGGGCTGGGCAGGGGGAGGGGTTGGTGGGGGATGGGGCTGGGCAGGGGGGATGGGGTTGGTGGGGGATGAGGCTGGGCAGGGGGAGGGGCTGGTGGGAGGGGTAGGTGCTTGGAAGGGGTGGGAGGAAAAGCTGGGCAGGGGGGAGGGGAGGGGAAGAGCTGGGTAGGGGGGTTGTGCTAGGAAAGGGGGGAGGAGAAGCTGGGTAGGGGGGAGGGGAGGGGAGGGGCTGGGCAGGGTGGAGGGGAGGAGAGGGGAGCGGAGGGGAGGGGATGGGTAGAGGGGAGGGCCTACTTAACCATGTGGATTTTTGAAATCTATGTTTAAGTGGTCTAAAGTTCCTATGATTTAATTCAATTGTTCAGGTTTCATAGATAATCCTGAGTACCCATGGCTGATTATTTACCTAATAAGCAATATCACATATCATTTTCATAATATATTCTCTACCATTCAGCTTATTTCACCAATATCTAATTCCATTCATTATTTTTTTATCGTCTTCACTATTAGTCTATTTTAATCACTGTATGTGTTTTCTATTTTACGATTTTGGTTCCAAAATTAATCTTTGGTATATAGTGTTTCATATTTTTAATCAATTATTAAATTATAATGTTACTTATATGGATCAAATTATAATTAAATGTTTTTGGTTAGGTTGATAATATATTTTTTTATATTTCATTAAACAATGATGATGTTTGAAATCCCTGTTTATGTGGTCTAAAGTTCCATTGATTTATCTTCAACTGTTCAGGATTTGTAGAATTCCAAAAATATTTATTTTTTCCTGATAAAACCTGATTTACATCATAATAATAGGCAGTTTTTTGCATTGGAAATGTAAGTCTGTTATCTATATTTCATTATACTGCATGAAATGATGAAATTTCTATTTAGATAACATAGAAAATGGATGGTGTTCTTAAACATTCCAGTTATTTTCTATTTCATGTTTTTATATAGGCCACTACTTGCAGTGAGCGGAGGACTTCGTTGAACATGATATTGACAACACCTTCAACAATTTATGTACCATGAGTTATCCACTTCCATGGATTCACCTACTTAGAAGGGTTGTACCCCTTCCCTTCATGTTCAAGAATGGATTGATTTTGATCCCTGGGTGTATTGAAATTGTTCCGGAAGTCTAGGATATTAGTTTTCATTGTATCCTGATGAATATATTTACATGTAAATTTAAATAGGAGGTTCAGGTAGCACTTTTTTATCATAACATTGATAGTATTTAATATCCTGATGGGTTCTCCAATAAATTCAATATGTTTTGTTGGAAAATTATTCATAATGAGGTGGTTAATGCTGTTAAATAATTATTCATTCATGCTAATATGCATCATGGTATCAATTCCAACAGATATTATATTCTGATTTGTTTTAATGGGTGCACTAGAAGAAGGAAGCAGGAAGGTTGCGGGCAGCTGGGTGCTCTAGAAGCAGGAGGGAGGCTGCAGTAGCTGGGTGCACTGGAAGCAGGAGCAGCAGCTGGGTGCGCACTGGAAGCAGGAGGGAGGCTACGGGTAGCAGCTACTAGTTTTGGAGAAGGATATATGCCAATGGTTCATTGAACAGTGGGTATATGAGTTTTCCAGGAATCATTTATACCCACAGTTCATTGAACCGTGGGTATTTTAGTTTTCCAACTATCATCTGTACCCATGGTTCATTGAACAGTGGGTATTTTATCGGGCTGTGAAAATATATTTCCACGGTTCTGAAAACGGTGGGAATTGATATATACCCATGGTATAAACAAACCGTGGGTATTACAAAATTTCGATTGGATATCCAAATGGTTTTGTAAAAACCATGGGTATAGGGCTATGTCGACGCCACTACAGCCAACAGTTCATAAAACCGTATGTATAGCCTATACCCATGGTTTTATGGGCTATACCCATGGTTTAAACCCGTGGGTATAGGTGGTATTTCTAGTAGTGGATGCGATCATGAAGGATATTGTGGGGATTATGAATGGTTAGCTTCCCGGGGCACACATGGAAATGGAGTTTAAAAGAAAGTTGTGCATGTGGAGATCACAGTTTAATGTCATGTGTCACAGACATGGGGTGCTTGGCAGTTTAACATCCTACAGCTCAGAAGATGCACAATTTTACGTCATGTTGGATGATAGAGGGGGCTATGCAGTTTATTTTCCTGTATCAAGGAAAATAGGTGTATTTGTGTTACACAAAACACTTCTTCAATAATCTTGGATTGGTTGGAGTTGTGATGAGTTATCCATCCATTGAAATTAATGAATAAGCTCCATTGGAGTAGACCCTATGTATTGAGTAAGGTCCTTCCCATTTTAGATCAAGCTTTGGAGGCTTTTTTCTCAGTATCATTGGGGTTCTGAGTACCAATACCAATTCTCCTTGAATTAATGAATGAAGACAAACTTTTTTATTGAAATATCGTGTTATTCTATTTTGATAGACTTCTAAATGGTGTAGTGTACACAATTTTGTTTTTCATCTAGTCATTCCAATTAATCCAAACACTTTTGAGATTGTTCATCTAGAGATAACTGATCGCAAATTGTGACTCTAAGAGAAGGTAATTGGACCTCAGTAGGCAAGACTGCTTCTGTTCTATATACCAATAGATATGGAGTTGATCGTGTAGTAGTGCAGGTGGTAGTCTGATAGCCCCATAGAGCATGAAAAAGTTTATCAGACCATGAATTATTATATTTATCCCCCATCTTTTGTTGTATGTTTGAAAGAGTCTTATTGAAAGCCAATAGTTGACCATTGGCTGCATCATGATACCAATATGAATGGTTGGATCTAATATTGTATTCTTGATATAATTTTCTTACCTCGGATGAACAAAAGATGGTGCCATTATATGTCAATATGGTATGAGGAACACAAAATATGGTAATGATGTTTGACTTGACAATGATAACAATGATTTTAGCATCGACTTCTTTGAGAGGTATTGCCTCTGCCTATTTGGAAAACAAGTTAGTAGGAGTAAGAATATACTTAAATTTCTTAGCTATAGCCGGAGGATAAAGTCCCACTACATCTATTCCCCATGTAGCAAATGACCAGGAGTATTTAGCCCTATGAATCAACTCTAGGGGTTGTTGAATGAAGTTGGCACATACATGAAAAAGAATGAAACATATTAGTGAAATCAACATAATCTTGCCTAATTGAAGGCCAGAAGTTTCCAAGTCTTCTAATTTGATCAGAAAGTCTATTTCCATACTGGTGGGCACCAAAAACTCCTACATATAATTCATTCCTGATAGCCATTGTTTCTTCACCATCAATAAATCTGAAAATAATTCCATCAAAACATCACTTGTAGTGAATTTTTGGGTGATCTGGGCTATAATAAAGAGTAAAATTGACCACACATCTCCAGACTTGTTCTTTCCTAGCTCTATCAGTAATGAGTGTTCCATTTTATAGGTATTCTCTGATAGGTGTCATCCATCCTATAATATGACCATATGGTTCAGAAATGGTACTGATTTCATTGATTTCTTCTGTTATTATTTGAACAAAAGGTGAAACTATACGACGGTGGGCAATACTGATGATTTTTTTGTCCCAATTTGGATTTTCTAGGGTTGTGGCTATATTATTTAGTGCATTGGCTTGGGAATTTTGGGATCACAGGATATAAGAAAATTTCAGTTCCGAGGGAAATTCCGCCATTAACTCTTTGAAGTAATCACACAAAGGGAATAACTATTCCTTTCTGATGGCATAATCCCCATTGATTTTGTTTGATTACCAAATCTGGATCACCTTTTACCTTCAAGTGATTCACCTGTGCTTGAAGTGCCAATTACAAACATACGATGAGAGATTGATATTATTCTTCATTATTTGTACTGCCTTCCGACAATAAGAAGGAATAGGGTAGTACTGCCTTTTTTGGGGAAATAAGTACAATTCCTAACCCAAATTTGTTGAATTTAGGATCTTCCATTCTCCTCCCTATTGGACTTCTGGAGGCACCATCAAAGTACATTTCCAAGTTTTGAGGATTATCTTGAATAGAGAAGGCTTCCTCATCCAGAAGTTCAATATTTAAAGATGTATCTTCTACAGATGGGTGTTCAGCAAAGAAATTTTCCAGAGCTTGGCCTTTTATTGCCTTTTGAGACATATACTAGATATCAAACTGCATCAAAATAACTACCCACCTTGCGAGATTTCTGGTAAGCATTGGACGATTAAGGATAAATTTGAGCGGGTTATTACGAGATACCAATTTGACATCATGATGTTGTAGGTAGTGTCTCAATTTCTGAAATGCAACGATTAATGATAGGTAGAACTTTTCAATACTTGGATATCGAGTTTTTTCCTCAGGCATAGTTTGACTGAGATAGTAAAGGTTGTTTTCATTCCTAGCATCATTCTTTTGGGAAAGGAAGGAACCCAATGATCACTCTAAAGTTGTCACATAAAGAATAAGTGGTCTTCCTTCAACAAGTGGAATTAATACTGGTGGAATGAAGAGATATTTCATGAGGATATCAAATGATTCTTGACAATCTTTTGTCCACTAGTAGGTGACTCCATTCTTCATTTGGTGAAGGGTAAACACTTGCCTACCAAATTGGAAATGAAATGCCAAATATAGGCCAAGTGTCCTTGAAGACCTCTTAATTCCATCAAATTTCTAGGAGGTGACATGTAAATGATTGATTTTTTCTTCTTAGGATCAACTTCGATACCACGATGGCATACAACAAAACTAATAAATTTTCCTGAGGTTACCCCAAAAGCACATTTCAAGGGGTTCATCATCAAATTGTGTTGTTGAAGTTTGTTGAATATGATTTCCAGATCAGCCAAGTGATCAGAACATTGTCTGGATTTAATGACCAAATAATCCACATAACATTCAACAAATTTCCCTAAAAAGGGTTTGAAGATATGGTTCTTGGCACGTTGATACGTTGCACCTACATTCTTCAGGCCAAAGGGAATTACCCGATACTGAAACACACCTTGAGGAGCTCCGAAGGCTATAGACTCCTCATCTTCTGGGGCCATGCGTATTTGACTGTACCCAGAGTAACCATCCACAAAGGAAAGAGCTTTGTAGACATCTATTTCATCAATTAAGAGTTCTGTGATAGGAACTGTAAATTCATCCTTGGGACAATGCCGATTAAGATCTATGAAGTCAATGGAAACTCAAATATGTCCATTTTTTCAAAGGGACAATATTAGCCATCCATTTAGGATATTAAACTTATCTGATGAAGTTAGTCTGGATAATATTATCAACATCAGCTTCAATTTTTGAGGCATAAGTTGGGTGTGTTCTATTTGCTGCTTGCTTGAATCATCGATGTTCTTCTGGAAAACCCAAATGATGAGTGGAAACACTAGGATTAAGACCTGGAATTTAGGTATAATTCCAAGAAAATACATCTCGATTTTTCATTAGAATTGAATTATACATTTCTTGGTCTTCAAGAGTCATGGATGCACAAATTAAAATGGGGCATGGATCTTCTTTTGTACCCAAATTTATTTCTTTGAGTTCATCCACATTGGTAGAGATACCGTCTTCAAATGTTGGAGGATCATCCTTAAGATCTTTCTATTCTTCCTAAATATATGTTACTTCTTCTATTTCTACTGGCATAGTAGATGACAAAGCATAATTTCCATGTTCAGGGGAGAAGTTAAAATTTTAACATCTTGAAGAAGATGTTGCCATTTTTGACCCTATTGATGATGAAGGGTCTTCCTAGGGTGATATAGAGGAGATGATGGATTGAGAATTGATATCATTGTTTTCATCTAGTATTGCTATAACTTTATCTAGACTGGTTGATGAAGTATAGAATTGTTGGATTTCAGTAGATGAAATGAAGACATCTCTATTTAAGATTTCATCACTACTTGACAAATCAAAAATTTCTCTCATGATGTCTGGATTGACTGCCATAATTGAAATTATGGAAGTTACCATACGAGTGTTTGGATTTAGGTCCATACTATCAATTTGACTGATAGGAAACACATAATCTGTACTCACATGTATGAATGGGTTTACTGGAATCTTTTCCAAACCATTTGGAGCATTAATTTTGTGACCTCCTTTTCCATGGATTTTCCCTTTCCCTCCATGTGATAAAATTATGCCTCAATGTATTGAGATTCAAACATTTTGAATGGGTCCTTTTCACCATAAAAGGCCCAATTTGACCATTGAAACAATATTTGAGACATTAATGGTATAAAGAAGGTACGACTGCATGTTGATGTAGCCAAGGTCTTCCAAGAAAAATGATGAAGGCAATGTCCTGACGAAAAATCATGAAATTTGAATTAGACACAAGGTCTCCAAACTGAATTTTGAGTGTTATCTTTCCCAGAGGTTCTTTTTTCATTCTTATCATATCCTTACAACATCAAAGTAGAAGGAGATAAATAAAATTTTGTGAGGCCCAATCGATGAAGTGTACGAATAGGAATGATGTTGACTCCTAGGCCATTATAAATGAAAGCTGATCATATGTCTATGTCATAGACTTTTCCTGATAGATAAAAAGGTCAGATATTTCCATGTACAATATCGTCTTCATCTTCGTCTGAATAAGATATCACTGCATGTCATTCTGTAGGATCATTCTCTATACGGTAGACCTCATCCGCAACAATTTCAGTCTCGAAATATTGAGGACTTGACAAAGCCTCAATAATCGCCTCTCAAAGATCTTTTGATAGATTCAAGGAATCCAGAATTGATATCATGGCCGATACTTAGGCCAAATGATTCAAGTCATCATAATTTTGGCCCAATGGTCTGCGTTTCCCAGCATGAAAATGTGGTTTTGCAGGTGCCTTGGAAGTTGATGTTTTGGTAGTAGATGCATCCCGTATCAGGGCAGTAATTGGAAACACTCATGGCTTCGGTAGATTAGACCGACTAGGTCTATCTATTTGCTGAGAAGAAGAAGGTGTAACCTCTAACCAGTCCTCTAAAATAAGCATGTCAGGACCGAATCTTCAATGTGTGGAAGAAATCTCTTGTTCCTGTTGAGCCTGCTGAAGGGCTTTGCCATGAGTTTCTGCCACATATACAGTTCTAGCAAGGGTAGGATCGAAATAGTGGATTCTGGAATATCAATGACTTCTTCTGTATCCAAGAACTCTATCTCTTCCTCTAATTCCTCTGTTAGATATAGGGAACTTAGGCTCATCATGATCAAAACATTCATTAGCATAGTGATCCGTTAAATGATTCATGTTAACAGAACCAAAGATCAATTCTTCATCTGATGAAGATTCTGCCTAATGGACCAGTTCAGGCTATGACGTTTGGTGGGGTGGTGCCTGTGCTTTTGAAGATTATGGCATAAAATTTTCCATTGTCAAAGAAAACTTAGGCTTTGACACAAGATTGTCTTTTTCTGACTGCTCTTATTTCTTCAAATTATACCACTTCTTTGAGGATTTTTCTTTCTTATGAAGGGGGTTTTTCTGTGGTAGAAACAGCAGAAGACACAATTGGTTGATTCGATTGTGTTCGTAAAATGTAATGTGTTCGGTTGATCATTTTCCTTACCATCCAATCATCATATTTCCATGCATATTTACTTTTGACTTCATGTCACTCGCTTTATTCCTCTGGATCAATAGCAGTAACACATGCTACCTGGGCTGAAGAACCTTTCATTTTTACTTGTCCAGAGTCCACCATACTTTACAGGAGGCCTTTGAAGAAAAAATACTCCTGAATGGGATGCCCCAACATCTGATTAAATGGGAAATAGTTGGAGAGGTCTTAATCTCCTTCCTTATTCGGCCTTTTGGGCCTTGTCAACTGAACCAGATTGTTTTCTAAAGCCGAGATGAAGTAACCAGAAACTTGTTCACTCTGGAAAGAGTTAACATTGTTCTTTAAATCCTCAAACTGTTTCCACCTTTGATCTCTTTGATCATCTTGACGAGGCGGCCGTTGTTGTTGACGCTCAGAAGGTGGAGCCCTTCGATATGATGAAGGTTTTGAAGTGAAAGCATGTACAGGTGCTTGTTTAACTATAACTGTACCAGTCTCTACTTTCCCTATTCTCTTTCCCTGATCTAATGGAATTACATGAGTTTTAGCCCTAGTATTTATAAGAGAGTCTTCTATCTGCTGATTTATTGATGTAAGGTCTCGAAACCCTCCTGTGTATTTCACAGGGATCAATGGTGTGCGTAATTCATCACACATATTTTCCACATAGATTGGCAGTAATTCTTCTTGAGGGAGTTCTAAACTTAAGGAATATGTTAATCCCTTCCATCGAGTAATTAAATCCGAAACTCTTTCATTTTACCTTTGTTTACAATTGGTAAGATCAAAAACCATCTTCTTTGGTAATGTTGAGCTAAATTGAAGAAGGAATTTTTGACGAAGATCATCCCACCCAGTAAATGACCGAGATTGAAAACATATATACCAGACAAAATAAGGTCCTTGTAATGTCTGCACAAAACACCTGAGATTAACTACTTCTTGTTGTTGTGGAGATCCCATCATCAGATCATAGTGAGAAAAAAATGTGTTAAGTGTTGTTATGGATCTCCAGAACCATTAAAAATTGTGAATGTGGTATTTGAAAAATTTTATGGGGGAGGAATTGCATCCACCCATTCAGGGTAATCTCTATTTTCTGGTTGAACTGGTGCACATCTTTCTTCCATAGCTTCCAACCGGGCTGTTAATGACTCAATGGTAGTCATTAATGATTGAGAAACATCTGGTTGAGCTTGGACCTAAGCAGGTGCAATAACTGGAGTTTGGACAGGTGTGGCGACCAATACTTCCACTGATGGTAGTATTGCTGGTTGCTGTCGCATATGACCCATAGGATTGGACTTTTGAGGGTGTAGTTGTAAAATGGGATATTCTTGATCCATGCCAATTGCTTCAACAAATTCCCTTTATTGATTATCTTAGCATGCTTAGGAGTAAGACTACCTTGAAGTAGTTCTGCATTTAACCTCCTTAACTCCTTCATTTATTCTTCTTGCTATGTGAAACTTTCCTCTAATTAGAGTGATTGGTCTTCTACAAAGGTAGGGTGGGATTTAATCTGACTTTTAACCTTTTCCTTGGCAAGTGCCTTTCTGCTGTATGGAAGGGTATTACCCAAAGGAATGTCTTTCCTTTGGGAAACCCTGTGGCTTCTGGTACGCACACCTCCTTCATTTTTTTCTATGTATAATGCCTCTTGAATATGAACTTCTTCATATGATTCCTCTAAGTGAGCCTCATGTTTTGGGGGATCAGTGATAATGAAATTGATGACATTTATCGATGCATAATGCATTGCAGCCCTTCTTTCATCATTTCTGCGATACTGTCTTCATCCATGTCCTTTATAAGACATTTACTTTTTATTGGTTGATCCCTCAGGAACTTATTGATGAACCATAATTTAGAGGGAATTTCCCGATAATTCGGCTCTGCATTTCTCTTGTGGATTCTTCCCTAATTTAGAGAAGACTGACTTTCGCAGAGGAAGAGATTGAGAATTTGAAAAAGTCTTTAGTCTTGTGGACTAGGGCTATTCTTGTTTTTCCTGTTCAGCTCCTTGAATCCTATCTGTTGATCCCAAGGGTTAGATTAAAATTGTCCCCATCCTAATAAGATGAGGTGGTCCTTGAGCTACTACATCTGAAACTGTCTTAAAAGATCTCTTGATTTTGCCTATTTTAATCGATAAATTGGACGGATGCATCATCTGACATCCACTCAAATCACCTGGATCAAGTGATAGTTGGATTATTTCTGACACCTCTACCACCTAATGATGCACATGATCTAAATGAGAATCCTGTTCAATATTCTCATTTTCTTTATGAAATAGTAATTTGCAATTTTATCTTTATATTCCTGACTTTGGGAAGAACTATTTGAGGCCTTTGCTTGAGAAAGCCTTTGATTACACACAAAACTAGTTAGCTGTGGCCAACCATGGGAAATAACATTGCATGAGACCACTTTTTTTGGGCTTTGTTGCCTATAGGGCACAGTAAAATGCAATGCTCCATGAATAACCCATCCCCTGATATCAATACCAGATGGGGAATTGGTAAATAACTAGCACATATTTTTTAATACGCCAAGGCATGTACGCTGAAGGGCTATCTGTTGCTTTTCAAACTCGGGATATTAAAAAACTGAGAGAGATTTCAAGTAAATTTGGCATTGAAACCCTTATATAAACTTAACATGATTTTGATATTCATCATAAGATAATATTTTTTCTTTTAAGTGACAAATAGTTTTCCATATGTTGGGAATAATATCGTGAATACAATCTTCTATCAATGTTTCTGGAATATCATACTGAGAGTCAGCCAAAGGCCAAAACATGACTAGTATTTCACCTTTCGCCAACTATTTTCTCATATTCAGCACTTCCTCATTTCCATTTGATGAATATTATTCTACCTGATTGGACCAAAGTCTGTGCTTCTTTGTTGCTTCATCAAATTCAACAAGATTAGTAGAGAATTAATTTATCAAATTAGAAGATGAATGACCCAGGTGTGGTTCAGAGAATTACCTACACCCCAGGCTATCTTCTGATGGAGAAAGTATTTCACTTGCTAGCGGTAAGGCATCAGAAATGACTGGCATCACATTTGCAAGTGCCCCAAGATAAGAGGGATTTCCTGTTAATGCATTGTCCAATGAAGCATTTTATAGGAAATGAGAATTACTATTTCAGAGAGGAATTTTGCAGCTAAATTCATCATCATGGGGAGGACCACCATGGTGGGTTACAAAAAAAGATGAAACCTTTTTCTCCTTGGTCTTCTGGCCACACAGAGGGTCATCGTGGCTCTCATCTGAAGATAATGCTTCAATATTGATCGAATTGTCATGAATCAAGCCTTCATGAGGAAGTGTATGATGAAGACCTTCGAAATTGTTGTTTTTATTTCTAGAATTTGGAAATGAGAGAGTAGAATCTTGAGTTTCAACAGATAATTGACTGAGGGTTTCAAGAACTCAAGCATTGAGCAAGGACTTATTGCAGATTGGATCTTGATTTTTTAACTGTGCTGGATGGGTCTTCTTCTTGGATGACTTCTTACCAATTTTGGAAACCACTTGTTGAAAAAATTCGTTATTATGGGAAGGTTCATGTGTTTTCTCAAGAGAAATGGTTAGGTTAGGCTGACTATCTCCATTTAAATCAGGTGTATGTGCCAGACTTGATTGTCCGTATGACATGGGGAAGTATGCCCCACGACCCTCCTCGACAGGAATAAAGGTGTGTATCTGCTCCAGGGTGACATGATGATGAGTCACTCCACTAATAGGGCTATATTTATGTGTTGTTCCCTATGATATTGCTGACATTGTTGTAATATTCTAACAGGTATCGAGAATATGGGAAGGGATTTGCTTATTTCCTTTCACCATTGTCAGAATGTGCTTGGTTACATCAGCTACCGAAATGGGAATATACGTCCATTATATGTTTGGAGTAGTTGTGTGTTCCTGATCCTATCCTCCATTTCCTTTCATTGAATTCTGACAGTACTCATGTGTGGGGGCAGAACGTTGTGTCTGCCTCCTGTTTTTCATTGGAGCATTCCAACTGACATCTCCAGCTGCTACCAAATTAAACTATTCGTTAGCTTGATGAATTTAAGGTGTATGTGCCTGCTGATTGTTCTCCACCGACTATTATTGATGAACTTCCTTCAATACAGGTAGATGAGACTGCTGAAAGAATTGATGAGTGTAAGCAGGTGTATGTGTCTGTTTACAGGTGGTCACCACATTTGGTTGGCGGGATTCTTTGGATGCAATCAGATGAGCCTGCTGACTGGATGATGATTTATAAACAGGTGTATGTGCCTGTCTATAGTACTCCACTGGAATTTCCTACTAGGATTGCTGTGTTACTACCAGACGAGTCTGCTGGGTAGTGAAATTAGGATGGACAGGTGTATATGCCTGCTCGTTGTCTGCCATCAAGTTAGGTTGATGGACTTCCCCGGAGGGGGGAAAGGTATGAACCTGCTTCATATTGGGAGAATTTAACCTCTGATGGTTCGTCTTGTGTTATCGGGTCTGAGGAACATGAGCCGAACGCCTAGAGCCGATACACCCATCATTTTGAGGGTTCACTACCGCACGAGTCTAGTGGTGATTGTTGGTGGGAGTCCTCAGGAAGGACTCATGTCATCTTGAACTAAGGCCTTGAGTGACCTCTTGATCCACCTACCTATAATATGGGAGGGACTAGTTGTTGCGTTCTAGGGATAAAGACTTGAAAATGATGGAGACGATGGTTGGAAACACCTACTTCTTGACCACTGGTCGTCGTTCTCTAGACAACCAGGGCGAGTCGTTAACTTGGAGGGCATGTCGAGCAGCCTCTATAGTTGGGATGGTACTGTGTTGAGGGTATTCCCTCACCAATTCATTTGAGACCCAGCATTGAAGACTCTAAGTAGGTGATGTTGTCCTCAGAGCGGACATGGATCTAGTAGGAGCAGCGGCCGAGGCATTCACAGGTGTGAACCTTAAAGAAGCCATTTTGTGTTGTAGAGAGATCTTGAAAAAGAGTGACTATTTGATATAACACACATAATCAAGATAAGTCTGCCAGACTACATATTTTGGATGATCACATATGTTATTTATTACTTTTTTTGGCCCTCATATTGAGTTTAATAAGGGCCTAACAAATAAGTAAAACATCATTTAACTTGGTTAAGGATTCACGTCAGGTTTACCATTTTTTGTTTCGTCTGGAAATGGGGATGACCTTGTTTGTTTAAGGTTCAAACATTTCAATAGGTTTCTAACGGGTTTATTCGTAGAACCAGAAACACCCAATGATTCTATATCCATTTGGACCTACTTTTCAAAGGTAGGTGCTCATTAGTTGTGGACTATTAAGCTTAAGAATTTTCATTAGTTGAGAGGATGGAGGGCTAGGATCATCACACCTTTTTGGGGGGAATTATTTCCAACTCCAGGACTCTCTTATAGATTTAAGTTATCTTTACGAATCCTTATTAATTCACCAAGCATGAAAAATGAATTTTCCTTTAGATTTGGAAATCGATGATTGATATGTATGGTATTTAGAGAATATTTTATATGTATTTGAAGTTCTTCATAAATGGGGAGTCATCCATATATATTAGAGATTCTTAGTCAATGGTATACTTCAAAACATTATATAGAAATATCTTGGTCATTATGATGACCATACTAGTTTTAAGGACACTCATTGGGGCACTTGAAGTTGATTGTCATTCAGAAAGACATGGATAATTTCAGAGTTGGTATCGTACCCGCATATGGGATACCTACGTATCCTCATTAAAAAGGAACCTGAACCCACGTAGTTCGATATGAATGATATAGTTTAATGTCATATGGGATAGGAAATAATTAATGAACAATGGGCTTGAACCTTATAAAGGCTTCCTACGTACTCTAATTTTAAGGTAGTGATCAAAGTTTACATATTTCGGGTGAAGAAATATGGGGCTTATGCATGGTTAATGGTATAAAAAGAGATGTCCTGATTACTTTTACACTCTATGCTCATGTGAGTCATGCTCAGTGTGAGAAACAAGAGGTATTAGTAAAACTGACGATTGTGCCACGAAAGATGCAGTCAAAATAAATGATGTGGGGCTTACGTATGTATGACTGCCCAAGTAGATGAAGACCATGACTTACATCAGGAAATAAGCTAACGAGAAGGGTACATAAAGGTATTTGTACTTTATGGAGATTTGGAGTTTTAACCCGGGGCTTAATCATGATAAAGAGGCCCAAATTAAAAGGGACTTATGATTGGGTCTTATTCCTGAGAAGGAGGCCCAAATACAAATAAATTAATATTGGGGATTACTCCTGAGAAGGATTCCCTATGTTAAAGGAAACTATGACTGGGGATTTCTCTTGAGAAGGAGGCTCAGGTTAAGGGGACATGTGGCTTAATCCTAAGGAGGATTCCAAATATAAAATGATCTTCTCATCTTAAAGTATGAGGTCATATGGAGGAAAACTTCTAACCGTAGTGACATAAGTCTTGTAAGTCACGAGGTTTTGGGAGAGGTTATCGCATAATTCCTTTAAGATAAGAAAGACAACAAAGGAATCATGCCAGAAATGGCTTTGAAAAGGCGGTTGAGGGCTAAGTCATTTGGCACACAAGTCTTGGCTGCACAAGTGTACTTGCATAGAATGGGTTCATGAGGGCGACGAAGAATCTATAGGGTAACACTTGGGCGAGACATAACTCAAGACTTTAGTATTATCCTAATATGTTTCCAAAGGGGCGGCACACAAGTTTCATCGAAAGGGTAGGATGAAGCGCGAGTGTTTCTATTTTTATGGAGGTCTAGAAACTTAGGCGCACAAGTGTTGATGAATTCAAAACACTGAGGCCTTATTCTACTCCTTTAAGTCTTCCATTCTATGTAAAAAGTTACCTTAGAAGTTCTCGGAGGAGTTGAGTTGAAGACTAGGGTGACCAGAGCTTGAATTTGACTTTTGGAAATTCCATCTCTGAAATGGGGGCCCGTAGGGGCTATTTATTGGCCACCTTGCACCATGGGTGAAAAACCAAATAGAGTGCACAAGTGAGCTGTGCAACCCATATGTGGCGCGCAAGTGACTTGCGCGGCACACAAGTTACTTGCACTCCTCACTGCAAATGGGATCCTGGTCTATGCTTTCATCAATTTTTTCGATGTTCTTCAATGGGTGACCCTCTTTGTGCATAAGGTATTCCCCTTCGCCATTCGTTGGACTCTATTATGGAAATAAGCATCAACATCCCTTTAAATGTTAATGAGGATTTGAAAGATGAAAACTATATTGTTTCTATGAAGCACAAATTAAATTAGTCTGCTATAAGTAATGTTTGGACTTTAGTAGAATAACATAATGATAGATAGGTGATTGGAACTAAGTGTCTATTTTGAAACAAGCTATATAAATCTAGATACATTTTCAAAAACCAAGACAGACTTATTTCTCAAGGATTATCTCAAGAAGAAGGTATAGCGTGTTATTTATATATTTCACCTATTTTTAGGCCAAGAGAAATTGTATTTTATTGTATTTGTCTTGTTTTAAAGATTTTAAATTATATAAAATAGATGTAAAAATTGATTTTAGAAATGTTTTTAAAACTGAAGAATATTATGTTTCTCAACCCCTTAGTTTTGAAAGTGAAAAATTTCTTAACCATGTTTTTAAATTATCTAAATAATTGTATGATCTTAAATAAGAACCTCATGCTTTGTATAAAATATTTTTTTTTATTTTTATAAAATAATGGTTTTAAGAAAGGAAATGTTTGTTTAACACCCTTTATTAATAGAAAATATGATGATATTTTGGTTTTTCAAATTAATGTTGATGATATTGTTTTTGGATCCTCTAGTGATATTATCTGTAGTAATTTTTGTTCTTTGAAGTCTTCTAAATTTGACATGATTTTAATGGTAGAATTAAAATTCTTTCATAGACTTCATATTTCTAAAAGGAAAGATGGATTTTTAAATAATAAATCTAAGTATACTAAAGAGTTGTTAAAAGAGTTAGTATTGATTCTGCTAAATATATGGATACTCCTATGGAAATTAATTACAAATTATATATTGTTGCATCTGGTATATCTATTGATTTTAAATTTTATAGATGCATTATTGGTAGCTTTATTTATTTAACTACATCTAGATATGATATAATATTTAGTGTGTTTTTATGTGAAATATTTCAAGAATACCCAAAAAAATTTCATATTAAAGTTTTAAAAGGAATAATTAGATATGTTGAAGATATTGTTGATTATGGTGTATTTTAACCAAAAGATAACTATTTTGATTTAGATATTATTATAACTATGATTTTGGAGGATTTAGAATTAACCTAAAAATCACATAAAATATGAGTCATTTTCTAGGAAAAAGTTTAATTTCCTTGTCATCAAAGAAACAACTATCTATTTCTTTATCTAATGGTGATGTTGAGTATATCTCTCATTCTAGTTGTTGTACTCAAATATTATAGGTTAAGAAAAACTTATGGGATTTTTGTTTTTTATTTTAAAAAAATTTCTATTTATTATGACAATACATCACCTATTTCAATTACTAAAAACCACTAATTTCATTCTAGAACAATGATTACTAATTATATATTTAATTTTATTAGATATATTTTGAATAATGGTATATTGGAATTATAATTTTTATTTCTATATTTATTTAGGGGGTGTTTGTTTTAATTTTTTGTTTATCTAAAAAAAGTGGGAGAAATAAATTGGGGAGTAATAAATTGGGGAGTAATAAATTGGGCGGAAATAAATATGTTTTAAATTTTTTAAAATTTTATTTTAAATGTTATAAATGTTTAGTTTTTGTAATAAAACTATAAGGGGAGATTTTTTCTATATATTCTTGTTTTATTTTTTGTTATTACATATGTTTGAATATATATATATTTTTTGTCCATGTAAATGTCTTCGTTCATTTGATAACATATAATTTTTCTTTTCAATGCCTTTTTATATTTTGATTATATCATAAACTATAGTGCTTATATTTGTTATTTTCTTATCACTTTGGATATATAATAGACTTATCTAAACTTCCTTATTTTTTGAGGAAGTCTAAAAAGTATTTCTTATTACTACATGAATTCAAATAAGTATCTACTGTAGTTTTAGAACTTCTATATTCTGTATTTTTAAAAGGTTTCAGTATTTATTTTACTACAACCTCTAAAGATTTGAGATTCCCATGAAACATGATTATATAGAAATAAAACATGTTTATCTTTATTTCAATAGTTTACATAAAAATATAAAAATGATATATTGATGGTGAATAAATTTTCTAAATTTCTTCATTGATTTTTCAGAACATCAATTTTCCAAAATGTTATTGCTCTGGGTTAGTGATGAAATTTGGAGCACTATTGGTTAGAATTATTTCATTCCTAAATTGTTGGAAGGATAATAATTTTTTCTAAAAATTATTGTTTTTAACAAAATTCTAAATTTTTTGTTTAGTGCCCGTAAACAGTCATTGAATTATGTTAAAGTATGTAGTCCAGTTTTTCAAAAAGTATGGAAACCCTACATTCATGAATAATGAAAAGTAGTGTTAGGAAAACCTATATTCAAAACTATAAAAAGTATGGTTCAACATCCATATTTTATTGTTCATACCCTACATTATGTTACTATTCTTTTCCACAATGTATAGTTTAGAAACCCTATGTTACTATTCATTCCCTATGCTACATTACTATTCATTCTCTACAATATTCTACTGTTCCTACCCTACGTTACTGTTCGTTACAAGATTTAATGATGAGAATTTATTTGCAACATATATATATAGATTATTTTCAATGGTTTTTCTTCTGGATAAATTCTCATCAAATCAAAGGATTAAGATCAAAGGGTTTTTAATGTTTTTGGTCGAATATTAGAAGATAAAAATTAATATATTATTTCATCATATTTTTCCAATAGATTACATGGTGTAAATTTTATTTATTTTAAAATATTTGAATTTTCATTTGAATTGTGATGCTAGTTTTCAAGAACAGTATTGTCTATGTTTAAATGAAATTAAATTGTACATTTAAATAATTCAACACAGTTATTATTCTGAAGATTTTATTAGATGAACATTTAAAATTACTTTGAATTATTTTATTAGAGACTTATTCTACATGAATAAAGAGGTTACTGTGATGCGATTTTTGCAGATATATTTATGATATCACTTGGCTCAATATATTTTTAATATCTAAAGGAAGTAAGTCTATAGGAACTACTGAATAATATATATATATATATTTATATATGTATCATTATTTATTGTAGGTTATATATATAATTTAAATACACAAAATACATAGTCTAACATATTTGACACTCGATTTTTCAAAAATAATGTGTTGTGAACATTGAACGTGCTATGCATTTGAAAAGTCACACGACACAATATTTTATCAATTGCATGATCTCTCAAGGGATGAATTTATTCTATTTTGGCTTATGATTCCTTGAAAAGATGAGATGATCTAATCCTCAACAACTAGTACATGTTCCTTAATATTTTATCTCTTCATTCATCTGGTTTTGAGTATGTAACACTATTTCCCATCTCTCATAGGTAATTTTTTTTTCTGTTTACGCTTTTATAAACAAAAGAATTATTTTTCATTATTTTTATTCAGGTTTTGTCTCCCAGATTCTAAATTCAAGATATAAGGGTTGGGACTCCCTATATCTAATTTCTGGATTACTCGGGTTGTGACTCTATTAATCTAATGTCTTATTGTAAGGGTTTTCACTCCCCATACAAAAGTTGTGTCGTGGTTATCCCTCAACATGAAAATAACATTGTAATTGGGTTACGATTCCACCAAAAAATCAGTTTTAGTGCACATGTATCACTCTTCATGTAGAGTGGTATAAGACTAGAAGTAGAACCATGTTGGACAAAACTATTATAAAAAAATCCTCGTGTTATTTACTTTTTCTAATACAAATTAACCTTAATAATTACTTTTGATAATTAATTTAATTAATCAATTTTTTTGATTAAAATTAATAAATCTAGTATATTAAACTCTCTCTCGACTATCTACCATTACCCTATCCTTCCAATCAACATCATTTCTAAGGATACTTCCATGGAAAATTCAGGTACCCGGTGTGAATATTATCAACTAATTAGTTGTTCTTCTTAATTATCTTCCACCAAAATTATTCTATTCATAATTATATAATGAAATTATATTCATTTATATAATTTAATATTACTATATAAATGTTATTATCATTATTTGTTCATATACCCCATTAATTAAGAGAAACAAAACCGTTGTTCGTGCATCGTTTGAACTACTGTCTCTATGACATAACATGTTTCATATTTCTTCACCACTTTAAAATGTTGGATATAAGGATGAAATTAAAGGATAAATATGATTTTCATGATATAAAAATGGTTTCCGTATGAATATTTGAAAACATATTAAATATAATATTAAAAAATTCCCTTCATTAATTAAATAATTTAAAATAAGCATACTAAGGTGATAATATTCTGTTCAAAATGAGAAATAATTTCATATAAAAAATTTCTTATTATATATTTTTTATAGTTATGATATATCTCAATAATTTTATTCAGTTTTTCATAACTTTTATTCTACCCTCTTTAGTGATTTTAATGTGAAAGTTCCAAAATGTTGTGAAATACCTATTATTTAATACTAAATATATTTTTTGGGCAACATTTGAATTAATCTAGATTCAAGTTAGTTTATTGTGTTAATTATAACCCTCAGCCTACTTATCCAAGTTATGTAATTATTATATTATAGGGTTTTCAATTAAAATTTATATAAATCATTCCACAAGATCTTTAGCTAATTCATCCATCTAAATGGACATATTGACCGTAAAACAAGGACCACTGAATCTGTGTTGAAAGCTACACTTTCCACAGACATAGAATTTGTGAAGTCAATACTGCATCCCAAATTTAATGAAACTCCAAAATATGATCTTGAATTCCCAAAATCATTTTGGATAAATATTTGAAGTCTCTAATCCACCAAAAAGTGTCCCAAATGTTTTTTTTAAGTCCATCACAAAATTTATTTAGGAATTAAAAACACCCCATACTTTATAACATTTATAAAACTACCATTGACTGTTTGAGATGATATTTTATGATCGGAAATAAAATATTTTGGTTCATGTGTTTTTAGAAGAAATGGTTTGGATTTGAGGTTATATTCATAGCCTAAAATTTATTCACATTTAGACAAGTTAAAAAAACGACACAAAAAAGGACAACATCACATGGTTTATGAAAATATCCATAATGATGGATCCAAATGATCTACGAATGAAACTTTTTGAGGTCAAACTGTAAAAATATGTATAGAAATTTTTTAAAGAGAAGATATCTTGAGATGCTGCTGTATAAATGGTCAAATTTGAGTGCCAAATTTTGGGTTAGTTTTTGAATGAAAACAGTACAACACATTTATCTATAAATACATACCCCTCTTATCCTTGGAAGCGGTTTTCATTTTAGAGAATAGAAGGATATACTGGAATGACCATGTCCCAACCAAAGATTTGGTAGGGTCTTCCATACTCATGTTTCTACATTATATACCTTTCCTCTATGTTTTATTCTAATTTAATTTTTCAATATTCTTTATTTATAATCTCATAAGTGTTTTTATTGAAATTTAGTTTTAATGAATGTATCTTGTTCATTATATCTTATTAAAATCCACCCTATTTTGTTTAATATTAATTTTCTTAAATTTTTTTAAATTGTGTTGAAAAAATTCCATATTTCACTTGTTTATTCATTCTAAAGTGTGCATTTTACTTCTCATCACGTTTTCTATGTGTGTTCAGCACACTACTCTTATAATTTCCTTTATTTTTTATATTTCTAAATAATCACCATAAACATCATAAAATCGATTAATATAAATCTTATTGTTTGAAAAAATCATCCATTGTGATGGTTCATAATTTGGGAATGTTATGTAATTTAGAGCTTGTACTCGTTGAATATTATTTTGGTTTAAATCAGGTATGTTAAACATAAAATTTCATTGATTAATGATATGTTTTATTTATTGTGTGGATTAAATAGATTTTTGGAACCATAAATAAACTACCATAAATATTTATTAATTGAGATTATAACCCAAGTTGAGTTATGTATTGGATTAAACACTCAAAACATGGGAATTCCAATCAAAATCAACAATTGAAGTACGTGTTAATTTAATACAATATAAAGAAAACATCAAGGATATCAGAAGCTTAAATCCCAAATAATTAAATTAACCCAATATTTATAAATTTTTTTAATCAAACATCATCCAATAATCAATTTAATTAAGCACTACGAAAAACACTCAATTATAAAGAAAAATAAATAGAAAACAATAGGCTCTAAAAATAGTACTATCACATAGGATTAGATATGACTTATAATATACACATTATTAGAGCACTAGATCATTGAATAGTCAATAAGATACAATATTTTCTGCTTAAAATTCCACCATTTCTAGGGATGAAGAAACAAGTAGTTGTAATTTTTTTATTTAAAAAAAATATGAAATATATCACATAGAAAAAACCATCTTCCCATAAAAATCATAAATAGGTAAAAATAAAAACCTACCTTTCTTATCATTTCCATACATATCCTATTTTATTATATCCTCTTAAAAAATACATCATATTTATTTGTCCCAATAACCAAGACATCTCTTTTCTGACATAGCAGGAAATAATGGATAATCACATCACACTAACACCTTTCATTGTTTAACCAATTGAATATGATATGGAAAATCATAGGGAAAAAACCCTTAAATAACACAATAACCCTTTTATGAATTACCAACCCTTGGTATTCTATATATAAATATTGTGGTAGATTTAAAACTCAAATCTAGTTTGATTTATCTTCTACCTCATTTCCACTGGATAGACAGTAAGGATCCTCATCTTCACCTCAAAGAGTTTCAAGGGGTGTACTATACCTTGAATCATCATAAGGTTTATAAATAAAAAATAATGCTTTGATCATTCCATTTCTTCATGGTTGAATTCCCCATGTCATTGCTCCATTACCTCCCTCCCAGTTCTATAACCACATGGAATAACATGAAGAAACTCCTCTTAGAGAAATTCTTTCCAGCTTCTCAAACCGATTCTATCCAAAAGGAAATAAGTGATATCCATAAATTACCTAATTAATCACTATATGGGTACTAGGATAGGTTCTAAGATCTTTGGGAAGAATTACCACACCACCAAATCCCTGACCAACTATTGATTTAATGATTTTATAAGGGTTTATTGTTTATGGAGCGAACTCTCATTGATTCTGTAAGTGGTGGTTCTATTGTTAATAAAACTCTTCTAGCGTCATGATAAATCTTTAAAAAAACATGGATTAAAACATGAATAATTACATACTGGATCACATGCTCCATTGAAACAGGCCCAAGAGAATCAATCCATAGATCCCAAAAAGATGAACGACCAGATGAGTGAACTTACAAGTCTTGTGCGTTAACTAGATGTGGATTCTAACACCCCAATATCATCTACTCCACAATATCTGTTCTGTATACCTATATTTTTTTTATCCATTATTCACTAGCTCATCCAACTGAAACATTTCTAAAACATCAAGATGACCTACTAGATTCTTCTAGTCCAATAGAGCTCAATGTAGCATATTCTCAACAAAACACCATCCCTTAAATATCAGGTCAACTTATCAGAAAGACCAACTAACCCTAATTTTATACATCTAATTTTACATATATCCTAGGTTTGGGGTATGGTAATCTCGTTTCTCATGCGCCTGAGTTTCCTAATCAAAATCCAAACAGATTCTGGTATGTTCGAGCTGGTGGTAACTTCCATCAACCATATCCTTTTTTTCATTAACATCAAAGGATCAATCCTCATCTTTCTAATCATGGATTCCACTATCCTAATGAGCCTTCCCAATTTACATCCCAATATAATCACTTTATCAAGAACCAAAATAAATGTAATCTCGATAATGTAAAAGCCTCTTCTTTTAAGTAGAAATAGGAAAGTGATCTAAAGTATCTTTCTTCCATCACCCATTCTAGAATTAAAAACATTGAAAACCAAATTTGTCAACATGAATTCCACCAAAATCAGAAATAACCATCCAATTCATCCCAACTCCAAGATCAATAATTCCCCAAACCAATGGGAAATGTAATTGAAATTTCAATTTTATTTGGAAAGAAAATTTATATAAATCTTGATGAATTATCAATATCCCATTTAAATGTTGAGCTAGAAAATAAAAAGAGAAAAACTTCAGAAAAATAAGCTAATGCCACACCATCACCTCTTTCTATTACACTATGGAACCCAATTCTTTTTCCTCAAGTCATCACTAAGACAAGGACATCATTTAATCTGGATCCCAAAATGCTCCACCTATTTATACTTATTTGTTTCCTCTAAAATTGGGGATAACCTCGTTGATTGAAGGTTCAAACATTCCAATAGGTTTCCAACGGGTTTGTTCGTAGAACATGAAACATCCAATGATTCCATATCCATTTGGACCTACATTCCAAAGGTAGGCGCTAATTAGTTGTAGACATATGAGGCTTAGGAATTTTCATTGGTCGATAGAATGGGAGGTCGGACTCATCACACCATTTTGAAGGGAATTATTGTCTACTCCGGGACTCTCTTTATAGATTTTAGTTATGTTCGTGAATCCTTAGTACATTACCAAGTATAAAATGAGATTTCCTTTATATCTGACAATCAATGATTGATAGGTAGGAAATTTAGAGAATGTTTTATATGTATTCGAGGTTCTTCATTGATAGATAATCATCTGTATTTGTTATAGATTCTTAGTCAATGGTATCCTTCAATACATAAAAGTATCTTGGTCATTATGATGACCATACTGGTTTTAAAGCCACTGAGTGGGGCACTTAAAGTTTATTTTCATTCAGAAGGACATGGATTATTTCAGAGTTGGGATCATACCCGCAGATGGGATATCTACATATCCTTTATTTAGAAAAGGAATCATAACCCACGTAGTTCGAGTAAGGGAGTATGATGTTTATGCATGATTGATGGCTCAAAGAAAGATGTCATGATTACTTTTACACTCTAAGCTCACATGAGTCATGCTCGGTGTGAGAAATAAGAGGTATTGGTGAAACCAGGCAATTGTTCCCTGAAATATGCAATTATGTGGGGATTATGTATGTATGACTACCCAAAATTGATGAATATTGGGATTTACTTTATGGAAGAAACCCGAGAACAAGGTCCATAAAGTTTTATGTACTTTATGGTGTAATTGGATACTCTAATCTTGGGTGTTACTCCTAAGGAATATGCCCAAGTTAGGAGGGGACTTATGATTGGGTTTTACTCTTGAGAAGGAATCCTATATCAAAAGTAAATTAAGATTGGATAAGAGAAATTATGACTGAGGCTTACTCCTGAGAAGGAGGCCCTGCTTAAGGGACTTGGGGCTTAATATTGAAAAGGAGGCCCAAATTAATGAGGAATTTGGGCTTACTCCTAAGGAGGATGCCCAAATTAATGAGAATTTGGACTGGGGATTACTCCTGAAAAGGAGGCCCAGGTTAAGGATTCTCTCATCTTAAAGGATGAGGTTGAATGAATGTACTCCCTAACATTAGTGATGTAGAGATGTGTAAATCATTAGGTTTTGAGAGATGTTCCAAAGAATTCCTTCTAGATAAGTAAGCCAACAAATAAATCATGCCATAAATGGATTTAGAGAGAGTTCTGAAAGCTTAATACTAAAGAGGAGAGGTGGATATGTGTAAGAGGGGTGAAATGGGCAGGATTGACACCCAAAAAGAGAGGGGTGTGGAAGTACTGTGTGGGCGCGCATGTCCTGGTCACGCAGGTGTACCTTCAAGACACATGGGTACTTGCACAACATCCAATCCTGAGGGTAGAACTTGGACGAGGCTTTGCTCAAGCCTTTAATACTACCCCTAGATACTTCCAGAAGAGAGGTGCACAAGTTATGTGGAAGGGGTAAGGCGGCGCGCAAGTGTGGCCATTTCCCTTAAGGGATGGACAGTTAGGCACGCAAGTGTTGATGAGTTTCAACACTTAGGCCTTCCCCCCTCTTAATATCTTCTATTCTAGGTATGAAATTACTTTATAAGTGTTTGGAATCTTTGAGAAGAGACTAGGGCGTCGGGAGCTCAAATATGAGGTTCTGGAATTTTTCGTCCTGAAATGGGGGGCCCACGTGGGGTATTTATAGGCTGGTGAAGACCCTGGGTGAAATTCAGAGAGGGAACGCAAGTCACCTATGTGGCGCGCAAGTCACCTATGCGACCTTGGTGGAACTTGCGCGACTCAAGCGCATTTGAACCTTTGTTCATGCCTTTGTCTATTTTTGATGTTTCTTAAAAGGATGAATCACTTTGGGTTCAAGTTATTTCCCCTTTTCAATTCGTTAGACTCTGTGAAGGAAAGGAGAATCAAAAATTTTGAATTTAACATTACCCTCATAGATTCTATAAACAAATCCCTACATATGCTAACATTCTAAAGGAATTGTGAACCCATAAGATAAAACATAGGACAACTGATAATGTTACAACCTAGTCGTCCATCCCCATGAAGTGAAAATATCTAGGGAACATTACAATTCTATTCCAAAAAAGGAGTTCAAACTTTGATGATGCAGTAATAGAACTAGGATAATGGATAAAATTCATTCACAAACCTATCTTATATAAACATGGTATAGGACCCTTGGACACAATGACCATTTTCACACTATTAGCCAATTAAATAAATTCTAATCTAGATGGAATAATTGAGGTTTTCCTTATACAAGTTAACATGGAATGTGAGAATAAATATTCTCATTCTCCATTAATTATAGGGATACCATTCCTCAAGATAGCTATAACTAAAATTGAGGTCTATATGGCTATCTTATTTAAGGAATTTGCTTACAATATAAACAATTTCAACATTTTTCATGCCATTTGATACCTATTAGAGGATCACCCTACATTATCTATCCTTTCTTCCATGGAATCTTATGAGAGTGGATTCATCTCCATTCCATCATGTTCATCTTTTTCTAATGATATAGAAGTTTGCGAAAATTTCATCATGATTACCTTTTTCATAATTGGGGATATTGATTTTGGCCTCTCATTTATAGACTCCAACAACCTAGAGGATCTTATGAAATCTATTAAAACACATATCAACTATAATCTATATTGTTTTACCTTCGAAAATATTATGGAAAATGAATAAAAAACAACTGGAATCCCTTAATTTGTTTCAAAGTTGTCTGGACCAAAAATAAAGGATCAAACTGATATGAAAACCCTTCCATCACACTTGAAATATGCTTTCATTTTATATGATCAGTCTTCTACAATCATTATCTTTGATATTCTTATTGAAAACAAGGAGTATGAACATGTTCATGTGTTAGAGGGAAAAAATTCCTTAGGTTTCACCCTATATGACATACCTGCAATCAACCATTCCCTTTGCATGCATCACATCCATCTTGAAGAATTATAAAAACAAAAAAAGATGACACAATCCACTAATACATGAGGTAGTTATGGAATATATCACCCATCTTCATCAAGATTTTATTATCTACGAAATTTCATATAGTGTATGGGGTAGTTTAATTCATGTGGTACCTATGAAGTGTGGGATAAATGTTGTCACAAATGAGCACAAAGAGGTGGTTGAAACATTAGTGATAATAAAATGGTGCGTTTGCATCGATTAACAAAAATTAAATGATGAAACATGAAAAAAAACTTACCTCTTCATTTACTTGATCAAATTATATAACTATTAAATGGAAATCCACATTATTTCTTTCATTATGCAAAAACCATCTACTTAAAAATCTCAATATCACCTCAGGACCAAGAAAAGACTACATTCACCTGCCCCTTTGGGAAATATACATATAAGAGAATGAAATTTTCCCTTTTCAATGCACCTACAACATTCTAGGTTTATTTGATAAGTATCTTTTCTAAATTAATTGAGCATTCCATCGAGGTCTTCATGGATGAATTTATCATTTATGGTGATTTATTTGAATCCTGATTGCATTAACTCTATATCATCCAACCATAGTGTGTCAAATATTACATTATGCTGAATTATGTAAAATTTCACTTCATGGTTGCTAATGATATTGTTATATGGAAAATAATTTTAGAATAAGGTATTGAATTCAATCCTTATAAAATTGAGGTGATCTAATCCTTCCTAAACACACATCAGTTTGACACAACAGTTCATTCCTTGGTTACTCCAGTTTCTATTGGTGATTCATCCATACAATTACTTGGACTTACCTACAACTCACTCAATTAATCCAAAAGAATATTACATTACATTTAGATGATGATTTCATTGAACTCAAATTCATTCTTATATCTAACACCATAATCCAACCCCCATATTGGTACATACCCTTTGAATTGATGTGTAATGCTTCTAATAGAGACATTGACACTCTGTAAGGTTTGGTGTCCTGAGAACCAATTGTTTTGTACTTTGATTACATGAATGTTCACTTATTATATATTGTTCACTGTTCTGCATAACTATAATATAATAATGTCCCGGAATATTTGTTGCATTGATAAGGTCATGGAAGATCCCCACTATGATGAGAACCTTGAAATGCTATAAGAATATTCTTAAATAATGTTCTACAGTTGGATGAAATACTATGATTGGACACATAGTATATAGACCGTCATGTGCAAGTACTCGTAAGAAGACGAGACTCTCTCTCATGGAGTTCGCACTTGGTAATCTCCAAGATGGGAGATTATGAGAACAGACCCACCAATTGCAATTCTGCATGTCTTGGTGTCATCAGACATTAGTATCTACGAGCGTGTGTTAAGGTCCTTAGATTGGAAGATTATCATTAACTCATGTCATGACTCACGCACTTAGATTTACTGAAAAAAACCGTCACGCAGACAGTTGGTGGGAAGTAGGGTACGTTGGGTGCGTCACAAGTGACATGTTGTTAATGGATAAGTTGAGGAAGGATTTGTTCCTTCCATTTATGGAAGTTGATATCTCGGTCCTTTGATTGAAATAGAACTGTCACATTAAATTCCATGGCCATGGTGTGAACGACGAGTTTATTTCAGGTAGTCAAAGAACGACATATCAAGAATATAGGTTTATGACACTACCATGAAACCTTCTTGATGAGATATCAAGACAAAGGGATTAAATTAAACATTAAGCGTTCGTATGAGGTGATATGTCAATTCTTCGTCAACTTCTTTCTCTTGGGTGCCTGGACCCGTTTCTAGATAGTAATCTTGGACTTTAGGAAAGCTTGCCTAATGCCAATGAGAAAGAGACCTAGAGGGTCACACACTAAGTGTATTAAAGTATCTCAAGTAGAATAAAGATTATTCCCGTACGTGGTTTAATAATTATTCAAGGAAGCCTAAATTGTTTTAATGATAGAGGAAGAAGGAAATGAAAAACAAGATATACACGCCTTGTATTAAAGATTACACGGCATGTAGTTTTTCATGGAAAACAAGTACACGCCGTGTATTAATAATTACACACCGTGTAGTTTTCTTTATGGAAAGGAAACGAATAAATGAAAACAAGATATACACGCCGTGTACATTGAATGTACACGCCGTGTAGTTTTCAATGAAAAACAAGTACACGCTGTGTATTTATTAATACACGCCGTGTAGTTTTTCCAGTCGGGATTTTGAGGATATAATATTGTTTTAAATGATATTTATTATAATCAGTGTGGGTGCATGTAAAGGAATTAATTATTCGACATGGGGGTTTTAAATAAGAGTCAATGAAATAAATAAAATGCGTAACCCTTTTATTTATTTTCATAACTCTATAACCTCAAACCTGATTATAAATATCATCCCAACCCCAACTCTTTTCTTAACCCATGTGAGACACAACAATTATGGAGAATTCTTTCAAGGCCGAAAGAACCTATTCCTCCAAGAACGCTATCAAGACCGAGAGAGATCATCTTTCATCGGATCAATATGATCTAAGGCAGACAACGCAAGAAAAGGCTTCTCCACGCTAGCACCCGAAGAATCCTTTGGCGACGTCCAGAGATACGAGGTACATGTTTGGATCTCCACTAGAGGGAGTATACACTTGGATTCTGCAACGCAATGAAGGATCACATCGACAACATGATCCAGAACATCAAAGAAGAAAGAACACCCAAAATGAATTTCTTTATAATTAATTAAATTAATTATAATCAACCTGTAACGATCCTTGTTTGTGGTTCTGGGCCAAACCTTCTTCTTTGTCTTTTTCTGTGATTCGATCCGTGGAGACTGGAATTTATCGTCGTATTGATCCCGGATTGATCATTGCTAATGAAAAAAATCCAAGTGGGCACATCCACCCACACGCTTCCGCTGCACCCGGAACCTTCAAATAGTAGCAGAGGGAGGTTACAACGTTGACTATAGTTGTTTAATTTTCGTTGATAATTTACGCATTTATATTTGATTCAATTAGAAATAAATCGTTCTATAAATCTGAATAAATGAGATATGTTCTTCCTCCTTCATTTTCGATTCATATCAAAGAAATGACCTTTTAATTTTAATTTTGATTAAAATAAAAATGAGAAACTCATCCGGAGGAGATGCGCTTTCTATCTGTACAACATGGGATTGCATGGCGTGTACTTAAAACTACACATCATGTACTTAGGTTCAACGAACCGGCACTGGTCCACCAAACCACGCCGTGTGAATTGATTATACCTAAGTTTTAATCACACTGTGTTGACCAAAATTGAATGGCACGTGGAAACCGGAATACACGACGTGTATGTTGGAGCAATACGCCGTGTAGTCTGTTCCGGCCCAGGTGAAATTGTGTACAAAGATAAGCCGCGTACCGCGTACACGGGATCGCCCTGCCAGTTACCGCGTAACAAGGAAGTGCACGCCGCATATGATTCATCTACACACTGTGTACTCCAAAATTTCAAAAGTACAGAAAACACGCCAAAGCCCCAGCGTGTACTTTGGATAAAGGGTGAAAATAAAAATACACGATGTGTACTTTCCAAAAATGGAATTTCACCAGGTTTCTTCCAATGTACAAAGACCCGTACAAGGAATATGGATTAGATGAATCTCACGGAAATTCAGAAAGGAATTTAAGATAAAGGATTGATTAATTATAAGATCATAATTAATTGAATTCGAGCACGTCTTATCTTAAATAAAAGAACGATTAAAAGAACATGAATTCTAAATATGCGTAAATGTCGTTGCATACTACGGATGATCATGAGCTAGACCAAAGACCCTTTGTATGTGTATGGTTTCATTTAAATTTATTTAATTTAAATTTTTTGGCCTGCGAGCCTTCTTCCAATAAAATGTAGGGCGTGTGTGCCCATGGTTTCTTTAATGTAAACCCATGTAATGGAGGATCTCCCAAGCCAGAGGAGACGGTTCAAATCCCGAAGCCGAGGTGAAACCGACGCTAGAAGATACAAAGTTGGATAGGTGGGAGCTGCAAAACACGAACCAACAGGTTCAAGGTGTTTTCCCTAGGTCAATGTTAGCTTATCAAAACCGCTAGATAAGTTAACCAATAGAAGCTCATGATCATGCCATCTTATTTTATTTCTGTCTGATTGCATGGTTTATTTATTATGTATGTGTTGTCGCGATCACATAATTAATAAAATGAACAAGCATGCAAATGATGGAATAAAATAAAAACCGGACTATGCATAAACATTATCAGAACATGGTTAATCACTTAAGCAAGCATCACTTAATATTAACAATAAAGTGATAATGAAAAACTACGCATAAAGACTAAAATCCCTCAATACCATATTTAAGTCATAACATGCCTTCCGTTACCTGATTAAGGGCAAGACTAAATAAAACTATGTGTTTGACCAACCCTTGTTGGGACACTTACTTTTAGAAAGGAATCCCTTATGAAAGGTTTTAGATTGACTTAACCATATTACATCAAGAGAAGTAGCCCTTGCTAGACTTGATGTAATATTAGAGGCAAGAGTTGAGGAAATCCAAGTCAGGATTTTAGGATTGGGGAGTCCACTCAACAGATCAAGGAACTGTAAGCTCACAGTTGGCAAAGACCTGCTTACCTAAATACCTTCAAATAGCTTGACCAACCCTTTTTGGGGTTATGTGAAGGGAAATATGCATCCTTGCCACTAGAATATCAAAGAAACTAGACATTATGAGTTCAATGGTGAGGGCCATTGGTACTTGATAAAATAATGGGAGAATTAATTAATTAATTCATTATTTCTTCATAAATTGTAATCAAGAAAGTACTAATAAATCTGCTCTTTTAAATTGTAGAATCAAGATTACAAACTCATCAACCACATTTTCTTTGCGATCAATACTGGATAAAGACAATATCCTCACAGACAGTAACTTTCAGGAATGGTTTAGGTGCCTTCGGGTTATCCTACGCCATGAACGAAAGTTTTACATGCTGGAGTCCGCACTTCCTGATTCTCCTGCACCAGGGGCGATTAATGAAGATTTCCTAGTCTATGATCAACATTTGAACGATGCTCTTGACGTTCAATGTTTGATGCTATCATCGATGTCTTGTGAGCTTATGAAGTCTCATGAAGATATGGATTCCTATAGCATGCTCGAGCACCTCTGTGGTCTATACCAAGAGAGAGCAAGACAGGAAAGGTTTGAGATCTCCAAGGCTCTATTTCAGAGAAAGCTTAGAGAGGGTGCCCCAGCTGGGCCTCATGTAGTCAAGATCATTGGCTACATTGAGCGATTGGAGGTTCTAGAGTTTAAATTCCCCGTAGAACTGGGCACCGATCTCATTCTTGCATCACTCCCTAGAGCTTCTCAAACTTTGTTGTTAATTTCAACATGAACAACATTCAGAAGTCTCTATCTGATCTTCTTATCCTTATTCTCCATGTAGATAATGACATGAAGCATGAAAAGCCTTCTGTCCTTATGGTGAATAAAAGAAAATGGAAGGCGAAGAGCTTTAAGCCCAAATCTTCTTCAAGGCCTTCCAAGAAAATGAAGATCAAAGGGGAGGAAAAGGAACAAGATGCTGTTTGTTTTGCATGTGTCTAGAAGGGCCACTGGAAGAAAAACTGCGCCCAGCCAAGGAAGCAAGGGGAAGCTTCAGGTGCATTTGTTATCGAATGCAATCTATCTATTTCTACTAATTGGGTATTAGATACTGCTTGTGGTTCTCACATCTGTATCCAAATACAAGAACCATGTAGATTCAAAAAGATTGATCGAGGTGAGGTGGATCTATGAGCATCCAACAGAGCCAGATTCACTGTTGTAGCTGTCGGAGACTACCAACTCACATTGCCTACTGGGATGGTCTTGGTTTTGAAAGGTTGTTATTATGTTCCTTATGTTACTAAAAACATTATTTCAGTATCCAGATTAGATACTGATGGATTCATATTCAAGTTTGGAAATGAATGTTGCTACTTTTATAAAGATAGCATTTTTTTGGTAGGGAACATTTATATAATGGCCTTTATGTGTTAGACTACACAAACCAAGTAATGGAAATCGATAACACCATTAATTCACATGACTCATACCACACCCAACTTTGGAATCACCGGCTAGGTCATGTCAATGAGAAATGTTTGACAAAATTACATCAATATGGGTATTTAGATTCTTTCAAACTAAAACCACTTGGTGTATGTCATGCGTGTCTACAAGGCAGAATGACCAAAGCTCCATTTAGTGGGAAAGGTGAAAGAGATAAAGAGCTTCTATAATTAGTTCACACAGATGTGTGTGGACCATTTCCAGTTGAAGCAAGGGGTGGGTTCTCATACTTCATAACTTTTACTAATGATTTTAGTAGATATGGATATATCTACTTAATGAGGTATAAGTCAGATTCTTTTGATCGGTTAAAAGAATAAAAGAATGAAGTTGAGAACCAGCTTGGTAAGAAGATTAAGAAACTCCACTCAGACAGAGGAGGAGAATATCTTAATCAGGACTTCATTGATTTCTTACAGGAGTTTGGGATTCAATATCAACTCACTCCTCCCTACATGCCGTAATGGAATGGTGTAAGCGAAAGGAGGAACCGCACCCTGTTGGAAATGGTGAGATCAATGATGAGTCATGTGAGTCTTCCATTATTCTTTTGGGGATATGCATTACAAACAACATCACACATACTAAACCAACTACCAACTAAATCGATAAATGGTATTCTATATGAGTTATGGAGTGGATGAAAATCCATGTTATCAAATTTACATGTGTGGGGCAGTGAAGCATTTTTAAGGCCTTTTCAGGTAACAAACTTTCACCCCGAGGCACAAAGTGTATCTTTATAGGATATCCCAAAGAAACAAGGGGATATTACCTATACAACCCCTCAGACAAAATGGTTATAGTGGAAAGAAACGCCATATTCCTTGAGAGGGAGCACATCTCCAAAAGAGATAGTGGGAGAGAGATAGACTTCAATGAAATAGAGGCTCAAGATACACATGAGTTGGTACAAGAACAGATTCCACAAAGCCCCGTGGAAGAACAATCTGTTCTAGAGACACAAGAACTTTGTAGGAGCACGAGAGAGGTGAGAGAACCAGAATGATATGGTTTTCTTGTCACCGAGGATGGTGACTCATTATTGGTTGACAATGATGATCCTCTTACCTAAAAGGAAGTAGTTGAAGGCACAGACGTTTCCAAGTGTCTAGAAGCCATGAATTCTGAAATGGATTCCATGTACCAAAACCAAGTTTGGATTTTGGTAGATCCTCCAGTTGATGTAAATCCTATTGGTAATAAATGGGTATTCAAGAAGAAACTGGACATGGAGGGGCAAGTCAGCACCTACAAGGCACGACTGGTTGCAAAAGGTTCTAGACAACGTCAAGGAATTGACTATGATGAAACCTTTTCACTGGTTGCGATGCTGAAATCCATCAGAATCCTATTGGCTATTTCTGCTTACCATGACTATGAAATTTGGAAAATGGAGGTCAAAATAGCTTTCCTTAATAGGAACCTCCAGGAAGATGTCTACATGACACAACCTGAAGGGTTTGTGACTCCAAAGGATGCCAACAAGGTATGCAAGTTGCAGAAATCAATTTATGGGTTAAAGCAAGCATCAAGATCATGGAACATTCATTTTGATGAAGCTGTAATAGAATTTGGATTTGTTAAGAACGAATGTGAGCCTTGTGTCTACAAGATGTTTAGTGGGAGTGCAGTCGTTTTCCTAATAGTATATGTTGATGACATATTACTAATTGGAAACGAATTACCTATCGTATAGTCAGTTAAGGCATGGTTTCATTAATGCTTCTCCATGAAAGACTTAGGCGAGGCAGCATATATTCTTGGGATCAAGATCCATCATGATAGATCCATGAGAATGTTGGGCCTGAGTCAAAGTACATACATTGACAAGATACTGAAGAGATTCAGTATGGAAAAATCTAAGAGGGGATTGTTTCCAGTGTCACATGGAATTCATCATTCCAAGAAAATGTGTCCTCAGGCACATGAGCAAAGAAAGATAATGGCAAGGATCCCTTACACATCCGTGATTGGGTCAGTCATGTATGTTATGCTATGTACGAGGCTAGATGATGCTTACACATTATGTGGGGTTGGCAGATATCAATCTCATATAGGAGACCACCATTGGATGGAATTCAAGACTATCCTTAAGTATATGAGCCGTACTAATGATATCTTCCAGGTTTATGGTGGAGATGAAGAACTAGTCATCAGAGGACATGTAGATGATTGCTTCCAGACTGATTAAGATGACATGAAGTCGCAGATTGGATACATCTTTAGTTTTAATGGATGTGTAGTGAGATGGAAGAGCTCAAAGAAAAGTGTGGTGGTAGATTCTACAGCAGAGCCCAAGTATATCACAGCTTCTGAGGCAGCTAAAGAAGCAGTATGGATGCGAAGCTTCGTCCAAGAGTTGGATGTAGTACCGAGCAGTAAATATCCTATCACACTCTATTTTGATAATACTACAGCGGTGGAACTTGCAAAAGATCCAAGGTCACATCAGCAGAAAAAGAACATAATTCAGAAGTATCATCTCTTGAGGGATTTTTCTCAGAGAGGTGAAGTTGCACTGAGCAGTATTTCCACGGAAGACATCATGGCGAACCCCTTGACTGAAGCCTTGACTCAGTAGAAACATGATCATCATGTGAGGAATAGTGGAATAAAAGTCATAGGTAGTTGGCTCTAGTCCAAGTGGGAGTTTGTAAGGGTTGGTGTCCTGAGAACCAACTATTTTGTACTTTTATTACATGAATGTTAACTTATTATATATTGTTCATTGTTCTGCATAACTATAATATAATACTATACTGGAATATTTGTTGCATTGATAAGGTCATGGCAGATCCTCGCTATGATGAGAACCTTGAAATGATATAACGATATTCTTAAATAAAGTGCTACAGTTGGATGACATACTATGATAGGACACATAGTATACATACCTTCATGTGCGAGTACTCGTAAGAAGTTGAGACTCTCTCTAATGGAGTTCGCACTTGGTAATTTCAAAGATAGGAGATTATCATAACAGACCTGCCAATATCAATTTTCCATGTCTTGGTGTCATCGGAAATTTCTATCTATGAGTGAGTATAATGGTCCTTAGACTGGAAGATTGTCATTAACTCATGTCATGACTCACGCACTTAGATTTACTGATGAAAACCGTCACACAGACAGTTGGCGAGATGTAGGGTACGTTGGGTGCGTCACGAGTGACATGTTGTTAATGGATAAGTCGAGGAAGGATTTGTCCCTTCCATTTATGGAAGTTGATATCTCCGTCCTTTGATTGAAATAGAACTGTCGCATTAAATTCTATGGCCATGGTGTGAACGATGAGTTTATTTCAGGTAGTCAAAGAACGATGGATCAAGCATATAGGTTTATGACCCTGCCATGAAACCTGCTTGATGAGTTATCGATTCAAAGGGATTAAATTACACAGTAAGCATTCGTATGAGGTGATACATCAATGCGTCGTTAACTTCTTTCTCTTGGGTTCCTTGACCCGTTTCTAGACAGTAATCTTGGACTTTAGGCAAGCTCGCCTAATGCCAATGAGAAAGAGGCCTAGATGGTCACACACTAAGTTTATTCAAGTATCTCAAGTAGAATAAAGATTATTCCCGTACGTGGTTTAATAATTATTCAAGGAAGCCTAAATCGTTTTAATGATGGAGGAAGAAAGAAATGAATAAATATATACACGCCGTGTAGTTTTTCCTGGAAAACAAGTACACGATGTGTATTAATAATTACACGTCGTGTAGTTTTATTTATGGAAAGGAAATGAATAAATTAAAACAAGATATACATTCCGTGTACATTGAATGTAAACTCCGTGTAGTTTTCAAGGAAAAACATGTACATGTCGTGTATTTATTAATACACGCCATGTAGTTTTTCCAGTCGGGATTTTGATGATATAATATTGTTTTAAATGATATTTATTATAATCAGCATGGGTGCATGTCAAGGAATTAATTATTCTACATGGGGGTTTTAAATAAGGGTCAATGAAATAAATAAAACGCGTAACACGTTTATTTATTGTCATAACTCTACAACCTCAAACCTGATTATAAATATCCTCACAACCCCAACTGTTTTCCTACCCCATGTGAGACACAAAAATTCTGGAGAATTCTTTCAAGGCCGAAAGAACCTATTCCTCCAAGAACGCTCTCAAGACCAAGAGATATCCTCTTCCATCGGATCAAGACGATCTAAGGCGGACAATGCAAGCAGAGACTTCTCCACGCTAGCACCCGGAGAATCCTTTGGCGATGTCCAGAGATATGAGGTAAACATGTGGATCACTGCTAGAGGGAGTCTACACTTGACTTATACGATGTAATGATAGATCACATCGACAACTTGATCAAGAACATCAACGAAGAAAGAACACCCAAAAGGTATTTCTTCATAATTAATTAATTTAATTATAATCAACCTGTAATGATCCTTGTTTGTGGTTCCGGGAAAAACCTTCTTCTTTGTATTTTTCTATGATTTGATCCGTGGAGACTGGCGTTTATCGTCGTATTGATCCCGGATTGATCATTGCTAATAACAAAAAGACAAGTGGGCACATCCACCCACACACTTCCACTGCGCCCGGAACCTTCACACTCTTCTTGGTAAAAGAAGAGAAAATATTTTTCATGTAATCTATTATTCCTAAAATACATTGGATGAAACTCTATCCCACTACACTACGACTAATAATAATCTTTTAACTTTGGTTTTCTATTTCTATAAATTCTTGCCCAATATATTAAGTGAAAAAATAATCATTTTTACAAACCTTTAATCCTTAAAGTTGTTAGATATGACAAGTGATTCAATGATGATTCTAATAAGAAGGATATTAATTATATAAGAGTTTAATAATATGATAAATGAAAGGCCTTGAAAATAAAAAAATATGTATATTCACTTGAGTAGAATTTTTAATTATTCTTCTTCAGAAATAATTGATCACGAATTTCCAATTTAACACCTATAATATCTCACTCTAAAGTTACCATGGTATGCCTCAATTGTAAATTACATTGTTTCTTGTGTTTTCGATAATTTATTTTAGAATTAGAAAAATTGATGTCGAAAATTGATTTAAAATTCAATTTTTGGGAAGATAAAAAACTTTGGAAATTTGGGCCTGACATGGTAATTTGAAGATGTGCTGGTGAAGATGAACATTCATCCATCATAGAATTCCTCCACTCAATTCCTAAATATGGACACTATGGACCAAAAGGGACATCCTGAATGTTCATAGAGTATGGATTCTTCTGGACATCACTCTTCAAGAACTCACATGAGTTCTGTCAACCAAGTCCCACTAATCAAAAGTTTAGCATAATTTCAAAAATAATTGAAATTCCCTAAAAGTATTTATTCTTTTGTGATTTTTGAAGAATAGATTTCATGGGACCCTTTCCCTATTAAATAATTTCTCATATATTAGGTTGGTAGTTGAATATTTTTTTTGGTGGGTCAAGGCCTAACCCACAAAGAAGGATGATAAACATATTGATAGTGAGTTTCTTAAAACCCACATTTTTCATCTATTGGGAACTCTGTGTTCCTCAGTTAGTTACATGGGAACATATTTCTATTATCCCCCAAAATAAGGTATTCTTAAAAATAATGTGGTTTTACATAAAATATCAACTATATATCACCCAAAACTAATGGAATGTATGAACTTTTTAAGAGAGAAGTTGAAATAGTTTTTGAGAAAATTGTTAATCCCACCAAAAAAGACTATCCAAAATGACTTAGTGAATTACTTTAGTCTTGTTGAAATTCCTATAAAACACCCATTAGGATGTCTCTATTTATTATAGTTTTTGTTAAATAATGTAATTTAAAATTTGGAATGTAATATAATTCATTTTGAGCTACCAAAACTTGTAATTTTGATATTGAAAAATCTAGTGAAGATATATTGTTGAAGTTGAATGAAAAAGTGGAGATTCAACTATATTCTTATGAGAATTACAATCTCTATAAAAAAGGATATGGATCTATTTAAAAAATAGTTCCTATGAGAGGTATTCTAGGAAGGGGAAAAGTTAATGTTCTTCAACCCTTTATTTCAGCTTCACCCATGTAAGCATCATTCTCATTGGAAATGTCCTTTTCGAGTTACTAATTTTTACCAATTTGGTGTAGTGAAAGTACAAGACCCCTCTTCTAAAAGAATATTCATGGTAAATTAAAATCTGTTAAATCATCGCTATGATAGGGGAATTTCTTTGGTACCATATCCACTTCCATTGAATCCCCAACTACTGTGGTAGACCCCCCACTAGATGGATATTAGGACCCACAAAATCAAAATTAGGGGGAATATCTTTCCCTTTAACTCCCTATTTATATCTTCTTCCTCTAATCTCTATTTATCTATTCTTCTTTCTATCCCATTCATGTTTTTTATCACTATATTTATAAAACCCACTTTTCTTATTTATCTTTTGTGCGGGTATGTATTTAATAAAAACTAAAAAAAAGTATAATTACTCAACATTAAATTTATAAAAATTGTCCAACATTTTTAGGGATTACAATGACTTGTTTTCTTCTGAAATATATTTTTTTTCATTATAAATATGGATATATATTTTTTTTCAATACTAATAAAATTATAATGGTCCATTTTTTATTTGGAACATGATTCTTCCCCAACCATGAGAAAAATGTTATCTTTTATGCCTTGGTCCCCTATGCCCATATTTTTATATGATGTGTTTTTCACCCCGAATTGTCAGTCCTGAGTTTATGAACCTTAGAGCTTAATTTATTACTTTAGAATACATTAATATGGTATATGAATTTTATAATCCCCATTAGAATAAAAATAGCTAGATAGTCTCCCATTACACGTAAATTACCCCTCCTTATTAAATCTACTTTTTCCCAATGAAAACACATTTTTTACATCCAAATTTCAATCCCAAACTATTTTCTTACCAAATCTCTACATGGAATTTCATTTCATAGTATGTTGGATTTTAAGTGTGGTAGATTGAATTTAATTTTGGGTAATATTTCCTTGATTTTCAATGATTCATCATATGCTTGAGGGAAATAATCCATTAAGTGTGGGGGAGAGATTGCAATTTAAAGATTTTTGGGAATTTATTTATGTTTATTTCATCTTGTACAAATGATATTGAAAAGCGTTAAAAAAAATAAAAATATGGTTGTGTCTTGAAAGGGACAAACATATCTTTTCCTCAACCTTTGATCTTATATAACTATTACAATTAGTGTTGTGATGAGATAAAAGAATGTTTCTGTAGATGAGGTTGAGATTTGTTTCATGTTTAACTTTCAAAAATGTAAAGAAATAAAATAACACTTGAATCAACTTTTTTTTTCTGTTGTTGGGAGATGTTTTATGTTTTTTAATTATTTCCTCATTTCATACCATTACAATTATATCCATCACTTTTCATCCTTGAAATATTAATTCCCTTATAAATATATTTTTCTATTTCCTTCCATGTCTCATTTAATTTTTTTTTTGCATTACTTTATCAATGTTGGTGATTTACCCCCGCCCTCTTTTCCTTTATTTTTTGGAAATTATATTCCTAAAATACCATAGAAACTAAAACCACCTTAAAAACATCATGATTATTGATCACATCAAAATAGGTAATGTAAGAATGTATCGATTTCAAACTCTAAGATTTTCACTTTTGGTTTCAAAATGATTGAACCTATATAAAAAAATTATCATTTTTTGGGGAGTGAGTTTTGAGGGCCCATATTTTCCGATTCAAATTTTGATCATGAAAAAATATATTTTTTGAAACATTGTTTCTATAATAAATAATTTTGAACTATTTATGGATTAGGGAACTATTCTTGACCCCCTGATTGGTGAAAACTAAATTTTAATATTTTTTGGTGACTGAAAATGATTTTTATGTATTTATTATATACGAGGACATGAAAAAGACTATGTGTGTGGGATTTGATGTTATTAATATATTCACAACTTTTGTATACTCCAATTAGTGATTTTAAATTTAAGCTTCACAATTTATTTGAAATACCCATCTTTTAATACTATATATAATTTTTTTAGCATTACTTGAATTTATCTAGATTCTATAATGTTTATAATTTTAATTATAAATATCACCCAAAATATCAAAATTAATTTATTATTGTTTCTTAGGGTTCAAAATTAAATTATTATACAAATCATTCCACTATATCATTAGAAAATATGTCATTTTAATGGAGCATAAAGGATATACAAGAAGGCCCTATCAATCCATGAGAAAAACTAGAGCAACCATACATATAGAATTTATGGGCTCAATCTAGAAGCCCAAGTTTTATGAAGCTCCACAATATGTTCTTTAGTATCCAAAAAAATCATGGATAAAATTTTTATGGCCCAAATACACCAAAAAGGTACCAAATGATGTTTTGAATTCCAACCCATAACTCTGTGTGGAAATTAAAAATATCCCACCATTATTTCCCTTTCACTAAATACAATCTACCATTTGAGCTGATATTTTGGGGTGTGAAATCCAAGATGTAGGATCCCTTGTTTTTCTAATAAATTGTTTAGATTTGATGGATCATTATAATCCTAAAATTAATTCACATTACGACTAATGAAACATTTGACACAAAAATGGACCGTAACACAGGGTTTTGTAAAACAACCATAACATTGGATTTAGAGGTCCATTGGATGAAAAATTTAGAGAATCAACTTTAGAAATATGTATATAAATTTTTTAATAAGAATACATCTCTATATTATAATTTATAAATGGTAAAATTTTCAAGAAAATTTTAGGGGGTGTTTTGGAATGAAAACCATCAACCACCATAGGCTATAAATATATGCTCCACTTCTCCTTACACGGGGTTGGAATTTCAAATCATAGAGGGATATACTGGAATGACCAACACCCTTCCAAATTATTTTTAGGATATTAAAACTTGAATTTTCTACTTGATATAGTTTTTATCCATGCTTTCTATTTATTTACTTTTCCATTCTTCTTTATTTTTAATCTCATAATGGTTTGTGTTGTTAATTTATTTTAATGAATATTTCTTCTTCATTATCTCTTGTTATCATCAAAAATATGTTATGTAATATTAACAATATTTTTTTAAATTTATTTGAAACCCAATCCCATATTTCTCTTTCTTATTCAATGAAAAGAATTCATTTTACTTCCCTTTATGTTTCATGTGTGTGTTCGGTGCACCACTATTATCTTGTCCCATTATTTTTATTCTATTTTTAACTCATAAAAATAAACATCATAAAATATATTAATGAACATCTCAATATCTAATTAAACCATCCATTTGTGTGAGTCCTAATTTTGATATATTAATTGATTGAGAGCTTTTAATCATTTAATATTCATTAGGATAATATTGTGTATGTTAAAATTATAATTTCATGGATTAATGAAATGTTTTGTTTAATTTGTAAAATACATGGTTTATTATAACCATAAATACTATACCATGAACAAGTATTTATTTATATTATTACCCTAGTAATGTTAAGGCTTGGGTTAAATCCACAACACTTGGGAATTCCGATCAAAATCATCTTTTGAAGTGGGTGATAATTTAATGAAATGTAAAGTAAATCTCAAGGATATCATAAGATTAAATCACCAAAAATGATTTCATAATAGTATTTAGAATATTTTTAAATAATACATATTCCATAAATAAATTTATTTAATCTCTTCAAACAAACTCCCCTATTATGATGACAAATTAATAAAAAACAATCGACTTTAGAAATAGTACCATCACTGTGGATTTGACCCATGTTCCGCTATACACATTAGTCAAGAACCATAAAATAAAATTGTTTATAAATGAGAATAATATATCATTAAATAACTAATAAAAACTAAATAACATAATTATATTTCTAGTATAATTATATTTCAATAAAACCACCTCTTAATCATTCATTAAATCAGGTTAGGTTTATGTTTGTGTCGTTTTAACCACCGACTGGATAAAGAAAAAATATTTATACCATGAATGATGATGGGAACAAAATTATTGGTAAAATTTGATAAAATTTGTAAAGAAAAATTTTGGTTCTTTATATTTCATATTAACATTTAATTCAGTAATTTGGAAAACACACTCTAATCGTCAACAATCACTGAAACATGCTTATTTTAGATTTTATACCTATTGTTAATGACTAAATATAACATAAAAGAGATTTAAAAAATTATAAATTATTATATATAACCCAAAATAGTAAAATTAGTTACCTATTAATGATGCAAATTGGAAGAAGAAAAAATACAAACACTAAAATTAGGAAACCAGTACAAAGGATCAAAACTATAAACACTTGATCTGTAAAATTAAGAGAATTCATATAGAGAATGACAATTATGAAGAGTATGAAAGAAAATTGATATAATTAAGGTAATTAATTATGATATTAAGAAATATATTTTTATGATACATGAGGTTAATGTATATTCTAGGATGTTTGGATAAGAGTTAAGGGGTTTATGTCTCCAATTATTATCTTTGAGATACTTTTTTCATTATGCACCTAATTTCCTTAATATATTTTATACACAAATTATTTGATATGTTTTATCATGAAATTATTTTATTAATGGTATATAAAAATCATTTTTAATCTCTATTCTTCAATAGGATAATATTAATTTCTACCCATTCCATAAGTGGGGGTTTTTGTCTTAATTGTTCTTTGGGACTCATGTTATAACAAGCAACTATTTTCTTTTTTGTGGTGAATATATTAATATGGAATAATTTTTACAATGTTAATTATGAAATTTAATATATTTACAATTCTATTTTTTTATCCATATCTCAATTTATTTTTATTAAAGAGTTTCCTTTTACATGGTGGGAAAATCATCCTATGATTTGGTGAAGTAAAAGTGTGTTTAATTTCATAAAAAATTAATCCATTCATTGAAATTGGAAAGTGGATGTGTCAATATCATAGATTTACCTAGGGATAATCACCTTGAAAATGGTTAGCTTAAAATTAATTAAATTATCACACTAACACACAATGAGTGGGCCTAAGACTACAAACCCCACAAGACACACCTACAGGATATGATTAGGAATATTCAAATGATGTTAACGAAACATGTAGGATTTTTCCTTCCAATGACTTTTTATCCAATGAATGATATGTTTTGAATACAATTATTACCTTAAATGGATTACCCAATACATTATAAGTACCCTCATTATTTTATTTCATTGATAAGGGTAATTATTTTTACTTTGATGACACCTCATGGAATCAATGTTTATTATGGGATGTTATCCAAAATATCCAAATTATTCTATTGAATTAGGATATATTTCATATTTATATTTATCAATATATATGTTACTAAGGTATATTATATATTAGGTTCCTCTGGGAATAACATGAAACATAATTACAAATCTTATGGTGAATTCATTAGTCTTAATCAGGTGATAGGTGGGGTCGAACATTATCTATCCCCTCAGTGAATGGACATGCCTCCTGAAACAAGAAATATTGGGTTTTGGGGAATACCACTTTCCATGATAGGAAAGTTCCGTGGAATATGGGATTTATAAATGTTTTTTGTGTTCTATATTTTTCATTACATTATTATAAGTTCAATGATGATTATTATTAATGTTTTAATTTATTTTCATGGATATAGCATGAACTAATTTTTATTTTATTATGATTACATGATTATCATTTATTTCATCCATATCACATATTCAATGTTTATGTTCTGTATGTTTCCATTGTATTCAACTCCTTATATAGAATATAATCCCACCCTTAATTTTTTTTCATTTTACCATGACACCTTGAAGAGGAAAATGTATAATTTTTAGGGATATTATGAAATGGATAATCATGTTCTTGGAATATGTTCATATTTCACCTTATGTTTGATAGTGTAATTTATAGATGTATCTAATCTATTAAGTCTACTAAACTATCAAATACACCTGAAAAAATTATATTTCATTCCAATTATGTAATAGAACTAACAGATTGGTGTTTCTAGAGTATTGCATGTTACTAAAATATTTTCTACTATATTTCAGGTGAATATGCTATTAAATACCTCATAAAGTAAACACAATAGGGAATGGTGTGTCCCAGATAGCCACAAAACTGATACATCCTTAGGGTAAATATATTTTATCTATAATTTATCCATATATATCCTTCCATTGAGAACCTTCTTGGTTATTTATTATTCCTTGAAGGTTGATCATTTCTTCCATAATTACTTTTCCTTCTATTCTGAAAATATTAAATAAAACACCTACCAACTCAGTCTTCACATATACATCTTCAATCTTATTCATTCCTTTATTCATGTCTATCACTTTACAATCCATTTACACCTAAAACCCTTAGACAATTCTGATTTAATCTTATATTTTGGTACTTTTATCACTCATAATTTACTCAATACCATCAAATCCTCTCTTAGACACTTACAAAAGTTATTTATTTGAAAACCTACCAAATAGAAGCTTATTTTAGGTTCATCTTATGTAACTTCTAATTAAAAATTATCTTTACAAGTGGTAATTTATTCTTCAATAGATTCCATATTCTTAGATATCTCCTCTATATTGGAAATAAGGTCATGAATAAACATTTATTGTACATCAATTTTTATTTTAAACACCACTAATCCACCTATAGATTCACTATTGAGTGGTGGTTTTTATAAATCATTATACAATATATATATTTTAGCTTTAAGATAATTAACATAATCTAAGAATTAATTTATAAATATAATAAATTTTTTAATTTCTTCCATAGAAATTAAAACTCATCAATATCTCCTTCTAACACCTCCTTCAAGACATCAACACCTTCATATTCATATTCACATTCTTTTTATACTTCCAAATTTTTAAAATTAACCATAATAGTATCGTCTTTATCTAATATAGAATCTATTTACTCTTCCTATATAATAATTTATTTAGCATCAACTTATTTTATTACAAAAATAATATATGGAAGCATTAGTCTATAAGAATTTCTTGCTCTAAAGTCTTTCTATGCATGATATCACCTATAAAGAATTTAGTGATTTATTGGTCTGAATGACATAAGGGACTTCGATTTTTATTAATTTTCAGATAACCCCCTTTTTACCTAGGTTGATATGGAACCCTTACCTGATCTATAGTCCTAAATTCACAAGAAACATTACATGACTTAAAGAATCAAAGTCCCGAATACACAAGAACTACCCCTCCCCAACATCTGCATCATTTATGGGGCCTAGCATCCCACTTCTCAAAGATGGTCAGCTAAAATTAACCCGTATAGAGCTACATGGTTCCTATAATCAATAGAGGATTCCATACCTTTTATTCATTAACAATATGATTATATCTTATTTGGTTGCTACTAAATTATATGATTAATCTTATAGGGCCTACTCTTGTGTGGAATGACCCAAAAAATTAATGACATAGAGGCCCTATTGGAAAAAACATTATAGCCTAAAGGTATAAGGTTCCTTGGAGGACCTATAGTCTGATGGATTATGGTGGCCTAAAGGTTATGTGGTTCATAGGCCAAAACTAGTGGCCTGAATTCTCAAAGCAGATGAATAGGCCTTCTTCAAAATTACTAATAAAACACCCACTATAGTAATACTGCAGTACCAAAGATTAATTTTCATACATGATTTGAACCTAGGTTTCACCTAGGATTATAGGTTTTGTTAACAATACGGTCAGAAGCTCAACTTCTTTGGAGTTATTTCTTCTTCACTCTCTTCTTCGTAAAAGTTTCTCAAACACCTCACAGAAATGTGACCAAGTCAACAACATATGATTAATTCCAAAAGTAACATACATTTAATTCTTCCATTTTCTATTTTTTACTTCCATGTAAAAAGAGATGACAATTCATCATCAACATCCTCATCATCATTACTTCCATTAGGAATATCATGTTCTTCCACATCATTGAAATAAATATCATTAATTGGGGTTTTAAAATTTTTTTATAAAGTAAAATTTAATATTCCATAAAATTTCATAACAAACCATTGAGTGAAAATATAGATAAATATCTGTCTTAAGAAATAGAGTTTTTTAGATTATATAAAATTGGAAGTCTGTACATGACCATCTTAAAAATGTCATCGTATTTTACCTCCTCTAAATGTCCTAAAAAAATTAAAAAATCCTTATTGATTCAGTTGAATAATATAATATTTTGTTCATATGAAGAAATCAAAAGATAATAATGTTCTTTGTAATCATCAAGAATAAAATTCTAATGAGCTTCAGTTATAAACATTCATGTTGTGTCGCTAAAAAGAATCCCATTAAACATATCCATGATAACTTCCATCCCAATATATCATATATGAGATATTATTCTATTATTTTATATCTGATAGATAAATATATCAAAAAATGTAACTCCCCTAGTATTTAGTTAGTTCTACAAATGAGAATAAAACTAAATATAAACATAATTCATGAAACCTGGTCTCTGATATTGTTGTAGCACCATATGACCCCCATAGATGGAAGGGGTGTATCAGGGTGTCAAATTTTAATTTTATGTTAATGTATATTAACACCACATTAGTAGGAAAAATTTAAACCTATATGATAAAGACATACTTTCACATGAAAAAAAAATCCTTGAAGTATATATAGAACACAAAATGTTATACATGGTTCAACAAAAAGGGAGAAATGATAAGGGAACAAACAGATGATGTGTTGATGTGTCAAAATGCACTATGATTCAATAGATCTTATGGGTTATATATTTTGGCTACAATCACTAATTTATAGATGAATTAAATTTATAATTTCAATGGAATAACATATTTCTTCACACATATCACCTATATTTACTCAACCTAAGACATAGTGTTGATTGAAGTATTCCTCTGTTTAATGATATGAAGGTTTTATTATTATCATTAAGAGTATATAAAATGTTTTACATCAATAATTATAGAATATGATTATCTTAAACGTTCTTTTTTATTTATAATATTATCTGAATTCACCTCTTGAAAATTCAAACAAATTTTTCCTATAAACAACATGAATTGTGTAACCCCGACACAGAACCCGATCATGTGATATTGAACACAAGAACCCAGGAACGAGACCTAGAGACACATAAACATGGGAAATTAACCCTTAAAATGAAATGTATCATGAAAATGTTACACACAAAAATCTATATCCTGTTTATATATGTTTTAGACCCTAATATTTTAAAAAAACACTATATTTGATAGTATATACAATAGGAAAAACCATGCATAAATGAACCATAAAATATTATAATTTAAATATGACTGTAATAAACATGATGTTGAATGGGTGGGTATAAATAGGAATAAAAAAATATTAAATATATTTAGTAACTATTCAATATAAAATTATTTATTATTTAGTAGGAAATAAGAACACAATTAGTAGTACATACATTTTATTCATCAAAACACATTTTCATCCAAAATAGGTTTTATTTATTTTTTGTCAGTGGATATTAAAATTAATTTATGCACCTTATATAAAAATTATTTTATAAAATTATATCATATTGTAATCATAATTTAAAAATTATCTTATTGTGATTTTTTTGGGGATTTTCCTAAAAATATTAAATTCCCAATGAAATGTGAAAAATACTAAATTTTTATTTAAAATTTTATTTTTCTTTTATAAATTAAAAAAGTAAAATTTCATTTAGAAATGGGTTAAATGAAACATTTAATATATTATAATATGAATAATATAATTTATTTCATTTGAAATAATTTAATGGTTTAATTATTTAAAAAAACAATTTGTGCATAAAAAGTCATTTTTTCTGAAAAAACTATTTTTTTCATTTTGCATTTAAATCTAAAATGAATATGTAAAACTTATAAACAAAATATTTAAAAATTGAATACTTATTTTGAATTATGAGGTACATATTATGTAGATATATTCTTTTTATTTTTGGTAAATATAAATAGTTAGAAAAATAAAGTTTTCTTAGCTCGGTAATTGTAAATCAAATAAAATAGACTTGAAAATTTGTGATATGTTCTTAAAATTTATATAAAACTTGAATTTAACCTATAGGATTTCAATTTTTTTCCATTTTAATCAAATTATATAATATATGTACACATGTTTAATCTTTCTTGGATTATGACTTTTATATAAATTTAAGTAATGATAAAGTTAAAAATGTCACCCACTTGACTTTAATATCTCTAATATTTTATCATAAGGGTAAATATATTTCATGATAGATTATAAATGTTACTTTAAAATATAACTAAATTATATATATCATATAATTTTTTTTTAATTTTTAGTGATCAAATAATTATCATAAACCCTTAGCAATGGTGACACATTATTTATTCAATTAACATAATAATAAAATAAATGAATTTAAAAATATTAAAAGTAATATAACTTATGAATTATTTTTTAATACAAATTTTTTAGAATAAAATGACCCTTTAGTAATTTTTTAAATTATTATATTCTAATAGAACATTTTATTTTTGTATTTAATGTCAAATAAAATTAATAATAAAAAAACGAGATTCATGATATTTTATGAAAATGTTATATTTTTAAATTAATCTTTTTAAAGACCCATAAATTTCAAGGAATGTTTTTTTATTAAATTCTTTGGGATTTTAAGAGTACACAGTTTCTAATGGCACCTGATTCTGAGGCCCGGTGTGCCTGGAATCAGTTTCTGAAGTTTAGCTCGGGTACGTTTAGTAAACGAACAAGCGGGTTTTTTCTATCTTTTGAAACAGTGCTTCGAATTGAAATCCAAGGGCACCTATGAAACCACAGTGCATGTACTTGCTTAACGGCACCTTTACTGCTGTTGCATTTTCATGAGAGGAGAAGTTAAAATTTGTGGATTAATAAAGAATTGAATAAAAATTGTGGAACAATTTTTATTCTTTATCCAAGTAGTTATATCATACATGGGGTAGTTGGAGTGGGACCCACAAGCCCCTAACTACCCATGTGAGGATATTTGTGATGTGGGGCCCACACAAGCCCCACCCCTTCACATTGTTTAAAACACCTTTATCCCCCTCTTAAAGTTTGTAACCCATATTAACTTTTGAAACCTAACCTCTTACTCTCTCTCTCCCTCATTAATTCTTTCCAACACACACTTAATCAATTAATTGAATTAAGTGTTTAAATTTTGTAATTTGAATACATGGCATGTTTTAATAAAATAAGAGGAGACTTATTTTATTTGTGGGTTGGCTCATTGTGTTGATAATTGAAGGAGATAGCTCTAGTTACATTGGAAGAACTTCTTCTTCAATGAAGAACACCAACTCTCCAATGAAGAACGTCAACTCTCAGATGAAGAACGTCGACACGGTGGCTCGGTTTCTCTATCTTCTTCTTCCTCCGCGGTAAGGAAGGAGACATCGTCGACATGGGAATTCGCCAGCGACTCCATCATCCGCGATGCTTGACAACCGCGAACTTCCCTCGAGGTAGGGGTGTGTTTGGATTGGGTAATGAATTGTTTTCCTACTATTTTGTTGTTCCTCTTAAACCACTTGTTATCAGACAAATATGGAAGGACCAGACAAAACTAACACGGACTGATTCCTCCTCCGTTCTTGTGAATTTTTTGGAGTTCATCATGAGTTTTTTAGTGGTGAATCAAGTTATGTTTTCGGAGCCGATCAAAGGCCCGAAAACATCGTAAATGGACACAAAGCATTGGGGCGACCTAGAAGCTGATGTTTTGTAGAAATCGGATCATCAGAAAGAAGAACGGACACCTAAGGAGGTGTGCTAGTCAGAGGCGTCGTTTCTAGAAAATTACAGAATACACGACATGTACACCAGAAGCGCATGCCGTGTAGTACAAGCATATTGTAGCTTCCATTTCAGACATTAGAAAAATGACACATGGCATGTGACTCTAGACACATGGCATGTACTCTCCACAATGTTTTTCAGAGGAGGCTTCAATGGACAAGGTGTGTATTCAGGGAAAATACATGGACACAGACAATAATACACGACCAAGTAACATGGCATGCATTCACTTCATAGAAAGGCTTATGTGGCTTCGCGAGGCTCGGCGTATAATTTGGGAGATACACGGACATGGGAAGAACCACATGTCCAAGAGGAACGGCGTGTACTACCTTCACCAAGGAAAAAGTGGCTTCGTGATGACTCGACGTGTATTCCGCGAATACATGGACACGGGCTAGAGTACACAAGCAGGTACTCCACCACACAGCCAGGCTTGGATAGAGTACACGGAGCCGACCCCAGAAGTTTAGAAATGGCGTGTAACCATACCACACGTCGTGTACTTACTTTATACATGAACAACCCTTCGACACAGGCTGTGGTACACAAACAGTACCAGTGGAATGAAGACACAGCATGTAACCATACCACACGCTGTGTACTTACTTTTTACATGACCATCCCTATGACACGGGCCGTTTCACATGGGAAGTACCTGGTGTCTGATGACACGGAGTGTATTTCTTACCTACACACCGTGTAATTTAGGAAAATGGCTTGGTTGTCTTGTTCTCCGTGACTTGGGAACTTTCATCTTGGTTTTTCCCCAATGACGTGGGACAGAACGTTGGGATACATATTCTTTGGTCTTCGTGATGGTTGATGTATCCACCCCTTTGACTCAAGGAGCAGACCCTCCTGGAATCAAGTATGCTGTGTGCTGGAACCCTAGAGCTGGCTGCGACTATGAAGACTACCGTGCTGGGATCCTCCGTGGGTTCGACAACGATGACGACTGTACTTGGATCCTACATGGGTTTGGCAGCGAGGACGACTGTACTTGGATCCTATGTGGGTTCAGCAGTGAGGACGACTGTACTTGGATCCTGTGTGGGTTCGACAGTGATGGTTACTGTACTATGATCCTATGTGGGTTCGGTAGTGACGACTTCTGTACTTGAATCCTACATGGGTTCGGTAGGGGAGATGATTCAGAGGATACATCTATAATCTATACCCCTCTTCGTGAGTAGTATACCTGAGTGAGATGAGTCTTGATTTTTAGTCATTATCATCGATATGATTGACTTGTATTCCTGTGTTGATTGGGTTGTGCTTTCCTATGTGGATTGGGTTGTACTTGGGCTCGTGATTTGGAGACAAACTGGAATTGATGACTTAGGTATATGTATGGGCATATACCTATGTAGAGTTGTTTGATACCTCGTTTTTGTATCTTTCCTTTTTCGTTTATCCTTTATGTATTCTGGGAGAGCTTTGGGGGTCTCGAGGTCCCTACCGAGTATCGTATACTCTCCCCTACACGGGTTATGCCCGCACTACGTTGTGTTGGATGCAGACGACAGACATCACTGATCGAGGTGGAGTCTTGTGGAGCGGGACAGAACCTGTAGGTGGACCACTTGGCAGGACGTACACGGAGCGGACGGCCGGACCCGTGGAGCTGAGGAGACCATCTATAACCACCCTTCAAGTGGGTTAGCTGGAGGATGACTCGGTGGTTTCTGATTTGCATTACTACTATTGTACTTTCTTTTTAGTTGTACTGTACTTTCAGTTGGGTTTGTATTCTGGCCCATTTACTTTCCAGCACATACTTTTGTACTCAGTTTAATTAGTGTTTACTTTATCTTGCGTACTCTGTTGTGTTTTTTTACTTATATAAAGGCAATTCATTCCCTTTTATCGGGATTTACACCTTTGGTGCTAGTCGCCAGCCAGTGGCCTATGGAAGGAGGGCTTGGGGTAGTCACGGAACAGGCCCCGAGGACGGTTCGTGACAAATTGGTATCAGAGGAGTCAGTTCTAATGCAGAACTTAGGACTCTGATAATTTCTTTCTATGAAGCAATAGTGTTAAGCGTATTGAGTGTGGTTATCAGTCTAGGGAGTCCAGTGTTGGTATGACGACCGACGTATCCATACACCAGGACCTTGACTTCTGATTTCTGACTCAGTGCTCGAAAAAACTGATTGCATGTGTGTTTCAAAAGTTTTCTTTGTGATTACTTTGTGTCAGCTCACCAGGTATAATGTATTAACCATGTGAACTTGTTTCTTTCAGGATGGCCACATGATGGCAACAAGCTAGGGTTCCGAGCTTTGTAAGATATGGAAACCCAACGAGCGACAATGCCTCAATGTAGGGCCCCATTATAGCGGAGGCACCAGCGGTACCTCTACCCGCTGCGCCACCGATACCACCAGCCCCAGCAGCGGAGAGTGCACGTCGCCTGAGTGCACTGCATGCGTTTCAGCATCAGAGTCCGCCTAGGTTTTGTGGAGAGACAGATACTCAGGCAGCTGAGGATTGGCTGGAGGCTGTTGTCCGAGTCTTCAGAATAGTAGGGACACCAGCTGACCTCATGGTGATCCTTGCGGCAAGTCTCATGCACACAGTAATAGGTAGATGGTGGAGCCTGATTCTCCTGGTGCACGGCGAGGGATCTCCTCTTTGGGAAGACTTCAAGAGCCTCTTCTGCTCGGAGTTAGTTCCAACCACCCTCCTTGTAGTGCGCATTCAGGAGTTACTACAGCTGCGGCAGGGCAGTATGACAGTAGCCCAGTACTCGGTGAGATTTACCGACCTCTCGTACTACTCCACAGACATGGTATGAGACCCATTCTTCTGGGACAAGACCTTCGAGCAGGGACTGAGTCATGAGATCAGGGCTTCAATTATCTCCCTCAGCATTCCGAAGCAGGTAGGATTACTAGAGGGAGCCCTACTTGTGGAGAGCTTCCTTGCTAAGCCTACGCCAGTAGAGAGGCCTACCGTAGGGCGACATGTGGCGGAGTCTTCTGCAGCCGACAATAGACCAATGTCACAGAAGTCCAAGCGGACCAGGCCATCAGATGGGAGACCTCGGGATATTGGTTCGGATGTGCAGGGCACATGAAGCAGAGCCAGTTATACGAGAGGATGATAGTGCTATGCAATCGGTGGGAAGGGCCACATGGCTCGTGAGTGCTAGACCCACCATGCATAGGAGCAGCAGACAGTTGAGGGACCACCCTGGCAGAGGCAGAGGTTCGACCATCGCGGTCCGTAGGGAGAAGGTGGATGAGGTAGAGGAGTTGGCCGAGCAGTGGGTGGGGGGAGACACTTTGAGGATCTACCACCACCACCACCAGGAGGTCCACCCTGACCACAGGGAGCGAGCGGACAGAGGCAGGCTCGGCTTCAGGCAGTGGAGGCTTACAGCCATGGCACTAATGAGATGATTCAAGGTACTATCTGTGTCTACTCCACCCTTGGTGCAGTTATTATATACACAGGGGTGAGTCATTCTGTTATTCCCGCTGCCCTTGTTTAGAGCTCGGAGATTATTATGGAGCCGTTTACTCGATCCTTACGGCTAGAGACTCCTATGAGAGTAGACTCGACGATTACGCACTGTTGCTGGTAGTGTGAGCTTACTCTAGGAGGTGAGATCTTCGGCTTGAATCTTCTTTTGGCAGCGTCGAGGCCATACGATGTCATGTTGGGCATGGATTGGTTATCTATAGTCTATGATCAGATTGACTATATTAGGCGCAAAGTGCGGTGTGTCCGTATATATGGGAGAAGATTCACCTTCATTGGCGAGATGGGAGCCTTTTCAGCGTAGGAAGGACTCACCCAAAGGAGAGGGAAGCCGATCACACATCATTTGGCTAGTCTCATCCTCTGAGCAGTTGATGTGCGGAGTCCGAGTTTCCCTGTTGTGGTGGATCAGTATGCAGGCGTTTTTCCTGACAACGTTCCAGGACTACCTACTCGAAGAGTGGTAGACTTGTATATTGACTTGTACCCCAGGACAACTCCGATATCTACTCTAGCATATCGGATGGCTCCTGCTAAGCTTCGTGAGCTACGGGTACAACTGGAGGATTTGTAGGGAAAGGGATTCATTCGACCCAGTGTTTCACCCTGCGATTCCACCGATTTCATTCGCTAAGAAGTAAGACGGGAGCTTGAGACATTGTTTCAACTACCATCACTTGAACTTGGTGACTGTGAAGAACAAGTATCCACTTCTGAGGATTAACGACCTCTTCGATCAGCTCAAGGGAGCATGATGGTTCTCGAAGATTGACCTCAGGTCATGAAATCATCTGCTCAAAGTTCGAGATGAGGATATGCAGAAGACGACCTTTAGGTGTCAGTATGACCACTATGAGTTCTCGGTTATGCCTTTCGGAATAACCAACTCTGCAGCAGTGTTCATTAATCTCATGAACATGATCTTCCAGCCTTACCGTGATCTGTTTGTCGTAGTCTTCATCGACGACATTTTGATTTACTCTACTACAGAGGAGGAGCATGCCTACCACTTGCAGGTTGTACTGGAAGCACTCCGAGAGCACCATATTTATGGTAAGCTCTTGAAGTGTTAGTTCTGGATTCGAGAGTCCCACTTATTGGGGCACGTCATCTCTGAGGTGGGAGTTGCGGTGGATCCTGTGAAGATCGAGGCAGTACTAGCTTGGGATCCACCCAGGAGCGCGACTGAGGTGTAGATTTTCCTAGGTCTGGCTGGATACTATCAATGATTTGTGCTAGACTTCTCTAGAGTTGCAGCACCACTTTCATCATGACGAAGAAGGGGAAACCCTTCATGTGGTCAGATAGATGTCAGCAGAGCTTCCATGAGCTAAGACAGAGATTGACCAGTGCACCCATCTTGAGGCTACCAGAGGAGGGCATAGGGTATGTAGTTTTCTGTGATGCATCAGGGACCAAACTCGGGTGTCTCCTGATGTACAAGTGGACAGTGAGCGCCTATGGTTCACGACGGTTGAGGAAGAATGAGCAGAACTAGTCTACCCATGACTTGGAGTTAGCAGCAGTGGTCTTCGCCTTGAAGATATGGCGGTACTATCCAATGGCCGAGTGCTTTACAGTTTACTCTGACCACCAGAGTCTCAGGTACATCTTCTCACAGAAGGACCTGAACCTGAGAAAGTGGCGATGGATCGATTTCCTCCAGGACTATGACTTTGAGATAGTCTATATTCCTGGGAAGGGGAACGTAGTAGCTGATGCTCTAAGTTGGAGGTCGGGTATTCAGCTACTTGGAGAGGCGACATAGCAGTTAGCCGCTTTGTAGATATCCTTCATGGATAGAGATGGGGCAGCCATTCTAAAGTCACTCACAGTCACTCCTCCACTACTTCAGCGGGTTAGGGAGGCACAGCGTGGGGACGTTGACTGTGAGACGCAACGTGCACAGATATCCACAGGACAGGCACCTGATAGATTTTCTGTAGGAGGAGAGCATGTCATCCTTTTTAGAGGACGTACCATGGTACCGATTGCATTACAGGAGGAGGTGCTTAGAGAGTTTCACACTTTGCAATTGGTGGTACATCCAGGAGTAGCGAAGATGTACCAGGATCTCAGGTGACAGCACTGGTGTCCAGGTATGAAGTAGGTTGTGGCAGAGTTCGTTTCACGATGCCTCACCTGCCAGCAGGTGAAGTCAGAGCACTAGGTACCACCAGTCTTGATACATCCCTTAAGGGTCCGGAAGTGGAAGTGGGACGGGATATATATGGATTTCGTGACAGGGATTCCGCATGCTTCCAGAGGACACGACTCCATCTGGGTGATTGTCGACCGACTCACCATGTTGGCCCACTTCCTACCTATCATAGAGCAGGGATCAGTGGAGAGCTTGAGACGTATCTATATTCAAGATATCATACAGATTCATGGTGTGCCATCATCTATCATCTCCGATCGAGACACTCGTTTTCCTTCCCGTCTTTGGAAGGGGTTGCAGGAGGCATTTGGGACGCAACAGCACCTGAACCCCACCTTTCACCCTCAGACGGATGACCATATGGAGAGGACCATTAAGACACATAAGGAAATGCTCCGTGGATGTGTCCTTGTCTTTGGACGCAACTGGGAGGATCACTTACCATTAGTGTAGTTTGTGTACAACAACATGTACCACTCCACCATCAGGATGGCACCGTACGAGGCATTGTACAACCGAACTTGAATATCACCTCTGTGCTGGACTGACCCTGGGGAGTCAGCACTCGTAGGACCACAGATGGTTCAGGCTACCATAGAGAAGGTGCAGATCATCCAGGAGCAGATGAGGACTGCACAGAGCAGACATAAGTCCTATGCTGATAGGAGGAGGAGACCACTGGAGTTCGAGGATGGCGACCACGTTTTCTTACGGGTCTCACATTGACGTGGATTATGGAGATTTGGATAGGGTGGAAAGTTATCTCTGAAATTCATTGGACCATTTCAGGTTCTCAACAGGATATGCGAGGTGGATTATCACCTATCTCTTCAACCTCAGTTGCACCAGGTGCACGGCGTGTTCCACGTATCTCAGCTGAGGAGATACGTGCAAAACCTGATGCACATCATCGACCACGGAGAGTTGGATATCGATGATGGGGCGACTTTTATGGAGGTCTCGGTGGAGATCAAGGATTAGTAGGATCAGGTCCTACGTGGATGGTCGGTTCCTCTTGTGCACATTCTTTGGCAGTACGAGAACCTCCAGGAGGGCGCATGGGAGCGGGAGGCTGAGATGCGTGCATAGTACCCTCTTTTTCCCCCTAGTTTAGGATGTAGCTTTACGGGGATGTAAAGCTCAGAGGTAGGAGTAATGTAAAGACCTATAAATTTCAAGGATTTTTTTTCTTAAATTATTTTGGATTTTACGAGTACGCAGTTTCTAACGGCACCTGATTCCGAGGCTCGGTGTGCCAGGAATCAGTTTTTGAAGTTTATCTTGGGTATGTTCAGTAAATGATCAAGCGGGTTTCTATATATTTTGAACCTGTGCTCAGAATTGAAATCCAAGGGTACTGATGAAACCACAATGCTGGTAATTGCTTAAGGGGAGCTTTACCGCGATTTCATTTTCATGGGAGGAGAAGTTAAAATTTATGGATTAATAAAGAATTGATTAAAAATTGTGGAAATTTTTTTATTCTTTATCCAAGTGGTTATATCCTACATGGGGTAGTTGGGGTGGGACCCACAAGCCCTAACCTACCCATTTCAGGATATTTGTGAGGTGGGGCCCACACGATCCCCACCCCTTCACATTCTTTAAAACTCATCTAACCCCCTCTTAATGTTTGTAACCCATCTTAACTTGTGAAACCTATCCCATTCCTCTCTCTCTCCCTCATTAATTCTTGCCAACACAAACTAAATCAATTAATTGAATTAAGTGTTTAAATTTTTTAATTTGAATGCAAGGCATGTTTTAATAAAATAAGACGAGACTTATTTTATTTGTGGGTTGTCTAATTGTGTTGATAATTGGAGGGGAGAGCTCTAGTTCCTTTGGAAGAACATCTTCTTCAACGAAGAACGCCAACTCCCCAATGAAGAACGTTAACTCTCCGACGAAGAACGTCAACTTGGCGACTCGGTTTCTCTATCCTCATCTTCCTCCGCAACAAGGAAGGAGACACCGTCGATGTGGGAATTCTCCATCGAAGCCATTATCTGTGGCGCTTGACAACCACAAACTTCCGTTGAGGTAGGGGTGTGTTTGGATTGGGTAATGAATGGTTTTCCATCCATGTTGTTGTTCCTCTTAAACAACTTGTTATTGGACTAATGCGGAAGGGACCAGACGAAACTAACACAGACATATTCCTCCGCCGTTCTTGTGAATTTTGTGGAGTTCTTCAAGCGTTCTTGAGAGGTGAATCAAGTTATGTTTTCGGAGCAGATCGGAGGCTTGAAAACATCATAAACGACCACAGGGCATCGGGGAAACCTAGAAGAGGAAGTTTTGTAGAAATCGGATCATCGGAACAAAGAACAGACACATCAGGAGGCGTACGGGTCAGAGGCATCATTTCGGGAAAATTCCAGAATACACGGCGTGTACACCAGAATCACATGCCGTGTAGTAGAAGCGTACTGTGGCTTCCATTTAGGATGTTAGAAATGTAACACACGGCTTGTTACTATAGACACACGGCGTGTACTCTCTACACTGTTTGTCAGAGGAGGCTTCGATGGACTTCGTGTGTATTCAGGGAAAATACATGGACACAGCCAACAATACACGGCCAAGTAACACGGCGTGTATTCACTTCATAGAAAGGCATAAGCGGCTTCACGGGGCTCGATGTGTAATTTGGGAGATACACGGACATGTGCAGAACCACACGGCCAAGATTCATGGTGTGTACTACCTTCACCATGGCAGAAGTGGCTTCATGATGACTCGGCGTGTATTCCGCAAATACACTGACACGGGGTGGTGTACACGGGCAGGTACTCCACCACACAGCCAGGCATGGCCAGCATACACGGAGCCGACCCAAAAAGTTTAGATTCGGCGTGTAACCATACCACAATCTGTGTACTTACTTTCTACATGAACATCCTTTTGACACGAGCTGCAGTACATGGATAGTACCCATGGACTGAAGACACGACATGTAACTATACCACATGTCGTGTACTTACTTTTTACACGACCAGCACCATGACACAGGCCGTTTCACACGAGAAGTACCCGGTGTCTGTTGACATGGTGTGTATTTCTTACCTACACGCCATGTACTTTAGGAAAATGGCTTGGTTGTCTTGTTCTCCGTGACATGGGCACGTTCTGCTTGGTTTTTCCCCTATGAAGTGGGACGGAACATTGGCATACATCACCTCTTGTCTTCATGACAGTTTATGTATCCAACCCATTGACTCAAGGAGAGGACCCTCACGGAATCAAGTATTTGTGTGTGGGAACCCTAGAGCTGGCTGCAATTGTGAAGACTACCGTGCTGGGATCCTCTGTGGGTTCGACAATGATGACGACTGTACTTGGATCCTACGTGGGTTCGGCAGCGAGGACCACTGTACTTGGATCCTACGTGGGTTCGGCAGTGAGGACGACTGTACTTGGATCATACATGGGATCGGCAGCGATGGTTACTGTACTAGGATCCTATGTGGGTTCGGAAGCGATGACGTTTGTACTTGGATCCCATGTCGGTTCGGTAGGGGAGATGATTCAGAGGCTACATCTATCATCTCCACCCCTCTTCCTGAGTAATATACTTGAGTGATCTGAGTCTTGATTTTTAGTCATTATCATCGATATGAATGACTTTCTTTCCTATGTGGATTGGGATGTGCTTTCCTGTGTGGACTGGGTTGTACTTGGGCTCGTGAGTTGGAGCCGAATAGGAATTGATGCCTTAGGCATATGTATGGGAATATACCTAAAGAGAGTTGGTTGATACCTCGTTTTTGTATCTTTCCTTTATGGTTTATCCTTTGTAGATTCTGGGAGACCTTAGGGGGTCTCGGGGTCCCTATTGAGTATCGTATACTCATCCTTGCATGGGCTATGCCCGCACTACGTTGTGTTGGATGCACACGACAGACAACACTAATCGAGGTGGAGTCTTCTGGAGCAGGACAGAACCTGCAGGTGGACCACTTGGCGGGACGTGCACGGAGCGGACGAACGGACCCGAGGAGCTGAGGAGACCATCTGTACCCACCCTTCATGTGGGATAGCCGGAGGAAGACTCGGTGGTTGCTGATTTACTTTAATACTACTGTACTTTCTTTTCAGTGGTACTGTACTTTCAGTTGGGTTTGTATTCTGGAACATTTACTTTCTAGCACTTACTTTTGTACTCAGTTTACATAGTTTTTACTTCAGCTTGCGTACTCTGTTGTGTTTTTTACTTATATAAAGGCAATGCCTTCCCTTTTATCGGAATTTACACATTTGGTGCTAGTCGCCAGCCGTTGGCCTATGGAAGGTGGGCTTGGGGTTGTCACGGCACGGGTCCCGAGGACGGGTCGTGAAATTCTTAAATAAAATAAATATTTAAATAAGATAATGGGTTTAATTTCATCCATTTTACATTTATGGGAAAATTTCCACCTTGTATGTAAAATTATAACCCATTAAGATTGAAAATGTCCTTAGTATGGTTAATGTTAAACTAAGAGATTAAACGAAATGATAAAGTTCAAAATACCATATAAACGTGTCTAAATATTATTAGTTGATGATATTTCAACCATGTCCTACAATATATTCAAATATCTATCTATTTTTGAATTATTTTTGTTGGTAATGTTTTTTTAATATTTTAATCTTTCTCACCATATTTTGGCATCACATGCATTGAACTATGGAAAATTTTCCAAATAAGATTGAGTAATTCATTTGGTGAGTTATTGAATAATAATTTGAGATTCAAAATATTATTTAGAGAATTTTAAAACATAAAAGTGTGTTTAGACCAGGTTTAAGACCTGATAGGAAACTCAGGTGTTTGGTGGGGTTTTAGGAGAATATGGATTTGAAATCCCACTTTTTATAATTGTAGAGGAAGGTACATGGTTAGTTCATAGGTAGTTATGATCATTAATGTCACCCATGAATATCTTTGAGGCTGTCATATGGTTTTTAAAACCATTCACCCAAGTCTTCATGAACTTCTGAGTTTTATGAAAAATGTTATACTCGAGGTCCACATGGGATGCACATGGGTCGGAAAACTGTGCGCTTAAATATGCGAGGGGTACCAACATGTGGTAGAGTTACCTAATGGATCGAACATGGTTTAGAAAAAATGTTTTTAATATGATCTCTTCATTAATATAGGTGAAATTACCCCTTTCCACTCATTTATTTAACTATTCTCATCCATTTTTACCCCTCAAAACACACAAAATCTTCCCATGCATGGAGAACATCTCCTATCCTCTAATCATGGTGGGATAGATTTTGTTTAGACTTAGAATCAGTTATCACTCATCATTCTGGGTAACCAATTAGGATTATATGATTAATACTTACTTCTTCATTGATTATATTTCTATTTTAAATGTTATTTCAATGTAAGAACGAATGAACTATAGTCCAGGAGTTTGAATATTCTTACATTTTCTCTCAAAATGGATCAAATAAAATCGTTATAATGGAAAACTAAAGAGTCTAAATAATAAGGTAGGTGGTCTATGGATTTCCCTTTAGGTTTCCCATGTTTATGAAATGTATCATTTTTCCACGCACTAAACTTTTTGAGTATCACCCATCAAACATGATATTATTTAAGTAAATATTAATTCCTTAAAATTAGATAGTATTTATATACTAAATTGATCATTTGAAGGTTATATACATTGAATTTAACCATGAATTTTGGTGTTTCACTTATATTTCATGACCTATATGCTTTATATTTGGCATTAAAACAATGTTTTATGCATGTTATCTTTCATTTTATCAAATGAAATGCTTAAATGGAATTAAATAAACTATAAGTGGGGGTGAATGGCCTAATTATATTATGATGAAAAATTATATTATGGGAGATTAGTCCTTTATAAATGAAGTGGATAATTAGACTTGAATGGGATATCTAAGAAATGTATTTCCTCTTTGACAAGACCAATTTTTTAAATGTAATTCATGACTTTTCATAATAGAAAAAATTATAATGATGAGTTGTATTAGGGAATGTATGATTACATGGACATATTATTTTAATAGGAATGAAATTGAAAATTGAATAACCTTGATGAATCAAATTTAAATTTCACGATTGAATTCTCATGAAATTTGATTAATTATTAAATGTGAAGTGCCTTCTTTTTATACTACACCTTGAGAGTACCTTGGATTCCCAAGTAGTAATACCTTGTACATGCTCATAGGTTAGATGGGATACACTAGCTTGGTGATATTTCAAGTTCCTCTTTACGAAATTCCTTGTCTAAGGATTCATAATTCATATGGGATACACGGATTCTGGGGTAAAACTAATTTATTTTTTATAGTACTCCTTTGTTAAGGGTTTTTAGGGAATGTGGGATTACCTTATACATGATTATTATCGAGAGGAATTGGTTAGGGGTGTTGTAAATGATGTTTGACATCCCACTTTGTTTGAGATATTGGACATGAAATTCCATGCCCATGATTATGGTATTTGACATTATGTTTCAAATTATTTATAGATATTTTGGTCATGATGCTCTGTATCCCTTGTCAGATGCATGGCCATATACACCTATTTATTATGATGATACTCTTAAATTTTTATTCATAATATATATGGATTCCTTGGTTATGCATTATCTCTTTTATAGTATTGACTGTATATATATATATGAATATATATGAATTTACATATATATTTCATCCACACACATAAATATCGATTAATATATAGTGATACTTGTTCATAGATATTCCATCTTAGGCTGAAGCAGGTATTTCCAGATTGGTGTCCTTTGAGGAACCTGATCTAGAATTGGTTATATATTTATGCACTGCATTATTTATTATATCTACACACTATTTTATTTCATATTCATTAACTAAATTTAGTTATACATTGTTGGTGGTAGCCAATTGAGAATATCTCACTCACTATTCAGGATTATTTTTGTTTCCTTGATAGACGTCGTGGTTGCATGATCAGGATTCTAGATTGAATTATGTTCTATACACTTGAACATGAGATCCTTGAAGCATAGGACTGAGCTAATTCACAGGATTCTCTTGGAGATATCCTTTGAGATTTAGTAATTTTCAATTTTCTTTAATTTTATGCCTGTTTCCATGTATGTCTATTTCCTTTTGGTATTGACATGACATCATTTTTTTCAATGATATTTTGTTATAGATTTGTCTACTTATAATTATTAGTATGATATATTTTCTCTCAGTTTCATTTATACTACTTACAATGATATACACAAATTATGAGTGTATATTCTCCCCATTGTACCATCAGTAGAGCATTGCAGCTAGTCAGTAGCTTATGGCATATGGGGAGCCATACTTGAGGCTATGTGATCGACTAGCATGGGTAACATTTTTAGTTGATCATGGGTTGGGATGTTATTATGTGTTATCTGAGGTCTATTTTACTTTTTCATACTATTTTTGGGCTGGTATAAATGAGACTAGGAATGTTTTTTCGCATGAAATATAACCATTGTTTGGGAGTGATAAAGACAAGCATGTGGGAAAGAATATGTTTCCCGGTATTGGATTATTGTTCAAGATATTCATATTTTAGTTGATTATTATTCCACCTCTAGTAATAGGTGTAATTTCTACTACATATTGATTTATGAGATTTATAGTATTTTACCCTTGGCCAAACATGGTAAGGATGTATTATTCTATGAATCATTATTAGCATATAGAGATCCTCATAACAACCATATTCTATGGCTTATAGATTTCCTTTCTTGATTGCCTAATAAATTTTGGATATGTGTCTTATGATTTAGTAGCATGGTTATCAGTATACAATTTTTAATTGTTTATTTATCATGGTTACCTATATATAATTTCATGTGATAAATTTTCATGTTCTCTAGTATTTACTTCTACATGATGTCATGCAGCAATATTGTTCTAGTATATGGCCACTTAAATAAAGTGTCTTAATCAATCTAAATGGTGTTTTCATTCATATCATAATGGTTTAATTTTATTTGAGTAACTAATTGTGACATGTTTGATCCGTGGACTATATTTTTTATAGGATGAAACATTGGTGATAGTAATTAAATGGGTACCAATTTTTAATTTATAATGTGTCTGAACCTTTATCCATTTTTGAATGGTTACTCATATAATCAAACCATCACATATGATTTTATCATATTATAATATGTAAGTAAAAACAATATGTTTACAGTTACATGAATTCCAATCATGACTTATAACAGAAGGTACCTTATAACTCTACAATAACAATGAATCTAACTGAACCATGGTAAAAATATATATAAAGGATGGTACTTCTATTACAAGTTTATGATGATTTATAGGATTGAATTTGTAAATGAACATTTGAACCCAAGTAGGATAGTTGGGGTATGTTTTTTATGATACTAACCCACTAATGGTGTAATTAATCTTTAATAAATCACTTGTTATAAGGTTGTACGTAAATGTACCTAGATTAGAATGATAGGAATTAACATATTGTCATGAAATATAAAATTCATTATGTTTTTATGGTGATTTATTGTATATGTAAGATCCATGGTCATCTCTCAAGGAGTATTAATTTTTCTTGAGTGTGTATTTTAAATAAAAATCACTAATATATGGGGTGGTTTTGAAAATAGTTTTATATAAATAAGTTAACTTAAATATTTTTATAGTTGAAAGACCATGTAGATTTTGAAAAATATGAGATAAAAGTGTTTTTGGTATTTTAATACACACAGTTAATGTTCAATGTTCATATAAATTCATTCATGTTTGGATTAATTGTTTGGTTGAAATTAATTTCAATCTTGATAAATTCCAAAACATTTATTTCATTGCTTGAAGAACCAATCCTTGATATAATAGTCCTATTGACAAGTTCCAACACATATTAAGGGAATAAAATCTCACAAATCAGATTTAAATCACAATAATGTGGGTAATAAATGGATTATTATGTTTTAAAATCATAACACCACAAGTCACAAACTCAAAACCTCACACCATTTGGTTAGAAATTATGAGAATTACATTTGGAAGCTTTAAAAAATTCAAATATGAAATATTTTATGATACATGGAATGAAATATTTTAACACATAAATTAATCCAAACCAATAGAAAATATATTCATCGAAACTCCCTTGAAAATTGTGCAGGTCGCTCAAAATGAACGCCTACCATTTATCCCAACATTGGGAGGAGGAGGAAGCTTGGGTGGATCTAAATATTCATCTATGATCTCCCTATAAAGATTATAGACTAGATAATTTCTATGATGATGAGTGGAATCCTATGGAACTCCAAAATTGAAACACTTAGCTCCTTGGAATGACTAAAAAATGGGGTTTCTAAGGTGCCGATTTATAGGCATTGTGGAAGGTAGTTTTGGGACCACATATTTTATAAAACCACTTGGACCATGGTTTTAGAAATATATAAAGTATTATATATATTTGTAGAAAACTTAAAAGGTTTTTTCCCTTACTATTTCAAATATATACGGAAATTTTATCATCATTTATAGGTAGAAGACTTGAGATGTGGATGAAACACAAGACAATAGTTTCTACTTCAGGCAGATTCGGTGGCTTGGACAGATCAGTTCAGTTGGGTCCTTTAAGGAACTAATTGGGATTTCATGTCATCATAAGGGAATTAAAACAATTAATATTATATCCTATCACCAATGTTGATCTCAATTTAATGAAAGTATAATTTTTAATGTCCATTAAGTTCATTGGTGTTGTTGGATTCTTCTACATTTTGTCCCATTTTTCTTCAACTTCGTATTGGGCCCTCCAAATCACCTCTGCCTAAAATTAAATAAAACAAGAAAAGTGAAATTAACCATTTTAATATCTATTAAAAAAAATGTTGAATCAAATATGAAGTGAAATTTTTTATTAAATTTGGAATTTATGATAGAAAAATCAGATTTTCACAGTGATGTAAGGGTGAATATAAAAAGTGAATCACTACACAATCACACCATCACACTTAAATATTTAAAGTCTTGAGAAAAGTTACATTTACAAAAATAATGAATTGAAATATCACCATCTTAATTAATATTTAACATATATTTAAAATTTAATTCTTGATATCAATGTGATCAAAACAAAAACTACACCGAGATGTTATTCTCAAAGTTTATGGAAAAAGGTGTCACATAAATTATTTTAGAATGAAGTTAAAGGAGATGAATGATACCATTTTGAGAAAGTAACCATGAAAATAATTTTCTTCATGTGTGTATGAAAAACATTTCATGTTATTATTCCCATATTCCATCCAGTAAATATAAGTTATTATAAAATAATTCTACTTTAATGATTCTTCCCACTGAACATGTCCTACATCCTTTGAAAAAAAATTTTAATAACCACTCACTTAAGTATTTTCAAATATTAAACTTTTATCCCCTGGCCTACATATCCCCATATGTTATACATTTGATATCTTCTCTAAATTATTATTGTTATTTATTTTAATTTGAACTTGGAACAAATATCACACTTTTCTATGAACCCTTGATTTATATCCTCAGAAAAATAATTAAAATATTTATTAATTGATAATATTTCATGGAATTTGGGTTTTTGAACTTACCAAGACAAAACAAAATTTGTTTTTGTTTTGTTTTTTAGGGCATACTATAGTCAGATAACAGGTTCACACTGATAGGTCAATCTGTTATATTAATGAAACAGATCAGATAAGGAATGAAAATATAGTAAAATTATTTTACAAAGCTTATAAATATTAACATAACATATATTTACCTTATATTAAGTAAAAAATATTCACACATCATGGTTTGGAGTAAACTAGTGTAGAGAAATTAAGTTGAACAATTTTCCCATAAACTACTCACACAAAGGGTAACATTATTCTTCAATGTTTCAAAGCCATAAAAAATTTATATCATTGATAGAAAACAAATTTTAATGAAAGTCATAGGTCAATGTTAAATTCATGGTAAAAAACAAATTTCATCATTGAAACAATTTTTTTAAATGTTAAAACAACATAAAATACGTCAAATCCACATGCAATTGAAATAAATTGCATGATTAAGTGGGAATAATTTTTTCATAATTGAGTGGGTATATTTTTCCATGATTAAGTGGGAATCATTAATTAAAATTCCATCACAACAATTATGGAAAAAATAAATGGGTGGGGGGAAGGTAAAAATACCATTCAATAAGTGAATAAAGAAAAAAATATGAGAACAAATCCTAATTGTCTCAGGAATATACCCATCCCACCACACCTAGAGTATGTATCTTCCTCACTATAATAAAATAGAATGTGGGAATTAAGGATGATACTTGGTGGGTGTCATTCATAAATTTCTTCTTGAACATAGAGTTCCTCCATCGGGTCTCTGAAATGGATTCATGAAAGTGATTCAACCACTTCCTATTGACAGTGACAGTATGCTTTGTTTCTTCCTTTTGAACCTAAATGAAACCAAATTAATAAACATTAGTAATAGTGAATGGTCAAAACAAGTGGGAATTAAGCTTACCTAGATGAAAATTCAACCTTGTATTTTAAAGGAGGACCTTCTTACCAATGTGTAATTGAGGATAACAGATGAGAAGGTTGTGGGAAGACTTTCTTCACTCCTAATAAACATGGGTGTTTTCATATGAATCTATATGAATTTAATCTAAATTATAAATCTCTAGATTCATTTAAGAACCTATACCATAAAGAGTAGAATTTAATTATTTAATGGACTAGTAGGCGTGATTCTCTATCTCAATAGGGAGTTGATAACTATTTTTGATAACAAGATGATACAGTGACATTCCAATTGATTTTTTAAAGGATGAAATGTAAGCCCATAATGAATCATTGATTCTAAAAATCCAATAATTTCTAATGGATTCAAGGGTTTTTCAAGAATATGTTTTACCTCCATATTTGAAACCACAACATGACCATTAGTCTATGAGTGGTCGGTAGTAGACACCCGATGCCCAACCCCATACTGATGCAAAATTGATTGCATTGTGAGGCTGAAGAAATGAGGACCCTAGTTACCGATGATGAACCTAGATAATCCAAACCTACCGAAAATTTGGGTTTTCAGAAACTCCACAACTATCTTGCAATCATCTATCCTCATGGATCATGCCTCTACCCATTTTTTTATGTAATCATCAACTAAATTAATATACCTGTTTCCAATGGAATTGGGAAATGATCCCATAATTTCAATACCCCATAAATTGAAAATGTCATGGAAGAGAAAGGATTTATATGGAATTTTATTTCATTAAGAAACATTCCCCATTATTTTATAATTAGGAAAATCATAAAAAAATCACAGGGATCCTAAAATAACGTTGTCCAAAATAGACCAGAATTAAAGACCTTACAAACAGCCTATTGGGGACCAATGTGGCCCCTATAATAAAGAGTGTGGCAGAACAAATGAATTGAATAGAACACACTATAAGGAACACAATTCATGAGGACTTAATTACTACATGTGTGCCAATCGTATGGGCCATCCCAAATGTACCAAAAGACTCATGTTATACTCAAATGGATTTCTTTTATGCAATCAACATGAATTCATGATAATACTAAATAATTTTAAATTTTGACATACTAAGGAATAGAATCATAAATGCTGTATAATTTCTCATCATTGAACATGTCATTTATGGGATTACAAGGGGATGAGTCATTGTTTGAGGATGGGAGGATCATACTAATATGGTTAGCCACCAGATTCTCTAATCCTTTTTAATCTCTAATTTCTATATTATATTCTTGGAGGAGGAGCATCTAGTAAATGAGACATGTTTTGAATTCATGTTTCATAAATTGATAACGAAGGTCTGCATTGTATAATAAAGAAATTATTTGGGACCCTAAAAGGATTGACCTAAATTTTTGCAAGTAAAACACAATGTCAATGAATTGTTTTTTAGTTGTGTTTTAGTTTTCTGGGGAAAGGTCTAGTGTGAATTTGGCATAGGATATGACATTTGTAGCTTGATCAATCGTTTGTGATACGACTGTGCCAACTGCATAGTTTGAGGTTCCACACATAAACTCAAATGGTAAATCCCACTGAGGTGGTTGGATTACCAAGGGTGACGTTAGACTCCATTTTTGTTTATTAAAATAATCCTCACATTTTTTATCAAAATAAAATTATTTTTCTTCTTTGACTAAGTGGGAGAGGGGAAGTATAATCTTTCAAAATTCATGAATGAAACAACGGTAAAATATAGAATGACCTTGGAATGACTTCACATCATGAAAAGTTTTGTAAAATGGTAGGGATTAAAGGAAAACCGCTTTTGACATATGTACATGGATACCATCCCCAGAAATTACATGTCCCAGTACTATAACATGTCGCATCGTGAAATGGATTTTCACATAATGTAATACGAGATTCTTTTCGATAACCAATACTACTCAGAAACTGATCAAAATAGGATCCATTAATTATAAACTCATATATGAATGCTTCTATGATATCATCCAATTAATAAATAAATTACAAGCCATGCATCATTGGAAAGTACCTAGAGAATTTCAATGACCAAATGAAATCCTATTATACGTAAATGTGCGAAAGGGGCAAGATAAATTTTTCTTTTCCCAATCCTCAAGGGAAATATGGATATGAAATTATCTAGAATACCTATCAAAGAATAGTAATGGAATTTCTTTTCTAGAATCTCTACCATCTAGTTAATGAATGACAATGAGAAATTGTTATTCCTAGTGTGATCTTTTAATCGGCGATATTCTATATAGGAACACCACCTATTCTATAGATGAGTTGGAATAAATTCATTATTTCCAATTTTAATTATAGTATGTCTTGTTTTTTCAGAGGAAATTGAACTGGAACGATACATTGGCTGTCATAGATAGGTAAAATGATTCTAGATACCAGTAATTTGGATACATAATTTTTAACAACATATAAGAGGTTTGGGTTCAGTCAATGTTGTGCCTGTCTCAATGGTTTAGCCTCATCATTTAACAATACAAGATATATTCAAATTGATGGGCCAATACCAGTAATGTCAGTAAGTGTATATCCCAAAGCTTATTTATACTCCCACAAAAGTTCAAGCAAACCCAATTCATGCAATAGAAGGAGTGAACTACCAATTATGACATTCATTTTGATTCCATTCTCAGGATATGAATATTTTAAATCACAAGGCAGTTGTTTATGTTCCAATTTAAGGAAATTTTGTATTTATGGGAGTTCATGTGAGTGTGAGAGGTCCCTGATCTCATATAACTACTTAATGGTAACCTCCTTAGATTAAAAACATGTTTTTACAATCTTATAAGTATCATTGTTAGTCATGGGATCCTCAATGCTCATGAAATTATCAATTAATAAGCATGTATGATATTTTTCTAGACCATTACCACATTTAATGCACAATTTCTTAAATGTAATTTATATCAAGGATGAAAACTCAAAAGAGTGATCAGGGGAGAGAAAATAAGTTTCTATGGAGAAATGGTGTATATCAATTAAATTATCAGAAATAGATGAATGTTATTTTGGGAGGTGCTTCAGGGCATAAAGGTTGCTGAATTGGACAAAGTCAGCACCGAACTCCATAGATAATGTACCATTGTGGACATTAATTTTGGTTTTATAAGTTTTAAAGAAAGGTATACCTAATATAAAAGGGACATCTCTATTCATACTATCATATTCCATTTTATGAACATTAAAGTCAGTTAGAAAAATTATGTTTTTTACCGTCACAAGAACATTCTCTGACACACTAGTGGGGTGTGCAGTACACCAATTTTCTTATTGAACAACAATTTTGGTAATATTTAGTTAACCAATATAAATTGGCATGTAATTGTAGAGACCCAAAGCTTGAAATACATGGACATTACATTACTTTTGCGAAAAACATAATATATGACAAAAATAGACGCCTAAAGACCGTATTAGTTTAGTGTCTTTGGAAACTCAGATCATAATCTTCTAATCATGGGGAAAGATCTTCAACATCTCCCATAAAGATCTTCCCCTTTAGTTTTCTTAACTAAAACATTTATTTATATCCTGGGGAAAAGAAAACATAAAAAGGGTGAGCTCAAATGCTCAGTAAGGGTAAGCATGGAGAAAATAAAACAAACCGTATACTTAAAAATATGAACATAAAGTTTAAACATCAAAATCTTGTGTTGTGAAATAAATCTTGGCAGTACGTAAGACATAAATCAAAAAGGAGAATTAATCATGATAAAATAGCATGGGAATAAAACATGTAATTTTTGAAACCATTAAGCACATGATATGATATCCATAGTAGCCAAGGCATTGCTTCCAAGACAATGATAGTGGACAACGTCCATTACTGAACTAAGTTACCTTGTCGTTCAAACCCCGTATTACTGAACCAGATTTACTTTCCCTTCCATCCAAGTCTATCTCATAAGATATAAATCTTTAACCAAACCATTATAGGGAGATATAGGTCCCACCCATCTCATAATGAAATAATTATTTCGTGTTCCACAAAATAAACATATATCATTCATCATAACCCAACAAATAAAGTGGGTTTTATATACATCTTCCCATCATAACATAATCCATATAAAACAATGTATATTATTTAATCATAAACAAACTTTAATCATGTAAATAATAGGGAAATTATACATGAAACATGATCAGATTAAAGAATGTCATCTTAGATGGAAAATAGTCCCGATAAAACACTTGAAATGAATTTTTGATGAAAATATCCTGTCTTCTTCAAAATCATTTTATTTTTTCAAAATGCCATGCAATTTTAAAAGAAAAATATTTTATTGAAAATAATCATGAAATATTTTATAGGAAGATTCATGAAAATAAGGAGTTATGAAACCATAAAAATCCATTCACATCATATAATTTAAAAAACATTCTCCTCGTACTTTTGTCAGAAAAGTCAAAAAGTACCTCGTATGGTAAACAAAAGAAAGAATCCTTCCATAGCATGTGGTAAAAGTCAAAAAGAGTAAAAATGAATTTAAACATACATGTAATAATAATAAACATTTTATGAAAACATTTTGACAAAACATGGACATGGATGATAAACATAACCCTAGTAAATACTTACGAATAAACAATCTCGGATAAGAACAAGATTGGAATAATTATCCGTTACGTTAGGTCTGATATGATTTGTTTGTATCCAAAAATCCTATTAATGATTTAAATAATGTCATTGACTTATTCCAGAATCATATTCATTGTTATGATATCATATATGGTCATATTCTTATCTTCTTATTAGTAATATTTCATTGCTACTTTTTATTCGGGTGTTCATTGCTTTATGTTCTTATGCGTGTTTTGTCGAATAAATTATTATTCCTCTTTTTATTTTATAGATAAATCATTTAAAGAATGGTATTAGTGTAATATATATCATATTTATTCATCCAAATCATTTATATATTCATTATTCAATGAATATCATTTAGAACGAGTCTCATCACATCGTGCATACGGTAGGCCATACGTACACACGGGCGATGATATCATTCCCATGATTGTGGAATAGTATTGAAGTGTATGGTGTATAATATTTAAGAATCAGTATCACTTTAAAATAATCATATATAATTATTTCTTCAATCTTTATACCCATCCAAGTATGTTAGTGATGAAATAAAAGCTTACACCACGACCTGGAGACGGTAAGCCGTACGTACGCACGCGTGGTGATTTCATTTTTTCATAGGGTGGATAGAGGATAGAATATGGTTGTTTCATATTAATAATAACATATTAGTAAAAAATTGATACTAGATTTATTACTTAATAATGAAACAACTCATATAGAAAAAGTAGGAGAAAAATAAGTTTGAATGAATCGGTAAAGGATATTACCTCTTCTCCGACGCGCCTCCACTTAACCTCCTCTCAGGGAACTAAATATGGTCTTTGAAGATGACCAGGACCCTTAGTAGATTTCTAGAGAATTGGAGAAGTTAAATGGGCAGGTTTTTGACGAATTGGAAAGCTCAAAATAGGTGTAAAGTGGAGAGGGAGGAGGTGACCTTTTATAACGGATGAGAGGGGCATCTTTGGAAACCTAAAAAAATATTAATTTTTAATAAATTCAAACCCCACATAAAAACATCAAAAAATGACTCAATTCGAAGATCAAATGATATAGGGTTTTAATATTATCAACCAATAAAATTTATACATGTTTATGATTATATTAAACCTTATCATTTTGATTTATCCTTATTTTATCTATTTAATTTTATTTGTGGTAATAATATTCTAAATTTTAAATTGTTATAAATACATAATTATATGTTGTAAATTTCCCATATTTGGATAATTTATAATCTTTTATAGCATATAATTTTCAATTTGTAATTTTTAAATATTTTTTTTAAATAATTTAATAATACGTTATTTTTCTAAAATACCAGTAGTGTAAATTTTGACACTATTCATTTATATGAATTTAAATAAAATACACATAGAGAATATATTCAAACCAAAATATTTTATAGGTTTTAAACATGTCATATTATTCTACAAAATTCGTGGATAATATTAATTAGTTCATATAATATTTATTTTAATATTTTTAAAACCTTTTATTTGATATTTCTCTTAATAAAATAATTACTACAACATTTTTGTATAACTATTTAATATATTTATTTTATTGCATAAAAATTAAAAATAAAATACTATAATGAATATAAATATAATATCTTACATAATAATACTTTTAGTTGAATTTATCTTCTAAAACACCCTACTTTTAAAATGTTATGTTTATTAAATTATAAAGGTGACAACTTTGCCATCATTGAAAATAAAATAATATAAGTGACATAATCAATTTTATAAGGCTCCAAATGGTCAAAAATTATACCTTGGTATTTTTATGGTTTATATGTACACGACCAATTAGGGTTGGTCATGTTTTTGGGCATTTAATGTTAATTATTAGTTTAATAAAGACTATATTATTGATTTTTCACTAAATAAATAATTTCAGCATCATTAATGTATAGGCTATTAAGATAATTATATATTTGTTAAAAATTAAAAAATAAATTACTATGAAAAAGAAAAACATTTTGGATTTAAAATGAGTATTTATAACCGAATTTATATTCTATATTACCTTATATTAAAAATAATTTAATTATTAAAGTTTGAGTGAGACATATTTCACTCACATTTAAATAAAATAAATTAAAGGTCATAATCACATAAATCTGGGTTCTAATAGATACGATTTCAATCCAAGTATATTTTAGGAATAAATATAATCATCCAATTATATTAAGACAAGTGTTAGGATAATTTTATAATATTATTTTTATCCTTAATTACCTAATTTACCTTTAATTTGGTAAATAAAATTTACTGTAGTTACTATTCATAATGCCCAAAAATAAAAAGTAGCATATTAACATAATTTTGACCTACTGATTATAAATATGGAATCCATTTTTACAAATTCAATACATATAAGTAGTGGTTATTAATTTAAAATTAATCCCATTGTCGAAAAAATGGGTTTTTGTTTAAAACATTACAAAAGATTGAATTGATTTTACGTAAGAATTCAATGTAAAATTAATGCTAATGACATAAATTATATTAAATGGTAAAAATATATTCTATTTATACTTTAAAACAATTTACTTTTATAATTTTACCATGTAAATTAACTTGATGAAAAAAGTTGTTTTTAAGTAAAATTTAGTGTGTTTTTACTATTCATCAAAATAAGAACGTTGTCAGAAAAATATCAAAACCTTATCGAACTTAAATTTTTATATCCTAATTTAAAAGAAGAAGTTTATTTTGTAAAATTGAACTTATAAACTTGTGAAAAATTATATTTAAAATGGTTGCGCCTTTAAAAGGCGACAAAACTGCATTTTTGGAAAAATAATTCTTTTATCCGAAAAATTGATTTTGTTTTCATACCTCATTCCAAAAAAAGTGTAAGATGTATTAGAATCTTATAAAATAAAAAATTTGGTTAATACTATTCATAACGGCTAGTTCATAATAATATTATCACAATATATCATTTTTTAGTGAAACCCGGTATTGCGTAAAACACATGCTATTGAGGAAGGTCTCTCTTTCGTGTAATTCAAGCCAAGTCGGGGTTTCATGTAGGGAAATATTCTTTTGGTATTGTGTATAACATACTAAAAATATAGTTCAGTTATACATTGATCCAAATCTATACTTGGTGTTGTGTAAAATTAATTTTATGCAAAAGAACATGAAATTGTGTGCATGACAAGCCAAGAATAGTGTTGCATATACTACAAGCTAATACAGTGTTGTGTATTGTGCAAGATAATCATGATAAAGTGTAAAAAAATGACATCAAATAAATTAAAAAGAATAATTCTCATAAAATCTCGGGATTTTACATTCTACCCCCCTAAAAATGAAATTTTCCCTCGAAATTCGTCGGGGTTATAAATGGTTTTCTACTTGAAAGTTTCTTTCCTAGAAACCCACAACGTAAAAAGGAATACTAAAAAATAATTTTAAAAAGGAACATTATAAAAATAACAGATACCCAAAGTAACTCATCATTGGGTTTCCACATAGGTGAACATAGGTGAAAACATGTATATAGAAGAGAAATCTAACCATCAAGTTCTGATGGAGAGTGGTAGAGAACATGGCTATGAAAAAGCCAAAAATCACAAAGCCATAAATTTGTGATGATCTAAGGTACCATCTAATTCATTAGATATGAGGGTACTAGGAAAACATTTTTTGATTTCAAGATCATTTCCCTAAAGTTGATGAATTTTTGCATAAGGAGGAATACTAACTTAATTTTAGTGTAATATCATCGTTGGTCATTCCATGAAAAAATTACACTTCATCTCTTATTTAATGAAAGGAAGTTGAATTTTTCATTCTTGAAGTATTAGTAGATCATGCTATAGAATGATAGGTCATTCCTTTTGTCTCAAACATAAGGTTAGAAAAAGTTGTTAAAAATACATAAGTCTATCTATGCTGAGATTAATCATATATGGTTCCAAAAATGGACTTATACATCATCTATAATACAATAAAACTAATTTCTACAAAAAATGGACTTCATGTAGGCTAGTGGTAGGCAATAAAGGCCTGTCGAACTTTGGTTCTGGGTTCGATTCCCGCGGCCCTGTTTGACGCGACGGGTTGTTGCCCATCCTGCGGGTTTTCATTTTTCTAAAACTATACTGTTATAAAATTTCAGAAATAATATCAAAATGATATAGAATTAAATAATAATATCTAATTTCTAACATAATCCATTCCAATATTTAGGATTAACCAAAATACTTCTATCCAATCTCATAGTATAAAGAAAAATATTACAAGAGAGGTCATCTACCAAGCATGTGATTACCATCATTTATCCCTCATAAATCATAAGATATATCTTGTTTTTGGTCACATTCCAAACATATGAATACCTTAATCATGTATTCTCTTGAAAAATTAATACACATTTAACTATAGTGAAAACTTGAATGCTGTCAAAATTTAACTCTTTCCATATACCAAAATCCCAAAAATTCTATATATTCAATCCATGATGTCACTTTGTCCTTATATCAGTCATGAGCTCATTAATACTACCAAACATATTATTTTCTCCTTTTCCCTTCATTATGAACATATCAACTTCTTTACAAAAATATTTCAATTACTTGTCATGGTTATCAGTACTATATTCCTATGGAAAATCAAAATGGACCAATACATAGATATTTCAATATACCATAAAATTACCTCAATAACATTATTCTTGAATTACGATTCATATTCACTTCAATACATCCTCTTCAATGATAGGCATGGAATTGGTCCTTTCTCAATTTATAAATAACCTCTTAGGTCGGGGAATTGAGTTGGGTAATTCCCATGTTCTCCACAGATAATAAATTGAACTCCATAACATTCTATCACCCTATGACCATTTTCCCCACACAGATAACATATTCCCCTCCATTTGAGGTATTCCTCAAGGCTATTCTTCCATTATTTGTGATATTTAGAAAGCTTAATATTACTTACTTTATGTTCCTCACCATTAGAACATGAATAAAATACCATCTTCCTCTTATTTTATGACTTAGGAATACAACTAAAGTTCACCTTTTTAATCATATATCACGTTGACTGATTCGACATAATCATAGTATCTTTCACTCCATGCATTAGACAATTTTTTTGATCATTGTCACTAGTTTTTCCATTGGAATCAATGTTAACCGAATTCATTATTGTTCCCTCCATTGAATAAAACCAGAAACCACAATGTACGAAACAATTAAAATAACATAAAACCACATAATCATAAAAAGTCACTTAAGGGATGTCTAACTTGCCACACATTAATTAAACCATGACACATTAGGTTCACCCTAGGTTATTCATTATCGTCAACATAATTCTAGGAGTGTATCTTATAGTTATACTAATCCTTATGTACATCCCTAGACATACCTTAGAAATATCTCTTGGGATATCACTAAAGTTTTTGCATCCTAGTTTCTAAAGGATAACAAAACCTTCTCTCTGATCCCAACTGTAGAGGCCCAAATCTTGACGTACATGGACATTACATTACTTTTGCGAGAAACATAATACATGACAAAAACAGACTCCCAAAGACCATATTAGTTTAGTGTCTTTGGAAACTTGAAACATAATCTTCTAATCATGGTGAAATATCTTCAACATCTCCCATAAAGATCCTCCCTTTTTTTCTTAATTAAAACATTTCATTATATCATGGTGAAAAGAAAACATAAAAATGGTGAGCTCAAATTCTCAGTAAGGGTAATCATGGAGAAAATAAAACAAACCATACACATTTAAACTTAAAAACATGAACATAATGTTTAAACATCAAAATCTTGAGTTGTGAAATAAATATTGGAAGTACATAAGGAAATGATAAAAAAGGATCATTAATCACGATAAAATTGCATGGGAATAAAACAGGTAATTATGGAAACCATTAAGCACATGATATGATTTCCATAGTTGACAAGGTATTTCTTCCAAGACCATCATAGTCGACAAAGTCCATTACTGAACTAGGTTTACTTGCCATTCCAGCCCTGTATTACTAAACCAGATTTACTTTCTATTCTAGACATTTATATCTCATTAGATATAATTATTTACCCAATTCCTTGGAGTGAGTTGTAGGTCCCACCAATCTCATAATTAAATCATTCTTTCATGTGCCAAAAAATAAACATAAATCATTCATCATAACCCAACAAATAAAATGGGTTTCATTAACATCTTCCCATCATAACATAATCCATAAAAAACATTGGATATCATTTCATCATAAAAAAAATAAATCCATGTATATAATAGGGACATTATACTTAAAACATGACCATTTTAATGAATTTCATCTTAGATAGACAATAGTCTCGATGATACACTTGAAATTAATTCTTGATGAATATATCCCTTCTTCTACAAAATCATTTTCTTTTATCAAAATGCCATGAAATTTTAAAAGAAAAGGATTTTGCTTAAAATAATCATGAAATCTTGTATATGAATATTCATGAAAATAAGGAGTTATGAAACAATAAAAATCCATTCACACCGTATAAGTTAAAAAACATTCTCCTCGTAATTTTGCCTGAAAAGGAAAAAAGTACCTCGTATGGTAAACAAAAGAAAGATTCCTTCCATACCTTGTGGTAAAATTCATAAATGGTAAAAATGAATTTAAACATACATGGAATAATACTAAACATTTTATGAATTGTTTTTGAGAAAACATGGACCTGGATGATAATCATAACCCCAGTAAATACTTTCGAATAAAAAATCTCGGATAAGAATGAGATGGGAATAATTATCCCTTACCTTAGGTCCGATATGGTTTGTATGTATCCGAACATCCTGTATAATGATTTAAATAATTTCATTGACGTGTTCCAGAATCATATTCATTGTTATGATATCATATATGGTCATATTCTTATCTTCTTTATTAGTAATATTTCAGAAGTACTTGTTATTCACGTGTTCATTGCATTATGTTCTTATGCGTGTTTTGTCGAATAAATTCTTATTACTATTTTTAGGTTATAGATACATCATCTAAATTATTTTATTAGTGAAATATATATAATATTTATTAATTCAATTCATTTATATAATAATTATTCAATGAAGAACATGTAGAACGATTTTCATCACATCATGGAGACGTTAGGTTGTACGTACGCACGGGCGATGATATCATTCCCATGATTGTGGAATTGTATTGAAGTGTATGGTGTATAATATTTCAGAATAAATATCACTTTAAAATATTCATGTATAGTTATTTCTTCCATCCTTATACCCATCCAAGTATGTTGGTGATTAAATAAAAGATTACACCACAGCGTGGAGACAATAAGTCGTACGTACGCACGCGTGGTGATTTTATTTTTTCATAGGATGGATAGAAGATAGAATATGGTTATTTCATATTCATAATAAGATATCAGTATACAAGTGATACTGGAGTTATTACTTAATAATGACACAACTCATATAGAGGAAGTAGGAGAAGAAATAACTGTGAAAGAATCCGTAAAGGATATTACCACTTCTTCGATGCGCCTCCTCTTAACCTCCTCTTAGGGTACTAAAGTTGGTCTTTGAAGAATACCAGGACCTCTAGTAGGTTTATAGGTAAGTGGAGAAGTGAAATGGGAAGGGTTTGGATGAATTTTAAAGCTCATAATTGGTGTTAAGTGGAGAGGGAGGAGGTTCCCTTTTATTAGGGAGGAGAGGGGAACCTTTGGAAACCTAAAAAAATATTAATTTATAATAAATTCAAACCCCACATAAAAACCTAAAAAAAATGACTCAATTCAAATATGAAATTATATATGGTTGTAATATCATAATCCAATAACATTTATCCATGTTTTAACTTTATTTTAAACCTTATCATTTTGATTTATCCTTATTTAATATATTTAATTTTATTTATAGTAATAATATTCTAAATTTTAAATTATTACCAATACATACTTATATGTTGTCAATTTTCCATAATTTGATATCTTATAACCTTTTAGACAATATTAATTTAAATATTTAATTTTTAAATATTTTTTTGTTTTTTAAATAATTTAATAATATGTTATTTTTATAAAATACAAATAGTTTAAATTTTGACACTATTCATTTATTTGAATTTAAATAAAATACACACAGAGAATATATTTGAAAAAAAAATATTTAATAGATTCCTAAAATGTCATATTATTATATAAAATTCGTGGAGAATATTAATTAGTTCATATAATATTTATTTTAATATTTTTAAAACAATTTATTTGATATTTCTCTTAATAAAATAATTACTACAACATATTTGTATAATTATTTAATATACTTATTTGTTGCATAAAAATTAAAAATAAAATAATATGATTTATATAAATCTAATATATTTCATAAAAATTCTTTTAGTTGAATTTATCTTCTAAAACACCCTACGTTTAAAATGTTATGTTTATTAAATTATGAAGGTGACAACTTTGACATCATTTAATATAAAATAATATAAGTTCCATAATCGCTTTTATAAGGATCCAAATTATCAAAAGGTCAACATTTGGAAGATTATGGTTCATATGTACCTGACCAATATGTTTTTTTCCGGTTTTGGGGCCTTTAATTGGTATTATTAGTTTAATAAAAACTATATTATTTATTGTTCATAAAATAAATAATTTCTGCATCATTAATGTATAAGATTTGAAGGTAATTATATATTTGTTAAAAATTAAAAATAAATTACCCTGATAAAGAAAAACATTTTATCAATCAAATGAGTTTTTATAACCGAATTTATATTCTGTATAACCTTATATTAAAAATAAATTAATTATTAAAGTTTGAGTGAGACACATTTCACTTTCATTTAAATAAAATACATTAAAGGTTTTAATCACATACAAGTGGGTTATAATAGATATAATTTCGACCTAAGTATAATTTAGGATGAAATATAATAAATAACTTATATTAAGACAAGTGTTAGGATATTTTTTTAATATTATTTTTACCCTTAATTACCTAATTTACCATTAATTGTGGTAAATAAAATTTACCGCAGTTACTGTTCATAATGCCCAAAAATAAAAAGTAGCCTATTAACATAATTTGGAACTACTGATTTCAAATATGGAATCCATTGTTTCAAATTAAAAACATAGATGTTGCAGTAATTAATTTAAAATTAATCACATTGTCGAAAAAATGGGGTTTTGATTAAAACATTACAAAAGATTGAATTGATTTTACCAATGAATTCAATGTAAAATTAATGCTAATGACATACATTATATTAAATTTTAAAAATATATTCTATTTATACTTTAAACCAATTTACTATTATAATTTAACCATATAAATTATCTCGATAAAAAAAGTTGTTTTTAAGTAAAATATAGCGTGTTTTTACTATTCATCAAAATAAGAACGTTGTTAGAAAAATATCAAAACATTATACAATGTACATTTTTATATCCTGATTCAAAAGAAGAAGTTAATTTTGTAAAACTAAACTTATAAACTTGTCAAAAAGTATATTTAAAATGGGCACTTTATCAAAAGGTGGCAAAACAACATTTTTTGAAAAATACTTCTTTTATCCGAAAAATTGATTTTGTTCTCATACCTCATTCCAGAAAATGTGTAAGATGAATGATAATGTTATAAAATTAAAAAAAAATTAAATACTATTCATACTAGCTAGTTCATAATAATATTAGAATAATATATCGTTGTTTAGTAAAACTTGGTGTGACGTAAAACACACGATATCGAGGAAGGTTGCTCTTGCATGTAATGCAAGCCAAGTAAGGGTTTCGTGCATGTAAATCTTTCTATGGTGTTGAATATAAAATAATCAAAATATAGTTTAGTTATACATTGATCAAAATCTACACTTGGTGTTGTGTAAAATGAATTTTATTCAAAAGATCTTGAAATTTTGTGCATCATAAGCCAAGAAGAGTGTTGCGTATACTACAAGCAAATACGGTGTTGCGTATAGAGAAAGATAATCTTAGTGAAGCATACAAAAAAAGAAATAAAAGAAATTAAAAAGAATAATTCTCATAAAATCACAGGGTGTTACAAGAATGGTTTGAGGAATCACATTTATAGAAGCACCCAAATCAATTAAAACACCGGAAAAGGAATACACCACTATGGTGCACAGAATCGAGAATGTTCCATGATCATTGAATTTTGTTTGATATAATGGCTCTATCAATGATGATAATTTCCTCCCTAAGGTTACATTATCATCAACATGTAGTCTCCTTCAGTGTGTACAAATCCTATTGAGAAACTTTGTGTACTAAAAGTTTCCAAGATTTCATTATCATGTTAAATTTATTTTTGTTTCCTTAGTTAGGTGTATTTTTATGGAAATGAAAGAAGAATGGTTGGTCTTGATTGTTCATCATGTGAAACTGTCTTTTCATTGTTGGGGATTTTATCAAGATAATGTGTTTCCTCATTTTTTCCATTGTTAGTATTTGGGATAGTGGTTTTCTTAGGAGGGGACGAATTTATTTGAGAGTCTATTTGGGTTTTATGTTGAGATCTTCCCTAAAGGGTGATGGAACTGACATTTACCTTATACCTAGGGTTTAGTAGTGGTTTAGAAGGTTGTTTTCCCAACCCATGGCTTTGAATTTTCCCCATGTATTTAGCAAGTTGGCTCAATTTTGTTTTTAGGTATTGAATGGATACATGGGTGGTTTGTTGGAATTAGAGATTATTTTAAGCCATTCATTTAACTCCCAAGCCCGACTAACCATCAAACCAGTAGCCGGACCAATAGGCCACATGGCCTCATGCGTGTCTCCCCATGCACCAGAGGCTCTGAACTAGTATCGAGGGTCTCAGGAAGATATAGTGTGGAGACAATACCATTATATTAGAGTAGAACAATGGTAATACAAAAACTAAATTATAGATAAAAATTGAAGTAGTAATAAGAAATGAAAAATTAGTAGAAGAGATATTTCTATCTAACTAAACTCAAGTGGCCAACACTTGTTTATACAATGACTAAATGATGTATGATACAGAAGATAAATTAGTAAAAACAAATCATGACTTACAATATAGTAATAAAATAATGAAAAGATATCAAATCCCCACTATAATCCTCCATGTGAATCATGAGCTCTATGTCGGTCTTTTTCTCTTAGCTCCCTTGTACAAGAATCAGAGCATAAGAAAGGTCCAAATCCTAACAAAAAATAAGGTCTACTTGAGTACCAAGGGTACCCATGCATGGTGTGAGATAATGTCTTAAAAGGATAACACTAATGGTGTTAATATCAATCAAGTATAATATAATTTATGTGGTGTGCATGTATAATAGAATTTTAAAAACATAACTACATAAATAAGTAAACAGTCATCCATGTTCTTAAGGGACACCTGGTGGCTATACCAGCTTCATATCATTGCCATATTAAGAGTATAGCCTTGTCACCATTATATATATATATATGTAGTATTATATAAATAAATATATTTTTTTGGGATGGATTGGGATATATCAATGACATCAAATTCCATGGGAGCTCTCACGGTAAACCCCTAACCCAAGACCGAGAGCCCTTACAATCTCTTGGAGTGCATGTATATTTTGAAATCATAAATGGATATGGGTAAAACCACCTCCCACTAATACACGTTTATATAAATCATAACCAAAATATGTTTTGTATTCCCCCCTTCCTTATAAATTTATATAGATGGCATGGGGTAAGAATTACTCCCATCCATAAACACTTATATAGATGGCATGTGGTAAGAATATCTCCCACCCATAGGCATATATATATATTTGGAATGGGGTAAAACATCCACCCACCCATAGAAATATATATATATCTGGCATGGGGTAAAAATCCTCCCACACATAGATGTATATATAGAGCTTTAAGGGGGTAAAATAGACTCCCACCTACACACATATATATAGAGCTGGCACGAGGTAAAACTACCTCCCACCCATATATATATATATATAGACCTAGGATGTGATAAAACATCCTCCCATCCATACTAATTTATATATCTCATAACTATAATGTTTAACTTCATATAGATCATAACATCTAGTCTATTTACTTCATAAGTTAGATCAGCCAATTGTATAACAAGAGACATGTGCCACAACCTCTCATATACCTTAGAAATAACCAAAGACAGTCATAATAAGGCTTAAATATTTAAAGTAATATATTTATATTCATATCTACAATACATAAGGCATAACATCTTATTATTTTCAATTAAACATTAGAAAGCCATGGTCAAACCATCTTATATATTTGGCTCCCATTTAAAGTGTTTCCTTTAATCTAGTCAAGCATGGCATCTCAAATCATACCATTCTAAGGGGAAATTCGAATGTACCACTAATGATTGGGAATTTACCTACTTGGATGAATTATATTAATTAAAAAATCTATTAAATTTATAATATAGTTCAACATGTTTTTTGGAAAGTGTACATGTCTCTTTGGCAATAACCTAAAAGGGTAATGTCATTTTAAGGTCAGACCAAAAATTAAGAAGGGTTTGGGTTAATCTAGAGATTTAGTGACAAAGGCAACTCTTTTAGGTCCATCAATAGGGCCATGTCTTAACCTTACATATATCAAACATAATCTGAAATCATAAAATTAAGATGACCTTAATAATTCAACCAAGATAGATAAATGATAGATCATTATTATGAGTGTTTGAAGATAGCGTACATCCGTTGTATTTGTTTTATTACAAAAACATGACTTTATTTTTGAGAAAAAACATTTATCATCATAAGAAGACATATTATGAAAAAATTGAAATTCAATATAATATAGAATAATTAAACAAGGAGTTAAATACACTTAAAGAATACTTGAATTTCAAGTCCAGGATAGGGATCCTACCTTAGGATGGTACCAAGATGAACACATTGGATCTTGGTGCTTTCTAACTAGGAGCTATTAATACCCCCTTAGAGAATATACACATTAAAATATAAATAAGGACACCACACCCCTATGCATAGATCCACATTTCCATGAACATGTGAAATGGGATCCGTACACATACACTTATATAAATATACCCCCCCTCCAGTCACATACATATGTATTTTCATATATATACATAGGCATACCTAGAATCATAAATATATATTCACCACCACGGATGGATATACACAAAATGGGGAAATCTATATATATATATATATATATATATATATATACTTACCTATTCATACCCAGGAATGCCTCATTCGACTCGTGTGACTCTAAACCATATGGAAGGGTCCAACACACTAGGATGGTAATAGCTAACCGAATCAAACTAAACTACTTCACCTTCAGTAGTGGTTGTTGGAATACACATAAACATGACCCGAGAGACCACTCTCACAACCTAACACCATAAGAAACAATGAAAAATGAATTAAACCCATCCTAGGGTTTCAAATTAGCTACACCAGATAACAAGGATGCCAAAATTGTGCATGAAATGGAATGATATACGGAACGAAGTCCATACAATGGAGATTCATAATAGAAAATCCATGAAATTAGTGGAAGAATCCTGATCCATGAGGAGGTCGTAATGGGGTTCAAGTGCACGACTAGGGGAGTTCCCAATGGGTGTTCTATTACGATTTTGAGGGGAGAGGGGTGATGATATGTTTTTAGTTTTTATTTAATTTTATTTCAACATCATTCAAAATATTAAAACAAGGTATACCACACATTTTGACCTACACAATTTTCCAAACCTTGTGTAAATCATGTAGTGAATAGTGTCAGGCTACTGCCTCTAAAGAACAACATGCAGGCTAGATGTATAATTTAGAAAACTATTTGTAGCTTGTGTGCACCACCACTCTCCTCTTTGAAAAAGGCCTCATAGTTTCTTGTAGTGGGCCGCATGGTCGTAGAAAAATCTTGTTCCCTCTGTAGCCCTTAAAACCATGATTTTCTAGATCTGGTGCTCTTGAAACTCCTCAAGACACCCATGAAACATGTCAAGTACTCACCCATGTCCAAAAATCACCACCTTGAAGTGACCCAGTCCTAAGAATTCCGTTCCAAGGATCGATTTTAACTTTTCCCATTCAGTAAACAAAAAAGTTCAATTTTTTTGTTTTTTATTCTAGTTCAAAACACAAGATGTGACAACCCACCCTCATTAAAACATATCATCCTTGAGATTCCATCAAGAACAACATTAACATAACCCAACTTACATGGGTTTTATAGATTCTTTCAAATTGTGGTGTTAGATTTTTAAATGTTCAACGCACCATAGAGCATCCATTTAAGCATTCAAAATTTATGGTCTTAAAATGTGAGTCAATTCTCATTTTCAATCTAAACACCAAGGGAAAAAAACCCAAGGATATTCAACAAGAGACATTATCATATCATAATGTTGAGAATTGGGAAAAATTACTTACCACCATAGGCTTTACCATTTTAGGGATCCAATTCCAAGTCACTAAATTTACCACCATTGGAATTTCCTTTCAAAGAACATTCCGAGAGTCTTCATAATGATCCTAGAATGATTTCAAACTTACCAAATGATCAATACCCCCATTGAACTCATTTAAAATGACTATCCATATTATCATTAAGGACCCTAGTAGGCACAAATCACATTTGTCTCCACCTAACGACGTGCTAGAAATAGTCCTTCATTGACCCATTTATTGAACAAGAGAAACAACTAGTTGAGCCACTAAGACTGACCATTCAAGAGGATACTCATCCTAGATGGATGGAATATTACAAAATGAATTATGATGCATTCTCCCAAGGTATCTTGCATGCACTAGGAAAATTTCCACTGAAGTTCATACCTAACTCCTGAGGATCTTCCTGACCAAACCATGAGGGAAACCACGCTTTAGGAAAGAATCATCATATGAGAACCAACCAAACATTCCCAAAAACTTTAAATAGTAAGTGTGGTGTAAGACTTATTCTCTCTTAGTGAATATATAATGACATCAATACAGGGGGAATGATCATATCATGGAAAATTACCATGAGAGGATTTTACGATTTCTAGTCAATCATACTCCTACACTGTAAAGGAGAAAGGTCAAGCCACAACTAGTCTACTACTTTTATGGGACTTGGCTTCACATTCTGATGCATATCCAATAACGGAACCCATACCTTTACCACCCATGTCATCACATGTTCATCCAAGATTTACCACATAAGCCCTCCAAGACCAATGGTGTTTCTAAAGGATCAAATACACTTCCTTCCATTACAACATCGTGCTACTAAGAAACTACCCACAAGATTTAAAACCCACTAAACTCATCGATTTCATGATGCCAATCAAGAACCAACAATTACACAACCCAAAATCCCCTAGTAATTTTATGAAAATCTACTATTTCTAAATGGCCTTAATTGGTCGTTTTCCTTCTACATAGAAGTGAACATTAAACTAAAACCGATACAATGTTTCCCACCTTAGGAGTGTTCTAGTAATCAAAGGAAAAGATAAACTATCTTATTAAAATCACTATAATCCAAAAAATACCATAAACTAACATGCGATTCTCCTATAAACAATGATAAAAACATCAAAACATTTAATGAAATCCAAAACTAGACTGATCAACATGTCACAACACCCATGCATCTGGAAACATTATCCCTAGAATTGGGACGGGTTTGATTCATTAACATGTAATTCAATCTACCTGGAGATAACCTAATACCATACTCAATAGAAAAAGAGAATAATTTTAGTGACATATTTCTTCATACAACCATTATCCTAAATGATGACATAACAAGTATTATATCTCTTTGAAGAGTAATGTGTCGAACAACCTACGAAGTAGCTGACCATGACCAATGAAATTCTAACCTACAAAAATGGAGCAGTAATTGATGCTCACACCCATATAAATGGTAAAATATTCCATGAACACCCATACAAACAAGGGTTTCCTTTATAATTAAATAGTCCAACTAGGGACAATGACACTCTAACAACACCAAATGTTAGAAAAAAAATACCATTATAAAGGCATGCATGTTCTAAGGGCTATACCCACAATGGGATATCCTCTTATGAAGCAAAATAATCGAACCTCTCACCAGGTCATGCTAACAGAAGTCACTAGGCTCAAAAGCTGATCATATAATCCATTTCTAAAAATGAATAATTCCTCTGGAAAATGTTCACACTTCTGTTCCAAGGAAACTCAAGATAAGATTAAACATCCCATGCATGAGGGTTTTAAAAAAGGTTCAACACCTATAGTTCCATTTCCATGTTTTTTATATTTAATCACATTTTAATTTTTAAACCTAAAAAATATTTAATAAAACATCAAGCACCATTTTTCAAAAAAAACTCATGTTAGGTTATATTAACCTACACCCACGAGAAAAACATGAAAATTTTCCCAACAATTCCATTTAAAACATTAAACATAGTTATACATCCCATCATTCATAGGAAGATTTGCATCTGAATTCCCTTTTATGTCATAGCTGATATGGTGAACTTTAAGGGTACCACTAAGACAACTTGGGTTATTTATAATGCATCCCAAAAAAAGTTTCCCAGTTTTTCTAGTTTAAAACACCCAAATGGGGCACCACATAAGAAGCAAGATCCAACTAACAAAATTTAGTCTAGTTGTGAATTTAGATGTTACCCAATTCATTTCATATTCAAAACAAATATATTTTCATTATATTTAGAAATTTCACAATACAAAATATTCACATTCATAATTTTTGACTACATGAGATTCCATTTCTCAACTCAAGAACCTCCCATAAACTCCATGGATTGAAAATTGACTTCCATTAATTAATACAAATACCATTTTAGAATTTAACATGCTCAAATTTAACGGTCCAATCATATCGGTGGTCATCTACAAACCTATAAAGTGCCCATACACTTTATAGATTGGAATATGGATCCCTTTAGTCAAAAACAATTTAGTTTATCATTTTACATTTCATATCCTTTTAAAATTGTTTGAGTACCTAGGTTACCTTTTCCTAGTTGTGGGGAACCCATACAAAATACAATTGAAAACTGGATCTCATCCTAATCACTACCAATAAATTAAACTCATGTAATAAATTAAATATTTAAAACAAAGTAAAGCATGAACCTACCGGAAGATAATATTTAATCATGTTACAACATAGAAACAAGGAATTTGAATAGGCATTTCATGTTAATGAAGTAAACATCATTTAATGTCACTCAAGGTATATAGCCAAATCGACATGCCAATAAAATACAAGTACATGGAATAGAACATGCTTGAAATGTTAATCTTTATGTTCCTAATATGATGTGTGTAATGAAACTTCATTTCCATACCAATCCAAGGGTAAAAATACTATAAACTCATAAATAAATATGAAGAATAAATTACACCAGTCACTCAAGGTGAAATCATATCAACTATAATGTCAAACATTATGAACAACAATTCCCAAACCTGGCCACTTGGTCATTTCCTTTATGTGGGTTGATCTGTCTTACAAATGGAAATAAACCAAGAACATACACATTCATAGTCTACTATATACCATCCCAAAATAGTAAGACAAAATAAATGAAACAAACTCTAATACCACCTTGTACCATTCCAGCCCGACTGAACATGAAACTGGTCGCCAGTCCAATAGACCACTTGGCCTCAAGTGCATCTACCCATACGATAGAGGATACTGACTAGTACCAAGGGTCTTAGTAGGTGATAGAGGGGAGACTATAACATCATATCAGAGTTTCATAGTTGTATAAAAGAAACTAAACAGTAGATCCCAACAAAAGTAGTAATAATAAATGACAAAGAAGCAAAGGAGATAATTTTATATAACTGAACAATAGTTGTCAATTCCAATTTATATAATTCATGGATGATGGATGATACACAAGCTAATGTAGTAAACAAACAACATGATAAACTTTAAAATAAAAATAGATAGAAAATCCACACCTGAGTCCTCAATGAGAATCCTGATCTCCATCTAGGATCATTGATCCTAACTCCCAGGTACAAGAAGTATAGCATAATTTAGGTCCAAAACCTAGCAAACAAGAAGTCCTACAGAAGTACCAAGGGTACCAGGGCTGTGTGTGAGATAAAATATCAGTAGGCTGAATAACATAATTTTAATCCCAATAAAATGTAATAAAAATTATATAGTGTGAAGGAATATCATAATTTAATAAATAGAACTAAATAAATATGCAAACATCCATCTAGGTTCTGAAGTGAAACTTGACGACTATAACATCTTTGGATAATTTCTAATTTAAGAGTATTGTCATTTCAACTATATATATAGTATTGTGTGTGTTTATATATATATTGGGTTGTATTAGGACATACCACTTCCATCCAATTTTAGGGGATCTATCATGGTCTACCCCTAACCCATGTACAAGGGCCCTTACAGTCCCTTGGCATGCAATTTTATAGAAAAAACATAAATGTAATGGGGGTAAAACTACCTCCCACTAATACACATATATATTGATCATAACTATAATGGGGTAATAGTTCCTCCCATCCATAAAATTTATATAAATTTCTTGTAGTAAGAATTCTTCCCATCCATAAAAACTTATATGGATGGATTGGGGTAAGACTGCCTCCCACCCATTGATGTATATATAGAGCTAGCATGGGGTAAAACTACCTCCCACCCGTAAGTATATATATAGAGCATCCATGGGGTAAAAATTCCTCCCAACCATAGATGTATATATATAGTTGTCATGGAGTAAAATTTCCTCCAACCAATAAATATATATATAGAGCCGGCATGGGGTAAAACTACCTTCCACCCCCCCCCACACACACAAATACATACATATATATATAAATAGAATGGGGTAAAACTACCTATCATCCATAAAAAATTATATAGCACGTAACTGGCATGTTAAACTTTATTTAGATCATAACATCTAGGCTATATAGTCCATAAGTCAGCACAACCACTCTTATAATAAAACACATGTGGCACACCCTCTCATGTAACATTGAAATAACCAAGATCAATCATAATGAGGCTTAATATTTTAATGTAGCATGTTTATATTTTTATATCCAAAATACATAATTCATAACCTCTTACTATTTTAAAATAAATGATAACAAGGAATGATCCAACCATCAAGAATATTTCGATTTCATTTAAGTGTTTCCTTTACAGTTTTTAAGCATGAAAACTCAAATCATACAATTCAAAGGGGAACTTCGAAGGTACCAATAAGAATTTGGCATTTAACACCTTGGGTAAATTATATTCATTAATAAATTTATTCAATTTATAAGATGGGTTCACAAGTCACTTGTAATGTTTACATTTCACTTATGGAATTACCTAAAAGTGTAATGTCATTTTATGGCCCGACCAAGACTTCAGAAGAGTTTGGGTTCCTCTAAAAATTTAGTGATAAAGGAAACTATTTTAGGTTCATTAATAGGGACATGTTATAACCAGAAATATATAAAAAATAACCTAAAATCAAAAAATGATTATCACATCAATAATCCAAACATGCTAAATAAATGATAAATAATCATTGTGATTTTTTCCAGATAACACACCTCCAGTGGAAGGGTTTTATTACAAAATACTAACATTAATTACGAGGAAAGACATAAAGCATCCTAAGAAGTCAAACTATTCTAAAAATTAAATTCAATGTAGTAAAGAAGCATTAATCTAGAAGATAAACACAATTAAATCATACTTAAATTAAAGGTCAAGGATAGGGATCCTACATCACGATGCAACCAAGATGACCACTTCAGATCTTGAAACTTTCAAACTAGGAGATGTGGAAACCCCCCATTGAACATCTGCATATTCACAAATATATAAGGAAACCTTGACCCTATGCAAACAACTTCATGGAAATGAACATGTTCATTGAGATCCTTATATAAACGCTTACATGAATGTACTATCTTCAACTCACCAACATATTCATTTTCATATATAGATATATATACATAGTCACACATAGACCTATACATATATATTAACTACCATAGATGATTAGACCCATAAAAGGGGAATATATATATATATATATATACATACCCTTACCTATGAATATAGAGGAAATTTGACTTAGACTCTGATGAATCTAAACCACATGGCTGGGTCCAACACACTTAGATAGAGGTGGAAAACTGAATCAAAATGAACCACTTTACCTTCAGCAGTGGTTTTAGGAATACACAAGAAAACAACCCAAGAGGCCATTCACAGATCCTAACATTTTAAGAAAGAAATAAAAACATATTAACCACAACCTAGGATTTTTGTTGAGCTATACATGGTAATATGGTTTCCAAAATCCAATAACAAAAGAATAGAGATAGTTTTGGAAGGCCTTACCATGGAGTTTAGAGAAGAAAATGCAAGAAATTAGTGGAATAATTTTGATCCAATAAAAGGACTAAAGGGGATTTGAGAATTTAGAAAGGGGAGAGACTAAGGGGTGATGCATCGTGATTCCTAGGGGAGAGGGGTGTTATGTTTTTAGTTTTTATTTTACTCTAATTAAAAATCATCAAATATGGTATACTTCATGGTTTTACCCACAAGGATTTAAAATCTTTACCCAAACCATGTGCTAAATAGTGTGATACTACAACCTTTAAAACACACTGTGCAGGCTTGGAACACAGTTTGGAAAACCATGTGTATCATGTGCGCACTTCCACTATCCCCTTAAAACAATGCCCCACAGTTTCATGTAGTGGTCTGCACAGTTTTAAAAAAACCATCATCCCTCTCCATCATTTCAAGACCATGATTTTTTCAGCTTTGATGATTTCTAAACTCCATGAGGCACTTGGGATACTTTTCGAGCCTTCACCCATTTCCAAAAGCATCACCTTGAAATGACCAATCTCTTAGAATTTTTTTCTAAGGATTCATTTTAAATTTGGTGTGTTCAATAATTTAAAAAGGTAATAATCCTTCAATTTTTCCCTTTGGTTCAAATCATGGGATGTTACAATCTTCCAACATTAAAAACATATCATCCTCGAGAGGCTATAAGGAACAACATAAACATCATATAACTTACAAGGGTCATAATAATTTTTTAAAATAATCAATTTACATGTCTAAATGTTCAACACACCAACAAACATCCATTTAAGCATTCTATATTTAACATGTTAAAACTTAAGCCAACACTCATTTTAAACATAATACCAATATGACACTTACACATGCCTATTCAATTAGACACATGATCACGTCATATTCTCATTAAGAACATGGACAAAGGTTCTTCCCACCTTAGGCTACAAACTTTAAGATGTCTAATTCCAAGTCCAAACATTTCAAAAATATTTGAATTACCTTTCAAAGTACGCTCTAAGCATTCTAATGATTCCCCTAGAATTATTTTGAGCTTACTAAATGGTCAATCCCTCATTAAAATCATTTAACATTGTCGTTATATCTTGTCATGAAAGACACTGACTGACACAAAATACTCTTGTCTCTACCTAATGATATTATATAAGTGGTACTTCATTGAACGCTTTATTGAAAAAGAGAAACAACTAGTCGAGCTTCTACAACTGACCATTCAAGAGGATGATCATCTGAGATGGCCGACTTCTGTCAAATGGAACTTCGATGCCTTCTACCAAGGAATATTGAATTCACCAAGAATACATCCACTGAAGTATATAACCAACACCCAATGAAATTCCTGACCAAACCATGAAGGAAACCATCCATTGAGCGTGAAACACAGAAAGAGAACCTCCCAAACAATCCCAACATCTTTAAAGTGGTAGCACAATGTAAGACTGACATTGTCATAGTGCATTTAGGAGACACCATGATAGGGGACATTCTCATCGCATAACAGAATAAATTAAGGGGATTTTATGATTTCTAATCAATCACATCCAGACACTAAAAATTATAATGGTTGAGACACAAATGGTCAACTATAAGCAAGGGACTCTACTTCACTTTTCAATTCATCACCATTAACCGAATACATGCCTTTACCACCCATGGAATCATGTGATCAACCAAAATATACCACCAAAGTCCTCCATGACCAACAATGCTTCTCAATGATCACATACATGAGAAACCATAACAACATATTATTACCAATAATTCACTTAAATGATTTAAAACTAACCACCCTAATCAATGTTTTAACACTAAGAAAGCACTGACATTTAGAAAACCTAAAACCCTAAAAGATTTTATGTACATCAACCATTTTAAAATGGTCTTTCTTGGTTTTTATCCTTCTATTGGAAGGGAACATTTAATTAGATCCAATACAAAACTCCCCACCTTAAAGGTGTTTTAGTATCCAAAGGAAAAGTTAAACATGCCGTTCATGAGGGTGATAGACCAAAAAAACTTAAAACAATGTTTGATGCTCCTCCGAGCCACAATCACAATGTAATAGAATTTAAGGAAAGAAAAACCAGACTGATCAGTGATCCAAAACACCAGAGTCTCTTGAAATTTAATCCTGAGAAATGGAGAACGTTTGATTATTTAACAATTAGAGATGACCCAAGACCATACTCAAAAATATAATATATTCATTGCAAAGTAATATTTCTTCATATGAATATTATCCTGGATGATGCTATAAAAATTCATCCATCAATAAGAATAAGAAAGGTTAAAATTACCTACTAAGAATCCAACTATGCCAAATTTATGTCTTACCTAATGAAACTGTGCATAAACTGATTCTCATGCCCATATCAAGGGTTAAATATACCATGAAAACCCATCCAAACAAGGGTTTCATTCAGAAGTCAAGATTCCAACCAGGGACAGTGATACCTGAATAGAACCAAACATCCAAAAACACATGGTAAATGAGAGGAAGTCATGTTATAATGGTGCTACCTACCATGGACTGGCCCCATATGAATCACAAGCATCGACCTCATCATCGGGTCACACAAATAGAAGTCACTAGGATCAAAAGTCGATCATCAAAACCATTGCTAAATGGAAGAAGAAATATGGAAAATGGTCATGCTTCTATTCCATGGAAACTCAATAAATGATTAAACTACCTATATATGAGGGTTTTAAAAAATGGTCACCACATATGGTTCTATTTCCAAGCCCTTTTTATTAAATCACATTTAATATTGAAACATATACATGATTCAATCAAACATAAAGTACATTTTTTCAAAACAAAAATACAAGGTACTTGATTTTAACCAATGACCCAAAGTAAAAACTGGACTATTTTCATAACACAACCTCTTAAAACTTTATACATTTTTTTCATCCCTTCATACATAGGTAATTTAGAATCTAAATTCCTTTTTATATCAAAATTGATATGGTGTCCATAAATGGTCCCACTAATCCAAATGTGTTTTTCTAGGAAGAAAAATAAATGTAGTTGATCAATTTTTAATGTTTTAATCACCTAAATTGGTCATTAAATAAAAATCATGCCTTAACTAAACAACTTGGGTCTAGTTTCACTTTTAGAAGTTACCAAATTAATTTAAGATTTAAAAAAACTTATTTAAATTATATTTTGTCATTTCAAAATACTACATGGTCACATACATAAATTTTGACCACATGTGTTTCCATTTCCCAACTCATAACGTATCCATACACTCCATGGATTGAAAATTGGATTCTATAAATTAAAACCAGTCACAGTTCAAAATTTAACATGATCAAATATAATGGTCCAACCATAGGGGTGTCAATCTACCAACCATTAAAGTTCTCATAAACCTTACATTTTGGCATTTGGATCTCATTAGTCAAACCCATAATACATTAGTATTTTCATTTGAACATAATTTTACAAATATTTGAGTACATGGGTTACCTTTTCTAAGATATAAGGTTTCTATACACCTTAAAACTGAAAAATGGCTCCCTTCGTAATAAAAAAACTCATTCCATAAATTAAATATTTTTGAAAAATTAAATCATGTCACTAGAAGTGGATAACATAGAAGCATGGAATGTGAACAAGAAATTCATGCTAAAGTTACAAACAACATGCAATGACACTCAAGGCACATAGTCAAATCAACATGAAACTAAAATTCGACTATATGTCATGGAATATAAATGATATGTTAATACCTATATTCCAAATATGAATCACTTAATGAGAATTCATTTCCATTCCAGGCCAAGGGTAAAAAGACCGTAAAATAAAAAATCATTAAGAAGTAGATATTACACTAGTCACTCAAGGAAACATTATATCAATTGTCACATCAAACAATATGAATAAAAACTCCCAACCCTGGCCACATGTTCATTTCATGTATGTAGGGTGATCAGTCCCAAGTATGAATTTTGAACAAGCAATGACACGTTCCTAGTATTCTATCTACCCGCCTAAAATAGTATGAAAAAAAGATAAAGAAACCTCTGATACCACTTCATAACAACCTAGTCTGGCTGACTCTCAAACCGATAGTTGGACAGGTAGTCCACATGGACTCAAGCATGTCTCCTCATATGCTAGATGATGACGACTAGAAGCGAGGGTCTCATGTGGTGGTTTTTGGATCAATATAGCCTCATATCATATTATTATGATGGTAAAATAGAAACTATATAGAAGATAATAGAGAAATAAGTAATAACAAACTACAAAGTAACAGAAGATATAGGGTGGTGACGGGTATAGGGTGGTGCACATTTCTAGTAAATGGGGGGACTTCTCTGATAGTGAGAAAGAAAATGATGGTGGTATGGTCCAGCCCTCCTATGGTGGTATGGTCCAGCCCTCCTACAGTGATATTGTTCAAGGTGGTCGAACGAAGATGTCTGAAAGTGAAGGTGTCATGACTGCGCCACCAAAGAGGAGGCCAAGGAGAGACTACACGGATCTACCCAAACCAATGGCAACAAGGTCTGCACACAAGATTGGAGCGTCACAAGAAAATGTCATTGCAAATGGGTACAGTGGAAAACGAAGAGGAGGGTCCCCAAAGAGGGACAAAGGACTCAGTGGAAAACGGCCGGTCAAAGAGAAGTTGTCTGAGGAAATGTTGCGGAAGAAAAATATGTACCTTGAGATGATGCGCAAATACGAATCTTCTGAATGGGAGTCAGCTGATCCTGGTGATGAGTTATCTGATGATGGGGAGAAGGATGCATATGGTTTTGATGTTATGTAGCGTCTTATTTTCTTCTGACTTTACTTGCACTTTTATTTTAATAAATTTGCGGGACTAGGCTTATGCCTGGTTCAGACTTTCCTGGTATAAATAAACATAAGTGGCCAACACAAGTTTATACAATGCATAGATGATGGATTATTCATTACCTAAAGTAGTAAAAAAATCGCATGCTTAATTATATAGTACAAAAATAAAGAAATATAGAAAATCCCCACATGATTCGTCCATGAAAATCTTGATATCTAGATCCGTTTTTTGTTCCTAACTCCCATGAACAAGTAGCATATCATAAGCATGTTTGAAATCCCTATTAATTAGTAGGTATACTTGGGTACCAAGGATACCTGAGTAGGGTGTGAGAAAGAATACCAGTAGGCTGAAAACCGTGGTTTTATTCCCAATCCAGTGTAATATACATTATATTGTTTATTGGTATAGAATAATTTAATAAAAAGAACTACATAAATAAGTAAACACCGACCCAGGCTCCTAAGGGACACCTGATGGATATAGCAGCTTCAGCTCATTGACTGATTATGAATATAATCATGTAAACCTTATATATTTATATATATATTAGCAGTGAATATATAGATATATAGATAATTTTTCATGTGGATCAATACATATCATTACCATTCATTTTCGTGGGAGCTATCACTGTAGACCCCAAACCCAAGTCCAAGAGAACTTATAGTCTCTACCTACATGTCTATATAGAAATCATAAATGGCATGGGGAAAAAATACCTCCCACTCATACATGTATAAATAAATCATAACTATAATGGTGTTAATAATTCCCCCCATCCACAAGAATTTATATATCTTTCATGGTGTAATAATGTCTCCCATCTATAAACACTTATATATCTGGCATGGGGTAAGAATGCCTCTCAGCCATAGACGTATATATAGAGATTGAATGGGGAAAAACTTCCTCATACTCATAGATGTATATATAAATATAGCATGGGGTAAAACATCCTCCCACCCATAGATGTATATATAGATTCGGCTTGTGGTAAAACTACCTCCAACCCATAACCATTTATATAGAACTAGCTTGGGGTAAATATTACTCCCACCCCTAAAATTTTATATAGACAAGGAATGGGGTAAAACTATCTCTCATACATAAAAATTTATAAATATCATAACTGGAATGTTAAACTTCATTGAGAGCATATAATCTAGTCCATTTAGTTCAAAAGTCATCACAGCCACTCTTATAATAAAAGTCATGAGGCACAACCACTCATGCAACTTAGAAATAGCCATGCTCAATCATAATAAGGACTAATGGTTTAATGTATCATGTTTATATTCATTTCTCAAATACATAAGTAAAAAAACTTTTTCTTTTCCATTGAACTTTAAAAAGACATGGTCAAACCATCATACATATTTGGATTCCATATAATGTGTTTCCTTTAAGCTAGTCAGGCATGGAAACTGAAATCATTGAATTAAAAGGGGAACATAGAAGGTAACGTTAATGATTAGGAATTTACCTACATCGGTAACTGATAGATAACTGTCGTGGGTGCCCTCAAATTATTAGTGTGATTTTGGGGTACTTAGGTGCAACAGAGTGGCTGACCAAGGTCGTCTCTCAAAGGAGGAAGTGAATTAAAACAACTTCTTAGAGGTATTCTAAAAATAAAATAAAAGAGAATAAAAACACTAATTGAATGGATGGGGTTTTTTTATAGTTTATAGATCTATAAGATGTTTTCTGGAAAAAGATTTCATTTTTTTGTTTTTAATTTTGAAATGATGTTTGATTAAAAAGACACAACAAGAAGATGTTTTTTTAGAAATCTATTTTAAAAGGCATAATCGATCTAACTCTACCTCTTCATTCACTTATTAATAATTTTCAATTAAATCAATATCCACTCAACTATTATCCCCTAATTTGTTATCCCTCGAACCCTACGAGAGTTAACTTAACCAAAAAGATGAAATTATTTAAACCCTAGGCTAGCTTCGGAACACGCAATCGCAGCACCCTGCTTTGATTGTTGTTCTAAAGATAGCTTATGGTCAGTGGTTAATTAGAGCACATATCCATTCTGGAAATGAGGATTAATTGTTTTTAGGGATTATATTTGAACTCAACAAATTTATCTCGTGTGGTCCCATATTACTGGTTAAGATTACGCTCTCACAATTTACACAAAATCCCGACTTCGCGTGTTTTTGTGTTAATTGTTCAATTGCTTGCTTAGTTTCTTGTAATTTAAAAACACAATTCATGGATCATATTATGTGAATTAAATTAGCTCATTTCTTCAAAATAATCAAATGAATATGGTAGAAGATAGATCGATTACTAAAAGACTACTCTTCCATGGGTGGCGTAATCATCGTAGAAGCGTTTTGCATGTGCAAAGGTTTATAATGGGTATAACCCAATAACGCTTCTACTCAAGAATTCCAGACCAAAGAGGAAGATTAAGAGAAGAAGAAATTTAAACAAAACAGAAGAAAAGAGAAGAAATAAAAGAATAACAATGAAGTTTATTACACAAATGAAAACATTACAAAATGAAGAAGAGAAGGAGGCTTCGATGAGGGGATCCTTGCTTCAAGAGCTACCCCTCTTAAAATGGTTGGATAATTTGGGTGAAACAAATTCACCTCTGCCTCCAATATCCTAATTCACGTCCCCAACCCCTCCAAATGAGAAAAACTCTAATTTATAGAGGTGAGGGGAGGAGAGGTTACAAGTTGTTTCAAGTGTGAATGTGGAAATTCGGCCAAATATTTTATTCCAACTTGAACCGCACATTTAACCACCCAAACACATGAATTGGCCGGCCTTCCATAAGGATAAAATGTGCGGATATGGGTCCTCTATCTCCTCTCCAATGCTGGGCTCACTACAGGCCCATATGAAGGAGTTATGGCCGAAATACAGAAGCTTCTTCATTCTGGCGAGCCCAGCCCAACCTTGATTTCATGTCCCATTTGCAACACCCAAATGAACTCTTTAGCTCTAGTGTCCTGAATAAAAGTTTTAGATAATTAAGTTAGGAACACGGCTACAAAATAGAAAATTCAAATAATAAATTTAAAAATATTTATCTTCGAAATACTACAGTGAACTATAAAGGGTAAAACTGGAATTTTCATCAAATATTCAAATGAATGATCTAATCTCAAATACTTTCTAATTAAACATATTTAACACAATGTGAGGAAGTTATATCATTTATTATCAATGAAATATTCAATAAAATAGTGTTTTATCAACTCCCCCACACTTACCCTTTTGCACTCCCGGGCAAAACCTCATATCAAGTAAACATTAATATCAAATCAAAACCAATTTTAAAACACATATCCTTGAGTTCAAACAATTACACCCCAAGAAACAAAAGATATCATGCCTCATAAAAAAAATTATTTCAAGTTATTCATTGATATCATTCAATATATTTCCACTTTATTTATCCTCCCATGCACAAAACACTTACCTCGCTTGAATTTTCTCTCATCACTCAAATATCAATTTTTTTGCAATGTCTTTCTCATCCAAACTCATACAAGGGTCACCATAGGCTTGATAGATTCCTACATCGCTACCCGATGTGAGTCAAGGACATCTGTTTATCATGAGGACTTTTCAGGTTTGTTCTGTGGCTTTCGGTTGGTAGGATTAAGATGTGAAAAACTCTGAGGCTGAATGAGGAGGGCTTGACTCTTTTGAAGAAAAATTGCATTAATCTAATTTTCACTTAAATATGGTCTTCTACTCAATCCCCATAGTATCAATTCATCTCCATCATCATGAAAAGTCATGAAAGGTTTACACCATTCATCATTTCAGCATAAAAAATTTCAATCTTCTGAAACATGATTTTCTTGAAAGCTCCAGATGGGCACAACTTTCCACCTCAATTAGAAGCTCCAGAAAAGGCACAACTTCACTTGTCATGAAAGCTCCAGAAAAGGCACAGCTTTCAATATAATGAATTTCTTCAGCAGCAAACACATCTCTTCAGAATTTAATTTTCCACCCAAAGTATCACAGAATGTGGTGGCAAAACACAAGACAACTTCCCCCACACTTAAGCTCAACTAGATTGTGCAATTTTAGTTCAAGAGTTGGTTGGATAGAGAAAATTGGCTTGTAATGTGGCTAACCTAACAGGTTGTGCATTGCTTCTAAGGGATAAAAGGATTAAATATTCAAGGTAGGCCATTATAAAAAAGTATTCTTTGAAATAGGGGCTTTAATACCAAACAAATGCCTCAATATTTTAAACATAAGTACCTCAAACCCTCAAGTTTTGACAGGAATAAATCAAATTCTGGTTAAATAAAGCATGGTTTGGTTCTCTCAAGAAGTGAGGTGAATGTAAAGAATATGAAAATAATGGTTCAGAATCCTCACAGGAAAGTGATTTCAAATATAAAGACAGTGAGATGTGGCATGGGATTCAAAATTTGGTGTACTTTCCATGAAATTACTAAATATTTGAACTTGAAACAAAGTAATTTCAGCATTCATTTAAGCTTAGTTTCAAGGGGTAAATTGTTTCACTTATTGATATGGATTTAAAAATGGTTATGAGAATCATTTCAGCTCAAAAGTTTCAAAAACACACAGAAAATTATAAAATAAACACACAAAATTTGAAAAACACAAATTCTTTTTTGGTTTTTTTTGAACAGGAAAGCAATTGAAATTACTAAACTAAAAGGTTCCCTCCACCACACTTAAAATATTGCATTGTCTTCAATGTGAACCTATGAGATGATATATGCACATGAAATGCAGAATTTTTAAATAGGACAAATAATATAAAAGTGAAAGGGTTAGGAACAGCCTGATGTGCTCAAGTGATGATGGGGTCATGCAGTGTGATAAAATCCACTACATCAGTAGGAAGTCCCTCAATGTATCTCTTCAAACGTTGCCCATTGATTGTAAAGCTCCTTCTAGTGTCCTCTTATGTGATCTCCACTGCACCATAAGGAAAAACATTAGTCACAACATAAGGACCTAACCATCTGGAACGCAACTTACCAGGCATCAGCTTCAGTCGTGAACTGTAGAGAAGGACTTTCTCTCCAACATGAAACTCCCTTTGTTGGATCATTTTTCCATTATCTGCTTTTGATCATTCCTTGTAGAGCCTTGAGTTCTCATATGATGATAATCTAATCTCCTCAAGCTCTTGAATTTGCAGCTTCCTTTGGATTCCACCTTGGGCCAAATCCATGTTGCATTTCTTTATATCCCAATAAGCCCGATGCTCAACTTCCACGGGGAGATGACATGCTTTCCCAAAAACAATCCGAAATGGGGACATACCAATGGGGGTCTTGTATGCTATCCTATAAGCCCACAATTCATCATCCAAGCGCTTGCTCCAATCCTTCCTATTTGGCCGCACGGTTTTCTCCAAGATTTGTTTCAACTCACGATTTGAAACCTCAGCCTGGCCATTTTTTTGGGGTGGTATGGTGTTGATGTTTTGTGTGTCACCCCATACTTTCTAAGGAGGGAAGAAAAATTCCTATTGCAAAAGTGTGTCCCTTGGTCACTAATGATGGCCTTTGGTACTCCAAACCTGCAGAAAATTTTAGCCTTGACAAAATCCACTACAACATGAGAATCGTCAGTCCTGGTGGCCATGGCCTCCACCCATTTACTCACATAATCAACAGCAACCAAAATATACAAAAATACAAATGAACTAGGAAAAGGACCCATAAAATCAATGACCCATACATCAAAAATCTCACAGAATAGTATGGGTTGTTGGGGCATCTCATGTCTCTTATAAATGTTCCCAGTGTGTTGGCAACGAGAGCATGACATACAAAACACATGGGCATCATGGAATAATCTAGGACAATATAATCCAAAGTCCAAAACCTTCCTAGCTGTCCGTTGGGGTCCAAAGTGTCCACCACAAGCAAATGTATGACAGAAATGCAAAACAGACTCAAACTCATGATCGGGAACACACCTCCTAATGAATTGGTCACTACACATGCGCCATAAGTATGGATCATCCCAAACATAAAATCTTGACTCACTCTTTAATTTTTGGACTTGATGTTTCTTTAAATTTGCAGGGATTTCAGAAGCAACAAGGTAGTTAACTAAATCAGCATACCAAGGATGCATACCTGAGATGGTATAGAGATGCTCATCATGGAAAGTGTCCCTAAGTGGTACCTGATCCAAGGTGCCATCCTCTAGTGTGTGCGTAAGCCTACTCATGTGGTCCGCCACCAAGTTTTCTGACCCCTTTTTGTCCTTTATCTCGATGTCAAACTCTTGAAGAAGGAGCATCCAACGGATAAGTCGTGGCTTTGCGTCTGGCTTCTTCCGGAGGTACCTCAAAGCTGCATGGTCAGAAAAAACAACTACTTTAGAGACCAATAAATTTGAACGGAATTTATCTAAAGAAAATATGATAGCAAGAAACTCCTTTTCCATGGTTGTGTAGTTTTATTGGGCTGAATCCAATGTCCTTGATGCATAGGCAATCACATGTGAACGTCCTTCCACCCTCTGAGATAAGAAAGCTCCAACCGGGATGTTGGAGGCGTCACACATAAGCTCAAATGGAAGGTAACACCGTGGGGGCTTTATGATAGGTGGAGTGGTCAGACACTTCTTTAGCTCATCAAAGGAAGTCCTACAAGAATCATCAAATACAAAATCAGAATCTTTTTGAAGTAATCGTGACATAGGAAGAGCGATCTTACTGAAATCATTGATGAAGCGCCGATAAAATCCTGTATGCCCTAGGAATGATCTAACATCACGCTCACATGAAGGATAGGGTAAAGGATGAAATAATGTCTACCTTAGATCTATCAACCTCTATCCTATGTTTTGACACCACATGCCCTAAGACAATGCCATGCTCTACCATAAAATGACACTTTTCAAAGTTCAGGACCAGATTCTTCTCAATACAACAATTCAACACCTTTACCAAACCACTTAGACATTCATCAAATGAAGACCCATACACTGTAAAATCATCCATAAATACCTCCATGCAGGTCTCAATAAAATCAGAAAAAATACTCACCATACATCTCTGGAAGGTACCTGGGGCGTTGCAAAGTCCAAATGGCATCCTCCGGTAGGCAAATGTGCCAAAGGGACAGGTGAATGTAGTCTTCTCCTAATCCTCTCGAGCTATAGGAACCTAAAAATATCCAGAAAATCCATCCAAGAAACGATAGTGTGTTTTCCCAGCTAGTCTCTTGAGCATTTGATCAATAAATGGGAGGGGGAAATGGTCCTTGCGAGTGGTCTGATTTAGTTTCCTATAATCAATACACACACGCCAACTGTTTTGCACCCTCATTGGAACTAAATCATCTTTCTCATTTTTAACAACAGTAAAACCCATTTTCTTAGGCGCAACCTTAATTGGACTTACCCACTAAGAATCTGAAATGGGAAAGATTATACCTGCCTCGAGCAATTTTTCAACTTCTTTTTTAACAACTTCCAGGAGGGTGGGATTGAGTCTCCTTTTTGGCTGTCTCACCGGTTTAGCCCCATCCTCCAAGAGAAACCAATGAATGCAAATGGAGTGTCTAATACCTGATATGTCAGCCAAGGTCCACCCAATCTCCCTGATGTTCTCTCTCAGAATATTCAAAAGATTTTATTCATGTTTAAAAGGGATATTGTTAGCAATGATAATAGGTAATCTCTCACCACTCAACAAGTATGAGTATTTTAGATTTGGTGGAAATGGCCTGAGTTCAAATGAAGGAGGGTGTAGTATGGATGGAGATATTGAAGGAACCGAAATATGTGCACAAAGAGCATCAGTATCAGAATATACATCATCAAAATCAGAGAATAAAGCATCAAATCCATCAGCATACTCTATAGCCATGTCATAATCAGAGTTCACATGAACAAGATCAGAATATGAATCCATTTCAAAATCAAATCTTAGAGAGTCTTGTTCATTTGAAACAGGTGTGGAAGTTCGGTTAGACATTAAACCAGAACCAATACTCATAATCTCCCTAAGCATAGGAAAATCAAAATCCATGGAGTTTTTACTTGGTGGTTCAAAATGGGAGATAACAAAAGTAGAATGGTCCTCATAGGGGTACTTCATGGAATCCATAACATTAAATATCACAACTTCATCCCAAAATTCCATGGAAAGTGTACCCTCATTGACATTTATGATAGTTTTTGCAGTTTTGAGGAAGGGCCTACCTAAGATAATGGGGGCATGAGAACTTAACCGATCATCCTCCATGTTAAGAACATAGAAATCCGCTGGAAAGATCATGTCTCTTATCCGGACAAGTACATCCTCAAGGACTCCCGCTGGATATGTCGTACCTCTATTCACCAATTGCACCACTACTCTTATTGGCTTCAACTCACCAACCTGCAAGGAAGAGAATACAGAGTGAGGCAGCACATTTATTGAAGCTCCTAAATCACAAAGAGCATCAGAGAAGTGCAACTCCCCTATGGTACATGGGATGGTGAATGTACCGGGATCCTTGCACTTTGTTGGAATTGCTAGAGTTGGTGTAATGATGCCGAGACATTCCTTCCAAGGTTGATCCTCTCATTCCCCTTGAGCCCTCTTCGATTGGTGCAGAGTTATTTTAAGAATTTGGCATACCTTGGAATTTGTTTAATGGCTTCAAGTAGAGGAATGTTGATCTCCACACGCTTGAATGTGTACAAATCCTCCTTTTGCATTGATTCTCCAGCCATCTTCTTGGTTTGAACAACCCTGTTTGGAAAAGGAAGGGGTTTAGGAGGAACATCATCAATATTTTTCTTACCTTTATCTTTCTCCTTGGATTGCTCATCAGTTGGTTTGGAATGCGGCTTCTCCGGAGTTGAGGTGAATCCCGATGGAATGGTAGGTACAAATGTATTGTTCATTTGCTTCCCACTTCTCAATGTGATAGAAATAACATTCCCCTTTGGATTTGGAGTGGGTTGGGAAGGTAGATTTCAGGAATTCTTACTTACAAGTTCATGGATGGCAGTGGAAATCTGGCTCATTTGAGTCTTTAACTCCCTCAGCTCCGAACTTTGACTCTTCAGCTCATTCTGTTGATTAAGAAAAATTTTCTTCAAAAGATCATCAGTATTAGAATCTACCTTTGGTGGGGGATTACCTTGTTGTTGGCTTGTTGATGCTTGGGCTTCAAATCTCCTTTGGGGTTGTTGGAAACCCTACTGGTAAGGCAGAGGCTGCTTGAAGTTTGGTTGAAAAGGGGGCATTTGTTGTTGTCCAGAGCCATACCTCATGTCCACTTGATCGTTCCACCCTTGGTTGTATGTTGGAGCAAATCAATCAAACTACTTTTGGGGATATGGTTGTTGTTGCTGCTGAAATGGTCTCCCTGGGAATACTGCTGCGCAATCCTCTGTCACTTGTAGTTGTGGGAAACAGTCAATTGGGTGGCTTGTCTCAGTGAAAATGACACAAGGCCTCGAAAGAGGGGGTAGAGATGTCTTTTGTTCCAATGCAATTTTCCTCACCATGGTGGTCAATTATTCTAACTTGGTATCAATAAAATGACTCTCAAGAGAAGGAGTTACCTAATGTACTCCCCTGACATGTGGTGTACCTCTATCGCCAAATTGTTGGGAGTTTTGGGCCATTTTGTCGATCAATGATCGTGCAGCTACTGGTGTCTTGTCCACCAATGCTCCTCCAGCTGCAACATCCACCATGCTCCTCTCCATGGGTGTGAGTCCTTCGTAGAAGTATTGGATGAGGAGTTGCTCACTGATTTGGTGATGCGGACAGCTTGCGCACAACTTCTTGAATATCTCACAATACTCATACATTGACTCCCCTTGTGCTTTCTTGATCCCTGATATCTCCTTTCGAATGGATTTGGTCCTTGATGCTGGAAAAAATCTCTACAAGAAAAGACGTTTCAAATCATTCCAACATGTTACATCTTCAGGTTGTAAATAGAACATCCAATCCTTTGCAGCTCCATCAAGTGAAAATGGGAATGCTCTTAATTTGATTTGATCATTAGAAACATTTATAGGTTTTAGGGTTGAGAAAAACACATTAAATTCTTTCAAATTTTTATTGGGATCCTCACCAGAGAGGCCATGAAACTTTGGAAGTAAGTAAATTAACCCAGATTTTAGTTCAAAGTCCGATTCGAGATTTGGGTATGCAATACAATTTGGTTGATAGTTAATATCATGTGCAGCCAATTCTCGAATGTTTCTATTAAGTTCATTTCCATTGTTTTCAGCCATTGGTTCCTCTTTTATGTTTTAATTTTAATAGCTTCCAATTTCAATGTTTCCATAAGAGAGGAATTCACCAACTGGTTGAATATTGAAACTTTTCGTAGACTGAGAATTTCTGATTCGAGCCCTAAGGCTACGTTCAATCTCAGGGTCATGATCTAAGAGATCTTCAGGATTAGTTCATTTTATAGATCAAATAAAAATTAAAAGAAAGGAAGTGGACCATAGTAAAATAAAAATGAGAAGTTTTAGTTCACGGTCCAAAAAGAAGTAGAAGAAAATAAAAGAATAAGAAGAAAAATCAGATTGGGTGAAGAAGGAAGAAAGAAGAGAGGAAGAGAATAAAATGTAAAATAAAATAAATACCTCTAATTGGTTGAAATAATTACTTACCTCCCCGGAAACGACGCCAATTTGATAGAGCACTGTCGTGGGTGCCCTCAAATGATTAGTGTGATTTTGGGGTACTTAGGTGCAGTAGAGTGGGTGACCAAGGTTGTCTCTCAAAGGAGGAAGTGAATTAAAACAACTTCTTAGAGGTATTCTAAAAATAAAATAAAAGAGAATAAAAACACTGATTGAATGGATGGGGTTTTTTTATAGTTTATAGATCTAGAAGAAGTTTTCTAGAAGAAGATTTAATTTTTTTTGTTTTTAATTTTGAAATGATGTTTGATTAAAAAGACACAACAAGAAGATTTTTTTAGAAATCTATTTTAAAAGGCGTAATCGATCTAACTATACCTCTTCATTAAATTATTAATCATTATCATTTAAATCAATATCCACTCAATTATGATCCCCTAATTTGTTATCCCTCGAACCCTACGAGATTTAACTTAACCACAAAGATGAAATTATTTAAACCCTAGGCTAACTTCGGAACACGCAATCGCAGCACCCTGCTTTAATTGTTATTCTAAAGATAGCTTATGGTCAGTGGTTAATTAGAGAAATATCCATTCTGGAAATGAGTATGAATTGTGTTTAGGTATAATATTTGAACTCTACAAATTTATCCCGTGTGGTCTTGTACTACTGATTAAGATTACACTCTCACAATTTACACAAAATCCCGACTTCGCGTGTTTTTGTGTTAATTGTTCAATTGCTTTCTTAGTTTCTTGTAATTTAAAAACAGAATTCATGGATCATATTATGTGAATTACAGTATCTCATTGATTCAAAATAATTAAATGAAGAAGGTAGAAGATAGATCGATTACTAAAAGACAACTCTTCCATGGGTGGCGTAATCATCGTAGAAGCGTTTTGCATGTGCAATGGTTTATAATGGGTATAACCCAATAATGCTTCTACTCAAGAAATCCAGCCCAAAGAGGAAGATTAAGAGAAGAAGAAATTTAAACAAAAAAGATAAAAAGAGAAGAAATAAAAGAAAAATAGTGAAGTTTATTACACAAATGAAAACATTACAAAATGAAGAAGAGAAGGAGGCTTCGATGAGGGGATCCTTGCTTCAAGAGCTACCCCTCTTACAATGGTTGGAGAATTTGGGTGAAACAAATTCTCCTCTGCCTCGAATCTCCTAATTTACGTCCCCAACATCTCCAAATGAGAAAAACTCTAATTTATAGAGGGTAGGGGAGGAGAGGTTACAAGTGGTTTCAATTGTGAATGTGGAAATTCGGCCAAATATTTTATGCCAACTTTCACCGCTCATTTGACCACCCAAACGCGTCCATTGGACGGCCTTCCAGAAGGATCAAATCTGAGGCTATATGTCCTATATCTCCCCTCCAAATTTGGGCTCAATACGGGCCCATATGAAGGAGTTATGGCCAAAATACAGAAGCTTCTCTATTCTGGAGAGCCCATCCCAACTTTGACTTCATGTCCCATTTTCAACAACCAAATGAACTCTTTAGCTCTAGTGTCCTGAAGAAAAGATGTAGATAATTACGTTCAGAACATGGTTACAACATTTCAAATTCAAATAATAAATATAAAAATATTTATCTTTGAAATACTACAGTGAACTATAAAGGGTAAAACTGGAATTTTCATCAAATATTCAAATGAATGATCTAATCCCAAATACTTTCAAATTAAACATATTTAACACAATGTGATGAAATTATATCATTTGTTATCAATTAAATATTCAATAAAATAGTGTTTTATCAGTAACTAATAATAACTAAGTATGATATTAAATTTTTATGATGTTTGTAGATGCCAAAAAATGTATTCAAGGCCAAAAGAGGGTATTGGCAGATAAAGTGAAGGCATATTCTGACTCAGAAAACAATTCTAGAAGGAATGGAAGGGCTGTGAGAAATATCCCAAAGGTGCACTAAAAACATATCTTGTGTGTGGAAAACCTTGTGATCCGAGTGATTTTTCCACGCAGGCTCGGAAACTTCCGCGCAGCCGACAGCGGGCGTAGAAACCTGCGCGCGACTAGCACCCGGTGCTTTATCCTTCGCACCACTGCTCTCGGGCACGTAATCATTCGTTTCAACTGAATTCAGTGCAGACACGATGGCCCCAAGCGCCTATAAATAAAAGGCTACCCCATCGGCTTCTGGGGGCTGAAGAATATGGATCGTCTCCCCTACGTGAAATTCATCTCCCCCTTGAAAAACAAATGCTTTCAGCTATGGAATTTTTTGCAACAGGTATCCCAGGGGTCTTCCTTCATATAGGACCACTCAGGCTTGACCCTCACCCAAGACCCTTAAGATTGAGGATTTTTCATGCAAGCCCTTATTCTATTGTAGAAAATCCCGGGAAGTCATTGCGCGCAACTTCTCTAACTTACACACCCATCCTTGCGCACAATCCCTTCAATTTGTGTGAAAACCCTTTTCTCCCCTTGGCACGCAAACCCCTATAATTGCATGCAAAATTGACCTTTCCTGCACAACTGTTCCAATTGTACACCGATTGTGAGCCAATGACTCCTATTGTGCACAATCTTCCAGGTCCACCCACCCTGGACTTTTCCGTACAACTACTCCATTTTCGTATAGGCCACCCTCCTTGTGCATGCTCATTCACATGTGTTTGATGTACCTATTCCATAAATCATCTTTATGCGCTTCTTACACCCAAAGAATCAACATTACACACCCTTCTATCGTGCATACCTTTAAGTTATCATGAATAAATTTCAAGGACCCTTGGGCGGTGCTTCCCATTGCGTTGCTTCGCCTCATGCTTCTTTGAATGGGCACACTAACGACTATTTCTTCTTCACATAGCCATGGTAACGTGGACCCCCCCAATGGATCACTCCATAACACCCCCTCACCATGACATTGCTAATGCCTTCCCTTCACCAAGGGGCTGGAGGTATCAGTTATGTACATCTTGTTGTACCTCTCGTACCCCTCGTGGTTTAATTTTCATGATCACAATCACTCTCTTATTTATCTAATCGTGTTTTAAGTGTTTGTGTTGATAGGCAAAAGGTTGCCAAGGAATTGGGCCAAGAAGGAAAAAAAGTGGACTGATTTTCAGTCCACTGGCCAACCGGTGGATGACCACCGGCCAGCCGATGGAGCCTGGACAGAAGGCATCCCCTCTGTCCAGACCACCGGCCAACCGGTGTCCCATCACCGGCCAGCTGGTGGAACCCAGACAAATAGGGACAGCTACTGCCTCCTCACCGGCCAACCGGTGGCCTCCTCACCGGCCAGCCGGTGGTGGCTGAGCCCGAAGGCCTCTCCTTTTTCCAAGCACCGGCCAACCGGTGGCTCTGTACCGGTCAGCCGGTGGAGCCAGTCAAACTAGTCGTTGGGCTTTGACCAGGCTTGTCCACTTGACCTCCAACGGCTCTGAAGGCCTCTCCAACGGCTCCAAAGCCTCCCAAAGGCCTTTTGAGGGTTCCCCCTCTATAAATAAAGGACTAGGAAGCCCCGGAAACTTAAGTAAGCCAAATCAAGCCAATGGTAGCCCACGGGAACATTTTACGATCACTTGGAGAACCTCCGGCGGATTCCTTCAAGGAACCTCAAATTGCTCCAACCCACTTCCACATCCAAGGAGCACCACCATAGAATCTTGGGAGCGCTCTTCATCAACTTCATCAATCAATTGGCGCCCAAGACTTCTCCACATTACAGTTTTTATTGTTTTATCATTTTGAGCTTTAATTTGGGTTTGTGCCTACAAACCCCCACTTCTTTCATCTCTCTTTTTGTTTGGGTTCTCACACCACCTTCAAGGTGTGAAGAGGTTAGTCAAGCCTTCCCTTTAAAAGGTTTGAGACATAGGTGAGCTAGCCTTCACCTGTAAGAAGGCTAGTGGGTTCTTGCTCAACCATTAAAAGCAAGTGGGTTCTTGCTCAACCATTAAAAGAAAGCTGTAATAGGTTCTAGACTACCTTAAAGTCTAGTGGGTTTCTTGCTAAAACCATTAAAAAGAAAGCGGTAGTAAATCTCTCAACGGTTGAGTTGGGAGCGGAGACGTAGGCTTTGGTTTAAGCCGAACTCCGTTATCAAGTTTTGTGTCTTGCCTCTTTTATTTCCACTGCACCTTTAACTTTGTTTTAAATTCTTATTATTTTTTAAAAGGCAATTCACCCCCCCCCCCTCTTGCCATCACTCTCCGCCCAACAATTGGTATCAGAGGCAAAATTGGAGTAATACCTTCACCGGTTTCAAATTCAAGATCCATTGTGATGGCTTCAACTTCTTTCACCCCCGAAGGATATTCTTTGGGTCGTGCTCCATTCTTTGATGGAACCGACTATACTTATTGGAAAACCCGCATGACCACTTTTCTTAGAAGTATAGGTTATCCTATTTATAAAATTGTCATGCATGGTTATTCTCTCTATTCTCCCGATGAATCCAAATGGACTCAAGCCGATGTTAAAAATTTCGAGCTTGATGGCAAAGCCATGAACGCTCTTCATTGCGGCCTTGATCGTAATGAATTCAATCGAGTTTCCACATGCACTTCATCTCATGAAATCTGGAAACTATTGGAGGTTACCCATGAGGGGACCAACAAAGTTAAGGATACTCGATTGGACATGTATCGCCAAGACATTGAAAGTTTCACCATGCACCCACACGAATCAATTTCTGAAATTTTTACACGTTTTACTGATGTTTGAAATGGGAGAAAGTCCCTTGGTGATGATGTGTCTGTAGAAACGATGGTCAAGAAGATCCTATGGATCCTACCAAGCTCATGGGCACCAAAGGTCACGGCAATTCAAGAAGCAAAAGATGTCAAGAACATGCCGGTCGAAGAGCACATCGGATCCCTCATGACCTACGAGATCACCATGAGGAGGCAAGCTGAAAAGGAAGGCAAATAGATCAAAGTTCCAAAGAACATCTCCTTCAAAGTTCAAAAAGAAGAAAGCTCCTCCTCCTCGTCGTCCTCCTCTTCAAGTGGCGATTCAGAAATGGAGAATCTTGCCCGCAAGATGCACAAATTCATGAAGAAGCACAAGAAGAAGAAATCCCGCAAGGCTCAACCCAAAAATCCGAGCCCGAGGTAACATGCTATGGGTGTGGCAAGAAAGGCCATTACAAGCCCGATTGTCCACTCAACAAGAAAATGGCCAAGCAAAAGGAAAAGAAGAAGGCATTCAAGGACACTTGGAGTGATAGCTCCACATCCTCCTCCTCCTCCTCCTCAAGTGACAACGGTAAAAAATGCCTAATGTCATTTCATGAGGTATCCTCTTCCGACTCCTCTTCCTCTAGTTCTTCAAATTCTTTCAATAATTTATCTTATGAGGATCTCCAACATGCTCGAGATCAATTGGAGGAAGGTTTTCACGAACTTTCTTCCAAATTTGTTGCTTTAAAAAAGAATTTCAAAAAACTTTCTTCCGAAAAGGAACAACTTCTCAAAGAAAAGGAGGAGTTGTCCCTCAAGGTCCAAAACCTTCCCGATGTTGATTCTATGGAATCAACAATCAAGGATTTAAGGGAATCCCTTTCCAAGTTCACCCAAGGTGAACAAAATTTGACCAAATTGCTAGGTTCCCAATGCATATCTAGAACCACCCAAGGGCTTGGCTATTCCAAGCAAGCTTCCTCTTCCCATGCTCCGTCTATTTTTGTAAGGGGGAGCTCCCAATTTAAATTTTGCAACTATTGTAAAAAACCCGGGCACTTAATTTATGAGTGCAATTGAAAAAATGCCCGGTATGGAAGGCCCAAAACTATTTTCTTTAATGATGAATTTCATAGGAGAAGACCCGCCACTAGAAAAGTATGGATTGAAAAATCCCTTTTAGCGAGTCTCTCCGGGCCAAAATTTGTTTCGGTTTCAAAAACCTCTCCCCGGTGATTTGTTGTTTTTATTTAGGGGGAGTTAGGATCGTTTAAGCCTTTTTTCGTTTTTCTTTCAAACTTTCAATTTCAAAACTTTCATTCAAACTTTCTTTCAATTTCAAAACATTCAATTTCATAACTTTCATTAAAACTTTCTTTCAATTTCAAAACTTTCAATTTCAAAACTTTCATTCAAACTTTCTTTCAATTTCAAAACTTTCAATTTCAAAAATTTCATTCAAACTTTCAATTTCAAAACTTTCATTCAAACTTTCAATTCAAAATTTTCAATTCAAAACTTTCAATTCAAAATTTTCAATTCAAAACATTCAATTCAAATCTCAAAAATTTCAATTGGTTTAAAATCTCTATCTTGTTTTTCAATTCCTTCCCTCAATCAAGTTTTATGCCCCGTTCTATTTTGATAATCACAAAGGGGGAGAAATTCTTGGTTGATTGGGGGAGAAATCTTTCTCTCATGCTTTGCTTTAATTTTCAATTTATCTTTTAAAGCATGCCTTTCATTTCAGTCTTTTACATTGTTTGTTTTGGTGATTGTGGTCATCAAAATAGGGGGAGATTGTTGTACCTCTCGTACCCCTCGTGGTTTAATTTTCATGATCACAATCACTCTCTTATTTATCTAATCGTGTTTTAAGTGTTTGTGTTGATAGGAAAAAGGTTGCCAAGGAATTGGGCCAAGAAGGACGAAAAGTGGACTGATTTTTAGTCCACCGGCCAACCGGTGGATGACCACCGGCCAGCCGATGGAGCCTGGACAGAAGGCATCCCCTCTGTCCAGACCATCGGCCAACCGGTGTCCCATCACCGGCCAGCCGGTGGAACCCAGACAAATAGGGACAGCTACTGCCTCCTCACCGGCCAACCGGTGGCCTCCTCACCGGCCAGCCGGTGGTGCCTGAGCCCGAAGGCCTCTCCTTTTTCCAAGCACCGGCCAACCGGTGGCTCTGTACCGGTCAGCCGGTGGAGCCAGTCAAACTAGTCGTTGGGCTTTGACCAGGCTTGTCCACTTGACCTCCAACGGCTCCGAAGGCCTCTCCAACGGCTCCGAAGCCTCCCAAAGGCCTTTTGAGGGTTCCCCATCTATAAATAAAGGACTAGGAAGCCCCAGAAACTTAAGTAAGCCAAATCAAGCCAACGGTAGCCCACGGGAACATTTTACGATCACTTGGCGAACCTCCGGCGGATTCCTTCAAGGAACCTCAAATTGCTCCAAACCACTTCCACATCCAAGGAGCACCACCATAGATGCTTGGGAGCGCTCTTCATCAACTTCATCAATCAATTGGCACCCAAGACTTCTCCACATTATGGTTTTTATTGTTTTATCATTTTGAGATTTAATTTGGGTTTGTGCCTACAAACCCCCACTTCTTTCATCTCTCTTTTTGTTTGGGTTCTCACACCACCTTCAAGGTGTGAAGAGGTTAGTCAAGCCTTCCCTTTAAAAGGTTTGAGACATAGGTGAGCTAGCCTTCACCTGTAAGAAGGCTAGTGGGTTCTTGCTCAACCATTAAAAGCAAGTGGGTTCTTGCTCAACCATTAAAAGCAAGCTGTAATAGGTTCTAGACTACCTTAAAGTCTAGTGGGTTTCTTGCTAAAACCATTAAAAAGCAATCGGTAGTAAATCTCTCAACGGTTGAGTTGGGAGCGGAGACGTAGGCTTTGGTTTAAGCCGAACTCCGTTATCAAGTTTTGTGTCTTGCCTCTTTTATTTCCGCTGCACCTTTAACTTTGTTTTAAATTCTTATTATTTTTTAAAAGGCAATTCACCCCCCCTCTTGCCATCACTCTCCGCCCAACACATCTTAAGGGGTGCGGAGTGAACCCACCTTGTCTGAGCTACACGACGTTAAACTACCATATTCCATCGTCCTCAGCACATGATTTTAAACTGTTTCCTCTCCCCATGATTCATCTTTGGGTTGTTAAATACATTTAAGCCCCACTCTACTTTCCATGGATGCACCTTTCACAATGTGATAGCCAGGTCTCAAGTGCCTCTTTTTCTCACTCTGATCATGACTCATGTGGTATTAGAGTGAGCATCAACCATGACATCATCTATCAGCCGCCTAGAGTGTAAGTCCCAAACACCACACTTGAACTATGTTGTCTTTGATCATTTCCAAGGCAAGGTACGTAGGAAGCCTCCCTGAGGTTCAAGCCCACCATCCATTGGTTTCAACTATTTCACATCAGTCCACCACACCTAAACTATGTGTTCATTGATCCTTGCCCTGAAAAGGTAAGTAAGAAGCCTCCCTGAGGTTCAAGCCTGCCATACACTGGTTCTGACAATTTCCTGTCGATCCACCACACCTGAACTACGAAGTATTTGATCCTAGCTAAGGTAAGGTACGTATGAAGCCTCACATAGGTTCAAGCCTACCATCTATTGGAAACTACCATATTTTCTTCTAAAATACAAGTCCTTTGATCCTTTCTAAGTCAAGGTATGTAGGAAGCCTCCCTGAGGTTCATGCCCAACAACCATTTGTTCCGACCCCCATCACTTTAGACCGCCTTCGTCTCACATGACGTTAAATTGCATTTCCCCTATTCATCATGCACGATGTTAAACTTCATCCACCATCCCAAACTACATGAAATTTGATCCTTTCCAAGGAAAGGTATGTAGGATGTGTCCCTGAGGTTCAATCCCAACAACCATTGGTCCAAACTCCCTTATGTTCGGTCCACCAACAACCATCCCAAACTATGTGGACTTTGATCCTTGCCATGACAATGTACGTTGGAAGCATCCTTGAGGTTCAAGCCCAACACCCATTGTTCCTGACTACTTCAAATCAATTCACCCGATCCTCCATGATGTTAAAATGTATGCCCCTTTGTTCCTCATGAAGATAAACTATCCCTTATCTAGTGGTAAGTCGTTGTCAATCCCGTATCAAGCAGTAAGCCATTGTCAATCCCCTATCAAGCGGTAAGCCATTGTCAATCCCCTATACAGTTGTAAGCCATTGTCGTTCCATATCTAAATGTAAGCCTTTTTCATCCCCATTCAGTGGTAAGACATTATCAAACTCATTCTACAGTAGGACATTAAATTCCCCAATCGACAGTAATCCATCGTCTGATGAACTTCTCAGACTTTGATTCACTGCCACAAGGATACATCGGAAGCCTCCTTGAGGTTCAAGACCATCACCCATGTCAAATCCTGATATATACCTCGATCCCATGTCTTTAGGGAAGATCATGCCCCAACGTGGAGGTTCTATTTCATATGAATCCCATCCATGCACGCATTCTCACAGGTCGCCACCTCAGGTGGCCCATCGTCCCACCAAACTACAAGAACTTTTATTCCCTTCCACGGGGATACATAGGAGGTATCTTCAAGGCACAATCCCAACATCACAATCATCCTCGAGTTAAAAAATCTCATTATCCAGCCATGCAACTTAACCAAGCATTATTCAACTTGATTCTTATCTAGGCTGCTACATCCTGGTGGGATCATACCACCTCATTCTCCATTCCCATTAACAACAATTGGGTAGCTAACCACGTGTTTTCCCCAATATCAGTGCTCCCTTTAGGGGTTGCACCAGTCTGATCCACTCTTTTCATTGTTCTGGTCAGTCTGATCTGTCTCCACTAGACGTTAAACATGTGACATACCATGTGTTAAATATAGGAAGATGAGGAAAACCTCATATACACTCCTATGGAATATAATTCCCCGTATTCAAAGTGGTATTACTCGGGCTTCCATGCCCACAAGACAACCTATAATAAGGGAAAGAAACCTAGATGCACTAGTGTTCCAGTGTCCAGACAAGCTAGTGATGTCCAACGTGACTACTCCCCTGACCGAAGGATATTTCCTGGACCGGACCACTTGGAATATCCCGAAAGAAGCAGTGTAATTAACCGACATCCATGAATAAATGTCACTGTGAAGAGTTTCACAAACAACATCTTAGTCAATAAGGGAGACCCATACTAGGTGACATGTTTTGAGGTGGAATACATGGAAGGAGAAACTGAAATCCCATCACCGCATTTCGGTCAAGGAGAAAACATCCCTGAATAAGTGACAGATACCACCCGCCTTTGGAAAGCAGGAATATGGGGAAACAGCTGCGCGTCCTCCACAGATGAATGTGCATGCGCCATAGAGAAAGCGTCAGAAAGAGAAATGGTGAACCTTATGTGAGTTTATTCTCCTTAATGTAGATATTATTAGTGTTCGAGGCATCAATAGATCAGCATGTCACCAGATCCATATATCCGGCGCTAGGTCCCACTATGAAAATAGTGGGCTTGGCGTGAAACTTTCCAGAAGTTGGGGTATTGAAAACATTGAACATCATGATCTGCAACCTTGTTATCATGGATCCATCTTACCAGCCATGGAAGACAGAATGACGTTGGGGCACTGATCATTGATTCCTTTCCTTTTATCACCAATGGGTTAATCTACCTACTTTTTAGGAACCATGCTGCTATAGGAATTTGATCACCGCCCATCCACCGATGCAGGGGTAGGGGCAATGCCGACGTGGTAGTCCCACACGGCTCCACATCTTTTTTGGCAATATTCAAATCCACAAACCACATGCACCCACGCCCCATCTCCCTGTCTGAATTCATTCATCGGAGGGTGATCAACGACCTCATATGCCGATACGAGGAGGAGGGGATTATACCGATGAAAGATATGGCCCGCTAGTATTTAAAGGCATCTGCACCTTGTCACCACTGCCACCTCTAAGGGCTGCGTAGGGAGCCACTACACACCACTCCAACATACAATAGTTTCAGGAGACTCTCCCCAGAATGAATCAAAAAATATCACCCCTACACTGACAAAGTTGGGGATGTTTGGGAATCCCGGTTGGGATCCCGTTTCAAGGGACCCCAAGGAGGGATCCCACAAGGCCGTGCTAGTGCCTCCATCTAGTCTCAAAAGTCAAAGAGATGGTAATCCATGCACCTACACCACTGGTCCCAGTCTGGTTGACCCAATGCTAGCGTCTGTCACATGCCAAGGAGGATGCCCTCCAAGGGGCGTCAACATCAGAAACTACTATGGCTTGGGCCACCGCCGATATATATCATCACCCCATGTGTATGATGAGTGTGGGGACTTGTATACCTAGCTCGGATCAAGGGCCAAACCACCGCATGGGTAGGCTACATTGACTCTCTCGGCCGCTAGTGCAGATAGTGGCATCTGCCAGTACAGAGGTCCTCCCCATACCGCCACCATAAGTACTGTGGGCCATACCTGCTTCAAAGCATGGCATGGAGGTCAGCCCCATGCCGCCTCAAAAAAAAATTAGGGTCCTCATTACGACAGTGACACTCAGTACAAGAGCCTCTCCCGCACTGACTACATTTGGTATGGAGTTGTTCCCCATGCCGAAGTTCTCTACTATGGGGATGTTACACATTTGGTCATTATTTAGTGTGGGGGCCCTCCATATGTTCTTACAGTAGCTGGAGAAGGTCTTACATTTCCTATCAATCTGAGGTGTGAAGGCTAGCTTTACTTCACCAGCGCCCATCATGGAGGTAATACCCGTGTTCGGCTTGACTAGTAAGAGGACCCTCCTCTCATTGATTTCTCTAGAGGAAACAAGCATGAAGGCCCTACCCATGATTCTGTCAACTCCAGCACAGGTCCTACCCACTATAGAACATCCCATGGAGGTCCTTTCTATGTGTTCTTTGATATCTATTCCATTGCTCCTCGCACCCCAGCTTACTCAGGCGGGAATCCTCTCCACCCCAGCACGAGTACAGCTGAAGGTCCTCCTCGTGCTGAAAATATACCTTTTCCCAAATAACCATCATGGGGTAGTAGGGAGGGTCATCACCACCATAAAAAGAATGCTGAGAAGATTCAGACTGAGATTAAACCAGTTTGCTTCTCAGACCCCGAAGCAGAATACGACTCAACTATGTAAACCTTGCCTAGATCCTCCGTGTCAAGGGTCTGGGAAGGAACAATGCCCATCGTCCTAATACTTCAAGAATACAAGGTCCATTACATTCATGCCTCCCTCCATAGGTATATCCAAGAGGAAGAAAATTTGGGAAATCCACAGGTTACGGTTGTGAAATCGCCACCTTCTCCACCAGAAGAACTCTCTACCTTGACTAGAGATCACAGAGAGTTATTTTGGGGAATAATGGTGGAGGAGCATCAGCGTGGTCCACCACCAACAGCCATGATACCCATGCTAGAAACTATGGTCGTTAGCCTGTCTTACCACAATGTCATGGCTAAGTCACTACACTCTTCAGAGGATAGCCTGAGATGCGGCGGTTTGTCAGCTCGCTCACCATATTCTCCACCAGCCAGCATACCGTCCCAGCAGCCTGCATTGGTACCACTAATAGTTCCCCAGCCGCCTCCAATTGATAAGTGGAGAAGTGAAGGGACAAACCCTAAATCCAATCCTAGTATCTTATGGAGTATCCTCATAGTAGACCAATTTCTTGTGTTGTTTTGGCTGGTTTTAGTGCCTAATTTTTGTGTGCTAGCATCACTCACCCAAGAGGAAGTTGAGTGTTTCTACCAAACCCTCTAGGTGACTCATTTCTATCTTCATCATCAGCAAGTGGATTACCCTAATATCCAACCGAAATTTGAGGACATTGGAGAACAATGTCTTCTAGTTTATTTGGCCACAATCCCTATGGACTATTGCCATGAGTCATCAGGGCGCCGTAGGGCCCTCCAACAATGATGCATTCAGAGTTTTGGGGTACTCCACAGGATTATCAAAGAGGCTACTTGCCACGTACAGATTTGTGGATGGGGGAATTATGCTTCCCTCCTCTTCAATCCTATCCAGTTTCAGCCCTACTTGTCAGGCGATATAGAGGATATGCTTCCAGGCTGGGACGCGGTTAACATGGCCGACCTTCTAGAGGGTGAGAATGAGCTAGATCTTCATGGAGAGAACCTACCCCCTGATGGAGTTTTACACTTCATGGATCCATTAGGAAGGATTAATCATCAACAAAGGAATATACTGGGTCTTCCTATGCCCACCGAGGCACTATTCCCTAGCTGGAATCCCAACAAGGGTAAAGAATAGCTTGGAGTTGTCAAACCCTCCGACCTGTATGGATAAGTGCAGAAGTTGGAAGACGATCTTGAAAAATCTGTGTTACACCAGAAACTCACTTAACACAAGAATATTTTAAAGACCTCCTTGAAGAACAAGTTTTAGATCTACAACAAGACTATGGTGATCCTCAGTTATGGAAGTAGGGGCAGGCATAACTTCCCCATGGAAAACTGCCTCTAGGTGACCCTAACCATCTTGCCCAAGCAGACATGGTTGAAGCCAAAACTTATGGAAAGAGGGTGAGTTATTTCTTTCCAAATACTTTGGAACGACGTGAAAATCCTAAATACCCATCTCAGGTTCCCACAACTACCCCACAGGTCGTTCCAGAAGTTTCTCCACGAGCCGCTGGGGCTATTTATTGTGTTGAAGAACCCACAAATGCACTGGTGTTCTGGGTTCCCCATCAAGACAGGTAACCCCACCCAGATGATCCAATGGAGACACTCATCGCCCTTATCAAGGTGTTAGAGACATGACTAGTGGAAATTCCACCAGATAGAAATCTATATCTAGCATGGGTGGATGATATTCCAGCACCCCCAGGTTTTGGGAATCCCACCTTCCCCCCTTTCAATGGGAAAGGGTACCCGCCGCAGCACTTGGAGCACTTCATCTCAAGGTGTGGACCCATGTTGGGAACTCCAGCACAATAGGAATCCACCAAGATCCTGTGTTTTGTACAGAAATTGGATGGGCCGATGTTCGTATGGTACAACCAGTTCCTTATCAGATCATTAGTCAGCAGGGAAGACCTACATAGTAAATTTCTATACCAGTTTAGTTCAAGCACTCAGAAGACGAGTCTCGCAGACCTCTTCAAGTGAAAGTAGAGGCTTGATGAGTGCGTTGCATACTTTTTCACTCAATGTAAAGGGATCACAAACTCTCTTTACATTCCACTAACTCAGTATCATTTTCCGATGATGTGCATAGGGAATGTCAAGATGAAACTGGTCCCCTATTTGATCATCATAAACTACCCCGGTGGATTTAGAGACTTCTCTAGTAGGGCCTAGAGCCTAGAGGAAGCCTTACAATAAGCTTAGAAGGCACATTCGTTGCCTCTTGCAATCCTTGAAAGAAGGACCTCTAGGGCGAGCCCACTGAAGTGGCCAAAATCGAGGCCCCCAAGAAACTAGAATTGTTACCAGTGGAGTGACCTCAAAAGCCTCACAGATTCCCTCTATCTTATGCATAGCCTCCAGACCAGCAACGCCCACCTCAGAATCAGTAGGCGCCCCCGTATAATGCGCTGCCACTACCTAGAAATGATAACCAGGATCCACTACCTCAACAGGATCCTACAGCTCCTCATTAGGGTCAAGCTCCACGGTCCCTTTTCTAGGATAGGTGGGACTGGACCTACTCGTTCAAAGAGGCTTTGGTGACAGGTTACTTCCATAGTGCATTGGACCAAGGGATAGTAAGTTTGCCTAAGTGTAGAAGGCCAGAAAAGGTAAAACCTCACTGATCACCCTAATTGCTACCCCCTATCACCGGATTCTGGGGCACACTCTCAAACAGTTCTATGTGATTAAAGACTAGCTTCAAGACCAACTGAATAACAACATAGTCTGGTTGGGCCCAGCTCTGACACGTGTGGAATGCGTCTTCGTGAGGCCAGACTGCAGCAAAAACAATGAAGGCGAGTGGCATCTAGTTTCTAATCATGGGTCCCAGATGTATGATGACTGGATGGCTCATAAAATAGTCACCCATGCCCATGGTGTTATTTGTGCATGATTGAATATTCCAGATACTTCAGAAGCCTCAACTAGAACTTCTTCATCGTCATCTCAGCCGCCCATTCATAGTAGAGAAAACACCGGTGGTGCAAGAGAAAACAAATTCCCCCACCAATGCCATAGTCATCCCGTACTCTCGACGACTTCATGCCCCTGAATATGTCTGTTCTTCCTAGAAAGCGTCTAGTAGTGGATGACTCTTTGAGTGACGGTCAAGGGTATGCCTTAGTTAATACCATAGAGATGGTAAATCCCTACATGATTCTTGATTATGAGGAACTCCATGACGATCCTCCCAATGTCCCCATCTGTCGTCAGCATCAACAGAGCCACGACTATATGGGTCGTCGAAGTGCTTCGGTTAGAACTTCTATCCAGGTTATGCATTCAACTGAAACTAGGATGTGGGCCCATTGTAGAGCTCAGAATGTGTATCCTTATCACCGGGTGACATCAGTCCCAACTTCGTCGCCGTTCATGTTATTGGATTAGACAGAGCCACCTCGACCGCACCATGACCATCCACACCCTACTACAGGCCGGTCTTAGTCATTTTTCCATCATCCGATAGTCACTTCGCAGGCTTCTACTAGTGATCATCGGGATATTTCTAGTACTAGTCAGTCATCGGTCTAGTCAGCAGGACTCAACATACCTTCTTTAATAGAGCGACCTCATGTAAGTAGAAGTTCACACATGGAACATATGTATGATGTTCTTAGACAAATTTCCAGTATTCCAGAAAAGATCTCAATCCTTGATGCCCATGTCTTGTCATTAGATATGTGTGAGGCCCCCACCGAGGCTTTAAAAATCCCCCTCTAGTTTGATATGGAGGTATCAACTGCAGAGGCCTTTCATGATGAGGTGGTCAATAATGGTTAATTCCATGCCATAATCTTATTATCTGGTGAAGATGAAGGATCTCCCATATAAGGGCACATTTTCCCACTGTATATCACCATCTAGTTCAATGGCATAGAGTTTCATCGTTACCTTGTCGACACGGGCTCTAGGATCAACCTAATCCTGACTCGGACACCACAAAAATAGGGGTTGTCTGAGAATGGTCTGTGTCCCTCTAACATAAGAATCCAAGGTTATGACATGATGGAACATACACCAATCTACAACATCTGCTTGATGACCTAGTTCAATGGCATACTTTCTACCACCAAATTTATGGTTGTCTCCCAGGACACCGCCTACAATGCATTGATGGGAAGACCATGGCTCAAACTGCATGTGGCAGTTACCTCATCATATCACTAGTGCCTCAAGTACTCCCTCAATTGTTGTGTGGGAGTGCATCAAGGTGACACGTCTCCCATTTCCTCTTGTGAATCCCGCTATCTGGATGCCGACTACTACAAGAGAAAAGACATGCAGATTCAGGCTAATGAGGTTGAACTTGCCACAGCTACGATCGACCTGTGGACATATCTATATGACAACTATTATCTTTCTAATCCACCGATTGGAGGATACGACCCCAAACATGGGACAATGATTTTTTTTAGAACAAGGAGAGAAAACATTCCCAGTCCTAAGCGATGCCAAAATATCACCTTGTACTCTTATAAAAATTAGGCTAAGGCGATCCCAGAGCCTCCTACTACCACAAGGTATTGGGATATCCACCCCATGACAATGAAAATACATCATACTTGTAATGACCCAACCCCAGTTACCCAGAGTCGGTGCAGTATTACATAACATTGGCATGATCACAAAATATCATGTCTCGAAAGACCGATTAGTTTATTATCCTTGATACACTAGATACATTCATAAGTTATACATTACTTCATGAAATGAAAACAACAACAACATCTTGTCCCCTTTGAACACACTTATCCATTAGACTATCCCTACAGGTCAATCATAATACAATTCTTCACATCCGAAAAAAAACATAGAAAGGGGTGTTCTCAGATGCTCAGTAAGGATAACAATATAGCAAAAACTTTCATAAACAAGCATAAACATTTAAGGCAATGTATAACTAAAACAAAATCTTTTTAAACATGAACTCCGGTATTATATGGAAAAGATAAAATAAAATAACTCCATTTACTTATTCACATGGATATTATACTAGTCGAATAATCACATGCAATATCAATAACCACTTTCATAATGATGGAATGCATAATGCCAGACTATCATAACCACATAGTCAAGGCATTGCACCAAGACTACATATAAGATTTTGTCAAGGCCTTGTGCCAAGACACTAGTTTTTCTCATGATACCTACCGATGAATCGAGGAGCTATAGTGGGCTCCACCCGTCACTTACTAAGTCCAATTCATTCCTTGTATAAAAAGGTTTAAACATATCATAAACAATGCACAAGAACCATAACATAATCATATCACAGAAAACATGCATAAAGGAAACATAACACTTCCACAATTCAATCACAAGATATCAATACAACACATTGATATAATCAAAATATTATCAAAACCATTTTCAATACCAAAATAAAAGAAAAGTAAAACATGGTATTTTTTTCATTTCAAAAAATTTATGGCTTGTAGAGGAAGTTGAAACTCAAATAATGGTCACGACGGTGGAGAATTCATTGTCACCGCATACGTAAGAAAAAACATTGCTTTTGACGTTTAGTAAAAACGCTTCGTATAAAAAGATTCCATTTGAATAAAAGTAAAATTCAAATGGGTTTATACACCTTATAAAATAACATTTTGTATAAAACAAAATATTCCTCAATGAAAGGAGATTGAGACAAAGTCCCTTACCTCGTGTCTGACTTGACTCGATCGTTCTTTAATCTCCTGAATAATAAATTTTAGTTAATTTATATTTTCTTAAGAACCTTTTTCAAGTTCATTATTCCTTTTACATCACTTATTACCATGTTATAAACATTATGTAATCATTTAATTTAATAACGGTCTTTTTGTCGATCCTTGGTACTTGAGTCAAAAATAAACATCTTATAATTACAAGTTGTTTATGTGGTAAAAAATACATCATCTCCAGAATTATATTCATGATTTAGATATCATATATATCATATATATCCAGTATATATATGCATTTATAATATTACATAACATTTAGAGGTAATAAATGAAATGCACTGTTCATGTAGACGGCAAGTCGTACGTAAGCATGAACGCTAATTTCATTTATATTTCATATTTAATGGTATGAAATCATAATGAGATAGAGTTATATTATAATTATAGTATAATATCATATATATAATATCATTAACTCCATCATTTATACGTCCCATATATGGAATTAACAATTCAAATCACTTTGAGGGGGCGGAAGTCCGCACTTCCTAAAATTAAGATATCGCGTTTACCCATAATGGAAACTATAAAGGTATACCGTAAATGAAAAATACAGAAGCATAAGGAAATCAAAAAAATAATATATATCAAATATAAATATAGTGACATATTAATGGACACCATGAAAGGTGTTAAAAAAATATTGAACAATCATCGTTTCTTGAGGCAGTAATTCACCACTCACAGAAACAATATCACTACTAGAAAAACAACCTATACCCACAGTTCAAAACCGTGGGTATAGCCCCCAAAACCTTGGGTATAGCCTATACCCACGGTTTTGGGAACCTTGGGCTGGAATGGCGTCGGTATAGGGGTCTCAACCTATACCCACGGTTTTGGAGAACCGTGTGTATAGGGGAGTCAAAGTGTGCCACACCGCTGTTCCAGCGTGGCACACAACAAACCCCACGGTTTGAAAACTGTGGCATATTTATTTTTCCAAAATAAAGCGCATGGTGGAGGATTCGAACCCCCACCTCGTGCTAAGACTCAAAGGTGTTCCCACCAAAGCGACCAACCGAGCCACATTTTTTTCCTGTCATATATGCCGATATCTTTATATATATATATATTAATATTATCCATGTCTGTTAATTAAATTCCAACAAGGCACTTGCACAGTGATTTGAACCCGGGTCTTGCAACGGAGACATACCCGCACCACAACAAATGACGAACCCAGCAATACACTTCATTTGGTATACATATATATAATTATAAATATATAATATTATTATCCGTGTTTCAAAAAAAGCTAACAGCGGATATTGAACCCGCGACCTACAAACCCTGCATATAAAAGATTACCAACCGAGCTACAGAATTTTTGAAAATATTTGTTTATATTAAGGTAAAAATATTAATATAAAGCATGAAAAATGTCCCCCATCAAGTTTTTTTCTTATCCCACATAATTTTATTGCCCCGCCATAATTCCAAAAAGTTATACCCATGGTTATGAAGAACCGTGGGTATAGGTCTTGAAAAAAACCCACCAATACCCATGGTTATGAAGAACCGTCGATATGGATCTTCAGAGAATACCCTATACCCACGGTTTTCTCCAAAACCGTGGGTATAGGTCTTAGAAGAAAACTATACCCACGGTTTTGGATAAAACCATTGGTATATGTGGCCTATACCCACGGTTTTGGAAAACCGTGGGTACAGGTTCACATACTACCCCTATACCCACGGTTTTGAAAACCGTGGGAATAGACCTATTTTACAATAGTGTATGTTCTTTAACCATTAGACGGAGTTGTGTGTAAGTGTAAATAAAATCCTTCTCATAAAAACATCCTATTATATTGAATATGCTAGTGTTGTTACAAAAGAGAGTAATAAAAAGAGTTTAGGGGTTTGGAGAAGCAAAATAAAACAAAACAATATAAGAGAAGACATTACCTTTAAATCGGTTAACTCCCCTTGGTTTGAACCAAAATGGTTTCTTTAAGAGATTTCTGCCCAAGTTAAGGATTCTAGAACTAAGGGAGGAAATTTGAGAGAATAATTGGGAAGGGGTTGGCCGAACCAAAAGGCTTTGAAGTTATGAATAAGGTGGTATAGGTGGGGGCATTTTTTAATAAGAGAGGAGGGGGTCTTTTAGAAACATTGAAATGTTACTTTATTATGAAATTATTTTCGGATTTTGAAGGTCCCGAGATGATATATTTCGAGGATAAGGTGATAAGGGGTCGAAATAAACACATAAAATAGGCTTTAGAAAAGTTTATGTCCTAGATTTTACCTTATCTTTTCATTTTATTTAAATCGTTCATTAATGAGGTAATCACTGCATCATGATGGTGTCAAAAATAATTTATTTATTTAATGTATAAAAATTATAAAAAAATACCATGATGTAGGAAATAGTATTAGCTTTATAATGAGTATTTATAGTTCAAGTGATCATTTATGTAGAGAAAATATAAATTGTTTTACTTAGGTGTTACATACTTTTGTTATATTTTCCTTTCATTAAAAAAATAAAATGATAAAATGTCACTATCACACAGAAGTATTTCCATGGGGTCCCTAAGGTGGAACAAGTCATACCATGGTCATCCATGACACAAAAAATAAGATTAGGACACATGTTGGGGTCATTTTATATTATTATGATATTATTTCATTACCCTTAACTACCTGATTACTAATTAATCATGATAATTAATGTTAATTGTCGTCGTTACTATCCACAATGTCCAAAAACAAAAGATTATTAATTAAATAATTTGAAACTTCTGATTAAAAATATGGAATCTATTTTACCAAATTCCAAACACAGAAATTTCAGTAATTAATTTAAAAATAATTCGCATTGTCAAACCCAAAGACAAGTTTTTGAGAAGTAAAATCTATCTAAAGATTGACTTGTTTTTACATTCAATTTAAAAGTAAAATTACTTAAAATGAAAAAAATTGTATTAAGTGATAAAAAAATAATTCAATTATACTTTAAAACCATTTAAAATGACAATCTAACTATATAAATAAATTGGATGAAAAGGCAGTTTTGAATTAAAATACAACAATTTTCACTATTCATTAAAAAATGAACATTATCAGAAAAATACCAAAATTTAACCCTATGATATATTTGATATTCCAAATTTATTAATGATTTCCATTTTATTAAATTAAAAACATATAATTTTCATTAATAAATTATATAGTTAATTCCCACTGTACAAACAAATAATTTGTTTTTAAGAAACAATATCTATCAAAAGATTGACAATTGTTTATGTCCAATTTCAAAGTAAAATTAATTCTAATGAAAACCATTGGATAAAATGGTTAAATTATATTCTAATTATACTTTAAAACCACTAAATAGTATAATTTATCACTCTAAATTATTTGGATTAAAAAGGTTGTTTTTAAGTATTTTTCACTATTCATCGAAAATTGGATGTTCTCAGAAAAATACCAAAAATTCAACTTAGGATAATTTAGATATTCAAAATCCAAAAATGAAGTCCATTTTGAAATATAAAAGTTTTATAATTTTAAAAAGTGTGAATTACTATTCATAACAGCTACTTTGATTGATCGCGGTGTGTTAGAATCTCAAACATGCGTCAAATGCAAGCTATTGCATTATTGAAAGAGATGTGTACCATGGAAGATTGGGGTGTCACATTCTCCCATCCTTAAAAAAATTGAGTCCTCTCTATTTGAAATTTTTCTTTGAAAATAAAAGGTTGAAAATAGAAAATACCTTTTTGGAAAACCCACATCAGAAATAGGGTTAATAAAAATATAACTTTAAAAGAAAGAAAGAGAAGTACAAAGGTCACCCGAGATATCCCATACTATGATTCTATGAAAACATGGATATGAAGGAGAAACAAACCATCAAAGTCTGATGGAGAGTTGTAGAAAATAGGACTAGGAGAAAGTTAACTCTAAGAAAATCACAAACTTGTGATTGGTTAAACGGTCTTTTATTCCCCAGTAGGAAAATTTAACTGAAAACATTTTTGTTTTAAGTTACCTTTCATAAAGATGAAGAATTTATTTATGAGATTTACTAATAATGTAAGGAAATATAATTACTTTTCATGTAGACATTCACTCCTTAATAAATTTTTACGACAAACCCATCTTTCACTCCAAAAGGTAATAGAACTCAAAAATATTCTATTTATCCTGACCATATAGGGTTCCAAAAATAAATTATAATGCATCTATTAGAACTAAAAAAATACATTATACACTCCAGGAACTTCATGTAGTCTAGTGGTAGGTGATAAATCCTAATCGCACTATGGTTGTGGGTTCAATTCCCATAGCTTTGTCCAACGCGGCGGGTTGTCACACGGTCTGCGTGTTGTCCTTTTTATAACTATCCAAAAATAACCTTAACAATAGTATCCAATGTAAAATATAATCCATTCCATACTTTATAGTTATCCAAAATACCTCTGTCCAGACTTTCTCTAAAAGGCCTCTAAATTCAAAAATCAATTGTAACATCAGATTACCCACACAAAGTAAAGTTTATCTTATTGTCACATACTAAAAATATGATTACCTTCATCATATTAAAACCTTAATGAAAACAAAAAGTACTGCAGTACAATCCTTATATATATCACATTATTCGTATAACCATAATATAGTTCTTGAGTCCAAAAACATAAATACAATAATTATTCCACGTCAATTGTAGTAACAACATATGATTGGCCTCGATCCCTTGGCCTTTGATGAGGTATGTTTCCCTGACGCTTAAGACATTCATTTGCATAATGCCCCATTTCTCTACAATTGTAGCATTCGACATTGATAGCCTCTTTCTTTCCCTTCAAATCACGATCCTGGTGACCAGTTTATCTACATTTATAACAAATTTCCATTCCTTTTAGGAAAGTACCGGGGTGATTCTTCCCATAATTATCGCATAATGGAAAATCCATATTTCCCTTTTTCCCATTATCTGTCTCTTGTTCCACCATTCTCTTCTTATCTTGCTTTACTATATTTTCATAAGATTTAGAGAATTCCTTTTCTGTTTTGGCAAGACATGATACTATATCTTCATACATTGAGAAATATTTTGATACTATTGCTCGATGGAGAAATTGTTTTAACCCATCAAAAGAAATGATCGATCTTACTTATTCGGTTACGTATATAATCTGCCGCATGCCGCACTAACCTTGTATATTTAGCTTCATACTTTGCGACATTCTCATCCTCCTTTTTCCTTAGGCTGAGAAATTTTCTTTCTATATCTGCTTGATGGTTATAAGGAAAGTATTTTTCTATGAAAATTTATTTAAACTCTCTCTATTCCATACTTGATACTTCTTCATCTTCCTTTGTATTTTGAATAAATGACCACCATTGATCAACATCTCCATTGAGGTGGTAAACTGTCATGACAACCTTTTCCTTTTCAGTACTCCCTGAAGCCTCAAATATTTTCTCTAGGGAATTTATCCATTGCCTAGCTACTAATGGATTTGGACTCCAATTGAATGTTGGTGGTTGTTTCCTCATGAAGCGATCTAACATTGATCCCCCACTTTTCGGATCAGGGTGATCCATACGAGTAAGGTTGTTATACATAACCTGAGTGAGTTTCCCCAATATGGTGATAAGCTAATCAGCATCACCTATATCACCATCTCCACTATAATTATCTTGAGATGGAGGCAAATCCCTACATGGAGTGCATGCATTGATACGGTTTCCATTCCTTCCACTAGGCTCTATTTCTAAACAATGTCATAAACTAGATTAGTTTATGAATCTAAATACATAATTCCATACTTGTAAAACACTTAACATAAATTTAACTATTTATGGATATAATCCATAATCATTAAAAAATTGTTTTCTTTGAGAAGTTTATACTCATAAACACTTCAAAATGGGTTGTAAAGAAAAGGAGAATTATCCTAAGCATATCCCCTGAGAGTGTTGTAACCAGGAGTGCAGAAAGGCCCATTTTCGTGCACCAGTTCCCGTTCGAGTCTAGCTCAATGCGGTGTTTTTGGGTTTTACCCCTAGGTACATCTGTTCCAGAGCCGCCTCTACCTGCTCGTATCCAGACAAGGATGTATTTCTCAAAAAACTCACAAAATCTCTACAGTACCTAAATTCTAGGAAGTTTTTCTATACTAATCCTCAAAATCTATCTTAGGGATATGTTCTGTAATCATAGTTGTAATGCCCCGACCCCAGTTACCCAGAGTCAGTGCATTATTGCGTAGCATTGGCATGATCACAAAAGATCAAGTCTCAAAAGACCGATTAGTTTAGTAGCCTTGGAAACACTAGATACATTCATAAATTTTACATTACATCATAAAGTGAAATACTAAAATAACAAAGTCTCCATAGTCCACACTCATATCCTCTTCTGACTATCCCTGCAGGTCATTCATAAAATACTTCTTCACATACTGGAAAATATTAAAACATTGAAAGGGGTGAGCTCAGATGCTAAGTAAGGATAACAATATAGCAGAAGCTGTCATAAATAAACATAAAAACTTTAGACAATGTATGACTAAAACAAAAGCCTTTTATACTTGAACATCAACATAATATGGCAAAAGTAAAATGAGATAATGCCATTTACTTATTCACATGGATATTCTACTGGTCAAATAATCACATGTAATATCAATAACCACTTTCATAATGATGGAATGCATAATTGCAGACTATCATAACCACGTAGCCAAAGCCTCATGCCAAGACCACAAATAAGATTTTGACAAGGCCTCGTGCCAAGACACTAGTTTGTCTCATGAAACCTATTGATGCATCAAGGAGCTATAGCGGGCTCCACTCGTCACTTATTAAGTCCAATTTATTCCTCATATGAACAGGTTTAAACATTTCATTAACCATAACATAATCGTATCACATAAAATATTCATAAAGGAAATATAACATTTCCATATTTCAATCACAAGATATCAATACAACACATTGATATATCAAAAACACTTTCAAAACCATTTTCAATACCAAAATAAAATAATATTAAAACTTTGTATTTATTTTTCATTCAAAAAAAAGTTATGGCTTGTAGAGGAATCCGAAACACAAATAATGGTCACGGTGGCGGATAAGTCGTCGTCTCCGCATACGTAAGACAAAAACATTCCTTTTGTTGTTTAGTAAAATGCTTTGAAAAAAAGATTTCTTTTTGAATAAAAGTCAAAGTCAAAAGGGTTTATACACCGTATAAAAGAAAGTTGTGTATAACAGAAAATATGCCTCAATGAAAGGAGATTGAGACGAAGTCCTTACAAAGATAATTTTTAAAATAAAATAGATGTATTATGTGTATTCACTATAAATAAACATAAAGAAAGTACAAATACAAGATAGGACATAATAATATCATGACATAATTTTAAAGTAGGAGATTAACCCAAAGAATGGAAATTAGGTTAAGAAATTCCCTTACCTCATGTCCGACTTGACTCGACCGCTCTTTAACCTCCTGAATAATAAACTAGAGTTAATCTCTACCTATTTAAGATCCTTTTTCATGTTCATTATTCCTTTTATATCACTTATTACCATGTTATAAACATTATGTAATTATTTAAGTTAATAACGATCGTTTTGTCGATCTTAGGTACTTGAGTCAAAAATAAACTTCTTATAATTACACTTTGTTCATGTGGTAAAATGTCCATTATATCCATAATTATATTCATGATTTATATATCATATACATCATATATATCCAATATATACATTCATTTATAATATTACATAACATTTAGAGGTAAGAAATGACATGCACCGTTCATGGAGACGGTAAGCTGTACGTACGCATGAACGCTACTTTCATTTCTATTTCATATTTAATGGAATGAAGTTATAATTATATAAAGGTATAATATAATTCCAGTATAATATACTGTATAATACCATTTACTCCATCCTTTATACATCCCATATATGGCATTAACGATTCTAATCACTTTCAGGGGCGGTAGTCCACACTTCCTAAAATGAAAATATCGCATTTACCCATAATGGAAACCATAAAGGTATTCAATAAATGAAAAATACAGAAGCTTAAGTAAAACATAAAAATATTATATATCATATATAAATATAGTGACATCTTAATGGCCACTTTTGAAGGTGTTATATGAGTGTTGAACAATCATCGTTTCGTGAGGCAGAAATTCGCCATCCACAGAAACAGTATGTTCTTTAACCATTAGATGTAGGTGTGTGTAAGTGTAGATCAAATCCTTGTTATAAAAACAACCTAGTATATTGATGATACAGGTTTTGTTACAAAAGAAATGAATAAATAGATTTTAGGGGGTTGGAGAAGCAAAATAAATCATTAGAACACAAGATAAAACACTACCTTTAAAATGGGTAACTCTTTTTGATTTGAGCCAAAGGATTCCTTGGGAAGAATTCTGCCCAAAGTGAGGCTTCTAGGAGTAAGGGAGGGAAGTTGGGAGAGTATTTGGTCAGAGGTTGGCTGAGACAAAAGGCTTTGATTATGTGAGTAAGGTGGTAGTGGTGGGGGCCTTTTATAAGTGGAGAGGAGGGGCACTCTTGGAAAGTAATGAAATGTTACTTTATTTGTCAAGACCCGTCCTCGGGGCCCGTGCTGTGACTACCCCAAGCCCGCCTTCCATAGGCCAGGGGCTGGCGACTAGCACCAAGGCGTAAATCTTGGTAAAAAAGGGAAGGCATTTCCTTTGTAAAGTAAACAAGCACCAAGAGTAAGAAAGCAGAAAAGTAAACACTAAGTAAAAAAAGAGTACAACTAAAAGTGCGGAAAAGTAAATGGGCCAGTATACAGACCCAAACTGAAAGTAAAGTACAACTCAAAAGGGAAAATAGAAACTGTAAAGTAAAAGCCGCTACACTGAGCCGTCCACTGGAGATACCACCTGAAGGGTGGGTACAGATAGCTCCATTGCTCCTCGGGTCCCACCGTCCGCTCTGAGTACGTCCCGCCCAGTGGTCCACCTCCAGGTACCGTCCTGCTCTGCAAGCCTCAACCACGATCAACGTTATCCGTCGTCTGCAACCAAAACAACGTAGTGCAGGCATAGCCCATGCAGGGGTGAGTATAAGCTACTCAGTAGGGACCCCGAGACCCCTGAAGGTGTCCCAAAATCCACAAAGGATAAACCACAAAGGAAGATACAATCACGAAGTAACAACCGACACTGCTTAGGTATATGCCCATACATATACCTAAGTCATCAATTCCAATACACTCCAACCTCCGACCCCAAGTAAAACTCAGTCCACACAGGAAAGTAAAGGTATTCCACACAGGAAAGAAAAACGTAATCCACACAGGATAGCACAACACAATCCGCACATGAAAGCAACAGGATTCAGCTCACACAGGTATACTTCTTCGAAAGACGATAAAGATGATCTCTGATCCATCTAAGTCGTCGGACCCACGAAGTATCGATAGGTAACTAACCCCCGCAAAAGACCCACACAGGATCGGGCCCACACAGGACCTGTAGGCGCTGGTTCACACAGGACCGCTGAGCGCAATGACCCACACAGGATCGGACCCACACAGGATCAGGCCCACACAGGACCTGTAGCACTGATCCACGTAAGATCGCTGAGTGCTGTAGTCGTCGTCAAATCCACCAAGGATCTCTGTACTGTCGTCGTCGCAGTCACAGTAGTAGAAGCAGTAGTAGTAGCAGTCACAATCGCAGCCAGCACTAGGTTTCCCGCACACAGCAAGCTCGTTCGGGAGGGTCCACTCCACGAACCGAGAGGCTGATACATTAACTGTAAAAGTCCAAAGTTGATGTATCCAAATGTTCTGTATCACCGACAGGAACTCAACGCAACAGACGGCGCGTCGATCGGACGCCCGGTCTGAGAGTTATTGGCTTTTTCGTCTCAGGGGCCCAGTTGGTTTTTAAGGTAAAACCAACCCGACCGTACTCCACCTGCGTCCAAACCTCGGGCGGAGTATGCCAAAAGATCCGTCTCACTAAGAGGAACTCAACAAAGCTGACGACACGTCAAACGGACGTCCGTAGCTCAAGATATGAGCGTTTCCGCTCCGAGGGCCCGGTTGGTTTCGTGTACGAACCAACCCAACCGAACTCAAAGTATTCCGAAACTTTCAGTGCGATAAACCAAAACGACCGTCTCGATCCAAGGATCGCATCGCCGCTGACGGTTCATCAATCGGAGGTCCGTAGCTCAAGTTATGGGCAAAAGATCGAAGTCGAAACGAAAAGGGGGGTCCGGGTTCGGGTCGACCCGACCCGGGTCCGACCCGGCCCGGCCGGCGGCGCGGTCCGGCGCGGCGGCGCGGCCTGGGCACCGCTCGGCTGCCACGCGCGGGGGGCAAATCCCCCGCTTTCCTTCAGCTGGCGGTGCGGCTGGATGTCGCGCCTTGGAGAAACCGCCCCCCCTCACGTGGGGGCCTTCCTCTGAGAAAAACAGGGGGGCGCTGCCCCCCCCTTTGTGTAACCGCCGCCCCCCCATTATGGGGGGGGGGGCGGTTTTGGCCAGCCGGGCGAATTAATTCCCCCGGTTCTTCTCCCTTCCGGCTGGCCAGACCACGCCGGCCGATCCTTCCTCAACGGGACCGGCAAGGTCGGTCCCCTTTCCGGCTTCCGACACCGGCGGCCCGGCTAGCCACCGGTCTTCTCGTTCCGCCGCGGCCCAGAACCGGCCGCGGCCTTCGTCGTCCGGCGCGGTGCGACGGCACCGCGCCCCTCCACCGCGGCCCCGCTCCGGACGTGACGCCTTTGGTTTCCTTCGAAGCGGCGCGACGGCATCGCGTTCATGATAACCTTTCCGCGGCGCGGCGCGACGGCGCCACGCAATTATAGCCTTTCGATTCCCGCGTGGTGCGACGGCACCACGCCATCTCATTCATCCTCAAGAAAATAATAATATTCAAGAACAAGGAGGGGGTTTCGTCCGTGTTTGTGCGGTCTGACCCCCCTCTCGTTAGATGATAGCACTTAAATACTTATCCACAAGATTTTTATGCTAGAACCAAGAACGAGAGTAAATAAATAATCAAAAACAAACCCCTACCTCGGTTTCAAGAACGATGATCGTCAACGACCCGCGGAAGACGTGTCGCGGTGGTCGGTGTCACGGAAGAAGGACGTCGATGTCGTGAAGCGAGGATTCGAAGTTCTTTGGCGACGATTTCATCGCGGGAAATCGTCGCGGAAGAGATGACGCGGAAGAAGACGTCGTCGGTGTCGCGTGTATAGCATCGCGGAAGTTGATTCCTGAGAACGTGGCATTCTTCGTTGATGTTCGAAGGTTCTTCGCGTTCTTCGTTAAAGCTTGAAGAAGAAGAAGAAGAAGTAGGCTCCAAATTCTCTCAAGATTGTCTAGAGAATTCTAACCCAAATAAAATAAGCTAAGGTCTTATTTTATTTACTCAACCAAACCATTTTGAAATTCAAATGTTTGAAATTAAACAACTCCACCCATTTAATATCCCAACTTGTCAAGTTAATTAAAGAGGTGTTATTGGGAGTTTAAAAAGAGAAGTTGAAGAGTTATGCTTCGTGTGGGCCCCACCACACTTAATCCTCCCAAGGGAGGTTAAGTGGATGTGGGTCCCACCTCTAACTCCCTTTGGGAGAAGTTAACCAATAAGTTAAAATAAAAATTTGTATTCCACAATTTTTATTTAACTTATTCTAAACTCCCAAAAACTAACTCTCAACCCACAATATACGCAACCTCGAAAAAGGTCTCCTTAAGCGAAAATCGGCACTGCGAGTTCATCGGTGCCCTCGGAATTTGATTCCGGGCACCGGTTCAAAAGTTAGAAATTCCCGCTCGTTCGTTCACTGAACGTACCCGAGCCAAACTTCGGAAATTGATTCCGGGCACTCCGGGCCTCGGAATCAGGTGCCATCAGAAACCGCGCTCTTGTAAAATTCCAAAGAAAATTAAGAAAAAATTTCCCTTTAATTTTACGGGTCTTTACATTACTCCCACCTCAGAGCTTTACGTCCCCGTAAAGATACATCAAAAACTAGGGAAACAAATGAGTGTACTGAGCACGCATCTGAGCCTCCCGATCCCAAGTGCTCTCCTAGAGATTCCCGTGCTGCCATCTGATGCGCAGTAGAGGAATCGACCGTCCACATAGGACCCGCTCCTGTCGATCCTCGATCTCCACCGGGACCTCCGTAAAAGTCGCCCCATCGTCAACGTCAAGCTCTCCATGGTCAATTATGTGCGTCGGGTCGTGAATGTATCTCCTCAGCTGAGATACGTGGAAGACGTCGTGCACCCGGTGCAACTGAGGTGGTAGAGCCAGGCGATAAGCCACCTTGCCAATCCTGCTGAGGACCTAGAAGGGTCCGATGAAGCGCGGAGATAACTTGCCGCCTCGGCCAAATCTCCGTATACCACGTCGAGGTGAGACCCGCAAGAAGACGTGGTCGCTATCCTCGAACTCTAGTGGCCTCCGCCTCCTGTCAGCGTATGACTTCTGCCGGCTCTGAGCTGTCCTCATCAGCTCCTGGATGACCTGGATCTTCTCTGTCGTGGCCTGGACCATCTCCGGTCCCACAAGTGCTGACTCCCCAGGGTCTGTCCAGCACAAAGGAGATCTACAAGGTCGGCCGTACAACGCCTCGTACGGTGCCATCCCGATGGTGGAGTGGTAGCTGTTGTTGTACGCAAACTCCACCAAGGGTAGGTGGTCCTCCCAGCTACGACCAAAGTCGAGGACACATGCGCGGAGCATGTCCTCGAGAGTCTGAATGGTCCTCTCCGTCTGACCATCCGTCTGAGGGTGAAAGGCTGTGCTCAGACGTAGCTGCATCCCGAACGCCTCCTGTAACCCCTTCCAAAGCCGGGAAGTAAAGCGAGCATCATGATCGGAGACGATAGATGATGGCACACCGTGAAGCCGTACAATCTCCTGAACGTAGAGACGTCCCACGCTCCCCACTGAGCCCTGCTCTATGATGGGTAAGAAGTGTGCCGACTTGGTGAGTCGGTCAACAATCACCCAGATGGAGTCGTGACCTCTAGAAGTACGTGGATGTCCAGTCACAAAGTCCATAGATATCCCGTCCCACTTCCACTCTGGGACCTCCAAGGGCTATACCAAGCCTGCTGGTACCTGATGCTCTGCCTTCACCTGCTGGCAGGTGAGGCATCGAGAAACGAACTCTGCCACAGCCTTCTTCATGCCCGGCCACCAGTGCTGTCATCTGAGATCCTGGTACATCTTCTCCACTCCTGGATGTACCGCCAAAGGAGATGTGTGAAACTCTCTCAGCACCTCCTCTCGAAAAGCGACTGGTACCATGGTACGTCCTCTGAAAAGGATGTTGTGCTCTGCTCCAAGGGAGAAACCATCAGGTGCCTGTCCCGAGGATATCTGTGCACGACGTGTCTCACAGTCAGCGTCCTCACGCTGTGCCTCTCTGACCCGCTGCAGTAGAGGAGGGGTGACTGTGAGAGACTGGAGGAAGGCTGCTCCATCTCTATCCACGAAGGATATCTGCAAAGAGGCTAGCTGCTCCATCGCATCCTCAAGTAGCTGAATGCCCATCCTCCTGCTGAGGGCATCGGCTACTACGTTCCCCTTTCCAGGAGTATAGACTATCTCAAAGTCATAGTCCTAGAGGAACTCGAGCCATCGCCGTTGTCTCAAGTTCAAGTCCTTCTGCGAGAAGATATACCTGAGACTCTGATGATCAGAAAAGACTGTAAAGCGCTCGCCCATCAGATAGTGCCGCCATGTCTTCAGAGCGAAGACCACTGCTGCCAACTCCAGGTCATGGGTAGCGTAGTTCTGCTCATGCGGCCTCAACTAACGTGATCCATAGGCGATCACTTCCCGCTCCTGCATTAGAACACATCCGAGCCCGGTCCCTGATGCATCGCAATAGACTACATACCCTACTCCCTCCTCAGGCAACCTCAAGATAGGTGCGCTGGTCAATCTCTGTCTCATCTCCTGGAAGCTCTGCTGACATCTGTCTGACCACATGAAGGGTTTCCCCTTCTTCGTCAAAGCTGTGAGTGGTTCCGCAACTCTAGAGAAGTTTGGCACGAATCTCCGATAGTATCCAGCTAGTCCCAAGAAACTCCGAACCTCAGTCACGCTCCTGGGTGGCTCCCATGCTAACACAACCTCGATCTTCGCAGGATCCACTGCAACTCCTGCCTTAGAGATAACGCGTCCTAAGAAGTGGAACTCACGTATCCAGAACTGGAACTTCGAGAGCTTACCATAAAGCTGGTGCTCTCAGAGTGTGTCTATTACAACTCGCAAGTGATAGGCGTGCTCCTCCTCAGTCGTAGAGTAAATCAGAATGTCGTCAATGAAGACCACGACAAACCGATCAAGGTATGGCTGAAAGATCCTGTTCATGAGGGCCATGAACACTGCTGGAGCATTGGTTACACCGAGAGGCATAACCAAGAACTCATAGTGGACATACCGACATCTGAAGGTCGTCTTCTGCACGTCCTCATCTCTGACTCTGAGCTGATGATAGCCTGACCTGAGGTCTATCTTCGAGAACCACCATGCTCCCTTGAGTTGATCAAAGAAGTCATCAATCCTCGGTAGCAGATACTTGTTCCTCACTGTCACCTGGTTCAGGCGACAATAGTCAATACAAAGTCACAAGCTCCTGTCCGCCTTCTTGGCGAACAATATCAGGGAATCCCAGGGTGAAACACTGGGTCGGATGAACCCCTTGCCCTACAAGTCCTCCATCTGTACCCGTAGCTCTCGAAGCTCGTCAGGGGCCATCCGATATGCTGGAGTGGATCTCGGGGCTATCCCGGGGTACAAGTCAATATAATAGTCTACCTATCTGCGAGGAGGTAGCCCTGGAACGTCGTCGGGAAAAACATCCGCAAACTGATCCACCACTGCAGGAAAACCAGGACTCCACACGTCAACTGCTCCAAGTATGAGGCTAGCCAACTGATGAGTGATGGGCTGTCCTCTCCTCCGCGGAAGTCCATCCTATGTTGCAAAGGCTCCCTTCTCGCCGGTGAAGGTGAACCTGCTCCCATCGGTGCGTACACATCGCACCTTGCGCCTAAAACAGTCAATCCGCGCATGGACCGTAGATAGCAAATCCATGCCCAAGATGACGTCGTAAGGCCTCGATGCTGCTACAAGAAGATCCCAGCCGAAGCTCTCGCATCCTAGAGTAATCTCACACTGCCGGCACCAGTGCGTAATCGTCGAGTCTGCTCCCGTAGGAGTCTCTAGCCGTAAGGATCGAGCCAACGGCTCTGTCGGAATCTCCGAGCTCCGAACAAGGGCAGCGGCTATGAAAGAGTGACTCGCTCCAGTGTCTATAAGTACTGCAGTAAGGGTGGAATAGACACAGATAGTACCTCGAATCATCTCTGGCATGCCGTGGTCGTAGGCCTCTGCTACCTGGAGCTGTGCCTGTCTCTGCCAGCCTGCTCCCTGTGGTCGGGGTGGACCTCCTGGTGGTGGTGGTGGCAGAGCCTCAAAGTGTCGCCCACCACCTGCTGCTCGGCCAGCTCCTCTACCTCGTCCGCCTCCTCCCTGCGGACCGCCACGGTCGACCCTCTGCCTCTGCCTCGGTGGTCCCTCAACCGTATGCTGCTCCTCGGCACGACGGGTCGGGCTGTCACGAGCCATGTGGCCCTGCCCGCCGCACGAGTAGCACTGTCTGCCTCTCAAAAGACTGGCTCCGCGCTGTGTGCTCCGCACTGCTGAGCCAGTGTCCTGAGGTCGTCTACCTGAATGTCTGGTCTGCCTGGACCCCTGAGTCATCCGTCGACTGCCTTCCGCGGAAGACTCTGCCACGTGTCGCCCTGCGGTGGGTCTCAGCGCTGGTGTAGACTCAGCAAGGAAGCTCTCGATCAAAAGGGCCCGCTCCAGTACTCCTGTCTGAGTCGGTATGCTGAGGGAGATCAGCGATGCCCTGATCTCGTGTCTCAAACCCTGCTCGAAGGTCCGGGCCCGGAAGAATGGGTCTCGTACCATGTCGGTCGGGTAGCGCGAGAGATCAGTAAATATCACCGAGTATAGAGCGACCGTCATGCTACCCTGCCGCAGCTGAAGAAGCTCCTGGATACGCACCGCACGAAGGGTGGCTGGGATGAACTCCGAGCGGAAGAGGCTCTCAAAGTCCGTCCAAAGTAGAGATGCCTCATCGTGCACCTGGAGCATCAAGCTCCACCATCGTCCTGCTGCTGCGTGTAGTAGGCTCGCAGCGAGGATCACCATGAGGTCTGCAGGTGTCCTCACTAGCCTAAAAACTCGTACCACTGCCTCCAGCTAGTCCTCTGCTGCCTGGGGGTCCGTCTCCCCATGGAACCTAGGCGGTCGCTGGCGCTGGAACTTGTGCAGAGCTCCAAGGCGACGTCCATCGTCAGCGGCTAGTGCTGGAAGCATCGGTGGCTGGACAGGTAGAGCTACCACCTGTGCCACTGCTGACAAAGAGCCCTGCACCGAGGCCTCGTCGCTCGGTGGGCTGTCGTCACGCTCTACTCTCGGAACCCTAGCTGGCTGCCATCGTGGGGCCATCCTGAAAAGGAAACAGGTGCGCCACGGTTAGAACAGTATACCTGGTGAGCTGATATAAAGTAATCACAAAGAAAACTTTGAAACACACACGCAATCAATGTTTTCGTGCATTAAGTCGGAAATCAGTAGTCAGGGTCCTGGTGTACAGATACGTCGGCCGCCGCACCAACACTGGACTCCCTGAACTGATAACCACACTCAATACGCTAAACATTATTGCTTCACAAAGAAAAGATCAGAGTTCGCGGTAGAACCGAACTCCTTTGATTCCAATTTGTCACGACCCGTCCTCGGGGCCCGTGCCGTGACTACCCCAAGCCTGCCTTCCTTAGGCCAGGGGCTGGCGACTAGCACCAAGGCGTAAATCTCGATAAAAAAGGGAAGGCATTTCCTTTGTAAAGTAAACAAGCACCAAGAGCAAGCAAGAGGAAAAGTAAACACTAAGTAAAAAACAGAGTACAACTAAAAGTGCGGAAAAGTTAATGGGCCAGTATACAAACCCAAATTGAAAGTAAAGTACAACTCGAAAGGGAAAACATCAACTGTAAAGTAAAATCCGCCACACCGAGCCGTCCACTGGAGATCCCACCTGAAGGGTGGGTACAGATAGATCCACTGCTCCTCGGGTCCCACCATCCGCTCTGAGTACGTCCCGCCCAGTGGTCCACCTCCAGGTACCGTTCTGCTCTGCAAGCCTCAACCACGATCAACGATGTCCGTCGTCTACAACCAACACAACATAGTGCGGGCATAGCCCGTGCCGGTGTGAGTATAAGCTACTCAGTAGGGACCCCGAGACCCCTGAAGGTCTCCCAAAATCCACAAAGGATAAACCACAAAGGAAGATACAATCACGAAGTAACAACCGACACTGCTTAGGTATATGCCCACACATATACCTAAGTCATCAATTCCAATACGCTCCAACCTCCGAGCCCAAGTACAACTCAGTCCACATAGGAAAGTAAACGTATTCCACACAGGAAAGAAAAACGTAATCCACACAGGATAGCACAACAAAATCCACACAGGAAAGCAACAGGATTCAGCTCACACAAGTATACTTCTTCAAAAGACGATAAAGATGATCTCTGATCCATCTAAGTCATCGGAACCACGAAGGATCAATAGGTAACTAACCCCCGCAAAAGATCCACACAGGATCGGGCCCACACAGGACCTGTAGGCACTGGTTCACACAGGACCGCTGAGCGCAATGACCCACACAGGATCGGACCCACACAGGATCAGGCCCACAGAGGACCTGTAGCACTGATCCACGTAGGATCGCTGAGTGTTGTAGTCGTCGTCGAATCCACCAAGGATCTCTGTACTGTCGTCGTCGCAGTCACAGTAGTAGAAGCATTAGCAGTAGCAGTCACAGTAGCAGCCAGCACTAGGGTTCCCACACACAGCAAGCTCGTTCGGGAGGGTCGGCTCCACGAACCGAGAGGCTGATACATCAACTGTCAAAGTCCCAAGTTGATGTATCCAAAAGTTCCGTATCGCCAACAGGAACTCAATGCAACAGACGGCGCGTCGATCGGACGCCCGGTCTGAGAGTTATTGGCCTTTTCGTCTCAGGGTCCGGTTGGTTTTTAAGGAAAAACCAACCCCACCGTACTCCAACTGTGTCCAATCCTCGGGCAGAGTATGCCAAAAGATCCGTCTCATTAAGAGGAACTCAACAAAGCTGACGGCACGTCAAACGGACGTCTGTAGCTCAAGATATGAGTGTTTCCGCTCCGAGGGCGCGGTTGGTTTCGTGTACGAACCAACCCGGCCGAACTCAAAGTATTCCGAAACTTTGAGTGCGATATATCGAAACGACCGTCTCGATCTAAGGATCGCATCTCCACTGACGGTTCGTCAATCGGAGGTCCGTAGCTCATGTTATGGGAAAACGACCGAAGTCGAAATGAAAATGGGGGTCTGGGTCCGGGTCGACCCGGCCCGACCCCCCCTGGGTCGGCCCGAACTAGGTCGACCCGACCCGGGTCCGACCCGGCCCGACCGGTGGCGGCGCGGCCTGGGCACCGCTCGGGTGCCACGTGCGTGGGGCAAATCCCCCACTTTCCTTCAGCTGGTGGCGCGGCTGGATGCCGCGCCTTGGAGAAACCGGCCCCCCCTCACGTGGGGGCCTTCCCTTGAGAAAAACGGGGGGGGGGGCGTTGCCCCCCCTTGGTGTAACTGCGCCCCCCCCCCCCATTATGGGGGGGCGGTTTTGGCCAGCCGGGGGAATTAATTCCCCCGGTTCTTCTCCCTTCCGGCCGGCCCGACCAGGCCGGCCGGTCCTTCCTCAATGGGACCGGCAAGGCCGGTCCCCTTTCCGGCTTCCGACACCGGCGGCCTGGCTCACCGCCGGTCTTCTCGTTCCGCCGAGGCCCAGAACCGGCCGCGACCTTCGTCGTCCGGCGCGGTGAGATGACACCGCGCCCCTCCGCCGCAGCCCCGCTCCGGCCGCGGCGCCTTTAGTTTCCTTCGACCCGGCACGACGGCGTCACGTTCATGATAACCTTTCCGCGGCGCGGCGCGACGGCGCCGCACAATTATAACCTTGTGATTCCCGCGTGGTGCGACGGCACCACGCCATCTCGTTCATCCACAAGAAAATAATAATATTCAAGAACAAGGAGGGGGTTTCGGCCGTGTTTGTGCGCTTCGGCCCCCCTCTCGTTAGATGATAGCACTTAAATACTTATCCACAAGATTTTCATGCTAGAACCAAGAACGAGAGTAAATAAATAATCAACAAAAAACCCCTACCTCGGTTTCAAGAACGATGATCGTCAACGACCTGTGGAAGACGCGTCGCGGTGGTCGGCGTCACGGAAGAAGGACGTCGATGTCGTGAAGCGAGGATTCGAAGTTCTTTGACGACGATTTCGTCACGAGAAATCGTCGCGGACGAGATGACGCAGAATAAGACGTCGTCGGTGTCGCGGGTATAGCGTCACGGAAGTCGATTCCCAAGAACGTGGCGTTCTTCGTCGATGTTCGAAGGTTCTTCGCGTTCTTCGTCAAAGCTTGAAGAAGAAGAAGAAGAAGAAGTAGGCTCCAAATTCTCTCAAGATTGTCTAGAGAATTCTAACCCAAATAAAATAAGCTAAGGTCTTATTTTATTTACTCAACCAAACCATTTTGAAATTCAAAGGTTTGAAATTAAACAACTCCACCCATTTAATATCCCAACTTGTCAAGTTAATTAATGAGGGGTTATTGGGAGTTTAAAAAGAGAAGGTGAAGAGTTATGCTTCGTGTGGACCCCACCACACTTAATCCTCCCAAGGGAGGTTAAGTGGATGTGGGTCCCACCTCTAACTCCCTTTGGGAGAAGTTAACCAACAAGTTAAAATAAAAAAATTTATTCCACATTTTTTATTGAACTTATTCTAAACTCCCAAAAACTAACTCTCAACCCGCAATAAACGCAACCTCGGAAAATGTCTCCTTAAGCGAAAATCGGCATTGTGAGTTCATCGGTGCCCTCAGAATTTGATTCCGGGCACCAGTTCAAAAGTTAGAAATTCCCGCTCGTTCGTTCACTGAACGTACCCGAGCCAAACTTCGGAAATTGATTTCGGGCACTCCGGGCCTCAGAATCAGGTTCCGTCAGAACCCGCGCTCTTGTAAAATTCCAAATAAAATTAAGAAAAAATTTCCCTTGAATTTTACGGGTATTTACATTATTATACAATGATTTTCGGATTCTAAAGGTCCCACACTTATATAATTCGAATCTAAGGTGATCAGGGTTCGAAATATTCTCATCCAACAGTATTTGGACAAGTGTAATGCTTAGATTTTACATTATCCTTCCATTTTATTAAAATCATTAATTAATGAGGTAATCGTTGCATCATCATGGTGTCATACATAATTTACATTATTTAATGTCTAAAATTTAAAAACAAATATCATGATGTAGGAACTTTTTTTAGATTTCTAATGAATATTGGTAGTAAAAAATATGACTTGTATAACCCCATTTAAAAATTGTTTTAGTAAAACAACTTATGTTTGTGACATTTTTATTTTAACTTTTAAATAAAAGTTATTTATGTCATTTACCTACCAAAGTGGTTCCATGGGGACCCCAAGTTGACCCATGGATTTCCTTTGTTGGCCATGACTCATCCAATAGGTGTAGGACAAGTTTAAAGGTTGTTTCATATTTTTATAACACCATTTTTACCTTAAATTTCACTAATTACCTTTAATCACGATTAATTAAACTTAAAAGTTACTATTCACCAAAAAATTATTTTAATCCCATTGAACCACATTTTACTTCCTAATGACAACCATGTATGTCAGATTTTTGAAAATCAAATCACAGAAGTGGTAATATTTCATTTAAACGAAAAATCAGTTATTTAACTACCACTTAGTGATTTCACTATTCATAAAAAATTGAAGTTCTTCAGAACAATGCCAAAATTTCACCCTAAGCTATAATTGATATTACAAATTCAAAAATGATGTCTATTTTACAAAATTCCAAACATATAAGTTGCATTAATTAATTTCATAACTAATTCCCGCTGTCACAACAAATAGCGTGTTTTTAAGAAACAACATATATCAAAAGATTGACAATTGTTTATGTCCATTTTCAAAGTGAAATTAATTATAATGAACACCATTGGATAAAATGGTAAAAATATATTCTAATTATACTTTAAAACCACTCAATAGTATAATTTATCACTATAAATTATTTTGATTAAAAAAGTTGTTTTTAAGTATTCTTCACTATTCATAAAAAAATTGGATGTTCTCAGAAAAATACAAAAAATTCAACATAGGCTAATTTCGATATTCCGAATACAAAAATGAATTCCATTTTGAAATATAAAATTTCTATAATTTTAAAAAGTGGGTATTACTATTCATAATAGCTACTTTGATTAGTCGCGGTGTGTTAGAACTCGAACTTGCGTACAATGCAAGCTATTGCATTATTGAAAGAGAGGTGTATCATGAAAGCTTGGGGTGTTACATTCTCCCCTCTTTCAATAAATTGCGTCCTCGCAATTTGAAGTTTTTATTTGAAAGTAAAAGGTTGAAAAAAGAAAATACCTTTGTGGAAAACCCACATCGGAAATAGGGTTAATAAGAATATAACATTAAAAGAAAGAAATAGAAGTACAAAGGTCACCCGAGATAGCCCATACTAGGATTCTATGAAAATATGGATATGGAAGAAAAACAAACCATCAAGGTCTGATGGAGAGTTGTAGAAAACTGGATTAGGAGAAAGTTAACCAAAAGAAAATCACAAACTTGTGATTGGTTAAACGGTCCTTGAATCCCCAGTTGGAAAAGTTAACCGGCAACGTTTTTGTTTTAAGTTACCTTTTATAAAGTTGAGGAATTTATTTAGGAGATTTACTAAGAATGTAAGGGAATATACATACTTGTCATGTAGACTTTCATTCTTTAATAAATTTTTACCACAAACCCATCTTTCACTCTAAAAGGTAATAGAACTCAAAAATATTCTATTTGTCCTAATTGTATAAGGTTCCAAATATTAAAAAATACCATTTAGATTAGTAAAACTGTTTTGTAATAACCAGGGACTTCCTGTAGGCTAGTGGTAGGTAATAAAGGCCTATCGAACTATGGTTGTGGGTTCAATTCCCGCAGCTTTGTCCGACGTGACGGGTTATGCCCCACCCTGCAGGTTGTCCTTTTCCTAAAACTATAGTATTGTAATATTCCAAAAATAATCTTCATAAATTTTTTAACCTTAAACAATACTATCCAAGGTTCAACCTAATCCATTCCAACCTATATAGTTATCCAAAATACCTCTGTCCATACTTTCTCGAAAAGGTCTCTAAATTCAAAAATCAATTGTAAAATCAGATTCTCCAAACAAAGTAATGTTTCTCTAATTTTCACATACTAAAAATATGATTACCTTCATCATATTAGATCATTAATGAAAACAACTAGTACTACAGTACAATACTTATATATATATATATCACATTATCCTTATAACCATAATATAATCCTTGAGTCCAAAAGCACCAATACATTAATTATTCCGCTGCAATTGTAGTAACAGCATAAGATTGTCCTTGATCCCTTGGCCTTTTCTGAGGTAAGTTTCCATAACTCTTAGGACATTCATTTTCATAATGCCCCATTACCCTACAATTGTAGCATTCAACATTGATAGCCTCTTTCGTTCCCTTGCAACCACGAGCCTGGTGACCTTTTTCTCCACATTTATAACAAACTCACATTCCTTTTAGGGAAGTACCGGGGTGATTCTTCCCACAATTATCACATAATGGAAAATCCTTCTTTCCCTTTTTCCCTTTATCTGTCACTTGTTCCACCGTTCTCTTCTTCTATTGCTTTACATTATTGTCATAAGATTTAGATAATTGGTTTTCTGTCTTGATAGCACATGAGACAATATATTCGTATGACGAGATGGATTGTGAGACTAAGGCTCGACGGAGAAACGGTTTTAACCCATCAATGAAATGATCAAACAAAAGATCTTTGAACTCTCTCCATTCCATACTTGATACTTCTTCATCTTCCATTGTATTTTGAATCAATGACCACCATTGATCGACATCTCCAGTGAGGCGGTAAACTGCCATGATAACCTTCTCCCTTTCGCTACTCCCCAAGGCATGGAATATTTTATCTAAGGAGTTTATCCATTGCTCATCTACTAATGGATTTGTACCCCCATTAAATGTTGGTGGTTGTTGCCTCATGAAGCGGTCTAACATTGATCCTCCACGTTGCGGATCAAGGTGCTCCATACGAGTAAGGTTATTATTCATAAGCTGAGTGAGTTGTCCCAGTATGGTAATAAGTTGATCAGCTCCAGTTGTATCTCCATATCCACAATAATTATCTTGAGCAGGAGGGAAATCCCTACACGGAGTGCGTGCATTGATACGGTTTCCATTCCTTCCACTAGGCGCCATTTCTAAACAATGGCATGAACTAGATTAGTTTATGAATCAAAATACATAATTCCATAATTATAAAATACATAACATAAATTGAACTATTTATGGATATAATCCATAATCATAAAAATGTTTTCTTTGATGATGTATATACTCATAACCCTTCACAGTGGTTTGTAAAGAAAACGATAATTATCCTAAGCATATCCCCCGGGAGTGTCGTAACCAAGAGTGCAGCAAGGCCCGTTGTCGTGCACCAGTTCCCGTTCGAGTCTAGATCAAAGCGGTGTTTTCGGGTTTTACCCCTAGGTACATTTGTTCCAGAGCCACCTCTACCTGCTCGTATCCAGACATGGATGTATTGATCGGAAAACTCACAAAATCTCTATAATACCAAAATTCTACGAAGTTCTTCTATACTAATCCTCAAAGTCTATCTTTGGGCTATGTGCTATTATCAGAGTTTATCTAAATCTAGCTTCCATGGTTAGTACTAAACTGCCTCTAATACCAACTGTAACGCCCTGACCCCAGTTACTCAGAGTCAGTGCATTATTGCGTAGCATTGGCATGATCACAAAAGACCAAGTCTCGAAGGACCGATTGGTTTAGTAGCCTTGGAAACACTAGATACATTCATAAATGTTACATTACATCATAAAGTGAAATACTACAATAACAAAGTCTCCATAGTCCACACTCATATCATCTTCTAACTATCCCTGCAGGTCATTCATAAAATACTTCTTCACATCCTGTAAAATATTAAAATATTGAAAGGGGTGAGCTCAGATGCTCAGTAAGGATAACAATATAGCGGAAGCTTTCATAAATAAACATAAACATTTAAGACAATTTATGACAAAAACAAAAGCCTTTTAAACTTGAACTTAAACATAATATGGCAAAAGTAAAATGAGATAATGCCATTTTCTTATTCACATGGATATTCTACTGGTCGAATAATCACATGAAATATCAATAACCACTTTCATAATGATGGAATGCATAATTCCAGACTATCATAACCACGTATCCAAGGCCTCGTGCCAAGACCACAAATAAGATTTTGTTAAGGCCTCGTGCCAAGACACTAGTTTGTCTCATGATACCTACCGATGCATCGAGGAGCTATATCGGGCTCCACCAGTCACTTATTAAGTCCAATGCATTCCTCATATGAACAGGTTTAAACATATCATAAACCATAACATAATCGTATCACATAAAATATTCATAAAGGAAACATAACATTTCCACATTTCAATCACAAGATATCAATACAACACATTGATATAACAAAAACACTTTCAAAACCATTTTCAATACCAAAATAAAATTAAATTAAAACTTTGTATTTATTTTTCATTTAAAAAAAGTTATGGCTTGTAGAGGAAGCCGAAACACAAATAATGGTCACGGCGGCAGAGAAGTCGTTGTCACCGCATACGTAAGACAAAAACATTACTTTAGTCATTTAGTAAAACGCTTTGAAAAAAAATATTCCTTTTTGAATAAATTTCAAAGTCAAAAGGGTTTATACATCGTATAAAAGAAAGTTGTGTATAAAACAAATTATGCCTCAATGAAAGGAGATTGAGACGAAGTCCTTACAAAGATCATTTTTAAAATAAAATAGATATTTTATGTGTATTCACTATAAATACACATAAATAAAGTACAAATACAAGATAGGACATAATAATATCATGACATAATTTGAAAGTAAGAGATTAACCCAAAAAATGGAAATTGGGTTAAGAAATTCCCTTACCTCGTGTCCGACTTGACTCGACCGCTCTTTAACCCCCTGAATAATAAAATAGAGTTAATCTATACCTATTTAAGAACCTTTTTAAATTTAATTATTCCTTTTATATCACTTATTACCATGTTATAAACATTATGTAATTATTTAAGTTAATAACGATCGTTTTGTCGATCTTAGGTACTTGAGTCAAAAATAAACTTCTTATAATTACACTTTGTTCATGTGGTAAAATATCCATTATATCCATAATTATATTCATGATTTAGATATCATAAAAAATCATATATATCCAGTATATACATTCATTTATAGTATTACATAACATTTAGAGGTAAGAAATTACATGCACCGTTCATGGAGACGGTAAGCCGTACGTACGCATGAACGCTACTTTCATTTCCATTTCGTATTTAATGGAACAAAGTTATAATTATATAAAGGTATAATATAATTACAGTATAATATAATGTATAATACCATTTACTCCATCCTTTATACATCCCACATATGGCATTAACGATTCAAATCACTTTGAGGGGGCGGTAGTCCGCACTTCCTAAAATGAAAATATCGCGTTTACCCATAATGGAAACCTTAAATTTATGCCATAATTGAAAAATAAAGAAGCTTAAGTAAAACATAAACATATTATATATCATATATAAATATAGTTACATCTTAATGGCCACCTTTGAAGGTGTTATATGAGTGTTGAACAATCATCGTTTCGTGAGGCAGAAATTCACCATTCACAGAAACAGTATGTTCTTTAACCATTAGATGTAGGTGTGTGTAAGTGTAGCTAAAATCCTTGTTATATCAACATACTAGTATATTGATGATACTGGTGTGAGTACAAAATAATTGAATAAATATATTTTAGGGGTTTTTAGAAGCAAAATAAATCATAAGAACACAAGATAAAACACTACCTTTAAAACGGGTAACTCTTTCTGATTTGAGCCAAAGGCTTCCTTGGAAAGAATTATGACCAAAGTGAGGCTTCTAGGAGTAAGGGAGGGAATTTGGGAGAGTATTTGGGCAGAGGTTGGCCGAGCCAAAAGGCTTTGATAGTGTGAGTAAGGTGGTAGTGGTGGGGGCCTTTTATAAGTGGAGAGGAGGGGCAATCTTGGAAAGTAATGAAATGTTACTTTATTATACAATGATTTTCGGATTATAAAAGTCCCACACTTATATACTTCTAGTATAAAGTGATAAGGGTTCTCAATAGTCTCATACAATAGGCTTTGGACAAGTTTAATGCTTAGATTTTACATTATCCTTCCATTTTATTAAAATCGTTAATTAATGAGGTAATCGCTTCATCATCATGGTGTCATAATAATTTAATTTATTTAATGTCTAAAAATTATAAAAAACTATCATGATTTAGGAAATATTTTTATCTTTCTAATTAATATTTTTAGTCAAAAATATGACTTGTATAACCCCACTCAAAAATTGTTTTAGTAAAACAACTTATGTTTGTGACATTTTTATTTTAACTTTAAATAAAAGTTATTTATGTCATTTTCCTACCAAAGTGGCTCCATGGGGTCCCCAAGTTGACCCATGGATTTTCTTGGTCGTCCAGGACTCATCCAATAGGTGTAGGACAAATGTAAAGGTCATTTCATATTTTTATAATACCATTTTTACCTTAAATTTCACTAATTACCTTTAATCGCGATTAATTAAACTTAAAAGTTACTATGAATCAAAAAATTATTTTAATCCCATTGAACTAAATTTTACTTCTTAATGACAACCATGTATGTCGGATTTTTGAAAATCAAATCACAGAAGTGGTAATATTTCATTTAAACAAAAAATCAGTTATTTAACTATAACTTAGTGGTTTCACTATTCATAAAAAAATTGAAGTTTTTTAGAACAATGCCAAAATTTCACTCTAAGATATAATTGATATTCCAAACTCAAAAAGGATGTCTATTTTAAAATATTACAAACATATAAGTTGCATTAATTAATTTTATAACTAATTCCTGCTGTCACAACAAATAGCGTGTTTTTAAGAAACAATATATATCAAAAGATTGACAATTGTTTATGTCCATTTTCAAAGTGAAATTAATTTTAATGAACACCATTGGATAAAATGGAAAAAATATATTCTAATTATACTTTAAAACCACTAAATAGTATAATTTATCACTATAAATTATTTTGATTAAAAAGGTTGTTTTTAAGTATTCTTCACTATTCATAAAAAAATTGGAAGTTCTCAGAAAAATACCAAAAATTCAACATAAGCTAATTTTGATATTCCAAATACAAAAAATGAAGTCCATTGTGAAATATAAAATTTCTATAATTTTAAAAAGTGGGTATTACTATTCATAATGACTACTTTTATTAGTCGCGGTGTGTTAGAACTCGAACTTGCGTACAATGCAAGCTATTGCATTATTGAAAGAGAGACGTATCATGAAAGCTTGGGGTGTTACAATAGTTTATCTAAATCTAGTTTCCATGGTTAGTACTAAACTTCCTATGATACCAACTATAACGCCCCAACCCCAATTACCCAGAGTTGGTGCATTATTACATAATATTGGCATGATCACAAGTGATCATGTATCGAAAGGCAGATTAGTTTAATAGTCTTGGAAACACTAGATATATTCATAAGTTCTACATTACATCATGAAATAAAAACAACAACAACATCTTGTCCCCTTTTAACACACTTATACATTAGACTATCCATGCAGGTCAATCATAATACACTTCTTCACATCCTAGGAAAAAAACATAGGAAGGGGTGAACTCAGATGCTCATTATGGATAACAATATAGCAGAAACTTTCATAAACAAGCATACACATTTAAGGAAATGTATAACTAAAACAAAATCCTTTTGAACATGAACTCCAGCATAATATGACAAAGATAAAATGAAATAATTCCATTTACTTATTCACATGGATATTCTACTATTGGAATAATCATATGCAATATCAATAACCACTTTCATAATGATGGAATGCATAATTCCAGACTATCATAACCACATAGTCAAGGCCTTGTGCCAAGACTACAAATATGATTTTGTCAAGGACTTGTGCCAAGACACTAGTTTGTCTCATGAGACCTACAGACTCATCGAGGAGCTACAGCGGGCTCTAGCTGTCACTTACTAAGTACAATGCATTCCTTATATGAAAAGTTTTAAACATATTATAAACAATGCCCAAGAACCAAAACATAATAATATCACATAAAACACGCATAAAAGAAACATAACATTTCCACATTTCAATCACAAGATATAAATACAACACATTGATATAATCAAAAAATTATCAAAACCATTTTCAATACCAAAATAAAAGAAAAGTAAAACACGGTATTTGTTTTTCATTTAAAAAAAGTTATGGCTTGTAGAGGAATCCGAAACTCAAATAATGGTCACGACGGCAGAGAAGTCGTTGTCGCCACATAAGTAAGGCAAAACATTCCTTTTTTCGAATAGTAAAAACGATTCGTATAAAAAGATTCCATTTGAATAAAAGTAAAAGTCAAAGGGGTTTATAAACCTTATAAAAGAAAGTTTTGTATAAAACAAAATATGCCTCAATGAAAGGAGATTGAGACGAAGTCCCTTACCTCATGTCCGACTTGAATCAATCATTTTTTAATCTCCTAAATAATAAACTATAGTTAATTTATATTTTCTTAAGAACCTTTTTCATGTTAATTATTTCTTTTACATCACTTATTACCATGTTATGAACAATTTTTAATCATTTAATTTAATAACGGTCGTTTTGTCGATCCTTGGTACTTGAGTCAAAAATAAACTTCTTATAATTACAAGTTGTTTATGTGGTAGAATATCCATCATCTCCACAATTATATTCATGATTTAGATATCATATATATCATATATATCCAGTATATACATGAATTTATAATATTACATAACATTTATAGGTAAGAAATGAAATGCACTGTTCATGGAGACGATAAGCCGTACGTACGCATGAACGCTACTTAAATTTCTATTTCATATTTAATGGGATGAAATCATAATGATATAAAGTTATATTATAATTATACTATAATATCAAATATAATATCATTAACTTCATCCTTTATACATCCCACATATGGAATTAACGATTCAAATCACTTTGAGGGGGCAATAGTCTGCACTTCCTAAAATGAAGATATCGCGTTTACGCATAATGGAAACTATAAAGGTATGACATAAATGAAAAATACATAAGCATAAGGAAAACATAAAAATAATATATATCATATATAAATAGAGTGATATCTTAATGGCCACCATGAAAGGTGTTAAAAGAATATTGAACAATCATTATTTTGTGAGGTAGTAATTCGCTACTCACAGAAACATTATGTTATTTAACCATTAGACGGAGGTGTGTGTAAGTTTAAATCAAATACTTATCATAAAAACATAGTAGTATATTGAATATGCTGGTGTTGTTACAAAATAGAGGAATAAAAAGTGTTTAGGGGGTTGGAGAAGCAAAATAAAACAAAACAACATAAGAGAAGACAATACCTTTAAATCAGGTAACTCCCCTTGGTTTGAACCAAAATGGTTTCTTGAAAAGCTTTATGCCTAAGTTAAGGCTTCTAGGATTAAGGGAGGAAAGTTGAGATAATAATAGGGCAGGGGTTGGCCGAAACCAAAGGCTTTGAAGGTGTCAATAAGGTGGTAGAGGTGGGGGCCTTTTGTAAGTGGAGAGGAGGGGCTCTTTTGGAATGATTGAAATGTTACTTTATTATGAAATGATTTTCAGATTTTAAAGGTCCCAAAATGATATATTTCGAGGATAAGGTGATAAGGGTTCGAAATACACCCATCCAATAGGCTTTAGACAAGTTTATGTCTTAGATTTTACCTTATCTGTTTATTTTATTTAAATCGGTTATTAATGAGGTAATCACTACATCATCATGGTGTCATAAATACATTATTTATTTAATGTATAAAAATTATAAAAAAAATACCATGATATAGGAAATCTGTATATATTTCCAATGACTATTTATATTCTATGATATAATTTATTTAAAGAAAATTAAAATTATTTTACTTAGGTGTTACATACTTTTCTTATATTTTTTTTCATTAAAAAAATGATAAAATGTCACTATCACAAAAAAGTGATTACATGGGGTCCCTAAGTTGGCACAAGTCATCCCATGGTCGGCCATTAAACAACCAATAACATTAGGATACATTTTGGGGAAATTTTATAATCTTATGATTTTATTTCATTACCCTTAACTACCTGATTACTAATTAATCATGATAATTAAAGATAATTGTCGTCGTTACTATTCATAATGTCAAAAAACAAGAGTATTAATTATATAATTTGGACCTTCTGATTCCAAATATGGAATCTATTGGCCAAATTCCAAACACATAAATTTATGTAATTAATTAAAAAATAAATCCCGTTGTCAAAACCAAAGACGGATTTTTAAAAAGTAAAATCTATCAAAAGATTGACTTGTTTTTACATCAAATTGAAAAGTGATATTACTTCCAATGAAATTTTTTTTATTAAGTAATAAAAAAATAATTCAATTATATTTTAAAACCAATTGAAATTACAATATATATATATAAATAAATTGGATGAAGTGGCAGTTTTGAATTAAAATACAACATTTTTCACTATTCATTAAAAAATGAACATTATCCGAAAAATACCAAACATTTACCCTATGATATATTTGATATTCTAAATTCAATAATGATGTCCATTTTACCAAATTCAAAACATATCTGTTTCATTAATAAATTATATAGTTACTTCCCACAGTACAAACAAAAAGAGTGTTTTTAAGAAACAATATCTATCAAAAGATTGACAATTGTTTATGTCCAATTTCAAAGTGAAATTAATTATAATGACCAACATTGGATAAACAGTTAAATTATATTCTAATTATACTTTAAAACCACTAAATAGTATAATTTATCACTATAAATTATTTGTATTAAAAATTTTTTGTTTAAGTATTTTTCTCTCTTCATCGACAATTAGATGTTTTTAGAAAAATAACAAAAATTCAACTTAGGCTAATTTTGATATTCCAAATCCAAAAATGAAGACCATTTTGAAATATAAAATTTATATAATTTCATATGGTGGGTATTACTCTTCATAACGGCTAATTTTATTGGTCGCGGTGTATTAGAATCTCGAACTTGCGTACAATGCAAGCTATTGCATTATTAAAAGAGATGTGTACCATGGCAGCTTGGGGTGTTACAATAATTTCTTGTTTAGTAGGTCTAGAAATAACTGGCTCAATCCAACGTGAAACTATTGCTTTGATATCATCAAGCGGGGCCCCTTGTGTCGATGACCATCTGGGATCGGATTGAAAACTTTCATCGTTATGGTTGCGGCAGCACAGGAGTCCCCCGATGTAGTGTCCACTACCACTCAGGCTGGTACTGACCTCCCATCAAGATCTGTTGACTCGGAAGAAAATCCTTCTGCTGAGGATACATCCTCTATAAGTGGATAAAAGGATTTATAGGATACTCTTCATGCCTTTGAAGAGGGTTTCTCTACCATGATCAATGAATTGGTACATGTGAACCCTAGTAGCAAGGCAGACCGAAAACCCACACTGATTAGTGCCTTTGTTCCCCTTAAGGAATAATGGAAGTACACAGACTTACTTAAACAGCAACGTGATGTATTCACCTAGAGTTATGTTGAGATTCCATGACTAGATCCTTATGTAGCCATCCACCGTCTCGGTCTCCCAGAAAATCATTGTGGGTTTAAGCAGCCTCCCAGAAAGATGCACCCTTCTCACAGTGCCATAGTAGAGGCCGATGTTGGAAAGATCATCAGAGGAAATTTTGTTAAGGAGGTCCAGTACCCCAAATGGTTTTCCAACATTATACTGGTCAAGAATAAGAATTTACAGATCAGAGTCTTCATTGACTTCTGGGATCTCAACTGTCACTGTCTGAAGGATGATTTTCACCTTCTTGTGACAAAATTTTTGATCGACGATATGGCTAGGTTCCAGGCCCTCTCTTTCATGGATGGGTATTCCGGGTTAAAACAAGTTCGAATGGCCCCCGAGTATGAGGATTGTATAGACTTTAGGTCACCACAAGGTAATTTCTACTTTCAATTTATGTTCTTCGATTTAAAGAATGTAGGTGAAACCTATCAACGAGCTATGCATCACATATTTAATCTGATCCTCAGAACATTGGTGGAATGTTACGTAGATGACCTGGTGGTCAAATATCCCCAACATCAACACCATGTAAAATACCTTGAGAAAGTATTTGGATTCCTCTATTCTTTCCAGCTTAAGATGAACCCATTGAAGTGTACCTTCAGTGTCACCTCTGGAAAGTTTCTCAACATTGTTGTCAGATACAGGGGCATCGAGATCGACCTAGAGAAGATTAAGTCCATCATATTGATGTCTCCCCCAAGAAACATTTCAAAGATTCAAGGCTTCCAAGGTCACTTATCCTATATACATCGGTTCATTGCAAATTTGGATGGAAAGTGTAAGACCTTTTCTCAACACATGAAGAAAGAAACCGACTATGAGTGAGACAAAGAGTGCTAGACTGGTTTTGTGGAAATCAAGAAGTACCTGCCCCAGCCTCCAGACATAATGCCACATGTCTCTGGAAATCTACTATTCCGTTATGTGACAGCCCTAGAATGATCTCTAGGTTTCCTTCTCGCTCATAAGAACAACGCGAGGATAGAGAACAACATCTACTACCTCATCCACATGCTCCCTCATAAAGAGACCAAATACTCCCCTATCATGAAGAGCTACCTTGTTATGGTATTCAAAGTATTGAAATTGCAGCATTACTTCAAGCATCATGAGATACAGTTGGTGTCTCAGGTAGATCCTCTAAAGTACATCATGAACTTCCCCATGTTGACAGGCTGACTAGCTCGGTGGGCAGTAATCCTCCAACAGTTCGACATCTGGTTTATCCCTCAAAATGCTATCAAAGAGAAAGTGTTGGCAGAATTCCTTGTCACCCATCCATCTCCTACGGACCAGTCTTTGGAACTCAATTTCCCTAATGAATAGATTCACTTAGTGGACCAAGCCATGCCGTGTTGGAAAATGAACTTCGATGGTGATTCCCAGATCCCCCCTGACCAGAGTTTCAATGACCCCAGACTCAATAGAGTTGGCCTAAGTGTCATTTTCATTACCCGGTCACAAGCTGTCCTGCTGTATTCATTCCTTTTGTGAGAAGGCTGCACCAACAATGTGGCAGAGTATCGGGCTCCCAACACTAGCCTCAAGCTAACCCTCGAGATTTATGTGCCCTATTTACATGTGAAAGGGGACTCCGAACTATTCATCATGATGACCAACAATGACTATGTCGTCATCAATCAAGATCTCATACCATTATCGAAATGCACTCTCCAGCTAATGGATGAGTTCACATCTCAGCCAAAAGTTACTCATGTCCCTCTATCTTAGAATGGTCAAGCCGACACCCTAGCCAGCCTAGTTGTGTCACATGCGAAGACCAAGCAGGATGGTCTAATTATCCACATGGCACACCAAAGAGTCATTGCCCCTTTTACTCAAGATGATGATGATTGGTGTGCCAACTTACCCCTGGGGCCTCCACATCAGGACCCCATGTCCCCTGGATGCAGTGATTGAAGTGACTCTCGACTAGAGAGCCCCCATTTTTGAGTATCTCTAGAATGGTAGTATCCCATCAGATCTGGCCGAGTGTGAAAAAATATGATGTCGTGTGACAGTTTACCCTCTAGGAATGTCCTAGTCATGAGAAGACCATCTACAATTACGAGTTTGATGGGGTTCTCCTTCGTTGAATTGAAGGAGTCGATATTTCCCAATTCATCCAGGAGGTTCATGCCGGTTCCTGCAGGGCCCATCAGACCAGGCCAAAACTATCTCACCAGATCTAGAGACAAGGGTATTTTTGGCCCTCAATGATCCATGATTGCATCGAGTTTTCAAAAGGGTTCCACCCCTGCCAAATTCTTGATAACTTCATGCATCGGCAGCTAGAGCCGCTCTACTCCACCAAGTACTCTTGTCGATTTTTGGTTTGGGGACTCGATGTTGTGGGACCATATCCACTAGTGACATCTTTCTAGTTAAAATTCATCCCGACTGCTATAGATTTCTTCTTCAAGTGGGTAGAGGCAGTTCCACTAAAAAGGTCAAGTCCTGTTCCATCATTGACTTTGTGAGCATCAATATCATCTAATTATTTGGAGTTCCATACACTATCCTCACCAATAATGAAACAAACTTACAGTTAGTTGAGATGAAGAAAATGTATGCTAATTACAACATCTGTTCTAACAATACCTCCCGCTATCATGCGTATGAAAATGGATAGATGAGGCATTCAACAAAACCCTCTCTAACATTATGTAGAAAATGGTCGGACAGAATAATAAGAGTGGTCCGAACAAGCTCCCCGACGCACTCTGGGCATACTGGATGACGACTCATAATTCCACCCAGGTGACCCCATATTCCCTAGTGTACAGAACAGAATCAATCTTACACATCTAGATTATATTTCCCTCTTGGTGCACAACTGTCTATGATCAGCAAGTTCCAGATAAAGTAGATGAAATTCATCTGGATAAGCTAGAAGTTCTCAACGTGATTATGATTCATTCCCTACACAATATGGAAAGGCATCAAAACAATATATCTAGATATTTCAACAAGAAATTTCACCTCTACTCCTTCTTGTAAGGAGACTTTGTATTGGACCTCAAGACACAAATGATACCTGGGAGGAAACCAACCAAGTTAAAGTCAAAATGGGGAGGATCTTACATTGTTCACAAGGTTTACTCCATTGGAGTATACTCCCTGGTTTCCTTGGATGGTGATCGTATAACTCCTCCCACCATTTCCAAGTTCCTCAAGAAATACTTTTCCTGAGACATATTGTCCAGCATGAACATAAACTGTACAATCTGGAATAACCTCAGAGTGTTGGTCTAACACTACCCTAAACTACATTAGATTCCTCCATGGCCTTAAACTGTCTAGTCCTATATGACATTAAAATGTGTGTCTTCCTACAAGACGTTAAATGACATCTCAATAACTATGTATGGGTTGATTTCCATCCTCATGGGATATGTAGGAATGCTCAGACGCTTCATCTTGAGTCTAGCCCCAGTTTCCACTTTGACTATTCCCTTCTGGGCATAGTTATTTTAGTGGATCCCACATGGCATCGTATAGGAATCTTTGGACCCACTCATGGTAGGGTTATGTTGATTGCAACATGTACCCTCCCTCATTCTTCTCTTCTCCCACATCCTTACTACATGATGCTAAACTGCATGGATCTTTCAGAACTACGTGGGGCTTGATTCCCATCCTCATGGGATATATAGGGCCGCCCAAGAATTTTTTCCTTAGGCCCAACCACAAACTCTGAGATATTCCCTTGATACATCCATCTGTTTATCACCCTTTTTGTGATTGTAGTCCCGACCATGCTTTGCGAGGCCCATCATTCGGGTTTCCATCAACTTCTATATCCAAAATGACCCCCGGATGGAATGGATTCTAGGCTTGAGGGATCTCTAACCATTATAGGCCAACTTCCTTGAGGATTTAAAGAAAAAGATAGATACAAGTACTATGTTGTGAATATGCTCAATGGTCGGCGCTCAATTGTTTCCCCAAAACTCCAGTCACACAAGGGTGGATACTGTGTTGCGAACCTGGTCAATAGTTGTCCTCTGTCACCATTATCATTTTGTGGTCTTCCAAAGGCACAATGATTCACCATCTACATTCAGTTGTCCCATGAATATGACATTAAACTAGGTGGCTACGATCCAAGATCCATGACCTTAATATAAGATAATAATTTTCCTCTCGGAAATATGTTAAATTGTATGCCGGCTGTCACACTCGGTCTATGGCCCGACCTTAGGTCCATTTCTTTTTTCAGGCCTCAGGCCCAAGCCCCCACTTAGGATTGTAAGGTTTGGTAGGGGATTATGTCCCCATTCATGTTGTATTTCTCGCCATGCCATGCATATCCCTAATTGAGATACCTTCCCCCTATATGCGTCTTTGCTTCATGACGATAAACTGCACAACATCCTAACCAGAACTACATATGGCTTGATTCCCATCCTCATGGGATACATAGGAATGCTCAAATGTCTAGTCATCGGGTCCAGCCCCATCTCTTAGAAACCTCTCTATAATTTTGCCCTCGTGGCCTATGTTCTTCCAAGAGAGGGGTATAAGTTGTTTTGCGGACTTCTTATGCCCTCATTCACATTGGTTTTATAACAACCATGACACATACATCTCTCTCATGAGCGGGATTTTCTCGTCACATTGAGTTGGCCACCCTTATGTCGGGTCCCTCGACCCTCTTCGGTGATTCACCAATGTTCCCAGGAGTACTCTGGTTCAGAACCTGGAGTGCCAGATTCTACCTGTACATGCTTTCACCCATTTTTCAAGCTTTGTGTTCCCCTTCATTTGGGATTCCATTATCTTTCACATTCGAAGGGACCCCCCAAATGGGGAGGATACTAGGACTAAGGGATATCCTTCCATTATAGTCCAATGTCCTCAAGGGTTTCCGACAACAAATCGATACGATTCCCTAATTACGAATGTGGTCAGTGGTCGATGCTCATTTGTTGTTCCCATTTTAGGCCACATGATATGGATGCTATGTTTCTAAAATGTCCAACATTTATCCTCCATCGTCACACCAACCCCTTCATGACTTGAATGTTGGTTACATGATTCAAATTATTTTCCACCACATCATGTCCAAGTAGTATTTCTACACTCCTGGAACTATCCCTCAATGCACATTTTCATGTTAAGAGGAAAAAGGTGCGGTAAGGCGTCATTTGGGGTTCCGAACTGAATTCCATTTGGAGTGCATTCCAAGTATTTCAAAAATCTCTTCCTCCCTTGTTTCCCACACTGATTTTGACTCACATGGGCTTAGGAATTGGATTGAGGTCTTCACCAACTTGGAAGAGTTCTACTTTTCAATGGTCCAAGCCCTATGACCATAAAATAAGATCTCTATTAGAACTATGTACGGCTTGATTCCCATTCCCATGGGATACATAGGAATTCCAATACATTTTTTATTTGGAGTCCATCTTGTCGTCAACTAATTTATCTCTTCTATCTTAACTTTTAGGCCCCAACACTAACGGAACCGCGTGATGCGGCATGTGTGGGCTTACACCTTCATTAACATAGGGTTTACAATTCCAGCCTCATGTACTTTCCTTCAATGAGATAGTCCCTCCTACATCCCTCCCCATACTCTCTAACCATTTATGGCCCCCTCAGCCCGAGGTTTCTCTCTTGGAATCGCGCGTGGTGTGATGTGGACTTCATCTTCATTCACGTTGGGTATTCTTTATCATGCTATGCCCATTCCCTTTTCAACCTTATATTTCATGTATATGTATGAGCCATATGACATTAAAATGTGATGCCTAGTCCCACATGAAATTAAAATATTGTGTCTATACTATACGACATTAAAATGCATGGTTGGTCCCATCATATGACCCAAAACTGTGATATTATCTTCCTGGCCACATGATGAAAAAATGACACTACATTGTGGTGTCCTCATTCGGGGGACATCATGTTTTTTATCAGTCACAAACCATACCATTTTTTAATTCCATCACACGACTTGATTCTTGTGGCGATGTATGGGATTTCTATCCAAGGTCCATTGCTTCAAAAAAAAAACATTCACTCATCTGAAAGGACAAACAAGATATATCAAATGCTGCTTATTTTGGTGCAAGGGACAAACCCACACACCTTTATTATCTCTAGCACTGGTATCATACCATGTCATCCCTAGAACTATGTGTGGAAAGGTTATCATTCTCATGGGATACATAGGAATTCCCATTCACTTTGACTTGGGGCCAGACTAACTTTCGTTTTCTATCCCTTGGCCTAAAACTTCTCCAAGGAACAGATTGTGATCTGGATTCCATGTCCTTATTCACCATGTTTCTCCTAAATTCCATACCTTCATTGGTCTGAGCTCTATGGCCCGAGACTAAGACCACTCTGCATCCTTACCGCATGATGTAAAACAGCACAACATCTTCTAGAACTACGTTTGGATTGATTCCCATTTCCATGAGATACACATGACTTCCTGGACATTTTGTCTTCAGGTCTATCCAAGATTCTTGGAATCCTCCTTATCTTCCTAGCCCCCTTTCTAGAGTTCTCCAGATGGGATGGAATGTGGTACGGTATGGGCTTATGTCCTCATTCATGAAAAGTTTGTAATAACCACGCCACATACCTATTTCTCTTGAGAGCACTTCATCCCCATATTCTATACTCGTCTTTTCGAGTTGGATGCTCTTAACTTGAGCCCCTCAACCCTCTTTGGCATTTCAACAATGTGCCCAAGAGCACTCTAGTTTAGCACCAAAGGTGTTGAATCCTGCATGGACATGTTATCACCCATCCTCAGGCTTCATACTCCCCTTAATTTGGGTTTCCATCATCTTTCACATCCAAATGTGCCCCAAAATAGTACAAATACTCAACCTAAGGGCTCTACTATCATCTCAGGAGAACATCCTCAAGGATCTGTAATGGAAAATTGATTAAATTCATATGTTCCGAATATGGTTAGTGATCGACACTCATTTGTTCTTCCCATTTCAGGTCACATGATATGGATGATGTGTTTCGAACACGACAAATAGTTATCCTCCATAGTTACCTCAACCCCATCAAGACATAAATATTGGTCGTGTGATTCACATCATTTTCCACTCCATTATGTCCAAGTGGAATTTGGACACTCTTGGTACTATCCCTCAGGGCGTATTCTCACGTTAGGAAGACAAAGCCACGTCATGGCGTCATTTGGGGCTCCTCACTGATTTCCCCTTCACGGGTATTCCACATGTTGCAAATACCTTACCCACCATTATTTCCCACATCAAGCATAGCTCACATGGGCTTATAGATTTGGTTGAGGTTTGCACCCATTTGGAAGAGTTCCACTTCTCCATATTCTAAGCTCTAAGACATTAAACTAAGAACTCTCTACGTCCTCATCACAAGATGTTAAAAAACATGAAATTCTCCCGAACTACATGTGTCCTGATTCCCATCCTCATTGGATATGTAGGAATGCCCAGTCATTCTCCTCGTGGGTCAAGACCCATGAATCTTAAATATCCCCCATTTATCGGCCCCATCGCATTAATTATTTAGGGATAATGTGGTGCTGCAAGTGCCTCTTAGGTTTTCAGTTATGTCAGGTTTTGAAACCAACACCCCATGTTAATCCCTTGTCACTTCCAACCCTATTCCAAGTTCTACAACCATAAACTATGATCTCTTTATAGGAACTGTGCATCAGGATTGGCTGATTTGTCGTCCTGTGTATAGTACATTAAATCGAGTCCCCCATTAATGGTCCACCCTAGGACCTTAAGTTGGAAGCATGCAACCCCTAGACCCTTGTACTTTTAAATGGACTTGAATCCCTCAATTTGATACGTCTTATTATCGTACTTAGATGCATTGTGACAAAGAGCCCGAAGTGTGTAATTTTCAATGGGGCATTCCCTCATTACATTTCCAAGATTTGTGAGCCTATTTTTTGGATCCTCATCCTCTTGACATTCTAAAGGTACCACCTTTACATCCTGGTCTCATACCACCTTATCTTACCTACCATCTTGGACCAACATCCCTAAGGACCTCACACAACATTTGCGACAGGTCCCGTGTTTCGATCATGGTCAGCGATCGACCCTTATTGGTATGTCCCCATTCCAAGGTAATGCGAAATAGATGTTGTGTTTTGAACATGGTAAATAGTTGTCCCCTATTATCACACCACCATCATTGTATTCCATATCTTGAGCATCCTGATTCACACGTTTCTGCTTCCATATGTTCAAGTGGAATTCCAACATACTTTACTTTACCCCTTCACGCATCTAGGTGTGTCAAGCAGGCGGGAAAAAATTATTGGGAAATATTTCACCAAGAATCCCATTGCCCCACAATGTGCCTCATTGTGCTAAGAAAGTCCCATAACTACTCCTTTTTTCCCACATAAATAATGACTCACGTGGGCTTAGTAGTTCTGGTAGGACGTGTACTGGCGTAGTCATGCCACACAAGCCTTTCATCATCTCGTATGACATTAAGTTGGACCCTCAGAACTATGTATGGATTGATTCCCATCCTCATGTGGTACGTAGAAATACCTGGGCACTTTTCCTCAAGCCCAACCTAAATTTCACTCTTGGTCCCTTAACCTGAAAAAATTCCTCCAGGGATAGGTGGTGTGGTGCAGATTCCTTATGTCCTCATCCACATTGTGTTTATAGATACAGGACCACATACTCCCCTCCTAGTATCTTCACATTCACTCTTCATCCTATCGCATGATGTTAAACTACACGAGACCACATGTCCTCAATGAATGACATTAAACTTCAGTTCTTCCTTGAACACGTTCAGGATTCCCTATGTCAATCACGTGATGCATCAGTTTCCTCTTCAGAGAAGGTTCTCCCTACTAGTGTCGGTCTCTGAACACGCAGTGCTTCAATAACTATGAATGGATTGATTCTTATCCTTATGGGTTACATAGAGAGGCCCATTAATTTCACCTTGGGCCCATCCCTAGGGTCATTATCACTTCCGGCCCCTCAACCCCGATCTTGGTCCTGGAAGTATGACCTTTAAACTGTGTACAACATCCTCACTGTAAGAATTAAAACAACGTGTCATTCCAGATCCTTACAAGAGTGGTTCTGTTCAAAAGTAGGTATGATCCCTAAATAGAACGATACACCCACCTAATGTGCCTTCACCACGGTGGAATAATTTCAAGAGTGTTGGAATCCAATCGAACAACCCATAACACCACACTCCACGCTTTGCATTCCATTTATTCGGACCCTCATCCCCTTTTATATCTAAAGGAAACCCTAATAGTATGGATGCTCAGCCAATGGCTCACCTACTATCCTAGGCCAACATTCTAAAAGTGTAATGGATGGCATTTTGAGTCATGCCTCGTGTTTCGAACATGGTCAGCGGTCAGCCCTCATTTTTTATCCCCATTTCAGGATAACTCAATAATAATACTACGTTTCAAACATGGTCAATAGTTATCCTTCATTATCAAGCCATCCCTACAGTGTTCCGAATTTTGGGTATTGGGATTTACACCTTCCACTACACTATGTTAGGATTAATTTCAAACGCCTCTGGCATTATCCTACTTGTGAACTAGACCACATTTGGAATATATCACATCGATTGTTCTAAGGTCATCATCCTCTAATCGGGTGGCTCCCTTTTCTTCCTAGAAATCCAGATAGGTTGTGGGAAACTTGGATTCCCGAAACTTGGTTGGAACTCCTACATTCACATGAAGTAATAGTGTGAGCATCCCTTGTTTCTCACATCGGTTAGTACCCACACGTGTTTAAGAATTAATTTCTATTTATTTCAGGATTGTGGTTGAATGCATTAAACCAAGAAAGTAATTAAATAATCTATTCATACTTGCAATTCAGAATATTCAGTAGTAAGGAGAAACATGTTTATGATTTTGACCAAGATAAGACTTTTAAGTAACTACATTTTAGATGAATTTCTACAATGTTGCCAACTTCTGGTTTTTCGCCTCCAACATCATTGTCCATCCCCTCAGAACCCTCTCTTCATCAATGGACACAGAGCGTAGATCATTGGAACTAGCCGGTGCTCATGCATGTTCAGTTGGATGTCCAATCATTTGGTGACCTGCTTCCACTCTTTCTTCTTGGGTGTCCACCAGTTGGGCCCTCAATTTCTCAATGAGCTCAAAGCAGTTTTCAATGAATTCCTCCATTTCCTTCATCTACTCTTCAAGGAGTTGGACCTCATGGTCCGACTTCAGGAATTCTTGGGTATTCCATGACTCATTCTGGCACCGGGCGATGTCGTAGTGTTGTATAATATAACGTAGTTTCTTATCCAAGTAGTCATAGATTATTAAATGAAGATGTTGAGAATCATCCCCTCCCGCATAGAGGAAGCATAGCCAGGTGCGGGGTGATCCCATCAGCTTTATCTACTCTTCCTGTGGCTAACTGAGGAATCATTTGATGCACGTTCACCCCTTATGTCGTGTCATCTGGCTCTCATCAGCTACTTCTAAATCAGAGTCATCCATCTCCTCAGGGTCTGCAGGTCGATAGTCAGGGAAAACAGCCAAGATTTCTACGACATGGTCTTCTTCCAGTACTCTTGAGAGATTATGATCTCCGACATTTGGGAGGCCTTCTTCTCTCGCCTCATCCCCAACAGATTTGACCCCACCAACATTGAAACTCGCTCTTACATTGATATTGGAGTATCCATATCTCCTTGCTCACCAAGTGCTCAGGGCGACTTGGCTCAAGGAGTGGGTCCCAAGTTGGTCGATGCGCTCACCATCAAGTCATACATGGATGACCTAGATTCGGCAGCCTGATGAGCCTCCAAGGCTGTGATTACTAAATAAACAATGAACACCCTAATCAGCTGAGATCACTAATGATAAATACTGGTGTCTGAGTGACGAACTTACAAGATCTCAAAGCATCAGCCTCTGGTGTTCTAGTTTCTATTGGAGCTATCATCATAGGGGATCCCTCACCAATTGTTAGCTCAATAATGGGAATAAACTCCATACCTTGTTTTTTTTGGAACCTCCTCCCCCACCTATGGATAGAGCTTCTTGGTCAGCGCCAATATGCACCTCAGCAGGATAAATAAATCCTATTGAATTTTACGAGCAAAAAAGTAGGGGAGGATGGATAAGGGTTGAGGCATACCTCAAGTTTCTCAGTTATGTCTTCATCAGAGCCCAAAATCTCGCTACTCTCATGAAGTCTCCCTTAGTGGGCCGTCCATTGAGACCCTCCACCTCCAAGCTCCTCTTAAGCTTCCCCGACTTCTTCTCCTTCTTATTAACCCTTTCCTTCTCCCTCTTCATCTTCTAACTCGCTACCCTATATCTCCTTGTCCCTGTCATCATACTTGGAAGAAAGCTTTTCTAGATCATTCTCTTGACCAAGAATTGCTTTCACTAGGAGAGGTGGTCACTCATACTGACCCCACTGGCATTCATACGCGTCCATGGCACTCATGTATTTGTGCCGATGATGGAAGTTTACCTTGTACTAAATCCGATTGAGTATGACCTCTGGAAGTTGGATTCCATCTCAAACTATCTTTTTCTACAGAGCTTTGGTGCCCATCGATTACCATAGCGTCAACCAGGCCGACCACAGCGCGGGGTAGATTTCATCATCGAATGGTTGTATTAGGTACCTTATCTTCTTCCTATGAAGCTCCTTGACTGCTCTGTGATGTTGTTCGCAATCCCCTCTTCCCCTGGACTTCTAAGGAATAGCTATACCATGCGATGTTCCTGCTACTGTAGCCCCGACGTACCTTGACCAAGTCACCCGAATTTCCCCTAACCTTTCCTCCTCGATGACTCCATGTATTCTCTCTCGATGCCTAGGCTCTAAACTAGCCACCTTGAGCTATCAAATCCACTTCAAGAGAATCCCTTCAGGCTATGCCACAATCCAATGTTGGGCGGATTTAATCGAAAGTCCAACGTCAACTCTGGTAGGAGTAAAAGTGATGACATCCCCAGAGCCATAAGTTGTAAACATCAACCACATATGGTGAAGAACACAAGGATTCCTCTCCACCCGGAACTCTGTATACACTTTCTTTGGAATCTACTAGAGGCATCCAAACTACCTGACAATTCTTGATGGCACATAGGGCTCGCAAAGGATATTCTTGTCAATATGGGTCACAAGAACCCCACCTCTAATGTTCTGGAAGTATTTTCTTTTCTATATCGAGCATTTCCTATTGTCCATCATTTGGCCAGTCGGATTAGGGAACTGACTAGTGGTAAAATTGGCATGACTGTCGATATTGATCTTTATCCCCTCTTTGTTGAGCGTCAACTACATGACCCAAACAATATTCAAAAAAGGAAGCCCATAGACCATTACCTGGGGGACAAATGACATTTGGGATGATTTAAATGCCATGTGAACCAAAATCTAGTCGTGATGGATTTGGAAAGGGCCATATATCTTCCATGGACATCCCCATATTGAAATACGCCTTAGGATGGAATAAAGACGAGCCAACACAGGGACCCCAAGTTAAACCTCTAACCAGCAGCCATGATGTCAGCCATTACCAATGTCAATGGATGAACTCCCATCCTTGTGTCCCTCACTGGCGAGAGCCACCCACTCAGGAAGGTTGCAAGAAATCCGACACACCAGATGTTTGGGTCCTAACTCTAATTAATATTGAAGCCCCAAGGATGATATTTCCCCAACTATAGGATCCTCTAGTATGATCTTCTTTTGCTCCTCTGTGTCGCGGTCGGACACTATATTCCTCGCCCCATCAGTTGGCTTCTGTATATCTTTGTAGAAATAGGATAATCCATTGTTATTGGAAATGTCCTCCAGAAAGTCCTTGACCGCCATCCTCTCCTTGGCCAACTCTAACAGATTCCATGTCAGTACGGGAGTTCGTGATCTATCACCCCAGATGTTCGTCATCGGAAGGAATTAATCAAACTGGGGCCCATCCAATGGGATACCCCGAATGAAATTAATTTCCTAAAGGCTGATACCAACCTCCCCATGGTGGAGATGGAAGGTATTGGTGTCAGGGGATCAACAGGTAAATAGATCAGGCCCAAGTACATGTTGGTGGTAGAAATGGAACTACGTTGTACACACCGCTTCAAACAACCCAATGTGTCATAGTTCGGCCCCAAACTGATCGTACGTTTGGAATACCCAAGATGCCCAGGCCCACTCACTTGTGAAATTGTTTCCAGACCACAGGTCCCAATCATGCAGCCAACATTTAGTGTCATCAATGATGCTCTGTCAAAAAGTACTTTCATAATGGGCAAGAGAATCCTCTATGACCGGGTGACTTTCTAATATGGTTTTGTTCTAGGGGTTTTGGACAAAACATTCATCTGTCTGGTTTATCTGGCAGAATAGCCATCTTTAGTGATATTATACCAAGGAAGGTCATCTTCACGAGTCACCCATGACCGCGGGGTATCGACTTCAAATCTTGGCACAAACACCTCCTCAAGAATACCGAAATCCAATATCGGTAGGTTATTAGAGAACACATACTCCTTCTAGACATGAGTCAACATGTTGAAAAGTGTTGGGTTGTTTGAAAAAACTTATGGGCTCCATAAAAATTAGGGTTCACAACCATCTCGGCCCATCGAGCAGCGTACGCAGCCTCTGTCTCACGGTCAACCCGATTAACTGTTATCTTCTTTTAGTGAGGTCCAATGGAGTTCGTGAAAAAAGACCGGTATGCCATGTGAAATATCAGGAAACAACGTGAAAAACAGAGGTAGCGGCGTGGAAAACCATGATTCTACGCAAAAAAACATGACTGGAATCAAGGAATTATGCGCAATGGATGTGCGATTACGTGCAAAGTAAGGGAGGGTTTTCATGCATGAGATCTTAGACCATATCACGTGAGAAAATACATATGGACTGAGGAACCCACAATGTTTTTTATAGGTGTGGAGAGGGGTTTCCGCATACACAAAAAGAAGTCTACGCACCTATTCACGGTTTTAGGTGCAACTATAGTGTTTTTTGTGCACCGACCCCAGGAGGTTATACATCTAAAAATTCCCCTTCAAATCCAACCTTTTGATGCCCTCGCTGATTCGATTATGAGGGGGGCAATTTGTTGATGCTGAAAAATGTGGTCAAGGATGAAAGAGGGTATTTGCGGATAAAGAGAAGGCATATTCTGATTCGGCATTCAATTCCAGATGGACAGGATGGGCCGCTCGAAATATCCAAAAGGAGAATGAAAAACTTCTCTTTTGTGCAGAAAACCACGGGATCTGAGGGTGTTTTCCATGCAGGCATGGAAACTTTCGCATAGCCGACAACGGGCTTGAAACAATGTGCGCAGCCAGCACCTGGAACTGAATCCTTCGCACCACCACCCTTGGGCGCAGATTCTTTCGCACCTACCAAAATCCACAAGGGCCCGATGGCCTTGAGTTCTTATAAATAAAAGGCCACCCCTTAGTAGTATAATTATTAATTGATAATTACTTAGTTAATTACTAATATAAATCATAATAGTAATTATTAATTATAATTATAATTATTAATTATTAATTATTAATTATATAATAATTAATTAATTAATTAACAATATAATTATTAAATATAATTATTTATTATTTATTATATAATAATTAATTAGCTAATTAGTAATATATTTATTAATTATAATTATTTTTTATTTATCTATAATTATTAATTTGTTAATTTGTAATATAATTATTAATTATAAAATAAGTAATTGATTAATTAGTAATATAATTATTGATTATAATTATTTATTATAATTATTAATTATTAATTATTAATTATTAATTATTAATTATATAATAATTAAGTAGCTAATTACCAATATAATGATTAACTAATAAAAATTAATTGGTTATTTAGTACTATAATTATTAACTATAATTATTATATATTAATTAGTAATATAATTATTTATTATAATTAGTAATATAATTAGTAATTATAATTAGTAATATAATTATTAATTATAATTAGTAATTATTAATTATATAATAATTAATTAGTTAATTACCAATATAATTATTAATTATTAAAAATTAATTATATATTAATTAATTAGTTAATTAGTAATATAATTATTAATTATTAATTACATAACAATTAATTAGTTAATTAGTAATATAATCATTAATTATATAATTAATAATTATAATAATAATTAAAAATTATATTACTAATTAACTAATTAATTATTATATAATTAATTATTAATAATTAATAACTAATAATTGAAATGAATATTTATAATTATTTATTATATTACTAATTTACTAATTAACTAATTAATTATTATGTAATTAATAATTATATGTTTAATCCGTATATTAAGTTTCATTCATATTGGTCTTATAGTTTGTATTTTATAATCTTTCAAAGACACGTACTTGAAACATTTTTAAGTTTCAAGTTGGTGGTTTTGAAAGCTTATAAATTATTATTCATCAACATTTTTTATGATTTTTTTTTATTTTCAACTATTTCTTGTATGTTTAATCCATGTTTTAAGTTTCATTCATATTGGTCTTATAGTTTTTATTTTATGGTCTTTCAAAGTCACGTACTTGAAACTTTTTTAAGTTTCAAATTGGTGGTTTTGAAAGCTTATAAATTATTATTCATCAACCCTTTTTACGAAATTCTTTTCATTTTCAACTATTTATTATATGTTTAATCCATGTTTTAAGTTTCATTTATATTGGTCGTATAGTTTGTATTTTACAGTCTTTCAAAGTCGCGTACTTGAAACAGAATCCCGCATCGGAAATGCAGAATGTTCTGTGCAGGAAAATAGAACCTGAATCCCACATCGGAAATGCAGTATGATTTCCTGGGCAAGCCCTCTTATAAAAGAGAGCCATGGGTGATGGTTTCTGTCAGAATCCAGACTGCTGTAATGGCAGTTCTGCTGGATATTAAATAGCAGATAAATTCTGCTGAATTTTATGTTTTGTTTGTATATATATATATATATATATATATAAAACAAAACAATACAAAATAAAATTAAAATTAAAAAAAAAGTTACTGTAGGATGCGTGAACCCCGTTCACGCATCATTCATCAACTTCGTGAAGGATGCGTGAACCGCGTTCACGCATCCTTCAGCGCGGTTAAGATGCGTGAACCCTGTTCACGCATCTTCTCGGGGTCAGTGATGTGTGAACGGGGTTCACGCATCTTGGACCCAGTTTTAAAAATATGGGAACCCTAACCCCTTTTACCTAATTTTTGTTTTTTTAAACCCCAGAAAAAAAAATTATCCTTAATTTTCACACAGGCCACCCTCCTTGTGCGTGGTCTTTTTCACATGTTCGATGTCACTCTTCTAGACATAATCGTCAAGTGCTTCTTACACCCAAAGCATCTACATTACACACCCTTCTCTCGTGCATCCCTTCAGGTTCACATGATGCTATTTTAAGGTACCATGGGTGGTGCTTCCCATTGCGTTGCATCACTTCATGCTTCTTCACATAGGAACAATAATGGGTATTGCTTCTTCACATAGACATACTTACGTGAACCCCCCAATGGATCACTCCATAACACCCCCTCACCATGGAATTTATGACGCCTTCCCTTTTCTAAGGGGCGAGAGCTATCAGTTATGTAATTCTTAAGGGGTGTGTAGTGAACCCACCTCGTCTGAGAAGCATGACATTAAATCTCCAAGTGCCATCATCCTCATCACATGACGTCAAACTATGGCCTCACCCCATGCATTATACGTTGGGTGCCCTATCCCGGACATTCTCAAAGCCCACTAGTCTCTATGGGAGTGAGATCATTCCTCACACAGAATGAGATCATTTTTATCAGAGCAACATCTATCTGTGAGGAAAGTGAAACCACCGTGGTGTAAGCCCCTAGCATTTCTTACAGGAGGTAGCACCCCTACTCCTCCTCTCTTCCTCGGTGGAAAATCTGTCTCCCTTTGGGATATTGTACCACATGGGCCTCCACCCTAGAGTAAGTCCCAATATCCATCTCCTCAATCCGCGGACCACGCGTAAGCCCCTGTTTACTCTTTGGGCCACTAAATACGTTTAAGACCCACTCCACTTCACACGAACACACCTTTCGTGACGTGATTTTCAGGTCTCTACTACCTCTTATTTCTCACACCAAGCAAGACTCATGTGGGCTTAGAGTGAGCATCGACCATGACACCCTATTTGGGCCAGCTAGAGAGTAAGCCCCAAACACCACACCTTAACTCCGTGGTCTTTGATCCTTGCCTAGGTAAGGTACGTAGAAGCCTCCCTGAGGTTCAATCCCACCATCCATTAGTTCTAACCATTTCATGTCGGTCCACCACACCTGAACTACGTGGTCTTTGTTCCTTTCCAAAGAAAGGTATGTAGGAAGACTCCCTGAGGTTCAAGCCCACCATTCATTGATTATGACCATTTCACATTTTTCCACCACACCTGAACTACAAGGTCTTTGATCCTTGCCAAAGAAAGGTACGTAGGAAGACTCTCTGAGGTTCAAAGCCCGCCATCCATTGGTCCCAATAATATTTTCTTATGAAGTACATGGTCTTTGATCTTTTCCAAGGCAAGTTACATAGGAATCCTCCCTGAGGTTCAACCCAAAATACCGTTGGTTCCGACCCCCTTCACATCGGACCACATTCATCCTGCATGACGTTAAATTGCATGCCCCAATTTCATCCTGCAATACGTTAAACTACATCCACTATCCCAAAATAAGTAAACTTTGATCCTTTCCAAGGAATGGTATGTATTAAGTCTCCCTGAGGTTCAAGCCCAACAAACATTATTCCCAACTCCCTTCATGTCGTTCCACCAACAACCATCCTGAACTGCGTGGACTTTGATCCTTGCCATGGAAAGGTTTGTAGGAATCCTCTCTATGGTTTAAGACCAACACCCATTGGTCCCAACTAGTTCATGTAGGTTCACCCCTGTCCTCCATGACACTAAACTGTCCCCTATCTAGTGGTAAACTGTTGTGAATACCGTATCCAACGGTAAGCTGCTGTCAATCCCCTATCAACCGCTAAGTCATTTTCAATCCCCTATCCAGCGGTAAGCCATTGTCAATATGCTATCAAGCACTAATCCATTTTCAATCCCTTATCTGGTGGTAAGACGTTGTCAATCCCTATCCAGCGGTATGTCATTATTAACCCCACTCAGTGGTAATCCATTGTCAACCTCATTTTGCGGTAAGCCTTTGAAGTCCCCAATCGATGACAAGCTGTCATCAGATGAACTATGCAGACTTTGATTCCCTAACACAGGGATACATAGGACGCCTCCATGTGGTTCAAGGACATCATCCATTTCTCATTGTGATCTATCCCTCGATCCCATGTGTTTTAGGAAGATAATTCACCAACCGCGAGTTTCTATTTTCTATAGATCCCATGCATGCATCCTTTCTCATGGGACGCCTCCCCAGGTGTCCCATCATCCCAACGAATATGAAGACTTTGATTCCCTGCCATGGGGATATGTAGGAGGACTCTTCGAGGCTCAATACCAACATCACCATCATCCTTGAGTCGACTCCATCTCATTCTCCATCCATGCCACATATCCATCCATTATCCATCTTGATTCTTACCTGAGCCACCACATCCCAGTGGGATCGTGCCACCTCATTCCCCATTCCCTTTTACAACAATCAGGTAGCTAACCTCACATTATCCCCAACATCAGTGTTCACTCCAGGGGTTGGACCCATTTGATCTACTCTAGTTATTGTTAGGATCAGTCCGATCTATCTCCCCTAGATGTTAAACTCACGACATAACCTGTGTTTAACATTGGAAGCCGAGGAATACCTTAGATAAATGCCTATGTCATATTATTCCCCACATTCGATGTGGGATACCTCAGGCTTCTGCACCCTCGAGAATCCCTATAATAAGGGGAAGAAACCATGACGCACTAGTGTTCCAGCATCCAGAAATGCTATTGATGTCCAACGTGACTACTCCCCACACTGAAGATTTCTACCCTGACCGGACCCCTTGGAATGTCCTGAAAAAAGCAACGTAATTAATCTTCATCCACGAAGAAATGGCACTAGGAAGAGTTTCATGAACAACATCTTAGTCTATAAGGGAAACACAAACTTGGTGACGATTTCTGAGGAATCCATAGGAGGAAATTAAATCCTGTAATCTTGTTTCGATTAAGGAGCAAACATCCCTAAATAAGTGACAGATGTCGCCCGCCTTTGGAAAGCGGGAATGTTTGGAAATAGCTGCGCGTCCTCCACAGACAGATGTGTGTGTGCCCCAACGAAGTGTCAAAAACAATGTTCCCACAAGTCACATGGAAAGTGTACATGATTCTTAGGGAATTACATACAAGGGTAATACCATTTTATTGTCGGACCAAGGATTAAAAATATTTTGGGTTCATCTAGACATTTAGTGAGGGTGGAATCTCTTTTAGGGTAATTATTAAGGCCATGTCCTAACCTTCCATATATCAAACATAACCTCAATGCATTAAATGATGAACAACTCAATAATCCAACCAATATAAAAAAATGATAAATTATCATGGTGATTTTTCACGGACAACACACCTCAATTGTTGGAGTTTTATTAAAAAACCACGAATTTATTTATTAGGGAAAATATTTTGTATCATAAGAAAACATTTGATTCCAAAAATTAAATTCAATATAATAAAGCATAATTTTTTAGGTTGCTAAAGACAATTAAAGGATACTTGAATTAATGGGAAATGATAGGGATCGTACCTCAAGATGGAACAAAGCTGAACACTTTAGCTCTTCACACTAGCTAAATTGGAGCTATTGCTACACCCTTTGAGCATGTGCAACTTCAAATATATATAATGAAATCCATCCCCAAAGCACATAGCCTCATTTCAAAGAACATATTCAAAGTGATCGTTACATATACCCTGATATGTATATACTCTCCTCTACACACTTATGTATGCATTTTCACATATATATACATAGGCACACCTAGACACATACATATATATTCACTACTGTTGACAAACATACACATAACAGAGGAAACCACATATATATGTACTTACCTAAACATATTTTAGAAATTCACCTTAGACTTTGGTGAATGCATACCACCCAATAGGGTCCAATGCACTCAGATGGTAGCGGTGAATAGAATCTACTAGAACCACTTCACCTTCAATGGGGGTTGTCAGAATGCACATAAACATGACCCGATAGGGAATTTTCACAACCTAACAAAGAAATAAACTATACAGAAAAATTAAACCCCACCTAGGTCTTTGGCCAAGCTACATCAGGTGATAAAGAAGGAAAAATCATCTATAAAAAGGGAGGAGAAAATGGAAGAAGATCATACCATAGAGATTTGAAGATGAAAATGCATGAACTCGATGGATGAATCTTGATACAAGAAGAGGTTTTAAGGGTGTTATATAGCATGACCAAGGGAGAGACCAAGAGGGGATTAAACGTGACTCTAAGGGGAGAGGAGTGAGATTATGTTTTATGTGTTTATTTTATTTATTTTAATTTATTTCAAAATCTTATCACCTGGAATACAACTTGGTTTGAACTACACTATTTTCTAAACCACATACACACTATGAGGTGAAAAGTGTGGGGATAATGACTCAAAATCACACCATGTGGGCTTGGTAAATGTTTTGGAAAACCATGTGAAACTTGTTCATACCACCATTGTCCCCTTTGAACAAGTAAAAATTGCATCCTTTAGTTGGTTGAATGGTTATAGACAATCCATAAACCCTCTGTACCCTTTCAAAACCATGATTTTTCTTGGTCTAGAATTCGATAAAGTCCTCAAGGGACCCAAGAAACATGTTGGGCCTTAACCCATGTCCAAAAATATCACCTTGAACTGACCAAACTCTCGTAATTTGATTCTGAGTATTAGTTTTAAATTTGGACCATTCATTAAATGAAAACTTTTAAATTCCTTTTCTTTTTCACCTAGTTTAGACAATATGATGTTAAAATTTGATTCATCATGTATTCTAGTGTAGGATCAACTTTTTGAGGGGATTTTTGGAAAATACAATTTGGTGGATGAGGATTTATTTGTGTCTGTGGTTGACTATTGTTCCCTAGTTGGTTCCATGGTTGTTGAGGTTGGTTTGAATACCCCAATTTCTTATAATCTTTTCTATCTTTACACCTAGGGTTAGTGGTATAGTAAGGTTCATTCCTAAATGGTTGGTCTTATGGGTGGCATGGAAATATTTCCTCAAAAGCCCCATATTTTTACTCAGTTTAGGGAATTTATTATAATAATGGGTGCTAGAAGAACATATACCAATATGGATGGGAGGAGGAGATTTGGATTTACCTTGGGAAAAAGAATGTCCTCGATGATGGGTACATAAGTCTTCAAACTTCATGTCCACCTTATTATCAAACTCATAACACCACACCTCATGGACACATCAAATGCGAACATTGGTCCATGAACAGAATTATTGATTGTTTTGTTCAATGATTTCTATGAGGGTCGTTAACTCAATTAGATTCCTATAAACTAGTGCACCACCTATAGAGGAATCAATAATTTTTTGATAAATATGATTTAAACCATAAAAAAAATACTATATTAAAATTTGATAACTTATTTGGTGGTGCGGTCAACATGAACAAAGCCATTTACAGTTTTCCCAATATTAATGATGTTTTCCCCTTATTATTGGGTTATTCGAGAGAATTCATTCCTTATAGTCACAGTTTAAAGAGGTTGAGATGTAATTTTTAATAAAAAGTATTTTAATGTCTGCCCAGCCACTAATATGAGAAACAACATATTTTATCAAATCCTCTATACCGACTTCTAATGAAAAAATAAATTCTACAATATTTACTTTTTCTTCATCTACATTATCTTTTTTCAATGTAGAACACACAATATGAAATTATTTTAAATGATTATATGGATCTTCTCCCGCATGTACATGAAATATTGGTTATAATTGAATTACATGTCATTTAAGTTCAAAATTGGGGGTCTCTCCTTGTATTTGAATATAGGTTTCTTGGAAATCAACATCAGTTGAAGTTAGTTATTTCAATGTTCAGTTTTTTTCATCCATATAACGAATTTTTTTTAGTCTTGATGTTTATTTCTAAAGAATAAAAAGGATATGAAGCGTTTCAATGTCCTGTGTTTCCTCCTTAAATGTATTGTTTGTTTCTTCTTGGTGTCGATAAGACAAGATCTTCTCTGGTTTATCTTCAAAATAATGTATTTCACCTAGTGAAGATCTTGTTAAGAAAAAGTACTAAAAATGTATTTTTTTAAAAGTAAACTAAAAAATGAAGGAATAAAATAAGTGAATGAATAATTAAAAAATACAGAATAATTTTATAAAAAATCATAATAAAAACAAAATCTCTAAGATGAAAAAAAAACAACAATTTGATTGCGTTTTCAAGAAATGTAAAAATGATTATATTTTAAAAGTTTATTTATAGCCTAGGTAAGACCCTAGGTCATCTCTAAAGGATATTTGTTTTTAGAGTGTTTATTTTAAATAAAAAGTACTATGGGGGGGGGGGGGGGGTTGAAAATACTTTTATGAAAATAAGTAAATTTAATGATTTTAATAGTTGAAATATCATGTAGAATTTAAGAAATATGAGATTAATGGGTTATTTTTATTTCACTATATAGATTTCATGTTAATTTTTCTTTGACATTAATTCATGTTTTGAGTAAATGTTATTTTTAAATTAATATGAATCCCAATTAATTCCTATGTTTTTATTTCAATGATTAAAGAATAAAAAAATGATACAAAAATTTTATTTCCAAGGTCAAACAAATATTAATGGAAAATGAGATTACATATTATATTTAAATCTCAATAAATTGGGTAATAAAAATATTCTTCTATTTTCTAATAAAACCCGAACAAGTCACAGACAAAAAAAACTTACTCCGACTAGTTAGAAATTAAGAGCATAACATTCACAGGCATGAAAAAAAGAATTACAATATAAAATAATGAAATATACATGGAATGAAATGTTTTAACACCAAAAGTACTATCAAAAAGTATCTAATATATTTATAATATCTCCCTTGACATGTATTCATCTCACTCATAATGAATTACCATCATTTCGACTGACACTGAGAGGAGAAAGAAGACCAGGTGGATCGATTTATTCATCCATGATCCCCCTATGAGGATAGGGGCCTCCAGAACTTATAGGATCAGGAGAGGAATAATGTAGAACTAAAAAATTAAATCACTTAACTAATTGTTATAAATTATTAATGGGGTGCCCAAAGTACCAATTTATTGGTACTGTAGAAGGTGGTTTTGTTCACACAAATTTTGTAAAACAACATTGACAATGGTTTTAAACATATATAAAATCTTATATCACATTGTAGAAATCTAATTTTATGTATCCAATAATATTTAATATCTACATCAATATTTTGGCATCATTTGGAGGTTTAAAGCTAGATATATGAATGAAACACAACACACTACATTTGACTTAGTACAGATTCAGTGGCATGGACATATCAATTCCTTTGGTCCCTTTAATGGAACAATTGGGATTTGGTGTCTTCATAAGAGTTGTAGAAAATTAATTTTGGATAATATAACCAAAATGAATCCTAGTGGAATTCAAATATTATCTGATGTGTCTGTTTGAGTCCAATTTTGTTTATAGAATCTTGCACATTTTGGCATGTTTTTCTTAAACATCATCTTAGGCCCTCGAAATAACCACCACCCATGATGAAATCATCTAAACAAGTGAAATTACCAATTTTAAAATTATTTAAAAAATATATAATCAAACGTGAGGTGAAATATATTATTAAATTTGGAATAAATGATAAAAAAATAGTTTAACACAGTGATGTAAGGGTGAAAATAACTAGTGAATCACTACAAATCTAGAGACCCCCATAGGTTTCCATTATCATCATGATTTATATATTAACTATAACATCCTGATATTTTATGTAATATATTAATTAAATTTAATTTAAATTCTTTGGTATCATGAGTTAGATAAAATTAATGGTCTGAATTAATTAAACACAATACCAGTTTTATCATATGTTGCACGAAACATTGAGTTTCTTCAATAACTTATGTTATCTAAAAGACCGAGTCCTTCCATACAAAAATATACTTTTACTATTATGATAGTTATCATCTACTCCATAGAGTGGATGTAATGAAAAATATTTAATAAATTTTGAAAATTTTGTTTAAACATGTTTATTTAACAAATTCTCTGGGGACCAATAAATTATAAATGAAAATAAAAACCAATTGAATATAAAGGATGTGTTTTTTTAGAAAAACTATTTTTATGACCACAAGGGAATTTTATATTAATAAATTAAATTAATAAATATTAGTGAATTATATTAATGAAATTTTTAGCTTATATATTGAATTAAATATTTTTCAATTCATCCAATATGTTTTATAGGTATAAAATAAGGACAAATCCAATTTTATGCATATATGCTACATTTTCTTTTAAAGGTTGTTTTGACTCCTTTTAATGGGATATTTTTAAAAAAAATAAAAAAATAAAAAATTATATTTTTTTAAAAGAAAAATATAATTCTTATTTTAAATATGAATGTAAAAATTATCTTAGTTTTATTTTTTTTTAAATTTTCAACAAAATTTCATTTTTTATGATTAGTGAAAAAAATTAAATTTAAGTGAAAACTAACATTTCATCTAAATAATTTATAATGTTAAATTATATTTTAAATTTATTTTAAAGTATATTTAGTTTAATTAAACACCAATAATTTTAATTTATTTTTTTAATAAATTTCACATTGAAATTGAATATAAAAACATTTCAATCTTTAGAACAATTTTACTTTAAAAACCCATTGTTTTGTCCCATCTCACAAATAATTGTAAATTAATTTCTACCTATTTATTAAATTGAATTTGAAAAAATGTATTCCATATTGGTAATAACAATAACTAAAATTTTCTATTAAGTTAATAATTGATTTTTACAAAAAATATTCATGAATGAACTTAAAACTAATTACATCGATTAAGGTAAAAACATGATTACTTAGTGGTTAAACATTATTCTTTAGGGGCCAAATGAACCAAAAACATTTCAAAACCAATTTTATTTCCATATTTGGTTCATATAATATCTTTTGTAAAAACAATTTCATTGTTTAAGGCACATTATGTAAGGGATACATTCCCATATTATTTTCTTTTTGGTATTTATAGGAATGAAACTCCTCCACCATTATAAAAGGGAATTCACTCTCTCCCATTATACACACCTATAAATTATTTTTAATCCATAATATACTCAAATTAATTCCTTGAATACCTCAAATAATACTTGAAGCCTTATAATGGGACGAAATCCAACCAAGGATATTAATTTGTGCAAATGAAAAGGAATTACCTGAAGAAGATGTAATGTTTAACAATGAAGAAATTTGTTTTCTTTATTTATCAAACCCATTAATTTATTTTAATATCATTGTCATATAATAAACTAATTATATTCAATATAATGATATGTTTTTAAGTGTAGTAAATACATATTCAAAAAATTCCATCACTTGGGATACATAATCATTGTTCATTTGTTTGGAGGACTACCGCCTCGTGAACCGACATTGTTCGTTCTTCCATTACCAACTATAAAAGTTACGAATAATGATAGAAATATAATTTTTTTATGAAATTTATGACTAATTTATTCTATTTTAATTATTAAATTCAAAATAAATTCATTCTTTCCATTTTTTTTGTGATATGATAAATCTTTTGTGGACTTGTAAACTATCGCCTCCTCAAAGTGTTCTGATTTGTTCATTCATTACATGGAATTTATTAAAGATGGGTTAAATAGATATATGATATAGATATATATATAACACAAAAATACTACTATAATTATATAATATATATGTATTGATATATATATATATATTATTTATCTTCTTTCTTTCCATAGGAGTAGAAAATGTAAACAATGTTCATGTATATGTACGGTTTATCATCTCCATGTACGGTGTATTTAATTTACTATTTTTATCATTTATGGGTTATTATAAATACATATATAAAGAATATATATGATAATTATATAATTGGTTGCATTATTGAAATGGGGAAATCATGATCAAAGTAATAGGATAAGAAATGATAATTCAAAACATGTATAAAAAACAAAGCTATTATTACCCAAAACAAAATGTTAACATGGATTTGTTAATAAAGGGTAATAACATGTTGTAATAAAATAATATATGGTATTATATATATTAATATGGTAATTTTTGGATTGATAATAAAATAATATTTGTTATACTGTAGTTTTTAATGAGTATAATGGACGTCAATACTTATAGTAAGGGGATCTCTAGTCTCACATTTATTTCTACGAGACTTATGCCATATCGACTGTTCGCTTCATTTTCGTGGTTCATATACATAACTATGACATGTAATATCATGAATTTAATTTATTTAATGATATTTATTGTTTCAATTGATGGTATTATTTCATAGATCTCATGATTCAATGGTTACTCAAGTAATTAGGGTTTTCTCATCTTACTTTTATTTCTGTGAGATACATGACATATACTCCACTAATTTTTGTTGTCTAGTGTATATAAATTCAATGAATTTATTTTATGAATATTATCATTGAATATATTTGGATTTATCTATGTAATTTATTATATAGATTTCATGGGTTTTAAAATTTCAATGTTATAAAATTAGTAAGATATTTTTGGCACAATTATCATTCTTTAAGACATTTTTTATATTATTCACGTATCTTATTTTATAAGGTGTATATACTAAATCTTTTATATGTTATATAATTATTATATTTATTCTCATGATATTATATCTTTCATTTAGTGTTATTATTTCATGAGGATTATGATTCAAAGTTTGAATAGTGGTAAAAGTCTTTTGTTACCATCTCATCAATTATCAGGATTTTGTGGGATTAATTATTCGATGTAAAAATATTAAAATTTATTAGAGTTATATTATCCAATTTTTATTAATCATAATTTTAATTAATTTTAAAAATTTTCCACTATTATTTAATTAAAATTTATGAGAATCTATTCTAAAAATATCTGACTTCATTTCTCTTCATTCAAAAATTTCTATCCCATAAAAAATGTTTTCATATTTTTTCCAAATGCTTTTATGTGATATTTGAAGCCAATTTTTTATAGAAATAATTTTTAAAATGATTTATGTTTTAAAAATAATTTTATTTTATTTTAAAAAACATGATTTATATGTTTTCATGTTTTTTTTCAAATAACATGATTTAAAAAATAATAATTTTAAAAAAGTGTTTTCCAAATTGAAAATTTTATTTTCCCTAAGAATGTTTTAATGATATTTTAATATAATTTATATTAATAAAATTCAAAAACCCTTATTTTTAAATGTATTCTAATGGGTATATTTGTTATTTCTACCATCCTCATTCTGTTATGGATGGATTAAGAGTGTTTTAATTAGTATAATATGGAACCCATTAATTTTCCATCAATTATCCATGTTTGTGAAGATATTGTTATAAAGCCTATTTCTTTTTAATCTGTTAATCATGATTTAAATAGATAGTTATATAATCCTTTTATTTTCCATAGGATAATTATAATTCAAATATACTGTTATAGAACTCATTTCTTTTCCACAGTTGAATCAATTAATAAAAGAGAAAATGGTTGTTCCTATGATTTTATGATGAAATGAAATAATTTTTTTGAATATGTAATTGTACATAGAAATTTTATGGGTGGTTAAATTATAATCCAATGGTGGGTGGTTCCATTATAAACCTATTATGTGTGGTTTCGTGATAAAACATAGATGGACGGTTCCTTAATATCACTACAATTCATTGGGTATAGAAGTCAATCGTATAGTTATTCCATTTGTAATAGTGATTATAGGATTAAAGTTAAAACAATGTACCAAGTAATGTACATATTTTCGTTATAATTTCTATGGGTTTATAATGCTTTTCATGATCTATTTTGAAATAACATGACTCATGATTATTTATTTTGATGACTCTTTCCTTTACCATTATGTCATATTAGATGTTCCATGTATTAATGGGTACAAATTATTTTATTGCTCACTTACACACTTTTGTTATGTAATCATATTCATATGAACTCTTTATCTCATTGATGAGATTAAATTATTAACATGTGTTTACTAATAAAAATAAATTGAGCTCACCATTCTTATTTTTTCATTTCCCCAGTTTATAAAAAATGAGATTGAAAGATTCATGTCTATAATGTATTTCACAAGGATGATGTTGATCGCCTATTACGAAATAAGAAAACCTTGGTTAAGTGGGAGTAATTACCTTTCAATATTAAGTGAATTGTTTTCATAGTATTTTTTACTAAATATATAAAAATATAAACCTAAAAGTTCATTTATAATATATGTGATCCATGTTTCTTTTGATGATGTTATGTTTAGATGGAGAGTTTTTTTGTAAAAAATACCAGAATCATAACTGAGAATGTAAATCTATGGATTTCAATAGAAGATCTGAGAGTGAAGGTCCTGGGCTGTTATAGTTGGTTTATAAGGTTGGGTAAGATACATTTGGAGATTATTATTTTTTCATGATAGGATATAATAAGAGTTATGGATACCATCATTGGTCTATAAGATTATTCATGATAAAATATCCAATGTCCTAGACACCTAATTTGATGATTTTATATAGTAAACAATTATGAGTCTATTAATGATATTTTTGGAGATGTATTATTGGGTTGATGTACATGTAAAACATAGGTTTAATGTGAATTATTCTTTTACATTTTTTTGGAATAATATTTATGGTATTGATAACTTTTATAGTTTATATGATCTTGTATATTGAGGTTATTATTGGAAGACAATTATTATCATATAGATAACCCAAGTATTGAAAAGTGATTTAGTGACTAAGTGATTAATGTTACTTCAAAAGATATTATCCATATTTTTATTCTTGAAATATAGAAGGTATGAGGCACATATTGAGGTTAAAACAATCTTTATTTTTAGGTTATTTATGTTATTTGGGATATAGAGTTACAAAATTATTTAGTTTAAACATTGGGTATTACTAATGAATTTTTAATATTATTTTATCATATAAAGGTTTATTCATTTTGGGGATTTTCATACCATGTGTGAATAATTTTGGTGATGGTTAATTTTTAGTGATAATAAGAATATACTATTATCAATTTTATGGTTATGCAGTATTTAAAATGTGATTTTAGCTTTTCAGGTGTGAAAAAATCCTCTTGAATACTCATAGTTTGGAGAAAAATGTAAAACTGTTGTGGAAATTGGTTAAAGGATGAAAATTGACTTGTCAGGTAAGTATATTTCGATATTTGTTTAGTCAATAGGGTGAATGAATCCTCCAATTTTAGGAAAAGGATTGTGATTCAAATTATTCTATTATTAACACCTTTTTTATGATATCAATGATCATTTATTCACAAAATTGTTTTGTGGTTTTTTGGTCATTGAATTCCTATTAACCACATTATCTATCACTCTCTTTTAGTCCAAAGGAATTAGTTTTAAAATAACATCCATATTTTAGTTCCTTTAAAATGATCTACCTATGTGGAATCCTAGTTATACGTGTCTTCCAGTGAACTTTTGGTTTCACAATTTCCCTTTTTATAGGATGTTTTATTTATTTTGTAACACCTCAAAATTATAATTTAGGAACATTGTATTCAAAAGCATGAAAGACAAACAAAAACATGTTTGTAAAGGAATATAATATCTCAACACTTTAAACTAAATTTACTATTTTAAATAAACTCAATCATTTAGATATCTTTTAATGTACTCAACGCTAAGTTAGATTGGGTCATATGCAATAATGACATTCTTCGATAGCTTGTGTTATATACAAGACATAGTATTATCGAATACTATTAATATGATTATTTAAAATGAAATTTATGTCATATTAATAAACATTTAGTTTATGAATTGGATTAAATAACTTATGAAAATATATAGTTTAATTCTTTGGTTTCCAATTAATTATAAATGAATATAGAAACTAAATTAATATAAACAAAATGTTTTTATGAAAAACTATTTTATGCTCCAAATGCATTTTATCTTAATAAATTGTATTAATTAATATTAGTAGATTATATTAATTAAATATGTATATATTATATAGTAAATAAATTATTTTGGACGTTTTTTGATATATTTGATAATTATATGATAAGAATAAGTCCAAGTTTATATATAGACAACTATATTTTTCAAAATGTAGTTTTGCCACCTTTTAATAGAGAACCTATATTAAATAAAAATCATGACAGTTATATAAACAATATTTTTGCAAATAAACTTAACATTTGAAAGTTCAATTTTAAAATAATATTAGGGTGAATTTTTGGTATTATTCTAAAACATTTCATTTTTTGTTGAATATGGAAAAATACTAAATTTTAATTAAAAACAACTTTTTTATCTTATTTATTTATAATGTTAAACTATATTTTTTATTGGTATTAAATTATAATTATAAAAATTGTAAATATAATAGTACAATTTATGTCATTTTCATTCAATTTCACACTGATATTGGATATAAAAACATGTCAAACCTTTTAATAATTTTACTTTAAAAACTCACGTTCTCATCATGTCTACAAGATTATTTTTTACTTAATTTTTTTCCAATTATGTTATTGGAATTTATAAATATATATTTGATATTTTAATCATAATAATTTATAATTTATATTGATAAAAAAATATTTTTTTACCGAACAAATTAGTGAAAGTAAAAAAAAAATTAATTACAATGATTAAGAGAAAATGTAGTTTAACAAGGGATTGATCTTGAAACTTAAGGGAAAAATGATGTTTAAACATGTGAAAACCACATTTTATGTTAATATTTTTACCATATACCCATTTTTTTATAATCACAATCTTTATTGGAGTCACATTATGTTAGGGATACATCTCAATAATGTTTACATTTTTATATTTACAAAAATGTCATTCCTCCCCCACTATAAAAAGACACCTCGTCTAATTATTGACACATATAAATCCATTTAGATCATAAAATAAATTCCTAAATAATATAATTAAATACATACCTTAATCATAAATACCTCACATTTGGTACAAATCCATCCAATGAAGTCTTTGTGTATAAACTAATAAGAGTTACCTAAAAGAGAGGTAATGTTCTTCAATGAGAAATTTTGTTTTATTTTTTCTATACCAATTAAATAATTATTGTAACATGGTTATATAATATAATAAGTATCATATATAATTTAAGGTTTTTAGGTAATTTTATTATTTTCCCTCCCAAACACTTTCATGAAATGGGATACACAATCATCGTTCATGTTTGTGAAGGACTACCGCCTCGCGAACTGATGTCATTCGTTATTCAATTACCACCATTAATGGTTAGAAATAATGATGGATTTATATATTTTATATGATATTTATAATTTATTTTTGATTATATAATTTTTATATAACACATTCCTTTATGCATTCATTTTTTGTGGGAATACGATAACATCGTTTGTGGACATGTGGACCACTGCCTCCTCAAAGTGATATGAATCATTCAAACCATACATGGAATGTATTAAATTTGATTTTAAAAAAAATATGTGATATATATAAAATAAATATGACACTTTATTTATAATATAAATATATATAATTCATTTTTCATTCTTATAAATAGGACAAGAAAATGGAAGTAGTTTTCATGTATACGTACGACTTACCATCTCCACGAACGGTGCATTTCATTTAATATATTCCAATTTTATTTATCATTAATATATATATATATAATGAATATATATATGATATTAAAATCATGTTTTACAACCATTATATAATGAAATAATTATCTACATAATTGTAATAAAAATAACAAGTGAAATCATACTTGAAAAACTAGGCCATTAACACATGAAATAGTGAAAAACAGAAAAATTATTAACATATGGGTCATAAGACAATATAAGAATATAATATATGAAATTATAAAAATTATTATATTTTAGGTATAAGTTAGTGACATGCATAAAACTAATATATAATAGGATAATGTAATTTTTCCTAGAAAGAAGCGCAATGTAAGATATTTCATCATAATTACATAAAATTAAGGAATATTGTAATGTTACACACCTAGGTTACTTATATGGTTAATATAATTCCCATTTAACTTTTAATATCTTCAATAATTTATTATCCCTATTATTTTGAGTTTAAATTGGAATTATTTCATCTAAGGGTATTTAAACATAATGTTACCAAGTTGGTAAGAAATTTCATAACTCAAATCATTTTCATTGGGTTATATTGTGTCCTCATTGTTGTTAATATTATATGATTATGTGTATAATTAATTTTAATATATATTGATTTATTTACAATTCTTATATGTGGATTTAATTTTTATACATAGAATAAATTCCTTTATTAACAACCACTTTAACATTATCATCATTTTATGGGTCTATTTCAAAATCTCTTTCTATTCGAGATAACTTATTCTTGAAATTCCATTATAATAATTTATATGATAATTGTTCAATAAAACAATTAATTTTCTTCTCCCTTGTTTATTCATAAACGTTTTCATGTAATAGTTTCATTTCCCACTATTTGATACTCAATGTTGTTTATAAAATGGTTTTAATAAAACCCAACTTCATTTATCTCTTTGGTTGGAAATCAGATTCTCCTAAAAACCTTGTTTTATAAAAATGTTTTCAAAAACGTTTATAAGATTTCAAAAATATTTTGTTAAATAAATAATTACACATTTTATTATTTTAATGATTTTTAAGGATTCTTGTCATCTTAATCTGAATAGTTAATTTTTTTGACCTTTTTATCGTGCAAAAGGAATGTTATTTTTTAGCTTGTTTGACATGTAAGAAATTACCTTATATCATTTTATCGATGCATCCTTTGAAAAAATCCAATAATTTTTGTAATAAAAATATTTCCAGTGTTATTTAAATTAAATGGAGTTATAATTTTTTTTCAATATTAAACAGATACTTTAACCTAGAATATTTCAATGGCATATTTACTATATTTCCATTCATTAACGACAACAACCCTTTATTGTAAATACACTTAACCTAGTTTCCCAACATCAGATCCTTACATTATTACTTTGGAATAGATAAATTAAATTATTCCTAAAAGAGAAATTTTTTTAGTAGTTTTGGAATCTTTATTACATAGAAGATCATTACTTTACAACATGAATTGAAATGAAATATAACAACTCCAATTGAAATACCCATAGACTCATAGAATATCACTACAATTCATTCATAATATACATATTCACATTCAAGGGGAAAAAAATAAAATATAGTAAATGGGTTATCTTAGATGCTCAGTAAGGTCAATTAATAAAGAGAAAGCTAATATAAATACAAGGCAAGGTTAATTAATAAGAACACATGCCACAAGAAAATAATCCTGAGAATAATATAGAAAAAAAGAAGAATAAATTATGACATGTAAATAATCACATGAGAATGAATCTAAACCATGGGTATTATACTAGTTAAATATTCACATGGATTATCACTTACTAATATCATAATGAGATAATAAATAATTCTAGTCATCATAATCATACCATCGAGGCCTCAACCAAGACACCTGAAATTAAATGGTTAAGACCTCGACCAAATCCATATCTATTTTGTCTCATGATACCTAATGATGAATGTAGTAGTTATAGTGGGACCCACATACACTTACTAAGTCTAATGGATTCTTTATTTGAAATGAGATAAAGATAAACAACATAAAAAATATGAAATGTAAATAAATTTCCCCCATCTTTAAACATATTCATTAAAAATTCTTGAGTTATATGGTGAATGATATTAAGATAGAAAATACAAAGTCAAACTGATCATGGACCATTTAAAAAAATTTATATGATAATAATTTAATATAAATCTAAAAAAACAAAAAACTAAACATTAGTGTTAATATAGATGAAATTAATTTTATAAAATCATCGATGAATTCTTGAGAGTAATACACTTTTTTCTTTGAAAAGATGAGGTATTTTGGAAGAATAATTTGTAATAGTTTTAATGTTTTGTATAAAATTAGTAATAAAAACCATTATTTTTAATTAAAAACGTATTTATATTATAAAAATAATAGTTTTTTAAAGTCTATTATGAATGGTATTTGAAAATGGGTAGGAAATCGAGAAGTTCCCTATTATAAGGCTTTTTATTAGGAGGAATTGAAAAAGGAAACCTTATAGATTATGAATTTCATATAAATGAAATATGAAATAATCTGGATAAATGAGTTAGTATTGTATAAATAGAACGTATAATAATAATATAAAAAAATGAATAATTTGAATAGAGCATAATGGGAGAATGTATAACCTGAATGAAAATGTAGGTTTGGGATGAAACCCAGACTTTATGTACAAAAGTGTTCTACACTTGACCACAATGTACTTGATATTAAAATTAATTCCATTAATTAATTAATTAGTAACTTTTTATACATTTTTTTATTTAATATATTTTTATTATATTCATTTATAGTATTTATGATGAGTTATAAGATATAATTTTATCATTTGGGGGGGGGGGGTTCATTTCCTTTGTTTTCATGATCAATTTACTTATATATCAGTATGTGAGTTCATGGAAAATGGTAATGGATATCCATAATATAAGTTATATGTTATTAATTAGCATATTAAAAATTATATGTTTATATAATTCATTTGGTTATTTTGGATGGGCATGAATCATTAGCTAAGATGTTAGTGATAATCGTTTATATTTTTTTGTTGGTTTTTGATGATCAAAAAATCTTTTTTTATTAATTAACATCACGTATATATAATGGTTAGATAATATTAAATATTCTATAATAAATATATTATAATATTTTTTAACCATAAAAATGGTATTATGAACAACCTTGAAGGCGTTAAAAGAAATTAAAAACTCTTCTTCCTTGAATGCATTAAATCAACACATCATGAACTATGTTTTGATTTTTAGAAAAAAATGGGAGATAAAAGAATTGATGATGGATTATTACCATAAAACTATAAAATTCTAGTATATATAATATACTAGATATAAAATTTCTCATTAGGATAGGTAGGTGAGGATAAAATAAGAAAATAATAGAATTTGAAAAAAATTAAAAGAAAAATAAAGATGTTTTTACCTCTTGATTATCCTATCCTTAAAAACCACCTTAGTAAAATGGTTTTGTATTTTTATGATAAAAAGTGATAATAAATATGGGGGAAGGGTTTCAAAAGATTATTTGGTAGAAAAAGGAAAATAATAAAAGATTGGAATGTATGACAAGATGGGGTGGGGAGGGGTGATATTTATAGTAGAGGAGAGGTGTGTTTGTTGAATATTTTATTCATTTGATTATTATGTTGGCTCAAGGCTATGAATAGATTGAGAATTATCACTAAATATATAAAAATAATTAATGGTATTTCGATATTATGGTTCTTAAATCACTTGATACTCAATTAATAATGTATATAACTTATAATGTATTTATTTTGTAAATTACCGTATTTTACTATTCAAAAAAATTCATTTATTTTAGAAAACTCCCAAAAATCACCCTTATAATTTTAAGACTAATAGAATTAAAAAATGGATTTTAGTTTATAAAAATAATTTTATAAATATGTGAAATTTAATTTTTAATTATAACAATAATTTATTCGAAAAAACAACAATTTCAATATTATATTCTATGTTATTACACTTTCTCAAAGATAAATAAGGTATCAGAAAACTATCTTTACTCATACGATAAAAAATATTAATTTATGAATTGTTTTTATGAAAATAAATTTTATTTTATGTAATTATTTTAAAAAAATGTAAATAAACATTTATGGTTTATAAAAATACTAATACTCAATTTATCATTTTCAAATCATTTATTTACATAAACTGTTGTATAATTATATCATATTTTAATTTAAAGGATAGAAAAAATTTATTTATACATTTATTGGGGATTTTACAATTTTATTGGATGGTTTATTATTCATAAAGGTCCCATTACTATTCCAAAGGACATGTTACTAATCCATTGCTATAGTATCCTTAACTTCTACAAATACCATTTATTTCATTCATTCTTAATTTATAAGGTTTTTATTATGTTCTATGAGTTATTTCATGGGATTTACACTCCATGAAGTAATTATAAGAATGGAAATTTCATTGTTCGAGTTATGGGTCATTGCATTATCCCCTCATATAAAAAATTCAGCAAAAAAATTTCAAGAATGTCACCTCATTAAATTATTAGCTAGTTATTCTTCATAAATTCCACTGGTTCCCACACCATCTCTTCAATATTAGAATTTTTCTGAAGTACCTTAACCAGTAGAGTTGTCTAATTCCTAAACACATTCTCTCTAGTGTCTAGAATTTGGATAGACGCATCACAATATGATTAACCAGGTTCAAATTCTATTCATTCAATTGTGAGGAAATGCATTGGGTCTGGCATGTACATCCTTATTAATCAGATGTGGAAAAATCATAAAAATTTTAAAGTCTAGGTGGTATTTTCCAATTATAATCCACAACTCCAATCAACCTCAAGATTTCAAAAGGTCGAATTTACATGGGGATTAGTTTTAATTTCATTCCAAATCTTATAAAACCCTTCCATGGGTATAATTTCATGAAAACATGATCTCCCACTTGAAATTACAAAACCATATATTGATTATTGACATTTATCTTCTTCTTATGTTGAGATTATTTGACATGAGTTTGAATATTATTTACATTTTCAATTGTTTCCTCCACAAGATCTGGGACTGTACAGTTCCTTTAACCAAGTAAATTCCAACAAGTTGGTGTATGACATATCTTTCCATACAAATCATTATAAGGTGTAGTTTGAATAATTGATTGGAAACTATTATTGTAGGGAAAATATACCAAAGATAAATACTGATTCCATATACCATTTAAGTAATTTGAGCATGACCATAACATGTATTCTAATATTTTAATGGTCCTTTTAGACATCCTATCTATTTGAGGGTGACTAGAAGTACTCAAATGAAGCTCAGTATCCAAATATTTTTATGACATTTCCAATGAATTTCAATGTAAATGGTGGATTGTGATAAAAAGAAATTATAAAAGGTTCTCAATGAGGTAGTACATCTTCATCAATATAGAGTTTTTCAAGGCACTCCATTGTAAATTTCTCTTTTATAGCGGGGAAATGTGCATATTTGGTTAGTCCATCAACATTTACCCATACAACATTATTATTTCTTATAGTTTTTGGTAATATAGTGACAAAATTCACATTGATTTCATCTAATTTATATAGAGTAATAGGTAGAGGTTTCTTAAATCCTCTTTTATGTTGTATTTCAACCTTTACATGTTGACATAATAAAAATATTGATACATAATCATTCATTTCATGCTTCATATTATACCACATAAAATGTTCTATCAAATATCTAGACATCTTAGTCCTACAAGGTTTTATATAGAAATTTGATCTATGGGAACCATACAATAACCTCCTTTTTATCTCAAGTATAGAAGGAAACAATTAGCCCCCTCCCAAATTTTAGAATTCCACGTTCACACATGAAGCCATTCAACATCCCATAATTCAGAGATTTAATTTTCTTTTAAAGATTCTCAAAATTATATTTAGAACTGTAACCCCATTATAATAAATATGTTTCAGAAACCAATTAAAAAAGTAATGAATTTCACATTCCTTGATAATTCCCATATCTATATTTTCATGATGCATTTACACAATATCCTTGTTAATACTCATTTTTTTTCAAAACTCCATTATCCTTTTCGATCAATGCATCTGATAGTTTATTCTCCTTCCTTGGGTGGTATTGTAATGTACAATCAAATTCGATGATTAGATCATGCCATTACTTTTTCCTAATGTTCAGTTATATCTAAGAGAAGATATATATAAAACTATTGTGATGTGTTTATATCTCACATATTTCACTAAAGAGATAGTTTATCCATATTCTTAAAGAGATTATTACCCCTTCTAACTCAAGATACTGAGTTGGAAAGTATTATTCATGAGTTTTTAGCTTACCTGATACATAGGAAGTATCTATATCATTCTTTATATGGACATAGTCAAGTCCTTTGTTCAATGAATCACTATAAATAAAAAATCCACCATTTCCAGATGGTAGATTCATTATCGGCGCTTTTACTAACAACCTCTTCAATTATTCAAAATAATATTCACATTATTCTGTCCATACAAACATAACCCCTATGCATGTATTACTGGTTAATGGATTACCTAACCAAGGAAAATTCTGAACAAAATGATGATAGTAATGTGATAAACTGATGAATCTATAAACCTCAATTATGTTAATTATTGGAGGCCATTACTGAACCGCATTTTTCTTCATAGGATCAACTGATATTGCATCAATAGAGGCAATATGGATAACCAATGAAACTTTTTGAATCTAGAATTCATACTTTCTAAACATACAATATAACTCTTATCATCTAAGATTATCTAGAACAACTATAATGTGGTTCTCAAGGTCCTCATAGATTTTGTAATATATGAATATATTATCAAAAATTTCCAAAAGAAAAATCATCAATATATTTCGTGATGACTATCTTCGTTAGATCTATAAAAATATAGGGTGCGGTAGTAATTTCAAATAGTATTACTATAAAGATGTAATTTCAAAACCTAGTTCAGAATAATTTATTTGAAATATATTCTTTCCACACACACAATTCATGAAATGTAGATAGAAGGATAATCATTAAAAAATATTGATCTCCATTAATTTGATTAAATAAATAATCAATGGTATGTAGCGTGTGCAATTTATTTATTGCAATAACAATTATTTTTCTATAATCAATCCAAAACCTCACGAATCTATCTTTCTTGTTTACAAAAATAACAGGGGCTCCCCATGGGGAAACACTTGGGATAATAAATTTATTATTACTCAATTAATCTAGTTATTTATTCAGATATAATAATTCCACAGTGGCCATTCTATAAAGGGTATTTGATATAGGTCTTCCACTAGGAATTGAATCAATAGATAACTAAACTTACCACTCTAAATGATGTACATTTAAATCCTATTGAAACGCATCAAAAAAATTCTTTCAAAATTGGTACATATTTAATTTGATGATTTATTTTCTCATAAATAGATTATGTTTTCTCTTCTGCACAAGAATTTGATAAAAAAATATCTACTATTGGTGGATCCAGATATGTCTCAGATGATGAGGGTTCTACTCCAAATATAATGGAATATGTATATTCCTCACCAATCATAATTTCATTACTTTTTTTTCAATTTATTTTCAGATCATATTTTGAAACATAATCCATACTAAGGATTATATCAAAGTAAATCATAGGTATGATGAAAAGGTTAGTAACTAAATCACACTGATGTGTCTTAAAGGTGTCTGAACGATACATTTTTGGTTGCAATTATACATCCGAGTGGAGTTTTTAATGATAAATACTTTATTAAATCTGAAGGAAAATGTCTATTTTTTTTGAAAAAATGTGAAGATATAAAAGAAATAAATGACCCAAAACCAAATAAAGAATTTAATATGTTCTAACAAATGATTAATGTACCTACTAACAAATCAATAAGAACTATATCCTCTATAGTTGTGATTACATAAGACCATCCTTTATCCCTTCACCTTTTATGAGGAATGTTTCCTTGATTCTTAGGACAATAATTTTTATAGGGTCCCGTTTCACTTGAATTGCAGCAATAAAAATTAATAGCTTACTTCATTCCCTTGAAATGACGGTCTTGGTGGCTTTTTCTCCACACTTGTATTATACATATTTCCCATTTAAAGAGGCACTGGGGTAATTCCTTCCATATGTATCACATGTTTGGAGATTTCAATTTTATTCTTTCTATTATCCATTATTTCCTCCAACGCACTCTTATTCTATTATTTTACTTTAAGTTCATATGGCATTGAGAATTATTTATCTATCTTTAGATCACATGAGACTATATCATCGTATGATGAGAAATCATGAGAGACCAGTATTATTTTGAGGAATGTTTTTAAACCATAAAATAATCAATGAATATTGATCCATGGATTGTGTATGTAGTCCATGCCTTTTTATTACAACATTGTAATATTGTCTTTATACTTCAAAACATTTTCTTTATCTTTTTGGTTTCAGAATCAATAATTTCCTCTTTATAGACACTCGCTGTTCTCAATGAAATTATATTTCTATGAAAATTTCCATAAAATATTTCCATTCTATATTTGAAATTTCTTCCTCCACATTTTTATTTTGAATCAAAAATCACCATTGATCAGAATATCATAAATGATGATAAACTTCCATGGTAACCTTCTCCCTTTCATTAATTCCCAAAGAGAATAATATATTCTCTAAGGAAATTATCCACTAATCTAATACAAATGGGTTTTTTGTCCCATTGAATGATGGAGGCTATTTTTTCATAATGTGGTATAACATTTCTCCTCTATTTTTTGGTTTATGATGCTCTATACATGTAAGGTTTTTGTTCATAACATGATTCATCAATCTTCATATAGTTTTATTTTGATCATCACTAGTCGGAACATCAATACCGACATCATTATCTTGAATATGAGGGAAAAAACGTATATGAGATACACGTTTTGATACAATTTCAATTCCTTATACTAGGAACAATTTCAAAATAATGGTATAAAATAATTAAGATATGAAAAATAATTCATCATTTTAAATTAAAAAAACACATAACATAAATTCAATTTTTATGAATTTCTAATCTCATAATTAGAAAAATAGCCTCATTAGGAGAATATTAACTTTTAAATAATTTATAATGGTTTTTAAAGAGAATGTGAATTTTATTAATAATATGCCTTGGTAGTGTCAAACAAGATGAAAAGTATAACCTATTTTTTTGTGTAACAGGTTACCCTATGTCAGGCCCCGAACACCTTCGCAGAGTTTTTACTCCTACGAACATCAACTCCAAAACCACATCCACTTGTAGTATCTAGACATGGATTTTTTTCAATGAATACCCAAATAATATATACCTTTCTAAAATTATACGATGTTCTCCTATGATAATTATCAATGTCTATCTTAATGTTATGTTCCCTAATCTATGACTTTTAAATATTATTTACAAGGATTATACTAAACTTCATCTAATAAAAACTATAAAACCTAGACCCTAGTAACCCAAATCCAATTATTTACTTTATATCATTGGATTAGAAAAAAGACATGAATCCCAAAAGAGAGATCAGTTTAACAGCTTTGGAATCAAGATTACATACAATATCATTTAAGTAGAACATGAAATGAAATAAAATATATAAAATGCATCAGGAACACCTATAAACTCTCAAATTATACTTGAAGTTCATTCATAATATAAATCTTCACATCATGGGGAAAAATAAAATAGAAGAATTGGGTGAGCTCAGGCTCTTAGTAAGGTTAAGTAATATAGTAGAAGATAATTCAAAAAATAATGCACAATGAATGAATCGAAACAAACTCCATAAGATCTTAATATTGAGAATAAAACAAATAAAAAATATATGATATTAACTATCCTAGAATACACCTTTATTAGTGAAAAAAATAATTGATAATTTGAGCACGATTACAGGACTTATGCTTTTATCAGTGCTGTTGAAGGGGTGAAATTATTATTTTTTACACACCTATGAGACCAACCCCTTTATCAGTACTTTCTCAACCACTTTAATTGTGATCCACCCCCACATTATCAGTTATATTCACCCCACATCTATTTATCATCACTTTTTTAAATAATACCCCTTATGCACAACTGACTAGATTCGAACCCTACACCTCTCCTTAGAAGATGGAACACCATTATCACTACACCATGTTGTTTTAATATCTATTTAATGATATTTCTATTTATTTATACATATATTTACATATATTTACATAATTATTTTTTGAATAAAATTTTACAATATATGAATTTGTGTGTGATATATATATATACTTGTACTTATTTATGTATATTTCATATTATATTCATTTATATATTCTAGAATATAATATAAATATATATATCTTTATTAATACAAACATATGTATATGTATATATAATGTAAAAATATTATTAGATATTTTGTTAATTACATTTTTAGAATATGTATTTATTTACATAAACTTGAATATAAATTTTAACATAAATATGTTGATATATGTATTTATATGAGGGATTTATTATAATAAAATATAAGAAAACATGCATATATTTAATTATAAATAAAAATAATATTAAAAAATGATAAAATTTCAGAACCATAATACTAATATTAATGTAATACATAGAAATAAATTCAGTATCCACAAAAAAGGAAATATTACCCCCTTAAATGAGGTTGAAAAATCAATCAAATTTTAAAAAACCAGGGTACCCTGACTAAAAACTATGTTTTTAAGGACATATGGGACATTTTTGTCCTTGAAAATTGTTAAATCGGTTTACCAATGCCATTAATGGAATATAGCTCATTACAATCTTTGATATGATATGTGGTAGTGCTCAAATCGACACCCATATCAAAAGGTATGGCCGTTTGAAGTTTGAGTTATGTTTTCAACTTATTATAGTTCTTTTATTAACTGTGTGGTTTCTGTCTTCAAATTGATATTAAATGAATATTCATCAGTAATAATAATTAATTATTAATTAAAAATATTTTTTAAATTATTTTATAATCCATTTTCCAAAAATATCTTATATATTATGTGTAAATGCATATTGACCTTATTAAAAACTTATTTTAAAAAATATATATTATATTTATGTCAATATAAATATACTTATATATTAATATAGTATTCATAATTAAATATAAGTTTTTTAATAATACCATTATCAATTCTACAAAAATTACTCTGATAAAGTGGGGGTCTTTATCGACACTTCTAAAAAAGTAGTGATACAGACCCCCCTTTATCAATGTTTTTTGACAACCACTGCACAAAGACCCCATATATGAGCACTTATTTAAAAGAACTGATAAAGGGTCAGCCTCTATTAGTTCTTGTAAAAAATCATTGATAATGGTCCCCCTTATACTGCCCTTTTTTATCAATAACAATGGGGGTATTTAATAGCGTTTTTATCTAGCACTGTTAAAGCCCTAGCCCTGGATAAACCTATTTTTGTAGTAGTGTAATGTAAAAAGAATAAAATATGAATAAATAATTCCATATAAATAATAACATGAAAATGAATTTTAACCATGGATATACTACTAGTATAATATTCACATATATTAAAAATTACAAATTTCATTATGTGGGGATGAATAATTCAAGATATCATAAACATACTCTCAAGGCCTCGATCAAGACATCTAGAAATAAAATTTTAAGGCTTTTATTAAATCCATTTATGTTTTGTCTTATGACACCTATAGAAAATCAAGGGGCTACACTAGGGTGGGACACCTCACTTACTAATTCCAATGCATTCCTCATATGAATGGGTTTAAACACAAACAACATATATATATATATAAATTATAAATAACTTTCCCTAATCTATAAACATAATCACTAACCATTCGGAGTAGTATAAATAATCGTATCAAGATAGAACATTACTAGTGAAACAAATCATAAAACATTTAATAAAATATGTTATATTATAATAATAAAAGATAAATCTACAAAAATAGGTGTTAAAACAAATTAATCAACTCTAATAAAATCATTTATAAAATCTGGATAGAAATACCCTTTTACTTTGAAAAGAAGATTTCTATTAGAAATTCCATTAGTATTATTAATAATTTAATGTATAAAACCTATAGAGAAAAAATGTAGTTTATCTTGAAAATATTGGTGATTTTATAAAAATAATAGTGTCCTAAAACTGATTATGGATGATACTTGAAAATGGGTAAGAAATCCTGATATTCCCTTTAATCATGCCACTATATCGAGAAGAATTGAAAAGGGAACCAGGTAAAATATTTATTTCCTATAAAAAAAAGATGAACGAATTTAGATAAATGATTTTGGAACATATAAAAATAATATATAAGAATTATTCATAGATAATAAATAATTAAATTGTTGTATAAAAGGAGAAATCATAACCCGAATGAAAATATAGGATTGTGAAGAAACCCTTAACTTATGTTTGAAAGTGTTATTCACTTGACCCTAATGTCCTAGATATTAAAATTAAATCCATTAATTAATTAATTAATTAACTTTTATACGTGTATTAGATTTTATATAATTTTATTATTTTCATTTATGTTATATTTTATGAGTTATAAGGTACAATTCCATTGTTCGGGGGCATTCACTTTCTTTGTTTTCATGATCGATTTACATGTATTTAAGTACGTAAGTTCATGTAAAATGGGAATAGATATACAAAAATAATAGTATACGTTTAAAATAAATATTTATAATATTAAATAGTTATATAATATGTTTGGTTATTGGTGATGAGGATGAATTATTAGATACCACGTTAGTGATAATAATTTAGATTATTTTGGAGGTTTTCATTCAACACAAACAAGTTTAGTTTTATTAGTTAAAATAGTGTATATATAATAATTATTGAAACTTAAATAGTAATTAATAAATAAATTATAATATATTTAGACCACAAAACGTTTTTAGGACTAGAATTGAATATGATAATGGAAATTGAAAACTCTTCATCCCTGAATGAGATAAATCAACACATCACAGACAATGGTTTAATTTTTTGATAAAAAAAGAGAGGGAAAAGAATTGATGAGGGATTATTCCCTCAAAAAATACCATTAAATTATATAGATGATTATATAGATATAATTTCACTTTGGGATATGGAGTTGAGAATAATATACAAAAGAAAATAACTTGAAAAGAAATTAAATGAAAAAGGAAGAGGTTTTTACTTTATGATTTTCTCCTCCTTGAGTACCTCTATAGGGAAAAGGATTTGGTATTTTGATGAGACTAATGACTCAAATATTTGGGGGAGATTCATGGGAATAGGATTTAGTATAAATCTAAGAAGGATCATTTCTTGGAAGTTGTAAGGATAAGGTGTGGTATTTATAGTGAATGAGAGAGGGGTTTTTTGAATATTTTTTTTATTATTTTGGATCAAGACAATGAATATTTTGAGAATTATCCCTAAATTTATTAAAATAATGAATGTATGTTATATATTATGGTTATTATATTGCGATCACTGATGTAATAATGTATTTAATTTATAATGTAGTTATATTGTAAATTATTGTCTTTTACTATTCTAAAAAAAATCAAGTATTTTAAAAAATCCCAAAAAATAACAATAACTAATTTTTGATATTGAGATTTCAATCATAGACTCAATTGTTTGAAAACAATTTTTTTAATATGAGAAATTTAATTTTTAATTAAAATCATTATTAATTCAAAAAACACTAATTTTAATATTATAATTGATTTTATGACACTTTAAAAAATTAACTAAGTTCTCATAAAATAATATCCCAATAATAAGATAAAAAATATCAATTGATGAATTTATTTTATGAAAAAAATTCTTTTTTTTCATTATATTAAATAATTAAATATAAATAAACATTTATTCTTTATAAAAATACTAACACTTAATTTATCATTTTCAAATAATTTATTAACATAAACTATGATATAATTATATCATATTTTCATTTATTGTACGGAAACATTTTATTTATGTTTTTATTGGCGAGGTTACTATTTTAGAAAATGATTTACTATTCTGAAAGATCACATCACTATTCCAAAGTTCAAGTTACTATCCCATTGGTATAAGATCTTTAACTTCTAGAAATTGTTGTTATTTTTTAATTATTCATTTATAATGTTTTTATTATGTGTCCTATAAGTGATGTTATGGGATTTTTACTATATAAAATAATTATAAGAAGGTAAATTTTATTGATATAATAAAAGGTCATTACATTTACCCTTAATCTGAATGGGATATGTTGGATTGATTCTATTGTTATTATTCCTCCTGATGGTTTATGATTTCATGAACCAAAGATAGTATTGAAATTCACTAACATGATTATTTTTTAGTACCATTGAAATTTTAAATTCCCTATTTTCATTATATATTAATGTTTCACTAAATATCTATTTCATTTATCATTGATATGATTTTCCAAAACCATATACCATTTCAACATACAATTTTTCTTTTACTATTATTTGATTCATCAGGGAAATATTTATAGATCCATATTTTATACTCAGTAAACATATTTGATAATACACATTATTTTTTAATTAAATTTATTATTATATATATGAGGAATAAATTGGACATGAAAGACATGGATTTGGGATAATATATTTTAAGCCACTCAATTTGTCAGCATCCTCGTGGGACAAATCAGTTTTCTAGGATAAGAAAATGGATTTTCACATAATATGTTTTAAACCATATTGTGGATAGATCTTTATTATAAAGGTATCAAGTTTCTGGGTAACATGAAATCCAATAATTATATATTTTATTTATTTTAAATTAAATTATTATTATTATCTATTAGATTTTTTCTTCGACATTATCTATAGATTCATTTTAATTATCCGTTTGAAGATTTAATGGAATATGAGTTTAGTTATTTACATTGCCATTTTAATTATTCTTTATCCAGTTATTTTAAATGGCATGTGTGTACATTTATTTAACTTTATGTATTTTTGACACACACTCTCATAGCTTATTTATTACATTGCATGTGTGTTAAGTTATTTACCTTTCTAGATTTATTATTCTAATTGATTCAATATTTTTTCCACTATACCCAAACATCACAATGCATATGAGCTCACCCTTATTTTTTCCCTTTCTTTAGGAATCAAAGAAGTGTACTAATAATGATATGAACAGATATACTAAGTGGGAATAAATTTAACATAGAAAAACATTATGTTGTAACTACTGTATTCATTTTTAATAAAAGATTCATGCAAATATATGGTATACTAATCATTATCATTATTAAATTTATTCTAGGAAAAGCACAATGCACACGAGAAGGCAAGGAGACCACATAATCAAGAAACAAAACAAGACACACCATTGGGAGGCCTAAAATATTGAAGGACAAGGGAATCCAATTGAATCAAATTGACTCCTTCTAGAATTAGGGAAGTAATTTAAGGGAGAGCAGTGACACTGGACCCATGTACTGCCAGAGAAGCCAGGTGGTCCACAACCTTATTACCCTCCCTCAATGTGTGTGTGACCTAGATTCTCCTCTTGAGGAGGGTATTATATTCCCTGATGAGTTAATAAATTGACCAAGGGATTGACCCTATGTTGTGTAGGGAGTCATGAAGAATAATAAGGTCAATTCCAACATTGTTCTGATCCAGGTTATTATGGTTGGAATGATTGAGGACTTTTAGAACTGCATTCTTCTCTACCTGAACTGGTGTTCCACTGCCTTAATACGTAGTGATGGCTAGAGTACACTCGCCCCAATGTCCCACACCACCCGTACTCCATGCACATCACCCAAATAATTGGATCCAGTAGTATTAAATTTTATTCTGTTTGATGGGGGAAGCCATCGAAACCATTGTCCTAGCTTTCTGGAAGTCGAAGGCATAGCCAGAGGAACACCGGAGTAAAGATGACACGACGACGAGGCCTCCTCCTAGTTCCCAATGACATTCACCATGTCAACTAGAAGGCACATTGTTCGCAAAACAATGGACCTACCTATGGAGAGGGACCCCTCATATCTGTCTTGGTTCCTCATTTTCCAAAGGCACCAGTAACAGTTGCCCAGAATCATATAATGTGATGATATTTCCATTATTTAGTCCAATATCCCCTAAACCATTTATCCAAGAATTTAACATCATAAATAGTAAGGGAAGAGAAAACTGTGAATCTTCTTAAGAATATCCACACAACATTGTCCTATTTTCCCTCGAAGAAGATGTGATCGACACATTTTTATCATTTAACATTACAGAAGTTGTAGTGAGATGTGAGACTAAACTGCACTTTTTAAATATTTTTATTAGTAGGTACTGCATTAATCCAGATCCTATAAATAAGAAAATTATATTTGGTTGGAATTATTTTGCACCACATAATTTCTCTCTATCTCTCAATTGGATCTGATGGTGAGCATAGTCTTTGAAAATCCTTTAATGAGAAGATCTATGGGGTAGACAATGTAAATGAAAATTTTTACAACTCCATATTAATGGTGATCGACTCATAATATTCTTGTTGTCTCTTATCCATCACTACCCTGATGAAATCCTGGTTCATTCTCACCTTTTTTATTGAGATAGAAGGGAACGTACTCTTCGGATAACTGATCACGGACCCTACCCAGTTCCGAATCAAAAAAATAATATAACACACTCCCATGATCCACCGGGCATGCTCTTGAAGAGTCTAAATGATGGGGAAACTCTTAGAAAAAAGGGGGAACCCTGTATGCTTTTATCACCCATAATTCCAATGTAGTTATAGGCCATAGATCTCCACCACAGAGTTCGATTCACAATCACTTCCCACACCAGTTTCTCATGCATGCATGTTATCGTGGATCCCAAACATCACACATTAATCCCTCCATTATGTATGGGCATTGAAATTCTCTCCAAAGAGACCCAATTCATCTTTTCATCAAACAATTCATCCCAATCAAAACTAGCCATCAGCTTATCAATAACATTGATCACCCCTTTTGGAATAAGGGTCGCAGCAAATGCATTCACTAGAATCATAGACATGGCCCTGTTCACAACATCTATACGCTCCCAAAGGGTAAATAGTGAATTTTCTATTTTAGAACCCTCCCTATAATATTACTCACCATATGTTCAAAGTAAAAGATGTGCATATGACCCAAAGATATGGGAGTGTTGAGGCACTCATTTGGAAACTTTCCTCATTGCATGCTCAACCTTCTATACAGGTGATCAAACCAGTTTGTAGCACACTTATTTGAAATATACATATTTCTCCTCATGTTGTTGATCAGATACCCATTTAAGAAAAAAATACTCCTCCAGAATCCATTTGAGGCCACATTTATACCTCTTACCAGCATTTGAAAATATGATTGTGTCATCTTCAAATATCAATTGAGAGATTGTGGGCATGCTATGTTACCTCTTGTAGGCATGATCCTCCCAATCAAGATTTCTTTGTTCATCAGGAGACTATTATTATCCTGAATCATAATGAAAATACTTATGGAGATCAGGTTTCTTTGACATATAATGTGGACTGTGTTGAAGATGTCATGGGTTATCCCTATAAAGGTGATAACCATCCATGAGGAGCTAAAAAATTTGAAAATAATATCCCACTCCTTGGAAGAAAATCCCAAGCTGGTCAGGATCCTATTGATGAATCCCCATTCCACCACATTGTATGCCATATTTATATCCATCTTCATAGCCATATTGGATCCATGGGACATAAAGTTGATATCTCTCAGCATCTCTTGCGTTAGGGAAATAGCTCCATGGATAGATCCCCCCTGACAATGCCATGTTGCTCAATAGATATCCACTGGGGTAGACGTATGGAAAACATAATGTTAGTGGTGATTTAATAGATTTTATAGGGAAAATTGAACATGCTAACATGTCTATAATGTGATAGAGAGGATGGGTCCTTCACCTTCAAAATGATTATTAGGGTCGTGGCACTCGCAACCTGTGGTAGGTATCCCCTACGAAACAAGTCATGGATAGACGAAATAATGTCCCCCTTAAAACACATCCCATGACCCACAATAGAAAAATCTAGGGAAGTATTCATGATATAGAATAATTTCTGTTTTAAGGTTAAGCAACGCCGCATGGATCTCAGCCTCTCCAGGGATCACCTTCTTTAAGACTTCGTACTCTGGTGATAAACAGGTAGGGATTGCCTCCCAAATCTATGATCCTCTATTCAGGTTTAATCGGGTCTGGTCCCTACATATTTAAGTTATATTATGTGGGTTTAAATAAATTAATCCTAAAAATATTAATCAATTGATAACCATGATAAATTTTAATGGCGAATTTCATTTTAAGTTGGTTAGGATGTAACAAACCTAGATTTATAGAAATATCTTCATCAAATTAACTTAAATTATTTAATATCCAAATTTAAAAGAAATATATTATTTATATTGAATTGTACACATCACCATGTTTATCTATTGTTTCAAACTACATCTAGTTCCTTTCATAACTTACATTACATGCCAGACTGAGTCTTATCAGATAACAATATATTCAAAATATTATAATAGTTTCAACATAGCCATTGGAATTTCCAGACATGAATAATATTTAATAAATTATTAAAATATACTTTACACATTTTTATATAATCAATTATTTGGGGTCCAATTAATTTGAAAAGAATATAAAAAAATTGGATATAAAGGATGTGTTTTTAAGAAAACCTATTTTTATGCTCGCAAGGGTGTTTTGTTGTCATAAATTAAATTAATAAATTTTATTGAATGATGTAAATTAAATTTAAATTTTATATATTCAATAAAATATTTTTCAATGTATATAATATTTTTTTAGTATAAAATAAAGAGAAATCCAATTTTAATCATATAAAATATATTTTTTCTAAAAGGCAATTTTTGTAGCATTTTAATGGAAACAAGTTTTAAAACTGAATTTCAAAAATTTTATAAATATTTTTTGAAAAAATAATCTTCTTAAATAAAATTGGAATGTAGAAATTTTATTTGGGTGAATTTTAGGTTTTTTTGAGAAGTCCCATTCATCGATGAATAATGAAAAATACTGAATTAAATTGAAAAATGACTTCTCATCAAAATAATTTGTAATGATAATATATTTTTCAAATTTATTTTATTTATCATTAGTTAAATAATCCATCAATAAATCCAATATTTGTAATTTTATTTAATTTACATTGAAATTGGATATAAAAATATTACAAACGTTTGAACCTTTTTACTTAAAAACCCATTGTTTTGTCCCATTAGTGGATTAATTTTAAATTAATTTCTTCCAATTATGTGAATTGGATTAAATATTTGGACTCATATTAATTTAAAATTTATATTATGTTAAACTTATATTTCACCAAAAATAATACGTAAATCAATTAAAATTAATTAGGGCAATTTTGGTAAAAAGGAGTTTACTTAGTGGTTAAAATTTATTCTTACGGGGATAAATGACATAAAATTGTCTAAAACCCAATTTACTATAATATATAAACAATATACCTCTTTTATAAAAACTAATTCATTATTTGAGCCACATTATTTAAGGGATACCTCCCAATAGAGTTATCCATTTGGTATTTACTAGAATGCCATTCCACCACCATTATAAAGGGGAATTAACTATCCCCCATTCTAAAAAGCTCTAAAGCCTTTATTATAATCCAAAATATACCCAAATGACTTTCCCACATCCTAAATCTCTTACTAGAATTATTACATTTTGAATATATCCAAACAAGTATGTCCTTTGGCTCAAACCAAAAGGAGTTACCCAAAGAAGAGGTAACATTCATCAATGAGAACTATTGTTTTATTTAATTCTAAAAACAATTAATTTATTTTTATATCAATATTATATAGAAAAATAAGTATATTAAATATAATGATATGTTTTTATGTTATGGTTATAATCTAGAACTTCTCACACTTTCCTCAAATGGTAAATATAATCACTGTTTGTGTGTTGGGCGGAATACCGCCTCACGAACCGATGTCATTCGTTATTCCATTACAACCTATTAAGGTTAGGAATAGTGATGTAAAAAGATTCTAAATATGATATTTATGATATTTATGATGTCACCATGATCTTGAAATTATTATATAACACATACCTTCATTATTTCCAATTTTGGTGGATACGATAACATCATCTGTGGATATATGGACTACCACCACATTAAAGCATTGTAATTAATTAGTTATTTACATGGAATGTATCAAGGATGGGTTAAAAAAATATATTATATACATATATAATAATTATGTTGTAATTATAATATATATATATATATATATATCTATATCATTTACGATCATTCTTTCAATATGACAAGAAAATGGAAACGTTCTTGGGTACGTACGCCCTACGAACTCCATAAATAGTGTATTTAATTTTGCATTTCTCTATTTTATAGGTTATTATAAATATATAAATATGTACTATATATGATAATTATATCATGGTATTAATATTTTTAAATGTGTAAATTAGGATCAATGTAATATGACCAAAAATAACAAGTCAAAAAATGTATTAAAAACAAAGAAGTAATTACACGAAACAAAAATTTAACATGGAATTGTTCATAAAGGGGTGTTATAATTTCATAATAAAATCATATACGGTATGATATATGTGAGTTATGTACTTTTTTATATGTTTATTAAACTTATATTTATTATACATGGGGTTTAAAAGAGTACAATAGAAGTCAATACATAAGGTAAGGGTATTTATAGTCTCACTTTTATTTTTGTGAGACTTATGCCATATTCACCACTGGGTTCTTTTTTATGTAGAATATAATTCCATATTGAATTTTATATCATTTATTAAATTTATTTATATATATTATTATTTTTAATTTATGTTATTTTTTCATTGATCAAATGATTCAAAATTGACTCAATTATTATGTTTTGTTCTCATATCACTTTTAATTCTGTGAGATAAATGCAATATTCACCAATTTTTATTATGTGTTGAATATATAATACACATTAAGGTATTACATGATTATTATCAATAGATTTATTATTATTTATTTATCCCTTCTTGGATTTCTATTTTGCGGGGTTTATTGTTTCAATGCAACCACATCGGTAAGGGTTTTGTGTCACAATTTCCTCCATTGAGATTCTTATTATATAAAACACCTAAATTATTTTATGAGGTGTATAAAATTAACATTTGAAATTTTATTTCAATAATATCCTTACTCACTTGATATTATATTTTTCATTAAATATTTATATTTTACTAGGTTTTCAATTCAATGTTACAAAAATGGTAAGAGTCTTTTGTTACAATATCATTATTTATCGAGATAGTGTATGATTAAGTATACAATGTTGAATTATTATAATTTTCATGAGTTATGTTATCCTATAGTTATTTATGGTATATACAAGTAATTTCTCCATTTTAAACTCATTGGAACATAAAATGTTTGAGAAGGGGTTTTTATGAAAATCAAAATTCATTTCTCTTCAGTCGAAAATATGTGTTCTTTAAAAAAATTGATTTAAAAAAATGTTTTGAAATGGTTTTTAAATGATATTTTAAATTCATATTCATGTGAAAGGATTAAAAAAAATTTTGATATTTAAAAATTGTTTTAAATGTTTTATAAAACATCCTTTATATTACCCCAATGATATTTTCAAAGAAAATTATTTTCAAAAAGTTTTATGATTTATTTTTTTTTTCAAAATGAAAATGATATTTTCATGAAAAATGTTTTAATGATATTTTAATTTAATTTACATCCATAAAAATTAAAATAACTTTTTTTACATATTCTCTATAGGTATATTTTTTATTGATACAATCCAAATTATTTTTTGGATGGATTAATATTATTTGGAATTAATTGTTATGAAACCCATTTCTTTTCCACTAGTTAAGCATGTTTTGAAGATATTGGCCTAAAACCCATTTATTTTCAATAGGTTAATAATTATTCAAATAATATTTTAATATAACATGTTTATTTTTCATGGGATAATCATGTATCAAAGATATTTTTATAGAATACATTTATCTTCCAATGATTAATCAAGGTATAGTAGGGATAATGGATGTTCCTATGAGTATGATGAAATGAAATATTTTATGGGTTTTTATTATTTAATGGATATTTGAAAATTCATATGTGGTTACGTGATAAACAAATAACTGATGGTTCTATGATAAACCAATGTTCAATGGTTACATGATAAACCATGAATGAGTGGGTGTGTGATATCCCCCCAATGCATTGGGAATGAAATTTGACTGTATGGTTATTCTATTTGTCAGAGTGATTTATGATTAATGTTAAATGATATAAAAAGTCATGTACATATTTTATTTATTTTTTATATTGGTTTATTAGTCTTCTCATGATCTACATTGGTATTACATGGATCAAGAGTATTGAATTTGACAACAGTTGACTTTTCAAGGTTTTCATATTTGAGGATCTAGGTATTCATTGTTATGAATTATTCTATGATTCAATCATGCACTTTGATTATTTCATCAGATCATTATTAACTCTTATGATCATTAAAGAAATTAAATTGTTAATTCTTATGATTACCCTTACAATGAATTTGAGCTCACCATTATCATGTTCCCTTTTCCATTGGTTATAAAAAACCGAGACTGAATGATTCATGTATATAATTGTTTTTACAAGGATGATGTTGATGACCTAATGTGAAATAATACATTATTGTTTAAGTGAGAGAAATGATATTTTAAAGTCATGTTAATTGTTTATTTTGAAGTTTCTCATAATTATATAAAAATCATAACATGAAAGGTCCTAAAAGTTATAAGGGATCATGATTTTCCATTTGATGTTATACAGTTTTGTTGAGAATATTTGGGTCACAAATATTAGCATCATAGATAAGAATTTAAAGTTATGGATTTCAGCACAATATTTTTGAGTGTGGGTCTTGTATTTATATTTTAATCCCAATGGGTATGATCATGATAAAGTGTTATTGTTCTTATAAAGTGTTAGAATATGGATATACAACATACTTATGAATGTATGGGGGAATATTACTAAAAAATTACCTTTAAAATGATAAAAATTATTTAATATAACTTTGAGAAGTATTATTTTGAGACATTAGCTAATTAAATGTAAAATTTCAACCTAATGAGTTTTTTCTTCTATAGCATGTAATTGAAGTTTTCTTTACCTAATTTCTATTGTGAGAACATTTGATTAAATTAATGGTTAAAAAAATGAAATTATAAGTCTATTAAATTAATTATTTATAGATACAACCCAATTAATGATTTTTTTCTTTTACAATAAGCAATTGAAATCCCTTACAAATAATTAACATTAAATGTAGTACTAAATGAGCATCAACTTAATGCCTTAAAATTAAACCATTATTTTGGGTTTTATAGAATGAACCATTATTTGGGGGTTAGTTTTAAGTGTCAACTTGAGTAATTCACTGAACAAGACTATGGATGGTGCCCATAGGTCTCATATGACTGTTTTCTTTTATATTAAGCTTAGAGGTTTGGCTGGTATGGCTAGTGAACTTTTCATGTGTTACCTTGTTATATATTGAATACATTATTCCAATGTAAGTAAGGGGATATCCCAAGTGACGTTGTTCCCCTAAGATGTAAATTAGATTTAGTAGATGCTTTTATAATGTTTTGGGCTAGAGGTGTTGTTCTGGTTCTACTTGACTATGCTAAGACTCTTAGTTTAGAAAACAAAACCCGGGTAAAGTGGGAATTCATTCACTAGTAAATCCTTATTAGAATCATAATAATCGTGTAATGCTATAATAGAATGGGTTAGAGATTCCTCATACATGGTTATCTTTTTGTTTAGTAATGTGAAATATATTTCTTTTTTGGTGGTGTATTGCTCGAGTTTCATCATCATGTTAATAGTCACATGGATAACATGACTCCATGTTGATCCTTGTTTGGGCTATCACATTCCATGAATGTGTAGTGTCATTTATGCAATTTTAATATTGCAGTATCATGAATAATTATATATGATTCCCATAGAATTAAGAAGTGATGAATTAAATGATATCTTGTTTGATAGATAATGTCACATGATACCTTCAGATTCATTTTTTCATGATTTCTTGGATGGTGTTTTTGGTACATAAAGGCTATGTTTACTGGTCACATCTAGTGTAGAGTGACTTGAGGAAGAGGGATCTTTTTGAGAATTGTGTCTTTGAGATGATATTTAAAATATGATTTAGCCCAATATTTGAGATGACATTGAAAAAACAGATCAGTGGTGATAACACTATAGATCCATAGTTTTTTTCTTTATGTCAGATGATGATAATGTTCATGAAAATGAATCAAGTTGATAATTACATGTATATGTAATAGTGAAAAGGGTTTAATAATGTTGATAAGTATATGTTTTTTATCATGTCCTGTTAGTTTATGGAATAAGTGTACCTTTTCTCCTTATCTTATAGGATAATGGTTAATTATGGAGGCATGGTTTTTCTTGAGTGATGCTGGTATTCCCATGGAATAACACCATTGAGGGACTCTTCGAAAACATAAAATTCTATCACTTGGCCAAAAAGTTAAATTCAACTTTTGGGTCCATTTAGTGGTATGATGCATGGAATTATGGACAACCTATAATGATATCCTTGGAATACATCAATTGATTATGATCCTACCCCCATATTTTTAGTTAGGATTTTTTGATCTAGTATGATTATAGAGAAATAAGAGTGTTGCATCGAGTTACTCATAAGTTTGTGGCATAGAATGACCATGAAAATGATCTATTTGGTTGGAAACTTTACAATAAGTCAGTTATGGACTTTAGTGGGAATGATTAAAATGCCCCTGGTATTCCTTGGATTAATGACACCAATATCTCGGGTTAGTGATGTCTCGAAAACTATGCTGGGTATTTTAATAATTTCTAGCTATAAGTGTTTGTTTGAGATATTTCATGCTAATTATGTGTTCATTAAGGAGTCATAGATACTACATCATGGGATGATATAGGTTCAATATAATATTATGTTGGGAAATTTTAAACAAAATATAGAATTTCAATTTAAATTTTGGACCAATAACATAAATTTCTATGGGATGGATGTGGAATGATATGAATACATGTTCATATCTCAGTTTATATGGGATCAAGTAAGCACCATCTTGATGTTTCAGATTTAAATATGAGCATTGGATCGAGTTTCAATGCCTTATGTACCATGTATTTAGAATTGATGGTTGGAATAGCATTGGGAATTTATAATGCAATGTGTTCATATCCATAGAAACTATTTATAGCAATTAGGCCGAGTGATGATTCATTATTTCAAAATGTTTTTTTGGGTATGATAAGTTCTAATATGGGGAGGTTATATAATTCCATGTGTTGAACCATTGGAGATTTTTCTATGAAGTCAGAGTCATTTTTTGGTGATGGGATGAATAAAATTTTGAGTTCCAGAATGAAATTACAACCATTGGAACACTTAAAAGTGAATTTTTTAATATGGGGTTTAGACCTAAGAGGTGAATTCTCTGATCAGTTGTGTTTAGAGGTAATCGAGTTTTGAGATCTTGGTTTTTAGAAATCCATAGGGAGTTATATGGGATTCACATAGTTTATAAAACCATCTGCCTAGCCGTTTGAGGGGTTCCACCTTGTTGTAGTGTTCCCACATGGTTTTCACATAGGTTAGAAAACCATGTTTCCAAAATATAATCCTCATTAAAAGGGACAAAATTACCATCCCCTCACTTATTTGACTCTTATCCTCGTTTTTCATCCCAAAAACCACAAATTATTCTCCAATAAATGGAAAATTTTTCCTCTCTTCTAGATATGGTGGTATATCCTGTATTCCGACTCGAATTTGGCTATTGTTCATCATATTCGGATATCCAAAAGTGTATATAAAATTACTTCTTCATCCTTTCATGGTTTATCCTATTGTTGTTAATTCTATTTTAATGTGAAATTTTATCACCTATTTTTATTGTATTTGTCTATAATTCCATTTTCTCTTGATCCATCTTTAATAAAATCATAATAATGGATGAGTGAAGTATCCTAACAATGAGGTAGAAGGTATATGGATTTTATGTTAGGGTTTCACTTGTTTATGAACTATATAATTGAGATGTGTGCCAAAAGTTTCGAGAATCACCCTCAAAAAATAGATTTTAATTATGTAAATACTGATTCTTTAATATTTCTATTCCATTATGTACTAAATAAAAAAAATAATAGGTTTTATATTTGACTTGAGCCACCCCTTTTTCTGTATCACTTATATTCCATTACTCTTAAAGATTTATCTTTATTATTAAAAACTCTTTTGAGGCATGTTAACTTGAATTGCAAAAAATTAAATGGTTTAATTAATAGAATTAAATTAATTATATGTGGTGTGGATAACCCACATATATTATAATAATTATTTATAAATTACAAAATATATCCTTCATAAAATAAGTGGCTAATTTAAATCAAGTGTTTTTTTAAGACAATGATTTACCCTTGTCCATGACTGGTTTTCTAAATGTAATGCATGACCTGTCAAACTTGATAAACCTATAATGATGCATTGTATCATGGAATGTCTGATTACATGGATATATTTTTTTTATTGTAATTGAATTAAAATTTTAATAATCATGTTGAATAATATTTAAATGTAATTATTGACTTCTTAAGGACTACATATAATTATTAAATTTGAACTACCTACGGTTGATACTATGCCATTGGAGAACCCTATATTACCATGAATTAATACCTTGGATGGGCCCATATGTCATATGGGATACACTGTGCCTTGTTCGATACCAAGTTTCTCTTTATAAAATGCCTTTGTTAAGGAATCATAGTTCATATGGCATAAACTATGACTTGAGAGATACCATGTTACACTTTTTAGAAAATCGTGGTTTAGGTATCATCAGGAATATGGGATCACCTTATACATGATTATTACATAGAGTCCTTAGTTGGGGTTTTTGGAAAAGATGTTTCACATCCCCTTAGTCTAAGATACTGGACATGGAATTTCACATCCTTTTTGGTGGTTTGGCATGATAATTCATGCTTATGATTGGAGTGTTGGACATGATGTTTCAAATAATTTATTGGGATGTTCAAGAATGTTGCTTCATGCTCCTTACCAGATTCCAAATATTTTCCAATTATTTATTAGGATTATACTCTTATACTATTATTCTTATTATATATGGATTCCATGGTTACACATTGACTATTGGATAGTATTATGTATATATATATATATATGAATATATATTCATGTGTATATATTGTTCATATACATACTGTAATAAACTAGAATATTTGAATAAAATAAATTCATGTGAAAAAGTGTGTTATATTATTTTTTACTCCACAAAAAATATCTATTTAATAATGAATTGAGTATAAATTAAAATTTGGTAGTTGGGTTTTGACCATAGGTCAATCATTACTCTTTGAATGTATGACCATTGGAAACAATACTAATCAAAATAATATTAACGATATAATAATTGTTTATAAGTAAAAATGTTAGAGGGAAATTAATGTAGAGTGGAGAAATCAGGATATCAACCTGCCATATGAATCCCATTTGATAGAGCTTGGTAGGGAGGTAACATCACTGGGTTTTTCTCTTGAAAAATACCACGATGAGCTTCAATAAGTAAATCTCTAGAAAAATCACCCATGGGAGAAATTCAAGTTAATAAAACTTATGACTTAGGCAATGTTAGTCGAGCCACCCCATGAATCTATCTCCATTATACACCTTACTATTAAGACATATTCATAATTTATAAAAGGTTATGTGTTGAGGTTTTAGTACATAGTGTGTAATTCCATTTTATAAATAAAATTTTTATTATATAAACTACATTTTAATAATATTTTCTCTAAATAAATTTTAGATGGAATTTGCAAAATTGATTTTTTGGATAAAAATTATAATTTCCAAAAAGATATAAATATTTATAATAAAATAATATATTATGAATAATACTTACATTAATTAAATATATAGATAAAACATTTGTTTAAATATAAACTAAAAAATATTTTTATTTTATTCATGTGTCATAAATTTTACTATGCATTTTAAATCTGCTGTTATTTTTAATAAATATGATTTTTTATATTTAAAATTTAGAATTATCATATTTTGATAGTTATTAATATTAAATATATATCATTTTTAAATCATCATGCCAAAATTATCTTAGGTTGAATTTATTATAATTTTATATAATAATTTATTTTTTTATGAATAGTGAAAAATATTGGTTGAGTTATTTAGTACATTTAATGACTTCATAATTTTGAAATAATGATGAAATATCTAATTACCCACAATCCATGACTTAAAATATGTTATTTTATTTATATAATGAATTTTAATAGATTTTATTTAATTTCCATACATATATATTACTTTCTAAATCCTAAAATTAAACATTAGGAATAATATTTTTTGTAAAAACTTTACCTTTCTAGAAAGAAAGAAGTAATATATAACTATGGTAGAAAATTTTGGATTAAAATAACATAAAATATGACCCATATTTCTAAAATAATAGGAAAATACCTTGGTAACGCACATGGTTTTTCATTTCCCATAGCCTCGGTTTCTAAGACACATATTTGAGAATTAATAAACAAGTTTTCCACTTTTTTAATGAATACCCTCATTTATCCACTTCCTTTATCTAAAAATACATCTTACATGAATCTGTAGTAGTTTTACTCCCAATGGGTCCTTACAATGTTTCCTCAAGACCCCAAGGTTCCAATAATCAATATTTAGGAGTAACTCTTCAAGGTAATGGATATATCCTCTGTTTCTCTTCATTTCAAGAACCACTTTTGGAATATGTATTCAGAATATTTTGATCAACCTATCTTATTTCCCTTTTTATTCACTACCTTAAAACAAAATTATGTTTTATCAATGGGAGACTCATGTACCCTCTCTTTTTAACCTTATCTAAAACCATGTTTTATACCCATTGTGCTACCAATTTTACTTCTTAGAATTTATCTCTTCTCAAGAAGAAGCTCCATTTTATTTTATTTTTTAAATACCCAAATCTATTTATTTTGTTGGTATATTCACCAAGACGTAATAATGATTTAATATATTATTTTACTGACATACATAAAACCCACATTCCATTTTTTTGGGATAAAAATGACGTAATCATCAGGTTTTTAAAGAACTTTTGATACACCATGATTTTATATGAAACACATTTTATTTTATTCACACTGGGTTATTTAGGAAATTATTAATTATGATATAAGTGGATAAAATTGAAATTAATAAATATGAGGGGTTCACCCTGATAACCCTCCAATGCATTGGGTTAATAATTTAATCTCTATAAATGACATGTTTTACGATACCTTGGTGAGTAACCTTGGAATTGATTATGACACCATAGTGAAAAAACATGGCGATAAGATTTTAAATGTCTCATTAAATTTGGTACCCTAATTTTCATCTTATGATTCATTTTTTTATTAATATGATATTCCTATTTCTCATTCCTTATCTTTGTGACCCATGTTCTTATTGTTATTCTTCAAGATCACATATAAACAGTTTCCATTGATTTCTCTTACTGGGCCTTATTATCACTATTCATTTTATGTATGTACCTAGTTTATTAGATGAAAGAATGTTCTTATGATGAAAATTTGAAGATATTTTATAAGTTATTAGAATAATATTTTATGTTTTCATGTTTTATATACCTTTTTTCAAAGAAACTAATCTTCAAAATATCCACTATTGTTTCCGTACAAATGAAACAATTATGTAATAAAAGGAGGGATTCCATAGTTGATATCAAATTATTGTTTTTTTAGTTTTGGAAATTATGATTTGAAAACATTTGTAAAAACATTTGGGACAAGTTATAAAAATGAAAACATCTTGGTATTTTGTTAAAGTATCAAGCTTGTGGGTTCTGATTAAATAAATCCCTATCTATATACAAACATGTAGATGTGGCTCTGACACTGATGTGTCTTGGTGTAAACACCAAAAAACCACTTGGATCTAGACATGAATTGGAATTTGTGCATGAACATGATCCTGTATGTACATATGTTTTTACACTCATAGGGGATGTGTTTTTTTAATGACAATATTTTTCTGAACCATTATGAAGGATTTAAAGAAAATGTAATTATTTTTAAAGAATAACATATATAATCATGATGTTTTAAGTAATATAAATTCCATTAAAATTATAATAACATTAAAAGAAACTCATTTCACAATAAGGTTTTCTTATTTTATAAAATGGAGGAAAATAAAAGGAACCACATATATAGTGAGTGCAATGGACCATGCACTGACGACACTCTGATGAAATACAGAATAGAAAACATCACTAGAATGATGAATCAACAAACCCATATTATGACTAATAACATGAATCATTCTCAGATAACAGGTTCACCTCAAAGGTAAAAAATTTATATTGAGTATATTATACGTCAATAACAACCTTATTTAACAGGATCTACCAACTTATTCATTATTGACCAAATACATTGTTCAGATCAAGAGAGTGTAAGCTTGGATGTGTAACACTTAGAAGGATAAGCATATTAGTGGTAGAAAAATATTAAAAAAATTAATCTAAGAAGGTAGATTGAAGCTATTGAGTGGGAAGAGTTCATGTGAACCTTTAAAAAAAATTATTTCCCTCATTCGATGAGAATGAAAAATGAGACCAAATTCCTAGAGATGGAGAATAATGAAAATGAATATTTTTAAAGATTTGAGATAAACTTTACAAGAATTTATTATAACAAATCTATTGTATTCATGGATCCTAATTAAAAGGTTGATAAATTATTCAGTGGACTAAGACCCCATCTATTGAATAGTCTATCCAATTGAGACTACGATAGCTATAGGGAGAAATTTTGGAGTTATATGAAGGTTGAAATAGATTTGATAGGGATGCAGTTGTCCTATATATCAAATGAAAAAGGAGGTCAAAGGATAAAATATTATCAAATAACTTTGACCATGGAAGAGGAAGAATTAATGTGACATTTCCAACATGAAAGAAATGTGGGAATAATCATTCAGGGAACAACATCCTAGGGAGTTGGAAATATTACAAGTATGGAAGAGATGACTATATTTCTTAGAAATTTCATAGTGAATTGAAGCCTCAACTTCTCAACACTAATGAAAAAGGGATTATAGTGACTACCTAGTCTCGAGTCAAATTCTTCAAGAGTGTATAACTTGGTAACTTTTCAAATCAATATTCATATAAGAAGTTAAAGGAAGGTAATCACCATCAACCTCAACTTAGGCCAAGTGAGAATGGTCAGGATTTTTCTATCATGAAAACTGAAGATGAATCTATAAATATTGTTGTGGAAGGTACTCTCATTATTCATCAATGTTATCAGGTACTTTGTTTTATTCATGTTCTACACATTCTATTATTTCCTATATGTTTGAAAACAATACATAATCAATATCTAAACATCAAGAAGTAGATTTATTGGTAAAAACTCTTATAAGGATTATCCAAGAATCAATATTATTTATAATCTCTTGTATTTACATTGGAGAGAAAAATCTCAATGAAAATATACTAGTCATTCCACTGCTAGAATTCGACATTATATTAGAGATAAACTGGTTCTCAAAGTCTAATACTAAGATAAATTATAGAATAATGGAATATTAGTGGTCTTGAATGGAAAAACTATTGTTGTTTTCAAAGGAGATAAATCTCATCCTGATATTTGTTGAGAAGAACCTCCCACATCGTTCCTTATGTAAATATTTAGTGAACATGAAGAAAGAAATGAAAGTATAAAAAGAGATAATGTTCCCATTATGCATGAATACATTGAAGTACTTCTTGGAGGGATACCTTGATCTCCCCCAGAAATGGAGGTAGATTTTTTAATTAATCTTCTTCATGTGTTCAAGTTGATATTAAATACCTCATATAGAATGGAAAATGTAGAGCTAGATGAATTAAAGAAACAAATCCCCACTCTTTTAAAGAAGGGATTTATCTAATAAAGTGTGTCTCCTTGGGGAGAACTTTTTCTCATTATTAAGAATAAGTATTGATCAATGTAGCAATGTATTCATTAAAAAGAAATTAATGAGATCATAGTGAGGTTCAAGTAACCTATTACAAGGATTGATCATTTATTTTACTAGTATTGTGAGGCTCAATTAATCTCCAAGATTGATCTTTAATCTGGTTATCATCAATTAAGGGTGATGAAAGAATATTTCCCAAAGGCTTACTTTCGATCAAGATATGGTAAATATGAGTTTGTTTTTATGCCCTTCTGGTTGACTAATAATCCTACTATTTTTTGGGATTTTAATAATAGAGTCTTAAAGGACTACCTTGATAACACTGTGGATGTTTTTATTGATGATATTATGACATATTAATAAAGTTGTGAGGAGAATGAGAATCATGTATGGGTTATATTGAAATCTATGAGGAAGGTGAGGCTATTTTGAAAGTTAAAAAATGGGAATTTTTTTACAATAAGTTTCTTTCTTGGGGCACATTGCATCCAATTAAGGAATGTCATTTGATCTTACCAAGACAATGGTTAGTGAGGAGTGGAATTATCTTACAACAATAAATGAAATTCATAGTTCCCTTGTTTTAGAAGGATATTATAAATGGTCTGTGAAAAATTATTCATGAAGATAAAATCAATGAACTAAGTTAACTAAAAAAGGTTCCAATTTCATCTTGATAATGGAGTGTGGAGAAATTGTCTATGAGATGATGATAAGATTGGTTATTGCATTTTTTTTAACTCCACCCTCTATCAGAGAAGGATTTTTTTTTTAAGGGATGAATCTATAAAAGGTATTGGGTGTGTCCTAAGGAAATATTATAAAGTGATTGATTATTCATCTTGATATTTGAATCCACATGAAAATAATTATCCTTCACATAACCTAGTGCTAGTTGAGGCTATTTTTTCTTTGAAGACATGGAGGAACTATCATTAAGAGGAGAAATTCTATATATACAAATTCCACCAATGTTTGAAGTATATATTCACACAAAAGTAATTGAACCTGAGACAAATGATATGGGTTAAAATTCTTAAAGACTATAATTTTTAAATTCATTATTATCTTTGAAGTGAAAACAAATTTGTTGATGCATTATGTAGGAAATAATATGTTGTTCAAAAAATGGCGAGGATCGAAGGAGATGCATCAATAAAAAACATAGTAAAACTATAAATGGGATTCATGTGGAAGGGAAACCATCACAACTGTCCTAAATAATTTCTAAACCATTATTACTGTAAAATATCAGGAAATATCAAAGGAGAATATTTTTTTATAGAAGATAGAGGTTGTGAAGAACGGGAAGTTTCCTGATTTCAATATTGATCATCAATGTGTACTAAAATTTAATAAAAAACCTTGTGTTCTATCTATTCCAGAAATAAAGGAGCTGATGGATTAAGAACACATCGAAACATTCCCTTAACATTTTGGAATCACTAAAATGTATAGGCACATCCGTGATCGTTATTGATGTCATAACATGAAAGTGATATTGCCGAATATAGTAGAAGCTTTATGGTGTGTCAAAAAGTAAAGGAAAAGTGACATCTTCCAAAAGTGGTAATGAAACCACTACCCATATCAATATGGAAGTGGTAAAACATTCTATATACATTTTCACTAGTCTTCCAAGAACATACAAAGTAAACAATGTGAAATGGGATATAATGGATCGTATCACTAAGACATCCCATTTAATCACTATTTTGGAATATTTCTCTCTTTAGCAACTTTCCAAGATCTACGTCTAGGGTGTGGTGAGATTTCATGGAGTACTAATTTATATGAATTATAATCCTGATCCTAGGATAATATCAAAATTCTGGATAATCATTCCACATAAATTGAATAATGAATTTCATTTTAGTATGGCCTATCTCCCCCAAACTCTTAGCCAATCTGAATAGACTCTCTAGACTCTCAATAACATAATGAAAATATGCTCAATAGAATTTATTGGTATATGGGATAAACATATACCATTGTTTTATTTCGAAAAAATACATTATATTTGACAAATAAAATAGAAGCGTACAATTCTCTCTATGGGAAGAAATGTAAAACAATAACTTTTTGTGAAGAAGTTGGATAAAGAAAGCTTAATGGGCCTGATATTTTTCAAGATAAGTTAGAAAAGTTTTTTTCCATCCAATAACACATAAAGGATACTTAGAGTCGACATAAGTGATATGTTGACAACCATTTAAGGGACTTGTAGTTTCGTATTGCAGACAAAGTGCTCTTTATTATTCCACCAGTGAAGAGAGTAACATTGTTTGTTAATAATGGTAATCATATACCCCAGTACATTGGACCATATGAAATCCTTGATTGCATAGGAGAAGTAGCCTATTGAATTTCACTTACAAAAATTCTCTATAATTTGGATGATGTATTCCATGTATATTTCTAGAGTATGTATAAACCTGGACATTCATATTTAATAAATCCAAATGTGGTTCAACTAGAACATGACCTACCTTATGAGGATGATCCAGTGGAGATATTGGTTCATAGACACAAGGTTATATGCAAAAATACTACCCACCTCATCAAAGTGTTTTGGAGGAACCATAAATATGAGGACAATACCTTGGAACCGGGTAAGAAAATGAGACAAAAGTACCCACACCATTCCTCAACATTGATAATGAGTTGAAATTTTGGGGATGGAATTTTATAAGTGGGGAAGAATGTCACGATCCATTCATTTTGAATTAAATTTTTTACCTGAGAAAATGTGGGTTATATTATTATGAACTCAACAAAATAATATCTATTTAATAATTAGCTGAGTATAAATAGAATAATAACCATCATGTTTTTACCATTATATGAGCTTTGGTCAATAATGACCATTGATCAGTATGAAAATTTAAAACTATAATCTTAACAAAAATATTTAAGGTTATAAGTAGTTCTTGTATGTGAAAATGAGTAAGGGTAATTAATGAATAATGGAGAAATAATGGCCTCAACCAATAGGTTCATTCCATATGAAGACAATTTGTTAAATATTTGGAAGGATATAGCATCACTGAGGTTCCCTATTTACCAAGCCATAGCCAAGATTCAACATGTAAATCTTGAGCCAAATCTCTTCGGAGAGAAGTTCAAGTTAGTTAAAATTACCACCTAGGAGATGTCAGATAATTATCCCCATGAATCTATCACCATCACAAACCTTAATGTTATGTCATATGTAGTTCTTTTAAGGGGTTAATATTTGCGGCCTTAGTTTCTTAAATGTAATTCCATTGTATTACTAAAAGTTTTATTCCGTCAATTCGGTTTTATGAATAGTTTTGCTTAATAAAATTATAATGGAATATGGTTGATTGATTTTCTGGATAGAAACTAAATATTTTTCAAAAGATATAAATATTTATTTAAAACTATGATATTATGAATAATATTTATTTTAATGAAATAGTATGATAAAAACACTATTATTTAGATGGAAATGATAATTTTTGTTCAATTGTCTGAAATTTTACTACCATTTTGAACTAGCTATTTATTTTAACAAATAAATATTTTTATATCTGAATGTTATAATTTTCAAATTTAGATAATATTAGAATAAAATAAATATCATTTTTTAAATTATAAATCCAAAATTAGGTTAGGGCGAATTTATGATAATTTTTTAAAATACTGTACAGTTTTATTAATAATAACAATACAGATTGTATTTTTTGGTTTGTGTAATGACCTCATTATTATTTCATAATGACTTAATATATAATTAAACACAATTGAAGACATAAAATATGTAATTTTTTTAACATGAAGTATTTTAGTAGTTTTTAATCAATTTAAAAACATATATTTTACTTTCCAATATCTAAAATGGAAACATTGACATTAACAAATATTCTGTGGAAACCTTAACATTCCATACAAAAAAATGTTATATAAAATGATGGTTGAATCTTTTGTATTAAATTATCATAAAATATGACCATGTGTTGAAAACCACGTTCAAATACCATGGTTATGCCCATGGGTTTTCATATTCTATAACCATGATTTCCTAGGCTTATACTTGGAAATTAATAAACAAATCCTCCACTTTTGATATAAATACCAACCCATTTTTCCATTTCCATTCCATCCCAATACATAATACAAAACTATATGGTAGTTTTACCTCCCAATATGTCCTCCCAAGGTGCCATCAATCTTACAGGGTTCCAATCCTCAATTTTTGGACTAACTCGTTAAATTAAGGGGAATATCCTTCTTTTATATTCACTTGAAGAACCTATTTATGTATATGTATTATGAATGTTATGGTCAATATATTTTATTTACTAATAATTAATTAACATAAATAAAAATTATTTTTAGCAATGGGATACCTCTGTCCCCTATCTTTTTTCCCTTTTTTAAAATCAAATTTTTTAGCCAGTTGTGCTGCCGGTTTTACTTCTCGGAATTTGTCTCTTCCCCTGAAGAAATTCAAATTTTTTCCAATACCAAAACCAATATCTTTTCCATGGTTATTAAAATATATGAAAAAATGATTAATTTTATTCTGGAATTAAAATACAAAAAACCATCAATCTCTTTATATGGGTTAAAAATGACATAATGATCATGTTTTATAGCACGTTTGAAACACCATGAATTAAATATGAAATCCATTTTATGTTTTTTATCAAATGATTTTTTATAATATTTGTGTGTTTTTTCACACCCCAACCTATCTTTTTTATTTTATTTTATTATTTTCTTTTTTTTTAAAATTATTTTTAGTGGTTCGGGTTGAATCCCGAACATGATTTTTGAGTTTTATCAAAAAACGCGCATTTTTTTGGGTTGACGTCGTTGAGTGCACGGGTGAAGCATGCTTTTGAGTTGATGTCGCTGGGTGCATGGGAAGGATTCTTTTTGAAAACTACACGTGACTCCACCCGGGATTCTCCACAATCCTCCAGTCTTCATAGATTTTAAAATGAATAAACTTTTTAATTTATTGCAGCAGTTAGAATTTTCATGGTTACTAATAATATTAATTATTATTATTAAAATGAAATAAGTATTTTCCATTATTTATATCCTTATTAGTATGATTATTATTATTCTAATTTTTTATTATTAATAATGATTTTTTACCATTATTATTATTATTTTAATTGGGGTATTATTATTATTATAATTATCATTATTATTTTTATATGTATTATTTTTATTATGGGTTAATGTTTATTTATTTTCCATTTATTTATTTTGGTTTTTTACCCTAACCTTAATTCATCATTTGGCTTCCCCTCTCCCCCGTGCGCCGCCACCCCCTCTTTTCCCGTCTTCTCCCTCACTGCACGCCTCTCTCCCTCCCAGCGCGCTAGCCTCCTCCTGCCCAGCAGTCGCGCATCACCCTCTGCGACGTGCTGCCTTTGCTTCCCTTTGCTGCACCGCGAGTAGGACCGCCGCAAGCTCCTCCATCTGGCCCCTGCTTCATAGCTCCAACCAGAAACCGTAGCGCCCTCCGATATCCGCTCCCTTTCCGACAATGACGAACAACGCCCCATCCCCCAACCACATGCTTCCCTCCGCTGCCGGCTCACCCACACCTGGCCCATCGGCTGCCTCACACCGCCGCTGTCTAGAAGCCCTCACCCATAGCCCCCGGTTGGACCGTATCTAGCTTTTCACCCACCTAACCTCGTTCTGGTCATGCACTGTTTAGTTGTGCACCTTCCGATTAGACCGCACCCACCTGTTGTCCTCTCCGCCCCTTTCTGACCATCGTGCAACCCCACTGGTCGAGCGTGTATCCGAGCTAAGTTGAGGTTTTCACTATTCTTGATTGATTTTTAGATAATTATTTTAGTGTGTATTGTGTTTAATAAAAATTGGTGCAAAGTTAGTTCTTTTAAATAATTGACTTTGTTTAATTAGTTCAGTATAAAGATTCGTTTTTAAATAAACTTATTTTCATTTTATATCTTATAGCGTACTCATGTGTGTTAACATGCATTTTTATGAAAGATAATCTTGAGTTGTTTAATTTTTTTTTGTAAATTACGAAATTAATTTATTTGACCATACAAGTGGTGCATATTCTTTATTAGTAGGACATATGTGTTTATTTGATAAAAGATGTGTCTGTTGAATCATGTTTTTTTAATGTAAAGATATGGGTTACTTTTTGGAAATTGTTTAATAAATTTTAAAGTGGGTTATTAGATAGTACAGATGGTGCGAACATTGTTTTGAAAACATGTCGAGCTAGTTATTTTTGTGTGGTTTGTTCGTTTGTATTGTTTTAAGTATGTGTTCAGGTATTTTATTTATCATTGTGGTTGAAGCGCGTTGACAGGGTTTTTACATGGTCCTGCGATCGTTAGATTGTATGTTATTGCGCGCCCATGCGAGGCATGTCACGTCGTCATGACTAGTCTACGAGTCGAGGTAGGACCCCCACTGCACTCGCCTTTAAATTTAGAATATATTAATTGATTGATATTTTATTACTTTTAATTAATGAGAAATAATATAAGATAATTAATTTTTAAATGATTATTCTATGTAAAAAGATCCGTTTATTTTATACATGACACTTGAAATATTTTCTTGATGAATGGACACCTAGTAGTGAATGAATTCCCATTTAAACATTAAACATAATTCATGAAATTTTAAATGTAGTTTGGATTTATTGATAAATGATTTATTTTGAAGTGTGAACAAGTGTTTTGGTTTTCTTGAGAAATGACGAATTCTTTTAAAATTGGTGAAGTCCCGTTTGGAACTTTAATAAAACAAATTATTTTGGAAAACTCTCATTGGGGTGATTGAGAAGTGATATTTGGTGTATGTTGACTGCATGATTTGTGTGTGATGTTTGTGATGATTTATTGACATTGTTGACTCACCCATTTCTTGTTTATTAAACGTGTTGACATGGGAACCTGGCATAGTAAGTGAATCTTCTAAGAATGATTGATGCACTAGATTATATTACACACTGGATAGTGGCCCTTAGTACAGATGACTCTCTTCTAGGGGATTGGGCACCTCGGTTAGGCCATGTAGGGAAACAGCGGGCATTAGGGAATTCTGAAATCATCGAGAGTAGGCATGACTTTAGGACGAGTAAGATATATCATTCATTCTAGATTTTTCACGAGCTCTAAGGCTCGGCCCATGTTTTCTTTAGTGTTTATTTTATATGGCAGACGATTGAGAGGTCTAGTTCGATTGCTGGCCCCTGGGTGCCACCTTTTCCATTTACCTTAGTGTGTGTTGTGTGTTGTGTGTGGTTTTCTATTTGAATAACAATTAAAATTAGGATTTATAAATTGTTCGCAATAATGTTTTAAAAAGAAATGCACATGTTCCTTTCAAACACTAAACATGTTTTTTTATTAAAAAGGGAAATGGACTGTTACTTGTTTTGGAAATCATAGTGTGTGTGGAAACCAATATTTTATAAAATTTAGTTCAAACATGGAATTGATAAATTATTTATTTAATGGTATGTGCATTGGGAATAGAATTAGTCGGCCCTAACTACTAAGTTTTAATACTTATTCCTATAGTGTTTTCCATTTTTAGTTTCTGTTGTAGGTTGACTCGAGCTTTCTTGTTGTGGGCGAGAGTTGGTTGTGGTTTGGTGAGTGAGTCTCAGGGTCATGATGAGTTTTAGTCATGGTCGAGTTAGTTTGTTGTTGTTGGTCATTATTTCTTTTCATATTGTTTATTTACTTTGTGTTGTTCTATTTAATATATGCTGATTTATTTATTTTCATTCAGAAAAATCATTCCCTCCTGCTCTCTTTTGATGCCCTGGCACCTGTCACCATCTTGGGAGGATTGGGAACGCCTCTCGGGCAATGCTGCGGACCAGCTCGGGTGACCGGTTCAGGGTCGACCCGGGTTGGTTTGTGATATGAATCAAATGTAAATTTATAGATATGAAGTGTTTTGCCAATATCACTCCAATGCAATAGGTTGATAATTTAGTATCTAGATATGATGTTTTTTATAATAGCTTGGGTAATAACATTTTTATTTCTTTGACACCATGATTTGAAACCATGGTGATATACTTATGAATGTATCCTTTAAAACTTTTAGCTAAATTTTTATGTTATTATTCAAGTTCTATTATTATGGTATGCTTATTTATCATTCCATATCATTTGAATCATGTTATTATTCATATACCCGAAGATCACATGTAAATTGTTTTCCTTGATTTCCCTAACAGGGCTTTATGCTCACATTTCCCTTTGATGTATGCCCCTAGGTTATGAGATTTAGTAAATTTAACTAGGACAAAAATTTTAGTATACCTTTAAAGTTTATTATTAGAATTTTTTATGTTTACATGAATAATTTACCTTTTTCCCATGAAACAACACTTCAAAAGATCTTCTATTCGTATAATGTAAATGAAATGTTTATATAATAAATAACAGGATTCGTTACATAAATGTATAAAAATATACATACTTACACACAATGATTAATATCTATACTGATTCTTATTAAGAGGAATTATTTCTTATGTCAAAATAGGTATTGTTTGTTGGGTGTCCCTTGACGAACCATATCCCACCTTGGTTATATTTATTCATTACTTAACTTTTCATATACCTTTATACTAATGTATATCATTTGAAAGTACATTATTACAGTATACACTATTGGTGGTGGCTACTGAGTTTATCTCATATCCTATTCATGCCACCATTTGGTATTTAGAAATTCCCCATGGTTGATTGATTAATATTTTGGATTATGCTATATGTTGTACACTTGGATATGGGAGTTTTAGATCACAGGTGTTGGATGGTGAATGATTCTAATAAAGATATACTTAGGACTTTAACAAATTTATTTATTATTTTATTTTATTCTTGTTTCCATGTATCATTGTTTCATTTTACTATTAACCAGAAATCATTAATTATATGATACCATTTCTGGATTTGTCCATTTATTATTAAGGGAATGTTTTATTTGTACTTTGTTTCATTTATAATACTTCCATTATACTACACTAATTATGAGGGTATAGTCTCTCCACCTTACCATCATTATATCCTCACTAGTAATTAGTAGCCTTTAGCATACATGGAGTCATGATGGAGGCTATGTGATTGACTAGATCAGGGTACCATTTTAGTTGTTCCTGGGTTAAGACATTAAAAACATGACCACTCAAGTATTTTAAGCTTCCATTACATGTTTCTAGGGGTTTTTAAATAATTTTCCCCCTAATATTGTATAAATTTCTAGTTTTGAATTGGTATTTTCAATGTGAAATGTGTATTTTATTCAAAAAAAATTAAATAATATTTTTCTGGTATTTATATTTCTAAATGACATAAAACCATTATTTTACTTTTGTTCTGTTTGGATATTTTTCAATGACACCATCCTAATAATTTCCCTAGTTGGTTCTTGACCAGATTGACTAGGGAATGTATTGAAAATCTATATTCTAGTTTTTACACCATGGAAAATTATTTATTCTTTAAGGGATGTTGATTAATTTGTATTGTATATTCATATTATTAATGCATTTTAATTATTATGTAATGGGTGGAGATTGATGTTATAAAACCCCATGATGAATCACTATGTTTTATAATAAAAAATACATTGGGTATTTGGATGAGGAATAACCCATTTATGTGGATTTATTGTAATGAGGTCTTGATAGTATTGTAAAATATCTTGGAAAAATGTCTCCAATTACTATTTTAGATATCTATAATTATGAATTTATTCATTATGAAATTGATTATTGATGTCCATGTGAATGTTTTATTATTTATTATAACCATAGATATGTTTCATGGTCATATGATTATATATATGATATTATTGGATCATCATTTATTCCTACCATACAATTCTTATTCTTCAAGTAATTTATTAAAGGCAATGCCTTTTCAATTTTTCATTAATTTATATATTGATTATTCATTATTTTTTATAGACAAATTCCATTTTACATAACCGTTACATAGAATATGAACTCAACCTTTAATTATTTTGCTTTCCCTAGGATACTAGGATGTATAATATGATTGACATGAAATGATATTCTAGTGATAATAAATATGTTATCAAAGAAAATAATTTTTTTATGTTTTAAAATACATGTGACATTAAAGTGTGTATCTAGTTTACCAAGACTAATAGACTATTAGGTCATATTGGATGAGATTCCTTATATATATTTGAAATATATTAAAGTAACCTCCAAATTTTGGATACCATGGTTAGGGTGTTTATAGTTATTACTAAAGGAAGATTAGTAGAATTTTTGGGAACTTGATTTAGAAAGACATATTATAGTGTACGTAACCCAATGAGTGAATCTGAGGATAATTGTTTTTATAACATAACATATTAATGTTTAGTAAAGGTAGATATAATGTAGTTTTCCAAGAAATTCATCCTTATATTTATACTAAAAGTGGAAATGGTTTTGGAATAGATGCATCTAGGGGTAATAACCCTTAAAAGAGTTTGTTAGATACATGTCAACCATTATACAAGTGCACGGTGATTGTTCCCTTACTACGAACCTGGACTAAAAATCCTAGGTGATATGCTTGTATTAATTCAAAATTTTCATTATAAACAATTGGGATGGTTTTAAATATATATAAAGAACATGACTGAACTAGATTACGCGTATAGTGTATTATATTCAAAAAAATTTCCATGATTTAAACTTGTTCTGATGATTTTCATGATTATGTGGCCTCCCACTGTGATTATTGTTTCTCATATTATGTTTTTTGGTTTCAGTAAATGGATGGAACTAGAAGTAAATCTATTAAAAATTAATTCTATTGATTATATAGTGATTATATGAAACCAAATGGGATGATGTTTGGTCTTCATGATATGTTGTTTATTCCTAATTAGTTTTAATGATATATGATTAAAAAATTACTCTTTAACTAACCCATAGACTTATGAAATAAGATAATTATAGACTTTTTTGAGTGCTCAGGTAGTAGAGACTATAGATAAATGAAGTCTCAATTTATTTCACGTATGAAATGTGTAAAAAGAAACCCTATGTAATGTATCTAAAAAAGTGGAATATGTTTTTTTAGGTGGACATTAAGGTCATTTAGAAATTTATTTCTAAGGAGTTAAATGTATTATATTTCAGGAACATGGGAATTATCTGAGAAAATTACATAATCCCTGTGTTAACTCATAGTCCAAGGAAAGAACTATGCCACGTCAATAGTTTAAGTTGATGTATTGATGTGTTAATGTTTTAGATTTGATAATTATGTTATAGAAGTGTTATATAAATTATTTTTTGTTTATAATAATACTGAAATATCTAAGGATTAATCCATATTAATTTTACTTTAATGAATTTAAAGCACATGTTGAATCATATTGATCACCAATAAAAGTAATTTAGTGTTAAGGTGATATTTTATGAAAAAACACATTAATAATGGAAATATATCACTTACTATGGTTTCAATGTTGAGATAATAATGTTTAGAAAAATATATTATTGATATTGATAAAGTAAAGGGGGTTATATTGGTGAAATTCGATCTTCTTAGCAGTTTGATAGTGTCTTTTCAAATGTTTATTACATTTTTGGATTTATGGAATATATTAAAAATAATGAGAGAGTTTATTTTTTGATGCATTCATGTTTCCATTATTTTTTATATTTATTTAGGTTATTTACATGTTTTATGATAAAATATGATCAAAGTATTCACATATTTTGTATGTCAAATTAAGAGATACATTTTATTATTAGGTGAATTAATGTTAAGTTGATTTTGAACATTTTTTGACCAGCCGTCTATTTTATTATTTTGAAATTTTTCACACAAATTTTGGAAGGGTCTTATGGTTAACTATTTATGGTATATATTATGATTTCTTTTTGGTCTTTCTATTGAGGTTTTTCTAATTAACATATTATATTTGATAACTTGTGTTGACCATTTTGTATTTGGTAAATATTTAGAGAAATATGGAAATAATTATCATTATTTTATTGAAATTATGATATATTAGAAGTAAAATTTAGTTCTCCATGGATAATAAATTCATCTTGAATGTTCATTTCATGGAGTAAGAGATGAAGCAGAAATTGATCAAAGAACATCCGAAGGATGAAATTATGCTTATAAAATAGAAAAATGTTGAGTTTTTATATCTTCTAGCATTATCTATATTTATTATAAAATAATTCCTAAAATTTATAAAAGAGTATTGAAATTAAAATTTAATAGTTTTAAATTAATCTTTAATGAGTCAATAATATTTTTTCGAATAAAAATTTTATGGTTTTGTAGTCATTAACATTCTCCACGCCATGTTCTATGTAACTCTATATTAGTCCTAGTGATATAATTTTCTCCTCTATGTACATATATTTACTTGCCACTAATGCTATCATATTTGGAAACCTAGTTTTGGGTTATTCCAGATGACCTTCACCATTTAGTTTCTATCATTCTAAGAGATAGTATTTTAACCCTTTTTATGCAGCAGTTTTTCAAAAAAGGTATTTTCAAATTTTAATACCCCTGATTATCAAGATCCAACTCATAATGTGAGTGTAAAATTTATTAATTGTTGCGGGGTTATGGGAAACCCCATTATTTCTAATGAACAATATCTTTAACAGTGTGTACAACACCCAACATTAAGCCTAAACAAACAATGAATTTTTTTATTTAAATATGAATATTATAACCAAAATGTTGAATTAGTGGGAATGAATTGTATGAAGATAATTATGAAATATATGTAGAAAATAATGAATAAAAATGAATTGATTAATTCCAAGTAAACATGAACTCAATTTTTAGTAACATCATTTTTTATTCAAATTATCGTTTCTTAGAAAATTTATATCACACATTTTATGCGAGAATATTATAATTAGTTTTTGAAAAATTTATAAATTTTATTTTATATAAGGGTATAAGTTTATAATTAACATGTAAAAATTATCTCAGAGTGAATTATTTGTATTTTGATGAAAATATTGACTTTCCAGTGAATAGAGACAAATAATGAAATTTACTGAAAACTATATTTTTATTTCAATCATTTACAAAGATAATTTTTGTTTTAAAATGGGTTTAAAATAAAATTATTTCTATTATATTGTTAATACCCCAATTATATAAATTTTAATAAATTTTATGGTTCAATTTTTTATAATAACATTTTGTACTTAGAAAGGAATATTTTTAAAATAACTTTTATTTGTTGTGTTCGCCGATTTAATCTTAAAATAACTTTTTCAAATTATTGAAACTGAATATTTAAAAATAGATTCAATATTTGGAATTATGATGCTAAAATTTGGATGATATTCCCATTTTTTTCAATATTAATTGTTACTAAAGAAATTTTCTGTCACCTCAGTTAGGGAAAAATGGGTATAACAGGGTTTTATATTTTTGAAAAGGAATTTCTATAACACTTTACATTATCCTATTTTATGGGTGGATTTAAATCATATAAATCTAGTATAGATTATATATACACTTTGTGCCATATTGCATTGATTATGAGTTTTTGATTAATTTATGTAAAGATGATTGAAAAAATGTTAGACCCATATCTTCAATATATCTAATATTCTCTTAGAAAAATAAAAGTTTTTATGAAAAATTATAAATTTTAATTATAAATTTAAATTAATTTTATTTATCATAGTAATAAACTTCTAAATTTTTAGTGATTTTATACTTACAAAAAATTCTTACACAATGTCGACCCAATAATTATTCCATTAATATAAAAATAAAATAAATTATTTTAAAAATTCTGACGTAATAAAATTAGGTTGAATATTTATTTTACATGATTTTTAGATAAACATGACATATTAAGGATGGTTTAAATTATTATATTAAAGTTACTAATTTTTCTTATTATCATTAATGTCAAATGAAATGAATACTTTCATAATGACAGTAATGATATTTTGTGAAGATAATATTTTAATAAATCATTTAACAAGCATAAAAATATTTAAATAGTATTATAAGTATAATATATGGTCGAAAATGTAGTCTGTTTTCCCTTTACATCCCAATTTTTACCTTATAGGTAAAATTATAACCCTTTAGGATTAATATAGTTCACACCATAGTTAAGGTTAAAATATGTTAACTGATGGGCTAATCTAAAAGATAAGGTTTAAAATAACACACAATCCTATCCAATTTTTAATTACATGATTATATTTAAAAAATATACTATCGAATCCTAAAATATCTAGAAATATTTAATCATTTTTTATAATTAAATTTGTATATTTTTATCTTTATTAAATTCCAAGAGTGCCCCTCCCCTCTCTCATAAATAGAAACCACTCAATAACTTCATTACACCACATTGAGAAACCTATATAGAAAAATACCTACACGTCTATAATATTTAAAACCTTATAAAATTTTTATAGGATATGGTATTTCCTAAATACCCACCCTAGTTTACAAAAGAAAGGATCTAAAAGAGCTCACCCAAAGAAGAGGTAATCATCTTACCTAAACTTTTTCAATTTATTTCTTCTTCTATATCCTATAAATATATAGTATTTATGATAAAAATATATAGAAAATATAAAAAATATACTAAAATGTTATCTTGATTATGAAACCATTATTATTCACCATCTTGTAAATCAAATAGGATGTGAAATTATCGCTCGTGTGCATGTACAACTTACCATCTCTACATAGAAATACAATTCATTTTTCATTTAGATTTTGTATGAATGGTTTTTATGATGTTTTTAAATATTATAAATTATATTTATTAAATTATAATTATTATTTAATTATAATATCACACTAATCTTTCTACATTATAATATGTTGTAAAATAATACTCTCGCTCATGGGAATATGTTTATTATCATCTCCACAAAGTGATGTGATTTATTTTTCATTTAGGCTTTATTTAGGGGTAAAAATTATTGGTTTAATTAATCTATATTATATATGTGAAATATTTATTACTCTATAAAGGATAATTATTATTAACATTTATTTCATTCCAACGGTCAAAAAGTGAAAACAACATTTATTCGTATGTAAGACATACCATCTCCATGAATGGTATAAATAATTTTTCTATATACAATATTTACGGTTATATATATATATATATATAATGAATATATATTATATTTATATCATGATTAAAAATTTGGATATTATGGAACCATAATAAAAGTAAAAGGACCAAAACTACCAACAAAAAACATATGTGAGATAAGAATTGGTTATCCCATAGAATTGTTATTTTAATAAAGAATTATCTGTAAATGTGTGAAAAAAGGTTATAGATAAATAATATATGGAAATATATATATTATTATGGTATTATAATATAATTATAACAAATATATATTTGTTATACATGATATTTGAACACATATGAAGGAAGTGGTACCTGAGTTAAGGGTTCTTCGTCTCAAATTATCAACATTGGGAGATTTTTTATGGTATACAACAATATTATTTTATGAGGTGTATCTACTTCCACAGAGATATTTGAGGTCTTGAATCTCTCTATATTTATTGTATTTAATGTTTCATTTGAATTTATTTCTTTCATGTGGGTTATGATTTAAATGTTACCAAAGTGGTAGGGGTTTATTTCACAATCACATCTTTATATAAGATTGATTATGTTTAAGTCTATGATGGGGTAATTATTTGATTTTTCTATCTTAAATATAATATATTTTATTTTCCTATGTTTATTTCTAGAAATTATTTATTTCTTATTCTTTTTCATCACTTTATATACTCATGTTAAAAACACTATTATTTTGTATAACCGAATTTTTTTAAACTCATTTGGGAATATTTTACTTCTATATCTTTATTTAAAATTAAATTAAATTTATTTATTCTTTTACCACACTCCAATGATTTATTAGTAACATTGTTAAATTTTTAAAGTTTTACAAAATGTTTTTCTATAATTCTTATTGTTGTTTTCTTAATGAGGTACTATTATACTTTTATTTTAAAATATATAAAGGAATGGTTTTTTAATGATACCAAACTTATCCATTCTCTGGGTAGTTTATGATAAACATTACTAGGAAATGTATTTAAATTTAGTATTCTTGTTATTCCAACAAGAAAAATTATTTATTTTCAAGATATATTAGATACAATATATTGTTCTTTAATTTGATGAATGCATTAGAAATATTATTTAAAGGGTTGGGTAAAGAATTACATACTCCCTAGACGAATTATAATGTCCCATGAGACAAAATAGATTCGGAATTTGGCTATATCCTTACCCATTTATATAGATGTATTGGCATTATAACATGAATGTTTATTAAAATTTCTTTGAACAAGGCCTTGACGGTATGTTTTAGATGTCTTACATTATTCATTCCAACATTAAGATATTAGTAGTTGATGTCTATGTTATTATTTGAAAATTTATTATATTCATGGATAAGTTTCAATATCAAATGATTATTTATATTGATTTATTTATTCCTAATTTTTACTACTATATTATTCTTTGGTGATCATGTTATTGATTAAATGACATGTGTTTTGGTCGTTTACCTTTACATATTGAATATGACTGATTTATTCAATATTTCTTTGTCATACATATCCTATAAAGTCATCTGATGTAACAATTTAAATTTTCTTCTTTACCAGCATATTAGGAAGTGTACTACTATTTATATGAATGGATATTCTAGGGAGAATAATTATATTCTAATAAAGTAGTTTATTATTTTCATGTTTTAAAATATATATGAGATTCATTTATGTATCTAGTTTACTATTACTAATACACTATTAAGTACTTCAAGATGAAATACCTTTCATCATGTTCAATAATATTAGAGTAAATACTAATTTTGGACTACTAGAGATATAGTATTTATAAAATTCATAACCTATGTCATGGGATCTTGATTACATGATCAACATAGAAGCCTTTATAATGAGACATTATCACCTAATCCCAACTGTGATCGAGTTACACAAACCACATGTTAAAAAAATCACTTTTTTCACTCCCCATTTGTAATCAATATCTATACCTTTTCAAAATTTCATAAACATTTCAGCATAACTGTTCTATAACCAAAATGGGAAACACTTGATCTAACCACTTATCATAGAAAAAATGGGTATAAATAGAGAAAATTTAATCACTAAATTCTAAAAATGAAACTGGACTATCAATCTACTGAATTGACTTAGGTGTAATATATTAATTCTGTCATGTGACTGATGGGTTTCATTACTACATTTTCGTAAAAAAATCATGAATATAATCATACAATATGAGTCGATTAATAACCATCACAACATCCCTATGAGTTTATGTTCTTAACAATTTCATGTGAATCCCGAGGCTTCACAAACTTATACCGAGCTTGGGATAAGATGACCAAACAAATGATTTTTCATATATAGTGTAAATTAACTTAAGTGGTTCTCATAACCATGAAACTAGATTCATTAAAACTTTTATTTTCACTTGAGTCTTTATACAATCATGTGATCTATTTATGATTTTGGAAACATTAGTCAATAAAGATGAGCCATTATGGACTAATATTAGAACACCATAAAAGTGAGATATAAATGTTTGTATAGGGAAACATCACCTTCATAAATCACAAAATTTCTCTAATTCTTGAAAGATAATATTATTATAACCAGAAATACCTCAACTTCTTGTGTCACACATTTACAACCACATTTCTGATATAATATAATTGTAACCATATATACATGTCTCTTGATGTAAAAAATTTCCAAATGTTCCTTGGAGGGTGATATAGGACCCCACCCATCATTCATCCATACTTACATGTTCCTCCTAAAATCAATCATTCGTTATAACATAAAGAACCCATAGAAACAAAATGGATTTCATTAATCACATCATAAAGAACCATAGAATTAAATTTTGTTTCATATAATTTTAAAATGGAATCACATAATTAAATGATCTATAATTAAATAAATAGTTATAACATGATAAAACAATGTAAAATAATTTGGTAACTAACTATATTTTGTAACGTTATAGGTAAATACACATAAATCATGATAATAAAGAATATGTAACTTACACCATACATATAAAGGGTATATATTTCTGTCAAAAATTTTCTTAATTAATTGATGTATTGAATCTAGGTGAACAACCTTCATTCAATGGTATAAAAAATAGAGTATTCATTGAGTAAAAACATTGAATGAGAAGTTATTTCAATTCAATGTGGATGGTTCAAAAATAAAAAGTTTCTATTAATTATATAATTCATAGAAAATAATATTAAATAATATATAAATATTTTTCAAGTAGATATTTTCATATAATGAATATCCACAATAAATTATAAAATATTTTAATGGACAATGAATTATATGAAAAAAAATTAGTAGTTTTAGAAAAATCACTTTGGAAATAAGAAATATCTTTGATATTTTGGAATCATTTTAAAATAAACAATTTATAAAACTAGAATAAAAATAATTTCTTTTATAAACCAAGATTTTTTTGAGACAAATTTTAATATAAATTGAAACATTAATCATAAAGATATGTTCACCTAGAAATTCTAAAATAGATTCTCTTTTAGAAAATGACCCAGATTGAAGACATTTAAATGATTTTAGTTTTTTGTCATTTGAAAATAATGTCAAGGTAGTTAGAAACGAATTTTTCAATTTTAAAAAAAATTATATCCATAGAATTTGGTATATAAGATAAAATATTTTCTCTAAAATAAATTTATTTTTTATCTCTTCAAAAATAATTTTTTAGAAAATCAAATTGTTCTAAATGTTTATCAAAATTTCATTTTAAATCAAAAAAATTGAAAAAATAGAAGTCCAAGGACAATCATAGGGGAATTAAATTATTGTGATATTAGAGAGTAAGTCAAACAAACCCTTCAATAGAGTTATCAAATTTGAAATATCTCGATTCTAAAATATGGTTCGGAAAAGATATCTTATATATCAAGAAACTCTTAGACAAAACCTTACCATAGATTGTGATTTAATATAAACATAAAATATGATTAATAGAATATAAATTATTGATATAATATAAAAAAAGGAAGTGTATAACCCATTTAAAATTAAATATGAGAATAATAAAAAGTGTGTCTCAATAAATTAGAATAATGACCAGAAACCCCTTCAAGTAACAAAATATTTTGTGTAAGAATCTTTTGTTAATGATGTTATAAGGGATAATTTTATTATTCCATAAAATAAATATGAAAAATAATCAAAGTATTAATTAGGTGAAATAAATCAAACTTGTAACAAACGATTTAAATAATGACGTTTTTAACTTAATGAGAGAAAATTGATTTAGAACAATCCATTATAATTTTTCACTGTTTGATTAAAAAATAAATGAGGGAAATAACATTTAATATAAAATTTAATATCATAAAATATAATATATCTATGATACAAAATATTAAAGGGATATTAGCTATACCATTACAAATAACACATGGTTTATAATAAGAAATATGTCTCAATGGGGGAAAATTAAGAGAGAAAACCCTTACCTTTTTTCGAAGTCATTCTATTCATGCACATAACATAATAAATAACCAAATTAATTTTTTTATAAAATTTGAGGAACCTTATTCATATATATTTCATTTAATAAAGAATATTTATTATAGTATAAAATTTATTGATTATATATTTTTTCCTTATGTTTTTTGGAAATTGGAATCAGTGTGGGATTATTTTTGGCATTTAAGCAATAAAAGATGATAATTTATTACTATGTCAAACACTATGTATAACCCTTTAATAACCATAAAACAATACTTATTTTATATTGAAATTATAAAAATAATTTTATTTTTGGTTACATTATAAGGAATCGACCATAAACATGACATAATCTTGAGTTTTATGGAAAGAATTAATTTTCATACATTTGAGGATCATTTTAGGTTTAGTGTTTTATAGAATTAGGCCATAACTCAAACATAACATAACAATAAAATAATAAGTACAAACATTTGATTAGAATCAATTTTTTCCAAATTATAAAACATTTAAAATAAATCGTCGTTTCTTTTCCTGGAAAATATACATGAATTTTAAATTGATTCATATTTTCCATTAACCATCTTTAAATTCTAATGAAATCAATTAAAAACATTGTATGAGCATAAAAATCCTAGTACATGACATAAAAATAAAAAGAAAAAATGTTTGTCCAGTGAACAAATGAGACCTGATATAACATTTAACTTAATCATCAATGATCATTGAGCATATACAATAAAAAATTTCACAAAAAAAACAAAAAACAAATTTTCCTCAAATAAAATCATTAAAACCTATAATAAGTAATTAAAACCACTTTTGGTGAATTTGATCATAATATATACAAACCAGTTTCAAACCATTTTAAATAGAATAACCATGTGACCAATTTCTTATATTATCATTACCCATTTAATTTGAGTGCTATCTAGGTACACCCATCATTTAATCTATTAAGGAAAAACCCATTGCCATCTGGGCCACTCTTTGTTAAACAACATTGAGAATACCTGATATTATCTATCCCACCCAAAGTTAAGCTGTAACAGTCTTACTCGGTTTCATTTGGGCCACCCCAATTTTAACTATAATTGGATTACTCAACATAATCTGGGTGTAACTATTTTTCGTGTATAACAATAATATTCCATATAATAAATAGAAAATATTTATTATTCTACTTTTCAGTTGTAAATTGTTTGAAAAACTCTTTTATACTTGTGAAATAATCACTTCATGATATATGAATTCCCTTATCGGGTAAAAACCCATTCTAAAAAAAACCCTTTTCTTTTGAAAACCATTTTCCATATGAAAAACAAAACCAAAAAATTTAAAAAAATCATAAAATAAATCATGAAATATTATAATGGAACCTAGAAATAAAATAATAGACATAATAGAGGAAAATTTATTGCCTCCATGTATGTTAAGAATGGAACATCCTTGTTTATGTTGTAAAAACGTTCCATATAAGACATGTAAAAATATTACCCTTCAAAAACATTGTAATTAAAGTTAAAAATATCTAAATTACACTTTATAAATCATATATTTCCCCTAAAACAATTTTAGAAACATAGACATAGAAAAGGAAGTATTGGAAGGAAAACATTAAAATAAATTTTTTTCTGAAAAAAAGTCCCTAATCACACTGGAAATATTTTTATTCTAAGACCTATGTAAGGATAAAATTAAACAACATAAAATTCAATGATAATATAGACATTTTTCATATTAAAAGTCAAATAAGTTGTATATACAACTTATAATAGAATAAATATGCACAATATCAAGAGATGTCTCAACAAAATGAGATTGGGATGATGTTTTGTACCTTGAGTCTGACATTTCATTTGGGTGTTTATCATAATGAATAATTAAATTATTCATATTGTTATATTATTTAGATCCTTTTTAATGTTTAATATTTCTTTTATTACACTTATTACCATTTTATATATAATAACTAAATCAAATAAATTTATGTTGGGTGTTTTGGCCATATTATGTATATGTTTCAAAAACGACCTTAGTAGGTCAACCATGGTCTAATATGTGATAAATTAAACATATAAATAACAACAAATCCTGAAATAATAATTATATTAAAACATAATTTATTCATTTCAAACCAAGTATTAAAGGTAGTTATGATAAATTAAGTAATGTAATGAGCATGAAGACTGTATGTCATACGTATGCATGAGTAATGCATCCATTTTTTGATGATCATTAAGGAAATATGTTAAGAAAAATTTTGTCACAAAATAATTAAAATTATATCATAAATATATTGTTATTTAATTATATATATCATTGTTGTTATTTTTTGATAAAAAAAGAATCACATCTCATCTACGAGGGGGTAGTCCACATGTCCAAGAACAACTATATAACTTTTTCAGTGAGTGAAATTGTAAGAAGAAAATTATATATTATATTTTACTGAGATAATTATTCAATTAATATCATAATTATATAAGGAATATTTTATATATTCATTATTGTCACACTTATTACCTTCCAATCAACATGTTAGTGAAAAAAGCTTCACATCGCTTCGCGAGGTGGTAGTCACCTTGACACAAGAGCAGTGTTATCATATCCCTTACAGTATGAAATGAAAAAGTAGTGTATATGATATAATGAATCAAAAGGTATAATTATGATATAAATATTACAAATATGTTATATTAATAGTATGTACATCATTATTCCCAACCATGTAATGTGGTAATGAAAGAATGAACGACAACGGTTCGTGAGGCGGTAGTTCGCTATACAAACAAATGATGATTTCATAGGCCAAATGATGGAAGTGTTTTTGGGTGTAGGACGTAAACTTACCGAAAGAATATAATTATGTTTATTATAGTGATTTTATTTTATAATCATCATATAAAAATAATTAATTTTGATTGTGGAAGTAACAATACAGAAAAGTTTCATTGATGATTGTCACCTGTTCTTCGTGCAACTATTTTTGGTTTTCACCAAAGTGATTCCTTGGTAATAATTTTTCCAAAAATAATTCTTCTATTATGAGCTTAGGGAAGTAAATATGTTATTTGGGTAGTTATTTGATGATACGAATGAACTGATAGGTGTTAAGAGAGTGTGATAGTCAGAGGGCTTTTATATGTGAAGTGAGTGGAACACCAGTAAATTTTTGAAAGTGGAAATTACACCCAAGTTTTTTAAATGTCAAGAGAATATGATAATGAAAAAACTATATGATAAAAGGTATAAGGTCAAAAACTTTCTATAAAATGAGTGAATTACATGTTTCTATGTCTATTGTCCCCTTATCTTTAAAGTTTAGTCACTTGACATGTAATGTCTCGGATCAGGGTGCCACCCCAAGGTGCCCCGAACCCGGTTGGCCACATAACCTCAAGATAATTTCCCTAAACTCTAGAGTCTACCGACTATAATATAGTACAAATTTAAGACATTGTAGAAACTATTTCCTCCTTAGAAGAGTATACCAAGAGAAATAACAAATTGTAATCAAGAACGAAAGTAGTAATCCCAAAAAAATAAACTGTGAATGTTTATAAGTAAATCCAACAGAGGAATATATATATATATATATATCTGTGTGTGATTCATGAAATATGTGTCTAATAAAAAATTCCATACAAGTCTCAATGATGGAAAGAAATACAAAAACTAGAGTGGAAAATAAACAAGTAACTATATCAGCATTGCAAGCCTCAGCTTAATCCCATACTCTCAAGCTATAAAATAAATCAAGTACCAGATGAAGAAGAGTGATTTTCCTTATATATACCTTTAATAATATAATCTATTTGGGTCTAAAATCCTGACCCAAATAGGGTATTAAATGAATCCCAATAGGCAACCACCAAAATATATTTTCGTAACGGTCAGTGAATATATATAGCAGGAAATATGCATAAATTAAGTAACAAACTAAGAAGTACTCAGATGTTAACAATACAATAGTTTTCAATTACATTAATTTACATTTATTATTCATCCTTTGAATCATTTAATCTTGGGATCTTGTCTAATCATTATATCCCCCAGTGTAATAGTAACAAAACAGATGTATTATAAGACTATCTAAACCATCAAGTAAGACTGAGTCCAAGCTTGTGCTTTTTCTTGGATGATTTTTAACAACCATTCAATAATTCATAAACAACCCACTAAGAATGATCTCATGATATAACCCGATTGGTTTACCTCAGTACCAATTCATTAATTAACCACCGTATGGGATGCTCTCACGGTCTAACCCCATTGGTCTACCATAGCTCCAATCATTTAGAAATGACCACCTGGGAAGATCTCATGGTCAATACCCATAGGACAACATGGAATCAATAAATTATTAATGACCTCTTTGGTATCTCTCACGATCAATACCCATGGGTCAACATCTGCACCAAGGATCTCACAATCCTATGTAAATAATATGAAAACCCCATAGTTTTCATGGACCAAATCTCTCACAGTCAATTAAAAAATATAGTCTTCATTACATAACCATGATGCTCATGTAATCTATAACTACTACTGGGATAACATTCGCAATGCATTTCACATAATAAAACAAACTCTCTCCTAGTATATTCAAGGCATTGAAACAACAAACTAGACCCAACGACCATAAATAGTCAATCAAGGGAAACGCACCCACGGGGTGTCCCATAAACAAGCTGTTCAACTTTACGCATATGAAACAACCCTTTATTAATCAAACAAACCCCAACATGTGATAAACATGGTTAAAGTAAAAATCAAGAAATACCCTAATCATGGGTATGTGACACCTTTACCATAAATAATAAAAATAAGAACAACAAAAGTCCCAATCCACCTACATCGATGTCTCACGATCGATATCCTTGAACGTCGTCCCATGAATCAGCCTAGATCAGAATAGATCTACAAAAAGGTGAAGAACTCCAAAATTTGAATAACTCATGAGATATGAATAATCAAGAAGAAAGGATATAGGGGTATTGAGAACTCGCTGGTAGGATTACAATGCACCTGAAGGTGTCTTAATCGAAGATCATACATAGAATCAGGTGGGTTTCGTAGTTCATCGGTCGTTCCATCACACTTGAGTATGAACCACGGGGAGAAAAATTCATTTACATACATAAGACATGGCCCTGATCAAATAAGTCATATATAATTAAAACTACACAGCATGTTCATTAATAGTAAATTCCATGTATTATTCTCAACTAGACCCCATCTTAATAGGTCTTCTAGGACATCACATGGCTGGTATGTGGGTTTACATGATTAGCCAGGTACACAGCGTGTACTCTGAAGTACACTGCGTGTACATAAAAAAACCATATTTCATCCTTTTTCATCAAAGACAACCTGAAATCCAGATCCATACCTGAAATGAAGATCAAGGTTCTTACAAAATTCCCCCCTTAATGCAATTAGTCCAATAATTTCCCTTCCAAGGGATGTGAAGAAGAATATGCAAACAAATCCGAACACTGTGATCAAACATCATCCTCCCTCTAACATGTCTCATCCTACACTCATCTGTTCTGCCATAGCACCATTACCACATTATCATACCAGCCATAGATAACCTTTATGATGTGATTCAAAATCTGATAAAGGTGCTCTATAAAGGATGCATCTACCTCAAACTCATCCTCCCCTGGTTGAAAAACAAAAGATGGGTATGAATAGTAATGTCATAGGCAAGAAACAAGAAAGATGTTGTGCATAGCACGATACCTTTGAGGTAACTTCAAATGATAGACAACTGGCCTGAATCTCTCCAAAACCTCAAATGACCTGACATATCTTGATGAATGTTTCCCCTGTCTCTTAATTCTTATGCATCCCAACCTCAGTATGACATGTAAGAAAACTTAATCACCGACCTCGAACTATGAAGGTATTCTCCATCAATCATCCTTATATTTCTGGTGACATTTTTCAGTATACATCCTCTTATAAATCAAATCCACTTTCTCAGTGGTTTTTTAGAAAAGGTGAGGTACGATGACAGCTTCCTCTGCTGCCTATAGCGATCATTGGGTTACTTGGCAAGGCCTACCGTGAAGATCCTCATAAGATTCCATCTGAATCAGTTCCTGAAAACAATTATTGTAGAAAAAATCAATGAGGGGTATGTGTCTCTCCCAATATCCCTCAAACTCTAGGATGTTTTCTCGAAGCATGTCCTCTAAAACTGGAATCGTACTCTCAGAGTAGCCATCTTTTTTGGGATAGTATGATGTACTCACAGGTACATGTGTACCCAAATCCATCTACATTCCCTTCCATAAAGAAGAAGTAATATGGTCATCCCTATCTGAAATGATATAGTCTGGAATCCCATGAAAATGTAAAATCTCTTAGATGTATAACATTCCAAGATCATTAAAACTAATGGTTTCTTTGATCTGTAGCAAATATGAAACCTTTATGAGTCTATCGATAACAATTGAATCTGCATCATTCCCTCGAGTCAAACTCCGTAATCCTATCACAAAATCCATTGTGACATCATTACACTTCCACTCAGGAATGGGTAACTATTGTAAAATCCCCAACAGTTGTTAATGCTCTACCTTCACCTGCTGATAGGTAAAAAAAAATCTCAGGAAAAAACTAGCTACATTCCTCTTCATACTTGGCCACCAATACTAATGATGTAGATCTCGATACTTCTGGGCGAAACCAAGATGAACTACCTATATGGAGGCATGAAAATCTTGAAATGGATCATCATGTTTGTCTGCAGAAACCCATACACACCCCTAAAAATGCAAAACCTCATCCTCGTCTATGGTCCATCGAGGATTAGGGTCCTCTCTTGAAAAAATCTCTCATAAGACTAGGCATTTAGAATATGAAAGTTGTATCATTTGCACTAGATTTATTAGAGTAGAGGTAACATCCATATATGAAATAAATGTCTTCCTCTATTTGTCTTGAACCTCCAAATACATATAATAGAGAAGAGACATAAGCTGCCACTCACACCAAGCCTCTTGAACTGCATGTATCTGAGTTCTCCTACTCAACGCATCAACCACTATATTTCTTTTTCTAGGCATATAGGAAAGCTCAAATTCCAAGGGCTGAAGTTACTCAACCCACCTTCAATATCTCAAATTCAGATCTTGTTTAGTAAAGATATACTTGAGGTTTTTTTGGTCAGTGTCGAACACAAAATTTTCGCCCAAAAGATAATGTCTCTAACCGTGTAAAGCATACACAACTACAGATAACTCGATATCATGCATCATGTAGTTCCCTTCATGTGCCCACAATTGTCGAGACCTATATTCAATGAATCTTTCCCCTACATAAGCAATGCTCCCATCCTGATACCTGATGTGTCGTAGTAAATGGTGTAACGATTTTCCAACTCCAGAAAAACCAGTACTGGTGTAGAAATCAATCGACCTTTTAGCTCTAGAAAGGCTGAATCACAGGAATCTATCCACAAGTACTTCTCACCATTCATAGTCAGTCCTGTTAGTGATGTTGCTAATCTTTAAAGGTCTTGAATAAAGCGCCAGTACTAACCAGCCAACCCCCAAAATATTCATACCTCAAAGACGTTATTCATCTTGTCCTAGGAAACTACTGATATCACATTCTATAGGTCTAATGATACTCCTGTCTCTGAGATAACACATCCCATGAAATGAATCTAGTCAATCCAAAAGTGTCACTTTGAGTGAATTGAATATAACTGATACTATATCATTTTACTCAATACAATATAAAGATGGATGGAAAGGTAGTGTCAAGTGTGAGAGTACGCCAAGATTTTTTCCATGAAGACTACCATAAAATAATCAATGTAAGGATAGCACACTCAGTTCATCAGTGCAATGAATACTGTCAGTGTGTTTATGAGACCGAACGACATAACCAAATACTCATATAGACCATACATGCTCTGAAAGGATGTATAAGGTATATCTGATTGTCTAACGTGCAACTGATGATAAATAGATCTCAAGTCAATCTCTGAGAACACTCAGGATCCTTGGATCTGATCAAAGAGATAGGGAATCCTTATCAGGGGATATCGGTTCTTGACAGTAAACTAGATTAGCTTCTGATAATCCACAAAAATTTTAAGGGTATCGTCTGCCTTCTTAACAAAAATAATCGAAGAACCCCAGGGAGAAGTACTGGGTCAGATGAAACCCTTATCTTGTGTATCCTATAACTACATCTTGTGCTCTTGTAATTCTATTGTAGGAAACCTATAAGGAGGAATGGACACCAATACTGCTCTTGGCATAATCTCAAGAGGGAAATCAACATCTCTCTCTGGAGGGAATCATGAAATGTCCTATGGGAAGAAATCTCAAAAATGATTCATCATTTGAGGAAATTCCATTTGTGATTTCCCCTGATAATCCAAATGTAAAATTAAAATTTTGACTGTAATTCCTCCCAATCAATGATCACCAAGTCAAGCCCTGCTCACCTTGACATCCCATTCACCCTTGTGTAGAACCGAAATGCCCTATAATGATGTGAAACTCACCCTACAATGATAGCAGTAAACAAAGGGTTGAAAGAAGATCTATAAATACCATTTGAGAATGACATCGAAACCATTCATCTCTAATACATAGAGGTCCCATAAGACATGAGACCCGACAACCTTAAGAGGGAACTCTTTGCACTGATGTACACTTGTTGTCCTAATCACCAATCGATTTCCTAGATTCATTACATCCTAAAATGTAAAGAAACAGATCCCAAGGCTCTATAAAATGGAAAAAATATATTAAACTATGGTAAAACCCTACATAAAATAGTTCATAAGATAAAATTATAGCAACTAGAATCATACCTCTAACCATAGAGGGTCAAGGATCCTGCTTCTATTGGGTTTTTTCTATTAAGAAACTATGACCTGTATCGCAGGCCTACGACCCTTCTTACCTATCCTGAGTTGACCCACCCATTTGTCATTGAAAACCTGTCATAAGGATTATACATCCACACCCACCTCCTCATCCAGAATGACATGATGAACTCTAATTCATTCACTGATGAAGAATTGGTGACCCACATCTATATGTGGAGTCAAAATATTTCCCCTCCCACTTACTGCTAGTGGGAAAATCCTACAAAAACACTGATGTTGACCCATATTTCCACAAGATCAGCACCCAACTGGGTCTCTCGGGCACTGCTGTCTTGAATTCCCATTCTTACCACACCGGTATCACACCACTTTTCTACCTAAAAAGAAATCCTGAATGTTGGAAGAACCACCGTTTTTTAAACTCACTATAGTGCTTCATGTTATCGGTCGAAGGAGTACCAGCCCTAGATGTTGAACCACACTTCCTCACATCTCCCAACGATCTCATATTGTTCTCAGTAATTAGCGCCTGATAAACAATATTAGTCACCGAAGTCACCCTGAAAACATTTAACTATGATCAGATGTTGTACCTGAGACTATCCTCAAATCACATAGCTTGTGATAACTCATCACTCCCAGAAGAGATGTGAATAACTAAATCAATATAAAACATGAATATTAATCCATCATTTAAAGAGTTACCTACTTCAAATAAACGAAACCCCATGCTATGTCAGACCTCAATGTCTTTTGGTAGATATAATTATAGAAGGTCCTTTGAAACTCTTACAAAGACATATCCAAATGATAACCCACCTATGAGATAACATCCCATAATATCTCGAAATATTCACAGATTATGTATGTTTCAAGATTCAGCCTTTTCTCTAGAGGTGAATCTAGATGCTAAAATATTGAAATCGTGGCCTCCAATCATGACTCTTTAGCCTATAGTCCTACATCACTTTAGAATGTTTGAGGATGCTGGCGTGGGAACACCTGTATCAACTCTTCTATAATCAAGGTAGGATGTGGTGATCCCTAAAAAGTCTACATCATCCTCATATATCCATCATAGATCAATGCATCCACACCCGCATTTAGTATAATAGCTAGTGCTAAGACAGTCTTGATGGGAGGATCTGCTGGTAGTCCATGATCTACCATTTCTAGTGTCTAATAATTTCCCTATACCTAGCGTACAACCAGAGGACATCTTGGTCGCATGACTCTGCAAGGTAAAGTGAAAAAATAAGTTTACAATTATAAAGGGATGCAACATAGATGTGCAAGAACAGAACAGAAGAAGAAAAACATTAATGTTTTACAAAAGAGGGTTACACGGTGTGTAGAAACACTACACAACTTGTCCCCTTAAGCTTTAACATGGGTGCGTACCTGAACCTGGTCATGTAACACCCCATACAAATAGAATGTTCTTAATGAGACATGATGTGTACTGGAATATGCCCTCCTAACTATGTACTTCTACATGGCTAGAACTACACGGTCATACTGGTGTAACACTACATAACGTGTTCACCCTAGACACGACATGTACTACTTAAGTGGAGTCCACCAGTGTATTTAGTCACAAGGATTGATACACAGTTTATTATCACATAGTGTGTACTATCTAGAAACGACATTTACAACCCATGTTTCATCCACCCTTATCATTATTCACTCAGCTGGATACACGGTCGAATACATCACAATGTGTATTCATAGTTCACAGCATGTTCCACTGAATATTTACCAACCCTATCTCTCTGCACACAGAGTTAGTCACATGACCAAAAACTACACAACATGTATATATGGTACACAATGTGTACATAAGAAAAGTCAATTCTTCCAGAGTAGAAGAACACAGGGTGAATGTTCATAACATAACACACCGTGTTGTCTAGGTTTTCAGAATGTAAGCCTCTAAAATGTTGTAGGAACCCCAAAAATCTTAAAATGTTGGCCAAGGCATGACAATTTATGATATGTGGGAGCCCAAACTCCAAAAGAATAAATGTTTGGAATCCTTATTCCTGTCATATTTAACGAATTCAATAAACCTTCAAACAAGATCCACCAAATTTCGATCCAGGAGGTCCCAAAAGACCTTAGGGAAAAACACTTAGAAGACAAAAAAATTATCTTTCCATATACTATTTCCTTATAAAAATGTAATTTATTTCTATCACAAAATCTATCCAAACATCATGCACATCTAGCACCAAATATATCACAACAACATGCTAATAGTAATGATCCCTAAATGGAATGACAAGAATGCATGACATGTGATCTCTAGAAAGTTAATATATGATTCCTGAGATGGAATACATTATTCTAATCAAGTTGAAACAGAAATAGAACAACAATGATATCAATAGTAATAGTAAAAAATATGTGAATCACCCAAGTGTGAGATCAAAAAAACTGTAACAGTTGCAAAACCAGAAAAATTGAAATACTTGAGGTAACATGGCTTTTCCCTATACATGGGGTATCTAATCCTGAGTAATGATTATTACATACTACCTAATTTTTCATATCCTAGTCTCTAAACTCCAAATAGTGAGGAAAAGAAAAAAATAAAACCTCATCTGATACCACTTTTGAAGGTCCCAGAGTTGGGTGCCACCAAAACGTTCCCTGAACCTAGTTGGCCACCTAACCTCAAGCACACTTCCCATAATGCTAGAGGCTGTTGAATAGAAGTGAGGGCTAAGAAGCGAAATTGGGGAAACTATTCCCTCATTGGTATAGAATACACAATGGAGTAACAAATAGTAAACAAAAGCGAATGCAGTAACACCAAAAAAGTAAACAACGGGCGACTGGAAGTAAATACAACAGAAGCCCCACCATATATATATATATATATATGATTCTTGAAATATGTGTCTTTGAAAACATCCAAAAAAGTCACAATGATAGAAAAAAATTTAGAAACCAATGTACAATAGAAACAAGTAAATCCAGTAGCATTGCAAGCTTCAGCTTGGTCCCATGCTGTCCAGCTCCAATAGCAAAGAAGTACTAGATAAAGATAGGCGCTTGAACATATATATACCTACAACCATATAATCTATTTGGGTCCAAGAGAATTAACCAAACATGGTGTGAGACGAGTCCCCATAGGCAACCACCAAAGGATCTGTGCCTAACTGTCAGTGAATATATATGGAAAGTGATATGAAGAAATGATGAAATAAACTAGATAGTACTCAAAAGGAAACAATCCTACAGTTATCAATTACATCCATTCAAATTTATTATTCATCCTTTGAATCATGTAATCTTGGGATATTTCCAAATCTCTATATCTTCTATTTAATATTAAGAAAATAGATGTCTGAGAACACCATTTAAACAATCACGTTAGACAAAGTCCAAACTTGTGCTTTGGCATGGAAGACTAGTAACAATATTTCAATCATAAATTAAAAAACTTATAGGAAAGCTCTCACATTCTAACCCCTTTGGATAAACATAGAAGCAATTAATTAAATAATGACCATATTGGAATGTGACAACTGGGCCCCGGTGACAGCACAGTCACCCCACCTTAACATGGCCGTCAGGTCCTGACCCACCAGGTACCACCAATTGCCCCGCAGACACGTGGGGCCCACCCCAGGGCCCACCCACATGCCTGAACGGGTTATATGACTAATGACAATCAACACAGGCCAACACTTGTTCTTTCCAGTGTGTTTTGTCCTCACTCACACACATCTTGGGAAACTTCCTAGAAGGTCACCCATCCTGATCACCACTCCAAGCCAAGCACGCTTAACTATGGAGTTCTAATCAGGTAGGCTCCTGAAAAGGAAGATTCACCTTGTTGACATGAGTCCTATCGTTTAGTCATTTAACCTTTTATCATTTGGGGATGTTACAATTACCCCCCTTTTAGAGCACAATTCCCTCGTTGTTGGCCCTACATCTCAAACCAGGCAGTGCACCGCACTTAAGGACGAGTTCCTCCTCTGATACCAAATGTGACAACTGGGCCCCGGTGACAGCACAATCACCCCACCTTAAATGGCCGTCGGGACCTGGCCCACCAGGTACCACCAGTTGCCCCCGCAGACACGTGGGGCCCACCCCAGGGTCCACCCACATGCCTGAACGGGTTATCTGACTAATGACAGTCCCCAAAAGCCAACACATGTCCTTTCCATTGTCCTTTGTCCTCATTCACACACATCCTGGGAAACATCCCAGAAGGTCACCCATCCTGGGAAACATCCCAAAAGGTCACCCATCCTGATCACTACTCTAAGACATGCACGCTTAACTGTGGAGTTCTAATCAGGTAGGCTCCTGAAAAGGAAGGTGCACCTTGTTGACATGAGTCCTATCATTTAGTCATTTAACCCTTTATCATTTGGGGATGTTACATGGAATCTATAATGGTCTAACCCCTTTGGTCTATCATAGCACTACTCATTTATAAATGGCTGCATAGGAAGCTCTAATAGTCAATATCACTGGGACAACATGGCATCAGTAAATTACAAATGACCTTTTGGGTAGCTCTCACGGTCAATACCCTTAGGTCAACATAAATAACAAGGATCTCAAATTCCTATGTAAATAATAGGGAAACCCCTACAGTTTTCCTTGTCCAATTCTCTCAAGGTCAATTGAAAAAAATAGATTACATTACATACCGAAGAAGCTGATGAAATCTGTAACCACTACATGGATAACATTCACAATGCATTTTACATAATAAAAAAACTCTATCCTGAGTAATTAAAGGCATAGAAATACAAACCTAGACCAAACAACCATAAATAGTCACTCAAGGGAGACACACCAATGGGGTGTCCTATAAACTAGGTGTTAAATGTTACACATAAGAAACAATATTTTATTAATTAAACAAACCATAGTAGGTTATTAACAAGGTTAAATTCCAGATCAAGAAATACTCAAATTGTGGGTATGTAGAACTGTTAGCATATATAATCCAATGAAGGACATTTAATGGAACAAACCACCTCCCTCGATGTCTCTTAATCGATATCCTTGAACGCCAACCCTTGAATAAGCATAGATCAACGTTGATCTACAAAAAGGTGAAAAACACCCAACCATGAATAACTCATGAGAGAGGAAGAATAATGGTGAAATTATCTAGGGGTTTTGAGGACTCACCAGTGGGATTCCAACTCACTCTATAGTGTCTCAATTAGTGCTTAGATAGAGAATTAGGAGGGGCTCGAAGTTCATGGGCCATTTCATCACTCCCCTATATGAACCATGGGGAGAAGAAAAAATTTACGAACATAAGATGCACCCACACTCTGATATATCAAATAAAAATAAATGTTCACTGGGTGTTCTTTAATAGTGAATACCATGTATTAGCCTCAACCAACCCCTGGCTTAAGCGGTTTTCTAAGTCATCACACGACTATGTACTCGGTTGTTGCACGACCAGTACATGACTGTACACACCATACTAGATTCACGATGTGTACTCAGAAGTACATTGCGTGTACTCAAATCTACACTTCATGTACATAAAATACTCTATTTTTCTCTTTTTCCTAAAAAAACCGATGTTATGATCCATACCTAAAATGAACATTTGGGTTCTGACATGACAATTCTTAAATTTACTCAAATCTCTATGATACAATTTAATTGTTTTCACTAATCATTTTAGTCTAAAAATATGTTGAACATATTAGAAATTTTAAATTATAATGATAAAAAAATGTAATATATTTTTCAAAATTAAATTCATATTAGTGTAAAATTTAATTTTAATATCAATCCCAAAGACATGATGAGACAACAAGTTTTTAATAAGATTAATTTTTTAGAAAAATATGATACTACATTAACACTATGAATAATAATAATAACTATATGAAACAAAATTAATATTTAATAATATATATTATATATATTTAATATTAAAAATTCCATATTCAGGATTATTTTAATTAACTAAAAAGTTGGAACATTATTCATTTTAAAACATTTTTTTAGAAAACCCCTTATTTAAACCCAATGCAAACATATAATAAAGACAAATATAAATATGATTTAAAAGTAATTAAGTGGATTAAATATCACTAAATAATAAATATTTTACTTGAAAACACATTCAAATCATTTGGGACTCTCAAAATATTAATTTATTAAAAAAACACATGTTATATAAATTGTTATTTTCACTATTCACTGAAAAGTCAATATTTTCCAAAAAATAAAAAAATTCACCAAAAGTTTATTCATATACTGTGATTTAAAAAATGATTTTAATTTTATCAAATTCTAATTTAAAATTTATAAATTTATCTTTTAAATAAAACCTTATAAGAAAGGAGTTTAATTAACACAATTTCCTTTTTGATTATAAATTACATAATATTTTTATAAATAATATAACTATCTAATTCATGTTAATATATATGAAAATGATTTATTATATCATACCTAGGTTGTTAAATCCTTCCCTTATTTTATAAATTTCATCCTCACAATATTATTAAATTATTAAATAATTGGGGATATCTTTCCCACATTATGTATTCATATTTCCATGTTATTTCTTCAACCATAAGGGTATTCCATACAACCTTAACCTGGTGAATCACCTTATTATGGAATTATTTCTTTCTATGATCAATAATATAAATTGTATGCTCCTCATAATTAATATTCTCTTCCATCTTAACTACATTATGGATTAAAACATGATATTAATCCAACACATATTTCCTTAACATTGAAACATGGAATAAATTTTCTAACTAAGATAAGATCAAGGGAAAAGACACTTCGTAGGGAACTAATATTACTCTTACTTGGATTTCAAAATTTCCAATGAATAGTGGAATCATCTTCCACTTCTTACCAAAACACACCATAATTTTACATAGAGAAACATTGTGAAAGACATGATCACCTACCTTGAATGAATGTTGCTCCCTCTGGTTATCTACATAACATTTCTTCCTACTCTAAGATGTCATAATCTGTTGATAATAAAAATGAAACTTCGTCAACATTTTTTCTACGAACTATAGTCCCACAAACTTCTTTTCTCTGCCTTTATCCAAATAAGGTGGTTTCTGGAACCGCATTCCATATAATGCCTCAAATTTTGAAATATACACACTCGAATTAAATCTATTATTATAATAAAACACATCCAAATAAACATGATGATGCCAATATCATTGGTAATCTATTGAAAAACAATGAATAATATGTTCCAAGTTAAAAAATTTCCAGTCAAACTATCCATTAGATTGAGGATGAAATGATGTGCGAAAATTTAATTCAGTACTGAACAATTTTTGAAGTCATTTCAAAAAATAAAAAGTAAACCTGGGATCATGGAATGATTGAATTGATAGAAGAACTCCATGTATCTTAACTATATCCTTTAGATATAGTCCAGAAAGAGAATATAAATGTATTGTATCTAGAATGGGAATGAAATGTGTATATTTAGTTAATCAATCCAGAATGACCCAAATCACATTGTTACCTTGATAATTCATTAGAAATCCTACCATGAAAGCCATTGATATATCTTCCCATTTCCACTCTGGTAGTAGAAAAGTGTGAAGTGTCCCCTTTGGTAACTGTCATTCTATTGTAACTTAATGAAAATTGAAATACTTCCTATTAAATTCAGTAATATATTTTTTCATTCCATTCCACCTCTAATACACCTAAAGGTATCTATAGATCTTAGTAATGCATAGATAAATTTAATATAGTGAACTTTGTGATTTTTTCAAAAAATATTTATTCTTATAAGAATTACAAGGCACATATAACATTTTTACAAATAATAAAACATCTTCTTCATGAATATTACAATTATGAAACATACCCTCCATAAGAGATTCTAAATTTATTTTTAAACATTTTTCCTTCTTTCAATATTTCTCAATTATTTCTAAAAATGTTGAATGTACCAAAAACTAAAATAAAATAGAGGTTTTCCGTATATATAAAACTTCTAGGAAACAATTCATCAAATAATACACTAATGTGTCACATTCAAAACATAACATTGTTATTGTATCCGTACGTTTTTTACTCAAAGAATCAAACACTTTGTTTTGTTTTCTCAGATGGTAATAAATAGTGTAATAATAATCCTTGATTAGTTCCATCCATATTCTTTATCTCATGATAAATTCTTTCTAAATTAATATATACTTAAATATTTTGAAATCAGTATATATTTCAAATAGTAATCTTTACAAATGATGACTCTAAATTTTTTAATAAAGGAAAACAATAGTTAATTCCAAATCATGTGTAGGGTAATTTAACTCATGAGGTTTCAACTAAAATAAAGTATAAGAAATTACCTGATCCTTATACATTAGAAAATAAGCATTTCCTTTTAATGAATCATAACTATAGATGATTAATTCACCATTTCTGGAAGGCAACAATAAAACTAGAGAATTCACTAATCATCTTTTCAATTCATGAAAACAATCATCATATGTTTGTTTTTCAAATTAATTTAACTCCTTTTAGAGTTAACATAGTTAGCCAGCTAGATAAACATATCAAATTTACAAAAAAACAACAGGTAGTGAACCTCTAATCTATGAAATATATGAATATATATTATATTTTTTTGTAATTTTGTGTTCTTAAAAAAATATTATTAGGTTCAGCACTTATTCAATGTTTAGAAAAAATATATCAAAGGAAAGAATTTCGTTGCAACCAAAATTTACACATGATAAATTCCCTATACAGTTTCTCTTCATTTATGGTATTCCGAATAACCCTTAAGTGTCTTTCATGTTACTCTTGACATTTATAATATAACAAAACGTCATCAATCAACATGACAACATTCTTTTCCAAGATGTCTGGAAAAATTATATTCAAAAGGTGCATAATTAAATAGGGTTCATTAAATACCCAAAATTACATAACTAAAAATCCATTTTTCCAATGCATAGTCCAAAATTACATCTTCAAAATGTATTCATCCATAAATTTCAACTAATGGTACCCCAAAATCATGTCAACCATTAAAACATACTGATCTTCATGGAGCTGATCAAACAAATCATCGATATGAGGGAAATGATAGTTTTTCTTTGCAATTTTTTTTTCAAGGATATAGAATCAATGGAAAATATAATTGAACTATACTAATTTTTAACAAACAAAATAAGAACACCCCATGGGGAAGTTCTCGGTTAGATAACATATTTATCTAATAACTTATGCAATTTATTTTTCAATTTTCAAATTTCCACTTGATCCATTAAATAAGGGGGTTTATAAAAGGGTTTGTCTTTTGGTAATAAGTTAATAGTAAAATCACTATACCGATAAAGAAATACACCAGGAAAAGCATTCAGAAAAAAATCTATGTATTCATTTACTATTAGAACATCACTAATTGAAAATGTTTATTTATTTTCAACAATGTGATCTTGGTAACTTTCACTTCCATCTCTAATCAATTTCTCAGATTCTTGGTAAGATATAAAAGACATGAAATCATTTTATATACAAATAATTTTATCAAAATCTAATATTTGAAGTTCAATAAGATTTTCCCGAATGACCATCCTACTAATAATAATAGTATGGTTCCAATAAATCGTGGATTTTTTTGATTCATCCACCCAATGTTTTCACAGAAATTTCTATTTTACTATCATTAGGTGGTATTCCAAATTTTATCCCAAATTTATTATAAATAAAATAATGTGAAGATCTAGAGTCAAAAAATGGTATTGTTATAGTTCAAATAAAAAACTAACATACACATCCCCACTTCATTCAAAGGCCAAACATAAACTTTTTTAGTAGAAAATGACTTTACTACACCTTTCTATTGTTGATAATTATGATTTTCATCATATGAAACTAAAATCACACATGAATTTGAATAATAAACCAACTCATTGAAAATAAAAGACCCCACTTATGGATGACTATTGGTTACCCCATTATTTGGTAGTTTAGGTCTATTTTCATTACATTCATGAATCCTATAACCAAACTGACCACACCAGAAACACATCCTAGATCATATTAAAAATTAATTTAAATGTTTTTTTCCTAACATGGAACACTATGCGGGATTACCTATGGACTTATTATCTAGTTTTTTCTCTGTTTCATTCCACCATGACCTTTTCATACTATTTTCATCTCATTGAACATTCATCTCAGCAAAATCAATCTCAAATTTCTCAAAAAAAAACCCCACATTCTCATAAATTTTATATTATCATGCATAAAATTATCTTCATAAAATTGGTCTCAAGCCTATTAAAAATATTCTAATCATTATATAAGTTTCTTGATAAAATATGGCATATACCAAGACAATGTTGTGGTCTTTTACTCTTATTTAGCTATATAATATTGATCATTGTTGCTCAATTCCAATAATTATATTTTAATATGCTGTTGAAAAAACATAGAGAAATATTTCTAAAGGAAAATATCTTTTAATATTTATAATTCCATGTAATCAAGATCGTCTTTCTATCTGGTATTCTTAAAGAATGATCACCATTAATCAGCTTCACCTTAAAAATGATAAATGACGAGGGGTACCTGTTTGGAATTATAAACATACCATTTAATTAATTATCTTCTATAGATCATCAGTCCATCCATTGGATATCATGGATTCATATGATATAATGAATGATGGGGGATATTCCCTCATGAAATACTCCACAATTGATATATACCTTTATGGTAGTTTAGGTTACTCTTTAGTATGAACACCTCCACTATTTATCACTTGTGTAAATATATCCATCCAATCCATAGATTTTACTATTAGGAATCTACCCATACTAGGACACTTATTTGGAAGGTTATCATCTATTCAGTTCCTTCCCACTACAGTTTCCATGAGTCCTCTTTGGAAAAATATTCTGAATACACATAGTGTAGACAAAAAAATATGGTAATCTTTAAATTCTATAACAATTTAACTAGACCATAGAGTAATATATTTCAATGGAATTCTATTATCATTATCATAACTTCTATGTTTATCTAATACTTCATTTGATACCAACTATTTGGACCTAGATTTAAACATTATAAAATATTGAGTTTTATGAAAAGAATTCAACTTCTTAATCATTACATAATGATGTGAAAGTGTTCATTTTTTAAATTGCTTTTCTAATTCAGAGAATAATTTTACTATTACATAAAGAGTCGTTCCATAGTCTACATGAGATATACTATGATGTAAAATATTATAAATCATGGGGTTTAGATATCATCATGCTCAAATGTCATGAATATTTTGTGTGTATCAATTTAAAAGAGATAATGGATATAATTCCACAAGAATGTTTCCATTCCACGACATCGCTTCTAACACCACAAGATTCAATGCCATGAAAAAATACTATAAAACCTTTTGTAAAATCAAATACCATACATAATTGTGTTTGGTTATAATGTTGTAAAATTTCTACTATTGGAAAGATGAGATAGAAAGACCACAATGCATTACTTCTACTCATGCTACAAGGGTGATATGAATATTTTTTGTTTCATTTGATAAATTTGAGATACGTACATACTATAAATTTTTTGTATCTAAGGATCATGTAATAATGAATAAAAATATATCATAAGACATATAAAATCTATAAATATGAGTGGATTATACTTACAATTATGATGATGAAAAATTATGTTAACTATACATACATATCATAAAAAATTCAAAGAATTATTTGAATGGGAATGAGGAGATGAACAAGGATGCATAATTGATAAAAAAATATGGAGGCACTTGAGATGTATCTGTGAGATTCATTAACTTAAGGATAGTCATTTAGATCATTATTATACTTGGATTCCTGGACCATATTTTTACTCCTTTTAATTATTCATATACATAATAGGATAATAACATATACAATATGATCATAAATTTTGAGAAAGTGTTGTTTTCAATAATAATATATCTTTTTATGATGATTTTAATGTTCAAAAATACCCGTATTTGTTATTCTAATGATTTTAATTAGAGTATATTTCAGGAAATGAAAATGATTTATTTCTCTATTTAAGAAAAATATTTAAGCATTTTTATCCACGTGGAATATTTTACAAAGTGTATAAAAAACATTTTTAGCATTTTAACATGTTCTGGAATCACTGTTCATTATCTACATGTTCAGAAATCATTTTAGCGTGTTCAGGAAACACTGTTCCTACCCTACATTAAGGAGCGTTTTGAAAGGATAAAATCCATCATTTACGGTTTATCAGAAAAGTATGGTTAAGAAACCATATGTTATCAGAAATGTATGGAAGAGGAACTCTACGTTTGGATGGAAACTTACGTTTGGGATATCAAAAAAGTGTGGAAGAAGAAATCTATGTTTAGTATAGAGTGTTATGTTTTTTTCACAAAAGTATGGTTCATCAACCCTACTTTTTTAAAGAACCTTTAATTTTATCCGAATGTATGGATCATGTAACATACATTTAGAAGCTAATAAATGTATGGATTATATAGTGTAAATTTGAAATTTTAAGAGAAAAGTATGTTTTATCAACCTTACATGGTGAACCTTACGTTATTAACCTTATGCTTAGAGAATGTATGCTATACGGTTCAATCCAACGTTTGGCATCAGAGATTGAAACACAACATTATCGAGTAACGATCTTTATGCGGATTATTAGGCCGATTTCAAGCCAGATTAAAAGATCGATTTTAAAGAACACCTTTGATTTATTTAAAGTCATTTTATTTTTGAATCAAAGGATCGGTTTTAGAGGATATTTTCATGGCAGAAATTAAAGAGTTTTACAATTACTCTCTTATTCAATCTTTTGAATATCACAATTCTATATGGGAATTTTGTGGATATAAATTTGAAAGGAAAATTATTTCCCTTATTATATATATTTGTGTTATTTTGAATTACAGTGTGCATGATATAGATCATTTTGAAAGAGATGAAAAATATAGATTCTTGAGTTTTTCATGACTGCGATTTTCAGAGACATTCGGGTTTAACAGATCTGTTGTCACTAGTTGCGATCAAACTTGGTTTTTTAATGAAGAAGAAACAAATTGAAGATTCATCATTTCTTCATCAAAGATCTTTTTCGAATATATTAAGGTTGCGGAAGTTATTTATATATTTATTGCAAACCAGATTAGCTCAGAACTATATCTACTTAAAGATCATTTTTCTATAGACATTAATCTATATACTGTCAGCTGCGTGCTGTTGCAACTTTGAAGAACAACTGGAAGTATTTTCAAACAAATACTCTTTTTATTTTGAGTAATTGGATTCTCATACTTTTCTATGTTTTTGGTTCTATGTATGAACCAGATGGTTCTATTTTAGATTTAATTTTTAAAGGTATAAACTACCTGCATTCAGTTGTGAACAATCTATTAATAAGAGGACCAGATAGTGAAACTCACCAAGCTCGTCGAGTAGAGAATTTGTGGAGTGGACCAGGGGCCTTCAGTTCCATGAACCACTATACATCCTTGCGTTCATTAATTATTTATTTTCCACTACATAAATAATATGATAAATATAAAAGGAATGACTTGGTCATCATCACAATTTTTGATGAATTTGTAAAAGACACAATTCACCCCCTCTTGTGGTTATTTGGTATAACCCGATCTTATAATTGGTATCAGAGGGGTATATTTTGACAAATATATAAAATGAAGATTTTTTTTGGATTATATAGAGAATAATGGTTGATACACGAGGGGGTATGTCAATGGTTTGTGCTACCTAATGCAATGGGGAAAATTATGGATGATGGATATAGAGGATGATCATGTACTTAAAGAACCTTGGATAAAGAGTCAACTGAAAAATTCTAACTTCCTATGTGAATCCATTGAAACCTGAAACATTCAATACAGATACAGAAGTAGAGTACAATATAAAATTGAAATCTATGAATGTAATCATATGTGGTCTTGGACTGGATGAATTCAACAAAGAATATCAGTGCCTGATGGCTTATGAAATGTAGAAGATGATTGCAGTTGCCTATGAAGGAACTAACAATGTCAGACAGATGAGGTATTCCATTGAAAAAATGAAATTTGACCCATTCCAAATTTTTTAAGGAGAAAGCATCATACAGATGAATGGAAGGCTTATAGAAATTTTAAATAATATCCCTACCTTCGGTGAGCCTATCAAAGAAGTAGATCAGGCCCTGGAAATTCTAAGAGTACTACCACGATGATGGAAAGGAATTTCAGCTGCAATTAGGCAATCATTACCAGTCAAAAATCATACAATGAGAGAGTTAACTAGAACTCTTATGATGTATGAAGCTGAGACTGAAGATGTGACAAATTTTTATAATGTATTGATTAGGTGAGAATATACTTCTTTGAAAGTAACATCCCAAATGAAGAACATAAAAATGATGAATGAAATCAAAGTGAAATCAGAAAATTCTTATTCATCAAATTCAAATGTGGAACTGGCTTAGCTAGCCAGAAAGTTCATCAAATTCTATAGAAAAAATAAGGGATTCAGAAAATCCTTCAAAAATGGTGAAAAAGATCCAAGGGAAGTCAGATGCTATGAATGCAAAAAGCTGGGTCACATTAAACATCACTATCCTTAATTAAAATGAGAAAAGAAAAAGAAAAAGAAAATTTACAAAAAAAAATGATTAGGAGTAGAAAGAAAAAAGAGAAATGAAAGTCACCTGGGTTGTTTCTGAAGACACCATCATCTCATCCATGTCTGACTTAGAAAATGAAGAATCAAATCTAAAAGAAAACATGTGCTTTATGGAAGAAGCTGATGAGGTACAATCCTATTACTCATCTGATTTGGATTCTAGTTACATCTGTGAAAATGATAAATTTCAAGCCTACAATTATATGATGGAAAAGAAATAAGATTCCTTATTTAAGAAACATAAATCATAGAAAAATATTCACACTGTTATTTTAAGATAAAGAGACACTCGACTAAAAAAACATCAAGTGTTAATTGAAAAATATAATTCATTAAAATTAAATTTTACAGTTGATGGAACTAAAAGAAAAATAATGCAAAAATAAGTAGAAACATAAAAAAGTGAAGCTCATGATTTTACAAAAGGATAAAATATACTAAATGAAATTATTCGAAAAATGTAATTAAAAAGGAAAGATATGGAATAGGTATTAAAGTGAGAAACCCAAACTATATAAAAACTATTTTGTACCAAGTATAAAAGGTAAAATTTGCAACTACTGTGAAACAAAAGGTCATATATTAAAAAACTGTTGTTTAATGAAACCACAAATAAGTGTGATTTAGAAATCCTTTATTACAATTAGTTTATATGATTCTATTAATTATAAAAAAACAAAGAAAATATTTGTTCCCAGATCTTTTCTAACTAACACTGCTGGACCCAACAGAATATGGGTACCAAAAAAAACCTTTGTTTAAATTCATTTTTTGGAAGCAGGTCAAAGAAGTAGAAATACTAAAATATTGTATATGGACAGTGGTTCCTCCAGGCTTATGAGTGGAAACTCATCAAATTTCAGAACACTATCTCAAATGGATGGAGGAATAGTAACATTTGGAGACAATGTCAAGTGTAAAATAATTGGCATTGGAACTGTTAGAGATCCAGAAGCTGTCTTAATTAATAAATTACTCAATATACAAGGATTTAAATAGAACTTGATAAGTATCTCTCAAATCGGTGATGATAGATATTCTATTGATTTTTCTAACAAATGTTTTACTGTTTTTAAAGATAAATTACTTAATTTTAGAGCACCTAGAACTGATAATGTTTATACCCCAGAATTAAATTCATATTGTAAATAAAAGGAAAATTACTTAATAGATAAGATAAATGAATAATGGATATGTCATAAAAGACTTGTACATTGCAATATATATTCTTTACATAAGTTATCTAAGAGACAATTAGTTTCTGATTTCCCTAGTCTCAAATTTGAAAGTGAAAAATACATTGATGCATGTCAACTTGGAAAGCTTCAAAAATCATCCATCAAATATATCAAAAAAATTTCTACATATAATCCTCTAGAACTTATAAATATGAATTTGTTTTGACCATCATGAATAGGATGTTTGCGTGGTAAAATATACACATATATTTTAGTTGATGAATATTCTAGATTTAGTTGGATTTATTTTCTAAAATACAAAAATTAAGATTTTACTATATTTGAATGTCTTTTCTAAGCTGTTTAAAATAAAAAAATGTTTCAAAATAATTTCATTAGGATGTGATCATGTTGGAGAATTTGAGAATCTGGAATTTTATTTATTTTTCTCAAATATGGGAATTAAATACACCATTTCTGCACCAAGAACACATCAAAAAAATGGAATTATTGAAGGAATAAATATGACTATTCAAGAAATGGCTAAGACTATGCTAAATGAATACAGTCTTCCTACCTATTTCTGGGAAGAAGCTGTAAGCGCATCCAATTATATAATGTATAGAGTTTAAATTACACATATTTTTTAAAAGACACCCTATGAACTTTGTAATATCAGAAAACCTATATTAAATTACATTAAACATTATGGATGCAAGGTTTACACCTTAAACACCAAGTAAAATCTTGGTAAGTTTGATCCAAAATCTGATGAAGGAAATTTATTAGGATATTCTATTACTTCCAAATATTATAGGGTTTTCAATAAAAAGTTAAGGAATGATGAAGAATACGTTCCTGTGAAATTTGAGGAATCTGATTCCTTTAAGAAAAGGAAAGACAAAATTGATGAATCTGAATCTAATGATAACATGAGACATGAAAACATGAAATATGATTTTGAAAAACATATAAATAAAATTTATACTTGTTCAGAAGAACATTACATTGAAGAACCTAACTATGTACTACCTATACAATCTAGAACCTGAAAAAATAATCTTTTAGAAAATGTTTTAGGATACCTCGACACTGGAATAAAAACTAGAATAAATATAGGAAATCATGTCGGATTCTATTCCATTCTATTCCAATTAAAACCTAATACATTAGAAGAAGCCTTAGTTGATGAAATTTGGATGATAGTAATACAATAAAAACTCAACCAGTTGAAGAGAAATGATGTTTGGAATTTAATTGAGAGACCTCAGAACAATCCAGTTATAGAAACAAAATGATTCTTTAGAAATAAACAAGATGATCAAGGAATAATAACTAGAAATAAAGAAATACTAGTAGCTAAAGGATATAATCAGGAAGAAGGTATAGATTTTGATGATAACTTTGTAACTATAGCTAGATTAGAATCCATTAGGATTCTTTTAGCCTATATATCTCATATCGACTTTAAATTATTTCAGATGGATGTTTACTCTACATTTTTAAATGATTTTTTATTTGAAGAAGTTTAGCTTTGGTAACCTCTTAGTTTTCAAAATCCACAAAAGCCAGATTCTGATTTAAAACATACTAAAGTTGTTTATGGCCTTAAACAAGCACCTAGAGCTTGGTATGAAAGATTATGTTATTTTCTTTTGAAAATTGATTATACTGTTGGGATGGAATATCCAACATTATTTAAGAAAACAGTTAACTTTAATATTTTATTGGTTTTGATTTATGTTTGTGATGTAATTTCTGGTTCAACAAACAAAACAATTCAGGAGTTTTCAAATTTATTGTAAAAAGAATTCGAAATGAGTATTATGGGAGAATTAAATTTTTTTAAGACGTAAAATTTTTCAAAAATGATTTTGGAAATGTTTTAAATTAAAGAAAATAAAATAATTATTTACTCATGAAATGTGGACCTGGAAATAGTAATACATATACAACTTCTAAGTGTACTAATATAAAACTTAATCCGTATGAAATTGGAAAATTAGTTGGAAACAAGTTATATAATGGTATGATTGGTAGTTTATTAAATCTTACTACTAGTAGGCCATATATAATGTATTCAAAATGTCTTTGTGCTAGATTTCAATATGATCCTGAAGAATCTCACTTATGTGTTATTAAGAAGAATTTTTAGATATATAAAATTAAATGTTTTTTAATATCTTTGTAATGAACTATAATATCAATGTAATTATTTTTTAATATATATAAATTTTATGAGTCCATGAAAATTAACGGCATGTGATTCCGAGGCCCGGTGTGCCCGGAATCAATTTCATAAGTTTTGTTCGGGTACGTTCAATAAACGTACGAGCTGGTTTTTCTAACTTTTGAACCGGTGCTCGAAATTGAAATATGAGGGCACTGTTGAACGTGCAGCGCTGTTATTCTCTTAAGAAGACTTTCACCTTGACGATAGTTGGTCGAGGGTGAATGTTTGTTTTTTAGGTTTTTCGTGGAAATAATAAAATATAGTAAACACACGTTTTATTTAATTTTTTCTTTTATAACCACCATGTGGACGTTATAGGTGGGGACCACCACACCCTAACCTACCATGAGAGGTTAGGGTGGTGAGGACCACCCGAGGCCTAAAACCACCTCTTCATGATTAATTTTGGTGGGGACCACCCGAGTTTTCAAAACCTCCCAATTTCAAATTGGGATCGGGGACAACCCAACCACCATAATAATGGTGGGAGAGGAAAACCTCTCAACTCCATTCATTAATGAGGGAGATCCTCTTGACCTCCTCTACCATTAATTGTGCCACCACCTCCCTTTATTTAATTTTGCCAATCTACCCCAATTAATCTTCTAAACCAGGGTGTTTAATTGGTCTAATTTTAAATTGGTGCCAACAACATAATAAGATATTTTATCTATTATCATTGGATACCATTTAATTTGGTTGTAAAAGGAGGATTGGGGAGAGGAGGAACTTGGGAGAAAGCTCTCGAGGAAGAACACCGATGAGGAATACCTTAGACTATGAAGAACGTCCTCAACTACTAATTTCTTCCATGAAACCTCCTTTGATGTAAGAGGTGTTCATCTACAACAATTCGATGTCAGCCTTCTCACACCAAAATCGACAATCAACAAACAAGGTTGAGATTTTATTTATGTATGATATTATTCTCTTGGTTATTTCCTTCTAAAACAAAGAACGCGGACCAACTTATTATCATGTTAATCCGTGGATGATTTTCCTAGTGGGTTGGGAATATATTGTTAATGAGGGATTATGGGAATTGATTTTTTTTTAAAATATCTTCCATACTCGTTCTTTGTTTATGTTCTTGATGAACAGATTTCTACCACCATAAACACGGAGGGTGCAAGCCAAAATAACTTGGCCTCAACCCCCTCCGTCATTCTTCTTTGTGATGTGCTTCAGCATGGCGACGAGGCGACTAGACGACGAAGGTGAAGAAGGCAACGGTGCTACCACCTGCAGCCTCCACGACCCACGCTGCCCCCACGACGCTCTGGCGCCCCAGCCGAACCGGCGCCCACACCCACGTCCTCCACCGGCCGCGCCACCCACCAGATGAAATGGCCCGTGCCTCACCTCACCCCGGCCGAACAGGCCCCCTGCCGCCCCAGCCGAACCGGCACACGGCCGCCCTGACCTCCTGGTTGAACCGGCCCCGGCCGGGACACACCAGCCGCGCCACGCCCTGGCCGCGCCACACCCCGGCCGAACCGCGCCGTGGCCAAATCGGGCCTGGCCGCCGTGACCTCAAGGCCGAAACGGCCCCACCCACACCACCCCAGCCGTGCCATCCCCCGTCAGCACCGCACCCCTGCCGTACTACCCTGACCCCCTGGTCGAGCCACCTCGAGCCTCAACTCTGTGGACCTCAGAGCCAAGCCACCCTCGCACCAACACATGGATGGTCTGTGACCTAGTGATCGGTTTGTGCCCTCGCGACTGATCCGCGCCCTCACAGCCCTCCGCGACCCCTCGCGGCCTACTGGGCTGGGCCTAGTGGGCGTGGCCGAACCTAACAGGCTGGCTGCCCAACAGGATAGGCCAGACCCAACAGGTTATTCCAGGTCCACCCGAACCATGTCGGCCCAGACATGGTCGGGCCGGGTTAGTCCGACTGGGTCGGACCGGACCTGGTCCCACTACAACCTCTTAATTTCTTTTTTCCATATATTTTCCACCGGAAGTTTGTTTGATGAACAGTCAGCGGTGTTGGTAACCATGGAGCATGGAAGTCCCTTTGAGTATATCCCACTGGTGTTTGGGGTATAGTTGAGATACGGTCAGGTTGGATCGTGCACGAATCCAACCGGGCCCTCAGGACTAAATGGCTAATAACTCACAGACCATGCATCCGATTGACGCTCCGTCAGTTGCATTGAGACCCATATGACATGGAGGACCATGGAGATACTTCTTTGTGGGACTTAGTGGCCGTTGGAGAATCAAAGAACATATTATGGAGCATACATTTCAAAGACGAGTAGGCATTTGTACGAGAACCTAGTAGCTGGTTGAGACTTGACGACTGCTGACTGTTTGACTCAGAGTGACTCAACTAGCCCAGGGGGAAGTGCCTAGTTGTGGTGTTAGAATCATGGTGGAGAAGCACCTTTTTGATGTGGTAGACCAACGGTACTCGACAGGAGGAGTACCTCTGCAGGCTATGAGGGGGAGTGCCGTGTTGTGGCGGCTGACCCACGGTGAGGATCACCTCTGTGTGATGCATGAGACCCATGGTACTCGACTGGAGGAGTACCTCAGTAGTCAAGGTTAGTGGGAAGTGCCTCTGTGTGATGTAGAATACCCACTATACTCGATAGAGGATGAATTATCCCGCATCCAAGGGTTTGAAAATTTTTTACCCCTAGAATAAAATCTTGGTTGATCTGAGTTAGTTTTCCTTTGTTTTCATCATGATTAAGATGGATCACTTGATCACTTAGTATATGAATGGTAATATACATAAGTAAGGTTATCTATTGATTTAATACTTTTGTTTTATCCTTGTTAGATTTTGTGAGACCTTGAGGGTCTCAGGGTCCCTACTAAGTATCGTTATACTCACCCCTACACGGGCTATGCCCACACCAAGTTTTGCTGGATGCAGACAACAGACAGTGCTGATCGAGGCTGAATGTATCAGGATTGGACGGTACCTAGAGATGGACATTACGATGAGTCGGTACACAGAGGAGACTGACGGATGTGGAATACTGAGGAGGCGATCTGTACCTACCCTTCAGGTAGGAATCCTGAAGGACAACCCAACATCTATTTTTCTTTTCTTCATTTGTACTTGTACTTCTAGTTCCTTGTACTTTATAGTTGGGATTGTATTTATGGCCACTTTTACTTTTCAGAACTCTTTTGTTATACAGTTTACTTAGTGTTTTGTATCCAGCTGTGTGCTCTGTTTTGTGCATTTACAGGTTATAAAGGCAATGCCTTCCTAATTTTATGGAATTATGCCTATGGTGCTAGTCTCCAACCACTGGCCTATGGAAGGTGGGCATTGGGTAGTCACAACACGAGCCCCGGCGGACGGGTTGTGACATTCTTCTCATTACAAAAACTACTGATTTTAATTTAATTTCGTATTTAGATTCAGAATTTGGAAGATGTAGATTAGATAGGAAAAGAACCTCAGGGACATGCCATTTTTTAGGAAATTTTTTAGTTTCATGGTCTAGTAAGAAACAACACTCAGTTTCTCTATCAATAGCCAAGGAAAAAATTGTATCTGGAGGCAGTTACTATGCACAAGTTATGTGGATGAAAAATACTCTTATGGACTTTAGACTAAATTTAAATAAAAAACCTATTTTATGTTATAATACAAGTTCTTTAAATATTTAAAAAACCCTATTAATCATTTTAGAACTAAACAAATTTATATCAGACATCATTTTCTAAGAGATCATGTTCTTAAAAATGATATATTCATAGAATTTGTAAGAAATGAAATTCAAATAGAATATATTTTTTCTAAACCACTTCCCACTACAATGTTTGATTTTATTAAGGGGAGAAAGGTTTATATATTTTTAATTGAAATGTTTTAATTTTTAATTATTTATTTTAATTCTTATTTTATCTCTTTTTATTGTTACTTGTTTTTATTAACATAAAATTTTCGTCTGTTCTGCTTTAATTTTTTCCGTGTACGTTTTTACTTTTAAATTTAATAATTATTATGTGAATAATTAAATCTAAATCAAGGATGTGAGAAACTGTTCCACATTCCAAACCCAATTTTTTCTTAAAAATCAATCGAAACAGAAAAAATCCCTTACTGCCTTCATCTACCTTCAACTACACCTTCAATACACTAAATCTTCTAGCCTTAAGAACATTCAAACATAAATGGCCAAGACAAATAGAATCCAAGAAGGAGAAGCTAGTAAGTCCATGTGTTAGTGCATGATAGGATGAAAGATTTTACCAAGAAAAGTGATCAACCTGGAATAACTATATCAAACGAATCTAATTCAGTGTAAAGCTAATGCATTTCAAAATCTTGAGAAAAATATCAGTGGAAAAAATACAGAGATTCTATATGTGGTATAGATTCTTCACTTTTTCAAATCTATCCAGTTCAGTCATGGAGATACAGAGGACACCATATGTGCAAAAATTGAAGATCGGGATTTTTCAATTTCTTCTCTAGAAATAGCTAGAATCTTAATCTACCCACATGAGGGAGTATATCATTTCAATTTAAATCATATTTGAGATAGTGAACACAAGTCATAGGAAATTATTTCATTTTTATTTGGCTATAAAAACATAAGGAAAATGTTAGTGAATGATATGGAACCTTATCTGAAGATTCTTGTTATGTTTGTGAAAACAAGAATTGAACCTAGGATGTCCGAGATGGAGAATATTTTTCTCCAGATACGTATTTAATGTTTTTGATTATGAGTGTAATTAGGCCTAATTTTCTGAGATATATGGTAAGAAATCTCAACTACAACTGTCAGCTAGAGGATAGAATGAACTTCTATCCATTTGGAAGGTTCATTTCCAAATTACAGTTTAAATATGATATGGTAAGATTAATTGCTTCCATAGTAAGATTCCATCACAAAAAAGTCAAGAAGGACTTTAGAGGACAAATCATAGAGTGTCTCAAGTTGCTGAGGAGCCTATTCAAGAAACTGTTATAATAAATGAACCTCTTCTATGCTATAGATTTATTATAGAATCTGTAGTACAAAATGTTTAGCAACCATACATTTCATAGATTTGGTGAATCCGAAAGTGGAAAAAGACATCGTGCCTCCAATTTTTGAAATGCCTGGTGAAGTTGAAGTGGCTGGATCTAAAACTGTACAGCCTAATAAGATTATTCAAGAGGAAGTATCTCTAGAGGAACTTGTTTTAGAGGATCCAGACTTGGATGAACTCAATGAAAAGGATTCTCAAGATGAGAACGAACCTGCGAATATGAATCAAGAAGAGAACCCTTCTAAAATTCATACTGAAATTATTCATGATGTTTTTTGAATGAGTTAGGAAAGGACTCGAAGGAATAATCAGCAGAGAAGCTAGTACAGAGGAATGATAAAGAAAAGTCAAATGCTGAATCCCTACCTCTAGTACTAATAAATCTAGTGGAATATCAGACTGAGAATCAAGCACAAGGTGCCCCTGATTCTAATAATGATCATGTGGAGGATTTGATCTGAAAATTTAATATGGTTCAAGATGAAAATGTATCTTTGAGAAGAGAATTAGAAAAGGAGAGATAAAAGTTCCAGAACATGAATGATTGTTCTGTTTAAAAAATGGAAGTAGAAGTTTTTAAGATGGAAATGTTAGGTGAAGTTGAAAAACTAATATCTGAAATGGTAATAAAGTCAGATTTTGTAGATTTTAGAATTTCCAGGGAGCAACAATTTTCTATTGTCAGGAATAGTCAAGAAAGTACCTTAGGTACTTCACTTGATCTGATGAGGAGATTACATGCCATTACAAGAGTAATGAGAAAAATGAATGACATATTGAAGGACTTTCATTGCAAAAAGTGCTCCATTATCTATTCTCCTGTATAATCAAAAGTTTCTTGTTGACTGTCTTACCTTAGATGAACCAAAGATAAATGTTTTGTTGAACATATTAATAGATAAACTCAATCAGTTTCTAGAGAAGGAAGAGCGGTTACATGAGTTTTTCTGTGTCAATTTGATTGAAGATATCCATCTGACTCAACAAGTATGGGATCTAATAGTACAGTTAGGCAGTGTACTGCTGAAAAGGTTGAGACTACAAATATCAAAGCTCAAGGAAATCATTCAGAGGTGCTGAAACCTATTTCGAATTCCTTTTTCACCCATCCTTGATTCTCAATAACTTTATTGTAATTGTAATTATATTTTCAATAAAATATATTTTCATCATATTTTTTATGGTATTAATTGTTTTATTTTCATGTCTATGTTAGAATTATAATAATCTAGATTTAGATATTGATAAATATTTTATAATAGCATTTACATAAGTTCAGTGCTATATAAAAATTTGTTCTATTCATTCTTCTATCATTCATTTTGATATCACAAAAAGGGGGAGAAATGTGGATATACACAACATTGTTTTTGGAGGAGAAATATGGATAAAAACAACTCAAACAAGTATTTATTTATTGGAGGGATTTTTTCTTCTTTCTAAAGGTGGTGAAAATTTAAAAAATAAGAAATAATTTCATTAAAACAATTTTTTTATCTTTACAAACATCAAAATTATATGAAATTAATTTTGTAAGATAATTTCATTGGATATTTCAGGGGTTTTGTGATCATCAAAATGGGGGAGATTGTTGAGAAAGTGTTGTTTTCAATAATACTATATCTTTTGATGATGATTTTGACGTTCACAAATACCCTTATTTTTTATTATAATGGTTTTACTTTGGGTATATTTCAGGAAATTAATATTATTTATTTCTCTATTTTGGAATAATATTTAATCATTTTTATCTGTGTGGAATATTTGACAAAGTGTTAGGAAATTGTTTTTAGTGATTTAGTGTGTTCTAGAAACACTATTCAAGATCTACATGTTCCAAAATAACTTTAGCGTGTTCTAGAAATACTGTTTATACTCTCTGATAAGGAGCGTAACAAAAGGATAAAATCCATCGTTTATGGGTTATCGGAAATGTATGGTTAATCCACCATAAGTTATGAGAAGATTATGGATGAAGAACCCCACATTTTGAAGGAACCTTACGTTTGGGATCTCATAAGAGTATTGAAGAAGAACCCTATGTTTTGTATGGAATATTATTTTTGTTTATCAAAAGTATGGTTCATCAGCCTTACTTTTGATAAAACCTTATATTTTAACAAAAAGTATGGACCACATACCTTACGTTTTGAAGCTTATAATAGTATGGATTATATATTGTATGTTTCAAAGATGAAGAGAAAAGTATGGTTTATCAGACTTATGTTGTGAACCTTACATTGTGAACCTTACGTTTAAAGAATGTATGATATGAAGTTCAATCCTACATTTGGCATAGGAGATTCAAACACGACTTTATCGAGTAATGTTATTTATGTGGATTATCAACCTGATTTCAAGCCACATTGAAAGATTGATTTCAAAGAAAATATTTGATTTATTCAAATCCTTTTTATTTGGGATTCAAATGATTGTTTTTAGAGGAGCTTTTAATGCCAGATATTAAAGAGAGTTATGACTATTTTGTTATTCAAACTTCTGAATATCGTGATTATATAGGCGACTTTTGTGGATCAAAATTTGAAAGTAAAATTATTGTCTTTATTACATATATCTGTGTTATTTTGAATTATAGTGTGCACAATATATATCATTTTTAAAGAGATGGAAAGAATAGATTATTGATTTTTTCACGGCTATGATTTTTAGAGAAAATCGAGTTTTACTGATCTTCTTTCACTAGTTACAATCAAACTTGGTTTTTTTGAATAAGAAGAAACACATTGAAGATTCATCATTTATTCATCAAAGATATTGTTTTGAATCTATTAAATTTTATAATTTTATTTCTATATCTATCATAAACTGGATCAACTCAGAACTACTTCTACCTAAATATCATTCATTCTGAATAAGTCGATCTATCTACTTTTAGTTGTGTGCTATCACAACTCTGAAGAACAATAGGAAATTATTTTCAAAAAAATACACTTTTTTTTGAGTAACCGAATTCCCGTACTAAGCTGTGTTGTCGGTTCTATGTATGAACCAGAAGGCCTTGTTTTAGCATTAAATTGTAAAGATGTTAACTGCTTGCACTCATTTGGGAATGGTCAGTTGATAAGAGGACCAGATTGGGAAAATCACTAAGCTCGTGGAGTAAAGCTTCAATGGAGAGGACTAGGGGATTTCTGTTCCCTGAACAACTATATATCCTTGTGTTCTATAATTGTATATTTTCTACTGCATAAACAATATGATAAATATAAAAGGAAAAACTTGGTCATCTTCAGTAATCTTGAATAATTTTTAAAAGTCACAATTCACCCCCCTCTTGTGAGCATTTAGTTTAACCCAATCAAACAACAACCATTATATAGTAATGATTTTCCACTACAAAAAATAGTGAGAGACCCCTGAAAAAGCTATTATTCCATATGTGTTATATCCATATTTATTTTACAAAAATGTATTGTTTTATCATGATCCTACATAATAACTAGTTATTGAAACCGTGTTTCAGTGTTACCATTTGATAACCACTGATTCACCCCCAACCCTCTCTGTTATGGTATACTCTATCGAGGGACTATTATTTGGTATGAAATATGAATATTATTCATTAATGTAGGTATAAAATAAATATTATTAATCTATATCATATTGAATCTTAGTATTCATAAGCCTCAGAGTATTTTCACTATTATAATTATATTTTTATTGAAAAGATCTATATAAATTAAGAATACCATAAAGAATAACTGGGTTACTATATTTTACCAGAATTATTTTAATCAATAGAAGGAGAGGATGGTTCTATTATAAGGAACCAACTTTAAACATTATATAATATTTAGTATTAATTCAATAATTAACTCTCCTACATTTAATGATATTTATGTTTTATATTTTTAGAGAATTATTCCATCAAAATTACATAAATAAATATTAACTCTTAAAGTGGAATCTTTTGTATAGTATTCAATTTTCCAAAAAAAAAACATTTAAATTATAAAAACTTTTAATTTCATGAAACATCTTCACAATTTTCATCTCAACCTTATCATTATCCTTACTCATAATTAAAACACTTTAATTTTTTTTTTAAAGTATTGGATGATAAAACATTTTTAGTAATAGACATATAAATTGAATGAAAGAAACATGTCAGTCATTGAATGATTAAAAAGTCATTCCTTTTTCAAAATTGTGATTAGGCTTAAAATAAAAAATTTCTTACTTGAGAAAAAAATTTATCTACCCTAATATATTCATAAATTGTTTCATTAGAAATAATAAATGAAAAATAAAAAATAATTAATGATTCCATAAAATCATGATAAACTCATGAAATGTTTTGCACAAAGTTATTCTTTTCACTATTAATAAGTAGAACGTACATTACTTTAAATATAATCTCATTAGCCTACCATGTGAAATGATGATATTTACATTAAAAACCCATATCAACATTAAATAATTCATGTAGGTAAATTGGAACCTTCTTTCATGTATCACTTTTACAAGTGTAATAAAAAATAAAACCAACTTCCATCATAATTATTAGGAGAATATAATAATTACCCAATTTATTATAGGGATAAATTATATTCATAAGTGCATAGTTTATAATATAATAACCCATCCTTGGTTTAAAATTTGACCACTCATCCATGGTTTATAATGGAACCACCCATTCATGTTTTATAATGAATCTACCCATCCCTAGTTTATAATAGTACCACCCATCATTGGTTTATAATAATACCCTTTTTTCTAAAAAAATTCCTAATACCATATTATAATTATAATAAAATAATTTTTTTAAACATATAAAAAATTTCCTTACACTCATATGAAAAACATTTACTTATATAAAAATATTCATACCATTTAAATCCCTATTTTCAAAATACCTGGAACAAAAGGAAATGAGTTTTTTCTTTTAATAAAACCTGAAATATTATAAAGGAATTAAAAATAATAAAATAATTGTAACACCTTGAAATTTTATGAGATGTATTCTTTTTAGTTTCATCGATGTATTGTGTTGTTTATTACACCATGATTACCTTGCACTATATGCAACAAAACAGTAGCCTATATTATACACAACACTATTACTAGCGTGTGTTACACACAATTTCAACTTCTTTTGATATAATTCATTTCACACAACACTAGGTATAGGTTTTTTCAAAGTATAAAATAACAATGTTTGTATTATGTTATAATTTAAACATAAGGAAGCTTGCACTAATTGTAACACTGACATGGCTTGCCTTACACACATGAGCGATCTTCATCGATAACATGCATTGTATGCAACAAATATTTTAACTAATCAACAATATTTTATTAAAATATTATATAAACTAGAGGTTATGAATATTATTAACCACTTTTTTTAATTTATATAACATCAAAATTCATCGTAATTATTTTCTAGACATGATATAAGAACAGATTCAAATTTTCAGATAAAAGAAGTACTTTTCAATAAAAATATTATTTTTCTCATTTGATGACACACCAATTATATATATAATTTTGACATATTTCTATATTAAATTTTACAAAATAAACTTCTTATTTTACTGTGGAATATAAAAATTTACATTGGTTTAAATTTTTTGAAATTTTCACATAAGTTTCATTTTTTGAAGAATAGTGGAAATACTGATTTTTTAAAGACATTTAATAGTAAAATTATGTTTTGGGTAAGTTTTAATTTTTAATTTTCTCAGTATTATCAAATTATAGTTTTTAAAAATTATTTTAAAAATTAATTTATTATAAAAAACATTTTCCATTTAAAAAGCGGCATTTTTTCCAAAAACTATTTTTCGGGACATTTTACCTATTTTATATTGAATTTAATTATGAAACATATGTGTATTGAATTTTGAAAATTTGATTCCAAATTTGAATTCATGTGGTTCAAATTTCTTAATTATTTCCCTTTTTTGACTAATATAAATAGTAACCATGGTAATTTTTATTACCACGGTAAAGGATAAATGAGGTAATTTAGGTTAAAAATAAAATTATAATGACTATAAAAAGACCAGAACAAAAGTAAAAAATTTATTCAATGAATTTAATTCGACCCTTAACACATAATTATATAAATTTTGTCCTTTAATGGACACTGGTCCAAGAATATTACTTAAATAATATTTAAATCAAAGAAAGACACATATTTTCATTTTCATTGTCTTTATTATCTATTATGTACCCTCATATGCAATAATGGGTGGTATCCACGTATATAATTTTTAATTTTTCACTTAATCAACAATTTTCGTTGATTTAAATTTATTTTTGACGTTTTGGTTCCATTTGGAAGATATTAGGGTAGTTATAATATTTTATTTAATAAAAATTTAACGATGTCATATTCATATTTTAAATAATATATCATTTTTAAAATAAGTATTTACATAAGAAAAATTAAGCTTTAAGTACTCATTTGAAATATATATTTTTTATTTATCATGGTAATTTATTTGTAATTTTTAGGACATAAATATTTACTTTAATGTTTAATACATGGATGATGAAAAATTTATTTTCTTGATGAAAAATCAATAAACAAATTTATATTAAAATAATAATCACCATTAAAGGGACAAAAAACACTACCAAAATTATTTATTGAGTATATATCAACCATAATCATCCAATGTTTGGGTTATAGACCATTTAGAGCCATATGGAATTGATTGAGACAATTATATTATTTTATTTAAAGTAATGATAAAATAATCACATTCAAACTTTAAAAAGTATAATTTTTTATTTTTTTTATTTTATAGAGGATAAATTATACAAAATGTATTATAATTAAATTTATTATGTTTATATTTATCATAGTATTTTATTTTTAATTTTTATTCAACAAATAAGTGTGTAAAATAATTACACAAAGTCATTATATTAATTATTTTATTAATAGCGATATCAAATAAATGTTATTAAAAATATTAAAATAAATATATATTGGGTTAATTAATATTTACATCAACTTTTATAGAAAATATTTATCTCATATAAATATAATAAATTATTTTGTTCTATGTTAACTTGTTAGAATTATATTTTTAAAAAAATTAAATTGTGTCAAAATTGACACTATTTATTTTTTTTATCAAAATAGTGTTTTATTAAATTATTTAAAAATCATAAAACATTTTTAAAAATATATAAAAATAATTATATGGTCAAAATGTTCAAAATTATTCATTTATGGTCATATTTACATCAAATAATTAAATATTTCACCCTTTTAATATTGAAACATGTGTTAACTTAATTAAAAATCAAATAGAATAACTAAATGATAATTAAAAATTTAAGGACTAATTGAAATATACATGTCCAAAAATTATTTTTTGATGAAATTTCAACCCTATATCCTTAAATAGTTGAAATCGGGACACTTGGGGGGATTTTTATTGGTGTTGGATTTTATATTAAATTAATATTTTTTGATGTTTCCAAAAGTACCACTAACGTTAATTATAAAAGTGAACATCCTCCCTAATCTATTCAGATCATTTTGAGACTTAAAACTCAATAATACCATTCCCATTTCAGTTAAAAAAATACCTAGAAACATTATAGTAGTTCTTTTATTCTTTTAAGACCATCTCTAGCTCCCTAAGAGAAGATTTAGAGGAAGCACAGTAAAGAAGAGGCAATCTCATCTACCGGTTCATTCAATATTTTTTATTCTTATAGTTATAATTTAGTAGTTCTTTCATTATAAAGTAATAAATACACTACTATTTATGAACTTATATGTTATTATAATTATGAAACAACCATATTCCACCTTCGACCCACCATATGAAAAATGAAATCACCACCCTTGCGTATGTACGGCTTACTATCTCCACGATGTGGTGTAATTTGTTTTTTCACCACCACTTTACAAATATTGGTATAATGATGCAATTAATATATATATATATATATTATTACTATAAAATTATATATATTTTGAAATATTATACACCATACACTTCAATAACATTCAAATATTATTGGAATGATATCGTTGCTCGTATGTACGTACGACCTACCGTCTCCACGACGCGATGTTATTCGTTCTATATGATCTTCATTCATTAATGATTATATAAATGAATTTAATGAATTAATATCATATATATTAATAAAATATAATTTTGTAAATGATATAATTATAAACTATGAATAGAAACAAGAACTTATTTGACAAAACATGCATAAGAACATAAAGTAGTTAACACCCGAATAACGAGTCACAATAAAATGATACTAACAAACATATAATAATATTACAATATATGATACTATAAAAATGAATATGATTCTAGAAAAAATCAATTAAATTATTAAAATCATTATAAAGTAGGTTCGTATATGTACAAATCATATAAGACATCAGCTAAGGGATAAATTTTCAACCACATTTTTATCCCATATTGTTTATATGTAAGTATTTACTGGGGATTTTTTTATCATCTATGTCCATGTTTTCGAAAAATGTTTTCATAATATGTTTAATATTCTTCTATTTATGTTTAAATTCATTTTTACCTATTTTTGAATTCTACTACATGGTATAGAAGGAATATTTTTTTTGTTTACCATATGAGGTACTTATTGACATTTCTGGAAAAAGTACAAGGAGAATGTTTTTTATTAACTTATAAGGAATGAATAGATTTTTACAGTTTCAAGAAAAATTATTTACATATATCATACTAAAAATTATTTCAAAAAAAATTTCAACTAAATTATTTTCTTTAAAAATTTCATGGCATTTTTATAAAATAATATATTTTTGAAAAAGAAAGGATATATTCCTCAAGATTTAAGTTCAAGTGTTTTATGAAAATTATTTTACATCTAAGATGAAACACTTTAAATAGTGTTCAGTTTATATCCATATTATTACTATTATTTGATTTTTTTAATTATGTAATGATATTTTATATTTATTATGTTATGATGGAATTATGTTTAAGAAACCCATTATATTATTTGTTTTATGATACGATGAATGATTTAGGTTTTTGTGGAACACGTGAGAATGATTTCATTAGGAGATTTGTGGGACCTATATCTCCATCTAGTGCATTGGATAACAATTTATATCTCATGATATAGACCTGACTGAAATGGCATGAAAATACATTTCATTATTACAAGGTCGGAACGATAAGTAAATCTGGTTTAGTAATAGCTGGCTGGAATGATAAGTAAACCCGATTCAGTGATGTAATTTTTCAACTATGATGGTCTTGGAAGCAATGTGTTGGCTACCATGGAAATAATATTATATAATTATTTTATTTCCAAAATTACATGTTTTATTTCAATGTTATTATATTATGGTTCATGTTAATTTATGATTTATGCCTTATGAAACTAGAATATGATTTGGGTGTGGAAAAGAAGGACACAAAGCCGGTAATTGTTGATGAAAATGTATATTGAACACTGTGGACAATGATAATGGTATTTCTAAGAAATAAAAAATTGTTAAATATTTTAAAATTGGAATGCACGAGCATTATGCAAATTGATTACCTAAGGGAAAATCTCATAAAGCGAATTAGTATGGTCGAATGGGTAGTATTTATGTTGATAAAGATGAAGAGACTACAAATGATATATGAGATGAAATAAGAGTTAAAGAATAAAATAATGAATCTCGGTTAACTATTTGAGAAGGTAGTGGAATGATTTCATGTTTATCAAGAATGATTTTATTTAAGTAATGTCATAGTAATATGGAATAATGAAACATATAAGGATTTTTACACGATTGTTTTTCCTTAAGTATTTGAAAGTATATGTTAAATGGTTCCAGTAACCTAGAAAAGTAATTCAGATATTTTTGGAAAATACACGATACGTGAATAATGATGGGATTAAGAGAAAATTATTTTTTGATTGTATTAATGACCAAATGACTGATATAAGGAAAAATGATATCATGGTTTGAGTTTATATAATTTATTGTATTTTTTCTGTTGAAAGACTTATTTTTGACAGAATGCATGTTTTCACCAAGGTTATTCAATAATTCATATTATTACCTTGTTTTAAGAGAATACATGATTTAAGTATTCGCATGTTTAGAATATGAAAAAAATATACCTTATGTGGTGCGGGAGATAAAAGTTAGGTCGATTTAGTTATCCTCTTTCTAAAGATTTATATTTTTTGTTTTCGGAATGATTGTAATGTTATACATTTATGGATAATATAAGTTATATTCTAGTTAATGTTTATTTAATTAATTCATTATCTCACAATTGGTGGCATTATGCATATTTGATTACCTGTGCTAACCCTTTTTTTAGATAGATAAAACAACATATTGTTTTATCACATGATCTGTTAACACTTCATGAATGACAAATTCAACTTAATTTCGTTAAATATGAGGTGATGTGGAAATTATTTAAGGCTCAAACAATGGTGAGCCTGTGCCAAAATCATGTAAGTATTTATTATCATAAAAAATTCATCAAATTTAGTAAAAAGATCATTAAATCCAAAAATTTAATCCTACAAAAATTTTATATGATGAATTAGACAATCCTATAAATCATTATAGATTTATTGGTTTCTAGTAGTTATCTTTCTCCAAAACTTATTCTCTATCACAATCCTTTAGGACTTTATGGTCATATTTCCCTTCTATAGCCATTATTTCACTTCCCTCATATGTTCAACTATTTTGAAAACCATTGTTGATTTACTGTGGGTAACCATTACGTTTCTAACTTTCCTTTTTTGAAATGAAGTTTTATCATCCATTTTTATGATGTGGGTATCCATGAAAGAAATTTTCAAGGAGTAAAAAATTAAGAACACTGATTAATTTTGAGGTAGAAATTCATTTTTATCATATTATGGCTTTTGAAAATGATTTTTTAAATGAATTTGGAAGAAAAACATTTTCCATCTCAAAAGGGACATTTTTCCAAAAAAACTTTTTTTGATGACATTTTAATGGTTACATTTTAAATATAATTATGAAACTTCTATGTATTGAATTTTGAAAAATGGATGTAAAATATGGATTTAGGAGGTCTTAATTTTTTTAATAGGTCCCTTTTAGTTTTGATCAATATGAATAGTAACCATGGTAAATTTTATTACCATAGTAATATTGGAACCATGGTCATCGAGGCATGAATTGGAGTATGGTTTGTGTTTCTTCCAATCCTTAGAGGAAGTTCAAGAAGTGTGCTAGAAAAGTACTCATACAGGTCAGGAAGATAATAATATTGAAGGTGGAAGCATTTTCCTATGTTTTCCAAATTTATGGGCCTCAAAATTGACAAAAGGGGAAAATAGTTTTTTTTTGGAAAGGGACTTGCACGCCTGATATGTGTTGCACAAGTGACTTGCGCACCGAGAAAGGACCTGCGCACCGGTTCCATGGAGGATTTGAAATTTTTGCGCCATATGTTTTTCAAGATCTGAACTTCAAAATATTGAAAAAGAAAGAGGGTCACACAAGTATTGGTTTGGTCGCACAGGTGAGTAGTGTGACAGAGGCTAGGGCGGTTGGAGTTTCACGCTTGAACATGCGCGTCGAGAGGAGGCTTGTGCTCCACCACACAGGGTGTCTAGTTTTCATATAAATAGAGGACCTCCCCTCCTATTTTTACATGATGTTCAGACTTAGAGAATTTCACGGCTCCCGTCGTGCAGGAGTAGTGGTTGCACAAGTGGTTGTGGGTCACTCAAGTAGAGGTTGCGTGACAGTTGTTTGCTGCACATCCAAGGTTGTTTGGGCGAGAAAGGCGTTGAGTCGTGCAAGCTTGAAGATGAAGAAGTGAGGGTCGTGCAAATGGTTGAGGTGAACATGCTTTCCAGTTTGGACTTGTGCGCCATGAATTGAGCGCTGTCTTGAAACTTGCACGTTGGGCTTGGAAAAGTGACCCAGTTGTGGTTGAAGTACGCCGATCTTTTCGGAGCTGCATGAAAGCTGGTAGATTGCCTGATACCTTCGGTGAAAAGTGATATTTTTCTACTGGTGAGAGTTGGACTTCAACTGAGCATCTATATACAACATAGGATGCACTCTTCTGCAATAATGAAGAGACCTTCACGACTATAAACTGAGTGGGACTTCACCAAAGATAGTGAGCCAGGGGGAGTCAATGGGAGTGACCTGAGGGATGCAGTGAGCTATCCCTGAACCTTTGTAAAGGTAGTGAGACTAGGGCAGAGTGACTATACTCAAACCTTTGTAATCCACATATAGTGAGGTTTAGTGGAATTTGGTACGACCGACAACCTATCAGCGTATGCTCCTTGGACGTAGCCCTTAGTTGTGATCCATGTAAAAAGTGATGTGTCATCTCTATGCATGTGAATGTTTTATTTCTGATCATTTTCATCGTATAGGTTTAACAAGTTCCTACCAACGTGGGAACAAGACCCATAACATTAAAAGAAAATGTTGTCACCCAGATTCACCCTCCCCTCTCAGGGTGTCCCGGGGTCCTACAAGTCGTATTAGAGGGAGGTTTCAGGTGTTGAATCTGTCCTTTGTCGTCATCAAGAATGCAGTCAATGTCCGGGGAGTCCTTCTCTTCAATGGAAGTAATTTCCAGATCTGTAAGAATAGAATGAGATCTCATCTAATATCCATTGGAATGGAAGTCCTTTTTTCCACTGTCCAAGGTATTCATGTTACTGATCCAACAAGGCTGGCTATGATGGATGCCGATAGGAAAATTCTTGATGCTGATGCTAAATCACAGAATTCCCTCACTGTAGCCCTTTCTGATCATATCTATCTAAAGGTGATGAGTTACACCTCAGAAAAATTCATTTGTGATAAACTCGAAAATATTTATTAAGAAGATAGAAAAGTGATGGAGGCAAAATTACATGTCCAACACAATCAGTTTGATGATATGAAGATTCATCCAGATGAGAATGCAGACTCATTGTTCAATTGAATTACTGAAGTGGTTGGAGAAATTCGGGGTCTAGGCGAAGAAATCAAAGACATTGATATTTTAAAGAAAATATTAATAAGAATTCTACCCCTATACAATGCAAAGGTGTCATCCCTTGAGGAAACAGATCTTTCCAAAATTTCATTGGATGATCTACTGAGCAGCTTGGTAGCATATGAAATGAGATTCAAACTAGAAGATGCTACGACTCGTTTGAGCAAGGAAATGGAATTCAAGCCCATGGATAAACTAAAAATTTCAAAAGAATTTATGGGTGAAGATGAAGAAGAAAATGAAATTATTTTTCTCATTGTAATGAAGTTCCAGAAGGGAAAAGGGAAATTCAAAGGCAAGTTACCTCTCACATGTTTTCGTTGTGGAACAGTAGGGCACATTGCCTCTCTGTGTTTAAGAATGATCAATAATGAAGACAATGAAGATGAAAACATCAAGAAGCCTCGAAAAAGGTATTTCAAAATGAGCAACTTAAAATCTGGAAAGAAAATACAGAGGAAGAGTTTTGTCTTTGAAGTGGAAAATGAGGATACTAAATTTTGTAAAGAACAAGAACCCAAATTTAAAACAGGAAATCATGCTTCCATGATGGCTAACATTGAAAAGTCAGAACCCTCGATCAGTAAAAGCATTGATAATCAGATTACTCTTAATGGTGATTCAAAGAGTCAAATTAAGGATTCTTTTTCCAAGAATGAGAATAAATTTATGAGATGCAATAAGTTGAAGGAAATAGTGGCAGAATCATTAGAATATGTTGATGACCTTAAAGCCGAAATTTAATGACTAGAAGAACTAGTGAGAGTTTAGTCTTCAATACATCAGAGCATAAATGATGTTGAGGAACTAAAGCTTGGAATTAAAGAACAAGCAAATTTCATAAATGACCTTTCATCCAAAATGGAAGAGAAGTCCAAGACTATTTACGGACTTGAGGAACAAGTTGTTACTCTTAGGAGTAAAATTGAATATCAATCAACCACGAATGAGGGAAAGAAGCAAATTCATTTTGGAAGATTCTCAGATGTAGAATAACATGCAAGGGCCAAGTGTAGTTCAGATGGGGTTGAAAAAATCTTGAGTGATCAAAGACTCGCTTGCATGGGAATGAGTGGAATTGGCTGTGAAGATGAGACATCAACTGTTGGAAGTAAAGAGAGCCAAAATAGAGACAAGATGAAAGTTGGAAATGTTGAAACATTACATGAGGTTCTGAAAAAGAAACCCTCAATCCAAAATAAACTAAGAACTGAAAATTATCCTCAAACATTCATAAATGATAGGGATTTTAACTATTCTCCCAAGGAAGAAGGCATGAGAAAAAATTCAAGTGATAAGACATTCCGTCTCATGAAGTGTCAATTCTGTGGCTATTTGGGCCATAGCATGTAATATTATGAAGAGGCAATGAGCTACATGAATGGGGAAGATCTAGGAAGACATCAAAGGAGACTTAATTCATATCCACCATCTTATAGAAGAAATAGTTTCTCTGGATACTCTATTCATTATTATAACTTTGGCCATAAGGCTATGTATTACAGGAAGAGATTCGATAGGAGAGATTCATACAACTCTCAAAGACGTGTCAATTTTCACCGGCCTGATGGTGTTGATCTCACAAACAGGTTTTATCCTATGAAAGAAGATTATGGGTATGAATAATCTGATTAGGTGGAAGAAATATTCAGAAGGCCATCAATATCTTATACTCAATCTAATATCTCTTGGAAAGAAAAGAAGAAGATCGAGAAATCCAATCTTGCATAGGTTTCCCTCAAAGCTACAAAAAGAAATAGAACTTGGATTTTGGATAGCGGTTGCTCGTCCCAAATGATAGGAAATTCAGGCCTTTTAACAGACATCTAAAGGAAGTATGATGGTATAGTACAATTTGGTAATGATGGAGCTCTGAAAATCAAAGGCAATGGAAGTACTGAATTTGCTAATGTATAACTAAAGATGACTAAAGTCCTTTACATAGATGGCCTATGTCATAATCTACTCAGCGTGAGTCAACTCTGTCACTCAGTCCTTATAGTTACTTCTAATCAGAAAGGTTGTACTATCAAGGGAATGACAGGCAACTCACTTATTAAGGGATATAGAAAAAAGGCAACTTGTATCAGGTTGATAGTATTGAAAATGTTTGTTACATGACTGTTGAAGAAGAAAAAAGCTTGTGGCATTGGAGACCAAGACACATCAATCAACAAGACATGGATAAAATATAAAAATTGAATATTGACATGGACATTCCAATCCTAAAGCGTGAGCATGAAAAGTCTTATGATGCTTGCATTCGTGGAAAGCTGGTCTGCAGTTCAAATCGGCCAAAGAAGAAAAGGGCATCTCATCTTCTTGATCTTATTCATACAGATGTATGCGGGTTGATAAATGTTATCAGAACTCATGGAGAAAGATACTTTTTCCTTTTCATTGATGATTACAGTAGAATGGAATGTGTAATGGTCATTTATAGGAAACGAAAAGTGCTTGATTGCATGAAAACATATCGGCGAATTGCTGAGAATGATACTGGACGAACAATCAAAGTGCTGTGATATGAAAATTGAGGGGAATACACATCCATTGAATTTGAAAATTACCTGGAGAAGCATGAGATACAACATGAGGTAGATTCTCTGAGAACTCCACAAAAAATGGAGTTGTTGAACGTAGGCATCCTCAAGTGAACAACATGGCACAAACTATGATGATTGAGATTCGTATTCTATGAAATTACTGGAATGATGTTGTTCAAGCTACGCTGTATATTCAAAATTGAACAAGAATTTATATTGGTGAGATGAATACACCATATTAATTGTGGCATGTAAGGAATCCCTCCTTGAAATAATTTCATGTTTTTGGAAGAAAATGATACATCAGAAACAATGAAGGAAATCAAGGGAAGTATGGTGACAATGAAGATGAAGGAATTTTCCTTGGTTACTCAATCAACAACAAAGCCTACAAGTATTTCAACAAGAGATTAGGAAGGATTGTGGAAAGCAGTAATATTAAGATAATTGAAGAGAAAACAAAAAATGCTTCAAGGACTTCATATGTTGATGTGATAGAAGGTGAAGAAGAAAGTGAACCTGGAGAAAATACAAATACATAAATAGAATAAACTGTACAAAACACTCACCAGTCACATCATGAGGTTTACTCAGAAGAAGAATATGATGAAGAAAGTATGGCTGGAGAGAATGCAACTAAACCTCACTGGGGAAATTGAAGAGCTGAGATTGATCTATCTAACATAATTGGGCAAAGGAGTGCACCCACAAAAACAAGGAGAATTAGGAATAACATGCAATATGCATTTCTGTCAGTTGTGGAGCCATCCTTATTTGAAGAAGCTACAAAAGGATGAATCATGGGTGAAATCCATGAATGAAGAGTTAGATTAGATCGACAAGAATCAGACATGGGATCTTGTACAGAGACACGAAGGTCACAATGTTATTGTCACGAAATGGATCTTCAAGAACATGTTTTATGAGCATGGAAGTGTTATTAGAAACAAGGCATGACTGGTATGTAAAGGATACTCCTAGATTCAAGGCATTGATGTTGAAGAAACATTTTATTTAATGGAAAGACTGGAGTCAATCTGTAGTTTTCTTTCCATGGTACTCTAAAGTGGATATAAAGCATATCAAATGGATGACAATACAACTTTCTTGAATGGTGTAAATGCAGAAGAATTCTAAATCGAACAACTCGTGGGTTTTGTTCTTGGTACTGATGAAACAAAGGTCCACAAACTGAAGAAATCTCTATATGGTTTGAAGTAAGCACCACAAGAATGGTATTCCCAACTGGACTCGTATCTCAAGAATCTAGAATTCAAAAGATGAGGAGTAGACCATAATATATATGTGAATAATTCTCCAAAAGATCAGTTTATGGTTCTAGTCTATGTTGATGACATTATTTTTGGTGGCAGCAGGCAGAAATCATAGGATGAATTGGCCAATCACATGAAATAAGAATTTGAAATGTCTATGATTGGGGAGCTTAAATATTTATTGGGGCTGCAGGTGACTCAAAGGCGGGATTACACTTTCATTTCTCATGAAAATTCTGCAAGAGAGCTACTGAAGATGTTTAATATACAAGACTCCATACCAATATCAACTCCGATTGCAGTTGGGACCAAACATGGAAAGCATGAGGATGGGGCATTTGTAGACCCCACTATGTACCAGAGGATAATTGGGAGCCTACTGTACCTGACAGCGACACAACCATATATTGTCTTTGCAACCTCTCTAGTGGCCTACTTTTAGAGTAATCCAAAGGAGGATCAAATGACAGCAGTAAAAATAATCATGAGGTATATTCAAGGTAATCACAATTGTGGCTTATACTTTATTGCAGGACGAGACAGTGAATTATCAACATTTTCTGATGCTGAATGGGCTGGCGATGTAGTGGATAAAAAGTCCACCAGTGGTAGAGTATTCTATATTGGGAATAATTGTGTTGGATAGTTGAGAAGAAAACAAGAAAGTACTTCTCTTAGTATGCTGAAGCCGAGTATACATCCGCTACAAAGGCATGCACTCAACTGCTATAGATGAAGAAACAATTGACATATATTAGTGATGAGGTGAAACAACCAATGGTGATTTACTGTGATAATAAGAGCGCAACTAAAATTATGAAGATTCATGTTCCACATTCTCATACAAAATATATTGAAATCAGGTATCACTTCATCAAAGAAAATGTTGATCATGGAGTTATTAGAATGAATCATCTGGGAACTGATGAACAAGTGGCAGATATCCTGACCAAGCCACTATCAAATGCTGTGTTTGAGAAGCATCAATTGAACCTCAGTGTTTAGCCACCTCCGAGTTCATAAGGAGGTTACTAAATACCCCTCTCCCTAGTTATTTTAATTGTTTTTAATCTATTTATGGGTGCGATGCAGGTTAATGGGGGAGATACTATCCGGGGGAGTGTGGTTTAAGCTGAACAGTGAACAATTACTGGTCTTTGGGTTTATTTTAAATGGGGGAGAAAAGAATAAATTTAGGCATGTAATGATTCTATGACATGATGAGATTCAGTGTCAATGATAGGATGAGAAGGAAGAGATACATTGGACATGTAATGCTTCTTGTGACACTCTAAGTGGATTTATTGGGCATCATTGATAATTCCAAAACATGGGAACCCAATTCATGATTCTTCTCTTGTTTTCTACATTGAGAATTTCTCACATAGACTTAAAGTGTTGGATGAGATGATTCTTGTGTTTTTGGTATGCATGTGGATGGTGATCTGTTGAATTTATTTACTGATTTCCAATAAACCCAAAGGGGGAGATTGTTGGAACCATGGTCATCTATGCATGCATTGGAGTATGGTTTGTGTTTATTGTCAATCCTCAGAGGAAGTTCAGAATGTGTGTCAGTAAAGTACTCATATAGGTCAAGAAGATAACCATATTGATGGTGGCACCATTTTCCAGTGTTTGCGAAACTTCTAGACCTCAAAATTGACAAAAGGGGAAAATAGTGTTTTTTTGGGAAAGGGACTTGCACACCCGATATGTGTCGTGAAAGTGACTTGCGCACCGAGAAAGGACTTGCGCGATGGTGCCTAGGATGATTGGAATGTAACACCCCAATCTTCTACGATACACTTCTCTCTGAATAATGCAATAACGTGTGTTGTACGCAACATCAAGTTCTAATAGACCACAACCAATCAAACTAGCAGTTATGAATAGTAAAACCTAATTTTTGAAATTTTATAAATTTTATTTTTCAAAATGGACTTAATTTTTGGATTTAGAATATCGAAATTTTTCTATGGTGAATTTTTGGTATTTTTCTGAAAAACCTCATTTTGTTATGAATAGTGAAACCACGAAGTGGTAGTTAAAAAAACTGAATTTTTCATAAAACTTAATTTTACAGCTTCTGTGATTGGAATATAGAAAATCCAAGAGACATGGTTAATATCAAGGAGTAAAATTTGGTTCATTGAGATGAAAACAATATTTTGTGAATAGTAACTTTTTACTTTTATTTACCACAGTTAAAAGTAAATAGGGTAATAAAGGGTAAAAATGATATTAATATTACCCTAACACATGAAATAATTCTATTGGAAAAGTTTATCTCGACGAAAAACAACCTTAGTAATAAAATATTATCATTTAGGTCCACTTGGATTAGATTAGGACATTTATTATTATTTAATTCAAATAAGAGTTAAAAGAGTTAAAATTAAAGTTTATTTACTAAAATATTTGTAATATAGGGTTATACATAAGATAAAATCGATTGTAAATATTCATTAGAAAGCTAAAACGATTTAATACATAATGGTATTTTATTTATAATATTTAGATATTAAATAATATAATTTAGTTATGACACAATGATGATGGAGTAATTACCATAATAGTGAAAATTTAAAATAATTGATATTATAAATACCCAAATAAATATAATTTGAGCCTTTTAATGAATTAAAATAATTTTCTACTTTAACATGACTATATTGTATTGACTTAATTAACTTTTTTAGAAGTAATAATTCTGTTATAATTTTTACAAAAAACAATTATTGAATAATGTCAAAATTGACATAAAAGAGTGTTTAAAACAAAAATTATATTATTAATTGATATTAAATTCATAAAAATCTAAGGCTGGGACAAGAGACTTATATCATGATATGTGTATCATTAATGGACCACTTGGGGGGTCTTTTTGATGTATATAGTATGTTTATTAACCATATAATATAAAAATACAAAGAGACATTGTAAAAGTGAAACCAATTAACAAAGAGTTAATACTTAAATATAAGGTTAATATAATAACCCAAACCTGTATAAATTCTATTGGTTGAGTGGTTTTCGACCCACCCCACCTTAACCTTTAAATAATACACTTTACAGACATTATAAACCGAATATGAATTTATTAGAAAATAATATTTCTAGATTTTCCAAAGGTGCCCCTCACCCCTCTTATAAAAGGGCACTCCCCCTTCTCATTAATTAACACCTTCAAAGAAATTTGGCTCGGCCAAACTCTGCCCAAATACTCTCTCAACTTCCCTAACTACAACATAGAGGATATAGTTTGATCAGAAATCCAATCTAAGGATCCCTTTTGATCAAATCAAAACGAAGAACCCGAAGAAGAGGTAATGTTTTGACCACACTTTTTCAAATTCATTTCTTCATCCACTTATTTTTTTTTTTATTCCCATTCTAAAATAATGAATCTAGTATCTCCTATATACTGTTATATTATTATAAATATGGTACAACTATATTCAGTATTCTATCCATCCTTTGAATTACATGTCACCATACGTGGGTACGTACGGCTTACCGTCTCCACGTCGTGGTGTAATTCTTATTCAATATATTATTATTTGGATGGGTATAAAAATGATTTTTAGTTCATGTAAATAAATAATATAACATGATAATGATTCTGTATATATGATATAACATCCAATTATATATTATTTTAATATCATAATAATGATATTGTCGCTCGTGCGTACGTACGGATACCGTCTCCACGAACGCGATGAGATTCATTCTCCATCGTATCCATTCAAGTATAATTAAAATTTGATGATTAATAATAGTATTTAAGAACTTGATATCATTCTGGATACGAATAAGATACAACCTATCCGTAACAAACATGGATTATGTAACAAAACATATAAAAGAAAATGAGTAAGTTAACACCTGAAACGACGATAATTCTAAGATATTATTAACAAGGCAATGTTAAAAGATCATATATGATATCATATTAATGTTTATGATTTTTGAATAATTTAATAACAATTATTTCACTATTATACAGGAGGTTAACCTACCCTCAACCAAGGAAAAGTACAACGTAAGGGTTTATTTCGCAATCTCTTCATTATCAGAGGTTGTTTATACGTAATAATCTACGGGGACTTCTTTATCATCCACATCCATGTTTCTTAAAAATGTATTTCAAAACATTTTTACTATTTACAAGAATTTGGGTTAAAGTCATTTATACCATTGTTTGACTTTTTATAAGAGGTTTATAAAGGAATCTTTCCGTTGTTTTCCAAACAAGATGCTTTTTAACCTTTTCGACAGAATTAAGGTAAGAATGTTTTTTAACTTATATGGAGGGTGCGGCTATTTTCCACCCTTATAAAATCTCTGAAGCTTCCCTTACAATATCATAAGAATATTTTCAAAGAATTTTTTTTATTCTATATGACTCTTAAATGATTTCAAAATAAACAGAGATATTTCTCTAAAAATAGTTTTGATTTCATCTATGTCAACATCATTTGATAGATTTTAAGCTTATTTGAAGATGGTTTAATATGAAAGAAAAAATCCATATTTTATTGAAGGTTTTGTGATATTTTTTACTAAGGATATGTTATTTTTATACCCTTCATGGTTTATGGTGAAAGTATTGACATTTCGTATGCTAGTTTTAATACGAATGTTTATGTTACGTTTAAACCTTTTCATATGGGAATGCATTGGACTTAATATGTGATGGGTGGAGACCGCTATAGCTCCTTGATGCATCAGTAGGTATCATGAGACAAACTGGTGTCTTTGCACAAGGCCTTAACAAAATCATATTTGTAGTCTTGGCATGAGGCCTTGGCTATGTAGTTATGATAGTCTTGAATTATGCATTCCTTCATTATGAAAGTTTTTGCTGATATTGAATGTGATTATTCGATTAGTAGAATATCCATGTGAATAAGTAAATGGCAATATTTCATTTTATTTTTGCCACACTATGTTGAAGATCAAGTTTAAAAAGGCTTTTGTTTAGTTATACATTTCCTTAAATGTTTATTCTTATTTATGAAAGTTTCCGGTATATTTTTATCCTTACTGGGCATTTAAGCTCACCCCTTTTCTATGTTTTATTTTTCCCAGGATGTGAATAAGTAAATTATGAATGACCTGCAGGGATAGTATGAGTGGATAAGAGTGTGGAATATGGAGACTATGTTTTTGGAGTTTTCAATTTTATGATGTAATGTAAAACTTTATGAATATTTCTAGTGTTTCCAAGGCTACTAAACTAATCGGTCTTTCGAGACTTGATCTTTCTTGTGATCATGCCAATGTTATGTAATAATGCACCGACTCTGGGTAACTGAGGTCGGGGCATTACAGTTGGTATCAGAGGAAGTTTAGTACAATCCTTGGAAGCTAGATTTAGATAAACTCTGATTAGAGCACATAGATTTAAGATGGACTTTGAGGATTATTATAGAAGAACTTCCTAGAATTTTGGTATTGTAGAGATTTTGTGAGTTTTCTGAGCAATACATCCCTGTCTGGATACGAGAAGGTAGAGGCGGATCTGTCACAGATGTACCTAGGAGTAAAACCCGAAAACTCCACTTTGAGCTAGACTCGAACGGGAACCGGTGCACGACAACGGGCCTTGCCGCACTCTTGGTTACAACACTCCCGGGGGATATTCTTAGGATAAATCTCATTTTCATTACAAATAATTATGAAGGGTTTATGAGTAGATACTTCCTAAAAGAAAACATTCTTATGATTATGGATAATATCCATAAAATCTTTAATTTATGTTAAGAGTTTTATAAATATGGAATTATGTATTTTAATTCATAAACTGATCTAGTTTATTCCATTGTTTAGAAATGGCGCCTAGTGGAAGAAATGGAAACCGTATCAATGCATGCACTCCATATAGGGATTTTCCTCTTTCTCAAGATAATTATAGTTGAGCTAGTGATGCAACTGGTGCTGATCAGCTAATCACCATACTGGGACAAATCACTCAGGTTATGAATAATAACCTTACCCATATAGAGCACCCTGATCCGTAGCGTGGAGGATCAATGTTAGATCGATTCATAAGGAAACAACCACCAACTTTCAATGAGAGTACAAATCCCTTAGTAGCTGAGAAATGGATAAATTCCCTAGAGAAAATATTTCAGGCTTTGGGGAGTAATGAAAGGGAAAAAGTTATCATGGCAGTTTACCGCCTCACTGGAGATACTGATCAATGGTGGTCATTGATTCAAAACATGAAGGAAGATGATGAAGTATCAAATATGGAATGGAGGGAGTTCAAAGATCTATTTTTAGAAAAATACTTTCCTCGTGACCATCGAGCAGCTATGGAAAGGCAATTTCTGAGTCTGAGACAAAAGGAGGATGAGAATGTCACAAAGTATGAGGCTATCTTTACAAGGATAGCAAGGTATGATAGAGATTATATACGTAACCCAAGAAGTAATATTGATCGTTTATTTGATGGGTTAAAACCATTTCTCCGTCGATCATTAGTCTCACAATCCTTCTCATCGTACGATGACATTGTATCTTGTGCTATCAAGACAGAAAAGGACTTCTCTATGTCTTATGATTTTAAAGCAAAGAAAGAGAAGTAGATATCTGCTGATAATTCTAGGAATGGAAATCAGGGGAAGAAGATAATGTTTGAATATCCATCCTGTGGTAAATGTGGTAAGAAACACCCCAGTACTTTCTTGAAGGGAATGGGTGTCTGTTACATGTGTGGTGAAAAAGGCCACCAAGCTCTTGATTGCAAAGGGAAGAAGGAAGCTACCGATGTTCAGTGATACAATTGCAGGGAGATGGGACATTATTCAAATGAATGTCCTAAGAGTCAGGGGAACTTACCTCAGAAAAGGCCAAGGGATCAATTCCATGCTTTTTCTATCACTACTTATGAGGTAAAAGCTCCAAAAGACATGGTGGTAGGTAATTTAATGGTTCCTCAAGTTTAGCAAATGCATTATTTGATTTTGGATCATCGCATTGTTTCATATCTTCCCAGTTTCCTAAGAAAATTAGATATTTACAATTTGATTTAACAAGGGATTTGTCAGTTAAAACTCCTAAGGGAAGTATCATTACAACATTGTTTTGTGAATCAGTCCCCATTAGAGTACATAAATGTTCTTTATCTGCTGATCTCATCATCATACCTATGATTGATTTTGATATAATCCTCGGTATGGACTGGCTTTCGGACCATGATGAGAATATTTATTGTATGAAGAAGGAGGTTAAGATTTTTGATGATGATGATAAGGAACACCTTATCTTTAGAGAAGAACCATCACCACCTAATTCTTATCTAGATCTACCCCCAGTAGCTCAACTAAATTCAATTATTGGGGAGGAAGAGAATGAAATTACTGTGGGTGAGGAAAGGAATGTTCAAATAGAGGATGTACCTATTATGAAAGAATATGTAGATGTGTTTCTGGAAGATTTACCTGGACATCCTCCAGAATGAGAAGTTGAGTTTTCCATTGATTTAATTCCTGGATCAAGGCATATATCGAAGACCCCTTATAGAATGGCCACTATAGAATTAGTTGAACTAAAGAAACAACTAGAGAAATTGAGTAATAAGGGATTTATTTGCCCTAGTGTTTCTCCATGGGGAGCCCATGTTCTTTTTGTTAAAAATAAATATGGATCTATGAGGTTATGTATTGACTATAGGGAGATCAATGCTATAATAATAAAGAACAAGTATCCCCTACCTTGCATCGATGATTTATTTGAGCAACTGCATGGAGCTCAATACTTTATAAAGATTGACTTCGATCTGGATACCATCAGTTGTGTGTGAAGAAGGAAGACATTCCGAAGACAACATTTCGAACCAGGTATGGGCATTACGAGTTTACAGTAATGCCTTTTGGATTGACTAATGCACCCTATGTATTCATGGATCTGATGAATAGATTTTTCAAGGAATATCTCGATGAATTTTTGGTGGTATTTATTTATGATATCTTGGTATACTCCAAAAGCTACGAAGATCATGAAAATCACTTGCGCATTATCCTGAAGACTCTGAGAAGACATGAATTATATGGGAAGTTTAGCAAGTGTGAATTCTGGCATCAAGAGATTTCTTTTCTTGGCCATATTGTCTCTAAAGATAGAATCTCTGTTGATCCTTTTAAGACCATGTCAATCCAAAAATGGCATGCACCGACAAGTATAACTGAGGTACGTAGTTTTATTGGTTTAGCAGGTTATTATCGACGTTTCGTCCAGAATTTTTCCCCGTTGGCTAACCCATTAACAATGCTCACACGTAAAGGGGTTAAATTTGTTTGGACAAAAGAGTGTAAAGAATGGTTCGAAGAACTGAAGAGAATATTAGTCAATGCTCCTATATTGACTCTACCATCGGGGAATGATGGGTTCGTTATTTATAGTGATGCATCGAAGAATGGACTTGGTTGTGTCTTTATGCAGAATGATAGGGTTATTGCCTATGCATCACAACAGTAAAAAATTCATGAACAAAACTATCGTACTCATGATCTCAAGTTAGCAGCTGTGATCTTTTCTTTGAAGATATGGAGGCACTACCTCTATGGTAAAAAATGTGAGATTTATACTGATCAAAAGAGTTTGAAGTATATTTTCTAACAAAAAGAACTCAACCTGAGGTAAAGGAGATGGCTTGAATTACTCAAGGATTATTATTGTACGATACACTACCACCCGAGGAAAGCAAACATGGTGGCAGATGCTTTGAGAAGAAAAGATCGTGGAGTTTTGAACAATATGAGAATTGAAAGGGATCCAATTTTCATGAATTTAGTGATGATAGACATGGGAATAACCATGGAAGGTGAAACATCAATTCTTTTTCAAATGGTTTCCAAACCATATTTACTAGAAAGGATTAAGAGTTCTCAGACCGATGATGAAAAATTTCAAAAGAAGATTAAAGCTGTGAATGATGGAAGATTGAGAGACTTTGTGTATGAAGATGGAATTTTGAAATTTGGGAAGAGACTTTGTGTTCCCGATATACCTGATCTAAAAAGGGAATTGATGGATGATGCTCATAGTTCCAATTTCTATATACACCCTAGGAGCACCAAAATGTCTAGAGATTTGAAGGAACATTTTTGGGGGGACAACATGAAGAGGGAGATTGCCGATTTTGTGTCAAGATGTATGGGTTTTCAACAAGTGAAAGCTGGAAGGAAATAACCTGGCAGAGTATTGCAACCTATTCCCATACCTGAGTGGAAATGGGATAATATCACGATGGACTTTGTCATGGGACTACCAAAGACTCCTAGAAGGAACGATGCAATATGGGTTATTGTTGACCGTCTTACCAAGTCAGCACATTTTCTTGCTATAAGAGAATATATACCACTGGAACGTCTAGTAAGACTATATATTGATGAAGCTGTGAGACTTCATGGAGTAACCCTATCGATTGTTTCTGATCGCAATCCCCATTTTACTTCAAGATTCTGGAAAAGTCTTCAGAAAGCCTTGGCTACTGAACTTAATTTGAGCACTTCCTACCACCCTCAAACAGATGGACAATCATAGCGAACTATTCAAACCTTATAAGACATGTTGAGATCCTGCTCACTTGACTTTCATGGTACGTGGGATCAATATTTACCTATGGTAAAATTTTCCTATAACAATAGCTTCCATTCAAGTATTCAGATGGCACCATATGAAGCGTTATACAGAAAGAGATGTCGCACACCAACCTGTTGGGATGACGTTGGTGAAAGAAAACTTCTAGGTCCAGAACTGGTGGAGGAAATGATGGAAACAGTGAAGGTAATCGAAAATCACATCAATGTAGCTCAAAGTAGGCAGAAGGGCTATGCCGATCGAAGGAAGGATTTGGAATTTCAAGTCGGTGATCATGTTTTCCTAAAGGTATCTCCATGGAAGGGAGTCATACGTTTTGGTAAGAAAGGTAAATTGAGTCCCAGGTAAGCCGGACCCTTCGAAATTCTAGAATGAATTGGGGATGTAGCTTACCGATTGGCAATGCCGCCAAGTCTCTCCAAAGTTCATCATGTGTTCCACGTATCTCTTTTGAGGAAATACATGCCTGACCCAACACATGTACTTACCTATGAGGAATTAGAATTGGAACCCGATCTGTCTTATTGCGAAGAGCCCGTTAAGATTGTTGATATGAGAGAACAAGTACTGAGAAATCGGACGACTCGTCTGTTAATAGTCTTGTGGAGAAACCATAAGATGGGAGAGGCAACGTGGGAAACCGAGGAACTTATGATGAAAAACCACCCGAGTCTTTTCATGTGGTTGTATTATAGAAATTTTGAGGATGAAATTATTTGATGGAGGGGAGAATGTGACACCCCAAGCTTCTACGGTACGCTTCTCTTTGAATAATGCAATAGCGTGTGTTGTACGCAACATCGAGTTCTAACACACCACAACCAATCAAACTAGCCGTTATGAATAGTAATACCTACTATTTGAAATTTTATAAATTTTATTTTTCAAAATGGACTTCATTTTTGGATTCAGAATGTCGAAATTAGCCTAGGGTGTTTTTTTGGTATTTTTCTGAAAAACATCATTTTTTGATGAATAGTGAAACCACTAAGTGGTAGTTAAAAAAACTAAATTTTTCAGAAAACATAATTTTACCGCTTCTGTGATTGGAATTTCGAAAATCCGAGAGACACGGTTAATATTAATGAGTAAAATGTGGTTCATTGAGATGAAAATATTTTTTGGTGAATAGTAACTTTTTACTTTTATTTACCACGATTACAAGTAAATAGGGTAATTAAGGGTAAAAATGATATTAATATTACCCTAACACATGTCCTAATTCTGTTGGACAAATGTATCTCGACCAAAAACAACCTTAGGAATAAAATATTATTATTTAGGTCTATTTGTATTAGATTAGGACATTTATTATTATTTAATTCAAAGAAGAGTTAAAAGAGTTAAAATCAAAGTTTATTCACTAAAACATATTTAATATAGGGTTATACATAATCTAAATTCGATTGTAAATATTCATTAGAAAGATAAAATTATTTTCTACATAATGATATTTTATTTATAATTTTTAGACCTTAAATAATTTAATTTAGTTATGACACAATGATGATGCAGTAATTACCATAATAGTGAAGAATTAAAACAATTGATATTATAAATACCCAAATAAATATTATTTGAGACTTTTTTATGAATTACACAAATTTTCTAGGATAATATGACATTTTTGGATTGATGTAATAAATTTTTTCAAAGTAATCATTCTGTTATGAATTTCACAAAAATCAATTACTGAATAGTGTCGAAATTGACAAAAAAGAGTTTTTAAAACAAATATTATATTAATAATTGATATTAATTTCCAAAAAATCTAAGGATTAGCAAAGAGGCTAATATAATGATAGGTGTATCATTAATGGACCACTTTGGGATCTCTTGGATTTATATAGTATGTTTATTAACCATATAATATAAAAATACAAAGATACATTGTAAAAGTGAAACTAATTAACTAAGAGTTAATACTTAAATATAAGGTTAATATAATAAACCAAACCTGTCTAAATTCTATTGGTTGAGTGTTTTTAGACTCATCCCCAACTTAAACTATAAATAATCCACTTTGGAGCCATTATAAACCGAATATGAATTTATTATAAAATAATATTTTTAGCTTTTCCAAAGGTGCCCCTCACCCCTCTTATAAAAGGGCACTCCACCTTCTTATAAATCCACACCTTCAAAGCCATTTTTTTTGGCCAAAATCTGCACAAATACTCTCTCAACTTACCTCAATACAACCTAGAGTCCATAGTTTGATCAGAAAGCTAACCTAAGGAGCCCTTTTGATAAATTCAAAAGGAAGAACCCGAAGAAGAGGTACTGTTTTCACCACCCTTTTTCAAATTCATTTCTTCTTCCACTTATTTTTTCTTTGTTATTACCTTTCTAAAATAATTAATCTAGTATCTCCTATATACTGTAATATTATTATAAATATGGTACAACAATATTCAGTATTCTATCCATCCTTTGAATAACATGTCACCATACGTGCATACGTATGGCTTACCGTCTCCACGTCGTGCTGTAATTGTTATTCAATATATTATTATTTGGATGGGTATAATAATGATTTGTAATTCATTTAAATAATAAATATAACATGATAATGATTCTGTATATATGATATACCATCCAATTATATATTATTTTTATATCAAAAGAATGATATTGTCGCTCGTACGTACGTACGGACTACCGTCTCCACGAACGCGATGAGATTCATTCTCCATCGTATCCATTCAAGTATAATTATCATTTGATGATTAATAATAGTATTTTAGGACTTGATATCAATCTGGATATGAATAAGATACAACCTATCAATAAGAAATACGGCTTATGTAACAAAACATATAAAAGAAAATGAGAAAGTTAACACCCGAAACGACGATAATTATAAGATATTATTAACAAGGAAATGTTAGAAGATCATATATGATATCATATTAATATATATTATTCTTGAATAATTTAATAAAAATTATTTCACCATTATACTGGAGGTTAACCTACCCTCAACCAATGAAAATTAGAAGGTAAGGGTTTATTTCGCAATCTCTTCATTATCCGAGGTTGTTTATACATAATAATCTACTAGGACTTCTTTATCATCCACATCCATGTTTCTTAAAAATGTATTTCAAAACATTTTTACTATTTACAAGAATATGGGTTAAATTAATTTATACCCTTGTTTTAATTTTTATAAGAGGTTTATAAAGGAATATTTCCGTCATTTTCCAAACATGGTGCTTTTTAACCTTTTCGACAGAATTAAGATAGGAATGTTTTTTTAACTTATACGGCGAGTGCGGCTATTTTCCACCATTATAAAATCATAGAAGTTTCCATTAAAAGATCATAAGAATCTTTTCAAAGAAAATGTTTTATTTTATATGACTCTTAAATGATTTCAAAATAAAAAGAGATATTTCTCTAAAAATAGTTTTGATTTCATCGATGTCAACATCGTTTGATAGATTTTAAGCTTATTTGAAGCTGATTTTATATGAAACAAAACATCCATATTGTATTGAAGGTTTTGTGATATGTTTGATTAAGGATATGTTATTTTTATACTCTTCATGGTTTATGGTGAAAGTATTGACATTTCTTATGCTAGTTTTAATACGAATGTTTATGTTATGTTTAAACCATTTCATATGAGAATGCATTGGACTTAATATGTGATGGGTGGAGCCCGCTATAGCTCCTCGATGCATCGGTACATCTCATGAGACAAAGTAGTGTCTTGGTACAAGGCTTTGACAAAATATTATTTGTAGTCTTGGCACGAGGCCTTGGCTATGTGGTTATGGCAGTATGGAATTATGCATTCCATCATTATGAAAGTGGTTATTGATATTGCATGTGATTATTCGATTGGTAGAATATCCATGTGAATAAGTAAATGGAATTATTTCATTTTATTTTTTCCATACTATGTTGAAGTTAATGTTTAGAAAGGCTTTTGTTTAGTTATACATTTCCTTAAATGTTTATTCTTATTTATGAAAGTTTCCGCTATATTGTTATCCTTACTGGTCATTTAATATCACCCCTTTTCTAGGTTTAATTTTTCCCACGATGTGAAGAAGTAAATTATGAATGACCTACAGGGATAGTATGAGGGGATAAGAGTGTTGAATATGGAGACTATGTTGTTGAAGTTTTCATTTTTATGATGTAATGTAAAACTTTATGAATATTTCTACTGTTTCCCAGGCTACTAAACTAATTGGTCTTTCGAGACTTGATCTTTCTTGTGATCATGCCAATGTTATGTAATAATGCACCGACTCTAGGTAACTGGGGTCGGGGTGTTACATGGAAAGTTGAACACAATATGTTTTTCAAGATCAGAACTTCAAAATATTTCAAGGGAAAGAGGGTCGCACAAGTATTGGTTTGGTCATGTAGGTGAGTATCGCGATAGAGGCTAGGGTGGTTAGAGTTGTGTGCCGGAACTTGTGTGACAAGAGGAGGCTTTCATGCCACCGCGCAGGGTGTCCAGTTTGACATTAAATTGAGGACCACCCTCCTCTTTTTACACGATTTTTAGACATAGAGAATTTTAGGTGTCCCATCACATAGGTGTAGTGGTCGTGTAAGTGGTTGTGAGTCGCGCAAGTAGAGGTTGCACGACAGTTGTTTGCTGCGTGTCCAAGGAGATTTGGGAGAGAAAGGGGTTGAGTCACATAATATTGAAGTTGAATGTAGAGACCCAAATCTTGACGTGCATGGAAATTACATTACTTTAGTAGAATACCTAATACATAACATAAACAGACACACAAGGACTGTAATAGTTTAGTGTCTTTGGAAACATGGAACGTAATCTTCTAATCGTGGTGAAAGATCTTCAACATCTCCCATAAAGATGTTCCCCTTTTTTTAATTACCTAAAACCTTTATTTATATCCTGGGGAAAAGAAAAAATAAAAAGGGTGAGCTCAAATGCTCAGTAAGGGTAAGCATGGATAAAATAAAACATACCATATACATTTGAACTAAAAAACATGAACATAATCTTTAAAAATCAAAAGCTTGAGAAATGACATAAAACATGGAAGTACGTAAGGCATGGATCATAAAGAAACATTATGAATGATAAAATAGCATGGGAATAAAACATGTAATTGTGGATACCATTAAGCACATGATATGATTTCCATAGTAGCCAAGGCATTGCTGCCAAGACCATATTAGTGGACAAAGTCCCTTTCTGAATCGAGTTCACTCCTCGTTCCAGTCTTGTATTACTGAAACGGTTTAACTTGCCATTCCAGCCATGTCTATCTCATGAGATATAAATCTTTACCCAATGCATTGGAGGGAGATATAGGTCCCACCCATCTCATAATGAAATCATTCTTACTTGTGCCACAAAATAAACATACATCATTCATAATACCCAAATAAATAAAATGGGTTTCATAAACATCATCACATAATCAAATAATCCATATATAAGAAATTGATATCATTTCATAATAAGAAAATCAAAACCATGTTAATCATAGAGACATTATACTTGAAACATACACATATGAAAATAATGTCATCTTAGATGGAAAATGGTTTTGATAAAACACTTGAAATGAATTCTTGAGGAAAATATCCTTTTTTCTTCAAAATCATTTTCTTTTCACAAAATGTCATTCAATTATAAAAGAAAAGTATTTTGTTTAAAATAGTCATGAAATATTTTGGAGGAAGATTCATGAAAATATCGATTTATAAAACCATAAAAATCCTTTCATGCCGTATAAGTTAAAAAACATTCTTCTCGTACTTTGGATGGAAAAGTCAAAAAGTACATCGTAAACAAAATATTTCATACATACCGTGTAGTAAAAGTCAAAAATGGGTAAAAAGGACTTTAAAACTACATTAATACACTTTAATAAAACATGGACATGGATGATAGCAATAAACCCAGTAAATACTTACGAATAAGCAATCTCGGATAAAAATGAGATTTGCAAAATTATCCCTTACCTTAGGTCCGATATGCTTCGTACGTATCTGAACCTCCTGTATAATGATTTAAATAATTTTATTGACTTATTACAGAATCATATTAATTGTTATTATATCATATATGGTTCACTTATGACTTTATATTACCCGTTCTTTTGTAAATTCCATGTTAAAGAGTGTTTTGGGTAAAATCGTTTCATTTGTCGTCCGTGTTTTGACTTGTAATTATTCATATGATTACATAGATCATGATTAATCACATCCATAATGTAAAACATGATTTATATATAATATATATACTGAATATACATATATATAGTAGATCGATAAATGGAAACAAATACACCGTTCATGGAGACGGTAGGCCGTACGTACGCATGATTGTTGTTTTCGTTTCCTCATTAAATTGAATGGAATTAATTGGTTGAAATACATATATATATATATAAATAAATCCAGTATCATTATTATGACATATATTTCATGATTACTTATTATATATACTTTATAATCATTTATGAATGGTTAATCATTGAGAATGAATCTCATCGCGTCGTGGAGACGGTATTCCGTACGTACGCACGAGGGATGATATCGTTCCCATGATCGTGGAATTTTATTGGAGTGTATGTATACTATTAAAGAATCAATATAAATTTACAATAATAATATATAGTTATTATTTACACCATTATACCCATCCAAGTAAGGTGGTGGTGGAAAATAGATTACACCACGGCGTGGAGACGGTATTCCGTACGTACGCACGCGCGGTGATTTTGTTTTCGGTAGGATGGATAGGGGTGAAATAGGGTTGTTTCATACTTATAATAACATATTAGTATATGTGTGATAATGATGTTATTACTTCATAATTAAACAACCTAATAAGAAGAAGTGGAAGAAGAAATAAAGGTGAAAGAATCGGTAACAGAAATTACCTCTTCTTTGAAGCGCCTCTTTGAGACCTCCTCTTAGGGCACAAAAATTGGTCTTTGAAGAAGACCAGGACCTCTAGGATGTTTCTAGGGAAGTGGAGAAGATAATTGGGTAGGTTTTGGCCGATCTTGAAGTCTCAAAGTGGTGTGTGGAAGAGAAGGAGGAGGTGCCTTTTTATAAGGGAGGAGAGCGTCACCTTTGGAATTCATAAAAATATTAATTTATAATAAATCTAACCCCACTTAAAAACCTCCAAAAATGACTCATATTCAAAGATTAGATTATATAGGGTTGTAATATCATCAACCAATCAAATTTAGACATGTTTTTATCTTATTTTAAACCTTATCGTTTTGATTTATCCTTATTTAATCTATTTAAGTTTATTTGTGGTAGTAAAATTCTAAATTTTAAATTATAACAAATAATTACTTATTTGTTGTGCATTTTCCATAATTGTTTACTTCATAAAATTATAGACCATATAAATTTTAATTTATAATTTTTAGATATTTTTGTGATTTTTAAACAATTTTATAATATGTTATTTTTATAAAATAACAATAGTATCAATTTTGACACTATAAATTTATTTTAATTTAAATAAAATATATACAGAATATATATTCAAAATAAAAACTTTAATAGATTTATAAAATGTCATAGGTATCTATAAAATTAGTTTATCACATTAAATAGTTAATATAATATTTATTTTTTTATTTTTAAAACCATTTATTTTGTTTATCTCTTAATAAAATAATTACTACAACATATTTGTAAAATTATTTAATATAATGAATTCTTGCATAAAAATTAAAAATAAAAGCCTATGATGAATATAAATATATTCAATTTCACAATAATACTTTTACTATAATTTATCATCTAAAAATCACAATATTTAAATTGTTATATTTATTAAATTATGAAGGTGACAACTTTGGCATCATTTAAAATAAAATAATATAAGTGTCATAATCACTTTTATAAGGCTCCAAACAGTTATATATTAGTTATTTGGATGATTAAGGTGTAGATATACACTACCAATAAGTTTTGGTCATGTTTGTGGGCCTTTTAATGGGTATTATTGTTTCAATAAAAACTATATTACTTATTTCCCACTTAATAAATAATTTCTGTATCATTAATGTATCACCATTAATAACAATTATTTAATCCCTAAAAATTCTAAATAAATTATCATTATGTAGATACATTTATTATATTTCTGGAGAATAATTATTTTCGATGTTTTATGATGTTTATCACTAACTTAAAATTATTATACTTATAAGATTTAAGAGAGTGACATGTTGTCACTTTCTTTGGTTTTAATAATAATTAAATTATTTTCATGGAAAAAAGTCCATAAAATGAATCTAATACGAACCTTAGGTTATATTAGTTTACGTTTAGCCATCCAATAGAATTTTGGCATGTGTTAGGGTAATTTTATAATATTATATTTACCCTTAATTACCCGATTTACCATTAACTATGGTAAATAAAATTTACCGTAGTTACTATTCATAATTCCCAAATATAAAAAGTAGCTTATTAACATTATTTGGACACACTGATTCCAAATATGGAATCCATTTTTCCAAATTCAATAAGCAAAAAGTTGCAGAAATTAAATCAAAATTAATCCCGATGTCGAAAGAAAACGGGTTTTTCATTAAAACATTGCAAAAGATTGAATTGATTTAACCTACGAATTTAATGTAAAATCAATGATAATGACATACATTATATTAAATGGTAAAAATATATTCTATTTAAACTTTAAAACCATTCAATATTATAATTTAACCATTTAAATTATTGCGATGAAAAAAGTTGTTTTTAATTAAAATATAGCGTGTTTTTACTATTCATCAAAATATGAAAGTTTCCAGAATAATATGAAAATTTTATCCAAAGTAAGTTTTTGTTTCTTGATTCCAAAGAAGAATTTTATTTTGTCAAATTGAACTTATAAACATGTCAATAACTCGATTTAAAGTGGGTGCGCCATCAAAAGGTGGAAAAACTGCATTTTTTGAAAAATACTTATTTTACCCGAAAAATTTATTTTGTTTTTATACCATGTTCTAGAAAATGTGTAAGATGAATAAAAATGTTATAAAATTCAAATTTTAGTTAATACTATTCATAACGGCTAGTTTATAATAATATTATAATAATATATCGTTGTTTAGTAAAACCCGGTATTGCGTACAACACACGCTATCGAGGAAGGTCGCGATTGCGTGTAATGCAAGCCAAGTCAGGGTTGCGTGTTGTGCAAGAATCCTTCATTGTTTCATATAACAGAATCCAACCATATTTCATTTATACATTGAATATATATATATATATACTCAATGTTGCATAGAATAACTATTATCAAAATTGTGTGTAACACGATCTAAGAATAGTGTTGCGTATACTGCAAGCTAATACGGTGTTGAGTATAGCTCAAGGTAATATTGGTGTAGTATACAACACAAGAAATCAATGAAATTAAAAGAATATTTTTCATAAAATCTCGGGGTGTTACATTCTACCCCCCTTAAAATGAATTTCGCCCTCGAAATTCGTCGGGGTTATAAATGGTTTACTACTCGAATGTTTGTTTAATAGAAACCCACATCGTAAAAAGGAATACCAAAACATGGATTTAAAAACTAAAGTATGAAATGTAATGGTTACCCAAATTAACTCATCACTGGGTTTCCACGTAGGAGAACATAGGTGAAAATATGCATATGGAAGAAAAATCTAACCATCAAGTTCTGATAGAGAGTGGTAGAGAACATGACTATGAGAAAGCCAAAAATCACAAAGTTATTGATTTGTGATGATCTAAGGTACCATCTGATTCATTGGATAGAAGGGAACAAGGACAAAAAATTTTGTTTTCAAGATCATTTCCCTAAAGTTGATGAATTAAAAGAAATACTTGCATGATTTTGGTACAATCTCACTGTTGTTCGTGAATTGAACAATTTCCACTTCATCCCTTAAAGAAATGAAGTTTAATTTGTTATTCGTGATGTGTTAGTAGATCATGTGATAGAATGATGGGTCATTCCATCTATTTCAAACAAAAGTTTAGCAAATGTTATAAGTCCATCTTATGGTTAGATTAATCGTATATGGTTCCATAAATGAACTTATACTTTATATATCATACCGCTTAATAAAATGAAACTAGTTTCTACTAACCAGGGACTTCATGTAAGCCAGTGGTAGGCGATAAAGGCCAGTCGCACTTCGGTTGTGGGTTCGATTCCCACAGCCTTGTCCGACGCGATGGGCCGTCGCTCATCCTGCAGTTTGTCCTTTTTCTAAAACTATATTACTATAACATCCCATCAATAATATCGAATAAACTTCTATCCTTAAATAATACTAACTTATGTCCAACATAATCCATTCCAATCTTTAGGCTTATCCATAACACTGCAGTCCACTCTCATAATATAGTGAAAACGATTACCAGAGATTTAATACCATCGTTGATCCCCATATATCATAAGATATGTCTTATTGGTCAAATTTCAAACATTCTAAGGCCTTTATCATGTATTCTCTTGAAAAATGAATACCCATTGAACCTTAGTGAAAACATGAATGCAGTTAAAAGTTAACACTTTCCACACACCAAAATCCTCAAAATTCTATATACTCAAACCATGATATCACTTAGTCCTTATATCAGTCATGAGCTCATGAATACAATCAAACATCTCATTATCTTCTTATTCCTTTATTATGTGCATATCATCTACTTTACAAAAATATCCGAATAAACTTCCATTGTTACTGGTACCATTCAACATATACATTCAAATAATTTTAGGAAAAACAATAGTGTAACAATCCTTAGATGATTCTTCATTCCATAGTACCATTAACTATACAACATAACTCTCGATAAACATACAATCATTCCACTACCTTCTAAAACAACCGACTGAGCTTCAACACTTCTTTCAACTCATATATCATTTGTAGTCTCCTCATCATCATACAAATAAATACTACCCATATGATAATGCTGATTCTCTTCATGAGATTTTCCATTAGGGAATTGGTTTGCATAATGCCCGTACATTCCACATTTAAAACATCTAATCATTGTTGATGTCGTAGCAATACCATTATCCTTGTCCATGTTGTTAACTGAAACTTTTCCTTTGAACATACTGGCTTTGTGTCCTTATTTTCCACACCCAAAGCATCTTCCAGTTCCTTTGAAACAATCTCCTTGATGCCTCTTGCCACATGACTTACATGAGGGAAATTGAACTTTCTTTCCTCTATGATCATCATGAAACTCCATCTTTCTCTTATTATCTGAGTCAGGAAACTTTCCAAAGTTGATATTATTGATCATATTATGAGATTGCTGATTAGGCATAATAACGATGTTTGGACTTCCAGATCCCGTTTCATTTGGTTTCTCATGAAGAAAATCATTCCATTGTCTATCATATCCTCCATTATCGTGAATCTTCCTGTTTCCAGCCATTTTCTAAAACCCAAAAAGAATAGTGTGAGAGGAAAAAATCATGCTAGGGAAAACAACAGAGTAAAGGGGGAGTATCCTCAATATCTAACATCTTAGGTTAAATTCCATGATCGTTACCGTAGTTCTAGGACTGTATCCTATACGTATACTTATCCTTAGGGACATCCCTAGACATACTGTAGAAATATCTCTAGGAATCTCACTAACGTTTCGCATCCTAGTTTCCAAAGGTTGACTAAACCTTTCCTCTGATACCAATTGTAGAGACCCAAAGCTTGACATACATGGACATTACATTACTTTATCAAAATACTTAATACATAACAAAAACAGACACACAAGGACCTTAATAGTTTAGTGTCTTTGGAAACTTGGAATGTAATCTTCTAATCGTGGTGAAAGATCTTCAACATCTCCCATAAAGATCTTCACATTTTTTTATTACCTAAAACCTTTCTTTATATCCTGTGGAAAAGAAAACATAAAAAGGGTGAGCTCAAAGGCTCAGTAAGGGTAATCATGGATAAAATAAAACATACCATATACATTTGAACTTAAAAACATGAACATAATGTTTAGGCATCAAAAGCTTGAGAAATGACATAAAACAAGGAAGTACATAAGACATAGATCATAAAGAAACATTAAGAATGATAAAATAGAATGGGAATAAAACATGTAATTGTGGAAACCATTAAGCACATGATATGATTTCCATAGTAGCCAAGGCATTGCTGCCAAGACCATCTTAGTGGACAAAGTCCCTTTCTGAACCGAGTTCACTCCTCGTTCCAGTCCTGTATTACTGAACCGGTTTAACTTGCCGTTACAGCCATGTCTATCTCATGAGATATAAATCTTTACCCAATGCATTGGAGGGAGATATAGGTCCCACCCATCTCATCATGAAATCATTCTTACTTGTGCCACAAAATAAACATACATCATTCATAATAACCCAATAAATAAAATGGGTTTCATAAACATCATCACATCCTCACATAATCCATATAAAAGAAATAGATATCATTTAATAATAAGAAAAGTGAAACCATGTAAATCATAGAGACATTATACTTGAAACATAAACATATGAAAATAATGTCATCTTAGATGTAAAATGGTTTTGATAAGACACTTGAAATGAATTCTTGAGGAAAATATCCTTTTTTCTTCAAAATCATTTTATTTTCACAAAATGTCATTCAATTTTAAAAGAAAAGGATTTTGTTGAAAATATTCATGAACTATTTTGGAGGAAGCTTCATGAAAATATGGCTTTATAAAACCGTAAAAATCCTTTCATGCTGTATAAGTTAAAAAAACATTCTTCTCGTACTTTGGAAGGAAAAGTCAAAAAGTACCTCGTAAAAGAAAGATTTCAAACATACCATGTAGTAAAAGTCAAAAATGGGTAAAAAGGACTTTAAACATACATTAATACACTTTTATAAAACATAGACATGGATGATAGCAATAACCCCGGTAAATACTTACGAATAAGCAATCTCGGATAAAAATGAGATTTGAAAAATTATCCCTTACCTTAGGTCCGATATGCTTCGTACGTATCCGAACCTCATGTATAATGATTTAAATAATGTTATTTACTTATTACAGAATCATATTAATTTTTATTATATCATACATGGTTCACTTATGACTTTATATTACCCGTTCTTTTGTAAATTCCATGTTAAAGAGCGTTTTGGGTAAAATCATTTCATTTGTCGTCCGTGTTTTGACTTGTAATTATTCACATGATTACTTACATCCAGAATGTAAAACATGATTTATATATAATATATATTCAGAATATACATATATATAATAGATCGATAAATGGAAAGAAATACACCGTTCATGGAGACGGTAGGCCGTACGTACGCATGAACGTTGTTTTCGTTTCCTCATTGAATTGAATGGAATTAATTGGATGACATACATACATATATATATAAATAAATCCAGTATCATTATTATGACATATATTTCATGATTAATTATTATATATACTTTATAATCATTTATGAATGGTTAATCATTGAGAATGAATCTCATCGCGTCATGGAGACGGTATTTCGTACGTACGCACGAGCGATGATATCATTCCCATGATTGTGGAATTTTATTGGAGTGTATGTATAATATTACAGAATCAATATCACTTTACAATAATCATATATAGTTATTATTTACACCATTAAACCCATCCAAGTAAGGTGGTGGTGGAAAATAGATTACACCACGGCGTGGAGACGGTATTCCGTACGTACGCACGCACGGTGATTTCGTTTTCCGTAGGATGGATAGGTGGTGAAATATGGTTTTTTAATACTTATAATAACATATTAGTATATGAGTGATACTGATGTTATTAATTAATAATGAAACAACCTCAGAAGAAGAAGTGGAATAAGAAGGAAAGGTAAAAGAATCGGTAACGGAAATTACCTCTTCTTTGAAGCGCCTCTTTGAAACCTCCTCTTAGGGCACTAAAATTGGTCTTTGAAGAATACCAGGACCTCTAGGATGTTTCTAGGGAAGTGGATAAGTGAATTGGGCAGGGTCTGGCCGAGCATGAAGGCTCAAAGTGGTGTGTTGAAGAGAGGGAGGAGGTGCCTTTTTATAAGGGAGGAGAGGGGCGCCTTTGGAATTCTTAAAAATATTAATTTATAATAAATCTAACCCCACTTAAAAACCTCCAAAAATGACTCATATTAGAATATTAGATGAGATAGGGTTGTAAGCTCCTCAAACAATCAAATTTAGACATGTTTGGATATTATTTTAAACCTTATCATTTGTATTTATCCTTATTTAATCTATTTAAGTTTATTTGTGGTAATACAATTCTAAATATTAAATTATAACAAATAATTTCTTATTTGTTGTGAATTTTCCATAATTGTTTAATTTAATACATTATAGACCATATAAATATAAATTTATAATTTTTAAATATTTTTGTGATATTTAAACAATTTAATAATATGTTATTTTTATAAAATAACAATAGTGTCAATTTTGACAATATTCATTTATTTTAATTTAAAAAAAATATATACAGAAGATATGTTCAAAATAAAAGATTTAATAGATTCATCAAATGTCATATGAATCTATAAAATTAGTGGATTACATTAAATAGTTCATATAATATTTATTTTATTATTTTTAAAACCATTTATTTGGCTTATCTATTAATAAAATAATTACTACAAAATTTTTGTAAAATTATTTAATATACTGATTTGTTCCATAAAAATTAAAACTAAAATCCTATGATTAAGATAAATCTATTAAATTTCACAATAATAATTTTAGTAGAATTTATCATCTTAAAATCACAATATTTAAATTGTTATATTTATTAAATTATGAAGGTGACAACTTTGGCATCATTTAAAATAAAATAATATAAGTTTCATAATCACTTTTATAAGGATAAAAACGATTATATATTAGGTAATTGGATGGATAAGGTGTAGATATACACTACCAATAAGTTTTTTTTCAGGTTTCTGGTCCTTTTAATGTGTATTATTATTTCAATAAAAACTATATTACTTATTTCCCACTTAATAGATAATTTCTGTATCATTAATGTATCACCTTTAATGATAATTATTTAATCCCTAAAAATTCTAAATAAATTATCATGATGTAGATAATTGTATTATATTTCTGTAGACTATTCATGTTATAATTTTTATAATGTTTATCACTAAATTAAAATTATTATACTCATAAGATTTAAGAGAGTGACATGTTGTCACTTTCTTTGGTTTTAATAATAATTAAATTATTTTCACGGTAAAAAGTCCATAAAATGAATCTAATCTGACCCATAGGTTATATGGGTCTACTATTAGCCATCCAATAGAATTTTTGAATGTTTTTGGGTAATTTTATAATATTATATTTACCGTTAATTACCCGATTTATCTTTAACTATGGTAAATAAAATTTACCGTAGTTAATATTCATAATTCCCAAAAATAGAAAGTTGCTTATTAACATAATTTGGATCCACTGATTCCAAATATGGAATCCATTTTTCCAAATTCAATACGCAAAATTTTCAGAAATTAAATCAAAATTAATCCCGTTGTCGAAAGAAAACAGGTTTTTCTTTAAAACATTGCAAAAGATTGAATTGTTTTAACCTACGCATTTAATGTAAAATCAATGCTAATGACATAAATTATATTAAATGGTAAAAATATATTCTATTTATACTTTAAAACCATTCAATATTATAATTTAACCATATAATGTATTGCAATGAAAAAAGTTGTTTTTAATTAAAATATATCGTGTTTTTACTATTCATCAAAATATAAAAGTTACCATAATAATATGAAAAATTTATCCAAAGTAAATTTTTATTTCTTGATTCCAAAGAATAATTTTATTTTTGCAAATTGAACTTATAAACATGTCAAAAACTAGATTTAAAGTGGGTGCACCATCAAAAGGCGGCAAAACTGCATTTTTTTAAAAATACTTATTTTACCAGAAAAATTTCTTTTGTTCTTATACAATGTTCTAGAAAATGTGTAAGATGAATAATAATGTTATAAAATTCAAAATTTAGTTAATACTATTCATAACGTCTAGTTAATAATAATATTATAATAATATATCATTGTTTAGTAAAACCTGGTATTGCGTACAACACAGGCTATCGAGGAAGGTCGTGATTGCGTGTAATGCAAGCCAAGTCCGGGTTGCGTGTTGTGCAAGAATCTTTCATTGTTTCGTATAACAGAATCCATCCGTATTTTATTTATACATTGAATATATATATATATATACTCAATGTTGCGTAGAATAACTATTATCAAAATTGTGTGTAACACGATCCAAGAATAGTGTTGCGTATGCTGCAAGCTAATACGATGTTGCGTATAGTGCAAGGTAATATTGGTGTAGTATACAACACAAGAAATTAAAGAAATTAAAAGAATATTTTTCATAAAATCTCGGGGTGTTACATTGATGAAGTGAGTGTCACGCAAGTGTTTGAGCTGAACATGCATGCCAGTTTGGACTTGTGTGAAAAGACTTGCGTGCCATCTTGAAACTTACGCTCCGGGCTTGGAGAAGCGCCCCAGGTGTGGTTGAAGTATGCCGGTCTTTTTGGAGCTGCACGAAAGCTGGAACATTTCCCGATACATTCGGTGCAAAAGTGAGATTTTTGTATTGTTGATAGTTGGACTTCGACAAAGCATATACATACAACATAGGATGAATTCTTTTGCAACGATGAAGAGACATTTACATCTATAAATTGAGTGGGACTTCACCAAAGGCAGTGAGCCAGGGGAGTCAAGGGGAGTGACCCGAGGGATGCAGTGAGCTATCCCCAAACCTTTTTAAGGTAGTGATCCTGGGGAAAAGTAACTATGCTCGAACCTTTGTAATCCACATTTAGTGAATTTTAGTAGAATTTGGTATGACCAACAACCTGTCGGCATATGCTTCTTAGACATAGCCCTTAGTGGTGAACCAAGTAAAAAGTGTGGTGTCATCTCTCTGCATTTGAATGTCTACTTTCTGATCATTTTCATTGTACATGTTTAACAAGTTCCTACCAACGTGGGAACAAGATCCATCACATTCAAAGAAATATTTGTCTCCTTGATTCACCCTTCCCCTCTCAGGGTGTCCCGGGGTCCTATAGGTAAAGTGTAAATTAAGTAATATAGGTTAAAAATAAAATTATATTGACTATAAAATGACCAAAACAGATGAAAAAATTTTATTTGATGAATAAAATTTGACCATGAGAAATTAAGGGTTGAAATAATGTCATTTAATAGAAACTAGTCTTTGAAAATGAATTAAATATTATCTAAATTAATGAAAGACACAAAGTGTCATTTTCATTGTCTTTAATATCTATTATGTATCCATATATAGAAAAATGGGTGGTATCAACAAATATAAATTGTAATTTTTAACTTAATAAACATATCTACCTGATATAAATTTATTTTGGACATTTTGGGGCCATTTGGGAGATATTAAGATATTTATAATATTTTATTAAATGATAATATAAAGACACCACATACATGTTTTAAATAATAAATCACTTTAAAAATAATGTTATACCGAAGATAAACAAAACTAAAAAAACTTATTTTAATGATAAAATGAGTATATTCTTCATGGTAGTTTATTTTTAATTCTTAGGAAAAAAATATTTACCATAATTTTTTATATACATATGATGGAGAAATTATTTAATTGATGAAAAATCAAAAAACTAATTTTTATTAAAATCATAATAACCATTAAAGGGGAATTTTTTTTTCCAATAATCAATTCATGTATATATTGACTATAATCATTCAATGGTTTTGTTATAGACCATTTGGAGCCATAGGGAAATAGACTGGGACAATTATATTATTTAATTTAAGATAATGGAAAAATTCTCACATTCATACTTTAAAAAGTATAATATTTTTATTGTTTGATTTTATAGCATAAAAATTCTTATACACATATTCTCATTAAATATGTTAAATTTATATTTATTATATTATTTTAGTTTTAATTTTTACTTAAAAATACATATATTAAATAATTGCACAAAATCAATGTAGTAATTAATTTATTAATGTCTATCTCAAAAAAAGGTTATTAAAAATATTAAAATAAATATATTTTCAGATAATTAATATAACCAACGAATTTTCAAGATAACAATGACCTCATAGGAATATAATAAAATAGTTGGTTCAAAGTTAACTTTTTATCTTTATATTTTTAAAAATCAATAAACGAAATAGTGTCAAAATTGACACTATTGATCTTTTTTATCAAAAGAGTGATTTATTAAATTATTTAAAATTCCTAAAACATTTTGAAAAATATATAATAATTATGATATGGTTAAAAGTTCTAAATTATTAATTTATTTCCTAATTGACATCATATAAGTAAATATTTAAACTTTTCTATATTGAAATATGTGTTACCCTAGGTAGGAGTTGGAAAGTATGGTTGATCAAATTAATTGACATTGCCTCTAGAGAATGTCCCCTACGTTTTGGATGCTCGACCTTCATTTGGTGCTCCTGCAGTTCCTTATTTATCTAAGGTTCCTTTTCCTTCAAATTTTGATCCTTCATTTTAAGATTCTGTTTCGGATGTGAATACTTGTTCCCATAGGTTCTTGGCTTCGTCTTCATCTAATATTGGCATCAAATTGTTCAAAGATGTTCTTTTTGGGTCATCCAAGGGATCATTTTTTTCCAAATTTCCAGAGATCCAGCCTCTCTATCCGTAAATCTGTAGAGATGCCTCTGGTTTTTCAGTGTAATTTTTGTCATGGGCTTATGATGAGGCAGTTGGTTGTATGAAATGCACTCCTGTTTCTCAATTTAGATCAACAATGATGCTGATATCAATCTTCAAGAAGTTTGTTGAATATTGGGGCCTTTTTGCACCAGTCTAGGTTTCACGACTTCATCGATCTTCTTATTGTCTGTTATTTTCTTCTGAATGGGATTTTTTATACACATGGTGCAATTATTCATGTAACAGGGGATGATGGAGGTTCAATCTGTCACACTAGTCTCTTGATTTCCATAAGGTAGAGGAAAGTCCCTATGCGGTGGTTTGGATCTCCCTTCCAGGTTTTCCATTACCCCTGCATAACATTTCTTATCTTAAAGCTATTGTGGTTTCTCTTTAAGGATTTCTATGTTTTCAAAGTAATTATAGGGGGCATGGAGATGTATCAAATGTGTGGATCTGTGTCGAAATTGATTTTTCATTACTGATTCTGGAAAGGGTCTCCATGAATGTGAAGGGATCACTTTCTTGGAATCAAGACATTGTTTACCCTTTTTTCCCTAGTATTGTTCTCATTGTTGTTTACAAGGTCATTCGACACAGATAAGAAGGAAATCTAAACATGGTGGGATAAGTTTTTAGAATTCTGTTATGGGGGTGATTCATTGGATGATAATCTAGTTAGTAAGGAAATTTTATCTGATGGTGTTTTCAATGATCAGGTAAACCTGTCTGATGTTGATTCAACTACTAGTAATTTTGATCTGATTTCAATGACCAGATATAATGAGTATTCTGGAAAATATGAGATTTTATCTGTGACTAGTATTGTTTGTTTATCTAATGAGGAAGCATCTTATGTGTATATCTCACTAATTATCATTGTTAGTTTTTTGAATCCACCTGTCTTTAGAATGTCTTTGGAGGGATTGGTAAAAAGGAATTTTTTTCAACTGATCCATTGAGATGTATTTGTCTGGTATTCGATCCCTTATCTTTTGTAACCTCTTTGGTTGAGATGGGTAAGTATGAAACGTAACTAGGTTCCTTTATAGGCATTCATATAGATCCTTAAATAAAAGTTAAAGGGATATGGTATGGGTCTTCACATCAATCCATTCCTCTTTCATAAGGATGCTCAAGAGTATGGAAAAAAGTTGTTTTGATAAATAAGGGCCTTGATCAATCCCAAAACAAAGTGGGAAGGGATATCAGTTGAGGTTGTTCTTTTTTGGATTCTCCTATCAATCCTACCATGTCTATTGATACGGGAGTGTGTACTAGGGAGAAACATTGGAATATTAAGGAGTATCTAGAGTCCCATTATAGTGAGACCAAGATTCCCTGAGCCAAATCTAGGCATAGATTATTCCAATGATTCCAATTATCATTTGGAATGCTCGTGGAATTGGTTTATGATTGAAGAAGGATTTCTTAGTCACATAAATAAAGAAGAATAAGGTGTGTGTTGTTTCTATTCTGAATCACATGAAGAATCCGAGTAGGATCAACATCTTTTCCTGTAATCTGAGAATGCATGCAAGATTGCTTTCATACCAAGATAATTTCCATATTTGGGTTTTCTGGAATAAATATGTATCACTGGATTTAGTAAAATATGTTGATCAATACATTATTATAAAAACCTACACTAGTGGGGATATCATTTTTTTATATTTTATTTATGGAAGTTGGGATGCTCAAAGAAGGGGAATTCTGTGGAAGAGCTTGAATAGTTTTGATCCAGAGGATCTTCCATGTCTTATTGGTGGAAAAATTAATGTTATTGCCAAGATAGGTGATAGGGGGTGCATTCCTTCATGTGGCGAGAAAGAGTTTTGTCCAGTTCATGGTATGAAAATGTCTTACTGATATGGGACACTCTGGTGATCATTTCACCTGTTGCAATAACCGGAATGGAATTAATCATTGTTGGAGCCGCATTGATCAATGTCTTAAAGATGTTCATGTTGTTTCTTGGTTCTATAATGTGAAAGTGGAGCATCTTGTTCATGGGATATCAGACCATTATCCAATTCTTGTATTTTTATCACCAAAACATGTAGGTAGAGATTATTTCCTGTTCTATAATCATTGGAATTATATGCATGATTATCACAATATTTTCAATGATTTTTTGGAGGAAAATTATAAAGGTTATTCTTGGGAAGCTATCCCTAGTAAGATAAGATGTCTCAAGAACATGTTACATGATTCAGAAAAAATATTCCTCATATTGATCAAGACCTGGAGTATCTAAAATAGGAGGTTGATAATATGGAAATAAACATTTAATCTAGTTGGGATGACAGAATTTATGAGGACCTTAAGGGTACGATAATTGATATGGAAGATCTTATCCTGAAATAGGAGTGCATTAACCATGAAAGTTCAAGAGTAAAATAGTATTATGAAGGAGATAAAAATTCATCTTATTTCCCTGAATGTATAAAATAAATGATAACGATGGTTAAGTTGAATATTCTTCTTGATGACAGTTCATTCCCAGAATATAGGGATGTGGTTGGGTCCTCAGGTTTTTTCCTTCATTAAAAATTTACTTACGGATCCTATTCTGAATATATTGAATGGTTATCCAAGTTGGAATGAATTTTTTTTGAGGAGATACCATTTATAATGTCTAACATTTACTATTACATGCTGGAGGCTATTCCTTATGAAAAAGACATTCATGATGCTATGCTGAAAATTAACGTGGAATGTGCTCCGGGTACTGATGGATTTCTAGGGTCTTTTTATAAGGGTTCCTAGGAGGTGGTTAATAATGAGATTATTTTTTCCATTCAATATTTCTTTTGAGGTGATTTTATTCCAATGGTGGCTGGTGCTACTACTCTAGTTATGCTTTTTAATTTTAAAAACTCGTCTTCTATTTGTTAATATAGGTCGGTGAGTATGTGCAATTTTCCCTGTAAAATCATAACATGTATTTTCAATTCGTAGCTGTTAGTTTTTGTTTCATTTTAAATTTATTTAGATAAACACTATTTTGTAAGTGGTCGTTCTATCCAAGGAGTAGATTCCTTGGCTCCGAAGATGTTTCATGACATCAACATCAAATTACATGGTTCAAATATGGATTTGAAACTTTCTATGACCAAAGACTATGACAAAATTGAACCGGGGTTTATCATTAGTGGGTTTAAATGTATGGATTTTTCACTTTGGGCTATTGATATTTTTTTTGAATTTTATCTCCTCCTGGATGTCAGTTTCTTATACTGGTAACCTTCCTAGTTTTTTGAAGGCAACTCTTAGTCGATGACAAGGGGACTTTATCTCTATGCCACTCCTTTATTCTCATGCAAGATGATCTGAGTCATTTTATTAATAAAAAAAATCCACAGGTGAAATTCATCTTTATTGAAGAAGAATAAATCAACCATTGGTATCACACATGATGTTTGGAGATGATACATAGATTTTCATCAATGATAGTGTTAGATTAGTTAGTGGTCTTGTTATAGTTATGGTTGAATAAAGTTTTTGGATTGGGAAAGTTACCATAAGGGAGAAGAGTAGTTTGTATATTTCTAAAAAACATGTGGACATGATTGTATTATCTATATCCCAATTTATGAACATTTATAGAGGCTCTTTTCCCTTGGAGTATCTTGATTCTCTTATATTCCCTAGTCTTATCTGAATCAGAGACTTCTATGGCATTGTTAATAGAATCACAAGATATATATTGGACTAGAAAAATTATTTTCTATCCTTTCGTGGTATTATTAATTTAATTAATAGTTTATTTCTAGATATTTTGATACATGAACTCTTAGCTACCATTATTCTAGAGGGGGTTATTTCTGATATTGACAAAACCATGGTTGGTTTTATTTGGGATGCTCATTTTGCGGGGAAATGTCATTAGCCTTCGTGTGATAGATTGGTAAGTCTGGTTAATGAGGGTGGAATTAATGTCAGGTGTCTAGGGGATACGGTGAATTATATGCATGCTAAAATTTCTTGGGAGGTTGGGGAGGGATGCATGCTCTAGGGGTATACTAATTTCATTATAATCAAAATAACCTATAGAATATAGTAAATGATTCTCACCTTTCTGATATTTAATATAGAGTATTACACCTATCATTTTTCAACATTTGCGATGGATTATAGGTAGGGTGATATTTCTTTTTGGAATCGTAATTGGGAAGGATCAGTTATTGGTTTTCCACGTTGTTCAGTTCCCATGATTTCTTTCATGGAGGCTAGAAATTTTGGTGATTTTATCAGAGCTATCCTTGATGATGATCAAAGAAATACTTTTGACCATATTTTTTTAAATCTATATTTAGAAAAGGGTGTGTTTACTTTCTATAATTCCAGCATGTTTTCTTCTAAATAGTTTTGGAAGATTAATTTATCTTAATAGAAACATGTTATCAAGAAAAATATGGTGTGGTGTAGCAGTATCCCCACGAAATTCAATTGACATGTATGGAGAATTAGAAACTCGAATATTACTACCCATAAGAATCTTCAATGAAGGGAAATTGATCTAGTTTCTAAATGTCACTATTGTAGTGTGATTAAAAAGGATAAATCCAAGTATTTGATTATTAAGAGTGTATGGGCCATGTCTGTTAGGTGGTTTTTGTGTTAATTCACAAATTTAATAGGCTCATATTCTACTAAAACCTTTTTTCAGGATAATTGGTTTCATGGTTAGAATGGAGCAGGTTTAGAAAAGATATCTAGAGCTGTGATTCATTGTATAGGGTGTTGGTGTATTTAGTAAGAAAAAAACAAGGCCGATTTTGAGGGTATTCATTCCACAGATATGTCAATTATATTTAGGACAAGATTTCTTCAAATTGACTTAGATTGTTGATTTATAATTTTGTTAATACCCACTCCATGAGTAAAATGATGACATATGATTCTTTATTATCTTCTTCAGATCATGTGATAAGAGGGAACTAAGTTCTCTTGTTACCTCCTAACATGGTCCTAAAACTCATATTTGATGGTTCATGCTTTGGAAAAAGCATTAGAGGTAGTGGTGTTATAATGGATGGTAGTGGTAGCATTTTGCATGAATTTTCTTAATCTTATGGGTGGGGATTTTCTATCCAGTCATATGTAGAGGCAATGAATATGGGTATAATATTGTGTGCTCATCAAAATTTATCTCTTAGTCAAATTGAAATTGACTCCCAGATAACCCATGAATCGATGAATGATAAGATTTTTACTCCATGGTCATTTGTTTATGTTATCAATAAGTGCAGAGACATCATCCAAAACAAAAATATATATTTTATTCATACCTGGTGTGAAGGTAATAAAGTAGAATATTATTTGGCATCTATGGTGGTGGCTAATCAAGGTATCACCATTTTATGTTTTTCAAGCTCTCTTCAAATGAATCAGGAATCAGAGAACTTGATTAGGGTGGAACAGCTTGGTCTCTATTATTTTAGGCCTCCTTGAACATATTTTTAATGAACATCCCTTGCTTTTGTTGTGGGGTTGTTTCTTGTTAAATAAAAAAAGTAGTGTTGAAGTGTTACCCTAGATAAAAATAAAATATAATAACTTAGTTCTAATTAAAAAATAAAGGTTTAAATTGACAGAAAACATCTCTAAACAAATATTAGTTCATGATATTTCAAACCTATATCATCAAATATTTTAAATTGGAACATTTTAGAGGATATTTAGTGGTTATGGATTTTATATTAAATTAATATTTTTGGAGGTTCCCAAAAGTACCGCTCACCTCAATTATAAAAGGGAACTTCCTCCCTCAACTATTCACTTCATTTATAGCCTTCAAGCTAGACCATACCCCACCCATTTCTATTATCAACATACCTAGAAACATTATATAGGTTATTTTCTTCTTCAATGACCAAATCTTGTGTCCTAAGAAAAGATTTATAGGAAGCACGTCAAAGAACAGGTAATCTTCTCTACATATTCATTCAGAATTTTTTCTGCTTCTAGTTACACTTCATTAGTTGTTTCATTATAAATTAATAAATACATCAGAATTTATATACTGATATTTTATTATAATTATGAAACAACCTTATTCCACCTTCTTCCAACACTATGAAAAATGAATTCACCACACGTGTGTATGTACGATTAGCAGTCTCCACGCCGTGGTGTAATCCGTTTTCACCACCACTTTACACAGATGGGTATAATAATGTAATTAAAATATATATAAATATATATATATATTTATTATAAATTTATATTGATTTTGAAATATTATACACCACATACAGTAATACCATTCTATAATTATGGGAATGATATCGTCACTCGTGCCTATATATGGCCTACCGTCTCAACGATGTGATGCGATTCGTTCTACACGATCTTCATTAATGAATAATTATATAAATGAATGGAATGAATAAGTATGATATATATTATGATAATATAAAACTTTAAATGATATAAATTTAACCTAATAATGGAAATAGGAACTTATTCAACAAATATGAATAAGAACCTAAAGCAGTTAACACCCGAATAACAAGTGGAAATGAAATGTTACTAACCAAGGAGTAAGAATATGACCATATACAATATAAGAAAATTAATATGATTCTATAATAAGTCAAATAAACTATTTAAATCATTATAATACAGGTTCAGATATATATAAATCATATCATATATATGGTAAGGGACAATTTCTCAATCTCATTTTTTCTGAGATAGTTTATACGTAAGTATTTACTGGGGATATATTTATCTTCCACGTCCCTGTTTTATCTTCCACGTCCCTGTTTTAAATTATCTTCCACGTCCCTGTTTTTCATAATATTTCATAATTTTTACCCATTTTTACTTTTAATACATGTTATGGGAACACTATTTCATTTGTTTACCATACGAGGTACTTTTTGATTATTTTGGAAAAATTATGAGGATAATGTTTTCTATTAACATATATGACATGAATGTTTTTTTATGGTTTCATGACACCTTATTTACATGAAGAATCATCCAAAAAATTTCAAGATTATTTTCATATAAATTCATTTCTTTTAAAATTTAATTAAATTTTGTGAAAAGATAACATTTTTAAAATGAAAGGATATTTTCCTCAAGAATTAAGTTAATGTGTTTTATCAAAATTATTTTCCTTCTAAGATGATGCTATTTATATAGGGTTAAGTTTATATACCTATTATTACTATGATTTTATTGTTTTGATGATGGAATGATATTTTATATGTATTATTTTATGATGGAATTATTTTTAAGAAACCCATTTTATTTATTGGGTTATGATATGATGAATGATTTTTGTTTTTTTGGAACACATGAGAATGATTTAGTTATGTGAAGGGTGGGATATGTATCACCCTAAAATTAATTGGGTAGTGTTTTATATCTCATGAGATTGAAATTATTGGAATGACAAGAAAATCTAGTTCATTAATACATGGATGGAATGACAAGTAAATCTTGTTCAGTAGTACACGGGTGGAGTGTCAGTTTAACAAAGTTCAATAACGGACTTTGTCTACAGTGATGGTTATTGAAACAATGTCATGGATATTATGGAAATAATATTATATATTTATATTATTTCCATAATTCCATGACTAATTTTCATGTTATTTAAATATGATTTATGTTCATTTATAATTTATTCTTTAATAATTACGTTGATTTATTTAATGACTCAAAATTTGGATAATTAGACATTATGTTCAGGTTTTTACATTCTTATGTTTATAGTTTTCTTTATGTTCTCAATGTTTACCCTTACTGAGCATTTTATCTCACCATTTTTATATTTTCTTTTCCATAGGATATAAGGAATGGTTTTAGGTAGAAAAACAAAAAGGGAACGATCTTTTTGGGAGATGTTGAAGATATTTCACCATGTTAGAATATTATATTCCAAGATTCCAAAGGCACTAAACAAATACTATATTTGGGATTATTCTTGTGTAATTTATTATGTATTCCACAAAATAAATTTAATTTACATATACTTAAAGATTGGGTCATTAGTGTTGGAATCAGATAGAAGTTTTAGTCACCCTTTAGAATCTAGGATGTGAATACTTTAGTGATATCCCTAGAGATATTTCTAAAGTATGTCTATGTTTGTCCTTAATGATATGTATAACAATAGTTTAAAGTAGAATAATTATGGAAAAATCATGAATAACATAGGATTAAACCTATGATGTTAGATATTTGATGTAATCCCCCTCAATTATGTTGTTTTCCTAGAATGATTTTTGAATCTCAAACTATTCTTTTTTGGGTTATATAAAATGGATGGAAACTTGAGGATTCATGGTAATAAATAATATGACGGACAATGGAATGATATTGAACATGAGAAACCAAATTAAATTGTAGTTGGAAGGTGAAACATCGTTATTATTCCTAATAAACTATCACATAATATGATAAATAATATCAAGTTGGTGAGTTTCCTTACCAAGTTAAAAAGTGAAACTTGGAGTTTCATGGTGATCATAGAGGAAATACTGTTCAAATTCTTCATGAAAATAATATGGGAAGAGGAATCAAGGGTAATTTTTAAAAGGAACTGGAACATAATTTGGGTGTGTAAAAGGAAACAAAGCTAGTAATTACAAAGGAAAAGGTCCATTTAATATAATGGATAAGGATAATGGTATTTCTACGAAATCAGAAAATGTTAAATATTTTAAATATGGAATATATGGACATTATGCATATATATTAACTAAGGGAATATCTCATGATGAGAATCAACATGGTCATATGGGCAGTATTTATGTTGATGACAATGAAGAGCCTACAAATGATATATGACATGAATGAAGTATTAAAGAATAAAACGATGAATCATGGTCAATGGTTTAAGAAAATAGAGGGATGATTTCATGTTTATGAAGAATAATTATATATAAGTAATTTTATGGTGACATGAAATAAATAAACATCTAATTATTGTTAAACCATTATTTTTCCTTAAGTATTTGAAAGTATATTTTATATGGTACCGAAAACCATGAAAAGTTATTCAGATATTTCTAGAAAACTCATGATATGTGAATGATGATGGGATAAGAAGATAACGAGTTATTTGATAGTAATAATGACCTCAGAACTAATATAAGGTCAATGTGATATCATGGTTTGATTATATAGAAATTCTGGTGAGATGAGGATAGATAGAGACTCTTCGAATTCTTTCCTATGTCGATGACCTAGATTGAATGTGTTTCCTCTGGAATTGGGGATGACCTCGTTGATTGAAGGGTTAAACATTCCAATATTTTTCTAATGGGTTTGTTCGTAGAATTGGAAACATCCAATGATTCCATAACAATTTGGACATAATTTCCAATGGTAGGTGCTCATTAGTTGTTGACTGATGAGACTTAGTAATTTGTTTTGGTTGAGAGGATGGGAGGTTGGACTCATCACACCTTTTTTAGGGGAATTATTGTCTACTCCGGGACTCTATTTATAGATTTAAGTTATGTTCGTGAATCCTTATTACATTACCAGGTATAAAATGTGCTTTCCTTTAAATTTGACAATCAATGATTGATATGAAGGAAATTTAGAGAATATTTTATATGTATTCGAGGTTTTTCATCGATAGAGACTCATCTATATTTTTTATAGATTCTTCGTTGATTGAATCCTTAAATACATAAAAGTCTCTTGGTCATTATGATGGCCATACTGGTTTTAAAGACACCTAGTGGGGCACTTGAAGTTTATTGTCATTAAGGAGGACATGGATTATTTTAGAGTTTGGATTGTACCTGTTGATGGGATACCTACGTATCCTTTGTTTTTGAAAAGGAATCAGAACCCACGTAGTTCGAGTAATGGAGTATGATGTTTATGCATGATTGATGGCTCAAAAAAAGATTTCATGATTACTTTTACTCTTTAAGCTCACGTGAGTCATGCTCGGTGTGAGAAACAAGAGTTATTGGTGAAACCATACAATTGTGCCATGCAATGATGTGGGGATTATGTATGTATGACTGCCCAAATAAATGAGGATAGATATTTAATTCAGGGAAGAAATCCATGAACAAGGTCCATAAAGGTATATGTGCTTCATGGAGATTTGGTTACTCTAATCTTGGGGCTTACTCTTAAGGAATATTCCCAAGTTTGGAGGGGACTTATGATTGGGTCTTACTCCTAAAAAGGAAGCCCATATCAAAAGGAATTATGATTGGTTAAGAGAAATTAAGACTAGGGATTATTCCTAAGGAGGAGGCCCAGGTTAAAGGGATTTGAAAATTAAGGGACATGGGGCTTACTCTTAAAGAGGATGCTCATATTTTAGACTAGGGCTTATTCCTGAAAAGGAAACCCAGGTTAAAGGAAATATGGTTTGGGGTTTACTCTTGAAGAGGATGCCCACATTTGGGGAATTATGATTGTGGATTTTTCCTGAAAAGGAGGCCCAGGTTAGGGGACTTGGGGCTTACTCTTGAAAAGGAGGCATAAATTGAAGAGGAATTGGGGCTTACTTCTAAGGTGGATTCCCAAATTAATGAGGATTTGGACTGGGGATTACTCCTAAAAGGGAGGCCCAGGTTAAGGATTATCTCAGCTTAAATGATGAGGTTGAATGAATAAACTCTCTAACATTAGTGACATAAAGATGTGAAAATCAATATATTTTGAGAGATATTCCACGGAACTCCTTTCAGATAAATAAGTCAATCAAGAAAACATGCCATAAATGGCTTTGAAGAGTGTCCTGAAGACTGAATCTTGAATAAAAGAGGTGGAATTGCATAAGAGGGGTTAAATGAGCAAGAAGGGCACCCAAAAAATATAAGGGCGCACAAGTCCTGACAGGCGTGCAGGTACTGCGTGGGCGCACAAGTATTGGTCGCGCAGGTATACCTGTGCGACACATGGTTACTTGCACGATCCTTGACCTGTAGAGTAATAATTGGTTGATTCTTGACCAATGCATTTAGAATCATCCTGAGGTACTTCCAGAAGAGTGGTGCACAAGTTTCAATGAATAGGTAAGGAGGTGCGCAAGTGTGTTCATTTCCCTTAAGAGAGAAAAATTTAGGTGCGCAAGTGTTAGTGATTTCTAACACTTAGACATTATTCCTCTTGTTCAGACCTTCCAATCTAGGTAAATAATTACCTTAGAAGTGTTCAGAAGACTTGAAGAAGAGACATGGGCGTTTAGAGCTCTATATCTGAATTCTGGAAAAACATTCCTCTCGAAATGGGGGACCCATCGGGGGTTTTTATAGGCTAGAGAGGAACCTGGGCGGTTTTCAAAGAGGGCGCTCAAGTCACTTGTGAGACCATTAGGTGGTGCACAAGTATACTTTCATGACAGTGAGGGAACTTGCGCGGTGCATGGGCATTTTAAGCCTTGTTCATGCCTTTGTGGATTTTTGATGTTTTCTTGAAAGGATGAATCAATTTTTGCTAAGTCATTTCCCTTTTCATTCATTTAAACAATGTGACGAAAAGGAGCGTCAACAAAAATCCCCCCTCAGAGTTGGATCCGAATGAATAAGGATGTGAATCTGAAGAAAAGATGAAAACCAAAGGGAAAGAGGCGCGCATGTGTTCACTGTGCAACTGTCACCACGCAGGTGCGAGGCGTATAGGGATAGAGCACGCTGGATGGAGCGCGCTAGCTGTAGGCACGCAGGTGGGAAGCTTGGCCTATAAATATGTGATCATTTTTCACACATAGCACATGATTTCCAGATTTTTGAGCTCTCACCATGCAGGTATCCATCACCGCACATGTTTCTCTTTTTCCATTGTTTCTTCGTTGTCGCACTGCTGTCAAGGTATTTGGGCTTGCACGATTATAATAGCATGCCAAAAACTAGCGCATCACATTAACACGTGCGCGACACATCCATACTTGCGCTCCATGTTTATACTTTCACGCCTTAATTCATTTTCCATTTTTCTGAATTCCTTCACAAATTTTATGAAAAATAAACCCATTTAAGAGTTAATTTTTTCAACTTTTGTACAGATTCAATGGCTCCAAGAATAATTGGAATGACTGTTGAACTGGAAAAGAAAAATAATTGATGAAATTATGGATATATTTGGCCATGATTATTACAGTGTCTGTGATAGCACTCGCCCATATTTGGCTAAGTATCTGAAAAAATATCACTTTGATTTAACACAAAGAACTTATCTGCCTTTGAACGGTTATGGTCATCTACGAGAAGTCACTATTACAAAACGAGAGAACTATCTCCCATTTTCGTGGATTCAGAGTTACACTAACTTTGTTTCAGTAAATATCTCATGTGGAGGAGGATTTATAAATTCTGAAACAGTGGAGAAGGCCCACATGATGTATCATAGCCCATGTATTCCAGATATGAAACCTCATAAGCCTGAGTTGCAACCACATTGTCATCCTTCAATCTTCCAAAATGATCAGATGGATCAATCCAAAGGCTAGAAGAAAAGCTGGGACTTCCGTCCTGGGGGAGGTGTGAAGCCAACTTGGATGTGGGCATACTGGGTACGACAAACCTGTGTAGATTTTGTCGATGGTCTGAAATGTGTTGCGATATACGAAGCTGTATGGGTATGGAAAACATATGTTTATAGACATGATAACTTCGGGCCAGAGATACTTAGCCACTGGAGCCCAGAAGCCAATTCGTTCCATCTGACTCATGGAGAAGTAGGCATCAGTCATTGGTATGTCCACAGGATCTCATGGGTTCCAATTTTGGGTGATATGTATGATGCATTCATTCCTCCCAAAGTGACTTGGAATGATTCAGAGAAGACTCCTGCTTTGGCTCGAGAATTATTTAAATTCTTCCACAGGCTTAAGAGTTCAGAGACCTCCTTAACTCATTCTAGAAAGGATATTCATCTGGAGGAGTGGATGAATTTATTTTTCATTGAGAAGAAAGAGAAGGAGCTAAAGGAGAAGGAGCCGAATAAAAAAAAGATCCAAGAAAAATAAATCCAAGGATAAAAGATCCACATGTCCTACTACCTGCCCAAAACATGAGAAGAGGGGTGCTCCTAGCACATTCTGGCCAACTCTAGAAGTATGAGAGTTTGAGAAGTGGGGATATGAGGTGAATAAAAGGATCCCAAATAAGGCTTGTCTGGCGGGATTCTTGTCTTTGTGGCTCAGTGTTTATCTCTTGGCAGTCAGGGACTCAAAGGGAGGCGTTAGGCCAGGGACCTTCGTGATTGCAGCAAAGTTGGCTGAGGAAAAAATGGTTGGGTTGGCTACCCCCATTTTAGCAAAGATTCACAGGAGTTTAATTGATATATTCATGGGTAAATATCCTTTAAGAATAGTGGGACCATTCCAAGTTTTATGGGGATGGATCGCCATTCACTTCAGGAATTATAATGTATAGAATGGAGTACAAATTCCTGGATGTTCTTTCAGGCCGCCAGTGAAAGAATTATCTGGAGTTTCTCCATTAGATCTTAATGCCTATGACATGAATGTGAGGCTGAGCATGTTTAAGTAATTCAACTTCTTTCCCTATGGAAATTCTCCAACCGGGTGGTTTGTTGATGATAGAAAAACCCACTTGGATTTGAGGGCATACATGCTAGCTTGCAGAGATGGTGTGCTAGTTGCCAGGATTGAAAGAGAAATTATATGCGAGGCCTATGCTCCATATAGATTTTCACGTCAATTCACGTGTCTGCAATAGATTGTTGTATCTCCCCTAGTACATGTCAGGTTAGAGCAACATCCGACGGTTGCTCGGCAACTGTGGCTGCTGACGTCAAAGGAGGAGACTGGGGAAATATTTGATCTACCAGTTGAAAAATAGGCACATAACATGACTACATGGTATGCTGAGCACTGGATAACATCATGCCTTAAAGGGGTGCTGAATCAACCAGTTTATCTGGTGGGGAAAAGGAAGAGGACTGTAAATAAAGGAACCCTTCCTCATGAAGGCGATGCTTCCCCCACCTGAAGCTGATTTGCTAGATTCCTCCTCTATGATTGATTCACCAGATTCCCAGGATGGGGATGATGAGGCACAACAAGTGGAAAAGCGGCCTCGTGCCCGATATAATCCCCCAGTTAGAATCAAAAGACCTACTCCATCAATGCCTGGTGAGTTACTTGATTGTGGTAATTTAATCAACATCACTTTATAAAGAAATAAGTCTTATTTTCTTATTCTCTATCAATAGGTGCAGGAGATGGTAAGAAATTGAAGTCAAAAATTGTAGGACCTTCCTCACAGCCTTCTGGTACACGCACTGAATATCTACGACCAGAGGCTGTCCAGACATTGCAGATTCTATATTATAGTACTAAGACTACCTGGATGGATTTGTGCGAGGGTTTACAACTCCCTAGAATAGGGAATCTCGTGGCTTCTACAGATATCCAATACGATGAAAACCCCAATGAAGTGTGGGCTTACATCATAGAGGTGGAAATGCTCATATATTCCACTGACGACTCCATTCCTGTCACCAAGCGGGTGAAGGAATTGATAGATGGTGGCGCCGCTGAGGGGAATGATGAGGAGTGGCACGATTATGTGTCTCTTTAAGATGTAAGTTTTATTTCCTTATTTTCTTCACAACGTGATTTCAATCGAAGCTTTGTTATTCAAGGAAATTATTTTCTTCACCTTGCAGCTCACAATGAATGGAACAGGTGAGGTTCCTTCACCATTGTACAGCCCTGGTGGTACTGCCATTGGGGATACTAATGAGTCTCCTCACGAATTGGGAGAGATATCTCCATGCCAGCAGGCCATGAATGTGGAGTTGTACATGGCCTTCCATTCGCCAATTCAAGTGCCAATAAGGGCGACTGCTGATACTCCCAAAAATTCAAAAGGATAAAGGCGATGAAGGAGGAATTCCACCGCTAAAATTTTAATCAGTAGTGGTAAGTCCTTTGGATAATCATGAATCTATACCCATGAAAAGTTTGCTCATATTTCTGGGGATTTCAGGGGATTATTCAATTTCCCCTCTGAGGGAAAAGACTGATCCTCCTTTGAGGACCGCGGAGGGTGCTATGGAACAATTGCAAATTTAGGATGACTTGAATAGTCCTGGAGAAGATACAACATCTATTCCCAGTATCCCTCCTTCTGCTCTTGCGAGTAGAGAAGAACCTGCTTCTGGTAAGTTAAAAATTCTCCATAAAATGTTGAATGAAACATCTACTGACTTCCATTATGTGATATTTCAGGTTCAACCCCTTCATTAGAGCTCTTGGCGGCCATTGCAACCGACGCCGCCATTTTAACTAAAGAAGATGTCTAGGGTCAGGGACCATAGGATGAAGGTCTCCAAGAAGACGCATCAAATGCTCCCACTGGTGAGACTAACTAGGATTCTGAGATGACATTAGATGAAATGATGGAACTTGGTGCATCTTTCGAAGCGTTTATAAATCATGTTAAATTACCATGTAATTTATAAGATTATGGACATGAGTGTTTTCCTTCATCCTATTAAGAATAACTTCTTATTACATGTCTAATCATGATTGGTTCAAATGTGCGGTTTTTTCTGAGAAAGCTTATGAACAACCCATGCCTGAAAGGGGTAGAGAGAACCATACTATTGTAGAGACAATAACACAAATGGATCTGAACCCAGTGGAGCTTCCTCAAACTCATCCTGAAAATACTGTCGAATATAGGAAAGATAAGGAGGATCCTTTTTAGGTTGCTGATCTACTGTTGGGTAAGGAATAACAATATTTGTGATTGTACTTAATTTGCAAGACAACTGATTCTTTTGTTATCCTTTGAAACCTACCAAAGCATTAAATTGATTATGTAGGGCCATCAATTATAGTGGATAGATCTAGAGGTGAGGCCTCAGCCTCCACCCCAACAGGAATTGAAAGTGAAGAAGCTCAGGTCAGGGGGGAAGGAGCAGAACATGACACTTTTCTAATCCCATTAATCCCAGATTACATGCCCCCATGTGATGATGATGTCGAATCAGACTGAGAGTTACTTAAGGTGCTCATCTTTTCATGACGAAAGGCATGGAAAAACATATGGAAAATCATATCTGAGGTGCCTTTTGAAGAGATATCATCGAAGATCCCTTGATTGTCATCCTTGTTCGTCATGGTAGGACTTGGAGGTTTTGGATATGAAAAGATCCATGCCGCGGTGAAACATGTTATTTTAAGAAAGGAACAAGAGAAAAAGTTCCATGGAGATTTGACCAGGGTGAAGATGTCAGCCAACATCAGTGAATTTGAGGAGGCAGTATCCCAAGATGAGGATGACTATGCTACCAAAATGAAGGATCTGAAGCATAAGATCAAAGATAAAGTCGTCCAGCAGATGCACCTTCAACAACAGTTATACGCTGTTACTGGGGAACTTGACCAACTCAATAATTCACTAGTGGGAGCTCAAGAGAATGGTATGAAGGCCATCACAGATTCCAAGAAAGCACTCCATCAGGCTGAAAAGAATGATGTTGGTCGGGTGCATGATCTTCAATTAGCTGCTGATGAAGCTCGGGATGATTTTCATCAAGTGAAGACTTATGTTGACAATCTCATTTATTTTCCTGGAAAAGAGAAGAGAATCCAATTTGTGGATGTCTTTCTAATTCTTGTGCATCAAATGGAAAGATTTCTTTCATATTCAATCACTTGTGCACGTATTTTCCTACTACATGATTTAAATTTTACCTAAGCCAATGGGTCTAGTAAGCATAGTTTTATTTTTACTAGGATTATTATAAATAACCCTACAAACATTGAATCTTTTAATTGCTCAATATTACCTAAATCATACAAAATGTATGTTTAATGAGTTGTAACTTGACTTTTATTCAGAGTTCCCTTATCTTTTGTGGGATGTTTAAAGTCATGCACATCAGACATAAAGAGGATAATGTTTAAGTTCGAAATAGCTTTTACCCAATGAATTAGAATTGACTCAGTTCCTTGAGAACTTATCTGAAAATATTTTACCACACTCAAGCATGATAGAAAATATTTAAACTATGACTTAAGAAAATTTCAATTTGAGGAATGATATGAAAAAGATCTAAAAAGGCATTAGAAGAAGTGTTCCCAAGAACTAAGATAACATTATTTAACAAACCTGTTAGAGGGTTGAATTATGTAGGGCCACCTAAGGGCATTGGCTGCATAGTCAAATAAATAGCATCTTTTGGCTGATAGGTCCGTTATGTAGACTACTTATTCAAGGCCGCCTAAGGGCACATACTGCAGAGTCAAGAAAAAGAAATATCAAAAATTTACTTTTCTACTGCTAAGAATCTAGTGAAATTTTATGGGGATTCAACTTTTCCAAAGTATAGAGTTTGTTGTATGGAGAGAGGTACTTGAATATGAAGAAGATATTTCCAAATAGGTTTGTCTAGGAATTGGATGAATGTTACTCGTATGAATGTCTGACCCAAACTTAGCGAAGGAAAATATAAACCATATACTTTTATACTTTCAGATCATGAAAATGAACATGAAATAAATATGTTAAGGATAACTATTTTTTGCAGATCCTTACGTATTTGTTGGTAAGACCAATAAGGACAAAATATGCTTTCTTCCCAAGAATTATGTTACCAATATCTGTCAAAACCCTTTAGGGGGTTGAATTATGAAGGGCCGCCTAATGGCATTGGCTGTATAGTCAAATAATAGCATCTTTTTGCTGACACGTCTGTTATGTAGATTGTTTATGCAAGGCCGCCTAAGGGCACGCGCTGCATGGTCAAACATAAGAAATCTCAGAAATTGAACATTTTGTGACCAGAAGTCAAGAAAAGGGTTATGAAGATCTGGAAGTATTCATGATTAGTATTATGACACATAGAGATGGGTATTGTCCAATGTATGTAGAGATACACAGATCAATGATAACCATTATCATGTTGTGGCTGGATCCTAAATTGAAATGTTGGACTTCACTACGTATCCCATAAGGATGGGAATCAATCCACATGTAGTACTTAAACTATAGTTTAACTTCATGAGGGACGAAAATATAGGAGATCGTAGTTTAGGGTCAAAGATCTTGGACCATTTATAATAAATACACAATGTGTGTTTTCATGGGGACTTTTCATCCAAGGGACAGAAAGTGGAATTTGGGGTTAGGGCCAAAAGACTTGGGGATGGATTCGAGGGACACTCGAAAGTTCCTACATATCCCATAAGGATGGGAATCAATCCCACATAGTTCTAAAAATACCCTCTTTACAAATTTGGTTCGTACATGTGAAGGGTGAAAGGGGACTTTAGTGCAATGATGAATTTACCCAAGATAAAAGGTTCGGGAATGGCCATGTATGCATGTAGTCATTGGATGGAAACATGATTGAAAAAAATCAATGTAATTAATGATTCCCTCTCATGTGAGGGTATCAAAGAATATTGTAGTATATTTTCATACAGGACAAAAGTTATGTACAATTTAACGGCATATAGCAAGGAAGAAAGTGGATCAATGTAAAGATATTAATTCTGGGGATGGTTTCACGAATCAACATCGTATGAGATGGAGCTGAACTGATGTGAAGAGACTGGTATTAGGCTTGAACCTTGGGAGGGTGCCTACGTACCCAGCCTAGAAGGCAAGGATCAATGTCCGCGTAGTTCAATTATGGAATTAATTAATGATCAAGTTGTTCTTGGGGACAACAACCAAAAAATGATGTTGGGAATTACATGTGGTTAGCGTCCCAGAGAAGGTGTTATGGTTGATATTTGCTCTAAGCTCACGTGATTCATACTCGGTGTGAGAAACAAGAGGTAACAACAACCTTAACGATTCACATATTATTTTCATGTAGGACATATAAAGGGACTATGCAGTTTAAAGACATGAAGTTAAGACTATTGGTGCTGCACAGTTTACTGTCATGTAGCAGGGAAAAAGTATTTTTTAATGTCATGTAGGACATATCAAAGGACTTTCTGTACAATTTAGCTTCATGTAGTTAGGACGATGGGAACAACACAGTTTAATGTCACGTTAGACAAGAATAGGACTGTGCAGTTTAATGTCATGCTATAAGGGAAAAATAGGACACATTTTAACATCATGTTGGATGTATTAAAGACTTTTTCATAGTTTTATGTCACGTTGGACAAAAGTGAAAATAGTTTTAGGTCATATGTATGGACCATTGCTGTATAGTTTAACGTCATATTGAAAATAAGATGAAGGGGACACAGTTTAACGTCATGTTGGATGAATTAGGTAACTTTTTCATAGTTTAACGTCGTGTGGGATGAAAGAAATGCAAATAGTTTAGAGTCATATGCATGGACTATCGATGATGTAGTTTAACGTCATGTTGGACGTAAGGGACTTGCAAATAGTTTAGGGTCATATGCATGGACAGTTGATTAATTCAGTTTAACGTCTTTCTGGACGTAAGGGAATTTTTTACAGTTTAGCGTCAGGTAGTTAGGACGTCACAGTTTAACGCCTTGTGGTATGAAAGTAATAAAAATAGTTTAAGGTCATATGTATTGACCGTGGATGGTGTAGTTTAATTTACTGCTGGAAAAAAGAGACTCTTGTACAGTTTAGCGTCATGTAGTTTGGACGTCACCGTTTAACGTCATGTGGGATGAAAGTAATACAAATAGTTTAATGTCATATGTATGGACCATTTCAATGTATTTTGTGTCTATACAAAATAATTCTTCAGAAATCTGGCATTGGTTGGAGTAGTGATGAGTTCTCCATCCATTGAGATTAAAGAATAAGCTCCATTGGAATAGAACTTATGTATTGAATAAGGTCCTTCCCATTTTGGCTCAAGCTTGGGAGGTTTCTTTTTTAGAATCATTAGAGTTATGAGAACTAATACCAATTCCCCCTGAATGAATGAATGAAGACGGAATTTTTTGATGAATGCTCGTGCTATTCGATTCTGATAGACTTCCAAGTGGTGTAGAGTTCACAATCTTTTCTCATCTAATGGTTGAAATTCATCCAATCACTTTTGAGATTGGTCATATATAGATGATTGATCACAAATGGCTACTCTGAGTGAAGGTAATTGAACTTCAATGGGTAATATTGCTTCTGTTCCATATAATAGTGAATATGGAGTTGACCGCGTTGCAGTGCGGGTGGTGGTCCGATAAGCCCATAAATAATGAAGGAGTTTATTTGGCTTTGACTTCTTATCATTATCCAAAATCTTTTGCAGTATATTTGACAGAGTCTTGTTGAAGGCTTCTATCTGGCCATTGGCCCCTGCATGATACTGAGATGAATGATTGGATTTGATGTTGTATTCTTGATACAACTTCTTCACCTCAGATGGACAGAAGTTGGTGCCATTTTCCGTCAATATGGTATGAGGGACACCAAATCTGGTAATGATGTTAGACTTGATGAAGCAAACAATGCATTTGAACTAACTTCTTTGAGAGGTATTTCCTCTACCCATTTTGAAAAGAAGTTAGTAGTAGTAAGAATATACTTAAGCTGCTTGGCCATAGCTGAAGGGTAATGTACCACCACATCCATTCCCCATGTGGAAAATGGCCACAAGTATTTAGCTGTATGAAGCAACTCTGGGGGTTGATGAATGAATTTGGAATGTACTTGGCATGAATGACACTTCTTTGTGAAATAAACACAATATTTTATCATTGAAGGTCAATAGTATCCAAGCCTTCAAATCTAATCAGACAGTCTATGTCCAGACAGGTGGGCACCACAGACTCCTGCATTCACTTCTTTCATGACAACCATTGTCTCTTCACCATCAATGCATCTGAAGGGAACTCCATAAAAACCATGCTTATAGAGAATTTTCTCTAGGAGATCTGGGCCATCATAAATAGTAAAGTTAACCACACGTCGCCAGATTTGTTCTTTCCTGGATCTATCAGGTGGATGTGTTCCATTTTGAAGGTATTCCCTGATAGGTGCCATTCATCTCATAGTGTGACCATATGGTTCAGAGATGGGACTAATTTCAATGATTTCCTCTGTTCTGATTCGAACTTAAGGTGAAATTGTATGACGGTGGGCAATACTGATGGTTGTCTCATCCCGATTTGGATCTACCAGAGCTATGGATATATTAGCCAGTGAATCAGCTTGGGATTTTTGTGATCTTTAGACATAAGAAAATGTTTGTTCCGAAGTAAAGTATGACTTTAACTCTATAACGTAATCATAAAAAGGGATTAGTTCTTCTTTTTTGATTGATAATCCCCATTGACTTGATTGATTACTTGGTCTGAATCACCTTTCACCTTTAAGTGATTCACTTGTTCTTGAAGCGCCAACTCTAATCCTCCAATGAGATCTTGGTATTCTACTTCATTATTTGTACCACCTTCCCACAATAAGAAGGAATAAGGTAACACTTCCTTTTCTGGAGAAATGTGTACAATCCCTAAGCCAACTTTGTTGAATTTATAATTTTCTATTTTCCTCCCTGTTGGACTTCTGGAACCACCATCAAAGTACATTTCCCATCATTGAAGGCTTTCTTGAATAGAGAAAACAACCTCATCAGGGAGTTAAATATCTGAAGATGTGTCTTCCATTGAAGGGTGTTCAGCAAGGAAATCAGCCAGATCTTGGGACTTTATTGCCTTTTGAGACACATATTGAATATCAAATTGCTGCAAGATAACTGCCCACCTTTCCAGACATCCTGTAAGCATTGGATGGCAAAGGATGAATTTGAGTGGGTTATTGAGAGATACCAATTGGAACTCGTGATGTTGCATATAGAGTCTCAAATTTTGAACTGGAAAGATTAATTCTAGGCATCACATCTCAATATTTGAGTATTGGGTTTCTGCTTCAAGCATAGTCCGACTGAGATAGTAGAGGCTGTTTTCATTCCCAGCACCATTCTTCTGAAAAACAAAGGCACCAAATGATCACTCTAGAGCTGTCACATAGAGGATAAGTGGTCTTCCTTCAACAAGTGGCATTAACATCGGTGGACTCAAGAGATACATCTTGAGAATATCGAATGCTTCTTGACATTCTTCATTCCACTGGTATGTGACTTCCTTCTTCATCAATTTTTTGAAGTGTAAGATTTTGCCTACCAAATTGGAGATGAAACTCCGAATATAGGCTAAGTGTCCTTGAAGTCCTCTCAATTCTCTTAAATTTCGAGGAGGTGACATGCTAAGGATTGAATTTTGCTTCTGAGGATTGACCTTGATACCACGATGGCGTACGACGAAGCCAAGAAATTTCCCCCAGGTTACCCCAAAAGCACATTTTAAGGGGTTTATATTCAAATTATGTTGCCGAAGTTTGCAGAATATGACTTCCAAATCAGCCATGTGATTAGAACCTCGTTTGGATTTGACCACCAAATCGTCCACATAACATTCAACAAACTTTCCCAGAAAGGGTTTGAGGATACGATGCATGGCACACTTATATGTTGCGCCAGCATTCTTTAGGCCAAAAGGCATTACCCGATAGAAAAACACACCCTAAGGGGCTCTGAAGGCTATATATTATTTATCTTCTAGAGCCATCCGTATTTGATTATATCCAGAATATCCATCCCTGAAGGAAAACACTTCATAGCCAGTTGTCGCATCAATCAAGAGTTCTGTAATCGGAACTGGAAAATCATCCTTAGGAAAATACCGATTAAGATCACTGAAATCAATGAAAACTCTAATTTTCCCATTCTTCTTTTTCACTGGTACAATCTTATCCAACCACTTGGGATATTTAACTTCTCTGACGAAGTTATATTTGATGAGCTTATCCACTTCAACCTCAATTTTTGAAGCATAGGTTGGGTGTGTTCTTCTAGCAGCTTGTTTGAATCCTTGATGTTATTCTGGAAAACCCAAATGATGAGTGGAAACATCAGGATCAAGCCCTGGCATCTCTGTATAGTTCCAAGAAAATATATCTCAATTTTTCTTTAGAAAGGAAATATACATCTCTTGCTCTTCAAGATTCATGGCCGCACTGATTAAAGTGGGTCGTGGATCTTCTTTTGTACCCATATTTATTTCTCCGAGTTCATCCACAGTGGTAGAGATACCCTCTTCAAATGATGGAGGAGCATACATGAGATCTTCCTCTTCTTCTTCAACATGTTTTATTTCCTCTACTTCCACATTCATAGTAGAAGATGAAGCAGAATTTTCATGATCACAAGAGATGTCAAAATTTTCACATCTTGAAGAAGAAACCTCCATTTCTGACCCGATTAATGATAAAGGGTCTTCTTTGGGTAATAAAGAGGAGATGACGAATTGAGAATCGACTTCATCATTTACCTCTGACATTTCTATAACTTTCCCTGGACTGATTGGTGAAGTATAGACTTGCTGGATTTAATCAGATGAAATGAAGACATCTCCATTTGAGCTTTCATCATTTCTTGGTGGATCACCAATTTCTCCCATGTTTTCTGGCTCGATTACCATAATTGAAATTATGGATCATTCCATAAGAGTATTTTTATTTGGGTCTATCTTGTAAATTTGACTGATAGAAAACACATAATCTATACTCACATGTGCTAATGGGTTTACTAGAATCTTTTCCAATCCATACGGAGCATTAACTTTGGTAATCTCTTTTGTTGTGGATTCCCCCTTTCCCTTCATGTGGTAGAATTCTGCCTCAATGTATAGATATTCACATGTCCTGAATGGGGCCCTATCACCATATAATTACCCAACATGATAGTCGAAACAAAACTTGAGACATTGATGGTATGACTAAGGGATAGCCGCATGCCGATGTAGCCATGGTCTTCCAAGCAAGATGTTTAAGGCCGAGTCTTGATCAAAAACCATGAAATGTGAATTGGACACAAGATCTCCAAACTTATTTCTGAGTGTAATCTTGCCCAATGGTTCTTGTTCATTTTTATCATATCCCTATAACATCAAAGTAGAAGGAGATTAATCAGATTCCGTGAGGCCTAATCGACGAAGTGTACGAATGGGAATGAGGTTGACTCCTGAACCATTATCAATGAAAACTCTTCAGATGTTTATGCCATTAACCATCCTAGATAAGTACAAAGGTCTAATATGTCCATGCACAACATCATCTTCATCTTCATCAGTAAAAGATATTACTGCATGGCATTCTGCAGGATTATTCTCTACATGGTAGACTTCAGCTGCAGAAATTTCAGTCTCAAACTCATGAGGACTTGAGAAAGCCTCAATGAGTGCCTCCCGAAGATCCTTTGATAAATTCAATGCATCCAAAATTGATAACATGGCCGGTACTTGGGCCAGGTGTTTCAATATACCATAATTTTGATCCAAAGGTCTATGTTTCCCAACATGAACATGTGGTTTCGTAGGTGCCTTGGAATTTGATGCTTTCCAATTTGATGCATCTTGTACCAGGATAGGAGTTGGTAATACTTCTGGCTTTGGAAGATTAGACCAATTAGGTCTATTTACTTACTGAGAGGAAGAAGATGGAACCTTCAACCGATCTTCCAGAATAATTGTGCTAGGGCTAAGTCTACCTTGTGTGGATGAACTTTCTTATTCTTGTTGAGCTCATTGAAGGCCTCTACCATGAGTTTCTACCGCATACACAGTTCTAGAAGGGGTAGAATTGGAATAGTGGCACTTGAAAGATCCACGTCTTTGTCTGTATCCTGAGCCTCTGGAACTTCCTCTGATTCCCTTATTTGATATAGGGAATTAAGTCTCAACAAAATCCAAACTATGATTGGAATATGGATCTGTTAATTGAATCTTATTAACAGAATCGAAAATCAACTCTTCATCTTATGAATACTCTGCGTGATTAGCCAGTTTAGGCTATGCCATTTGGTGGGGCAGTGCCCGTGAATTTGAAGTAGATGGCATGAAGTCTGCTAGAGTCAAAGACAACTTTGGCTCTAACACAAACTCATCCTCTTATGATTATTTTTCATTCTTTGAATCATACCGTTTATTTGAGGATTTTTCCCTTTTAGGAAGAGGGTTTTTCTGCGGCATTCATGGCAGAAGGCAGAATTTTTTTCTTCAATTGCGTTCATAAAAAGTCATGAGTTCAGTTGATCATTTTTCTGACCATCCAATCATTATATTTTTGCGTATTTTTGCTTTTGGCTTATTTCCATTCTCTTTCCTCTTCTGGAACTGTAGCAGTAAGACATACTACCTGAGCTGAATAACCTTTTAATTTTACTTGTCCCAAGTCAACCATCTTTTGTAGGAGGTCTTTGAAGACAAAACACTCCTGGATGGGATGCCATAACATTTGATGAAAGGGGTAATAATTTGGACGGTCTTCATCTCCTTATTTGTTTGGAATTTTGGGCCATGGCAACTGAACCAAATTATTTTCCAGAGCCGAAATGAAGTAACTAGGAACTTGTTAATTTCGAAAAGAGTATGTTTTTCTATTTAGATCCTCAAATTGTTTTTGTCTTTGATCTATCTGATCGTCTTGACGAAACAGACTTTATTTTTGGCGCTCAGTAGGTGGAGCCCTTTGAGAAGATTAAGGTTTTGAAGTAGAAGCAGGTACAAGTTCTTGTTTAAGTATAATTGTAGCAGTCTCTTCTTTACCCATTCTCCTTACTGGAGCTGATGGAATTATACGAGCCTTATCCTTAGTCTTTATAAGAGAATATTCAATCTGTTGATCGATTGAAGTAATGTCTCGAAACCCTCTTGTATATTTCACAGGGATCAACGGCGTGCATAATTGTTCAGGCAGATTTTCCACATAGATTGGAAACAGTTCTTACTGAGGGAGTTCTATGCTTAGGGAATATGTTAATCCCTTCCAGTGAGCAATGAAATCTGAGACCCTTTCATTCTTTCTTTTATTACTATTTGTGAGATCAAAAACTGTTGTCTTTGGAAATGTTGCGCTGAACTGAAGAAGGAATTTTTGGGGAAGATCTTCCCACCCGGTAATTGACCGAGATTGCAAGCTTGTGTACCAGACAAAAGCTGGTCCTTGCATGGTTCGCACGAAGCATCTGAGTTTCACTACTTCTTGCTGTTCTGGAGTTCCCATCATAGGATCGAAACAAGACACGTAATGCGTCAAATGTTGTTCAGGATCGCCTGATCAATTGGAAATAGGGAATACAGGGTTCCCAAAACTTGATGGTGGAAGGATTGAATCTACCCATTCAGGGTAAACTCTATTTTTTGGTTCGACCTGTGCACGCTTCCCTTCCATAGTCTCCAATCGAGCTGTTAATGACTTAATTTTAGTTATTAACTTTTGAGAAACATCCGGTTGAACTTGGACTTGGGCATGTGCAATGACTGGAGCTGGTACAGATGTGGTGGCTGGTACTGCAACTGATGGTAGCACTGCCAATTATTGTTGCACTTGACCCGTAGGATTAGACCTCTGAGGGTGTGCTGCTAAAGGAGGATATTCTTGGTCCATTTCAGTAGCCACAACAAATTCCTTTGACTGACTAACTCCGTCATGCTTAGGAATAAGACTACCCTGAAGTAGTTCTACATTCATCTTCCTCAATTCCTTCATTTCTACTTCCTATTGTGCAAATATTTTCTCTAGTAAGAGCAATTGTCCTTCTCGAGAGGAAGGGTATATAACCTGATTATTTCCATTCCCCTTGTTAGCTCCCTTTCGAAGAGGGGGAAGTGGGTAACTTAAAGGATTACGTAGATTCTGGGTAATCCACTGATTTCGTGTACACACACCTTCCTCATTTGTGTCTATGCGTACAAATTCTGGAGTAGGAACCACTTCATCTAAGTCACCTAAGTGATCCTCATGTTCGATAGGATCAGCAACAATGGAATTAATGACATAAATTGATGCATAACACAACGTATCCCTTCTATCATCATTTCTGTGATATTGTCTTCTACCATTCCCCTGACGAGACATTTCCTTTTGTTGATTCGACCCCTTAGGAACATCTTGGCGAACCGTAATTTGGAGATAATCTTTTGATAATTTGGCTTTTCGTTCTTCTTGTGGCTTCTTCCCCAATCGAGAGAAGACCAACTTTCGTTGAGGAGGGGATTGATGATTTGAAAAAGTCCGTAGTTCGGTGGACTGGGGCTGTTCCTTCAGCATTTTATCAACACCTCGAATCCTATTTGTTGATTCTGAGGGTTGGGTTAAAAGAGTCCCCAGTCTGGAAAGCTGGGGCAGCTCTTGACATGATATGTCAGAGAATTTCTTAAAAGCTCTCCTTATCTTGCAGACCATAGTCCAGAAATTAGTTGGATGCATCAATCAGCATCAACTTTTATCACCTGGATTAAAAGGCCATTGGATGATTTCTTTACTTCGGTCACTTGGTGATGTGCTTTCTCCATATGAGAAACATGTTCAATATTATCGTTTTCTTGATGAAGGAGTAATTCAATAACTTGTTCTCTGTATTCTTTATTTTGAGAAGAACTAGTTGAGGCATGTTCTTTAGAAAGATTTTTGTTACAAAAAAACCCATTGACTGTGAATGGCCACAGGCTATAACATTGCATGAGACCATTTTCGACAAGCTTTGCTGACTAGAGAGTACAATAAAATTTAGTGCTCCATGAACACCCCATCCTCTAAAATGAATACCAGATGGGGAATTTGCAATTAACTGGTGCAATCTTCTTAGTGAGCCAAGGCATGAACATTGAAGGGCTCTCTCTTTCTTTTCAGCCTTCGGATATCGAGTGACTGATAGAGGTGCCAAATCAATCTAACGTTGTAACCCTTCTATTACTTTAAGATGATTTTAATATTAATCATAATATAATAATTTCTTTTTCAATTGACAAAGAGTTTTCCATATGTTAACATGAATATCATGAATTCCATCTTCCGTCAGCATCTCTGGAATGTCATACTAAGAGTCAGCCAGAGGAAAAAACATGACTGACACTTCACCCTTTGCCAGATGTTTTCTCATGTTCAACATTTCCTCTTTATCATTCAATGAAGATTCTTCTACCTGATTTGACCAGAGCTGGTGTTTCCTTGTTGCTTCGCCGGATTCAACAAGATTGGTAGAGAAATCGCTGATCAAACTAGAAGATACTTGACTTAGGGGTGTTTCAGAGAACGACCTACACCCTGGGCTATCTTTTTGTTGATAAATTATTTCACATGCTAGCGATGAAGCATCAGACATGACTAATTTTGCATTTGCAAGTGCTTCAAGATAAGGGGGATTTTTCAGCATTACATTTTCCACTGGAGGATTTTATGGGAAATGTGCATCACTACTACGGAGAGGAATTTCACAGCAAAATTCATCATCATGGGGAGGACCACCATGGTGGGTTAGAACAAAAGATTAGATATCTTGCTCCTTGGTCTTCTGGCCACACGGAGGGATATTGTAGCTCTCATCTGAAGATGAAACTTCAAGATCAACTGAACTGTCATGAAGCAAGCCTTCATGAGGAAGTTTCTGTTGAAGACCTACTGAATTAATGTTCCCACTATTGAGAAATAAGGGAATAAAATCTTGGATTCCAATAGATAATTATTTGAGGGCTTCAAGAACTCCAGCATCTAGCAAAGAATTGTTACAGATTGGCTCTTGATCTCTTGACCGTGCTGGGTGGGTCTTCTTCTTAGATTCCTTCTTATTTGCCTTGGAAACCACTTTTTTATGAAAGTGGATACTCTGAGCAGGTGTCTATGCCTGATCAAGAGATATGGCTAGGTTAGGCTGATGATCTCTACTCAAATCAGTGTATGTGCCTGACTTTGTTGTTCGTATGATATGGGGGAATACGCCCCACAACCCTCTTGGATTGGAACAGATGTGTGTGTCTGTTTCAGAGTGAACTGTTGATTTTTCACTCCACTGGTAGGGATAGATTTATGTGTCTTTCCCTGAGATGATGCTGAAACTGTTATAATATCTTGGCAAGCATCCAGAATATGATCAGAGATTTTCTTCTGCTCTTTCACCATTGATAGAATATGCTCGGTGACTTCAGCTACCGGAACACAGATATATGTCCATTCCATGCTTTTAGTAGGTGTGTGTGCCTGCTCTTGCCCTCCTTTTCCTATCAGTGAATGATGAATGTAATCAAGTGTGGGCGCAGAGAGTTGAGTCCTCCTCCTATTTGTCGCCAGACCTTTCTTACTGACTTCTCCGAGTGGTTCCAAGCGAGACTGTTGGTAGGCTTGATCAATAATAGCAGGTCTATGTTGCTGCTGATTGTACTTCGCCGAACTTGGTTGATGAGATCCATCATATGTAGTCAGATGATCTTGCTGACTAGCAGATGGCGTATAAATAGGTGTATGTTCTTGCCTATAGTACTCCGACGGAATTGCTTGGCGGGATTGGCATGATGCTACAAGATGAGTCTACTGGACAGCAGGATTAAAACAGACGAGTGTATGTGCCCGCTCATTGTTTTCCACCAAGTTTGGTTGGTGGCCCTCTCCGGAGATGGCAGAGATGAGAAATTGCTCACTGTTGACCGAATTTCACCTCTGCCGATTCTTCTTGCCTACTCAGGTTCAAGGAACCTGAGCCAAACACCTGGAGTCGATATCCTCATCATGTTGAGGGCACAATGCCACACGAGTCTGGCAGCGATTTTTGATGGGAGCCCTCAGAAAGGACTCCTACTTCCTTTAATTAAGGCCCTGATGGACCTGCTCATTCACCTCCTCAGAATATGGGAGTGAATGGTGATTTTGTTCCGGAAATAACGACCCGAAATAGTTGGAGACAGTGGTTAGCACCGCCTGCTTCTTGATCGCTGCTTGTCGCTGTCCAGATGACCAGGATGAATTATTGACTTGGAGGGCTTGTCGAGTGGCCTCCAGAGTCAGAATATTATAGTTTTGACAGCACTCCCTAACCAGCGCATTTGATACCCAGCGTTGAAGATGATGAGTAGGTAATGTCGTCCTCAGAGCGGACGATGATCTAGCAGAAGTAGCAGCAGTGGCATTCATAGTAGAGGTTTTCACGACAGAAGTATTCAAGAATGTGAACTTAAGAGAATCCATTCTGGAAATGAAGAAGATCTTGGAAAAGAGTGCATGTTTGATATAACAAACATAATCAAGATAAGTCCGGACACTTCATCTTTTGGATGAGAAAATATGTCATTGATTGATTTTTTGGACCTCTCATTTAGTTTAAATAGGGGCCCAACAAATATGAAAGGCATAATTTTTGCATGGTTAAGGATTCACGTCGGGTTCACCATTTTTTGTTTCCATTGGAATTGTGGAGGAACTCGTTGATTAAAGTTTCAAACATTACAATCGTGTTCTAACGGGTTTTTTCATAGAACTGGAAACATCCAATGATTCCATATCCATTTAGACCTACTTTCCAAAGGTATATGCTCATTAGTTGTGGACTGATGAGACTTAGGAATTTTCATTGGTCAAGAGGATGGGAGGTCAGACTCATCACACCTTTTTGAGGGGAATTATTGTATACTCCGGGACTCTCATTATAGATTTAATTTATGTTCGTGAATCCTTATTACATTACAAGGTATAAAATGTGCTTTCCTTTAAATCTGAAAATCAACGATTGATATAAAGGAAAATTAGAGAATCTTTTATATGTATTTGATGTTCTTCATCGATAGATAATCATCTGTATTTGTGAGAGATTCTTATTTGATGGTATCCTTAAATACATAAAAGTATATTGGTCATTATGATGACTATACTGGTTTTAAAGCCACTCAGTGGGGCACTTGAAGTTTATTTTCATTCAGGTGAACATTGATTATTTCAGAGTTGGGATCATACTCGATGATGGGCTACCTACGTATCCTTTGTTTTGGAAAAGGAATCAGAACCCGCATAGTTTGAGTAAGGGAGTATGATGTTTATGCATAATTGATGGCTCAAAAAAAGATTTCATGATTACTTTTACACTCTAAGCTCACGTGAGTAATGCTCAGTGCGAGAAACAAGAGGTATTCGTGAAACCAGACAATTGTGCCATGTAACGATGTGGGGCTTATATATGTATGAATGCCCAAATAGATGAGGATTAAGATTTACTTCAGGGAAGAAATCAATGAACATGGTCCATAAAGGCATATTTGCTTCATGGAGATTTGGATACTCTAATCTTGGGGCTTACTCTTAAGGAAGATGCCCAAGTTAGGAGGGGAATTATGATTGGGTTTTACTCCTAAGAAGGAAGCCCAGATCAAAAGGAATTTTGACTGGTTAAGAGGAATTAAGACTGGGGCTTATTCCTAAGGGGGAGGACCAATTTAAAGGGATTTGGAAATTAAGGGACTTGGCGATTACTCCTAATGAGGATGCCCATATTTGAGACTGGGGCTTATTCCAGAAAAGGAAACCCAGGTTATATGAATTAAGGTTTGGGGCTTACTCTTGAGGAGGATGCCCAAACATGGGGAATTATGACTGGGGATTATTCCTGAAAAGGTTTCCCAAGATAGGGGACTTGGGGCTTACTCCTAAAAAGGAGGCCCAAATTAAAGATGAATTGAGGATTACTACAAAGTAGGATGCCCAAATTAGTGAGGATTTGGACTGGGGCTTACTCTTGAAAAGGAGGCCCAGGTTAAGGATTCTCTCATCTTAAAGGATGAGGTTGAATGAATGAATTCTCTAACTTTAGTGACATAAATATGTGAAAATCACTATGTTTTGAGAGATATTCCATGGAACTCCTTTCAGAAAAGGGAGTCAATCAAGAAAACATGCCATAATTGGCATTGAAGAGTGTCCTCAAGACTAAATCTTGAATAGGAGATGTGGAATGGCATAAGAGGGGTTAAATGGGTAGGAAGGGCACCCAAAAAATATAAGGGCGCTCAAGTCCTGGCAGGCGCGCAGGTACTGTGTGGGCGCGCACGTATTAGTTGCACAGATATACCTGCGCGACACATGGGTACTTGCGCGAACCTTAAGCTGTAGAGTAATAATAGGGAGATTCTTGACCAAAGCCTTTAGAATCATCATGTGGTACTTCCAGAAGAGTGGCACACAGGTTTCAATGAATAGGTAAGGAGGCAAGCAAGTGTGTTCATTTCCCTTAAGGGAAAAACATTTAGGCGTGAAAGTGTTAGTGATTTCTAACACTTAGACCTTATTCATCTTGTTCAGACCTTCCATTCTAGGTAAAGAATTGACTTATAAGTGCTCAGAAGACTTGAAGAAGAGACTTGGGCGTTCAGAGCTCTATATCTGAATTCTGGAAAAAAATTCCTCTAAAAATGTGGGGCCCACCGGGGGTATTTATAGGCAAGAGAGGACCCCGGGAGGTTTTCAAAGGGGGCGTGGAAGTCACTTGCATGACCATTAGGGGGCACACATGTATACTTGCACGACAGTGAGGGAACTTGCGCGGTGCATGTGCATTTGAACCCTTGTTCATGCCTTTGTCAATTTTTGATGTTTTCTTCAATGGATGAATCAATTTTTGCTAAGTCATTTCCCTTTCCATTACTTGAAAAAATGTGATGAAAAAGAGCCTCAATAGAATGCCACTGGATTCTGCTCCCCCTACCGATCGGAGGGGGGAGTGTCACGCCATCATCCGCATGGGAAGAGTAGAACCTCCTTTGATCTCATTTCCCTCTAACCCTTCACAAGGATCCCTATTTCACAAATGTTCTAGGATCTCTTCTGAGTGGAACCTCAACTTTCAATTCTTCTAGAAGTTCTCAACATCGCCACATATCAATGCAAGATCACCATGGTGGCCCGGTTTCATCTCCATTGGCATTCAGTTGAAATTTTGTTTTGGTTTGTCTCTGATTCATGGGAGGTACAGGAGTGCGCGATCATCGGTTTTCTTGATAGGAGGCACATCATGATCTTCTTTGGATCAGAAGAGGATTTAATCACTTCCGGGTCTAGGGCCTATTGATGATGCAACATGTCATCATTATACCTATTTTTCAAGAGATTCAAATTACATATGTGACATGACCCTTCGACAATTGCGACGTGGGTATGCCTCTCAGGTCTTCCTCTTTATTTTCAAAACATTGTTTTCTTTTGTGAAGTCAGAAATATGGTAAGGATGTATCTTTGTTATGATCGTTGTACTAAGGTCATCTGTCATATTATTTTTCAAAGAATTTTTGTGGAAGTATATATTGCAAGGTCACCTTTCTGTTTCATTTTTATTATGGATGAGAAAGAGTTTTTTTGGAAACAAGAGGTTTTTTTGAGTCGTGTATGAACTATTGAATGTCCTGTGGTTGATTTGGACATTTGGTGTCAATTTTTCGAAGTGGGAGTGTGAGTGGATTCTCACATGTGGGGGAGATGCGATATAATGGAGGTTGTGCTGATACTAGTCTGGATCAGGACTTGAGAAAGGGTTGTAATGAAGTTGGTTTTCTAGTGGGAAGTGGTGAGGCTGTGGAAAATATAGTCCTTGAAGAGAAAATAGGATGTGTCGAGCATGGGGAATCTATTTAGAATGACATTTGTGTGGGAGAATATATAAATGGAATTGAAGTGGGGGAGGAGCACTTGGCTACAGTTATAATGCAGGGGGTGAACCGAGATGGTGTTGCATCGACTCTGGTATGCTCTGCTAGAATGAAGGAGATGCTGGTGTCCTCAAATCTGACAGTAATGACAATATTTGATAGATTGAGAAGTGACCTTGGTGTTGGGAATCAGCCCTCGCAAGTAGTTACTGCTAGTTTTTGTCAACCGAGTCCTGGTTCTTTGGATCCTATTGACTACACAACTTGTGAAGTTTGGGGAATACAATTTTTCAGAACATTCAACCAGTTCTATGGACTAGAGGTTGAGGAGGTACCCCTTTTGGTTGAAGGATCTCATTTTTTTTGATGATGTTTAGACTATTTATAGGCCAAAAAAGGTTGTTGCTAGTGTAATGGGGAGGGCATCATGTGATGGTCATGATGATTTGTCTGACTCTCACTATCTTGCCCCAATTTACCATAACAGGCTTTCTCAGCTGATTGAAGAAGGGATCTCAGCTATTTTAGAGGATGTTCTAGTGTGGATGGATAATGGATGAAATAATCTTGTCTATGTGAAGATCACTGGTTAATGGGGAAATTTTTCTAACATTGATAAGGAATATAGTGGAGTTTTCCGTCCTTCTTTTAGTGAAATTGTTCGGAGTGGAAGAAGAAAGGTGTCTGAAACTGATAGAGTTATGACTTTTCCACCATGGAGAAGACCCGTGAAAGAATACTCTTATCTTCCAAATCTAGTGGCCATCACAGATTCATCTAAGGGATAGAGAGGGGCTACCTCAATGTCAATCATGCAATACAGTTCAGAGCAGCCCTCACCGGAGAAGATGAAACTAAAAATAAAGTATGGTAATATATTGAAGCAATATAAAACATATTTAGAGTGGGAAATAGACATAGGAGAGGAAGATAATTTTTATGGATATGAATAATGGTACAATTAATATAACATCTAGTTTTTTTCTTTTGGATGGAACTGGTTTGATGTGGGAAGTTGTATTCATGCGTCCTTATTTTCAATTTTATATAACATTTTCATTGTTTAATAAATAGTTTGGGGTATTCCTATGACTGAACTAGAAAGGTATATACAATTATTGGTATTTTAGGTTTGCATAAAGAGATACATTTGAAAAAATTCAAGTTTTCACTAAGGTTCTATTATAATTCATGTTATCACCATGTTTCAAGAAAATACATGATTAAGGTATTCACAGGTTTGGAATATGAAAAAAGAAGAAGTACCTTATGAGATATGGGAGATAAATGTTATGTTGATTTAGTTAACAACTTTATAAGGTTTACTATTTTATTTTTTTGAAGGATTGTAATGTTATCCATTTATAGACATTATTAGTTATATTCTGGTTGATGTTTGTTAGAATAACATATTATCTCACTATAAGTGGAATTATGAATATTTGATTACCTATGATAACACTTTTGTTGAGGAAGATGGAATGACCTATCATTCTATCACACGATCTGATAAAATTTCAAGAATGAAAAATTCATCTTCATTTCATTAAATAAGAGGTGAATTGGAAATTGTTAAAGGAAGAGACAACGGTGAGATCATACCAAAATCATATAAGTATTTATTCTCATGAAAAATTATTAAACATTAAGAAATCCATATTGATAAATATAAATGTTATCCTAGTAACATATTATCTGATGAATACGATGGTCTGTTAAATCATCATAGATTTATGGATTGCTGGTAGTTTATTTTCTCCAAACTTTATTCTCTATGATTTTACATTAAAGCATGATGGATAGATTTATCTTCCTTAGACATGTTTTCACTTCCCACCTATATTACTCTATGTGGAAATACAGTGATGAGTTACTCTGGGAATCCATTACATTTCAAACATTCCTTTTTTAAAATGAAGTTTTAGCATCACTTTTTACTATGTTGGTTTCCCTGAAGGAAACATTCATGTAGTAAACGATTAATAACCCCGATGAGTTTTGAGGTCATAAATCATTTTAAGGGTGTAGAATGTAAAACCCTGCGATTGTATGAGATATAATATTTTTAATTTCATAGATATCTTGATTTATATGCTACACCAAGATCAGATTTCACTACACATAACACCGGATTAGCTTGTAGTATACGCAACACTATTCTTAGCTTCTATTACAGACAATTAAAAGTTCTTTTAATAGAATTAATTTCACGCAACAGTAAATATAGATTTTTATAATGTATAAAATAACAATGTTTGGATTATGATATATTTAATAGCAACGAAAGCTTTCAAAAAATGTATCCCTAACATGGATTGCATTACACGCAAGAGAGACCTTCCTCGATAGTTTGCGTTGCACACAAAATTATGTTTCACTAAACAATGATATATTACAAAAATATTATATAAACTAGCTATTATGAATTGTATTAACCACATTTTGAATTTTATATATCATCAACATTCATCTTATGTATTTTCTAGAAAGGACATAAGAACAAATTCTATTTTTCGGATAAAAGAAGTTCCTTTCAAAAAAATGTTGTTTTTCCACCTTTTGATGGAAAACCAACATTAAATATAGTTTTTGACACCTTTTTATATTCAATTTTTCAAAAAAAAAAACTTCTTCTTTTATGGGGAATATAAAAATTGTCTTTTTGGTATTTTTTATTTTCTCGTAAGTTTTATTTTTTTGATGAATAATTAAAAGACTATATTTAATGTATTTAAATAGTAAAATTATGATTTGGATTAGTTTTAAATTTCAATAATTTAATTTATATCCAATTAATGTTTTTTGAAAATTATTTTATATATGAATTTATTATAAAAACATATTCCATTTAAAAAGGGGCATTTTTTCAAAAACTATTTTTATGACATTTTAACGGTTTTATTTTAAATTTTATTCTGCAACTTTTGTGTATTGAATTTTGAAAAATGAATGTCCAATTTTAATTCAATAGAACCAAATTTTTTAAGTAAGTTCCTTTTATATATGACCAATATGAATAGTAACCGTTATAAAATTTATTACTACAGTAAAGGGTAAATTAGGAATTTTAGGTTAAAAATAAAAATATAATGACTACAATATGGCCAAAAAAATGAAAAAAAATTTATTTGATGAATTTAATTATAACTTTAACAGTTAAGGATCTAAATTATTTCATTTAATGGACACCATCCCATGAAACTAATTTAGCTAATATTTAAATCAAAAAATAAATCATAATGTCATTTTCTTTTTCATTAGTATCTATTTATTATCCACATATAGACAAATGGGTGATATCAACAAATATAAATTTTAATTTTAATCTTAATAAACATATTTCTTGGATATAAATTTATTTTTGACGTTTTGGGGCCATTTTTGAGATATTATGGTATTTATAATATTTTTTTATTGAAAATTTAAGGATGTCACATTCTTGTTTAAAATAAAATATCATTTTTAAAATAAGGTTATATAGAATATAAATTCAACTATTAATACATATTTTCAAGATAATTTTTATATATTTATTATGGTAATTTATTATTAATTTTGAGGAAATAAATAATTACCTTAAGGTTTTATATATTGGTGATGCTGAAATTATTTATTTGATGAAAAATCAATAAATATTTTTTATGAAAATGATAATACCCATTAAAGGTCCAAAACACTTTACCAAATTTTATTTCCTAAGTATATATCGACCATAAGTATCCAATTTTCTAGTTATGGACTATTGGGAGCCATATGGAATAGATTGGGATAATTATATTATTTGATGTAAAGTAATGATAAAATTGTTACATTCATACTTTAATAAGTATAACATTTATAATGACTTATTTTTTAGAAGATAAATTCTACTACATAAATTCTAATTTAATATACTAAATTTATCTTTATCAAAGTATTTTATTTTTAATATTTAGTCAAAAATCAGTATATTAAATAATTACACAAAATCACTATAGTAATTATTTTATTAATTGTGACATAAAATAAATGTTATTAACAATAAAACAATAAATATAATCCTGGATAATTAGTATTTCCAAAGTATTTACCTCATAGAAATATAATAAAATTGTCTTTTTAAGTTAACTTGATATCATTATATTTTTTAAAAATCAATAACTTAAATAATGTCAAAATTGACTATATTGATTGTTAATAAAAATAATGTTTTGTTAAATTTTTTAAAAACCGTAAAAAATATTTAGAAATATATAAAAATTAGGATATGGTCAAAATGATCTAAATTATTCATTTACGGTCTAACTTATATAAACTATGTAAATTTTTATCCCTTTTAATATTTGAATAAGTTTTTACCGTGGTTAAAAATAAAATAGAATAACTAAGTGTTAATTAAAGAGATAAGGTTTAAATTGACACAAAACATGTCAAAATATTATTAGTTGATGAAATTTGAACCCTATACCATAAAATATTTTTAATAGAGATATTTTTTTTGGATTTTTAGTGGGGTTGGAGTTTATATAAAACTAATAGTTTTTGAGGTTTTCAAAAGTGCCACTCAACTCATTTATAAATGGGTACTTCCTCCCTCAACCCATCACTTCATTTTTAGCCTTAAAGATAGTCAATACCCTTCCAATTTCAATTATAAAGTTATATAGAAAACTTTTATAGGTTATTTTATTTTTATTAGACAAACTCTTGTTCCCTAAGAGGGGATTCAGAGGAATCACATCAAAGAAAAGGTACTCTCCTCTATCAATTCCTTCAATTTGTTTTTTCTACTTCCACAGCAGTAGTTGTTTCATTATTAAGAAATAAATAAGGTATAATTTATATACTAATAAGTTATTATTATTATAAAACAACCATATTTTATATTTTACCCACCCTATGAAAAATGTAATCACCAAACTTGTGTACGTACAACTTACCGTCTCCACACTATAGTGTAATCCATCTTTCAGCACCACCATAAATGGATGGTTATAATGATGGAATTAGTATATATATATATGTGATAATTTTAAAATCATATTTATTTTTAAATATTATACACCATCCACTTCAATACCATTCAATACTTAGGGGAATTATATCATTACTCGTGTGTATGTATGGCCTACCATCTCCACGATGCGATGCGATTCGTACTACAAGATATTTTTTAATAATTGATTATATAATATAATTGAAAGGATAAATATAATAAATATTATAATAATTTAATTATTTAAATGATATAACTGTAACCTAATAATATAAAAAAAACTTATTTGACAAATCATGTATAAGAAAATAAAGCAGTTAACACCCGAATAACGAGTAACAATAAAATGGTACTAACAAATGGATGAGAATATGACCATATATGATATCATAAAACTGACTATGAATATAGAATAATTAAATGATATTATTTAAATCATTATACAGGAGGTTCATATATGTACAATGCATATCGGGCCTAAGGTAATTGATAATCTTTCAATCTCATTTTTATCTGAGATTGATTATACGTAATTATTTACTTGGGATATATTTATCATCCATCTCCATGTTTTAAAAAAATGTTTTCTTAATATCTTTAATATTATTCTATGTATTTTTGAATTCATTTTTACCCATTGTTGACTTTTACTACTTGGTATGGAAGAAATATTTCTTTTTTTACCATATGAGGTACTTTTTGACTTTTTCTTCAAAATTATGACGAGAATGTTGTTTCCTAACATATACAACATGAATGGAATTTTTTTGGTTTCATGACACCTTATTTACATGATGCTTCCTCCACACTATTTCGAGATAATTTTCAATTAAATTATTTTCTTTTCCAATTGTGTGGCATTTTGAGAAAAGAAAACATTTCTGAAAAAGAAAGGATATTTTCTTCCAGAATTATGTTCATATTTTTTTATTAAAATTATTTTATATCTAAGATGAACCTATTAAATTAAGGTTATATTTATATTCATATTATTACTATGATTTGATTATTTTAGTAGTGGAATGATATTTTATATGTATTATTTTTTGATGGAATGATGTTTAAGAATCCCATTTTATTATTTTGGTTATGATATGATGAATGATATATGTTTCTGTGGAACACATGCGAATGATTTTATTATGAGATGGGTGGGATCTAGGTCTCCCTCCAATGCATTGGGTAATGATTTATATCTCATGATATATAAATGAAAGGAATTAAAATAAGTCAGGGTTTAGTAATACAGGGCTGGAACGATAAGTAAATCTAGTTGAGTAATACATGTATAGAACAACAAGAAAACCCATTTTAGTAACATACTTTATCCACTATAATGGGCTTGGTAGCAATGCCTTGCCTACTTTAGAAATCATATTATGTCCTAATTTTCATACCACAATTCCATGTTTTATGTCATGTTTATTTTATCATGGTTCATGTTCATTTATTATTTATGCCTTACGAATACCAAGATTTATTTCATGAATCAAGATTTTGATAATTATCGGTTATGATCATGTTTCAACATTCTTATATTTATTGTTTGTTTTATGTTCTCAATGATTATTTTTACTGAGAATTTGACCACACCTTTCCCAGGATATAAATATAGGTTTTATGTAAGAAGAAAGGGGAAGATATTTATGGGAGATGCTGAATATCTTTCACCAAGTTAGATGATTATGTTTTCTATTTCCAAAGGCCCAAAACTAATAGGATATTTGGGCATCTGTTTCTATAATTGATTAATTATTCTATAAAAGAAATTTAATTTACATATACATAAATATTAGGTCATTATAGTTGGTATCAGATTGATGGACTAGCCAAACTTTAGAGACAAGGATGCATATACTTTATTGAGATATCCAGAGATATTTCTATGGTATGTCTTGGGATGTCCCTAAGGATAAGTACAAATATAGGTTAGAGTCCTAGAATTATGGTAATTATCATGAATAACCTATTATTATACGTAATATGTTAGATATATAATATAATCCCCCTTGATTATGTTGTTTTACTAGTATAATTACTGACTTTCACACTATTCTTTTTGGGTTTTAGAAAATGACTGGAAATTAGAGGATTCAAGTTAATAAAGAATATGATGGACAATGGATTGATATTATTCACGAGAAACCAAATGAAAAAGGAGTTGGAAGGATAAAAATCATTATTATTTAAAATCATCAATCTCATAATATGATCAATAATCTCAACTTTGGTGAGTTTGTTGACCCATCTAATAAGAGAAAGATGGAGTTTCATGGTGATCATATGGGAAATAAAGTTCAATTTTTTTCAGGAAAATAATATGGGAAGATGCATCAAGGTAAATGTTTCAATGGAACAAGAAGATTATTTGGGTGTAGAAAAGAAATACCCAAATCTAGTAATTGATATGTAAAAAGTCTTGTTAACACAATGGACAAGGATAATGGTATTTCCAAAAAATTAACAATAGTTAAATGTTTTAAATGAGGAATGTACGTGCATTATCAAAATCTATGCCCAAAGGGAAAGTCTTAGGAAATTAATCATTATGTCCATATGGGATGTATTTATGTCGATGACGATGAAGAGAATACAAATGATATATGAGATGAAAAAAGTGTGAAAGAACTAAACGATAATTCTCAACCAATGTTTTGAGAAGATAGTGGAACGATTGCATGTTTTTCTAGAATAATTTAGTATAATTAATTTTATGGTACAATAGAATAAAGTATCATCTAGGTATTGTTACACTAATGTTTTTTATTAATAATTTTAAACTGTATGTTATATGGTATCAGTAACCATGAATAGTTATTTAGATATTCTTAGAAAACACATGAATTGTGAGTAATGGTGCGATAAATAGATAATGAGTTCTTTGATAGTATTAAAAATCCCGTGGCTGATATAAGGACAAAGTTATATCATGGTTTGATTATATATAATTTTTGGTATTTTGGGGTGTGGGAAGTGTTAATTTTCAAAATATTCATGTTTTTACTGAGGTTCATTAGTAGTTCCTAATATAACTATGTTTCAAAAAAATACATGAATAAGGTATTCACATGATTGGAATATAACAACAATTATATACCTAATGAGATATGGGAGATAAATTTTATTTCGATTTAGTTCACCACGTTCTAAAGATTTATATTTTTAGTTTTTGGAAGGATTGTATTGTAATCTGTTTATGGATAGTATAAGTTATATTCTGGTTTAGGTTTGATAGATTAATGTTTTATTTCACAATAGGTCCCCTTTTGCCTATTTGATTACATGTGATAACCATTTTCTTGAGATAGATGTAATAACCTCTCATTTTAATTCATAATCTACTAGCACTTAAAGAATTAAGAATTCAACATCATTTCATTAAATAAGAGGTTATGTGGAAATTGTTCAAGGCACGAACAACAATGAGATTTTAACAAAATCATGTAAGTATTTATTCTCAAGCCGAATTCTTCAATTTTAGGAAAAGGATCTTGAAAACCAAAAAATTTATCCTAGTACCTTCTTATAAAACAAATCATATGGATAGTTAAATAGTCACATATTTATGTCTTTCTAGTTGTTAACTTTCTCTAAACCATATATTCCCTATCACTATCAAATAGAACATAATGGTTAGATTTCTCTTCAATATCAGTGTTTTCACTTCCTGCCTATATTCCATTATATGGAATCCAAGAGAAGAGTTACATTTAGTATCCATTAAATTTCAAACATTCCATTGTAAAATTATGTTTTAGCATCTCTTTTTACAATGTGGGTTTCCATGAAATAAGCATTCAAGTAGTAAACAATTTAAAACCCCTTGAATTTAAAGGGTAAATTTAATGTTAAGTGGTGTAGAATGTAATACCTAGAGATATTATGAGAGATATTCATTTTTTATTTTTCTTCGATTCCTAGTTTTGTATGATACATCAATATTAGTTTGGGTTATAAGAAACACCTTATTCGCTTGCAGTATATGAAACACTATTCATGGCTTGTGTTATAGAGAATTTAAAGTTCTATTGATAGAATTCATTTCACACAACACTAAGTATAAATTTTTTTCAATTTATATATGATCTATGTTTGTATTATGTTATACATAACACCAAAGGAATCTTTCACTAAACAAAACATTTACTTGGCATGTATTACACATAAGAGCAACTTTACTTGCTAGAATGCATTTTATGTCATACCGAGCTTCCCAAAACAATGAAATATTATTATAATAATATATAAACTATCCAATAAGAATATTATTAACAAAATTTTTAATTTTATATAACACTAAAATTCATATTATTTATTTACGAGATATAATAGAAGAACATATTCAATTTATCAGATAAAATATGTTCTTTTCGAACGAATGATGTTTTGTTGGCTTTTGAAGGAGAACCAATTTTAATTAAAGTTTTTGAAACCTTATTTTATTCAATTTGAAAAAATAAACTTCTTATTTTAGTGTGGAATATAAAAATTTATTTGGGTAGAACCTTTTTTATATTTCTCATTTTTTTCATTTTTTGATGAATAGTGAAAATAATGTTTTTTTAAACTCATTTAATAGTAAAATTTTGTTTTGGAATATTTTTAAAATTTTTTTGTTCAAATTTATCAAATTATTGTTTTTTAAAATGATTTTATTCATGAATTTGGTATAAAAACATCTTCTATTTAAAAGGGCATTTTTCCAAAAAACTGTTTCTCGTGACATTTTAATGGTTGTATTTTAAATTTATTTCTGAAACTTTTGTGTATTGAATTTTAAAAAATAGACGTTAAATTTTTATTCAGTAGGTCCGAATTTGTTTATAGGTCCATTTTAGTTTTGACTAATATAAATAGTAACCATGGTAAATTTTATTACTATGGTAAAGGGTAAATTGGGTAATTTAGGTTAAAAATAAAATTATAATAACTATAAAATGATCAAAACAAATGAAAAAAATTTATTTGATGAATTTTATTCAACCCTTAAAACATAAGTATCGAAATTAAGTAATTTAATTGACACTTGTCCATGAAAATGACTTAAATAATATTTAAATCAATGAAATACCCAAAGTTTCATTTTCTTTGTCATTAATATCAATTATGAATCCACATATGAATAAATGGGTTATATAAACAAATATAAATTATACTTTTTAATTTTATAAAAAAATTTCCATGATATAAATTTATTTTTGATGTTTTTGGGCCATTTGGGTGATATTATGGTATTTATAATTTTTTATTTAATGAGAATTTAAATATATTACATTTATGACTTAAATAATATATCATTTTTAAATAAGGTTATATAGAAGATAAATTCACATATAAATACTTATTGGAAGGCTAAAATGTTTATCATTATCATCAATTTTTATTTTTATTTTTTGGAAGTAAATAATTACCTTAATGTTTTATATATGAATGATGCTGAATTTTTTTAATTGATGAAGAATCAATAATCTATTTTTCATTAAAATTACGATAACCATTAATGTGCCCAAATACTTTAGAAAATATAATTTATCAAGAATATATCAACCATAATCATCCAAATATCGAGTTATGGACCATTTGGAGACATATGGAATAGATTGGGACAATTATATTATTTTATTTAAAGTAATGATAGAATTATCAAATTCATACTTTAATAAGTATAATATTTTTAATAAATGATTTTATACTAGCTAACTTATACTACAAGCATTTTCATTAAATTTATTAAATTTATCATTACTGTAATATTTTATTTCAAATTTTTACTCAACAAATAAGTAAATTAAATTATTACACAAAATCATTATAGTAATTATTTTATTAATGGCGATATCAAATAAATGGTGTTAACAATATTAGAGTAAGTATATTTTCAGACAATTAATATGTCCAACTAAGTTTCTATAAAACATTGAGCTCATAGTAATATAATACAATAGTTGGTTTGAAGTTAAATTATTATCTTTATTTTTTAAAAAAATAATAAATTAAATAGTATCAAAATCAACATTATTGATTGTTTATGAAAATAGTGTTTTATTAAATTATTTAAAAAGAATAAATCATTTATAAAAATACATAATAATTATTATATTTTCCAAATATTCTTAATTATTCATTTACAATATAATTTAAATTAACTATGTAAATATTTCACCCATTTAATATTGAAATATGTGTCACCCTAGTAAAAAATCAAATTGAATAATTAAGTTTTAATTAAAAATATAAGGTTTAAATTGACAAAAAACATGTACAAAAATTTCTATTTGATGATATTTCAATCCTATATCATTAAATAGTTTAAATTGGGAAATTGTGGGGGATTTTTAGTGGTTTTTTATTTTATATTAAATGAATATTTTTTGAGGTTTCCAAAAGTGCCACTCACCTCAATTATAAAAGTGTACTTCCTAGATCATCTATTAACTTCATTTTGATATTCGAAGATCAGCCATTCTCTAAAAAATTTCCCTTTAAACATATATAGAATCATTATAGAGGTTATTTGTTTCATCAAATACAACCTCTAGTTCCCTAAGAGGATATTTAAATGAATAATGACAAAGAAGAGGTAATCCCCTCTACCGATTCATTCAACATTCTTTATTCTTCTCCTTCCAAATAATTTTTTGTTTCATTATAAAGTAATACATCCAAAATAATTTATATATTGATAATTACATATAATTATTAAGCAACCATATTCCTCCTCCTACCCACCGTATGAAAAATGAAATCACCATGTGTGCATACGTACGGTTTACTGTCTCCACGCTGTGGTGAAATCCTTTTTTTTACCACCACCTTACATCGATGGGTATAATGATTAAATTAATAAATTTCTATGATTAATATAAAATGATATTTATTTTGAAATATAATACACCATCCAATTCAATACCATTTAACAATTATGTTAATGATATCATCACTTATGCGTATCTATGACATACCGTCTCTAGGATGCGATGTGATTCATTCTGCACGATCTTCATTAAGGAACAATTATATAAATGAATTGAATGAATAAATATGAAATATATTATGCTAATAACATTCTATATATGATATATCTACATCCTATGAAGAGAATTAATAAATTATTTGTCATAACATGCACAAAAACATAAAGTAGTTAGCTCCAAAATCACAAGTAACAATGAAATGTTACTAACAAACGAATGAGAATATGACCATATATGATATCATAAAATAGACTATGATTCTAGAATAAATCGACGATATTATTTAAATCATTATACATGAGTCTTAGATATGTATAAATAATTTTGGACCTAAGGCATGGAATGATTTTTCAATCTCATTTTTATCTCATATTTTTTTACATAAGAATTTATTGGGGATATATTTATCATTAATGTCCATGTTTTAAAAAAATATTTTCTAAAAATATTTACAAATATTCTATTTATTCTTAAATTCATTTTTACCCATTTTTTACTTTTACTACATGTTATGGAAGGAGTTTTTCTTCGTTTTACAATACGAGGTAATTCTTGACTTTTCATGGAAAAGCACTAGGAGAAAGTTTTTCTTAACTTATACTGCATGAATGAATTTTTACGGGTTCATGTAACATTATTTAATTTAATATTAATTCACATGATTTTAGGATTACTTTTAACTAAATTATTTTCTATTAATATTGTGTGGAATTTTGAGAAAAGAAAACATTTTTGAAAAAGAAAGGATATTTTCCTCAAGAATTATGTTCAACTGTTTTATCAAATTTAATTTCCATCTAAAATGTAACTTTTAAAATATGGTTGTGTTAATATCCCTATTATTACTATGATTTTATTTTATTAATGATTTATTGATATCTTATATGTATTATGTTAGGATGGATTGATGTTTATGAAACCCATTTTATTCATTGGGTTATGATATGATGAATGATTTATGTTTTTGTGGCACACATGAAAATGATTTAATGATAAGATGGATGTGACCTATATATCCCTCAAATGAATTAGGTAGAGATTTATATAACATTAGATATAAATGACTAGATTGGAAAGAAAATCTGGTTCAGTAATACAGGGCTGGAACAACAAGTCGATCATGTTTAGTTTTACATGGCTAGAATGACAAGTAATCCCGGTTATGTAATGGACATTTTACACTATGATGGTCTTGGAAGCAATGAATTGGCTACCATAGAAATAAAATTATGTGATTATTTTCATTCCACAATTCCATATTTTATTTCAATGTTTATTTATCATGGTTTTTGTTCATTTAGGATTTATGCCTTACTAACTACCATGATTTATTTCATGACTCATGATTTTGATAATTTGACATTATGTTCATCTTTCTACATTATTATGTGTATGGTTTGTTTTATATTATCCATGTTTACCCTTATTGAGCATTAGATCTCACTCTTTATACCTTTCCTTTTCCCTAGGATAGAAATCATTGTTTTAGGTAGGAAATTAAAAAGGGGAAGTTCATTATGGGAGAGGTTGATGATCTTTCAGAAATTCATAAGATTATGTTCACTACAACAGAAACGCCGTTTAGCGGCAGTTTACAGAAACTGCCGCCTAATACGGAGTCACCAATCTATTTGCGGTGGTTATTTACATTTATTGGTTGTTTAAGGAAAGCGTCGTAGCTTCCTTATTTCGCGGCAGTTTTTTTTTGAATTTAGCAGTAGTTTTTACGAGCCCTGGATATCACTTTATTCGCGACGGTTATAACCACTGTGAATAAACTCAAATCCAGAGGCTGTAAAACCACTGTTGAAGTCACGAGAACAGCCGTAGAATGTGGCAGGTACAAGGCGAATATGTAGCTGCGGTTTTCTCTTTTTAACGGTAGTATAAACCGCCGGCAATATACATGTTGCGGTGGTTTTAACCGCCGCAAAAAGCTGACCAAAAAAGAATTTCTTCCGCTGCACCACTGCCCTGAAAAAAATCAGGCAAGAAATATAAACCAACTGAGCTCCCCCAACCATTCATAACCCAAATTATGTAGCATCATCAGCACTATATTATTGAGTCAGTATTATATTTAATTCTTATAACTTTAAGCCATTATATCCAGCATCAAAATTCCTACTTCAAGTTATCAAAACCCTTGAAAATAAACCAACTGAGATACATTATAGCCCGTAACTTTTCACTAGCCCTCCTCATTCACTACATCACATTCCCATAATCACTTCCTCAATATTAAAAATAACAACATGAAAACCACACACCAAACCATCACTTTCCACAAAAAAATCATCACCGGTAGTATAACCAAATCCACATGAGAAGAAAACCACACAATAAAAAACATTACATTTTCTACATCATTATAAAATCTCATTATTTACTATTTACCAGCCTCATTATGATTATTATTACATTAATTTACCCATTCCATACCATTCATAAGACATCATCCCACTTCAATCGACTTATTTATCTTTCAACACATTCATTCCAAAGAAGTTAATACATTTCAATCATCAAATATTATTAACAATTCATTGATTATTTAATTTCACCCAATACCAACTCATAACCATCCCATTATCATATTCACATAAAATTCCCCATTGATTTATTTCATATTCAATTTCACCAATAGTCATTAATTTTATTAAAACCAGATTCCCCAGTTCTATCTTACTCTATTAACCCATAAAAGAGTTTATAAATGTTTAATAAGGGGTACAACAGAAAAAAACACACAAAAAATCCATTCTTAGCCTCACCAATTAAACCCAAAAATTTCACCCCAAATCACTAGAAGTCTAGAAAACAAAAAGTACAACATTAAACCTCAAGGATCAATAGTAATACAAATTATTATATTCTAGTTTCCAAAAAAATTCTTTTTACTACCATCTTTAAAAAATTATCATATTATAATGGTCGAGAGTTTCTTAAATGATAAAAACAAGAGGTAATACATATCATCAATTATCAATCAATATGATTCAATGCATAATAATATCATGAAAATCTATAAAATACATGTGACTCACTTTTCCAGTCTAATTTACTCTTAACTAGTTTACAATCATTATTTAGATTGTTCTTCATTAAAGAGTGTTCCCCCATGTTCCCATTCCTCATAACCATGAGTAATAATGTAGTCATAACTAAACACATATAAAATTAATAATATAAAACCCTTAGAATAGTACTTAGAAGGCTAGTCAAATAATTTATTCCTAAAGATAGAAGATATTTTTAGAAATATTCTACCACAACCAAATACATGATACCTATTGTTTAATAAAGTAGAAAAAGAATATGGTGACCTAAAAAAAATGAGGGGAGTCTTAATCAACCTAAGACATAGTTATTTCCCATAAAAACCAAATCCAATCCACTGTTCAACCCCTTTGATACATGGATAAAAATCATTAAATCAATATCATTGAGGAAGGTCACAATATGAAAAAGGAACTACAACATAACGTCACCCAAGGAAGAACCATTATAAATTGACCTCTAGGTCCTTATGTCATGATAGAGGCAGACACAGCATAAATAACCAACTGGAAGAACTCTAAATTCATCCTTAGAAAACCATGTCTTATCAAGGAAGTACCACTCTATGAAGGAACTCTACATAAAACTTCATCCTCTTGTTGATTTTATTTTAGAACATTTGATATCTTACAACTAGATGTAAATTATCCTCCAAACCTCTTAACTCTGTTCACCACTTGAGGGTTGTATTCAGATACTATGTTTTAATTTTATCACTAAACTTTATCATTATTTAACATTAGTTTAAGCTCATCCTTTACTCTTCGTTATATCTCCATGCTAGATATCACTTGACTTTAAAAAATCTAAATTTTCATTTAATCTCAAAACCTCTTTCACATATAGCTTCATTTTATTATAGATTTTTAGTGAGTGAATTTACAACATGGAAATTAGTTATAAACAATTCCTTTAAACCTAATGTGCTAGAACATAATATAGGAAACAAGAACTAAAGTTAATAACTCCAGTGGTATCCATCAAGATATATTCTTCAATATCCTCAATTGGATACCACTTTATATGTTCTAATATAACTTTTTATCACCATATTTTGATTGATAGCATTGAATAATTTATATAAGGCTTTTACACCACGTGAATTTTAAATCTTACTCTATACCAAATGAACTCTTTCATTACTATTTATAATTTCATATTTAAGAATAAATGACCCAATTTATTGAACACATCAACAATGGACCTCACCAATGTTTCCACAACACTATCCTGTTGATCACTATGAAATGACCCAATTTGTTCAACACATCAACAACTGGTTTAACTCATAGTCATCCAAAATCTCGACTACCAATTCAAACATAGGCCTAAATGGAATGATGTATAAAACACTCATGAAATAAATACATAAAAAGAAACATCAAAAATCAATAAAATGAATAAAAGGAAACATGAGAAATCAAGAAAATTTTAGGACATGAAAATGTGTGGTGGAAACTATGTTCCACAAATGTTACATATACAAACCAACTATTCCCATATTTGTTTAACACATCAATAATACAACTACTCACGGTCCGATGATGCATTGTCACCCACTCCACCTTTATCTCCAATTTCTGATGTCACCTGTAAGAACATTATATTGAAAATTAAATATGGTTTCTTATTTATATTGAAACATAAAAACAATTAAAGTAAGAAAACTAAATGATTTTGATTTCATGTGATTTAACTTCATACCACTAGTCAATGCACTACCACTGATGGCATATCTGCTCATCTGCTGATGTATTTCAGTCAACTCTTTCTGCAAATTAGATATATGATCCCCCTGTTGGTGAACTTTACATGTGAGGATACAATTAGATGTTGATGATGAATATTAATGGATCAGATTATGTGGTGTCCACCTTGGGTGCAGTGTCATTATACAATGAGTGGAGATTTAGAGTGGGGGAGACCTGGTTTTTGGGTCTTCTTCATCTCATTATTACTGTTATAGTGAACGTCATAACATGTCAATAAACATTTTATCCCAAATATATATATATATATATATATATATAATACACCCATATACACCCATTTACAAACTTCATTTATATATATACATATATTTATGAATTACATAGCTTGTATAATACACACCCACACACACATATATATATGTTGCACCCACTTACATCACCAGAAGAAATTAGTCATAGAGTTTGAAATTTAATACTTAAATATACTTATATATTTTTATTTATGAAGAACATGAAATCACATGCATATATTTATATGAATTTAAATTCTAAAAAAATAAATTTGGGAACCACTTATGTAGAAAACAAGTAATTTGAGATGAATATATATATATATATTAATTTCCTCTAACAAAATTATAAATTCATGAATTAATGTTTTTAAAATAAAATTAATCACTTACTTTGGAACATAAAAATACGATAAAATATAATTCCTTAAATAGAACTCAATTATAAGAAGATAAATTTTTAAGGACAAACTCAAACCTATCTTCTAATTCTCAAAACATAATTTAGAGAAACATTAACATAAGACATAAATTATAAAAATTAAATGATCCCTTAAAATAAGTTTTAGCACATTAGTAAATATTAATGCACTTAAATTATGTTTCCTAAAAATAACTAAATCATAATTCAAATAAATTAAATGATCCCTTATAAAAAATAACGTCCACAATCCAAAATAAAAATTTTATAAAATATATATGTTACAGAAAATGGATATAATTTTACTAAACATAATAATTTACAGCAAAATGTAAATTCATTACACAATGAAGTTTTGACCAAATAAATTTCCTTATAGAAGACCACAGCATTGATAAATACAATTCATTACTTATTGGAAATCAAAAAACCATAATTTGAAAATAAAATTTCACCCTTACTTGATATGATGGAACAAAACATGAGCTGTTGCAGACTCCAAAACAAAACAAACGGACTGCAAAAGTCTGAGACAAAGAAAAATGAAAAACACTAAAATTAGTTGAAATAGAAATGAACAGAACAACGAATGAAGATTCAGGTGCCTACTCTATACAATTTCTTGTGTGATTTTTAACTCAACCTATAAGAAAATTACTAAAATTCAAACATTAGGGTTTGTATAGGTCCCCGGGGACGCGGGTTCATTGGGGTCGTGGGGTCTTCGGGGTCGTGGGGGGAGGTAGTTGTGGGGTCGTGGGGTCGCCAGAGTCACGGGGTTGCCGGGGTCGCGGGTTCGCCGGGGTCGTGGGGGGCTAGGGTTGTGGGGGAAGCACGGGTCACGAGGTGAGAAGAGGGGTCGGGGGGGGGGGGGAAGGGTTAGCGCTGAATAAAAAAAAGTTTCGTGGAGGTTTATTATAAATTGCCTTGAAACCTTTTAAAAAAAAAGGTTTAGCGGCGGTTCCCAGAACCCCCGCTAATCAACCGCTGCTAAATGGCGTTTTTGTTGTAGTGATTCCAAGATTCCAACGGCACTAAAATAATATGATATTTGGACACCTATTTATTTAATATATTAAGTATTCTGAAAAATAAATGTAATTTACATATACATCAAGCTAGGGTCTATAGAAGTTGGTATCAGAGTGGAGGATTAGTCAGCCTTTGGAAACTAGGTTGTGAAAACTCATGTGAGATCTCTATAGATATTTCAATGGTATGTCTAGGGATGTACTAAAGGATAAGTCTAAATATAGGATATAATCCTAGAATTATGATAATGATCATGAGTAACCTATAATTAAACCTAATATGTTATAAATTTAATGTAATACCACATGATTATGTTGTTTTCCTAGTATGATTTTTAAATCTAACCCTACACTTTATGGGTTTTGGGAAATTTCTCGAAGTAGGAGGATTCATGTTAATAAAGAATATGATTGAAAATTGAATGATATTATTCAAGATAAACAAAATGAAATTGTAATTGTAAGGCAAAAAATAGTTATTATTCATAATCAACAATCTCATAATATGATCATTAATCTCAACATTCGTTAGTTTCCTGACCTATCTAATAAGTGAAAGATAGAGGCCCATGGTGATCATAAAAGAAAGAAATTTAAATTTTCCTAATATAAATCACGTGGGAAGAGGAATCAAGGGGAATGTATCAAAGGAATTGTAATATGATTTGGGTATGGAAAATATGGACATGAAGATAGTAATTGAAAAGGAAAAGGTCTAGTTGACACAATAAACAAGGATAATGGTATTGCTATGAAATCAAAAAATGTCACCTATTTTAAATGTTTAATGTACGAGCATTATGAAAATCAGTGCCTTGAGGGAAACTATCATGAATAGAGTCATCATGGTCATATGGGTAGTATTTATGTTTGTGATGATGAAGAAACTACAAAGTATATAACGGATTAATAAAGTGTTAAAGAATGAAATTACGAAGCTTTGCCAATGGTTTGAGAAGATAGTGGAATTATTGTAGGTTTATCAAGAACAATTTTCTATAAGTAAATTTATTGTACTATTGAATAATGAAACATCTAAGGATTGTTACTATATTGTTATTCGTTATATTTTTTAAAGAATATGTTATATGGTGCTAGTATCCATGAAAAGTTATGAAAATATTTTTGGAAAACACATGATATTGGAATAATGACGGGATAAGTAGATAATGAGTTGTTTGATAGTATTAATGCACTAAGGACTGATATGAGGACAAAGTGATATCATGGTTTGGGTATATAGAAGTTTTATTATTTTTCATGTGTGGAAATAGTTATGTTTCAGAGAATGCATGTTTTCACTAAGATTCTACACTAATTCATGTTATTACCATGTTTTAAAGGAATACATGATTAAGGTATTCAAATGTTTAGAATATGGAAAAAAATATACCTTATGAGACATGGGAGATAAATGTTAGGTTGATTTAGTTCAGGTCATTCTAAAGTTTTATTTGTTTACTTTTTTGACGGATTGTAATGTTATCCCTGTATGTATAGTGCAAGTAATATTTCAGTTGAAATTTATTATATTAATGTATTATCCCATTATAAGTGCAATTATACATATTTGATTACCTGGAATAACTCATTTATTGAGACAGATAAAATGACTTATCATTTTATCGCATCATCTGCTAACCCAACAAGAATGAAAAATTCAACTTTATTTCACTAAATAAGAGGTGATGTGGAAATTTTTCAAGGCACAAAAACCGGTGAGATTGTACCAAAATTATGTAAGTATTTATTCTTATTAAAAATTATTTTACTTTAGGAAGAGTATCTTGAAAAAAAATGTTATCATAGTACCTTTTTATCTGATAAATCAAATGGTCCCTTAAATCATCACATATTTATGGGTTTCTAGTAGTTAACTTTCTCCAAACTATATTCTTTGTGACTATCCATTAGAACATGATGGTTAGAATTCTCATCCATAGCCACGTTTTCACTTACCACATATGTTACCCTATGTAGAAACCCAATTATGAGTGACCTTGGGTAATAATTAAATTTATAAATTTCCTTTTTAAAATTATGTTTTAGCATATGTTTTTACAATATGGATTTCCATGAAAGAAACTTTCAACTAGTAATCCATTTATAAAAAGATGAATTTCAATGATAAAATTAATTTTTAGGGGGTATAATGTAACACCATTTGATTGTATAAGATATATTATTTTTAATTTGTTCATTGTATTGCGTTTTATGCTACAACATGATTATCTTGGTCTATACACAACACCATATTAGCTTTCAGTATACACAACACCATTTTTGGCTTGTGTTACACCCAATTTAATGTTTTTTTGATAGAAATAATTTCTCACAAAACAAACTATATATATTGATCAATATATAAAAGTAATATTTTTGGATTATGTTATACATAACACCAAATGAAGATTTTACTAAACAAAACACTAACTTGACATTTATTACACACAAGAGAGACCTTCCTCGATATCTTGTGTTGTACACAATACCGAGTTTCACTAAACAATGATATATTATTAAAATATTCTATAAACTATATGTTATGAATTTTATTAAGAATATCTTGAATTTTATACAACATTAACATTCATCTTATTTATTTTCTGGGCATGATATAAGAACAACTTCAATTTTTTGGATTAAAAAAGTAATTTTCAAAAAAAATGTTTTTTTCTCATATTTATTGGTTTACTAATTTTAAATAAAGATTTGATAATTTTTTATATTCAATTTTAAAATATAAACTCCATATTTAAATTTTTAATATAAAAATTTACTTTTGATTAATTTTTGGTATTTTCTCATAAGTCTCACTTTTTTTTATTAATATTTAAAATAATGATTTTTAAAGTCATTGAAAAGTAAAATTATGTTTTGGATTAGTTTAAAATATTAATTAGTTAATATTAATAAAATTATGAGTTTGAAAATGATTTTATAGATAAATTTATTATAAAAGCATTTTCCATTTAATAAAGGAAATTTTCCAAAAAATAGATTTTCTTAACATTTTAACGGTTTTATTTTAAATTTAATTCTGCAGCTTCAATGTACAGAATTTTTCAACTTGGATGTAAAATCTAGATTCAGGAGGTCCAAATTTGGTAATTAGTTCTTTTTTAGTTTTGAACAAATTTCAAAGGTAACCATGGAAAATTTATTACCACGGTAAAGGGTAAATTTGTTGATTTAGGTTAAAAATAAAATTATAATGACAATAAAATGACCAAAAAATGAAACAATTTTATTTGATGAGTTTAATTTTACCCTTAACACATAAGGATAGAAATTATGTTATTTTATGGACAATTTTCTAGGAAAATGACTTAAGTAATATTTAAATCATTGAAAGACAAAAAGTGTCATTTTCTTTTTCTTTAATATCTATTATGTATCCACATATAGAAAAATGGGTGGTACAAGAAAATATAAATTTTTAATTTCAACTTAATAACCATAATTACTTGATATAAATTTATTTTTTACATTTTGGGAACATTTGTGAGATAATATGGTATTTATGATATTTTATTTAATGAATATTTAAAGATGTCACATTCATGTTTTAAATAGAATATCATTTTTAAAATAAGGTTATATAGAAGAAATATTCAACTATAAATACATATATGAAATATAGAATTTTTACCTTTATCATGGTAATTAATTTGTAATTTTCATGTAAAAAATAATTATCTTAAATTTTTATATATGGATGATGAAAAAATTATTTAATTGATGAAAAATCATTAAAATATTTTATATTAAAATGATAATAACCTTTAAAGGGCCAAAAAATGTACCAAAATTTATTTTACAAGTATATATTGACCATAATCATTAAAATGTTGAGTTATGGAAATTTTGGAACCATATGGAACAGATTGGGACAATTATATTATATAATTTAAAGCAATGTTAAATTTTGAAAATGATACTTTAATAAGAATAAATTGTTTAATATTTTATTTCATAGTAGATAAATTCTACTAAATATATTCTCAATAAATATATGAAATTTATTTATAATTTTGTTTTAAAATTTAATTTTACTAAACAAACAAATATATTAAATAATTACACAGAATCATTGTAGTAATTATTTTATTAATGGTGATATCAAATAAATTTTATTTACACTATTAAAATACAAATATTTTGAGATAATTAAAATGTAATAAGAATTTTATAGATTATATTTAACTCATAGGAATATAATAAAATAGTTTTTTGAAGTTAACTTTTTTATTTTATATTTTTTAAAATAAATAAAGAAAATATTGTCAAAATGGACACTATTGATTGTTTATCAAAATAGTGTTTTATTTAATTATTTAAAAATCATATTTTTTTAAAAATATAGATTAATTATAATAAGGTTTATTTTTTTAATTATTCATTTATGGTATAATTTAAAACATCTAAATAATTATTTCTCCCTTTTATTATTGAAATATGTGTTACCCTAGTAAAAAATCCAATAGAATAACTATGTTTTAATTAAATATATATTGTTTAAATTTACAACAAACAAGTCCAAAAATTATAGTTTGATGAGATTTAAACTATATATCATAAAATATTAGAAATTGGGAAATTTTGGATGATTTTTAGTGCGGTTGGATTTTGTATTTAATTAATATTTTTGAGGATTCCAAAAGTGACTCTCTCATCAATTATAAAAGAGAACATCCTCCCTCATCTCATCAATTCATATTGATCCTTCAAGATCACCCATACCCAGAAGATTTACTTTATCAAATTACTAATAAAAATTATAGATGTTCTTGGTCTTCTTTAATAACCAACTATAGTGTGCTAAGAGGATATTTAGAGGAAACACGTCAAAGAAGAGGTAATCTTCTCACCCGATTCATTCAATCGTTTTTGTTCATCTACTTCCACTTCACTAGTTGATTCATTATAAAGTAATAAATACAGTATAATTAATATTATTATATGTTATTATAATTATGAAACAACTTTATAACACCTTCTACCTACACTATGAAAAATGAAATCACCACACAAGCGTACACACAACTTACCCTCTCCATATCACAGTGTAATCCCTTTTTCACTACCACTGTACATGGATGGGTATAATAATAGAATTAATAAATATATATATTATTATTATAAAATGATATTTTTTATCAAATATTATACATCATCCACTTAAATACCATTAAACAAATTATGTGAATGATATCGTCGCTTGTGTGTACGCACGACCTACTGTCTCTATAATGCGATGTGATTCGTTATATATGATATTCATTAATGAATGATTATATAATTGAATTTAATGAATACATATGATATATATTATGATAATATCATTATTTAAATAATATAACTAAAACTAAGAATAAAAAAAATAACTTATTCTACATAACATGCATAAAAACATAATGTAGTTAACACCCGAACAACGAGTAACAATGAAATGTTATTAAAAAACGGATGAGAATATGACCGTATTTGATATCATAAAAATTAATATGATTTTGGAATAAGTAAATTAAATTATTTAAATCATTATACATTTTTCTCATTTATGTACAATGTATATTGGACCTAAGGTAAGGGATAATTTTTCAATCTATTTTTTATCTGTGATTGTTTATACGTAAGTATTTACTGGGGAAAAATTTATTATCCATGTCCATGTTTCCTAAAACTGTTTTCATAATATTTTTAATATTCTTATATATATGTTTAATGTCATTTTAACACATTTTTTTCTTTTACATCATGGTAAGGAATAAATCTTTAAATTTTATCCTACAAGGTAGTTAATGACTTTTCTAGAACAAGATTAAGGAGAATGTTTTTTCAAAACTTATTGGGCATGAATGGATTGTTACGGATCCTGAAACCTAATTTAAATGAATCTTCATCCACAAGATTTCAAGATTATTTTCAAATAAATTATTTTCTTTTAATTTTTTTTGGTATTTTGTGAAAAGAAAATGTTTTTTAAAAGTAATGATATTTTCCTAAAAAATTAAGTGCAAGTGTTTTAGAAAAATTATTTTATATCTAAGATGATGCTTATTAAATACGGTAACGTTTAAATCAATATTATTACTATGATTTAATTGTGTTAATGATGGAATAACATTATATATATATTTTGTTATTATTGAATCATGTTTAAGGAACCCATTTATTATTAGGGTTATGATATGATGAATGATTTATGTTTTTATGAAATACATGAGAATTGTTTCATTATGAGATGGGTGGGAAATATATCAACCAAGAATGCTTTGGGTAAATATTTATTTATCATGAGATAGATATAATATTAATGTAAAGAAAATATAGTTCAGTAATACAAGGATGAAACAACAAGTAAATCTGGTTCAGTAATGTAGGACTGGAATAACAAGTAAACTCGGTTGAATAGTGGAATTTTTCCTTTTTGATGGTATTAGAAGCAATGCCTCAGCTAATATGGAATTAATATTAGGATTTTATTTTCTTACCATAATTCTATGTTTTAGGTCAATGTTATTTTATCATGGCTCGTTTCAATTTATGTTTTATGCCTTATGATCTAACATGATTTATTTCATGACTCAAAATTTTGGTAATTAGACATTGTGTTCATGTTTCTACATTCTATGTTTATGGTGTGTTTTATGTCCATCATGTTTACCCTTATTGTGCATTTGAGCTCACCCCTTTTATGTTTTCTTTTCCCCATGATATAAATAATGGCTTTTGGTAGGAAAACATAAAGGGGAATATATTTATAGGAGACGTTGAAGATATTTCACAAAGTTAGAAAATTGAGTCTCAAATATCCAAAGGCACTAAACTAATACCATATTTGGAAAACAATTTGTGTAATGTACTAACTATTCTTAACAAAAATGTAATTTTCATATACATTATGCTTGGATCGTTAGAGTTGGTATCCGAGTGAAGGTTTAGTCAGCCATTGAAAACTATGATGTGAGAATATTAGTTAGATGCCAAGAGATATTTCTTAGGTATGTCTAGGGAGGACAGTTAGGTTATGTCTAACTATAAGTTATAGTATTAGAATAATGGTAATGATCATGAATAACCTAGGATTAAACCTAAGATGTTATATATTGAATTTAACCCCCCTAGATTTGGTTTTTTCCTAGTATGATTTTCGACTATCACACAATACTTTTTGGGTATTAGAAAATGGTTGTAAACCAGGGGATTTATGTTAATGAAAAATATGAAGAATAATGGAATGATATTATTCATGAGAAGCCAAATGAAATAATAGTTTTAAGGAAAATATCTTTATTATACCTAATAATTAATCTCATAATGTGATCAACAATCTCAACTTTGGTGAGTTTCTCGACCCAAATAATAATAAAAAGATGTAGTTTCATGGTGATTATAGAGAAAATAAAGTTCAATTTTCTTCAATTAAATCATATGGGAAGATGCATCAGTGGGATTTCTTTAAAGGAACTGCAAGATGCTTTGGGAGTGGAAAAGAAGAACACAAATCCAATAATTGCAAAGGAAAAGGTTCAGTTTACACAGTGGACAAGAATAATGGTATTGCTATGAAATCAATAGTGGTTAAATGTTTTAAATGTGGAACGTATGAGCATTATGAAAATTGATGGAATAATGGAAATCTCAAAAAGTGAATTAGTAAGGTCGAATGGGTACTATTTATGTTGATGATGATGATGAGAATAAAAATGATATATGATATGAAAGATATATTTAAAAATGAAACGATGTAGCTCGGTTAATGGTTTGAGAAGATAGTTGAATGATTTCATGTTAATGAAGAATAATTATATATAAGTAATTTTTTTGTACAATGGAATAAAGAAACATCTATGTATTGTTATAATATTTTTTTTACTTATGTATTTGAAAGTATATGTGAAATAGAACCAGTAACTATGAAAAGTTATTCATATATTTTTGAAAAACACGTAATATGTGAACAATGATGGGATAAGTATATAATGAGTTATTTAATAGTATTAATGGCATCAGAACTTATATAAAGACAAAGTGATATCATGGTTTCAGTATATAGAATTTTTTTATTTTTGGTGTGTGGAAAGAGTTAATTTTGACGCAATGCATTTATTCTATAAGTTTCTATGGCAATTCATGTTATTACCATGTTTAAAGAGAAAAATGATTAAATTATTCAAATGATTGGAAATATATAAAAAATCTCTACCTTATAAGATATGATAGATAAATATTAGTTGATTTAGTTCACCTCTTTATAAAGTTTTATATTTTTACTTTTTTGAAAGGATTATAATGTTTTACATTTATGAATAGTATAATTTATATTCCTATTAAAGTTTTATAGATTAATGTATTATGTACTATAGGTGGACTTATAAATATTTGATGACCTGTGATAACCCTTTTCTTGAGACAAATGGAATGACCTATAATTTTATGTCATGATCATCTAACACTTCAAGAATGTAAAATTCAACATAATTTCATTAAATAAGAGGTGAATTGGAAATTGTTCATGGCACAAAAAATACTGGGATTGTACCAAAATCAAGTAAATATTTATTATTATGAACAATTATTCAACTTTATAAAATAGAACTTGAAGACCAAAATTATTATTATTGTACCTTCTTATCTAATGAATCAGATGATCCCTTAAATCATCACATAGTTATGGATTTATAGTAGTTACCTTTATTTAAACTTTATTCTCAATCTCTATCCATCAGAACATGATGGTTAGATTTCTCTTACCTAGCCATGTTTTTTATTCCCTCATTTTTTCCCATATGTGTAAACCCAATGATGAGTTACTTTGGGTAACCATTACATTTCCAACATTCCTCTTTTAAATGATGTTTTAACATCTATTTTTCCTATGTGGGTTTTCATGAAGAAAACATTCAACTAGTAAACCATTTATAACCCTGATGAATTTAGTGGGAGAAATTCATTTTAAGGGGGTAGAATGTAACACCAAAATATTTTATGAGATATATTATTTTTAAATTCTTCGATGTCTTGTGTTTTACACAACACTAGGAATAACTTGCACTATACACATCACTGTATTATCTAGTAGTATATGCAACACTATTCTTTTCATGTGTTACACACAATTTCTATTTATTTTGATAGAATTAATTTCATGAAACACTAATTATACATTTTTTTAATGTATAAAAGAACAATGTTTGTATTATGTTATATGTAACACCAAATGAATCTTTCACTAAATGTAACACTCACTTGGATTCCATTACACGCATGAGCAACCTTCCTCGATAGTTTGCATTGTACGCAATACCATGTTTCACAAAACAAAGATATATTATTAAAATATTATATAAACTAGAAGTTATGAGTTGTATCAAATTCATTATAAAATTTATATAACATCAAAATTCATCTTATGTATTTTCTGGACATGATATATAGACAAATTCAGTTTTTTGGGATAAAATAAATACTTTTCAAAAAAATATTGTGTTTCCGGATTTTGATGGAGTACTGATTTTAAATATATTTTTGATATTTCATTATATTCAGTTTCAGAAAATAATCTTGTTATTTTTGTGAAGAATATAAAAATTTACTTTTGGTTAATTTTTGGTATTTTTTTCATAATATTTTTTTTGATGAATTGTGAAAATAATAATTTTTTTAAAAGTCATATAATTTTAAAATAATGTTGTAGATTAATTTTAAATTTTAGTTAGTTTATTTTTATCCAATTATTGTTATCTAAAATTATTTTATTCATGAATTTATTATGAAATCATTTTCTTTTTGAAAAGGGGCATTTTTCCAAAAAAATGTTTTCCGTGACATTTTAACAGTTTTATTTTAAATTTAATTATTAAACTTCTCTGTACAAATTTTGAAAAATGGATGTCAAATTTATATTTAGGAAGTCTAAATTTTGTTTGTAGTTCCCTTTTATTTTTTACCAATATGAATAGTAACATGTTATATTTTATTACCATGATAATGGGCAATTTTTGTAATTTTGGACAAAAATAAATTTATAATGACTATAAAATGTAAAGAACAATTGAAAGAGTGTATTTGATGAATCTAATTATACCATTAATACATAAGGATAGAAATGAAGTCATTTAATGGACCCTTGTCTATGAAAATGAATTAAATAATATTTAATTCAAAGAAATAAAGAAAGGGTCATTTTCATTTTCTTTAATATCTATTATGTATCCACATATGGGAAAATGGGTGCTATCAACAAATTTAAATTCTAATTTTTAAATTAATAACAATATTTCCCTGATATAATATTTGTTGATGATTTCAGGCCATTTGGGATATATTATTGTATTTATAATATTTTATTTAATGAAAATTTAAAGATGTCACATTAATGTTTTAAATAACATAACAATTTTAAAATAAGGTTATATAGAAGATAAATTCAACTATAAAAACTTATTTTAAATCCAAAATTTTTATCTTTATCTTTGTAATATATTTTTAATTTTTTTTAAAATAAATAATAACCTTAATGTATTATATATGGATGATGTAGAAATTATTTAATGGATAAAATATCAATAAATATTTCTTATTAAAATAAAAATAAACATTAATGGGCCAAAGAAGTTTACAAAATTTTATATCTCAAGTATATGTCGACAATAATCATCCAATGGTTGAGTTATATATGATTTTTTTCCACATGGGATAGTTTTTTGCAATTATATTATACTATTTAAAGCAATGCTAAAATTCTCAGTCATTCTTTTATAAGTATAACATTTTTAATATTTTATTATATAGTAGATAAATTATTCTACATATAATATCCTAAAATATAGTAAATTTATATTTATCAATGTTTTTTAATTTTAATTTTTACTCATGAAATTATTATATTAAATAATTACACAAAATCAATATAGTAATTATTTTATTAATGGCGATATCAAATAAATGTTATTAAAAATATTAAAAAAATATATTTTTGAATAATCAAAATGTCCAATGAATTCTATAGATAACATTGACCTCAGAGGAATATAATAATTTAGTTGGTTATAGGTTAACTAGTTATCAATATATTTTAAAAAAATCAATAAATTAAATATTTTCAAAATTGACACTGCTGATTGTTTATCAAAATAATGTTTTATTAAATTATTTAAAATCATAAATCATTTAAAAAAATATAGAATAATTATTATCTGTTTAAAATTTTCTAAATAATTAATTTATGGTCTGATTTACGTTAACTAAGAAAATATTTCACCCTTTTAATATCGAAATTTGTGTTATCTTAGTAAAAAATTTAATAGATTAACTACGTTTTAATTAAAAATATAAAGTTTAAATTGACATAAAACTTTTCCAAAAATTATTAGTTTATGATATTTAAAGACTATATCATTAAATATTTTAAAATGGGACATTTTTTTTGAATTTATAGGTGTTGGATTTTATATTAAATTAATATTTTTTTGGGTTTCCAAAAGTGCCCCTCACCATAATTATAAAAGGGAACTTCCCACCTCAACTATTAACTTAATTTTGAGCCTCAAAGATTGACCATACCATATCAATTTTATATCTAAACATACCTAGATACATGATAGTTGTTATTTAATTTTTCAAAGACTATCTATAGTTTCCTAATAAGAGATTTAGAGGAAGCACATCAAAGAAGAGGTAATCCCCTATACCGATTCATTCAATATTTTTTCTTATTTTACTTCCACATAATTAGTTGTTTCATTTTAAAGTAATAAATCCAGTATAATTTATATACATATATAATATTATAATTATAAAAAAATAATATTATACCTTCTACCCACCATATGAAAAATGAAATCACAACGCGTGCGTACATACGACCTACTGTCTCCATGCTGTGGTGTAATCCGTTTTTCACCACCACCTTATAGGGATGGGTATAATGATTGAATAAATAAATAAATATATAATTATTATATAATTATATTTATTTTTAAATATTATACACCATAAAATTCAATACGCTTCAATAATTATGGGAATGATATCATTTCTCGTGCGTACATTCGACCTACCGTCTCCACGATGCGATATGATTAATTCTACATGTTCATTATAAATGAAATATTATCTAAATGAATTGAATTAATTAATATAATATATAATATTAAAAAAAAATTAGGTAATTAAAATAACTATAACCAATTAAGATAAACAGGAACTTATTAGAAAAAATATGCATAAGAACATAAAGCTGTTAACACCTGTATAACGAGTAACAGTGAAATGTAACTAACAAAGGTATGGTAATATGACCATATATGATATCATAAAAATGACTATGATTCTGAAATAAGTAAATTAAATTATTTAAATCTTTATTAAGGTTGTTCAGACATGTAAAAATCATATCATACCTAAGGTAACAGACGATTTTTCAATATCATGTTTTATTCGAGATAGTTTATACGTAATTATTTACGGGGTAAATATTTATCATCCATGTCCATATTTCCTAAAAATGTTTTTATAATATGATTTCTATTATAATATTTATGTTTAATGTCATTTTTACCATTTTTTACTTTTACTAAAATTTCTAGAAGGAATCTTTCTGTTGTTTACCATACAAGGTAGTTTTTGACTTTTTTGGAAAAAGTACGAGGAAAATGTTTTTTGATTACATATATGGCATGAATGGATTTTTATGGTTTCATGAATCCTTATTTAAATTAATATTACAAAACATTATTTCTATATTATTTTAAATTGAATTCTTTTCTTTTAAAAATTCCTAGAATTTTGAAGAAATAAAACATTTTTTGAAAAATAATGGATATCTTCATCAAGACTTAAGTTCATGTGTTTTATCATAATTATTTTCCATCAAAGATAACTATATCTAAATAGAGTTATATTTATATCCCTATTATTAATATGAATTTATTGTGTTAATTATTGATTTATATTTTATACAAATTATGTTATTATGTAATTATGTTTATGAAACCCATTTTATTCTTTGGGTTATGATATGATGAGTGATTTTTGTTTTTGTTGAACACATGAGAATGATTTCGTTATGAGATGGGTGGGATCTATATCTCCATAAAATGAGTTGGGTATATATTTATATCTCATGATATAGACATAAAGGGAATGACAAAAAAATATGGTTCAATAATATAGGGATAGAACAACAAGTAAATCTGGTTCAGTAATACATGGTTGGAATGGAAAGTAAGCCCATTTTAGTAATGGAATTTGTTCACTATGATGGTCTTGGAAGAAATTCCATGGAAACTATCGAAATCATATTATGTGGTTACTTTATTGACATAATTTCATTTTTTATTTCAATGTTATTTGATCATGGTTCGTTTTTACTTATTATTTATGCCTTATAAACTACAAGAATTTATTTCATAACTCATGATTTTGATAATTAGACATTATGTTCATGTGTACACATTCAAATGTTTATGGTATCTTTTATGTTATCCATGTTTACCCTTATAAAAGAATTTAAGGTAACCCTTTTTAGGTTTTATTTTCCTTAGGATAAAAATAAAGGGTTTTCATAGAAAAAAAGCGGAAGATATTTATAGGAGATGATGAAAATATTTCACCAAGTTTGATGATTATGTTCCAAGATTCCAAAGGCACTAAACTAATATGGTCTTTGGGTATATTTTGGTGTAATGTAATATTTATTCTATAAGGGAAATGTAATTTACATATTCATCAAGGTTGGGTCGTTAGAATAATGGATATGGAGGTGGGAAAATCTTTTGACACCATATAGGTTAAAATAGAACAATCATTTTTTCATTTATAATGAAATTAAAATCATTTTATTTAAAATAAATAAAAACATTACTTTTGAATACAGTTGTCAAAATTTAAAAGTGACATAAAATTATAGTTATAATTCATTTATTTTCATATAAAAATATTCATAAAATAATTTTCTGAATATGGAAATGGAATAAAAATATTGAGAAACTAAATCAATAGAACATTTATAAGGATTATTTATATTAACGTTCCTCTTACATTGAGTCTGAATCAAAATGTATGTTATTTATCATGATGGAAAATAAAATTATGTAAATTATTTAAATTAATATGTATATTTTCAGGTGTTTTCTTCATTTTATTTTATTTAATACCATGTTATATTCACCTACTTAATCAAATAATTTCACACCAAACGTTTGGATGATATTTGGATGAAAAGTCCTATATAACCTCGATAGATTGACTATAGTAAACGAGGTAATTATTTCATAATATACATAATAATAATCATGAAATAATAATCATTTTTAAATTTAAATTATAATTTTAAAACCAACCAGAATTATGTTTGTAAAAAATGAACTATGTTACAATCATGGAGATGATATGTTGTACGTGTTCAGAAGTAACATTTATATTTTTAAATTATCACAATAAAAATAAGTTAAGTATTATATTATATTTATATAATTATTATTATATCATAAATATCTTATCATTTTTTAAATATACATATATATAGCATCCATGTACAGTGGTTTTGAAAAATGAATGACATCTCTTCGTAGAGGTTGTAACCTATACATATAGATACACAATGTCAGAATTTTCAATGGATATAATGGTAAGAAAATAAGTGAAATATTATCATTTAATAATTTTATTTATTTTATTAACATCATATATATATATTTTTTAAATCCATCATCATATCCAACCTTGAGAAGTCACGAGGGAAAACTAATTTTATCAGTTCACAAGGCGAATTTCCTCTAAACACATGAATGAATATTTTGTTTTTAATTTTATAGAATATATGATGTATGAAAATGATAAAATTAACATAATAACAACTAAGTATATTTAATATATTATTTTAATTATTGTAGAATGTTTTAATAGGATTATAATAATGTATAATAATAAATAAAACTAAAATGTTAGGTTAAAGATTATACTTCTTATAAAGATAACTTCATTTCCATTAAACATTAAACCCTATATGGTTTGTATTCTTCCCCAAAAAAGGCCATTATAACATGAGGAGTGATGTTAGGAGGGAATATTGTATAGTAATTGAATGATCTTAAATGCTTTTTATGTGTGAAGAAAAGAGGATATGAGGTTCCCTTTTATGAGTGAGTGAGACACTATCTTGGAATTTCATAAAATATTAACAAAAACTAATTTTCATTGAAAAAAATAACCAATGTGATAAAATTTGAATATAATATGATAATGGATATAATTAATTTCATTAAATACATTTTGGACAATATTATATTAGGTTTGTGCCATTTTCTATTATCACTAAGTCTTGTTTTGGATATGAAAAAAGAATTTTCAATAATATTTGTCTCAATAATAAACAAACATGCTTATCACAATGATTTTATGATTTATTGGTGTGAGAATTCAAGTAGGAAGGATTACAAAAAATGTTCATCTTCTAGATGGATGTCAATTGGTGATGTTAGAAGTCGGATTAAATATTCTAATACAAAGAGAAATAAAAATAATACACCAATATACATGTTGTGTTACTTCCCATTAAAACCTCAATTTCAAATCTTATTCATGTCCTAAAAAATCTATGACTACCTGGAGTGGAATTCTCTAGATAATAATAATGATGTTTTAATTCAATATTCCATATTTTTAAAATTGTAGAATATATTCAATTCCTTAAATATATATTTCTCATTAGATCATACAAATGTGAAATTAATATTGTATGGGGATGGATTCAAATCATTTGTGATGTTGAGTAATATTTATATCATTTTTATGGTTGGTTTGATCCCTTACCATAATCATTTTTGGTTGCCTATACAAGAAATGTCTTTTACAATTTTGGTGATTATTACTAGAAAATAATTCCAAGAAATAATATTTTTTTATATGCATGATATATAATTGATGAATTGCATGAGTTTTAGAGAAACAGTGTTGAGACATATAATGTATACTCTAGAAAAATGTTCAAAATGCACGGTGCTCTAATGTGTACCATTAATAAGTCCCTAGACCAGGGACTATATATATTTGTAAAAATTATATAGGTTTTTTTTCCTATTTTCAATAATTATTTTTTTCTTGAATGGATACCTTGTAGTAAAAATATGTTTCTTCTTGTGTCATTGCATATTTCTCGATGAATCTCATAGATTTCTGTTAAACAAGTCAAAATTCCATGGATATATTTATTATATAACACCTAAAATGTTTTTGATAGGTTCTAACATATTGTCTTAAATAGTAAATTTTAAAAATAAATGGGGTGGTGAACCATTTGAATAATAGTGGTAAATGAGTTTGTAGTACATCATATGATAAATTCAGGAAAAAATTGAATAAAAATCATAATCCAAAAATTTCATTTTTTTAATTTAACTTGTTTTGTAATAATTATAATTTTTTCCATCTTAGGATGAATATTTTTCATAATTTGATCTTCATGTTACTTAAAGGGAATAAAAATCAAAGGACCATCTCAATGTTCAGATAGACTTCCATAAAATAAATATAAAGCATGATCTATAGCCAAATAAGTATGGAAATCATACTTAATTTTTTATCAATGAAACATTTTTATAACGTTATATTTCCTGAAATTTTAAAACATGTGAAAGTATCTGATGAGTGTTCAGGTAAAATATACATTTATTTCATCTTAATGCATCATTAGTTAGATTGACTAAAATGTCATGATTCATATATTCTATTATAGATGTTGTAACATCCCGGTTTCACAAGCCACCCAGAGGAGCCCCATACTCGGTTGGTCACATGGCCTCAAGTGAATTTCCCTAAATATCAGAGGCTTATGACTAGCAGCAAGGGCCTTGGGTGTGATTATGGGGAAACTACTCTCTCATTGGTAGAGTAACATAACTGAAGTAAAGCAGATAGAAATAGCGGAAGCAGTACTAACATCATACCAATGTAAACAGTGGAAGTCAAAAGAAATAATAAAAGTGGAGTAGACACATATATATGATGCATGATACATATGTCTAGGAATGAAACCAAACAAGTCACAATGCTATAATGGAATACTAATCCAAAGTACAGCATGAGACAAATAAAATTCTCCACATCATCGCAATCCTTAGCTTGGTCCCATGCTCCCCAGCTCTACAACAATCTAGTGTCTGAAGTAGATGAGTGCTTTCCCTTATATATACATATAGTAATATAATCTTTTTGGGCCCAAAAACATGACCCAAATAGGGTGTGGGAGAAATCCCAGTTGGAAACCACCAAAATATCTATTCCTAAGAGTTAGTAAATTTATATGGTAGGCTGTAACAAAATGAAGTAGTAAACAAGGAAGTACACATAGTAAAAATCCTATATATTCAATTGCATTAATTTTCATATATCAAGTATGTAGCTAATCAAAAGAATCTACCCTCTCGGATGTACTCACAGCCTAACCCCTCTAGTTTAGCTCAAAACAAACAAAAAACAACCCTCTTGGAAGGACACATAGTCTAACCCCGCTGTTTCAGCTTTAGTACATACTCTTTGAGGAAGCACTCACCATAAATTCCCCCTTTAGTGTCATATACATAACTAATAGGCACTCTGAGGAAGTACTCAACATCCAATTCATGATTTGGATTTCATAGAGGATCTACAGACACTCTGAGGGAGAACATACTTCCACCCCCCTATGGTCTCCCAATGTAATAGTAAAACAGACACTCTGGAGAAGCCCTCAAAGTCCATTCTGCCTATGTTCTACAACACCAGGTTCTCATGGCCATGTGTAAGTCAATCATGCACAGTGATACATGGAATCCAATGTAAACCTCAATAACTACTTCCATAAACAATATACAACATATCATATCAATTCAAATAACAATCACTCCATTCTAACAATACTAGACATGGAAAGAAAACAACCTAATGGGAATCTATACTAAATGGTCAAAATAATAAAACATGGAAAAGGCTCCATATCATGGAAAAATTAACCCTATTCATAAACAATAGACCTCTGTCCAAAAAAATAAGTCATATAAATTAAAAATAGGGATACAACCATAAACACGCTATACCTTGAATGTGGGTATTGGGAAATATTTCACATATAACTCAAAGACTAACTACAAAAACTCACAAACCACCTACCTTAGCATTGTGAGATCAATATATGTAAATCTCTATCCTTGAATCTCTCCATAACACTATAGATCTACAAAATATTTACTAATGTTAAATTAATAACAACTCACGAGAGAGAAGAAATCAGTAGGTGAAGTTCTAGAAAAAGGAAGAACTCACCGATGCGGATCCAACACAATAGAAGGAGTTCGATTCGGAGAATAGATAGAGAGTCGACGGATTGAAGAAGATCTGTGGCTATACGGACACTCTCGGACGATCTGAGTGAAGAACAATATGGTTTTGTCAATCAGATGCGACCCATGTGCATTTAAAGAAAAAAAGTAAAAGGTGTGTTCTTCAAAAGTGCACGGCGTGTACTTCTATTTTCTAAACTCCACTTTAGGTGGTCTCTAGGTCACCACACATTTCCTTTTTCTTGGTTGTTAAACGTACAACACTCAGCTATGTGCAAAAAATTGGGTACACGGTGTTTTCTTATAAGTACACGGCTTGTACTCCAAAAATTTCCAGAAATTCTCTTTCCCCCTAAAAACAACTAGAAAAGAAAACATACCCAAAAATAGGAACCCGATTCTTACAAACTTCCCCCCTTAAAGAAAATCATCCCCGAATTTCCCTATCAAGGCTGCGTAGAAGAAGAATCCTCGAACAGATCTGGCCACTGTGATCGTACATCAGCCTCTCTCTCCCATGTCTCTTCCTATAATTTCCCATGCTCCTATAACACTCGTACGAGTGGAAGAAACCGAACACGGAGAACCTTCAAAATCTGAACAAAAATCTAAATAGGATGTTCCTTGAACAATTCTTCCACCTCTAACCGAACCTTTTCAGGTTAAAAAACATGATATGGCTCTGAAAATTAACATTGAATCTAAGAAACGTGGAAGAAATCATTCACATCCCTATACCTCTGATGTAACTGGAGACGATTGGCCACCAGTGTGACTCTTTACAAAATCTTAAATGATCTAAAATACCTTGGTGAATGTTTACCTTTCCTCCTAATCCTTTTGTGTCCCAACCTCAGTGTGACATGCATGAAAACATGATCTTCAACCTCAAACTCTAGAGGTCATCTCAATTGATCAACATAAGAATTTTATTGAGACAGTGTAGTAGCCATCATCTTCCAAATCAACTCTATCTGATTTGTGGTCTCCTATACAAGACAAGGTCCCATCATACCTTCCCCTCCTACCTCCATCCAACACAAAGGGTAATCGGCATGGCCTACCGTACAAAGTCTCATAAGGTTCCATATGAATAGTTTCAGACAATCTATTATTGTAGGAAAACTCGATAAGAGGTATGTGCTTCTCCCAAGAACCTCTAAAATCTAGGATGCATGATCGAAGCATGTCTTCAAGCACTTGAATCATACACTCAGACTGGCCATCTGTCTAGGGATGGTAAGCTATACTCAGATGAACCTGTGTACACGAAGCCCTCTGATGTCCCTGCCAGATTTGAGAAGTAAAACGTGTGTCCTTTTCTGAAACAATGGAATGTGGAACTCCATGTAGATGTAAAATCTCTCAGTTGTACAACCTTCCCATCTCATTAACACTGAAGGTCTCCTTGATCCGAAAGAATTGAGAAACATTCATGAGTCTGCCAATGACAACCCAAAACTGCATCATTCCCTAAAGGCGACCTTGGTAATCATATCACTAAATCCATCGCAACATCATTCCATTTCCACTCGGGAATGGTAAAATACTACAAAAGCCCTGCTGGTCACTGATTCTCCGCCTTCACCTGCTGACAGGTGGAACACCTCATTACAAAACCAAAAACATCTCTCTTCATACCTGGCCCCCAATAATAATGGTTTAGATCATTAAACATCATGGTGACACCACGATGAACTTCCCAAACCGAGGAATGAATGTACCACATCATCTCATCACCAATGTTTGCTGACACCCATACGCGCCCATTTAAACGCATGATCACATCCTTTCCTACTATCCATCCAGGAATAGGGTCCTCTCCTAACACACTCTCCTATAGGACTAGGTCTTATAAATCTAATATCTGCCTCATTCGGACTCGATCAAGTAGGGTAGAGGGAACAACAACAGAAGAAAGAAATTTCTTCCCTGTCTATTGTGCACCTCCAAATGAATATTAGAGAACATATCCATAATCTTCAACTCACTACTAGCCTCCTGAAATACCTATATATTAGTCATCCTTCTTAACACATCAGACACAACGTTTCCCTTCCCAAGAATATAGGTAATCTCAATGTCAAAATAAGGAAGGAACTCAACCCACCTATGTTGTCTCAAATTCAGGTCACATTGAGTGAAGATATACTTGAGACTTTTCTGATTAGTTAAAACAAAAAACTGCTCTCCCAATAGGTTGTGTCTCCAATAGTGTAAAGCATGGGAAACTATAACCAACTCGAGATCATTCGTTAGGTAGTTCCTCTCACGTGGCCTCAACTGCTGAGACCCGTACGCCATGACTCCTTCTCCCTTCATAAGCACAGCTCCCAGCCTGATACCTGATGCATCACAGTAAACAGTATATCTCCTGTCCACCTCTAAAAATACTAGTATTAATGATAATTTAAACCTCCCTTTTGGCTAATTAAATGCGGACTCGTGAGATTCTGACCACAAGTACTCCACACACTTCTTAGTCAGGCCCATTAGGGGCACTGATAAGCGTGAAAAGTCCTGTATGAAACGTCTGTGGTTATCAGTCAAACTAGAAAAACATGTACCTCAAAGACATTATTCAGATGCTCTTGGGAAACTACTGTTCTATCATTATCTGGGTCTACTGATACTCTTGTCTCTAAGATAACATGACCCAAAAAGTTAATTTTGTCCATCCAATAGTGGAATTTTAAGCACTTGGCATATAACTGATGCTTTATTAGTGAACTAAAAATGATCTCACGATATGTGGCATGGTCATGCAGAGTGTGAGAGTACACCAAGATATAATCTATGAAGACCACCATGAATGAATCCAAGTACCGATGGATCACTCAGTTTATCAGTTCCTTGAAAACTAAAGGCATGTTCGTGAGACTGAACGACACAACCACACACTCGTATAGACCATACAGGCTCCAAAAGGCTGTAAGAGGTATATCAGATGGTCTAACGTGCAACTGATGATAACTAGACCTCAAGTCGATCTTCGAGAACACCCATGATCCTCGAAGATGATCAAAGAGGTAAAAATTACTAGGTAATGGATATAGGTTATGCACTATCAACTGGTTCAACATCTGATAATCCTGGAAAGGCCGGAAGGTACCATCCTCCTTCTTCAAAAATAGGACTAGAAAACCCCAAGGAGAAGTACTGTGTTGGATGAAACCCTTTGCCGAAAACTCCACCAACTACTTCTTGAGCCCCTGTAACTCTGGTTTATCAAATATATAATGTGTAATAGACACTGGTGCTGCTACTAGCACAATCTCAATTGAAAAGTCCACCTCTTGATATGGAGGCAAACCTGAAATGTCCTGTGGAAAGATATCTATGAAAAAATCACCCACTGGAGGAAAGTCCATCTGTGAAGTCCCCTGGTCATCCTGATATAGACTATAAATCATGGGCTGTAACTCCTCCCAATACATGATGCTCGGGTCCTACTCTACTTGCCAGGACAACCCATTCACACTTATGAAGAAACTATTCACCCTCTAATGATGTGATATTCACCCACACTGACAGCAATCGACAACTTCCTGGAAGGGAACTAACCAGTCTATTTCGAGAATGACATTATAGTCAGTTATCTCTAGGAGATAAAAGGTACCATAAGAAGTGGCACCCACCAACCTCTAATGGAATCTCCTTGTGTAACACCTCGAGCTTCCACGATACACTTCTCTTTCAATAATGCAATAGCTTGCATTGTACGCAAGTTCGAGATTCTAACACACCGTGACCAATAAAAGTAGAAGTTATGAATAGTAATACCCACTTTTTGAAATTATATATATTTTATATTTCAAAATGGACTTTATTTATGGATTCAGAATATTGAAATTAGCCTATGTTAAATTTTTGGTATTTTTCTGAGAACTTTCAATTTTTTATGAATAGTGAAAAATACTTAAAAAAAACTTTTTTAATCAAAATAATTTATAGTGATAAATTATAATATTGAGTGGTATTAATGTATAACTGGAATATATTATTACCATTATATCCAATTTTGGTCATTATAATTAATTTCACTTTGAAATTGGACATAAACAATTGTCAATCTTTTGATATATATTGTTTCTAAAAAACACGCTATTTGTTGTGACAGTGGGAATTAATTATGAAATTAATTAATGAAACTTATATGTTTGTAATTTTTTAAAATAGACATCATTTTTGAATTCGGAATATCAATTATATCTTAGGGTGAAATTTTGGCATTATTCTGAAAAACTTCAATTTTTGATGAATAGTGAAACCACTAAGTGGTAGTTAAAAAACTGATTTTTCGTTTAAATAAAACATTACCACTTCTGTGTTTTGATTTTCAAAAATCCGAAATATATGATTTTCATTGGGATGTAAAATGTGGTTCAATGGTATTAAAATAATTTTTTGGTGAATATTAACTTTTAAGTTTAATTAATCGCGATTAAAGGTAATTAGTGAAATTTAATGTAAAAATGATATTATAAAAATATGGAAATACCTTTACAGTTGTCCTACCCCTATTGGATGTGTCATTACCGACCAAGACAATCCATGGGTCAACTTGGGGACCCCATGGAGCCACTTTGGTAGGAAAATGACATAGATAACTTTTATTTAAAGTTAAAGTAAAAATGTCACAAACATAAGTAGTTTTACTAAAACAATTTTTAAATGGGGTTATACAAGTCATATTTTTTACTATAAATATTCATTAGAAAGATAAAAAGATTTACTACATCATGATATTTGTTTTATAATTTTTAGACATTAAATAAATTAAATTATTTATGACACTATGATGATGCAACGATTACCTCATTAATTAACAATTTTAATAAAATGAAAGGATAATGTAAAAACGAAGCATTACACTTGTCCAAATCCTATTGGATGAGAATAGTTCGATCCCTTATCACCTTATCCTAGATTTATATAAGTGTCGGACCTTTAGAATCCGAAAAGCATTGTATAGTAATGTAACATTTCATTACTTTCCAAGAGTGCCCATCTTCTCGACTTATAAAAGGCCGCCACCACTACCACCTTACTCACACTATCCAAGCCTTTTGGCTCGGCCAACCTCTGCCCAAAAACTCTCCCAACTTCCCTACCTTACTCCTAGAAGCCTCACTTTGGTCATAGTTATTCCCAAGGAAGCCTCTGGCTCAAATCAAAAAAGAGTTACCCGATTTTAAGGTAATGTCTTCTCTTCTGTTATTTTGTTTTAATTCGCTTCTTCAACCCCCTTAACTCTTTTTATCCATTTATTTTGTAACAAAACCAGTATCCTCAATATACTAGGATGTTATTATAAGATGTATTCAAGATACAATTACACACACATACATCTAATGGTTAAAGAACATACTATTTCTGTGGATGGCGAATTTCTGCCTCACGAAATGATGATTGTTCAACACTCATATAACACATTCAAAGGTGGCCATTAAGATGTCAATGTATTTATATATGATATATAATATGTTTATGTTTTACTTAAGCTTATTTATTTTTCATTTATGGCATATTTTTATGGTTTCCATTATGGGTAAACGCGATATCTTCATTTTTGGAAGTGCGGACTACCGCCCCCTCAAAGTGATTTGAATCGTTAATGCCATATGTGGGATGTATAAAGGATGGAGTAAATGGTATTATACATTATATTATACTGGAATTATATTATAACTTTATATAATTATAACTTCATTCCATTAAATACTAAATAGAAATGAAAGTAGCGTTCATGCGTACGTACGGCTTACCGTCTCCATGAACGGTGCATGTCATTTCTTACCTCTAAATGTTATGTAATATTATAAATGAATGTATATACTAGATATATATGTTGTATATGATATATAAATCATGAATATAATTATGGATATAATGGTTATTTTACCATATGAACAATGTGTAATTATAAGAATTTTATTTTTGACTCAAGTACCTAAGATCGACAAAACGATCGTTAATAACCTAAATAATTAGATAATGTTTATAACATGGTAATAAGTGATATAAAAGGAATAATGAACTTGAAAAAGGTTCTAAAATAGATTGAGATTAACTCTAGTTTATTATTCAGGAGGTTAAAGAGCGGTCAAGTCAAGTCGGGCACAAGGTAAGGGAACTTCTTAACCCAATTTCCATTCTTTGGGTCAATCTCCTACTTTCAAATTATGTCATGATATTATTATGTCCTCTCTTGTATTTTTACTTTATTTATGTGTACATATAGTGAATACACATAATATATCTATTTTATTTAAAATAATGATCTTTTTAAGGGACTTCGTCTCAATCTCCATTCGTTGAGGCATATTTTGTTTTATACACAAATTTATTCTATACGGTGTATAAACCCCATTGACTTTTATGTTTATTCAAAAGGAATCTTTTTTATACGAAGCGTTTTACTAAACGAAAAAAAGGAATGTTTTTTCTTGTCGTACGTATGCGGCGACAACGACTTCTCCTCTGTCGTGACCATTATTTGAGTTTCGGCTTCCTCTACAAGCTATAACATTTTTAAATGAAAAATAATTACAAAGTTTTAATTTTCTTTTATTTTGGTATTGAAAATGGTTTTGAATGTGTTTTTTATATCAATGTGTTGTGTTGATATCTTGTGATTGAAATGTTGAAATGTTATGTTTCCTTTATGCATGATTTATGTGATACGATTATGTTATGGTTTATGATATGTTTAAACCTGTTTATATGAGGAATGCATTGGACTTAATAAGTGACGGGTGGAGCCCGCTATAGCTCCTAGATGCATCGGTAGGTCTCATGAGACAAACTAGTGTCTTTGCATGAGACCTTGACAAAATCTTATTTGTGGTATTGGCACGAGGCCTTGGCTACGTGGTTATGATAGTCTGGCATTATGCATTCCATCATTATGAAAGTGGTTATTGATATTGCGTGTGATTATTCGACCAGTAGAATATCCATGTGAATAAATAAATGGAATTATCTCATTTTAATTTTTCCATATTATGTTGATGTTCTAGTTTAAAAGGCTTTTGTTTTAGTCATACATTGTCTTAAATGTTTATGTTTATTTATGAAAGCTTAGCAATATTGTTATCCTTACTGAGCATTTGAGCTCATCCCTTTCAATGTATTAATATTTTCCAGGATGTGATGAAGTATTTTATGAATGACCTGCAGGGATATTAAAAAGAGGATATGAGTGTGGACTATGGAGACTTTGTTATTGTAGTTTTTCACTTTATGATGTAATGTAACGTTAATGAATGTATCTAGTGTTTCCAAGGCTACTAAACTAATCGGTCTTTCGAGACTTGATCTTTTGTGATCATGCCAATGTTACAAAATAATGCACTGACTCTGGGTAGCTGGGGTTGGGGCATTACAGTTGGTATCAGAGGCAGTTTAGTACTAACCTTAGAAGCTATATTTAGATAAACTCTGATTAGAGCACATAGCCCAAAGATAGAATTTGAGGATTAGTATAGAAGAACATACTAGAATTTTGGTATTATAGAGATGTTGTGAGTTTTCCGAGCAATACATCCCTGTCTGTATACGAGCAGGTAGAGGAGGATCTGGCATAGATGTACCTAGGGGTAAAACTCGAAAACACCGCTTTGAGCTAGACTTGAACGGGAACTAGTGCACGACAACGGGCCATGCTGCACTCTTGGTTACGACACTCCAGGGGGATATGCCTAGGATAATTCTCATTTTCTTTACAAACCACTATGAAGGGTTATGAGTATATACTTCCTCAAATAAATTTTTTTTATGGATTATATCCATAAATAGTTCAATTTATGTTAAGTATTATACAAGTATGGAATTATGTATTTTTATTCATAAACTAATCTAGTTTATGCCATTGTTTAGAAATGGCGCCTAGTGGAAGGAATGGAAACTTTATCAATGCACGCACTCCGTGTAGGGATTGCTGTCCTGCTCAAGATAATTATTGTGGATCTGGAGATACAACTGGTGCTGATCAACTTATTACCATACTGGGACAACTCACTCAGGTTATGAATAATAACCTTACTCGTATAGAGCACCCTGATCCGCAACGTGGAGGATCAATGTTAGACCACTTCATGAGGCAACAACCACCAACATTTAATGGGGGTACAAATCCATTAGTATCTGAGCAATGGATAAATTCCTTAGAAAAAATATTCCCTGCCTTGGGGAGTAGCGAAAGGGAGAAGGTTGTCATAACAGTCTACCACCTCACTGGAGATGCCGATCAATGGTGGTCACTGATTCAAAACACAATGGAAGATGAAGAAGTATCAAATATGGAATGGAGAGAGTTCAAAGATCTTTTCTTAGAAAAATACTTTCCTTGTGACCATCGAGCAGATATGGAAAGGCAATTTCTGAGTCTGAGACAAAAGGAAGATGAGAATGTCGTAAAGTATGAGGCCAACTTTACAAGGTTAGCAAGGTATGTTGCAGATTATATACGTAACCCAAGGAGTAAGATTGATAGTGTCTTTGATGGGTTAAAACCATTTCTCCATCGAGCTTTAGTACCACAATCCTTCTCATCGTACGAAGATATTGTCTCGTGTGCTATCAAGACAGAAAAGGAATTCTCTAAGACTTATGACAACAAAGTAAAGAAAGAGAATAAGAGAACGGCGGAACAATAGATGGATAAAGGGAAAAAGGGAAAGAAGGATTTTCCATTATGCAATAATTATTGGAAGAATCACCCTGGTACTTGCCTGAAAGGAATTGGAGTTTGTTATAAATGTGGAGAAAAAGGTCACTAGGCTCGTGATTGCAAGGGAAAGAAAGAGTCTATCAATGTTGAATGCTACAATTGTAGGGAAATGGGGAATTATGAAAATGAATGTCCTAAGTGTCATAGAAACTTACCTCAGAAAAGGCCAAGGGATCAAGGACAATCTTATGCAGTTACTACAATTGATGTAGAATAATTAATTTATTGGTGCTTTTGGACTCAAGGATTATATTCCGGTTATAAGAATAATGTGATATATATAAGGATTGTACTGCAGTACTTGTTCTTTTCATTAAGGTCTTAATATGATCATATTTTTAGTATGTGATAATAAGAGAAACATTACTTTGTTTGGGGAATCTGATAAATTGATTTTGGAATTAAGAGACCTTTTAAAGAAAGTCTGGAAAGAGGTATTTTGGATAACTATAAAGGTTGGGATGGATTAAGTTGAACATTAAATAGTATTTTTTAAGGTTAAAACATTTCTGAAGATTATTTTTGGAATATTATAATACTATATTTTTAGGAAAAGGACAACCTGCAGGGTGGGGCATAACCCGTCGCATCGGACAAAGCTGCAGGAATCAAACCCACAACCATAGCTCAACAGGACTTTATTACCTACCACTAGCCTACAGGAAGTCCCTGGTAATAACAAAAAGTTTTCCTAATCTAAATGATATGTGTTAATTTTTGGAACCTTATACAATTATGATAAATAGAATATTTTCGAGTTCTATTACCTTTTAGAGTGAAAGATGTGTTTGTGGTAAAAATGTATTAAAGAATGAAAACTACATGACCATTATGTATATTCCCTTACGTTCTTAGTAAATCTCCTAAATAAATTCCTCAACCTTATAAAAGGTAACTTAAAACAAAAACGTTGCCGATTAACTTTTCCAACTGGGGATTCAATGACCGTTTAACCAATCACAAGTTTGTGATTTTCTTATGGTTAAGTTTCTCCTAATCTAGTTTTCTACAACTCTCCATCAAACCTTGAAGGTTTGTTTTTCTTCCATATCCATATTTTCATAGAATCCTAGTATGGGCTATCTCGGGTGAACTTTGTACTTATCTTCTTTCTTTTAATGTTATATTTTTATTAACCTTATTTCCGATGTGCGTTTTCCAAAAAGGTATTTTCTATTTTCAACCTTTTATTTTCAAAGAAAAATTTCAAATTGCGAGGACGCAATTTATTGAAGGAGGGGAGAATGTAACACCTCGAGCTTCCACGATACGCTTCTCTTTCAATAATGCAATAGCTTGCATTGTATGCAAGCTTGAGATTCTAACACACCGCGACCAATGAAAGTAGCAGTTATGAATAGTAATAACCACCTTTTGAAATTATATATATTTTATATTTCAAAATGGCCTTCATTTATGGATTCAGAATATCGGAATTAGCCTATGTTGAATTTTTGGTATTTTTCTGAGAACTTCCAATTTTTTATGAATAGTGAAAAATACTTAAAAACAATTTTTTTAATGAAAATAATTTATAGTGATAAATTATACTATTGAGTGGTTTTAAAGTATAATTGGAATATATTTTCACCATTATATCCAATGTTGGTCATTAGAATTAATTTCACTTTGAAATTGGACATAAACAATTGTCAATCTTTTGATATATATTGTTTCTAAAAAACACGCTATTTGTTGTGACAGTGGGAATTAATTATGAAATTAATTAATGAAACTTATATGTTTGGAATTTTGTAAAGTAGAAATCATTTTTGAATTTAGAATATCAATTGTAGCTTAGGGTGAAGTTTTGGCATTATTCTGAAAAACTTCAATTTTTGATGAATAGTGAAACCACTAAGTGGTAGTTAAAAAACCGATTTTTCGTTTAAATTAAACATTACCACGTCTGTGTTTTGATTTTCAAAAATCTGACATACATGGTTGTCATTGGGAAGTAAAATGTGGTTCAATGGGATTAAAATAATTTTTTGGTGAATAGTAACTTTTAAGTTTAATTAATCGCGATTAAAGGTAATTAGTGAAATTTAAGGTAAAAATGATATTATAAAAATATGGAAATACCTTTACACTTGTACTACCCCTATTGGATGTGTCATGGCCGACCAATACAATCCATGGGTCAACTTGGGGACCCCATGGAGCCACTTGGGTAGGAAAATGACATAGATAACTTTTATTTAAAGTTAAAATAAAAATGTCACAAACATAAGTTGTTTTACTAAAACAATTTTTAAATGGGGTTATACAAGTCATATTTTTGACTATAAATATTCATTAGAAAGATAAAAATATTTCTACATCATGATATTTGTTTTATAATTTTTATACATTAAATAAATTAAATTATGTATGACACCATGATGATGTAGCGATTACCTCATTAATTAACGATTTTAATAAAATGAAAGGATAATGTAAAATCTAAGTATTACACCTGTCCAAAGCCTATTGGATGAGAATATTTCGAACCCTTATCACCTTAGCTTCGAATTATATATGTGTGGGACCTTTAGAATACGAAAATCATTGTATAATAAAGTAACATTTCATTACTTTCCAAGAGTGACCCTCTTCTCCACTTATAAAAGGCCCCCACCACTACCACCTTACTCACACTATCAAAGCCTTTTAGCTCATCCAACCTCTGAAAAAATACTCTCCCAACTTCCCTAACTTACTCCTAGAAGCCTCACTTTGGTCATAATTCTTACCATGTAAGCCTTTGGTTCAAATCAAAAAAGAGTTATCCGATTTTAAGGTAATGTCTTCTCTTATGTTATTTTGTTTTAATTTGCTTCTTCAACCCCCTAAACTCTATTTATCCATTTATTTTGTAACATCACCAGTATAATCAATATAATAGGATATTTTTATAAGAAGTATTTGAGCTACACTTACACACACCTACATCTAATGGTTAAATAACATACTGTTTCTGTGGATGGCGAATTTCTGCCTCACGAAACGATGATTGTTCAACACTCATATAACACCTTAAAAGGTGGCCATTAAGATGTCACTATATTTATATATGATATATGATATATTTATGTTTTACTTAAGCTTATGTATTTTGCATTTATGGCATACCTTTATGGTTTCCATTATGGGTAAACACGATATCTTCATTTTAGGAAGTGCGGACTACCGCCCCCTCAAAGTGATTTGAATCGTTAATGCCATATGTGGGATGTATAAAGGATAGAGTAAATGTTATTATACATTATATTATACTGGAATTATATTACACCTTTATATAATTATAACTTCATTCCATTAAATATGAAATAGAAATGAAAGTAGCGTTCATGCGTACGTACAGCTTACCATCTCCATGAACGGTGCATGTCATTTATTACCTCTAAATGTTATGTAATATTATAAATGAATGTATATACTGGATATATATGATTTATATTATATCTAAATCATGAATATAATTATGTATATAATGGATATTTTACCACATGAACAAAGTGTAATTATAAGAAGTTTATTTTTGACTCAAGTACCTAAGATCAACAAAACGATTATTATTAACTTAAATAATTACATAATGTTTATATCATGGTAATAAGTGATATAAAAGGAATAATTAACTTGAAAAAGGTTCTTAAATATCTAGAGATTAACTCTAGTTTATTATTCAGGAGTTTAAAGAGCGGTCGAGTCAAGTCGAACATGAGGTAAGGGAACTTCTTAACCCAATTTCCATTCTTTGGGTTAATCTCTTACTTTCAAATTATGTCATGATATTATTATGTAATATGTTGTATTTTTGCTTTATTTATGTGTACTTATAGTGAATACACATAATATATCTATTTTATTTAAAATAATGATCTTTTTAAGGGACTTCGTCTCAATCTCCATTCATTGAGGCATATTTTGTTTTATACACAAATTTCTTCTATACGGTGTATAAACCCATTTGACTTTTATGTTTATCCAAAAGTAATATTTTTTATAAGAAGCGTTTTACTAAACGACAAAAAGGAATGTTTTTTCTTGTCATAAGTATGTGGCGACAACAACTTCTCGACCGCTGTGACCATTATTTGAGTTTCGGCTTCCGCTACAAGCTATAACTTTTTTAAATGAAAAATAATTACAAACTTTTAATTTACTTTTATTTTGGTATTGAAAATGGTTTTGAAAGTGTCTTTTTATATCAATGTTTTGTATTGATATCTTGTGATTGAAATGTGGAAATGTTATTTTTCCTTTATGAATGATTTATGTGATACGATTATGTTATGGTTTATGATATGTTTAAACCTGTTCATATGAGGAATGAATTGGACTTAATAAGTGATGGGTGGAGCCCGCTATAGCTCCTCGATGCATCGGTAGTTCTCATGAGACAAACTAGTGTCTTGGCACGAGGCCTAGACAAAATCTTATTTGTGGTCTTAGCACGAGGCCTTCGCTACGTGGTTATGATAGTCTGGAATTATGCATTCCATCATTATGAAAGTGGTTATTGATATTGCATGTGATTATTCGACCAATAGAATATTCATGTGAATAAGTAAATGGCATTATCTCATTTTAATTTTTCCATATTATGTTGAAGTTCAAGTTTAAAATGCTTTTGTTTTAGTCATACATTGTCTTATATGTTTATGTTTATTTATGAAAACTTCTGCTATATAGTTATCCTTACTGAGCATCTGAGCTCACCCCTTTCAATGTTTTCATATTTTCCAGGATGTGAAGAAGTATTTTATGAATGACCTTCAAGGATAGTCAGAAGAGGATATGAGTGTAGACTATGGAGACTTTGTTATTGTAGTTTTTCACTTTATGATGTAATGTGACGTTTATGAATGTATCTAGTGTTTCCAAGGCTACTAAACTAATCGGTCTTTCGAGACTTGATCTTTTGTGATCATGCCAATGTTACGAAATAATGAACCGACCCTGGGTAGCTGGGGTCGGGGCGTTACACATTGCACTGACGTACACTAGCCGTTCTAGTCCTCAGCAGAGTATCTAATATCAACATATTAGTAGAAGAAAAGATACAGAGCCATAGGATCTCCAAAATAGCAATAGATTTAAACCTATCAGATGCCTTTATATTGAAATGAGAAGAAGCTAAAACTGAGGAAACTAGTTTTGTACCTCGAACTATAGAGGGTCTGGGATCCTTCTCCTACTGCGTCTTCACCACTACAGAAGTCTAACCTGCACTCTGGCCTTGCGACTCTGCCCGACCACTCTGAGTTGATCCACCCTATTGTTATTGTAAGCCTGGCGACTAGATTCCATGGACAAGATCTCAACCTCATCCAGAATGACTTAATGAACTCCAATTACCAGACTGTTGAGAAACATGTGCTTCTGCTCCTAAACGTGGAGTCATAGAATAACCCATGTCACCAGCTACTGGTGAGAAGAACTGATAGAAGTGCTGAAGATGACCCATTATGCCGCATGATCATCACTCCACTAGGTATCTTGGGAAATGTGGCCATATATGTTCGCTATTCCCGCACTGGTAGCACACCACATGGCTACCAAAAAAGAGTCATGCCTCCCCAGATCCCTCACAAATACTCCATATTCTACTTCCTATAGTCATTATGAGGGATACTAACTCCGTTTGTCGAGACTCCCTATCTCAAAACTCCATAATCCATCAGATTTCGCTCTGTGATTAGCACCCGGTTGACTATAGATGTGATAGAAGTCAACATAGAGATGTTCACCTGAGACCATATGTTGTGCCTGATACCATCCTTAAACTTCCTTTCTATAAATAACGCATCCCCTCCTGGAATAGGTCGGAATCATTGTAGCTCTGTGAAGCGAGATGAATACTCAATAACTGATAGAGTACCCTACTCCAGACTCATGAACTCTCGAGCTCGATCGGCCCTCAAATTATCTAGATAGAAGTGTTCATAAAAGGCACACTAAAAGTAATCTGAAACCATAACATTCTATCCTCTCGCCCGTGAGATCACATCCCACCGTCTCTTGGTGGATTCCTGAAGCATATACGTCATGATTTTCACCCTCCCCTCTGAAGGCATCTCTAGATGCTCGAAGATAGAAATCATGGCTTCTAACCATGAATCTGCAGCCTGAGGTCTTCTTTTTCATATGAAGGTGGAAGGATGAAGCTGCTAGAAAACCCACATCAACTCTTCAATAGAATGGGAAGGATGCGGTACTCTTTAGAAGGTCTGTATCATCATTATAAAGCCTTCTCATAACTGTGTGTCATCACCTATGTCTGGAATGCCTACTAGGGCCAAGACTGGCACAACTAGAGGATCTGCTGGTAGTCCCTGATCATCCATATCCAGTGTCTGATCACTACCCAATAAATGGCGGACAACCAGAGGACGTCTCAGTGGCATGACTTTGCATGTTCAAGCACACACCTTAGATCAATATTAATAGGGACTAACACTTAGATGTGTAAGAATGGAAAAATAGAAGGAAATCATTCAAGTTTTACAATACTTGGATACACTGCGTATAAAATTCCTACACGACGTGTTCCCTTAAGCCTTCACATGGGCGTGTAATTATGCCTACTCAGGTTTTGTAAAACCCCATACACATGGCTTGTTGTCCTAACCCACATAGTGTACATGAATCCTTTTCCCCTACCCATGTTCTTCTACATGGATAAGCCACATGGATCTGCTAGAACTAGACTACACGGCGTGTTAGTTCCAGACAGACACTGTACTAGATGAACTTCACTGACCCATGTTGTTAGTCACAGGACCGATTACACGGATCACTGTACACAGTGTGTTTATGACAGACATGTCATATACTAGAAAGATTCCACTACACTGTGTTGTTTGTTACACGGTCGGATACACTGGTTACACTAAATAGTGTGTTGAAGATTGAAAAATGTGTATAACTTATGTTTTATCAATCCATGTCGTTAGTCACATGGGTGGAAACATGGTCTTCACAACACGACGTGTTCATCCAGCACACGACATGTTCTACAATTATTTTCCCAACCCCATGTCTCCACCCACATAACTAGTGACATGGTTAGAGACAACACGATGTGTATATAAGTACACAACGTGTACAACATAAAAAATTCCTTCTCGAACAGAAGGACACATGGCATGTATTCATCATTACACACCATGTATTCCGGGGTTTTCTAGACATTAAGCCTCGGAAACTACTCTTGAACCCCGAAAAACACTAAAATAGACATTAAAGCGCCAAATTCTAATCAGTGAGGGCCCATACTCCCCGCGAACCAAATAATGGATTCTTATACATGTAATATATAAACATAATAGAGCAATTATCCACCAAATTTCAATCCATGAGGGACCATAACACCTCAAGAACCAATGTTTGGAATTCAATAAAAAAACCATACACAAAACAATACTTTATTAAAAATCATTTATTTTATCAATGCATCTATCACAACATCATACATACCTTACACAACATCTATCACAACAACACACAATTACTTATGGTCCCTAAATGGAATGGATATAATGCATGAAATGTGATTTCTAGCAAGTGCCTATATGATGCATGAGATGTCATACCATCATCTCATCGGGTTTTAATATAACAAAACCTCAATAATATCAACAATAACATCCCAAAATATGTGAATCACCCAACGGTTAAATAAAATCAACTTTAAAATTTCAAAACTAGAATAATCCCAATATACTAAGTAAATTGGATTTTCCCTATACATGGTTCAGCTAATCTTGGGAATATCTTATTACCAAGTAACTATTTCCATATTATCCTTGGCTATAGGCTACAAAAAGTAAGTCAAGAAGAAAATAACCTTCCTATAATACCACTTTCTAACGTCCCGGTTCCGAAAGCCGCCTAGAGGTTCCCCATACCCGGTTGGTCACATGACCTCAAGCACATTTCCCCGAATTCCAGAGGATGTGGACTAGAAGAGAGGGTGTTAGGTGTAATAGTGGGGAACCTATACCCTCATTGGCAGAGTAACAAAGTAGATTTAAAACAAAAAGCAATAGCGGAATCAGTACTAACGCAATACCAAAGAAAACAATTGAAGACTCAATAAATAAACATATGGAGAACACACATATATATATATATATATGATGAATTACAAATATATCTAGGAAGATAGCCAAAAAAGTCAAAATGCTGAAATCCAATACTAAACCAAAGTACAACATGAAACAGATAAAATACCCCACAACATCGCAAGCCTCAGCTTGGTCCCATACTCCCCAGCTCTATAACAATTAAGCTCCTGGAGTAGAAGAGAAGTTTCCCTTATCTATACCTGCATCAATATAATCTTTTTGGGGCTAAAATCATGACAAAAAAAGCATGTGAGACTAATCCCAGTAGGCAACCACCCAAGGAGCTATTCCTAACAATCAGTGAATATATATCATAGGCTATACAAAATGAATCAGTAAACAAGGAAGTACACATAGTAACAATCCTAAAAATTCAATTGCATTTATTTTGATATATCAAGAAAGTAGCTAATCAAAAGAAAGTATCCCTCTGGGAAGTACTCATAGCCTAACCCCTCTGGTTTAGCAAAAAACAATCACAACCAACCCTCTGGGAAGTACACATAGTCTAACCCCTCTGGTTCAGATTTAGCACAGATGCTCTTTGGAAGCACTCACCGTCAATTCCCACTTTAGTCTCGTATCACAAACTAATAGGCACTCAAAGGAACCAATAAATTTCCAATCCCCCGTGTGGTTTTCATCGAGGAACTACATACACTACGAGGAAGAACTTACATCTATCCCCCATATGGTCTCACAATGTAACAGTAAAACAGACACTCTAGAGAAGCCCTCAACATCCATTCTCCCTATGGTCTACTACACCAGGTTCTCACGGCCCTATGTAAGTCAATCATGCAAAATGATACATGTAAGCCAATGTAAACCTCAAGAACTATGTGGAAAAACAATCCACAACATATTATAGGATGTTAGATAATAATCACTCCATCATAATAATACTAGGAATAGAAAGAAAACAACCTAACATGCAACTAGACCAAACAGTAAGAATAAGAAAACATAGTCAAACCTCCATAGCCTAAAAAAATCAAACATATTCATAATAAATCAACCTCTATCTAAACAAACAAGGAATAACATGCAATAACAGGGCTAAAACCATAAAAAGAAAATACCACGAATGAGGGTATTGGAAATTTTTTCACATATAACTAAATGAATAACTACAGAAAAGAAAAAACAACATACCTCAGCTTCATGATATCGATATATGTGAATCTCAGGCCTTGAATCTCCCCAGAATGCTGTAGATCGTACAAAACGATAAAAATGCTAAATTGAGAATAACTCGTGAGAGAGAAGAGACCAGGTGATTATGTTATAGAAAAAGGAATAACTCAACGATACATATCCAACACAAATAACAGAGATTGATTTAGATAATAGATGGTGAGTCAGGGGGCTCAGAGAAGATATGTGGTTATACAGATGCTCTCAGATGAAACGAGAAAAGAATTAGATGGTTTTATCCATCAGATGTGACCCCCGTCCATTTAATGAATAAAATGAATGTACATGACGTGTTCTTTAATGTACACTATGTGTACAAGCCATTTCTGACCTCCACTTTAGGCGGTCTCCATGTCACCACACACAGCTATGTGCTCAACCGTTACACTACCGACACACGACTACATGAAGCAATAGAGTACATAGTGCATACTTATAAGTACACAGTGTGTACTCCAGAAATTTACAGAAACTTCTCTTTCCCCCCAAAAACTACCAGAAAAGAAAACATACCAGTAAAAAAGATTTGGATTCTTAAAGAAGTTATTACCAATGTAGTTGCATATACTTTTCAATAAAAAGTTTATTGTAGTTGTACTGTTATTTTTCACATTATTCCAAAAACTATTTCAAATAACTCTACAACCTTAAAAGCTTAAAAACCCTCATGATATATTTTTACTAACACTATTTACAATTTTTATGAACATTACTCTAAAATGTTTTACTGTCATGATGCATTGAAATGTGAATTTGGTCATGGAAACCATGTAAGTGGTCCCATACATTATCAATGGATGTATCATATTGAGAAGTACTTTATTGATATATATTTTTATCTTAGGTAAAACATTCACGGAACCTCATTAAATGAGAAAAAATATTTTATTTATTTTATTTCACAAATAAAATTTTAATATTAAACCATAAATGAAAATGAAACGAAAAATTGATGTCTCTATTTATGAATGCTATTTTATAGAGGAGTTTCTATCCTTTTTTTTCATTATACTTGGTTGATATTGGGAAAATATTCACTCAAATTAAACTTGTTGAAAATGTATTGACTAAATATCAACTAAACAAGAAATAAAAAATCCTTCATACTGTTGGCCAATCAGTATAGAGTATCTAAAATTTTATAATGATATAAATAGAATTATTATAGGAACACTGATATGTTCTACATAATAGTGATATTAAGGATCCATTTATTGATAATATTAGGATACAAAAAAATATATTCATGAGATGACAATAATAGAATGAGATAGATATATCAAATACTAATAATAAAGAGCCTGTAATACCTTTTAAACGTCATGTAGGTTCATAAATATTTTAATAAATACTCATATTTGGTTGAGACATATATATATTTTTAAAAATAATTATATATGTTCCTTTTTTAAGATCATAAATAACATCGATCAGGCTTATTTGTCAAACGATTTGATGTTTTTCTCTCAAGGTACTCTAAATTAGGCAAGAAAATATAGTGATTATAGTGTAAATGGATTTATATTATATATAGTTGATAGATAAGTGGGTCTAAAAACATATAATAGTTGTAAATTTATAGTTTCATAATTGGGATACTTTGGAAATTTGACAGATATTATTGAACTAAACTAACACAAACATTTTTCTATTATTTTATTCAAATGAATGTTTGTCCATATTACTAGGGTTATTAAAAAAGATTCTATTGAATTTAGTTATATAAACTTTTATAACATTATGGATTTCAATGAGTATCAATTGTATTATCATTGTATCTTCTCATCACATTTGAAGTTGGAATATTATATGCAATATGTCATGGATGAAGGGTGGATTGAAGTTATTCACATAAATCAAATAGAATAGAATGATATAGGTAATAAATTGGAAGACTTTACCACTGTAATTAAGTGTCTTCAACAGAAAGAAGTTAAATTATTTTTCCATCATGATATTGAAATTATTCTTCTTTAATTGGTGGGTGAAGTAGATAATTTAATTATGGTTTAGGAAAATGACATGATTGAATGGAAAAATGGTTGTATGTGCAATTTTCCATTAACTTTTAAAAAACCTATGTTGTATGTTAATTTTTTCGAGTACTTTTGAATTTTTATCATATTAAAGTTTTTTTATTATTGATTTGTCTAGTTTTGGAAATGTAAATGTTATATTATTTTTAGGTTAAATCATTCCTAATCAAACCTATGTATATTGTTTTTCAGTGCTATGAATATGTTATCATTTATAAATTTGTTTTTCTATATAAAGAGTCCTAAATATATGTTATTAAGTTATTTTTACTTATTTTACTGAAAGGAATTCATAGAAATAAGTGATTCACAAATACCCTTTAACTGATAGTTAAAATTACCCCAACCATACTGATATAGTCATCAATACTTGATGATCCCTCAGTCTCCCTTGCTATAGCATCTAAGACACCCTTTGTATTCCCCCATCATTGATTACCACACCATCTGTATCCCTCTTAAAGAAATCTCACTGAACCTCTATCCACATCCCTCCATCATATCTCACACTACCACCCAATTCAGTATGTTCATCATGCAATGACTCTACAATAAGGGAACATATGGTCACTCTTTTTTATTCACAGTGATATTGGAGGTTGTTGACTATATGTACAAATTTTATTGTGAATATTGTTTTTTTATTTTTTTATACTAATAAATATTGTTTTCATAAAATATGAAACAAATGTTACTCCAAGGTCAAATATTAACTGATAAAGTGTCTGGAATCTAAACATATATAAGATAGTTTTTCCCTTTGATTTTTATGGGATCTGCATAGGCGATACTATAGGATTATTTGGCCATATTATAGGATAGTTTGTGGATAATATGGTTTCCCTAGTAATTGAATATTAATATTGGAGGCATATGCCTCAATATTGTAATAATTATGTTTCATATTAATTTATAAATTTAAATTTAATTAATTATGTCTCCATTTAATGACATTATTCAATTAATTTTCAATATTTGAAAAATAATGTCTTAGTACAAATGATATTCCACATTACCATTGTCGATCCTGTCATACAAGATTTTATTTTCATAAAATATAGTAATAAATGGATTCATTTTAAATGGATATTATGAAATGAATTAAATGATTAATCATTAACCACCCAATAGAAGTATGATATCTTACCTAAAAGGGTTTTTAGACTCTAGTGGAAGGTGTTTGTTGATGGATAATGCTATAAGAAGCACTTGGTATTTAAAATATATCAATATATTAATCTTATTTTACATATATACATATATATAAAAAGGATATGAAATTTCATACATTACTATTAAATTAAATTTTATTTATTTTATAATGATTCAATAAAAAAAATATCATGTCATGTGAAACAAATCATCCCCTATAATGCCAGTTCAAAAAATATTTCAAAAAAAAGATAATATATGGTAATATTCTTAGTAGATTAAATACTAACATGATAAAATTATATATTTCATTAATTGAACTACTAGCATAACATTGTTTATCATCAAAAAAAATTTGGCACCATGCATCCCATATGGAACATTGGTAGGATTTTCATTCAAAATCTTATGGGAGTAATGTGAATGATCCTAACAAAGAAGTTAGGATAGGAATTATTTGTTAATTATAATAACATATTTCTAGTATTCAAATTATTAATTATTATTGTATTTAATTTGAATGGTATTTATGTTATAGGTAAAAATAAATGAACTATTGGATGTCAATCACATGAATTCCTTCTCAACAACCTGACATGATCTAGTTTTCCAGTTCCCTAGTAAAGAGCATCATCGTCATGTTCGTAAGATTGGTATGGGGCCATTACCATTTGAATAAATTTTAGTTAACTGGGGATTTAAGTAGCATCTATTAATTTTTATAGTTAATCTATACATTCAGATGCTCACATGCAGTTTATTACAATTAAAAACACAATTGAGTAATATAGGGCTCATATATAGATTCATGGTGTGAAAGTCATTTCTATATATAATGAATTGGATTAATTATATCAGGAGATGATTGGATGTGTTATCAATGATATTTATTCAATTTATGGCTTCTGTGAGAAGGTAAATAAAATTATATCATAATCATTTAATATATAATATATTAAATTTTTATGTTTAAATTTAAATATTACTTAATCTATTAAAATTGCAAAGAAAATTCCATATAGTTTCCGACATTAGTGAGTGGAGATGGAGATAAAGATGGTGTCAATAATTATTCTCTGGGTATAGATAGATATTTTAATTTGATTTATTAGTTGTTTTTTTGTAAATAAACTCATGAATGTCTAAGAAAATGAACTGTTGATTTAGAAACAATGTTGTGGTTTGTGGAAGGGGATATCTTTATTTTTTATACATTACATGAAATCTATATTTTTTGTTTATTTTATAGGTTTTCATATAAATTATACATTATACTCATTATTGTTAGGATCATTTGGGTTATTTATTTTAATTTTTCCCTGTAAATTATTCCATTATTGTTTTATTACACTTTTATATGATTTAGTGGAGTAAATGTATGGAAATTTTCATGGGATTTTAAGAGTTGGTTTGGAATTGTGGTTGAATTGTGGGAACCTCTTCTTGAGGGTTTGTGTTAGGATGTTATTTAATTTCATCTATTTTATTGAGAGTAACCAAAGTAATTATTGTTATTGTATCTTAATATTGTGTAAAAGTGTGGTAAAGTAGTGAAATATAGGGTGTTTTTATCCTATAAAGGAAATGATGTCATGGACTAAAAGTTGTTTTTCGTGATGTGTGATATATGAGAAGGTAAAATCTTTGTATCATTTTCTTAATTGTTATATGAGAGTTTACATGAGAAGCTTACGATTAATATGATGAACACATGAATCTTAGTTGGACCATTTTAAGAGTTATTATTTGGTTTTCCCACATAATGAGTAGGTTAGATGAAATAAATGGGTGTATATGTTTTGGTTTTTTTCAATTGTATCTATTGTTAAAATATTTATTATTTTCATATTGGGGGTTTTGTGGGGTTTCCAGAATAAAAGTGGGGTTTTGTTCAAAATTTTATTATATATAGAGAGTTTTTGTAACACCCCAGGTAAATAAAGAATATGAAATCTTTATATTTATCCATGTTTGTGAATCAAATATTAATATTACTTTAAAGGGGATGCTATGCTCGATGGCATACCCAATACGCAACAATGAGTTTCTTGGGAATCTTACATTGCAATCTAATAATAAAATAATATTATTTTAAATGGTAGTTAACATGCAGACGTTGTATTGGTGGGAATGGATATAAATAACTAAAATATGATTATATATGTTTTTAAATGTTTTTACATTTATCCAAAGGCTTAAAATATGGAAAGAATTCAATTTTAGGCTTTTATACCCTAGTTCTCACTAATGGTTCACTTATCGCCTTTTGATGGAGAACTATAATTAAATATAGTTTTTATCACTCTTATAAATTCTTTTGGACCATATAAAACTCTTCTTTAGAATCGGGACATCAAATTTTACTTTGTGTAAATTTTTGGTATTTTTCCTATAAAGTTCATTTTTTAATGAATAGTGTAAAATGTTGTATTTTAATTCAAAACCTCTTTTTAATCTAATTTATTTATATGATTAGATTATCTTTTGAATTGTTTTTAAAGTTAAATTAGAAAATATTTCTACCACTAAATCCAATAGTGGTCATTGGAATTAATTTCACTTTGAAATCGGACTTAAACTAATGTCAATCTTTTGATACTTAGTGTTTCATAAAAACACGCTATTTGCTCTGACAGCAGGAATTAATTATTAAATTAATTAATGCAACTTATATGTTGTGAATTTTGTAAAATGGACTTCATTTTTGAATTTGGCATATCAAATATAGCTTAGGGTGAATTTTAGGAATTTTTCTGAAAAACTTCAATTTTTGATGAATAGTGAAACCACTAAGTGGTACTTATAAAAACTGATTTTTCGTTTAAATGAAATTTTACCACTTCTGTGTTTTGAATTTCAAAAATCCGACATACATGGTTGTCATTAATAAGTAAAATGTGGTTCAATGAGATAAAACTATTTTTTTGGTGAATAGTAACTTATTAAGTTTTTAATCGCGATTAGAGGTAATTAGTGTAGTTTAAGGTAAAAATAATGTTTTAATAATATGAAATGAACTTGACACATGTCCTAACCTCATTGGATGTGTAATGGCAGACCAAGACAAGCCATGGGTCAACATGGGGACCCCATGGAGCCACTTTGGTTGGGAAATGACATAAATAACTTTTTATTTAATGTAAAAGTAAAAATGACACAAACAAGATATGTTTTACTAAAACAATTTTTAAGTGGGGTTATACAAGTCAGATGTTTTATTATAAATAGTCATTGGAAAGCTAAAACGATTTCCTACATCATAGTAATTGTTTTATAATTTTTAGACATTAAATAAATTAAATTAGCTATGACATCATAATGATGCAGTGATGACATCATTATCTGACAATTTAAATAAAATGAGAAGATAATGTAAACTCTATGACCTACACATGTAAAAAACTTATTGGATGGGTGTATTAGAACCCTTATCACCTTATCCACGAATAATATCAATTTGGGAATTTTTAAAACCGTAACACATTTTCAAATAAAGTAATATTTCTTACTTTCCAAAAGTGCCCCTCCACTCCTCTTATAAAAGGCCCCCACCTCTACCTCATTTCACACACTCCTCAAGACTTTAGCTCGGCCAAACCCTTCCCATTTACTCTCTCCACATCCCCCTCCTCATCCTAGAGGATTCCCTGTGGGCAGAATCCTTTCAAAGGAAGCCTTTAGGCTCAAATCAAAAGGAGTTACACTTTTAAAGGTAATTCATTCTCTCATATTCATTTGTTTTATTTTGCTTTTCCAACCCCCTAAACTATTTTAATTTACTTCTTTTGGAACAACACCAGTATATTAAATATACTAGGATGTTGTTATAAGATTTATTCGAGCTAAACTCTCACAAAACTACATCAAATGGTTAAAGAACATACGGTTTCCGTGGATGGCGAAATTCTGCCTCCCGAAACGATGATTGTTCAATACTCATTTAACACCTTCAAAGGTGGCCATTATGATGTCACTCTTTTTATATATGATATATAATATGTTTATATTTTCCTTAAGCTTATGTTTTTTTTCATTTTGGGCATACCTTTATGGTTTCCATTATGGGTAAGCGTGATATCTTCATTTAAGGAAGTGCGGACTACCGCCCCCTCAAAGTGATTTGATTCGTTAAATACCATATGTGGGACGTATAAAGGATGGAACTATGATATTATATATTATATTATACTGGAATTATAATATACCTTTATATCATTATGATTCCATTCTATAAAATACGAAATAGAAATGAAAGTAGCGTTCATGCGTACGTACGGCTTACCGTCTCCATGAACGGTGCATTTCATTTCTTACCTCTAAATGATTATGTAATGGTATAAATGCATGTATGTACTCGATATATATGACATATATGATATCTACATCATGAATAAAATTCTGGATATAATAAACATTTGGCCACACGAACAACATGTAATTGTAAGAAGTCCACTTTCGACTTAAGAACCAAATATCGGCAAACCAAATATTATTAACTTAAATGATTACATAATGTTTATGACATGGTGATAAGTGATAGAAAAGGAATAATGAACTTGAAAAATGTTCTTAAGGAAGTATAAATTAACTCATGTTTATTATTCAGTATGATTAAAGAACGATCGAGTCAAGTCGGACCCGAGGTAAGGGATCCTACTCCTCTCTTTCTTTTTAAGTACACACTTTTATGTCATTCCATGTAAAGCTCATATTTCTTGTTATTGGGATGATATTTTATATTACACTTACTGTAATTTTTATTTTCATGTGATGAGAGACCTTATTCTCTCTCATCAATCCATTTTGGAAGTTTTGAGTGGCGCCGTTAGGCTGCCGAACTTTCGTAAGAGATCTAACCTCTCTCTTTCTTTTTAAGTACTCTCCTTTATGTCACTTCTTTTAAGATCATATTTGTAATGTTGGGGGATGTTATTTTATATTCCTCTTGCTGTAAATTTTATTTTAATGTGATGAGATACCCTATTTGATCTCATCAATCCATATTCGGATGTTTTATGTGGCGTCGTTAGGCTGCCGAGTTTTCGTAAGGGATTTTTCATCTCCCTTTTATTCCCGTGATATTTATGCTACATTTGCCACAAATTCCATTGAGTGGTGTATGTAATGTCCATTATTCTACTATTTGTGTAATATACTTTCATTTATGAGTATTTACATCAATGATCTATTGTCCTTCTTTCATGGGATGTATGTTTTGAAAGATACCCAAGTCGGTAAGGGAACCTTTCACCCTCCTCTTTTTTAAAAGACTTCTTTTGTTGGGTATTTTAATTTACATATTGTTATTTTGGTACATGTTCTCATATATCCTTATTGATGTAAATTTTATGTCCACGTGATGAGATACACTTTTTATCTCTCATCAACTCATTTTGATGTGATGCCGTTAGGCTGTCAAGGGAACTTTTTAACCCAATTTCGATTTCTTTGGGTTCAACATGTAGTCATTGAATATGTCATCCATTGAATATGTGTGAATGAACTTTTATTGTTTTACACTTAATATCCACTTATATTGGGTGTATTTATAGTTGTCACATATATTTTTGATATTGATTTGTCCTTAATTTAAGGATACCTTCTTTATAAGGGATTTCATCACATTTGACATTTCTATTGAGGGTTCATTGTTGTTATGCACCAATTCACTCTTATATGGTGTATATACTGTCGTTTGGAGTATTATATCATGAATCCATTTATTCTCATGATATTATAAATTTTTGAATAAATGTTATTCCTCAATTATTGTATTCAAGTGTCTCTAATTTTGGTAAAAACCCCTTTAACCAAAATATTGTTTTAAATGTTTTAATTATTTGTTCTTATTAATATCCATGTTTTCAAAATGGTTTTAAGGATTTATTTATATGGATATTAATGGTTTAAAATTTTAAGCTTCAAGGTGGTATAGGACACTTTGATTCAAAAATATCTTTATTAAATGTTCTAAATGGTTTTGGAAATGGTTTCATTTTGAATGGATTCATTATTTCAATATACTAAAATGTTATATTGTGATTGAAATGTGGAAATGTTATGTTTCCTTTATGCATGTTTTATGTGATACATTTATGTTATGGTTATTGGGAATTATTATGAAAATGGGTGGTTCCGTGATAAACTAAGGGCGGGTGAGCCCGATATAGCTCTCCAATGCATTGGGTAACGTGATGGAGTGAAACGTTAAGGTTTCTCCGAAGAGATTTAGGGAATATACTGTGATGGGTATTCCAAACGTAACTAAGAGGGTTACTCCCTACGTAAGAATGTTATGAATTCCTCAAGTTACCTTTATGTCTTATGTTTTCTATGATTTATTCATGATTTGATATGCCTATGTTTTATGGGTAAAGTGTGATTTCATTCTAATGTATATATGAACTCATGTTTCCTTTCCATATTTTTATAACTCTTACTGAGCTTTTTATGCTCATCCCAAGTTTTTGAAATGTTTTTCACAGGTCAAGGGAAAGGTACATGATGTGATAATAGTGTCGAGGATGTGTCAAGAAAGAATCCGTGTTATATTTTAAATATGTTTCCGTTGATGGGAATAATGAATACTGTCTTTTATATAACCACTTTGTTTAAATGTGGAATGTAATGCAAGTTTCATGATCTAATTCTCTAAAACTCTAAACCTGAAAAGATCTTCAATGTGTAATCTTGTAATAACTCAAGATTAAGTATGGTTTAAGGCTATGGCCTTATAGTTGGTATTAAAGGTCGGTTTAGATAACTTTAGAGGATAGAGTATTCTCTAAGCACAAGTGACATTACCATAATGGTTAGGATTTCAGAAAGAGTCCTAGTTTTAGATAAAGTGAATGAGTAAGTGTATCTTAGTGTTTACCTTCCTCATTAGTACATTATGGTTTTGTTGATATACTCACACTGACATTTCTGTTTTAAGTGAATGGATGGATCTAGCATGCACCAAAGAGACAACAGGTTTGAAGGAAACTGTGGTGGTTCTCTGATTAAGATACTAGATAAAATGGAGGATTCAATGAGGAAACTCGTGGTTATCCTAAACCAAATATCAAGGAGTCGTGATCAACCACTTGAACCTTGGTATGTTCCGTAATGCATCATGTACGAGATGACCAATCGATGTGGAAGTTCAGGTAATAATTATAAAGGTAACCTTTAGAGTTTATATGATCCTTACTTTTGAGGAAATTATGGGTTATTATATGATATGCTGGAAAATGAAAGGCATGAGATAAACTTGAGGTTAAAATATGTAATGATAATTTTTGATGATTTTATCCCTTTTTGGGGAATGATTTAAGAATTATATAGTTTTGGAAAAAGGACAACACGCAGACCGTGTGACAACCTGTCGCGTCGGACAAAGCTGCGGGAATCGAACCCACAACCAAAGTGAGACTGGTATTTATCGCCTACCACTGGACTACGTGAAGTCCCTGGTTAGTTTGACTGATTCTTTTTAGTTATATGATTTTATGAATTAAGAGTAATTTGATTTTGGGTTATTTATGAAAATGATTAACCTATAATGGAGGATATGTGATTAGGATAATTACTTTTCAATGCGAGACTTTAAGAGCAACTGATTTTGTTTGGAGATAAATGTTACGATTTAACATGGAAGACTATGTGACTGAATCCTTCAAATGTTTGGGTTTCAATCTTAGATTGGTTTACTTTGAAGAATTTTATGGACAAATTGTTTATCGGATGGTCCTCGTTGAACTTTGGGTTTTGTTGGACAAATTTTGGAGATTAAGAATAGATTTTCTTTCTAATGGGTTATCCTTTTCTGGGTTATCTGATCTTGTACCAATCTTTTTGGTTTTGGTTTTGGTTAAAACCTAAAGACATGGGATGTATATAGTTCGCTTTTGTGGATTAGGTGATTCTCTAGAAGTTGATTATAGTACTCTTAATGCGAACAAGTCTCCCTAAATACTCGTCTTTTGAAACAAATATGAGTTTGATTAAGGAATCTAGTAAAAGTTGAAAGTCAACATGATAAGTGATTATGTTTCCTTATGAATAAATTCCTCAATAAAAAGTAACTTAAAACAAAAATGTTGTCTATTAACTTTTCCTACTGGGGAATCAAATACTGTTTAACCCATCACAAGTTTGTGATTTTCTTGTTGTTAACTTTCTCTTAGACATGTTTACTATCACTCTCCCTCAAGAACATGACCCTATGTTTTCTCCTCCATGTCCATGTTTTCCTACTTGGAATCCTAGTATGGGTTAACTCGGGTGACCTCTATGCTTATCTTTCTTTTAATGTGATTGTTTTACCGACTCTTGTTCCGATGTGGGACTTTCAATGATGTTTCCAAACGCAATTTTAAGATTGCGAGGACGCAATTCCCAAAAGGGGGGAAGGATGTAACACCCCAGGTAAATAAAGAATATGACATATTTATATTTATCCATGTTTGTGAATCAAATATTAATATTACTTTAAAGGGGATGCTATGCACGATGGCGTACCCAATACGCAACAATGAGTTTCTTGGGAATCTTACGTTGCACTCTAATAATAAAATAATATTATTTTAAATGGTAGTTAACATGTAGACGTTGTATTGGCGGGAATGGATATAAATAACTAAAATATGATTATATATGTTTTTTAAATGTTTTTACATTTATCAAAAAGCTTAAAATATGGAAAGAATTCAATTTTAGGCTTTTATACCCTAGTTTTCACTAATGGTTCACTTATCGCCTTTTGATGGCGAACTATCATTAAATATAGTTTTGATCACTCTTATACATTCTTTTGGACCAAATAAAACTCTTCTTTAGAATCGGGACATCAAATTTTACTTTGTGTAAATTTTTGGTATTTTTCCGATAAAGTTCATTTTTTTAATGAATAGTGTAAAATGTTGTATTTTAATTCAAAACCTCTTTTTAATATAATTTATTTATATGATTAGATTATCTTTTCAATTGGTTTTAAAGTGAAATTAGAAAATATTTCTACCATTAAATCCAATAGTGGTCATTGGAATTAATTTCACTTTGAAATCGGACTTAAACTTGTGTCAATCTTTTGATACTTATTGTTTCATAAAAACACGCTATTTGCTCTGACAGCGGGAATTAATTATTAAATTAATTAATGCAACTTATATGTTGTGAATTTTGTAAAATGGACTTCATTTTTGAATTCGGCATATCAAATATAGCTTAGGGTGAATTTTTGGCATTTTTCTGAAAAACTTCAATTTTTGATGAATAGTGAAACCACTAAGTGGTACTTATAAAAACTGATTTTTCATTTAAATGAAATTTTACCACTTCTGTGTTTTGAATTTCAAAAATCTGACATACATGGTTTTCATTAAGAAGTAAAATGTGGTTCAATGAGATAAAAATATTTTTTTGGTGAATAGTAACTTATTAAGTTTTTAATCGCGATTAGAGGTAATTAGTGTAGTTTAAGGTAAAAATAATGTTTTAATAATATGAAATGAACTTGACACATGTACTAACCTCATTGGATGGGTAATGGCCGACCAAGACAAGCCATGGGTCAACTTGGGGACCCCATGGAGCCACTTTGGTTGGGAAATGACATAAATAACTTTTTATTTAATGTAAAAGTAAAAATGACACAAACAATATATGTTTTACTAAAACAATTTTTATGTGGGGTTATACAAGTCAGATATTTTATTATAAATAGTAATTGGAAAGCTAAAAAGATTTCCTACATCATAGTAATTGTTTTATAATTTTTAGACATTAAATAAATTAAATTATTTATGACATCATAATGATGCAGTGATGACATCATTATCTGACAATTTAAATAAAATGAGAAGATAATGTAAACTCTATGCGCTACACATGTCCAAATAATATTGTATGGGTGGATTTAGAACCCTTATCACCTTATCCAAGAATAATTTCAATGTGGGACCTTTTAAAACCGAAACACATTTTCAAATAAAGTAATATTTCTTACATTCCAAAAGTGCCCCTCCTCTCCTCTTATAAAAGGCCCCCACCTCTACCTCATTTCACACACTCCTTAAGCCTTTGGATCGGCCAACCCCTGCCCATGTACTCTCTACACATCCCCCTCCTCATCCTAGAGGATTCCCTGTGGGCAGAATCCTTTCAAAGGAAGCCTTTAGGCTCAAATCAAAAGGAGTTACACTTTTAAAGGTAATTCATTCTCTCATATTCATTTGTTTTATTTTGCTTCTCCAACACCCTAAACTCTTTTTATTTACTTCTTTTGTAACAACAACAGTATATTAAATATACTAGGATGTTTTTATAAGATTTATTCGAGCTACACTCTCACACAACTACATCAAATGGTTAAAGAACATACGGTTTTCGTGGATGGAGAAATTCTACCTCCCGAAACGATGATTGTTCAATACTCATTTAACACCTTCAAAGGTGGCCATTATGATGTCACTATTTTTATACATGATATATAATATGTTTATATTTTCCTTAAGCTTCTGTTTTTTTTCATTTTAGGCATACCTTTATGGTTTCCATTATGGGTAAACGCGATATCCTCATTTAAGGAAGTGCAGACTACCGCCCCCTCAAAGTGATTTGATTCGTTAAATACCATATGTGGGAAGTATAAAGGATGTAACTATGAAATTATATATGATATTATACTGGAATTATAATATACCTTTATATCATTATGATTCCATTCTATTAAATACGAAATAGAAATGAAAGTAGCGTTCATGCGTACGTACGGCTTACCGTCTCAATGAACGGTGCATTTCATTTCTTACCTCTAAATGATTATGTAATGGTATAAATGCATGAATGTACTGGATATATATGAAATATATGATATCTACATCATGAATACAATTCTGGATATAATAAAAATTTGGCCACACGAACAACATGTAATTGTAAGAAGTCCACTTTCGACTTAAGAACCAAATATCGGCAAAACAAATATTATTAACTTAACTGATTACATAATGTTTATGACATGGTAATAAGTGATATAAAAGGAATAATGAACTTGAAAAATGTTCTTAAGGAATTATAAATTAACTCAAGTTTATTATTCAGGAGATTAAAGAACGATCGAGTCATGTCGGACCCGAGGTAAGGGATCCTACTCCTCTCTTTCTTTTTAAGTACACACTTTTATGTCATTCCTTTTAAAGCTCATATTTCTTGTTATTGGGATGATATTTTATATTACACTTACTGTAATTTTTATGTTCATGTGATTAGAGACCCTATTCTCTCTCATCAATCCATTTTGGAAGTTTTGAGTGGCGCCGTTAGGCTGCCGAACTTTCGTAAGAGATCTAACCTCTCTCTTTCTTTTTAAGTACTCTCCTTTATGTCACTTCTTTTAAGCTCATCTTTGTAATGTTGGGGGATGTTATTTTATATTCCTCTTTCTTTAAATTTTATTTTAATGTGATGAGATACCCTATTTGATCTCATCAATCCATATTCGGAAGTTTTATGTGGCGCCGTTAGGCTGCCGAGTTTTCGTAAGGGATTTTTCATCTCTCTTTTATTCCCGTGATATTTATGCTACATTTGCCACAAATTCCATTGAGTGGTGTATGTAATGTCCATTATTCTACTATTTGTGTAATATAATTTCGTTTATGAGTATTTACATCAATTATCTATTGTCCTTCTTTCATGGGATGTATGTTTTGAAAGATACCCAAGTCAGTAAGGGAACCTTTCACCCTCCTCTTTTTTAAAAGACTTCTTTTGTTGGGTATTTTAATTTACATATTGTTATTTTGGTATATGTTCTCATATATCCTTATTGATGTAATTTTTATGTCCATTTGATGAGATACACTTTTTATCTCTCATCAACTCATTTTGATGTGATGCTGTTAGGCTGTCAAGGGAACTTTTTAACCCAATTTCGATTTCTTTTGGTTCAACATGTAGTCATTGAATATGTCATCCATTGAATATGTGTGAATGACCTTTTATTGTTTTACACTTAGTATCCACTTATATTGGGTGTATTTATATTTTTCGCACATATTTTTGAGATTGATTTGTCCTTAATTTAAGGATACCTTCTTTATAAGGGATTTCATCACATTTGACATTTCTATTGAGGGTTCATTGTTGTTATGCACCAATTCACTCTTATATGGTGTATATACTGTCCTTTGGAGTATTATATCATGAATCCATTTATTCTCATGATATTATAAATTTCTGAATAAATGTTATTCCTCAATTATTGTATTCAACTGTCTCTAATTTTGGTAAAAACCCCTTTAACCAAAATATCGTTTTAAATGTTTTAATTATTTGTTCTTATTAATATCCATGTTTTCAAAATGGTTTTAAGGATTTATTTATATGGATATTAATGGTTTAATGTTTTAAGCTTCAAGGTGGTATGGGACACTTTGATTCAAAAATATCTTTATTAAATGTTTTAAATGGTTTTGTAAATGGTTTCTTTTTGAATGGATTCATTATTTCAATATACTAAAATGTTATATTGTGATTGAAATGTGGAAATTTTATGTTTACTTTATGCATGTTTTATGTGATACATTTATGTTATGGTTCTTGGTCATTATTATAAAAACGGGTGGTTCCGTGATAAACTAAGCACGGGTGAACCCGATATAGCTCTCCAATGCATTGGGTAACACGAAGGAGTGAAACGTTAAGGTTTCTCCGAAGAGATTTATGGAATATACTGTGATGGGTATTCCAAACGTAACCAAGAGGGTTACTCCCTACGTAAGAATGTTATGAATGCCTCAAGTTACCTTTATGTCTTATGTTTTCTATGATTTATTCATGATTTGATATGCCTACGTTTTATGGGTAAAGTGTGATTTCATTCTAATGTATATATGAACTCATGTTTCCTTTCCATATTTTTATAACTCTTACTGAGCTTTTTATGCTCATCCCAAGTTTTTGAATAAAATTTCACAGGTCAATGGAAAGGTACATGATGTGATGATAGTGTCAAGGATGTGTCAAGAAAGAATCCATGTTATATTTTAAATATGCTTTCGTTGATGGGAATAATGAATACTGTCTTTTATGTAACCACTTTGTTTAAATGTGGAATGTAATGCAAGTTTCATGATCTAATTCTCTAAAACTCTAAACCTGAAAAGACCCTCAATGTGTAATCTTGTAATAACTCAAGATTAAGTAAGGTTTAAGGCTGGGGCCTTATAGTTTTGAGGGTTTTTGAGGATAGATATAGGAAAGGTAGAAGAGATTATTGCGGAGTATTTAATTTTTTTCTTCTTATTTGGACTCCTTATTATGGGAAATTTTATTATAAAAATTTATTTAATGTTGTTTTTTGATTTTTTGTGTTTTGGAAGTTGTTTATTGACATTTTGGTATGATTTATTCAGATGTGAAATGGGAATTTAAATGTGGTTTTCAATGTACATGTAGAGATGGTGATATTGTGAAATGATGTGTGGGGTTATATATTTAGGGTGATTTTATAAGATTTTTTGGAAATATAATGTGATGTCGTAATATTGAGGAATGTGGTTATTTATAATAATGGATTAATTAAAAACATTATGAGGTTTTTATGTGTTGATTTTGTAGGTACTTACTTTTTTTAGTGGTTGATTTGTTTTATTTTTATAAGGCATATTATTCATTGATAATGGGTCTTGGGTTGTGATATTTCTAATCCATGGATTTTAGATATTATTATTAACCACATAATTATAGGACATTGCTTATGTTTCAATGAATCATTATTTGATTTGGGATTAAATCTTTGTATACTTGGGATTTTTTTAGAAATATCATAAAATGGTTAAGCATATATTAACAATATTCCCATTTTTATTATTTATTCTCACTTCCAATTATAATTCCATAAATACAAGATGTAATTATATGTTGTAGAAATGTATATATTTTAATTTTGAAGAAATTTTCTCTTGTTTTTAGAATGTTTTAATTATATATAAATTTATAGATTCTCTATTATAATTTTTAGAATGTTAATGTGATTCTATTTCGTTTTCAAGTATTATACACTTTCTTCTTGATTTTTGTTGTTGTTGTAATCATTTTTAATTCAGGGTTTTTTAATTTCATTTTATGAATACTATTTATATTAATGAATGATGTTCATTTTTCTAGGGGAATTAGATTCTATACATTTTTAACAAAAATATTTATATGTGGTTTAAATATACTATATATATGGTAAATAAAATTTAGCGGCGATTTAAACACATATTATATATTATTGTATGTAGAAATAATAAAAACAGCTGCGAAAAACTCACTTATTTTGAGAGAAACAAATATTGCTAAAAATTGAATTAACTACAAGTAAATATCATTTCATGAAGCTTCCTATAAAACACTACTAAATTAGTGAAAATGAATCTATTTGGATGCTGAAAACAACTTTAATGGCGGTTTAAAAAGACCATAGTGGAACCATTTGATTGTAGTTTGAACCAAAACCAATCTAAAAATCATGTCTATAATTCCCTATTATATTATTTTGTTTGTCACTACACCACAATATGTCTACTATATATATGGTAAGAAGTAATTACCAATATATAATTCACTTGGGAATTCCATAATGGTGATAAAATTATTGGGATCATTTATGAAATTTTAAATAGATATATGTTTAGATTTCTTTATCTAAAGTCATGACCCAATGGAGGGGGAAACACCATGATGAATGTGTTGTATATAAATTCATGGTTACTCGCCTAGGGAAATGAAATTTGAAATTTTGAACAAACCATCCATGAATATTAGAGATCATCTAAAGGTTGATTTAACTCTGAATGCAGAGAGTACAAACAGATCACACTTGAGCCCAAATATAAAGGCACTTGATGAGTCTATATGAGATTTATCAAACTTTTGATTTTAAAATAGTCAATACATAATCTTGGATTATAGGACCATATTTTGAATCAATGAAATTGTTCATGATGATCACAATATAAATATGTGGGAAGGTTGATCAATATTATTTTACATTAAGTATTAGATGCTTGAAAAAATTATAGTGTGAACCCTGAAAAAATATAATGTTGTGTGTGTTACAACTATCTCTATCAGATTATGACACATTACTTCATTGATTATCCTAAAGTAACCATTCATTCACCCCATTGATGGTATATTATAATTTGGGCCTATAAAAACATTATATATTTTGATGTTTTAAATAAGAAAATTTCATATAGAAACAATGGATTATATAATAGTATAAAATATCACCCATCATATTGAAATATATTAATAATTTTCTCACTTTTAATCATGTTCAAGATTTATAGTGTCATTTTTATATATTATATGATAAATTTATCCATGAATTTTCTAATAAATCATTTAAAATATCCATTCCAAAATGATATACATTCCAATGTGTTTTATAGTTTCTAACATGAAATTGTTCTTAATTTCTCTAAAGTCATCAAAATTCCCCATTCTATTAAAAATCAAAAAAACACATTGAATTAGGTTGTTTAAGTCCAGTTATCAATTGATATAATGATATATATATATATATATGAAAAATTATATCCTAACACAAATGAATTTTTATTTTCTGTCAAGGAAAATATCAACATACAATTAATAATAATAATCAATGATAGGGTATATATCTTATTTTATTCTCATAATTATTGATTTATAAAAAATATTAAAATGTGAAAAATTCATCTCAATACATGGTTAATTATTCTTACTATTGTCTAAAATTTCTAAATTCTATTCTATTTCATTATAATAATTTAATCTTTCATCTATATCCATTGTCACTTTTATTTACGTTTATATGAAATTATTTCACACATCACCCAAGATTCATTTAAAATGAGTTATTCTAAATCATAATGTATAATTATTTTATCTATTGGCCTAAATTTTTTTATCTTTATTTTAAAAATAATAATAATAATAACCATTGTTAAATTCAATAATTATATCTCTTAAGATTAGGGTTTGTTGATATTGGAAATGAAATTCAAAAATGATCATGGAATATGTTAATATCTTCTGTATAATGAATAATATATAATTAAAATTCAATAAAAATTCCTATTTATTATGGTACTATTTTATATAAAATCACATATCTCAAATTGTTTTCCACTTATTCTTATCTAATATAGTCAAAAATAAAAAAATAAAAAAATATAAAATTCTTCACATATTCTTTATATTTTTCTCTCACTATTCCTAGTGGGAGTTTATAAAATTATAATGAAAAATAATTCATATACCTTTCTCCCATAACCAAAAGTAATTTTTCACAATCTCTATATCTGATCATCCCATTATTAATAAGTATAGATAAAAAATTGAATTTTTCCTAGACTTAATTAAAATTTAATCATGAAAAGTACACATAGTATGGAAATAATTGAAAATTAGGCTTCTAATATAACACTTTTAATATGTTACACATTTTTTAAAATGGTTCAAATATGGAATTAATTATGCCCAAAAATTAATATCCTATAATTAAATGATTTATAAAAAATATCATATAACTTAAATTTCCAATACCCTTTAGTATTATATTTTTAGGGAACCAGAAATATCCCATAAATAACAAAACTAATAAATTTCAATTATTGTTATTTCTTAAAATAATAGGTTCTTTAACAATATTAATACCCATAGAATTTCTTTTAATAATTCATTGTATTATTATTGGTTCCCTAGGCAAAAGAAAATTATAAAAATGGGGTGATACTTGAAGCTTTGTAAAGGGTAACAAACATAATAATCTATCATAGAATAAACAAGGAATGAGTAGTAAATTAATAATAAATAACTATCAAATAATTCCATAGAACTAATAACAATATCATGAAATTTATCTATAGATAATATAATAATATAGAAAATCACATAAAAAATAATAAATGATTTTATATTGATTGAATCAATAACGTTGCACATCTTAATGTTACCATTATGGCCTCATTCTAAGTAGTTATACAATAATAGGTAATTTATATGCCACATACCTAAACTAGTTTGTTTCATGTGACCTATCAATGAATCAAGGGATACATAATTTCATGGAACAACCATCACTTAAACATACCATCAATACCTCGACCATGAGATTTTAAATAAATGGGCAAGAATATGCCCAATACTAAAACATGTTAGTCTCAAGAGATATACTGATTCATCCAACGGTTATATTATTAGGGGAATCACCCACTAATAAATAAGTCTAAGGAATATATCATATAATTAGAACATATAAAAACACAATACATAATAAACATGTATTTTTAATTAATACTAATCTATATTGAAATAATAAATATGGGGATCTTTAATATTTACTCATTCAATTAATGGAATAATATCTTTGGATCACCCTATATATTTTTTAATTTTCATGAACTATACTCATATGAAATAAATTAATAGAAAAAAACTATAATTTCATCATATATTAATAAAAATAGTAGAATTAAATGACTTTCATGAATATTTACAAAAATCTAGATCAAAATCTATCTCGGGTAAAATCAGGGATGGTATCATCAGATCTTATATGAATTGAGGAAAAATAAGCCACAATGGGTGTTGAAATAGATGAAAAAACGTAATACGATATCTAGAAAAATAAATTTAAAAAATAAAATAAATACACATTAGGTTTCAATAAGTTTTGTTCCATTGGAAATATTTTAGAAATCAATGATAATATAAATTATTTTTTGAAACCATGAAACATTATAATGGAAGCTACATAAATAAAACTATAAAATATGGTTGGAGAATACATTCATGTTGAAAATATTAAAAATATATTCCTTTACAAATTATTTAATGGAATTAAAAAAAATATAAAATTAAAATAATCCATCACACAAGTATAAATAATTACATCCATAATAAAATATAAATAATGTGGACATAATGGTAAAATAATACCAATAGAAAATAAGTGATAAGGTTGACACCACTTACAAAAATATTTTTAGTTTAGTTTTAACACATTGGGATTTGAAATTGTATGAATAAAATTAAACCCTAGAAATAACCATATTATAAGAAAATAGATTGGTCTTAAAATAAAAAAATATATAATTTACTTTGATGAAAACCTAGACATAGATAACATCAATTTAAAAGTGATATTGGAAAAGAAACTCTTTCAATGATTGGTATATTTAAAGATATAATATATCAAGGAAAATATTAATTTAAATTAATTAAAATATAAATAAAAAAATTGTAAATACTATATAAATCAATGATGGGTTATAATGCACCTAATGTTAGAATAACATTGTTAACAGAGAAGGGATATAACAGAATGAAAGAAATATGAGTTAATAATCCCATTACCATGAGTCCCGATTATACTCATACACCATCTAACATCATGAATTATAAAATCAGATTAATTATTTACCTTATTAAAAACCATTTTCGAGTTTATGTATTTACTATTATTCCTTGGATTTTTTTTATTATCATGTTTCATTCATTTAATTAATTGGTATTGTTTATGTCAGTAGTTTTGAGAGCATATGGTTCAGAATCTATAAAAATTTTGGGGGTATAATTATATGATTAAAAAATAATTATATAATGGTTAAATAATATTCATATTTTTCATGATATTTTATCAATATAATTCTTAAAGATAAATTTCTCATTCATTCATGAAATACTCATCATTTAAAATATTTTCCTGTATAATCCTTTTAGGGAGAAAAATGACTATGATTGTTTAATTTTAATTTAATTTTTATGAAAAAGTTATTTAACATTATAGAATAACAATAATTTAATTAATTTTATATTTATGTCATAATACATCAAAAAATAAATTTTTAATAATTTTTATGAATGATGTATGTTTATGAAAACATCATCATTCACCTTTGTAGAACAAAACTACCATAATGAGAGAAGATTTTCAAAAGAGATAAAAAAATGAAGGGGAAAAAAATATAATTGAGTATTATGGTAATCCTATATTAAAATGAAACTATTTTTTATTTTTAAAGACTAGTTCTTCTTTTGAAATGATATGGAATAAACTGAAATGAAAAGACACAATTATGAAAAACCTGATATTTTGACATAATAATTGATTTTGAAAAGTGTTTTGTGTGTGGTGATGGATCATATATAATAATTTAATGATAAGAATTTTACCAATACCATATTAATTAAGTAATGAAATCAAAATAAGGGGAGCTTTAATGTATTTTAATACAAAGAGTCATTATTTTGAAAGGAAGATAAGGATTGCAATCCCTTTCCTATTTGATTAAGTATAATTCATTTAGATAATGTTTTTATGTATTTAGAATTATAAAAATTTAATTGAAAATATGTATACTTTTTTGGGTAGAAAATTTAGATAAATAAGAATAATCGATGTGCTTTGAAAAGGATAAAACGGGTCCCCATAAAAGAAACAATTAATAGTGCTTCACAAATATTAAGTGTTTAGGAATCAAGAATATAATTATTAAATGTTGAGTAGTTAAAAAATGTAAAATATATGATATGATAGACCATAAAGTATCCCCAATTGAATGTATTTAAAATTTAACATTTTTTATTAATTTATAAATAATTTTTAATACAAAATATCCTCTAACATCAATATCTGGGGTTTTCTCTTAAATTTTCATTAAAAATGAATAGATAACTATGATATTATGATTTAATAGTTACATAATTCTTACAATATTATTTTCATCTATAAAAATAATCTAATAGCAAAATTCATCCAAATATTATAATTTTATTGATTTTATACACCATTTAATTATTTTTTCTCCTTCTTGAACAAGTATAGTATAGATGTTGTGTAAGAGTTTTAGATAATTATTATATTGGTAAATATTAAAAAAACTAATAACATAAATATATTTTATTTATTAACAAAGATTACCATATAAATTATTTTATAATATTAATTATTCTCATTTATATCATGATTACATTTTTGAGATAAGACTTTTTAGATTTCTTATATTATAAAATAAATATGTAAAAATTTGGATGATTATCTTTCTAAATAATGAAACAATTCATAAATATACATAAAATTAATTTATTATTAATTATTTAAATATATTATGATTATGAAAATACTTATAACTTCATTGAAACTATTCTAATGACAGTAATTAAACATTTCTAATACAGCACAAAAACTACATCAACACCAATACATGTTCTCATATTTATCTTTAAATAAATATTTTTATAATAAAAATAATATTTATATGAAATTTTAATTATAATTAAATTTATGGTTTGTTACATATGTTTCATAAATATTTATTTTGTATTTATTTAATGATGATTACATAAAAGATATAATATTCACAAACACAATAATTTTTAACTATTCACAAACATAATATAATTGCTTAGAAAAATAAAAATTCACTATAATCTAATTTTGAAGCATTTCAAAAAAACGTAGGAAATTTTAGTACTTATAATATCAAAATTTTAAAAATTTATATTTTAAATAATACCATTCAATAAATAAATAGACAATTTGTTTATAATAAAAAACATTTATTTGTCAAATAAAACATCATATGTTTTCCTTTTAGATAATAAAATTAATTATAATATTACCATGAAAAAAAATATTAAAATTAATATATATTTTTTATTTAAATATTAATTTCCATAATATCCAATAATAAAATAGTTTTTAATATAGATTAAAATTAAAAACAAGTTAAAAAATATATGTATCATTTAAATAAAACATATACGGGGTAAGGAAGTAAAATTAATAATTTAAAATATATAACTATTATCTAATTTATTATATAATATATTTTGATATATGATATTAACAAATATACTTGTTTAATGTAATCATTTAAATTCACAATCATTAAAATTAATAAACCATAAAGGTGATTCATTTTTAAAATTACGCAGGTTGTCCCATTCATCCTCCTCAACTGAATTACATCCTCATTATTTAAATTTATTCTAGATATATATGAGTGAATTATGAAATATGATTAATATAAAATGAACATTTTATTATGAACATTATATTATAGGTTAATACTGAGAACCTTATTATATCTAAAATAAATATTTCAAAAACCATTGGGGTCCCTTTATAAGACTCATACATGTGAATTTATTTTTTGAAGTTATACCTTGATATTTGGGGTTTGTTTTCAACATACTCCAGGATAGATTTATCTTCCTTGAGTGTGAATAATTATTTTACCATCATGGTATATAACATGATAAAATATAATTATTTTAATTCTATCAATTTCATAAGAGAAATATGATCATTAGGTCGTATGTTTCTATCAGTTTCCTCCTATAACTTATGTCACATTCCAAATGATGAATTAAAAAGATGAATTTTTAATTCCCAAAGAATGAAAATAATCTATTAATGGATCATGATATCTACTATAGAATATTTTTCATCATTTTATTCTGATTTTTTATAAGCTATTCTCTATATTTCTATAAATATACTAAAAACCGAATTAGATTGAATAATTACAGACATTTACCAATGAAATAAGAATAAATTATCATATAAAAAGGTAATTATTTATTATTTAGAACTTATATATATACAATGAAACCCCATGATTAATACAAATCATTCTAAATATAACTCAACCCTAAATATTTTCAAAATATAATTAATCAAATTCAAAACATAAAAATTATAAGAAAATGATAACATATTCCTCCATGATATACCAATATTTTAAGAAAATTACTTTAATCACATTATTATCAAATAAATCTCCAACATTATCTATAATTATAAACTTATGTTCCCAAAATCAAACTAACATTTTCCCAGAATTGCTAATATTAATTAAACATTAAATCACTTACCAATACTAATGTTATCTCATCCTTAGTCATGTATTCTTCCTAAAACCCAATTATAATCTCCAAAAATATAATTAATCACCTTAATATAAAATCATATAATTACTCAAAATAATTTCCATACCTTTGAATTTATGATCACCCATAAACATATCAACAAATGATGATATCTACAATAGTTAAATTATCTTCAAATGATTACATAATAACCTATATGTTTATATAAATAATAATCTGATACCGAATACAACAATTTTAAAATAAGAATCCCATTACTAAAAGATTTATCGAAAATATCAAAAAATACATACTTAATACCTTTTCGGATTATAATTTTAGATAATTAGAAAAATACCATACATAAAAAACCCTAAAATTTTACTTAGTGTTATTTTTTCAAAAGAATAGGTTATTTAAAATTATAAATCCTAATAATATATCCTTGAGTCATTAATTATAATACAAATGGTTCCTTTGAGAAAAACAAAACAATAAAAATGGTAGTTATCTTATTCTTAGTAAAAGGAGGTGTACATCGAAAGCTCTTATAAAATAAATATGTATTGAATAATATGAAAATAATAAATAACAATCAAGTAATGTTATATTCATAATGGCATGAGAATGAAATATATCAATGGTTAAAATAAAAATATAAATAATTAAATGGAAAATATTAAGTGATCTCATATAAATGGAATGCATAATCATATCTTTTTAGTCTTTCCATCATGTCCTCATGATAGGACTTCATACCTAAATAAGAAATCATGAAAAAAATACGAAAACAAGTTTGTTATATGAGACATACAATTTTACTGATGGTCTAAATAATTTAGGGGCCCATCTTTCAATTATTTATACCACCATTGAACTGGTGAAGATATTACAAATAAATGGGAAAGAATCCACTAAATACTTATGCTAGATTGTCTTATGATACCCACCAATCCATCAAAGGGCTGTATAATTTAGGTCCAAACCCATCACTAAATTTTTTTAATGAATCTATAATATAAAATTAATATATAAAAATAAAATACATATTTAATATGACATTATAATAAATAATTACTTATATATATATATGAATTGTTAATAATTACTAAGTCTATAAACTTGATAACACCCAAACTCACCCTTCATAAAATATACCATCCAATAACCATACATGCGCATGCCACATGAACATGGAATCATTTAAAATCCTATAAAAGATTAATTATAACAGGATAAATAATGTGTATGATGAATATTTCCACAAAAAATGATCATAATACATCAATAAAAATAATGTAGACGGTAATATTATAGTATAAAACTAAAAAATTAAAATAAATGTTAAAGGATGTTTCTATAGTTATGAAACACTTAATAGTAGTCTTAAGAAAATTAATTTTTGTAAATATATAACAAATACACTTTTTGTTTGTAATAAATTTTATTTCATTATAAATATGTCATAAAATAATGGGAATATAAATGAATATTTAAATGCATGAAAACGTGGAAGAGAATCATCATAATAAAAATTGACGAAAATAATGGGACATTGCATTCATTTGGAAAATATAAAAATGTGATTCCAAATACAATTTGAAAATAAATTTAAATATAAATAGAAATTTTCCTTAAAAAATCATATAAATATATAGAAATACATATATAAGATAATATAAATATTATGGATATGGTGGAGAAATATTGTCAACCAAAAATATGAGATAAGGTTGGATTAAGATAAAATAATCGTTTCAGATGAATTATTAATAACTGGGATGTGAAATTGTAATAAGACTTGTTAAACTATTACATAACTATAATAAAGAAAATAGAGGGGGTTTAGTGGATAAAAAATATTCAATTTACTCTAACCATAATATAGACATAGCTAATATCAATTTCAATTTAGGTTTGGAAAAGATTCCCTTATCAGAGAGTAGAGGTAACATCCATATAGGAAATAAATGTCTACCTATATTTTTCATGAACCTCAAAATGCATATCAGAGATAAGAGACATAAGTTTCCACTCACAGCTAGCCTCTTGAACTGCATGTATCTGAGTTCTCCTACTCAACGCATCAGCCACTCTATTTCTTTTTCTAGGCACATAGGTAAGCTCAAATTCAAAGGGCTGAAGTTACTCAACCAACCTTCAATATCTCAAATTTAGATCTCATTTAGTAAATATATACATGAGGCTTTTGTGGTCAATGTAGAACACAAAATTTTCACCCAAACTATATTGTCTCTAACTATGTAAATCATACACAAATACAACTAACTCGATATCATGCATCGGGTAGTTCCCTTCATGTGCCCACAATTGTCAAGACCTATATTCAATGACTCTTTTCTCTGCATAAGCACTGCTTCCATCCTGATACCTGATGTGTCGTATTAAATGGTGTAACTATTTGCCAACTCCAGAAAAACCAGTATTGGTGTGGAAGTCAATATCCCTTTTAGCTCCAGAAAGGATTAATCATAGGAATCTGTCCACAAGTACTTCTCACCATTCATAGTCAAGCCTATTAGTGGCGCTGTTAATCTTGAAAGGTCTTGAATAAAGTTCCAGAACTAACCAGCCAACCCCTGAAATCTTCTTACCTCAAAGTCGTTCTTAGGATTGTCCTATAAAACTTCTGATATTACATTATATAGGTTTACTAATACTCCTGTCTCTGAGATAACACAACCCATGAAATGAATCATGTCAATCAAAAAGTTTCACTTTGAGTGTATAACATATAATGGATATTCTATCATTTTACTCAATACAATATCAAGATGGATGGAATGGTAGTGTCGAGTGTGAGAGTACACCATGATAATTGACATGAAGACTCCCATAAAATAATAAATGTAAGGATCGAACACTCAGTTCATCAGTGCCATGAAAAATGTCGGTGTTTTTGTGAGACCGAATGACATAACCAAAAACACGTATAGTCCATACATGCTCTGAAAGGATGTAAGAGGTATATATGATGGTATAATGTGCAATTGATGATAACTAGATCTCAAGTAAATCTCTGAGAACACTCAGGAGCCATGGAGTGGATCAAATAGATCATGAATCCTTATCAAGGGATATCGGTTCTTGACTGTCAACAAGATTAGATTCTGATAATTCACACAAAGTATGAGGGTATCGTCTAACTTCGTAACAAAATGAATAAGAGAACCCCAGCGAGAAGTACTAGGTTAGATGAAACACTTATCGTGTATATCCTCTAACTACATCTTTTTCTCTTTTAATTCTATTGTAGGAAACCTATAAGGATGAATGGACACCAATGCCGGTCTTGTCATAATCTCAAGAGATAAATCAATATCTCTCTCTGGAGGCAAGCATGAAAAGTCCTCTAAGAATAAATCTCTAAAATGATTCATCACTGGAGGAAGTTCCATTTATGATTTCCCCTGGTCATCCAAATGTAAAATTAAAATTTTGACTGTAATTCCTCCCAATCCATGATTATCAAGTCGAGCCCTGCACACTTTGACATCCCATTCACCCTTATGTAGAATCGAAATGACCTTTGGGGATGTGAAACTCACCCTCCAATGATAGCCATCAAAAAATGGTTGAAAGAATACCTATCAGTAACATTTGATAATGACACTGAAACCTTTAATCTCTAAGACATAGAGGTCCCATAAGACATGACACCCTACAACCTTAAGAGGGAACTCTTTTCACTGATGTACACTTTTTGTACTAATCACCAACCGAGTTACTAGCTTCATTACAACCTCACATGTAAAGATACAGATCCAAAGGCTCTATAAAATGGAATAAATATATTAAACTATGGTAAGACCCTATATCAAAATGTTTATAGGCTAAAATTGAGGAAACTAGAATCGAACCCTAACCATAGAGGCTCAGGGATCCTGATCATTTTGGGTTTCTTCCATCAAGAAACTATGACCTATATCGCAGGCCTATGACCCTACCTACCTACCCTGAGTTGATTCACCCTATTGCCATTGAAAACCTTTTATATGAATTATACATCCACACCCACCTCTTCATCCTGAATGACCTGATGAACTCAAATTCATTCACTGATGAGGAACTCGTGACCCCAATTCTATATGTGGAGTAAAAATATATCCCCTCTCACTTGCTTCTAGTGATAAAATCCTACAAAAAAACTGAATTTGACCCATATTTCCACAAGATATGCACTCAACTGGGTCTCTCGGGCACTACACTCTCGTATTCCCATTCATACCGCACCAGTAGCACACAACTTGTCAACCTAAAAAGACATCACGACTGTTGGAAGAACCACCATGTTTAAACTCACTATAGTGCTTCCTGCTATCAGACGAAGGAGTAGCAGCCCTGGATGTTGAACCACACTACCTTACATCTCCCAACTATCTCGGATTGTGTTTAGTAATTAGCGCCTGATAAACTATAGTAGTCACCGAAGTCACCCGGAAATCATTTACCTATGATCAAATGTTGTACCTGAGACCATCCTCAATTTACAGATCTTGTGATAACTCATCACCCCCAGAAGAGGTGTGAAGCACTGATGCTCTTTAAAATTTGAAGATTAATCAATCATTTAAAGAGTTCCCTACTCCATATACAAGAAATCGCAGGCTCGATCGGACCTCAATGTCTTTTGGTAGATTTAATTATATAAGGTCCTCTGAAACTCTTCCAAAGACATATCCCAATGATGTCCTACCAAAGAGATAACATCCCACAATATCTTGAAAGATTCATGGAGTATGTATGTTTCAAGATTAACCCTTTTCTCTAGAGGTGAATCTCAAAGCTAAAAGATTGAAATCGTGGCCTCCAATCATGACTCTTCAGCCTGTGGTCCTCCATCCATTTAGAATGTTAGAGGATGTTGTTGTGGGAACACCCACATCAACTGTTCTATAATCTATGTAGGATGTGGTGACCCCTGAAAAGCCAATATCATCCTCATATATCCATCACAGATCTATGAATCCACACCCGCGTTTGGTATAATAGCTAGTGCTAAGACAATCTTGATAAGAGGATCTACTAGTAGCCCATGATCTACTATTTATAGTGTCTAATAATTGCCCTATACCTAGCATACAACCAGAGGAAATATTGTTCACATGACTCTACAAGGTAAAGTGAAAAACTAAGTTTACAATTATCAAGGTCTGCAACATAGATGTGCAAGAACAGAACAGGAGAAGAAAAACATTCATGTTTTACAAAAGAGGGTTACACGGTGTGTAGAAACACTACAAAACTTATTCCCTTAAGATTTAACATGGGTGTGTACCTCAACCAACCGGGTCATGTATCACCACATACAAATATCATGTTTTTAATGAGGGACAACGTGTACTTGAATATTCCCTCCTAACAAAGTACTTCTACATGGCTAGAACTACACAGTCCTACAGGTGTAACAATACATGAGGTGTTCACCCTAGACACGACATGTACTACTTAAGTTGCATCCACCAGTGTCTTTAGTCACATGGATAGATACTCGGTTGATTATCACATAGTGTGTACAATCTATAAATATCATGTACAACCCATGTTTCATCCACCATTTTCATTATTCACTCAGCCGAATACATGGTCGAATACAACACAATGTTTATTCATAGTTCACAGCATGTTCCACCAAATGTTTACCAACCATGTGTCTTGGCACACAAAGTGAGTCACATTACTAAAAACTGCACGACATGTATATATGGTTCACAATGTGTACTTAAGAAAATTCAATTCTTCCAGAGTAGAATAACACATGGTGCATGTTCATAACATCACACACTGTGTTGTCTAGGTTTTCATAATGTAAGCCTCTAAAATGTTGTAGGAACCCCCAAAATCATAAAATTTTTGCCAAGGCATGACATTTTATTATATGTGGGAGCCCATACTCTCGAAGAATAAATGTTTGAAATCCTTATTCATGTCATATTTAACAAATTCAATAAATTTTCAAAAAAGATCCACTAAATTTCGATCCATGAGGTCCCATAACTCGTTAGGGGAAACAATTAGAAGATAAAAAAATTATATTTCCATATACCATTACCCTGTCCAAATAGACGTTATTTCTTTCGCAACATCTATACAAACATCATGCACATCTAGCACCAAATCTATCACAAAAACATGAAAATAGTAATGATACCTAAATGGAATGAAAAGAATGCATGACGTGTGATCTCTAGAAAGATACTATATGATGCCTGAGATGAAATACCTTATTCTCATCAGGTTGAAACAGAAATAGAACAACAATGATATCAATAATAATAGTAATAAGTATGTTAATCAACCAATGGTGAGATCAAAAAAACTTTAACAATTGAAAAACAAGAAAAATTGAAATACTCGAGGTAACTTGGCTTTTCCCTGTACATGGGGTAGCTACTCCTGAGAAAAGATTATTAACTACCACCTAATTTTTCATATCCTAGTTTATAAGCTCCAAAATAGTGAAGCAAATTAGAAAATAAACCCTCCTCTGATACCACTTTGGAAGGTCCCAGAGTTGGGTGCCACTAAAAAGTGCCCTGAACCTAGTTTTCCACCTAACCTCAAGCGCACTTCCCAAAATTCTAGAGGTTGTTGACTCGAAGTGTGGGATATGGAGAGAAATTGGGGAAACTATTCCCTCATTTGTATAGAATACACAATTGAGTAACAAATAGTAAACAAAAGCGTAAGTAGTAATACCACAAAAGTAAACGACGGGCGACTGTAAGTAAATACATCAGAAGGACAACATATATATATATATATATATATATATATATGATTCCTGATATATGTTTCTATGAAAACATCCAAACAAGTCACAGTTATAGAAGGAAATTTAGAAACCAATGTACAAAAGAAACAAGTAGATATAGTAGCATCGCAAGCCTCAGCTTGGTCTCAAGCTGTCTAGCTCCAATAGAAAACAAGTATGAGATGAAGATAGGCACTTGAACATATCTATTCTTGCAACCATATAATCTATTTGCGACCATTATTATTAACCAAACATGGTGTTAGAAGAATCCACGTAGGCAACCACCAAAGGATTTGTGCCTAACTATCAGTGAATATATATAGAAAGTGATATGAAGAAATGATGAAATAAACTAGAAATAACTCAAAAGTAAATAGTCTTATAACTATCAATTACATTCATTCACATTTATTATTCATCCTTTGAATCATGTAATCTTGGGATATTTCTTAATCTCTATATCCCCTATTTAATTGTAAGAAAATAGATGTCTCGGAATAGCATCTAAAAAATCACGTTAGACTGAGTCCAAGATTGTGCTTTGGCATGGAAGACTAGTGGCAATCATTCAATCGTACATGAAAAAACCTATAAGAAATCTCCCACAATCAAAACCCTTTGGATAAAAATAACATCAATTCATAAAATAATGACCATATGGGAATCTCTCATGGTCTAACCCCTTTGGTCTAACATAGCACTAATCATTTTTAAACGACTGCGTAGGAAGCTCTAACGGTCAATACCCCCAGGTCAACATGGGATCAATAAATTATAAATGACCTTATGGGTAGCTCTCACGGTCAATACCCCTAGGTCAACATAAAAACAAAGGCTCTCAAATTCCTGTGTAAAAAAAGGGAAACCCATACAGTTTTCCTGATTCAATGCTCTCAAGGCCCATCCAAAAAAATAGATTACATTACATACCATAGAAGCTCAAGAAATCAATAACCACTACATGGCTAAAATTCACAATGCATTTTACCTAATAAAAAAAACTTCATCATGAGTAATTAATGGCATAGATATACAAACCTATACAAAACAACCATAAAAATCACTCAAGGGAAACACACCAATGGGGTGTCCCATAAACAAGGTGTTAAATGTTACACATAAGAAACAATATTTTATTAATCAAACAAACCAAAGTAGGTTGTTAAAAAGGTTAAATTCCAGATCATGAAATACCCAAATTTTGGGTATGTAGAATCTTTAGCATATATAATCCAATGAAGGACATTGAAAGGTACAAACCACCTCCCTCGATATCTCATGATCGATATCCTTGAAAGCCAACCCTTGAATTGGCCAAGATCATCATTTATCTACAAAAAGGTGAAAGACACCCAACCATGAATAACTCATGAGAGAAGAAGAATAATTATGAAATTATCTAGGGGTTTTAAGGACTCACTAGTGGGATTCCAACACACTCTATAGTGTCTCAATCAGTGCTTAGATAGAGAATCAGGAGGGGCTCGAAGTTCATGGGCCATTTCGTCACTCCCCTATATGAACCACGTGGGTTAGAAGAAATTTACGAACATAAGATGCACCCCCACTATGATATTTAAAATAAAAAATAAATGTTCACTGTGTGTTCATTAATAGTGCATACCATGTATTAGCCTCAATCAACCCCTAGCTAAAGTGGTTTTCCATGTCATCACGCGACTATGTACTCGGTTGTTGCACGACCAGTACATGACTTTATAGAACATGCTAGATACACGATGTGTACTCAAAATTACATTGTGTGTACTCAAAAGTACTCTGAATGTACATAAAAGACTCCATTTCCTTCTTTTTCCTAAAAAACCCAATGTTGTCATCCATACCTGAAATGACCATTCGGGTTCTTACATGACAATTCTTAAATTTACTCAAATCTCTATGATGCAATTTAATTGTTTTCAATAATAAATTTATTCCAAAATTATGTTGAACATATTAGAAATTTTAAATTATAATGATTAAAAATATGTAATATATTTTTCACAATTAAATTCATAGTAGTGGAAAATGTAATTTTAATATCAATCCCAAAGACGTGGTGAGACAACATGTTTTTAGTAAGATTAATTTTTCAAAAAAAGTTGATACTACATTAACACTATGAATAATAATAATAATTTTATGAAACAAAATTAATATTTAATAATATATATTATATATATTTAATATAAAAAATTCCATATTAATGATTATTTTAATTAAATAAAAAGTTGGAACATTATTCATTTTAAAACATTTTTTAGAAAAACCCTTATTTAAACACAATACAAACTTATAGTAAAAAGAAATATAAAGAATATTTAAAAGTAATTAAGTGGATTAAATATCACCAAATAATAAATATGTTTCTTGAAAACACATTCAAATCAATTTGGGACTCTAAAAATGTTAATTTATTAAAAAATACTTCTTATATAATTTGTTATTTTCACTATTCACTAAAAAAATCAATATTTTCCAAAAAATAAAAAAAATTCACTAAAAGTTAATTCTTATATTGTGATTTCAAAAATTATTTTAATTTTATCAAATTCAAATCCTAAAATTTATAAATTTATCTTTTAAATAAAACCTTATAAAAAGGTGTCTAATTGACTCAATTTCCTTTTTGATTAAAAATTACTTAATATTTTTATAAATAATATAAGTATCTTATTCATGTTAATAAATATGAAAATGATTTATTATATCATTACCTAGGTTGTTAAATCCTTCCCGTATTTTATAAATTGCATCCTCACAATATTAATCAATTATTAAATAAATGGGCATATATTTCCCACATTTCGTTTTCATGTTTCCATGTTATTTCTTCAACCATATGGGGTTTCCATACAACCTTAACCAGGTGAATCACCTTATTCTGGAACTCATTATTTCTATGATCAAAAATATATATTGTATGTTCCTAATGATTAATATTCTCTTCCAACTTAACAATATTATGGATTAAAACATGATATTAATCCAGCACATATTTCCATAACATTGAAACATGCAATACAATTTTTAACTAAGATAAAATCAGAGGAAAAGACACTTCATAGAGAACTGATATTACTCTTACTTGGATTTCATTTTTTCCAATGAATAGTGGAATCATCTTCCCCTTCTTACCACACACATGACAATTTTACATAGAGAAACACTGAGAAATACATGATCACCTACCATGAATGAATAATGTTCCCTCTGGTTATCTACATAAATTTTCTTCCTACTCTAAGATGTCATGATCTATTGATAATTAAAATGAAACTTCTTCAAAAAATTTCTAAGAACTGTAGTCCCACGAACTTCTTTTCTCTGCCTTTATCCAAAAAAGGTGGTGTCTGGCACCGCTTTCCATATAATCCCTCAAATTGTGAAATCTACATACTATAATGAAAGCTATTGTTATAATAAAACACATCCAAAGAAATATAATGATGCCAATATCACTGGTAATCTATTGAAAAACATTTAATAATATATTCCATGTTATACATTTTCCACTCAAACTGTCCATTAGACCGAGGATGAAAAGATGTACTAAAATTTAATTCAGTACTGAACAATTTCTAAAGTCATTTTAAAAAATAAAAAGTGAACCTGGGATCATGGAATGATTTAATTGAGAGAGGAACTCCATGTATCTTAACTATATCCTTTAGATATAGTCCATAAAGAGAATATAAATGTATTTTATCTGGAATGAGAATGAAATGTGTATATTTAGTTAATCGATCTACAATAACCCAAATCACATTGTTACCTTGATAATTCATTGGAAATCCTACCTTGAAATTCGTTGATATATCTTCCAATTTCCACTCTGGTAGTAGAAAAGTATGATGTGTCCTCTATGCTAACTGTCTTTCAATTGTAACGTGATGAAAATTCAAATACATCCTAGTATATTTAGTAATATATTTTTTCATTCCATTCCACCTGTAATACAACTAAAGCTATCTATAGATCTTAGTAATGAAAAGATAAATATAAAATAGTGAACTACGAGCTTTTTTAAACAAATATTTATTCTAATAATAATTACAAGGCACATATAACATTTGTACAAATAATAAAACATCTTTTTCATGACTAATAAAATTTTGAAACTTACCCTCCATAAAAATTCTAAATTTATCCTTAAACATTTTTCCTTCTTTTAATATTTCTCAATTCTTTCTAAAAATGATGAATGTACCGAAACATGAAATAAAATAGAGGTATTCCCTACATCTAAATATTCTAGGAAAAAATTAATCAAATCATTAAATAATGTGTCGTGTTCAAAACATAACATGGTAATCACATCCGTACATTTTTTACTCAAAGAATCAATCATTTTTTTTGTTTTCTCAGATGTTAATGAATCGTGAAATAATAATCCTTGATTAGTTCCATCCATATTTTCTATATCATGATAAATCACTTCTAAATTAATATAAACTTAAATATTTTTGAAATCTGTATATATTTCAAATAGTAATCTTTAAAAATGACGACTCTAAATTTTTTAATACCGAACAACAGTAGTTAATTCCAAATTGCGTGTAGGGTAATTTATCTCCTGAGGTTTCAACTAAAATAAAGTATAAGAAATTACCCGATACTTATACATTAGAAATTAACAATGTCTCTTTAATGAATCATCACTATAGATGATTAATTCACCATTTATGGAAGGCAATAATAAAACTAGAGAATTCACTAATATTCTTCTCAATTCTTCAAAACAATCATCATATGTTTCTTTTCAAATGAATCTATCCTCTTTTAGAGTTAACATAGTTAGTGGGATAGATAAATTGATAAAATTTACAAACAAACAACCAGTAGTGAGCCTTTAATCCAGGAAATATAGGAATATATATTACATTTTTTGGGAATTTTTTGTTCTTAAAAAACTTTTTTTATTAGGGTCAACACTTATTCTATATTTAGAAAAAATATATCAAAGGAAAGAATTTCTTTGCAATGAAAATTTTCACTTGATAAATTTACCATACAATTTATCTTCATTTATGGTATTCTGAATAACCCTTATGTGTCTTTTATGTTACTCTTCGCTTTTATAATATAACAAAACGTCATTAATAATCATAACAACAATCTTTTCCAAGAAGTCTAGAAAAATTATATTCAAAAAGTGCATAAATAAATAGGCTTCATTAAATAACCCAAATTACATAACTAAAAATCCATATTTCCCATGTATAGTCCAAAATTACATCTTCAAAATATATTCATCAATATGTTTCAACTTATAGTACCCCAAAATCATGTCAACCATTAAAAAATACTAATCTTCATGGATCTGATCTAACAAATAATCAATATAAGGGAAATGATACTATTTCTATGTAATGATATTTTAAGGATATAAAATCAATGGAAAATATAACTAAACCATATTAATTTTTAACAAACAAAATAAGAACACCACATGGGGAAGTTATAGGTTAGATAAAATATTTATCTAATAACTCATGCAATTTATTTTTCAATTTTAAAATTTCCACTTGATCCATTTGATAAGGGGGTTTAGAAATATAATTATCTTTTGGTAATAAGTTAATAGTAAAATCACTATACTGATAATGAAATACACTAGGAAAATCATTCAAAAAAAACATATATGTATTCATTAACTATTAGTAATTCACTAATTTAAAATGTTTATTTATTTTCAGCAATGTGATCTTGGTAACATTCAATTACATCTCTAATAAATTTCTCAGATTCATGGTAAGATATAAAAGGCATGAAATCATTTTATATACTAATAATTATATCAAACTATAATATTTCATGTTCATCAAGATTTTCCGGAATGACCATCATACTAATAATAATAGGATGAATCCAATAAATTATGGATTTTTTGATTCATCACCCAATGATTTCAAAAATATTTATATTTTACTTTCATGAGGTTTTATTCCGAATTTTATTACAAATTTATTATAAATAAAATAATGTGAAGTCCTAGAGTCAAAAAACAGTATTATTATAGTTCAAATACAAAACTAACATACCCATCCCCACTTCATTTGTTGGCCCAACATCAAATTTTTTAGTAGAAAATGACTTCACTACACCTTTCTATTTATGATAATTATGATTTTATTCATATGAAACTAATATCAGACATGAATTTGAATAATGAACGAACTCATTAAACATAAAAGAACCCACTTTTAGATGACTATTGGTTACCCCATTATTTTGTTGTTTAGGTCTATTTTCATAATAGTCACGAATCATATAACCAAACTGACCACACCAAAAACACTTCCTAGATCATATTAAAAATTAATTGAAATGTCTTTATCCTAACATGGAACACTACGAAGGATTAACTGTGGACTTATTAGCTAGTTGTTTCTCTATTTTATTCCACCAGGACCTTTTCATACTACTTTAATCTCAGGAAACATTCATCTAAGCAAAATAAATCTCAAATTTCTCAACAAAACACCCCACATTATCATAAATTTTAATTTATAATGCATAAAATTATCTTCATAAAATTGGTTTCAAGACTATTAGAAGCCTTTTAATCATTATAATAGTTCCTTGATAAAATATGGCATATACGAAGACAATGTAGTGGTGTTTTCCTCATATTTAGCTATATAATATTGATCTTTGTTGCTCAATTTATATAATTATTTTTTCACACGCATTTTAAAAAACATAGAGATATATCTCTAAAGGATAATATCCTTTAATATTTATAATTCCATGTAATCAAGATCATCTTTCTATCTGGTATTCCTAAAGAATGATCACCATTAATCAGCTTCACCTTAAAAATGATAATTGATGAGGGGTACCTATTTGGCATTCTGAACATACCATTGAATTAATTATCTCTTATAGATGATCAATCCATCCATTGGATATCATGGGTTCATATGATATAATGAATGATGGGGGATATTTCTTCATGAAATACTCCACAATTGATATGTACTGTTATGGTAGTTTAGGTTACTCTTTAGTGTGAACACCTCCACTATTCATCACTTGTCTAAATATATCCCTCACTTCCATAGATTTTCCTTTTAGGAATCCACCCATACTATGACACTTATATGGAAGGTTATCTTCTATTCAGTTCCTTCCCACTATAGTTTCCATGATTCCTCTTTGGAAAACTATTCGGAATAGACATATTATAGATGAAAAAATATGGTAATCTTCAAATTCTATAACAATTTAACTAGACCATAGTGTAAAATATTTAAATAGAATTCTATTATCATTATCATAACTTCTAAAGTTATCTAATACATCATTTGATACCAACTATTTAGACCTATCTTTAAACATCAGAAAATATTGAGTTTTATTAAAAGAATTCAATTTCTTAATCATTATATAATGATGTGAAAGTGGTCATTTTTTAAATGGATTTTCTAAATCAGAGAATAATTTTACTATTACATAAAGAGTCATGCCATAGTCAACATGAGATGTACTATGATGTCACTTATGATAAATCATGGAGTTTGGATATCGTCATGCTCAGATGTCATGAATATTTTGTGTGTATCTATTTATTTGAGCTAATGGATATAATTCCACAAGAATGTTTCCGCTCCACGACATAGTTTCTAACACCACAAGATTCCAGGCCATGAAAAAATCATGTAAAGCTTTTTTGGAAAATCAAATACCATACATAATTGTTTTTGGTTACAATGTTGTAAAATGTCTAATATTGGAATGATGAGATAGAAAGACCACACTACATTACTTCTACACATGATACAAGGGTGATATGAATATTTTTTGGTTCATTAAGATAACTATACACACATTACATGGAAATTCAAAGAAGGATTTGAAATGGAATGAGTAGATGAACTGGGATACATATCAATAAGAATTATGGAGGCACTTGAGATGTATCTGCGAGATTCATTTACATAAGGATAGTCATTTATATCATTATTATACTTGGATTCCTGGACTATATTCCTACTCCTTTTTATTATTCATATTTATAATAGGATAACAATATATATAATTTGATCATAAATGTTGAGAAAGTGTGGTTTTGAATAATACTCTATATTTTTATGATGATTTTGATGTTCACAAACACCCTTATTTTTTATTCTAATGATTTTACTTTGAGTATATTTTAGGAAATTAATATTATTTATTTCTCTATTTAAGAAAAATATTTAAGTGTTTTTATCCATGTGGAATAATTTAAAAAGTGTTTGAAAATAGTTTTGAGCATTTTAACGTGTTCTGGAATCACTGTTCATGCTCTACATGTTCGGAAATCACATTAGTGTGTTTTGGAAACACTATTAATACCCTACGTTAAGGAGCATTGCGAAAGGATAAAATCCATCATTTACGGGTTATCAAAAAACTATGGTAAAGAATCCTTATGTTGTCAAAAAAGTATGGAAGAGGAAATGTGTGGAAGAAGCACTCTATGTTTAGTATAGAGTGTTATGTTTGCTTCTCAAAAGTATGGTTCATCAACCCAACTTCTGTAAACAACCTTACCTTTTATCCAAATGTATGGGTCATGTACCTTCAATTTAGAACATGATAAATGTATGGATTATATACTTTACGTTTGAATGTTTAAGAGAAAAGTTTGGTTTATCAACCTTACATGGTGAACCATACATTGTGAACCTTACGCTTAGAGAATGTATGCTATGAAGTTCATTCCTACGTTTGGCATCATAGAGTCAAACATGACATTATCGAGTAACAATCTTTATGAGGATTATTAGGCTGATTTCAAGCTATATTAAAAGATAGATTTTAAAGCACACCTTTGATTTATTCAAAGTTGTTTTATTTTTGAATCAAATGATATTTTTTAGAGGAGAATTTCATGCCAGATATTAAAGAGTTTTACAACTACTCTGTTATTCAAACTTTTGAGTATCACGATTCTATATGGGACTTTTGTGGATATAAAATTGAGAGGAAAATTATTTCCTTTATTATATATATTTTTGTTATTTTGAATTACAGTGTGCATGATATAGATCATTGTGAAAGAGATGAAAAGAACAAATTCTTGAGTTTTTCATAACTACAATTTTTAGAGACATTCGAGTTTTATAGATCTTTTGGTAGTAGTTGCGATCAAACTTGGTTTTCTGATGAAGAAGAAAAAAATTGAATATTAATCATTTCTTCATTGAAGATCTTTTTCAAATCTATTAAGGCTGATAAAGTTATTTATATATTTATTACAAACCATAATAGCTCAGAACTATATCTAATTAAAGATCATTCTTTCCGCGGTCTTTAATCTATATACTATCATCTTTGTACTGTTGCAACTTTGAATAATAACTATATTGTATTTTCAAATAAATAATTTTTTTATTTTGAGTAATCAGATTCTCGTACTATGCTATGTTTTTGGTTCTGTGTATGAATCAGGTGGTTCTGTTTTAGAATTAATTTGTAAAGGTGTCAACTGCCTACACTCAGTTGTGAACGATCTATTAATAAGAGGACCAGATAGTGAAAATCACCAAGATCGTGGAGTATAGCATTTGCGGAGTGGACTAGGGGCCTACAGATCCATGAAACACTACACATCATTTCATTCATTAATTATTAATTTTCGACTGGATAAACAATATGATAAATATAAAAGGACAGACTTGGTCATCATCGTAATTCGTGAAGAATTTGTAAAAGACACAATTCACACCCTCTTGTGTGTATTTGGTATATCCCGATCCAATAATTTGTATCAGAGGGGGATCTTTTGAAAAATATTTGACAAGAAGATTTTTTTGGTTTATATAGAGAATAATTGCTGATACACAAGGGGTTATGTCAATGGTTTGTGATCCCTAATTCAATGGTGAAAATTATGGATGCTGGAAATAGAGGATGATCATGTACATAAAGAACCTTGGATAATGAGTCTACTGAAAAATTATAAATCCCTATGTCAATCCAGAGAAACCTAAAACATTGAGTACTGGTACATAAGTAGAGTACAACATAAAATAGAAATCTATTAATGTAATCATCTTTGGTCTTGGATAGGATGAATTCAACAGAGCATCTTAGTGCCTGATGGATTATAAAATGTGGTAGATGATTGTAGTTGCCTTTGAAGGAACTGACAATGTCAGACAGATGAGGTATGCCACTACAAAATTGAAATATGACACATTCAGAATGATTGAAGGAGAAATAATCATCAAGATGAATGGAATGCTTATAGAAATTTTAAATAATATCACTACCTTGGGTGAGCCTATCAAACAAGCAGATCAAGCCCTGAAAATTCAAAGAGTACTACCACGATGATGGAGTGGAATTTCAACTGCAATTAGGAAATCATTACCAGTCAAAAATAATACAATGATAGTGTTAACTAGAACTCTTATGATGTATGAAGATGAGATGGAAGATGCAACTAATGTTCGTAATTTATTGATCACAAGAGAAAATACTTCTTTGAAAGTAACATCCCAAATGAAGAATATAAAAATGAATAAAGAAATCAATGTTAAATCAGAAAATTCTGATTCCTCAAATTCAGATATGGAACTGGCTCAGCTAGCCAGAAAGTTCATGAAATTCTACAGAAAAAAGAAGGGATTCAGAAAATCCTTCAAAAATGATGAAAAATATCCAAGAAAAGTTAGATGCTATGAATACAAAAATGATGGGTCACATTGGACCTGACTATCCTCAATTAAAATGAGAAAAGAAAAAGAAAAAGGAATTTTTCAAAAACAACGATTATGAGTAGAAAGAAAAAAGATCAATGAAATCCACCTGGGTTGTTTCTGAAGACACCAACATCTCAACCATGTATGACTCAGAAAAAGAAGAATCAAATATAAAAGTAAACATGTGCTTTATGGTAGAAGCTGATGAGGTACAATCCTATTACTCATCTGATTTGGATTGTAGTTCCATCAGTGCAAATGATAAATTTTCAGCCTTCAACAATATGATGGAAAAGAAATAAGATTCCTTATTTAAAAAAAATAAATCATAGAAAAATATTCACACTGTTATTTTAGGATAAAGAGACACTCGACTAAAACAACATCTAGAGTTAATTGAAAATTATAATTCATTAGACATAAATTGTACATTTGAAGAAACAAAAATAAAAATAATGCAAAAAGAAGTAGAAACATACAAAAGAGATGTTCTTGATTTTACAAAAGGATAAAATATACTAAATGAAATTATTTGAAAAAATTTAATTAAAAAAGGAATGATTTGGAATAGGCAGTAATGTGAGAATCCCAAACTATATAAAAACTATTTTGTACCAAGTATAAAAGGTAAAATTTGCAAATAATGTGAAACAAAATGTCACATATTAAAAAAATATTATTGAATTCAACAACAAATAATTGTTATTAAGAAAGATTTTATTATAAGAAGTTTATATGATTCTATTAATTATAGAAAAACTAAGAAAATATCGGTTCCTAGATCTTTGCTAACTAACACTACTGGACCAAACAGAATATGGGTTCCAAAAAAAACTTTGTTTAAATTCCTTTACAAGAAACGGGTCACAGAAGCAGAAAAACAAAAATATGGTATATGGATAGTGGTTCATCCTAGAATATGAGTGGAAACTCATCAAATTTTTGAACACTAACTCAAATGGATGGAGGATTAGTAACATTTGGAGACACTTCCATGGGTAAAATAATTGGAATTGTAACTGTTGGAGATCCAGAAGATGTCTTAATTTATAATGTACTCAATGTACATGGATTGAAATAGAACCTGACATGTATCTCTAAAATATGTGATGAGGGACATTCTATTGATTTTTCTAACAACTTTTGTACTGTTTTTAATGATAAATTTCTTAATTTTAGAGAACCTAGAACTGATAATGTTCATACCCCAGAATTAAATTCATTTTGTAAACAAAAGGTAAATTACTTAACAGCTAAGATAAATGAATCATGGATATATCATAAAAGACTTGTGCATTGCAATATATATTCTTTACATATGTTATCTAGGAGACAATTAGTTTTTTATTTCCCTAGTCTCAAATTTGAAAGTGACAAATACATTGATGCATGTCAACTTGGAAAGCTCCAAAAATCATCCTATAAATATATTAACAAAATTACTACATCTAATCCTCTGGAACTCATACAAATGAATTTGTTTTGACCATCATGAATAGGATGTTTGGGTGGTAAATTATGTGTATATATTTTAGTTTATTAGAATTCCAGATTAACTGGAATTATTTTATAAAATACAAAAATGAATCTTTTACTATATTTGAATGTTTTTTAAAATATGTTTAAAATAAAAAAATATTCAAAATAATTTCATTAGGAAGTGATCATGGTGGAAAATCTGAGAATATTGAATTTAATTCATTTTTCTCAAATATGTGTATTAAATACACCTTTTCTGCACCAAGAACACCTTAAAAAAATTTAATTATTGAATTAAGAAATATGACTATTAAAGAAATGGATAAGACTATTCTATATGAATACAGTCTTCCTAACTATTTCTGGGAAGAAGCTCTAAGCACAACCTGTTATATAATGTAAGAGTTTTAATTTGACCGATTTTTAAAAAGACAGCCTATGAACTTTGGAATAACAGAAAACCTAAATTAAATTACATTAAATATTATAGATGTAAGGTTTACACCTTAAACAGAAAGGAAAAGCTTGGTATGTTTGATCCAAAATCTGATGAAGGCATTTTATTAGGATATTCTACTACTTCCAAATATTATAGAGTTTTTAATAAAATGTTAAGGAATGATGAAGAATCATTTCCTGTGAAATTTGATGAATCTGATCCCTTTAAGAAAAGGAAAGACCAAATTGATGAATCTGACTCTAATGATAACATGAGAAATGAAAACATGAATGATGATTTTGAAAAAGGTATAAAGAAAATTCAGTCTAGTACAGAAGAAGATAAAATTAAAGAACCTAACTATGTACTACCTATACAATCTATAACCCGAAAAAATAACTCTTTAGAAACTGTTATAGGATGCCTCGACACTAGAATAAAAATTATAAGAAATATAGGAAATCTTGTTGAATTCTATTCCTTTCTATCCCAATTAAAACCTAAGACATTAGAACAATCCTTAGTTGATGAATGTTGGATGATAGTAATTTAATAAGAACTAAACCGGTTGAAGGGAAATGATATTTGGAATTTAGTTGAGAGAGCTCAGAACAATCCATTTATAGGAACTAAATGAGTCTTTAAAAATAAACAGTATTATCAAGGAATAATAACTAGAATTAATGAAAGACTAGTAGCTAAAGGATATAATCAGAAAGAAGGTATAAATTATGATGAGACCTTTGTACCTATTTCTAGATTAGAATCTATTAGGATACTTTTAGCCTATTTATCTCATATGAACTTTAAATTATTTCAAATGGATGTTAATTCTACATTTTTAAATGGTATTTTATTTGAAGAAATTTATCTTTGGTAACCTCCTGGTTTTGAAAATCCACAAAAACCTGATTCTGTTTCAAAACTTACTAAAGCTATTTGTGGCCTTAAACAGACACCTAGAGATTTTTATGAAAGATTATGTTATTTTCTTTTGAAACATTATTTTAATGTTGGGATGGAATATCCAACATTATTTAATAAAAACATTAACTATAATATTTTATTTGTTTTGATTTATGTTTGTGATGTAATTTTTGCTTCAAAAAACAAAAAAAATATCAAGAGTTTTTAAATTTTATGCAAAAATAATTTGAAATGAGTATGGTGGGAGAATTAAATTTTTTTATGACTTAAAATTTATCAAAATTATTTTGGAAATGTTTTACATCAAATAAAAAACAATATTGATTTACTAATGAAATTTTGACGTGAAAATAGTGAGATATATACAACTCCTAAGGGTACTAATATAAAACATGATTCAGATGAAATTGGAAAATCAGTTGGCAACAAGTTATATAAAGGTATGAGTGGTAGTTTATTAGATCTTACTGCTAGTAGGCCAGATATAATGTATTCAGAATGTCTTTGTGCTCGATTTCAATCTGATCCTAAAGAATCTCACTTAGGTGTAATTAAGAAGAATTTTTAGATATTTAAAAATAACCTGTTTTTTAATCTCTTTGTGAAGAACTGTAATATCCATGTATTATTTTTTAATATATAGGAATTTTACGAGTCCGTGAAAATTGACGGCGCCTGATTCTGAGACCCGGTGTGCCAGGAATCAATTTCATAATTTTTTTTCGGGGATGTTCAGTAAACGTACGAGTGGGTTTTTTAACATTTGAACCGTTGCTTGAAATTAAAATATGAGGGAACCGTTGAACAAGCAGGGATGATATTCTCTTAAGAAGAATTTCACCTTGATGGTAGTTGGTTGAGAGTAAAAGTTTGTTTTTTAGGTTTTTTTGTGGAAATAATAAAATAAAATAAACACACGTTTTATTTTATTTTATCTTTTATAACCACCCATGTGGAAGTTTTAGGTGGGGACCACCACACCTTAACCTCCCATGAGAGGTTAGGGTGGTGAGGACCACCCGAGGCCTCAAACCTCCTCTTCATGATTAATTATGGTGGGGACCACCCATGGTTTTAAAACCTCCCAATTTGAAATTAGGAGCGGGGACCACCCAACCCCACTAATAATGGTGGGAGAGGAAAACTTATCAACACTTTTCATTAATGAGGGAGAGCCTCTTGAAATCCTCTACTATTAATGTTGCCACCACCTCCCTTAATTTAATTCTGCCAATCTACCCTAATTAATCTTGCAAACCTAGGTGTTTAATTAGGATAATTTGAAATTGGTGTCAATGACTTAATAAGATATTTTATCTATTATAATTGTCTACCATTTTATTTGGTTGGAAAAAGAGGATTGGGGAGAGGAGGAACTTGGGAAAAAGCTCCCGAGGAAGAACACCGATGAGGAATGCCTTAGACTACGAAGAACGACCTCACCTACTGCTTTCTTCCACAAAACCTCCTTCGACATAGAAGGTGTTCATCTACAACAATTTGACATTAGCCTTCTCATTCCAACTTCAACAGTCAATGAACAAGGTAGGGATTTTATTTATGTATGATATTACTCCCTTGATTCTTTCCTTCTAAAAGAATGAACACATACCAAATTATTATCAAGTTGATCTGTGGATGATTTTCCTTGTGCGTTGGGAATATATTGTTAACGAGGTATTATGTGAATTGAATTTTTTAAAAATATTTTCCAAGCTTGTTCTTTGTTTATGTTCTTGATGAACCTATTGCTACCACCCTAAACGCGGAGTGTGCGAGCCAAAATAACTTGTTCTGACCCCCCTCCGTCATTCTTCTTTGTGATGTGCTTCAGCATGGCGACGAGGCGACATGATGATGAAGACGACGAAGGCAACGACACTACCACCTGAGGCCTCCACAACCCGCGCCGCCCCCACAACGCTCCGGCGCCCCAGCTGAATCGCTTCCACCACCCATGGCCTCTACCGGTCACACCACCCGCTAGCTGAACCAGCCCGTTCCGCGCCTCACCCCGGCCAAACCGGCCCCTGGCTACCCCGACCTCCTAGTTGAACTGTCCCCGGACGCGCCACCCTAGCCACGCCTTGCCCCGGCCGCACCTCACCCTAGCCGCACTGCAACATGGCCGAACTAGCCCCGACCGTCGCAACCTCAATGCCGAACCGTCCATGGCCATGCCACACCAGTCCTGCCATGCCCAGGCCGCTCCGCACCCCAGCCACACCACCCCGTCCCCCGGGGCGAGCCACCCTGAGCCGCACCACCGCAGCCTTCAGAGCCAATCCGCCCTCACAGTGACCCATGGTAGGTCCGTGCCCTAGCGACCGGTCCATGCCCTCGAGACCAATCCGCACCCTCGCAGCCCTCTGCAACCCCTCACGGCCTGCTGGGCTAGGCCGAACCTAACGGGCTGGCTGCCCAACGGGTTGGGCTAGACCCAACGGGTTAGGCCGGGTCCACCAGAACCGGGTCGTCCTAGACTTGGTCGGGCTATGTCGGTCTGACTGGGTAGGACCGAACCTGGGCCCACTACGACTCTTTAATAAAAATTGGCCATATCTTTGGCATTGGACCTTTGTTTGACGAATAGTTAGCGGAATTGGTAATCTTTGAGCATGGCGGTCTCTTTGAGTATACCCCACTGGAGTTTAGGGTATAGTTGAGATACTGTCAGGTTGGATCTTGCACAAATCCAACGGGGCCCCCGAGACTAAATGGATAATGACTCACAGACCGGGCATCCGATTGATGCGCCGTCAGTTGCATTGATACCCCTATGACATAAAGGTCCTTTGGGATACTTATTCGTTGGACTTAGTGGCCGTTGGAGCATCAACCACAATATTGTGGTGAAGATCTTTCGGAGACGAGCATGCATTTTTACAGGAACCTAGTAGCTGGCTGAGACTTGAAGACTACTAACCATTTGACTCAGAGTGACTCAACTTGCCTAGGGGTGAGTGGAGGGTTGTGGCGGCAGACTAATGGTACTCGACAGGAGGAGTACCTCTGCAGGCTATGAGGGGGATCACTTGGTTGTGGTGGCAGACCCATGGTGTGGAGCACCTCTGTGTGATGCAGCAGACCCATGGTACTCGACAAGAGGAGTACCTCAGAAGTCGAAGGTTAGTGGGAAGTTCCTCTATGTAGCGCGGCAGGCCCACTGTACTAGATAGAATAGGATTTCTCCAACAGCCAAGGGTTCAAAATGTTTTTACCCCTAGAATAAAATCCTGGTTGAGATGAGTTAGTTTTCCTGTGTTTTCGTCATGATTGAGATGGATCACTTGATGACTTAGTATATGAATGGGAATATACATAAGTAAAGTTTATCTACTGATTTCATACTTTTGGATTATCCTTGTTAGATTTTATGAGACCTTGAGGGTCTCAGGGTCCCTACTGAGCATCATTATACTCACCCCTACACGAGATTTTCCCACACCATGTTTTGTTGGATGTATACAACAGACAGTGCTGATCGAGGCTGAAAGTATCAGGATTGGACAGTACCCGGAGATGGACATTATAATGAGTCGGTACATGGAGGAGACTGACAGACATGGAGTACTGAGAAGCCTATCTGTACCTACCCTTCAGGTAGTAATCCTGGAGCACGACCCAACAACTATTTTTCTTTTTTTTAGTTGTACATGTATATCTAGTTCCTTTTACTTTATAGTTGGGCTTATATTTATGTCCCCTTTTAATTTTTAGAACTCTTTTGTTATATAGTTTACATAGTGTTTTGTATCTAGCTGTGTTCTCTGCTGTGTGCATTTAAAGGTTATAAAGTCAATTACTTCTTAATTTTAGGGAATTACGCCTTTGGTGCTAGTCGCCAACTACTGGCCTATGGAATGCGAGAATTGGGTAGTCACAACACATGCCTCAGGGGACAGGTTGTGACACTCTTCTCATTCCAAAAACATCTAATTTTAATTTAATTTCATATTTAGATTTAGACTTTGTAAGATGTAGATTAGATAGAAAAATAATCTCAGGGACATGCCACTCTTTAAGAAATCATTTAGTGTCAGGGTATAGTAAGAAACAACACCCAATTTCTATATCAATAGCTGAGGCAAAAAATGTATCTGGAGGCAGTTTCTATGCACATGTCATATGGATGAAGAATACTCTTATAGAATTTAGACTAAATTTAAAGAATAAACATATTTTATTTGATAATAAATGTGCTATAAATATTTAAAAACTATATTAATAATTCTAGAACTTAACATATAGATACCAGACATCATTTTATAAGATTTCATGTTCAAAAAAAATATTCTTAGAATTTGTATGTACTGAAATTCAATTAAATGATGTTTTTACTAAACCACTTCCCACTACAGGGTTTAATTTTATTAAGGGGGAGAAAGGTTTATTTGTTTTTAAATGAGAAGATTTAATTTTTAATTAATTATTTTAATTCTTATTTTACCTCTTTTTATTGGTACATGTTTTTATTAAAATAAAATTTTCATCAGTTCTACATTAAATTTTTGCCGCGTACGTTTTTACTTTTTAATTTAATAATTATTATGTGAATAATTACATAGGAATCAAGGATATTAGAAATTTTTTCACATTCCAAACCCATTTTTTTCTTAAAAATCATTCGAAACCACAAAAAAACCATTACTGCCTTCATCTACCTTCACCTACACCTTCAAAACCCTAAATCTTGTAGCCTTCAGAACATTGAAATTGAAATGGCCAAGGAAAATAGAATCCTGGAAGGGGAAGATAGTAATATCAAGTGTTAGTTCATGATAGGAAAAAAGATTCTACCAAGATATGTGATAAACCTAGAATGGTTATATCAAATGGATCTAATGATGTGGAAAGCTCATGCATTTCAAAATCTTGAGCAAAATATCAGTGGAAAAAATTTAGAGATTATATATGTGGAAGAGGTTCTTCACTTTTTCTAATATATCTAGTTCAGTCTTGGAGATACAGAGGACACCGTATGTGCAAAAATTGTAGATTGGGATTTTTCAATTTCTTCTCTAGAAATAGCGAGAATCTTAAACTACCATCATGAGGGAGTTTATCATTTCAATTTATAGAATATTTGTGATAGTGAACATAAATTATAAGAAATTATATCATTTATATTTGGTTATAAAAACATATGGAAAATGTCAGTGAATGATCTCTAACCTAATTAGAAGATTCTATTTATGTTTGTGCAATCAAGAATTGAACCTAGGATGTCCGAGATGGAGAAGATTTTTCTCCAGATACGTATTTAATGTTTTTTTATTATGAGTGAAATCAAGCCAAATTTTTGGAGATATATATTAAGATATACCAACTACAGCTATCAGCTAGAGGCTAGAATGAACTTCTATCCCTATAGAAGGTTCATTTCAAAATTAAAGTTCAAATTTGATATGGTAAGATTAATAGATGCCAGAGTAAGATTCCATCATAAAAAAGTCTAGAAGGTCTTCAGAGGACAAATCATAGAGTGGATCAAGTTGTTGAGGAGCCTGTTCAAGCAACTGTTAGAATAACTGAACCTCTTCTATGCTATAGATTTATTAGAGAATCTATAGTACAACATGTTTACAAACCAATAATTTATTAGATTGAGGTGAATCTGAAAGTGGAAAAATACATTGTGCCTACAATTGTTGAAAATCCCGGAGAAGTTGAAGTTGCTAGATCTGAAACTGTACAGTCTAATGAGATTGTTCAATAGGAATTAGCTCTAGAGGAACCAATTTTAGAGGATCCAACCTTGGATAAAATCAAGGAAGAGGATGCTCAAGATGAGAAAGAACGTGTGAAATGAATCAAGAAGAGAACCGTTCTGAAATTCAAACTGAAATTATTGGTGAAGATTTTTTTTGGATGAGTCAGGAAAGGACTCGAAGGAATAATCAGAGGAGAAGCCAGTACAGAGGAATGCCGGAGACAATTCAAATGCTGAATCCCTACCTCTAGTATTGATAAATCTAGTGGAATATTGGATTGAGAATCATGCACAAGGTTCATCTGATTCTGATAATGATCATGTGGAGGAGTTGATCTGAAAATCTAATGTGGTTCAAGATGAAAATGCATCTTTGAGAAGAGAATTAGAAAACGAGAGACAGAAGTTCCAGATCATGAAATATTGTTCTGTTTCAAAAATGGAAGTAGAAGTTTTTAAGATAGAAATGTTAGCTAAAGTTGAAAAAACAATATCTGAAATGGTAATAAAGTCAGATTTGTCAGATTTTAGAATTTTCATGGAGCAACAATTTTCTACTGTCAGGTACAGTCAATCAAGTACCTTAGGTACTTCACTTGATCAGATGAGGAGATTACATTCAATTACAAGATTAATGAGTAATATGAATGACATATTTAAGGACTTTCAGTGGTATAGTGCTCCATTTTATAGTCTCTTGGATAATAAAAAGTTTCTTGTTGACTGTATTACCTTAGATGTACCGGAGATCAATGTTTTGTTGAACAGATTCACAAATAAACTCAATAAGATTATAGAGAAGGAAGAGGAGTGACATGAGTTTCTCTGAGTCAATTTGATTTAAGACATCCATCTGACTCAAGAAGGAAGGGATATCATAGTCCAGTTATGGGGTGTACTGATGAAAAGGTTGAGACTGTAGATGTCAAAGATCAAGGTGATCATTCAGAGGCACTGAAACCTATTTCGCATTCTTTTTTCACCCATCCTTGTTTCTCAATGTCTTTACTGTACTTATAATTATATTTTCAATAAAATATATTTCCATCCCTTGTTTTTATGGTATTAATTATTTTATTGTCTTTTCTATGTTAGAATTATAATAATTCAGATTCAGATATTGAAAAATAGTTTATAATAGCATTTAGAAAAGTTCAGTGCTACATAAAATGTTTTTCTATTCCTTCTTCTATCATTCTTTTGGATATCACAAAAGGGGGATAAATATGGATATACACAACATTGTTTTTGGAGGTGAAATATAGATAAACACAACTCACAAAACTCTTTATTTATCGAAGGGATTTCTTCTTCTTTATAAAGGGGGTGGTAATTTTAAAAATAAGAAAAGATTTCATAAAAAAAATTATCTTTGCAAACTTCTAAATTATATGCAATTAATTTTGTTAGATAATTTCATTGGTTATTTCATGGGTTTTGTGATCATCAAAATGGGGGAGATTGTTGAGAAAATGTTGTTTTCAATAATACTTTATCATTTGATGATGATTTTAATGTTCACAAATACCCTTATTTTTTATTATAATGGTTTTACTTTGGGTATATTTCAGGAAATTAATATTATTTATTTATATATTTTGGAATAATATTTAATCGTTTTTTATCTGTGTGGAATATTTGACAAAGTGTTAGTAAATTGTTTTTAGTGATTTAGTGTGTTCTGGAAACACTGTTCAAGCTCTACATGTTCAGAAATAACTTTAGCATGTTTTATAAACATTGTTTATACTCTATGATATGTAGTGTAACAAAACGATAAAATCCATCATTTATGGGTTATCAGAAATGTATTTTTAATCCACCATAAGTTATGAGACAATTATAGATGAAGAACCCCACATTTGGAAGGAACCTCACGTTTGGTATATCATAAAAGTATGGAAGAAAAACCCTATGTTTAGTATGGAATATTATTTTAGTTTCTCAAAAGTATGATTTATCAGCCTTATTTTTGAAAAAAAACTTATGTTTTATCAAAAAGCACGGACCACGTACCTTACATTTGGAAAGATTATAATAGTATGGATTATATACTGTACGTTTGAAAGTTGAAGAGAAAAGTATGGTTTATCAGCCTTATGTTGTCAACCTTACATTGTGAACCTTATGTTTAGAGAATTCATGATATGCAATTCAATCCTACATTTTGCATAGGAGATTCAAAAATGACTTTATCGAGTAATGGTCATCATGTGGATTATCAGGCTGATTTCAAGCCACATTAAAAGATTTATTTTAAGTAAAATCTTTGATTTATTAAAATCGGGTTTATTTGGGATTCAATGGATCGTTTTTAGAAGATCTTTTGAGGCCGGATATTAAGGAGAGTTATGACTACTCTGTTATTCAAACTTTTGAATATCACGATTCTATAGGAGAATTTTGTTTATCAAAATTTGATTGTAAAATGATTGTGATTATTAGATATATCTGTGTTATTTTGAATTATAGTGTGCATGATATAGACCATTTCGAATGACATGAAAAGAACACATTTTTGAGTTTTTCACGACTATGATATTCAGAGACAATCGAGTTTTATAGATATGCTTTCACTAGTTACAATCAAACGTAGTTTTTTGATGAAGAATAAACACATTGAAGATTCATAGTTTCTTCATCGAAGATATTTTTTGAATCTATTAATTTTTCTAAAGTTATTTCTATATCTATTACAAACTAGATCGACTCGGAACTACTTCTACCTAAAGATCGTTCATTAAAAAGATGTCGATCTATCTACTTTTAGTTGTGTGTTATCGCAACTATGAAGAATAATTGGAAATTATTTTCAAAAAAATACTCTTTTTATTTTGAGTATCCAGATTCTCATGCTAATTTGTGTGTTCGGTTGTGTGCATGAACAAAAAGGCCCTGTTTTAGCCTTAATTTGTAAATGAGTCAATTGCCTACAGTCAGTTGTGAACGGTCAGTTGATAAGAGGTCCAGATTGGGAAAATCACTAAGCTTGTGGAGTAAAGCATCGTTGGAGTGGACTAGGGGCTTTCTGTTCCCTGAACCACTATATATCCTTGCATTCTATAATTGTTTATTTTCAACTGCATAAACAATATGATAAATATAAAAGGACAGACTTGGTCATCATCATGAATCTTGAATAATTTGTAAAAGACACAATTCACCCCCCCCCCGCTTTTGTGTATTTGGTTTAACCCAATCCAACAATAACCACTGTATAGTAATGATTTTCCACTCAAAAAAAAGTGAGAGAACTGTGTAAAAAATATTATTCCATATGTGTTATATCCCTATTTATTTTACATCAGTGTCTTGTATTGTCATGATCCTGCGTAATAACTAGTTATTGAAAACCATGTTCGAGTGTTAGCATTTGGTAACCACTGATTCACCCCCAACCCTCTCTGTGATGGTATACTCAATTAGGGGACTATTATTTGGTATGAAATATGAATATTATTCATTAATGTAGGTATCAAATAAATATTATTATTCACTATCATATTAAATATATGTATTCTTAAGCATCATATTATTTTCACTATTATAATTATATTTTTTTATTGATGAGATCTATATAAATCAATATTACCATAAAGAATAAATGAGTTACTATATTTTACCAGAATTTTTTTAATCTATAGAAGGAGAGGATGGTTCTTTTATAATTAACCTACTGTTAACATTATATAATCTTTACTATTAATTCAATAATTAAATCTTCTACATTTAATGATCTTTATGGTTTAATGTTTTAAAGAATTATTCCATCAAAATTACATAAATAAATATTAACTCATAAAGTGGAATCTTTTATATAGTATTCAATTTTCCAAAAAAACATTTAAATTATAACCAGTTTTATTTTCATTAAATATCTTCACAATTGTCATCTCAACCTTATCCTTGTCCATACTCATCATTGTAACACTTTAAAAAACATTTTAAAATATTGTATTATAAATTTTTTTAGTAATAGAAATATAAAATTGAATGAAACAAACATGTCAGTTATTGAATGCTTAAAAAGTCATTATTTTTTCAAAATTGTGATTGGGCATAAAATAAAAAATTTCTTACATGAGAAATAAAATTACCTACAATAATATATTCATAAATTATTTCATTAGAAATAATAAAGGAAAAATAAAAATCATCAATGATTCTATAAAATCATGATAAACTCATGAAATGTTTTACACAAAGTAATTAATTTCACTATTAATAAGTAGAACGTACATTGCTTTAAATATAATCTCATTAGATTACCTTGGGAAATGATGATATTTATATTTAAGACCCATATCAATATTAAATAATTCATGTAGGTAAATTGGGATATCATTTCCTGTATCACATTTACATGTGTAATAACAAATACAACCAACTTCCATTATAATTATTAGGGCAACATAATCATTACCCAATTAATTATAGGGATAAATTATATTCAGAGGTGAATAGTTAATAATATAATCACCCATCCTTGGTTTACAATTTGACCACTCATCCATGGTTTATAATTGAACCACCCATCCATGATTTAAAATGAAACTTCCCATCCCTAGTTTATAATAGTACCACTCATCATTGGTTTATAATAGTAACATTTTTTCTAAAAAACTACTCCTAATAGCTTATTATAATTATTATAAATTATTTTTTTCAAACATAGAAAATATTTCCTTACACTCATATGAAAGGCATTTACATATATAGAAATATGAATACCATTTAAATCCCTATTTTCCAAATACCTATAACAAAAGTAAATAAGCTTTTTTCTTTTAATAAAACCTAAAATATTATAAAGGAATTAAAAATCATAACATAATTGTAACACCTCAATATTTTATGAGATGTATTCTTTTTAATTTCTTAGATGTCTTGTGTTTCATGCTACACCATGATTATCTTGCACTATAAGAAACAACACATTAGCCTATATTATACACAACCCTATTCTTGGCGCGTGTTACACAAAATTTCAACTTCTTTTGATAAAATTCATTTCACGCAACACTAGGTATTGGTTTTTTCAATGTATAAAATAACAATTTTTGTATTATGTTATAAGTTAAACATATGTAATCTTGCACTAATTGTAACACTGACATGGATTACATCACACGCTTGGGTGATCTTCATCGATAACATGCATTGTATGCCACAAAAATTTACACTAATCAATAATATTTTATTAAAATATTATATAAACTAGTGGTTATGAATAGTATTAACCACTTTTTTAATTTTATATAACATCAAAATTCATCTTATTTATTTTCTAGACTTGATATATGAACAAATTAAAATTTTTGAATAAAAGAAGTACTTTTCAATAAAAATATTGTTTTCCCCCTTTGATGACACACCAAATTTAAATATAGTTTTGAAATATTTTTATATTAATTTTACAAAATAAACATCTTCTTTTAGTGTGGAATATAAAAAATTTATATTTTTTTAATTTTTTTGTATTTTTCTCGTAAGTTTCATTTTTTGTTGAATAGTGGAAATAATGATTTTTTAAAGACATTTAATAGTAAAATTATGTTTTTGGTAAGTTTTAATTTTTGATTTTCTAATTTTTATCAAATTATAGTTTTTTAAATTTTTTTATAAATGGGTTTATTGTGAGAAACACTTTCCATTTAAAAAGGGAAATTTTTCCAAAAACTAATTTTCGTGACATTTTACCTATTTTATATTGAATTTAATTATCCAACTTATGTGTATTGAATTTTGAAAAATGTATGCCAAATTTGGATTCATGAGGTTCAAATTTGGAGATTATTTCCCTTTTTTGAATTATATAAATAGTAACCATGGAAATTTTTGTTACCACAGTAATGGGTAAATTAGGTAATTTAGGTTAAAAATAAAATTACAATGACTATAAAAAGACCAGAAAAAAAGTAAAAATTTTATTCAATGAATTTAGTTCGACCCATAACACTTAATTATATAAATTGTGTCCTTTAATAGACACTGGTCTAAGAATATTACTAATATAATATTTAAATCAAAGAAAGACACATAGTGTCATTTTCATTGTCTTTAATATCAATTATGTATCCTCATATGCAATAATGGGTGGTATACACGTATATAAATTTTACTTTTTCACTTAATTAACAATGTTCCTTGATTTAATTTTATTTTTGACGTTTTTGTTCCATTTGGAAGATATTAGGGTTGTTATAATATTATATTTAATAAAAATATAAATATGCCATTTTCATATTTTAAATAATATAATATTTTTAAAATAAGTATTTACAGAAGTAAAATTAAACTATAAATACTCATTTGAAACATAAAATGTTTTTCTTTATCATGGTAATTTATTTTTAATTTTTAGGACATAAATATTTACTTTAATGTTTTTGCATGTGTGATGAAAAATTTATTTAATCGATCAAAAATCAATAAACTAATTTATATTAAAATGATAATATCCATTAAAGGGCCAAAAAACTCTACCAAAATAATTTATTGAGTATATATCTACCATAATCATCCAATTTTTGGGTTATAGAACATTTAGATCCATAAGAAATAGATTGAGACAATTATATTAATTTATTTAAAGTAATGATATAATAGTCACATACATACTTTAAAAAGTATAATTTTTTATTATTTTATTTTATAGAAGATAAATTATACAAAATATATTATAATTAAATTTATTAAGTTTATATTTATCATAGTTTTTTATTTTTTATTTTTACTTAACAAATAAGAGTGTCAAATAATTACACAAATTCATTGTAGTAATTATTTTATTAAAAGCGATATCAAATAAATTCTATTAAAAATATTAAAATAAATATATATTCGGTTAATTAATATTTACATAAAATTTTATAGATAATATTTATCTCATATAAACATAATAAATTAGTTTTTTCTAAGTTAACTTGTTAGAATTATATTTTTTAAAAATTAAATTGTGTCAAAATTGACACTATTTATTTTTTATGAAAATTGTGTTTTATTAAATTATTTAAAAATCATAAAACATTTGTAAAAATATATAAAAAAAATGATTTGGTCAAAATGTTCTAAATTATTCATTTATGGTCTTATTTACATCAAATAATTAAATAGTTCACCCTTTTATCATTGAAATATTTGTTACCCTAATTAAAAATCAAATATAATAACTAAATGATAATTCAAAATTTAATGACTAATTGACATATTCATGTCCAAAAATTATTGGTTGATGATATTTCAACCCTATATCAATAAATCGTAGAAATTTGGACACTTGGGGGGATTTTTAGTGGTGCTGGATTTTATATTAAATTATTATTTTTTTAAGTTTCCAAAACTACCAATAACTATAATTTTAAAAGCGCACTTCCTACCTCATATATTCACTTCATTTTGAGACTTCAAACTCAATAATACCATTCCCATTTCATTTCAAAAAATACCTAGAAACATTCTAGTAGTTCTTTTATTCTTTGAAGACAAACTCTAGGTCGCTAAAAGAATATTTAGAGGAAGCACATCAAAGAAGAGGCAGTCTCCTCTACCGGTTCATTCAATATTTTTTCTTCTTATACTTCTAATTTAGTAGTTGTTTCATTATAAATTAATAAATACACTACCATTTATATACTTATATGTTATTATAATTATGAAACATCCATATACCACCTTCGACCCACCATATGAAAAATGAAATCACCACCCGTGCGTACGTACAGCTTACTGTCTCCATGATGTGGTGTAATTTGTTTCTTCACCACCACTTTACAGAGATTGGTATAATGATGCAATTAATATATATTTATATGACTACTATAAAATTATATTTATTTTTAAATATTATACACCATACACTTCAATACCATTCACCTATTATTGGAATGATATCATTGCTCGTGTGTGCGTACGACCTACCGTCTCCACGATACGAGGCTATTCATTCTACATGATATTCATTAAATAATGATTATATAAAGAATTTAATGAATAAATATCATATATATTATTACTATTATATAATTTTTTAAATGATATAAATATAAACTATGAATAGAAACAAGAACTTATATGACAAAACATGCAGAAGAACCTAAAGCAGTTAACACCTGAATAACGAGTCACAATAAAATGATACTAACAAACAAATAACAATATTACATCATATGATATTATAAAAATGACTATGATTGTAGAATAAGTCAATTAAATTATTAAATTCCTTATAAAGGAGGTTCATTTTTTATAAATCATATAGGACCTAAGGTAAGGGATAATTTTTCAACCACATTTTATCCCATATTTTTTATATGTAAGTATTTACAGGGGATTTATTTATCATATATTTCCATGTTTTAGAAAAATGTGTTCATAATATGTTTAATATTCTTATATGTATTTTTAAATTCATTTTTACCTATTTTTGACTTTTACTACATTTTTTGGAAGGAATATTGTTTTTTACCATATGAGGTACTTATTGGCATTTCTGGAAAAAGTATGAGGAGGACGTTTTTTCTTAAATTATAATGCATGAATAGATATTTACAGTTTCAAGACACCTTATTTACACGAATCATTCTCCAAAATATTTCAAAATTATTTACAACTAAATTATTTTCTTTAAAAATTTCATGGCACTTTTAGAAAAGAAAGTATTTTTGAAAAAGAAAGGATATATTCCTCAAGAATTAAGTTCAAGTGTTTTATCAAAATTATTTTCCATCTAAGATGACACAATTTAAATAGTGTCCAATTTATATCCATATTATTACTATTATTATTTTTTAATTATGTAATGATATTTTATATGTATTATTTTATGATGTAATTATGTTTAAGAAACCCATTATTTTATTTGTTTTATGATACAAATGAATGATTTAGGTTTTGTGGAACACATGAGAATCATTTCATTATGAGAGTTGTGGGACCTATATCTCCATCCAATGCATTGGATAACAATTTATATCTCATGATATATACATGAATAGAATGTAATAAAAATACATTTCACTATTACCAGGCTAGAACGACAAGTAAATTTGGTTCAGTAATACCTAGCTAGAATGACAAGTAAACTCGTTTTAGTGATGGAATTTGTCAACTATGATGGTCTTGGAAGCAATGTGTTTGATACCATGGAAATAATATTATATAATTTTTTTATTTCCAAAATTATATGTTTTATTAAAATATTATTATATCATGGTTCATGTTAATTGATGATTTATTACTTATAAAACTAGAAGATGCTTTGGGTGTGGAAAAGAAGGACACAAATTTGGTAATTGTTGAAGAAAATGTCTAGTTAACACAGTGGACAAAGATAATAGTATTTCTAAGAAAAAAAAATGGTTAAATGTTTTAAATTTGGAATGTAAGAGCATTATGAAAATTGATTCCCTAAGGGAAAATTTAATAAAGCGAGTCATTATGGTCGTATGGGTAGTAATTATGTTGATGAAGATGAAGAGACTACCAATGATATATGAGATGAAATAAGTGTTAAAGAAGAAAATAATGAAGCTCGGTTAATTGTTTGAGAAGATAGTGGAATGATTCCATGTTTATCAACAGTCATTTTATTTAAGTAATGTTATGGTACTATTGAATAATGAAACATCTAGGGATTGTTACAATATTGTTTATCCTTAAGTATTTGAAATTATATGTTAAATGGTTCTTGTAACCATGAAAAGTAATTCACGTATTTTTGGAAAATACATGATATGTGAATAATGATCGGATAAAGGGATAATTATATTTTTGATTGTATTAATGACCAAATGATTGATATAAGGAAAAATGATATCATGGTTTGAGTTTATATAATTTTCTGTATTTTTTCTGTTGAAAGAGTTAATTATGAAAGAATGCATGTTTTCACTAAGGTTATTCATTAATTCATATTATTATAATGTTTTAAAATAATACATGATTAAAGTATTCACATGTTTGGAATATGAAAAAATATCTACCTTATGTGGTGTGGGAGATAAATGTTAAGTCGACATAGTTATCCTCTTTCTAAAGTTTTATATTTTTTGTTTTTGGAAGGATTGTAATGTTATACATTTATGGATAACATAATTTATATTCCAATTAATGTTTATTTAATTAATTTATTATCTCACAATTTTTGGACTTATGCATATTTGATTACATGTTCTAACCTTTTTTTTGAGACAAATAAAACAAGATATTATTTTATCGCATGATCTGTTAACACATTATGAATGAAAAATTCAACATCATTTAATTAAATATGAGGTGATGTGGAAATTCTTTAAGGCTCAAACAATGGTGAGATTGTACCCAAATCATTTAAGTTTTTATTGTCATAAACAATTCTTCAAATTTAGGAAACGGATCTTTAAAACCAAAAATTTAATCCGACAAACTACTTATATGATGAATTGGATAGTCCTATAAATCATTACAGATTTATTGGTTTCTAGTAGTTATCTTTCTCCAAAACTTATTCTCTTTCACAATACACCAGAACTTAATGGTCATATTTCCCTTCCATATCCATAATTTCACTTCCCTCCTATGTTCCCCTATTTGGAAAACCATTGATGACTTATATTGGGTAACCATTTAGTTGTTAATTTTCCTTTTTTGAAATTAAGTTTTATAATCAATTTTTATGACATGGGTTTCCATGAATGAAATTATGAAGTAGTAAACAATTAAGAACACTGATTAATTTTTAGGGAGAACTAAATTTTTATCCTATTATGTCTTTTGAAAATGATATTATAAATGAATTTGGAAGAAAAACATTTTCCATCTAAAAAGGGACATTTTTCCAAATACTATTTTTGATGACATTTAAATCGTTACATTATAAATATAATTATGAAACTTATATGTTTTGAAATTTTAAAAATGGATGTCAAATTTGGATTTAGGAGGTCCTAATTTGGTTAGAAGGTCCCTTTTAGTTTTGATCAATATGAATAGTAACCATGGTAAATTTTATTACCACAATAATGTTGGAACCATGGTATTTTATGCATGAATTAGAGTATGGTTTGTGTTCGTTGTCAATCCTCAGAGGTAGTTCAGAATGTGTGCCAGCAAAGTACTCATACAGGTCAAACAGATAACATTATAGAAGCTCGCACCATTTTCTAGTGTTTTTCCAATTTCTGGACCTCAAAATTGACAAAAGGGGAAAACAATATTTTTTGGGAAAGGGACTTGCATGCCTGATATGTGTCGCACAAGTGACTTTTGTGCCATGAAAGGACTTACACGCCAGTGCATAGGAGGATTGGAAAGTTGCGCTCCATCTCTTTTTCAAGATCAGAACTTCAAAATATGGCAAAGAATAGAGGGTCGCGCAAGTATTGGTTTGGTCGCGAAGGTGAGTAGCACGACAGAGGCTAGGGCGATTGGAGTTGCGCGCCAGAACTTGTGTGCCGGAACTTGTGCGCCGAGAGGAGGCTTGTGCGCCACCGCGCAGGGTGTCCAGTTTGCCTATAAATAGAGGAACACCCCTCCTCATTTTACACGGAGTTAAGACTTAGAGAATTTCAGGGCTCCCGTTGCGTAGGTTTAGTGGTCACTCAAGTGGTTTTGGGTCTCTCAAGAAGAGGTTGCGGGACAGTTGTTTGCTGCACATCCAAGGTGTTTTGGGTGAGAAAGGGGTTGAGTCTCTCAAGTTTGATGTCGAAGAAGTGAGTGTCGTGCAAGTGGTTGAGGTGAACTTTCCCGCCAGTTTATAATTGCACGTCGAGACTTGTGCGCCATCTTGGAACTTGCGCGCCGGGATTGGAGAAGCGCCACAGGTGTGGTTGAAGTATGGCAGTCTTTTTGGTGATACACGAAAGCTGGAATATTTCCTGATACCTTCGGTGCAAAGTGAGAATTGTCTAATGGTGAGAGTTGGACTTCAACACATCATCTACATATAAAAAAGGATGCATTCTTTTGAAATGATGAAGAGACCTTCACGTTTATAAAGTAAGTGGGACTTCACCAAAGGTAGTGAGCCAGGGGGAGTCAAGGGGAGTGACCCGAGGGACACAATGAGCTATCCCTGAACGATTGTAAAGGTAGTGATCTTGGGGTAAAGTGATTGTGCCCAAACCTTTGTAATCCACATCTAGTGATGATTAGTGGAATTTGGTACGATCGACAACCTGTCGACGTATGCTTTTTGGACGTATCCCTTAGTTGTGAACCAAGTAAAAAGTGTTGTGTCATCTCTCTGCATGTGAATGTTTTCTTTCTGATCAATATCATCATACAGGTTTAAAAATATCCTACCAACATGGGGACAAGATCCATCACATTAAAATAAAAAGTTTCCACCCTGATTCACCCGACCCTCTCAAGGTGTCCCGGGGTCCTACAAGTGGTATCAGAGGGAGGTTACTGGTGTTGAACTTGTCCTTTGTTGTCATGGAGAATGTAGTCAATGTCAGGGGAGTCCCTGTCTTCAATTGAAGTAATTTAATGATATGGAAGAATATAATGAGATCTCATCTAAGATCCCTTGGAATGGAAGTACTTTTTTCCAATTTCTAAGGTATTCATGTTACTGATCCAATAGGGCTGGCTATGACAGATGCCGATAAGAAAATTCATGATGTTGATGCTAAATCATAGAATGCTCTCATCGAGTCCCTTTTTGATCAGATCTATCTAATGGTGAAGAGTTTCACCTCAAAAAAATCCATGTGGGATAAACTCGAAAATATTTATGAAGGAGATAGAAAAGTGAAAGAGGCATAATTACATGTCCTACACAATCGGTTTGATGATCTGAAGATGCATCCATATGAGAATGAAGACTCATTCTTCAATAGAATTACCAATGTGGTTGGAGAAATTCGGGGTCTAGGAGAAGAATTCAAAGACATTGATATTGTAAATAAAATATTAAGAAGACTTCCACCCCTATACAATGCAAAGGCATCAGCCCTTGAGGAAAGAGATCTTTCCAAAAATTCTCTGGATGATCTTCTGAGATGCTTGGTAGAAAAATGGATCTTCAAGAACAAGTTTGATTAGAATGGAAGTGTTATTAGAAACAATGAATGAATGGTATGTAAAGGATACTCCCATATTGAAGGCATTGATGTTGAAGAAAACTTTGATCCAGTGGCAAGACTGGAGTCAATCAGGCTTTTCTTTTCCATGGTACTACAAAGAGGATATAATGTATATCAAATGGATGTTAAGACAACATTCTTGAATGGTGTACATGATAAAGAAGTCTACATCAAACAAACAGTTGGTTTTGTTCTTAGTACTGATGAAACAAAGGTCTGCAAACTGAAGAAAGATCTATATGGTTTAATGAAGGCACCCCGAGCATGGTATTCCTAGCTGGACTTGTATCTTAAGAAGCTAGAATTCAAAAGAGGAGGATTAGAGCAAAATCTATATGTGAAGAATTCTCCAAAAGATCAGCTCATGGTTCTAGTCTATGTTGATGACATTATTTCTCGTCGTAGCCGGCAAAAATCAGTGGATGAATTTTCCAATCACATGAAATCAGAATTTGAAATTTCTATGATTAGGGAGCTCACATATTTCTTGGGGTTTCATGTGACTCAAAGGTAGGATTAAACTTTTATTTCTCAAGACAATTATGCAAGAGAGCTACTGAAGAAGTTTAATATGAAAGACTCCAAACCAATATCAACTCCGATTTTAGTTGGGAACAAACTTGGAAAGCATGAGGATGTGGCATCTGTAGACCCCACTATGTACCGAAGGATAATTGGGAGCCTACTGTACCTGACAGTGACACAGAAAGATATTGTCTTCACAAACTGTCTAGTGGACCGCTTTTAGAGTAATATAAAGGAGGAGCATATGAAAATAGTAAAAGGAATCATGAGGTATATTCAAGGCACTCACAATTGTGGCTTATACTTTATTGCAAGAAGAGACAGCAAATTATCATCATTTTATGATGCTGACTGGGATGGAGATGTAGGGGATAGAAAGTCCACCAATGGTAGGGTATTCTATATTGGGAATAAATGTGTTGGCTAGATTAGCAAGAAACAAGAAAGTACTTCTCCTAGTACTGCTGAAGCCAAGTGTATATCCACTACAATGGAATGCACTCAACTGCTATGGATGAAGAACAATTGACAGATATTGGTGATGAGGTGAAACAACCAATAGTGATTTACTCTGATAACAAGAGCGAAATTGATCTTACAAAGAATCCTGTTCATCATTCTTGTACAAAACATATTGAAATCAGGTATCACTTTATCAATGGAAGTGTTGAGCTAGGAGTTATTAGAATGGATCATGTGGGAACTGATGAACAAGTGGCTGATATCCTGACCAAGCCACAGTCAATGGCTGTGTTTGAGAAGCATCAGTTGAACGTCGGTGTTCAGCCACCTCCCAGAATATAAGGAGGTTACAAAATACTCTTCTCCCTGGTTATATTAATTATTTTTAATCTGTTTATGGATGCGATGCATGTTTATGGGGGAGATACTATCGAGGAAGAGTGTGGTTTGAGCTGCAAAATGAACAATTACTGGTCTTTGGGTTTATTTTCAATGGGGGAGAAAGGAATAAATTCAGTCATGTAATGCTTCTGTGACACGATGAGATTCAGTGTCAGTGATAGGATGAGAAGGATGAGATACATTGGAAATTCAATGCTTCTGTGAAACTATAAGAGTATTTCTTGGGAATCATTGAGAATTCCAAAACATGGGAACTCAATTCAAGTTTCCTCTCTTGTTTTCTACACTGATAATTTCTCATGTAGACTTAGAGTGTTGGATAAGATGATTCTTGCATTTTTGGTCTGCATGTGGATAGTGATCTATTGATTTTATTTACTGATTTCCAACAAACCCAAAATGGGATATTGTTGGAACCATGGTCATATATGCATGAATTGGAGTATGGTTTTTGTTTTTTGTCAATCCTCAATAGAAGTTCAGAATGTGTGCCAGAAAAGTACTCATACAGGTCAATCAGATAACAGTTTTGAATGTGGCACCGTTTTCCAGTGTTTGCCAAATTTCTAGACCTCAAAATTGACAAAAGGGGAAAATAATGTTTTTTTTGATAATGGGACTTGTCCGCCTAATATGTGTCACACAAGTGACTTGCGCATCGAGAAAGGACTTGCGCACTTGTGCCTAGAAGAATTAGAATGTTGCGCTCCATATGTTTTTCAATATCAGAACTTCAAAACATGGAAATGGAAATAGGGTCATGCAAGTATTGGTTTGGTCGTGCAGGTGAGTAGCGCAACAGAGGATAGCGAGGTTAGAGTTGTGCGCTATAACTTGCCCTCTGAGAGGAGGCTTGCGTGCCACCTCGTAGGGTGTCCAGTTTTCCTATATATAGAGGACCACCCCTCCTATTTTTACACAAAGTTCAGACTTAGAGAATTTCGGGGCTCTTGTACAGCAGGTGTAGTGGTCGCATAAGTGGTTGTCGGCCGCACAAGTGGTTGTCGGTCTCACATGTAGAGGTTGTGTGAAAAATGTTTGATGTGCGTCCAAGGTGGTTTGGGTGAGAATGGGGTTGACGTACGCATGTTTGAAGTTGAAGAAGTTAGTGTCACACAAGTTGTTGAGGTGAACTTGCGCGCCAGTTTGGTCTTGCATGCCGAGATTGCACGCCGTCTTGAAACTTGCGCACCAGGCTTGGAGAAGTGCCCCAGGTGTGGTTGATGTACGCTGGTCTTTTTGGAGCTGCACGAATGCTAGAAGATTTCCCAATACCTTTGGTGCAAAGTGAAATTTTTCTACTGGTGAGAGTTGGACTACAATAGAGCCTCTACATACAACAGAGTATGCATTCATTTGCAATGATGAAGAGACCTTCATGTCTATAAACCGAGTGGGACTTCACCAAAGGTAGTGAGCCAGGGGAGTCAACGAGAGTGACCCGAGGGACACAATGAGCTATACCTGAACCTTTTTAAAGGCAATGATCCTGGGGAGAAGTGACTGTGCCCAATCCTTTGTAATCTACATCTAGCGAAGTTTAGTGTAATTTGGTACGACTGACAACCTGTCAGCGTATGCTCCTTGGATGTAGCCCTTAGTGGTGAACCAAGTAAAAAGTGTGGTGTCATCTCTCTGCATGTGAATGTTTTCTTTATGATCATTTTCATCGTATAGGTTTAACAAGTTCCTACCAATGTGGGAACAAGATCTATCACATTAAAAGAAATTTTTTTTACCCTGATTCACCCCTCCCCTCTCAGGGTGTCCTGGGGTCCAACATGTAATGTTTAAATTAAGTAATATAGGTTAAAACTAAAAATATATTGACTATAAAATGACGAAAACAAATGAAACAATTTTATTTGATGAATAAAATTCGACCCCGAGCACTTAAGGGTTGAAATAATGTCCTTTATTGGAAACTAGTCTTTGAAAATAAATTAAATATTATTTAAATTAATGAAAGACACAAAGTGGCATTTCCATTGTCATTAATATCTATTATGTATCCGTATATAGAAAAATGCATGGTGTCAACAAATATAAATTGTAATTTTTAACTTAATAAACATATCTTACTAATATAAATTTATTTTTGACGTTTTGGGGCCATTTGAGAGATATTAAGATATTTATAATATTTTATTAAATGATAATATAAAGACGTCACATACATGTTTTAAATAATATATCATTTTTAAAATAAAGTTATACAGAACATAAACTCAACTATAAAACTTATTTGAATGCTAAAATGTGTATATTTTTCATGGTAATTTATTTTTAATTTTTATGAAATAAATATTTACCTTAATTTTTTATATACATATGATGGAGAAATTATTTAATTGATGAAAAATCAATAAACTATATTTTATTAAAATCATAATAACCATTAAAGGGAAAAAAAACTTTTCCAGAAAACAATTCAAGTATATATTGACTATAATCATCCAATGGTTTTGTTATGGACTATTTGGAGCCATAGGGAAATAGATTGGGACAATTATATTATTTAATTTAAGATAATGGTAAAATTCTCACATTCATACATTAATAAGTATAATATTTTTATTATTTTATTTTATAGCATAAAAATTATTATACATATATTCTCATTTAATATATGAAATTTATATTTATTATATTATTTTTTTTAATTTTAACTTAAAATATGAATATTAAATAATTACACAAAAGAAATGTAGTAATTATTTTATTAATTTATATATCAAAAAAATGTTATTAAAAAATATTAAAATAAATATATTTTGAGATAATTAATATATCCAACGAATTTTCATGATAATAAAGACCTCATAAGAATATAATAAAATAGATGGTTCAAAGTGAACTTGTTATCTTTATATTTTTAAAAATCAATAAATTTAATAGTGTCAAAATTGACACTATTTATTTTTTTATCAAAAGAGTGATTTATTAAATTATTTAAAAATCCTAAAACATTTTAAAAAATATATAATAATTATGATATGGTTAAAAGTTATAAATTATTAATTTATTGTCAAATTGACATCATCTAATTAAATATTTCAACTTTTTTATATTGAAATATGTGTTACCCTAGGTAGGAGTTAGAAATTATAGTTGATCAAATTAAATGAAATTGACTCTAGATAATGCTCCCTACGTTCATGAAGCTCGACCTTCGTTTGGTGCTCCTAGAGTTCTTTATTTGGATAAGGTTCCTTTTTATTCAAATTCTGATCCTTCATCTTCTGATTCTATTTCGGATGTGAATACTTGTTCCCATAGGGTCTTGGCTCTGTAATCTTCTAATATTGGCATCAAATTGTTAAAAGATGTTCTTTTTGGGTCGTCCCAGGGTTCATGTTTCTCCGAATTTCTAGAGATCCAGCCTCTCTATCTGTCAATCTATAGAGATGCCTCTAGTTTGTTAGTGTAATTTATGTCCGGGGATTATGATGAGGCATTTGGTTGTATGAAATGGACTCATGTTTCTCGATTTAGATAAAAAATTATGTGGATATCGATCTTCAAGAAGTTTGTCAAATATTGGGGCCTTTCTGCTCTGGTCTAGGTTTCACCACTTCATCGATCTTCTTATTGCCTGTCCTTTTCTTCTGAATGGGATTTTTTAAACACATGGTGAAATTGTTCTTGTAACATGGGATGATGGAGGTTCAATCTGTCACACTAGTTACTTGATTTCTATAAGGGGAAAGAAAGTCCATATGCAGTGGTTTGGATCACCATTCAGGGTTTTCCATTACCCCGTCATAACATTTCATTTCTTAAAGATATTGGGGTTTCTCTTTGGGGATTTATTGGTTTTGAAAGTAATTCTAGGGGACGTGGAGATGTATCAAATGTGTGTATCTGTGTTGAAATTTATTTGTCATTTCCGATTTTGGAAATGGTCTCCCTAAAAGTGAAGGGGTCACATTCATGTAATCAAGACATTTTTTACCCTGTTTTTTCGTGGTATTATTATCATTGTTGTCTACAAGGTCATTCGATACAGATATGCAAGAAATATAAACATGGTGAGATAAGTTTTTAGAATTATGTTAAGGGGGGTGATTCATTGGACGATAATATAGTTAGCAAGGACATTTTATCTGATGGAGTTTTCAATGATCAGGTAAAATTCTCTGATGTTGATTCAACTGCTAGTAATTTTGATCTGATTTCAATGACGGGCTCTAATGAGTATTCTGGAAAATATGAGATTTTATCTATGATTAGTATTGTTTCTTTATCTAATGATAATGCATCTGATTTGTATATCTCACTACTTATCATTGATAGTTTTCTGAATCCACATGTCTTTAGAATGTCTTGGGAGGCTTCAGTTAAAAAGAAATTTTCGTCAACTCATCCTTTGAGATGTATTTGTCCGGTATTAGATCCCTTATCTTTTGAAACCTCTTTGGTTGATATGGGTAAGGATGACACGTATCTTGGTTCTTTTAGAGTCATGTATAGATATCCTTCAATAAAAGTTAAAGGGAGATAGTATGGGTCTTCACGTCAATATATTCCTCTTTCCTAAGGATGCTCGAGAGTATGCAAGGAAGTTGTTTTGATAAATAAGAGCCTTGATAAATCCCAAAACAATGTGAGAAGGGATATTAGTCGAGGTTGTTTTTTTTGGATTCTCTTATCAAGCGTACCATGTTCGTTGATACGGGGGTGTGTACTAGGGCAAAACATTGGTATATTATGGAGTATATATAGTCCCATTCTAGTGAGACCAAGATGCCCTAAGCCAAATCCAGGCATAGATTATTCCAATGATTTTGATTATCATTTGTAATGCCTGTGGAATTGGTGGATGATTGATGAAGGATTTCTTATTTACATAAATAAAGAAGAATACGGTGTGTTTTGTTGTTATTCTGAAGCACATGAAGAATCTGAGTAGGATCAACATCTTTTCATGTAATCTAAGAATGCATGCAGGATTGAATGCATAGAAATATAATTTCCATATTTCGGTTTTATGGAATAAATATGTATCATTGGATTTAGTAAAAGATTGTGATTCATCTATTATTATAAAAAACAACACTGGTGGGGATGTCCATTTTTTATATTTTGTTTATGGAAGTCGGTATGCTCAAAAAAGGGACATTTTTGGAAGAGATTGAATAGTTTTGATGCAGAGGATCTTCCATGTATTATTAGTGGGAAATTTAATTTTATTTCTGAGCTTGGTGAGGGGGGGGGGTGAATTCCTTAGTGGGGTGAGAAAGAGTTTTTTTCAGTTCATGGTATGAAAAAGTCTTACTGATATAAGATATTATGGTGATCATTTCACATGGTGCAATAACCGTAGGGGAATTAATCATTGTTGGAGAAACATTGATCAATGTCATAAAGATGTTCATGTTGTTTATAGGTTTTATAATGAGAAAGTGGAGTATCTTATTCATAGGATATCAGACCACTCTCCAATTCTTGTATTTTAGTCACCCAAACTTGTAGGTAGGGATCATTTCTTGTTCTGTAATCATTGGAATGATATGCCTGATTATCACAATATTTTCAAAGTTTTTTTTGGAGGAAAATTATAAAGGTTATTCTTGGGTAGCTATCCATAGTAAGATAACATGTCTCAAGAACATGTTACATGATTCGGAAAAAATATTCCTCATATTGATCAAGACCTGGAGTATCTGAAATATGAGGTTGATAAAATTGAAAAAACCCTTTAAGTTAGTTGGGATGACGTGATTTATGAGGACCAAAAGGGTACAAAAAATGATATGGAAGATCTTATCCTGAAATAGGAGTGCATTAACCATGAAATTTCTAGATTAAAATGGTTTTATGAAGGAGAAAAAAATTGAGCTTATTTGCATGCATGTATAAAATAAAAGAGAAGGATGGTTAAGTCGAATATTATTCTTGATGACAGTTCATTATCAGAAGATATGTATGTGGTTGGGTCCTTAGGTTTTTCCTTCATTAAAAATGTACTTGAAGATCCTATTCTGAATATGGTAAATTTTTATCTGAGTTGTAATACAGTCTTTTTTGAGGATATAAAAATATAATGTCTAACCTTTACTATTACATGCTGGAGGCTATTCTGGATGAAAGGTACATTCATGTTGTAATGCTGAAAATTTACCTGGAATGTGCTCCGGGTCTTGATGGTTTTCTAGGGTTGTTTTATAAGGGGTCTTAAGAGATGGTTAATAATGAAATTATTTTGGCCATTCAAGATTTCTTTCGAGGTGATTTTATTCCAAGGGTGGGAAGTACTAGTACTCTAGTTATGATTTCTAATGTTAAAAAACCGTCTTCTATTTGTTAATATAGGCCTGTGAGTATGTGAAATTTTCCCTATAAAATCATATCAAGTATTTTCAATTCATAAATATTAGTTTTTGTTTCTTGTTAGTTATTTTTAGAGAAACACTATTTTGTAAGAGGTCATTCTATCCAGCGAGTGGTTTCCTTGGCTCCTAAAATTTTTTGTGACATCAACATCAAATTCCATTGTTAAAATATGGATTTGAAACATTATATGACCAATTAATATGACAAAATTGAATGGGGTTTATCATTAGTGGGTTTAAAAGTATGGATTTTTCACTTTGGGCTATTGATAATTTTTTTAACTCCTCTTGGATGTTAGTTTCTTATATTGGTAACGTTCCTAGTTTTTTCAAGGAAAATTATGGTCGATGACAAGGGGACCCTATCTATTTGACACTCCTTTATTCACATTAAAGATTCTCCAAGTCGTCTTATTAATTAAAATATATCTACAGGTGAAATTTAACCTTATTGAAGATGAATGAATCAACCATCTGTATCAGACTTGATGTTTGCAGATGATACTTGGATTTTCGACAATGATAGTGTTAGATCAGTTAGTGGTGTCGTTATAGTAACAGTTGAATATAGTTTTTGGATTGGGAATGTTATCATCAGGGAGAATATTAGTTTGTATATTTCTAACAAACATGGGGACATGATTTTCTTATCTATATCCCAATTGATGAACATTTAAAGAGGCTCTTTTCCCTTGAAGTATCTTGGTTCTCTTATATCCAATATTCGTATCTGAATCAGAGACTTCGATGGAATTGGTAATAGAATCATGAGATACATATTGGACTGGAAAAATCATTTTATATCGTTTCATGGTAGGATTAATTTAATCAATAGTGTATTTCAAGATATTTTGATACATGTACTCTCAAAGACCATTATTCCCAAGGGGGTTATTACTTCTATTGAAAAAACCATGGATGTTTTTATTTGGGATGCTCATTTTGAGGGGAAATGTCATTAGTCTTCATGGGATATATTTGTAAGGCTGGTTAATGAGGGTGGAATTAATGTTAGGTGTCTAGGGGATACAGTGCATTGTATGCATGCAAAAATTTCTTAAGAGGTTGGGGAGGGATGAATGTTTTGGGGGTATAATAATTTCATTACAAGGAAAAGAACCTATGGAATATTGAAACAATTCTCACCTTTATTTTTTCTAATCCAGAGTATTACAACTATAATTCGTCAACATTTGCAATGGATTATAGGTAGGGTGATATTTCTTTTTGGAATCATAATTTGGAAGGATCAGTTATTATTTTTCCAAGTTATTTAGTTCCCATGATTTCATTCATGGAGGCTTGAAATTTTGGTGATTTTATCAGAGCTATCCTTAATGAGGATCAAAGAAATACTATTAAACATATTTTTTAAAATCTAGATTTAGAAAAGGGTATGTTTACTTCCTCTAATTCCAACATGTTTTCTTCTAAATAGTTTTTGAAGATTTATTTATCTTAATGGAAACATGATATCTAGAATAATATGGTGTGGTGTAGCTATATCCCCACGAAATTCAATTTACATGTATGGAGAATTAGAAACCTGAATATTACTACCAATGAGAATGTGAAAAGAAGGTAAATTAATCTAGTTTCTAAATTTCACTATTGTAGTGTGATTAAAAAGGATAACTCCAAGCATTTGTTTATTGAGAGTGAATGGGCCATGTCTATTAGGTGGTTTTTGGGTTAATTCAAAAATTTCATAGGCTCATATTCTACTACAACTTTTTTTTCTGGATAATTGGTTTCATAGTTAAAATGGAGATGGTTCAGAAAAGATAGCTAGAGCTGTGATTCAATGTATAGGGTGTTCGTGTATTTGGTAAGAAAAAAACAAGGCCGATTTTGAGGGTATTCATTCCCCAGATAGGTCAATTATCTTGAGGACAAGATTTCTTCAAATTGAATTGGATTGTTTCTCTTTAAATTTTTTGATACCTTATCCATGAGTAAAATAAAGACATGTGATTCTTTATTATCTTCATTGGATCATGTGATAAGAGGGAACTAGGTTCGCTAGTTACCTCATAACACGGTCCTGAAACTCATATTTGATAGTTCATGCTTTGGGGAAAGCATTTGAGGGAGTGGTGTTGTAATGGATGGTAGTAGAATCATTCATATTACATTTACTGAATCTTATGGGTGGGTAATTTCTAACCAGGCGTAGGTCAAGGAAATGCATATGGTTATCATATTGTGTGCTCATTAGAATTTATCTCTTAGTCAAATTGAAACTGACTCCAAGATAATCCATGATTCAGTAAATGATAAGATTTTTACTCAATGGTCATTTGTTTATGTTTTCAAGAAGTGTAGAGACATTCTATAAAATAAAAATATATAGTTTATTCATAGCTGGAGTGAAGGTAATAAAGTAGCATATTATTTGGCATCTATTGTGGTGTCTGATCAAGGTATCAAAATTTTATGTTTCTCAAGCTCTCTTCAAATGAATCAGGAATTAGTGAACTTGATTAGGGTGGACCATCTTGGTCTCTATTAATTTAGGCCTCCTGGAATATATTTTGAATGAACATCCCATGGTTTTTATGGGGTTTTGCATGTTAATCTAAAAAAATGTATCATTTAAGTGTTAGCCTAGGTAAAAATCAAATATAATAACATAGTGATAATTAAAAAAATACAGGTTTAAAATGAAAAAAACAATATCTAAAAAAATATAGGTTGATGATAATTCAACCTTATATCATAAAATATTTGAAATTGGAACATTTTGGAGGATCTTTAGTGATGTTTGATTTTATATTAAATTAATATTTTTGGAGGTTCCCAAAAATACCGCTCACCTCAATTATAAAAGGGAACATCATCCCTCAACTATTGAATTCATTTTTAGCCTTAAAGCTAGACCATACCCCCGAACAGTTCCATTATCAACATACCTAGAAACATTAGGTAGGTTATTTTCTTCTTCAATGACCAAATCTAGTGCCCTAGGAAAATATTTAGAGGAAGCACATCAAAGAACATGTAATCTTCTGTACAAATTCATTCAGAATATTTTCTTATTCTAGTTACACTTCATTAGTTGTTTCATTATAAATTAATAAATATATCATAATTTATATAATGATATTTTATTATAATTATTATTCAACCATATTCCACCTTCTACCCACACTATGAAAAATGAAATCACCACACGTGTGTATGTACGATTTGCAGTCTCCATGTTGCGGTGTAATCCGTTTTTCACCACCAATTTACACGGATGGGTATAATAATATAATTAATATATATATATATATGTTTATTACAAAATTATATTTATTTTGATATATTATACATCACATACTTTTATAGCATTTAATAATTATGGGAATGATATCGTCGCTCATGCCTACATACGGTCTACCGTCTGAACAATGTGATGGGATTCGTTCTACATGATCTTCATTAATGAATAATTATATAAATGAATGGAATGAATAAATATGATATATATTATGATAATATAATAATGTAAATGATATAACTATAAACTAATAATGAAAACAAGAACTTATTTATCAAACATGCATAAGAACCTAAAGTAGTTAACACCCAAATAACAAGTGGCAATGAAATGTTACTATCCAAGGAGTGAAAATATGACCATATATTATATAAAAAATGTATATGATTATAGAATAAGTCAATGAAACTATTTATATAATTATACTAGATGTTAAGATACATATAAAGCATATCACACATATGGTAAGGGATAATTTCTCTATCTTATGTTTCTGAGATTGTTTATATACAAGTATTTACTAGGGATATATTTATCATCCTTGTATCTGTTTTATATAAATGATTTCATAATATGTTTACTATTATTATATTTATGTTTAATGTCATTTTTACTCATTTTTACTTTTACTACATGTTATGGAAGGACAATTTCATTTTTTTACCATACGAGGTACTTTTTGACTATTCTAGAAAAATTATGAGGATAATGTTTTTTCTTAACTTATATGACATGAATGTATATTTATGGTTTCATGAAACCTTATCTATATAAAGAATCATCCATAAAATTTCAAGATTATTTTCATCTAAATTAATTTCTTTTAAACTTTCATGAAATTTTGTGAAAAGAGAACATTTTTAAAATAAAAGGATATGTTCCCCAAGAATTAAGTTCAGCTGTTTTATAAAAATAATTTTCCTTCTATGATGATGCTCTTTATATAGGGTTAAGTTTCTATACCTATTATTATTATTATTTTATTGTGTTGATTATGGAATGATATTTTATATGTATTATGTAATGATGGAATGATTTTTAAGAAACCATTTTACTCATTGGGATATGATATGATGAATGATTTTTGGTTTTTTGGAACACTTGAGGATGATTTATTTATGTAAATGTTGGGATATGTATCTCCCTAAAATTAATTGGTAAAGTTTTATATCTCATGAGATTTAAATTATGGGAATGAAAATAAAATCTAGTTCAGTAATACATGGCTGGAATGACAAGAAAATTTTGTTCAGTAAAACACGGCTGGAATGTCATGTTAACCCAGTTCAATAACAGACTATTTCTGTAATGATGGTTATTGCAACAATGGCATGGATATTATGGAAATAATATTATATATTTATATTATCTCCATAATTCCATTACTAATTTTGATGTTATTTTATCATTTTTTATGTTCATTTATAATTAATTCCCTAAGAACTACAGAGATTTATTTTAGGACTCAAAATTTTGATAATTAGACTTTATGTTCAAGTTTCTATGTTCTTTTGTTTATAGTTTGCTTTATGTTCTCCATGTTTACCCTTAATGAGAATTTTATCTCACCGTTTTTATATTTTCTTTTCCATAGGATATAAATAATGGTTTTTGGTAGAAAAACAAAAATGGAAAGATCTTCTTGGGAGATGTTGAAGATATTTCACCATGTTAGAAGATTATATTACATGTTTCCAAAGGCACTAAACTAATACAGTATTTGGGATTATTTTTTTTAATTTATTATGTATTTTACAAAATAAATTTAATTTACCTATACTTCAAGTTTGGGTTGTTAGTGTTGGAATCAGATAGAATTTTTATTCACCCTTTGGAAACTAGGTTTTGAAAACTTTAGTAAGATCTCTAGAGATATTTCTAAGGTATGCCTATGGATGTCCTTAAGGATATGTATAACTATAGTTTAAAGTCTAAGAATTATGGAAAAAATCTTGAATAACCTAGGATTAAACCTATGATGTTAGATATTGGTTGTACTCCCCCTTGATTATGTTGTTTTCCTAGAATGATTTTGACTCTCAAACTATTCTTTTTTGGGTTACAGAAAATGGATGGAAACTAGGGGATTCATGATAATAAAGAATATGATATACAATGGAATTATATTCATCATGAGAAACCAAATGAAATGGAAGTTGGAAGGAGAAGCATCATTATTATTCTAATATACTATCACATAATATGGTAAATAATATCAACTTTGGTGAGTTTCCTGACCCAGTTAAATAGTGAAACATGGAGTTTCATGGCGATCATAGAGGAAATAATGTTCAATATTCATCGTGAAAATAATATGGGAATTGGAATCATGGGTAATTTTTAAAAGGAACTGGAAGATGATTTGGGTGTGGAGAAGAAGGACACAAAGCCCTTAATTTCAAAGGAAAAGGTCCATTTAACATAATGGATAAAGATAATGGTATTTCTACGAAATCAGAAAATGTTAAATATTTTAAATGTGGAATATATGTCCATTATGCATATATATTAACTATGGGAATATGTCATGAAGGGAATCAGCATGGTCATATGTGTAGTATTTATGTTGATGACAATGAAAAGGCTACAAATGATATATGATATGAAAGAAGTTTTGAAGAATAAAATGATGAATCTTGTTCAATAGTTTAAGAAAATAGTGGGATGATTTCATGATTATCAAGAATAATTATCTATAAGTAATTTTATGGTAATATAAAATAAATAAACATCTAATGATTGTTAATCCATTATTTTTCCTTAAGTATTTGAAAGTATATGTTATATGGTACCGAAAACTACAAAAAGTTTTTCAGATATTTCTAGAAAACTCATGATATGTTAATGCTGACGGGATAAGAAGATAATGAGTTCTTTGATAGTATTGATGACCTCAAGACTAATATAAGTTCACTATGATATCATGGTTTGATTATATAGAAATTTTGGTGTGATGAGGATAGAGAGAGACTCTTATGCTTTTTTTATATGTCGATTACCAAGATTGAATACCACTGGATTCTTCTCCCCCTCTCGATCAGAGGGGGGGGGGGGGGTCTCACTCTATCATCCACATGGGAAGAGTAGAACCTCCTTTGATCTCGGTTCCCTCTTACCCTTCATGAGGATCACTATTTCACAAAATTTCCCGGATCTCTTCTAAGTGTCACCTCAAATTTCAATGCTTCCAAAATAGATCAACATAACCACATATCGATGCACGATCTCCATGGTGGCCCAATTTAATCTCCATTGTCCTTAAGATGAAATTTTTTATCGGTTTTTCTCTAATTCATGGGAGCTACAGGAGTACGCGATCATCTGTTTTCTTGACCGAAGGCACATCATAATCTGCTTTGGATCGGAAGAGGATTTAATAAATGCCTGGTCTAGGTCCACTTGAAGATGCAACATTTTATCAATCTACCTGTTTCGCTATAGATTATACATTCATATGTGGCAATACCCTTATAAGATTGCGACGTGGGTAAGCCTCTCATGTCTTCCTCTTTCTTTTAAAAACATTGTTATCTTGTGTGTAGTCAGAAATATGGTAAGGATGTATCGTTGTTATGATCAGAGTACTAAGTCCATCTGTCATCTTATTTTTCCGAGAATTTGTGTGGAAGTTGATGTTGCAAGGTCACCTGTCTATTTCATTTGTATTACGGATGATAAAGAGTTTCTTTGGATACAAGAGGTTTTTTTGAGTCGTGTATAAACTATTGCGTATCTTGTGGTCGATTTGGTTATATGGCGTAAATTCTTCGCAGAAGGAGGGTGTGTAGATTCTCACATGTGGTGGATACATGATACAATGGAGGTTGTACTGATACTAGACTAGATCAGGACTTGAGAAAGGGTCATAATAAAGTTGGTTTGCCAATGGGAAGTGGTGAGGCTTGGGAAAATATAGTCCTTTAGGGGAAAACTGGATGTGTCGAGCGTGGGGAAGCTATTGAGCAGGATATTCATGTGGGAGAATCTCTAAATGGATTTTTAGTGGTGGAGGAGTACTTGGATCCAGTTATAACGCAGGGGTGAACCGAGATAGTGTTGCATCAGCTCTAGTATGCTCTGCTAGAATGAAGGAGATGTTGGTGTCCCCAAATTTGACCGAACGGAAAATATTTTATAGATTGAGAAGTGACCTTGGTGTTGGGAAACAACCCTCAGAAGAAGTTACTACTAGTTTGTGTCAATCAGGTTCTGGTTCTGCAGATCCTGTTGACTGCACAACTTGTGATGTTGGGGGAATACAAATTTCCCTAACTTTCAACCGGTTCTTAGGACTGGTGGTTGAGGAGGTACCCCTTTTGGTTGAAGGATCTCATTTGGTTGATGATGTTCAGACTATTTCCAGGCCAAAAAAGGTTGTTAAGGGTGTAATGGATAGGGAATCATGTGATGGTCCTGAAGATATGTCAGACTCTCCCCATATTTCCCCAATTTACCATAACAGGCTTTATCAGCTGATTGAAGGAGGGATCTTGGCTATTTTAGAGGATGTTCTAGTGTGAATGGATAATGGATGCAATGATCTTGTCTATTTGAAGATCACTGGTTAATGTGGAAATGTTTCTGACAGTGATAAGTAAAATAGTGGAGTTGTCCGACCTTCTTTTAATGACATTGTTCATAGTGGAAGAAGCATGGTGATTGAAAGTGATAGAGTTATGAATGTTGCACCATGGAGAAGACCCATGAAATAATACTCTAATATTCCAAAGCCAGTGGCCACCAAGGCATTATCTAAGGGGTAAAGAGGGGCTACCTCGATGTCAAGCATGCAATACAGTGCGTAGCATCCCTCACTGGAGAAGATGAAACTAAAAATGAAGTACGATAATATACTGAAGCAATATAAAACATATTTAGAGTGGGAATTAGCCACCACAGAGGAAACTCCTTATTATGGATATGGAGAATGGTACAATTGCTATAACATGTAGTTTTTTCCTTTTCGATGTTTGTGGTTTGATGTGGGCAAGTTGTTTTCTTGCATCCTTATTTTCTATTTTTTATAACATTTTCATTGTTTAATAAATAGTTAGGGGGATTCCTATGACCGAGCTTGAAAGGTATATACAATTTTTGGTATTTTTTGTTTGCACAAAGAGTTACTTTGGACAAAATTCATGTTTCACTAAGGTTCTATTACAATTCATGTTATTAGCATGTTTCAAGAGAATACACGATTAAGGTATTCACATGTTAGTAATATGAAAAAAAAGAAGTACCTTAGGAGATATGGGAGATAACTATTATGTTGATTTTGTTATACACTTTATAAGGTTTAATATTTTATGTTTTTGGAAGGATTGTAATGTTATCCATTTATAGACATTATAAGTTATATGTTGGTTAGATAAACATATTATCTCACTATAAGTGGAATTATGCATATTATATTACCTATGAAAACCCTTTGGTTGAGGAAGATAGAATCACCTATCTTTTTATCACATGATCTGATAAAATTTAAATAATGACAAATTCATCTTTATTTTATTAAATAAGAGGTGAAGTGGAAATTGATAATGGAATAGAAAATGGTGAGATCGTACCAAAATTTCATAAGTATTTATTCTCATGAAAAATTATTAAACATTTGGAAAAGGATATTGATAACTATAAATGTCATCCTAGTAACATCCTATCTGATGAATAATATGGTCTCTTGAATCATCATAGATTTATGGCTTGGTGGTAGTTTATTATCTCCAAACATTATTCTCTATCATTTTCTATTAGAGCATGATGGATAGATTTATCTTCCATAGCCATGTTTTCACTTCCCACCTATATTACTCTATATGGAAATCTAGTGATGAGTTACTCTAGGAAACCATTACATTTCAAACATTCCTTTTTTAAAATGATGTTTTAGCATCACTTTTTATGATGTGGGTTTCCCTGAAAGAAACATTCATGTAGTAAACCATTAATAACCCTGATGAATTTTGAGGTCATAATTAATTTTAAGGGTGTAGAATGTAAAACCCTGCTATTTTATGAGATATACTATTTTTAATTTCATCGATATCTTTATTTATGTGCTACACCAAGATTAGATTTCACTATACCCAACACCAGATTATCTTGTAGTATACACAACACTATTCTTGGCTAGTGTTACACACAATTTAAATTTATTTTAATAGAATTCATTTCACACAATAGTAAATATAGATTTTTTTAATGTATAAAAGAACCATGTTTGGATTATGATATATGTAACAGTAAAGGAAGCTTTCAATAATTGTAACACTAACTTGTCTTGCATTACACGCAAGAGAGACCTTCCTCGATAGCTTGTGTTGCACTCAAAATCGAGTTTTACTAAACAAAGATATATTAATAAAATATTATATAAACTATCCATTATAAATTTTATTAACAACATTTTGAACTTTTTATATCATTAAAATTCACCTTATGTATTTTCTAGAAAGGATATAAGAACAAATTCTATTTTTTGGATAAAAGAAGTAGTTTCCAAAAAAATGTTGTTTTTCTACCTTTTGATGGAAAACCAACATTAAATATAGTTTTTGAACCCATTTTATATTCAATTTTACAAAATAAACTTCTTCTTTTAGTGGGGAATATAAAATTTTCTTTTGTGGATATTTTTTATTTTCTCGTAAGTTACATTTTTTTGATGAATTAGGAAAAGACTATTTTTTCAAGTCTTTAAATAGTAAAATTATGATTTGGAATATTTTTAAATTTTAATTATTTAATGTATATCCAATTATGGTTTTTTGAAAATGAATTTATATATGAATTTATTATAAAAACATTTTCCATTTAAAAAGGGGCATTTTTCCAGAAACAATTTTTATGACATTTTATCGGTTTTATTTTAAATATTATTCTACAAATTTTGTGTATTGAATTTTGAAAAATGGATATCCAATATAAATTCAATAATACCAAATTTTTTATGTAGGTTCCTTTTACTTCTGACCAATATGAATAGTAACCGTTGTAAAATTTATGACCATGGTAAAGGGTAAATTAGGAATTCTAGGTTAAAAATAAAAATATAATGACTATAATATGGCCAAAACAAATGAAAAAAATTTATTTGATGAACTTAATTCAAACTTTAACACTTAAGGATGTAAATTATTTCATTTAATGGACACATTCCCATGAAAATGACTTAGCTAATATATAAATCAAAAAATAAAACAAAGTGTCATTTCCTTTTTCTTTAATATCTATTTTCTATCCATATATAGACAAATGGGTGATATCAACAAATATAAATATTAATTTTAAACTTAAGAAACATATTTTATCGATATAAATTCATTTTTGACGTTTTGGGGCCATTTGGGAGATATTATGGTATTTATAATATTTTTTTATTAAAAATTTAAGGATGCCACATTCTTGTTTAAAAAAATATATCATTTTTAAAACAAGGTTATATTGAATATAAATTAAACGATAAATACTTATTTTCAAGGTAAAATTTTTATATTTATCATGGTAATTTATTATTTATTTTGAGGAAATAAATAACAAACTTATAGTTTTATATATTGGTGATACTGAAATTATTTAATTTATAAAAAATCAATAAATATTTTTTATTAAAATGATAATACCCATTAAAGGTCCAAAACAATTTATCAAATTTAATTTCACAAGTATATATCGACCATAAGAACCCAATGGTCTAGTTATGGACTATTGGGAGGCATATGGAATAGATTGGGATAATTATATTATTTTATGTAATGTAGTGTCAAAATTGTAAGATTCATACTTTAATAAGTATAACATTTATAATTTATGATTTTCTATATGAAAAATTTTACTACATATATTCTAATTAAATATACTAAATTTATCTTTATCATAGTATTTTATTTTTAATATTTACTCGAAAAATCAGTATATTAAATAATTACACAAAATAATTGTAGTAATTATTTTTTTAATTGTGACATAAAATAAATGATGTTAACAATAAAACAATAAATATATTCTTAGATAATTAGTATGTCCAATAAATTTCCAACATAACATTGACCTCATATAAATATAATAAAATTGTTTTTTTGAAGTTTACATGATATCATTATATTTTTTAAAAATCAAGAACTTAAATAATGTCAAAATTGACTATATTGATTGTTAATAAAAATTGTGTTTTGTTAAATTACTTAAAAACCGTAAAATGTTTTTAGAAATATATAAAAACTAGGTGATGGTCAAAATGTTCTAAATTATTCATTTACGATCTAATTTACATAAACTATTTAATGTTTTATCCCCTTTAATATTTAAATCTGGTTTTACCGTAGTTAAAAATAAAATAGAATAACAAAGTGTTAATTAAAAAGATAAGGTATAAATTGACACAAAACTTGTCCAAAAATGATTAGTTGATGAAATTTGAACCCTATACCATAAAATATTTTATATAGGGATATTTTTTAGGATTTTTAGTGTGGTGGGAGTTTATATTAAACTAATTGTTTTTGAGGTTTTCAAAAGTGCCACTCACCTTAATTATAAATGGGAACTTCCTCCCTCAACTCATCACTTTATGTTTAGTCTTAAAGATAGTCCATACCCTTCCAATTTCAGTTATAAACTTTCATAGAAACATTTTATAGGTTCTTTTATTTTTATAAGACAAACTCTTGTTCCCTAATAGGGGATTTAGAGGAATCACGTCAAAGAAGGGGTATTCTCCTCTATCGATTCCTTCAATTTGTTTCTTCTACTTCAACATCATTAGTTGTTTCATTATAATGTAATAAATAAAATATAATTTATATACTAATAAGTTATTATAATTATAAAAGAACCATATTTCACCTTCTACCCACCCTATGAAAAATGAAATCACCAAACGTGTGTACGTACGGCATACCGTCTCCACACCGTGGTGTAATCTGTTTTCCAGCACCACCATAAATGGATGGGTATAATGATGGAATTAGTAAGTATATATATATAATTATTTTAAAATAATAATTATTTTTAAATATTTTACACCATCCACTTCAATACCATTCAATAATTAGGGGAATAATATCATTACTCGTGCGTTTGTATGGCCTACCATCTCCACGATGCGATGCAATTCTTACTAAATGATCTTTATTAATAAATGATTATATAAAATAATTGAACGAATAAATATGATATATATTATACTAATTTCATTATTTAAATGATATAACTATAACCTAATAATATAAAAATAACCTATTTGACAAATCATGTATAAGAACATAAAGCGTTAACACCCAAATAACGAGTAACAATAAAATGTTACTAACAAATGGATGAGAATATGACCATATATGATATCATAAAAATGACTATGAATATATAATAATTCAATGATATTATTTAAATCATTATATAGGAGGTTCATATATGTAAAATTCATATCAGGTTTAAGGTAATGGATAATTTTTCAATCTCATTTTCATCTGAGATTGTTTATACGTAAGTATTTACATTGGATATATTTATTATCCATCTTTATGTTTTATAAAAATGTTTTCTAAATATATTTAATATTATTCTATGTACGTTTGAATTCATTTTTACCCATTTTTGACTTTTACTACTTGGTATGGATGAAATATTTCTTTTTTTACCATATGAGGTACTTTTTGACATTTTCTACAAAATTATGACAATAATGTTGTTTCATAACATATACCACATGAATGGATTTTTTTTGGTTTCATGACATCTTATTTACATGATGCTTCCTCTACACTATTTCGAGATTATTTTCAAAAAAATTATTTTCTTTTCAAATTGGGTGGCATTTTGAGAAAAGAAAACATTTCTGAAAAAGAGAGGATATTTTCCTCAAGAATTACGTTCTGGGTTTTTATAAAAATTATTTTCTATCTAAGATGATGCTCTTAAATTAAGGTTATATTTCTATCCATATTATTACTATGATTTTATTATTTCAGTAGTGGAATGATATTTTATATGTATTTTGTAATGCTGTAATGATTTCTAAGAAACCCATTTTATTATTTTGGTTATGATATGATGAATGATATATGGTTCTGTGGAACACATGAGAATGATTTCATTATGAGATGGGTGTGATATATGTATCCCTCCAATGCATTGTGTAATTATTTATATCTCATGAGATTGACATGAAAGGAATGTAAATAATTCAGGGTTTAGTAATACATGGCTGTAACGATAAGTAAATCTAGTTGGGTAATACATGGATGGAACAACAAGAAAACCCAGTTCCGTAACAGACTTTATCCACTATAATGGGCTTGGCAGCAATTCCTTGTCTACTTTAGAAATCAAATTATGTGCTAATTTTCATACCACAATTCCATGTTTTATGTCAATGTTATTTTATCATGGTTTATGTTCATTTATTTTTTATTCCTTACGAAAACCAAGATTTATTTCATGAATCAAGATTTTGATAATTATAGATTATATTCATGGTTCAACATTCTTATATTTATTGTTTGTTTTGTGTTCTCAATGATTATTCTTACTGAGAATTTGACCTCACCTTTTTATGTTTTATTTTTCCTAGGATATTAAGATAGGATTTATGTAAGAAAAAAGGGGAAGATATTTATGGGAGATGTTGAATATCTTTCACCAAGTTAAGAATATTATGTTTTATGTTTCCAAAGGCACAAAACTAATATGATATTTGGGCATCTGTTTCTATAATGTATTAATTATTCCATAAAATAAATCTAATTTACATATACGTCAAACTTAGGTCATTAAAGTTGGTATCAGATCAATGGTTTAGTCAACCATTGGAGACAAGGATGCATATACTTTAGTGATATATATAGAGATATTTCTATGGGATGTCTTGGGATGTCCCTAAGGATAAGTATAAATATAGGTTAGAGTCCTAGAATTATGGTAATAATCACGAATAAGATATTATTATACCTAATATGATAGATATATAATTTAATCCCCCTTGATTATGTTGTTTTCCTAATATAATTACTGACATTCACGCTATTCGTTTTGGGTTTTAGAAATTGACTGGAAACTAGAGGATTCATGTTAATAAAGAATATGATGGACAATGGATTGATATTATTCATGAGAAACCAAATGAAAATTGATTTGGAAGGATAAACATCATTATTATTTATAATCATCAATCTAATAATATGATCAATAATCTCAACTTTGGTGAGTTTATTGACCCAACTAATAAGAGAAAGATGGAGTTTCCTAGTGATCATAGGAGAAATAAAGTTCAATTTTCTTCATGAAAATAATATGGGAAGAGGAATCATGGTAAATGTTTCAATGGAACTAGAAGATGATTTGGGTGTAGAAAAGAAATACCCAAATCCTGTAATTGTTAACTAAAAAGTATTATTAACACAATGTACAATGATAATGGTATTTCCAAGAAATTTAAAATAGTTAAATGTTTTTAATGAGGAATTTACGAGCATTATAAAAATATAAGCCATAAGGGAAAGTCTCAGGAATTGAATCATTATGTTCATATGGGTAGTATTTATTTTGATGATGATGAAGAGAATACAAATGATATATGAGATGAAAAAAGTGTTTAAGAACTAAACGATAATGCTCAGCCAATGGATTGAGAAGACAATGGAACGATTGCATTTTTATCTAGAATAATTGCCTATAATTAATTTTATGGTACAATGGAATAATGAAACATATAGGTACTGTTACACTAATGTTTTTCATTAATAATTTTAAAGTATATGTTATATGGTATTATTACCCATGAAAAGTTACTGAGATATTTTTTGAAAACACATGATTTGTGAGTAATGGTGGGATAAATAGATAATGAGTTGATTGATATTATTAATGACCTCATGGCTGATATAAGGACAAAGTGATATCATGGTTTGATTATATATAATTTTTGTTATTTTTGGGGTGTGTGAAGGCTTAATTTTAATAATATTCATGTTTTTACTGAGGTTCATTGGTAATTCCTAATATTACCATGTTTCAAAAGAATACATGATTAAGGTATTCACATGACAATAATATGACAACAAATATATATCTTATGAGACATGGGAGATAAATTTTATGTCGATTTAGTTCACCACTATATAAAGATATATATTTTTAGTTTTTTGAAGGATTTTAATGTAATTCTTTTATGGATAGTATAAGTTATATTTTGGTTTAATTTTGATAGATTAATGTATTATTTCCCAATAGGTCGCCTTTTGCATATTTGATTACATGTACTAACCATTTTGTTGAGATAGATGTAATGACCTCTAATTTTAATGCATAGTATAGTAGCACTTAAATAATGAAGAATTCAACATGATTTCATTAAATAAGAGGTTATATGGAAGTTGTTCAAGGCACGAACAATGGTGAGATTTTAACAAAATCATGTAAGTATTTATTCACAGGAAGAATTCTTCAATTTTAGGAAAAGGATCTTGAAAACCAAAAATATTATCCTAGTAACTTCTTATCAAATACATCATATAGACAATTTAATAGTCACTTATTTATATCTTTCTAGTTGTTAACTTTCTCCAAACCATATATTCCCTATCACTATCAAATAGAACACAGTGGAAAGATTTCACTTCCATATCTATGTTTTCACATTCCACCTATTTTTCCCTATGTGAAAACCTTGAGAAGGGTTAAATTTAGCATCAATTAAATTTCTAACATTCAATTTTAAAATGTTGTTTTAATATCCCTTTTTACGACATGGGTTTCCATGAAAGAAGTATTTAAGTTGTAAAAAATTTAAAACCCCTTGAATTGAAAGGGAGAATTTATTGTTAAGGGGTGTAGAATGTAATACCTAAAGATATTATGAGAGATATTCATTTTAATTTCTTCTATTCCTAGTGTTTTATGATACACCAATATTAGCTTTCATTATATGCGACACCTTATTAGCTTGCAGTATACGAAACACTATTCTTGGATTGCCTAATACAGAATTTAAAGTTCTATCGATAGAATTCATTTCACACAACACTAAGTACAAATTTGTTTCAATTTATAGAATATCTATGTTTGTATTATGTTATAAATAAAAAAATGGAATATTTCACTAAACAAAACATTTACTTTGCATATATTACACATAAGAGAAACTTTCCTTGCTAGCATGCATTTTACGCCATACCGATTTTCCCAAAGAAATGAAATATTATTATAACTATATTTAAACTATAAAATATGAATATTATTAAAAAAAATTAATTTTATATAACACTAACATTAATATTATTTATTTACTAGATATGATATAATAATATATTCAATTTATCAGATAAAATATGTTCTTTTCGAAATAATGATGTTTTGTTGGCATTTGATGGAGCACCAATTTTAAATCAAGTTGTTGAAACCTCATTTTATTCAATTTTACCAAATAAACTTCTTCTTTTAGTGTGGAATATAAAAATCTATTTGGGTAGAATTTTTGTTATATTTCTCATTAGTTTCATTTTTTCATGAATAGTGAAAATAATGATTTTTAACTCATTAAATAGTAAAAGTTTGTTTGGGATTAGTTTTAAATTTTTATTTGTTCATTTTTATAAAATTATTATTTTTTTAAATGATTTTATACATGAATTTTTTTATAAAAACATATTCTATTTAAATGGGGCATTTTTCCAAAAAATTGTTTATTGTGACAGTTTAACGGTTGTATTTTAAATTTAATTCTGAAACTTTTGTATACTGAATTTTAAAAAATGGATGTCAAATTTTTATTCAGTAGGTCCAAAGTTGTTATATAGGTCCATTTTAGTTTTGACCAATATGAATAGTAACCATGATAAATGTTTTAACTATGGTAAAGGGTAAATTAGGTAATTTACGTTAAAAATAAAATTATAATAACTATAAAATGATCGAAAAAAATGAAAAAAATTTATTTGATGAATTTTATTTGACCCTTATAACATATGGATCGAAATTATGTCATTTAATGGAAACATGTCCATGAAAATGACATAAATAATATTTAAATTAATGAATTACCCAAAGATTCATTTTCTTTGTCTTTAATATCAATTATGAATCCACATATGGATAAATGGGTTGTATAAACAAATATAGTTTTTAATTTTTAATTTCATAAAAATGTTTCCCAGATGTAAATTTATTTTTGAGGTTTTTGGGCCATTTGGGTGATATATGGTATTCATAATATTTTATTTTAAAAAAATTAAATTTATTACATTCATGTTTTAAATAATATATCATTCTAAAAAAAGGTTATATAGAAGATAAATTCACATATAAATACTAATTGTAAAGATAAAATTTTTACCATTATCATAAATTTATATTTTTATTTTTTGGAAGTAAATAATTACCTTAATGTTCTATATATGAATGATGCAGAATTTATTTAATTGATGAAAAATAAATAATATATTTTTTATTAAAATTTTGATAACCATTAAAGGGCCCAAACACTTTAAACAATTATATTTATCGAGAATAAATCGACCATAATCATCCAAATATCGAGTTATGGACCATTTTGAGCAATATAGAATAGATTGGAACAATTATATTATTTTATTTAAAATAATGACAGAATTATCATATTCATACTTTAATAAGTATAATATTTTTAATAAATGAGTTTATAGTAGATAATTTATAATACATATATTTTCATTAAATTTATTAAATTTATCTTTATCATAATATTTTTTTAATTTTTACTTAACAAATAAGTTAATTAAATTGTTACAAAAAATCATTGTAGTAATTATTTTATTAATGGCGATATCAAATAAATGGTATTAAAAATATTAGAGTAAATATATTTTCAGACAATTAATATGTTCAACTAAGTTTCTAGATAACATTGACCTTGTAGTAATATAATAAAATAGTGGGTTTGATGTTAAATTATTATCATTATTTTTTAAAAAAACAATAAATTAAATTGTGTCAAAATCAACATTATTGATTGTTTATCAAAATAGTGTTTTATTAATTTATATAAAAAGAATAAAACATTTTTAAAAATATATCATAATTATGATATGGTCAAAATATTCTTAATTATTCATTTACGGTCTAATTTATATTAACTAAGTAAATATTTCACCCTTTTAATATTGAAATATGTGTCACCCTAGTTAAAAATCAAATTGAATAACTATGTTTTAATTAAAAAGATAAGGATTAAATTGACATAAAATATGTAAAAAAATTAATGTTTGATGATATTTAAATCCTATATCATTAAATTATTTAAATTGGGAAAATGTGGGGGATTTTTAGTGGAGTTTTATTTTATATTAAATTAATATTTTTCGATGTTTCCAAAAGATCCACTCACATCAATTATAAAAGGGAACTTCCTGCTTCATCTACTAACATCATTTTGAGACTCAAAGATCAACCATACCCTACCAAATTTACTTCTAAACATACCTAGAATCATTATAGAGGTTATTTTATTCATAAAATACTACCTCTAGTTTCGTAAGAGGATATTTAAATGAATAATGATAAAGAAGAGGTAATATACTATACAAATTCATACAATATTTTTTCTTATTCTCCTTCCACATCCCTAGTTGTTTCATTATAAAGTAGTACAAAAAAACAATATATGTACTGATAAGTAATTATAATTATTAAACAACCATATTACACCTTCTACCCACCATATGAAAAATGAAATCACCAAGCGTGCATACGTACAGTTTACCGTCTCCACGCCGTGGTGCAAATTTTTTTTTACAACCACCTTACACAGATTTGTATAATGATTAAATTAACAAATATATATTATTATTATAAAATTATATTTATTTTTATAAATAATTCACCATCAAATTAGATAGCATTTAACAATTATGGTGATGATATCGTCACTTATGCGTATCTACGACATACCGTCTCCATAATGCGATGAGACTCGTTCTACATGATATTCATTAACGAATGATTATATAAATGAATTGATTGAATAAATATGACATATATTATTATAATACCATTCTATAAATGATATATATATAACCTATGAAGATAATTAATAACTTATTCATCATAACATGCACAAAAACATAAAGTAGTTAACACCAAAATAACAAGTAACAACGAAATGTTACTAACAAATAGATGATAATATGACCATATATAATATCATAAAATAGACTATGATTATGGAATAAGTCAATTATATTATTTAAATAATTATATAAGAGGATCAGATATCTATAGAGAATATTGGACCTAAGGCAAGGGCTGATTTTTTAATCTCATTTTTATCTCAGATTGTTTATACATAAGTATTTACTGGGGATATATTTATCATCAATGTCCATGTTTTCAAAAAATATTTTCAAAAAATATTTTATATTATTTTATGTATTATTAAATTCATTTTACCAATTTTTTACTTTTACTACATGTTATGGAAGGAATTTTTCTTCAGTTTAAAATATGAGTTACTTATTGAATTTTCAAGGAAAATCACTAGGAGAAAGTTTTTCTTAACTTGTACTAAATGAATAAATTTTTATGGGTTCATGTAACATTATTCAATTTAATATTATTTTACATGATATTAGGATTAATTTTAACTAAATTATTTTCTTTAAATATTGTGTGACATTTTGAGAAAAGAAAACATTTTTGAAAAAGAAAGAATATTTTCCTTGAGAATTATGTTCAACTGTTTTATCAAATTTATTTTCCATCTAAAATGTAACTTTTAAAATAGTGTCATGTTAATATCAATATTATTACTATTATTTGATTTGGTTAATGATTAATTGTAATCTTCTATGTATTATGTTAGGATGTAATGATGTTTAAGAAACCCATTTTATTCTTTAGGTTATGATATAATGAATGATTTATGTTTTTGTGGAACACATGACAATGATTTCACGATGAGATTTATGGGACCTATATATATGCCCAATGAAATAGGTAGATATGTATATCTCTTTAGATATAAATGACTGGAATGGCATGAAAATCTTGTTAGGTAATACAGGGCTGGAAAAACAAGTGAATCTTGTTTAGTTTTACATGGCTGGAATGACAAGTAATCCTGGTTATGTAATGAACATTTTCCACTATGATGGTCTTGGAAGTAATGAATTGGCTACTGTAGAAATAAAATTATCTGATTATTTTCTTTCCAAAATTCAATGTTTTATGTCAATTTTTTTTATCAAGGTTTTTGTTCATTTAGGATTTATGGCTTACTAACTACCAAGATTTATTTCATGACTCATGATTTTGATAATTTGACATTATGTTCACATTTCTACATTATTATTCATATGGTTTGTTTTATGTTCTCCATGTTTAACCTTATTGAGAATTATATCTCACCCTTTATACCTTTTCTTTTCCCTAGGATAGAAATCATTGTTTTAGGTAGAAAATGAATAGGGGGAAGTTCATTATTGGAGATATTGAAGATCTTTCACAAAGTAATAAGATTATGTTCGAAGATTCCAAAGGCACTAAAATAATATGAAATTTGGGAACCTATTTATTTAATATATTAATTAATCTGAAGATGAAATGTAATTTACATATACATCAAGCTAGGGTTCATAGAAGTTGGTATCATAGTGAAGGTTTAGTCACCCTTTAGAAACCAAGATGTGAAAACTTCAGTGAGATCCCTATAGATATTTCAACGGTGTGTTTAGGGATGTCCCAAAGGATAAGTCTAAATATAGGTTATACTTCTAGAATTATGTAATGATCATGAATAACATATAATTAAACCTAAAATGTTATAAATTTATTATACTACCACATGATTATGTTGTTTTCCTAGTATGACATTTGAATCTCACACTATTCTTTATGGGTTTTAGGAAATTTCTGGAAGCTGGAGAATTAATGTTAATAAAGAATATGATGGGAAATTTAATGATATTTTTCATGATAAACAAAATGAAATTGTAATTATAAGGAAAAAAATAGTTATTATGCCTAATCAGTAATCTCATAATATGATCAATAATCTCAACATTAGTTAGTTTCCTGACCTTGCTATTAAGTGAAAGATGGAGGTCCATAGAGATCACAAAAGAAAGAAAGTTAAATTTTCCCAATTTAAATCTAGTGGGAAGAGGAATCAAGTGGAATGTATCAATGGAATTTTAATATGATTTTGGTATGGAAAATAAGGACATGAAGCTACTAATTGCAAAAGAAAAGGTCCAATTGACACAATAAACAAGAATAATGGAAGTTCTATGAAATCAATAAAGGCCAACTATTTTAATTGTTTAATGTACAAGCATTATGAAAATCGATGCCCTGAGGAAAAATATCATGAATAGAATCCTCATGGTCATATGGGTAGTATTTATATTTATGATGAAGAAGAAACTACAAAGGATATATGGGATTAATGAAGTGTTGAAGAATGAAATTATGAAGCTTTTCCAATGGTTTGAGAAGATAGTTGAATTATTGTATGTTTATCAAGAAAAATTTTATATAAGTAAATTTATTTTACTATTTAATTAACAAACATCTATGTATTGTTACTCTATTGTTTTTCGTTATGTATTTGAAAAATATGTTATATGGTACTGGTAACCATGAAATGTTATGAAAATATTTTTGGAAAACACATTATATGTGAAAAATGATGGGATAAGTAGATAATTAGTTGTTTGATAGTATTAATGTACTGAGGACTGAAATGAGGACAAAGTGATATCATGGTTTGAGTATATAGAAGTTTTGGTATTTTTGTTGTGTGAAAAGAGTTAATTTTTACAGAACGCGTGTTTTCACTAATATTCTACAGTAATTCATGTTATTACCATGTTTTAAGAGAATACATGATTATGGTATTCTCATGTTTAGAATTTGAAAACAGTCATCTACCTTATGAGATATGGGAGATAAATGTTATGTCGATTTAGTTTAGGTTATTCTAAAGTTTTATATTTTTAGTTTTTGGATGGATTGTAATGTTATCCCTTTATGTGTAGTACAAGTTATATTTTAGTTGTAATTTGTTATATTATTGTATTATCCTATTATAGGTGGACCTATACATATTTGATTACCTGGAATAAACATTTTATTGAGACAACTAAAATGACTTATCATTTAATCGCATCATCTTCTAACCCACCAAGAATAAAAAAAACAACTTTATTTCTTTAAATAAGAGGTGATGTGGAAATTGATCAAGGCACAAACAATGGTGAGATTGTATCAAAAATATATAAGTATTTATTCTAAAAAAATTAATTAACATTAGGAATAATATCTTGAAAAAAATGTTATCTATGTACCTTTTTATTTGATGAATCATATGGTCCCTTAAATCATCGCAGATTTATGTGTTTCTAGTAGTTAACATTATCCAAACTGCATTCTCTGACACTATCCATCAGAACATGATGGTTAGATTTCTCATACATAGGCTCGTTTTCACATACCAAATAAGTTACCCTATGTAGAAACCCAATGATGAATGACCTTGGGTAACCATTACATTTCTAACATTCCTTTTTAAAATGAAGTTTTATCATATGTTTTAACAATATGGGTTTCCATGACAGAAACATTCAACTAGTCAACCATTTTATAAGCAGATGAATTTCAACGATGAAAATAATTTTAAGGGGGTAGAAGGTAACACCATTTGATTGAATGAGATAAATTATTTTTAATTTCTTCCTTGTATTGGGTTGTATGATACACCATTATTAGATTGGTCTATACACAACACTATATTAGCTTTTCGTATACACAATTCAATTTTTGGATTTTGTTACACCCAATTTCAAGTTTTTTTATACAAATAATTTAACACAAAACTAACTATATATATTGATCAATATATAAAATTAATATGTTTGGATTATGTTATACATAACACCAAATAAATATTTTACTAAACGTAACACTGACTTGACATTCATTACACACAAGAGAGACATTCTCGATAGCTTGTATTGGACACAATACCGAGTTTCACAAAACAATGATATATTATTAAAATATTGTATAAACTATCTATTATGAATAGTATTAACAATATCTTGAATTTTATAAAACATTAACATTCATCTTATTTATTTTCTAGGAAAGATATATGAACAAATTAAATTATTTGGTTCAAATGAAGCAATTTTCAAAAAAAAATGTTATTTTTTCTCATATCTATTGGTGCACAAATTTTAAATCTAGATTTGATACTTTTTTTTATTTAATTTTAAAATATAAACTCCATATTTTAGTGTGTAACATAAAACTTTTCTTTGGTTTATTTTATGGTATTTTCTCATATATTTCACTTTTTTGAATAATATGGAAAATAATGATTTTTAAAGTCATTAAATAGTGAAATTATGTTTTGGATTACTTTAAAATATTAATTAGTTAATATTAATCCAATTATGGGTTTTAAAATTATTTTATACATCAATTTATTATAAAAACATTTTCCATTTAAAAAAGAAATTTTTTCCAAAAAATAGTTTTTCTTAATATTTTAACAGTTTTTTAAATTTAATTTTGCAGATTCTATGTACTGAATTTTAAAAAATGGATGTCAAATATGGATTAAGAAGTTCCAAATTTGGTAATTCGTTCCTTTTTAGTTTTGACCAAATTTTAATAGTAACCAAGGTAAAATTTATTACCATGGTAGATGGAAAATTTGATGATTTAGGTTAACAATAAAATTATCATGACAAAAAAATGACCAAAAAATGAAACAATTTTATTTGATGAATGTAATTTTACCCATAACACTTAAGGATAGATATTATTTTATTTAATGCACACTTTTCTAAGAAAATGACTTAAGTAATATTTAAATCAAAGAAAGACAAAAAGTGTCATTTTATTTTTCTTTAATATCTATTATGTATCCACATATTGAGAAATGGGTGGTACAAGAAAATATAAATTTTAAATTTCAACTTAATAAACATAATTTCTTGATATAAATTTATTTTTTACACTTTTGGGAAATTTGGGAGATAATATGGAATTTATAATATTTTATTTAATGAATATTTAAAGATGTCACATTCATGTTTTAAATAGAATACCATTTTTAAAATAAGGTTATATAGAAGATATATTCAACTATAAATACATATATGAAATATAAAATTTTTATCTTTATCATGGTAATTCATTTGTAATTTTCATGAATAAAATAATATACTTAATTTTTTATGTATTAATGATGAAAAAATTATTTAAATGAGGAAAAATAATTAAAATATTTTATATTAAAATGATAATAACATTTAAAGGGACAAAACGATGTACCAAGTTTTACTTTACAAGTATATATTAACCATAATCATCCAAAGGTTGAGTTATCGAAAATTTGGAACCATATAGAATAGATTGGGATAATTTTATTATTTAATTTAATACAATGTTAAAATTTTGAAATTCATACTTTAATAAGTATAAATTTTTTAATATTTTATTTCATAGTAGATAAATTATACTAAATATATTCGGAATAAATATATTAAATTTTTTTTATAATTTTATTTTAAAATTAAATTTTACTCAATAAAAAGTATATTAAATAATTACATAGAATCATTGTAGTAATTATTTTATTAATGGTGATATCAAATAAATTATATTTACAATATTAAAATAAAAATATTTAGGGATAATTAAAATGTCAAAATATTATTAAATATTAAATTTAACTCATAGGAATATAATAAAATATTTTTTTGAAGTTAACTTGTTATTTTTATATTTTTTAAAATCAATAAACAAAATAGTGTCAAAATTGACACTATTGATTATTTATAAAAATAGTGTATTATTTAATTATTTAAAAATCAGAAAACATTTTTAAGAATATAGATTAATTATAATAAGTTTTATTTTTTAATTATTCATTTATGGTCTAATTGAAAACATCTAGAAATTTATTTCTCCCTTTTAATATTTAAATTTGGGTTACCCTTGTAAAAAATCAAATATAATAACTAAGTGTTAATTAAAAAGATATGGTTTAAATTTACAACAAAAATATGAAAAAATTATTTTTTATAAGATTTAAACCATATATCATAAAATATTTGAAATTGGAAATTTTTTTGGCCATTTCTAGTGTGGTTGGATTTTTTATTTAATTAATATTTTTGAGGTTTCCAAAAGTGACTCTCTCCTCAATTATAAAATAGAACTTCCTCCCTTATCTCTTCAATTCATATTGATCCTTAAAGATCACCCATACCCAGAACAGTTCCATTATCAACTTACCTATAATAATTATAGATGTTCTTGGTCTTCATTAATGACCAAATATAGTGCACTAAGAGGAGATTTAGAGGAAGGACGTCGAAGAAGATGTAATCTCCTCAAACGATTCATTCAATCATTTTTCTTCATCTACTTCCACTTCATTAGTTGTTTCACTATAAAGTAATAAATACCATATAATTTATATACTTATATGTTATTATAATTATGAAAAAACTATATTCCACCTTCTACCCACACTACGAAAAATGAAATCACCATAAAAGCACACGCACGACTTACCCTCTCCATACCGCGGTGTAATCCCTTTTCACTACCACCGTACATGGATGTGTATAATGATGGAATTAATAAATATATATATATATAATTATTATAAAATGATATTTATTTTGAAATATTATACACCATACACTTTAATACCATTAAACAAATAATGTGAACGATATCGTCGTTTGTGTGTACGTACGACCTATTGTCACCATGATGCGATGTGATTTATTCTATATGATATTCATTAATGAATGATTATATAACTTAATTAAATGAATAAATATGATATATATTATGCTAATATCTTTCTTTAAATTATATAACTATAAATTACAAATATAAAAAAGAACTTATTCTACAAAATATGCCTAAAAACATAAAGTAGATAACAACCAAACAACGAGTAACAATGAAATGTTACTAACAAACGGATGAGAATATGACCGTATTTGATATCATAAAAATAAAGATGATTCTCGAATAAGTAAATTAAATTATTTAAATCATTATATATTATTTTCATATATGTATAAATTATATTGGACCTAAGGTAAGGGATAATGTTTCAATCTATTTTTTATCTGTGATTGTTTATACGTAAGAATTTTCTAGGGATATATTTATCATCTATGTACATGTTTCCTAAAACTGTTTTCAGAATATTTTTTCTATTATTATATATATTTGTTCAATGTCATTTTTATAATTTTATTTCTTTTACAACATGTTAAGGAAGGAATATTTAAAATTTTCACATACAAGGTAGTTAATCACTTTTCTGGAAAAAATATTGAGGAGAATGTTTTTTCAAAACTTATTGGGAATGAATATATTGTTACAGTTTGATGAAACCTTATTTAAATGAAGCTTCATCCACAAGATTTCAAGATTATTTTCAAATAAATGATTTTCTTTTAAAATTTCATGTCATTTTTTGGAAAGAATGTTTTTTCACAAGTAATGATATTTTCCACAAGAATTAAGTGCAAGTGTTTTATCAAAATTATTTTATATCTAAGATGATGCTCTCTAAATTGGGTTACGTTTCTATCCCTATTATTGCTATGATTTGATTGTTTTAATGATGTAATGATATTTTATATGTATTTTGTTATGATGGAATCATGTTTAAGAATCCCATATTATTCTTATAGTTATGATATGAAGAATGATTTATGATTTTATGAAACACATGAGAATGGTTTCATTGTAAGATGGTTGGGAAATATATCTACCAAGAATTATTTGGGTAAAATTTAATTTTTAATGAGATATAAATAAATTTAATGGAAATAAAATATGATTAAGCAATACAAGGACGAAACAACAAGTAAATCTGGTTTAGTAATACAGGACTGGAACAACAAGTAAACTTGGTTCAATAATGGACTTTGTCTCTTATGATGGTCTTAAAAGCAATGCCTCGGCTACTATAGAATTAATATTATGTTTTTATTTTGTTACCATAATTCCATTTTTAGGTAAATTTTATTCTAACATGGCTCATGTTAATTTATTTTTTTTACCTTACGAACTGCCATGATTTATTTCATGAGTCAAAATTTTGATAATTAGACATTATGTTCATGTTTCTGCATGCTAATGTTTATGGTGTGTTTTTTTGTCCATCATGTTTACCCTTATTGTGCATTTGAGCTCACCATTTTATGTTTTCTTTTCCCCATGATATATAGAAATGTTTTAGGTAGGAAAACATGAAGTGGAAAAAAAATTTAGGAGACGTTAAAGATATTTCCCAAAGTTAGAAGATTATGTTTCAAGAATCCAAAGGCACTAAACTAATACCGTATTTGGGAAAAAAATTGTGTAATGTACTATATATTCCAAAAAAGAAATGTAATTTTCATATACATCATGCTTGGATCATAATAGTTGGTATCAGAGTGAAGGTTTTTTCAGCCAATGGAAACCATGTTGTGAGAATATTAGTGAGATCCCAAAAGATATTTCTTAGGTAAGTCTGGGGATGACAGTTAGGTTATGTCTAACTATAGGTTATAGTCATAGAATAATGTTAATGATCCTGAATAACATTGTATTAAACCTAAGATGTTATATATTTAATTTAATCCCCCTTGATTATGTTATTTCCTAGTATGATTTTTGACTATCACACAATACTTTTTGGGTTTTAGAAAATGGATGGAAACTGGGTTATTCAGGTTAACAAAGAATATGATGAAAACTAGAATGATATTATTCATGAGAATAAAAATGAAACAATAGTTGGAAGGAAAATATCTTTATTATACCTAATCATTAAAATCATAATGTTATCAATAATATCAACTATGGTGAGTTTCTTGACCCAACTAATAATAGAAAGATGTAGTTTCATGGTTATCATAGGGAAAATAAAGTTCAATTTTCCTCAATTAAATCGTATGGGAAGAGGCATTAATGAGATTTCTTTAAAGTAACTACAAGATGATTTGGGAGTGGAAAGAGGCACACAAATCCACTAAATGCAAAGGAAAAGGTTCAGTTTACATAATGAATAAGGATAATCATATTGCTCTGAAATCAATAGTGGTTAAATGATTTCAATGTGTAATGTATGGGCATTATGAAAATCGATGCCACAATGGAAAATATCATGAAGTGAATTAGAAGGGTCGAATGGGTACTATTTATGTTGATGATGATGACAAGACTACAAATGTTGTATGAGATGAAAGATATATTGAATAATGCAACGATGAAGCTCGGTCAATGGTTTGAGAAGATAGTGGAATGATTTCATGTTTATCAAGAATAATTTTCTATAAGTAATTTTATTTTACAATGGAATAAATAAAAATCTATGTATTGTTACAGTATTGTTTTTACTTATGTATTTGAACTTATATGTAATATGAAACCAGTAACTATGAAAATTTATTCAGATATTTTTGAAAAACACCTAATATGTGAATAATGATGGGATAAGTATATAATGAGTTATTTAATAGTATTAATGACCTCAGAACTGATATAAAGACAATGTGATATCATGGTTTGAGTATATAGAATTTTTTTATTTTTGGTGTGTGGAAAGAGTTAATTTTGACACAATGTATTTGTTCTATATGGTTCTTTGGTAATTCATGTTATTACCATGTTTCATGACAAAAAATGATTAAAATATTCAAATGTTTAGAATATGGAAGAAAATATCTACCTTATGAGATATGGGAGATAAATATTAGTTGATTTAGTTCGCCTCTTTATAAAGTTATATATTTTTAGTTTTTTGAAAGGATTGTAATATTTTCCATTTATGAATAATACAATTTGTATTCCTTTTGAAGTTTGATAGATTAATGTATTATCTCACCATTGGAGGACTTATGTTTATTTTATTACATGTGATAACCCTTTTCTTGAGACAAATGGAATGACCTATCATTTTGTGGCATGATCATCTCATACTTGAAGAATGAAAAATTCAACATAATTTAATTAAATAAGAGGTGAAGTGGAAATTGTTCATGGAAAAAAAATGGTGAGAATGTACCAAAATCAAGAAAATATTTATTATTATGAAAAATTATTAAACTTTAGAAAATGTATCTTGAAAAGAAAAATTATTATTATTGTACCTTCTTATCTGAAGAATCAGATGATCCCCTAAATCATCGCATATTTATGGATTTATAGTAGTTACCTTTATCCAAACTTTATTCTATATCTCTATCCATCAGAACATGATGGTTAGATTTCTCTTAAATAGCCGTGTTTTTTATTCCCACATTTGTTCCCCTATGTGTAAATCCAATGATGAGTTACTTTGGATAAACATTATGTTTCAGACATTCCTTTTTTAAATGATGTTTTAACATCCCTTTTTACGATGTAGGTTTTCACGAAGGAAACATTCAACCAGTAAACCATTTATAACACCAATTAATTTAGAGTGAGAAATTGATTTTAAGTGGGTAGAATGTAACACCCAATGATTTCATGAGATATATTATTTTTAATTTCATCGATGTCTTGTGTTTTAAACTACACCAGGATTAACATGCACTATACTTATCACTGAATTAGCTAGTAGTACACACAACACTATTCTTTTCATTTGTTACACACAATTTCTAGTTCTCTGATTGAATTAATTTAAAAAAACACTAATTATACATTTTTTTCAATGTATATAAGAACTATGTTTGGATTATTTTATATGTAACACCAAAGTAATCTTGCACTAAATGTACCACTCACTTGGATTCCATTACACGCATGTGCAACCTTCCTCGACATCTTGCATTATATGCAATACTATATTTCACAAAACAATGATATATTATTAAAATATTATATAAACTAGAAGTTATGAGTTGTATCAAAGGCATTTTGAAATTTATATAACATCAACATTCATCTTATGTATTTTCTAGACATGATATATGGGTAAATTCAATTTTTTTGGATAAAATAAATACATTTCGAAAAAATATTGCATTTCCAGTTTTCTATGGAATACTGATTTTAAATATAGTTTTTATAGTTTTTTATATTCAGTATCAAAAAATAATATTCTTTATTTTTGTGCATAATATAAAAATTTAATTTTGTTCAATTTATGGTATTTTATCATAATATTCATTTTTTTGATGAATTGTGAAAATAATAATTTCTTTAAAGTCATTTAATAGTAAAATAATGTTTTGGATAAATTTTAAAATTTAATTAGTTTATTTTTATCCAATTTTCGTTTTCTAAATTGATTTTATACATGAATTTATTATGAAAACATTTTCTTTTTGAAAAGGGGAATTTTTCCAAAAAATGTTTTCCGTGACATTTTAACAGTTTTATTTTAAATCTAATTATGAAACTTCTCTGTACTAAATTTTGAAAAATGGATGTCAAATTTGGATTTAGGATTTCCAAATTTGGTATGTAGTTCCCTTTTATTTTTTACCAATGTGAATAGTAACATGGTAAATTTTATTACCACGATAATGGGTAATTTATGTAATTTTGGATAAAAATAAATTTATAATGACTATAAAATGGAAAGAACAATTGATATAAGTATATTTGATGAATCTAATTCGTCCCTTAATACATAAGTATCAAAATGACGTCATTTAATGGATCCTTTTCCATGAATATTATTTAAATAATATTTAAATCAAAGAAAGAAAGAAAGAGTCATTTTCATTGTCTTTAATATCTTTTATGTTTCTACATATGAAAAAATGGGTGGTATCAAAAAATATAAATTTTAATTGTTAAATTAATAACAATATTTCTTTTATTTAATATTTTTTGATGTTTTAAGGCAATTTGGGAGATATTATTGTATTTATAATATTTTATTTATTGAAAATTTAAATATGTCACATTCATGTTTTGAATAATATATCATTTTTAAAATAAGGTTATATAGAAGATAAATTCAACTATAAAAACATATTTTAAATCCCAAATTTTAATCTTTAACTTAGAAATTTATTTTTAATTTTTAGAAAATAAATAATTACCTTAATCTTTTATATATCGATGATTGAGATATTATTTAATGGATAAAATATCAATAAATGTTTTTTATTAAAATGAAAATAACCATTAAATGGCCAAAAAAGTTTAACAAATTTTATATCTCAAGCATATGTTGAGAATAATCATCCAATGGTTGAGTAATATATGATTTTGTTCCATATGGTATTGTTTGTTGCAATTATATTATACTATTTAAATAAATGCTAAAATTCTCAGTCATTCTTTAATAAGCATAACATTTTAAATATTTTATTTTATAGGAGATAAATTCTACTACATATATTATCCTAAAATATATTAAATTTATATTTATAATAGTTTTATAATTTTAATTTTTACTCATGAAATGATTATATTAAATAATTACACAATATCTATATAGTAATTATTTTATTAATGGTGATATAAAATAAATGTTATTAAAAATATTAAAAAAACATATTTTTGAATAATTAAAATGTTAAAAAAAAATTATATATGACATTGAAATCATAGAAATATAATAATTTAGTTTGTTATAGGTTTACTAGTTATCAACATATTTTTAAAAAATCAAAAAATTAAATAGTGTCAAAATTGACAGTAATGATTGTTTATCAAAATAATGTATTATTAAATAACTTAAAAATTATAAATCATTTTAAAAAATATAGAATAATTATTATATGTTCAAAATGTTCTAAATAATTAATTTATGGTCTGATTTACATAAACTAATAAAATATTTCACCCTTTTAATATCGAAATTTTTGTTAGCTTAATTATAATTTTAATAGATTAACTACATTTTAATTAAAACTATTAAGTGTAAATCGACATAAAAACTTTCCAAAAATTATTAGTTGATGATATTTAAACCATATATAAATAAATATTTTAAAATGTGACATTTTTATGATTTTATAGGTGTTGGATTTTATATTAAATTAATATTTTTTGAGGTTTCCAAAAGTGCCCCTCACCTTAATTATAAAAGGTCACTTCCCACCTCAACTATTAATTTAATTTTGTGCCTCCAAGATTGACCATACCATACCAATTTTCCTTCTACATATTCCCTGAAACATTATAGTGGTTATTTAATTCTTTAGAGACTAACTCTAGTTCCATAAAATGAGATTTAGAGGACGCACATCAAAGAAGAGGTAATCTAATATTCTGATTCATTCAAACTTTTTTCTTCTTATACTTCCACTTAATTAGTTGTTTCATTATAAATTAATAAATCCAGTATAATTTATATACATATATATTATTATTATTACTAAAAAAATCATATTATAAATTCTACCCACCATATGAAAAATGAAATCACAACGCGTGCGTACATACTACTTACAGTCTCCACGCTGTGGTGTAATCCGTTCTTCACCACCACCTTAATGGGATGGGTATAATGATTGAATTAATAAATATAAATATCATTATTATATAATTATATTTATTGTGAAATATTATACACCATAAAATTCAATATCATTCAACAATTATGGGAGTGATATCATTGCTCGTGCGTACGTACGACCTACCCTCTCCACGATGTGATATGATTCATTCTACACGGTCATCATAAATGAATGATTATATAAATTAATTGATTGAATTAATATAATATATAATATTATAATTAAATTAGGTAAGTGAAATAACTATAACCTATGAATATAAACAAGAACTTATTAGGAAAAATATTTATTCGAACATAAAGCTGTTAACACCTGAATAACGAGTAACTGTGAAATGTAACTAACAAAGGGATGAGAATATGACCACATATGATATCATAAAAATGACTATGATTATGAAATAAGTAAATTACATTAATCAAATCATTATTATGGTTGTTAAGATATGTAAAAATCATATCATACCTACGGTAAGGGATAATTTTTCAATAGCATTTTTTATTCGAGATATTTTATACGTAAGTCTTTACTGGGTAAATATTTATCATCCATATCCATATTTTCTAAAAAAATTTATAATATGATTCCTATTATAATATTTATGTTTATTTTCATTTTTCCCATTTTTTACTTTTACTACAAGGTCTGTAAGGAATCTTTATTTTGATTACCATACAAGGCTGTTTTTGACTTTTTTGGATAAAGTACGAGGATAATGTTTTTTCATTACATATATGGCATGATTGGATTTTTATGGTTTCATGAAACATTATTTAAATGAATATTTCAAAACATTATTTCAATATTATTTTCAATTTAATTCTTTTCTTTTAAAATTGCATGGCATTTTGAAAAAATAAAACATTTTTTTAAAAAGGATATCCTCCTCAAGAATTAAGTTCAAGTGTTTTATCAAAATTAATTTCCATCAAAGATAACTCTAGCAAAATAGAGTTATATTATTATCTCTATTATTAATATAATTTTATTGTGTTAATTATTTATTGATATTTTATATGTATTATGTTATGATGTAATTATGTTTAAGAAACCGATTTTATTCTTTGGGTCATGATCTGATGAGTAATTTATGTTTTTGTGGAACACATGAGAATGATTTCGTTATGAGATGGGTGGGACCTATATCTTCATCAAATGCATTGGCTACAGATTTATATCTCATTATATAGACATAAATGGAATGACACGAAAATAAGGTTTAGTAATATTGGAATAGAACAACAGGTAAATATGGTTCATTAATACATGGTTGGAATGGAAAGTAAGCCTAGTTTAGTAATGGAATTTGTTCACTATGATGGTCTTGGAAGAAATTACATGGAAACTATTGAAATCATATTATGTAGTTATTTTATTGACATAATTTCATGTTTTATTTCAATGTTATTTGATCATGGTTCATTTTCAATTAATATTTATGCCTTATGAACTACCACGATTTATTTCATAACTCATAATTATGAAAATTAGACATTATGTTCAGGTTTGCACATTCCTATATTTATGGTATCCTTTATTTTCTCCATGTTTATCCTTATAGATAATTTAAGGTAACCCTTTTAATGTTTTCTTTTCCTTAAGATAAAATTAAAGGTCTTTCATAGAAAAGAAGTGGAAGATCTTTATGGGAGATGATGAAGATATTTTGCCGAGTTTTATGCTTATGTTCTAAGTTTCCAAAGGCACTAAACGAATATAGTCTTTGGGAATATTTTGGTGTAATGTAATATGTATTCTACAAGAGAAATGTAATATACGTATTCATCAAGGTTGGGTCACTAGAATAATCGATATGGAGGTGGGAACATATTTTGACACTATATAGGTCAAAATAGAACAATCCTTTTTTCATTTATAATGAAATTCAAATCATTTTGTTTAAAATAAAAAAAATATTCCTTTTGAATTCAATTGTCGAAATTAAAAAATGACATAAAATTATATTTATAATTCATTTATGTCCTTATAAAAATATTCATAAAATAATTTTCTGAATATGGACATGGAATAAAAATATTGAGAATCTAAATCAACAGAACATTTATAAGGATTATTTAAATTAATGTTTCTCTTACATTGAGTCTCACTCAAAATGTATTTTATTTATCATTATGAAAAATAAAATTATGTAAATTATTTAAATTAATATGTATATTTTTCATGTTTTTTTCTTTATTTTATTTTATTTAATACCATGTTATATTCACCTACATAATCAATTAATTTCATATACAAAGTTTGGATGATATTTGGATGAAAAGTCATATATGAACCTGATAGATTGACTATGGTAAATGTGGTAATTATTTAATAATATACACAATAATAATCATGAAATAATATTCATTTTTAAATTTAAATTATAATTTTAAAACGAACCAGAATTAGGTTTATAAAAAATAAACTATGTTACAATCATGGAGATGGTATGTTGTACATATGTGTAAGTAACATTTCCTTTTTTAAATGATCACAACAGAAAGAAGGAAACTATTATATTATATTTATATAATTATTATTATATCATAAATATCGTATCAATTTTTAATTATACATATATATAGCATCAATGTACAGTGATTTCGAAAAATGAATGACATCTCTTCGTGGAGGTGGTAACCTATACATATAGACACACAATGTCATAATTTTAAATAGATATAATGGTAATAAAGTAGGTGAAATATTATCATTTAATAATTTTAATTATTTTCTTAACATCATATATATATATATATATATTAAATTCATCATCATATCCATCCTTGAGAAGTCATGAGGGAAAACTAATTCTATCAGTTCACAAGACGGATGTCCTCCAAACACATGAATGAGTATTTTGTTTTTAATTTTATAGAATATATGATGGATGCAAAAGAAAAAATTAACATAAAAACAATGAAGTATATTTAATATATTATTTTAATTATTTTATCTTGTTTTAATAATATTATAAGATGTTATAATATTAAATAAAAATAAATTTTTAGGTTAAATAATATACATCTTATAAAGATAACTTCATTTCCATTAAACGTTAAACCCTATAAGGTTTGTATTATTCCCCAAAAATGACCACTATAACATGGGGAGTGATGTTAGGAGGAAATATTGTATTGGAATTGAAGAATCTGAAATGCTTTTTATGTGTGAAGAAAAGAGGAGACGAGGTTCCCTTTTATAAGTGAGTGAGACACAGTCTTGGAATTTCATAAAATATTATTAAAAATTAATTTTCATCAAAAAAATAATGAATGTTATAAAATTTGAATGTAGTATGAATATGGATATAATTAATGTCATTAAATAAATATTGGACAATATTATATTATGTTTTTAACATTTTCTATTATCCCTTATTCTTCTTTAGGATATGAAAAAATAATTTTTAATAATATTGGTCTCAATAATAAAAAACGTGCTTATCTAAACGATTATATGATTTATTGGGGTGAGAATTCAAGTAGGAAGGATTACAAAAAATGTTCATCTTCTAGATGGATGTTAATCGGTGATGTTAAAAGTCTAATTTAATAATCTAATACAAAGATAAATAAAAATAATACAGCCACAAATATGTCATGTTACTTCCCATTAAAACCTCAATTTCAATTATTATTCATGTCCTCAAAAATGATGAGTACATGGAGTGGAATTATATAGATAATAGCAATGATGCGTTAATGAAACATTCCAAAGTTTCAATATTGTGAAAAAAAATTGATTCATTAAATCTATATTTCTTATTAGATCATATGAATGTGCAATTAATATTCTATGGGGATGGATTCAAATCATTTGCGATGTTGAGTACTAGTTATATCATTTGGATGGTTGGTTTGATCCCTTACTATAATCATTTGTGGTTGACTATACAAGAAATGTATTTTATGATTTTGTCTTGTATTCATGGAAACTAATTCAAAGAAATAATATTTTATTATATGTATGATATATAATTGATGAATTGTAAGAGTTTTGGAGAAACGGTGTTGAGACATAAAATGTATACTCTAGAAAAATGTTCAAAATGTGTGGTTCTCTAATGTGTACCATTACGAAATTCCATAGACCGTGGGCTATATATAGTTGTAATAATTATATAGGTTTTTCTTTTCATATTTTCAATAATTATTTTTTTATTGAATTAAAACCCTGTAGTAAAAAATTGTTTCTTCTTTTGTCATTGCATATTTGTCGATGAATCTCATAGATTTCAGTTAAAAAAGTCTAAATTCTATGGGTATATTAATTATAGAACACCTAAAATGTTTTTGATGGGTTATAAAATATTGTCTTAAATAGTTAATGTTGAAAAAAATTGGGAAGGTGAACCATTGGAATAATTGTGGTAAATGAGTTTGTAGTGAATCATATGATGAAATCAGGAGAAAATTGAATAAAAATCATATTCCTTAAATTTCATTTTTTTAATTTAACTTGTTGGGTAATAATTCTATTTTTTTCCATCTTAGGATGAATATTTTCAGTAATTTAATCTTCATGTTACAAAAAGAGAACATAAAAATGAAGGACCATATTAATGTTCAGATAGACATACACAATATAAATAGAAAGAATGATCTATAGCCAAATGATAATGGAAAGCATGATTAATTTTTTTTATCAATGAAACATTTTTATAAAGTTTTATTGCCTAAAATTTTAAAACATGTTAAAGTATATGATGGGTGTTCAGGTGAAATATTAATTTATTTAAACTCAATGCATCATTAGTTACACAGATTGAAATGTCATGATTCATATATTCTATTATAGAAGTTGTAACGTCCCAGTTTCAAAATCCTCCCAGAGGCGCCCCATACTCAGTTGGCCACATTTCCTCAACTGCATTACCTCAAACATCAGAGGATTCCATCTAACAGCTAGGGAATTGGGTGTGATTGTGGGGAAACTATGGCCTCATTGGTAGAGTAACATAACTGAAGTAAAGAAGAAAGCAATAGCGGAAGCAGTACTAATATCATACCAAAGTAAACAACGGAGGACAAAAGAAATAAAAAACTGGAGCACACACATATATATGATTCATGATACATATGTCTAGGAAAGAAACCAAACAAGTCACAATGCTAGAATGGAATACTAAACAAAAGTACAACATGAAACAAATAAAATGCTCCACATCATCGCAAGACTAATCTTGATCCCATGCTCCCCATCTCTGCATCAATCAAGTATCTGAAGTAGATGAGAGCTTTCCCTTATCTATAACTACAATAATATAATCTGTTTGGGCCCACGAACATGACCCAAATAGGGTGTGAGAAAAATCCCAGTAGGAAACCACCCAAATATCTATTCCTAACAGTCAGTAAAATATATGGTAGGATGTAACAATATGAAGTAGAAAAAAGGAAGTACACATAGTAACAATCCTACATATTCAATTGAATTTATTTTTATATATCAAGTATGTGGATAATCAAAACAAGTTACCCTCTCGGATGTACTCACACCCTAACCCCATTGAATTAGTACAAAACAAACAAAAACAACCCTCTGGGAAGCACACATAGTCTAACCCCTCGGATTCAGCTTTAGTAAATACTCTATAAGGAAGAACTCACCATCAATTCCGCCTTTAGTCTCATATCAATAACTAATAGGAACTCTAAGGAAGCACTCAACATCCACTTCTCGATGTGGACAACATCGAGGAACTACATGCACTCTGAGGGAGCACGTACATCCACCCCCCTATAGTCTCGCAACGTAATAGTAAAACACACACTCTGTTGAAGCCGTCAATGTCCATTCTCCCTATGGTCTACAATACTAGGTTCTCACGGCCCTGTGTATGTCAATCATGCACAATGATACATGGAATCCAAGTAAAACTCAAGAACTACTTGGTAAAACAATATACAACATATCACTACATCTCAAATAATAATCACTCCATTCTAACAATACTAATAATGGAAAGCAAACAGCCTAACATGATACTATACCAAATGGCCAAAATAATAAAACATTGGAAAACCTCCATAGCATGGAAACATTAACCCTCTTTATAAACAATCAACCTCTATCCAAAAAATAAGGAATAGAAGATAATTACAGGGCTAAAACCATAAACACACAATACCTCAGATGAGGGTGTTGGGAACTTTTTCACATATAACTCAAAGACTAACTACAGAAAGGCACAAACCACCAACCTCGGCATAGTGAGATCAATATATATGAATCTATGGCCTTTAATCTCTCTAGAACACTTTATATCTACAAAAACATTAATAATGTTCAATTGATAACAACTCATGAGAGAGAAGAAATCAGGAGATGAATTTCTAGAAGAAGGGTGAACTCACTAATGTGGATCTAACAGAATAGAAGGTGTTCGATTCGAAGAATATATAGTGAGTCGGGGGATTGAAGAAGATCCAGGGTCGAACGGACACTCTCAGATGAGCTGAGTAAAGAAGAAGATGGTTTTTGCAATCAGACGCGACCCCTGTGCATTTAAAGAAAAAAAGTACATGGTGTGTTCATTAAATGTTCATGGCGTGTACTTTACATTTCTAGACTCTACTATAGGTGGTCTCTAGGTCACCACACATGGCTGATTGCATGGTTGGTACACGGACAACACTCAGCTATGTGCGATAACTGAGTACACATTGTGTTCTTATAAGTACACGGCTTGTACTACAAAAATTTCCAGAAATTCTCTTTCCCCCCAAAAACAACTAGAAAAGAAAAAATACCATAAAATAAGATCCAGGTTCATAAAAACATCCCCCCTTAAAGAAATTAATACCTGAATTTCCCTACCAAAGCTACGTGGAAGAAAAATCCTCGAACATATCATGCCACATCGATTGTACATCGGCCTCCCTCTCCCAAGTCTCGTCATGTACTCACCCATGCTCCCGTAACACTTGTACCAGTGGAACAGACCGACCACGAAGAACCATCACACTCCGATCAACAATCTAGATAGAATCTTTCTTGAATAAGTCATCCACCTCTAACTCAACCTTCTCAGGTTGAAAAACATGATACAGGTCTACGAAATAACGTTGAATCTGAGAATCTTGTAAGAAATAATGCATATCCCTATACCTATGAGGTAACTGCATCCGATTGGCCACCATTGTGACTCTTTCCAAAATATAAAACGATCTGACATACCTTGGTGAATGTTTTCCTTTCCTCCCAATCCACTTATGTCCCACCCTTGGTGTGACGTGCAAGAAAACCAGATCATCAACCGCAAACTCTAAAGGTCATCTCCGTCGATTAACACAAGACTTCAGTTGAGACTGTGTAGTAGCCATCCTCTTCTGAATCAACTATCTCTGATTTGTGGTCTCCTAAACAAGACAAGGTCCTAGCATACCTCCCTCTCCAACCTCCATCTAACATAATGTTGATCGGTATCACCTACCGCAGAAAGCCTCATAAGGTGGCATATGAATAGTTGCACACAATCTATTATTGTAGGAAAACTCCATAAGAGGTATGTGCTTCTCCCAAGAACCTCTAAAATCTAGGATGCATGCTCGAAGCATGTCTTCTAGCTCTTGAATCATATGCTTAGACTGGCCATCTGTCTAGGGATGGTAAGCTATATACTGAAGTACCTGTGTACACGAAGCTCTCTAAAGTCCCTGCTAGATTCGAGAAGTAAAATGTGTGTCCTTTTCTGAAACAATGGAATGTGGAACTCTATATAGACGTACAATCTCTCGGATGTACAACCTTCCCAGCTCATTAACATGAAGGTCTCCATGATCAGAAATAATTGAGAAACCTCTATGAATCTGTCAATGACAACCCAAAACTGCATCATTCCCTAAAGGTGACCTTGGAAAACCTGTCAAGAAATCCATCGCGACATCATACCATTTTTACTTGGTAATGGGAAACTACTACAAAATCCATGCTGGTCGCTGATGCTCTGCCTTCACCTACTGACAGGTGGAATACCTATTTACAAAACCAAAAACATATCTCTTCATACATAGCCCCCGATAATAATGGTGTAGATCATTAAACATCATGGTGAAACCAAGATGAACTTCCCAAACTAAGGAATGAAAGTCCCATATCAGCTCCACACCTATGTTTCCTGACACCCATACTCACCCATTAAAACTCATGATCTCATCCTTGCCTACTATCCATCCAGGAATAGGGTCCTCTCCTAACACACTCTCCCATAGGACTAGTCCTTATGAATCTAATAGATGCCTCATTCGCACTTGATCAAGAAGAGTAGAGGGAATAACAAGAGAAGAAAGAAATTTTTTCCTTGTCTGTTGTGCACCTCCAAATGCATTTTGGAAAACATATCCATAAGTTGCCACTCATTGCCAGCCTCCTAAACTACCTCTATATGAGTCATCCTGCTCAACCAATCAGCCAAAAACATTTCCCTTCACCAGAATATAGGTAAGCTCAAAATATAAATAATGAAGGTACTCAACCAACCTACACTCTCTCAAATTCCGGTCACCCTGAGTGAAGATATACTTGAGACTTTTGTGATCATTGAAAACCACAAAATTCTCTCCCAATAGGTAGTGTCTCTAATAGTGTAAAGAATGGGAAACTATATCCTAATTGAGATGATTCATTAAATAGTTCCTCTCATGTGGCCTCAACTGCCGAGACCCATAATCCATGAGTCCTTCTCCCTTTATAAGCACAAATCCTATCCTGATACCTGATACATCATAGTAAACAGTATAACTCATGGCTAGTTCTGACAATACTAGTATCGGTGCTAATTTAAACCCCCCTCTCAACTCATGAATTGCTGACTCACGAGATTCTGACCACAAGTACTTCAGAACCTTCTTAGTAAGGCCCATTAGTGGCGCTGATAAGTGTGAAAAGGCCTGTATAAAACATCTGTAGAAACCAGTCATCCTAGAAAACATTGTACCTCAAAGACATTATTTGGATGCTTCCAAGAAACTACTGCTCTAACATTCTCTGCGTCTAATGATACTCTTGTCTCTAATATTACATGACCTAAGAAGTGAATTTGGTCTATCCAATAGTGGCATTTTAAGCACTTATCATATAACTGATGCTCTCTTAGTTAACTAAAAATGATCTCACGATATGTGGTATGGTCATGTTGAGTGTGACAGTAAACCAAGATGTCATCCATGAAAACCACCATGAAAGAATCCAAGTACATATGGATCACTCAGTTTATCAGTTCCATGAAAACTACAGGCATGTTCGTGAGACTGAACGACTTAACCATGTACTTGTATAGACCATACCTGCTCAGAAAGCCTATAATAGGTATATCAAATGGTTTAACATGAAACTGATGATAACCGGACCTCATGTCGATCTTCAAGAACACCCCGGCTCCTCGAAGATGATCAAAGAGATCAAAAATCCGTGGAAATGGATATAGGTTTTGGACTATCAACTGGTTCAACTTCTTATAATCTATGAAAGGTCGTATGGTACCAACCTCCTTCTTCGCAAACAGGACAGGAAAACCCTTAAGAGAAGTACTGGGTCTGATGAAACCCTTTTCCTAAAACTCCTCCAACTACTTCTTGAGCTCCTGTAACTTTGGATTAGCCATCCTATAATGAGAAATAGAAATTGGTGCCTCTCCTGGCACAATGTCAATTGAAAATTCCACCTCTCACTACAGAGGTAAACCTAAATTGTCTTATGGAAATATATCTATAAAACAATCTACCACTGGAGGAAAGTCCATCTATGAATTCCCCTGGTCATCCTGATATAATCTTGCAATTAGGGATTTAACTCCCCCAACACTTGATGCTCAGGTCCTTCTATGCTTTCCAAGGAAACCCATTCACACTTATGAAGAAATGATTCGCCCTCTAATGCTGTGAAACTCCCCCTAAGATGACAACAATAGACAACTACCTGGAAGGGAACTAACCAGTACATTTCGAGAATGGCATCATATTCAGTCATATCTAGGACATAAAGGTACCATAAGAAGTGGCACCCACCAACCTCTAAAGGAAACTCCTTGCACTGAAGTACACTATCCATTTTAGTCCCCAGAAGAGTATATAACATCAACATCTCAGTAGAAGAAAAGATACAGAGCCCAAGGCTCTCCAAAACAGAAATAGATTTAAAGCTATCATATGCCTCTATTTTTAAATGAGAAGAAGCTAAAATTGAGGTAACTAGGATTGTACCTCAAACTGTAGAAGGTCCAGGATCCTTCTCCTACTGTGTCTGCCCCACTACAAAAGCTTGACCTGTACTACAGCCCTGCGAATCTGCCCGACCACTCTGAGCTGATCCACCATATTTTCATTGAAATCCTGAAGACTGGCTTCCATGACCAGGACCTCCACCTCAGCCGTAGTAGCAAAATGATCTCCAATTCCCAGACTGGTGAGAAACATGTGCTGCTTCTCTTAAACATGGAGTCATAGAAGAACCCATGTCACCAGCTTTTGGTGATAAGAACTGACAAAAGTACTGAATAAGACCCATAATGCCGCATGATCATCACTCTACTAGGTCTCTTGGGAAATGTGGCCATGTATGCCCGCCCATCCTTCACTGGTAGCACACCACATGGCTACCAAAAAAAGTGTCATGCCTCGTCAGATCCCCGCACGTAGACTCCCTGTACTACTTTCTACCGTCAGTAGGAGGGATACTAACTCCATTTTTCGAGCCTCCCTAGATCCCAATTCCATATTCCCTCAGATTTCGCTCTGTGATTAGTGCTCGGTTGAATATAGAAGTGATGGAATTCAACATGGTGATGTTCACCTGAGATCGAACGTCATGCCTGAGACTATCCTCAAACTTACTTTCTAGAAATAACTCATCCCCTCTGGGAATAGGTGGGAAGAATTGTAGCTCTGTGAAGCGAGAAGAATACTCAATAACTGAAAGAGTACCCTACTCTAGACTAATGAACTCTCAGGATCGATCGTCCCTCGTAGTATCTAGATATACGTAGTCCTAAAAGGCACACTAAAAGTAATCCCAACCCATAACATTCTATCATCCCGCCTGTGAGATCACATCCCACCATCTCTGGTGGAGTCTTGAATCATATACGCCATGATCTTCACCCTCCCCTATATAGGTGTCTCTAGATGCTCGAAGATAGAAATCATGGTATCTAACCATTACTCTACAGCCTGAGGCCCTCATTTTCTTATTAAGGTGGGAGGATGTAGCTACTGGAAAAACCACATCAACTCTGCCATAGAATGGGATGTATGCAGTACTCCTCAGATGGTATGTATCATCATCATAAAGACTTCTTAGAACTATGTGTCATCAACTATGTCTGGAACGACGACTAGGGACAAGACTGGCACAACTAGAGGATCAGCTGGTAGTCCCTGATCAACCATATCTAGTGTCTGATCACTACCCTATAAATGGCGGACAATCGGAGGATGTCTTAGTGGCCTGAATCAAAAAGGTCCAGCGCACACCTTTGATCAATATTAATAGGGACCGACACTTAGATGTGTAATAAAGGAAAAATAGAAGGAAATCGTTCATGTTTTACAATACTTGGATACACAGAGTGTAAAATTCCTACATGGTGTGTTCCCTAAATCCTTCACATGGGCGTGGACTTCTGCCTACTTAGGTATTCTACAACCCCATACACACGGCTTGTTGTCCAAACCAACATCGTGTACATGAACCTATTTCCCCTACCTATGTTCTTATACATGGATAAGCCACATGGCTCTCCTAGAACTAGACTAAACGGCGTGTTAGTTCTAGACACACCCAGTACTAGACGAACTTCACCGAACCATGTTGTTAGTCACATGATCGGTTACACGGATCACTGTACAAAGCATGTTTATGACAGACATGTCATGTACTATAAAGAGTCCACTACACTGTGTTGTTTTTTACAAGGTCGGATACAATGGTTACACTACAAAGTGTGTTGATGATTGACACAACATGTATAACTTATGTTTTGTCCATCCATGTCGTTAGTCACATGGGTGGACACATGGTATTCACAACACGGTGTGTACATCCGACACACGACATGTTCTACCAAGATTTTCCCAACACCGTGTCTCTACCCACATAGCTAGTGACACATTTAGTGACAACACGGTGTGTACATAAGTACACAACGTGTACCCCATAAAAACAATTCCTTCTCGAACAGATGGACACATGGCATGTATTCATCGTTACACAACATGTATTCTGGGTTTTTCTAGACATTAAGCCTTAGAAACTACTCTAGAACCAAGAAAAACACTAAAACAAACATTAAGGTGGAAAATTATGATCTATGAGGGCCCATACTCCCTGCGAATCAAATCATGGATTCTTATACATGTAATATATAACCATAACAGAGAAATGATCCACCAACTTTTGATCCATGAGGGACCATAACACCTCAAGAACCAATTTTTGGCATCCATTCAAACAAAACCTTAGACAAACCAATACCTTATTAAAGATCATGTATTTTATCAATGCATCTATCACAACAGCTTGCATACCATACACAACATCTATCACAACAACATGGAATTACTAATGAACCCTAAATGGCATGGAAAGAATGCATGAAATGCGATTTCTAGCAAATGCCTATATGATGCAGGAGATGGAATACCATCATCTCATCAGGTTGAAAGAGAATAGAACCTCAATAATATCAATAATAACATCACAAATCATGTGAATCACCAAATGTTGAAATAAAATCAAATGTAAAATTTCAAAACTAGAATAATCATAATATACCAGGTAAATTGGATTTTCCCTATACATGGGTCAGCTACTCCTGGGAACAACTTATTACCAAGTACCTATTTCCATATTATCCATGGATATAGGCTACAAAAATTAAGTCAAGAAGAAAATAACCTTCCTCTAATACCACTTTGTAACATCCCGGTTCCGGAAGACGCCTAGAGGCGCCCCATACCCGGTTGGTTACATGACCTCAAGAACATTTCCCCAAACACCAAAGGATATGGACTAGAAACGAGGGTCTTAGGTGCGATCTTAGGGAACCTATACCCTCATTGGAAGAGTTACATAGAGGATGTAAAACAAAATACAATAGTGGAAGAAGTACTAACACCATACCAAAGAAAATAGCGGAAGAATGATGAAATAAACATCTGGAGAACACACACACACACACACACACACACACACACACATATATATATATATGATTACATATACATATGTATAGAAAGGTATGCAAATGAGTCACAATGCTGAAATCCAATACTAAACCAAATTGAAACATGAAACAGATAAAATAGCCCACAACATCGCAAGCCTCAGCTTGGTCCCATGCTCCACAGCTCTATAGCAATCAAGCTTCTGAAGTAGAAGGTAAATTGCCCTTGTCTATACCTGCAGAAATATAATCTGTTTGGGGAAAAAGGCATGACCCAAACAGGGTGTGAGACTAATTATAGTAGGCGAACACCCAAGAATCTATGCCTAACAATTAGTGAATATATATCATAGGATATAACAAAATGAATCAATAAACAAGGAAGTACACATAGTAACAATCCTAAAAATTTAATTGCATTTATTTTGATATATCAAGAAAGTAGAGAATCAAAAGCAGGTACCCCTATGGGAAGTAATAATATTATAACCTCTCTGGTTTAGCACAGAACAAACACTACCAACCCTCAGGGAAGTACACATTGTCTAACACTTCTGGTTCAGATTTAGCAAAGAGTCTCAGTGGAAGCACTCACTGTCAATTCCCACTTTAGTCTCATATCACAAACTAATAGGCACTCAGAGGTACTAATAAATGTTGAATCCCCCATGTGGTTTGCATCGAGGAACTACAAACACTCTAAGGGAGAACATACATCCATCCCCCTATGGTCTCACAATGTAACAGTAAAACAGACACTCTGGAGAAGCCCTCGACATCTATTCTCCCTATGGTCTACTACACCAGGTTATCACGAACCTATGTAAGTCAATCATTCACAATGATACATGGAAGCCAATGTAAACCTAAAGAACTATGTGAAAAAATAATCCGCAACATATCATAGAATGTTAGATAATAGTCACTCCATCCTAATAATACTAGGAATAGAAAGAAAATAGCCCAACATGCAACTAGACCAAACAGTAAGAACAAGAAAACATGGTCAAACCTCTATAGCCTAAAAAAGTAAACCTATTCATAAGAAATCAACCTCTGTCTAAACAAACAAGGAATAACATGCAATAATAGGGCTAAAACTATAAACATGCAATACCACGAACAAGGGTATTGGGCACTTTTGCACATATAACTGAATGAATAACTAAGAAAAGGCACAAACAACATACCTCAGTGTCGTGAGATCGATATATGTGAATCTCAGTCCTTGAATCACCCTAGATTGTTTTATATCTTCTAAAATGAGAAAAATGTTAAACTAAGAATAGCTCATGCGAGAGAACAAACCAGGTGATGAAGTTCTAGAAAAAGGAATAACTAAATGATACAGATCCAACACAAATGACATAAATCGATTCAGAAAATGGACGGTGAGTCGGGGGGCTTGGATAAGATATGTGGCTGTATGGATGCTCTCAAATGAGACGAGATAAGAAGAAGATGGTTCTGTCCATCAGACGTGAACCCCTTCCATTTAATGAAATTAAATGACAGTACATGGAGTGTTCTTTAAAAGTACACTGTGTGTACAATCCATTTCCGGCCTCCACTTTAGGTGGTCTCCTTGTCACCACACACAGCTGTGTGCTTAGCCATTACACTACCGACACATGACTACATGCAGCAACTGAGTACACAGTGTGTACTTATAAGTACAGAACATGTACTCTAGAAATTTCCAAAAACATCTCTTTCACCCCAAAATCTACCATAAAAGAAAACATACCTGAAAAAAAGATTTGGTTTCTTACATAAGTTAATACCAATTTAATTGCATATATTTTTCAATGAAAAGTTTATTATAGTTGTACTATAATTTTTCACATTATTCTAAACACTATTTCAAATAAATCTACAACCTTAAAATCTTGACAACCTTCATGATATATTTTTACTAACACTATTTACAATTTGTATGATCTTTCCTCTAAAAGGTCTTACTGTCATGATGCATTGAAATGTGAATTTGGTCATGGAAACAAATTAAGTGGTCGCAAACATTATCAATGTATGTATCTTATTGAGAAGTAATTTATTGATATATTTTTCATCTTAGGTAAACCTTTCACGACACCTCATTAAATATGTAAAAATATTTTATTTATTTTATTTCAAAAATAAAAATGTCATATTAATCCATACATGAAAATGAAACAAAAAATTGAAGCCCCTATTTCTGAATGTAATTTTTAGAGGAGTTTATATGGTTTTTTTCATTATACATTGTTGATATTGGGAAAAGATAGAATGAAATTAGACTTGTTGAAAACATATTGACTAAATGTAAACTAAACATGAAATAAAAAATCCTTCATACTATTGGCCAATTAGTAGAGAGTATCTAAATTGTTATAATGATATAAATAGAATTATTATAGGAACACTGATATGTGATAATTAATAGTGATATTAAGGATCCAGTTATTGATAATATTTGGATTAAAAAAAGAGATGCATGAGATGACGATAATAGAATGATATAGATATATCAAATACTAATAATAAATAGCATGTAATATCTATTACACATCATGTTGGTTCATAAATATGTTAATAAATACCCATATTTTGTTGACACACATTTATATTTTTAAAAATAAAAATATATGTTACTTTTTTACTATCATGAATGATTATGATCTGGCTTAGATGTCAAAATATTTGGTGTTTTGGCTCAAGGTACTCTCAATTAAGCTAGAAACTATGGTTATTATAGTGTGAATGGATTTATATTATATATGGTTGATAGAGAAGTGGGTCTAAAAACCTATAATAGTTATAAATTTCTAGTTTCATAATTGAGATACTTTGTATATTTGACTGATATTACTGAACTACACTACCGCATATATTTTTCTGTTGTTTTATTCAAATGAATTTTTGTCCACATTACTAGGGTTATTAAAAATGATTATATTTAATTTAGTTATATAAACATTTCTAGATTTATGGATGTTAATGATTATCAATTACATTATCATTATATCTTGTCATCACATGTGAAGATGGAATATTATATGCAATATGTCATGGATGAAGGGTGGATTGAAGTGCACATGAGCCTCAGCCCAATTGGTGAGGACTCACTAGGTGCATCCAAGAGACCCGAGATCAAATTCGTGTGTAGGAATATTTTCCAGGTACTATAGCAGTACTGTAGAGGTAGTGTAGTAGGCATTGAAGAAGTACTGTAGCAAGCACTATTCGGTACTGTAGCAGCTGAAACTATTCATCCATCTGGGCCTTCAGACCACCGGTTTGGTCATCGGGTCCTGTAAGGCTTTCAGGCCACCCAAGGCCTTCAGTCTTGTTTATTATCAAGGCCTTCGGGCCACCTTAAGGCCTTAGGGACACCCCAAGGCCTTTGGGCCACATGAATGCAGGCCCCAGACACACTAAAAAAATTAGCAGCCTCAGAAGAGGATTCAGAGGTGGTCCACTCACCAGAGTAGAGCCAAATGGATTGTCAGAATGAGAGGGTATGGATATGCCATCGGTACCGGCCTGTGCTTGCATGGGAAGCCTAGACAGAAAGTCATGCAAATGTAGAGAACTATTAGAAGGATTCAGATGCTGGGGAGGGGCAGTTCCTTGTAGATAGTCTCGTTGAATTCCCTATGATCTTCGGGTCATGTAATCTCCTAAAAATCCTATGGGCCATGTAATATCTGAGCCTACGGGACTTGTAATGGTCCCCCCTCATTCCCTGAAAGGGGGGTTATCAAAAATCAATAAACATTAAGGCCTTTGGGCCATTCAGGAAAGGTGGATTGAAGTTGTTTACATAAATCAAAGAGAATAGAATGATATAGGTAATAAATTGGAAGATTTTACCACTGGAATTAAATGTCTTCAATAGAAAGAAGTTAACATATTTTTTCTATCATGATATTTAAAATATTCTTCTTTTATTGGTGGGTGAAGTAGATAATTTAATTATGCTTTCGAACAATGACGTGATTGAAAGAAAAAATGGTTGTGTGTGTAGTTTTCCATTATCTTATCAAAAACCTATGTTGTATGTTAATTTTTTTGAGTACTTTTGAATTTGTATCATATTAATGTTTTTTTATTGTTGATTTGTCTAGTTTTAGAAATGTAAATGTTATATTATTTTTAGGTGAAATCATTCATAATCACACCTATGTATATTTTTTTCAGTACTATTCATATGTTATCATTTATAAATTTGTTTTTCTATATAAACAGTTCTAAATATATGTTATTAAGTTATTTTTACTTGTTAATGTAAAATGAATTTAGAGAAATAAGTGATTAACAAATACCCTTTAATTGATAGTTGAAATTCCACCAACCATACTGATGTAGTCATTATTACTCGATGATCCCCCAGTCTCCCTCCTTATAGCACCTAAGACACCCTTTGTCTTCCCACATCAATGATTACCACACCATCTGTATCCCTCTTAAAATAATCTCACTGAACCTCTATCCCCATGCCTTCATCATCTCTCACACTACCACCCAATTCTGTAAGTTCATCACATAATGACTCTACAACAAGGGAACACATGGTCACTCTTTTTTATTCACAGTTATATTGGAGGTTGTTGACTATATGTACAAATTTTATTGTGAATAATGTTATTTTTATTTTTTTATACTAATAAATATTTTTTCATAAAATATGGAACCAATGTTACTCCAAGGTCAAATATTAACAGATCAAATTACTGGAATCTAAACATATCTAATATTGTTTCCCCCTCTGATTTTATGGGTTCCCCATAGGAGATACTGTAAGATTATTTGGCCATACTATAGGATAGTTGGTAGATAATATGGTTTCCTTACTAATTGAATATTCTTATTGGAGGCATATGCATCAATCTGGTGAAAATTATGTATCATATTCAATTATAAATTTAGATTTAATTAATTATGTCTCCATTGAATGTCATTATTTAATTAAATTTTAATATTTAAAAAATAATGTCTTCGTACAAATGATATTCAACATTACCATGGTTGATACTGTCATAGAAGAGTTTATTTTCATAAAATTTGGTTTTGAATCGATTCATTTTAAATGGATATTATGCAAAGAATTAAATGATTTATCATTGACAACCCAATAGAAGTATGATAGCTTACCTAAAAGGGGTTATAGACTCTAGTGGAAGGTGTTTGTTGATGGAAAATGCTATAAGAACCACTTAGTAATGAAAATGTATCAATATATTAATCTAATTTTACATATATACATATATATTAAAAAGATATTAAATTTCATACATTAATATTAAATTTCATTTTATTTATTTTATAATGTTTCAAGAAAATATATATCAAGTCATGTAAAATAAATCATCCTCCATAATACCGGTTCAAATAATATTTCAACAAAAAGATAATATATGGTAATATTTTCATTAGATTAAATACTAACACGATAAAATTATCTATTTCATTTATTGAACTACTGGTATATCTTTGTTTATAATCAAAAAAAATTGGGCACCATGTATCCCAGATGGAACATTGGTTGGAATTTCATACAAAATCTAATGGGAGTTATGTGAATGATACTCCCAAACAAGTTAGGATATGAATTATTTGTTCATTATAATAACATATTTATAGTATTTAAATTATTAATTTTTATTGTATTTAATTTGAATTATATTTATGTTATAGGTAAAAAACTGAACTATGGGATTCCAATCACATGAATTCCTTCTCGACCACCCGACATGATTTAGTTGTCCAGGTCCACAGTAAAGAGCATCATCATCATGTGTTTAAGATAGGTATGCAGATATTACCATTTGAGGAAATTTTAGTTAAGTGGGGATTTAAGTAGCATCTATTAATTTTTACAGTTACACTATACATTGAGATGTTCACATTATGTTTATTACAATTAAAAACACAATCTAATAATAAGGGGATCATATATAGAGTTATGATGTGAAAGTCATTTCTATGTATAATGAATTGGATTAATTATATCAGAAGATGATTGAATGTGTTCTGAATGATACTTATTTAATTTATCGTTTGTGTGGGAATGTAAATAAGATTATTTCCTAATCATTAAATACATAATATGTTAATTTTTTAAGTTGAAATTTAAATATTTATTGGTCTATTAAATTTTCCCAGAAAATTCAATATAGTTTCTGACATTAGTGAGTGGAGATGGAGATATAGATGGTGTCACTCATTATTCTCTAGGTATAGATAATTATTTTCATTTTATTTATTAGTTGTTTTTTTGTTAATAAACTCATGGAAGACTAAAAAATTGAAATGTTGATTTAGAAACAATGTTGTCTTTTGAGTAAGGGGATATCTTTATTTTTCATACATTACATGAAATCTATATTTTTGGTTGATTTTCTAGGTTTTCATATAAATTATCCCTTATAATCATTATTGTTAGGATCATTTAGGTATTTTTTTTAATTATTACATGTAAATTATTCCATTATTCTTTTATTACATTGTTAATATAATTTTGGTGAAGTAAATGTATGGAAATTCTTTTGGGATTTTAAGAGTAGGATGGGAATTGTGGCTGAATAGTGGGTACCACTTCTTGAGGGTTTTCCTTAGGATTTTATTTAATTTAATTTATTTTATTGAGAGTAACAAAAGTAATTATTGTTATTTTATCTTAATGTTGTGTAAAAGTGTGGTAAAGTAGTGAAATATAGGGTGTTTTTTATCCTATAATGGTTATGTTGTCATGGTCTAAATGTTGTTTTTGGAGATGTGTGATATATGGAAAGGTGTAATATTTGTATCATTTTATTAAATGTTATATGACATTTCACATTGTATGTTTATGATTAATATGATGAACACATGAATTTTAGTTTGACCATTTTAAGAGTGAATATTTGGTTATCCCATATAATGAGTAGGTTAAATGTATTACATGGGTGTGTAAGTTTCGGTTTTTATCAATTGTTTCTATTGTTAACATTGTTATTCTTTTCATATTGGGGGTTTTGTGTAGTTTCCAGAATAAAAGGGGATTTTTGGTCAAAATTTTATTATATATAGAGAGGTTTGAGTGTTTTTAGGGATAGATAAAGGAAAGGTAGAAGATATTATTGCGGATTACATAATTTGTTTATTCTTATTTGTAATCCTTATTGTGGGAAATATTATTATAATAATTTATTTCATGTTATGTTTTCGATTTTGTGTGTGTTGGAAGTTGTATATTGATGGTGTGGTAATGATTTCTTCAGATGTGAAATGGAAATGGAAATTTGGTTTTCAATGGACATTTAGAGATGGTGATATTGTGAGATAAAATGTGGGGTTCTATATTTAGGTTGGTTTTATGGGATTTTTTGGAAATATAATGTGATGTGGTAATAATGTGGAATGTGGTTATTTATAATTGTGGATGAATTGGAAAAAATATGAGGATGTTATGTGTTGATTCTGTAGGTGCATACTTTTTGTAGTGGTGGATTTGTTTTAGTTTTCTAAGGCATATTATTCATTGTTAATGGATCTTGCTGTGTGATATTTCTAATCCATGGATTTTAGATATTATTATTAACCACATAATTATGGAACATTTCTTATATTTCAATGAATCATTATTTGATTAGGGATTCAATCTTTGTATACTTGGGATTTTTTAGAAATATCATAAAAATAGTTAAGCATATATTAACAATATTCACATTGTTATTCTTGATTATCACTTCCAATTATAATTCCATAAATACAAGATGTAATTATATGTTCTAGAAATGTATATATTTGAATTTGGAAGCAATTTTCTCTTATTTTTAGTATGTTTTAATTATATATCAATTTATAGATTCTCCCTTATAATTTTTAGAATATTAATGTGAATCAATTTCATTTTCAGGTATTATACAATTTCATCATGATTTTTGTTGTTGTTGTAATCATTTGTAATTCAGGGTTTTTAATTTCATTGTATGAATACAATTTCTATTTATGAATGGTGTTAATTTTTCTAGGGGATTCAATTTATATAATTTTTTAACAAAAATAAGTATAGGTGGTTTATATTTATTATATATATGGTAAATAAAATTTAGCGATGATTTAAACCCATGTTATATATTATTGTACGTAGAAATAATAAAAACAGCCGTGAAAACCTCACCTGTTTTGAGAGAAACAAATACTTCTAAAAATTGAATTAACTACCAGTAAATTTCATTTCATGAATCTTTCTATAAAACACTACTAAATTAGTGAAAATTAATCTAGTTGGATTCCGAAAATAACTTTAATAGCGGTTTACAAAAACCATTGTGGAACTATTTGATGGTAGTTTGAACCAACACCAATATAAAAAACATGTTTTTCTTGCCCTATTTTATTATTTTGTTTTTCACTACACCACAATATGTCTTCTATATATTTGGTAAGAAGTAATTACCAACATATAATTCACTTGGGATTTCCATAATGGTGATATAAATTATTGGGATCATTTATGAAATTTTAAATAGATATATGTTTCGATTTTTTCCCTAAATGTTATGACCCAAAGGAGGGAGAAACACTATGATGAATGCGTTGTATATAAATTCAATGTTACTAACCTAGGGAAATTAAAGATTATATTTTGAACAAACCAGACCTGAATAATCTTGATCATCTAAAGGTGGATTTAACTATGATTGTGGAGAATAAAAACGGATCACACTTGAGCCAAAATCTAAAGGCACTTAAAAAGTCTATATGAAATTTATCAACTTTTTGATGGTCAAATAGTCAATGTATAATCTTCGAATATAGGACCATATTTTTAATCTATCATAATTTTCATGATGATCACAATATAAATATGTGGGAAGGTGGATCAATATTATTTTACACTAAGTATTAGATGCTTGATAAAAATATAGTGTGAACCATGAAAAAATATAAAATTCTCTGTGTTACAACAATATATATCACATTATGACACATTATTTCATTGATGATCCCAATGTAACCATAGATTCACACCCCATTTATGGTATATTATATTTTGGGACTATAAAAACATTATATATTTTGATGTTTTAAATAATAAAATTTCTTATTGGAACAATGTATTATATAATAGTATAAAATCTCACCCATCATATTGAAATATATTAATAATTATCTCACTTTTAATCATGATCAAGATTTAAAGTGTCATTTTTATATATTATATTATAAATTTATCCCTGAATTTTCTAATCCATAATTTAAAATATCCATTCCAAAAATGATATACATTTCAATGTGTTTTCTAGTTTCTAAAATGAAATTGTTCTTCATTTCTCTATAGTCATCAGAATTCCCAATTCTATTAAAAATAAAAAAAACTCATTGAATTAGGTTGTTTAAGTCCAATTATCAATTGATATCATGATATATATATATATATATATATTCATATTTATATCCCAATAAAAATGAAAAGGTATTTTCTCTCAAGAAAAATATCAACATACAATCAATATTAATAATCAATGATAGGGAATATATCTAATTTTTTATTCTCATAATTATTGATTTATAAAAAAATTAAAAGGTGAAAATTCATCTCATTACATTGTTAATCATTCTTACTATTGTCTAAAATTTATAAATTCTATTCTATTTCATTGTCATTATTTAAACTTTCATCTATAGCCATTGTCACTTTTATTTATGTTTATAAGAAATTATTTCACACATCAACCAAGATTCATTTAAAATGGGTTATTCTAAATCATGATGTATAATTATTTTATCTTTTGGCCTAAAATTTTTATCATTATTTTAAAAATAATAATAATAATAACCATTGATACATTCAATAATAATAGTTCTTAGGTTTAGGGTTGGTTGATATTGAAATTTAAAGTCAAAAATAATCATGGAGTATGTTAATATCTTATGTATAATTAATAATATATATTTAAAATTCACTAAAAATTCCTCATTACTTTGGTACTATTTTATATAAAATCACATTTCACAAATTTGTTTCCAATTATTCTTATCTAATAGGCTCAAAAATAAAAAAAATTAAAAAATATATAATTCTTCACATATTCTTTATATTTTTCTCTCAATATTCTTAGTGGGAGTTTATAAAATTATAACGAAAAATAATTCATAAAACTTTCTCCCATAACCAAAATTAATTTTTCACAATCTATATATTTGATCATCCCATTATTAAAAATTATATATACGAAATTTGTTTTTCCTAGACTTAATTAAAATTTTATCATAAAAAATACAGATAGTATGGAAATAATTGAAAATTAGGCTTCTAATATAACACTCTTAATATGTTACACATTTTTGAAAACGTTCAAATATGGAAATAAATTATTCCCAAAAATTAATATCCTATAATTAAATTATTTACAAAAAATATCATATAACATAAATTTCCAATACCTTTTAGTATTATATTTTTATGGAATTAGAAATATCCCATAAATAACAAAACAAATAAATGTCACTTATTGTTATTTTTTTCAATAACATGTTCTTTGACAATATTAAGACCCATCGAATTTATTTTAATAATTCATTGTATTATTATTGGTTCCCTAGGAAAAAGAAAAATTTAATAACGGGGTGACACTTGATGCTCATTAAAGGGTAAAAAACATAATAATCATTCATAGAATAAACAAGGAATGAGTAGTAAATTAAAAATAAATAACTATCAAATAATTCCATAAAACTAATAACAATATCAGGAAATTTATTTACAGATAATATAATAATATAGAAAATCACATAAAAAAATAATAAATGATTTCATATTGATTGAATCAATAACGTTGGACATCTTAATGTTACCATTAAGGCATCATTCTAAGTAGTTATATAGTAATAGGTAATTTATATTCCACATACCTAAACTAGTTTGTTTCATGTGACCTATCGATGCATCAAGGGATACATAATTTCACGGAACAACCATCTCTTAAACATACCATCAATACCTCGACCATAAAATTTTAAATAAATGGGCATTAATATGCCTAATACTAAAATAGGTTGGTCTCATGTCATATATTGATTCATCCAACATTTATATTATTAGGGGAATCACCCATTAATAATTAAGACTAAGGAATATATCATATAATTAGAACATATAAAAACACAATACATAATAAACATGAATTTGTAATTAATACTATTCTATATTGAAATAATAAATATGTGGATCGTTAATATTTACTTATTCAATTAATTGAATAATATCTTCGGCTCACCCTATATATTTATTAATTTTCAAGAACTATAATCATATGCACTAAATTAATAGAAAAAAACTACAATTTCATCATATATTAATAAAATTAGTAGAATTAAATTACTTTCATGAATATTTACAAAAATCTAGATCAAAATATATTTAGGGTAAAATCAGGGATGGTATCTTCAGATCATATATGACTTGAAGAAAAAGATTCCACAATAGGAGTTGACATAGATGAAATAACTTAATAAGAGATGTAGGAAAATAAATTAAAAAATATATAATAAATACACAATAGGTTTTAAAAATGTTTTGTTCCAGTTGAAATATTTTATAAATCAATGATAATATAAATTATTTATTGAAACCATGAAATCATAGAATAGAATCTACATAAATAAAACTATAAAATATTGTGGGAAAATACATTCATGTTGAAAATATTAAAAATATATTCCTTTAGAAATTATTTAATGGAAATTAAAAAATATAAAATTTCATTAATCCATCACATAAGTATAAATAATTACATCCACAAGAAAATATAAATAATGTGGACATAATGGTAAAATACTACTGATAGAAAATAAGTGATAGGGTCGACACCACTTATAAAAATATTTTTATTTGAGTTTTAACCCATAGGGAATTAAAATTATATGAATAAAATTAAACCCCAAAAAAACCATATTATAAGAAAACAGATAGGTCTTAAAATAAAAAATATACAGTTTACTCTGATTTAAACTTAGACATAGATAATATCAATTTCAAAGTGATATTGGAAAAGAAACCCCTCAAAATATTGGTAAATTTAAAGAAATAATATATCAAAGAAAATATAAATTTAAATTAATGAAAATATACATAATATAATTGGAAATACTATATAAATCAATGATGGGTTATAATGAACATAATGTTAGAATGAAACTATTAACGAAGAAGGGATATTACTCAATGAATGGAAGCTCAGTTAATAATCTCATTACCATGAGTCCCTATTATCCTCACACACCCTCTAACATCATGAATTATAAAAAAAGATTAATTATTTACATTATTAAAAACCATTTTCGTGTTTTTTTTACTATTATTCCTTGGAATTATTTTGTTATCATGTTTCATTTATTTAATGAATTGGTTTTGATTATGTCAGTAGTTTTGAGGGCGTATGTTTCACAATCTATAAAAATTTTGTGGGTATAATTATATTATCAAAAAATCATTATATAATGGTTAAATAATATTAATATGTTTCATGGTATTTTATCTATATAATTCTTAAAGATAAATTTCTCATTCATTCATGAAATACTCACAATTTAAAATATTTTCTTGGATAATCCTTTTAGGGAGGAAAACGACTATGATTGTTTAATTTTAATTTAATTTTTATCAAAAAATTATTTAACTTTATAGAATAACAATAATTGAAATAATTTAGTATTTATGTCATAATACATCAATAAATAAATTTTCAATAATTTCCATGAATGATGTATGTTAATGAAAACATCATCATTCACTTTGGTAGAACAAAACAACCATGATGAGAGATGATTTTCAAAAGAGTAAAAAAAATAAAGGGAAACAAAAAAAATATACTTGAGTATTATAGTAATCTTAGATTAAAATGAAACTATTTTTTTATTTTTAAATAATAGATCTACTTTTGAAATGATATGGCATAAACTGAAATGAAATGACACAAATATGAAAAACATGATATTTTGACATAATAATATATTATGAAAAGTGTTTAGTGTGACGTGATGGATCATATATAATAATTTAATGAATTTGTTTTACCAATAACATATTAATTAATTAATGAAATCAAAATAAGGGGAGATTTAATGTATTTTAATACAAAGAGTCATTATTTTGAAAGGGGGATAAGGCTTGGAATCCGTTTTTTATTTGATTGAGTTTAAAGCCTTCAAAAAAAATTATGTATTTAGAACTATAAAAATTTAATGGAAAATTTGTATAATTATTTGGGTAGAATATTTAGATAAATAAGAATAATCGATCTGTTTTTAAAAGGATAAAACGTTTCCCCATAAAAGAGACAATTAATAGTGCTTCACAAATATTCAATCTTTAGGAATCATGAATATAATTATTAAATGGTGAGTAGTTACAAAATGTAAAATATATGATATGATAGACCATTAAGTATCCCAAATTGAATGTAGTTAAAATTTAACATTTTTTATTAATTTATAAATCATTTTTAATACTAAATATTCTCTAAATTAAACATCTAAGGTTTTCACTTAAATTAACATTAAAAATTAAGAGATAACTATGATTTTATGATTTTATAATTACATAATTGTTACAATAATATTTTCATCCGAAAAAATAATTTAATACCAAAATTCATCAAAATATTATAATTTTATTGATTATATAAACCATTTAATTATTTTTTATCCTTCTTGATCAAGTATAGTATAGATGTTTTGTAAGAGTTTTAGATAATTATCATATTGGTAAATATTTAAAAATTTAGAAAAAGAAATATATTTTATTTATTAACAAATATTACCGTATAAATTATTTCATAATATTAATTATTCTAATTTATATCATGATTACATTTTTGAGTTATGACTTTTTATTTTTCTTATATTGTAAAATAAATAGGTAATAATTTTCTTTATTATCATTCTAAATAATTAAAAAAATCATAAATATACATAAAATTAATTTATTATTTATTATTTAAACATATTATGTTTATGAAAATACTTATAAATTCATTGAAACTATTCTAATGAGAGTAATTAAACTTTTCTAATACAGCACTAAAACTACATCAACACCAATACATGTTTTCATATTTATCAATAAATAAAAAAAATTTATAATAAAAATAATATTTATATGAAATTATATTTTTAATTTAATTTATGGTTTGGTACATATGTTTCATAAATATTTATTTCATATTTATGTAATGATGATTTCTTAAAAGATATAATATTCACCAACACGATAATTTTTAACTATTCACCAAAATAATATAATTTCTTAGGAAAATAAAAATTTCAATATAATATAATTTTGAAGTGTTTCAAAAAAATGTAATAAAATTAAGTACTTATAATATCCAAAATTTAAAAATGTATATTTTAAATAACAAAATTCAATACATAAATAGAAAAACAAATTATAATAAAAACCATATATTTGTCAAATAAAACATCATATCGTTTCCTTTAAATAATAAAATTAATTATAAAATTATCATGAAAAAAATATTAAAATTAATATATATTTCTTATTTAAATATTTATTTCTAAAATTTCCTATAATAAAATAGTTTTTAATATAGATTTAAATTAAAAACAAGTTAAAAAATATTTGTATCCTTTAAATAAAACATATCTTCAGTCCGGAAGTAATATTAAAAATTTATAATATATAACTATTATCTAATTTATTATGTAATATATTTTGATATATGATATTAAAAAATATACTTGTTTAATGTAATCATATAAATTCACAATCATTAACCTTAATAAACCTTAAAGGTGATGCATTTTTAAAATTATGCAGGTTGTCACATTCATCCTCCTAAACCAAATTACTTCCTCATTATTTTAAATTATTCTAAGAAAATATGAGTGAATTATGAAATATGATTAATATAAAATGAACATTTTATTATGAACATTATATTCTAGGTTAATACTGAGAACCTTATTATATCTAAAATAAATATTTCTAAAACCATGTGGGTCATTTTATAAGACTCATTCATGTGAATTTATTTTTTGATGTTGTACTGTGATATTTGTGGTTTGTTTTCAACATACTCTAGGATAGATTTATCTTCCTTGAGTGTGAATAATTATTTTACCATCATGGTATATAATATGAGAAAATATAATTATTTGAATTCTTTCAATTTCGTAAGAGAAATATGATCATTAGGTTATATGTTTCCATCAGTTTCCTCCTATAATTTATCTCACATTCCGAATGATGAATGAAAAAGATGAATTTTTCATTCCCAAAGCATGAAAATAATCTATTAATGGATCATGATATCTAATATAGAATATTTTTCATCATTTTATTCTGATTTTTTGTAAGTTATTTTCTATATTTCTATAAAAATACTAAAAACCTAATTAGTATAAACAATTACTTACATTTACCAATGAAATAAGAAAAAATTATCATATAAAAAGGTAATGATTTATTATTTTAATCCTATATATATACAATAACAATCCATGTTTAGTACAAATCATTCCAAAAATAACTCAACACTAAATATTTTTAGAATATTCTTGATCAAATTCAAAACCAAAAAATCAGAATAAAATGATAACATATTCTTCCAAAATATACCAATATTTTACAAAAATTACTTTAATCACATTATTATCAATTAAATATCAAAAATTATCTATAATTCTAAACTTATGTTCCAAAAATTGAACTATCATTTTCCCTAAATTACTATTATTAATTAATTATGAAATCACATACCAATACTAAATGTTTTCGCATCCTTAGTCATGTATTCTTTCTAAAACCCAATTATAATCTCTAAAAATATAATTAATCACCTCAATATAAAATCATATAATAACTAAAAATAAATTCCATGCCTTTGAATTTATGATCACCCTTAAACTTATCAACAAATGATGATTTCTACAACAGTTAAATTATCTTCAAACGATAACATGATAACCTATATGTTTATATAAACAATAATCTAATACCAAATACAATACTTTTAAAATAATAATCCCATAACAAAAAGATTTATCGAAAATATCAAAAAAATACATAATTAATACCGTTTCAGTTTATAATTTTAGATAATTAAAAAAATATCATACATAAAAAAACAAAAAATTTCACTTAGTGTAATTTTTTTCAAAAGAATAGGTTATTTGACATTATTAATCATAATAATGTATCCTTGATTCATTAATTATAATAACAATGGTTCCATTGAGAAAAATAAAACAAAAAAAATGGTAGATCACTTATTCTTAGTAAAAGGAGGTGTACATCAAAAGATCTTATAAAATAAATATGGATTGAATAATATGAAAATAATAAATAAAAATCAAGTAATGTTATATTCATAATGACATGAGCATGAACTATATCCATGGTTAAAATAAAAATATAAATAATTAAATGGAAAATATAAAGTGATCTCATATAAATGGAATGGATAATACATATCTTCTTAGTTTTCCATCATGTCATGATGATAAGACATCATACCTAAATAAGAAATCATGAAAAAAATACCAAAACTAGTTTGTTATATGAGATGTACAATTTTACTAAGGGTCTAAATAATTTAGGGGCACATCTTTCAATTAATTATACCATCATTGAACTTTTGAAGATATTACAAATAAATGGGAAATAATCCACTAAATACTTATGCTAGTTTGTCTTATGATACCTACCAATCCTTCAAAGGGATGTATAATTTTGGTCAAAACACATCACTACAAAAGGTTACTGAATCTATAATATAAAATTAATATATAAAAATAAAATAAATATTTAATATGACTTTATAATAAATAATTAAATATATATATATGAATCATTAATAATTACTAAGTCTATAAATTTAATAACACAACAAACTCACCCTTAATCAAATATACCATCCAATAACCATACATGTGCATGCCACATGAACGTGGAAACATTTACAATTCTATAAAAGATTAATTATACTAGGAGAAATAATGTGTTTGATGAATATTTCTGCAAAACATGATCATAATCCATCAATAAAATTAATATAGATGGTAACCTTATAGTATAACCCTTAAAAAGTGAAATAAATATTAAAGGATGTTGCTATAGTTATGAAACACTTTATAGTAGTCCTAAGAAAATTAATTTTTTTGTAAATATAAAACAAATACACTTTATGTTTGTAATAAATTTTATTTCGTTATAAATATTTCATAAAATAATGGGAATATAATTGAATATTGAAAATCATGAAAACATGAAAGGGAATCATCATAATAAAAATTGAAGAAAATAGAGGGACATTGCATTCATTTGGAAGATATAAAAATGTTATTCCCAAAACAAATTGAAAATAAATATACAAATAAATAGAAAATTACTTAACAAATCATATAAATATATAGAAATACATATATAATATAATATAAATAATATTGATATAGTGGAGAAATATTATCAATAAAAAATTGAGATAAAGTTAGATTAAGATACAAGAATCGTTTTGGATGAATTATGAACAACTGGGATGTGAAATTGCAATAAGACTTGATAAACCATTACATAACTATAATAAATGAAATATTGGGGGTTTAGAGGATTAAAAATATGCAATTTACACTATCAATAATATAGACATAGCTAATATGAATTTTAATTTAGGTTTGGAAAATATTCCCTTATAATGATATTAACATTTTACGTATGAATCAATAAGGTAAAAGATAATTTGAAATAAGAATAAATACACAAAAAATATTGGAAACAAATTATAGGATATTTATAGGTATATTTGACATAATATTATAATAACATATTAATTGAATCGAGGATATTACTCAATAAAAGGAAACTGTGTAATGAATTCCCTATCATTATGCCCCTACATACATCCTAAGAACATTAATCTCAAGAATTATAAATTTATTTGAATTATTTAATCAATTAATATCCCTTTTAATCTTTATTTTCTTATTATAATTATTTCTAAATTCTTTTATTATCATGTTTTATTTATTTAATTAATTGGTATTATCTGCTTTTGTCATTTTTAGGTCATTCAATTCATAATCTCCAAAAGTATTTGGGTATAACTATAATGGTAAAAAGTAATTATTGAAGGGTTAAGTAAAATATAAAATTTTTATTTTACTATATTCATATAATCATTGAATATAGTTATTTCAATAGTTGAAGAAATAGTCAACATTGAATGAATATTCCTCTATAAGCCTGTTATTAAAGTTAAAAATGACTATAATTTTGTACTTATAATTTCATTTTTACAAAAGGATATATTACTACTACAAAATCATAAGAAAAAAATTAATTGAATATTATTTTTATTTTGAATACTAAAATAAAATTCTAATAGAATATCCTTGAAATATATAAGTTCAAAAAAACATCGGCATTCACTTAGGAAGCATAGAATCATTGTAGTGAGCTATGTTAACCGTAAGTAAATAAAATAAGGGAATGAAATGATAAATATGTTAGTCCATTAAACAATACTATATTATAATTAAACTAAAATTTCAAGGTTAATTTTGAATATTTATTATTTCAAAATAGTAAGAGTGGAATTGAAATGAAAAGACACATCACTAGTGCAGAAAACCTTTTTTACGTCAGTTATTTTTCATTTTTTACGTCTGTTTCTAGTCGACGTTATAAATAAGGTTTTTGATGTCGGTTATTTAAAATCCGACGTCAAAAACATAAAATCGCGATGTTTATCACGTCGGTTATTTTAGAACCAACGTGATAAAGAAAATGGGAAGGGTTTATCACGTTGGTTATTTAACAACCCACGGGATAAAAGGCCTGGAAAATGGTTTATCACATCGGTTATTAAAAAAACGACGTGATAAATAGGGGCGAGGGGGGTTTATCACGTCGGTTCATATAGAACCGACGTGATAAACCGGGGTGAGCGTGGTTTATCATGTCGGTTCATATAAAATCGCCCTGAAAAACCGGGGGAGGGGGGTTTATCACGTTAGTTATTATATAAACGCCGTGATAAACCGGCGGGAGGCAGTTTATCACGTTAGTTATTGAATAACCGATGTGATAAACCATTGTTCAGGCCATTTATCACGTCGGTTATTCAATAACCGACGTGATAAACCATTCTCCATGCCGTTTATCATGTCGGTTATTAAATAACCGACGTGATAAACCATTCTCCAGGCCTTTTATCACGTCAGTTATTAAATAACCGACGTGATAAACCATTCTGCATCCCTTTTATCACGTTAGTTATTAAATAACCTACGTGATAAACTATTTTCCAGGCATTTTATCACGTCGGTTACTAAATAACCGATGTGATAAACTATTCTGCAGGCCTTTTATCATGTCGGTTATTAAATAACCGACATGATAAACCCAATTTTTTTTAAAACAGAATGCAGTCATCTTCTCTCCACCAGAATCAACCAGAAAACAAATCAAGAAATCGTACCACAAAAACAGAAGTAGATCAAAATTAATCATGTACATAGATAACATATAAAACATACCCCCTAGACAGCCCCCACCCTCATTTATACCCCATGGACAGCCCTCCCCCACCCCGTTGGAGCCCTCACCCTCATGTTTACCCCCGGACAGCCCTCCCCCACCCCATTAGAGCTCCCACCCTCATGTATACCCCTTGGACAACCCTCCCCCACCCCATTGGAGCCCCCACCACACTCCTGGACTGCCCCCCGTCCCTCAGACACCCCAAACACCCCTCGCCTACCCCCACTCGCCTGAACAGCACCCCCTCACCCCACTTGACAGCCCCCACCACACCCCTGGACAACCCCAAACACCCCTAGACAACCCCCCCACCCCTGGACAGCACTCCCACACCCCTGGACCGCCTTCCCACACCCCTGGACAACCCTGCCACCCCCAGGACTATCCCCCACCCCACCGGACAACCCTCCCAGACCGCTGGACACCCCCAACCCCACTGAACACCCCCCACACCCTTGGAATCCCTCCCCCACAGACCCAAATCCATACCAGAAAAACCATCAGAAGTAGACCAAAACAAGAAGTAGAGAAAAATTAAACAAACACTTATATAACATTCAAAACATACACTTTCAAATTCAAAAAAAAACTAAATCCAACCTAAACAACTACCAAATACACAATTAAAACGACAATATTCAAAATTACATTTTACATTACAAACAACTAAAATTCAATCAAACCTGTAAAATAATTTGACTACTCCACTTGTACATGTTTGATGTCTTCAGCAGTATAGGTTTGAGGGTCATCAAAAAGCTACAAATGAAAAGGAAGATAGTTAACATGTATAATGAATAAATCAAATTGAAATATTATGGCAAAGTTTAAGAGGAAATCGTACCAGGTCAAAATTCACAACTATCCCAGTTGTAATTATTTCATACATAAATCCTAACATATAATATCCGCATTCGATGATTCCTTGTTGATCATGAAAATTCTGTTTGAATGAGTGTAAATTCAATATATTATTTTTATGTAATAAATCAAAAAGTACAAATTATAAATGGAAATTTACCTTCGCATTTACACATTTGATCTTTGCATTTCTTTTCTTGGTGTTTTTTCGAAAGTAAACCCATGCACAATTATAAAATAATACGAATGGGTTAAATTTAAAATTCATTATAATATATAAAACTATTTAGAAATTGAAACTTACTTTTCCAATATATTCTTAAAACTTTCCCACACATCACCATGAACAGAGCATATCCAATAAAGAGCTTTCTCCCTTGGGCAAAAAATCCCTAACATCCAATGATCACTGATAAATGGAAATCTAATTTTAGTGGGTTTTTATGTTAAAATATAATTAACTCTTTGAGATAAATGTGTTTCATACCTCTCACAAAAAGGCATCATCCAACATTGTGTGATTATATTCTTTTCAAATTGTTCATCAATATAAACCACTCTTTGTTCCTCATTCAATGCACATGCTTTAGGGGAAATCAATTGCGGGTCCATGAATCTATATACTTCTGTCAGCTCATTCCTCTCACAAATTTTATAAAGATACCTAATACAAAACATGCATAAGTATACATTTTTAATAAATATAACGCAGGGAAAAGGTGTTAAGACTTACATGGAAAAAATTTGCACCACGTTGATGCCCAACTTATCTCCAGTAACAAGCTCCATGATATCAGTTTTTTTAATCCCCACACTTATTTGATGTCCACAAACATGAGATTCCATTGGAAACTCATAAAAACCCAACAACAAATTTGAATATCATGACAATCTGTCAAGACCACTGGAATCTATATCTGATGTCATAGCCTGTTGTCTTTGTTATTGTCTATACAGTATTTAATTACCTTTGAAGTATTCCTGTGAAAAACAAATTGAAAAATATAGTAGTTTACAAATGACAAAACAACTTTAATAAATAAAATAAAATAAAAGATATAACATTCATACCTCTATGGAAATGAGTCGAAGAAGTCTGGATGGAAAAACTAAAAAATGGCCGATACTCTGTCCAACTGTCGCCACCAAATCTGTAGGTATTGGTACCCTAGCTGATCTATCTATAATATCATGTACAGTGACCCTCTGATTATCTACCTCTAATTGTTGATGATGAACTGTATCTCCTATACAATATACCAACTCGTATGCTACTATATGATGTTGAGAATCATCAACATACAACTCGCAATATGTAGGAAGCTACGGCGGAGGCGTAGGATAAAAAATGGGGTCCGTAGGCTGAGGTGGGGGAGTGGGGGCTACTGGCGGAGGTGGAGAATAAATAATGGGGTCTGTAGGGGGAGGTGGAAGAGTGGGAGCTGCAGTCTGAAATTGTCTTTGCATTTCTGCAAACATAGACTACACCGACTCTCTAATCTTGTCCTCCATCGTCGCATTAATATTTTGAACTTCAGCCTCCAAGGATTCTATTTTTTTTATATACCCCCTCAATGTTAGAAGTTGAAGAACGTGGAAACACTTTTCATACCGATACACCTGCTGGATATCCTCTTACATGACAAGGATGTTTTCGGCCTTCCCAATGCTGCAAATAAAATATCTTCCCTCCCAGTAGCTATAAATGTCCTCTCTGAACTCTGCTCCTCAAGAGAGTCCTGTATTAATTAATTGAACATTTCTGAAATGATTGATACTTATATGAAGAAAAAAGTTAACTTAAATAAATGAAATAGATATCTTACAATCCTCTCATCTACGATTCTCGATTCTTCGGAAAGATATTGCCCTTTTTTTCCCTTCCGAGCTCTCTTCCATTTTTCATGTCTAGATGGAGGGGATGGAGGGGACACCTCTCTAGAGCATGAAGACTCAGCTCTTAGTTGTTGAAATTTTTTCGCCATCATTTGTTCTTCCAATAATGGATACCCTCCCCGAGATAAACTATGAGGGTATACATTTTTAGATTGGATCTCCTGATGAGCTTTCCTTGTTTACTGAAATTTAAGAATAAGAAATCATTAACAAAACATTAATAAAATCATTTATATAAAAAAATTTATAAAAGTTTACATTGCCCTTACCAGAAATGACTCTTTTTTTCTACTTTCAAAAAACTGTCTCCATGTGTCTTCATATATAAAAGGATATATACGACATGGATTGTTGTGACTCCTATGACCATAAATGAAATCAGATGAGAGGGTTGATTTGAAATCCCTTCATCTCCTGGCAGCCAACGATAAGCATTTCTTCATGACTCCTCTAGTGTCAGGAATATCAAATGTCATCTGATAAAGAAGAGGTTAAACATATTACATATACTAGAAACATTAAAAGAATGGTCAAACAATGACAAAAGATCTTACCAAAATCGTCTCCCACAACTGAGAGATAATCGATTTATCCACACCTCTCCAATCATCATAAAGAATGCTTACTTTGGTCTTAGCCTGAGTTGCAACAAAACTCTTAAAATCATTGGCATTCGGACCTCTAGGAATATCATCATCATCAATCTCAATGACTATCCTCTGATCCTGCGTACAAGCAAGTGATAATTTTGGTAAACGTGTGCACCCACGTTTACCAACCTTTGAACTCTGTCGTAATAGGAGCATGTGAATGTTCATCCCTAGAGGTATGACCAGCAATATGCTCCTCTCCAGAATCATGTGGTTGATCATCTGAATGATCTTTCATTATCCTTCAAATCAAAAAAACAAACGTCAGTTCACAAATATACAAATTCAAATATTTTAATACGATTGTAATTAGAAAATTGAAAAGTATACTAAGTTACATAATAGTAAACATTGGTAATACGGTAAGCATGTTAAACAATGGTAAAGATGGAAAAGATGGTCAAGATGGTCAAGATGGTAAAAATGGTAAAAATGGTAAACCTGGTAAACATTGTAAACATGGTAAAGTAATTGTCAGTGAACAAAAAATAAGCATTTTAAAATTCATGTAATGGTTATAAACATGATAAAGTAAACTAAAAAAACTTAAAACAAACAAAAACAAATACTTATTTTATATTAAAACTTGTTTTAATAAATAAGAAACTTACAATATCTAACATTTATGGAAAAAATAAATGTAAACAAGAAATAAACATATGTTACCTGTAATTTTAGGAATGTACAAATGGATTTTTTTCCCAAATTCCTTTGTCGTGATCATTCCTTATGGCACAAACTATGTCTTCAACATGATCATCATTATGTTCTGTTAATATTTCCATGGAAGAAGGGATCTCACATAAATCAGCATATTCATCAAGTTCATCCTCACCAACATATTGTTTTTTCCCTTTTAAAACAACAGCCCACTGTATATCTGATTGATCTACTACATAGAAAATTTGTTTTGCATGTGTTTCCATTATAAAAGAATCAGTTGTGTCTTCCAATCTATTCAGATTAACAAGTGTCATTCCAAATTCATCGTGTCTGACACTATTGTTACCGTTAAACCATTTACAGTTAAAAACGGGAACATTAATTTTAAAGTAATCAACCTCCCATTTCTCTTCAATCACTCCATAATATGCACTTGATGCAGAAATTGGGTTTTTTTCCTTAGCACTCGAAAAATGCATTGCTTCTGTAAACACCAATACACCACTATTCTGAACTACACTTCTGTTGTCCTGAGCTTTTGTATGAAATGTATAACCATTAATGTCATAACTGGACCCATGTTATCACATTTAAACATGGACCACCCACTATCCATTTTAATGTCTCTGATACATCTGATCTACCAAGTAAAGTCTTTTGAATCCATGACAAAAAAGTTTTGTTGTGCTCATTCAAAATCCACATTTCATTCTTCTTTGGATGGCATTGTTTCAACTCATTAATATGCAATGTGATATACGGTTGAGAATCTTCTATGTTATTCAAGATGTATGATTCTAACTTCTTCATTTGATCAGCTGACAATGATTTGAATTTCAAGCCACGAATCCCCTTTCCCTCATTATTAACTTGTTCATGGTGAGATGGAGGCAAACCTATGTGTTGCGCCACAACCAAGTAGCTCGTACAAAACTCTGCTACCTCCTCAGAAATATACTTTTCAATAATGGAGGCTTCAGGTCGATATTGATTTTTAACATACCCCTTTAACATTTTCATATACCTTTCAAAAGGATACATCCAACGAAGATATACAGGTCCACAAAGCTTTATTTCTCGAACAAGATGAATCATTAAATGCACCATTATATCAAAAAAAGTTGGAGGAAAATACATTTCCAATTGAAAAAGTATTAAAATTTCATCCTTTTCAAAATATTCAAATCATTCACATCAATCGCCTTGTTACAAATTGAATTGAAAAAATAACACAACTTCATTATAGTCTTTCTAACACGAATGGGCAATATTCCATGCAATGCAACTGGTAGAATTTGTTGCATCATGACGTGAAAATCATGTGATTTCATACCTATAAACTTCAAGTCCTTCAATGAGACAAAATTTTTTACATTAGAGGAATAACCTTGAGGCACTTTGGTATCATGAAGACACTGACAGAAGCTAATTTTCTCCCTCTTTGATAATGTATGACAAGCCGGGGGAAGAAATGTTTGTCTTCCTTTAGGAGTGGGAGGTAACTCTAAACGTATTTCCATTGATAGTAAGTCTAATCTTGCATTCAACCCATCTTTAGTCTTTCCTTTAATATCTAACAATGTTCCAATCAAAGAATCACAGATATTCTTCTTCATGTGAATGACATCAATATTATGTTTAACTTCATGATACCTCCAATATGGTACCTCAAAAAAATTGACCTTTTCTTCCAAATATGTCTATCATTACCAGATTTCTGTGTCTTTCCCAATGTCACGTCAAGGTTTTTCACCCTCTCAAAATACAGATCAGGGGATAATGGTTTTGGAGCAGTGTCAAATTCTTGTGAGCCATTGAATACCTTTTTTAGTCTTCTATAAGGGTGTTCCATAGGCAAAAACTTTCAATGACCCATGTACACTGTTTTCCTCCCATGATGCAATTGACAATATGACGTCTATTGTTCGCAAATTGGACATGCTTTATGCCCTTTAAAACTGTATCCAGACAAATTTCCATACGCTGGGAAGTCATTTCTAGTGAACAGAAGCACTGCATGTAGTTGAAAATATTCCATTTTATATGAATCATACACCCTAATACCATCATCCCATAACATTTTCAAATCATCAATCAACGGTGACAAGTAAACATCAATATCATTACCTGGTTGCTTTGGACCAGAGATCATTGTACTCACCATGACATATTTGCACATCATACAAACATCAGGATAGAGGTTGTAAATTACAAATAAAATATGCCATGAACTATGTGTGCTACTGAGTGTTCGGTATGGATTCATTCCATCTCTGCACAACCCTATTTTGAGATTTCTAATTTCATTTCCAAATGTAGAATACTGTGCATCAATTTTCTTCCATTGTGGACAATTAGCTAGATGACGTATTTTTCCATCACATACCCACTCTTCAGCATGCCATCTTAACCTTTTTTAATCATGTGAATTAGCAAATAAATGTTTGAAACAATTAATTATAGGAAGATACCAAAATACCTTTGAAGGGAGCTTTGTAATCTCTACATCAGCCTGTGATTTTTCTTTCACTTTATACCGTGATGTCCCACATTTAGGACACTCTGACAGAAATTCATATTCCTTCCTATATATAATGCAGTCATTTGGACAGGCATGTATTTTCTTGTATCCCAATCCCATCGGGCATAATATTTTCTTGGCTTTGTAATGTGAATCTGGAAGATCGTTATCTTTTGAAAGAATGTCTTTCATCAATTGTAGCAGCTCTATAAAACTTTTTTCATTCCATCCATGCTTCGCCTTCAGGTTAATCAATCTTAACACCGCCGACAAAACCGTAAAATCTATACAACTAGGATATAATTGTTTTTCAGCATCACCATATAGAAGCGCAATTATCGGTTCTATTTCAATTTGTTCTGCTACAATATCGCGAATCATTTCTTCAATTCCGTCAGAGTTACCATCTTATGAATCATCAGCATCAGTGAAATTCCATCCAGTTTCACCATGCCAAATCCAAGGGCTGTAACTCGGATTAAAACCATGACAAATCAGATGATCTTTTATCTCTCTACTTTTTAACTTCTTCATATTCAAACATTTCAGGCATGGACAGAAAAAAATGTCACTACTTGGAACATTTCGTTTTGAAAATTCCAAAAAGGCATCAACACCTTCCTCAAATTCATTTCTCATTCGATGTGTCGTAATCCAACTTCGACTCATTATTACTTATAAAAAATATCAACAAAAAATATATATTTTTTAGATAAGACAAATATATGTTTATGTGAAAAAAATCATAATTTGAATGTACAACAATTTAAAAAATAAAACAAATCTATAAGTGTTTAAAAAAATATGCTTGAATATTATTTTCAAAACAAAATATAGTTAGATATAACAGTTTTAAATTTCATTGAATCAAAGAAAACCATGATGCCTAAATAGTTTAATATTGATTGTGGTTTTGATGTTTTAATATATTAGATAAACTACCTATTTAACATGTTATTAATGGTTTCTGTAGACCCTAAATCCATTTGGTAAATATTTTCACACAATTATAAAAATAAATGGAAGTGTTTTTGGGAGGAATATGTTCAATCATTTGATTTTGATGTCCCATATTCTATAACAAAAGGCATGTGGATACCAAAGCCCTTAGTTTGGTTTTTTATTCTCAAAGGGTTTGTGATGAAAAAGAAGAGTATAAGTTAATGTATATGATAAATAAAATACAACAATATTTTATTTATGGTTATGATAGAATGAATTCATACCATATCATTTAGGATCTACTCCCACCAAAAGTAACCCTCCTCAGTTCGAAATGAATAAATTTAGGTAATTATGCATGAATTCATACATGTATTGTTGTACATAAACCAAAATGAAGATTATTAGTACTAAAAAGTAAAACTAGGAAGAAACAATAAACTCTATATACTCATGAAAGCTACTCCACAACACATCCATGCTACTAACATCTATAAAAAACTACAAATTTCTTTTAAAAACCAAACAAATTGTTTATATTTATGTATGGTGGGCATAACATGTATACATAGTAAGATCCTCCCTAAAACATCTCATGAAAATGTTGAGGAAGCACACTAAAGCCCTATGAAAAAAGGAATCTAAATCATCACCTAAACAAGGGAAAATAGTTTCATATACTCACTATGGATCACTCAGAAAATAATTCATATAAATAAACCTTTTTGTATAAAAAATTATATATATGTATATATATAATAAAATTAAGCTTCTCGGATACCACTTCTCCACTAGTTTTCCTCTCACACCCCAATGCGCTACTCCACAACACTTCCATGCTACTAACATCTATAAAAAACTAAAAATTTCTTTTAAAAACAAAAAAAAATTGTTTTTATTTATGTATGGTGGGCATAACATGTATACATAGTAAGATCCTCCCTAAAACATCTCATGAAAATGTTGAGGAAACACACTAAAGCCCTATGAAAAAAGGAATCTAAATCATCACCTAAACAAGGAAAAATAGTTTCATATACCCACTATGGATCACTCACAAAATAATTCATATAAATAAAACTTTTCGTATAAAAAATTATATATATATATATATATATATTAAAATTAAGGTTCTCGGATACCACTTCTCCACTAGTTTTCCTCTCACACCCCAATGCTAATGTCATGGTCTTACCCCACCCATAAATCATCCTACACCATGTGAAATTGTATCACATCCATCAATGAATCATATGTATCTTAGATTATCTCATCACCATCTTATCAAAATAGTAATGAGGTGCATACTTGGAAACAACTAAATCTTGTTTACATTAAATGTACAAAAATCGCAAAACATAATTATAGAATATCCATAAAAAAAACGAATGAAATAAATTCATGGAAGGCTTACTTGAATGTTGTGAGTTGAGATGATAGATCCGAGAGGATTGAAGAAGATAAAAAATGAAGCCAAAATGAGTTTAACGTAGGTCGATCGACGAGCCGATTAGGGTTTACCGCGCGAGAGAGACGAGCCGGCGGACTGTCAATCGAAAAATTGTAAATGACAGTCCATGGGGCTTTAATTACTATAAAAGTTTTATAACGTCGGTTATTATATAACCGACCTTATAAACTATTTTTTAAATTTATAACGTCGTTTATTTTAAAACCGACGTAAAAAAGCACCCGCGCTTTGGTTTTTTACGTCGGTTATTTTATAACCGACCAAAAAAACGAGATATCTACGGGTTTTTTACGTCAGGTATTTGATAACCGACATAAAAAACCAGGTTTTTTACGTCGTTTATTTTGAAACGGATGTAAAAAACCTGATATCTACGCGTTTTTTACGTCGGTTATCAAATAAACGACGTAAAAAACCAAAGCACGGGGGGGGGGGGGGGGTGGGGGTTATGTCGGTTATTTTATAACCGACGTAAAAAACCCCACGCTTTGGTTTCTTACATCGGTTATTTGATAACCGACATAAAAAACGCATAGATATCGGCTTTTTTACGTCAGTTTCCAAATAACTGACGTAAAAAACCCACCACGCATTGGTTTTTTACGTCGGTTATAAGATAACCAACGTAAAAACCGAACATGCGCGATTTGTAATGTCAGTTATTAAAATAACTGACATTAAAAATCTACTCGCCAAACTTTTACATCGGTTATATATAACTGACATAAAAAATGGTGACGTAAAAAACGTTTTCTGCACTAGTGCATTTTTGGAGAAACCCTCATTTTTGTGTAGTAGTGACTTTTGGAAAGTGTTTGGTGGGAGGTGTTGAATTATAACTCCGAATTTAATGGTAAAAATGTTTAATATAAAATTATATTTAAATCATATAATTTAAAAGTTAGAGGTGTAATGTGTTTTTATATAAAGCATCGTAACTATGGAAATAGAAAGTGGCTTGGAAACCATACTATTTCTTTTTGGATCACCTTCTTTGGATTGAGTCTAATGCTTTAAGAGAGAAGAATTTAGTTAAGGAAAAACATTTGGATGTGTAAAGGTAATATTAAAGAATTATATAGGTAAAATATGATGTAAAAATAAAAAAATGATTTTTTGGAAAGGTTAAAATGATTCACCATTTATAACAAAACAATATATGATATTTTCACAATTATTAAGTATTTAAGGGATAAAATTAAATGTTTATGAAGTATATTGGTTCTTAAATAGATAATATATGATATTATTGACCATTTTATACCACCACAATAGCATAGATAACATATTGTTTTATTGTGTTAATTTATAAATTATTTTAATATTAAATACCCTTTAAAATGTTTTTAGGAATATTATCATTAATTTACAGTAATAAATAAATAAATATTTAAATAATATTTAAACATTTTTATAATCTTATCAAAAATAATTTTTTTTCAAAATAATTATTAAAACACACAATTCATCATATTAATATCATTTTAAATAATTCTAAAACTATTTTCATGGCTTATTCTTCTACTTGAGCTAGTGTTGTATCGACATTGTCGATACATTTTGGATAATTACTCAATTAATAAATATTAGAAATATAATAAGTACATAAATATTTGTTATTATTAATCAATATAATAATATAAAATCATTTATAATACAATTTATTCTCATTTATATCATTGTAACATTTTTACGATACTATATTTTTTCATGCATTGTGAAAGAACTCGATAAGGATTTAGATAATTGTATAATTTTATAATTTAAAATTTTATTATTATAGATAAAAAAAATTCATTAGTCATAAATGTTTCTATTATTTCCTAAAACAGAGTTATCCCTTTCTAAATGATATGTTAAAAACACCAATTTGACTTCACCAATGCTGCATAAGCATATCATTATTACCAATATATCATTTTAAATTTATATTGACATAAAAATTAATTTATATTAGTTGAATAATATTTTTATGATATTTTGAGTATAAAATAAATTAATATATGATAAAAAAATTTCATAAATCATTATTTCATATATATATCATGATGATGTCATAAAATATAAAACATTCATAAATGAATATTTTAAAAAATTCAACTAAAAACATATTGGTATAAAAAATACAAATACATAACTCTAAAATAATTCATAAATTATAAAAATAGAAAAGTTAAGAATTTTTATCAAATTTAATTTCAAAAATTTGTAAAATTAAATTTTAAATAAAATCATATAGTTCATTTTAAAGAAATTTATTAATTAATATAAGTATTTTATTTTAAAATGAAAATTCTTATTCATCCTCCATAACGTAATAAAATTATTTATAATATTATCCTAATAATAATAATAATAATTAATATAAATCAACATATTTATCATAAATATACATTTATAATGTTTCAAATAAATAAATAATTTATTAGACATATGAAATTAAAAATATGTGAAGAAATATATTTAATTTTTTATTAAAATATATTTTATATCATTAAATAAAACGAATAATTTAAAATGTATAATTTTAATATTAGTGATTATATAATGTAATTTGAGAGATTATGTTATCATATATATATATATATTATTAATGTAAATACAAAAGCTCATATTAATGAATATTTATAATATAAAAAGGTGATGTGTTATGAAAAATAGATGGGTAATCATAGTATTATTCTAATTTAGTCACAAAATTTCATGCAATATAAATATATTATGATTTCCTAAATTATTCAATTGTGATTTAATGTCTATAATTTTTTCCTATAAAAAAAGATATTATAGCCTTCATGTTCGATGTATACCTCAAGAGGGAGGGTTATTAGAAAGGGTGCAACAAAATGATCTAGAATGTCTAAGTGGAATAGAATTTTAACATCAGTCAATCATTCATTTAATTATTTGAAATAATTAACTAACATAGAATTCATATAATTAAAATTATAATTAGATATCACACCAACTATTATATAAAAGTAATATAAAATTTGGAAAAGTTTTTGTTAAATTTTAAAAAATGAACTGAAAATTTTAAAAATTAATTCTCATCATCATCATATGTTTTAAATTAGTAAAAATATAATTTCAATGTATTTATATCATATTTATAATAAATTTAATAATATCTAATTGGCATCCAAGGATCCTTCCATAAAAAATAAATTATGACTTTTACCCATTGTTTATCTAAGGTGGAAGAGATAAATTAACCATCAATGAAATTTATTAATTATTTTCAAAAAATAATAATAAATAAGTATAATAAATCTTATTTTATAATTCTTTTCTCTTTAAATGTATTGTTTAAAATAGTTGTAATATCCTGAAAATGATTGTGAAATTTTTAGACAGTTGTTTATGTAATTAAAACTTGATCGTAATGTTTTTTTTATTTTTAAATTTATTAGTACTAATTTTTTTAATAGTATATTAATATTTATGAAGATTAAACATCCAATTTAAGAACTAATTCCGTTACAATATATTAATATAACATTGTAGACAATATGATATAGAGTATGAACAATCAAAAATAAATACATGAGTATAAATATAAAAAAATAAATAATACCGTAATGTTATCAGAAACTGAAAGTGGTGATGTCATGGGAATACTCAATGTATTCCTTACCAGTCCCTTCATTAATATGTTCCTTAATATTTTCCTTGACTATGAGTTATTTTTAAATAATTTCTTCTCACTCCCTTTATCCTTATTAACCATTACACCATAGTTTCTTATTTTCAAAAGTTTCCTAGATTTCAGGTAGTCATAATATCATATTAGATACATAATGTAGTGTCCAACATTGGTAAATCATGAGGGTAGTCTAAAAATTCCATTTTTCTTATATAAAATGGATAATGTGGTCTATGATGGCTATAAGTGTTTTGGGTGGTGTTAGTGGTACCAATGTATACTAAATAGTCTTATTAGTGACATTTTCAATTTCTATATTAAATTTAATGGCCTCATATATATCATTACTATCCTTCAAGATGAGGAAATGTTAGTGTTGGAATTTCAATTAAAAGGTACCATGTGTTTCAATGTTAAAACCTATTTATCATTTCCCATAACTTTATATTCTTATATCTGTCATAATTAGTTAAATAAGGACAAAAAATATCATGTTATGGATATGTGCTAAAACTATATTATGATTGAATAGGTATTAAATATTGTAGTTTATATTGTGAAATTGCAGTATGAGGTTTGGTATGTGTTTCCATCCCAATAGTTGGTGGTGGTGGAAAGATAAGAATTAAAAATACATTCATTATGGTCATGTTTTGTAGAATATACTCTAGGTATAATGTGGGGCTAAAGGTAGGGTTCTTAAGAATCATAATTGGTGGCTCATATAGAGTGTAAATATTAATACAAATATTCTCTTGCAATCCCATAAGGTTAACTAATAAATAATTAATTAAGTGATAGATAACAATTGTAGTTGTGGATAGTGCAATAGGTTTTGGTTCCAATATAGAATTTACATTTGGATAGTTAAGAATTCATGATTGGTGGTGAATGTAAGATTCCTTCACCATTATCAATATTTTCCTAGATATAACCTCATTTTTTCCACCATACATAAGTCTCAAAATATTTTTGGTAATTAATATTTATCTTGAAATGACATGTCAATTTTAGTGAACCTAACTCTAACACATGAATATCACTAGTTCGTACTATGAAATTATCCCAGATACAGTCTAAAATCCCTGAGGTATGTGGAATAGAAATTTGGATATTGTTATATCATCAAGGAGTTATATTAATTCTCTGTATTAAGAAACAATAAATAAAAATCTATGATAAATAAATTAAATACATTCGATATAATAAAAGTGCACATTCAAGGTAAAATTAGATGACACAAAATATACCTTTGAAATACATGATAATGTGATAATCTCAAACTCTAGACTCTGATTCCAACACAATGTGGTACATGATTCGTACCTACACTAACCATTCATAACATGATAAAAATTCAAGAAATATACTAATACATATAGGTACCGAAAAAATATATTATGGTGTTTCATTCATACAATAGAGCAAAAACAGTGTGTGATTATAAAATATACACTAGTCGGCCACAAAAGTATTAAAATATATTCTATACACATAGGTTTCCTCTTTAGATAAGTGTAATAATATATGGAAATATATAAAATGGATTTATAAATAGATTTAAATCAGTAAATAACATTAATATATAATTAAAAACATTAAAAATTAGAATAAACTACGAACCAAAACTCACTATACTTGGAGTATGCATACATGGAATACATGATTTGATCATATGTCTTTGAATCAAAGTTGACCTGGACATGGAAACCAGGTTTTTTATCCCAATTATTAAAAAGAGTCATGGTATAAACCCCATACAATATAAAGGGGAAGGTGTATCCAATATAGAGAGAGAATTCACATCCAATCCCATTGGTAAGGGAATGGGTATACATGGAATGGGTGAAACACCCATCCCATTCCATAATGTTTGTAATTATCTGTCATAATTTTTTATAGTTTATATAACATAAAAATTTCGCATAACCCTTATAGTATTATCATCAATAAAAAAATCAGTATCAATGATCATGAAAGATTCAACCCTAAAAATTAGTACACTCAATAAACCTATAAATCGACATGTTATCATAATGTAAAATAGTTATCATGAAACAATGTGAATTTATATTTTCCAAAGTTATAATATATGAATTCATTTTCTATTTGAATCACATGATGACTCATATACGAATACATAACCATTAATAATAAAATTCATTAACTATAACACAATAGTTTCTTTACAATACATTTAAGAAAAGTTATACAAATTATAATGTTTTCATTTGGAGTGGATTATAATAATTTAAAATCTAGACACAGATGACTGTAATCTATAATGGGTAGTCACTAATGTGAATTAATAATATACAATGTGGTCGACTAATTATAGTATTTTACTTCTACAGTATATTCTTAATTAATCCTAAATAAATAGTTATAGTTGTTATAATTACTAAATTCAAAACAACCACTTGAAAAATCGATTATCTCGAAGGTAAGTTTTCATAAAATTACTTCTTTAATGGAATACATGTTCATGGATTTTAATGTTATTAAAATATTTACTTTGAAATTTATACTTTATAAGTTATAATGTAAATTATAATATAGAGGATAAGTGGATTTTATGGTATAATGTTACGAAAAATACTTTTAAAAATTTAATAATTGATCTGAACCCTTATAAATAAGAAATGAATAGGTTTAAAAAAAGTAAAATGTTTATTGTAGTCGACCAATTAATAAACACAAACCACTTCAATAATCAAATCATTACATTCTATATGTAATTAACCAATCCATTATATCACAACAAATGAAACTATTAGAAAAATCTTGGCATGTATAATGATTGACTTATAAATCTTGCATGATAATGCTTGAAAATTTTATTTCTCAAACAATACACGTTATATATTTAATAAGGAATAATTATAGTAAAATGTTGTTACACTACCAATGCTTCTCAATTTATCCCATAAAAGAGGCTACTAACAAAACCATTTATAGTCTATAATGATTCAAGAGGGAACCTTTAAACTTATGATGAAATTTCTGATCTCCTAACAATTGTTTTTCAAGAATCTAGGGAAAGAGATTTATATTGAATTTTTGATACAGAAGAGATACTTACCAACCTAATTATAAGTTGATAAATGTTCTATCACCCTAAATATATTTAGGATTAAGGTTTTTCATAATCACATCATGAGTAGCCTTTAGGATCAAAATTTATTCTACTAATTGAAGACAAATTTATTAATTAAATAATGGAACATGTTCTTACATTACAATTTATGATTTATTTAAGGAAGTAAATGATATAAGTTATTAATATAAATCATTTATTGTAAGGATAAATATGTTAAATTTTATGTAAAATTCATTAATCATTAAAAAAATAATTAATTAACATGTCAATGTATTTCAATTCTACATAAACAATTTTATACATGATTTAATGTTTAATGTTCAGAACTCAATAATTTGTTCCAAGTATAGATAAATATTTCCATAGTAATGTTTCATAAAAAAACCAACTAGGAATGTGACCATTGAACCATTAATTGAAAAATTTAGAAGCTAAATAGAATTTAATTTATTAATTTATGGAAAACCATGGTATAATAATCCATAATATGTTATAAGGAATTCCTTATGGGTCAAAATCACATACCATTAGAACAACCATGAGGATCCATCCCTTACACTCAAACAAAAATATAATTTCCCCCACAATCTATTTCTATTCAATTCATAGTCAAATAATTATGCACTAAAATAACCGTACTTAAACCTATAATAAGACCTAGAAACAAATCTTTGTGGAGTATAATGAAAATACTATTATGAAAAAATATATAAAAATTTCCAATTAATTTATACAGAAGGAACACCAAATTATGGAATTAAATCACTAAAACCATTTGGAATTCATTTCAATGTATATTCTTTTCCAAACATTAAAGGTTTGAAAATAACCCACTATGTACTTTCTTATCCAAAACAAGAGGAAATTAAGTAATTAGAAATTATTTCACTATGATTTTGGTGGAATCCCATGTCTTGGAACACATTTTTAGTATTATAAAAATAAAAATACAAATTTTAAGTAGATAGTAGAATTTTTGTGGAAATATTTACTTGATTTTGATGTCGGCACTCCCATGGATGAAGATGAAACCATAGTGGAATAATGAAATTTAAGAATATGTAGGGAGGGACATGGAGCTTGTTTTAATTTTTAAAAAAGACAAATTTTGAAGCCCCGTAATTTAGGGAATTTAAATTTTTAAAATAGAAAAGACTATTTTAATATTTCATGTAGAAATCATTAAAAATATGTTATTGACTTATTGGGTATCATGTCAAATTCCACCATGTACCTTGTGGCACCTAGATACTCCCCATCCCTTCCAAGATCACCAAGTACCAGGTGAGCACCTAAATATTCCAGATACTCCCAATCCCTTCCAAGAACACAAGGTACATGGTTGGGAGATGAACCATTTCAACCTCTCTAATGTATATCTTATTGAATCTTAAAAGTCACAATGTGATTCTTTCTTAAGGACTCACAATGTAAAATCCTTAACGTATACATCCAAACACTGAAAAACACAACATATCAGCTATTGAATCAACCTCAATTTACAAAATTACAACCACATCATCTATATAAAACAAAAAATATACCTAAAACATAACCCTCACATATTTGACTTAAATAAAAAGTCAGACCCAAAAAAATATGATTACAAGAATTATAGTTAACTACAAGGCCTGTGAATAAAAAATCCATAACACTTCCTATAAGTTTGTTATGATGATTCCACTGCATGGAACCAAAGACCAAAAGTAAAATACTTACTGCATAAAAACCCCATTATAATGACATAAGATTACCCTTATGATCATATAAATTACAACTTCTATTCAAATTTGGGGTAACTAGGTCTACATCAAAGGAATTACCTTATGGTGTCTTATCTTAACCATAATAATAGATTTTGTTCGTTAAAACTACTTTTATATAGAAATTAGTTTTCAAATCCCACTGAAGCATTTATTTACTAAAAAACTCTCATAATTAAAATTTTTCTAATTATAAATCCAATAACGTAAAATATTTTTCTATTTTATTGGATACACCACTTAAAATTTAATAAAATAACTTCATTGGAAAAATAATGACTCTTATTAATTATTACAATATGTGAATAGGTTCATATAATCATCTTAGTAAAAAAATAATCCCTTAACATGGAATAAGTTGTAACAATATAGAATTAATAGTATAAGTAACATGAAAATAATCCCAAGGTGTTAAAAATAAACATATATTGGTTAATAATTACTCATAAGAAGATAATAATATGTCAATAAAGTAGTAAAGCATTAGTTGAATATAAATCAATAAAATATTGAAATAACAACCCAAGAATGACTATATATGAAATATAGTCTAGAATAAGGAACATGAACATCAATAAAATATAGAAAAAACAATGAACATGCTCACTAGGAAACACTATGTAAAGATAAATTCATATATATGAGTCAATTAAATTAATTAATGATGAACTCATAAGGAATTAAAAAAAAATTGTTTATTTTATGATATCCAATTAAATTAATTAAATCCATTAAATTTTTTTATAATATAAATAATATTGTTTGTTAAGACACATATTTAGAACATATGATAATAATGAAACATATGTAATGTATCTCAATATATCTCTATATATTATTACATACCTATTGGAAATGATCTCAAATTAATTACCCATCTATAGTAATGGTTCCTACCTAGATGCCCATATATTTATAGAGACTTGAATTTACACTATAATTATGTTTCTGATTCCTTTTTATTTGTCAATTTTTTATTCATAACTATCCTAACTCATGTATTCTACCAATCCCTACCATACCAATAGATTTATGTGAACTTTGATACCTTTTCAATATTTTAAAACCATTTTTTAGAGACCTAAATGTGATCAACCAAATTATAAAAATTTATTCCACTACTATAATTATCATAAATCAATTACCCAGATGATATCAGGAGTAGCCATCACAAGACCATATGTTCATATACATGTTCATAAAGGATGGTTTAAATATAGGGGGTGTAATATAACAACATTTGTAGGTCTTTCCCCATTTAAATATTAAAAAATAATTGGGTTGTTAGTAAAAATATTTGTTGTACCATTGGGGTATGTAGGCATCAAACCATTAAAACCAATATATGTAACTAGTGTATATATACATCGATCAATATAAAAAATATGTTTTATAGTTTATGTAAAGAATACAAATTTACATAAAAGAAAATTATAATCTCACATAAATTTCAAAAATAAATGGAAAATAAAAATAACATTATGCACAAATAAACTAATCCAAATTGATCCTAAATACTAAGACTGGGAGGCATTGTTTGTACGAACTCTATAGAACTAACTAAGGATAAGTCATAAATATTAATGGGGTAAATATATAAATAACACCAACTGACTCTACCCATGGTAAAAAATCTAGAAACATTGAAGACCCACTAAACCATGAAAATTTAATATCTAAAACATCACTTTAAATACCACACAGGATACTATATTTCTTCCTTGGTTTCCAAGCAGGGTGTCAGCATATACATACATAGTAGGGAACCACCAATGTTCATTAACTAAATAGTGAATAAATAGACATATACAGGATTATGTTAACTAATTCACAAATATATATATATATATATGATAAAATAGGTTGAATAATCAATATATATATTATAATGGTAGAAAAATAAAAAACTATTCCACAGATTAGTATTACATATAACTGGTAATTCTTTATAATTAGAGGGTCCATACCTGGAATACATTATATAGACATAACATTTTGGATTATATGATAATTCAATGACATACCCTAAGATGTGTAACACTGTTAACTTTATATATATCACACATTTACACATATAAATCGACAAATATGAATAAATTTGTATAAATAAGAGGGGTCCAAGAGACCCATCCAAGGATACAAAATCTAGCTAAGTTAGTAAGGGTATCATTCTAACCAATTCCATTTAATAAGTTAATGTGTATAAGAAGTGATGTATTGGATATAACATACCAGGTAAAGGTTTAAAAATCATATTGCATACTCCTTAGAAATTTGTGCATCGATAACTATTTTACAAGATCACAGTTTATATTAAATAATACATATATTTATACTAGTATGCATATTGAATATGATGGAACAACATGTAAATTTTATTATGCTTTTAAATATTCTTTATTTAATATGGAAGACAATTTTTTTTCTATCAAGTAGTGTTTTATGTTTAAAGTGACTATTTGTAATAGTTTTTTTCAACACAAAAATAAATACGGGTTGAAAATAGTTGACATGAAAAATTAATGAAGAAAAATCACGTAGAATTTATGAATTTAATTTTGTTTTGAGGTATTTAGAATAATGAGATAATTTCAAGTTCAATTTATACATTTTCATGTTTGTAGTTTTGAAAATTTCATTTATGCTTATAGTAAGACTTTGGTTGATGTTATAAGGAATCCCAGTCACCATTTGAGCCTTGATAACAATGAAATTAAATCCAATATAATACATAACAATTATGTAACCATTTCACATCCCTAATTCATAATATAATAGACTCTTATGTAACTATAAATCTCAAATTTTTGGAAAATTAAAATTCATGTATTTTATAATCGAAACAACACATATCACACACAAAAAATATCACACTCGTTGATTAGAAATAAAGAAAATTTCTTTTAATTGAATTTAATAATTTAAATTTAAAATAATTTAAACTAAAAGTGAATTTAATATTTTCAAATACATAATATACCAAAATAGTATGTAATAGGTGTTCCAAAACTCCCTTGATAATTGTGTGTTACCGTCACAATGATCAACAACTTTTTAGGTCACTAGGAAGGAGAGCATTATACTCTAGTATATCTACTTATTTATCTTTTCTCTTCTAATATGTATATTTTAAGATTAGGTAAATAATGAATTATGGGGTGGGGGTTAATTTCCCTTAAAAAATATTTAACAAATGATAAAACAAAATTCTATAGTAAATGATATTGTTATGATAAAGTGACAATTTTCATACTTTATTTAAATAAATGTTTATTTGAAAATTTATTAAGAGAGTATGCATAGTGAAAATGGTTGTTTAAAATGTATAAACATAAGCTTATCATGTTTCATGTGTAACTGAAAATGACTCATTAATGTAGAAAATAAAAGAATAAGAGAATATAAATTGATAATGGAGTGCAAAAATAACTCAATGTGAGTACATTTCTCTCCAACTCATAGGTTGATAGAATTGTGTTTTTTCTACCATGATAATTTCTGTAACAACAAAACCCAAACAACAATTTTATAGTTTTGAGCACCCTCATGAATTTTTTCGGTTTTTAAGGAACACGTACATCACTTTTTATAATAGTGAGTCCCCATCATAGAAGGAGGTGAACAAGAAAACCTTTTCAAAGTCAAATGTCATTAAAATATACTCCCTAAGATTTTCTATGTATTTTTATAATTTTAAATGAGATACAAATAGATTATAAAATAAGAGACCCTAATATATTGATTACTTTTTATAGTTTCTTCATTAGGGAACATTGACATTGGAAAAAAAATATAGTGATGTCGTTGGTGTTTCAAAGATTTATAAATGATCAGTGATCCATAAAATCCTATTAGGTATCCAATTTATTGGATATGATATACCAAGGAATATTTTCTAATTAATTCCTATGAATAATCCTTGTGAGAAAACACATAAATTTTGTGGGTTTCACATATATATTGATACTTTTGCTATCGATCCAAACACCAATGGAATGAAGATGGGGTTCATGGATCTCAAACCTTGCATCTGTATGCCATCAACTATCATGTTGTGTTGTTATATATTTTACAAATATTTATTTAGCACCATGTATATGTTAGTCTGCTACAAGATGTATGGTGGGTTTGTTATAGGAAATTTATTACTCTCCACATTCCACTTATTTTCTTGTGCCATGTACTGATGAGCTATTTTTTCTTATAGGAGTTCACCATCAAATATTTGCTCCTTAATATCCATCAAATTAATTTAAATAATCCTCCAATATCCTTCCTGGATATCACTATATTATATTTTTCACGTCATTTATTTAAACATTCTCTATATTTAATCTGTAAAGATATTTAAGATGTCCATGTGATCTTATGAATCTATCAACGAGTCCTCTAATATCATAAAATGGATTATAAAACCTAAAACCAAAAACCATTAAATGAAATTTTTTTATGTATAAATGGACATTTTATCATTAAAACACCATTGGATTTGACAAGGAAAAATAATTTACCTTTTTTATCACAAATAATAAATATAAATAGCGACATTAAGTGAATCAAGTGTTTCACAACAAATATTCAAGATATTTCTAGTAATATCAACTATATTGTATTGTTTCAATCATGTATCCACATTCCATTTATGATTTGATAGGGTAATTCAAAAATATTAACATAATTTCTTTTTTTAAAAAAAAATTAATATACCTGATGCATAATATTTTTCCTTTTTGATAGTAAATGAGAAAAAATTAATGAGGTTATCACTGATTAAGATAGAAATACTAAAGCCTGTATAAAAATGAATACATTTACAAATCTATTTGATTATCATAATGAAAATAATGATAGGTAATATTGATTATAAAATGTTGATATTATATTTCAGAACAATGAATAATATTATATATATCATTAATATTTAAAAAAAATATTTAAAAGAAAAATCAAGAAATATTTTAAAAAATATTTTAAAATGAACTGAAAAATGATATTGAAAATAAGGTTAAAGAGACATTAAATTAGATAATTATAAATTGAAGTACAATAAAATGATAAAATAAAATATTTAAAACAACTCTATTCTTCCAAACAACCCCAAAATAGTTGAATTTAATATGTGGAGATAGAGAGAAGAAATATTAAAATATGGTTTTAGGGAGAAACAAAAAGATATTTAGAAAAGTAAAAGAAAAAGAAATATATATATATATAGAATAAATATATAAGGACCTAGCCTTAAACATTACTTAATCATGAATTAAGTTAAAAGTTCTCATTGAGGATCTTTTCAAGTTTAGAGATTTAGATAATTAGGTCATAACATATACATAAAAATTTGAATATTACATGTAGACAATTCTACTCAGTATATATTTTTCCATAAAATGAAAACTCATGAAAAGAAGAGTCATGTATAGTTCCATATTTTAGATATCATGAATTTTTATTAATCCCATCCTTAATCTTATTCATCTCAAATTCTTCTTAAAAACATTTAAAAAAATATGGGATTAGAATAAAAATCTCAATTATGGATAAACAAAGAAGGAAAACTGTTAGATCTTCAAAACATAAATTAAACCGTGAATATGTAATCATAAGTAATAATTTTCACATTTATGAAGTAGTAAATAATCTTCACTGAATAAGATATCATTGCTTACCATTTTGTAACAAAGAGATTTCTAAAGAACCCATTGAAAGAACACGTAACATATAAAGGTATGTTGGGATATAAACATACTTAAATGGAATAACCATATGGTCAACTTCCACAAAAATCACTAAATAGAATATCCATATGGATGACTTCCATACCCAATGAATTGAAGGTTGTAACTAACAACCTGTCCTAGTTTATCTGCGCACCACCAATCATTTGTGTTATCAGTTAACCACGCGTCAAATGTCTATGTACCATTATAAAATCATATCCCATAAAATATTGAAAATATATTTACTTCACTAATAACATTTTATTTGCAATAAAAATAAATAAATTCAAGATATTGAAATAATAAATCAATTTAAAAAACCATTTTCAATACCTAAACTCCCAAAAATAGAATAAGGGGTTTCTTTTTCATTTTAAAAACATTAAGGCCTATAGAGGAATCCAACAAACGATTACGGTAGCGGAGAGGTCATTGTCACTAAAAATGTTAAAAACATTAATTTTGTCATTTATAAAAATGACTCAATGAAAAAATATTCCATTTAAATGAAATTTAAATTCATAGGCGTTTAATATATACCATATAAAAGAAGGTGTAAATTATCAAAACAAGACTCAATGAAAAGAGATTGTGATGAGGTCCCTTACCTTGTGTCTGACTTGAACCATTGATTCTTTAATTTCCTGAATAATAAAAATAAGATGATTTCTATTTTCTTAAGATATTTTTTAAATTTTATTATTCATTTGATATAACTTATTACTTTTCTATAACAATGTGTTAATTATTTGAGTTCATATGGTACATTTGGTCGATGTTCGAAACATGAGCTAAAAATGAACATGTTATAAGTATAAATTGTCTTTATGGTCAAAATTCAATTATATACATAATGATACTCATGATTTAGTTATCATATATATCATATATATCTAGTATATATGTTTTTATAACAGTACATAACATTTGGAGATAAGAAATGAAATGCATATTTCATGGAGATGGTAAGCCGTAAGAGCGCATGAATGATACCTTCATTTATATTTAAAATTTTCATGGAATGGAAACCTAATTATACATAATTATATTATAATTCTAGTATAATATCATATATAATTTCATTAACACCATAATTTATACATCTCATGTATTGCATGAACGAGTAATATCACTTTGAGTGGGTGGTAGTCTACACTTCTGCAAATAAAATTATCGCTTTTACCCATTATGGAAACCATAAAGTTATTCTATAAATGAAAAATAAATATGCTAAGAGAAAATAAGAATAAAATATATATCACATATATATAAATCCATCATAATGTTCACCATGAGAGGCGTTTGGAGATATTTGAACAATCATTGTTTCGTTAGGAATTAGTTCACCGTCCACAAACACAATATGTTCTTATCTATTACAAGGAGGTGTGTGGAATTATAGTTCGAATCCTTCTCATAACAATATCATAGTATATTTAAGAAAATTATTTCTTTATAAAAGAAATAAATAATGAGAGCTTAAGGGTTTGATAAGTAAAATAAAAGAAAAGAACTTAAAATAAGGTGTTGCCTTTAAATCAGGTATCTCCCTTTGGATTGAACCAATGGGTTTAATTGAAGGGACTTCGTCTGATGGTAAGGCTTCTAGGAGGAATAGAGGGATTTCAAGAGCTTAATTTGGTAGTTTTTTAGAATACAAGAGGCTTGATAGGTGTGAATAATGGGTTAGAGGTGAGGGAATTTTATAAATGGAGGAGGGGCTCTTTAGGAAAATTTTAAAAAATTATTTTATTATATAATGATTTTCGGTTTCAAAAGGTCCAAAACACATTAAAGTCAAAGATAAGATGCTCTTGTTCCAAATAAAATAATCCAATAAGAATTGGACAGGTTTTGGATATTGTTTTAATTTTTATAATCTCATTTATTTAAATCATTTATTAATTAGGTAAACACTGCATCATTATTGTGTCATAAATATTTTTAATTATTTGATTTATAAAAATTATAAAAAAAAGATGTAATAAATTTATTTATCTTTCAAATAATTTTATAGATTAAGAGATAACTTATATAACCCCATTTAAATAGTGATTTACTAAAACATATATGTTTAAGTCATTTTTGTCTTTACATTAAATCAATTAATATAAAGTGTCATTATCACTCCCATATGGCTCCATGGGTTCCCAAAATAGACCCAAGGATGAACATGGTCGGAAATATATCTACCAATAGGATTATGACATGTGTTAGGGTAATTTATTATTATTATATTATTATTTTTTACCCTTGTTTACAATATTTACCCTTTAACTATGGTAAATAAAATATTTACTGAAGTAAATATTCATAGTGTCTAAAAATAAAAGTCACCTAATTACACAATTTGGGCCTCCTGATTCCAAATATAAGATCTATTTTTCAATATTCATAACATAGAAGAGGCATAATTTAACTTAAAATTATTTCCCGCTGTCAAAACAAAACGCGTGTTTTTAAGAAATAATAACTATCAAAAGATTGACATTTGTTTATGTCCAATTTCAAAGTCAAATTACTTCTCATGACCAAAATTTGATTAAATGGTTAAAAAATAATCCAATTACAATTTAAAACCAATTAAACTAATAATCTAACCAGAAAAGTAAATTAGATTAAAAAGGAATTTCGAATTAAAATACAATATTACTCAATATTCATTAAAAAATAAACATTATCAGAAAAATATAAAAATTTCATCCACATAAAATTTTGATATCTCGATTCTAAAGAACAATATTATTTTGTCAAATAGAACAAATAAAGATGACATAAATTATATTTAAAAATATTTCACCATCAAAAGGTGGTAAATCGACCATTTTAAGGAATATGACTGTATTTATGCTTAAAATTGGATTCTTACTTATTTTAAGCCTATAAAATTTATTAGATAAATGTAAAAATATTTAACAAACTTGTAAAATCATATTATGGATTGTTCTATTTATTCCCACCATTACAACGACTACGTGTTAACTACCATTTAAAATAATATTGTTTTATTTTTTTATTTTTCAAAATAACTCCAAGTTGTGTGCAACATAAGATTTCAAAGAAACCTGTTGTTGTATATCGTGTACGCAATAGAACGTAAAATCCAATTTAATGTAAAATTAATATTTAATTCAAAAGTATTAATAAATATGAAAATTTTATATTTTTTATTTACCAGGGATGTTACATCATTCCCCCCTTTTGGGAATTGCATCACTGAAATTCTATTCACTTATCAAGTAAATCAGGGTATTTATCCCTCATAGAATTTTAGGATTCCCATGTATCCCCTTCATCCATATGGTTTTTCCAAAAAACTGTTACCGGATGAATTAACTTGTTACAAAACACTTGCTCTCTTCGGTTATGAATCTGGAATGGTTGTTCCTCATAAGAGAGATTCTCTCCCAACTGAACTACCTCTGGGCTCAAACATGGAATGGATATAGAATATACCTTCTCAACATTGAAACATGGAAAACATTATATTACTGGGAAACGTTGAGGTAAAGCCACTCTATAGGAAACTGATCCAACTTTCTCCAGGATTTTATAGTGTCTAATGAACCTCAGACTCATCTTTCCATTCTAACAAATACATATCACACTTTTCAATAGAGAAACTTTGAGAAGGACATGATCTCTTACCTCAAAAGAAAGATACATCCTCCAGTTATCTGGATAACTTTTCTTCCTGTTATGAGTTGTTCTTATGTGCTTCGGAATCAACTAAACTTTTTTTCCATATCTTTTACAAATTATTGTCCTAGTAGCTTCCTTTCAGCCACTTCATCCAAAAAAGATGGAGTTCGACACCTCTTCCCATATAATGACTCAAACAGATCCATCTGTATACTAGAATGAAAATTGTTATTATATGAAAATTAAACCGATGAAATATGTTGGCCCCAAATTCCCGGATAATCTATTAAACACGCAGGTAACATATATTCTAATGTATGAATTGTTCTTCCCAAATTACCATCTGATTGTGGAGGAAAAGTTCCACTAAAATTTAATTCAGTAACCAATGACTTTAAAGGCCTTTCTAAAAGATAAAACTGAACCTGGGATCACGATCATATACAATGGTGAGGGAAACCCCATGTAACATACCTATATCTTTAACAGACAACCGAGATTTTTGATCTAAAGACAATGTATATCAAATATGAAAGAAATGAGAATATTTCCTCAATCGATCAACAATAACCCATATTGAATGGTTACCTTGAGATATATTTGGTAATCCCACAACGAAGTCGAAGGATACATTTTTCCATTTCCACTCTGGTACTGGTAAAAAGTGAAGCATCCCTTTTAGTAACACACAGTCTACATTAATTTATTGGAAACTCAACCCCTTCACAATAAAATCAGTAATATCTATTTTCATTCCATCCCACCAGTAATACTCCTTAATATATCTGTACATCTTAGCACAACCAGGATGAACTAAAAATGGGGAACAATGAGCTTTACATTACCACTCATTCTTCAACTACGAATCAAAAGGCACGCATAATATCTTCCCAAACCTCAAAACACAATCATTATTAATGTTAAAATTAAGTAACACACACTTATAAACCAACTCTACCTTTTTCTACAACTCATTGTCTTCCTTATGAACTTACTTAATTCTATCTGATAGAGATGATTTCACGGATACCTGAAACAAAATAGAGGAAATTTTTACAATAACAACTTCTATGCCAAATTTCATCAAATAATTAAATAAAGGATATTGTTCCAAATTTAACAAGGATAATTTTGAATTAATCTTTTGACTCAAATAATCAACCCAATTATTTCCCTTTCATATATTTTAATGAATTGTGAAATCATAAACAATGATTAATTATAGCCATCTCCTCTATCTCATGTTAAATTTTTTCTGAGTGAATATATATATATATATAAAATTTGTGGATAGTATATATTTCACATTTTAATCTAGACTGATGATGCATCCAAAATTTTAATGCAAAAAACAATAGCATCTAATTCCAAATAATGTGTAGGATAATTTTACTCATGATGTTTCAACATAAGTGAAGAAAAAGCAATAACCTGATCATTCTATAAAAGGAAACCTCCAAGTTCGTTCAATGAAGAATCACTATATATAACAAACTTGCCATCTCTAGATGTTAGTGATAATATTAGATAATTCACCAATCAACTTTTCAATTACAAAAAAAAATCATCACATTCTTTTGTCCAAGTGAATACAACACCTTCTCAAGTTACATTATTCATTATGCATGATAACCATGAAATTTTTTTAAAAAACCTCTAGTAATCACCTAAAAAACTAAGAAAACTATGGATCTCAGTTATATTTGTGGGTCTTGGCCATTCTTCAACAACATCTGTTTTAGTAGGATCAAAAATTATACCTATTTTTGTAACAAAGTGACCAAGGAATGAAATTTCTTGTAACAAAAACTCACACTTGCTGAATTTTACATATAGTTTATTTTATTTTATGTTTTACAAGACAACCCTTAAATAAATTTCATTCTCATCTTTTCTTTTAGAATAATCCAAAATATCATCAATTAACGCAACCAGAAACCTATCTAAGAACACCCAGAAAATACTATTCAAAATATCCATGAATACAATTGGTTCATTGGTTAAACAAAAATGCATAACTAAAAATCTTTAATGGCTATATCTTGTATGAAATGTAGACATTATAATGTCTTCTTCCTTTACTTTCAATTTATGGTACCATGAACTCAAGTTAATCATTGAAAAATACAGGGCTCCCTGGAGCTGATCAAAAAAACAATTGATATGAGGCAAATGATACTTCTTCTTAATAGTGATGTTACTAAATGCTCTATTATCGATGAAAGGCCTCATTTAACTATGTTTATTTTTATCAAACAAGAAAGAAGCACCCCATGGTGATGTGCTAGGTCGAAGGAAACCATTATCTAACAACACCTACATTTGCTTCTTTTACACTAAAAGTTCAATTTCAGTCATTCGATATGATAGTTTTGAAATTGGAATAACATCATGAACTATTTCAATAGTAAAATCAACTTCCTAATGATGTATAATAACATGAAAATCATAAGTAAAAACATCAAGGTACTCATTTACCACTAACACATCATTAATTTGAACAGTTCCTTTATTTTCAACAATATGTACAAGGTAACATTCATTTCCAACTTTGACAAGTTTCCCAACTTCCTGATATGTTATCAAAAGTAAAGGTTCATTCTTGTACTCAAAATAAAATCTTTTTGAAAAGAAACATCTTTATCTGTACATTAAATCTTATCATGATAAACATAAAGCCAATCTGTACATAAAATAACATCAAACACTGCTAGAGAAAAATAATAAGGTTTTTAGGTAGATTCTTTTCCCACACAAAGGCATGATGGTTATTATAATTTAATTTTCTGTCAACATTCCCTCTAGTTTTTTTACCATATATTCAGGATTCATATCTTGAGATTGAATTCCAAATTTACTAGAAAACATCGTAGAAATGAAAGAATTTATAGACCCTAAATCAAACAATACACTGAAATTATCTGAATAAACAAAAAGTGTTCATGATACTACATAATTTGATGGCCCAACATCTGCTGAATAGGTTGAAAATGATTTAACCACCCATTTATACTTGTAGTCAGGCTGATTTTCCTTATTTAAGTTCATTTCTGAACACTAATTTGCATAATGACACATTTTATTACACTTAAAACATATTACGGTTGGATTTTCATTACCTGCATGATCATCTTCCATAGAGTGAAGAATAATATGACCAGACTTACCACACCAGAAGCACATTTTGAGATCTAGATAATCATTATATAGGATTATTTTTAACAAACATCTCAGAAGATTGATATTTAATTTTCATACCTCCAGGATTATTTGATGAATTATTTCTCATTACCTACCAACTAGACCTCTTCATTTGTTTGTCTATTGGAATACCTAATTATCAGAAAACTCCATTTATACCTTATCGGCACATGTGAAAAGTTTATCATAGATTTTGAATTTATGGGAGGCTATTGCTCTTTGATATTGCGGCTTCAGTCCTGATTAAAATCGATTTATCTTATAATCAAGATCTCGAATGAAATTTAGATCATACCTTGGTAGTCGAGTGAAATTTTCTTCATAAGCATCCACTTAGTCATCCTCCTACCTCAAATATAATAATAATTTTCCATCTTAAGTCAAAAAACCTTAGGAAAATATTTCTCAAGGAAAAAACCTTTGAATTTATCTCAATCTAGATCATCAATCTCCTCACTATGCCTGATATTTTTCACCATGTAAAACCACTGATCAGATTAACGTTCAAAATGGTAAACAACAAGACTTACATTATGATTTTATGAACACCCCAGGGCATTGAAAATCTTATTCATTCCATTAAACCACCCTTCATCTTGCACAGGGTCAGATGATCCCTTGAATGAGGTAGGACATTTCCTCATGAAATGATCCACTACTAACATGTTACTTTGTGGTTGATCTGGCTGATCTCGTGCATGGATACCACCGCCATTAATAGCCTGATTCAACTATTCCATCACTGTAATAAAATGTTCAGTTATGATTATGACAATCTCATGTTTCTTATTTGGAAGTTTATTCTCTTATGTATGCATTCCCAAACATAGCTTCCCTGTTTCCTCTATGGAAAACAATTTTGAACACATAAATATTTTAGGCGAAGTAACATGATAATCTTTAAATTCAATATCATTTCAAAATTATGATAAATTTACTTATGAAAATAAATTTTACACAATTACAACTCCTAAAGTTATCTAAACTGACCTTTGATTCCCACAACAAGGACCCAACATTAAACATTACATATTCTTGAATTAAGTTAATAATTCACATTGAGGCTATTTTTATGTTTAGATATTTAGAGAATTAGGTTATAACATATACCTAACAATTTGAATAATACAAGTAGATATTTCAACTCAGTATCCATTTTTTCATAAAATAAAACTATTGAAAGAAGATTCCTGTATAGTTATATATTTTTGATATCATGTGTTTTACTTGATCCAATATTTGAACTAATTAATCATTTAAGTCCTGTGAAAAACATTTTTAAAAAAATGGGGTGACTGTAAGATGTTTTGTAAGGGATACACAAAGAAGGACAAATATTAGTTTTTCAAAACAACAAGTAAACCCAAAATACTTTATCATAAGTAATACATTTCACTTTTATTAAGTAATAAATACTCTTCAATGAATAAAAGACAATTGCATACTGTTTTGTACCCAAAATATCACCATAAAACCCATATAATGAACACATACCATATAAAGGTATCCTGGGGCATAAACATAATAAAATGGAATAACCATATGGTCAAGTTACACACAAATCAGTAAATGGAATAGCCATATGGCTGACCTCCATATCCAAGGCATTAGAGGTTATAACATAACCTATCATCCTTGTTTATGACGGAACCACCCGTAATTTGGTTTATCATTTAACCACCCATCAGATGTCCAAGTACCACTATAAAATCCTAACACATAAAATATTGGAAATATAAATATTTCACTAATAACGAAGCATTTGTAGTCAAAATAAATCATTTCAGGATAATAAAAAAATAAATCTATTTCAAAAACCATTTTCAATACCAAAACACCCAAAAAATAAAAGGGGTTTCTTTGTCATTTTAGAAACATTCGGGCTTATAGAGGAAGCCAATTAATGATTTGGTGAAAAAGAGGAAATTGTCACCGTAAATGTTGAAAAAATTACTTTTTCATTTAGTAAAATTATTTGTATAAAAAAGATTCCATTTGAATGAAATTAATAGTAATATTGGGCTATTATATACCGTATAAAATAAAGAGGTGTATATTATTAGAACATGCCTCAATGAAAATAGATTCAGACAAAGTCCCTTACCTTGGGTCTGACTTGACCCGTTCATTCTTAATTTATGTAATAATAAACTTAAGGAAATTTATACTTTCTTAAGAAAATTTTTCAATTTTATTATTCATTTTATCTAGCTATTTACCTTTCTATAACAAATAGATAATTATTTTAGTTCATATCAGACATTTTATCAATGTTCATAACTTGAGTTAAAATTTTACTTGTTATAATTATAAATTGTCTGTGTGGTCAAAATTCCATTATCTACAAAATGACAATATGATTTAGATATAATATATATAATATATATTCATTATATATCTGTATTTATAACTATAAAAAACATTCAGACATAAGAAATGAAATGCACCGTTCATGGGGACGGTAAGCCATACGTACGCATAAATGCTACTTTCATTTCTATTCTGAATTTTAATGGAATGGGAACATAATTATACATAGGTATATTAAAATTAAAGTATAATATAATATATAATTTCATTAACTCCAACCTTTATATGTCTCACATATGGCATGAATGAGTCATATCACTTTAAGGGGGCGGTAGTCTGCACTTCCTCAAATGAAATTATCGCTTTTACCCATTATAGAAAGCATAAAGGTATGATATAAATGAAAAATACAGATGTAAAGAGACAATATAAATATAATATATATCACATATAAATATAGTTCCATCACAATGGCCACCATGAGAGGAGGTTGGAGATATTTGAACAATCATCATTTCCAGAGGCAGTAGTTCGCATTGCACAGAAACAATATGTTTGTATCCATTTCATGGAGGTGTGTGGAAGTGTAGTTAGAATTATTCTCATAAAATCATCCGAGTATATTTATGGTACTAGTTTTTTTATAAAATGAAGAAATAAATAATGTTTATGGGGTTGGATAAGTAAAATAAAAGAAAAGAATTTAACGGAAGATTTCACCTTTATATTAGGTATCTCCCTTTGGTTTGATCCAAAATGTTTACTTGAAGTGCCTTATGCCTTAGCTATTGATTTTAGGAGGAATATAGGAATATAGGGAACCTAATTGGGTAGAGTTTGGACAAGATCTGGGGCTTGAGAGGTGTGAGTAATGGGTTAGAGGTGAGGGATTTTTATAAGGGGGAGGAAGGGATCTTTAGGAATGATTGAAAATATTATTTTATTATATAATGATTTTTGGATTCAAAATGTCCAAAACACATTATAGAATAAGATAAGAGGACTATTGTGAGAAATAAAATAATCCAAAAAGAATTTGAAAGGTTTTGGATATTGTTTTAGTTTTTATAATCTCATTTATTTAAATCATTTATTAATGAGCCAAACACTACATCATTATTGTGTCATAAATAATTTTATTTATGTGATGTCAAAAAATTATAAAAAAATACAATGATGTAGGAAATATTTTTATTTTTCAAATTAATATTTATTTTCTAAGAGATAACTTATATAACCCCATGTAAAATTTGATTTACTAAAAGATATATGTTATTGTGATTTTGGTCTTTACTTTAAATCAATTAATATAAAGGGTAATTATGACTTTCATGTAGCTCTATGGGGTCCAATAATCGACCCAAAGATGGCCATGGTCAAATATAAATCAACCAATAGGATTAGGACATGTGTTAGGGTAATTTATTATTATAATAATATTATTATTTAGCTTTATTTTTCATATTTACCTTTTAACCATGGTAAATAATATATTTACTAAAGTAAATATTCTCAATGTATAAAAATAAAAGATACCTATTTAAAAAAAATTTACCTCTTGATTCAAAATATGGAATCAATTTTTCCAAATTCAAAACACAAGAGTGGAAAAAATTAATTTATAATTAATTCCCACTGTTAAAACAAAAAACTTTTTTTTAATAAATAATAACTATAAAATGATTGACACTTGTTTATGTCCATTTTCAAAGTGAAATTACATAAAATGACAAAAATTGAATAAAATGGTAAAAACATAATATAATTACACATTAAAATCAATTAAAAATATAATCTAACCATATAAATAAAATAGATTAAAAAGCAATTGTGAATTAAAATATTGTATTTTTTACTATTCACTAAAAATTGAGCATTATCAAAAAATAACAAAATTTCAACCAAAGTGATTTTGGAAGTCCTGATTCTAAATAATAATATAATTTTTTCAAATATAAAATATAAAAGTGACAAAAACTAGATTTAAAAATGGTTTTACCTTAAAAGGTAGTAAATCATCCATTTTAATGAATATTAGAGTATTTATACATTAAATTGGATTCAATATTATTTTAAGCCTCTATTTTTTTAGATAAATGTAAAAAAAATTAACAAATATGTATAATCATATTGTAGTAAGTTATGTTTATTCCTTCCATTACAACGACTAGGAGTTGACTACCATTTAAAATAATATTATATAATTATTTTATTTTTAGGTATAACTCCATGTTGTATGCAACATATGATTTCAAAAAAACCCATTGTTAGGAATTTGCTACAACATATAACATATAATCCCCATGAAAGTAAAATTTATATTTAATTCTCAAATATTAATAAATATGAAAATGTAATATTCTTTATTTACATAGGATGTTACAAAATAAGAGTAAAATATTTAAAGATAAATATGGGTAACAAATAAAATAAGGAGAAGTAGAAAATATTTGGAGAAAATGATACAAAAAATTTGGTAAGTACCTATTCCAAAACACTTACTCTATCAAATAATGATTTTTATATACAAATTTATTCCTTTTTTATAAATCTTGAAAAATATTCTTTGGATGTGAACATACACCATCAATAGAAACATCCCATTTTAATTATTTCAAAGACTACTTGAAAAAATAGTTATATAGGTAATGGTATGTAGAATGTTTTTCTCATCCTCAATATTATTTTAAGATATATAACTTTTTTGATTAAAAATAAATTGATTATTACTCAAATAATATATAAAAAATCCAATTAAAATATTTTTAAAAAAATAAACAACACACCAACTGTATTAAATTTTTTAAAAAAAGTCTATTTAAAAATTAAAAACACTTAAATTATTATAAATGTTAATTATTTATTAAATCCAACATTGAAGTTTAAAAAAATATGAGAATTTGTTTTTTCAATAATAAGTCAATTTTATAAGATTAATCATGAATCTAAATAGTTTAAGAATAAACAGAGCAAGATAATGATTTAAATAAAAGAAGTTTTAAAAATATTAACCAGGCCAGTCATAATCTAATAGAAAATTTCACAAGCTTACCATTTCTAAATTCCCATTAATTAAATTGAAATAATAAACTATTAAAGATTTATTTAAATTTTCTTCTTATTAAATGGGAATAATAATAAATTATAATAAGATACAATCATTTAAGAAGCTATATATTAATAAATGGTTCTCATGACCAATATTTTTTATATTTTAATGTTGAATTTGATTTTTAAAAATATTTATGTCACTAGTATGAAAACATATAAAAGTGATATAATCATATGTAATCCCAATGTCCATGAATGTGTGTTTCATATATATTATTTGGGTACAAGAACTCATAACATCTATGTATTCTTCTTCATCTGTATAAAGAGAGAAAAAGTTTTACTTCTTACTACTCTAAGTGAAAATTAATTTTCCAAGTAGATGAGAAGTCAATGTTTTAATTTTCCTATATAGTTTTAATCCACCAAAAGATGCATATCAAAACCATTAAATTAAAAAAACTATTATTTTAATAAAACATACCATGAGTTTTAGTTCCTTATCAATAATTGAAAATTATTTTATAATTTTTAATCTGATATTATTTTGGATATAATTTAATGTAGGCACAAATAAATAGTGTAAAATGATTTTTGGCCAGGTCATAGAAAAAAAATTAGACTCCCAATCATATATCTATAACTGTTTTTATTGACTAACATATTGGGTTCATCCAACATTATCTTACATGTTATAATCATGGGTGTACTAAAATACTTAGCCTGTTTCATTCCAATGTATGTTAAAATATAATTATATTATTTCCATTGATTAGGAAACATACCATGATTCCCTTGAGAAATTTTAAATCAAGAATGAATATGAGTTCACCCATAAAGATTGTTTCAAATTATTTTTTCATTTAATTAGAAAATTCAAATATATATTCATTGGTCATGGTGTAAATAAAATCATTAAAATAATGTTATAAAAGATTAAAATCTTTTGAGTCTTCTTTTATTAAACGATATGAATCCTTTTTACCGATTTTAATACTATTTGTTAAAATAAAATTATTCAAATTTTCATATAAATCCAAAGGTTTAAATTATAAATGATAAATATTATTATCTACTTGACAACATAATTTGGAAAATTAAAAACTTCTCTTCCTTGTGCCTTTACTAAAAAAATTCATTATTAAATCCATTAATAATGTTATCTTAACATAAATGTAAATTATTTAAAAAAACTGTGAGTAGTTAGTGGCCATAGGATCTTAATGGATTCTAATTAACTTAAAGGTGTAAATAATTCAACATTTTTTATTATTTCTTTTTTTACCCTCTAGTTACTAGATTATATTTCATTATAGTGATATTATCATGTTCATAAAACTTTTTCCTAAACACTCATTTACTTCCAATGATGGGATGGTCATTAGGGATTTCCCCAGTAGTCTATAAATAATTTATATTGAATTTATTTACTTCATATCAAATAGAAAAAATCAAATTTTCATAAATAAAAATATCATTAATATTCCCGGGTTCCATGTATCTGATGAAAGAAGAAATTAAAATCTATTAATGATCAATCCTCTAGCATGATTTCTTAGTTATAAATCACAAAACAAAATTTCATTGAAATCATCTTTTTATTTTTTAAAATATTTAGGTAAATAATAGGAATGATATTATTTCATAACATTAACTTATTTTGAAGAGAAATTTTAGTTTGATGCCAAAATAGTATTAAAAAAATCATTTTGAGAAATGTGTTTTAGAATATTTTAATTAAAAAACAAGAATAGATTCATCCAAAATATTATTCCTTTTGTTAATGATTTTATAATACATTATTATATATTAGTACCTAACAAAGAATCATACATTGGATTTTGTAACAAAATTTCAAAGATTATCTTTTGTATTGGGAATAAATCATTTACATACAACAACATTAAAAAAATAAATTTATGTTTTTATGTTTTAAATGTCCAAAATTTGGTTAATTTGAGAATTTCTTATAAGAACATGATTAATGATGAAGATAATATTATTGATGAACTCAATGAAAGAATATTATGGGCAATTAAAGTCATTTTAAAAATTTATTGTTAATTTTTAGAGGGTTCAATTGTTTTTTATACTACAAAATTTTATTTTGGAGTTCATGGTGTAGGAAATGTATGATTATAAGCTTCATAAGATAATAAATAATCAAATTAATTATTATCAAATTCTATTATAGATCACTTTGAATAGAAAAAATATGATTTTTTTTCATTTTAAATACTTATAGAAAAGTAGGTAAAATATTTAGTAGCTTCACTTTTATGAGATAAGAGTTAATTCCAAGTGAATCCTGTAATTTAATTATGAATAAAAAATATATATTAAATGACTCCAAGAATTTCAATTTGATAAAGATTGAATAAATAAGGATAAATTAATTCAAAATCTATAGAATAATATAACCTTTTATAGATTTTATAGAATATTTTTGTTTCTTAAAATATTGGAATACTTTAAAAATATTTCATATTTGAAATTTAGATTGGATAAATCTGTTAATATATTTTAATGGTTGAGTTTTACAAGTGAGTGTTTTCTATAGTGACCAAGGTTCGTTTTCTAAATCCTAAACTCACTGACATGTTCACCCTAGCATTTAAAATTTTATTTTGTGAGAGATTTTACATTTATTGCATAAACGTTTTGAAAACATGACCTTGTAAACAAATCATTTCCTTTTTAGTCACCAAAATTAAAAAATTATTTTTCAAAAAAATATTAAAACCTCTCTAATATAATTTTATAATTCAGAAAATATATTGATATGATACATTTAAAAATAATTCATTTTTAATAAGATTATAGTTATATAAAACAATGGAACCTTCACCAATTATGTCACCCATTAAGTAATCATACAAAGTAGCATAAAAAAATATAATGATTACAATTTAATTAATTTAAAGAGCTTTACACATGTGTTTTCTGAGAAATTGATATCTACGAATCATATTTCTTCATTGAATTTGATCATATGACACTTTTAATATAAAATAAAGTTAATAAATGTTTTGGAACCTGAAAAAATGGATCCACTAATTTTATCCAATAATGATTTAGAAATCCAAATTTTTTATTATTTGATTTTCTATTAGAAATATTGGATAAAGAACTAATTTTTTGGTCTCCCATATTTTTAATGCTTGGAATCACATACATAAATTAAAATTATATTTTATAAAAAATTAGAAACATATTAATGAGAAAATATTAATAAAACTTTCATTCAATGTATTATTTTGAGGTGCTTCCATAATTTGACAAACCAATGCCAAAAATAATTTTAAATATCATTAACTAAGCAATATATTTTGTTATTAATTTCCCATTGGTTGAATTTGGGGTGAGTTATTTCTGGTTTATTGTTAGTATATTTGAGTTTATAAATATCTAGTTTATTCTTAATTTTCACAGATAATTATTACTTTTAAATAATGGCTTTTAATTATATTTTATATGATATTAATTTTAATTAATGAGTTTATTCCTATCATTAATAATTATTTTAATTTACTATTTCGTTCATTTTCTAATTTAGTATGTTTTGGATAATCATTTTTTGTTGATCATGATCGTATTTAAGGAATTTATAGTTAAGGTGACTTGATGATCAATGGGAAGGACAAATAGAAAACAAATAACAAGTCGTAAAATAATATGAGGAGGATGAAATTTCAATAAGAGAACTAACCTTTATGCCTTCTTCAATATTTTCCATAAGGTTTTTTTCACTTGAGTTACATGAATTGGTTGTGTAAGTTGAGCCTATGGAGTCATTTATTGCACAACATGTTTAACTTATAATGAATTAATATTTTTTTCTTTACTATGAAATTAATTTTTTAGATTGGAAACTCCATCTTATTGTGACACATATTCATGCACTAATATCGTGCCACTTCTGGTTCAACCATTGGATTCAACTCCTTGGTTTTTTTGAGGTTTCATTTTAATGATTTTTTTTCATGTTCAAGTTGAGTTGAGAAATTTCTTGAACTTCACCTTTGAATAATTTATCATTAGTAAATTTGAAGTGGATTATTTTCTATAAAAATTTAGATTCATTTGATTCATTTTCATCTTGATTCTTCATAGTAAATTTTTACATCATTAGTGAAATTATAAGTTATTCGACAATGATTTTTTTTGTCCCTCACTTATTGTATATATGTGACCTTGGATGGTATTTTTATGGGAAAAACCTAGAGAATACTTTTTTTACTTAGGTTTTTGTAAAAAAATAATCACTAAGATCCTATCTACCATTTAAAATGTTAGAAACTATATAAACATTCTTGTAATGGATTCCTTTGGAGAATATAAAATCATTAAAAAATATTAACTTCACATGTCTTATCTATTATCAGTAACTCAGTTTGAAAATTCATTAGCGACTTCTAAATTGTTTCATATTTCATGGGAATATTTTCATATAGAAACATGATTTTATTCATTTTTGTCAAAACAAAAATGTAGATAATTCATTTATTTTTCATTAATCTCGAAGGCTTTAATATCATCTGGTTAACAATTATCTTATATTTTATTGATAGGGTTAAAATTATGGAAACCCATTTTCCTAGAAGGGTAAGCTATATTACATAAAAAATTTGACATGAAATATTTCTAATTGTTCTAATTTGATCTATAAAATATTTGGGTATCTAAATAAGAGTTTGATACCATCTTAGATAATTTTATTCAAAAAATTATTTAATATTCATAAGAAACAATAAATAAATTTATGTATGATTCCAATTGTAGGATGAGGTAATGATGAAAAGAGAGGTGGTGAATATCCCCATTTTTAAATAAAAAATATAAATAAATTAAAAAATCAAGATTTAAAATAGAATGATATTGACATGATAATGTGATAATTTTGATACATATTATAAAAAAATTTAATTTCAATATTTATTAAGTGAGTATACACCAAATATGAATGTATTAAATTTATGGAAATATGATCTTTTTTTTGATGCATAGTAGAAAATAAATTATCGATATAGAAAATAAAATAATAATAAAACAAGTTTTTTAATGGTGTTCGATAATAGATATATGTGGTCCTCTATGCCTCCTCCCCATGTGTTGAGAGGTTCGTTTCATTCCTCTCTTAAACATTTTGGTGATCAAGAAACCTATATCCCACTTTCATCATTATGAGAACCCTCTTAAACTTTATCAACAGTTAAGGATCTTTCTCCTATATTTTTTGGTAGTGAGAAATCATTATGTAAGGAGATTAAGAAGGAGAAGTTTTCATGGTGAATACTTATTACAAAGACACACCCAAATATCTCTTAAGTATTTTTAAAATGAGATTTTATTGATAGTGAGTTGAAGGAATATAAGAACCTAATATATTGATGAAGAATTTTTATTATAACATTAGAGAAACTTGGGACATGATAGAATTTTCCATGGCTTTATCATTGATTTTTTAAATCCTGACCAATGATCAGTGATAAAACCCAGACTTTAAGGAATTATTTTTGTTGTATCTAATATTATAAAGAATATTAAATAATTAATATCTATAAATAATAATATTATAAAAACAATTATAATTTATATGGTCTATATAAGAATTTTTACATTGAACATCTACTCAAATGCCAACGGCGGGCCTGTGCTCCTCACTGAGGGGCATGTGGGATGGATGGAGAATGAAACATCATCCAAAACGCCATTAGTTTCCTAATGTGTACCACTATATATGTAATACACCATGATTTTATAATACATATTATTTTAAATTTCATTAATGTATTTTGTCATATACTACAAAAATATTAGCTTGCACTGTATGCAACACCGTATTATCTTGCAGTATACACAACACTATTCTTGGCTTGTGTTGCACACAATTTCATGTTCCTTTGATAGAATTTATTTCACGAAGCACAACATATAGATTTTGAACAATGTATAAAGGAACTATGTTTGGTTTATGTTATATTCCACACAAAATGAATCTTTAACTAAGCTAAAGACTTACTTGTTGTGCATTACATAGAATAGAGACCTTCCTCGTAATCTTGCATTTTAATCAATACTGAGTTTCACTAAAGAACGATATATATTTAAAATATTATTATGTAATTGATATAAACTATTAGTTATGAATAGTATTAACATAATTATGAATTTTATATCCATAACATTCATCTTATGTATTTTATAGAACATGATATAATAACATATTCAATTTTTTGGATAGAATAAGTGTTTTTTAAAAAATAATTTTTTGCACCTTTTGATGGAGTATCAATTTTAAATCTAGTTTTTAAAGCTTATATATTTCCTATATGACATTTTAAATTCCTTATTTGGTATAGGGACATCAAAATTTACTTTTTTAGAATTTTTAGTATTTTTGGATTAAATTCATATTTTTATGAATAATGAAAAATTATGAATTTTAATTCAAAACATCCATTTCATCTAATTTATTTATATAGATATATTATCTTTTCAATTGGTTTTAATGTTTTATTGGATTATTTTTGTTTTTCATTTATTCCAATATTTCTCTATATAAGTTATTAAATATTTAAATTTGATATAAACCCATGTTAATCTTTTGATTGTTTTTACTTCTTAAAAACACGCATTTTGGTTTATGAAAATATGAATTAATTTTAAAACAAATTATACCAATTATATATTTTGAAATATGAAAAATGGATTCCATATTTAGAATAATTTGGTCTAAATTAAGTTAATAGGTTACTTTTATTTTTTGGATATTTTTTATAGTAACAACAATATTTTTTATTTACCATAGTTAAAGGTAAATCAAGTAAATTAGGGTAACTAACAATTTGGTAGTGATAATAAAATTAACATAACACCTGAAGACACCCTATTGAATGAATAAAATTCTACCAATATCACCTTCTGGTCTGAATTTATTCATTTAATGGTCTTTTTTTCCATAATTTGATGTAATTATAATTAAAATAATAGAAGGTGACAACTTGTAACTCTCATATATCTTATAAATATAATAATTTTAATTTAGTTTTAAACTCGATAAAACATAAGACATAAATTTTATAATTAAATATAATGATATTATCTACCTCATGTGAATTTATTTAGTATTTTTATAGATAATATAAGTACAATTAATAATGACACAATAGTGACGTAGAAAATATTTTATTAATTGAAATATCAAATAAATGGTGTTAAAAAAATTAAATGAAATATTATATGAACTAATTAATGTGCTCCACGAATTTTATCAGAGACTATGACATGTTAAGAGTGTAATAAAGGTTTTTGTTTTAATTTATCTTATGTGTGGATTTTATTTAATGACAAATAAAAAAATAGTTCAAAAATTAACGCTATTGATATTTTATAAAAAATAAAATATAAATAAATTATTTGAAAAACAAAATAATAATTAATAATTACAAATATAAAATTATATAGTAAAAAATTTCATAATGTATCCATTTATTTATAATTGAAAACACAAAAGTATATATTTATATCCATCTAATATTTCAAATATTATTACCACAAATAAAATTAAATAGATTAAATAAGGATAAATCAAAATGATATGGTTTAAAATAAAACCAAGTGTATCTAAATTTGATTGGTTGAGTTGATTTAGTCCCAAAATTTTATATACCTAGAAATTAATGAATTTTCGATAATTATAAATAAAAAATAAAGTTATAATAAATTAATATTTCAGGACATTCCTAAAGTTCTCCTCCACCCTCAAATAAAAGGCAACCCTTCTACATAGTTACTCACCTAATTAAATCCTATTCGATCATCGAAACTCTAATAAAATAAAATCTCAACATAACTTCATTCCTTCTAGAGGCCACAATTTTGGTATAAATTCATCCTAGGGAGATATTTTATGAAAATGAAACGGAGATACTTGAAAAAGAGGTAAATGTTTTATAACCTTTTTCAAAATTCATTGCTTCTTTTACATCTTATTATTATATGTTTCTCATAATAAAGTAATAAATATACTATATTATACATTATTATATGATATTATAATTATTTTAAAACCTTATACCACATTTTATCCATCATACAAATAATAATATCACCATACGTGCGTACGTAAGTATTACTTTCTCCATAGCGTGGTGTAATTTGTTATTCCACAATATATAATTTTGATGGGTTTATTGATGATTATAATTGATTTAATAAATTAATATAACATAAATATTAATCTTTAAAACTCATATACCATCTAATTCGGTACTATTTTATCCGAAAGGGAATGGTATCACCGATCGTGCATGCGTACGACATGCCCTCTCCAAGATGTGAAGAGAGTAATTCTCCACGCAACCCATTAAAGATTTATTACGATATATATATAATAAATAATCATGAAATATATGACCTAATAATTATACTGGATTTTTCTATCTATCTATATGTATATATATATATTTAATTATCTTGAATCTATTCAATTCAACAAATAAATGGAAACAACGTTCATGAGTACGTACGACCTAACGTCTTCATGAACATTGTATTCCGTTTCATTTATATATCTATTATATGTATTTATATAATTAATATATATGATATATATAAATCCTTTTTACATTATATAAGTAATTAAATCATTACATAAGTAATAAGATCAAGAATAACAAGTCAAGACATGTACGATAAATAAAACAATTATTTCCCAAAATGATTGTTTAACAAGGATCTGACAAATGAACGGTTAATAGAAAGACATAGGTGAATCATATATGATATCATAAATATTATTATTTTTCATTTACAAGTTAATAATATTTTTAAACTCACTATAGTGGTGATTCATACAAAAAGAGAGGAAACCAGACCTTTTGTAAGGGTTCATTTTTCAATTTCATTATTATCCAAGATTTTTATTCTTAAGTATTAACCGAAGAATATTTATCATTCATCTAATTTTCCCCTAAATATATAATAATTTTTCTATTATTCTAATAATTTTTACGTTTAATTTTACCCATTGGAAAATTTTTATTAAATTGTATGGAAGCAATCATTATTTTGTTTTCCATTCAAGGCACCTTTTGACTTTTCTGGTAAGAGTACGAGAAGAATTTTTTTTACTTATACAACTTTAATGGATTTTTAAATCTTCATAACAACTTATTTAAATGAAATTACATTACACGATTTCAAGTTTACTTTCAACTGAATTCTTTTCTTTTAAAATTTCATGGCATTTTGATAAAAGAATATGTTTTTGATGAAGAATGAATCTTTTACACGTAAATTATGTTCAAGTGTTTTATCAAAATTATTTTCAATCTAAGAACACATAAGGGTATGTTTATATCCCTATTGTTGCAAAGATTTTATTATGTTAAAGATGTAATGATATTTTACATATATTATGTAATGATAGAATGATGTTTAAGAAACCTATTTTATTTCATGGGTTATGCTATGATTAGTGATTTATGTTTTTCAGGAACATGTAAGAATGACTTCATTATGAGATGGGTATGAGTTATATATACATCCAATGCATTGGGTAAATATTTATATCTCTTGATATATACATGACTATAATTACAGGTAAATATGGTTCAACAATATAGGGATGGAACAACAAGTAAATCTGGATCCGTAATACATGGCTAGAATGACAAGTCAACCTGGTCCAATAAAGGATTTGTACACTATGATGGTCTTGGAAGAACTACCTTGGAAAATATTGAACAAATATTGTGTGATTATTTATTTTCCAAAATCCCATGTTTTATGCCAATTCTATTTTATCGTCATTAATGTCCCTTTATGATATAAGCCTTATGTACTAAAAATAATAATTTCTTGTCCCCAGATTTTTACATTTGAACTTTTTGTTCTTATTTTTTACATTCTTATGTTAATGGTTTACTATATGTTCTCAATGTTTACCCTTACTAGGAATTTTATCTCACCACTTCTCATGTTTATTTTTCCACAAGATTTGAAGAGGGGTATTAGGTAAGATGTGTCAAAAAGGGTTCTAGTTATAAAGGAAAAAGTAATAGATGATGTAGATATTTTTTGAACCTATTGTTTATGTTTTCTAGTTACCAAAGAAACTAAACTAATATGGTATTTGGACGTATATTTTTTAAATGTATTATGTATTTTTATAAAAAAATGTAATTTCCATGTATGTCAAGCTTGGGTCTTTACAAAATACCTAATGGAATTTCTATTGATTAGAGTTTATGCTTAGTTTTCATCAGCTAGATGTTGGTCTACTACCATATGGTTAGTGGGTCATCTAGAGGTAACCTACTACATACTATCCTATTAGAACTAGTTGACCAGTTATTCCTAAATTTTTTCACATTAAAAAAAGGTCTCCCATACATCCTTATAATGAAATTAAATGATCCTCCAAATTCCTTCCATGATATCACCACATGATATTATTAACCATAAGGCTTACAACACTGTCCCAAAATGATTCATCCATTTTCTTCAAGATATTGAAAATATTTTATAAATACATAATTTATTCTAATAAAATCATTAATTGGAGTTTAAATCATGTAATAGAAAAACAGTAATTTAATATTAAAAAAATAAATGAATGCATGTTCTCTTCATGAGACAGAAAGAGTTACAAAAATATCCTCCATTTTTTTATCACAAACAATTAATACAAAAAAATAATATTAAATGAATCATGAGTAATAGAAAACATAATATGCAGCATATTTAAAAATTAATATTATATATTCACATAAAGTAAACTAGTATCCAAATTCTATTTATGGTTTAAAAATTTCATTGAAAATGTAAAACATAATCTCTGATTTGTAAAACAAATTAAACAATATAAAAAAAAGAAAGTGTTTTTATTCTATAATAAAATAAATGATAAAATATTATCAGCATTTTAGATTGAAATTAATTTATAAAAATATATTTAAATCAATATTTCCATGTTATATATTAAAAAAACAAAATAAGTAGATGAAATAAATATTTTCAAATAAAAGATGCTATTTTATTTTATGACTTAATTTAAGGATAATTTGACTTCTAGATTTTTAAAGAAATATTTAAATAAATATCTAAGATATATTTTAAAATAGATTTTGATGAGGAAATATAAAAATAAAAATTTGAAAAATATCCATGAAAAAATTAAAGATATTTTGAAAAGGGGGAATAAAATATAAATATATAACGAAATTTCTAAAACATATCTTGAATCCAAAAACCCCCCATAATAGGTTAATTTTATAGATAAATTGATATAAAATTTTTCAATATGTTTTATGAGAGAAACAAAAATAATCATATAACATAAAAATAAAAATAAAAATAAATCAAAAAGAGAAAATAAAGTTGTAAAATATTTAAAGTGAATAGAGAGTGAAAAAAGAGAAAAAAAGAATGAATTAAAATAAATGGAATATTATATCAAAATTATAGTACATATATTTTGAAAAAAAAATCCTTAAAATAATGTTTTTTTCTATATTGAATGATCACTTTTTTTAAAAAAAGATTATTTTTTAATGGATATGAAATAATACCTCTAAATCCCCCTCCCATTTTGATTTTTTCATATACAACATAAAAAAATATTTAAAGATAAATATATATATAAAATTTTCATCATTATGAATATTACATGTAGATTGATATAAACATATTTTTTCAAAAAAAGAATCTAACATCTCAAATAATATTTTAAAATAGTCTTTTTAATTTAGTTTTAATACAAAAAAACAAAACAAATCATTAGATCATTGAATGAAAATATAGTTTTGAATATTAAATTTATAAAATTATGATAAAGAAATTATTATTTTAGAAAATATAATTTTGACGTTTAAAAATAATAGAATGTTTTTTTCATTTTATAATTACATTAAAGATTATTTTATCAATCAAGGAAAATTTTATAAATTAAGAGATAAATATCACCTTCAAAGAAATTCACAAGTGAGATATATGGATCATATATAAGAGAGAAAAATGTACTCAAATAGAATTCCATATATATCAATAATATCATGTTTTTAATATGACAAAAAGGTCAAGATTTAAATCCAATGAATTTTTAACTTTTTACTCATTCTGGTCAAAATCATATGGATAGTGTCACAATATTACAATTCATAACTTCCCTTTAATGAAATTTAAGTGATAAACTATAAGGGTTTTTATGAAAATATCAACTACTTAAAAACATTTCTACAAAATTCCAATAATATATCACCCTTTGGAAAGTGATCACTTAAAAAATGGTCACTAAGATTAATGTTTTGTTACATGAATGATAGATTATTTTTTTAGAAATACATATGTCCATAGTATTATCACATTTAATCAGGATAAGATTGAATCACTTATAACAGGTTGATGAAATGGAAATAATTTATATCTTTATGCGGGAGAGTGGAATACTAGAGTCATATAACTTTAGGATCTTCATAATCCATCACATGCGTATTATAAATCACTTATTGATTTTCTTGTTTTCTTATTCAATTATAGAAATGAAAAATATGGTTGGGGATAAGAATAAAATTCAAAATTGAACATAACATGAACATTCCATGAAAAAATAGAATGAACACAATTAGATAATAATGTCCATGTTCATTGGGTCATCTACCTGGGTTCCTTCATTATTTATTAATTTTTCATAAATTAAATTTGATAATTAATTAATGAAAAAATATCACTAAATTTTCAATGTGAAATATATCATTCCTAGGAGGCTTATTCATTACACCAATATTCACATCATCCAATAGTCAAGGTTGATGACACACCACAATCGAGAGTGTGGAACCTTACAAGAATCAGCTCTATTAGATTTTATTTATCCCTTGAAAAAAATCAACTACATTTTATGAAACGTATTTTTCATTAGTAGTTTTAGACTGATTTTAAATTAAATAATTGAGTGAGCATGAGATTCTTGAACAAGGAGGTGGATAATCTCCACTCCCATATTATGAATTGTTCATTCCCTCAACACAAATTGAATAAAATTATAAAAAATTCTATAAAGGAATTCAAGAATTCCATGAATACATCCACCAAGGATGAGACTCAGGTATGAAACTCTCCATTGAGTGTTTAAGAGATCACCACAGAGAAAGAAGGGTTAGAAAGAGTGGAATAAATACATTTATCCAATAATTCATATGAATTACACGATAAATGAATCTAAAAATATAATAGTATGGAAACCTAATAGTGGAATCATACTCCCCTATTGGATGATTAATCATCATAGTGGCACAACACTTTTTTTGAAAGTGATGATTAATTATTTTAGTTTCAATAACTTTTTTCTTATACCTAGAGTAACCTTCATGGGTATCCCAAAAATATTTTTATTTTTATGTTACAATAAAAAAATCCTTCTGTATGGTGAAAATGGATAATTTGGTATTGTTTATTCCTCATATTTTCTTCATTCCATTATTACAATATAGCTTTTAAGTGACAATGCAACCTCCTTCACATTAAAACCTGTCCACTATAATATTTGTAACATCCAGGGTGTAGCATTAAACCCATGATATAACATTATTTTCATCAATATGGGATACAGAGTGCCATAGTTTAGTAGGTTGGTTACATAATATAATAACATACAGTGTTTTTTCCTCCAGGATCATTACGTCACATGGTGAAGTCTATGACATAGTGGGTGTGAATTATCTAGTGGCTCAATTACCTCATTCATCCCCTATGGCACCCCTTTAGCGTATCAACTGTGGAAACAGTATAATAGTACTTGTCAAGTGACCCTTGCATAGACTTATGAATTTTGGTGTTACCCTTACATATTGTCTAGGCGAACATTATATAGAGGTTATCTTACACATACATAAAATGAAGAAAATATTGGTTACCATTACCCAACATAGAAATCATTTGGTTAAATTTATGTCACAGATATCTTAACATTATGATGTGTATGAAAATACTCCCATGTAAATATAGAACACATTTATCCCTTTCATAGGCAATAAGTTATGTGTAGTGTTAATAAAAAACATCAAAACATTAGATTTACACCTATTTTTATCCAAATTACTTCTTTGTATATAAATTTACTTAATGGTAATAAAATAATATTTACATGGATAAATTTTTTAAAAATTTCAAATTTATAATTAAAATATTATTTTTAGCATTAGATATCTGGGCGTCAAATACCCCACACTTGGATTATTATTATCAATGATCAATAAATCACAATTAAAATCTCAGAGGAAACCAAATTATCCCAATACTAGAATTTAAATTTAATAAACTAACAATATTATTAGTTAGAGAATAAACATTTAAATTAAATATAAAATATGAACTTAGATACACACTTTTTAGAGGAATGATAAACCAAAATATTTGACATTTTTCATCTAAAAATTTGAATAGTATCATTTCTTCTATTCGTATATAATAATAAATTATTATCAAGCATGTAATTCCATAATCCTACACACATTAATTTATTTATCTCATTATCTATGGTGTAAATTAATTATGATTTATACTCATAATATGAGTATAGGATCATTTAAATAACTAGTAAATGGATATAAATTGAATACTTTTGGATCAATAACTCATGAAATCATTATGAAATTTTAATCATTATTTGGATGACTATGAGGCCTAGTTTTAGTTGATATTATTTTTCAAAACAATAAGGATCAATGAATAGGATTATATCTATAATACATTCAATTATAAAAAAATAAAAGCTTAATAAATGTATCTACATTAAAATAATAACTCCATCTTCAAACGCTCAATGTAATGGTAAGGAATTATGAAATCTGAATTAATGATGGACACCTTCTTGAATTTTCTCTAATTTTGTATTTGTTTAGACCAAAATTTCAAATATTTTTATGTTTTTCAAAATTTATGCTTGGAATAAATATCACATCCATAACCTAACACTATATGATAAAATCATTAGTCTATTAGTGGTGATTTTTTATTATCCCATGTCACAACCAATTCCCCCTCCCCTTTTTTATTTTTTTTCATTACGGGAAAATAAAAAAAGTACAATAACTGAATATTAATCATTTAAAAATACCCAAAATATCACCCCACAATTATTATTGAAAATATAATACACTGTTATTCCATAACATACCTTTGAATTACACTTCATCTTTAAAATATCATGAAAAACACAAAAAGGAGGTTGATAATGGATATAATTGTCTTGTATTGTGCAACATTCTTAAAAAGATAATTCATGTATTCTACATGACAAACAATTAATATTGTAAAATTATATATCAAGGATAAAGGATAAATTAATTCAAACGAATCAATCAAATTAAATGTGAAATTGTGCAGTCATAGACTTAACAATTTTTAATACATGTTCTTGGTTTTCATTCCCCTTGTTTCCTTAAGATTTATTATCAATATAAAAAATTCGAATTATTAGGTCTAAAATAACATTTGGAATGAATAAATAATAATAAATCAATTCATATGAATTCTAAAAATCAAAATCATTAAAATGGTTGGGATATATCATTTACATGAATCAATTAACTACTCGAATATTTATCCTTTAAATCAATACATATTCTAGGCTCTAATTTATCATCATTCCATCTTACTCATTCAATCTTAATATCTTATAAATAAAAAACATGGAATCATAGGATTCCTAATAAAATAATCTCTCATAGATAAGTAATGAAAAGAAAAAATTATAATTATGGGCATGAAAAGTACATTTAAATAAATATTTTTAACTAAACAAAGTGAAAAAGAAAATTAATTTAAAAATAAACTCCAAATTACAATAAAGATATAATAACATCATATTCTACTCTTGTGGGGGGGTGCCTTGTCCCATTATCATCATATAATTATAAATGAAATTTAGTCAGTAAAGATTAAGGACCAAGGTAAATAATTATAAAAAAAATTATGTTAATTATGATACTTCTTAATATATTCATAAAACAAATTCCAAATAAATAAGTTTAAATATAAATTCCATGAATCCAAATTAAATGAAAGAAATAAAAGTCTTGGGTTGATCCCCCAAGAGGGCCCTAGGTTTTGACTACCACTAGAAGGGAAGTACTAGTTGTTATCCAATGTTCAATAGATGTTTATGATTAATTAATTTGAACCAGCAACATTTTTTCTTCCAAATTATATTATTTATACTATTTCATTGAGCACGCAATGGATAGAGTACACCAAATCCACCCCCATAGCAATGAGGTAAACCTTTAATGATGGGGGGAGGATAATGAATGTGGCCTTTTTCCTTTTTTTTATCCACCTATAAAATCATTTAATTATTCTCTAGTGTTTTCTTAATGTTGATAAAAATAATTAAATATTCTAATTTAATGTTAAAAAGTAATTTTATTTTACAAAAAAATTAATGAAATATGAATTGATATAAAAAAAATCTCTTTTAGTGTAATTTTCTTATATGTTGGTTTCCTATGGAAAAGCAAAAAATATCTCCTCATGGACTCACTCCATTTATTTTTCAAAAAGTTCTAGGGGATCCATGTGTTTCTCATCAGATGATTCTTATTTTTCATCATCTTTCTCTTAATGGAAACGTAAAATGGATGAATCTGAAAATTCAAAATAGTGGGGGTGATAATCAATTTTGTTTATACAAGTGTTTTTTTGATATTTAGTTCAAGAAAATAGAATATCCATAAGTTGTTTCATGTTCAATTTTTTATTCACTGGAATTTTTCCTTATGAGTTGTGTGGTAGTAGGAGGAGGAAGATAGTTATTCTCCTATATTATTTCTTCAAGATCCCCAACATGGTTGGTATAGACTTATGCTAAGGGAAGTGATAAATATAAAGGGGTAAAATGTTTAACTTTTTTAATGATGGTTAGATAATGAATAATGTAATCAATTTTTATTCACATCAAAATTGATTTACATCTTGTTGACCTCTTATATATATTTCATTATGCGAGTATTTATAATCACTCTATGTCTCTTCATGATACATTCAGATCAGGATCCTGAGATGGTTGGGCTGTGCATAATAATCATTCGTGTATTTAATCTCCTGAACTTCTTCATACAAATATAGAGGATACAAGGGGTACAATTATTATAACTCATCCACATATGGGTAAAGCTATGGAATATAGCTGGAGATGTAACTCAGTTCTTTATCTATGTCTTCAAAAATATTTCCTTCTTGTCCTCCATTAGGCCTATTATAAATTCTTCCAATAAATGCTCTCCAAAATTTTATTTCCACACATATCTCAACTATCTAGAAAGTAAAGCAAAAAAATCCACTATTGACCATGGATTATTAAATATATACATTTATTTTTTATTTTTAAAAAAACTAATATGTATGGAGTGTGAAAATGAATAGATATTGGAACACTACATGGATCCTCATTAACAACCCCATGTTTAGAAAAGCCTACAAAATGGATGTGCAATATCAATTATTTATTTTGTAGTGTAGCTCAATGGATGACCAGGTTCATCTCACTTAAAGAGATTCAATGTTAACCTCACACAAATTCTAATTCACTAATTGTATTTTTTTTTCTTATTTTATGAATTAAATGAAAAATATCAGTGGAATGAGAATGTAATTGGGAACTAACCCTTATATTCATATGCTATGAAACAAATTAATGTAGTTCGAGAAGTGAGGTCCTGGTCCTAGGTTTGGATACTCAAGCTAATTCATTATTCATTAATATTTTAAATTTTATTTTTCAATTTATTCATTTTCTAATAACCTTAATTTTTTAGTGTGAAATTTAGTACACTAAGTATATTTTTTATTGAACCAAACATCATATCCTATAATTTTCAAGGCTTATGATACATCTTAATCAAGAGTGAAAAACTTTCCATGAATTGGATCGATCATATTTCATTTCATACCATCAATAATATCAACTATATTTTATGAAACATGTTTTCTAAGATAAAAGGGGGAAGTAATGTTAATTAATAGAAAAAAAGAGTTTGAGAGGCTCTCAAAATAGTGGTGGATTATTACTACACACATCCAATGGATTGTTTTATCCACCATAACAAAAAAAAATAAAGAACTGGACTATTTGAATTTTGGAAGGCCATAAATACCTCACACATGGAAAAGCCTCAAGATAATCACTATCTATAGAGAGTATGAGATATCACAATATCAAAGGGGTGGGGGAGTGGATGAAACAAAACTATAAAAAGAATGCATATGAATTATATAATACCGAAATCTAGAACTATAGCAGTAAAAAACCTAATATTTGTTTGAAGAAAGTGAGGGGAGAACCCATTTTATTGAACAAAGAAGGGCTCCTTTTGAAGACTGGGAAAAAGAGGAACCCAGTATAAGAATGAAATGAGAACAAAAAGAAAACCAATGGGCAAAAGGACTTTCATGGACCCAAATAACAAATGGAAACAAACATAAAAATAAAAACCAGTGAAGAGTCTTCCTCCCTTTCAGAACCTACAATAGTGGAATCAGTCAAGGGTTATGCGCCACCCCCTTGTCAGGGAACGTATCATGCTGGAAACACAAACAAGGAATTTCACTTCTCCATCTAGCATCAAAATGATGGAAGAGGAATGGATGATAGATGCCAGCACACCTATCTCTCAAAAGAGACACCCACACGAAGATGTAAGCGATGAAATCACTGAATTGTCAACCTAATGCAGTGTATAACCATAGAAATAACACCGTACAGAAACCAACAGTGAACCCATCCATCAAAATGAGGACCGAAAATAGAATGATGGATGTCAACACACCCAGCCCTCTTTTGAGTCTGCCAACCCAACACCATCTACAAGAAACAGACACACATTCTAAATGAAAAGAGACATTAACAAATTCTCACAACCACATATGCATCTCATCCAGCCTTCATGTCAAATTCAACTTGAATAAAAGAGAATCACATCCCAAATTAGTTACATGAAACCGAAGACGAGAAACAAAAACAAAAAAAAGCACATCATTGACATGATTAGGCATAATTGAATTCATAAATCTCACTATATCACGAATTTAACAACCCAAAACCTATCCTCGGTAATAGAAAACTGAAATCCACCATCCATTGATCATTACCAAAAATATTCAATGGGAACAACCAAGAAATCATAGAAAAGTGCATCCATGCGTGTTGAAAAATGGTCCTCTATTAAAATTCTCAACCCCATGAAAACATTGATCCTCAAACAGTGTCATTCATTAGAGGCACCAGGTAGAGGAAACTCGACAAACTCACCTCTTCATACGAAAGATGTCTAGTAAGTGTTGGGTAGGCACAATTCTGATGATTAGATTGAAACAGTGTGTGACACTGCTTACTGATGGAGATCTACAACATCGATTGGAGAAGACCTAAGCACAATGATCCTCCTTCGAGATCCCAATGAGTATACCCCACCAAAGGCAACATTGTTACCCATCAAGCCAAATCTGAAGAACATCCCCTGTTGATAAAACCATAAACACAAAAATTATGATGAAACCAACCCAAAGAATCCACATAGCTCTACCTATTATGATTCCACTACTCGAATTTTTCCGAGACACTCAGAGATCTTCTCCTTAGCACCACCACCCGGAACCTACCAGTGTTGCACAGATCCAAGAACAGATCTGAAAAAAGGGTTGAAATTTGGTCTGCTCCAAGAAGATGAAAATTCCGCCTATAAGATTCTAGAAGTGCACATTGAACTAGCTAGATTGGAAAATGAAGAGAAAATACACAATGGTAGGATGAAGGAATGGTCAACACACCTATGGAATCCAGTCTGTTTCAAGGTTCAGATGAATAAAAAGTGAATAAGATGACGAAACCCACCAGAGAGGTGAATCCAAGGTAGGAGTAGAGGATCAGATGCATGGTTGGGGGAACTGCACAACGTGAAACCCTAGAGGTGTTGCACTCATGGGGGGTGTGGTTCCATTTTTGATATCGATAGCTGGTATCACAAAAAAACCTAATAGATGAAACATAGTCCACTTTTGAAGAATTAATTCACAAAGTGGAACAACAACCCACTATTTATAGGAATATATAAGCCCATATATCTTTATTTATGGTTCTTATATTATCATAAGTTAAAGATTCCATCTTTTTAAATTAGTCAGTGTTCCATCCTTGTTTTAAGGATTGGTTTCTCTCCTCATGTTAAGCATGGATTCCAAGCATGATTTTCCTTAATTTCTACCCATGATTCAGAATTATGATAATGGGTATCCCAAGAATAATAGGATTTTGATATTATATCATAAATTCCCTTTAATATTATTGACATGGACTTCAAAATATTTCACTTTTTCTAACAAGAGATTATATGTTGGTAAAAGTGCATTTTTTATTTGTAAAACGTTTTACCAACATATATGTCCCTGTCACAGAACTCTTGGTAAAAAATCTGTCACTAAATGATTTTTTAATTGATAAAATAGTTCTGTTGCAATTATAATAATACCAATAGATAATATATATGTTGGTTAAGGATTTTAGAAATATGTTTTTGTGAGAAAATTTTATGTTGATAATAATTTTACCAACATATAATATTTTCTTTATAAATTACTTTTGAAAAAATATTATAAATTTCTATTACTATAAAATTTAATATTATATATATTAATTTATCAATAATACATTTGTTTTAATAATTACATTAAAAAAGATTTTAAAACATGTTCCAATAAGGAAAAAATAAATTATATTAATAATTAAATTCATTACAAAATGAATCTATACAAAAATGTTGGACACCCCCCCCCAAATAGGATCCACCACACAAACCACACCCCAACAACAAGCTCTAGCGAGTTAGCTTCAGGACTAAAAGCTCTATCTCAACATTGACTACATGGATGCTCCATCACGAGTAGATATAGCCCATCCATGAGAGTAAGCCAGCTCCAGCAACCAGTGAGCACCAACGATCCATCCATGCGAGCGAGTATGGTACAAAACCTGACCATCCATTCCCACAAGTTAGCTCTAGTGACCAATGACCCATCCATGAATGTGCTTTTCTATTAATGTTTTCATAAAAACGCCAGAATAATGTTTTGTTAAAACTTTTTTTTATTGAATTAATATCCATAAATGAAAAATGTAACCTTGGAGACATTGAGAGATATAGTGTACCTACATTTCTTTAGTTGAATAAAAAACTACTCATTTCTATTGAATTCTGAGTCCTTCATTAAAATTTTGAACTCATTATTGGAATGATACCTCATCAATATAGTGTGGTTACACATTATTTAGTCTAATATGGCCCAATAAATAATCAAACCAGATCACACAACATAAAAATTAGAATCTAATAAACTACTAAACATATATAAATTCTTAAAAAATACCAAATAAATGTGCAACCAGAAAAAAATGAAATAAAAAAAACAAAAAATCAACCATTCCATTACTAGACACAAATTCTATGTGACACCCTGGTCTTCACCATCCGCAAAAACTAGCCCTCTCTCTATACAAACCTGAAAATAACTGAATCTTCAAAAAAACTGGGTCTAGGTAGCACATTTAGGTTTTGGGTATAAATACATTAGCATGTATGCAATAAAAGAATACATACATAAATACTGAAAAACATCCCAAAAAACTTGTTTTAAATACATTTAATAAAGTAGGATATTTTCTTTTAAACATTCAATACTGCTTTTCATAAATCCACTTTGAAAAAAATCACAGTTTTCCACTTTAAGACAATTTCAAATTTTTAAAACCATCATAAAGACTAAAAACCAAGTAGACGTTTAAATCAAATAATGTGTTAATGGAAAAGAAAATCTAAACACAAAATGTATCCAGAAGTATCCAAAAAAGCTAGAAATAATGAAACATATAAATCCCAATGTATGGTCTTAGTTGTATGTAAAATAAATATACATAATTGTATTTTAAAAATGAAGCACAATATTCATGTTCAAAATAATTTATTTTTTGACCTAATTAAACTAATTTAATAAAATAAAAATAAATTCTAATGAATGGTTTATGCAACTGGTAAAGCCCACCTTTTATGTTGGGTTGTATGTAAAATACATGTACAGTCAATATAGTTTGTATATATGGATAATTATATTTTAAAAATATTAAACTATATTAATATACACAATAATTCATATACAATGTGTGCTAAGTAGAAAATATTATTTCATCCATATATGGAGGGGGTTAATCAACCAAAAAACACTATAAATTCTGATGTATGTACTGAGTAAAAAATAATATAATCCAAAAGTTGGCAGAGTTAATGTAGCTTCAGAATTATAGGGGAACAATTAATTACTTTAGTTAATATTTAAGTAGATTATTGGGGATTAGATGTTAACAGATATGGAAATAACAATATACACTATACAGTGAAAAACATTATAGATAAAAAGGTAAATGGAAATATAAATCCAAAATATTGTAATGTTTGATAAAATGACACAATCAGAATAGATCCAAAATTTCGAATCAATGCATTTAATACAAATGAAGACTTGATAAAGTCAATACATAGGAAATATTATAAACATAATATGCATGTGAAAGTTTATATTATTAATACACATAAAAAAATAATAACATAATGAAAAAACATGCATATGAACACTAATACATCAAGAACACACAAAAAAATTCATTTCTCTTAAATACTAGCTAGCAGTTGCATGAAAAACTACAACTCACTTGTATAATAATGGCTACATTTCTTATTCAGCCATTTTCATTTTAGAAACCATCACCTTATTTCAAGAATGTTTCCAAATTATAGTGAATTTTCCATGAGCTTAGGATTTTTAATATTCAACAGACTATCAGCAATCTCTTGACACACATTATCAACCTTCATAGAATGAGTTTTGAAGAAGGAAAACAAAAAAACCATTGTCACAATGACAACTTCTGTGACATACGAGATTCCATTAAAATAATTAAAAATATTAAATTGAATCATTAGAAGCATAATAATGGTAGTTAAACTGGACACACTTACAGAACCTTCAAATCAACCATATTATGGACCTTCAAAAGGAATATGGGAAATTCCTTTTCAGACACTAAATAAGAAGAAAACTGTCACGTGTAATCATCTAAAAAAATTATAGAACATGTAAAATAGAAGGATAAAATACCTGATCACAATGTATAATAGTACAAGAACTAAATATTAATCTTCAAAATTCATGTGACTTTCATAGAAAGTTGAAGAATAAAAAGCATAAGTGAGATTTTTAACCATCGTTGTGAATCATGTAGAAAATTCAAAACAAACTAGAGCTTTATTGTAATCAATGAACAAAAAAATCAATTATAAGGTTGTAAAAGAAGACAATTAGTGGAGAAGACCATAAGGACCCAGTCACTATTCATCCTCCATGGGATTTCCTGGAAAAGGACCCCACAATCAGCCTACTTAAAATAGATCCCATCATCAAAACAAAACATGATCAAACATATGTAATGAGAAATTCCTCACTAGTTGAATAAAGTATTTAGCATGCATCACTCATGGGCTGATTGAAGCCCTTATTATTTAATGCTATCTTGACATAGGTGTAGTTGTTAAAAAACCAAACAAGTGTTTCCTCCATGTTAAAAATAAAATCCACACAGTAAAGAAAAAACTCAATATTTCAAATCTTTGACCATAATCCCTTCATCTCCCACCATAGTTTGCTGCTTTAAAGAGTGAACAATGGAAAATACTACCCAAGGATGTTGTTACATCATAACATAGACATTTAATCAGTGAGTTCACTGACATTGATGCTGCTTCTCTGCCTCCATCCATTAGAACAATAAACACCATTCTAGAAACAATAACATGAAATGTATTATAGAGGACTGCACCCATCCAAAACAAGTTGACAGAGAGAACCACAAGAATCCACCAGCACCTTCCATCACCAATTCTTGAAACTATAACACCTGATACTCTGAAAAACCATATTAACATCCATAAAATCATTACTAGTATGAATGAATATGAAATTATCATCACTTCAGGAAGATTTCAAACCATCATCATAGTGTTTTTCTTCACAGACATTGTAAAATAGAGTCCTTTTATGACTAAAAGAACCTAAAAGAGCTGAAATAAAGCACCATCTACAAAAAAACTCCCTAGAAGAATTTATTCCCCCAGAAACACAACATGCTGGTCACTGTAAGGTAAATAGTCGAAATATACACAATGAATTTCATCAACGGATAGGCACGCGACCACCATGACTTCAGAATCAATGCATAAGAGGGCATGAAAAATGTTACAGTAGAGCTATTTTGGGACCACTATTTGTCCCTAACGTCTCCTAAATCACAGTTATAGATTATTTGAGTATTTTTATTAACGGTAAATAACAATCTATCAAATCTATTAAATATATTATATTTAACTACAACCACTTTAGAGTCTAAAGGACAAAGGTTTACTAAAGTAGTATTTACAGCTCTTTGAAATGCTCTGATAAGAGAAATCAATTTCTTGAAAGAATACTAGTATTTCAGTAATCAAAATTTCCTAGAATACTTGAGTTTTACACTTTTAAATGGAAGTATTATGTTTTGGAACATTGAAGACATGATTAATAATATCTCAAGAGTAATCAAAAACCAAAAAAACTAGTTATTTTCATTTAGAGGACCATTTCTCACTAATAGTTTCCTCTCATTCATCATGGGTGACATTCAATAAGTCATAGAGTTCCTTACAAAAATTTATCAAAATAATAGATATTTTTTCAGGATTCATATTGGATGCATATATTGATGGGCTACGATATTGTTATCATGGAAAAATTTGGCCATACCATTATAGGAAAGTATGATCAATACTCAAATCCATCAAGACATCATGTAGTGCATACAGAAGAACCTAATATAAGAGCAGATCACATGCCATACTCTTTGGGATCACTACACTAGGCCGATGTACTGGAACGTGAGGGATTTATTCAATTCTATATTTTCATATCATTCAATGATATAGTATAATATAATATATTTAATCAAGATTTTTTTGGAAAACTCACCATTTATTATTGGTAAGGGAGAAATAACGTTTTTTAGGTCAACTAGGTTGGCAATACTTTTTACACAATTGGATAACCCTACCCCAATATTCAATTTACAATGGAACGTGTGAACTGAAATTACACAATTGGATACCCCTACCCCAATATTCAATTTAAAATGGAACCTGTGAACTGAAATTTTTATCAATATGGTGCTTTATAAGGATCATAAAAAGGAAATTAAGAAAAATTGAATAGAGGATTAAAAAAACTATAAATTAATTCAATGTACATAAAATTATTCTTGTCATTTTATTTGTAAACAATGGATTGAATTTAAAGTGAAGTAGAAGAAATATTTTTAGTTTCTTGATACTTGATTAGAATCTCATACCCGGAACATACATTGACATGTAATAAACTACCTATATCATCATCACATAGGTTCAAATTTACCATGTTTGGATTCCAATGAGAAATCACTATTTTATTCAAATGAATTGAGGTTATTTCATAAATTTAATGACAGGATAAAGGGTTTAAAAAATGATATAAATTTATTAGTAGACAAAATTAGTTGCTTTGATAAATTCTTTTACATCGCAAAAAATATTATCTACCGAAATCCATATTTAACTTTCACATTAACCTAGGTTGTTGATGAACATTAATGTCCAAACTATTAAGTCGATTTCCTTTAATTAGAAATTCCGTGTAAATATGCTTGTGTATGTGAAAAGAGAAATGTTTTTTATTATACTCAAGAAGGTTTGTGAAGATAATTATTCATAATAGACTACATTTCCTTAAGTGAAATACCACAAAAAGCCTCACTACTTTGATTATAAAAACTGTCTATTGAAGAGGTTTTGTGATGGAGGTTCCTAGAATATGAAAATGCTATATAATGGTAAAATTTATCATATTTCAAGATAATGTTGTGCTGAAACATGAAATGTGAAATTTGAGTTGTTCAGAGAGGAAACAAGTGCAATTTGTAGTTGTTCATCACTAAGTAAAGAGATGGGGTGCCCATACACTTGATGGATTACAGCAAAAAAAATTCTTTATGAGTATATTTGAATACATTTAACCAATGAGTTATGCAAGAGAGATTATCTATGAAGATAATTAAGATATACATACCCTATATCACTCGATGTATACTAGGGTTTATAAGAATTCTTAAAGGATGAAAAGGCACTTAGTTAGGTTGTAATATAATATGGCAATATAAAACGATTTATGAACCATAGATGCATTAGTGCAAACATATTTCAAGTTCCGGTTACAATAGAGAACCCAAATCATCACTATTATTATGTCGCATTCTTCACTACTAGAAACATTCATGCATTGTAAGAGAAAACATCAGATTATGGTATTGATTTTGATGACCATGGTCATCCTATCATAGAATTTCAATATAATTTTAGAATCTCAAGTTTTCTTAAAAAGAATATGAGGGGCCTCTACATCAGTCCTTAGAAAAAACTCTATAATGAACAAATGATTATGGATTGGTTTGTTTTTGGTGAAGTTGTACTATAATTTATTTCCATGGCTTTTTTGGTGAGATGGTTTAATCAGTTGGCACTTGGATCATTAGTAGATTTTTTATTTATATTTGAATTCAATAAATTTTAAGTAATTGATGTTATACGTTCTATATGAGTGTTCCCATATTTCTTATAATTTTTTTGGTCACCTATTTATTTTCTTCAAGAATTTATGTGTGATATTTTTCCATCAAAAAAACAAACATCACATGTAAATTCAAATTTATTATTATAGGCTATAAGTGTTTCAAATAACTCTATATAAATAATGAGTATCAAATTTTATATAGTATTATGATATAATCATGATAAAATAATATAAACATTTATATTCATTAACTCTAATTTCTACATCAATTAGTATCACTTTCCACTAATATGAAAATCGATAGGCAAACATTCTCCAGGTATGAAAAAAATAGCATATAACTCTACACATTAACAGGTATGAGAATAATGAAGTCCAATAAAAGAAACAACAAATATACTTTTATATGTTTCTTTCTGATCAACATTTTCATCTTTTCATAATTTTTTTAAAGAATACTTACCACCAATGACACATCCAAAATCATTACCAAATCCCCTATAAAATAGTGTTTTAATTTCTATTTGTCATCATACAAAAAGATGACTCATACTGACCAATATTTAATGTGGATATGTAAATATTAATTCAAATGGTGGAATAAAGCATGGTTGTAGGTCATCTATCTAATTATCTATCCATTTATATATAGTTTTAGTATTAGAAATAGTATAAATCAAAGAGAGCCTCCAAAATAAACTAAAATAAGAAGAAAATCCTTATATTAAATTAGATAATGCATTTGGATGAATTAAATGACGCCATTTCTTGTGTTCTCTGGTTCAACACTATATTTACACTAAGTGTGAATAAAATGTAAAAGCATGAAAATAGAATTGATGCGTACAATTATGAAGGTTCAAATCAAATAATTGGAGTTGAATTTGGAGTGTCATTCATCTAACAAACAAAAATCTCTTGGAAAATAAATATAAAATAGAAACACATTTCATCAAAATTTCACTAAAACCCTAACTGTTATTCAATTAAAATTCTAAAATCCTATGATTTTAAAGGATTAAAACAAGAAGAGTGAAAGTGATTACCTGATGAGAGTCTCAATCGTTGACCTTTTGAATGATAATTTGTCTTATGTACAGCTACTCATATACCTAATAGTTTTAGTTGAAAGTGGAAAAAATCAACCGAGCATCGGAGTACATGGGTTGTGGGTGATGTTGAAGAATCAATGGGGGTATGGTTGTGGGTGCAGTTGATGTCGATGAACCATGAATTTGAATAAAGGTAGAGATCATTTTATCGAGAGGTGGCACTAGTGGGAGACCACGATGTGGGGAGAGGGGAGGCGTGGGTAGTGCCACGATGGGGGTGGGAATATGTTTTTTATTTTATTTTGATGGATCGGTTATGAAATTTTATTTATTTATTACATTAGATTCTTTTAAAATAAATTTTAAATGCACTTTTAATTATATATCAAATAGAATATATATTCGATGAAATTTAGAATTTATACCTGATATTAAAAATATTTATTTATTAATGAAAACATAATTTTCTATGAATATTTTAGAAAATAGTTTTATAAGTATTTTTACTTTGGTTAGTATCAGTATAATTTTTTTGGTAAATGGTTAACTAATGGTTTTAAAAAATATAGTAAAATTATTTTGTTGTATTGAATAAATTATAGATACAAATTTGAATGTTGAAGAAAATTAATTGTAATAATGATTAGTAATTAAAAATTGATTTTCTGGTAAAAATAATTGGTATTAATATGATAAAGTGTCAAATTTAACTGTTTTAAATTTTTTTGGTATTAAAAAATTAATACCAACATATATATGTTTTTGTAAAAATAAATGTTGGTAATTAAATTTAATAACCCCAAAACATATTATCTGTTGCAATTGATCATTTTTACAAATATATACGATATCCGTAACAAATATTTTGTTGGTAAAAGTCATTTTTTGTAGTGATGGAATCTAAATAATAGTGTCTTCCTCATATTTTATTTATTCTACGGTTACGGTGTATCTTATAGGTGATTATAAAAACCTACTTTTCTTCATTAAAACCTCACCACGACCATATTTGAAACCTCTATAGTGTATTATTAAACCCATGGGAATTTCTGTCAACATTGTCCCTAGAGGACCATTGTGTATAATTTGGTTCCACAGTGCATGTTCTTCCAATGGTTCAGCCTTCAATATTACAACGAAACTCTGGTGAATCCTAAATCATAGAGGGTTAAAATTCTATATTGTATTTGTACTTTACTTTAGTATCCATGTAGCCCCTATGATGTGTTAGTGGTAGAAATGACATATCATTGGGGGACTGATGACCCTTACCTAGCATTAGGAAATGTTGGGTTACCCTTTCAAGCGGGATTAATACCCATACATAGTGATTTTCTTTCCCTTATATAACCTTAACTGAAGTATGTTCACCTTTAAAAATCAAAAAAATCCAAATTTTACCTTTATGAAGTGGTTGTACAATGTTTACATTTGAACCTTATATAGGCCCTAGGCCGTGCATAAGTGTAAAAAAACCACAAATTTTTACATTCTAATAACATTTACTCTAAATTATATCATTAACTGTAAATAATACACAATTAAGTAAAATAAATTATAAATTTGAAAAAAAAATGAAATTAAAAGTTAAAATGATAAGCATTTTACAGGAAAAATTAGGGAATTGATGGTCATGTGAAATCCCAAATGAAAAGAGCATATTTCATATGTATTATTTTTTGACCATATTACTTTATACAACCAATGTTAGATTAAAATTAATTCGTAGTGGTATACTATTTCACTTATCTTGATCCATACTAAAGAAAATTAATGGTTCATTAGTGTATTGTCCATAGTTTAAAAGAATACCATCATTTCCTTTTAAAATTTTAATACCAATAATGAATTTTAGTTCACCCATAAAAAAAATTAAAATTCAATTTTCATTAATTCCAAAAATTAAAATCTACAAGATTCATTGATTGAGAAAAAAATCACATAGTCCCAATAAATTATTGAATGTAATAAATCATTCTATACATGTTTTAAAAAAACAATTGAATATTTATTTTTCCATTTTTATACCATTAGATAAAATAAAATTACATGAATGTGAATAAAAATATTGAGGGTCTTGTTTTCAACAATAAATTGATTTAATCAATTTAATAACACGATATGTAAATTTAAAATATTTACAACGAAGGGGTTGTTCAACTAAAGTTTTTAATTATGAAATAAATTTTCAAATATGTTTTATGATTCCTTTGATAGTTTTAGAAAGAATTTGAGGGGGAAATTCCAACAAAAACATAATGGATTCTAACTAAGCAATGTGTGCCATAATTTCACAATAGTCAATAACTTCTTTTTGGTTATTAGCCTTTTTGGATAAATGGTCTATTTTTATATTGATATTAGCAAATTCATATATCATATTCCTATACACTCATGTAGTAACTATAATGGCATGATCATTTTGTCTTTCTATTAGAGTCTAATCATCATTTCTAATGAATTTATTTAATTCCACTTACATAGAAAAAACCAAATATTCATTTATAATACCTTCATTAATATTTGGGGGTCATATTTGTGAGACAAAATAAGTATTTTTAACTAGATTTAGGATTGATATTCCAGTATGAGTTCTTGCTTGAAATCTATAAGGTTATTTTAAATGATAAATTATTTAGAATTGTTCAAATAATTTGTGTAATGAACTTGAATGTGATTATTTTTATTACATTTAATTAATTTAGATAATAAAGAATAACATAATGTCAGAAAAGTTCAACACAATAATATCAAGAAATGTAATTTGAAAAATTTCCTAAAAAGAAACATGAATTGATTATTACAATTTTTTAGCCCTTTTATTAAAAACCGCATATGCCTCGACTGAGTTATTGTTCCCAATAATGTTATATTTTTCATATTTTGAATCAAATTTTATAAGATTATAATTTGTATTTCAAATAAAAAATGTCATCCATAAACTATTAAAAATATAATTTTAGGTGTTTTATTTTTCCAATACATATTAGAGCCCTTTTTGAGAAAGCTATTATGATGAAATGATTAATGATGAATCTTGAATTTTTGATGAGCCCATAAAATAATATAGATGAAAATTAAATTAATTTAACAGAGATTTAATGAATTCATTGAGGGGTCAATTTTGAATTTCTACTACTCCATTTTATTAGGCGTTCGAGGTATAAATAATGAATGATTACAACACTGAGAAGAGAATAAATATGAAAACCCATTGTTGTTAAATTTTCCAACACGATCACATAGAATAGAAGATAATTGGTAAACATTTACAATTTAAATTTTTTTAAAAAATTTAATGTATATATACAATTTTAACATTTATGACATACGAAGTAATTATAAATGAATCTTATAAATTCATCAACAATAACAAAAGTATATTACTTACATCGAAGACATTAAATTTTAAAATTTATAAATAAATAAATAAGAATTAATTATACAGCTTTATAAGTATAAATAATTTTTTATATTTAAAACAAAATTTTTGTTTCTAATATATTTCAATGAATTACCAACCACATACTATGTTGTATATAGTTTGGGTAAATCTCATAAAAGATTATAATGATTTAGTTTCACCGGTGAGTTTGTGCTATAGTGATCATGTAACCTATTTCAAAGACATGTATCACTATCTAGTGCACTCGAGAATCTATCATTTTGACTAGTGTGAGATTTAAAATTAATTATATATATATTTTTTAAATGATTAGTGGTAAATAAATTATTTTATTTTATTTAAAACCCTATAAAAAATATTACATAAGTTATTTTAAAACTGCTATTAAAATGTAGACAATTATTATAATTTCTTTTCAAATGCTTTGTCAAATTTATCATTATTATATGTGTTGAGTTATTATTACTAATAGTACCTTCACTTATTATCATACCCTTAGTGTTATCTTCAAAGGTGCTGTGACCACCATCTAGTTAATGGTTTTTACTGAATTAAGTGTGTTTTCTACAAATGTTCCTTGAGTAACTAATATATTGGAATCATAATTTTTTTTTATTTTCTCTTCAGACACCTTTCCCATTTAAACAAATGACTAAAGGTTATAGAACATAAAAAATCCAGGACTCTCTAATGTTTTCTATTAATTATTTATGTATACCTAGATTTTTATAATGTGATGTTCTATTGTATAAAATTGATAAAAATTTAATTGATTTATATCTCATATCATGAATTCTTTAAATTACTTTTAAAAACTAAATGTAATGTTATTTTAAAATAGAGGAAACAATTGTCTTTCGAGAAAAATTAATTTAAGGTGGGTATTGATTGATTTTTTCAAATGTATGTATGATTTCAGAAACCAAGACGAAACCATAATTTTGTATATTATTTAAAGACCAGTATATTTTTAGATTTTTTCCACCTTCATGAAATTTGTATAGGGATCTATTTAATTCTATGATTATATATTCAAGTTGTTCAACATGAGGATGATTATTACCTTTCATGGAAAATTTATTTTCCTTGAATATTTTTCAACCATCTTTAGATGTTTTTTATTTATATTAATGAGTGTTTTATCATCATAAAAAACTTTTTTATATTTAATATTATGTAATTTTTATAATGATATACATTTCAGAAAAACCTGTTTAAGTTGATCACAAGAATATATATACTCTTTGATCTTTTGGTGTCTTGAGTAGAAAGGGGAATAATAATAAGAATATAGAAAACTAGTAGGAGAAGAAGAATCTGAATAGAGCATGTATTTATGGGAACTAATCTCAAAATATTCTTTAATATATTCTATAAGGTCTTTAGAAGTTGATTTTATTTAATAATTTGAGGATGTTGAGTCCATGTACTCATTACATTCACTCCAGGTAGAATAGTTGTGAGAATTTTTACCTGGTATCTGTTTAATTATCCTTTTAATATATAAAGGGAAAACTATTTTGATGTTACCAATTTTTGTTCATTTGTATATTGTATTTTCCAGTTCAATGATATAATCACCTCCTTGGTTCTATTAAAATCATTCGTTTTCAATAATAATATTTCCTTGTTCAGTGTTATTTGGTAAATTTCTTGTAGATGAACTCTAGATGAATCGTGATTAGTAGCTTTTATGAATATTTTTATATATAAATATATTGATTCATTAAATCACTTCTCATATTTCCACTTCCATGTTTTAGCCAATTATTTATCTAATAGGATAATTGATTTTATTTTCATTGTGTCATTTGCTTCTTGTGTATCCCTAAACCCGGGATCTATATTACAACGTAGAACCCCATAAATTGTTCTTTCTAAAAAAATTATTGGAAAATCATCACAAATAGGCTTTAAAACAATTAGTATACCAGAAAATAATGAACTTACAATAATAAGTTTTTCATTTGGATACATAGAAAATATATAAAAATCATTCATGTTCATGTACAATATAGTATCAATACATTTTTTTGTTCCTTACTGATTTAAATCTAGTAGTTTCCATATTTCATGGAAAATCTGTCTTATAGAAACATCATTATTTTAATTTTAGTTTACTCTATACTGTAGATATTTCATGGAATTTCCATTAAGCATAATGGATTTAATATCCTCAATATTTCACTTATCTTCTAGATCATTGGTAGGTGCATATTCAAGAAAAACCATTTTCCAAGTATTGTGATCTATCCTATTATAAAAAATTGACATTCTATATTTCTAATAGGAATAATTAATCCCCTAAAATACAAGATCATGTTTATAAGAGTTAGATTTCATCTTACTTAAACATTATCTTAAAATAAATTAATATTAAAAAAATAGATAATACATTTTTGTTTGAAGCAGGTTTTAGTCCAAGGTAATGATAGAAAGATGGTTGGATTATATTTAAAAAAATTAAATAATATTAAAAAAAATAAAACTAAATGATTCTGATAAGATAAAGCTATAATTTCAATATTTATTAAAAATAAAGTTAATTTCTATATATATTAAGATAGTTTGAACAATATAAATAGAAATATAAATTTTTTGTATATATGCATTTTATGATTGATTTTTAGAGTAAAATGATTAATTGATGTATAAAATAAAAAAAGAGGCAAACACAATTAGATAAAGGAGTTTGGTAGTAGCATGATGTGAGCTTATATCCCTCCTCCCCATTAGATAAGTGGTTTGTGTTATTTTTCCTTGATATTTGTGGTTATCAAGGAAACCATTCCTCACATTAATTGATATTGTCTCCCTCTTGAGTTTTTTTGGTATCCAAATAACCCATCCCTCACTTTTGTGGTAGTAAGAACTCATTAGAGAATGTAATAAAGAAGGAGTAAATTTTATTATCAAAATACATTATAAAACCAACCCCAAATATCATAAAAGGATTTGTTCAATTTGATATTATAGTTAAATAGATGATACAATATGGGATCCTAAGAGATTAATGATGAATTATTGTTGGCCTATGAGAGAACATTGATATTGGTGGGAATTTTCTAGATCTTTATTGTTGGTGTAATAATGCTTGATCAATGATTAGTGATCCATTCAAGACTACATGGGATCCTATTTATTAGTTCTAATTTACCATGTATTATTAGTTAATCCCTCATATTCAATAATCCTCATTAAAACAACAAGTTAATGTTGCAAGATACATAAAAAATTATAACTTTAAACAATTTTTTTGAACTCCACCAGCTGGATGAGGCATCTCATCAGCTAACCATTGGGATTATTATATCTCAACCACTATGTCTAAATGTGGCCGGTTGGACATTGGGTACCACTTTCTACCAATTTGTTATTCTATATGGTTTTTGGTTCTTCTTGGTTTTTGTAACGCCCCGACCCCAGTTACCCAGAGTCGGTGCATTATTACATAACATTGGCATAATCCTAAGAAAGATCAAATCTCAAAAGACCGATTAGTTTAGTAGCCTTGGAAACACTAGATATATTCCTAAAGGTTTATATATAATATCATAAAAATGAAAACTACAACAACATTGTCTCCATAGTCCACACTCTTGTACCCTCATACTATCCCTACAGGTCAATCATAATTTACTTCATCACATCCTAGGAAAAATAAAACATCGAAATTGGGTGAGCTCAAATTCCCAGTAAGGATAACAATATAGAGGAAACTTTCCTAAATAAGAATAAATATTTAAGGAAATGTATAACTAAAACAAAAGCCTTTTAAACTTAAACTTCAACATTGTATGAAAAAAATAAAATGAAATAATTCCATTTACTTATTCACATGGATATTCTACTAATCTAATAATCACATGCAATATCAATAAAAACTTTCATAATGATGGAATGCAAAATGCCAGACTATCATAACCTAATAGACAAGGCCTCGTGCCAAGACTACAAATAAGATTTTTCCAAGGCCTTGTGCCAAGACACTAGTTTGTCTCATGAGACATACTGATTCATCGAGGAGCTATAGTGGGATCCACCCATCACATATTAATTCCAATGCATTCCCATATGAAAAGGATTAAACATATCATAAACATTCATATTAAAACTAGCATACGAAATGTAAATACTTCATCCATAAACCACGAATGGTATAAAAAAACACATCCATAGTCAAACGTATCACAAAACCTTCAATACAATATAGAAGTTTTGTATCATAATAAATCACCTTCAAATAAGCTTAAAATCCATCAAAGGATGTTGACATAGATGAAATCTAAACTCTTTTTAGATAAATATCTCTTTCTGTTTTGAAATAATTTAAGAGTGATATATCTATAAAATAAAACATTTTATTTTAAAATACTTCTATTATCTTGTAAGGGAATCTTCGATGATTTTATAATGGTGGAAAATAGCCGCACCTGATGTATAAGTTAAAAAAACATTCTTACCTTAATTCTGTCGAAAAGGTTAAAAGGGACCTTGTTTGGAAATCGACAGAAAGATTCCTTTATAAACCACTAATAAAAGTCAACAAGGGTATAAACGACTTTAACCCATATTCTAGTAAATTGTAAAAAAAAATTGAAATAGATTTTTAAGAAACATGGATGTGGATGATAAAGAAGCCCTAGTAGATTATTACATATAAACAACCTCGGATAATGAAGAGATTGAGAAATAAACCCTTACCTTGTAGTTTTCCATGGTTGGGGGTAGTTTAACCTCCTGTATAATGGTGAAATAATTGTTATTAAATTATACAAGAATAATATACATTATTATGTTATCATATATGATCTTTTAGCATTGCTTTGTTAATAATATCCTAGTATTATCGTCGTTTCAGGTGTTAACTTACTCGTTTTATTTTATATGTTTTGTTACGTAAGCCATGTTAGTCATAGATAGGTTGTATATTATTAATATACAGAATTATATCAAGTCCTTAAACATTATTTTTAAATCATTAAATGATAATTATACTTGAATGGATACGATGGAGAATGAATCTCATCGCGTTCGTGGAGACGGTTGTCCGTACGTACGCACGAGCGACAATACCATTCTATTGATATTAAAATAATATATAATTGGATGTTATATCATATATTCAGAATCATTATAAGGTTATATTTATTATTTACATGAATTATAAATCATTATTATACCGATCCAAATAATAATATATTTGAATAACAATTACACCACGACGTGGAGACGGTAAGCCGTATGTACGCACGTATGGTGACATGTCATTCAAAGGATAGATAGAATACTCAATATGGTTTTACCATATTTATAATTACATTACAGTATATAGGAGATACTAGATTCATTATTTTAGAATGGGAATAACAATTAAAGAATAATTTGAAAAAGAAATGAATTTGAATAAGGGTGGTGAAAACATTACCTCTTCTTCAGGTTCTTCCTTTTGATTTGATCAAAAGGGCTCTTTAAGTTGGCTTTATGATCGAACTAAGGCCTATAGGTTGTAGTGTGGGAGGTTTATAGAGTATTTGGGTAGGGTTTGGCCGATCCAAATGGATTTTAATGTGTGAATTAGTGAGATGGGGGAGTTCCCTTTTATAAGAGCGGTGAGGCGAACCTTTGGAAAAGCAAGAAATATTATTTTATAATAAATTTATATTCGGTTTCTAAGGCTCCAAAGTGGATTATTTAAAGGTTAAGGTGGGGAATGGTCTAAAACCACTCAACCAATAGAATTTATACAGTTTGGGGTCATTATATTAACCTTATGTTTTCGTTTTAACTCTTAGTTAATTAGCTTGACACTTACCATGTAACTTTGTATTTTTATATTATATAGTTAATAAACATACTATATACCTACAAGAGACCCCCAAGTGGTCTATTAGTGATACACCTATCATGATATAAGACTCTTGGCCGAAACTAAAATTTTTAGGAATTGAATATCAATTGATAATATAATATTTGTTTTAAAAACTCTTTTATGTCAATTTTGACACTTTGGAAATATGATTTTTTTGAAAATCATAACATAATGATATTATAGAAAAAAGATAATTAAATCAATCATAACATGTCATAATAAATTATAAAATTAGTTTAATTTATAAGAAGTCTCAAATTATATTTATTTGGGTATTTTTAATATCAATTATTTAAATTTTTCATTATTATGGTAATTACTGCATCATCATTGTGTCACAAATAAATTAAATTATTTAATGTCTAAAAATTATAAATAAAATATAATTATGTAGAAAATATTATTATATTTCTAATTAATATTTACAATAGAATTTATCTTATGTATGACCTTATATTAAAAATGGTTTAGTAAATAAACTTTGATTTTAACTCTTTTAACTCTTCTTTGAATTAAGTAATAATAATTTTCCTAATCTAATCCAAGTGGACCTAAATGATAATAATTTATTCCTAAGGTTGTTTTTGATCCTTATACAATGGGCCAATAGAATTAGGACATGTGTTAGGGTAATATTAATACCATTTTTACCCTTAATTACCGAATTTACTTTTAAACGTGGTAAATAAAAGTAAAAAGTTACTATTCACCAAAAGTTATTTTCATCACATTGAACCAAATTTTACACCTTCATATTAACCGTGTCCTTCGGATTTTTGAAATTCCATTTACAGATGTTCTAAAATTAAGTTTTATGAAAAATTTAGATTTTTAACTACCACTTAGTGGTTTCACTATTCATAAAAAAATGATATTTTTCAGAAAAATAACAAAAATTCACCCTAGGATAATTTCGATATTCCGAATCCAAAAATGAAGTCCATTTTGAAAAATAAAATTTATAAATTTCAAAAAGTGGGTATTACTATTCATAACGGCTAGTTTGATTGGTTGTGGTGTGTTAGAACTCGATGTCACGTACAACACACGCTATTGTATTATTAAAAGAGAAGCATACCGTAGAAGCTTGGGGTGTTACATTCTCCCCTCCTGCAAATAATTTCGTCCTCAAATTTTCTAGAATACTACCGCATGAAAAGACTCGGGTGGTTCTTCATCATAAGTTCCTTGAGTTCCCATGTTGTGTCTTCCATGTTATGGTTTCTCCACAAGACTTTTACCAAACGAGTCATCCGGTTTCTCAGTAATTGTTCTCTCATATCAAGAATCTTGACGAGCTCTTCGCAATAAGATAGATCGGGTTCCACTTCTAATTCCTCATAGGTGAGTACATGCGTTGGGTCAGGCATTTATTTCCTCAATAGTGATACATGGAACACATCGTGAACTTTGGAGAGATTTGGAGGCATTGCCAAACAGTAAGCTATAGCCTCAATTCGTTCAAGAATTTCGAAAGGTCCGATGAACCTGGGACTCAATTTACCTTTCTTACCAAAATGTATAACTCCCTTACATGGAGATACCTTTAGGGAAACATGATCATGGACATGAAATTCCAAATCCTTCCTTCGATTATCGGCATAGCTCTTCTGCATACTTTGAGATTCTTTGATATGGTTTTGGATTACCTTCACCTTTTCCATCGTTTCCTCCACTAGTTTTGGGCCTACAAGTTTTCTTTCACCAATGTCATCCCAACATGTTGGTTTGCGACATCGCTTTCTGTATAACGCATCATATGGTTCCATATGAATACTCGAATGGAAGCTATTGTTATAGGAAAATTCTACCAGAGGTAAATATTGATCCCACATACCCTAAAAGTCAAGTGATCAGGATCTCAAAATGTCTTCTAAGGTTTGAATAGATCATCCTAATTGTCCATCTGTTTGAGGGTGGTAGGCAGTGCTCAAATGAAGTTCAGTATCCAAGGCTTTCTGAAGAATTTTCCAGAATCTTGAAGTCAAATGGGGATCACGATCAGAAACAATCGATCGGGGTACTCCATGAAGTATCAAAACTTCATTAATATATAGTCTTTCTAGTCGTTCAAGTGGTAAATCTTCCCTTATAACAAGATAATGTGCTGACTTGGTAATACGATCAACAATGACCCATATTGCACCATTCCTTATAGTAGTCTTTGGTAGCCCCATGACAAAGTCCATTGTAATATTATCCCATTTCCACTCAGTTATGGGAAGAGGATGCATGACTCCTCCAGGCTGTTGCCTTCCAGCTTTCACTTGTTGACAAACCATACTTCTTGACACAAAATCAGCAATCTCCCTCTTCATGTTGTCCCACCAGAAATGTTCCTTCAAATCTCTATACATTTTAGTGCTCCCATAGTGTATAGAGAAATTGGAACTATGAGCATCATCCATAAATTCCCTTTTTAGATCAGGTATATCAGGAACACAATGTCTCTTCCCGAATTTCAAAATTCCTTCTTCATACACAAAGTCTCTCAATCTCCCATCATTCAAAGCTTTAATCTTCTTTTTAAATTCTTCATCATCGGTCTGAGAACTCTTAATCCTTTGTAGTAAATATGGTTTGGAAACCATTTGAAAATGCATTGATGTTTCACCTTCCATGGTGATTCCCATATCCATCTTCACTAGATCCATGAAAATAGGATCCCTTTCAATTCTCATCACGTTCAAACCTCCATGATCTTTTCTACTCAAAGTATCTGCCACCTTGTTTGCCTTCCCCGGGTGGTAGTGTATCGTGCAATCAAAATACTTGAGTAATTAAAACCATCTATTTTGCATCATGTTGAGTTATTTTTGTGAGAAAATATACTTCAAACTCTTGTGATTAGTATAGATCTCACATTTTTTCCCATAGAGGTAGTGACTCCATATCTTCAAAGCAAATATCCCAGCTACTAACTCGATATCATTAGTAGGATAGTTTTTTTCATGAATTTTCAATAGTCGTGATGCATAGGCAATAACCCTATCATTCTGCATAAAGACACAACCAAGTCCTTTCTTCGATGCATCACTATAAATAACGAACCTATCATTCCCTGATGGTAGAGTCAATATAGGAGCATTGAATAATCTTCTCTTCAGTTTTTCGAAAAATTCTTCCCAGTCTTTTGTCCAAACAAATTTAACCCCTTCACGTGTGAGCTTCGTTAATGGGTTAGCCAATCGGACAAAATTCTGGATGAAACATCGATAATAACCTTCCAAACCAATAAAACTGCGTACCTCAATCATACTCGTAGGTGCTGGCCATTCTTAGATTGACATGGTCTTAGAAGAATCAATAGAGATTCCATCTTTAGAGACAATATGGCCATGAAATGAAATCTCCTGAAGCCATAATTCACACTTTCTAAACTTCCCATATAATTCATGTCTTCTCAGAGTCTTTAGGATAATGCACATGTGATTTTCATGATCTTTGTAGATTTTGGAGTATACCAAGATATCATCAATAAATACCACCACAAATTCATTGAGATATTCCTTGAAAACTCTATTCATCAGATCCACGAATACAGAGGGTGCATTAGTCAATCCAAAAGTCATTATTGTAAACTCGTAATGCCCGTACCTGGTTCGAAATGATGTCTTCGGAATGTCTTCCTTCTTCACACACAACTGACAGTATCCAGATCGAAAGTCAATATTTGAAAAGTATTGAGCTCCATGCAGTTGGTCAAATGAATCATCAATGCGAGGTAGGGGATACTTGTTCTTTATTTTTATATCATTGATTTCCTTGTAGTCGATACATAACCTCATAGATCCATCTTTATTTTCTAACAAAAAGAACAGGAGCTCCCCATGGAGAAACACTAGGGTGAATAAATCCTTTATTACACAATTCCTCTAGTTGTTTCTTTAGTTAAACTAATTATATAGTGGACATTTTATAAGGGGTCTTCGATATAGGCCTTGATCAAGGAATTAAATCAATGGAAAATTCAAATCTCCTTCTGGAGGATGTCCAGTTAAATCTTCCAAAAACACATGTAAATATTATTTCACAATAAGTACATCCTATATTTGAACATTCATATCCTCACCCACAATCATTTCATTCTCTTCCTACCCAATAATTGAAGTTAGTTGATCTACTGGGGGTGGATCTAGATAAGAATTAGGTGGTGATGATTCTGCTCTAAATATAAGGTTTTCCTTATCATCATCATCAAAAATCGTAACCTCCTTCTTCTTATAATAAATCTTCGCATCATGGTCTGAAAGCCAGTCCATATTGAGGATTATATCCAATTCAATCATGGGTATGACGATGAGATCAGTATATAAAGAACATTTATGTGCTCTAATGGTGATTGATTCACAAAACATTGATGCAATGATACTTCCTGTAGGAGTTTTAACTGACAACTCCTTTATTAAATAAAATAGGAAATATTAAATTTTATTAGAAAACTGGGAAGATATGAAACAATGCGATGATCAAGAATCAAATAATGCATTTTCTAAACTTGAGGAAACCATTAAATTACCTACCACCACGTCCTTCAGAGCTTCTACCTCAGGAGTAGTGATAGCATAAGCTTGGCATTGATCCCTTGGCCTTTTCTGAGTTAAGTTCCCCTGATGCTTAGGAAATTCATTTGCATAATGTCCCGTCTCCCTGACGTTGTAGCACTGGACATTGGTAGCTTCCTTCTTCCCTTTTCAATCACGAGCATGGTGGCCTTTTTCACCACACTTGTAACAGACACCCATTCCCTTCAAGCAAGTACCAGGGTGTTTCTTCCCACATTTACCACAGGATGGATATTCAACCTTTCCCTTCTTCCCCTTATTTCCATTCCCAGATTGATCAGTAGATCTCTTATTCTCTTTCTTTGATTTAAATTCAAAGGACATAGAGAATTCCTTTTCTGTCTTGACAGCACATGAGACAATGTCTTCGGATGATGAAAAGGATTGTGAGAATAATGCTCGACAGAGAAATGGTTTTAACCCATCAAAGAAACGATCAATATTACTTCTTAGGTTATGTATATAATCTCCATCATACCTTTATATCATTGTAAAGTTAGTCTGATACATTCTGACATTCTCATCCTCCTTTTGTCTCAGACTCAGAAATTTCCTTTCCATATCTGCTCGATGGTCACGAGGAAATTATTTTTCTAAAAACAGATCTTTGAACTCCCTCCATTCCATATTTGATACTTCTTCATCTTACTTCATGTTTTGAATCAATGACCACCATTGATCAGCATCTCCAGTGTGGTGGTAAACTGCCATTATAACTTTTTCCCTTTCACTACATCCCAAAGCCTGAAATATTTTTTCTAGGGAACTTATCCATTGCTCATATACAAATGGATTTTTACTCCCATTGAATGTTGGTGGTTGCTGCCTCATGAAACGATCTAACATTGATCCTCCACGATGTAGATCAGGGCGCTCCATACGGGTAAGGTTATTATTCATAACCTGAGTGAGTTGTCCCAGTATGGTGATAATTTGATCAGCACCACTTTCATCACCAGCTCTAGTATAATTATCTTTAGCCGGAGGGAAATCCCTATATGGAGTGCGTGCATTGATACGGTTTCCATTTCTTCCACTAGGTTCCATTTCTAAACAGTGGCACAAACTAGATCAGTTTATGAATCTGAATACATAATTCCATACTTATAAAACACTTAACATAAATTGAACTATTTATGGAGATAATCCATAATCATAAAAATGTTTTCTTTGAGAAAGTATATACTCATAATCCATTCATAATTATTTGTAAAGAAAATGAGAGTTATCCTAAGTATATCCCCTGGGAGTGTCGTAACCAAGAGTGCAGCAAGGCCTATTTTCGTGCACCAGTTCCAGTTCGAGTCTAGCTCAAAGCGGTGTTTTCGGTTTTTACCCCTAGGTACATCTGTGCCAGAGCCTCCTCTACCTGCTCGTATCCAGACAAGGATGTATTGCACGTAAAACTCTAAAAATATCTACAATACCAAAATTCTAGGAAGTTCTTCTATACTAATCCTCAATTTCCCTCTTAAATCTATGTGCTCTAATCAAAGTTTATCTAAATCTAGCTTCCAAGGTCTGTACTAAACTTCCTCTGATGCCAACTATAATGCCCTGACCCCAGTTACCCAGAGTCGGTGCATTATTACATAACATTGGCATGATCACAAGAATCATCAAATCTTGAAAGACCGATAAGTTTAGTAGCCTTGGAAACAATAGATATATTCATAAAGTTTTACTTTTCATTATAAAAATGAAAACTAAAACAACATAGTCTCTATAGTCCACACTCTTATCCCCTCATACAATCCCTGTAGGTCATTCATAATTTACTTCTTCACATCTTGGGAAAAATAAAACATAGAAAATGGGTGAGATCAAATTCCCAGTAAGGATAAGAATATAGAGAAAACTTTCATAAATAAGAATAAACATTTAAGGCAATGTATAACTAAAAAAAGCCTTTTAAAATTGAACTTCAACATAGTATGGAAAAAATAAAATGAAATAATTCCATTTACTTATTCACATGGATATTCTACTAATCGAATAATCACATGTAATATCAATTAGCACTTTCATAATGATGGAATGCATAATGCTAGACTATCAGAACGACATAGACAAGGCCTCATGCCAATACTACAAATAAGATTTTTTCCAAAGCCTTGTGCCAAGACACAAGTTTGTTTCATGGGACCTACCGATGCATCGAGGAGCTATAGCGGGCTCCACCCGTCACATATTAAGTCCAATGCATTCCCATAAGAAAAGGATTAAACATAACATAAACATTCGTATACGAAATGTTAATACTTCATCCATAAACCATGAATGGTATAAAAATAACACATCCACAGTCAAACGTATCACAAAACCTTCAATACAATATAGCAGTTTTATATCATAATAAATCAACTTCAAATAAGCTTAAAATCCATCAAAGGATGTTGACATAGATGAAATCAAAACTACTTTTTAGAGAAATATATATTTCTATTTTGAAATCATTTAAGAGTCGTATATTTATAAAATAACACATTTTCTTTGAAAATATTATTATAATCTTGTAAGGGAAGCATCGACGATTTTATAATGGTGGAAAATAGCCGCACCCTCCGTATAAGTTAAAAAAGCATTCTTAAATTAATTCTGTCGAAAAGGATAAAAAGGACCTTGTTTGGAAAACGACAGAAAGATTCATTTATGAAACACTTATAAAAGTCAACAAAGGTATAAATGACTTTAACCCATATTCTAGTAAATAGTAATTTTTTTTAAAATACATTTTTATGAAACATGGATGTGGATGATAAAGAAGTCCCAGTAGATTATTACGTATGAACAACCTCGGATAATGGAGAGATTGTGAAATAAACCCTTACCTTGTACTTTTACTTGGATGGTGGTTAGTTAACCCTTGGTATAATGGCGAAATAATTGTTATTAAATTATACAAGAATCATATATATTATTATGCTATCATATATGATCTTTTAACATTGCTTTGTTAATAATATCTTAGTATTTTCGTCGTTTCGGGTGTTAACTTACTTGTTTTCTTTTATATGTTTTGTTACGTAAGCCATGTTTGTCATGAATAGGATGTATCTTATTCATATCCAGAATCATATCAAGTCCTTAAACATTATTTTTAAATAATCAAATGATAATTATACTTGAATGGATAGGATGGATAATGAATCTCATCGCGTTCGTGGAGACGGTAGTCCATACGTACGCACGAGCGACAATATCATTATTTTGATATTAAAATAATATATAATTGGATGGTATATCATATATACAGAATCATTACCATTTTATATTTATTATTTAAATGAATTAAAAATAATTATTATACCCATCCAAATAATAATATATTTAATAACAATTACACCACGACGTAGAGACAGTAAGCCGTACGTACGCACGTATGGCGACATGTCATTCAATGGATGGATAGAATACTTAATATGGTTGTACCATATTTATAATAATATTACAGTATATATGAGAGACCAGATTCATTATTTTAGAATGGGAATAACAAAGAAAGAAGATGTTGAAGAAGAAATGAATTTGAAAAAGGTTGGTGAAAACATTACCTCTTCATCTAGTTCTTCCTTTGGATTTGATCAAAATGGCTCATTAGGTTGGATTTCTGATCAAACTAAGGCATCTAAGTTGTATTGAGGGTTGTTTAGAGAGTATTTGGGCAGGGTTTGGCCAATCCAAAAGGCTTTGAATGTGTGAATTAGTTATAAGGGGAGTGCACTTTTATAACAGGGGTGAGGGGCACCTTTGGAAAAGTTAGAAATATTATTTTATAATAAATTCATATTTGGTTTATAATGGCTCCAAAGTCAATTATTTAATAGTTAATGTGGGGATGGATCGAAAACCACTCAAACGATATAATTTAGATAGGTTTGGGTCATTATATTAACCTTGTCTTTTAGTTTTAACACTTAGTCAATTAGTTTGACACTTACCATGTCCCTTTGTATTTTTATATTATATAGTTAATAAACTTACTATATACCTCCAAGAGACCCCAAGTGGTATGTTAATGATAAACCTATCATGATATAATTCTCTTGGCCGAACCTTAGAATTTTAGGAATTGAATATCAATTAATAATAAAATATTTTTTAAAAAAACTCTTTTTTGTCAATTTTGACAGTATTTGGAAAATTGAATTTTCTGAAAATCATAACAGAATTATTACTTCAAAAAAAGTTAATTAAATAAATCCTAACATGTCATAACAACATATAAAATTAGTTTAATTCATAAAAAGTCTCAAATTATATTTATTTGGTTATTTATAATATCACTAATTTTAATTTTTCACTATTATGGTAATTACAACATCATCATTGTGTCATAAACAAATTAAATTACTTAATGTATAAAAATTATAAATAAAATATTATTATGTAGGAAATCTTTTTATATTTCTAATGAATATGTAAAATCTAATTTATCTTATGCATAACCCTATATTAAAAATGTTTTAGTTAATAAACTTTGATCTTAACTCTTTTAACTCTTCTTTGAATTAAATAATAATAAATGTCTAATCTAATCCAAGTGGACCTGAAATGATAATATTTTATTCCTAAGGTTTTTTGGGTCGAGATAAACTTGTCCAATAGAATTAGGACATGTGTTAGGGTAATATTAATATTATTTTACCCTTAATTACCCTATTAACTTTTAATCGTGGTAATAAAAGTAAAAAGTTACTATTCATAAAAATTATTTTCATCTCATTGAACCGAATTTTACTCCTTGATATTAATCGTGTCTCTTGGATTTTCGAAATTACACCCACAGAAGCGGTAAAATTAAGTTTTATGAAAAATTTAGTTTTTTAACTACCACTTAGTGGATTCACTATTCATCAAAAAAATGAAGTTTTTCTGAAAAATACCAAAAATTCACACTAGGATAATTTCGATATTCCGAAACCAAAAATGAAGTCAATTTTGAAAAATAAAATTTATAAATTTCAAAAATTGGGTATTACTATTCATAATGGCTAGTTTGATTGGTTGTGGTGTGTTAGAACTCGATGTTGTGTACAACACACGCTATTGCATTATTCAAAGAGAAGCGTACCGTAGAAGCTTGGGGTGTTATAGTTTTCACTTTATATCCACTAGTCTATAACTAACTAGTTATTGGATATTTAGTCGGAAACCTTTAATTATATGCTCAGTACTGGTATGCAAGGGATCTGTACTAGGTATATAGTGATTCCTGTAGGAATTCCCCTTTATCCATGTCTTCCCAAACTTCTTATAAATAATTTATATTATACTATAACACACTTCCATGATATCAACACATGATATTATTCACCCTGATACCTTGAAAATTATTTAATAGTTATTCTAATAATTTCTTCAAGATATCAACATGATATTATGAATCCATCAACGATTCCCTTATAAAATTACATTGATTTTAAATTATATTACTAATAAACACTTAATGATATAATTAGAACCATAAATTATTGTTTAGGATCATGAATAAACTATGAGATATAGGAGACAGTTACAATAGATATGGAGACCAAAAAATTTCTAGGATGATGAGAGTAAAATTTTGGATCTCCAAAATGGTAGTGTTTCACACATTTTTATGAACATGAAAATGGGGTTCGCAAAGATCCATTTTAAAGGAAAAGTGGAATGTGCATTGGGCACATTGTTTTTAAATATGGAATAGAACATGTATTTATGTATGGATATATTCATATATAAATGTTTCAAATGAAAAAAGTTATTTCATACCTATTTAACATTTCTAAAAAAATTTGGTAGAAAATAGAGGTTTATTTCTCGATATCTGAACATATTATAGAAGTGAAGCATTGAATATTAAATTTTAGTTTTCCATCCAATGGTTCAACAATTTAGCCACTGAATAGATGACTAAGACTTTACGATCTCCAAAAATATTTTACCCAATATGGTAATAAATCAACGATCAAAATTATATTCCAATTGAATTGAAATATTTTTTTAACAATGTGAAAACTAAATATGTTTTATTACTATTCCATGGATTTTTTCCTATTTTTATTCTTCTTTAATAAAACCTATTCAAATCAGTACATCTGATGATGTAAATATCAAATGAATCTAAATTATCCTTTTTAATAGAATTTATTATTTTCTAATTTAATCAAATGAGGATAAAAATTGATTATTGAATTTGGAGTTTAAAACAAAAACCAATTTTATAACAATGGAATGAGTGTTAACTAAAATAGTGAATCACGATGCGATCACTCCCCCACTAATGAAAATATCAATCAAATAGAAAATTACCATATAAAAAAAATATTTATGATGATATTCCATAGATCGTGGAGACATAACATTTAATGAAGATTTACATCATGGTAGAAGTGTGAAAAAAGAATGAACCACACTAAGAAATCAATATTAGTAATCATGAAAATGAATATCTAGTAAACTATATAAATAAAACCTCAATGAAATTAAATTTATTATTCGTAGAAATAAAATCAATGAGTAATTCATGCAATTAAATTCCTACATCTTTATGATAATCATTTCATGATAATCATTAAAATTTATAGAAAGTAGATACAATTAATTTATTTTTTTGACCTAACAAATTACATTCACTAAATTAGAACTATATAATTTCTAGTAAAATTTAAAAAATCACTAATTTATGAATTAGTAGAAATAAAACCTAATATCCCAACCTAGGTATCCCCGTATGTTTTACATTTCATAACTCCTCTCATTATTTATTATTATTTTTTGTTTTTTTTCATTTCATATAATACAAAAGTTATATAATAGGTACACACACATTATTCAATCATAACGGTTGTAAAACTAATCAGATAAGTAAAAAAAGGGGTAATGATTTTGGAAAGATTTCTAACATTAAACCAACTGATATACAAATTCATTTAAGAGTAAAATGTTCACATTTTCTTGTTGTGGGTATTGAGGTGTGAAAATATTAAATGAAATTATTTTATTATAAAATATTCCATATAAATTATTACCATTTTAGTTTTTATAGGGATATGACTAATCATATACTTCTAAAATAACTAATTATATAAAAATTTACAAATAATGTGAATGTTTTGGTTTAACATAGATTCCATAGGTGAAATAAACTTTCTGTAAATGATTTCACAACATGAAAATGGAATTTAAAAAAGAATATTATATTAATACCATGATTATATGATAATATAATTTTATTATTTTTTTCAATCAATTGAATTAATAAAAAGAATAAGAGAGATAAAACTGAAAATTCACTGAAATAAGAAAAAAAAGTGAAAAATAAGAATGATTGAAAATGTCTTAACTAACTCAAGAATTTTCCCACACACCTATAATTTATATCTTCATTCTATAATTAAATATATGGTCTAAAATATAGATAATGCATGGTGGGTGTCACTAATGTACAGTTACATGAAGGTGGTGTTTCGCCCCTAGTGACTCTAAAAGGGTTCCAATGAAGTTCTTTAGCCACTGACTAATTAAGTTGAATGAATATTTGGTTTCTTAATTATCATCCTAAATATCCCTAAAAGGATAGATTTTATAAATAAAATATGAGATAATGTTTTGGGAAAAAATCTCACATTGGTGAATATTTATCCTTTTTTTGTAATGGATGACCTGGTACCAAATGTGGAACTGATTATAAAGTATGAGGTGGCCATGGACAGACTTCATTATTTTCTTATAGATCCCATAATTCTCATATAAATCTATTTATATTTTATTCAACATCAAAATCAATATTTTCCTCTAATAACATGGACCATAATTACTATAATTACATTTTTTTAATTCTTTAAAACATGTGGTGCTCTATCTCAATAGAGAAGAGAAAATCCATTCTAAACATAATATGATAAGATTTAATTTAAATAGAAGTTATTTAAGTACTATGGTAAGGCCATAATGAATCATTTTGTATAAGAAACTAATATTTTTAGTGTTTTGGGACATTTTTTTCAAGAATCCATTTTACCTCTCGATTGTATAACTCTACTTTTTCATTGGTTTATGGGTGATATTCTCTTGAAACACAATGACATAACCCAAAGTAACAAAAACAATACTATATTTTATAGTTATAGAAATGAGAAACTTCATCACAGATGATGAAACTAAGAAATTCAAACATATAGATGGTGTAAGATCTAGAAACGTCCACAAATACCTATGAGTCATTAGTCATTTTAGCTCATTCTTCATTCCATTTAGATTATTTTTCCATTATAAAAAGAATTTATAGGATTAAAAAATAATTTGGAAGAACCCACATAAAATCTATGGCCCAAACATAATCATGTTTCATTTAAACAAAAGGGCTATTAGGGATTTTAATTTATTTAAAGCGCATTATATTTCCATTAATAGTGAGTAAATGTCCAAAAAAGTAATTGAAATACCAAAATATTGTTAGAAAAAATATCACAGAATCAAATACCTTCTGAGTTTTCCAATGGGGACCGATGTGTCCCCAATATGAATGAGTGTGATATAACATGATGCTTGATTGAGACACCCCATCAAAAATTAAACACTATAGGTCATGAACAATATATATTCACTAAAGTTATGGGCATCCAAAATAAACCAGTGTGACTCATGTTTAAGATTCACCAAATGTTTTTTATTGAATTCAATAGTAATATAGGATTATACAAAATAATTCACCCCATAACCCTACTAAGTAATAACATACTATACTATATATGATTTATCATTATGAAACATGTGGTTTATATGTGACATGGTGATGACATAATGGTCTAGTGTGGAAGGACTATACCGATATTATCATCTACCACATTATCTAAATCTTTTTATCACTAATTTTTAAATTGAATTAATGAAAGATGAGATTACAATCAATGAGATTTGGTTTGGCTTCAAATTTATTATGTTGACACTAGAGAGATACATGGTTAGAAAACATAATCACTTTAGACCCTAAAATACACTAACTAAATTTATCGAAGGTAAACACAATGGAATGAAATTATTTTTCATTTTTGATGTAGTTTTTCTTTTATAGATTTAGTGTGTATAAGGAATATAAAATAAAATTTAGTGATTCATTGAAATTTTTTGATGATATAAAAGTAAATACATAGTTTGTTGTTTAATAAATGAGCTCAAATGGTAAATACCACTGAGGTTTTTTGGATTACCATATGTGATGTGAGACTCTATTTTTGTAATTTATTAAGTCCTCAAAACACATATTTGGGCATTTCAGGGGTTTGGATGTGGATTGATGACGTTTTTGTCCTTCCCCCCTTTATGTATATATATTTTATCACATTTTCACTAGAATAACCATACAATTATTTGTTCTTTCTTGTGGTCAGTTTGTATTTTCTTTTGTTCAGTTGGGTTTTTCATGTGGTTTATTGGTTCCTTGTTGTGTTCAATAGATTCCCTTTCATTGTTTGTAGTTATCTAATACATTTTTCATTGAAATTTCAATTAGATATTATCATATTCAATTCAGTCATTCATATGATCGATCTATTTTTTCTCATGGTCGATCCCTTATCATTGTTGGTTCAAAAATTTGTGAAATTTTCTTATTTTAAAAAACATCAATATTTTACAAAATGAGGTGAAAAATGATTTTAACATATATTGAATATTTTAAATATTAAGTAATTTTGAAGCCAATATTTTGGTGATATAATATTGTATTTTGTTTTGTTAAACATTTTTTAAAGAGATCATTCTATATGTTTTAAATGAAATAAAATTAAATGAAAATTAAAATAGATTTTTGACCCTGTTAATATTCATAGTAATTCCAGGACCAGTATATAACATTTTAAAGTTTAGGTATCTTTAACATTAAAGTATTTTATTGTTTATATGGGTTCTAGATGAACATTAACCATATTCTTGAACATTGAGAGTTTCTTTTTTTTTACCTAGATCCTTTCTACTCATGAATTTCGGAAAGTTCAACATCTCTATTACCTATATAATTTCAATAACTGTGCTTCATGTTTGTGATAATTAAATGTTTCGATTTCATATCAATCACTTACCATCATGTCTATATGATTGATCAAGCCCCTAACTTCATGAAATCCTGTCATGGAAACCATCTTGTTTTCCTATGATTTTGGTGTAGTGTGTTTTGGGATTTATTTTCTTGGTATACGTTATATGTAATCTATTGTTTTTCATGTGTGTAATCAGAAATATTTTATCTTCCAGGGGGTGTATGGTATATATTAACAAATGAATATAATTAACTAGATCAAATTAAAGAAAATTAAAGGGTATACAAGTAATCACCTATGTTTATCAATTTCCTTTTTGTTTCTAATTTTTTTTATTGAAACACATAACTTGTTTCTATTAGAATATTATGGCTGTTATAAACTTATTATCCCATATTTAGGATTTATAACCATTTATTTATTTTTAATTTAAATATAAAACTAGTAATAAGATTAATAAATATATGAATATAATAACTATTACCCCTTGTAAATCATGATGTGTGTGAAAATACATATACCCAAGAAGGTAATTTAATATGGAAGAACCCTACCAATACCTCTTTATTTAATATATGGGTTGTAATTGTGTTCTGCTATGATGCTATTATGTTTTTTGTTGACCTTGTGGTGTTGTAGACTTTGTGGAATATGAACGATATTGGGGGTGACTAGTTCAAATGCAAGATGTGTTGTGGGTAGTGGAAGTGTAGTGATATATATATGGTTGTTGTGTGATTCCTTATTATAGGATCCTATTAGTATTGAAATAAAATTTTTAATAGTGGAATTTGATAATGTGGGTCAAGAATTACTATTTGGTAAATGAATATGTTAACTGACTATTAAAAAATTAATTAGTCAAAAATGAAAGTTAAATTTTTGTGTTATATTAAGTGGTTATCCATAAATTATTAAAATAAATGGTTTTATTAATGAAAAATGGTTGTTAATTCAATGATCATGATATGTAGTTGAAACTATAATTGAAATAAATGAAACTATGGGATTTTTGTTATTGTTCTGTAGATAGGTTGCATCTAGTTTATTCCAAAATCTAGTATCATTAGTATGGTATTGTTGATAAGGTTAGGGAGAAAAATTATTGATGTCATCCCATTAAGTCGTTCTTCTTTTATTCTAGTATACATATGTTTTTATAATATTTGGTTACTTTTAAAATAACACCACCCACATTGGGTACTATGTACCAAAACCTAGATTCTCATGGTGTTTTCTTAAATATAACTATATTGAGGATGAAATAGAAGATTAACACATCTTCACCACACATCCTTAAATAGTAGTGTCAGTAAATTTTATAGTTGGTGGAATATCATATCTCTTGATGATGACATAGTTTTTGGAGATAATTAAAGATAGTATGTCATATATAGTGGGGGTTTTACATGGTAAAAGGAAGGAATGAGGTAGATGACCTTCATGTTCGTAATTCCTTACTACCCTTGTTGTGAAGTTTCAAATGGGTATGTGATGATGTGGCCATGGAACAAGAGATGTGAATGATGATATTGATTCCATCATTGGATGATAGGACCAATGAAATGCTAAGGTAAGTAGGGTTGTGACCCAACCCATATAAGATACCACTTGATATGTGTTGATGTGATCACATGAAATCGACAGGGGAATAAGATAGTTGATGTCAGATCATGATAGTGGATGCTTAGTGTGAATGGGTATGAATTGCACTTTTCTTAAATTTTTATTGATATTTTCATTCCAAATGATTTCATTATTTTATGAGTGGTTCATGGTATGTTTGGAAAATATCATCTATCGGTCTACATTCTTCATAGATCATCAGTTTGTTTCAAGTTAATTAGTATGATAATTTCACATTTTAATGGTATAACTTGGGAATGGTTTTACTGAGTATACAAGTTACACTCACCACAACTATATATAAAGTGTTTTTAGGTTTCAATTTTGGCTATGGATATCTATATTGGAATTAATAGCTTCTATATCATAGATTATATAATATAACTATCACTTTTTTCTTTTTCATAATTACTTTTTATACTTTTCTTTGAGTTTCATGACATACACATGTGGGATGGTTGAGTTTGTTTTATATTATGTGGTATATTGTTTTTAGTTTTTTATAATTTCTCTACAATAATTCTTGTAATGTGTGTAATAGATACCTTTTGAGTGTTTATTCATCTTTGGTTCTAGTTTCCATCATATGGCTTGATGGTGGTTCAAAATTAGGTCATGTATTCTCTTTAATACCACCACAGTTGGGGTACCATCCTGTGGGGGCCTGACAATGTAGTATAAATGATTTTTTTCATCGATATTATGAAATTTGGAGTGAGTAATTACTGAGTCTTGTGTAGAAATAATAAAGAAACAACATTAGTCTAAATTAGTCTGTGATGTAGTAAAGTATAATAGATAGGTAACATGCATTTTGATCATCATGTGATCTAAAAAATTACTTTAATCTTACCTAACACCCTACAAGAACTACTAAAAAAATTCTTTTAACAATTATATGTACTTTCATTTCTAACTAAATTAATTGATAAAGAAACCCATTATCACCGCTAGTAAAATCATTGTTATGGAACCCCATTATCATTATTAAATAAAATCACTCATAAAGGTCCCTAGTTATCAGTTCTAATAAAAAAATCACTAATAAAGGGGGTATCATTATTAGTGCTAAAAATGAACTGATAGAGGGGGGGGGGCTTTTTCAGTACTATGAAAAAACTGTCAATAATAGAGGCCTTTATTTGCACTAGGAAAAAGTTCTTATAATGGGTGGCCATTCTCACTAATTTTTTACTAGCACAAATAAAGGGGATATTTCAAAAATAAATATTTAATTACAAATAATATGTTAATATATAACTATATATATTGATATAAATATAATATATTTTTCAAATATGATTTCGGTATGGCTAATTATATATTTACACTTAATAAATAATATTTTTAGTGAACATAGATTATAAAATAAATAAAATAATAATATTAAATAATAATTTTCTATTTATTATAATGTTATAACCATGTAAGAACAACTTCATTGTAAAATATATATATATTATTGATCATTATTATATTAGTTGAAAATATGAATTGAACTAAAAATGACCATAACACTTCATATGGGTGTCCCTTTGGGCTCTACCACATATCATATTGAATCCTATAAATAATAATATGCCTTGATGATAAAGGGAAACCCCATTCACAATTATTGAGGCCAAAATTCCCAAAAGTCCTCCAAAACTGAGTTTTTAAGTCAAGGTATCCTAATATTTTAACTTTTTATGGATGTTTAACCTCATTTAAGGGGGCCTTATAGTCTTTTTTGGGTGTTGACTAAATTTATTCCCATATATTACTTTCATATTCATATTATTATTTTTATGTTTTATCAATTTTCATTAAGAATTTTAATTTATATTTAAATATAATAATATTTTATAATATTTAAATATATTAAATAAATTGTATAGATACATATTTATATAAAATTATATTTTAAGAATATAAACCATATTAAAATAAATATATATTTTTTAATTTCATTTATAATAAATAATTATCTATTTTGTTGAACTTATAAAACTGCATTAATATTTACATTTATACTAACGAAAGTAAATGTTTTAATATATAAATGTGTGTGTGTGTCAATGAAACAAATATATATTTATGTGTATATTCAAATATATGTAAATAAACACATACATACATATATATATAATTGTCTGTGTATGTGAAAAATATATTTATGTACTCACGTTTTTAAATATGTGTGTACTTGTGTGTGTATAAATATTGAGTGTATACATTATATAAAAACGTATTTTTACATAAATATGACATTATCATTAAATATTGTATATAAATTATTTTATAATATATATATATATATATATGTATATATATATCTCTCTTATATATATAAATGTGTATTGATAAGCAGAAATATATATATATTCAATTATATGTATTGAATATTAATATACAATATATTTAAATAAATATATATATATATATATATATATATATATCAAACACACATCCACACTCACATAATAAATATTTTATAAATGCATTTAAAAATAATTATATATATATGAATAAAAAATATGTATGTAAATATAGAAAATTAAAGATACATTATTTCACAATATACATGAAATTAATGAAGGGTAGTGGTATATAGTTTCTATTTGAAAATGTAATTTTGGAGGTCAAATCGAGGCATGCACATGGGGGTGAGAAGCAGTCTAGTCCCCTAAGGAAGGGAGTCACAAGCATTGAAGAAGGGGGTGCATATGGGGCGATCAGTGGAGAATAGAGAAAGAGGGTCTAAATCACTGATAAAGGGTATAAAAAATACATTTTTTATTTTTTATCATTTCTATAAAAAAACGTGAGAAAGAAAACATTATATTAGTGCTAGAAACGTCACTAATAAAGGATGTATTTTATCAGTTTTTTAGCACTGATAAAGAATCCATTTATTAGTTCTTAATAAAATAACTGATACAGGGTGTATTTATCATTTATTTGTGGTAGCACAGGTAATGGTGGGATTCTAACCTTGATTCGGTAGTCAACACTTTATAAGAACTGATAAAGGGCCTTTACTAAAATTGTTAAAATCTTGTTTTGTAGTGGTGGAGATATAATGCTGAATGTGAGGTTGAGACCTAAAGATGTACATGCATCATGCTTGTTTTTATTTATTATTTAACTATGTTTATCTGGAATTAAATTGTAAATAATTAATTTGTCTAAATATGTTTTTATTATATTGGGTTTAGGTTTCCTTCACTTGTGGTTTTATAGAGGTGGATCCTAGTTATCTTCTACTTATTCCTCAGGAGGTGGTGGTGCATTAGGTCGACCCAGTTTATATTTAGAAGATAAATCTTATATATGAAGTGGTGTTTTGGTAGTGGATATGTCATTATTTCTAGTATCATATTATGATAAAGTATGTAGGGAGTGTCTCTGATAAATAGATAGAACATTTGATATATGAGGTGGATATTGCCTTCAGTATCATCTAGGGATGAGTAGTGTAAGGGGTTTCATTGGTAGCCAGTCAATTGTGGGGAGTATTGCACTAGTTGGTGATTTTATACCACAGAGAGGGGACATATGAGGATATTTGCTCGGTTAACTTCTTGAAGGAGTCTTATATTGAGTTCTTATCGTCAGTGGTGAAGGGAAAAGGTAGTAGGATATGATCTCATTTCCTTAGGCAAGTCTATTAAATTTATTTCTCAGGATCATATTTAAGGATATAATGTTCATTGATCAGGATAAAGTATAGTTTAATTAAAAATTATTACATACATTTATGCATGAATTTTTAGAATTGATAAAAATATAGATTTATCACCACTAAAAAAGTGATGATAAAATAGATATTTATTTTCTCTAAAAAGATAACTGATAAATATTAATATTATCGATGCTTATTAACTTTTAACTGATAAAAGATATCTTTATTAGTGCTTTTGTATGCACTGATAAATGTTTCATGATCTATTTTAAGAACCCAAACCATTTTTAACTAGTTTGTGATATCTGAAGCTCCCCATTGAATAATCTTGCTATCGACACTCCTCATTGTTGAATCCATGATCAAATCTAGTCTAGAATTAAGGCTACAACTATTCCTAGTCTCGAATCTAAGTATCATGCAATTCAAAGGGTGAATGAAACCAAGGATCAAATGAAATCTAGGTTTTCTGATACCCATAATTTCCATTGGTTATATACTGAAACTCTTCATCCCATTTCTGTTTATCCCAACACATCTAATTGAACTATCCCATAATAAATCAACTCAAAATTCATTTTTTATATATATTTAAGTATCATCTTCACTGATTGTATGTCTCTCTCATTGGGACAATATTGGTAATGTGCAACTTGAAATATGTCAAATCCAATGTTGGTTCTTGGTGTTGTTAGGTATAATAAGCTTCAATACATGTATTCCAAAACATCTACATCTTTTATATTTTTATTTTTAGAAAACCTCATCCACATAGTGGTCAGTGATATCATTTTTTAAAATAGAACACTACAAATCACATGGATGATAAAATATATGACATCATTTGGGTCTTATATTATGTCATCCATTAATTGAAAATTAGAGGGTTGAGTGAGGTGGAATTTAAATATAGGTTTACCCCATTTTATTTTAATGGTAATTCTAGATGATTTTTTCAAAAAATTTATGATAAAATATATGACACACCGGAATAAATATATAATGATTTTTTCATGAAATTATTTCTTAAGATAATGTGAAATAAAATATGGTGTAAAATTAATTAATTTATTTAGGAGGACAATGAGCATTTTCATGAGGATTGTGATAGATTTAGAAGAACTATGAAATTTAGAAATCATCAATATTGTTCAAACAATTATACATACACATTTTAGGAAATTCTAATCGCATAAGAGTAAACATTTGTAGATTTGTCTTATGGAGGGATCAGTAGTGAAGAAAATGTTAAAGAACACTAACATATTTCTAACAACATTGAAAAATATTCATTTCATAATTATTCTAGGTGGAGAACCATTTCTAGGAGACAAACCACAATTTATACCAATGAAAAAGATCATTCCACTTGATTATTTATTAAAAATATTAAAAACCCTCTTATAGATAAATGAAACCACAGGGGAATGTTTTAGAAATAAATTTGTTTTCCCAAATTTTGATATACCTTCCTATATCTATGAGAATTCCATATTAGTTGGGAGTGGACATATAATACAAAAAATTTATTAACCATTTTTTGATAACTATAACATGGGATAAAATTAACATCCAACCCATTACTAGTGACAGAAAGGAATGAAAAGACATACCACTCCTTAATTTCAACACTAATCTTGGTTACAATTCTAATTAAAACCATGAAATGAAAATTATGGTTTTCATTATCATTTCAAAGACATATTTAAAAAAAATAATATGTAGGTTTATGTCATAATGTTATCTACATAATTCAGATAAATAAAAAATAGATTATGTATTTAAAAATCCATGAGTCACAAATGAGTTAATTTTCATGAAATATCGATGGTTGGGATATGGTTAATCTATTTTTCACCACTAAACTAAATACTAGGTATAATTATATTGACTTCCAAAATAGTAGTGGTGTTCAGACTAACACGGAATATATACATGATCCTATCTCCCACAAAATAAAAATATTAATAAAAAACATAGAAACCTAAAAATGATTAATTTTGAAACCATGAAATAAACAATAAAAACACCATATCTATTATTTATTATGAGTAACTCTTCTAATTTCACTAAAATTATTACTATAAAACCACTTGGTTTTGATAACATTTATTTCTTCTATCCTTGGACCAATTTTTCATGTCACATTGTTCTTCTTCAGATAAAGATCCTTATTCAATGATTTGATACCATTATCATCCTTATCAAAAACCCCAAATTATTTAGGCTCTATTTGGAAAAAACGAGGTCATTTTTAGTTTCTTACTCCTTGTAGAGTTCATCAAAATATTCTGATCATGAATTACATTTTACTTATTATTTTAAGCTTTTCTTGTATATCTTACAATTGATAAAAATATAGACATATTTGAAATGATAACTAAGTCATTAATAATTATTAAAAATCAATTCATTTCTTTCACCACACATTTAATTAACAATATCTATGTTTTAATTTAATCCATCTAAATATATATCATTCTTTAACATTGGATTTTGGTTCCACCATTCAGAATATCTAATTAGAATCCATGTAACACCCAAAAATGGGAGTCATTAACCTTTGATAATGAATATATTCTATTCTATTTATTTATTTTATATATATTATTTTATGAACCCCATAGGATATATTTACATTCTCTTGGATGATTCAAAGCTCAAATCCAATATATCTAATTTTCTCTTTATCCTACACACTAATTGATTGATTGATTGGAAAGATAAAATTGGGTTTTTTATTATTATTCTGTATTTACCATTGGTATATCCCCATTTTCAAGAATTTTTTCATAAGACAATCATTATACATATAATTAATGTATTATTTCATTTTTTTTATATTTTTATTTTTAGCATTACTCATTTAATAATTTTTTTATTGTACAAGTGGACCCTTTTATTAAATTTGGAGTGGTTCATTCAAATATGATCATGATTTTAAGGTATTTTAATTAGTGTAACACCCGAGCTTCCACGATACGCCTCTCTTTCAATAATGCAATAGCTTGCATTGTACGCAAGTTCGAGATTCTAACACACCACGACCAATCAAAATAGCCATTATGAATAGTAATCTCCAAATTTTGAAATTATATATATTTTATATTTCAAAATGGACTTCATTTTTGGATTCGGAATATCGAAATTAGCCTATGTTGATTTTTTGGTATTTTTCTGAGAACATCCAATTTTTTATGAATAGTGAAAAATAAGTAAAAACAACTTTTTTAATCAAAATAATTTATAATGATAAATTATAATATTGAGTTGTTTTAAAGTGTAATTAGAATATATGTTTACCATTTTATCCAATGGTGGTCATTAGAATTAATTTCACTTTGAAATTGGACATAAACAATTGTCTATCGTTTGATATATATTGTTTCTTAAAAACAAGCTATTTGTTGTGACAATGGGAATTAATTATAAAATTAATTAATGAAACTTATATGATTGGAATTTTGTAAAATAGAAATCATTTTTGAATTCGGAATATCAATTATAGATTATGGTGAAATTTTGGCATTGTTCTGAAAAACATCAATTTTTTATGAATAGTAAAACAACTAAGTGGTAGTTAAAAAACTGATTTTTCGTTTAAATGAAACTTTACCACTTCTGTGATTTGATTTTCAAAAATCCTACATACATGGTTTTCATTAGGAATTAAAATTTGGTTCAGTGGGATCAAAATAATTTTTGGTGAATAGTAACTTTTAAGTTTAATTAATCGCGATTAAAGGTAATTAGTGAAAGTTAAGGTAAAAATGATATTATAAAAATATGAAATTACCTTTACACTTGTCCTACCCATATTGGATGATTCATTTCCGACCATGAAAATCCATGGGTCAACTTGGGGACCCCATGGAGCCACTTTGGTAAGAAAATGACATTAAAAACTTTAAATTTAATGTTAAAATAAAAATGTCACAAATATGAGTTGTTTTAGTAAATCAATTTTTAAATGGGGTTATACAACTCATATTTTTGACTATAAATATTCATTAGAAATATAAAATTCTTTCCTACATCATGATATTTGTTTTATAATTTTTAGACATTAAATAAATTAAATTATTTATGACACCATGACGATGCAGCGATTACCTTATTAATTAACGATTTTAATAAAATGGAAGGATAATATAAAATCTAAGAATTACACTTGTCCAAAGCCTATTGGATGAGTATATTTCTAACCCTTATCACCTAAGACTATAAATATATAAGTTTGAGACCTTTAAAATCCGAAAATCATTATATAATAAAGTAACATTTCATGACATTCCAAGAGTGCCCCTCTTCTCCTCTAATAAAAGGCCCCCACCAATACCACCTTATTTACACCTTCCAGGCCATTTGGCTCGGCCAAACTCTTCCCAAATACTCTCTAAAATTACCTCTATTACTCCTAGAAGCCCCACTTTGGGCATAAATTTTCCCAAGGAAGCATTTGGCACAAATCAAAAATAGTTACCCGTTTTATAGGTACTGTTTTCTCTCATGTTCTTATGTTTTATTTTGATTCTCCAACCCCTTAAACTCTTTTGATTACTTTATTTTGTAACAAAACCAGTATCTCCAATATACTAGGATTTTTATATGAGAATTATTTGTTTTACACTTTCACACACCTTCGTCTAATGGTTAAAGAACATACTGTTTCTGTGGTTGGTAAATTTCTGCCTCACGAAACGATGATTGTTCAATCTTCTTTTAACACCTCTCATGGTGGCCATTAGGATGAAACTATTTTTATATATGATATATATTATGTTTTTTTTCATTATGATTCTTTATTTTTCATTTATGGCATACCTTTATGATTTCCATTGTGGGTAAACGCGATAATTTCATTTTAGGAAGTGCGGACTACCGCCCCCTCAAAGTGATTTGAATCGTTAATGCCATATGTGGGATGTATAAAGGATAGAGTAAATGGTGTTATACATTATATTATATTGGAATTATATTATACCTTTATATAATTATAATTTCATTCTATTAAATATGAAATAGAAATGAAATTAGCGTTCATGCGTACGTACGGCTTACCGTCTCCATGAAAGGTGCATTTCATTTCTTACCTCTAAATGTTATGTAATATTATAAATGAATTTATATACTAGATATATATGATATATATGACATCTACATCGTGAATAAAACTCTGTATAAAATGGATATTCTACCACATAAACAACTTGTAATTATAAGAAGGTTATTTTTGACTCAAGTACCAAAGATCGACAAAATGACCATTATTAACTTAAATAATTACATAATGTTCATAACATGGTAATAAGTGATATAAAAGGATTAATGAACATGTAAAAGGTTCTTAAGCAAAAAGAAATTAACTCTAGTTTATTATTCAGTAGGTTAAAGAATGATCGAGTCAAGTCGGACACGAGGTAAGGGAACTTCTTAACCCAATTTCCATTCTTTGGGTTAATCTCCTACTTTAAAATTATTTCATGATATTATTATGTCTTATCTTGTATTTATACATTCATTATGTGTAAATAAATTGAATACACATAATATATCTATTTTATTTGAAAAATTATCTTTGTAAGGGAATTCGTCTCAATCTCCATTCATTGAGGCATATTTTGTTTTATACACAAATTTCTTTTATACGGTGTATAAACCCCTTTGAATATTACTTTTATTCAAAATGAATCTTTTAATACGAAGTGTTTTTACTAAATGAAAGAAGGAATGTTTTTCTCTTACATATGTGGCAACAACGACTTCCACATCGCCATGACCATTATTTGAGTTTCGGATTCCTCTACAATCCTTAACATTTTTTTAAAAATGAAAAATAAATATCAAGATTTAATTTTCATTTATTTTGGTATTGAAAATGGTTTTGAAAGTGTTATTATTATATCAATGTGTTGTATTGATATCTTGTGATTGAAATGTGGAAATTTTATGTTTCCTTTATGCATATTTTATGTGATATTATTATGTTATGGTTTATGATATGTATAAACCTGTTCATATGAGGAATGCATTGGACTTAATAAGTGACTGGTGGAGCCCGCTATAGGTCCTCGATGAATCGGTAGGTCTCATGAGACAAACTTGTGTCTTGGCACGAGGCCTTGACAAAATCTTATGGTAGACTTGGCACGTGGCCTTGGCTACATGGTTATGATAGTCTGGAATTATGTATTCCATCATTATGAAAGTGGTTATTGATATTGCATGTGATTATTCGACTAGTAGAATATCCATGTGAATAAGTAAATGGCATTATTTAATTTTATTTTTTCCATATTATGTTGAAGTTCAAGTTTAAATGGCTTTTGTTTTATTTATACATTTCCTTAAATATTTATGTTTATTTATGAAAGCATCCGCTATTATGTTATCCCTACTGAGCATCTGAGCTCACCCCTTTCAATGTTTTATTTTTCCCAAGATGTGAAGAAATATTTTATGACTGACCTACAGGGATAGTCTGAAGGAGATAGAAGTTTGGACTATGGAGACTATGATATTGTGAGTTTTCACTTTATGATATAATGTAAGACTTATTAATGTATCTAGTGTTTCCAATTCTTCTAAACTAATCAGTCTTTCGAGACATGATCTTTTGTGATCATGCCAATGTTACGAAGTAATGCACCAACTTTGGGTAACTGGGGTTGGGGCATTACTGTAACACCCCGAGATGTTATGAAAAATATTCTTTTTGATGTCATTAATGTATTGTGTTGTGCACTACACCAAAATAAGCTTTAATAACATGCATCTTTGACTTGCCTTGCATTACACGCAATCACGACCTTCCTTGATAGCGTGTGGAGTACGCAATAACGAGTTTCACTAAACAACAATATACTATTAAAATATTATTAAAACTAGCCGTTATGAATAGTAATAACCACTTTTTTAAATTTTGTAAATTTTATTTTTCAAAATGGACTTCATTTTTGGATTTGGAATATCGAAATTAGCTTAGGGTGAAATTTTGGTATTTTCGGATAACTTTCATTTTCTGATGAATAGTGAAAATTACTAAATTTTAATTAAAAACAACCTTTTTAATAGAAATAATTAATAGTGATAAATTATTAATTTGAGTGGTTTTAAAGTATATTTAAAATATATTTTTACAATCTAATACAATGTTGGTTATTGGATGTAATTTTACATTTAAACCACACATAAACAACTGTCAATCTTTTGATTGTTATTATCTCTTAAGAACACACTATTAGTTTTGACGACGGGAATTAATTTTTAAATTAATTAATGCAATTGATATGTTTTGAATTTTGTAAAATAGACATCATTTTTTAATTTATAATATCAAATATAGCTTAGGCCTAATTTTTGGTATTTTTCTGGAAACATTCATTTTTTGATGAATAGTGAAACCACTATGTGGTAGTTAAAAAAATTAATTTTTCATAAAACTTAATTTTACCGCTTCTGTGAGTATAATTTCAAAAATCAGAGAGACATGGTTGATGTCAGTATGTAAAATGTGGTTCAATGAGATTAAAATAATTTTTGGTGAATAGTAACTTTTTACTTTTTTTTACCATAGTTAAAAGTAAATAGGGTAATTAAGGGTAAAAATGAAATTATTATTACCCTAACACATGTCCTAATTCTATTGGATAAGTTTAATTCGACCAAAAACTACCTTAGGAATAAAAGATGAACATTTAGGCCCACTTGGATTAGATTGTGACATTTATTATTAATTTATTTAATGAAGGGTTAAAATAGTTAAAATCAATGTTTAATAAGTAAAACATTTGTAATATAGGGTTATACATAAGATAAATTCGACTATAAATATTCATTAGAAAGCTTACAAGATTTACTACATAATGATATTTTATTTTTAATTTTTATACATTAAATAATTTAATTTATTTATGACACAAAGATGATGTAGTAATTATGTTATTAGTGAAATATTGACATAATTGATGTTATAAATACCCAAATAAATGAAATTTTAGACTTTTTATGAATTACACTAATTTTATAGGTTAATATGACATGTTAGTATAGATTTACTTATCTTTTTTCGAACTAATCATTCTGTTATGATTTTCACAAAAATCAATTACTAAATAGTGTGAAAATTGACATGAAATAGTTGTTAAACAAATATTATATTATTAATTGTTATTTTATTCCTAAAAAACTAAGGATTGGCCAAATGACTTAGATAAGGTTATATATATTAATAATAAACAACTTGGGGTTCGTTTGGCTTCTTATAGTATGTTTATTAACCTTATAGTGTAAGAACACTAAAAGACACGGTAAAAGTAAAATTATCTAACTTAAAGTTAAATATTAATGATAAGGTTAAAATAGGATCCTAAACTTGTCTAAATTCTATTGGATGAGAGGATTTAGACCCATATACACCTTAGATTCTAAATAAATCAATTTGGAGCTATTTAAAACATAATTTGGCTTTATAATAAAATAATAGTTTTAGTTTTTCCAAAGGAGCCCCTCTCCTCCCTTATAAAAGGGCACCTCCTCCCTCTCTTCCTCACACCACTTTGAGACTTCATGCTCGGCCAACCCCTACCAAATCCTCTTATCCACATCCCTAGAAACATCCTAGAGGTTCTGGTCTTCTTCAAAGACCAATTTTAGTGCCCTAAAAGGAGATCTCAAAGAGATGCTTCAAAGAAGAGGTAATGTCCGTTACCAATTCTTTCAACTTTATTTCTTCTTCTACTTCTTCTTATTAGGTTGTTTCATTATGGAGTAATAACATCAGTATCACTCATATACTGATATGTTATTATAAGTATGGAAAGTGATTGAGATATTTTTGGGAAAAAAAGATGATATGCGCATAATAAAGGGAAAACGAGAAAAATAAATATTTGACAGTATTCATGAGCTCATGGTTGATATAAGGACTAAGTGATATCATGGTTTGAGTATATAGAATTTTGAGGATTTTGGTATGTGGAAAGTTTTACCTTTTAACTTTATTCATTTTTTCTCTATGGTTCAATTAATGGGTATTCATTCTTCAAAAGAATACATGATTAAGGTATTCACATGATTGTAATTTTACCAACAAGATATATCTTATGATATATTGGGGATAAATGATGTCATTCACGTGATTGTTATGTGACATTTCAAGTAATAATTTTCTTTATAATATGAGATTGGACCAAAGTATTTTAGATAAGCATAAAGATTGGAATGTATTATGTTGGACATAAGTTAGTATTGTTTAAGGATAGAAGTTTTTTCGATATTATTGATGGGATGTTATATTAATATAGTTTTAGAAAAAGTACAACCTGCAGGACGGGCGACAACCCATCGTGTCGGACAAGGCCGTGGGAATCGAACCCACAACCGAAGTGTGACTAGCCTTTATCACCTACCACTGGCCTACAGGAAGTCCCTGTTTAGTAGAAACTAGTTTTATTATATTAAGCAGTATGATATATGAAGTATAAGTCCATTTTAGGAACCATATATGATTAATCTCACTATATATGGACTTATGTATTTTTTGATAACGTTGCTAACCATTTGTTTGAGACAGATGGAATGACCCATAATTCTATCACATGATCTGCTAACACATCACTAATGACAAATTCAACTTCATTTATTTAATAGATGAAGTGGAAATTGTCCAAAGAACGACCAACGGTGAGACTATACCAAAATCACGAAAGAATTTCTTCTAATTCCAATTTCATCAACTTTAGGGAAATGATCTTGAAAACCAAAAATGTTGTCCTAGTGCTCTTATATCTGATTATTTAGATGGTACCTTAGATCATCACAAATTTATGGCTTTGTGACTGCTGGATTTTCCATAGCCATGTTCTCTACCACTCTCCATCAGAATATGATGGTTAGATTTCTCTTCTATATCCATATTTTCACCCATGTGGAAACCCAGTGATTAGTTTATTTGGGTAACCATTAAGTTTCATACTTTAGTTTTTAAAGCCATGTTTTGGTATTCCTTTTTACGATGTGGGTTTCTATTAAAGAAACTTTCGAGTAGTAAACCATTTATAACCCCGACGAATTTTGAGGGCGAAATTCATTTTAAGGGGGGTAGAATGCAACACCCCGAGATTTTATAAAAAATATTCTTTTTGATGTCATTAATGTATTGTGTTGTACTCTACACCAAAAGAATCATGAACAACACGCATCCTTGACTAGCCTTTCATTACACGCAATGACGACCTTCCTCGATAGCGTGTGTAGTACGCAATAACGAGTTTCACTAAACAACAATATGCTATTAAAATATTATTAAAACTAGCCGTTATGAATATTAATAACCACTTTTTTAAATTTTTTAAATTTTATTTATCAAAATGGACTTCATTTTTGGATTCAGAATAACGAAATTATCTTAGGGTGAAATTTTGGTACTTTTCGGATAACTTTCATTTTCTGATGAATAGTGAAAATTACTGAATTTTAATTAAAAACAACCTTTTTAATCGAAATAATTAATAGTGATAAATTATTAATTTGAGTGGTTTTAATGTATATTTAGAATATATTTTTACAATTTAATACAATGTTGGTTATTGGATGTAATTTCACATTTAAACCAGACATAAACAACTATTAATCTTTTGATAGTTATTATCTCTTAAGAACACGCTATTTGTTTTGATAACGGGAATTAATTTTTAAATTAATTAATGAAACTGATATGTTTTGAATTTGGTAAAATAGACATCATTTTTTAATTTATAATATCAAATATATCTTAGGCCTAATTTTTGGTATTTTTCTGGAAACTTTCATTTTTTGATGAATAGTGAAACCACTAAGTGGTAGTTAAAAAACGAATTTTTCATAATACTTAATTTTACCGCTTCTGTGAGGGAAATTTCAAAAATCCGAGATACACAGTTGATGTCAGTAAGTAAAATGTGGTTCAATGAGATGAAAATAATTTTTGGTGAATAGTAACTTTTTACTTTTTTTACCACGGTTAAAAGTAAATAGGGTAATTAAGGGTAAAAATGATATTATTATTACTCTAACACATGTCCAAATTCTATTGGATAAGTTTAATTTGACCAACAACAACCTTAGGAATAACATATGACCATTTAGGCCCACTTGGATTAGATTGGGACATTTATTATTAATTTATTTAAAGAAGGGTTAAAATAGTTAAAATCAATGTTTAATAAGTAAATCATTTGTAATATAGGGATATACATAAGATAAATTCGACTATAAATATTAATTAGAAAGATAAAAATATTTCCTACATATTGATATTTTATTTGTAATTTTTAGACATTATATAATTTATTTTATTTATGACACAAAGATGATGCAGTAATTATCTTATTAATGAAATATTGACATAATTGATGTTATAAATATCCAAATAAATGTAAATTGAGTATTTTTACGAATTACACTAATTTTCTAGGCACATATGACATGTTAGTATAGATTTAATTAACGTTTTTTTAACTAAAAATTCTGTTATGATTTTCACAAAAATCAATTACTAAATAGTGTCAAAATTGACATAAAATAGTTTTTAAAACAAATATTATATTATTAATTGTTATTTTATTAATAAAAATATATATTTCACCCAAATGACTTATATAAGGTTATATATATTAATAATAAATAACTTGGGGTTCGTTTGTCTTCTTAAAGTAAGTTTATTAACCTTATAGTGTAAGAACGCAAAAAGACACGGTAAAAGTAAAATTATCTAACTTAAAGTTAAATATAAATGATAAGGTTAAAATTGGATTTTAAACTTTTCTAAATTCTATTGGATGAGAGGATTTCGACCCATCCTCACCTTAGCTTCGAAATAAATCAATTTTGAGCTATTTAAAACCGAATTTGGATTTATAATAAAATAATATGTTTAGTTTTTCCAAAGGAGCCCCTCTCCTCCCTTATAAAAGGGCACCTCCTCCCTCTCTTCCTCACACCACTTTGAGCATTAAATCTCGGCCAAACACTATAAAATTATCTTCTCCACTTCCCTAGAATCATCCTAGAGGGTCTGGTTTTCTTCAAAGACCAATATTAGTTCCCTAAAAGGAGATCTCAAAGAGACGCTTCAAAGAAGAGGTAATGTCCGTTACCGATTCATTAAACTTTATTTCTTCTTCCACTTCTTATTCATAGGTTGTTTCATTATGGAGTAATAACATCAGTATCACTAATATACTGATATGTTATTATAAGTATGAAACAACCCTATTTCACCATCTATCCATCCTACGGAAAACGAAATCACCGTGCATGCGTACGTATGGAATACCGTCTCCACGTCGTGGTGTAATCTATTTTCCACCACCACCTTACTTGGATGGGTATAATGTTGTAAATAATAACTATATATGATTATTGTAAAGTGATATTGATTCTAGAATAGTATACATACACTCCAATACAATTCCACGATCATGAGAACGATATCATCGCTCGTGCATATGTACGGACTACTGTCTCCACGACGCGATGAGATTCATTCTCCACGATAACCATTCATGAATGATTATAAAGTATATCTAATAAGTAATCATGAAATATATGACATAATAATGATACTGGATTTATGTGTATATATATGTATGTCATCTACTTAATTCTATTCAACTCAATAAGGAAACAAAAATAACGTTCATGCGTACGTACGGCCTACCGTCTCCATGAACGATGTATTTCTTTCCATTTACTGATCTATTATATATATGTATATTTTGAATATATATTATATATAAATCATGTTTTTCATTCTAGATTTAAGTAATCCTGATATAAGTAATCATATGAATAATTACAACTTAAAACACGAACGTCAAATGAGACGATTTTACCCAAAACGCTCTTTAACATGGAAATTACAAAAGAACGGGTAATATAAAGTCATAAGTGAACCATATATGATATCATAACAAGGAGTATGATTCTGGAATAAGTCAATGACATTATTTAAATCATTATACAGGAGGTTCAGACACTTACGAAGCAAATCGGACCTAAGGTAAGGGAAATATCACAATCTCATTTTTATCCGAGATTGTTTATACATTGGAATTTACTTGGGTGCATTTTATCATCCACATACATGTTTCCTCAATATGTAATATTTAAATCATTCTACAATAGTTTATGTCCAATTTTACCCTTCGGTGAGTTTTTAGTAAAAGATACGAAAGGAATCTTTTGTCGTTTTTCGTACGAGGTACTTTTTGACTTTTCTGACAAAAGTACGAGAAGAATGTTTTTTTAACTTATACGGCATGAATGGATTTTTAAAACATTATTTCCAAGAAGAATCCTTTACAAGTTTTCATGTTTATTTTTAATAAACTTCTTTTAGTTTAGAATTGTATGACATGTTAAGAAAGGAAAAGTGTTTTTGAAGAAGAAAGGATATTTTCCTCAAGAATGGAGTTCAAGTGTTTTATCAAATTTATTTTCCATGTAAGATAATATAGGGTTCAGTTTTTATCCCTATTATTACATTGATTTTATTATGTTGTGATGGAATTATTTTTATGAATTCCTTTATCTTATATGAATTGTTTTATGATGTCACGATATTTAAGAATCCCATTTTTATTACATGGGTTATGCTATGATGTATGGTTTATGATTTTGTGGCACACATAAGAATGGTATCATTATGAGATGGGTGGGACCTATATCTCCCTCCAATTCATTGGGTAATGATTTTATATCTCATGAGATAGACATGGTTGGAACGGCAGGTTAAACCGGTTTAGTGAAACAGGACTGAAATGAGGAGTGAACTCGGTTCAGAAATGGACTTTGTCCACTAAGATAGTCTTGGAAATGAGTCTTGACTAATAAGAAGTGATTCTCTATGATTATGTGTTTATTCCACAAGGTTTCATGTTTTATGTTATGATTATTGGGATTACATTTCACTACTATGATTTATCCCATGTTATGTTATTATGATCTCTTTTGCAGGTTAAGATTTCCAAAATGTTATGTTCTTATGAATATGATGTGATTGATATTTCTTTTGTTTACCCTTACTGAGAATTTGAGCTCACCATTTTATGTTTTCATTTCACCAGGATATAAAGAAAGGTTTTAGGTAAGAAAAAAAAGGTAATATCTTTATGGGAGATGTTGAAGATCTTTCACCATGATTAGAAGATTATATTCCGAGTTTCCAAAGAGACTAAACTATTACGGTCCTTGTGTGTGGGTTTTTGTCATGTACTAAGTATTCCGCAAAAGTAATGTAATGTCCATGTATGTTATGATTCGGGTCTCTACAATTACAGTTGGTATCAGATGCAGTTTAGTACTAACCTTGGAAGCTAGATTTAGATAAACTCTGATTAGAGAACATAGCCCTAAGATATACATTGAGGATTAGTATAGAAGAACTTCCTAGAATTTTGGTATTATAGTGATTTAATGAGTTTTCCAATAAATACATCCCTGTCTAGATACGATCTTATAGAGGTGTCTCTGGCACAGATGTACCTAGGGGTAAAACTTGAAAACACCGCTTTGAGCTAGACTCGAACGAGAACTGGTGCACGACAACGGGCCTTGCTGCACTATTGGTTACGACACTCCCGAGAGATATGCTTAGGATAATTATCATTTTATTTACAAACCATTATGAAGGTCTTATGAGTACATACTTAGTCAAAGAAAACATTTTTATGATTATGGATTATATCCATAAAAAGTTCAATTTATGTTAAGTGTTTTACAAGTATGGAATTATCTATTTTTATTCATAAACTACTCTAGTTTATGCCATTGTTTAGAAATGGCACCTAGTGGGAGGAATGGAAACCGTATCAATGCACGCACTCCATGTAGGGATTTCCCTCCTGCTCAAGATAATTACTGTGGAGTTGGAGATACAACTGGTGTTGATCAATTTATCACCATACTGGGACAAGTCACTCAGGTTATGAATAGTAACCTTACTCATATGGAGCACCCCGATCCGCAACGTGGAGGATCAATGTTAGATCGCTTCATGAGGAAACTACCACCAACATTTAATGGGGGTACAAATCCATTAGTAGATGAGAAATGGATAAACTCCTAAGAGAAAATATTCCACGCCTTGGGGTGTAGTGAAAGGGAGAATGTTTTCATGGCAGTTTACCACCTCACTGGAGATTCTGATCAATGGTGGTAGCTGATTCAAAACACAAAGGAAGATGAAGAAATATCAAGTATGGAATGGAGGGAGTTTAAGGAAATTTTCTTAGAAAAATACTTTCCACATGACCATCGAGCAGATATGGAAATGCAATTTCTAAGTCTGAGACAAAAGGAGGATGAGAATGTTGCAAAGTGTGAGGCTAACATTACAAGGTTAGCGAGGCATGCTGCAAATTATATATGTAACCCAAGAAGTAAGATTGATCATTTCATTGATGGGTTAAAACCATTTCCCCGTCGAGCTTTAGTATCTCAATCTTTCTCAACATACGAATATATAGTCTCGTGTGCTATCAAGACAGAAAAGGAATTATCAAAGTCTTATGACAACAAAGTAAAGCAAGAGAAGAAGAGAATGGTGAAACAAGAGACAGATAAAGGGAAAAAGGGAAAGAAGAATTTTCCATTATGTGATAATTTTAGGGAGAATCACCCTGGAACTTGCCTATAGGGAATGGGATTTTGTTACAAATGTAGAGAAAAAGGTCACCAGGCTTGTGATTGTAAGGGAAAGAAAGATGCTATCAATGTTGAATGCTACAATTATAGGGAAATGGGGCATTATTCCAATGAATATCCTAAGAGTCATGGAAAATTACCTCAGAAAAGGCCAAGGGATCAAGGAGAATCTTATGCTGTTACTACAGTTGAAGTGGAATAATTAATGTATTGGTGCTTTTGGACTGAAGGATTATATTCTAGTTATAAGAATAATGTGATATATATAAGGATTGTACTACAGTACTTGTTGTTTTCATTAAGGTTTTAATATGATGAAGGTAATCATATTTTATGTATGTTTCAATAAGAGAAAGTTTACTTTGTTTGGGGAATCTGATGCAACAATTGATTTTGGAATTTAGAGACCTTTTAGAGAAAGTATGGACAAGGGTATTTTGGATAACAATAAAGGTTGGAATGGATTATGTTAAACCTTGGATTGTATTGTTTAAGATTAAAAAAATTATGAAGATTATTTTTTGAATATTATAATACTATTGTTTTAGGAAAAAGACAACCTGCAGGTTGGGGGATAACCCGTCGCGTCGGACAAAGCTGCAGGAATCGAACCGACAACTATAGTGCAACATGCCTTTATTACCTACCACTAGCCTACAGGAAGTCCCTGGTTATTACAAAATAGTTTTCTTAATATAAATGGTATGTGTTAATAATTTTAACCTTGTACGATTAGGATAAATATAATATTTTTGAGTTCCATAATCTTTTTGAGTGAAAGATGAGTTTGTGGTAGATATTAGTTAAAGGTTGAAGCTCTACTTGTCAAGCATATATATATATATACCTATATCTTATTCTATGAATAAATTAATTCATAAAAATTAGTAAAGAGATATTAAAACAAAAAAATGTGTTATCCTAATACCTTATGTCTTGTTGAACTGATAATATTTTAAATCAACCTAGATTGAAGGCTTTGAGGCCCTCAATTTTACACTTGTTTGTGATTGATGACATCAATCACTCCTGACAAATATTTATGTTTTTCCACCAATTATATGTCTCTAATTTCCACCAGTGTTCTCCTTATCGAGATCATAATTTGGTGGTGACTTTTTCATTTCCATTTCCCTTTTTTTAAGGCTAAATTTTATTAACCTTATTTCTGATGTGGGTTTTCCACAAAGGTATTTTCTATTTTAAACCTTTTATTTTCAAAGAAAATTTCAAGTTATGAGGACGCAATTTATTAAAGTATGGGAGAATGTAACACCCCGAGCTTCCATGATACGCTTATCTTTCAATTATGCAATAGCTTGCATTGTACGCAAGTTCGAGATTCTAACACACTGCGACCAATCAAAATAGCCACTATGAATAGTAATACCCACTTTTTAAAATTATATATATTTTATATTTCAAAATGGACTCTTTTTTTGGATTCCAAATATCAAAATTAGCGTTTTTTGAATTTTTGGTATTTTTCTAAGAACTTCGAATTTTTTATGAATAGTGAAAAATACTTAAAAAACACTTTTTTAATCAAAATAATTTATAGTTATAAATTATACTATTGAGTGGTTTTAAAGTTTAATTAGAATATATTTTTACCATTTTATCCAATGGTGGTTATTATAATTAATTTCACTTTGAAATTGGACATAAACAGTTGTCAATCTTTTGATATATATTGTTTCTTAAAAACACGATATTTGTTGTGACTGTGTGAATTAATTATAAAATTAATTAATGAAACTTATATGTTTGGAATTTTGTAAAATAGAAATCATTTTTGAATTCGGAATATCAATTATAGCTTACGGTGAAATTTTTGAATTGTTCTGAAAAACATCAATTTTTGATGAATAGTGAAACCACTAAGTGGTAGTTAAAAAACCGATTTTTCATTTAAATGAAACATTACCGCTTCTGTGATTTGATTTTAAAAAAACTGACATACATGGTTGTCATTAGGATGAAAAATGTTGTTCTATGGGATTAAAATAATTATTTGGTGAATAGTAACTTTTAAGTTTAATTAATCGCGATTAAAGTTAATTAGTGAAATTTAAGGTAAAAATGATATTATAAAAATATGAAATGACCTTTACACATGTCATACCCATATTTTATGATTCATGGCCGACCATGACAATCCATGGGTCAACTTGGGGACCTCATGGAGCCACTTTGGTAGGAAAATGACATTAAAAACGTTTTATTTAATGTTAAAATAAAAATGTCACAAACATGAGTTGTTTTAATAAATAAAGTTTTAAATGGGGGTTATACAAGTCATATTTTTTACTATAAATATTCATTATAAAGATAAAAATATTTCCTACATCATGATATTTGTTTTATAATTTTTAGACATTAAATAAATTAAATTATTTATGACACCATGATGATGCAACAATTACCTCATTAATTAATGATTTTAATAAAATGGATTGATAATATAAAATCTAAGAATTAAACTTGTCCAAATCCTATTGGATGAGTCTATTTAGAACCCTTATCACCTTATCCTAGAAATATATAAGTGTGAGACCTTTTAAATCTGAAACTCATTATATAATAAAGTAACATTTCATGACATTCCAAGAGTGCCCCTCTTCTCCTCTTATAAGAGGCCCCCACCACTAGCACCTTATTTACACCTTCCAAGCCATTTGGCTAGGCCAACCTCTTCCAAAATACTCTATCAACTTCCCTCTCTTACTCCTAGATGCCTCACTTTGGGAATAATGCTTCCCAAGGAAGCCTTTGGCTAAAATCAAAAAGAGTTACACATTTTAATAGTAGTGTTTTCTCTTGTGTTCTTATTTTTTATTTTGCTTATCCAACCCCTTAAACAATTTTTATTCCTTTATTTTGTAAAATCACCAGTATATTCAATATACTATGATTTTTTTTATGAGAAGGATTTTATTTACACTTACACACACCTTCGTCTAATGGTTAAAGAACATACTATTTCTGTGGTTGGAAAATTTCTGCCTCACGAAACGATGATTGTTCAATCTTATTTTAACACCTCTAATGGTGGCCACTATGATGACACTATTTTTATATATGATATATATTATGTTTTTATTTTCCTTATGATTCTATATTTTTCATTTATGTCATACCTTTATGATTTTGATTGTGGGTAAACGCGATAATTTCATTTTAGGAAGTGCGGACTACCACCCCCTCAAAGTGATTTGAATTGTTAATGCCATATGTGGGATGTATAAAGGATAAAGTAAATGGTATTATACATTATATTATACTGGAATTATATTATACCTTTATATAATTATAATTTCATTCCATTAAATATGAAATTGAAATGAAAGTAGCGTTCATGCGTACGTACGGCTTACCATCTCCATGAATGGTGCATTTCATTTCTTACCTCTAAATGTTCTGTAATATTATAAATGAATGTATATACTGGATATATATGATATATATGACATATAAATCATGAATATAATTCTGTAGATAATGGATATTCTACCACATAATCAACTTGTAATTATAAGAAGGTTATTTTGGACTCAAGTACCAAAGATCGATAAAATGACCGTTATTAACTTAAATAATTACATAATCTTAATAACATGGTAATAAGTGATATAAAAGGAATAATGAACATGGAAAAGGTTCTTAAGAAAAAATAAATTAACTATAGTTTATTATTCAGGAGGTTAAAGAATGATCGAGTCAAGTCAGACACGACGTAAGGGAACTTTTTAACCCAATTTCCATTCTTTGGGTTAATCTCCTACATTAAAATTATGTCATGATATTATTATGTCCTATCTTGTATTTATACTTTCATTATGTGTAAATAAATTGAATACACATAATAGATATATTTTATTTAAAAAATGATATTTGTAAGGGAATTTGTCTCAATCTCCATTCATTGAGGTATAAATTGTTTTATACACAAATTTATTCTATACGGTGTATAAACCCCTTTGAATTTTAATTTTTTTTTAAAAAAATCTTTTTATATGAAGCATTTTTACAAAACGAAGAAAGGAATGTTTTTTTCTTAAATATGTGGCGACAACGAATTCCCTGCCACCGTGACCATTATTTGAGTTTCGGCTTACTCCACAATCCTTAACTTTTTTTTAAAAATTAAAAATAAATATCATGTTTTAATTTTCTTTTATTTTGGTATTGAAAATGGTTTTGAAAGTGTTTTTATTATATTAGTGTGTTGTATTGATATCTTGTGATTGAAATGTGGAAATTTTATGTCTCTTTTATTCATATTTTATGTGATATGATTATGTTATGGTTTATTATATCTTTAAACTTGTTCATATGAGGAATGAATTGGACTTAATAAGTGATGGGTGGATCCCGCTATAGCTCCTCGATGCATCGATAGGTCTCATGAGACAAACTAGTGTCTTGGCACGAGGAATTGAAAATATCTTATGGTATAATTGGCACGAGGCCTTGGCTACGTGGTTATGATAGTCTAGCATTATGCATTCCATCATTATGAAAGTGGTTATTGATATTGCATGTGGTTATTCGACTAGTATAATATCCATGTGAATAAGTAAATGGCATTATTTAATTTTATTTTTTCCATATTATGTTGAAGTTCACGTTTAAAAGTCTTTTGTTTTAGTTATACATTTCCTTAAATGTTTATTTTTATTTATGAAAGCTTCCGCTATATTTTTATCCCTACTGAGCATCTGAGCTCACCCCTTTCAATGTTTTAGTTTTCCCAGGATGTGAAGAAATATTTTATGACTGACCTACAGGGATAGTCTGAAGGGGATAGAAGTGTGGACTATGGAGACTCTGTTATTGTGATTTTTCACGTTATGATGTAATGTAAGACGTATGAATGTATCTAGTGTTTGCAAGGCTACTAAACTAATCGGTCTTTCGGGACTTGATCTTTTGTGATCATTCCAATGTTACGAAGTAAAGCACCGACTTTGGGTAACTGGGGTCGGGGCGTTACAATTAGAGACTGCAACTACGATAATGACACTAATGAAATGTGTCAAGAATAAATTCAACCATAATGAAAAGGTGAATTTCTTCTACATATTTAATTTATTTTATCATCATTTATCTTTTTTTTTCATTGTAATTTTTATGTCATAATAATTTATTTTTTTCACATATTTTTTTGGATGTAATAATTTGTTTTCAACTATCTGAAACAATACACAAAATAGAAAATATATTTCTTTCTACCGTTGTAACCATGTTTTCCAAATTCATTTTCTTTCATTGTCAAACTGCGAACAATGTATACTAATTATATTTTATTTTCAAAAAAACCATTCTTGTTATAGAATTCAAATAGAGTTTAAAAATATCATGTTATCATTGTGGTGAATTATCACGATAAAATGGGCACATGATATTCATATACTACTTTGACATTCAAGAATGAGAAAACATTTTTGGCTAATAACACCAAGTCAATATGAAGTGTTTTTATTTTGAAATAGAAATATAATGGAAACATGGTTAAATTGTCCAATATGATTATTTTGTGACTGTGGGACGTGTAATAATCAACAAAACCCCAATATAACAAATGTTTTAACTAGTATGAATCCATGTTATTCTTTTTACTTAAAATTTGAATAAATTTTAGTAAAAAGAGGAACTAACATACTGAATGCTGAGAAAACATATTCTGATTGTTTTGATAATTTTGGGAAATAATACATATGTCATTTTAGATGTGTAAGAATTAGTGAAACCTCAATTAAACACACTGTGTGACCTCAATGAATCAATGTGTTTGTTATCAGTTTAAAATTAACATTTTAATTCAAAAAAATTCACTCAGGAAAAAAATGAAATTTTTTTCTTTTATTTATAATTTATGATATCAATGTATAAGTCATTTGGGTCATGTAGGAATTATACTATTGTTAAATAGATACATGATGTGATCAGTATAGGTCAAAATGAGTGTTACCAGTTTAAAATGAGATTTTAGTCGAATAATATTTTATTTATTAAAAACTGTTAAAATGCATTCCGAATATGTTGAAAATTTAGAAAAAAATTCCTAAGTAATTTGAGACATGTAGGAATCATTTATACCTCAATTTGACACATAGAGTGGAAAATATGACTCTAACTGTGTATTTTTATTTAAAAATTACATTAATTTTAAAAAAAAGTTCAACTGACATACTCAACACTAAGAAAAATAATTTATATTTTATTGGAAAATTAGGAAAACAACCTATATATCATTATTTATGTGTAGGAATCATCCACACTTGAATCCAATACATGATTTTCCTAGTATAAGTCAATCTATCTCTTATCAGTTTCAAATAGGCAATTTAGTTACAAAAATGTAACTCACAAAAAAACCTATAAACACACTCATATTTTCACAATAATTTATTAAATTTATTCATATGTAATTTTTGACATGTAAGTTTTTGTATCATGTAAAAATAATACACGATGTGACCAGTATGATTCAAAGTGTGTGTTTCCAGTTTAAAACGACATTTAACTAAAAAATACATGTCACATAATCATAACCATGTAAAAAATCGTATTATTTTCATACTTTATTAAAACAACCCAAAATAAATTTGAGATGTGTAAAAATTATCCTCACCTCCATCCTACACATAGTGCGACTAATATGACTCTATGATCATATTTGTATTTAAAATTGACATCAATTTTACTAAAAATTATAACTAACCTACTCAAAACTGTGAACAAACATTCATATTGTTTTTATAATTTAGTAGAAAGATCCACAAGTCAATTGTTACATGTAGTAATAATATTCACCATAATCTGATACACTGTGTTCCTGGTATAAATCAATGTGTGTGTTATTAGTTTAATATTGACAATTTAGTTCAAAAAATGTCACTCAAGGAAACCAAGAAAACACACTAGGATTTTCATGATAATATATGAAATTAATTAATATTTCAGTTGTGACATGTACGAATTAGGCTAATGTAAAACTGATAAATAATGTGATCTGCCTGAGTCAAACTTTTAGTTTTTAGTTTAATATGACATTTTAGTAAAATATAAAAGTAACATACCTAAAAACATGTAAAACCATTTGATTTTCTTTGATAGATTATAAAAATGATCTAAAAACCAATTGGGACCTCTGATTATTTGATACACCTCAATCTAATGCACGATACAACCGATAGGACTCCGGGTCTATCTTTTTATTTAAAATTGTTATCCAATTTAGTGAAAAGGACAACTCACCTACTAAAAACTAAGAAAAATTATTCATATTATTTTGATACATTAGTAAAATGATCCATACGTAATTTTTTATATATAGAAATCAATAACACTTCAATATGAAATAATTTGTTTCCGGTAGGGCTCAATGTGTCTCTTATCAGTTTGAAATCATCATTATAGTTAAAAAATAATCAATTACTAAAAACCATACAGACACACTTAGATTGTCATTATAATTTAGAAAAATGATTCATTAGTCTTTTTGATGTGTAATAGTTGGTATCACATCAAACTGACACATGATGTGATCACTATGAGTCAAAGTGTACATTTATATTTTAAAATAAAATTTTAGTAAACAATATACATGACATACTCAAAACGGATAAAAGAATTCAAATTGTTTTGATACATTAGGAAAATTATCCATAATTATATTGATACATGTATGAATCATTCATACAGTAATCATATCTACAATGTGACACGTATGAATCCACGTGTATTTTATCGATATATAAGTATTATTTTAGTTTAAATTTCACATCACATCACCAAAACTGAGAAAACGACCCTAGATTTTTTTCTATTATTTTTAATTCTATATTATTACTTTATTTTGTGAATTTTTGGTGTTTTTTGTACTGTGACCTGTAGTTATATCACAATAAAATGGGGCTGCAGTGTGCTGTTACAACACGTTGTAGTGTACCCCTTTATTAGTGTTTTTAAAAGTGGTGATAAATTGATCTGTTATCAACATTTATAAAAAATTGATAAAGGGAATCTTTTTACCCACTTTTACAAGCACTGGTAAGTTGTCATCTATCATCACTTCAATAATATCTTATAAAATACACAGGATTTTAATCTCACTCAAGTAGTCAACACTTTTTTAGCACTGATAATAGGATTTTTTAGCGCTATTAAAGGCATATTTTGTTGTGATTATTATACAATGATATAATTATATCATATTATAAATTAAAATTTGAATAAAATTTATTTATAATTTCATAAGTAAACATTCTATTCCATTTTCTGAGTTGCTATTCCTAATTATTTTGTTACAATTCCATGGTCTAAGTTAATATTTCATAAGGATTGGTTCTTTAATTTCTATAAATATCCCTTATTTCATACATTATTCATTTATAATTCATGTATTGTGTTCTCAAAGTGGTTTTATATGGGTTATATAGTATGAAATAATTATTAGAAGTAAATTTAAATTGATAATATTTTGGCTCATTGTATTCCCCACTTTGGAAATTGCTCCCTCCAAATTTCATTTCACATACTATGGAGAAAAAAGTGAGGGTACTTATCCCAGATCGCTTCCTCTAGTTCCCATGTTTCCTCTTCATACTTAAATTTCTTCCATGATACATCAACGAGTTATGTAGTTTTGTTGTGTAGAACTTTATCTCAATAGTTTAATATCATTAATATATTCTCCTCTTAATAAATAGCATTTTTTGAAGATAACACCTATGAATTTAGTACATGTGATGGATTTGGTATGTAATTTCTCAATAGTGATACTCGGAATACATCATGTACTTAAGACATGGGAGGTGGACGTTCTATTACAAAGGAAATAACTCCCAAAAGATCAAATATCTCCAAGGAGCAGATGTATGTGGGTCTGAATTTCCATTATTCAAAATTATAATGATCCTCTTCCACATGTGGAAAAATATCATGTCTCCAAACAGAAACATTAGTTCCCTTTAAAGATGGTATTCATAAATATTCTATCGACTTTGGGATGCCTTGATGTGATATAGAATTGTTTTCACCTATTTCGCCATTACATCAACCATTTCAGGTCCTAGGAACTTACATTCACCAACTTCATCCCATCACATTGATGTTGTACATCTTTTCTCATAATGGGATTCATATGGAGAAATTTGGATGCTTCAGTGGAGAGCACTGTATAAAGAGAACTCTACCCAAGGTAGATGTTTTTCCCATCCTCCTTTTTAGTCCATAGAACATGACCTCCACATTTATTCTAGTTTACGAATAGTCCACTCAGACTAGCCATTTGATTTCATATGATAAGCCATACTATAGTTTAGCTTACTGTTTAGAGTGTTTTTGATAATTTTGAAAAACAAACATTGAAGAGAATCTCAGATCTCGATCAGATACAATTTATTGTGGTACACCATGAAGCATTTCCACTTCCCTAAGTTAAATTCATGCAAATTGATCCAGTGAGAAGTCCTCTAGAATTGTGGTAAAGTGTTATGTATTTATATAATGATCCAAAATACCCCATATAGCATTGTTTCCTCATGTTTTCTTTTGATTTCTGGTGGCAAAGTCCATGGGGGATGATTTACCATTTCCATGTTGGTATGTGTAATGATTTTATTATCTTCTTATAATTTTTCCTTTCATAATTCACTTGCTGGCATACAAAACACATTGATGTATTTTCAGTGACCTTCATCTTCATATTATCCCACCAAGAGTTTCATGGACATCTCGATACATATTTATACTTCTATGGTGAATTGATAAGGTTAAGCTATGTGTTTTTTGTAGAATATCTTTCTGTATCTCTAGATTTGATGGTCACATAGTCATGACTAAAATCTTACAATTCCTTCATCATAAATTTTAAACAATATTGATTTTAGCTTTCTCAAAACATCCAACTTCTTCTCAATTTCCACATCTTTTATTTCAACATCCTTTATTTCATCCTTGAGGGATGGTTGGTGAATTATTTTAGAAATGAATGGTGATATTCTATCCTTAGTAATTCCCAGGTCTATCTTTTGAAAATATAAGAAGATTTGATCTTCATCAATCCCCATCACAAATACTGTTGAATGAATATTTCTATATAGAGGATTCTTCAATTTATTAACTTTACCCTTATCGTAGTGTATTTATATTTCATAATCATTGATGATATATATCAATATTTTCTAGTTTATATTATTCCCCTTCTATGGGAATATGAATTTTAGCCTATTGTGATCAGTATATTTTCCACACTTCTACCCATAGAGATAATTCTACCATATTTTCAACTACAATATCTTATCTAGAATCTCATGTTCATGTGTGAGATTTTTTCTCATGTATTTTTAACTTCATCGAGGAGTAGGCTATCACCTTATCATTTTTCATTAGTATACTACCTAAGCCTTATTTGAAGCATCATTTTATACCACAAATTGTTCCCCACTAGTTGGCTGTGTGAGTACCGGTACAGTGATAAGTCACATTTTTACTCATTGATGTAGTCATTACATTAACCAGTCTACAAAAAAGTTTCTCCTTTCTGATTTAGCTTGGTTAGTGGGTTGATAATTATGATAATTTCTTCATAAATCATCAATAATACCCATCCTGACCATGGAAACTACAGATCACCAAAATAAATGTTGGATTGGGTCACTCTTCGATTTTCATTATATTAGAACGGTCTAAAGATATTACTTTACTAATGAACACATGCCCCAATAATGATTCTTCTTGTATCCAGAACTCAAATTTACACTACATTGCAAAAAAGTTCTCCCTCTAAAAAATCTACAGCATAGTATTCAAATTATCTTCATGTTTCTCTTTACTCGTTGGCTTTATTAGAATATCATTAATATATACTAGAATAAATTTATCGAGATAATATCTAAAACTATATTAATTAAATCGATGAAAATGGATGGATCATTAGTATGTATGAATGAAATCACTAAAAAATCATAGTTTTCATACCTTGTTCAAAATTTAGTCTTGGGAATATATTCCTTCCTCACCTTTAATTGGTGATATCTTGACCGAAGGTCCACCATAGGGAAATACATGTACCCACAATGTGTACAAAATAATTCATCTATCCATGGAAGTGGATACTTGTTCTTTATCCTTATTTTATTAAGCACAGGATAAAAATGAAGAGGTGCATTGATCCATCCTTCTACTTGATGAAGATGATTGATTCCCTTATAGTGAAACACTTGTGCATATAAAACCCTTGTCCAAATTCACGTGTCACTGCATATTCAGTTCTTCCAACTCCATAGTGGATATTCTATAAGGATTCTTTGATATAGGCAGATGTCTAGGAATAAGATTGAATGATAACTCTACCTCTTAGATTTTAGGATGATTAAGAAATTATTTGGGGAACAAATCAGTATAGACCCTCACAATGGGAATGTATTTGAGAATGATTCTCTCCATTATATCATCTATTTGAGCTAAATATTATTTCTCATAAGGAAATAATTTCAATCCATGAGAAGATTTATATAAAATAGATTCAACCTCCTCACAACACATTTAAATAATTATAAGATTCATGAAGATATTAAGAATGATCACACTTTCCTGACAGTTGATGTTAGAATTGTATAAGATATCCAATCCATTCCAAATATAGAATCAAACTCCACCAAAGGATGTAAGACAATATTTTCTTGGAGGTTTAATCCGAAAAAATTAATTTGGTATGAGTTATATTCTTTAGATGAAACAATTTCTCCATTTCATGTTCTAACAGATAACTCCACCTCTATTTTTTGTTGTCGTCGTCGAATATTTATACTAAACTTGCATGATCTGAATGAATGTGTAGCACCAGAATTAAATTGTAAATTCTTTATTATTAAATAAAAACCTAGAATAACTATCACCAAATAATTTCTGGGATCCATCTCAATAGTAGTGGTGACCTATGATTTCCCTTGCTCTTTTTGATTTGGTGGCTGCTAACGCAGATCACCCTCAAGTTGTTGAGGTTTAGTTCAATGTATTTCATAGTTCGCATTATCACTAAAAATTGAAACATTTTTCCATGCGTGCTACTTTACATTCATCCATAAAATTTTATATCTTCCCCATATCTGTTCAACAATCATGAGTTCGGTTGACTTATTTTCCACTCTTATATCATTCCTTATCTCTTTGATAATATTCACATTATGCTTCTTCTCACATTTTTGACACGTGAGCGATTGAATTTTATTTCCACCTTTCAAATTTGATCTCACATTATCCATATTTCATTTAATATCACCATAACCAATGGGCCATTCTCCAAACTCCATATACACTTTTATAGAACCTCAAAAAAATATTTAGAACTCCCAATGTCATGAATATCTAGAGGCTGTCAAAGGTGTGGTTTTAAAACACAAAAAAATCTATCTATTTTTCTATAATGCTTTATAAGAAAACATAAATTATATAGTGAAATCCTTTTGAAATATTCTTTGTTGATAGTGACATATTTTGTTTTTTCTTGCATTATCTCTATGAATTATATCTCTATCATTGTACAGAATTTGTCGGAAATATTTGTTTGGAAACATTATCTAAAATTCTTCGCACTCCACCTCATCAATTTCACCATTCAGCTTGGTGTTTTTAAGAAACAACCAAAATTGATCACCCTATCCATCTAGATGATAAAAGGATAGATTCACTTTCTCTTTATAAGAATTATATATCAAAGAAAATATCATCTCCATTGAACAGACCCACTATTCTATGACCATTGGATAGGAAGAACCACTAAATGACGATGGTTGTTTCTACATTAAAGACTCGATACATAGTTAATCCCTCTTAGGTGACGAAGTTAATTACAAATTATTCAGTTTATTGTTAATATCCTTAAAATTATAGGTAATCATTACCATGAAATTTTGAAATCCATATCCAAAATCATTGGGAATGAAATTCAGGCAACTACTGTATTGTTCCTCAGATTAGATATTTGTCTGGTTTAACCTGGTTCCCACCATTATCTAAACTAGAAATGGTATGAACAATAAATAATTAAATAATTCATGATTAAATAATTTATTCATTGATGAAATTAAATCTAAAGGCATATCCTGTAGAATCCCAATGTTTATAATTTTTCTAAAAAAAATGTTATTCGATCATTTTATATACATAATCTTACACTAAGTGTTTTCACAAATGTTCTATAACCCTAATTCCAAAATTAACTAATATTTTCTTTGATACCAACTTCAGTGGCCCATATTTTTCTTACATGAAAATTAAATCAGTTTAATATTAAAAAAAAGTACAGTGTTACAAAAATTTGATAAATTAATTCAGTGTCTTGGGAAAATTAGGCTTATACATAACTTTTACAAAATAAAATTTAATCATTTTTTAATTTATTCTTCTCTAACTTCTTACAGGACTTCACATTCTCCTATTTTATATAATAACCTTTTAATATACATCAATAAAATGGGTGAGATAAAACAAAAGTTAGAGGATAAATAAGAAAAATAAAAACATGGGTGCTCCTAATCATAATCGTCGTAATATAAGAAAAATTACATAATCATAATCATGAAAGGAAATATTAGATGATGGAATGGAAGATGGAAATGAAAAAAAAATTAAACATTTTTTCTTAGTGGTCAACTAACACAAAAAGTTGGGAACAAATATAACATCATGTTCACACATATCTCACTTTATGTCATGTGATAAATCACATTACCCAATTCCTTAGAGTGTTACATAAGCTCAGGCACCCGCATCACATCATAACAATTACACGAGCTTTGTAATTCTATGTGAGCTGATTACATCATAACATTTACATTATCATGTGCACCACAAAGAATGCATATTAATATTAGAAATAAAATAACCCTTGTAAAGTGATGGTTTTAATTTAATAAATCATAAATCCATAAAATATAGAGTCCCCATGATAACAAGGGAATGAACATCTTTGTATAAATATTTATTCAAGATGAAAATATCTTAAGAGAAGTGGAAGGTGGGTTATTTAGAAGGAAAAGCTATTTCAGAAAAATATTTACATTAATCAAAAGAACAAAATAGAAACATGTATATCCCATAACAGTAAAGGTATGGAAAATGAAATGACATTTAATGAATATTAAATGAACATCCTTACTAAAATTTGAGTGAAAGAGGTAAACCACTAAGAAAGAGAGTTTGGTTTGAGAATCCCATTAACTTATGTCCGATTGATTTCATCAAATTAATGTAATGGAAAATCAAATAAAATGTATTAATTAAAAAATACCCTATTGTATGTTTATTTTATTTATTTTATTTTTATTAAGTTATTTTATGAACATTTAGATGAGTTATAGAGTTTAATTTCATCGTTTGAGAGTGTTTTTTTATTATATTTTATGATCAGTTCGCTTGTATATGATTATGAAAGTTTATATAAAATTGGAATATTTATCCAGAATTGTAATTATTTATTATTAATGAAATTTAAAATTAATAAAATATCTTATATATCAATTTTTAGTTTGGTATGAGTATGAACCAATAAATAATTATTAAATGAAAATGATAAAATTTATTTGGCGGATTTTACAATGGTCATGAACAGATATACTTTTATTAAATATCATGTTTATATACTTTTTTGAAAACATTATATAAAATATATTTTGTATAATAAAATATTATTTAACAATAATGATGATTTTATGACCATACTTGAAGGTAGTACTGAAAGATTAATGTGTATCATCCTTGGTGGTGGTAAATTGACATACCATGAATATTATTTTCATTTTTAAATAAAAGGAAAATGGACTATATTTTATGATGAATTATTCAATTAACATAATAAATTCTATTATAGAAAATAAAATAGAGTTTTTGTTCCAAATTTATAAGTTGAATATATAAGAGGATAAGAAAATAATGTAAATTGAAAGAAAATTTAATTAAAAAATAAAAAGGATTCTACCTATTGAATTTCTCAATATTGAGATCCTATTTAGCGAAACGTGTTTGGTATTTTGATGAGAAAAAGCGATACTAGATGTGGGTAGGGTCCTGGGTAAAAATTATACAAAATTCAAGGCCTTGAAGATGTGAGGAATGAGGTGGTGAGGGTGGTATTTATAGAAGAAGATAGGGGTGTTTCTCAGTATTTTATTTACTAGTTTATTATTTTGGCTCAAGACTATGAATAGTTTGATCTCGATCACTAAATATATTAATATAAATAAAGGGGTTTTGATATTATGGTTCATACATCAATGATGGTTTATGGAAAAGTGTATTTAACTTTTCATTTATATATGCCACAAATTAACATATTTTATGATTCACTAAATATTCAACTATTAAAGAAAAATACCAAAAATTTCACCGCATACATTTTTTGATGTGTAAAATTTAAAAATGGACTCCATTTTTTCGAAACTAATTTTATATATATGATATATTAAATTTTAAAATTATAACATATTTTACAACACTTTGTAAAATTAATTAAGCCCTCATAAAATTATATTTTAATAATAAGAGGAGAAATATTTATTTATTAGTACAATTTATAAATTTATATATCACTAAAAGTCATTATATAAATTAAAAAATTTAATTAAATATTTATATCATAAAAAAACACCAACACTTAATTAATAATTTTGGAAACATTTTTTTACTTATACTTTGATTTAATTACATAATATTATAATTTATAAGATGCCTAATTTTTTATACATTTATCTTTGAGGATACTATTTTATTGGTCAGATTTCTATTCCTAGTGACCATGTTACTATTCCATTGGTCAATTTATTATTTCCTCAGTATATGTTCCTTAATTTCATTAAATACTTCTAATTTCATTCATTATTCATATGAAATGTTTATATTGTGTTATCAAAGTGATTTTATTTTGGTCAAACTATATGAAATTTTTATAATAATAGAATTTCCATTGATAAAATTTTGGGTCGTTACATTCATGTAGAATTCAATTAACTAAAATAGAGGTTGATAAGTTCCCCTATGATTATGTTTCCCAGGGATTGGGTGATGTTCTTGAAATGACCAAATCAGATATTTTCTCTAACTATGAGGGGGAGTGGGTGAATAATTTTTATTCACTTTTTATTTTTTCATAATTTTGGAACAACCTTCACATTCAGTTATTGACAAATGAATTTTCTAGAAAACAATTAGAACACCCATAAGAATATAGTTATTTACAAGGTTCACCAATTGATAAGCATGGATAGTCTTTAGAATGGTTTGGATGTAATATTAATACATATAACAACAATAATACAATAATTTTGGTGGTTATATATAGAATTAATATCATTTCACTTTAATAACACTATATCCAATTGAAAATTCATATTCATATCAAACATTTAATGATAAAAAATATGTTTCAAAAACAATAATGACCATCACTAATAAGATTTTATAAATTTTCTCTATTCTGTTTGAACATTAATCACACAATTATTTTCTCTTTTGTGCACTTTTCCTCTTAACATTAAATAATTTTAGTGAAAAAGATATTTGTTCAGGTGTTTTTTAAAAACTAACCATCCATTCACTTATTCGATCAGAATATATAATCATATTCATAGTATCCTTTATCCGTGTCCATGTTCATCTGATATTATATTTATACAACACCATGAGTTTCTATAAATTATTTTTTTGAATAAATTATATTTCATTTATATCTAGTGTTTCATGCAACACTGTGTTTATCAGGTGTTACGTGAAATTCATTATTTTAGAAAACTTTAAAATATTATTAATATTATTATTATTTAAATGTGACCATTATAACATTCCCATTAATATTAGATATGGTAATATTAATAACTACTTATGAAATATTAATTATAACATTTTTATGTAAATAATATATATTGATAAAATATAAATACTGTTTAGAAAATTCTATATTTTTTTTGAAAATATTTTTTTTACAAAAAATTGTTTTAATTTATTTCTATAAAAAATGATAAAATTAATTTATAAAACTTTTAAAAAACTAATTTGATAAAATAATCACCATTTTTTGGAATTATCATGGAAAAATTTCTTAGAGTTAGTTTTTTTAATTTCCCAAAAGGCTTAATTTTTTCAAAGAATAGTGAAAAAATATATTTTTATTTAAAAAATATTTTCATTTTAATATTTTATAAGTTTATTTGTTTTGTTTTTAAATGGTTTCAGAAGTTAAATTACTAAAATAATATATCACTTAAAAGTATTTATTTTATTTTAATAATTTTCACATTGAATTTGGATGTAAAATTGTTTAAACTTTTTACCATTTTCTCTTCAGAAAATAACCTTTTACTTAAGTCTACATGATTATTTTAAATTTATAATTTTACACTTCTATGTTTCAAAAAAAATTGATTACATATTTGTAATCTTAATAATTTATATTTTATTATAAGCTAAACTTGATTTTTGATCATATTTAGTAGTGGAAATAGTAAATAATAATTACTCTGGTTAATGTAAGAATAGGTTAAGCCTGGAGGGAGGGGTAAATAAAGAATATAAGGTTTCGAATGAATTTAAATGTTGTAAAATTCCAATAAGAAGGCCATGTATCAATATTTTACATTAAAAATTTGAATATATGGTCATTTGGGATCATTTTCCATGGGAATATATTTATTATTTTTGATATTGTTGGAAACTTTCCATGTAGTTTCAAAGGGGTTACAATCCGCAACTTTTAAATGTCCACCACCACCATTAACTTATTTTATCATATAAATATATATACATTATGAAAAATAAAAAAACCCTCCACAACATCATTATGCATGTTCTACAAATGATGGTCCCCCCCCAAATGACCATCACTACGGTCCATAGTAAGTGACCCAAAGGATCAACTTCTAGGAGAATATAATTTCTTCACTAAGAACCTTCATTTTATTTCATCATTTCCACATTCAATTGTGTATTTAAACATACGATATAATAAAACCATTATCACTAATATATATATATATTGAGATTTAACTATGTTAATATAATAATCTATATCCATACATACTCCCATCAAATGGAAAATGAAATCGCCGATCATGTGTACGGTAAAATACCTTCTAATGAACTGGTGTAGTTTGTTTTCAATAAAAACTTTAAAGACTAGATATAATTATATATTAAACTTATTTATATGATATATATTAGTTTTTTAAACATCATTAGTTAGGATGTCACATATACCTTTATAATCTCCATTTTTGGGGGATACAATAATGCCACTCATTTATATAACGGACTACTACCTCGTGATATGAGGTGATTTGGATTCCATTAAGAATTAAATAAAATGTTTTAGAGATAAATTTAATGAATATAAATTATATATATGAAATAATAAATATTATTTAATGATAATATATTATTCACATTTCATTTTTCCAATCCTTCAAGAAAATGGAAACAATGTTCATGTGTATGTACATACTACCGTACCCATGAATGATGCATGCCATTATCAATAAATAAATTTTATGGATTAATATAAAAATATATATAAATAATATATTTGGTATTTATAATAATTTTACTATTATAGTTATTATTGAACCATGATCATATCAATAAGACAAAAAATAAAAAATGAACACTTACATGAACAACAAAGTAGTTATTGCCTGAAATGTTACTTTAACATGAAATTAATAATAAATTGTTCATAAAAGATAATAAGTAACTCATATAGGGTGTTATATATATAATTATGTTTCTATAATAAATTTATAATAAACTTATATTTATTGTAAAATTGTTTTGATTATGATGTTAGTCGATACATAATGTAAAGAAATTTTGTGTTATTTTTCATTCCTTGAGACATATCTTATGTTATGAACCCATCCTATTAAATGATATGTATATAAAGCCCCATTGATATGTTCTATATTGAATTTATGTATTCTTAGTATATTTTAGGTTTAATTAAATTTTATTCCATAATTGGGATTAATATTCAAATTTACCAAAGTGGTAAGGATTTTATATTACAATTTCATCATTTAGCGGTATTGTTTATGTTAATGTTTCTAATGATAAACAATTATAAACCCATTATAATATTTGATGTCTATTATCAATTAAGAGTATTTTTAAAAAAAAATATGTTTTAAAAATTGTTTTTCAAACTGAAAAGGATATTTTCCCCAAGAAATGTTTTTAAATGATCTTTAAATCGTACCTAATAATTTTTCAAGAATATTTTACAATAAAATGATTAAAAAAATATTTTATGAATACTTATTTTTTAAAAATGATTTCAAAATAAAATTTTTCTTCCTCAAGAAATTTTCAATTTAGTCTTTCGAAATCATTTTTATCTAATATTACATCCTTTGATATTACTTATGATTTATTTGGGATAGAATTCAAGGATACCATTATAATTATTTCTCTAAATGAATTATTTTTATAATTTAATGATGTTTATGAAATCAATTTCTCTTTAGTTTTTCACATTATGATAAAATTATTATTAAACTATCTTCTTTGAATGGGTTATGCTATAAGGTAATGATTATTTGATTATGAAACATTTATCTTTTCCAAAGTTTATTATATGATGAAATATTTATGAAAACCATTTAATTTCATTGGTTAAGATATCTTTAATTTTTTATGATCTTATGAAGCACATATGTATTATTTTAATTATGTGATGGGTGGGACCTATATATATCTCGAACACTTTTGGTAATGATTTATATCTCATATGATAGATAGGACTCAAATGTGGAGTAAAATCGGTTCAGTAAGAGACCTTTTTAGTTGTGATGGTATGGGAGTAATACTTGACTAAAGTTATGGTTTGGGGAGTTAACTATTCCAATATTATAGTTTTTTCAATAAACCTTGAATACTATGGAAGTGGGTTTTTATGATTATTTTTATGCTAGAATTCTGTGTACTATTCAAATGTTATGCTCTCATAGATCACATTTTTTGATTTCCTTATTATTTATGTCTTATAAAATATACATATTTATTCTATAACTCATTATTATGATATTTGATATCTAGGGTATGGTATTAAAATGTTTTTATTAGGTTCTCATAGCATTATGCTTATGTAATTTTTATTTATCACTATTTTCCCATAATGAGAAAATCATCTCACCAGTTATTATGTTTAGTTTCCACATGTTATGAATAAATATAATATATATAACATATATAATAAGGGATCTGGTTATTTATAACATATTGGGAGATGATTCAGTTCACATATGATCATGTTTTTAACGATTCCATGTTTCTAAAGATGATATAACTTTACCATTCTCAGACAGTTTTCCTATAATGTGATAAATATTCATATAAGGGATTTAATATCAATGTGTTAAAATCCCTATATTGTATAGTTTGTATATTAAGATAGGGTTATTTAACCTTATGAAACTATTATGAGAAAAAATTAGTGAGATCCCAATGGAGACATCTAAGGATAAGTACATGGATGACTCAAATTATAGGAAATTGCCATGGAACATTGGTAAAGGATTGAGTGAGTGAATTCCTAGAAATTAAATCCATGTCTAAATATTACAATTGTATATGTATCTAGAACTAAGGTACTTAGGGGTAATAACTCTGAAGAGGCCGCATTGATCTACATTCAATCATCACCTAGTGCATGAAAATGAGACTTACTGCACACTTAGTCAGACAATCTTGGGGGATATGCTTATGAAATTCACAAACTCTTCATAAACCATAATGAATATATTAAATAGATGATGACTATTAATGAATTAAAATAAACATAAGGATTCATATATTAAAAATATTGTGTCATGGTTTATATATTATATATGTTTCTTAATTGAATATGTAATTACCCAATATGATTATTATTTCCGATGCTTTTCATTTTATAGTCCATGGATGAAATCCAAAAGAATAATGATAAGTCAGGGTAAGATATAAATTGAAATTATTTTCCTCCAGAGTATCCATATGTTATGGGAGTTTGAATGAGAAATATTATTTCTATGCCCATGAAACATTATTAGGAAACTAATCATACTAAACTTATAATTTAGAAAATATGGGGAAAAATTATGTTGTGTTCTTATTATGGACACATCCACCTTACATTAGTGGACTTTATGATGTGAAATTTGGTAATAAATTAATTAGTACCACTAAAATGATAATTACTATCTCTATTATGGCATCCCACCTTTTTAATACATAAATTTTCATTACATTTGACATATAGAGGCTATTTAATGTCTAGTGTCTTTGAAATCGGTAACAATAAATTGAATACAACATAAAACATTATTCTAAACCACTTGTAGGGATTCATCATAGGATAATATTATGTACAACTACTGTATCTCATATCTTAGAGACATACATCAATGGAAAGGGTGAGTAGAAGGCTCTATAAGGGTAAACAAGGGAATATGTTTTCTTGTGTTAACAATAAGAACATGAATAACAACATAAATACATGATAAATGGAAGTATAGGCATATCATAATGAAAAGAACATGGAACATAAATTGAAAATGTGGCTAAAAATTTTCATTTAGACATTCATGAACAAATAACCAAGTTCCATCCCCAAGGTGTCATAAAAATCACCAAGGTTATACACCAATGTATAGTGAAACTTGTCATATCTAGAGATTAATTCTTTAACCAATGGATTGGAGTGATATCAGGGTGCACCCATAATATGTCATTATTTTCATCTGATCCCAATAGATCATAATCGAAAAATTTATAAATAACCCATATAGAATAAAAGAATGGGTTTCATTTCAAAACTGTGACATTTTAAAAGTTCATAAAAATAAGATCATTCAATCTTTATAACCCATGTAAAAGGAGTAAGGGTTATAACTATGTCAATTAAAGAATAAAATATATCACTTTTATATATTTATGAAAACCCATAGAAATGAAATAGGTCTAGGTATTCATATAAATAAATAAGATAATTTTTTGATAGAAAGAGGTAGAAATTTTGGGATGAAATTTCTACAGCATAACAGCTATATAACATGGTTTTAAAAATCATTGAAAAGAGAGGGGACAAGGGTAACCCATTAATAAATAATTAATAATAGAGTATCGGTACATAATAAGACCATGGTGTAGATATTTTAATGACATACCACATTAATATGAATCATGAAAGAAACAAGGATATACGATTTCTTATACGAGAAATTCGGTAGCCTAACAACGTCACATAAAAATTCTAAAAACAAATTTATGATAGAGGAAAGGGTCTCTCAGAAATGAGACAAGCAATAAATAGTAATGAAAACATATAAAAACATACCATCAAAATAAATATTTGGAAACTAGAAGACATAACATAAAGGAAGTCATGACATAAAAGAGGAGGGTGAAAGTATCCTTTACCATGAATATTATCTTCGAATGATTGATGTTAGGGACCTTAGGAGGCTTGAGGGACCTTTGGGAGGACTCCATGGGAGTTAAGGAGACCAGAACATAGTTTAATAGTATTTGGAAATTAAATGAATGATGTAATGGCTTGGTATTTATAAGAGAAGTGAAAGGACAAGTCATTAATGGCCAAGGGACACCTTATCTGTGGTATTGGAAAAACCATGGGATTGACCATGGTATTTGCCCATGGTATTAGACAATTGGGCCACCTCTTACATATCTTACTTTTCATAATTAGACTATAATGATTTCATAATTTTTAAATCCTTAATGATGTCATTAAACACCACAAACTAAAAACTGTATTTTCACTCTTCACAGAAAATTAATTTTTTTTTCAAAAAAATCCCCAAAATCACCTTATCCTAATATAGATGCTCTGAAGTCAAAAATGAACTCCATTTTATAAAAATAATTTTCTAAATATTTTTTATTAAATTTTTAATTAAAAAACACTATTCACTAAATAAAACTAATGCTTCACTAATAATTTCTGAAACAGTTATTTACCTATTTTATTGAATCAAATTACTCAATAAAGGTGCCTAAATTATATCCATACTTTATTAAGTGAGGTTACTTAATCCATTTGGTCACAATTCTAATAATAAGCGTAAAATCCCAACTTATAATTTATTATTCTCTAAAAATTAACTTGATTTTATTAGACTCAAAATTTCTTACTGAACACAAATGTACAATACCATTTTTGGAAAATAATTACACATTATTAATTATTTATGGTTTAAAATAATATTTTAAAATATGACTTTTTTTAACATTAATAATATACATCTTATATTTATTCAAACATTTGAAAATTCACAAACTTCACCATAAGTGGAAATCACAATTTTATTTATATCAAAGGATTACATAAGGAAGCTAAGGTCACATTACATAGACCATTATAACACCAGCATAAGACCAAAGTGTAAGGTGTGAGAAGGTGATAGAACCTAGGGGCGGCTCGACCAACATTGCCCGAGTGGTGACTTCTATCATCTAGAACTTCTCGTGAAGTTGATTCTGTTCCAGATGCACATGGTGAAGTTCCCCTTGGGATTGGTACAGAGCAAAGCCCAGTGGTGGTACCTATTTCTCGAGCTCCATCAGATGGGCATCGATCGGCCCAAGACTACTGGATGGGGCCATTGAATCTTATTTCTGTATTAACCAAGAACAGTTGTATTTACAGAAAATAATTGTAACATTTAGTTTCCAACAGTCATATTGACCAGCGGTCATATAACAGTCAAAACCCAACAGTCTTATTTTAATTGTACTCATTTTATTAAATGAAATAGTTTTGCTGAGTATAAAATAAAATAACAAGCAAAATTAGAAAAAAAATTATTAAAAATCCATGGTTTTTATATTCTCCCCCCTTAAGAAATTGCATCCCCGAAATTTTTAACTCGTACCCTTAGAGGATTAAATTTGTGTTAACTTCTACCTCATAGACTCTTCTGGTTCCCACGTGGCTTCTTCATATTATTGGGTCCTCGACAACACCTTAACAAGGTGGGTAGTCTTGATGTGTAGAACCTTGTCTCTATGATTCAAGATCTCCCCCTACTTCTCCTCATAAGAGATTTCATGTTCCTGTTGTACCACCTTTGGGTTTAGTACTTGTAAAGGGTCAGGTATGTACTTCATTAAGAGGGATATGTGGGAGACATCAAAAACTTGTGTTAGATTTAGAGGAAGTGGAAGATGATAGGCCACTACTCCCATGCAATCAAGGATTTCATATGGGCCAATGTACCAAGGGATGAGCATCCCTTTCTTTCCAAACCTCATGACTCTCTTCCAAGACCAAATTTTAAGAAATATCTTGTCACCGATATCAAACTCCAAGTCCCTTCAACGGTTGTCGGAATAGCTATTTTATCGACTCTAAAAAGCCTTAATGTTTTGTTGGATGGCATGGAATTTTTCTGTCATCTCTTGCACAAGATCAGGCCCAAGAATCATTATCTCACCAGCTTCATCCCCACACGTTGTAATTCTACATCGCTTCCCATATAGAGCTTTATAGTGTACTATTAGAATGCTCGAGTGGAAGCTATTATTGTAAGAGAGCAAAACTAAAAAGAGATTTTGATCCCATCCACCATTAAATTCCATTGATCACGTTCTCAGCATGTCCTTGAGTTCTTGAATAGTCCTTTCAGATTGGTCATCAGTTTGGGGGTGATAGGCCATAGTGAAATTCAATTCAGTGCTCAGAGCATGTTGACGACTTCTCCAAAATTTTGATGTGATCCTTGGATCATGATCAGATATGATAGAAAGTGGAAGTCCATGCAGCCTTACCACTCCCTTTACGGAAATCATGGCAAGTTGATCAAGAGGGAAATCTTCCCAAATAGAGATAAAATGGGCAGTCTTGGTGAGAAATTCCACAATAACCCATATCGCATTGTTTCCATTGGAGGTTCTCGGAAGACTAGTGACAATGTCCAGAGTGATATTTTCCCACATCCATACTGGTATGGGTAGTGGTTGAAATACCCCTTAAAGACGTTGTCGCTCTGCCTTCACTTGTTGACATCCTAGGCACCTTGAATTGTAGTCAACAATATCCATTTTTCATATTATCCCACCAATAATGATCACGAAGGTCCCCATACATTTTTCTGCTTCTAGGATTTATAGAGAAAGTAGAGCAATGAGCTTCATCCATCAACACCATATTTATTTCTGGAATAGATGGAACACATAGTCTTGTATAAAATTTTAGTACACCTTCTGGATCAATATTTATCTCAGGAAACTTACCATCCTTTAATTCTTTAAACTTTTTTAGGAACAAAGGATCAATTTTTGTGAGTTCTTGATCTTCTCTAGTAATGACGGTTTAGAAATCATTTAGGTTAGGATTGATGATGTCCCTTAAATTATAATTCCTATGTCCAACTTTACTAGGTCATTGATCAATGGATCTCTTTTAATCCGCATCATAGAATGAATAACCGGGTGTTTCTGGATTAATGCATCAGCGGCTTTGTTTTCTCTTCCAGGATGATAATAAATCGAACAATCATAGCCTTTAGAAAGTTAGAACCATATCTTTTGTCTCATGTTTAATTCCTTTTGTGAGAATATATACTTAAAACATTGATGGTATGTGTATATATCACATTTCTCCCCATAAAGATAGTGCCTCTATATCTTTAGAGAAAAAATTACTCCAGCCAGCTCCAGATCATGTGTAGGATAATTCTGCTCATGAGTCTTCAATTGTCGAGATGAATAAGCAATGATATTTTCATTTTGCATGAGGACGTACCCAATCCCTTTTAGAGATGCATCATTAAAAATAAATAATAATTCTCCACTTGAGGGTTGAGTTAACATAGGTGATGTAACCAATCACTTCTTCATCTCTTGGAAACATTCGTCACACTCCTTTATCAAGATGAACATGACCCATTTTCGAGTTAACATGGTTAATGGATTAGAAAGTCATGAAAAGTTTTTCACAATCCACCTATAATATCCTGCTAATACAAGAAAACTACAAATCTCTATTATTGTAGTAGGTTGAAGCCACTACTCTACAACTTTTGTCTTTGCATAGTCAACTGTGATTACTTCATTGGTTACAATGTGCCCCAAGAAAGCAACGTGTTGTAACCAAAATTCACATTTGATGAACTTCCCAAAAATCCTCTCCTTCTATAGAGTTTTAAAAATATCTATAATATGATCCTCATGCTCCTCGCGACTTTTGGAATATATTAGAATATAATCAATAAAAACTACCCCAATGTTATCAAGGTAGTCCATAAAGACTCTATTCATCAGATCCATAAAAATAGCAGGTGCATTAATCAGTCCAAAGGGCATAAAAACAAACTCATAATGCCCATATCTTGGTCAAAAGGTAGTTTTTGGAGTATCATCTTTCTTCACCTTGAATTGATGATAACCAGATCGAAGATCAATCTTATAGAAGAAATGAGCCCCATAACGTTGGTCAAATATGCCATCAATTATTGGAAGAGGGTATTCGTTCTTTACTGTGATCCCATTCAATTATCTATCACAAATGAATAGCCACATTGATCCAACCTTTTTCTTTTCAAAGAGAACATGTGCTCCCCAAAGAGACACACTCGGTTAGATAAACCCCTTCTCAAAAAGAATTTGGGGTTGTATATTTATTTCTTCCATCTATACATTTGACATCCTATACTGGGTCTTTTATATAATTTGATATCCAGGTATGAGTTCAATTGAGAACAATACCTCTCTTTCTAGGAGAGGTCCAGGAAACTCTTCCAGAAATACATCAACATATTCTTGGATGATGGGGACAGTTTCTTTCCTCAAACTCTCATCTTCTTCTTCTTATTCACTGATCAAATCCATGAATAATGATATAGGTGGTTTCTCTAGGCAAGGATATAGTTGAGATATCTCTCCATTGAAGTTAACTATAGGTTTTCCATTTAAGACTTCTGAAATTTCTTTACTTCTATATTTGATCATAGCATTATACTTTGAGAGCCAGTCCATACCTAGTATAATGTCAAATTCTATCTTGGGAATGACTAATAGATTAAAAATAAGATTGTGCTAACTAAAGTATATACCAGAGTTTCCAAACACTGATAATCCTTGATTAATCCCCCCAGGACTCGTGACTGATAACTCTACTTTTAGAAAATCGGGGGTGATTCTAAATTATTTGAAAACATGGAGGAAATAAAGGAATTCGTAGAACCAGAATCAATCAAGGTACTTTATAGCTTTGGGAGAACAACAAGAGTTCCTACTACCACATCATTCAGAGATTCAAATTTAGCTGTCATTATAGAAAAATAATGGCTTTAATCCATTAGACTTTGCTGAGGCTGATGGTGGTTCCCCCCCACTGCCCTTAGATTTGGACACTGATTGGAAAAGTTCCCACATTGTCCACACTTAAAGCACTGGACATCAGGTAGTGCCTTCACCATATTCCCCTTTTTTAGTGTTTGAAAGTTGATGTTTCACCTCACTATGACTATTTCTCTCATTATGTCCATCTCTTCCAAACTTGTAGAGTTTCCCTATCCTGAGCAAGTAGTTCCCCGATTGCTTCTTCCCACATTTATTACACGTGGAAAGTTGCACTTGCTTCCATCTTCTTCCCTGATCGATGGTCCTCCCTAAGATGGGATCCATCAATCTCTTATTATCATTGGATTTATGAGAACATTTTGTCTCAACAATCTCAAAATCAACTTTCATCTCACTCCGTACAATCTCCTCATAGTTATCATAGTCTCGGTTTTCTAGATTCTTCCGTAAATGAGGTCTTAGTCCACCAAAGAATCTATCAACCTTACCATTTATATCCATAAAAAGATAGAGGTATATCGTGAAAGCATTGTGAAGTTAATTTTTTAGCATTCCACATATTCATTATGCTTCTGCTTTAGCTCGAGAAACTCCTTCTTCATCCTAGTTCTCATGGGACAAGGGAAATACTTACTGAAAAAGATCCCTCTGAACTCTTCCCACTCCGTAGATCTAACATCCACTCTTTTTCCTTGTGTTTTTCATTAGTTCCCACCACTGATCAGATTCTCCTTCTAAGTGATAGACATCCAGAGTGACCTTTTCTTGCTCTAATCAGTGGATCACAGAAAAGATATTCTCAATGGAGCTGATCCATTGCTCAGCAATCAATGGGTCAGTCGATCCCCTGACAGTTGGTGCTCATTGAAGCATAAATGATTCAACATAATTTTTTTCCCTTCATAGTGATATCATTCTCTCTCCCTAATTCAAGTTATTTCCCATAACTTGAGTTAGTTGGTTCATCATTCTCATGAATGTTTCCATTCCAGCTTCCATCGGAGGGCCGTTAGTGCATGGTCAATGGCGGTCACCATTTTCATGGTTCCTCCTATTTCCTGCCATTTTATAAAAGAATAAAATCTTAATGAGAAACTTATTTAATTTTCAAATCTTTTAACAATAAATGATTCTATGTCTTAAAACCTCATGCTTAAATAATTACATTTCTCAATAAATTATTCATAATGATTTATAAAAATCTTTTGATTAACCAAACATATCCCCCGGGAGTGTCGTAAGAAAGAGTGAAGTAAGGACCATTTTCGTGTACCAGTTCCCATTCAGGTCTAGCTCAAAGAGATGTTTTTGGGTTTTACCCCTATGTATATTTGTGCCAGATCCTCCTCTACCTGCTCGAATCAAGACAAGGATGTATTTTCTTGATAAACCAGTTACTCAATACTCACCAAAATGGCTATATGTTTTACTATATTTAATATCTTCTACAAGGTTCTTCCTAATGTTTTCATATCCTAATTTACATATATAACTAAACTATCCTTCGACACCAACTATGTCATCCCTCTTTTTTAATACATAACTTTTCTTTACATTTTACATACAGAGGTTCTTTAAAGTCTACTGTCTTGTAAATCAGGAACAATAACTTTAATACAACATAAAAAATTATTCAAAACCACCAGTAGGTCTTTATAATAGGTTCACACTATGTACAACTACTGCATCTCATATCCTGGAGACATACATCAATGGAAAGGGTGAGCAGAAGGCCCATTAACGGTAAACAAGGGAATCAGTTTACTTGTGTTAACAATAAGAACTTGAATAACAACATAAAGACATGAGAAATGGAAGTATAGGCATATCATAATGAAAAGAACTTGGAAAATAACTTCAATATGTGGCTACAAAATTTCATTTAGACATTCATGAACATATCACCAAGTTCAATCCCCAAGGTGTCATAAAAATTACCAAAGTTATTCGCCAAGGTATCATGAAACTTTTCATCTCAAGAGATTAATTATTTACCCAATGCATTGGAGAGCTACTGGGGTGCACCCTCAATATGTCTTCATTTTCCTGTGAGCCACATAGATTGTAATAAATAATTTCATAAATAACCCATAGAGAATAAAAGAAACAGGTTTCACTTCAAAATTGTGACGTTTTAAAAGTTCATAAAAATAAGATCATTATTTCCTTTATAACCCATGGAAAGGGAGTTAAGATTATATGTATGTAAATTACAGAATCAAATATCTCATTTTTATATATTTATGAACACCCATATAAATGAAATAGTTCTGGGTATTAACATAAATAAAAAAGAAAAATTCTTGAGAGAAAGAGATAGAAATTTGGAGATGAAATTTCTGCAGCATAACAGCAATATAACATGGTTTTAGAAAACATTGAAAAGAGGGGGTACAACAATCACCCACTCAAAAATAATTCATAATACAATATGAGTACATAATAAGATCATGGAATGGATATTTTAATGACATAAAAATTTTAAAAAGAAACAATAAATAAACAAGAAGATACAATTTCTTTTAAGAGAAATTCGGCAGCCTAACGACGTCACATAAAAATTCAGAAAACAAATTGATGAGAGAGGAAAGGGTTTCTCAAAAATTAGAAATAAAATGGACAGTAATGAGAAAATATAAGAACATAACCTCAACATAAAGAGAAGGAAACCAGAAGACACATCATAAAGGATGTCATGACATAAAATAGGAGGGTGAAAGGATCCCTTACTTTGAAGAGTAACTTCAAAAGCATGATGTTTGGGACCCTAGGATGATTGAGGTCACCTTGGGAGGACTCCATGGGATGTAAGAAGACCAGAATTTGATTAGGAGGTTTTGAAAATGAAATTAATGAAGGAATGACATGGTATTTATCAGAGAAGTGAGGGGACAAGTCATCAATGGCCAAGGGAAACCTCATGAATGGAGGCCCCAGTTGGTGAGGACTCGCTAGGTGCATCCAAGAGACCCACGATCAAATTCAAGTGGAGGAATATTTCTAGGTTACTGTAGATGTACTATAGTAGTACTGTAGAAGTACTGTAGCAGTAACTGTTTGGTACTGTAGCAGCTGGAACAATTCATCCATCTGGGCCTTTGGGCCACCAGTTTGGTCCTCTGGTCCTGCAAAGCTTTTAGTCCACCCAAGGCCTTCGGGCTAGTTGATTATCAAGGCTTTCAGGCCACCATAAGTCCCTAGGGCCAACCCAAGGCCTTCGGGTCACATGAATGAAGGCCCCAGATACACTACAAAAAAAGGAGCAGCCCTAGAAGAGGATTCAGAGTAGGTGAACTCACCTGAGCAGAGCCCAATGGATTGTTATAATGAGAGGGTATGGCTATGCCCTTAGTACTAGCCTGTTCTTGCATGGGAATCCTAGCCAGAAGGTTATGCAAAGGTTGAGAGCTACTATCAGGATATAGATGCTAGGGAGGGGCAGTTTCTTGTAGATAGTCTGGTTGAACTCGCTAAGTCCTTCGGTTCATGTAATCTCCTAAAGCCTACGGGCCATGTAATTTCTAAGCCTACGGGCCTTGTAAGGGTTCCCCCTCATCCCTTGATAGGGGGGGTTATCAAAAATCAATACAAATGAAGGCCTTTAAGCCATTCAGGCCATGGGATATCTCATCGATGGTATTGGGAAAACCATGGGCTTGACTACGGTATTTTCCCACAGTATTAGCCACTTGGGACACCTCCTACCTTATATTACAATTCATATGTCGACCAGAATGATTAAATAATTATTACATCCATAATGATAAAGACCCGAAACTAAAAACTGTAATTTCACTATTCATCGAAAATTCATTTTTTTCAGAAAAATCCCCAAAAATCACCTTTACCTAATATCAATGCCCTGAATTAAAAAATGAACTCCATTTTATAAAAAAAATTCTATATATTTTTAATTAAATTTTTAATCAAATAACACTATTCAGTTGAAAAAACTAATACCTGACTAAAAATTTTTGAAACAGTTATTTACCTATTTAATTAAATCACATTACTTAATCAAGGTGCCAAAATTATATCAATACTTTTTTAAGTTAGGTAACTTAATAAATTTGGTAAAATTACTAATCATAAGCATAAAAGCACTATTCATAATTTAATATTCACTAAAAATTACGTTGATCTTATTATAATCAAAATTTGTTACTGAACACACCTATAGAAGACCATTTTTAAAAATCATTACACATTATTAATTATTTAATGTTTACATAAATATTTTAAAATATATCATTTTTTTCTAAACATAAATAATATACATATTATATTTATCTGTAAATTTGATAATTCACAAACTTTACAATTAGAAGAAATCATGAATTCATTTATATCAAAGGATTACATAAATAAGATAAGGTCTCATTACATTTCCCCTTATAACACCAGCATATGACCTAAGTTTAATGTGTGATAAGGTGATAGAATCTTTGGGCAGCTCGGCCAACATTGCCTGAGTGGTGATTTTGATCAACTATAACTTCTCGTTTAGGTGATTTTGTTCCAACTTCACACGATGAAGTTCAGCATGGGTTTTCTCCATATCAAATCCCACTGGTTCTCTCTCCTTCCCGTGTTCCGTTAGATGGGCTTTGATCGGCCTGAGACTACTGGATGGGGCCACCTAATCATCTTTCTATATTAACCAAGATCAGTTGTATTTATAGAAAAAAATTCTACGATTTAGTTTCCAACGATCATATGGACCAAGGGTCATATAACAGTCGAAACCCAACAGTCTCACATTAATTATACTAACATTAATAAATTAAATAGTTTTGTTGAGTATAAAATAAAATATCCCACAAAAATAAGAAACAGAAATTATTAATAATTTCAGGTCGTCACATCTATTGTTCAGATTGTGAAAAAATCATTATGAGTATCTATAATTTTGAAGGAAAAGTGGATCAATGGTGGACTAGCATATTAAATATATGGGAAAATGATGAAATTTAATCTATAGATTGGCATGAGTTTAAGAAGTTATTTTTCAAAATGTAATTTTATCTTATTCTTTGTATGAAGATGGAGAAGGAGTTCGATAAGTTAAATCCAAAGTATTATAAATCTATTGGCACCTTGGAGGAAACATTTACAAGACATGAGAGGTATTATTTTGGTATTATCATCCAAAATGAATGTAACATTGATCAATTCATCATTGTCTTAAAATTATGTATCTGAATAGAATTAGATAGATCAATATTACCTATCTATAAAAAAATTTAAGATGTGTTATCATAGATGAATTGGTGGTTGGAGTTACATAAAAATCTCATGGTATTTATAAGAAAATAAAAATGGAATTCTAAGGAAAAAAATTAGAACTATAGATATAAAGGGATGGTATTCTATTCATACTAAATGTGTAAAAATAAACATTTAGGAATTTGTCTTAAGGGGGTATTATGTTTTTTATCTATTAAAGGGATGTTTTCTGTGAAATCAAATGTCAAAGTGATGGGAATAATTTATCTAATGATACAAATAGATAGAAAGATCCACAGAATGAATCACCCACACTATAGTGTTTAAAATATAATGAGAACGGGTATTAGGCTAACTAGTACACAAATATAGATCAGAATGAAGATGATTAATGTTAGAAACTACTTAAGTAGAGATACAAAGAGAAATATCATATGATAACTATTTATAACAAGTGGGGTGATAATGATGTAGATGAATGTATGCATTCCTTTCACTCATGAATTGCAAATGAATTATTTGAATCTGGATATACCCATTCATTCATTTCTAAAGATTTTTAAAAGGATATAATGATTCCATTCAAATTATTAGATGTATAGTTTTCATTGAAAACTCTAATGGTACAATGATTTCATCTCATGTCTATGATTCTTCTCGGGATGATATTTATGAGGAAATATTTTCTGAAAGTATTATTATTCTTCCTATAGTTGAATATGATGTTATCTAAGGCATGGATTAGATTTATCTATATAAAATCCATATCAGTTGGTAAATAAGGGTTGTCAAATTTTATATTTAAAACCAAATAATGATGGTCTATCACTGAAAATATAAATATGAACTTTAGCTAGAAATAACATCCATTGTGTGGGGTTTTATTTCTATTCAATATGGTTGTTTATCTCAGATGGTTGTATAGAATCTCAACCTTGATGATACACCTATTTTTCAGAGTTTTTTTGTCTTTCTAGAATATTTTCCAATACGTCCACCAAAACATGAAGTTGAGTTCTCAATATTACTCATAGATCTTACCACACCAACATCAACGAATTCCAATATAATGGTCTTTATTGAGTTGTATGAATTGAAAATGAAGCTCTATAATGCCCTTGAAAAGCGATACATTTATCGATGTTTGTCCCCTTTAATCGAACCTATTCTTTTTATAAAAAATATTTATGGAATGATGTGACTCTACATTGATCATCTAGAGATGAAAAAGATATTGATGAAAAACAAGTACCCACTACCTCATATTGATAACTAATTTTATCCACTACATGGAAAAAAATTTATTCGAATAATGACCTTCATTATAGATGTCATTAATTGAAGGTAAATAAAGGGGTTATACCTAAGAAATCATTCTATAAATGGTTTGGAGACTATAAATATATATAGATTTCATTCAGTCGTACTAATTCCATTGCTATCTCTACTGATTTAATGAACATAGTGTTTATAGAATACCTGGATCATATTTTGGTAGTCTTTATCTAAGCTATTATTATCTATTAGAAAATAAATTAAGATCGTGAATATAATTTTAGAATTTCAAAAAGGACCATAATGAAGGAGAAACTGTATGAATGGTTTTCATTATTGGTTTATATAATCTCATGATTAGGTATATTGCAAGATCCATCAAAGTGATAGGTTATTGAGTGTTGTCCCAGACTAAATATGGTGACAGAGATCTATAGTTTTCTAATATAATATTGATATTATCAAAAACAAATTGTAGATTTTCTCCTTAATATCTAATCCACTCACCAAGTTAACTCAGAATGGGGAGAAGATATTCTAGAATGATGAATTTTTGGAAAATATTGAGGAACTAAAGTGAGTAATTGTAAGATAATGGGTCCTTACATTAGCATAATCTTCATAAGGGTTCATAATATCGAGTGATTCAAAAAAGAAGTTAAAGTTATTTTTCCATATAAGTAATGAAATTACTATATCTTAAGACTTATGAAAATTGATGAATCAAGAGAAAAATTACCCAAACTGTGATATTGATTTATCTGTGGTAATTTTAGAATTGAATAAACGAAATTAATATCATTGTGAAAAAAAGTGTGATATATATACCAATCATAAATTTTAACAAGTATATACAAATAGAAGAATTTTAAGATGCGCCCAAAAATATAGTTAGTGTTGATTAAATATTATGAATGGTCAATACATTACCACCCAAGGACCCAACTCAAGAAATAATCATTTGGGTAAAACTAAACGCCTTAATAATTTTTAACGAAAATGTTAAAAACAAGAGTTTAAAGTGTAATGGTTAACTGAAAATGATAGAAATACCAAATTCTATAACTCACTTCAAATAATTGGGATTTCCTGCAGGCCGATAACATTTCTAAAGGATGGGGACATCCTACTTTAAAATGAAGAATAAATTTCTCATCAAATCGTCTCCTTCTATGAATCCATCTTCCATGGTCTTGATATTGACAAATTCCTCCTTCCTGAGGTCATTCATTTAGTGATCACTGATGATGAAAACACCTTCCTCCTAACACTTCAATGGATTATGAAATCAAACACACTATATTTAGTATAAATATATATAGTTATCCATGTATTGATGACTTCAATATTGTTTTATTTAAGCATTATTGGTATGTGATTCATATCGATGTTTATAAATCGGTAAACTCTATTTTCTAATTGGGTGCTTCCTCGTACTCTCAATGTAGAGTTTCTCACCTTAATCCCTAAAGTAGATAATTATTCTTAGATTCATATTTTTTGACCCTTTTCTCTTATCAACACTCTTTAAAAAATCATCATAATATTCATTTCTAATAAACCTCCAACTATCACAGAAAAATTATTTCTAGGAACAAATTTGGTTCTATATATGGTAGATCTATTCAAGACTGTATCTGTCTTTCCTCGGAGTGTGTCAACAACTTAAAAAAATAGTGGAGGCAACATAGCTATTAAAATTCACATCATAAAATCCATTTCCACTATGGACTTGAGATTTATCATCAAGGTCCTTCAAGGTTTTCATTTTTGTGCATCTTTCATCACTACAGTCAGAACACTATTCACATTGTCATCTTTCTCCATTTTTATCAATGGATCTCCCAAGGTCTACATTAAATGCACCAAAGATATCAGAGAAGGTGATCCCCTTTTTTCCATCCTCTTCTCAATATGGAAAGACTATCTTAGTCGCCTGATCAACCGTCTAGTGGTCCAGAATATAATGAAACCCATCCTTGTCTCTAGTAATGTCAATGCTCAAACTCACCTTTTTATGCTGATGACTTCATTCTTTTCCTTAAATGGGATAAAAGTAACATTATTAATCTAAACAATTCACTCTCACACTATTAATATGTTTCCATCCAAACCATTACTTAGAAAAAATCTTCCATTTTCATTAGGAATAACATTCCTCCCAGTAGAAAATGTAACATTATCAATGACCTCAGTCTAAAAAAATGTGACCTCTTTTTCACTTATCTTCGTGTTCTTATATTTTCATGCAGGCCGATGTCATGTCACTTTATAACTATTGTTGACCAAAATCTAAAGCATATTTCTTATTAGGAAGGTAAATCTATCTCTATGGAATGTAGGACATTCTTTGTTAAATATACTATCGACTTTAATATGGTTAACTCCATGATGGTCTACAAATAACCTATCAGTGTTATTAAAAAGATGAAAATTTCTATTAATAATTGCATCTTGACTGGTAGTACTCTGGAAGAAGAACGTGTGACTATTTACTGGTCATCTTGTTGCAAGACCATTGATAATGGTGGTATTGGTATAAAAAAATTTAAAATTATTTAATGAATCCATTAATGCAAGGATTACATGGATCCTTCTTCAAAATACCATAGATTTTATTTCCTCTCTCAAAAATATATTACTTGACAAACATAATGCTGGAAATTAAAACTACCTTAGTTCTTCCATTCAGCTTTCCTTCAAACACTCCTTCCAAAATATTTTGTATAATTCTAGATGGATGGTCTCCAGAAACTCTTCCATTAACTTATGTTTGGATAACTGGACTGGAACACATTTAATTCCTATGATATATTTTAATCAATCTCTTTAAAATATCATCCACAATATCAGAGATATTTTAATCTCTCAACATGACCACCTCCCTAATAGTATTTGAAATTCCATTGAAAATTACTCCTTCACATTCACTGATGATTTTTTAATTTGGGAGTTAGCTCACAATGGTATGCTTATCTCAAAAAACTTCTATGATAATTATTTATGTATCAATGAGAATGATTAAATCTGGATAAAACATAATAACAATCCTTGGATTGAACCTTAAAGATTTGCTCTCATCAAGATTCTTGCTGACAACAAAGTATCCACTGATATTTGCCTCCAATATTTTGGAATCCATATTTTTTGTAAGTGTAAAATCTGTAATCAACACCGAGAATATGACAACAACATATTCCTTTATTGTACTATTAATTCTTATCATTGGAACTATATTATTGACATTTTTAATTTTATATGGTTTATTCTTGACTCTGTCAGAAGTCAACTAAAGAAATGTGCAGAAATAGAAGGCTCTCAAAAAATCAAGAACTGTTTCCAAGCTATATCTGCTGAGCTCCACCATGTGATATAGTATAATCGTAAAGCTATTATTCATAAAAATTACTCACTCAATCTAAATACAGGTCTAATGTGTATCCTTATTTTCATACCTTATGCTGCTTTGTTGGAAAAGGGAAATTTCTACAACATCATCTATGGCTTCATAATCCTAAAGCGTCTATTGATTAAAGAAAATTTCTGTCAACCGCATCACACTCTGGAGGGGTTCTGAAGAGCCCCTATCCCTGTATAGATCAAACTCAATATTGATAGTGCCTCCAAGAGAATCCAATACACTGTAGGTTGTGTTTCTTTCTTCCAGAATCTCCTCAGTCAGATTTATGTATGTTTCCTAGGTAATTGGGGCATTGCCACTGCCCTTGAAGCTAAGATGAGGAGTTTGATACTTGCGGTTTCTTTTTCCATGCTCTTTGGTTGGAACAACCTCTAGATTGAAAGTGACTCAAAGACCATCATTCAAGAGATTTGGAATGGCATAACTCAAGTTGCATGGTGGATTACTACATGATGGATGGAATACAGCCATTTGCTTATCGATATTAACTATATCTCACACATGTTTATAGAGAAGCAATCACGGTTGTAGATGGTCTCACCAACATATGAGTAGATCAAGACACTTCCTAGTTTTCAGACCTCCCTGATGATCTTATTTCCTTTCATGAAAAAGATTGTAATATGTACCCATATATTCAACTCATGTAAACATGATTTTAATAATATTTGTGCAATGGTTGTTCTGAGCCAATGCATCATCTTCCTCAAAAAAACATTACCACCCTAGTAAACAAAAAAGTTGGATAGTGCATTTAGATTGAATTATCAAGATTAATTATCCATTATGACGATCAAAAATCTCTTTTATTTCTGGATTTTCAAGGGATATATCTAGGAATCTTGATGTAAGGGGAAAAATATTATCTTTATCAATTTAATGTTCAACTTTCAATCCAAGTAATTATCAAAGAGGTGCAAAATGGAGATATTTAGCTAACAAAGAAGGATTGAAATATTCATATGTTTAATGTTTATCTTTATGGAATGATGAGATTCGAGATCCGTGTATGTGTTCCTCCTATATCATATTTGAATATGGATTTGTTTAGGGTATCTCATAGTTCTTAATTCACTATTCTTCTTAGATGTATGAAGATGTATAAATTTTTTAAAGTGTAATATTTGTGGGATGGATTGAAGATAGATATCACTGAGTTTGTATCCTGATTCTTTTTATATAGGAAATTTAATACATATAAGAAAAATTATAAGGGGATGTTACATCAATTTTCTATTATATAGTTGAAATGAAAAAAAAATTCGCTAAATTTTTTCATCAGACTCCCTAAAATATCTAAATGGAATAATTATATATGGATTGTAGTCGACCACCTTACAAATCATTTCATTTTATCACTATCATAGAAGACATTTTTCTTGATTATTTTTCCATAATATATATTTAGGAAGTGGTAAGGATTCATGGAGTAACATATTTTATTTTTTATTATTGGGATCTATATTTTACCATGATTTTCTAGCTAACTCTTCTTCATGATCTTGATAATGAGTTTAGATTCAACACATTATATCATCATCAGATAGATTATTAATATGAGGGAAGAATTAACACCCTAGTGGAGAAAATAAGATCTTGTTCTATGGATTTAAAAGGGTTTTTGGGATCCGCATGTTCTTCTAGTTGAGTCTTCACACCACAATAACTTTCACATGATCATTCATATGGCTCCTTATGAATCCATCTATAGAAAGAATTTTAGAGCTCTAATGTAATTTAATGAAGTTGTAGAAAAAAAATTTATTAGGACCTGAGATATTTGATGAAATGAAATGCAATGAAAGAGATATTATATAACACATCATGAAAAATTAGAGTTGGTAGAAAATTTATATTGACAATCACCGGGTGATGTATAATTTGATTTTGGGGAAAACATTTCTATGAATTTCTCTAGGAAATAATATTATAAGATTTATAAATATGAAAAAACTAGCCCCTATGTATATTAGTATCTTAAAAATTAATGATCTCATTAGGATGGTATCCCATCATTTTTAACGTTCATTAAACCTCTATCAAGTTCAATATGTGTTCCATTTATGTCCCCAAGAAAGTACATACCTAACCTTTCACATATACTGAACTCATAGGAAAAACAACAGGACTATGATCTTGCTTATGATGAATAACTAGTGGTGACATTGGATCATAAATTCAAGTTTCTATGAAACGTGACCACTAACCTGATCAATATTTTTTTGGATGAACCACAAGTTTGAAAAAGCTACATGGGAACCTTAAGAAATGATGAGGTAAAAGTATCATTATTTTCTTGTTTGAGACTGATAAATTTTGAGGGGGAATTACATTTTTAGAGAGTTTAATGAAACAACATAATTTATTGGAATTATAATAATTTCCAAAAAATAAAAATGTGTTTATCTTGCATTACACACAATATAGAGTTTTATCAAACAATTATATATTATTAAAGTATATATTTAAAAACAATTGTGATAACATGTCACTTAAACATAAATATATGATTATTAATAAGTTATTTTTAATATTTTTGTATAATTTTTTTATATAAATAAAACGTATTTAAAAAATGTACTTAATTTTTCAAAAAGTTGTTATATGTTATGAAAACATTATTTTCTCAAAGAAATGATTTTATTTATTTTTTGAAAAATAATTAAACTAAATTATGAAAACTTTAAAAAATTAATTTTATAAAATTTCATTCATTTATTAAATCAAAATTTTAATATTCAGTTAGGGTGAAATTTTAGGATTTTTCTAAAAAAGTTAAACTTTTTCTGTGTATAGTGAAAATAATGTTTTTCATTGAAAAATAATTTATTTTAATGAATTTATAATTTTTTTGTTATAAAATGTTTTTAAAAGTAGAATTAAGTAATATATATATATATCAATTAATCCAATTTATGTCATTTTAATCAATTTCATTTTTACTTTCTATATAAAAATATTTTAAACTTTTGAACATTTTCTTAGTGGAAAACAGATTTCACGTCATGCCAACGGGTTTAATTTTAAAAATAAATTTTCAAATTCTGTTAATGGATTTCTAAACAATTTTTTAAATACTAGGAATGAGAAAAAATTATATTATATTACAATTTGAAATTGTTTTTTATCTACAATAATAGTATGAATAATAGAAACTAGTTAACATGGTTATATTCCAAATGGGTTTACAAAGGGGGTTAAACTAAGAAGATAGAGGTTTAAATGAATTTAGAAATTTTCAAATTCCTATTGTATGTCCATATTGAAATATTATACTTCATAATTTATAATATATTTCTATTTTGATGATTATTACTTAGGAATGATTTAATTATTTTAGATTCCTTTGGGAACATTCAATGTAGTTCACATGTAGGTTAATTTCCCCCACATATTAATGACCAACAACATCTTTCACTTTTTTACCTATAAATCCATATAATTAATAAAAACCCTAAAACCCCACAAAAACATATTTATATATTTTTCAATTCTTTTTTCAACCCAACAGATCTTAACTAGGGTCTCAATAAGAGATCTAAAGGTGTTTTCTCTAAGTGATGGTAATTTTCTTACCTATTTTATTCTTTTTCATTCTATGTTTTCTATTTTCAATTATGTATTAACACATAAAATATAATAAATATATTTTATAATATATCTGGATATTTTATTATGTAAATTTACTTAAATATATCCATCTCCACTCACATCAAATAGATAACCAAACTATCGATCGTATGTACATAGGACTACCACCTCACAAACTGATTTAGTTTGGTTTCCATCCCACCATTTAGGGATGGATATAAATATGGATTTAACATATGTATAAAATATCTAAAACATTAATTTAATTTTTTAGTCATTATATCATTTATAACTTATTACTTTCTATTCTATGAGGGATTCGATAACATCACCCTTGTATACAGTGGACTACTACCTTGTGAAGTGATGTGATTTGTTTTATATTAATATATTTAATTAATTTATTAAGAAATAGTTTCAAAAATATAAATGAAATATATGGTATCATATTTATTATTTAATGGTAATTTATTATTTAAAATTATTTTCTTCCAATCAATGGAGAAAATGTAAATACTGTTCACGCATACATACGACATATCATATCCATGAATGGGGTCTTTCATTTTATTTCTCTAAAATTAATGGATAAATATAAATAAATATATAAAAAATATATATGATATTGATATCATTTTTAAAATTCTAGATATGATTTATCGATGATCAAATTAATAATAATAAAAAAAATCGAAACATACATGGGAAACAAAGTTGTTATTTCGCAAACGTAACATTATAAAAAAATAGTAAAAAATATTTAATAAAATTTGATATGTTAATAATATATGGTATGATACACATATTTTTGTTTCATTAATAGATTTATAATAAAATTATTTTTATTATAATGATGTTTTTAACTTCAGTGAAGGAATTCATGACTTAATGTATGAGATTTTTTTCTCAAGTTTTCTTCTTTGAGACATATATTATGTAGTCAACCTCTATTATTATAGGAGGTGTATATAAATCCCATTTTATATGTAATATAAAGAATTAATTTAATCCCATGATATTTTATGTTTCACATAATTTTATTACATCACGGGGGTTGCAATTAATATTTAATAATGTGGTAGTAATTTTACATCACAATCTCATCCTTCATCAGGATTATATATGGTTATGTTTCTGCTGATAAAATATTATAGTCCATATCTTACAAAACTGTTGAATTTTATTCACCTTTGGATATGTTATGATAATACAAGTTTTACCTTCATTTTTTTGGTATTTATGTACTATAGATTTCAAAATAAATGTTTTAGAAAAAAACTGAATTTATTTCTATTTCAGTCAAAAATCTGTTTTCCCAAAAAAAAAATTATTAAAGTGTGTTAAAATTTTCATTAAATTAATCTGAGCTATTTATAAAATCTATTTTTAACTGTTTTTTAATTTTTATAAAATGTTTTAATAGAATATTCATTTCATTTTCCAAACAATGAATGTCTGAATTTTATAAAAATTGTGAAGGTAATCTTCATTTTAATATGTATGACATGTATAGAATTCTATTGCGTTATATAAAACAATTTATATTAACAATAATTTATAATATTTCATATTCATTTTTAAATAATTGTATTTTTAAAATTTCTGGTGTTATAAAATGTGTAATTTACAGTGGAAATGATATTTTCCACAAGATATGTTTCAAATGATCTTTAAAGAATTATTTATACGTTTTAAATCATATTTTTAAAGAAAAGGATTTACAAAATATTTAGTGATTTTTTCTATATTAGATTTTATTTTGAATGAAAATTAATCTTCCAAAATAAATTTTCCAATTGATCCTCCAAAATATTTTTTCATCTAATATGTCATCCTTTGATGTTACTCATTATTTAATTAAGATATGATCCAAATATTCTATTCTCATTCTCCCTCGATGTGTTTTTTGTCTGTAATGTAATTATGTTTATGAAACCCATTTATATTTCATGGGTTATACCATGATAAAATTATGATCATAACAACTTCTTTCTAAGGGTTATTATATACGGAAGTGATGAAATGATTATGAAACATGACTCCTTTCCATAGAGTTTGAAATAATAAAATGGTTATGAAGCCCGTTTCATTTCATTAGTGTAACCCCCCGACCCCAGTTACCCGGAGTCGGTGCATTATTGCGTAAAATTTGCATGATCACAAAAGATCAAGTCTCGAAAGACCGATTAGTTTAGTAGCCTTGGAAACAGTAGATACATTCATAAATGTTACATTACATCGTAAGGTGAAAACTACAATAACAAAGTCTCCATAGTCCACACTCATATCCTCTTCTGACTATCCCTGCAGGTTATTCATTCTATACTTCTTCACATCCTGGAAAATATTAAAACATTGAAAGGGGTGAGCTCAGATGCTCAATAAGGATAACAATAATTCAAAAGCTTTCATAAATAATCAATAACATTTAAGGAAATGTATAACTAAAACAAAAGCCTTTTTAAACTTTAACTTTAGCATAATATGGAAAAAATAAAATTAAATAATTCAATTTACTTACTCACATGGATATTCTACTAATCGAATAATCCCATGCAATATCAATAACCACTTTCATAATGATGGAATGCATAATGCCAGACTATCATAACCACGTAGTCAAGGCCTCGTGCCAAGACCACAAATAAGATTTTGTCAAGGCCTCGTGCCAAGACACTAGTTTGTCTCATGAGACCTACCGATGCATCGAGAAGCTATAGTGGGCTCCACCCGTCACTTATTAAGTCCAATTCATTTCTCATATGAACAGGTTTAAACATATCATAAACCATAACATAATCGTATCACATAAATCATGCATAAAGGAAACATAACATTTCCACATTTTAATCACATGATATCAATACAATACATTGATATAATAAAAACGCTTTCAAAACCATTTTCAATACCAAAATAGAAGAAAGTTAAAACTTTGTATTTATTTTTCATTAAAAAAAATTGATGGCTTGTAGAGGAAGCCGAAACTCAAATAATGGTCACGGCGGCAGAGAAGTCATTGTCGCCGCATATGTACGGAAAGAAACAAATTCCCTTTTTGTCGTTTAGTAAAACGCTTTGTATAAAAAGATTCTTTTTGAATAAACATAAAAGTCAAAGGGGTTTATACACCGTATAAAAGAAAGTTGTGTATAAAACCAAATATGCCTCAATGAAAGGAGATTGAGACGAAGTCCTTAAAAAGATCATTTTTAAAATAAAATAGATCTATTATGTTTGTTAAATATAAGTACACATAATGAAATTACAAATACAAGATAGGACATAATAATATCCTGACATAATTTGAAAGTAGGAGATTAACCCAAAGAATGGAAATTGGGTTAAGAAATTCCCTTACCTTGTGTCCGACTTGATTCGACCATTATTTCACCTCCTGAATAATAAAATAGAGTTAATATCTACCATTTTCAATTTCATTATCCTTTTTATATCACTTATTACAATGTTATGAACATTATGTAATTATTTAAGTTAATAAGGGTCGTTTTTTCGATTTTTGGTACTTGAGTCAACAATAAACTTCTTATAATTACAAGTTGTTTATGTGGTAGAATATCCATTATCTCCAGAATTACATGATTTAGATGTCATGTATATCATATATATCCAGTATATACATTCATTCATAATATTACGTAACATTTAGAGGTAAAAAATGAAATGCACTATTCATGGAGACGGTAAGCCGTACGTACGCATGAACGCTAATTTTCATTTCTATTTCATATTTAATGGAAGGAAATCATAATTATATAAAAGTATAATATATTTACAGTATAATATCATATATAATATCATTTACTCCATCCTTTATACATCCCACACATGGCATTAACGATTCACATCACTTTGAGGCGGGGTAGTCCGCACTTCCTAAAATGAAATTACCGCGTTTACCCACAACAGAAATCATAAAGTATGCCATAAATGAGAAATACATAAGAATAAGGAAAACATAAAAATATTATATATCATATATAAATATAGTGACATCTTAATGTCCACCTTTTAAGGTGTTATATGAGTGTTGAACAATCATCGTTTTGTGAGGCAGAAATTCGCCATCCACAGAAATAGTATGTTCTTTAACCATTAGATGTAGGTGTGTGTAAGTGTATCTCAAATACTTCTTATAACAACATCCTAGTATATTGAGGATACTTTTTTTGTTACAAAAGAAATTAAAAAAAATAGTTTATGTGGTTGGAGAAGCAAAATAAAACAAAATAACATAAGAGAAGACATTACCTTAAAATCGGGTAACTCTTTTGATTTGAGACAAAGGCTTCCTTGGGAAGAATTCTTCCCAAAGTGAGTCTTCTAGGAGTAAGGGAGGAAAGTTTTGAGAGTATTTGGGCAGAGTTTGGCCGAGCCAAAAGGCTTTGAATGTGTGAGTAAGGTGGTAGAGGTGGGGGACTTTTATAAGAGGAGAGGAGGGGCACTCTTGGAAAGTAAGGAAATTTTACATTATTATACAATGCTTTTCAGATTATAAAGGTACCACACTTATATAATTCGAGGATAAGGTGATAAGGGTTCTAAATATACCCATCCAATAGTCTTTGGACAAGTGTATGCCTTGGATTTTACATTATCGTTTCATTTTATTAAAATCGTTAAATAATGAGGTCATCGCTGCATCATCATGATGTCATAAAAAATTTAATTTATTTAATGTATTAAAATTATAAAATAGATACTATGATGTAGGAAATCTTTTTATCTTTCCAATGACTATTTATAGTAAAAAATATGACTTGTATAACCCCATGTAAAAATTGTTTTAGTAAAACATTTCATGTTTGTGTCATTTTTTTACTTTAACATTAAATAAAAGGTATTTATGTCATTTTCCAACTAAAGTGGATCCATGGGGCCCCCATGTTGACCCATGGATTTTATTGGTCGGCCATGGCACATCCAATGAGGGTAGGACATGTGTCAAGCTCATCTCATATTATTGAAACATTATTTTTACCTTAATCTACACTAATTATCTCTAATCGCGATTAAGAACTTAAAAGTTACTGTTCACCAAAAATTATTTTAATCTCATTGGACCACATTTTACTTCATAATGACAACCATGTATGTCAGATTATTGAAATTCAAAACACAGAAGTGGTAAAATTTCATTTAAATGAAAAATCAGTTTTTATAAGTACCACTTAGTGGTTTCACTATTCATCAAAAATTGAAGTTTTTCAGAAAAATCCCAAAAATTTACCCTAAGCTATATTTGATATTCCAATTTAAAAAATGATGTCTATTTTACAAAATTCCCAACATATAAGTTTCATTAATTAATTTTATAATTAATTCCCACTGTCACAACAAATAGCTCGTTTTTAAGAAACAATTTATATCAAAAGATTGACAATTGTTGATGTCCAATTTCAATGTTAAATTAATTCTAATGACAACCATTGGATAAAATGGTAATGATATATTATAATTATACTTTAAAACCACTAAATAGTATAATTTATCATTATAAATTATTTTGATTAAAAAAGTTGTTTTAAGTATTTTTCACTATTCATAAAAAATTGAAAGTTCTCAGAAAATTGCAAAAAATTTAACTTAGGATAATTTCGATATTCCGAATACAAAAATGAAGTCCATTTTGAAATATAAAATTTATATAAATTCAAAAAGTGGGTATTACTATTCATAACGGCTACTTTGATTAGTTGCGGTGTGTTAGAACTCGAAGTTGCGTACAATGCAAGCTATTGCATTATTGAATGAGAAGCATATTGTGGAAGCTCGGGGTGTTACATTCTCCTCTCCTTCAATAAATTGCGTCCTCGCAATTTGAAATTTTTCATTGAAAATAAAAGGTTGAAAGTAGAAAATACCTTTGTGGAAAACCCACATTGGAAATATGGTTAATAAAATTTACCCTTAATAAGAGGGAAAGGGAAATGAAAAAGTCACCACAAAATTATGATCTCAATAAGGAGAACATTGGTGGAAATTAGAGACATATAATTGGAGGAAAAACGTAAATATTTGTAGCGAGTGATTGAGGTCATCAATCACAAACAATTTTAAAATTCAGGGCCTCAAAGCCTTCAATCATTGATGATTTAAAATATTATTAGTTCAACAAGACATAAGGTATTAGGATAATACACGTTTTCTTTTAATATCCCTTTACTAAAGTTTAAGAATTAATTTATTCATAGAATAAGATATAGGTATATATATTTATTCTTGACAAGTAGAGTTTCAACCTTCAACTAATTTCTACCACAAACTCAATTTTCACTCAAAAAGACAATTGAACTCAAAAATATTATATTTATCCTAATCGTATAAGGTTCCAAATATTAACACATACCATTTAGATTAGTAGATGTATTTTGTAATAACCAAGGACTTCCTTTAGGCTAGTGGTAGGTAATAAAGTCTTGTCGCACTATGGTTGTGGGTTCAATTCCTGCAGCTTTGTTCGACGCAATGGGTTATGCCCCACCCTGCAGGTTGTCCTTTTCCTAAAATTATAGTATTATAATATTCCAAAAATAATATTCATAAATGTTTTAAACTTAAAAAATACTATCCAAAGTTCAACTTAATCCATTCCAACCTTTATAGTTATCCAAAATACCTCTGTCCAGACTTTCTCTAAAAGGTCTCTAAATTCAAAAATCAATTGTAACATCAGATTCCCTAAACAAATTAATGTTTCTATTTTTGTCACATACTAAAAATATGATTACCTTCATCATATTAAAACCTTACTGAAATCAACAAGTACTGCAGTACAATCCTTATATAGATATATCCTTATTCTAATAACTAGAATATAATACATGAGTTCAAAAGCACCAATACATTAATTATTCTGCTTCAACTGTAGTAACAGCATAAGATTGTCCTTGATCCATTGGCCTTTTCTGAGGTAAGTTTCCCTGACGCTTAGGACATTCATTTTCATAATGACCCATTTCCCAACAATTGTAGCATTCAACATTGATAGCCTCTTTCTTTCCCTTACAATCACGAGCCTAGTGACCTTTTTCTCCATATTTGTAACAAACTCCCATTCCTTTTAGGCAAGTACCAGGGTGATTCTTCCCACAATTATCACATAATGGAAAATCCTTCTTTACCTTTTTCCCTTTATCTGTCTCTTGTTCCACCATTCTCTTCTTCTCTTGCTTTACTTTGTTGTTATAAGACTTAGAGAATTCCTTTTCTGCCTTGATAGCACATGAGACAATATCTTCGTATGTTGAGAAATATTGTGATACTAAATCTCGACGGAGAAATGGTTTTAACCCATCAAAGAAACGATCAATATTACCTCTTGGGTTACGTATATAATCTGCATCATACCTCACTAACCTTTTAAAGTTGGCCTCATACTTTGCAACATTCTCATCCTCCTTTTGTATCAGACTCAGAAATTTCCTTTCCATATCTGCTCTATGGTCACGAGGAAAGTATTTTTCTAAGAAAAGCTCTTTGAACTCCCTCCATTCCATATTTGATATGTCATCATCTTCTTTTGTGTTTTGAATCAGCAACCACCACTGATCGGCATCTCCAGTGAGGCGGTAGACTGCCATGACAACCTTCACCCTTTCACTACTCCCCAAGGCGTGGAATATTTTCTCTAAGTAGTTTATCCATTACTCAGCTACTAATGGATTTGTACCCCCATTAAATGTTGGTGGTTGTTGCCTCATTAAGCAGTCTAACATTGATCCTCCACGTTGCGGATCAGGGTGCTCCATACGAGTAAAGTTATTATTGATAACCTGAGTGAGTTGTCCTAGTATGGTAATAAGTTGATCAGCACCAGTTGTATCTCCAGATCCACAATAATTATCTTGTGCATGAGGGAAATCCCTACACGGAGTGCGTGCATTGATACAGTTTCCATTCCTTCCACTAGGTTCCATTTCTAAACAATGGCATAAAATAGATTAGTTTATGAATCAAAATACATAATTCCATACTTGTAAAACACTTAACACTAATTGAACTATTTATGGATATAATCCATAATCATAAAAAAAGTTTTCTTTAAGGAAGTATATACTCATAACCCTTCATATTGGTTTGTAAAGAAAATGAGAATTATCCTAAGAATATCCCTCGGGAGTGTCGTAACCAAGAGTGCAGCAAGGCCCGTTGTCGTGCACCAGTTCCTATTCGAGTCTAGATCAAAGCGGTGTTTTCGGGTTTTACCCCTAGGTACATCTGTGCCAGAGCCGCATCTACCTACTCGTATCCAGACAGGGATGTATTGCTTCGAAAACTCACAAAATCTCTATAATACCAAAATTCTAGGAAGTTCTTCTATACTAATCCTCAATGTCTATCTTCGGGCTATGTTCTCTAATCAGAGTTTATCTAAATCTATCTTCCAAGGTTAGTACTAAACTGCCTATGATACCAACTGTAACGCCCCGAACCCAGTTACTCGGAGTCGGTGCATTATTGCGAAACATTGGCATGATCACAAAAGTTCAAGTCTCGAAAGACCGATTAGTTTAGTAGCCTTGGAAACAATAGATACATTCATAAATGTTACATTACATCATAAGTTGAAAAACTACAATAACAAAGTCTCCATAGTCCACACTCATATCCTCTTCTGACTATCCCTGCAGGTCATTCATTCTATACATCTTTACATCCTAGAAAATATTAAAACATTGAAAGGGGTGATCTCAGATGCTCAGTAAGGAAAACAATAATGCGAAAGCTTTCATAAATAATCATTAACATTTAAGGCAATCTATAACTAAAACAAAAGCCTTTTTAAACTTGAACTTTAGAATAATAAAGCAAAAAAAATTAAATAATGCCATTTACTTACTCACATGGATATTCTACTAATCGAATAATCCCATGCAATATCAATAACCACTTTCATAATGATGGAATGCATAATTCCAGACTATCATAACCACGTAGTCAAGGCCTCGTGCCAAGACCACAAATAAGATTTTGTCAAGGCCTCATGCCAAGACACTAGTTTGTCTCATGAGACCTACCGATGCATCGAGGGGCTATAGCGGGCTCCACCCGTCACTTATTAAGTCCAATGCATTCCTCATATGAATAGGTTTAAACATATCATAAACCATAACATAATCATATCACATAAAACATGCATAAAGGAAACATAAAATTTCCACATTTCAATCACAAGATATCAATACAACAAATTGATATAATAAAAACGCTTTCAAAACCATTTTCAATACCAAAATAGAAGAAAGTTAAAACTTTGTATTTATTTGTCATTAAAAAAAAGTGATGGCTTGTAGAGGAAGCCGAAACTCAAATAATGGTCACGGCGGCGGAGAAGTCGTTGTCGCCGCATATGTACGGAAAGAAAAACATTCCCTTTTTTCATTTAGTAAAACGCTTTGTATAAAAAAGATTCATTTTCAATAAACGTAAAAGTCAAAGGGGTTTATACACCGTATAAATGAATATTGTGTATAAAACCAAATATGCCTCAATGAAAGGAGATTGAAGCGATGTCCTTAAAAAGATCATTTTTAAAATAAAATAGATCTATTATGTGTGTTAACTATAAGTACACATAAAGAAATTACAAATACAAGATAGGACATAATAATATCCTGACATAATTTGAAAGTAGGATATTAACCCAAATAATGGAAATTGGGTTAAGAAATTCCCTTACCTTGTGTCTGACTTTATTCGACCGTTCTTTCACCTCCTGAATAATAAACTAGAGTTAATATCTACCATTTTCAATTTCATTATCCTTTTTATATTACTTATTACAATGTTATGAACATTTTGTAATTATTTAAGTTAATAACGGTCGTTTTGTCGATTTTTGGTACTTGAGTCAACAATAAACTTCTTATAATTACAAGTTGTTTATGTGGTAGAATATCCATTATCTCCAGAATTATATGATTTCTATGTCATATATATCATATATATCAAGTATATACATTCATTCATAATATTACGTAACATTTAGATGTAAGAAATGAAATGCACCGTTCATGGAGACGGTAAGCCGTACGTACGCATGAACGCTACTTTCATTTCTATTTCATATTTAATGGAATGAAATCATAATTATATAAAGGTATAATATATTTCCAGTATAATATCATATATAATATCATTTACTCCATCCATTATACATCCCACATATGGCATTAACGATTCACATCACTTTGAGGGGGCGGTAGTCTGCACTTCCTAAAATGAAATTATCGCGTTTACCCATAATGGAAATCATAAAGTATGCCATAAATGAGAAATACAGAAGAATAAGGAAAACATAAAAATATTATATATCATATATAAATATAGTGACATCTTAATGGCCACCTTTGAAGGTGTTATATGAGTGTTGAACAATCATCGTTTCGTGAGGCAGAAATTCGCCATCCATAGAAACAGTATGTTCCTTAACCATTAGATGTAGGTGTGTGTAATTGTATCTCGAATCCTTATTATAACAACATCCTAGTATATTGAGGATACTTGTGTTGTTACAAAATAAATGAATAAAAAGAGTTTATGTGGTTGGAGAAGAAGAATAAAACAAAATAACATAAGTGAAGACATTACCTTAAAATCGGGTAACTCTTTTGATTTGAGCCAAAGGCTTCCTTGGGAAGAATTCTGCCAAACATGAGGCTTCTAGGAGTAAGGGAGGGAAGTTGGGAGAGTATTGGGGCAGAGTTTGGCCGAGCCAAAAGGCTTTTAAAGTGTGAGTAAGGTGGTAGAGGTGGGGGCCTTTTATAAGAGGAGAGGAGGGGCACTCTTGGAAAGTAAGGAAAGTTTACATTATTATACAATGATTTTCGGATTATAAAGTTCCCACACTTATATAATTTGAGGCTAAGGTGATAAGGGTTCGAAAGCTACCCATCCAATAGTCTTTGGACAAGTGTAAGCTTTGTATTTTACATTATCTTTTTATTTTATTAAAATCGTTAAATAATGAGGTCATCGCTGCATCATCATGATGTCATAAATAATTTAATTTATTTAATGTCTACAAATTATAAAAAAAATACTATGATGTAGGAAATCTTTTTAGCTTTCCAATGAATATTTATAGTCAAAACTATGACTTCTATATCCCCATGTAAAAATTGTTTTAGTAAGACATTTCATGTTTGTGTCATTTTTTACTTTAACATTAAATAAAAGGTATTTATGTCATTTTCCAACTAAAGTGGCTCCATGGGGTCCCCATGTTGACCCATGGATTTTATTGGTCGGCCATGGCACATCCAATGAGGGTAGTACATGTTTCAAGCTCATCTCATATTATTAAAACATTATTTTTACCTTAAACTACACTAATTACCTCTAATCACGATTAAGAACTTAAAAGTTACTATTCACCAAAAATTATTTTAATCTCATTGAACCACATTTTACTTCTTAATGACAACCATGTATGTCGGATTTTTGAAATTCAAAACACAAAAGTGGTAAAATTTCATTTAAACGAAAAATCAGTTTTTATAAGTACCACTTAGTGGTTTCACTATTCATCAAAATTTGAAGTTTTTCAGAAAAATCCCAAAAATTCACCCTAAAATATATTTGATACTCTGATTTCAAAAATGATGTCTATTTTAAAAAATTCCAAACATATAAGTTGCATAAATTAATTTTATAATTATTTCTCGCTGTCACAACAAATAGCGTGTTTTTAAGAAACAATTTATATCAAAAGATTGACAATTGTTTATGTCCAATTTCAATGTTAAATTAATTCTAATGACCACCATTGGATAAAATGGTAAAAATATATTATAATTATACATTAAAACCACTAAATATTATAATTTATCACTATAAATTATTTTGATTAAAAAAGTTGTTTTAAGTATTTTTCACTATTCATAAAAAATTGAATGTTCTCAGAAAATTACAAAAAATTCAACATAGGATAATTTCGATATTCCGAATATAAAAATGAACTCCATTTTAAAATATAAAATTTATATAATTTCAAAAAGTGGGTATTACTATTCATAACGACTACTTTGATTAGTTGCGGTGTGTTAGAACTCGAAGTTACGTACAATGCAAGCTATTGCATTATTGAATGAGAAGCGTATTGTGGAAGCTCAGGGTGTTAAAATTAGTTATGATATGATGACTGTTTTATGATATCGTATATATTATGTTAATTATATGATAAGATTAACCTATATCTTCCTCAAATTCATTTGATAAATATTTATATCCCCTCAGATAAACAGGACTGGAATGGGGAGTGAACCTGATTCTTTTCGGGATGTTGTCTAGTATAATGTTCTTATGAGTAAAACTTTACTATTATGATGGCCTTATATATGAAAAATTTCACTATGAGAGTATTGGAAATGATCCTTGAATATTACAAAAATTATTTTTCTGTCATGATACATTCTATAATTCTATGGCTTATGCCACTTTTTTTCTCTCATGGCTCATGTTTATTGATTTCCATATGACTCAAATATTACGAACATCCAATTTACATACCATAACAAAAAATTTATATCATTGATATGCATAGTTTGTTTTTTGAATGAAAGTATCTTGTTATCATAACCCTATTCTTATTTTATGATTATTTCTCTCCCTTGTTTACCATTACTCAGCATATGAGATCACCCATTCTTATGTTTATTACACAAGGTAATGAAAAAAGGTATTATGGATGATATGCAAATGAATGGTTATATTTATGAAAAACTTATTGGGAGATGATATAGTTTACCGAAGAACCATTTGTTAATTTTTTTAAGTTACAAAAGGCACTATACTATTACAATCATCGGGCATGTGTTTCTATATTGTAATGAATAATAATCTAAAAATGTAATATCTATGTATAAAAAGCCTAAATGTCTAAAATTTATTTTATTATAACCTCTAAAACATATAAAAAAATATAAACAAATTACTCCTCACACCAACCCCATTTATATATTTCACACACTAAGAATTTAATATAACACTATTTTTGAGAGCGTATATAACACGCCACACCGAACTAAAATGAACCATAATAGATTATTATATAAATATGAATATTATGACATACCTTTTGAATTAAATTGAATGATTACAATTAAAAACATTAAGAAATATATTTAGGACCAAAATAATAAAAATTTACTGATTAATTCTATGTAAATAAAACTAATTTTTAGTTAATACATTTTATTCTTTAAAAATAAATTTTGTTCAAAAAATATATTATTGATTCTGGTGAGAAAATATTATAATTAATTATCAGATCATTTTTAATTTTATTTTATAAAAAATATATAATATTTAAAATCATCATGTCAAAACAATCTTAAATTAAAATTTTTGAGTTTTATAAAAAGATTGCTTTTCCAATGAATAGAGAAAATAATTATTTTTATTGAAAATTGTATTATTGTTCATAAAATTGACAATATTACTATTGATATAAAATGGTGTCAATGTAATACTATCTCTATTATTTTAATAATAATAAAATTAAATTATTTTTAATCAATTTTATCCTTGAATTCTGTATAAAACATTTTTATACTTAAAAATTAAATTTTATGAAAAAAATTGTTTTTCATTTCATTCTCTATTTGTTTCTTAAGTTAACTTCATCCACTTATAGAACCCAAATCTGAACATTTTATTTCTATTTTTATTATTAAGAGGTTCAAATTTAGATGATATAACTCATTTATTTTTTGACAATAAGAATAGAAAGATAGTAAATTTGTGTTATCTTAACAAGGGACAATGAATTAAAATAGGGACAAAACTTTGGGAAAAGGCATTAAAATTTCACTAACACTTGATTTTATCATATTTGATGAGTTTGGTTCAAAAAGATCCATCCATGACTTTAAGATCTTTTAACTTGGTTTAATTTTTCTTTGATAATGAACTTTAGTTTATTTTATGTAATGAAAAATATAAAATGTTAATCTATTAACCTTAAAAGTTCCTTTTAGTTTAACATATAAAAAAACAAATTGTGAAAGAATATTGATGGAGAATTTTTTATAAAGAAATTATTTATTTTTTGGTAATTGATTTATAATTTTTACTAAAAATATAATTATCTAAAATGATTTCACAACCCTAATACAATATTTACTCAATTAGGTGAAAAATAAAAAAAAATTCAAAAAAATATTAAATATAATAAAATATATAATAATTATTATGTTATTGTTATTTTATAGATGAATATATCAAATTATATATTTTTAATGCATTATATTTGAACTCCATATTTTTCTAAATATTTTTAAAATAAAGTTAAATGAATTTTGTTTGGAATGAAAATTACGATAATTTTTTAAAATAATATTTTATGAAATTTACTAAAAAAAATTAAAAAATTATAATAGGTTAAGAGTAATAATTTATTACATATAATTTCACTATGAAAAAATTCCCACCTAGAGGAAGTTTTTATCTACCTACGGTTTAAATCGCTGCTTAATGGGTTACGAAAGTATAAAAAACAATAAAATTGGTGTCGACATTCACCACATGGTGATTCCTTCATTCAGTGGTGGTTTCTAAAATGTTTTGTAGAACATGTATTTCACATTAATTTTTTTTTGTCGCTACGGTTTTCTCTTAAAAAATAATAGCGATCTAGAGGAATTTTTTAACCGCCATTAAAGATTGAAATTTTAACTGAGAATACAACCACTAAAAAGGATAAAACCATTGCTATGTAATTTTTTCAGATTTAGTATTAGTTTTAGCTATCTCCTTAAGATATACCAAAATATATAGGCTATTTAAATCAATGTGAAAAAACTACATCTAGTGGAAATTTAAACCGCTACTAAAAAATAACTACAAAAAAACAAGATGTTGGTTTTGTAGCCCCTAAACCAGTAGCCAGAACAATACAATGGTAACACTAGAAATTTTACCACGTCCTGAAATATATCTTCAATATACAAGTAAAAAAACACATGTTAAAACTAAATAATCGACATACATTTCTTCTCACCAAAATATTAATAATAAATATATTAACCAAGGAAAAAACACATTTAAAGAAATAATACATTTCTCAATACATTGAACGAATCAATCAAAAAAATACATTAAAAGAATCAATAATACATAAATACATTGAAAGAACCAACACATTGAATGAATCTATTATTCATTTCTCATTATATTAAAATAATCAATACATTTCTCAATATAATTTTAAGTGAATGTATGTTGATTTTTTAAACTATTACACAACACATTTCCAAGGAAAACATAAATTTAATAAATTTTAAACTAGCTATATAGAATCAATATACTTCCAGTAAAATGAATCATCACATGTTAAAACTAAATCCATTAAAATTACAAACAAGTTAATTTAATTTAATAATAAAGATATAATTCTCAATATAAATCCATAAACCATGAATACCATTTTCATCAAAAAGGATTATTAATGATTCAAAACCAATAAAAATTGTCAGAAAAAAGATAAATCACAATAAATATCCATAAATTATCTTAACTTCCACAAGCATGGATTATAACTCCCATGGATTTATACAATGGGTAAATACATTATACAATACAAGGACATCCGACACTGATCCCACCCCTTGATGAGATCACAAAAGAACAACATAGTCCGATGGCAATGTCTCGGATTTTACACATATTATTTTTAAATAATATATAAAATTATTATGACACCAGGTTTTGTGATCACATGAAATTATGAGGCATGAGGTGCTCATAATAAATGACTGAAACAATTTAAACTTTTAAATAGATTGTTCGTATAGTTTTATAAAAAAAGGGTAATAAAATAAAAATGGGTTCTCGGATCTCAAATCCAAGGGAACCATTGCATTCAATGTAGCGACTTTACCTTAAGAAGGGAATAACATCGACCGACACAGGTTGACTAAAAAAATAGATTATGGATGTTTTAAAGGAAATGAGATAATTAATGATTTATTTTATTTTAAATCTTCTAAAGATGAAATGACATAATTTGTATATATATATATATACTTATGGAAAATCCATAGGGTTAGCCTCATAAACCTATGTATTTCACCACTGTAGTTGGAGCATTGGAGGAGACCCTGTTGGAAGAAAACAATAGATCGATCAATCGACTCCCATCATATTTGAGAGACAACTCCAACAAATGTGACATGGAGATCGTTCTTCAAAAGAATCAAGTTAGGGGTTTTTTTATTCCATGTTCTTTGATTAAATGATGAACGAATATCAACCCATGAACATGTTGATCCATGAATCATTTGTTCTTGAGGGATGGTGTTTTTTTGTTCCATTTGTGAATTTTGATTATAGGAATTCATTCATGGTGACTAGAATAGTTGTTTTTTATTCTCCCTATTAAACCCAATTTGTGGAGTGGATCGACGTCATGACGAATGAAGGTAGAGGTTCATTCCTCTTTTTTTATTGAATTTATTCACTCCTCGCACATCTATCTTCACATTTTCTAGTTTTCGAAGAACAATGGATCATTGCATCTATGTTTTAAAATTGAATGGTCCCAAACTAGTGATCGCAAATCACGATGACCTAGTGGAGGTGTGACAGTGATAGTAGACTGCGAATTGGCTCTGATCAAGGAGGATTGTTCATCAAGAATTCTTATTGAAGATGCATAGAGAATTGATTTTGGGGACGATTAGAGGTCTAAAAAACAATGTAAATAACTATGCAGCATCAGGGTGACCACAAACCTAGAGTTTCGTGATGATCGAATGACTGGATTTATATATCGATGATCAACCATGGCGTAGGAGTAAGAATAATGTGTTCTTAAAATTTCGGAAGAATTCAATGTTTTCTCCTAAGAAAATGCCATGGGGGATATGCACAATGACAACTAAGTTTTCCATGTTGCTGATGATTAAGAACACAATGTGATCCTAGGAGGACACGACTGGTGGCCCCCCAATAGCAGCTAGAGTTCCAGGTTACATGAAGCGTGGAAACAACATGTGACAATTGTCACATGGCGTATCGATCATTACACAGTACTCGACATGTATCTTAAGGGATACACATAAATGGGGTTGAGTATACAGTATGTACTCCACCACACGACCATACTTGGATGGATAAGAAGACATCACCATATACGGGTACATGGTCTAGGACACTTGTGTTCAAGTCATGTACATGGACATTTCCAACATATTCAATGACTTTCCCAGATAATGGAGCACAACATGTCACTATCTTATAGTCTGTGTAAACATCCTTCTACATGACAAGCCTTCAATATAGATTGTTGTACACAGGCAGTACCTAGGGTCATAGGACATGGCGCATGACATTTCTACATACCGTGTACCTTTTTTAACATGGCTTGATCCTCTTTTCCACCATTCCATGGTCATGTTTCTTTTGGGTTATTGCACCTTTTCTCATTTCCCTAGAATTACGTATATCGTTTCCTATCCATTGGAGTATGAACCATTCACTAGGACTTTCTAGGTTAGATGTGTTATCCCTTCGAGAGTCTTGAAGAGTGATCCTTTTTCCATCCTTGAACCTTTGTAAAGTTATGCATTAACATGACAAAAAATACAAGAACCTCGATCCTCTACTTAGTAAGTGGAAATACAAGTGATTTGTGGTATCTTCCAAAGCCCTAGAAGTGATCCTCATTCGTGTATTGTGATCTTAATCTACTCAGTAGTGTGTTCTCTTAGAATGAGTGTATAAGTTCTCTATTTCGAACTATCAGTTCATCTATCTGTTTCATTGATTTTCTTAATGAACAATACTTCTCGGATGAACATCATCAGAGCTATTGAAATCATGTAGTGAGTTCCCTCAAACGTTTTCATTGTGAAATCTTCAATATGAATCCCTAAAGGGGGTATGCATTCACTGGGACTTATGTCAATACTACAGATCTGGGTTTCAAGTATTTCATGACATGTTTATCTTGTAATATGTTTAGTATTTATAAACTATGTTGATATGAATGTACCTTTAAATTGTGTATTTATTTTTAATTTTTGGGGTACCATATTGTGTACAATTATACTCACCCCCCATGGGATTTTCCCTCACATTTCGTGTCTTTTCCATATGAGCATCTTTTGACGGAGTCTATGGTGGACCCGAAACAGACTGAGTTTTGTGAGATTCGTTATAGGCTGAGGTGTGCCTACATCTACAAGAAGCTGTCCCAATACCTATTTTCTTTTATACAGGTTGGTCTTTTTAGTTTGCAGACTCTTTATTATGGTGGGATTTTATTCTAGACCATTTTACATTCCACACATTACATTCCGTAGTACTCGGTTTGTTGGGTTTAATTGTATGCATGATATTTGTTCCTTAGTAGTTTTTACATTTAATCATTTGTGTGGTTGGATATGTTTGCATATATATAGTTACCTAGGAAAAGCCTCATATGTTAGTAATACGCTTACTTAGTTCTAGTCACAAGCCTCTAGCCTATTGGAGGTGGGCTTTGGGAGTCGCGGAACATGCCCCGCTATGATGGGTCATGATAGAGGGATATCAGAGGTGGTCAATTCTATATTCAGACCAATATTCAAAGTGAATGGTATGGGGAAACATTTTTAACTATTTTGATCCCATCATTCATGTTGGGGACTCCCCTCATGGTGTGGGTGGCTGCCATATCCTTACACGAGGGCTATAATAACCTAATTTTCCACTCGGTACCTGAAAAAACTCATTATAGGGAAATAGAAGAATTGTACATGCATCATATAGGAATGGATTGTGTTTTACATGTCATTCATGTCAGCTATCCAGATATACTGTTTGACCATGGAACATCTTGATTATTTATAGAATGCCTCGGTGATGCATACCCACTAGGATCGAGCAGCTCGATCTTGAGGATGACCCCCATAGTGATTAGGATTCAATTAATGGACTAGCTCCATATGTGTTACCTCCAGGTGGTTCACCTACTATACCACCACCAGTATAGCAACATGTAGTAACCGCATTATTTATAGGCCAGGAGTACTGGCTGGGAACGCTCCTTCATATTCAATGATAGAGACCCCTCGGGTTCCAAAGCGAGCCAGACCCTTAAGTAGGTGAGAACTATCTTGAGTCACTGAACATAGGTTTTCATCTATTGAGGACACCAGGGGAATAGATGGTGATCCTAGGTGTGATCTTTCTTCAGGGTTCGACCGGGCGATGGTGGATTATGACCATGTAGACTCACGACAAGGATGCTCTATTATGGAAGAAGTTCGAGCGACCCATTAGGGATGATTTATCTATGGTTATGCAAAGAAAAGTATATAGCAAGGAGGTCCTTCAACTAAAGATGGCCAGTCTAACAGTGGCTGATAATTCATTTTGGTTCCCCGACCTCACCACGTACCAGACAGATATGGTTAGGGATGAGTACTTTAGAGATCAAACCATCGAGCCAGTTCATTGAATGGATATCCGAGCTAGTGTTGTGACTCTATGTATTTATACAAATGTTGGAGTGCTCGAGCAAGACTTGGTGATCAAGAGATTCGTGGAAGAGTAGTGACATATAGTGGTAGTCCGCAGCATGCAGGCAGGTGCAGATACCTCGGCAGTAGGGATCCAACATCAAGCATAGGGAACCGGATGTGTGAGACGTCACGATAATGCCCATGATAGGGTATTAATGGTCCATGGCTCAATATATTGATCCATTCAATCTAGGTATAGGAGATGATACTCATGGAAAGAATATAAGACATCTCGGTAGAGACTTTCCAACCTATCAGGCATCAGAATGGGATGAAGATGATGTAACATTGAGGTAGAATCAGAGAGTGTAGCATGTAGACCGTCCAGGCGCTAGACATGGAATAAGAGTAGGGAGAATGTTAAGTGGTGGTAAACTATTTGATCTACTTCAACCACCAACCACAGGAGGTTTGCTTAATTTTTTGAATCCTTTAGATTCTGATATAGTCGTTGACTCAACCCTTATGCTGGGAGACACCAATGGGGGGGGGACTCGATGATCCTGCATCTGTGAAGATTGTTTGTTCTTCCCGTTAGAGGAAAGAGTTTCGGTTGGAACCTCTTGGTGGAAGCATCAAGGCCTTACAATTCCATTCGTGGTATGGATTGGCTATCTTCACTCCATGCCCAGATTGACCACATTAGGAGAAGAGTGTGGTGTGTCCATAGAAATGAAACGATTATTTCCTTTGTTAGTGAAATGGAAACCCATGTAGCATAGAATGGGCTCATGATTATGAGGGTGTATTAGATTACTAATTAGTTAGTTAGCCTTACCTTCGGAGTAGCATATTTTGTGTGACTTACATTTCTAGTATTAGTGGCAGAGTACAAGGACGTCTTTCCAGAAGATGTTCCAGGATTAACTCCCCACCTAGAGAACAACTTCTGCATCAACATACACCCCAGGACGGTGCCAATATCATAATCAGATTATTGAATAGACCCCGAAAAACTTCGCGAGTTGAGTCTATAGTTGTAAACATTTCATATTAAATGACTTGTGAGACCTAGTGTTTCAACCTGGGTGGCCATTGTTCTGTTTTCCAGTAAGAAGGACAAGATTTTGAGGTTTTTCCTGGATTACCAGTGTGTGAATTAGGTAATAGTGAGGAAAAAGTATCCCTTGATGAGGATTGATGACCTATACGATTATCTAAGAGGGGCACAATGGTTCTCAAAGTTTTACCTTTGATCGGGTTACCACCAGTTATGAGTACAAAATATGGAAATATGGAAGAATACATTCATATGCTACAACGGTCACAAAAAGTACTTTGTGATGACTTTATGCATAATGAACGCCCCTGTAGTGTTCATGGGACTTATGAACTAGAGATTCTAGTCGTACCTACACTAGTTTGTAGTGGTATTAATTGACGACATCCTTATGTACTCAGCTTCAAATTAGGAGTACACAAGACAACTGAGGATGGTTCTAGATTTACTTCGAGTGCACCAACATTATGTGAAGATCACAATGATCTAGTTATGTATTCTAGAGTACCATTTTATGAGACATGTTAACTCAGTAGATTGAGTCTCAATGGACCCATCAAATGTTGAGGTTGTGTAAGAATGTGAGACTCCCCTGAGTGTGATATAGGTGAGGAGATTCCTTGGGATCTAAGGATACTATTGAATATTTATCCCTAATTTATCTCGGGTATCTTCATCGATGACATCCTTGAGCTAGATTGGGAATCCTTTTGTAGGGACAGAGAACTTATAGATGGTGTTCCATTAGTTGAGGCAGTGTTTGATGAGAGCACTGATCATGATATTTTCAGAAGATAATGTTGAGTACATAGTTTTTGCCACACATCAGGGACCAGGGTTGGTTTTGTCTCGATGTAGAGATAGGCGGCGATTTATTATGGTTCATGCCAACTATTGTAGGATGAGTAGAAGTACAAAACCCATGATCTTGAATTGGTAGCAGTAGTCATTACATTGATGATGTGGAAACACTACCTAATTGGGAATTGGATTATTGTCTACTCTGACCACAAGATCCTCAAGTACATCTTCTCACAAAGGGACCTGAATCTGAGGTAGTTGTTGCGGAAATAGTTCCTCTATGATTATGAAATTGTGATCATCTAGACACTTGGGAAGGGGAACATTGTATTAGATGATCTCAGTAGGAGATAAAGTTCATAGTTACTGAGCAAGGAGTTAGAGTAGTATCCCTCACTACAGTTATCCTTCATGGATGGAGATGATGCATCTTATATCCAGTCGATGGTTTTCAACCCTCTACTCTTATAGTGAGTCCGGGAGCCACAACTAGTGGATGTAGAAAGAAATATTTTATGTGGTCATTTATCCACAAGACATGCTCTTTATGGATATTTGTAATGTGAAGAGAACATTTTCCTTTTTAGAGGGCACACTGTTGGGATACTAGTATTATGAAATGAGGATCTGAGAGAGTTTCATACACCCCCATTGATGGTACATCATGTAGTAAAAAAAATTCAATAGGACCTCCAGTGTAATTATTGGAGAACATGTATGAATAATGTAGTAGCAGAGTTTGTTTCTCAATGCCTTACATACCAATAGTTGAAGGCTGAGCACTAGATTCTGTCAGGGTTATCTCACCCTTGGATCTTCTAGAGTGGAAGTGTGATGGATTATATATGGAATTCATGACAGGATTACTCAAGAAAACTATGGGGAACTATTACATCTGGGTGATCATTGAATGAATTACCATGTGATCCCAATTTATAGCTATCAAGGATCATTTTTCTAAAGAGATCTTGTGACGATTCTATGTGAAATAGATATTTTAGCTTCATGGAGTTTCTTAAACAATGGTCTTAGATCACGATACTTGTTCTACATCTAGGTGGTGGAAGGGATTGCAGATGGTATTTGGGGTTGAGATATGCTTGAGCACAACTTTCCATTCCCAGAAAGATGGTCAGATGGAGGGAACCATTCAGGTTCTGGAGGATATGTTGTAGGACCGTATCACAGATTTTAGTCGTAGTTCAAAGGACCACCTACCACTGTTTGTGTTTGCGTACAACAAAATATACCACTCCACCATCAGTGTGGAACCGTTTGAGGCTTTATATCAGTGACTTTGTCAGTAAACACTCTACTGGTCCCACACCGGTGATTCAACACTCATGGGTCCAAATTTGGTGCAAGATACCATCGACAAGGTGTAGATCATTCATGATTGTATAAAGACAGCACATATCTAGCAGAAATCATATGCTGATAGATGGTATATACCTCTAGTGTTCATGGAGGGATACAATGTCTTCCATCGGGTTTCATCTCGATAAGGGTTGTGGAGATTTTATCAGGGAAACATGTCATTTCAAAGGTTCATAAAATATTTTCAAATACTGAGTAGAGTTGGAGAGGTGGCATACCTCCTAGCTCCACCAACATACTTTCACTGGGTACATGATGTAATCCACGTGTCTTAGTAGAGGAGGTACATGAAAGACCCATCAAACTTCATCGACTGGGGATATTTTGACATCTAGGATGGAGAGACCTTCACAGAGTACGTAGTGGGGATCGAAGATTGACATGATAGTTTAATTCATGGAAATGTTATTCCCTTAGTGCGTGTATATTGGTACTGTGGGAATATTCAAGAGAGCACATGAGAGAAGGGGGATCAAATTCATGTGCAATACCCTTATCTGTTTAAGTATCCTTTTGTGTTGGATTTTCGATGATGTAATTTCCCTAATGTGGGGGTAATGTGATGTCTTAGATTTTCTATGTATTGTTTTTATATATTCAATGGATGTATAATGAGACCATGCATTATGACAACGTGTGATTATAAGGACCAGGGTTCCTAGAAAAAATGTTCAAAATAATTTAATATTTTAAATAGTGCACACAAGTGGTTTTATATAAATACTGGAATAACATCTAAACATGTTTCAGGATCAGAAATATGAGGGAATCATTGCATTAGAAGCAATTAATTTGCCTTTGGTGTAGCCTAACATTGATCGGTGTGGGTCAACTGTAAAAATTATTTTTTCGATGTTTTAAAGGAAATAAAATAAATTAATAATTTATTTTATTCTAAACTGTTTAATGGTGAGATGACATAATTTTTCACAGTTAATATATTCTTATGTAATGTCTACAGGGTTAGCCACATAACCCTGAAAATTTTACGACCACCATTATAAGATTATAGGAGACCCTGTTGGCGGATGACGATAGATCGATCGATCAATGCACCTCAAATCTAAGGGACCTTTCCAAGGAATACGACATAGCAATATTTCATCAATTGATTTAAGGTAGGGGTTTGTTATATAATTTTTCCCCATTCATCAAATAAATTATGAACTTGGATCAACCCATGAATAGGTTGATTTGTGGATCGTGCATTCTTGCTGGAGGGTGTTTGTTTTCGATCCCATTAAGGATTTTGATTCTTGGAATTAATTAAGGGTGAATTGAATAGTTGTTTTCAATTATCCCTATTAAACCTACTAATGGGAGAGGGTCAACACCATGAATAATGATGGTATAGGTTCGTTCCACTTTTTTTATAAACTCTTAATTCCATTTTCATCACGTTCTTTGTAGGGCGATGAACAAAAGATTGTTTTGAGACTATTTTACAATGCATAGGTCCGAAACCAGAGATCAGGCATTGTGAATACATAGAAAATATGGGAAAATGATGGAGGATGAAAAATAGGCTTAGATCAAAGAGGATCGTTTCTAGAAAATTCTTAATTCAGGTGGGTTGGGACTTGTTTTCGGGGCAGATTAGATGTCCAAAAACAACAGAAACAACATTGTGTCATCTGGGCGACCTCAAACTAGAACTTTTGTAATGATCTGACAATTTTATTGATAGAAATATTATCAATAAAGGCATTCAAGGTTTAATGATGCATGCTGAAAATTTTGGAAGAAAATAGTTTGTTCTCTTAAGAACATGATGTGTGGGTCCAATAGAGCAGAATCTAGGGTTTCTGCACTATTGATGATGAAGAACACATCATGATTGTGGGAGGACAAGATACTTCATCCCCACCCAATGGAAGTCAGTGTTCTGTTCAACTGGAAGCATGGAAATTATGTGTAACCATTTTCACATGGTGTGTGGGTCCTTACGTGGGACTAGGAATGTATCCCGGGTGATACATGGACATAGGGTGGAGTACACAACATGTACTCCACCACACAACCATACGAGGATGGATATATGGTCTACCCCATGTACTGGTACATGGTCTTGAACACATGGGTTGAAGTCATGTACAAGCACATAGCTAGTATACACATAGTCTTTCCCATATAATGGATCCTAACATGTCAGTATCTTACACGTAATGTATACCTCATTCTACATGGAATGCCTTCTACACAGGCCGTTGTACGTAGGAAGTTCTCAGGGACAAAGGAAACGATGTGTAACCATTATACACGTTGTGTACCTTCTTATACATGTCTTGATCCTCTTGTCCAGTGTTCCTTGTAAATGTTTCATTTTAGATAGTGCCCCTTTTCTCATATCCCCTAAAGGTCATGTATAATTTCCTATCCATATTAGTACAAACCCTTTAGTAAGTCTTTCTGGGAATGATTCAAATATCCCTTCGAGAATCTCGATGTGAGATCCTCTATCCATCTTTGAACCTATGTAGAGTTAGGCATCAACACAACCAATCCCACCATATCATCAATCCTTTACTTATAATGTGGTAATCCTAATGATTCGTGGTATCCAACAAGGCCCTAGAATTTAACCCAATTTGTCTATCATGATCATTTCTCAGATAATAGTTTTTTCTCCTAGAATGAGTGTATATATTTATCATCAAATCTATCAGTGCATCTATCTGTATCATGTATTTTTTTGGAAAATAGTACTTCTCTATAGGAAATCATCAGAGTTATCATACTCATGGATTGATTTCTCCCAGTCGAGGGCATTGAGGAATCTTCGAAATGAATCCCTAGTATGGGTACGTAGTCATTGTGACTTACCTCTATATTATGGGTCTGGGATTTGATTATTTATGGACTCATTTCTCTTATTATATGTTCTGTTGAAATATACTATGTATAGATTATTATACCTTTACTTTTTTATTTATCTTTGGTTTTTAGGTACCCCTACTGAGTATTGTTATACTAACCCATGCACATGCTTTTCCTGTACATGTCTTGTCTTGTGCATATAAGTGGACTTTTGATGGATTCCAAGGCATAACTGAACCAGACTAAGTTTTGTGAGATTCCTTACAGGATGTGGTTTCTTTATAGCTACAAGTATCAGTCTACGTACTTATTTTATTTCTTATAGGTTAGAATTTATAGTTTCTAGACTATTTCTTTTGGTGTTTTTGTAATCTGGACCAGTTTTTATTATACACATTACATTAAATTATATTGTGTTGGTTAGATGTATATATATGCATACATTTTGTTCCTTAGTTATTTTTAAATTTTAGCATTTGTGGGATTGGATATGTGTGCATGTGTACAGGTACCATGGAAATGCCTCTCATGTAAGTAATATTCCTACTCAGTGCTAGTCACCAACCACTAGCCTATTGGAGGTGGTCTTGGGGAGTCACAGAAGGGGCCCCACAGGGATAGGTCATGACATTTATTTACTCGATTATATATCCATTTCCAATCCATGACCCAAAATATAAAAAAAAACAGGATGCATGCACAAGTAGATTACAAAAAACTACCAAAAGGTAAATCACCCAACACATCAAGATCATGCACTAACCAAGAAGGTGAAAACTATAGAATACGAATCAAATAGTGTTATGATATATAGGGGTTATCCTATATGTTATAGGCTTGAGGTATCATTATGTGGATATGCGATAAAGGAAATTAGTTTGGTGAGAGATAACATAGAATAACCCTTGGTCAGTAGGTTTTGTTCGTGTTGTGAGAATTGGAAAATGGTTTAGACTTTCCTTTAGGGTATGGAGTTAGATAGAAATTATAGTCTTGGATAAAACCATTTGGTTTTGTGACATCACTTGAACTATAGTGACCCTATATGGACACTAGTAAGTTGATAACAAAACTACACGTTCACCCCCAACAGTTAAAGGGATCCTAACAAGCACATAGTAATAATATAACTGAAGTGGGAGGATTTATCCCATTGTATGTGAACACACACACACACACAACTCTATGAAATACTACATAGGTATAATAAAATAAAAACATGTGGTGTAACAAATACATGTAGTAACCTCTAGGAAATATATAATAACGGGATGGAAAATATCCATGAAAGGAAAACTGTAACATAAATGCCTATCAAGGAAAAAAAATGTAAGTCCCAATCTAGAAACAACTGAAAGAGAATAGAAGAGGAGTTAGCAACACAAGATCCCTAATCTTTACCAATAAAAATGGTATGTTCCTTTACTTACTTATCTGTTCCATAGATTCTTGTTCATCAAAGGATACCATCTATAAATTTTTAGTATATGAATAAAATCATGCATTAAAATCCCATGCAGTTGTGAGAATAAACATACATCGTAAGGCACTACGAAAAACAGGTGGGAAATAAAAGAATATAATATTCAGATCAACCTATATGTCACATAAAGAAAATAAATTAAAAATCATAAATTATCACATAGAAATTTCATTCTCTATAGCTAGTTGGAAGCCCAACATATAGACACATGGTTATATAATAAATATATAGGGCACCTATTGTCCGAATCCTATCTAAAATATAAGAAAATTATAATAAATACCCACATTGGATGTATCGATTCATTATCCAACCCTCTCCACTAATAATTTCCCAATAATGAACTCTGCCCGTCACCCTCTCCATCTCCATCTATATTTCCTACTACCGAAACATATAAGTCAATTATATAGAAAATTATACAATTTTGAATATTTATATTTAAAATAAATATCAATAAATGTTTTTGAATGAAATTTTGATGTTGTGTGATTTATATTTTCTCCGCCGTTAATAACTTGATATCATTGTTCTACTTCCAAATACATTAGAAGGTAATGGTCTCAAACCCAACATGTGCATTCGACCAGGAGACTCATTCCAAAGGACTTTACCAACTAGGTTATCCATGAAGACTAAATAGGACTGTGTGTGATTGGAATCCCATAGTTCTTTAATTATTACCTTTAAATCAAATTTCCATCACATTAAAAGTAATATATATTGATATAGTGATAACTGATAATAAGTTATTATAACAAAAAATGAATTTATACCCAAACTTTTCTTGATGGATCATTAATTTTATGAACATTGAACCACACCTATGCTCAGGTTTCTCTATGGATTAAACTCTATGATTTAATTAAGCAAATATAAATAAAAAATTTAATATATTAAATATAATACATTTTATAAAAAATAATTAACCTAATGAATATTTTACCAGAGTCGACCGAATTCTAAAAAAATGCTTTGATCACGTAGTGTTATTATAAGGCTTCCTCCTTGGCATTCATAACATTTAATCAAATAAACTTTAGTTCAAAAAATATATTTTAAAAAATTCATGCTTAAAAATATATATTATAATAGATACACAATAATAAAAAACAAAATATAGATAATAATGTGAATGAATGACTGCAAAAATGACATTAGTGGTTGATAAATTAATGGATAATTGCACATATAATCATTTATTCCTTCAATTATTTTGGTTTCCTGCTACATCATTAATTCAACTACATTATCCAACATTGTAAGAAAAATATTTTAAATATAATAATGGACAAATAAGTTCACTTCTTTATGTTGGTGGTATTAAATGATAGATGTAAAATCATCCACATTATCACCCATATCATGCAAGTATCTTTGTTTTAACTGATCCACTACACTCCACCCTTCATCAAAATACATTTTTACATAATATAATTTTTTTATTGCAATGATAAGATATATGGATCATTTAATTTACTATCACCAACTTTAATCAAGCGAGAGAAGTTCACAGAAGTAAATAGTAAAGAATAAATTTTCACAACCCTACTAATATCTGCCCAATTCAAATTGAATAAAATATATAAAAAATGTTTTTATACATTAATTCGATAATATCAATCAACATTCCATATTATTACACTTTAGAAAATTTAAAAATTTCACTTTTCTATTTTTTTCAAACCCTCTTCTTGATTAAATGTTTGGAATCTGAAGCCATTAAAATTGTATGTGTTGAATATTCTAGATTGTTTTAGGAGACCTATAGTAAGAAACTTCACATCTTATAGATAATCTACTCGAGATTCGTTATTCGTGATCTAAAAAAAATAAAAAATACATTATATGATTTACAAAAATATATATGTCATCCAAATAATTGTATTGATTGTAATATTTGTTAACTAACACATCATGAAAACCATTCTACAATATCTTTATTAATATATTTTGTTACATCTTTCTCATTTCGTGTTGTTACTCTCATTCGTCACTTTATTTGTATCCTAAAATATTCAATAAATGGATATTAAATATCACTATTCAATAGCACATATCTATGTACCTGAAATAATACCATTTCTGTTAGTGTACCAATTGTTCTACTCCCAATTGATCAGCTAATAATAGAAAATATTCTTGATTTTTCGTGTACTTCATATTAAGTGGATGTGTCATCAACAAATCCAACTAGATTTAATCTTGTCTCAATATCATCCAAATATATTGAACAATTGTTTAGATAGTCCTCTTCCAAATATCCCTCAGAAATAGAGCCTTCAGGTTGAGCATTATTTTTCATGTATGATTTTAAATGCCCAATATATCTATGAAATAAAATCAAAAAACATAATTATATATTTAATGAAGTGAAATAATTTTTTTATGGAAATAAAAAACTGATAAATAAAGTACAACTCAACTGGATACATCTATTGATAATTTATGGGCCTCGTAATTTAGCTTCCTCATTGAAGTTCACGATTAAAGGCATCATGACAGTAAAAATGATATAGGAAAGATCATCAACAGTTCACAATGTGTGAATAAAAATAAATTCTAAAGTTTATTAAGATAAAATGGATGTAGAGTTTTTTATATAGTATTTGAAAAAATAGGAAAAAATGGACTACAACTATAGAAACCTTTTCATGTAATAATGTACACAGTGCCAATAGATGTAACTTATGTTACAGAATATGTGGATCGTGAATTTTCAATTCATTTAAAATATAATGGATTAAGTCAACACACCTTAATTAGTTACTTTAATATGCACCATATTCCTTCCCATGTTTTAAAATTAGAAGTAGTTTATCATTATCCCTTTTTTTCATTACAACAAATGCTGCAGCATACATTCCATTTTCATGTGGTCATAGATCACGATTTATGTTAATTTATTGTAAGTATTACTATAAATTGAGATGATCCTTCTACTTTACATGCACATTATGAAATGTGAAGATCAAATTCTCATGAGAATTATTATAAATATACATCACATAAAGATTATTATACATCAAATTAAATTCCCTATACATAATTTTGAAGAATATTTTTTTTCTTTTATTATTTCATTCCTATTTCACTTGATGATGCGATTAAAACTCATTTCCCATTATAATTAAAATGATTCACCTTCCCAAATTCTATTTCATCTTTTCCAAGTTGTGACAATATTTTAGAATGTATTAACAACATTGGAGGTGGTAAATGATCAATGAAAGCATTGATTTTTTCATTGTTCAGCTGAAATCTATGAGAAACATAGAGAAATATTTGATGAAACACGAGGAACCATTTTCTATGGTGAGGTAGCCATTTATGATCAAAATAAATGGTACAAATAGCACAATATAAAACTTTGTATGTTTTCCAACAAACTAAATACCCAAGTCATGTTAAGTAACTAATGGGCCACATTAGAGCATCATTTATTATGAACATTTTTCTAGAATATTCATCATTTGTCTCAACACCATTCTCTATAACTCTTATAATTCTTCAATTAAAGGATATAAGCATACATAAATATTATTTATAGGATGTTTCATTCATTTATTAATCTTTTAATGAAAAAAACACATTTTTTCCATACACATCCACAGAGGAAAATAATAAGGGATAAAAAAACTTGACTAAATGATATAACTGGAACTCAAAGTCCCAAATGGCATGAATCCATCAGCAACCAATCCCAATTAAAAATTCCTAGGGTTGATGAGAAATCTAGGTTTAATGAATCAAATGTCTTCAAAGATTGTGAATCATTTGGATGTAACATAAACCCATCATTGTTATTATCTATAGAATTATACTTCATGTGTTTGGTGGTTTTTGAAGACATGAATAATATTTACAGTATAGGCCTTAGAAATGTAACGCAAAACCTTTATAGGTTTGTTCATTTTATTGTTCTTCATTGCAGTATATGGATTAAAAGATCCATCATCTCCTGCATACTTACATCTATAAGAAGAAACTTTTTTCAATCTTAACAGCTTGAATACTCTCCCAAAAAAACATGCAATCACTGGGACATTCATAAATTTTTGTATAATTCTGACCGAGCTTGTTAATAACTTTTTTCAAATCATAAAAAAAGTCTAAGAGTACATTCTTCCAGAATTTAATCATGAAAAAATTAAAATATCATGGACATAACCATATTTTTAATTTCACACATATATTTTATATGGTACAACTTCAGTAGAAAATAAGATTTTGATTATTTAAAACATCCATTATAGGACTCTTGATTTCCATCATCAACTAAACCATGAAATGAATCTATCTACCCAGTGATGTTTTATCTTATAGTAGTCTCAACAGAATCAAGTGGAATATCCAATTATATGTTATAATAATGATCTAGTTGTCATATGGACTCAAAAACATCACTTCTCGCGTTGTGGTTTTTAGCACCCTCAATTGGTGGTTCTGATTTTTTTATGTTGATGTCATTGTTTTGCAGTGATGAATGAATCATTAATAAGGTTTTTCATTTCATTACCCAATTTAGAAGATGTTGGGAGCTCATTCTGTATATTGACATAAGTTCACATCCTTTCTATAACATTCGATTGTCCTTTACAAATCCAACACAAATATTTATCCAGTAATTGCTTCAATATAAAGTGATCATAAACATAATCTCTCTTAAACCAACATCGAAATTCTTATTTAGGGCATATAAATCTTATTCTCTCATCAAAAAATCGATTGGAAATAAAAAAAATCTAAAATCTCTTCCAAACAATTTCCATTATAAGGTGTGTTCCTCTATAATGTGATCCACCTTTTATCCATATATATCACAATGTTCCCTCACATTATTAAAAAAAATTAAAACACATAAATTTTAATAAATAGGGAAATATATTCATATATACTAATTGAAAGGAATATGAATATGTTAAATATAGTTTTCCTATATAAATACATAAGGAAAATAATGACTCATTTTAAATAGGATAATGGGAATCTATAAAGACTAACTATGAGTAAAATGGTGTGTAAAAGATTTACATTTTTAATTTAGAAACCATTTAAAACCCGAAGAGATAAAATAGATATTGAAATCCATTTTTATTTAAAAAATTATTTTATGAAATAATTTATTAAAGTATGAAAATCAAATGTTAATAATTGATTATTGGATTGGAATGATTCCAATAAGGAAAATTTTTCATATAATGATCATAAAATCATGGGATATGCTAATGATGTGTTCATATGAGAAATGAACCACTATAATGATGATGAAATAATTTCATAAAATCAATGTAATTATAATAATCTAGTACCTATAATGATGAAAAAGGTACCACTAACATAATATTTCTTAGAAAAATTGGAATACAAATGTTTGACTACATCCATTTCTCACTCACTACAAAAGGAAATTGAATTTATTTCTCAAAAAAGTTATCAACTAAATAAAAACTGAACTAGCATAATTGAGGTGGATCAATGCTTAATGGATAATTAGATACATTTTTATAGAGTATAATTTTGGGGTAAAACCAATTTATCTCCACCAATATTCATTTAAATATATAGAAAAACATAACCCACAAGATTTGAGATTACTTATCCCACCACCTCTTCTTTATAGATAATGATTTATAGAAACTGAATTATATAAGAATACTAATAATATATAGTTATAAAATAATATACATTAGTAGGACACTAAAAATTCTCATCAACGTCATCCAAAACAGCTTTTATATGTGCTCAGAATCTATATGGTGTACATTTCTATCATGATGGAAGATTCTATCAAGGATTTATGTCAAAACCCATACACTATAGGAATATTTGTATACACACAGAGAGAAAGACACACACACATATATATATATATATCAATACATGTGTGTGTGTTTCTATAATAATCCTAGCAATGATATAGTGTTTTTCCAGGTGATTGAATTTTTTGAAAACCATTGTTATGTAATTGGCCTCATCTTATCATAGGAAGGAAATATATGTTTATCATCCTTAAATCGGAGGACTCATAATCGCATATGAGAAAAAAGATTTATGTATAAAAAATATATATCAACAATATTATACATATATGTAATCCTAACTCTATAGAAGGTCATGCCTTTTCATAGGGAGGAACATGATATTCATATTGATATAACTCTATTAGTATCTTGTAAAATAGTTGAAATTTGAATAATATAAGATAATTCCCAAATGTTTCATACGATATTTAAAACAAAATCAATATTATACGTGTGAAATTTAAAATATGGAAACCTAAGGTAACCACAATCAAATCAATCAATGATAGAGAAACACATTTTTTTTCATATTCCAACAGTAATAATTCTTTACCTAAAAACCATAGATATTATTCATATAAAAACAAAAAACAAGCCCTATATTAAATGATTTGACCTGTTTAGTATCAATATAATATATTATTATAATTTATTCAAAACAAAAAGAAACATGCTCTGGAGGAAAACATAATTCATCTTCCCACTATACTCTATCGTAATAATACAATTGCATGATAGAAACAATTTTTTTTATAATTGTATAAAATATATTATGATTTTCATTAGTAAAATATAGTAATGCAGTAGTCAAGCATAAAAATATAATTCCATATAATATATAGGTTATGGAACAATCAATTCTAATTATTAATCCAAAAAAGTAGATTGGGAAAGAGTCTGGGTACTTGTAGTAAGGGGTGAGGGTCGGGGTGTGGGGGAGAGGATTGGGACCGGTGATGAGGTATAGTGAGAGGCGATGAGGCTCAGTACATGTGGTGAGGCACAATGAGGGTAGGGCTATAGGAGATCTGCGGATCGTGGTGGTCAGGGAGTTGGGGGGGGGGTCGGGGGAGAAGTGTTAGGTGTGTGAAAAAAATTATTTTAGCAGTGGGTTTTATTAAACCGTCTCTAAATTATGTAAAAACATTTAGTAGTGGTTTATTGATCAACCTCTAACCAATGATTTTCTTATAGTGAATAACTCATTATTATACTATTTATTATTCTATAATCCTTTTATTTCTATCTCTAGAAAACATAATACATGTGATGTTGATTTAATTTTAGAATGTGGATTTTCAATCAATCTGTAACTACTAAGAAACAACAAAGCCAATAAAACCCCATAAATAATTCATATACCTACTCCATGATCCTCAATAACACATCCTCACCACAACCATGATCAACACAAAACTATATCACACGTCATCCAACATCACATATCATTACAACCAACCATTTTCCCACTAAACTACTCCTTATAACTCAAACCCAATTATCACCACTAATGGTAAAATCCACACAGATACTACATGAAGAAGAAAAATCAACCTCATAAACATATAAATGATATTTTAGAATGTACATTACTATATTTTAAATTGAAAAAACAATAATTAATTAAATTTATTAATTATTAGGGTATTTATTTTTATGTAATTTTAGATTTCCATCGAAACATATTCCTTATACATTTATATGGTCTGAATTTTTTATTTAGATTGGTTGGAAATAGTTAATAAAATCATGGTTTTGAAATTTTAACAAACTCCTCCCAAATTGGAACTCTTAAAAACATTATCTTTTAAAAAATTATTATAAAAACATAATTTAATTTTCTATAACATAAAAGTTAGCGAATTCATGTGAATAAAGAACTTCTAATTTACTTTGGATTTAGAAAATTCATTATCTTATTACACCAACCCATATGATAATAAATAATGATAATAAAAGAATACATTTACAAAAAAATTAGTAAATTGGAGGGAAAGAGAATACCCTACCCTGATAAGATGTTCATGGAGAATTATTATTACCGCATAATAATTATTTAATCAAACATCATAATGGTCAAATGAAAAAAATAAAAGATCCTAACCATGTTATGAAAAACCCAACCTCAAAATGATATTATTCCAAAACGTAGGGGATCACATGAATGAAAAGGCCAATAAATAGAAAATGATAGAAAAATATGCAAAAGAATGTACCTTGATTTTTGGTAATATGTTTTTTGATGATCCAAGAGGTTAGAAACCAAAAATAGATATGGTCAAATGGGGTGAGGGGCAGTGAGGATCAGGACCGGTGATGAGGTGTGATGAGGGTAGGGCATTAGGGGGTCGGGGGTCAGGGGGTTGTAATGGTCGGGGCAGTGGGGGGGGGGGGGGGGGGGTGGAGACGGTGGAGAAATTTTGGGTTTATGGAAAAATAAATGTTTTTGGGGTTATTTTTAATAAAACCCAACTAAATTTATAGGTTTATTAATCTACCACTAAACAATGATTTTTTATGTTGGGTTTCATAACTTATCAATGTATGATCTTATTTTTCCCATATAAAAAAATTATAACCATTTATGACTAAAAAAGTCATTACACAGGTTAAGGATTAATACGTGAACAAATGAGATAAATAAAAAGATATGGTTTAAAATACAATATAAACTGATCAAAATTTTTTGGTAGATAAACTATAAACAATATAATTACTTATATTCATATAATAGGTTAATTTAATGCATATTTATTGATATTTAATTTTTAATATTTTATTCTATTATGATATTCGATGAATTCCCCTCTTCACACTTACAAAATATAACCCCTTGGCTCTCTTCTTTTCACATCATTGAGAATACAATATAATCCCAGAACAACCATTCATATTATAATAATATTTATATATTTTCAATAGGTTTTTGTCTTTCCAAAACACCAACCATAGGATCCATAATATATGATCTAATAGAGGTCTGTCGAAGAAGATGTCATTGTCTAACCGGACCACATTAAATTTATTTATTCTTATAACTACAATAAATATTTGATATTTATTATAAAATAATGAATCTATTATCCTAAATATAATGAAACATAATTATTATTATGAAACCACTATTATCCACTACCTTTTCCAATAAATGGGAATTGGACGTATCGCTCGTTCACATATATGACTTGTTATCTCCATGTAGTGATAAGATATAATTTTAATTTTAATATTTTATTAATTGGTCTTATGAAAAGTTTATCAATTAAATATTATATTTATTAAAAAATTATTATTCTTGAATTATAATTTCATATCTCCATTCTTACGTTATGATCATTGGGAGAACAATAATGTTGCTCATGCGTCATTGTGGACTACCATCTCCAGGAAGTGATATGATTCAATTTTCATTTCTGCTTTATTTGGATGGTAATGAGGAAAAATTTAATAAATATATATCATATATATGAAATAATAATTATTTATAAAAATTTTAATTAATATATACCTTTTATCCAATAAAAATATAAAAAATTGAAATCTATTTTCATTCATATATACATCTTACCATTTCCATGAATAAAGATATAAATATTTATATTTATAACTTTTATGGATAACTATATATAAAATTAATATATATGATATTTATTTCATGGTTATATTTTAGAATGTATGGAACCATGATAAAATTATAAGGACCAAAACTACTAAATGAAATAATATATATACAATGAAGTAATTATCGCCCAACACCATGATAAAATTATGAGGTCCCAAACTACCGAATCAAAACATATGTGAACAATGACAAAGTTATCACCTGGAACCATGATTTTATTAATGAATTATTTATAAACTATTAATACAAAGTTATAAGTTAATAATATATGGTATTATATATATTTTACGGTTATTGAATATATGATTAATAAATATATATTTATTTTATTGTAATTACAAATACAAATGAAAGTAGTCAGACCTGTGGTACACGATCTTCATCTCAAATTTCAGTTTTGGGACATATATTAGGTTAAACACCTATCTTCTTTCATTATCTATATCTAATAACCCTTTAATTATTGATATCAGGAATCTATTTATATTTTTGTTATTCAAATTTTCATTTTAGTTTATTTATTTCATTAGTGTTATGATTTGAATGTTACAAAAAAAGATAGGGTTTATTTCACAATCTCAGTATTATTCATGGGTGTTTATGTTTATGTGTCTCCGGGGGAAATTATTTGATCATTCATTCCAAAACCCAATATATTTTCATCTATTCTATAAATTTATATACATTATAGGGTTTCCTTTCATTTTTGTATCCATATGTACTTACGATACCAAACTAATTTTTTAAAGGATAACTGACATTGTTTATATACTCGGTCTAGAATCATTTTCTCCCATGATTATATTTTCCATAAAATGTTTTAATTGATAACTTAAATTAATTAATATAATTTATTAAATTCATTTATAACCATATTTTTATTTTTTTAAAATTTATTTCAAAGGGTTAATTTTTTTGTTTCTGAAATTAGGTTTGTTTTTACCATTCTTACAAAAGTGTGAAACAAATGTTTTTTAAAATTATATGACATGAAAAAATTTTATGAATATCTTGATTGGTAAATTATTATGGTATTAATATAACATTTTAAAACATTATTTTCCAACAATTTTTTATCCTTAATGTTTGGTAAATTTTAAAATAAGTGATTTTAAAATAAAACTTAATTTTCTTCAATATATTTTACAAGGACCCTTTTATGGTATTTTAATCTATGTCAAAATCATTTATTTAATATTATGTGTTCTATCAATATAATCAAATGATAATATCAATCATATTTATTTTTACAAGTTTTGATCACTTTTAGTAGGGATAGATTCTACATGGTGTATACTAGTTCTTTTAATATGGAGAGTTATTGAATTTTATGACATATTGATAAAGTTGTATTATTTATTTATATGAATACTAAATTAGACTTATTAAGTGATTTTTGGGGCCCAAAATTACTTATCCCTTTATTGAATTTGTTAGTATAATATGAATAATTATTTTTTGTATCTGGATAAGGCATTACAGAATTATGTAGATGTCTTGGCACGAGGCCTGAACAATATAGTTAGATGTCTTAGAATAAAGCCTCAATGATAAGTGTTTGGTTTTCTACAATTTTCTCTCCTTCATTATGAAATATATTATTTATTTATATGTTATTATTTTATTTATTATAATATCCATTTATTAGTTTTAAACTCATGTGATTATTTAGATAGCATCATTTGATCTTCATTTACTCCTTCCATATTATTATTCATACTAAATTTATTTATTATGTGAAATGTGTTTTTAGTTTTTTACCTTTATATATTGAATATTACTAATTTATTCATAATATATTATACTATTAAACCCTTAATGATCATATTATCCCACCCATATTTTTTTCCTTTCCCAAAGATATGATGAAGGAAACCTTGAATGAGTTCAACATTCCAGAATATTTACTTTCACTGTGAATTGTATTTTTTGTTTTCAAATCTAAAGTGAGATTAAAGTATGTAGTAATTATTCCAATGATACTAAACTATTAGGACATTTTTGATATTATTTATCTTATCTAGTGTCAATGTAATAATGTAACTATCGCCTCATAGAAACTAGGGTCTGATTCATTATAGATGGTATCAGAGGTAGTTTAGTAGAAACTGTGAAAACTAGATTTAGGAAAACATATGTTATAGATTGTAAAACAATTAGTTAATTTGAGGATAATATTTTATAATGACGTAGGCTTTTCATAAATTGATATTATATCTATTATAAAAAAATTCATTATATTATAAATATTACTGAAAAGTGTGAAGGTATATTGTCTTTGAAATATTAGATTCATAAACATCTTTAACATAAGTGAACTGCAACATATCCCAATTAGTTACTCATAACTAGCACCATTTTTTCATATCACATGTAATAATTATCATCCTAACATGGGTAAATGAAACATAATAATGAGGATATTATATTCTAATAATGGTATAAAATAGAAATATATTAACATAACATGAGCATAAGGGTATGAGAACATGAGAACAACTTATAAAAACCAAACCTTATATATAATTAATCAAAATAATTAATGATTATAAAAATATTGGATGTTAATAAAACATGATATACAAGGAATTCAAAGAGTACGAGCCATGATATCACAACATCCTCATACAACAAGGAATTTTGGGATACACATAATTCTAGAAAATAATTTAAATTTTAGGAAATGATCATTTTCAATGATATCATGTGAGTGTGTTCACTATATAGGGCGTCATTATTGTTAAAGATCACTCCCAAGACCATCATAGATGAAATATTCCATTACTAAACCGGGTCCAATCCCAATTCCATTTTTTATGTCATTAAATTCATGTATTTATACATTGGGTGGCGATATAGGTCCCAACATGCACATAATGAAAATCATGCATGCATGTTCCTAATGGTCATAAAACATTCATCACATCAGAACCCATGAAAAAAAACTAGGTATCATATTTCCATGTAATGAAATCATATCAGTTTTTGAGGTGGTAGTCCATCGTACACATAGGTGATGTTATCATATTTTCATGCAATGGAATGTAAGAAGGTAAATAAACAACTCAAACTCGCACTATGAGATTCAGAACTAATAACATAAACATTATGTTTCTGGCATTAATACTATTAAATTTGACCTAATTTTTTTCATCGAACCAGTTGAAAATAAAAAATAAATATTGTATCACTTAAATTCTCAAGGACTATTGAGTTTTGGAGTTTTATATAATTAAGAAAAATATCTTAAAATAAAAATACCAATGTATTTAAATGAGAATATCTACTACACAACCAATATTCTCTTATATTACATTAATTCATCATTAGCATACAAATGAAATTACTTTTAGAGATAATTAATTCACCCACATTATTTATATCGTAGTTAAATGGAAACAAAATAAGGATGAACTCAAATAATTATTCTGGGTAAACATTAACATTGATAACTGAATATCATCAGTTATCATAATAAGTGAATAATAGTTTGATGACATAATAGAAGTGTATGAACATAACATAAGAGTATGAAAACTGATCCATACCAAGTTCATCAACCAATAAAAAATGTAATAAGGCCTTAACAAAATAAATAATACTTAGAATCAATAATCACGAGCATTGTGATATCAAAATTAATCAAAAGAAATATTATAAACCTATAGAAATCATAGCGAAAATGTATCAGTTTCTTAGAATAGTATCATATGATAATATATAATAAAATGAATAACTAATACGATCTACCTCCATCTCTAGAGTTCTCAATGAATTAGAGGGATATAACATACCCACCTGTCTTTGGTTTATGACAAAGCCACCGATCTATGATTAATAACATAACAAACAATCTTGGTTTATTACTAAACAACCCATGAATTATTGTTTTAGAAAACCACCCATCCTTGGTTTATAATGGAAACTCACATCATCATAATCAATTTATAAGAACTTTATCATGAATTAAGTTTATATAGAATTCATTTCATCATAAAATCATAAACATTTTTTTTAATAACATGATTTAAATTTTAAAAATAAATGGTTCTCGAAATATACATTTGAAACATGATTAAACTATGGAAACAAAATGGGTTCCATAAAAATCTCATTGAAACTTGCTTAACCTATGGAAAAGAAATGGGTTCTACTATAACATCTTTTAAAAATAATTAAACCATTGAAAATAATTGGGTTCCATGAAAATCCCCTTGAAATAGGATTAACCTATGGAAAATAAATTGGTTCCATAAAAATATGTTTGAAATATAATTAACTGATGAAAATAAAATGAGTTCAACAGAAATCTATTTAAAACATGATTAAATGGGCAAAAAGGAAATTGGTTCTATAACAATCATTTTGAAACATATTTAACCTAATGAAAGGAAACATATTCCATAAAAATATTTTTGAATGAATCATAACCTAACATGATAAATAATGAGGATAGTACCATTAAAAATATTCCCAATGGAGAATAAGTAATACTTGTTTTTAATGGATAGACATACCCTTGAAAATGCATTTGAAAACTCTTTTATGAAAGTTACCTTTTAATTTTGAAACTCGCATTTAAAAATATAGAATAAAAAAAAATATTAGGAAAATAAATTTATTTGAAAAAATTTGGAAAAATATAAAATAAATTTCAATGAAAATAGTAGACATGGTGGTGGTAAAATATTTTCTTGTAATAATTTGTTAAAAATAAATATTCTTTTCAAAACATTTCAAAATGGTGACTCAAAAGTGACTCATTTATAATATTTTATGAGTGTTCATTTTAATAAAAGTTAATGTAAATAATAATATCATGTAATATTGATTTAAGAAATAATATAGTTTTATAAAATGAAATTTTTGAAAGCATTATAGAAAAAATTCATTTGGAAGATATGTATACGTGATATAAAAGAATTGTACAAGATTAATATCATTTATAAATATCATTTTTGATATTTCCTCTATAAATAATGCAGGAAACTGATAGTAAACATGTTATTCATATAAATAACCAAAAAATAATAAATATATGTTGATTATTAAAATAATATAATATTATTTTCTCTAAAAACCCATTAAAATTAACTATCCAAAAATAAATGAAATTATAACATGTACCCTTTTCCACTTTGGGAACTAATCATTCATTAGATCAATGAAATAATTACATAAAATGATAGATTAAATATCATTAACATAAGGAGTTTCAATATATAGCATGTAAAAGGCTAATTTATACCACTCATAAGATAATATTGGTTCATATCATAAATGTATGACTCAAAGAGAGATAATTTAAGATGAATGATCTTTATCAAAATAATACCGATGAATTTAATAATTAATTTATGAAATTATTAATTATATTAAGTATGAATCAATATAAAAATATGAGAAAATATAATATAATCATAATTAATAACATATATAATCGTGTAATATAAAATAAAATGAAAAATTAATATAACCAAATGAAAAGAAAATGAGTTATGATATTTTTTTTCTACTAGGCAATTTTCATGTAAAATAACAGTAGATGAAATAATTAAAATTGAAAGATAAAATTCCATGATGTATGAATTATTCATCCTATTACATGTTATAGGGTAGTGTATAATCCAAATTATATAAATAAGTGTTGGATATAGCATATGTTTCACCAAAGTAAAAGCGAGATGAGAAAACCCATACCTCGAGTCCGTATTTCCTATAAATGTTTTTCAAATACTATTTAAAATATATATATAAATTATTATTTCTAAATATAATTTTCTAGGTTTAAAACATTAAACACAAAAAACTTATTGTGTTTATTTATAATGAAATCATTGAATACATAATCAATTTAGTCGATGTTGTGTGTCTTTTGGATGCACATTTTGTTATTTCAAAACACCTTCGGTGTGTTGAACATGATCCAATATGTCAAAATTTAAATATATAAAGAATAATAATCATGAAATAATTAACATATTTATTAATAAATTATTATTTTGAAATAAATTAAATAAAATTATTAAAAATTAACTACATTACGATTATGGAGATGGTAGGTCATACGTATACATGAGTATTGTTTCAATTATTCAATTATTTTTATTAAAAGAGGATATGAATTATTTTATTTTATATAATGATAATAATATTATAAATACCATATAATTTATTTAAATATACTTATATTTCATTATTTTATATGTGGTTATAAAAATATAAACACATTATTTCATGGAAGAGGTTGTCCATATATACACGAACGACATTATAATTGTTTTATGTAAGAAAGAAAATGTTATATTATATTTTCATAAAGATAAATATTTAATTAATATAAATATAATGTATTTTATAAAACATATAATCATTTACATTACCCTTATTACCTTCCATGTTTGGTTTTAATTAAAAACGAATCACATCACTTCATGAGACATTAGACTACCTTACACAGGAGAAACGTTTTCACACATCCAAAAAAATGGAAAGTAATATATGTATAGATTATATCATAATTAAATAAGTGTTAATATGTTTCCAATATAATATATAAAATTTAAATCTATCATTAAAACAAGTCATGAGAGAAGGAAAATGAATGATATTGGTTCATAAGGAGGTAGTCGGTGATACACCACAATGATGATTTCATGTCCCGTTAGAGGGAACAATATATAGATATAAGTTATTAAATTAATATAATAACATATAATTATTCATTTTATAGGTTTATGTCATACCAGGATTTTTTAATAATATTTTAAGGAGGTAGTTGGACAAATAAAAAAACACAAAGTTAATAATTTTTCCTCTTCTCAGACCACATCTTAAGGATTATATCTAAAGTATTCCTATAATGGATTTTAGTCCAAAAAAATTCATCTAGGGTGAGGGTATGTAAATTTGGAAGTTATTTTTAATGTTATTTCCTCAAAAAATGGTTTTAATGTGTTACCTATATAGGATTGGGGTAGCCTTTTATATGGGGGGAAAGCAACCCACATGGAAACTACAATAAAATTTCAAAAAAAAATATATAACGATAATGTCACTATAATTAAAAAATCATAAAAATGAAAAATGATTTTAAAATTTTTAAGGGTTATATTGTAATATGGGCATCAAATTAAATTTATACATGTTTTTTATCATTTCAATGAAATACATTTTTTGTTTATCTACCCAGTATACTGATTTTTACCTTAACCGTGATAATAAATTTATAAAAATTTCTGTATTCATTAAGAAAAAAATTAATTTTACCCTCAAATATAACATAAATTTTTCTAATTAAAAAATAGGAATCAATTTTACCAAATTAAAGTAACAGAAGTGGAATGAATATATTTAAATCAAATTAGACAGATGTGATGGAAAATCTCGTTTCATGAATAATATTTTTTATGAAAATGAGGATTTAATATTAACTATATGAATTATAGTAAAACTTTTATTAATGTTAATGAATATTTATTGTTACGTAATATAAAACTTTTATTTAATATATTCATCATTATAGATTATTTTAATTAATAAATATTTTGAAACATTATTTATTTTAAAAGTGTGTTTAAAGAAAATATATTTTTATACCAAAAAACAAACTTATACAAGTATATATATATATATCATAAACAATTTAATATTATTCATTACCTCTAATTTAATATTTATAATTTAAAATTTAAATATTTTACTGGTTGATTTAGGTATGTGTTCCATGTCAAATACACCATTGAACATAGTTTTCTTTTCAAAAATAATAGGGAGACAAATTCTCAATCTTTAATAAATTGTGTCCAAAAATATTTAAAATTTTCATATTAGTCAAAAGATTTACATTTAAAAATACGTCCTTTTGAAACCGAAAAATTATAAAGGGTTTAATAAAACATCCTCTTGATAAAAGAGAAATTGGCGTATGAATGTCATATGAAATAAAACATATTAGGTTTCCAAATATGATAAAAATAGTGATTTGTTAATATTTTAAAATGGAATAAAAGTGTAAAAAATTATGCAGAGTGGGATAAATATTTGATTACATGAATGTGAATCATCAACGAAATGTAAACAATAAAAAAACCATAACCAAAGAGGTGTTAAAAAGGCCATTGATTTCATTAGAACTGATATTAATAGTACAATTTTTTTAAAGATCTTTTTCCTTGAGTTTAATAATTATTTTTCATCTAGTTTATTATCGTACATAAATACACTTAACTGATGTGTATAATTTTATCCTTTTTTTCAATTTATAGCACAATCTCATCATTTTCTTCTAATGATGAGTATATAATATTAATTCTTCGTGGATGAAGCCCTAAAATTATCATGTAAATACTAGAAAGTAATAAAAGTGGTCAGAACATATAAATTGATCTTTAGATATTAACCAATACCAAAATTGTTATCACATGGTAAGATAATTCCAAAAATGTATAAACCATAAAATGATCCATTAATATTAAATATTCAAGAGTAATACCCAATGTAGATACTAAACCATTTCATAATCCTATGTAAAAAATATCCTCAAAAAGATAAAAATTAATGATTATTTTAACCTCAATGTTTATCTGAAACCTTTTCTCATAGAATCACAAAAATATGAAGATGTATTTTTGAAATAACAATAAAAACTTACTCACCAAAACTCGTACCAATCACATGGTTACCTATATAATAAAACGGGTGTTCCAATAATTACCTGAATATCCAAGATAATATAATGTATAATGGTTAAATATTCATTAAAAATATTTTCCTCAAAATGTTAATATGTACATTATGTAAAACCAAATGATTATATATAAATAAACTATGTAAAATTTATCTTAAAACCCTTTAATGACATTAATATCTCATTACATAAAACCTCAAAGGGGTGCCTATGACATTGAAATTATGACCTTAAAAATATATTAGACATAAGATGGTATCCAGAAATATTAAGTTAATCTCACATGAAAACATACTAATTTCTATATTTATCCAAACATTTTTCTTAGATACCAACTAAAACAACCCAGACCTTCACTCTTGGATCCAGTTCTGAAACAATAATATTTAAATTACAAAATTTTATATTGATAATTGTTAACAAAATTTCACCATCAAATACTTATAACATAAAAATTTAATATTGGATGAATTAAATTATCAAGGACATTTTTGGTACATTTTTTTTATATAATTAGGGGAAACAATCTTATATATATAATTCCCATGTGATTTAATGAGAATTTATCCCACTGAAACAATATCATCTTATTTTAAATTAAGATAGAATCATTATCCATATGAAATAACTTATATATATAAATTTTAAACCTCATTCATTTTTCCCTAGAGAAAATCCTACATAATAATGGTGAGACCAAATTCATAGTAAGGGTAAACATTATAATTAACAATTAAATATCTTTAGTGATCATAAGTAGATAATACGGGTATCATGAAATAATCAAAGTGTATGATTATAATATAAGAATATTCATACCAATCAATACCTTGATAATCAACCTTGAAAACCTATAATAATGAAATAACAAAGGAAATAATCTTTAGAATCAATAATCACAACCCATGTGATAACGAAATTGATCATGAGAAAAATTATAAAATAATATCACGAATTGATAACATATTTAGGTTTTATGTAACATTATATTCATATAACATATTACCAATGAAAAACTAATATGTGTGAATTCCATTGCTAGAGTAGTTAATGTATTAGAGGGCTTTAATGGACCCACATGCCCTTGTTTTTTCACAGAACCACCCATCCAAGGTTAATAACATAACCATCGGTCCATAATTTATAAAACACACTCATCCATGGTTTATAATGTAGGATCGAAATAATGATGTAGATGCTCAATATACAAGAGGGGGTGAATTGTATACTTTAAAAAGTTCCTTTGGATCCTTTAAAGTTAGTTATGAATAACTATGGTTTCCTTAAGCAAAGAAAAGGGCTAAGTTTAACAAAGTTAAACTTAAGCGAATTCACAACACCTCTAACACCAAATGAAAACTTGGAAAGAGAATCCGAAAGTAGGTTCCGGAAATATGATTCCGGAAAAAGAAACTTAACAAAAGATTAAAATATGAGATTATACCATAAAGCGTATAGAATCTAAATGAAACAGAGTACAAGTAAGGAAGTATAAGAACGTTATACTTTCCTTATAATATGAAATGCAGTGGAAATAAACAAGTAGTAAAACTACAAGTAAAAAGATATAAGTCTTCTAACCCAAAGAGAAGGATATCCAACAACCTTGGATAAAGGTCCCTTGATTTATACATTCAAGCAAGTCTGTCTTACCCACACCAAGGTAAGCCCTCGATAAAAAGATCAGATTCTATGTCTTGCTATCCTCGCAAGCCCTTAACATAAAGGTAGTTGCCAACCTCTGTCTTCCCCATAAAGGAAGCCCTCAACTTCAAGGTGTTAGAAACCTCTGTCTTCCTATCCCCGGAAGTCCTAGAATGTAATCACCAACATTCGGAGTCGCACAAAGCAAAAAATGAACGAGCGGTTCAATATGCATAAGGCGTGAAAATCTTTCTCTCTCTAGAAATCACCTTAGCAGTGTGTGGTCTCTAGATTGATCAACTTCATTGTCTCTCGAGCTCTTTCAAATGAGCTCCTATTTATATGTAAGGTCGACCTTCTTCCCAACGGTCATATTTTCCTTAAAAATCGGAGGGACCTGTACATGTGTAACTTAACCAACAATTAGTTTATAACAGAATAGACGACATCGATTTATAACAAAACAAGTGTAATAGAATGTACGACATCATTTTAAATTCTAACTCAAAAGTTTGGGGTGAAGGTTCAGTGTGTAAACAAAAAGTCAAAGAGTAGACAAATTATAGAATTGTAAGCAAAAAGAATATTCGGAGTCTAACCAAAAATAATTTTCAGAGACTAAATAAATTCAGAGTGTATAAAACAAATATGGCCAGTTTCTGTTTAGTAGGTGAATTCAGAATGAGAATTCGGAATGAGAATTCGTCATCAGAATTCGTAATCAGAAATCGTAATGGAAATTTTGTCATTAGAATTCGATGTTTAACTTCATGAGAGTTTGTGTCCAACATTCGAAGTTAATCTTTATTAAAGTTCGTATCCAGAATTCGGAGTTGAGCTTCATTATAGTTCTCATCCAGAATTCAGAGTTGATCTTTATTAAAGTTCGTATCCAGAATTTAGAGTTGAGGTTCATTACAGTTCTCATCCAGAATTCAGAGTTGATCTTTATTAAAGTTTGTATCCAGAATTCGGAGTTGAGCTTCATTACAGTTCTCATCCAGAATTCGGAGTTGATCATTATTAAAGTTCGTATCCAGAATTCGGAGTCTAAAACAGAATTCATTTAAGTCAAAGTTTTAAACACTTCCGAAAATATAGAAATGAATCAGAATCTTGTACTTAAGAAATATATGGGTGAAAATTTGATAAGGATAATTTTTCTTACAAAAGCGATTTTCATTACAAAAGAAATTTTATTAAAGATAAGGTTTTTGTGATTTTCAAAACAAGAAGGAATGGAAAAGTCATAAGGAAAACCCTATTGAATCAACAATATCCCCCTTTTTGGAAAGCACAAACTTCCTTACGAAAAAGAAATTCTAAGAAGAACTAAAAACATTAAGGCTTATCTCCCTTTGCTTTAAGGATATTGATGAATACAACTAACTCTCCCTTAGTCTTTGAAACTCTAAGGATCGTATTCTAGATTTCTGGAGTGACATTTCATTATGAATAAGAAAGTCTTCTTTAATGAAAAACTCCCCCTTAGATAACCTCTTATTAGAGTTCTTTTTCCTTATGGATCTTTTCCTTCTCCCCCTTTGTGATTTTCAAAAAGAATTCGAGGGAATGGAAAAAAATAACAAAGTACCTGAAAAAATTAGTAAAAATAACAAAAGACGAGAAACCAAGATTTTCATTAATTTTAAGGAATGAAAGATACAACAAAAAGATCGGATTTAACTATTTCGGATCTTTTTCCTTCGAAATGAGCCCCTTAAGAATAGTCTTGATCTTCTTTAGGTCTTTATGGAATTCTTCAGCTTGCTTATCTAAGACCACAATTCTTGCAGATTGAGCTTAAATATTTTCTTCCTGGTCTTTAAGCTTTTCTTCCTGAGCTTTAAGCTTTTCTTCAAACTCAATCTGATGATCCCTTTCATACTTCCAGTTTTGAGAAACAGAGTTCAGCTTCCCATTCAGATCTCTGACTTATTGAATCTGGAAGTTCTTTTCATCTGTCAGCTTCTCTTCAAAGGAAGAAGTTAGTTCATTAATCTTCTTATATTCTGTTTCAAACGCATCTTTAACATTGTCTTGAAATTTATCAAATAGCCTCATCTCTTCTACAGTTTTCCTCGACTAGCTAGTCATCCTCTTGCAAGATCTTTAGTGGGCTTCATAGCCAACAAGAAAAGATTTGAATTCTGCTTCTATCTCGACACACTTATCCATAACCATGGATACAGAATCTGATTTATGATTCAGAGTATTTTGGAGCATCTGTCATCTTGAATCTATAGTCGAGATGGTCGAAATGGAACCCAATAACTTCCTCAAAGATTGAACAACAAAGTCATGCCCCAACGAGGATGACTCTGAATCCGAAACTTTGCATGGAGAATTTTCTTCCTCAATATTCTCCAACTTCCTTTTAGACGAATCACTAAATTCTCTTTTCTTGCTTGCCACCGATTTTGGAGTATCAACAAGAAGTTTCTTCCCCTTGTCCTTTTTCGGAATGGATTCTTGTTCAGGAGTATTCTGCTCGCTAGTACATACTTGAATAACATCATCAACAACTTCTTGAAAAACATTTTCTTCATTCTTATCCTTCTCTGCAGTTACTAGTTTAGAGGATTCAGCCTCTGATGTTCGGAGTGACAGATGTTCCGAAGGTGACCCCTTATAATTTTCTACTTCTTTCAACACATCTCCGGTTTCACCACTTCCTTCAGCAACAGCTTCTTCTTCTTCCACTTGCTCAATCTGCTCTATTTGCTCAACAGGATCAGCTATAATCTCTTCTGGAAAATCAATGTTTCTTCCTAGAGTCTCTGGTAGAGATTCCAAGGAGAAAGATCTCGGAACTGGAATGTTTCCGGAAACCATCTCATTAAATTTTAACAAAGCTTGAACTGCCTCAGCTTCTTTCATCTTCTTCTTGAGCTTCTTTTCTTTTGCGAGTTTTACCAATTCATATTCTATCTTTTCCTCTAAAGCCTTAGCTTCCGCAGGATCCAATCCGAACTGCAGATCCCCTTCTTTCCTTTTCTCTTTATCTGCTCTCCACTTTTCAACTACCTCATCAGGATAGGCTTTCTTCTTCTTCGGTTTTGGAGGTACGGATTGAACTTCCTTAGATTTAGGATCCTGTGCTTCAGCTGCAACTTCTTTCAACTTTCTTTTCTTTACTGGCTTAGTTGATTCTGGTTCACCAGCCTTCAGAAATGCTTCTTCTTGACTTGGAAAGTCGAAGAATTCACCAGTCTCCTTGTTGAAAGCCACATCCATCCTCTTAAGAGTATCATCACTCACCAACAAAATTTTTCAAACCCTTGGCTTAGTCCTACAATCTTCCTTGAAAGACTCAAGGCACTAAACTATCAACATTGATAAAATTGCTGGGTACGTTACGATTTGGGCTCTGAGATTTCCTTTCTTAACATTATCAATAGTTATAAGAATGTGCCTCATGAAGTTAAACTTCCTTATAATTGTCAGAAAATCTAAGATATAGATTTCACTCTTCTTCATACTGTCTTTATCACCTTTCCTAGGTACGATAAGACCTTGTACCCACAACTCTAGAATCTGGAAATTTGTAGGAAAGCTAGAAATCTTTGGAGCCTTGTCGTCTGTCAGTCCGAGAGTTTTCAAAGATTTTTCCTTGTTGAAGCTTCTTTTAGAATATGGAAATACGTGAGATATGAACTCGGCTTCTCCTTCATAGATCACCCCTACCAAGCTGGCTGCCTTGGTATAAGAAATCTTATAAGTCTTGCCATAAGACTGAAAAGAAATTTTCTCCCTATTATATTCCTTAAAGAAAGAAACTATTCCATAGAATTCAAAAAGTATCTCCGAAAAAACATCATCTTGATTCCCCGATTTGGACACAGCAATATCTTCCCATCCGTTCAGCTTTATGTTCTTCGAAATAAGAGAATCATAGTTTTTGAAGAAATCCGGATGAACCAGCCTTTCTCTGTAAACTAACCATTGTGAAATTTTCTTTGAGGATGACATTTGTTGTGAAGCTAATTCCACAGACATTCGGGTCTGATGACTTTTGAGAAGTTCAGAACGGTCTTAAAACAGAGAGGCAGAGTTTCGGGTTGCTGGAGCTTGAAATCGATGTGGGACAACTATTTGGGGTCCCCTTTATATAGGCAATGATAAAACGGTTCATCTTCCACGGTTGATCGAACAATTGTGACAAGTTGAGATCAGATATGACGGTCGAAAACCATTTCTCATGAAAACTTGAATCCGATCTTTTTGAGATTTTATTCAAACAAAGATTTAAGAAAATTATAATCCGAAAACAAAGTATAATAAAATACCAGCAAGTAACGTACGACTACGAAAACTTGGGTAAGAAAATCATACCTTTCGGATTGGCTTAGGAAGATTATTATTAATTGGTAAAATTTTTAATAAAACTATGAAAGAAAAAAAACTTTACTATGAAAAGACAAAGTTTGCAAAACTCATTATAAAAAACAAACTCAGTACCGAAAAATTAGTACGAAAATTAAAAAATTTGAAAATGAAAAAACTTATTATGAAAGATTCGGTACGAAAATTCCGTTACGAAAATAATAGTAGAAAATTTTCCATTCTGGAAGTTTTCAATACGATAATTTCCATTACAGAAGTTTTCTATATGAAAATATCCATTCTTTAAAATTTTAGTTTCGGAAATTTCCATTCTGGAATTTTAGTTCTGAAAAGTTTGAAAAACTATCTTTAAAAAAAATAGTTACTCTAACAATCAAATGTACTCCCCCTATGAAAATGAGTTTATTGCTGTAAGGAGAATTTTTCAACAGAAAGTTAATTAAGAAGGATTACCTTACAGTTATCATTCCTAACATCTGTTTAATGTATTCAAATCTATCAGAAAGCAAGGATTTTGTGAAAATATCAGCAAGTTGATCTTGTATTCCGAAAAACTGAATAATAATATCTCCTTTTTGTGTGTGATCCCTAAGAAAGTGATGCCTAATATCTATGTGTTTTGAACGAGAGTGATGTGCAGGGTTCATACTAAAGGAAATGGCACTTGTGTTATCACACAAAATTTGAGTTTTAGTATAACTCAAGCCATAGTCTGTGAGTGTGTGTTGTATCCACAACACTTGAGCACAACAACTTCCAACTGCTACATATTTAGCTTTAGCAGTGGGGAGTGCTACAGAATGATGCTTCTTGCAAGACCAAGAATCTAACGAATCTCCTAAGAAATGACAAGTTCCGGATGTACTATTTCTATCCATTCTACATCCACCAAAGTCAGCATCAGAAAATATTTTTAGAATAGAATCATTTCCAGAAGTATAAAATAATCCTAGATCCATGGTTCCCTTAAGGTAGCGAATTTTTTTTACTGCCTTTAAGTGAGATTCCTTAGCATTGGATTGATATCTTGCACATAAGCATACTGAAAACATAAAGTCTGGTCGACTAGCTGTTAATTAAAGTAAACTTCCTATCATACCTCTAAAAGATGTTTGATCTACTGGTTTCCCAGCTTCATCAAGATCTAAAGAGTTTGAGGTACCAATAGGAGTACTTATACTCTTAGTGTTGTCATAACCAGACTTTTTTAGAAGATCTTTAATATACTTATGTTGAGATATGTAGGTGCCTTCTGGTCTTTGAGAAATTTTAAAACCAAGGAAAAAGGTTAACTCACCCATCATACTCATTTCAAACTCAGATTTCATTAGACTTGCAAAAGATTCGGTCAAAGATTGCTGAGTTGAACCAAATATGATGTCATCAACATAAATTTAAACAATCAAAACATTTTTCATATCTTTTTTATAAAAGGGTTGGATTTTCATTTCCCTTAACATAGTTATTTTGAAGCAAAAATCTAGTGAGTCTATCATACCATGCTCGTGGGGCTTGTTTAAGGCCATACAGAGCTTTGGTTAGTCTAAAAACATAATCAGGATGTTTTGTGTCTTCAAAGCCAGGAGGTTGTTCAACAAAAACTTCCTCTTGAACATAACTGTTAAGAAAAGCACATTTCACATCCATTTGAAAAAGTTTAAAATTAAATAATGCTGCAAAGGCAAGTAGAATACGGATAGATTCAAGTCTGGCTACTGGAGCATAGGTTTCTTCATAATCTATTCCTTCTTGCTGATTATAACCTTTAGCAACAAGTCTAGCTTTATTTCTTACTATGACTCCATTTTCATCACATTTATTTCTGAAAACCCATTTTACTCCAATAACAGAAGTTTCCATAGGTCTTTCAACAAAGGTCCAGACATTATTCCTTTCGAACTCATTTAGTTCATCTTGCATAGCTTTGATCCAATCATTATCACCTAAAGCTTCATCAGTTCTTTTAGGTTCTAATTTGGAAAGAAATGCTAGATGTTCTAATTATTTTCTTAATGAACTTCTAGTCCTTACAGGTTGATTTACATCACCAATGATACTATCACTGGGATGATTCTTAAGAAACGCCTGATTTGGGTTTTGAAAAGCCTGTTCATCAATATAGGTTAGAAAGTCTTCCGGGGTAAATGTATCAGAATTATCTTCTTGAACATTATCCTTATCAGAAGGTTATTATATAAAAGGTTGACAATAAGTTTTTGTAAACACATCAGAGGATGTAGGCTGGGATGGTTTAAAAACAAAAGGATCAGACTCATCAAATTTTACATGTACTGTTTCTTCAACAGTACAAGTATTTTTTTTAAAAACTCTATAAGCCTTAGAAGTTGTGGAATAACCTAAGAAAATTCCTTCATCAGATTTTGGTTTGAATTTATGTAAGTTATCTTGAGTAATCAGAATGAATACTTTGCAACCAAAAACCATGAAGTAGGATAGTCTTGGTTTTCTACCATTCGATAACTCATAAAGTGTTTTATTAAGAAAATGACTAATAAAAACTCGATTTATAGTATAGCAAGCAGTACTTACAGGTTCAGCCCAGAAATGTCTAGCTATAGAATATTCACTCAACATGGTTCTAGTTATCTCTTGAATAATTCTATTTCTTCTTTCAACTACACCATTCTGCTGAGGAGTTCTAGGTGCTGAGAAATTGTGAGTAATACCTTTTTTACTATAAAAAGTTTCAAAATCAGAATTTTGAAATTCTCCTCCATGATCACTATGAATAGTTTTCAAAGGAAGGTTTTTCAAATTTTTAACTTGAGATCTAAAACTTTTGAAAGAATAAAAAGCTTCAGACTTCTTTGCTAGAAAATAAACCCAAGTAAATCTAGTGTAATCATCAACACGAACAAACACAAAGTATTTTCCTCCAATACTTCCAGTTTGTGTTGGACCAAAAAGATCCATGTGCACTAACTGTAATACATCGGTTGTCGAGACTTCACCGATTGATTTAAAACTAGATTTATGCTGGTTTCCATATTGACAAGGATTACATACTTTAGAAGAATAAAATCTAAGCTCCAGTAGATCCTTAACTAGTTTCTTCTTAGAGAGTTTACATAGGTTCCTAAGGTTATAGTGACCTACTCTTCTATGCCATAACCAGGAATGATCTTCCATTGCACTTAGGCAAGGTAAATCTTGGCTTCTAAGGTCTTCTAAGTTCAAAGTGTAAACATTCTCTTTCCTATTGGCTGAGAGAATAAATTCTTCCTTGGAATTGTGAACTAAGTACTTATCATTCCTAAAATTCACAAGGTAACCTTCATCACATAACTGACTTATGATAATGAGGTTGTGCTTAAGACCCTTAACAAAAAGAACATTTGAAATCAAGGTTTTACCAAGAAGAACAATATTACCAATACCAATAATCTTTCCCTTTTCATTATCTCCGAATGTTACCTTTCCTCCTTTCGTTTTGATAATCTTTTAAAAAAAGCTTTTGTTACCGGTCATGTTCCGGGAACATACACTATCCATGTACCATGTATTGTTGCTGGTACTCTCTTTATTTTCCTGAAATCAAGAAGAGAATTAGACTTTCGGAATCAAAACTTTATTGGATCTGAGATTTCTAGATAATAAAATTTTAGGAACCCACATCTTCTTAGAAAAGTAAGCTTTATGAAAACCTAAGGATTGGGTTTTGTTTAAGGAACAATTCTTTGCCCAGTGACCACCACATTGACAGTTGGTACAAAATGGGGCACATTGAGGAACAAAATAATTGTTACTGAAAATTGGTTTTGCATGGGTATAACCAAATCCGGATATATTTCTTAAAGGTCGTATTTGGGAATACATTTTATCAAAATTTTACATACCATGGGTAAGGTTTGATAAACACTTCTTTAAGGAAAAAATTTCGGACATGAGTTTTATAACCAAGTTTTTATCCTCAAAATCATTAGTTTTTGAACTAGAACTAGGCTCGAAAACATTTTTCTTAGAAATTACTTTTTCTAATTCTTTAGAATGTTTGTTCTTCTTAGAACTTACTTCCTCAATATTTTTTGAAATACTTTCAAAATCAGCATTTTTTCTATCAAGATCTTTAGAAAGATCTTATATCTCTTTTGTAAGAATAGAATTCCAATAGTTTTCCTTATCATGTTTTTTATTGAGTTTAGAATTCTCAATCTCAAGAAGTTCAGAAAACCTAGAGACTTCTTCATAAGTAGGTAAAGTATTTTCTTTATCCGAAGAGGATTCTTCATCAGAAGAGTTATAATACTTACTAACATTAGAATTTAAAGAAACATTGGTCAATGATTCATCATTTCGTACCTTAGCCATAAAACAATGATTTTCAATAGGTAGTCTGGCTATAAGACCAAGATTCTTCTGTCATGAAGATTCGTAATCAGAAGATTCATCTGAAGAGTCACCACCACTGGCACTCCAGGTGTCATTAGCTTTCAAACCTTTCTTAGCTTTGGCTTTATAATACTTCTTTATGTTCCTGTCTGAATGCCTTTCTTTCCTTTCTTTCTTTCTGAGCAAAGGGCAATCTGTTCTAATATGTCCAGCTCTCTTACATTCATAAGAAGTAACTTCTCCATATTTCTTATCTTTCCTTTCCTTTTTCTTATACTTGGATTGGAAATTTCTCTGGCCAGCTATCTTGTTCATCCTCCGAGCAAGATTAGCTAACTCATTTTCTGATATTTCACTCTCACTAGAATCTGATTGAAAAACTATCTTCTTAGACTTGGATATGGTTACTCTCTCAGGAGTCTTAACTTTCATATGATTTGATTTTGTTGTAAAATCAATAGTACCATTTCCATTTTTCTTCTTGATGTTGTCAGTATCTCTCTTCATTCTTGTTTCATGCTGAATAAGAGTTTCAAATAACTCATCAAGAGAAATTTGAGTAACCTTTCTATTCTCATCTATAGCAGTTCTTTTGGATTCCCACTTAGTGGGAATGATATCAATTATCTTATCCACAAGTGCTTCATCATCTAATCCTTTTTCTCCCATAGATTTTAGGCTGTTGACGATAGTCATAAATCTCTGTTGAACTTTACAAATTAGTTCACCATAAGGAAAATTGAAGCCATGATATTCATCTCTAAGCATAGCTCTCCTAGTCTCAATCACTTTAGAAGTTCCAAAGTGTGTAACTTCAAACTTCTTCCATATACAATTAGCTGATTCAAAAGATGAAATTTGGATATATATATATATTTTGTCAATGAACATAGTAAAGTATTGTGTACCATATAATTGAGTTGATACTCTTGTTTTTCCTGGTTAGTAAAAGTTCTAACTTCTTTATCAGGAATTTTATAATCACCAGTAAGCATAAAAAAGTTGTCTACTCCATTATTGATAACAAAAGTCTTCATTCGATCTCTCCAGTACTCATAGTCATTACCATCAAAGATTGGTGGTCTTGTAGGATTTAGATTATCAATAGACCCAACATTAATTCCTTCCATACTTAAAAACCTTCGGCACACAAACTTGTTAGTAGAAAAGATTCGTAATAACAATGTTCAGAATGAGAATGTTCAGAATGGAAAAGTTTAGAATGATAAAGTGAGCAAGAAAAACTTATACGCGAGTACATGTATTCCAGAAACCTACTCTGATACCAATTGTAGGATCGAAATAATGATGTAGATTCTCAATATACAAGAGGGTGGGTGAATTGTATACTTTAAAGAATTCCTTTGGAACCTTTAAAGTTAGTTATGAATAACTATGGTTTCCTTAAGAAAAGAAAAGGCCTAAGTTTAACAAAGTTAAACTTAAGAAAATTCACAACACCTCTCACACCAAATGAAAACTTGGAAAGAGATTCCGAAAGTAGGTTCCGGAAATATGGTTCCGGAAAAAGAAACTAAACAAAAGATTACAATATGAGATTCCACCATAAAGTGTATAGAATCTAAATGAAACAGAGTACAAGTAAGGAAGTATAAGAAAGTTGTACTTTCCTTATAATACGAAATGCAGCGGAAATAAACAAGTAGTAAAACTACAAGTAATAGGATATAAGTCTTTTAGCCCAAAGAGAAGGATATCCAACAACCTTGTATAAAGGTCCCTTGATTTATACTTTCAAGAAAGTCTGTCTTACCCACACCAGGGTAAGCCCTCGATACAAATATCGGAGTCTCTGTCTTGCTATCCCCGCAAGCCATCAACTTCAAGGTAGTTGGCAACATCTGTCTTCCTCAGCAAGGAAGCCCTCAACTTCAAGGTGTTGGAAACCTCTATCTTCCTATCCCCAGAATTCCTCGGATGTAATCACCAACATTCGGAGTCACACAAAGAAAAAACTGAATGAGCGGTTCAGTATGCACAAGGCATGAAAAGATTTCTCTCTCTAGAAATCACCTTAGCAGCGTGTGGTCTCTAGATCGATCAACTTCATTGTCTCTCGAGCTCTTTCAAATGATCTCCTATTTATAGGTAAGGTCGGCCTCCTTCCCAATGGTCATATTTTCCTTAAAAATTGGAGGGACCTGTACACATGTAACTTAACCAACGGTTAGTTTATAACAGAATAGACGACATAGTTTTATAACAAAACTAGTGTAACAGAATGTACGACATAATTTTAAATTCTAACTCAAAAGTTCGGAGTGAAGGTTAGGAGTGTAAACAAAAAGTGAAAGAGCAGACAAATTATAGAAGTGTAATGAAAAACAAAGTTCGAAGTCTAACCAAAAATAATTTTCAGAGTCTAAATAAATTCAGAGTGTATAAAACAAAGATGACCAGATTCTGTTTAATAGGTGAATTCAGAATGAGAATTCGGAATGAGAATTCGGAATGAGAATTCGTCATAAGAATTCGTAACCAGAAATCGTAATGGAAACTTTTTCATTAAAATTCGATGTTGAACTTCATGGGAGTTCGTATCCAGCATTTGGAGTTGATCTTTATTAAAGTTCGTATCTAGAATTCAGAGTTGAGCTTTATTACAGTTCTCATCCAGAATTCGGAGTTGATCTTTATTAAAGTTCGTATCCAGAATTCGGAGTTGAGCTTCATTACAGTTCTCATCCAGAATTCGGAGTTGATCTTTAATAATGTTCGTATCTAGAATTTGGAGTTGAGCTTCATTACAGTTCTCATCCAGAATTCGGAGTTGATCTTTATTAAAGTTTGTATCCAGAATTCGGAGCCTAAAACAGAATTCTTTTAAGTCAATGTTTTAAACACTTCCGAAAATCTAGAAATGAATCCGAATCTTGTACTTAAGAAATATATGGGTGAAAATGTGATAAGGTTATTTTTTCTTACAAAAGAAATTTTCTTAAAGATAAGGTGTTTCTGATTTTCAAAACAAGAAGGAATGGAAAAGTCATAAGTAAAACCTTATTGACTCAACATATAATAGAACCACCAATAATCATATATAATTTACAAAAACTGTATCATGAATAATTTATATATGGAATTCATTTCATCATAATCTCATAGAATCAGTGATTATTCCTTACAAAAAATGTCATGAACATGGTGAATAAATGGGTAACATGAAAATATCTTTGAAAAAAGATTATACTATGGAAAATAAAAGGGTTCCACAAAAATATCATTGAAAATTTATTAAAACATTTAAAATAAATGGGTTCCAATAAATGATCATTGGCACATGATTAGCTCCTAGAAAAAATGAGTTTTATAAAAACATCATTGTAAAATTATTATCCCATGAAAGGAAACTAGTTCTAGAAAATTATAATTGAAACAAGATTAAACTATTTAAATAATAATCATTTATAATACTCTATGAGAAATATGATCAAAAAATTTAATGGAAATAGGTTCCATAACAGTCACCCATGAACATGAATATCCAATGGAAAGTAAAATAGTCTCATAAAAATCTATTTGAAATGATCATAATCAATCTTATAAAATAATGAAGATGATATAAATAAAAAAATATCATCAATAGATCATATGTGACAACAATACTTTCTGATGTTGATGAATGCAAATAATATTAAAAGTCATTAAAACAATGATTAAGAAAATTAACTTTTCATAATGAAAATCACTTTTAAAAATATAAAAAATCACAAAATAATAGAAATATATTTTTATTTTAAAAAAACATTGAATAATATAAAGTAAATTTAAATGAACCTAATTTAAATAACAGAGGAAATATCCCTTCATTTAATAAGTGTATAAAATAAATATTCTTTTCAAAACATTTTGGAAAATGGTGTGATAAGTGAACAATTTTGAAAAAAATAAAATGTTTTCATATAAAACCTTTTAAAAAGGTTAAATATTATTTATAATGTATTTAGAAAATCATTTAGTTTTAAAAAATAATATTCTCAAAAATATTTTATAAAACCTTGATTTAAAAAAAAGATACCTAATCTGAAATAAAACACAAGATTTGTATCACTTATAATTGACTATTATTTTATTTATTCAATTATTAAGAGAGAAAATGGATATCAACATGTTACTCAAATTCATAACTAATATCAGATAATGATATGTGGTTCATGTAAATTATATTATATTTTTTCCTCTAATAGACAATTAAATCTAATCAATCCCGAATTGAAATGATATTATAACATACTGCCTTTATCATATAGGTAGATTTTCAATCCTAAACCCAATGAAGGAATAATGTTAAATGATTATTTAAATGTCATAAAAGTAATGTCTTATTATATAAAATGATAAAAAATAGTATATACACCTCGTAAATGAATATAGGTTCATATCATAAATATATTTCTAAAAGAAAGATAATTTTAGATGAATAATCTTGAGAAAAATCATAATATTAAACTTGATTATTAACCAACGAATCAATTATTTGTGTCAAATGTACATCTAAATAAAAAATATGAATACAATATAATATAATAGAAATTTATTATATAAAAAATCAATGAATATAAAATACACTAAATACGAAATATATTCTATTGAAAATAATTTAAGCTATGAAATTATTTACCACTTGGTAAATTTCAAGAGAAATCCCTTTAGATTAAATTATTAAAATTGAGACATTAAATATAATGTTGTATTAAGGATTCTCGATATAACAATATAATGGGAAAATTTAAATACCTAACAGTGTAAATAGATTGTTAATGTATAATATATCTTATAAAAGAAATTTCATAATACGAAAAACCCTTTCCTCAAGTGTATACTTTTTATGAATGTAATTTAAATCGTGTAAAATAAGAGTATATAAATTATTAAATTCATTGAAGAACCTTTTTTGGTTTAAAATATTAAACATTAAACTATTATTTTATTTTTTATAATCAAATATTTGAATTCATAATCAGTTAGGTCCATGTAAAGTGTCTTATAGAAATTCTGTTCACAGTTTCAAAACAATTTTGATGTGTTAACCATGGTCTAAGAGGTCATTATTTAAAATTATCCATAATAATATTCATGAAATAATTATAATAATTATTCATAAATTATATTTTTTAAACTAATCACAAAAAATGGTTACCAAAAATGATCTATGTTTTGATCAAGGAGACAGTGGGGAGTACATACACATGAATCACATTTCCATTTTTCAGTAATCACCATTGAAATAGGTTATGTATTATTTTATCCATATATAATGTTCAAAATTTAATAAATATAATATTACTTATTTAAATATGCTTAAATATATAATATTATTGTGATTTGGTGATGAAAAAAGAATTACATCACATCATGAAGGCGGTAGTCGACACGTAGCTGAACGACATTATTATTTTAAGTGTATGAAATAAATTATTAAATCATCCTCTAAAAATAATAAATATATAATGAATATTATTATTTTTAATATATATGAAATATATTATTTAACATTATCCTTAATACTTTCTATTTAAATTATTAATTAAAATCGAATCACATCACATCACGAGGTGGTACTCTACTGTACAAAAGAGAGACATTATTTTCTACCAAGCTGAATTCAAATTAATAAGATAAAAGTAGAACAATAAATAACTAAGTATAAATATTTTAAAAATATCACACACACAAACACAAACACATATATATATATTTCAAATCTATAATTACAAAAATATGTGAGATGTGATGGTAAAAACTGAATGACATTAGTCCGCAAGGCGTTAGCCCGCTATACACATGAATGATTCTTTCATATCCCATTTGATGAAAGAGTTTATTAATCAAATAAGAAAATTATTAAATATACATATAAGTATATATTATATACTGGTGTTATTATATGATAATATCTTAAGAATAATTTACAGAGTTTTTAGGAGAAATAATTAAAAATCAAATACTTTGGAATTTTACCTCTTCTTGTGGAACCTCTCTAAGATTATACCTAATGTATTCAGAGATTGAATTAATGAAAAAAATAATGTAATATGTGATGATGTTATGTAATATGATAACTTATTTGGTTATTTACTGGCTGAAACAAATGGTATAATGTTTTAAATAATAGAGGAGAGTGGGTGGCCTTTTATAAATGAGGGAAAGAAACCCCAAGGACACTACATGGAAATTTCCCAAAATAATACAAAATGATAAAGTAAATACCATTAATAAAGCATAAAAAAGACCATATATTCTAATCCAAGAATTATAAGATTTAAATACCACCATAAAATGGTATTTAGACATGTTTGTGTCTTTTTAATGCATATTGTTTTAGTTTATCACCATGTAAACCCATTTTTATCATGACTCTCCTTATTAATTTTTATTATTTTCACTATTTGTTATATTGATATATTAAGTTTAATTCATTAGATAATATAAATTATTATGATTCAATATATATAATATATTTTACTAAAATGTGTTCATATATATGATAAAAGTATGTTTAAAACCAAACCCATAGGCACGACAAAAACTGGGTCATCAAGAAGTGTATTATTTAAGGAAAAGAATATTTTATATTAAATCTAATTCATATAATAAAAATGAATGAATATAAGTTGATATCTACTAATATATCATTTGAAAATTTTCATTTAAATCATTCCCCATTAGGTATTATTTAATTAATTTAAATGGATATAATTTATTATTTTATAAATGTTTCATAGAAAAATTCACATTTTAGACCCAAAAACTAACTTATTGTAAAATCCAACATAAAGATGATTGAAATGTAATTAATTGGGATAAATATAAATTAATTATAGTCATATTACATTTAATAAATTTCTAAACATAATGGAAAAATTAAATTGTCTATTTTTTAGACAAGAACCAACAATTTTATAAAAATATGTAATTTTCACTATTCAGAGATAAATGAATAATTTTTGAAAAAATCTCGTACATTCACCAAAACTATATTTTGAAATTAATTTTTTTTTTAATTTTAACAAATAAATTTTATAAAAGATTACAAAAAATATTATATTATATTTTAAGGAAACCCAATTAAATCATTTTTTTAAGTAAATAAATTTTCCAGAATAATAATCACATTATTAAAAATTAATTTATGATTCCAAAAAATTATCAGTAATTTAAATTGATTTAAATATATATATATATTATAAATTAGTTAATACTAATAATTCACTTCAATTTAATGGATATGTTTTAATGGTAATATATTCCAAGGATCGTTTAAGTACGGCATTGTGTGTTGAATACGATATCGAACATAGTTTTCTTTTCTAAAATCATTCATTTTTACAAATAATTTGTGATATAAATATTACATAAACATTATAATATTAGAAATATCATATATAATGAAAATATCCAACATTATATCCTCTCAGGTGAGGTGGTGATGGAAAACTAATAACCTCTTTTTGCGAGGCGGTAGTCCACTATACACATGATAAATGATTTCATTTCCCATTTGAGGGTTACAGAGAATTATATACATAATGAAATAGACAGAATAAAAAATATTATATTTATTATTATAATATAAATATATTACCATTGTTAAATAATACTAGAATGAAGTGGAGGAATAAATTAAACAAAAACCCGTGTTTAAAAATTTTACATATTCTTTAGAGAGCATTGTTTGGTTTTTATATAATGCTTTACTAATATGTTTTCCTAATATAAATAAGAACTATTAAATGAGAGGAAAAATGTTTTCTACATTAAATTTCTTGGTATTGTTAAAAATAATTTGTTTTTGTATGTTTCAATAGGAGAGGAGATTGGTGACCTTTTATAAGATAGAGGGAGGATACACATGGAATAGTTAAAAAGAATGAAGTGTTCATGAATTTTTCAAAGGGAAAAAGGATCTAAAAAATGGTGATTAAATAATTTTGGGGATTATAATTTTTAAATATATCTATAAAATATTTTTTTAAATTTTTATAGGTCTTTTACCCATTATCTATTTAGTTTTACCGATCATTAAGCCCATTTTAACCCAAACCAAGGAAAATAGATTTTACTATTATCAAAATTTATTTAGGTAAAAAATTAAATTTAAATTATTTTATAATACAAATTATACTGATAATAAATATGGAATTAATTTTTTCAAATTAAAGACAAATAAGTTGTAAAATTTATTTTTAAATTAAACCCTTACATGCAATGAAAATTTCCATTTTCCAAAGTGAAAATTATCAAATGTTTGTAAGGTTTTTAAATCAAAATATTATAAGAAATATATTTAAATAAACTATATTAGAATAATAATAATATAATAAAACTAATTTATCAATTTAATCCATTTTGAAAAAAATAAAACATATAAATTTTACAAACTAAATTGAAATTTTGAATAAAAACTAGTAGTTTTTACTATTCACTAAATAGATAATATTTTTAGATAAATATAAAAAATTACGCACAAGATAATATTAACTTATCCATTCCAAAAATGATGTTTATGTTTTTAATAAATTTTATAAAAAATTGTAAAATAAATTTCATTATCTATTCAAAAATAGTAATGAATGCATATTTTTAGAAAGAAATATTTATAAACATGCAAATAATTTGAAAATAAATAAATATATTGTTTTTTAATTATGTTCCCATTATAGAAGAAAATTATACAAAAAAATTGAAACATTGTTTTTCCTATTCATACAACTAATTTTAATGGATAGGTCATAATAATCATGTTATATTTTAATATAAATACTAAATGTTTGTTTGTTAGAACTCGATGATGTGTGTAGTTCATCCTATCAATAGAATTAAATTTATTCAAAAAGAAAAAATATATTTCATAATATTTTAGGGTTTTAAATTATAACCCCATTATAATTATTTTATCCCACTAAATTATATCACATTAGTACAAAAAAAATAATACTTCTACCTCATTACATCCTTAGGTTCCCTCATAGATTTATTAAACTATCTGTTATACCAAAATACAATGACCAAGTGAGTAGTCTTATTTCATAGAAAATTCACTCTATAATATATAATCTCCACTAATTTTCCACCATAAAAAATATATGTATCTAACTATATTACATCATAGTTTAGTACATATAAAGTAGAAGGTATGTAAATCCTCATGAGAGATATATGGAACACATCAAAAACTATAGAATGGTTTAGTGGAAGCCAAAACCAATTTGATATCATCCTAAAACGATCAGGAATTTCAATGATACCAATATATATAGGCATTATTTTACAATTTCATAAATATAATTACCTTATTTCATGGATAAGTTCATAGAAAACCCTATTCACCAACATTAAGTTTTAGATCATGTTGATGATTATCAACATAGCTATTATGTCCACAATATGCCTCAACATTGTGTTATTGAATTGGCTAGACATTCTCTGTAATTTCCTCAATTATCAAATTTAAGAATAGTTTTATTTATCCAACATAATTCTATAAGATTAGATATATATACTTATTTCTATAGAGGTATCCATAAAGAGACATATGAATACTTCTGTGATACTTATTTTTGTTAATAAATTTAACTAGGGGGAGGTATTGATCAAAAAACCATTTGAAATATATAGAAAATGATCTGAAAATATCCACAATGGTTTAAATTTTTCTTTGATATTGACCATATTTCTGAGGATGATACATAATTTTGGAACTCAACTATATATGAAGGGCATGCTAATTAATTTTCTAGAACATTTAGGTAAGCCTCAGATCCCCATCAGACACAACGGAATGTTGTACTCTAGGAAAACTTACGACATACTTAATGTATTTTATGACATGAAGATACACAAGGAAATAATATCTGATTGCAATGAGGTGTGCTAAATTTTCATTTAAATATTACAAAAACTATATACTATTATTCTATTTAGACCTTTTGGAATTATAATGAATAAAATCCCAAGTGACGCATTCCTATTTCCATTCTGGTATGGGTAATGAATGTTACACCCCCTTATAATTTTGTCTCTAATAATTAACTTGATGAAATTCCATGTATAATGATACAAAATCTATGATATATCACTTATTTCCATCCAACCACAAATACATTTCCAAATCTGTATACATCTATGTACTTCTAGGATGAATAGAGAATGATGGACTATGGACTGCATATAACAACTCAATATTCACAATCACAAATGGGTGGATCACAAACCTAGTTTCTGAACCTCATCATTAAATCATAATGAAGTTTTAAATTAGATCATTTTTAACTTCTACTAGAGCTATATATCATCCTTCTAGACCAATTTGATATACCTTTGGATAAATGGATTAACACTAACTTGTGTATGTTAAGATTTGTCAACTTATTTCATGATTTCCATATCTATGATTTCAATATCTAGAAATATTGGATATTTTGCGATCATCATCTTGGATAAGCAAGTATGATCCTTTGACTCAAAGCATCATCTACTTAATTCACTTTCCCATGGTGGTAATGTATTGAGAAATAATAATTTTCAACTAGCTCTATGAATATCCTCTAGTACAAGTCAAACTAATTATATGATAATATATACAATAAAATGTTGTGATATATATATATATATCACACTTTTCCCCATAAACATAATTCCACCATATATTCAATAAAATAAATTCTATAGTTAACTCCAAATACGGCTTTGGGTAAATTCTCTCACGAACCATTAATTATTGTGAGTCAAAATCTATAACCATGTAATTTTTTACAAGAAGACTTATCAATACCTTCATGGATGTATAAGTAATTATTACAGAACCTTCTACACCATAGGGTAATTTAAGCACAAGTGCACTAACTAATATTCTATTAAAATTATTGCAGTTTTCCAAACATTCACCTGTCTGAATGAACTTGGCCACCTTCAGTGTTTAATTGAGGTTTTGATTAAATAGTAATGATAAATTCTCCAAAAACTATGAACAATACCAATAAAAACCAAGTAAAATTATTATCATAGCCACTATGGTTTTTAAGTGACCAAATTCAATATCCACCATCTTTGACAGATGCACAAATATAACATGTCTTGAGATTATAGGACAAAAAAGAAAACCATTTTTAGCCAAAAATCACACTTTTTAAAATTTTCATAAATATTCTCATTCCTAAGGGTCCTCATTATAATTCTCAATTGATATCCATTTTCTTAATTTCCCATTGAAAAGATAATAATAACAACAATATGGACTACAAAAAATTATCAATGTAATCTGTAAAAAATATATGTACTAAATCCATGAAGATAGTAGGGGGATTAATGAGACCAAATAAAATCAATATATACTTATAGTGTTCATACCATGTATGGAATGTTATATTGGGTATATAATTGCTCTTGACACCAAATTTATGATATCCATAATAAAGACCAATATTATAAAATTATTGAGATCAATGAAGTTGAGAAAACAAGGTGTCATTTCTGGGTAGAGGACAATAGTTCTTGATTGTGATCTTATTCAACTCTTTAAAATCAATGCAATATAAAAATGATCTATATTTATTTATTAAAAAGAAAACCGGTGCACCCCATGGTGACATAATAATATAAATAAATCCCTTTTTAATATTCTCTTAGAGTTATTTCTTTAATTCATACAATTCAATCGGGCATATTCGATTAGGATTTTTTGAAATTGGTGTGGCACCGGTATGAGTTCTATTAAAAAATCATCCTCATGATTTGGTGGAAGACGATGAATCATTTCTATTATTAAATCAACAAATAATATCACAATAATAAAATCATGAATGTTGAGATTCTCCCCATCCATCTAAGATAAAAGACCCTTTTAATATGAATCATATCCCATACCATGGGAGTGATTTCCATTGGAAGATAATATTTATTATCATTCAGATATAAGATTATATATTGGTTTGGAATATAATAAGATAACTCAATTCCTTTATAATGAGTTTCTTATATAAGAATATATATCTAATACATGACTATGATAAAATATAATTCAACCATAAGAAGAATGGAAATGTTTATAGGGAGAACATTCTAAAAAACATTAAATCAATGAAAAATTATATACTCGAGTTTAAATCATCATAACATTTGGATTTTCTTCAACCAATTATATGTATAACATTTTCAGTGTAATCTTAATAGCCTTTAAAAAATTTCAAATATAATAGAATGGGTATATCCAGAGTCAAATTAGACATTATAATTACTATAGTAGACATTAAGAGTACCTTTAACCATAACATTAACACTCTCGTCATCAGAAATGGTGATCGCATGAGATGTCTCCTACTCACATGTATTAAGAGGTTGTGGAAATAAATATATATATTAATCTTTTGATGTTTTAATTTGTTAGCATAGTGACCATACTCCTATTTATTAAACACTGAATTATGGGTGGTTCATTATATGGATATTTCTATATATTCACATCATTTTTTATCTTTTTCCCATAACATATAATTTCATAATGAATATTCCTTTAATACAGAAAACATTTAGTAGTCCCATTATGATAGTTTCCTCAATGTTTTTTTCTGCACTTATAGAATGAAGGAAATATCATATTCTTATATTAATGTCTATTAGTGTTTCTAAAAAACACAATCTATCTTTTCTTTTTAGAAACCATGTGATGGTTGGGTAAATCCAATATCCTTTTCCACCTTGAGATAACATTGAATTGTTTTTTAATAGATAGGGAAGTAACATATTGATAACACCCTTTATATACTTGGTATTAATCAAATAAATAATTCATCAACCATACGTACATGTTAGATGATAATTCTATTATAATTATTCACAAATCTAGTAAAAATATCTTTATATGAACCAATTAATTCATCACCATATTTCTTTGAATCAAGGAAATAATTCTTCATTTTTATATGAAGAATGTGATGGATGATGGTATTGAAAAATAACCTCTTAAAATCACCCCACTATATGGATTCAATTTCATCATACTACCTCACATTCTTGATGAGCGTCCATAAATGATCTGATTTTCCTTCCAAATGATATACCTGAGAAATGAATTATTCATGTTCTAAAAACTAGAGAATAGAAAATATATTTTTATTAGTACTAATATATTTATTATAAAATTTGAAATCAATAAAACCACTAAAATATGGTGGATTTTTCCTCATAAAGGACTCAACATTATGTTGTATCCTCTCATACTCGATTTAAAGTTCAACATGATTCATATATTTAGAATGTTGTTTAAGAATATAACTGTAATACTATATTATTGACCCCATATTTTTTGATCTGGAGAAAAATCATTTCAGTGTCTATTGAATTATTATTGAAATGTTTTCATCTTGATTAATCCATTGAATAAAACCAAAAATCAAAGTGTAAAAAATAAAAATCAGAGATAGAAATCACATAGTCGTGAAAAATAATTTAAAGGATTTCTAAATCAAGACAACATAATTAAATCCATTAAACCCAATGTTTAACCTAGGTTATTAATAGTATTCATCTATTCAAATATATAATTATAGTTCATAATCAAAATATAAATTAACCAAATCATATCCCATGGGACTGTCAATCCAAAGTAAGGCCTATTTTCATGTACCAGGTAATATTCAAATCAAGATCAGTATGCCTTTTTCATAGTTATTACACCACGGTATATAAATTCCAGATCCATGTCTAATCTAAATATCTTGGTAGGGGTGTTTTTCTTTGTAAACAATACAATCACTTCCATACTGAAAGATTAACGTGTTACCATATATATACGATTATTCTAATGTATCTCACAATATTTTTCTTATCAAAGTTTAAAATTGATTAATAAAATTATATTTTAATACCAAATATAGAGACCATGGGGTTTTTATGTATATATTACATATTTTTAAATGAATATTGATTACATTAAAAAATACACACTTGATTATTGTTATAGTACAACGCATTTGGAATATTGTAAATATAAACAACAGGTTCATATGTGATCTTTATAATCTCCCGCTTAGTTCGATATAACAAGCACAAATATTTGACATATCACATGTACAACCTATCATCATAACTGAGGAAATAACCAAAAATAAATGGTGACATCATATTCTCACTATGTGTATGAAAGGATAATTTATAATCCAAATGTGAGCATAAGGGTATGAGAACAAGAGGATAATATTTCAAAACCATACCTTTAATATAAAATATAAAAATATAGTGTCTTGGAATAATTATTTGAAGTTCATAGGACATTAATCATGAGGAAATCAAAGAATATGATCAATTAGAGAATAACACTAACATTAAACTTTGAATTTTAGAATTCACATATACATAGAAAATAATTTTCAAAGTAATCAAGGTTCATTTCTATGTTTATCATAGTAGAATGTGTTCACTTCCAAAAACATCATAGGATTTAAGGTTAACTCGAATTACTATCATAGTAGATATAGTCCCTTACTCAAGTGGCTTCACTCCCCATTCTATTCTTACTATTCTAATTAGATTTCAAACATTACCTATCAAATTTGATCACGAAATTAGTCCCATCTATCAAAAAGTTTATATCATACATACTTGTGACACAATATTATAAAACATTTATTAGATCATAACTAATGAAGGGAAATGAGTTTCATAATCATTTAATCATATGATATCCTATGCAAACGAAATTGGTTTCCTTATAATTTCATTCTTTCATAAACGTGTAACCTGTGGTAAAAAGTGGGTTTCACAATCATTTTATAATTATATAACCAATATAAGAGAAATAAGTTTCATAAATATCTTTTTATAATATGATATAATATGTATAGAGAAATATTAATAATTATATAATTGTATTATATCCCTTGTAAAAGATATGTGACATCAAAATATTCCATCTAAGATGGAAAATGATATAGAAAGATCACGTGAAATATTTCTTCATGCAAATAAAAATTCAAATAAAAAATCCCTTTTCTTTTAAATGAAGATCTCATAAAACATGTTCAAAAAAAATATCACTGAAATTAACTTTCAAAAAATATAATTATTATTTTATTATTTTAAGGTCTTGATATTGATAAATTCAATACCTGTCATGAACATGAAAACAATGATTCATTATACAAGATTGGTAAAAGACAAACATGACTTGTTTAGAAATAACACATGAAGATTAATTTGGAAACATTTTGTAAAAAGTTAAATATTGTTAAAAGTTTATTTCACTAATAATTGTATATTATTAAAACCATTTGTGAAAATATTGTTTTTGAAAAAATGGATGTGGAATAAAAATAAATTTTGATTGAGGAGAGAAATAATTATGATTTTTATTATAAACATTCTTTTGTAATATTTAGTACATAAATCAATTAACGTGAATGAAAAAAATAAATTTGTATTCCTAAAATTATATATAATAAAGATTATGAGTTTTATTATAGATTGATCATAATATTATATCATTAAAATTAATAATATAAAAAGTCATGATAAATATAGAGATTGCATCGTAAATTTGATACCAATTAGGGAAAAATTAAACAATGATAACTATGAAATTATATCATTAAATAAATAATAAAATAAAATTACAATAAATAAATTAGAGATATAATATGTCATACGGTCTATATATACACCTCATACAAGATAATAGGTTCATAATACAATATATGCATCAAAGAAAGATCATTGAGACAACAATATATTACCTTAAGTCTCGACATCATTTTGTAGACATTAATACCTACTATATATTATATTTAATTTTATTTATCATATATTACCTAAACATACTCATATTTATCATACCACATATGATTTACTTTTGATTTTTATAACATTTTTATAAATAATTCATTGTAACAATCATGTTTTGGGGAATAATAAATTCATTTTTCATGTATGTTTTGGTTTATTATTTTTTATCAATTAAACCTTTTCAATTTTAAATCCATATTATAATTTTTAATGTGATATAACATTAATATTTATTCATTATATATTAATTTATTGTAATCCATTTCTTTTAGATTTAGAAAACGAGTTACACTATTCATGTAGATGGTAAGCCATATATCTACATGAATAATGTTTCTATATTCACAATAGATAGAAACGAAGGTTGTTAAAAATATATATAAATTTTTGGTGTCATTAATATATCATATATATCACATATATTCTTTAAATGTGTCTTTATTACCTTCTATGTAAATTTTTTCCACAATTGAATTATAAAAGGTAACTCCATATATTAATAATTATACTAACAAAAAATATGGAATTCATTTTTTCAAATTAAATTCAATTATGTATTATAATTTAATTTAAAATTTAACCCACACCCAAGATGAAAAATGCCTTTTCCAAAGAGAAAATTTTCAATAGTTTACAATTTTTTTATATCAAACTATTATGTAAAATATATTTAAATTAACTATATTAGAATAATAATAATATAATAAAAATATTTTATCATTTTATTCCATTTTGAAAAAAATGAGGCCCTATAAATTCTATAAACTAAAATTAAATTTTGAATAAAATCGAGTAGTTTTCACTATTCATCGAAAAATTAATATTTTTAGAAAAATATTAAAAATTACCCACCGGATAATATTAACTTGTTGATACCAAAAATGAGGTTTCATTATAAAATTAATTTTATAAAATATTTTAAAATAACTTTTATTATTTTCTAAAAATAGTAATAAATGCATATTTTTAGAAAAAATATTTTTTTAAACATTCAAAGACATTATAAATAATAATATATGTATTGTTTTTTCAATATCTTCTATTTATAAAAGAACATTGTACCTAAAATTTAAAACATTGGAATTCATATTCATACCACCAATTTTAATGAATATTTCATAATAATCATGTTAAATTTTAATATAAATATTAAATTTTTTCTCATTAAAACTTGATGTTGTGTGTAGTTCATGATATTAATAGAATTATATTTATTCAAATACAAAAAATATAATTCATAATATATTGGGGATTTAATTTATAACCCCATTAAAATGAATTTATCCCACTAAATTATTTCACTTTAGTACAATCAACAAAGGATAATTATACCTCATTACATCCCCAAGTTACCTTATATCATTCTCAAACTAGTGGTTTCACCCAAATACATTGACCTGGTGAGTAGTCTTGTGTCATGGAACATTCATTCTAAAATATAGAATATCCACCAATATCCCCCTTAAAAACTATCTGTATCCACCTATAATTCCTCTGATTTTTGTACATATGAATCCTAAGGTATGTAAATCCTTATAATAGAAACATGGAACACATCATAGGTTTGAGAGAGGTTTTATGGAAGTGATAAACAATTGGATATCATCTTGATACGATCAATAATTTTAATGATACCAATTTATATAGAGATTATTTTAAAATTTCCCTAAATATAATTACCTTATTCAAAGGATAAGTTCATGGAAATTCTTTTTCACCAACTATAAATTTTAAATCATGATGATGATTATCAACATAGATATTATGTCAACATTATGTCGCCATTTTATATTGTTGAATGGGTCAAACATTCTTTGCCATTTCTTCAGCTATCACATGTCATAATAGTTTTATTTTTCAAACATATTTCATGAAAATTATATATATACACTTATTTCTATAGAAGAATCCATAAAGGGACATATGAATACCTTTGTGATAGTTATTGTTTAATGAAAACACAACAAGAAGATGGTATTGATCCAAAGTCCCTTTGAAATATAATGAAAAATATCAAAAAATAGCCTCAAGGGTTTCAATTTTTCTATCATATGGACCATATTTATGAGGATGATACATAGTTCTAGAAATCAAATCTATATTATGTGAATGCTAATGAATTTTTCGAACATTTATGTATTCCTCAAATCCCCATCAGAAATAATAGAATGTGCTGCTCCATGAAACTTTATGAAATCATTATTGTATTTAATGGAAAGACTATATAATGGGAAACCATCTATGATATCAATGAGGTGCATTAAATATTCATGTAAATCTTCCAAAAACTGTACAGAATTATTCTCTTTAGACCATTGGGGACTAAGATGAAAAAATCCTTGGTGATGCTTTCCTATTTTCATTATGGTATGGGTAATGGATGTAACATCCCCTTATACTTTTGTCACTAAAAATTAGCTTGATGACATACCAAGAAACGAGATAAAAATTCTATGATATATCTCTTCTCCACATCTTACTAGAAATACATTTCCAAATCTGTATACATCTAGGTAATTTGAGGATGAATAGATAATCATGGACAATGAGACACACATAAAAACTACTTAGTCAAAATCTCAAATGGGTGGATCACACACTTAGTTCCTAAACCTCATCATTAAACCTTAAAGAAGGTTAAAATTAGAACATTTTTCACCTTCTTCAATAGCTCTATATCATCCTTCTATACATATTTGATATACCTTTAGATAAATGGTTTAACACTTATTCGGGGAAGATAAGATTTGTCCCCTTATTTCATGATTTCCATATCAATGCATTAAATTTCTAAAATAATGGCTATTTTATTATCATCATAATGGATAATATAGAAAAATAATTTGGCTTAAAGAATCAGCTACCTTATTGGATTTCCCATGGTGGAACTGTATGGAGAAATAATATTTTTTAATCAGCTCTAATAATATCCTACAACACATGTTAATCTAATTTTATATAAATATATACTGTAAAATTGTGTGATAAATATATATATATATATATATATATATCTAAATTTCCCCATAAATATAATTCCACCATATATTTAATCCAAAAATTGTAATAGATAACTCTAAATATTGCTTTGGGTAAATTTTCATATGAACCTTTAATTATTGTAAGAAAAAATCTATAACCATGTCATTATGAAATAGAACACATATCAATCCCTTCATGGATATATTATTAATTATTACAGACCCTTATAAACTATAGGGTAATGTAAGAACATGTGTGCTAACTAATGTTCTCTTAGGTTCTTTGCAGGTTTCCTCACATTCATCTCTCTGAATGAACACAACATCCTTCAATGTTTAATTACGGAGTTGATTAAACATTAGTGATAAATTCTCCAAAAACCATTAACAATACCCAAAAAACAATGTAAAATTCATATCTTTTTCACTATGGTTTTTATGCGACAACATTCAATAGCCACCATATTTGATGGATCCACTAATATAACATCTATTGAAAACATGTGACCAAAAATGGAACCAATTTTAGCCAAATTTAACACTTTTTATAAATTTTATACATATTCTCATTCCTTAGGGTACCTAGTATAATTTTCAATTGATATCAATTTTCTTACGTTCCCTTTGAATAGTTTATAATATCATCTATAAAGACTACAAAAAATGATCAACGTAATCTATAGAGACTATATGAATTAAATCCATGATGATAGCTGGAGAATTAATAAGACAAAATAAAATCACTATATACTCATAGTGTCCATACGATGTATGGAATGTTGTCTTGGGTATATACTTACTTATGAACCTTAGTTTATGATATCCATAATGAAGACCAATGTTATAAAATTATTAAGAAACATGCAGTTTAGAAAACAAGTTCTCATTACGGGGAAGAGGATATTAGTTCTTGATTGTTATCTTATTCAACTCTTGTAAATCAATGAAAAGTCACAATGTTCCATTTTTATTTATTGAAAATAATAAAGGAGCTCCCCATGGTGATATAATTTTATAAATTAATCCCTTGATAATATTCTATTAGAGTTAATTCTTTAATTCATACAACTCAATAAGGGATATTCGATCATGAGTTTTTAGAATTTTTGTGGTACCAGATAGGAGTTCTTTTAAAAACTCAGCCTCATGAATTAGTATGAGACTATGAATATATTCCATAATTACATCAACAAACTCCTAAAAATTAATCAAATCATTAATGATGAGATTATCCTATTAAATATTATATAAAAGACACTTTTAATAATATTAATAACCCATTAAATGGATGTAATTTCCATTGGAAGATGATATCTATTATCGTACTGACAGAAGATCATATATTTGATTGGATTATAAAATAATAAATTTATTCCAAAATAATTAATTTTTGATGAATGAACATAAATCAAATACATTATAATGATAAAATTTAATTCAACAATATGAAGAATGGACATATTAATAGGGTAAACATTCCAAAAAAAAATCACATGAATGAAAAATTATATACTTGAGTTTAAATAACCATAACATTAGGGGTTTCATCTACCAATTATAAGTATAACCATGTGGGTGTCATTTTAAAACCCTTAGAAAATTTTTCAATATAAATGAATGGGTATATTAGGAGTCAAATTAGACATTATAGTATCTGGAGTAGACATTAGGATTACCTTTAAGAATATCATTATCGCACCCCTCATCAGAAATGGTGATCACATGAGATAACTCCTTGTCCTTTGGATTAAGTGTTTGTGGACATATATAAATATAAATAATCTTTAGATTTGTGAATTGGTTAGCATAGTGACCATACTCCAATATTTTAAAAACTAAATTATGGGTGGTGTATTCTATGGATATTTCTATACATACGCATCATTAGTTATCTTATTCCCATCACTTATGAAATTGGTTTCCTACTGAAAATTAGGCTAAAGCATAAAATATTTACTAGTCCCCTTAAGATATTTTCCTCCATTTTTTCTTCCACGTGTATAGAATGAAGGAAATAACATCTTCTTCTGTCAATTCCCCTTAGTGATTACTGTGAACTCAATCTCTATTTTCTTCTAAAAAACCATGTGATTTATGGGTAACTATAATATCCATTTCCACCTTGAGATATCATTGAATGATTTTTTCAAAGATACTAAACTATATTATGTATAAAAACATTTGTAAAAAAAATTTCATAAAATAAAAAATTGATCAACCATCAGTTCATGTTATATTACAATTCCATAAGTATACTTCACAATTATAGTTAAAATTTCTTCATGTGAACCAATTAATTCATTAACCTTTTTCCTTTAAATCCGTGAAATAAATCTCTGTTTTCATATGATTAATGATAGGGTTATACATATTGAAAAATAATCTCTTAAAATCAGCCCATTATATGCAGTCAATTTCAATATGGTGCCACTCATTCTTGATGTGCGTCCACAAGTGATAAGATTTTACTTCAAAATGATATACATTAGAAATTAATTATTAATATTATAAACACCGTAGAATGGAAAATATATTTTTATTAGTACTACTATATTTCTTAGAAACTAGTGGATCAACAAAACCACTGAAATATGGAGGATGTTTCCTCAAAAAAGACTCAATAGAATGTTGTCTCCTCTTTTTCAAGATTGAAAGTTCAACATGATTCATAAATTTAGAAATTTGTTTAATAATATAAATGAGATAGTATATTATTGACCTAAAATAATTTTTATTAGGATTAATATCATTTTAGTATCTATTGAATTATAAATGACTTGGTTTATTCTTGTTTCATCCGTTGAATAACACAAAATATCATTGTGTGACAAATAAAAATCATAGAGGGAAAACACGTAGTTGAGAAATATAATTTATAGGATGTCTAAATCAAGAAACATTATTTTAAATCAATGATAACCAAGGATTAACTAAGGTGATTAATGGTATTTATCTATTTAAATCCACCATGATGGTTTATAATCAAAATATAAATTAACTAAATCCCATCCCATGGGACTATCAATCCAAATTGAGGCCTATTATCATATACCAGGTAATAATCAAATCAATCTCGACATGCCATTTTCAAAGTTATTACACCAAGGTATATCTATTCCAGATCAATGTCCAATTGAGGTATCCATATAGGATTGTATTTCTAGAAACATCCCACAATATCTTCCATACCAAAACATTAGTGTCTTACCATATATATATATGATTATTCTAAGGGTTCTCACAGTAGTTTTATTATCATAGTTTCAAATAGTTTACTAAACCTATATTTTGATACCCAATATAGAGACATTAGATATTGACATGTATATATTAAAACTTTTTTTAATGAACATTCATTACATTACAAAAAATTCACACATGAGTATTCTAATGGTACAATGCCTTTGAAATATTGGAAATATAAACAATATGTTCATAAGTGAACTTTATAATCTACTAATTAGTTCCACACAAATAGAACAATTATTAGACTTTTCAAATGTACAACATATCATTATAACCGAGGGATAAAATAAAATAAATGGTGGAATCATATGCTCTCTATGGGAAGGAAAGGATAATTTATAACCTTAATTTGATCAAAAGGCTGTGAGAACATGAGGATAACATATTAAAACCATACCATGGATATAAAATTTAAAAATAAAGAGTCCTAGAATAAGGATTTTATGGTCATCGGACATGAATAATAAGAAAGTCTGAGAATATGACCCTTCAGAGAATAACACTGACATCATACATAGAATTTTGGCATACACATAAGCATATAAAATAATTTCCATAGTAATCAATGATTATTTATATGTATATCATAGCAGAATGGGTTCACTTCCCAAACCATCATAATATTTATGGTTCAATCCCAATACTATCATAGTGGATATAGTCCCTTACCAATGTTAGTTCCCTCCCCATTATATTCCTATTTATCTCACGAGATTTCAATCTTTACCTATCACATTAGAGAGTTATATTAGTCTCACCTATAATATAATTTAATCATACATACTTGTGACATAATATTATAAAACCATTACGAGATCATAACACATCAAATGAAACGGGTTTCATAAACATTTCATCATAGGATAACCTATGGAAAACAAATTGGTTTCACAATTATTTCATAATTTTATCAAAGTGTAACCTGTGGAAAAAAGAGGGTTCCATAAGCATTTTATCATTTTATATCCCATCAAAGAGAAATATGTTTTATAAATATCTTTTTTTAATAAGGAATAAAACATATAGTGAAATATTAGGAATTACATCCTAGTATTATATCCATCGTAAAAGATATGTAACATCAATATATTCCATCTAAGGTGGAAAATGATTTTTAAAGATCACGTGAAATATTTATTTATGAAAATTAAATTTTCACATTAAAAACCACTTTAATATTAAACTAACAAGCCATAAAACATTTTCAAAATAAATATCATTGAAATTAAAATTCAAAAAATATATGTTATTAATTTATTAATTTTGTGGTATTGATAGTGATAAATTCTATTCATGTCATGCATGTGAAAACAAAGAGTCCTTTCACATTTTTGGTAAAATCCAAATGGATCATGTTTAGAAAAACACAAGAATATTAATTTGGAGACTTTTGGTCAACTGTTAATTAGGATTAAAATTTTATTTCATTAATAATTATATATTATTAAAACCATTCTTGAAAATATTATTTTTTAAAAGCATGGATGTAGTATAAAATAATTTTTTGATTGAGGAGTGACATAAGTTTGATATTTATTATAAAAATTAGTTTGTAATATTGATTACATAATGAAAATAAAATGAATAAAAATATATATTTGTATTCCATTAATATTAGAGAATAATGGTTCTGAGTTTCGTTAGATATGCATCATAATATTTTATCATCAAAATTACAAATATAAAAAGTCATGATAAACGTTGACATTGTATCGTAAAACTAATATCACTTCATTAACATTCAATCATGATAAACATGAAATAATAACATTTAATAAATAATAAAAAATAATCATAATAAATAAATTAAGGATATTACATGTCATAGGGTCTTTATATACGCCTCATAAAAGATAATAGGTTCATAACACAACATATGCATCAAAGAAAGAACATCAAGACAACAATATAATACCTTAAGTCTCAATATCATTTATAGACATTCAAACATACTATTAATTAAATTTAAAATAATTAATCATATATTATATAATACTATTTATATTTACCATAACACATATGATTTATATATGAATTTTTGTTAATTTATTATAAATAATTCAAATTAAAAATCATGTTTTGGGGAATAATATATTAATTTTTCATGTAAGTTTTGGTTTATTATTTATTTATCCATAAATATTTTTCAATTTTAAATCCTGATTAGAATGTTTAACATTATATTAGTATCCTATATATTCATTATATATAAATTTTTTGTAGTCCATTTCTTTTAGATTTAGAAAACGGGTTACATTGTTCGCGTAAATGGTAAGATGTGTATATAAATGAATAAAGTTTATATTTTCTCAATAGATAGAATGAATAGATCTTAAAAAATACATAAATTTTTTGATTTATTAAATTTTCATATATATCAAATAACAGTTATAATTAATTATTAATTATCTAACTATTCATTATTAATGAAATATTATTTTTAAATTATTATATAATATTAATTATAATTATTTAAAATTTAAAATCTATTTTTATCAAATTGATTCACAGAAGTTGCGATATTTTATTTTTAATTAAATATACAGTTACGATGAAAAAACAGTTTTTTGAAGAGAAAATATTCAATTGTTTAAAAGGTTCTTATATCACAATTCAATATGGAATTAATTACAATGACATATATTATTTTTAATATAATATAATTGAACGAATTTTAATTTTAAACCCATTTCAGAAAAAAATGAATCATATAATGTTTTTAAAGAGAAAACAAAATTTCAATAATTTTTTTCACTCTTTATTGAAATATTAATATTTTCTAAAAAAATCATAAATATTCATCCCATGATGATTTTGACTTATTGATTTTAAAAATTATGTTAATTTTTTTTAAAAAATTTAATTGTTTCAAAAATATATTGTATTGTCTATTTAAAAATAATAATATCAATTTTTTGTGCAAATAACATTTTCGAAACATATAATGACTTTATGAAAAATTAAGTTCTTTTTGATGAATATATTTTCATTAAATATAAATATTATTTTTAATATTAAATAATTTTTATTCCTATTCATATTACCATTTCTGAGGAATAATTAAAAAAATCGCTACGATGTTGTAATATAAAAATTATATTGTGATTCGTAAGAGATCATTGTTTTGTATAGTTCATACTATGAAATTAATTTTATATCTCAAGGATAAAAATATTTCATAAAATTTCAGGCTGTTAAATTATTAGTATATGATAACATTATAATGTTTTGTTAAGGTATATATTATGTGGTTTTCTTAGATATACATCACTATATGGTTACTATAATTTCATGTGGTTTTAGCATGGATGCATCTAGGGGTAATAACATTGAATAGAGTTGATCAAGTATATCATGGAAACTATTCTAGTTCATGTTGGGTGAGAGCATAATATGCACCTAGTTTGGAACTCATTGGGGATATTATTGGTGTGATTTTCATTTTCATTATAGTACATTATTGTGAATTTCAATAGAATAACACAATGAATAACCTAGGTTAAACATATAGTAGATTATATTGAAAACAACGTGTCATGATTTAGAAATACTATTATTAATTTTCATGATTTTGTGTTGTAAAACTATGAGTATTGATTTTCATATTATGAATTGTTTTTTTCAATAAATGGATAAATCCAAATGGAACTGTGTTATCCGTTATTGTGTTAGACAATGCATGGATTAGAATGATGACTATAGAGAAAGATAATGTGATTCTACATAATCAGTTATCACAATATATTAAGAAGAAATTTTACTATAACTGACTCTCAAACTCACCAAAAAATTGAAGGATAGTGTTTTATGGGTTACAGGGTAGGGGAAACCATAGAGGAATTAAGGCTCAATTTATAAATGTCATAAATGTGGAAGGTGAAACCCCAAGATAATATCTCAAAGTAAAGGTATCATGTTTTCTGAATGGAAATAGGGGATACAGAGAAATTAATGGATGTGGTGTTTAATTAATTATATATGGGTTAAATGGATGTTATTGAAGTCAATTACTTATTCCATGTGATAATTCATAAAACATGGAATGTCTTATGGCATTTCAATAGTTCATGTGGAAGGAATTAAGTGTTTTTTATTTTTTTTGATATTTTTTTACAAAAGTGTTATATCAATAATATTTTTTCTATAAGAATTAAGAAATATCTATGGATTATTCCTTAGGAATTTTATTTAATGTAATTGAATGAATGTGTTGAATGGTCCTAACATCCTGAAAAATTGATTTTATAGTAAGGTGGTATTTTATAAAAAAACATGGTTGATAGAAAGATATCCCTTAACATATTCCCAATGTTGTGATAATAATTTTTAGTTGATATAGAAGAGATTATTGATATTGACGAAATAAATAGGATAATATTTTTCACCAAATAACTGATTAATACATTTATGGTTTATTTGTAAATGCTTATTACATTTTTGAATTTATAGAATATATCCAATAATTTGATATTTTATTTTAGGACTTTGGAGAGAGTTAATTTTTGTATGAATGGATGTTTTCATTAATTTTTTATTGTTATTTAGAATATTACCTAGTTTTCAAAGAATATATGATCAAGGTACTCAAATATTTAGTATGTGACATTATGTTCTACTTTATTATATTTTTGGAACTATGGTTAAGTTTATTTTGAAAATTTATTGATATTATTTGATTTTTTTTGGATTTTTAATTTTTTCAGATATATCTTGAAAGTGTATTCATGTTAAATATATATATGGATTGGATTAAGATGAACATTGGGTGTTTTTTCTAATGATTTAATGATTAATGTCATATATTTTATAAACTTTTTTAAACTTTTTGATTTAGTTAAATATGTATATATATATATTAAAGTGATTTTCATTATTTTATGGATCTTATAATTAGTTAAAAGTCAAATTTATTCTTTTAGTAATAAAAAAATTCATATTGGATATTCATTTCTTGATTTAAGCGATAGACTATAAATTGATCCAATCACAAAAAATGGATAAAATTCTGCATATGAAATAAGATGATATCATGTAAGTATATTTTCTAGAGTTTTTTATCATCAAGGTAATATAAATTCCTCAAATATATGAAAAGGGTCTTATAAAAATGTAATCCTATTATTATAATTTCAGATGAATTGATAGCCTTTTCACACAAGACATGGTTATGGTTTTGTGCTTGTTAAATTTCTCCTAGCCATTTTATCTATCACTCTACTGTATCCCTTGGGAATTATTTTTATTCTCCATGTCCGGATTTTCACATGTCACTAATTTTCTCCTTTTTGAAAACCTAGTTTTGTGTTATTCCATATGGCCATTGTATTTTAGTTTCATTATTTTGGAAAAGATGTTTAGTTAATATTTTTTACAATATGTGATTTCACACCCCAAACAATTTTATTACTTTATTTTAATTATTTTTTATGCCCTTAAATATTTTTGTTGGGATCCTGGGGGAGTATCGGATTATGTCTCTATGTTTTCAATAAAAAAATGTGCATTTTGAGTTTGACGTCATTAGACGCACGGGCGAAGCGCGATACCGCACGGCTTCACTCATGCATATATGTGGCATCTCGTTATTTTTTATTATTATTAAAATTATATGAATTCATTTATTATTTTTATTTTATAATTATGAAAATTATGATTATTAATATTTTTATTACTAATATTAATATCATTATTATTATTACTATTACTATTATTTGTATTAACAACAATATTAGTATTTTTTTATTTAATTTTTTATTTTCTTTTATTTTATTCTTTTTTCCTTCCATTCATTATTCTTTTCCTTCTTTTCCATGCGGGTGTACCCCTCCACATCTTATTTTTCTTCTGCGCTGGAAACCTCCTTCTCAGCCTCCTTCAGTGAATCAGCCTGCCAACGGCGCACTGGTTCCCTGCTCGTCCTCCCGCGCGCCCAACCGCTGGCCTCTACTGCCAGTGCTCCCCCTCTCCCTTACTTGTGCGCCCCACTCCCTTGGTCTTGACCCAGCCAATGCTGACCCCCAGCACCCCTGCTACCCAGCGCGTGCACCCTCAGCACGGTGCGACCAAGCTGCAGTGCGGCATGCCTCCGGTCATGCTGTCTGGCAGCCCTCACCCATAGCACCCGGTCGGACCATATCCAGCCGCGCGGACGCCCTTAGATTTTCTAGTTTGACGCCCTCCGGCCGATCCGTACCCTCCCTAGACGACCCGCACCCCCTCAACGAGTCTGACACATTCTCACATACTAGCCAGCCTTCTCCCTTTCCAGAGTGTACCCCTGACAGTGATTACCCCACTGATTCACCCTCTGCTCATGAACATAGCAACCCGCCTTGCCATCATTTCCTTGTTTTGACAACTACAATGTCGGTGTTTCCCTGACCAGCCCTCTGGCAATCTGTTTCTAGTCACAACCCCCCCATCGGTATACCCATTTATTTTATTCTTCTCTGATATATCTATTTGTTATATATATATATATCCTTAGTTTGAGTAGATTTTTTATTAATGAAGTGTTTTTAGGTAGGTTTCACATTATAGGACCCGCTTGAGGCATTTTTGAGTGAGCGTTGTCAACATTCCTTGGTTCCATGGTTTCTTTGTCATCGTTCAATGTCCTCGAGGTAGGTTTTCCCATTCCACTTCCCTTTTATTACCAGATTCATTTATTTCATGCTTTCTGCACCTTATTTAATTTATAAATATTGAAGTATAATCCTTGGATTAATTGTTTAGCCAGAAAGGAATGGTTTGGACTTGTTAATAAATATTTTACTTAGGAAATCATGATTCTGGAATTTTTGAATGTGTTAAAGTAGTTTTATGTTTAAAATAAGTGTGTATTTGGATTCCAATGTGTTTTTTGGTTTTATAAATAAATGGTTGTTGAGTTTTATGGTATTTCAAGTTTCGTTATCGATTAACGATCATTTGAAACTTTTATAAAAATGTGTTCCAAATTGAAATAATATGGATTTTTTGTTTATGATAAATTCTAGTTTATGAATAATAAATAGTTTAAGGCTTGTTTGGACACTTTGTGACAACTAGTGAAAATTTTGTTTATTATGAAAACCTCTGAGGAAGATTATAGTGCCATTCTTGCGTGGGTATAATGGATGGGATGTCTTTACTAAGGAATCCTCATGATCCATTATGAGAGTTTCTATTGTTGGAATCCTTCTGTGTTTTGATAAATGGTATGAGACCCATCCTTGGAGTGGCTCAGGGTGATTCCTGTTGTGCATTATTTTTTTATACATATATATGTGTGTGTGTATATGTATGTATGTATGTATGTATGTATGTGATTTGATTCTCAGCTGGCATCGGTTGTAACACCCCTTTTCTAAATACTTTAGACATGTGATTCTATCATATTGAGAGAATATTCTGAGAATGAGTGCCGCATTGGTTGGTTATGGTACTGACCAGTGGCCTATAGTAAGTGGATGTATTGTGTTTATTAATATAGGATTTTCCCTCAGACTACATGAGAAAGGATGACTGAGTGTATTGGGCATTTTTATTTCATCATGTGTGACATGTTAATGGGGATGAGGTCTCATATATTGGTGTATTCTTGTTTATTCTTGATCTCCAATGTTCACCCATGTCTATTCGGATTTTGTTGCATGCAGTAGTGATTATGATTCTTATATGTATACCTACATTTCCCTTGATGTGTGATTTCTTTTGTTCATTTCTGTATATTGTTTCCATGGAAAATGTTAAAATGGTTTTGATTAGGTTTCTAAAAATGGGTTTCAAATGAATGTGTTTTATCCTCTGTGTAAAAATTTTAAAATATAAACATCACATTCCCTTTCTAAAATTCCATTGACACTAATAAAATGAAACTATATTTGAAAATGGTTAAGGGAAATGTTTCATAATTTGATTTTAAGTTAAATACTTAGAAAAGAATACTTTTTAAAATTGTAGTTCAAACATGAAATGATGTTTCTTTTATTTTATAGGTAGTGCATTGGAAATAGATATCACGTATCCTACTGCATTTTAATAATAATGTCTAGAGTTCATTTCTTCTTTTAGTGGTTGTGCAGGATATAGATTGAGTGCAGTCTCCTTGGTTGACATTTGATTGTTGGATTGGAGAGTGACCCGTGAGGTCGCATAAAGTTAGTTCAGATGTCGAGTTCGGTCACCTTTTTCTTTTCACTTGTTCTTGTTTAGTCATTTTATTTGGATTATTTATTCTACACTACTTTGTATCATTTCTGCTACTTTACATATTTGTATTGAGATAAATTGTTCCCACGACCTCTGTTGATGCCCTTGCGCTTGTCGCCCACCATAGAGGATAAGGAACTCCTCTTGGGCCATTTTGTAGACCAGATTCGGTGATCTGTTCATGGTTGGTCCGGGTTGGTTCATGAAAAAATGGTATCAGAGGAGGTCATCTGTTAGAGGACCTCGCTTTTTAGAGCACCCTTTTTTAATAGGGATGTAATGGTAGATGAAGTAGGATTTTCAGGACTCAAGGGGTAGGTGCCAGAAGAGCGTTTCGAAGTCTTTCTCATTATGATCCTTAGGGTTCCATGGGAAGTCATGTTTAATTAGATTCGTTGGATTTTATGGAGCATTGTGTTATTGGATAGGAAAAAGATAGTTCGACTAATAGTCTTCCTAAGCCACATGGTCTTCCAATCTATGTGGATCGTGGGGCATGGTCCTATAAGGATCTTTGTGTTGGTGATGTGTTTGTCATATGAGGGCCAACCATATGGTCAAGTCACTCACCCACACTAGTTCCCTATTGATTTATTTTGGGTTTCCTCTAGCTTATGAAAGTGGTTTGAATCAGAAATGTTGGTTTTGAAAAATGGTTGTTTGAAATGAAATGTTTAATTTGTGGATTGTTTTAAAGTAAATGGGGTGAATGATTTGTTTTTGGAAAATGAAGATGTTTTAGTTTCGATATGGTGTTCTGAGGGGTGCTCACATGTAGAGTGATATGTGGAAATGTGGACTGACGTCTGGTATGTTGGATGGATGCCCGAGGTGGCAAAAAACATGCGTGCGAGTGAGTCTCTAAAGAATAACAATGGAGAATGTTTAACCCTCCAAGCTTGTGTTAAATTAAAAATGATTCCAGAAGGAGTGTTTTGAAGTTATGATAGCGTATTTCATTGTGCTTGGAGCTTGTCACCTATGCAGTTTTTGATTTTTAGGATTTTACATAATGAGTTGGCATTGATTTGTTTTTTGAATTTTCTTTCCCAGTAGTTATCCCCTTGATGTTTCGATGTGTTATCGTAGTGTTATTGATCAACCTAAAGATTTTATGCTTGAGTTTTGGAAGCTCGATCCACCTCTCTTTTATGGCCAAGAAGACCCCTCCATAGTAGAAGAGTCAATGAAGAAGATTGAAAGAGACTTCGACCTTGTTGAGTTTTCCAAGTCGTTGAAGGTAATGATTAAAACCATCACGCTTGAAGGTTCATCATGGATGTGGTGGAAGTCGGTGTCTCGGAACAACCCCCATCAAGAGCCTACTTGGGAGTTTTTCTAGGCTTTGTTCCTTTGTCAGTATTTCTCTGAAGAAGAATGGGTGATACAGAGGATGGAGATGTGTTATTTCTAGCAGGGCGACAGATCCATATGGAAATAATTCAAGGGCTTTGTGGATCTAGTCTCATATGATTCACTATGTTCCATAGATGACTCCATGAAGGCTCGATACTTCGAGGTGGGTATCTGCCTTGATCTAAAGTAGAAGGTGTAGCATCAAACCTAACATCATTTGCTAATGTAGTGCGACATGCTTTTCATGTTGAAGCCAATATAGTGGGAGGGTTTGAAATGGCCCTCCACTATTCAAATCTTTGGAGTAGTGGGGAGACATCCAACAATAAAATGAGTTAGCAATCGAAATTTGATGAAGCAGGACATGGAATAAAAAGGCCTCATGGTTTTTCATCAACCACTTCAGAGCGAGATATTTTCGTGTGTTATCAGTGTGGAATGTTGGGTCATAAGAAGCCATCATTCCCATGTGCTCCTGAGACATTTCATGCTTGAGAACATTTGAGTCACTTACAACTATTCTATCAAGGCATCGCTAGAATGCGTCATGGAGGAAGTTCTTAGAAGTTATGTTATATTGGTGTTTTGTTTAAATTTTTAGTATGTTTCCTTCTAGTGTAGGGGATCTCTTATCGTGGATGTTTTATGAGTGTTGTTTTGGGATTGAAATGAATGGGAATGTCATGGGTCTTTTGATGAACTCAGATTTTCTTTGCTAGTGTGGTTTTATTTTAAAATTTTGTTTCATCCTTTGTTAAATCAAAAGATGTATGTTTCTGATTAGGATTATCCGAACCTGAATGCGAGGTGGGAGATGCTTTATCCATCAGAGCTCCAACCAAAAGGCCTCGGAGTAAAGATGACGCATAGTCATGATCATCGAGGAATTTTAAGAATTTTGGTTAAGGTTTATCCTCTTTAGTTGTGGTGAGGTAGTTTTAGCGTGCCGGTTGTGGTTTCTTGTTCATTGCAATTCTCCTCTTGTCGCAATGAGCGCAATGAACTTACCCCTTGTGGAATGTCAATAATTGTTCCCTTTTGGATTCGATTTCACAATCAGTGGCCTTTCAATGACCACCCATGTGAATAAGTTGTGGCCTTGGTTTGTGTCCGTCCATAAGTCGTGAGTCATGAGTAGTTTTCCATCTAAGTTACATTGATTTAATCCTTGGGTCCTACGTACCTCCCAAACCATGGGGCGAGGGTTTTTCATTCGTACGGAGTTTTCAATTCACTTCCTATTCCTTTTAGACGGGATTGAGTGATTTAAGTGTTCTTGTTGTGTTTCTTTTAGCTTGAGTAAGGATCGATTCTGATATTAGTTGAATTATTATGGTGGGGAGTCCATTCAGGCCTCCACTCTGCTGGTGATTTCATTCAGGTGATAAAGTTAAGTCTTGTTGGTGGTCGATGGAATAACCATGTGTTAAGAGGTTGGATAAAGTTGTGTGGAATCCATAAGTTTTGATCGACTAGATGGATGGTATCATGGATTTTTGGGGATGAAAAGTGTTATAGTGGGGAGAATTGTCACACCCAGACCCTTCATATTACTTTGTTTTAAATATTTATTTCTACCATTAAATATTTTTTCTGGGGTTCGGGGTGAGTCCCAAATGATGTATCTGTGTTTTCTAAAAAAGGTGTGTTTTGAGTTCGATGTTGTTGGATGCACGGGCGGAGGGCAACACCGCACGGCTTCGCTCGTGCATCTGCATGGCCACTTTGTTGTTTTTAATTATTATTAAAATGAAATGAATTCATTTTTTTATTTTATCATTAAAGTTATTATCATTATTATTATTATTATTCTTAATAATAATAATACTAATAATAATAATAATAATAATAATAATAAAATTATTATTATTATTACTATTATTTGTGTTAATAATAATAATAGTATTATTTTTATTTAAATTTTTCTTTTCTTTTCTTTTATTAATTTTTCCTTTGTTTTTTCTTTTTCTTTTTTTTCCACATGTGTGTCCCCCTCTCCATCCTGTTCTTCTTTCGCGCATGGCCCTCCTACTCTCCCTCCTTCAGCGCAGAAGCCCGCCACCGGTGTCCCGACTCCCTGATCGTCCTCCAGTGTGCACAACTGATGGCCTCCACAATCAGTTCTCCCTCCTCTCCCATGCTTTCACGCGCGCCCCTCTGGTCTTGACCCAGCCATCACTGACCCCCAGCTCCCCTGCTACCTTGCGCATACCCCCACAACCTATTGTGACACAACAGTAGCACGACTTGTATCCGGCTTTGTGATCCTCACCCGACCTGTGCCCCTGCTACCTCCTTACTCCTCATCAATGCTGCAACCCCAGCATGCCCTCTTCAGACCTCCCTGCTCAAGCCGATCGGCCTTTGGCCATGCACCTTGTTGCACCACCTTGCACTGCAGCTGCCAGGTGCCCCATCTCCCATCTGCCTCACCCATACGATGTCCGCCATTTCCCGGCTCACCCAAACCCTTCCCATCAACCGCCTCACACAGCCTCTATCCAGTAGCCCTTGCGCACATCCCCCAGTCAGACTACATCCAACCACATAGACGCCTTCAGATGTTCTGGTGGGATGCCCTCTGGCCGATCCGCACTAGATCCGGCCAACTCGAATCCCCCTACACTATTCTGACAGATTTCACCCTGAACATCTATCTTTTCCCTTTACAGATAGTTCCCCAGAGGGCACATACTCTATCGGCGCAACCCCTGCTTGTGAGCATAGCAACTCACCATGCCGGCCATGCATTATTTCGATTCCCGCACTGTCGGTGTTGCCCCGGCCAGCCCTCTGGCAGTCTGTTTCCGGTCGCAACCCCCTCATTGGTATACCAATTTTTTTTATGTCCCTTTGATATTTCTATTTGATATATATATATATATTACCTTGGTTTGAATAATGATTTTATTAATTAAGTTTGTTTTTGTGTCATTTTGACTTTTTAGGACCCACGAAACGAATTTTTGAGTGAGCGTTGTCATCATGCCTTGGTTCTGAGGTTGTGTTGTCGTCACGCTTTGACCTCAAGGTAGGTTTTCCTTTTGCACTTCACTTTAAATTTAAGATTCATTTATTTCATGCTTTTCGCAGCTTCTCTAATTTATAAATATTGTACTATAATCATTGGCTTCATTTTTATCATGAAAATGTTAGTTTGGACTTGTTAATAAATATTCTAAATAGAAAGTAGTGATCAAGGATTTTTTTGAAAATGTTTAAAGTAGTTTTATGTTTAAAAGAAGTGTGTATTTGGTTTCCAAGGTCGTTTTTGGTTTTATAAATAAATGGGTGTTGAGTTTTTGGTTGTTTCCAAAAGTTTTTTTAATTAACAATCATTTTACACATTTATAAAAATGTGTTCCCTCTTTAAATAATATGGATGTTTTTATTAATGATAAATTCCAGTTTATGAAAAATAAATGGTTTAAGGCCCATTTGGCTGCTTTGGGAAAATTAGTGATAAATTTGTTTCTTATGAAAACCTCCATGGATGTTTCTCATTCCATACATGTGTGTGTATGATGAAATGGATGTCCTTACTAAGAAATCCTTGTGATCCATTATGAGAGTTTCTAATGTTAGACTCCATATGTTCTTTGATAAATGGCATGAGATCTGTCCTCGGAGGGGCTCAGTGTGATTCCTGTTGTGCATTATAATATATATATATATATATATATATATATACATGTATGTGATTGGATGCTCAGCTGGCATAGGTTGGCTCACCCCATTTCTAAATACTTGAGATATGGGAATCTGATATATTGAGAGAATATTCTTAGAATGAGTGCCACACTGGTAGTTTCTGGTACTGAAAAATGGCCAATAGTTGGTGGACATATTGGGTTTATTACTATAAGAGTTTCCCTCAGCCTACCTAAGGAAGGATGGTTGAGTGTATTGGGAATTCTTATTTCATCATTTTTGACATGTCAACGGGGATGAGGTCTCATGTATTAGTGTATTTTAGTTTATTCTTTATCACCAAGGTTCACCCATGTCTATTCGTCTTTTGTTTCATGAATTAGTGATTATGATGCTTATATGTGTACATACATTTCCCTTATTGTGTGATTTCATTTGTTCATTTTTCTGTATTGTTTTTCTTGGAAAATGGTTAAATGATTATTATTAGGTTTATAAAAATGGTTTTCAAATGAATGTGTTTAATCCTCTTGGTACAAATGTGAAAATATAAACATCACTTTCACTAAGTAAAATTCCATTTAAACTAATCAAATGAAACTAGATTTCAAAATGGTTGTGGTCAATGGTCATACATTAAATTTTTGTAAAATACATAGGAATTTTTTTTAAATTATAGTTCAAACTTGAAATGATGTTACTTTTATTTTAAAGGTAGTACATTGGGATTAGATATCGGGCTAGCCTACTGAGTTTTAATACTCACACCTATAGTTATTTTCAAACATTAGTGTTTGGGTAGGCTATAGCTTGAGTGCACTTTCCTTGGGTGACGTTTTATCATTGAGTTGTAAAGTGACCAACAAGGTCGCACAAAGTAAGATTGGAAGTCGCGTTCAGTTAGCTTATTTTTTTCTCTTGCTCATATCAAGCCGTTTTTTTTGGTTTATTTATTCTACGATTCTCTGTATTATTTCTTCTACTTTATTTATTTATATTTGGTGAAATCATTCCTACAGCCTCGATTGATGCCCTGGAACTTGTCTCTAGCCTAGGAGGATATGGAATGCCTCCCGGGCCATGTGGCGGACCGGATCGGGTGATCGGCTCAGGGTCCACCAGTGTTGGTTCATGACATGTGATTTTAAAAGTTGTATTTTCAAATTCACAACCCTTGGTTACTGACATTATGTTAAAATTTCTAAGAAAAAATTTATTAATGGTTTGGGAGAGAATGTGACACCAAAATATTTTAAAATAACACTATATTCGATAACGTTTACTAAATAAAACACCGAGCATAAATCAACAAAAAATATTATTATTTAAATATGACAAATATAAAATAGAAAGAGAATTTAAGGCTATAGATAGGTATTAATTAAATTATGAAAAATGTGTGGGAAATACACAATAAAATAGTATTTATTAATTATTAGTAAATAATACTATTTTTTAGTAAAGTTATTTTGTAATTCAAATTAAATATTCTTCAAAAAATGGTTTTAATGATTTTTGTTAGAAAATATTATTATATATTTATGGAAAATTTATAAATTTCATTTGATAAATTGGATATCAATTTTTAATAATAATTTCAAAATTATATTAACGTCAATTTTTTGGATTTTTTTTAAAAGATTAATTTTTCTATGAATAGTAAAAAAATAATGATATTCATTGAAAATTGTATTTTTATTCAAATAATTTAGAAATATTTGTTTTTATTTAAAATGGGTTAAAAATAAAATTATCTCTCTTATATTATTAATAATCTAATAATGTTCATATAAATCTATTTTTGGTTAAATTTGGTATGAAATTGTTTTATGCATATAAGTATTTTATAGGAAAAAATTTATTTAACTATGTTTATCCTTTATATCAAAAATTGATTCATCCCCCTACTAAAAGACTAATCATGAAAAATAGATTTCATATTTTAATTTAGAAGGTTGAAATTCATTTTATAGTTTTTTGGGTCAATAAGAATAGTAACCATAGAAATCAAATTTGACCTCGGTAAGGTTAAAACAGTTAAAACAAGGTTAAAATTTTACGATAAGGTATTAAAATTTCCATAACATTTATATTTATTATATTTTATGATTTTAGTTCATAAAATTATAACAATTTTTTTAAAATATCTCCTCATGGATCCATTTTTCATTTATACTGAGCTTTATATTTTTTAATGTAATGTGAAATTTAAAATGTACTCTTAGCTTTAAACATCTATTTTATTTTCACATCAGGAAAAAATAATTCATGAATGAATATTAATGATTATTTTGTGTACAATATATTTTTTTAATTTTTTTAATTTTTTTTAATTTTTTTAGGGAATATATAATTACGTTTATCCCTTTCACAACATTGACATAGTATTTAATAAAATCATAGAAAAAATTAATTTGATGACATTAGAAATACTGAAAGTAAAAAAAATTAGAAGAATTATTATATTACACATGATTTATAGATAAATATATCATGTTATTTTTGTGTGATAGTATTATATTATAATTCAATATTTTTTCTAATGTTTTTAAAGTAAAATTAATTGAATAGTGTCAAAAATGAACATAATTATATTTCATGAAATAATAAATTTTTAAATTGATAAAAAAATAAAAAACATCAAATAATATAGTGGGTATTATATTTCTTATAATTCCAACCTTTTTCCATTTAAGGGGTAATTTTTACCTTATAAATAAAATTATTACACATGATTATTGAAAAAGGAGTCATCTTTGTCAAGGTTAAAATTGGTTAACTAAGCTGTCAATAAAAATGAAATGGGTTAAAATACAACTTAAACCTATCCAAATTTTATTGGAAGATGATATTTCAACCATATCGTACATTATCTATAGCTTCTATGACATTTGGAGGCATTTATCAGGATAATGAATTTTTTATATTTTAATCTTTTATGAAATTCCTAGATTTTCCATCCGTCACTTATAAAAGGGTTTTCCTTTCTTATATTATGTAAACCAATTTGAGAAACCTATATCTAAAAATTTCATCCTAATTATCTTCTCTATATCATTTTCCAAAAATTATCGGATATCATTTTACAAAAATACCAACCCTAGTTTTCATAGTAAATGATCTAAATGAGTGCTCCCAAAGAAGATGTAATCATCATACCCATCCTATCTCACCTTATTTCATAATTGACCACCTATAAATATATTATATTTATTATAAAATAATAAATAATGTCTCATAAATATCCAAAATTTCTATTATTATAATTATTATGAAAAAAACATTATCCCTCGTATTTTTCATCAAATTTTCTGTGGAAGTATCACTTGTGCGTACACACAACAAACCATCTCCACATAAATATAAAATTAATTTTTCATTACTATCTGTTATTGTTGGGAATGATGGTTAATTTTTAAGTTTAAATATTATTTTATGATAAAATTAATATGATGGAATTATAATACCATATATAAAATCATACCTTCAGATCAATTGAAAATTATAGCATTGTTCGTTCATATGTATACCATCTCCAAACAGAAATGTGATTTGTTTTTCATTTATTATTTACAGGGATGGTTGTAAGGAAAAATTTACTAAATATTAAATAATACAGAATCTATAATGGTTAATTTATTAGTTACATTTCCTTCATTGCATCTCTCAGAAAGTTAAAACAACGTATAAATATACATACGACCTACCATCTCCATGATCATGGTATTTCATTTTTCAATATCTACATTTTATGGATAACTATATATATATATAATTAATATTTTTTATATTAATTACATGATTATAATTATTTATATGATGGAATCTAGATCATAATTCAAGGACAAAAACTACTCACGCAAAGCTTAGATGAAAAACAAAGAAGTTATCACACAAAACAATAATTTTAATAAATAATTATTAAAACACATATGATAAAAGGTTATAATTAAATAAATATGGTTGGTTTATATATTATTGTTCTTTATTATATTTATAAAAAATATATATATATTATATATGAAGTTTGAACACTTAAAAATGTAGTCTAACATGAGGATAGGTTTCTTCATCACAAATTATCTTTTTGAGACATACATTATATAATACACCTATATTCATTTATAAGGTGTATATACTACCCCATTTGATATTTTATATCACAGATATCTTTATATTATTGGTATATAAGGTTTCATTTATTTTTATTTCTTTCATGAGTTCTTTTTGTAACACCCTGACCCCAGTTACCCAGAGTCTGTGCAGTATTTTAATACATTGGAATGATTACAAGGAATCGACTCCCAAACGCCGATCAATTTATCATTCTTGGAAAATATATTACATATATTAACGTTACATTAAACTTTATAACCTACAAAAAATTTTAAATAATCTTTTGAGAATTCCATTTCTCCCTTCACTTAACCCTATATATCAATAATACTACAATTCTTCACATCCTTGGAAAATAAAACATAGAAAGGGGTGAGCTCTAATGCTCAGTATGGATAACAAAATAGTAGAAACATTAATAAATAAGTATAATACTTTAGGTCAATGTATAAGACTAAATGATAAGCCTTTTAAACATACACTTCATTATAATATGGAAAATATAAATCAAATAATTCCATTTAGTTATTCACATGAATATTCTACTAGTTGAATAATCTCATGCAATATAAATAGGAAATTTTATAATTATGGAATGAATAATGCAGGACATCATAACCACATAGTCAATGACTAGTTACAAGACTATAAAGAAGATTTTTTCAAGTCCTTGTTCAAAGATAGTGGTTCATCTCATGAGACCGACTGATGTATCGAGGAGCAATAGGGGGCTCCACCCATCACTTACTAAGTCCAATGCATTCCTCATATGAAAATTTTGAAACAGAACATAAAAATTTGTATAAAAAATTTCATAAGAAATTTCAATACTTTAACCAACAACCATGAATATTATAAAAGTAACACATCCCCAATAAAACATAGCATTACTCATTCAATATAGTATGGAACTATTTATTATAATAAATCCTCCTCGATCAAGAATAATATCATGTAATGTATTTTGGTAGAGTTAAAAATGATCATTAAAAATCTTTGAGAGAAATATTCTTTTTTCCTGAAATCATTTAAAAGTCACAAAATTTATAATAGAAGTTATTTAAAAGAGAGTTTGGAATCACAGTGTCTCATACTGCATTGAAACATTTTTAATGGAATTAAAATTTTAAAACACTCATGTCCATATAAATGAATCCATAAAATCATTTTCCAAACATGGACATTAATAAGAAAGGTTTTGAAGAATAAATATTTTAAAATATTTAAAATGATGTTTTAGTAAAAGAGTCCCTTAAAAATAATCCATTTGAAAAATCTTTTATGAAACATTGACATGAATAATAAATATGTCCCAATAAAAAAATACCCACAAACAATCTTGAATAATAATAATATTGAGAAATTATCCCTTACATTGTACATTTCCTTGGTCGAGGGTACGTTAACCTCCTGTATAATAGTTAAATCATTGTTATTAAATTATAAAAGAACTACATACATAAATATGATATCATATATGATCTTCTAATATTACTTTATTTATAATATTTTAGTAGTATCATTGTTTCAGGTGTTAACTGATTCATTTTCCTTAATATGTTCTCCAATGTATGTCATGTTTGTTAAGGATTGGATTTATTTGATTTATATCCAGAATGATATTATGTTATTAAATATTATTTTTATTAATCAAATGAAAATTATTCTCGAATGTTTATAATGGGGAATGAATCTCATTGCGTCTGTGGAGATTGTAATCCGAACGTACGCACGAAGGAAACTTACATTTCATTTTTTTATTTTAATGGAAAGAAAAAAATGATAAATAGGTATATTATTATTCAAAAATAATATAATATTTTACATATGTTACATAATTTCATTAAAAACATCCTTGATACGTTCCATGTATGGTATGAATGAGTCATATCACCTTGAGTGTGCGATAGTCCGCACATCCTCAAATGAAATTATCGTATATATACAACCAGAAAAGAATTAAGGTATGATATAAAATAGAATTAAAGTGGATTTTAGATAAAATAAACATCATATATATCATATATAATTATATTTCCGCCATAATGTCCACCATAAGAGGTGGTAGTAAAAGATTGAACAATCATCATTTCGTGAGTCTATAGTTCACCATCCACAAAATTATTATGTTATATACCCATTAAATGAAGGTGTGTGTAATTGCAGTTAAAATAATTCTGATAACAACAACCTAGTATATTTAGGATACTATTTTTGATATTAAATAATGGAATAAAGATAGTATATGGGGTTGGGGTATTAAAATAAAAAAGAAAAGAAATTAAGAGGAGACGTAAACTATAAATCGGGTAACTCATTTTGGTTTGAACCAAGAGGCTTCCTTAAGGTTACTAATGCCTATTTTAAGGCTTCTAAGTGGATGAGAGGGATGTTATTAGCTTAATTTTGCAGAGATTGGATTATTTACATGGCTTTAGAGGTGTGAGAAATGGGTTAGAGGTGAGGGATTTTTATAAAGGGGGATGGGCTCTTTAGAAATGTTTGAAAATATTATTTTATTATATAATGATTTTCGGTTTATAATAGTCCAAAACTCATTAATGTAAAAGAGAAGACGACTCATGTTTTAAATAACATCATCCAATAAGAATTTGATAGGTTTTGGATATTGTTTTAATTTTTAAAATCTTATTTATTTAAATCATTTATTATTGAGGTAAATATTGCAACATTATTGTGTCATAAATAATTATATTTATTTGATGTCTATTTTTTTTAAAAAAATCACGATGTAGGAAATTATTTTATAATTCTAATGAATATTTATAGTCAAAGAGATAACTCATATAACCCTATGTAAAAATTGTTTTTATAAAAGATATATGTTAATGTCATTTTTGTCTTTACTTTAAATTATTTAATATAAAGTGTCATTATCACTATCTAGTGGCTACATGGGATCCCAATATATAATAATGGAATCCCATGGTCAGACATATATAAACCAATAGGAATAGGACACTTTTTAGGGTAATTTATTATAATAATAATAATATTTTTTACCCTTATTTACCATATTTACACTTCAACCAGGGTAAATAACATGTTTATAGAAGTAAATATTCAGAATGTCTAAAAATAAAAGTTACCTATTTACAAAATTTAGACCTCATGGTTCCAAATATGGAATACATTTTTCCAAGTACAAAACACTGAAGTGGAATAAATGAATTTAAAATTAATACCTGTTGTCCAAACAAAAATCGTGTTTTTATAAAACAATAACTATCAAAAGATTGACACTTGTTTATATCCATTTTAAATGTAAAATTACATCCATTGACCTATATTATGTTAGATGATAAAAATATTATCTATTGATACTTTAAAACAAGTCAAATGTATAATATAACACTATAAATTATTTCGATTAGAAAATTGGTTTTCAATTAAAATTTAGTATTTTTTACTATTCATCAAAATATGAAAGTTATTATAAAAGTACCAAATATTTATCCAAACTAAATATTTATGTCCATATTTTAAAGAATAATTTTATTTCATTAAATTTAATATATATAAGTGTCAAATATTGGCTTTAAAAAAAGGTTCTCCGTTAAACGACGGTAAAATTGCATTTTTTACAAATACTTATTTTATCTAAAAAATTTATTTTTTATTAAATTATTTCTAACAAACCCATAATATGGATTCTAAAATTATATGAAGTATAAAAAATTCACAATTCAGTTAATACTATTCATAAACTCTTTTTGAATGGGTAGTTTGGTAAGTCGTGATGCGCTCGAACTCAGTGTTGCGTGTAGAGAAACTTATTGAATTAATTTGAAGAGACAATGTACTATGAAATCATGAGGTGTTACGTTGTCCCCTACTTCAATAAATTTCATCCTCAAAATTTGAAAATTTTCATTGAAAATAAAATGTTTAAAATAGAAAAATAGCTTTGTGGAAAACCAAAATCAGAAATTGGGTTAATGAAATTTAGTCATAACAAGAGGGAAAGAGCAATGAAAAAGTTTCCACTAAATTATGATCTCGATTTGAAGAACATTGGTGGAAATTAGAGACAAATAATTAGAGGGAAAAATTTAAATATTAATAGGGAGTGATTGAGGTAAACAATAACAAAAAATTGTAAAATTGAGGGCCTTGAAGCCATTAATCTATGATGATTTTAAATATTATCGGTACCAAAAACAGAAGGTATTAGGATAAAACATTTTTGGTTTTAAGATCCCTTCCCAATTTTTTAAGAATTAATTTATTCATAGAATAAGGGTAAAAAATATACTTGACAAGTAGATTATTTTCCTTCAAATAATTCCCACCACAAACTCATCTTTCAATCCAAAATATAATAGATTTCAAAAATATTATATATATCCTAATGGAGTTGGGGTCCAAAAATAAGGAATTTATATTTAATTTGACATATTATTTTAAAAAACTACATTATTCAAACTAGGACATCATGTAGGCTAGTGATGGGTGATGTACCCTTGTCTCTCTTCGGTTGTGGGTTCATGTCTCGCAGCCTTGCAGGACGCGAAAGGTTGTCACCTGACCATTGGGTTGTCCTTTTAATGTAAATCCAAAAATAATATTAAAAAATTTGTTAACCATAAAAATAGTATCCAATGTCAAACTTAATCTATTCCAAACTTTAGACTTATCCATTATACTTCTATCTGAACTCATTGTACAAAATTGGTAAGGAAGGTCACATAATATACATGTGAATACTTTCATTGTGTATTCTCTTGAATTTTTTTTAATAATATGAATTTCTAGAAAACCATATTTTATTAGGTATGTACTTCCATATTCTTTTTGTAAATCACATAATACTGGCTATAGTCCTTTGATTAGAAAATTAATTATTCACCAACCATTATGGAATAAAAATATTAATTAGTTCCAAGGTACTCAATAATATCCAATATAATTTATCCAAATCAATCATCTCTTATTCCAAAATCAATACTACAGTATCATGACCATATTAATGTTTATATTTCCTTCAACACTGTATTTTCCAAAACATTTAACTTGCTATTGAGGTACATTTCTTATTACCACACAATCTCAAATCCTTAATGAAATAGTTCTTCAATACAATCCTTATATACTCTATAATTATTATAACCAGTACATCGTTGATACAACGCTCAAATGATGTAATTATTTAATATGAACTTAAGAACACTAGTCATTACTCTTCATCTGTGGTGATATCATAACTTTATTATTATCCAACAACATCATTTGTGGTATACTCTGATGATTGGGACATTGATTCGCGTAGTGTCCAACTCCGTGAAAATGAAGCATTGTACATTTTAACCATTTTTCATACCTTTACAGTTAGGTACTTGGTGTCCTTTTTCTCAACACTTCTAAAAACCTCCCATTCCCTTCAAGAATTTTCTAAGGTTATGAAAACCCTGCTTTTATAACAAACTTAAACATGATTTATTACATAAAACATTACTTGATAGAACAAAGAAGATCGAGAGGTTTAGTTTCTTTGGGGATTAGGATCATTACATAAAAACATAAAACATTAAATTCAACATCTTTATTGAAAATATCCTGTACATGACCACTACATTCCCTCGTACTTAGCATTGTTTGGGATAACTTGAGGACATGCATAAGAAAAGGGTGAGCTATAAAGCCCAGTATGGGAGTACACATGGAATAACATGAGGAGTAAAATACATTTTAGACAATAGGCATATCAATAGATCATAAATGAAACATGAACATAAAGGAATGATAAAGCATGATAATCAAAACAAGGAAATGTGGCAACAACACTTAACATGGAATTAGCGTGAGCCATGGCTCATTGCACGTGGAGCATGAGTAAATCATCATTGCACATAAAGCATGAGTATACCCTCATTTCACTTGAATTATAATGAGTCAAAACTCATTGAACATGATGTATGATGATATTATACTTTACCAAATGCATTGGAGCGCTATAAGGGTGCACCCTTCTTAAACATTTCATTTCATGCATAAGTGTGCCACATGGACCATAAAACATGGACTCATAAAACAAAATAATTTATTCCAGGATAAAGGAATGTGGAATTCATACATGAAACATTATGATCAATAAGTTAATGTGCATAAAGGTGAATACCCTTGTTGGAGAAATGGGCATGGTATTCACTACACAATGGCATTAGCTTTGAAAATCGGTGCGATTTCGGCAGTGTAACGACGTGACATAAGAATTCATAGAAATGGTTGATGAGAGAGAAAGGGGTTACTAAACATATTTACATGTAATGGAAGTAAGGAGGTCATATGAATACATTTCCCAACAATTGAAATGGAATTTAGATTCATGATACAAAATTATTGCTTGAATGTAAAAGAAGAGAGAGAAGTTCCTTTCGGAATTTCAGCATAGTAACGGGTGTACATGGGAGGAATTTAATGAGAGAGAAAGGGGTCTCCCATCATTTAAACAATAATAGGGCAGTATGGGGGAGGTGAAAAACCATACCCCAACATTCATAATTGAAATTAAAAGGGCAATACAACTTAAAGAAAATTGACAAAAATAAGAAAGGAAGAAAAAACCCTTACTTGGAAGTGTGCTTCCAAAGGCTTGAGAGAAGCTTGAGAGAGGATTATTCGGATCTTGGGGCACCTTGGGAGGATTCTAGAGAGATTAGGGCAGAGGTTGGAAGAACTCCAAGTGATTTTAGTGAGGAGGAAGTGGGATCTTGGGTGGGTTTATATAGGAAATGTGATGGAATTCTTTATTATTTAGGTTTGGGTCCCCTTATATTAAATTAATCCAAACCACAAACCATCCGATGGTTTTTGCCAATGGTTTTTAAAAAAGGGAAGATGAAAAAAATATTTTATAATGCCAATGTACTATCTTCTTAAAATAATAGGGGTGCGTATGTGGAGGTGAGTCACACTCCCATGGAATTTAATTTAAAAAGACAAGGTGTTTAATAAGTCTTGAGGGGTCCATTAATGCTTTAAAAGTAAGTCAAAAAAAACAAAAAAAACATTATTTTAATTATAAAACATATATTGGTCGAACATAAAGCTTATAATATTTTATTACGTCACTATTGGGTCATTATGATGTCATAAAACACATTATATATTTAAACGTTATTTAATTTTTACCCTAAAATTTGACTCTCTGAGAAAAAAATGGAAAATTAACCATTGGGTAATTTCAACATCCTGATTCTAGAAATAACATTTATTTTATTTAAATAATTTTCTAAATATGTTAATTTTCACTTGTAAAATAAAAACCGACATTTATCGAAAATTCACGGGTTTTGACAGAAATGGCTTTCAAACCTTAATAAAAATTTGAATTGCATTCAAAAAATTATAAGATCATTTATATTTAATAAAAATTAATTTAATAATATTATTATTATTTTATTAAAATTTTATTTAATTCAAAAATCCCTTAATTTAATAAAATAGATTTCTTAATTAAATAATAACTAAAAACACCATTTGTACTTTAAAAACTATTTACAATGTATCAATAATGACTAGAAATTATATTAATTTTTATATACAGAAATGATGTACCTGAACATAGTACTAATTATTTGTTACATAACCCCTTAAAAGAGCCGCATAAGACCTAAGGGTAAGGTGTGTGATGGTGACAGACTCTTGGGGTGGCTCGGATAACATAGCTCGAGTGGTAATTTCTATCAACTTCCACTTCTCCCGTAGACGGTCCCGTTCGAGCATGACGTGATGAAGCTCAGCTTGTGCTTTGTCAAGAGAGAAGCCCAATGTTTCCACCTCTTTTTCGAGCTCCGAAAAATGGGCTTAGTATGGGGAAATTCTACTGGATGAGTCAATCATTTCCTTTGTCTAAGTAAATTGGAATTGTTAAAGCCCTATATTTATACTAATCAAGTGATCACTGTTCAACGAATATATTAGCAACGGTAAAAATTATTAACATGAAACCAAATAAGTTGACATTTTATATAAACATAAAGAGACATTTAATTAGATCAAGAGGGATTTCCATTAATGAAATGTTGGGTCGTTAGAATATTCCCCCCTTAAGAAATTTCACCCTCGAGATTTTCCTTTTCCCAAAATAAAACATATGTGGTTAACTCAGCTTCATCATTTCCTCTGATTCCCAAGTTGCTTCTTCAAACTTGTGGTTTCTCCACAGCTCCTTGACGAGGGGCATTTTCTTATTTCGTAGAACTTTTTCTCTACGATCTATGATCTTCAATGGTTTCTCCTCATAAGAAAAATCATCTTCCAATTGTACCACCTTAGAAGAGAGTACTTATGAAGGGTCTGGTATGTACTTCCTTAAGAGGGATACATGAAAGACATCATGTATTTGGTCCATGGAAAGTGGAAGTGCTAGTCGATAGGCCACAGCCCCGACACGGTCAAGAATCTCGAAGGTGCCGATGTACCTTGGAATTAACTTCCCTTTCTTTCCAAACCTCATGACCTTCTTTCACAGAGATATGTGTAGAAAAACCATGTTTCCATCTTTAAACTCAAGGTCTCGTCGATGGTTATCTGCATAACTCTTCTGTCGACTCTGGGCTGCCTTAATATGCTGCTGAATGGTTTTCACATTCTCCACCATTTCCTCGACCATTTCTACTCTAAGAAGCTTACGTTCACCGACCTCATCGAAATATGCCGGTGTTCTGCACCTTTTCCCATATAAGGCTTCATATGGTGCCATTTGGATGCTTGAGTGGAAACTATTGTTATAAGAGAACTCAACAAGAGGAATATGTTGATCCCATCCTCTTTTAAAGTCCATTGAGCACGCTCTCAACATGTCCTCAAGTGTTTGGATAGTCTGCTTGAATTGGCCATCAGTTTTAGGATTATAGGTCGTACTAAAGTTCAGTTCAGTATTCAGAGCATGTTGAAGACTTATCCAAAACGTAGAGGTGAATCTTGGATCTCAGTCAGACACAATAGATAGTGGTACTCCATGCAGCCTTACCACTTTTCTGATATATATCTGTGCCAGTTGATCCAATGAGAAATCCTCCCGAATAGAAATGAAGTGTGCAGTCTTTGTAAGACGATCCACAACAACCCAGATTTCATTGTTTCCTTTGGATTTCCTTGGATGTCCGGGGACAAAGTCCATGGTGATTTTCTCCCATTTCCATTCTGGTATGGGAAATGGTTGCATCATCCCCTTAGACTTCTGCCTCTCTGCCTTCACTTGCTGACACACCAGGCACTTTGATGTATATTCTGCGGTCTCCTTCTTCATATTATCCCACCAAAAGTTTTCTTGGATAACTCGATACATCTTTGTGCTCCCTGGGTGAATAGATAAATTTAAACTATGTGCATCATACAAAAGTTCTTTCTTCCACTCCATACTTGATGGAACACATTGTCTTTTCCCAAACAGCACAATTCCTTCTTCATTAACATTAAACTATGAGGATTTCCCCTTTTTGATAGCTTCAACTTTTTCCTAAATTCCCACATCATCCGTTTGAGCATCCTTTAACCTTCTCAAAAGAGATGGTTGATCAATAATTTGTGAAAGGATTGATGATGTTCCCTTCTTTATGATTCCAACATCCATCTTCATTAGGTCTAAGAAGATTGGATCCTTATCAATTCTCATCATTGATAGAATCACTGGAACTTTTATAATTAGGGCATCTTCCCCCTTGTTCGCTTTCCCAGGGTGGTAATGTATTGAACAGTCATAATCCATGATGAGCTCTATCCATCTTCTCTGGTGCATATTAATCTCTTTCTATTTGAATATATATTTAAGACTCTTGTGGTCAGTATATATCTCACATTTCCCTCCATAGAGATAATTCTGCCATATTTTGAAGGCAAAGATCGCAACCGCTAACTCCACATCATGCGTTGGATTGTTTCACTCATTGATTTTCAACTGCCTTGAGGCATAGGATATCACTTTATCATTATGCATCAGCAGACAGCCTAAGCCCTTCATCGAAGCATCACTGAATAACACAAAAAGTTCCCCACTTGTGTGTAAAGTGAGCACGGGCGCAGTGATAAGACTCCTTTTCAACTCCTTGAAGCTTTTTTTCACATTCATCACTCCAAGCAAACTTTAATCCCTTTCGAGTTATCTTGGTAAGAGGGTTGGAAAATCGTGAGAAATTTCTCACAAATCGTCAATAATATCTAGCTAACCCCATGAAGCTATGGATATCCATTACCGATGTTGGCCTCGACCATCCCTTAATTGCATCTATTTTAGAGGGGTCTACAGATATCCCATTTCTTGTGATGATATGGCCCAAGAATGAGACCTCCTTCAACAAGAACTCACAGTTGTTGTACTTTTCATAGAGCTTCTCCATGCGCAAAGTCTCTAGTACAGTTATTAAATTCTCCTCATGATCCTCCTTGGTTTTGGAGTATATTAGAATATCATCTATAAAGACTACCACAAATTTGTCGAGGTAATCTCTACAGAATCTATTCATTATGTCCATGACGATTTCTAGAGAATTAGTGAGTCCGAAATGCATTACTACGAATTTATAGTGCCTGTATATTGTGTGAAAAGTAGTCTTGGGGATATCTTCCTTCTTCACCCTTACTTGATAATATCCCGACCGCAAGTCCACCTTGGAGTAGTATTGTGATCCACGCAGCTGATCAAACAAGTCATCAATCTGTGGCAGAGGATACATGTTCTTTATCGTGATTTTGTTATGTTCATGGTAATCTATGCAAAGCCGCATTGACCCATCCTTCTTCTTGACGAAGAGGACTGGTGGACCCCATGGTGAAGCACTTGGGCATATAAACCCTTTATCTAGATTCTCATGTGGTTGTTTCTTCAGATCTTCAAGCTCTACAACAGCCATTCTATATGGAGTCTTGGATATTGGTAGCGCCCCAGTTATAATTTCAATTGAGAACTCAACATCTCTTCTAAGAGGAAGACCAGGCAATTCCTCGAGAAACACTTCCACGAATTCCCTCATAATAGGAATTTGTTCAAGGATGGTTTCTTCCTTGGACTCAATCATTTGAGCCAAATACGCGTTCTCATAGGGCAGTAAGATCCATGCTTTAGATGATGGAGCTAAAGGAGATTCATCTTCCTCCTGATACTTGTAAAGAATCAGGGGTCGATTCTCCATATGAAGTGTGATTTCACTCTCCCGGAAATTTATGTTGGCTCTATATAAGGAAATCCAATCCATGCCAAGAACTGAGTCAAATTACACCAGAGGGAGTATGAAGAGGTTCGCCGAGAAATTCAATCCACAGATTATAACAGGGGATGACTTATAATCATGGGATGCAATGATTTCTCCATTTTCCGTATTCACCGACATCTTCACTTCCATGATTTTTGGTGGTGTAGGGATTGTTCTACTAAACTTTCGAGATATAAAAGAATTCATAGAACTTGATTAAAAAAGTACATTCACTATTATTGAATGAATAACTAGAGTACCTGTCACCACTTCGTTGTCGGGGTTCACTTCGGAAGAAGTGATGGAAAAAGCTCTCCCTTGCTGCCTTGGATGTTGTTGGTTGTCTCTGAAAACCCTTGGATTAGGGCACTGATTTGCAAAATGACGCGGTTCTTTTCATTTGTAGAATTGAACAACACGTTGAGGTTCTAACGGATCGTTCCTCTCCTCTGTCACAGCCACGGGTCTTTCTTACCGTCACTTAACAATTAGGTTCCCTTCCCTTCCACACCTGAAACATTTCCTCATCCCCTTAAGGCAATTTACATGTTGCTTCTTACCGCACTATTGGCAAGTGGGGTGATGGATCTTCATAGCACCATTGGATTTATCCATCTGACCACCAGCATTGAAATCCACATTACGCTTCTTTTCCCCATGATACCCCTATGATTCCCCGATATCCATTTAGACCTTGAGGGAACATCAGACAATTTCCTCATAGCTGTCGAAGTCATGGATCTCTAATGCTTTCCGCAAGCTAGACATCAGCCCACCAAAGAAGCGGTCAACCTTGCATTCGGGGGTAATGACAAAGCCGGAAGCATATCGTACATGCCTTGTGATGTTTTCCTCATACGCTCCAATAAATTATTCATCTTTTTTCTTGAGGGAAAGGAAGTCCCTTTCCATCTTAAGCCGGAGGGTGCGTGGAAAATATTTATCGAAAAACATCTTCCGGAAATCCTTCCATTCCAATGCCTCGATCCCCTTCTCAGGCTTTGTATTTTTGATCAACACCCACCATTGATCAGCTTCACCCTCCATACAATAAGCCTCTAGGAGAACCTTCTCTTGTTCAGAACATTGAAGGATGGAGAAGATCTTTTCAATGGAGTTGATCGATTGATCATCGATCGTGGGATCAGATGATCCACTAAAAGTAGGAGGACTTTGTCTCATGAAGCTCTTGATAGCGACTAGTTATTTCTTAGGGGGTTTTGGACGTTCCTCTTGACCCATTTTTCTATTCAAAACTTGAGTTAGCTAAGAGAGAATCATGAAAAAGTTCGCGATTCCCACACCCATTGGATTGGTCATCTCATTAGTATAGTCATCACACTGATCTTCACAACGGTTATTAGCCCGAGTCCTCCTATTACCGGCCATTGGATGGAATAAAAGTAATGTTACGGGTAACACATAAAGGGTAATCCAATGACAAAAGTTGATGACTTATAAATAAACTTTTATTTCCTTAACTCATGAATCTATAGGCTACAATCTAGGCTTTTCATGATCTACATTCTAACATATATTCTTAGGGGTTTTCTTTATTCCCTTAATTGTAAATTTTCTAATGCATATCCCCCAGGAGTGTCGTAACCAAGAGTGCAGCAGCTCCTGTTGTCGTGCACCAGTTCCCGTTCGAGTCTAGCTCAAAGCGGTGTTTTCAGGTTTTACCCCTAGGATACATCTGTGCCAGAGATACCTCTATCTGCTCGTATCCAGATAGGTATGTATTTGCTTGATAACCAGCTTACTCAATACTCACCAAAACATAGGGATGTTTTTATTATACTTAGTCTTTCCTCTAAGTCTCTACTATGGTTTTCTAATCATAATCCCAAAAATAACAAAAACTATCCTCTGATACCAACTATGGAAACCCTGCTTTTATTACAAACATAAACATGATTTATTACATAAAACATCACTTGATACAACAAAGATGATAGAGAGGTTTAGTGTCTTTGGGGATTAGTATCATTACATAAAAACTTAAAACATGAAATACAACATCTTTATTGAAAACATCCTTTACATGACCACTAAATTCCCTCGTACTTAGCACTGCATGGGATAACCTGAGGACATGCATAAGAAAAGGGTGAGCTATAAAGCACAGTAAGGGAGTACACATGGAATAGCATGAGGAGTACAATACATGTTAGACATTCGGAATATTAATAGATCATAAAAGAAACATGAACATAAAGGCATGATAAAGCATGATAATCAAGACATGGAAATGTGGCAACAACACTTAACATGGAATTAGCATGAGCCAAGGCTCATTGCACATGGAGCATGAGTAAATCCTCAATGCACATAAAGCATGAGTAAACCCAAGTTTAAAATGAATTAGAATGATTCAATACTCATTGAACATGACGTATCATGATACTATACTTTACACAATGCATTTGAGCGCTATAAGGGTGCACCCTTATTAAACATTTCATTTCATGCATAAGTGTGCAACATGGATCATAAAACATGGGTTCATAAAAAATAATCATTTATTCCACGATAAAGGAATTTGGAATTCATATATGAAACATTATAATCAATAATTAAATGTTCATATAGGTGAATACCCTTGATGGATAAATGGGCATGGTATTCACTACACAATGGCATTGGCTTAGAAAATCGGTGCGATTTCGGCAGCGTAATGGCGTGACATAAGAATTCATAGAAATGGATGATGAGAGAGAAAGGGGTACCTCATCATATTTACATGTAATGGACAGTAAGGTGGTCATATGGATACATATCCCAACAATTGTAATGGAATTTAGATTCATGATACAAAATTATGGCTTGAATGTAAAAGAAGAGAGAGAAGTTCCTTTCAGAATTTCAGCATAGTAACGGGTGTACATGGGAGGCATTTAATAAGAGAGAAAGGGGTATCCCATCATTCAAAAAATTATAGGGCAGTATGGGGGAGGTGAATAACCATACCCCAACATTAATAATTGAAATTAAAAGGGAAATACAACTTAAAGAAAATTGACAAAAAGGAGAAAGGAAGAAAGAACCCTTAGTTGGAAGTGTGCTTCCAAAGGCTTGGGAGAGGCTTGAGAGAGGCTTATTGGGAGCTTGGGGCACCTTGGGAGGATTCTAGAGAGAGTAGTACAGAGTTTGGACGAACTCTAAGGGATTTTGATGAAGAGGAAGTGGTATATTGGGTGGGTTTATATAGGAAAGGTGAGGGAATTCTTTATTATACAGGTTTGGGTCCCCTTACATTAAATTAATCCAAACCACAAACCATCACATGGTTTTTGCCCATGGTTTTTGGAAAATGGAAGAGGAAAACAATATCTTATAAGGCCAAAGTCCTAAATTCTTAAAATAATAGGGTTGCTTATGTGGAGGTGAGTCACACTCCCATGGAAATTAATTTAAAAAGACAAGTTGATTAATAAGTCTTGAGGGGTCCATTAATGCTTTGAAAAGTAAGTCAAACAAACCAAAAATCACAATATTTTAATGTTAAAACATATATTTCCCAAAAAAAAATCTTATAGTATTTTATTACATAACTATTGGGTCATTATGATGTCATAAAACACATTATATATTTAAACGGTATTGAATTTTTACCCAGAAATTTGACTATCTCAGAAAATTATGAAAAATTTACTGTTGGATAATTTTGACGTCCTGATTCCAGAAATAACATTTATTTTATCTAAATAATTTTCTAAATATGTCAATTTTCACTTCAAAAATAAAAACCGACATTTATCGAAAATTCTCAGGTTTTGACAGAAATTACTTTAATACCTTAACAAAAATTTTAATTGCATTCATTAAATTATAAGATATTTTATATTTAATAAAAATTAATTTAATAATAATATTATTATTTTATTAAAATATTTTTTAATTCATAAATCCCTTAATTTAATAAAATAGATTTCTTAATTAAATAATAACTAAAAACACCATTTGTACTTTAAAAACTATTTACAATGCATCAATAAAGACTAGAAATTATATTAATTATTATATAAAAAAATAATGTACATGAACATAGTACTAATTATTTGTTAGATAACCCCTTCAAACAGCCTCCTAAGACCTAAGGGTAAGGTGTGAGATGGTGACAGACTCTTGGGGTGGCTTAGATAACATCGCTCGAGTGGTAATTTCTATTAACATTTACTTCTCCCATAGAAGGTCTCGTTCGAGCTTGACATGATGAAGCTCAGCATGGGCTTGGTCAAGAGAGAAGCCCAAAGATGCCACCTCTTTTCCGAGCACTGAAAAATGGACTTTGTATGGGTAAATTCTACTGGATGGGGCCGTCGTTTCCTTTGTATGAGTAAATTGGATTTGTAATGCCCTATATTTATACTAATCATGTGATCACTGTTCAATGACTATATTAGCAATGGTCAAATTTCATAACATGAAACCAAAGAAGTTGACATATTATATAAACATAAAGAGACATTTAATTAGATCAATAGGGATTTCCATTAATGAAACTTTGGGTCGTTACAACGGTGATTCTTTCTACAATTATCACATAAGGAAAAATCCTTCTTTCCCTTATTCATTTTATCCATCTTTCTCTCTACCATAATTTTCTTCTCTAGCGTCAATTAAAAGTCGTAGGACTCAAAGAATTCTTTACATATCTTATTAACACATGATATTATTTCTTTAGGTGATGATAACAAATGTGAGACTATTTCATTCCTAAAGTTTGGATTAATACCATGAAAGATATGACCTTTATTACTCTTTGGATCATGCATATTTCTAGAGTTATCATTCCTTTTATTGGGTTCCATTTATAAATAAAGGCATAAAATAGTTTAGTTTATGAATCCCAATTCATAAATTGAATCTTGTAAAATACCTAACGTAAATTGAAAATATTATGCATATAATCTATAATCCGAAAAAAATATTTTCTTTGAAGAAGTATTTACTCTTAAATCATTCATAATGTCTTGTAATAAAAATGTGAGTTATCCTAAGAATATCTCTCAGGAGTGTCATTATCAAGAGTGCATCAAGGCCCATTGTCGTGTACTAGAATACCCCAGGTCAAGCTCGAAACTCCTTGTTAGAGTTTTCACTCCTAGGTACATCTGTGCCAGAGCCGCCTCTACATTCTCATATCGAGATAGAGATGTATTGATTGGAAAATACTGAAAATCTCTTCATTAACAAAATTCTAGGATGGTCTTCTATACTAATCCTCAAAGTCTATCTAAGGGTAATTTTATCTAATATTTTATTTTCTAAATGTAGTTTCCAAGGATTTTACAAAACATACTCTCATACCATTTGTAATACCCCGACCCTAGTTACCCGAAGTCGGTTCATTATTTTAATACATTGGCATGATTATAAGGAATCAAGTCCCGAAGAACCGACCAGTTTAGCATTCGTGGAAAATAGATTTCATACTTTAACATTAAATTACACCTTCTAACATATAACACATCATAAATAATCCATTGATAATTCCATTGTTCCCTTAGCTTATCCCTACATATCAAACTTAATTCAATTCTGCACATCCTAAAAAAAATAAAACATTTAAAGGGGTGAGATCAGATGTTTAGTAAGGATAACAATATGGCAAAAACTTTCATAAATAAGAATAAACATTTAAGTAAATGTATAATTTGAAAACAAAATCCTTTTAATTATACACTTCAGTATAATATTGAAAATATAAATCGAATAATACTATTTTTATTCAAATGGATATTCTACTTGTCAAATAATGACAAGAAATATCAATAGCCTATTTCATATTGATGGAATACATAATGTCGGGCAACATAACTACATAGTCAAGGCCTCATTCCAAGACTACTGATAAGATGCTGTCAGGGCCATGTGCCAAGACACATGATTGTCTCATGATACCTACTGATGCATTAAGGAGCTACAGCGTGCTCCACCCATCACTTACTATGTCCAATGCATTTCTTATATGAAAATTCTGAATCATAACATAAACATTTGTATTAAAATATCCATAAAAAATGTCAATACTCTAACTATATACCATTAATGGTAAAAAAATAGTACATACACAATAAAACATAACATAACTCATTCAATACGATATTTATGATATCATTATGATAAATTTACCTTGATCAAGAATACTATCCCATAAAGGATGTTGACAATGTTACAAATGATCAGTAAAATTCATTGAGAGAAATATCTAATTTTAATGAAATAATTTAAAAGTCACACAATTTATAAAGGAATTAATTCAAAATATAGTTTTGAATCAATGTGTCACATACCACATTCAAACTTTTTTAATGGAAATATCATTTTAAAATAATCATGTATATATAAATAAATTCTTAAAACCATTTTGAAAACATGGACATTAATGATAAAGGTTTAGAAGAATAAATCATTAAAACATTTAAAATGATTTTGTTTGTAAAATAGACCCTTAAAAAGAATCCGTTTGAAAACTATTTTTTGAAACTTGGACATGGATAATAAATATGTCCCAGTAAAAACATACACATAAATAATCTCTAATAGTAATGAGATTGAGGAATTAAGATTTACCATGTAATTTTCCATGGGTAAGGGAACATTAAACTCTTGTATAATATTTAAATCATTATTATTAAATTATTCAAGAACTACATACATAAATATGATATCATATATGATTTATAATATTTATTTGTTAATAATATTTTAGTAGTATCATTGTTTTAGGTGTGAACTAATTCATTTTCCATTATATGTTATGTTACGTAATTCATGTTTGTTATGGATAGGATGTATTTGATTCATATCCAGAATGATATTATGTTCTTAAATATTATTTTGAATAATCAAATGAAAATTATTTTTTTATTGTTACAATGGGGATTTAATCTCATCGCGTTCATGAAGACGGTAATCTATGTGTACGCACAAACAATACTTCCATTTCATGTTCATATTTTAAAAGGAAAGAAAAACAAATGATACATAGGTATATTATTGTTGAAATAAAATATAATATTTTAAAAATGTTAGGTATGTTCATTAACCACATCCATTTTACGTTCCATTTATGGTATGAATATGTCAAATCACTTTGAGGGAGTGGTAGTCCGCACTACCTCAAATGAAATTATCTAATATATACAACATGAAAAGAATAATGGTATGATATAAAAGGGAATTACAGAAAATTATAGATAAATTATATATCATAAATATCACATATAATTATAGTTCCATCATAATGGTACCATAATAGGTGGTAGTAGAAGATTGAACAATCATCGTTTTGCGAGGCAGTAGTTGACCCTCCACAGAAACATTATATTCTATACCCATTAGATGGAGGTGTGTGTAAATGTAGTTCAAATACTTTACATAGAAACAACCTAGTATATTTAGGATACCGATGTTTTTATATAATAAAATAATAATGATAGTATAGGGGTTGGATAAATAAAAAAAATAAATAACTTAAGAGGAGATGTTACTTTTAAATCGGTTAACTCCATTTGGTTTGAACAAAAAGGCTTCATTGAGGTTCCTTATGCCTAAGGTAAGACTTATAATAGTAATAGAGGGATTCATGTAGATTAATTGGGCTGAGGATGGTTTAGAAAAAGGGCTTGAGAGGTGAGCTAAATGGGTTAGAGGTGAGGGATATTTATAATGGCCTGGATGGGCTCTTTAGAAATTTTTGAAAATTTTATTTTATTATATAATGATTTTAGGTTTATAAATTTACAAAACACATTAAAGTCGAATATTAGATGACTACTGATCCAAATAAAATCATCCAATAATAATTAGATAGGTTTTGGATATTGGTTTAATTTTTATAATCTTATTAATTTAAATCATTTATTAATGAGCTAAACACTGCATCATTGTTGAGTAATAAATAACTTTACTTATATGACGTCTAAAAAGTATATAAAAACCCATGTTTTATGAAATGATTATAGATTTTAAATGAACATTTATAGTTGAATTGATAACTTATATAACCCCATGTAAAAATTGTTTTAGTAAAAGATATATGTTTATGTCATTTTTTCCGTTACTTTAAATTAATTAATATAATGTGTCATTATCACTCTCAAGTGGCTCCATGGGGTCCAAAAATAGACCCAAGGATTCACATGGTTAGGAATGTATCACAAAATAGGAATATGACTCTTGTTATGGTAATTTAGTATTATTATTATAATATTTGTTTACCCTTATTTACAGGATTTACCCTTTAACCATGGTAAATAAAATATTTACTTAAGTAAATATTCATAATGTCTAAAAATAAAAGTTATGTATTTGAACAATTTATACCACATAATTACAAATATGGAAATTGTTTCTCCAAATTTAAAACATAGAATTCGTAGAAATTTATTTAAAATTATTTCCCATTGTCAAAATAAAAAGCGTGTTTTTAAGAAATAATAACTATCAAAAGATTGACAATTGTTTATGTCTAGTTTAAATGTTAAATTACATAAAATGACCTAAATTATATTAAATTATAAAAATAAAATATAGTGATACTTTAAAACCGCTCAAATGTATAATTTAACACTATAAATTATTTTAATTAAAAAAGTTTTTTTCAATTAAAATTTAATATTTTTCATTATTCATCGAAAAATGAAAGTTATCAGAAAAGTACCAAAAAATTATACAAAATAAAATTTTATTTCCCTTATTTAATGAATAATTTAATTTCATTAAATTTAATATATAAAGGGTAAAATATTTTTTTAAAAAAATATCAAATAAAATGCGTTAAAATTGCATATTAAAAAAAAATTTATATGAAAACAAGGAATTTTTTCTTATATAATTTCCAAAAAACAAATAATATTGATTCAAAAATTATATAGAGTATATAAAATAAATAATTTAGTTAATATTATTCATAACCACATTTTGAACGGCTAATTTTGTAAGTGATGGAGAACTCCAACTTGGTGTTGCATGTAGAGAAAGTTATTGAATTACATTGAAGACGTATTGTTCTATGAAATTGTGGGGTGTTGCACTATGATTTAATGTTTTCCAAAGTTGTATGGGTTTATTTCACAATCTAATTGTTATTCAAGAATTTTTTTAAGTATCTTCTAGAAAACTTATTTTGATAATTATATCGTAATCACAATTAATTTTATTTTAATAAAATTATTTCTTTAAATTATATTTTTTACATTAATTTTCCACACCTTATGTCCCCAAGATTCCAAACTATTTTTTTAAAGAAACAATAATTTAGTTTTCTACTCATATAGGAACATTTTTTTTGTTGCCCATATTTTCCATAATTTTTTTGAAGAATAAATTTATTTTTATAAAAAATATTTTAGAACAAAATTTATTCTTCATCCTTAAATTAGATGTTTTTTAGTTGTTCCTACTCCACAATCCATTTTATTATAATTTCAATATCCACTTTTTATTAAATTAGTAGCAAATTGAACCATAAACTTATATGCATTCAACAATGATAAAAAAGATTCAAATTTTAAATTTTAAACCTCAAATTCATAATTCAAACATTAAATATCATTACTACATCATGAAATACCCCACATCAAGTTGAAAATACATGAATTTTGGTGAAAATACCTTCATTGAATCCACACAAGATTCAGTTTTAGGAATTATTAAATATCTCAATTGAATCAAGATCTAGTTTGACTACACATGTACATATGGTTATTCGAGCTCACTTCTACCATCTTCCTGGCCTATCCACTCAGGAAGAGGGGAAAATAATTTTAGATATTTAGGCTACGGTTACATACAGGAGGTCACACTACATTACAATAACTCATTCTAGGAGAGGTAGAACCACCGCCCATTTCATATGGACCTTTGAAAGATTCCACAACAAGACTTGCTCCAGAGATGGAAAATGAAGAGAAAAAATTATCCTTTCCTTGAGTTTTAGAAGCCATCTAGGAAAAATCCACGATTTCAATTTCTACCTTATCTAAATAGAATTGGGGACAACAAGTGATATTCCATACTCCAATCCCAATGAATAAATCCTTCTAGGATGAGGAATAGTCCATATGCATTTTAGCCTTCCTTCATTATTAGAGATTAAGTCCATCTTCATCAATCACTAGAGGTTTACCCTTATTCACTATAGACCTCTATAGATACTTTTGATCTAAAACCGCCACCACAATAATAAGTGATAGGAACACCCGATCAGCCCCACACTAGACACATTCACTTCAAACCACTTGGGGAGCTGAAGACCAAGATTTTATTTCTTGGAGGAATATCTATACTCCAAAGAAAAATCCACATCACGATCCATCCAATAAGGCCTAAGAAAATAGTGAGAATGCGGGAAAAACTAAATGAAGTCCATACAAACCCTCTAATACCCATTATCAATTTGGATCTTAGGTAGAAAATCATAGTTTTCAGTGCTGAAACTAGGGAGCCAGTGGTATCTGAGATTGGGGCTTGTATAGATGAGAAATCTGACACCTGCACATTGGTTGGAGGGTGAATAGGTTCTTATTACATAGCGGTGGACACTTCCACCCTAGCATCTCAGGCTGGGGATGACATCCTCGATGATGAAATTAATGGTTATGATATCTAGATTTCTAATTCCATTGGGAAAATAAATTATAAAAATAACCAAAAACCTACTCATAGACAAATCGTTTCCAAAAGCCTTTCTCACCACACACCGACAGCCAGATGAAATGAAGAAGAACACAAGAAAAATGAAATTCAATGCATCCATGCACAATCCATTGATGTAACATATTAGTGGTAAAGACATAATCCCTCAAAAACACATACGGTCACCAATACACATTAAGAAACTATGGTTTTGAAAAGAAAGAGTCATAATAGGAAGCTATATCTATAGGGATTGGCACTAACAATCGTGTCCCATTTATAAATCAACAATCCACAAGAACAGGAGGAGTGGGAGGTTGTCGCACCTCTATGACTCACATGACCCAACATGGGAAAAATCCTTGATCTAATGATCATGGATGCTAAAATGGAAAGGATCAAGTACCTCAATTGTTACCTCTCTTTAGAATTCGTAAGAGGAATTCACATACCTTGCGAAGATACCCAAAGGGGGATTGTCTGGACTAAACATTGAGACCAGTGTATGCGAATGAATCACCACAACTTCATGGAATTAGTAAGGTGTAAATTAGAACATCGAATACCATTGGCACGCTATTGATCAAATTTTAGGAGGGTATCCAAGAAATATTCCATTGATACATCATTGATAAAACATTCTAAAATTATGAACCTTGACCTTGATATGGAATGAAATTCCAAAGACCATTTTTTATTTAAAAAAATGGTTTATTTCTAAATCACCTTTTATGGAGTCAAATCATATATTTTCTTAAAGAAACATCAATTATAAATATCAACTACATCCCCAGTAGTCTGACTCTGAAGTAATCAAGAAGTATTATGTCCAATCAATATTAATTGTGCCACCTCAACTAAACTTCTATTTATTCAATCCACAAAAATCCTTATTTTAGGGTGTGTTTTCTGAGCCATATTTATGATTTATTACATGTTTTTCAAGATTGTTTTTAAACATTAAGTTTTCATATTTACCACCATTATTATTTTTTATATTCTTCATAGAATATCCAAATTAATTTTCAAAACATATATTTAAGATCGTAAAATTTTGGGAGCCCATGAATAATGATTCAAAATCATAATACATGTATTGTGAGAAAAATAAATATTAAATTAAATAAATTACACATCTCAATTTATATAAATAATTCTTTTTGGTATGCATATATCGTGAAGTATAAGTTCCTATGGTAGGGTTGAGTGTATCTCATCTTTATTTTATAATGAGTTTTTACTCATTTCTTTATAACATATTTAATAACACCAATATCATTTTCTAATCATGTTTGGAATACCAAAAATAATTTCCTTATTTGTTAGCCTATTTTATTCATCTAACTCATATGAAAAAAACTTTTATACCACATCTTATTTTCTTCCAACATGCTCATATTTCATGTTATTGTTTCCTCAAAAACATGATACACTTTTTAATTGGTTGATTTTCATTTTTGAATGCCATTACCATTATAAAATATTTTAAAATTAAAATAATATATTCTAAACAAAACATAATTTGTTTTATTATAGAGATGTCAATAATAGAACGATTTGGGCTTCATTCCACTAGAAAATATCGACCTTGTGTATCTTAACTATTCTTTTCCAATGATTGTATATCCAAATCCTTTGATATTGAGTGACAACTCATTTCAATAATTTACCATACCTTATTTTTAATATTTTACATTAATTAAAAAATTTCAAATCTCATGCCATATGTAAAGTACACCCACTATCCAAATTCCACGATCATTTTCATTTTAAATCATTGATGTTAGTTTTAAAACTCTTGCGTTTTCATTTACATTTTATTCATTAACATACATATTTAGAAATTTATCATATAATTTTTTATAGTTGAAACATAACAAGACATACATTATAAAGATGTCTATGCTATTCAAATGTTTCATAGATAGTTTCAAGGGGTTGAAATATATTTTCTATTTTCATATTAGATTTTTCATATTTAGTTACTAGAGTGGGATTAATCTACATAAAATATTGCATTTCGTACCTCCTAGAGTCATTGAAATTTTTATGATCAAAACAACACATTTTCATAGTATTCCCAAATCTTTTTACATATTGAATGTATTCCAAGAAGACATATTTTTCGTTATACAATGCATTTTTCTAGAAACTATGTACCCACATTCAATAAACCATATTACTTTACACCATATTACATTGTTGTGTACCAATTTTATGGTATACTTCAGATATATTTTTATTCAATTTTAATTAATTCTTAGTCTTATCAGATTCTACCCCAATATAATATGTTGGATTAAAATTTGGTACATTTGAAATTTCATAATTTCCCATTCCAGTAGTTTTCACCATAAACATTGTTTCTTAAATTTATTTTTATTCTAAACATCTTCAATAATGTTTTTATTCTATAAGGATGGTTTTTATTCATCCTTATAAGGTATAATTTTTTTAAACATTCACTAGATTCTGCAATTGTGTTTTGGATGTTTTTTATTCCCATCTTAACTAAAAAAGTTATTATTTTAAAATATAAAATGCTTTCTACTTAACATTTATATTTTTTTTCAACATTAACGGTGAGATTATTCTCTGCATCATGTATCATTTTCTAATCCTCAACCACTAATACAAATATTTATTTTTCATCAAGGAAATGATCTATGGTTTTTGTGAAATATATTATTTCTTCAACTTCCCATTCTTCTTTTCACATATATCAACAATTAAATGACATTATTTTAATATTATCTTAATAATAAACTTTATCATAGTCTTTTTTTATTATTATTCTTTAGAGATACTTATTTGAAATCTATTAAAATTTTCATTATCCAATTTTACAATAATTAATTTTTTAGCAACATCATTAATATAGTTTTCAACATCTATATTATAATCATCTTATTCCACACATTTAGACAAAACAAGTCTATTTTAAAATATAGTGAACAAGTTATCATTTCTATTTGAATAAGATTTAGTGTTTTACGTCTCTTATTTAGATATATTCTTAAATTTATATCTTCTTTATGAATTTATTCCTTTTCTATTCACTGTGGATAATTTACTTCAAAATTATCAGGTGCTCTGAAAATAAATCACTTCTATTGTAACTTTAATATGTACTTATATATTTCTCTTTATGAATTTTTAGGAAAAAAATAAAAAAAAATCATCAATTTTTTTATATACATCATATTCAGTGTCAAATTCATAGACTTATTCCCATAGAAAATTCATAGAGTTTTCATTTGTTAGCTTATTTGAAAGATTCATCTTGATAAATCTTTCCTTTGTGCTTTATAACATTTCCCCTTTTAATTATATATGTGATGATAATTCTATAAATATTATCGGGTGATTATGTTTTAGGATATCTATCATATATGGATGATATGTTTCCCTCAAAATATTCAAAAGTAATCCATCAAATATTTTCCATGATAGCTAAATATTACTATATTTCACAAATACATCTTATGTTGATTACAATGTAATTAAACCTTGAAAATAATTAACCAATAGAATCATCGTAACACATTATAAGATCTTCACACATTAATATCATGTTTTAAACCTTTTTATGCACATTTTTATTCCATTTATAATAGTTCTTCAACTTATCCTAGATTAATTTAGCTATTCCAATACCTCTGACACTCATAAATTCACATTAAAATGGCTGGGAAAGTATACATCTTTATTACTCCAAACATTTTGAAAATTCTTTTTATGGGTAGATGTTAAGGAAAAACCCTCAGTAGGATGATGGAAACAATCAATATTACCTTCCACAACATCATAGATAATGGATATATGACAAGATAACATTCTATCCTTTGAGATATGATATTTATTAACATATACAATTGAAAACCCCATATTGTTCGTATATTTTTAAACATCCATGGATACTTTAGTTTTCATTAAACATTAATAAGTAGTAAATATAGGAAACCTAAATCTAATACAACTTGAATGAATGAATCCGGATTTGTGTAATCCCTTATAGAAGGTGGTGGTGAATTAGTGATCTTCTCATTTTTCATTTTCTTACAAAAAAATAAACTCCACCTCTCTTTATTTGATCACTTCTATAACTTTTTTATATTCTCTATTATGAATCTTTTTCATCTTATCACCTATGAGAACAATTATTTTATGCCAACTAAAAAAACATTGTTTTATATCAATTTTCTAATTTTATATTCAACCATCTATCTATTTAATTCTGTAAAAGTTCCCCCCAAAACCAACAAATTGACCAAAAATATTTAACCCACTAACTACCATTACATAGAAAATTGTTTTATGAAAATTAATTATTTATAGTGAACATTAAATTCATATATCCACCTCAGACATTGAACATCTGAGTCAAAATATTTTTAAAAAGTGACTCCATTCAATCTTCAGTAATGTTAGTAACATTCCTTAAGATTTGGTATCACAAATAATCTTTAGAAATTCTTTAAATATTTGATATTATAAAATGTTTCCCTTCATTATTTATATGATATTTAATATCCATTTAAGAATCATCACATTTATGACATTAAAAAACATTTTTAGATATATTTTAACAATTAATCTGATAGAACATACTAACATATCTTCTATATGGTGTTTCATCAAAAAATTGTAGGAACTTATAAAAAATTAACAACAGTTTATTCCTTGATATGATGAATTTGATTATAAATTATTTATATTTTCCTTCTATTGGAATCATTTGTCTGATGATCGTCATAATTGTTTTTTAATAATTCATATAATGATGACCCTGTAATGAGCTGAATGATTTTGTAAGATCATTTCATAACAACATTAATTCAAAACCTTGCACAAGTCCATCTTATACAATCTTAACACAAGAAAAAATTCTGATATACAATGAACATGAACAAGTATTCCTAGTGGGAAACAAACCATTCCATTATCTGATGTCTTTTGAAACTCTGATCAATATTATGGACTCTTGTTGATATATTAACCATAATTCCGTTGTTTAATCATAATTTTTTTAAATGATTCATTTCATTAAATGTTTTTTTAAAACACATTGTACTGTTGAAAAATAAAATTTTATAATCCTTGATCTTTGAATCATAAAACTTTATAATTTATTAGATAATGTATTTACACCATCACATTTTTTTAATATAACCAGCTTGTTGTACTCCACAAAACTTCATAACATTAAACTTATATAGCCACAACACAAATTATCTTTTTTACTCAATCATAGATCAGTATAAACTTCAATAATCATATTCTTTAATAATTTATGTACAATGAGTCATCTTTTGATTTAAACTTCAACGAACATTCTACCTGATGGAACTTATGTTCTACCTTCAATAAACATTATATGTGACGCTATATGTATTGTGTTATATATGATGAAATACATTTATTATACTTTGTAAATCAAAATTTTTAAGTGATTTATATTATATATAATGATAAATATTTTACATATAATAATAAAATAATATACTATAAGAAAACAATCCTAATAATCACCACCTAATATTTTTTTGGTCTCAATAGTCTGAGATATTTACAGACGCATCCCATTTGGGTTTTGATTATTTTTAACGTAGAAATGGGAAGTTTTCTCCGATGGGTCTCAGAAGTTGAATAACCTTGAACATAACTATTCAACTCATTACCTGTAGTTTAAAGAAGTGATTTAATAAAATATATAGTGACATCACATCATCAATGAGTCTATTTTGGACTTCATTGATCAAATTATTTTGATGTATATAATATCCCATTGGGATTGAAACCTATTTCAGTAGAGGTTGGTGGAGTTTTTATATGATATTGAATTTGAGATCTCCTAAATCCTAGGAAAGGGGAATGTGATAACTCATGGAAAAATATATAAGTTAAAGAGAGATGTTTTTTAGGATTTTTAATATTCTAAAGAAGATATTGGAAGAGATTGAAGTGATTAATATTAATATATAGTAAGTGATTATAAGATATTTACTATTTCAGATGATATTGGAAATTTCCCTGATGCAGTAGTGTGAGTATGCTTAGTTGTAGGGCTTTGAGGTACATTTAAGTTATGTATGTGTCATTTGTAGTTTTTTTACTGTGATGTACTGAGGATAGCTAAAATAAAATGTTATTTCATTAAAGGTTGTACATTACATTGATCATGCATTAGGGTTTTCTTTATGAGTTTCTCATAATGAATTTATTAGTTATTATAGGTGTATCCAAGATGTATCATGGCTTGAAGAAGCAGGATCCGTGTTTTGGGATGAATCTATTAGTATCATAGCTCATGAGATGGTGGTAGGTATGTCAATAAGTAAAAGTTAAAAACTATGTTCCTGGATCTTTTTTTGAAACCCATGTATATACATAGATGTGATTTATAGAACAGATTTGTGGACTTAATCATGGGTTAAACCAATCCAACTGATTTTGTGATTCCATTTTTTTGTAATCAAGGACTGATAGAAAAATTCAACATGTTTATTGGAGACCAGGGTGTCATGTGTTGGGGTTTCGGGAGAAATAATGTATATTGATGTGGTAATGATACTCCACAAAGTACCAAAGGCCATTATATATTACCAAGATGATCATTTACCACAAACTTATAGCGTGTATTGAAAGATTCATTTGGATCTTATTTACTCCTTAACACTGATTTTTTAACCACAAAAAGATAGGAATATAGATATAAAAATCCACAAGTCTATGTAAATGTTATGGAATTTGGTCTTCAAATTTAATAGATAATGGGTGAACCATATTCAATTGGTTTAGTTTTCCTACAAAAAAATATATCACTCATCAATTAGTATGGATCTATTCAAGACATTGTATGGGAGACCTTATCATTATTTATTGTGATACATAGAAGATTTATATTCAATAATACTTTATCATAATGTGTTGAAAATAACAATAACGATGATCTAGGTGGTTCAAGACTAGATGGAAGAATAATCAGACTACTATAAATATTATATAGATCATAGGTGTATGTCACGAACCGCCCTCGGGGTCCGTGCCGTGACTACCCCAAGCCCGCCTTCCATAGGCCAGGGGCTGGCGACTAGCACCAAGGCGTAAATCCTGGTAAAAAGGGAAGGCATTGCCTTTGTAAAGTAAACAAACACCACAGAGTAAACAAGCGGAAAGTAAATGGGCCAGAATACAAACCCAAACTGAAAGTAAAGTACAACTCGAAAGGGAAAACAGCAACTGAAAAGTAAAGCCGCTACTCCGAGCTATCCACTGGAAATCCCACCTGAAGGGTGGGTACAGATAGCTCCTCTGCTCCACGGGTCCCGCCGTCCGTTCCGAGCACGTCCTGCCCAGTGGTCCACCTCCGGGTACCGTCCCGCTCTGCGAGCCTCAGCTAAGGTCAACGCTGTCCGTCGTCTGCAACCAACACAACGTAGTGCGGGCAAAGCCCGTGCAGGGGTGACTATAAGCTACTCAGTAGGGACCCCGAGACCCCTGAAGGTCTCTCAAATCCACAAAGGATAAACCACGAAGAAAAGTAACAATCACGAAGTAACAACCGACACTAATTAGGTATATGCCCATACATATACCTAAGTCATCAATTCAAATACGCTCCAACCTCCGAGCCCAAGTACAACTCAGTCCACACAGGAAAGTAAACGTATTCCACACAGGAAAGCAAAACGTAATCCACACAGGATTGCACAACACAATCCACACAGGAAAGCAATAGGATTCAGCTCACACAGGTAAACTTCTTCAAGGACGATAAAGATGATCACTGATCCATCTAAGTCGTCGGACCCACGAAGGATCGATAGGTAACTAACCCCCGAAGAAGACCCACACAGGATCGGGCTCACACAGAACCTGTAGGCGCTGGCTCACACAGAACCGCTGAGCGCAAGGACCCACACAGGATCGGGCCCACACAGGACCTGTAGCACTGATCCACGTAGGATCGCTGAGTGCTATAGTCGTCGTCGTCGAATCCACACAGGATCTCCGTACTGTCGTCGTCGCAGTCACAGTAGCAGTAGTAGCAGTAGAACAGTCGCAGCCAGCACTAGGGTTCCCGCACATAGAAAGCTCGTTCGGAGGGTCCGCTCCACGAGCCGAGAGGCTGATACATCAACTGTCACGAAGACCAGAGTTGATGTATCCAAAAGTTCTGTATTGTCAACAGGAACTCAACGCAACAGACGGCGCGTCGATCGGACGCCCGGTCTGAGAGTTATTGGCATTTTCGTCTCCGGGGCCCGGTTGGTTTTTAAGGCAAAACCAACCCGACCGTACTCCACCTGCGTCCAAACCTCGGGCGGAGTATGCCAAAAGATCCGTCTCACTAAGAGGAACACAACACAGCTGACGGCACGTCAATCGGATGTCCGTAGCTCAAGATATGAGCGTTTCCGCTCCGAAGGCCCGGTTGGTTTCGTGAACGAACCAACCCGGCCGAACTCAAAGTAAATCGAAACCTTGAGTGCGATATACCAAAACGACCGTCTCGATCTAAGGATCGTGTTGCCGCAGACGGTTCGTCATTCGGAGGTCCGAGGCTCATGATATGGGCCAAAAACCGATTCTGGTTCGAAACGGGGGGGTCCGGGTCCGGGCCAACCCGGCCCGACCCACCCCCCCCCCATGGGGCGGCGCGGCGGCGGGCCGCGGCGGCTGGCGCCTGGTGCCGCACGAGGGTGGCACGCGGGGGGCTAAGCCCCCGCTTCTTCAAGGTGGCGCGGCCTTTGTGTCGCGCCTTTGCAACAAAACGGCCCCCACGTGGGGGCCGGTTTTGGTGAGTTAAACCGGGGGGCTGCTGCCCCCCTTTCATGGAACCGCCCCCCTCTTAAAGAGGGGGGTTTTACATGCTGGCCGGGGGATTAATTCCCCCGGTTTAATGCCTTCCGGCCGGCCAGCTGGCCGGCCGGTTTTCTCCAACGAGACTGGAAAATTCCGGTCCCCCCTTCGGCTTTCGACGCCGGCGGCCCGGCCGCCGGTCTTCTCTTCCGCCGCGGCCCGGAACCGGCCGCGGTCTCCTCGTCCCGCCGCGGCCCGGAACCGGCCGCGGTGTTTGTCGTCCGGCGCGGTGCGACGGCACCGCGCCCCTTCGCCGTGCTTTGATATTCATTCAACGCGGCGCGACGGCGTCGCGTTCTTGTTGTTTCTTCCATGGTGCGCGTGCGATGGCATCGCGTAAGTTAAACGTACAATTATCCGCGTGGTGCGACGGCACCACGCCACCTTGCTTCCGCCCGCAATAATAAACAACATGAACGATGGAGGGGGGGTTCGGCCGTGTTCGTGCAGTCCGGCCCCCCTCGCGTTAACAATAACACTTATATAAAATAATCAAAAGCCTCACGTAGACATGCAATCCACGAGCAAGAAAAGAATAAGGAAACCAAAAAGAAATCAACAACCCCTACATCGGGTATAAGGTTCGAAGATTGTGAACGATCCGCGGAAGACGACGTCGCGGAGGTCGGGCGTCGCGGTAGCCATTCGTCAAATCCGATGACGAAGGGATGCGTTCGAAGAGACACGTCGTTGGAAAAACTTGTACGCCGACGAAGGTTGTCCGAGGAAGAAGTGGCGTCCCCTTCGTTGACACGGTAAACGAAGAATGGAGGTGCGGCGTTCTTCGTCGGAGCTTGAACGTTCTTCGTCAAGATGAACGTTCTTCGAGTTCCTCGTCAGAGTTGAAGAAGAAGAAGAGCTCTCCACCTCTCAAGAAGACAAACAAATAACCCAAAATAAAATAAGACAACATCTTATTTTATTATCACAAAACACATTAGAATTTCAAAAGTTTGAAATTCAAAAGGTTTAACTCCCATAATTAAATAAGTAACTTAAGTCATTTAATTAGGGGTTAAGAAAGTTGAGAGAAATTTGAAAGGATTAGGGGTTCGTGTGGGCCCCACCACACTTAATCCTCCCAAGGGAGGTTAAGTGGGTGTGGGTCCCACTTCCAACCACCTTTGATAGGTTTTAACAAGTTTTAATAAAATTGTTCTACACAATTTTATTTAACTCAAACTAAAAACCCCAAAACTAACTTTCAACCTGCAACAAACGCAACTCCCGAAAAGGTCTCCTTAAGCGAATATCGGTGCGGCGAGTTCATCGGTGCCCTCGGATTTCAATTCCGAGCACCGGATCAAAAGTTAGGAATTCCCGCTCGTTCGTTCACTGAACGTACCCGAGCCAAACTTCGGAAATTAATTCCGGGCACTCCGGGCCTCAGAATCAGGTGCCGTCTGAAACCGCGCTCTTGTAAAATTCTAAAGAAAATTAAGAAAAAAATTTCCCTTGAATTTTTACGGGTCTTTACATTACTCCCACCTCAGGGCTTTACGTCCCCGTAAAGATACATCAAAAACTAGGGAAACAAATGAGGGTACTGAGCACGCATCTGAGCCTCCCGCTCCCATGTGCTCTCCTGGAGATTCCCGTGCTGCCATCTGATGCGCACAAGAGGAATCGATCGCCCATGCAGGACCCGCTCCTGTCGATCCTCTATCTCCACCGGGACCTCCGTAAAGGTCGCCCCATCGTCAACGTCAAGCTCCCCATGGTCAATGATGTGCGTCGGGTCGTGCACGTATCTCCTCAGCTGGGATACGTGGAAGACGTCGTGCACCCGGTGCAACTGAGGTGGTAGAGCCAGGCGATAAGCCACCTCGCCAATCCTGCTGAGAATCTGGAAGGTTACGATGAAGCGCGGAGATAACTTGCCGCCTAGGCCAAATCTCTGAATACCACGTCGAGGTGAGACCCGCAAGAAGACGTGGTCGCCATCCTCGAACTCCAGTGGCCTCCGCCTCCTGTCAGCGTATGACTTCTGCCGGCTCTGAGCTGTCCTCATCCGCTCCTGGATGACCTGGACCTTCTCTGTCGTGGCCTGGACCATCTCCGGTCCCACCAGTGTTGACTCTCCAGGGTCTGTCCAGCACAAAGGAGATCTACAAGGTCGGCCGTACAACGCCTCGTACGGTGCCATCCCGATGGTGGAGTGGTAGCTGTTGTTGTACGCGAACTCCACCAAGGGTAGGTGGTCCTCCCAGCTACGACCAAAGTCGAGGACACAGGCACGGAGCATGTCCTCGAGTGTCTGAATGGTCCTCTCCGTCTGACCATCCGTCTGAGGGTGGAAGGCTGTGCTCAGACGTAGCTGCGTCCCGAATGCCTCCTGTAACCCCTTCCAAAGCCGGGAAGTAAAGCGGGCATCTCGATCGGAGACGATAGATGATGGCACGCCGTGGAGCCGCACAATCTCCTGAACGTAGAGACGTCCCAAGCTCTCAACTGAGCCCTGCTCTCTGATGGGTAAGAAGTGTGCCGACTTGGTGAGTCGGTCAACAATCACCCAGATGGAGTCGTGACCTCTGGAAGTGCGTGGAAGTCCAGTCACGAAGTCCATAGATATTCCGTCCCACTTCCACTCCGGAACCTCCAAGGGCTGTACCAAGCCCGCTGGTACCTGATGCTCTGCCTTCACCTACTTGCAGGCGAGGCATCGAGAAACGAACTCTGCTACTGCCTTCTTCATGCCCAGCCACCAGTGCTGTCGTCTGAGGTCCTGGTACATCTTCGCCACTCCAGGATGTACCGCCAAAGGAGAAGTGTGAAACTCCCTCAGCACTTCCTCTCGCAAAGTGACTGGTACCATGGTACGTCCCCTGAAAAGGATGTCGTGCTCTGCTCCAAGGGAGAAACCATCAGGTGCCTGTCCCGAGGATATCTGTGCACGCCGTGTCTCACAGTCAGCGTCCTCACGCTGTGCCTCTCTGACCCGCTGCAGTAGTGGAGGAGTGACTGTGAGAGACTGAAGAAAGGCTGCTCCATCCCTATCCACGAAGGATATCTGCAAAGAGGCTAGCTGCTCCGTCGCCTCCTCACGTAGCTGAATTCCCGTCCTCCTGCTGAGGGCATCGGCTACTACGTTCCCCTTCCCAGGAGTATAGACTATCTCAAAGTCATAGTCCTGGAGGAACTCGAGCCATCGACGCTGTCTCAGGTTCAGGTCCTTCTGAGAGAAGATATACCTGAGGCTCTGATGATCGGAAAAGACTGTAAAGCGCTCACCCATCAGATAGTGTCGCCATGTCTTCAGAGCGAAGACCACTGCTGCTAACTCCAGGTCATGGGTAGCGTGGTTCTGCTCATGCGGCCTCAACTGACGTGATCCATAGGCGATCACGGCCCATTCCTGCATCAGAACACATCCGAGTCCGGTCCCTGATGCATCGCAGTAGACTACGTACCCTACTCCCTCCTCAGGCAACCTCAAGATAGGTGCGCTAGTCAATCTCTGTCTCAGCTCCTGGAAGCTCTGCTGACATCTGTCTGACCACACGAAGGGTTTCCCCTTCTTCGTCAAAGCTGTGAGTGATGCTGCAACTCTAGAGAAGTCTGTAACGAATCTCCGATAGTATCCAGCTAGTCCCAAGAAACTCCGAACCTCAGTCACGCTCCTGGGTGGCTCCCATGCTAACACAGCCTCAATCTTCGCGGGATCCACTGCAACTCCCGCCTCAGAGATAACGTGTCCCAAAAAGTGGACCTCACGTATCCAGAACTGACACTTCGAGAGCTTACCATAAAGCTGGTGCTCTCGGAGTGTGTCAAGAACAACTCGAAAGTGATAGGCGTGCTCCTCCTCTGTCGTAGAGTAAATCAGAATGTCGTCGATGAAGACTACGACAAACCGATCGAGGTATGGCTGAAAGATCCTGTTCATGAGAGCCATGAACACTGCTGGAGCATTGGTTACACCGAAAGGCATAACCAAGAACTCATAGTGGCCATACCGACATCTGAAGGCCGTCTTCTGCACATCCTCGTCTCTGACTCTGAGCTGATGATAGCCTGACCTGAGGTCTATCTTCGAGAACCACCGTGCTCCCTTGAGCTGATCAAAGAGGTCATCAATCCTCGGTAGCGGATACTTGTTCCTCACTGTCACCTGTTTCAGGCGACGATAGTCAACACAAAGTCGCAAGCTCCCGTCCGCCTTCTTGGCGAACAAAATCGGGGAAGCCCAGGGTGAAACACTGGGTCGGATGAACCCCTTGCCCTGCAAGTCCTCCAACTGTACCCGTAGCTCTCGAAGCTCGGCGGGGGCCATCCGATATGCTGGAGTGGATATCGGGGTTGTCCCGGGGTACAAGTCAATATAAAAGTCTACCTCTCTGCGAGGAGGTAGCCCTGGAACGTCGTCGGGAAAAACGTCCGCAAACTGATCCACCACTGCAGGAAAACCAGGACTCCGCACGTCAACTGCTCCAAGGATAAGGCTAGCCAACTGATGAGTGATGGACTGTCCTCTCCTCCGCGGAAGTCCATCCTGTGCTGCTAAGGCTCCCTTCTCGCCGGTGAAGGTGAACCTGCTCCCGTCGGTGCGTACACATCGCACCTTGCGCCTAAAACAGTCAATCTGTGCATGGACCGTAGATAGCCAATCCATGCCCAAGATGACGTCGTAAGGCCTCGACGCTGCTACAAGAAGATCCCAGCCGAAGCTCTCGCCTCCTAGAGTTAGCTCACACTGCCGGTACCAGTGCGTAATCGTCGAGTCTGCTCCCGTAGGAGTCTCTTGCCGTAAGGATCGAGCCAACGGCTCTGTCGGAATCTCCGAGCTCCGTACAAGGGCAGCGGCTATGAAAGAGTGACTCGCTCCTGTGTCTATAAGAACTGCAGCAAGGGTGGAGTAGACACAGATAGTACCTCGAATCATCTCGGGTGCGCCGTGGTCGTAGGCCTCTGCTGCCTGGAGCTGTGCCTGTCGCTGCCCGCCAGCTCCATGTGGTCGGGGTGGACCTCCTGGTGGTGGTGGTGGCAGAGCCTCAAAGCGTCTCCCCCCACCGGCTGCTCGTCCAGATCCTCTGCCTCGTCCGCCTCCTCCCTACGGACCGCCACGGTCGACCCTCTGCCTCTGCCTCGGTGGTCCCTCAACCGTCTGCTGCTCCTCGGCACGGCGGGTCGGGCAGTCACGAGCCATGTGGCCCTGCCCGCCGCACGAGTAGCACTGACTGCCTCTCGTAAGACTGGCTCCGCGCTGTGTGCCCTGCACTGCTGAGCCAGTGCCCTGAGGTCGTCTGCCCGAAGGTCTGGTCTGTCTGGACCCCTGAGTCATCCGTCGACTGCCTGCTGCAGATGACTCTGCCACGTGCCGCCCTGCGGTGGGTCTCTGTGCTGGTGTAGACTCAGCAAGGAAGCTCTCGATCAGAAGAGCCCGCTCCAGTACTCCTGTCTGAGTCGGTATGCTGAGGGAGATCAGCGATGCCCTGATCTCGTGTCTCAAACCCTGCTCGAAGGTCCGGGCCTGGAAGAATGGGTCCCGTACCATGTCGGTCGAGTAGCGCGAGAGATCGGTAAATCTCGCCGAGTACTGAGCGACCGTCATGCTGCCCTGCCGCAGCTGTAGAAGCTCCTGGATACGCACCGCACGAAGGCTGGCTGGGACGAACTCCGAGCGGAAGAGGCCCTCAAAGTCCGTCCAAAGTAGAGATGCCTCATCGTGCACCTGGAGCATCAAGCTCCACCATCGTCCTGCTGCTGCGTGTAGTAGGCTCGCAGCGAGGATCACCATGAGGTCTGCTGGTGTCCTCACTAGCCTAAACACTCGAACTACTGCCTCCAGCCAGTCCTCTGCTGCCTGGGGATCCGTCTCCCCGCGAAACCTGGGCGGTCGCTGGTGCTGAAACTCATGCAGTGCGCTGAGGCGACGTGCATCGTCAGCGGCTGCTGCTGGAAGCATCGGGGGCTCGGCGGGTAGAGCTACCGCCGGTGCCACTACTGGCAAAGGGCCCTGCACCGAGGCCTCGTCGCTCGGTGGGCTGTCGTCTCGCTCGACTCTCGGAACCCTAGCTGGCTGTCGTCGTGGGGCCATCCTGAAAAGGAAACAAGTGCGCCACGGTCAGAACAGTATACCTGGTGAGCTGATATAAGTAATCACAAAGAAAACTTTGAAACACACACGCAATCTATGTTTTCGTGCATTAAGTCGGAAATCAGAAGTCAGGGTCCTGGTGTACGGATACGTCGGCCACCGCACCAACACTGGACTCCCTGGACTGATAACCACACTCAATACGCTAAACATTATTGCTTCACATATAAAAGATCAGAGTTCGCGGTAGAACCGAACTCCTCTGATACCAATTGTCACGACCCGCCCTCGGGGTCCGTGTCGTGACTACTCAAAACCCGCCTTCCATAGGCCAGGGGATGGCGACTAGCACTAAGGCGTAAATCCCGGTAAAAAGGGAAGACATTGCCTTTGTAAAGTAAACAAACACCACAGAGTAAAAAAGCGGAAAGTAAATGGGCCAGAATACAAACCCAAACTGAAAGTAAAGTACAACTCGAAAGGGAAAACAGCAACTGAAAAGTAAAGCCGCTACTCCGAGCTGTCCACTGGAAATCCCACCTGAAGGGTGGGTACAGATAGCTCCTCTGCTCCACGGGTCCCGCCGTCCGTTCCGAGCACGTCCTGCCCAGTGGTCCACCTCCGGGTACCGTCCCGCTCTGCGAGCCTCAGCTAAGGTCAACGCTGTCCGTCGTCTGCAACCAACACAACGTAGTGCGGGCAAAGCCCGTGCAGGGGTGAGTATAAGCTACTCAGTAGGGACCCCGAGACCCCTGAAGGTCTCTCAAATCCACAAAGGATAAACCACGAAGAAAAGTAACAATCACGAAGTAACAACCGACACTGCTTAGGTATATGCCCATACATATACCTAAGTCATCAATTCAAATACGCTCCAACCTCCGAGCCCAAGTACAACTCAGTCCACACAGGAAAGTAAACGTATTCCACACAGGAAAGCAAAACGTAATCCACACAGGATTGCACAACACAATCCACACAGGAAAGCAATAGGATTCAGCTCACACAGGTAAACTTCTTCAAGGATGATAAAGATGATCACTGATCCATCTAAGTCGTCGGACCCACGAAGGATCGATAGGTAACTAACCCCCGCAGAAGACCCACACAGGATCGGGCTCACACAGAACCTGTAGGCGCTGGCTCACACAGAACCGCTGAGCGCAAGGACCCACACAGGATCGGGCCCACACAGGACCTGTAGCACTGATCCACGTAGGATCGCTGAGTGCTGTAGTCGTCGTCGTCGAATCCACACAGGATCTCTGTACTGTCGTCGTCGCAGTCACAGTAGCAGTAGTAGCAGTAGAACAGTCGCAGCCAACACTAGGGTTCCCGCACATAGCAAGCTCGTTCGGAGGGTCCGCTCCACGAGCCGAGAGGCTGATACATCAACTGTCACGAAGACCAGAGTTGATGTATGCAAAATTTCCGTATTGTCAACAGGAACTCAACGCAACAGACGGCGCGTCGATCGGACGCCCGGTCTGAGAGTTATTGGCATTTTCGTCTCCGGGGCCCGGTTGGTTTTTAAGGCAAAACCAACCCGACCGTACTCCACCTGCGTCCAAACCTCGGGCGGAGTATGCCAAAAGATCCGTCTCACTAAGAGGAACACAACACAGCTGACGGCACGTCAATCGGACGTCCGTAGCTCAAGATATGAGCGTTTCCGCTCCGAAGGCCCGGTTGGTTTCGTGAACGAACCAACCCGGCCGAACTCAAAGTAAATCGAAACCTTGAGTGCGATATACCGAAACGACCATCTCGATCTAAGGATCGCGTTGCCGCAGAAGGTTCGTCATTCGGAGGTCCGAGGCTCAAGATATGGGCCAAAAACCGATTCTGGTTCGAAACGGGGGGGTCCGGGTCCGGGCCGACCCGGCCCGACCCCCCCCTGGGGCGGCGCGGCGGCGGCGGCCGGCGGCGGAGGCGGCGGCGGCGCGGCGGCGGGCCGCGGCGGCTGGCGCCTGGCGCCGCACGAGGGTGGCACGCGGGGGGCTAAGCCCCCGCTTCTTCAAGGTGGTGCGGCCTTTGTGCTGCGCCTTTGCAACAAAACGGCCCCCACGTGGGGGCCGGTTTTGGTGAGTTAAACCAGGGGGCTGCTGCCCCCCTTTCATGGAACCACCCCCCTCTTAAAGAGGGGGGTTTTACATGCTGGCCGGGGGATTAATTCCCCCGGTTTAATGCCTTCCGGCCGGCCAGCTGGCCGGCCGGTTTTCTCCAACGGGACCGGAAAATTCCGGTCCCCCCTTCGGCTTTCGACGCCGGCGGCCCGGCCGCCGGTCTTCTTTTCCGCCGCGGCCCGGAACCGGCCGCGGTCTCCTCGTCCCGCCGCGGCCCAGAACCGGCCGCGGTCTCCTCGTCCCGCCGCGGCCCGGAACCGGCCGCGGTGTTCGTCGTCCGGCGCGGTGCGACGGCACCGCGCCCCTTCGCCGTGCTTTGATATTCATTCAACGCGGCGCGACGGCGTCGCGTTCTTATTGTTTCTTCCATGGTGCGCGCGCGACGGCATCGCGTAAGTTAAACGTACAATTATCCGCGTGGTGCGACGGCACCACGCCACCTTGCTTCCGCCCGCAGGAATAAACAACATGAACGATGGAGGGGGGGTTTGGCCGTGTTCGTGCAGTCCGGCCCCCCTCGCGTTAACAATAACACTTATATAAAATAATAAAAAGCCTCACGTAGACATGCAATCCACGAGCAAGAAAAGAATAAGGAAACCAAAAAGAAATCAACAACCCCTACATCGGGTATAAGGTTCGAAGATTGTGAACGATCCGCGGAAGACGACGTCGCGGAGGTCGGGCGTCGCGGTAGCCGTTCGTCAAATCCGATGACGAAGGGATGCGTTCGAAGAGACACGTCGTTGGCGAAACTTTTACGCCGACGAAGGTTGTCCGAGGAAGAAGTGGCGTCCCCTTCGTTGACACGGTAAACGAAGAATGGAGGTGCGGCGTTCTTCGTCGGAGCTTGAACGTTCTTCGTCAAGATGAACGTTCTTCGAGTTCCTCGTCAGAGTTGAAGAAGAAGAAGAGCTCTCCACCTCTCAAGAAGACAAACAAATAACCCAAAATAAAATAAGACAACATCTTATTTTATTATCACAAAACACATTAGAATTTCAAAAGTTTGAAATTCAAAAGGTTTAACTCCCATAATTAAATAAGTAACTTAAGTCATTTAATTAGGGGTTAAGCAAGTTGAGAGAAATTTGAAAGGATTAGGGGTTCGTGTGGGCCCCACCACACTTAATCCTCCCAAGGGAGGTTAAGGGGGTGTGGGTCCCACTTCCAACCACCTTTGATAGGTTTTAACAAGTTTTAATAAAATTGTTCTACACAATTTTATTTAGCTCAAACTAAAAACCCCAAAACTAACTTTCAACCTGCAACAAAAGCAACTCCCGAAAAGGTCTCCTTAAGAGAATATCGGTGCTGCGAGTTCATCGGTGCCCTCGGATTTCAATTCCGAGCACCGGATCAAAAGTTAGGAATTCCCGCTCGTTCGTTCACTGAACGTACCCGAGCCAAACTTCGGAAATTAATTTCGGGCACTCCGGGCCTCGGAATCAGGTGCCGTCTGAAACCGCGCTCTTGTAAAATTCTAAAGAAAATTAAGAAAAAAATTTCCCTTGAATTTTTACGGGTCTTTACAGTGTAGGCCCCTAGAGATTAAGGTTTGAGACCATGTTGTCTTGAATATTTCCCCTCATTAGGGGCAGTAGGGGTTTGATTGAGGGAAGAATATTTCACATATGTTCATTCATAATTTATTGATGCTTGAGTGTGTAGGTGAGTTTTCATATTTAATAGAACTTCCATTATGTCTTGAAAGAGTAAACTATGTGTTCCACTTATCCTAGCTTCATCATTACCTTCACAGAGACTCACCTATCATTTATTAGGGATAATTGGATATTGATGATGACACACTATATATGGAATGACCGATTGAGATCTAGTATAATAGATAAAAGGATCTAAGTGGTAGATTTATCCTCTTGGTTTTTATAATTTAGAGGCATGATGTAGTAGAGGAATTTACATGGGAGTTGGAGTCACAAATACCTTATCAATACTAAAATTTGTTTTTGTATCGTTCCATATTTTTTTAATGGATGGAAAAATAAATAATGTTGAATTTTTAAATTCAGTGGAAAATTTATTTTTTAAGATCAGATTAAGAGTAAATATATGTGTTTTGGAACACTTAAATGCATTGTTTTAAGAATTGATTGAGATCAAAGAGGTGTCTTGGGTGTTTTTTGTATTTTAGAAATGTTTAATACCAAATACTCAAGTTTGTGTGGAATCGTAAGAGAACATGATTTTTTTAGGAAATCATGTAGCCCAATACTATATATTGTGAACCCTTTTCAAGTGATCATATGTTACCCATATAGGTTGTGCATGGTTTTACAAATCATTGTGTCTAACCTTCATGCATAGTGCTACATAGTAAGTATGTATGCAATATTTGGGGACTTATTAGTGAATTTTTTGATAAAAAATGTGGGGAAACCATGGAAGGTGTGGTTATTATACAGTGGGATCTGCATAGTCGGTGCATCTTTTGGACAAAAAAATGCACACAAACTGTGTGAACCCATCCTTGAGTGTGAAATTAAAATTTCTCCATTAATTAAATTAAAACACAATTCATTTTCCCTTCACCATTTTACATTGGGTGAGTCCCTCTCTTAGTTACATACGGATCCTCTCAATCCTAATATAGTATTGGACTAATCTCTTAATCTATTTTCTTAATCGAGCACCATAAATTCCTGATTTATTCATCTCAGAAAGATCTACCTTACACTAGAACATTTTTCTATTTTGGTCCCTCTTAAGGTCGTTACCTTGGTGTGATCTATTCCATCCTATTATCAGGGTTCCTTCCTCTCCTTTTATTTCTATCAAACCATAATGAATCAAACCTTGAGATTAGAGGTATGAGTTATACAATATTTTAGGTAGGTGTTCTATATCTTCTCCCCCATGTTTCAAAATTTTTAATAAATGTTTTCATCTTCCACATATCGTTCATACCTAGTGTCATATCAAATTTATATTTTGATTTAAATGAAATATACTTGACCATATTATGACTTTTTTGAACCCTCATGGTATGGTTGGAGGTTTTGATCATATCTTGAACCACACCATTAGGGTGGTCTCGTCAAACAGATCGTCTTAGGAATTTTATTCCTTAAGTATGAGCCAACCATTTAGGTGCTCTATTGATATATATTGGAACTGTTATTTTTTTTGATTAAACACCTCATCTAAATCAATATTGTAGTGGTTTGTTTTAGGCCTTGCGATGAAATTGAAAAGTTTATATTAAACGAAATGAATTTTTTATAAAATATGTTTCTAATAAAATAGCTTTGTTGAGGTGTGTTGTCTTTAAAGCTAAAAATGTTACAATTATTTGTTAATTTATTGGATTGGTGGAATTATTAGTTAATGGTACTTATTGTTTCATAATTGACATGATTTGTGGTATTTTACATATCAATTTCCATTCATAGATTATGGTGTGGTTTGCCTGTATATGAATCTCTCATATTTTTGACTTTCTTAATGATAAGGAATGGTTATATACTTAGCCACATTCATGTTTAATTTAAAAAATGAAGAGTGTAATGTTTAGGAATCAAGTGATACTCAGATTTGTTTTTTGGGAATTTCAGGGATGGGCTCATGGGATGATGAGGCTTCATAAGCTGGGCAAGATAACTACTAAAACATGGATAACCTCACATTTCATGTCGCTTACCTCCATATGAGTGATATCGGTTCCTAGGGGGGCACCCATGGATGGGCTTAGTGGAATGTTGGTTACAACATTCCATGAGGGAGACTTAGACCCATTTTTGAGATCCAAAGATCGATCCTAGACTGGACATGTTATAATTACACCACGAGTGACACTTGACATTCCATTTATGGATTCCATGGACCGATGCCTTTGTCTCTTACTCATAGTTATGCCTCTCATGTGATAGTTGGGGTTCCTTTTTAAGGGTTTTCTTGGATATGCCCAAGATTCCAATTTATTAAACACTTTAGTTTCAAATTTTAACTAATGGTAATATGTTAAATAATTATTAAAATGATGTGTTATCAAAGGAAAATAACATGACTGGATTTATTCCATTATAGCATCTAAATTTATGACGACACATTGGTACATTATATTCCTCTTGTACAGTTTTCGCATTGTTCATAGATTTTTATCTTATGCCAAAGAACGTATGGTTGGGACATGTGTCCTGAAATAACATTGTCCTAACATGTTTATTTATTTATGTGATTTTTCTACTTTATTTTTTAATTCCACACACACTGCCTATTTTATATGCATTAATTGGATTGGGATTTAGACACTATTGGTGGTGGCCTACTGAGTATATCTCACACCCTACTCAGGTCACCATCTCACTAGGGTACCCAATAAAATATTATTGTTTTTAGGTATATGGTGTATTGCATTTTATATGAATTGTAACTTGAAGTTTAAAAACATAGTGCTGAGCTAGAACTAAGGGTCCTCATGGATACCACCATTGGGGATTTTTACTCTTTTTGTTAATTTTATATTATATTTTTTCCCTTTTGTATCTATTCCCCATTACATCTGTAGAATTATATAATCATGAATTAATTGATGTATGTTTGGAGTTTTCCATTTATATTCCACTATTATTATAATTCTACTTCACTTTCATTCATTTATTACTGTTTACAGTTGTCTTTTATTTATTTTCTAATTAAACACTATTCTAATTTGATAATGAGGCTATAGTCTTTCCAGAACAGCATATTATGAAACTTGCTGCTATTTAGAAGCCTTTAACATATAGGTAGGTTCTTTCGAGGCCACGAGGAGACCAGTCCAGCTACCAATTCGATTATCAGTCAGTTCAGGACATTACTAAGTGGTAATAAAGATTATTTAACTATTCCTTACTATTTTTTTAAAAAATATGGATACTAGGAATGTATCAGTGCATAGTAAATAGTAATTCCAAGGAATGATCAACCCACATATGAAAAGAGTCCAAGTTTACAAGGATAGGAATTTTGTTCAATTCTTTGACAGTTTATTATGAATTTATTTTGAGGGATCAGATAAAATTCTACGGATTACTAATTTACGTGATTTTTTGAATTTTACCCTTGTTCTGGTATGGAAAGGGAGAATCAATACATGTATAATCCTAGCAACATAGAATTTTTCAACTCATGCATATGCCAGGATATGTAGATTTTATTTGTAGGTATTTATTGATGTTCTTTGAGAGTTTATTTTCCTGCCTCCTAGATTCCATGTTAAGTATTTTAGAAACATTCATAGTTTTGTTAAATCCAAGATATTTATTTGCCTCATTGTTGGTATAACTGTATATTTGATTTATTTATTGTGTTTCCTATAGTACATGATTATATTTTTTAATTGACATTATTTTCATATATATTAATTTAGGGTGTTTACCCTAATTACATAGATTACTTCCTTGTTAAATGATCATACTTCCATATTTAATTATAATATTACATTGTATTTACTTTTATACATACCTTAATTGATTTTTATTTTTACAATTCCCAATTAAGAATTTAATATACAATTGGTTATTAAAGTTCAAGCATAATCCTAAATTGTGAATTCTTGTATAGATTGATGATGAAACCTTTTTAAAAAATCCTGAGGTGTTTGAGCAATGGGTCATTGGTCCCATGTGATGAAACATTTTATTATTATTTACATAGGGTCTAATTTTCAATTTATTGTGTATGGCAGCTTCATGAATTGTAAAAGGGTAACCCAAGTAATAAAACCATTGTAAATGAAATTTATACAGTTTTAAACTATTATATGATTATTAATACCATTGAAGCATTCATTTATTCTAAATAAATTGGGTGTAGTTAAATGGGATTCCGTCTATAGGCTTTAATGTGTATGGGTGATTTATAAATTGAGAAGTGGTGACCAAAATAACAAGACCATTATTTATTATCCTTATTTACTTAGAAACTATTGTAAATATTGTTTTTTGAATTTTACCTTAAATGAAATTGTATCCTTTATAAGGTTGTGACTCTATATTACTTGGTAGTTATGAACCGTATGATGAAATTTTTATTTTTACAACATGACCCAAGTCGGTATGTTGGGGAATGAGGCTTCAGGAATTAACCACTAAGGTTGTATTAAATCTAAATGATCATATTTTTTGGGTTAGTTTTACTAGATCCCAAATGGCTTAATGGGACCCTATGTGATCACATTTCCATTAATAGTACTTACTTTTTAAACCCATGAATGTATACTCATTATTTGTAGTGATAAAAATTTGAAGTGACCATATCCATTTATATAGTTTCCATTTAAGTGAATGGTGGAATCCTAACTGGCAAGTAACTCCTTAATTAACAAAACACCTTTAATTTTTTTTGGATGTACTTATATGAGAAATTAGTTAATTAAAATTATAATTACAACCTTATGGGTTCTTTCGTTTATATATTTCAAATGAATTTTTTTAATTAATCCAATTCTGAAATGTTTTAAATATATAAATGATGTCAAGAATGAGTTAAATTAAATAAATTCCATCATTGCAATCGAATGTCAGTAAAATAAATATTGTATTAAAAGGTAGTTTAAGAAAATGTATAATGTCCATAATGGATTTACCTAAATAAAGTACCACCTCACATATGTCTTATGAATAAATAATGGTATATTGATTTGATCTATTGAAAAATTTTATGTTCAATTGTAAATAAATAAATTGTATTAATAAAACATGAAGATGTTTCCTTTATTTTAACCCTCATGTAATAGTATTTCGGTGTTCCATGAGTGTGCCAAAGAACCGGATCATGAGCATTAACTATATGAAAATCTTTATATCTCAATCCTAAAACATAGTAACTTAAGACTAGTGACCATTTCGGTCATGAAACCCCCATGTAGGTTCGACAATTTATGATTTAATAAGGTATTGGATCTTGTAGGTAGCACCTGAAGACTCTTCAAAGAACATGTTATTTTTTATGAGTAGTTCCCCTTTTGTGGAACTGTTTAGGTGTCATTTTTCCCTCATAGGACTCTTATATTTCAAAAGTGACACCATAGCCTTGATTGTTGGTTGTTCAATAAGATGAGCCTAGTTAATGGAATGATAGTCATGTAATTATCTATTTCAGTGGTTAGACATTCCTATGGAACTGTAATCCACTTAGTAGGTCATGCTAAAATCTTCTTTCCCTTCAGTGATAGGTGACTCAAGAGGTTGTTAGCCATATTGACATTCGTTTCAGGTAGTATGAATCTACGATGTTCTTTTTTGGGGGCCATCATATAAAATTATTCATATGGTTGTTTGTGACAAAGGATGGTTTCAGGGAAGTTCCATTCGGCCTCTAGATCCTTAAGGTAGTATGCGTCGTTATGTGTATTAATATTTGAGTTTCTAAAATGTTATAGTGAACCATTGGGTTCTGTGATAGTCATTTAAGCCTTATGTTGCAATTATAGAATTATGAGGCATCTCAATGGTGGAATGATATTTGATTTAGTGGAAATCAATCTCACACCAAATGTTGGGGTGGTGTTGTAAACAGGAAAAATTGTATTGACATGTTGATCAGTTTGTATTAGAATTTATGCATAATTCTATGAACAGTGTGTGAATATCTTTAAATGAGTTCCACATGTACAACTAATTTTGTACCCAATCTAGCATTCCTTGAGTGGATATTTGTTCCCATCTATTGGGTTTAATGGATTTCTGAAAGATTTTCTCCCACTCCTAGGACTCATAGTCAATGGTCAATGAAGCGTGTTCCATAGAAATCGATTCCATCTTGGTATGTTTGATGATAATGAAATGCCTAAGGTGGGGGTATGACGTTAATTATGGATAAATGTGTCATTCCAAGTAGAAGAAACACCACCAAGAAGGTCCTTTGGGAAATGCCTGATCGTGCATAAATAGACATCAGGCTGGTACTCTCTCGTTTTATGTTAGTTCTTACATGGAAGCACATTGATTAAAATTGGTCTATGTACTCAACCTTTGTAAACACCATTATTCAATGATGCGCTTTGGGGGTTGTGCTTAAAAGTTAACATGATGGCTCGGGTGGTGAAGTCATCATGGTCAGTTGTGTTATTGGGTCAGTCGGTAAATATGAAATTTTCTAGAAAAAGGATACCATTTTTTGATTGACTAATCTTTCTTTCAACAGTTAGGTATGGATGGTCATAAACCCTACTGAGCAGAAAATCTTGGGTATGATGGGTGTCCCTCTAGTCTTATTGGTAATTCTTAATACACTCTTGGTGTAATATAATTTGAGATGATCATGCCCCCTATCATTACATCATCTGGGTACATTGAGAGAACAACTATTATCCCCCACAATAAATATTAAAAGCTATTGGACTTTTTGGGTTATCTAAATTAGTGTTGTGTATCCTAAGCATGGTTTTTTGGGACCTCATTTTTCATGAGGGATACATGGGATCCTAGGTAAACATTATGTGGACAAAATCATGAAAACAAGTTATTTCCATACGGATGCCGACTGGGATAAGTTAGTGTTCTAGATGAAGGGAAATCTTGTCCTCATACTAATATCCTACAATTGAGTTCCTGGTAAGAACTGTCTTGGATGAGCCTCTTGGAATCTAATTGAACAATCGTTGGATACCCTAAAATCTAAGAGGATATGGATGATATCTTCTAAGGTTGTCAGTTTGTTTACGACATATTGGTCATACATCCTTGGTATTGTCATGGAATGATATATTAAATTTGATGTTTTTTTGGGGGACATCATTGGAAGCCGGTTACGGGATTCTATGATCGTACTCGGAGAAAATACATAGGTCCCTCCATTAAAGGGCCTAAAATTTATCTTTTCTAATATTCCAACCGTCTAAAATGAGAATTTTGATAATATTTAGTCATGAATGGATATTATTTATCTCTTTTTATGTTAAAATGAAAAAAACGGGAAATTGTTGTTGGCAAGACACCATGATCAAATTTGTGAGATGTAATTTTCTCACCTTTTTTCTATATAATGGTCTTCTTGACCTAAATAAATGGGTTCAATCTGAATTCAACCTTCCAATCAAGTCAAGAATAATTATATGAGAATCGTTATAATCCTATGAGTGTGCCTAAAAAAGAAAATTGTTAACAGTTTAGACATCATTACTCAAAGTGAGTCATTCTACTTTTAGAAACTATGTTGGGAAGAAACATTGGATTGATGTTTAATGTGATAATGTCTTGATCATTTATCATGTTTGATAGGATATGTTTGGGACTGTATCAATGCATCAGTTTAGAGTATAACTGTTGGCTCAAGTTTATACAGCTTATACATCAAACGTTATGGTTATTCTCGAAGGTGTGTTTGGTTTTTGGAAACACAACGTATCTATTTGAATAATATTTCGCAACCCGAGTAGGTTGTGTAATGTTATATTTTTCCCCCAAGGATAGTCAGGTATAAGAAGTTCTAAGGAAGGAAGGTTTTACCATCCTGTGTTTTAAGAGTAGATTGCATTCCAATGGAATTTGGATTTTTGGTGTTTGGTGGATGATCCATTTTGTTAACTTATCATTAGTTTGAAAATAAAAGTATTTGAGCACAGAAATGTGTTGTATTTAGATGTGGTTGATAGAAAAGAAGTGTATCAGGTAGTTAGTTGAGTTTTGGGAAATTTGGACACTGAAAAATTAAATTTGTATAGACTTTTAAGGGAACTCAGTTTTCCTAAAACCATGTGGTCGATGAGTGTAAATTGTGCTCCTTCTTTGGATGAGAATAAGGGACCTGAATGGGCTACAAATGGATTTCCCAAATTGTGTGCCTAGATCATTCACTTAGTGCCACATAGCCTATATGTTTTCAATACATGGAACATCACTGACTCATGGATGGATAAACCATGCAAGATGTGGTTCATATGTAGTAAGAGAAACACAATTGGAACAATTTTTTACCAAATTGTTCAACCAAACCGTGTGACCACAACCTTGAGGTTGAAATTACAATTTTACTCTTAATGAACATAAATCATAATTCCTTGTTCTTTTATCTCTTTTCCAGTGGGTGAGTCCATCTCCCTCTCACATGAGGCACCTCCCAAGCCAAAAATAGGCTTTAATCTATCTCCTTCATTTTTTGATTCAATCGAGAACCATTAGATCCTATGGATTCCACGTGATAAGATTTACATTCCTCTAGATTATTTTTCATTTTATTTCCCTATTTGGGATTCTATAATAGTGGACAATATTTCATCCTATTTTTGTTATTTCATCCATTTCTTTGATTTCTATAGATAGGACCAAATCCAACCTCCATTTTGTACAGATGATTCATCCATCGTATACCATTGGATGTATATAGATTTTCCCTCTATTTTAATCATTTTAATAACTTTTTGTGTGTTTCTCATGCCATATATACCTGATGTAAATTCAAATAGATAATTTCATTAAAATTAAATTTCATATACCACATTATGATATTTCTATACCCTCCTTGGTATGGTTGGAGGTTCTAACCTCAACCTGAGAAATCCCTTTAGGGCATATTCACTAAATATATTGTGTTGATCATTGTCTACCTTATGTTTCAAGCACACCATTGGTTTTTACATTTATATATATATATATATCATTATTTAATTATGTTCATTCATGCTATAAAACACCATTATAGTTTGTTTCATTAATACGTATGCTGAAATATAATTGAAAAAATTAAATGAATTTAATTATTGGATAAAAATGTAAATTTTTATAATAAAACTCATTTTTTAGGTTCTATGCCTTTTAATCCAAAAATGATATGCTTATTGGTTAGTTTTCTGTATTGGTGGCATGTTTAGTGCAAGGGACTAACTATTTTTTAATTTATATTACCATTGGTATTGGAAATTTCTTTTACCATTAGGCTTCATACATCACAGCCAATACCTATGATATCCTGGATGTGCTCATTGTGCATGCTACATACCTCCATATGAGTGATACCAATTCCTAGGGGAGCACCTATGGACAAGGTCAGTGGAATGATTGTAACATCATGCCCCAAGAGAGTCTCATGTCACTTTATATGTTAACAAGAATGATCTTGGAGGGGAAATATTATACATACCCTGAGAGTATTAAAAGGAGATCTAGTTATGGATTCCCTAGATGGACTCCATTGGCTTTGAATAATATTCACGCCATTGGTAAAATACCTGAGATTACATTTTAATTTTCTCCTTGGTTAAGACTCTGATTTTGATTAACTAAACACAACATATTTCTCTTTTAACTAAATTAAATATATTAATTAATTAATTAATGGATGTGGAAACAAGGATGAATAACATGCCTAGGTTCAGTAAATTCTATTCAATAAATTTATGAGGACAGATTTTATGTTTTTTCCATATTTTTTAGGTTTTTGTTGGTTTATAGTTTTCCATCTTAGGTCGAAGAATGTATGTCTGGGTCATGTGTCCTTGAAGATCATTATCCCAAAGTGGTTATTTCTTAATATCTCATTTCTATTTATTTTTGAGATACATGATAAATGCTTATTATATATGAATGAACTAGATTTTGATTTAGTCTCCTTTGGTGGTATACTACAAAGTATATCTCACACACTGCTCAAGCTACCATTACATTGGGGTAACTATCTAGATATTCATGTTTCTAGTCTATGGTTTTTTCTTATTTTTTGCATTGTATTATGGATCATAAGAGTATAGTACTTAGTGAGTAATCAAAGTGATCATGGTGTTCGAGTTAGATACTTTTGTTACGTTTTATTATTTAAGTATTGTATTGTTCTTACTCTTGTATCCTATCCCCCATTCACCTATTATTTATTTTTCATTTATTATTTCTTCCCTTGTTATTTATTATTTATTTTCTGATATACCATTGTGTTACTCTGATCATGAAGGAATAGTCTCACATTATACCATATACTGAAAATATATTTTATTTTAAACCATATAGAATATGGAGAGGGGACCTTGAGTCCATTTGGTGGCCTGTCGATTTGTTATTTTGATAGTCAGTCGGGTCAGGACATTACAGTTTTCATGTTTCACTTTTTCACTTTTGTTAATATAATTTTCATAACATTATCATTTTTTGAATTTTGAATCTCCGTCATGGTTGATAATTTATCATGGTTATTTGATTTGTTTCATCAATGTATTAATGTTTTTTCATTGTGAGATCCTTGAGAAGTATATCAGAAGTGATTTTCTAGATCCCCCATTTCTTTCATTTTAAGGTTCTGATTTTATTCTCTTGTATTAAAATTTTTTGTTTAGTATTTTATGAAATTCCTCCAATCCCCAAACTCCTTAATTTATGTATTTATAAGTCTTACAACCATTAATAATAGTTCTATGAATTTTACACCTTTTAAATTTATATGTTTCTCACATTTCTACGTGATAAACTATGATGTTACTTGTTCATTTTTTGGTTGATCAGTTCCATCATATAGAAAGTTGGTTTGTTTTTATTTTCACATTGTTTTCTAATGATGTATATTTTTTTATTAGATGAATTTATTTAATCGGTCATATTGGTACAATCATGTGGTATGTGTTTTTCTCTTGTTGTTGACTGTTTTGTTTATTTAGTTAGTTGGTACCATTTTGAGGTAACTGAAGGTTCTGGGCGTAGCAGAAGCGTGTGGGTGGATGTGACCACTTGGATTTGATTTTCATTAACAATGATCAATCCGTGATCAATATGATGATAAATGCCAGTCTTCACGGATTGAATCATAAAAATGGAAAAAGAAATGGAAAGTCCCAGAACCACAAAGTAGGATCATTACAGGTTGATTATAATTAATTTAATAAATTTAAAAGAAATACCTTTTGGGTGTTCTTTCTTTATTGATGTTCTTGATCATGTTCCAGTGTGATTCGTCGTTGCGTCATAGAATCCAAGTGTAGAATCCCTCTAGAGGTGATCCACATGTGTACCTCATATCTGAGGATGTCGCCAAAGGATTCTTCGGTTGCTAGCGTGGAGAAACCTTTGCTTGCGTAGTCTGCCTTAGATCGTCTTGATCCAAAGGAAGAGAATCTATCTTGGTCTGGAGAGGGTTCTTTGAGGAAGAGGTTCTTTCAGCCTTGAAATAATTATCTAGTGTTTTTTTGCACAACGATTCTCTCGTGGGTTGGAAAAGAGTTGGGGTTGTGAGGATATTTATAATCAGGTTTGAGGTTGTAGAGTTATGATAATAAATATACACGTTACGCATTTTATTTATTTCATTAACTCTTATTTAAAACCCCCATATCGAATAATTAATTCCTTGACATGAGCTCTTTCTAATTATAATAAATATAATTTAAAACAATATTATATCCTCAAAATCCATATGGAAAAACTACACAACGTGTAATAATTAATACACGATGTGTACTTGTTTTTCATTGAAAACCACACGGCGTGTAAATTTAATGTACACGGTGTGTATATCTTGTTTTCATTTATTCATTTCCTTTCCATGAAGAAAAATACACGGCATGTAATTATTAATACACGACTTGTACTTGTTTTCTATAAAAAACTACAAGGTGTGTACTCTTTAATACACGGCGTGCATATCTTGTTTTTCATTTCCTTCTTCCTCCGCCATAAAGAAGATTTAGGCTTCCTTCAATAATTATTAAACCACATACGGGAATAATCTTTATTCTACTTGAGATACATGAATACACTTATTGTGTGACCCTCTAGGCCTCTTTCTCTTTGGCATTAGGCGGGCTTGCCTAAAGTCCAAGACTACTGTCTAGCAACGGGTCAAGGCACCAAAGAGAAAGAAGTTGACACCGCATTGACGTATCACATCATAAGAACACTTAATATGTAATTTAATCCCTTTGTCTCAATATATCATTCAAGAAGGTTGTATGGCAGTGTCATAAACTTATATGCTTGCTCCATTATTCTTTGACTTCCGGAAATAAACTTTTCAATTACACTATGGCCATGGAATTTAATGCGACAGTTCTATTTCAATAAATGGGCAAAGATATCAACTTCCATAAATGGAAGGGATAAATCTTTCCTCGACTTATCCATTAACAACATGTCACTCGTGACGCACCCAATGTACCCCACTTCCCGCCAACTGTCTGTGTGACGGTTTTCATCAGTAAATCTAAGTGCGCGAGTCATGACATGAGTTAATGATAATCTTCCAGTCTAAAAACCATTACACACGCTCATAGATAGCAATGTCTGATGAAACCAAGACATGTGGAATTTCTTTTGGCACGTCTATTATCATAATCTCCCATCTTTTAGATTACCATGTGGGAACTCCATGAGAGAGAATCTCATCTTCTTATGAGTACTCGCACATGGCGATCTGTATATTGTGTGTCCTATCATAGAATTCCATCCAATCGTAGAAAATTATTTAAGAATATTGTTATAGAATTTCAAGGTTTACATCATAGCGGGGATCTGCCATGACCTTATCAATGCAAAAAAAAATTCCAGGACATTATTATATTATAGTCAGGCAGAACAATGAACAATATATAATAAGTGAACATTCATGTAATCAAAGGAAAAAAAAGTTGGTTCTCAGGACACCAACCCTTACAAACTCTCACTTGGACTAGATCCAACTGCCTCCAACTGTTAGTCCGGTAGACCTCACATGATGATCATGTTTCTGCTGAGTTAAGGCTTTAGTCAAGGGGTCCACCACATTGTCTTCCGTGGAAATACTGCTCACTGAAACTTCACCTCTCTGAGAAAAATACATTAAGAGATGACACATCCGAAGTATGTGCTTTGTCTGATGATGTGACCTTGGATATTTTTCAAGTGCCACCGCTGCCGTATTATCATAATAGAGTGTGATAAGATTTTTACTGCTTGGGACTTCATCCAGCTCTTGGAGGAAGCTTTGCATCAATAATGCTTATTTAGGTACCTCAGATGTTGCGACATACTCGGACTCTACTGTAGAATCAGCCACCACACCTTGATTTGAGCTCTTCCAGCCCACTGCACCTCCATTCAAACTAAAGATGTATCCAGACTGCGACTTCATGTCTTCTTGATCAGTCTGAAAACTAGCATCTACATGTCCTCTGATGACTAGTTCCTCATGTCGTCCATAAATCAGGAACATTTCCTTAGTATGCCTCAGATACTTAAGGATAGTCTTGACTACCATCCAATGGCGGTCTCCTGGATCAGCTTGATATCTGCCTACCAAACATAATTCATAAGCAACATCTAGCCTCGTACATAGAATAGCATACATGACTGACCCGATTGCTGATGCGTAAGGGATAATTGCCATTTTTTCTATTTCCTCATGTGTCTGAGGACACATTTTCTTTGAAAGATGAATGCCATGTGACATTGGCATCAATCACCTCTTGGACTGTTCCATATTGAATATCTTCAGTATCTTTTCAATGTATTTATTTTGACTCAGGCCCAACATTCTCTTGGATCTATCACGATGGATCTTGATCCCAATAATATATGCTGCCTCTCCCAAGTCTTTCATGGAGAAGAATTTATATATCCATGCCTTAAATAACTATAAGAAAGGTACTTTGTTTCCAATTAGTAATATGTCATCAACATATACTATTAGAAAAATGACTGCACTTCCACTAAACCACTTGTAGACACAAGGCTCACATTCATTCTTAACAAATCAAAATTCTTTTAGAGCTTCATCAAAATGAATGTTCCAGGACCTTGATGCTTGCTTTAATCCATAAATGGATTTATGCAACTTGTATACCTCGATGGGATCATTTGGAGTCACAAACCCTTCAGGTTGTGTCATGTAGACATCTTCCTTGAGGTTCCTGATAAGGAATGCTATTTTGACATCCATTTTCCAAATTTCAAAGTCATGGTAAGCGGCAATGGCCAATAGGATTTTGATGGATTTCAGCATCGCAACCGGTGAAAAGGTTTCATCATTGTAAATTCCATAATGTTGTCTAAAACCTTTAGCAACTAGTCGTGGATTATAGGTGATGACCTTCCCCTCTATGTCCAATTTCTTCTTGAATAACCATTTATTACCAATAGATTTTACATCAACTTGAGGATCTACCAAAATCCAGACTTGGTTTTGGTACATGGAATCCATTTTAGAATTCATGGCTTCTTTCCACATGGCAATGTATGTGCCTTCAACTGCTTCCTTGTAGGGAAGAGGATCATCATTGTCAACCAATAATGAGTCACCATCCTCGGTGACAAGAAAACCATATCGTTCTGGTCATCTCACCTCTCTCATGCTCCTATGTAGTTCTTGTGTCTCTGGAATAGATTGTTCTTCCACAGGGCTTTGTGGAATCTGTTCCTGTACCAACTCCTATGTATCTTGAGCCTCGACTTCATCGATGTCTATCTCGCTCCCACTATCTCTTTTGGAGATGTGCTCCCTCTCAAGGAATATGGCATGTCTTTCCACTGTAACCTTTTTTTCTGAGGGGTTGTATAGGTAATATCCCCTTGTTTCCTTGGGATACCCTATAATGATATAGTTTGTGCCTCGGGATGCAAGTTTGTTATACGAAGAGGCCTTAACAAATGCTTATCTACCCCACACATATAAATTCGATAACATGGAATTGTGTCCACTACATAACTCGTATGGAATACCATTTATCGATTTAGTTGGTACTTGGTTTAGTATTTGTGCTGCTATTTGTAATGAATATCCCCAAAAAGATAATGGAAGACTCACATGACTCATCATTGATCTCACCATGTCCAAAAGGGTGCAGTTCCTCCATTCACTGACACCATTCCACTGAGGTGTGTAAGTAAAAGTGAGTTGAGATCAAATCCCAAACTCCCGTAAGAAATCAATGAAGTCCTGAATAAGTTATTCTCTGCCTCTATCTGAGTGGAGTTTCATAATCTTTTTACCAATCTGGTTCTCAACTTCATTCTTGTATTCTTTGAACTAATCAAAATAAGCTGACTTATTCCTCATTAAGTATACATATCCATATCTACTAAAATCATCAGTAAAAGTTATCATGTACGAGAACCCACCCCTTGCTTCAACTGGAAATTTTCCACACACATCTTTGTGAACTAATTATAGAATCTATTTAGATATTTCAAATTTCCCATTAAATGGGGCTTTGGTCATTTTGCCTTGTAGACACGCATGACATAGACCAAGTGGTTTTTTTCAAAAGAATCTGAATACCCATCTTGATGTAATTTTTTCAAACGTTTCTCATTGAAATGACCTAGCCAGTGATGCCAAAGTTGGGTATGGTATGAGTCATGTGAGTTAAATTTTTCATAGATTTCCATTACTTGGATTGTGTAGTCTAACACATAAAGGCCGTTATATAAATTTTCCCCACCAAAAAAATGCTATCTTTATAAAAGTAGCAGCACCCACTTCCAAACATGAAGATGAATCCATCAGTATCTAATATGGATATTGAAAAATATTTTTTAGTTACAGAGGGTAAAATATAACATCCTTTCAAAACCAATACCATCCCAGTAGGAAATGTAAGGTGGTAGTCTCTGATAGCTACATGAGCGAGTCTGGATCTGTTGGCTGCTCGTAGATCCACCTCACCTCAGTAAATATTTCTGAATCTACTTGGTTCCTATATTTGGATACATATGTGAGCACCACAAGAAGTATATAATACCCTATTAGTAGAAACAGATAGATTTCATTCGATAAAAAATGCACCAGAAGCTTCCCCTTGCTTCCTTGGATGGGTGTAGTTTTTCTTCCAGTGGACCTTCTTGCCACATGCGAAACAAACAGCATCCTGTTACCTTGCCTCCCCTTTGATCTTCCTTTTATTGGAAGGCCGTGAAGAAGAGTTGGGCTTAAAGCTCTTCACCTTACCTTACCTTTTATTCACCATGAGGATAGAAGTCTTTTCATGCTTCATCTAATTTTAAACTTGGTGAATAAGTATAAGGAAATCAGACAGAGACTTCTCAATGTTGTTCATGTTGAAGTTTATAACAAAGTTTGAGAAGCTCTGGGGGAGGGATGTGAGAACGAGATCGGTGCCCAGTTCATTGGGGATTTTAAACCCTAGAACCTCCAAGCGCTCAATATAGCCAATGATCTTGTCAACATGAGGCCCAACTAGGGCACCCTCTCCATCTTTGCTTTGGAATAGAGCATTGGAGTTCTCAAGCCTTTCCTTTCTTACTCACTCCTTGTATAGACCACGAAGATGCTCAAGCATGCTATAGGCATCCATGTCTTCATTAGACTTCATGATCTCACTAGACATTGATGATAGCATCAAACATTGAATGTTGAGTGCATCCTTAAAATGTTGATCATAGACATGGAAATCTTCATCGATTGCCCTTGGGGCAGGGGAATCAGTAAGTGAGGAATCCATCACATAAAACTTTCGTTCATGGAATAGGATAACCCGAAGGCGCCTAAACCATTCCTGAAAGTTGCTGCCGGTGAAGATGTTGTCTTTATCCAAAATTGATCGCAGAGAATATGTGGTTTAATATCATGTCATATTTGTTTCTACAATTTAAAAGATAAGAATTATCATTACTTTCTTGATTACATTTTATGAGAAATAATAAATTTTATTAAGTCTCCCACTATTTTATCAAGTCCCAATGGCCCTCGCCATTGATCTCGAAATGTCTAGTTGCTTTGATATTCTAGTGGAAATGATCCATATTCCCCTTCTCATAACCCCAACAAGGGTTGGTCATGATATTTGAAGGTATTTAGGTAGGCAGGTCTTTGCCAACTATGAGCTTACAGTTCCTTGATCTGTTGCGTGGACTCCCCAATCCTGAAATCCTGACGTGGATTTCCTCAACTCTTACCTCCAATATTACATCAAGTCTAGCATGGGCTACTCATCCTGATGTAATATGGTTAAGTCAACCCTAAACCTTTCATAATGGCTTCCTTTATTAAATTAAGAGTCCCAATAAGGGTTGGTCAAAGACATATTTTTATTGAGTCTTGCCCTTAATCAAGTAACGGAAGGCTTAGTCTGACTTAATATGGTATTGAGGTATTTTAATATTTTATGCGTATTTTTTCATTATCACATGCTTGTTAATATTAAGTGATGCAAGATTAAGTGATTAACAATGTTATGATAATTTTTAAGCATGGTCCATTTTTAATTTTATTCCTTCTTTGCATGCTTGTTTATTTCATTAATTATGTTATCGCGACAACACACACATAATAAATAAACCATGCTATCAGATAGAAATAAAATAAGATAGAATGATCATGAGGTTCTATTGGTTAGCTTATCTAGTTGGTTGATAAGCTAACCCTGAACTAGGGAAAAACACCTTGAACCAATGGTTTGTGTTTTCCAGCCCCCACCTGTCCACCTTTGTATCTTCTTGGGTTGGTTTCTCCTCAGCTTCAGGTTTTGAACCATATCCTCTAGCTGGGGAGATCCTCCATTACATGGGATTACATTCAAGAAACCATGGGCACGGAGGCCCTATATTTTCATGGAAGAAGGCTCACAGGCCAACAAATATAAATTAATCAAATTTAAATGAAACCATACACACATACAAAGGGACTTTGTTATAGATCATGGTCATTCACAGCATGCAACGACATTTACGCATATTTAGAATTCAAATTATATTAATCTTTATATTATTTAAGATAAGTCGTGCTTATAATTAATAAATTTTTTATCTGAAATTACTTTCAGAATTTTTTTGAGATTATTCTCATCCATATTCCTTGTACAGGTCGTTGTACTTTTGGAGGAAACCTGGTGAAATTTCTAGAAAGTACACAACAAGTAGATTATATTTACAAGGCATGTTTTTATTTTCACCTTTTATCCAAAGTACACACCGGGGGATTTGGTGTGTTCTTTGTACCTTGGAAATATTGGAGTACATGACGTGTAGATAAATCATACACGATATGTACTTTCTTGTTACGCGGTAACTGGCCTGGTGATCCCGTGTACGCGGAACACAGCTTCTCCTTGTACACGGTTTCACATTAGCCAGATTGGACTACAAGGTGTGTTTCTCCAACATACACGCCGTGTATTCTAGTTTCCATGAACCTTTCAATTCTGGTCAACATGTCATTATTAACACTTAGGAATAATCAATTCACATGGCGTGGGTTGGTGGAACAGTTCCGGTTCGTTGAACCTATGTACACAACGTGTAGTTTTAATTAAATGTCGTGTAATCCCGTGTTGTACAGATAGAAAGAGCGGCTCATCCGGATGAGTTCCTCATTTTTATTTTAATCAAAATTAAAATTAAAAGGCCGTTTCTGTGATATGAATCGAGAAACAAAGGAGTAAGAACAGATTTCGTTTATTCAGATTTATTGAATGATTTATTTCAAATTGAATCAATTATAAATGCGTAAATTATCAAAGAAAATTAAATAACTATAAATAACATTGTAACCTCCCTATGATACCATTTGAAGGTTCCGGGCACAAAGGAAGCACGTGGATGGATGTGCTCACTTGGATTTGATTGTCATTTACAATGATCAATCCGGGTTCAATACGACGATAAACGCCAGTCTCCACGGATCGAATCGTAAAAATGGCCAAAGAAAAGGAAAGTCCCCAAACCATAAAGTAGTATCGTTACAGGTCGATTATAATTAATTTAATCAATTTAAAAGTAATATATTTTGGGTTTTCTTTCTTCGTTGATGTTCTTGATCACGTTCCGATGTGATTCGTCATTGCATCGGAGAAGCCAAGTGTAGACTCCCTCTAGCGGTGATCCACACGCGTACCTCGTATCTCGGGACGTCGCCAAAAGATTCTCCAGGTTCTAGCATGGAGAAACCTTTTCTTGTGTTGTCTTCCTGAGATCATCTTGATCTGATGGAAGAGAATCTCACTCGGTCTTGAGAGAATTTTTGGAGAAAGAGGTTATTTCGGCCATAAAAACATTCTCTAGAGTTGTTGTGCACAATGATTCTCTTGTGTGTTGGAAAATAGTTGGGGTTGTGAGGATATTTATAATCAGGTTTCAGGTTGTAGAGTTATGCGAATAAATAAACGTGTTACGTGATTTATTTATTTCATTTACTTTTATTTAAAACCTCTATGTCGAATAATTAATTCCTTGACATGCGCCATGATGATTATAATAAATATCATTTAAACCAATATTATATCCTCCAAGTCCCGACTAGAAAAACTACACAGTGTGTAATAATTAATACATGGCGTGTACTTGTTTTTCATTGAAAACTACACAGAATGTACATTTAATGTACATAGAGTGTATATCTTGTTGTCATTTATTAATTTTCTTTCCATGAAGAAAACTACACGGCATGTAATTATTAATACACGGTGTGTACTTGTCTTCCATGAAAAACTACATGGTGTGTAATCATTAATACACGGCGTTTATATCTTGTTTTTCATTTCCTTTTTCCTCAATCATAAAGGCAATTTAGGCTTCCTTGAATATTTATTAATCCGCGTACGAGAATAATCATTATTCTACTTGAGATACTTGAATACACTTAGTGTCCGATCCTCTAAGCCTCTTTCTCGTTGGCATTATGAGGGCTTGCCTAAATTTCAAGATTACTATCTAGCAATGGGTCATGGCACCCAAGAGAAAGAAGTTGAAACTGCATTGACATATCACCTCATACAGATGCTTACTGTGTAATTTAATCCCTTTGTATCGATATCTAATCAAGCTGTTTTCATGGAAGTGTCATAAACCTATATTCTTGATATGTCGTTCTTTGACTTCCTAAAATAAACTCGTCTTTTACACCATGGACACGAAATTTAATGCGATAGTTCTATTTCAATCAAAGGGCCAAGATATCAACTTCCAAAAATGGAAGGGGCAAATCTTTCATCAACATATCCATTAACAAGATGTCACTCATGATGTAACCAATGTACCCTACTTCCCGCCAACTGTCTGCGTGACGATTTTCATCAGAAAATCTATGTATGCGAGTCATGACATGAGATAATGATAATCTTCCAGTCTAAGGACCATTACACGCGCTCGTAGAAAGAAATGTCCAATGACACCAAGACATGCTGAATTGCTACTGGCAGGTCTGTTATCATAATCTCCCATCTTGGAGATTACCATGTAGGAACTCTATGTGAGAGAGTCTCATCTTCTTAGGAGTACTCGTAAATGACGGTCTGTATACTCTGTGTCCCATCACTGTATTTCATCCAACCATAGGACATTATCTAAGAGTATTATTATAGAATTTCAAGGTTATCATCATAGTGGGGATCTTCCATGACCTTATCAATGCAACAAATATTCCAGGACATTATTATATTATAGTCACGCAGAAAAATGAACAATATAAAATAAGTGAACATTCATGTAATCCAAGTACAAAACAATTGGTTCACAGGACACCAACCCTTACAGTTACTTGGTTTCTTCTGATGGTCAGTTGGCTTGTTCATACAGTGACATGGATACTTCATATAGATAGTTTATTCATTCACATAGGTACTAGGTTCTTCTCATATTAGATAATTTACTTGCATGCCCAATCAATGTTTCTTATGATCTATCAGTTCCTTCACTCAATCAAACAATTTTCATATATGGTTGATCCCTTTTAAAGGTCAACTCAATAATTTTCTAAATTTTCCAATTCATAAAAGTACCCACATTTTGAAGAGAAATGTAAAATATTAAATTAATGTAATATTTTTAATTTAAATCCAAGATAAATGTGTTTATAAACAATTTTTTTAAATTATTAATTTAATTTCATATATCACATAATTTTTAATGGTTCATTTTTCACATGTCAAATGAAAAAAAATTAAATTAAAATTAAAAAATAAAGTCGTTTACATTAATTTAAAATTTGTTCTATAATATACATCTAGTATCTCTAATTATGAGGATTTCATTCTTTTATTCTTTTCTTATTTCCATTATACATGGATGAATTAGAACTGTATTCTTGATATTTGAGATCTATCTTCTTTCTCCCAGAGCCTTTATACTCAAGATTCCAGGAATGTTCAATATCGTGGTTCCCTATCTGCTTTCAAAAGAAGTGTGTCACATTTTTGTTAGGAGAAACTTTTTTTGTTCCACCTATCTTTAATTATTATAATATTAATTAGGCCCTTACCTTCATTAAATATAGGCATCAAAATCATCCTCTTTTAAATTATTTTTTAATGCATGTGTTTCCATTTATTTTTTAGGTCAGAGACATGTTTTCTATCTTATATTTTACCTGGGAAATTGAATTATATTTTCTTCTCTATGGTGAGTGGAATAAATTAATTAATTAAGAAATTTAATCAAATAAAATTTTATTAAAATGGATGGGTATTAATCCTAAAAGTTTATCTATTTCCTTACGATTATAGATATTTATTCTCATGAAACAAGTAAACTATTCTGATGAGATTTTTTTGAATGTTGAAAATTTATTGACCACTTTTCTGGATTGATATTCTTTTACTCATTTATTTTTTAAAACCACCACTCATTAAAAATTTTAATACACATATTCAATACATAAGTGTTTTCATGTAAAAATATATAAGTGTATAAAAATACCAATTCACATGAATATTATTTTATATTAAATATAATGTAAATAAATTGTGGTAAAATAAGGGGTTCCTAAATATTTTATGGAGTGATACTAGTATATTTTTGGTGTAAATTTGTGTTTTTATATCCTTCTTGGAGTTTCTACATTAATGGGGTTGAATGTTTTAGAAATGTTATGTGTTTTTGGATGTGTAAATGTGAAAAAAGATAAGTTGTTGTTTTTTGATTCCTTATTATTGTATCTTAGTGGTTATGAAATAAAACTATTATGATTCGAATTCAATAATGTGGTTTTAGAATTATTGGGTGGTAAATGAATGGCTGAATTAAATAATTAAGAACATGTTGTTCATAAATTAAATTTAAATATGGGTGATATATTTTATGTTTTTCCATCAAATATGATTATAAATGCACTTCTTAATTAACAATGGTCATTAATGTAATAATCTTGAAATGAGGATAAACATGTAATTCAATTAAATGAAAATATGGGTAGTTTGTGGTTGTTCTTGGATAGGTTAAATCTAGTTTGTTCTAAATTTTGGTAACATCAATATAATTTTTATATTATGGTAAATGAGATAAATATTGATGTTATACCTTTAGGATTGGATTATATGTTGTAATGTAGATATAAACATGCATATATTTTCTATTAAATTGTCCACATACCAATAAATTTTTGAGTATCATTTAGTGATAAGTACATATTATAAGGATAATTTTATTGGACCTTTATATGATGAATAATGGATGGGAGAGTAACCCCACTTACTTGTACTTATTTTTACAGTAGTATTGGGAAATATTGTTGAAAGTGGATTAGATTATTCTTTTATTACGATTTTTGTGTGTGGAAATGCTTGATGAGAGGCTGTGATATATAGTGAGGATACTATGTGGTAGGAGGATGGAATGAGGCTAATGTTTCTAATGTTCATAATGCCCTACTATTCTAGTTATGTTTTTTTAGATGGATGTTTGATGATGTCCTAGTGGCATGAGAGATGTGCTTGATGACATTGCTACCAATATGAGAAGGTAAGCCCTATGAGAGGATGGGGTTTGTGGTGTTGTGATCCAATCAAAATCATATATGACTTTACATATGGTACTAAGAATGAAAATAAGGTATTGAATCAATGGATGATGGTCATTTGGAAGTGAGAGTGTAAACTCAATGGGTAAGTTGATGTCGGACAGCTTTTTTATGTTTTCTTGAAATTATATTGATACTTTTTTCACTTATTTTATGTGTGCGGAATTTTATGGTTTTTATGGATATATAACATATCTAGGTGTTTGTTTATTTTTTAATTTTTTACGGGTTCATTATTATTCTTCTTCCACATTTTTATGGGAGGCCTTATGTATGATCCAATTTACTATACGTTTTATTCTCACCCTACATATACATAAACAATTTTTTATGTTCCTTGGTGGGTTATGGGGGTAGAGTAGGGAATTACTATCTTGAAGGTTAGAGATATTTTGTAATCAATAACATATAATTATTTTAGTATTTAGGTCTGATACATTATTTATATTACATAACATACACTTGTGGGATAGTATGGTTTCATTTTTCATATTTTACAGAGTTATTAGTTAATTTTTATATTATCTCTCAATCCATTCATAGAACAATTTTAATTCCTATAATTTTAGGGATTTAACCCTATGTTTTAGTCGCCAATATTGGGATTACTAGATATGAGACTCAGGGGGGGGGGTCACTTTTCTCCACTACCATCCCAGAAGGGGTAGATTGGTGAGACCAAAAACTTTATTTTGTGTAAATAAATAAATATAGTTTATCAAAAATTAATTATTTATATTTTAGATACATTTTACGAGGGGAAGCGAAATCTTATTAATGTTTCAAATGTAACAATGATAAAATCCAACATTACGTAAGAAATACTACAAATCCCATACATTTTCAGGGAATGGTAGGGAATAAATGACATCCTCCATTAATGTTTTACATGAATACCATACAAAAAAATTAATTTATATGTATTATACATTTTTACTCCATGAAATAAAATTTCCCTTCATTAAATAAAATATTACTTGCAATAAAAATATGATGGAAAAAATATTCAAACATTCTTTAAAATAGGAACCATACCATCAAATTATTTTTTTGACTTTTGGAATAAAATAAAATTATGGTTAAGTAAGAATTGTAAAATGAAACAAAATGCATCATGGCCCAAAAACATCTTCATGATCGAGGTCCTAGTACCACAACACACACCACCCAAACACACCACATCCCTCAAGACCATTGCACAGACAAGACACAACACACCACATCTTGCACCACACCTCGGGACACACAACACTACAACACCTCATACACACTGGTGAGGCACACTACACCCCTACACCACCGAGAACAGGCCAACCACTACCAGAAATCACAAGGTAGGACCACCACCACCAGAACCACCCAAATAATACCAAATCACATTGGTAACATAAAAAACATACTAATGTTGGCTCATGCATGAAGGAATGAGGAGAAAAAGAAAGAGGAGTACCAATGTAGGACTGAACTAATCCTGGAAGAAAAAAACTCAAGAATCCATTACAGGCCTTCCAATATGCCTCAAATGATAATAAAACATAGAAATTCTATCTTCTAGCCATAAATAATGATGCAGAGGTGATGATTCCTTAAAAATCCAAAACCAAACAAAAATCCAAATGAAAAATCAAACATTCTGAAATAGGTCCGAAATAAGTTATAAAATCCATCTATAGAAGCTAAAAAGAATAATTAGTAGCGAAGGTCCACTAATAGAGCTCTAGAAAGTAGAACAGTACGACCATCACACTGAAATTCATCCCACACATAATTAAAACCACCAAATGGAAAGGTTTAAGGCATCACTGAAGCTGAGAAAAAAAATTGACTGTGGAAGAGTGAGGGAAATATCAAAGACTCGTGAACTCGATTGGATGGATGACAATGATTGATGGTGGAATATTTTTGTATATAAAATTATAAAAACAATAAGGTTCACTGAGTGAACACCACACCAAAATGTCAATGACATTAGACTAGATTGATAATATTTCCATTCCCAGACATGTTAAGGTGGGGAGAAGAGGAGAGAGGGAGACGATCCATGGTAGGGAATCCCAAATCCACCGAGGGTAGCTCTTGCATGGTGACACCCCTTACGTGACCATATATAGAAATGTAACGACCCAACTCTTTAGAAAAGGTAAAGATCATTAGTTTTGATTTAAATCATTCTTTTAAGCTTATTTAATGTGTGTAACATTCTAAGGAATGTTTGGGAGTGACCGAGGCTTGTTCGGAGCCTGGGAGTTTGAGATTTGGAGTTTCAGACTGAGGCTCAGGGTTTTCGCACGACTTGAATAGTAAAGTTGCATTTTTTGGATAATCCATGCATCTCTGCATTCCGGAGGTAGTGGGATGTGCACGGTTGGTGCACGGTTTGGTAAACCGTGCGCCTAAACCGTGTTACCCTAATCTGGGAAAAAATTCACTATTTTTACCTTAATTATATTTAAGCCCAAAACCCATTCTTTCTTCTTCCCATAGACAGAACCAGAGGGGAGCATCCTTTGAGCTCCAAAACCCTCACACCACTCATTCTCTTGCCGTTTCTTCCAACGGTGTCCGTTTTTCGATCCGTCGAAGTCGTTGGATCACCCTTGGAAAGGATAACCTCACACACCCCCATCTCCTCACCAAATATTTCCTACAGTTGTGTAATTTTGATGCATGCTCATATGACCTATTTTAAGGTATTTATACAAAAAATCAGATCTCTCCCAATCTACTGTGAATCTGAGGTTGATATTAAGGGAGCCAACGCCTGCAACCCTAAGTTAGGTGGTCATGTGTTCTCCTTTTGGGTTTTCCAATGCATTGGGTTTATAACATCGTTCCGTGGTATGTTTTTTCCCCAACCCCTTATTTATATTGACCGTTTACTATCTAAATGACCCGTATGGGATGGGATTGATGAATATAACCTTTTTAGGTTTTTTAGAGGAGGTATGGACTGGGAGTGGCCTACCATAGGTGTTATGCCTTGAGATTTTCCCATTTCTCAACTTTGACCCTAAACGATATGTCTTGAAAGGTCATTTCCCATGTTAGGAAAATGAGATGACCTATTTAGGGGTTGGATAAGATGAGATAAATGGAACCCCTTGAATGAATTAAATTGTGTATATGCCATGTTTTGTTTATGTGACATTATAATATGGAAATTCCATGATTTATTATTTTGATATGATATAAGATGTATTGACTTATATAATGTGATACGAATAGTTATTCCTTGTGTTGTTAACATGCTTGTGATAATTAGTGGTTGGGAAGGAGGCATTCTTACCCTGTGCCAGATGAATCTCCATTTGTTGGGCGGGAGGCATTCTTACCCCATGCCAGATGAATCTCTGTGAAACAGGACGAGAGGAATTTTTACCTTGTGCCTATATAACCGTGACGGGTGGGAGGCATTTCTACCCCACACCAGATATAATGATTGAGGATGAGAGGCATTTATACCTCGTGCCTATATAACTGTGATGGGTGGGAGGCATTTCTACCCCACACCAGCTATAACGATTGAGGACGAGAGGCATTTATAACGCATGCCTATATAACTGTGATGGGTGGGAGGCATTTCTACCCCACGCCAGCTAAAACGATTGAGGATGAGAGACATTTATACTTCGTGCCTATATAACCTTTACAGGTGGGAGGAATTTCGACCCCACGACAGCTACAGTTCTTGGATGGGAGACATTATTAACTCGTGCCAGTGATAACCTATATGTATGTACTTATACTCTGGTGACTTGTTCATATTTCCAGCCTTGAGCTGATGCAGGTAGATCTGGCAGGTGTCCATACGGAACCTGAGCGGGAGGGTTGGTTATTTACTTTGTTTTACTTACTTGAAGTATATTACTCATTGTTTCAGGCGAACACCTATTTGGATTACACGTAGACACCGTTTGTGGTGGCCTACATAGACATGTCTCACTCCCTACCAGGGCGGCCTCCTGGGGACCCATGTATACTTTACTGATGCAGGTACTAGTAGGGGAAAAGGCCCAACGTCTGGTTGTTGATACATGTATGTTCCAGCTAGAGATCCAAAGAAGAGGATCGAGCTGGGCTAGAGATTCTCATGGACTAATTTTGTTCTCATTTTGTACTATTGAATATCATGCTTTCCATCTATTTCCACTATATCAGCATTCCATGCATCCATTTTGTATCAGACACTGCCTATGAGGCTTTTGTATTTTTATCAGGGTTTCCTTACTTCTGTTGTTTGGCGTGTATGTTTCCCCTTTTCATCTATTTATCCATTGGTTGTGCTTCCGCTATTTTGTTCATTTGCTACTATATCGCTGCTTAATCTGACATGAGGGTATAGCCTCCCCACTGACTTAACATTACACCCTCACTGCTAGTGGGCATCCCCTGGCCTAGTGGGAGACGATCGAGGGGTCATGTGGCCAACCGGGCCTGGGGCTCAGGTTGAGGGGCAGCCGGGTCTGGGACGTCACAAATTGGTATTAAGGGTTTCTTTCTTTCCTTCTTTACTACGTGGGGAAGATAGACTTTGAGACTGGGGACACTTAAGGACTTAGTTATAAGTCGTGCTTGGGCGTCACGAACCCATGTCTGGGGAAAAGACCAAATTACCTAAATTATGTTGTTATTGATTCTGCTATATACTGTTTATATCATTTCACCGTTGGGTGCCTCACATGATTTGAGATGTTATTGAATTTTGCGAGATTGAAATTTTTGTTTCATAGTTCGACCCGATGAAATGAGGGTTATGCATTAGAACATGCATTATGGTAGGCACAATATGATTAGGTCACACATTTTTCAATGGCACGTCTAAATTTTCAGTGAGCATTCCTTGTTGGTTATTTCCATGCCTTTCCAATATGGGTGCAATTGTGCTAACCATCCTTGCATGTTTTGAATTTATGAATGAGGTGGTTTTAGTGGGTGTCACTCATTGGTTCATAAGGTGTATGAGCCCTTATGGATCAGAAATTTACATTCCAACTAAACCAATTATTTTCTTTAAGAGAGATTCAAATGCTTGTTTAGTAGTAGTAAATGATAAATGACATCCAAGTGTGTGTCATATTTTAGTTCATGAGGATTATGGGCCCTTATGGGATGGAAAATGCCATATCATAGTATTAAGTTAATTTTGAGCAGTTTTGTGTTTTTCTAAGAATTATTATGGGTATGGATAGGTGATCATAGGGGTATGAAGGCTTAGTAACTGTCCTAGCTTCTAGAGTTTAACCTTTAACTTGTTGTTTTCTTCTGTTGAGATGTTCATTTGGCATTGTAGCACTATGACTTCGAGGCATCCTCGAGTCGCGCGTGCTGAAGGCAGTGAAGATCAGGTTCCTGAGGTGGCGGGTCGTGATCCGCATGTTGATCTTCTCGTCGTGCCACTCGTGGCTCCTTTTTCTATTCCTGATATGGGTCGTGATTCCCAGTATCGTGAGAGCTTCTTGCGCTTTATGCAGAGTGAGAAAGGTGGAAAGCGACCTACATCGAGTATGGCAGAGTTGACCCACGAGTTTCAGTCACAGCATCCTCCTACTTTTTCAGGAGATGGTGGACCTCTTACTACTGAGTCTTGGCTGGAGGCGATCCGAACCATCTTTGAACATCTCGAGATGCCTCCCATGTGGAGAGTTTGGGCCTCGACATTGTGTCGTATCATGGCATGATCATGTTAGATACCCCATTAGGTATCCGTTCAGGGGGATTTCGTTGTTTCCAAAATTGTCCCCTCAAGGTGGGCAGTTACCTTTTCATTTTGTAACTTGTATGTTCTAGAGAGGACAAGTTTTTATGTAATAGTTGGGATGGACTGGTTAGTTCCCTATAGAGCACGCATTGACTGATATTGTCAGTGGGTGATGTTTACATCACTAGAGGGTGACACACATGTGCATAAGGGAGAATGGGATCTTATTACGACATGAGCAGGACCCGAATAGAAGAAGTTGGGTGGTGTCACGACACAGGTTTCAAGTCTTTATCTCGATGACTAAGGGTTACAACCCACTACATATCCTTCTTTAGTGGAGCGCGTTATAGATGTATTCCCTGATGACTTCTCTTGTCTACCTCCAGTGCAATAGGTGGAGTTTACCATTGAGCTTGTACCAGGAGCAACACCAGTGAACATTCCTCCTTATAGGATGGAACCTAAGGAGCTTCTAGAGCTCATGTGTTAGTTGGAGGACCTTGAAGGAAAAGGCATTATACGTCCCAACACTTCTCCTTGGGGATCACCGGTCCTCTTTAACAAAAAGGCAGATGGTACCCTTCATCTTTGAATGAATTACTGTAAGATAAATCAGCTGACGATTAGGAATCGGTATCCTTTACCTCGAATTTACGACCACTTTGATCAGCTCCGAGGAGAGAAGGTGTTTTCAAATATAGATTTTAGGTTGGCCTATCACCAGGTGCGGGTTATGAATTTGGAAATACCTCGCATGACATTCAAGATTAGGTGTGGTCTCTATGAGAACCTAGTCATGCTGTTTGGGATTACGAATGCACCTGCAGTGTTTATGGATCTTAGGAATTGGAATTTTCACCATTACCTTTATTATTTTGTGGTTGTATTTGTGGAAGACATATCAGTCTATTCACACTCGATACAAGACCATGAAACCCATCTTGATATTGGGCTGAAAACACTAAGAGAGAATCAGCTTTATGCTAAGCTCAGTAAATGCCACTTTTGGATAAATAAGGTCCACTTCCTGGGTCAAATTATTTCTGAGTCTGGAGTTTCAGTTGAACCTGAGAAGGTGAGTGATGTAGTCTCTTGGGAGCAACCCAAGAACGTCTTCGATATCAGGATTTTCTTGGGGCTTTCTGGATATTATAGGCGGTTCATTCAGACCTTTTCATGCCTAGCAGCACCGCTTACAGCATTGACCAAAAGGGGTGAGATTCAAGTTGTTAGAACCTTGTGAAACAACTTTTCATGAATTGAAGGGCAGACTAACTTCGGCGCCGATACTGATCTTGTCGGAGCTGAGCAGGGCTTATACTATCTATTGTGATGTGTTAGGTATCAGGCTTGGAGCTATCTTGATGCAGGATGAGCGAGTCGCTGTGTATGGTTCTCATCAATTAAAGCCTAATGAATTGAATTATCCGACACAGGACCTCGATCTCGTAGCTCTTGTACATGCCTTAAGATATTGGAGACACTATTTGTGGGGGAGATCGTTTTGTGGTATTCACTGACCACAAATGCCTCAAATATATCTTCACTCAGTGGGATCTAAATCTCAGGAAACACAGGTGGGTCGAGCACCTGCAATTCATTGATTTTGAATTGGCCCACACTCCTGGGAAAGGATATTTAGTAGCCGATGCACTGAGTCGGAAAACCCAGTCACAAGTAGTTAGGGAATCTGATGAGGAATGGAAACTGATGGCCCTGTTTTTGGAGATGCACGTTGAGGTTCAAGAGGTTCAGGGTCAGACCATTCTCTCAGCCTTAGCGGCGACATCTACTCTTTTGGAATGGGTCAGGTCTAGACAATTATCGAATCCAGAAGGCCTTATTTTATAAGAAAGTGTCTCTGGCGATGCATCTATAGATTGGACCGTGGATGAGAGTGATGCATTATTGTTCCGTGGGTGTGTATGGGTCCCAGCTGACATTAGAGAGGAGCTGATGAAGGATGTCCACCCCTCAGCATGGGCAGTCCACCCAGACATCACCAAAATGTATCGTGATTTTCAACAACAGTATTGGTGGCCTAGCATGAAGCGGGAGATAGACAGTTTCATCACGCGTTGCTCCACCTGTCAGCAGGTGAAGGTGGAACATCAGCGTCCGTTAGGGCTTTTTCAGCTATTGTCCATTCCAGCGTGTAAATGGGAAAATGTTTCTATGGACTTTGTTGCTACATTACCTAGGTCACCTCGTCGCAATGATGTAGTATGGGTTATCATCGACCATCTGACGAAGGTCGGGAATTTCTTACCAGTACGGGAGACCGTCACGGTTGATGACTTGGGAAGGCTGTATGTTAATGAGATAGTGTGCCTTCATGGAGCACCTTGTTCGGTTGTCTCGGACAGAGATCCTCCCTTTACATCTCGGTTCTGGAAGGGTTTATAGAAGGCCTTGGGTACGAAGGTACTACCGAGCACGACCTATCACCCGCAGACAGAAGGAAAAACCGAGCGGACTATATAGGTATTAGAGGACATGTTACGTGCCTGTGTTCTTGATTTTGGAGGTTCATGAGAGAAACACATTCCTCTTATTGTATTCAGTTATAACAATAGATTCCATTCTACCATTGAGATGGCTCCCTATGAAGCCTTATATGGTAGGCCTTGTCGCTCTCCATTGTGTTGGATTAAAGTAGGGGAGGCAGCTGTTCTAGGACCACGTCTTGTGCAAGAGACTACAGAGTAGATAAAACTTATTAGGAAGCATATGCAGACAACTCATTCTAGACAATAGTCCTATGCTAACGAGCACCGGTGACCTCTTGAGTTCAAGGTTGGGAACTGGGTTTTCTTGAATGTCTCACCCAGGTTAGGGAAGAGACGTATTCAGAAGTAGTGTAAGCTTTCTTTGAGGTTCATAGGACACTTTGAGGTGGTGAATTGGATCGCACCAGTAGCATACCATCTTGAACTTCCATAAAGATATTAGGCCATGCACAATGTTTTTCATGTATCTCAGCTTCACCGGTACTTTTCAGATCTGACTCAAATGTTTCAGCCTGATGAGGTTGAACTGGATATTGATGCTTCCTTCGAGGAGTATCCAATGAGAATTGTCGACCAAGAGCATGAAGACACTCTGAGGCAGGTCTGTTCCTCTTGTATGGGTGTTATGGTAGCATGATCGGGTACAGGACGAGACCTGGGAGCAGGAGGCTGATATACAATCTCAATGGCAGGAGCCTTTCGCTGGTGACACCTCTTTACCCTTAGAAGGCCAACTTGGGGACAAGTTACATTAAGGAGGGGCGGTTGTAAAGACCTGACTCTTTGGAAAAGGTACGGGTCGTTAGTTGTACATTCAAATATTACCTTTAAGCATGCTTAATGTGTGTAACATTCTAAGGAAGGTTAAGGGAGTGTCAGGGGCTTGTTCGGAGGCCGATAGTTAGAGATTTGGAGTTCCAGACTGAGGCGCACGGTTTGTGCACAACATGAATAGTAATGTCGCACGGTTTGGATAAACCATGAAGCTCAGCATTCTGGAGGCAATGGGATGCGCATAGTATCCATACGTTTTGGTAAACCGTGCACCTAAATCATGCGACCCTGATCTAGGAAAAAATTTACAAATTTTCCCTTAATTATATTTAAGCCTAAAACCCATTCTTTCTTCTTCCCAAGGACAAAACCAGATGGGAGCCTCCTTTGAGCTCCAAAACCCACTCCTCACTCATTCTCTTGCTGTTTCTTCCCTCGGTGTCCGTTCTTCGATCCGTCGAAGGTGTTGGATCACCCTTGGTCAGGCTAACCTCACGCACCCCTTTCTCCTTGGAAAATCATTCCTATAGTTGTGTTATTTTGATGCAAGCTCATTTGACCTATTTCTAGGGCTTTGGACAAAAACTCATATCTCTCCCAATATACTGCAAATTTGAGGTTGATATTAAGCATGCCTATGCCTAAAACCCTAAGATAGGTGGTCATGTGTTCTCCTTTTGGGTTTTCCATCGCTTTTGGTTTACAACGTCGTGTTGTGGGTTGTCTTTTCTCCAAACCCTTATTTATATAGATAGTTTACTATCTAAATTACCCGTGTGGGATGGGATTGATGAATATAACCTTATCAGGGTGTTTAGAAGAGGTATGGACCGGGAGTGGCCAGCCATAGGTGTTATGCCTTTAGATATTCCCCTTTATCAACTTTTATCCTAAAAGATATGTCTTGAAAGGGAATTTTCCATGGTAGGCAAATGAGATGACTTGGATAGAGGTTGGCTAGGATAAGATAGCCTGAACCCCTTGAATGAATTAAAATGTGTATATGCCATGTTTTTTATGAGACATTATAAGATTGAAATGACATGCTTTATTATTGTGATATCATATAAGATGTAATGCCTTATATAATGTGATACGAATGGTTATTCCTTGCTGTGTTGACATGCTTGTGATAATCTGTGGTAGGGAGGGAGGCATTCTTACCTCATGCCAGATGAAATTCTATGTGTTGGGTAGGAGGCATTCCTACCCCGCTCCAGATGAAACTCTGTGAAATAGGATGAGAGGCATTTATACCTGGTGTCTATATAACCATGACGGGTGGGAGGCATTTCTACCCCATTCCAGCTATAACGATTGAGGACGAGAGGCATTTATACCTCGTGCCTATATAACAGTGACGGGTGGGAGGCATTTTTACCCCATCTCAGCTATAACGATTGAGGACGAGAGGAATTTATACCTAGTGACTATATAACCATGATGGGTGGGAGGAATTTCGACCCCATGCCAGCTACAATTCTTGGACCAGAGGCATGCTTACCTCGTGCCAGTGATAACCTATATGTATGTACATATAGTTTGGTGATTTTTTCAGATTTCCAGCCTTGAGATGAAGAATATAGACCCGCCAGGTGTCCTTCCAGAACCAGAGCAGGAGGGTTGTTTATTTACTTTGTTTTACTTACTTGCAATATATTACACATTTTTGCATGAGAACACCTATTTGGAATACACGTAGACACCTTTTGTGGTGGTGTATTGAGACTTGTCTCACACCCTACCCAGGCGGCATCATGGGCTCCCGTGTAGACTTTACTACTATAGGTACTAGTAGGGGAAAAGGCCCAGCATTCGGTTGTTGATACATGTATGTTCTAGCTAGAGATCCATAGTAGAGGATTGATCTTGGATAGAGATACTCGTGGACTAATTTTGTTCTCATTTTGTATTACTGCATAGCATGCTTGCTATCTATTTCCACTGTGTCAGCATTCCATGCATCCATTTTGTATCATACATTTCCTATGAGGATTTTGTATATTTATCAAAGTATTATTACAGCTGTTGTTTGGTTTTTATGTTTCCTCTTTTGTCCAGTTTATCCATTGGTTGTTCTTCTGGAATTTTGTTCATTTGCGGATATACTGCTATATGCTCTGACATGGGGGTATAGTCTCCCCACTGACGTACCATTACACCCTCGATGCTATTTGGAAGCCCCTGGCCTCTGGGGAGATGATCCAGGGGTCATGTGGCCAACCGGGCTCGAGGCTCGGGTTGAGGGGCAGCCGGGTCTGGGACGTCACAGAAATATCTCAAAACCTAAACCATAAAATAAAAATTATTTATAAATAATTAAATGAAAAAATATATATAATCCAATATAATTGTAATTATTAATGTTCTTTGACTATTGAATAAACCAAATACAATCTATCTATACTCAAATATGTCAAATTAGAAAGTGAGGGTTTTTTTCCTAATCCCCTGAGACAATATCATTTTAAAAATATGAAGAGTACCCATCAATGAAATAGTAGTGGGAATTCCCTACTAACCACTCTAGAATATCATCAATAAATTTTAATGTGAAATTTTTTTTCATAGTGTGATTTTTTAATTTATGATATTTCATATATACAAACCATCTTTCTATACACAGGTTGTTTTAGATTCATTATTTTCATTTGAAATTTCTATTAGGATAGACATAATAGGAATATAAAAACTACAATGACCAATTAGATTTAAAATAGTTGTTAATTATTTATAGAGTCCAACAATTTGGTCACATCATTTTTAACATCATCTTAGAGGTTTTATTTCAATTGATATTTTTCCCACTTAACCAGTTTAGCATAATTATTTATCAATGTATGATTCATGACATTAGGTGAGATAATAATAAAATTGTATATAATTTCTCATAATAATGTTATATTATAATACATCAAGAAGTCAATAAAGAGTAAATCATGCTCTGGAGGGAGTGAAATAAAAATGAGGATAGGCATCTTGTTTCAATTCTTTAGATTTAAATATTTTCATTTTTAAGGTAATGATTTAAGATGAAATTCTAGTCGATTTTGGATTTATGGGAGTTAATGAGAAAGATATAGGAAATTTAATTAATTTATCTACTCAATTGAAGCATCTCGATATGTGTAATAATCTTTTATACATGATAAGAATCATAATTGGTCATTGTGTCCTCAATGCATAAGAAATCACTGATTAATAATGATGTATGACATGTATCTAGGCCATTATAATATTCTACATGTAAAAAATTTCATAGCATGTATACCAATGATGAATGATAAAACATGGCCTCAGTTGAAAAATAAATGTTTTTGGGGGAAATATAGTCCATCAATTAATTTACCTAAAGGAGATGAAATCTATTTGAGGAGTTTTTTATGCAATCGCGGATGTAGAAGTGGGCAGTGTCACCACCAAAATCTGTAAATAATTTACCATTATGTTTATTATTTATTTATAGTTTTCAAAAAAATATATCCCCAATATAATTGGTACATTTCCATTCATCCCATTATATTCCATTTCAAGAATAAAAAAATCAGTAGCAAAATATAAAATTTCAAATATTAAGAGATTATTCTCTTGTATAGTTGTGGGGTGTACAATTCTTTGATTTTCTAATTGAATGAATATTCAATAAGTATTTATATCCTCAAATATAATTTATGTGATAATTTAGTACAAAATAAAATATATATAGTCGTCAAAATATAGAAAATATTCAAAATATAATTTCCTCTCTTTGGTGTATAAAATTGAGAAGGTGGAAGGATCCTCGAATTAAGAGGGAAGTGATGTCTAGATCCGTGATGAGATGTTCCATCACAATATCATCATTTTATTCATTTTTTCAACATCTATGTGTACATATCACTTATATTAATTTGGCATATCATGTAATTTTCTTCAAATAATCAATTAATGGATTGTTAACTTGCACTTTTTTAATGTTTTCAATGATTCTTTATCATGTTTAGTTTATCTTGATTTCTATGTATGAGTGGATATATGGAGGCAGTGAAAAGGAATTTTCGTGCTATAGGGTTCATTAAAATTCACTCACTTTCCTTTTGTGGTAATCTCTCATTAAATTATATTATTCATTTTGATCCTATGGATGATTTGTAATAGTGGTTTACTTATGATGAGATCAGTCTAATGGAGAAAAAATTTTGATTTTAATATTTTTTTACCACATTAATGTCTAATAGAACTGATAATCCCATTTATATTAGGATGACTGGTTCCTGTGAAGTTATTATTCCATAACCTTGACTTTGGATCTCCCCCCACTATGTTATCAAGTTGTAATAACTAGGGTTTTCTATCCGGTATAGATATTTCTTTTATTTATTTGAAATGTACATTATTTTCCCCAATTTGTCTTTATAGGTATTCTAGGATATAGTCATGTTGTATAGGTTGGTGTTGAAAAATCCTTTGTGGTGGTTAAGTGTTTTTATTTGGGGTGGAGGATGAGTATCCTATCCTAGGTGGTTTTAGGTCCACTGAGGTTGGTTTTATTACAAACTTAACTATATTATTGGTTATCCTTCATTCAAAATATAGATGGATTCTATATTATTTTCATAATGGGTTGGTTGTATGGGAAGAATGAGGACATTATCTCAAAAATCCTAGATGGGACTATCAATTAAATTAATTTGATAGAATAATTGGTTTTATTAGAATATATACAACAATTAATTTGAGGAGAAGGTTGGTATTTACCATGGTAAAGATCAATTTAAAAAATGTGTGTACTTATCTCTTCAAACACAATTCCGACCTTCTTCTCTAAACCAAAATTTTGCACCTCATATACACCCTTTATTGGTATAATATACCATAAACCAAAATATTTACTTTTTTAGAAATTGTTTATGATTATCATCTTAGAAATGAGATTTTTTACACTATGTAACCATCAACAACAATATCATTAATTTTATGATCAATAGGAATTAAAAATTCTTATCAACATTGACCACTTCTTTGGTGATTTATATAGCTTGGAAAAATTCCTTTGTAAATTCCCAATATTTATAATGTTTTTCACTATTATATTTAATAATTATGGAAATTTTTATCCTTATTATTTCATTTCATGATATTCGGAAATATTTTTCTTTGAAATTGTACATAATGTCATCATAATATATAATTTAAAAGTTAAAATAGTATAACTAGTCCATTGAAGTATCTTCTAAAAAAAATAGAATATCTATTAGGTTAACTAATTCAACATCCATATTTATACGACTTCATTTTTATCATAGAGTAAGAAATTTATTTAAAATTTTGTGTGGGTTTTCTCTAGTAAGACTCTGGATGTTCAAAAAAAGATGAGTGAGACTGAATTTTATTTCAGTGTTTGGCACATTTCCTAGAATTGGAATATATACAGGGTGAATTTCGTCATCATGTGAAGTTAATTACATTAATATTTAGTTATTTAAGACCATTTTATACTTTCTCTATTAAATTTCATCTTTAATTCTTGAAGATAAAAATGGTCCTTGATTGGCATTATGCCCCCCTTAAAAGGATATTTCTATGTGTCTTGGTGTTGATGATGTAAAACATTCTACAATTTTTTTTATAAAAATATGATTGTTATCCCATATTATATTTTGTAATGAATAAACTGAAATATATTATATGTTATAAAACTATTATATATATATAACAATATGAAAAATAATTATTTTTAAATTTAGGAAATGTATTATTAAAAATGTACTTTAAAAACTAAAGAGATTCCCAAAAATGGTGCAAATTTTTAACTGTGTTTAAATGAAAATTAAAATATTTTGTGATTTTAAATATGTTTTATATCATAGGGTAGACCCTATGACATACCTGATTATTTTTTGGGATTCGAATGTAATATTTAATTGGTTTAACAAAAAAACTACTAGATTTTGAAAACATATCAAAATAAAAATATTGAATGAAATAAGAAATTAATATATTTTAAATAAATTTACTTATTAGAAATATATATGATTTTAATCATTTTAGGTTAAATATAAAACATGTTATTTTCATATTATTTGGAAATTCATTATTTTTTGAAGCAAGAGTTTGGTTGAGGTTAACCGGAATCCTGGTTAACAACCAAGCAATGATATATATGAAAGTATTAAAACAATGATATAATAATCATATATCCAAGATATAAACCTGATTTATGGTATTATAGAGTCCAAATAAAATTTTAATATCAATTTTTTTTGAGAAATAACACGATTCTTGTGTTTTTTAATCATAACAACCCAAGTCCCACACTAAAAATCTCACACAAGAAAATTAAAAATAAAGATAATTCTATTAAATATAATCATGACTTTAAAACATAAAATAAATTAAATGTTTTTAAAATCATATTACACAAAAAAAGGAGGTAATAGGTTTTCTAGAACTCCCTTGACATGTGCATATCTCCCCCAGAACAGTCACTAACTGTTTAGCCCATCATTGAGTGTGTAAGGATTGAGTGGATCAATATATTCATTATTTATAATACAATAAATATAAATATATCCAAAATACATAATATTATTATATTACTAATTGTTATCAGAAAAATAATAATGTTTCACTCCTCTAATCGAACATGAAAATGGTGTTCCCATGGTTCCATGTTATAAGAAAAGTATAAGTTGGTTTTAGAACCATATTTTTGAAATACCACTTGAATCATGGATTTGAGATTCTGCATATAATTTTATGAATTATTGAAAAAATAATTTTTTTAATCACCAAGTTTTTATATAAAAAAGATGTGGCTATAATTGTGGGTCAATAACTCAAGATGTGGAAAAACAATACAAGTGACCTTGTGACTATGAACAGTCATGATTCTCTCCAATGATATATAATTATGGTCCAATAATTTATGAATTAGGCTTAAAAATATTTTTTATAATTATATTTCACATGGTTATCAATATACCCTAAAAATTCTATCCATATATGAGGAACAATATTTTTGAAAATACACATTAGTTAAAAACACTCTTTGTTTACCATTTAGTTTGTCCCATTTTACTTCAACATTATTTTGAGCTATTCTAATCTCCCCCATCTATGATGAAAATATACAAAATTGAAATTTTAATTTTTAGAATTATTTATCAATATATAATTTAATCAAATGATACGTGTAATTTATTATGAAATTTTAAATATAAAATACTAAATAAGTTTAAAAATATAGTATGTTGGTGGAATAAAATAGTGAATCATTATGAAATCACCCATCATATATCAAATATATTTTCATGATGACAGAAATGCCTAAATAAATGTAACATAAATATTGACACATAAAAGTATTTATGTTATTCATTACACTATAAAAATTTCATGTCATCATGGTATATTTTTAGAAGATATTTAATCAGGGCATTAGGCATGCACAATTCAAGAATACCACACCATGAGTTCGAAACATGTATATATTCTACAAAATAAACATGGTTCAAGGTAAATAATTTTATCCACCTATGGGTGATATGAAAAGAATTCCTAAAAACCTACATATTATATATTAGAGTACTTGTTGTTTATTCACTACTAAAACAAGTCCCAAACCATATAAGATATTCCCACAATAGATTACCAGTTGAGAAGTAGGAAGAGGATATGTTCACTTTTAGTCTTTCTCTATATTTAGTTATGGTGCCTCTCATTAACGGTGGGACAAAGAAAATGTCTTGTTTTAAAAAATTAGTTCTGTCTATGTTTTATTAAAAATAATACATTTTCACCCATTTTAGCTCCAAGGAGGAAGTATAACCATTAATGGTTTATTTTTTAGTATTTGAAATTTTTTTCCAAATAACATTTATTCCACAAAAAATATTTACATAGTTTATGATTTTTTTGAAATATATAATAATATTTCAATTCCCATGTAGGGAATTATTTTATTAAAATACACAATATCCCTAAAAAATTATTTAATCTAAAAAATTCATCACTTTATAATAAAATTTTATTTATAAAAAACACCACCTACAATTTATGTAAAATGATAATTTTGAAGGAAATATTTTTAAATATAATCTATTTTATTTACTCCAATGAACCTAGCCCAACTATCATGTAATTACTGATTTATGTCTCAACCATGGTTATGTTTGGATAATGAATTTTGACTGATTTAGGTTATTGTGAAGAGAATATTCTACCATATGGAATCATGGGAGAGACACACAAGTGTATAACCAAAAAATATATAGTTCAAAAAAATTATGTTTAAATCTTATGATCATATCACATTAAAATAATAGAAACATATAAGGGAAAAATAGGGTCAAAACCATTATATAAAACTACCCATCAAGTACTCAATAAATTCACTAGGCTTAAAAATATTCAAAAGGATAAAAAACAGTAACTAACAAAATAGGATTAGATACCATGTTTATGAAATTTTTAAAATTAAGTAATGAATTGTAATACCCCAACTCCAGTTACTTAGAGTATATGCTTAGTTAGATAACATTGGCATGATCACAAAAGAGAAAGTCTCGAATGACTGATTAGTTTAGTAGCCTTGGAATCACTAGATATATTCATAAATATTACATTACATCATAAAATGAAAACATACAATGACATATTGTATCCATAGACCACACTCATATCCCATCATACTATCCTTGCAGGTCATTCATAAAATACATCTTCACATCCTGGATAAAATAATACATAGAAAGGGGTGAGCTCAGATGCCCAGTAAGGAAAACAATATAGTGAAAACTTTTATAAATAAGCATAAACATTTAAGGCAATTTATAACTAAAAAAATCCTTTTAAACATGAAATTCAGAATTATATTTTAGAAATAAAAATAAAATAATTCCATTTACTTATTCACATAAATATTCTACTAATTGAATAATCACATGAAATATCAATAACCACTTTCATAATGATGGAATTCATAATTCCAGACTATCATAAGCACATAGTCAAGGCCTTATACCAAGACTACAAATAAGATTTTGTCAAGACCTTGTTCCAAGACACTAGTTTGTCTCAGGAGACCTACCGATGCATCTAGGAGCTATAGAGGGTTCCACACGTCACTTATTAAGTCCAATACATTCCTCATATGAATAGGTTTAAACATAACATAAACTTTAATATTAAAACTAGCATACGAAATGTAAATACATTATCCATAAACCATGAATGGTATAAAAATAACACATCCATGATTCAAAATATCACAAAACCATAAATACTATATTGAAGTTTTCTATCATAATAAATCAACTTCAACTAAGCTTAACATCCATCAAAGGATGTTGACATAGATGAAATCAAAACTATTTGAGAGAAATATATATATTTTTTAAATCATTTAAAATTAACATATTTATTAATTAAAACATTTACTCTGAAAATATTCCAATAATATTGTAAGGGAAACTTTGACTATTTTATAATGGCGGAAAATCACTTCACCCATAGTATAAAGTAAAAAAAGACATTCTTACCTTAATTTTTTTGAAAAGGTTAAAAAGGACCTTGTTTAGAAAATGACAGAAATATTCCTTTTTAAACATCATATAAAAAGTAAAAACGGGCATAAATGACTTTAACCCATATTTTATAAAATAGTAAGAATGTTTTGAAATACATTTTTAAGAAACATGGATGTGGATGATAAAGAGGTCTCAGTAGATAATTACGTATAAACAACCTCTTATAATGAAGAGATTGTGAAATAAACCCTCAACTTGTAATTTTACTTGGTCGAGGGGAGTTTAAACTCTTGTATAATGGTGAAATAATTGTTTTTAAATTATAAAATAATCATATACATTAATATGATGTGATATATTATCTTTTAACATTTCTTTGTTAATAATATCTTAGTATTATCGTCGGTTCAGGTGTTAACTTACTTGTTTTCATTTATATGTTTTGTTACATAAGATGTGTATGTTATGGATAGGTTGTATCTTATTAATGTATATAATTATATCAAGTCCTTAAACATTATTTTTGATCATCAAATGAGAATTATACTTGAATGGATACAATCGGAAATGAATCTCAATGCGTTCATGGAGATGGTAGTCCGTACGTACACACGAGCAAAAATATCATTCTTTTGATGTTAGAATAATATATAATTGGATGGTATATCATATATACAGAATAATTATCTTTTTATATTCATTATTTACATCAATTACACAACATTATTATGCCCGTCCAAATAATAATGTTATGAATAACAATTACACTACGACGTGGAGATGGTAAGTCGTACGTACGCACGTATTGTGACATGTCATTCAAAGGGTGGATAGAATATTGAATATTGATGTACCATATTTATAATAACATATAATTATATATAAGATACTGGATTTATTAATTTATAATGGAAATAACAAAGAAAGAAGAAGTGGAAGAATAAAGGAACTTGAAAGATAGTGGTGAAAACATTACCACTTCTTCAGGTCATTCCTTTTGATTTGATCAAAATGTCTCTTTAGGTTGGCTTTCTGATCAAAATAAGTAATCTAGGCTGAAGTGAGGGAACAATAGAGAATATTTGGGTTGGGGTTGGCCAAGACAAAAGGCATTGAAGGTGCAATCAGAGAGAAGGGGGAGTGCCCTTTTATAAGAGGGGTGAGTGGCACCTTTGGAAGAGCTAGTAATATTATTTTATAATAAATTCATATTAGGTTTATAATAGCTCCAAATAATATTATATAATGTTTATAGTGGGGATAGGTCAAAAACCACTCAAATAATAGGTTTTAGACAGGTTTGGATCACTATATTAACTTTAATGTTTTGATTTAACTCTGAGTTAAATAGTTTGACATTTACCATGTCTTTTTGTATTTTTATATTATACAGTTAATAAACATAATATATACTTCATATAGAACCCCAAGTAGTACATTAATGATACACCTATCATTATATAAGTCCTTTGTCCGAACCATAGATTTTTTGGAATAGAATATCAATTAATAATCTATTATTTGATTTAAAAACTCGTTTATGCCAATTTTGACACTATTTAATAATTGATTTTTTAAGTCATAAAAACATTATTAATTCAAAAAAAATCATTGAAGTAATCCAAACCTGTCATATTAACCAATAAAATTTGTCTATTTCATCAAAACATTCAATGTATATTTACGTTAACATTTATAATACAAATTATTTGATTCATTCATTAATATAGAAAATTCTGCATAATTATTGTGTCATTAAAAATTTAATTATTCAATTTATAAAAATTATAAATAAAATCCCATTATTTAGGAAGTCTTATTATATTTCTAATAAATATTTATAGTCTAAAATATAACATAAATAACACTATGTTAAAATTGTTTTTCTAAAAGAAATATGCTTATGTCATTTTTTGTATTTACTTTAACATAATTAATATAAAGTGTCATTATCACTTTCAAGTGTCTCCATGGGGTCCCAAAATTAACACAAAGATTACCATGGTCTCACATGTATCATCCAATAGGGTTAGGACACGTTTTTGGGTAATTTAATATTATTATAATATTATTATTTTCCATTATTTAACGGATTTACCCTTTAACCATTGTAAATAAAATATTTTCCGAGTAATTATTCAAAATGTCTAACAATAAAAGTAACTATTTTACACAATTTGAACCTCATGATTCTTAATATGTAATCCATTTTTCTAAATTCAAAACACAGAAGTGGTAGAAATTAATTTAAAATTATTTCCCGTTGTAAAAAAAGCGTTTTTTATGAAATAATAACTATAAAAATATTGAAACTAGTTTATGAATACTTTAAATGGGAAATTATGTCCAATGACCTAAATTGGATTAAATGGTAAAAATTTAATCTAATTATACTTTTAAATCACTCAAATTCAAAATTTATCACTATTAATTATTTCGATTTAAAAAGTTGTTTTTAATTGAAATTTATTAATTTTATCTAATCATCAAAATATGAAAGTTATCATAAAAGTAAAAAAAATTCACCCTAAGCTAATTTCAATATTCACAATCCAAAAAGGAAGTCCATTTTTAAATATAAAATTAATAAAATTTCAAAAAATGGGTATTACTATTCATAATGGCTAGTTTGATTGGTTGTGGTGTGTGTTAGAACTTGAAGTTGTGTACAACACATGATACTGTATTATTCAAAGAGAAGCATATCATGGAAGCTTGAGGTGTTACATTCTCCCCTCATTCAAATAATTTCATCCTCGAAATTTCTATAATACTACCGCATGAAAAGACTTGGGGGGTTCTTCATCATAAGTTCCTCTTGTTGCCACGTTGCCTCTTCCATCTTATGGTTTCTCCATAGAACTTTTACCAGATGAGTCGTCCGGTTTCTCAGCAAATGTTCTCTCATATCAAGAATCTTGACAGTCTCTTCGCAATAAGATAGATCGGGTTCCAGTTCTAATTCATTATATGTGAGTACATGCATTGGGTTAGTCATGTATTTTCTCAATAGTGATATGTGAAACAAATCGTGAACATTGGAGAGACTTGGCGGCATTGCGAAACGATAAGCTACAACCCCAATTCGTTTTAGAACTTCGAAAGGTCCTATGTACCTAGGTCTTAATTTAACTTTCTTAAAAAACATATAACTCCCTTCCATGGAGATACCTTCAAGAAAACATGATCTCATACTTGAAATTCTAAATCCTTCCTTCAATTATCAACATAACTCTTCTGCCTACTTTGAGCTGCTCTGATGTGGTTTTGGATTAGTTTCACCTTTTCGATCGTTTCCTCAAACTGTTCTGGGCCTATGAGTTTTCTTTCACCAACATCATCCCATCAGGTTGGTGTGCATCATCTTTTTATGTATATCACTTTATATGGTTCCATCTGAATACTCGAATATAAGTTATTGTTATAGGAAAATTATACCAGAGGTAAATATTGATCCAACATACCCTGAAAGTCTAGTGAGTAAGATCTCAACATGTCTTCTAATGATTGAATAGTCCGTTCTGATTGTCCCTCTGTTTTAGGGTGGTAGGCAGTGCCAAAACAAAGTTCAGTATCCAAGGCCTTCAAAAGACACATCAAGAATCATGAAGTAAAATGAGGATGACGATCAGAAACAATCGATTGGGGTACTCAATGAAGCCTCACAACTTCATTAATATATAGTCTTGCTAGAAGTTCATGTGGTAAATCTTCCCTTATAGAAAGAAAATGTGTTGACTTGGTAAGACGATCAACAATGACCCATATTGCATCGTTCCTTCTAGGATTCATTGGTTTTCCCATGACAAAGCTCATTGTAATATTATCCCATTTCCACTCCAGTATAGGAAAATGTTGCATGAATCTTCCAGGCTGTTGCCTTCCAGCTTTCACTTTTTAAAAAACAATACATCTTGACACAAAATCAGAAATCACCCTATTCATGTTGTCCCACCAAAAAATATTCCTTCAAATCTCTATACATTTTTGTACTCCTAGGGTGTAAAGAGAAATTGGAACTATGTGAATCATCCAACAATTCCCTTTTTAGATCAGGTATATCGGGAACACAAAGTCTCTTCCCAAATTTCAAAATTCCTTTTTCATACACAATGTCACTAAATCTCCCATCATCCACAGCTTTAATCTTCTTTTGAAATACTTCATCATCGGTCTGATAACTCTTAATACTTTATAGTAAATATGGTTTGGAAACCATTTTGAAAAAGCATTGATGTTTCACCTTCCATAGTTATTCCAATATCCATCTTCAATAGATCCATGATAATTGGATCCCTTTCAACTTTCATCTTGTTAAAAACCCCCTGATCCTTTTGGATCAAATCATCTTCCACATTATTTTCCTTCCCCGGGAGGCAGTGTATCGTGCAATCATAATCCTTGAGTATTTGAAGCCATATGTTGAGTTTTTTCTGTGAGAAAATATACATCAAACTCTTGTGATCAGTATATATCACACATTTTTCACCATAGAGATAATTTCTCCATATAAATAAAGAAAATATTACAGTATCTAACTCAATATCATGAGTAGGATAGTTTTTCTCTTGAATTTTTAGATGTCGTGATGCATAGTCAATAACCCTATCATTCCGCATAAGCACACAACCAAGTCCTGTCTTTGAAGCATCACTATAAATAACAAATCGATCATTCCCCAATGGTAGATTCAATACAGGGGCATTGGTTAATTTTCTATTCTGTTCTTCAAAACATTCATCACACTATTTTTTCCAAATAAATTTAACCCTTTTACGTGTGATCCTCGTTAATGGGATAGCCAATCGGGAAAAATTATGGATGAAATGGTGATAATAGCCTGCTAAAACAATAAAACTGTTTACCTTAGTTATACTCGTCGGTGCTAGCCATTACTGGATTTCCTTGGTCATAGAAATATCAATTGAGATTCCCTCATTATAGACAATATGGCTAAGAAAAGAGATCTCTTGAATCTAGAATTCACACTTGCTAAACATCCCATATAATTAATGTCTTCTCAGAGTCTTCAAGATAATGCACAACTGATTTTCATGATCTTCATTGCTTTTGGAGTATACCAAGATATCATCAATAAATACCACTACAAAATCATCGAAGTATTACTTAAAAAATCTGTTCATTAGATCCATGAATACAGAGGGTGCATTAGTCAATCCAAAAGGCATTACTGTAAACTCGTAATTCCAGTACCTGGTTCAAAATGCTGACTTCGTAATGCCTTCCTTCTTCACACACAACTGATGGTATCCAAATCGAAGGTCAATCTTTGAAAAGTATTGAGCTCCATGCAGTTGGTCAAATAAATCATCAATGAAAGTTATGGGATACTTGTTCTTCATTGGTATTGCATTGATTTCCCTGTAGTTGATACATAACTTTATAGATCCATATTTCTTCTTAAAAAAAGGACAGGGGTCCCCATGTGGAAACACTAGGGCAAATAAATCCTTTATTACTAAATTACTATAGTTGTTTCATTAGTTAAACTAATTCCACAGTGGCCATTCTATAAGGGGTCTTCAATATAGTCCTTGAACCAGGAATAAAATAAATAGAAAACTAAATTTCTCATTATGGAGGATGTCCAGGTAAATCTTCCGGAAACAAATATACATATTCTTTCACAATAGGTACATCCTCTATTTGAATATTCCATTCCTCACCCACAGTTATTTTATTCTCTTCCACCCCGATAATTGAATTTAGTGGAGCTACTAGCGGTGGATCTAGATAAGAATATGGTGGTGATGATTCTGCTCTAATGATAAGGTTTTATTTATCATCATCATCAAAAATTGTAACCTCTTTCTTCTTATAATAAATATTCGCATCATGGTTCGAAAGAAAATCCATACTGAGGATTATATCAAATCCAATCATGGTATAATGATGATATCAACAGATAAAGAACATTTATGTTCTCTAATGGGGAATGATTCACAAAACATTGTCGCAATGATACTTCCATTAAAATTTTTGACTGACAAATACCTTGTTAAATAAAATTGGAAATATCTAATTTTCTTAGCAAACTGGGAAGATATAAAACAATGCGACGATCTAGAATCAAATAAATCATTTTTTAAACATGAGGAAACCATTAGATTACCTTCCACCACATATTTCGGAGCTCCTACCTCAGCATTAGTGATTGTATAAGATTGTCCTTGATACCTTGTCCTTTTCTCAGTTATGTTCCCCTAATTCATAGGAAATTCATTTGAATAATGTCCCATCTCCCTACAATTTTAGCATTGAACATTGGTAGCTTCATTTATCCCATTTCAATCACAAGATTGGTGGCCTTTTTCACCACACTTGTAACAGACTCCCATTCCCATCAAGTAAGTACCAAGGTGTTTCTTCCCACATTTACTCTAGGATGGATATTCAAATTTTTCCTCTTCACCTTATTTCCATTCCCAGAGTGTTCAACAGATCTCTTCTTCTTTTGCTTTGATTTAAAGTCATAAGACTTAGAGAATTCCTTTTTTGTCTTGATAGCACATGAGATAATATCTTCAAACGATGAGAAGGATTTTGATACTAATGATCGACTGAGAAATGGTTTTAACCCATCAACAAAATGATCAATCATACTTCACGGGTTACCTATATAATCTGATGCATGCCTTGCTAACTTTGTAAAGTTAGCTTAATACTTTGCGACGTTCTCATCCTATTTTTGCCTCAGACTCATAAATTATCATTCCATATCTGCTCGATGGTCATGAGGAATGAATTTTTATAAGAACATTTTATTCAAATATCTCCATTCCATATTTGATACTTCCTTTTCATCCTTTATGTTTTGAATCAATGACCACCATTAATCAGTATCTCCAGTAAGACGGTAAAGTACCATGACCATTTTTTCCCTTTCGTTACTCCCCAAAAGCATTGAATATCTTATCTACGGAATTTATCCATTGCTCAGCCACTAATGGATTTATAATCCCATTGAATTTCAGTGGTTGTTGACTCATGAAATGATCTAACATTGATCCTCCACGTTGCGGATTAGGGTGATCTGTACAAGTAAGGTTATTATTCATAACCTGAGTGAGTTTTCCCAGTATGGTGATAAGCTGATCAGCACCAGTTGTATCACCAGCTTCACTATAATTATCTTGAGTAGGAGGGAAATCACTACATGGAGTGTGTGAATTGATACATTTTACATTCCTTCCACGAGGCACCATTTCTAAACAATGGCATACACTAGATTAGTTTATGAATCACAATACATTAATCCAAACATGTAAAACACTAAACATAAATTGAACAGTTTATGGATATAATCCAGAATCAAAAAAATGTTTTCATTGAGGAAGTATATACTCATAAACACTTCATAATGGTTTATAAATAAAATTATAATTATCATAAGCATATCCCCTGGGAGTGTTGTAAACAAGAGTGCACCAAGGCCCATTGTCGTGCACTATTTCCCATTCTATTCAAGCTCAAAGCTGTATTTTCGGGTTTTACCCCTGGGTACATCTGTGCTTGAGCAGCCTCTACCTACTCATATCCAGACAGAGATGTATTTCTTAGAAAACTCACAAAATCTCTACAATTCCCAAATTCTAGGAAGTTTTTCTAAACTAATCCTCAAAGTCTATCTTAGGGATATGTGCTCTGATTAGAGTTTATCTTAGTCTAGTTTCCAAGGATTGTACTAAACTTCGTCTGATACCAACTATAACGCCCCGACCCCAGTTACCCATAGTCAGTGCATTATTACATAACACTAGCATGATCACAAAAGGTCAAGTCTCTAAAGACCTATTTTTTAGTATCCTTGGAATCACTAGTTACATTCATAAAGTTTGCACTGCATCATAAAATGAAAAAAATTCAAAAACATTATGTCTCCATACACCACACTCGTATCCTCTAATACCATCCTTGATGGTCATTCTTAACATTCTTTTTCACATCTTGGGAAAAATAAAACATAGAAATGGGTGAGCTCAGATGCCTAGTAAAGATAACAATATATCAGAAACATTCATAAAAAATCATAAACATTTAAGGTAACGTATAACTAAAAAAATCCTTTTAAAATTGAAATTTAGTATAATATGGCAGAAATAAAAATGAAATAATTCCATTTACTTATTCGCATGGATATTATACTAATCGAATAATAAAATGCAATATCAATAACCACTTTCATAATGATGGAATGCATAAGGACAGACTATCATAACTATATAGTCAAGGCCTTCTTCCAAGACACTAGTTTTTCACATGAGACCTACCGATGCATCTAGGAGCTATAGCAGGCTCCACCAGTCACTTATTATGTCCAATTCATTCCTCAAATGAATAGGTTTAAACATAACATATACATTGATATTAAAAATAGCATACGAAATGTCAATACTTTATCCATAAATCCTGAACGGTATAAATATAACACATCCACATTCAAACATATCACAAAACCATCAATAATATATTGCAATTTTGTATAATAATAAATCAACTTCAACAAAGCTTAAAATCCATCAAAGGATGTTGACATAGATGAAAGAAAAACTTTTTGAGGGAAATATATCTTTTTTTGAAATCATTTAAAAGTCACATAATTATAAAACAAAACATTTAATTTGATAATATTCTTTTAAGCTTGTAAGGGAAACTTCTAAGATTTTATAACGGCTTAAAATTGCTGCACCCAATATATAAGTTAAAAAAAGACATTCTAACATTAATTTTGTCGAAAAGGTTAAAAAAGACCTTGTTTGGAAAAAGAAGGAATGATTTATTTATAAATATCTTATAAAAATTCAAACAAGGGTATAAATGACATTAACCCATAGTCTATAAAATAGTAAGAATGTGTTGAAATACATTTTTAAGAATCATGGAAGTGCATGATAAACAGGTCCTAGTAGATAATTACATATAAACAACCTTGGATAATTAAGAGATTGTGAAATAAACCCTTAACTTGTACTTTTCTTTGGTTGAGGGTAGTATAATCTCATGTATAATATTGATATAATTGTTATTAAATTATACAAGAATCATATAAATTAATATGATATCATATATGATCTTTTAGCAATACTTTGTTAATAATATCTTAGTATTATCATCGTTTCGAATGTTAACTTACTCATTTTATTTTATATGTTTTGTTAAATAAGATGTGTTTATTATGGATAGATTGTATCTTATTCATATATAGAATGATATCAAGTCCTTAAATATTATTTTTAATCATCAAATGAGAATTACACTTGAATGGATACGATGGGAAATGAATCTCATCACGTTCGTAGAGACGGTAGTCCGTACGTACACACGAGCGACAATATCATTCTTTTAATATTAAAATAATAATTAATTGGATGTTATATAATATATACAGAATCATTACCTTGTTATATTCATTATTTACCTAAATTAAACATCATTATTATGCCCATACAAATAATATTGTTTAAAATAACAATTATACCACGACGTGTAGAAGGTATAAGTTGTACGTACGCACGTATGGTGACATGTCATTAATATGATGGATAGAATACTGAATATGGAATTATCATATTTATAATAACATCACATTATATAGAAGATAAGGGAGTTATTATTTTATAATGTAAATAAAAAAGAAAGAAGAAGTGCGAGAAGAAACGAACTTGAAAGAGGGTGGTGAAAACATTACCTCTTCTTCGGGTTCTTCCTTTTGATTCGATCAAAAGGGCTCCTTAGGATGGCTTTCTGATCAAAATAAGTCCTCTAGGTTGAAGTGAGGGAAGTTGAGAAAATATTTGGGTAGGGTTTGGCCAAGACAAAAGGCTTTGAAGTTGTAAATTAGAGATAAGGGGGAGTTCCCTTTTATAATAGGGGTGAGGGGCACCTTTGGAAAAGCTAGAAATATTTTTTTTATAATATATATATTCGGTTTTTAATGGATAAAAAGTGTATTATTTAAATTTTAATGTGGTTATATGTTAAAAACCACTCAACCAACTGTTTTTAGACAGTGTTGGGTCACTATATTAACTTTATCATTTTGATTTAACGATTTGTTAAATACTTTGACATTTACCATGTCTCCTTGTATTTTTATATTATATAGTTAATAAATATAACATATATATAAAAGAGACAACCAAGTGGTCCAGTAGTGATAAAAATATCATTATATATGTTCTTTGGACAAACATTATAGTTTTAGTAATATAATATCAATTAATAATATAATTTTTGTTTTAAAAACTCCTTTATGTAAAATTTGACACTATTTAATAATCGATTTTTTTAAAGTCTTAAAAACAATATGAATTCGAAAAGAAATCATTTAAGTATTAATAACATGAAATAATAACCAATATAATTTGTGTATCTCATCAAAACTTTCAAATTATATTTATTTTAACAATTATAATACAAATTATTTGATTCATTCATTAATAAAGATAATACTTGATCATTATTGTGCCATAAATAAATTTAATTATTCAATGAATAAAAGTTATAAATTAAATCCCATTATGTAGGAAGTATTTAAAGCTTTCTAATTAATATATATAGTCAAAAATATAATATATATACCCCTATGTAAAAATTGGTTTTTCTAAAAGATATATGCTTACGTCATTTTTTATTTACCTTAACGTAATTAAGATAAAGTGTCATTATCACTTACAAGTGGCTCCATGGGGTCCCCAAATCGACCCAAGGATGACCGTGGTCAGAAATGTATAAAAAATAGGGTTAGGTCACGTTTTAGGGAATTTCAATATTATTATAATATTATTTTCACCCTTATTTACAGGATTTACCTTTTAAACATGGTAAATAAAATATTTACCGAAATAATTATTCAAAATGACTAAAAATAAAAGTTACCTATTTAAAAAATTTAGACCAAATAATTCTAAATATGGAATCCATTTTTCTAAATTCAAAACACTGAAGTGGCGGAAAAGAATTTAAAATTAATTCCCATTGTCAAAACAAAAAAGCGTGTTTTTATGAAAAATAACTATCAAAAGATTGACACCTGTTTATGTCTAGTTTAAATGTGAAATTATGTCCAATGACCAACAATGGATTAAATGGTAAAAATATAATCTAATTACACTTTAAAATTACTCAAATTCTAAATTTATCACTATTAATTCTTTAGATTAAAAAAGTTGTTTTTAATTAAAATTTAGTACTTTCACTATTCATCTAAATATGAAAGTTATCAGAAAAGTACCAAAAATTTATCCTAAGCTAATTTAGATATTACGAATCCAATAATGAGGTCCATTTTGAAATATAAAATTTATAAAATTTCAAAATGTGGGTATTAATATTCATAATGGCTAGTTTTATTGGTTGTAGTGTGTGTTAGAACTCAAAGTTGCGTACGACACACGCTACTATATTATTCAAAGAGAAGCATACCATGGAACTTGTTGTGTCACATGAATAATTCAAAACAACTTTATTAATATTTAAAGCATTTAATTCAGATAATCAAGTAATTCATACATAATCAATCATTTATAAAAAACCCATTTCTTCACTATTGTATAAACCATAGGTTTAAAGAATGCTTTCAAAACAATTTTTCAAAATTTAATGAAAACCTAACATAAAATATATATGTTAAATAATACAATATATCTATGGGAATACTACAAAATATTCATTCCAAAAAAAACTAACAAGATTTATTATTAATGTTAGATACACAATAGAGGAAATATCTCAAGTATAGACTAGAAATTAAATTAGTAAGTTGTGGCTTAATTTCTGTAATTGTTGATGACTTTAGAAAACAAATTATCCCTTGGAATGGCTTCTAAAACAACCATACATACTAGAAAAACAATGAAGAATCATTCTACAAGAATTATTTACAAAATAAATAACCATTGTAATGAACACACCACTGTATTTCAATAGACACATATGATGGTTATTCTTTAAATTAATCTACTATTATGTTGCTAAAAGAACCCAAATAAAATCACTTAATTATAATTCAACTAAAAAAATATAAAACAATTGAATGATTTAGGTATAATACATTTCTTATTACAAAATTAATGGAGGTTGAAAAACCAATATTCTAGGGTTTCCATTTAATATAAAAATGGGAGGCACTGGGTTATGTTTTGATTTCACAATGACTTGGTGAAATCAATTCTTCATAAAAAATATGCGGATGGAATAACACAATTGTATTATTTTGGGGTGTTAAATTTATTGTATAGTCATTCAAGTCTGTTTTTTCAGTTTTTTACAAAATGGAAACTCCCAATGTATTCCACATCCATAAATCATTATGGAATTTCTTTCCAAGGTAGGTTGTACTTTAGAGTTTCAGAAATAACAACTCTTAAGAATTAATATTTAATCAAGTGGATGGTATTTTGGGATCATAAAATCCTTTGGGTGGAATTTTTACATAATTCATAACACTCTTGCAGATTTTATGATATGTTCAATAGTGTCTTCCAAATAAAGACATGAGACTGGTTACCCTAACAAAGTGACCATATTATAAATCCCTCTATTCACAAATGGGGGATACTAATGAATCCATATGTTTGTTTCAGAGGATAATTATTTGTTTCCCATTAATGGTTGATTGATTATATTATAAATCCCTATCACTATGAACTTCAGAATGCGTTTTCATCAAATAAGGAAATTAATAATTCAAGGATGGGGTTTAGCTATTATGAAGTGTCATGCAATCCTATTTATAACAGGAATCAAATCAAATGTAATTCATTTAAACTTGTTAGTTTAAAATCATAATGAATGTACATATATGAGGGATCTTAGGTACTAGGTATTGATATTGATACTTAGGGAGGAATCCTACGTATCTTAGTTATGGATGGTATTAGAGTCATCATATATCAATCATGACCTAGGGACTTTACCCAAGGTTTATTCCTTTGTATGTGGGGAGTTACATCAGGAAATTTCTCTAGTATTACACATGATGGTTTCAATATCTGGTCGAGATTCAAAATGAAAATTATAGGACCATTTCAAATCCCTTGGTCCCCAAGATTCATGGTCAGTGTGAGAAACAAGGGATAGTAAGTCATCAGTCTCACTATATATGGATGTGGTACATACGCACTGAGAAATCCATTTGGATGATTAATATAGAGCTCAATAATTTGTATTGTGTCATAGAAATACAAGATATAACAATAATCAGATTCAAAATAGTTTAGTTTAACTTTTAATCTGCTGGTGGATGTTGAAGATTGATAAGCTCATTAGAAGGATTGGGTCTTGATTGTTGGAATTTTTGAGAAATAGAAGGGCTTATACCAAGGCGGATGCCTATTTGAGATCATGCATTAAGAATTCATCCTACATATCCTAATAATTGTAGGAATTCGAGTTCTCATAGTTCATTTTGAATGGGGATTAAATAATGTGTTTTCCCTAGTATTAGGGAAATCATATCATGCCACTAATAAGAGATTACACTATATGGCTTCCCTTGTATTGGTGCAGTAATATCATGAAACTCTTTAGGTTAATATTCTAATAATTCACCATTATTGTGGAAATAATATCATTCCTTTGATCGGGGCTTACACTTTGAGGATTCCACTATATTGGGGAAATCATATCATGACACTAACTGGGGATTACATTCGAAGCCTTCCCTAATATATCCATTATACAAGGTTTTCATGACCTGGGTTACTGAATCAATATTTCCTAATTAAACACCTAAAATGTTATGTCTTTATACCTGACATGTTTGCGGAAGTGTGGAGATGTCCTAGTTGACTTGAACTCATGTCGAAAGACAATCACATGAACCAATTGACTTTTCTGAGGTAAAATGCATGATTTGAATGAAATGTTTGTAGGACATTACATGACATGTAAAAACTATCCGAATGGAATCACATGAAAAATATGTATTTTCTGGATGATATCACATTAACCAAGCTTACATGTCCATATGACATCACATTATCTAGGATTACATGACTAGAGGCTTCCACATGACATAGATGATTATTTAGAGGATGTCTCATGATCCAATATTACATGTCCTTGCTTCAACCTGAGACCAAGATGACTTATCCTGGTCTCATGACATAACTTTGGATACATGTATAGAGTACATCCGATGGTTTTCCTAGAAAATACCAAGGGACTTCAAAATAATTGGGTAGTATTTTAGAGGGTATCATGAAACTTTCTTTAACATGTCCATGGAAATTTGTATGATCCACATAGTATGGTGAGGGAGAATCTCATGACTTGAGGGACATCTCTCAGTGTTGTCGTGTGATCTATGTGATTCTTGAAAATTAAAAAATTATCTACATATAAGTTCTTCTCATAAGTATCTAATATTTTTCTACTTCATTGTATCCTTAATTACATATGTGCATCAGGTTTTCCTAGTTCTAGTGTTTTTCTTAGTTTCATATGACACAACCGATATGCGAAAACTCCTTCACATTATCAGATTAATAATCTAGAAGTCTTTAAACTAATCATATATGATAATGTGAAGTTACTATTCAATCCCCATGAACCCTTAGGTTATTACCTATTTCTTTCCTAGATGAATAACTTTGTGATTATGTTGTTGAATTATCTACAAAGTCTTCTCCTACGGTCCTATGTGCTATAGATCAAATATGGATTCTGGATGTGTATGTCAATTGTTTTTATGTGATGCGGGGGGGGGGGGGGGAATTTATAGGCCTCACCACCCTAATTATACATATCCTTAAATAGAGTGTATATCATAGATTTGATCTAGAGTCGGTGGGGGGGGGGTTAATGAAATATTATTTAGATGATCCTATCGGGGGTAATTTATGGTGTCATATGATGATCAATGACCTTGATTATGTTCCACAACTTCCATTTATACTTGGACCAGAATATAAAATATGAGTTTTCTGGAACATATGAACATTTAAATGATCTTCCACATGGTCTAGATGACATGCCTTGGGGCCTTCGTGATATTAGGATACCTGTGGAATGGCTAACACGTTATCAATGATGGTTGTTTTAGACCTTTTACAAGGCAAAGGAAACATTCTAGGGGTATTTTGTGAGATAAATCCAACATGTATAAGGGACTTCTTAATAACATGTTGAATTTTATAGGGGGGTCATGTGATCAATGGTTATTTCCTAAGAAATATGACCCACCTTTCATCTGAAGGCCAGTGTATCCTCACACTGAAAGAAGCTTCGACCTTTTCCCTTTTTAGTTCCTTTATTATTTTCAAGGGTTATAGATTTTATTTTTTTTATGTATTTTTATAAAATCTCACAAACTACATATTATGAATCTTGTGACTAATACTAGGACATGTAATGATGTTCAATCATTTTCATGGACATTCCTCTATTTTTCATTGTACATTAAGGGTTATCATATGACTCTTGATTGTTTCAGAAACATTTCACATGTTGAAAGTGACACCAAAATGCCTTCTCATTTCATGGATAACATGAAACCAGGGGATTTGGAGTTTCTTTCAACACATGTATGTGTGTTTCATGAAAATCTATGATTTAAAATTATTATTTCTTTGGAATATTTTTTTACAATTTTTTAACCCTCTCCCATTAATTTCCCATGTGGGTTCTACATGGTTAATATGAGATCATGAAATGGTGCACACACCATGTCATGGTAATCCTCTATACGTAACCATTGAACATCACATGATCCATGTTGGATCTTTCACTGACATGTGATCATTTTCATGGAAAAATTCTCTACTTGATTTAAGGATATGGTGGAGTGATACATAATCAAATGGACAAGTCTTGGATACTTTGCCTGATGAAGGTGATATGTTAACAGGCTCTTAAGTTTCATGGTTGGAATGTTTTCGGTCCCTACAATGTCTTGGGGACTGATTTATCATGTCTTAATAATATTAATAATAAAAAAGGATTCCCCATTTTTCATATTTTTATCCTTAATTGAACATTATTTTTTTGAAATTTATTATGCGCAAATAAGCAAAAAAGTCACCATACTCACAAAAACTCATCCGGTTATCACTAAATGGTCAAAAAATTTCTTTTACTCCATTTACAGATTAAGAATATGTTACAAGGGGCTCTATATGGTACCTAGTAGGTCATATACTGCGTTAGACCCTCTGAAGGCCATAGAATCACATTTCCATTGACTGATCTTTTGATATTTTTTTAGCCACATTCCCTTCATGTTCACTATAATGAATATAATACCAATGATTTATTTATTTCTCCCCATATATATTTTTTTACTCTCATTTGGTAGGCATAAAATGGTCCCCCTAGGAGTGACATCTGTTGGAATAAGAAATATCTTCTGTGGAATGTAAATTCCCACATATGTCTTTGAGAATATCACTAATCAATCTCATAGGAAACATTTTTTCATTAGAGTTACTATTAGTATTCCACTGAGTTACATATAAATATGGGAATGGAGATGAGTTCATTCACCTTCAATTTCAACTCTATAGACAATTTTTGATCTACATCCTTCAAATTCTTCCTTCGTTAGACCTTCCAAAATAACCGATTGTGACACCTATCTATAAGTCTACTTCAAAAGAACTATATTGGAAGATATGTTTGGTCCCAAAACATTTTATAACCAATAAGGAATCATGTATTAGTAATTTCATGAGCTTAATACTAACTCCTTGGAAATATTTCTGCCTTGTATGTTTCACATGATCTTTTAGTTTGGTATGATGCCCACATAGATATTATATTGATTGTGTTACCATGTTCGAGTTATGAAATCAGGAGTCTCGTGACTGTTAATGTGGCCATGAATTGATTTATGGGTTATGAAATCCATGAGATGTGTATAGTTAGTGCCATCCATACCACCTATATGAGGTCATGTGATCGCGATTTCCTTCTGGGTTCATATGATTCTTATGATGCTATGGTAGTTATGAATTTATTTTAATGGGGTTTCTCTTTCATCATTCTCAAGATTCGTTATTTTATGTAGATGGATTCTAGATCCATCCACTATTCCCAAAATATTTTAAATAATGTGGATAAGAAAGAGAGGGATCTTTCTGATTCTATAATAGAAGGTGCGGATGCTGAATTCCACCATGTTTTTTATTCATCATAGATAAGTCTTATGAGCATAATTTGAGTAAGCCTTGGGGAATATCCCCTTTCAAATTTTATAGAGCACCACGAGATTGGCATTACCAATGAAACACCCATTCTTTAATTGTATCCATCATTTTTACCACTTGATTTTAATCTCAAAAACAAAAATAACTTTTGGGTGAACATATCTCATAAGGGATATTTCATTACTAAGGAAGAATTCGCAAATGGGAATATACTGAAACATATTCACAAAAACATTAATAGGAACTATTGTGGACCCAATTCAGATGTCCATATGTACCATTAAATAATATAGGTGTATGCCACCAACCAATGTTTTGGATCAGTTCCCAACTAGTCCTTATAAACATGGATATGTTTTTAAATTGATAGGGGTTATAACTTGTTGGTGAAATTTAATTCTTCTAAAATTTTCATGGACCCAATATAGACTGGGATGTTTAAGGGAGTATAGATCACTCAAAACGTTCTCTATTGTAACAAAGTCCGAATGCCAGACTTGTTTAGTCACAGGAGTCTTGATATAATAATATTCGACCTCATCTATGATGTGGTGGGAATTATTCTTTGGGATATCAAGTATATCCACCACACGCACATATTGTGAATGATTTTTATGATTCCCCCCCCCCCCCACATTTCACATGGGATAATGTAGATAGAAATCCTATTTTCTCTAGATAGTTGATAAGGTTGGTTGAGAGGACCTTGAAAAGGAACCGCTTCATTGTGAAGATATCTGATTCATGTAATGGGTGAAACAATCCCCTAATAATTCATTTTATAATATAGAATCCATAAAGATAAAGGATGAACCTACAAAGTACTAACATAGTGTGAAGGGCGCTAATTGTTCCATGGTTGAATAAACTAATTTTAACAAATAGGGATGAGAGGTAAACTCTAAAGTTTACCAGAGCATTATACTTTCCAATTTCCTTGAAATGTACATTAAATGTTACTTACCCCGATAATGGAAAATATTTGGTTTACGGTCTCCACTTTTATGATGGAGACTAAAATGGAATGAGGGAAGAATATCATGTTAGCAATCCTTATTATTGTGAAACATTATTTCCATCAACACCATATATATTGGGTAGAATACCCTCTTAGAATTTTTGGCCAATTTTAGGTTTTATGGGGTTGTATGTGGTCTCATTTAGGGGGTTGAAGTGCACTGTGTTGCATTTGTTGTCAATGAGGTATGTTGTTGTCAAGGAATGAATGGATGGATGTCAAGGAGGTTCAATATGTGAATGAAAAAGGATGTGATGGTGTTGGTAAGGAAAGGAGAATGGCCATGGTACTTAGAGGCATGTCACTTAAGAGATTCACTAAGTGACATAAGATGTTGTGGTTGAAACATTCTCTATGTATATCTGACGATTGTTGAACTGGTCTTTAAGTTCAAAGAACTTGTATCAAGTGGATACAATGTCACAACAATGTTAGAAGACCATGCATTATTAAGACAATGCATGAGGAGATGAAGATGATCCATCCACACCTCCTAAGTGGATGAAGTGAGCTGAAGAAGTCCATGAACTATCACTTAGTGCATGTGAATTAGAAGTTGATCCAACTTGATCTCTTATTGGATCAATGAAGAACATTGAAGAAGTTATTTGATTAAGGAGCTCGGTTGATGAAGAAGAACCTTCGAGACGTCCATTCTTAAATATTGAATACATGATTAAGAAGCATTGAGGAATTCAAATGAAGAAGAAGATGAGAAGAAATGAAGAGGAAGAATGGATTGGAAGAAGTGGCATTTGGCATTTACACTTGGTTACTTTGTTTTTATACAAAGTTACTTAGTGTTTTATACTAGCAAAAATATGGGCCACCAAGGAGGCCAGCCAAGGGTCATCACCCAAGGCTCTTGTGGGACTCAAGGTCACCACGCCCATGGGGAACCCTCAAGGCCAAGTCAGCAGCCCTGAGGCAGGGGCGCACCCGCAGGACGCAGCGTAGGCGCCAGGGGCACGCCCGGAGGAGCGCATAGTGGGCGCATAGCACGCCCGTGTGTGCATAGTGGGCGCCAGTGGCGCGCCCGAGTGGCAGGGGTGGGCGCAAGAGAGCGCCCGCAGAGAACACGGTGCGGGGCGGCACCGTGGAGGGAGATGATTCAACTGACATGAAGCGGGGAGCGCATCTTTGATAAGCCGCGGAAAAACCACGCTTCGTTTCTATGTGGGACGCGGGATTTTGCCGCGGAGTGAATCCTGGCCGCACGATCGATCGCACGCTGGATCGCAGCCGCTCATCTCATCTGTCGCGCGCCGCGATCTAATCCAGCCGTCCGATGTCTTCTCAACTCCGGATCCGACGGTTGAGGAGTCGTCCTCTACCCTGAGCTCGCCCGAGGCCACCCGCGACTTCTCCTTCAAACCAGGTGCCTCCCGACGACGGATTTTGAGATTCCGGCCACCTCTGAAGAAGCCGAAGACACCAATGAGTTCGTATGGATCTAACGAACACAACCATTCTTAAAAACAAGCTTGCATGCAAAAAATGGGGTATTTCGAGTTCGACCGAGGCAAGAAAATATGTCGAGGCCTCGGTGAGTTCGTGTTTTGCATGGATTATAAAAGAGAGGCCATGAACACGTTCGAATGTGCATGCATGTGAAGAAGGCCGAGGAAAAATAAAAGAAGGAAGAAGCCCGCGTGAACCGAGGATAGAAACCAGATTTGAAAGATTTTTAAAGATCCGAAATCTTCGGGATTTTGAAGTTAAACCACGCGGATGTTTTGAGGCGTTTCTCTGCCTATATAAAGAGAGACCGAAGCACAGAGAAGGCTTGCTGATCCTTTTTTGAAAATCCGAAGTCCCCTGAGTGCTCTCTGCCTCGCGAAGAAAGAAGCCCTGCGCATTCTACTTGCGCGGCTAAGGTTTCTTTTGCGCACTCCTTGCGCGAAAGAAGAAAGGGAGGTCCCCTGCGCGCTACCCCTTTGCGCGACAGGAAGGAAAGGTTGGGCAGCGCGACTTTGTGCGCTCCCTCTGTGCACCACGCCCCCTGCGCGGCAGTGGTGCTTGTGCGACCCACGGCTACCCCTTGCACCCTTGACACATGCACGGCCCGTGCTTGAAGAAGACACCAGTGGGCAGTGTATGTGCATAAGTGGAGAAGGACACATTCGGGTGTGTCTGTAAGAAGGGAAGGAAAGGCCGTAGCCTTGTGCAAACAAAGAAGACCACATCTTAGGCGTTTGTGGGTGCAAAGTGAACAAGAAGGCCGAGGGCACACTTTGTGTGAGTGAAAAATTGAAGAACACACTTTGTGTGTGCAAGTGAAGTAGACCGTATCCCTTGTGGGGTGCACACTTTGATGAACAAAGAATACTTTGTGTGTGTGCAAGAAGAAGTGAAAGGCTAAGCTTAAGTGTGTGCAAAACGAAGAATAAATTGTGTGTGCAAAAAAAGTGAAGGCCGAACCTATGTGTGTGCACTAATTGAAGTGTGTACACACTTAGAAGAAGAAAAAGAGGATACTCACACAACGTATAACACACATTTATGTGTGTAATCAAAAGGAATTAAACGTGTGAAGGAAAAGAAGAAATGGTGTGTGCTTAAAGTGACTACACCCTTTGAGGGTTTATTGCACCAAGAGGAGAAAGAGGGAAGTGCATGCATGAATGCATGCACATGTGCACGTAATCAAAGTTCAAATCAGTGAGTGTGCATCTGAGTAATCCAGGACCAGTGGTTCTTGAAGAATTTGAGAAGGCCATGCAGTCAGTGCAAGAAGATGCAGAGTTTCCATCCACTCAGTGCATGAAGTTGAAGTGAAGTGAGACTGGACCAGACTGAAGTTAAAGATATCAGTTGTCTGAGTATTCAGTAGCTAGAGAGAATCCAGGTCATCCTGAGAAGAAGGAGATAAATCCTGAGCAAGACGAGAAGACCTGATCAACTCAAGTTATCAGAGGTACAGAGCAAGGCCAGCAGTCTTTATCCCAGACTGTTGAAGATACTTGAAGAAGCTTAAAGTGAAGAAGAGCTACTCGTGTGACTCGAGGAGCCAGGAGAAGCCCCCTGTGAGACTCAGGGCGGAAGAAGTCTTCAGTGGGATTCTGGAGCAGGCCAGTGGGGCTTTGGTAACACTGTGAGACGCAGTATAAAGACCCTCCTGTGGGACTCAGGAGAGATACAGTGGGACTCTGTATCGACCATTGTAATACTAACCGATTATAATGGAGAAACCATGTTGGGGCGTATAACCAACATGGCAAGGACGTAGGCCTTTGGTGCCGAACCTTGTAAATCCTTGTGTCCTGTTCCTTTTCATTACTGCATCATTCGGGAAAGGTTGAGAGATACAAGAAGAGTGGATCGAGGCCTTAACAAGCCGTATAGGTTTAAGTGATTAAGAATCAATTAGTAAAAAGTTTTAAAGGATCACTGATTCACCCCTCCCCCTCTCAGTGATTCACACTGATCTGGGCACTTCAATTGGTATCAAAGGGAAGGTTACCTCTAAAAGATCCAAGGGAGTCTTTATGAAGTGCAGATTTGAGGAAATGAAAGAACAGCCTCAAATGGAGATATCTGCCAAGACTCTGAAAAACAGAATGAAGAAACAGGCAAAGAAGATGAAGAAGAAGGTTGTTGCAATCAGAGAAACTCCTTCTAGGGAAAGAAATGTGAAAGTCACATCAGATGACAATTCCTTTTATCATTCTTCTGATGAAGCCTGCTCTAGCTGTGATGAAGATGGAAGAAACAATGATCTTCTAAATGCAATCAAATATCTTCAGAAGACAGTCCCCAAGGAAGTGGCAATGTGTATAGGTACAGGCCTCCTTGATCTTCAAGAAGAAAAATTACAGCTAGAAGATGTATCCAATTCTCTGAAAGTCCAATTGGCAAAAAGGGTTGGCATAACCAACACTCTCAGAAAGCTGGTGGAGGCTAAAGATGAAACCATTTCCCTTTTCAATGAAAGATATGAAGACACTACTGAAGAATTGCAAAGAAGCCTTTCTGAGAAAGAATTCTTTAAGACAATGGTCAAAGAAGTTTTCCGTGCACTTGAAAAATTACACAGAGTATCAATGGTTGTTAAAGATGCTCAACTTGAAGACAAAGTAAAAAGGGTGAAGGAGCTTGACAACTCATTGCTTGAAATGAATAAGGTGCATGAAGACCAGATAAAGCAGCTGGAAGAGAAATGGGAAGGAAGGATAAGAACTATTGAGGATGAGAAGAACTCCCTCAATATGAAATGCTTAGAACTGGAGGTGATATTGAACAATCAGCAATCACCCAAAGCCAAAGCCTCCCAGTCATCTGAAAGGAGAAATGTTGCTACTCAAGTATGCATTGAGTAGGATGATTCTAAAAGAAAGACATCCTCTAATAAAGGGCAACAACTTCTAAAAAGAAGGTACCATCCATCCCATCTTGTACTCATGTTTCTAAATGTGTTTCCACAAAAAGTACAGGATGGAAGAATAACACTGATCAAGTATGGATGAAGAAGATAAAGAAAGAGAGCTCTCCTGAAACAGCACAACAAGTCAAGAAAAGTACCCTACAATCAGAAGGACTCAAGAGGTCAAGATTTGTGGGTCAGTATTGGTGTTGTAACAAGTATGGGCATTGTGCAAAGGATTGTTGGTACAATCCACTGAATGTCAAAGCACAAAGGAAGCCCATGCCAAGGGGGAGCAAGCCAGAAGAAAAGAAGCAGCATCCACAGGTCCAGAGACATCTGTTTACTGCAAATAGATTTGGATTACTTGACAACATCTGGGATGATTGCAAAAGTGGTCAAAAAGATACATGTCAATCTCCAACTGTATCCAGAGCTAAAAAGAAGAATAGATCACAGAACCTGGCTCAGAATGAATCCTTGGGAAGCAAGCATAAGAATGTGGAAGATGATCCCAAGAAGATTATGAAAAAGGAAGAGAAGACCTTGGAGTCTAAATCCAAGAAGGGTGATGCATCCAGAAGGACCACCAAGAAGAAATGCTTCTACTGTGGAAAGAAAGGTCATACCATGGATCTTTGTGAACAAGCCATGGAACTGAATAGAAGCAGACTGGACTCAAAAAGACAATCAATCCAGAAGAATTAGAAGGGATTGATTGAAAACAAGTTGCCTAAGAAAGGTAGCTTGAAATCATCAAAAGAACCATGTGGAACTTCCTGAACTGAGGCCACACTTCCAAGTGACTTACTAGTCATATGGCCTAATCAGTTGCAACTTGCCAGATAACTACAAAGAGCTGAAGATGAAGCACTGGTAGTAGCTAAGGCAAAAGGGAAGTAGAACATTTCACATGAAGATCAAGTTCTGTGTGTGAGGTGCAATCAAGCTGGACATACTAGTGATAAATGCATGATATTCATTCCAGCTCAGAAGGGATTCTTCAAAAGAATGAAGATTGCACCAGGAGACTCTAGTGCTCAGAAGGCACCTAGAAATAGAGGAGTCACACACAAAGAAGTTAAAGAGGTGTTGAGATCCACACCGGCACAAACAACATTGAAGATCAAATGTGCAAGTGTGAAGAATGGTGAAAATGGGACATCTCGGTTGAGAGAATCTTCTCAAACTTTTTGTTCACATTGATGAACCAAGGAGGTTCCATCTTATTCCCTAATCACTTGTATTTACATGTGTTAACACTGCAGGGAATTGAAGATGATGATCATTCTCAGCTGGAGGATGGTTTGGAAGGAATGGAGTGCACCCCTTGAGGGGGAGCCAATCTGTAGAAGATGGTATTCTAAGATTTAATACCATCTTGAGAAAAGCTGAAGGTGTTCCAATCATACTTTCATCCCTTGTTTCTTAATTGTATTCATCATGACAATTAAGGGGGAGTATTGATTGAAGACAAATGAATGAAAGGGGGAGCTTTATCTTTGCACCTGAACTTTCTAATGAGTTTTGTGAAGTATGTGCAGGATTTAGCAATTCATTGTTATATCTGAAAAATTTCAAACCCCTGAAGCATGATTTCACATGTACAGTGAATGTTGGACAACATTGAGTTCCTTGGTTACATCACTCTTGTTTTCTACACCGGGTTAGCCCACGTAGACTTAGAGTTGATTTACTGAAGGTTCTTTTCTAAAGAGAACATGTGACATCATCCCTCTCTCAGTGTTTTTCAAGAAAATACTTTTCAATGGGAGGAAGAGATTTTTGAAAGAGAACCACACCACACCTTTGCATTTGGTTGCCAATAAGGGGGAGAAATATTGGCACACATATTGACCCATTCATATGTGCTCTAGTGTATTGCCAACAAATACAAAGGGGGAGATTGAAGTGCACCGTGTTGCATTTTTTGTCAATGAGGTATGTTGTTGTCAAGGAATGAATGGATGGATGTCAAGGAGGTTCAATATGTGAATGAAAAAGGATGTGATTGTCACGACCCGCCCTCGGGGTCCATGCCGTGACTACCCCAAGCCCGCCTTCCATAGGCCAGGGGCTGGCGACTAGCACCAAGGCGTAAATCCCGGTAAAAGGGAAGGCATTGCCTTTGTAAAGTAAACATACACCACAGAGTAAGCAAGCGGAAAGTAACACTAAGCAAAAACAGAGTACAACTAAAAGTGCGGAAAGTAAAAAGGGGTCGGAAATACAAGCCCAACTGTAAAGTACAACTCGAAAGGGAAAACAGCAACTGAAAAGAAAAGCTGCTGCGCTGAGATGTCCACTGGAAATCCCACCTGAAGGGTGGGTACAGATAGCTCCTCTGCTCCTCGGGTACCGCCATCCGCTCCGAGTATGTCCTGCCCAGTGGTCCACCTCCGGGTACCGCCTCGTCGTATAGTCCACCTCCAGGTACCGTCCAGTCCTCGAACCTTCGGCTTCTGTCAGCATTGTCCGTCGTCTGCAACCAACACAACGAGGTGCGGGCATAGCCCGTGCAGGGGTGAGTATAACGATACTCAGTAGGGACCCCGAGACCCTCAAGGTCTCACTAAAACCAACAAGGATAAACACAAGAAGATCTCAACAGATAAACTCTACTTAGGAATATGCCCATACATATACCTAAGTTATCAAGTAACCCATCTCAATCATGAGGAAACACAAGGATTGTGAAAACGACGGATAACCACTACCCGGGTATATGCCCATACATATACCAAAGTTAGCAAGTGACCCATCTCAATCATGAAGTAAACACAAGGTCAAAGTCTCAGCTCAAACCAGGATTTTCATTATCGAAACTGTAACTGCTGAAGAGCTCCGTCTCTAGAGTGTACAGTGGTCCTGTCACGACTCCGAGGTACTGCTCACTAACATAAGACTGCTGAAGTACTCCTCCTGTCGAGTACCGCGGGTCAGCCACCCAGACACAGTAGTGCTTCCCGCCGAGGTATGTCACCCAGTCACAGTAGTGTACACCCCCTAGTAGCCTGCTGAGGTACTCTCCGGACGAGTACCGCGGGTCTGCACTGTCACACAGGTAGTGCTCCGTCCGCCATGGGTCTGCACCTCAGAAAGTAGTGCTCCGTCCACTGGGCTAGTCGACTCACTCCAAGTCGAGTCGGTCAAGCAGTCGTCAGGTCTCAGCCAGTTACACGGTCTCCGTACTCTGCACGCTCGTCTCCGGGAGGGTCCGCTCCACGAGCTACTGGTCGATACTCCAAGTATCACAAGGTCCCGCAAAGAAGTATCTCAAAAGTCCGTTTCGTCACAGGGGTCTCAACGCAACAGACGGCGCGTCGATCGGACGCCCGGTCTGTGAGTTATTAGCCTTTTCGTCCCAGGGGCCCGGTTGGTTTCGTGTGCGAACCAATCCCGGCCGTATCTCAACTGTACCCCGAACTCTCATAGGGTATACTCATAGGGACCGTTACTAAACGTAAACACCAACGCCGCTGACGGCTCGTCAAGCGGACGTGCTTTCTGTAAGATATCAGCTTTTCCGTTCCAGGGGCCCGGTTGGATTTCGGGTACAATCCAACCCGGCCATACTCCGACTGCATCCAAAACTCGGGCGGAGTATGTCAAAAGTTCCGTCTCATCAAGAGGAAGTCAACGAAACAGACGGCGCGTCAATCGGACGCCCGGTCTGTGAGTTATTGGCTTTTTCGTCTCCGGGGCCCGGTTGGTTTTTAAGGCAAAACCAACCCGACCGTACTCCACCTGCGTCCAAACCTCGGGCGGAGTATGCCAAAAGATCCGTCTCTCTAAGAGGAACACAACGCGGCTGACGGCACGTCAATCGGACGTCCGTAGCTCAAGATATGAGCGTTTCCGCTCCGAAGGCCCGTTTGGTTCCGTGAACGAACCAACCCGGCCGAACTCAAAGTAACCCGAAACCTTGAGTGCGATATACCGAAACGACCGGCTCGATCCAAGGATCGCTTTGCCACAGACGGTTCGTCATTCGGGGGTCCGAGGCTCAAGTTAAGGGCTAAAAACCAAATCTGGTTCGAAACGGGGGGTCCGGGTCCGGGCCGACCCGGCCCGACCCCCCCCCTGGGCGGCGCGGAGGCGGCGGCGGCGGGCGGCGGCGGCGGCGCCCGGCGCCGCACGTGGGTGGCACGCGGGGGGCAAGGCCCCCGCTTTGCTGGAGGGCGGCGCGGCAACTGGCCGCACCGTTTTTTTTTAAACCCCCCCCCCCCCACGTGGGGGGCCTGCTGGCGGTGAACCAAGGGGGCCGGCTGCCCCCTTCCCTCATGAACCCCCCCCCCCCCCCCCCTCATTAAGAGGGGGGTTTTGTTGAACCGGCCGGGGGAATTTAAATCCCCGGTTTTATGACATCCGGCCGGCCAGCTGGCCGGCCGGTTTTTACCTACGGGACCAGAAATTCCGGTCCCGCCTTCGACTTCCGACGCCGGCGGCCCGGTAGCCGGTCTTCCCTTCCGCCGCGGCCCGGAACCGGCCGCGGTCTCCTCGTCCCGCCGCGGCCCGGAACCGGCCGCGGTCTTCTCGTCCCGCCGCGGCCCGGAACCCGCCGCGACGTTCGTCATCCGGCGCGGTGCGACGGCACTGCGCCCCTTCGCCGTGCTTTGACATTCATTTCAACGCGGCGCGACGGCGTCGCGTTCTTGAAGATTTTTCTTGATGTAGCGCGACGGCGCCGCGTAAATTATAAGCACGTTCATCCGCGTGGTGCGACGGCACCACGCCACTTGCTTTCTTCCGCAAAATAAACAAGAACGATGGAGGGGGGTTCGGCCGTGTTCGTGCGGTCCGGCCCCCCTAACGTTAAAATAATAACGCAACTTAAAATAAATCAAGTCACACGTTAGTCTTGATAAAATCACGATCAAGAATAAAATAAGGAAACCAAAAGAAAACGACAACCCCTACCTCGGGTTTAAGATTCGAAGAATCGTCTACGTTCCGCGGAAGACGGCGTCGCGGAGGTCGGGCGTCGCGGTCGTCGTTCGTCAAATCCGTTGACGAAGTGATATGCCCGAAGAGACACGACGTTGGCGGATCTTCGTTTGCCGACGAAGAAGGTCCGAGGAGGAAGAAGGGGTCCGAAGATACCGGGTCGCCGAGTCGATGATCCTTGACGAAGTGTTGTCGTTCTTCGTTGAGGATGAAGACGTTCTTCGCCGGAGAAGATGAAGTTCTTCAAGAGACTTAGAGCTCTCTCCTCCAAATCCTCAACACAACCAATCTAACCCCAAAAAATAAAATAAGCTATTCTTATTTTATTAAGTCATTCTATGAGTTCAAAATTCAAAAACTTAATTCCATTAATTGGATTAGTGTGTTGGCATGATTAAAGTGAGGAGAGGGAAAGTCACCCAATTAAATGGAAGTTAAAAGGTTAAGATGAGTTACACATCTTAAGTGGGGGGTTTAGAGGAGTTAGGGAAGGTGAGGGGTTGGGCTCGTGTGGGCCCCACCCCACCTTTATTCTCTCAAGGGTAGTTAACAACAAGTAGGTTCCACCCAACTTACACACATAGGTTAACAACTTAGAATATGAAATAAAATTGTAACACAATTTTATTACTTCACATTTAATTCCCCCTTTTTTTTAACAACTCCTCCTCAGCAAACGCACCTTCGGGAAAAGTCCACTTAAGCAAAAATCGGTGATGCGAGTTCATCGGTGCCCTCGGATTTCAATTCCGAGCACCGGATCAAAAGTTAGGAATTCCCGCTCGTTCGTTCACTGAACGTACCCGAGCCAAACTTCGGAAATTAATTCCGGGCACTCCGGGCCTCGGAATCAGGTGCCTTCTGAAACCGCGCTCTTGTAAAATTCTAAAGAAAATTAAGAAAAAATTTCCCTTGAATTTTACGGGTCTTTACATTACTCCCACCTCAGGGCTTTACGTCCCCGTAAAGATACAACAAAAACTAGGGAAACAAATGAGGGTACTGAGCACGCATCTGAGCCTCCCGCTCCCATGTGCTCTCCTGGAGATTCCCGTGCTGCCATCTGATGCGCACAAGAGGAATCGATCGCCCACGCAGGACCCGCTCCTGTCGATCCTCTATCTCCACCGGGACCTCCGTAAAAGTCGCCCCATCGTCAACGTCAAGCTCCCCATGGTCAATGATGTGCGTCGGGTCGTGCACGTATCTCCTCAGCTGGGATACGTGGAAGACGTCGTGCACCCGGTGCAACTGAGGTGGTAGAGCCAGGCGATAAGCCACCTCGCCAATCCTGCTGAGAATCTGGAAGGGTCCGATGAAGCGCGGAGATAACTTGTCGCCTCGGCCAAATCTCCGAATACCACGTCGAGGTGAGACCCGCAAGAAGACATGGTCACCATCCTCGAACTCTAGTGGCCTCCGCCTCCTGTCAGCGTATGACTTCTGCCGGCTCTGTGCTGTCCTCATCCGCTCCTGGATGACATGGACCTCCTCTGACGTGGCCCGGACCATCTGTGGTCCCACAAGAGCTGCAAGATTTCTTCTTTGCCGATAAGAGAAACCAGGTCTCATCCCCTGGATGAACCACATTCTTTGCCTAAAACAGTCAATCCTATCATGGATGATACTAATCCATACCAAGGATGACGTCGTAAGGCCTCGACGCTACTACTAAGAGATCCAACCGTTACTCTCGCCTCTAAGGGTTGAGTCACACTGTCGGCATCAGTGTGTGGTAACTGGGTCTCCTCCATTAGATGTCTCACAAGTGAGGGTCAAGTCAACAGTCAACTGGAACCTCTTAGTAACATCACAAAAGAGGACAGGAAAGAAAACATCACAAAGGTATGCGTCATTTATTATTGCAGCTCATATTACAAGACGCTACACAAAAGCAACATCAACATGGAACTAGAAGTACAAAAGACGTATCCACTAGTTCCTCCCCTGTCCACCTGCTCCCAGAGCTCCAGCATTTGTCGCTGCCTCAACCTCGGTGGCTCCCTCCAAGCCTGCGGATCGAGGAGTCGGACAGTCACGTGCCAGGTGACCCTTTCCGCCACAGGAGTAACATTGTCCGTTTCTGGCACGCCTGGCTCTGACCCCACCTCGGGTGCCCCGCACCACCGGTCCTAATACCCGAGATCGCCCAACTGCTGGTCTGGTCCTCCTGGACCTCTGCATCATCTGTCTACTGCCCACAGATGACTCGGCATCTGATCGAAAAACACGCGGCAAAGGCAGAATCTCCTGTACACGCTCGGGGTGTAGAGATACTGGCACAAACTCTACCCTGAAGAAGGTCTCGAAGTCTTCCCATGCGAAGTTCATCTCATCGCCAAACTGAAACAAGTGGCTCCACCACCTACCTGCTGCTGCCTGAAGGAGGCTGGTAGCAAAGATCACCATGAAGTCTGCCGGCGTCCCCACTAGCCTGAAGACTCTCACCACAGCCTCCAGCCAAACCTCAGCCGCCTGCGGGTCCGTCTCTCCCTGGAACCTGGGTGGCCTCTGGCGCTGGAACTCGTGCAGCGCGCTCAAGCGTCGTGCATCGCCTACTGCTGGGGCTGGTGGCATCGGTGGCCCAACGTATGGTAGTACCGCTGGTGCCTCTGCTGGTGCCTCAACTGCAAGAGGGCCCTGTACCGAAGCCGCGTCGCTCGACAGACTGTCAGCACGCTCATCCCTCCGGGCTCTAGCTGGTCGTCTGAGAAAAGACATCCTGAAAGAAACAACGTAACACGATCAAACGATTATACCTGGTGAGCTGACCTGGTTTGAGCTGTTTTAAGGGGAAAAACCTTTGAAAATACACACGCAATCAGTGTTTTCTTGCACAAAGTCGGAAATCAGTTGTCAGGGTCCTGGTGTATGGATACGTCGGCCGCCCGCACCAACACTGGACTCCCTGAACTGAAAACCACACTCGGTACTCTCAACACTATTGCTTCACAGAAAGAAACATCAGAGTTATAAGTTCTGCGGTAGAACCGAACTCCTCTGATACCAATTTGTCACGACCCGCCCTCGGGGTCCGTGCCGTGACTACCCCAAGCCCGCCTTCCATAGGCCAGGGGCTGGCGACTAGCACCAAGGCGTAAATCCCGGTAAAAGGGAAGGCATTGCCTTTGTAAAGTAAACATACACCACAGAGTAAGCAAGCGGAAAGTAACACTAAGCAAAAACAGAGTACAACTAAAAGTGCGGAAAGTAAAAAGGGGCCGGAAATACAAGCCCAACTGTAAAGTACAACTCGAAAGGGAAAACAGCAACTGAAAAGAAAAGCTGCTACGCTGAGATGTCCACTGGAAATCCCACCTGAAGGGTGGGTACAGATAGCTCCTCTGCTCCTCGGGTCCCGCCATCCGCTCCGAGTATGTCCCGCCCAGTGGTCCACCTCCGGGTACCGCCTCGTCGTATAGTCCACCTCCAGGTACCGTCCAGTCCTCGAACCTTCGGCTTCTGTCAGCACTGTCCGTCGTCTGCAACCAACACAACGAGGTGCGGGCATAGCCCGTGCAGGGGTGAGTATAACGATACTCAGTAGGGACCCCGAGACCCTCAAGGTCTCACTAAAACCAACAAGGATAAACACAAGAAGATCTCAATAGATAAACTCTACTTAGGAATATGCCCATACATATACCTAAGTTATCAAGTAACCCATCTCAATCATGAGGAAACACAAGGATTGTGAAAACGACGGATAACCACTACCCGGGTATATGCCCATACATATACCAAAGTTAGCAAGTGACCCATCTCAATCATGAAGTAAACACAAGGTCAAAGTCTCAGCTCAAACCAGGATTTTCATTATCGAAACCGTAACTGCTGAAGAGCTCCGTCTCTAGAGTGTACAGTGGTCCTGTCACGACTCCGAGGTACTGCTCACTAACCTAAGACTGCTGAAGTACTCCTCCTGTCGAGTACCGCGGGTCAGCCACCCAGACACAGTAGTGCTTCCCGCCGAGGTATGTCACCCAGTCACAGTAGTGCACACCCCCTAGTAGCCTGCTGAGGTACTCTCCGGACGAGTACCGCGGGTCTGCACTGTCACACAGGTAGTGCTCCGTCCGCCATGGGTCTGCACCTCAGAAAGTAGTGCTCCGTCCACTGGGCTAGTCGACTCACTCCAAGTCGAGTCGGTCAAGCAGTCGTCAGGTCTCAGCCAGTTACACGGTCTCCGTACTCTGCACGCTCGTCTCCGGGAGAGTCCGCTCCACGAGCTACTGGTCGATACTCCAAGTATCACAAGGTCCCGCAAAGAAGTATCTCAAATGTCCGTTTCGTCACAGGGGTCTCAACGCAACAGACGGCGCGTCGATCGGACGCCCGGTCTGTGAGTTATTATCCTTTTCGTCCCAGGGGCCCGGTTGGTTTCGTGTGCGAACCAATCCCGGCCGTATCTCAACTGTACCACGAACTCTCATAGGGTATACTCATAGGGACCGTTACTAAACGTAAACACCAACGCCGTTGACGGCTCGTCAAGCGGACGTCCTGTCTGTAAGATATCAGCTTTTCCGTTCCAGGGGCCCGGTTGGATTTCGGGTACAATCCAACCCGGCCATACTTCGACTGCATCCAAAACTCGGGCGGAGTATGTCAAAAGTTCCGTCTCATCAAGAGGAAGTCAACGAAACAGACGGCGCGTCAATCGGACGCCCGGTCTGTGAGTTATTGGCTTTTTCGTCTCCGGTGCCCGGTTGTTTTTAAGGCAAAACCAACCCGACCGTACTCCACCTGCGTCCAAACCTCGGGCAGAGTATGCCAAAAGATCCGTCTCTCTAAGAGGAACACAACGCGGCTGACGGCACGTCAATCGGACGTCCGTAGCTCAAGATATGAGCGTTTCCGCTCCGAAGGCCCGGTTGGTTCCGTGAACGAACCAACCCGGCCGAACTCAAAGTAACCCGAAACCTTGAGTGCGATATACCGAAACGACCGGCTCGATCCAAGGATCGCTTTGCCGTAGACGGTTCGTCATTCGGGGGTCCGAGGCTCAAGTTAAGGGCTAAAAACCAAATCTGGTTCCAAACGGGGGGTCCGGGTCCGGGCCGACCCGGCCCGACCCCCCCAGGGGCGGCGGCGGCGGCGGCGGCGGCGGCGGGCCGCGGCGGCGGCGCCCGGCGCCGCACGTGGGTGGCACGCGGGGGGCAAGGCCCCCGCTTTGCTGGAGGGCGGCGCGGCAACTGGCCGCGCCGTTTTTTTTAAAAACCGCCCCCCCCACGTGGGGGGCCTGCTGGCGGTGAACCAAGGGGGCCGGCTGCCCCCTTCCCTCATGAACCGCCCCCCTCATTAAGAGGGGGGTTTTGTTGAACCGGCCGGGGAATTTAATTCCCCGGTTTTATGACATCCGGCCGGCCAGCTGGCCGGCCGGTTTTTACCTACGGGACCAGAAATTCCGGTCCCGCCTTCGACTTCCGACGCCGGCGGCCCGGCCGCCGGTCTTCCCTTCCGCCGCGGCCCGGAACCGGCCGCGGTCTCCTCGTCCCGCCGCGGCCCGGAACCGGCCGCGGTCTTCTCGTCCCGCCGCGGCCCGGAACCGGCCGCGGCGTTCGTCATCCGGCGCGGTGCGACGGCACCGCGCCCCTTCGCCGTGCTTTGACATTCATTTCAACGCGGCGCGACGGCGTCGCGTTCTTGAAGATTTTTCTTGACGTAGCGCGACGGCGCCGCGTAAATTATAAGCACGTTCATCCGCGTGGTGCGACGGCACCACGCCACTTGCTTTCTTCCGCAAAATAAACATGAACGATGGAGGGGGGTTCGGCCGTGTTCGTGCGGTCCGGCCCCCCTCACGTTAAAATAATAACGCAACTTAAAATAAATCAAGTCACACGTTAGTCTTGATAAAATCACGATCAAGAATAAAATAAGGAAACCAAAAGAAAACGACAACCCCTACCTCGGGTTTAAGATTCGAAGAATCGTCTACGTTCCGCGGAAGACGGCGTCGCGGAGGTCGGGCGTCGCGGTCGTCGTTCGTCAAATCCGTTGACGAAGTGATATGCCCGAAGAGACACGACGTTGGCGGATCTTCGTTTGCCGACGAAGAAGGTCCGAGGATGAAGAAGGGGTCCGAAGATACCGGGTCGCCGAGTCGATGATCCTTGACGAAGTGTTGTCGTTCTTCGTTGAGGATGAAGACGTTCTTCGCCGGAGAAGATGAAGTTTTTCAAGAGACTTAGAGCTCTCTCCTCCAAATCCTCAACACAACCAATCTAACCCCAAAAAATAAAATAAGCTATTCTTATTTTATTAAGTCATTCTATGAGTTCAAAATTCAAAAACTTAATTCCATTAATTGGATTAGTGTGTTGGCATGATTAAAGTGAGGAGAGGGAAAGTCACCCAATTAAATGGAAGTTAAAAGGTTAAGATGAGTTACACATCTTAAGTGGGGGGTTTAGAGGAGTTAGGGAAGGTGAGGGGTTGGGCTCGTGTGGGCCCCACCCCACCTTTATTCTCTCAAGGGTAGTTAACAACAAGTAGGTTCCACCCAACTTCCACACATAGGTTAACAACTTAGAATATGAAATAAAATTGTAACACAATTTTATTACTTCACATTTAATTCCCCCTTTTTTTTAACAACTCCTCCTCAGCAAACGCACCTTCGGGAAAAGTCCACTTAAGCAAAAATCGGTGATGCGAGTTCATCGGTGCCCTCAGATTTCAATTCCGAGCACCAGATCAAAAGTTAGGAATTCCCGCTCGTTCGTTCACTGAACGTACCCGAGCCAAACTTCGGAAATTAATTCCGGGCACTTCGGGCCTCGGAATCAGGTGCCGTCTGAAACCGCGCTCTTGTAAAATTCTAAAGAAAATTAAGAAAAAATTTCCCTTGAATTTTACGGGTCTTTACATTACTCCCACCTCAGGGCTTTACGTCCCCGTAAAGATACAACAAAAACTAGGGAAACAAATGAGGGTACTGAGCACGCATCTGAGCCTCCCGCTCCCATGTGCTCTCCTGGAGATTCCCGTGCTGCCATCTGATGCGCACAAGAGGAATCGATCGCCCACGCAGGACCCGCTCCTTTCGATCCTCTATCTCCACCGGGACCTCCGTAAAAGTCGCCCCATCGTCAACGTCAAGCTCCCCATGGTCAATGATGTGCGTCGGGTCGTGCACGTATCTCCTCAGCTGGGATACGTGGAAGACGTCGTGCACCCGGTGCAACTGAGGTGGTAGAGCCAGGCGATAAGCCACCTCGCCAATCCTGCTGAGAATCTGGAAGGGTCCGATGAAGCGCGGAGATAACTTGTCGCCTCGGCCAAATCTCCGAATACCACGTCGAGGTGAGACCCGCAAGAAGACATGGTCACCATCCTCGAACTCTAGTGGCCTCCGCCTCCTGTCAGCGTATGACTTCTGCCGGCTCTGTGCTGTCCTCATCCGCTCCTGGATGACATGGACCTCCTCTGACGTGGCCCGGACCATATGTGGTCCCACAAGAGCTGCAAGATTTCTTCTTTGCCGATAAGAGAAACCAGGTCTCATCCCATGGATGAACCACATTCTTTGCCTAAAACAGTCAATCCTATCATGGATGATACTAATCCATACCAAGGATGACGTCGTAAGGCCTCGACGCTACTACTAAGAGATCCAACCGTTACTCTCGCCTCTAAGGGTTGAGTCACACTGTCGGCATCAGTGTGTGGTAACTGGGTCTCCTCCAGTAGATGTCTCACAAGTGAGGGTCAAGTCAACAGTCAACTGGAACCTCTTAGTAACATCACAAAAGAGGACAGGAAAGAAAACATCACAAAGGTATGCGTCATTTATTATTGCAGCTCATATTACAAGACGCTACACAAAAGCAACATCAACATGGAACTAGAAGTACAAAAGACGTATCCACTAGTTCTTCCCCTGTCCACCTGCTCCCAGAGCTCCAGCATTTGTCGCTGCCTCAACCTCGGTGGCTCCCTCCAAGCCTGCGGATTGAGGAGTCGGACAGTCACGTGCCAGGTGACCCTTTCCGCCACAGGAGTAACATTGTCCGTTTCTGGCACGCCTGGCTCTGACCCCACCTCGGGTGCCCCGCACCACCGGTCCTAATACCCGAGATCGCCCAACTGCTGGTCTGGTCCTCCTGGACCTCTGCATCATCTGTCTACTGCCCACAGATGACTCGGCTTCTGATCGAAAAACACGCGGCAAAGGCAGAATCTCCTGTACACGCTCGGGGTGTAGAGATACTGGCACAAACTCCACCCTGAAGAAGGTCTCGAAGTCTTCCCATGCGAAGTTCATCTCATCGCCAAACTGAAACAAGTGGCTCCACCACCTACCTGCTGCTGCCTGAAGGAGGCTGGTAGCAAAGATCACCATGAAGTCTGCCGGCGTCCCCACTAGCCTGAAGACTCTCACCACAGCCTCCAGCCAAACCTCAGCCGCCTGCGGGTCCGTCTCTCCCTGGAACCTGGGTGGCCTCTGGCGCTGGAACTCGTGCAGCGCGCTCAAGCGTCGTGCATCGCCTACTGCTGGGGCTGGTGGCATCGGTGGCCCAACGTATGGTAGTACCGCTGGTGCCTCTGCTGGTGCCTCAACTGCAAGAGGGCCCTGTACCGAAGCCGCGTCGCTCGACAGACTGTCAGCACGCTCATCCCTCTGGGCTCTAGCTGGTCGTCTGAGAAAAGACATCCTGAAAGAAACAACGTAACACGATCAAACGATTATACCTGGTGAGCTGACCTGGTTTGAGCTGTTTTAAGGGGAAAAACCTTTGAAAATACACACGCAATCAGTGTTTTCGTGCACAAAGTCGGAAATCAGTTGTCAGGGTCCTGGTGTATGGATACGTCGGCCGCCCGCACCAACACTGGACTCCCTGAACTGAAAACCACACTCGGTACTCTCAACACTATTGCTTCACAGAAAGAAACATCAGAGTTATAAGTTCTGCGGTAGAACCGAACTCCTCTGATACCAATTTGTCACGACCCGCCCTCGGGGTCCGTGCCGTGACTACCCCAAGCCCGCCTTCCATAGGCCAGGGGCTGGCGACTAGCACCAAGGCGTAAATCCCGGTAAAAGGGAAGGCATTGCCTTTGTAAAGTAAACATACACCACAGAGTAAGCAAGCGGAAAGTAACACTAAGCAAAAACAGAGTACAACTAAAAGTGCGGAAAGTAAAAAGGGGCCGGAAATACAAGCCCAACTGTAAAGTACAACTCGAAAGGGAAAACAGCAACTGAAAAGAAAAGCTGCTACGCTGAGATGTCCACTGGAAATCCCACCTGAAGGGTGGGTACAGATAGCTCCTCTGCTCCTCGGGTCCCGCCATCCGCTCCGAGTATGTCCCGCCCAGTGGTCCACCTCCGGGTACCGCCTCGTCGTATAGTCCACCTCCAGGTACCGTCCAGTCCTCGAACCTTCGGCTTCTGTCAGCACTGTCCGTCGTCTGCAACCAACACAACGAGGTGCGGGCATAGCCCGTGCAGGGGTGAGTATAACGATACTCAGTAGGGACCCCGAGACCCTCAAGGTCTCACTAAAACCAACAAGGATAAACACAAGAAGATCTCAACAGATAAACTCTACTTAGGAATATGCCCATACATATACCTAAGTTATCAAGTAACCCATCTCAATCATGAGGAAACACAAGGATTGTGAAAACGACGGATAACCACTACCCGGGTATATGCCCATACATATACCAAAGTTAGCAAGTGACCCATCTCAATCATGAAGTAAACACAAGGTCAAAGTCTCAGCTCAAACCAGGATTTTCATTATCGAAACCGTAACTGCTGAAGAGCTCCGTCTCTAGAGTGTACAGTGGTCCTGTCACGACTCCGAGGTACTGCTCACTAACCTAAGACTGCTGAAGTACTCCTCCTGTCGAGTACCGCGGGTCAGCCACCCAGACACAGTAGTGCTTCCCGCCGAGGTATGTCACCCAGTCACAGTAGTGCACACCCCCTAGTAGCCTGCTGAGGTACTCTCCGGACGAGTACCGCGGGTCTGCACTGTCACACAGGTAGTGCTCCGTCCGCCATGGGTCTGCACCTCAGAAAGTAGTGCTCCGTCCACTGGGCTAGTCGACTCACTCCAAGTCGAGTCGGTCAAGCAGTCGTCAAGTCTCAGCCAGTTACACGGTCTCCGTACTCTGCACGCTCGTCTCCGGGAGAGTCCGCTCCACGAGCTACTGGTCGATACTCCAAGTATCACAAGGTCCCGCAAAGAAGTATCTCAAATGTCCGTTTCGTCACAGGGGTCTCAACGCAACAGACGGCGCGTCGATCGGACGCCCGGTCTGTGAGTTATTATCCTTTTCGTCCCAGGGGCCCGGTTGGTTTCGTGTGCGAACCAATCCCGGCCGTATCTCAACTGTACCCCGAACTCTCATAGGGTATACTCATAGGGACCGTTACTAAACGTAAACACCAACGCCGTTGACGGCTCGTCAAGCGGACGTCCTGTCTGTAAGATATCAGCTTTTCCGTTCCAGGGGCCCGGTTGGATTTCGGGTACAATCCAACCCGGCCATACTTCGACTGCATCCAAAACTCGGGCGTAGTATGTCAAAAGTTCCGTCTCATCAAGAGGAAGTCAACGAAACAGACGGCGCGTCAATCGGACGCCCGGTCTGTGAGTTATTGGCTTTTTCGTCTCCGGGGCCCGGTTGTTTTTAAGGCAAAACCAACCCGACCGTACTCCACCTGCGTCCAAACCTCGGGCAGAGTATGCCAAAAGATCCGTCTCTCTAAGAGGAACACAACGCGGCTGACGGCACGTCAATCGGACGTCCGTAGCTCAAGATATGAGCGTTTCCGCTCCGAAGGCCCGGTTGGTTCCGTGAACGAACCAACCCGGCCGAACTCAAAGTAACCCGAAACCTTGAGTGCGATATACCGAAACGACCGGCTCGATCCAAGGATCGCTTTGCCGCAGACGGTTCGTCATTCGGGGGTCCGAGGCTCAAGTTAAGGGCTAAAAACCAAATCTGGTTCGAAACGGGGGGTCCGGGTCCGGGCCGACCCGGCCCGACCCCCCCATGGGCGGCGGCGGGCCGCGGCGGCGGCGCCCGGCGCCGCACGTGGGTGGCACGCGGGGGCAAGGCCCCCGCTTTGCTGGAGGGCGGCGCGGCAACTGGCCGCGCCGTTTTTTTTTAAAACCGCCCCCCCCACGTGGGGGGCCAGCTGGCGGTGAACCAAGGGGGCCGGCTGCCCCCTTCCCTCATGAACCGCCCCCCCTCATTAAGAGGGGGGTTTTGTTGAACCGGCCGGGGAATTTAATTCCCCGGTTTTATGACATCCGGCCGGCCAGCTGGCCGGCCGGTTTTTACCTACGGGACCAGAAATTCCGGTCCCGCCTTCGACTTCCGACGCCGGCGGCCCGGCCGCCGGTCTTCCCTTCCGCCGCGGCCCGGAACCGGCCGCGGTCTCCTCGTCCCGCCGCGGCCCGGAACCGGCCGCGGTCTTCTCGTCCCGCCGCGGCCCGGAACCGGCCGCGGCGTTCGTCATCCGGCGCGGTGCGACGGCACGCGCCCCTTCGCCGTGCTTTGACATTCATTTCAACGCGGCGCGACGGCGTCGCGTTCTTGAAGATTTTTCTTGACGTAGCGCGACGGCGCCACGTAAATTATAAGCACGTTCATCCGCGTGGTGCGACGGCACCACGCCACTTGCTTTCTTCCGCAAAATAAACATGAACGATGGAGGGGGGTTCGGCCGTGTTCGTGCGGTCCGGCCCCCCTCACGTTAAAATAATAACGCAACTTAAAATAAATCAAGTCACACGTTAGTCTTGATAAAATCACGATCAAGAATAAAATAAGGAAACCAAAAGAAAACGACAACCCCTACCTCGGGTTTAAGATTCGAAGAATCGTCTACGTTCCGCGGAAGACGGCGTCGCGGAGGTCGGGCGTCGCGGTCGTCGTTCGTCAAATCCGTTGACGAAGTGATATGCCCGAAGAGACACGACGTTGGCGGATCTTCGTTTGCCGACGAAGAAGGTCCGAGGATGAAGAAGGGGTCCGAAGATACCGGGTCGCCGAGTCGATGATCCTTGACGAAGTGTTGTCGTTCTTCGTTGAGGATGAAGACGTTCTTCGCCGGAGAAGATGAAGTTTTTCAAGAGACTTAGAGCTCTCTCCTCCAAATCCTCAACACAACCAATCTAACCCCAAAAAATAAAATAAGCTATTCTTATTTTATTAAGTCATTCTATGAGTTCAAAATTCAAAAACTTAATTCCATTAATTGGATTAGTGTGTTGGCATGATTAAAGTGTGGAGAGGGAAAGTCACCCAATTAAATGGAAGTTAAAAGGTTAAGATGAGTTACACATCTTAAGTGGGGGGTTTAGAGGAGTTAGGGAAGGTGAGGGGTTGGGCTCGTGTGGGCCCCACCCCACCTTTATTCTCTCAAGGGTAGTTAACAACAAGTAGGTTCCACCCAACTTCCACACATAGGTTAACAACTTAGAATATGAAATAAAATTGTAACACAATTTTATTACTTCACATTTAATTCCCCTTTTTTTTAACAACTCCTCCTCAGCAAACGCACCTTCGGGAAAAGTCCACTTAAGCAAAAATCGGTGCTGCGAGTTCATCGGTGCCCTCGGATTTCAATTCCGAGCACCGGATCAAAAGTTAGGAATTCCCGCTCGTTCGTTCACTGAACGTACCCGAGCCAAACTTAGGAAATTAATTCCGGGCACTCCGGGCCTCGGAATCAGGTGCCGTCTGAAACCGCGCTCCTGTAAAATTCTAAAGAAAATTAAGAAAAAATTTCCCTTGAATTTTACGGGTCTTTACAGTGATGGTGTTGGTAAGGAAAGGAGAATGGCCATGGTACTTAGAGGCATGTCACTTAGGAGATTCACTAAGTGACATAGAATGTTGTGGTTGAAACATTCTCTATGTATATCTGACGATTGTTGAACTGGTCTTTAAGTTCAAAGAACTTGTATCAAGTGGATACAATGTCACAACAATGTTAGAAGACCATGCATTGTTAAGACAATGTATGAGGAGATGAAGATGATCCATCCACACCTCCTAAGTGGATGAAGTGAGCTGAAGAAGTCCATGCACTATCACTTAGTGCATGTGAATTAGAAGTTGATCCAACATGATCTCTGCTTGGATCAATGAAGAACATTGAAGAAGTTATTTGATTAAGGAGCTCGGTTGACGAAGAAGAACCTTCGGGACGTCCATTCTTAAATATTGAATACATGATTAAGAAGCATTGAGGAATTCAAATGAAGAAGAAGATGAGAAGAAATGAAGAGGAAGAATGGCTTGGAAGAAGTGGCATTTGGCATTTACACTTGGTTACTTTGTTTTTATACAAAGTTACTTAGTGTTTTATACTAGCAAAAATATGGGCCACCAAGGAGGCCAGCCGAGGGTCATCACCCAAGGCTCTTGTGGGACTCAAGGTCACCACGCCCATGGGGAACCCTCGAGGCCAAGGCAGCAGCCCTGAGGCAGGGGCGCACCCGCAGGACGCAGCGTAGGCGCCAGGGGCACACCCGGAGGAGCGCATAGTGGGCGCATAGCACGCCCGTGTGTGCATAGTGGGCGCCAGTGGCACGCCCGAGTGGCAGGGGTGGGCGCAAGAGAGCGCCCGCAGAGAACACGGTGCGGGGCAGCACCGTGGAGGGAGAGGATTCAACTGACATGAAGCGGGGAGCGCATCTTTGATAAGCCGCGGTAAAACCGCACTTCGTTTCGATGTGGGACGCGGGATTTTGCCACGGAGCGAATCCTAGCCGCACGATCGATCGCGCGCTGGATCGCAGCCGCTCGTCTCATCTTCCGCGCGCCACGATCTAATCCAGCCGTCCGATGTGTTCTCAACTCCGGATCCGATGGTTGAGGAGTCGTCCTCTACCCTGAGCTCGCCCGAGGCCACCCGCGACTTCTCCTTCAAACCAGGCGCCTCCCGACAACGGATTTTGAGATTCCGGCCACCTCTGAAGAAGCCGAAGACACCAATGAGTTCGTATGGATCTAACGAACACAACCATTCTTAAAAACGAGCTTGCATGCAAAAAATGGGGTATTTCGAGTTCGACCGAGGCAAAAAAATATGCCAAGGCCTCGGTGAGTTCGTGTTTTGCATGGATTATAAAAGAGAGGCCATGCACACGTTCGAATGTGCATGCATGTGAAGAAGGCCGAGGAAAAATAAAAGAAGGAAGAAGCCCGCATGAACCGAGGATAGAAACCAGATTTGAAAGATTTTTAAAGATCCGAAATCTTCGGTATTTTGAAGTTAAACCACGCGGATGTTTTGAGGCGTTTCTCTACCTATATAAAGAGAGCCTGAAGCACAGAGAAGGCTTGTGATCCTTTGTTGAAAATCCGAAGTCCCGTGAGTGCTCTCTGCCTCGCGAAGAAAGAATCCCCGCGCATTCTACTTGCGCGGCTAAGGTTCCTTTTGCGCACTCCTTGCGCGAAAGAAGAAAGGGAGGTCCCCTGCGCGCTACCCCTTTGCGCGACAGGAAGGAGAGGTTGGGCAGCGCGACTTTGCGCGCTCCCTCTATGCACCACGCCCCCTGCGCGGCAGTGGTGCTTGTGTGACCCACGACTACCCCTTGCACCCTTGACACATGCACGGCCCGTGAGTGCTCTCTGCCTCGCGAAGAAAGAAGCCCCGTGCATTCTACTTGCGCGGGTGAGGTTCCTTTTGCGCACTCCTTGCACGAAAGAAGAAAGGGAGGTCCCCTGCACGCTACCCCTTTGCGCGACAGGAAGGAGAGGTTGGGCAGCGCGACTTTGCGCGCTCCCTCTGTGCACCACGCCCCCTGCGTGGCAGTGGTGCTTGTGCGAACCACGGCTACCCCTTGCACCCTTGACACATGCGCGGCCCGTGCTTGAAGAAGACACCAGTGGGCAGTGTATGTGCATAAGTGGAGAAGGACACATTCGGGTGTGTGTGAAATAAGGGAAGGAAAGGCCGTAGCCTTGTGCAAACAAAGAAGACCACATCTTAGGCGTTTGTGGGTGTAAAGTGAACAAGAAGGCCTAGGGCACACTTTGTGTGAGTGAAAAATTGAAGAACACACTTTGTGTGTGCAAGTGAAGTAGGCCGTATCCCTTGTGGGGTGCACACTTTGAAGAACAATGAATACTTCGTGTGTGTGCAAGAAGAAGTGAAAGGCCAAGCTTAAGTGTGTGCAAAACGAAGAATAAATTGTGTGTGCAAAACAAGTGAAGGCCGAACCTATGTGTGTGCACTAATTGAAGTGTGTACACACTTAGAAGAAGAAAAAGAGGATACTCACACAACGTATAACACACATTTATGTGTGTAATCAAAAGGAATTAAACGTGTGAAGGAAAATAAGAAAAGGTGTGTGCTTAAAGTGACTACACCCTTTGAGGGTTTATTGCACCAAGAGGAGAAAGAGGGAAGTGCATGCATGCATGCATGCACATGCGCACGTAATCAAAGTTCAAATCAGTGAGTGTGCATCTGAGTAATCCAAGACCAGTGGTTCTTGAAGAATTTGAGAAGTCCATGCAGTCAGTGCATGAAGATGCAGAGTTGCCATGCACTCAGTGCATGAAGTTGAAGTGAAGTGAGACTGGACCAGACTGAAGTTAAAGATATCAGTTGTCAGAGTATTCAGTAGCTGGAGAGAAGCCAGGTCATCCTGATAAGAAGGAGATAAATCTTGAGCAAGACGAGAAGACCTGATCAACTCAAGTGATCAGAGGTACAGAGCAAGGCCAGCAGTGTTTAACCCAGACTGCTGAAGATACTTGAAGAAGCATAAAGTGAAGAAGAGCTACTCGTGTGACTCGAGGAGCCAGGAGAAGCCCCCTGTGAGACTCAGGGCAGAAGAAGACTTCAGTGGGATTCTGGAGCAGGCCAGTGGGACTCTGGTAACACTGTGAGACGCAGTATAAAGACCCTCCTGTGGGACTCAGGAGAGATACAGTGGGACTCTGTATCGACCATTGTAATACTAACCAATTATAATGGAGAAACCATGTTGGGGCGTATAACCAACATGGCAAGGACGTAGGCCTTTGGTGCCGAACCTTTTAAATCCTTGTGTCCTGTGCCTTTTCATTACTGCATCATTCGGGAAAGGTTGAGAGATACAAGAAGAGTGGATCGAGGCCTTAACAAGCCATAGAGGTTTAATTGATTAAGAATAAATTAGTAAAAAGTTTTAAAGGATCAGTGATTCACCCCCTCCCCCTCTCAGTGATTCACACTGATCTGGGCACTTTAGGGGTTATTAGTTCCTAAGAATCTAGAATATCCCTAAAGAACCTTTTATGGAATTTTTGATGTTCTTATGCAGATTAGGGCATGTTACTCTAAATTATTGGGTGTTTAGGAACCCATGAGTTTTTAGGACTACATCTTCTTCAAACACTATGGGGTAGTTACCACTTGAAATATTGTTGATAATGGTGGGGACAACCTTGTGGCTTGGGCCTATATGATGTTTATATGTGATGGTGTCCTTTCCGCTCGTATTGACAGGGGACTTCATTTAGAATGGCAGGTGCCTTGTCGATTTAGAAGTTTTTTCCTATTTTCCAAATTCATATGTCCTTCCCCTATTAATTTTTTATCCAAGGATCAGCATATATTGGCTCACCTGTTTTGGAATATTTTTACAAAGGACGAGACTCAGATAGAGATAAACCAGCCCCCAATGACATTGAGATTTCTTTTCCTGAGTGCTATGCTATGATTTGGATCCACTCATATACCGATAAGAAATTTTCCGAATTTTTATGTGAAAATACCAAATTTATATAAGCTATTGTATCCAATTAAAGTATCACAAATCATTTTTTTAGAGGGCCAACAACCCTAGAAGAACCTCATATTAATGAGAGGCACTTACCATTACTCTTGGTCCCCTCTTGTTCGCTCAGCGGCTAACTCAGTGGTCTATCCCGAGGAGCTGGTTTCGGAAACATGAGAGGGGGCTATGGCCCTTGTTTCATGTATCCCAAGGAGTTTTCCCTCTTCCCAGGCCTTACCTTATTTGTGTGCTCTTGGCACCCCCTCGAAGCTCTCTATATCAGGTGGTGTACTGAAGGGCCCGGGCTTTCTCCCTATTCCTCCCCTCGCTTCGAGTGCTTCTGGGTCCATTTCAGAGCAGCACCATTGGGTTGTAGTGTTGTTTTCCATTCCCAAAGGATTCCCCTCTGAGGGCTTCTCCCCTACATTCTCGGATCCCCCTCCACAGCTACGTCCTGTCGATCCCTTCACTTGGACAGATGAATCCAATGCAGGTGGACGGTCACCCGTGGTGGCTACAAGAGAAACAGTCTTCTTGTAGGGTTGACATCCCTACCTCTCCCATGGTGTTTCCGGGTGAGGTACCAGGGGTGTGCACAAGATCAAAGTCCAAGATGCATCAAGGGAGATCCTACTCCCACCATGAGAAGGCGAAGAGCTCTGGTGCCAGTCCCATGGCGCTCTTTTTCCAATGATTCCTTTGCACATCTGGAATTCTCGGGGTCTTGGAGCCCGGGTCAAGTCGGACTTTCTTGCCTCAGTAATCTCCGGGCACAAAGAAGCGGTTATAGCAGTCCTTGAGCATAAACAACAACCCAACAGAATTGGGGAGTTCTCCAAAAGGCTTTGGATGCATGGAAGCACGCAGGATGAGCTGGTTAATAGCAATATTTGGATCTTTTGGCACTGGAGGTGCAATGTGGTCCTAATTCAAGCGGGGGATCAGTTCCTCACTGTTAAGGTAACTCTTGGCCCCGTTCTTGTTTATGTTTCCTTTGTGTATGGAAGTTGCAACAGGCACTCTCGAGAAGCCTTATGGAGAGAGTTAAGCTTGCTTGATCCTGGCCTCGCGCCTTGGATTGTGGGGGGAGACTTTAATGTAGTGGCTTCTCCTGACGAACGGCAGGGTAGAGGCTCGTTCCCAAGGAAAGCTAGTCTTGATTTCGTTCGTTTCATGGCTTGCAAGGGCCTCTCAGACCTAGGCTTTGTGGGGGACAAGTTCACGTGGAGTAATAATCAGTGGGGATCATGTCGGTCATGGGGGCGTCTGGATCGCTGCCTGGCTAACATCCATGCTATCTCGGTCTTCTACACCACTAAGGTGACTCATCTAGTTCGGGGAATCTTAGAACACTCACCTCTCCTTGTGTCGCTTGACTCCTCACCTCGGCCTCCAGAGCGGTTCAGATTCAGTCAGTACTGGGTGGAGAAACCAGGATACCATGACCTGGTTGGTGCTGTTTGGGCCACTCCATTGAAAGGTGACAAATGGATCATTTTTCACAGTAAACTGAGGAGGATTAAACTCAACCTCCAATCATGGGCGACGAACCTGGCTCCCTCCGAAGAGGTTGTTACTTCTATTATGTAGGAAGTAGAGAGTCTTGAGCTTGGTCTCGAGGTGGAGTGGGATGAGCGGTCTTATGCGGCTCTTGCAGAGAAGAAGGGAATTTTGGCTAATCTACTTTTGAAATAGGATCGGATGGCTAGGGAGAGGGCTCAAATCAAATGGCATAAAGAAGGAGATAGGAACACAATGTTTTTTCACACGTGCATCAAGGAGAGGGGGAAGCTTGTCAAACCGAACATTTAACTGGAGGATGGTTCCTTCACGGAGGACAGAGACACGATTGGAGGCATGGCCAATTCCTTCTTCCAGGAGCTTCTGGCTGGTCCTAATGAATGATTAGCTACTGGTTATCCTTCGAACCTTCTGACATTTTTGATGTGATTCCTACCTATGTGTCCAGCAAAACCAATGAATGTCTGGGGGCTGTGCCTGGTGAGTCGGAGATCAAAGAAGCTCTCATGCATTTGAACCCGGAGAGTGCGGCAGGTCCTGATGGTTTTCCTGCTTCGTTTTACAGGGCCTCCTGGGTCTCAGTGAAAGAGGACTTGATTGATTCTATACATGATTTCTTTAGGGGAGGGATCTTACCCAGAATTTCTTGTGCAACCACTCTCGTTCTGCTTCCCAGGTCCAAAAACCCCCCATCAATCTCACACTACCGTCCGGTGAGTATGTGTAATGTTCCATACAAGATATTGTCTAGAATTATTAACCTGAGGATGGTTATCCATATCCCTCACTGCATTTCCTTGGAACAACATGGGTTCATTAATGGTCGTTCGATCCAGGAGGCCATCGCACTGGCTCAACAGATGCTCAGTGATATAAATTTCAAGACCAGAGGGTCTAACATGGTCATTAAACTTGACATGAGCAAGGCCTATGATCTGGTGGAATGGAGCTTCATTAATAGAGTTCTCTCAGGTATGGGTCTCAACTATTGGAATATTGATCTCTTCTTCTGTTGCTTCAGCTCTTCGTGGTTATCTGTGTCCTTTATGGGCAAATCGTACGGGTTCTTCAAGTCTACTCGAGGCCTTAGGCAAGGGGACCCCATCTCTCCATCTATGTTCATTCTCATCCAAGACGTCCTGAGTTGCCTCATCCAGAGAAGCATCATCAATGGAGGTATCCTTCAATATCGGCGAAGTCTGAAGGCCCCGGTAATCTCTCGTCATATGTTCGCGGATGATAGCATCTTATTTATGAATGCTAAGACAAATTCCATTCTTAGAATTAACAGAGTGCTTGATGTTTATTGTCGATGGAGTGGTCAATTGGTCAACAAGGGTAAGAGTGTCTTCTACATCTCCAATAAGTGCTCTGCAGAGAGAGTGGAGGTTATCAGCAGCTTGATTGGCATTCAGAGGGGGGTTTTTCCTATGATTTACCATGGTGCTCCCATATCACCGGGAAGGCTTCGAATCCGAGACTTTGACGACTTACGTATCAGGATCTCAAATAAGGTTCTGAACTGGAAAAATAAATTCCTGTCATTCGGTGGAAGAATCGCCCTGGTGAACAGTGTGCTGCTGGCCTCTCCAATCCATGGTTTATCGTCCAAAAAAGTTCTTAAGGGGGTGATCAAAGCCATTGATAGGATCCTTTCCAATTTCCTTTGATATACTTCTTTGGAGGGCAAGAAACACTGGGTGGCGTGGGGTAAATTGGCGAGGCCTGTGAGGGAGGGAGAGATTAATGTGCACAACTTAGAGTCCACACTTTACTGCATGCATGCGAGGCTCGCTTGGAGTGTTCAGGAGTGTCGTACGCTCCTGGGGGACCACCATTCAAGCGTATGCCTCGGACTCCAGGGGTTTGGTGGAGCATAACAAAGCGTCACTACGGTCTTTGGTTGTCCCCATTGTTGAGAATATTCAGCCCTCCGCTCAGTGGATTGTTGGTAATGGCGATCTCTCCTTCTGGCACCATGACTGGAGCGGTGCAGTGCTGGGTTTTCCTGGATGTCTGATCATAGACATTTCGTACATGGATGCTAGTGTTTTCCCGGAGTTCATCAACTCAGTTCTGGATGATAATCAGCTGGAGTGTTTCAATATCATTGAGCTTAATACAGAGATCGATAAATGTGTCTTCACTGCTTCCTCCATGGGCTGGTTCTCCTTGAAGGACTTCCGCTGCATTGCTTTTGAGCTAGGTCAGGCAGGAAGCTGGGATGAGGTCGTCTGGGTGAAGGACATTCCGACTAAGCTCAATTTTCTAACCAGGAGGATTCTAAACAGAGCACTTCCGACGGACAAGGATTTCAGGAGGTGCGGCATTCAGCATGCGTCTAAATGTGTTTGCTGTAACGAGCATAGAGAAGAGAGCACTTCACACCTGTTCATTGGAAGTGTTTGGGCGGGCGAGGTTTGGAAGTCTCTTGGAGAGTTCTCTGAAACCCTTTCGTCGAACGAGACCGTATCCTCATTTCTTGTTAAGTGGTATCATGGCTCAGAGGGTGGGGGACCTGAGAGAGTTGCTCGTTTGGTTTTACTGCATGTGGGGTGTTGGAGTCTTTGGCAGGTGAGGTACCTAGAAAAGTATGAGGGTGTGGCTATCTCTGCTGCAGTTATTATTGTCTGGGAAAAAAATCAGTTACTGGACCTGTACAAGGTGGTGCGACATTAGAGGGCAGCTCCTTCCTTTCACCAGTTTCATTCCAGTTCTAGCGAGGATTGTACCTCTAGTAACAGGAAGGGTAGTTGGGTCTGCTGGAGACCTCCCTCGGGTTGCTTGAAGGTCAATACAGATGGATCTTGTGTCCAGGGATGCATTCATGGATGAGGTGTGGTGAGGAATAATAAAGGCTCAGTTTTCTTAGCGTTTTCAGCTAGCCTGGGCCATGGATCTTCCCTTCATGCAGAGGCACTGGCAATGCTTATGGGACTCAAACTTTGCAGGCAACAGGGGTTGGAGGTATCCGAAATTGAAACAGACTCCTTAATTGTCTATAAATCCTTGGCGGAGAATGGTGAAGTCCCCTGGTCGATATGCTATGTCATAAGGCAATGTAAACACATTATTAAGAACAGCATCCGAATTCTTTACACATGGAGAGAGGGGAACAAGGTTGCTGACTACTTGGCCTCGGTGGTCCTTAATGGCACGGAGAAGGTGTTTCTTCACTCTGCTGCAAGTATTACTCCTAATGGGATTGACTTTATTAAAGGGGATGCATTAGGGCTGCATCATTTTAGGCCCCCATAGTTTCTATTTTGGGCGGGGGCGGGGCTAGGAGAGGGGTTTCTGTGCTTCTCCTTTTTGTATTGTTCCTCCCTACACTATTATAAAATTACATGATGATGGAATGATGGAGGCTACTGTAGATGAACATGTCCATCTAATTTTTGAGGTCATAGTAAGGATAAAGTTAATGATGTGTTAAAATAAAAATCATGATATTGTAACTGTATTGATCTAATTTTTTTTATGTTGATACAATAGGAGACCAGATCAGACCATAATATTCTGACATCCCATATATATTCTCCATGGGGTATGGTTTTTGGGGATGAATTGAGTAGCGAATAGGGAGCTGATGACGAGGGATCCCCATGTAAGCTATCCTGGATGAAGGTGGTGATTTCTAGTTCTAGAGTAATTTAATCAACATCATCACCTTTATGGTGGACTTAATTGTCACTCTTAGAGTCATTAAATTCATGATATCCTTCCTCAAAAGGGAAAGGGAAATATAAATGATTCAAATTGTTACATCCCACTCCCCTAGAATCCTCATCTAATTGTGGAATTTTACACTTTTCATGTTTTGGAATATTCCAGTAAAACTTCATGATTTTATAAAAATGTGTAGGTCCCCACTGATCATTATTGTTGGATAATGTATATTCTCTTAATAATTTTGGTGATAATATATTTTCATTAGAAGAACCTTCTATGTTGATATTGTCCCATAAAGAAGAAGATATGGCCGATGAACCAACCTAGTTAGTCTCATTCCATTCTACATATATTCATACAGTTCATCCATTTGATCTAGGTTAGGATATTTTTTTTGGAGATTGACATAGGTCTCTATTGTATTAGTGATTTAGACATAATAAAGGTCAGTTTTAGAGAAGGTGGATACTTATTCAGGAACTAGAAACATGGTTCACATTATATCATTTCACATCACATATCATCTGTTCTTGTATCCCTTCAGGGTGGATTTAAAAATATTACTTTAGATAAAGCACCAAATGTTTCACTAAGAATATCTTCATAAAAGAGTGTTTCCTCCTCATCGGAGGATGATGTCAGGGCAATAGACGTCACCAGCGATTCAACAAATAAATATATTCCTATGACACATGTCATATTGTTTGTCCACCTAGTGATATTATGACATTTATCCACTATGTGATAATCCTTTGTACCCCATGATGTAGTTCCTTCACCCCAATGCTCAGAGGCTCAAGGTCGTATTTATTTGGGAATTCCTCTAACTTAGTCAGTTAATATAGAGTCTAGATCCCTTAATACTTCTTTTATTACCATAAACATGACTCCCTCATTTAGGTACATAGTCATGGAATATGATCATATTCCTAGGATGGGATTTGGTCAAGGTTTGGATTCTACGTCATTTTACAAGTCATGAGATGAAAATTATGGACGGGGATTTTGACCTTACTCTCAGAGGCCTTGTGGGGGGGATGAAAGACTAATTGGTCCCCCATTGAATCATGCGCACCAACATCATTTATGAAGGTTTTAATTATACTACCTTTCATGTTCAGGTGTAGGAGGTGATTCCTTTTGAGTGAAAAAAATTTGTCTCTTGAATTAAGTACAATAGAAACTGAGGCCTCCTCTTTCAAAATGAAATGGTTTTAGGGAGCCTTAAATAAATCTTTCCAAAAAATGAAGGGGAAAATGATCATCGGGATGTGTTCATTGTTAGAAAGGTTGAAGTTGACCATCTCCAATATGAAATTATTCGTTTTTAGGAAGAGATTTCTTGGTTTCATCATGCACATCAGATATCAAATAAGATTGTAATAGAGTATGAAGGACACTTTGAAATGGTGAATAATTATAAGATTGATGCTTCCATTAGAGTAGAGGAATTAATGATAATTTTATAGGTAGAAAAAATTATTTTGATCAATTATGATAATTCAATTACTTCATGTAGTAGAGGTTTTAAGATCATGGGGAGTCCTATGTGTTTATGAAATGACAATCATATAATTTCCAGGCTTTGTATTTTCCCTTGTATACACATGAGAGGAACTGATATGTCTAGATTTATATTTTTAATGCTATTAATGAATAGATATATGAAACCATCAATGATTGTATCAGTTTTTATTTCTGTTGGGAAAATATCACTCAAGGTATCATTGAAGAATTTTTGAGATGATTGGGTTTGTTGACAATGCATGGCTCCATGTTGTGTTTGTTGACAACGTGAGTCTCAATGACTCAAACTATTAAAAAATGTAGTTTTCTTGGAGAATGGGGAAATGTATTTTTGGAAAGGGAGTTGGGAACTTGTGTTAAGTTGGTTTCTAATTTTGTACATGGGAAATTTTTTTCAAATTCAGAACATAAAAAAATTTGGAAAAGGAAATGTGGCACGCAGGTCCAAAAGTGGCGCGTAGTTTTTGGATCGAAGGTTTTGGTGTGCAGTTTTTGGCGCGTAGGTCCTAAAAATGCCTATAAATAGATGACTACACTCCTCATTTCCTAACGAGCTCAAAACATAGTGAAAATTCTTACTCTGATTTCTCAATTGGATGTTTTGGCGCATAGGTGTTGGGGCATAGGTGTTGGCGCACATGTGTTGCCGCGCAGGTGTTGGTGCACAGGTGTTGGAGCATAGGATTTGGCCAGCTAGTTTTGGCCAGAAGGTTTTGGAATGAAGGTTTTGGCTAGAAGGTTTTGGCCAGCAGGTTTTGGCTCGCAGGTTTTGGCCCGTAGGTTTTGGCCAGCCAGTTTTGGCCAGCAGGTTTTGGCCAGCACGTTTTGGCTAGAAGGTTTTGGCCAGCACATTTTGGCCAGCACGTTTTGGCCAGTAGGTTTTGGCCAGCACATTTTGGCCGGTAGGTTTTGGCCCGTAGATTTTGGCCAGCAGGTTTTGGCCAGCATTTTTTGGCCAGTAGGTTTTGGCCAGTAGGTTTTGGCCAGCAGGTTTTTGCCCGCAGGTTTTGGCTCGTAGGTTTGGCGTGCAAATGTGGCGTGGAAGTTGGTTTATCCGCAATGAAGGTAGAAGTTGTACACTGGTTAAAGGGGTGTACAAGTCACCCTAGGGTTGCGTGAAAGTTAGAATTTTTCCAGAACATCTGTGGTAAAGAGGTATTCATTAGTGGATGAACAGTGAACTTCAACAGGGCATCAATCAGTAGTTTAGGATGCATTATTTCATGCAAATGAAGTGACCTACAGGCCTATAAACTGTGAGTGGATCCTTTCTGGAGCAGTGAGCAAAGGATTAGGAAGAAGGTGATCCCCTCTACCGGAAGTGAGCCAGAGAGAGAAATAGTGAGTGACCCTTGGGAAAGTAGTGAGCTGACATTAAACCTTGTAAAGGTAGTGACCTTGGGATAGAGTGACTATTCCCGAACCATTTTATCCACATCTAGTGAAGAATAGTGGTATTTGGTATGACTGGCAACATGTCGGCGTATTCTCCTTGGAAGTAGCCCAGTGAGTGTAAACCAAGTAAAAATATCTTTGTCTTCATGCTTACTTCACTGCATTACATTTAAAGCATCATCATCAGATAGAGAATAGATCAAGTGATCATAATAAACACACAAGTGCAAACAAAGTGACCCTTGTAATAAATAGGTCAGGATCCAGTGGGGCACGAAGAACTTTAAAAAAGAATATTTATACCCTGATTAACCCCCCCCCCCTCTTAGGTTATATAGGCCCCTATTGGTCCTACCAATTGGTATCAGAGCGATGGTTTATTTTATGAGATTTGTTTTCTCTGACTTGGTATAGTTTATTTTTGTGGTTAAATCAGTCTGCTTTTATCTTGGTGTGCCATGGCATTGGAAAAAACATCAAATAAGAATCATAAGTCAGATGATATCCCTTAGTGTGGAAGTGTTTATGGAAAAAGTGTGATTCAACTAAAAGAATCAAATAGATTACTGAAGGACGGCTTGGATGAATCTAATAGGGAAAATATTGATTCACACAATCATGATATAGGAATGAGTGATGTACCTGAACATCAAAGTGATACCAAAACAACTGATGACGAAGATTTATTAAGAATGAGGCCACCAGTAGATGTTGTCAACATGAAAAGGAAATTGGATCATAAATTGGTTGATGATGTTAAATCTAAAGATATCAGGATCCAAGTATTGGAAATTGAGGTCAACAAGATAAGAGGAATAAATCAAAGTCTTATTGATGCGGGTACTGACCTAAGGGAGAATAATAATTCTCTAGGTGATGAAATACAAAAGATGACCAGAATAAAAGGAAAATAAAAGGATTATGATTATGAAGAGAATCACAAGTCAGAGGAAGTTCAGAATCTAAAAACCAGAAATGATGATTTAGCTACACAGTTGTCTGAATATGTTTATAAAAATGAAAGGCTACAACAAGAGAATGAATATGTCACTGAATATGTTGCTCAAGAAAAATTGAAGTTGAATGAGAAAAGTGACATGGTGGAAAAGGTCACATGGGAACTTGAAGATGAGTTGAGTAGATGGAAGAATATCAGAAAATAACTTAATTCTCAACTTGAATAAAGAAATAAGAGGATTCAACAATGGGAGGAAGTGATAGAAAAATCCATGAAAGAAATGGAGATATCAAAGGACAAAAAAACCCTATGTTTAAGGATGCACTGCAACTACTATTCGATTGTCCTTCGGATGGTGATGATGAAATTAAAAGGAAGTATGATATTTCTGAGGAGAAACAAAAAAATATTTTCTTAGCTCAAATACAATATATGTTGGGAAAATCTAGCATTGGATTTGATGAATTCCCTCCCGTGCATGATAGAATTCGAGCCATAAATAGTTCCAGGAGTGCAGAAAAACATATAGGTGCTGGAGATAGGCCTAAAAGGACAGTTACAAAAAGGAGTGATGACATGTGCAATTTCTGCGAGATTCATTACCACACGTCAATCTTCTGTTCAAAGGCTCTAGAATACATTTCAGGGTGTGAAAACAGAAAAATTTCTAAATCTAAAAATAAGAAGTAGAATCAAGAGAAATTAGAGAGAAGAGTCTCTCAAGCGAAAACATTCGTCAGATGATATTACTATGGAAGAAAGGTACACACAATGATTATGTCTCAGGAAGCTCAAGAGCTCAATGTTAGAGGAAAAACACAAGATTTATCAACATCTCAACAGAGAAATGATGAAATGAGGTATGCATTTGATGGAAAATGTTTTATATGTTCTGATTATGGGCATTTGGAAAGACATTACAACAAGAAGAATGCAGGAAAGGGAAAGGAACTTAAAAGGAGATTCATGACTCCAGTGGTGTATAATGAGAAATCGTACACTAGTAGAGAAAGTGGTAAATATAATAATATGCTAAGAGTCCTTGGAAAATCACAAGGAGCTGAACGAAAAGTGTATCAGTCATACTCAAAACATCTCTCATGTGAGAATGTGAACAAACCTATAAGATTAAGGGGAGATCTACTCCAGCTGTGCGAATGAAGAATTCATGCTTAGTGGAGGACTCACCACTAGCACAAAATAGTGTGGTGACTCAGATATATGATAAAATAAAGATAAAAAAAGAATTTTCTGAAATGTTCATATGTCAGATTCCAAACTGAGAGATTACTACCCAGAGATGGAATCAAGGGAAGTGGAATATTGGTGGAACATCAAAGAGGGAAATGACTACCCGTGGGTTTAATCCTCAAAGTGTGAGGAAGGAAAAGCCTATTGAATCTATATATCAGAAAAAGGCTCAGAATGTGGTTAATAAATTCCTAGTCATATGTCCAGAACAGTTGAAGCTGGCAGGGCAGCTGGAGGAAGCAAGGAAAAGTGTGATGCTCTTCAAGAAAAAACCAAAGGTTTTACCAATCAAGATCAACTGCAATCCTCATCATGGGGATTCAAGAATCACCCCTTTCCCTATGTATAAAAATTCTATAAACTGATGATTCATGTGTTTCTGGTTTTAGGGAGATATGATCCAAGGGGAAGTGGCATCTAAAGATGAAAAGTAGAAAATTGATATTCTCCAGAGGTTCAATTGCCTCAAATCAGGTACATAAGTTGAATAAGAAAGGGATAAATATAGAACAATAGGAAGTGATTGTGTTATTAACTCCATCTCTTGTTTCCTACACTAAGTTCCAACTGAGTAGGCTTAGAGATTTGGTTAATGGCTTGATGTTGTGTGCTAGATTAGAATAAATGATGCATGAGGAGAATAAAGGTTATGAGTCTAAATAGTGGGAAAAACCATAGGAAGTGTTTCATAACATAGGGTGAGCATTCAATAACAAAATTCGATGCAAGAGCCATCAATGAAATAACTGGTTGACTCGTTTCAGGTGTTGTCTATAGAGGGAAGACATATTGCAGGGGAAGCAGCAATAATAAAGCATTTCATGCTTATTTATTTATCTCTAATAATGTGGAATCAGCTAACTGCTTTCAGGATACTAAGAAGCTGCGAGAGAAAATCAAAGGTGTGTCAAAAAAAATTTGAGGGAAGATGTTCAAAGAAATGACATCATTGATCAATGACATAGTGAGATGTTTTTTTGTTAAATGTGAAGATGTGGTAAGAGAATCAGGGAGAGCAGAAGTGGGTGAAGATGATTCAGAAGAGGATACTGATGGTGAGTACGTGGAAGTAAAATCCTTATCTGCACAAAAGCCAAAGTTTCAAGATGAAATTGATAGGCATAATATCATCAGTGATTAGTGAGCTCCTGTTCAAGAAAGAAGAATGAAATCACTGCAGCATACATCATGACTATCATAGGTTGAGCCAAAATGCCTTGCTGATGTAGTTGAAGATGAAAACTGGGTATAGGCCATGAATGAAGAGCTAAATCAGATTGAGAAGATCAGACGTGGGAGATTTTTATCGAGGCCAGCAGATAAGAACGTCATCGTTACTAAATGGGTCTTTCTCAAGAAAATGAACGAAGATGGCATAGTGAGTCAAAACAAATCATGACTACTGTGCCAGGGGTACTTCCAGATAGAGGGAATATATTTTGATGAGACATTTTCTCTGGTTTAAAGGCTGGAGACAATCAGATTATTCCTAGCCATTTGTAGTGCAACAGAAGTTCAAAGTCTTCCAGATGGATGTCAAATCTGCATTCATGAATTGGATTCTAGAGGAAGGAGTGTATATTGAGAAATTATATGATTTTCTCATTCACGAGGATGAGAAAAAGGTTTGTCTACTGAAGAAGGCATTATATGGGCTGAAACAAGCACTGAGAGAATGGTATTTAATGATGTATTAATATTTTCAGAATCTCTGATTCAAATGAAGCATAGTGAAGGTGGTTTTTAGAAATATGAAAATAAGGTGATGATGGTATTTGGAATTCAAAATTCCAAGGAGACGAAGACTCCAGTTGCTACCCGGATGAAATCAACAAAAGATGATCGTGGTAGGGAAGTTAATAACACTAAAAACAGGCAGATTATCAGCAGTTTTGCTGTACATGACCGCAACAAGGCCTAATATTGTTTTCTCCACATGCCAAGCAGCGAGATATCAGAGTAATCCAATTGAAACCCACATTCTTGTAGTGAAAATAATACTTCGGTATATCAAAGGCACTGTGGATTTCGGTCTGATGTATACTGACAAATATCAATCAGTGTTATTGGGTTACACAGATGTAGATTTGGCCAGATCAGCAGATGATAGAAAATCATCATTAGGATGTGCATTCTATCTTGGGGGATTTTATATTTCATGGCTAAGCAAGAATCAAGATTTCATTTCATTGATCACCATGGAGGTTGAGTATAATGTAGCCACTCAAGCATGAACACAATTATTGTTGATGAAGCAGCAATGTGAAGATATGGGAGTTGAAGTGAAGTCTCCGATCGGAATCCGGTGTGATAACTCAAGTGTTATAAATCTCATAAAAATATCATCCATCACTCAAGGACAATGCACATTTAGATAACGTATCATTTTATCAAGGATAAGGTTGAGAAGGGAATTTTGAAGTTGGAGTATCTGCCAACAGAGCTATAGGATGCTGAAATTCTGAAAAATCCCTTACCAAAGGAAGCTTTTGAGAGGTATCGACTTGCTCTATGAGTTCAGTAGACTCCCCGCACTTAAAATATTGTGGTTGTTGGACACCCCCACTCTCTGAGGAATGATGTGTATTTCCCTAATGTGCTTATTTCTTCTCTAATCTATTACATAATACAAAGGGGTTACCTTTCAGTTCGTTGAGAAAGGGGGAGGAAATAGTGATTGTTCAAGGGGGAGATAGTTTGGAAATTTGATAAATCATGAATGATTTGGGGAGAAGCTGACTGGTGGAGGATTGAGATAGGGGATAGCTATGAGAAAGGGGGACTGTTTAAATTCAGATGATGCTAGACATGATCGATCAAAGAATAGATATCACGACAGTTGAGGAGCATGATAAAAGAAGATGTGTGGTTGATATCATGTTGGAATGAAAATTACAATTGGCATTAGGTTGGTATCAATAGTGGTGTCAGAAATGATGTTACTCATAGATGAAATTTTCATTATACTCTTGTTTCTAATGCCAAGAATTGCTCATGTGGGATTAGAGTATTTGTTGAGTAAATCATTGATCGCTATATATATCACAATAGGTGAATGGAGGATGAAGATGAATGAAGCCTTAATGAGGTATCAAAGAATGGAGAATTGTTTTGAGAAGAGTTATCAACAAACCCAAAGGGGAGATTGATGGAAAAGAATCCTTCAAGGTATTATTGAAGCATTTTTGAGATGATTGTGTTTGTTGACAATGCATGGATTCATGTTGTGTTTGTTGACAAAGCGAGTTTCAATGACTCGAACTATTGACAAAGGGAGTTTTCTTAGATAATGAGGAAAAGTTTTTTTGGAAAATGGAGTTGTGCTCTTGTGTTAAGGAGGTTTATAATGTTTTATGCGAGGAATTTTGTTCAAATGCAGAACATCAAAAATTTGGCAAAGGAAAGGTGGCGCGCAAGTCCAAAATTGGCGCACAGGTTTATGTGAGCAGGCTTTGGCATGTAGGTTTTGGCGCACATGTGTTGAATCGCATGTCCTCAAAATTCCTATAAATAGATGACAACCCTCTTCATTTCTTAACGAGTTCAATAGTTAGGTAAAATCCAAGCTTTGAGCGTTCAAGTGGATGTTTTGGAACACAGGTGTTGGCACGCAGGTGTTGGCGCGTAGGTGTTGGCATACAGGTTTTGGTCAGTAGGTTTTGGCCAGGAGGTTTTGGCCAGGAGGTTTTGGCCAGCAGGTTTTGGCCAGCAGGTGTTGGCCCCTAGGTTTTGGCTAATAGGTTTTGGCTAGCAGGTCTTGGCCAGCCGGTCTTGGCCAGCATGTCTTGGCCATCAGGTTTTGGCCAGCAGGTTTTGGCCATCAGGGTTTGGCCCGCAGGTTTTGGCCCCCAGGTTTTGGCTAGTAGGTTTTGGACCACAGGTTTTGGCATGCAGGTTTTGGCCAGCAGGTTTTGGCCCGCATGTTTTGGACAGCAGGTTTTGGCCCCCATGTTTTGGCCAGTAGGTTTTGGCCAACTGGTTTTGGCCCGTAGGTTTTGGCCTGCAGGTTTTGCCCTGCAGATTTTGGCCAGCATGTTTTGGCCAGCAGGTTTTGGCAGGCAGGTTTTGGCCAGCAGGTTTTGGCCAGGTGGTTTTGGCCAGCAGGTTTTGGCCATCATGTTTTGGCCAGCATGTTTTGGACTGTAGGTTTTGGTGCACAGGTTTTGGTGTGCAACTGTGGCATGGAAGTTTGTTTTTCCGCAGAAAAGTAAGAGGTTGTTCACTAGTTAAAGGGGCGTACAAGTCACCCTATGGTTGCGTGAAAGAAAGAATTTACATAGAACATCTGTGGAAAAGCGGTATTCATTATTGGATGAACATTGAACATCATCAAAGAATCTATCAACAGTTGAGTATGCAGTCTTTCATGAAAATAAAGATACCTACAGGTCTAAAAACTGTGAGTGGATCCTTTCCGGAGTAGTGATCAAAGGAAGAGGAAGAAGGTGATCCTCTCACTGAGCAGTGAGCCAGAGAGAGAGAAATAGGGAGTGACCCTTGGGAATGTAGTGATCTGGACCTAAACCTTGTAAAGGCATTGAGCCTGGGAAAGAGTTACTATTCATAAACCTTTGTATCCCCATCTAGTGAAGAATAGTGGAATTTGGTATAGCCAGATACTTTTTGGCATATGCTCCACAGACGTTGCCTAGTGAGGGTGAACCAAGTTAAAATCTCTGTGTCTGCCGGCATACTTCTCTGCATTGCATTTAAAGCATCATCATCGGATAAAGAAGAAAATAAGTGATTATAATAAACACACAAATGAAAAAAAGTGACCCTTTTAATAAATAGGTCTAGATCTAGTGGGACAGGAAAAAATATAAAAATTATATCCATACCCCGATTCACCCCCCATCTCACAGTATATAGGCCCCTATTGGTCCGAACAATTTCATCCATAAAGTACATGACATTTCACTGATTTTATGTTTCATAGACCATCAACTATACCCATCCTTCATATTATATAATGTAAATTTGAATCCTTGTATTTTTAATGATTGAATCATAAATGAATCTCTTCATGATATAATCATGAATTCCCAATGACTATAGATTTATTATTGGTGTATATACTCCATGAACATTTATATAAACAAATTTGTAAAAGGATTATTTTTTTAGAATATATATCTCATAGGGAGGGTTCTCTATCTGTGGTTGATCTTAGTTGAAATAGTGAGTATATATTGATTTTTACAAGGCCATATTATGGACCTTACACGTATGGTATATTTTTTTCATATTTACCAAATTCATGACTAAGAATCTTATAGGGGAAGTCTTACTGAGAATTGACTAATATTTTTCTATGGCCATCCTCTTCTAAATTTTTTGATTGGAGGATTTTGTGCTTTTAATGGTCTTGTAAACAAAATTATTATTGTGTTATAGTTTTGGATCTTTTAGTATTTTACTTATAATAATATAGGTTAATGTTCTTTTACTCATCCCATCTATCATTGTAGTTTAAATCCTTTTGGCTCAGATGTTATATTTCTATTGTTTTTTTCTTCTATCTCGGACCATCTATTACTCTAATTTAGGGCCTTTTATCTAGGACCATATATTACTATATTTTAGGGTATTCTACATAAAACCATATATTTTTATATTTATGTTGTTCAAGTTATGATATTATATTACAATAGTTTATTGTCTTATACCTCATAACTTATATTACTGTGGTTTAGGTTCATCTGGCTCTGACCCTCTATTATTGTAGTTAAGTGTCTTTTAGCTATCAACTTCTACTATTATAGTTTAGGAACATCTTGATCATACCTTCTATTATCATATTTTAGGTTATAATGGTTTGGAATTTCTATTTATATAGTTTATGATATTCTTGATCAGACCATATAATAATATCATTTAGGGTCTTTTGTCTAAGACCTTAAAATTCCATGAAATTTAATGTCTTGGTATCTGAACATAATCGATGAATATGGAATATAAGGAAGTCATTCTAAGTATTACCCAAAATAACATAAGGTTTTAAGTTCTTCTATTGTGTTCCTAGGGTTAATTATGATTTGAGTTCCTTTCCCACAAGGAGGAGGTACCATTGGTTGGTAGATTAATGCCCTTTTTTGTTTTTAACATTGTAAAATAGGGGTGTCTCCACTCTTTTCAAATGTCCATTTATGATTTTGGAGAAGGTAAGGATGGAGTATAAAAATAAATATAATCGAAATTCCACTTAGATATATGGAATATGGTTTGCGTAAATCTTATGTTTATGAGATTGAATCGATGAATCATTGAATAGGACATACATACTGGGGAGAAAAAAACACTCTATGTTTCTTTGTTCTAGGACAACTTCATTAGGGATCACATGGATTGTATTTCTTTTCTTATTAAGAGGAGAGGCCTCAAATTGGTAGTTAAAATCCAGTATGCATGATTCTATAGAGTTTTCATGAATGGTCAAGTAGAGTTCATCTCCACTATTTTCTGATGGACATGAAATATTATTGAAGCCCTAGACATGTTTTTAAGGATGTAGGGTATGTATAAAATAACTATCTATAATGGTTTATGGAACACAAGGTCTATTTATATTTTTGGTAGGAAAACTCAGTCCATATGACAAGTATTTTAGATTCACACGGTGTGGATCATAAAAATGTTCTCAAATGGAATGTTTCATTACTTATTTGACATCAGGTATAATATACAGAATCTTAACAATGAGGATATAGAATCCACATGAATATCATAGTTAAAAGGATTGTAAATAGTTTTCTATAATTCTCAGGTCATGAGGTTGGTATGTGAAAATCATGTAGGGGATGGCCCACAATACTATTAGGTGCTGAGTTCAGCTGTAGTGTTATCGATCTCACAAGAATCTTAAATCCATTGTAGCAATTAATGACACATTTGGTTTATGACCATTGGTGCATATGTAAGAGCCACTTTTATTCATTCATAGTCATAAAAATGATATCCTGAAGTTGGTATCCTTTTCCAAAGTCCGTGGAATGTTTTTGGGGATTTGAGGTGCTCAAATCATGATGTCTAATTTATAGAAAATGTAATATTCATGAATGGTTCCAACACACTAAAATTTGTTTCTCCTCCTAGTGAATATGCTATTTTAAAGGGAATATATTACAAACTATTACTAAATATTTTTATTGTACTATGTGGTCCAACTAGCATAGCATGAATTTTACTAGGGATACAATGCAGTCAAAATTTTCTTTATTTCTCCTTCATTTATGTTCTAATTTAGGCCTAAAATCTAGATAATATGTGTTTAGTGAGTGTAGATATGAATTTTTCCTAGGCCTCCCATTACGGATATTCAACCTGAAATGTTTTATGTGCCGTTTAATATGACTTTGGAATCATTCATTTTGGACCGTCAATGTGTAGAGATTATGTCCTTACAACATTGACCAAATTGAAACAAGTATAATTCCATGAAACAAATGGAATTTATATGAGGGGAGTGTTACACAAGAGCCTGATTAGGATACTCAGGTTCAAGAGTGCTCTTTCATCCTTCTCGGATGGAGAAGAAAATTTTTTCAAAAATAGATTGGGGTTCTCTTTTCAAGAATAATGATATGGGTTATCATGATAGAGATTACCCAAAATACTCTCAGATACTGAGTTCAACTATGGTGATGTCAGCCTCGTAAGGATTAGAAAACCCATCATTTAGGGATACAATGTCTATGGATGGTAGGTCTGAGACCTTATGCACCTATAGCACAATCAAACAGATAAATAAAATTATATATATAGGGTCCATGTATGGTTTAGGTAAAATAAGGTTCTAAAATCATGAAGTGTGATTTATTTGATGGGGGTTAAAATATGACATAAGAACCCCATTCCTTGGTTGAAAAATGTCATGTTATTTCAGTCCTTTGACAATGGATGAGGATGGGTGATGGTCTGCACATTTTAGTGTTATGTGGTGGGGATTCATTTTTCCTGAAGTTTTAATTTCATGCAACCCAGAGATTTTACTTGTAGTTTATCAAAATGTGGTAAGGCTATCAGAACCAAAATGAAAAATTGTGAATAATGTATTTGGAGACACTTTTCACTAGTAGAGGAAATTTAAGGGAATGGGGTATCTTTATCCATGCATATGATTATTTGTGTGTGTATGTATTCCATATCCTTTCTTGAAATGATATGTTATGGTTGAAAGCGTTCCATACATAGATATGACATTTTCATAGAAATAATGAAATTGTACAGCTAGAACCCTTCTTGAAAATTGGTATGTATTGTTTTTTTCTGTTCATTTTAATGTAATGCTGGTAGAAAATTTTCAACATAGGTATGTCCAATATGTAGTTAGGTGTGAATTTATATCATTCAAATGCTACGAATGAACATAGGATTTGTGGTCTGGGTGTCATTACATATCCTTTGAGGTCAAGAACCAAGCCATACATAGTTCTTGTATGATTGTTCCCAATATGGATCTGACCCATACGCTATGATGCGGGTATAATTTTTCTATCATGGATGAACCCAATCATCAATGATATAGGCATCACAATGTATCCTATGTTGATAGGAATCAATAATAACATAGTTCTGGAATATGAATCTCTCTATGCAGGCTTGACCCGTATGAAAAGGGAAAATGTTTTATCATTGATTATTATAATGGGGCCCATGATTGGATATTTGAGTATCAATACAAATCAGGTGTTTAAAGGAATCAATCCATGGGTATTTATCAAGAAACAATGCTGTTTATCATCATGCGTCAAGGATTTAGTCCCCCATAACTAAAAAATGGATATTGTAACTAGGCCTAAGAATGGATCTATTGGCGTCAATACATATCCTTTGAGGATAAGATTCATGTAGTTAATAGTTCTTTTGATTCCATGGAGTTTATCTTCATGCTACAAGGACCTAGTATCCTCGTCATGAAAAACAGAGTACTGTGACTAGAACAAGGAATAGTGTTCTGGGAACCAGTACATATCCTGTGATTGTACGAATCTTGTGATGTATAGTTCAATAATAGAGGTGTGATGTGAGAACAAAACCAATGATAATGGTCCTATTGGGTGAGGATCATGGTTATAAAAAGATTTATGTCATGAAATAGACATTGACCATGTAGTCAAAATCCTTGTAAAAAGGACTTATGGTGTTCTTTTTAAAGTCTTTTATCCAAGAACATTATAAACCTGTCCTGAAATAATATTCCTTATTAATGTGGGGAATAACTTAATATAATGCGTATGCTTATGTGAGCTATGGTTATTGTGATATGTGTGGAATATAAAGGGTTCTTCTCACCAATAAGAGACAATTAATGAGAAGACATGAGGATTTTGAATCCTGAGGTGGATATAACAAGATATATGATTGAGACATCCATATGTATCTCATTGAAATAAGAATTAAGTCGCATGTAATTATGAAAAACTGTATTATTTTGTGTGATGCAGACATGACATCATCCATTCATTTTAACATCATGTGGTCAGGACAAAGGTGAATCGACCTGAAAGTGTAGAAATATCATTAATGAGTCCACTAATAGAGGTTTTGGTATCACTACATGTTCAATAATGGTAGTGATCAAGTCGTACTTTTTGATGGAAGACCTGTACAGTTTAATTTCATCCAGTTAGGATATCAGCCATGTGGTTTATAGTTTTCTGGTAAGTATGTGGGTTAACCAATGTGAAAGAAGGTGAATTTTGGGGATCTTTATAGTTTTACATCATCTGGTGAGGATGAATTTCACTCGAAATCAATAAGTAATACAATGGTTGGATCTAAGACTAATGGATTGGGTATCACTATGTATCTTTTAAGGGAGAGAGTCAATCCACAAAAAATCATTTAATGTTGATATTCTCTCCTTTGACCTAACTTGCACAAAAGTACAATGGAACAACATTTCTTGTTTTCATAGCTCTAACTCATATATGGTGGATCATCATTGAGATAGTGCTTCCAATTCAGTTTAACTCTATGTGGTGAGGACATATTCCACATAGTTTAATGTCATGTGTTGAAGAAGTGTCCATGTAGTTCAACATCATGTGACCATGATGATTGATCATAAAAACTTGAAGTCCTTACTGCATGGAATTATTCTATACAGTTTAAAATCATGAGGTCAGGATGTTCTTCACACTTTTTAACCTCATGTGTTCAAGATGAGTGGTTCTTGAAAAATGATATGAAAATTGTTTCATAATTAACCTCTCATTAATAGTTGTGTGACATGTTTCCCATCCACTATCTCTAGTGAATATGATCCATTAGGATAGAACTTTTTTATGATGTAAGGAACTTTCCATTTGGGTACAAAATTCAGATATTTCATTCTTGGTATCATTGGGGTTGTGATAACCAATATCATTTCTCCATCTTGGAACGAATAAAGTCATACCTTTTTATCGAAGGCCGCAATCTGATTCTAATGGACTTCAAGGTTGTTCAATGTGTATAGCCTATTCTCATTAATCTGTTCATGTTTATCCATCCTATTTTTTTATTTCTCCTCATCTTTGAGTTTCCCATAGATGACTATTCGAAATAGGGGAAACTAGACATATATGGGTAAAACTACCTCAGTTTTGAACACCAATGAATAAAGTGTTTCTTGTGTAGTAGTATGCATAGTGGTACGGTAGTTCCAAAAATCATTGAGGAGAATCTATAGCTAGGGAGTCTTATCCTTGATCACCATATTATAGATTATATTTGACATAGTAATATTTAAATCATCTAATTGTCAATTTTCCACTGCCCGATAGTAGGATGAATGATTTGACTTGATGTTGAACTCATTATCTAATTTTATCAAATCTATTCAATAGAAGACAATGTTATTTTTTGTTAGTTTCATTTGATGGAATCTAATCCAAATGATGATATCCGAAATCACAAAGTAGATGACATTCTTCATCCTGACTTCCTTGATGGTTATTTCCATATCCAATTTCAGAAGGAAGTTATTAGTATTACAATTGAACTTGACATTCTTAGTAGTGTCTAGGGGATATGTCCCTATAACATCAATTCCATATATTGTGAATGATAAGGACTATTTATCAATATGTATCAATTTAAAAGGTTTATGGATGATGTTTTCATGAATCATTCGTGCATGAAATTTATTGCTGAATTCCATTCAGTCCAATATCATGGTTTTCTTGTAGTAACCCAACCTCTTTATTTGTGAAAAGATCCTAGTCCCAGACTAATGAGTGCCACTGTAGCCTACATGGACATCTTCCATGAATGTGAGAGTCTATCTTTATGATATTTATCTGAAGAGGATTCCATTGAAACCTCATTTGTAGATGATTTTTTCTAATTTGTGTAATACAAAAGTGTAATTTTTCCTTCCTAGTTCCAAATATATTCCTTTATGTCATAGTATGCAGGGAGTATTGTATTTTAAAAATATCCAATTATTGTTTTCGTTCATAAAGGTGTAGATATCAATTCTTCAAAAACTATGAATGTGTCGAAATGATTCAATTATTCAATTTTGTAAAAGCTAATTTATGAGACTATCCATTAGTGCGTCATGTGCATGATTGCTTCTTTCTGATTTGGGTAAACCAAGAATGTGCCGACATTAGCCAATGTTTGGCATGATAATTCAATGATAAATGTAAATTATGATGTGTGGGATGAAAAGGGAACTTTTTTATTAGTTTTAGGATATTTCCATTGAGAGGGGTGAATTCTTTTTTTTATGGAATATTCACCAATAATTTGATTTATCAATAGTTTAGAATCCCCATTTATGTTTAATTTGACTATCTGAAGCTTTATGTCTAGTTATAATCTAGTTGTGTGGGATTGGTATTCTATATCATTATTCATGCATCCATCTAAGGGTGAGAACGATTTGGTAAACATTTCATTGATGAGAGATGTAAATTGAATCCCTAATCTAACAAAATCCGGTTTCATGTTTTCCAATATATTGATGATAGAACATCATGAGGCACCATCAAAATAAGTATTCCATGTTTGGGGGTTCCATGGGAAAATATAACCACATTGTCCACAATGACATAGTGGTTTACATTGAAACATATAGTCACTGTCAAGAATACTCCATGGATTCATAGGGGAAGTCCTTAAGACATTGGGGGTTGCAGCCTATATATTTCCATCAATAATTGGTTGTTTTCCTTCCATTTTTCAAAACATTCTCTAGATTTTGTTGTTTCGAAAGTTTCAAAGGGGCCACTATCCCTATGTTGTTTGTTTTTCATTCTGTTGATGGATTATTTCAAACATTCATAGAATATTGAAGTTACCCCGTCATTGTTGAGGATCCAGGGACCTCCGAGTTGGAAATTGTGTGTGGTTTCTTCCTAGATAACTATAAACGCATCATTGGATGTGAGATCCCCAAACTGAGTATTTAGTTTTATCTTATTGAGAGGTAATTTCTCATTATTATGATACCATTTAATGACCTAATTTGTGGGAGATAAACCCCATTCTCTATATCCCAATCATCGGAGGGTCCGAATTGGGATGAGGTTGATCCCAAAACCACTGTCAATAAGATTTCATCAGATGTCAAAATTATCTATTGTAACAGAAAGATATAGGGGTTTGGATTCCCCAATATGAAATATTTAGGGTCCTACTCTATAAACAATATTTCAACATGGAGTTCTGTTATAATTGTCTCCACACAATTGACCCTGATTTCAATGAATTTTTTCTTGACCATTTATAGTCTCCAAAGGGATTCAATGAGTTTCTATATGAGTACTTTTGAAATGTGAATCCCATCCCAGATTAAGACATTTTATAGTAAAACTCTTAGCAATTACACAATGATGTAATTTTATTCCAAAATATGAAACTTCCGAATGTTGGGACTCCAAATAATATATGGTTTATGATAAGAGGTATTTATGATAGATTAAAGCAGTTAATATATAAGGTTTGAGAGGGCATATGATCCTAGTGAAGGTCATATCAGCCCTGTCCATGGAGCCTTGTATATTTTTTCATTTTTCAAATAAGAAAATTATTTTTTACTAGATAATCACAGCCCCGCTAGGAGGTCATATAAGATGATTGGGCGCAGCGACCTCAATAAGGTTCTATAACACCTCCACATCTATTATGGGATTTCTAGATTTATTTACCTTGGGTATCAAAAACATATTTTCCACTTATAGGGATATGCTCAAAATATTGGGTCAAACCATACACATTTTGTCATGTGTATCCTCAGCTCCGGCGCCTTCATCATCTAATTCCCCACACAGGTATATGGGTAACTCAAACTCACAAGAAAATTTATCTTAAGATATGGGTTCTTATAATTTTATCACATTAATAGAAAAAAATATAATATAATTGAATGTCCAGGATTCTATTTTAGGGGGTGGTTCACATGATTCACATTTTTCTGGAATAAAATGTTCAATATTCAGTGGGGAATATGACCTATAATGCCCTAAACCCATAATCCTGGAGTGGGTGCATTATTTTAATACACTGGCTTGATTACAAGAAATCAAGTCCATAAGGGCCGATCAATTTAGTAGTCTTGGAAAATAGACTACATAAAAGAATGTTACATTACACTTTATAACATACAAGACTACATAAATAATCATTTTATAAAACCATTTTTCCCTTATCTTAACCCTACATATCAATCATAAAACTCTTCTTGGGATCCTAGGAAAATAAAACATAAGAAAGGGGTGAGCTCAAATGATTAGTAAGAGTAAGAAATTCATCATAAGATAACATAATTATTAGTTTTGGTGAATAATTGAAAACACATGCCTTTACAAATAATAAACATGGACAATTTATAGGAGGAATATGAGCTGAGTAAATAATTCCATAACAAATCATAGTCATGGGTTTTGTGCTAGTCTAATAACCACATGAAATATCAGTAATATTTTCATAATGAGGGAATGTATAATACAGGACATTCAGAAAAATTTTGTCAAGGCCTCAACCAAGATGTTTAAAATTGATTCAGGCCTTGACCAAAATAATGTAACAAATTGGGAAAGACCTCAGCCAATCCCACGACTAATTGCCTCATGATACCTACCGATGCACCTAAGAGCTATATCAAGCTCCACCCATCGCTTATTAAGTCCAATACATTCCTCATATGAAATGGTTTAAACAGAACATAAAAATTCATATAAAACTAGCGAATGAAATTTCAATAAATTAACCGTAAACCATGAATGGTATAAAAATATCACATCCACAATAAAAAATCATAACTCATTCAATAAAATATGGATGATTGTATTATAATAAATGAACCTCAATCAAGAATAATATCCAGTAAAGGATATTGATGTAGTTGAAAATGATCAGTAAACCACTTTTTAGTAAATACCCCCTTTTCATGAAATCATTTTAAAGTCACACAATTTATAAAGGAAGACATTTTAAAGATATTTTTGAATCAAAGTATCCCATTCCAATTTAATACTTTTTAAAGGAATTAACGTTTTAAAATATTCATCTCCATAAAAATAAATCCTTAAAACCATTTTGAAAACGAGGATATTAATGAGAATGATTTAGAAGAATAAATATTTAAAACATTTAAAATGATGTTTTAGTGAAATAGTAACCTAAAAATAATCCTTTTGATAACTCTTTTATGAAACATGGACATGGATAATAAATATGTCCCAATAAAAACAAACACATAAAAAATCTCGAATAATAATGAGATTGAGGAATTAACCCTTACCTTGCACTTTCCTTGGTTGAGGGTACGTTAACCTCCTGTATAATAGTAAAATAACTTTTATTAAATTATAAAATAACTATATGCATAAATTTTATATCATATATTATTTTATAATGTTTCTTTATTAATAATATTTTAGTAGTATCATATTTTATGGTGTTAATTGATTCATTTTACTTTTTATGTTTTGTTACATAGGTCAAGTTTGTTATGGATAGGATGAATTTGATTCATATATTGAATGACATCATCTTATTAAATATTATTTTAAATAATAAAATGAATATTATTCTTGAATGGTTACGATGGGGAATGAATCTCGTCGCATTAGTGGAGACAATAATCCGTACGTACTCACGAATGCTACTTCCATTTTTTATTTTAAAAGGAATAAAAACCAAATGATACATAGCTATATTATTATTCTAGTATAATATAATATTATATATATGTTACATATGTTCCTTAACACCATAATTTATATGTTCCATGTATGGTATGAATGAGTCCTATCAGTTTGAGGGGGTGGTAGTCCACACATCCTCAAATAAAATTATCATATATATAAAACATGAAAATAATAAATGTATAATATAATAGATAATTATAGAACTTTATAGATAAAATAAATATGATATATAATTACAGTTCCATCATAATTTCCATCATAAGAGGTGGTAGTAGAAGATTGAACAAGCATCATTTCGTGAGGCAGTATTTCCCCAACCACAGAAACATTTTTTCCATACCCATTATATTTAGGTGTGTATAAGTGTAGTTAAAATAATTCTAATAAAAACAAACTAGTCTGTTGAGGATACTATTATTTTATAAAATAAATGAATAAAATCAGTTTAGGGTGTTGAATAAGTAAAATAAATGAAAAGAACATAAGAGGATATGTTGCCTTTAAATCAGTTAACTCCCTTTGGATTGAACCAAAAGGCTTCCAGGAAGTGACTTATTCCTAAGTTAAGGGTTCTAGGAGGAGGAAATTCATATAGGTAGATTAATTGTGTAGAGATTTGATGAGCCAAGGGGCATGAGAGGTGTGAGAAATGGAAATGAGGTGAGGGATTTTTATAAGGGGGGTGAGGGGATCCGTAGGAAAGTTTGAAAATATTATATTATTATATAATTATTTTAGGTTTTTAAAATTCAAAAGCTCATTATATTCTATTATAAAATGAATTTCTTTTGAAATAAAATCATCCAATAATAATTTGATAGGGTTTGGCTATTATTTTAGTTTTTATAATCTCATTCATTTAAATTATACATTAATGATGTAAACACTGCATCATTATTGTGTCATAAATAATTTTATTTATTTGATGTCTAAAATTTTTAAAAAAAATCATGACTTTTGAATTATTTTTATCCTCAAAATGAATATTTATAGTTGAAGAGATAACTTATATAACCTCATGAACAAACTATTTTACTAAAAGATATATGTATATGTCATTTTTGTCTTTAATTTAAATTAATAAATATAAAGTGTCATTATTACACTCAAGTGGCTACATGTGCCCCCAAAATCGACCCAACGATTCCCATCATTGGACATGTATCAAAAAATTAGAATATGACACATGTTATTGTAATTTAATATTATTATAATAATATTTGTTTACACTTATTTAATAGATTTATCCTTTATCCAAGGTAAATAAAATATTTACTGAAGTAAATATTCATATTGTATAAAAATAATATTTTCATATTTAAACAATTTTTACCTCATTATCACATATATGGAATCCATTTTTCCAAATTTAAAACATAGAAGTGGAATAAATTAATTTGAACTTAATTCTAGTTGTAAAAAAGAGTGTTTTTTTGAAATAATAACTATCAAAAGATTGACACTTGTTTATGTCCGTTTAAATGTGAAATTACATAAAATATCCTAATTTATATTAAATGATAAATATATAATCTAATGATACTTTAAAACTACTCATATGTATAATTTAACATTTAAAATTATTTCGATTAAAAAAGTTACCTTCAATTAAAATTAAGTATTTTTCACTATTCATCAAAATATCAAAGTTATCATAAAAGTACCAAAATTTATCCGAACTAAAAATTTATGTCTAGATTCTAAATAATATTTTAATTTCATTATATTTAATATATAAATGTGTCAAATATTTATTTTTTAAAAAGTCTATCCATTAAATGGTGGTAAAATTTTATTTTTTAAAAAATACTTCTTTTATATGAAAAAAATGAATTTGTAATTATATTAGGTCTAAGAAATAGATAAAATTGATTCTAAAATTATATCAATTTTATAAAATTTAAAATTCAGTTAATATTATTCATAAATACTTTTTAAATGGCATGTCTGGCATGTCGTGGTGCGCTCGAACACACTGTTACCTGTAGTGCAAGTTATTGAATTTATTTAAAGAGATAATTACTATGAAATCGTTGGGTTTTACAGTCTCCACTTATTCAATAAATTATGCCCTAGAAATTTAGAAATTTTTCTTTTAAAATAAATTATTAAAAATAGAAAATTACCTATGTGGAAAACCCTCATCAGAAATTGGGTTAATGAAATATTTTCTTCATAAGAGGGAAAGAGAAATGAAAATGTCACAACCAAACTATGATCTCAATTAGGAGAACATCAGTGGAAATTAAAGACACATAATTGGAAGAAAACTTAAAAATATATAGGGATTGATTGCGGTCATCAATCAAAAATAAGTGTAAAATTGAGGGCCTCAAAGTCATCAATCTATAATAATTTAAAATATCATCGGGTCAACATAACATAAGGTATATGGATAAAACATATTCAGTTGGTACATACCTTCTCAAATGTTTAATAATTAATTTATTCATATAATAAGAGGAAAAAAATATGCATTACAAGTAGTGTTTCAACAATCAACTAATTCGTACCACAAACTCATCTTTCACTCCAAAAGATAATTGAATTCAAAAATATTCTATTTATCCTAATAGTATTGGGTTCCAAAAATAATTCATTTATAATTCATTTTTAGAACATTTAAAAAACTACATTATACAAATTAGGAAATCATGTATGCTAGTGGTAGGTGATGTACCCTTGTCACCCTTCAGTTACGGGTGCAAGTCTCACAGCCTTTCCAGACATGACGAGTTGTTTTGCGACCTCCAGGTTGTCCTTTTTAAGAAAATAAAAAAATAATATTAAGAAATTATTTAACCTCATAAATATTATCCATTGAAAAACTTAATATATTCCAACCTTTAGACTTATCCACAATACTTCGGTCTGAACTCACAGTCCAAAATTTATATGGAAGTTCCCATAATATACATGTGAATAACTTCATCGTGTATTCTCATAAAATGTGGTAATAAAATGAATTTAAAAAAACCATATTTTAATAGGTATGTACTTCCTTATTCCTTTTTTAAATCAATGAATATTGGATATACTCCTTAAATCCAAAAATGTTGTAATCACCAATAATGATAGTATAAAAAACTATTAATTAGTTACATGGAATTCTATAATATCCTATATAATTTATCCAAAAAAATCATCTCTTATTCCAAAATAAATACTATATTATTTACAATATATTCAATTTTATCTTTACTTCATGCATGTATTTTCCAAAAAAAAAAATAACTTTCTATTAGGTCACTTTTTTCGGATCACAAAATATCAAATCCTTAATGAAATAGTACTGCAATAAAATCATTATATAGTTTATAATTATTACAACCAGTACATCATTGATACAACAATAAAATGACTTATTCTTTAATATCAACATAAGAATACTATTCATTATTATTCATCAATGATAATATCATAGCATGATTATAATCCAACAACATCATTTGTTGTATACTCTGATTATTGGGACATTGAATCGCATAGTGTCCCGACTCCTTGAAGATTAAGCATTGTACATTTGTAACCTCTTTCATACCCTTGTAATCATGTACTTACTGTCCTTTTTCCCAAAAATTATAACAAAGTCCCATTACCATCAATCATTGTCCAAGGAAATTATTTCCATAGTTATCATATATGGGAAAATCCTTCCTTCCCCTCTTCCCTTTATCTATATTTCTCTCAACCATTCATTTTTCACTTTCATCCCATAAAAACCATAGGACTCATAGAACTCAATACTTATCTTATTAGAACATGATACAATTTATTCATCTAATGAGATTACATGGGAGAATATTTTCCTTCTAAATGTTGTCTTAATACCATGAATGTTATGATTATTCTTACTCTTTGGATCATGCGTATTGCTAGAGTTTACATTCTTTTAAATGCGCACCATTTCTAAACAATGTCATACACTTTGTTAGTTTATGAATCACAATACATTATTCAAAACATATAAAATACCTAACATAAATAGAAAATATTATTCATATAATCTATAATAATAATAAAAAATTTCATTCAAGAAGTTTTTATTACTAAAACCTTCATAATGGATTGTATCGTAAATGTGAATTATCCTACAAATATCCCCCATGAGTGTCATAATCACGAGTGCAACAAGGCCCATTGTTGTGTACCATGATACCCTGGGTCATGCCCAAAATACATTGTCTCATTTTTTACATCTAGGTACATATTTTCCAGAGCCGCCTCTAACTACTCCTATACAAAAAGGTATGTATTGATTGGAAAATACAAAAAATTTCTACATTACTAAAATTATAGAATGTTCTTCTATAATAATCTTCAAAGCCTATCTTAGGGTACTATTTCCTAATCAGATTTGATCTAAATCTAGTTTCCATGGTTATTGCTAAACTTACTCTAATACCAACTGTATGGCCCCGACCACCAAATCGTGGAGTATGTGAATTATTTTAATTAATTGGAATGATTACAAGGAATCATGTCTTGAAGGACTGATCAATTTAGTAATTTTGGAAAATAGATTACATACATGAATGTTATATTACACTGTCTAACACACAACACAACATAAATAATCTTTTGAGAAGGCCATTGTTCCCATTTCTTAACCATTTATATCAATCATAATACACTTTTGGGATCCTAGGAAAATAAAACATAAGAAAGGGATGAGCTCAAATTCTTAGTAAGAGTAGGATATACGTCATAAGATAACATAAACATTAGGTATGGTGAATAATTGAAAACACATTCCTTTAAAAATTGTAAACAATAACACTTTATGGTAGAAATATGAGCTGAGTAAATAATTATATAAGAAATCATAGTCAAGGGTATTCTACTAGTCGAATATAAACCTTAAACATCAATAATATTATCATAATGAGGGACTGTATAATGTGGGACATTTTGAAAAATTTTGTCAAGGCCTCAACCATGTCGTCTAAAAATGATTAATGCCTTTACCAAAACTATATATCAAATTTGGAAAGGAATTTACTAATTCTAAGTCTAATTGTCTCAGGAGATGTACCGATGCACCGAGGAGCTATAGGAGGATCCACCTGTCACTTACTAAGCCCAATACATTTCTCATATGAAAATTTTGAAACATAACATGAACATTAATATTAAAACTAGCATAAGAAAATCCAATAATTTTACCATAAACTATAAATGGTATACAATTATCACATCCAAAATAAATAAATCATAACTCATTCAATAAAAATGTAAGACTATATTATAATAAATCAAACTTAATCAACAATAATATCCATTAAAGTATATCGATATAGTTGAAAATGCTTAAGAAAAGTCTTTGATTGAGATACACATTTTCTCATGAAATAATTCAAAAGTCACAGAATTTATAAAGGATGAAATTTAAAAGATATTTTTGAATCAAATTATCCCATATCACTTTGAAACACTTTGACGGAATAAACATTTTAACACCTTCATGTCCATATAAATAAATCCTTAAAACCCTTTTCAAAACATGCACATTAAGGAAAATGACTTAGTAGAAGAAATATTTAAAACATTTAAAATGATGTTTTAGTGAAATAGTAACTTAAAGATAATTATTTTGAAAACTATTTTAATAAATAAGTAATTGTATAATAAATATGTCCCAGAAAAAACATATGCATAAAAAATCTTGAATAATAATGAGATTGAGGAACTAACCCTTACCTTGCACTTTCCTTGGTTTAGGGTATGTTAACCTCCTATATAACAGTTAAATCATAGTTATTATTTTATAAAATAACTACCTACATAAATATGATGTCAAATATGATCATATAATATTTTTTTATTGATAAAATTTTAGTAGTATCATTGTTTCGGGTGTTAACTGATTCGTTTTCCATTATATGTTTTGTTACGTAAGTCAATTTTGTTATGGATAGGATGTAATTGATTAATATCCATAATGATATTATATTCTTAAATATTATTGTTAATAATTAAATGATAATTATTCTTGAATGGTTATGATGAGTAATGATTCTCATCATGTTTGGGGAGATGGTAATCCATTCATACGGACAAATGCTACTTCCATTTTTTTATTTTAAAAGGAATGAAAACCAAATGATACAAAGGTATATTATTACTCCATTATAATATAATATTTTATATATGTTACATATGTTCATTAAAAACATAATTTATATGTTCCATGTATTATATGAACGAGTCATATCACTTTTATCGGGCAATAGTCTACACTTGCTCAAATGAAATTATCGTATATATACAACATGAAAAGAATAAAGGTATGATATAAAAGATAATTACAGAAGAATACAGATAGAATTAATATCATAAATATCATATATAATTATAGTTATAATGTCTACTATAAGAGGTGGTAGTAGAACATTTGAACAATCATCGCTTCGTGAGGTAGTAGTTTGTCGCCCATAGAATCATTATGTTCTATACACATTAGACGAAGGTGTCTGTAAGTGTAGACAAAATAAATATCATAAAAAAAATAGTATATTTATTATACTGTTTTTGTTAAAAATAAAATGAATAAAGAGATTTTAGGGGGTTGGAGAAGTAAAATAAAAGAAAAGAACATAATATGAGATGTTACATTTAAATCGGGTGTCTCCCTATGGTTTCAACCAACATTCTTCTTTGAAGTGCCTCTAGCCTAAGGTAAGGATTCTAGGAGGAAGAGGGATATGTAGGGAGCTTAATTTGGTATAGGTATGATTAACCAAGATTCTTGAAAGTGGGAGAAATGGGTTAGAGATGTGGGTTTTTTATAAGGGGGAGGAGGGGATCTTTAGGAATGTTTGAAAATATTATTTTATTATATAACTAATTTTAATTTTTAATGTTCCAAAACACATTAAAGTCAATTATATGATGACTCATGTTTGAAATAAAATCATCCAACAAAAAATGGAAAGGTTTTGGATTTTTTTTAATTTTAAAAATCTCATTTATTTAAATTATTCTGTAATGATGTAAACACTACATCATTATTGTGTCCCATAAAATTTTATTTATTTTATGTATAAAATTTATAAAAAAATCCATGATGTATGAAATATTTTTAGAGTTGAAATAAATATTTATAGTCGATGAGATAACTTATATAACCCAATGAAAAAATTGTTTTACTAAAAGATATTTGTTTATGTTATTTTTTACATTACTTTAAATTAATTAATATAATGTTTCATTATCACTCTAAAGGGGATCCACGTGGTCCCCAAATCGACTGAAGGATGCCCATGGCCGGACATGTATCAACCAATAATAATAGGACACATGTTAGGTTAATTTAATATTATTATAATATTATTTTTTAACATTATTTACCATATTTAACTTTTAACCATGGTAAATAAAATATATTCTGATTTAAATATTCATAATGTCTAAAAATAACAGTTACCTATTTAAGAAATTATAACTATATGATTCCAGATATATAATCCATTTTTCCAAATTCAAAACACATAATTTGAAGAAATTTATCCAAAATAAATTCTTGTTGTCAATGTAAAAAATCCCGTTTTGAAGAAACAATAACTATCAAGAGATTGACAGCTGTTTAAATCTAGTTTAAATGTGAAATTACACATAATGAAATAAATTATATTAAATATTAAAAATTTAATATAATTATACTTTAAAACCACTCAAATTTATAATTTAATAGAATTAATTATTTCCATTAAAAAATTTGTTTTCAATTAAAATTTCGTATTTTTCACTATTAATCAAAATATGAATGTTTTTAGAAAATTACCAAAACATTATCCAAACTAACTTTTTTATTTACCACTTCTAAAGAATAATTTAATTTCATTAAATATAAATTATAAACGTTTCAAATATTTATTTTTAAAAAAGTTTCTCCATTAAAAGGCGGTTAAATTGCATTTTTTGAAAAATACTTGTTTTATCTGAAAAAAATGATTTTGTTCTTATATTATATCTAATAAACACATAATATAGATTTTGAAATTATATGGAGTATATAAAATTTAAAATTCAGTTAATACTATTCATAACCGCATTTTGAATGGCCAGTTTGGTAAGATGTGGTGCACATGAACTCGGTGTTGCGTGTAGCACAAGTTACTGAATTTCTTTGAAGAGATAACATAGTACGAAATATTAGGGTGTTACATATCTCTTCCAATTAAATATCTTCTTGTGTCTTATGACCAAGTATACCATTGAGAGAAATATTCAATGTCGCATCCCTCGATTGTGTAATTTTTATGGTCCTGAGAATCTATTCTTTCTGGGTGGAATGAGCCTCTTTAACTATCTTTTGAGTCATATAGTAGTTGAAATTTTGTATATGATTGGTTGGATCTTTCTACCAATCACCCGCTTCTTTTGACTCAGAAACAATTATCATGTCACCAGAACAAGGGAGTTATCCAACAAAATCAATCAAGAATCGATAATTATTTGGAGGCTATAATTTAATTTGAAGAAATACAATATTTTATGACTCAGTATTCGATGAAAGTGAATAAGTCTTCAGGATCGTTAAGGTTGACCTCATTGGGAATCCTGGGCTGTGGCATATTGAGCTGGATATTATACCTGGCTGCAAGGTAATAACCAAGGACATTCTATTTTTAATATTATTTTTTACAAATTTTTATCCAATATTTAGTGACCCAGATCAATGTTTTCTTCCATAAGAGGTATATTTTGTTGTAGTTTCTTCTGAATTTAATATTCATGTTGAATTTATGCATGTTTAGGTGTTTTGTGGGGAAATACTACTATTTTGATAAAAAAGGCTATAGTAATTTCTTTTCTATGAAATTTCCTCTAAACTAAAGGCATGAAATGAGATTTATTTAAGGTACACAAAATGGATTCTTCCAAATGTTGTTCCAGTTCAGTGAATTCATGTCACCCACATAGATATTTCATTGGGATCAGTGGTTTTTGCAGCTCATCTAATAGATTTTCTGAAGAAAGTTCGTCAAATTTATCCTATGAGGGAGGGATTCTGAGTTAATAGGTTAAAACTTTCAATATCGATATAATGTTTGATACCCTCTCATTTTCTCATTTATTACTATTCATTAGGTAAATAATTATCATTTTCCTCTATGGGGAGCTGAACGAATAAATGAGTTGATAGGGAAGTTATTCCCATCCACAACAGATCTCGCGGGAAGGATGATTCTCCAAAAAATGCTAGCCCTATTATAGTTTATAAAATCACCATATCCTGGTTTCCTCAGGCTAATATTGAGGGCCCATAATCATACTACATTGGGATACAAATTAACTGAGATTCTATTTTTGGTCTCTCATGTCGTCAAATATGGAGATGAAATGATTTTTAAAATTGGGTGGGGGAAAAGTTTCATCCACCTATTCAAGACATATATTCTTATCAAGCTACACAAATTCACATCGACCCTCCATATATTTCATTCAAGTATCCATAGAATCGATGTAGTTGAGAAATTATAGAGGTCATATTTTTAGATCCTCCTCCCATCAATAAGAAGTATGTGGGTCTTCATGACATGGACTTATTTTCTTCTCCTTATATTTCTAAATTTGTTATACGATTGTATTATTTCCCTAGTGTTGAAGAGGATTTCAGTTTAATTAAAGTAAGTTGTGATGTTTTGTTGACTTACTCATTTATGTAGATAGACTTCTAATAACCTGATACGATATAATGATCATATATCACTCTTTCAGGTATATCGGCTCTTTTCAAATATGTGGGAGGATGGATATTCACCAACGTCTGAAGACGATACCCATTGAGAATGTTCACTTGAGTAGCTCCTCATTTATTGTCCTAAGAGTTTTTATGTCATCCTCACACCGTTCCACGTGTTCTTCTATAGAAGTAATTTTTTCCCTTCTGGGTGGTGAATAGGATTTAGACAAACCATTTACTTGATCCTTGGTAGTGTTCCACCGTAGAGGTTGAAACTAACTATTCTTAGGTATCTCAGTTTTGGATACTCCTATTGTTCTGCATACATGCAGCATTATTGTGTGCATCCAGATCCTCCTCTCGGAGTATAATTTACATATTTCATCCCACAATATTTGCATATTAATATAAATTATCTTTTATGTGGATGTTGATGAAATTTACATAAGTGTATTAAGAAATGGTAGATATCCCATTACTCTTAACGTAGTAGGATGATTCAATACTACCTTTATTATGGTAATTTCTCAATCCCTGATCAATATTTGAAAATTTTGGCTTACGACCCATGCTGGGCTTGAATTCCTTCATCGTACAATCCTTCCATCTTATATTTTGAGTAGTGACCTTAAGGGAGTTTTATCTATGATTACAGAATGGTCCATCAATATCACATATTTTTCTGGTGGTGGGATCAATGAATGTGATGCTTATTTTCAATATTTACCTCCCATCCTAGAGAAAATTGATTTTCTCTACAGTGATGATTATGATGAAATTTCCCCCTTCACTATAGGATGAGGCTTATCTGGGCCCCTGATTTCCATTTATTGATCATCTTGTGGAGGATCCAATGATTCAATTTTATGATTTAATGACTTCTGTAAAACATTTATTTATAAATTCCCACATTCTAATGTGATGGGGTTGATTTGGAACCATCATTATTTTCCCTAGGTACCTCTGAGAAGATGAATAATGTAGTGATAGAGATTGAGAAAAAAATTCCTCTATCCTAGGGGGATGAGTTTAATTTTCATATGTTACTGATATATAATGAATAATCTAAGGAATTGATCATTGAGATATGGATGAGGTGGTAGATATTCCCTTGTCCAGATGGGTTGGGTTCACTCTTGGAAGACTAATATTACAGCTACAATTGTGACATATTTTACTTGGTGTAGCTATGCTCATCTGTGAATTAGATGAAATGGAATCCTAGGATACGAGATATTTTATATGGAATGATATCCAGTTGACCAAACCACTTTATTATATTTTTGAAATGAATTCTCGTTTTTTTGGACCGAGTTCATAGACTTTTTTGATGTCCTCTCACATTGTTTATGATGTCATTAAACTATGGATGTGTGGGAATTGCATGGTAGTGGCCAACAACACCATAATTTACCTGACCTTATGATATCTCTTGTGGATATGACAATCCTTGACCCCATATCTAAGAGGACCAACTATTCAAGGGGCACATAGATGTTCATTTCTCAAAAATTTTCCCACTATAAAATACTGATACATGAAATGGGTTATCTATTAGATACCAGAGAGTTGTGATCTAATGGTAGAATGTGTGTTGTAGATTCATGCTATTCTTTTCTAGTTTTGGGTCTCAGGACATAGACATAATATTTAGCTCTAGCTGAAAATAAATTATCACGATGGTCTAAAGGTGACCATTTTATCTTATATTGCAGAGGCGTGTAACATTCAGTAACTAATGAGTTTCCCAGATATTTTGGCATAACTAGGGCCTGAAATCCCTATTTATATCCTCTTAGATATCATATATAGAATTATTATTGGGGAACAAAATGGTGGGGGGGGGGGGGGTTGGATAAATATCTCAATATTTCAATGTTGGATCCTTCTTTATTATACTTACTTGACTTCATATATTCATACAAGAGAAGGTGCTTATCAGTGTCGCTTTCTAACTGGAGTGGAGTGTTTTCTGATGTTAATGGGAAACTATATGTGGTTGAACATGATGTTTTGATGACCTCTCTATGAAAATCAATTTCTATTTTGAACACCTCTCTATAACAATTTGTTTGGGAAATTGGAGGATTTTTTTATCTATGAGAGATATCACTTTTGGCTGTTTAACCAGAGCATATTTTAGTAGTAGTGTATCTGTGATCCATATCCACAATACCATGAAGAGAATTATCAATGTAATGATCACTTAGTTCTTCATTTGAAGAGTTTTTGGACCTTTAGGTTGTTAATAATGTTTCTCAAATTACCTCAGGGACAATTCTATTGAGAATATTAGAGATATGGTCCCTGAAACATGCCATTCATGGGGTGTGGAAAAGTGTTTTTTCTTATTGTATCATAGAGGCTGAACATGGTATTTTCATTGATGTATCTTCTCAATTTCTTAATCAACTTATTATAAATCACCTAAATACATCTTTTTGTAGTTTTGCGTATAAAATGAAAACTATTACAAGGTTTCTGGTTTTTTGATATATATTGAATAAAATATAAAAATCTATGTTTATCTACCAAAAAATGATAAATAGAATGAGTCAGGAGAAAGAACATGGTATTGGGGTTTGTTTTAAGGTTTAATAATTATTCTACTTTATATGTTTAGTTTCAGTTTCAATATAGAAATAATAAATCTCATGTTTGATCTATAATAATTTATGTTGAAATTTTTTAATATCATTTAAGGCCTATGCACTCTCAATTCCACCTCATCTATTAATCAAAGTTGTTGACAAACATTGGTTTAAGATGTTCCATTTTCCATGACCCATCACTATCAATGATTTTTCATCCAATAATTAAGGAAAATAAATCTTGATAAGAACAATCCAAGGGAGGGAAAAAGATTTAATTTAAAAAAATATTTGAATATATTGAGTTTTATTTCATTGGGGGGATGTAACCACAACATAGAAATTATCAGTACCTATGCATGCTAATAAAATCAATTACAAACATAATATAAACATTAAATAAAATTCAATAACACCATGACCTCCCCCAAATCTAAGCCTCATAGTAAACCTATTATTTATGGAGTAAGAGATCATAATGGTTGTTTCATTGAAAAGAAGAAAAATAAAAAATAATAAGAAAATAATAATTATAATTAAATAAAAACAATGCCTGTGATAAAAATAAAAGAAAAGGTATAATGTAAAAAAATAAATGGTACGAGAGAGAGGGAGATAGAGATAGATTGAAATAAAATAAAATATAAGAATAAAAATGAGAGAAAAGAATAAAAGAATAAAATAAATAAAATGAAAATATGAATTTTAAAATAATAATAATAATTTATATTAAAATAACAAGAAGAATAATAAAAATAGTGGATGGAGAAAGATGGTGGGAAAAAATAAAATCATACCGTAATTAATTTATATAAGTATGAAAATTATTGAAATTACTATTAAATGAAAAATATAATAAAATTAATATAATAAAATAAAGAAAAATAAAAACAAAACAAAAATGAAGTAGTTGAGCCTCCACCTTGGTGGGTTCCCTCCTCAGGGCATTGAGAGATCCTTTTGGAAGTGGACATGTCAATCATTTTATAGGCAATGTTGATATTTTTTCTCACAAATTTTTCATCTAAATTATTCCACATATTTTACCCATTAAATAATAGAATTGGGAAAATTTTATTCATAACAGTTGTTCATAAATATCATATTCATTTTCCCTACAAATTGCAGATTAAATCTATATGCCTAGAGATAATAGAGTCCGTTTTAAGATGAAAATTTATTAATCCTAGATAGACACTTCATATTACAAATAATTAGTTTTCCATTGATTAATTGACTTTAAAAAGGAATATTTACATGTATAGTTCATAATTAAACTTTTCCATTGATGTCTTGTGTGTTTTCCCTCAAAATTTAAGATTATTTGGTGCATCAATTTGTGATATACGGTCCAAACAAGAAAAAATATTTTTTCACAATCTTGAAGTCCAAAATCATGAGTTGGACTTTGGAATATATATGGTGGATTTATATTTGGGTTTATAAGAAATAAATGAATCCATTATAACATAAAACCATATAAAATAATAATTTTTCAATTTGGATAAACAAAGAATATGTCGTGACCAGATTTAAAAATAATTTTAAACAATTAAAATCCAAAATAGTGTATATATCCAATTAAGCTCAAAATACAAAAAATATTATAGAATTTATCAGTTACCCTTAAATAAAAAATTTCATGGAATTAAAAACATTCAACTTAAAATCAAAATTATCGAAATTATTTTCATTATTAATTCTCTCACACATACACCATGCATGTTTTCTAGAATAAAATATATAAGTTAAGAATAAAAGTACACCAATGTTACCAATATTGAAATTCAAAAAAATAAATAAAAAAATTATCATTATGAAATCTAACATTCAAAAGTCCACATAAGATATCAATTTGATTTCCTAGTTTTCAAGGAAATCATCAATTCATTAAATTTAATTTCCCCCCATCAAATAGTATAGAACACCTTCTTTAATTAATATGTTATCTAAATTCATTATTAGAAAACATATAAAATCAGGATCTACCTCACAATTGTTTACTTTCTCTCATAACTCATCATACGATTCAAGTAGAATTATCCCACATAATAAGAACATCTTCCTTTTCCATCGGCTTGTAAAATAAATACATTATCCACTTCCTAAAGAAAAAAGGATCATAAAATCATGAGGACTTACAATAAAGGTTTAAATTACTCTGAGGCTTACGGTTGGTGGGATTTGATTCATTCTTTAAAATTATGGCAAAAGGAAGAGGTTTAACCATTAAAACATAAATCATAATATTAAAAGAATGAATGTTTAATTACATTCTCCCCATCCAATTCTAAAAACTCAAAAATTCCAAAAAAATGGAGAAAATATAAATTTCAGGTTATGTATAATGAGTTTTTTCTGAACTATCTTAAATATTTTTCTTATATGCCCTTTTTTATTTTTTTAAAGTTAATTTTCCTTTTTTTTATTTTTGAATGTTATGCTTTAGAATAAAACTGAAATCCTCCACCTAACCATTTTTTATATAAATCATAGGTATAGTAAACATGATATTTGGTTTTCCAAAATAAAAACCCATTTTTATGATTTTTATCATTTTCATTTTTTATTCAAGAGGGTCAAATCAATAGAGTACAATGAATGATTCCCTAACCTTTTACAATTCCCACAATAATCACCCCACACTTCTTCCTTACAATGTAAATCATCCCATATACCATGATTACCTTCACCCACACACTTAAACATTAAAATATCATCAAAATACTATAAAGAGGGAAAAAATAGATAAAAATAGCCGAGAACATGGCTTATTCCTCTAAAGGTAATTCATGATCTCTATGGGAAGAATAATTATTAATGTAAAGTTAATATTTTCAGGATAAGTGGTTATAAAAAGATTTCAAAATGATTTTAAATGTATTTTTTCACAGTCACAACATTGACAAGTTCAAATGAATGTTATGATATGCAGTATATCTGATGATCAGTCATGAAATATGCTCAAGATAAAATAAGATGTACTTGGTCTATAATTCATATCAAGAATGGACATATGAATTGGAATAATCCCTCATATATTAATTAATAATAATAAAACAATTCAAATGAATTATATTTATTCAAATCATAAAAAATGGTGAGTTAATTGTATTTACATGAATCAATTAATTATTTTATATCATGAACCCTCATTTAAATATAAATGCTTCACCGTAATCGAATAATTTTCCATTTTAGTATTTTTAACTCATTAACATAAAAATATAAAACATGGAATCATTAGAATACTAAAAAACCCATGTCTCCTATATTTTTCAATTAAATAATACTAAATTTATGGGAATAAAATGTTAACTTTAAATCTCAAAACATGGCTTGAAAAAAATGCATAGAGTTTATAAGGTAAAATAGTAAAATTGAACTCAATTTATCCTGAATCATAGTCTTTCTCCATCAATTTTAGTGGATTACATATACCATTATGATCATTTAAAATATAATTACATTAATAAATACAAGGATTGCATAATTAAATCTAATAAATATCGGAGATGGTGTGTTGCATGATGGATTTAATCATAAGAAATGAAATTAAAAATCAAAATTCCTTAAATGTAACAAAAATTGATGAGTCCTGGTATAAACCCTTAAGAGGGACTTCGATTTTTACTACCTATATAGGGAAATTCCATCTACTATCCAAAATCCATTGGATGGGTAAATATTCTTTGATTTTAATAACCAGATTTGACATTTCCCAGTAGGTGTTGTATCCTTTTTCTTTAGAAATTATCCATAGATAGAGTACACTAGATCCCCAACCCCTTCACAATTAGTTAGATCTTGAATGGAGGGGGTAATATCATGTATGAACAAACCTCCTTCTGGGTATCTACTTGTGCAACCTCCTTATATTCTAATGATGGATTCCTATATGCTGCATGATTTGAATAATAAAAGGGGAAGTAAACATGAATTATTAATAGAATAAAATATGAATTTTTAATAAGTAATATCTCATATTCAAATAAGAGAAAAATCTTTTATGATTTCATAAATCTCAGCTACCTGGATCTATTAATATGACTCCTCCGATGCATGTTAATTTAAATTAGGGAGCTCCATGTGTTCCTCAGCAAGTGAATTTCTATTTTTCTAATCCTAATTTAAGGAATAATAAAGATTTTTTGAATAGGATTTTTCAAAAAAGAACATAGTGATGCACAATTCAGAATTAATAAAATAAAAATAGATATATAGTATGAGAAACTTTAAACTCCTTGGCTTGGTTAATATTCAATCAATGCCCACATAGAGTTGGTTTTTTGATGATTTAGGTAGGTAGACAGGATCGTCCATTTTAACATAAAATTAAACCATTTTGGTAGTATCTTACTTCAATGATTCTCACTCATAATATTTATATGATATAGAGAGATCAATAAGTTCTTCAAATTCATTCCAGAATTCATCCAATTGTTATGGATCATCATCTTTCACCTCAAAAGAAAAACCATCCACCTTCACCACCTTAGGTTAGAAAAGTGGATTATCTTATAGTTTATCTTCAGATCATTATTCATGTTAAAATTATTATTAATGGAAATATGTATTTATCTAATCCATTTATCACTATAGAACCTTCGCATTTTTATCAAGCTCATGAATATCACACATGAGTTATTGTTTTTCCACTAACTCCTATAAATATATTTTATAACTTATTCAAAAACAAATTAAGGCAATGAGGAGAACTCTTCTTGTGAATTGAACAATTCTTGGTATAATTATGGGATGTATTCCAAAAATTCACTTTTCTTTCTAGAAAATCCTTAAACCAATAATTAGTCAAGGTTTTCCTTGAGATATTGCTTGAGGTCCTTGAATTCAACCTCTTGGAAAAATTGTTTATGGTCTTACCTTATTTGTCTATAACATAATGCAACATCATATTCTACATACCAAGGTAATTCATCAACTTGTTCTTACAAATAAGAATTAAATTTCCCTAAATTGAAGAAATGATCATCAAAAAACATCATGGATATATTTTTTTAAAAAATAAATTAAATCTATCTAAAATGTGAAATTGAAATAGATAAGAAAACATATGATTGGATATTTAAAAATAGAGACTTTTTGGATGCATTCCTATCATGGGTCATGGAAAAAAGAAAATAATTTTTCCCAATGTAGTAAACATGCTGACAAGGGTCATATCACATTATGAGTTTCTCATTTTTATCACCCACTTATTTTAAATAACAAAAACTAATTCACTTTTTTGAGTATTTTAGGAAAACAGTGAAAATATTTTTTGGTTTTTTATTTATATGACATGAAATATAATAGTCCAACATAAACTACCATGTAATGAAAAAAAAATTAATTAAGGAAAAATAAAATGATTTTGGGGGGTTTTAAGGTTCCATCATTATTCTAGTCATTTGTTTTATTTCCGTTTGATAATCCAAACATGTAATATCATGTTTGAAATACTATTTTTTATTTAGAAATTGTGGAATATAATTAAATTCATAAGAAGTCTCAATTCATTCTCTTTCAATAATCAAGGTTGATGACACACCTTTGTTTAGGTTGTTTTATTTTCCATGATAGGGCTCTATCAATTAGATTTCATCCATTGATTAGTTCAACACCATTGTATAAGGAACTAACCAATATATATACGGTAAAATGATTAATAAAAATAATTGAATAGATTGAGATTATTTTCAATGGAGGATGCCACCACATCAGGGACATTCTACTTACTCATAAATTCTACTCAGTTGAATTACAAACATAAAATAAACATTAATGAAAATTCAACAACTCCTTCACCTCCCCCAGGCCAATCCATGTGGTCAGCTTCTCATTTATGAGAGTAAAAGATCCCAATGTTTGATGTGTGGATGGAAAGTAAAATAAAATAAATAATAATTATAATTATAATTATAATAATAATTATAATAATAGTAATAACAAAACGAATTAGGGTGATAAAGATAAAATAAAATGAATAAAGTAAAAAATGAAAAGAATGATAGAGAGAGAGAGGTGGAAAGCGAGTGAGAAATAAAATAAAATAAAATAAGAGGGAGAGAGAATAATAAAATAATAATATAAATATATAAAATAAAATAAAAACAAGAATGTTAATATAATAATAATAGCAATAATAATTATTAGAATAAGAAGAAGAAAAAAAATAAGGGTTGAATATGGATGGTGGAAACAAATTTAAAGTCATGGATGATTTAATTTATTTAACTATGTAATGATTTATAATTAAAATTTAAATAAAACTAACAAAAATAAATCAAAATAGATAAAAATATATATAGAATCTCTAACTTACCCTTGGTGGGTTCCCTCAATGTCTTTTTTAGAGATCATTTTGGAAGGGGGTAGGGAACTCCTTTTACAGGAAAGGGTGATATTTTTGGCTCCATAATACATACTCTGTTGGATTTTTCATGCTATCCCCATTAAATGGAATAATTAGGAAATATTTCTTCATAAAATATGTTCATAAATTTCATTCTCAATCTACCTTCAAATTTTAGGTTAATAAGTTTTTTGTAGAGATTGTTATGATAATTTTACACTGAGAATGTATTCTGACTAGGATGACTCTTCATATTAGAAATTTATGATTTCCCATGAATTAATGACCTTTAAAATGGTCTATTCACATGTAGACACCTATATTAAAGTTGTTAAATTATTTCTTTCATGTTTCTCCTAGAAATTTCTGCTTATTTGGTCTGACCATTTATGAGATATAGTTCATACATCAAACCTATCTGGATCTATGCAAAGTATTAAAGGTCCAACTTGTGTGCTGGCTTTGGGATTCTAAATGGGGCATTTGGTTTTGGGTCTATAAGAGTGAAATAAATACAATATAACATAAAAAATTATAAAATAACAATTTTACAATTAGTATTAGTAAATAAAATGTTGTATTGAAATAAAAATATAACATAAAATTGTTAAAGTCTAATCTATTCGATTTTTTCCAATTGAACTCAAATTACCACTAAGAACATAATATGCTACAGATTCAGTAAAAATATATCATTTGGGTGATTAAATGTTGGAACCATGAACATTTAATGAAAGAAATTGATATTGTTTTGTTTTTTATTCAATCCTCAATGGTGGTTAAGAATGCTTGCTACAAAAGGGATCTTACAGTTCAAGCGGGCAACAGTGCTAAAGGTGGTGCTTTTTTCTACTGTTTTCCAATGTTTTTGAGCCAGAAAATCAGGAAATAGAGAGATTTGTCCTTATAAAGGATGTGGTGAAAAATATTGGAGTGGATTTTGAAAATCATTGAATGTGTGTAAAATTGATTTTGCGCAAAATAGTGAATGAAAGTTGGATTTTTTTCACAAAAGTTATTTAAGGATCCAGACCCCCAAAAATGGAAATGTTGTGAGTTACACGAAAAATATGGAGTTGTTCAAAGAAAATGGTTCATGTGTGAAAATCATTGTGCGCAAAATGAGATGTTTTTCATGATAAGGTTTTTTTGGAAAGTGGGGATAAACAACACCTATAAATAAGTGTTTACCCGGCTTATTAAGAAAGGCTGACGAGTTAGATAAGATATGAGTTCTGATGCTCATAAAAGTTTCACAAAAGGGAGTTGTGCAGAAAAGATAAAGTTGAACAAAAAATATAATGTTGCGTGAAAAAGTTAAAGTTGCCCGCAAATGAAAACGTTGCGCATTAATGGTGTTGTAGCATGAAAAATTTTTCTTTGTGAAAATCATATCTTTCGCGCAATAGTATGATCCTATGCACACATGGGAGGTGTTGTGCGCAATTGTACCTGTAGGATGAATGCATGTTCTGAATATCCAATTCATTGATTTAGTGCTTTCAGGTGAATCTACTCTGGACATTGATGTAAGCAGTGTTTCACGTTAAAGAGAGACAAAGAGTTCAATGCAAATATATTGAAGTTGCCTTCATGTTGATAAACTGAGTTTGAATTTTCTCAAGGTAGTGTGCTAGAGGGAGTCAAGGGAAGTGAAACGAGGGACACATTGATTATTCTAGGAATCTATATAAATGTAGTGTGCCTGGTATAGATTGATTGTGACCAAATATTGTAATCCTCAAACTAGTAAAGATTAGTGTATTTGGGTAATTTTGACACACAGTCTTCGTATACTCCTTTGGCATAGAGCTTTGCAGTAATCCAAGTAAAAGTGATGGGTATATTCCCTTATCTATTAATATAAAAAGATTTAACATGTCCCTACCAACATGGAAATAAGATCCATAACTTTAAAAATAAATAGTTGACACTCGGATTCTCCCCTCCCCTCTCCAGGTGTTCTACGGTCCTCCAAAGGGTGTCAGAGATAGGTTATTGGTGTTCGATATACCTTATATGATCATAGAGAATTCATAATGTGTAAGGGGAGACCCCCTCTTTTATGGATGTAATTTTCAAATTTTGAAAAAAATATAATGAGATCTCATTAAAAATTCTATTGAATGGATGTCCTATTTTCTAATGTACAAGTTATAAATGTTACTGATCCAACATGGATGTCTATGACTGATACACGTAGCAAAGTTATTTATGCAAATTCTGAAGTGAGGAATTCTATCAATGTATCCCTTTCTGATTAGTTCTATCTAAAGGTGATGAGTTTAACCATAGAAATGTCCATGTGGGATAAACATGAAAATATTTATGAAGAAGATAGAAAAGTGAAGGATGTGAAACAAAATTTCTATCACAATATGTTTTATGATCTGAATATGCATCCTGATGAAGATGTAGACACATTGTTCAATTGAATTACTAATGTTGTTGGATAAATTTGGGGTCTACGTGAAGAAATAAAAGATATTGATATTGTAAAGAAAATATTAAAAAGACTTCCACCAGTGTGCAATGAAAAGATTTTATCCCTTGAGAAAATAGATCTTTCCAAACATTTCCTATGTGATCTGCTGAGCATCCTGCTGGCATATGAAATGAGTGTCAACCCATAAGATGCTACATCTTGAGTGAGCATGAAAATAGAGTTCAATGCCATGAAGAAACTAAAAAATTCAAAATATAGTACTGTTGAATATGGTGAGGAAAAATAAATTATTTCACTCATTCCCAAGATGTTCTAGAAGGGAATAGGTATATTCAAAGGGATGTTACCTCTAGCTTACATTCATTGTGGAAACGTTGGGCACATTGCCTTTCAATGCTTAAGAAAAATCGATGATGACGATAGAAAAAATGAAAACATTGATATGCCTCAAAATAGTTTTTCCAAAAAGGGATACTTCAAATCTATAAATAAAATACCTAATAAGAGATTTTTCAATGAAGAAAAAGGTGATGATAATAAATTATATGAAGAATAAGAACTAGAGTTTAAAACTAGAAACCATGCTTTCATGATGGAAACTGTAGAAAAATCTATACCATCCAAAGATAATGGTGGATACAATCAGTTGAAAACTACTTCCAATACCATGTGGCAACTTAATGATGTTGTTAGTAATCTTAAGATTAAATTTACGTGGTGAAATAAGTTGAAATAAATTGTAGAAGAATCATCATAATATTTTTATCAAATCAAAGATGAAATTAATATACTCGAAGAACATGTGAATGCTCAGTCTAAAATCATCGAAACCACAGATGATTTATTGGATATGAATCTGAGAATTGAAGAGAAAGAGAGAGGCATCAATGACCTCGACTCCAGAATGAAATAAATGTCCAAGACTTCTAAGGGTCTTGAAGAGTAAGCTGTTACTCTTAAAAATAATCTTGAGATCCAATCAATTTTAAAATAATCAAGGAAAAAATATAATTTTGAAGGATCATAGATGATGAGATGTTAGAGAGAAAAAAATGTGGTTCTAATGGAGTTGAACATATTTTGAGTGATCAAAGAGCCACTTACATGGGAAATTGTGGAATAAGTTGTGAGACCAAATCGCCAAATTCTACAAATAAAGGTTACTAAACTAAAGGAAATCTGATTGAGTGGTCATGTGGAAATGTCACAAGATTTGATTACAATGAATACCACCAATTCGAACTGATAAAAAAATAGAAGACTATCCTCAAGCCTCTTGGAATAAGAGGTAGTCAAACTATTATCCCAAAGAATTCCAAATGAGGATAAACGTAAGTGAGAAGACATTTCGTCTCATGAAGTGTCAGTTCTGTGGATATCTAGGTCATACCATGTCTTATTGTGAAGAGTAATAAAGCTATTTTAATGAAGAAAAGATTGGAGTTTAACAAAGGAGAACAAATTAATATCCAAATTCATTTAGAAAAACAACTACAATGGATATTATTTTCGTTGTTCTATCTATGGTCATAAGGCCATTGATTGTAGGAAGAGGAAGGGCATAGACACCTCATATCGTATTCCGAGACTTGCCAAAGATCGTCCAAAAGATAGTTGCTCTCTTACAAATAGGTTTTCTCTACTGGAAGAAGATTTATACTATGAAGAACCCATGTACACATAGGAGATAATTGAATGGCCGTCAATGTTATACACTCAATCCAATATTTCATAGAATGAAAATTTAGAAACCCAACCTTAAAAATGTAGCCCTCAAAGATACAAAAAGAAACTACACATGGATTCTGGATAGAAGTTTTCCATCTAATATGAAAGGTAATGCATGTTTGTTAATGGATGCCAATATAAGGGTTAATTAAACAAAACGATTTGGTAATGATGTAGCACTGAAAATAAAAGGTAGTGGAAGTACTGAACTAGCTAATGTAGAGATAAAGAAAACTGGAGTCCTTTATATAGATGCCCTACATCATAATCTCCCCAGCATGAGTCAATTCTGTGACTCCAGACATATAGTTTTTTTTTAATCAGAAAGGATGCACTTGCAAAGGAAATTCATGTTATTCACTTATGAAGGGATATCAAATTGATGAAATCCTATATCCAATTGATAGTAATGAAAACATATTCTACATGACTATTGATGAAGAAAATAACATTTGTCATCAGAAATTGGGGCACATCAATCAACAATACATAGAGAAAATAAAAAAATGTAGATTTTTTTTAGACATTCCCAACTTGAAGTGTGAACGTGAAAAGTCTAGTGATGCTTGCATTCGGGGGAAGGTGCTCTGCAGTTCGTATCTTCTAAAGAAGAAAAGGGTATCTCATTTTCCTGATCTCATTCATACAGATGTATGTGGCCCGATAAATGTTTCTGGAACTCATGGAGAAAAGTACTTCATAATTTTCATATATGAATACTATAGAATTTCATTTGTTATGGTTATTCATAGGAATTGATATGTTCTGGAATACAAGTAAACATATCAGTAAATCACCTAGAATGATACTGGACGAACAATCAAGGTGCTGCGATCTGATAGTAGAGAGGAATAAACATCCATTGAATTTGAAACTAACCTGGAGAAGCATGGGATACAACATGAGGTAGATGTTGTGATAACTCCACAGAAAAATGGATTTGTTGATCAGTGGAATTGACAGGTGAACATCATATAAATAAATATGTTGATTGAGAGTCATATTCCATGACATTATTGGAAATAGATCTTTCAAGCTATAGTGTATATTCATAATAAAATAGGGATTTATATGGGTGTGATGAAGATGACATATGAATTGTGGCGTGGAAGGAATCCCTCATTGCAATACATTCGTGTTTTTTGGAAGTAAATGATTCATGCTAAATAAAGAATGGAATCAAGGGAAATATTATGACAATGAAGATGATAGAATTTTTCATGCAAACAAAATGAACAACAAAGCCTATAGGTGTTTCAACAAACTCTTAGGAGGGATTTTGGATAACAGTGATGTTAATATCATTGAAGATAAAAAATGCTTCAAGGATTTCATACACTTATGTGAAATAAAAGGCTGAAGAATGTGAACATGGAGTAAATGAAAATATAGAAATAGAGGAAGGTGTACAAAACACTCATTATTCACATCATGATGTTAACTTAGAAGAAGAATCAGAAGAAGAATCCTTGCTAGTATAGAATTCGGTTGAATCTCAAATAGGTAATCAAAGTGAAGAATTTGACCAAGCTAACAATATTGGGGATTGGAAAACACCCACACAAACATGTAGAATTAGGAATAACACTTAATCTTCATTTGTGTCAGTTGTGGAACCTTCCTCTTTTGATGAAGCTGCAAAGCACGAATCATGTGTAAAATCCATGAATGAAGAGTTAGATCAGATTGAATAGAATCATACATGATATCTCATCAAGATACCCAAAGGTCATAATGTGATTGGTACAACGTCTATTTTTAAGAACAAATTTTATGATAATGGATTTTTTATCAGAATCAATGAACAACTGGTATGTAAAGTATATTCACCTGTTTAAGGTGTCGATGTAGAATAAACCTTCAATCCTATGGCAGGACGTGAGTCAATCATTATTTTTCATTACATGGAAATAAAAATAGGATACAATGTATATAAAAGGGATGTCAGGACAACATTCTTGTATAGTGTTCTTGAAGAAGAAGTCTACATCGAACAACCAGTGGGTTTTCATCATTTTACTAATGAAATAATGGTCTTTAAATTAAAGAAGGAACATTATGGATTCAAGAAAGCACCATGAGCATCGTATTCCCTATTTGAATATTCTATAAATAGTATGGAATTCAAAATTGGAGGAGTAGATCAAAATCTCTATGTGAATAATTCTCTGAAATATTAGTTCATGGTTCTAGTTTACATTTATTACATTATATTTGGTGGGAACAAGCAGAAATTAGTGGATGAATTTTCCAAGCACATGAAATTATAATTTGAAATGAATATTATTGGGGAGCTCACATATTTAATGGGGCTGTAAGTGATTCAATAGAAGAATTACACCTTCATTTATAAGCAAAATTTTTCAAGATTTATATTGAAGAGATTTAATAAACATGACTCCAAACCATCGTCAACTCTGATTGTGGTTGGAAATAAACTTGGAAAGCATGAGGATGGGACCTCTGTGGATCCCACCATATACATGTGGATTTATGGATTCATACTATACCAAATGGTTACATGACCTGATATATTCTTTGTAACTCTCTTTGTATCCTAATTTTAGTGTTATCTAAAGGAAGAACATATGATAGTAGTAAAAAAGAATCATTAGGTACATTCAAGGTACTCAAAATTACGGGTTATACTTTCCTTCAGGAAGGGAAAGTGAATTAACAATGTTTTCTGAGGCTAACTAGGATGGCGTTTTAGTGGAAATAATGTTCACCAGGGGTGGAGTATTCTATATTGGGAAGAAATGTGATGGTTGGTTCAGTAAGAAATAATAAATTACCTCTCTTAGTACTGCTGAAGCTGAGTATATATCCACTTAAATGGCATAAACTCAACTACTATGAATGTAACAACATCTGTCAGATATTGGTGATGTGGTGAAACAACCAATGTTGATTTACTGTGATAACAAGAGAAAAATTGATCTTACGAATAATCCGGTTTAGAATTCTCGTAAAAAATGCTTTGATATCAGATATCATATTATTAATGAAAAAGTTGAAAAGTCATGATTAAAATGGATCATGTGGGAAGTGATGATCAAGTATATGATATCCAGTCCAAGCCACTATCGGCAGCTATGTTTGATAAACATTGGTTGAAACTCATATTTTAGCCACCTCTTAGTGCATAAAGAGGTTACAAATTTTCCATCTCCGTAGTTATATTAACTATCCTTAATCTATTTGTGGATGTGATGATGGTTTATAGGGGAGATAATATACGATGGGTGTTTTGATCTTTACAATGATCAAATACCGGTATTTTGGTCATTTGTTAATGAGGGGGTGTGAGGGATAAATTCAGGACATTGGATAGACATGTAATTCTTCTTTGAAATGATGATAATTTGGTGTTTTGAGGAGAACTAATACACTGGGCATGTAATGCTTCTGTGACACGATGACAATTTGGTGTTATGAGGAGAATGAATATATTCAGGGATTGTAAGTCTTATGTGACACAATAAAAAATAGCTTATTCATACTTAATAATTTTGAAACATGATAACCCAATTCAGGCATCCCATCCTATTTCATACACCAATCATTTCTCATATAGACTGAGAGTGTTGGATGAGTTGATTCTGGTGTATCATGTTTTTCTTGTGGCTAGTTCTCTATTAAATTTTTGTGCTCATTTCCTACAAAACCAAAAGATGAGATTTTTGGAACCACATACATTCTATGTAGGAAATGGTGTTTGGTTTGTGTTTGTTGTCAATCCTCATTGGTAGCACATAATTCTTTCTTGGAAAGGGATCATACCATTCAAGAAGACAACATTATTGAAGGTGGCCTCGTTTTCCAATGTTTTCCAAAATTTTGGGCTTGAAAATTTGAAAATAGAGAGATTTATTCTGGGGAAAGGAAGTTGTGTGAATTATTGGAGTGGTGTGAAAAAATACAAGAATGTGTGGTAAATGGATTTTGTACGGACTACTGAATGTAAGATTTATTTTTCGCCGAAAAGGTGTCTTGGTATCAAAATTCCAAAAATTGGCAAATGCATGAACTGCATGAAAAATATGGAGTTGTGTGTGGAAAAATGTTATTTTGTGGAAAACATTATCTGTATAATGAGAGGTTTTCTGCAACACGGTGGGGTTTTCATGTGGGGGTCAGTGATGCCTATAAATAAGAGGTGACCCCCCTCATTCAACAAGTCTAATGACATAGAGAAGATCAGGGTTCTAATGTGTGTAAAAGATGCGGAAAAACGGAGTTGCGTAGAAAAGTTAACGTTCCACGCAAAAGATAAACATGTGTGTAAAAATTAATGTCTTTCACAAAATATAATGATGCTCATAAAGGGTTTTGTTGCAATAAATATTTTCTACTGGAAAATTTAATATTGCATGAAAAAGTAATATCTTGCGCGCATAGGGTAGATGTTGGCGCAATTGTCAGTATAGGATGAATACATTTTCTGAATATCTTGTACAATGATTTATTGCTTTCAATTTCATCAATTCAAGACATTGATGGAAGAAATGTCTCACACTGATCAGAGATATAGACTTCTATGGAATCAACCTTCATGATGATAAAATGAGTTTGACTTCACTCTAGGCAGTGAGCTAGGGGGAGTCGAGAGAAGTGATCTAAGGGATATAATGAGCTATTGCTAATCCTTTGTAAAGACAGTGTGCCTAGAACATAGTGACTATGACCAAATGTTGAAATAATTAATCTATTAAATATTAGTGGATTTAGGTATGAATAAACCAATGTTTGTGTATACTCCTTGGACATAGAACTTTACTATGATCCAAGTAAAAGTGATGTGTAATTTCCTTTATTTCATTTGTTTGACAGATTTAATATGTTAATACAAATGTGGGAACAAGATACAAAACTTTAAAATGAAAAAATTCAACAACCTGATTCACCTCTCCCCTCTCAGGGAGTTCTGGGGTCCTTCATGTGGTATAAGAGGGAGGATGCAGGACTTTGATCTGTATTATACAGTCGTGGAGTATACAAAATGTGATAGGGGATTACCCCTCATTGATGGAAGTAATTTTCAGATTTAGAAGAACAAAAAGATATCTCATCTATGATCCCTTGTAATGGAAGTCCTATTTTCCACAATGCAAGGAATAGAAGTTACTGATCCAACATGGTTGTCTATGAATAATTCATATAGAAAAATTCTTGATGGAGATGCTAAATTTTAGGAATGCTCTCAGCAAAACCCTTTTTGATCGTATATATCAAAAGTTGATGATTTTCACCTCATAAAAGTCCATGTGGGATAGACATGAAAATATTTATGAACAATATAGAAAATTGATAGAGGTAAAACTAAAAGTCTTGCACAATTGGTTTAATGATCTGAATATGAATCCTGGGGAGAATGTAGATTCATTCTTGAATCGAATTACTAAATTGGTTGGAGAAATTTTGGGTCTAGATGAAGAAATCAAAGAAGTTAATATTTTAAGGAAAATATTCAAAACACTTCCACCCATTTACTATGAAAATGTGTCACCCCTTGAGGAAATATATATTTCTATACATTCTATGGATGATCTACTACATATCCTATTTATATAAGGAATCAGTGTCATCATAGTTTAGTTTCCTTCCTAATATACTACTGGATGAGGAATAATGATAATACCATGGGAATTATTTGGCTTTGATGGTTGGAATGTTGGATACGTAGAGGGTCTTTTTAAGAGGTGGATAAATATTTGAGCTGGGGCCTTAGGAAGGTGTCCTATATATCATAGTTATAATTGGAATAGGATTTCTTGTAGTTTATTTTGATCAGGACTTACATGTTGAGGTCGACCTAATATTGGGACAATCATATCCTGCCACTGATCAGGATGTACACTCTAAGGATGCCCTAGTATTTGGGCAGTCTTATAATGAATCTAATCTGAGATTACACTATGAGATTTAATTATTTGTGGAGTAGTAATATCATTCCACTTATAAGGGATTACAGTCTATGGCTTCCCCAATATTGGGACGTCATATCAATCTACATATCTAGTCTTACATTCTATGGATTCCTAAATATATCCACTGGAATTGGTTATCATGTCCTATGATACCAGATTAATATGTCTTGGTTTTATTCCTATGTTGTTATAATCATCTAGATAACATTTCTAAGGATGTATAGATATTTAATAGTAGATTATAAAACATGTGAAATGATATTAACATTATCTAGATTTCTTTTACAAGGGTCATTACACGATTTGAATAACATTTAAAGAAAAAATAACATGATCTGAATGGATTTTTCGGAGTGTATCACATGGCCTGGATGGCGTGTCAAGAGGATGTCGCTTGATCTAAGATGACATGTCTGGATGATGTCACAACATCCAAGATGAAATGACTGGAGGTTGATGTAGGACCGAGATTAATTTTCCAGAGTACTTTTCATGATCTAGGATGGTAATTTATGATGTCCACTTGAAACCTAGTTGACTTACCCTGGTGTCATCCCATAACAAGTTCTATATGTATGGAGGACATTGTATGATTTTAAGGGAATCTCATGGGACTTATCAAGACTTTTCTGAAATGTCGAAGGGAATTGTGATAATTTCATTGACATATCCATGGGACATCACATGATCTAAATAGTATGTCAAGGGAGCATCACATGACTTGAGTGACATGCCCAAGTGTTATCTCATGATCATAGTGAGTCATGTAAAGCACCTAGGTATAAACATATATGTTCTTCACATAAGTATCTTATATATATTTTCTTTATTCAAGCATTTATTACAATTTTTTATATGGTCTTTCATATGTCAGTTTATTTTTAGGATTTATGTGATGTAACTGCTATGTAGGACCAACATTGCATAATCTAACCGATATAATAGAAGTCCATCCGGTGATGGAAACAGACCACACAATATATCTATGAATTCATCATGATCCCTTAGGTTATTCTCTGATTTTAACATTATGGAATACCTTTGTGATCAGGTGACAGACTACTCTAAGAAGTCTACTCCCACACTCCCATGTGTGATCGATTACTATAGGATTCTTGATGCTTAGGTTACTGTATTTTTTGGTTCTTGGGGTGGAATTTATAGGCCCTGCCTCATTATTTATACATAGTTTTCACAGTGCATTTATTTTATATTAGAGATAAAATTTGTAAAGAGATTTGGTGTCATTCACTTTGAATTATCCTTTTGTGGTTCATCTGTGGTGTTGTATGTTGATCCACAAACAAAATAATGTTTTCCTCTTCCATTTTTAATGGTCCCAAACTGATGAATGTAAATTTTATTGACTATTTGGACATGTTAAATAGATTTTACATGGTAAAGACTAAAATTATAGGGGCCTTAGCATGATCTGGATGCATGTGTAAAGGATTTAGTGTGATCAAATATGGTTTTTCTAAGTTCATCAGTGAGAAAAATTTATATTTATAGCTAAATTTCATGAGATGATTCATATTTTTCTATGGAATACTGTGAGATCATTATAGATTTATGAGGGGGGCTCGCATGATCAATGGTGATATCCTAGAGCATATGAACCCACATTAATTTGAAGACCAATGTATCATCGCATCACAAAAAGTGTACACCTTTTCTAATTTAATTTCCTACATTACATTTAAAGGGATGTCGATATCAAGATGTTGGGTGAGTGTTGTTGAAAATAATCACTCTCCCTACTTGTGATGTATCACATAACCAATAATTGGTCTTTTCATGTGGCTCAATCATTGTCATGGACACCACAATATAGGTATTTAGAGTCGAAGTGTCATAATATGACTCAAGGATATTGTTGAGTCCATTGCAGTGAATAAAGAGACTACATAATTCCTTTTAATGATATGGAATCATGTCCCCAAGGGCCTTAAGGTGTCTTGGGAATAGTGTAAGCATGTCAAATGAAAATTAAAACCCAAAAAGGCTTCTTGCTTCTGCATATTTATTTCATTATTTTGTAATTCTATTCAAACCATCCCATTGGTTTCTTGTGTGGGATATATATGATCAATATGTGGTCTTGAGATGGGGAAAACACATTGTCCTAGTAAGCCACTATGGTTTTCCATGATGCATCGTGGGATCATTGTTGGATCATGCACTGACATGTGAGAAGTATTATGGTAAGCTCATATTATTTCTTAATAAACCCATAAGGGAGGTGCATAATCAAATGGACATATATGAGGCCCTTCTCATGTTGAAGGTGATATGTCATAGGACACTTTCATGACGTGTTGGGAATCTCACGAAGTCCCAATATTGTTTTGTGGACTAAATAATCGTGTTATAAAAATAGCAATGACCACATAAGGATTACAATTTTTTATTTATTTCCTTTATTTTACTATGATTTTTGGAAGTTTTTTAGAAACATGTTGGATGGAATATTTAATGACTCAAATGAACTCACCATGATTCCACTATTTGATCAGTGAATGTCTTGGATGCATTCAAAAGACAATATTAATGTCCAAATTCCTCATTATGATCTAATGTAGGTCCTGCATTATGTATGAACCATTTAAATGAATTTAAAAAGTTCACGTAAACACATTTCCTTTAGAAGGTCATCTGTTCCAAATTTTTTAGCCACCTTCCCTTACATTTATTTTCATACAAAAAATATCCATGATTTGGGTATTTCCCACAATAGAGATATTCTCGTTCTCATTATGGTTGGATTGAACAATAAAAAATCAAAATTATTTTCCAAGGTATAAGGATGAAAAGAAGAAATATGAATAAGGATACATGAGATAAGGTTTAATAAATTACGTCTGATGTAATGACTTAAAACCAGCTTATATATCCCTTGATTTAAGTATGTTGGAGGGCGATAATGACCCATAAAAGACATACGAATGGACTCACAATTGACTAGATGGAAAAATTCATGAAAGAATTGTCAAAATTGAATTAAAATAATAAGGTCTAATGAAAAAATGATCATATTTTTTAGGTAAATCAACATGGTGCTACAAAATCCTTCAATAGTTCTATTTGGCAGTTGATGAAATATTTTGGGGTATACCTCTACTATTAGTTCCATCAGTTACCCAGTGAGAACACATATAGTAACATTGTTCTCTTTCACAATATGTTGTAGATTCCACCCATATTCATCCTTATTAAAACCCCAATCCCATTACTGAACATCATCCCATGATTAAAATAGACTATGAGATCATCATTAAACATTAAAATCATCAAAATAACCTTAAATGAATGTTTACCCCCCATGTAAATCTAAAATATTAAAAACATTCATAATATCATTAATGACTCCCTAAATATCACTTCTAATTACATTCACAAGAACATGAATTTCACAATTATCCCCAACATGAAGCATTCTATCCCTGAACATATGAACATTCCAATCTCACAAAAATCCAAAACATTACACAATATGAAAATAATATCTATTTATACATGTTTTCAATTTAAAATATACCTAAAACATTCAATAATAGACTTTAATGACTAGTAAACATAAGTAAATACCACACAATGATTACATTGAAAATTCATTCCATCAACATCACCTTGGTATGTATTCCATTTCATCAATAAATATTATGATGCACGTCACCCATTATAACTCAAAAAAAGAAAACAATAAAATAATAACTTCTCTAATGTGGTATAGAGACATAAAATGATAATGAATACCCACACATAACCATATCACCAATGAGTAACTACCAATAACCATTCCAAACAAATAAATATTATAAAATTAGAATACCAAATCATACAAGGGCTCATAAATTCAACAAAACACCCCACCTAAATCACCCACTTATTTTTTGAAACTTCCCACCATAATTTTTATCCATATATACCAATCCTAAAATTGAATATAAAATTATTAATATCTTTTTATTTCATGATCGGTTCATAAATAATATTAACTTATTTTTAAAACACAAGACCTATAATATTTTTAATACATGTTTTATTGAAAATAAACCCCATTTCAAAATCCAATTTTGATCGATTCTATAAAAATTTATATTTAGAAATCCATTTCATTTTACAAAATATTTTTTGGGAAAATACCATATAATATTTGACATTATAATAAATAAACCATAACAAAAAACACTTGATTTCTCAAAAATGTATTATTCAATGATCTATTTTGACGAAATAACACTAAAATAAATTTACAAGGAAATATACATTATAAAAAAATCATTAACATCCAAAAAATATTTTTATTTAATAGATGAGATTATAAAATGGTTTTATCAATTTAAAAACCTCAATAGGGGTTTTATGCCTTCCATGAGTTATATATACATTTTGAAAATGATGAAATTCAAGAAATGGAGATGGTATACTTAAAATAAAATAAAAAATGTTATATAATATTTATTGAAGTAGACATAAGTTAAATACTTATCAATGAAATACTATTCATAGAGTAGATTACATTATCATATTCTATAAATAATAATTATACCACTACATTACAAATAATGAAATACGCAGCCTGATTACAAATAAGACATATTCAAAAAAAAGTATTTACAAAAAAATATAAACAAAAAACAATAAAATGATCTATATAGAACCATGATATGATAAATAAGTAATAGGTAAAAATCAAAATAAATTAATAATTAAATTAAATTACATTCCCAATAATAAAATTCAATACATGATATAATTAATAAAAAAGGAAATAATATTTAATTTGTGTTATCCATTTCATCATCAATATAAATATAAGGAAAAATATTTATATGAATTTATTATTTTTAAGATAATAAAATCATTAAATTGATACCAATTATACAATGATAAACAACAAAAATTACACAATATGATATAATTGTTACATGTGATTATGTGTCAATTCCATGGTTGATGTATGAAAAACACAAGGAGTCCCTCCAGATAAATCCCAAAAATATCCTTTAAAAATATATATAAATTAGAATTTCATTTAAAAGTTATGAAAATATGTCACTCACACATAAAATATATATAGTACACACCTAAATATCCCAAGTAACACATATTTTCACCATAAACATTTTAAATAGATATATGAAAAACATTCTTCATGAGTCTGAACATCATATCTCTTATCTAGACTATGGAATCCCAAATCCCAAAAAACTAGAAAATATGAATCTAATAACACCTTTTCATATCCTAAAATCATTTTCCCAAAAAACATTATTATAGGACATGCATATTCCTCAAGTACACATCTTTGTTACTAGAGGCTAAAAAATGGCAGTTATTTAATATAAAAAATATGGGAGGTTGTTTGCTCTTATAAAATAAAGAGAAAAATAAAAGGCATGTCTACTAAAATTATGACACGACTCTTGGGATTGATCGATATGTAAACTATAAACTATGATATTTTCCCTTGGTGTACAAATACAATTATCAATCTAGAAAATTAGAGAATAAAATATTATTTGGAACAATCATTCATATAAAACTAAATATTATTAGGGTTTTATGGGCGCACAAGGAATGAAATGGGTTGGGACCTATAAAAATAAATATCAATATCACATAATTTATATAAAATATAATAAATGAAAAAATCATTATCCAATAATAAAGAAATCCAAATATATATTGAGGACCCAAAAGGTGGCCATGTATATAGGAACTTTATAATTATAAAAAAAATTCATTTCTTCTCTGAACATCTTCGAATAACTCAATAGGAATAAACCCATTCTAAAATATAATCTAAAAAAATCTATAACTAATAGCATACCCTGAATATTTCATACAAAGGTACATGTCTACTAATGTATCTAATTTTTGTGTGTTCATATACATATTATATAGGTAACCACTAACAAAGAAAAAAATCTATAGTAAATATCCATATACATTCATTAAAAAGACTATTATTTTCTATATATATATGATAAAAGTATTTTAATAGTAAATTAATAGATTATAAAATATAAAAAATCAATAACAGAATCCATAGATTCGTACCAGTTATAACTGGTAACTCTCTTTACTAAGAGGTGGTGTTTATGTGAAAAAAAGCATAAGTAATTGATACATATGACTTATGGATATGTTGGTGAAAATTTATCCTCAACCCAGATAATGAAATCATTTAGATGACAATATAATCTGGGGTTATGAAATATAACCTAATATTATATTGCATCCAATGTATAGTATTCATAGTGCATGTATATGACACCTACCTTATTTATAGTTTAATTTTGTTACAATACTATTGTGACTCCATATATAAATTTAATAGTTTCATTGAATGAGTTAAATGCATAAATCAACATGATGTAATAACTGGGTGGAATTTGTAGAAATTTGACATAGATGATGAATTTTTCTTTCAATAAAACACATAAATGATGCCTATAAACGGGATATAATCCCTCCATTTGGTGTGTCGGTTAGAGGTAGTGGTTTACATTAGTTTCATGAAAATGTTTTTGAATATCTCATTCTTTACAAAACACTTTTATATACAATAAATGTTATAGAACCAATTTTTTACTGGGGATCCCTCACGAAATTTTCGAGGATCCTAACATGGTGAAATCGCTCCAAGATATGAAAATTTTGTTTAATACATCAATGATTTTCACAAATATTACATCATATTTATGGATTATTATGAAACCAAGATATATGTACTATATGTTGTTAATTATTTATTCATGAGGATATATTAGGAATATATGGTTTTACTTTCACCATGATCATTTATATGAGGAAAAAAAATCCATTATTGTTATCATAGACATATTCCTTCAGAAATTAATGTTTTAAATCCATTTTTTTTATAATGAACACATTTTAAAAATTAGAACTAGTTATTTCTCCACTAAAAATAATGTAATAGGGTAACATAATATTAGGTGCATCACATGAAACTATGTTAATAAGTTAACATAAATTCGAGTGAGAGGAGAAATTATTTTACTTTGTTAATGTAATGTGATGTGGAATTCATGACATACATTAACCAGTTAACATATCCTACATTAAAATGACGATAAAAACATAAATATTTATCTAATTAAGGTTTTATTGATTGTAAATATAATATCATGACTAATATTGAAATTTAATTGTGAGACAATCCAGTGTTAGGATTTCCATGTATTGTGTTCATTTAATTAAGGAACTATGTCCACGATCATGTCCCACATTAGACAATACTTTGGGAGGGATATATTTTATTTACCAACACATTTTTTATAGGGAAATTGACATAACATGCCATCACCCCATTGAATATCTACTATAAATATTCCACCTTGCATGCTCACATATCCCCATTGGGGCACAACATTCTCTTTAAATCAAAGGCAACTTACTCTTCCCTCTGTATAATGTCACTAAATTGAGGGTGAAAATATTTTTTAGTAATATTATAAAAAACCCAATTTTTATATTTAATTTATCTATTAAATTTTTTCAGTTTTTTATAAATGAAATGTATTTATGTTTATAAAATATTATTTTACGTTCTATTGTATAAATATGAATTCTTCTAACTTGTTTCCCAAATTATATTATGTAATTAGTCTATTGTTTCTCACTTTATATTATTCATGTTTATATATTATTTATAGAATGTGAATATTTTTTTGTGATTTATTTATATGATAAATGCATTCCAGATGATAGATCCTTTAATTTCATGCTAGGTACAATATATATCTCTACCTTAGTTCATATCTATATTTATATGATCAATAATAGTTAATAAATATAGTTTTATCATATTAGGTTATATATATATATATGGTTAATTTAATTCTCTCTTGATTAATGTATTCCCACAAAGTGGGACTTGGGGTCAGGGTACCCCCTACATGGAGGCTTATAGCTTTTTCTAAAAAGGTGAATGGTTGGATATCAATCACCAGGGGATTATTCCTGAAGGTATTATCAATCTCATATAACTAAATTAATTTACATAAAAAGTTTATGTTCCATATGCATAAGATGAATTCGGTAATGTTTTAATATACTTGGATCAGTATTTGGTTATGTAATACAAACTTGTGGGTTATGTAATTAGTTTGACATGAACTTGGTGGAAACACATTCATTTGAATTGTTTTTTTAGGATTCCTAAACTAAATTTTTAGATTTATTCATAAAAAAGTGTAAAATATTAGAAGATAAATATATATTTAGATTAAATAATTAATAATTTTATATTAATTTGTTTTCAATTATTATGGTGATAATTTTATACAAAATACCTTAAATACTCTGTGGGAAATTTCTTCTAAATAAACACTTTTCAATTCCTTAATCATCCATCTTCGTAGGTTCTTCAATCGTTGGGTTCCTATCGATTTTCTTATGAGTGTCAAGAAATAAACATGTATCGTTAGATCATCTTTTTTCAATTTCCTCCAATAAATGGTTCACCTAGAGAATGATTTTTTGGATGTTATTTGGTGATTTATTTGGGTAACAATTATTTGGGAAACCCTAAGATTTAAGATACCCTGGGAATATTTTTTATTTTTTTTCTATATGATTGATCCCTGAAAATAATTGGATGTTAAACTATCCTAGAATCCCAAATATTATTATCAAGACAATTCTGAACCTAAATAACTAAATGGTTATATAAATAAATAAAATTGACTCATTACTTAAATAAATATTAAAAGATTGATATTAAATATATTTTGTTTTTGTTCTAATCATTTTTAATGGAAGTAACTTCACTATAATTACATGATTAAAATATATATATTACTTGATAAACACCCATAGATATGTCCTTATTATATATTATGTATTATTTTATGGTAATTATATTTAGATCACTCATATGTGTCATTTTTCAAACACGTATATATTGGTAGCTAGAGTAGACATTTAAATGTGCAAAATTGATATTCTGTATAGTGTGCACATTATGTTGACGAATATAATCTTCTACTAAGTTTTTACTATATCCAAATTTACCTTACGAGGGTGATTTCTCAATACCCAACACATGTTGTAGAGGTTCGTTGGTTTCTATTATAGTCACCTTTTAGCACGACCACTACAATTGTGAAACCAAGCACAAAAGTTCTTCCTCCTTATGCCAATATATTCTCATTCATTCTGTGTCAACCTAAATAATGCCTATTCATTAAATAATTACATTGAGGGTCACCATAATATTCAATTACAATATAAAAATCAAATTTTCTATATTTATATAATTTTTTATATTGTTTGAATATTTTTTATAACTGAAAGGTGATGAGATTTATAAAATGTTATTTTATAATACTAAATTTATTTATGAATGATTTATATGTGCTTATCATATAATATAATTTGATTAATTTTTTTATCTCTTTATGTTATTCAGGTTTATTAATTATTTATAGAATTTGAATTATTTTATTTCTTTTTTTTATATGATAAATTTTTTCTAGAGTTCATGAATCTATAAGAATAAATTTTTTCATCTACCATGATTTATGTTTTTATTTTAGAGTTATTAGCATAAAATAATTATTAAATGTAATTATATAATATTATTTAATTGAGATATTATGAATTTAATTCTCCCTTGCGTAAAGTCTTCTAATTGAGAGGGGCTTGGGGTCGGGCCCCAAACTGGCATGGAGGCATATGCCTTAATATAGAATAGTGTAGGGTCAGATATATATATATATATATATATATATATATATATCCCTAGGATTACTCCTGTGGATATTTTTAGTATCATAAAAATATATGAAGTTACATTAAATGTTTGTTTGAATTTTTCATATGATGGATTTAGATATGAATTTATATTCATTTTTTTTGGGTAAGTAACAAAAACTTGTGGTTTGTGTGAAGAGTTACAAAAAAACGAAGTGTGAGTATATTTATTTGGTTTATGGACTTGAGACTCCAAAAATAAATTATTACAATCATACATAAAAAGGTATAAATTTTAGAAGATAAATAATACATGATATTTAACAATTATAAATTTACTATGAATATGTTTTATACAATGTTGGATGGAATTTAAAATATAAACCCCACAAATATTAAGTGTAAAATTATTCATATTCACTTTTTGAGGCCATGATCTTTTAATCTTGTAGGTTCTTCGATATCATGGTTCCTTTGAATCAGCATTGTTGGTAATGTATTTTCTCAATAATAACCTATAAATATTAATGATTTTGAAGGTCAAAATACCTTTTTTTATTTTACTAATGAGTTAATTTATGTATTTTTTAGGAATACTTTTATTAATCAGAATATTTTATTAATATGTTTTAACATTTTTTAATGTATTGTGAATATGTTTTCAAAATATTCTAGAAACCAATTTCATACTATACAATTTTATGTTTAATTGTGACATAAGATATATAAACCCTAGGTTTGAAAATAAATTTTTGGAACATGTACACTACGTTGTGGGAAAAGAATTTTTTATCAACTCAACATTTGGATGAAACCCTACACTTGAGAAAATGGAATTCATGGGTAAACAACCTTACATTTGGATGAAACTCTACATATGTGAAAAAAAATCATATGGTACAATAACCCCTAAACAACCATAAATTCTCAAATACAGGTTTGGATTTTCTCATTGTGTGAAGGAACCCTATGTTTTACTACCAACATTTGATTTTTAATTTAATAAATTTTTTCATAATTTTGGTAGCTATCTCGATTGAAGTAAATATCATTTTAATTAAATTTGATGGAAGATTAAAATGTTCGTTATAATCAATTCATAGGTTTGTATTAAAAAATTAAATAGTTCCTATTTATAAGGGAAGCAATGACTCTCTTAAATGATTTAAAATTAAATGTTTTTGATTTATCAGGAGACATTTTTCGATTTACTCAACAGAAAGAAAGAGAATATTGCATTATAAATAGAAAAACTAATTTCACATTATGTATCACCATACAAGTGAAATATCCTTTTGAATAATGAACAAAAAAAATATTTAGTGACTCTGTTATTTATGAAGAAGCTAAACATTAGAAATATACATGCCTCAACCTCGTACTATTATAGAAATTGTACTGAAAAATACTACATAGTATCTCAATGTCCCACTACCAATGAAATGTGGTAAAAAAATTATCCATTCATATTAATGAATGTAAAATGTTCCACAATAAAGGTATGATACTATCATGGTCAGCCCTAGGGTAAGCCCAAAGAGCTCATGGGCTAGGGAAACACACAATAATGAAAAAAAAATACAAAGAAAGGGGCATCAATTTTATTATTTTACTATATCTCTCAATGTAATTATTGAAAAAAAAATTAATGTGTGTCTAGGGAAACAAAATTCTTCAAGACATTATTGGATACTATAAAGTTAAATCTTCACATCGTTATAATGTATGATGGTGAAAGAATCAACAAAATTAATGGGTAGATAATAGAAATAGTAAGTGATTTTTCTACTTTAGGAACCAAAATTACACAATCACATTAGGCACAGAATGTACCCAGAGTAATACCCTAAAAAGGAACAAAATATCTACTCCTATAAGAAAATAAATAAAAATCAAATATTTGAAAATTAAATAATTGATTGGAACATTTATTATGTATATATCAGATATGCATGATGAAGATAAATATGATAATGTAGTAAAAAAGAAAATTTTAATGTCCATAATGTTACAACTAAAAAAAATGCAATGAAACTAATAGAGGATTTATGAATATCATAATAATGAATTTTCCATATTCTAAAATGGAACTTGTTGAACTAGAAAAGAAATTTAAATAATATTGTAGAAAAAATATAGGGTTCAAAAATAATTCAATAATGATGAAACATGATATACATATGTAATATAATATGAATGAAAAAATATGGGTAATATCATACCTGATATCCCATAGATAAAATAAGAAACATGAATTATAAGGAATATAAATCCAAAGAATGATAATTTCGAGAAAAAACGGAAATGAAAAAAGAACGCAACATGGATAATACATGAAGACTCAAGTAGCTCTTCCAAATCAGACTCAAAAAATAGTGAAAAATATAGAAGAAGGAATGTGCATTATGGATAATGATTCAAGTTAGGTGAAAGCCTGTTATTCTTCTACTGAAAATTCTAATATCTTTTGAAGAATAAATTAACTACTTATTTCTTTATAATTAAAAAATATAATATGATTCTCCAGTAAAAAATCAAAAGTCACTAAAGAAATCTCATAATTCTAATTTATGTGAAAAGGATATAATTCTAATGAAATCGAAATTTAAGGGAAAGAATTGAATACATCTATATCTAATTGTATTATCCATTAAAAGATAGTAAAATAATAATAAGATTATATAAAACAATTCAAAAGTTATGCCAAAATTTTAACTAATTGAGGAAAATATATAAATTAGACTCATGGAAAAACATATATAAAAATTATAAAATATTTAATAGGAAGAAGGGGGGAAATTTGTGTTATATAAAAATTATTTAGTGCAATGTTCAAAAAATTCTACACGATTATATTTTGAAATGAATGGACATTATTTTAACAACTACGTGTTATGAAATCATTAAATAGGTAGAATTAAAACTTCATTAATTTCAAAAAACATGTCTTAAGATTAAAAATAAAATTTTGGTAATGTAAGGGAAATATGGATTCCGAGTTCTTTTCATGCCGGCACAACTAAACCAAATTAAATATGGATACAAAAACAAAATCTTTTTTAGATACCTTTTTTGAAACATACCATATGAACAAATATGTTTTATGGTATATGGAAAGTGGGTACTCATGTCAAATGAGTGGAAACTCTTCTAACATTGATACACTAAAAAAATAGGATGGAGGACTCATCACCATTGGAGATAATACTAAAGGGAAGATAGTTGGAGTATGATCAATTGGATATCAAAAGTCAATTTCAATCATCAAAGTGTTATATGTTCAAGTGATAAATCAAAACCTAATAAGTATCACTAAACTATGTGAAGATGGATTTTATTTTGATTTATCTAACCACACTTATATAGTTTTTTAAGATAAATTAAATAAATATAGATCACCTAGAAATGAAAATGTTTATAACATGGATCTTGATTCCCGGTGTTAATAAAATGAAAATTATTTAACTGCTGAGACAAATGATTATTGGATCTGGAATAAATGAGTTGTATACTGTAATATATTTATTTTATAAAATTTTTTATGAAACTAGTAGGTTTTAATTTTACTAGTCTTAAATATGATAATGATAGATTTTGTGATGTATGTCAAATTGGAAAACAACACAAAACAACATTAAAACCAATTAAAAAATATACAAAATTAAAACCACTAGAACTTACCCACATGGGATTCTTTGGACCATCAAGGTATCATGATTGGAATGAAAATTTTATGATTATGTGTTAGTTTATGGTTTTTCACGATTTACATGGGTTTATTTTCTAAAACATATGTGTTAAGTGTCACATATTTCTAAAGGATATTTTAAAATTATTCAAAATGGAAAATATTTAAAAATAATCTTCATAAAAAGTGATAATAGTGAAGAAATATATAATCTAGAATTTCATATTTTTATCAAACATACATATTAAACAGACCTTATTTAAACCAAGAACACCTCAACATAATGGAAATATTAAAATAATAAATTGAACTATTCATGAGATGGAATGTACTATGTTAAATTATTAAAGCCTTCATAACCATTTATTGAAAAAATAAAAATAAATAATATTTATATATCATAAATAGAGTTACAATAAGACCAATTATTAAAAATACACTCCATGAACCTTGTAATAATAGAATTCCTAATGTAATGTACTTTAATTTTTTTTATGAAATGTGTATTTATTGAAATATAAGGCAAACCTAAGTAAATTCCATCCAAAGGATGGCGAAGAAGTGTTTCTAGGATATTCTGCTGTTTCTAAATCATATTGAGTGTATAATAAAAAGTCAAGGATTGTTTAAGAATAAATTCATGAGATGTTTGAAGAAAGTGATCCTTTTGGTAAAATAAAATATCAAACAAGCGAAATTGTTGACCCTTTTAAAAATATAAGGCTTAAATCACTTGAGACTGATTTTGAAAATAAATAAGTGATATTATTTATTGTGTAGAGTAATATTAAATAGGTGAACATGAAAGGGTCTTACCAGTACATCCTATAAACATTAAATATTATCCTTCAAAATATTTTATAGGAAATATAGATATAGGGGTAAGAATTAAACGAAATGTAGGAAAACACTCATATTTTCTTTATTTCAATCGAAATTGTGTCATATTACTATAAGAGAATCATTATAATATTAAATATGGTTACTAGATATTAAAGATTAACATAATAAATTTAGTATAAATAAATCATCAAAATTATTTGAAAGGCCAACCAATTATACATAAAAAATAGGCATTTTATAATTAACAAGATGTTCAGGGGATAATTTCTAGAAATGAATATTGATTTGTAGAAAAAAGAATACTACTCAGAAGAATTGATAGACTATGATGTAACATTTATACAGGTTTCTATATTATAATAAATAATTTTAATATTAGATTATGCCTCTAATATTGGAAAATGGTTTTTCTGTAGGGTTAGAACATCATACACTTTGTAATAAAAATTATTGTTCTAAAATATTATTACTATAGATTTATTTATATGATTCCATTTTTTTTTTCAGAAAATAAGATTCTTTTTAATAGTTTTCAAAGCATAGGAGAAAAAAATTTGAAATGAGTATACTGGAATAATTATATTTCTTTTATGAATTTTGAACTTATCAAAAACATTATAGAATTTTTTAAATAATTGAAAATAAAATTTTAATTTATTGAGTTGGTTTATACTAGATAATAGTAATAAAAATAAAAATTCCCTTTGTAGTAATGTAAAACATGATTTGTATGAATATAGAAAACTATTTATCAAAAATATATATAGGTGTATGATTTTTAGATTAATATATTTTGTTGTTAGCAGACTAGACATAATGTTTTCTGCATGTTTATGTGATAGATTTCTATCAAAAAAATAATATCATTTTATTACTATTTAAATTATTTTTAGGTATTTAAAAGGAATTATTATTTAATATTTAAATTACACTAAAATATATAATTTTCATTTAATCTCATATTTAGATTCTGATTTCAGAGGATATAGATTAGATAGAAAACACATATCATGAATCTTTCATATTTTAGGAAAATTATTTATTTGATGGATTATTAAGAAAAATATCATGTTTACCTATTAACAGAGGATATAAAAAATATATAAGATTATAGTTTTTGGGCATAAGTATTGTCTATAAAACACACTATACCATTATTTAGATATAGTTTTATGAATGTACCTATTTTATGGATTTACAAGTGCATGTAATGTTTCAAAAAATCATATAAGTCATTCAATAACCTTGAATATTGATATGAGACATACTTTTTTAGATTTTAATGTTCATGAAAAGGATACATCCGTTAAGTTTTTAAATAATTAATATCAACATTCATAAATTTTTAATTAACCAATTTCCACTGTATGTTTTGATTTTAATATGGGGGAGTTTGGAATATTTTATTTGAAATAAACTTTTATTAATTTGTTTTATTAATTTATCTATTGAGTGTTTTTATATTATATTGTAATTTATTTTTATTAAATAATCATTTAAATAAAAATAATTTTTTATATCAGTTCTTAAAACAATGTCTTTTCAAAATAAAAACAAACAATGATTATATTAAGTAAATTAGCCCGAGAAAATAGAATCATGTCACTATAATCATAATAAAATTCTCCCTATATCTTTCTCTCTCTATTTTACTAAACAATAGAATTCAATACCTGACTCCTTATATATCTATTTTCTTCCCATCCAAAGCCATGATTCATAAATTTAAACCTACATATTCATAGAAATGTTGAAGAAGAATAGTATAGATGAAGATGAACTAGTTAACTCGAAATGGCACTACATCCCCTTTAGAAAAATCATTCAAGGGAAATCTGTTGATTTTGACTCTCTTTATTCGAATAATATTTTATTAAAAAAATTCCTCACCCCTAAAGGATTTTAATTCCATTTTAAGGAAGAAAACACCAAATTTCGTTTTGAATTAGAAATGAAGATGTTCAATCTGAATATTCAGTTTAATTTTAGAGTAAAAAATATATAATTAAATCATAGGTAGATGATAATTACTTTTCAATTTCCACTATATAATTTGAAATCATATTTAAATTATCTCATTAAGGTGTTTTTCATTTTGATGTTCTATCAATTGGAAATAAAGAACAGAATTATGAAGATATCATTTTATTAATCATTGGTTCTATATTGGTTTTAAAAATTCTATTTATGGATCTTCCAACTGACCAGAATGTGTTGGTCAAGTTTATTAGGTAAGAAATACTCCCAATAAATAAAGAATAAGATAATAGTTTTCACCCTGGAATGTATTTAGTGTTCTTTTTCGTAAGTGGTATATTGTTAATCTCCCCCTAGTATATGCTTCAGTATATAAATAACTAATATCAATCAGAGGAAAATATGTATTTCTATCCATATGATCATATGATTTATCTTCTTGTAAATATAATGATTAAATTCATTTTAAAAATGTCCACACAAATTGTAATCACAATAACAATATAATTCTTGAACATTAAGGAATCTTGGTTTAATCTAGAGCCCAAAAAAATAAAAACTTTTTTTCTATTGGTGTTGATGACCACTAAGAGTCTCATACAATTTCATATGGGGGCAAGGAAATATGAAATCATCTAGTTTAGTTTTCCAATGTAATTAGTAATAAATAGAATCTTTAGTAGAATCTTTTGTTAAACCAAAAACAATGATACATAGATATGATAATGATGATTAATATGAATTAGAGGACGAAAAGTATGCAATGGGGTCCTTATCACATGACCAATGAACAAAGAAGTAACCATCGATCAGAACCCAAAAGTTGAAATTGCTGCACCTGGAGAGGTTACTCCATCAGTGTTTTTAATTATCTCAATAACTCTTGAGGATGATCATGCTAATATTCCCATACCATATGATAATCTTCTTCCTAAATAATAAAAAGTTTAGTAACCTGACCAAGAATGTGAGCATGTTCAAATTTTAGTAACTAAAACCACTAAAATATTTGAGAGTCAAATAGTCTATTTAATATCATCATCCTAAGTCAAAACAACATCTATATATATAGTGATAGAAATTATAAGTTCTTAATCATATTTATTTATCTTATATTAAAAAGAATATTGGTAATTCTTTATTTATAATGGGAGAACAAAAACAATCCAAAAACCAAGAAGAATATTATTTTCATTCTCACAATAATCAAATAGATGATTTATTATTCAAATTTATCATAATGAGGGAGGAGAATTCAGGTTTACAACATGATCTAGAGTCAAAAATTAAATATTGATATGATTTGATAAATTCAACTATTACCAGAGTTTAATTTATAAATTTTCAAGTTCAAATACACTATAAATTAGAATATGTAGTTCATAGAAGATATTTTGATGCTTTTCAAAGAGAAATGTTTAATTAGTTTGGAAATTTGAAAGTGAAATCATCTTAAAATAAATATTTTAGGGGTTTAAATAAGCATTTAGGAAATCAGTTTTAATCATTTAGAAATAGATCTAGCTAATTTTGAGACTCTACCTTTGTTCCTCAAATATCACGAGATTTAATTAGGTGGTTTTAGGAAATAAATACTTTTATATTTGAAATGAATGATATGATTCACTCAAATAAGTGTAATAGGGATCCTTTGAATGTGTTGTTATATAATAAAAAAAACATTTCATGATTTTAACCTCATGTGAGCCTGGAATCAGACAACATCTCAATATAATATGTGACAAACATAAAATGATTCATTAGATCATTGATAATTTTCATGAATTTCTGAAATACAATCTGATTGAGATTTTAAATATGGATAAGGAGAGATGAATATTTATGAGATAGTTGGAATCCTACCTTACAATAAGTTTACAAGTATTGATTTAATAATTGAAGGATGTTCTCCATGCTTTTTGAGCATCAACATAGCATGAAATCTATTTTTTAGAGGCGATGACTTGGTCAATGACCAAGAAACAGAATATTATTATAAAAAAGGTGAAGAATTAAAAATTCTAAAAGATGTAATCTTTTTATAATCATTATCATAAAAAGGAAGAAGATCATCCGGAAGGAAAACCCACCTGGTTATTTATTAGTTAACACCCCATATTAGCTATACAATCTTCCAGAAATTTGGATTCGCCGAAGGTGTGAGTGACAATGTAACTAATCTATAGGAGCAATTGAAGACAATTCATCCATCAGGTTGTAAATGACCAAGAATGATTCACCACTCCATTACACATGTTCAGGAAAATCATGGTCGAATCAATTTCAATACAAATATTTTTCCAGTCCTATTTCTTAGTGAAAGAAACAAAATGGATCACAGTTATCATTTCAGCTTCTTGGGACGAGGAGATTACATAGTTACCATAGAAACATCCAAGGAATTTCCCAAGGTTGTCTCTGAAGATAGCCCCACAACCTGAGGGTCCCAAATTTCCATTATAGGGGCCATCCACATTAACTATAATCCATCCAGGGAGCGGGTATTCCAAACCCCTTCAAATGTATTCCTTGGTTGATGATATATGATGTCAATCTGATGACGATGGAGAGTCTCAAATCCGTTGATAGAGTTGTCACAACAAGCCTTTTGATTCAATGCATGTTCACGAATTTCCATAAGGATCCAAATCTGACCTACATTTAAAATGAATGAGGAATTGTTATGAATGAGAGTATTTCTATCATAACAGATCACATGGATAAGCTCTGGAATAGTCGCTAAGAAAATATTTGAAATATTCATGGAGGCTTTAATATCCATGTAGCACTTTAATTGAATGATGATAAATTCAATCACGATCCACCTACAACCAAACATGTCAGAAATATAGTTCCATAGGGAAGAATCTATAACACAGGACATGCCAAAGCATGATAGATATTCTAAACATGCCCTTTCACATTCTTCCAAACCTTCGTTTTAAACATTTCTTAGCCAAAATGAATCTTGTAATCATAAATTTTTTAATGAAAAATATTTCATTCATTATACTTATTTATATCATTACTAATATTCATTTTAAATTCCATGATATATATAATATTTTAATCATAAGCATAATGTGACATTGATTTACATTTATATGCTATAATTCATGTTTTTAATCCATTTTCTTCTACATTCATTTGGATGTAAGAATATGGGGGATATAATAGGGTAAACAAAAAATTTTGGATTCTATTATTCTATTACCAATTATAAATTAGAAGGAATAAATTTTTGGTGTAAATTATTTTTAATAAACCATACTCTATGTATCATTTTAAAGATACATTTTTAATTATGTTTAAAATTATTATATTTTTTACAAGTTATATTATGGGGTTGGTAATCATCAAAAAGGGGGATATTGTTGGGAAAGTATTTGTAAAAAATATTCTATAAATATAATTGACGTTGATCCCCCCAAATACCCCTATTCATTTTACTAATGATGTTACATTATGTATTTTTAGGAATATATCCCTTGATAATATTCTTTAATTTATGGGATATAAAATTTTATAATGTATTCTGAACTTATTTGTAAAGTATTTTGGAAACAATATTCAGAATATTCATTTTTAATTGTTTGTATAACAAATGGTTTTGAAATCCTACCTTTGTAAAAATATTTATGGAACATATACCCTATACTATTGGAAAATTATTTTTTAGCAATCTTACATTTGAATGAAACCTTGCATTTGAGAAAAGGGAAATTATGGATAAGAAACCCTATGTTTGGTTGTAACCCTATGTTTTTCAAAATAAACATATGATACATCAACCCCTGTGTTGTAGACAACCATTAATTTTCAACCATATGTTTGGATTTTTTCATTATGTGAAGGAACAATATGTTTTTCTAATGAATGATAGTGTTTTAATTTATATATTTTTTTAGATATTTCAATAATGGTATTTATAGAAGTAAATATGTAACATCCCAGGTAAATAAAGAATAAAGAATTTTCATATTTATTAATATTTACGAATTAAATATTAATTTTATTTTAAAGGGGTTGCTATGTTCGATAGCGTACCCGATACGCAACGATGAGTTTCTTTAAAACTTACGTAGCACACTAGTAATAAAATAATATTATTTTAAATGTTAGTTAACAAGTAGCCGTTGTACTGGCGGGAATGGATAGAAATAACTAAAATATGATTAGATATGTTTTTAAATGTTTATACATTTACCCAATAAAAGATAAAGGCTTAAAATACGGAAAGAGTTCAATTTTAGGGCATATATACTCTAAATTTCACTAAAGGTTCACTTATCACCTTTTAATGGTGAACCGTCATTAAATATAGTTTTGATCACTCTTATACTTTATTTTGGACCAAATATAACTCTTCTTTAGAATCAGGACATCAAAATTTACTTTGTGTAAATTTTTGGTACCTTTCTGATAAAGTTCATTTTGTTTATGAATAGTGTAAAATGTTGTATTTTAATTCAAAACATCTTTTTAATCTAATTTATTTATATGATTAGATTATCTTTTGAATTGGTTTTAAAGTGAAATTAGAAAATATTTTTACCAGTTAATCCAATGGTGGTCATTGGAATCAATTTCACTTTGAAATTGGACTTAAATTGGTGCCAATCTTTTGATACTCATTGTTTCACAAAAACACGCTATTTGTCATGACAGCGGGAATTAATTATTAAATTAATTAATTTGACTTATATGTTTTTAATTTTGTAAAATGGACTTCATTTTTGAATTCGGAATATCAAATATAGCTTAGGGTAAATTTTTGGTAATTTTCTGAAAAACTTCAATTTTTGATGAATAGTGAAACCACTAAGTGGTAATCACGCAAACTGATTTTTCAGTTAAATGAAAGTTTACCACTAATGTGTATTGAATTTTGAAAATCCGACATACATGGTTGTCATTAAGAAGTAAAATGTGGTTTAATGAGATTATAATAATTTTTTGGTGAATAGTAACTTATTAAGTTCTTAATCGCGATTAGTGGTAATTAGTGTAGTTTAAGGTAAAAATGGTATTATAAGAATGTGAAAACACCATGACACTTGTCCTACACCTATTGGGTGAGTCATGGCCGTCCAAGACAAGCCATGGGCCAACTTGGGGACCCCATGGAGCCACTTTAGTTGGAAAATGACATTAATATATTTTTATTTAATGTTAAAGTGAAAATGACACTAACATAAATTGTTTTACTAAAATAATTTTTGAGTGGGGTTATACAAGTCCAAATTTTGATTATAAATAGTCATTGGAAAGCTAAACAGATTTCATACATCATAGTATTTTTTTATAATTTTTAGACATTAAATAAATTAAATTATATATGACATAATAATGATGCAGTGATGACATCATTATTTGACGATTTAAATAAAATGGAAAGATAATGAAAAATCTAAAACCTACACATGTCCAAAACCAATTGTATGAGTGGATTTCGAACCCTTATCACCTTATCCACGAATTATATCAATGTGGGACCATTTAAAACCGAAAAACATTTTCAAATAAAGTAATATTTCTTTACTTTCCAAAAGTGCCCCTCCTCTCCTCTTATAAAAGGCCCCCACCTCTACCTCATTTCACACACTTCTCAAGCCTTTGGCTCGGCCAAACCCTGCCCAATTACTCTCTCCACATCCCTCTCCTCATCCTAGAGGATTCCCTTTGGCCATAATCCTTTCAAAGGAAGCTTTAGGCTCAAATCAAAAGGGAGTTACACTTTTAAAGGTAATTCATTCTCTCTTGTTCATTTGTTTTATTTTGCTTCTCCAACCCTCTAAACTCTTTTTATTTACTTCTTTTGTAACAACACCAGTATCTTCCATATACTAGGATGTTGTTATAATATTTATTTGAGCTACACTCTCACACAACTACATCAAATGGTTAAAGAACATACGGTTTCCGTGGATGGCGAAATTCTGCCTCCCGAAACGATGATTGTTCAATACTCATTTAACACCTTCAAGGGTGGCCATTATGATGTCACTGTTTTTATATATGATATATAATATGTTTATGTTTTCTTTAAGCTTCTGTATTTTTCATTTTTGGCATACCTTTATGGTTTCCATTATGGGTAAACACGATATCTTCATTTATGGAAGTGCGGACTACCGCCCCCTCAAAGTGATGTGATTCGTTAATGCCATATGTGGGACGTGTAAAGGATGGATTTAAAGTTATTATATATGATGTTATACTGGAATTATAATATACCTCTATATCATTATTATTTCTTTCCATTAAAGTATGAGATAGAAATGAAAGTAGCGTTCATGCGTACGTACGGCTTACCGTCTCCATGAACGGTGCATTTCATTTCTTATCCCCAAATGTAATGTACTATTAAAATTACATGTATATAATGTATATATATAATTAATGATATATCTAAATGATGAATATAATTCTGGAATTAAAATATACATACCTCTCATTTAGTTTTAATTCCACTAATATGACAAAGAAATGAAAGTAGCGTTCATGCGTACGTACGGCTTACCGTCTCCATGAATGGTGCATTTTATTTCTTACCTCTAAATGATTATGTAATATTATAAATACATGTATATGCTGGATATATATGATACATATTATATCCAAATCGGGAATTTCATTCTGGATATAATGAACTTTTGACCACATGAACAACATGTAATTGTAAGAAGTCAACTTTCGACTTAAGAACCAAATATTGACAAAACAAACATTATTAACTAAAATGGTTACATAATGTTTATAACATGGAAATAAGTGATATAAAAAGAATAATGAACTTTAAAAAGGTTCTTAATCAAGTATAAATTAACTCAAGTTTATTATTCAGGACGTTAAAGAACGATCGAGTCAAGTCGGACCCAAGGTAAGGGACTTCGTGTCAATCTCCTTTCATTGAGGCATATTTCGTTTTATACACAACTTTCTTTTATATGGTGTATAAACTCCTTTGACTTATACTTTTATACAAAATGAATCTTTTTCTACGAAGCGTTTTACTAAACGACAAAAAGGAATGTTTTTTTTAACGTACACGGTGACAGCGACCTTTTCCGCCGCCGCGAGTATTATTTGATCTTTGGCTTTCTCAACATGCCGTAATGTTTTTAGAATAAAATAAATACCATATACTCTTTTATGTATTTTGGTATTGAAAATGGTTTTGAAAAAGGATTCTATTATATCAATATATTTATGATATATTGTGATTGAAATGTGGAAATGTTATCTTTCCTTTATATTGGTTTTATGTTTTATGATTTTATATTGGTACTTGGACATTTTAACGGGTGGTTACGTTATAAACCATATGACGGGTGGTGCCGTGAATACCAGGATGGGTGGTTACGTTACAACCTCCAATGCATTTGGTATGGAAGTCGGCCGTATGGCTATTCCATTAAGTATGTATGGAAATTGGCCGTATGGCTATTCCATTAAGTGATATGTGTGGAAGTTAACCGTATGGTTATTCCACTTAAGTATTTTTATGTCCCAAGTTACCTTTATATATGATATGTGTTCTTTATATGGGTTTTATGGTAATACTTTGGTTACAAAAAGGTAAGTAATGATACTTTATTCAGTGAATAGTTTTTACTACTTCATGAAGGTGAAGGTATTACTTTGATATAGTATACATGGATTACTTGATTTTGAAAAACTAACAGTTTTCATTCTTTGTGTATCCATTACTGAGCTTTTTATGCTCACCCCAAGTTTTTTTGAAATGTTTTTCACAGGACTTAATGTGGAATAAGGTCAAGGATGGGATCAAGGGAATGTCATGCTATATAAAACATGGAACTAGACATGTTTCTTTCAGGAGTTTTTTATTATTATGGAAACTTAGTATAAGTGACAACTTTGTAATATTTTGAGATGTAATAGTTATGTTCTAATTCTCTAAAACTCTAAACCTGAAAAGATCCTCAACGTGAATTATTCATTTAATTCAATATTAAGTAAGGTTTAAGGCCGGGGCCTTATAGTTGGTATCAGAGGTCGGTTTAGAGAACTTTAGGAGTTAGAAAAGTGTTAAATTATAATAAGATTGAAATGATATAGCATTTACGGATTGCCATGTTGCTTCGCCTAAGATATTTCTGTGTTCAGAATGGTTTTCCGCAGAGGAAACAAAGTAGCTATGTTGGGACGACATCAGGAAGAAGATAACCTTCCAAATCAGCAACCTGAGATGGTAGGAATCGGAACTGAATAGTTTGTTGCAGTGATGGCATAGTTGACTCAGGCTATAAATGGTGGTGGTATCCATGCACGAGATCGGCCAGATCAACCGCAGAGGAACATGTCAGCGGTGGAACATTTCATGAGGCAACATCCCCCATCATTCAAAGGATCATCTGACCCTGTGCAAGCGGAAGGGTGGATTAAAGCACTGGAGAAGATTTTTGATGTCATGGGGTGTTCAGAACATCAAAAGGTTAGTCTTGCTGTTTACCGTTTTGAAGGTGAAGCTGATCAGTGGTGGTCGATGGTGAAAAATATAAGGGATAGTGATGAGATTGAGGATCTTCACTGGGACGAATTCAAAGGTATGTTTCTTGAGAAATATTTTCCTAAGGTGGTTCATCTTAGGATAGAAAAACAGTTCCTAGAATTGAGGCAAGAGGATGATTCAGTGGCTGCTTATGAAGAAAAGTTCACTCGATTGGCAAGGTATGCTCCAAACTTCATACGAGATCTTGATAGTAAAATAAACCGTTTTTACTCAGGGTTAAAGCCAAAGTATCGAAGGGCTTTAGCTTCTCGTGAGTTAAAAAGTTATGAAAAACTTGTTCGATGTGCTGAGAAGGTAGAAATTGAGTTTGCCGATAATCAGGTGTTCTATGACAAACAACAGAATAAGAGGTCTAGTTGGCAGGAAAATGGGAAGAATTCATCAAAGAAGCAAGGAGGTAAGAAAACCAAATATTCATCCTGTGAGAAGTGTGGTAAAATGCATCCTGGAGAATGTTTATCCAAGTCTGGTAAGTGCTTTCGGTGTGGTAAGTCTGGTCATATTGCTCGTAACTGTAAGGAATATGATCAAGCAGGAAATGAAAATCCAACGGTAAGATGTTTTAAGTGTAATGAAATGGGTCATTATGCAAACAAGTGTCCAACGAAGAACTCAACTGGGGGAATGCAGCCAGACTACAAGCAGAAAGGGGTGGTGAAATGCTTTGCAACAACTCCAGCAGATGTTGGGCCATCGAATGAAGTGGTATCAGCTCCAGGGAGCTCAGTATTTTTCGAAGATTGACTTGAGGTCGGGGTACCATTAGTTGTAAGTAAAAGAAGCAGACGTTTCGAAGACTGCGTTCCATACTAGATATGGCCATTATGAATTTGTAGTTATGCCTTTTGGGTTAACCAAAGTACCTGCTGTATTCATGGAGCTTATGAATAAAATTATCCATGAGTTCATGGATAAGTTTGTGTTTGTGTTTTGAGGTTTGGGAAGAGGTTATGTGTGCCTTGTGATTCACAGTTGAAGAATGAGTTGTTATGTGAAGCTCATAGTTCTCCGTTATCAGTTCATCCGGGCAGTACTAAGATGTATAGAGATCTGCGGGAGTATTACTGGTAGGATGGAATGAAAAGAGACATTGCTGATTTTACTGTGAAGTGTTTGACATGTCAACAGGTTAAAGTAGAGCGGCAGTTACCAAAAGGGATTCTTCAGCCTTTACCAGTGCCAGAGTGGAAATGGGAGAATATATCCATGGACTTTGTTGTTGGATTACCGAAGACATCTCGTGGTAATAATGATATCTGGGTTATTTTTGATCGCTTGACCAAATCTGCTCATTTCCTTGCTATACGAGATACTTTCTCTCTTGATCAACTTTCCCATTTGTATCTTAAAGATATAGTCAGGTTACATGGAGTTCCTTTCTCTATTGTATCGGATCGTGATCCCAGGTTTACTTCTAACTTTTGGAAAGGCCTTCAAAAGTCGTTGGGTACTGAATTAAATTTTAGTACAGCTTTTCATCCTCAATCAGATGGGCAGTCAGAACGAACAATTCAGACATTGGAGGATATGCTACGAGCTTGTTTGATGGATTATCAGGGAAGTTGGGACTAACATCTTTCTTTTATTGAGTTTTCTTATAATAACAGTTTTCATTCCAGTATACAGATGGCACCATTTGAGGCATTATATTAGAAGCGGTGTCGAACTCCAGCATTTTGGGATGAAGTAGGTGAAAAGAAGTTGATGGGACCAGAATTGGTAGAAGAGATGGCAGAAAAAGTTCAGCTGATTCAGAAACACATGAGAACAGCTCAGAGCAGGCAGAAGAGTTATGCGGATAACCGGAGGAAGGATCTATCATTCGAGGTAGGTGATCATGTTTTTCTCAAGGTTTCTCCTTGGAAAAGTGTGATTAGATTTGGTAAGAAAGGAAAGCTGAGTCCAAGGTTTATTGGACCATACGAAATTCTGGAAAGAGTTGGATCAGTTGCATACCGAGTGGCTTTACCTCTGAGTTTATCTCAGGTACACAATGTTTTTCATGTTTCAATGTTGAGAAAGTATATGCCAGATCCATCTCATGTTTTGAGTCCAGAGGTAGTTCAGTTGGAAGAGAATCTATCTTATGAGGAACAACCGGTCCAGATTCTTGACCACAGGGAGCAGGTGTTACAGAATAAGGTGATTCATCAGGTAAAGGTTTTGTGGAAAAACCATGTGATTGAAGAGGCAACGTGGGAATCTGAAAATGCTATGAGGGATAAATACCCCCACTTATTTTGATAAGTGAATAAAATTGCGAGGACGCAATTCCCAAAAGGGGGGAAGGATGTAACATCCCAGGTAAATAAAGAATAAATAATTTTCATATTTATTAATATTTACGAATTAAATATTAATTTTATTTTAAAGGGGTTGCTATGTTCGATAGCGTACCCGATACGCAACGATGAGTTTGTTTGAAACTTACGTAGCACACTAGTAATAAAATAATATTCTTTTAAATGTTAGTTAACAAGTAGCCGTTGTACTGGCGGGAATGGATAGAAATAACTAAAATATGATTAGATATGTTTTTAAATGTTTATACATTTACCCAATAAAAGATAAAGGCTTAAAATACGGAAAGAGTTCAATTTTAGGGCATATATACTCTAAATTTCACTAAAGGTTCACTTATCACCTTTTAATAGTGAACCGTCATTAAATATAGTTTTGATCACTCTTATACTTTATTTTGGACCAAATATAACTCTTCTTTAGAATCGGGACATCAAAATTTACTTTGTGTAAATTTTTGGTACCTTTCTGATAAAGTTCAATTTTTTTATGAATAGTGTAAAATGTTGTATTTTAATTCAAAATATATTTTTAATCTAATTTATTTATATGATTAGATTATCTTTTGAATTGGTTTTAAAGTGAAATTAGAAAATATTTTTACCAGCTAATCCAATGGTGGTCATTAGAATCAATTTCACTTTGAAATTGGACTTAATCTGGTGCTAATCTTTTGATACTTATTGTCTCACAAAAACACGCTATTTGTCATGACAGCTGGAATTAATTATTAAATTAATTAATTTGACTTATATGTTTTGAATTTTGTAAAATGGACTTCATTTTTGAATTCGGAATATCAAATATAGCTTAGGGTGAATTTTTGGTAATTTTCTGAAAAACTTCAATTTTTGATGAATAGTGAAACCACTAAGTTGTAATCAAGCAAACTGATTTTTCAGTTAAATGAAAGTTTACCACTAATGTGTATTGAATTTTGAAAATCCGACATACATGGTTGTCATTAAGAAGTAAAATGTGGTTCAATGAGATTATAATAATTTTTGGTGAATAGTAACTTATTAAGTTCTTAATCGCGATTAGTGGTAATTAGTGTAGTTTAAGGTAAAAATGGTATTATAAGAATGTGAAAACACCATGACACTTGTCCTACACCTATTGGGTGAGTCATGGCCGACCAAGACAAGCCATGGGCCAACTTGGGGACCCCATGGAGCCACGTTAGTTGGAAAATGACATTAATATATTTTTATTTAATGTTAAAGTGAAATTGACACTAACATAAATTGTTTTACTAAAATAATTTTTGAGTGGGGTTATACAAGTCCAAATTTTGATTATAAATAGTCATTGGAAAGCTAAAAATATTTCCTACATCATAGTATTTGTTTATAGTTTTTAGACATTAAATAAATTAAATTATATATGACATAATAATGATGCAGCGATGACATCATTATTTGACGATTTAAATAAAATGGAAAGATAATGAAAAATCTAAAACCTACACATGTCCAAAACCGATTGGATGAGTAGATTTCGAACCCTTATCACCTTATCCACGAATTATATCAATTTGGGACCATTTAAAACCGAAAAACATTTTCAAATAAAGTAATATTTCTTTACTTTCCAAAAGTGCCCCTCCTCTCCTCTTATAAAAGGCCCCCACCTCTACCTCATTTCACACACTTCTCAAGCCTTTGTCTCGGCCAACCCCTGCCCAATTACTCTCTCCACATCCCTCTCCTCATCCTAGAGGATTCCCTTTGGGAAGAATCCTTTCAAAGGAAGCCTTTAGGCTCAAATCAAAAGGGAGTTACACTTTTAAAGGTAATTCATTCTCTCTTGTTCATTTGTTTTATTTTGCTTCTCCAACCCTCTAAACTCTTTTTATTTACTTCTTTTGTAACAACACCAGTATCTTCCATATACTAGGATGTTGTTATAATATTTATTTGAGCTACACTCTCACACAACTACAACAAATGGTTAAAGAACATACGGTTTCCGTGGATGGCGAAATTATGCCTCCCGAAACGATGATTGTTCAATACTCATTTAACACCTTCAAGGGTGGCCATTATGATGTCACTATTTTTATATATGATATATAATATGTTTATTTTTTCTTTAAGCTTCTGTATTTTTCATTTTTGGCATACCTTTATGGTTTCCATTATGGGTAAACACGATATCTTCATTTAAGGAAGTGCGGACTACCGCCCCCTCAAAGTGATGTGATTCGTTAATGCCATATGTGGGACGTGTAAAGGATGGATTTAAAGTTATTATATATGATGTTATACTGGAATTATAATATACCTCTATATCATTATTATTTCTTTCCATTAAAGTATGAGATAGAAATGAAAGTAGCGTTCATGCGTACGTACGGCTTACCGTCTCCATGAACGGTGCATTTCATTTCTTATCCCCAAATATAATGTACTATTAAAATTACATGTATATAATGTATATATATAATTAATGATATATCTAAATGATTAATATAATTCTGGAATTAAAATATACATACCTCTCATTTAGTTTTAATTCCACTAATATGAAAAAGAAATGAAAGTAGCGTTCATGCGTACGTACGGCTTACCGTCTCCATGAACGGTGCATTTTATTTCTTACCTCTAAATGATTATGTAATATTATAAATACATGTATATTCTGGATATATATGATACATATTATATCCAAATCGGGAATTTCATTCTGGATATAATGAACTTTTGACCACATGAACAACATGTAATTGTAAGAAGTCAACTTTCGACTTAAGAACCAAATATTGACAAAACAAACATTATTAACTAAAATGGTTACATAATGTTTATAACATGGCAATAAGTGATATAAAAAGAATAATGAACTTTAAAAAGGTTCTTAATCAAGTATAAATTAACTCAAGTTTATTATTCAGGACGTTAAAGAACGATCGAGTCAAGTCAGGCCCAAGGTAAGGGACTTCATCTCAATCTCCTTTCATTGAGACATATTTCGTTTTATACACAACTTTCTTTTATACGGTGTATAAACTACTTTGAATTTTACTTTTATACAGAAGGAATCTTTTTCTACGAAGCGTTTTACTAAACGACAAAAAGGAATGTTTTTTTAACGTACGCGGTGACAGCGACCTTTTCCGCCGCCACGAGTATTATTTGATCTTTGGATTTCTCAACAAGCCGTAATGTTTTTAGAATAAAATTAATACCATCTACTCTTTTATGTATTTTGGTATTGAAAATGGTTTTGAAAAAGGATTCTATTATGTCAATATATTTATGATATATTGTGATTGAAATGTGGAAATTTTATCTTTCCTTTATATTGGTTTTATGTTTTATGATTTTATATTGGTACTTGGACATTTTAACGGGTGGTTACGTTATAAACCATATGACGGGTGGTGCCGTGAATACCAGGACGGGTGGTTACGTTACAACCTCCAATGCATTGGGTATGGAAGTCGGCCGTATGGCTATTCCATTAAGTATGTATGGAAATTGGCCGTATGGATATTCCATTAAGTGATATGTGTGGAAGTCAACCGTATGGTTATTCCACTTAAGTATGTTTATGTCCCAAGTTACCTTTATATATGTTATGTGTTCTTTATATGGGTTTTATGGTAATACTTTGGTTACAAAAAGGTAAGTAATGATACTTTATTCAGTGAATAGTTTTTACTACTTCATGAAGGTGAAGGTATTACTTTGATAGAGTTTACATGGATTACTTGATTTTGAAAAACTAACAGTTTTCATTCTTTGTGTATCCCTTACTGAGCTTTTTATGCTCACCCCGAGTTTTTTTGAAATGTTTTTCACAGGACTTAATGTGGAATAAGGTCAAGGATGGGATCAAGGGAATGTCATGCTATATAAAACATGGAACTAGACATGTTTCTTTCAAGAGTTTTTTATTATTATGGAAACTTAGTATAAGTGACTACTTTGTAATCTTTTGAGATGTAATAGTTATGTTCTAATTCTCTAAAACTCTAAACCTGAAAAGATCCTCAACATGAATTATTCATTTAATTCAATATTAAGTAAGGTTTAAGGCCGGGGCCTTATAAAATATCATTTTAAATCCATTTTATCATCGAATAAAATGACAATTGTGATAAATTAAAAGGCTTGTATTCAACTTCAAACACTTATTTGTGAAGGTATTGTAATAAGAGGACTACTTTAGTGAAAATAATCACAATCAAGGAGAGATTTTTGGTGTAGTGGACTAGGGGATCCTTGCTCCCTAAACCACTATAAAAATTATTGTTTTCTTGTTTTAAATTTATACACTACTAGAAATACTAATATAACATTACTATACATATTTTCATAAATTGTAAAAAAATACCAAACCAGTCAAGATTATAAAAAAGACACAATTCACCACCATGTTATTTATATTTGTATTATTCCTACCATATAATTATATATATGTTTTGCAAGAAATAGATAACACTTGATCATACATGGTAGGTACATATTAATATAGGTTCACCTAGAATATATTTTTTTAGGATGCAATGGGTTTTTTCTAAACATGAAATTTTTCTGAAGAAAACTATTTATTATAATAATTGGGGAAGAAATTTGTGATCTTCTATATAATAGATCAAGGAAATGAATTTCTTAGTCAACTATTCATGAATCATATTAGTTATTATTATCATGTTTCACAATCTAAATAACTAAATGATGTGATAAATACTAAACCAGTCTCATTACATGAATAAATGCCATTATGGACTAACCAAATAGATGTGATGTTTTGGATCATCCATTATATTGGCAGTACATTCATTAAAACTCCATAGTGAAAAGATATTTTACATGATACTAACCAATAGATATGTCTCTATAAGTTATATATTATTTTAGGATAATAATTTTGATATTACTCAGAGGTATGACCTATAAAATAGTTCAATATTTCTATCTATAGTAGAGAAACATTCTCAAATAAATTCATTGTGAGCATCTAAATGTGAATGTTAGAGAGGTAAATTTTATTGACTTAGAATCATTTGAATTAGAAACTAGGTGTTCTAGATGAGAATTGATAATTCATTTGGAAAATTGTTTTTATGTTCAATATATAAATATTAAATTTATTTCTATTTATTGTTTATAGAAGAATTTATTTTCATTCACTATTTATAATAATGATTGTTCTATATATAAGAGTGAATTTTTTTAGAAAAACTATAATATAGTAAATGGATTATATATATTCAAAATATGGACAATCCTATATATAATACTAATAATGATAAGGTCATGGTGTATTCTATTCACATTTTCCGTTGTAATGATATCCTTGTATATATAAATGATAATCATGCCCATATATTCCAAAAAATTATTTATTATAAAAATAATTTTATTAATTAGTTTATAATTGTGAATATTATTTATTAGACTTTATATCCATGAACCATTTAGTGTAAAAGATAAAAGGGCAAATAAACAATTTGATCTCGTATATAGTGCTTCATGTAAACCAATGTGTACTCAAGCATGTTGTAATTTTATATACTTCTATACATTATTCGGTGAGTTCCATTAGTATGGATATGTATGTATATTAATACACATTTATAAAATATTTAAAAAGATTAATGTGTTTCATAATAAATTAACAAATCATTGTGGGAAATGTATACAAATTCATTGATTAGATTACTATGAAGAGTACTTTAACCAAGAATTCATCATCACTTTTATAGATTAATTAATAGTTTGACAACTCCATTCCCCCAGAAAACCAAAAATGTAATTGTGTGTTTGGGAGAATCAAATGCAACTTTTTCGACATGTTTGACTTATGATTATTCAATGTGTCCTTTATATATCATTCTATGGTAATTCATTAGAGACAAATACAATTCAACTAAATAGTGCTCCATATAATGTAGTTGTAATGAAACTATATGAGATATGTCGTGATAAATTTAGCACCAATCCTTTTATTTTTATTTGGGGAGATAAAGTAATTATAAAAGGATTAACTTCTGAGGGGAATGTCTCTAAATATTAAAAATTAAAATTTTATAGTTATATATGGAAAACTATTGGTATATCCTTTTTATATTCCTACTTAATAAAATGTGTTATTCACAGGAATTATTATTCTTATTGAGAAGATATTTTCTGATCAAGGCGTGATTTGGAGGATTTTTGGACCTAGAGTAGTTCATGACCAACTAGAAAGAAATTTTAATGAAATAGAATTTGATCTAGTTTCAAAAAAATAAGTGTAGGAAGAAAAAACTAATGTTACACCCAAACCTTGATGTTCTGGTAAGATTCCTCAAGAACCCAAGCAATATATATTTTTTATAGATAACTATGATGAGGTAGTGTTCATAGTATATGATTCTACCACTTATTATGTGGCCATTGAGAGTTTATATTCAGATAATAGTTAAAATCCAATGACTCTAAAATGGAATCCATATACATGAAAAAGTTTGGAACTTGGTATATGCACAATAAGTGGTGATAACCATTGGGATAAAGTGGGTTGTTAATAAAGAGAATGATATGAATGGTAGAGTATTTAAATTATAAATAATTCTTGGCAGCAAGAGGATAAAATAATTTTAATGGAATTGTATTTGAAGAAACAATTTTAAAAATATCAACGATAATATATTTTCATATTTTTTATTAAATATTAGATAACATTGATTATGAGATTTATCAAATGTATATGAATCCAACCTTACATAATTGATATTTTATAAAGGACCTACATATGATAGAACCCAAAGGTTTTAGAGTACCAAATTTGAAATCTAATATAGGAAATCTATAACAGTCCATTTAAGAATTGAATCCAGATTATTAGAGTTGGAATATTTTGTTTAGTGATACAATATAAGTGTTTATTTTCATTACAAACTTAGATGACTGTTAGGTATAAAAATGTATTACTGATAGCATTGTATTGTTTCCGATATAGTATATAGTTTACAGTACTCCTCATAAAAGGTATATAGACAGTTCACTCTATGATGATGTGGTTGAGTAAATTATTTTTTATAATAAAAATAGGGGAATCTACCTATATGCTATGTATGTGGATCAATATAGTTAAATAAAATATATTTCTTATATATGGTTAGAACACTTATACTGGTATAATGTTAAATCAATATATCATGTAGAACAAAAATAATGTGTTATTAATAGTGACACATGGATGTAATCAGAAGAATATAGATATCCCTTATAAAAAGGTAGAATTTTTTTATAAACATATTATTAATCTACTATAGGATCACTTATGTATTCCATTTCATTTAAATAACATGATATTGCCTATTATTTTTGAATTACATTAAGATTCCATTATAATCACAATGAACGCCGAAATGGTTGTAGTAGAGAACATACATAGGTGATTCAAAAGGACTATGTGTATGTTCATTGGAATTTGACTATAGTTTTACATCTATATAATGAATTATATATATACTACTGTTTAATTAGATTTCTTATTATATGAAATATCAATCTAATTTCATAGTTTTTCAAAAATAGTAGAGATATTAGTTTAAAGAGTTCCAAAAATCCACAATACAAAACTTAAATGTAGTGGTTGAGTACATCATTAAATTAAATTCATTAGTGGATGTTTTTTGTATAATGATGTTCATTACTAAACATGTAGTTGTTCCTTGCATCAATGGAGAAGTTTAAGTTTACTTTGAAAATAATTGCTTTTTCACACAGGGTAAGGAAAAAGAGCCTCACCAAATGATAAAAATAATCCTTCAAAAATAACATTTTATATGAGGGATCATTTAGACAGGTAATATAAAGATTAATTATGTTTCTATATATGATAACATATTATATCCATTTATGCTTATTTTATATTAAATGATGTATGATGGTCACATTGAGTCTCTTAGTATACAATATTTAAATGATTGTTGTAATGGTTAATTTTTCATGTTATTATAATAATGTAAATCTCTATTTAAGATTGATTAATTGTGTTGATTTTTATTTTACATGAAATATAAAATGATAATATTCCCTCAATATAAAACATAGAGTTTTCATTAATTTATTATTATCGAAGAGTATAATGGGTTTTTCTTATATGTTGATATTATCATGAGTAAATATTATACTAATTAGAAGGAGTTTTATGAGATGTAAAGAATTTATTCATGAGGCAATAAGTAGATACTTATTGATTGGATTGACCCACTAAGAATATCCCTTGGCATTTCATATATTCATCGATATAGAAAGGGATGCATTGTTAATATCAATTCTTATTATCTAAGTTTTTTGAGATAACCTACAAAAGATCCTTATTCATTTTTATAAATTTAGGATGAATATAAAAAGATACATGAATAATTAGGGGTGGTTGGGTATTTTTCTGATCATGTTATTCAATAGAGTGGAACCAAGAATGAATTTTCCCACATGTATGTTGATAAAATAAAATTTCCCCTTAATTGAATTAGATTGAAGAAATTAGGGTCATTTGTAGTTGACTCAGATATGATATGTTCAAATTCTTGTATAAGGGTAATGTGATATATATATATATATATATTAGATGAATTTCATTTGATGTATCATCAACCCAGTCATTTATTTTTAGATAATAAATACAATATGATATTACCTCTACTAGATTTCTATTGAACCATGTATAGGAGGAAGACGATGTCAATGGAAAAGTATTTATATAGGTATCCATATGATTATATAATACATTTTGTGGATGAAATATATATATATATATATACATGAATTTGTTTAATGGAGACCACATGAGACCCCATAGTAGCATGAGTAGCTTTAATTTCATTCTAAAGGCTGTTATTCTATTAAGTCAATGAAATTGGGATTTTGTTTTTATTGTATGTCCTACTAAGGTCCACTGTGTAAAATAGTAAGTCCTTTGGATAAGGATTATGTTTTAGGAAAAATATTTCTTGAAAAATGAATAGGTATTAAATAACAATATACAAAGTACTTTTGGAATTCATTTTGATTATTTTTCATCCTTTTCATGAAGTCATTAGAAATTTTAGAGAAAGAGGTAGATCATTAGTTATAAACTAAAAATATATGTATATAATAAATATTAATTATAGATAATTTTGGTTCTAAATTATCATTAAAATAAGATATAACCTTATATTAGATCGAATATAATATTTATTCATTCCATGAAACCCATAATTACACTACACTCGACATAATGTATTATTAGTTCGTATACATTCCTCCTACCACATATGTACTTTCCTTTAGTTAAAAATTAATCATGTATGAATTAAAATATTTTTTATGTTAATTGAAGTATACCAATAGATACATAAATGGTATATAAATTAGTAGTATAGTTTTGGGAAACATGATACATGAGTTCTGTGCTTTATTAAATCAAAAACATGTGGGTGGACTGTAATAGGGATGTGATCTTTTCTGTTAGTGAGTTTTTTAGATGTTATGGTTGTCATAAATTTCATGAAATGTTTTCTAAATTTATCTTTCTTCCTATTTTTCTACAATGTCAATGTGATAAAGAAACTATGTGGATTTAGAATCTTCATGAAATCTTTTGGGATCCTTGATAGGTTTAATCCCTCAGATATATGAATATTTTTTTTAATGCTTCTGGTATTTTCATCAAGTATACCCTATCGAGATGGAGGCTTCTAAAATGAGAAACAAATATGGTGAATTATTCATTTTGTATACTCATTGATATATTTAATGATATGTATCAAATATATGGGTATTATTCTACAAAAACCATTCATATGATGAACACCTAATACCCTTTAAGAGACTTAATACTTGTTGTACATGCTTTAGGATTAACCAAGAGTCTGAGATAATATTTCGTGTATATTAGCCATGTGATGAAATTCAATTACATGTAAATTTTAAACACATGTACAAATATGCACCCAAAAGTATAACTATATGTGTTCTAATAATTAAGGTTCCTAGTTAATTTCCCCATATTAAAATGATAGGAAAAAATAGCCTGAGAAATATTCAAGTCCATCCCATAGAATAATAGATTATGAATAATAAAGGTAGGGTGTTGTGATCCCAATTCAAAATAAGGGTATAACAATTTTGTATCCCCCCTTAGAAACATGTAGATATATTGTGGGAATACCTACCTCAAATTTACATAACAATAACATAAAACACAATAGACATGTTTATAATTTATCAAAACAATATTCTTAACCATGAAAATACATTAATGAAAGAATATCATGTTCCAAAAATTAATGGATATACATATTTTTTTTAAACCCAAACTATCATATCAAAATGGTCTAATTTTAGGTTTCATGTAATTAGGGAATACATTAAATACAAATCATGAATATATCATCATAAATGAAAAAGGTATACAAGCTACAATCAAGTCATAGAACAAGTACTACAATAAAACTAGGTTTGTCCAGCACTATGACAATAATAGTGCTAGATAAAAGCACAGTTAAAAGGATAAAAATATTTCAAAGAAATTTTACAAGCACTGATAAAATACCACCCTTTATCAGAACATTAAAGAAAGAACTACAAAAAGGATACTTTTATCAGTTCTTGTAAAAAATTATTGATAAATGCAGGGGCTTATCAACACATTTTTAGAACCATTGATAATGACCCCCTTTATCTGTGCTTTTTAGTAGCACCGATAATGGAGTACTTCAAAAAATAATTAAAAATAATATATTAATATATAACGATATTTATATATATAAAAATTAAGATATTTTCTAAAATATTCTTTAGATAATATAAATAGCAATTTATACATAATATATATTATACATAGAAAAAATGGATTATAAAATATTATCAAAAATATTTTTAATTACTAATTGTCCTACTATTACAGAGTAATAGTCATTTAATATCAATTTAAATATAATTTTTTTTAAAAAATTATAGAAGATTAAAAATAAACTGAAAATGTAACTCGAACATCAAAAAACCATAATTGTTAATTGATGTGTCCATTTTGGCTCTACCACATATCAAATCGAATCCTGTAATGATATTTATTCCCTTAGTGACACATGTATACTTATGTCAAACGAATTTATGATAAAAAGGATTTGAAGTCCTCCAAAACTATTTTTTAGTCAGGGTATACCAATTTTTTAACATTTGATGGATTTTAATCATCATTTAACAAAGTATTATTGTCTTCTTGGGTAGAAACTAAATTTAAACCTAGGTATTTCATTCAAATTTATATTATGGTTTTGAAATTGTTTCATTTTTCACACCATAAATATATTTATAATTAAATATATGCATTTTTTATAATATTTACATGTAATAAATCACCCATATAAATATATATTTCAACATATTAATATAAGAATAATTATTTTAATATATGTAAATCAATGCATATTCCAAAAATATATTTAAAACATAATGTACCCATTTTTTACATTATTTAAATATATTTATAATGATTATATATACATATATGACTGTATATATATATATATATTTATATTATTCTCTATTATATGTAAATTAATATTGTTTATAATATATTTAAAAAAATATAATTATATTTATCACAGACACACATATATTTTTTATATGTATTTTAAGATAATTGATTAAATAAATTAATAAAAATATACATTTAAATATATATGTAAATATATATATATAAATAATGGGAAATATCACTCAAGAGATAACAAAACAATATGGTGTTGGTGAAAAAACATTTCATCTTTGAAAGAGATGTGCAGGGTTAGAATCCTGGAGGGTGAAAACAATGATGTAAATTCATAAACTGTTTATAAAAGGGGTGGTGGGGTGAAAATCATTTATAAAGTAGGGAGAACATAGATAATGGTGTCGTGGAAGCAATGATAAATGGGCTAGACTCATGGACATCTAAAAAAATAACCTTACCCCCTTTATCTGTGCTATATTTATCATCCAAAAAAAGTAATGTTAAAGGGAACCTTGATTAGAGCTAAAATAAGAAATATTAAAAGGATCCCTTTAAAAGTTCTTTTTTTGGCATTGTTAGAGACACCTTTTAATAGTGCAATTTTATCACTGTAAAAGGGGGGCCCTTAATAGTACTTTTTTAGTGCTAATAAAATCATTTGGATTTTAACCACATGCCAATTTTCATCCATTTTTTAGAACTAAAAAATTATTATTTTTTAATGTTAACGGAATATTTTGTAGTAGTGAAGTGAAATTATCATAATCCTATAAAGGTGATATGGTAACAATCCATAACAAAGATACATTTTTTATAGTGTGAATCATATAGTTTATTGTCTCCTTATAAATAAAGTGTCTAAGAGTATAATATATGTATGTTAGAGTTCCCTACTAGGGAACTAGGTTGAGTTCATTTTTACCATTAGTCTTTATCCATATTTCTATAGAGTCCCTCACATAGAGTGTGAGACTAGGCATATATTTTATTTAAAAAAATTCATGTGATTCTTAAAAATAAGTCATTTTCCCAATTAAAAGCCTCTATTTTCAATAAAATCTTTTGAATAGAAAGTTGGTAAAACATTTAAATGAATTAAAACATATATTTTCTTATAGTAATGTGATTTACACAGTTTAGGTACTGATATTTCATCAAAAAATACAATAATGTTTTAGTTTCCAAGGAGATAATGATTTCAAAATAGAAAAATATAAGACTAAAATAATGTGTAATATAAAAATGAGGCTCAATAATTTAATAAAATTATTTAATATTTGAAAACACACGCTTCCATTTAAGTAGAAATTCACTTGAAATGAAATATTGTTGAATACAATTCGTATATCTTCCTCCCACCAGCCCACCCTTTTCACCAGTTTACAACCAATTAATGTATTATCTGTGGTTAAGATTGAATAATGAACTAGGAATCATTGATTTTGTGGTAACACAAATTGTCCACCATATGAAATAATTGTAATGGAAAACAAGTTTATGTCTAAATAATTAATAATTGAAAAACTTAAGCTTCAATGTTAAGATCATATCATATTTAAAAAATAAAAACAGATGAAGTAATGTTACATAATAATAATTTTTTAGAAACTAAAAATAATTATGATTATAAGTCTTATTGAAAAAACCATTTTAAAATGAAGAAAAAACTAATAAGATAAGATGTTATCCTAGATTGTTGAAATTCTTACAATAAGAAATGAATCTGGCATAATAAATTTATAAATACTCTATGCACAGTATTTGCACAATATAGTATGGAATTCCCAGTTAAAACTTTTTCAAAATCCAATTTTTTCACTAATGTATAAGTTTTGGGATTGATGAATGGTATTATTAACATTTTTAAACATTTAAATAAAATTCAACATAGAATTTATTGTATTAAATAAAAAAATATCTCTTAGGAAGATCCATTAACTTATTATTCCAAATCTAATATGAGGTGAAAATATTATTATAATGGAAGATATATCATATACATATCCATGAAATTCAATTGATGAGTTGAAACCACCATATCATAATGGGAATTATAAATACAAATATCCTTGGGGCATGCTCAAATGGAAACCAATCATCCCCTACAAACCATTAGGTGATATTCTATAAACATAAAATCCAGAAATAACTATCCACTGAAATAGACACACCAATAATCCTTAATAGAAACATGGGGCTGTTATTTATGTAATTCAAACTATCTCATTGTATTAATAATGCCTAATAAATATAAATAAATTTAATATAATACCATTACAATATAGTGAAATCCCTAAACAAAATCTAATATAATATATTTCCTATTAAAATCATTATGGGGGATAGGAAAAAATCTTAATGGAAAACCTATATAACAAAAAAGGAATCATAATTTCAAGCTATTATATCAATATATCTTTGTGAAATTACATCATTAACTACCTATTATAGGTATAGAGAGATAAATATTAAATAAATAATTATTAAAAATCTGAGAATGGATGAATTACCTTTTATTTGGTAAAAATAAACCTTGTATTACTCATTGCAATGCCTTTCTTGGGGATACTCAATAGTTCCCAGAATAATTATGCCAAATGGCCTCAAGCGCTCCTCACCATATGATATATTTTTTTAAATAGTGGTGATGGTGAAATAAATTAACCCGTTATTGTGTGTTTATGATCTCAATTAGATAAGGTGTCTCTATAAATTGTTTTATTTCTCTATTTTTTTTATTGTTTCCTAGTAAATAACTAATTTACCATTTCATAGACTCCACTATGGTGAATTAATACATATTGTGTGGTAGATTATTATGTCCAGATCTAGTAACCACACTAACCAAAATGGGTAATTTGATTTGGGATGTCACTTTGGTGAAACAAAGAACACATATATAGGTTCGTTACTAGGAATTGTGGCTTCAAAGCCTTCCTACTGAAAAAAATCCCCATAAGTATTTTATGAGCATGGTTCTTACTGTGTTGAGATTTATGATAACAAGAATTTATATAAAACATTCCCCATGTCATTTCCTTGATCATGTAATAATTTTTGAAAAGTATATTGAATAATTTATATTGAATATTAAGAACATATTTATCAATTATATGAACATTGAAAATAAATTCTACATTAAATATTATTGAAATTCCTTAGTTCACCTAAAATGTCTAATAAGATATTTTTTTACATAGATCAATTTTTATGAAAAAATATATCTTATGAGATACACATTTATATTTCAAAATACATATGATAAATAATAAATTATTCTATATATTAAGAATTTGATAATTGAAATTTTGGTGTTTTATGAAATGAAATAAGAACATTGAAAACAAATATCCAAAAGTACCATTTTCCAATTAAAACAAAATTTTAATTATATATATTATTTTTTATTGAAATACTGAATTTATAAATTTTTTAATTTGTAATAAATAAAAATGTTGCTCAATTTTTAATTATTCATATCAAAATCTAGTTCATATGAATTTGTAATCTTTTTTATAAAAGTGATGTTTTTTGTCAGAAAATAATATTTTCATGATATATGTAATTTCTATGGGTTGGTCATTATAGAAGAATGAAATATACATATATAAAACCTTATGAATGAAATTATTCATTTAAAAATATTCATTAAACTCAAAAACATTTTTCAATATTTTTTATAACTATTTATGAAAGTTATATTATTATTGAAAACTTTTATCGACAATTTATTAGAATCAATTAATTTTAAAGTAAATTCCATTCGCAATTATCATTATATCCTTATTAACTGATTTTAATAATAATAAAATTTACGTCATTTCAATTTTTCTCTTTTATTGTTTTCTATTATAGGTAAATTTACAGCATAGAAATACTATTTTTCTTAAAATTTGTCTTATGAAATAAAGTGTGATTATTTTAAAATTATATTTTCAAAAAATTAACATTTTATTTGATAAAATGATTTTAAAAATTAAAATCATAAGTTTTAAATTATTTAAATGTCCAATATTAATTTTTTCACTAAAATTAGTTACTAATAAGAGATATTAATTATCTTGGTAAAAGAAAATTTTGGAGAAGGATAAAAAGTTAATTTTAAAATAATTTTATCACTAAATGTTTCATAAAAGGAGTGGGTGATCTGAGTTTAAAAAAATGGTCATTTTATAATCCTATTATTTATATTTTTTTCATTTTTCTCTTTAATAGTAACTTAAATTTATTGAATCGTTATTTGTTACTTGTAAAACTATCTTTTACTTCACTTATAAAGGGTATCATTTTCACCACATCAAGACACACCTTTATTATGAATTTAATATTGAAAATTTTCCATTTTATCCTCAATAAAACCACATCCCATGAAAATAATACTCTAGAAAAACATATTTATCTTAAACCATTCAAATTCAAGGATACATAGAAGGAAAACTCAAGCCCTAGATGTGAGTATTATTGAAAAATAAGTTATCTTATTAATTTTCCTCTCAAAATTTTATTTTAAAAACCATAATATAATGATATTAATATAACTTATATAATTTAAAATTACTGTTTTAAATTTCTTATTATAATGATTTATTTTTATAACCAAACCACTATTGAACGAAAACTCGATGTTCATGTGTTGTGTGGACTACAGCCTCCATGACACAATTCATTTCATTTACCTTAAAACCATACAAGGATGGATATAAGGATAATATTAAATGATAAATATAATAATTATTATTTAATTATGTTCTTGTTATGATATATTGTATAATACACTTAATATATGATCAATATCCAATTTTCGTTAATTCAATTGTTTAAAAATAATGGAATAAGAGGAAAATGATCACTTTTTATGTTAGGAATTTATATAAATTATATTAACTATAAAATTCAATATAATATTGAAATATCATAATAATAAAAACTTAATAATATCATTAGGATTTGGGTATAATTATATTGCAATAAAACCCACCAGAAATCATTTATTATTAAAGGTCATGCTGATGTTTGTGTCGATTTAACCACCTACATAAACAATACATTGAATTTATACCATGAATGAATATAAAATAATAATTATATGAATAATATAATATTAATGATTAAATAATGGTTTGATTTTGGTTATGGTGATTTCATATTAAAATTTAATTCATTAATTAAGAAAAAAACATCGATCATTAAAAATTATCGAAATATTATTATTAATTTCATCTTCAAGTATAATGATTAAAACACTTATGAATGGATTGGGGAAAATATTAAATAATTATACAACATACCTATATATATTTTAAATGACAAAATATTGAGGAAACATGTATAAATAAAAAATACACACATCTTTATTATGATACTTATATTATCAAATTAAACTATTTATGACTAATGTGGAAAATCGATAGAATTAACATTTAGAATGAAAACTTATGAGGTATATAAATGATAATATATATGAGTATAGATCTAATTTAATTTATTATGATATTTATATATTATATATATCATATTTCAATATGTTTTTTTTGATGTCAGTACAAGATGTAAATGTTTTCATTTAAAATTTGCTCTGTGGAGAGATGTATTTTATTTCAAAATTCATAAGGGTGATCATGGTATTAACTCTAATTGCTCAGGAAAAAATAAAATCTATGAATCATTATTCAATTTGATGGTGTAATATTTAAACATGTATATTTTTATTGTACTCCTAGTATTTTATGGGATTTAGTAGAAAAATTGTAGCGACCTGACCCCCGATTTCCCAAAGCTAATGTTTGCTACTAACTAAAATAGAACGGTTACAAGGAATAAATCCCTGATGGACCAATAAGTTTTGTAGTCTTGGTAAACTAGAAAAATACATGATAAATATATTCTAAATTAAGAAACTAATTGAAACATAATTTTTTTCTTATTTATAAATAAATAAATAACATAGAGGATAACTCTAAAAAATATAATATATCCTTGAATATTATTTATAATATCATTCATGGATTTTTATGGTAAGAAACCTAATAAGGGTGAGATTAAATGCTCAATATAGTCAAAATATAGTTGATAAAATAATTATTAAATGTTATTAATAATTATGGAATGGAAAATAACTGAACACACATACCATGTAATCAACAAACTGATAAGGAAGTGCATAAAAAATGTAATGTTAATAACTAGAAAGATAGTGCATCCAAAAAACTAGAAAAAGAAAAATAAATATGGAATGTTAATATTCTGAAACACATTCCATCTAAATAAATGAAAATGAAATTTATTCATACAAATGTCAACACAAAATCACATTGATGAATAATAACTGAAACTAGAATGAGGGAAATTATTTATTATTAGATTCCATGTTTCATAGGTATGTTATTCCTTATCCTTACTGACCTTTCACATGAAGGTTTATGAAATATTATGTAAAAACCTTCTAAGGTGGATATCTAAATGATTCATTCCATGAGACTGTGTCAGCATAACAAGGATATATATAATTTTTCCCCACCCATGTCATACTAGTCCAAACCATTCCTTATATATCAAATAATAAATTTAACATTGTTCCTTATCAAATATCCTTATGAAAAATGTCATATAAATTTATCAATATTTCCAAAAATATTTAAATAACATAAAAAGTAAAAATCATATGAAAAATGGTATACAGTTTAGGCAATGTCATAACCATGAAAATTTATACAGATACATAAGTTTAATTCAATGTCAAATGATCATAGGGAATTGAATATTTCAATGGGGGTTAAAGGGGATCAACAAATTGAATTTTAATATAATTATTGGCCAAATCAATTAAAAACCATCCAAAAGAAGATTTAGGATTGGATCAATTCAACATACACCAAATGGGATAAAATAAGTGGTTATTGTAATGGATGGATATAAATAATATATCAAGAACATTTAAAATACTGTTAATTAAAATATCCTTCTGATTTGAAAAACTATTTCATTGAAAATTACATTAGAAAATATTTTCATTAAAAATAAAACTATTAAACATGAAATGAAAGCATCATATAAATGATGATGGAATGTTTATACAATATGTACTAGGTAAAAACAAATTCCTCCCACATGGTTAATGGTTAGAAAAATTCCTTGTTATGAAAGAGAAAAGAAAATTCATATAAAACAATTTGTAAAAGAAAAAAATCATCAATATATATTTACCAAATAATTTAAAAAATATTGTGAAAACATTTTATTAAAAACTTATTTTCAGAAGAAAATAGGATCTCTGACTAAAGATAGAAATGAAACAGGTTGTATTAAAAGAATTTTATAAATATATTATATACCCAAGATTAGAAAATGGTAACAATACTTGAAAAAGGTCATGAATTTTTATAGGGTTATAAATTTAAATATTTTATTAAACAATGGTAATTGATTTCAATCATATGGAAAAACCATTGAAGGATCATTAAAGTTATTATTGAGGAAATTAATCTTTAAACATTCCAAATGGTCCCATACCACTTTGAAAAATTTTAAATCATAAACCTGATGAATGAATAATAATAGAGGTAAGTCTTAAATACTATTAAGAAAAATTCATTAATGATATAATATATAAAAATGGGTGGTAGAAAAAACCCAAAATAGTTGTATGTTGTGAACATGACATTTATCTCATGGATTTAAAATGTGAAATGAGATTACCTTACCATTGGGCTTCCTTTCAGGTGAACATACTTTAACTTACAATACACTAAATATATCTTAATGAACTAATTTATTGATAACATTTTTCATTTATATCACTATATTTATTTCACTTTTTACATTGTTGTATAATTAACAAAAACAGTTATGTTTGTGTCAGTTGTTTTGACAAAATTCAGTTTATATATCTAAATGAACTTTGGTCGGTCAACACTGGTCGAAGGGGTTATTATATAATGTTACCAGAATAATAATAATGAAATAGTTTTTAAATTATTATATCAATTATAGCATTGAAATCATTCAATATATATCGTTTTGAAAAAATGAATCAATGTCATGATCATGAATATCATATGTCGTATATACGCATTAGTAACATTCCCATTTTTCAATAATAATTATGGAAAAAAGGTAAGTAACACCATATATTTAAAATAACTTTAATATAATTAAAAAATAGTTAATTAATCATATATATATATATATATATTTAATGATTTTTTATATTTATGTATCACTTTGTGTTGAAGAGGCGGTATTCCACATGTCCATAAATGTTGTTATCAATTTTTATGATTATAAATGGGTATTAAAGACAACGATATGTATATATAAATTTATTATATTATATTATATTTCCATAAATTTATTTATGTAATTCATATAATATATGGTTATTTTAGTTCATATATTTTAAATTAAAAATATACTTTATACATCACATGTATACTTTTAATGAATTACCTCGCTTGGAGGGGGCAGTAGTCCACAATTCTTCAACCGATGTTATTATATTAACATAAAATGGAATATATTAAAGTAATTTGTCAAAAAAGGAATTAATAAAAATAAATATATAATAGATATCATAATTATAATATATAAATATAGTTTCCACCCTAGTACCACCATGAGATATTGTAATTGAAAAATAAACTATCATTGTTTTGTACGGAGGTAATTTGTCGTACACAGAAACATTATGTTTTCTACCCATTAGAAACAAGTATTTATAATTGTTGGTATAACTTTTAGAATAAAAACATAATATTATATTTAGTATAACTTTTTTTATAGAATATAGAATAAGAATATTTGATTCGTTGTAGAATGGAAATAAGACTAGAATGTGTAAGAAACGATGTTACCTCATAGTCGGGTAACCTCTCTTGGTTTGTACCAAAAGGATTTAATAGATAAATTTATGACTAAATGGTGACATAAATTTATATTTTATAGATTTTTGAATTATATTTTGGTTGATATTGGCCCCAAAAATATGTTTTTATAGGTGTGATGAATGGGGAGATGTGGCGGCCTCTTATAAGGGAGGAAAAAGAATCCCTTTGTATTTTTAATAGAAGTTGGGTATACTTATGTTTTCACCTACAAAAAGACATAAAACATAAAATAAATAAATAATGGAAGTTTAATGGACTTATTATGGCCTTTAAATTGGTGTTTTATATGTATATAGTTTATTTAGTCCCCTATGTTAAAGGTTTAGTGCATTATTAAGCATAATTTTACCTTAATAGTTGTAATTAATTTTAATTACTTCCACTAATAATTTTGTTAAAAAATAATTTTTAACATTCTAAAAATAATAAATTATGATTATTTCAAATTTTTAATTCATAATTTTCAAATTTCAATAATATAATTTGTATAAATTTATTTGAATTTAATCCCGCAAGGTGTATGACAATGTTGGTTTTTAAAGTAAAAACATCTAAAATTTTGTATTTCTTTTATAATTAATTTTAATGTTATAATAAATCCAATGAAATAAATTGTATTAAATAAAAAAAATATATTATCTAATTATTCCACAAAAAAAATTAATTTTATAATTATCCTTGTAAATATATTTGTTGAAGAACAAGTGTTAAACTATAAATCAGTATTTTTATCTATTCATTAAAAATTAATTACTTCATAAAAATATAAAAACACCACCCTGAAATAATTATTATATTTAAATTTAAAATATGAATTTTATTTTTACATATAAAATAAATTAAAGTTTAAAATTTTAGATTTAAAATGCATTCTTCATTAAAAGGTGGTAAAATAACATTTATAAGAATATAGGTTTTATGTGTAAAATAGATTTTGATCTTATCTTTTGCCTATAAAACCTAATGTATCAATATCCCAAATATTTTATTGAATATATAAAATTTATATTTCATAAAAATCAGTAACTAATTGTAACTAATTATTTTTATTATGATAAAACACCTTCAGAAGCATAAAAATAAAAATATTTCTTTTTTATATCCAATTGGTTCTTATTTTCATTTCTCATTTATTGGTTACCCATTAATTCATTTAATATTTATATAAACTATATACATTCACAATATAGTTAATAATATTATTAACTCTTACATAAAGTCTATGTCATATCATTTTATATTAAGTAATAACAGTATAAGAATAAAATTTTACGTGGTTAAACTCAGTCTTGCGTGTAACGTAGGTTATAGAGGAAGGTCTCTCTTGCATGTAACACAATCTATAGAAGAGGGTAACTCATGCATGTAATAAATTCTAACATAGTGTTTATTGAATTGATATATAAAGAATCCATTTTAAATGGTATATATATTATGATGTTTCTAGTTATTATATTACCTTACGTGACTGATGTCTCATGTCATGAAAGTTATCGAATAAAAGTTCTTTATATTACATTTTCGGGGATTCACAATAATAATTTTCCCTTATTAATGTGTTTATTGATTCATTTGTTCACCCAAATTGAAGTGTTTTTTGTAAACTCAACTTTCATTCATTGAGTTAATATTATTCTCTAGATCTTTTTTCATATAAGCTGGGTTGATCCTACCCCTGATTATATTTTGCTTTTTTATCTAATTATTTTAAGGGTATATAAATTCATTCCACATAATGAATTTTTACGAACATTTATCACTTTTTAGATATGTTCTTTCAAATTAAACCAATTTATTTATTTATGCATATTTTGATCTTTGTATTGTACTATTGACAAAGTCATTTAATCATTGTTCTATGCTATGTGAACATAAAATTTTATATAACATAGATTATATTATATTCCCCAAGAAATATTAATTTTCTATTAAAAATTATATATATATTGCTTTTCTATATTTTTTAATTATAATATAGATAATCATTGGCAGTTTAAGTATGTATTATTTGAGTATCTAATTTATTTACTTGTATGTGTCATGATTTGGTAATAAATGTAATTGAAAAGGGGGAAAGTATTTGAATTTTTGATTAATATGGACTTTATCTTTGGTTATTCATTGATATTTTTTGTTCTTCATTGTACAAGTAGTAGGGTTATTGTTCAGTTAATGGTTCCATTGGGAATGGTTTGAAATTTTTTGCTAACTCTTCATGTGAATTCATTTCACATATTCAAGAGAAGGATGGGTCCTGTCATTATATAACCCATCAATACATCGAAAGGTATCATGATACAAAGTAGGTTTGTGGTTTTTATTCCTCTTCCCAAAATATGATTGTGTCATAACATAAGGCCTTGAAAACATGATGTGATAGATGCATCCTTGATAACATATAAAGATACATCATACACGTCCTCAATAGTGGGTTTTTATTTTCGAAAATTATGCATTCGAAGAGTATGAGACAAGTATTATAGATATCCATTTTTATTTATTTTGTAATATATAACATGGAATCATTTTTATGTTGATTATAAATTCATGATTTTTCCAAATTCCGACAATAATATTTATTCCATGGTTCTTCCAAGATTACTTCAGTTGTATATATTACATTACTAATAATTATCTCTTACATCTTCTCATGTTTCCAATCCCAGGTTTATGAAAAAACACACTAAAATGAAACATTTAGAATGATAACATGTACGGTGGAAATATTATGAGATGATTAAGATTCATCATGGATTAAGGATTTACTTATATAATAAAAAATTGTCTTCCACATATTAAGAACAAGAGATTTATTAGTTTATGATGTGTATTATATCTCTAAATCTCTAAAACTCAAAATATTATTTGGATGTAATATTTTCAAAATTAATTATTTATATTTTAATTAATTATAGTAATATCAAAGGATTCATAGTTGGTATCAAATAAATAATTTAATTAATATATTTAAGAGCATTGTATCTATGATTTCGGGTCTGTGGCATCACATTTGGCATCAAAGGAATGGTTTATATTTCATTGGAGATTAGATTTTTTACTAGGAATAACTTAAGGGTTGATAAGTTAAGGTGGATCATAATAGACACCCTTTAGGATATGTGAATGATTTAATGTTAACGAAACAATGCACATTTTATTTTGGGATTTAGATATGAAAATCCATGAAAAACCTAAGAATAGATTAATGTAACAAATAATATCATGATATTTTAGTAAATTAGAGGTTTTTTGAATTTCCACCAAAATAATAAATCCATTTATTGATGTTGGTGAGTGGATATGAATTTGGCATTGATTCACTTAGGAGTAATCACCCAGAAAATGATAGGTTGTGCATTGACTCCATCTTCAATTTGTTGCATTATGAGTGGGCCTAAGACTACACACCCAGGGAGAAACCCCAATGGATTATTATTTGGTTTATTCTAATTCTCCATATGAACCAAAATTAGGTATTCGATTATGGTTGGTTTTGGAAACCAATAAGGAAAATTACAATGGATCACCAATAATTGAATAAGGAAATTCATAGTTTGATTTGAATGTATCATGTGTAAATTAAAAATGTGTCATATGGGAACACATATTTGGTTGTATGTTTTCATGTTTATATTTCATATAGTATACTAACATATTAGGTTATAGTATTTGGTTGAAAACGATCAAGATTATAATGATAATAAATTCATGTTTCTAGAAACCACTATGTCTTATAACAGAACATGGGATGATACTTAAATGTTTTAGAATATTTATTTATGTCTAATATGATGGAAAAGAACAGTTAAATTTTCTTATATGTGAAAATTATATTTATATATTCTCTAAACTCTTATACAATATCATTAGTTACTGATATTAATAAATTATAAAAATTATTTAAATTACTAAAAATATAAAATGAAAATTATTCAATAGTTTTACATTAATGTAATGTAACTATATATTATTTGGTTTTAATATGTAAAAACAATTATTTTATGATAATGTTATATTCTTTGGGATAAATTTTTCAAAAAACGTGATTTCAGTATGGATAACTCTTATGTTTAATATACACATTATGTTGACATAAAAAATGGTGGTTTGATTTTGAAGAAGTAAGTTAAATGGTGATTGTAAACCTTGTGTTTAAAAAATTATTCAAGATAATTTTTTGAATAGTTTATCTCCAATTTTGGATTTTAATATATAAAAATATGTATGTGAAATTATGAATTACTCATTATTAATATTTTACACTTAATGATATATTTAATTTTAAGATGAATATATAATCTCATTGTGGTTTATTATCTTAGATAATGAAATAGGTTTTGGGAAATGTATTTTGTTAAGAGTTTATATACATGTATATATTATATTAGGAATAATTATTTTTTTTAAGTATGGAAAAGTAATATTTTGATAGCATAAATTACAAGTATTATTGGGTATATTATATAATAATAATTTTCAATATAATTTGTGATATCTATTTTATTGATTAGGTTAATAAGTATGAGAGATCCTAATTCAATGAAACAATAGTAGTACAAAGAATTATATTTGTTAATCTCATAGTTATATAATTTGAGATGTAGGAACTATTTGATGACATGATAGTGTTATAATGTGATATATATTAAGTTTAAACTTTTTTATGATTATTTATGATAGTTATCATAAAATGGTCGTCACACATGTGAACTCATTTATGTTATAGTAAAGGCTTAATCCTGAAGGAACGATGTTAATAGGGGATGATATAGATAATGATAAAAATTATAAATACAAAAACTGATGGAGTAAGGGTTTGAGATAGAAATATTTTTATTTGGACGAACATGCTATCAAGAATTCGGATTAATAATGTAGATATATATAAAATTTGAAACACAAAAGTAGAGGAGAAATATGGTGTTTTGTGAATGATCAGGTAATTGATATTATGAAGTAAAAAGGATTCAATTTCATATATATCAAAAATATATGAGGAATAATATAATAAATTTACTTAAATAATAATCAAATTAAATATATATATAGATAACGGTTATCAGACTCAACTGTGTAAGAAATATAGAAAATACACAAATATTCATTAATTCATTTAAAAATGAGATGGGAATTATGTGACTCAATATCAAAATACATGTACTAATGAGTGAAATTGTTATCATGAACCATGAACAAAATGAAATTAATATGCAACAAATGATATGGATTTAGGTGAGCACATGAGCCTCATCCAAGTTGGTGAGGACTCCTTAAGTGCATCCATGAGACCCGGGATCAAATACAGGCAGAAGCAAAACAAATTGCAAGAATGAGAGGGTATGGAACCTGCCATCGGGACAAGTATGTGCATGCATGGTAAAGACTTCTTGAATAGCCATGCGAAGGTGGAGATTTGATTTCATGATGATGATGCTAGGGAGGGGCAGTTTCGAGTAGTTAGTTCAGGTTATTGGAACAGTTTGAAGCCTACAAGTATTGAATTTCTCTAAGGCCTATGGGCCATGTAATACATACACCTATGGGCCTTGTAAGGGTTCCACCTCACCCCATGAATGGTGGATTATAAAAAATCCAAAACAAATGAAGGACTTTATTCCATTGGAGGATATGGATTTAGATGGAAAATTTCCAATATAGGTTTTCAAGTTTACACTCTTATGCTGTGTTCCACTAACTAATGGATATTGAGTTAAAATTAATATTACATAGTGGTGTAATTATCATATATATTATTTTTAGTGTTGTTGAGAAGTTATTATTTATGTATCTAGATCTAAATTGATTAGTGTATTTCTATATGAAATTTAGAATGGTCTTGATCAATTTATAATGAGCCTATAACGATTTTTCAAATAAATATATTTCATTTCACATGAAAAATAAACCTATTATAATGTCCTGACCTGATAGCCCCTAAAACGGTTCTTTGAGTTGATCATTTAAATGGCCTCATGTTCACCTCTCCATATAAAAAATTCTACAAACTAGAAATGAGGTTCTATTAGTGGTGTGTTGGGGATAATGTACCCTCATGATCAAAGTATCACTATGGTATAAATATAAAAATAAAACAACAGCCTATGTATATGAAAAAATTAAAATGAAAATAATATTTATATAAAATCAATAATAAATGAATAAATAATAATTCATGAAAAAGATATAATGTATATCAATAGACATATAATAGTTAATACATAAACCTATATAAGGAAAATAACTAAATATCTAAAGGATATATCCATGAGAATCCTGAGAACCAGCTCTGTCATGTGCTATAATGATCCATTGTACATGAGTGATAACACAATACATACTCCATGATCATGAACCTGCAACCATGGTATATGTTAAGGTACCAACCATTGGCCCAAGCATGGTGTGAGAAAAACTCGGTAGGACACCACCAATGTAAAGACCTGGAAATTTCAAGGAAACTTTTTTCTTAATTTTCTTTGGAATTTTACAAGAACGCAGTTTCTGACGGCGCCTGATTCTGAGGCCCGGTGTGCTCGGAATTAACTTCCGAAGTTTGGCTCAGGTACGTTCAGTGAATGAGCAAGCGGGATTTTCTATCTTTTGGAGCGGTGCTCAGAATTGAAATCTGATGGCACCGATGTTCTCACAACGCCGGTAATTACTTAAGGGGACCTTTACCATAGTTGCGTTTTAAGCAGGTTGAGATTTTGTTTTTGGGGTTTTAGTTTAAAATAAATAAAATTGTGTGAACAATTTTATTTTATGTCCTTGGGAGTTATTCTCTCCCATGTGAAGTTGTTGGTGGAGCCCATGACCAACCAACTTCCCATGAGTGGATACATGAAAGGTGGGGCCCACACGAGACCCAACCTTTCACGTCCCTATAACTCTCCTTTAACCCCCCATTTAATCTCCCTTTAACTCTTGAACTTCTCCCCCTCTTAAGTGCATGCCAAAACCTTTTAATTAATGAGTTCAACTTCTTAAATTAATTAAGTTATTTGAATTTTGGAATTTGAAAAGCTTGGCATGTGTTAATAAAATAATGGGAGAGATTATTTTATTAGGTTGCTTGGTTAAGTGAGGATTTTGAGAGAGTTGGGAAGGATTTTCTTCTTCTTCTTCATCTTCTCCATCACCATCGTTGAAGAACGTCGAGACTTCGACGAAGAATGTGATGAACACCGACCCTCCGACGGAGAACACGAAGGCACCAACGACGTGACTTCTCTTCTTCTTTCTCCGTGTCAAGGGAGGAGGCATCACTGCGTGGAATGTCGCCATCGACAACGACGCTCACTCCAACGACGAGTACCCTTATTCCTTTCCGACGCATGAGCGTGAGAATTGGGAGTGTGTGACGAACACGACAATCGATGAATCGATATCCTCCCTTTTTCCGAGATCGTCAACGAATGACAATTACGAGGTAGGGGTTTGTTTTTTATAATGGAATCTTCTTCCCTTCGTTTTCCCCTTTTAAAAATAATGAATGCGGATTATCAAGGGAAGATTGTTTCAATTTTAATTGTTATGAAATTGATACTTAGTTGCCGTTTTTGAAAACTCCTAACGCGGAGGGTGCAGGCCATACGAACACGGCCCGAAAACCCTCCACTATTTGCTCTTGTTGTACGGTTTTGTCGGCGATGAAGCAACGGGACCGCGGTAAGGATTTGAGATCACTACAGTGAAGTTCTCGACCCGAGGAGAGCATTGGCACAGGCGGCGGTCAAAACGGACCACCGGTGCGCGACCGGTGGTCCGCAGAGCTCGACGGCGGCGCCGGTGACCGGCGGCGGCGGCGCGCCGCCGGAGAAACCACCCGCGGCAGTGCCGCCGCGGTGGTCAGGGCGGGACCCCTTCTGGGTCCCGCGTGTATGAAGAACGGCCGACGATGGTCGACCGTTACCCTGAAGACCCGGGGGTTGAACCCGCGGTTGGCTGGACCCCCCCCCCCCCCCCCCCACGTGGGGGGCCGTTGATTTCTTTAACACAGGGGGGGATGTGCCCCCCGTTTCCCTCGACCCGCCGCTCGGCCAAACGACCGAGCTGAGCTTTCACCGGGCCGCCGGGCCTGGCCGGCCCGCCCCGACCCGGGGGGGGGGGGGGGGGGGGGGGGTCTCGGGCCGGGTCGGTCCGGGCCCGAAGCCCCAGTTTTCGGATCGTCTACGGTCAAATTCCCATAACATGATCAGTAGACCTCCAAATGACTCGTCGTCAGCGGCAACACGATCCTTGGATCGATACAGTCGTTTCGGTATATCGTACTCAAGGTTTCGGATTACTTTGGGTTCGGCCGGGTTGGTTCGATACCAAACCAACCAGGCCCTCGGAGCGGAAACACTTATATCTTGAGCTCCGGACGTCCGATTGACGTGCCGTCGACTTTGATGTAATCCTCTAAGTGAGACGGATCTTTTGTCTTACTCCGCTTGAGGTTTGGATGTCGACGGAGTGCGGTCGAGTTGGTTCGCTCACAAAACCAACGGGGCCCCTAGAACAAAAAAGCCAATAACTCACAGACCGGGCGTCCGATTGACACGCCGTCTGTTTCGTTGAATTCCTTTTGATGAGACAGAACTTTTGGAATACTTCGCCCAAGTTTTCGATGCATTTGGACAGTGGCCGGGTTGGATCGCACCCGAAATCCAACCGGGACCTTGGAACGGAAAAGATGATATCTTTCAGACTGGACGTCTGTTTGACGAACCGTCAGCGGCGTTGGTGATCTCATTGAGAAGCGGTCCTTATGAGTATACCCCATGAGAATTCGGGGTATAGTGGATCTATGGCCAGGTTGGTTTGCTTACGAAACCAACTGGGCCCCTGGGATGAAAAGACTAATAACTCACAGACCGGGCGTCCGATTGACGCGCCGTCTGTTGTGTTGAGACCCTAGTGACGAAGAGGTCCTTGAGAGATACTTTTTCGTGGAACCTTGTGATACTTGTAGTATCGACCAGCAGATCGTGGAGCGAACCCTCCCGGAGACGAGCGTGCGGAGTACGGAGACCGTGTAGCCGACTGAGACCCGATGACTGCTGATCGAACGACTCGGTGTGTTACAGAGGTGCGCTTGGTTGTAGCAGCACATGGGAGCACTTGGTTGTAGCGACAGACCCACGACAGAGGTGCGCTTGGTTGTAGTGGCACATGGGAGGGCTTGGTTGTAGCGGCAGACCCACGACAGAGGTGCGCTTGGTTGTAGCGGCACATGGGAGCGCTTGGTTGTATCGGCAGACCCACGACAGAGGTGCACTTGGTTGTAGCGGCACATGGGAGCGCTTGGTTGTAGAGGCAGACCCACGACAGGATAGCGCTTGGTTGTAGCAGCTGGCCCGCAGTACTCGATAGGTGGAGTTCTACAGCAGTCTTAGGTTAGTGAGTAGTACCTCGGAGTCGTGACAGGACCACTGTACACTCCAGAGACGGAGGTCTTCAGCAGTTACAGTTTCAATAATGAAAATCTTGGTTTGAGCTGAGACTTTTGACCTTGTGTTTACCTCATGATTGAGATGGGTCACTTTCTAACTTAGGTATATGTATGAGCATATACATGGGTTGTGGTTATCCGTTGATTTCACAATCCTTGTGTTTCCTTATGATTGAGATGGGTCACTTGATAACTTAGGTATATGTATGGGCATATACCAGGGTAGTGGTTATCTGTTGATTTCATGATCATTGTGTTTCCTCATGATTGAGATGGGTTACTTGATAACTTAGGTATATGTATGGGAATATACCTAAGTAGAGGTTATCTGTTGAGATCTTCTTTGTGGTTATCCTTGTTGGTTTAGTGAGACCTTGAGGGTCTCGGGGTCCCTACTGAGTATCGTTATACTCACCCAAGCACGGGCTATGCCCGCACCTCATTGTGTTGGTTGCAGATGACGGGCAGTGCTGACGGAGGCCGAGTGTTCGAGGACTGGATGGTACCCGGAGGTGGACTACACGACGAGTCAGTACCCGGAGGTGGACTACACGACGTGACGACTCACTGAGGAGGTTGACGAACGAGAGCTTGGAGGAACCTATCTGTACATACCCTACAGGTAGGATCTGTGGTGGTCTATCGGAAGTTGCACTATCTGTACCTACCCTTCAGGTAGGATTCGAGGAGGACGACCGAGGAGCTGCTTCCTTCTTCCAGCTGTTTGTCTTTTTGCTGTTGCACCTTGTTCAGTTGTAGTTGTACTTTCTTTTGGGTTTGTATTCTGGCCCATTTACTTTTCAGCTTTTCTTTTGTACTTAGTTTTTTGCTTCTGCTTGTACTCTGTGATGCTTGTTTTCTTTTATAAAGGCAATGCCTTCCCAGTTATCAGGATATTACGCCTTTGGTGCTAGTCGCCAGCCCCTGGCCTAGGGAAGGCGGGCTTGGGTAGTCACGGCACAGGCCCCGAGGACGGGTCGTGACAAATTGGTATCAAAGGAGTTCGGTTCTACCGCAGAACTTATAACTCTGATGTTTCTTCTGTAAAGCAATAGTGTTAAGAGTACCGAGTGTGGTTTTCAGTTCCGTGAGTCCAGTATTGGTGGGGGTGGCCGACGTATCCATACACAAGGACCCTGACAACTGATTTCCGACTTTGTGCAGGAAAACACTGATTGTGTGTGTGTTTTCAAAGGTTTTCCCTTAAAACAGCTTGAACCAGGTCAGCTCACCAGGTATAATCGTTTGACCGTGTTACATTATTTCTATCAGGATGCCTTCTCTCGGACGACCAGCTAGAGCCCCGAGAGTGGTTTGTACTGACAGCCCGCCGAGTGACGTGGCCTCAGTACAGGGCCCTTTTGCCGGTGAGGCACCAGCGGAGGCACCAGCGGTACTACTACCATTGGGCCACCGATGTCACCAGCCCCAGCAGTAGGTGATGCACGACGCTTGAGCGCGCTGCACGAGTTCCAGCGCCAGAGGCCACCCAGGTTCCAGGGAGATACGGACCCGCAGGCGGCTGAGGTTTGGCTGGAGGCTATGGTGAGAGTCTCCAGGCTAGTGGGGATGCAGACAGACTTCATGGTGATCTTTGCTACCAGCCTTCTTTAGGCAGCAGCAGACAGGTGGTGGAGCCACTTGTTTCAGTTTTGCGACGGGATGACATTCGCATGGGAAGACTTCGAGACCTTCTTCAGGGTGGAGTTTGTGCCAGTAGCTCTACACCCTGAGCGTGTACAGGAGCTTCTGCCTTTGCCGCATGTTTTTCGATCAGTAGCCGAGTCATCTGTGGCCAGTAGATAGATAATGCAGAGGTCCAGGAGGACCAGACTACCAGTTGGACGATCTCGGGTTTTAGGACCGGTGGTGCGGGGCACCCGAGGTGGGAATAGAGCCAGGTGTTCCAGAAGCAGGTTGTGTTATTCATGCGGCGGAAAGGGTCACCTGGCACGTGACTGTCCGAATCCTTGTACAGTTGATCTGCAGGATTTGGAGGAGCCACAGAGGCAGAAGCAACGACGAGTGCTTGAGCAACAGCCGAGCAGTGGACAAGGCATTAGAGCTCCGGGAGCATGTGGACAGGAGAAGAACTATTGGATACGTCCTTTGTACTTCTAGTTCCATGTTGCTGTTGTATTCGTGTCTTGAAATATGAGCTGCAATAATAAAAATACACTTATCTTTGAGATGTTTTCTTTCCTGTCCTTTTTGTTTGGTTGATACTGAGTGGTCCTGGTTAAGACTGTTGACTTGACCCTCACATTCAAGATTTCTACTGGAGGGGACCCAGTGACCTCACACTGATGCCGACAGTGTGACTTGACCCTTGGAGGTGAGAGTGACAGTTGGATCTCTTGGTAGTTACGTCGAGGCCTTACGACGTCATGCATGGCATGAATGCATCATTCATGTTGGGATTGACTGTATTAGGCAACGAATGTGGTTCATCCAGGGGATGAGACCAGATTTATCTTATCGGCAAAGAAGAAATCATAGCAGCTCTTGTGAGACTAGAGAAGGTACAAATCATCCAGGATCGAATGAAGACTGCACAGTGTAGTAAGAAACAGGAAACTAGTGCCAGTCTTAGAGACTCGGGCGTGTTAAATGTTAATGAAGAGGAATCTTAAAGGAGAGATGAGTCTACGAAGCAGCAGACATGGAGGCAGAGCTAGGAGAGCAGCATGAGGTGGTGTACATCCTATCATGGTACAACCACCCGCCTTAGTTATTCCCGCCAGGCTTAGGGAGCTGGAGGGTGGAGGAAGAGTGCGGCTGCATGCGGTCAAGGAGTGTGACCCAATGGCTCTAGAAATGATTCAATGGACAGTCTGTGTCCACTACAAGCTGCTGTAGTAACGGACGTCGATATGAATCATTCCTTTCTTTCACAAATTTTGTTCCAGACCTAGAGTTTTTGGTAAGCTGTGGACTTGACCCTCACGTCTGGGATACCTTGGGAGGAGACTCGATGATCACACTTTTGCCGACGGTGTGGTCAGACCCTCGAGGCGAGAGTTTCAGTTGGAATCTCTTGGTAGCAGCGTCGAGGCCTTACGATGTTAGTTTGAGTATGGAATGGGCAATAACTGTTCATACTCAAATCAACGGTTTTTGGAAAACGTCAGGATGAGTTTTCCTTGGTCGGCGAAAAGGAAACCCTAGGCAGCACAGGATAAACTCTTTCACAGGAGGGTGAGACGGATCACTCTTGATTCGGTCAACCTTACCCTCGTGGAAGTAGCCTTTCGAGTTCCTGTTCTAACAGAAAATGGAGACCTCTGGAGTTTGAGGATGACGATCACATCCTTATACGGGTCTCACCTCGACGAGGTTTACGGAGAAGTGGCCAAGGCAGCAAGTTATCTCCGAGGTTTAGTGGACATTCTTAGGTCCCCAGCTGGGTAGGCGGGGTGGTTTACTGCTTGACCCATTCATCGCAGTTGCACCAGGTGCACGACGACTTCCACGTATCTCTACAGAGGAGATACGTGCTCGACCCTTCGCATATCATCGACCATGAGGAGCTGGACAATGGTGATGGGGTGTCTTTCACAGAGGTTCCAGTGGGGATCAAGGATCGACAGGAGCAGATCCTATGAGGACGATCGATTCCTCAGGTACTATATCTTTGGTAGTACGGAACCTCCAGGTAAGCACATGGGAGCGGAAGGCTCAGATGCATGCTCTGTACCGCTTTTGTGACCCTAGTTTGTGTTGAAGCTTTACAGGGACGTAAAGCCCTGAGGTAGGAGTAATGGAAAGACCCGGAAATTTGAAGGAAATTTTTTTCTTAATTTTCTTTGGAATTTTACAAGAATGCAGTTTCTGACAGCACCTGATTCTGAGGCCCGGTGTGCCCGGGATTAACTTCCGAAGTTTAGCTCGGGTATATTCAGTGAACGGGAAAGCGGGATTTTCTATCTTTTGAACCGGTGCTCAGAATTGAAATCTAATGGCACCGATGTACTCACAACCCCTGTAATTGCTTAAGGGGACCTTTACCACAGTTGCGTTTTAAGCAGGTTGAGATTTTGTTTTTGGGGTTTTAGTTTAAAATAAATAAAATTGTGTGAACAATTTTATTTTATGTCTTTGGGAGTTATTCTCTCCCATGGGAAGTTGTTGGTGGAGCCCATGACCAACCAACTTCCCATGAGTGGATACTTGAAAGGTGGGGCCCACACGAGCCCCAACCTTTCACATCCCTATAACTCTCCTTTAACCCCCCATTTAATCTCCCTTTAACTCTTGAACTTCTCCCCCTCTTAAGTGCATGCCAACACCTTTTAATTAATGAGTTCAACTTCTTAAATTAATTAAGTTATTTGAATTTTGGAATTTGAAAAGCTTGGAATGTGTTAATAAAATAATGGGAGAGATTATTTTATTAGGTTGCTTGGTTAAGTGAGGATTTTGAGAGAGTTGGGAAGGATTTTATTCATCTTCTTCATCTTCTCCATCACCATCGTTGAAGAACGTCGAGACTTAGACGAAGAATGTGATGAATACCGACCCTCCGATGGAGAACACGAAGGCACCAACGACGTGACTTCTCTTCTTCTTTCTTCGCGTCAAGGGAGGAGGCATCACCGCGGGGAACGTCGCCATCGACAATGACGCTCACTCCAATGACGAGTACCCTTCTTCCTTTCCGACGCATGAGTGTGAGAATTGTTAGTGTGTGACGAACACGACAATCGAGGAATCGATATCCGCCCTTTTTCCGAGATCGTCACCAAACGACAATTACGAGGTAGGGGTTTGTTTTTGATAATGGCATCTTCTTCACTTCGTTTTTCCCCTTTTAAAAATAATGAATGCGGATTATCAAGGGAAGATTGTTTCAATTTTAATTGTTATGAAATTGATACTTTGTTTCCGTTTTTGAAAACTCCTAACGCGGAGGGTGCGGGCCGTACGAACACGGCCCGACAACCCTCCGCTATTTTCTCTTGTTGTACGGTTTTGTCAGCGATGAAGCAACGAGACCGCGGTAAGGATTTGAGATCACTGCAGTGAAGTTCTCGACCCGAGGAGAGCATTGGCGCAAGAGGCGGTCAAAACGGAACACCGGTGCGTGACCGGTGGTCCGCAGATCTCAACGGCAGCGCACCACCCCGGCGTGGCGGCGCGCCGCCGGAGAAACCAGCCGCGGCAGTGCCGCAGCGGCCTTCAAGGCGGCCGGCAAGGCCGGCCGGGTGGTCAGGGCGGGAACCCTTCTAGGTCCCGCGTGTATGAAGAATGGCTGGTGATGGCCGACCGTTACCCTGAAGACCCGGGGGTTGAACCCCCGGTTGGCTGGAGCACCCCCCCCCCCCCACGTGGGGGGCCTATGATTTCTTTAACATGGGGGGGGGGGGGGGCTGTGCCCCCCGTTTTCCTCGACCCGCCGATCGGCCAAACAGCCGAGCTGAGCTGGCACCGGTCCGGGTCGACCCGGACCCGGGTCGGGTTGACCCGGTTCGGGCCGACCCGGGGGGGGGGCTCGGGCCGGGTCGGTCCGGGCCCGAAGCCCCCATTTTCGGATCATCTACGGTCAAATTCTCATAACGTGAGCTGTAGACCTCCAAACGACTCTTCTTCAGTGGAAACACAATCCTTGGATCGAGACGGTCGTTTCGGTATATCGCACTCAAGGTTTCGAATTACTTTGGGTTCGGCCGGGTTGGTTCGGATACGAAACCAACCGGGCCCTCGGAGCGGAAACGCTTATATCTTGAGCTCCGGATGTCCGATTGACGTGCCGTCGACTTTGATGGAATCCTCTAAGTGATATGGATCTTTTGGATTACTCCACTCAAGGTTTGGATGCCGACGAAGTGCGGTCGGGTTGGTTCGCTCATGAAACCAACCGGGCCCCTGGAACAAAAAAGCCAATAACTCACAGACCGGGCATCCGATTGATGCGCCGTCTATTTCGTTGAATTCCTCTTGATGAGATGGAACTATTGACATACTTCGCCCGAGTTTTGGATGTAGTTGGATAGTGGCCGGGTTGGATCGCACCAGAAATCCAACCGGGACCTTGGAACAGAAAAGATGATATCTTTCAGAATGGACGTCTGTTTGACGAACCATCAGCGGCATTGGTGATCTCGTCGAGAAGCGGTCCTTATTAGTATACCCAATGAGAATTCGGGGTACAGTGGAGCTACGGTCGGGTTGGTTCGCTTACAAAACCAACCGGGCCCCTGGGAGGAAAAGACTAATAACTCACAGACCGGGTGTCCGATTGACGTGCCGTCTGTTGTGTTGAGACCCCAGTGACAAAGAGGTCCTTGAGAGATACTTTTTCAAGTAACCTTGTGATACTTGTAGTATCGACCAATAGCTCGTGGAGCGAACCCTCCCGAAGACGAGCGTGCAGAGTACGGAGACCGTGTAGCTGACTGAGACCCGACGACTGCTGATCGAACGACTCGGTGTGTTACAGAGGTGCGCTTGGTTGTAGCGTCACAGTGGAGCGCTTGGTTGTAGCGGCAGACCCACGACAGAGGTGCGCTTGGTTGTAGCGGCACATGGGAGCGCTTGGTTGTAGCGGGAGACCCACGAGAGAGGTGCGCTTGGTTGTAGCGGCACATGGGAGTGCATGGTTGTAGCGGCAGACCCACGACAGAGGTGCGCTTGGTTGTAGCGGCACATGGGAGCGCTTGGTTGTAGCGGCAGACCCACGACAGAGGTGCGCTTGGTTATAGCGGCACATGGGAGCGCTTGGTTGTAGTGGCAGACCCACGACGGGATAGCGCTTGGTTGTAGCAGCTGGCCCACAGTACTCGATAGGTGGAGTTCTATAGCAGTCTTAGGTTAGTGAGCAATACCTCGGAGTCGTGACAGGACAACTGTACACTCCAGAGACGGAGCTCTTCAGCAGTTACGGTTTCGATAATGAAAATCCTGGTTTGAGATGAGACTTTTGACCTTGTGTTACCTCATGATTGAGATGGGTCATTTGCTAACTTAGGTATATGTATGGGTATATACCTGGGTTGTGGTTATCCGTTGATTTCACAATCCTTGTGTTTCCTCATGATTGAGATGAGTCCCTTGATAACATAGGTATATGTATGGGCATATACCTGGGTAGTGGTTATCCGTTGATTTCATGATCCTTGTGTTTCCTCATGATTGAGATGGGTTACTTGATAACTTAGGTATATGTATGGGCATATACCTAAGTAGAGGTTATCTGTTGAGATCTTCTTTGTGGTTATCCTTGTTGGTTTAGTGAGACCTTGAGGGTCTCGGGGTCCCTACTGAGTATTGTTATACTCACCCCTGCACGGGCTATGCCCGCACCTCGTTGTGTTGGTTGCAGATGACGGGAAGTGCTGACGGAGTCCGAGTGTTCGAGGACTGGACGGTACCCGGAGGTGGACTACACGACGAGTCAGTACCCGGAGGTGGACTACACGACGTGACGATTCACAGAGGAGGTTGAATGATGAGAGCGTGGAGGTAGCTATCTGTACCTACCCTTCAGGTAGGATCCGTGGTGGATGACCAGGAGCTGCACTATCTGTACCTACCCTTCAGGTAGGATCCGAGGAGGACGACCGAGGAGCTTCTTCCTTCTTCCAGCTGTTTGTATTTTTGTTGTTGTACCTTGTTCAGTTGTAGTTGTACTTTGTTTTGGGTTTGTTTTTTGGCCCATTTACTTTTCAGCGTTTCTTTTGTACTTAGTGTTTTGCTTCTGCTTGTACTCTGTGATGCTTGTTTTCTTTTATAAAGGCAATGCCTTCCCAGTTATCGAGATTTTACGCCTTTGGTGCTATTCGCCAGCCCCTGGCCTTTGGAAGGCGGGCTTGGGGTAGTCACGGCACGGGCCCCGAGGACGGGTCGTGACAACCAATCATTGGTAAGGAAATCAAACCAAGGAATATATAATATTTTCTTAGGTATAAAAATAGATAATTTCACAAATTAAATTAATCAACTCAATCTTTAGTTCCTTAGAGGAAAACCAGTTGAGCATACAAGCTTTAGCATAAACTAGAATGTCTATTGATACATGTCACCTCATGTATATGTATAATATTGTATTTATATATACAATATATACATATATATATATATACATACGTAAAACTAGTCAAGACCCAAGGTGTAACTCAAGAATGCATTCATAATCATATGAGTATCATACTAAATAATGTACGACATATCCAAGGATCATAATGGAATAATAAGTGAACTGATGAACATCATTCAAAATTGAATAATGATATAATAATGGGCTCAAAAGTTTAGTAATGAGAATTTCAGATTAATTAGAACAGGGTATACAATATCTCAGGCACCTCAATCATAGTAAATGACGTGTGACATTTTGTCCAAAATCCATATCAAGAGGTGTGTCAAAATTCAAATCCATCAACACGAGTGACATGAATCACAATGTCCCATGTCTTAAAAACATTGTTTAGGATTTTTTATGTCCAAAACCCCAACCAAATTCACACAGTACTGATCCTATATATTGTAAGCTCACTTTCCCTATGAGACATTATCTAAGGTGTTTCGTAAAGAGGAACCCATTATCACATAAGAAACTATTTACATTCATTTTTATAATTAATTTAGTATTGTTACAATGTCCATGCGATAAGAAATTCTATAATACAAATAATTGACATAAAGTACACTCTAATCCATTATCAATTCATCTATAAAATTAGACCATTTAAATTATCACATAAAAAAGACCATGGGAAGCACCCATGAGCCTACCCCAATCATAATTATATAATTCGTTAAACCATTCCCTATAAATTACAATTAATTCCATTAAACAATTAATAGATATTAATGAAAAGGTATGTAATCAAATACTAATGGCCTATCCACCTCATTTAATTTACTAGGTTATCTCATAATAAGGAGTCTTGACCAACACATCTATAATGGTAGAATAACAGAATTGAAAAAAACTGAAAATATAACAATTTAATTGATCTCACCATACATGGTTGTCTGGGATGAAGTATTAAACCTCCAACCATGATAAGGGTTTCTTGTAAAACAATTTTATATTCTATAAATATTTAATTTTATGGTGTTTCTTGTTTTATATCGAATAGATGGATTTTTATTGTGAAACAAAACGAAAATAATTTAAAAATGAACAATCATTAGGAAGATACAAACCAAACAAACTACCTTATACCAATGATTCTTAAATCATCCAATATCATGATTTTATTTTGAGACAAAATGGGAGAAATAGATGGATCAGATAAATAAACTAAAAATAGGGTGAAAGAGTATGTACAAAAATAACATTTTCATTATAGAGATGAAATGAATTTTTTGAAAGAAGAGTATTTCATAAAACATGTGCATTCCAACATATTCTATGGAAATATAATCAAACCAATAATAAATAAGACCCTACCATGGAAGGGATACGAATAGAAGATAGGGCGTGGGGGAACTCCTAGAGAAAGGGGGGTAAAAAATGGGGTAGAATCACATTGTGGATCGAAGGGGAATTTTTTTCATTATTTCCATTTTAATGAGAATCGTGGTTTGGATACCCATTCTCCAAAATTGAAGTGATACTATAAAAAGTTACACCCCATCAGCTTGATATCCACATAGTTTTACAAACCATGCAAAAGTCAACAATACCTCTGAAATGTTATACATGCAAATTACATGGACTTGAAATGTTGGGTGCATGGTTTGACAAACAGTTTGGCACCCCCTTATAGGGATGCAATTATGGGGTACATGGTTTCTACTATCCATGTAAAAAATATAAACCTATCCTTAACATTCCAAAAGCATCTTCTTTGGAGCTGAATGATCTTGAAACACAATTGAACATCTGAGTCACAACTCATAAATTAATCATCATCTTAAAAATAAAACTTATGTGTTCCAATGCTCATATAAACATTCAAAGGATCAGTTGATGATTCATCCCATCCACCAAATGAAAAGACAAAATTATTTTGGAATTTTTAACCTGATCCAAAACATGTGGAGTAACAATCTAATCACCTTATAACTTCTCGTCCCCCAGAATCCTTAGGGGACAACATAAACATATCTGGGAAATAAAATGCTTACCCAATAATGTTTATCCTAATACATGATCACATCATCACTAGTTTAATCATATTGTCTCTAGAGATCCCTACCATAGGTTCTAACTTATAATGGCCAGGATATGGGACCATAAGGGTCATCTCGGTCTTGATCTCTCTCTCCACACAATCCTCCCGTCTACGGGTTATTTTCTCTATGGTGTGAGGTCCTAGACACCTAGGCTTCTTCTCTATTACTCTGTGCATTCTTGATAACTTGGTTCCTATGTGTTATGTGGTTGATGGATGGGGTTCTGGTAGAGTTTGGGGGTCATCATAGGATGCTTATCTAGTTGGGGTCATTGGTATGGGATCATGATAGGCACATCGTCTCACACCAATGTTATTAAAAGGTTATATAGGGCGACCACAAGAACACTCGAAGTCAAATTCATCCCCTTAATAGTTATTCTCTCGATCCTTATGGTATTTATTATTGTAATTTCGGCCCTGAATCCCCTAGTTCTATGTTGGGAGTATTATCAATGAATAATTATCTATCTCACACCCTTATTCATCAGTTTTTTTGAGTATTTAAATCATAGTTATCTTGTGACCATGTTAGGTATGACCTTTTTCAGCTTTCCATTTTCTTGGCCTCAGATGGTACTACATCTTCCCAGAATCCTCTTCAATTTTACTTTTCCCGTAGATCCTAACCATAATCTGTTCAAGCGTGATGGCTCCCATGGTTTTTTGGATGGTGTTGGTATCCTCAGTGATGGAATCCATGTTCTGGTCCCCTAGTATGGCGGTGTTTCTTCTCACCCTGGTGGGGTAAATGGAGCCCTCCCCTTTGGTCATCTTTTTCCAAGTGATTTGGTGACCCCACCCCTCCCTCTAGGCTTTGGCGGTCTGGATTCCGGCTCCGGGTGTAGTGTTTTTTTATCTGTGTTCACTAGTGTGGCAGAAGTGCATCATCCCAAGGACGAGTATGTTATTTGATTGTATCATGATGGACTCAGTGTTCAATGGGGTGACTTTCTAGTGGTGCTTTTTGGAAGGTTTGACCTTGGGCAGTGTTTCATAGTCATCCTGTTTTTGGTTTTTGGTGGATGTTTTATTTCTCCTATTGAGAAGGGAAGGTGTTGGATGGTGTTTCAAGACTTTCATTCTTATGTGTGTCCTATGTATTTATGGCGGTTCTCACATTTCCATAAAATTGTTTTAAAAAATTAAAAAAATCGGTGGTTGTAACTAATAATGACCAATTCAATGACATAATTTTTTCATAGATGAAATCCCATATTGAAACACAACCCCACAATCACATAAATTCTTATAGAATAATTCTTTAATCATGACCCAAAACCGATCATGAAGAATATAATTATTTTTCTTTATTTGATAAGAAGAGTAAAAACCCAGTCGAACACGCTTTAACTGGTCGTGATGACATATTCTTCAAAAGACTTAGATGACTCTTATATTCCACTAATAGCCACTAGTGACGTAGTTAATGTGGTTTCAAACCAAAAACATTCAAATAACATCATAAATTCATGTTGAACTTCTTCTAGTTGGAAATTCATAAAAATAATTGGGAATATGTTTTGACATGATGCAAAGAACTGATTTCGATACATATAATTGAAATTTCACCAAGGTAATTTTGAGTACACACATTATAATCCACAACAGAATTCCTAATAATTATCCGAGAATACCCATCCCTATAACCATATTAAAATACATTAAAGTTTTAAAATTACAATACAATGGCTGACCTCAGGATTCCATGACCCATCACATACAATGTTTCTTCCACCATACCATGTTTCTAATTTTTATTTTCAATATATAGTCAATTTTGTCTCTACATAATCAATATGATGTCATGATAAGTGAAATGGTCACGTTTGATAACACTTTGTATGGTACGAAATAGGGATCCACTAAAATTATACCCGTAACTGGCAAGCCACATTTCCTCAAGTGTGCCTCCCTGTATTCCGGAGGTTTCAAATTTTTTATGTGGGTCTAATGGTGGTACGTTAGGGAGATTATACCCTCATGATTAGAGTATAAAATTGGTATAACAATATTAATTAAACAATTATGGATTCGGATAAAAAGGATATAATAATGAATTCATATAAATAATAAATGTATAAAAACTCATTCATGGACTTGGAAAAATGTACATAAATAGACATTCAATTGGTAGTACATAAACATGAATAAACAAAATAATAAAGTCCCAAAATAATACCTCCATGAGAATTATGATAAATAGCTCATTCCTATTATTCAATTCTCCCATGAACATGAGTGTCAAAATATATCATAACATGATATTATAAACCTGTAACAATGATATCTATTCAAATATCAACTAGTGTCATGAACAGGGTGTTAGAGAAACTGATTATGCCACCAAAAATTGTGTATAACGCAATCCTATACTTGAATAAAATATAAAATTTTGTGTATGTGTAATAATAAAGAAATTCATATATAATTGAAATAATGTAATGATCTAGATCCTCAAAGGACATCTGGATGACAATGCAAATTTTTGCCCTACGTTGGAATGTCTCTAAATACATGTCACATTATATATGTATATATCAGTCTTCATGTAACTATAAACTATATATAGAGAAATATATATATATATATATGAATAAATACATAGTACTATCTAGGTTAGGAGGCATAACTATAGTGTCCATGAATAATCATATGAGTATTGTACCCAATTTAGGATTTCATGCCCAAAGACCCCAATAGAATAATAATGGATGTCATGAACATCAGTTTAAATTGAACAATGATAAGATAAGGTTCTCAAATTTTTAGTAAGGTTTATATCCCAATAATAAAAATAAGGTAAATGGGATCTCATGCTTTTAAATCCAAATCAATGGTGTGTGAAATCATGTCCAACATCCATATCAATAGGGGCCATGAAATATATTATCCTACAACCCACGTAATGTCTATATATAAGTCCAATGTACTCAAAAGTGGGTGTGAAGAATAATTTCCAACAACTGTAACCAAGGTCCCACAGTTATGATTTGGAATGATGTAATACCACTTTTCCCTTTGATCCCTTAACATCGTAATTTTTTAAAGAGAAACATAGTGTCACTCATGGTACAATATAAATTCATTATCATTAATAATATGATATTATAAAAATTACCATGAAATCATATAGTCCATAATATAAATCAAGGACCATGAGTACACACCAAGAAATTATCAATTCATCTATACAATTAGACCTTTTCATTTATAATATACAAAAACTCTATAGGAAATTCCCATGCCTCAACACCATTCGTCATGATCAAATTAATTAAATAATTTACATTCCATTAAAATTAATTCAATTAATCCATTTATCATCATAAATATAATGTTATATAATTTAAGACTGGTGGTTTATCTAATCAATTTAGTTTTACAATTCATCTTAAAAGAAGGGTTCTTGATAAACCCATCCATACGGCTGGTATAATAGAATGAAAACAAAAAAAATTACAAAAAATTTAATTTTAATCACCTTATATGGTGGTATGGGGTGATTTCATTGACCTCCAAACATAATAAGGGGTCAAAGGAAAACAATGGTGTTATAAATTGTTCATTTTAAGGTAATTCATTTTTTAAGGGAAACGATCAGAAGTTCTGGCATATGACAATGAACATAATTTATAAGTGATGAATATGTAAGGGAAAGATAATTATAACACCATACTTATACCAAATAAGAGTATGTAATTCCATAATATTCTTTAATTCATCTTAAAATATGATAATTTTAATGAATAGTCAAATTCCATAGATATAGGTTGAAAGTCCTATCACAATAATAGAATTTATGATTGTCATTTGATTAAAAAATGTAAGAATGCAGAGTCATATACATACCATGAGGGTTTAATGCATTCAATGATATGGAAATTGCACCCATAATGGTTAATAAACCCACCCCCATTAATGGGTGAGGCAGTTGAGAGTGTTGATAGGGTACCTGCTGGTGTAATGGGGATGAAAATGGGGTAGGAAACCATTAAGTGATGAAGGGAGAAAATAGTAATTTTTATCCATATAGTGATCATTAGGATTTGGAAACATGGTTTGGATAGTCGTGTTCTAACCATGTTGTACTACAATCTAGTGGTAGGACCCATATCAGGGCAAGTCACATAGTTTTCCAAGCCTTGTGCCATCCATGTGTTCCATTTGTTTTCCATAGACAAATCACATGATCATGTCGCCTCGTGCCAATGTTTTGAAAATCTATGTGAAACCAAGTGTTAGGAATCATGGATGGGGGGAGTTTTTTAACTAACAATGTAGAAACCATGTGTCTCTCATTACCATTCTAAAATATGGGTTTCCAGAACATGACACACCAAAAACACTACTATACAACTAACTAACATATACAGCCAGAAAACATATGTAAAAACATTAGATTTATGTATTTGAATTCACATATTTGAAATTAATGTATTGGTTTTCATTTTGGCTGATTCACTAAACAAAAATCTAATATTCTCTTTGAATTTTAAACCTATTCCAAAACAAGGGATGTTAAACCCATGATCATCTGATAGTGTATGAATATTTATTAGTTACCATTAGAAATTAATCTAATGTAATTAGATAAATTTATAAGAATAATTTTATTTAATGGGGTATTTAACACTCTGAAAAGCTTAAATATTATTACCCATAAATAAGTCAATATTTTCGATATCTTTCTCCTCACAAAATATCAAACATAATTGAAACCATGGTATAATTACATAAAATATAAATATTTTATTATAACCATTAAAAACCTATCCATATAGTTAGTTGAAATAAATAGTAGGAACTAATTTATGATTTATATATATAGAAAACAATGACTAATATTCATATGATTGGAATTTCATGAGTTTACCTAATATTTCTAATAAATTCATTTTCAGTTTAGAAAAGTATTTTTTATTTCTTTTATACTTTTGAAAAAAAATAATTTCTATTTGAAGAAACACGTGATTAATTATAATTTATTATGGATATTAAAAACTGGATAATTTTTTATGTAAATTACATGAAACAAGAATAATAAAAGTTTATATATGAACAATTAATTTTCAAATTAAAATCAATTTTCAATTTTATTTTATGATTTTATTCAAATAATGAAATTATAAATATTATAATTTCATATTAATAAAAACAAAATTCATTTTTTAATTTCTAATTTCATAATATACATATTTTAAATTTTAACTATTTTTTAATGGTGGGTTTTCCTTATAAAAATATTGATCCCAAAAAGCATGTAATATTTTAAGTTTAATTTTATATAATAATTATCTAGAAATTTATTAAAAATATTATGTAATAAAAAATGAAATTTATGCATGAAATTTTCAATTTTTAAATATTATTTAGACTTATAAAACCTATTGGAATCATTTTTATAGCTAATTTAAATATTAAATCAATATAAAAACATATTTTCGGTATGTTACTTAAATAAATTATATTCAAGGGATATTATGTTTTGGATCTCCTGAAAATATTCATATGTTTTTTAATAAATAAATTTATGTCATTAAAATGAGTATCAAAATATAATTTATACTTATATTTAAATTTAAATCCTAATGGTGTTATTTTTCTAACAACTATTTATGGTTATTAAATATGTTAATTTTTAAATTAAATCTATATACAAAAAATTTATTTGAAAAAAAGTGTTTTAAATTTTAATTAATAAGTATAAAATTTGTGTAAAGGTTCAATATTAATATTTTATATTAAAATTAATTAATAAGGTTAGTAATTACTTACCATGGTAAAATTAAATTATATAGAAATATTAAAAGTTAAAAGAAAAGACATAAATAAATCAAATTTTCCTAAAAAAGGAATGCTTGAAGTGAGTTTTGACCATAACTAATTTTATTAACTTCTTTTATCCATTTCATAACTTTTAATCTTTAATAGTAACCTAACATTATTGAAAATGTATGGTTTACTCCACAAACTACAAATTCCATTGCTTATAAAATTGTAACAAATTCAAAAAATAACTACACAACAGTACATCATTTTTTCATGAGACTATTAAATTTTTCATTCCCTAAAAAAATTCCATTAATATAAGACTATTTTCCGTGTTACTTATCATAAGTCCTTCAAATTAAAGGATAATTCCATGGAAAATTACAGTCCCCAATGTGAGTCTTATAAACTACATAGTTTTCTTCTAAATTATCTAAATTTAAATATATTCTAGAAACAATAATATAATAATATAATTATTGTTTATATTAATTAATGTACCTATATTGATTTAATTATAATTATTAACTCATACAAATAATCTATAAACAAAAATTATACCATTGATTTTTCATTGTGTATACTACCGCCTCCATAACATAACATGTTTTCTATTATGTCGCAATAATACAATTGTGGATGTAATGATGTTTTTAAAGGATAAATATAAATATTATGATAACATTAATGTAATGGTATAAAACATTATATATCATGTTAGTAAATAATCAATAAACAATTATCATTAATTCAGTCATTTAAAACTAGAAAATTAAGAAGAAATTACCTCTTTTCTAATTAATGAAATTTAAAAAATTATCATCTCTACATATATCCTTATAATTCTGATAAATAATACTGATAAACACTAAATAATATCATTTTACCCCACTTATAATAACATTACAAAATTACCTCATAATAATCATTCATTATATTAGGGTATGTTTATGTTTGGGTAAACATAATCACCATCAAGAATAATAACATGAATTTATATAATTGCTGACTATAATAATATAATTACTAGTATAATATGATATAAGTGAGTAAATAATATTTTTGGGATAGTTTATTTAAATATTTTATTAAATAACTAAGAAAAAACAATTCTATTATTCATAATCACCAAAACATGCTTCATATAAATATATTCATCAAGGATAAAGAATAAAAAAATAATGTAAGGATTTTAAAAAAAATAAATTATTATAAAACATACCTATAAAAAACCTTAATGACCTATTAATGATAAAATTTTTATAATAACTAATACACACATTGCTATTATGAATTTAGTATAATCAATTAGTGACTTATTAACGATTTTAATTTCTGCACCATAATATCATCATATTATGTATTCAATTATCATGAATATATTTTTATCATTGTCCTTTTATTTAATTTGATTTAAATTCAAAATCAAGTTCCCTTATTTATGTATATATTGGTTTAGTAATTTCTCTAGTATTAATAGTTTTTTGGTAACTCAACATTCATTCATTGTGTTATGATCATTCTCTGAAACATATTTGAAATAATTTGGGGACGTAATTCCTTCAATTATAAAATTTTTTATTACATCATGGTTCTTGGGGATATATATAATTACCATAAAAACATTTTGATAAATATTTTTAACTTATTATGATTTTATATTTTCATACCATTCACTTTATTTCTTCTGGTGGATAATGTTGATGATAATAATGTATTAACCTGTCTATATACTCATTATTCTGTTCAATTTTGACATCCTACGTAATTGGGGTTTTATAATGTTCACGTAGAATGTTTTTTCTATTACCATTAGAAAATAAAATAGCATTTATTATTTTTTTATTACAATAAATTCAATTATTTTCAAATTGAATATCTATTTTTCGATTATACAACTTCTTTATATCTATAATTTTTGATCAAGTTATCCCTTTTAATGACATAGAGATTTGTATTGAAATTAAATATAATTATTAAATCCTAAAATAGTTTAATCATGAATTGTTATTATATATTCTTCATTATACACATATCTATTTTTTATTCAGTAATAATGATATTTATAGAATTGTTTGAAATATCATGTTGATTATTATGGTGAATATATTGTAACTAATCATGTAAAAGGTGTGGACCGACATTATATATACCTTTAATGGATTGATAGGTCTCATGAAGAAAACATGTTGGGTTTTGGTGTATACATCTTGTCATTAAAAGACTATTTATTGGAATAATCCTTTGAAATTTGGATATTTTGACTGTAGTCTTGGGGACAAGTAAACTATCTATACCTAAGTCCCTGAAACCTGATTCTTATTGTCCATAATTTATTATTACATTTGTATAATATCAATATTATTGATATAAATGTTTTATTTTTTTCTTGAATATATTATACTTTTTGTTTCATGTTGATCCTGGTTTCATACGGTTTTTTTATTCCTCTTGCAATATGTATGGGTGGTATATGGTAATAATTGTCTTTTTATATGTTTTCCTTTTTGAGTATTTTTGCACACCCCTATTTTTACTTCTATTCCACGAGTTATAATTAATATTAGTATAAATGACATACTCTGATGGATAAAATACATAAAGGATATTGTGGGAGATATTATAGACTCCTTGTAGATTAATAAGTTGCTTATATTGTGAAAAAACATTTGATTGATATAATATACATTGTACTTATTAGTTTATAATGTGTAATGAATATCTAAATATCTAAACCAAAAATTATCTTTTATATGTAATTGATTTTATAAATAATATTTATTTTTTCATTTACGATATTTATATCCTAGATTTTATAGTTTGCATCAATGAAAGTATTGAAATTTTTGGTTTATGAGAATGAAATCTAAGACTGTTGGTTGGGGGAATCAGACTAAGTGACCCCCATATAATTTTAATGTAATAAATAAAATTGAATAGATAATTGGATCTTAAAAATGTACCTCTATGACAACTACTTACTTTTGAATCAATCCACGATATTCATTTTCAATGATTCTCCATGATCATTTATTTATGGAAAGGGAAACTATGTTTCAAGTCATGAATCGACATACCCAGAACATAAAACAAATTTTCTAACTCGATGGTTCTTGTTTGATACATTGGTTTCCTTCACATAAATCTATATAATTTTATCTAATAGGGTCACTTATCTGGATAATATCTATCCACATATTCCAACACATATTCTTCTAGTGTGATTTTTCCACACACACACACATGCCCTGGATAACTGTTTGGGAGGCCACCCATATTCACCACTACATTAAGTAAACAACACCTAACTATAATGTTTTTATCTTGTTAGGATCTAAACATTATTGCTAAACCTTATTGAAAATGGTGATAATTTTTTATGCCTCACTTTTTCCAATGGTGTAACACCCCTCCTCCCCAGAAAGTAGAACACCCTCATTGTGGACCCCATATATCAAACCTAGGTAGTTATACTACAATTATAGAGGGATGTAGTCTCTAATAACATTTTTAATGGACCAATATAGTAGGTCCATGAAGCATGTCATCGGAAACCATGGGATCTCTAGTAAAACCTTGGTATCCTATATAGAAAACAACAGGCTTACCCATTGGGTTCACTTATTTGACTAATGTCTATCCTCATAGTAGAACACATATTCTCCCTTTTTTCCTTTGTCTTGAATACTACATAGATTGGTAAAATTCCTAGTAGGTCACCAATTCTTACCACTCCTTTAATCCATGCATTCTTAAATATGGTGTTCTAATACCAAAATCTCTTCAAAATAAATGTGCAAATTTATTTTGGGAATCCTACATAATTAAAACTCCAAATCTATGTTTTCTTATTTTTGAGTAGGGCTTAGGAAGGATGACCTCCTAGGAAATTTCCCAAGGTGTGTGTGAGTGGGACAAAATCTCACTAGAAGAACTAATAGTGGAATGTGAGGATAGTTATTAGTCTAATATGCAACCCATATTGGTAATATCATGTGTTACGATGGGAAGGAAACTAAGGTATTATAGGATACCCATTAGGAGAGTTCACTAGGTTCATGGCATAGGGTTGGTCGGGTCAGTACAATTCATCCTTTTAAATAATTATTACTAAATTTTGTCTCCATTTGAGCAATTTAATCAATTTTATAATTCCTAAAATCTATTCTTATATAATTATTTTATCTCTCTATCTTAATAGGTCATATTCATATTAATGATATAGAAATATATTTGTGAATTTTTAATGGTTTGTTAAAAAAACAAATTTCTTCATATTCTTCTTTTTGTTGTCACTACAATTAATTTGATGCTTATTTTGTATTGGTTTTAGTTAAAATGACTAATCTATTATTTTTTTCTTAGTATAAATTAAAATAAGGGTATCCTAATCATATATGGTTCTTGGATTCATTTAAAGAAAATGGGTAAATATAACCCCTCAATCCTTCATTAAGAGAGGAGATATATGACAACATTCCTGATATTTTTCAAAACACTTTATTAAAATATTCCTTTTTAATTTCCATAATTTAGTTTTTTTATTGTGTTTAAATTTTTATTTTATATATCTTTTTATTTATATTTATTATTATTTTTATTAAATATAATTATTTATCTAAAATAACTTTTATTTTTTAACATTATTTTTTAATTTATAAAGGTAAATCACCTCTCTTATCATTTTATTCAATGACATACATCTAGCGTCTATAGGGATCACTATTTTTTTTTAAAAAAAATTTAAAGATATTTTCTAATTTTAATTTTAATAAAATATTTCATCATTCAATATTTTTAAAATAGAATCCTTCTAAAATACCCTTGGTTGTCCCTGTGGATGCTATATGAAAATTCATTTTTTAATAGTTAAATCATTAGTTATAAGAGAAATTAAATTTCTATTTTTCATAGTAGTATGTGATATAAATTTTGGAAAAACAGTATTTGTTAATTTACACCTTTTAAAGAATTTGATGATAAATAGACCCCTAATGACATGGATTCTATTCAAATTAATAATAAATTTATGGATTATGGATACTTTGGTTTAGATTATAATGAGTTTAATCACATTTCTATATATAGTGACACTCATGAAATCATGAAATTTCTAAGAGGACTTCATGAAGAAAAAAATAAAGTTAATTATAATTATATTTAAATTATTATAAAATATTTTGAAATCATTAGATTTTATCAAAATGAATCTATTAAATAAATTATAATATTCCTTGTTGGCATTTAAAAGGTTCAAAATTCTGTTAGAAATGATTTTTATAGAAACATTAGTGGAAAAAATACGTTTCAATTTTCATACATATTGGAAACACAATGTGATGGAGGTAGAAGATATAAAGGACATAATGAAAATGGAATCTGAGTAATTTATTATATATCTCATGGACTATGAGATAAAAATGAAGAGATAATAAAAAAATTATGAAATTGTAGTCTATAAGGAAAAAATGACCTCTTAAAAATTAATTAATTATAAATCTTTTGATGTTTATGAAATGGATCAAGCAGCCAATAATTTGAAAAGATTATTTCAGAGAAATAAATATTTATAATGTCTTGAATATTGAGGATGATCAACGTGAATAAGAAGTGATGTTCTTGGAATGAAAAAACATACGTACTCTATGGAAGGAATTCCCCTTTCTCAAAAATAATAGAGAAGAAGAATAAAAACAAGAAATCATTAAAGGTTTTCACATGGGGTTAATTAGTTGATTCGCTCCCCTAAAGGGGTCATGTGATGAATGCTCCTAGTTTCTCTGGGCCATAATATATGTTAATATCAATCAATACATGAATTCCTATATGTTTTTTTTCAAATTACAAATACTTATATTATTTTTCTAGTAAAAAATATATGATTCTTTAAACTACAATCATGATTAACATAAAGATGATTTTTTGAAAAATAAAATCAATTTTCATGGATGTTATAAAATTAATATAATATAATTCTTAATGAATATGATCAACTCACTATCCAAAATAATTATTAACAAAATTTACTTATAAACTAAATGAACATTAATTACCATCAACTATTTTTTATCTCAAAAAATCTCTTGTGAAATTCAAAAAATAAGAAGCAATATTAAATAATTGTTTTTCTTCTCAATAACCTATAATAAATATTTAAGGTTATTGTTTTAAAAAACTACTATTATATCCTATAAAAACATTTGAAAATGTAATATCATGGAAAAATTGAAATTATTTTTAAAAAATAAATAATTTAATTCAATAGTTTAAATGAAAAACATCTCAGTATGGTAGGCCATAAATTATACATCATTAAAACAAAATTTCATAGAGAAAATTATTTCTAAAATCATATCTGGGTTCAAAAATCCATCATATCATACTTAGGTTTCTTGAAAAAAGGGGTGAAAATTTTATAATTACCTAATTTGGTACGAAAATGCACAAAGAGTAAATCTCAAAAACAAACATGGTACACAGACAGAGTATTATCTGGACACAAATGTTGTGAACCCTCTAATTCTGATCAACATGAAAAACTCAATTGAGGATACATGGATTTCAGTGATAATGAAAATGTAAAATCATAGATATATGTACAATAGGTATTCTAAAATCAATTTTCAAAAAATATTTTTTGTTCATTGATTGTTTAAAACAAAATTATTAATTAATTTTCCAATTGTACTATCATGTTCTGAAAGTTTTTTTCAAAAACAATATTTCTAAAATTCTTAATCTCAAAAGAAAAAATGCATTTACCACTTTTCATTTTAAAAATATTTATATTATCAATTTAAAATAACTTTCTTCTCAAAATGGTAAATTTATTAATGTTAAGGATAGTTATTCTTTGTTTTTTAATAGATTCCATATTCATTGAAGACCAAAAACACTCTTTAAGATCAATTTAAATCAATTATCAGGAGATTTAGAAAATATTTATTTCAAAGATAATGTATTTTGTTTAACTTTAATATATGGTATTAAGAAAAAAAACATATTTCAAATATAAAAAAGAATAATTTAACTATAAACACCAAGATATTATTGAGATTGATCATTTTAGACCAACTCTAATCATAAAAATAAAATGAAAATAATATTATTTTGGGACTAAAGATGTATATAAAATTTAAACTTTGGTATTTTTCATGGCATTAAAAAATGTGGATGGTAAAGTATTTATAGGAATTACTATGAATATCTAAAATGAAAAGGAAAAAAATTCCATTGAAAGTGAAAATGGGGTGGATTTTTATAATAATGATTCGTATGAACATTGTGCTTCAAAATGTTATAATAATATATTTTCACTCCTAAATCACCTAAATAAAACAAGGTAGTAGAAAGAAGGATTAAAAATCTATAAAAAAATAATCCCTCTTTATATATTTTAAACTCCCTAATTAATTTTTGTCTGAGTATTTAAATAACACTTGTTTAATAATAAACAATATTCCCATAAAACCATTCCCTAAAAGACCCCTAATGATCTTTCGTAAAATAAAATTATGAGAGTTGCATTTTTCAAAGTGTTTGGTTTTAATTTTTATATTATTGATGTGAATTTATAGAGAGGAAAATGCTTCTAAAATTTGGTAAAGAACCATTAAATTTGTAATTTAACTCAATTAAATCTAACCGAGAATAAAATTAAATAACCAAATACAATGATAAATTCATTCATATCAAATTAAATGAAAATAATACTAAACCATAATCAATTATTTGTATTTACTTGAGCATATAACATTGGATGATATAAATTATCCTTCAAATAATATTGATATTTCATATCATTCTTTTTCCATTACCTAAATCATTGAGAAAATACAAATACTATCCATTGGTAATTATTGTTCTTGATTTGAAATCTGTCAACTGTACATGATGTTTTAAATTAATTTATGTTTAAAATAATTATTTTTTTCTTTTACAGAACCTAAAATCCATGATGATGATACTAATATTGATAATTGGGACTTTTCTATACAAGAAGAGATAATCTGATTCTAATTGAATAATTTTTGTACTCCTGTTGAAATACCAAATGATTATCCTATTATTGATATAATATGGGTGTTTATAAATAATTTTTATTATTAACGTAACATAATTCCTAGAAAATTTATACTAAAACTTACATTCAATATGAATACATTTATTATGGTTGTACTTTCCCCCCAATTTTATAGTTATAATTCATTTATGTCAGGTTGTCATTTTTCAAATTTCTTATTTTTAATATTTTTCAATGGATATTAATATAGATTTTCTAATTGGTTTGTTTCTAAAATATTATCTTGAATATCCACCACGATTTCAAAATACAAAATTTCCAAATTACATTTTCGGTCATTCAAATCTTAATATCTTTAATACATTCATCCCAGTATTTGTTTCAATTTATTTCAAGTCATTTTTTATCAAACAATTCTAAAATTAGTTAATAAGATTAAATATTATTTCTAAATGATTTTTATATATTATTTTAATATTTAAAATCATCATCGATGAAATAATTTTTCAATCAATAATGTAATATTTTTATAATTAATTTTTAATTCATATGATAAAATAATTTAAAACATGTTTGTTGGGTGAGTTAAATTATTTCATTATTTCAAAAATCTCACCAAATGAGGATAAAAATATACTTATCCAAATTAAATAAAATAACTAACTTCAAATAAATTTTCATATAGATCATGCTAGGAAAAGTAATACAACTTGGAGTATTTATTTTAAGTAAAATTTGGGTGATTATTATAAACTGGTTGATAAAAAGGTTAATAGAAGTGATATTAGGAGTCTCCTTTACCATATAGTGACCTGAACAAACATTATATGTAATTTTTTTCATTGGGTTCAATTTTAATCTAATCCAAAATAATCAAATTTAAAATACCATAAAAAGATTTTTAATTTTTCAAATGGTATAAAAAACATGGTTTAACATTTCGTGATGTAAACTCTTTTAATATTTCTAGTTTTTATACTTATTTTTGAATATTTAAACTAGATGTTAACATTAAAAGTCAAAATTATCACCTTCATGGAAAATCCCAAATATGTGGTCATATTAAAATTTAAAATTCAGTTTCTCTTTCTAAAGATGAAGTGGAATATATTACTGTAGAGAGTTATGGTGAAAAAAAGTACACAGAACACAAATATTCACATGTATTTGGGGATATCATTTTATCTTTATCATATTAAATTTTATAGTTCTCATTCCATAAGAAACTATAAAAATCCTATTTAGAATGCAGACACTATGAATATAGATATTTAATAACATTTTTAGAGACAACATTAAAAATTGTTGTATCATGTTCAAATACATTATAACGGATCATCAATTTGATTGTATTTTAAAAAACCTTTTTTCTATAGATATTTTCAATATTTTAATATGAGATATAATAATAACATGTTTATAATATTTAATACATATTCCCTTATTATTTATTTTTTATTTTTACAAAAACATTATTATTTATTGATATGGTATTTTCAGTTTTTTAAAACAACATTTTATATTTTTTTAAATTATATTTTTATAATAACCATGATATTATTATAGTTTTTTTTATTATCTATCTAAATATTTTTATTTTTAAATTTTATATTATAAACAATGGGGATAATGGGTAAATTATTATAAGAGAAAAAACATTAATGTTTAGGGGGAGATATATGACTAGTAAAAGTATAATGTTTTCAATGAAAGAGAGGGATCTTATTTTAAGAGGGAGACAAGTGATTAGGTACATTTAAATCACTTATCATTTCAAAATTCTTTATTTCTATATTTTCATAACAATTTTATCATCCTTTGTTATTTTCTATTAATCTTATGTGAGTATTTTAAATAAAAAATGGGTATATTATTGAACCATAGCTATGTTTCTATAATCCAATCCACTTAATGGGTTTTTATAGTTATTGTAAGTTTTTCTTAGTTATAGTGTATTGTAGTGAAGAAAATATAACCACAAATTAAGCAAATACATGGTGAATTCATCCATTATATTATGATGTATATTATGGTTGGAGTGGTGACCATGCCCAAAAGAGTGGGTGTTTTGATCTATGAATTCAACAATTTGATATGGATATGAATTATATAGGTATGCTATTTGATATGGGGGATTAGGAGTCTAATAATGAGAGATAGTCCCCAATAAATGGCCTAGGGAATTGAAATCTGTGTGTTGATGTCAGGATGGGAAAAATTGCCCGCCCCACCACGTTGAGTGTTATTATAGAGATCAAGTTATAATTTCTAGAAAAAATGTTGTAATACTAATGATAGATTTGAATTATCTAACCTTAACTAATTAAATACTTTTCTCAACCTAATATTCCCTTATATCTTTTAATGTATACAAATAATCTTTATGGGAGGTTGTGATCGTAATAATGAAACTCTTCGATAGCTACTTTATTTTAAATTAATCCATGATTTATTATCCCAATGATTCTCTAATCACTTCCAATGAATCTATATGCTCTTATAAATTTTAAATTTAAATTTGGAATTAAAAAAATTAATTTTTATCCATTTTCATCTTTCTCTCAGATCGAATTATCTCCAAAGCTCTAATTCCTCAAATAATATTCTTATTTATTATATATATATATCTCATAATCTGTTATATTCATCTAAATATTCTAGAGAGTATATATTGATTTGTAATAGGTTTGTAAAAAACAGTTATCTTCAGCATCTTCTTCATTTCATTGATCATAACCACTAAAATCTGGGTTATATGTTCTTGGTTTATATTTAAAAAGTAACTTTTTATGTTATTGGATTCCTTTAAAACAAAGGGCTACATACATCTTGTTTCGTTCTTCTGTCTCATTAGAATCAATTGTGAAATTTGATCGTCCCAAGCCTTTTTTAGGGGAGGAGATGCAAGGGATTAATATTATGCTATTTTTTAACTCCTTTATCAATGTATTCCTTTTTAATTTCTATAAATAATTTTATATTATAATGGAATTTTTTTTCTATTTCACTTGATTTAATTTGATTGTTTTATTATACAATAAAATTAAAATATAGAAAATCTATATGATTTTAATTAATTATTTCTAAATATTCATTCAATTAAAATTTTAACCCCACATTATATTTTAACCTCCAAACTATATTATCCAAGCAATGGGAAACTCTAGACTCTAAATAAGGACATAAAAAATTGTAAAAATAATAAAAATTAATATTCATTATAATCAGAGTCTAAATAAATAGATAAACACAATGTGGTCATAAATTCCACAAATGACTCTTAATAAACAATCATCAATCTCACTCAACGACAACCCCTTTTAGAAAATACTAAAAAAGTAAAATGTATATATTATGGACCTATTTTCATACTTGGGACAAACATACCCTATCTCTAAATTCCCATTGAGTTACACCATCATGATCCACTAAACATCTTATTCTGAACATTAAAGCATTGTTCAGGTCAATACACACACTCAGGTTCCAATATAGGGTGTGATAAGTACATCTCGATAGGATCTCACCATTTGATCATAGTATACATAAAAATATACATATTTTCCTGATGAGAAATTAAACATTTCCTAAAGTTTCCCCAAACATTGGGTGCTAACAAGGCCACAAAGACTTAGTGTGCATCATATCCCCAAGTACTGACCAGGTGACTGCAGAACCACATCATACATTCTTCCATTGCATACCAGAATCCTCCAAATTGGGGTTTCCCATGATAAATTAACAATTACTATCCCATATCAAAATACTTAGGGTAATGTGGCATCCAAACCTCGATCCAACATGCAAAAGAACTAAAAACAACCATATATCTATAACTCAAACCATAACCTCATGAATTGGGTATGGAGCAACCATTTTCATATCATATAATATCATAAACCATCCCCTATGGTGGTTCATAACCCAATATTCATAATTAATGTTCCACATACTTCACATTGACCAATCATCATAAAATCTATAGAGGTTATTCCAATAACACTAAGACATCCTTTCACTCCCAGGGAGGTCACAAAAGGACACCAACCCATCCCTACAGAATCTTGGGAAGTCCAATAACATAATTCCCTCGTCTTATTCTTTGTGTAGGTAATATATACAAGGATTTATAGTCTATAACATAAGTATGAAGCTATTACCTAGGATTTAGTTGCCTAATACCTAGCCCCTCATCGCAACTAGTCTCTTCTCAACCATTACGGAATCCACTATATCCACTAGACACATAAGAACTCTTCCTATATTTACCAAATCATACCCATCACCCCTTGGTGACACTATAAATTTCATGTTCATAGGAATCCATACCTAATGGTTTGGACCACATCCCCTTAATGAACCCGCAAAAATAAGAGTCTGGATACCAAAAAATATTTCATTTCACCACTCTCCATTCACTTTGGTATCCTAATTCTATATCTAGATCAAAAATCATGTCATGTATCTAGGTTCCATATAAAATATCCTATGAGAGATATCTCACCATTTAACTTAAATAAAACCCCTAAATGAGACATTATGTATTATCCTTGAGGACTCATCTATCTCATAGGGATTATCAATCCTCATACCACCCGCATTAGTGTGTCACTCCTCAAGGATAATATGTGTGACCATCCAATCATTCTTTACAATGCCTAAGCTTATTTTAACCTTAAAAATACCCATATAAGAACAAATCATGGTCAATCCACATCTCATTCCATGCCCTGACACCTTCCCATGGTCTCACATCATCTTAACATAACGTTTTACCCTTTGAGAAACAACCACAATGTTATTACAACTTCCCCAAGTAATAAAAGACATAAATTGATCATTAGAGACACGAAATTATCTTGTACCTTATACATGGAAATTCCATGTCCATATATACTATAATCGGGCCCATAAAACATGTATGTAAAATACATTCATTCAAAAACATGTATATTATCCTATAATAAATGGACCACATACCTCTATCATAGAGTTTCCACCAGAACATGTTCATTCGTCACTCGAGCCTACATGACCACCCGATCTCATGCCTCACAACATACATCAAAAATAATTAATTATAGAAAATTATAATTAAATATTTAATTAATTTCAAAGAATAATACATATAAAAACTATTCATATATATGCACCATAGTGAAACTTCATTCAACAACCCACATAAGGTCTGTTGCACACATATATCAACATTCCACCGAAAATTCCTATCCACCAAAATTTGAGCAACCATTATTTTCTTCACATTTAGTAAATCCCTTAAATATATTATTTATGTGTATTATATTAGCTAAAATTAATATGAAAAACATATATAAATAATATAAAATCCCCCGTTATCCACCACGCAAGAAAGACACTTTGATATTATCCAATTCCAAAATGCTTTGGTGGAATCCACCAAAAAACTAGAATACATTGATGAAAAATATGGGTTAGAAACTAGGAACCCCATTAGAGGTAATATGATGGATTAAAATAATGAAAACTAATTTCAAGGACATATCATTGACATATGTGTTCATTGGGATAGGACACATGGGGAGGATCCAACAAAACCATCCGCACTTTATCGGCTAAATGTGTAGGGGTTTGAGCCCTCTTTTATATTGAAAAATATTCCATCACCCATTTACCAATGTGAAAAAATGTTTTATGTAATGATAAACTATTTTAAGAACCCACAACCAAATATCCTAAAAATTAATTTTGTGAATCCTTGTTTTACGGTGTGAGGGGTCTATAGAAGCACCTTCCTACCACCCGAACACTCTGTATCTCATCAAATTATCTCTAAAATCTCTATGAAATCAAAGGTTTTCAATCCATTTTTAATGATAATATTTTTATACATTACAATGTTACAATCCCCAACTAAAATAACTGCACTCAAAATTAAAAATCCACTAAATAGAAAATTCAAATCATAGCTAAAATCAAACAATCCAAAAATCCACAGGACATTAAAAAATTCAAACCATTACAATTCCAATTCAAAAGTATCTATAGAAAACCTCACACATTTTAATATAACATTAAATAATAATTAATTGTTTGGAAACTCTTAATATTCAATACCCAAAAATTTATAAGTTCTTCCCCAGTGCAATTCTGAACACCTACCACACTATTCCCTATTAGTTAACCCACCCTCTCTCTACCAATTATAATACTAAAATTATGCTCACCACAATCATCTCCTCTAAAAACCCAATGTTTATTCAAATGATTCAACCCCATTATCATTTTTCCCTAGCATTAAGGCTCCATTCATAGTGAATTACTCTGTACCATACTTCTCCCCACTAAAAACACTCACATCCAGTGGTCCAATAGCCCACCAAAATGGTTCAAATATTGATCCCAATGTGGTTTCCATATCACCACATTTAAATTCACACAACCAATGAATAAATTATCTAAAACTGATCAACTTCATCTATAAATGATTCCTCAAAAGAATCACTTTCCTAAAACATGTCATTTTCACAAACAACCCCCGCTCATAATGTCGTTCTTGTACACTAAACAATAACACCATCATTTGTTACTTAACCCTTCTATGTTAAAAATGCCAAAGGAATATCATCTAGAGGGTGGGGGTGAATATAGTAGATTAATAATTTAAACTTGAAAAAATTATTATTAATGATAATTGAATATGTTTACACATAGAAAATAGAATACATAAAAGAACACGCAGAATTCTTATTGTTCATTATACTAAATTGGACCTAGTATACTCTTATACCACTATAATCAATGATCGATGAATTTTTCACTAAATAGATTTTTGAAGGGGTATTCTAGCCTAATTACAACATAAATTTTCTTGTGGATGTAAATCCAGGAATCTTAAATTTTTTATCTGGAGTAAAAACCCAATTACAACACTAAATTTGGACAATTAAAGTTAAATCTAAATAGTAATGACTTTAGAATATGGGAGCCCCAACTTGAAGAAATAAATAAATAAATAATGGATGACTTTGATTTTAAAAGAATAATTAGAAATTGAGAGAATATGCGAGATTTACGATGTATAGTAATAGTTATAATAATCTATGTGGAAATATAATATAAAAAAAATGATCACAAGTATTTTTTCACTAATGTATCTATTATTCTATTTAAATAAGTCATCTAATTTATAGAAGTTTCTATTCATATCGTTAATGATATTCCAATTGGTGAAATCTTATTTTCATAGAACATGTATTGTAAAAGACTTCAGTGTATGGAGTAATCCTCTTTTGGCTTTGAAAAGTTACTATTCTCTTAAATTATATCCTTTTAACATGTCTTGAAGCCTATAAATATGATCCATGAAAACTAACAATCTGGTCTCCCATTAGGTAAGGTAATTCAAATTCAAACTCCAAAATTATTTATGAGAGATAAAACTATCATTCCACATAAAAAAATATTACTTTTTAAAATAATTATACAATGAAATAAAATAAAATTATAAAAATTAAAATATTCGAAATATAAATTCCATGTTTATGTGTGAAAAATGAATAAATAAAATCACATTTTAAAATTGATTTTAATATATTAAAAAACTTCAAGGTAACAATACTGTTAATATGAAATAAAAATACAAATAAATAAATTGAAACACATAATATAATCATGAAGTAAAAAAATATTCAAAAATAATAAATAATATAGAATACTAAAAAAAATAGTTTTTAGAAAATTAAGTAAATAAATAAATTGATTGGGTGTTTATATTTTCAATTATTTATATTCCTTATGTTAATAACCATACTGTAATTTCATGACATGTTTTCAGTTCATGTGACTCTGTGTTCATTTTAAATAACATTGGTTCAGTTTAATTATTGGGAGGTTTTGAAAGCAATAACATTAGATATCAACCGGGCTTGATAACTTTCTTTCACTATATTTAGTGATTGTGTCATATTTTACCAATTCATGGGTAATTGTTTTTTTTCACATATGATATAGGAAGATATACAAATTATTCTTGGAGAGGCTCTATTTCTAAAGGTAAATGATAAAAATCATGTTGCACTACGTAACAATAAAGAAGAGATTCAATTTAAATGATTCTACATGTTATGGATGATATGATTGTTTGATAATATATAATTTATTATAACGATGGAAAAAATTATTCTTATGATAAATAATCCATGATCTATTGTCTTGAGGTCAATTAGTGTGCTATTTGTGGTGATCCATGTAGAAACATCAATGATACGATGGTTGTAAGGCTTCCAATGAGGTCCCCATTTTCCAAAATATGAATACATAAGGGGGTATCGTGAATTTATAAATATTCATATAGTATGTTTAAAAAAAATGGGGTAGGTTAAAAAATGATATTCGGGGGTTTACATGTTAGCATAATTCCTCATGTTATAACATAACAAAACAATCACAAAAGGGTAAAAAAATATCTCATGTTGTTATATGACATTCCATTATGTCAAACGTTGATTATAATGTCTTTTGGTAACTTTATTAAATTTCTCATGTGGTAAATTCATAAAATACATCATCTGGTTACATAAGACAAAAAACATGTGGTCACTCGAAAAAATACAAAAAACATTCACTTTGAAAAGGAAATGGTCATGGGGTTATTATAAATTAGAATGTTTGAAGATGTTTTAGACCCTCTAAACATCCAAACCAGAAATGGGTACAACAAACTAAAATGTAGATAAATCAATAATTTAATGCCCCAAACTCAGTTACCTAGAGTTAGTGCATTATTACATAACATTGGCATAATCACAAAAGATCAATTCTCGAAATACTGATTAGTGTAGTGGTCTTGGAAACACTAGATACATTCATAAGTCTTATATTACATGATAAAATGGAAAACTACAACCACATAGTCTCCATAGACCACACAAATATCTTTTGGAACCATGGTTGTCTTTTCATGAATTGGAGTATGGTTGTGTTTGTGGTCAATACACAGTGGATGTTTAGAATATGTTCCATAAAAGTGATCTTACAGTTCAAGAATTGAAGGTGGCACCATTTTTTAGTGTTTGCAAAATTTCTGGACCTCAAAATTGAAAAATGGAGAAAAGTGTTTTTGGAAAAGGGACATGAACGTAGATTACTTGGAGGCATGGAAACATGCGCTCCATATCTTTTTCCATATTAGAATATCAAAATATGGAAAAGTAAGAAGGGGTGCCCATGTTTTGGGTTTGGTTGCGCAAGTCACTAGTGTGGCAGAGACTAGGGCAGCTGGACTTGCATGCCGAGAGGAGTCTTGTGCACCGTCGTGTAGGTGTCCAGAATGCCTATATATATAAGACCACCCCTCCTCTTTTCATATGAAGTTCAGACTTAGAGAAAATCAGAGCTCCCATCACGCAGGTGTTGTGTTCGAACAAGTAGAGGTGGGTCGTGCCAGTTGAACTTGCGCGATAGTTGTTAGATGCACATCCAAGGTGATTTGGGTGAGAAAGAGTGTGAGTCGCCCAAGTTTGGAGTTGGTGAAGGAGGTGTCGCGCAGGTGGTTTGGAGACACTTTCATGCTAGGATTTGAAGAAGCATGACAGTTCACAGTTGAACGCCAAAATCGGGTTGGGTATAAAAGGGTGTTAGTCACACATGTTTCAAGATGAGGAAGTGAGTGTCATGCAAGTAGTATAGGTGAACTTGTGCGCCATCCATAAAACTTGCGCACTGTCTTGGAGAAGCGCTCCAGGTGTGGATTGAAGCTTTCCATTCTTTTTGGGGTTGTGTGAATGCTGGAAGTTTTCCAGATACCTTTGGTGGAAAGTGAGTTTAGTATACGGGTGGATGTTTGACTTCAGAAGAGAATCTAAATACAACAGATTATGTATTCATTATTTATGATAAACATACCTTCACTTTTATAAACTGACTGGGACTTCACCAAAGGCAGTGAGCCCGGGGGAGTCAACGGGAGTGACCTGAGGGACGCTGTAAGCTATCACTGAACAGTTGTAAAGCCAGTGATCCTGGGATAGAGTGACTGTTCCCAAAACTTTGTAATCCACAACATGTGAAGAATAGTGGAATTTGGTACAACCGAAAACCTGTTAGCGAATGCTCCTTAGACGATGACCTTACTGGAGAACCAAGTAAAAGGAGTTGTGTAATCTCTTTTCATGTGAATGTTTTGATTGTTCTCATATTCATTATACAGGTTAAACTAGTTTCTACCGATGTGGGAACACGATCTGTCAGTTTAAAAGAAAAAGTTGACACCTTGATCCACCCCTCCACTCTCAGGGTGTTCCGGGGTCCTTCAAGTGGTATCAGAGGAAGTTTGCTGGTGTTTGATCAGCTTTATACCGCCATGGAAAATTCATCCAGTGTTAAGGGAGTTCCCCTATTTGATGGAAGTAATTTTCGGATTTGGAAGAACATAATGTGATCTCATCTAAGATACCTTGGAATGGATCATCGGTTTTCTACTATTGAAGGTATACATGTTACTGATCCAACAGGGATGGCTATGATTGATGCAGATAGGAAAATTCTTGATGTCTATGCTAAAGCACATAATTCTCTCACCGCAGCACTTTCTGATCAGATATATCTAAAAGTGATGTCATGCACCTCATCAAATTCCATGTGGGATAAACATTAAAATATTTTTTATGGAGATAGAAAAGTGAAGGATGAAAAATTACAAGTCATTCACAACAGGTTCGATGATCTAAAGATGCATCCCATTGAGAATGTCGATTCCTTCTTCAATCGAATTACAAAAGTTGTTGGAGAAATTCAGGGTCTACGGGAAGAAATCAACGACGTAGACACTGTGAAGAAAATATTAAGAAGACTTACACCCCTTTATAATTCAATGGTTTCAGCCATTGAGGAAGGAGATCTTTCCAAACTTTCTCTGGATGATCTACTATGTAGCGTGGTGGTATATGAAATGAGGGTCAAATCCGAAGATGCTACAACTCGAGTGAGCAAGGAAATGGAATTTAAATCCATTGAGAAACTGATAATCTCAAAATATTGTGGTGGATAAGATGATGAGGAAAAATAAATTCATTCTCTCATTGAAAAGAAGTTCCAGAAGGGAAAAGGTAAATTCAAATGGAAGTTACATCTAGCTTGCTTTCGTTGTGTCAATGTTGGTCACAATGACTCCCAGAGTTCAAGAAAGATAGATGATGAGAATAGCAATTCTGAAAACATTGTGAAGCCTCCAAAAAGGTTTTTCAAAAGGGGATACTTCAATTCAAGGTTGAAAGTACCAAAGAAGAGTTTTTTTTGTGAAGAGGAAGAAGATGATAATAAATTATGAGATGAAGAAGAACCAGCATTTAAAACTAGGAAACCTGCTTCCATGATGGCCACTGTGAAAAATTAGAAGATACTAGTGGAGAAAATCACTTTAAAACTACTGCAGATCCCATGTTGCAACATAAGTATGCTGTTAGTAAGCTTAAGATTAAATGTAAGTGTTGAAATAAGTGTAAATCTATTACAGAAGAATCAACTAAATATGTTGATCAACATGAAGCTGGATTGAACGACTGGAATAATTTTTGAAAGTGCAGTCTAAAATACTTGAAATAAATGATGATATAGTGGATCCGATGATTGGAATTGAAGAGCCAGAAAAGGTCATCAATGACCTCACCTCCAGACAAGAGGAAAAGTCCAAGACTGCTGAGCGTCTTGAGGAGGAAGTTGTTACTATTAGGTGTAAACATGAAAAAGATTAAATTTCAAAATAATCAATGAAGAAATAAAGTTTGGAAGGTTCTCATATTATGAGCTGTTGTAGAGAGAAAAATGTGGCTCTAATGGAGTTGAAAAGATTTTATATGATCAAAGACCTTCCTGCATGGGAAATAGTAGAATTGGTTATGAGGTAGAGCCATCATATGCTGCAAATAAAGGTAGCCAACATAAAGGAAAGCTGAAAGTGGGTGGTGTGGAAAAGTCATCTAAAGTGCTGAAACAGAAACCCCCAATTCAATCTGAATGAAGAAAATAATATTATCCTCTAGTCTCCATGAAAAAGGTTCCGTCAAACTATTCTCCCACTGAAGAAGGAATGAGTATAAACAGAAGTGAGAAGACATTTCCTCTCATGAAGTGTCAGTTTTGTGGATATTTAGGCCATACCATGTCTTATTTTTAAAAGGAAAGAAGAAATATGAATGGTGATGATATGGGATTTTAACGAAGGTGACCATATTCATATCCTAATTCTTTTAGAAGAAACAATTTCTATGGAAATAGTTTTTGTTGTTCTAACTTTGTTCATAACGCTGTGAATTGCAGGAAGACAAGGGACATGGACACCTCATACCGGTGTTCAAGGAAACTCAAATATTGTCAACAAGATTGTGTTGCTCTTACAAATAGGTTTTATCCTCTCAAAGAAAACATCAACTATGAAGAACCAATGTATAAAGATGAGATAATTGAAAGGCCATCATTGCTCTATACTCAATCCAATGTCTCATGGAAATAAATGTAGAAAATTGAGAAATCCAACCTTGTAGAGGTGGCCCTCAATGCTACAAAAAGCAACAGTACCTGGATTTTGGATAGTGGGTGTTCATCTCATATGAAAGGTAATTATGGCCTGTTAATGGATATCAAAAGGAAGGTTGATGGTATAGTACGATTTGGTAATAATGGAGCTCTGAAAATCAAAGATAGTTGAAGTACTGAATTAGCTAATGGAGAGCTAAATAAGACTGAAGTCCTTTACATAGATGGCATACGTCATAATCTACTAAGTGTGAGTCAGCTCTGTGACCCGGGACTTATAGTTACTTTTAATCAGAAAGGCTGTGATATCAAGGGAAAGACAGGAAATTCACTTATGAAGGGATGTAGAACAAAAGGAAACTTGTATCAGGTTGATAGTAAAGAAATTTTTTGTTACATGACCGTTGAAGAAGAAAACAATATGTGGCATCAGAGACTGAGACACATCAATCAACAAGACATGGAGAAAATATCAGAATTCGGGTTTTTCATGGACATTCTCAACCTGAATCATGAGCGTGAAATGTCTTGTGATGCTTGCATTCCTGGAAGGCTGGTCTGCAGTTCATATCGTCTAATGAAGAAAAGGGCATATCATCTTCTTGATCTAATTCATATAGATGTATGTGGGCTAGTAAATGTATCTCTAACTCATGGAGAAAGGTACATTTCCATTTTCATAGATTATTATAGTAGAATGGCATGTGTTATGGTCATTAAAAGGAAAAGAAAAGTGCTTGACTGCATGAAAACATATCAGCAAATCACCGAGAATGATACTAGACGAACGATCAAATTGTTGCGATCTGACAATGGAGGGGAATACACATCCATTGAATTTGAAAATTACCTGGAGAAGCATGGGATACAACATGAGGTAGCTAATGTGAGAACTCTACAAAAAAATGTATTTGTTTAACGTAGGAATCAACAGGTGATCAACATGGCATAGACTATACTGACTGAGAGTCATATTCTATGACATTACTAGAAAGAGGTTGTTGAAGCTGCAATGTATATTCAAAATCGAACAAAGAATTTATATGGGTGAGAAGAATACACCATATGAATTGTGGCATGGATGGAAGACCCCTTTGAAATACATTCGTGTTTTTGGAAGGAAATACTTCATCAGAAACAAAGAAGGAAATCAAGGGAAGTATACTGACAATGCAGATGAAGGAATTTTCCTCGGATACTCAATGAACAGTAAATCCTACAAGTGTTTCAACAAGCTATTAGGAAGAATTTTGGAAAGTAGTTATGTTAAGATAATTGAAGAAAAAACCACAAATTCATCAGGGATGTCATATGCTGATGTGATATAAAGTGAGAAAGAAGGTGAACGTGGAAAATATACAAATACAGAAAGAGAGGAAGCTATACAAAAAATTCAGTAGTCACATCATGATGTTGACTCTAAAGAATAATATGTAGATGAAATTATGGATGGAGAGAATGCAACTGAACCTAACAGGAGAAATCGAAGAGCTGAGATTGATCAATCTAACATAATTGGGGACATGAATGCACCCACAAAAACAAGGAGGATGAGGAATAACACACAATCTGCATTTTTGTCAGTTGTGGAGCCATCCTCATTTGAAGAAGCTACAAAGGATGAATCATGGATGAAAACCATGAATGGAGAGTTAGATCAGATTGAAAAGAATCAGACCTAGGATCGTGTCTAGAGACTCGAAGGTCACAATGTTATTGGTAAAAAATGGATCTTCATGAACAAGTTTCATGAGAATGGAAGTGTTATTAGAATCAAAGAATGACTGGTATATAAAGGATACTCTCAGATTGAAGGCGTTGATGTTGAAGAAACCATTGCTCCAGCGGCTGGACTGGAGTCAATCATGATTTTCCTTGACGTGGCATTCCAAAGAGGATATAAAGTATATCAAATGGATGTCATGATAGCATTATTGAATGGTGTACTCTAATAAGAAGTCTACACTGAACAACCAGTGGGTTTTATTCTTAGTACTGAGGAAACAAAGATCTGCAAACTGAAGAAATATCAATATGGTTTGAAGTAGGCACCATGAGCATGGTATTCCCGGCTGGACTCATATCTCAAGAAGTTGGAATTCAAAATAGGATGAGTATACCACAATATATACGTGAATAATTCTCCAAAAAAATCATTTCATTGTTCTAGTCTACGTTGATGACATTATATTTGGTCACAACAGGAAGAAATCTGTCGATGAATTTCCCAATAACATGAAATCAGAATTTTAAATGTCAATGATTGGGGAGCTCACAATTTTCATGGGGCTGTAGGTGATTCAAAGGAAGAATTACAATTTCATTTCTCAAGAATAGTATGCAAGAGATTTTCTGAAGAAGATTAATATACAAGAATCCAAACCAATATCAACTCTGATTGCAGTTGGAACCAAACATGAAAAACATGAGGATGGGGCATCTGTAGACCCCGCTATGTACAGGAGGATAATTGGGAGCCTACTCCACCTGACAGCGACACAGCTAGATATTGTCTTCACAACCTTTCTAGCAGTCTGCTTCTAGGGTAATCCAGAGGAGGAACATATGACATGAGTAAAAAGAATCATGAGGTATATACAAGGTACTAACAATTGTGGCTTATACATTGCTGCAGGAAGAGACATTCAATTATCATCATTTTCTGATGATGACTGGGCTAGGGATGTAGTGGCCAGAAATTCCACCAGTGAAGGAGCATTCTATATTGGGAATAAATGTGTTGGCTAGTTGAGAAAGAAATAAGAAATTACTTATCTTAGTACTGTTGAAGATGAGTATATCTCTTCCACAAAGGCATCCACTCAACTGATATAGATGAAGAAACAACAAATAGTTATTGGTGATGAGGTGAAGCAACCAATGGTAATTTACTGTGATAACAAGAGCGCAATTGATCTTACGAAGAATCATGTTCAGCATTCTCGTACAAAACATATTGAAATCAAGTATCACTTTATCAAAGAAAACGTTGATAAAATATTGATTAGAATGGAACATGTGGGAAATGATGAGAAAGTGGCTGATATCCTGACCAAGCCATAGTCAGTGGCTGTTTTTGAGATGCATCTGTTGAACCTCAGTGTTAAGCCACCGCCCAGTTCTTTAGGAGGTTACACAAAACCCCTCTCCCCAGTTATGTTAACTATTTTTAATCTTTTTTGGATATGATGTAGGTTTATGGGGGAGATACTATCCAGGGGTTGTTTTGAGATGTTTAATGAGAAAATACCAATCTTTGGGTTTATTTACAATGGGGGAGAAGGAATAAATTCAGGTCATGTTTGGTATCACGATGAGAATTCAGTGATTGGATAAGAAGGAATTATTTGGACATGTAATGATTCTAGGAAAATTTAAGAGAAGTTCCTAGGTGTAATTTAGAAATTAAAAAACACGGGATCCCAATTAATGCTTCACCTCTTGGTTTCTACACCGATCATTTCCCACGTAGAATTAGAGTGTTGGGTGTGTTGATTCTTGCATTTTTGTTTTTTATGTGGCTGGTACTCTATTGAATTTATTTTCTGATTTCCAATAAACCCAAAGGGGGAGATTTTTGGAACCATGGTTGTCTTTCCATGAATTGGAATATGTTTCTTTTTTTGTCAATCCACAGTGTATGTTCAGAATATGTGCTAGAAAAGTGATCTTACAGTTCAAGCATTAAAGGCTTCACCCTTTTCTAGGGTTTTCCAAATTTCTGGACCTCAAAATTGACAAATAGAGAAAAGTGTTTTTGGAAAAGGTACTTGTGCGCCGATTACATGGAGTCTTAGAAACTTGCACTCCATAAGTTTTTCAATATCAGAACATCAAAATATGGTAATGGAAGAAGGGGCACCGATGTTTTGGTTTCGGCCGCACAAGTGACTAGCGCGACAGAGACTAGGGTTGATGGACTTCCACACCGAGAGGAGACTAGAGCACCATCACGCAAGTGTCCAGAATTCCTATAAAAAGGGGACCACCCCTCCTTTTTTCTTATGAAGTTCATAATTAGAGAAAATCAGAGCTCCTGTCTCGCAGGTGTTGTGGTCGCGCAAGTGGTGGTGGGTCACACAATGTTGATGGTGCGTGACAGTTGTTTGATACCCATCCATGGTGTTTTGGGTGAGAAAGGCTGTGATTCAACCAAGTTTTTAGTTTGTGAAGGAGGTTTTGTGCAGGTGGTTTGGTGACACATGAGCGCTAGGATTTGAAAAAGTGTGACAGTTCATATTTGCCCGCCTAAATCGGTTTGGGTATAAAAGGGTGTGAGTCGTGCAAGTTTGAAGTTGAGAAAGTGAGTGTCGCACAAGTAGTAGAAGTGAACTTGTGCACCATCCTTAAAACTTGTGTGTTGTCTTTGAGATGCACGCCAGGTGTGGATTGAAGGTCGCCAGTCTTTTGGGGGCTGCGCAAAAGATGGATGTTTTCCTGATAACTTTGGTGCCAAGTGAGTTTAGTCTACTAGTGGTAGATGGACTTCAACATAGCATCTACATACAACCGAGGATTTATTCATTAATTATGTTGAAGAAACCTTCACGTCTATAAACTGAGTGGGAATTCACTAAATCCAGTGAGCCAGGGGGAGTCAACGAGAATTACCCGAGGGACACAGTATGTTATCCCTGAATAGTTGTAACGATAGTGAGCCTGGGACAGAGTGACTGTTCCCAAACATTTTTAATCCACAACATCTGATGAATTTTGGAATTTGGTATGACCGACAACCTGTCGGCGTATGCTCCTTGGACTTATCCCATAGTGGTAAACCAAGTAAAAAGTGTTGTGTCCTCTCTTTGCATGTGAATGTTTTGTTTATTCTCACATTCATCATACATGTTAAACTAGTTTCTACCAATGTGGGAACAAGATCCGTCAGTTTAAAAGATAACGTTGACACCCTGATTCATCCCTCCCCTTTCAGTGTGTCCTGGGGTTGTTCAATATCCCCTTATACTATCCCTAAAGGCCATTCATAATATAATTATTCATATCATTGGAAAAAAATAAAACATAGAAAGGGGTTAGCTCAGATGCTCAAAAAGGATAACAATATAGCGGAAACATTCATAAGTAAGCATAAACATTTAGGGAAATGTATAACTAAAACAAAAGATTTATAAACATCGACTTCAGTATAACATGGAAAAATACAATTAAATAATGCCATTTACTTACTCACATGGATATTGTACTAGTCGAATAATCACATGAATTATAAATAACCACTTTCATAATGATGGAATGTATAATGAAAGACTTTCATGACCACATAGTCAAGGCCTCGTGATAAGACTACAAATAAGATTTTGTCAAGGCCTTATGCCAAAACACTAGTTTGTCTCATGAGACCTACCGATGCATCGAGGAGCTATAGCGGGCTCCACCCATCACTTACTAAGTCCAATGCATTACTCATATGAACAGGTTTAAACATAGCATAAACATTTATATTAAAACTAGCATATGAAATGTCAATACATTATCCATAAACCATGAATGTTATAAAAATAACATATCCACATTCAAACATATCAAAAAACATTCAATACAATATGGATGTTTTGTATCATAATAATTCAACATCAAATAATCTTAAAATCCATCAAAGGATGTTGACATAGATGAAATCAAAACTATTTGATAGAAATATCTCTTTTTTGAAAACATTTAAAAGTCACATAATTATAAAATAATATATTTAATTTAAAGACATTCTTATAATATGGTAGGGGAATATTTGACAATTTTATAATGGCGTAAAATAGCCGCACCCATTATATAAGTTAAAAAATATTGTCTTACCTTAATTTTGTCGAAAAGGTTAAAAATGACCTTGTTTGGAAAGCAACAGAAAGATTCCCTTATAAAAATGTTTTTAAAAGTAGAAAAAGGTTATAAATGACTTTAACCCATAGTCTATAAAATACTATGAATGTTTTTAAATAAATTTTTATGAAAAATGGATGTGGATGATAAAGAGGTCCCAATAGATAATTACGTATAAACAACCATGGATAATGAAGTGATTGTAGAATTAACCATTACCTTCTAATTGTCCATGGAAGATGGTAGGTTAGCCTCTTGTATAATAGTGAAATAATTGTTATTAAATTATAAAATAATCATTTAAAATAATATGATATCAAATATGATCTTTTAACATTGCTTTGTTAATAATATCTTAGTAATATCGTTGTTTCGAATGCTAATAGATTCATTTTCCTTTATATTATTTGTTATGTGAGCCATATTTGTTTTGGATGGGATGCATGTTATTCATATCAAGAATTATATCAAGTATATAAACATTATTTTTAATCATCAAATGAAAATTATTCTTGAATGGATATGATGCAGAATGAATCTCATCGTGTTCGTGGAGACGGTAATCCGTATGTACGCCCGAGCGACAATATCATTTTTTTTGTTATTAAAATAAATATAATTGGATTTTATATCATATATACAGAATAATTATCATGTTATATTTATTATTTACATCAATTAAACATCATTATTATACATATCCAAATAATAATTTATTGAATAACAGTCACACCATGACGTGGAGACGGTAAGTCGTACGTACGCACGTATGGTGACATTTCATTCAAAGGATAGATAAAATAATGAATTTGGTTGTACCATATTTATAATAACATCATAGTATATATAAGATAGTAGAGTCATTATTTTATAATGTATACAACAATGAGAAAGGAAGTGGAAGAAGAAAGGAACTTGAAAGTGGTGGTGAGATATTTACCTCTTCTTTGGGGTCTTCCTTTTCATTTGATCAAAAGGGATCCATAAGATGGAGTTCTGACTAAAGGAAGGCCTCTTGGATGAAGAGAGGATATTTTATATGGTATTTGTGTATATTTTGGTAGAGAAAAATTGCATGGAAGGTGTGAATTAGATAGAAGGGGTAGTTCCCTTTTATAAGAGGGGTGAGGGGTAGCTTAGGAAACGCTAGAAATATTATTTTATAATAAAATCAATTTCGGTTACTAATGGCTCTAAAATGGATTATTTAAAGTCTATGGTGGGGATTTGTCGAAAACCACTCAACCAATAGGTTTTAGACAGGTTTGGGTCACAATATTAAATTTATCTTTTAGATTTTAAATTTTAGTTAAATAGTTTGACATTTACCATGTCTCTTTGTATTTTTAGATTATATGGTTAATAATCATATTATATACTTCCAAGAGAACCCCAATTGGTTAATTAATGGTACACCTATCATTATATATGCCTTTTGGCCGAACAATAGATTTTTAGGTATAGAATATCAATTAATAATATAATATCTGTTTTAAAAACTCTTTTATGTCAATTTTGACACTATTTGGTTTTTTGTTTTTTCTATATTTATAACAGCATTATTACTTCGAAAAAAATTCATCTAACAAACCCTGAAATGTCATATTAAACTAAAAAATTAGTTTAATTAATAAAAAGTCTCAAATTACATTTATATGGATATTTATAATATCAATTATTTTAATATTTCATTAATTAGGTAATTAATGCATCATTATTTTGTCATAAATAATTTAAACTATTTAATGTTTAAAAAATATAAATAAAATTCCATTATGTTTGAAATTATTTTATATTTCTAATAAATATTTATAGTATAATTTATCAAATGTATAATCCTATATTAATAATTTTTTAGTTATTAAACTTTGATTTTAACTCTTTTAACTATTCATTGAATTAAATAATTATAAGTTTCATAATCTAATCCAAGTGGACCAAAGAGGTTCATATTTTATTAATAAGGTTATTTTTGGTCAAACTATGCTTGTCCAATATAATGATTACATGATTCTGGGTAATAATAATATCATTTCTACCCTTAATTACCCTATTTACATTTAATCATGGTTAATAAATGTAAAAAGTTACAATTCACCAAGAATTATTTTTAGCTAATTGAACCATATTTTACTCCTTTATATTAACCATGTCTCTTGGATTTTCGAAATTCCACTCATATAAGTGTTAAAATTATGTTTTATGTGAATTTCATAATTATTCTAGGAGTTGGGTAAAAGACGGAGAAAAGTTCAATAAAATTTTTATATGTATAAAATTATTATAAACTGACTCCAATGAATTACATAGAACATATATAGTTATTATCTATCTATTTTGACCTAAAATAAATTTAAATAAATTGAATAATTATTTATAAAAATATTCGGTTTTAAACTACTACTCAGTGTTTTTCAATATTGATCAAAAATTGAAAGTTTTCAAAAAATACAAAAAATTTACCCTAAGATAATTTCAATATTCCGAATCCAAAAACGAAGTAAATTTTGAAAGATAAAATTTATAAAATTTCTAAAGGTGGTTAATACTATTCATAACAGCTAGTTTGGTTGTTTTCGGTGTGTTAGAATCTCGAATTTGCGTACAATGAAAGCTATTGAATTATTCAATGGGAAATGTACCATGGAAGCTTGCGGGTTACATTCTCCCCTCCTTCAAATAATTTCATCCTCTAAATTTCTAGATTATTACTTCATAGAAATAGTTGGGTGCTTCTTCATCATATGTTCCTTGGGTTCCCACATTGCCTCTTTTATCTTATCGTTTCTCCATATAAATTTTACTAGAAGAGTCATTTGGTTTCTCAATACTTGTTCTCTTATATTAAGAATCCTAACAATTTCTTCACAATAAGACAGATCAGGTTCGAGTTATAATTCATCACATGCGAGTACATGCGCTGGGTTAGGCAGGTATATTCTCAACAGTGATATGTGAAACACATCGTGAACTTTGGAGAGATTTAGCGGAATTTCCAAACGGTAATCTACAACCCAAATTCTTTCTAGAATTTCGAAAGTTCTGATGTAACTGGGACTCAATTTACCCATCTTAAAAAATGTATAACACCCTTCCTTGGAGATACCTTCAAGAAAACATGTCCTTCTAAATGAAATTCCAAATACTTCCTTCGGTTATCAGCATAGCTCTTCTTGCATACTTTGATCCACATTGATGTGATTTTGGATTACCATCACCTTTTCCATTGTTTCCTCCACAAGTTCTGGGCCTATGAGTTTTCATTCACCAACATTATCCCAACAGGTTTGTGTGTGACATCTCTTTCCATATAACGCTTCATATGGTGTCATCTGAATACTTGAATGGAAGCTATTGTTATAAGGAAATTATACCAGAGGTAAATGTTGATCCCACATACCCTACAATTCATATGAGAAGGATCTCAACATGTCTTCTATGGTTTGAATAGTTCATTCTGATTGTCCATCTGTTTGAGGGTGGTATGAAGTGCTCAAACAAAGTTCAGTATCCAGGGCTTTTTAAAGACTTTTCCAGAATCATAATATAAAACATGGATCACAATTATTAACAATCAATAGGGGTACCCCATGAAGTCTTAAAACTTCATTAATATACAGTCTTGCAATACGTTCAAGTGGTAAATCTTATCTTATAGCAAGAAAATGTGCTGACTTGGTAAAATGATCAACAATGACCAATTCTGCATCATTCATTATAGAAGTCTTTGGTAGTCCCATGACAAAGTCCATTGTAATATTATCCCATTTCCACTCAGGTATAGGAAGAGGATTCATGACTCCTCTAGGTCGTTTCCTTCCAGCTTTCAATTGTTAGCAAACCATACGTCTTTACCCTAAATCAGCAATCTCTCTCTTCATGTTGTCCCACCAAAAATGATCCTTCAAATATCTATAAATTTTGGTGCTCCCAGGGTGTATAGAGAAATTGGAACTATGAACATCTTCAAACAATTCCCTTTTTAGATCAGGTATATCAGGAATCTAAAGTCCCTTCCCAAATTTCAAAATTCCATCTTCATACACAGAGTAACTCAATCTCCAATCATTCACAACATTATTCTTCTTTTGAAATTATTCATCATCAGTCTGAGAACCCTTTATCCTTTCTAGTAAATATGTTTTGGAAACCATTTGAAATGGTATTGATGTTTCACCTTCCATGGTAATTCCCATATCCACCATCACTAAATTTATGAAAATATGATCTCATTCAACACCCATCGTGTTCAAAACACCATGATTCTTTCTACTCAAAGAATCTACCACCTTATTTTCCTTCCCTGGGTGGAATTGTATCATGATATCATAATACTTTAGTAGTTAAATCCATCTCCTTTTCCTCATGTGGAGTTCTTTCTGTGACAAAATATACTTCAACCTTTTGTGATCAGTATAAATGTCACATTTTTTTCCACATAGATAGTGTCTCCATATCATCAAATAAAATTTTGCAGCTGGTAACTCAATATCATGAGTAGGATAGTTTTTTTCATGAATTATTAGTAGTCATGATGGATTGGAAATAACCCTATCATTCTGCAAAAGGACACAACCAAGTCCTTTCATTGAAGCATCACAATAAATAACAAACCCATCACGCCCCAATGGTTGAGTAAATATAAAAGAATTGACTAATATTATCTTTAGTTCTTCAAAACATTATTCACACTCTTTTTTTCCAAACAAATTTAACCCTTTTACATTTGAGCTTCGTTAGTGGGTTAGCCAACCGGGCAAAATTCTGGACGAAACGTCGATAATAACCTATTAAACCAACAAAACCGCATACCACAGTTATACTCATTGGTGTTGGCCATTCTTATATTGCTATTGACATAGAATGATAAACGAATATTCTATCCGTAGTGAAAATATGGCCAAGAAAAGAAATCTCATGAAGCATGAATTCACACTTTCTAAACATCCCATATAATTCATGTCTTCTATGTGTCTTCAGGATAATGCGCAAGTGATATTCATGATCTTCATAGATTTTGGATTATACCAAGATATCATCAATAAATACCACTACAATTTCATCATGATATTACTTGAAAAAACTATTCATTAGATCCATGAAAATAGAGGGTGCATTAGTCAATCCAAAAGGCATTACTATAAACTCGTAATTCCCGTACCTAGTTCGAAATGATGTCTTCGGAATGTTTACCTTCTTCACACACAACTTATGGTATCTAGATTGATGGTCAATCTTTGAAAAGTATTGATCTCCATGCAGTTGGTCAAATAAATCATCAATTGTTGTTAAGGGATACTTGTACTTTATTTTCATAGCATTGATCCTCCTATAGTCGATACATAACCTCATAGATCCTTCTTTCTTCTTAACAAAAAGGATAGCCCCCCCCCCATGGAAAAACACTAGGGAGAATAAATCCATTATTACTCAATTCCTCTAGTTCTTTCTTTAGTTTCACTAATTTCATAGTTTCCATTCTACATGGGGTCTTCTATATGGGCCTTGATCCAGGAATTAAATGAATGGAAAACTCAATTTCTCATTCTGGAGGATGTCCATGTAAATCTTCTAGAAACACATCAATATATTCTTTCACAATAGGTAAATACTCTATTTTAACATTCCTTTCCTCTCCCATTGTTATTTCATTCTCTTCCTTCACAATAATTGAATTTATTTGAGCTAATGGGTGTGGATCTAGATAAGAATTAGGTGGTGATGATTCTGCTCTAAAGATAAGGTGTTCTTTATCATCATCATCAAAAATTGTAACCTCCTTATTCTTAAAATAAATAAATTCATCATGGTCTGAAATCTAATCTATACTGAATATTGTATCAAATTAAATCATGGGTATGACGATGAGATCAGCAGATAAAGAACACTTATATGCTCTAATGGGGATTGATTCACAAAACATTATTGCAATGATACTTCCTTTAGGAGATTTTACTGACAAATCACTTGTTAAATCAAATTGGAAATATCTAATTTTCATATAAAAAAGATAAGATATGAAACAATGTTACGATCCAGAATCAAATAAATCATTGGGTAAACATGAGGAAACCATTAAATTACTTGCCACCACGTCTTTTGAAGCTTCAACCTCAGTTGTAGTGATAACATAAGATTGGCCTTGATACGTTGTAATTTTCTGAGGTAAGTTCTTCTGACACTTAGGAAATTCATTTTCATAATGTCCCATATCCCTTTAATTGTATCATTGAACATCAGTAGCTTCTTTCATCCACTTTAAATCATGAGCTTGGGGCCTTTTTCCCCACACTTTTAACAGACTACCATTCCCTTCAAGCAAGTACCGTGGTGTTTCTTACCACATGTACTGTAGGATGGATATTCAACTTTTCCCTTTTCCCCTTATTTTTATTACTAGAGTGACTAGAAGATCTCTTCTTCTATTTCTTTTCTTTAAAGTGGTAAGAAGTAGATAATTATTTTTCTTTCTTGATAGAACATGAGACAATATCTTCGTACAATGAGAAGGATTGTGACACAAATGCTCGAACGAGAAACGGATTTAACCCATCAAAGAAATGATCAATCTTACTTCTTTGGTTAAGTATACAATCTTCAGCATGCCTCGCTAAACTTCTAATGTTAGCCTCATACTTTGCGAAATTCTCATCCCTTTTTTTCCTCAGACTCAGAAATTTTCATTCCATATCTGCTCAATGGTCACGAGGAAATTAATATTCTAAGAAAAGATCATTAAACATCCTCGATTCCATATTTGATAATTCTTCATCTTCGTTTGTGTTTTAAATCAATGACCACCATTGATCAGCATCTCCAGTGAGGCGGTAAACTGCCTTGACAACTTTTTCCCTTTCACTACTCCCCAAGGCATGGAATGTTTTCTCTAAGGAATTTATCCAATGATAATCTACTAATGTATTTTTACTCCCATTGAATGTTGGTGGTTGGTTCCTCATGAAGAGATCTATCATTGATCCTCCACGCTGCGAATCAGGGTGATCCATACAGTTAAAGTTATTATTCATAATCTGAGTGAGTTGTCCCGGTATAGTGAAAAGATGATCAGCACCAGTTGTATCACCAACTCCACTATAATTATTGTGAGCAGGAGGGAAATCCCTAGATGAATTGGGTGTATTGATATGGTTTCCATTCCTTCCACTAGGAGCCATTTCGAAATAATGGAATACACTATATTAGTTTATGAATCGCAACACATAAATCCAAACATGTAAAACACTTAACATAAATTGAACTGTTTATGGATATAATCCATAATCATAAAAAGATTTTCATTGAGGAAGTATATACTCATAATCCCTTTATAATGCTTTGTAAAGAAAATGAAAATTATCCTAAGAATATCCCACAGGAGTCTTGTAACCAAGAGTGCAGTAAGTCCCGTTGCCGTGCATTAGTTCCCGTTGGTGTCTAGCTCAAATCGGTGTTTTCTGGTTTTACCCCTAGGTACATCTATACTAGATCCGCCTATACAAGATCGTATCCAGACAGGGATGTATTTCTAGGAAAACTCACAGAATATCTACAATACCAAAATTCTAGGATGTTCGTCTATACTAATCCTCAAAGTCCATCTTATGGCTATGTGCTCTAATAAAAGTTTATCTATGTCTAGCTTCCAAGGTTTGTACTATACTTCCTCTGATACCAAATGTAACGCCCCAAACCTAGTTACCCAGAGTCAGTGCATTATTACATAACATTGGAATGATCACAAAAGATCAAATCTCTAATGACCGATTAGTTTAGTAGTCTTGGAAATACTAGATACATTCATAAGTCATACATTACATGATAATATGGAAAACTACAACAACATACTCTCCATAGTCAACAGTAATATCCCCTTAGACTATCCCTGTAGGTTACTCATCAAATACTTCTTCAAATATGAGGAAAAAAATAAAACATAGAAAGGGGTGAGCTTAGATGCTCGGTTAGGATAACAATATAACGAAAACTTTCATAAGTAATCATAATCATTTAAGGCAATGTATAACTAAAAGAAAAGACTTTTAAACGTGAACTTCAACATAACATGGAAAAATAAAATGAAATAATTACATTAAATTATTAACATGGATAATCTATTATTCTAATAATCACATGCAATATTAATAACCACATTCATAATGATGGAATGAATAATGCCAGATTATCATAACCATATAGTCAAGGCCTTGTGCCAAGACTACAAATAATATTTTTTCAAGGCCTTGTGCCAAGACACAAGTTTGTCTCACGAGACCTACCAATGAATCGAGGAGCTATAGCGGGCTCTACCTGTCACTAACTAAGTCCAATGCATTCCTCATATGAACATTTTTAAACATAACATCAACATTCGTATTAGAACTAGCATACGAAATGTCAATAAATTATACATAAACCATTAATGGTATAAAAATAACTCATCCATAGTCAAACATTTCACAAAAACTTCAATACAATATGAATGTTTTGTATCATAATTAATCAACTTCAATTTAACATAAAATCCATCAAAAGATGTCGACATAGATGAAATCAAAACTATTTGAGAGAAATATCTCTTTTCTTGAAATCATTTAAAAGTCACATAATTATAAAATAAAACATTTAATTTGAAAATACTATTATAATCTTGTAAGGGAAGCTTTAAAGATTCTATAATGGTAGAAAATATCTGCACCCACCGTATAAGTCAAAAAAGGCATTCTTACATTAATTTTGTCGAAAAGGTTAAAAAATACCTTGTTTGGAAAAAAATTGATATATTACTATATAAAAATCTTATAAAATGTCCAATAAGTGTATAAATGACTTTATCCCATAATATATAAAATAGTAATAATGTTTTTAAATACATTTTTAAGAAACATGGAATGTGGATGATAAAGAGGTCCCAGTAGATAATTACGTATAAACAACCTCGGATAATGAAGAGATTGTATAATTAACCCTTACCATGTACTTTTCCTTGGTCTAGGGTAGGTTAAACTCATGTATAATGGTGAAACAATTGTTATTAAATTATACAATAATCATATACATTAATATGATTTCATATATGATCTTTTAACATTTCTTTTTTAATAATATCTTAGTTTTATCGTTCTTTCGGGTGTTAAGAAATTCGTTTTCATTTATATTATTTGTTATGTGAGTCATAATTGTTTTGGGTGGGATGTATATTATTAATATCAAGAATGATATCAAGTATTTAAACATTATTTTTAATCATCAAATGAAAATTAGTCTTGAATGGATATGATGGGGAATGAATCTCATCGCGTTCGTGGAGACGGTAATCCGTACGTACGCACAAGTGAAAATATCATTCTTTTGTTATTAAAATAACATATAATTTCATATTATATCATATATAGAGAATCATTATCATTTTATATTTATAATTTACAACAATTACACATAATTATTATACCCATCCAAATAATAATGTATTGAATAACAATTACACCACGATGTGGAGACGTCAAGCCATAAGTGCACACGTATGGTGACATTTCATTCAAAGGATGGATAGAATAATGAATTTTGTTGTACAATATTTATAATAACATAACAGTATATATAAGATACTGGATTTATTATTTTATAATGGAAACAAAAAATAGAAAGGAAGTGGAAGAAGAAAGGAACTTGAAAGAGGTGGTGAGATATTTACTTCTTCTTCGGGTTCTTCCTTTTGATTAGATCAAAAGGGCTCCATAGTCTGGATTTATGACTATAGTAATTCCTCTAGGATGAAGGTAGGAAATTTTATAGGGTATTTGGGCATATTTTATTCGAACCAAATGGATTTGAAGGTGTGAATAAGAGAGATGGGGGAGTGACCTTTTATAAGAGGGGTGAGAGGCGCCTTAGGAAAAGATAGAAATATTATTTTATAATAAAATCATATTAGGTTTATAATTTTTCCAAAATAGATTATTTAAAGGCTATGGTGGGGATTAAATGAAAACACCTCAACCAATAGGTTTTAGACAGGTTTGGGTCACTATATTAACATTATCATTTAGATTTAACTCTTAGTCAAATAGTTGGACATTTACCGTGCCTCTTTGTATTTTTAAATTATATGGTTAATAAACATACTATATACATCCAATAGAAAACCAAGTGGTTAATTAATGAAACACATATCATTATATAAGTCCTTTGTGTTAACCGTAGATTTTAATGAATAGAATATCAATTAATAATATAATATTTTCTTTAAAAACTCTTTTATGTCAATTTTGACACTATTTGTTATTTTGTTTTTTATATGTTTATAACAGCATTATTACTTCAAATATATTTCATCTAACCAACCCTAAAATTTATTATTAACCTATAAAATTAATGTAATTTATAAAAGTCTCAAAATACATTTATTTGGATATTTATTATATCAATTTTATTAATATTTCATTAATTTGGTAATTACTACATCATCATTGTGTCATAAATATTTTAATTATCTAATATCTAAAAATTATAAATAAAAATTCATTATGTAGGAAATATTTTTATCTTTCTAATGAACATATATAGTCTAATTTATCTTATGTATAACCTTATATTAATAATGTTTAGTTATTATTCTTTGATTTTAACTCTTTAACTCTTTTTTGAATTAAATAATAATAAGTGTCCTAATCTAATTCAATTTGACCAAATAGGTTCATATTTTATTCGTAATGATGTTTTTGGTCGAAAAATACTTATCCAATAGAATTAGGTCATGTGTTAGGGTAATAATAATATAATTTTTTCCCTTAATTACACTATTTAATTTTAACCGTGGTAAATAAAAGTAAAAAGATACTATTCACAAAAAATTATTTTTATCTTATTAAGCTAAATTTTACTCCATGATATTAACCCTGTCTCGATAATTTTTGAAATTCCACTCACAGAAGTGGTAAAATTACGTTTTAGGTAAATTTTCAAATTCTCCTAGGAGTTGGGTAAAAGACGGTGAAATGTTCAATAAAATATTTATATATCCAAAATTATTATAAACTAAATCCAATGAATTACATTGAAATCATATGTATTATACATAAATTTTGGCCAAAAATATATTTAAATAAAATAAATAAAAAATTAAATAAAAAATTCGGTTTTAAACTATAACTCAATGTTTTTCACTATTCATCAAAAATTGAAAGTTTTCCGAAAAAAAAACCAAAAATTCACCCTAAGCAAATTTCGATACTTGGAATACAAAAATGAAGTCTATTTTGAAATATAAAATTTATATCATTTCAAAATTTGGGTATTACTATTCATAACAGCTAATTTGATTGTGCGCGGTGTGTTAGAACATTGAAGTTGTGTACAATGCAAGATATTGCATTATTCAAAGGGAAACGTACCATGTAACCATGGGGTGTTACGAATAAGCTTTTTATTAGATAAAATAAAACCTCATTCTATCTCATATATAAAGGTATATTGAAAAAATAGTGACATTGACATGACACAAGATTTTTATACATAAATATTCCATATTTTTAAATGCTTATTCAATACATTTTTTAGATACACACCTATGGACTATAACAGTTTTGTTTCATTGGAGAATAGGTACACAATATTCTTAATCTATGAAATACATTCAAAATTTCCCATAAATATCTTCTTATATAGTACTCTTCATAGAGAAAACCTATAAAAACTATTTCATCAACACATACGGAGATGAAACATAATAAAGTGTGAGATCTTATGCTTTGTATGGGTAAACAATAGTGATATCAATTGATTTCCATATAAAAGAAAATAATATGTATAACTTCACGAGATCATGAGAAAAAATAAAAGGTTAATACTCAATCTATCTAATGAAATAAACTAGAGTCATAACACATAGCATTAATATAAAAAAACATTAATCATAAAAGTCATTGATTATCATAAATAAAACATGAACCATAAGTTTATATTATGAATGTGTGGAAGCATTAGAAGTACAGAAACCATTTAAAAAGTCAAGGTTAAATACTTAGACCAAAAAATTATAGTGGATCATATACCTCTATAATATTCCTACATCATAAAGGATCAAACAACACCAATAAATTCCCAATGTGGATTAAGAACATTGACTTTTTTCATATAGTGTATTAGGAACATTGACTTGTTTCCCATAGTGGATCAAGAACATTGATTTTTTCTACATAGTGGCTCAAGCACAAAAAATTGAATCTCGTAATTATATATTGAGAAAAGATATTTAACCAATGGAGTGAAGGGATACATAATTTTATTCCAACCCATCAAATAATGGAATAAATACATATCTGTTCAATAATATAATTAATCATATCACCATATCATAATCAGTGTAGAGGAAACAAAATTCTTAAAAATTTCGTCTATTAATTACAATATAACCCATGAAAAATAAACGGGTTTCATAAATATTCCATCATCATAAAAATAAAACATTCAGTGAATGAAGGTATACTATACCATTGGATAATATCTCTTGTAAAATATATGAATCTCCCAATTTTGTTTTCATTGATAAATTAAAAATCCATATAAAAATCATTAAAACTATTCATGAGGAGGAAAACCATTCTTTTTTGGAAATAATTAATTAAAATACAAAAATTTCAAAACAAATATTTTAAAAACATAATTTAAAATAACTATAAAAACATATAAATAAATATTTAAATAATTGAGATGTCATGAAAATGGGATTTTTACTTCATTCCATACAAGTTAAAAGAAAACATTTATTTGACATTGTTGAAAATAGTAAAAAAGTGCATTGTTTAGAAAATTATAAGAATAATAAATTTAAAACGATTTTTTGAAATTCAAATAAGGGAAAAAATAATTTAAAGAATAGTAAGATATTACGAAAAACATTATTGACAAAATCATTATAATACATGGACATATAAGAGAACACAATTTTGATCAAAAATAGAACTATAGAAAATTTAGTATTATTTAATAAATATAAAAAATAAATGAAAAAAAATGTTAACCATAAATGATTATATGAAAAAAAATATTCATGGTATTATTGAGGGTTTGATCAATAAATTTCATCTTTTGATGCATAATAAAATACAATCATGATGAATATAATTATGAAAAATAAATTCCATAACACTTTGGTATCATTTGAATAAAACCCTCAAAAAAGAGAACCATATATGGATATTTAAATATGTATAATTTTCATATAACCCATAATAAAATTCATTAATGGGTATCTTATACATTACATAATGGAAACTAGTGGAAGATATGTTGTGTGTCTCACAGAAGTAAAAGTGATATGAAATTGCATTACATCATTTGTATCATATTTCTTACACATTGGATCCACATTTACATTAATTATACAGTTTTATAAATATATTTCAGAACCATTATAATATATATCATATAATATATTATTTACATATAACCTTTTATTACCATTTATTAACAATTCTTTATGAAAATCATTATTACGGCTGATAGCTCCTTCACTTTTCATATTTGTTTTGGTTCGATAGTTTTGATATTGATACTTTGATCTGGGATAAATATTGTTATAATTTTAATCATGATATTAATATCATATATATTTATTTTATGTATATTTATAGTCATCCATAATGTTTATATATTGAAAAATGAATTACTTTGTTCATGTAGATGGTCATTTGTACTTACGCATGAACACTTATTTCATTTTTTTGATGGATGGAATAAAAGAAGGGTAAAAAAAGTAACCATTATATAAAAATAATTATATAATAGAAATAATTTATATTCCAAAAATTAAACATTATTACCATACATATAAAATATAAATGAAAAATTAATTGCATCGCTTCGTGGAGGTGGGAATCCACACGTACGCATTAGTGACACAATCATTTTTCAATAGATTTAAAGTTAAAAAGGTATATGTGATATTATAATTAAATAAGTATAATTGTTTCATGAATATCAAATATATATATATATATATAATATAGAAATTATTATATCCAACTATGAAAGGTGGTTATGTGAAACGAATGACATCGGTTCGTGAGGCGGTAGTCCTCCATACAAACGATTGACAATTTCGTTTTCGATTTAATGGAAGAGGATATGGATATATTGTATTTAATAAATATAATAAAATATATTTATATTTTAGATATTTTTTATTTCATCATAGTTTAATATTATTTAAAGGAGGTATAAAAGTAAATAAATTTAAAATACATGATTAATAACTATACCTATTTTTCCAACAACCTCTTTTGATTTATAACAAAAGCTTTCTTGGATAGTTTTTCGATACAAACAAGAAAAATTGGTAGTAGTAATGGAGTTAAGGAATGAATTTTTGTAGGAATTGATTGAAACAAAAGAAAACTAAACTATGTAATTAAGCGGAGAGGTGTACCCATATATAATTGAGTTTTGTGTCACATGTGTACATTTTTAATGTTTTAAAATATTGTCATATCACTGTTTTGAAAAAATGATCTAAAATGGATCATATTATAAATTAATAATTTTAGGCTCTAATATAACAAAACATTGTGGTTTCATAATTTTTATCACATTTTAACCTTTATGTTTTTAGTTTAACCCTAGGAAAATATGTTTTAACTTTATCTGTACTAATAGATTTTTTACTTTTTTAACTATTCATTAGGAAAAAAAATTAAGATGAAAATTTTACCAATTATTAATTATTCATTTTTGAAATATGGAATAAATTTTATAAAAATATATTCACACAATTATAGTAGTTTAAATTACAATTAAAACCCTAAACAGGTGAAAATGTGCTTTCTAAAGAAAAGGATTCTTTAAGTATAAACGTTTTTAATAAAAATTCTATAGAAAAGTAACTAAAATGATATAAATTGGACTAATAATAATATAATGTAATATAATTTTCTTTATATTAATTTATTTAAATTTAAGTATTTTAATTTTCAAAATAAAAATACAATTTTTAATAAAAATCATTATTTTTCGAAATTCATCAAAAAATTATTTTTTTCATAAAATTATAAAAATCAGTAAGATATAATTGGTAGATATCTAGTATTTTTTCAGATAATTTTCAGAAATAAATTTTCTAAAATTTTATAAAATAATTATTTTTAAATTAGTGCTAAAAAAGGGATTATACTATTTTTTATACAAGAAAATACATTTTTATTCGTAACAATGGATTTTTCCATATCCAAGGAACTAAAAAAATAGATACATTTTGGAAACTTTTATTGAATATAGAATTTCATTAAAATAATTCACCAACATTGATCAATTGATTAATATGAATACACATTGTGTGCATAAAAATTTTTTGTAGAAAAATATAACATTTAGTATCAAATGGTTTCTTTTTTCATATTTTTTTAATTGATATCCAAGTAATTCATTTTATAAATATGTAAACTATAAATTTTAAAAAATTATTAAATACAATTCATACAACCCAATAAAAAGCCTAATTAGTATCGATAATATTTTTTAAAAATATTTTAATAGTGTATCGTGGTTCATTTTAGCTTGGTGTTGCATCTAACAGAAGATAACAAATGAAATTAAATTTATATGAAAAAAATATTTTATAAGATTTCATGGTGTTGAATTATGCCCCCTTAAAATGACATCACCCTAAACTTATGTTTATCTGATACCAAAAATAATATCCTTAGATTTTCAATATAATTTTCCCATTGTTTAAGAAAAATATCCAATAAATTTCACAAATACAAACATTACAACCATAAATGTAGAGTTTATTTAGAGAAATTATACATAATATTCTTATTTCATGAATTAAATAAAACATATCCCTAAAATATCTTCCCAAATATTACTCTTCATAAAAATTCCCTACTTCAAAGCGTTCATCATAACTATGTACAAGAAAACATAATAAATGATGAGATTAGATTCTCTGTTAAGGTAATCAAGGTAGATATAAATCCATGATCATGTGAATGAATAAGATAAGAATAAGTATATAATATCATAACCATAATGTTCAATGTCAAACCGAATATTTGAATTATAGAAATAATGATTCATAACATAAACCATTATCATTACAAAAGAAATCAATCATAATAGTGAAAAAACATTATTAATTAATCCTGAAACAAAATATCATGTCATAATATTGTTGAAACATCATTAGTATAAAAACCATTCAATATGTCAAGGTTTATTACAAATACCATCAAATCATAGTGTATTATTAATCCATACCTATTTCCCCCAGCATAATTGATCATTTATCACCACCCACATCCCATAGTGGATCAATTAAATTAATATTTTTCCCATAGTGGAAGAAGCATATTGACTAGTTTCCATAGTAAATCAAGCACAAAGACATTCATCCCGTTATAATCTCATGAGATATAAAGAATTAACAAATTATTTGAGGGATATATAATTATGGTCCCACCCATGTCACAATAAAAACTATATATATGTTTAATAATATCATTAATCATATTATATTACAATAACTCGTGTAGAGAAAATGAGTTTAAAAAAATTTCATCAATCCATCGTACCACAACCCATTGAATTTTTTTTACACAAACATATCATTATAATATTTTTAAATGATATATTGAAAGAGTAAGGATGGATCCATTGTACAATATCCTCACTAAACAGATGAAAAAAAATGTTTTCATCATTCATGAATATAAATACCAAAAAATGTCATTACAGATTTCAGGAGGAACATACCATTAACATTTCATAAAAAATCATTAAAATACTAAAATTTTCAAAATATTATTGAAAAAAATTTCTATGAAAATAAAAATGATAATTTTTAAATGAATCTTCATGTAATTGAGCGGTCATGTTGACGTGAGATTCAACTCATGTCAGGAAAGTTAAAAGAAAACTATTATGTCACATTATTGAAATAAGTATAAATGTACCTCATTCAGAAAATAATAAGAATATTTCTTTAGAAAAATATCTTAAAACTTCAATAAATTTAAAAAAATTATAAATAATAACTTTATATTATAAAAAAAATTTAAGAAAATTTTTTATAGAAAATAAGGACATATAATATAAAATAATTTCAATCACAGAGAGAAATAAAGATGATTAAATTAAAAACAATTTCTAGTGTCTTTATTTCATAAGGAGACTAAAATGAAATTAAAAATTCATTATCTTGAAATATCTAGATTATAATAAAGTTAATGGTATTATTGATCAGAAAATTGATAATTTCCATCATCATAAGAAAAACAAAAATGAATCTCGATAAATAAAAAGATTACAACATAAATCCATTGAAACATAGTAACATTTGAATAAAAACACATTAAATATAAAACCATATTTGGATACTAAAAGAAAAGTAATATTAATTAAAATAATTTTAATATATATTCATGGGTAGTATATACACCACGTAAAATCAACAAGTGGTGAATATGGCATGTGTCTCATAGAAGTTAAATTGATACAAGAATCTCTGACTAGTTTTGTAACTTTCTTCACAAGAATTTAAAAATAAATTAAAATAAGTATTAGATTGTAATAAATATTTTACATAATAATACTCACATATATCATACCATTATTTATTTACCAGTAACCTTTTATCACCAATTTATTGTTAATTCTTTATTAAAATCCATATTCTGAGTGATACATGCTCCGTATTTCATGTATGTCTATATTCAGTAGTTTTGGTTCACGTACATTTTTCATTATTAAATAATATCTAGAATGTAAATAATGATACAAAAATATCATAAATATTTATTATATTAATATTTATAGTAACCTATTAATGTTATATTTTGAATGATGAATTAGACCATTAATGGTGATAGTAGTTCATACGTACGCATGAGCATTATTTTCAATTTGTTATGGATGAAATTATAAAAATGTTAATAATAATTCACCATTAATAAATAATTATTATATTATATAAATCATATATATATATTTATTCTGTTTTTATTACCATCCATTTAAAATGAAAAATAAAAATCAATCACATCGCTTCAATGAATAAGTTGTCCCCATTTACCCATGATCGAAATTATCATTTTCTAACAAGCTGGAATGTAAGAAGGTATATGTGATACTAAAATTTTATAAATATAATAATGTTATAAATAATTATATATATATATATATTAAATCAATCATTATATTCCTTCATGAGAGTTGGTGATGGAAAACAAATCGCATTGGTTTACGAGGTAGTATTCTGTTGTAAACATGATCAAAGGTTTTGTTTTCCATTTGATAGAAGAGGAGATGCATATAGGTTATTAAATTAATAAAATAATGTATCATTATATTGTAGATATTGTTGTTATTATTTCAGAATATTTTACGAAGAACATAACGAAGTTGAATAATAAATAAAATTAATTCACATGTTAAGAACTATACATCTTCTTGGGAAAACCTCTCTAGGTTTATACCTAATGCCTTCATAGGATGCATTTATGATATTTCTAACTAATATATATCATGGAGAGAAATTTAATTAACTTATTTGTGTTGGTAATTTCTAAAAAAAGGCTCTTGAAGTGTGGATAATAGAGGTGATGATGTGACCATTTCTAATTGAGTTGTGTGGAACACCTCTAATTTTTTAATATTTTGAAATAATTAGAAGTCACATTATTTTAAAACAATATCTCCAAAGAGGATAATATTTTCAGATGGTGATGTTAAATTAGAAATAAAACTTCTCATTGGGGGTTGATACAATTTTTATGTTATTTTAACCCATATCTTTTTAATTTAGTCCCCGATAAACTAAGCATAACATTAACTACTGTAGCATAGGATTTATTTATTTTACTTATCATTATGAAGAAAAATTAATATGAACTTATTAAAATATATTTAATATATTTATTATAAATATGGAATCAATTTTATTAAATTATATTTAAAAAAGTGTAAATGTTTAATTTAAAAATAACTCTTAAATGCATCAAAGATCAGTTTTCCAGATAAAATGTTTTCATCCAAATAATGTTTTACCAAAAGTTTGAAAAAAATTAATCACATTAATATAAATAAGATTAATAATAAAATAATTTAATTATTTTTGTTTTAAAACAATTTAAAAAATATATATCTTTGTAAATTGTTTAATAAATACATATTTTAATAATATTTAGTATTTTCACAATTCATAAAAAAAATTATAAGAGATTTATAAAGTATTAAATATAATAAAATTATAATATTTTGATTTCAAAAATAATTTTCATTTTTATATATAAATTTCTTTAAATATGAAATATGAAATTTTAAAATAAGTGTGAAATTTTTTTTAAAACTTCTTTGGGGAAACAAATTTGGACATAACATTGGATTTATTATTATTCTTTTCCTAGAAAATATATATTTTGTAAATGTTATAAATATTCAATGAAAATCTAATATAATTTAAATAATTCAATGATATAGATCAATTTAATTAGATAAACACACATTCTATGGAAAAAAATTCTAGAAAACAAATCCATTATTTTCATTCTGTTATAATTTTAATTTTTAATAAATTCTTAACCATAGAATTAATTATATATTTATAAACTATCAATTTTACATAATTTAGTTATTACTATTCATATCCATAAATTGAATGGTTATGTGATAAATATCACATTAAATAAAAATATTTTAAATATATATCATGATTCGTTTAAACATAGTGACATGTGTAATGAATAGTATAAAAAATTATATTTATTTTAAAATAGTATTTAATAAAATCTTGGATTGTTAAAAACATATATATACTAAAATAAGAAATAAATATCAATAAAATATTATAGAATTTTGGACAATATTTGGATAATATCGATAGAAATTTCATCCTCTCATTGAGTTGAATGAAATATAGGTAAATGTCTTACAATTCCACCACACAAATTTGTGTGAAAAAATGTGCTATGTAAATCATGTTATAAATTTCTAATAGAGGAAAAATATAAACTAAAAATTAATATAGAAAATCAGATTTCTATAAAATATAGTTAACATAAAAAATATTGGGATTAATTAGAATATTATAAACACAAAATAAACATGGGACAAAAAAATACAAAATAAAATACCATTTTAAGAATTAAAAAACCAAAATCATATTTTATAAACTTATCCTCATATTTAAATTTTTTGAAAAATTATTTTATGAAATGAATTCAAAAATATTTATAAACTCATGTGAAATACATCAATTTATAATATAAAAAAATCTAACTAAATAAATTCAAATTAATTAAATTGAAAAAAAATAATTTAAAGATGCACATATAGTGTATCAATATCCAATTTAATATTACAAAATTATAAAAAAATGGTTTGGTAAAAACAAAATCCAAATTATTTTTAGTTGGAATGTATTACGGAATATTTTTACCTTTATTAATATAATGTTAAATTTAACGTAATAACATGTCAATAGGCATAGCTCAATATTACTTTTAATGGTGTTTTAAAATGAAACGAAATATGAATTATACAAATATATAGGAATCTTATAAAAATTAAATCCATATTCTGAAAAACGTTTTTTAATCTTTTATGATTGAGATAAAACATATCATTTATATATGTAATCACATTGAATACTTGAAAATGTAATAGAGTTTTATTTTATTTAACTCCAATTAACTATATTCTTATAAATAATGTGAAATATTTGTGAGGTTATTTTTTAACAAGTACATATCCATCAAAATCAGATCTAGGGAAACTAAAAAAATAAAAAAACCACGTAAAAATTCCATTAATCTGCAATAAAATATTATTTTAAAATATTTAATAATATTTTTTGATTTCTTTTAAGTTATTTTTTCTTAGGATTTTATTGAAATCCTGGACACACAAAATATTAAACATTATATTGGGTCTAGAATCATTTAAATACAACCAACATCCATTCAGTCCTCTAAAACATTTTGAATCAATGTATTTTCCAGAAACATCAAAATATATTTTACAACAAAAACTAATAGTGAGTTCAGATGATATAAAGTATTTATGAAAAAATATTTTTACAAAATTTATAGAATATTTTGATGGATTATAAAAATATTCAGTCATTTCATTGAAAAAATTTAGTTCTGATAATGAATTTCAATTCTAATATAAGACACATATCAAAATCACATTCCATAAAATTTAAAAACTCTTTGAAAATAAAATAATTTCATGATACAAAATGAATATCATCATAAAAAAATTGAAAAATTAAAATATTATTTGAAATATATTTTATAAATAATATATGATAAACATTACCTTAAAAAGACATTTTTCAATAAAAAAAGATGTATGTCTACCGTACCTAGACTAAGGTTCATTAATAAGACCACATATTTCGTTTGAAGACATACATTATGATTAGATTTTTTCTCATTATAAATACATGGAGGATGATAATCATATACATCATCATAAATACTACAATTGAAAATTGAACATTTCATATCTATTTGAAAAATTGTAATGCCATGAAATATGGAAAATGGTAAATAAATTCAAATTGATTCAATTCTACAAATAGCTATAGAATATGCATCAAATTTTTACATTCTAGTTAAAAATAACCTTTAGAAACAAGTCTCAGATTATTCTTATAAACCTATCTTGATTTATCTATATTGTATTAAAATCTCGATTAAATTCAATAACATTATTATCTAAGGTGGAATAACTTAGGACCAACCATTGTTATGATAAAATTCATTTAGTTCAACTTCTATAGAAATAATGTAATTCCATTCATTCAATGAATAATTACCATTGTAATGTACACAACAAGGATTAAATGAATAACTTTTACAAGAAATCAAATAATTATTTCGAGTTTTAATTCCAAAATAAATATTTCCAATAAAATTATCAATAATAGAACCCATATGAATATTCTTTTATCTGATATAAGGTAAATATGGAGTGTTTCCCCCTTAATTTATTCATCCTCATCATGAGCATTTTCTTCACCTGACTACAAATCACTAAACTCATTAATAAAATCGGAATAAATTTTCAATTTCACGTTATTTTTATTTAACATAACATGAAAATATTTTTGATTTTATATTATTATAACAACTGACATAAATATCTTCAACTATTTTTTTCAGAAAATTTATCAAAAATATTCTTCATATTCAAAATACAAATTTTACAACTAGAAACATTAAAATAACCAACATTTTTCTATTTACCTTTAAATAATTCATATAATGTTTTGCTCAATCAAGGTTAAATACAAATTCTACTTGAAATATAATAATTATTAACATATTTTTGGCCCAAAGATAACTATATAAATTATATTAATTAATCAATGTTCTAGAAATTTCAAAAATAGTTTTATTTTTTCATGATACAACACTTAATTTATGTAATGTTGTAGAAGAAAAAAAAAAGAAAATAACCATTCATTTCACAAATATATTAAAATTATAAATTATAGAATTCAGCTCCATTATAATTTTGAATTAAAACAATCATAAATCCCTTTCCAATTTGATCTATATTAGAAAAACCAAATAATTTAATTAAAAAATCATTCTTCACTAAATTAATCTAGTTATCAGTATTTTAAAATATCGTTAATTCATTTACCGGTGTTTCTAAAAAATACCACCAAACGATGTGTCACTAATCATGCGACATTTATAAACATCTATATTTAGAAACACATCCATTACTATCATTTCTATGAAAACACTAGTAAATAAACGTCAATAATTTAGTCAAATTTATATACATCGCTATTTAGCGACACGCCATTTACTCACATTTTTTAGAATCATAGGAAAATGAATCATCATTTATTAAGGTTTTTAAAAATTAAGGGTTTGTTAATTTATATTTTTACAGTAATAAAATGTTATAGATTATATCACCACATCCCCACCCCACGCCCCATGCCCCACCCCTATCTTGTGTTCTCCCCCTTTACCTGAGCAACCCCTGTAAAATACTCCCCCTCTGCCCATGCCCCACCAGTACGATACACCCCCGCCTCCATCCCTTTTCCCCTCCCATACTCCACCTCTTCTAAACCCACCCACCCCAATCTCCTCCCGTACTACCCATCTGCCCGACCCACCCCCAACCCATACTCCTCTCTACCTGACCCACCCAAATACTATACTCCCCCTCTTCTCAACCCACCCTGCCCATGTCCCACCCCATAATTACCCCTCAAGTATGATGTACACCACCCCTGTATTCCCCCCTCAAGTATGTTACAACCCAACAACCATATTCTACATTTCCCACCATCGATTTCAATAAACTCTACCCAACTCGCCCCATGATGAATTTAACAGCCTATGTTAGATATTGATCGCCACCCCATCGGCATTCGAACAAAGTAGAAGATCGACTCACGTGTTAGGTTTTTAAATTTATAATTGAATTATGTTATATATATATATATATATTAGTATTGAAAATTTAGTATATTATAGATATATATATTTATTTTTTAAAAAATATATTAATATATATATATATTTTTATATTATATATTATATATATATCAATATTATAATATATATATAAGATTATATATATTTTTATATTTTATGTTTAAAAATATTTTTTATTTTTATTTATGTTTTATATTTATTGATATGTTTATATAATATATATGTTTATATTATATATATGTGTGTTTTTTGTCATATATATATTTATATATATTTTATAAATGTTATATTTTTAAATATGTTTATATATATATATATATATATATGTTTATATATTTTTGTGTGTGTTTGTAAATATATATGTGTATATATAGAAACACACAGAAAGACACGCATTTATATAATTTTCCACATTATAAAACACTAGAAAAATGTCCTTAAAATAGTCATGTTTTCTTAAAAACAAGCCTAATTTAAAAAATTTAATTGTATTTTTTTTATTTAAATATATATAAATACATCTAGATTTTTGAAATTTAATTTCACACACACAGATATATATATATTAATTTAAATATATTATTAAATTAAAAAATATATATATTTTAATACATATATATGTGTTTATGTTTTATATTTCGTATTTTATGTTTATATATACTTATATTTGTTTATTTTTTATATTATATATATGTTTATATTATTTATATTTATATATATATATATATTATATTATATATATATATATTTGTATTATATACATCTGTTTATATTTTATTTTTTAAAATATATATATATATATATATTATATTTTATAGATTTATATGTTTATATTTTATGGATATATAAACGGCTATAATTTATGGTTAGATAAATGATTACATTATATATATATGTTTATATTATATGTGTGTGTGTGTTTGTGTTTGTGTGTGTGTGTGTGTCTATATATATATATGTTTGTATTATATATATATATTATATGTTTATAATGATATATATATATGTGTGTGTGTGTGTGTTTATATATATGTTTGTGTGTGTGTGTGTTTATGTGTGTATAAATATATATGTGTATGCATACATATACATATATTATAATTATATATATAAATAAATATAAAATGATCAATGTTTTGAAACACCGCAAAAATGTCTCTAAAGAACCATGTTTTCTTTAAAAAATTGACTACAGTTAAAATATGTGAATTTTAATATATAATTATATGTGTTTATATATATTTATTTATTTACATGTTTGTGTGTGTTAATATATATATATATATATGTTTATTTATATGTCTCTGGGCTTATATATATTAACACACACACACACACTAATATATTTCCATCAATATAAGGAAATGAGCTATATTAATATGTATTTTTAGTGACGTTTCCAGAAAAACATCACTAAATTTGAAAAAATAGCATAAAAATGTGGCGAAGTTTGAATTTTTTTTAGGAAAGGGTGCTAATTGAACAAAAATTTTAAGGAAACGTCACTACATTGTCAATAATTCTTGAAAATGTTTCCAAATTAACTAAGTTTCGTTTAAAATGTTGAAAAATTAGTAATGTGTCCTAAGATTGTCATTAAATTATTGATGTTTCCCAAAAATTGTTACAAAATTATAGATTTTTTTACATATTATGTGTTAGAAATTAAACCTATGAATATATATTTTAATAATAAAAACTAAATAAAGTATATTTCTTTACAGTAAGGACAGTAATTTGAGTAGGAAAAAAATATGAAAAATTATAAAAATTATAATGTATTTTTCAAAATATCTGAATGATAAGTCTAAAAGAAACATTACATTGTTTCCTTTTCATAAAAGAATCACAAAGACGAAGATATAATTTCTACATAGTATGTAATTTTAGAATGTACTCATGTTTATAGATCTCAGGTAACATTCTGAAATTAACTTGTCCTAATTAACAATGCAAAAGGACGTTATAACAATGCACAACATTCAAACATTAAACATTATAAACTGTTATGTCAAAAAATCAATTGTACAAATATTTTTACATCTGTTATCCTAAAATAATAAATAATTTCTCATAACCATAAAAAATTATCATTTTTTTTAAATTAACTTCCATTCTATTGTCACATAATTTAGATATGCTAATTTAATTACTCATTATGGATTTAAAATAAAAAAATTTTAAAATCGAATTTAAATTTAAAATGCCATATTTTATAAAACATTTTACTTTTATGTTGTAATTATCCATATATGTAATAGTTCCCCCATTACATTTTTTGAATGTGATAATATTTTATTGGTATCTGGTCATATTATTAGGCATCCACTATTCATGTACCATATGTCATAATTAATACTAAAATTGAATTTTTCCTACAAAAATCAATGAGGTCATAATTTTTGTACCCAAGATACATTATAGAAAAACGATTAGTATAACAGTATCTGAGTACTAAAAAATAATATAAATAAGAATTTTTTGTCCTTAAAGCTAAAAATACATAAAAAAATTCCTTGTAAATCCCAAAGGATATTTAAATATAAAAGAGAAATCATTATCATATTATTCTTTTCATGAAGCATTAAAAAATGTAACAATTGAAGTACATCATTTTTTACTTTTCAAAAATAAATCGAAACATTTTATATATTCACATATCATAGATAATAAAAGCATTGTATCTATTTATTTTTTTTTCTAATATAACATTTTATGATACATTTCAAAACTCTGTATAAATACAGACAGTAATATCATAAGCCATTCAACATTTATTTTCCTTTTTCATTCAAATAATGTTATGATTTCAAATTAAAAATAGAATTAGATTGATAAGAAGATGTAGTATACCATAGTTTTTGATTATTTTATAAAAACCACTTTATTTCCAAAAACACATTCGTCATTAATTTCTTTTTTCTCACTATTTATGTTTGAATATTAGAAAAAATATTTTGTCAAAATTTTATTTTTTTTCATTTAACTATGAAACATTGCAATTTTTAGTATCATAATCGAAATCATATAAACAAGAATGAATTCCATAATCATTAACCTCAATAAAAAAAATCCTAAAGCACTAGTTAATAGATTCTTTATCTTTTCTGTGTTTTTCAATAGATTCAAATTAATGTGTATAACTATAACCATTAGTCTATTCCTTTTTCTCCAACATTGTTTCATTTTTATTTATTCATTTGTTTTAGATAGTCAAACATGATATAGCCTTTCATATTTCACTCGAAAAATTAAAATATAAATTATTATAAATGGATGCATCTTACTTAACATCAGTGATATTTTACTTTTTATAATTTCTAGAAAATAAGTTATTTATTATTTTTATTTTCATTCATTTATTTAGATCAGTCAAAATTTGACCCATGTATTATTTTTCAGTATTCTATACTTCAAAATTTGAAGAGTTCATAGAGATAAATTTTATAGATTTAAGATATATTCATTTTCTCTTCTATTTCTCTCCTTTATACATGTTCTTTAGTTGTAGTTCGTATTAGAGTAGTGATCTATTCCATTCCTTGAGAGTATACATTTTGATGTTATTATTTTTATTGATGGATAGCTTCATTGCATTCCATTTGTTTTGTAGTGAACATAAATATCATTAAAAAATTTCAATCTTTTTAAGTGTTTCTAATAGGGAATTCATTCAATTAATAATTATTATAAAACAGTATAAAATTTGGTTCACAGCTTCATCATTATGCGTCTGTATGTCTTAGTACTCAAAGAGAATCATTCCATGATTGTTTTGATTCAATGTTTTCTTCATTATATTGATTAAATTGTAAAATCATCCTTTCTTAATTAATTGAATTACATGATGAAACATGGAAGAATACTTCTATTAATTTCACAATATAAAATATTTTCATTTTTTAATTTAAAACATATTTTGTAGAATCATTTTTGTTAGAATATTTGGGTCGTATTCTAATAGTTTCTATAGTTTTACTGTGATTAAAAATTGTTTTATGATTAACTTATTATGGTTGGACACTAATATAGTTCTTCATTACCCATAGTCATTTCCATCAATGTGATGCGGGTTCTTAAGAATTATTGAACTGTTTACATTTATTCCTAAAATCATAACAATATTTTCATTAGACTGTTAGGTATATGAAAGTATGAGAATAATAAAACATGATAAATAAATTCTAGTACTACTATTAGCATGGTTGAAGCGTTGAAACCAACAGTTAGGTCAAAAAATGTGAAGGTACATGATATCAGGGGGTGGGGTAAATATATCATATTAAAAACCTCAACACAATAAAATAATAATCAATGGTCTTTAACAGAGTTAATTTTTAGTGGAAAAAATTAGAAAAATATCATATGGAATTGTTATTGTGATTTTAAATAAATTAGACCTAGTAAACTCCTATAACTATCCACTATAGGAGAGATACATGATTTACTAAATTGATATTTTAATGGGAGTCACAACCTAATTACATCCTAGTCATTATAGTGAATTTATAACAAACAAACGAGTCTTTTTTTGTTAGGATTCACAACCCAATTTCAATAGAATCATTAGACAATGGTATTCACAAACTGACCAAAATTTAATTAAAATTATGAGAGTCATAACCTAAAGAAAGAAAGAAATCAATAAATACTATGAATGTTAAATAAAAAACAAAAATTCAGAGAACATGTGATATTTGGGATGTTTTGTTACATGTATAAGAAACATGGAATAAACAAATGATAAATATAGCAATCACATGTACTTTTTCTTATATAATATATCATGTCGTCTCTCTAGGGTTGTTGTATAAGTAATATATGTTTTCATTAGGTTATTTTAAAACTATCTAGGTGATAAAAATGTTTTTTCACTGGAAATTAATTTTACAACACTTAAATATTATGAGTAATGATATATTGATTCTAAAAAGTTCGTGTTCTAATATTGCACCCCTAATAATTTGGATTCTAATATACAACTCCTCGAATGATATCCCAAATGGTTCTTATCTCCACATTAATTACACTATTAAAAATCCATTATTTCATTCCAACAACCTTGGACAACAAGCCTCCTACATAATTAGTTTCATAGAATCCACTCAGTTTGACTATAACAAGGTAACTTGATCTATTTTGATGTCATCTCCCACCACAATGTTTCTGGTACCATCATACTAAATACTCAAATGAAATTCCCACACACATTTCACCAATGTTCTACCACTATTTCCCTACATAGGTTTTACCACTACCCAACTATTCTGAACTACCTATACACTTCCTATTAATCGATCTGCCACTCATACTAGCATGACATGTACCCAACATGAAGATTCCCTTGAACGAAAACTTTTTAATGAATTGTCCACCAATACCCACTCCCATCTTAAATGAAGAGTGGTCTACTAATAACACTTTCATAGGTTCTCACTAGCTATCTAACTTAGTCTCAATGTAAAATTGATGGTTTCATATGCCAATGAAAGCCAATCCCACAATTAAAACCATACTCCCATGACTCACATCCCAAAAACCCTTGGATCATTCCCCTAAACTACTGATTTGGCCCTACATACAAGTTAGTCCTAAACAAATTTCCCAATGATTCTCAATCATGACACGGATAAACTCATGATTATCCACCATACATGTATCATTTCAAAATGCAAAATCATTTACCTATAATCCAACTATGATAACAAATTAAAATCCCATGAACCATATAGATAGGCATCCAACCAATGGTTACCTATAATCACACCATTTTTCCAGAACATAGAACTCAAATTAATTTCCTCTATATTCTTTGTGATATTTTTTTTCAACTATTGAGTTTGGTTAGGTAGAACACAAGAAAGTAGCAGTATGGGAATACACTATATAAGTTATATTTTACACCTTAAATCACAGAACCTACATCCCCATGGAAATATCTTCTCCTCCTAATACAATTCCAAAGTAATATCATGCTTAATTAAACCCAACATATTTTAATTATCATGGAATCAAATGATTTAATTGACCGAAGAATAGTATCCACACATCCCTTAAAAATTGACTTCATTTCCATCATTAGAGAAATTCCTTCATTAAGATCAACATGACCCACAATCTAGAAAAATGCCTATTTTTGATTGATAATAATTCCACCCACAAGATATACAAGCTACCTCCATATATTATTTTCATGATAATTTAAACAATTAATGCCCATTATAAAATTTAATCACATATAATATGACACTTTTAATTTTTTTCCTTCATTCTTAATCATGATTTAGTGAATTTAAATATTTAAAACATTCCATTATACAAAAAAATAAAATATCTATAAAAAACTCATATTACATAAAAATATAATCAACAAAAATGAAATGAAAGGAAAGAAATCCTCACACACCTAGTAATTATGGAATCCTAATGGAATAGTTTCCATGAATCACTAGTATAAGGTTAGTAATAAGATCTGATACATAATTAAAACATGTTTCTACCATATCTCCAAATAGTATGAAAAAATCTCCAATACCACTTTTAAATTCTACAAATCTAAGATAATCATTAGTGCCTGAGTAGATAATTACATAGGGAATCAAGAATGATGCACCATATAGAAGAGGATTCAAACTAGAAAATTGGACCAATATATACTCAAATACTCTAGGTAGCATGGTGTAAAACCTTGACCCAATACCCATATTCTGTGGGCTTGATCATATTTTCATAACATGAACTAACTCCTCATAACATCAGTTAGGGTCCATTAGTTTCATTTAACATAATACCACAACCCAACCTGTAGTTTTTTCCTCAATCCAATAAACTAATGAAAAGATTCATATCATACACACCAAAACATCCTCATTGGATTTAAGTAGTTCATTACCATTATGCCATCCCATCCATGCACACTTAGTGAGGTAACTCTAACACTCTAATACATCCTTATAGATTCTAGGGTTGTTGATCGTACCACGATTCACTATTCTATTCCACCCTTACACCGCAGTTTTAAACTAGTTTTTTAATGAATATTCCAAATATAATAATAAATTTCACTTCATGTTTGAATAAATCAATTAATTTTAATCAATATTATAATGGAAAATTTTACTTGTTTTTATTGTTTCATTGTAGGTGGAGGTGATTTGGAGGGCCTTTGATGAAGTGGTAGAAAAATGGGCCAAAATTGCATGTATCCATGGACATATGTCCACATTTTTGCATAGTACGTGCCATCCGTGCATCCAAATGGACTGACATTTTGTGGGCCTATCCAGAATTTAATTGTATACATTTCATATTAAGGAACCCAATGCTGATGCGGCTTCTATAGGGCCCATACGAACTCATCTGTCCAAGCCACCGAATTTGGACCATGTCAAATGAGGTGTTTTGTATTTTATCAATATCTTGTTATGTAGTTGTCCAAATAGTTCCAAACGTTTGGTGGAGATAGTAAAGATGTAGGGATACAACGTTTCTATTTTCTCCAGAGTGAGATAAGACTGTCTGAAGTCTGAAACGCGTGGTACAATTGGATTGCAGAAATCTGTGTGCCTAAAACCACCTTCCAATTTTCCTATAAAAGGAATCTTGGGCTCCCCAATTGTAAGTTCGGCCAAGATCCAAGGTTCTGCTATTTTATAGTCCCTAAAGAGTCTTCTCAACATCCCTAGAAGTTATGGAGGCTATGGAAAGTTCTACCCCAACATACTTCTCTTCCTCCTATCCCATGGGTTTCTAAACCCTTTGTGATCACCCAGGGAGGAATGTGATGTACATCCTGAGCTTCATGTTTGTAATATTTGAATGATCATTCAAATTCCATATTGTTGTGTTGTATTTCATCATCCCTTATTCTTATTTTATTGTGTTATGTACTGGTATTTCATGCTCAACTCATATGATCATGTTTGGGGGTACCCATTCATGTGATGTTTCACACACCATTCACCACTTTTTTCCCCTCTCAATTGCGGTGTTTGTGTGGTTTATATTGGTCAATTGAACTCATACAAGCACTGTCAAGGCCATGTAAATTTATTTCATGGTATCACAAAGAAATAAAATACAAATCTGGATAGCTCATCGAGTTTTTCGTGTGTTTCCTTGGTGAGTTTTGGTTATGAAGTCAAACACAATTCACCAAATCATCGGCGGTGTCCGGGTAATCATTGTGTGTTTTTTACTGAACCCTAGAAGTTATCCTAGTATAAAATCAGTAACATTCTAGTTCTAGGTGATACAAAGAATGTATTAAAAGATCATAACCTTATATCATGATGCGATAAAGGATAAACATCATGCGAGTACCCCTGGTTGATCACGCTTAATTAATTATGTTAATCTATACTTTGTTTTATAGCATCTATTTTCTATTGTCATCATTAATCATCAAACCCAATTATTATAAAACCCCATTTCGATTTTTAATTTCATAATAAAAACCACATTTTATAATTAATGATCTAAGGCTCCGTCGAGAGACGACCTAGGGTTGCTGCTATACTGCAGAAATTCTAGTCAAAATTAAACAACTAATTTGACGCGCTCGACAACGCGGTCAAATTTTGGCGATGTTGCCGGGATCCAAGATCATTTTTTCTTTATTTCCTTTTATTTAGGTATTTTACTTCTTAATTAGTACTACTTTAAATACCCCACCCCCATTTGATTGTTTTTTGGGTTTTGTCTTTATTTTTTGTTGTTTTTGGTGTGTTATCTCTCTCTCTCTCTCTTCTCCAAATCCCTCTCTAATTATATAGTATAACATTATATTCTTCTTTCACCCTTCATAAGTTTTTTACCCATCTCAAATCAAAAAAAAAACACAACAAACAATCAATCAATCAAACTGGACATCATTGTTGCGTGACAAGATTTGGTAAAGGAACACTGCTTGAATTTGATCCTAAAATTGAAAAGTCACTTCACACACAAATCAAGGCAGCTAGAGAAGGTCAATCAAGTAACATTGTAGAAACCCATTTAGAACCTCAAGTGGTTCTAAACCAACCCAAAATTGAACCCAATCAAACCCAAGAAAACATGGCTGAAAATAATCAAACTTTAAAAGAACTTAACACCCCTAATGTGGAGTACCAACCTGCGTACATCCAATATCCCGAGGAAGTAGCCAAATTTGAGCTTAGATCAGGTCTCATCCACCTCCTTCCAAAATTCCATGGTCTTCCCAGAGAGGACCCTCACAAACATCTAAAAGAGTTTCACATAGTGTGCTTCACCATGAAACCCCAAAATGTGTCTGAGGACCTCATTATGTTTAGGGCCTTCCCTTTCTCCCTTGATGGTGTAGCCAAAGATTGGATATACTATTTTCCTTCCACAATTGGGGGATGGAATGACCTAAACAGACTTTTTCTAGATATGTTCTTCCCTGCCTCCCGAACTGCATCAATTCGGAAAGAAATATGTGGAATTAGGAAATCACAAGGAGAGACCCTTCATGAATACTGGGGGAGATTCAAGAGACTTTGCTCAAGCTGCCCCCACCACCAGATTAGTGAAAAACTATTAGTCCAATACTTCTATGAGGTATGTATCCCCATGGATCATGGAATGATTGATGTTGTAGCTGGTGGTGCCTTAGTTGACAAAACTCCTTCTGCCGCTCGTGACATAATAGTCAACATGGTTCAAAATGCACAAATATTTGGTACACGAGCCATTGCACCAACCCGAGGAGTTCATGAGGTAAGTCATTCATCCATAGAACAAAAGGTAGATAATAAACTTGATGAGATGAATACCATTCTATGGAAATTATCTCAAGGACAAGGTAACTCACACTCTCCTCCCGTTCCATTACATTGTGGTATTTGTTCTGCTAACACTCATTTTTCTGATTAGTGCCCACAACTTCAAGATTTATCTGAGTCCTGTGCAGCTATGTTCCAAGAGCATCCATTCCAATAAGCACCTCCCTTCATGCAAGAACAATTCCGGCCAAATCCAAATCCAGGGTGGCAACCAGAACCCCAATACCGACAAGGAGGAAACTCAAGCTACCCAAAGCAGAATTGGTATCAAGAAGTCCAAGGTATGAAACATTCTTATCCTTCATCTTCTCAAAACAATCATCCTCCTTATCCTCCCAAATATGAACCAAGCCTTGTGGACATGATGAAACAAATGGCAACCCAGAACCTTCATTTCCAATAGACCTCACAATCAGCTATTCAAGACCTACGAACCCCAGTGGGGCAATTGGAAAACACCATCAGTGAAATTAAGATGCAAGGTTCTGGACAACTACCATCCCAACCCATTTTTCAATCCAAAGGACAAAGGTAATGTATGTGCAGTTACACTTCATAGTGGTAAATAAGTTTCTTCTTTAACTGATTCTGAACAGCAGGTATGTCCCCCTCATGAAAACTCTCTTTCCCAACCCTCAAAAATTTCATGTAATGAAAAAAAAATGAAAAGGGAAATAAAATTATCATTGATGATTCAAATGAACAATCAATTCCTCTTCCTTTCCCTCAAAGACTCTCTAAATCTAGGAAAAACATTGATAATGATATTCATAGTGAAATAATGGATTCATTTAAAAAAGTTCAAGTTAATATTCCATTGTTGGATGCAGTCAAGAAAATTCCCCGTTATGCCAAATTTCTTAACAAACTTTATACCCACAGAAGGAGGTTGAAGAGGAATGAGAGAGTCTACCTGGGGAGGAATATCTCGGCCTTGATTCAAATAGCAATTCCAACCAAATGTAATGATCCGAGCACATTCATGATACTGTGTACCATAGGGGAGACCTTTTTTTATGTTTCTATGCTAGATTTAGGTGCTTCTATTAAATGAATGCCTCACTCTGTGTATACTTCATTACAGGTTGGAGAGCTTCAACCAATAGGCATTATCGTGAAACTTTCCAACCAAATCACAACACACCCATCAGGAGTGGTAGAGAATGTCCTCATAAATGTTAAGAATCTCATCTTCCCTATAGACTTTTACATTCTTGAGATGGAAGATACCCGAACCCAAGGAGATTCCCCTCTCATACTTGGGAGGTCATTCCTAAAAACAGTAAAGACGATCATCAATGTTAACAATGGTACGTTGTCCATGGATTTTAGTGGAGAAAAGGTAAGTTTTAACATCCTTGAGGCTATGAAACACCTCGTTAAAGAGAACTCCACTCTTGCTGTCTATTCGATGGAAGTGCTCTCAAACAATGCACACACACACACAATTCTCTCCTCAACCCAAACTCTAATTATTTTTTGTTTTCTTCACCCTTGGATGATTTGAGTTTTGGATCTCCTTTTGAATGTTGTGTGGGTTCAGAAAAATGTAAATTTTGTGCTTTAATTGGTGAGTGTGTTTATTCTGAGGTACCCATGACTATCGATGAATCATCAAATCTCATTTCAATAGATTCTCTTTCCTTTGAAAATAAACATGAGCAGATAGATAGATTCATGGATCTCACTCCCCCTAAATCCCCTCCCTCAATCTAGAAACAACCGGTGTTTGAACTTAAACAACTTCCTTCTAATTTAAAATATGCATATCTTGAGGGAATTGACCTATTTCCCATCATTATTTCCAATAACCTCTCTCCATAACAAGAAATGAAACTGCTCAAACTATTGAGAGAGTGTAAAAAGGCAATAGGATGGACATTGGATGATATTCTCAGGATTAGCCCAACTATTTGTATACACCATATACTTCTAGGTGATGAGGATAAATCCATAATACAATCTCAACTCCGATTGAATCCCACTCTCCTTGAAGTGGTAAAATTAGAAGTCAGTAAATTACTTGCTGCAGGTATCATTTATCCTATATATGATAGAAAATGGGTTAGTCCGGTGCTAATTATGCCTAAAAATCAGGAATAACAGTTGTGTCAAATGAAAGGAATGAATTGGTTCCAACATGTGCGTAAAACAGTTGGCGAGTCTGGATTGACTACTATCGACTGAATCAAGCCACACGGATGGACCACTTTCCTTTACCTTTCATTGACCAAATGTTAGAACGATTGGCTGGTAAGTCCCATTATTGTTTCCTTGATGGCTATTCAGGTTATTTTCAAATCCATATATCCCCTGAGGATCAAGAAAATACAACATTTACCTTTACGTTTGGCACATTTCCATACAGAAGGATGACATTCGGTCTATGTAATTCTCCTGGTACTTTTCAGCGATGTATGTTGAGTATTTTTTCTAAGTACCTTGAGAGTTGTATGGAATTCTTTATGGATGATTTCATGGTATATGGATCTTATTTTTATGATTGTTTGGAAAACCTAGGTTCTATCCTCCGCCGACGCTTTGAAAAAGAGCTTGTTTAAATTATGAAAAATGCCATTTTATGGTTGAGCGGGGGATAGTTCTTTGGCATGTCATTTCAAATAAGGGAATTCAAGTTGATAAATCTGAAATTGAATTAATTTCAACCCTTACATATCCAAAATGTGTTCGTGAGGTGCGATCTTTATTGGGACATGCTTGGTTTTACCACCGATTCATTAAAGACATTAGTAAGATTTCACTTCCCTTATCTCGGTTATTACAAAAGGATTCTGAGTTTGTAATTGATAAAAATTGCGAGGATGCATTCAATTCACTAAAAAAGAGTCTCACATCACCTCCCATAATCCAACCACCTAGGTTAGATCTCCACTTCGAGCTTATGTGTGATGCCTCTAACTTTGCAGTTGGGGCAGTTTTATCACAAAGGGTTGAAAAGGCTCCTCATGTCATTGTGTATGCCTCCCGTACCCTTGACCCTGCCCAGGTAAACTACACAACCACAGAAAAAGAACTCATTTCTATTGAGTTTTCTGTGGAAAAATTCCGTTCATAACTTCTTGGGTCAAAAGTGATTGTGTTTTCTGACCATGCTGCCCTTCATTTCCTCTTAATGAAACCTGAAGCCAAGCCCTGCCTCATTCGGTGGATGCTCCTCCTCCAAGAGGTTCACCTTGAGATTAGAGATAATAGAGGAGTGGATAATATTGTATCTGACAACATTAGTAGGATTTCCCCACAATTGGACCATCATCTTGACTCACCCCTACCCATTGGAGAATTCTTCCCTCCTGAAAACCTTTGTGATGTTGTGGACCATACCCCCTGGTATGCAGACATTGTGAATTTTCTAGCAACATCTATGGTCCCCCACAGATTTTATCACTTCACAATCCCATAGACTTAAGCATCATTCTCGTTAGAACATTTGGGATTACCCATACTTGTGGAGAATTTTTAGTGACCAAGTAGTTTTTTGGTGTGTCCCTGACCATGAGTTCACCTCTATTTTGACCTTCTGCCACACCTTGGCATGTGGGTGACATTGTGGCTCTCAACTTACTACTTGAATGTTCCATGACTCAGGACATTATTGGACAACATTGTATAGGGATACCCATAGATTTTTCAAGTCATGTATTCGTTGTCAATTCATAGGTAATATCTCCAAGAGGAATGAAATTCCCCAACAACCCATGTTATTTTGTGAGATCTTTGATGCATGGGGCATTGACTTCATGGGGCCTTTTCGAAATTCATTTGTCTTTGTGTACATATTATTGGATTTTGACTATGTATCTAAATGGGTGGAAGAAAAGGCTAACCGAACCGATGACTCTCGAGTGGTTGTTGATTTTGTGAGGTCCCAGATTTTCAGAAGGTTTGGTCTACCAAGATTCATCATTAGTGATCAGGGTTCACATTTTTGCAATCATAACATGAAAAAAATGCTTCATAAGTATGGGATTGTTCATAAAGTCTCCACTTCATATCATCCCCAAAATAATGGACAGGCAGGAATTTCAAATCGGGATGTTAAGCGAATATTGGAGAAAACGGTACAACCCAATAGGAAAGATTGGAGTTTTCGTTTGGATGATGCACTTTGGGCACACCATACTGCTTTTAAAACCCCAATTGGAATTTCACCATAAAGAATTGTGTTTGGGAAGGCTTGTCACCTCCTGGTGGAGGTAGAACACAATGCATATTAGGAGGTTAAACAATGTAATATGTACCTTTTAGATGTAGGTGAGGAAATAAAGTTACAGATTCAAGAGTTGGAAGAAATTCGACGTGATGCATATGACAACTCCCGAATCTATAAAGAGAAGACAAAGTCTATTCATGATAGCGTGATTCACCAGCGGAAGTTTCATGTCGGTGAGAAGGTCCTCATGTACAATTCCAGGCTTAAGCTCCACCCAGGTAAGCTTCGTTCCCAATGGATCGGTCCTTATACTATTACTAATGTTTACCCTTTTGGTGCAATATAGGTTTTGCATGATCAGAGTGGACGAACTATTACTGTCAATGGGCAGCGACTTAAACACTTCTATGAGGATTTTCCAAAGAATCTGGTGGAGGAAATCCACCTTCTCGATGCATCGTACCAATAAAACACACCAGGTTTTATCCTACCTTCTCACATGCTCAATTATTTCAGTGAGGAAACTGCACATTCTAGGTGTGGGGGGTGGATACATTCCTGGGTAACTTTGGAATTTTCTTCATTTTCTCCTTTTTTCTCTCTTTTTGTCCTTCTTTATGGTATTTTCATTTTTTGAAATCAAAAATTTAGAAATTCCATGATGTGGTGACCATAAAGTGGGGAAAGTAAAAATACCATAACGAAGGCTAAAAATAATTTTTTTATGAGTTTACCATCAAGGAGTGATTTTTAGTGAATTGGTTTTCTATCAATGATATAAATGGTCGTATCTATGTGAAAACTTTGAGATGATTGATGCCCTTTGTGTGAGTAGTTTTTTTGGAAAACTATTTCACTAATATCTCGAAAAAAAATTGCACCAAACCACAAAGTGTGATTATTTCTTACTTGATATAAGGTAAATATATGTTGGGTTAATATTTTTCAGCTTTAAATGATATTTGCATACGTTCGTTCCTTTTCTTATCTGTTTCATTACTGTACCAGATTGACCTATGTGTGTGTACCTAACGTCTGACTGTTGTACGCCCTCAACAAAAATAATTGTTGTGTCTTGGGAAGCTCAAAAACCACTCCTCCTCAACCTTGTATCTTGTTATAACTATTTCAATTAGTGTCGTGAGGAGATTAAACAAGGGTTTAGAGATGAGTGTGAGATTTTTTCCAATTGCAACTTCAAAAAAAAAAGAAATAATAAATGAGGGGAGTGATAAAATGTGCAACATATGGTGATATCAAGGTCGGGTGATTATGGATTGAATTCTGGGAATGCTTCAATGAGTGGGTCTTGAAATACGATTGCAAAGGATGTAGGACAAGTTCGGTGACAAAATCATTTAAGCTGAAAAATGTTAAAATAACATATATTTATTGGATAGCAAGTGGAAAGAATAGCATGGAATGGTTTTCACACACACACATGGAGATTTAGTGTCCTGGTTTACTTCTGAATTCCTTTCTCAATTGGCTATCATGAATCTTTTTGAATTTTGCTATGATATGATTTATGAGACATCTTTTTCTATTTTCACTAGGAAGAAATCCTTGGTGTAGTTCGTGCATTGATCACTTTACTTTAAATTAAATTTCCTCAAATAATAAATCTTCAAGATTTTGGAAATATATATATATATATATGAATCATTGTATTTGGATATGTGACTTTTCCCAGGAGTGCAAATGTTTAGGTGTGGGGGTGTGATCGTACCACGATTCACTATTTTATTCCACCCTTACACCGCAGTTTTAAACTAGTTTTTTAATGAATATTCCAAGTATAATAATAAATTTCACTTCATGTTTGAAAAAATAAATTAATGCTAATAAATATTATAATGGTCAATGTTACTTGTTTTTATTGTTTCAATGTAGGTGGAGGTGATTTGGAGGGCCTTTGATGAAGTGGAAGAAATATGGTCCAAAATTGCATGGATCTATGGAGATCTTTCCACTGTTTTACATAGTACACGAAATCTGTGCATCCAAATAGTCTGATATTTTGTTGTACTGTCCAAAATTTAATAGGCTACATTTCATATTAATGAACCCAATACTGATTCGGCTTCTTTGAGGCCCATACGAACTGATCTGTCCAAGACACCGAATTTGGACCAAGTCAAATGAGGTGTTCTGTATGTTATCAATATCTTGATCTGTAGTTGTCCTAATGGTGCCAAAAATTTTGTGGAGACAGTAAAGATGTAGGGATACAACTTTTCTATTTTCTCCAAAGCGAGATAAGACTTAATTAGGGCCGAAACGCATGAGACAAGTGGATTGATGAAATCTGTGTTCCTAAAACCACCTTCCAATTTTCCTATAAAATGCACTCTGGGCTCCCCATTTGTAAGTTCGTCCAAGAGGAAAGGTGCTGCCATTTTGGAGTCCCCAAAGATCTTCTCAACATACCTAGCAGTTCTGGAGGCTATGGGAAGTTCTACCACAACATCTTTCTCTTCTTCCGCTCCCATGGGTTTCTAAACCCCTTGTGCTCACCCGGGGAGGAACGTGATGTACATCCCGAGCTTCATGTTGGTAATATTTGAATGATCTTTCAAATTCCAGATTTTTGTGTTGTTTTTCATCATCCTATATTCTTATTTTATTTATTTATGTACTGGTATGTCATACTCAACTAATATGATCATGTTTGGGGCTACCCATTCACGTGATGTTTCACACACCATTCACCACTTTCTTTCCCTCTTTCAATTGTAGTGTTTGTGTGGTTGATATTGGTCAATTGAACTCACACATGAACTATCAAGGCCATGTTAATTTGTTTCATTTTATCACAAATAAATATAATACAAATTTGGACAGCTCATCGGGTTTTTTGGGTTTTTCATTGGTGAGTTTTGGTTATGAAGTCAAACACAATTCACCCAATCATCGGTGGTGTCCGGTGAATCATTGTGTGTTTTTACTGAACCCTAGGAGGTATCCTAGTTTAAACTCAATAACATTATATTCCTAGGTGTTACAAACCAGGGATTAAAAGGTCATAACCTTATATCATGAAGCGATGAACGATAAACATCATGCGAGTACCCCGAGTTGATCACGCTTAATTAATTCTGTTAATCTCTACTTTGTTTTATAGCTTCTATTTTCTATTGTCATCTTTAATCATCAAACCCAAGTATTATAAAACCCAATTTCCATTTTTAATTTCATAATCCAAACCACATTTTAGAATTAATGATCTAAGGCTCCGTCGAGAGACGACCTAGGGTTGATGCTATACTGCAGAAATTCTAGTCAAAATTAAACAACTAATTTGACATGCCCGACAACGCGGTCAGTTGTCCATGAACAATATACCATCCCCAAAATATTGGCAGTTCCATACATACTAACCCATACAAACAGACATGAGTGTGGTCCAATCACACTAACCCATCCCTACAAACATTAGTAAGGTCAAAAGAACACAATTATTTATCCTATACCACAAATATTTAACTACTCCATGGATATTAGTAACTAAATTCCTATTCCCTCATTGAAACACATTTCATCTCTCCCATTAGGGTATCCACTAGACACCCCCTGATCCATCACATATCTTCTCATAAAAAGCAGCTGATACTCTTCCCCTCTCAGTGAAACCATAGAAGATCGGGACATCATGACCCAAACCTAAGTTTCCAGTCCACACCCCAATCATGATCCCTCAACAATGCTGGTTTTATGATTTAGGGATCATCCCAAGTCACAGTGTTATAATCCCTTTTCCCTCATAATGTTATGGAAAAAACAACCCAACACTAACACCTGGGTCTCAACTCACCCCACCTAAGAGAGATCCCATAACTCTTCACTCAAACAAAACCCCTCTCAGTGATACGTCATTCAGTCTTGCAGAGATTATCCCACTCATATAACCTATAATGTCTTAGAAAACATTAAGGATTGTGTCACTCCTCATTTATAAGTTGTACGATCATCCCACCTACATTCCTTAGTTCTAATCCTCACATATCCATCCACCTAGACCAAAGAGAACTGAAATAGGATACCCATGACTCATATTACACCTCAAGACATTCAAATGCACTCACCTCAACTCCAAATTTCTCAATCCATTTATAAATAGAGTCTTAGTGTGGTTCTGTCATACCAAAGTTGTATGAATACTTAACCAAATCATAAGAGACTCATATTTAACCTATATATTCTCCTTATCTATTCACTACTCCAATAAAATATACCAGAACCTATGAGACATGTTTACAATTGATATTAATTTATAATCATACATACGATCTTATACTAAATGCAACACCTACTTCTATCAATGATTTACCATTAATTCCAGGCTTTGCATAACCTCACCCAATTCTTTTTAAGCATCAGTCGAGCCAACAATACCACTTAAGCTCCTAACTGAAATTATACATAAAAAATAATTAATAATAAAAAATTATTATTAGTTACTTTATTAAATCCAATGAGTTAAAAAAATTGGGTGTTCTCACCACACTAAATCCACAAAAAATTTCCAAAAATAATCTATGATGAACATCTTGACTCAATTTTGTCCAACATCACTATCCACAAGAACCCAACCATTAGTGAGTCTCATAAAAAGCACAAAATAAATTATGGATGGTGCATACATCATAAAAATAATGATAGTGGACATGTATATAATGTATCAGGTCTATCTCTAGAAACCACACAAAAAATAACCTTTGATTTTGTAAGATTCCACCATGCATTAGTTAAATTAGTGACCAACACTAGAAAAAATTCATTGGAAATTATTTTTAACCCGTAGGAACCAAAAAAGTGAAAATCATATGGTGGTACATACCAAAAACCAAATATAAAAACCACACCCTTGAATGGTCAATCTATGGGATTATAGAAGAGCGGAGGACCTAATCAAATGACTCCCTTTGTGTGAGATTAATTGGCCAAAAATAAATTGTGTATGAGACACCTATGGTTTTTAAAATTATTATATTATCTTATAAATAGAATAAACCAATGGTTCACATCATAAAACAACTATCTAGTGTACCACAAAACCATCATCCATGAAAATTCAGTATTTGAATCCTTACATCAATGTATTAGTGGAATGTAGCATCCACCACTTGTAGCCTGAAAACTTCCTCAAATGATCTCTAAAACCCCCATTGCACCTGTGGTTTTTAAAAAAATTCTAAGAAACTATTTTTTGATGTTAAATTGTTCATTTTCATATCTTGAGTCCATGTTCTCAAATTGAACCATCCATAAAATGCGAAATTCAAAACAGATGACCAAAAATCCACACGATGTTATAATCCTGATTAATGTAAGTTAAATAAGGTGGAGGACTACCCACAGATGATGAAAAAATGGAAAACTATTGAATTTAAAAATAATATCTTGATTTAATGGTAAAAAACTTTTTAAAATAATATGGTGAAATGAATAAAATGTTTAAAATTTAAGGGAAATCAATTTTTCCATAATAAGAACCCGATAGACCATACAAGTCCTCATTACACATCCAATCATACCAGGTACTTGGTAAGCACTCCAAGTTATAAGTGTCATCTAAAAATATATTCAATACAGTACACCATTATCCAACCAAGTTGAACCCCTGTTTCACTTACCATAACTCGAACCATGTTTAATAATTTCCATAATTTAATCCTGAAACACCCAAATCCATGACCAAAACCCAAAAATTATTATGACCCTTAAGAGGAATTAAAAATTAAAAATAGTTCAAAATATTGTTAAAAGATTCTATAAATTTCAAATTTAATTATAAATATTAGGATACAAATTTTTTAACAACATCATCTCCTAATCACTCCCAAATCCACTACGTTTGGGGGACTAGAAACATGGGTCAGAGCATGTTGTTAGAGAGAAATGCGCCTTATTATGATTAAAAAGTTATAAATAATAAAAACTATGGGAAAAAAGAAAATCATGCCACAAAATATAAATTATATTTATTGATAGAATGTAATGAAATAGAATATGTTTATGAAATACATGAATAATGGTGAATCATTGTCACCACACACCATCTCAAACTTTCAATGGAACATAACTTTACAAATGTCGAATATTCATAACTTTAAAGAATGATACTGATACCTACATGTACTTGTAGGTATCTATAATGAATAGTTTAAGACTACTTGTCCATAGGAGTTCACATATAGGGTATGATCATAGAGTAATTAGTAGAAAACCAAAATGTTCTAGAATATATAAAATACACATAGGTGTGTGATTTGAACATTTATAATTGTTCAAATAAATATTTAAAACGAATTTTCAAGAAATTATTTGTCAATAAGTAGTAAATAGAAAAATTAATACTTTTAAAATCATTATAAACTAAAAATAACAGTACTTTATATCAGTTGGGTCAATATTTTACCTATCTAATTTTACCCTAGAAATTAGAATCTATGATAAATTTGTCATGGAAACAATGATTCCCATCCTAGTGAATAAAAATAATCACGGTATTGTGTCTGACGCTTTCGTCGGGGCGTGTGCATCCATCTGTGAGGACACACAGTTGTTTCCCCACATTCCGTCCTTCCAAATGCGGGTGGAATCTATTCCTTGTTTATGGACTTTTTCTTTTTGATCGAAATGGGATGGTGGGATGTTGGTTCTTCCTTATGTGGTTTCCTCCTCAGAACATGTCACCTAGTCCGGGTCTCCCTTATATATTTAAGTCATGGTTCATGAATCTCGTTCCTGGTGCCATATCTTCATGGATGCCGGTTACTGTCACTACATCTGTCAAGACATTCCATGGGGTCTTGACATGGAAATGACCTTCGGTCAAAGTAGACGACAACATCAGGCATGTCAGGGCATCTCTGGGTGCGTGGACATTGGAAAACCTGTATTCTTCCTCATAAGTGGGCATCTCAAGGGTGTAGAACCCAAGGCATACCACATAGAATGCAGTGAATCATATACCATAGGCATGCATCTGAGGTTTTCTTCATCTTCTGTTGTTTAACATAGGGTACACAACAATATTAACATCTAGCAGAGACAATTATACTAAAGGCATGTCTTCCGAGGTTTTCCTCAGGCATCTCATTTTTATCATGATGTAGGCCATGAGTTTAACGTCTTGGGGAGACAGAATGAGGGTGATCCGAACAACCCATAGAGACAGATCAGAGGTGGTGTGTCAGGTAGAGGGGAGATGTCACGCTATGAAGGGTGATCTGGACAAAACTGAGGGCGGATCAGGGAGTGTGCACCCCAGAATGGGGGAACACCAAGGTTTATCATTGGCTGGGATTGAACCTCTGGGAGGTTTCCTACGTACCTTGTGTAGGCAACAAGAATAAAAACCTATGTAGTTAGATGGGGTGATGAATCAGGGTGTACACAGAGGAAAACAACCTGAATACATGATGGGGCTTACGCGTGTCTAGTATCCCAGGTACTGCTAGGAGTAGTGAGGAAATAGATAACATGATCCCACCAGGATGTGGCGGCCTGAGTAAGAATCAGGATGGATGATGGGGAGTTGAATAGAGTGTAGGGGGAACGAAATGGAACCGACGTGAGGACGACGGTGTTGTTGGTCTTGATCCTTTGAGAGATTTCCTACATATCCATGTGACAGGGAATCAAAGTCCGCGTAGTTCGGTGGGAGGATGGGACACCTGAGGAGGTGGCCCATGAAAATGGATGGAAGGATAAGTTCTAGGCTTGAGCCTCAAGGAGGCTTCTTACGTATCCCCGTGGTAGGGAATCAAAGACTAAATAGTTCATCTGACGACAACTTTCCGCCGAATGAGGTTGGAAATGGCTTACTAGTGAAAGAGGTTGCAATGGCTTACTGCTGGATGGGATTGAACCTCGTGGAGGCTTCATATGTACCATTCCATGACATGGATCAAAGGACACATTGTAGAGACCCTAATCTTGACGTACATGGACATTACAATACTTTTGTGGAATACTTAGTAAATAACAAAAACAGACACACATGGACCGTAATAGTTTAGTGTCTTTGGAAACTCGGAATATAATCTTCTAATTATGGTGAAAGATATTCAACATCTCCCATAAAGATCTTTTGTCTTTTTTTACCTAAAACCTTTTCTTATATCCGGGGGAAAAGAAAACATAAAAGGGTGAGCTCAAATTCTCATTAAAGGTAAACAAAAGAAATATCAATCATATCATATTCATAAGAACATAACATTTTGGAAATCTTAACCTGCAAAAGAGATCATAATATCATAACATGCGATAAATCATAGTAGTGAAATGTAATCCCAATAATCACAACTTAAAACATGAAACTTTGTGGCATAGACACGTAATCATAGAGAATCATTTCTTATTAGTCAAGACTCATTGACAAGACTATCTTAGGGGACAAAGTCCATTTCTGAATCGAGTTCACTCCTCGTTTCAGTCCTGTTTCACTGAACCGGTTTAACCTGCCGTTCCAGCCATGTCTATATCATGAGATATAAAATCATTACCCAATGTATTGGAGGTAGATATAGGTCCCACCCATATCATAATGATACCATTCTTATGTGTGCCACAAAATCATAAACCATACATCATAACATAACCCATGTAATAAAAATGGGAATCTTAAACATTGTGACATCATACAACAATTCATATAAGATAAAAGAATTCATAAAAATAATTCCATCATAACATAATCAAATCAATTTAATAATAGGGATAGAAATAGAACCCTTTATTATCTTAGATGGAAAATAATTTTGATAAAACACTTGAACTCCATTCTTGAGGAAAATATCCTTTCTACTTCAAAAACATTTTGTTCCTTTCTTAACATGTAATACAATTTTAAACTAAAAGAAGTTGATTAAAAATAAACATGAAATTTTGTAAAGGAATCATTTTGGAAATAATGTTTTAAAAATCCATTCATGCCGTATAAGTTAAAAAAAATTCTACTCTTACTTTTGTCGAAAAAGTCAAAAAATACCTCATACGAAAAATGAAAAAAGATTCCTTTCATATCTTTTACTAAAAACTCACCGAAGAATAAAATTGGATATAAACTATTGTATAAGGATAAAAATATTACATATTGAGGAAACATGGACGTGGATGATAAAATACACCCCAGTAAATACCAAAGTATAAACAATCTTGGATAAAAATGAGAATGTGATATTTTCCCTTACCTTAGGTCTGATTTGCTTTGTAAGTGTCCGAACCTCCTGTATAATGATTTAAATAATGTTATTGACTTATTCTAGAATCATACTTATTTTTATGATATCATATATGGTTAACTTATGTCTTTATTTTACCCGTTCTTTTGTAAATTCCATGTTAAAGAGAGTTTTTGGTAAAATCGTTTCATTTGTCATCCGTGTTTTGACTTATAATTATTCATATGATTACTTAGATCATGATTAATCAATTCCAGAATATAAAACATGATTTATATATAATATATATTCAGAATTTACATATATATAATAGATCAGTAAATGGAAGGAAATACATCGTTCATGGAGACGGTAGGTCGTACGTACGCATGAACGCCGTTTTTGTTTCCTTATTGAGTTGAATGGAATTAATTAGATGACATACATATATATACACATAAATCCAGTATCATTATTATGTCATATATTTCATGATTACTTATTATATATACTTTATAATCATTCATGAATGGTTAACGTGGAGAATGAATCTCATCGCGTCGTGGAGACGGTAGTCAGTACATATGCACAAGCGGTGATATCATTATCATGATTGTGGAATTGTATTGTAGTTTATGTATACTATTTCAGAATAAATATAACTTTACAATAATCATATATAGTTATTATTTACACCATTATACCCATCCAAGTAATAGATTACACCACGGCGTGGAGACGGTATTCCGTGCGTACGCACGTGCGGTGATTTCGTTTTCCGTAGGATGGATAGATGGTGAAATAGGGTTGTTTAATACTCATAATAACATATCAGTATATGATTGATACTGATGTTATTACTTCATAATGAAAAAACCTAAGAAGAAGAAGTTTAAGAAGAAATAAAGTTGAAAGAATCGGTAACAGACATTACCTCTTCTTTGAAGCGCCTCTTTGAGTCCTCTTAGGGCACTAAAATTGGTCTTTGAAGAAGACCAAGACCTCTAGGATGTTTCTAGGGAAGTGGAGAAGAGAATTAGTCAGGGTTTGTCCGATCTTGAACGCTCAACGTGGTGTGAGGAAGAGAGGGAGGAGGTTCCCTTTTATAAGGGTGGAGAGGGGCACCTTTGGAATAACTAAAAATATTATTTTATTATAAAGCCAAATTAGATTTTAAATAGCTCCAAATTGATTTATTTTGATTATAAGGTGGGTATGGGTCGAAATCCTCTAATCCAATAGAATTTGGACAAGTTTAGTTTACTATTTTAACCTTATCATTTAGTTTTAACTTTAAGTTAGATAATTTTACTTTTACCGTGTCTTTTTGTGTTCTTACACTATAAGGTTAATAAACATACTATAAGCAGCCAAACGAACCTGAAGTTGTATATTATTAATATATATAACCATATCTAAGTCATTTTTCCGAACCATAGATTTTTACGAATAAAATAACAATTAATAATATAATATTTGTTTTAAAAACTATTTTATGTCAATTTTGACCTATTTAGGAATTGATTTTTGTGAAAATCAAAACAGAATGATTAGTTAGAAAAAAAGTTAATTGAATCAATACTAACATGTCATATGAACCTATAAAATTAGTGGAATTCATAAAAAGTCTCATATTACATTTATTTAGGTATTTATAACATCAATTATGTCAATATTTCATTAATAATATAATTACTGCATCATCTTTGTGTCATAAATAAATCAAATTATATAACGTCTAAAAATTACAAATAAAATAACATTATATAGGAAAGCTTTTTATGTTTCTAATGAATATTTATAGTCGAATTTATCTTATGTATGACCCTATATTAAAAATGATATACTTATTAAACTTTGATTTTAACTATTTTAACCCTTCTTTAAATAAATTAATAATAAATGTCCTAATCTAATCCAAGTAGGCCTAAATGGTCATATTTTATTCATAAGGTTGTTTTTTGTCGAATTACACTTATCCAATAGAATTAGGACATTTGTTAGGGTAATAATAATATCATTTTTACCCTTAATTACCCAATTTACTTTTAACCGTGGGGAAAAAAGTAAAAAGTTACTATTCACCAAAAATTATTTTCATCTCATTGAACCACATTTTACTTACTAACATCAACCATGTCTCTCGGATTTTTGAAATTCCACTCACAGAAGCGGTAAAATTATGTTTTATGAAAAATTCATTTTTTTTAACTACCACTTAGTGGTTTCACTATCATAAAAAATTGAAAGTTTCCAGAAAAATACCAAAAATTAGGCTTAAGATATATTTGATATTATGAACTCAAAAATTATTTTTATTTTACCAAATTCAAAACATATCGGTTGCATTTCTTAATTTAAAAATTAATTCCTGTCGTCAAAACAAATAGCGTGTTCTTAAGAGATAATAACTATCAAAAGATTGACACTTGTTTATGTCTGGTTTAAATGTGAAATTACATCCAATATACAACATTGTATTATATTGTAAAAATATATTCTAAATATAATTTAAAACCACTCAAATTAATAATTTATCACTATTAATTATTTCTATTAAAAAGGTTGTTTTTAATTAAAATTTAGTAATTTTCACTATTCATCAGAAAATGAAAGTTATCCGAAAAGTACCAAAATTTCTCCCTAAGCTAATTTCGAAATTCTGAATCCAAAAATGAAGTCCATTTTGAAAAATAAATTTTCAAATTTTCAAAAAGTGGTTATTACTATTCATAACAGCTAGTTTAATAATATTTTAATAGCATATCGTTGTTTAGTGAAACTCGGTATTGCGTACTACACACGCTATCGAGGAAGGTCGCGATTGCGTGTAATGAAAGGAAAGTCAAGGATGCGTGTTGTGCAAGCTCCTTTTGGTGTAGCGTACAACACAAGACATTAATGAAATTAAAATCTCGGGGTGTTACACACATAGTTTAGATGGATAGTGTTTAACATCATGTGGGGCGGGGGTGAACTGACATGAAGGGGGTTGGAATGACAGAGTGATGTGCTTGAACCTCGTGGAGGCTTCCTATGTACCATTCCTTGACAAGGATCAAAGTCCAAGTAGTTCAAGAAGATTGGTGTGTCATAGGACCGATGTGAAGATGGACCTTGGTCCGATGGGTGTTGGGCTTGAACCTCATGAGGCTTCATACGTACCATGCCATAACATGGATCAATGTCCCCGTAGTTCGGGAGATGGGTGTGTTGGAGAACCGACATGAAGATGGACCTTGGTCCGATGTGTGTTCGGATTGAACCTCTTGAGGCTTCCTACGTACCATGCCTTAACATGGATCAAATTCCTCGTAGTTCGGGATAGGGGCATAGCACACTGAAATGAAGGCGGTCGGGACCAATGGTTGGTGGGCTTGAACCACAGGGAGGCTTCCTATGCACCACGCCTTGACATGGATCAAAGTACCCGTAGTTCAGATTGAAAAGGGGTTGTCGAACCAATGTGAAGGTGTACCTTAGTCCAGGTGGATGATGGGTCTGATCCTCAGGGAGGTATCCTACGTACCATGCCTTGACATGGATCAAATACCGCGTAGTTCAGGACGGTATCGTCAGCGAACCGACGTGAAGATGGACAAGGGGTATGGGTGGATGATAGGCTTGAACCTCCGGGAGGCTTCCTACGTATCATGCCTTAACATGGATAAAAGACCCTGTAGTTCAGATGGATACAGTTTAACGTAATGCAGGACGGGGGTGAACCGATATGAAGGGGGTCAGAACGACCGAGTGATGGGCTTGAACTTCGTGAGGCATTGTATGTACCATGCCTTGACATGGATCAAAGTCCTCGTAGTTCGGGAGATGGGTATCAGAGAACTGACGTGAATAAGGACCTTGGTCCAGGTGGATTACGGGCTTGATCCTCAGGGAGGCTTCCTATGTACCATGCGTTGACATGGATCAATGACCACGGAATTCAGGATGGTGTTATCAGCGAATCGACGTGAAGATGGACCAGGGGTCCAATGGGTGATGGGCTTGAACTACGTGAGGCTTCTTATGTACCATGTCTTGACACAGATCAATGTCCACGTAGTTTAGGTAAAAAAAGAAACTTGGTCTATGTGGATGATGGGGTTGAACCTCAGGGAGGCTTCCTACGTACCATACCTTGACATGGATCTAAGACCACATAGTTCAGGATGTTGTGGGGATTACACTCTAGGCTACCCATATTTTTGGTGAACTGTCAGGGTCAGAATGACCGGGTGGTGGTCTTGATACACATAGAGGCTTCCTACATACAAGTCCATGACATGGATCAAAGTCCTCATAGTTCGGGAGGACAATACAGTTTAATGTCGTGCGGGACGGGGGTGAACTGGTGTGAATGAGGTCGAAATTACCGAGTAGTGGGCTTGAACCTCGTGGATGCTACCTACGTACCATGCCTTGACGTGGATCAAAGTCCTCGTAGTTTGGGTGGGCGCCAGTGAACCAACGTGAAGGTGGACCTTGGTCCGATGGGTGATGGGCTTGAACCTCAGGGAGGCTTCAAACGTATCCATGTGGTTGGAAATCAAAGCGCATGTAGTTTAGGATGGTGTGGGGCTTACACTCTAGGATTCCCAATTTGTTGGTGAATCGACATGGTCGGAATGACTATGTGGTGGGATTTAAACTCATGGAGGCTTCCTACGTACCATGCCTTGACATTGATCAATGTCCTCGTAGTTCGGGTAGGGATGTCGGCAAACCGACATGACGATGGATCGGGGGTCCGATTGGTGTTGGGCTTGAACCTCGTGAGGCTTCCTACGTACCATGCCTTGAAATGGACCAAGGTCCTCGTAGTTCAGGTGGGTCACAATGGCTTACCGCTGGATTGGTATTCATTTTAATGTCATGGGAGACGGGGATGGTGTCATGGTCGATGCTTACTCTAATCCCACCTAAGTCATGCTCATAGTGAGAAACAAGAGGTACCAAAGGCCTAACAACCATGATGCGAAAGGTGCATTTGTGGGAAGTGAAGATGAGTGGGGATTATGCTCTAAGGCGGCCCATGGTGCTGAGAGTTACTCCCGGATGGAGGCCCGTGTGCCGCTATGGAGCGGCAGCGGTGAATGGGGCATATTCAAGGATGATGTCCGGGTGCCACTATGGAGCAGAAATGGTGGATGTGGCTTACTCAAGGATGTTTCCTGGGTGCCGCTATGGAGCGGAAATGGTTGATGGGGGTTACGCAATGATGCTGCCCGGGTGCCGCTATGGAGCGCCAATGGTGGATGGTGATTGCGCAAGGATGCTGCCGGGGTGCCACTATGGAGCGGAAATGGTGGATGGGGCTTACGTTAGGAAGCTTCTTGGGTGCCGCTATGGAGTAGCAATTGTGGATGTGGCTTACGCAAGGATGATGCCCGGGTGCCGCTATGGAGCACCAATGGTGGATGGGGCTTACGCATGGATGTTTCCATGGTGCCTCTATGGAGTGGCAATGGTTGACGGAGATTATGCAAGGAAGGTGCCCATAATGTCTTCTTTATGTCTGTCCATGAGGGAAACCCAACTCACCAGTGGGTTGACGCATTTACCTATGCGCTAGTGCACAAGCGGGATAACGCCAATGGTGTTGGAATTAGTCCGAACAAAAGGAAATGAAATGTGTGAATCACATGCCCAACATTCGGAACGCGGTGAGGGTGGCGTGACAATGGAGGATAACTGTTGATCATGTTCGAAACAAAGCATCCATATCGCATTAGCCTGATGTGGGGACAAACAAACTAGGGCCGACTGTTGACCATGTTCGAAACACAGGACCTGATTCGATGTGTTGTCTAATGTCTTCCGGGGCATTGGCCCTGGATGGTAGCTGAGTGTTGACGCTCCTTTCATCACATTTGTCTAAAGGAATGGAAAGGGAAATTACATAGCACAAATTGTTGTAGCCTCTGAAGAAATCATCAAAAATAGACTAAGGAATGAAAAAGGAGTCAAAAGACCTTGTACTGCGCAAGTTCCCTTAATGTCGCGCAAGTACACTTCTGCGTCGCCTAATGGTCTCAGAAGTGACTTGCCCACCCTCTTTTGAAAACCACCCAGGGTCTTCAAAAGCCTATAAATAAACCCTGTGGGCCCCCCATTTCGGGAGGAATTGTTTTCCAGAATTCAGATAGAGAGCTCTGAACACCCAAGTCTCTTCTTCAAGTCTTCCGAACACTTCTAAGATAATTCTTTACCTAGAATGGAAGCTATAAACAAGAGGAATATGGTCTAAGTGTTAAAACTCACTAACACATGCGCGCCTAAGTGTTTTTTCCCTTAAGGTAAATGGACACACTTGCGCGCCTCCTTACCTATTCATTGAAACTTGCGCGCCACTCTTCTGGAAATACCTAAGGATGATGCCAAATGCTTTGGTCAAGAATCACCCAAGTATTACTCTAATGGGAAAAGATCGTGCAAGTACCCATGAGCCGTGCAGGTATACCGGCGCGCCCTATACTTGCGTGCCCATGCATTACCTGTGCGCCCTTCTACTTTTGGGTGCCCTTCCTTCCCATTTCACCTCTCTTATTCCATTTCACATCTCCAATTCAAGATTCAGTATTCAATACGCTCTTGAAACCCATTTATGGCATGTTTTACTGATTAAACTCTTTATCTGAAAGGAGCTTCGTGGAACATCTCTCAAAACTTAGTGATTTTCACATCTTTATGTCACTAAAGTTAAGGAGATCATTCATTCAACCTCATCCTTTAAGATGAGAGAATCCTTAACCTGGGCCTCCTTTTCAGGAGTAAAGCCCCAGTCCAAATCATCATTAATTTGTGCATCTTCCTTAAGAGTAAGACCCAAGTAGTCATTAATTTGGGCATCCTCCTTAGGAGTAAGCCCCAATCCCTCTAACCTTGGCCCCCTTTTCAGGAATAAGCCCCAGTCATATTTCCCCAAATATGGGCATCCTCTTCAGGAGTAAGCCCCAAACCATAATTCCTTTAACCATGGTTTCCTTTTCAGGAATAAGCCCCAGTTTCATTTTCCGGTTTCACCAATACCTCTTGTTTATCACACCGAGCATGATTCACATGAGCTTAGAGTGTAAAAGTAATCATGAAATCTTTCTTAGAGCCATAAATCATGCATAAACAACATACTACCTTACTCAAACTACGTGAGTTCTGCTTCCTTTTCCAAAACAATGGATACGTAGGTAGCCCATCAGCGGGTATAATCCCAACTCTGAAATAATCCATGTCCTCCTGAATGACAATAAACATCAAGTGCCCCACTGAGTGGCTTTAAAACCAGTATGGTCAATATAATGACCAAGAGACATTTATGTATTTAAGGATACCATCAACTAAGAATCTCTAACAAATACAGATGATTCTCTATAGATGAAGAACCTAGAATACATATAAAAGATACTATAACATTTTTCTTCATATAAATCATTGATTTTCAGATTTAAAGGAAAAAACATTTTATACCTGGTAATGTAGTAAGGATTCATGAACATAACATAAACTTATAAAGAGAGTCCCAGAGTAGACAATAATTTCCCTCAAAAAGGTGTGATGAGTCCGACCTCCCATCCTCTCAACCAATGAAAATTACTAAGCCTCATCAGTCCACAACTAATGATAACCTACCTTTGGAAAGTAGGTCTATATAGATATAGAATCATTGGATGTTTCTGGTTCTGTGAAAAAACCCGTTAGAAACCGATTGGAATGTTTGAACCTTCAATCAATGAGGTCATCCCCAATTCCAGAGGAAACAAAAAATGGTGAACCTGGAGTGAATCATTAACCAAGTTAAAATGATGTTTTACCTATTAGTTAGGCCCCTATTTAAAATCAATGAGAGGTCCAACAAGACAATCAATAACATATGTTCTCATCCAAAAGATGTAGCAGCCAAACTTATCTTGATTATGTTTCTTATATCAAACATGAACTCTTTTTTATGATCTTCTGCATTACAAGAATGGCTTTTCGTAAGTACAAATATGTGAATACCTCTGATATGAAAACTTCTACTACAAATTCCACTGCTTCTACTCTTTCTGAACCATCGTTTTCTCTGAGGAAGACATCACCTACTCAGCATCTTCATCACTGGGTATCAAATGCGCTGGTTATGGAGTACCGCCAACAAGGTACCATTCCAACTATGGAGGATGCTCGACAAGCCCTGCAAGTGAACAATTCACCCTGGTCGTCCGGACAGTGACAACCAGCGATCAAGAAGCAGGCGGTGCTAACTACTGTCTCCAACTCTTTCGGTTCATTATCCCCGAAACACAATCAACATTAACTTCCATAGTCTAGGGAGGTGAATGAGCAGGTCCCTTAGGGCCTTAATTCATGGAAGTTGGAGTTCTTCCCGAGCGCTCCCATCAACAATCGCTGCTAGACTCGTGCGACAATGCGCCCTCAACATGATGAGGGTATCGACTCCAGGCGTTCGGATCAGGTTCCTCGAACCCGAGCAGGCAAGACGAATCACCAGAGGCAAAATCCGGTCAATAGTGAGCAGGTTCTCATCTCTGTTATCTCCGGAGAAATCCGCCTACCTAACTTGGTGGAAAACAATGAGCGGGCACATACACCCGTCTATTTTAAATCTGCTATCCAGCAGACTCATCTGGAAGCATCACGCTAATCTCGCCAGGAAATTCCGGCAGAGTACTATAGGCAGGAACATACACAAGTTTATACATCATCAGCTAGTCAGCACGCTCGTCTGACTACATATGATGGATCTCGTCAACCACGTTCGGCGAAGTACAAGCAGCAGGCACATACACCTGCTAGTTTTGATCAAGCCTACCAACAGTCTCGCTTGGTATCACTTAGAGAAGCTAGTCAGAAAGCTCCAGAGGCAAATATGAGGTAGAATCAACTCTCTTCCCCCACACTTGAGTACTATCAGGATTCAATGATAGGAAAATGAGGACAAGAGTAGGTACACACACCTACTCAAATCACGGAATGGACATATATCCCCATTCTGGAAGCTGAAGACACCAAACATATTTTATCAATGGTGAAAGAGAAGAAGAAAATACTTGATCATATTCTGGATGTTTTCCAAGATATTATAATAGCATCAGCAGCATCTCAGTGAAAGGCACCAAAATCTATCCCTACCAGTGGAGTGACAAATCAACAATTCAGGCCGAAATAGACACACACATATGTTCTAGTACAAGAGGGTTGTGGGGCGTATTCCCCAATATCATACGGACAACCACATAAGGCACTTACACCTGATTTGAGTAGATATTGTCATCCTAACCTAGCTATATCTCCTGATCAGGCACATACACCTACTCAGAGTAGCCACTTTCGTCAACAAGTGGTTTCCAAGGCCAGCCCAGCACAATCAAGAGATCAAGAGCCAATCTGTAACAAGGCCATGCTCTATGATGGAGTTCTTGAAGCTCTAAGAAAATTATCTGTTGGAATCCAAGATTCTAATCCCTCATTTCCCAATAGTGGAAACATTAATTCAGAAGGTCTTCAATAGGCACTTCCTCATGAAGTCTTGCTTCATGACAGTTCAGTCGATCTTGAAGTTTCATCTTCAGATGAGAGCTACAATAACCCTCTATGTGGTCAGAAGACCAAAGAGCAAGAGATCTCATCTTTTACTGTAACCCACCATGGTGGTCCTCCCCATGATAATGAATTTCGGTGCAAAATTCATCTCCGCAGAAGTGATGCACATTTCCCAGAAAATTCTTCAGTGTACAATGTAGTGCCGAGAAATCCCTCTTATCTTGAGGCACTTGAAAATGCGACACCAATCATGTCTGATGATTCATTTCTAGTAGGTGAAATAATTTCTCAACAAGAAGATATCACATGGTGTAGGCTGTTCTCTGAACCACCCCTAAGTCATGAATCTTCTAGTATGATCAGTGATTTGTCAACCAATCTTGTTGAATCTGATGAAGCAACAAGGAAACACCAGCTCCGGTCAAATCAGGTAGAATAATCTTCATTGAATGATAATGTGGAAATGATGAACATGAGAAAAAAACTGGTGAATGGTGAAGTGGCAGTCATGTTTTGGCCTCTGGCTAACTCTCAGTATGAAATTCCAGAGATGTTGATGGAAGATGGAATTCATGATATTAGGCATAACATATGGAAAACTCTTGTTCAGTTGACAAATAAATTATTATATTATGATGAATATGAAAATCATCTTAAGATAATAGAAGGGTTAAAACGTCAGATTGATTTGGCATCTCTATCAGTCTCTCAATATCCGAAGGCTGAAAGCAGTAGTTAGCCCTTCAATGTTCATGCCTTGGTGCACTAAGAAGATTGCGCCAGTTAATTGCCAATGCCCCATTTGGGATTCATGTTAGAGGATGAAATGTTCATGGAGGACTACATTTCATTTTACTCTCCTGTCAGCAAAGCCCACAGAAAATGGTCTCATGTAATGTTATTGCCCATGGCCAGCCATAGTCAATGGGTTTTGTTGGTAATCAAAAACTTGCTCAAGAATAGTATTTAACTAGTTCCTATCAAAACCAAGAATATAGAAAACAAGTTGTTGAATTACACCTGCATCAAGAAAACGAGAAAATTGAACATGCCTCTCATATGGAGCAAGCACATAATCTAGTTATTGAAGTGTCAGAAATCATCCAACGGTCTTTTGAACCGGGGGATAAAAGTGGATATCGATTTATGCATCCATCCAATTTCCAATCTAAGGTCTGCAAGATCAGGAGAGATTTTAAGAATGTCTCAGACATAGCATTTCAAAAGCCACCCCAGCTTGCCAGACTGGGGTCTCTTTTAGCTCAACCCTCAGAATCAACAAATAGAATTTGAGGAGTTGAGCAAAGGCAGCAGGAACAGCCCCAGTCCACCGGACTGGGGACTTTTTCAAATCATCAATCCCCTCCTCAATGAAATTCGGTCTTCTATCAATTGGGGAGGAATCCACAAGAGGAATGAAGATCCAAATTATCAGGATATTCTCTCCAAATTATGGTCCGACAAGAATTTCCTGAGGGATCAAATCAACAAAAGGTAATGTCTAATCAGGGGCATGGCAGAAGAAAAAATCATAGAAATGCTGATATAAGGGATATAATGCGTTATGAATCAATTAATGTCATTAATTCCATTGTTGCTGATCCTATAATACATTATACCCACTCAGGGGACTCAGATGAAGAGGTTCCTGCTCTAGAAGTTGTATGCCCAGACACAAATGAAGAAGGTGTGCATACGTGAAATCAATGGATTACCTAGAATCTAGGTAATATTTCATGTAACCCACTTACCCCTCTCCGAAAGGGAGTTAACAAGGAGAAAGGAAAGAATCAAGTTACATACCCTTCCTCTGGAGAAGTCTAATCGCTCTCACTAGAGAAAATATTTGCACAACAAGAGGATGAAATGAAGGAATTGAGGAGGATGAATGCAGAATTACTTCAAGGTAGACTTCCTCCTAATTGTGCTGGAGTCAGTCATCCAAGGGAGTTTCTTGTAGTTACTGAGATAGATCAAGAATATCCTCCTCTATCAGTACACCCTCATAGGTCTAATCCTTTGGGTCAAGTGCAACAAAAATTGGAAGTTCCACCATCAGTTGCAGTACCAGCCACCACATCTGTACCAGATCCAGTTATTGCACCATTCAAAGTCAAAGTTCAACCATATGTTTCTCAAAAGTTAATAACTACCATTGAGTCATTAACAGCTTGGTTGGAGACTATAGAAGGGAATCTTTCACAGGTTTAAGAAGAAAAGAAATCATACCATGAATGGGTAGATTCAATCCTTCGCCCATCATGTTTTGGGAACCTTGTATTACCTATTTTCAATGGATCAGGCGATCCTGAACAGCATTTGATGCATTTTGTGCCTTATTGCGATCCTATGATGGGAACTATGGAACAACAAGAAGGAGTGAAACTCAGATGCTTCGTGCAAACCATGCAAGGACCAGCTTTTGTTTGTTATACAAGCTTGCAATCTCGGTCAATTACCGGGTGGGAAGATCTTCGCCAAAAATTCCTTCTTCAGTTCATCTCAACGTTGCCAAAGACAACAGTTTTTGATCTTAAAAACTGTAAGAAAAGGGAGAATGAAAGGGTATCAGATTTCATTGCTCGTTGGAAGGGATTAACTTATTCCCTAAGCTTAGCACTACCTCAGGAAGAACTGTTGCCAATCTGTGTGGAAAATCTGAGTGACGAATTACGCACACCGTTGATCCCTATGAAATATACAGGAGGGGTTCGAGACATTACTTCAATCGCTCAATAGATTGAAGATTCTCTTATAAAGACTATAGATAAGGCTCGTATAATTCCTTCAGATCTAGGAAGGAGAATTGGTAAGGTAGAGACTGCTACAGTTATTCTTAAACAAGCACATGTACCTGCTTCTACTTCAAAACCATCAACTTCTCGAAGGGCTCCACCTACTGAGCACCAACAACAAAGGCCGTTTCATCAAGACAATCAAAGAGATCAAAGATGAAAACAATTTGAGGATCTGAAGAGAAAAAACATACTCTTTCCGAAATGAACATGTTCCTAGTAAGTTCATTTCGGCTCTGGAAAAAAATTGGGTTTAGTTGCCAAGGCCCAAAAGGCCAAACAGGGAAGGAGATGAAGACTGTCCCAATTATTTCCCCTTTCATAAAATGTTGGGGCATCCCTTACAGGAGTGTTTTGTCTTCAAAGACCTTCTGAAATAGATGGTAGACTCGGGACTAGTCAAATTAAAAGGTTCTTCAGCTCTGGTAGCATGTGTTACTGCTAAATTTCCAGGGGAGGAAGGCGAGTGGCCAGAAGTTAAGAACAAAAATGCACAAAAATATTATGATTGGATAGTTAGAAAGACAATCAACCGATCTAATGCTATTCTTCGAACGCAATTGAAGAAACAAATTGTTCCTTCCTCTATGAATGTCACAGCAAAACCATCTTCATCAGAGGGAAAATCCTCAAAAAAACAGCATGATTCAATCAAACAAAAAGAATCAGAAGAAGATGAGTATGTGTCAAAGCCTAAGTTGTCTTTGACCCTGGCAAACATCATTCCATCTACTTAAAATTCACGGGCACCACCCCACCAAACGGAACAGTCTAAACAGGCTAATCAGGAAGAGTCTTCATAGAATAAAGAGTAGATTTTGGGATCTGTTAATGTGCTTCAATTAACATATCCTTATGCCAGTCACAGTTTCGATTTTGATGAGCCCGAATTCCCTTTATGAAATATAGGAATCAGAGGAAGTTCTAGAGGATCATGATACAGGGGAAGACGTGGATCTTTCAGAGGCCACTATTCCAATTCTACCCCTTCTAGAACTGTGTATGTGTTAGAAACTCGTGGTACAACCCTTCAACGAGCTCAACAAGAACAAACATGTTCATCCACACAAGGTAGTCTTAGCCCTAGAACAATTATTCTAGAAGATCGGTTGAAGGTTCCATCTTTTTACTCTCCGCAAGTAAATAGAACTAATCAGTCTAATCTTACAATTCCAGGAGTATTACCAACTCATATCCTGGTACAAGATTCATCAAATTCCAAGGCATCAACTTTCAAGGAACCTGCGAAACCACATGTTCTTGTTGGGAAACGCAGACCTTTGGATCAAGAGTATGATATATTGAAACACCTAGACCATGTACCAGCCAAGTTATCAATTCTGGATACCTTGAATTTATCAAAGGATCTTCAGGAGGCACTCGTTGAGGCTTTGTCCAGTCCTCAAGAGTTTGAAACTTAAATTGCTACAGCTGAAGTCTACCATGTAGAGAATAATCCTGAAGAATTCCATGCAGTAATATCTTTTACTGATGAAGATGAATATGTTGTCGTTCATGGACATATTACACCTTTGTACATATCTGTAAAGGTCAATGGCATAGACATCTGAAGAGTTTTCATTAATAATGGTTCAAGAATCAACCTAATACCCATTCATACAGTTCGTCGATTGGGCCTCACGGAATCTGATTTATCTCTTTATACTTTGATGTTACAAGGATATGATAATAATGAACAAAAACCACTGGGCAAGATTACAATCAGAACTCAGTTTGAATATCTTGTGTCTAATTCATAATTCATGGTTGTTGATCAAGACTCAGACTTCAACATCTTGCTTGGAAGACCCTGGCTACATCAGCATGCGGCTATCCCTTCGTCATACCATCAATGTATCAAGTTTTGTTTTGATGGTCAATTTAGGACATTATATGGTGATAAGGCCCTGTTCAAGACATGTGAATCTCAATACATTGAGGAAGAATTCTACCACATGAAAGGAAACGAGGAATATACAACAAAGGATATTACCAAAGTTATTGCTCTGTATGGTTTGGAAAAGATTCCAGTAAACCCATTAGCACATGTGAGTATGGATTATGTGTTACCTATCAGTCAAATTGATAGGATAGAAACAAATAAAAATACTCTTATGGAAAGATCCATAATTTCAATTACGGAAATCGAGCCAGACAACATGGGCGAAATTGGTGATCCACCATGAAATGATGAAAGCTCAAATGGAGACGTCTTCATTTCATCTGGTGAAACCCAGCAAGTTTATGCTTCGCCAATCAGGACAGGGAAAGTTATAGAAATTTCATAGGTAAATGATGATGTCGAATCTCAATCCATCATCTCCTCTTTATTACCCAATGAAGACCCTTCATCATCAATTGGATCGGAAATGGAAGCTTCTTCTTCAAGATGTGTAAATTTTGACAACTCTTCTGATCATGAAAATACTGATTCATCATCTACTATGCTATTGGAAACAGAGAAAAAAACATGTTGAAGATGAAGAGGAAGATCTCCGGGATGCTCCTCTAGCATTTGAAGAGGGTATCCATACCACTGTGGATGAACATAGAGAAATCAATCTGGGTACAAAAGAAGATCCATTCCCCACTTTAATCAGTGCAGCCATGACTCTTGAAGAGAAAGAGATGTATATTTCCCTTTTAAATAAAAATAAAGATATATTTGCATGGAACTAAACATAGATTCCAGGGCTTGATCCTGATGTTTCCACTCATCATTTGGTTTTTCCAGAAGAACATCGAGGATTCAAACAAGCTTCTAGAAGAACACACCCAACCTATGATTCCAAAATTGAGGCTGAAGTGGATATGCTCATCCAAGATAACTTCATCAGAGAAGTTCAATATCCCCAGTGGTTGGCTAATATTGTCCCAGTAAAAAAGAAGAATTGGAAAATTAGTGTTTTCATTGATTTTAGATATCTTAATGGGCATTGTCTTGAGGATGATTTTCTAGTTCTGATTACAGAACTCTTGATTGATGCGACATCTGGCTATGAAGTGTTTTCCTTCATGGATGGATATTCTGGATATAATCAAATTCGGATGGCTCTAGATGATGATGAATCTACAGCCTTCAGAGCCCCTCATGGGTGTGTTTTGCTATTGGGTAATTCTCTTCGGCCTAAAGAATGAAGGCATAACATATCAGATTTCCATGCATCGTATCATCAATTCCTTCCTGGGAATGTTTGTTGAATGTTATGTGGAAATTTTTTTGTCAAATTCAAACTACGTTCTAATCACTTGGATGATTTGTAAGTCATATTCCACAAGCTTCGACAACAAAATTTGAAGATGAACCCCTTAAAATGTGCTTTGGGGGTATCCTCAGGGAAATTTCTTGGCTTCGTCGTATGCCATCGTGGTATCTTGGTCGATCCTAAGAAGACAGAGTCAATCCTTGGTGTACCACCTCCTCGAAGTTTAAGATAATTGAGAGGACTTCAAGGACACTTAGCCTATATTCGGCGTTTCATCGCCAATTTGGCAGGAAAAAGTTTACCCTTCACCAAATTGATGAAGAAGGGAGTCACTTACCAGTGGTATGAAGAATGTCAAGAATCATTCGATATTCTCAAGAAATATCTCTTGAGTCCACTGGTACTTATGCCACCTGTTGAAGGAAGAACACATATCCTCTATGTGACAGCTCTAGAGTGATCATTGGGTGCTTTTATTTATCAGAAGAATGATGCTGGGAATGAAAAAAGCCTCTACTATCTAAGTCGGACTATGATTGAAGCAGAAACCCGATATTCATGTATTGAGAAGTGCTGCCTAGAATTAATCATTGTAATTCAGATGTTGAGACACTACCCGCAACATCATGAGATCCAATTGGTATCTCACAATAACCCGCTCAAATTCATCCTTAGTCGTCCGATGCTTACAAGATGTCTGGAAAGGTTGGCAGTTATCTTGCAGCAATTTGATATTCAATATATGTCTCAAAAGGGGATAAAGGGCCATGCTCTTGCTGATTTCCTTACTAAACACCCTTTGGTTGAAGACACATCTTCAGATTTTGAACTCCCTGATGAGGAAGTTTTGTCTATTCAAGAAAGCCTTCAAACATGGGAAATGTACATTGATGGTGCTTCCAGAAGTCGAACAGGGAGGAAAATGGGGAATCTTAAATTCAACAAAGATGGGTTAGGGATTGTACTCATTTCTCCAGAAAAGGCAGTGTTACCTTATTCGTTATTATTGAGGGAAGGTGGTACAAACAATGAAGTGGGATACCAAGCTCTCATTGCAGGATTGGTGTTGGCGCTTCAAGCACAAGTGAATCACTTAAAGGTGAAATGTGATCCAGACTTGGTAATCAAACATGTCAATGGGGATTATGCAATCAGAAAAGAATTACTAATCCCTTTGTATGATTTCGTCAGAGATTTAATGGCAAAGTTTCCTTCAGAACCAACATTTTCTTTTGTCCCATGATCACAAAATGCCCAAGCTGATGCACTTGATAATATAGCCACAACTATGGCAGATCCTAATCAGGACGAGACAACCATCAGTATTACCCACATTCATACAATTTCACCTTATGTTCGAGCCAGAACAGAGGAAATAAATGAAATTAGTCCCATCTCTGATCCATATAGTCACACTATGGGATGGATGGAACCTATCAGGGAATACATTCAAAATGGAATAATTCCACCTGATAGAGCTAGGAAAGAACAAATCCGGCAATGTGTGGTCAACTTTACTCTTTATGATGGCCCAGATCACCTAGAAAAAAATCTCTACAAGCGTGGTTTTGATGGAGTTCTATTCAGATGCATTGATGGTGAAGAGATAATGGCTGTCATGAAAGAAGTGCATGCAGAAGTCTGTGGTGCCCACCACTCTGGACATAGACTATCTGATCAGATTCGAAGGCTTGAATACTTTTGGCCTTCAATGATACAAGAATGTGTTGATTTCACAAATAAGTGTCATTCATGAAAAGTACATTCCAACATCATTCATCATCCTCTAGTGTTTCTTCATACAACTAAATACTCATGGCCATTTTCCACATGGGGAATGGATGTGGTGGGACCTTATGCTTCAGCTATGGCCAAGTAGTTTAAGTATATTCTTACTACTACTAATTTCTTTTCCAAATGGGCATAGGCAGTACCTCTGTAGGAAGTCAGTTCTAAAAGCATTGTTAGCTTCATCAAGTCTAACATCATTACAAATTTGGTTTCCCTCATACCATATTGATTGACAATGGCACCAACTTCTGTTCATTCGAGATGAAGAAGTTGTATCAAGAATACAACATCAAATCCAATCGTTCATATTAGTATCATGTAGTGGCCAATGGCCAGATAGAAGATTTCAACAAGACTCTGTCAAATATATTGCAAATGATGGTGGATAATGATAAGAATTCATGGCCTGCTAAACTCTTTCATGCTTTATGGGCTTATCGGACCACCACCCGCACTGCAATGCAGTCAACTCCATATTCACTATTATTTGGAACAAAAGAAGTCTTGCCCAATGAAGTTCAATTACCTTCGCTCAGTGTAGCCATTTGAGATCAATCATCTATAGATGAACAATCTCAAAAGTGATTGGATGAATTGGAACGGTTAGATGAGAAACAATTGTGCACTCTTCACCACTTGGAATTCTATCAGAATCGAATAACACAAGCTTTCAAAAAAAAGTTCGCCTTTGTTCATTTGTTCAGGGAGAATTGGTATTAGTTCTCACAACTCCAATGATACCAGGAAAGAGACCTCCCAATCTTGATCCAAAATGGGAAGGGCCTTATTCAATACATAAGTTCTATTCAAATGGAGCTTATTCTTTAATCTCAATGGATGGATAACTCATCACTACTCCAACCAATGCCAGATTTATGAAGAAGTATTTTGTATAAACACAAAATACATCATACACGGTCCATACATATGACCTTAAACTATTTGTAATAATTTCATCCCATGCGACATTAAATTGTGAAAAAGTTCTCTAATTCATCCCACATGACATGAAACTATGTCTCCTTCATCATCTTTCCTATATGACGTTAAACTATACAGCAATGGTCCATACATATTCCCTAAAACTATTTTTACTTTTGTCCAAAATGACATTAAACTATGAAAAAGTTCTTAATATGTCCTACATGACGTTAAAATGTGTTCTCTTTTGTCCTTACTGCATGACATTAAACTGCACAGTCCTATTTTTGTCCAACATGACATTAAACTGTGTTGTACCCATCATCCTAACTACATGACACTAAACTGTACATAAAGTCCTTTGATACGTCCTACATGACATTAAACTATACTTTGTCCCTGCTACATGACACTAAACTGTGCAGAACCAATAGTCCTAACTACAAGACTTTAAACTGCATAGTCCGTTTATATGTCCTACATGACATTTAACTGTGCATCGTTAAGGTTGTTGTTACCTCCTATTTCTGACACCTAGTATAACTCACGTGATCTTAGAGAAACTTTCATCCATAACAACCTATCTAGGCTACTAACCACACGTAAGTCCCGACATCATTTTTTAGGTCGTTGTCCCAAAGAACAACTTGATCATTAATTAATTATTTAATTGAACTACGCAGACTTTGATCTTTGCATTCTAGGCTGGGTACGTAGGAAACCTCCAAAGGTTCAAGCCCAAAACCAATCTCTTCACATCGGTTCACCTCCATCTCATACGTTGTTGATTCGTGAAACCATACCCAGAATCAATATCTTTACATTGCTTCACTTTTGTCCTTGCTATATGACGTTAAACTGTAAATCATTTTCTGTCCTTTATGACAATAAACTACAATATTATTTGATACCCTCACCTGAGATGGAATCATTATTTACATTGATTTTTCAATCATGTATCATTCCAAAGACTACGTCCATACATGGGAACGCCTGAACATTTTATCTTGGGTTAAGCCATCATTGCACTAAAGTCCCCTTTCACCCTTCACATGTACGAACCAAATTTCTACAGAGGGTATTCCTAGAACTATGTGGTCTTGATTCCCATCCTTTTGGGATATGTAGGAATGTTTGAGTGTCCCTCGAATCCAGCCCCAAGTCTTTTTGGCCTAACCCCAAATTTCCCTTTCAGACCCTTGGCTGAAAAGTCCCCATGAAAACACACATTGTGTATTTCTTATATATGGCCCAAGCTCTATGACCCTAAACTAAGATCTCCTATATTTTTGTCTCGCACAACATTAAACTGTAGTTTAAGAACAACATATGGCTTGATTACCATCTTTATGGGATACATAGTGAAGTCCAACATTTCAATTAAGTATCCATCCACAACATGATTATGGTTATCATTGATCCGTGTATCACTGCATACATTGGACAATACCAATATTTATGTGTCATAATCCTAATCTTGAATACTTCTAGATCTTCATAACCCTTTTCTTGACTTCTGGTCAAAAAATTTCTAATTTCTGAGAATTATTTTTCTTGACCATGCAGCACGTACCCTTTGGCTGCCTTGCATAAGTAGTCTACATAAAGGACGTGTCAGCCAAAAGATTCTATTATTTGACTATGAAGCCAATGCCCTTAGGTGGCCCTACATAACTCAAACCCCTAACAGTTTTGTCAGATACTGGTAACTTAATTATTGGGAAGAAATCATATTTTGTTCTTATTGGTCTTATCAAAAATATGTAAGGATCTGCAAAAAATAGTTATCCTTAACATATTTATTTCATTTTCTTTTTCATGATATGAAAGTATTCATGTCTATGGTTTATATTTTCCTTCCTTACGTTTGGGTGAGACCTTAGTAGGAGTAACATTCATCTAATTCTTAGACAAACCTATTTGGAAATATCTTCTCCATATTCAAGTACCTCTATCCATACAAAAAACTCTATACTTTGGAAAAGTTGAATCCCCATAAACATTAACTAGCTTCTTAGCAGTAGAAAAGTAAATTTCTGAGAGTTCTTTTTCCTGACTATGCAGAACGTTCCCTTAGGCGGCGTTGCATAAGTAGTCTATATAATGGACCTATCAGCCAAAAGATGCTATTTATTTGACTATGCAGCCAATGCCCTTAGGTGACCCAGCATAATTCAACACCCTAACAGGTTTGTTAAATAATGGTAACTTCATTCTTGGGAACTACATCTTCTAATGCCTTTTTAGCTCTTTTTCATATCATTCCTCAGATTCAAATTTTCTGAATTCTTAGTTTACATATTTTCCCTGATACATGAGTGTGGTAAAATATTTTCAGATATGTTTTCAAGGAATTGATTAAATTCTAATTCATTTGGTCAAAGCTATTTTGACCTTAAACATTAACCTCTTTATGTCTGATGTGCATGACTTTAAACTGACCACAAAAGACAAGGGAAATCTGAATAAAAGTCATGTTCCATATCAGTAAACATACATTTTGTATGATTTAGATAATATTGAGAAATTAAAAGATTCAAAGTTTGTAGGGTTATTTATAAAAATCCTAGTGAAAATCAAACTATGCATACTAGGCCCATTGGCTTAGGTAAAATTTAATGCATGTAGAAAGAAAATACGTGCACAAGTGATTAAAGATGAATGAAATATTTCGATTTAATGCACAAGAATTAGAAGGACATCCACGGAATGGAGTCTCTTCTATTTTCTAGGAAATTACAAGAGGCTATCAACATAAGTCTTCACTTCAAGAACAACATCCTGAGCTTCATCAACAGCTAATTGAAGCTCATGCACCCAACAAACATCACTCTTTTCAGCCTGATGGAGTGATTTCTTGGCATCCGCGATGGATTTCATACCATTCGTTTGAGCTCCCTCTAGTGAATTATTGAGTTGATCAAGTTCCCTAGTAGCAGCATCTAACCGTTGCTGAAGGTGCATCTGCTGGATGACTTTATCTTTGATCTTATGCTTCACCTCCTTCATCTTGACAGCATAGTTAGCCTCAGCTCGGGATACTACAGCCTCAAATTCACTGATGTTGGCTGACAGCTTCACCCTGGTCAGATCTTCATGGTACTTTTTTTCTTGTTCACTTCATAAAATGACCAGTTTCACCGCGTCATGGATCTTTTCAAATCCAAAACCACCATTTCCTAGCATGAAGAACAAGGACGATAATTGAGGGATCTTCGATGATATCTCTTCTAAAGGAACCTCAGATATGATTTTCTATATGTTGTTCCATGCCTTGTGTCGTGAAAAGATGGGCGCCTTAAGTACCTCTGGGTCTGATTTGACGTCATCATCATATGGGGGGCATGTAATCTAAGATTAATTCACTTAGAGAAGTGCCCCATTCTGCTCCTTCCCCCCTGACTTGAGCTTCTTCACATTCAATTCCCATTGGGGAGGAGGCTGAGGCCTCACCTCTAGATATAGCTACTGCAATTTATGGCCATGCATAATCAATTGAAAGCTTTGGTTAGTTTCAAAGGATAAAAAAAGAATCGGTTGTCTTGCAAATTATGTACAACCACAAATATTGTTATTCATTATCCAAAGGTAGATCAGCAACCTGAGATGGCCCCTCCCTATCTTTCCTAGATTCGACAAGATTTGCAGGATGAGTTTGAGGAAGCTCTACTGGGTTCAGCTCCACTTTTCCTAATGTCTCTACAATGGTAGGGTTTTCTATACCCCCTTCAGGCATGGGTTGTTCAGTAGCTTTCTCAGATAAAACCGCACATTTGAACCAATCATGATTAGACATGTAATAAGAAGTTATTCCTAATAGGACGAAGGATAACACTCACGTCCAAATAAAACTGCACATTTAAGGGCAAGGGGCGCCGCGAAGCAGAGATCCCTCGTCGCGAAGACAGAGCTTGCTTCGCGGAGGGCTCGCGAACGTCAAATGCGTTGGCGGAACATCCAACCTTCTTTGCTTAGCGGTGGGATCACGAATGTCAATTGTGATCATGGAGCATCCCACCTCCTTTTCTTCGCGGCGGTAGTCCACGATCGTGGAGGGGGCTTTGCGAACTTGCTCCGTGAACCAGTTTTCCACCACAACTTCAAATTTCCATAACTCCTAATCTGTAACTTCGTTCGGGCCCTACGACCTAAAAAATCTAAGATTGTGAAAAGGCCTATGATCTTGGACCTTTTATGTAAGCATCTAGGAAATTTTGGGGATGCTTTTTGTAGTGGAAATAGGTATAAAACCCATCATATTGAGAGGGGTGTGTTTATAGATGTGTTGGTTAAAATTATGTGCATTTATCATGTTAAAGGGTAATGGGTATGTAGTAGTCGACATGAAACTCCCATATCACAACATTTTATAATTTGGAATGACTCTTTATAGTTTAGATAAAAAATATATATTCATACCCCTTATATAATTATCATAAATTATCAACGTAGTCCCAATTCACAAGAATAATTCAATCATAATTACTAGTTCACTAAATAAATCGAAAAATAGATATGTTATCATATTGTACAATTTATATCATTTAATAATGTGAATCAACACATCACACTACTATAATATATGATTTTTATAATCAATGTACATCACATTATAGCTCCCGATTATGTATATAAGAATTAATATAATCATGGAATATGTTATATGACTTGACTCCCTTTATGATAGTTTAGTTACTAAAAATTCCAATTCTAATAATTTTATATAGATTGATTTATGGCTCATTAATACCTTACCGCACTCATGTATTCTATATAATGGGTAATGAAAAGTTTTTATTAATTGAATATTAGTTGATTAACTATGTATAATATTTTTTTAGCTAATACATTCCCAATTAATACTATATAAAGAGTTAACGATGGTATAAGTTGTGAATTTAAAATGATTAATTGGGAATATAGTCCTTTCCAAGGTCTGTTTTCATAAAATGAATTAATTTTCAAGAAAACATGATCCTGAGTTTGAATGTTATTAAATTAATTACACTAAAATTTATTCATTTGAAGATATATTGTTAAAAATGATCCAATGATAATGTTTATTTATGATATTATGTTATGGTTAAAATATTTTGTATATAATCATTAAGGGATTGGATACATTATGAAAAATAATTAAGTAGAGTTTTCAAAATGAGGAATATGGTCTGGGTAGTAACATAGTTAACAAAACTAGTTATGTTTACGTACCACATAATTACTTTCCACATATAATTAACCTAACCATTATATCTACAATGATGGAAATATTAACTGATGTTATGTAAAACTTGTTGAATTATAACACAAGTAGTTAAAGAAGGAATAAATTTACTCTTTAATAAATCATGTTAAGGATTAAATAATGAATTCTTATAGTATAATATATCTATTATACCCATGGATATCTCCTTACCCCACTAAGTAGCTAAAAAAAATAAAAACTTCCTATCTCCAAGGGTTCAAGAGTAAAAACATAGTTATTAAAGAATATTTAATCTCTTCACCAAGATTATTCAAAAACCTTATGATATTATATCTTTTACACTTCTGGAAACATATTTGATACTTCCCAAAAATTATAAAATTGAAAATGGTTACAAAACAATAAAAGATTTAGGATTAATGACTTTTATAATTACATATCTTGTCACATTTGTGATTGAAAATTCCTGTATCTATTCACCAAAATTGATTAAATAATATATGAACAGTGATCTCTACATTAAATTTTAAAATATAACATAATGAACTTAATTATTTATGAAATTAATATAAATAATTTATGACATAGATAGTTATATTAGATATTATATCAACAACAATCAGTGATGAAAAATACATAGTTCATATGCTATGATTTTTCGATTATATATAAAAAATTTGAACCAAAATTTAATGTTTAATGTTGGTAAATAAATTATTTATTCCACTTAAATATATGTGTATTTTCATATCAAGGCTTCCTGAAAACCCTACTAGAGTATTCACATATAAATAATTATTTAATAACTCTATGAAATTATTAATATTTAATTTATTAATTAAAATAATACAATGAAAGATAAATATAAATCATGTACTAAGGTATTATATAAGGTTTGGAGTGACCTACCATTAACATAAAATTTATTACTAGTTTTTGACACTATAATGGTTACATAAAATCCCCAAAGATATTTTTCAGCCCATTTAAATAAAATTACCAATAAACCAAAATAAAAATATTAAAACTCTAAAAAAACTCGGTGAAAAACTACAAATAATATCCTGACAATCATCCAAAAAATTGTCAAAAGAATAATTAAACTTTTTATGAATAAGCCTAACTAAATTCCACAATTTAATAAAACACTTATGGAATGATTATAATATATATTCATAATAAAATTGAAAAAAAAATATTCGAAATTTCTTAAAAAGGTGTTTCACTCCCAAACATGAGAAAACCAGGGAGTTAAAATAGATTTCACCATGAATATTTTGAAATAACAAGTCTTAAAATCCATTTAATGAAATGGAAATAGAGATAGATATGTATAGACATTATTAAAAATAGAGGAGTTTTGTGAATAAAGGTAAATTGTGTAGTCTGTACACTTTTATTATATTCGACATATAATTTTCCTTATGCCTTATTCCTTAATCCATAGTGTAGGTACATAAATATCATGTATACAATTTACACTTCATTCTTAGATTATATTATTGGGTAATTGAATCTTGTAATTCACTTTTTATAGGTAGGGTACTTATTTCATTATAATCATGATATAATTGCAGACAGTAATTCAAAAATTACTCTATACATTCCCTCCTTGTGTAGAATTTTTCCATATTCTAACATAATGGTTTTCAGTTACGAATTATAATTAAATCCTCAAAAATATATTATAATGTAATTGAATCCTATGAATACTTGGTTACATGGTTGATCTATCCATCATGAGTAATATATCATAACAAATCCATCCAACCAGTGGAATGTTTTTCAGTTTGAAAAAACATATTATAGAATATTATATGTAAATTATATTTTGAGTTTTGAAATTCCAAAAAATATTCAATTTTCATCACATACTAATCCATTAAATTTTAAAAAAATTTCTAAAACCTTTTAACTCAAAATATAATGTATTTAGTGGTCCAGGAATTATATATTGTATAATTCTAAAAGGAGTTACTAGAAAAACTAAATCAAGAAAAACATCAGATCATGATTTCATAAAAATAATGAAATTTCATAAAGGAAACACCTGAAGACATATATGTGTTTCCTCCTAGTAAATGACTTAATTAATGTTAAATTAATTATGTACTGTTGTTTCATCAATTAAATTTCATGTAAATGATACACAAAACATGATAAAAAATAATTTATTTCAGTAGGCATTTACTATACACTATAAATAATAATATAACATTATTTTTTATCTCTATTATTTTATGTGGTAAAAATTATAACACTATTAAAGGGTCCTAGATATCATTAATTACGATTCAATGGAAAAAAACACAAACTTCAGTTAATTATATATACCTTATCTATTTAAAATAACATAATTCAATAAATCTTTTAGTCAATCATCTTCTTTATTTTTTACTCATAGATAATGTATTTTTCATAATCTTCTATTACAATATATTCTAACTCAATAAAGTTATACCATTACCTTATTTCTAGCTATATATTACAACTATGTAACAGGTCTGAAAAAATAATAATACATATCTCTTAACTCAAATAGAATGTAAAATGGTTTATCATATAAGAACTAAATGGATATATACATAATTGTTCTTTTTGTGCCTTCTTTTTTCATATAAAGTGTCTCTATTTTTCTTGAACAATTATATTTTTCATTTATTTACCATCTTCTCCAAAAATTATTTTATAGATTAGTTTTATATCCCGTATAATCAATGAGTTTTAGAGTAATTTTGAATGTTTAATGAATTTTTTACACCTTATTTTTAAAGAATACATTTAAATAAAGGTTATAAATTTTTTTCTCATGGTCATTGATAAAATTATTAGAAACTAAAAACCCCTAAAATTTATTATTCATTATAAAAAATATTTGTACTATTTTTATTTATCTACATGTGGAATCTAATAAAACCCATTTTGAAATAGGATTGAATTTTGAAATTGGCCTACAAGATTAGTTCCCTATTTTTCAAATACTACAAACTCTATTGTATGTTGTTGTGGTATCTCATCCTTCTTACAAAAATTACTAATTATTTCACATTGATCATAGTCAAAAACATTATACCTTGTTTTTTAGTAATCCATAAAAGAGAACAATAAACTTTTAAATATCTTTACCACTATTCATTTTGAGTCATGATATCTTCCCATAAGTGAGTAGTGGAAAATTAGAATACATGTTGAACACAGAAATTAGTCCCATATAGATTGATTAATCCATATCCACATTTATTTCATCCAAAAAATTATATTTAACTCTATTTACTGCAACATCCACTATTAATATGTAAATTAAGGTTGAATTGTATTAGTGGACAACTAATTTGAAAAGTTTATAAATCATAACAGTACAGTAAAATACCACTCAAATATTTTCTCATTTAAAAATTAATTTATGATCTAATCATCTTGATCTCTACTAAAATGGGTAAATACAATCCTTCATAAATATTAAACTATTCTATTTAAAAATATTTTATGGTTTTTGATTTCAATGTTGAAATAAAATATAAATAATACCTATATAATCAATCATGAGTTAACATATTTATTATTCTATAAATATTTCATCAACATATTTTATTTATATACTATAACTATGATGAGTACAAGATAATGAGTAAAATAATCCTAAAAAAACAATAAAAAAAATTATTTTCCATAGTTTTATAAGTTTCATACGTCACTATAACAATTATTATATCTTAAAATATTTCTCAAAAAAGCAATATATATCTTTATATAATCATTGATATAATAACATAGTCACCCCAATCATACATGCAATCAAAGGGTTTCTATAATTAAATGGTCACAAATATTGTAATTATTTATAACCTATTATCGAGTTAAATGAAATCCTCTTTAAAATTTTCATTTAATGAAAATTATCATTCTATTTTAAAAAATTTAGTTATAGGATGTGATGTTTGAGATAAATCCATTGAATCTATAAATTTTAAAGTGACTATCAATATTATATACGATATTTCTAAAAAAATTATAGATTATTATTATTGAGGGAAATTATATTGAATTAATGAAAAACTAAAAGAGATATCATATTATTATAATATGGAAGGATATTATTATCAACAAATTATCCATTTTTATATATCATATCCAAACTCAAGTGATTAATTTTTTTTACTTGAGTTGAATCTTATTTGAATGTTTGAATCAAGTTTTATGTTATTTTAAAAAGTTTGGAAGATTTTGTATAGTTTTTTTTACAAGAAATAAGAGAATATGGCCACACTATGTAATGGATAGAACCATAACATGTATTTTGGTGATGTAGGAAAAAAACCACTTGAATGTTAAGAAAAATAGGATTTTAGTGAAACTTATTCTATAAACCATGTCTCGACTATGTGATGGAATAGTTGAAATCATGGAGAAGTGGACATAAAAATGATTTAATTATTTGGTAACAAAAATTTCTAAATGTGTTTTAGTTGATAAAATTTACTATATTATAAGTTTTTTAGTTAGTAATATATGTAAAAATGGTGGATATTGAGGTAAAAATGTATGATTTTAATAGAAAAGGGATTAAAATGATGAAACAATTAGTAGAAATAATGTGGTTGTTAATGTTTCTACACTTCATTCAAAAAAACATCACATATATTATTGTGTATTATTTTATGATTTATTATGAGAAGGTTGAAACATTTAATAGTCTTTTATCAAGTGAATTAAAATATATATATACGGAAGAAAAGTTTTATTAGAAACAAAAATGGGGAATACAATTTCATACATTATGTTGTGGTGTATAAAAAATTGTTGTTCAAAACATTGAGGGAGATGATTTAATAGAATAAGATGTTGTTATCGATAGGTTCAACTCATAATTCATACATACTTATTGTAGTGTAATTCTTATATTAATTTTGAAAGGATATCCAATGTAGTTCAACTAATTTCAATTAAAATATCTTGAAACATGTCTTGGTAATCCCCAAAATAACATAGTGAGAGGATATTGAAATAATTTTATTATATTAATGATTTATCTAAATTATTACCCCATAGGACTACTAAAACATGTTGTGGAAGTCCCTAAATTTCATATATGGGATACTATAATATTTTATGTTTCTAAATTATTTAAATGAAGAAGAGGAATTTAAGGAGGATACTTTATTTAGTTGAAATTAAAATTAAAATTCAAATTTCGTAAATAGAACAAATGAAATTATTTTTTCCAATAAAATGTATTTGAATATAGATAAAAGTCAAAAAGTTTACATGGGGTGTATATATAAGAGGAATATGACAAAGTAGAAGAGCAAAATAATAACAATAATATCAACAATAAGAGCACGGGGAAGAGGATGTATTTCAACAACAATATGATAGAATCCTTCGTTGGTAGAATACTCCCTCATTTATTACATTTTAAATTATGTTTATAAGGGATCACATTATAAATTATAAGAGACACATTATGTATCATGATTCTATAGATTAAAATATGTTATGTAATATATCATTTTGAAACAAGTGGTCATGTGATCATGTGTTTTATTGTATAATACTAAGGATGAAACCAATTAATTTTAGTGGTGAATATTATAAAAAAATTCTATTTAGATTATTACATAGTTTTTGTGGCCCTTATACAATGTTATTTTCATTTACTTTATTGGGTGTTAAAAAAAATTTATGGATAAATGTATAATAAATTTAATCCAATGAATGAACAACTAATTAGAGGATTATTATAGTACATTTTGTAATATTTAACGTTTAATGATATCATAATAGGTTCTTTTGAACTATTTTTGTTAATGATGTTTTTATTATAAATATGTTCCCATATTTTTATTTTCAGTTTATTGTAATTATTAATTTAATGGGTAACTTTAATTTGGTTAATAGTATGGGGAGTTTCATTTTTATTGGATGATATATTGTATGTTGAAATATTATATGCAACCATATATATTATCTACCACTATTTATGTATTATAAGTTACTATGAATGATTTTACACATTATGTGGAAGGTGTTTCTAAGTAATCATTTGATAGATAGAGTCTAGAAAAATAGGTTTTTTTCTCAGGATAAAATCTATTATCGTTTTCATAAATATAATTTCTCAAAGTAGATGGTACTGAGGTAAAATTTTCATTTAATATATTTTGGAAAACTTTTATCAAGGGAAAGTGAAAATGGAAGGGACAAAGATATATAATTTGAGATATAAATATGAAGTTATTAGGATAAGTAGTTAAAAATCAATATATTATTTGATCAACATAATCAATGATTACATAAGGAATATCATATTTTTTAGTGAGATATTTTAGGACTTCAAAGTTATCCAAAATATTATATATATCTATCAATTTAAATTTGATAATATAGTTTTATATCTTTAATACAATGATTCTATAACACTTTAAGTAGATGATATAAACTAATTGTTGATTAATAATGAATAAAGAAAAAAGAAATTATTTCAAGAAGAAGGATAAAGGTTGTAAGTAATATTATATAAATATTTTGAACAAGGGGAGAAAAATATTTATGTTGTCGAAGATTATAAAAGGAATGAATATATTGAAATTAAATAAAAAAATTATTTTTATTTTAATTCAATAAGTATGATAAAATGAAAAAGAAATAATCAATTAAAGATTCTACAAAAGTTGTTCAAGAGTGGGGGTATAGAAAACTTTATTTAAAATATTTCAAAATTGAAAAATTAATAATATTGTGGTGATAACATAAACCAAGGAGTTAATAAAATAATAATGCTTTAAATTTAATCAATAATGGTATTATTGAAAAGTTATGTGTATTAATTTATACAAATTAAAGAAGAAAAATTTCTTATCAACATTTTAATATAATAATATTAATGTAGATGAACCATGATTTGAGACTTGTAGTAAATATTATGAAATTTTACAAATTGAAAAATGTGAATGAGGGAAATCTCATAGGTGATGAGGGAATGGATGATGGATGAGAAGGAGAAATTAAAAAAATCATTCTAAAATGTGAACTCAAGGATTGAAATTAACTGATTTCAAAATTAGAAAAGAAAATAAAGAATTTCAATAATTACACTCAATTTTAATGAAATAATACAATTTTAAATACAGATAATGACACAATGTTTATAAATGTTGTTGAAATACTGAATGAGTCACTCACTAAAGAAAATAATGTGAATGTTGCAATGAGAGAATTGACTAAATATAAAATTACAGAAGGGTTAGAGAAATTAAAAGAATTACTATATACCAATCATTGTTCTGTTAAATAAGTTGGGGAAATATTAAAGATGAATATAATTTAAAAGGTATATGCAAAGATATTTTAAGGTATATAAAATATTTAGGAATGCAATAAAATTATGAAAAATTTTAAAATTATATGAATAAAAATATTAAAGAGAAAACTATAATAAGAATTATTTATAAAATATTAATACTATATTCTATAATAAATAAATAAAATTTATATTCTTCCATAATTTTTTTTTCATATTGGGTCCAAAGATATTGATCGTGTGATAGCAGAATAATAAGTAACATGTATTTGAAAACAATTAGTTTACAGAAAAAATCTATTTTATGGATTCTAATGGTATTGTTTTTAATTTTAACATATATAAAGAATATATTAGTGAAATCAAAATAATTCTTATAATACTAGAAGATAAAAAAATAGATCATTAATAGGGGTTATCCGACTAAAGGAATAAATGTTTAAAAAAAATTAAAAAAAACTTGTCTAATAATTTAAAATAAGTTTCAATAATTGGATAAAGATTAAAAAATATATGATAAAATCATGTCACTAGTCTAAATAATTAATAAATATTATATATACTCAACTAAGAGTTAATTATAATACATAAAGTCATAAGAATAAGAAATAGAAATGAATGGATAATTTATGTGTAGATAGAGTTACCCTTAAAGAATCTAAAAAGGAATGTTTAGGTATATTTTTACTGTATTATCCTATACTTTGATGGTATACTTAACATTTTAAAAGGATTATGAATTTATTAATGAAGCATGCGTAAAAATTTCCATTGAAAAGTAACTAAATATTAGATGAGTTGATTTAGTTTTCATTGGAGAGGATAATATAAAGTTGAAATCTTTATTATTCAATGGTTTAAAAAATCCCTCAACAAGTATGTATCTCTATTTTGATGAAGTAAACAACCTAGTTTTAAGAAAATATGAACGCTTATTATATAGGATGAAATATGTATGTGAATTTCATTGATTATATCCATCATGGGGTAACTTGTTTTAGGTTGGTGAAGCTAAAAATTCATACTATTAGAGATTCAAGGATAAAAATCAATTATAGAATCAAATACTTGGTCATATTTAAAGAAATAGTATATTAAAGAATATCCAAGGAAATAATATCCTAGATGTTCCAATGTATAAGGGAGAATTAAATTGTATGTCTACTATATGTGAGAAGGGTAATATTGTCAACTCATCATAAATGAAATTATAGAATTAAACATATCAACAATTTCAATTCATTAATTATGATTTATTTGGACCTTCGAGGAATAAATAGAATAATGAAGATAAGAATATTATTTAATTTATTGATTATTTTAATTTTTTTAATTTTTTTATTTTCATGAATCATATGTCAAAGCCCTTGAATATTTTTATAATTTTAAAAGATGTGTAGAAAAGTAGTATAGTTTGACCATGAAGATGTTAGGGACTGATGATTGTGTTAAATATATAAATAAACAATTTACTCAATATCAAGAAAGTGATTCTATTCCGCATGAATCAACAACCCCATATATTAAACACCATGATATTATACGATATATTTCTCAATAAATAAAATTAAATTATTTGATAGATTATGATACACACAACCCTAAGTATAAATGAAGTGTAATATTTTATATCATTATAACCTATAAATTAATTTGGAGTAGTGAATAAGAATTATTTTTTAAAAATATAATTATTAATATTTTAGATGAAACAAACACATTGATACACAAGTACTAAATTATTATTAAATTCATTACATTCATTAAAAATAAATTTTATCCTCAAAAATTGTTTTCATGATTTTTGTGAGGAATAATAAAATTAATTTACAAAACATTTAGTTAAATTATTTTAAAAACAAACAACATAGTATTGATCTGTATGTAAAAATTATCATTGTTTGATTTTTGGTGAATTTTATAAAAAGATTTATTTTTTCAAAGAAGAGTGACAAATGCTATTTTTTATTAAAAACAAATTTTTCATTTAAATAATTTAAAAGGATATATTTAGTTATAAATGTTTCTAAATATAATATTTATTAATTTATATTATTAATAATCTCATTAATGTCATTATAATTAATTTTTTTATTTTTTAATAAAATAATTTTTACTTAATAAAACATTTTTTATGGAAAACATCTTTTCATCTCATATAGTGAGTTAAAAAGAAAACAAAAACCTTCCAATAATTTGAATTTAATTTGATAAAATGGAATTAATTTTTGGAATAATAATATCTAAATTTGGTACTACGTTCACTTGTCATTTTTCATCATAATTAATCATTAAAATAGTAAAACATTGTCACGATGGATACTGTTAAGACGAGTTTATCAGGTGTTTAACCAAGACATAAGAGTTTTTATTACAATAAAAATTATGTAAATCATATTTTATTACCATATTTAGTCCACATATTATACCTCCATCAAATATCTATCCATTTAGAAGAATTGTTCTTCAGTATGAAATTATTATATTATAATATTTTAATAAATTCCATGAGTGTCCTCTCCCCACCTTATAAATGGGAACCCATCCATTTTTTCAATACACCACATTGAGAAATATATCTAAAAAACAACCAATTATATTATAATCATTACAATAGATGAATTAGAGGTGATTGTATTCTCTACATACCATTCCAATGGTTATTAATTAATTATCAAAATGAGGTATACTAAAGAAGAGGTAATCATCCCACCCAAACTGAATAAATTTTTTTATAACTCCTATAAGAAAATTATTTAGAATAATATAGTAAACTCAGTATTAAAAATATAATTTAATTTAATTATTTTTTTAACCACCATTATTCACCCTCAATTCCATCAAATAAGAATTAAAAGGGTCCCCCATGCATACGTGTAAACTACCGCCTCCTCATAGTGATACATTTTTTAGTATTACAATATTTAATGGATGGTTATTTTGAGGGTATTAATGTCTAAATATTATTTTTATGTTAAAATTAGGATTTTGTAATTATAATATCATATATACCATCTTACCATCCCATCCTTTGGAGAATAATAATGTCATTGAGGCATAATTATGGACTACCACAACTAAGAAGTGATTTGACTTTTTTTTTATTTCATAATTAAATGCATGATAAGAATCATTTAATTAATGAATAAATTTTATATAAATTATATATTAATGATTATATTAATGTAAATGATTATTTACCTTTTATTAATTCATTGAAAATGGAAAACAATGTCAACGTGTACAAACATTGTTTCGTCTCTATGATTGATGTAATTCATATTTCTATCTATATTGTTTATGGATTACTATATATATATATGTAATATATATGATACATATTACAATAATTTAAAAAAATTAGATTATTTATCATGATGAATGTACAAGGACCGGACTACCAAGCCAAAATGGTCTTGAAAAATGAAAACCTAACACTCGATAATGATGTTTTTAATAAATATTTAATATTAAATGGTTATTAAAAATTTGTGAGTCGATAAAATATGATATTATAATTATGTAAATGAATATAATATATAATTACAATATATTAAAATTTATTAGTTATAAAAATATCAAATAAAGTCGATCATGATGTAATGGAATTATATAGAATCTAATTATTTGTGAGGATTGTTTACGATTATGTTTATGATAATTAAATTTTATAAACTACCTCTAACTAATTACATAAATTTTATTACCCAATTATAATTTCATTATATTAACTAATTTAGTTTAATTTCCCTCTCTTTAATAACTATCTATATTGAAATAAATATTTTTAATGAAAAACTGAATTTATTTGTCTTTTTAGTAAAAAAATACCATATTATTCCATATCCTTGTTTTATAAAATTGTGTCAAGAATGTTTTATAATATTATCCTATGATTATATAAATTCATTTATACTCATGATTTATTTTTTACATTTTTTTAAAAGAAATCATCATGTCATTCTTAAAATGTGGTACTTTTGACGATTAATAAAAAATGTGAAGGGAATAAATAATTTGACATAAAAATTATCAATTAAATTTATAGATTTCATGACCACTCAATATTTTGAAGCCTAATTTACACGTTTTCAAGGTTATTTTCAAAAAAATTATTTTCCATAAAATTTAAGAAATTTGTATACTTTAAATAAGTCATCCCAATGCTAAAATTTTATTTTCACCATGAATTTTTTTTGTTGTTCATTTAAATGAATTACATATCTATGATAACATATGTTTATGTTATATTATATTTACAAGAGATATAATCCAATTATAAAATACACTATCATTGGTTGGATGGGTTATAATGATGATGTATTAATGATGAATCCATAAAAACTGTTTCTTTCCTCCAGTTTAGTTACCTTATTATGAAATTATTTTGAAACCCATTTATCATCAACATGTTATATTATAATTAAATGAAAAAATGAATATGAAATACGTTTCATTTTTATTAGTTAATCTATGATTAATGTTTTTAGAAATAGTTGAGAAACAATGGATGATTTTTCATTATTCTATGGGTGGGCCCAAATTTATAAGGGCCTCTAATGGATTAATTATTGATGGAAAACTAGTGAGATAATAAGCACTATAACAGTGAGTGTTAACAATTTATTAAGGAAATTCTTCTACTATGATAGTATTAGGAGTAAGCCATAAATTTATATATAATGTAATTATGAGTGAACCAAATACACTATGATAGTCATGGAAGTGATCCATGAATAAAGAAATAATTTTCTATACTTACCTCTATGCCAAAAACATATGTTTTCGGCCAATTTTATACTCTCAATTCCCATATTCATTTATTCCATTATGAATTGTGTCTTATAGAATGCCAATATCTTTTCTATGATTCATTATTATGATCTATAATATACTATGTATGATTTTAAAATGTTAAGATCATGTTTTCATACCATTATACTCATTTTATTCTTAAGTGGTCCTTGATATCTCCCTTGTTTATCCTTACTGAGCACATGTGATCAATCATTCTTATGTTTCCTTTCACCTGGACATGATGAAGGGTTTTAATTATGATAGTTCTATGAAGGAATATTTTTTTTGACAAACGTTTTGGGAGATATTTTAGTTCTACTATAGAATTTATTTATATATCCAATTTTATAAATACATTAAAACTTTATGCTTTTGGGGTGTATTGTTATGTTATAAATTTAATATTCACCGAATAATATGTAATATTTACTTATGAAAATTAAGGGTCACTATAATAGGCCACATAAAAAATGGTTCTTCTAAATGAAAGAATTTAACATTAGTGAAAATGAATCCTTTTGTATACGTATAGCTTGCTGATTCTCGATTTTTCAAAAGACAAGTTGTTAGAAAAATGGATCGAATTCAAATAATGTTACTTATATACTCAAAATTAAAACATTATAGAATAAAATAATTATTAAAAATGAAACTAATATTAAAATAAATAATATTATTTAGTATCACATGTACTATTAGGGTGAATGTTTAAATATTGATTTTGTTTAATAATATAGGATTTGAAAAAACCCCCTTGTTTCCCTATTTTTTCATGAAGATACCATTTTTACAAAAAAATAAATATTAAAGATTATGGATAATGTTGATGTTAAAGTATTGAATCATCTAATAAATTAATACAAAAATTATGGATAATATTTCAAAATTGAAGATGATAAAACACATTTTTTTTTCATGTTAAATATAGGTTGTGGAAAATTATGAATATTTAGGACAATAATAGATTAAAATGATGATTCAACCTTCAGTAGTGTGTAAAAACATTATTCAACTTATCTAAAAATTATATTGTATGTCAGGTTCCAGAATATCATTGGATCTAAAGAATAAATTATTCTAGCTGAGTGAATCTTCATGAAAACAATGCATTACTCATTTTTTATTAACATCATCCAAAAAAATGTATAAATATTTGGAATATAAAGACTGCATTGATTATATGAATGATTATATGGATATATTAATAATAATTATACATGGGAGTTGGTAGTAGGGAAAATTACATGAATTTAATCATAAATAAGTTTGTATTCATTAATAAGTTAAATGAACTACTTTAGGTAATGATAAATAAGGCCTGACTTGTGTACAACTAATATTTATATGTAGAGTAAATTATTTCCATAATAATTTTTCAAAATTTACTTGGATTGAAAACATTAATATTTTAATCCATATCATAGCATACAGATGATACAATATCATCCAAATAGATGTAAAATCATCCACCCTCAATGAAGATTATGAAAATGATGTACACCATTGGTGTCGTAAATGTTTCTTGATTGGATACCATGGAGGATATTTTTTTGATGAAAAATAAGGTCTTATAAGGTTAAAATAATCCAATATAACATGTTATTTTATATATAAAAAAATTCATGAAGTCACTATAATTAAAAAATAGTATATTGTAAAAAGTATCATTTACAAATAAGATAATGTTGTATCTCAATTTGTTATTGTCTATATAGATTATATTACTTTTATTATAAATTAATAATTTTATTTTGAGTATATTTCTTTAGATACTAATAAAATATTTGAAATATAACTTTTTAGACTATTGAACAATTTCATGTGTCCTCAAATTTCACAATTCAAGGATCTTATTTTAATTTCTCAATAAAAGTATGCACAAGAATGATTTAATAATTTTATAATTAATAATTAAAAGGATTTATCATAAATTTAGTTTTAACAAAGATATAAATGTATAATTATTTACATTAACATTATACAAGAGTGTTCATAAAAATTATAAATAATTTTATTTAGTTGAGTACTTCATGAAAAAATTATTATGCTCTATATTTAATGTGCACAAATATAATAAAATCATCTTTTGGAAAATATGTGTCTTCTATATTTAAATTGTTTGATTAAATATGGATTTAAATATAGAATCAATTTAATTACCTAATATTTTATAAATGATATTTATTTCTGATTGACTAGATTCCATATTAATTTATATATGTATAGACAACACATTCTCTACTATGGTAATTTTGAAAAAAATTATAAAATATAGAATTTTGGATTTAAAATAACATTAAACATATTATCTATTTATAATATACTGGTTTTACAATAATTGATAAGATTAGTATTTATTGAGAGTTTTTAAATATACTAATTTTCACAGATTGAAGGAGTGATGGACTTGACCAGTATGATTATAACCATTGAATCACATTTATCTGGGCATTTATCTGGGCATTCGAGGGAGATAGAATCATTGAGATTTTACTTTCACTAAGAAAAGGATGAAATTAAAAAACTAAATATTGATAAAAACCCATTTTTGGGGGAGATCAAACTTTTCAATATCATGACCTAAACCATTTTCATTGAACCACCCCAAGAAATCCCCACCATCACAAACCTTATCCTTAGTGTGCATGATGGCATAATAGGGGGTTATGTATCTAGGCCATTGTAGTATGATTTTTATATTTTAATTTTAAATAAAATAATAATTATATTTTTTTCTTTTTCATTATAATAATTTTATATGTGTTGATAAAAACATATTTTGATATGAAGAATGAAAATTAGTAGTTTTTTATAAAAATTAGAGTTTTAATTAACAAAATTATATTGCTAAATTCAATAATTTGTAAATAAATTTAATTTTCATTTAATATAATTATTAAATAATATTTATATAAAAATGATAACATAATTTAGTGATGTCTAATATAATCTTTACAAGGTTCATAAAATATTTAATGTCAATAAAATATATATATTTTAATAAATGAAAATTTTAATTTAAAAGTGTAATTTTTCATATTTGGATAATTAGTTTGAACTAATAAATATTATTTTCTAGACCAACAACTAGAAATTACCCAATGGTGAATTTATCAAAATTGTCTATGATATTGAAATATTTGTGTAAAATGTAAACATGATATAAATATTCGTTCAGTATTATTACATCATAATGACTCTTAAGTGAATTAAGAAATTATATATAAATAATCCAAGACCAAATATATATTTATCCTTTATAATAATGTTTTATGATGTAATTTTATTGTCTTTATTAAACATTAATGAATCCTCGAAAACGTATATTATATTTTATGGCATTAAAATAACTTATTTATATACAATTATTTACATATTTATTATCAAGGGTATTATTTTAAAGAGTTAGGTCACTGATATTACAAATATTTATGACCAATCATATTTTATAGAAAAAACTGAAACGTAATTTGATGGATTAATTTTTTTGTGTACTTTATCATATATATACGAATTATTTTTCAGATATTAATAAATAATTATTCTATCTTTTTCTATAAATACAAATCCATCACCCCCCTCGTCATCATTAAAATGTAATTGAACATGCATTTACCCTCTGTATCCCTCCATATTGTTCTTACAAGGTGTTCCCATGGCCTTAATAAAATTATATTAAGCATTTAGTAGCATCATTTAAATGTAAGGGATTATCTACAAATTTTATTTAGAGTACTTTATTTGTACTAAAACCTTTTTATATCAAATTTTATATTTTATAATGTGTTTTTACATATCCCTTTACAATAGATACTATTACCATGTAATGATATATTACCTTCTACTCTCCTTCACCACCTTCATAAAACATTATGTAAACCTATTATGCTGTAAAAAGTATCCCATTATTTATCCATGAAAACCAATTTTTATAGTGAATACCAATATAAATTTCAACAATAGTGTATTCATACAGCTTTATGTATGCTTCATTTATTGGCAATTTACATGAATATTACCAACACTCAATAATGTTTTGGATTAAAAGTGGGGAAATATGTCCATATATTGTATGATCTACATGGTACACTTATGCATCTTTAGGATATGAATGTGACAGGTGGGAATGGGATTATATAGCCCTGAAATTCCTTGGGTAATGTTTTTTTCTAATGATATTCCATGTATGGTAGATGATAGTTTAATCTTGGATGAATATGTTCTGAATTGTTGGTGGTAGGTTGTAACTTATACATACGATGTCATGATGTATATTAGTGGCACATTCTTATGTTTCTATAATGTAATCATCTTATATTATTCTTAAATATTATTTTTTTATGATTCACACCGATTTTGTTCAACCATGATATTATATTTGGATAAATTTATTGTTTTAATCATGTTATTCTTTGATTTTTCCCTTACTTTGATTTATATATCACCCTTTAGTTATAAACATCCCCAGGATATGTTTTCTGTATTTAGATGATCAACAGAATATAAGGTAATATTATAGAGTGTTAGAATAATGTTTATATGCCCATGATTCAGGTTAATGTGATACATACCTAATTTATCAAAGATACTAGTCTTTACGACCATATATGATTTAATTATATAAATCATTTTTTTATAAATCATGAATTAAGGTGACCTAAAATTTTTTATTATCATAGGTGGCAACATAGGAATATCTGGTAATTATTGAGGATTGTGATTAGAAAAATTATGTGGAAACTATAGGGATAAGTCAAAACATAGAAAACATCCCCAAATTGTGTTAAATTCTAGGGTAAGTTATTTCCTAGAAACAAAATCCCTGAAAATATACTACAAGTGGATGTTTCTCTATCATAGTTCTACTTTGATAAGTATCCACAAAAAGGATGAATTGGGATTTGACATGATTTTCACGTGGTTCATGATAAATATTTCTTCCTATAAACCTATTCCAACCTTCCTTGGGTAAATTATTTGGTAAATTCACAAGAATTTTATTAACCAGTTTAAAGTGAAAAATGGCCATAAATTTTAATGTTCGTAAATATAAAATTGATAGCTTATATTGAAGCCTATACAGTTTTATGTTATGTAATATATATAATTTACGAGTTATCACAATAATTTTCTTAGCATCAAATTTATGTGTTTTGTAGTTTTAAAATTATCATTCCTAATTTTTCCTATATTAATTCTCAATGGATTATAACAGGAGGAAACGAGTCTAAAAAAACTGTAATGTGGAAAGTAATGGTTAACCAAATGACATTTACAACCATATAGGAGAAGGAGTATAGAACTTGAGGAAAATAAATTATCCATTGACTCATGTTAAAAAAATGATACTTCAATTAGGGGAAATCCCAAACATCGCCTAATAAAAATAAAGTTATAATTTTGAAATTTTTGTACTAAAGGCTTGTAACATTTATTCGATCTTAATATCCCTTGATAAAGGAATAATGGTCCAACTATATTGAATAATACTTTTCATTTTTTAATGTTTAAATAAATATATGATTGTGATGGGTTTTATTATAGGTATGGTGAAGCGAATCAATTTTGGAATTTGATTACAAAATTAATATTTAGGAAGTGGTGATAGATATGGAGTGGAAATAATTTAATAAATGTTTTTCAATAAATAATTTCATTTCACTTTATGACTAAAAATACAGAGGTATTTTGTTGGCCTCAAAAAAGGTACATGATTCCATCATGTTTATGATTCCATGAAAATCATTGGAAATTCAGGACATTGTTATCTAATATGATATTATTTGATGTTATCACAAAGTGGAGATTTCTATTAAAATGTATAATGGAAGAATTTTTGCATCTCAATGTACACAACTTCTCCCTTATCTGTATTTGGATGCATTATTTCATAATGAACATAGTGATACTCTCTTTAGTGTAATCTGATGTAATTATGGTTATGTATTGGCTTTAATTGTAGAGAGGTATCATAAATTTCTGAGTAAATGAATCCAATCTTTGCATCATGAATCACACTACTATTCTATATAATTATAATGAGATATGATTCTCTTATGGTATCATCATCTCAAGAGTTAATATCATTCAACCCTAAGAATTTGTATCAATCTAAAATTATTGAGATTTTAGAAAATATCATATTTAATAAAATTCCCAATATAATGGAATATGATTATATGCTCACTGAAAAATTTAATGTTCCTCCTTCAATATTTGAAGTTGAGTTCCCAATCATGCTTATACCTGGATCTTTTCAAATATCAAAAATTTTATAAATAATTTTTAAAGATGAACCTAAAGATCTAAAAAAGAAACTATAAATTGATCTGGATGAAGGGTTTATATTCCCAAGTGATACACCATGGGGTTCATCTTCCCTATTCACCAAGAACAATGATTGTTCAACAAACTGCTTCTTTGATTATCTTGATCTCAACAATATTATGATAAAGAACAATTATTCTCAATAACAGATTGATGAATTCTTTCATCAACATCATGGATCCTGTTAATTTTTTATTTATTTCATTAGACATGATATTATCAAGTAAAGGTGAATAATGATTTTATACCATGGATTGATTTTTTGCATGGTTTGGACATTATGAGTTCTTAATGATCCGATTTAGAATCAATACTTCTCCTTAAATATTCCTTGAATTAAGGAATGCAATAATTTGGGATTACCTCCATAAATTTTCAGTATTTTTAATATACTATACACTTTTATACTATAAAATAAATGAGGACTGCGAACACTATTTGAACACTATAATGAAGAGATTGGAAATGGAAAATTTCTATGGAATGTACAATAATTTCATGTTTTTAAAAGTTAAAATAACATTACCTGCTCATTGTTTCAACAATATTGGAATATATAGAGATCCTTAAAAATATATGAAATTTAAGGATGAATTGAAACAGAATTTGTGATAGATATTTGTAGTTCTCATGGATTATATGTGTAATATCATTGATTTTTTAGAAACTTCTAATTATTTTTACACCCACTAGCTAAGATAACTCGTAAGAGGTGATGTTCTTCGTGAATTTTGAATTTAAAGAGAGATGTATATAGTTATGGAAAAGGCTAATAATTTCTCAGGTTCTCACATTACCCACATATTGGGATGGTTTAGTGATCTATAGTGATTCATCAAAAAAGTGATTGGGTTCTATGATAATGAAATATGGAAAAATGATAACTCATGCCTCCATCTAATAAAATACAACATAGCATAACTACCCATTACAAGATGTAGAATAAGCATTAGGGAACTTTTAGGGGATGATTTAATGATTATATCTCTATATGGTGATGTGAGATATATATGTATTATAATATCCTAAAGTATATATTTACATAAATGGGTATCAATAAAAAACATGTGGTTATAGATGATTATGTTTTATGATTGTTCAATCCCTGTCCATCATAAGAACCCAATCAAATTGACATATTATCTATGCATAAATGGTCTGAAACCCTATCCAATATGATGATTGAAATAGGTAAAAAAAAATTTACATACAAAGGATAGACATTAGAATTAAAAAAGGATCCTCATCCTACCATGATGAAATAACTACACAACCATCCATTATAGATAAGATTTTGGAGGCCTAAAAAGTGGTTATTTAGATGTATAAACATGTAGTGAATATTCCAGAGTTCAACATTGTTAAATATGAAGTTATAAGGTTTAAATCCTTGATATGTGTCCCGAGAAAACCTAAACTATAAAAGAAACATATGGATGGTTAACATAGATAGTACGTCCTTATTCATCCACAAATAACTAATATTTAATGATATAGAAAGAAAAATTTCTTATGGGATAAAATGATGAGGGGGATATGGAATTATTATCTTGATTATTAGTATCCAAAAAATTCAATGATGAATGATAGATGTATAAGGGTAAGATGTGACTATTTCCCACACCATCATAGAAAATGGTAAAAAATTAACATGTATTTTGTTATATGACACCCCAGGGCATCTAATGGAAAGAAAATCATATGGGTGGAAGTTGATCGCCTAATAAAGTAAATACAAATTTCTAATATCAAAAATATTTTTATCCTTACCAACTCTCCAAGATATATATAAGGGAATTGGTAAGTCTCTATTGAGTGACACTCTCTATTGTATCTGACCTACATCTTATGTTTACCTCAATGTTCATAAGAATTATACAACAAGTGTTTGATATAGAGCTGGGATTCAGTACTTCTTATTCCCCTTAAACCAATGGTTTGTTTGAAGGATAGATTAAAACTCTAGAGGATATATTGTGATCATGTGAAATGTATTTTCATGGTTTTTGGGACTAACACGATTTCCTTATAGAGTGGTCATATAACAATATCTTACGTTATAGTATTCAACTAGAAACTTATTAGGCTCTTTATGGTAAGAAGTGTCAGATTCCAATATACTGGGATAGAATTGGGGAGAGAAAGATAAATGGATTGGATCTTATCCAATATATATAAGAGAAGGTTCCAATCATTGAGTTTCATAAGAAATCAATATAATGATTATATTAAATATATGAATAAAATCATAGGAAAAGCTTAGAGGTTGAGGTCATAGATAATATGTTCCTTCATATAACACTATGTGAAAAAATTATGAGGTTTGTAATGAATGGAAATATTGTTATTAGATACACCTGTCCTTTTGATATCATTTATGTCATTAGAGATTTATCGTATTTATATTCACTTTATCATAATATATCTCATGTATATGATGAGTTCTATGTATGTATCTTTTGTAATTAAACACCAAAAACCTCACATGTACTGAATCTTGATGTGTTAACATTGAAGAATTATTTATATTATGAGGATTATATGATGATGTTGTTATATCATATATAGAGAGTTATAAAAAACATAAAACTCATTGGGTAAATGTGTTTTGGAGAAACCGCATGTTTGTGGAAGAGACTTGGGAATTAAAGTTGGTAATAAATCATAATTAACCAAGTTTGTTTTAGTGTTTGAAATGGAAATTTTGAGGTCTAAATTTATGATGGTGGAATAATTTAATGACAGAAACTTTTATAGATTAAATTCAATTTTTATTGATTGAATCCATTATTATGTAATATAGTAAAAGAAAACACATGTGATGCTTTAGCTATTTTTTACAATTATTAAATATAGCATATTGTATTTAAAAATATTTGGAATATTATTTGATGTTAATATTGTTTTTTATAATGATCGATAAGATTAGTATATATTCAGGGTTATAATAAATTCTAATTTTCACTCACGGTATGAGTGATTTCCTCGACCATTAGGATTATACACTCTAAATACCAATTATTTGAGATTTTGTGGGATATGAAATTTGAAGGATTTTCTTTAGACCAAGCCCAGGATAAAATTCAATAATTAAAGCTGGAATGAATCCCTTTTTATGTGATTTTCAGTATTATCCTGATAAAAAAGGAAAAATTATTCCCTAAACAACCCTATTAATGATGATATGTAAAATTATTATGTAATTTGTAATTTGTAAAAAATTAATATTCATATATAAATTTTAATAAAAAGTTTATTTATTTAAGGCATCCGTTTATGTTTTTATGGATTCACTGTTTTGAGTAAAATAAGAATAGTAAGGTAAATTTGAATAATATTTCCACTTAACATTAACATACAATGATGTAAGATACTTATGGGCCACATATAGAAGATGATAGTGAATAATTGGGGAGATAAGAATAATATGATGCTAAAAAAGTACATTCAAATCATTTAATAATTAAAGGAAATGAAAATATTACAAGGCGTAAAAGATGTAGAGAGTGTGAATTATAAAAATAGAAAAAATAAGATCTATTACTTTTTATGGTGTGCCACAAAATTGAACCCATAAATGTTCCCAAGAAGACCTGGTAAATGCTTTTGATAGGATTGTCAATTATGAAACTCACAATTATGACCCCAATGAAAATTTAACAAGGGTATTTACTAAGAATATTATCAGTGATTCATTTATAACATAACTATAATGATACCAATAACCACTTATCTATAAAATAAGAGGTCCATTCTTCCACTAAATTAATTCATTCATAAGGGTAAACCCACTAGAACATGGTTCTTATCCTTCACTTGTGGACAAGTAAGGCATAGAGAGAAAAAAATTGCAACTCCTTTCATCATTTCGGGCCACCAAAATTAATATTGGTGGCCTTCATACAACGTTTCCACAACTATAAGTAATTCTAAATAAGATTTCAAAATCTCTCAATACCTCATCCGGAAACGTCCCTGCTACCACAGTGCATCCTTGAACAAACAAATTGTGATCCATACCTTTTGAAAATCCATCAGGATCTTGTCCAGTGGATATCCGAGTACTTAAGGTCTCATAGTTAGAATCCCCTAGTTGTGCCAACCAAAATCGCTCCAATAGACAAGAGATGACATCCCTCGATTGGAGGCATGCTTCCTTATCCATATCCATATAAAATAACTATAATTAGGAAAAATACTTTGATTCCTTGTTCAATAACTATGAAAAAGACCTTCTATTGAGACAACATGCTACCAAATTCCCCTTACTAGGATAATAGATAATTTAGAGGTCATAATCCAAGAGGAACTCTATCCATTACCTCTATCTCAAGTAAAGATCCTTCTAACAGAATATGTATTTGAGACTCTTGTTATCATAATAGATGATATTCTTCTTTCCCATCCTAAAGCATCACCATATCTTTATTGGAATGAGTATCACTACTAACTCATGATAATGTGTCTCATAGTTCTTCTCAGGTGTTCTCAAGTTATGTGAAACATAGTCAATCACAACATTCCACTACACTAGAACACAACTAATCCAGGTTCCTAAATAATAAAATAACACTGCATACTAGATAACCTGTTATAGAAATATCAATATGGGAGTTCCCGTCACACTCTATCTTAGTTGCTGAAAATCATTCTGGCACCTCTTTCTTCCACATGAAAGGTTTCCCCTTCTGTGTCAAATATATCATCGGTGTTGATACTATTGATAAATAAGGTATTAATATTTGGAAATAGCCTTCCATCCCAAGGAATCCTCATACTTATATCATACACTTAGGTGATTTCCAAGATAATAGTTTTTCGACCTTGGTTGACATCACTGCCTCTCCAACCTCTAAGATAATGTTTCCTTGAAAATAGTCCACATGACTATAGGACTATCTCTTCAATAGATTATCGTAAAGTTGTACTCTCGGGGTAATTCTAGAACAATCCAAAAGTGTCCAATGTTATATTCCTCATAAAAATATTCTAAAACTATATAATCAATGAATAATACTAGTAAGAAATCCATGAATGGCTAAAAAATCTTGTTCATAGGTCCCATGAAAACTGATGGGGTGTCTATCGTGCCAAATGAAATCACCAAGTACTCATAATGAAAGTATTGACATCTAAATTTCGTCTTTGGTATATCCTCGTCTTTTACTCTCAGCATGTGATAGCATTACCTATGGTCAAATGTTGAGAACCATCATGCCCCCATCCACTGATCAAATATGTCATTTATCCACGGAATTGGATACTTGTTCTTTAGAATCACATAGTAAAAGTGATAGTAGTACACACAACCTCAATGTATTATATTTGTTATTGGTGAGAAAAACTAGGGTTGTCTGGGGTGATAGACTAGGTCAAACAAAGAACATCCTCTTAATGTACTATAACTACACTATCAGCCCATGATGCTCTGTGGGAGCTATCCTATGTGCTCATCATGATATTGGTGTTGTCCGTGGGTGTGGATCAATGAAGAGGTATGTCTCACAGTGGGGAGGTAAACCTAGAATATTATCACGGATTCCATCTTGTAGTCCTCTACTATTGAAGGAAAATGGGAACTCATAACATCATCTACCCCAAGTGTTAGGCTACCAAATTTATGCGTAATCGACTATAACCTCTTATGACTGAGTTCATCATGTGCTGCTTGGGTTTCCATTTCACCGACAAAGAAGGACCTTTTCCATCACTGTGGGAACACTACATCCTTCACCTGAAACTGTCAGTGTGGTCATGCATTGGGGATAACCTATCCATACATAATACGAAAATTTAAGGCTTCCTCACTGCTAAAAATAGATCCTAAGAGAAAATTTCACTTTGAAGATTCAGGTCACACCATCAGAACAAATTTGTGATCACTGAGTCTTCTCCAGCATAAGTCTCCATGTGTAAGGGTCGAGCCAAGGTTTCCACCAAAATCTCTATGTATTGACAAAGGTTTGTGGAAATAAAGTAATGACTATAACCTTTGTCTATTATTACTCCATCTATGGTATAAAAGACACTGATTGTATCTAAAATAATTCTCAGAGCCTCTAGTTCGTAAGCTATGCCCACCTACAATTATCCCCACTCTTATACACCCACTCTCAAGGACTATTGTGGAACACATGACGGTGGTGGTGGTTGTGAGTAAAAGTGTGTACCCTATTCTACTACACTCGCACATCCTATACCACATATGTCACCCCATTAACTATCCTACTCCTATCAATGCCTCTACCTCAACAACCAATCAATGGTCTTTTTGATAAAAGTATGATTGGTCTAAAAATCTCATGCATGATTTTCCTTTCCATAACATGAGTACCATCACCTCTTTCATCGATAACATGACCCATTTCATGATCCATGAACCATAGAATATCAATCATGGGTCCTAATCATGAATTGAATTGTACATTTAGGACCCTGAGACAGATATTGGATCCTTAACATGGAGGTCCATACTTTCATATTGTTGCTTCCAGCTGCCACTAGATGTATCTTTTCATCCAGGAAATTAAAAACCACCAAATAACTCTCTAGAACCCCAATATATGTAGGAATTAATAGAAGGATAACACTCTCTTGGATTTTTCTACACGTTCCTCTCTTGAATTTCCATGCATTGAATAACCGTTTGCAAACCATATCTATTGAGTACCTGGATGGGTTGGTAAAACATGATGGATAGTCATTTAATTTTATGTTCCCTATTGGAACTACTGAAGTTCATAAACAAAAATAACTTTCAATATATCTATAGATAACTCATATCTAAATAGATTCTCACAACTCTTAACATGGTAGAGTTTCCTTGACGTAATACTGGTCCACTAAACCCCACAATCTCCCTACTGAGCTATAAAGAAGTCTTGCTTCTAAGACCACGATTTGATCTTCTAGTGTCCTTATTAGACATAAAACATGGGTAACCACCTCAAGATAATACTCAACTACTTGTGGGTCCAGATCACTTCATTACCTGAGGGATCTCAGTCAAAAAAACTCATAAATTGTGCTCACACTGCTAACTTCATCAACCCGTACTGTGGGTACCATGTTCTTCTCCACAGGTGGTGGTATAGTTGGTGCACCACATAGAGTTAACATCTTCGATACTATCCCATGTATCGATGCCTCATCAGTGATATGATCATCCTTATTATCATGATGTTGAATGCTATATTTCATATGTCATAGAGGCGTCATGAAATAAACAAGATGTACCACATAAAATGAGTATTTATGGAGATATTACTCAAAACGGACATGGAAAACACAACCCATTACTGTTTGACCCATGTACAATTTTTTATCAATAACCAATGTTCTCATGTATCAAGTCAAAAAGATTGTGATCACAGTCCTCTTGTATGGACATGTGGTTGACTACACCGACACTAGTGTCACTGTCCTGAAATTTTAACTCAAAACACCTAACATTTTTCCCCAAACCAATCTCACAGACTCTTGAAACAATGTAGAACTGACCACTTTGATACCACTTTGTCATGAATTATCCCAATGGGTCCCATTACATGACTCTCTACGCTCACCTTCAATAAGAAAGGGTCTAGAGACTAGTGTCGAGTAGATATATCACTATCATGGGATTCCATAGACTAAGTACCTTTACAGATGAAAAAATTTCTAAGCCTATAAAATCCTAAAAATTAAAAATAACTAGACAACCATGCATGTATATATTTAAATCCCACAACCACAGTATAATAAAAAATAAATTAATGTAAGCATGGCCAAATACAATCCCACCACTAGGAGTCTATCAAGATTCCAACCTAAAAAAGAAAACATGTAATTCTGTTAGAATATCGTAAGAACACACCTTGGTCTTTCCAGACTCACTAAGCACCATATGGTCCTAGTCCACCTAGGAGTCTATCAAAAGGTCAATATTATTCGCAATACATGACAGTTGTATGCAATGACTATGCAATATTGACTATAATAATACTCTGTAAGAAACCACAAAAACAAAATATCATTTAATAATGAAAACAAATGCCTTCTATACATATGTAGATGTCTATAAGACATATAAAAACAATATCCATATATACTCAATAATGATAAATAATGTAATAGTATGTCACAATATTAGTATGTCAACCTATGATTTATTTTGAAGGTTCCACAATGAACTCATCTATGAGAACATGCTCTTGAGTATAATAACACAAATAAGATTCAATTGAGATATAGTTCTGGTTGGGTCTCGTCATTAGAAGTGCATACTGATAGTCTGAATAAAATATGATACATGGATGTGGATCGCTTTTAATTCAATGTGGTGATATCAATAACTAAATCTAGATTAAGCCACTATGTATAGGATTATCACCTAAATAATATTGGCCACAACCATACAAATAACTCCACTTAGAGAATGGAGATGAATATGGGATCTCACTTTAGTCCACATGAAGGGATTCCAACAACATTATCTGAGAAGTCCAACCGAAAAGCATGACTTTCCAAGGAGTAGGAGATGATTTTATTATAATAATCAGTGAATGGATATGTTGAATGCACCCTAATGAAACATTTCCTATATACAATGGAAAAATATTTGAAGAAATGTATAATTAGGTACACACAATATAGAAGGGTCACACACTATGACCCATGATCTCATTTTATGCCTGTGTAAACAGCCTATGTCTCTTACCCATGTTCCTGTAGAAGTACACTACTAATTGGATGCTCCTGTAGTCTACCTATGTGGTAGTACATGGCATAGCCCATGTATATGGTACAATACCTACATTTTTTTGGGATTACATGACATTCTCTAACCCATGTACTACAAACCCTAGCTATGTACCCTCCATGGTATATGTTGAGTTTTTGGGGAGAGAGCACATCCCAAGTGTCAGGTGTTACACACTGTGTGATACAAAAGTATCTCTTGAAACCCTATCGCCCACACAAGGGAGACCACAAGCCCTGTGGAGCCAATTTAAACACTATGTAATGTGGAATTTCCTAGAATACGAGGTCAAATCCCATCTGTTTATTTAGGTGCCTACATAATTTTATTTGATGGGTGTATTTACATGAATATCAAGGGGTCATCTCTTTTGAGCCTTTTCATCATCCAACAACAAGTTTATAACATTACATTGGAGTAAAAAACTGATTTATACATCATTTTTAATTACACATGGGAGAATGTAAAATCATGTTTCTAAAGTAATATGATACTTAACCACTCCAAACTTTTCACCACCATCATATCGTATTGATTCCATATCGATGATATTGGATCATTTGACCATGAAACAGGTGCACAATGGTCAATTGCATTAGTAATAATTGAACTCCAGTCCAAACAGAAAATACCCCCAATGAAAAAATATTTAGGGGAGAAAATAACAAGAAAAATCGTGAGGAACATACCATGATTGATGTTTATGATGATCTCACATCATTGACATTAGAACAACAACCAAATAATATATAACATAATAATGATTAAAATTCTCTTAAATCCTAAATAATCTTACCCTTCCCACAACCTACCAATAGAAAAAATCAATTCATTCATTTATTTATTTGTGTTTACTTTAGGAATTAAATATCTGGAAAATAAATTCAAATAAAAAAATATCCAACCTCAATTCAGATCAATCATTCACTAAGAATGGGTCTCTTGCTAATATCATTGGAATGATAATTTCAATCAATTGAATTTCTTTTGTTGATCCACGATAGAGTTGTCATTCACCAATTCTTTTCTCCAATGATCTTTATAAGGATTCTATAATAACTCTGGGGTTATATAGCTAACCCCAAAATTATAATATAACAGTCTACTTACATGCTCTCAAATCATTGTCCAAATGAAAAGAATACAATTTTTTTAATTATTTTATTCTCTTCCTTCCCTATAATGAATTTAACATGAACTCTATATACTAGCCTAGGATAATAGGATCCTAGGGAAAACCCAAATTTTTACAAAAAATGTCCCTCATATTATTCATATGGGCCCTAAAATCAAATTTACTATACTTCTTCTATAAAACTGTTCATGCATGCTATTTAATATATTTTATATATTTAAAAAATTTATTCTAGGCACACTGGGCCTCATAATGACACATGGTCTCGTATTATAGTATCCAATATAATGTATACAATATCCAAAATTAGGAAATTGAAAATCCAAGTCATTATGTCAATAGACTTTAAGGAAATGAGCCGACTTAGAAGAATATTTTATCCATTCCATCCTTTTGGTAAATATATTCCATGATATTTAAATGATTTTTTTGGGGAAGGATTTTCTATAATGTATATAGAAATATATAAATATGTAAACTATGTTGGAGATTATATTAGGATTTTCTGAGATCCCATGATATTTTTCGTTATATTTTATTATTCACCTCTTGTGCTAAAACAATTTGGGTTGAGCCTTGGGAGGATCAAAAATCAAAATTTCCATAATAATGATTTTTTTATAATATGTGGTTTGGTGGTGGTTGTTAGATTTTTATAAATAATAACGTTAAAAACAATAAAAAATAATATAAATATTGGTAGATTAATATATTATTCTTACTTTTATTGGGATCCCACATTGAAATGTTTTGGTGGGGATGATAAATAACATCTATAAAGGGAGATTTTTCATTATCTTATATTTTTATATAAATCAATATAATTTAAAGTCAAACCTAATTTTTGTGATTTAATTTTCAATTCATTTACATAAATTCCCTAATATATAGTGTACTATGATTCTTAATAGTGAATATCTCATGACTATTTTTTATATTTACTTGATGGATTTTCTAAATTCCTTGCATTCCTATTATAATTTACATGTTAATGAGGTGAGTACTAAACTCCATTTATAAATTATACCCCAATGATGAAGAAAAAAATCTAAGTGAGTTAAATGACAACATTAATTAATATTAAAATTAAATAAATAAATATATATATATATATATGGTTGAATGAATAATTTTGGTTTTTTCACGGGATAAAAGTGAAATACATGGTTGATTTGTTTCTTTGAATAATGTGGCATTGAGATATCATCATGTGTGATGATCGAACATATTAATTTATAATTTCGTCAATTTAATTTATTGACTTTCAATATGATATATGGTTTGGTATGTTTCCATTGTGCTATGTTGAGATTCTAAACTTGAAGATATGTCTAAATTAAAATGTAGGTGATTTTATAATGGAATTTTTTTATACATTTTCATATTAAAATGAACTGATTTTGGTATATAAATGATTAACTATTTCCTATATATTTAATTTGATAGTTTATATTATGAAGGATGAAATGTTTTTATTAAAATAAGAAAAGGGTGGAAAATTTTAAATATATTTATTCTTGAAATGAACTTCCCATGATGTTGGATACATGTTGAACACTTCCAGGGGTCAAAAGTGAAGAATCATGGTAAAAGGAATATTATAGTACTAGAAAATAAAGATTCACATCATGTAAACAATACTAGACTTGTAACAATTAATGTGAGTAAAATATGTACATTATTTTTAGTGGAAAAAAAGAAAAAGGACAAGCTTATGTTTTTCCTGGGGTGACACAATTTCCATGCAATGAAAGTTCCTAGGAAGATAAAATAAATGCATTTTGGTGGAATTTTCAATAATGAAATTCCCATTTATGATATGGATAGCCTTTTATCATGGGGAATGACATTAGAATTAATTAATGATTCATGAATTATATAATTAAATCCTACTAGAGAACACCTAATCATTATAAATAAAAGGTCTAGGGTTCCCCTAAAGTCATTCATTTAGGTGGTTCCGTAGTTGGGATCAAAGACTACCAGAATATTAATGAGTAGAATTTGGTTTTATTTTTATACTCCCTCATGTATAGTACTATAAGGTATAATGTTTGTGATTCAATTTCACTAATGATATATTTAATGTTTTATGGTATTTTTATTTTGATTGAAATTTATTTTGGGCCTTTTGTGGAAACTCTAAAATTCCAAAATATTGTTCTTTACTATTATCTTGAATGACCATTATATAAATAGTGTGAGAGTGATAAAATTTAAATAATTTACTAGTGAATTACCCTCACCAAGTCTATTGGGTATATTATTCACTATATTTGAATACGTTTTGAGATTAAAACCTACCAAAGGAATAAATATATCATGACTATCGCAAAAAAAAAGATAAAATCGGTGATTTAATGGTTGTTTACCATGAACATTGGATTCACCCTAATTTGGTTCCAACACCACATGTTTTTGAATCCTAATATTATATCTTAATTAATCATGAACCAGAATTTTATATTTCTAAGAACATGCTGTTTTTTTCTTGAACATCAAACATTCACTATTCTCTCTCTACCAATTATTTAGGTTGGACTACACTTATAAAATAGTATGGGTATTTATTATTTAAATTAATACTTTATCCCAATATATATCCTTGGGTTAGAATCAAAAAATAAATATCTAATAAAACCATGTATTTTGTTGGTATTTTTATTTCTATTGTAAATTATTAAATTTGGTAACACAGTAGAATTAATTATGCCTATGGGTCTATCAAATGCCCCAATATCACCCACCATACCCCTAGGCATACACTGGTGTAATAAGGGGTAATGTGTCTAGAACCTAGAAGTATAAATTTTTATATCTCCCTTTTATTAAACTAATAAATATATTAATTCATTTTTATTATTGCAATGAGATGATAAAAAATGATTTTGACATATAGAATCCAAAATGTTATATTTTCTGAAAATATATGACATTAATTAAGACAGTAATATTGAAAAATTCAAAAAATTTAAAATTAATTTTCAATTAATATAATATTATTATCTAATAATATTTATATAAAATTGAGAATATTTTCTATTGAAGTCCACTATAAAATTTATAAGTTTATAAAATATTTATTTTCATAAAAATCAGTATTTTTCAGTAAATTATAATTTTCATTAAAAATTAAAAATTAAAATTTTAAGAGTATTATTTTTATAAAATACATATTATTTTTTAAATCATATTATTGATATTATCCAATTTTTTTATATTTTGCAGAGGCATTTAACATTTCATTTAAAAATTTAGTACATTATAAACATTTTTTGTTGTATGAAAATATAATAGAAAACATGTGATGTATTAAATTCTAAAAGACGGCATCTGTGACCAAATATATATTTCTACATTAATGTATTTTTTTAGAAAATTATGTTACTTATTTTAAAAACCATTAATGAATCCCCAAAAGGCTGTATTATATTATAATGTTTCAAATTAAATTATGTATAAACATGACTAATTCCACTTCACCAATGTTATTATTTTATGGATTTAAATTATTGGTCTAATAAAATAGTAAATCCAACCCTAAAAATACATTATATAATTTTTTATATTTATTATTTTATTATATAGAATCCAAAACCTATGTTTATAAATTAATAATGAATCCCCCTATTTTATTATAAATACTCACCCATCCTCCCTTATCTCATCACTAATAACCAATTGATCATAATTTTACTCTCCCTATTTCTCTCATGAACCCTCCCATGGTGTTAGCAATATCTTAAGAATCCACTATTATGATTTTAGATGTTACCTCTCATAGTAAGGGACACTATCCAATTATTTTTATTTCAAGTATTTATTTATTCTAATCCGATTTTATTTCTAATTTCCCATGTTGTAATGGGATTTCACATAGAAATTTATTTATCTTAAGATAACCATGTAATGATAGATTACCTTTCACTCTCATTCAACCCTTCCATAAACCATTATGTACACTCATTATGCTTCCAAAATTATCCGACACTCATTCCATGTCAAATATTTATATAGGTAACACCAATACTCATTTCCACTTATGTTTATTCTATTAGCTATACTTATCATTTGTTGATTTTGTAATTCCAATTATATAATATAACATAACTAGTTTTTATATTAAATGTGATGAAATACATGGTTATGTAGTATGATCAATAAGGCAGACATATATATGAACATGATATGAATCTCACAATTTGGCCTAGAATTTTGTAGCATGATATTGCATTAGATACTACTTTTAACTCTTGAGATTATATATATGGATAACAATATGTTATTTAAATAAAACTATGTTATTATTTATTTGAAGCTATCCTTGACTTATTCATATTATTTCATGTTTTATTTTAGTCCACATTCTTATATTTCCTTGTTGCTATCATGTTTTATTTAGAGTATATGTTCATTTTTATGATTATCGCCAGTTTTAATTCACCTTAATACCCCAATTTACTAACATTTATTACACTCATCATGTAATTACTGGATTATTTTCATAATAATCTATATATCTCACCTTTTTCTTATGTACATTTTAATGTTATCCCATTTAGTTTTAGAGGTTTTATGGAATACAAGGGAATATTAAATATTTTTTAAATAATTTATTATAACCATGTATCAATTTGAAATTATAAATACCTATTTAACCAGATACACTGAGCCTCGTGATATTTTTGGATTTTATTATGTGTATATTTATGTAATAAATTAGGAATTAATGTGTTTTAATGATATTGGTTGTCATAATCATTTTGACAATTAATATTTTTTGGGTATGTAGATAAGGATTTCATTAGAAAATTCAATAATAGAACATAATCATTTGAGAGTGTTTCCTTTCATGGATATTATTGTGTTTAATGACACACATAGAAACAAAATCTGTAGGCCTTGAGTTATGTTGAATTGTAATATATTGATTTGACATAAGAAAAAACCTAAGTGATGTGTATGAAGACTCAATTTGAAGATATCAAGGCTGATATTAATTTTTCACTATATGAGGTATGTGATAATTAAATTAACATAAATCTATCATGATATTCGACTAATAATTCTCACTTTAATAGTATTCATATAATGTATGTCTTAATTAAGTATTTATTGGAGTAAAAGTGATATAATTTGAGTTTTTCTATCCATAGATCAAATATCAAATATGTTTACTAATAATATACCAAAGAATTTGTTTTCAAATACAGGTTTTTATGGGACTTCAACTATAGTCAATTAAAGGCTATGGTATGTATATTTCCCCACAATAACTATATATATATATATATTCTAACTAGGAATATGTATAAACTCAAATCCTTCAGGAATAAATATAAGAATAATTCTTTTATGTTACATTGCTTAGTTGATTTCATTAATTATATATGTATTCATTGACAAATGTTATAGTGAATAAATTAGATAAAATTCAAATAAATATTATCAAACAAATAGATGATATATCTATTATTTAGGGGGATAACATATTTCTATAGATTTTTAAAATGTAGAAGTTATGGATTATTCAATTTAGTGTGTGTATTAGTTAAGATATTAATTTATTTTAATGATTTTTTTATGCACATGTATATTAATTTTGTGTTTGGATTCTATCAAAATAATTTTATATATTAGTTATTTTAAGTATATTTTATTGGAATTGGATATATGTTACCCTAATGAACATCTTTGGTATTTTTATTTAGACTTTTTGGTTCATATAATGAGTATACTCAAATAGTTATAGAATTATTTAATAATGATTAATTTTTATATTGAAAGGGTTATTCATGTCAATTTTCATATAATTTTAATGATGTTTAAGGTTGAATTTAATATTCAATGTGGTATATTTTTGAGACCCAAATGTAGAAATAGATTATTTATATTAAAGTCAATGAATACCCAAACATTTCTGAGTTTACCAAAGAGAATAAGTATGTTTATGTAAAATTAAATTTAAATGTATTTAAATTAATGAGTTTTGTTTTGGATTTTATTTTCATTTTTTTCATATAGTGAATCATATTCATATTCAATTGATATATTATTTTTTTGTTTATTTAATTTTCATTTATGTGTTTAAAATAGGTTCGATGTGATTAAATGATGTTTTCATGTGTTTTCATAGTATTTCAGAAAATAATGAAGTGAAGATGGCCTCACTATACTATAGATAGTACCAAAATGTTCTTTGTGATTGTATGTGGATAAAATGGATTAAATACATAGAAAAAATGTGATTTTAGTGTCATTAAATATATAATAATTCTCAAAAATGTTTTTATGTAGTGGATAACACATAAAAGGAGAGAAAAATGGTGTTTTTTATTTGGAAACCGGTGTTTCAATAAAAATTTAATTAATATAATATCCTTCATAATATTAGGTAGCATACTATAGCCTTTTTTATGGGTGGATTGATATATTAATATGGATATTTTTAGTGAACAATTCATTGAATGTTAAAATGATGGGTGGGAACTATGAGGTGCCAAGTGTGGTGAGACTATTTTCCAAAATAGAATCACTTATACCATGGTCTGTTTGTTCATGAAATTATTTGGGAATTTTGAAATATCAACAAGGCTTGTACCGGAGGAAATAAAATGACTTGACCTAAGAGTATTATTTCTATAAAACCCATACATTGAATCATATATAATTGTATATATTGTTGTGTTAAAAGGAAATTCCAAACCAAATGTTGGATAGAGAATATGTCATGTTTCATTACATGGTTCTCTGTATTTTTAACTAATATAGTATCCATGAATTTCATACATAAATTCATTGGACTATGATGATAGTAGTTCAAAATTATTTTAGTGTTCTTGAATAAAATTGAATTTCACTATATTGTGGTGAAACCTACAAATTCCTAGTGAGATGGATTTTCCTAATTTTGGAATGTTTTTTATGTTTCATCATTGGTATAACATGGTAATACTTAATATTGATTTAATATTCCCTAAATTACATATATTGATGAATATAATGTTTTTAGTGGTCCAATGTCTCAATGTGATGAGAGTGAGTGGTCGTAGGTTGTTTTTCATTTGAATTTTGATTTTAAATTCTAATTTCAAATAGAAAATAAAATGATGGATTAAATGAAATAAAGAGTGTGTGTATATATAATAATGTCAAAAAAGTGGAGATAGTGTGTAAAATGAATAATATGGGAAGAAAAAGAAGAGTAAGAGATAGGATTATGTGGTGGAAGGATGAATTATCCATGAAACAACATTAAGGATGTCTCCATTGGCAGAATACTCCATCATTGTTTACATTTCAGATTATATTTTATTTTCTATGTGGTGTACCATTAAAAAATATGAGATAAACCTTGTTTATATGTTATTAAGTATAAACCAATCTCCTTATATCTAAATTTTTTAAATTAGTTGGTTGTGTGAACATAAGTTTCACAACATCATTACAACTATGAATGCATTCACTTTTGACAGAAAAAATTAAAAAAAATATAAGGTGTCTACAATGTATTTTAATTGGAATTGGTGTGAATATTATAAAATATTTTCTTTCACATTACTAGTTTTTAATGTTTTTTAAATATAAATGTAACATAAAATTTTATTAATAAATGTGAAACTGGTATATGAACAATTTCATGTTATATCTTCTCCATCCTAGGAAATATGTGTGTTTTGAAATAGTTAAATGTGTTCAGTGCATCACACATACAAAATCATATCCATTAGTAAATAGAACTTATATAAGGTTACGTTAGTTTGGACTTTATTTGTTCCTTGGACGCTAAACAAATTTAGATAAAACCAAAGTATAACTCTTGATAATAACAGTTTTATATCCCACTGACCTATCGAACATATTATTAGTATGGGGAAGGTGAAATTGATATTTCATTATCGCATATTTTTGTATACTATAATCAATAAAAATATTTTCTTCCATTACTAATTAGAAATAAATAAGTTCATATCCTTTTTCATGACCATTATTCCTCTATTTAAGATATACAGAGCATTTTTAGCCATTTATTAATATGTATGTTGTATTTTATAGAAAAATAAATGATCATTGTCTTTTTTGTAACACCCCCAAATGATAAAGTGTTAAATTACTAAATGATATGACTCATTTCAATAAGGTGAACCTTAATTTTCGAGAGCCTTTCTGATTAGAAGTCCACAGTTAAGCATGTTAGGCCTAGAGTAGCGATCATGATGGATGACCATCTGGGATGTTTCCTAGGGTGTGTGTGATTGGAGAGAAAGCACACTAGAAAGGACATCTGTTAGCCTGTGGGGATAGTCATTATTCAGATGACCCATTCAGGCACACGGGTGGAACCTAGGGTGGGCCCCACGTATCTGCGGGGGAAACTAGTGGTATCTGGTAGGCCTGGACCTGATGTCCATGTTAGTGTGGGGTGTCAGTGCTATCACCGGGACCGAGTTGTTACATTTGGTTTCAAAGGTGGTACCCAGCCTTAAGTGTAGCGCACTACCTGGGTTGAGATGTAGGGCCCACAACGAGGACATTGTTCTCTAAAGGGGGGATGATTATTACACCCCCAAATGATAAAGGGTTAAATGAATAAATGATATGACTCATGTCAATAATGTGCACCTTCCTTTTCGGGAGCCTGTCTAATTAGAACTCCATAGTTAAGCGTGCTTGGCCTAGAGTAGTGATTGGGATGGGTGAACTTCTCAGATGTTTCCCAGGGTGTGTGTGAGTGAGGAAAAAGCACACTGGAAATGACATGTGTTTTCCTGTGGGGCAGTCATCAGTCAGATGACCCGTTCGGGCACATGGGGGGACCTAGGGTTGGCCCCACATGTCTGCGGGGGAAACTGGTGGTACGTGGTAGGCCAGGACTCGATGGCCTTGTCAAGGCATGGTGTTTTTGATGTCACCGGGACACAGTTGTTACATTTTTCTTTTATACTAATTCATTATTTGGATTCATCAACTTATTTTTGGATTTATACTCTTCTACATTCCTTCCTATAGTATAAACATGTGATTGAAAAGGGGAAGTTTAATAACCCCGATATCAAAAAAATTCAATGGAATAAAGTTTCATCATTATTTATGTATATTAACATAAAAATTTTCTAATTCATTTAGATGTTATTTATAAAAAATTCACTGATATGTCTTATCCATATCCTTGTAATGAATACATTTAGTTTTTTTTGTTTTTATTTTCTAGAAAATGTGGCCTCATGATGAATAGAATAAAATATGTCATAAGTTCCCTTCAATGGTATTCCACAGTTTTTGCCTCCTTTTCATATTGTCATTATCTATTATTATCCATCTTTTTTTCTCACTTATTCATTAATAATTTACATTATTTTTCATTATTAATCCCACAAAATCTATAGAAGGACATAATCTTATTAATTTATAAAAATTCTATGCGATTACCTACTCCCATCTCTTTACTTTAGTACATTTATAAACTCTAATATAACTTGTGTATCTCTTACTATTAATGTCAGAAATCCTTAATTTACAATAATAATATATTTATTTATAGATAGGGATGTTAAATGAAAAATGATATGTGCCTATCATTCACCACCTATTTTAAGAGTAATAAAATAAATATAGAAAATAATCATTACTACGTATTATAAGATTTTTACTATATTAGAAGTCATGTATTTGACTAAATTATTTACAAGTTAAAAGGATACAATTATGGGATTGAGACTACCTAACAGAAGTTTTTTACAAGTATTTAATGATATAAGGTTTCTAATTTTCATTAAATTGTTAATGGATTTATTAAATTTTCATGATCCAATTGTATAGGGAATTTATAATATTACTAAATCTCATTTTTTATATTGATGTTTTCCTTTTAATATATATAAATACTCATGTCATATATCAACCTCTATTTTTGATGGATTTACATATGGAATTTTTTATTTGATGAAATTTATGATAATTTATCCATAAATGGAATATTATTGTTTATTTTTAAAAAAATATTAGATGTGTTTTTATTAACATTCAATTATGACATGGTGCATCGTCTACTAGAAGGATAGGTCTAACTTGTAAGTCTAGACATAGAATTTAATTACTCATTCCTTATTTTTTATCATTTTATTTGTCTTAGCCTCATGGAATACCTCAATTAGATTTACATTACATTATTTATCATCAATATTAACCATAGAATCCACCTTCTAGTATATAGTATATGTTTTCTTGTAAATATTTCACACTCTACAACATTACAACATTTTTCTTATCCATTAGATCCTTGGTATTACACGATATTTTGTCGGGTGGTATCTTTGTAAATTTTTATTTAAACATTCATAAATGGTATTTTAGGTTCCAAATTCGTGATTACTAGTTTTTATAATAACCACTTTAATAATTTAATGATTAATTTAGTTTTTTTAATAAAATTGGTAATTAATATTAAAAAATAGATTATTTTATTTTATTTTTGCATTTATATCGAGTGTCTATTCATTCATAGTGTATTTGGAAAGTCTATATTTAGTGTTTGAAAGTAGTTAATTTGTTTGATAATCATAGAAGTTGTACTGGTGGTGTTTACAAGTTTGTAATATTCAATTGGTTGTCAGAGGTGACCATAAACTACCAAGTATCTTGTCACTAGGTACCCGATAATCAATATATTGTAGTTATACCAACAGTACTACCACCGAGTGGTTGGTGGGAATCCATTGTGTACAAAAAGTTTCTAATTTCTATTTGTTCAATATGGTATAGAAGAGTTTTTACACTCTATCATATATACCCCTTTTGGGTGTTCCCATATAAAGATTCCCTTAAACATACTAACATTATAAGGGAGGTATCCATTTATATCTCAACACCTCCCTTTAATTCATCCTTAAATAATGTAATCCAATGAATTTTTCCTCAGTAAATAATGGTTGGATCACCTACCTTATTATATTTCTTTCTCTTCATCTCTTATTTCCCAAATGATGTTATTTAAGGTAAGGATTTTATAATTAAGTTTATCATATCTTGGTGAAAACTATAAATAGTAAATGATCATTAATATATAAGGTGTAGAATTGTTTTTTGAAATACTAATAAATGTTTTTTATGTTTTAAATTTTCTAAAGTGAATCTTCATTTTATAAAAATGATAATCGAGCATGTCTAATTTTTATATTGAATTTACTATTATCCTTATTCATTTATTATTTATAAATGAGTTATTAATGCATGTAATGATCTTTTTTAATATTATAAATTTATAGAAAATAATAAAAATATTTTTAAATTTCTATATAAAGAAATAATTATTAAGTATTTTAATGATTATTCCACTACAAATACCTTTATATAACTATGTTATTCATAGAACAATAAATTAATTTCTCTTGATATTTTTTTATTAACATTATTGTCATGAAAGGAAAGTATCCCTAGGCTTCTAATTATAGATTTAATATGGGAAAATCATTGATTTCAATAGGAATTCTCAATAAAAAAAACTATACATTTCCCTAGTTAAGTGGTTGATTTTGTGGAATTATAAAGGATATGTTTCCTTAAATAGAAATTGAAGATTTTGTTAATTATCACAAGTAGAGTTTATTATAAATAAATAATTTATTATATTTCAAAGGCTAACACATTTATTCATCAACAATAACTGATATATATACTTATTGAGGAAATATAAATGTTGAATGATATCTTAGAGAGTGTCTAGTGATGATGAATTAGATGTTATTCCTTCAGGAGAAATATTATTTAATCTGTTATCCTCTTTTCCATTTTTCAATTCTTTCCTTTAAATATTATATCATATATATTACCATTTTAATTTCATAAATAATATAATATCTTATTTTTAATAGGGTATATTATGGGTTTGAGGGTATGTAGTGTCATGGAATATGTGGGTTCATTGTATATTTATTTTTTCGTTAGTGGAATTAGTTAAATTAATGACACATGGATAATTTTGAATTGAAATATTTTCATTATAAAATTATAATTTATTTATTTATTTGTCTCGTATAATAATATGTATATATTATATCCTAGTTATTCAACGCATGTTTCATTGGTAGTGTTAATATGAAATTTATTCTCACATATCTTTTCATTCCTTTTTGGATTTTGGGACCATGTTATTAGTCTCTTTTAGTATTGGAATTGGTTCATATTAGAGAGTGAGTTATTTTGGATCATAACATATTTTTTTCTTTACAAGAAGACATATTAGGTTGGGTAATTGGGTTTTAGATTTGTAAAATATACGATTATTATGACGTTGTAATAATATAATGATATTATGAGATCCTATAGATATCCTCAATGATTTATTTTAGTGATCAATAAGTGAATAATAAATTATGAAAATAATTTTGGATTGGTTTATCATTTTATAATTATTAATATTGATTTATTAATATATGAGGTATATCTTAGTATTTATATTTATTAATGTATTTAAATAGATTAAAATGATGAGAAAATAGTTATTGTTTTTATGAGCCGTTTTTATATATTTATTTGTGATAATTTAAATCATAAATAATTTAGGGATGCCATAATTTTAGTGGAAACACTCTATTACATCCTTATATTGTATGTATTTTCATAACTAACATTTCAAGGTTATTCTATTAGTTGAGGGAAAATTCATTGATTGAGGTGATTATAATGAATGATGGGATGGGTACTAAAATTCCTAGACATAGAATGGGATAGGTAGTAATTATCCTTGAGTTTTTTTACAATATCCAATTTATTGATATATTTTTCTATCATTCAAGGGGATGCAATGCTCTTTCATCATATATATTTGAATTATTCCTTTTGACTTGTGTATTTATGATTTATTCTATTTTAATTGATTCTAGGATTGAATCTTATAAATATACATTCAATAGAAACATCCACAAACATACACTACATTATTTTCATGAGGGAGTTTAGGTCACATAGTTTTGTTTACTATATATTAATACTAACACACTTCATATGCACAACAGTGTACATGTATCTTCACTTATTTATTTTGGTATGAAAGGGTTAAAAGGGATTGTTTTTTATGTCTATTTATGATAATTGTTTCAGTGAAGCAGAGAAAGACTCCAATGGGATGTGGAGTGGGGGATTCTATTATTGGAATATGATGTTCTCTAAAATATCTCCACATATGCCTAGCTTATTATTTAGAGTTCTTTATAATTTTTTATATACATAAAATTTTATAATTTAATGTTTAGATACTTGTGTGTGTATTTATTTTAAACATATAGATTTTCTTTATTATCATTAGATCAATATGATATGATACCTCTTGTATAAAGGCTCAATGTTTTGGAAATGGACAATATATGGATGATTCATGCCACATTTTTTGAAAAAATAAAAATTTATATAGTTTTTCAATTAATGAGATTAAATCATTTTGTAATGTTAAACATTTTACCCTAAAAAATATATCTATACCATTAAAATTAGGGTACATTATTAGGGTTTGTATATCTATTTTTTGGGATAATATATTATATTGGTTGGTCCATTATTATTCTTCAAGTTGGTTTTTTGATTTTCCAACTTTTGATCAACATGAGTAACGATATATTCAATTAATATGATATATTATGTTACAAAAAAACTGTTAAAATGGTTTCAAATTCATGGGATTTGTTCTAAAATTATTATTGTGTTTTTTGATTCATTATCAAATATGAGCAATGTAATTTTTTGGAAATGGGGGGTTTTTTGTACATGGTAAATAAATAATATATCTTTAACAAGATTCATTTTTTCTTCTCCTTTTGGTTTTAATCATTAATTTTGGGTTATTTTCATATATCATTAATTATATTGATTATCATGAAAATTATGAGGGCATTTTTAGCTAAAAAATATTTTTTTTCAATTTTATGCCTATTATTTTTGGATTCATAATCTTGAAATAATTACATGCCTTCACATATCTTACATTAAAAATCCTATGACTTAGATGGTCATTATTTACTTTAGATAGTCTGTAGTGCTTCAAATATACAAAAAAAAAGATATCAATTTAGCTACAATATTGGTATTCTTATAAACTCATTGAATGTCAATCATGGAGTTCCCATTCTCATTTACCCTAGAAAAAATTTCTTGATATTTCATATAAGATATCTTATGTAACTATATATGTCTTTTCCATTAAAACGACTATGATGGAAGAATGAATAAATTCTCTTAAAATTGGTTTTAATAAAAAGTACAATATCTAGTATTTCAACCAACTTACAACCCCACGATGTTTTAGAATAACCATTATCTTATTAATATGTCCCCATACCTCAATGGATGATTATATATACTGTTGAGAGAAATTTTGAATATCATTACATAGTTTCCCAATTTTTATTATAGGAAGTAATTATATAATAAAAATCACTCAAAAGTATCACATGTTATTAATGAATACCTTGAAAAACATTTCTACAAATCATTGACTCCATCCTTTAGGATAAAAAGACAGACCCTGAACCTAATCATATCATCTTAGATTATATTATTCTTAAATTTATCAAAAATATCTAAAAATTGGAAATATTTTAGTATGGATCCTCAATTTTATTTACAATAAATGTGAAGAAAATATTAGATTATATGTACTACACCCAGTTTATAGTCAAAGATGTTACCTTGTATATGTTTATTCATAATAAGGTGGGTAAATACCTTAATCAATTAAAATTATTAATCTATGATTATCATCTCTCATGCATGAATGTTCCGTGATGTGTTTTCACATTACATTTTCACACACATCAAGGAAAATAATACATACATTTTAGATCATTAGAATAAAAAATTATATTTATCAATATTAGTGTTAGAATCCAAGGTCATTCTGAAATCAATACTTCTTGATCCAGAGATTAGTGTTCTTCTCATGCATCTACTATCTATGAGATCAGAAATAATTAACCACATAAATGAAAAAACTAATGAAAATGAAAAATAGAAATATAAATTAAAATATATGTATCAATCAACAACATATTTAGTATTTTTTCAGTTTTATGGCATGTTTTCTTCATTAAAAAGTGTACCAAAACCCTTGATTGAATTCAATGTATTATTGTATACTAGTGGAAGCTATGAGTTTGTAATTTATTTTTTATCAATTCAAAATGAAGCTACAATTGTAGAATATAGATTCATTAACATCTATGATCGATAAATATCTTAAACACCCATAAATCTCAAAATATATAATCTTTTCAATTATTGACTCATTAAATTATAAATTGAGGACAATGCAACATGAAAACACAATTGAACAATGAATAATTTTTTTGGAAATGTTAGAGAAAGTAAATTAATTTTTGAATACAATCATTAAAAAAATATAAATTCCATCATTTTAAATAAATTGAAAATATTTATTTAATATATTATCATGTAATTTAAATCTATTTTATTAATATCAATACATAATATTCACTTATGTTGACTTATTTCTGACTATATTAATATTATCAAACTACACTACATTAAAAACAGATCATTTATAAATAATAAGTTTCGTGGTTGCAATAAATATGAATATTTATTTTTATTATAATGGTCTTAAACCCATATTATCAACATTCTCTATGTATTAATAGTGAATGAGATAGATAAATTAATCTCAACATGATATTAAACCTAAGCAAATAATTCATCAGAGAATTAAATATTTTACAATTTCACATCTTATTAATCTAAATTTACTATCTTTCAAGGTGATGTATTACTCATTATTGGTATATAATATAGTATCAATGAATAATTGAAATTAAAGTATTCAAAAAACATGGTAGAGAATTATATATCAAGAATAATGCAGAAGGTAATTGAGGTAAAATGGAGATTTGTTAAAAAATAAATCAAATTATACAAAATTAATGTTATAAGAAACCTAAATCTCTATAAAAATGATAAATGGGTTAAAATGTTTTTAAAATTAAAATATATATATACAAAAAAACTAAAGTAATTATCATAATATTTGAGCTGTAATGTATGGATCTCATCAACACCTCAATATTTTCCCCATTAACCTCCTCTTATATACATACATTAAAAAAATACTAATTCTAGTGTAATTAAAATGGTTTCATATAAATTTAAATGAATATTTAAGAAGATAATGCATGATAACATTTAATTTTTGTAAGCGCACTCTTTGAAAATATATCAATATATTATTTTGAAAATATAAATCATAGTGAATTAATATAAGATGTTTTTGATTCCATGCTTTATGATCACCAGTCTATATTATTATGTAACAAGATCACTCTTACTTGAAATTCATATCTTAATGGTGTTTCCTTCTTCACATAATGGTTCCTTATTCAACACAATAAATACTATCTGACATATGTTTGGAAGCCCAATTTCTCAACCATCTTATGTATTCTATTCATTCTCACCTTCATAATTTTAATTATATGTGAGAATTTCATACTATGTTTTTTGTATTAAGACCTAATTTTAATTCTAAATTCATATCTCTAATGATTAAAAAATCATTCCATAATAATTTAATTTATTTAATAATATTTAGTTTTAATCTTCAAAATAATTTATGTTTCACTAAATGCATCTAAATACTTCATTATACGAAAAACACATATCATTAAGTAGTATTAAGTTCTTGTTTGAAATTAATGATAATAATATATTCACAATGTATTTTTATAATAATGTGTAGGTTTATATCATAGATTAAATAAATTTGAGAGGATTTAACCATTATGATATATTTTAATATCATCAAGGAAGATGCATATTTTAACTAGAGATAAATGTTCTCCAAAAATATTAATAGATATTATATATTATAATTTGTACCATAAATATGAATGGTTATTATTTATTTAATTGTCATCCTGGGAGATAAAATGTTATGCTAGGGTTGATTATTACCCAAGAACACATATATTTATGCTAGATTTTCCTTTAATCAAGTAAATGAAGGATTAGGTGATAATTACATTTCATCTATAAAGTTAATGGGATCCACTAGATTTTAATATCATTAAATAAGATTAACCATAATGATATATTTTTTTCAATTCTATGAAAACAATGAGTTACACTGGAGTGTAATCTTTTTCAAGAAAAACGGTTACCCTTGATTTTGAATTCATAGAGTAGGATGATGGTTCATTTATATTTAAGGGGGAGTTATAAAAAAATTGGATTAAATATAATGAAGTATCTCTATATAACCTGATTTAGTGAAACAAAAACCACATTAATTAGGGGTCATAATCTAACTTCACATAATAATTATATCTCACTCTTCCATTCAAAATATGAATTCCATTGTAATATATGAAATTTGGACTAACCTATAATTTAAATTCATTATATAATTAGTCGTAAATTATACATGATTATTAGTTATATAGATTAAATCCATCTAAAATGTTGTGAAATTTAAAATATTATATAAAGTATATCGTACCCTACAATTTTTGGTAATATCTCAAGTACCAATATCATATTTTTATAGGTTATATAGTAGTTACATTGTAAGAGCCCAAGATTTTATGAAAAATATTCTTTTTAATTTCACTAATGTCTTCTGTTATACGCTACACCAAAAGGAGCTTGCACAACATGCATCCTTGACTTGCCTTGCATTACACGCAATCGTGACCTTCCTCGATAGCGTGTGTAGTACGCAATAACGAGTTTCACTAAACAACAATATGTTATTATTAAAACTAGCCGTTATGAATAGTAATAACCACTGTTTAAAATTTTGTAAATTTTATTTTTCAAAATGGACTTCATTTTTGGATTCGTAATATCGAAATTAGCTTAGGGTGAAATTTTGGTAATTTTCGGATAACTTTCAATTTTTGATGAATAGTGGAAATTACAAAATTTTAATTAAAAACAACTTTTTCAATCGAAATTATTAATAGTGATAAATTATTAATTTTAGTGGTTTTAAAGTATATTTAGAATATGTTTTTACAATTTAATACAATGATGGTCATTGGATGTAATTTCACATTTAAACCAGTTATAAACAAGTTTAAATCTTTTGATAGTTATTATCTCTTAAAAACACGCTATTTGTTTTGACGACGGGAATTAATTTTTAAATTAGTTAATGCAACTGATATGTTTTGAATTTGGTAAAATAGATATCATTTTTGAGTTCATAATATCAAATATAGCTTAGGCCTATTTTTTGGTATTTTTTTGAAAACTTTCAATTTTTGATGAATAGTGAAACCACTAAGTGGTAGTTAAAAAAACTGAATTTTTCATAAAACATAATTTTACCGCTTCTGTGAGTGGAATTTCAAAAATCTGAGGGACACGGTTGATGTCAGTAAGTAAAATGTGGTTCAATGAGATGAAAATAATTTTTTGGTGAATAGTAACTTTTTACCTTTTTTTACCACGGTTAAAAGTAAATAGGGTAATTAAGGGTAGAAATGATATTATTATTACCCTAACACATGTACTAATTCTATTAGACAAATTTAATTTGACCAAAAACAAACTTAGGAATAAAATATGACCATTTAGGCCCACTTGGATTAGATTAGGACATTTATTATTAATTTATTTAAAGAAGGGTTAAAGGAGTTAAAATCAAGGTTTATTTACTAAAACATTTTTCATATGGGGTTATACATAAGATAAATTAGACTATAAATATTCATTAGAAATATAAAAAGATTTCATACATAATGGTATTTTATTTGTAATTTTTAGACATTAAATAATTTAATTTATTTATGACACAACGATGATGCAGTAATTATCTTATTAATGAAATATTGACATAATTGATGTTATAAATACCCAAATAAATATAATTTGAGACTTTTTATGAATTAAACTAATTTTATAGGTTAATTTAACATGTTATTATTTATTTAATTAACTTTTTTCGAACTTATCATTCTGTTATTATTTTCACAAAAATCAATTACTAAATAGTGTAAAAATTGACATAAAATAGTTTTTGAAACAAATATTATATTATTAATTGTTATTTTATTCCTAAAAATCTAAGGTTCTGCGAAATGACTTAGATAATGTTATATATATTAGTAATAAACAATTTTGGGTTCGTTTGGCTTCTTATAGTAAGTTTATTAACCTTATAGTGTAAGAACACAAGAAGACACGGTAAAAGTAAAATTATTTAACTTAATGTTAAATCTAAATGATAAGGTTAAAATAGGAACCTAAACTTGTCTAAATTATATTGGATGAGAGGATTTCGACCCATACCCACCTTAGCCTCGGAATAAATCAATTTTGAGATATTTAAAACTGAACGTGACTTTATAATAAAATAATATTTTTAGTTTTCCCAAAGGTGCCCCTCTCCTCCCTTATAAAAGGGCACCTCCTCCCTCTCCTCCTCACACCAATTTGAGCATTCAAGCTCGGCCAAACCCTGCTAAAATCTCTTCTCCACTTCCCTAGTATCATCCTAGAGGTTCTGGTCTTCTTCAAAGACCCATTTTAGTGCCCTAAAAGGAGGTCTCAATGAAGCACTTCAAAGAAGAGGTAATGTCCGTTACCGATTATTTCATCTTTATTTCTTCTTCCACTTCTTATTCTTAGGTTGTTTCATTATGAAGTAATAACATCAGTATCACTCATATACTGATATGTTATTATAAGTATGAAACAAACCCATTTTACCTTCTATCCATCCTACGGAAAACAAAATCACTGCATGTGCGTACGTACGGAATATCGTCTCCACACCGTGGTGTAATATGTTTTTCCACCAACACCTTACATGGATGGGTATTATGGTGTAAAGAATAACTATAAATAGTTATTATAACATCATAATGATTCTGATATATTGTATCATCCACTCCAATTCAATTCAATAATCATGAAAATGATATCATCGCTCGTGCGTACGTACGGACTACCGTCTCCACGACGCGATGAGATTCATTCTCCACTTTAAACCATTCATGAATGATTATAAAGTATAAATAATAGTTAATCATGAAATATATGACATAATAATGATACTGGATTTATGTGTATATATATGAATTTCATCTACTTAATTCCGTTCAACTCAATAAGGAAACGAAAACAGCGTTCATGCGTACGTACGACCTATCGTCTCCATGAACGGTGTATTTTTTCCATTTACTGATTTATTATATATATGTATATTATGAATATATATATATATATATATATATCATGTTTTATATTCTGGAATTATGTAATCATGATCTAAGTAATCATATGAATAATTACAAGACAAAACACGGACGACAAATGAAACAATTTTACCCAAAACACTCTTTAACATGGAATTTACAAAAGAACAGGTAATATAAAGTCATAAGTGAACCATATATGATATCATAACAATGAATATGATTCTGTAATAAGTCAATGACATTATTTAAATCATTATACAGGAGGTTCGGACACTTACGAAGCAAATCAGACCTAAGGTAAGGGAAATATCACAATCTCATTTTTATCTGAGACTGTTTATACTTTGGTATTTACTGGGGTGTATTTTATCATCCAAATCCATGTTTCCTCAATATGTAATATTATTTCAATTCACCTACAAATGTTTAAATCCTATTTTACCCTTCGGTGAGTTTTTAGTAAAAGATATGAAAGGAATCTTTTGTCGTTTTTCGTATGAGGTACTTTTTTGACTTTTCCGACAAAAGTACGCGAAGAATGTTTTTTTAACTTATATGGCATGAATGGATTTTTAAAACATTATTTCCAAGAATCTTCTTTTACAAGTTTTCAAGTTTATTTTTAATCAACTTCTTTTAGTTTAATGTTGTATGACATGTTAACAAAGGAAAAGTGTTTTTGAAGTAGAAAGGATATTTTCCATAAGAATGAAGTTCAAGTGTTTTATCAAAATTATTTTCCATCTAAGATAATAAAGGGTTCTGTTTTTATCCTTATTATTACATTGATTTGATTATGTTGTGATGGAATTGTTTTTATTAATTCCTTTATCGTATATGAATTGTTTTATGATGGCATGATGTTTATGATTCCCATTTTTATTACATGGGTTATGTAATGATGTATGATTTATGATTTTGTGGCACACAAAAGAATGGTATCATTATGAGATGGGTGGGACCTATATCTCCCTCCAATTCATTGGGTAAAGATTTTATATCTAATGAGATAGACATGACTGGAATGGTAGGTTATACCGGTTCAGTGAAACATGATTGAAATGAGGGTGACTCGGTTCAGAAAGGGACTTTGTCCACTAAGATAGTCTTGGAAATGAGTCTTGACTAATAAGAAATGATTCTCTATGATTATGTGTGTATTCCACAAAGTTTCATTTTTTAAGTTATGATTATTGTGATTACATTACACTGCCATGATTTATCCCATGTTATGAAATTATGCTCTCTTTTGCAGGTTAAGATTTCCAAAATGTTATGTTCTTATGAATATGATGTGATTGATATTTCTTTTGTTTACCCTTACTTAGCATTTGAGCTCACCCTTTTATGTTTTCTTTTCCCCAGGATATAAAGAAAGGTTTTAGGTAAAAAAAGGAAGATCTTTATGGGATATTTTGAAGATCTTTCACCACGATTAGAAGATTATATTCCGAGTTTCCAAAGACACTAAACTATTACGGTCCTTGTGTGTGTGTTTTTGTTATGTACTAAATATTCTGCAAATGTAATGTAATGTCAATGTACGTCAAGCTTCGGGTCTCTACAGTTGGTATCAGAGGAAAAGTTTAGTCAACCTTTGGAAACGAGGATGCGAAAACGTTAGTGAGATCCCTAGAGATATTTCTAAGGTATGTCTAGGGATGTCCCTAAGGATAATTATACGTATAGGATATAGTCCAAGAACTATGGTAACAATATTAGATTAAACCAAAGATGTTAGATATTGAAGTTACTCCCCCTTTATTATTATTTTTGCCTCTCACACTATTATTTTTGGGTTTTAGAAAATGGCTGGAAACAAGATGATTCACGATAATGGAGGATATGATGGACAATGGAATGATATTCTTCATGACCAACCAAATGAAATGGTATTTGGAAGTACAAAAATCATTATTATGCCAAATCAGCAATCTCATAATATGTTCAATAAAGTAAAATTTGGTAAGTTTCCTGACTCGGCTAATAAGAGAAAGATGGAGTTTCATGATGATCATAGAGGAAAGAAAGTTCAATTTCCCCTATGTAAATCATGTGGGAAGAGGAATCAAAGAGAATGTTTCAAAGGAACTAGAAGATGCTTTGGGTGTGGAAAAGAAGGACAGAAAGCCAGTAAGTGCAAAGGAAAAGGTTCAGTTAACACCAGGGATGAGGATAATGGTATTGCTACGACATCAACAATGGTTAAATGTTTTAAATGTGGAATGTACGGGCATTATGCAAACCAATGCCCTAAGGGAAAGTCTCATGAAGAGAATTAGTATGGTCGTATGGGTAGTATTTATGTAGATGATGATGAAGAGACTACAAATGATATGTGAGATGAAAGAATTGTTGAAGCTCGGTCAACGGTTTAAGAATGTAGTGGAATGATTACATGTTTATCATGTGTAATGTTGTATAAGTAATCTCATGGTACTATGGAATAAAGATATATCTAAGTATTTTTACACTGTTGTCTTTCCTTGAGTTTTTAAAGTGTATGATTAATGGTACTAGTATCCATGAAAGGTTATTCAGATATTTTTGGAATATAGATGATATGTGCATAATGAAGGGATAAGGAGAAAATTAAATGTTTGATAGTATTCATGAGCTCATGACTGATATAAGGAAAAGGTTATATCATGGTTTGAGTATATAGAATTTTAGGATTTTGGTATGTGGAAATAGTTAACTTTTGACAGCATTCATGTTTTCACTATGGTTTAATGGGTATTCAAGAGAATACATGATTAAGGACTTTGAATTTTTGGAATGTGACAAACAAAACATATCCTATGATATATGGGGATCAACGATGGTATTAAATCTCTGGTAATCATTTTCACTATGTTATGAGAGTGGACCGAAGTATTTTAGATAAGCCTAAAGATTGGAATGGATTATGTTGGACATAAGTTAGTATTGTTTAAGGATAAAACTTTTTTTTGATTTTATTGATGGGATGTTATAGTAATATAGATTTAGAAAAAGGACAACCTGCATGACGTGCGACAGCCCATCGAGTCGGACAAGGCTGTGGGAATCGAACCCACAACCGAAGTGCGACTGGCCTTTATCGCCTACCACTGGCCTACAGGAAGTCCCTGTTTAGTAGAAACTAGTTTTATTATATTAAGTAGTATGATATATGAAGTATATGTCCATTTTAGGAACCATATATGAATAATCTCACTATAGAATGACTTATGTATATTTAATAACTTTTGCTAACCTTTTGTTTGAGACAGATGGAATGACCTATCATTCTATCACATGATCTACTAACACTTCATGAATAACAAATTCAACTTCATTTATTTAAGAGATGAAGTGGAAATTGTTCAAGGCATGAGAAACAGTGAGATTGTACCAAAATAAAGTAAGTATTTATTCTAATTCAAATTCTTCAACTTTAGGGAAACGATCTTGAAAACCAAAAATGTTTTCCTAGTGCTCTTATATCTAATTAATCAGATGGTACCTTAGATCATCACAAATTTATGGATTTGTGATTATTGGATTTTCCATAGCCATGTTCTCTACCACTCTCCATCAGAACATGATGGTTAGATTTTTCTTCCATATCCATATTTTCACCTATGTGGAAACCCAGTGATTAGTTTATTTGGGTAACTGTTACGTTTCATACTTTCGTTTTTAAAGATTGGTTTTGGTATTCCTTTTTACGATGTGGGATAATATTAAAGAAACTTTCGAATAGTAAACCATTTAGAACCCCGACGAATTTCGAGGGAGAAATTCATTTTAAGGGGGGTAGAATGTAACAGCCCAAGATTTTATGAAAAATATTCTTTTTAATTTCACTAATGTCTTGTGTTGTACGATACACCAAAAAGAGCTTGCACAACACGCATCCTTGACTTCCCTTGCATTACACGCAATCGTGACCTTCCTCGATAGCGTGTGTAGTACGCAATAACGAGTTTCACTAAACAACAATATGCTATTATTAAAACTAGCCGTTATGAATAGTAATAACCACTTTTTAAAATTTTGTAAATTTTATTTTTCAAAATGGACTTCATTTTTGGATTCAGATTATTGAAATTAGCTTAGGGTGAAATTTTGGTAATTTTCGGATAACTTTCAATTTTTGATGAATAGTGGAAATTACTAAATTTTAATTAAAAACAACTTTTTCAATCGAAATAATTAATAGTGATAAATTATTAATTTTAGTGGTTTTAAAGTATATTTAGAATATATTTTTACAATTTAATACAATGATGGTCATTGGATGTAATTTCACATTTAAACTAGTTATAAACAAGTTTCAATCTTTTGATAGTTATTATCTCTTAAAAACACACTATTTGTTTTGACGATGGGAATTAATTTTTAAATTAGTTAATGCAACTAATATTTTTTGAATTTGGTAAAATAGACATCATTTTTGAGTTCATAATATCTGTAGACGCCGGAAAAGTCCGTTGTTCCCAAACGAAGCTCCGGATGCGGAAAGCGAGGTCATATTTGGAGTCGGAAGGATGTTTCGGAGGGCCCGGAGGCCTTGCGCGGAATTTCAGAGGCCCGCGCGCAAAGGTGATGTTCCGCGCGCAAACCCCCCGGGTTGCGCGCAATGCGCCGGTCCGGCGCGCAATTTTGCGCGCCGCGGGTCCGCGCGACTCCCTTGCGCGCCGCGCCCGATTCCGCGCCCGCGGGGGGAATTTCGCGCTCGCACCCTGTATTCCGCGCCCGGGGTTGCCTATAAATACAAGGCGACCCCCAACGTTTCAAAGGTTGCTGGAAGTCGAAACGTCTCTCGTGCGCGCAATTCAACCCCTTCCGCGCGCAATGACGAACTTCAGGTAACCTCCTTTCTTTCGCGCAAGAAAGCCTCGGGGTCCGCCTTCGCGCGCAATCCCCGCTGGCTCCTTTCATTTGAATAAACACTCACCCTAAGGCCTTTGCGCGCAAAAGAACCCGCTTGCGCGCAATTGCCCCCGGGGTGCGCGCAATCCGGCCTGATTGCGCGCACCCCCCCTTCTTTCAAGTGGCCATTCATTAGAGAATGAGCCGTTGCCCCCGCGCGCTATCCGAAGCCCGGTGTGAGCAATCTCAAGCATCCGCGCGCAAGGCGCTGGCCCAATTGCGCGCCAGCCGCCCCGATTGCGCGCCGGCCCGCAGTATTGCGCGCAACGCTTCCTTTTTGCGCGCAATCTGCCAGGGTCGTCCCCGTTGACCTTCTAAGGGTACCCGCCTGCGTGGCGCCCGATGATCCTCATCCTGGGTGCCCGCACCGTGCGTTGTCTTCCCGTGCGGCCCTCCAGGCTTGCGCGAAGTGACACGCACCTATGTCCAGCATGACGTTAAACTGCATACTCGTCCAGCATGACGTTAAACTGCATATACGTCCTGCACGACGTTAAACTGTACATCGTCCGCGCTGCAAGACGTTAAACTGCCAAGTGCTTCGTCCGGCAACCTATGCCCAGCATGACGTTAAACTGCACACCCGTCCAAGCTGCACGACGTTAAACTGCCTAGCCCCCATCGTCCGTGCTGCAAGACGTTAAACTGCCAAGTGCCTCGTCCTCAACACATGACGTTAAACTGTACTTCGTCCGGCAAGACGTTAAACCGTCCGCTTCGTCCTCAACACATGACGTTAAACTGTACTTCGTCTGGCAAGACGCTAAACCGTCCGCAACCTGATCCCGTGATCCGCACGCAGGGTCTCCCCCGGTTTGGACGTGGCCCCCACCCGCTCGTCTCTGCAGGGATGTCGGGATTGTCCCCCTTTTGGGACGATTTAATGGGAGTGGCTTTTTCCTACGGGGGCAGGGTATTACAAACCCCTAGTTTCTCGTGGGAGGCTGCACATGTGTATCTCCATTGCACCTCCCCACTGCCGAAGCCAGTAGAGGGTCTGACTGGGATCGAGGTGTCTTTTGCTTTCGGTCCAAGTCCCTTCCAACTGAGTTTTGCAGTATCCGGGCTGCCCCAAGTGCGTAAGTCCTGACAGAATGAACTACGTGGACTTTGATCCCTGTCTTCTATACAGGGTACGTAGGAAGCCTCCCTGAGGCCCAAGCCCACCACCTGGTCGTTCCGGTCGTATTTACGTCCGTTCGTCCATCAGTGGACCCCTCCAGGGTTCACGCTTGCGTTGATTCACCTATGAATCCGCCCCTGTGGAAGACTGCCCGTGTGTATCTCCACGGTGCCTCCCCACAGCCCCCCTTTTCCATTTCCCCTTTTATCGTCCAGCATGACGTGAAACTGTGATCCACCCGGCCGTTCCATCCCCCCTCCGTGCGAGGTGGTTCGGTTCAATCCTCCGCCCGGCGGCCTCGACCTCTTCGTGAGTCGGCTTGCCGACGTCCAGCATGACGTTAAACTGTAGACCCGAACTACGTTGACTTTGATCCGTGTTAACGCGCGGTACGTAGGAAGCCCCTCTGGGGTCCAAGCTCTTTACTCCATCATCCATCCTGATCCTTACCCGGGCCGCCACATCCCGGTGGGGTCATGCCACTTCACTTCACTCCACGTTACTTGGGAAGCCGCCCATGTGCTGGCCCCAGCGTCGGAGGTTCCCCGCAAAGGGGTTCCGTCATCTGATCCACTTTTCGTGTTGATCGGTCCGATGCCGTCCCCGCTGGACGTTAAACTCGCGGCATACCCCGTGTTAAACACGGGAAGCTGAGGAAAACCTCAGGTGACACAGTTCCCCGCACCTAGTACGGGATGCCTCAGGCCATCATGCCTTCGGGAAGCCCTATTAGGGACGGAAGACAGATGTGCAGAGCCGCAGTGTTACGACACGCCCCCAGTACCCAGAGCCACCCGGCCTTCTCACCGCAGGTTGCTGCCCCGCCCAGACTCCTTGGAACGTCCGGGCGGAAGCAGCGTAATTAACCGGTGTCCATGAAGATATGGCGCCGGAAACGAGATTCACGAACATTCTTAAGTCTATGAGGGAGACCCGGATTAGGCGACAAGTTCCGAGGAGACGTCCAAGGAAGGAGAAGCCGACATCCCATCATCCCGGTTTCGATCAAGGAGCAGACGCCCCTGAATAAGGGACGGATGCCGCCCGCCCTTGGAAAGTGGGACTGCGGGACCACAAGCCGCGCGCCCATCCCCTCGGGTTGACGGGTGCACGCGCGAACGCGTCCTGGCGGAACAGCGTAACCCGACGCACATCCGCACCGAAACAGAAAAATGGTGAACCCGACGTGAATCTCTTCTCCTCGATACGAAGACCGATGGCTTTCAGAGGTGTTGGAAGACCGGCGTGTTGCCCGGCCAAGCATTCAGTCTTACCCGCCAGGGGCTGGGGAAGGGACATCGGGCACTCCGTCTCGCAACGTCGAGGGCCTGGGTTCCCCCCACGGAAGGCGTCGTGGCGCTAATGGTTGGTTGTCGATTCCTTTTTCCTGTCAGTATTAATGGGTCATTCTCCCTGCTTGCAGAAATCAGGTCGCCCGATCTAGTGCCCGAACGCCACCCGCCCACTGGCGCAGGGACAGGGGAAACACCGACGCGGCTGCTCCGCGCGGTCCCGCCCGTTCCGCAGCCGTCCCAGCAGCCGCAATTGCGGGACGACCACGCCCTCTCTCCCCCTCGGAGGTCATCCAGAGAAGGGTGATCAACACCCTGGTGCGGAGATACGAGGAAGAGGGAGTCATCCCCACTAGGGAAATGGCTCGCCTGGACCTTGAGGAGGCTGCGCCTCGCCACCACCGCCGCCCCCGAGGGCCGCGCAGGGAGGCACCGCTGCCTACCTCAACGTCCAATCGCTTCGGGAGTTTATCCCCGGAGCGCTCTGACAGTTCCCTTCCTTATGCGGATGAGGTGGGAGATGCCCAGGATCACCCTATCCGAGGTCCGCTCCAGGGATCCACGATAAGGGCTCCCGCCAGGCCACGGCGACATCGCCGCCAGGCCCCTCAAGTCGAGGAACAGGCTCTCCACCTGCCCGCGCCGCTCATCCCGGCTCGTCTGTCTCGACGCCAACGTCGGGCACGAGCGGAAGAGGATGCCCACCTTGGGGCTCTAGCAACAGCGGCCGCATTGGCCCAAGCCACTGCTGGCTCCAGTCGCCAGGCCTCTGTGCATCCTGAGCGGGGGAACTCCTATGCCCGACCCGGATCGAGGCCCCGACCGCCCCAAAGGCAGGTTGGGTTGACTCTCCCGGTTGCTGGCACTGGCAGTAGCCACCGCGGACCACCTCGCGGTAGCGCTATTCACCGGCAGGATCTACTCTGTGTGGCCGATCCAGGAGGCGTGGGTCATCCCACCTTCCGATCCCGGCCCGGAGGCCTGCCCGGAATCATCTCTCCCCGCGTCCCCTTTGATATCTGTCCAGGTGCCCCTCGCACCTTGGTTCCCAGTCCTCTCGGCCCCAGCACCAGTGCGGCCGGAGGACGCCAGGACAGAGATCAGCCCTGCCCCGAAGAACCACCCAGGGGCAGGAAGGCAAGGCGTCGACGCCGAGGGAAGAATGTTACGGAGTTCCGGACAGAGATCCGACCGGTTTGCTTCTCTGACTCAGAGGCAGAGTACGATTCGGCGACAGAGCCCCTTCCCCAATCCCGCCAGTCAAGGGCAGGGGTAGGAATGCGGCACGTCAGCCTCGTGCTCCCCGAGAGCGAGATCGATGTGATCCCCGCGTCTCTCCGAAGGTATATCCGGAGTAACGAGGGCCTGGTAGACCCCCAAGGATCAAACTTGCGGTTGGTACCGGCCCCTCCGGAAGTGCCTTCCGTCTCGATCAGAGAAGCCGGAGACTTTTTCTGGGGACCGACGGTCGAACCACGATCTGGTGCGCCCTCGGCGAGCACCGATGCTACGGCAGGATGTTCGCTCGCCGGCCCGTCCTATCGTGATGTGGTAGCTGGGGCACCGCCACCCTCAGGGGGAGGCCCGGGATATGGAGGCCAATCGGCCTGCTCGCCGTATTCACCGCCGGCCAGCCCGTCGGCCCGACGGCCCGCCTCGGCACCACTACCAGTTCCCCGTCCGTTCCCAGCCATGGAAGAGGACCGAGGAGATCTGGGTCCCGAGTTTGAGTCGTGGAGCTTCTGGACCGTCCTTGCAGAGGGCCACTTCCCTGAGAAGTTTTGGCCAGTCGCAGGACCGGGCTTTGATGCACCCGAATCGCTCACCCCGGATGAGTTCGAGTGCTTCCGCCGAACTCTCCGGGAGACTCACTCCCGTCTTCACTGCCTACAAATGCCATACCCCGGGAGTCAACTACACCTGGAGGATATTGGTGAGCAGTGCCGTCAAATTGACCTGGCCATGCTCCCCGCGGTCCGGCACCCCGGGTCATTTGGGCACCACGAGGCCCTCCAACAACGATGCGTTGAGTGCTTTCAAGTACTCCGCAAAGTTATCGAGGAAGCCACTCCCCACGTGTATATCCGTGGATGGGGGCAGTACGTTGCCCTACGCTTCAGTGTGATTCGCCGACAGCCCGATTCGTTGGGTGGCCCTGAGGGTATATCCCCAGGGACAGGAACAGTCAATATGGCTGACCTGTCGGGAGAGGGGAACGACTTAGAACTTCTCGACGGGGGCTTCCCCCCCGAAGACAAGACGTCGTCAGACCCATCAGTGAGAGTTACTCGTCATCAGAGGAACCTCCTGGGGCTCCCCGCACCCACTGAAGCACTGACGTTGAGCCGAAACGTCAGCAAAGGAAAAGAGCACAGCGAGGTTATAAGGCCCGCCGACCCATCTGCCTCCATGCGGAGGGCAGAGGAGGATCCCGAGAAGGCTACGCTACGTCAGCAGCTCGCCGAACAGAAGAGGCTGGTTGACCAGCTCCTCGCCGAGCGCGCTGCAGAACGGCGGCCTGACTATGGTGATCCTAGGCCAGGACAGCAGGGACCGGAACAACCACCCCTCGATGAGACTCTCCCGGGCAACCGTGATTACGCCGTGTTCGCCGACAGGAGAGAGGTCATTGCCTACGGCAAGAGGGCGCGGTATGTTTCGCCACACCCTCCCGAGCGGCGTGACTACCTGAGAGATCCCGCTCGGATTCCTCCCGCTGCCCCAAGGGCCGCTCCGCCCGCCATCCCACGAGCTGCCGAGTTCGACGATCCGGTCGACGACCCGATTGAAGGGCCATGCAATGCGCTCGTGGTTAGAGATCCTCGCCAGGACTGGAACCCATGTCCGGACGATCCGATGGCGGCACTCATTGCCCGCTTGGAAGCCTTGGAGACTCGGCAGGTGGCGATCCCACCGGACGGCAAGCCATACCCAGCATGGGTGGATGACATGCCGGCGCCTCCGGGATTCGGGAATCCCACTTTCGCCCCCTTCAACGGGACCGGAGATCCGCCACAACATTTGGCCCATTTCAACTCGAGGTGCGGGCCTATGTTGGGGACTCCGGCGCAACAAGAGGCCGCTAAGCTTCGCTGCTTTGTCCAGACACTGGAAGGGCCAGCATTTGTCTGGTACAGCCAGCTTCCCGTCGGGTCGATAACTAGCTGGGAGGACCTTCGTAGACAATTCCTCTACCAGTTCAGTTCCACGACCCGGAAGACGAGTATCGCAGACCTCTTCAAGTGCAAGCAGAGGCCTGATGAGCGAGTCGCGGACTTCGTCGCCCGATGGAAGGGTCTCACGTATTCCCTTGACATGCCATTGACTCAGGAGCAGTTGCTGACAATGTGCGTCGGGAACGTCAAGACCGAGCTGGTCCCTTCCCTGATCACTCAGAATTACCCCGGAGGGTTCAGGGACTTCTCAGACAAAGCTCAACGTCTTGAGGAAGCCCTGCAACAGGCCAGCCAGGCACACCCGCTGCCTCCTATGATTCCTGCAAGGAGAGCCAGCAGGGCTGAGCCCGCTGCTGTGGCCCAGATAGAGGCTCCCAGGCCGTTGGAGCTGCTGCCGGTGAGGCCAGCTCCGCAGCCTCACAGGAATCCGCCTCCACGGGCTCAGTTCCCGGCCCAGCAACGGCATCCTCAGAACCGGCCGGCCCCTCCGCGTAATGTACCGCCGCAACCCAGGCGAGATAATCAGGGTCCACCTCCTCGGCAGGACCCTCCAGCCCCTCGTCAAGACCGCGCTCCCAGGGGCCCGCGACACCTGACGTACTCATTCCATGAGGATCAGGTCCCCGGTTATTTCCGGAGCGCCCTGGAGCAGAGGATTGTGCGATTGCCTGAGTGCTGGAGGCCAGAGGAGGCACATCTCACGGACAACCCCCGCTACTGCCCCTACCATCGGGCCCTGGGGCACACCATCCAGCGGTGCTATGTGTTTAAGGACTGGCTCCAAGACCAGATTAACAACAATGTAATCAGGTTGGGCCCAGCTCCAGCACAGGTAGCGGGCGTGTTCGTGGGATCAGATGACGATAGTGGCAACGAGGACGAATGGCAGCTGGTCTCCGACCGCGGGTCCCAGAAGTATAATAACTGGATGGCCCGCAAGACGACCATTCGCGCCCAGGGAATCATCCGTGCGCGCTTGAATCAGCCTGAGCCCCCAGAACCTGCGGGTGCTGCTTCGGCATCGTCGTCCCAGTCTGCCTCCTCCAAGAGGAGCAAACGGCGGCAGCGCAAGAAGGAAGAGCGCGCCCCGCCAGTTCCGCCACTATCCCGTACTCTCGGCGATTTCATGCCCCCGGAGATGGGGGTCCCTCCTCGGATCCGCCCGGTGATGGATGATTCGTCCGACGACGGTATTGGGTACGCTTCGGTTAACACCGTCGAGCTGGTAAATCCCTTTTCGGTTCCCGACGTTGAAGAACACCAGGTGGACCTCCCTAGTGTCCCCGGTCGTCGCCACCGTCGGAAGAACCGCAGCAGCAGGAGTCGCCGGGGCACAGCCGTCGGTACCTCCGGCCAGGTCGTGCACGCCACTGAGACTAGGCGGCAGGCTCAAGATCAAGCTCAACGTGCGCAGGCTCCCCATCCGGGGATGACGGATTCGCCTCCGCCACTGTTTGTGGTATGGGACCGGGCAGAACCGCCTCAGCCGCGTCGCGACCAGCTCCGCCCTGCCACAAGTCCATCCCGGCCTCCTGACTCCAGTACGGTGACCATTTCCCGGACTGCGACCAGTGAACAGCGAGATGCGCCAAGTACCAGTCGGCCGCCGATCCAACCGGTAAGGCCCGTCATGCCACCAACCGCAGAGCAATCTCCTGCAACCAGGAGCTCGCGCTTGGCCAAAAAGTATGATGTCCTGAAGCACTTGGCCGACATCCCAGCAAGGCTCTCCATCCTTGAGGCTCTGCGCATGTCATCTGAGATGCGCGAGGCACTCGCTGAAGCCCTGAAGAGCCCCCTCCAGTTCGAGACAGAGGTTGCGGCTGCAGAGGCCTTCCACGCCGAAACGATCGAGGACGCCGAATGTCAGGCAGTTATCTCGTTCTCTGGTAAGGATGAGGACCCTCCTATACAGGGACACATCCGTCCGCTGTATGTCACTGGCCAGTTCAATGGCCTTGAAGTCCGGCGTTGTCTTGTCGACACGGGGTCCGGGATTAATCTGATTCCAACTCGGACGCTCCGGAGATTGGGGTTGTCTGAGGATGACTTGATTCCCTCTGACCTCAGGATCCAGGGGTACGACCGCACCGATCAAACCCCGGTCGGCAAGATACGTTTGAAGACCCAGTTCGGTGACTTGGTTGCCAACACCGAATTCATGGTAGTCTCTCAGGACACTGCGTATAACGCATTGATGGGCAGGCCATGGCTTCACCTTCATGCGGCGGTTCCCTCGTCATACCACCAATGCCTCAAATACTCCCTTAATGGTCGAGTAGGCGTGCTTCAAGGAGATGCCTCTCCTTTTGCCTCATGTGAAGCCCGCTATCTGGACGCGGACTATTACAAGAGCAAGGATAAGCAGATCCTGGCAGGTGAGGTTGAGCCTGTCGCTGTTGCAAGCGATCCCTGGGCAAGTCTGGATGACGCTTACGTCCTCCCGATTCACCGGTTGGACGTGGCCATGGTCTTGACGGTCCGCGAGTCTCCTGATGAGACGGCCGCGACCGCCCGCGCCAGCACCAGTGGCCTAGCAGGACCTGGTAGCCCCAATGCAGTTGCCAACTCAGCCTCTCCCGTGGACGATCCCTCCCCGAGTGGAGAGGACGTGGAAGATGCACCCCCAGCCTTTGAGGAGGGCGTCCCCGCCACGGTCGATGAGTTAATACAGGTGAACCTTGGAACCGAGGCAGATCCAGGACCCACATTGGTCAGTGCCGCCATGCCCTCTGAGGAGCGGCAACAGTACGTGGACTTTCTCAGGCGGCACCGTGATGTGTTCGCTTGGGGCTATGACGAGATGCCGGGGCTAGATCCTCAGGTAGCCGTCCTCCGCCTTGGTCTCCCGGCGAACCATCGCGGGTTCAAGCAGCCTCCCAGGAAGATGCACCCATCCCATGGTGCCATGGTTGAGGCCGAAGTTGACAAGCTTATCAAAGCCAACTTCGTGAGGGAAGTTCAGTACCCCAAATGGCTGGCCAACATTGTGCCGGTCAGGAAGAAGAACGGGCAGATTAGAGTCTGCATCGACTTCCGCGATCTCAACCGCCACTGTCCGAAGGATGATTTTCCCCTTCCAGTGACAGAGCTGTTGATTGATGCCACAGCAGGGTTCCAAGCCCTCTCCTTCATGGATGGATACTCCGGATACAACCAAATTCGGATGGCCCCTGAGGATGAGGAGTTCACTGCCTTCAGGGCCCCCCAAGGCACCTTTTGCTACCGGGTCATGCCCTTCGGCCTGAAGAATGCAGGTGCCACCTACCAACGGGCGATGCACCGCATATTCAAGCCAATCCTCGGCACACTGGTGGAATGCTACGTCGACGACTTGGTTGTCAAATCGCGCCAGCGTCAGGACCATCTCAAAGATCTTGAGAAAGTGTTCAGCTTCCTCCGGTCTCGCTGCCTGAAGATGAACCCGTTGAAGTGTGCCTTTGGGGTCACCTCCGGAAAGTTCCTTGGATTTGTGGTAAGATACCGGGGTATTGAGATTGACCCAGAGAAAATCAGGGCGATTAGCCAGATGCCTCCCCCGGGTACCGTCCGGGAACTGCAAGGGTTCCAAGGCCACTTAGCCTATATACGCCGATTCATCGCGAATCTGGCCGGCAAGTGTAAGCCCTTTTCTCGGCTTATGAAGAAGGGTGCCACCTATGTATGGGATAAAGAGTGTCAGACCGCTTTCGAGGAAATCAAGCAGTACCTGCTTCAACCTCCGGTCCTGATGCCGCCCGTATCCGGAAAGCCGCTGGTCCTTTATGTGACCGCCCTGGAACGGTCCCTGGGTGCCCTTCTCGCCCAGAAGAACAACGAGGGAACAGAGAATAGCCTCTATTACCTCAGTCGCATGCTCCTCGATGCGGAGGTTAGGTATTCCCCCATCGAGAAGAGCTGCCTGGCGCTCGTATTTGCCGTACAGAAATTACGGCACTACTTGCAGCACCATGAGGTACAGTTGGTTTCTCGGGTAGACCCGTTGAAATATATCCTGAGCCGACCTATGTTGACTGGCCGTCTAGCGCGGTGGGCTGTGATTCTCCAGCAGTTCGACATCAGGTATGTGTCTCAGAAGGCCATCAAAGGGCAAGCGTTGGCAGACTTTCTGGCCGCTCACCCGACCTCCGCGGATCAGCCGCTGGATCTAGGCTTTCCTGATGAGACCATTCTCTCGGTTGATCGAGCCGATCCATGCTGGCAGATGCACTTTGACGGTGCCTCCCGGAGCCCCACCGGTAGAAGACTCGATAATCCTAAGCTCAATAGAGTGGGCTTGGGCATCGTCTTCATTACCCCGGAGCGAGCCGTGCTGCCATACTCTTTCCTGTTGTCAGAGGGCTGTACCAACAATGAGGCGGAATACCATGCCCTCATCACCGGCCTCGAGTTAGCTCTCGAGATCGACGTGCCCCGTCTGTGCATGAAAGGGGACTCCGAACTGGTCGTTAAGCAGATCAATGGCGACTATGTTGTCAGGAAGCCGGAACTTGTGCCATTGTTGGAGTGCACCCTCCTTCTGATGGCCCGGTTCCCTTCTCGGCCAGAAATTGTCCATATTCCCCGGTCGCAGAACGGTCGAGCAGATGCTTTGGCCAGCCTGGCTGCGTCACTTGCGGAACCTGAACAGGACAACCTGATCGTCCGCGTGACGCGCCGCAGGCTCATCGCTCCCGTTATCCCGGAAGAAGATCGCGGCCCGTTGGTAAGTAATCTCACCACGGTTGCCCCTATGCCCGGAGCCCCGAGTACCCCAGATATAGCAGTCGGATCAGCCCCTGATTGGAGGACGCCTTTGGTTGAGTACCTCCAACATGGCATTCTTCCGTCAGATCGGGCCGAGCGCGAGCGAGTTCGACGCCGCGCATCGCAGTTCGTCCTCCAGAGCAGTCCCGGCCTGGAGCAGATCCTCTACAAATGTGGATTTGATGGTGTTCTCCTCCGTTGCCTTCAGGGAGTTGAGATCCCACGAGTCATGCAAGAGGTTCATGCTGGTTCATGCGGCGCCCACCAGACTGGGCCGAAGCTGTCCCACCAGATTCGGAGGTTGGGATACTTCTGGCCCTCTATGATCCATGACTGCATCGAGTACGCCAGGAGGTGCCATGCGTGCCAGGTTCATGCGAACTTTGTGCATCGGCCGCCGGAGCCTCTCCATACCACAAGGTATTCCTGGCCCTTTGCAGTCTGGGGACTGGACGTTGTGGGACCTTACCCGCCGGCGACAGCTCGCCAGTGCCGGTTCATTCTGACCGCCACGGACTTCTTCTCCAAATGGGCAGAAGCGATTCCGCTCAGAGAGGTCAAATCCTGTTCGATCGCTGACTTCGTGACCTCCAACATCATCTATCGATTTGGAGTGCCTCACGCTATCCTCACGGATAACGGAACCAATTTCCGAGCAGCCGAGTTGAAGAAGTTGTACGCCAAGTATAACATCCGCTCGAACCATACATCTCGCTATCATGCGCAGGCGAATGGACAGATCGAGGCGTTTAACAAAACCCTCTCTAACATTCTGCAAAAGATGGTTGGTCAGAACAAGAAGAGTTGGCCGGACAAGCTCCCCAACGCCCTCTGGGCTTATCGGACGACGACTCGCAATTCCACCCAGATGACCCCTTATTCCCTGGTGTATGGAGCTGAGGCCGTCCTGCCCATCGAGATCCAGTTACCGTCCTTGCGCACTGCGGTCTACGACCAGCAAGCGCCGGGCAGAGTTGCTGAAGCCCGTCTAGTCGAGTTGGAAGCACTGGATGAGAATAGACTTCGCGCTTTGCACAACTTGGAGAGGCATCAAAGCAGAATGGCTCGAGCTTTCAATAAGAAGGTTCGCCTCCGCTCCTTCCTGCAGGGTGATCTAGTGCTAGCCCTAAGAGCACCGATGATCCCCGGCAGGAAGCCGCCCAAGTTGGAGCCCAAGTGGGAGGGACCTTTTGTTGTCCACAAGGTCTATCCCAATGGCGCGTACTCCCTAGCGACTATGGATGGTGAGCGTGTCACTCCTCCCACCAACGCTAGGTTCCTCAAGCAATACTTTGCCTGAGTGTCACCACGTCCTGCACGACGTTAAACTGCATTCGTCCAGGCTACAAGACATTAAACTGTTCAGCATTCGTCCGCGCTGCAAGACGTTAAACTGCCAAGTGCTTCGTCCCGCATGACGCTAAACTGCACTACGTCCGAGCTACAAGACGTTAAACTATTCAGCATTCGTCCTGCATGACGTAAAACTGCCACTCGAGAACTACGTGCGGCTTGATTCCCATCCTTATGGGATACGTAGGACCGCCTGAACCCTCGTGTTTCAGGCCCAGCCCCATCCTTCGGGAATTTCCATCCCATCTCGGGCCCTTGGCCCAGTTGCCCCGGGGTGTGCGGCGTATGGTGTGAGTGCGGGGCTATTCCCTCATTCACGTCGGTTTGTTCGTCACGCTGTACGCCCCCCTCCACGTTTGGGGATGCCTTCTGCTCCCCCCTTCTTTTTTCCTCATCGTCCTGCATGACGTTAAACTGCACTTCAAGAACTACGTATGGCTTGATTCCCATCCTTGTGGGATACGTAGGACCGCCTGGACATTCATGTTTCAGGCCCAGCCCCATTTCCCGGGAATCTCTATCCCGCGCTGGGCCTCTGGCCCCAGTTCCCCTCCTTTTTGTGCGAGGCGTATCGCGTGAGCAGGGGATTATGTCCTCATTCACGTCGGTCTACTGGCCGCGCCGTACGCCTCCCCCGTGTGTGGGACTACCTCACACCCCTCATCGTCCTGCATGACGTTAAACTGCACTTCAAGAACTACGTATGGCTTGATTCCCATCCTTATGGGATACGTAGGACCGCCTGGACGCTTGTGTCTCAGGTCCAGCCCCGTCTCTTGGTTGATTGCGGGGATCTGCCCCCCTTCGGTTGCTCTCGGGGTGAGTCCTCCGACCCTTTCTGGAGATCTGTTAACATGTTTTGGGTGCTTCGGTCTATGACTTGTAGTGTCAGATTCAATCCCGACAAGTCCTGTGTTGCTTGTCAGGCCTCGCGCTTCCTCTTGTTCGAGCCTTCACTCAAAGGGATCCTCGTTAGCGGTTTGGGTACGATGCCTCAGTGCTCTCCCACCGCTCCGGGTCGATTTACCGGTGGGTCTTGGGCCGCAAATCGATATGAATCCTGCGATTGAGCGGTTGATGCTCATTTGCTTGCCCCGTCTTAGGCTGACGCGATCGGATGTTGTGTTGCGAATGCGTCAGCAACGTCCTTGATCGCCATGTCAGCTCTCTCAGGCTCTGAACATTGGTTGCGCAGTCCTCATCACACTCCGCCTTTGTGCGTTGTAGTGGAATCTTGACACTCTCTTCATACTGACCTCCGGTACGCCTCTACACGTTAGGCAGACCAACCAGGGTAATGATGTCGTTCGAGGCTCCCATGATCTGAGCGCCAAGGATATATGCGGATGTTCTCCCCAAGGGCCGTGCGTAGCTGGACCCTCGTCCCCATAAGGAGGAGGGAGTCGCCCGAACAATTGCGTTCTGGGCCCAGTATATCTGGAGGCTAGCATCTCTGCCCCTCGGGTGATGGACATACGCAGGCCCCCATCCCAAGACTCTTCTCCTGGAATCGTGCGTGACCGCAGGGCTGGGTATGCTCCCACCTCCGCCGTGTCCGCCGTACCGCAATAAGCGGATTCCTCCATGGTCCGAACCACACGACCTTAAACTGTGTTGTCTGGTCCTACCACACGACCGTAAACTGTGATCGTCTTGGCCGCCCGACGAAAAACGGCACTGCATCGTGATGTCCTCCTCAGGGGACACTCATGTTGGGCGCTGGTTAATGACCACGCCATTCATCAATGCCTTCCATGGCTTGATTATTGTGGCGACGCCAGAGATTTCTCAATCACGGGCATGTCGCCGCACAAAGAAAAACCATTCATCTTTAAGGACAAACAAGAAATATCAAATGCCGCTCCTTTTGTGTGCGAGGGTCAGACCCGCACTCTTCCCCGCGCTGGTGCCCGATTGTGTTGCACCGCGCTTCAAGAACTACGTGCGGCTTGATTCCCATCCTTATGGGATACGTAGGAACGCCCGGATGTTTGAAACTTCGGGTCCAGCCCCCCACCTCTTAGAGATTCCCCCTTCTCTGGGGAATCCGCCGCCTTCAGGTCACCCTCAAGGCGTGTAACCCGACCCCTTGCAGTGGTCCACCGGTGTCAAGAGTACTCTGGTTTATTGCCAGGAGGGTCAGGATCCGCTTGGTCAGGTTTCCTCCACTTTTCAGGCTTCGTGCTCCCTTTCACTCGGACCCATCGTCTACGCCCTGGGTGGAGCCCCCGTGAACGGTTCGGACACAATGCCTCAGTGCTCTCCCACCGACTCGGGCCGGTACCCCCAATGGCCTCGGGCAGCAAATCGATATGAATCCTGCGATTGAGCGGTCGATGCTCGTTTGCTGCCTCATTCCACCAACGGTTAGTGCGATATTGATGCTGCTTTTCCGCCACGGTCGGCAGTACTCCCATATCGTTACGCCGGTGCCCCCAGTCCTTGAGTGAATGGCCGCATGATTCACATTTTCCACCTCCCATTCTGACCAGGCGAAACCTCGACACTCATTGACACTATCCCTCAGTGCATCTTCGCATATCCAGGGGATATGACCAGATGCGGCGTACTTTGAGTCCTTCTGGTCCGAGCTCTAAGACCTTAAACTAAGATCCCCCCTTTCTGGTCCGAGCTCTAAGACCTTAAACTAAGATCTCGCCTTATGGTCCGAGCTCTAAGACCTTAAACTAAGATCCCCCCTTTATGGTCCGAGCTCTAAGACCTTAAACTAAGATCTCCCCTTCTGGTCCGAGCTCTAAGACCTTAAACTAAGATCTAGCCCTTATGGTCCGAGCTCTAAGACCTTAAACTAAGATCCTCTAGCCCTATGGTCCGAGCTCTAAGACCTTAAACTAAGATCCTCCACCTTTATGGTCCGAGCTCTAAGACCTTAAACTAAGATCCAGCCCTTATGGTCCGAGCTCTAAGACCCTAAACTATGATCTACCCCAAATGGGGTCCTACGTCCTGCATGACGTTAAACTGCACTCACAGAACTACGTGTGGCTTGATCTCCAGCCTGATGGAGTACGTAGGAACGCCCGGGCATTTCGACTCGGGTCCAGCCTCAGGGATCGATAAGTCCCGCCCCTCCTCGTCGCCGGCCGTCTGGCCTGACTTCGGGTAGAGTGGTGCAGTTGTGATATTCTCCCCGATTCAGCTCGGGATGCCCCATCGCAAGGATGGGAGGCGACGGTTTCCTCGTCAGAGAGGTGCTGTCTGAGAATTGAGGTGACTCACGGCCAGATTATTGCATCCGCCTAATACGCTTTCCCCACGGTGGCGCAATTTTGAGAGCGTTGGATTCTGTCCGAACAAATCGTCACTTCGCCCCACGCTTCGCATGCCCTGTTGATCTGGATTTTCCACCCTTGTGTCTGAAGGAACCCCAAAGCGGTATTCATGATGACATGTGGTCCGCCTCCTGCAATATGAATGATGGCCTTTTTCGGTCCGTCTATTGCAGTTGTTATGGTCGATCCACTGTCCGCCTACCGTCTTGGGCATTTCCTGGAAGGCCGATCGTTGTGGATGTCTGGATTCGGGACACGCGATTCACCTTTTCTCATTTCCCTATGTTCGGATAAAATCTCAACGCCCCTAGCATTGTCCCGCTCGTGTGTCGGAACAGGTTGGGGGGATGATACATTGGTTAGGTCTGAGGTCTCCTTTCCTAGGAATGACCTCCCTCTTTTCTCCAGAAACCCAGGCCCAATTGTGGATGCCTGATGCTTGGTTAACACTCCCGCAAGACAACAGTTTGTGGTTGAGCATGTTAAACCAAAAGACGCAGATAAATATGGCGATTCATACAAGTGGATCAAAATATTAAGTAGCGGAAGCAAATGTTCTGGGAATGGCAAAAAACAGCCCTTAGGGATTAGCGTGCTGAATGAGTCTTTCTAATGCCGCTACCCTTTGGCTGGCGGCCTCCAGGGCTGCTTCTCGTTCTCTGCGTGCCCTCTCCTCGTCGGCGGTCACAGCACGCAGTTCGTCAATCCTGGCCTGTGCACGCTCCCGCTCGACTTGGAGTGTGACCATCTGTTGGCCCGCCTCCGTCAGCTGTACCTGAGCGTCGATCAGTTGTGCCGATAGTTGCTCCACGAGCTCGGTACATGCTGCGACGAAGGCCTCCTTCTCTGTCGTCTGCCCTTCGAGGCGCCGGACTTCCTGCTCTGCCGCGATGAGCGCCTGCGTGCTCTCCGACATGTCCCGACTTTGTGCGACGTCGGCACGCCGGCGGCTCTCGCGCATCTTCTCGGCCATGAAATCACGGACCGTCAGATGGAGGCGTTGAGCATCGGCTCCCCCGGCACACAGGAAGCGCAGCCAGGTCTGAAGTGATCCCATGCGCCCCAGCCATTCCGATGGGTCTCGCTTGAGGAAGCGCTGGATGCACTTCCACCCCCTGCGTCGCGTTACCCGGCTATCCTCGACCGCCTCTGCGTCCGAGTCATCCATCTCCTCTGGGTCGGCAGGCCGGTAAGTAGGGAAGGCAGCCAGCAGGTCTGCTGCAGGGTCCGCCCCTGGGAGGTCCTCACGAGGGATAGGTTCCCCAACATCCGGGCAACCTTCTTCTCTCTCCCCAGCGGCGCTGACACCCTCGTCAGCCCCCAACCTCTCTCCGGTGGAAGCACCGCCGACGTCCGCAGCCCCTTGATCAGCAGTTGGTGGGGCCAGCTCGGTTTGGGAAGCCTGTTCCGGAGCAGGCGGCATGTCCACCACTGGTCCACTCGTAGATGGCCCGGGTTCGGCAACCCGACGAGCCTCCAATGTTGAGATCACTGCGCGGGGCATGCCATGGTTAGTCACGGATCGTCAATGGCAAGCACCGGCAGTAAAGCAAGGAGACTTACGGGGGTTCAAAGCGTCATCTTCCGCTGCCCCGGCCGCCGCAGGAACAGCTGCAGCGGGGGACCCCTCAGCGCTTGTCAGTTCAATGATGGGTGTCTGGCCCCCGCCTTGTCCTGCTGGCGCCTCTCCTACTCCTGCCGAGGATGCTTGGCCAACGTCCGTGTGCTCCTGAGAAGGATGGAGAAACGGGTTAGAAGCTGCATAAGAGAATGGATGAAGCAAGTTGAGTAGGGATAGAAGCGGACCTCGAGGAGCTCAGTGACATCAACGTTGTCAGAGCCGGCCACCTCGCCGCTCTCCCGTGGGCTCCCCCGATGGGACCTTCCCTCGGAGCCTTCATCCTCCCCCGTCTCCTCCTCCTCCTCGGAGTCGTTACTGTCATCTTCTTCCGGCGGCATCTGTTCTGGAGCGGGCTCGAGACCGAGCATCACCTTCACCAGAAGGGATGGCTCCGCACGCTGACCACGTTGGCGCGCGTACTCGTCCATGGCCGTCAGATATGCATATTGCCGGTTGAAGTCCACCCTGTCGGTGATCTGGAGGCGCCCGACCTCTGGCAGATAGATTCCTTCTCTGAGTATCTTTCGCCAGATGACGTCGGTCCCCAGTGACTGCCGCAGGGTCATCCAGGCCGACCACAGCGCCGGGAAGACTGCATCGTGGGAGGGTTCGAGCAGACGTCTCACCTGCTTCCCGGGCCGCTCCTCGACCGCCGCATGTGCCCCCTCTCTGGGCGCCGAGGTCGTAGCGGCAGCCTGCGATGCGCCCGCCGCCGAAGTCCCTGCTCGCGCCGGCCCCGCTGCTTGGCGCGCCTCCGTTCTCCCCCGTGTGGCGGCGCCTCGCCTCCTTCCTTGACGCCCGGTCTCCGCACGGGTAGCCTCGAGCCGCCGAACTAGCTTCCGCAAGAGCCCCTCAGGGTACGCGATGGCCCAGTGTTCGGCGTACTCGGTTGCCAAGCCTGCGTTAACTCCGGTAGGAGGGAGGGTGATGACGTCGCCAGAGCCGAAGGCGACGAACATCAGCCACATCTGGCGAAGGACGCAAGGGTTCGTCTCCTCCCGGACAGCAGTGAATACCCTCTTCGGCATCCGTTGAAGGCACCCGAACTGCCTGGCGAACCGGGTCGGCACGTAAGGCTCGCAGATCACTTTCCCGTCGATCCGAGCCACGAGCACCCCGCCCCGCATGTTCAGGAAGTATTCATGCTGCTCCAGCGGGCCCTGTCCGTTGTCGATCATCTGGCCGACGGGAGTGGGGAACGGGCTGAAGTTGAAATTGGCATGATTGCCAATCCGAACCCTCACGCCCTCCTCACTGAGGGTCATCGGAGCGACCCCCGCAATGTTCAGCAGGGAGGGTCGCAGGCCGTTGCCCGGAGGACTGATGGCATTTGGGAACGTATACCCACCGAGGTGAGCAGCCACCCATCCGTGGAAGAACTGAAAGGGCCCACAGATCCTTCGTGGCGACCCCCCTCGTGAGATGCGTCCCAGAATGGCATACAGCCTCGCCAGTACTGGGACCCCGAGGTTGTACCTCTTATTGGCAGCCATGGCGCCCGCCATCGCCAGCGTCGCCGGGCGGACGCCCATCCTCGCATCCCGCACTGGCAGGAGCCACCCGCTCAGAAAGGCGGCCAGGAACGCCGTGTACCGGACGTTCGGGTCCCGGGCCTCGATGACGCGGTACCCCCATGAGCGGTAATCGCCCGTCTCCAGGACCCGCCAGTACGACCCGTTCCGGCTCCTCTGAGCTGCGGTCGGGCACCGCTTCCCCCTGCCTGGCATCTTGACCGCCGGGTCATGCTCCAGGAACTGGCCGAACCAATCCTTGTAGGCTATGTCCTTCTGGAAGTCTTGGATCCCGAGCCGCTGCGTAGCCAGGTCAAGAAGATGCCAGGTCAGAATGGGAGTCCGTGACCTGTCCTCCCAGATGTTCTTCGGTGGCAGGAACTCATCGTACTGGTAGCCCTCCAGCGGGATACCTCCGATGCAGTGGATGTCCCAGAGACCGATGCCGACCTCCCCATGGTGAAGATGGAAGGTGTTGGTATCCGGGGACCAGCGAGTGAACAGCTCCGGCCCGAGCTCAGACTGCTGGTAGAAGTGGAACTGCGACGTCCACACCGCCTCGAACAGGCCGATGTACCGCAGCTCCTCTGCGAAGTGATCGCAAGTGTGGCGTACCCAGAACGCCCAGGCCCATTCACTGGTAAAGATGCCCCCGGATCGCAAGTCCCAGTCCTTCAGCCAGCCCTTGGTGTCGTCAGTGACACTCTGACGGTATGTGCTCGAGTAGAGGGCTGGAGAATTCTCCGCTGTAGGCTCACCCCCATCAATGGTTCGCGTCCTCGGGTTCAGGACGTAGACATCCAAGTGCCTGGTTTCCCTGGCAGGATGCCCATTGTTGGTGATGTTATAGCGGTGAAGCTCGTCCTCCCGAGTCACCCAGGTTCGCGGCGCATCAACCTCGAATCCTGGCACCGGAACCTCATCGAGGATGCCGAAGTTCCAGAGCGGCAGGTTGTCCGACAGTGGATATGTCTTCTGGGCCGGCGTTAGTAAGTCGAACAAGGATTGATTGTTAGAAACAATCTCCTTGGCTCCGTAAACCTCCTCGTTCGTCGCCATCTCGGCTCTGCGGGTGGCGGCATCCCCTTCATTTCCTCTGTGCGCGGCCATCTCGGAAGATTCGGGAGTCGTGCGGGTTAAGGGATGAAGCGTGCGGGATCGGACGAGGCTGGTGGAAAAGTTTGAGAGGCGGCGCGCAATCCAAGTGGACGGCGCGCAATTGGGAAGACTGTCGCGCAAAGTTCCGGGTTTTCGCGCAAAAAACAGGCGAAATCCGGACGGTTTTGCGCGCCGATCGGGCGAATTCCGCGACCGGAAGAAGCAATTTCGCGCACGAGAGCTTTGGAGCTTATCGCGCGGAAGGCCAGAGTACGGAACGCGGGACCCAGCGCCCCTATTTATAGGCGAGGCCGGGTCCGCGCTGCGCGGAAAGCGCTTTGCGCGACCGCAGCGGCGAATTTCGCGACCGGCGCCCCTTTTTGCGCGCCTAAGTCCCGCGCCGCCCAGGACTTCGGCATTCCGGCGTCTCCCTCGGAACCCGATCGTTGCGACCTCTCGCCGATCAGATTCCGAGGGGGGGCTTTTGTAGACGCCGGAAAAGTCCGTTGTTCCCAAACGAAGCTCCGGATGCGGAAAGCGAGGTCATATTTGGAGTCGGAAGGATGTTTCGGAGGGCCCGGAGGCCTTGCGCGGAATTTCAGAGGCCCGCGCGCAAAGGTGATGTTCCGCGCGCAAACCCCCCAGGTTGCGCGCAATGCGCCGGTCCGGCGCGCAATTTTGCGCGCCGCGGGTCCGCGCGACTCCCTTGCGCGCCGCGCCCGATTCCGCGCCCGCGGGGGGAATTTCGCGCTCTCACCCTGTATTCCGCGCCCGGGGTTGCCTATAAATACAAGGCGACCCCCAACGTTTCAAAGGTTGCTGGAAGTCGAAACGTCTCTCGTGCGCGCAATTCAACCCCTTCCGCGCGCAATGACGAACTTCAGGTAACCTCCTTTCTTTCGCGCAAGAAAGCCTCGGGGTCCGCCTTCGCGCGCAATCCCCGCTGGCTCCTTTCATTTGAATAAACACTCACCCTAAGGCCTTTGCGCGCAAAAGAACCCGCTTGCGCGCAATTGCCCCCGGGGTGCGCGCAATCCGGCCTGATTGCGCGCACCCCCCCTTCTTTCAAGTGGCCATTCATTAGAGAATGAGCCGTTGCCCCCGCGCGCTATCCGAAGCCCGGTGTGAGCAATCTCAAGCATCCGCGCGCAAGGCGCTGGCCCAATTGCGCGCCAGCCGCCCCGATTGCGCGCCGGCCCGCAGTATTGCGCGCAACGCTTCCTTTTTGCGCGCAATCTGCCAGGGTCGTCCCCGTTGACCTTCTAAGGGTACCCGCCTGCGTGGCGCCCGATGATCCTCATCCTGGGTGCCCGCACCGTGCGTTGTCTTCCCGTGCGGCCCTCCAGGCTTGCGCGAAGTGACACGCACCTATGTCCAGCATGACGTTAAACTGCATACTCGTCCAGCATGACGTTAAACTGCATATACGTCCTGCACGACGTTAAACTGTACATCGTCCGCGCTGCAAGACGTTAAACTGCCAAGTGCTTCGTCCGGCAACCTATGCCCAGCATGACGTTAAACTGCACACCCGTCCAAGCTGCACGACGTTAAACTGCCTAGCCCCCATCGTCCGTGCTGCAAGACGTTAAACTGCCAAGTGCCTCGTCCTCAACACATGACGTTAAACTGTACTTCGTCCGGCAAGACGTTAAACCGTCCGCTTCGTCCTCAACACATGACGTTAAACTGTACTTCGTCTGGCAAGACGCTAAACCGTCCGCAACCTGATCCCGTGCTCCGCACGCAGGGTCTCCCCCGGTTTGGACGTGGCCCCCACCCGCTCGTCTCTGCAGGGATGTCGGGATTGTCCCCCTTTTGGGACGATTTAATGGGAGTGGCTTTTCCCTACGGGGGCAGGGTATTACAAACCCCTAGTTTCTCGTGGGAGGCTGCACATGTGTATCTCCATTGCACCTCCCCACTGCCGAAGCCAGTAGAGGGTCTGACTGGGATCGAGGTGTCTTTTGCTTTCGGTCCAAGTCCCTTCCAACTGAGTTTTGCAGTATCCGGGCTGCCCCAAGTGCGTAAGTCCTGACAGAATGAACTACGTGGACTTTGATCCCTGTCTTCTATACAGGGTACGTAGGAAGCCTCTCTGAGGCCCAAGCCCACCACCTGGTCGTTCCGGTCGTATTTACGTCCGTTCGTCCATCAGTGGACCCCTCCAGGGTTCACGCTTGCGTTGATTCACCTATGAATCCGCCCCTGTGGAAGACTGCCCGTGTGTATCTCCACGGTGCCTCCCCACAGCCCCCCTTTTCCATTTCCCCTTTTATCGTCCAGCATGACGTGAAACTGTGATCCACCCGGCCGTTCCATCCCCCCTCCGTGCGAGGTGGTTCGGTTCAATCCTCCGCCCGGCGGCCTCGACCTCTTCGTGAGTCGGCTTGCCGACGTCCAGCATGACGTTAAACTGTATACCCGAACTACGTTGACTTTGATCCGTGTTAACGCGCGGTACGTAGGAAGCCCCACTGGGGTCCAAGCTCTTTACTCCATCATCCATCCTGATCCTTACCCGGGCCGCCACATCCCGGTGGGGTCATGCCACTTCACTTCACTCCACGTTACTTGGGAAGCCGCCCATGTGCTGGCCCCAGCGTCGGAGGTTCCCCGCAAAGGGGTTCCGTCATCTGATCCACTTTTCGTGTTGATCGGTCCGATGCCGTCCCCGCTGGACGTTAAACTCGCGGCATACCCCGTGTTAAACACGGGAAGCTGAGGAAAACCTCAGGTGACACAGTTCCCCGCACCTAGTACGGGATGCCTCAGGCCATCATGCCTTCGGGAAGCCCTATTAGGGACGGAAGACAGATGTGCAGAGCCGCAGTGTTACGACACGCCCCCAGTACCCAGAGCCACCCGGCCTTCTCACCGCAGGTTGCTGCCCCGCCCAGACTCCTTGGAACGTCCGGGCGGAAGCAGCGTAATTAACCGGTGTCCATGAAGATATGGCGCCGGGAACGAGATTCACGAACATTCTTAAGTCTATGAGGGAGACCCGGATTAGGCGACAAGTTCCGAGGAGACGTCCAAGGAAGGAGAAGTCGACATCCCATCATCCCGGTTTCGATCAAGGAGCAGACGCCCCTGAATAAGGGACGGATGCCGCCCGCCCTTGGAAAGCGGGACTGCGGGACCACAAGCCGCGCGCCCATCCCCTCGGGTTGACGGGTGCACGCGCGAACGCGTCCTGGCGGAACAGCGTAACCCGACGCACATCCACACCGAAACAATATCAAATATAGCTTAGGCCTAATTTTTGGTATTTTTCTGAAAACATTCAATTTTTGATGAATAGTGAAACCACTAAGTGGTAGTTAAAAAAACTGAATTTTTCATAAAACATAATTTTACCACTTCTGTGAGTGGAATTTCAAAAATCCGAGACACACGGTTGATATTAGTAAGTAAAATGTGGTTCAATGAGATGAAAATAATTTTTTGGTGAATAGTAACTTATTACCTTTTTTTACCACGGTTAAAAGTAAATAGGGTAATTAAGGGTAGAAATGATATTATTATTACCCTAACACATGTCCTAATTCTATTGGACAAGTGTAATTTGACCAAAAATAAACTTAGGAATAAAATATGACCATTTAGGCCCACTTGGATTAGATTAGGACATTTATTATTAATTTATTTAAAGAAGGGTTAAAAGAGTTAAAATCAAAGTTTATTTACTAAAACATTTTTCATATAGGGTTATACATAAGATAAATTAGACTATAAATATTCATTAGAAAGATAAAACGATTTCCTACATAATGGTATTTTAATTGTAATTTTTAGACATTAAATAATTTAATTTATTTATGACACAACGATGATGTAGTAATTATCTTATTAATGAAATATTGACATAATTGATGTTATAAATACCAAAATAAATATAATTTGAGACTTTTTATGCATTAAAATAATTTTCTAGGTTAATATGACATGTTAGTATTGATTTAATAAACTTTTTTCGAACTTATCATTCTGTTATGAGTTTCACAAAAATCAATTACTAAATAGTGTCAAAATTGACATAAAATAGTTTTTAAAACAAATATTATATTATTAATTGTTATTATATTATTAATTGTTATTTTATTCCTAAAAATCTAAGGTTCTGTAAAATGACTTAGATAAGGTTATATATATTAGTAATAAAAAATTTGGGGTTCGTTTGGCTTCTTATAGTATGTTTATTAACCTTATAGTGTAAGAACACAAGAAGACACGGTAAAAGTAAAATTATTTAACTTAATGTTAAATCTAAATGATAAGGTTAAAATAGGAACCTAAACTTGTATAAATTCTATTGGATGAGATTATTTCTACCCATCCCAACCATAGCCTCGAAATAAATCAATTTGGAGCTATTTAAAACCGAACTTGAAGTTATAATAAAATAATATTTTTAGTTTTCCCAAAGGTGCCCCTCTCCTCCCTTATAAAAGGCCACCTCCTCCCTCTCCTCCTCACACCAATTTGAGCATTCAAGCTCGGCCAACCCCTGCCAAAATCTCTTCTCCACTTCCCTAGTATAATCCTAGAGGTTCTGGTCTTCTTCAAAGACCCATTTTAGTTCCCTAAAAGGAGGTCTCAAAGAAGCATTTCAAAGAAGAGGTAATGTCCGTTACCAATTCTTTCATCTTTATTTCTTCTTCCACTTCTTCTTATTAGGTTGTTTAATTATGAAGTAATAACATAAGTATCACTCATATACTTATATGTTATTATAAGTATGAAACAACCACATTTCACCTTCTATCCATCCTACGGAAAACAAAATCACCGCGCGTGCATACGTACGGAATACTGTCTCCACGCCGTGGTGTAATCTGTATTTCCACCAACACCTTACATTGATGGGTATTATGGTGTAAAGAATAACTATACATAGTTATTATAACATAATAATGATTCTGATATATTGTATCATCCACTCCAATTCAATTCAATAATCATGAAAATGATATCATCGCTCGTGCGTACGTATTGACTACCGTCTCCACGACGCGATGTGATTCATTCTCCACTTTAAACCATTCATGAATGATTATAAAGTATAAATAATAAGTAATCATGAAATATATGACATAATAATGATACTGGATTTATGTGTATATATATTAATTTCATCTACTTAATTCCGTTCAACTCAATAAGGAAACGAAAACAGCGTTCATGCGTACGTACGGCCTACCGTCTCTATGAACGGTGTATTTCTTTCCATTTACTGATTTATTATATATATGTATATTCTGAATATATATATATATATCATGTTTTATATTCTGGAATTAAGTAATCATGATCTATGTAATCATATGAATAATTACAAGACAAAACACGGACGACAAATTAAACAATTTTACCCAAAACGCTCTTTAACATGGAATTTACAAAAGAACCGGTAATATAAAGTCATAAGTGAACCATATATGATATCATAACAATGAATATGATTCTTTAATAAGTCAATGACATTATTTAAATCATTATACAGAAGTTTCGGACACATACGAAGAAAATCGGACCTAAGGTAAGGGAAATATCACAATCTCATTTTTATCCGAGATTGTTTATACTTTGGTATTTACTGGGGTGTATTTTATCATCCACATCCATGTTTCCTCAATATGCAATATTATTTCCATTCACCTACAAATGTTTAAATCCTATTTTACCCTTCGGTGAGTTTTTAGTGAAAGATGTGAATGGAATCTTTTGTCGTTTTTCGTACGAGGTACTTTTTTGACTTTTCCGACAAAAGTACGCGAAGAATGTTTTTTAACTTATACGGCATGAATGGATTTTTAAAACATTATTTCCAAGAATCTTCCTTTACAAGTTTTCATGTTTATTTTTAATCAACTTTTTTTAGTTTAATGTTGTATGACATGTTAACAAAGGAAAAGTGTTTTTGAAGTAGAAAGGATATTTTCCACAATAATGAAGTTCAAGTGTTTTATCAAAATTATTTTCTATCTAAGATAATAAAGGGTTATGTTTTTATCCCTATTATTACATTTATTTGATTATGTTGTGATGGAATTATTTTTATTAATTCCTTTATCGTATATGAATTGTTTTATGATGTCATGATGTTTATGATTCCCATTTTTTTACATGGGTTATGTAATGATGTATGATTTATGATTTTGTGGCACACATAAGAATGGTATCATTATGAGATGGGTGGGGCCTATATCTCCCTCCAATGAATTGGGTAAAGATTTTATATCTCATGAGATAGACATGGCTGGAATGGTAGGTTATACCGATTCAGTGAAACATGACTGAAACAAGGGTGACTCGGTTCAGAAAGGGACTTTGTCCACTAAGATAGTCTTGAAATGAGTCTTGACTAATAAGAAATGATTCTCTATGATTATGTGTGTATGTCACAATGTTTCATGTTTTAAGTTATTATTATTGTGATTACATTTCATTTCCATGATTTATCCCATGTTATGAAATTATACTCTCTTTTACAGGTTAAGATTTCCAAAATGTTATGTTCTTATGAATATGATGTGATTGATATTTCTTTTGTTTACCCTTACTGAGCATTTGAGCTCACCCTTTTATGTTTTCTTTTCCCCAGGATATAAAGAAAGGTTTTAGGTAAAAAAAGGAATATCTTTATGGGAGATTTTGAAGATCTTTCACCACGATTAGAAGATTATATTCCGAGTTTCCATAGACACTAAACTATTACAGTCCTTGTGTGTGTGTTTTTGTTATGTACTAAGTATTCCGCAAATGTAATGTAATGTCAATGTACGTCAGGCTTCGGGTCTCTACATACATCTCATTGAAAATATATATTTTCTTGAGAGACACAATATTTCATATAGATTATGTTCGTCCAAAAAGTTCTATATTTTGGACGTACGAATGGGAATCCTATGGAGTTCCAAAATCATGGCCATATATTGTCAATATTTTTACTAATGAATATAAGTCTATATAATATCAATGATAAAAACTCAAAATTAAACTAGGGAGTATCCAATTTGAAATAATATTATATTTTTTTGGTGTGGGCTAGAATAGAAATATATAAAATAAGTATGGGACTTATAATACTTTTTCACTAGTTTGGGGCATGTTGAAGAACATGGTGGAGGTATGTAAGCCTTATTATGGTAGGCTATTATGCACCCCAACATTGGTAAACTAGTAAATTAGGGTTCAGTAGATTTTATCATTCATGTTTAAATTTGTTTTCCAATTTACACAGGTTCATGATATAGTATATCACTGTGAAATAATTGTTTGGAGAGAAAAAGATAATAATGTTAGAACATTGAGATGAGGGAATCCACTAATGATAAATGAGATTACTTCACAAGGTAAGTGACCTTATTGAAAATCAAGTTTTTCGATAATTTTATGATGTCCTTAGAGAGGTCACGTATTGTTTATATATATAGGGAGAGTATTCAATTCACCAAACATATCTTATAGTTTCTATAAAAATGTTGACCTTTAACGAGGTCAAAATTTAAGACCTCGGATAAGTGACCTTTTCTAAGGTACACATGGTGATACCTACATATGAATAATACATGGATATCCAACATAGGTTTGGATTCATAAATCCTTATAGGATGATAACTTCTCATTTTGCGAATTTTAATGTTTTCAGTCACTATTATTTAGGTTCTTCATTATTTAATTAATTATGACAGCCTCTAAGTATCATATATATTTATAATAGATAATTTTTTATTCCTCATGACTTTTTAACAGGTTTGATGATATTTGAGTTGAAATATTGATGTTTTTTTAGAAAAATGGACAATCAAATGGTTTAGGAACTCCATTAGTTCTAACAATAAATTAATTCTGTGACATAGAAATGTGTGTTTGAGTTGTGTTTCTCATCTATTAAAAAAAGGTTTTTTAATACGTCTGGGTTTCCAAAAAAACCATCCATGTGTCTGGTTGATTTTCTAAATGATGTACCATTGATTGAAAATGGTTTTAAACTCTATTCCACACATTCTAAAGTAAAAATTAACATCTTTTTTTTGAGGATTGAGGTCATTTTATGGTTGGAATAATGTTTTTTAAGTTGTAATTCCAAAGTTTCCACAAAGATATAAGCTTCTAAATATTAAAATTTACCTAGAATCCCTTTTGTATTTTAATATATAATTGACTCTTAATCTATACATATATTCAACAATCCCCAATTAGATTTTCTAGAGGAACCTCTATTCGATTCCTTGGCGATTCTTGTCATATGGGGTGGATCTCATGAAGGTAAGTTCAAATTTTCTCTCATTTTTTCCACATATCTTAGGATATAATTTTCCTCTATAGACCACTTATCTCTATACAACCCAAAAGGGATGAATTTACAAGACCTAATGTTTTATATCGATAATTTATTGTGTTTCTATTATATATAGGGTTTTAGTACTGGATTATTTTATTTACATGGCAAATTTTAGAAATAAATGAGGGTTTCAATGTTTTTATGTCAGCTGTCTCTATCTAATAAGATTTCGCATAGAATGAATGTTATATTATTAATTATTTAGGTTTATATTTTAGTATTTATATATTTTAAATCAATTTTGTGTAAAACATTTATTTGATGGCTATTTAATTGTTTACAAAAATGGGTTTTTGTTGAAATCGTTTTCTGGAATATGATGTGTTTCATAAAATTCAATAATGAATATTTTTTATTCGAAATGAATTTTCTATTTTAAATGGAATGGATTTACTTGGAAAATGTTTAAAAAAATTATTTTATTTCATAAACATGATTATAATATAATAATATATCATTATGATTATTGACACTCCTTTTCATCATAGAGTCCAACAAAGGGAAATGGGGAATACCTTAAGCACAAAGTTAGTCACCCTTTGATGAACATTAAAATAATTGATGAAGCCATGGACTAGGAGCTCATTTGGAGTGAGGTGCCCAAGTTACTTGCGTTCCGTGCATGTTACTTGCGTGCCACCAATGGGTTGCGCAACACACTTGCGCACCCTATTTGATTTTTTTCCCAAGGTGCACGATGGCCTATAAATATCCCCTGTGGGCCCCCATTTCAAAAACGATTTTTTGCAGAAGTAAAATTCAAGCTCTAGTCGCCCATGTCTTCAACTAAACTCTTACGAAAGCTTCTTTGGTACATTTTTACCTAGAATGGAAGACTTAAAAGAGTAGGATGAGTGCTAAGTTTTTAGAATTCATTAACACTTGTTATTCTAAGTATCCAGACCTCCTTAAAAATGGAAACACTTGCACGCCACCCTACCATTTCGATGAAACTTGCATTCCGCCCTTTAGGAAACATCTTAGGATTGTACTAAAGGATTGAGTTAAGTCTCACCCATGTATTACCCTACATATTCATCATCACCCCGGTGAACCCATGTCGGGCTTCCACGACCAAGACTAGCATGCCAACTTCATTTGTGTGCCAATATCCTGTTCACCTATCCTCTTCAAGATATTAGCCCTCAAACCCCTTTTCAATGCCATTTATGGCGTGGTTTCTCTGTTGCATTCCTTATCTTAATGATATTCTGTGAGAACCTCTCCCAAAACCATGTGAACAGTTGGAGGTTTCCTCCATTTAACATCATCCTTTAAGATAAGAAGATCTTTTGATTTACGGAATCCTCCTCAGGAGTGAGCCCCGAGTTCCCTTAGTTCGGGCCTTCTTATCCTGAATAATCCCTAATCATAATTCCTTTAATTAGTGCATTCTTCTCAGTAGTAATCCCCAAGTCCCCTTAATCTGGGCCTCCTTCTTAGTAGTAATCCCCAATCATAATTTCCTTTAACAATGGGCCTCCTTCTCAGGAGTAATCCCAAAATTATAAGTCCCATTTACCTGGACCACTTTATTAGGAGAAAGACCCAGTCAAAATTTCCTTTAACATTGGGCCTCATTTTAAGGAGTAAGACTCAAGTTATAAGTCCCCATAACATGGGCCTCCTTCTTAGGAGTAAGCCCCAGTCATAATTTCTTTTTACATTGGCCCTCCTTCTCAGGAGTAAGCTCCAGGTTATATGTCCCCTTAACCTGGGCCTCATTCTCAGGAGTAGTCCCTAGTCATAGTTTCCTTTATCATTGGGAATCTTCCCGAGGATTATGTCCCAGTCATAATTTCTTTTGATTTCGACCGCCTTCACTGGAATAAACCCCAATAATAAGTCCCTTCTAATTTGGGCCTCCATCTAATGAGTAATCCATGGGTTAAAACTCTAAATCTCTATAAAGTAAAAATACCTTTATACACCATGCTCTTTGGCTTCTTTCTTGAAGTCAGTCCTGGTCTTCATCTATTTGAGAGGTCATACATACGTAATCCCCACATCATATATTGTGACTGCATCTTTCGTGGAACAATTGTCTGGTTTACTGATACCACTTCTTTCTCACACTAAGCATGACTCATATGAGCTTAGAGTGTAAAAGTAATCACAAAAACTCTTTTTGGGTCGTTAACCATGCATAAGCCCCTTATTTCATCACCCGAACTATGTATAATTTGATCTCTGCCTTAAAAGTAGAGTACGTAGAAAGCCATTCTAAAGTTCAAGACCATCATTAGTTAATTATTTTCCATCCTATATGAAGATAAACTATATCCTACATATCAAACTACATGGGTTTTGATTCCTTTTTAACAAGGATACGTTGGTAACCCATCTGCGGGTACGATCCCAACTCTGAAATAATCTATGTCTTTCTGAATGACAATAAACTTCAAGTTCCCCATTGAGTGGCTTTAAAACGAGTATGGTCATCATAATGACCAAGATATTTCTATTAATATATTTATGGATAGCATTGACTAATATTATCTAATACATACAGATGCTTCTCCATCAATGATGAACCTAAAAAATATATAAATGATTCTCTAAATCTCATACATATCAATCATTGATTTCCAAAACTAAAGGAAATGTAATTTTCAAGCTTGGTGAATTAATAAGGATTTGTGAACATAAATTAAATATATAAGAGAGTCCCTATGTAGTCAATAATTCCCCCCATAAAGGTGTGATGAGCATGAACTCCCATCATCTTGAACAATGCATATTCTTAATCCTTATCAGTCCACAACTAATGATCACCTACGTTTGGAAAGTAGGTAAAAATGGATATAGAATCATTGGGTGTTTTCAGTTCTATGAATAAACCCATCCGAAACTGATTGTAAAGTTTGAACACTAAACAAAAAAGAACATCCCCATTACCAGATGAAACAAAAAATGATCAACCCGACATGAATATTTAACCAAGTTAAATGATGGTTTACTTATTTGTTATGCCCCTATTAAACTCAATACGAGGGCCAACAAAGAAATCAATAACATATGTAATTATCTAAAAGATGTAGTCTGGCTAGACTTATCCTGATTATGTCTGCTATATCAAACAGGAACTCTTTTCCAAGATCTCTCTGCAACAGAAAATGGCTTCTTTAATGTTCAAACCTATGAGTGCCTCGGCTGCTACTCCTGCTGGATCCTCGTCCGCTCTGAGGTCAACATCACCTTCTCAGCGTCTTCAACACTGGGTCTCAAATAAATTATTGAGGTAATACCATCAACACAGTACCATCCCGACTATAGAGGCTGCTCGACATGACCTCCATGTTAACAACTCACCCTGGTTGTCCGGACAACGACGAATAGCGGTCACGAAGAAGGTGGTGCCAACCACCGTCTCCAACCGTTTCAGATCATTATCATGGGAACAAAACAACTAGTCCCTCCAATATTATAGGGCGGTGGATCAAGAGGTCACTCATGGCCTCAGTTTAAGAAGACTAGACTCCTTCTTGAGGACTCCCACCAACAATCTTCGACAGACTCATGTAGTAGTGCACCTTCAACATGATGGGGGTATCGCCTCTAGGCATTCGGCATAGGTTCCTCAGACCCAAGCACGCAAGAAGAATCGTCAGAGGGAAAATTTGGCTAATAGGTAGTGGATTATTACCTCTTCCCCCTCCAAAGAAGTACATCAACCTAACGTGATGGCAAACAACAAGCGGGCGTATACACCCGTCCGCCCGAATTACACTGCCCTGTAGACTCGTCTGGCAGTAACACACCAATCCCGCCAGGAAATTCTGGCGGAGTACTATAGGCAGACACATATAACTGTTTATAAACTAATAGCCAGTCAGCATGCTCGTGTGACTGCATCCAAAGAAGCCCACTTACCAGATGTGGTGAACACTTGTAAACAGGCACATACACCTTCTTACAATCATCAATTCTGCCATCAGTCTTATCTGCCATTATTGAAGGAAGTTCACCAATCATATTTGTTGGAGAACAATATGCATCCACATACACCTATAATTCAACAAGATAACCAAAAGTCTCATTTGGTAGCACCTGGAGATGTCAATAGGAAATCTCCAATGAAAAACATGAGACATACACAACTTTCTACCCCCAAACTTGAGTACTATCAGAATTAACTGACAAGAAAAGGAGGAGGGGAGTAGGAACACAGACCTACTCCAAACTTGGAATGGACGTATATTCCCATTCTGGCAGCTAAATTCACCATGCACATTCCAAAAATGGTGAAAGAGCAGAAGAAAATCCCTACCCATATTCTAGATACCTTTTAGAATATTATAACAACTTCAGCGACATCATAGGGAAAGGAACATAAATCTATCCCTATCAGTGGAGTGACTCATGAACATGTCACCCTGGAGAAGTTACACACCTTTGTTCTAGTCCAGGAGGGTCATGGGGCATACTCCCCCATGTCATACGAACAATTTAGTTGGTCTCATACACCTGATTTAAATGGAGATAGTCAGCCTAACCTGGCCATTTCTCTTGAGCATGCACATACAACTGCCCATAAAAACCACTTTCTTCAATAAGTGTTTTCTAATGTGATTAAGAATGCATATAAGAAAAAGACCCATCCTGAACATTTAAAAAAATCAAGAGCAAATCTACAATAAGGCCTTTCTCAATGCGGGAGTTCCTGATGCCCTTAGACAATTATCTATTGCAACTCAAGATTCTACTCTCTCATTTCCAAATTCTAGAAATAACAACAATAATTATGAATCTCTTCATCAGACACTTCTTCATGAAGTATTTCTTCATGAAAACTCATTCAATCTCAAAGATTCATCTTCAAATGAGAACCATGATAACTCTCTGTGTGTCCCGAAGACCGAAGAGAAAATGGTTTCATTTTTTGTTTTAACCCACCATGGTGGTCCTCCCCATGATGATGAATTTAGCTATCAATGTCCTCTTAATAGTAGTAATTCACATTGCCTGGAAAATAATTCAATTGCCAATGAAGTTACGAGATGGCCCTTTTATCATGAGGAACATTCAAATGCAAAGATAGTCATGTATAATGCCTTAACGCTACCAGGTGAAATATTTTCTCAATCAGAAGATTGTCCGGGGTGTAGGTCATTCTCCGAACCACCCATGGGTCATTCATATCTTCATTTGACAAAATTAATTCTCTACAAATCTTGTTGAATCTGATAAATCCACAAAGAAGCACTATATTTGGTCTAATTAAGTAGAAGAATCTTCATCAAATGACAAAGAGGATGTGTTGAATATGAGAAAATAATTCGCAAAAGGTGAAATACTAGTCATGTTTTGTCTTTTGGTTGAATCTCAGTATGATATTCCAGAAACGTTGATAGAATATTGTATTCACAATATTCTTCTAAACATATGGAAAAATCTTTGTCACTTAAAAGTGAAAATATTACCTTATGATTAATATCAAAATCATGTTAAGGTAATATAAGGGTTGCAATGCCAAATTGACTTAGCATCTATCTTAGTTCCTGATATCCAAAGGTTGAAAAGTAGTAGAAAGCCCTTCAGCGTATATACCTTGGTGCATTAAAAAGGTTGAGCCAGTTAATTACCAATGATCCATCTGGTATTCATATCAGGGGATGGGGTGTTCATGTTGAATTGCATTTCACTATGCTCCCTAGTCAAAAAAACCCTAAAAAAGTGGAATCATGAAATGTTATTGCCCATGGCTGGCTACAGCTAGCTGGTTTTGTGTGTAATCAAAGGATTGTTCTAGAACATGCCTCAACTAGTTCTTCCCAAGGTCGGGCATATAATGAACAAGATGTCTAATTACTCTTGCATCAAACAAATGAGAATATCAAATAGGATTCTTGTTTGGATCACGTGTATCATTAGTTGATAGAGGTGTCAGAAATAATAAAACGAACTTCTGATCCGTGTGATTTTAGTGGATGTCAGATGATGCATCCGGCCAATTTCCAGACTAAAATACCTAAAATCAGGAGAGCTTTAAAGAAAGTATCAAACGTAGAAGCTTGTGATCCACCTCATCTTTCCTGGCTGGGTACTCTTTTAATCCATCAATCGGGATCAACAAATAGGATTCAATGAGTTAAGCAGGAAAAACATGAACATCCCCAGTCTACTGGATTGGGAAACTTTTCAAATTCTCAATCTCTTCCTCTGTGAATGTCATTATTCTCTCGATTATGGAAGAAGCCACGAGAGGAACACAGAGGAAAATTATGAGGAAATTCCCTCTAAATATCTTTTTATCAAGAAGTTCTTGATGGATCAAACAACCAAAAGGCAATGTCTTATAAAGGACATGGAAGAAGGCAATATAACAGAAACACTGACAAAAGTTCTTTAATGCGTTATGCATTGAAAAATTTCATCAATGTCGTTGTCACTGATCCCCCAGAACATGAGACTCACTCAGAGGAATCAGATGAAGAAGTTATTGTTCAAGAGGTTGTACACACACAAAAAATGAAGGAGGTGTGCATACCAGAAGCCAAAGGGTTTCCCAAAGGCAAGACATTCCCTCGAGTAATACCCTTTCATAATCCATAAAGTCAAATTCCAAGGAAAAGGATAATAGTCAGGTTACATTCCACCCTATCTTTGAATAAGGCCAATCAATCTCATTAGAGGAAAGGTTCACACAATAAGAAGAATAAATGAAAGACTTAAGGAGGTTAAATGTAGAACTACTTCAAGGTAGTCTTCCTCCTAATCATGATTGAGTTTATCATTCAAGGGAATTTTTTTGCAGCTATTGGGATGGAATATGAATATCACCCTTTACAAGTACACCCTCATAGGTCCAATCCTTTGGGTCATGTGGGAAAAAAACTGGCAATACTTTCTTCAGTGGAAGTACCGGTCACCACACCCATCCAAAGTCTAGTTATTGAAACCGCTCAAGTCCAAGCTCCACCATATTTTTCTCAAAAATTAATTACAACCATTGATTCCTTAACATCTCAGTTATAAGATATGGAAGAACGATGTGTAGCCATTCAATCATAAAATAAAGCATACCCTGAATGGGTGGGTGCAATTCCCACCCCCTATAAAATTTTGCGAATCCCACATTCCCAATTTTTAATGGTTCGGGAGATCCAGATCAACACATAGCACATTTTGTTTCTCATTGTGATCCTATGGTGGGAACTCCTCAACAACAAGAATAAGTTAGGTCTAGGTGTTTTGTGCAGTCATTACAAGGACCTTCTTTTGTCTGGTATACATGTTTGAAATCTCGGTCAATTACTGGGTAGGAAGATCTCCTTAAAAAAATTCCTTCTACAATTTTGGTAAACATTACCACAGAAGAAAATTTTTTATCTCACCAATTGTAACAAAATGGAAAATGAAAGAGTTTAATATTTTATTTCTTGATGGAAGGGATTAACATATTCCTTATATTTAGCACTCCCTCAAGATGAGTTGTTGCCAATCTGTGTGGAAAATCTGTGTGATGATTTACGCACACCATTGATCCCTATGAAATACACATGAGGGTTTCGAGACCTTACTTCAATCACTCTGCAGATAGAAGACTCTCTTATAATGACTAGGGTTAAAAATCGTGTAATTCAATCAGCTCTAGGATGGAGAATAGGGAAATCTAGGGCTGCTATAGTTACACTTAAATAGGCACTTGTACCTGCTTCCACTTAAAAAACATCATCATATCAAAGGGCTCCACCTCCTGAGCATCAACAAAAATAGCTGCCTCGTCAAGATGTTCAGATATATTAAAGGCGGAAACAGTTTGAGGATTTAAAAAACATAGTTTATTTTATCTAGAATTAACAAGTTCTTGGTTACTTCATCTTCGCTCTAGAAAAAAATCTGGTTCAGTTTCCAAGGCCCAAAAGGCCAAACAAGGACATATATGAAGACCTCCCCAACTTTATCCATTTTCATTAGATGTTGGAACATCCCATTCAAGAGTGTTTTGTCTTCAAAGACCTCCTGCAAATGATAGTGGACTCTGAACGAGTAAAACTGAAAGGTTTTTGAGCCCAGGTAGCATGTGTTATTTCTATTGATCCGGAGTAAGAAAGCGAGTGGCACAAAGTCAAAAGTAAAAAATTCATAGAAATATGATGATTGGATGGTCATGAAAATGATCAACTGAACTCATACCATTTTACGAAGACAATTTAATCAACCGGTTGTGTCTTCTTCTATTTCTTCCACAGAAAAACCCCCTTCATCAGAAAGAAAATCCTCAAATAAGCGGCATAATTTGAAGAAAGAAGAGTTTTCAGAAGAATACGAGCTCATGTCAAATCCTATGTTGTGTTTGAATTTGGAATATTTTATGCCATATGCTTTAAAAGCATGGGAACCGCCCCACCAAATGGAATAGCCTGAACTGTTTCATAAGAAAAAATCTTCATCAGATAATGATTTGATCTTTGGTTCTGTTAACATGATTCATTTAATGGATCCCTATGACAATGACATTTTTGATCATGATGATCCTATGTTTCCGGTATCTAACAAAGGAATTAGAGGAAGAGACAAAAGTATAGGATACAGGGGAAGATGTGGATATTCCATAAGCCACTATTTCAATTCTACCCCTGCTAGAAATATATATGCAGCAGAAACTCATGGCAACGCCCTTCAGCGGGCTCAACAAGAACAAAAAAGTTCCTCCACAAATGGTAGATTTGGTCCTGACACAGTTATTTTTGAGGATCAGTTAGTGGTTACACCTTCTTCCTCTTGACAAATTGATATATCTAGTCGGTCTAAACTACCGAATCCAGGAGTGTTTCCAATTCCTTCCTCGATACGGGATGCATCTACCACCAAATCATCAACTACCAAGGCACCAACAAAACCACATTTTTATGATTGGAAATGCAGAAATTTGGACCAAAAGTATGATGTCATCAAACATATGGCCCAATTACTGACCATGTAATCAATTTTGGATACCTCGATGCTATAAAAATATCTTACGTAGGTGCTTATTGAGGCTTTGTCAAGTCTTCAAGAATTTGAAACAGAAGTTGTTGTGGCTGAGGTCTACCAGATAGAGAATGATCCTACAGAATGCCATGCAGTGATATCTTTTATAGATGATGATAAAGATGATGTTGTACATGAACATATCAGACTTTTTTATCTATCTGGAAAAGTCAATGACATAGACATCTGAGGAGCTTTCATTGATAAGGGATTAAGAGTCAACCTCATTCCTATTTGTACACTTCATTTGTTGGGCCTCACCGAATCTGATTAACTCCTTATACATTGATGTTGTAAGGATATGATAAGAATGAACATTAAAATATGGTGGAGACAACACTCAGAATTCAGTTTGGGACCTTCTGTCTAATTCAGATTTCATGGTTGTTCATCAAGACATATCCTTCAACATTTTTCTTGGTAGATGTTGGCTACATCAACATGCGGTCATACCTTCATCATACCATCAATGTCTCAAATATTGTTTCAATGGTCAAATTGGAACATTTAATGGTGACAAGGCCCCATTCAATATCTATGAATCTCAATACATTGAGGTAGAATTTGATCACATGGAGGGAAAAGAGAAATCCACTGCCAATAAGGTCACCCAAATTAATGCTCCAAATTGTTTGGAAAAGAATCCAGTAAACTCATTCATACATGTGAGTACAAATTATGTGTTTTCGATCAGTAAAATTGATAGGATATACCTAAATCTTAACATTCTTGTGGAAACATCCACAAAGTCAATTACAGAAACCAAGCCAGACAGCATGCAAGAAATTGTTGATTTGCCAAGCAATGAAGAAAGATTCAATAGAGATGTCTTCATTTCATCCACTAACATCCAGCAATTCTATACATCATCAACCAGGATAGAAGAAGTTACAGGAATACTAGAGGAAAAAAATTATGTCGATTTTGAATCTATTATCTCCTCTCCTTCACCCCATGAAGACCCTTCATCATCAATAGAGTCAGAAATGGCAGCCTCTTCTTCAAGATGTTCAAATTTTAACTTCTCTCCCATCCTTGGAAATTCTAGATTGTTATCTACTATGAAAATAGAAACAAAATAAGTAACACATATTGAATAAGAAGAGGAAGATCTCATGGATTCTCCTCCATCATTTGAAGATGGTATCTCTACCATTTTGTATGAACTTAGAAAAAATAAATATGGGTACAAAAGAGAATCCACACCCCACTTTAATTAGCGCAACCATGAATCATGAATGGAAATAAATGTACACTTTATTTCTAAAGGAAATCGAGATTTATATGATTGGAATTATACTGAAATGCCGGTTATTTATCCCGATGTTTCTACTCATCATTTGGGTATGCCAGAATAACATCGAGGATTCAAGAAAGAACCAAGAAGCACACACCCAACTTATGCCTCCAAAATTGAAGTTGAAGTTGATAAGATTATCAAGGATAACTTCATCATAGAAGTTCAATATTGCAAATAAATGGCTAATATAGTCCCTGTGAAAAAGAATAATGGACAATTTTGAGTTTTCATTGACTTCAGAGATCTTAATTGGTATTGTCCCAAGGATGATTTTTCAGTTACAATCATAGAACTCTTAATTGATGCAATAGCTGGCTACTAAAATCTTTATTTCATGGATGGTATCTCTGGGTACAATCAAATATGAATGGCCCCAAAAGATGAAGAGAATACAACCTTCAGAGATCCTCATGGTGTGTTTTGCTATAGGGTAATACCCTTTGGCCTGAAGAATGCTTGTGCAACATATTAACGTGAAATGCACCATATCTTCAAACCATTTTTAAGGAAATCTGTTGAATGATATGTAGATGATTTGGTGGATAAATCCAGACAACATTTTGATCACTTGGCCAATATGAAAATCATATTCAATAAACTTCGACAACACAATTTGAAGCTGAACCCCTTGAAATGTGCTTTCGGGGTTTCCTTATGATAATTTCTCGGCTTTGTTGTACACCATCATGGTTCGAAGTTTATATTGTGAAGAAAAAATTAATTATTGACATGTCACCTCCTAGAAATTTGAAGCAATTAAGAGGAATTCAAGGAAACTTAGCGTATATTCGGAATTTCTTTGCCAATTTGGCAGGCAAGTGTTTACCATTCACTGAATTAACGAAGAAGGGAGTCACCTACCAATGGACTGAAGAATGTCAAGAAGCATTCGATATACTCAAGAAATATCTCTTGATTCTACTGGTATAAAATCCACCTGTTGATGTAAGACCACTTATTTTCTATGTGATAGATTTAGAGAAATAATTCGGTGATTTCCATTCCCAAAAGAATGATGTTTGGAATGAAAACAACCTTTACCATCTCAGTTGGACGATTCGTGTGGCAGAAACTCGATATTCAAGTAATGAAAAGTGATGCCTAGAATTAATCATTGCAATTAAGAAATTGAGACACTACTTGTAACATCATGAGGTCCAATTGGTATCTCACAATAACCCACTCAAATTTATACTTAGTTGTCCAATGCTTACAGGATGTTTAGCAAGGTGGGCAGTTATTTTGTAGTAGTTTGATATCAAATATGTGTCTCAAATGGAAATAAAGGTCCATGATCTGGCCGATTTTCATTCTGAACACCCATATTTAGAAGATATATCTTCAAATATAAAACTTCATGATTTGGAAGTCTTATCTATTCATGATAATCATCAAAAAAGGGAAATGTACTTTGATGGTGCCTCTAGAAGTCCAACAGGGAAGAAAATGGAAGATCCTAAATTCATCAATGTTGGGTTAGAAATCATTCTTATTTCCCCAGAAAAGGTAGTGCAACCATATTCCTTCTTATTGTTGGAAGGTGGTACAAACAATGAAGCAGAATATCAAGCTCTCATCGTAGTCTTGGAATTAGCACTTCAGGAATAGGTGAATCCCTTGAAGGTAGTAGGTGATCCAGATTTGGTAATCAAACAAATAAATGGTGATTATGCCATCAGAAAGAAAGATTTAATCCCTTTGTGTGATTATGTTAGAGAGTTAATAGAAGAATTTCCCTCAGAACCGACATTTTCCTATGTCCCACAATCACAAAATGCCCAAGCTGATGCACTGGATAATGTCGTGACTGCCCTAGAAGATCCAAATTAGGATAAATCAATCCGTAGTATTTCCCACCGTCATATAGCTTCACATTTTGTTCAAATCAGAAGAGGGGAAATCAATGAAATCATTCCCATTTCTAAACCATATGGTCATACTACAGGATGGATGACACCTATCAGGTAATACCTTCAAAATGAAACACTCCCACCTGATAGAGGTTGGAAATAACATGTCCGATGACGTGTGGTCAATTTTAACCTTTGTGATAGCCCAGATCGCCAAAAAATTCTCTAAAAGCGAGGTTTTGATGGAATCCACTTTAGATGTATAAATGGGGAAGAAACAATGGCTATCATGAATGAAGTATATGTAAGAGTTTGTGGTTCCCACCACTCTGTACATAGACTTTCTGGTCAAATTTGAAGTCTTGGATACTTATGGCCTTCTATGATGCAAGATTTTGTTGATTTCACTAAGAAGGGTCACTCTTTCCAAGTATGTGCCAACTTCATTCATCAACGCCCAGATTTACTTTATAAGGATAAATAATCCTGGTCGTTTTCTACATGGGGAATGGATGTAATAGGACTATATCCTTCGGTTACAGCTACGAAGTTTCAGTATATTCTAACTGCTACTGACTTCTTTTCCAAATGGGCAGAAGTAATACCTCTCAATGAAGTCAGCGGTAAAATCTTTGTTAGCTTTGTCAAGTCCAACATCATTACCAAATTTGGTGTTCCTCATACCGTATTAACGGATAATGGAACCAACTTTTGTTCATCCGAGGTAAGAAAATTGTGTCAAGAATATAATATCAAATCCAACCATTCATCTCAGTATCATGCAGCGGCCAATGGTCAAGTAGATTCTTTCAATAATACTCTTTCAAACATACATAAAAAGACGGTGGATATAGATAATTATTCATGGAATGATATACTTTTTCATGCTCTATGGGATTATTGGAATACCACCCGCACTGCTATACGATCAACTACATATGAATTGGTATATGGAAAAGAAGTAGTCAAGCCTATTGAAGTCCAATTACCTTCACTTAGAGTCTCCATTTGTGATTAGTTATCTATAGATGAACAATTTCAAAAGTGATTGGATGAATTGGAACGACTAGATGAAAAAGATTGTGCACACTACACCATTTAAAATTCTATCAGAATTGAATATCACAATCCTTCAATAAAAATGTTCTTCTTCATTCATTCATTCAAAGAGAGTTGGTATTGGTCCTTAGAACCCCAATGATACCATGAAAGAAGCCTCCAAATATTGATCAATAGTGGGAAGAACCTTACTCAAAAGATAGGGTTTACTCCAATGGAGTTTATTCTTTATTCTCAATGGATGGATAACTCATTACAACTCCAACCAATGCATGCTTTTTGAAGAAGTAATTTGTGTTACACAAATACACCAATTTTCCTTACTGTAGGACAATAAACTGCATATCCCCCTCTATCATCCAACATGATGTTAAACTGTGTCCCCTCTATAGTCCAACATGATGTTAAACAGTGTCCCCTCAATCATCCAACATGACGTTAAATTGTGTCTCCTTTATCATCCAACATGATGTTAAACTGTTCATCATCCGAGAAGAAGGACGTTAAACTACCAAGAACCCCATGTCTATGACGCATGAAATTAAACTATGATCTCTACATGAAAAATTGTCTTTGAAACTATATTTTCATGCGTGCCCCAGGCAGCTGACCATGCATAAGCTCCACACTATCCTTCATGGTCGGATATTTCACAACACAATCCTCAGGTCTATTGATGCCTCTTGTTTCTCACACTGAGCATGACTCACTTGATCTTTGAGTAAGATTCGACCATGACATCTTATCTGGGCTGCTAACCACACTTAAGTCCCAACATCATCTTCAGGTCATTGTCCTCAAGTACACCCCGACCACAGAGTCCCTCTCAATTGAAATATTTAGACTTTGATCCATGCCTCCTAGGTCGGGTACATAGGCAACCTCCCGAGGTTCAAGCCTGAAACCACTTTCTTCAAATTGATTCACCTTCATCCCATACGATGTTGATCCACGAAGCCCCCTTCAACCAACTTATTTGTATCTGTTCACTTTTTTCCTACATGAAATAAATTTTTTTATATCCCATCTTCCTAGCTATATGACGTTAAACTATATAGTCCCCCATTGTCCATACTGCAAGGAATTAAACTTCACAGTACTGGTCCATGAATATGACCTTAAACTATTATCTCTTTTGTTCTATATGACAAATAAACAACAACAACCCCTTATTCCCTCACTCGAGAGGAATCATCATGGACATGGTCTCCAACCATGTCATGGTTTAATAACTACATGTGTCTTGATTCTCATCATTATGAGATATGTTGTGACACCCAAGCCTATAATCTTGGGTCTAGTCATAATTTCAATGAAGTCCTCTTTACCCCTCATATGTATGAACCAAATCTATACAAAGGTAATTTCAACAACTACGTGGGGATTGATTCCCATCCTCATGGGATACATAGGAACGCTTGAGCATTCCTCGAGTCCAACCATGAGACTTTGGGCCAAACCCCAAACTCCACTTTCGGTCCCTTGGCTAAAAAGTCCCCCTGGGAGCAGATGGTGTGATATTGAACATCCTGGTCTTTATTATCATCAGGTTTATAACAAATGCACGATGTGTCTCTCTCACTATGGTCTGAGCTCTAAGACTCTAAACTAAGATCTTTCATGCTCTCGTATTGCTTGACGTTAAACTGTATTTCAAGAACTACATTTGTATTGATTTTCATTCTATTGAAATACATAGTTACATCCAAAATCTCAATTCACGACCCAGCCACAACATTATACAAATAATATTCATGGTCTCCATAACCCTATTCTTGAATTCTGTTTGAAAAATGTCTGATACCTGAGAGTTCTTTTTCCTGACTATGCAGCACGTGCCCTTAGGTGGCCTTGCATATGTTGTCTACATAATAGACCTGTCCGCCAAAAGAAGCTACTATTTGACTATGCAGCTTATCCCTAGTTAGCCATGCATAATTCAACCTCCATAATGGGTTTTTCATGTAATGTTAACTTCATTCTAAGTAGAAGCCTATTTGGTCCCTATTGGTCTTAACGGTGATATGTAGGGATCTGCAAATAAAACTGACATCCTTAACATATTTGTTCCATACTCTTTTTCATGATCTGAAAGTATTCAAGTCTACGGTTTACATTTTCCTCCTTATCCATATGTTCAGAGCAATATGAAATAACCTTGGACCACTTGAACATATGTCATATAATGTTTCTATCTCCCATTTTAGTGATATAATTTAAGACCACAGATACCTTTTTTCCTATGATTGGGTAAGAGTTTCATAGAAGTCACATTCCTCTAATTATTTGACAATTCTAATTGGAAATATCCTCTACATATTCGCCTTTACCCACAAAGAATACTCTATACATTGGAAAATATGAATCGCCATAAAAATTTCTTCGGCTTTTAACAATAGAATGTAAAATTTCTGAGAGTTATTTTGCCTGACTATATATCACATGCCCTTAGGTGGCCATGCATAAGTTGTCTACATAACAGACCTGTCAGCCAAAAGATACTACAATTTTATTATGCAGCTTATTCCCTAGTTGGCCCTACATAATTCATCCCACATAACGATTTTGTCAAGTAGTGGTAATATCATTCATAGAAAAGACTACCTTTAATGCCTTTAAGATCTTTTCACATGTCATTCCTTAGATTCAAAATTTCGTTAGTCACATATTACAATTTTCCCCCTCCATACATGAATATGGTAATATGCTTCCAAACAAATTATCAAGAATTTAGTCAATATGATATATTTGGTCAAACCTATTCGACCTTAAATATTATCCTTTTTATAGACCAACATGCATGACATTAAACTACTAATAACAAAAGACATGGTACTCATTAAATTGGGAACCTAGAAAGGGTAATCTGAACAAAGGCTGAGTCCCAACTCTCTAAATGTACTTTTTGTATGATTTAGGCAATATTGAGTAATTAAAAGATTAAAAGTTTGTGGGGGGTTTTTATATAACCCTAATAAAAAATCAAACTATGATTACTAGACCGATTGGCCTAGGAAAAAATAAGAGAAATTATCAACAAAATGAAGGTACATATGATTCAAGATGAACTATTTTTCGTTGATGAACAATATTAGAAGAACATCCATTGACTAGAGTCTCTTCTCTTTTTTTCAGAAATTACAGAAGACTTTCAACATGATTTATCATATGTTTCACAACATCCCGAGCATCATCAGCAGCCACATGAAGTTTATTTACTTGACCAGCTTCACTCTCTTCAACTTGATGATGTGCTTCTTTGGAATCTATGATGTCTTTTATACCATCCAGTTGGACTTATTCCAATGAATTATGAAGCAGGTCATGCTCCCCAGTAACAACATCAAGCTCTTGCTTAAGCTACAACTATTGGAAAATCTTCTCCTTGATCTTTTGCTTCATCTCCTTCAGCTTTACAGCATGATTAGCCTCAGCTCAGGATACTACAGCCTGAAATTCACAGATATTGTTCAGAAATCTTGCTATGATCAGGTCTTGATGACAACTTTTCTCTTGCTCTTATCTTCGAATGACTTGATTCACTGTGACATTTATTTATTGATATCCAAAACTGCCACGTCCCAAACTCGGTACGCAAGTCAAACCGATCGTGCAAGGTTTGAAGCCCATGTCATACCACACAAGTGAAATACTTTCCGCAGAAGCATGAGAAAATCCAGAATAGCGATTCGCTGAAGAGAGAAGCATCTGCGCGACGAGAGATTATGTTACTAGAAGCCGAGTGATTTTTCATAAGAGTGAGCCTATATATATAGGTGATCTAGACCACCTGTGTTCCATACTTGTGCTCCCCATCATCTGCGTGCCAAACTTGCGCGCCACGGACCCTTGATTTCTCCGGCATTACCTCAGAGTCGGAACCTCATTCCTCTTCAGATCCAACTCTAAGAGGGGAAATTTGTTGAATCTCCATTCTATCATAGGGTATGAAGAATGGTAAATGGGAATACCTTAAGAAAAAATAGAGTCACCCTTTGAAGAACTCCAAAAAAATTGACGAAGGCATAGACTATGAAATCATTTGGAGCGAGGCGCCCAAGTTACTTACACGCCACCTATGGGTCGTACAGCTCACTTGAGATCCATATTTGTTTTTTCACCCAAGGTTCACAGTGGCCTATAGATAACCCATGTGGGCCCCAATTTAATTTTTTTTTCACAATTTCAAATTCAATATTTGGTCGCTGAAGTCTTCAAATCAACTATTCTTAAAGCTTCTAAGGTAAATTTTTACCTAGAATGGAAGACTTGAAGGATTAGGACAAGGAATATGTGTTTATAATTCATCAACAGTTGTGTGCCTATGTATCCACACCTCATTATAAATGGAATCACTTTCACACCACCCTACCATTTCGATGAAACTTTCACGTCACCCTTTTGGAAATATCTTCGGATAGTAATAAAGTCATGAGTTAAGTCTCACCCAATTATTACCCCACAGATGCTTCATTGCCCTAGTGAACCCATGTCGTGAAAGTACACTTGCACCGCTAAGACTTGTGCGCCAACTTCATTTGTGTGCCTCTCTCCCGTTCACCTCTCCTCTTCAAGATATTAGTCATCGAACACCTTTTCAAATCCATTTACGGCATGGTTCCTTTGTTGGCTTCCTTATGTGAAAGTAATTCTGTGAGAACCTCTCCCAAAATCTCTTGACTTACAATAATTATTTCACCATGGTTGGAGGTTTCCTCTATGTAACCTCATCCTTTAGGATGAATTTTTTTTTGAGTTAGGGAATCCTCCACAAGAGTAATCCTTATGTTCCGTTTGTTCGGGACTCCTTCTTAAGAGTAAGCCTCAATCATTATTCTTTTAATTAGGGAAACCTTCTCAAGTGTACGCCCCAAGTCCCCTTAACCTGGGCCTCCTTCTTAGGAGTAAGCCACAATCATAATTTCCATTCACATTGGGCCTCCTTCTCAAGAGTTAGCCCCAAGTTATAAGTCCCCTTAACCTGGGACTCCTTCTTAGAAGTAATCCCTAGTCATAATTTCCTTTATCATTGGGCCTCCTTATCTAGAGTAAGCCCCAAGTTAAAAGTCCCCTTTAACTAGGCCTCCTTCTTAGGATCAAGACCAAGTGATAATTTCCTTTAACAATGGGCATCTTTTTCAAGATTAAGCCTCAAGTTATAAGTCCCCTTAACTTGGGCCTCCTTCTCAAAAGTAAGCCCCAGTCATAGTTTCCTTTAACATTGGGAATCATCCTCATGAGTAATCCCCAACCTTGATTTCTTCTGATTTGGGCATCCTTCTCAGGAATAATCCCCAATCACAAGTCCCTTTTAATTTGGGCCTCCTTACCAAAAGTAAGCCCTGGGTTAAAACTCCAAATCTCCATAAAGTACAAATACCTTTATGGACACTGCTCCTTGGATTCTTTATTAAAGTAAGTCCTGGTCTTCATCTACTTGGGCAGTCATACATACATAAGCCCCACATCATTTATCGAGGTTGAATCTTTCGTGGAACAATAGTCAGGTTTACTGATACCTCCGGTTTCTCAAACTAAGCATGACTCACGTGAGATTATGGTGTAAAAGTAATCACGAAATCTATTTTTGGGCCATTAACCATGCATAGGCCCCATATTTCATCAGCCAAACTATGTAGACTTTGATCTCTTCCTTAAAAGTAGAGTACATAGGAAGCCTTTCTAAGGATCAAACCCATCATGAATTAATTATTTTCTGTCCCATAAGACGTTAAACTATATCCTTCTAATCGAACTACATGGGTTCTGATTCCTTTTTAATGAGGATACGTAGGTAGCCCGTCTGTGGGTATGATCCCAAATCAAAAATAATCCATGTCTTTTTGAATGACAATAAAATTTATGTCCCCCACTGAGTGGATTTAAAATTGGCATGGTCATCATAATGACCAAGATATTTCTATATAATGTATTGAAGGATTCCATTGACCAAGAATCTCTAATACATACAGATGACTCTCCATCAATGAATAACCTCAAATACATATAAAATATTATATAAATCCCATATATATCAATCAAAAATTTCAAAAACTAAAGGAAAAATAATTTTTTTAATTGGTGAATCAATAAGGATTCATGAACATAACATAAATCTATAATAGAGTCCCAGATTATGCAATAATTCTCCCCAAAAAGGTGTGATGAGCCTAACCTCCAATCCTCTTGACCAATGAAAATTATTAAGCCACATCGGCCCACAACTAATGAGAAACTACCTTTAGAATGTTGGTTCAAATGGATATAGAATCATTTTGTGTTTTTGGTTCTACAAATAAACCCATTAGAAACTGATTGAAAAGTATGAAACATAAAGAAACAAGGTAATCCCCATTTCCAGACGAACCAATGACCTAGGAGTATGGAGAAAAACTAAATAATAAAATTCTATAGTGGAGTTATATTTCACAAATGGAGGTTCCCCTGACTCCATGGATTCACGTGGGTAGATTTTATAGGTAACTAAGGATCCCAAAATTTGGTAATCATCATGCAGGATATTATTCCTTTTTAGTTTGAGTTGTGTACACCCATATTTTCTAATTGTTCCCTTGAATATTTATAGATACATTATAAAGTTATGAATTTATACTAGTTTTCTTATTTATTTATGGATGAATGAAAACATAGTAGTGAATTTAATTATTCTTAATGTATATATTTTATATTATTCTATTTTATAGAATATATATTGATTATGAAAATAAAACCAAAGGATAATTTGAATTTGATGTTTTGTAATGGAAATGATTTCTTTATGAAATGTTTTGAAAAACTATTTATTTTGAATAAGAACTAACATATGCATGTCATTACAAACTATATAGATTATTTTTTGGATTCTTACTATAATTTAGTGACCATACTGTTATTTTGACTATGGGAATTTGTAGCCTCATTTTTTCATGATACAAGTAATGGGAAGAGAATCAGGTAGATGTTGAAACTCCTTACTCACATTCGCTTTCAAATGGAATTAGATGGTGGTAACATACAGTCACATAGATATGGACCCATGGATTGTATCAAGTGACATGTCACTGATGGTATTTCATTTTTTGATTGATACATTTTTTCCAGTTATTGGATTTCGTCTTCTATTTTGGTTTTTTAACTTAAGAAATATATTATACATGTCATCTATTTTACTAAACTATATATATCCAATAGTATGCATATTTATTGTTGAATTCAATCCAATGTTTCATTGTATGATATATTTGATCTTTTCACTATACTATGGTGATTGAAAATAAAATTTGGGATATGTGGAGGGATAACATTGGTGAAATAATGGGATGACCTAGTTTACTCTGTTACAAATTGGTTTTAAAAAGTTTCATTATCATTGAATCCAATGAACGTGCTTGTGTATCACCCTCTATTATTTGGGGGTAGTTAATATACAATATATAGGACTACAGAAACATTATAGGAAGTGTGGGAATGGTCTTATCTAGCTCATAATTAAGATGAACCTTATCAAACCATGGGAATTATAGGGAAGTCTATTGATCTTATTTATGTTTTTATAGTTTTTTGTATTGAGTTTTTTAAAATTAGTTAATATTAAAGGAAAAAAATTCATTTATAAACATTGTATATCCTCTAATTTTATAGATTATGGATCGTACATGAATGACACTATGGATTACTATAAAATATTTTGTTGTGAAATCCCCATATGTGAATCCTTAAATTGACATAGTATTAGTGGAAATAATAGTATGAAATTTCCAGAGAATAGATCAAGTAACTAACCTTTAACAAGAAAAAATATTGGTAGGGACCGAATTTATTTGAGTAAGTAATTACAAATATTGAGATTATTTGACAATTTTTAAAGATCTATAATAATCCATCATTTCTTTTCCCACATACAATATTGAAAGGATGAGTTGGATGTGATGGGAGTATATTGTGGAAGACATGATTCATGAATCTATAACTTGTATTTCATTCAACAATTATTTCAATAAAAAATTATTCCTTTAGAGTCTAATAGAGGAGATGGCTCAATAGTTTTATAATTATGTGTAGGGAGATCATTCCATCGTGGAGTAAACTACTAGATTTACATAATTGGTGATATTTTCTCTAGAGATTTTTTCTTATTACTATCTCATGGAGTAGTGGGTTGATATGGGTTTTAGGGAAGTTATTCAATTGATGATGATTATTTTGTTCCCACCAACCATTGTGGAGGTTATTGATGAAGAAACATTGGCTATGGTGGAAATTTTTTTGATGATAGGGCTCTTTAGTGCATCAATGTAAGCTGATGGTAGACATATTATAATTTATATAGAGAACATGATGTTGGGTGATTAACATTGATATGGTAGTGTATGTGTGAATTTGAAATGGGTGATGATTCAATTAGAGAAAAAAGACACTTTAGACCAAATCGTGATTCATCATCCAAGACGTGTCACACATATGGTAAATTTGTTCATCATTAAAAGTTTAATGATAAATCATCCCCGGATAGTAGAGCAAGATCCACCTTTACCAAGGACTCTTAGTTCTCATATGACAAAGTAAATGTTATGGTATCTCATCCTAATTATATTGGTGATAGTCAAGATTCAAATAATAATCAGGATAAAGTTGGATGAATTTACAGAGTGAAATATTCACCAGAGTTGTTATAGGCATAACTGGATACCATGATAGGTATGATTTTTTATTTCATTTTATATAGTTATCAATTAATTTGATACAAGTTAAAATCAATCTATTATATCATCCAAAAATATTAATGTGTTAGTAATTAACTCATATATTAAAGATTTCATAATGAATATTTCCACTCTATTATGAATAAAGATGGAGTAGGGATTAAAATTCCCCAAGTGTGAGGTGATAATTTCCTACTGTGAACTTGAATGGAATTTTTTTACTTATTGATCATGAGACCATATATATTTTAATTAGAATAGATAGGATGATTATTTATAAACCCTATACCGAGTTTTTCTCATCAAAATGTATATTTGTTTTCTCTTAATTAAATCACTCACGTGTTTCATGGTGATGGGGATCCTCGATTGGGGAGAGAAGGTCTTATTGATTATAGTGCTGAGATTATTTCATGCTCATGTTAGTGTTTTTTAATAATGATTTCGATCTATGACTTAGTGGAAAATTTCCAAATGGTTTTTTGTGAGTATTATATATTTTTTACATAATTATTTACTTGGGTTTTCACTTTATAAAGAAGTTGAGTTTTCTATTTATTTTCATTAGGGAATGAGAGCCATTTTTTAGCTTATACCAAATCACACCTAATTAATTGTAATAATTAATGTTCTAGAAGGAGGATCATGAGGCTAAGGGGTTTATTTTTCCTTATTTCAACATGGGAATATCTGGTGTTGTTTTTAATTAAGGTGTGTGTGAGTCTCCATGTTTGTGTCGATTACCAAAAATGAAACCAAGTAATTATTGAAAATAAATATTCATTTCCAAGGATTGATGATTTTTTTAGGTCAAGGGAGCCTGTTCATTTATTAAAATTGATTTATGATTAGGGTACCATGCACTAAGGTTCCTAGAAGATTATGTTCCTACAATAATGGACAATAGTATATATGGGAATTATGAGTATTTACTCATTCCATTCGGACATGAAAATTTTCATAGTGGTTTTATGGCTATGATAAATAAATTATTTGATAAATTATAGGATTCAGTCATAATTTTTTTTGGAATATATGCATTGTTGTTATAGATTATAATAATATCCTAATGAGAATTGGGATATTTAACTTTAGATATTATGATAAAATATTATACTCAAAAGGATAGAAAAATATCATTTCCGAATTCATGGGGATAATTTTTTGGGTCATGTGATATCAAAGAATTGTGTGTTAGAGGATCTTGAAAATATTTATGTTGTGATTTGTTGAGAGTATCTGGGGAATGTGTTTTAAATATAAATTTTCATTGGATTATGTAGGTATTATGAGAATATTGTTAAGGACTTCTCTAAAATTTCATATCCAATGAAAAAGTTAACACATAATAGTGTGATGCTTGTGTAAAGTGATCAGCTGAGTTCTTTTATGGAGTTGAAATTTATATCAAATGCATCTATTGTCTTGATCTTCTTGATTCCATTTTGTGTTATATTGTTTACATTGATTCCTTATATAGTTTTTGGGGTTGGGTTCTAGTATAGAGAAGGATTTTAGATGCTTATGGCTCTCGTCAATTATTCCCTCATGATAAACACCACTCCACTCATGATCATCTGGTTTTGGTAGTGATGAATTCTATTAATAAAATGTATCACCATTGCTTTTTGGTGTGTATTATATTGATTTTAGATAATAAAAGTTTAAATTATATATTCAATCTGAAACTTAGCATCATAATATTGAGATGATGGGCGAAGTACCCAACAAATATTATTTTTCATATTATATAAATCCCTATAAAAGGGGAAATGGTCACATATTCATTGAGGAGGATATGACTGACTCAATAAGTGATGGAATTAGTGTATTAGTGGTGTTTGAGGAGAATATTTATTTATTTGATCTTTGATGAAGGGGGAATCAAACCACTATTTTTCCAATATTGTATTCAGTATGACCTTTTATAGATTATCTGATTCCACATGAAAAGACTGATGAATTAGAGTGTCAATGAAATCGGTGGATAATTCCTCATGTAATTAACTAAAATGGTTTTCCCTTTCTAATATTATGGTTTTGAACTTCTTGAGGTGGGATGATTTTTCTGAGAAGAATGAGATAGAAATTTTTGGAATATAGTCACTGATTGGTTGGTCAATGTACTGTGGAGCTACCAAGATGTATCACGACATGAGATTTCATTATTTGTGATCCATAATGGGATGATTGATTGTAGATTTTGTTTTTGTATTCATTAAATTATAGATAATTAAGGTGGATCATCAGAGACCTACTTGTCTTCTACCACCTTTACCCATTTTGGCATGTAAATGGGATGATAAATCTAAGGAATATGAGATTAGACTACCAAAGAATCCTTATAGAAAGGAATATATATTGGTGATTATTGATTGACTCAAAGAATATATAAATTTATAACATAAATGGGATATGAATGTTTTATAGGATCATTATAAATTATGTGTATGGTATTTTTTTCAAGATCCATAGTGTTCCATTAACTATGGATCATAATAGGGAACCTCACATCACATAATATTTTTGGAGTGGGTTATAGGAAATTATGGGTTCTTAGTAACTGTAGACCACGATATCATCATCCTTAGATATATGGATATTATATGTGATCCATCCAAAATCATGAAGACCTTCTCTGAATATATGTCTTTTAGTTTAAGGATTATGAGAGAAACCAATTAAAATAGAGAAATTTTTCAATCACAATACTTATCTTTCAATGATCAAGTTGGATCCTTTTGAGGGTTTGAATGAGAGTCCTTATAGATCGCCACTATATTTGGTAGTGGTTAGATAAAACTACCTAGTCGGAGTGAGTGACATTTTATAGATAAAATATATCATGAAATTGATCAGGAAAATGTTTTCAATAGATGATAAATGCCAAGAATCTGATAATGATTGACATCATCACTCGGTAGAGTTTTTGGGGGGGAGATATTGTATTCCTTACTATTTTAACTTAGTTGGGAAATATTTTTATGGATAATGGTTTAGTTACCACTATTTTATGTCATTCTATTTGAGATTTTGGAGTGATTCTGAATGGTGGAGAATCTTTTGGGCTGGAAAGATCCTTTGACTTATATAGATAATGTGTTCTATTATTCAAACAAAATCAATATACGCTAAATCTATCCCATGTGATTGGGTGGGATGATTTTTAGATTAAACCAAACACCTCAGTGTTTGAATGGTAAGTTCTGACAATGGACATATAGGAAAATGAGCATTATTGAACAAAATCACATAGGTTTTGGCCAGATGAGAGTGTTGTAGGGACAACCTTTAGACATGGGATCATGAGGCCGTTATCGATGTTGAAATGGCCTTATATATATGGATATATTTTTTTCGTGATCTTTATCCACTATTGAGATACATACTTTTGATATTTAAAATAATTTGGAATCCCTATGGGTCATATTTATGTTTAATTTTGAGGTTGGTTTATCTATTGTGAGTTTTTATAGGTTCTCCGAAGACGAATGGTGAAAATTTGGTGTTTTTGTGAAAACAAGTCATGCACATAGATTAGGTGTATAGTTATTATTATCCATGATGTGAAAATGAAATATAGAACTATGAGTTCATGTGGAATTTCACTATTTTGTGAACGTTTTATTAAACAGTTTGAGTCTCCAAACAAATTTTGAATCTATCTAGGTGATTATGGAAAGGTTTTTTATTATTCACAATCATATATTTACAATGATTGTGGATCTACCTTTGGAAATTGGGTACATTGGTTTTAAAAGGATAGGGAGCACCACATAGTTGGAACATGGTTTGTTAAACCTTGTGTCCAAACCATGTTCACACATATAAACATCTAAAAATAGAAATTTACCCCAATTTACCATTTTATTATATCCTCTAACCTTATCCAAATCATTACTTAGTTTGAAACAGATCCACTATAGTACTCTAGAAGAATCTGTCTCCAATTCTTTGGTGATCCCTATTCATTTTGGGTGGATCTCACCAATGTATGATTGGTTATTCCCTTTTTTTCATTTCTTATCTACATATATTCTATTGATATGTCATTCCCTTATCCGGATGTAACCCTAATTTCCTATGATTTATAAATTTAAAGGAATATTTGGGCAATTGATGGTTTTTCTCTTGGATCTTAGTTTTTGAGGACTTCATCACCTTCTTTCCTTAACTGGTTTTAAAAGCTAATGAGTTATTCGACAATAGTACTCTATGTTTCTTTATAAAATGGGATTTACCATGGATTTATTTTGTTCATATGATATCTATTGGTTTTAACTTATTATATTTATAACTTTCAATAAATTATAGGTGACATTATTTTTTATGGATATGGATTTATTAATTAATATGGAATATTTTTAAAGCATTTTAGTTAACATGTTTTGTTTGATTAAATGTCTCAAAGGATAATTTGTTTTGAAAATATTTTTTTATTCTTGGAATTGGTATGCATTTCATTGGAAATTATTTTGGATAAATTAGTTTGGTTTCTTAAATGAGATGATAAAATAATAGTGCATTGATATAACCTTAGGGTATGGGGAAAACCTAAAAAAAGACATTCCCTAGTTGAGATAGCTATCAGTAGTGGAGGTTCCCCTCATACCCTAGTTGATAGAGTGTAGAACCAAGGATCAGAGAATTCTGTCATCATTATACCGATTAGGGCTTCTTATTTTTTTTGATTTGTGTACACCCTTGTGTTTTTATTGTTCCCTTTGTTCATTTTAGATGCATTACATATTAATATATTTCATATTTTCTTGTCTCGTGATTTATGGATGAAATAAAACATGGTTATTAGAATTTATTATGAATCATAGATTAATTTCAATATTATTGGGATTTATTGATTATGGATTTAATTTTATTAAAAACCAAAAGTATTATTTTGAGTTGGAATTTTTTGAAAGAAAATTAATTATTTTATAATTTTTTATAAAATATTTACTTTTTATAATAACTAATACATTCATGTAGATATAAATATTATAGGCTCTTTGGTAGTATCCTACTCAGATTTAGTGTTCAATCCATACATTTTTTTATTTGGGAACTTAGAGCCTTGTTTTTACAGGATACAAGTAAAGGGATGATTTCCATATTGAGGGTGGATCCTTGTGATCAAGTGACCATTCTAGTGGGATGAGATAAGGAGGTTTTATGGTCACTTGGAGAGCGAAGAATGGGTTTTTTAGGTGAAATTTTATTTTTGGTCTTTCTGTTGTTCATTGAGACCATTTTATCCATTTGTTGGATGTTATATATTTGTCTAGTTTTTTTATATATGATATATACTTGGGATGTCTTCTATTTTAATCTAATTTTTATATCATATCCTATGAATATTTTATAGTGAAATTGTTCCCATGATTATTTGTATGATACAATCGTACTTATCCCTACGCCATGTTAATTTTGAATTCACTTTTAGCCTTATGGAATGCTAATCCGGGGGAATTTATAGGTTCACTCAGGTTGGTTTATTATAGTCATAACTCTTACAATCCCCACCTTTTAAAAGGGTAAATGAAATATTACATTAATAGGAAGACACATGTTGTGTGATGACAATAAAACATGTAATAATATATGATTTCACAATTTTTGGACAATGGTCTATGTTAAGTTGGTTCACATAGGTAATTGGAACATATATATATTTGAGATTAAAAATCAATGAATTTTTCCCATATTTCATTCCATAATATTGAAAACTTTTTGAGCACCTATATATGTGAAATGAATATTTTTTATTTATATATTACATTAATTATATGATTTATTATTTTATGACTATTTGTATAAGTTCAAAATAAAAGGAATGTATTAGTGGGGTTCTCGGATAGGAAAACTGATTCCAATGATTTATTTTGATGGATTGATAACCTCTTGAGAGGTAAAAAATATAGTCCATTACACATCATTAGAGAATGATATTATGAAACATTACCCTCCCCTATAAAATAATTGTATGATATATTTCTCTCAAATAAAGGATAATCCCATGTATTATTAACCTCTAATAGAGTAGGATAGTAAGACCCAATTCCCCAATAAAGATTATTATAGTATTTGACATTTACCTCTACATGTGGATGATTTAATGACTTTTTATCTACATAAACTAAATATATGATAATGTTATAGTATATTGTATCATTATTGAGTGAATATCTAATTAGGTATTATATTTTCACGGTTGATGTCTCCACATTTCTCTAGTGTTATCTCTCTCTATCTCTCTCTCTCCTTTAGTGGCATTAGGGTTTCTACAATGAGAAAATTACCAGTTATGGGAATATTCATTATTTTTATATTCTTTATAATGTAATCATGGTGAAATTATTCCTTATAGATTTTATTTGTACACTAGTCATACTCATTAGAAATTCATTTATTCATTTTCCCTATTTCTCATCTTAACTTTGATAGTTACCTTCTTCTATTTAATTGTTTTTTCATATTACAATACCTTTTTGTTTTCCTTTTTCATATAACATTTTTCTATGTGTATCTCCAAACATTTTTGTTGTTCTGTTACACCTTATTCATTTTTCCCTCTAAGGATTTGGTTTTTGGTGTGTTTGATATACCGTTTTCAGATCATATCAACTAATAAACTTCCTTCATTTTCTTATATTAAAGATCTTACAATACCTATCATATAGGAATTCAAACTTCACAGATTTGATGGTATTGTAGTATTATATTTTTTTAGTTTGTTTTCATTGATATGGGGCAACTTATAAATGTTTTGGTGGTGTTAGAAGTACATGTTAGGTATTATATAATAGATGGAATGGTACTATATAACATTGTTCTACAACGATAGTGTTTTATGATTTATCTATTCTCCCCCAATGTTTTCAGAGTTTCTTGTTTATATTTTCCTTGGTTATAAACTTTACAAATTGATTTATGATTCATTATTAACACTTTTAAAATTTTAGGAGTTCTTCCATAGGATTTTCCAAGGTTTATCATAGTTTTACTCGAATATGAGTGATTTCCATTACAAAATTTCATGATGAAGGTGTTAGTTCAGTGGGAGGAATACATATGATGGTGGTCATTGATGATTCCAATAAAATAGAAGGGGAAGATAAATTTTGGGTATTTTTATTATGGTTTCAATACAATGTTTTTATTTTTACTACATATCTATATTATGTGTTTTCACAACATTTGTATGTTTTAAATGGGATGGGGTTCTATGGGTTTTTTTGGGGTTCATTGAATTTTGTTTAGTATTTATCTTGTATAGTTTCAATATGGTCTTGGACACAGAATTTGGTTTTGTTTCCCAATTAATATCTATAATTAGATCGTATATATAATCGAAAAATAGTGGTTTTTATGGAATAAATATAATCAAGGGGCCTTTTTAGGTGTGTTTCCCAGCCAGTGGTGCAAGATGGGATTATTTATAAATATTACAATATTAATTTCATGATTTTCTCTCCTTTTATGAAATGGGTGGTTTCATAAATTCACCCATACCATTTTTATAATTTATTTTTATTTATTGAAAAATTCAGTGGATTATTAATCAAGTTTGGATATTTATATTATAAAAAATATTTAAAATCACATAAAACAACTATAATAACACTCAATAATAGTAATTGATGGAATTGGGGGAATCATATAGGGTCATAGTACTCACCCCCTACTTATTCAAATGGATTAGTTCATATTATATATATATATATAGAATTCTATCATTCAAAACATTAACTAAATAAAAAATAGTTATGAATATCAGGAAATATAGAAAATATATGGAATAAAAATATTAGATAAGTTATATTCATGTCGTTTTTATTCATGATATAGTATATATATTATTAGTTACATATCGTATAAGGGGGCATATTTATTTTTCATAGATATATAGTCATATTTTTTATTTTATGTATTCTTATGTTATTTATTTATCAATTGATGTTTTAGGATTCAACCACAAGGTTGTTTTTTTCATATTTATTTCTTTAGGAAATATAGAAACTTTCTATACTCCATGCCAAAATTTTTCAAATAAATATGATGTATAATATAGGTGTGGTAAATAAAGTAAAATTATTACCCCATGGTCTATATAAATTATCAATATTGATCATCAACCTCATGTGATTGTTGGATTTTAATAGAGATCATCGGATATAGGGTTTTAGATATGGGGCATTCTCGCTCATTTAATTAGAAAATTAATCAAATTTTATTAGATTTAATATAGTGTGTGTTATATGTGGGTACATTGTTACTTTAGAGTTATACCATGTAAATTTATATATATTGTTATGATAGTTTAATCCCCCATCACTTTATAATTCCAAATGTTGGGTACATACTCCCTAGGAATGAGTGAGATGTTGGTCTAAAAATTATACATATGGGATGGTAGGACATATAGGTTAAGTATAGAGCATTGGAATGAGATAAAATCTTGTATTAGACTTATACATCTTGTAGTGGAATATAGGTTTTTTAAAAGAAATCTTTCTTGCGTTCGATTTTAACCATGTGGAAAATTTTAATTTCTTTTCCAGAACCCATGAAACATTTTTTTTATTTTTGATATCGTAAATATAATAGTTAAATATTTTAATCCTTTTTGAAAACATATATTTAAATTTTTATATGAGACTAATAATTGAATTTAAAAGGGTTTTTTTTAATTTGATAGAAGAAATTTTATTATTTAAATGGGAATTGGAAATAAATTTGGAAACTTTTTAAAAGTTAATTCAATATAATTATTTTAGATGTATTTAGTGAATGCATTCAATTATCTAAAAAATATATGAATTAATTTTTTATTATGATTTTATATGTGTTTTTTATATAATTATGTTTGATTTTTTATTTATGTGATTTCAAATAAATATACTAATTTATCAAAAAGTGTATCATAAACCCGAGGCTGTAGTTTTTGAAAACAAATACATTTCATATAATTTTTAATAAATTAATTGAAAATTGATAAGATATTTTTAATAAATCATTAATATAAGTGTGTTTTGAACTCAGTGGAATTTTGAATTTTCGTTTGCTGGATGGGATAGATTTTGAAGCAGGGTTCAAATTAGAATTACGAACCACTTTGATGTATTAAAGTAGTTGTTTTGTACATGGTTGAGGCATGGAATGATAATTATGTGTTTAGAATGTTATTATAAGATTTAGTTTAAGTTTCATGATATTCAGAGGTTTATGATTATGGTTCACATTTTAAGGTTCATGGCTTTGAGATGACTATGGATTTATCATTACACGGGATTAAATATCAATTTAATTTTTGTATATCATTGTTGTTTGGAATGATTATCATATGGTTTTTTGAAAAAAAATATTGATTAAAGGGGAAACCATGAGATTTATTTTTCGTTGTAGGATTTGTAGACAATGTTCAAATGGTTGTAGACAAACAATGTGAAATGCTATAGGATGAGTTAGTTACAATTTTCACATTTGAAGATTCATTTTTCAAATCATGTGACCTAGTTGTCTGACTGATGTGTTCTTGGGAAGATCCAATCATGCCGGTTGGAAAATGATGCAAAAAATATATTTGTCTCATTAAAAATTATATTTTTTTTATATTTTTAATAGATTATTAAATCTTAACCTTCCCTATTTTCCTCCAAGATTACACACACACCCTAAGCCAACTAATCTGTCCTCCTCCCTTGAACACCCTTTGATTTTGGGACGTTCTGGTTTTGTTCATCATTTGTTTATGGTATAGTTTTAGCTACATAAACCACTATTGACCCATATTCTATTATTTTTTGTTTTAATTTATCCGATCAGTGGTTTTTAGATATTCCATCGAATCATGGCCGAATCTTCCAATTAATTTAAATCTATCAGGAAACATAAGAAGAGGGAATCCATATACCTTTTCTACACATAGTTTCCCAATGATTTGATGAGGTATGTCACCAAAATTATTTTTATAATCATTTGACATAAAATTAAAATTATACTGTTCTTGAATTGATGTATTGACTTATGTGTTACCTTTATGATGAGTCAAGCGGTCTATTTCTGAAGTCATGTGGATTGATAATCATGGTTTTGAAATGATGGGGTCTCTGGTGAGTATTTTGATGGTTATTACAGTTTTGATTAAATTAAATAATTAAATATAATTTATTATAATTAAATAATTATGTAACATGATATGAGTATGGAAATAGAGTGATGATCTAGGCTTGAGTGGATCTAGGTTGAGCATCGATATATCATGGAAGTATTATAGTCTTATAGATTAGGGGATATTTACTTTGAGGTAGGTGGTCCTTCATGAATATGCTTATTGTTTATGAGGATTTTATTTGTAATGTACGATGTGTCCCCTCTATAGAGTGTGATGACCATGTTTTAATAAAATGGCCTATTTTCAATGAAATTCTTAGGTACACTGCACTCGGTTTCTAGGTGCACCGTAGGCACATGGAAACCAGATAGTTACCATAAACACTAATGACTAACGAATTTAATGATATAATTGTGACACACTATGATGTTTATACACCATTAGGGGTGTTTCTTATATTCTTATTACTTATTTTAACATGATTAGGAGCCTTGAATACTTACTTATAGATGAATGGAATTACTAGGGATTGATGGCCCCAATGTCCAATGTGAGAACCCTTAAGAAGCATTTATTATTGGGGGTTGGACCTTAGTTTATGGATGTTTGGTATGTTATCATACCACCATGTGATACCATAGAAATATATTAGTCCATATGACTTGACCTCTGAATTTTGGTTTTGTAACGTACCCTTCATGTCCTAGAGATGGTTATATATGATGACACTACTAAGATTTGTTACTTCCTTGAGTGATAGGTGTTTTCTAGAGATACTAGTTTGTGATTGATTATCTGAAAAGGTGTGTATATTATTGATTTATGTTATATATCACAAAACTAAGTGAACTATTTATAGAATTTCCCTAAATAAGTTCTTATTATTAATTAGTGATGGTTTATGGTGTCATTGTATATTAAAACCAGAATGTCAGTCTATATGGCATTGAGGTTGATGATGGATGTTAGTGATCAAATAACCCTTATTGTATATTTTATTATATTTTATGATATATGATTCCCCAGTATTTCTGAGAATTATCTATTTTAGCTGACATTTATGTGATTTCTAGGTTGATTGATAATCAATTGTTAAGATAGATGAGACACTAGGATACCTTATATATACTAGATTTTGTCTCACGGTAATATGTTGGTGGATGGGTAGTTTAAATAAAATCAATTATGGGTCATTATTGGATACCTAGAGTTGGTTTCTAGGATCCAAAATCAGTGTACATTATCATGAATGCTGGAATACACAGAATTCCAGAGAATTGTTTTTTATTTTCATTCCTTTCGAAAGAACTAGGGTGATCAAAATGTGAATGGTGAAACCGTTAGACCATTGTGGTTATAGAATCCCACGGGTTCATTGGTTGATATAATGGTATACGTTGTAATATATCCCTAAAAGTGGATGTTTTATATCATAATGGAGACTGATAGATCTCTTTTATTGATGCTTAGGATACTCTTATGATTATGTGGAAACATCATTAATGGTTTAGAATAGGATCCATAAGATGTTATATTTAAAAGAGATTGATAGTGTGATTCAGGTAGGTTATTCTCTTCGATTCCACATGTTGGAGAAGAATCATTCATTTGTAGATATATAAGATTTTTTAGGTACTCCCAAATATATAAATCTAAAGGAATCCTGACATTATGAATACTCATGTATGACCAATGCGGTATACCATGAAGAATCTAGGTTGAGGTATTTCTAGTGATGCCATGGGGTCCACTACTCAGCAATGTATGTGTGATCATTGGATCCCTAGATTTTGGAAAGAGATTCTATAAGGTAAGTCTCATTATCAGATTCATATTGAAACATGTCAAAGAAGGTATGGTTGATCTTGGTTAGAGATCTAAAAACTAACTATGACTATTGTACATTGACTAGGTTATATATGGGACCCCTTACGGTGTTTTTTTTAATATAGTTAGCATGGTTCCCACAATGTTGTCCATGGAATTATAGAATCATCAAAAATATGTTATATTTTGGTATTTATTTATTTTTTACGTTCTAATTTTTTTATTGTCTATCATTTCACAAAAACATATCACAAAATTAATGGTTATGTATGGGTCCATGTTGGTGGTACTATACTGAGTTTTTTACATATTCCCTTATTAGGTGGATATTTTGATTTTGTACCCATGTATCCCTCACTTATTATGTGTTCATATTAGATTGAGACCCGAGATTCAATGTTTGAGATGGAGAATCTCGAGAAGGACATCAGAATAGGGTGTGGTATGGATTTGTGACATCATATATGCTCTCTTTATTTTTTATTTATTTGAATATATGACTGTCTGAATGGGTGATCGGTCTTATATTCTAGTATGTCAATATTTTTTATATAATTATCAGATTACTTATTCCTTATAAATATTATATTATGTCTAATTCATGGATATTTATTTATGATTGTGCACAATGAAATGGGAGTATAGTTTCCCAATGACATTACTATATATTCCCTTATAGTCAGTCGCCTCTAGCATAGAAGGTTCGATGCCTGAGGTCACATTGACATCCAGCCTAGTTAATGTTTAAAGTGGGCATGGGTGGGGAATTAGAATGTCATATCAGTGATTTCTTATTTATTTTTATTAATATTTTAGATATGGTGGACCTAAGATATGTGATTGTCTCAGAACGTGTGATGGATACAAGACTGGTATGTGTTGACCACCTTTCCTAGTAGGAACTCAAGGAATGTTGTGGATGAAAATGTATTTATATATTTTTCATTTTATGTTTTATATGACTTTTACATCATATGATGCACATAGTGTTTTAGGATGATAATTTTATTAATTTATTTTGAGTGATAGTCCATTAAAAAGATCTAGTTATATATATTGTATATTGAAATTAGAGGTAAGAGGAATATAATGAATCATGTTTGGAATATTGTATCCATATGATATAGGCATGGATGTCTGACCTTCATTTATGAATACTATGACTCGTCAATTTAAAGTGTTAGAAACATCTCATAAAAAAATTTCCCATGTAAGTAATTGGTGGAATTCATCTCAATTTGATAGACTTGTATGAATATGTTTTATTCTAGTGGTATGTTTTATGGATCATTGGTTGATATGATCAATGGGGATGATGATGATATGTTCCCTTCAGAAGGGGATGGGTGGACAACTTAAGGAGTGAGTAAGTGAAATTATTATCTTATAGGTACAACCTATGAGTGTTATTTTTTTCACTATAATATTTACCAAATGTTTCAGTAATGACCTATATGGAATTTTTTTCAAATATGTTAGAACATTATTATACTTAATTATACCATGTGATGGTGTCATTATATATACATATGGTATTTGGGTTATTCTGATTGAATATTTATTTAGGGATTTTTATCTTACAGGTAAGGGTATTTAAATTTCCAATAACAACCCATATGGTGGTTTCCTTTGTATCATTAAATCAAATTATATCAAACTAACCCTAATGTTTGTGGTTCATAAGAGCATGTCATATTGGTTTATTCAATTATATATATATATATATATGGACAGTGATGAGTTATGATCCTCATAGGAGAAGTCCCATTGGATAATTCTTACTGAGAACCAGTTCCTTGGTAGTATATGCATTTGTATATGATGTCATCATGTTCTGAGACCCTAGAGTGGTTTCTGCAGTGAGATATATTTTATGGGTATAAATGCTAAATTTATATGTTTTTGAAGATTATTTTATCTAGAGAGACATGGATTTTGAGATAGGTTGGAGGATCTAGAAACCCTTGAGACGAAACTTAATGTTTAATGAGTGAAATCATTGTGTTGATTAGGGGTAACCCATGAGGATGGTTTTCCTAGATTTATTATTGTCTTTGAGGCACGAAATACTAGTAAGTTATAACATTCTGTACTATCGTATATGTGGTTCTAATGGGGAGTTTTATAGGAATAATAATTCAATAAAAACTTATATAAGGAATGAGCCTTGGGTGTTTCCACTTTGAGTATTGAGGTTATGTCTTGATGGTAGGATCAATATAATACCTGATCATAAGTATTTTTAATGTTTTTAGGAGTTGAAAAATTATAAGGGAAGTGTAGATTATTCTAATTTGTAATTATGTTTGGATGATGAGTTATAATGTGTTATAACAAGGCTTGAGGAAATGCCTCATGTTTTAGAAAAAGATCATTTGGTTTATTCTATTTTGATGACATTGACATGTTGTGGATAATGTTATGTGGGCTAGGCTCATGATAATAGTGATGAAGGGAAACAATCCATTTAATTTTTCGTCATGTAGATGTGATCGGTTGTTTGAGAACATACACCCATTACTGTTGGATGATATCCGGGTGACAAGTTCTAGATACATGTTGCACTGTTGAATTTCAAATGGGTGAGGAACTATGTGTGAGATAGGGGTGTATGGTGTAATAATGGATTATAATGACCTGAAATATTATAAATAAGTTTCCATTTTTAAATGATTTCAAGCCTTATTATGAAATGAAATTATATAAAACACAAGAATCAATTTGGTTATTTTTTACTATTATATGTCACTTTCTATTAGAATTAAATGAAAATTATGCATCATAACCATTGTTAGTAAAGTTGTTATACAATTATCTTATGTTTAAAACATATTAAGGGTTATGAAAAATCCAATTGTCATATATGAACGAAGAAATGACCTTGACTAGTTTGATAATACCCAATGATTCCCACGTTTGAAAGCTTTTGGGGGAGATAGAATCACTGGTCTTTTCCCTTGACCAATCCCAAGATGATATGTCACAACTATAGAATGAGAAAAACAATTTATGGGATATGATCAAGGTAAATGGAATCATGGACTAGACCATGTTTTTATAACCACTCCATGAAAATCTCACCTTCACACACCATACCTTTGAGGAATTCACTGGTATAATAAATGTATATCTATCTAGACCACAACTATGTGAATTTATTTTATTAAATATTATATATTTATTTTATTAATAATTTATTACTATTTAACAACATCTAATATAAAAAGTATATTTTGATGTGTTATAGCACAAATTATATTTTATGAAAATATATAGAATCAATAAAGACACCTTTTTTTATGAATTCATGTTTTTAAAAAAATTATATTTCAATGAAACATTATTTTTAATTAATATTTATTTAATTTAAATTATAATATAATATTATGAAGTCAAATTTAATTTTAATAAGGGTTAGAAAATTATTATTATCAAAAGACCTAGTATTTTTTAATAAATGGGTATTTTTATTTAAAAGCATAAATTTTTATTTTTTGATAACTGTTTTGATAAAATAAGTAATTTTTTTGAAATTAGATCATCTATATTAACCAATATTTAATTTTTCATAATCTTGATAGATAGTTGAATTTTTTGGTAAAAAATAAATACAGTAAAAATATATGTTATATATTATGACATTATAGAAGCTAAAACATGATCTAAAAAATTAACATGATAAATTTCCATGACCAAAATTGTGTTTCCCATTTCATATAAAGTGTTTTTAATTTAATTTATTTATTTTATATACCGTTAATGAATAAGTCAAAACCTATAATATTTATTATGTTTTTAAAATAGATTCTTCACAAATTTGACTCGCTTCAATATCACCATGTGTATTATATTAATGTGTTTTTTAATATAATTTTAAAATAATGTAAAAAATACCTATGTTATATAATGCAAGGTAAATCACATGGGAGGGTTTTTTGTTTTGATTACTTTATCACATAGAGTCTAAAACCAATGGTTGAAAATTAATAAAGAATTATTATTTCTTCTGATTTGAAAACCCATCCAACCTCGCAGTCATCTTCACCAAATTCACTTAATAATAAATTTTCTCTAAACATTCCTCTATTAATCTCTAATAATGTTCCACGAGGTCTTAAGAAACTCCTCCAGAGATTTATGTTCCACCCTCTCAAGGTAATTGCTCATCTTATTCTCATCATCATTCAAGAACATTATTTATTTTATGTCTTTGGATTTTCAATTTTTCATGTTGGAATTTGTTTTAAAAATTTTACTAAAACAACATATAATTTACATGTGATGAGATATCCAACTAAATCTCATTAAACCCTAACATGATTATTTTTTCAACCCTCGTTATGGGGCAGAAAGATTTCTATGATTTTTTATTCCAATTATTTGTGTACTAAGTACCCATCCTCATGTCCACCCTATATAATTTTCTGATAAGTACATATCCTTCATTGATTGGGTAATTGCACTTATATAACCAACAATTTTATAAAAATGGATTAAATATGATAAGATGTGATCTTATTTTTAATGGAATGTTTGGCACACATATGCAAGTACATAATATGAATGTGACAAGTGGACACATATATTTATATCTTTCCAATACAATGGGAAATGTTTTTATCTCATGATATTCAATGAATGTCACATTGTATATTATCTTAGGTGATGTATTTGATGATATTTTTGTGGATATCATTGAATTAAAAATATGATGTCATGTTTTATGTTGTCAAATTTTTTAGGTTTCCTTTATATTATCATGTTATATCATGCCTCAGTGTTCAATATTATGATTCCCACCCCTCTTTTGATACCCCTATATACCTCTTTGATAAAATGTATAATTTTTATAATTTTTTTCTTTTATTTTTCCGATAAATGGATTTATATATCATCGCATTCTTATGTATATCCCAAGGTTTTCATGTTTAGTTTTATAATATCCATGGAATATAAGAGTATGTTAAGGAATTTTTAATTTAATTTTTTGAATTTTTGTTGAATTTTTTTATTTTATTTGCAAAATTACACAAAGACACATTCACTGAAGATTTTATATAGTTTTATTAAGTGAATATTTATTTATAAATCATGAAATAATGTGTATTAAAATATATTTTTTCATAGTTGGTATTAGATAAATGCCTAGTTATTTTTAGTAATTACTATTAAAAACATTATTAAATGACACATGTGTATGACTAAACATAAGAAAGATTCAGTATTTTGTAATGTATAGGGTAAGTAGTTTAAATGAAAATTCATCAATGTTGACAAAATATATGTGTATGTGGCTCTAGAACTTCTATATCTACAGGTAAAAACTACAAAAATGGTGCATTAAGATGAAATTAATCATCCCATAGTGCATGAAAAAGGGACCTTGTTGCACAATAGGTTTGACATTCTAGGGGTATATGTTTTGGTGTATTAAAAAGCCCATGAAAACCCATTATTATGGGAAAAAATTCCCATAAACTCAATTATTTTAAATAGAATATGGAAAATTTATATGAAAACCAATAAATCAATAGGTTAAGTAATATATGTCGTTAATGAATTATCCATTCAATGTTCAAAATTTACCTTTTATGTGTTTAGTAGTTTCAAAATTCTCGTCCCTATGTCTATTTTGGATGAATTATAATATTATAACTATAATGAAATTATGATTTTATGGATTATTTTCTATTATTGATACTCAAATTACCTATGTGGTTATCGGTATATGTGTTGTTTCATATCAAACATGATTAATAGAACTTTTCATACAATAACCAAAAACATAGTAGTAGTGTTGTGGGTTAAAACAAAAGAAATGGGATATTATTATATATCAGTCACAAAACTCCTCTTCTGTCAAAATTTTTGGGATTAATTTACCACCAAACAATTTGGAACTCCTTTTAATTTAATTTTATTCCATTCTAGATATGGATTAGTTTTAATTATATAGATGCATCATAAATTTTCAGTTGAAGTAAATCATACTCTATTTCAGTAATTTTTTTCTAAATCTATACAAGTGCATGGAGGAGGATAAACATTATTTGGTATCATCATCTTAAACATGGATATAATTTCCATATGATTCAATGTATCTTACTCAAATTATTGATAGTAAAGAATGAACATCTATGAAGACAACACCATTATGAGGGAATACATAGAGGTATTTCAAAAATAATTTCTCAGTATTACTCCTAGACTGTACGATGAATTATTAATTGAGATTACACAAAGGGGTTTTCTAATATATGATAATCAATAATGAATCACAACTTTTAATAATGAGAAGATAAATATGAAACTATCATAGAATCAAGATAAATGGTTCATACTCCCAAGTAATTCAGAATGGGGTACAATAACTTTTTTTGAGAATAAGATGAATCAATTCCACTTTCCATTGATTATCATGAGCTCAATAAGATCATTAAAAATATAAAGTTTCGTCTTTAACAAATTAATAACTTTCATTATAAACCACATGGATACCAACACTACTCTAAGGTGGATCTTTGATTATGATATTTTCATGTGTAGGTAAATAAGGTATATATCCCCAATAATGAATTTTATGAATGGTAAAAGCACTATAAGTTAAAACTGATGAATTTGGACTCACTAATTCTTCAAACATTATTATGGACATAATTATTATAGTCTTTAGGGAATATTGTGGAAACAAATTTCTAATGTTTATTGAAGTTATTATTTTCAGTTCTAAAATCAAGAAGAGGAGAATTTGGATTTTTTACAATATAATTTGTAGAATGATAATATATTTTTGAGTTGTTATAAATATGATTTCATAATGGAGAAAGTAATCTTCCTAAGACATATTATCACCAATAATAGGATTTATGAGGATTAATTAATAACATAGACAATTGAACGATTTATTAAACCAATATCATTAAAAAAACCAAAATTTCCTTGTATTATTTGGGTTTTAATATTTATTTCAAAATAAACATGTCAACATTTTCAATACCACTATACAAGAAAACTAGTTAGGGTGTCATGTTTTTTTTGGACTATTATATGTGAAGGGAGAATTATAGTGTGGAAGAGGAGTATGATAAATATAATAATTCTCACATTTCTAACTAGTGGGGATGAATGCGTGATCTAAATAAATGCATACAAAAAGAGAATGGGTTTTTGGATCATGAAGTTTGACCAAGTGATAGAATGTCACTTCTACCAATTAATTATACATGAGTATAAATAGCAAAAAAATGATCTAGAATTATCTATAATGATATCCAAACAAAATATTATGTAACATTATCTCATGGGGAGGAGTTTGATAGATTTATAGTTCATAAAATACATATTTATATATTCAAAAAACTGGTTCCCAGTGTGAACCAATGAATGTGGTTAGTGATGATGAGTTATTATTGTTCAATCCATTACTATATAGGTAAGGAAAACAAAGTGGAAGATGCTTTGAGTATTAATGATACCACAACACAATCCATGAATATGATTAAAAGGGGCCCAATGTTCACAGAAATGTAGAAGATGGATGTAAGAATTAATAAAGGATTTTAATACTGCCTTTCTCAAATAACATCCAGAAAACCCATTTTTGATAGGATAATGGAGTCCAAAAAGATAATGGGGTGCCACAGAAAAATATAGAAATTATTACGTAATCATTAATTTTCTAAAGATATATTTACGAGGTATATAAACTAGATATGTGTCACATAAAAACCATAATAGAAAATGGAGCTCCATTATAATGTATATAGATCATCCTTGTCTATTCATCTAGTAATCAATAAGATGTATAGATATTTGAATAAATACTTTTGGTGAGATAACATGAATTGGTATGTTGTAGAATTTGAATCACCATTCATGGTATGATAAAAAATTTAAGGATAAATTAATTAATTACATAGTTTGGATGCTACCATTACCCATGTTAGTAGGGAAATTGGAAAAAATAAACAAAGATTTTATCTTAGAAATCCCAAGACTCCAAAATTCCAAAATTCCATATATGTAGCAGTTGATTGCCTTTACAATTCATTAATATCATTTTTATCAGGTAATATTTATTCCATTACCAACTCAATATGATATGAAAAAGGGAAGTGGTTAGATAAAATGAATTTCCACTCTCTATTCTATCTGATGGAGATCCATGGTTAGCCTCAGGATTATAGAAAATCCTTTAGAAAGTGTTGGATATTGATACCACCCTTTGATGGATGGTCAGTATTAAAGATCCATTCAAACACTAGAATAAATTAAGATATATATTTTAATGAATTTTCAAATACTTTAGGACAAAAGACCCCCTTAGTGGAGTTCTTATATAACTAAATTTTATGTTATATAATTCAATTAGAACATTATGTGGTTATATATGGAAAGTGGTGTTGGAATATGACATACTTGAATGAATATTGGAGAGTAGAATGTGATGGGAAATGTTCTTGTACAATAGATAACATATAAGGTTCAAACCAACCGTCAATTTATTATATCCTTAAAATTTCAACAGAATAGGTATGCATAAAATCATTGGCATAATCAAGAAATTTAGGCTAATGATTAATTGTTTCTTCATAAATTTCCATGGAATAAATTCATGTGTTTTGGGATGAACAAAATGCATATTCGACGATACATAAACCCCTTTGGGATTCGTGATCGCATCATAGTGGTGGACCATCAACTAGAACTCCCACCTAACCTATATAAAAAAAATGATAGGTTTATTGAATCCCCATTGTGGAAGTACATACCATGAACCTCACATGTAAAAAATATGGATGTTTTCTATTTAGAGATTTATATTTCATATGAGTAGCAATTGGTGAAGATCATATACAGTATAGACAAATTCCTGGGAAAAAAGACAACAACCAAGCCTAAAGTGCAATGATGTAACATCAATTTTGAGGTAGCGACATTTAAACTAGAAGAGGTTATGAAACAAAATTACCCCCATCTCTTTTCATGAAAGATGAAATATTTAATGTGATATTTATAAAGGGCTTATAATGTAACAACTCAAAATTTTATAAATGAACTTTCATTTAGGAATAAATTAATTCCTTATTATGAAATGAAATTTTTGTAAACACTTGAAATAATTTTGTTATTTTGGATCAGAATAAGTTATTTGAAATCAGATTTAATAAACTATTAATCATCATGAATTTATATTAAATAGTTATTATATATTAATCTGATGAATTTTATATATTAAAAGTTATGATAAATACAATTGACAGAGAAAAAATATGCGATGAATTTAATTATAAGCATTATACCCTATGATGTCTATTTATCAGTGAATTCAAGTGATATATAATCACTAGAAATGTACCTTCACCAAGACTGTGATGATTTTAAATAACTAATTCAGTAGAAAATTTGTTTATATGAGAAGTTCCACCTCATCGAGATCATAGCCTGAAACATATTCATTGACCCACCCCAAAAAATTCTCATCATCACACACCATTTATTTAGAGAATTCACTGGTGTAATAATGGGATTTGTACCAAGACCATAATATTTTTAATTTTTATTTTAATGGAAATATTTTTCTTTAAATGTTAATATATAATTATTAAATAATGTTTTTTAGAAAAATTTGTTTTCGATATGAAAAAACACAAATTAAATTTTTAATAAATTTATAGTTTCAATGAGGACACATATTTTGATTAAATCATTATTTTTTAATTGAATTATTTTTAAAAAATATTATTATTTAGTCATATTAAGAAAATATAAAATATTATTTAATTTTACATAGTCAAATGTAATTTTTATACAGTTTAAAAAACTATTATTGTAAATAAACTAGTATTTTTCCATAAATGTGGATTTTAATTTAAAACTATAAATATATATAATAAATGAATTATTTTTCTAAAATAAATATTTTTTTAAATCAGATTTTTGAAATGATAAAATGCTGAATTTTTCAAAATTTTCATAAGAAGTTGAATTTCGGGGGAAAAATTAAATATAGTATAAATAATTTGTGTGTATTATTATATCATAAAAGCAAACAAAAAGATTTAATAAACAGTATAGTGATTATTTAAAAATATAATTATGTTTCCCTTTTCACATAATACCTTTTTTATGTTATGTTTAAAATTTTATAAATTTTTTATGATTTATCCAAAATGAATATTATATTTTTTGGTTTTAAAATAAATTCTACATAATCATGATTCAATTCAACATCATAAATTGTAATATTTTATGTCTTTCAGATCATAGATTTATAAAATAATTATTACAACTCATATTTTTCATAACCCATGGGAAATACCCTGTGATGATTTTTTTATTAATTTATCATATAGTCTCTAAAAGCTATGTTTTAAAATTAATAAATAATTTTCCTCTATTTTTCTATTAAAAAACATCAAAAATCCCATTCCTATTCTCTAAAAACCCTTAATGAAAAAATTTACACTTCTATATCCTCTCTATATCCCTCCCATGGTGTTCCAAATATTTTAATAAGCACCTCCCTTGTTTTAAGAAGCTCCCTCTCTAGACAATATATCTTATCCTCCCCCACTTTATTCCAGCACCTTCATTATATTATGAATTTTAATTCCAAATTTTTCATATTCAGATATCTTCTTAATAATACATATTTCTATTATTATCATTTCCATGTTATTATAGACCCCTTTAACTCTCATTATAGTCTTCAATGAATTTTTATATACCGTCATTTGTAGAAGAAATTATCATTCAAATTTTCCATGAAAATCATTTCTGTTGTGAATACCCATCCTCATTCCCAATCATAGTTATTATAAAAGATATACCTATTATTTATTTATTGGGGACATATACTAATGTTATCCAAACTCCAAAATAATTATATAAAATGTGATTAAATATGAACCTATGATGTATGATCTTTGTGGAACACATTTCCATGTACATAATATGACGGTGATTGGTGGGGCCGAAATAATATTTTCCTCCAATGCATTGGGTAATATTATAATATCATGATATTATAAATATGGTGAAAATAAAGATACCTGAAAAACACAATTTTAAGATATCTTGTGGTTATCCTTGAATTATACTTATGATTCCTTGTTTTATATTATTACCACATTCCATTGTTACCTTTATTTTATCATGTTATATCATACCACATTGTTCTAGATTATTATTCTCACCCCTATTATGTTACCCTGATATTACTATTGTATCACATGTATTTCATTCCCTATGTTATTATTTTATTAATCCCTTACTAGGCTTTATATATCACTCATTTCGTATCTTCTTCCTCATATCATCCATTTTAGTTTTAGAATATCCATTGTAAATAAGATCATGTTATGGTGTGTTTAATAAATGTTTTATTATTATTTTTGGAAATTTGTTATTAAATGTACCTATTTTACAAATGATCCTAGGGATTTTTACTTTAATGGGTTGTATTATATATAAATTTATGTAAAAATTTATGATATATAGAGTATTAGTATATTGTTTTTCATTAGGTGCCTCAGGATTGATGGAAATGTAGAGTTCCCCTATTGTGAAGACTATTCTTGATATGGGCTTGGTGTACTAAAATTATTGATCTAAGAGTTTTTTAATATCAAGAGTTACCTTGTATGATATAGATGTGTGTTGGGTGAACCGATACACATGTTCCATTATAACATGATAATGCGGTTCTTGGGGAGTTGTACAAGAAGATCCCTATAGTGGGGAGTGCACAATTTTCCATTTTATGGTGAACCACTCATTATGATTTATGAGAATTCAAAAATAAAAGTGTAATAAAACATGATTATGAGTATATTTTTCTAAATTGAGTCATCATGTTTTGGTATATATAGGATGTAGGTTGTGGTGTTTAGGTTTTGATCAACTGAAATGAAAATGGTCCTTTTATGGAGTGCATGATATTGGTCATGGGAACATGAAATTTTTTCTTCAAGCATATTTATCTTGTGGGGTCAATCATGTAGTATACATGATGATAGTTGGTAATTAGGAGACAATTAATTATATTTATGTCAGGATTCCTTATGTTGTTCCATTTGGAAAATCAGTGGCAATGGTGGATCAAGAAAAATCCTTGGAATCAGGCCTAGGATGGATTAAATTGGCTAGAAGTGTTTCAATTAGAAGTGTGATGGTTATTACAGTATGTAAAAATTTGGTTTGTATAATTTTGAGGACTCACCCATGATATTATATGGGAAGTTACGAATAGAATTTAGTAACAATTTTTGGATTATCATAGGACGTCTCTTTGTTATAGCAGTATCATGATCTTGGAATTGGTGACCCACCAATGGATAGAGTTGAGCATTCTAAATATGGGTCTACCAAATAATTATTTATCAATTTTTGTGGTTATTAGAATGTAGAGTGCTTAGAAATGCATTTGAGGATTCATTTTTTCAATTACAAGTGTGTTCTATGAGATTATTCGGGTTTTTTTGGGAAATTCCATTATACACATGTTATTCATTAGTATGGGAGGAAAATATGGTAAGACATGTAATTCAGTAACAAGGATGGATACTACTGTTTGACCATTATTTTCATATGTGCTTAGGTGTAGTGAATTGAAAATTACATTAGTAGTGGTGTTGGAACACTGGTATATAGTTTCAACAGAGGTTTATGGTGGAATATGTTCCAATTCATTATAATTAAATCTAATGTGATGAAACTTATAGTGGTGAAAATTACAAAGATACTGATGTATTAGATAATTAAACATCCATGTATCTAGGTAGATGGTATTAGGTATTCATTTTCATGATGTATTAATGTTAAATTCGAGGGATTGATTGATTTTTGGTGGGTTTATCACCTTATACTAGAGTTTTTATTTAGTTTGACTAAAATTTCAATGATCTAATGAGTATATGTGAACAAGAATTAGTCACCCAGATAGGTCAAGAAATATAGTTGTATTACCATTGGTAATTTTCATGGATTATAAATTTTTTTTGGGGGAATTTTAGTTCCTCATAAATATATGATCAGTTAAAATTCCAAGGAATTTTGAATTTTCATTTAGGGGTTGGTCCCATTTTTTTAATTGATGTTAGAAATAGAATTTTAAAATATTTAGATGTTTTAATGTGATATTGTTTGATATTTTTTATGCCTGAGAAGTGACTTGGGTGTTTGGGTGAGTCTTGGGAGGTTTATGTTAGGTTGCATGAGGTTTGGTGGTTTTTTTAGGGTTTATGTTTGGACTACAATGTTTAGAAAAAACCATGTATATACACTTAAAATTGGGGAATTTTCATATCAATTTATATTAATGATGGTTAAATGGAATGGGTAGATCAGGAATTTGACTTATTCATGTGGATTCAATGAAACATGGTGTGGATTGGATTGGATTAGAGTCGTGTTATAAATTATTTATATAGTTGTAAACAAAATTGGAAAAATATTTTAGTATAGGAAAGTAAAAAATTTTAATAGTTCAATCATATTTCCGAAAACTGTATTGACCACAATTGTGAGAGGGGTGTGCATCAAAAAATCCCACCACACTGTTAGTGAACTATTTGGGACCCCTTTTAAAGAATTTTTGAAACTCATTAATATATATATATATATATATGGGTTTCCTATCTAATTATTTAAACCCTATCCACCATTTTTGTTTCCCATCATACATTCACACCCTAGCCAACTGATCTCCTCATCCTCTGTCAAATTCCCTTCAATTATGGCTGTTTTTGGCTTAGTTCGGTAGTTGTTTGAGGTATGTATTCATGTTCGAAATCCACTACTAATATCAAATTCTATTATTTTTAATTTCCATTCCTTTATTTAACTATTTTGGTGATTCTATTAGATCATATTAGAATATGCCAACTTTCATGTGGATTTCATAATCCTAAAAAGAGGTAATTCATAACATTTTTTATCACATAGATGAAAATTCTTTAAAGAGGTATATCTCATTGAGATTTTTTTAGTAGTTATGATTAAAAAAATTAATTATGTTGTTATTGAATTTCTAATGAGAGATATGGATTCAATTCGGGTTGAAGTCGGAGGTGTATTGTGGAACTCTTATAGGTCTTTAGTCATGGTTCTGACATGATATGGTTCTGAATGAGTTATTCAGTGGTTCTAAATTTTTTTTTAAATTATACACTTAATTATATTGGATTTTAATAAATTAATTATGAAATATGAGGTGAGATAGGATATCCAATGATGATATAGGTTTGTGTGTATCTAGGAAGAACCTTTAAGGGCCTTATAATTGTTTTCACCCTATAAAAAAATTTGAAGTAATGCATCAGTTGGAGTTAGGTATTCATGTCTACATATATTAATGGTTGATTCAGGTTTTATGAGTTATCTTTTATGAACTCCATCTATCTATAATGATAAAATTATTTACACAAAATATTTTATTTAAAAATAAATTTGTGGGTGGTCTACCCCTTGTGTCCAGGACAACAATGGGTCCTTAAACAGTAGTTATTTTCTTTGACCATTGATGGAAAAAAAATTAAATTGTTTTATTATGATTCTATTTGATTTTTATTGCCCCTTTATGGTGTGAGTATGATCGATATGGTTTAGTTTTCTTTAAGGATGAACTTGTGACCACAACCTCGTGGAGGTGTGGAATGACCTAGGATCTGAAACACCAATGGGTCTTGTGGGGCCACTATTTATAATATTCCTCGGTTTTTTGACCATAGAAAAAGAATTATTGGTGGGTTGGAATACCAAAAAAGTGTAACCATATATTTGATATGGTCTATGATCCATATCCTTGGACTTATGGTTATATGAATTAACTTTTAAGGCTTAAAAATAGTCATATGCAATGACACTATCAAGAAGTGTCAATTTCCCAAGTGATGGGAATTGTCCCGAAATATTAATTTGTGACTGAGGATCTCAAGAGGGATTACTCTGATTACTTGTTTTTCAAGAGTACCCTTGTGGGTGCTCTATTGATAGGTTGAACCTGATCGATTGTATATTGTTGGGTAGTGATGGTTGTAGGTGCCACCATAGAGCCGGAACCAATATTTATACCAAGTGGCATTGTGAGGTAAATGATATACATGAGCATTAATCAGTAAATTATTTTTTATTTAATTATGTATGATGATATATGATTTTATTATATTCCTAAGAGGTAATCGTTGTACGTTAACTCGATGTGATATCTTTGTATTTTTGAGTTTCACATGTTTATATAGATGCGACCTTGGGATATCTGAGATGTCTATAACCCAGTCCCATATTTCATTATGGTGGATTCTTAGTTTTACTGGGAAAATAAATTTCTCACCCTTGGGGGTAGATTCAAAGTGGAGATCAGTGTTATTAATTCTATTCCCATTCATGTATTCTCCATTATGAAGCCACCAATAGGTGATGTTTATATAATTAATGAAATAATTAATTCATTCATTTGGAAATATAAATAGTATGGAAATCATAAATTGTGATCATGAAGTAGATGGATCATCCTAAATTGGGCTGGGGGGGGGGGTAAACATGAGAGGAGTGGTCTATTCTATTTAGACCATTATAGAATGCATTGACTATAACATTATCGAAGGTAAATCCATAATGTATAGATTCACGTGAAGAATGTATAGAAATGACTTGAATGTTTTAGATGAATGTATGAAAAATGTTAAATGGATGGTGTGATTAATGAGATTATATCTCATAAGGATGGATGATTAGGTGATGTGGGTGATCAAGTGTGGTGATATTAAGTATTGGAAATACAATTGGGATCGACAAAGGCTCTTATTTTTGAGATGTTCAGTCCGAGAGATCACTTTTTCTGAGGAGATTCTATATGCATGTTCTATCTCATATATGTTGGATCTTCATAATAAAATATATATTAATAAATAAAATCGGTTGATAAAATAGATTATTTATTTTTAGGGAATCAATGTATAGAAAATTTAAATCCTAGTATTTTCATAGAATCATTCATCTAATACATTTTATGGATAGGTGAGAGAGAATTATTTGGTGATAAAACATCCCAAAAAAGATGAACTTTCTGGTTTGGATGTTATAAAACAACTCCATATTGAAGGATGACCATGTTCAAATAAAGGGGGTATACATGGTCTAAAAATTCATGTGTTGTGAGGATCCTAGAAATGAGTTAGTTTGGAACTTATTCTTTTATGTAATTTGGGTTATGTTTTTATATAGGTTTTCCAATCAACGGGTGGGGTTTCGAATACATGTTGGAGATTTATAGAGTTTTATCCCATTCTAACTCCTAGGAGCAGTGGTTATATCTTTTTATAGCACGACTTGTGAGATGATTTTTGTATCATTTTTATGGGATGTATAGGAGATGATAAACTAGCATATTAAAATTATTTATGGTATGATTTACATGATTAAGGATTATATAATTTCATTGGTTATAGATTGGGCTTTGATCATTCACAAAAATAAGTGAAGGGAGGCTGACTGAGGTTTTATTTCCAATCAGTAATGGAATGATAAAAGTGCATTTTTTCGAGTATGGATCCTGATTAATCCACCCACATTCATTTTTGAATGTAATATGGATGGTTCGTGCATATAAGGATGAATGAGAGGTGTATGTCTCATTTGTGATGATAGGTGGTCGGTGAATCTTTTCTTTAGTGTCTTTTATGAATCAGGAAACATAGTCGGGGTATAGACTCACACCCACCAAGGAGGAATATAATTATTCAATATTTAAAAAATCATGATTGGTGATATATAAACTTATTCTCAACTTCTTGTTGCTTTCATTAGGGACATCAATAACACTTCACAGTACCTCACTTTTATTATCAGGATGTTCAAGGCCATTTTAATTAACGCAATGGAGATTACTCACACCGTAGGGGAGGGGAATTTCACATTGATAGTATTCAAAGAAATGGTAAATCATATGAAATGATTATTATTTATTATACCACTAGAGAAATTCCTTGTGATATATATTTGATTATCAGATTTTATGCCTTGGTCATAAATCATTTCATCCACCTTGATGTTTTTTTTTAAAAAAAATTTGTTTTTTAGTGACTAAAAAACAGTTTTGGTGATGTAGTAGTGAATACCTCGATGTGGTTAATAGGATCTAATGTCATATTATATGTTATCTATTATGAAAAAATATCAAATTATAGACATTCACGTGATATAGAGATACCACTATGAATGACTAAATTTCCTATAATTATAACGGTAATACTATTACACTATTGTGTAATTTTGGTATTCCTAGGATTTTGATGATTTTTGAGGTTATTGGTGGGTCTATATTCTTAATCACGGATGATTGGCATCAGAATAGAGATTTTTTAATCCCCTTGATTTTTTATTAGTATTTCCCCTAGGATATGGTGGATGAGCCAATGATTGTTCTATAGAGGAGTTGTGAGACACTCTATGACATATATATTGACTTTGGTATATTGGGAGGTTATTACCTCTTATTTTGTATATCAACAAGTAATTAGTCATTTATAGATATAAATGATTTCTTAGGGAATCTACCACTATGGAATCAACTATCTAAATTTCATTGAGAATTCCCATGTACTACCACAGGGTTTAGCATAAGGTGTTTAGGATGAGTGATGTGTGGTAACACACTCGGGTTTACTACTCATCAGTAGAGGTGTGGGTATGGGATCCGTGGAGTATGTAAAATTGTTCCATATGGTGATACTCATGCTCAGTGAAACACTAACACTATATGAGAATGGTATGGTAGATTGTGGAGTTTACCTAAGGATCAATGAGGAGTATTTGTCTTAGAATAAGTTGTATATAGACACTATTGGGGTTTTAATGTTATTGTGTTTGGAACAATACCCATGATTTTATTAGAGGTGTTTTAGAATCATTCCAATGTGGGAACTTTTTGTGGTTATTAGTTTATTTATGTCAGAATATTTATATATGGTATATTTTTGATCATTTCATATGAACATATCATGAATTTAATTGTTATGCATGAGACAACATTGGCGGTTCCCTTTTGAGTCTTGTAATAACCCCCAAATCAGGTATCCATCACACATGGGTAACCAATAAGACCACATTTATTATTGGATCAAGTTATGATGATGTACAAGATTGCTTGTTTTAGCAGGAGAAACTCTAGTGGGGAAGGAGTCATGGATATTGTATGTCGTGGTAACAATGTGGATCTTCAGTTCCTTTTTATCTGTTGGTATTTATATATGTGATTGGTCTACTGAGTGATTTGTCTTATATGTCAATATTTATTCTAATAATTTATTATTGAATGATATTTTTAATTTTTCCTTATTCATACATTGTTATATATATTTAATGGAAATTTATTTTAGATTACACACTCTGATACGTGGGTGTAATATCCTCAAGACACTAACTAGGACCCCCACTACTAGCTAGAAGACATTGGAGTATGGGGTGAAACTCTTAAGGTCACATGGATGTTTGGTCGAGTTACTATTCAGAGTAAGATAGAGAGATGCATAATATTAATAATCTATTTTCATTGAATAGATAACAAATATTTTATTTAGAAAATTGGGTGTATTTTTTCACACATGTGAATTTAAATTGTATTTGACGTGATTGGTATGTTATAGATTGAATTTATTCTCATTATCAAAAATTAATTAAATACAAAATTTTAGATTATTTTGAAAATATTGACTTTAAATTAATTATTTTAATTATTTTAACATAAATAAGCTATACTTTCTATTATAATTGTATTTTAGGATATATGATTATAAATGAAGGAATGATTATTTTTGTAGTATTATAGGAATCTGTTTCATATTAATATGGTTTCTTGAAATATTTTTAAAACATTACTTTCTTATTTAATTTTTTATTCATCATGTTTCTATCTTGAAGAAATGATTAAATTTGATTTTGATAAGAGTGATAATGATGAACTTAATGAATAATATTATGTGATGATATAATATATTAATAGATATTGATAACTTGGAATATGAAGAAAACATTTCATATCTATGAATTGATGTCTGTCTGTGTGTTTCATTTAGTAAAGTGAATGTAATTATTTTATTTGATATATTGAAAAGGGATAAATACATCATGGGATGAACTATGAAATTTAAATAGTGTATAATAAAATTTTATATTCATACTAAAATTATGATAAAGTTATTTTACTTTAATAGTTATATTTATTTTTTTTCCATGAATATAGAATTCAATAAATTTATTTTACTACGAGTTTGTTAAACCTTTGAGGATTGGATGATCATTTAGTATCTATAGGATAAAATGTTGATTTTAACTTTTTTATTAACATCTAAATGAAATTTTAATTTATTATTTTTTTATAGAATATAATATTGACCTTATTTTATAGATTTTAAATGATTCATTGATATTTTTATTTAGTTTTCTTCGTTATAATTTTATTTTATTAAATTACCTTAAAATATTACTTTACTTATATTAATTTTTCTATAAATAATTTAGCTGATAACTAGTAAAGTGAACAATTCTAATTATTAATTGATGATTTAATATTCATTTTGAATTGGTTTAAAATAGAAAAATTATATAAATGTATTAATGGAGGCTGTGATTTTGTTATAATTTACTGATATATGTGAATTAAAAATTTAGGTTTGATGTTTTTATATAAATAATGAGGTTGTTTGATTCTCCTCTTCATTAGTTATCATATTCTCTCCCTTGAGTGATTTATTCTCATTCTTATGGAATAATATCATTCCATTCTATTAATGGGTAACTATTCATTACTCCTGGCATTTTGATTGAATTATTATTAAATTTTATAGTTTCTTTATTCTAAAATTAGATTCTCTTTTTTTGATTAGTTCCCTTAACATAGTTCTTTTACACTTTCAATTACTGATCATACATTTTCTTACAAAATATTTATTGTGGTAATCGGTTCTCAATCGTTATGGTCTTCAACCATTTTTTGGATATACTTATAGAAATATAAAGTGGTGTGTGACTATGAGCATTCATCTAAAAAATATTATAAATAAATAAAGTGTTTTTTCTTATATATTTATTAAATCACGATCATTTAGAAGTTACTTATATGTTCAATTATAATTAATAAGTCAACAAAAGTCATATTTACATTATTCTATATAAGGTTATTTTACATATATTTTAAATTTTTAATATATCAATGATATGGTGAGGAGATATGTTAAGTAATCCCCTTTTTGGTTTATCTTAACCTCAAAATATTTATTAATAACATCATAAAAAATTTGTAATTTTTTTTAATTTCCATAGAATTTTTACTGTATTTTTAGAGATGGTAAATCCTTATATAATTTATAAATGATGAATCAATAAAGGTGGTTTGTTGATATGTTTATAGGTAATTTATCATTAATCACCCTTTTCCATGGTTTATAAATTTATTCGGTATAACATCCTAGTATGTTATCAATAAAAATCTGTTAGTGGATGTACTTTTTAGGAGTTTACTTCTATATTTTTCCTATTATTATTATGGTTTTGAAAATTAATGATGTTGACATTAGTTTTTTTGTCTAAACATATTTTTAAAAACCATTCCCATTTTCTAGTAGCTCTAGTATTGGTAGGTTAGATTCATTTTAGTCATTCATATCTTATTTATATTTCTATTATCTTCCTAGGATAGGGTAATGTGATAATTAGTTTTCCCTATAACATTTTTTAATTATGAGACATGGTTTAAGGTAGATTTATTACTATATTAAGTATTTTGGGACCCTTTTTTGGATATAGGGGGTTTTATAAGGTTTTATATAGTATATGTAATAATGGATACTAATTACAAATAAATTATGGATTAATGTATTTATATTTGGATAAATATTTTATAGAAATTTGGGGTGTGGGTATTCTATTTTATATTTTTAAAATTTTAGTGATTAGAAATTTTTTCAGTTCATACATATCTAATACTAAAGTTTGGAGTATTGGTGAGACCCAATATATAGATATTAGGGAAATATTCAATAGTTTATTAGGATTTTTACCTCACCTATCTATTATGTTTATAGTTTAATAAGGATTGTGTAGACTATATCATTATATAATTATATAGGTGTTGATAGTTTTGGGTAGTGAAGTGACATTTGACATTTTCAATTTTAATGATACTCTTCATGGGGATTTGGGATAAGGGGACATATTTATATATGTTTTTTGTGTTATTTATACTATATATATATAATATATGGTTTAGGAATTACACATGATAAGTGATATATGTAGACTTAGTAGATAGTGGTCATACCCTATATTCGATGGTTATTTATTTATTTAGTTATTTTACTGAATATAAACATTAAAATATTTTACTTATATTTACCCTTTTTGGGTTCCAATGGTAGAGCATATATATCATATTATAGTTTCAACCATTTTATACAATGTTTTTTCTATTATTAGGAGTTTTAATTAATTTATTTTTTGTATGATATACATGAAAAAATATTCTGTTAAGATTATCTTTTTCTTGATAAATTTTATAAAATTTATACAATGATATTTTCAGTTTATGAATTACATAGATTTGTATTTATAATGGTAATTTTGTTTCATGTTTGAGTTTATAACATTGAAAATAGTCATCTACCCTTATCCTTATAAAGATAGGATTGGGGTGTCTCTCACATTATCATAAAAAATATAGAAGAATCTAGTAAATGTTAATTGTTAGTAAACATGTGTCAAAGACATGCTTATAATTTAGTTCATATAGGATAATGTGAGGATTTTATGGTTTTATTTAATAAGTAACATTCTCAAAACTAGGAATGGAATTATGTAAAATAATATAACGTTGATTAAAGATGACCAATTTAATTCTATTTTTAGCCTCTTTCAATCTATTATTAATTTAACAGGAAACATATATTTTAATTTATTTTTTATATAAGTGATGGGTCATATATTTTAAATTTTTATTATATTCATCGCAATTTAATATATAATGTATATTATATTGGTTCACATATATAGAATGATGGTATCAAAATATCATTTTTTTAATTTTTTATAAAACATAAATATCTCACCAACGAGGTATTATAAATTCATTCTTGTATATGGAAATATAAAGGGTTGTAAGAGAAACTATTGGGGATTAATCAAATAATATATCAAACTAATTATTTTAATCATAAGATGAGTTTTAGATTATTGATTTAATTTTTATAAAAAATGATAAAATAAATCATATTATGATAATTAAATGTTTTTGGAATTTTTATTAAGTTTATAAGGTGTTAGTAGTAATTTAGTGTTAACAAAAAAAAGGTTTTATTAATTGATACTATTCTATGGGGAATCAAATTTTAGATATTGAAATAGTGACTAATGTATTATATACCATACAAATAGAATCAATTAAGTGGAAAAATTCTTTGAAAAGGAAATGTTTAAAATCCAATGAATTCCAAAACTAGTTTGGGTTCAAAATCATGGAGAGAGTTATATTGTATGCTATTTTATTATGAGTTACCTCTTAAAATAAATTACACTATACCAAAACATGTATGAGTCCATGTAAAAGAAATAAATATCATGATTCCTTTCCAAAAATAGGTTAAATTAAATCATTTTACCATGAGAATCCATTTAATGGGTTACCATTTTTCAATCTCATTAAATGGAATAGGGGGATATGATAACAAAAAATGTTGAATAAAATTTATAAATAGAATCTAAATTAAATATGCAGAGTAAAAAAAACTTTTCATGGAAGGGTAGGCCATATACATAGTGTATAAAATAAGAATTGTTTTTTGAGTGAAATATAATAGATGTATGTATTCACATTATTGTATAAAGAGTAAATTAATTGACTAATTATAGCACATTCAAAGTGATAAGTCCACAATCCTTTGTTATAGTGATGATAATAAAACATTAAATATTTATATATTACTCAAATAAGGAAATATTAGATATTTTATGAAATTTTACCATATATATTTTAATCAAAAATTAATGAAATAGGGAAACCATTAAATATTGAATTAAAATTATTTTCTTAAAAAAAAAATTGTGATGTATTTTAAAAGTAATATTAATCTCAAATATATAGGGTGGAAAATAATAACATATTAAAGGCTAAGAAAAGGTTCTCAAAATGATAAATCTGTTGTTATACAGATTCCCATTCAGGTGTAAATTTATTATATAAAGATTAAAAATTTTAATCAATACCAATGAATATAAAAATATATTTTACCATTTAACCTTAAATACAAATGTTTTTTATATATTTTTCATTTGCTAAATTCATGTCAACTAAAGTAATCCACAATATGGATAGGGAATTATCCCATTTGGGAATATGGGTCTACTCAAAAACCTTTGTAATTAAGTTATTATTGTACTGATTTGGGAGTTATAAAAGTTAGTTTTTCTAAAAAATAGTGATATATTATCCACATTGATTATAAAAAAATAAATTCATGTATTATTTTGGTTCTTAATTTCATATATAAAAAATGATTACATAGATCTCAATTTTCGAACTATGTATATGAATATTATTTAAAAAAAGATCTATGTGAGAAAAATAATTAATCTGAGTCATATAATTCAACCCCTCATTATATTTATCTTATACACTTGGGTACTAGAATCAGTATGTGGGGTACTATTGATATTGAATATTCATTAATATTAAATATCATTATAAATAAGGAAAATAGAAAATTTATTTTGGTCTTTGATGAAAAAAAATCATTGTTTTAAATAAGATGAAACACTATTCATGATTTCTGAAAATGGACATATATACTATTGTTATTTGTGGAATCATTTTTAGAGGCATAAAATTATGATTTATCAAAGAAAATAGCACATGTAGTTTTATGTTCATTGTAAAAAATTTATTTTTCGAAGGTTAGAATTTAATCTATTTCTTCTATAACATTAGATGTTTTGGTCAATTATGGGGGTTATAAGGGTAAAAGGAGCGGAGGGATCATGTTTTGATGGAATGTGGTAATGGTGTAAATTTGAGCATTAATAGTTACCACTGAAAATCTAGTGGGGTCCAATGGAGGTTCATTTTGGCGGCTGTGGATACTTCAACTACTAACAATATATTGTTGAGGGTACAATGGAACCCTAGAGGAGCAACCAATGTTACATTGGGTACCCAGTAGAGTTTTGAAATATCATATATAGGTTCTACAAAAATAATTTAAATTATTTGTAATTGAATAAATGAAGTTGTTTTCCTCATTTCTCATTTAGGAGCAGTATTAACCCCTATCCATTCATTGAATCTCAATTTTATCATTCCCAAATACTGATATATCCATTGTAAAATTTGATCTTCATTATGATCATTATATTATGTATTTAAAGGTAATTATAATTATTTTATATATTAAATCCTATGTTTTCTTTACTGTTACAACACAAACTAACGATTATGACATAATTTTTCTATTTTTTCGGATTTCTACATTTCATCAATTTGCGGTCCAATCAACTAAAAATCATCAACATGTAAGACCCCAATAGTATTAGGTAGGTGGTTCATTTACATCTTTTAAATTTACAGATGTGAAAAATACATTTTATGAAATTGAAGAAATTAAAATTATTTTATATTCGCAATAACTAAATTAAATTTTTTTCCTTGAGTGCTTATGGTATGAGTGGGTGTTAATAGTGATGAAATGGATCTAAATGATGTTTATTTGAAATTATTGGTTGTTAATAAAAAAATTAATCATTTGAATTGAAAAGTGGAACTATGAATTTTGACCTGGAATTTGTTATAATTTGTTTAATTAATATGAGGATCATTGTTTAGTTTTCTTGTGTTTTCCATAGTTAGGATCATATTGATATTTTTTTATATAATATATTCCCAAGAATTTGAATAAGGCTTTGAGTGGCTTAGTATCTTAATGTCATGACCCATGTTCTGATAGTTAAACATGAATATATCATATGGGTCATGATTGATTAACTATTCGTTTTAACTTGATGATTTTTTTATTGTAGTACCCCATCAACCAAGAGTTGATCTATGGCAGTATAACATGTACCCATTCTATATGGTGGAATCTCATCCATATAAAATGAGTCAATGATCCATCATAAAATGTGGGGCTATAAAAATAGTAGAACCCCATCCACGTTGAGATTATTTGATCGGTGGTATACAGCCTATCAAGGGCTTTGAGGAGCATTGTCCACTAAGAAAAGTTATATTGGTGGCCTATTTCTTCTTAGGGGCCTATTTTGATGGTATGTAATACTCTAAAGATATAATGATAGTGGTTTATCGACCATATAGATGTGATTTCTCAATGGTACGTTATCCTCATGGAGACGAATTTTAGTAATATAGTCACCCATTCATTTTATACATAAATAGAAAGAGTTATTATATGAATATTCATTACTTAATAATATAATTTGTGTTGTAATCATATAGGTATAGTGCCATTGGTAATTTGGATACATAAAAAAACATTATTAATATATCTACACCATATCCCACTATGTTCATCATAAATATAACTCTTCTTAGAAATATCATACAAAAAAACATTTACTCGTAGCCAAGGGAAAGAAAACATAAGAAAGTGTTGGAAATGGTTCTCAGTAAGGATAATCAAAGGATATATAAATTATTACTTATACATAACATGAGAATAAGGGTATGAGATTATGGTAATAACATTTGACATCAATACCCTAAATATCATAGAACATGGTATCTTGTTAGTCCTAGAGCATGGAAATTCAAGAGATTAAAATCATAAAGGAATCAAATAACATGATCCACGATACACAAAATTGGCCTAGAATATATCTTTTTTTATACACATAAGGATAGAAAATAATTACCTTATTAAAGTATCACTTCTTAGACTATCATAGTGTACTTGGATCACTATACATTCCATTATATCCTTGAACAAGGTTTAATCCCAGGACTGTCATAGTGGAAAGAGTCTGTTAATAAATTGGGTTATTTCCGCATTCCATTATTTATTATATCAAGAGATATTAAGCATTACTCAATGAATTTATGGGATATATAACACTAGTAAAAACTTTTAGATAATTAAAATCATACAGATTTATTCCAAAAGATCATAAAACATTTATTGTGTCATAACCCTATGACAAAATATGATTATCAAAAACATTTCATCATTTCATAGTATAATAATATTTTGAAAGGAAATGGGATTCATTTAATTTTACCATTGTAAAGAAACAAGTTTCATAGAATTATCATCACCATCATAGTTATTCCAAATAATGAATGTGTATGGTATCATTCAATGTAACACACCAATATATTATAATATTTTCCATTTAGAATAAATGTAGTTTTTAATGGATTCAAAATAAGAAACACTAATCATAGAAAGGAATATAATAACCTGAATAAATAAATTCATTCAATTATATATCTTCTAGTTCACAAAAAACTGAGTTAGATTTCATTACATGACACAATGACATTCTTCCAGAGCTTTTATTAGACGCAAGATCATGTTTTACTATATACTATTAATATTATATTGAATATAATATCCAAAATATTAAATTAGAGGTTATGAATATGATTAAATGAATTATAAAAATATAAAATTTAATTAATTTGTTTACAATTAATTAGAAATGAATATAAAAACTGTTGAATATAAAGGAAATATTTTTATAAAAAACTATTTCAATACACTAAAGGTGTCGAATATACATAAATTAAAATAAATAATATTAGTGGAAGAAAATAATTTTGTTTATATATTATCTATTAAATAATTTTTTTCAAATTTATCAAAAATAATTAATAGGAATAATAAAAAAATAAAACCAATTTTACGGATATAACGATGTATATTTCTAAAAGTATTTTTTTCAATTATTTAATAGCACACATGTCTAAAAACTAAATTTTTACAATTTTATAGATTTCATTTCAAAAAGTAAACATAAATTTTTAATTAATAATTATGAAATTATCTTATGTCGAATTGTATTTATTTTAATAAGAATTATCATTTTAAGATGAATATTGAAAAATACTGAATTTCAATTTAAAATTGACTTTTATTTTAAATAATTTATAATGATAAATTATAATTTTAATTGGATTTAAATTTTAATTAGTTAAATAATAAATATATGAATTATATTTATTTAATTTCAATCAATTTAATATTTAATTAAGATATAAAAAGACTCTACACATTTGAACATATTCACTTTAAAAAACAACATTCTCATTCCATCTACGAGATTAATTTTAATGTACTTTTCTAAAATTATATGAATTTTATAAATGGATTAAATATTTTTGATTATAATAATTTATAATTTCTAATATGTTTAGAATAATTGTTTCTCAATCCTATTAGTGAGAAAGATAGAATTAATTTATGTGATTAAGAGAAAAATGACATTGGCAATGGACTAAAATATAAACTTATGGTGCCAACTGACTTAGAAAATTTTTAAACATCCATTTAATGGAAATATTTTTACGTTATACCCTTTATTATGATTATGTTTCCATTATTAGAGAATGTTTACCTAATTTAAATGTGGGGGTACTGAATACATTTCAAAACATTATAAAACATCCACTCACGCCACATATAAAAGGGGTCCCCTTATCATCTCATATTCAAACCATAAAATCCAATTTAATTGGATATGAACATAACAAATAAATTATAAATGTCGATAAACTCATCATATAATCGTTATAATTTTAATAAAATTAACATATAAATAAATTAGTGCAAACCTAAGGAGTATACACGAAGAAGAGGTAATGTTTTTCTAAAATAATTTTTATTTTATATCCTTATCCACATACATCAATTTTTATTATATCACTATTATATAATTAAATAAATATTTTTAATATATTTATATGTTCTCATTGTAATTTAATGACCTAAATCCTCACATATTTTCATCGAATGGGTTATGGAATCATCGTTTGTGTGTACGATAGATTACTACCTTGTGAACTATGTCGTTTGTTCTACCATTACCAGCTATCAAAGTTTGTAATAATGATTGGAATACTATTTATATATTATATTAATGTTATTTGTGATTTTTCGTATTATTATTGAATATTATTTCACACATACATACATGATTTCCACTTTCTGGGAGCATGATCATGTCGCTCGTGTGTACAGTACACTATCGCCTCACGAAGTGAGGTGATTCATTCATTATTTAAATAGAATGTATTAAAAATGAGTTCAATAAATATATTTGATATATATGAAATATTAAAGATACATTAATTATAATTTATATATATAATTTATGTTTCTTTCATTCAATAATATAGGAAAATTGAAAAGGTGGTCATGCATATGTATGATATTCCATCTCCATGAATGGTGTATCTCATCTTCTATCACAAAATGTTATGGATAAATATAAATAAATATCAAATAAATATATATGATATTTAAATAATGTTTTAAATTTTTGATATGATTAAATCATAATCCATTTAAGATTAATAATAAAATAACAATTCAAAACATACCCAAAAAAGAAGAAGTTAACACATGATGTAAAGAAAATAATGAAAAATTATTATCAAATAAGAGATAATATGTAATAAATTAATAATATATAATACAATAAATATTAATATTATTCTATAATAAATGAATAACATGTTTATATTCATTATAAAATAGGTTAAATTATTTTCAATTAAATGGATGGAATGGTAATGGATTTCGTCTCAATTTCATTTCATTGAAGCATATTGTAATTTTATGCATTTAATTTCATTTATATGGTGTATATATGTCAACTTGAAATACAATTTCATTAATAATTAATTATTCACAGTATTTATTCCTTCAATTTGAATTAATTCATCAATGTATATTTGAAATAAAAGTTACCTAGTGTTAAATAATTTCTTAATTCAATCCCTTTACATTAGGTTGTATTACATCCACGTTGTTGTTAGTATGATATGATTATGTGTATAATTACATTTGACTATATATATTTTTCAAAAATAATTATTATGTGTAGTTATTTTTAAACCCATAATAAATTCATTGGTCGATTCTCACCTCAAATTTATTATATTTTTTAGATGATTTCACAACCTCAATCCAATTGAGATTGTATATTCCTGAATTTCCACTAAAGAAAATTATTTGCTGATTGTGTAATAAAAGATTTAAGGTTATTAAAATCTTGTTTATTCATGACTGGTTTTAGTGATATTGCAATTTTTATACTCTTTTGTAAATAAAATATTTTAGAACAAGTTTTTATGAAAACTGATCTTCGTTTTCTCTTCGGTCAGAGCTTTGTATTCTATAAAAATCATGTTTTCTAAATATTATTTCAAAAATGTTTTTATAATTTTAAAATTTATTTAGAACTAGAAGTTTCACAAATTTTTAAAATTTTAAAATAATTTTTTTTCCAAATAATATTATTTTCATAATTATTTTCCAAATGAACAGGATATTTACCCCAAAAATTTTTTAATGATATTATAATAGTATTTATTTGAAAACAAAACTTATTATTACTCAAATGGGTATTTTTTTGGTTGATAATTTTATCATTATATATATTAATTGATTATAATTATATTTATCAATTATTGTATTGAAATGTTCTTCCCTTAATCATTTTTAAATTAATTAATTCCACAAGGGATTTTTTGACTTTCCTATGATCATTTATTATAACATTTCCTCTAAATATCCATATCATTTATCATGGATATTATTATTTCCTAAACGATATACCATTTTTAATATATTTTTTTTAATTTTAATTTTATTTAATTAAATGGGGAAATATTGTTAAATATGTATCATTTAATTAAAACAGATTTTTTAATGATTTTTTGTGTGAATTAAATTGATTTTTTATATATGAGGAATGATTTGAAAAGGAATATTTCGGGTTTGAGACAATTTAAAGTCATCTCCTTAATGTATCAGTAGTCTCATGAGACTTAATATACTATAAACAAACCCATTATTTTTATAACCCAATAGTTTTAAGCAACTTAAAATATATATCTTGAAAGTATGTTTCTTCTGAAAGGTATAGAGAAACATTCAACTGGTTTTTACAGAGTATGTTTTAACCCATATTATAGATTGATCATAATGGTAAATTTATATTGTATTTAAGAAATATTATTTATAATATTGATGAATTTCCATCTATCAATATGAAATTATTATTATCCATGATATTTTCACTTTCGCCAAGTCTATGGATGCAACAGATTCTCCATTTGTTGATTAAATTGAAATTTTTTATAGTTATTTACTTAGAAATATTGAAACATACTTATCATATCATGATATTTATGTTATTTAAATTTCCTAGGTTTTTAGTTACTTACCATACCATATAATTTACACACTTCATTGTCATTTTATTGATTAAATTGATTCTCGTTTCAGTTATTTATGTTTCCATGTTGTTTATTCTCATTGATTAATTGTTAATCCCATTGTACATAACCCGAAATAATAATTTGAGAACACCATTTTTTTTAAATTCACTATGACTCAATGAAGATTACTATGACTATTATATAGGTATTATCCAGATGTAATAATTTTATTTTCAAAAAAGAATATTTTTTTCTGTGTGTATTAAAATATAATGTAAGACTTGTGTATCAAATTTACAAAGACTACCAAACTGATTGTCCTTTGGGATGTGACTCCTTGTATCTTCTACCATTTTAATGGTAGCAGGAAATAGATCAAGGCTTTCTGTGATTATCTTATTACACTAGTTATCAGAGAAATTTTAGTAGTAACCTTGGGAAATAATTTTAGGAAAACATAGATTGGAATAAATAATCCTATGATAGAATTTGATGATATGTATAAAATAAAATCAAAATATTTTTTTAAGGTATATATTATCCGGTTTTGCTAGAAATACATCCCTCTCAATATAATACAAGTGGAATCTATTCTAAAACAGAGGTATGTAGGGGTAAAATTTTTGAAAATGTCATATCAAGTATAAATCGAATGTTACGTGGTACCTAATAATGGTCCTTAATGTACTATAAGGTTGACAGTCTTAGGGGATATTCTTCTGGTCATTCAAATTTTCTTAAAAAATCATTATATGCGATGTTTTTGAATTTATGATAGTAGAGAATGACCGAGGATAAACTATAGACAATGGAATTAACTATGTGGAAATAAAATGGGCGAAGTATTTATGTATTTGTATTCAAAAATTAAATTATATAAGTGTTTATACACATGGTATTTTGGTGATAAGAATTATGAAACATCTACGTATTTTGTTATATTTTAAGAGTACATGTGTCTCCATTAAAATAAAATTTATGAACACCATAATTATTATAATAGTATGGTTTATCAAATGTTTTATGTCTTAAAGACATATTTTTATACTTTATGTGATGAGAGCCTAAAAATATTAATGATATTTTGGAAAAAATTTATGGCATTACAACCCATTATTTTTGTACATATTTCAGCCGAAACTTTATTTGAGTAATAATTCATTAAATTTTATATATTCATGATTAATGTTATAGGTAACATTAATTATTAATATCATCATTAGTTATATGATACTAATATCCAAATAATATTATTGGACTTTAGAAAAATATATCTAAAACCCTAATATAAATGTTAATTGAGAATTAATTTTATTTTAAGGATATACATTATATTTTAAAAAATTATATCAATATGGATTTATAAAATGGAAAACCCACATGTATGGGGACTTCCTAGCACATTCTTAAATGTGGTGGCGTATGAATCGATGATTGAAGGACGATAAGGGTATCACACCTACCACTGGACTAAGTGATATCCTAGTTCATATGTCATTAGTTAAATGATTTGGAATATAAATATTAATAATGATCCATCAGTATTACCTTTGAGGTATAGATGAATTTTATTTAACTTTTTATAACATCATGTAGTTTATAAAATATATAGAGAAATATGGAAATACATTTCACTCATTTAAGGATATTATGATCCATTAAAAATTAATTTTAGTGCTTTGGGCATAAAAAATTACCTTGTGAATTTAATTTCATAGTATAAGTTATTAATTAAAAATTGATCAATGAAAAAAATGATGAAATTTTAATTAAAAATAGAAACATATCATTAAATACATTTTCATATATTAAATGAATATAAAATAATTCCTTTTTATTTGGAAAAATATCTTAAAAGGAAAAAGTCGTCCTCTTATATTCATATCCTATGAGTTATATTTTATTTTAGATAAATATATATTTATTTAATTGAGGCCCATAAATTTCCATGGATCATTGAATTTATTATTATTAATAATCTCAATCAGTCCCAATAATTATTTAAATGTTTTTCACTGTCTTTATATCTTCACTTCCCACTTATTTTCTTTTATGAAAAAACCATGTTTTATTTTTTCGTGTGACATTTTTACATTCCAATGTCTCTTATTGAAGGGATATTATGAATAATAACTAAACTCGTCTTTTTAGAATGTAATATAAATGAAATTTGATGGACTTAATTTTTTTAGGAGGGATGAATGTAATACCCTAAGAATTTACAATATTTTTCTTCTTGAAAAAATTTAATTTTGTTGATGTCTTTAAAAGCACACAACGCCAAGAATATAAGGTAAAATTATAAATAAAACCATTAATATATATATTATATTTAAATATATTAATCTTATGATAAATCTTGCAATGCATGCAATATTTATTTTGCTTTCATTACACCCATCAATAAATTCCCTCGATAGCTTGCGTACCCAGAAAAACCATGTTCAATGAACACTATTAATAAAATATGAAAATTATCGCCTAGAAATTATATTGATGGTTATGAATATTATTTACCAGCTTATGAAAATATATTTTTGAATTTATTGGTTTATAATTAATTGTACATTAATATAAAAACCAACTTTAATATAAGAATATATTTTCATAAATTAATATTTGTATTTGCCAAAGGGGTAAATTTTAATAAATTAAATTAATTCATAGTAGTGAATGATATTAATGATATTTAAATATTATATATTAAATATTTTTTAAAATTAATCCAATATATTTTATCTGCAAAAAATAAGAAAGAAAATATAATTGTACACATAAAAGATATACTTTACAAAAAGTTGGTTTTTCCGTCTTTTATTGGTTCAAATGTTATAATCCTAAAATTTGAAAATATTAATTTTTTTTAAAAAAAATAAACTTATTTTTCTATATCATAATTTAAAAATTATCGTTGGGTAATTTTTTTATTCATAGAAGTTTTATTTTTTGATTAGTGGTGAAAAATAATGAATTATAATTGAACACTCACTATTCACCTAAATAATTTATAATGTTAAAATAACTTTTGAGCCAATTTTTAACTTTAATCAGTTAAATTTTACACATATTAATAAAATTTTCCATATTATAAGTATATTTATGATTAAATATTATATAATAACTTTGTAAACCTTTGAACATTTTCACTTTAAAACTCTTCTTTCCTGTTCCGTCAATGGGATTAATTTAAAGTAGTTTTTTCCAATTATGTAAAATTAATATAAATAAATTTGGATCTTTATTTTGAATCTGAATAATTTATTACTTATAATACGAAAAAATTAATTTATGTGCATTGTGATTATTATAAATAGTTCGAATCAATTATAGTGATTAATATAAAAACGGTTTTACCAATGTACTAATAATTAAACAGAAGGGGCCAAATTACATAATAACATTTCCAAAACCCATTTTATGGATCTTTATAGATGTTATACCATATATTATTGGTTTTTTATATTATTGGAGCCAAATGACATGAAAAAAACATGGGATCATTTAGTATTGTTCAAAATTTACAATAGTGCAACTCACTCACTTATAAAAGATCACCCACTCTCCCCTCTTCTTAACATCTCCAAAACAAAGTGTTTTGGCCAATAACAACCTAAATAAGTTCTCAAATTACATAACCTAATACTCTATACATTATTTTGAGATTAAATCCAACTTATTAATGAATTATTGTAAACATAAGGTGAATATTGGAAGCATAGTTAATGTTTTTCTAAAAAAATCTTAATTTTATTTCCTTATCCAAAACATTAAATTATTCTTTTATAATAATTATATAATAAAATTATTGTCATAAGGATATTGGGACATTATTATTTTAATTTTACTGCATATAACCACACAAACATCCATTAAATGGGTTACAAAATCATTAATAATGTGCACCATGGACTACCGCCTGACAAACAGATGTCCTTCATCATTCCATTACAATATATTATGGTTAGAAATAATGATTGAAATATTTATTTTATCTGATTTTTTATATTTTATTAGACTTATTTAATTTTTATATCACAAAAAATTCATGATTTCCATTGTTTTAGAGTATGATAATGTCCCTCCTGTGTACGATGAACTGCGAATCGCAAAACAATGTGATTCATTCACACGTTTTATGGATTTTATTAAGGAAGAGTTTAATAAAAATATGTGATATATATGGAATCTATATGAAAATATAATGATAAATTATATATATATATATATATTATTTATTTCAATATGAAAATAAAATGGAGACATTTGTTATGCTAATGTACGACCTACCAACTCCCTAAACTATATATTTCATCTCCCGTAAACAAATTTGATGGATTAATATAAATATTTATAAATATATAATATTATATTTAAATAATTTTTTATATTGTGAAGATGATAAAATCATTATATAATTAATAGTAACAAAAAAATATCAAGTCAAAACATACTCGAAAAACAGAGAAATTATCACACGAACTTATGAAAATAATGGAATATAATAAAAATGATAGATAATAATATTTTAAATGATAATATTTGATATTATAAATATTAATATGGTTATTTCAATATTTTATAACGTATTTAAACATATAATATATTAATTAAAAGAGTATTCAACCAAAAGGAATCCAATGGTTAGTAATTTTTTTATCAATTTCAGTTCATTAAGGCATATTATAATGTTATAGACCTAATTAAATTTATATGTTATATATAAATACATGTTAGATAAAATAAAATGAATAATTAACTATTCATGTTATTTTATGTTTTGATTTTATTACATCACCTAAGGGGATATAAATTTAAACATACCAAGTGTTAAATAACATTATAACTTAATTTCTTTTTAGTGGGTTATATTATTTCCTAATTGTCAATAATAATTAATGATTATGTGTATAATTAATTTTAAATATATATTTATTAATTAAAATATTTATCTGTATTTATATTTCATAAAAAAAATTCATTCATTGATTTATTCTCACAAAACATTATGATCATTTTAAGGGTTTATTTTACAACCTCATTCTAATCGAGATTTGTTTTTCATGAATTTACATTAAAGGAAAATATTTGATCATTTAACAATAAACCCTTTAATATTACAATAATCTAGTAATCAATGAAATTTTTTAAGTGATAATACCATTTATCTACTCTTTGGTACTTAAAATATTTTAGAAAATGTTTTTATAAAAACCCATCATTGTTTGTCTCTTCGGTTGAAAAGATATTTTCTATCAAAACCATGTTTAAAAAAATTATTTTAACAATTTAAAAATTACTTATAAAATGACTTTTCATCAACTTTTTTTCTTATTTTTTATTGTTATTTTGAAATTAAAATATTTTCATAATGTTTTTCAAAAGGAAAATTATTTTTCTAAAAGAATGATTTCTAACTTTTTTAGGATATTTCTATGATAACAACAATTATTTTTAATCCAATGTTTATACTTTTTATTAATACAATAACTAATCTACCATTAGATGGCTTATTATTATTTTTACCAAAGATATAATTGACATTTACTTGAATCATTTTCATATTCATTAACTTTACCAATGAGTAATAAACATTATTATGATCATTAATTATTAAATTTACCCGAAATATCTATATCATTATCATGGATATTATTATTTCCTGCCCCATATAAATTTTTTTAAAATATAGTCTTTATATTGACTGTTGTATGATTAAATAGGGTAATGCTGATAAATTTGTATCTTTTACAAAATATAGATATTTTTTCAAGAACATTATTTATGAATTCAGTCAATTATTCAATGTGTGCATAATGAATTGGATAGTTATGACATGGGTAGAAGACCATTTAAATTAAGCCTATTTATGCATCAATAGTTTCATGAGATAGATTTTTTTGTAAATAAACCCCCATGTTTGTATCCAAATAGTTTTATACTAACTAGAGGATTGAGGTTTACAGTAAGTGTCTAATGAAAGGTCTTGATATAAATCATATGGGTTTACCTATACTATTTGAAAGAGATTTTAGGATATATCTTGATGGTAAAGGTATCATGTTTTTAAGAAACATGACTTACAAAAATAATAAATTTCCTTCATTAATAATTCAATTATTATCATTCAATAGATTTACATTGTAAAGTATATATATATATATATATTCATTTTATTCTTAGTTTATTTATTAAATCGAATGGGTTTTTAGTTATTTAATTTCTATATTTATTCTTCCAGATCGAATCTAGATAGACAATTAATTATATTGAATGAGTTTTTAGTTATTTTCTACTATATATTATTTATCCACTTCATTCACATTTTTTATTACATGGATTTTGTTTTATGTTATTTACATTTTTCATGTTGATGATTATCATTAATTCAGTATTACTTACATTATAATTAACCCTTACTGAGCATTTGAGCTCACCTTTATTTTTAACCATTCACAAGTATTCCTTGATTTGTAAATTAACTTATATAAAATGATTATCTAGATATAATATTTTTATTTCCTGAAAAAAAATATTGTTTTAAATTGGGTATTATAATGTAATGTAATACTCATGTTTGTATTTAGTTTACCAAGACTACTAAAATGATCAGTAGTTTGGAATGAAATTATTTTTATCCTATAGCAATATAATGGTAGAGGGTACATGATCTAGTCTTGATGGAGTCAGATCATCAAATTCTTTCATCACTAATATAAATTATATGTGGGATGAAGGATGTTATCACAGATGAATATCTCCATTAAAACAACATTGTATCATTTCATGAGGATAATAAAATATTCACTTGGAAATAAATTCATTAAATATAAAAAATTAATAATTATTAAGTAAAAAATATATTATATAAACATATTGGATACATTTTAATTCATCTTAAAATCATTCACATGTCATGATAATTAGAAATTTGGTTCATGTTTTTTGTGTCAAAAACATTGATTTCCTTCACATTTTATGTAAAAATTAAAAAGAACCTCATTAATAAAAAATAATGATTCCTATAAAATTTGTAAATAGTTAAAATTAGGTAGTAAATAATTTAAAATATTATATGATAATATAAAAAAATAATCTTGATTTCTTTTTAAAATATGTACAAGGAAGAAAATTATTATCGACCGAAGAGAGAAATGATGTCAATTTTCAAAAAAAACATATTTTCAACATCTTGAGTTAAAAAAGATCATAAAATGAAAAGGAATCATGAATTATATATATATATATATATATCTAATTTTCTGATAATAAAATTCATGTTTTTATTGATAGATATTTCACAAAATTACATCATCAAAAATATTATCATAAACAATCCCGATAAATAATGAGATTATATCATGAATCCCTTACATCAAGTTACACTTTCATAGAATGTGATCTGATATCCTATATAATATGTTTATATTTATCGTAATTATATAAAATAATAATTTATAGACTTATAATGACGTATTTTATTCTCTTATAACATTTCATTATTCATTTATTAAAAATTCTAAATTAAAATTATCGTTTCTTAGTGTCAAATGGTTCACTTTTCATGAAAATTTTTGTTTGTTAGTTATGATATTTTGAAATTGATCATGTTTACACAATAAAAATAATGTTCATAATGATATATATAACATTTATACTCATTATATTTATATATATTTAAATTCATTGATAATATATTGAGATAATGATGTGAATTACACTATTTGTGGACATGGTCGGTTATACGTATTCATGAACATTGTTTTCAATTTTCAAAGGATAGAAAAAATGTAAATAAAAAAATAATATAATCATTATTATATAATATTTATCACATATATTCATTAAAACTGTCATTATTACCATTTATGTAATGAAGAAATGAAAACTTAATCATGTCACTTCGTAGAGGTGGTAGTCAATACTTACACACGAGTGACATTATCATTTTTCAAAAGATTGAAAGGTACGAATTTATATATGATAATATGATTAAAAAATAATAATTATTTCATAAATATAATATAAAAACATTAAACCCATCATAATTTCCATTCATGTCAGATGATTATGAAAATTTATTTTTATCACTATGTGGAGACAAGAGTCCCCAAGTGTGCTCATGTAATAATTTCAATTCTCATTTAATGGTATAAATGGTGGATGATAGTGTATCCATAATCATAATAATATTTTCATATATTTATTATAATTAATTTTTTATTTTATATCGACCACCCATGATTTATTGGATACAGAAGAAGATATAAATTGATATGGGTCATATAAGATGATTACATTTTCATCTGTAGGCCTCATATAGATCCTTTATTAAGGACCCTTGTAATGGAATTTTAATAATACTACAACCTAAATATATTTTCTAAGGGTTTTTATAAATGAATTAGTATAAAATTTTTAGGATATAATGATAAAAATAATTATAGAAGGTAAATGCTTGTGGTCCTCTTATTAGTGGGAGAGAGGACACAATTTGAATTCATTAAATTATTATAATTTAATAAAGTCATTATAGAAAAAACATCTTACATATTGAGATATGTTAAAATATGGGATAGGACGAGGTTAAAATATGTCCCAAAATAAGGTTTGTTTACATGGTTAGTAGGAAAACATACCCTTATCCTTTGTTTTAATCCCACAGTAAACCCAATTTAACCTTAACCATAGTGAAATTTTTCACTTTATTTCAATTAATTATGAACAAGAATGAATTTAAACTCATTAATAAATTTTTAAATTATGATTCCAAATATGGAATACATTTTATCAAATTAAATATTTAAATTTTCATAAAATAATATATAAAATAAACACGATGAACGTGAAGAAAAATATTTTTACAGAAATAAATTGTTTTATTACATATAAATTTTTTTATAAAAAATTCCACATAAAATTAATTAAAATGATTATAATTGGATTAATAAAAATTTAAATAAACTAATTTTAATTTTCAAAACAATTTTTAAAAAGTCATATTAATTTAAATTAATTAATTTAAATGAAATTTTCATTAACAATTTAGTTTTTTTGACAATTCATTGACAAACTAATCTTTCCAGAAAATTCAAAAAAATAGAATATAAGATAATTTTTAAATGTTTATTTGAGAATTTATTTATATCGTAGAAAAACATGTCATTTTTTCTGCAATTATTTATTTATTTTTCTCACAAAAAGAATGAATACCTTTTTTTAGGAAAATGATTACTTTTAAATAATATGATGACTTTTCTAAATAATTCGTTTTTATTTAAGAATATATTTTTATTATATAAAACCATTATACATATTTTTAAAATATGATTATTACTATACATATCACTAATTTAAATTCTATGTTATAGAAATATACTACATTATTATAGGGCTTCTGGAATAATTATTTATCTAAGAAATTAAATTAATAAAAATATATATTTTATAAAATCATTAGGAGTTACAATATACACCCTTAAATTGAAATTAAACCTTTAAATTACATCACATTGGTTTATAAAAATTGGGATATCTCTATTTTGTCACATCCTTATACCCTATGTAACTTCTTCTAATTCTTGATTCCGCTAAGAACATTAACCACGTGAGTCGTATTGTTTTGTGACATATTATACTTAAATTCCAAGATTTATTATTGTTATTTCTCGTATGAAAGATCATGATCCACTGGTATTACCTATGAGTTCAATATATGTGTAGGATCGGGTGTGTACTTCCTCAAGAAATATATATAGAACACATCATGAGCTTCATATAGGATCAGTGGGTGTGCTAAGAGATAAACTAACATTCCTATTCGATGAAAAATATTAATGGAGCCAATATTAAAAGGTCTTATATTTCCTTTATTTATGAATCTAGGAACCCTTTCCTATTGATGAAATCAAAAGAATACATTCTCATTTAATTCAAATTTCAAATTTCATAGAATATTTTCATCCTAAAATTTTTTCCTACTCGTAGTTACCTTGAAGTGCCTTGAAAAGGATTTTAATTTCTCTTCCATCTGATCAGATATCTCAGGTCCCAATAGCTTTATCTCTACAAATACATTAAAAAACATTGGATTTATACACATTATTCCATATATTTATTCATGATGATCCATCTCAATACTTGGTTGATTTTTATTGCTATAAGATAACATGATCAATTGAAGGTGTTGATATCAACCACCTTTGAAATAAATTAAATGAGAAATCAATATATACTCATGGGTTTTAATAGTTCTCTTAGATTATCCATCTATATAATGATCATATATAGTACTAAAACGAAAATTTGAATTAACGGTTTTTCAAATACATTGTTGTATCTTTGATGTAAAACATTGATACAAAAGAGATATAATAAATATGGTACTCCATGAAGTCTTTCTACTTCCATAATTTATATTCTCACAAGAAGAACAAGATATAATATTCCCTAATGATAATAATGTTTTATTAAAGAATAATGTGATAAACTAAAACCCAAATAGGATTATGGATTGAATATATTTGGGGGGATTTGAAAAAAAAATCCACTATATGATTTTCCAATTCAATTTTGATATGGGAAATTGTTACAACGTACCCTTAGACATCTATCACACATACTTTACTTTATAAAATACCAAGTACTAATATATATACTTTATAATATCTTTTATCATGTTTTCCCTCCAAAAATACTCTTTAATATCTCTATATATCTTCATTCTTCCAGGTTTAATAATGAATGATGAAATATGACATTCTTACAATAGTTTCATCATCAAGTCTAGTTTTGATGATACAAAAACATGTTTCTAAAACCTTCTCAGTTCATCAAAATCATGTTTCAAATTATGAACATTTATCAACTTCTTTTTTCGTTATAAATATTCTTATTTCACATACATAAACTTCATCTGAATAGATGGTTTAACACTTATTGAGAAAATATAATATTTTTACTCATCCTTCATGATTTCCAGATCCATCCTTTTAAAAGATATAAATATTGTATCCTTTCTGATCCACTTCACATATAATATAATATTATCCTTTCAAATCAAATCTTCAGCCACCGTGATCACTTTTATAGGGTAGTGATCAATTTATTCGAAATATTCTTTTACCATTTTCAACCATATTTTATGGCACATATTCGATTATTTTTGTGTGAATATACACTTAAAAATTATAATATTAGTAGAGTTGTCACAAATTTAATTGTAATTATAATTCATTCATATCATTAATGAATAATTTATAGAAAATGACTCCAAATCACGTGTTAAGTAATTTTTCTCCTTAATTATAAATGATCAAATTGAAAAATATATAACCTATCATTATTTATGAGGATGAATCCAATTCCATTATTTGAATCATCACTAAAGTTTACATAGCATTATCTACTAGTGGAAAGTGTAAGAATATGTGCATCGTGTAACATCCTGTAATTATTTTTAGGTATTCTTAAACACCAGTGTTTTCATGCTTTGGGTGGTTTTTGTTTAGTGTCAATTCAGGATAATATATTAAAAAATATAATTATTTTAGGCCAGTCCATGGTTGGGGCACATTTCTTATAGAATAAGACACCTATCGATACAAAAAAATTAAATCTCATGTAGTGAGGGATTTCATGGTTTGGGCATGGTTTTTTAGACCATTCACCCTCTTATTAGATACTGTGTGGCCCATTTAATGGGGTGCACCGCTAGGATGTATGGTTTTTCCTAATCGTATGGATTTACCCAGTATTCCATGTGCGGATTTTAATTAATATCAAAATCAAACGTTAATACCTAAACCACCAATAATAGGTGTCGGATAAACCAACAATGAACCCATATGATTTCTTCTTCCTCAAAATCTATCAATAGTAGTTCCTGCCCCTCAAAACCCTATCAAAAGAGAATCTAAGATTGACGAATGTTGTTTGATATCCATTTTGTTAGTTTCCCCAATCAATTTTCTATCTAAAAAACTCACATACTTTATCATTAGGGTTTTATAGATATTTGTGTGTTGTTGGAAAATCTAGTACCTACGGATTTAGATCTAAATATAGTTTGATTCTTGTTTTCCCAAATTATATGATCACCATTCTTCATTGACAAATCCCAACTATGGTTTTTTGAATCAAGATCTTGTGATCCTAGTGTATGTGGTTTCATCCTAAATTCTAAGTTATTTTAACCCTAAATTTCAATATTTACTTTAAATTATTTTAATTAAATAAAATTTCATGATTTAAATTATATTTCTATCAATTGGTTTGTAATAAAAACCCAATTCCATTGAATTTGGGTTTGAATATTTGTTTTTGCATGAGATTTGGAAAACCCACGAGTCTATAGAATTGGTTTGTGTTTATGGAAATTGGTGAAATTTAAATTTTTTAATTTAGGTTGTGAAATAGTTTCGATGAAAAAATTGTGAAAAATACCAATTCAATTTTATTAGTTGTTTTTTTTGAAAAAATGTTTTCTTTAAATTTAAATTGTTTAATTTTATGGTGAAAAAAAACTTCGAAAATGAATTGTAAATTTATTTCAATTGAATGTTTTTTAAAATGGATTGAAATTGGTTTGATTGAATGAATTATGGTTTATCTTGGTGAAAATCATGTTTTGATAAAAAACATGTTTTCATTTGTAAATGAAAAATTGGAATTTTTGAAATGTGGGAATGAGATTTTATTTTATTTTAAGGTTACATAAAATAAATTTCCCATAATTTAATTGTAATAAATAACATGATAACATATTTAGTTAGTGAGTTATTTTGGATAAACACGTAAGGATGGGAATTCCCTAACACCGAGTTGAATCATTAAAACTCTAACATGAACATTAGTCATCACATAATATTCCTTAGTAGGATATCGATGAGTCTTCTCTTTCCTGTGTTTAGGGACATGTATACACATCTTAGTTTATCACTTGAGAGTGAGAGGTTTTCCTAAGCTAGAACTATCATACCTCTTGGTATATGACCATGTTGCTCAATTATTTATGTATGAGATATAAATATATGCTAATGTATGTAAAATATTTTATATTCCTTTTGATTTATATAACCTATTTTTTATAAAAAATTTCATTTATGTCACTGTATAAAATTAAATTTTGTTAACATATTTAACTTAATTGAAATGTATATCATCATTTTAAATGTTTGAATTATTTGTTTGAATATGCTTTTGATATTCCAAATATATTTATTTGAATATTGAAATTAATTTATTTGGTTATTTTGACATTGGAATGTATTATTGAATCCTTGTTGAGACCATACTAGGCTTTTATATCACGCCATACATGTTACTTTGGGTGTTTATAGATTATATCCTTCCAGGTTCAAGCAGTGGAGAACCACCACTTGGAGTTTATTCTCGGTATGGATCTATAGAGTTTGAGAGTTGTGAATGTTGGGATGTGGTTTGTTTATCAATATTTTTTTATTGGTACGTTATCATAATAATTTTTTGTTTTTTATACCAATTTTACATCAGGTAAATATATCCCAATGTAGTCTATTTTTTCGGAATATTGATTTGTTTTTTTTCTTCAGCAATGTTTTTTGATAAATCATTCCCACTTCAATTTTTGTATGGTTCTATGTGCTAGTCTCTAATGCATTAAAATTAGTAACACCCTTCGAGGCATGTTTGGACTAGCTTAGTTACTAGTTTACCTAGGTACCTGGGATAGTTTAGGATAAATTGACATCAAAGGAAGGTTGAGCATCTTTCTATGAAGATAGAATGCAATGTTTAATCTTATCAGGATTTAAAAGGTTCTTATGATTAAGTGTATCAATATCTATCACTTTAAAACCCCTTAAGTCACCATGTGTGGTTTGATAAATGAGTCATGTGGATTAGTTATAATATTTTCCCTACTCATGATTTGGATACAGTGAAATCAAAATATTCGTTGTCTATCTTTTGGAATCAGTTTCCCAAATTTCTTTATTTGGTTATTAATCTAATTTCTTTTATGTTTTTTATGATATTTGTTATCGTCATGACTCTGAGAATATGTGTGAATCAGATCAATGAAGAATATTATTTTGGACCACAATGAGAAAATCCTCTATTGTACCAGAGTATAGTTGAGGTGATTATGCACACTATACAATTTCCAGGATAGGAACCTCCCCCTATTCTAGTTCAGGGTCCCACTATGGAACCTCAGAGGGTTTTTCTCAAGATTTTTTTTAAGACTTCCTTCTCCAGAATTTAACACCATTAAAAGTCTCAAATTATTTTCAAGAAGATAATTATTTTTTGTGAATAATGGAGAGTTTTTTTGGGTTCTTGGACTCACTAGATTAAATCAAGGTATAGTGTACCACTTTCGTTCTTGAATGACCGAGCAGGAGATGGTGGAACACTATGGTGATGGTGAAAAAGCATGAGGGACTAGTGTGGAAATACTTCCATGTTAGTTTCACTCACAAATTATATTCAGATTCATTATTGTTGGAAAATCATACATAATATTTCAAACATAAACAGGTTGACTAGATCGTGATAGAGTATGCACCCCATTTTGCTAAGATAAATCATTTCACACATGATATAATATTGAATGATAATATAAAGGCTCAAAGATTCAAGTGGGTGATTTTTAAGGATATTCGTTCATAGGATTTCTTTCCAAATCCAACTTCTATATTGATGTACTAGATAGAGCGTTGATGGTCGAGATGTATCCAGCTATAAGGTTAGGGTTATCATGAGTTTCTTTCTCTCCCATTGGAAGCATGGGTTCCATTAATTGGAATAGTAAGTGTGATTATTCCCATGGTGTTTATTGATAGCAGGTTCTCTCTAAACCACATGTAGCACCTAGAATATGACAATTAATTTTCAACATTTATGGAAATCCTCGGAATTTTAAGAGGGTTTTCACTGAGGCCCCCATGTTATGTGGTTAATTTTGGTTTCTCCAGATACTTAATGATATTATAACATTTCTTTTATACTCTGTTTAGTGGCATGGGATCATCATCTCCACCTAAAAATATAGGTAAATCAGATTATTTAATAAAAAATGTGATCCGTTGATAGGCATTTAGAAAAAAGATTTTTCATTTAGTGGAAGAGTCTTCGGTGGAAGTGGATACGGGTCCAGTTACCATGAGTGGTACCCTTACAATAACATCATCATTAGTGACAAATCTATTTGATACTAGTACATCTCATTAGTTTATTTCGACCCGTATTTTGAATCAACTAAATCTTTCTATAGATCATTTATCTTATGACATGGATATTACTAAACCCCTTAGTAGAAAGAGTGTCATGGTATCTATATTCCCATTTGTGATTTCTCTCTATTAGATGTCAATATTTCATGGGGATTTCTAGTTCTAGAAATTAAACCATATAATTTTATATTAGGGATGGATTTGATTATTTCCAATAATGCCATGACTAATTGTTATCTTTGATGGGTCTCCATTAAAACACCCAATGGTGTGATCTATTTATTTCATGGAGAATGGTACCCATGGTCGATCAAGTACAAACCATACTACCAAAATATGGGGAAATTAGTTGTAGTGTATTATTTTGATATATAGTGGGAATATTTGATCATTGATCTCTCTCTAGTTGTCATCGAGTTTCCTAATGTGTTCCTTTTTAAATTCTATGATATTACACTAGTAAGGGAGGTTGAATTTTCTTTCAACTAAATGTTTATAACTCAACCTATTTCTATTCCATCTTAATACATGAAACAAATAGAAAAAATATCTGAAAAATTAGTTTGAAAATTTTCTAATGAAAGGATTTATATGATCAAGTGTGTCACCATGGGCAGTGCTGGTTTTCCGTTATAAGAAATTTGATGGTTCACTCCACCTATGTGTTGATTACTGAAGACTCAAAAGATTCATGGTAAAGAAGAAACATTAATTTCCACTAATTGATTATTAGTTTGAATAGTTAAAGGGATAAATGTTATTCTTAAAGATTGACCTTTGATTTGGTTACTATCTGATGAGTAAAAAAATATTATAACACTCAAAAAAATCTATCAGAGAATTTAAGGCTAATATTAGTACCTTGTCATTCCCTATAGTCTAACCAATTCTCCTGCATTATTTATGGAATTAATGAATAGGATTTTCCATGGCCGTATTGATACCATCATGGTAGTCTTTTTTGTGACATCCTTATTTTATCTATGTTTGAGGAGGATCAGGTGCATTATATGAGAACAGTTTTGAGCATGTTGAGAAATCATAAATATTATTCCAAGAACCCAAAATGTAATTTCAGGTTTTGGATGTGAAATTATTTGGACACATGGTGTTAGAACATGGTATTTAAGTTGAACATGAAAATTTGAATTCTCTTATTAGATGGTAACATGCATGAAATTTTTTCGTGATTCGAATCTTCTTATGTATAGATTAGAAATATCCTTAGTTCATTAAGGGTACATCAATTTTTGATTCTCTAATATATACGATAACTTATAAGGAAGTAAATGTTTCTTAGGATGAAAATTTATGGATTTATTTTATTGAGATGAAAATAATTTTGACTACTGCACCAGTGTAGACTCTTCTAGAGATCAGGTATGGCTATGAGGTATTTTTTTATTTAGGTTCAGGTTTGGGCTGTGTTTTTATGCAAGGTGATCATGTTGTTGCCAACATTTTTCATCAACTTAATCCACACTAAAATAGTTATCTGACCAAAAATATTGAAATTTCATATGTAGTGCTTGAACATAGGATTTGGTGGAATTAACTTAACATAGAAATGTTTTTCAAGATTTTAGACCACAAGATATTGAATTACATCTTCTCACTAAAAATTATGAAACTATTCTAGAATCATTGGGTGTAATACTTTCAATATTTCAACTTTGACTTCATCTATACCCCTGGGAAGGGAACTTTGATCCCATGTGATTTGATCTGGAAAATTCTCCTAACCCATATAGTAATATTCTAAATAGTGGAACAAGATATATACCTTCACATAGTTGTGTATTGGATTCAATGAATTGTGATTCAAGTATTCTTTAGCTGATGTGAAGTTGACATCCACTCTTCACGATATTGTTCCTGAATAACTGTATCTTGATGGTGAGTTATATATAATTAGTGGTTCTCTTTAAGGTGGGGAGACTGTTATTGACTGGTTGATCTCCTCCCTGGGTATCTATGCTATCAGAATAATGTTGTTGTGCCATTAGTGTCAAAGAAATATATGATGTGGGATTTCCATAATTATTAGTGGGAATTTCACCCAAGAACCACAAAGAAGTTCTATGACATGAGAGATCATTTTTAGAGACCAGTTATGGGATTGGGAACATATGATTTTCTCTCTAATTATTTTACATACTAGTAGGTTTTTTACTGAGCACCAGAAACTTTCGGGACTGATTTAGCCACATCCAGTGCCTACTTGGAAGTGGTATGAGTTCTCTATAGACTGTGTGGTTGAGTTTTCCCATACCAAGATTGGTGACTAAATGTTATTCTAATTTTGTCCTTGATTGGGTTATTAGAAGCATCAAATTTAAGATAATCATGATCTTAATTTTTATTACATTTTTGGTTGTTGATAAGGTGTGGAATGTTTGTGATCATTTTTTACTTCCATCACAGCTGACATTGATACTCAACAAGTTCCATGTATCTCACCTCTGAAAGTATATATCTTATCCTACTCACATATTTAGTTTGTGTGATCTTGAGGTTGAAAATTATTTATCTATTAATGAATGACCATCAACGATAAATGATTATGAACCAAAGGTACATTGGGATAGGATTATATGTTTGGTTCATGTGTTGTTGACGTTTAGTTTTTATAATCATGAGTCATGGGACATGGAGGCACTAATAATAGTGTTTTGGCCTCATCTTCTTGCCATGGAATCCTAGATGTAGGATTTCTGGGGATATAAAGTTTCTATTCTAGGGTGGTTGAAACATCTTATTAATTTTTTAATATTTTCATAAACCCATATTTTATAAAATATTTGGTTGTCTTTTTTGGGGTTGATTTTTGTGAAATTGTAAAATTTTTTAATGTTTCTAGGATAGTTCATAGTTTGAATATGATTTTCCCAAACAGTGAGCCCTGACAAGCCAAATCATAAAAATCAATAAAGTGGGATTTTAAATGGTTGGTGCAAGTTTTTTCAGACCATTCACTCTCTTAATAAAAACTATGTGACCCATTTAAAGGGGTGAACAACCAGGCCACATGTTTTGTTCTAACAGTGTGGATCTAACAATCTTACTGTACACCTCTTTTAATCAATCATAAAATATATAATAAAAACAATATAACCCAAATTTAGGTGTATAATAGTCCTAGAAAGACCCACAAAATAATTATTCATCCCCAGGATCTCATATGACCTGTTCTTGGTCCCTTGGAACCCTCCTAGAAGTGATTACAAGCTTGAAAACCACTGTTCGATCTCTTAACAGTTAGTTTCTTCACCTAGTTCTCTATCTCCGGGTCAATCCTATTTTATCCATAGGGATTTATATATTTTCTTGTGTTGTTTGATGATCTAATACCAATTGTTTTGGATTTAAAAATATGTTTGATTCTTGCCTTCCAAGATTTTGTGTTCAAATTTTGTTATTGACAAATCCTGATTAGTGTTTGGTGAATCAAGATATAGTTATCCCAAGGTAGTTGGATCCATCATTTTTTCAAATTTATAATAAATATAAATTTATGTTATTTAAATTCATTTGTTTTCATTAAATTCAATTGATTAATTTCAATTATATTTATTGTAATTGGTTTTTTACGATACCTGATTTCAATTGAATTGTGTTTTAAAATGGAATTATGGGATGAAATTTTCAAAAAACTTAGTTCCATTGAATTGGGTTATGTTTATGGAAATTGATGAAAAAAATAGTTTTAATTTAAATCATGAAATGGTGTTGATGTAAAAATTTTGAAATACCCAAACTCCATGGAATCATGTGGTTGTTGAGAACTTGATGGAAATTGTTTGAAATTAAAATTGTAAATTTAATTGTGTAAGTGGATTGTGAAATTGAATTGTGAATTGATTTGAAATCCATTTTTGGGAAAATAGATTCAAATTTTTTTAATATAAAATATAATGTTTTATCTTGGTGAAAAGGAATGTTTGAATAAAAACACGATTTGGATTTAAAATGGAAAATTTGAGTTTTTGAAATCTAGGAATGGGATTTAATTGCATTATATGGTTGCCTAAAATAAATTTCACAACATTTAATTTTATTAGAGAAAATGAAATACTTGGTAGTTAGTAATTTATTTGGGATAAACACATTAGGATGTTAATTCCCTAACATTGGACTGATGCTTTCCTACTATAACAAAAGCATTAGTAAGCACATCGTTTTCCTCAGTACGATACTGTTGAGTCCTCACTTTTTTGTGGTGAGGGAAGTATGTTCAAATTGTAGTTTATCAATGGAGAGTGTAATGATCACATAACATATAACTATCATACCTCTTAAAAGAGGATCATGTTTCTCTTATATTTATATATGACATATAAATGTATGTAACTGTTTGTAAACTATTTTTCATATGTTTAGATTTATATGGAATGTTTTATATAAAAATGATTATTTAATCCATTTTTATAAGGAACTAGTTGTTTAAAAAATTTATATCTTTTTAAATGTATTAAATCATTTTAAAGGTAAACTATGATTTACTTAAATATAATTTTTATATGATAAAACTATTTATTTAAAAATTTAAATCACTTTATTTGGTTAATTTAAAATTGGAATATATTAATAATCCTTACTGTGACCCTACTGGGATTTTATGTCACACCCTTCATATAGTATCAAGTGGTTATATATTATCTCTTTACAAGATTGAAGAGGGGTAATGAACATCTTAGAGGAGGTTCTATATTTTGATCTTTGGAGTTGTAGAGTTGTATATTGTGGGACTTTGGTTCTTTATGTATCCTATTTTACTGGTATTTTTTAGTAATTTTTGGTTGTTTATACCCTTTTAAATTCTGTAACACATATCCTAGTGAGTTTATATTGTTTGCATACTGATTTATTACTATTATTTATAATTTTTTGTGAAAAAATTAATCCCAATTGTGTTTTTGTATGATGTTAGATGCTAGTCACCAACTAGTGGGGATCCAAAACTCCCTTCAAGCCTTGTCAGGACTAGCTCGATTACTGCGTTAACCAGGTACCCGAGCTGGTTCATAACACAAAAATTAACATTATCTTTAGTTCCTTGTAAATTTTACAAAATTTATCTATACAAAGTAACATGATCCATTTTGAGAAAAATTATTTTTTATATTTGAAATCCATGGTAATAAATCCATAAATAATTGATAATATGCATCCAAACCAAAAACAATTGTGTATCTCTATCATGACGGTTAGTCTAGACTAATGATAAACTACTTACATCATTAAAGGATCCACTAATATACCCTCACTTGAGACTATATAACCCAAAAATGTGTCTTCTTAGAGAACATTCACACTTAGTAAATTTTCAATACAAGTTATCATTTATTAATTTCTTTCGTATAATCCTTGAGTGATATTTACACTCTTCCTTTCTTTTTGAATATTTATTTATATCATTTATAAAGAATACAAAAAATGGGGTTGGTACTCTCTAAAGGCTCTTGTGATTAAATCAATAAGGATAAAAATGTAATTAGTAAGACCAAATTTCATCATTATACACTCATAGTTTACATAACTCATATTGATGATTTATTTGTGGATATCCTACTTATTGGTAATAAATTGATTTTGTTTAGAGTAAAGGTTATTTTACGAAAAGAATCAACATTAATATAATCAGTCAAACAAGTCATAAATATGGGGTATAAGAGGCATAATATTGAGAGTGATAATGTTATGATCTATAAAATCAATGTAGATCCTCATTGATCTATCTTTCGTCTGAACAAAAAGAACAAGTTCTGCCTAAGGTGATTCACATAGTATAATGAATTAATTTTCAGTATTATCATCGAGTATGTTATTTAATTCCATTTAGTCAATCAGGGATATTCTATATGGACTCTATGAAATAAGTGTAATCAGGTTATGACTTCAATTGAAAACACAACTTCATAATTTGGTAGAAAACTAGGAATCTTTTCCAAAAATAAATTTACAAACAAACAAAATTTATAAATATCATTGATATGGAGTTCGACTCCAAAAATATGAGGTAGAAACCACTTTTGAAATAGAATCAAGAATCATTTAATTTATGTGATTTCCATCATAAATTCATATTATCTTTAGGTTGATATAAAATCATATGTTGTTTCAGAATATCAAACATGGATTTCCTTATAAATTGATGTCATATTTATATAAATAAGGAAAATCCATGTATAATAGGACATCAAAAGAAAACAAAGGGATAATAATTAGTTTCTCATGGATAAATTCCCAAAGATTCCAATTGGAGAATAATCATAGACATTAGATGAGATCAACTTACAATTTAGGATTTTCACTACAAATTCAAAATCTAATCGTTGAGGAGGTATTATTATACACCTATAAATTTTTCCATATATAAAACTATTGGTATATCAAGAAGAGAAGAAGTCATTAATATTTATATATTGTATGGAAAGAGTACTTTTCACCACTTGTAATTATACCCCACTTCAATAAATGTGATAACATGAAATTTACCTTTTTATCTTGGATTTTGAGGTTGCTAATGTAGATCATTTTCATTAACTTTTAGATTTGATCACGATTTAGCATAATACCCATACCAATTCCTTTTGAATCACAAGAATGTGGGTGGTGATGTCTGTGGTTATTTTTTTCTTTTATTAACTAAATTATAAATCCCATTAATTTGGAAATTTATTTCATGATGACGTTCATTTCCACAAAATAAAACATTTATTATTCCCATTAATACAATTTCTTCCATGTTTCCTTACACACATCAAGCATGAAAGAAATATCATCTTTTTCTCTCAATAGATTTTATAATTTCCTTTAAATTCAGTCATTCTTTTATTGTCAAAAAAATGATATTGATGGGTAAATATAATATCAATCTCCATCATGATATCACATTGAAGGATTTCTTCATATCTAATGATATCGATTACGGATAAATCCCTACACCAGTTTGGTGTAAATAAACTGAATAATCGATCAAGTTTACATTCATAATGGTTGATGATAACATAATAGTACCTCAGTTTCCTTTTAAATGTATCCCTACTTGTACAAATAGATTCAACAACTTCCTGCTTTATTCTATGGAATCATTCTCGATTTTCAATGAATAATATGAGGATTATACAAATTAAAGAAATAGATCATAGACTCATCCCACTATATGGAGTCAATTTTATATTTTTTCAATGAGTTATTGTTAATATTACACCATTTATCCAATTCACCTTCTAAATGACAAATAAAAAGAATCACTTTTTCATGTTCCAAACACCTTAGATTGGAAAATATCTTTGAAGTGGTAGTTATAAAAACCATTGTATTTCTTACACATAAGTTTATGATTCAATACATAAGAATTAAAATACAAAATATCCCATAGATTGATATGTCTAGTGTATTTGGGTGATTAGGTACATTATATAACAACTTAAAATAGTAATACATTTTAATTTTTGGAAACTACCTTAACATGCGCATAATATTTCATTGTCCATAAAACATCATGGGATAACATGGTGTAAAACATAAAAAAAGGATGATATATAAAGAATATTAAGGGAATAAACAAAAAATATCATGAATAATGTATTAAATTTTAGGAAATTAGAATTTTAATGGGATATTAGAGGCGTGATGAACATAAACAATAATAATGAGGCATGACATAACATAATTAAATAATGGCAACATGGGAATGTGGAAACAGCTTTAAACATTACATAATAAGCATTATTTGTGGTTAAACACTAAGATATTATAAAATAATGTTATTAGGAAAACAAAACATGAACTATAGATGTCATATCATGAGATTAAAATATTACCAAATAAAATGGATTGCTATAATATTCTATGTGTGCCTATCACTTTGAAATTATGTATATGAATAAGTGTGTCGGAAAGATCATACTATATAAGGATGTAATTTAACAATTTTATCCCAAAGACTGTGAAGTGTGGGTTAAAAATATTTTTCTACACAATAAATGAAGTATATGTAAATCCATTGGAACACCCTTCAGTGTAAATGGGGGTTGATATTCACAAAAAATTAATTTGCATGAAAAATAACATTAAAATTTCGCAATCACGCAGTCAGTAAATAAATATTAATAAAAAATTGGTGAAAAAATAAGTGGTATATCATGAATTTTAAATAAAATAGTGAGTAATAGTGATGTGAAAAAATATTTCCCAATGTTATGAATTGGTAATTAATTGGAGTAAATGAAGATGTTTTTGGAATAAAGAGAAGACATAAACAAACCTTTACCTTGGGATGGTTATTCCAAAAGCATGTTAGGAGATTCATGAGGGATTGGGGGAAACATTGGAAGAATTTTTGGATGATAAAATAGATTTGGGACACACATCAAGGTATTTTAGTGAAGAGTAAGGGGATCAAGGGTGGGATTATATAGGAATGGAGAGGGGAGGTAATTTTTATTTCCCAAACATAGGTTTTGGAATATATTTAATAATGTGATCAGAACCACAAATATTCCCTTGGTTTTTTACCATAGATTATAAAAAAATTATTTATTTTAATTATTTATTATTTTAAAGGGACAACCTTATTATAAAATTACCCATGGTGTTGTTGAAGTGATTTGTGATTTAAATAAAATATTTGAAAAACTAAAAATATAATATAGATTTTGAATGATTCATACATGATTTATAAAATTTAAAAAATAACCTAAAATTAGCATTATTTTAAAGGGGAGTAATATATATGGTATGAAATAATCTTTTTTATCATTTATCACAAAACGTTTAGGGAATTATGATGACATTATACACACTGTATATTTATACTGTAAATAATTTTTAACTGAAAATTTGACTGTCTTGGAAAATTATGAAAAAATATCCTTTCAAATATTTTGATATGACAATTAGAAAAATAATATTTATTTTATTAAAATAATTATCTAGATATGTAAATTTTCACTTTTAGAACAAGAATCGACATTTATTGATGAAATTTTTGGGTTTCTTACAATACATGTTTTCAAAGACTAATAAACATTAAATTTGAGTTCATAAAAAATATATTATCATTTATATTCAGTAAAAATTAATTAATTGTTTTATTTTATTTTATTGTGTTTTATTTTTAAAATTCATGAATTCGTTAAAAAGAAATTTCCTATTTGAAATTGGATGTTACACAAAAATATATTTTTGGTTTTATCATATCTAAAAAATAGTCATGTATAACGTAATAATAATTAGTCTTAAATGAAATCATTATTCTATTGAAATTAAAATATATATATTTATATTATAAGGGTCTTTACACACATCCATTTATTACACCATATATTTAAATAATTGTAGGGTCTTTGATTGTGATATTTTCATGGGTTGGTCTGGTGTACAAGGTTTGGTACATGATGTCATTGGGATTCAACTTCTCTTGTAAATGGTTTCACTAGTCATTAAGTTATTGGACATCAACTTATAAATTTTCAAGTGAAACTCATAGTGATGATATATCCCTTTTAATCCTAGATAAATGGGCTTTATATGGTATGATCTTGCGAGTTGAGGCCATTTCATTTTTAATCTGTTATATTTGGTATTATCAAAACCATATAATTATACTAATAATGTGATTATTGTTAAATGGGTATATAATAATTGGTTATAATTCATAATAGTATTTTAAATCTAATAGTTTATAATAAAACCAAATACCATATTGTGTATTCTATAACAATAATAGGGAATTTAACTCAATCACAAAGGAATATTTTTTATAAAATACCGGATTGTTACAATCTTCCCCCTTCAGAAATTTCTCTCTCAAAATTTTCATTTGACACACTAAAAAAGATGACAGTAATTCTGTTTCATTGCCTATTATGGTACTGAAATTTCATATTCAACTGGTGGTTTCTCTATAGCACTTTGACCAGGTGCATTGTCTTATTTCATAGTACATTGTCTCTATGATCTAATATCTCCATGAACATCTCTTTATATGAATGTTGATTCTCTAGAGGAATCACCTCTTGATTTATTACACAAAAGGGGTCTAGTATGTACTTCCTTAAGAGTGATACATGGTACCAATTATGTATTTGATATTGGTTAGTTCTTAGTTCTATCTAATAATCTATTGCTCGGATGTGATCGAGAATCTTAATAGGACAGAGGTATCTTGGAAAAAATTTCCCCTCTTCACAAATATCATGAATTTATTCCATGAAAATATATAGAGGAATACCTTATCCATAAAATTGATCTCTTGTTCTCATTGATGATTGTGATCATAGTACTTTTGTCAACATTGATCAACCCAGATGTGTTGTTGAAGGGTCCTAACTTTTTCCACCATTTCCTCAACCATCTCAGGACCTAGTAGTTTTCGTCCACTAACTTTAACTAATATGAAGGTGTTCTGCACATTTTCCCATAAAAGGGATTTATAGGGATCTATTTGGATACATAAGTGTAATATATTGTTATATGATAACTAGACTGTAGAAAGATATTGACCACATCATCCTTTTTAGTCTATTTATTATTATAGGAACATGTCCTCATGTGTTTGGATTTTCTTCTCAGATTTGTCACCAGTTTTAGAATGATAAGAAATAATGAAGCTCAACATAGTAGTTAGATCATGTTAGTGACTCTTACAGAACATGGATATAAATCATGGTTCTTGATCAGATACAATCAATAATGGTGTTCTATACAGTTTCTCCACTTCTCTAATGGATACCCTTGAATGTTGATCGGGTTAGAAATCCTATTGAATTGCAATGAAGTGAGTAGTCTTTATAAGATGGTCCACTACAACTCCTGTGGAATTATTTCATCTTTATTTATTAATAAGACTAGTGAAAAGTCCATGAACATATTTTCCAACATCTATATTAGCATGGGTAATTATTTCCTTATCTCCTTGGATGATTCCCTTTTTTCATTAACTTTTTTTCAAACAAGACAACATGATGTATAATTCATGAATCATTATCTTATTTTCCTAAAAATAGTTCTCTTAGATATATTCATACATATTAATTCTCTATGGATGTATGGATAATGTTGAACTTCATGTATCATCCTATAAATCCTTCTTTATGATCGGATTTGATGGTACACAAATTCATGACCCAAATCTTACAAGTCAATCATCAATGATTTTGAACTCCAAGGATTTCACTTATACATTCATATGAATTTACACATCATATATTTGATAATTAAATATATTATCCGGATAGAATGATTGAAAAACAATTTTTGAAAAGATTGATCATGTTCCCTCTTTTGTGATACACATGTCCATTTTTTTCAAGTCAAAGATGTTCAGATCCTTATAAATTCTTATGAGTGATAAAATTAATGCATAATTTCTAAATAGAGAATCTACCAAATTATTTTAATTCCCATGACTGTTGTAGACTGAGAAGTTATAGTCATTAATCATATCTAACCATCATCACTAGTTCATATTCATCTCTTACCATGTGACAATATCTTTGGGGCACTTATGGTTTAAATATATATATATATCCCCCTACTTCCCAAAAAGATATTCCAAGTAGATTTTCAATGTGAAGATTACTATAACTAACTATAGATAATGTGTTGGGAAGTTTTGTTTTTTAATATTCAATTAAATTGACATGAAACTATCAATTTATCATTATCCATTATTATACAGCCTAATCCCTTCTTTGGAGAATCAATGTATACCAAAAAAAGTTCCCCAAATTTGTGTAGTATAAGTAATGTTGTTGTTAGAATAATTTTTTAACTCCTTGAAACATTATTTGAATTAATTATTCCCAACCAAATTTACACTACTATGAGTTCTCTAGGCTATAATGTTCAAATTTCATGAGAAATTTCACTTAACTCGATGATAATACCCAAAGAGTACAGGGAAACTACATATTTCCATTATAGAGTTTGGTCTTAACAATACATAAATTGAATATATTTTTTATGTTTCCATGGATATACATTGTAATGTCCCCAACCAAGAAGCCACTAAACTAATGCCAATATCTGGGTCTCCACCTGAACTAAAGCACACCTCCTTGTATGCTAGAGGTTGCAGACTAGCGGTGAGGGTCTAAGAGTGTACATCGAGAGACTATACCCTCTTCACTAGACTAATCCAAAATAGAAAACAATTTTAATTGTGGAAACAATATGAACAACCAATATACATAGATTCAAAACATCTCCAAACTAGGTAAAAATTATAACTCAAAATTATCAATGTCATGAAATACTAGTTGTATAAGTGAATAAAACTGAAAAATAAGACAAATGACCAATCACCTAATAGGCCCCGAATAAAAGTCTAGATCCTTATTCATGTACATTCAGATCCCATTCAATATCCTAGGGGAGGTCCTTTTCCATTTTCCTGAACTGCAACCAAGAACTCTTATCGTGTACCCAACGATGTCCTCAATTGGATTTGAGTACAAATATCAGTAGGCCACCACCAATGGTGTCTACAAAATAACTAATCTAGTATATAGTTCTTGAAAGTAAAAAATATATTTTATGTAAACGAGGGATAGTTTGTGTTCCATTTTTTAACATGGTTTATGTAATAATGGACTAGAATTCATATCAATTATATTTCATACACCATTTTTACTACATAGTTGATTCTTATCACATGCCCTATGTGTTAGGAATATAAATCGTCTATATATGGTTCTATGTCTATCAATCATTGTACATTGTGTAAATAAATAATGTATCTATCTTACTAGGGATACACATATCACATCAACATATTATCCTAACCTCAAAGCCTCAGTCTGAGTGGAATAAAACTGTAGGGGGAATAGAGCAGCATTCCACTTCCCTAACCTGTGTATCTATGTGGTGGAGTATAGAGCCTCAGTCTAACTCGACCCGTGTGCATAGAAACTCATGTCAATACACCACTATACCAAGCCATGTTTAGATGCTTATTTTTATAATCACCACAACTATATGATAACACAACCAAGCATAAACAATTATATTAGGGATGACAATTCATAAGAAAAATGGAAATTAGTATTATTCCATATCCCATTAAATCATTTATCAATTACAACTCCTAGCCATTTTTTCAAATTCCAATTATCATGACTTGACCCATAAAGTGTGTTCAACCACCCCCATCCTTAGACAACATTGATCAATTACCATGTACTAACCCACTTATCTCATTCACCATTTTACAAGCATTTAACCATTATTCATGATAGGTTCGACACTTATAATACATAACACAATAACTTTATCACTTTCGACCCCTTTGGTTTGCCCTATGATTTTCCATGTATTAACTCAATCCATATTCATAAATTTCCTTATTCAACCATTTAATTATCTCATTTCCCTAGACAGTTACAATTTAACATTCTCAATATTTCATATGTACTAGTCCTCTTTGGAATTTCAACATAATTCCTATAACATTCGACACAGTCCCATTTAACCCAATTAACCCACATCAATTCATGCCAAAAACTCCTTTAGGAAATTAACCGAAAATGTAGCCACAAACATCATTATTCCATTAAGAACTAAATAAACAATTTATATTTTTCCTACATGCGCATCACATTATCACTTGGAAACCCTTCATTTAGCCATACCATTTTCTAGGTTCGGGAGTGCTGGATCACCCCATGGGTGGCCCTAAAATGGTCATGTCACCCTCCATGCAACCCATGGGTACTGGGAGGGGTTCAATAAATAATTTAGACAACCAAATTACCAAATAATTCTAGACATAACCAATACACCAAAAGATATAGGAAAAATATCAACACACATGTACACATATATAATAGTACTATGGGATATAACATGTAGACCACCTACCATGAATCTGATGATGAAAGATCTTCTAATCAACGCCATATATAGGAATTCAAAAACCCTTTTAAGCCTCAAACTAAATCTCACCTAAAATGGAAGGAACTTTTTCTTTCTATGGATATGAAGAAGTGATGTAAACCTTAAACAAAAAAGAGGAGAAAGATTCAGATTAGAATTTCTCGGATATTCATTCGCAACTGACAGCACTCCAAAAGGACAATTAAAGAGGTATAATGATCCATTAGATCTCTTGAGGTTTTTGGTTCACTCATAGGGTTCCACAGAGGATGGAGGAAAAATATTCCGAGTTGGTATAAAAATTTCTTAATGGCACTTTTTTAATTTCATTGAACTTTTTCGGGCAACATGATTTACCTGCATGGTTTGCCAAACCCTATGAAAAATGTGCAGAAGTTATTCCCTGAAAATAATCCTCTTCACATGGTTTCATGGGGAACTCTACACTATAATCTTAACCACATGATAACCGCGTGTAATCCTCTATCTATGTTTGTATTGTTACCTAGGATTCCCGCCCGGTTTTCACTAACCATGTGCAAACCATGAAACATGTAGAGGAACTCCCTTTTCTTCATCTTTCATGTCTTGAACCCGTAGAACACCCCTTATCCTCCACATAAACATGGTCTGACAATTATCTATTAAAAAAGAAGATTCCAAACCCAAACATAAAAAAACGTACCTTATAAAAATCTAGGATCTTGCAATCTCCCCACCTTATAACGGCTCTTCCTCGAGTCTCACTTCCAAAGAATCAATAAGTTCCATAAAAAGATGTCATTCTTCTAGTACTGCATATCCATTACCATTTTACACATTTCTAGTTTCACATCAAAATGCCCACTGAACACGGATCAAGGTCGTAGCCTTTCCCCACTTCTCATCCTCACCACAACTGCAACACGAACTATATACTCTTTAAAGATGCATCAACTTCAACCCTACCCATCCACTAAAACTCCATATAGAAATCATTGAAAAAATTTCCTAACTAACTACACAAGGAAACCTCACACGCAACATCACATTATCATGGAAGAACCAATTCGCACACACTCAGTCCTATCCTCTACAAATCTCAAGACCTGAATCGCATGGCATCATTTTCCTACATTTTCCCTAAACATTAACAATGACTGAAATCAATACCTCCCAATGGAGAATTAATGTATCTTTCAACCAAATTTTCTAACTTACATCGTTTCACTACTATTGAGAAATGATCCATCGAATCTCAAATCATATTTCAAATCACCAGATGTGTCCCAACTCACCGTGACTGATCATCCATAGGGGAAATATCCTGAATTTTCATCCATTTTCAATGTTGAAAAAATTCGTGTGAACATTATTTCACTATAAATTCAAGTAATAAGTTCAACTATACATCACTCAGGTACATTTTAATTTCCAAAAATGTACATGTCTCTACAATATAACCCTAGAGGTGTGCCACTCCCACAACACACATTCATGTTTACCATCTCGTGTTGGACCACACCTGACAAGCTTATCCCAGAACACCTACCTTTCACTGATGTTTCACTCCCCTTTATCTCCTTACCAAGGTGATTACTGACTTAAATCCGATCACTATCATATCACACACTGACTAAAGATGTTTCTAGAATTCTTGTTGAATTCCATCATCACATCATTAACGTTATCCAGACCGTCATTAGGAATAACCCTTGGAATGAAACCAAATTATATGTCAAAAGGTTTACACAACTTCACGATGTTCTAAAACCACCTGAGGAGAAGTTACCTGAGTATAACCCTAATATTCATTGGATTTTTAGAAACCCACCTCTCATTCCACAACATATTGTTATATCCAACCACACCCTTCTATGACTTCAGCACAAACATTGCAAGCATTACATGGAACCACCCTGAGCTCGAATCCAACACAAGACTCATTAATCACAATATCCAATTCCCACATTGCCTTTCTGAGAAACCTAACATGGACCACAAATGTTCCTCATGTTCCATTAATTCAACTTGATGTTCTCCTCTCCACATCCATTACTAACTCATTACTCCCCACCTTATTAGTGTCATTACCATTGTTCTCCATGAGGGATTCCAACCACTATGTCTTACACTCGATAACAAGTTGAACCCCAAAACATAGACATGTCCCTCTTTCTTTTTCCCAAAATAAGAAATTCAACATCACCCATTTCCCATTCTCAGTTTCTGTGAACGGCACCCATGACATTTTTCAACATTTGTTAAATCTTGAGGACATCACCCAAGGCCATAAAGGGTGTAAATCCCATCATCAAGCTCCACACATTCCATTTCCATGTGCGTAAACTCTATGATAAATCTCATCCAACCAAAAAAATTTCAAGTCTCTTTATGTATAGTCAGGTCTTATCAATGTACCTAGGCTGATATGAGGATATTGGGAAGGATAGTCACTAGGTGAGGTACGCTATGAAGTTGTCAAAGAACACCACAACCAACTTTTCCATTTCTGATTTTGAACTACAGAACACCATTACCTATCTTGGATCTTTTGATCCCTTAATGAATGCATCTCATCAACAGTAAAACACCACATTTTAGGTGTGAATTCTAACCCAGTCTCACCACTTCTCCATGAGCAAATCACAAGTTAGTCATGAACCAACATTTCAAGTTGCACTACTTCCACCACACTACTTGTGTTCTTATGATGCCTCCTTGAAAACTAACAACTAAAGAACAATGTTATACCACACCAATCAAACCAAAAATCTCTCAAAAAAATTCTTTTTTTGTTGTGTATCCCATCAACCACCTACAAACATAACCATGTATCTTAGTTAGTTTGTCTCATCATCCCTAAGGATACCTCTTCATATCACCCAACAACCAATACCATTCATACAAACAAGTGAAGATACATAGATATCATTACCTCTAGTGTCACCATCAAGTGAAATAATATAGCCACACTTCATTCACCCTGGTCTTTTACACTCAAAAATGACTTTGATTCATCCATTAATCGTCATTCAAAATGGGGAGTCAAAAATCCATATGGTCTAACCCTTTGAAAAAAACCATACCTCCGATCACAACACTTTGGTTATCTTATGAAAAACTAGGAAAAAAGATTCCATTTTCCAAAACAATGTTGTAATTAGTATCCATTAAAACCATCTTTGAATCATCTCCCATGCTTCATATTCCAATGAACTTACACCTCTTTCCTAAACTCCCATGAGTTTACCTTGATTTTAAGAAACTATCATCACAGAACCACAACTTTAGTAGCACCACCAACCATCAGCCTTCCCACTTACCCCTCTAGGCCAAACCCACATCAAACAATACATTGAGTTCCACTATCAACTTCCTAAACAAATACATGTGGGAGACACACCCAAAATCACTTGAAACCATGTTTGACCTCTCTCTTAGGTCACCTTGATTGTTGGATGATAAAAACTCCCTAGACTACAGTAATAATAGGAAAATACATTGGTTCTCTATATAAATTATGCATATCACGACATGTACAAAGAAATTCTCATTAATAGAACTCTCACCCCTCATTCTGGTGCACAATGACCCCATCTCAGCAATCAAACAAGTAATCTAGGTTCTGTACCAAATGTGTACACCTTCATCAGAACTACGAGTAAAAAAATCCACTTCTAGATTTTGAACGTAACTCACTTGGCCTATACTAACATGGTCTCTTAGGCCTAGACACCATCCTTAGGGTCTATAGTGCAATCCTAATAGTCACAAACCATGATTGTTTCCACACTCACAATACCGAACAATGCCTCACAACCCAACAGACAAAACCCTACCAAGGGTTCCCTAAACACTATACCTAGGGTATATCATAACTAGAAATTCCTCACAATCCAAATACAAATTATCAAACTAGATCACTCCCACCACCCCTACCAACACATACAAGGATCAAACTAAAAACTTAATGGATACCCATTATTTACCTCAATCATTATAATTTTAAACTTCTTGTTCACCCAGTGCATTGAATAATGACCGATAGGATTTAACCACATATTGAAAGATCTCATGATATCAACCATAAAAAATCCATTATTCATAATCTATCTTAATGGTCATCATCAAACATTGAACACTACCATGTGCGATAATTATAGTAGGTCATGGTCAACAAGGGGTAACCAGTTCACTTAATCAGAAGTATTTCATCAACACCTCTTCACACCACTTCCAAATTTTATATAAGATTATTCCCTCTTAGGCACAATTCCCTTTTCATAAAATGTTGATATTGTTATTTTAACTCATTTATTCCTTTAATTAGGCAAAATTCTTTAACAATTTTTATGGTCATTATGAAATATTTTTCTTTTAGACACCGATTGAACAATTGAAATTTATCATATCCCTAAATGTTAACCCAATAATAAAATTTATTTATACATGATATTCCTTAACTATTGATTTTCATTATTTTCATTCACTCACATACATTACAATTATTAGGCATTATTTTCTTCAGATTTATCATGGATGTGAACTGCATTCTACTCTCAATGCCCCGCACACCCAATCCGGGTGTCTTCCTATAACAACGTATGCCTCCTATATACTTAGGTTCTTAAGATTATTCAAGAATAGACAACCTCGTATCATTCCAAAAATTAACAATATATCATAAATTAATCATATAACAAAATATGTGCATCACCAATTAGTGAAATATCATTCCTCAATAATAAAACACATCAAGAACAATAATTCCCACCCAGGGTGACTTGGGATTTCCTTCATAGATGGGTTAGCGACTCCCAAGAACATTCTCATTAACAAGTCCTAAAACATCCTAATATATTGTATACCATCCCCAAATATTATTAATGACAAACTAACTCCTCTGATATCACTTTTTAACATCCCTAACCCAAAATATACTAAACTAGTTCCCCGAGCTAGGTCACCACATGAACTCAAGCACACCTCCCCGTATGCGAGAGGTTGCTGACTAGCGGCAAGGGTAGAATATGATACTTGGGGAGACTATACCCTCTTTACCCATGTAAGAAATAATAAAAAATAATTTAAATAGTTACAACAATATAAAACACTAATAAATATACAATCCAAACATCTCCCAACTAGGTACAAACCATAAGTCAATATTAAAAATGTCATGAAATGCTAACAATGTAAGGTAATAAAACCCAAAAATAAGTAAAATCATGAATCCCAAAATGGATCTTGGCTCCATGTATGGATCCTTTTTCATTTAAATTCAGTGATGAACTCAAAATCCTAGGGTAGGGCCTTTTCCATTGTCCTCACATGCAACCAAGAAGTCTGCTTGGGTAACAAATGGTGGAATGAGTAGGGTATGAGTAAAACATTTAGTAGGAAACCATGAATGGTGTCTATAAAATATACATTCTAATAGATAGTGCATGTAAGTAAAATATAAATGGTACATGAACACAGGATAGTTCGGGTTCCCTTTGTTAAGATGGATCATTTAATTAATGACTAGTATTCATCCCAGTTTCATTTTTATACCAGTTTTACTACATATTCCATTCTTATAACATGCTCTTTGGGTTAGGATTATACATCATCTTTAAAAGAGTTTAATGAAATCAATCATTATGCATAGTGGAAAAATAATGTCCTTATCTCGCTATGAATATACATATCCCATGAACACATTATCCTCACATTGAAGCCTCTACTCGGGTGGAATGTAGCAGTTATGGTAATAGAGCATCCATCCCTTTCCCTAACATGTGCATCTATGGGGTGGAGTTTAGAGACTCAGTATAAATCAACATGTGGTCATAGGACCTCATGTTAATACCCCACTCTTCCAATCCATGTGAACATACATATTTATCCAATAACCCCAACTGTACCATAACATAACCAAGAAAATACAATGCCATTAGAGGTCAAAATTCATAACAACCAACATAGGAATTAATACTATTTTATAACCCATTAATTAATTTACAAATTATAATTCATATTTATTTATCCATATTCTCATTATCTTTCCTTAAGACATTAATTGTGTTCAACCTCCCCCATCCTAGCCATAATTCATCAATTACCATGTATTAATAAACTTATCCCATTCTCCATTACATTATCATTTAACCCCTGTGAATTTTATGATCAAATCATATAATATATAGAAAATCACATTATCACATTCAACCCATTAGGAATTCCCCATGATATCCCATGTATTAACTCATTATATATTTATAAATTCACTTAGGAAACTATTTAAATGCCTCATTTACCAAGAAACATCCAATATAAAATGCTCAACATTTCATATGTACTGGTCCTCTTTATTATTTCAAAATAATTCCTATACCATTTAACAAAATCCCATTCAACCCAATTACCCCCACTTCAATTCAGGCCAAACATCCATTTATGAAATTACCCAAAAAACCTTGATAAAACATAAATATTCCACTTACAACTAAATCGTCAATTTGTCTATTTTCTATAATGGCATCACGTTATCACTATTAAACCCTTCAATTATCCCTACATTTTTCTAGGTTTGTTAGTGCCGACGCACCCCATGGGTGGACCTAAAATGGTCAATGAATCCTTTATGCTTCCCATGAGGACCATAAGGGGTTCAAGAAATCATTTAGAAACCCAATTTTCTAAATAATACTCAAGGTAACCAATACAAAACAATAGAAAGAAAAATATCAACATACATGGAAAAATAATTAAAAAAACTCTTGGAAACAACTTGTACACATCCCACCTCAAATCCGATGATGAAAATGCTCTTAATCGAATCCATTGATCAAAATTATACAACCCTTTTAAGACATAACCTAAATCACCTAAAAAATTAATGTTTGAGAGTATCATAAGGATATGGATAGGAAATGAATACCTTCATCAAAAATGTGAGGCAATAGTGGGATAGCCTTACCCGGATCTTTGTTTCGAAACTGACAACACTCTAAATGGTCATGAAATGAGGTAGATTGATCCATGAGAGGTATTGATGATCTGAGTTAAATCCTAGGGTTCTAAGGAGGAAGGAGGAGGAAAATACAGAGTTTGTATAATTATCATATAATGGGAAATTTTTAATATCTTCTAACCTGTCTAGGCTGCATGGTTTACATGCATGGTTTGTCGAACCGTGTGCAAACCATGCAGAATATACTGCCTAAAAATAACCCCATTCACATGGTTTCCAAGGGAACTCTACATGGATATTATAACTATGTGATAATTATGCATAAGACTATGGATATGGATACACGGTTTCCTAGGATTTCTACATATTTATCATGATCTATTCTCAAACCATGAAACATGCACATGAACTCCATTTTCTTCCTCTTTAATTTCCCAAACCCATAGAACACCCCCATGCCTTCATATAAACATTGGGAGATAATTATCTATCCAATAAAAGAAGAAAAAAGAATAAGGAAACAAAAAAAATACCTTAAGAATTTCATGGATCTTACATACCTTAACTAATTATACCATGTCCCCTGAAAGAAATTTCTATGGACCAAAACTCATAGTTATTGTTATTTTAATCCATCTTATATTTTCATATGTTATTTATAATAGTTCATGGATGCTCCCCATGGTCCTCATTCATTTTAGAGTGTATTATAATTTCATCTACAAAGAATACAAAAAAAATAAATGTAATCTATAAATACTCTATTAATCACCCCATAAATAATTTTGGTACATTAGGGAGTCCGAATGGCCTTAATATGAACTTATAGTGATTTTACCGTGTATAGAAAGTTGTATTGGGTTTATCCTCCTTCTTCACCATAACATGATGATTCCATGAACAATGATACACCTTGGGGATGTTTTTGGGTCCATGTAACTAATCAAAAAAGCATAAATCTTTAGAAGAGGATACCTGTTCATTATCTTGATTGTGTTAATATTTCTTTAATCAATGAAAAGCTACATCGGCCTATCCGTTATATTAACAATGAGAATAGGTGAAAGATATAATGAATCAATTGGGTGTATGAACCCTTTTTCTAGAATCTCATTTAGTTGTTTAATAGGATACTCATGTTACACAAGAACAATCCTATAGATACTCTTGTATATTTCTAAATCCCCATGTATTATCTCAATTGAAAATTCAACCTCTCAGTTTGAATAATGTCATAAAATTCTTCGTGGAACACACTAGAATATTCCCTCACAATTGGAATGAATTAAAGGACGATATTTTACAAAAAAAATTACTATTTTAATTACATATCAATGTTCAGTGGAAAATAATATCAATGCTTGAGATTTTCATGCTAAATAAGATTCATCCTCCTCCTTATTCTTGTATTGAATCAAAGGATGATTCACAATAAAGATAGTGATTTCATTCTACAAGAAATATGTGTTGAATATATATAAGTATGTTAAATGCATACCCAAAATTGCATCAAATCCCACTAAAGGGAGTATCTAATGGCATATTGTAAAATTCATCCCATAAATTTTATTGTGGTAGGATTTATATAGTTTGGAAAAAATAATTTTCAGATTTGTGATTTTCTCTATAAAAATATACATCTATGATTTTTGTGGTGATTGTATAGTTCTAATATACATATGTAATATGAACGAAGTTATATAACTATAATAAAAAATATTTGATTTCTATTGTTGAATCAACGACTAGATTAACTTTCACCGCTTCATTATTCGGTTTCACCTTAGTGGTTGCGATGGAAGATGTCCTCCCTTTCTCCCATTGAGGTTTTTTCATTGATTATCCCTGAAAAACATCATATTGGTGTTTTTTTTGATAATATCGTTGTTCATTATGGTTGAAACATTTGAAAATCTCTTAAAAGTAGAGTCAAGCATACCTCTCTTCCATTACATTGGCGGGTTTCTCCGGTCTACAATCACTGGTTAGGTTCCCATTCATTCTGCACCTAAATAATTTTATCATTCACATTACGTAATGTATGTGGTGTTTCTTTCCACACAATTTTGAAGTTATATATTTTAATTTCTTAAAACAATTATATTTATCTGTTTCACTACCAACAATAAACATCATTTTTTCTTCTTATCCTAATGAGACACTTATGATTTATTGGTCTCTATTTTGACTTTGAGGGTACATCGAAAAATTTCCTCATAACTGTGAATATCTTTAATCACCAGGGATTTTTTAATACTTGATTTTATACCCCCAAAAAGTAGTGAGTATTTCATTTAATGGAAATAACAAATCCAATGGTGTATCATGCAAGTATTTAAAAGTATTCCTCATGTTGCCCAATGGATTCATCATTTTTTCTTGAGGGAATTTAAATCCCTTCAATTTTTGTCAGAGAGAGTGATGAAAATATTTACAATGTTCTATTTCTAGAATTCTTTGCACCCCCTCAATTTGATATCTTCCTCGGGAATTGTATTCTTGATTAATATCCGCCACATTTCATCTACACCATCCATGTTATAAACATACAGCTTGACCATCTCATACTCAAAATATTGATGGATGGGGAAGATCTTATCAATTGAGTTGATCAATTGATCCTCAACTAAGGGATCAGATGATCCATTTAAAGATAGAGGCCTTTTTCATAATGGTTTTAGTGGAATCTTCTCCTTAGGTGGATTTGGGAATTCCTCTTGATTAAGGTTAATATTCACAAATTGAGTCAAATAAGAGAATACCATCACAATGTACATGACTCCTTACTATAATGGGTTGGTAATATCATTTGGGAAGCCATAATAGTTTCATTCCAATTGGTTTTTTGTACAGTTCCTTCTATTTCTGGCAATTGGCTATATTAAATATAACATTTAGTGATGTGTACCTTTAAACTATTAGACACATAAATGGGAATTTTTTAACATGAATGGGTTAATTTTCTAATGTCATGTATTTCTGTAACTTATGAATATGTAGGATTAAATCTCTGTTATCCATGATTTATTTTCTAACATTGATTATTATAGGAATTTTTATTCCCTCAATAATAATTTGTAATGAAATTATTAATTTACCAATGAATTTCCACCAAGAGTGTTAAGACAAGTGTTCTGCAAGACCAATTTTCATTCTCTAGTTCAAGATTGAGCATACCACAATACAGTATGTTAGAGTGCTACCCCTTAATACATATATTCAAGATCCACATACACTTATAGTGTCTACAAAAGAATTTACATTCCAAGAATACACTTACAATATAATTAACCAAAACTTATTGATTTATTATTAGGTTTAGTGTTATCCATAAATAAATATATGTGTTTTCTATTATCCTAATCCAAAATATAATAATCATTAATTTAATAGAAACTATGAAAATACATTCCATTATTACAAATAAATTCAGAATTTATTTCATAATAATACACATAAAAAACCATAATATTGATATGTTATGTTTCACTGAGTAAATACTTACATTACATAACAACATAAAATAAAGGGTTCATCAAAACTATAGAAAACTTTTTTAACTTGTTCATAATATTTCATCATACATCAAACAACATGGGATAACCGAGGGACATACATAATAAATTTTTTAACTATAAATTCCAATAAGAGAATAAAAATATTAATATGAAGAAATTATTACATGTTCAAATTATATTAATTTAAATATGATATAAATAATATGAGATTCATAAACATGAACAATGACGCATGATATAGCATGATCACGAAATAGAGATATTAGAATGTGGAATCAACATTAAATATGACATCATAAACAAAAGTCAAGGATAAACACTATTAAATTATATCATAATGTTATTAGTATAACCTCATAAACACTATAAATTCCCTCTCATTATACTAATACATTACCCAATGCATTAGATTGCTATATAATTCTTTTCTCACTCGTCTTTTTCATAACATGTACATGAATATGTGTGCCACAAAGATCATACCAAAAAGAATTTTTTTCCCCAATATTTATCACATGATCAAGGAGATTACACTAAAAATATGGAATTTAAAAATAAATTATATATAGTTAAATATATGTGAATAACCTTGAGTAAAAATGGTGGTGATATTCACAATGAAATTGTTTGTCCTGAAAAATCATAGCACAATTTCATCAGTATGAATGTAGCAGATAATGATTAATATAATGGTTTATTGATCCTAGATGGGGTATATCATGTTTATTAAATCAAGTTGACAGTGAGAGGGTTATGGAAAAAAATATCCTAGATTTAAGAATTCGAAAATTCATACAATTAAAAATAATATTGAAAAATGAGAATAAGGAAAAGATCTCTTACTATGAGAAGGTGATTCCAAAACAGTGGAAATAGCATATGGTTATCTTGAGAGACATTGTTAGTAATCTTGCAAAGGTATGTTAGATTAAGGAGGTCCCCTAAGTTATTTAGTGAGTAGTAAGGGGATATTTGGTGGGTTCATATAAGAACATCGAGGGGAGTTCTTTTTTATTTCCCACATATAGGTTTTGGACTATATATAACACAATGATCAAAAATAAAACCATACCATGGGTATTCCCATGATTTTTTTTAAATAGACCGTAAAAATATATTTGGCATTGGATACCCTTTATATTATGTATTATATCATTTTTTGGAACATTATGATGTAATAATACACGACGTATATTTACCTTCTATTTACTTTTTATCTATGAATTCATCTGCCTCAAAAAATTATGAAAAATTAACATAATTTTGAAATAATGATTTAAAAAATAATTTTTATTTGATAAATAATTTTTTAAATAATTTTTTTACTTTTAATACAATAATTAACCTTTATTGAGAAGTTATGGGTTATTTCTACAATAACATTTTTGAACCCATATGAAATTTAAAACTTAATTCATAAAAATTATATTATCATTCATATTTAATAAAAAATTCAATTTTATTATTTTACTAACCAATAATTTTTAATGAAAATTGATGAATTATTTGAAAAGGAATATCATAATTGAAATTTAGTGTCACGCAAACATATTGTTTTTGTTTTATTATATCAAAATAAAAATCATTTATAATGTAGATATTAATAAGAAGTAAATATAATCATTATTATATTGAAAATTAAATATAAATATTTATATCATTAGGGTCTTGATATATTTCATTTTATTAGAGAAATATATTCCTTACGTATAATGTGAGTGATGATGATTTTTCATGGGGTGGTTTGACATACAAGGTTTGTGTTGTGATATCGATGAGCTCGAAATTCTCCCATTAACTATTTCCCATAGGACTATGTTGTTGGATCTCACCTTGGGCTTCATCGAGGTAAAATCCCTTTGATTTTATATCCCTCGTTTTCTCTTATAAATAGGATTCATAGGATATGATCAAATTAGCTATAGAAAGTTCTTCCTTTGTATGTGTCAATTTTTTTTACCATAACCATATATTTAATGTAATCATTATGATCATAATTCAATTGATATATGAACAACATTTATGATTCTAAACAGTCTTTGAAATCTGATAGTATATAATAAAACTAAATTACCACATCTATTTCAATAACATTAATATTTAATTTAACTCAATCACAAAAGGAACATTATTTATAAAAGTTTGATTTGTTATAGTATTGACCCATTTCTCAATTACTAGTTTATCAAAAAACACACTAAATGTTAGTGGAAATTTACTCATGGATAACTAAATAGGATGTTGTAACCTCTTATTCTCATTATAAATCTCAACATGATTCATGGATTGAGAAGACTATGTATGAAAAGAAACAAGACAGTTCATTAAATATCCCACAAAATTTGGTTTCATAGGAAAACAAAAAATTTATTTTCTATCACATTCAATTTTAAGAAGGTTTCTTCTAGTTCTAAACATTTCATAAAAAAAAAATAATGTACAATAATTATAGCAGGAAATAATATAATCATGAAAAAACATTTATAAGGTGTATAAATCATGTCACCTTATTTTCAATATATAACACCTTATTGTTTTACATAAGTCATTAATAGTCATCATATATTCAAATCATCCAAAATTGTCATAATGAAAATGATGGTTAACATAGAAATTTCCACCAAGATTATTAAAACAGTCGTTCAGTAAGGGAACACTCCCTATGAACCAAAATAATGGATATCATATAATCAACCAATCCTTTTCAAGGTTATTACCCCTAAATGCATTTGTTCAAAATCAACATCATCATATAGTATCCTGATAAGTATTTTTTCTCAAAAAACCTAAATGATTTCATTATCATAACATATGTCATTATCTTATACTTATTGTTATCCTAGGGGTTCTACCAAAAAATTTCACAAACTAGTATCCAAATGTAATTACACATTTCTTTATTACAAACTATAGGTACACATACATTTCATATATAAATATAAAATATTATTAGATTAATATTTATTACATAATATTATAATCCATTCCAAAATTATATAGTTTATGTATATTTCTATATTTGGATACAATAACAACTTCTTAAAAATATATCTAAATAATATATCACAACATTTTTCTTAACTAGGATCATTCTTAGTCATTATCATTATAATAACCTTGGGAAGGGAAACATAAGAAAGGGAAATCTTTGATTCTTAGTAAGCCTAAAGAAGGTAGATATCACTTATCACTTGAATATATCATGATCTTAACATTTTAAATCTATTCCTTTTATATAATAAATCATAATCTTGGGTCATAGAATAATTATTGGAAGTTTATAAGAATTTAATAAAAATGTGTCAAATAATATGATTCATAAAAGAATAAAATTGGCATAGGATATAAGTTTTTTTGAATAAACATAATCATTGAAAATAATTTCCTTGATCAAGTATCACTATCAAAACTATCATAGTGGATTTGGTTTAATTTCCATTTAATCACAACCTTAGTTAAGGTTCAATCCCAATATTACTGTAGTGGAAAAAGTCCCTTAATAAACTAGTTTTATTCCAAATGAAAATCTTTATTATCTATTGAGATATGCATTTTTTCCCAAGGTATTAGAGGGATATATAATTAATGGACTGAAAATAAGATAATTAAAATCATACATATGTGTTCTATTAGATTATAAAACATTCACCATAGAATAAAAAATGTATAGGAAATTAGTTTCACAAAAAAATATAAAATTCCATCAATTAAAAAAAATTGATTTGAAATGACTTTCATAAATATCTCATTATTTCATTATATAATAACTCATGGAAAATAAATGGGTTTTATAAAGAATTCATCCCAATATAATTATCCTAAGGTAAAGAAAATGGTTTTATAAAACTATCCTCAAAACGTCATCATCGCAATCAAACCAATGTAATAAAGTGGATGGTACCATTCTATCATATATCAACTAAATCATAAGTAACATCAAAGATATTATCATTAATGTAATATTTTTATAAAATATCATTATAGTATTTGTTAAGAAAAATACCATTTTCACATTGGAATCACATTCTTAAAAGATAATACTTTTCCAAATTATTAAGTCAAACATTTTATTTGAGATAAAAAATGTAAAATAGTAACTGAATATTAAAAACACTTACTATTCATGATTATAGAAAATTAAGGTGATTATGTGTATTCAAAAAAATATATATTTTCCATATTTTCAGTAAAGTAGTCTAATGTAACTCATTTGGAAAGATAAAAGATTATTACTTTTTATTTTTTTTATTTAAAATAATAAATTAGTACAAATTAATTTAAAAAATTATAATGTAAACTTAAAAAACATTCCTAGTTATTTTTTTAGAAAACATGGACATGGAAGAAATGGATTTTCGACTAAAGAGAGAACTAAAGCTGATTTTCAATAAAAAAATCCATTCATCACATTAACTTTTTAGGGAGAGTAAAATGAAAGGAAAAATGTTTTATATACATATAATTATAGGATAAGAAAATTCTAGTGATTTCATAGATACAATTCCAAAAAATTCCATAAACTGTACCATTGGCATAAACAATCCTAATAAATAATGATATTGTAATATAAATATCATTCCTCAAGTTAAAATTTCAAAAAATGTTACAAGAATTACTTAATGATAATTTTAAATTTATTATATCTATATTAATTAATCGTTTAAATAATTAAAATATAATATATGATCATCTTATAATATTAAAGACCCATTTATTAGTAATTCCTTAATAAAATCATTGTTTTAGAGTGTCATTCGTTTTGTTTTTATTGATAATTTTGGGTTTGTATTTTGAATAATTTTTCATTAATCATGGTTCCATTATATATAAAATTTTAATAATTATTTAAATATATTTTTTACTCATCTTATATATATATTAAACAATAAATGATATAAATAAAAAGATGAATTAAATCGTTCATGGAAATGGTAGGCTGTCTATATGCATGAATTCAATTTTCGCTTTTATATAAATAGAATTAACTAAAGTAAAAAATAATTAACCATTACCAAATCATTATTATATAATGTATTTATGAAATTTGTCCATATTTTTATCAATGTAAAGAAAAAATGAATCACATCCCATTATGGGTGGGGTAGTTCACATGTACACACCAGCGATGTTATCATTTTCCAAATGATCTGAAGAAAAGAAGGTATATTTGATATTATAATTATACAAGTGTAATAAATTCATAAAAATCATATATAAATTTTAAAAACATTATTTCTAATATTTATTTTATATAGTTATGAAAAATTAATTATATTCTTATGTTGATGCCATAGTCCACAGCTATGGACGAATGATAATTTTAGTCCCCATTTGATGGAATATAGGGTGGATATTGGAGGTCCCACAATCATAACAAAATTTAAGTATATTTATTAATATTAATATATTATTTTTTGTTGAATAATATATATTTAGAGGAGTTATAAGAAGAAGTAAATTGAAATAGGATACGGAGGAAGATTATCTCTCCTTTGGTAGGCCTCCATTAAATCCTTTATTGCAGACCCTTGGTATTGTAGTTTAAGAATATAATAACTTATAATAGATATATAGGGACATTTAGAAGATAATATTGTATTTATGGTTGATAAATAAATCTTATTGTGTTGTAAATAAGTGAAATGAGTAATTTTATTTATTTAGTGTGGAAGAGGACACACTTAGAATTTATCAAAATATAAAAATATAACAAATTCATTCTTATGAAATCTGCATAAATATGGAAAATGATTTAAATTTTTATAGTGTGACGTCTACATTTATCAAAAATATATCTTTTATAAATGTCTGATTTCAAAAAATAACCATATAATTTTTATTTAGTCCTTCTAATAAACTTTTTTTAACGTTAACTAAGTTTACATAATCTTATTGTTTTTATTAATAATTATAAACAAAAATGAATGTGGAATCATTAGAAAATTTTAAATTATAATTATAAATATTTAATATTTCTTATAAAATTCAATCTCTAATATTAACATAATTTACTTTTAGAATAATCTCATAACATGATATGAAAATGGTTTTGATGAAAAAATTATTAAGTGTACATTTTTTTAACAACATTTACCTAAAATTAATTCTAATTATAATAATTCTATTTTTAATAATATAAATGATATAATTTAAATGGTAATAGAATTTAAAAACAATATTTATTTTTTAACTTCATAAAATGAAAAATAGTTTTACATTAAATTCAGTAATTTTTTATATTCATCGAAAAGATAATATAATCTTATAATTTTATATAAATTATTTAAAATATAATTTAGAAATGTTAAATTAAAACATGCATTTTATTTTTTAAAATAAAAATTCTCAAATTGGAAAGAAATATTATTTTATTTTCTCACTAAAATATATATAAACAAATGATGAGGAAAAATAGTTTTTTAAATCTTATAAAGACATTACGAAAAACAGACTAATTATATATAAATATATTTTCTTTATCTAATGAATTCAAATATATGTTTTTCAAATGTGGTTATTTGTTTTCATATCAATAATTTAATTTCAGTGTTTTAATGATATACTGTATTATTGTTCATTTATACTTGTGGTAGCATGTATCACAGGCTATTAGTGAAATTAAATTAAAATACATATATGTCATAAAATATCATGATGTAATTGATAGATATCCATTCAAATTGAGATTTGATTCTAGTGGGGAATCTTCCCCCTTATGTTAAGTTTCATTGGTGAAGAATTTTTAAATAAAATTTTGTATCTATAGAAAATCCGTCACCTTTTATGGGAATTGGAACTATAAATTCTACCAATGATTGGAGATGCCTCATTAATTGGGTGATGTGTCACTCAAAATTGACATTAATTTTGTGATATACACCTATATAGGTTTTCATCATGATGCATCATTAAGCTATCATATTTTTTGGTGATATCTAATTTTATCTAATTGTTATATATGAGGTTATATATCATTTAATCTCATTGTGTGCTCCTACTATGGGTATATCTTCATATCGTAACATTAGATAAAGCTGGTGTGGTACTACATGGTTGGGAAGAATCACTCTATATAGTGATATGATATTTATTTATTTGAATTGTAATTTTTTATATCAATAATACACATAAATTTATTTAATTTTTTTGGAAACCATTCTTGATGGCCTCCTGAGTTATAATAATACCCTAATCAAGAACTATAGTACAAAATAAAACATCATTTTTCTTGACTAATGTAACTGAGTGGGCCTTTATTATATGGATGGATGAGCTATTGGGGAATGGTTGGAGTTAGGATATAGGTCCAAACTCTATCGTTGTAATTTTTGGTGGATGTATCCTTTACATTTTCCTATGAGAAGAATTATTTGTATATGATCATTCCATAAGATATCCTTTTTATGTTTTAATGATTAGTATGACTCGTAAGACATGTACATTAGTTCATTTTGATATGTAATATTGTTGATATTTTATTTGTAATGAAATGTAATTGTGTTACCTATCATATGATATTGTATTATTTGGATGAATTCTTATTGAAATTTCTTCTAATGTTTTTTTAGATATCTATACCTGGGGGTATATCCTCCCACTGGATATATGTTAATCTAAACTTCGATCTAGATTCTTATGGCATTCTATGAGGCACACAAAATTTATGTAGCAGCCCAGTTTACTCACAGTGGAGTTGAACCTTATTAGTTAAATTATTAAGTGGTTCAGACAATTGTTTATCTGTTGTATTACTATTTGGGATTGGGAAAATAGAAGAAAAGATGTTGTAGGAACATGGTATATATCTTATTCCAAGGATTAGCACATTCATGAATGAGGGGAGCCCATGTTACTAGTGATGAGACAATTATCCTTGGTTAACTATTTTTTAATTAACTTTTCCAAATATAATTCCTTTTTATGGTTGATTTTTTGTTGTGAATTTAATCTCTTCATCCTAAGTGGAATTTAGAATGAATTATTGCTTCATTTTTGACATATATTATTAATTTCACACGTGTATTCATTACGATGATTGATATTCATAGCTAATATTTTTGGATATAATTTATGCTATTAATTTAATGTGTATGTAATAAATTATATAGTGTTTACCAATGTAACTTCTTGGGGGAACTCTACTTTAATGGTCCACGATTTATTACAATCATTGTGATCTACAATTATTGTTATGTGAGCATTTCTGAGATTATACCAGGAATGAGAATGGGTTATTTAGGCGATAATTGAGCCATGATTTGTGAGACCCTTGTATCATACGGTTTTTTTAAGTGTATATAATTTTCTAAGTATTTTTACTTATCTTAAAAAAATGATATTATACATATATTATAAATGTATCATTATTCACACAGTACAAATTATAGAGACATGAATCATTAGAAACCTCCCATTGATTGATATGAAGTAGGGGATTAGCAACTCCAATGGTAGGGGAGGTATATGATCCTGCCAATATTATTGGACATATTGATCATTATTGAAAAGTTATGCTATTATAGGTCATATTGTCTTTGAGTCCTAGGGTTCGGAGAATTATGTTGAATATATTATATATTGTCAATGGGTTACAACTTCAACATCTACCGCTCTTTACGAGTGATGGTCAATTTTAGGTACTTGATTATTGGATAGATCCTATAAAGAATATATTTGATCATATTGAGACACATTTTTGAGTTGTAGCTAAATATTTTATCCTAATATCTTTATGGTCTAGTAATATGCTTGTGGGATGTTTCGACTCAAGTAGTCCAATGTGTTCTGTTGTATTAAATGAAATTTTTGTCTTTTAAATTTAATAATTTTTTACCAAAAACTCTGAGGGATGATAAATCTATAGAGACCATGAAATTGGTGTAATATAATTTCAATAATGAAATATTTCACTCACTTATTTGATTTTATACGATGTTCACCTACAATGGTTGGTGATGAAACTATGAGGGTTAAAAAAATTTAAGATAACCTAAGCCATTTTTTATGGCCTTGTGGAAATTTATCTTAAATGAAATGTTCCATAGAGGTTGCTAATCAAGCTCTAATCACATAGTAACACTAGACTGAGTGTTGTTGTTTTAGGAATAATGGTTCCTATGGTAAGGCTAGGAATGAGTCATCAGGTAGCAAGAAGAAGAGATTTGAGGTTCCCCATTAATATAGAAATAGATATAATATCCAAAAATGGGGTTCATCAGTTACTCTAAGAGTATAACCCTCATTTGACTAATACCAATCTATTTATTAGGGGAATATATGACATGCCAATAGTAAACAACTAAAGGAGGGTTGTTGATATAGATATATGGGGAACATGTATATATATTATGTTATAATATCATAACTATGTTTCATTAATGGATCTAATTTGACCCATTGGTTTGGATAATCATTTCATGGTACCTAATGTTAGGGACCATAGAGCTATCTAGGTTATGACCTTTAGTGTAGGTGGTAAATTTTTTGAATAATTTTGGGATTCCAAACTACTTCATGCCATAGAGAAAAAATTTTCAATATAGGCAAAGGATCCATCTATTGTGTGAGTTATGATTCATGTAGCATTGGCCATAGATTCTATTTCATTTTTTACAGTTGTGTCTCACTCATTTATATATGGACATATATTTTGGGATAATTGACTTATTATAAAATAATTTTTTGGTATTATGTCTATTAATATGTTCATAGGGTTTTGATAAGAGTGTATTCAGATATTTTAAATTGGTATGTTATCTAAAAGATAGATTATTTAACTCATTGTCGATCACACAATTATTATTACCACCAGCTCTATCATTCGCATCATTTAATGTGTTTTTCATACATTCCAAAAAAGTTGGATTTTAAAGAATTCAATTTAGGACTCATAATTCATTAGTTTTTTGAAATCAAATACCAGTTGAATAACAGTTATTTTTGAGATAATAATACACATTATGTGATATTTACTCTTATTGTTTTTTAGTTTAAGGTTTTATTTTATACATATTCATAGGTGTTTAACCCCAAAATATGGATCATTTAATAATCAATATTATTCATTTAAAAGATACTATATTCATTCTACATTATAGGACAGATCATATAGAGCATCAAGAGAAAAATTCCTAATTAGAGGATCAAGAAGTAGAGGAATTTATTCATCCAAGCATATGTTCTTGGGGTGATCATGTGTTGTTGATGGGGAAGGAGGAAATAACATTGTGATTTTATATATATTAATAGATCTGGGACTAGGTGATGGTTAAAAAATTTGTATCATCATCCATATATCGATGAATTATTCCATCAATAGATAGGTGTTAGCTAGTTATCTAAGATCAACATGAGGCATTATTATGACTATCTGAGAATGAATCCCTCTAATATTTCATATATTTGTAATAATTTTTTCATCCTCTATTAGTTTCTTATAATATATTTCAAGTCCATAAACATGTTGATAGTGCTTATAGGGTGGATTAATGGGAATTTCATCATTTTTTGGATTTTTTCATCATTAGGGTTGGAAATAAATCTATTTTGTACTTATAGTAGATTTTATATCAATCTCATCATTTATATATTATTATATTTACACATTTGGATAATAATCTCTATTTAAATCTCTCCAACTTGCAGTTTTAGATTAGTGAAGTAATATTTTTAGGATATGCGATATCTAAGGAAGTCGTATTAGTGGACCTGAAGAAGGTTTAGGCTATGGTTTCTTAAAAGAATGCCAGGAACATAAATTAAATTTAATGTTTAAAATTCTTTATAGGTTACTTTTAAATCCTATAAAATTAGTTCAAAATAATAATTTTATTGGAAACTTAATTAAAACTGAACACTATATTTTAGTGAATTGCAATATATTATAAAATATTACTATTTAAATAAGTTTGTTAAAACCTATTAAATGAATTTGTGGGTATGAGTGGTATAAATTTCATTATCAAATAAAATTACAAGTTTACTACTCAATAAAATATTATTCTTTAATTATTATGAATACAAAATCTGTTTTTAGTGAAGTAATTTTACGTTTCAATAATACCCTTTCATAATAAAATGGGTCCTATTGGTTTTATGAGTAAAATTTATAATCAATTTCTTTAAGTTTGAGAAATTTTATGTTTGTAAAAAGATTTGATTTTTTAAATAATCATGTTAATAATATCCTATGTTGATATTTTAGGATTTTTTTGAATCAGGTAATTTCTTTTGAATAATAAAAAACTGATTTTTAGAGAACTGTCATTTCCATTTAAGTATTTAAAAGGTTCCATTTTTCTCTTAATTTATTATAAAATTTAAATTGATTATTTTGATTACAAATAATACAGGTATATTCATAGTAACACATTTTATTCACAATTTTAGTTAAAAATAATTTATAATTAAAAAATGTTTTTTTTGGAAAAACGTTTGTACCTTGTTTTGTGGGTAAATTTTATAAGTAATTTCTACAACTAATAGGGTTTTATTTTGATCAAATAGTTTTATATAATTTAATAATAAATTAATTTTTTTTAAAATATCAATCTTATTATAGAAATTAATGATACCAACTGTTGTAAGGAATTGTCCCCATGGTATGGGTAAATTTGGAAATAAACGTAAAAAAATAATTTGATAAGTCATGAAAAATATATATAAGAACCTACTTATTATAATTTGATGAGTTTATTTCAACCATACTAATGACATTTTAGAATTTATTTCAAATTTATTCTAATTTTATTTTCTATTGTCCTTAATATTATTTTATTTGAATAATATATACAAAATTCCATTCTCTTTGTTTTAATAAAGATAAATTTTGTTATTATGATAAAAGGAGGTTATATTTGGATATAAATGGTTCTTTTAAATTTAATTAAATAAAATTTATATGATTTATATTTAATTTTTTTTAGTGATGTTATAATTACCTTAAATGGGTATAAAATATCAATATTGTGTTTCTGTGAGAAACATAAAAAATCAAATAAATGATTTTTAAAAAATTAAAAATTTATATTTATTTTGGGGAATTATGGTTTTTCATATTTTTTATAGATAAATATAATTTGATATGTATGGGTAAAAATTTAATATTCAAATTAAATTATTGTATTTGTTTAAGTCAACTATGTTATTTTTTTCAAATATTAATTTAATAGTATCTTATGATAATAATATTTTATTAAATGCATTATAATTTATAAAAAAAATTATATTTTGATAATTTAATTTTATATGCTCTAAAATATCATCTATTTACACTTATGTGTCTCTTTTCATTTTACAGTATCACTCTCGACCCATACATTGTAAGAAAATTGATATGACTATAATCCTGTTTCCCTCAGATTCCGGGGATGACCTCCTTTTGATGGGAGATTCAAACATTACGATCGGTTTCTAACGGGTTTGTTCTTAGAACTGGAAACATCCAATTATTCCACATCCATTTGATCCTACTTTCCAATGGTAGGCACTTATTAGTTTGTGGACTGATGAGGCTTAAGAATTTGCATTGGTCGAGAGGATGGGAGGTCGGAGTCATCACATCTTTTTTAGGGGAATTATTGTCTATTCCGGGACTCTCTTTATAGATTTAAGTTATGTTCGTGAATCCTTATTATATTACAAAGTATGTAATGAGTTTTCCTTTAGATCTGAAAATCAATGATCGATATGTAGGAAATTTAGAGATTCTTTTATATGTATTCGAGGTTCTTCATCGATAGAGAATCATCTGTATTTATTAGAGATTCTTGGTCAATGGTACCCTTCGGTACATTTATATAGAAGCCTCTTGGTCATTATGATGACCATGCTGGTTTTAAAGCCACTTAGTGGGGCACATGAAGTTTATTGTCATTTAGAAGGACATGGATTATTTCAGAGTTGGGATTGAACCCGCAGACGGGCTACCTACGTATCCTTTGTTTAGAAAAGGAATCAGAACACACGTAGTTTGAGTAAGAGAATATGATGTCTATGATTGATGGCTCAAAGAAGGATGTCATAATTACTTTTACACTCTAAGCTCATGTGAGTCATGCTCGATGTGAGAAACAAGAGGTATTGGTAAAAATTAGACAGTTGTGCCATGAAAGATGCAATCATAAGAGATAATGTGGGGCTTGTGTATGTATGACTACCCAGATAAATGAAGGTTAGGATTTACCTTAGGGAAGAAATCATGGTGCATGGTCCATAAAGGTATATGTGATTCATGGAGATTTTGAATACTCTAACATGGGTCTTACTCTTGAAAAAGAGGCCCAAATTAGTAGAAGACTTATGATTTTGTTTTACTCCTGAAAAGGAATCCCAGATCAAAGGTAAATTAGGACTGGTTAAGAGAAATTATGATTGTGGCTTACTCCTAAGGAGGATGCCCAGATTTGCGACTAGGGATTACTCCTGAAAAAGAGGCATAGGTTAAGGATTATGACTAGGGCTTATTCCTGAAAAGGAGGACCAGGTTAAGGGAATTATGGTTTGGGGCTTACTGTTGAGGAGTATGCCCAAATTAGGGGACTGGGGCTTACTCCTAAAGAGGATGCCTAGATTTGAGAACTTTAAGAATAGGGGCTTAATCCTAAGGAGGATGCCCATGTTAAGAATTAAGAATGGGACTTACTCCTGAAAAGGAGGCCCAGGTTAAGGGAATTAAGTTTTGGTGCCTACTCCTGAGGAGGATGCCAAAATTAAGGGACTCGGGCTTACTCCTAAGGAGTATGCCCAGATTTAAGAACATTAAGAATTGGGGCATACTCCTAAGGAGGATGCCCAAGTTAAGAATTATTACTGGGACTTACTCCTGAAAAGGAGGGCCAGGTTAATGGAATTAAGGTTTGGGGCTTACTCTTGAAGATGATGCCCAAAATAGGGGACTGGGGCTTACTCCTAAGTAGGATGCCCATATTTGAGAACTTTAAGAATTGGGGCTTACTCCTATGGAGGATGCCCAAGTTAGGAATTATGACTGGGACTTACTCTTGAAAAGGAGGCCCAAGTCAATTGAGTTCTCTCAACTTAAAGGATGAGGTCTAATGAATGAAATCTCAATCTTTAGTGACATAAAGATGTGTAAATCACTAGCTTTTGAGAGATATTCTACAGAGTTCCTTTCAGATAAGGAATCAAAAATCAATAAATCATGCCATAAATGTCTTTGAAGAGTGTCTTGAAGATTGAATCTTGAATAGGAGTGGTGGAATGGCTTAAGAGGGGTGACATGGGTAAGAAGGGCACCCAAAAAAGACAGGGGCGCGCAAGTCCTGGTAGGTGCGCAGGTACTGCGGAGGCGCGCAAGTCCTGATCACGCAACTATGCATGTGCGACACATGGTGTACTTTCACGATGGTTAACCAGAAGGGTAATACTTGAGCGACTCTTGATTAAATCCTTTAGAATACTCTTGAGGTTTTTCCAGAAAAGGGGCGTGTAAGTTCTATTGACGGAGTAAGGCGGCGCGCAAGTGTGGCCTTCTCCCTTAAGGGCTGGCCACTCAGGCGTGCAAGTGTTGATGAGTTTAAACACTTAGGCCTTCCTCCCCATCTATAGATCTTCTGTTCTAGGTAAGAAATTACCTTAGAAGTTCTTCAGATGCTTTGAGAAGAGACTAGGGTGCCGGGAGCTCAAATATGAGTTTCTGGAAAAAAATCCTCATCGAATGGGGGGCCAACAGGGTCTATTTATAGGCAGGAGAAGACCCCGGGCAGTTATCACATAGGTCGCGCAAGTCACTTGCGTGACCATAACGCGTCGCGCAAGTGGACTTGCGTGACTATGAGGAAACATGCGCAACTTATGGGCAATCATCTCTTTGTTCATCCCATTGTCGATTTTTTCTATTTTTTGCAAAGTATGAATTAATTTGTGCTAAGTCATTTCCTTTTACATTCCATTGCACTCTGTGACAAAAAAGGAGCGTCAACAAAAGTCCCCTCTCAGAGTTGGATCCAGAGAGAAAAGAGGATTTGACTCTGAGGAGAAGAATAAATCAAATGGAAAGGTGGCGCACAAGTTAAGGCGCGTAGGGGTACGACCTTTAGTCGCCCAGGGTACGGCGCGCAGGGTTCTGGCCGCGTCTATAAATAGAGGTCCTCACTTCCATAGAGAGCATATGAATTTCCGGATTTCAAACCTTCGAGCTCTCGCCTCGCAGGTCACCTTATCCACACGGGTTTCTTTATTTTCCGGTGTTTCCTTGATGGTGTGCTGCTGTCAAGGTATCTAGGCCTGCGTGGTGATACTTGCGTGTCAAATACTTGCACGGTACATCCATACTTGCGTGCCAAGTTTTAGATTTGCGCGCCTTAATGCCTTCGCCATTTTTCTGAATTCTTTCACAGATTTTATGAAAAATAAACCCATTTAAGAGTTAGTTTATTCAACTTTTGTTCAGATTCAATGGTTCTTAGACCCTGAATAGTTGATGAACTGGCTAGCAAGCAGATTGATGACATGATGAACACTGTTGGCCATGATTACTATGATATCTGCGACAACACTTTCCCAGATTTGGCTAAGTACTTGAAGAAATATCATCTTCATTTACCACAGAGAATCTACCTGTCCCTGTATGGTCATGGTCAACTGCAAGGAGTCAATGTTCCAAATTCAAAGAACTATACACCTGAAATGCAGCTCCACTGCTAATCCTCTATTTCGGTTATGTTGTGCATTAAGAGAAACAACAATGGTGTAATCCTTCAAATTCTTCCTCTATGTCATTTCCATAAAGATATGAAAATGGAAAACCCATGGGCTGAAATGTTTTCCACTACCGGTTGGTGGAGGGAAGACAAACATGGAATTAGAGAAATATCTGAAAAGAGTAATCTCTCCAAATGGCTCATTACTTCCAATGCTCCATTCTCAAATCCATGTATCCATCTTCCAAGTCTCTTTGACAGAAACAGAGTCACTGTTTGATCAGCAGAAAATTTTCTCAAACCGCACTCAAGAACATTCTTTTACAATTGTTCCAAGAAGAGCTGGTATCACTTCTTCTCTTGTGGTATCCAGTTGAATGAATGAATTCCAAGTGGTTGCTGATGAAGCTCGGGATTCCATAAATCAAATGAAGAGTTATGTTGAAAGCCTCTTGTTATTATTGAAAAAGAGAAGAGACTCCTATTTTTGGATATCCTTCTAACTCTTGTGCATCAATGAAAAACACTTTCACCTTCACTCATTTGTACCCGCATTCTCTTTTTCTACATTCTTTATATTTTACCTAAGACAATGGGCCTAGTAAGAATAGTTTGATTTTTACTAGGATTAATGTAAATAACCCTAAAAACTTCGACCCTTTTAATTGATCAATGATACCTAAATAATAAAAAATGTATGTTTAGTGAGCAGGCAACTTGAATTTTATTCAGAGTTACCTTGCCTTTTAGGGGCAGTTTAAAGTCATGCATGTCGGACATAAAAAGCCTAATGTTTAAGGTCGAAATAGCTTTGACCGAAATGGATTAGAATTGACTCAATTCCTTGAAAATTCATCTGAATGCATATTACCATACTCAAGTATGAGGGAAAATATGTAAGCTATGACTTAAGAATATTTGAATCTGAGGAATCATATTAAAAAGAGCTAAAAGGTATTAGAAGAAGTAGTTTCCAAGAATGAAGTTACCATTATTTAACAAAACCATTAGGGGGTTGAATTATGCAGGGCCACCTAAGGGAATTGGCTGCATAGTTAAATAAAATAGTATCTTTTGGCTAACAAGTCTATTATGTAGACTGTTTATTCAAGGCCGCATATGGGCACGTGCTTCATAGTTAGGCAAAATAACTCTCAGAAATTTACTTTCCTAGTGCTAAAAGCCAGTGAAATTTTATAGAGATTCAATTCTTCCAATGTATAGATTTTTCTATATGGAAAGAGGTACTTGAATATGGAGAAGATATTTCCAAAAAAGATTATCGAAGAACTGGATGAATATCACTCCTACGAAGGTTTGACCCAAACATAGGGAAGAAGAATATAAACCATAGATTTGAATACTTTCAGATCATTAAAATAAGTTATGGGAAAAATATGTTAAGGATGGCTATTTTTTTGTGTATCCCTACATACTGTCATTTAATACAAAAAAGGAAAAAATAGTCATTCTTACCAAGAATGAAGTTACCACTATACGACAAACATTTTAGGGGGTTGAATTATGTAGGGCCACCTAAGGACATTGGATGCATAGTCAAATAATTGTATCTTTTGGCTAACAAGTCTGTTATGTAGACTGTTTATGCAAGGCCGCCTATGGGAACGTGCTGTATAGTCAGGCAAAAGAACTCTCAAAAGTTTGAAATTCTTGTGACTAGAAGTCATGAAAAGGGTTATGAGGATCTGAAAATATTTAAGGTTAGAATTATGACACATAAAGATGGGTATTGTTCAATGTATACCGAGATACACAGATCAATGTTAATGATAATCATGTTGTGGCTGGGTCCTGAATTGAAATGTTGGACTTCACTATGTATCCCATAAGGATGAGAATGAAGCCATACATAGTTCATAAACTACAGTTTAATGTTGTGTGGGACAAAAAGATTATAGATCTTAGTTTAGGGTCATAGAACTTGGACCATTGTAAGAAATACACGGTGTGTGTTCTCATGGGTACTTTTCTTCCAAGGGACTGAAAGTGGAATTTGGGGTTAGTCACAATCACTTGGGGCTGGATTCGAGGGACACTCGAACGTTCCTACGTATCCCATAAGGATGGGAATCAAGCCCACGTAGTTCTAGAAATACCCTTTGTACAAATTTGGTTCGTACATGTGAAGGGTGAAATGGGTCTTTAGTACAATGATGGTTTAACCCAAGATAAAAGGTTTGGGAATTTCCATCTATGCACGTAGTCTTTGAAATGAAACATGATTGAAAAATCAATGTAAATAATGGTTCCCTCCCAGGTGAGGGTATCAAAGAATATTGTAGTTTATTGTCATACTGGACAAAAGTGTTGTATATTTTAATGTCATATTAAAAGGATGAAAGTGAACCAATGTAAAGATATTGATTCTAGTGGAAGTTTCACAAATCAACATCATATGAGTGGAGATGAACCAATGTGAAGTGATTGGTTTTGGGCTTGAACCTTGGGAGGTTGCTTACGTACCTAGCCTAGAAGGCAAGGATCAAAGTCTGCGTAGTTCAATTAATGAATGAATTAATGATCAAGTTGTTCTTGGGGACAATGACCTAAAAAATGATGTTGGGACTTACACATGGTTAACGGCCCAGATAGAGTGTTATGGTTGAGGTTTTCTCTAAGCTCACATGAGTCATACTCGGTGTGAGAAACAAGAGGTAACAAAAACCTTAACGATGCATAGTTTAATGTCATGTAGGACATATAAAGAGACTATTCAGTTTAAAGTCTTGCAGTTAGGACTATTGGTGCTACACATTTTAGTGTCATGTAGTAGGGACAAAATACAGTTTAATGTCATGTAGGACGTATAAAGGGACTATGCAGTTTGAAGTTATGTTGTTAGGACTATTGGTGCTACACAGTTTAATGTCATGTAGCAGGGACAAAATAGAGTTTAATGTCATGTAGGACGTATAAAGGACTTTCTGTATAGTTTAGCGTCATGTAGTTAGGACGATGGGGACAATAGAGTTTAATGTCATGTTGGACAAAAGGGGTACTATGCAGTTTAATGTCATGCAGGGATGATAAAATAGTACACCATTTAATGTCATGTTGGACGCATTGGGGATTTTTTCCACAGTTTAGCATCATGTTGGATGAAAGTGCGAGTAGTTTAAGGTCATATAGGACCTTTGATGATTATGTAGTTTAACGTCTTTCCGGACGTAAGGGACTTTAATACAGTTTAGCGTCATGTAGTTATGACATCACAGTTTAACGCCTTGCTTGTCGTAAGGGACTAGCAAATAATTTAGGGCCATATGCATGGACCATAGATTATGTAGTTTAAGGTCATACAGGACCTAGTTGCAGTTTAAGGTCATTATGGACCATTTTGGAGACACAGTTTAACATCATGTCGGACCAAGTTGCAGTTTAAGGTCATACTAGACCATTTTTGTATAGTTTAACGTCATATAGCAAGGACAATCAAGGTGCTTTGCAGTTTATACAAAATACTTCTTCAAAAATCTGTCATTGGTTGTAGTAGTGATGAGTTCTTCATCCATTGAGATTATTGAATAAGCTCCATTGGAGTAGAACCTATGTATTGAATAAGGTCCTTCCCATTTTGGCTCAAGTTTGGGAGGTTTCTTTCCTGGTATCATTAGATTTACGAGAACTAATACCAATTCTCCTTGAGTGAATTAACGAAGACGAACATTTTTGTTAAATGCTCATGGTATTCGATTTTGATACACTTCCAAGTGGTGCAAAGTGAACAATATTTTCTCATCTAACCGTTCCAATTCATTCAATTGCTTTTGATATTGTTCATCTGTAGTTGATTTATCACAAATGGAAACTTTGAGCAAGGGTAGTTGAACATCAATGGGCAAGACGGCTTCCGTTCCATATACCAATGAATGTGGAGTTGACCGAGTTGCAATGCGGGTGGTAGTCTGATAAGCCCATGATGCATGAAAGAGTTTATCAGGCCATGACCTCTTATCTTTATCAACCATATTTTGCAGTATATTTGAAAGAGTCTTGTTAAAGGCTTCTATCTGGCCGTTGGCCACTGCATGATACCGAGATGAATGGTTGGATTTGATGTTGTATTCTTGATTTAACTTCTTCACCTCGAATGAATAGAAATTGCTGCCATTGTCCGTCAATATGGTATGAGGGAAACCAAATCTGGTAATGATGTTAGACTTGATGAAGCTCACAACGCATTTAGAACTGACTTCCATGAGAGGTATTGCCTCTTCCCATTTGAAAAATAATTCAGTAGCAGTAAGAATGTACTTAAACTGCTTGGTCGTAGTCGAAGGGTAAGGTCCCACCACATCCATTCCCCATGGGGAAAATGGCCATGAGTATTTATCTGTATGAAGAAACTCTGGAGGTTGATGAATGAAGTTGGCCTATACTTGTCATGAAAGAAACTTCTTTTTGAAATCTATACAATCTCGTATCATTGAAGGCCAAAAGTATCCAAGCCTTCGAATCTGATCAGAAAGTGTATGTCCAGACTCGTGGGCACTACAGACTTCAGCTTGCACTTCTTTCATGACAGCCATTGTCTCTTCACCATCAATGCATCTGAAGAGAACTCCATTAAAACAACGTTTGTAGTGAATTTTCTCTAGGTGATCTGGGCTATCATAAAGAGTAAAATTAACCACATGTCGTTGGATTTGTCCTTTCTCAGCTCTATCAGGTGGAAGTGTTCCATTTTGAAGGTATTCCCTGATAGGTGACATCCATCCTGTAGTGTGACCATACGGTTCAGGAATGGGACAAATTTCATTAATTTCCTCTGTTCTAATTCGAACATAAGGTGAAATTGCATGGTGGTGAGAAATACTGATGGTTGTATCGTCCCGATTTGGATCTTCCAGAGTTGTGGCTATATTAGCCAATACATCAGATTGATCATTTTGTGATCATGGGACCTAAGAAAATGTAGGTTCCAAAGGGAATTTTGCCATTAACTCTCTGACATAATCATACAAAGGGATTATTTCTTCTTTTTTGATGGCATAATCCCCATTGACATGTTTGATTATCAGGTCTGAATCACCTTTCACCTTTAAGTGATTCACTTGTGCTTGAAGTGATAATTCCAAACCTACGATGAGAGCTTGGTATTCTACTTCATTATTGGTACCACCTTCCCACAATAAGAAGGATTAAGGTAACAATGCCTTTTCTGGAGAAATGAGCACAATTCCTAAGCCATCTTTGTTGAATTTAGGATTTTCCATTTTCCTCCCTGTAGGACATTTGGAAGCACCATCAAAATACATTTCCCATGCCTGGGGACTTTCTTGAATAGAGAGGACATCCTCATCAGGGAGTTCAATATCTTAAGATATGTCTTCCACTGAAGGGTGATCAGCTAGAAAATAAGCCAGAGCTTGGCCCTTTATCGCCTTTTGAGACACATACTGAATGTAGAATTGCTGCAAAATAACTGCCCACCTTTCCAGATGTCCTGTAAGAATTGGACGACTTAGGATAAATTTGAACGGGTTATTGCGAGATACCAATTGGACCTCGTGATGTTGCAGGTAGTGTCTCAACTTCTGAACTGCAAAGATTAATGCCAGGAAGCACTTCTCAATACTTGAATACCGGGTTTCTGCTTCAAGCATGGTTCGACTGAGATAGTAGAGACTGTTTTCATTCCCAGCATCATTCTTTTGAGAATAAAAGGCACCCAATGATCGCTCTAGAGCTGTCACATAGAGGATAAGTGGTCTTCCTTCAACAGGTGGCATGAGTACCAGTGGAATCAATAGGTTTTTCTTGAGAATATCGAATGCTTCTTGACATTATTCAGTCCACTGGTATGTGACTCCCTTCTTCATCAATTTGGTGAAGGGTAAACTTTGTCCTACTAAATTGGCGATGAAACACCGAATATAGGCTAAGTGTCCTTGAATTACTCTTTATTCGTTCAAATTTTGAGGAGGTGACATACCAAGGATTGACTTGGTCTTCTCAGGATCAACTTCAATACCACGATGGCGTACAACAAAGGCGAGAAATTTTCTTGAGGTTACCCCAAAAGCACATTTTAAGGGGTTCATCTTCAAATTATGTTATCGAAGCATGCATAATATGACCTACAAATCAGCCAAGTGATTAGAAAGTCATTTGAATTTAACAACCAAATCATCTATATACCATTCAAAAAACTTCCCTATGAATGGTTTGAAGATACGATGCATGGAACGTTGATAAGTTGCACCTGCATTATTTAAGCCGAAGGGCATTACCCAGTAGCAAAACACACCCTGAGGGGCTCTGAAGGCTGTAGATTGCTCGTCTTTTGGGGCCATTCAGATATGATTATAGTTGGAATATCCATCCATGAAGGAAAGTTCTTCATAGCTAGTTGTTGCATCAATTAGAAGTTGTATAATCGGAACTGGGAAATCATCCTTAGGACAATGTCAATTAAGATATATGAAATCGATGCAAACTCGAATTTGTTTGTTCTTTTTCTTTATAGGGACAATATTAGCCAACCATTTTGGTTATTGAACATCTCTGACAAAGTTATATTTGATAAGCTTATCCACTTTAGCTTCAATTTTGGAAGCATAAGTTGGGTGTTTTCTTCTCACGGCTTTCTTAAATCCTCGATGTTCTTATGGTAAACACAAATGATGGGTAGCAACATCAGGATCAAGCCCTGTAATTTCTGTATAGTTCCAGGAAAATATATATCTATTTTTCTTTAGAAAAGAAATATACATTTCATGCTCTTCTAGATTCATGGCTGCACTTATTAAAGTGGGGCATGGATCTCCTTTTGTAACCAGATTTATTTCTTAGAGTTCATCCACAGTGGTAGAGATACCCTCTTCAAATGCTGGAGGAGCATCTCTGAGATCTTCCTCTTCTTCAACATCATGTGTTATTTCTTCAGTTTCTACTTGAATAGTAGATGATAAAGTAGAATTATCATGATCCGAATAGATGTCAAAATTTTCATATCTTGAAGAAGAAGCTTCCATTTCCGACCCGATTGATGATGAAGGGTCTTCTTTGGGTAATAAAGAGGAGATGATGGATTGAGAATCGACATCATTGTTTACCTCCGATGTTGCTATAACTTCTTCTGGACTAATTGGCGAAGCATAGACCTGTTGGATTTCAGCAGATGAAATGAAGACGTCACCTTTTGTGCTTTCATCACTGCTTGGTAGATTACCAATTTCTCCCATGTTGTTTGGCTCGATTGCCGTAATTGACATTATGGATCTTTCCATAAGAGTATTTTGATTTGGGCATATCTTGTCAATTTGACTGATAGGCAACACATAATCTGTACTCACATGTGTAAATGGATTTACTGGAATTTTCTCCAAACCATATGGAGCATTAACTTTGGTAATCTCTTTTTTTATGGATTTCTCCCTTTTCTTCATGTGATAGGATTCCGCCTCAATGTATTGAGACTCACATGTATTGAATGGGGACTTATCACCATACAATGTCCCAACATGACCATCGAAACAATATTTGAGACATTGATGGTATGATGAAGGGATAGCTGCATGTTGATGTAGACAGGGTCTTCCAAGCAAGATGTTGAAGGCTGAGTCTTGATCAACAACCATGAAATCTGAATTGGATGTAAGATCTCGAAACTGAGTTCTGAGTGTAACTTCACCCAGTGGTTCTTGTTTATTTTTATCATATTCCTGTAGCATCATGGTGGAAGGAGATAAATCAGATTCCGTGAGGCCCAATCGATGAATTTTACAAATGGGCATGAGGTTCACTCCTGAACCATTGTCAGTGAAAGCTCTTCTAACATCCACGCCATTGAAATTTCCAGACTAGTACAATGGTCTAATATGTCCATGCACCACATCATCTCTATCTTCATCAGTAAAGGATATTATGCATGGCATTCTGCAGGATTATTCTCTATGTGATAGACTTCAGCTGTAGTAATTTCCATTTCAAACTCGTGAGGACTTGTCAAAGCCTCGATGAGTGCTTCCTGAAGATCCTTTGATAGATTCAGAGAATCCAGAATTGATAATTGGCTGGTACATGGGCCAAGTGTTTCAATATATCATACTTTTGATCCAGAGGTCTATGTTTACCAATAGGAATATGTGTTTTAGCAGGTACCTTGGAAGCAGATGCTTTGGAAGTTGATTCACCTTGTATTGGGATAGGAGTTGGCAATATTCCTGGTTTTGGAAGATTAGACCGATTAGATCCATTTACTTACTGAGAGGAATAAAATGGAACCTTCAACCGGTCTTCCAAAATAACTATTCTAGCACTGAATTTTCTATTGGTAGAAGAACTTGCTTGTTCTTGCTGAGCTCGCTGAAGGGCTCTACCACGAGTTTCTACTGCGTACACAGTTCTAGCCGGGGTAGATTTGGAATAGTGGATTCTGAAAGATCCACGTCTTCCTGGGTATCCTGAGCCCCTGGAACTTCCTCTGATTCCTCTGTTTGATACAGGGAATTCAGGCTCATTGAAATCGAAACTTCAACTGGCATATGGATCTGTTAATTGAATCATATTAACAGAACCAAAGATTAACTCTTCATCTGATGAAGTCTCTTCCTGATTATCCTGTTTAGGCTATGCCGTTTGGTGGGGAGGTGCCCATGTATTTGAAGTAGATGGCATGAAGTCCACCAAAGTCAAAGATAACTTAGGCTTTGACACATACTCACCTTCTTCTGATTCTTTTTCTTTCTTTGAATCATGTCATTTTCTTTGAGGACATTCCCTCTGACAGAGAGGGTTTTGCCGCAATATTCGTGGTAGAAGACACAATTGGTTTCTTTAATTGTGTTCTCAAAATAGCATGTGTTCGATTGATTGTCTTTCTGACCATCCAATCATCATACTTCTGTGCATTTTTGCTTTTGACTTCTTTCCATTCACCTTCCTCCTCTAGAACTGTAGTAGTGACACATGCTACCTGGGCTGAGGAGCCTTTCAATGTTACTTGCCCCGAGTAGACCATCTTTTGCAGGAGGTCTTTGAAGAAAAACCACTCCTGGATGGGATGCCCCAATATTTGATGAAAATAGAAATAATTATGATGGTCTTCATCTCCTTTCTTGTTTGGCATCTTGGGTATTGGAAATTGAACCAAATTGTTTTCCAGAGCCTAAATGAAACAACCAGGTACTTGTTCATTTCAGAAAGAGTATTTTTTGCTCTTTAGATCTTCAAATTGTTTTCGTCTTTGATTTTTTCGATTGTCTGGACGAAAATGACTTTGTTGTTGGCGCTCAGAAAGTGGAGCCCTTCGAGAAGATGAAGGTTATGAGGTAGAAACAGGAACAGGTGCTTGTTTAAGCATAACTGTAGCAGCTTCTTCTTTACCCATTCTCCTTCCTGGAGCTAATGGAATTACACGATATTTATCCTTAGCCGGTATAAGGGAATCTTCAATCTGCTGTGTGATTGAAGTAAGGTCTCGAAACCCTCCTGTGTATTTCACAGGGATTAACGGCGTGCGTAATTCGTCACGCAGATTTGCCACAGAGATTGGCAACAGTTTTCTTGAAGGAGTTCTAAACTCAAGGAATATGATAATCCCTTCCATCGAGCAATGAGATCAGAGACCCTTTCATTCTCTCTTTTCATACAGTTTGTAAGATCGAAAACTATTGTCTTTGGAAAAGTTGAGCTTAACTGAAGGAGGAATTTTTGGCGAAGACCCTCCCATCCACTAATTGACCGGGATTGCAAGCTTTTATACCAAACAAAAGCTAGTCCTTGCAAGGTTCGCATGAAGAATCTGAGTTTCACTGGTTCTTGCTGCTCCGAAGTTCCCATCATAGGATCGCAACAACACACTTAATGTTTCAAATGTTGTTCAAGATCTCCTGAACCATTGAAACTAGGGAATAAAGGGTTCCCAAAACTGGATGGAGGAGAAATTGAATCTACCCATTCAGGGTAAACATTCTTTTCTGGTTGAACTTGCGCATGTTTCCCTTCCATAGTTTCTAACCGAGCTGTTAATGACTCAATAGTAGTTATTAAATTTTGAGAAACATCTAGTGGAACTTGGACATGGGTAGGTGAAATGACTGGAGCTTGGGAAGATGTGGTGATTGGTGCTGCAACTGATGGTAGCACTCCCAATTGTTGTTGCACTTGACCCGTAGGATTAGACCTGTGAGGGTGTACTGGGAGAGGAGGATATTCTAGATCCATCTCAGTAGTTGCAACAAATTCCATTGGCTGACTGACTCCAGCATGCTTAATAAAAAGACTACTCTGAAGTAGTTCTGCATTCAACATTCTTAATTCCTTCATTTCTTCTGCCTATTGTGCAATCCTTTCCTCTAGTGAGAGAGATTGACCTTCTCCAGAGGAAGGATATGTAACCTGGTTCGTTCCCTTCCCTTTTTTGGATCCTTTTTGGAGAGGGGGAAGTGGGTTACTCGAAGGATTACCTAGGTTCTGAGTAATCCTTTGACTTCGTGTACGCACACCTTCTTCGTTTGTGTCAGTGCGTACATCTTCTTGAGTAGGAACCTCTTCATCGGAATCCCCTAAGAGAGCCTCATCTGGTGGATCAGCAACAACGACATTGATGACATTGATTGATGCATAACTCATCGCATCCCTTCTAGCAGCATTTCTGTGATATTTTCTTCTTCCATGTCTTTGATGAGACATTTCCTTTAGTTGATTCGACCCTCATGAACTTCTTGACGTACCATAATTTGGAGGGAATATCCTGATAATTTGGATCTTCCTTCTTATTGAGGTTTCTTCCCCAATCGTGAAAAGACCGACTTTCTCTGAGGAGGGGATTGATGATTTGAAAATGTCCCCAGTCCAGTGGACTGGGGCTATTCCTGTTATTCTCGCGCAACTCCCCGAATCCTTTTTGTTGATTCCAAGGGTTGGTTTAAAAGAGTCCCCAGTCTGGCGAGATGGGGTGGTTCTTGACATTCTATGTCTGAGACATTCTCGAAACTCCTCCTGATCTTGTGAACCTTAGTCCGGAAATTAGCTGGATGCATTAACCTGTATCCGCTTTTATCACCCGGTTCGAAAGACTGTTGGATGATTTTTGACTCTTCTATCACTTGGTGACGTGCTTGCTCCAAACGAGAGGCCTGTTTAATATTCATGTTCGCTTGATGAAAGATTAATTCAACAATTTGTTCTCTGTATTCATGATTTTGAGAGGAACTAGTTGAAGCATGTTCTTGGGAAAGCTTTTGATTACAAACAAATCCCCTTGACTGTGGCCGGCCATGGGAAATAACATTGCATGTGACCATTTTCGGCGGGCTTTGCTGACTGGAGAGCACCGTGAAATGCAGTGCTCCATGAACACCCCAACCGCTTACACGAATAACAGATGGGGCATTGGCAATTAACTAACGCAATCTTCTTAGTGCGCCAACGCATGGACGTTGAAGGGCTCTCTGCTGCTTTTCAGCGGTCGGATATCGAGAGATTGATAGAGACGCCAAATCAATATGACGTTGTAACCCTTGTATTATCTTAAGATGATTTTCATATTCCTCATAAGATAATACTTTATTTTTTAACTGAAAACGAGTTTTCCATATGTTGAGAAGAATATCATGAATTTCATCTTCCGTCAACGTTTCTGGAATATTATACTAAGATTAAACCAGAGGCCAAAACATTACTGGCACTTCACCTTTAGCTAGTTTTTTATCATGTTCAGCATTTCCTCTTTATCATTTGATGAAGATTCTTTTAGATTATTTGACCAGAGTTGGTGTTTCCTAGTTGCTTCATTGGATTCAACAGGATTGGTAGAGAAATGATTGATCAAACTAGAAGATGCATGACTTAGGGGTGGTTCGGAGAATGACCTACACCCTGGGCTATCTTCTGATTGAGAATGTATTTAACCTGCTAGTGATGAAGCTTCAGACATTACTGGTTTCAGATTTTCAAGTGCCTTATGATAATAGGGTTTCTCGGCACTACATTGTCCAATGGAGCATTTTCCGGGCAATGTGAATCACTACTGCAGAGAGGACTTTCGCAGTGAAATTCATCATCATGGGGAGGACCACCATAATGGATTACAATAGAAGATAATATCTCTTTCTCCTTGGTCTTCTGACCACACAGAGGGTTCCTGTGTCTCTCATCTGAAGATGAAACATTGAGATCGTCCGAATTGTCATGAAGCAAGCCTTCAGGAGGAAGTGTCTTTTGAAGACCTTACGAATTAATGTTCCCACTATTGGGAAATGATGGAGTAGAATCATGAATTTCAACAGATAATTGTATGAGGGCTTCATGAACTCCAGCATCGAGCAAGGCATGGTTACAGATTGGCTCTTGATATCTTGACTATGCTGGGCGGGTCTTTTTCTTAGATGCCTTCTTACTCTCCTTGGTAACCACTTGTTGCTGAAAGTGGCTACTCTGAGCATGTGTATATGCCTGATTAGGAAAGATGGCCAGGTTAGGCTGATGATCTCTACTCAAATCAGGTGTATGTGCCTGACTTGGTTGTCCGTATGATATGTGAGAGTATTCCCCACAACCCTCTTGGACTGGAACAGATGTGTGTATCTGTTCCAGAGTGAATTTTTGATGTGTCACTCCACTGGTAGGGATATATTTATGTGTCTTTCCCTGAGATGCTGCTAAAGTTGTTATAATATCCTGGCAGGCATCTAGAATATGAGCAGGGATTTTTTTCAGCTCTATCACCATTGATAGAAATACTTGGTGACTTCAGCTGCCGGAACGGGAATATACGTCCATTCTAGGCTTGGAGCAGGTGTATGTGACTGCTCATGTCCTCCTTTTCCTGTCAGTGAATCCTGACAGTACTCAACTGTGGGGGAAGAGAGTTGAGTCTGCCTCCTATTTTTTGTCGGGGCTTTCTGACTAACTTCTCCGAAAGCTACCAAGAGAGACTATTGATAGGCTTGATAAATACTAGCATGTGTATGTGCCTACTAATTGCACATCGCCAAACGTGGTTGATGAGATCCATCATATGTATTCAGACGAGCCTGCTGACTAGCTGATGATGTATAAACAGGTGTATGTTCCTGCCTATAGTACTCCGCCAGAATTGCCTGGCGGGATTGGCGTGATGCTGCCAGATGAGTCTGCTGGACAGCAGAATTAAAACGGGCTGGTGTATGTGCCTGCTCTTTGCTTTCCACCAAGTTAGGTTGGTGTACTTCTCCGGAAATTTCAGAGATGAGAACCTGCTCACTGTTTACTGGATTCCGCCTCCGGTGATTCGTCTTGCTTGCTCAGGTTCGAGGAACATGAGCTTAACGCCTGGAGTCGGTACCCTCATCATGTTGAGGGCGCACTGCCGCACGATTCTGGCGGCGATTGTTGGTGGGAGTCCCTAGGAAGGACTCCTGTATGTTGAATTAAGGCCCTAAGGGACCTGCTCATTCACCTTTCTAGAATAAGGGAGGAAATGGTGATTGCGTTCCGGGGATAACGACCTAATACTGTTGGAGACGGTAGTCAGCACCGCCTGCTTCTTGATCACTTGTCGTCAGTGTCCGGACAACCGATGTGAGTTGTTTACTTGGAGGGCATGTCGGGAAGCCTGCAGAGTTGGGATGGTACCGTGTTGACGGTACTCCATAACCTGTGTGTTTGATACCCAGCATTGAAGATGCTGAGTATGTGATATCGTCTTTAGATCGGACGAGGATCCAGCAGGAGTAGCAGCAGTAGCATTTGCAGCAGCAGTATTCACAGGTGTAAAATTGAGATCATCCATTCCAGAAATGCAGAAGAACATGGAAAAAGTGCCATTTTGATATAACAGAGGTAATAAAGATAAATTCATCCACTACATCTTTTGGATGAGAACATATGTCAATGATTGTTTTTTGTTGGCCCTCTCATTGAGTTTTAAATAGGGGCCTAATAAAATAGGTAAAACATCATTTTTTACATGGTTAAGGATTCACGTCGGGTTCGCCATTTTTGATTCCCTCGGATTCCAGGGATGACCTCCTTTTGATAGGAGATTCAAACATTCTGATCGGTTTCTAACGGTTTTTTTCGTAGAACCGAAAACATCCAATGATTCCACATCCATTCGTACCTACTTTCCATTTTTAGGCGCTTATTAGTTTGTGGACTGATGAGGCTTAGAAATTTTCATTGGTCGATAGGATGGGAGGTCAAACTCATCACACCTTTTTGAGGGGAATTATTTTCTACTCCGGGACTCACTTTATAGATTTAAGTTATGTTCGTGAATCCTTATTATATTACCAAGTATACAATGAGTTTTCCTTTAGATCTGACAATCAATGATCGATATGTAGGAAATTTAGAGAATCTTTTATATGTATTCGAGGTTCTTCATCGATAGAGAATCATCTGTATTTATTAGAGATTCTTGGTCAATGGTACCCTTCGGTACATTTATATATAAGTCTCTTGGTCATTATGATAACCATGATGGTTTTAAAGACACTCAGTGGGTCACTTGAAGTTTATTGTCATTTAGAAGGATATGGATTATTTCAGAGTTGGGATTGAACCCGCAGACGGGCTACCTACGTATCATTTGTTTAGAAAAGGAATCAGAACCCACGTAGTTCGAGTAAGAGAATATGATGTTTATGATTGATGGCTCAAAGAAGGATTTCATAATTAATTTTACACTCTAAGCTCATGTGATTCATGCTCGATATGAGAAACAAGAGGTATTGGTAAAAATTAGACAGTTGTGCCATGAAAGATGCAATCATAAGAAATAATGTGGGGCTTGTGTATGTATGACTGCCCAGATAAATGAAGGTTAGGATTTACCTTAGGGAAGAAATCCTGGTGTCGGGTCCATAAAGGTATATGTGCTTCATAGAGATTTTGAATACTCTAACTTGGGGCGTACTCTTGAAAAAGAGGCCCAAATTAGGATAAGACTTATGATCGGGTATTACTCCGGAAAAGGAATCCCAGATCAAAGGTAAATTAGGACTGGTTAAGAGAAATTATGACTTGGGATTACTCCTAAGGAGGATGCCCATATTTGCGACTAGGGCTTTCTCCTGAAAAGGAGGCCTAGGTTAAGGATTATGATTAGGGATTATTCTTGAAAAGGAGGACCAAGTTAAGAGAATTAAGGTTTGGGGCTTACCTCTGAGGAGGATTCCCAAATTAGGGGACTGGGGATTACTCCTAAGTAGGATGCCCAGATTTGAGAACTTTCAGAATGGGGGCTTACTCCTAAGGAGGATGCCCATGTTAAGAATTATTAATGGGAATTACTCCTGAAAAGGAGGCCCAGGTTAAGGGAATTAAGGTTTGGTGCTTACTCCTGAGGAGGATGCCCAAATTAAGGGACTAGGGCTTACTCCTAAGTAGTATGCCCAGATTTGAGAACTTTAAGAATTGGGGCTTACTCCTAAGGAGGATTCCCAAGTTAAGAATTATTACTGGGACTTACTCCTGAAAAGGAGGGCCAGGTTAATGGAATTAAGGTTTGGGGATTCCTCCTGAAGATGATGCCCAAAATAGGGGACTGGGGCTTACTCCTAAGGAGGATTCCCAAGTTAGGAATTATGACTGGCACTTACTCTTGAAAAGGAGTCCCAAGTCAATTGAGTTCTCTCAACTTAAAGGATGAGGTTTAATGAATTTAATCTAAATCTTTAGTGACGTAAAGATGTGTAAATCACTAAGTTTTGAGAGATATTCTACAGAGTTCCTTTCAGATAAGGAATCAAAAATCAAGAAATCATGCCATAAATGGCTTTGACAAGTGTCTTGAAGATTGAATCTTGAATAGGAGTGGTGTAATGGCTTAAGAGGGGTGAAATGGGTAAGAAGGGAACCCAAAAAGGCAGGGGCGCGCAAGTCCTGGCAGGCGCGCAGGTACTGCGTGGGCGCGTAAGTCCTGATCACGCAAGTATGCCTACGCGACACATGGTGTACTTGCGCGACGGTTAACCAGCAGGGTAATACTTGAGTGACTCTTGATTAAAGCCTTTAAAATCCTCTTGAGGTTCTTCCAGAAAAGGGGTGTTCAAGTTCTATTGACGGAGTAAGGCGGCGTGCAAGTGTGGCCTTTTCCCTTAAGGGATGGCCACTCAGGCATGCAAGTGTTGATGAGTTTCAACACTTAGGACTTCCTCCCCATCTTTAGATCTTCCGTTCTAGGTAAGAAATTGCCTTATAAGTTCTTAGGATGCTTTGAGAGGAGACTAGGGTGCCGGGAACTCAAATCTGAGTTTCTGGAAAAAATCCTCTTCGAATGGGGGGCCCACAGGGTCTATTTATAGGCAGAAGAAGACCCCGGGCAGTTATCACATAGGTCGCGCAAGTCACCTGCGTGACCATAACGTCTCGTGCAATTGGACTTGCGCGACTATGAGGAAACTTGCGTGACTTATGGGAAATCTTCTCTTTGTTCATCCCATTGTCGATTTTTTCTATTTTCTGCAAAGTATGAATTAATTTGTGCTAAGTCATTTCCCTTTACATTCCCTTGCACTCTGTGACGAAAAAGGAGTGTCAACAAAATTTCCCTCTCAGAGTTGGATCCAGAGAGAAAAGAGGATTTGACTTTGAGGAGAAGAATAAAACAAATGGAAAGGTGGCGCACAAGTTAAGGCGCGCAGGGGTACGGCCTTTAGTCACCCAGGGTACGGCGCGCAGGGTTCTGGCCGCGTCTATAAATAAAGGTCCTCAGTTCCATACAGAGCATCCGGATTTCCGGATTTCAAACCTTCGAGCTCTCGCCGTGCAGGTCACCTTAGCCGCGCGGGTTGCTCTATTTCACAGTGTTTCCTTGATGGCGCGCTGCTGTCAAGGTATCTGGGCCTGCGTGGTGATACTTGCACATCAAATACTTTCACGGTACATCCATACTTGCGCTCCATGTTTTAGATTTGCGCGCCATAATTCCTTCACCATTTTTCTGAATTCTTTCACAAATTTTATGAAAAATAAACCCATTTAAGAGTTAGTTTATTCAACTTTTGTTCAGATTCAATGGTTCTTAGACCCTGAATAGTAGATGAACTGGCTAGCAAGAAGATTGATGACATGATGAACATTTTGGCCATGATTACTATGATATCTGCGACAACACTTTCCCAGATTTGGATAACTACTTAAAGAAATGTCATCTTAATTTACCACAGAGAATCTACCTGTCCCTGTATGGTAATGGTCAACTGCAAGGAGTCAATGTTCTAAATGAAAAGAACTATACACCTGAAATGCAGCTGTACTACTACTCCTCTATTTCGGTTATGCTGTGCATTAAGAGCAACAACAATGGTGTAATCCTTCAAATTATACCTCTATGTCATTTCCATGAAGATATGAAAATGGAAAACCCATGGGCTGAAATGTTTTCTGCTGCCGGTTGGTGGAGGGAAGACAAACATGGCATTAGAGCAATATCTGGAAAGAGTAATCTCTCCAAATGGCTCTATAATTCCAATGCTCCATTCTCAAATCCATGTATCCATCTTCCAAGTCTCTTTGACAGAAACAGAGTCACTTTTTGATCAGCAGAAAATTTTCTCAAACCGCACTCAAGAACATTCTTTTACAATTGTTCCAAGAAGAGCTGGTATCACTACTTCTCTTGTGGTATCCAGTTGAATGAATGAATTCCAAGCGGTTGCTGATGAAGCTTGGGATTCCATAAATCAAATGACGAGTTATATTGAAGGCCTCTTGTTATTCTTGAAAAAGAGACGAGACTCATGTTTGTGGATGTCCTTCTAACTCTTGTGCATCAATGAAAAACACTTTCACCTTCACTCATTTGTACCTGCATTCTCTTTTTCTACATTCTTTATATTTTACCTAAGCCAATGGGCCTAGTAAGCATAGTTTGATTTTTACTAGGATTAATGTAAATAACCCTACATTCTTCGAACCTTTTAATTGCTCAATGTTACCTAAATAATAAAAAATGTATGTTTAGTGAGCTGGAAACTTGAATTTTATTCAGAGTTACCTTGTCTTTTGGGGGCAGTTTAAATTCATGCACATCGGACATAAAAAGGCTAATGTTTAAGGTCGAAATAGCTTTGACCGAAATGGATTAGAATTGACTCAATTCATTGAAAATTCATCTGAAATCATATTACCATATTCAAGTATGAGGGAAAATATCTAAGCTATGACTTAAGAATATTTGAATCTGAGGAATCATATGAAAAAGAGCTAAAAGGTATTAGAATAAGTAGTTTCCATGAATGAAGTTACCATTATTTAACAAAACCATTAGGGGGTTGAATTATGCAGGGCCACCTAAGGGAATTGGCTGCATAGTTAAATAAAATAGTATCTTTTGGCTAACAAGTCTATTATTTAGACTGTTTATGCAAGGCCACCTATGGGCATGTGCTGCATAGTCAGGAAAAAGAACTCTCAGAAATTTACTTTCCTAGTGCTAAAAGCTAGTGAAAGTTTATAGGGATTCAATTCTTCCAATGTATAGAGTTTGCTGTATGGAAAGAGGTACTTGAATATGGAGAAGATATTTCCAAAAAATATTATCGAAGAACTAGATGAATATCACTCCTACAAAGGTTTGAACCAAACATAGGGAAGAAGAATATAAACCATAGACTTGAATACTTTCAGATCATGAAAAAAGTTATGGGAAAAATATGTTAAGGATGGCTATTTTTTGGTGTATCCCTACATACTATCATTTAATACAAATAAGGACAAAATAGTCATTCTTCCCAAGAATGAAGTTACCACTATCCAACAAACCTATTAGGGGGTTGAATTATGCAGGGCCACCTAAGGGCATTGGCTGCATAGTCAAATAATTGTATCTTTTGGCTAACAAGTCTGTTATGTAGACCGTTTATGCAAGGCCGCCTATGGGCACGTGCTACATAGTCAGGAAAAAGAACTCTCAGAAGTTTGACATTGTTGTGACTAGAAGTCATGGAAAGGGTTATGAGGATCTGAAAATATTTAATGTTAGAATTATGACACATAAAGATGGGTATTGTTCAATGTATACCGAGATACACAGATCAATGCTAACCATAATCATGTTGTGGCTGGGTCTTGAATTAAAATGTTGGACTTCACTACGTATCCCATAAGGATGAGAATGAATCCATACGTAGTTCATAAACTATAGTTTAACGTTGTGTGGGACAAAAAGATTATAGATCTTAGTTTAGGGTCATAGAACTTGGACCATTGTAAGAAATAGATAGTGTGTGTTCTCATGGGTACTTTTCATCCAAGGGACTGAAAGTAGAATTTGGGGTTAGTCCCAAAGACTTGGGGCTGGATTCAAGGGACACTCGAACGTTCCTATGTATCCCATAAGGATGGGAATCAAGCCCACGTAGTTCTAGAAATACCCTTTGTACAAATTTGGTTCGTACATGTGAAGGGTTAAATGGGTCTTTAGTACAATGATGGTTTAACCCAAGATAAAAGGTTTGGGAATTGCCTTGTATGCACGTAGTCTTTGAAATGAAGCATGATTGATAAATCAATGTAAATAATGGTTCCCTCCCAGGTGAGGGTATCAAAGAATATTGTAGTTTATTGTCATACTGGACAAAGGTGTTGGATATTTTAACGTCATATAAAAAGGATGAAAGTGAACCAATGTAATGATATTGATTCTAGGGGCAGTTTCACGAATCAACATCATATGAGATGGAGATGAACCAATGTGAAGTGATTTGTTTTGGGCTTGAACCTTGGGAGATTGCCTACGTACCTAGCCTGGAAGGCAAGGATCAAAGTCTGCATAGTTCAATTAATGAATGAATTAATGATCAAGTTGTTCTTGGGGACAATGCCCTAAAAAATGAAGTTGGGACTTACACATGGTTAACGGCCGAGATAGAGTGTTATGGTTGAGGTTTTCTCTAAGCTCACGTTAGTCATACTCGGTGTGAGAAACAAGAGGTAACAACAACCTTAACGATGAATAGTTTAATGTCATGTAGGACATATAAAGGGACTACGCAGTTTAAAGTCTTGCAGTAAGGACTATTGGTGCTGCACAGTTTAGTGTCATGTAGCAGGGACAAAATACAGTTTACTGTCATGTAGGACGTATAAAGGGACTATGCAGTTTAAAGTCATGCTATTAGGACTATTGGTGCTACACAGTTTAGTGTCATGTAGCAGGGAAAAAATACAGTTTAATGTCATGTAGGACGTATAAAGGACTTTCTATAAAATTTAGCATCATGTAGTTAGGAAGATGGGACAATAGAGTTTAATGTCATGTTGGAGGAAAGGGGGACTATGCAGTTTAATGTCATGCAGGGAGGATAAAATTGTACACAATTTAACGTCATGTTGGACGCATTGGGGATTTGTTCCACAGTTTAGCATCATGTTGGACGAAAGTGCGAGTAGTTTAAGGTCATACAGGACCTTTGATGATTACGTAGTTTAACATCTTTCCCGACGTAAGGGACTTTAATACAGTTTAGCGTCATATAGTTAGGACGTCACAGTTTAATGCCTTGTTGGTCATAAGGGACTAGAAAATAATTTAGGGCCATATGCATGGACCGTTGATGATGCAGTTTAAGGTCATACAGGACCCAGTTCCAATTTAAGGTCATTATGGACCATTTTGGAGACACAGTTTAACATCATGTCGGACCAAGTTGCAGTTTAAGGTCATACTGGACCATTTTTGTATAGTTTAACGTCATATATCAAGGACAATCAAGGTACTTTCAGTTTATACAAAATACTTCTTAAAAAATATTGCATTGGTTGGAGTAGTGATGAGTTCTCCATCCATTGAGATTAATGAATAAGCTCCATTGGACTAGAACCTATGTATTGAATAAGGTCCTTCCCATTTTGGCTCAAGATTGCGAGGTTTCTTTCTTGGTATCATTGGATTTCTGAGAACTAATACCAATTCTCCCTGAGTGAATGAACGAAGACGAACCTTTTTCTTAAATGCTCGTGCTATTCGATTTTGATAGACTTCCAAGTGGTGCAATGTGAACAATATTTTCTCATCTAACCGTTCCAATTCATTCAATTGCTTTTGAGATTGTTCATATGTAGTTGATTTATCCCAAATGGAAACTTTGAGCGAGGGTAGTTGAACATCAATGGGCAAGACGACTTCTGTTCCATATACCAATGAATGTGGAGTTGACCGAGTTGCAATGCGGGTGGTAGTCCGATAAGCCCATAATGCATGAAAGAGTTTATCAGGCCATGACCTCTTATCTTTATCAACCATATTTTGCAGTATATTTGAAAGAGTCTTGTTAAAGGCTTCTATCTAGCCGTTGGCCACTCCATGATACCGAGATGAATGGTTGGATTTGATGTTGTATTCTTGATATAACTTCTTCACCTCTAATGAATAGAAATTGCTGCCATTGTCTGTCAATATGGTATGAGGGAAACCAAATCTGGTAATGATGTTAGACTAGATGAAGCTCACAACGCATTTAGAACTTACTTCCCCGAGAGGTATTGCCTCTTCCCATTTGGAAAATAATTCAGTAGCAGTAAGAATGTACTTAAACTGCTTGGTCGTAGCCAAAGGGTAAGGTCCCACCACATCCATTCCCCATGGGGAAAATGGCCATGAGTATTTAGCTATATGAAGCAACTCTGGAGGTTGATGAATGAAGTTGGCCTGTACATGGCATGAAAGAAACTTCTATTTGAAATCAACACAATCTCGTATCATTGAAGGCCAAAAGTATCCAAGCCTTCGAATCTGATCAGACAGTCTATGTCCAGACTCGTGGGCACTACAGACTTCAGCATGCACTTCTTTCATGACAGCCATTGTCTCTTCACCATCAATGCATCTAAAGAGAACTCCATTAAAACCAAGTTTGTAGTGAATTTTCTCTAGGTGATCTGGGCTATCATAAAGAGTAAAATTAACCACACATCGTTGGATTTGTTCTTTCTCAGCTCTATCAGGTGGAAGTGTTCCATTTTGAAGATATTCCCTGATAGGTGACATCCATCCTGTAGTATGACCATACGGTTCAGGAATGGGACAAATTTCATTAATTTCTTCTGTTCTGATTCGAACATAAGGTGAAATTGCATGGCGGTGAGAAATACTGATGGTTGTCTCATCCCGATTTGGATCTGCCAGAGTTGTGGCTATATTAGCCAATGCATCAGCTTGAGCATTTTGTGATCATGGGACCTAAGAAAATGTCGGTTCCAAAGGGAATTCCACCATTAACTCTCTGACGTAATCATACAAAGGGATTAGTTCTTCTTTTCTGATGGCATAACCCCCATTGACATGTTTGATTATCATGTCTGAATCACCTTTCACCTTTAAGTGATTCACTTGTGCTTGAAGTGATAATTCCAAACCTAAGATGGGAGCTTGGTATTCTACTTCATTATTGGTACCACCTTCCCAAAATAAGAAAAATTAAGGTAACAATGACTTTTCTGGAGAAATGAGCACAATTCCTAAGCCAACTTTGTTGAATTTATGATTTTCCATTTTCCTCCCTATCGGACTTCTAGAAGCACCATCAAAATACATTTCCCATGCCTGTGGACTTTCTTGAAAAGAGAGGACTTCCTCATCAAGGAGTTCAATATCTGAAGATATGTCTTCCACTGAAGGGTGATCAGCTAGACAATCAGCCAGAGCTTGTCCCTTTATCGCCTTTTGAGACACATACTGAATGTCGAATTGCTGCAAAATAACTGCCCACCTTGCCAGATGTCCTGTAAGCATTGGAAGACTTAGGATAAATTTGAGCGGGTTATTGCAAGATACCAATTGGACCTCGTGATGTTGCAGGTAGTGTATCAACTTCTGAACTGCAAAGATTAATGCCAGGAAGCACTTCTCAATACTTTAATACCGGGTTTCTGCTTCAAGTATGGTTAGACTGAGATAGTAGAGACTGTTTTCATTCTCAGCATCATTATTTTGAGCATGAAAGGCACCCAATGATCGCTCTAGAGATGTCACATATAGGGTAAGTGGTCTTCCTTCAACAGGTGGCATGAGTACCAGTGGAATCAATAGGTTTTTATTGAGAATATCGAATTCTTATTGACATTCTTCAGTCCACTGGTAAGTGACTCCCTTCTTCATCAATTTGGTGAAGGGTAAACTTTTTCCTACTAAATTGGCGATGAAACACCGAATATAGGCTAAGTGTCCTTGAATTACTCTTTATTCGTTCAAATTTTGAGGAGGTGACATACAAAGGATTGACTTGGTCTTCTCAGGATCAACTTCAATACCACGATGGCGTACAACAAAGGCGAGAAATTTTCTTGAGGTTACCCCAAAAGCACATTTTAAGGGGTTCATCTTCAAATTATGTTATCGAAGCATGCATAATATGACTTACAAATCAGCCAAGTGATTAGAAAGTCATTTGAATTTAACAACCAAATCATATATATACCATTCAAAAAACTTCCCTATGAATGGTTTGAAGATACGATGCATGGAACGTTGATAAGTTGCACCTGCATTCTTTAAGCCGAAGGGCATTACCCGGTAGCAAAACACACCCTGAGGGGCTCTGAAGGCTGTAGATTGCTCGTCTTTTGGGGCCATTCAGATCTGATTATATTTGGAATATCCATCCATGAAGGAAAGTGCTTCATAGCTAGCTGTTCCATCAATTAGAAGTTCTGTAATCGGAACTGGGAAATCATCCTTAGGACAATGCCAATTAAGATCTATGAAATCGATGCAAACTCGAATTTTTCTGTTCTTTTTCTTTATAGTTACAATATTAGCCAACCATTTGGGTTATTTAACTTCTATGACGAAGTTAGATTTGATAAGCTTATCCACTTCAACTTCAATTTTGGAAGTATAAGTTGGGTGTGTTCTTCTCGCGACTTTCTTAAATCCTCGATGTTCTTCTGGTAAACCCAAATTATGGGTAGCAACATCAGGATCATGCCCTGGAATTTCTGTATAGTTCCAGGAAAATATATATCTATTTTTCTTTAGAAAAGAAATATACATTTCATGCTCTTCCAGAGTCATGGCCGCACTTATTAAAGTGGGGCGTGGATCTCCTTTTGTAACCAGATTTATTTCTCTGAGTTCATCCACAGTGGTAGAGATACCCTCTTCAAATGTTGGAGGAGCATCTCTGAGATCTTTCTCTTCTTCAACATCATGTGTTATTTCTTCAGTTTCTACTTGAACAGTAGATGATAAAGTAGAATTATCATGATCCGAAGAGATGTCAAAATTTGCATATCTTGAAGAAGAAGCTTCCATTTCCGACCCAATTGATGATGAAGGGTCTTCTTTGGGTAATAAAGTGGAGATGATGGATTGAGAATCGATATCATTTTTTACCTCCGATGTTGCTATAACTTCTTCTGGACTAATTGGCGAAGCATAGACCTGTTGGATTTCAGCAGATGAAATGAAGACGTCACCTTTTGTGCTTTCATCACTGCTTGGTAGATTACCAATTTCCCCCATGTTGTTTGGCTCGATTGCCGTAATTTACATTATGGATATTTCCATATGAGTATTTTGATTTGGGTCTATCTTGTCAATTTGACTGATAGGCAACACATAATCTCTACTCACATGTGTAAATGGATTTATTGGAATTTTTTCCAAACCATATGGAGCATTAACTTTGGTAATCTCTTTTTTTATGGATTTCTCCCTTTTATTCATGTGATAGAATTCCGCCTCAATGTATTGAGACTCACATGTATTGAATGGGGACTTATCACCATACAATGTCCAAACTTGACCATCGAAAAAATATTTGAGACATTGATGGTATGATGAAGGGATAAATGCATGTGATGTAGAAAGGGTCTTCCAAGCAAGATGTTGAAAGCTGAGTCTTGATCAACAACCATGAAATCTGAATTGGATGCAAGATCTCCAAACTGAGTTCTGAGTGTAACTTCACCCAGTGTTTCTTGTTCATTTTTATCATATTCCTATAGCATCATGGTGGAAGGAGATAAATCAGATTCTGTGAGGCCCAATCGACGATGTTTACGAATGGGCATTAGGTTGTCTTCTGAACCATTGTCAGTGAAAGCTCTTCTAACATCCACGCCATTGAACTTTCCAGACTATTACAATGGTCTAATATGTCCATGAACCACATCATCTTCATCTTCAACAGTAAAGGATATTATTGCATGGCATTCTACAGGATTATTCTCTATGTGATAGACTTCAGCTGCAGCAATTTCAGTTTCAAACTCCTGAGGACTTGTCAAAGCCTCGATGAGTGCTTCCTGAAGATCTTTTGATAGATTCAGAGCATCCAGAATTGATAATTGGATGATACATGGGCCAAGTGTTTCAATATATCAAACTTCTGATCAAGAGGTCTACATTTCCCAATAAGAATATGTGGTTTAGCAGATACCTTGGAAGCAGATGCTTTGGAAGTTGATGCATCTTGTATTGGGATAGGAGTTGGCAATATTCCTGGTTTTAGAAGATTAGACCGATTAGACCCATTTACTTGTTGAGAGGAAGAAAATGGAACCTTCAACCGGTCTTCCAAAATAACTATTCCAGGACTGAATTTTCTATTGGTAGAAGAACTTGCTTGTTCTTGCTAAGCTCGCTGAAGGGCTCTACCACAAGTTTCTGCTGTGTACACAATTCTAGCCGGGGTAGAATTGGAATAGTGGATTCTGAAAGATCCACGTCTTCCCTGGTATCCTGAGCCCCTGGAACTTCCTCTGATTCCTCTGTTTGATACAGGGAATTCAGGCTCATTGAAATCAAAACTTCGACTGGCATATGGACCTGTTAATTGAATTATATTAATAGAACCAAAGATTAACTCTTCTTCTGATGAAGACTCTTCCTGATTATCCTGTTTAGGCAATGCCGTTTGGTGGGGAGGTGCCCGTGTATTTGAAGTAGATGGCATGAAGTCCACCAAAGTCAAATATAACTTAGTCTTTGATACATACTCATGTTCTTCTTATTCTTTTTCTTTCTTTGAATCATGTCATTTCTTTGAGGACATTCCCTCGGACGAAGAGGGTTTTGCCGCAATATTCATGGTATAAGACACAATTGGTTTCTTTAATTGTGTTCGAAAAATAGCATGAGTTCGATTGATTGTCTTTCTGACCATCCAATCATCATACTTATGTGCATTTTTTCTTTTGACTTCTTTCCATTCACCTTCCTTCTCTAGAACTATAGCAGTGACACATGCTACCTGGGCTGAGGAGCCTTTCAATGTGACTTGCCCCGAGTCGACCGTCTTTTGCAGGAGGACTTTGAAGACAAACCACTCCTGGATGGGATGCCCCAACATTTGATGAAAAGGGAAATAATTAGGATAGTCTTCATCTCCTTTCTTGTTTGGCCTCTTGGGTATTGGCAATTGAACCAAATTGTTTTCCAGAGCCTAAATGAAATAACCAGGAACTTGTTTCTTTTCGAAAGAGTATTTTTTTCTCTTCAGATCCTCAAATTGTTTTCTTATTTGATTTTTTCAATCGTCTGGATGAAAATGACTTTGTTGTTGGCGCTCATAATGTGGATCCCTTCGAGAAGATGATGGTTTTGATGTAGAAACAGGTACAGGTGCTTGTTTAAGCATAACTGTAGCAGTTTCTGCTTTACCCATTCTCCTTCCTGGAGCAAATGGAATTACATGATATTTATCCTTATCCGGTATAAGGGAATCTTCAATATGCTGAGTGATTGAAGTAAGGTCTTGAAACCCTCATGTGTATTTCACATGGATTAACGGTGTGCGTAATTCATCACGTAGATTTGCCACACAGATTGGCAACAGTTCTTCTTGAAGGAGTTCTAAACTCAAGGAATATGATAATCCCTTCCATCGAGCAATGAAATCAAAGACCCTTTCATTCTCTCTTTTCATACAGTTTGTATGATTGAAAATTTTTGTCTTTGGCAATGTTGAGCTAAACTGAAGGAGGAATTTTTGGCGAAGACCCTCCCATCCACTAATTAATCGGGATTTCAAGCTTGTATACCAAACAAAAGCTGGTCCTTGCAAGGTTCGCATGAAGAATCTGAGTTTCACTGGTTCTTGCTGCTCCGAAGTTTCCATCATAGGATCGAAACAACACACGTAATGTTTCTAATGTTGTTCACGATCGCCTGATCCATTGAAACTAGGGAATAAAGGGTTCCCAAAACTGGATGGAGGAGAAATTGAATCTACCCATTCAGGGTAAACTTTCTTTTCTGGTTGAACTTGTGCATGTTTCCCTTCCATAGTTTCTAACCGAGCTGTTAATGACTCAATAGTAGTTATTAAATTTTGAGAAACATCCAGTTGAACTTGGACATGGGTAGGTGAAATGACTGGAGCTTGGGAAGATGTGGCGATTGGTGCTGCAACTGATGGTAGCACTCCCAATTGTTGTTGCACTTGACCCGTAGGATTAGACCTATGAGGGTGTACTGAGAGAGGAGGATATTCTTGATCCATCGCAGTAGTTGCAACAAATTCCATTGGCTGACTGACTCCAGCATGCTTAATAAAAAGACTACTCTGAAGTAGTTCTGCATTCAACCTTCTTAATTCCTTCATTTCTTCTTCCTATTGTGCAAACCTTTCCTCTAGTAAGAGCGATTGACCTTCTCTAGAGGAAGGATATGTAACCTGGTTCGTTCCCTTCCCTTTTTTGTATCCTTTTCGGAGAGGGGGAAGTGGGTTACTCGAAAGATTACCTAGGTTCTGAGTAATCCTTTGACTTCATGTACGCACACCTTCTTTATTTGTATCGGTGTGTACATATTCTTGAGCAGGAACTTCTTCATCTGAATCCCCTGAGAGAGTCTCATCTGGTGGATCAGCAACAACGACATTGATGACATTGATTGATGAATAACTCATCGCATCCCTTCTAGAAGCATTTCTATGATATTTTCTTCTTCCATGTCATTGATGAGACATTTCCTTTAGTTGATTCGACCCTCAAGAACTTCTTGACGTACCATAATTTGGAGGGAATCTCTTGATAATTTGGCTCTTCCTTCCTCTTGAGGTTTCTTCCCCAATCGTGAAACGACCGAATTTTTCTGAGGAGGGGATTGATGATTTGAAAAAGTCCCCAGTCCAGTGGACTGGGGCTGTTCCTGCTGTTCTCACGCAACTCCCCGAATCCTTTTTGTTGATTTCGAGGGTTGGTTTAAAAGAGTCCCCAGTCTGGTGAGATGGGGTGGTTCTTGATATTCTATGTCTGAGAAATTCTTTAAAGTCATCCTGATCTTGCGAACCATAGTCCGGAAATTAGCTGGATGCATTAACCTGTATCCGCTTTTATCTCCCGGTTCGAAAGACTGTTGGATGATTTTTGACTCTTCTGTCACTTGGTGACGTGCTTGCTCCAAACGAGAGGCCTGTTTAATATTCTCATTTGCTTGATGCAAGAGTAATTCAACAATTTGTTCTCTGTATTCATGATTTTGAGAGGAACTAGTTGAAGCCTGTTCTTGGGAAAGGTTTTAATTAGAAACAAAGCCCCTTGACTGTGGCCGGCCATAAGAAATAACATTGCATGAGACCATTTTCGGCGGGCTTTTCTGACTGGAGAGCACCATGAAATGCAGTGCTCCATGAAAACCACAACCTCTTACACGAATAACAGATGGGGCATTGGCAATTAACTAACGCAATCTTCTTAGTGCGCCAACGCATGAATGTTGAAGGGCTCTCTGCTGCTTTTCAGCGGTCGGATATCGAGAGATTGATAGAGACACCAAATCAATCTGACGTTGTAACCCTTCTATTATCTTAATATGATTTTCATATTCCTCATAAGATAATACTTTATTTTTTAACTGACAAATAGTTTTCCATATGTTGAGACGAATATCATGAATTTCATCTTCCGTCAACGTTTCTGGAATATTATACTGAGAGTCAACCAGAGGCCAAAACATGACTGGCACTTCACCTTTCACCAGTTTTTTCTCATGTTCATCATTTCCTCTTTATCATTTGATGAAGATTATTCTACATGATTTGACCAGAGTTGGTGTTTCCTAGTTGCTTCATTGGATTCAACAGGATTGGTAGAGAAATGATTGATCAAACTTGAAGATTCATGACTTAGGGGTGGTTCGGAGAATGACCTACACCCTGGGCTATCTTCTGATTGAGAATGTATTTCACCTTCTAGTGATGAAGCTTCAGACATGACTGGTTTCGCATTTTCAAGGGCCTAAAGATAATAGGTTTTCTCGGCACTACATTGTCCAATGGAGCATTTTCCGGGCAATGTGCATCACTACTGTGGAGAGGACTTTCATAGTGAAATTCATCATCATAGGGAGGACCACCATAATGGATTACAACAAAAGATGAGATCTATTTCTCCTTGGTCTTCTGACCACACAGAGGGTTCCTGTGGCTCTCATCTGAAGATGAAACTTCGAGATCGACCGAATTGCCATGAAGCAAGCCTTCATGAGGAAGTGTCTGTTGAAGACCTTAGGAATTAATGTTCCCACTATTGGGAAATGATGGAGTAGAATCATTAATTTCAATAGATAATTGTGTGAGGGCTTCATGAACTCCAGCATTGAGCAAGGCATGGTCACAGATTGGCTCTTGATCTCCCGACTGTGCTGGGCGGGTCTTTTTCTTAGACGCCTTCTTACTCGCCTGGGTAACCACTTGTTGCTGAAAGTGGATGCTTTGAGCATGTGTATATGCCTGATCAGGAAAGATGGCCAGGTTAGGCTGATGATCTATACTCAAATCAGGTGTATGTGCCTGTCTTGGTTGTCTGTATGATATGTGGGAGTATTCCCCACAACCCTCTTGGACTGGAATAGATGTGTGTATCTGTTTCGGAGTGAATTGTTGATGTGTCACTCCACTGGTAGGGATATATTTATGTGTCTTTCCCTGAGATGCTGCTGAAGTTGTTATAATATCCTGGCAGGCATCTAGAATATGAGCAGGGATTTGCTTCTTCTCTATCACCATTGATAGAATATACTTGGTGACTTCAGCTGCCGGAATGGGAATATACATCCATTCCAGGCTTGGAGTAGGTGTATGTGACTGCTCCTGTCCTCCTTTTCCTATCAGTGAATCCTGATAGTACTCAAGTGTGGGGGCAGAGAGTTCAGTCTGCCTCCTATTTGTTGTCGGGGCTTTCTGACTAACTTCTCCGAATGATACCAAGAGAGACTGTTGATAGGCTTGATAAATACTAGCATATGTATGTGCCTGCTAATTGCACTTTTCCAAACTTGGTTGACGAGATCCATCATATGTATTCAGATGAGCTTGCTGACTAGCTGATGATGTATAAATAGGTGTATGTTCCTGCCTATAGTACTCCACCAGAATTTCCTGGCGGGATTGGCGTGATGCTGCCAGATGAGTCTGCTAGACAGCAGAATTAAAACGGGATGGTGTATGTGCCTGCTCTTTGCTTACCACCAAGTTATGTTGGTGGAATTCTCTGGAAATTTCAGAGATGAGAACCTGCTCATTGTTGACTGGATTCCACCTCTGGTGATTCGTCTTGCTTGCTCGGGTTCGAGGAACCTGAGCCTAACGCCTGGAGTCGGTACCCTCATCACGTTGAGGGCGCACTGCCACACGAGTCTGGCGGCGATTGTTGGTGGGAGTCCTCAAGAAGGACTCCTGTCTTTTAGAATTAAGGCCCTGAGGGACCTTCTCATTCACCTCTCCAGAATAAGGGAGCAAATGGTGATTGCATTCCGGGGATAACAACCCAAAACTGTTGGAGACGGTAGTCAGCACCGCCTGCTTCTTGATCACTAGTCGTCAGTGTCTGGACAACCGATGTGAGTTGTTTACTTGGAGAGCTTGTCGGGCAGCCTCCAGAGTTGGGATGGTACCGTGTTGATGGTACTCCTTAACCTGTGCGTTTGATACCCAACATTGAAGATGCTGAGTAGGTGATATCATCCTTAGAGATGACGAGGATCCAGAAGGAGTAGCAACAGTAGCATTTGCAGCAGCAATATTCACAGGTGTGAAATTGAGATCATCCATTCCATAAATTCTGAAGAACATGGAAAAGAGTGCATGTTTGATATAATAGAGGTAATAAAGATAAATTCATCCACTACATCTTTTGGATGAGCACATATGTCAATGATTGTTTTTTGTTGGCCCTCTCATTGAGTTTTAAATAGGGGCCTAATAAAATAGGTAAAAAATCATTTTAACATGGTTAAGGATTCACGTCGGGTTCGCCATTTTTGATTCCCTCGGATTCCAGGGATGACCTCCTTTTTATGGGAGTTTCAAACATTCCGATCGGTTTATAATGGTTTTTTTTGTAGAACCGGAAATATCCAATGATTCCACATCCATTCGGACCTACTTTCCAATGTTAGGCGCTTATTAGTTTGTGGACTGATGAGGCAAAGAAATTTTCATTAGTCGATAGGATGAGAGGTCGGACTCATCAAACCTTTTTAGGGGAATTATTGTCTACTTCGGGACTCACTTTATAGATTTAAGTTATGTTCGTGAATCCTTATTATATTACCAAGTATACAATTAGTTTTCCTTTAGATCTGACAATCAATGATCAATATGTGGGAAATACAGAGAATCTTTTATATGTATTTGAGGTTCTTCATCGATAGAGAATCATCTGTATTTATTAGAGATTCATGGTCAATGGTACCCTTCGGTACATTTATATAGAAGTCTCTTGGTCATTATGATGACCATGCTGGTTTTAAAGCCACTCAGTAGGGTACTTGAAGTTTATTGTCATTTAGAAGGTCATGGATTATTTCAAAGTTGGGATTGAACCCGCAGACGGGCTACCTACATATCCTTTGTTTAGAAAAGGAATCAGAACCCACGTAGTTCGAGTAAGAGAATATGATGTTTATGATTGATGGCTCAAAGAAGTATGTCATAATTAATTTTACACTCTAATCTCATGTGAGTCATGCTCGATGTGAGAAACAAGAGGTATTTGTAAAAATTAGACAGTTGTGCAATGAAAGATGCAATCATAAAAAATAATGTGGGGCTTGTGTATGTATGACTGCCCAGATAAATGAAGGTTAGGATTTACCTTAGGGAAGAAATCATGGTGCAGGGTCCATAAAGGTATGTGTTCTTCATGAAGATTTTTAATACTCTAACTTGGGGCTTACTCTTGAAAAATAGGCCAAAATTAGGAGAAGACTTATGATAGGGTTTTACTCCTGAAAAGGAATCCTAGATCAAAGGTAAATTAGGACTGGTTAAGAGAAATTAAAATTGGGGCTTACTCCTAAAGAGGATGCCCAGATTTGCGACTATGGATTACTCCTGAAAGGGAGGCCTAGGTTAAGGATTATGACTAGGGCTTATTCCTAAAAAGTAGGACCAGGTTAAAGGAATTATGGTTTGGGGCTTACTCCTGAGGAGGATGCCCAAATTAGGGGACTGGGGCTTACTCCTAAGGAGGATGCCCAGATTTGAGAACTTTCAGAATAGGGGCTTACTCCTAAGGTGGATGCCCATGTTAAGAATTATGAATGGGACTTACTCCTTAAAAGGAGGCCCAGGTTAAGGGAATTAAGGTTTGGTGCTTACTCCTGAGCAGGATGCCCAAATTAAGGGACTGGGGCTTACTCCGAAGTAGTATGCCCAGATCTGAGAACTTTAAGAATTGGGGCTTACTCCTAAGGATGATGCCCAAGTTAAGAATTATTACTGGGACTTACTCCAGAAAAGGAGGGCCAGGTTAATGGAATTAAGGTTTGGGGATTACTCTTGAAGATGTTGCCCAAAATAGGGGACTGGGGATTACTCCTAAGGAGGATGCCCAGATTTGAGAACATTAAGAATTGGGGCTTACTCCAAAGGAGGATGCCCAAGTTAAGAATTATGAATGAGACTTACTCTTGAAAATGAGTCCCAAGTCAATTGAGTTCCCTCAACATAATGGATGAGGTTTAATGAATGAAATCTCAATCTTTAGTGACATAAAGATGTGTAAATCACTAGGTTTTGAGGGATATTCTACAGTGTTCATTTCAGATAAGGAATCAAAAATCAAGAAATCATGCCATAAATGGCTTTGACGAGTGTCTTGAAGATTGAATCTTCAATAGGAGTGGTGTAATGGCTTAAGAGGGTTGAAATGGGTATGAAGGGCACCCAAAAAGGTAGGGGCACGCAAGTCATGGCAGGCGCGTAGGTACTGTGTGGGCGCGTAAGTCCTGATCGCGCAAGTATGCCTGCGTGACACATGGTGTACTTGTGCGATGGTTAACCAGCAAGGTAATACTTGAGTGACTCTTGATTAAATACTTTAGAATCCTCTTGAGGTTCTTCTAGAAAACGGGCGTGCAAGTTCTATTGAAGGAGTAAGGCGGTGTGCATGTGTGGCCTTTTCCTTTAAGGGCTGGCCACTCAGGCGTGCAAGTGTTGATGAGTTTCAACACTTAGGCCTTCCTCCCCACCTTTACATCTTCCGTTCTAGGTAAGAAATTACCTAGGAAGTTCTTCGGATGCTTTGAGAAGAGACTAGGGTGCCGGGAGCTCAAATCTGAGTTTTTGGAAAAAATCCTCTTTGAATGGGGGGCCCACAGGGTCTATTTATAGGCAGGAGAAGACCCCGGGCAGTTATCACATAGGTCGCGCAAGTCACTTGCGTGACCATAACGCGTCGTGCAATTGGACTTGCGCGTCTATGAGGAAACTTGCGCGACTTATGGGCAATCTTCTCTTTGTTGATCCCATTGTCGATTTTTTCTATTTTCTGCAAAGTATGAATTAATTTGTGCTAAGTCATTTCCCTTTACATTCCTTTGCACTCTGTGACGAAAAAGGAGCGTCAAAAAATTTGCCCTCTTAGAGTTGGATCCAGAGAGAAAAGAGGATTTGACTATGAGGAGAAGAATAAAACAAATGGAAAGGTGGCGCACAAGTTAAGGCGCGCAGGGGTATGGCCTTTAGTCGCCCAGGGTACGGCACGCAGGGTTCTGGCCACGTCTATAAATAGTGGTCCTCACTTCCATACAGAGCATCCTGATTTCCAGATTTCAAACCTTCGAGCTCTCGCCGCGCAGGTCACCTTAGCCGCGTGGGTTGCTCTATTTTCCGGTGTTTCCTTGATGGTGCACTGCTGTCAAGGTATCTGGCCATGCATGGTGATACTTTCACGTCAACTACTTCCACGATACATCCATACTTGCGCATCAAGTTTTAGATTTTTGCGCCTTAATTCCTTCGCCATTTTTCTGAATTCTTTCACAAATTTTATGAAAAATAAACCCATTTAAGAGTTAGTTTATTCAACTTTAGTTCAGATTCAATGGTTCTTAGACCCTGAATAGTTGATGAACTGGCTAGCAAGCAGATTGATGACATGATGAACATTGTTGGCCATGATTACTATGATATCTGCGACAACACTTTCCCATATTTGGCTAAGTACTTGAAGAAATATCATCTTAATTTACCATAGAGAATCTACCTGTCCCTGTATGGTTATGGTCAACTGCAAGGAGTCAATGTTCCAAATGAAAAAAAACTATACACCTGAAATGTAGTTGCACTGCTACTCCTCTATTTCGGTTATGATGTGCATTAAGAGCAACAACAATGGTGTAATCCTTCAAATTCTTCCTCTATGTCATTTCCATGATGATATGAAAATGGAAAACCCATGGGCTGAAATGTTTTCCACTACCGATTGGTGGAGGGAAGACAAACATGGCATTAGAGAAATATATGAAAAGATTACTCTCTCCAAATGGCTCTATACTTCAAATGCTCCATTCTCAAATCCATGTATCCATCTTCCAAGTCTCTTTGATAGAAACAGAGTCACTGTTTGATCAGCAGAAAATTTTCTCAAACCGCACTCAAGAACATTCTTTTACAATTGTTCCAAGAAGAGCTGGTATCAATACTTCTCTTATGGTATCCAGTTGAATGAATGAATTCCAAGTGGTTGTTGATGAAGCTCGGGATTCTATAAATCAAATGAAGAGTTATGTTGAAAGTCTCTTGTTATTCTTGAAAAAGAGAAGAGACTCCTATTTGTGGATTTCCTTCTAAATCTTGTGCATCAATGAAAAACACTTTCACCTTCACTCATTTGTACCTGCATTCTCTTTTGCTACATTCTTTATATTTTACCTAAGCCAATGGGCCTAGTAAGCATAGTTTGATTTTTACTAGGATTAATGCAAATAACCCTACAAACTTCAAACCTTTTAATTGCTCAATGTTACCTAAATAATAAAAAATGTATGTTTAGTGAGCTGGAGACTTGAATTTTATTCAGAGATACCTTGTCTTTTGGGGGCAGTTTAAAGACTTGCACATCGGACATAAAAAGGCTAATGTTTAAGTTTGAAATAGCTTTGACCGAAATGGATTAGAATTGACTCAATTCCTTGAAAATTCATCTGAAATCATATTACCATACTCAAGTATGAGGGAAAATATGTAATCTATGACTTAAGAATATTTGAATCCGAGGAATCATATGAAAAAGAGCTAAAAGGTATTGGAAGAATTAGTTTCCAAGAATGATGTTACCATTATTTAACAAAACCATTAGGGGGTTGAATTATGCAGGGCCACCTAAGGGAATTGGCTGCATAGTTAAATAAAATAGTATCTTTTAGCTAACAAGTCTATTATGTAGACTGTTTATGCAAGGCCACCTATGGGCATGTGCTGCATAATCAGGCAAAAGAACTCTCAGAAATTTACTTTCCTAGTGCTAAAAGCCATTGAAAGTTTATAGATATTCAATTCTTCCAATGTATAGAGTTTGCTGTATGGAAAGAGGTACTTGAATATGGAGAAGATATTTCCAAAAAAGATTATCGAAGAATTGGATGAATATCACTCCTATGAAGGTTTGACCCAAACATAGGGATGAAGAATATAAACCATAGACTTGAATACTTTCAGATCATGAAAAAAGTTATGGGAAAAATATGTTAAGGATGGCTATTTTTTGTGTATCCCTACATACTGTCATTTAATAAAAATAAGGACAAAATAGTCATTCTTCCCATGAATGAAGTTACCACTATCCGAAAAACCTATTAGGGGGTTGAATTATGCAGGGCCACCTAAAGGGCATTGGCTGCATAGTCAAATAATTGTATCTTTTGGCTAACAAGTCTGTTATGTAGACTGTTTATGCAAGGCCGCCTATGGGCACGTGCTGCATAGTCAGGAAAAAGAACTCTCAAAAGTTTGACATTTTTGTGACTAGAAGTCATGGAAAGGGTTATGAGGATCTGAAAATATTTAATGTTAGAATTATGACACATAAATATGGGTATTGTTCAATGTATACTGATATACACAGATCAATGCTAACCATAATCATGTTGTGGCTGGGTCCTGAATTGAAATGTTGGACTTCACTACGTATCCCATAAGGATGAGAATGAAGCCATACGTAGTTCATAAACTACAGTTTAATGTTGTGTGGGACAAAAAGATTATAGATCTTAGTTTAGGGTCATAGAACATGGACCATTGTAAGAAATAGACAGTGTGTGTTCTCATGGGGACTTTTCATCCAAGGGACTGAAAGTGGAATTTGGCTGTTAGTCCCAAAGACTTGGGGCTGGATTTGAGGGACACTCGAACGTTCCTACGTATCCCATAAGGATAGTAATCAAGCCCACGTAGTTCTAGAAATACCCTTTGTACAAATTTGGTTCGTACATGTGAAGGGTGAAATGGGCCTTTAGTACAATGATGGTTTAACCCAAGATAAACGGTTTGGGAATTTCCATGTATGCACGTAGTCTTTGAAATGAAACATTATTGAAAAATCAATGTAAATAATGGTTCCCTCCCAGGTGAGGGTATCAAAGAATATTGTAGTTTATTGTCATACTGGACAAAAGTGTTGTATATTTTAACGTCATATAAAAAGGATGAAAGTGAACCAATGTAAAGATATTGATTCTTGGGGCAGTTTCACGAATCAACATCATATGAGATGGAGATGAACCAATGTGAAGTGATTGGTTTTGGGCTTGAACCTTGGGAGGTTTCCTACGTACCTAGCCTGGAAGGCAAGGGTCAAAGTCTGCATAGTTCAATTAATGAATGAATTAATGATCAAGCTGTTCTTGGGGATAATGACCAAAAAAAATGTTGTTGGGACTTACACATGGTTAATGGCCCAGATAGAGTGTTATGGTTGAGGTTTTCTCTAAGCTCACCTGAGTCATACTCGTTGTGAGAAACAAAAGGTAACAACAACCTTAACGATGAATAGTTTAATGTCATGTAGGACATATAAAGGGACTACTCAGTTTAAAGTCTTGCAGTTAGGACTATTGGTGCTGCACAGTTTAGTGTCATGTAGCAGGGACAAAATATAGTTTAATGTCATGTAGGACGTATAAAGGGACTATGCAGTTTAAAGTCATGCTGTTAGGACTATTGGTGCTACATAGTTTAGTGTCATGTAGCAGGGACACAATACAGCTTATTGTCATGTAGGATGTATAAAGGAATTTCTGTACAGTTTAGCGTCATGTAGTTAGGATGATGGGGACAATAGAGTTTAATGTCATGTTGGACGAAAGTGGGACTATGCAGTTTAATGTCATGTAGGGAGGATAAAACAGTACACCATTTAACATCATGTTGGACACATTGGGGATTTTTTCCACAGTTTAGCATCATGTTAGATGAAAGTGCGAGTAGTTTAAGGTCATACAGGACCTTTGATGATTATATAGTTTAACGTCTTTCCGGACGTAAGGTACTTTTATACAGTTTAGCGTCATGTAGTTAGGACGTCACAGTTTAAAGTCTTGCTAGACGTAAGGGACTAGAAAATAATTTATGGCCATATGCATGGACCGTTGATGATGCAGTTTAAGGTCATACATGACCTAGTTGTAGTTTAAGGTCATTATGGACCATTTTGGAGACACATTTTAACGTCATGTCAGACCAAGTTGCATTTTAATGTCATATTGGACCATTTTTGTATAGTTTAATGTCATATAGGAAGGACAATCAAGGTACTTTTCAGTTTATACAAAATACTTCTTAAAAAATATGGCATTGGTTAGAGTAGTGATGAGTTCTCCATCCAGTGAGATTAATGAATAAGATCCATTAGAGTAGAACCTGTGTATTGAATAAGGTCTTTCCCATTTTGCCTCAAGCTTGGGAGGTTTCTTTCCTGGTATCATTGGATTTTTGAGAACTAATACCAATTCTCCCTGAGTGAATGAACAAAGGTGATCTTTTTTTTGTTAAATGCTCATGCTATTCGATTTTGATAGACTTCCAAGTGGTGGAAAGTGAACAATATTTTCTCTTCTAACCGTTACAATTCATTCAATTGCTTTTGAGATTTGTCATCTGTAGTTGATTTATCACAAATGGAAACTCTGAGCGAGGGTAGTTGAACATCAATGGGCAAGACGGCTTCAGTTCCATATACCAATGAATGTGGAGTTGACCGAGTTGCAATGTGGGTGGTAGACCGATAAGCCCATAATGCATGAAAGAGTTTATCAGTCCATGACCTCTTATCTTTATCAACCATATTTTGCAGTATATTTGAAAGAGTCTTGTTAAAGGATTCTATCTGGGCGTTGGCCACTGCATGATACCGAGATGAATGGTTGGATTTGATGTTTTATTCTTGATATAACTTCTTCAACTCGAATGAATAGAAATTGCTGCCATTGTCCGTTAATATGGTATGAGGGAAACCAAATCTGGCAATGATGTTAGACTTTATGAAGCTCACAACGCATTTATAACTGACTTCCTTGAGAGGTATTTCCTATTCCCATTTGGAAAATAAGTCAGTAGAAGTAAGAATGTAATTAAACTGCTTGGTCGTAGCCGAAGGGTAAGGTCCCACCACATCCATTCCCTATGGGGAAAATGGACATGAGTATTTAGCTGTATGAAGAAACTCTGGAGGTTGATGAATGATGTTGGCCTATACTTGGCATGAAAGAAACTTCTTTTTGAAATCAACACAATCTCGTATCATTGAAGGCCAAAATTATCCAAGCCTTCGAATTTGATCAGATAGTCTATGTCCAGACTCGTGGGCACTACAGACTTCAGCATGAACTTCTTTCATGACAGCCATTGTCTCTTCACCATCAATGCATCTGAAGAGAACTCCATCAAAACCACGTTTGTAGTGAATTTTCTCTAGGTGATCTGGGCTATCATAAAGAGTAAAATTAACCACACATCGTTGGATTTGTTCTTTCTCAGCTCTATCAGGTGGAAGTGTTCCATTTTGAAGGTATTCCCTGATAGGTGACATCCATCCTGTAGTATGACCATACGGTTCAGGAATGGGACAAATTTCATTAATTTCCTCTGTTCTGATTAGAACATAAGGTGAAATTGCCTGGCGGTGAGAAATACTGATGGTTGTCTCGTCCCGATTTGGATCTGCCAAAGTTGTGGCTATATTAGCCAATGCATCAGCTTGATAATTTTGTGATCATGGGACCTAAGAAAATTTAGGTTCCAAAGGGAATTCCGCCATTAACTCTCTGAAGTAATCATATAAAGGGATTAGTTCTTCTTTTCTGATGGCATAATCCCCATTGACATGTTTGATTATCAGGTCTGAGTCACCTTTCACCTTTAAGTGATTCACTTGTGCTTGAAGTGATAATTCCAAACCTACGATGAGAGCTTGTTATTCTACTTCATTATTGGTACCACCTTCCCACAATAAGAAGGATTAAGGTAACAATGCCTTTTCTGGCGAAATGAGCACAATTCCTAATCCAACTTTGTTGAATTTAGGATTTTCCATTTTCCTCCCTGTCAGACTTCTGGAAGCACCATCAAAATACATTTCCCATGCCTTGGGAATTTCTTTAATAGAGAGGACTTCCTCATCAGGGAGTTCAATATCTGAAGATATGTCTTCCACTGAAGGGTGATCAGCTAGAAAATCATCCAGAGCTTGGCCCTTTATCGCCTTTTGAGACATATTCTGAATGTCGAGTTGCTGCAAAATAACTGCCCACCTTGCCAGATGTCCTGTAAGCATTGGACGACTTAGGATAAATTTGAGCGGGTTATTGTGAGATACAATTGGACCTCGTGATGTTGCAGGTACTGTCTCAACTTCTGAACTGCAAAGATTAATGCCAGGAAGCACTTCTCAATACTTGAATACCGGGTTTCTGCTTCAATCATGGTTCGACTGAGATAGTAGAGACTGTTTTCATTCCCAGCATCATTCTTTTGAGCCTGAAAGGCACCCAATGATCGCTCTAGAGCTGTCACATAGAGGATAAGTGGTCTTCCTTCAATAGGTGGCATGAGTACTGGTGGAATCATGAGTTTTTTCTTGAGAATATCGAATGCTTCTTGACATTATTCAGTCCACTGGTAAGTGACTCCCTTCTTCATCAATTTGGTGAAGGGTAAACTTTTTCCAGCTAAATTGGTGATGAAACACCGAATATAGGCTAAGTGTCCTTGAATTCCTCTTAATTGGTTCAAATTTTGAGGAGGTGACATACCAGGGATTGACTTGGTCTTCTCGGATTTACTTCAATACCACGATGGCATACAACAAAGCTGAGAAATTTTCCTGAGGTTGCACCAAAAGCACATTTTAAGGGGTTCATCGTCAAATTATGTTATCGAAGCTTGCATAATATGACTTCCAAATCAGCCAAGTGATTAGAACGTCGTTTGAATTTAACTACCAAATCATCTATATATCATTAAAAAAACTTCCCTAAGAATGGTTTGAAGATACGATGCATGGCACGCTGATAAGTTGCACCTGCATTCTTTAAGCCGAAGGGCATTACCCTGTAGCAAAACACACCCAGAGGGGCTCTGAAGGCTGTAGATTCCTTGTCTTATGGGGCCATTCATATCTGATTATATTTGGAATATCCATCCATGAAGGAAAGTGCTTCATAGCTAGATGTTGCATCAATTAGAAGTTCTGTAATCGGAACTAGGAAATCATCCTTAGGACAATGCCAATTAAGATCTATGAAATCGATGCAAACTCTAATTTGTCTGTTCTTTTTCTTTACAGGGACAATATTAGCCAACCATTTGGGAAATTTAACTTCTCTTAAGAATTTAGATTTGATAATATTATCCACTTCAGCTTCAATTTTAGAAGCATAATTTGGGTGTGTTCTTCTCACGGCTTGCTTAAATCCTCGATGTTCTTCTGATAAACCCAAATGATGAGTAGAAACATCAGGATCAAGCCCTGGAATTTCTGTATAGTTCCAGGAAAATATATATCTATTTTGCATTAGAAAATAAATATACATTTCATGCTCTTCCAGAGTCATGGCCGCACTTATTAAAGTGGGGCATGGATCTCCTTTTGTAACCAGATTTATTTCTCTGAGTTCATCCACAGTGGTAGAGATACCCTCTTCAAATGCTGGAGGAGCATCTCTGAGATCATCCTCTTCTTTAACATCATGTGTTATTTCTTCAGTTTCTACTTGAATATTAGATGATAAAATAGAATTATCATGATCCGAAGAGATGCCAAAATTTGCATATCTTGAAGAAGAAGCTTCCATTTCCGACCCGATTGATGATGAAGGGTCATCTTTGGGTAATAAAGAGGAGATGATGGATTGAGAATTGACATCATTTTTTACCTCCGATGTTGCTATAACTTCTTCTAGACTAATTGGCGAAGCATAGACCTGTTGGATTTCATCAGATTAAATGAAGATGTCACCTTTTGTGCATTCATCACTGCGTGGTAGATTACCAATTTCTCCCATGTTGTTTGGCTCGATTTCCATAATTGACATTATGGATCTTTCCATAAGAGTATTTTGATTTGGGTGTATCTTGTCAATTTGACTGATAGGCAACACATAATCTGTACTCACATGTGTAAATGGATTTACTGGAATTTTTTCCAAACCATATGGAGCATTAACTTTGGTAATCTCTTTTTTTATGTATTTCTCCCTTTTCTTCATGTGATAGAATTCCGCCTCAATGTATTGAGACTCAAATGTATTGAATGGGGACTTATCACCATACAATGTCCCAACTTGACCATCAAAACAATATTCGAGACATTGATGGTATGATGAAGGGATAGCTGCATGTTTATGTAGACAGGGTCTTCCAAGAAAGATGTTGAAGGCCAAGTCTTGATCAACGACCATGAAATCTGAATTGGATGCAAGATCTCAAAACTGAGTTCTGAGTGTAACTTCACCCAGTGGTTCTTGTTCATTTTTATCATATTCCTGTAGCATCATGGTGGAAGGAGATAAATCAGATTCCGTGAGGCCCAATCGACGATGTTTACGAATGGGCATGAGGTTGACTCCTGAACCATTGTCAGTGAAAGCTCTTATAACATCCACGCCATTGAACTTTCCAGACTAGTACAATGGTCTAATATGTCCATGCACCACATCATCTTCATCTTCATCAGTAAAGGATATTATTGCATGGAAATATGCAGGATTATTCTCTATGTGATAGACTTCAGCTGTAGCAATTTTAGTTTCAAACTTCTGAGGACTTGTCAAAGCCTCGATGAGTGCTTCCTGAAGATCTTTTGATAGATTCAGAGCATCCAGAATTGATAATTGGCTGGTACATGGGCCAAGTGTTTCAGTATATCATACTTTTGATCCAGAGGTCTACATTTCCCAATAGGAATATGTGGTTTAGCAGGTACCATGGAAGCAGATGCTTTGGAAGTTGATGCATCTTGTATTGGGATAGGAGTTGGAAATATTCCTGGTTTTGGAAGATTAGACCGATTAGATCCATTTACTTGCTGAGAGGAAGAAAATGGAACCTTAAACCGGTATTCCAAAATAACTATTCTAGGACTGAATTTTCTATTGGTAGAAGAACTTGCTTGTTCTTGCTGAGCTCGCTGAAGGAATCTACCATGAGTTTCTGCTGCGTACACAGTTCTAGCCGGGGTAGAATTGGAATAGTGGCTTCTGAAAGATCCATGTATTCCCTGGCATCCTGAGCCCCTGAAATTTCCTCTGATTCCTCTGTTTGATACAGGGAATTTAGGCTCATTGAAATCAAAACTTCGACTGGCATATGGATCTGTTAATTGAATCATATTAACAGAACCAAAAATTAACTCTTCATATGATGAAGACTCTTCCTAATAATCCTATTTAGGCTATGCCATTTGGTGGGGAGGTGCCCGTGTATTTGAAGTAGATGGAATGAAGTCCACCAAAGTCACAGATAACATAGGCTTTGACACATACTCATCTTCTTATGATTCTTTTTCTTTCTTTGAATCATGTCATTTCTTTGAGGACATTCCCTCTGACGAAGAGGGTTTTGCCGCAATATTCATGGTAGAAGACACAATTGGTTTCTTTAATTGTGTTCGCAAAATAGCATGAGTTTGATTGATTGTCTTTTGGACCATCCAATCATCATACTTCTACGCATTTTTGCTTTTGACTTCTTTCCATTCACCTTCCTCCTCTAGAACTGTATCAGTGACACATGCTACCTGGGCTGAGGAGCCTTTCAATGTGACTTGCCCCGAGTCGACCATCTTTTGCAGGAGGTATTTGAAGACAAACCACTCCTGGATGGGATGCCGCAACATTTGATGAAAAGGGAAATAATTAGGATGGTCTTCATCTCCTTTCTTGTTTGGCCTCTTGGGTATTGGCAATTGAACCAAATTGTTTTCCAGAGCCTAAATGAAATAACGAGGAACTTGTTGCTTTTGGAAAGAGTATTTTTTGCTCTTCAGATCCTCAAATTGTTTTCGTCTTTGATTTTTTCGATCGTCTGGAAGAAAATGACTTTGTTGTTGGCACTTAGAAAGTGGATCCCTTTGAGAAGATGAAGGTTTTGAGGTAGAAACAGGTATAGGTGCTTGTTTAAGCATAACTGTAGCAGTTTCTTCTTTACCCATTCTTTTTCCTGGGCATATGGAATTACATGAGATTTATCCTTAGCCAGTATAAGGGAATATTCAATCTGCTGAGCGATTGAAGTAAGGTCTCGAAACCGTCCTATGTATTTCACAGGGATTAACGGCGTGCGTAATTCGTCACGCAGATTTCCCACACAGATTGGCAACAGTTCTTCTTGAAGGAGTTCTAAACTCAAGGAATATGATAATCCCTTCCATCGAGCAATGAAATCAGAGACCCTTTCATTCTCTCTTTTCATACAGTTTGTAAGATCGAAAACTGTTGTCTTTGGCAATGTTGAGCTGAACTGAAGGAGGAATTTTTGGCAAAGATCCTCCCATCTAGTAATTGACTGGGATTGCAAGCTTGTATACCAAACAAAAGATGGTCCTTGCAAGGTTCGCATGAAGAATCTGAGTTTCACTGGTTCTTGTTGCTCTGAAATTCCCATCATAGGATCGCAACAACACACATAATGTGTCAAATGTTGTTCAGGATCGCCTGATCCATTGAAAATAGGGAATAAAGGGTTCCCAAAACTAGATGGAGGAGAAATTGAATCTACCCATTCAGGGTAAACTTTTTTTTCTGGTTGAACATGCGCATGTTTCCCTTCCATAGTTTCTAACCGAGCTGTTAATGACTCAATAGTAGTTATTAACGTTTTAGATACATCTGGTTGAACTTGGACATGGGTAGGTGCAATGACCGGAGCTTGGGCAGATGTGGCGATTGGTGCTGAAATTGATGGTAGCGCTCCCAATTGTTGTTGCACTTGACCCATAGGATTAGAACTGTGAGGGTGTACTGAGAGAGGAGGATATTCTTGATCCATATCAGTAGCTGAAACAAATTCCATTGGCTGACTGACTCTATCATGCTTTATAAGAAGACTACTCTGAAGTAGTTCTGCATTCAACCTTCTTAATTCCTTCATTTATTCTTCCTATTGTGCAAACCTTTACACTTGTGAGAGCGATTTACCTTCTCCAGAGGAAGGATATGTAACCTGGTTCTTTCCCTTCCATTTGTTGGATCCTTTTTGGAGAGGGGGAAGTGGGTTACTCGAAGGATTACCTAGGTTCTGAGTAATCCTTTGACTTCGTGTACGCACACCTTCTTCGTTTGTGTCGGTGTGTACATATTCTTGAGCAGGAACCTCTTCATCTGATTCCCCTGAGAGAGCCTCATCTGGTGGATCAGAAACAATGACATTGATGACATTGATTGATGCATAACTCATCACATCCCTTCTAGCAGCATTTCTTTGATATTGTTTTCTTCCATGTCTTTGATGAGACATTTCCTTTTGTTGATTCAACCCTCAGTAACATCTTGACGTACCATAATTTGGAGGGAATCTCCTGATAATTTGGCTCTTCCTTCCTCTTGAGGTTTCTTCCCCAATCGTGAAAAGTCCAACTTTCTCTGAGGAGGGGATTGATGATTTGAAAAAGTCCCCAGTCCAGTGGACTGGGGCTGTTCCTGCTATTCTCACGCAACTCCCCAAATCCTTTTTGTTGATTCCGAGGGTTGGTTTAAAAGTGTCCCCAGTCTGGTGAGATGGGGTGGTTCTTGACATTCTACGTCTGCGACTTTCTTGAAATTCCTCCTGATTTTGCGAACTTTAGTCCAGAAATTAGCTGGATGCATTAACCTGTATCCACTTTTATCACCCGGTTTGAAAGACTGTTGGATGATTTTTGACTCTTCTTTCACTTGGTGACGTGCTTGCTCCAAATGAGAGGCCTGTTTAATATTCTTGTTCACTTGATGCAAGAGTAATTCAACAATTTCTTCTATGTATTCATGATTGTGAGAGGAACTAGTTGAAGCCTGTTCTTGGGAAAGCTTTTGATTACAAACAAAGCCCCTTGACTGTGGCCGGCCATGGGAAATAACATTGCATGAGACCATTTTTGGCGGGCTTTGCTGACTGGAGAGCACCGTGAAATGCAGTGCTCCATGAACACCCCATCCTCTTACACGAATAACAGATGGGGAATTGGCAATTAACTAACGCAATCTTATTAGTGCGCCAATGCATGAACGTTGAAGGGATCTCTGCTGCTTTTCAGCGGTCGGATATCGAGAGATTGATAGAGACTCCAAATCAATCTGACGTTGTAACCCTTCTATTATCTTTAGATGATTTTCATATTCCTCAAAAGATAATACTTTATTTTTTAACTGACAAAGAGTTTTCCATATGTTGAGACGAATATCATGAATTTCATCTTCCGTCAACGTTTCTGGAATATTATACTGAGAGTCAACCAGAGGCCAAAACATGATTGGCACTTCACCTTTCTCCAGTTTTTTCTCATGTTCAGCATTTCCTCTTTATCATTTGATGAAGATTCTTCTACATGATTTGACCAGAGTTGGTGTTTCCTAGTTGCTTCATTGGATTCAATAGGATTGGTAGAGAAATGATTGATCAAACTAGAAGATGCATGACTTAGGGGTGGTTCGGAGAATGACCTACACCCTGGGCTATCTTCTGATTGAGAATGTATTTCACCTGCTTGTGATGAAGCTTCATACATGACTGGTTTCACATTTTCAAGTGCCTCATGATAATAGGTTTTCTCGGCACTACATTGTCCAATGGATCATTTTCGGGGCAATGTGCATCACTACTGCGGAGAGGACTTTCGTAGTGAAATTCATCATCAGGGGGATGACCGCCATAGTAGATTACAACAAAAGATGAGATCTCTTTCTCCTTGGTCTTCTGACCACACAGAGGCTTCCTGTGGCTCTCATCTGAAGATGAAACTTAGAGATCGACCAAATTTTCATGAAGCAAGCCTTCATGAGGAAGTGTCTGTTGAAGACCATAGGAATTAATGTTCCCACTATTGGGAAATGATGGAGTAGAATCATGAATTTCAATAGATAATTGTATGAGGGATTCATGAACTCCAGCATCGAGCAAGGCATTGTTACATATTGTCTCTTTATCTCCTAACTGTGATGGGCGGGTCTTTTTCTTAGACGCCTTCTTACTCGCCTTGGTAACCACTTGTTGCTGAAAGTGGCTGCTTTGAGCATGTGTATATGCCTGATCAGGAAATATGGACAGGTTAGGCTGATGATATCTACTCAAATCAGGTGTATGTGCCTGACTTGGTTGTCCGTATGATATGTGGGAGTATTCCCCACAACCCTCTTGGACTGGAACAGATGTGTGTATCTGTTCCGGAGTGAATTGTTGATGTGTCACTCCACTGGTAGGGACATATTTATGTGTCTTTCCATGAGATGCCGCTAAAGTTGTTATAATATCCTGGAAGGCATCTAGAATATGAGCAGGGATTTGCTTCTGATCTATCACCATTGATAGAATATACTTGGTGAATTTAGCTGCCGGAACAAGAATATACATCCATTCCAGGCTTGGAGCAGGTGTATGTGACTACTCCTGTCCTCCTTTTCCTGTCAGTGAATCCTGACAGTACTCAAGCGTGGGGGTAGAGAGTTGAGTCTGCCTCCTATCTGTTGTCGGGGCTTTCCGACTAACTTCTCTGAATGCTACCAAGCGAGACTGTTGATAGGCTTGATAAATAATAGCATGTGTATGTGCCTGAAAATTGCACTTTGCCAAACGTGGTTGATGAGATCCATCATATGTATTCAGATGAGCCTGCTGACTAGCTGATGATGTATAAACAGGTGTATGTTCCTGCCTATAGTACTCCGCCGGAATTACCTGGGAGGATTGGCGTGATGCTGCCAGATGAGTCTGCTGGACAGCAGAATTAAAACGGGCTGGTGTATGTGCCTGTTCTTTGCTTTCCACCATGTTAGGTTGGTGGACTTATCCATAAATTTCAGAGATGAGAACCTGCTCACTATTGACTGGATTCTGCCTCTGGTGGTTCGTCTTGCTTGGTCGGGTTCGAGGAACCTGAGCCTAACCCCTGGAGTCGGTACCCTCATCATGTTGAGGGCGCACTGCCGCACGAGTCTGGCAGCGATTGTTGGTGGGAGTCCCCATGAAAGACTCGTTTCTGTTTGAATTAAGGCCCTGAGGGACCTGCTCATTCACCTCTCAAGAAATAAGGGAGAAAATGGTGATTGCGTTCCGGGGATAACGACCCGAAACTGTTGGAGACGGTAGTCAGCACCACCTTCTTCTTGATCAATTGTCGTCAGTGTCCGGACAACCGATGTGATTTGTTTACTTGGAGGGCTTGTCAGGCAGCCTCCAGAGTTGGGATGGTACCGTGTTGATGGTACTCCTTAAACTGTGTGTTTGATACCCAGCATTAAAGATGCTGAGTAGGTGATATCGTCCTTAGAGCAGATGAGGATCCAGCAAGAGTAGCAGCAGTAGCATTTGCAGCAGTAGTATTTACATGTGTAAAATTGAGATCATCCATTCCAGAAATGCAGAAGAACATTGAAAGGAGTGCCTGTTTGATATAATAGAGGTAATAAAGATAAATTCATCCACTACATCTTTTGGCTGAGCACATATGTCAATGATTGTTTTATGTTGGCCCTCTCATTTAGTTTTAAATAGGGGCCTAATAAAATAGGTAAAACATCATTTTAACTTGGTTAAGGATTCATGTCGGGTTCACCATTTTTGATTCCCTCGGATTCCAGGGATGACCTCCTTTTGATGGGAGATTCAAAAATTCCGATCGTTTTCTAACGGTTTTGTTCATAGAACCGGAAACATCCAATGATTCCACATCCATTCGGACCTACTTTCCAATGTTAGGTGCTTATTAGTTTGTGGACTGATGAGGCTTAGAAATTTGCATTGGTCGATAGGATGGGAGGTCGGACTCATCACACCTTTTTTAGGGGAATTATTGTCTACTCCGGGACTCTCTTTATAGATTTAAGTTATGTTGGTGAATCCTTATTACATTACCAAGTATAAAATGAGTTTTCCTTTAGATCTGACAATCAATGATTGATATGTAGGAAATTTAGATAATATTTTATATGTATTCGAGGTTTTTCATCGATAGAGAATCATATGTATTTATTAGAGATTCTTTGTCAATGGTACCCTTCGACGCATTTTTACAGAAGTCTCTTGGTAATTATGATGACCATGCTAGTTTTAAAGCCACTCAGTGGGGAACTTGAAGTTTATTTTCAATGAGAAGGACATGGATTATTTCAGAGTTGGGATCGAACCCACAGACAGGCTACCTACGTATCCTTTGTTTAGAAAAGGAATAATAACCCACGTAGTTCGAGTAAGGGAATATGTTGTTTATGATTGATGGCTCAAAGAAGGATGTCATGATTACTTTTACACTCTAAGCTCATGTGAGTCATGCTCGATGTGAGAAACAAGACGTATTGGTAAAAATTAGACAACTGTTCCATGAAAGATGCAATCATAAGAAATAATGTGGGGCTTATGTATGTATGACTGCCCAGATAAATGAAGTTTAGGATTTTCTTTAGGGAAGAAATCTAGGAGCAGGGTCCATAAAGGTATATGTGCTTCATTGAGATTTTGAATACTCTAACATGGGGATTACTCTCGAAAAGGAGGCCCAAATTAGGATAAGAATTATGATTGGGTTTTACTCCTGAAATTGAATCCCAGATCAAAGGTAAATTAGGACTGGTTAAGAGAAATTAAGACTGGGGCTTACACCTAAAGTGGGTGCCCAGATTTGAGACTGGGGCATACTCCTAAAAAGGAGGACCAGGTTAATGATTATGACTGGGGCTTATTCCTAAAAAGGAGGCCCAGGTTAAGGGAATTATGGTTTGGGGCTTACTCCTGAGGAGGATGCCCAAATATGGGGACTGGGGCTTACTCCTAAGGAGGATGCCTAGATTTGAGAACATTAAGAATTGGGGCTTACTCCTAAGGAGGATTCCCAAGTTAAGAATTATGACTCGGAATTACTCCTGAAAAGGAGGCCCATGTTAAGGGAATTAAGGTTTGGGGCTTACTCGTGAGGAGGATGCCCAGATTAAGGGAATGTGTCTTACTCCTAAGGAGGATTCCCAGATTTGAGAACTTTAAGAATTGGGGCTTACTCCTAAGGAAGATGCCAAAGTTAACAATTATGACTGTGACTTACTCCTGAAAAGGAGGCCGAGGTTAAGGGAATTAAGGTTTGGGGCATACTCCTGAGAATGATTCCCAACATAGGGGACTGGGGCTTACTCCTAAGGAGGATGCCCAGATTTGAGAACTTTGAGAATTGGGGATTACTCCTAAGGAGGATGTCCATGTTAAGAATTATGATTGGGACTTACTCCTTAAAAGGAGGCCCGGGTCAATTGAGTTCTCTCATCTTTAAGGATAAGGTTGAATGAATGAAATCTCAATCTTTAGTGACATAAAGATGTGTAAATCACTAGGTTTTGAGAGATATTATACAAAGTTCCTTTCAGATAAGGAATAAAAAATCAAGAAATCATGCCTCAAATGGCTTTGAAGAGTGTCGTGATGATTGAATCTTGAATATGAGAGGTGGAAAGGCTTAAGAGGGGTGAAATGGGCAAGAAGGGCACCCAAAAAGGCAGGGGCACACAAGTCCTGGCAGGCGCGCAGGTACTGCGTGGGCGCGCAAGTCCTGATCGTGCAGGTATGCCTGTGCGACACATGGTGTACTTGCGCGATGGTTAACCAGGAGGGTAATACTTGAGCGACTCTTGATTAAAGCCTTTATAATCCTCTTGAGGTTCTTCCTGAAAAGGGGCATGCAAGTTCTATTGAAGGTTTAAGGCGGCATGAAAGTGTGGCCTTTTCCCTTAAGGGATGGCCACTCATGCGCGCAAGTTTTGATGAGTTTCAACACATAGGCCTTCCTCCCCCTCATTAGATTATCCATTCAAGGTAAAAAATTACCTTAGAAGTGCTTTGGAAGCTTTGAGAAGAGACTAGGGCGCCGGGAACTAAAATCTGAGTTTCTGGAAAAAAATCCTCTTTGAATGGGGGGCTCACAGGGTCTATTTATAGGCAGGAGAAGACCCCGGGCGGTTATCACTTAAGTCGCGCAAGTCACTTGCGTGACCAAAATGCGTCGCGCAAGTGGACTTGCGCGACTATGATGAAACTTGCAAGACTTATGAGCAATCTTCTCTTTGTTCATCCCTTTGTCAATTTTTGATATTTTCTGCAAAGGATGAATCAATTTGTGCTAAGTCATTTCCCTTTACATTCCTTTGCACTCTGTGATGAAAAGGAGCGTCAACAAATCCTCAAAAGGAATAATATAGTGTTAAAACTAATTGATAATGGTTAAAATGTCACCTAAACCATTGTAAATATTATTTAATGTTATTTTATTGAATTATTTTCAACTTATATACTAGATATATCAATTTTAAGCGTCATAAATATTAAATTAAATTTTTATTAACATGATACTTTATGTAATTCCAAGGGTTCCCTCTCTTATATTATATAAGAACACTAAATTTCTTATATTATTAACTCATAATGATCCATTTATATACTAAAAACACACCCATAAATCTTATTAACTTATTTAGAAACATTTTATAGTATTGTTTCTTCTTAAAATACATTCTATAGGGTCCATAAAAATATACCCAAAGGTGGTTCTTCAATGATGAGAAAATCTTCTTACCCAAGCAATTTATTTTTACTTCTTATAACATTTTCAATTATTTTAAGATCATCTAAATATATTTATATTATTATCTAATATATAATAATATGTTACTATTTTATGGATAAAAACTTATTCATCTCATTTTTTTCAATTGTTAAATGAAAGTGTCACTCGTGCCTACATGTGGACTACCACCTTCACGTATTGATATGATTCTATTTCCATCAACACATAACAAGGTTAGTTATAATGATATATTTAATTAAAATATATGATATTTTTTATGTTTTTATAGTTTTTTATAGTTTAATTTTTAGTTACCTTTCTTTTATTCGATACACAAAAAATTGAAACACCCCTCATTCATACATACTGATTACAATCCCCAAGTAATGATGCAATTCATTTTTCATCACTGATTTATATGAATAGTTAATAATTTGTATGTAATGAATATATATTATATTTATATGATTATTTAAAAATTTATATAATGGAACCATGTTCAACAATAATGTACCATAATTGTTGAACCAAAATAAAAAAAATGATATAGATAATACCAGAACGGATGATCATATTGAAGGATTGTTGATATACATGTGATAAGATGATATAAATAAAATGTATATTGTAATATATGTTTTTATATTATTATTTTATAGATGTATAATAAATATAAATTTATTATATAGGAGGTGTAATTTCTTACAAAGATGGTTATACTTGAGGTAATGGTTTCTTATCTCATATTTATTTTTATAAGACATATTCGACATTCAACAAATGATTATTTTTTAAGTTTATATAATCTCAATGAATTTAAGTTATAATGATTCTAATATAAATTATGGGGATTTAGAAATATGTCTAAATTTATATCTTTTAAGATGTTTTGATTCATAGATTACCAAATCAAAGAGCGATTTATTTTACTATATGATTTTAATAAGGATTTATTACGCTTGAATTTTAAATGAGGGAAATTATTTGATCCTTATTTGATAAAACCATTGAATTTTATTATCATTTTTTATTTCCATTTTTTGTTTCATATTACTCTATTTGGTACTAAAAATTGTTTAGAAATTTTTTTAGGAAAATATTACCATAGTTCTCTTAATTTTGTTAGGAATATTTCTCCTCCATATTATTGTTCTCTAAAATATTTTCAAGGATATTTTAACTATGATGAAATGATTATTTATATTCTTATTTATCCATATTTTTATATATTTAATATGATTTAAAAAATACTTCTTGACATTTTTTGAACATGGTACTTTTATCAAGTGTGAGAACATATGTATTGTTTATAATGACTACGACAGGATGGGAATTTCCCACTAGCATGAACACTCATTGATTGGAAGGTTCCATTACATGTTTTCTATGCAATATTTAATAAAAATATTTTCTATAATATTTTGTATATTTTTAGGTTTTAAATAACTGATTTTAAAATGAAATAGGTATTTTACCTAATAAATATTTGGGTGATATTTATATATAATTTTCATTCATGTTCATATTCACTAATGTTTTTATGGTTTACTAGGGATGTGATCCATTGATAATGTTCTTATTAATTCTCATTTTGTTTCATAATGATAATGATGTAGTTTTTCATAAAATTATTATATTCCCCTGATTTTTTCTACAGTTGTATGATGAGTTTTTTAATACCTTATGACATATATTTAATTGGATTATTATTATGTGGATATATGGGTTTTTATATTCCTCAAATTCCTTATGTAATGTATTATTAATACCTAATTATATAATTTTAATAAGTGTGGGTGTGATTTTTATATCTATTTTCACATTTTCGTGTTTTATTATGGGTTCTTATATCTTCTCACACAATATTAAGTATGGACCTGGTTCTGTATAGATTTTTTCAAACTCTAATATTTGAGTATGATTTCTTCTACAGTTCTCTTAATATATTTTATGTCTAATATTTTGAATATATTTGTAAAAAAAGATTAGTATTTCTTATGTTTCTGATTCCACAAGCCTATGTTATGAATCCTGAATGCTGATTACTATTTTGACATCCTTATTAATAATGTGTTTGGATATGAATTTATTTTTGAGGTTATGATCTATGGAATATGTGTATAGGAAAATTTTATGTTGATAAGATGAACTTGACTACATTATCAAAACCTTGTGACAATTTAATTTTGTTGTGATTTATATCACTCATGTTTACCCTTACTAAGAAATTGAGGTAAACCATTCCTATGTTTTATATTCCCTTGGTTATGAATAAAATTTTCATTTATGTTATTCCTAGATGGGTAATATATTTGAATAACATAGTGGAAGATGATGTAAATGTTTATGAACGATCCGTTTATATATCATTATTACCAAAGTCTCTAAACATATTTTGTTCTTGAATGAATCTTAATGATATGTTATGATTATTCATATAAAATGATGTAATATTTATGTTTGAAATCATTATGTCCCTATATTAGTATCAAAATTTTATGAAGTAATTCCCCCATTTTAAAACATTGATGATATCCCGGACTCTGAATAGGGATAATTTAATGTGGTCAGAAAAATGTTAGATAACCTTTCTAGACCTGGAATAATGTTTGATTTATTAATCATTCATGGACTTACTTAAGTTAGGTATGAATGATAAATTATATGTTTACACTTTAGTTATTGATATTATAGATATTTTATTGTCTGCTCAATTAGTAGTTGCTTGTGGATCTAGCTAGCTGATTCCATATGTATGGAACTACTCAATGCCTCATCAATATCTGGAAGCATGGGTGCATGTGATGATATTTTTGTGTTAGTGCATATTTTAGGTGATGTTTAAGATTTGTGATGACTGTAATTTCCTCAATAATATACCTTCCTTTAGGTATTTGAGTTATCAACAACATATGTCGGTGGAGTACCCACAATGTTTTTAAATTATTATATAATTTAAAAAAGGAAGTGGGAATATTTTTTTCTGATGAACTAATGAGTAATACTCTAGTATTGGATGATAGTAAAGAGTAAAAGATGATTAGATTCTTAATTCATATGTAACATGATATTTATGAGTATCAAGGTAGAGTTATACTGATGTATCTATATATTATATCCTCACTTTGTTATGGTGTAAAGGAGTGTTAGTTTACTAAGTCATGTAGCTTGGTCAAAAAGGAATGGTAGGTAGAAACCACAGTATTTTTTCCTATAAGATAATTAGATCCATTTTATATGAGTTCATGTGGTATTTCTTATAAGAATGTGTGAGGATCTTATGTGGGATTGACATGCCAAGAGATGTTATATTTACCTAATGCATACCACGATGTATCAAGACATATAGAGTTCGTATTGGTAGTTCTGGATGAGGAAGTGAATTTTATGGTTTATTTCATGTTTCTTTACTTATGAGAAGGTGAATTCTACCACAAACAATACACAGTTATTATTTTATAATTAAACACTCTCATGTAGTAGTATGATGATGTCATCATCTATCTCATGATGACATAATTGAGGTTTTCCAAAGACATTGATGAATTATAGGTTATCATAGACTAGTAGATTAAGGATTGACATTTCATATTGATCTAGAAGACTAGATCAATTTATATGTTGGTCAGGATATTTTTTGAGAGATAGTGATTCTTCGTATAGTGTTGAGAGCATCATTTAAATCCAAGGTGAATGTTTTAGACATTACTTATGGTAGTGGATACAAAATTTTCTTTATATGTTGGCGAATTTTAGAACCGATTACTTTAATTAGAATAACAGGTAGTCTGAGTATGCTATATATGTGTTAAATAAAATTATATAAACATTTATATTGTTTTTGTAAGTTTATTAGAGAACCATTTTTATTCAGGAGGATTTTTATAATAATAGTAATTATCAATAATGTATTTATATGGAATATTATAAGGCTTTATATGGTAGTTTTTCAGATAAAAAATATATTTGATTGAGGTTGTGAGTTTATAGTTATCTTGTTGAGACTCTATAATGAGATTCTACATAATATTATACTAATTTGGAAGTATAAATATACTACACATAATATATATATATATATCATATATAATCCATAGATTCCTTACCCTATATTTTAAGTTTATTGGTCAGGAATTTATATGATAGTCACCTTGGTTATGACATAAGATTACTCAAAGGTCGGGGTACAAGGAACCTAGGTTCTGGATTCAGTTAAGGTTATCAAGCAGATTGGTTCTATAGAGTATTAATTTATGATTCTTTATATAAATAGTTTTTGTCATGATTTATTTCATGTATCTTAGAGTTAGAGACACCATCACAACCCATATTTCATGATTGGTGTCGAAAAGGTCTATCTCTATCTAGATGCATCATTATAATTAAACCTAGTTTATATTATGGATTAGATAATGATGTCTCTATGTTAAAATACATTAATTGTGGTATGGGTGTAGTGGAAGCCTAGGCATTTATAGATGGTTGTATGGGAGTTGTAGAGTGATATCATGGCTCTGTGGTTGAGGATTTTAACCATTCAGGATTTAATATTATCATCACTACATCCCATGGATGATCTGTGACGTGGTGGGTATTTTGTAATAGATCGTGTTTTTTGAGGTATGATTTTTTATTTACTTCATATTGAAACTCATTTTTTTGTTTATTTTATAAATTAAAAGGTATAGAGTGTCCCTAGATCAATTTTTAAGGAAATAAGTTGTTAATGAATATATAAAACATTATTAATTTTCTATTATAATCATAGTATAGGTCTAGTAGTGTTTATGTGGGAGAGTAAGTGTCTATCTCCACTTACATTGGAAGCCCTTTGGTGGTGTAGTAGAACCATGGAGGGGACATAAGTGTTATAGTTTGAACCTAGAATATTTATAGCGGTTCCCAATAATTTTTTTTATTAATTATAAATTTTAATGATTTTAAATAATTTAAATTAGAAGAATATGTTTTTACCCTATTTTCACCCAAGGATTGCAACACCCTTACTCTATCCATTACCTATCATTAATATCCATCCCAATGTCAAATATCTATTATTTGATCTTAGATCATTGATTTAATCTTGGTGTTGGCCACCATGGGTAAATATACTTATCCCAAGGTTTTTATTCTCAGGTTTCATAATTTTTATGCCATTCATAGTTGGATATTACATTATTAAAAGGGTTTTTAGGTTTATTAATTTCTTCAATTTCAGGATAAATCATCTGAAAAACAGCGATGATCAGAACCATGAAAGTTATATATATGTGATTTCTTTCATTCCTATTATTTTTTACATGTATGGAATGTGTCATATAAAATTTTAAAACATATTTGTTTTTTATGTTCCCAAAAACTAAAATAAATTTACCTCAAGAACTCTGTATAGTATGAGTGGATCATAGGGAGGTCATGGGAGGTTTTTCAAACGTTGTGTATAGTAACAATGTTGATCATCGATGTCCATTTTTCATATGAATTGAATATAGAGACTCTATATTTGGACTGGGAATTGGTTTCCTAGGATTGAGAGTGATCCTAAGAGATTAGTTTTTTATAATAATGAATTTCATGGTGAGAATTTTATTCAAATTTTTTGAAGCCTAGGAATTAAGGCCTTTGACATGAGGTTTTGAGTAGGTTAGTTTCTTAAGAAGATGAATCTTTTTTGTGTCAATTAATTATTAATTATTTATACTTGTTTTAAATGATTAATTGATATTTTTAATTGGATTACTAGTATATGGTAGTGCCTTATTTACTTTAATCTAATCTGTGGCGGTATCTCATCCACACTTATTATGTCATGGTGGCTTTTCCTCCCAAAAGTTCTTCTGATCTATCACTCAACATGAGGCTGATGAAATGACTGAACTTTATCAAATTTGAGATGTTATAATTAATTGTATACCATTCAATTGATGTTTAATTTGGGTGAAGCATATTCCACTTGTGAGAACCAACCCATTATATTAATTTCATCTTAAGTACTCATTCAATTGTATGATTTTTTCCAATGATATGATTCTAATAGTGTATCAAAACATTAATATGACGTCAAAGTGGTATATAGTCAAATTAGAGACCATTTTCAGTGAAGCGTCATCAACCCAATGTGAGCCGACTCATGAATTATAAATATTATATATCAACAATCAATATATCTCATAATAATACACACTCAAAAACCATAATGATTTATTGTATTTGAATACTTATAATATTATAATATTATTTCTTGGAAGATATTCAATATCTCCATGAAATTTCATCTCACACAATACCCATCATAGGCATACCATATATAGTAGTGGACATATTCCCTTACCAGACTGTATTATCTCCTTATTTCAGTTCATAATATATTATTGAAAATAAATATTTACCAATTTAATTAGAGGGTTATATAATTCCAAAACAAACAATAATATACTGAAAATAATACAAAGTTGTGACATGTGATCATAGAATCAGTCATTATTTCGTCATAGATTCACTAACAAGGGTAAATGAAAAGAGTTTCATGAAATAATACTTAAATAATCATCATTATAATACATATATAGAAGTATGTAAATTATATAATTAGTGAATATCCACATAGAAACATAAAAATCCTTAAATAATGTTGCCACATATGAAAAAACCTTTAATGTGAACTTTACAAATATAGATAAAACATCTACTTTATTTCGGTAAATTTTTAAAACTAATATTCCCATAAAAATGGAAATAATATTATCCTTTTCAAACTATTATAACATGTAAATTATTCTTCATGATGAATGATGTATGTAATTTTTGGAAAATATTTTAATTTTGATATATATTAGAAGAGGGTATTATTTTTACAATTTTTCAAAATTTTAAAATGAATACATATGAAAAATATTTAGTGAATATTCCTATTAATCATTATTAAATAAATTAAAATATATTTAAAATGATTTTTTCTGAAAACAATAGTATAGATAAAAATTACTATAAAAAAATTTTAAGAACATATATCTGGAAGAGAAACATTTCCAATATATATTAAAATTATAGCCAATTTTTCAGAAAACAAATTCCACAAAATTTTATGTACAATGTATTGGATAATTCAAATAAAAAATAAAAATAAAAAAATTCTGTATCAGGATCCATTTATTTTATTTTCTTAAATCCACTTTGTTGGTTAGTGGGGTCCGTACATACCAAAACCCAAAAACAAACTGACCAAATCATCCATGTGGGAAACCAAATTAAAAATTTAAACAAACAATACCCAAATTTACCCAAATCTGTGAATTCAAAATTAAAAAGTGATCCTCAAACCCAGAACTGAAAACCACCATGGGCCACAAGCCATCACCGTATTCGATGTCAGTCAAATCAAGTAATCCTCTACCACACTATCGTTACTATCAACAAACACCATTTTCACCATCTCGTCCTTGACAATGTAGTCCAGCATCCTCAATAAATCACACAGGCAACCAGAAACCAGAAGGAATTACATCCTTCACCAAGTCTGAAGAAATGAAATTTCGTATCCTCTTCCAACAGCCTCAAATGCAGGCCACATGACAACATCAAGCACATCTAAAAACCAAAAAATTCATAATACACCACTAAAACCAAAATCAGTTGGCCCTCTGCGAAATCAGACATCAGGACTAAACAATCTAGATCCAAATCACTCAGACAAAAAATTTAAACAAAAACCATCACCACAAAACACAGAACCCCAGTCTGCGCCGAATGAAGAAACATTGTAAGTCATGAACGCCACCCATCGCTGCCATCACATTTGCTACAGAGACAATCGCAAACCACCCCACGCACTCCTAGCTGACACCCGAGACAATAACCCTTGGACAACAAGATGGGTGTAAACTCTTTTATTTCACATATATGTTTTAGTTCAATAGTCTTGGTCCTTAAATTATCATCATGGGTTTTATCGTCTAATAAATATTAATGATTTGATAAGTATCCTCTTTAATAATTATATAAATATTTCTAATAATTCATATTAACTAATGTTAAAAAATGAATTACATCAGTTCATGGAGATGAATGTTTGTATGTACCTATGAGTCATGATTTCATCTTATAAAAAATGGTTTTAATGAAAGGTGAATAAAAATATATCATTAAAATTGAAAATAATATCATAGTTTTCATATATATATATATATTTATTAAATATATCCTTATTACCATCAATTTTATGTAAAAATTAAAAACAAGTCACATCTCTTTGTGGTCGTGGTGGTCCACATGTACACGTGATCGATGTTATAATTTTCCAACAGATTGGAGGGTAGTAAGGATAATAATATTTTATATGAATAGAATAATAATTATGTCTTTAATTTTATATACATCCATTAAATAAATCTATATAACTGTCCATGATATACACTAATGAAAAATATAATGCCTCGATATATATATATTTCCATTAGGTATACATGAGTGGTGCTTTTATTTTCCAATAGATATAATAGATATAGAAAAATTATATACCAAAAAATAAAAACATTTAATTATATTAAATGTACTAATGTAAAATTTATAATGTGGTTATATAAATTTTTTTGTTTTTTAAGGAAGAATGAAGCATAAATTTCATCGGTACAGAAAGTTAACATTTCATTGGGTATGTTCCTTTAAGTTAAACCTTGAGACATATTTAGATTATATTTTTGGGATAAAAGTACATATAAGAAATGTGTATTATTTTTAGGAAGGTATTTTGGTTGTTCTAGGATAAACTATAGTATTTGTGTGGTGGTAATATGTGAGAAGTGTTTGTTTCATTTTATAAGTTATGTGGGTGGAAATATTTAAAATAATTCAAACATTTTTATATAATATATGTCTTAATCAAGTAAATTGGCTTAAAATTTTCATAGTTTAGAAGATAAAAAATTACCACAAATTTAAATCAACAAAATTTATTTTGTAAAGGGTTTTCGGCTTTTTTAACACTCATATCTTAGATTAACCTTTTTTAAAACTTTTATCCCTTTCCATGGGAAAAAATTACAATGATAACTATTAACTATATATAAATACTTTTTAACCTTTTTACCTAATAATAATTATTATGATATAAAATATGGAATAAATTTTATAAGAATCAGTTCCTATATTGGGATGAAATTATGTTTCATATTCTTACACAAAACAAGTCAATCTATTTTTAGAGAAAATATATGTTTATCTGAAAAAATGATTTCATTCACATTATATTTTTAGTTGAAAAATTAGATCAATCTTAATATATTAATATGAATATATCATACAAAATATTAATTAAAATATGTCATCATTTTTTATTAATATTATTTATTTAGATAAAATGAATTACACAAAATAAAAATGGTTTTCTGAAAAAATATATCTTTTATCCATTATATGATTTTATCATTATTTATATCTTCTTAATAATCTATTTATAATTTAATATTAATTTAGTTATATAAATTTTAATTATATATCCACATTTAATATTTTTTATTAATACATAATATGTAATAAAATCAATTCTTCAAATTTTTTGTCTTCTATAATTTTACCCTTATTCATAAAATTTCATTATTTATTTACTAAGAATGAATCAGTAAATTTTAATCAAAGAAATAATATATATATATATATAATAATTTATGTAGTCTTATTTATACCCTCTAATCCAACAAATAATTGAAAATAATAATATTTAATAATAATATTTCACAAGTATATCATGGGTTTTCTAGGCTCAGTGTCACATATAAAGAAATATATTGAAATATTAAAATTTTAAAAAGAGTAATATATATATTCTAAAATAATGTGTTGTAACATTATGCACAAACTAAATAAATTTTTACCTTTAAAGTTCATTATTTTGATACATAAAAACTATGATACGTATACCTATCTACTTTCTCATGTTCCCATGTACCTTCTTCAAACTTATAGTTTCACCACATATCGTTGACCAGATGCGTTTTATTGTTTCCAAAAATATTGTCCCTTCAATTAAAAATATACACTGATTTATCCTCTTAACAAATATTACCTTGGTGTTGCAGCCTCAAAGTTAAATATATATTAATGATCAAGTATGTATATCCTCAAAAGAGATAAATGGAAAACATCTTGAACATGGGTGATGTTTTCTAGAAGCTCCAAGTGATAAGATATCACCTCGATACGATCAAGGATATCAAAGATATCATTATATCTAGATATTTTTTTCACTTCATTCAAAATATCACAACATTATTCAAATTATATATTTTATGTAATACCTTATCACAATATTCAAACTAAAAATATCATTGATGATTAAGCCCATAAATTTTCTATATTTTTTGAGTTGCCTTGATCTGTTTCGAAAAAAAATCATTCTATATAATTACATCATCTTGCTAAGGTACCCCTACATTTCATTCCAAAAAATTTACCCTATATATTTGAGTCAGGAACATCTTTACATAGAGGGATACATAATGAGCCATCTTAACCCTGAAGTGAAATTTATTATTGAACGAAAAATTAACCACCTGAAAGTATAGTTCTCATCCACCATTTAAATACATAGTGAAGAATCTAATAATATATTCTATGATTTTTTTGGTATTATTACACTAACTATATATATATAGACGATATAAAGTGTTAATGTTGAACTACTTATTCAATGATATTGACGATTTATCTAGAACTACGAAGTTATCCTCATATCTCCATATAAAAACTAAATGTCGTAATGTATTAAAACATAAATCATCTATAATATATATTATATTGAGATTATGAATAAATATTCTTTGATAGAGTATATATGATTTAAATAAATAGTGTTTTCAAATTTAACCCAAATGGTGTCATGGACTTTATATTTCTTGGGGATTTATACAATGAAGTACATGGCGATTTTTGTCATTTCTATTCAGGAATAGGTAATGATAGTAAAATACCATCAGAATTAAAAAAAATTAATCATTAACATTATTAAAGAGAAATCATCAAGATACCAAATAAAAAATACCACTTTTCATGTAGTTCAACAATAAATACTATTTGATATCTCTATTCATCATCATACTCCAGAATGAATATAGTTTGATGAGAGATGTTCTTTATCCAATAGATCCTTTTTAATTCAAGTATTTTTATAACACATACTCAATTCTTAAATATTATTAACCCCTCATGGACAAGGATTGATATTAGAAAAACAAATACTCAATTTTAAAGCTCTGCATCGTCCTCTGATTGATATTTATTCATGTCTTGAATGGATGGCTATACATTCATCTATAAAATATAGGATCGTTATCATTTCATTATGATTTCAACATAAGTCTTAAATTGTGTGGTAATAATCATTTATCTACTCCAACCATCTCAATAAATATATATTAAACTATTTTATTTTCAGAATATATAGTTTAATATTTTATGATATTAACATATATCACACCACTCAACCTATATATAATGCATATATATTTTCAATGAAAATATTACATCTCCCACATCTAAATCTAGATTCCGGAAATGTTTCTCATGAATCATCAAACAGTGTGATTCAAAAGCTATCACTATTTATTTTTTCATGAGAACACATCATATTAATATCATTTACTAATCACTTTATATCACAAACCCTTCTCCACTATAGGGTAGTGTAATAACATGTACACCAACAAAACTTATATTCATCTCATGGAATATTTATTTACAAAACATTCTCAAATTAAAATTCCTCCCTTATGAATTTGCATTACTATTGGATTAGATAGTTGTGGTAAATTTCATAAAAAGTTTTAGTATTATCAAGAAAACCTAATAGAAATTTTAATTTTTTTTGAAAAAAAACGGTTGGTTTGAGTCATTCATCAATAACTTCCATCTTCGAAGGATCCACTGATATACCCTCTCTTGTAATTACATATCCCAAAAATGATACTATATATAGAAATAATTAACTCTTGATAAATTTGGAATAAAATTTATCATTATTAAAGTTCTTTAACTCAATCTTGAAATGAACTTCATGTTCTTCCTTACTCCTTGAATATATATTAATATCTTCAATAAAAAATACCATAAACTGATTACGATATTATATAATGACTATATTAATTAGATTCATGATGATAATAGTGTCATTAGTAAATCATAATTGTTTCACTATAAATTTTTAATTATCATACAATTATTAAAATGTTGCCCTCGGTGTATCCTCCTTCAACCTTAATTGATGGCATATGGAATGAATTTAAATGTATAAAAAGTATTTATAATAACATAATAAGAAATCAATATGTGGTTTAGGATATAAATTCCTGATAATGATCTTATTAATCCATTACAATATGAAATTCCACATATTTCATAATAATAAAAATTTACGGTGAACCCCATCGTTATTGACATCGGTATACGAATCCCTTTTCAAGTGACTTTGGGAGTTTATTCTTTCATTAATGTATGATAATTTGGTATAATATCTAATGAGTCATTGAAATTTGTATAGCTTTGGGTATGAGTATTATTGGAAAATGAGCTTCATGATTTGGGGTTCAAAGGAAACTCCATAGTAAATGAATTGACATATTCTTGAACAATATGAATATTTTAATTGTTGAGTTTCATCCTAACCATTTGAGATAAATACCACACAAGAATCAATTTGATGTCCTATATAATATATTCAATTTATTTTAGAAGTTCCTGGATATCCTTTCACTAATACAAATTCATAGGATAATTCAAAAAATCAAATATGAAACTCCATCCACTAAAATTTACTTGGGATATATATATATACATATATATATATAAAGAGGCAAATAAATTTATAATATGACATAAAATTGAGAAATATGGAAAATAATATGGTTTATATTAAGAAACATCCTATAAAATTCTTTTTTATAAATTTGCAGACGTGAGACAAGATCATCATAAAATTAAGTGTTTTCACTGATAATTCAAAATCTAATCATTTGGATGTTGATGTGATACACATAGAAAATTATTAATATATAAAAGGGTTGGTCAAAATAAAATAAAATAATTAATTTTATGTTATATTGTAGATGATAAGTGTACATTTCACTAACTCATTCTTGTACCCCACATTGGGTGTTTTAATTGAATGATTTTCCCTCTGTCTCTTATATTAAGAGGTTGTTGACATCAATTTTCATAATTAACCAATGGATTCGTACATATATAGAAATAATTTCCATACTACATAAATTTAAAACATTTTATTACGGGTGGTGAATTTACATGATATTTCGCTCTATTCATTTCATTTGATGAACTTCTCACATCAGTTCAGTATTCAATTACATGATTTCCTTGTTTTACAAACATATCATTTAGTAGTACCCTTAAGGAAATTTGCCTCGTGATTATATCCCCATCATTTTTATAGATAAATATTAATTAAATTTACTATATGGGTTATATTATTTGAATCACCTAAACAATCCATATTTCTCTTCTTGTATCCTAACCCACAAGAATAATGGGATTCACCACCATTTTGTTCTACCATGAGGGAAAATCAAAATATATTTTCATATCAATAAATGTTTTAATGGATAAACCATTTAGACAATGTAGTTTACTCTTACTAAATAATCTGTCAACATGTCATCCAGGGCCAATGATAAAACTACAACCATATATTATAAATCTATTGAAATTATCCAATACATACTAATGTATTTTTCATCCTTCTTATTAATCTTAAATAATTCCATATCCATTTGATTGAAATGAGTTTTGGTAAAGTAATTTTTCAAAAATACCATAATGTACTATTACAATTTCACACTGTTAATATATTCTTCTTACCACAAATTATGAAAAAGATTCCACCATTGATGTAAGTCACCATCAGAATAATAAATGTCTAAGATAAAATTCTCATTCTCTGAGCATTGAATAATGAAAAATATATTTTCTCATATATTGATCCATTTCCTGGAAATTAGTGGATTAGAGGACCCCATAAAGAAATATGGGTGTTGGTTCAAGAAAGACTCAATGGTGTGTTTCTCATTACTTTTGTCAATTGGTGTCTCGACATCATTCTCATCTAGAGAGATTTGTGTGAGAATAATTTTTTTATTCAATCTCCCATTGTATTCGTATTCTCAAGAGGACAGTCATTCCATTATTCAAAGTAATATTTTTATTAACATGATTTTTTATTATCCATCTTATTGACTAAACCAAAAATCAAAATTTTAGGATAAATAATTTTTAATGAGAGTGAGAAATCATATTATCATTTAAATAATTCAAATTATGTCCTAAATGATGGAATCCTCTTTTCCACCAATCACTCTTTATGTTCGTGATATAAATATTTTAGTTTATTGTTTTTAATATCAGGTTTGATAAACATTATAGGTATAATATAATATTAATAAATAAATAATCTCTACTCTGATACCAACTGAGGTGACCTAAGTATTATATACATAAATTTCAAATCATTTTAGATAAATTTTCAATACATATCATTATAATATATTCTCTACAATCCAAAAGTTATAATTTATTTGAATACTATATATATAATCAAATTATTTCATGAAATATATATAACTCATCCATGAAATTTCTTCTCACATACAACCCTTCTGATATATTCCATACTATATACCATTCTTCATAACCCGGGGAAAAGGAATTAAAAAAGCGTGATCTCAGCTACTCAGTAAGGGTATATATATGATATATGAATTAATAATCATAAGTGAATATAAAAAATCATTAGGGTATTATAATTATATAATATTTTATTAAAATCTAACAATAATATAATGATCATATATCATGATTCAGGGGATAATCTTTTATCATAAAAAAGAGTTATCAGATTTCCAAATAATCAATAATCAATCATGGTCAATGAAATAATAACATAAGTATAAAACATATTTTTTCATAGAAACAAAAATGATAAATCTTTTCATTAGTAATGTATCATTACTAATAATATAATAGTGGCTAGAGTCTCTTAGTGGACTAGTTTCACTCTCTATTCGCATTATTTCCATTATCACTACGGGAAAAATGGGTATTTGCGACGGGGATAAATCTCATCGCAAATAGCCCCATTAAAAACTTATTTGCGATGGGGGTATTTGCCCGTCACAAATAAGTAGCCTTTTGCGACGGGTTATCTTTCCCCGTCGCAAAAGAACTGGCGCGCTTTGCGCGCCAAATCGCGGGAAACATATTTGCGACGGGCGGTTATTGCCCGTCGCAAATAACCGGCGGCGGTAAAAGGTATTTGCGACGGGAATATTCCCCCGTCGCAAATAGTATGTCCGCAGGTGGTTATTTGCGACAGGCCCCATCGCAAATAACTATTTAACCATTGACCGTAATAAATGATGGGTAAGGTATTTGCGATTGGTACCGTCGCAAATAATCTAACCTATAAATACCCCCATCCGTTTTTTTCAATTCATTCTCAAACTCCATCTTCTCCTTTTCTCAAAATTCTATTTCTAGAGTTCAGCGTTTCTCAAGTTTAATTTTTTTCTCCGGAGATGATATTGAGGTTTTCAAGAACGATCAGAGATCAACCTCAGATCAATTTTAAAGGTATTTATGTTCATTTTAATTTAATATTTATTTTAAATTTTTTATTAGTTTCAATTATTCTTAATTAGTTGTAATTTAATTATGTTTACATTGTTTTGTTACTTAATAAATTTAAATTATTAGTATTCATCATAGTTAATGATAATTAGGAAAAATTAGGAATAATTTTCAATAATTAAGAATAAATATTAATAATTAGTAATAAATACCAATAATTAGGAATAATAACATTATTACATTATTAGTATATTTTATTATTAATATTAAAATAATATAATTTTTTATATTATATACAATTTTCCTTTCATCTGTGTGTTTTCTGTCTCCACATGTATTATTTGTATGTGGAGACAGAAAACACACAGATGAAAGGAGAATTGTATATAATATAGAAAATTATATTATTTTAATATTAATAATAAAATATACTAATAATGTTATTATTCCTAATTATTGGTAATTATTCCTAATTATTGGTAATTATTCATATAATTACCAATAATTAGGAATAATTACCAATAATTAGCAATAATTAAGAATAATTAGTAATAATTAGTAATAATTACCAATAATTAGTAATAATTACCAATAATTAGTAATAATTACCAATAATTAGTAATACTTACCAATACTTAGTAATACTTACCAATAATTAGTAATAATTACCAATAATTAGTAATAATTAGTAATAATTATCAATAATTATCAATAATTAGTAATAATTAGTAATAATTACTAATAATTACCACTAATTATTAATAATTAGGAATAATTACCAATAATTAGTAATAATTCGTAATAATTAGTAATAATTAGTAATAATTAGTAATAATTAGTAATAATTACCAATAATTAGTAATAATTACAAATAATTAGTAATAATTCGTAATAATTACTAATAATTAGCAATAATTAGTAATAATTACCAATAATTAGTAATAATTACCAATAATTCCCAATAATTACTGATAATTACCAATAATTAGTAATAATTACCAATAATTAGTAATAATTAGTAATAATTAGTAATAATTAATAATAATTACCAATACTTAGTAATAATTAACAATAATTATTAATAATTACCAATAATTAGGAAAAATTACCAATAATTACCAATAATTACCGATAATTAGTAATACTTAGGAATAATTAGGAATAATTACCGATAATTAGTAATAATTAGTAATAATTACCAATAATTAGTAATAATTACCAATAATTACCGATAATTACCGATAATTATTAATAATTACCGATAATTAGGAATAATTACCAATAATTAGTAATAATTAGTAATAATTAACAATAATTAGTAATAATTACCAATAATTAGTAATAAATCCCAATAATTACCCATAATTACCGATAATTACCAATAATTAGGAATAATTACCAATAATTAGAAATAATTAACAATAATTAGTAATAATTACCAATAATTACCAATAATTAGTAATAATTACCAATAATTACCAATAACTACCGATAATTACCGATAATTAGTAATAATTAGTAATAATTAGGAATAATTTGTAATAATTACCAATAATTAGTAATAATTACCAATAATTACCCATAATTACCGATAATTACCAATAATTAGAAATAATTACCAATAATTAGGAATAATTACCAATAATTAAGAATAATTACCAATAATTAGTAATAATTACCAATAATTAGGAATAATTACCAATAATTAGTAATAATTGGTAATAATTACCAATAATTAGTAATAATTAGTAATAATTAGTAATAATTTCCAATAATTAGTAATAATTAGTCATAATTAGTAATAATTACCAATAATTAGTAATAATTAGTAATAATTAGTAATAATTACCAATAATTAGTAATAATTAACAATAATTAGTAATAATTACCAATAATCAGGAATAATTACCAATAATTACCAATAATTACCGGTAAATAGTAATAATTAGTAATAATTAGGAATAATTACCAATAATTAGTAATAATTAGTAATAATTACTAATAATTAGTAATAATTAGTAATAATTAGTAATAATTACCAATAATTAGTAATAATTAGTAATAATTAGTAATAATTAATAATAATTACCAATAATTAGTAATAATTACCAATAATTAGTAATAATTAGTAATAATTAATAATAATTACCAATAATTATTATTTATTACCAATAATTAGTAATAATTACGAATAATTACCAAAAATTAGTAATAATTAGTAATAATTAGTAACAATTACCAATAATAACTAATAATTAGTAATAATTAGTAATAATTAGTAATAATTACCAATAATTAGTAATAATTAACAATAATTAGTAATAATTACCAAAAATTAGTAATAATTACAAATAATTACCAATAATTTCCGATAATTAGGAATAATTACCAATAATTAGGAATAATTACCAATAATTACCAATAATTACCGATAATTAGTAATAATTAGTAATAATTAGGAATAATTACCAATAATTAGGAATAATTACCAATAATTAGTAATAATTAGTAACAATTACCAATAATTAGTAATAATTAGTAATAATTAGTAATAATTACCAATAATTAGTAACAATTACCAATAATTAGTAATAATTACCAATAATTAGTAATAATTAGTAATATTTAATAATAATTATCAATAATTAGTATTAATTACCAATAATTAGTAATAATTTCCAATAATTACCAATAATTACCAATAATTACCAATAATTAGGAATAATTACCAATAATTAGTAATAAATAGTAATAATTAGCAATAATTACCAATAATTAGTAATAATTAGTAATAATTACCAATAATTGGTAATAATTAGTAATAATTACCTATAATTAGGAATAATTACCAATAATTAGTAATAATTAGTAATAATTACCAATAATTAGTAATAATTAGTAATAATTAGTAATAATTACCAATAATTAGTAATAATTAGTAATAATTAGTAATAATTAGTAATAATTAGTTATAATTACCAATAATTAGTAATAATTAGTAATAATTAATAATAATTACCAACAATTAGTATTAATTACCAATAATTAGCAATAATTACCGATAATTACCAATAATTAGCAATAATTACCGATAATTACCAATAATTAGTAATAATTACCAATAATTAGTAATAATTAGTAATAATTACCAACAATTAGTAATAATTAGTAATAAATAATAATTATTATGAACAATTAGAATTAATTACCAATAATTAGTAATAATTACCAATAATTACCAATAATTACCGATAATTATCAATAATTAGGAATAATTACCAATAATTAGGAATAATTACCAATAATTAGGAATAATTAACAATAACTAGGAATAATTACCAATAATTAGGAATAATTACCAATAATTAGGAATAATTACCAATAATATTAGTACTATGAAAATAATAAAAAATTTATATAATATTAAAATTATCAATATTTGTAACAGGTTTTGCTTTATTCTCAACATATTTAATTTTTAAAGGGTCAATTTTTAGGTCTATCTCAATAAAAAGTTTGCATCAGTCGTGTATGATGTAAACTCTATAATTATCCTTGCTTGAGTGTTTTTCCTAACAAATTATTCAAAACGAGTAATGCTTTTATATTTTATAGAAAAATATGGAACAACGAGGTCGTCAACAATCATTATTAGGTGACCACATATGGATAAATCAACGTAGAAATCCAAACGGTTCTGGTTTAAATCTAGTATATGTAGAGGGTGTGGAGACTTTTTTATCATTTGCAGCATCAAATCCAGAATTTGTTTCAGAAGGCAAAATTAAATGCCCTTGCAGAAAATGTGCATTGAGAACGTTTGACACGTTTGACAAAGTGGGGGAACATCTCTTGCGTTTTGGTTTTCAACCAGATTATGTTTTTTGGTATCAACACGGTGAACGCAGTTCCAGAGCAGGTGATACCAACTTGATTCCGGATCCATCCTGGTTTCAAGATTTAGTACATGATGTTGCAGGTTCATCTGTTCAACATACAGAAACTCCGGCTGATATAGCTTCAAATCCTGAGTTGGCACCGTCTGAATTTTATGAGTTGTTGAGGTCTACTGAGGATGCATTATATCCTGGCTGCAAGATGAGCAAATTGGAAACAGTTGCAAAATTTATGGCTATCAAATCAGATAACAGAATGTCAAACACCTGTTTTGACCAGATATTTTCTTTGCTTAAAACACTATTACCCGAAGGAAATGTTTTGCCTACAAATTACTATGAGAGTAAGAGGCTGGTTCGAAATTTGGGACTTACTTGTCAGAAGATTCATGCATGTTCAAATGACTGCATTTTATATTCTGGGGAAAATGAGTTGTTGGATAGTTGTCCCACATGTGGGCAACTGAGATATAAAGAAGGAAAACATGGGAAGTCTGGTTTGATTCCTGTAAAACAGTTGAGATATTATCCGCTTACATCCAGACTTCAGCATTTATTCATGTCTAAGAATACAGCGACAATGATGTCATGGCATAAAGAGAATATTTCAACCGATAAAAGCTTGAATCATCCAGCCGATGGTGATTCATGGAAACAGTTTGATAGAGTGCATCCATCCATTGCTTTAGAAGCTAGAAATGTTCGACTAGGCCTTTCCATAAATGGTTTCTGTCCGTTTGGATCTTATGGTAGTCAATATTCATGTTGGCCTATTTTTTTTAACTCCGTACAATTTACCTCCATGGATGTTGATGAAGGAGCCATATATCTTTTTCACTTTACTAATTCCAGGACATCTGAAGAAAAATATTGATTTTTATTTGAAACCATTGATTGATGAATTAAATTTATTGTGGAGTACTGGTGTTAGTACATATGATGTTGCAATGAAACAGAATTTCATACTGAGAGCAGCATTGATTTGGATAATTATTGACTTCCCGGCTTATGGGATGTTATCTGGCTGGAGTAAACATGGTCAGAAATCATGTCCTTACTGTATGGGAGAGAACAAAGCATTTATGCTCATTCATGGAAAGAAACCTTGTTATTTTGACTGTCATGGCAGATTTCTTCCAGCTGATCATCCTTTTCGCAGAAACAGATCTCATTTCAGAAAAGGAACATTTGAAAGGGATGGACCTCCAAAAATGCTATCAATTTTGGAGTTAAAATCAGTTGTATTTTCCTTACCTCCCATCACTTTTGGTCCCACAATAAACCAACAGAAAATTTCTGGTTTTGGAAAAGAACACAATTGGATTAAACGTAGCGTATTTTGGGATTTTCCATATTGGTCTGATTTGTTGGTCCTACACATGTTAGATGTCATTCATATTGAGAAGAACTATTTTGATAATTTGTTTCATACAATTTTGGATACGCCAGGAAAGAGAAAAGACAATGTAAATGCACGTTTAGATCTTGCCCAAATTTGCAGGCGTCCAGAATTGGAACTGTTTGAGAATGTTAGAATAGAAAAGTTACTGAAACCAAAAGCAGCTTATACACTGTCTAAAGAAAACCGTTTATTATTTTGTCAGTAGCTTGCAGATTTGAGACTTCCAGATGGTTGTGCTTCCAATTTGGGTAGATGTGTAAATAATGGTCATATTACTGGATTAAAAAGTCATGATTGTCATGTTATAATGGAAAGACTTCTACCCATTGGATTAAGAGGTCTTTTGAATTCTGTGATTTGGGATTCCATAACATACATGTCTCATTTTTTCGGGCAATTTGTGCGGCTATAGCAGATTATGATGCTCTAGGAAAACTTGAAAAAGATGTTGTTGTAATTATATGTAAACTGGAAAAAATATTTCCACCGTCTTTCTTCGACTCAATAGAACATTTGATGTTACATTTTCCATATGAAGCCAAATGTGGAGGTCCAGTATAGCTTCGATGGATGTCCCCATTTGAAAGATGCATGAAAAAAATGAAAATAAAAGTACGTAACAAAGAATCTGTTGAAGGATCTATTACTGAAGCTTATTTGTAAGAGGAAATATCTTTTTTCTGCTTCAATTATTTTGAATCTGAGTATCCTTCAAAACACAACCAAATAGGATGGAACAAGAGGAATATTGATGAAATCTACAATCAATTAACTGTTTTCAACCAGCCTGAGCTTGGTTTTGGTGGAGTTTATGAACTCTTTCTTTCAGATGATGAACATCATAGAGCTCATACGTATGTTCTGCTCAACTGTGAAGAGATGACATCAGTTGTATTGTAAGTGTTTATATCAATTATTCTATCATTTATGTTACAGTAAATAACTTTGGTTTTTATAGGTTGTATGATAATCATATCAAGAAAAAAATTCCACAAATTACAGCAGCTGCTCTCGATGAACATCGACTGAAAGATTTCTCTCAGTGGTTTCAAAAACTGGTAACATAGATTCTTTATCATTTAGCAACTCATTCAATGTATAGTTTACTATATTGATAATTATTTCACAAATTTTGAGGTGTCTCGACATGCTGATAAAATTGAAAAAACGGCTGTGTGTATTGAGTAACCCACCTTCCAAACTTGTTAAAACTTATAATGCATATGTGGTTAATGGATTTTGATTTCACACACATGCATATAAAATTTTAAATAAATTTACATAACCATGTTCAAATGTCGGTGGTTGGATACAGAGAGAGGCGTGCGTGTTCATCCAACTCATTGAATCATCGATATTAAATGTAAAAGTGTTCTCGCCATAAATGAACCATTCTTATTGGCTCAACTGGCTCATCAAGTTTATTATGCAAAGTACTGTGCTATATCAAGAGACTTGACTGATTGGTGGAGTGTAATAAAAATCAACATTTGAGACAATCAGTTTAGTCAAATTGAATGTGCTTTCACTGATGTGCAAAGAATTGAAGTTTTTCAAGAGAGTACTCAAAATCAATCTTTTTTACAAAGAGACATGAGTATCGATGACGACACCCCACATTTAAGAGTCGGTGATGACGATGATGTTAATGATGTCACATATGAATTTGAAATGTTAAGAGATGAAGCAACTGTAACTCGAATGGATATTGATGATGTTGAGGAGGAATATGAAGATGACATTGACATATATGAAGATGATGATGAAGATGAACACTGATAGAATTCCATGGTATTTATATACAATCATAATATGTATATATGTATATATAATAGTAATTATCAATTATTTTTTAACAACATTAACATTTTCTGTTTCAGATGGACGACGCCACATTTCGTGAGTTGGCGGATGCTGACCTGCCTTTCGATGCGGATGAGTTTCTGGAAGATGACCCTCAGCCTGCAGGCGCTCCAGGGAGTACGCAGAGGGGGCGCGGTCTTGCACGATTGATGATTCCTGACCCCGTCCCCGAGTGACGTCCACGTCTTGGGGTTGATCCATGCACACGGAGGTGTGATAACCTGTGGATTTGACTAAGATTTCATCACTCTATTCACATAATAAATGTTTATTATTTTTACAGTTTTCCGCATATAGCAGTCGGACAGGGCAGCGCTATTTTGCGCAACTATTTCTCTCATCCGTGGACCACATGGGAGTAGATTCCCATTTATGTGCAGTAGGCCATGTTCGGCCATTGGTTGGTACGTACGTAAATAAATAATTTTTATTTTAAAAATTATTTCATTTCTAACTTGATATTTGGATTTATTTGTTGGGTTTATGGTATCCGATCGAGGATACCATGCGTGACGCCATCCACGAGGCATGGGAGGTGGTCGTGCGTGATCGCCTTCGTCAGTTTTTGCATAGTTTAAGAAAAGCTGCCATGAAGAAAGCATGAGTGTCAGATTTTGACGAGTCATGTAGAGCACACCGACCAGAGTACATTTCATCCCATGTATGGGATGGATTATGTGCGCACTGGTTGAGTGGTGCCTTTCAGAGGAGATCATCGGTGGGGAGGCAGAAGCGGGGGAGATAGGAGGTGACTCATCGAGCTGAGAGTCGTTCTTTCAATACTCATAGACAGAATCTGGTACGTACATTATTTATAAATATTTTATATAACTATAAATATTAACAATTTATTTTTTATTCTTATAGGCTGTCAAGCACCCCGATATTACGGAGTACGACGTATATCGGAGGATGTATAGTGATCCTGCTACTGGGGATCTTAGAGGTGATTGTCAGCATCACATCGTGGTCAGTATTATTGGTTTTCAAGTTTAAAAATTAACTGCATATAATATATTCACAATTTTAATTTTAAATTGCAAATACAGGAGTCATATGAGGCCGTAGCATCACAGGACCGACCTGAGAGTCAGGCCGAGTCACCAGATCAGACCACTGGCCGTCAGTTTGATGAGGCGGCCTGGATGCAGGCCACCCAGTATGCCTTCGAGAAGGGCCAGGTAGTTGGTATCAGCTCTCGATTGACTCCCAGAGATTATTATGGCAGTGCTGCGATGTCGGCTTCCAGCTCGAGAGGAGCTTGTGCATCTTCTTCTGCTATACAGTATGACGATCAGTTACGATCTCAGACTGCACTGATAGAGAGTCTCCGACAGGGGCAGGAGCAGATGCGTCAGCAACATGAGGAGGAGCATCGACGCGAGCAGCAGCTGTACGAGGAGCAGACGAGTCGGTGGCAGCAGCAGCATCAGGAGCAGATGGAGTACATGCGCCGACTCACTCATGATTTAGGGATGGAGTTTCCTCTGCCACCATCTGCAGATCCCCCCTCCCCCCCTCCTTCAGATTAGAGTTTGTTTTTATGTTATAAAATTTGTGAAATAAAAATAAGATTTTTTTTCTATTCGTAGTTTCTGTCTCATTATAAAATATTAATAATATTATATTTTGAAATAACAATATTAATATGGATAATAATATTATTTATATTTTATAATATTAAATTATATATATATATTAAAATTTTATAATATTATAATTTAATTATATTTTTTTGTAATACTTGAATTATTTTAATATTTGAATGTAAAATAATTCTATTATTTTTATATTAATTAAAATAACTTATTAATATTTTTTTTATTTATGAATTATAATTCTAATATTATTATATTAATTAAATCATTTATTAATATTCTATTATTTTTTATTTTTGAATAATAATTATATTATTATTATATTAATAAAAATAATTTATAAATAATTTATTATTTTTATTTGTGAATTATAATTCTATTATTATATTAATTAAAATCATTTATTAATATTTTATTATTTATTATTTTTGAAATATAATTGGATTATTGTTATATTAATTAAAATAATAATTTTTTTTTATTTTTTATAGTATTTGCGATGGAATACTATGCCCGTCGCAAATAGTATTATTATTATATGCATTAAAATAATTTATTAATGGTTTTTTATTTTTTTTAAATAGTTTTTGCGACGGGTCTCATCACAAAAACTATTTGCGGTGGGACCGTCGCAACAGGTATTTGCGATGGGGCCCATCGCCATTACTATTTGAAATATTTTTTACAAATATACGGAGTACTATTTGCGACGGGGAGAATCCCCGTCGCAAAATATGGCTTTAGCGACGGGCCCGTCGCAAATAATTGTTGTTGCGCCACCGTTTTCAGCAACGGGCCATTTGCGACGGGCCCCCGTCACAAAAATCCTTTTGCGACGGGATCCCATCGCAAATACATGTTTTTCTAGTAGTGTATAAAGGCTCACTACCAAGACTATTATAGAGGATATAGTCCATTATTAGAAAAAGAATAAAACATTATTCTAATTCATTTTATTCCATCAGATATAAATATTTATCCAAATAATTGGTGAGCCTTATAATTTTAGGTACACCGTTTACATAATGTAAAACATATATATGTTTGACACATGATCATAAATACTTTCATCATTTCAACATATCTTAACTATACCATTAGAAAAAATTGACTTTTTTCTAAAAATAATCCTTAAAAATTTAACATCATAAGAGATCCGTAGAAATAATGTGGATGATACCATAATATAATATCCAAAAAAACATAAATTTTTTTAATGGATTTTGAAATATATATAAAAATTTAAAATACACTTTAAACATCAAGAGAAAAATATCACATTACTTTTGGTAAATTTTATAATAAATTTCATAAATAAATACGCATAATATTTTCCTAATAAAAACATTAAAACATGTAAGAAATTATTCCTAAAAAATGAAACCCATAGTGGTAGGAAATCTGAATCATGTAGTATATGTCCAAATAGTACATATATTTTACAATTTTGATATAATTAAAAAGTGAGTCGTACATAAATCGTTGAAATTATTCATTTAAATATTTTTTAAATAATGAAAAACATTGTGGAAATAAAAAAATTAAAAAATTGATATATATATATATATATAAACATGAATAATTTTTTCAAGAACATGGATATAAAAGAGAAATATTCTCGGTCAAAAATAAGAAATGAGTATTTCTTCTCTTAAATACAATTATCAATCATTTATTTTAACACTAATATGACAATGAAAGAAATACATTAAATACCAAAAAAACTTGAGGATCACATAATATATGGTGTAAGAAAGAGATGTATCGTATACATTCATGTAATATAAATTTATCATATACAATCTTGAAAATAAAATAAATTGTAATATAAACCCTTTCTTAAGTCATAACATTCTTCATACATGCTCATATGATCAAATAGAATAAATTTAGATTTATTATACTTATATAACAGACCTTTTTTCATACTTATATTACAATATATCATTATATTATAATTACAAATTACTAATTTATCAACAAATATTTATAAAAAAAATTGGGTGTTAACGATTCTATTTCCCATGTATGTTTTAGTTCTACTATTCTAATCAATTCACTTTCCAAATGGATTAATCATATCAATAATGTTAATAATTTCATAAATATAATATTTTTTACCGAAAAAGATAGATCCATGAAAGCTTGGACCCCAAATTTATTAAAACAAATAAAAGTACAGACTCAAGCAAGAGAGAGAGAATGAGATTACAAGTCGGAATAATTATAATCATCACATTCATACCTGGTCATGTCATCAGCATCAGCTGATTCCCATTCTGATTCAGGCTCAAGCTGTTTAAACATCTCGATATATTCCTTCCTTCGCTACAGTTTATCCATTTATATAAATTGGTGATGAAAATTAATTTTCATCACTTTGCTAGACAATAGTATATTCATACACATGAGTGATATTTTCATTTATTAATGAATGAAAAAAATAAACATAGATTATAAAATATATCATAGAAATCATAATAATATAAAAAATATAATATATATATTAATTTAATATGTCTTTATTTCTATCTATGTTAAAAATAAACGATAAATGAATCACATTAGTTCATAGAAGTGGTATTCTACACAAATGTGTGAGCGACATTATCATTTTCCATTGATTAAGAGGGTAATAAGGTAGAAAATATTTTATATTTAGATAACTATAATGTTTTATGAAATAATATGCAACTCTATTAAATTAATCAATATAACCATCCCTGATATATTATTAAGACAAATAATAAACCTCACTTCAGAATGATATAAGACTATATGTATGCATGAACATTTTTTTATTTTTCATTAAATATAATGTAGATGAATAGGGTTTTAATATTAACATAATAAAATTATAGTATATTAACAAATTACTATTTAATCATATTTTAACCGTGTTATAAATTCTTTTGGTGTTTAAGGAAGAAGGAATCTTGAAATAGATCGATAACGATAATTACATTTTCTTCAGGTATCTTCATTTATCATAAACCATATTCTTTCTATACATGGTATTGTCACAATATCAGGAAACCATTAATATTTTGAGAATATTTATAATCTATTTGGTTAGTTTTTGGATGCACTATTGTGATCAAGTGTTGTGTAGAAGTGATAATAGAAGGCTACCTTTTATAAGTTATGTGGTAGGAAAAGAAGAAAATACTTGAAACAATATTAAATAATATAGGCCTTACTACGGAAAAGTGGCACCATATTTTTATAGTTTATAACATAATACAGTTAAGGTAAAAAAATCATGTAATGATGTTTAAGAATATTTTTTTTCTAATATTTGTATCTTAGTTTAATTATTCTATCATCCCTTTTAACTCTTACAATCCTTACCATGTTTTTTAACTTGGTAACTATTCTTTATGTGTAGAAATTACAATGATATTATTACATAATATTAATTATATTTAATTAAAATATTAAATCCATATTAAAATATTAAATTACTATAAAATTCATAAATTTATTCTAATATCTATGTACAAAATCCATAAATAATTTTTTATGAAAAATGAATTATATACCTAAATATTATTTTATTCTAATTATTTTTAAGTAAAAACCATTTTAGGCATGTTAAAAAATTATTAAAAATATTATCAAAAACATAATTTAAAACTATTAATCTAGACAAATTAATTTTATTTAATAATATAAATTACATTGTACACAATACAAACCACTTACGAAAAAATATTTATTTTACCTTAAAATTCATTTATATTCATTTCTTACTTATTAATATTCAATGTTTATGTGATTTTTACTTTTATATATGTATAATTTCAATATACTTCATCTTTAATAATTATTGATTAATACATAATATACAAAAAAATAAAATTCTTTCAAAATGTGTTTTTATATGATTTCATCATTATCATTAATATTTGAGTACTTATTTCCTAAGAATTAATCAATAATTTTTTATTAAGAAAATATTTTATATATAATATTTTTAATTAAATTATTATAATTCATACCTGAAAAAATACAATTTTTAAATATTCACAATTAAAAATAATATTTCTATTGTATATTGTAGTTCGTCTATGCTCATTGTTTCGAATGAAGAAAGTTATCAAGAACTTAAAATTTAAAATTTTGAGGTGTTAAAACAGGAGTTGATTTTGGTTGTACATAATCCACATGTATTGTTTTTTATTAGTATAGAATCATCTTTCTAAATTGTGTTTCAATGGTATATCATCCACCATTTATGAGAAATAATAGTTTACCATCTCCATAAAATTGGTGGTACCACATTCACTATATAATGTATCATCCACCATTAGAATTGGATTGGTGATGTATTATTCATGTGTATGGGTTTTGATAGTGGTGATTTTTTCACATAAATAATTTATAGTTACTAATAATTCTCCCAAATCAATATATAGGGATTTATGTAATATTTCCCCTTTAGGTGTGTTCATAACATTAATATATCATCTATTTTTGGTACTAATTGAATCATTTATGGAAACACATGGTTTTGAAGAATCACTCAATGATGTGATATATTATTTTTCTATTTTCCTTATTAGAAAATTATATCACAAATGTACATATATCTACATCACTTATTTGAAACATAATTATTCATGGAGTACTATGTTGTACATATACCTTTCTCTAGTTTTGAGTTATATTAGAAATATTCTTGTTTTATGGACTTGGTAAAATCAAGTGTCCTGCCGATTTGAATTGGTTGAGTTAGTAGAGGTTTATTAATATCAAGAGAGTGGTATGAGTAAGGACATTAGACTAACTGATGGATTTCTCCATCATTTTTTCTTAACATTTGATTTATTTTTTTATGTTCTACCCATGAGAGATCTTATTTACTTTTTCATAGGTTATGTGACGTTTATAACAGTTCAGTTTTTGAAAAATTCAATTTATTTTTTAATTCTGGATCTAATTTAGCTATGTTATATATCAAATGTTATTGTTATATTATAAAAAATGCTTCTTTATATTTATTTTAAAGTATTTATTTTTCATATACACATAGGGTTATAGTTTTACCACATTATAGATTTCAACCCTCACCATTATTTGGAAGCCTCTAGATTTTAGGGAGGAATACTTGAGGTATGTAGAAACTCAATTTAAAAACTGTGTATGTGAACTGTGTGAAGATGTTATATAGATATAAAAGTTTTAAATTATATAGTCTTAGTGCCTTATAATATTTTTCCAAATATGTTATGTCATGGAAATCATTAAAACCTGTGTAAAAATCACAATTGAAAATCATTAAAGGAGATTTCAAATTCACATAATAAAATATTCATATTACAAATAAAATTTTGAATAGTTTATTGTGAACTATATAGAATTAATAGGAATACTCTTAAATTGTGTGAAAAATATTGTTTTATAAATATGATTAGTTGTAACTGTAATTGAATATATTATAATAGTACATGTCATTATTTAAAGATATTTTTATCAATCCAAATTTAATGTTTATAGTGACTGTAGAAATATATATAAATATCATATCCTCTTTTTGATATTTAATACATATTTACGGCATAAGATAAGGGGATTTATAAGAATAATCTCATAATAGAAACAAAGCCAAAGTATAATCAATTCAAGGAAATGAATATAATCACAATAAAATAAAATTAAAAACAAAATAACGTTAAAATGAAATATCATTTTACTAAAATAATTTCATAATAGGGGAATCGAAATTTAAGAGAAAAATTATTATCACATGATTTATATATGGAAATTTTAGGCACCTCATTTCTATGATTCAAATGATGTGTCATGAGGAATACAAAGAACAGAAACAACCACAGAGATCCATAAAAAAGAAGATGAATTAATTTTTTTGTGGTTAAATCTCAAAGGTGTACCTTTTTCTCATGTGAAGAAGAATTTTATTTTGATATTAAAATTTAATGGAATAAATATTGAAAATATAAATTAATGGTTCCTATAATCGATCAAACAAAATTAGGAGTGGTCGTTTAATATATCCATGAAGAGAAAGAAATACTATTTGATATGAAGGATGAATTATAAGAAAAGAAGGATAAATTTAAAAAATAATTTTAATGAAAATATAAATATAATAGAGTAATAAATGAATTAATATTTTTCAATAAATAATTATTAAATGAGATATATAGAATAAATAAATAAGTATATTCTCTCATATTTAAATTTATTAAAATTCATAATAATTTGATTAGTTGAAAATTATTATTTTAGTATAATATATAAAAATTGTTGGTTTATCATTAATGTTGAATGTAATGTTAAACTTTATTTATGAGTTTAAACATAAATTCGTTATATCTAGATGAAAAATGGACGATAAATTTTAATAATCCACTTTTGGATGAAATGCCAGAAAATTTATAAACATTAGTATAATATTTTATGAGAAAGTAGAGGAGAATTTTGGACAATCCACACGAATATTTTCACATTAACTTATCATATAATGAAACAATACATAAGGTTTTGAATTTGTGGGTTTTGTTGCACCTCAAATGAAGATGAAAGGAAAATTTAAAAGAACATGTTTCTTTCCCATAAAGGAAATTTAATTTTAGGAAATCCTAAAAAGTGGTGTTGAAATAAAATAGTTATGGAAAAGTAAATTGAAAATTTGGTTCCATTTATATGTAATAAGTTTAAATTTCATAAGTTAATAATCTAACAAAAAAAACTACATAAGGAAATAAAAGGAATGTATGGACATAAAAGGTGGGATAAATATAATTCATATAAAATTTACTTCATATTCAATATATACTGTTGATATTATAAATATTTTTGGAATATAAATTTTTATTTCACGTCTATAAGGCTAAGGAATACATTGTTTTAGAGTGAAAATATGACTTATAATTGAATTCAAAAAAGGAAGGTCAAAAAATTATAATTAAATAATAGGTTCACTATGAATAAGAAAGAGGATTTATTAACCTATAATATATAAGAAAATTAAATTTATATATGAGTGACTTAAAAAATTTATTTTAAATTATTATTAATTTGAAATATATTGTGGCTAATGTTTTCTAATAAAATCTAAGGCAGATGTACTTGAATCCTTTATAATGGGTGATCTTCCCACATGTCAAGGCATGAGAAATTTCTTACACCTATAATGTTTACGTACAATTTCTTTATATGATTTTGGAATAATTATTAATATTATAAAATAAATAATAATAACTAAAAAAAGGTTAAATTTGATAGAAGATCTCTTGTGAGAGGGATGTGATTTATCTTTAATTAGTAAAATTTAAATTTATTGGATTATGTTAACTTAGTCACTATGATAATGACATACACATTACCTGATTTTCATTAACTATCAAATAAAAATAAAGATTGGTTGTTTTGAAAAAAAAAATAAAAATTATAATCGTTATCAAATATATATTTCAAAGAATATTATTTCCATCAAAAGGAAGATTAAAATAAATTAATATATAGATATACAATAAATATAAATTAAATCTCACTGGAGGAGTTGAAAGAGTTTGTGGTTTCTAAAAATTTTCTATTATTAGAGAATGATCATGATTACATTTTGGAATCTTTCCATGAATTTATTATTAAAATGAATATTTTTAAGTAAATAAATAATAAAAGTAAATAATTTTTAGAGCTAATTCAACTGTATTTTCATAGTCTAATTAATCCAAAATCCTATAAATCGCAATAGTATAATTCATTATTCATTGCTGATTGTATTATAAATCATTGGGTATTTTTATTATATTATAAAACTATAGTAATAGTTAGTATAAAGATATATAAGTTTATAACTAAAAATACATGAAGTAAGATAATCATCACATTAAAATATAATAGTTGAATAAATTCTCAAATCACATGGTAGAATAATACATTGAGAGCCATGGGATTTTCATTAACTAGAATCTATTAAAAAACATCAAAAATGTGGGACTATATATAATATAATTAAAATGATCGCAACCATATCAAAGGGGATATTAAATTTAAAATTTATCTTTATAAATCTCGGTAAAAATGGGTCTTCATATAAAATATGGTATTGTTGATTCCTAATAAATAGAATAATCCATGTTATATGTGGTACAATAAAAAATAAAATTTTTATATAGTTCTATATGTATTATCATATTTTGGAAAGAAATATAAATCATGGGAATTATTAATGTAATATCTATGATGTAATATTACATAGAAATCTTTTAAAGAGTTAGTCATATAAATGATTCAATAAAAATATTGAAAATATTGTTGAAGGAAATGATATCACAATAATTAATGTTGAAATCTAAAAATCATTTATATAATAAATAAATATATAAATTATATGATGAGATGAGTTGAGTTTTTTTAGATAAATTTATAATTATAGAATAATATTCAATTATTGATTAAAAATATGATAAAAAAATATAAGATAATTATAATCTTAAAATAAAAGAAATATAAACAAATTAAAGATAAACATATTGGGAACATTATTGGTGGGAAATCTAATTCAGTTTACATATGAAATATGAAAACTCTATAAGGATGAAAATTACTATCTCTTTTTAAAATATTTATTTTAAATAATCATAGAAATAATAATATTGAATTTTATTTATTGATTAATAACATGACCAAATTTTGAAAAATAAAACATCATAACTAATTTTATGTTAAAATAAAAATTCAAAACCATTTTTTTTTAAAATATGACGAATTAAGAAATCGTGGATGCACGGAACAAATTATGATAGGTGTGAAACGTTATTCCTAATTTAAGGAGTTGATATTGATTATTAATTCACTTTAGTGGAATTATTATAAACAATAAGGGTATTTTTTATATCTTGTTTTCTAAATCAATAGTATATTCTTTCAAATGGATGTAAAATTATCTGTTATAAATTGGAAATTTGACGTAGAATTATATATCAAAAAGTATGTTTTCTACACAATGATGATTAAATATTATAAAAACCCTTGTATCTGGTGAATGGATTTAAATAATCATAGATAACATAGTACCCATGGATGTCTTTATTATTGAAGAAGCAAATATTCAAATGTGGAATATTTAATGTGAAATTATATAAAATTATCATTCTAAAAGAAAGGCTCATGATTCTAGTGTATCTCCCTGAAAAAATATTTATAATTTTAATTTAAGGAAGGTGAAATGTGTATTGAGTACTAATGAAATAATAACACTCTTTGTTATCAAAAATTATACCCAAAAGTGTGATGGAACATTTATCAATCTATAAAAACATGCTAAACTGATTTTGAATTATTTTGAAATTGAGGAAAACAATATCATGTAAACATCCATTGATACATGAATAATGGTTTTAGAGGTCATAATTTGAAATTAATTCAAATGGTAAATGTGGAAGCTCACATAATTTTATAAAGTATAAGAAAATCCTCAGAATTTTAATTTATTTAATAATAAAATAATATTAAATTTAGTTTACAAGTTCCCATGTTGTAAAGAATGAATTAATTTCCAACGAAAATCACATATTGTTTATTAAATGAACACTCAAGGATAATAACGAAATTATAGACTATGGTTTCTTCAATTGAGAAATAAATTGATATAAACTAATGGGTTTCATAGATATCAACTGGAAAAGTTTTATTGATGATCGAAAATATATATTTAGAGGTGTTATATATCATGATAGAAATAATATCTCATGATTATATAAGAATAAATATTCTATTTCATTGGTTATATTTGAGATAAACTTCCAATAATCAACTGAATATTCAATCCAATTAATTTGGATGACATAATTATAAAGGGATATTGGAAAATAGGTATGGTCATGTTTTTATACAAAATGAAAAAAAATTATTTATAGAAATATTATAAAAAATAAAACCTGACAAAACAATTATACTGAGATCTTGTATAATTTTAGCATTGAAATAGTTCTGAAATGAGTTGTCAATTTCGAACATTTACCTACAATAGATCAAGTATAATTTTTTCGATAATTAACTTCCTAGTGGGTTTTTTTATCACAAGGTGAACTTTACAATAAAAATCTCTCCATTTACATAAGATAATAAATTAAACAGATTTTCCCTTAGATAATTTAATGGATTTAACATTTGATTCATTAAAAATATTATTTTTACATTATTTTGAGAATTGATAAAAATTTTGATTTAGAATAATAATATTTATTTATCACTAAAATGGGGATAAATCATTAAAAATATCATAAAATAATCTAATAACTAAAAATAAGGATAAAAATAATTTGTTAATTCAATAATAAGTATTTATAATAGAATACTAAGAATTGTGGAAATTTCATAGAGGTTTTTAGAATTAAAGGAAAGAGGGGTATGACTTATAAATGGGTACAAAATGTGAAGAACAAAATTATTTCGAACTATAAATAAAATTATCTAGTTGTTTTTGTGAATGATATTTATATACATCATCTGATAAACCATAAACAGCATATGTATATGTTAAAATAGTTAAAATAGAGGACTTCACAGTGTTTAAAATAGTTTTAAAGAAAATTATATTTAAATTATATTTATTTTTATTGAAATTATTTTTTCTTTAGTTTTAAATCATGTGGGATTAACGTGAATAAATTTTTTCATATAAATACTTATGAAAAATATTGTCATACTATGAAGAAAACATAGTTTTAGTGTTAATATTTGATTCTTATATGTAAAAATATGGGGATTGTTGTCCCCAAAGTGAGATTTATATTTTAGTTTGTGTTTTTCATTAAATTACATGAATAAAAAACATGTATTATGACTTAAAAATGTTCATAAAAAATTAATTTTATTGCATGAAGTAATTTATTATGAGATATTAAAATAAAAAACCATCACTATAGTAATTGATGATACCACATACTATATCTCATTTTAGTTAGATATATAATTATATAATATGTTGAATCCTTTCCTTGTTTTAATTCTTTGCAGGGGATGTTTTTTCACTTCCATTGGATACAAGGTTTACTAAGGATACCATGCCTTGGTAATGTTTATAATAGAACATGGTTAAGTATATGTTATTTTTAAAAATGTACTATGAAGTGGAACTACTTCATGATTAAATTCATGGTATATAATTACATCATGCAATTTAATACCCAAAATGGATTGACTTGAATTATTCCATGATGTGGTGAATTTTTATAGGAGTTTTCTTTTCATTGACACATAATTTATATAAGAGATCAAATTAAAATTCTATAGTGAATGTTGTTTACCTACAATAACTCAGTTTGATATGTAATATTTAAAACACATGTAATGTTTGGGTAGACCATCCCCATGGTTTGAAAATGTGGAAACATCTAATGTTTTGAATGTAAATAAAAATTCTATGAAGATATAGATTTATGTTTTGGTTTAAAGTGTTAACAACACTATTCCAATGGTAATAATATACCATTTCCTTGTTTGGTTGTTGGATTAAAAGTTTTAATGATTTATATATCAATAATATAATGATATATTAGAGATTTAATGGGTTTATTAGAATTAAATTTTAATGAAATTTTGGAATAATATTTTACTAAACTCAATAATAGAATGTATATTTCTAAATTAATGTATTTATTATGATATATTTCATAATATATATTTAATAAAGATAAATAATACCTTAAAACCTAAAGATTGTTGGGAGTTTGAAGATGTTATTCAAGGGATAAATATAACTTTTCTAATAGTTTTACTTATGGGTATAGTCATTTCCTGAAGATGTAGAGTTTAATGAAGATGAATTTTTTCACAAAACATTCATAATAAATGTTTAATTGTTTTTACTTTGATATTTAGTATTGTTAAAAAAACACATACTATTTTTGGGATTTTTTTTCTATAAAAAGTTTATAAAAATACATTAAAATACTACATTAATATATAATGATTTGATATAATTTGAGATGGAAATTGGGAGGCATATTTAAGTAACAATGGTTTAAGATTACCTAGTTTTTCTAAACTAAGACATGTTTTATAGTAATTATTCAATGTTTAAATTTTTTTTTTAAATAAAATGGATAGAGTTTTTGTTATTTAAATTTGGTTAACATAAACATTATTAAAACATTAAGATATTTTGTACTAAAATATTTTCAATCTTATAAATTACTAACAAGTGTTATATAATTTTAATTGAAATCGTATAAAAATAAAAAAAAATTACATGCTGTATGTAATGGTTTAGAAAATAGGAAACTAACTCATGGTGGATAGAATTTCAGTGTTTGTAGTTTAAATATAAATTTTTAAAAAATAACTATATTATCTAGGGATACAAAATGGTCATTGTATTAGTCATATCTTGGAGGTTTAGTGGTGTGGGATGAGTAAAATATTGATTTCATATGGAATTTTCTTTAGAAGATACGTTAGTGTCTATCACACCATGGTTTACTAAGAACTACACAATTATGATGTTAAAATATTATTTTTATAATTTTAAAATGGAATGTTATTTTGGGATGAAGATATACGAGGGTAATAACCTATATAGTTTATGCCTGGAATAATGTAAACCACAACATTATTGAAGGCCATTATATTAATTTGATTCAATTTCTACGGAAATATTATAATAAAAATAATTATTTATATAGGTTTATGTAGAGATTCTATAGTGTTTTTTAAGATGATTTATAATTAATTAATTAAAAAAACATTCCACATGAAATTTAAAAAATGTTACAAAACATAATGAAGGTAAAATCGATATTTTTACTAAACATAGAGAAACAAAATCTTATACAAAAATTAATAAATATAGATTGTAGAATATAGATTTTAGGAAATGAGAAATTTTGAGATAATCCTATGAGGTAATTGTATATACTTGGATATAATAAATTTAATAATTAAAAGAAAATTTCCACTCCAATAATGGTACAATATCATGACTTTATTGAGGGAGAATAAGGTATTTTCTTGAGAAAGAAGTAAGTTAATTTGAGTGAAGGTAGTAGTGTGGAATCATTTTAGTGAGGGATGTAAACCTATAGGTATATTGATATTTCATTAAATGTTTAAACAAATTATGTGTTCTTATATTTATTTTTCACCCCATTATATCTCTATTTTTATTTTACTTGTATATTTAATTTTATGGGTAAACTGATTAAAATTTATTATGTATCATTATGCTTTAATAAATTAATATTTTTTTATGGGTGACTTTAATTTTAATAGTCTAGGAAAAAATTTCCATTGTAAGGGTAAATTTAATTTTTCTGACCGTAATTCCCCTAAACACTCATGGAAACAGTCCTGGTATCAAATCAATAAGTGGAATCAAAGTTGGTGGTTAAGTTTCAAGTATTTTTCTCTTAAGAAAAGATAAGACCATGATAATTAATACTAAATTATTTTTGGTAATTGAAGAAATTAAATCAAATTATTACTGAATTTGATATAATTTATTTTATAATAATTAGGTTTATATATTTATATAAATTTTTTATGTAATAATATTCAATATGAATATAGAATATCTAACAAAAATAGATTATAATGTGTTACATGGACTGATATTTATATAATGCAATCTACATGAATATAATGTTATGTAAATTCTAAAACATGTTTTGGGTAAATTTACTCATTATTTAGGAAGGACAAAAAATTATGAGAGAATAAATATTAATGTACAATAGAAAAAAAATATAAGTACTCAAGGATGCACCAAAATGAGTCCGCCAATGAATTTTTTTATATGGTAATTTTTTTTATAATGTAATTAATTGGTATTTCATAAAGATATTGATATCATGATTAAATTGGAAGAACAAACATATATTATTGAGTGTTTTATGTACATGGTGAAATATATGGTGAGAATAATTAATGATCATAAATAATAATAGAGGAAATTAGGTAAAATCACATGTAAAAAGAATGTTTAATGAATCATCGATTGATATCAGGAATCCAAATCATGTGTCCTATAAAAATTTTAAAGTAAAAAAATATATAATTAAAAAAATAGTTATTTGGATACCTATAGAGACCAAGGTCCTATAATAAAGGGAAAAAAGTGCGAGGATTTATCATAAATAGATGACCATAATTTATGATACAAATCCACAATAACCCAATAAAAATATATTAACATAGTAGAAACCTAAAATACAATAATGAAACCAATGATGAAATATAATAGTACAATGCACATATAATAATAATTTCATTGGAAGATGACACATATATAATATGGTTGTTCTATGATGAAGGGGCATTAATAGAAAAATAAAAAACTCTCTATACTAATAGAATTCAACATGGATAATATTTTTTAGTGGGTAATATTTTTTGGTCAACGATTATAGATTTAAATCCATTAATTTATCATCCAATATTAAAAGGACATGGCCAAGGGAGAATCAAAATGTTTTAAATTGGAATATAAATGAAAAATAATGAAAATAAAAAAATTCAAAACATTTCAATATGAGGATGATCTATATTGTCTAAAGTAGGAACAAGAATATAAAACACCAATGAATAAGAAGAGAAAACATAGGTCATAATTAAAGGGATGAAAAGGTTATTCTAGTGGGTATTAATCTTTAATGATTAAAAAAATATAGTGTATGAACTCTTCTAACCAAATTATCTTTCAATATGATTTGAGATAGTGATCTTATCATGGGTATCAAATATGATATCAAATGTTTCAAATTGTTAGGTAACTATTAAATATTTAAAATAATTTAATTTTACCTGGGAAATATTGATGGAAAATTCCTGATGATAATGGACATATTTTTAACCATTTAGTCACAATATACTAAGAATTATGAACTTATGTGACTTGGGGAATTTTATAAAATTAACTAAGAATAATTTTACAATAAATGGAGTGGTTAGTGATGTAGTGTTACACATGATTAAAATACATGGAAATACCTTTCATATAAATGGATAAATATATATATTGTTTTCATCTATGTGACATGAAAGTAAGTTGTTACAAAAACAACATATCGAATTTAATAGAAAATCCTCGGATGAATAATTTAAGAATAAAATCGTGTGTGATTTCATAGAGATTACACAAGACATTAATAATACATAATATTTTTTAAAAAATGTAATAATAAATTAAATGACATATAATGCAAAAGATAATAAGTCATTAATGTTATTAGTAATGGTGTATATTGATGTTTGTGGGTTGATATCACTAAGAGATGTTGATGAAAAGTGGTACTAAAATAACATTATTGATAACGACAGAAAAATATTTTATATTTTGATGACTCACAAATATGAAACATTTAATTTAATAACACATTATTAGATATTGGATTATAATATGTTTGGGTAGAAAATATTGAAATTCCATGTCGATAATGGCATAGAGTTCTCAGATATCCCAGAGGATGAGGTCTTTGAGAATGATATGATATGGAACTGTGTCTCAATAGTGATATATCTTAGAAAATATTATTTTATAAGTGAAATTATATAGTCAATAATATGAATAAAAATGTTTAATTAAAAATAAATACTAGATAAATTTTGGAAGGAAATGGCCTTGAAATTGATCTATATAATACAAATAGTTTTATTATATCAAAGTAAGTAAAATAATATATAAGTGATATGGAGGGGGAGGAAGACACGAATGAATTAATTTTATATATTATAAAGTAAATTTATTATCATTAACAAAGGGAAGAGTCTCCAAAATGTTTATTCTCATGATGATAAATATATTTTTTTACTCATCAAATATCAAGGGGTAAAAATTCCATTAAAATGGAGTAAAAATTTTATTGGAAGTAAATATTTTACTTTATTAGACAATTCATAAATATTTCAATAAAAAGGGAGATAATTATGGATAAAATAGTTTATGAGTTTAGAAGCTTGGGGAAAGTATAAGTGGATGATGTTGATTTTTGTTAATAAAAAATATGGAAATAAGTTCTTTAACTTCTTGTAGATCAAGGATAAATGATAAATCTGATAAACGAAGCATCATTGGTTGTAGGGTAGCTCTAGTGAAAACATGAAAAATAATGTATCCATATAAAACATCACACTTATCGCATCTAATGCATAAATATTTATATGATAATGGTAAAGTTGAGAGTTGCATCAAGAATATGAAATATGTGATTGAGAAAATTGAGAAAAATAATATATTGGAATGTTTTTTGAAATATTAGAAATAAAATTTTTATAACCATGTTGGTTTTCTAGAACAAGATGAATGGGGAATAAAAATTGATTCAAATAAATGTACTACTAGTGTGATAAGGATATTCAAAATTTAAGTTAATTAATGTATATAAAAATATATCTCCTATTTCTATGTTGGAAAAAATGATTATTTCTTAATATAGTTCTACAATTTAAATTCATGGTATTCTAAATTTATTTCAAATACATATTTCATAGTGAAGTAATTAATAAAGAAATCTAAATTAAACAAATAGATTTTTTATTATACATGGATATTATGGAAAATGGTTTGTATGGAAGAAGACACTACTTGAGAAAAGAGAAAAATCGTGAACTTTGTGTTACTAGCATGATCAACATTTTTTAAATCATAGATTCCAATATGGATTAGTTAGTCATAATATCTATATAAGTAGAGGTGATCAAATGACAAAAAAATCTATGCAGATGAAAATAATTAATTGTTATAACAATGAAATGGTGGATTAATAAATATTTAAAAAATTAGTATCGTAATTTGGGTTTTATGGATAAAAATTTGTCAATTGGGATGAATTAGTGAATTATAAGAAGTCATCATAAAGAGTTCCATGATTTCTTGGGGAATGGTTTATTTTTTTGAAAATAAATAAGTAGGATTTCATTTTATTAGATTCTATATAATCTAAATACATAGTGGAAACTCATGTTTTTATGAAACCCTTATGGATAATTAAGTTGCTTGATGATATTATAGTTGAATAAAATTAGCATACCATAATCAAGTGCAATGATATTAGAGCATATAATATCAAAAAATATTCACTGATTTATTTGATAATTATATATTTTCAAGATAAGTATCAATTTATTAAGACAAATATGAGTAAATTTTGGTTATATTTGAGAATATACCTACTTAAATTCAGATTTTGGATATTATTACAGTCACATTAAAATGACTATTTTGAGAATTGTGACTTATATCATTATGTAAAACTATATATATTTTTAGGAATGGTTTATAAAAGTTCTCCTAAAACTTTAATGTGATTTTCATTCACATTTGGTACTCAACATACAATATTTTTAAACTCGTCCCCATAGAGGTATATTTTCCCACATGTATTAAATGAATGAGCTAATTTTTTATTATTTTAACACAAATATAATCTCATTTTGGGGTCACTAATAAATAGTGGGAATATATAGGACCATTTATTATTAACAATATGACATGATCAAGTTATGAGGATGTGTGTCATTAAAAATGTTTACAAGAGGGTAATTATCATTGAGTTTGAAAAGAGTAATGTTTATGATTGTGAAATTTTAAGGAAATTATGATTTAAATTTTTTGCTAAATTATTTTTAGAATTAAAATTATATTTTGTATCAATATATCTATGAAGGTATTAATGAATTTAAACTATTTTTATTAATGGAGTGATATATTGATGGTCATTTAATTTTACAAGTTCTTGTTGGAAACAACATGACTCATGCTGACATATAGTTAATGATAAGTGAATTACTTAATTCATTATCTTGTGTATGTTAATTGAGAATAATATTTAGTGTTTAAATAAGGGATATTATGTGTTAATGTGTTTTTATAAAACATAAAGAGAGTTAGTTTTAGTAAAAATTATTATTGGTATTTTGGGTTTTTTTATAAATAAAAAATAAAAATCCATTAATATATTTCTATAATATATGAATAATAATCATATGGAATAATCAAAATATAATAAGATAATTAAAGTGAATTTATTTTAAAATTATTTATATATTAAAAACCACACCATTTATTATATATATATTATTAGGGTTAGTACCATGTTGTATGGAAAATTGATCAAGTGATGGGAAATTCAATGTGGTTCACTTATAAAATATAAATATATGAAGGTTATTTTCACTAAAAAAATTTGTATCTAATATCTCATTATTTGTTATTCTGTATCATGTAATAAAATTGTATGTAGAGAAGAAAAATTGGTGTGATTAATGTCATGGTTCAAAATATGGGAAACTATGTTATAGTATAAGGAGATTCAGTGCTCATAGTTTGAATATGAATTGGGGAAAAATCAATATATGTATCAAGGATTCAAAAAAATATATTTTATTAAATTATTTTAATGGATAAAATGTGAATGCTATAAGTCTAAGGTAATTTAATAGGTCATTTAATCAGGAGATAAATCTGGGGTAAATTTTGTGGGGTTTTATTCATAATCATGAAATATTGATATTCATTTTTGTTTTTCAATATTTTAAAATATCCATTAATTTTTAGATTAAGGGATATAAATATATCAGTATTCAAATTTGAAGGCTTATTTGAAGGAAAATGTCAATTTAAAGGTCAATACATTGTGGTGGATAAAATACGAGTGAAATCTAATATTCCAATTTTCTATCTATTTAGGTGTATTTTCATATTGTAGAGATTTCTTTATTACATTATTTATAAATAATTAATTTCAAAATTTTTATATTATGTTTGAAGAATATTAATATATTTAATGAAGGGAAAAATTAATATTTTATTATAACATAGAGAGGTATCCTCTCATGTGGAATAAAAGATAATATATTTTAGAATATTTATTCCAAGAAAATAGATGGGTAGATAGTATTCTAGGATGAAATTATAATGTGATTTCATAAAAATAATCACATATATAACGATAGAACAAATATATACATAAATCATATTCTAATAACATAATTTGGTTTATATATGTAAATATTTCCTCTTCATAGAGAAGTTGGTTATTTTGGGTATAGATATTAGTGTTTTATCCTTATTTTGAGCAATGTAAAACTATAAGGATAGTGATACTACTCAATATTTTAAAACAAACCCAATGATATTATACTGAAATTTTATTCAAAATTACATATCTTACTTTATTATATATGGAAATATCGATGTGTGGATGAACCATGTAAAATTTCTTATGTCTCTTTATACTTTACTACTTATTTGTGTAGTGCAGGATACAGTGTTGAGTTTTTCCAAAACATGAAACTATATATTTGTAGGGGAACTCGTATTTTTTAATATCCCCACCCCCTATTAATATATATTTTGAGATTATGAAAACCCAAACCCCAAAATCTATTTATATGAACACATAATTACATTACATTTTTTATACAATGTTAGATTACATAAGTTAATCAATAATAGATTTCACATCTTTTTCAAAAATTAAACATTAAATCTCAAAAGTAATCACAAATCCATTCATAACTGATGATTTAGTGTCTTTATATTCTAGAAAAAAAATAATATTATCTCATATAATTTATGGTCAAACTAAAATAGTATGTCTATATAAGTCTTCTTCAATACATAATCCCTCTGGTAACTCTATGGGGATATGTAAAAAAAATGTCTGAGATCAAATGATCATTAAGGGAAAACATATAAAAGATTCTTTAATTGGTTAAATGATAATAATATGATAAAGCCATGGTGAAATATTTAATAATAATATTCATCCATAGGTAAGTATTAAATAACTTATAACTTTAAATGATCATGCATATACCCTGGAGTATGTTTGAGAAATGATAACCCAATATAAATGATCCATAGAGCATAACATAAACCTTATTTGCTTATATATTTATTTGGAACATGTATAATCAAATTATTACATAATATATTTCATAAATAACTATTAAAGAATTATTATAATAGTGTTTTAGGAATCAAAACATGTTTCTCAACATGTAGTGGATTAGACATCAATAAATGTTTTGTATAGGGGTTTGAACATCACTACTCATTTTTCATTATTTTCTCATTAGCTAAAAAGATTTAAAAAATATATTATAGGATTTTAGATGACCCATCCATCACATAAATATAATCCATACACATATTTCCCAGGTGCAATAATTCATACATCATACCACGAAAAACCGAAAGATAGAAAATGGGTTTTATATCTATTTTCAAATGGTATCACATAAAATAACAACAAGAGTCAGATTGTTTGATACCATAATTCATCCACAAAAAGGAGTAATCATATAATTTAACTTATAATTTGAATTTTGAAATATATATCCTTAATATAAAATTATTTTGGAGTAAAATATGAAAATAAAATAGAAATGTTAAAAAGAGCTTTTTGAAACCCTTTCTAATTATTTTTGTAATGGGATGTAGTTATGAGTGACTTTTAAAAAGATAATTTTTGACTAGTTGACATAAAAAATTAAAAAATATTTATAATTATATCCAAATAGTATATTATTTAAATACTTGTCAAGGGTATCCATATTAAATTTGACAAGTAAGATAAAACATACCATGGTGAAGGTGAAAAATTATAATATTTCAAAAAACATTTATCAAAACTGACATCATAAGAAGAATAGAAAAACCACTTTATGAAATGGAAAAAGGTGAAAACTGCATATCACATTAGATAATATGTATTTAGGTTTCTAAATAATAATGGTGAATCTTTTTAAATAAGTAATATGTATATGAATCTTAAAGGTCTTATTGGGAGGATAATAATTATTCTTATCAGCAATTTTTTTTATTAAAAATGATATAACTAAAAGAAAAATATTTTTATGATAAAATGTAAGATTCAAATAGATAAATTATTTATAGAATATGATGTAAATATATTGATTAATTTAATAATTATAAAATATCATAATCAATGCTATAAATCAACACCTCAATGAAAAGATGTCGATGTTGAAAAAACCCTTATCTTAGAGTCTTGCTTGCTCAGAATGTTATTTAATATAATATATGATAAACAATAATATTTAAATTATTTATTTTGGAATCTTATTAAAAATTATTATCATTTAAACACTTTAATTATAATAATTCATTATTCATTTAGTAGTTAATTATTGTTTATTTTCATCACTTTATGTTATTAATATTGACTCATTCACACAAATTTGGTAATTTAGATGTTAATCCCCATTCATTGATACCAGGTTAATAATTCATAAATTATTCAAGATACTTTAATATATTATCCATATGTATTTATAACTCTCTTATTTCTTACCTTGTGATTTTTAGTAACAATTTGGGAATATGAACGTTTTGATGATCATATTTCTTGAATTGTTTCTAATAAAATATTATATAATAATAACAGGTTAGATATTAATAGAATACTTAATTATATTTATATAATCATAATAACTTCTAAAATATATATTTTTCATTAAATAAATAAGTATATCCCTCCATTAAATGTAGTGATGAAAAATGTAATACTTTGTTCATGGAGGAAGTAGTCTACATAGAACACGAATAATGTTTTCCATTTTCCAATGGATAAATGAGAGATAGATAATGGTTTTTACTTCAAAAAATATCATTTCGATATAATAAGGATAATTGTTTTATTATATTAATATGGTTATAATAGTTTTTTTGTTAGTTAAGAACATTAGAGAATAAAAGGCTAGGTAGTGAACAATACTAATGTTGAGGTCATGATTATTCCCTTTAACTACCTATCATAAATTGAAGATAATGGAAACATTATAATAAAAATGGGATAAAAACCATGAAATAATTTTGAATTAAATGATAAATTTTCTGATATAAGAGAAAATTTATAAATATATTTTAGGATTGAATTTGGTGGAAGTGACCTCCTTTAATAGCTCAAAATCAGGGTCATTTCCTTAGAAACAAGTGTTAGGTGAGGGATAAAGATGAAATCATGTAATAGTTAGGTGAATATTGTGAAGAAATTATTGTAATACATTTTTTATGAATTAAAATCAAATAAAATTGCTTCCATAATTTCTATACTTAATGAAAATTTATAAAAGTTTCGCCCCATTAAATTATAACTTTTTACTCTTATTAACCTTGTTTAAATTTTTCCCATGGTAATTATTATTTTCATAAATATATAAGATAAACCCTCATAAATATTTCTAATATGATGAATTTTAATTTTTACTCATATTAATATTATTCAATTTCTAAATCTAGGATAATTTTGTTTTAAATTAAAACATATGATATCATAGAATCTATTTTTTTGAAAAATATCTATTTATACATTATGAACCTTTTAATTTATTCATAAAAATTGTTATTTAAACAATTGTTAATAAATTTTTTTATGTTTAAAAATCCTACTATATCCATAAAAAAATATTTTTATTTATTTAGATAAAAATTTCACAACTTTTATAAAAAAAATATTTGATAATATAACTACATTACCAATGTATCTTATATTTACATTCATAAAAATTTTTATATTAAAAATGAAAATGAAAATAATAAAAATGTGTATATATTTAATAAACACATTTTATTAAAATTAATTTATATATATTATAAATACAAATATTAATATAATCACACATAACACTTAAATAGTTTTTATGAAAAATATATATTTTATGAATACAATGAATTTAATCTTATTTTATTCCTAATAAAAACTATTTGATGGATATTAAATTTTTTTCAGTATATATAATCAATAAATTTCATTATAATTGAATTTAATTAAACTATAGAGATAAAATTTATCTCTCAAGGATAATGAGTTTCATAAAACAATTTTTAATTTATTAATGATTATATTTATTTATGTGATATTATAGTGATTTATTTTTACTTTATTGGAAATATTCTCTTCATTATTAAAAATGAAGTAAATCTATGTACACTGAAATTTTTAATTAAATTTATAGTAAAAATATATCAAGATAGGTTTATATATTCTAAAAAAATATATAAAAATAATAAAATGGGAAAAAGTTAGAAAATGATTTAAATATAATACCCTGATTTTGTTCCCCTCTTATGGTATTTATCTTGAGGTTCAATAATCTACTAAAATATAGGATATTTCATTACCATGTTATATATTTACATCTAGTCATGATATTAGGAACTAATTAGAAGAGGTAGAAATGAATATTTTATTTTTTAAACATTCAATTAGTTCAACATCCTGGCCTAGGTTCCATTAAACTAATGTCCTTTGACAGTGCACCACATAACCTCAGGTGTGCCTCCCAATATTCTAGAGTCTTCAACTAAAAATTAGGGTATAATCAATTATGTCGGGATACTATAACCAATTTAGTAATGTAAAATACTAGAAAATAAGATGAATAATAATTAGGTGATAAAAATCTTCAACCATGACTCAAAAAAATACCCAGAATGGGTGAACTCCGAGAAAAATACAAATAAAAATTTCATGTCATTATAGTGTCATGTTATGAAAGAAAACCAAAATAAACACTAATTAAAATCCAATAATATGTATTAATGTCATTTCTAGTCCCTTGATACATGCTTTATCCCAAGTCTCATATCAGTCATCAAACATTGGTTGTTTCCCTTATCCGGACCTCATCAGTTATTCTTTCGTGGGTACCTAATGGAGGCCCGAGGAAGGTGTTATAACTACATTATAAGACATCAAAATTGGGTTCTATAAGAATATCCAGTCTAAAATGGTGAATAGAGAAATATAGTAAACAATATACAAAAGTAAATGAAACAAGTACCATTTTTTAACATTTTTTAAATTAACCTCTTTTTTTCTCAGATCCATTTGATACATATACCCCTATTACATTCTTTGGCCCTCATAGATCACCTCAAATATATTTCACTAATTTTTTTAGTCAGAATATATGGGGAACCATTTAATATATCCACCAAGGATTCAGAACATAACGCATGACCATCCCCAGCTATGATATGGAATTCCATGAACATATAGATTCCAGATCATCAATACATTCTATGAAAGATTCTATTCATTGGGGAACTTATGAAATTATTCTGGTCCGTCTAAGGGAGAGGTGCATCAGTGCAACCTCCCACTAACAATTAGTCACAATTCGTGAAGGTTATCATAAGATAACTTTTATACAATAATAACAAAATGGTTGTTGATTTTTTTTACATTTCCATGGTTCATCATATTCAGAAGGTTCTCAATTCCCATAAATTTCCCATTTCTCCATTTATTTACCATTACAACCATTTCCCACACCCTTCATTCCATTCAACCTCATTGTCAATCCTCTTAAACCATTTTTCAAATTTACCCACATATAAGCCATGCATATTTAACTTACCCAAGTTAATCCAAATACACCATTATTACTTGTTAAAATAATAAAAATGGTTCTCTACGGTTTAATAAAAAGACGCATTCGATTATCAATTTAATAACTGAATTCACATGTTCAAGAGAGAGGAACACCAAATGGGTTGTTGCTGTAAATATCTAATCAACCTTAAAAAATCCAATGCAGATTATGAGGTGTCCAACACATCATTTAAACACATAATTTATCATTCCATACCAGGGAATAAAATTTGATTCACAATAGCTCAAAATCATAACCACATATAGATGAATAAAAACAAAACAATGTGATATAACTTTTAGAACACATACCTCATGTCTGTTGACAACCACTTTCATAGAAACATCCCTATATTCATGCTCAACAACCCTTAATACCTTAATTTAACAATATTATATATAAAATGTATTAGTGATTCAGAAAGAGATAAAAAATTCAACAATTATTCTACAATAAAATAGAAGAAATTAGAGTTGTAGATTAACATTAAGATTCTATTCATAACCAACAACAATATAAATGACTATGAAGTGATGGAGAATCACCCTTGGGAATCATAAGAATAATTAGTTCATAACAAATGATGGTGGAGGAGGAAAATGTATGTAAAATTGGAAAGAAATCTATAATCATAAGGACATTTAATGTGAAATTCTCCCTCATTTAATGAGGTACATACTTTTACAACATGTTTGACCAAAATGTGTGCCAACCGTGGGGTGACCTCTAACCCAGACAAGGCCTACATCACATAGTTTTTTTTGGGAGCCTACACAGTTTGGAAAACAATATTGAGGTTATATATTTGATTCTATACAAGTCTGAAATTTCCTAAGATCTACCATTCCTGGTTTTGAACCATTCCCTCTCCCCCCTACATGTTACATGGTTAACATGTATGGTGAGTACTAATGGTGGACCAACCATGTGCCCAACATAGTACGACATCTTCTCTTCTTAATTCATGTTCAATACCCCATGGCCACCCCCAAATCTCCTCATACTATCGACAATCATTTAATTAAACATTTTATAGAGAATTAAACAAAAATTTAAAAATGATATACACCATATGGTGGTCGAGATCTTACTACCTCTCCACCATATAACAGCTTATATTTGAGATTCATTCTAAACAATAACTAAGGCGCAATATTTAAAAGATAAATCCACATGTACCACATATCTACTTTTCTCCCTCAATTATCCTCTAGAATAAGAATTTTCTATCACACCACTCATACCAACAATATAGTCATTCCCTAAACACTCATTCAACTTTGACCTACAATATGAACTAATTTACCCTCAGTGGAAAAATCATCCTTAAGGTCAATATCATTGACATAAATCACATATTATGGATCATGGTGATACTACCAATGATTTGACACATGAAAAACATCATTCATAATACTATACCAATATAAAAGATCTAATCAGTATTCCATGAGTCTGATACTCTCCACAATAAAAAAAAGTTCCACATACCTAGTCACCAAATTTCCGTATTTCTAAATCCGATGGTGACCTAGTCTTGGTGAAAGCAAAAGGATAAAATTATCACCCATTATACCCTCAAGGGGATGATGATGTCAATCACGGTACAAATTCTGTCTTATCTAGTCTATATCCACATAGTTCTAGATAAACTGAGCATCCTCTGACATCACCTTCATGAGGGTCAGTCACAAATACTTTGATTCACATATTTATATCAATCATAAGGGATATATACATTATATATTATATAGAGTATCTTTTGGATTCATCATAATATTAACCTGGTAACTTCTTTTATATGTGAAAAAAAGTGAAAAGTTTTCCTCCCATGATCCACCAAAGACGAGGAAGCATGACCTCAACAAGTACTCCATCACGTTGACAGTATATTAAGATTTCTCATACATCTATGGGTGGGAACCAATTTTTAAATACAATATATTACACAACACCTTCTATAACCCTTTCTATAAGAAAAAAGTAAAATGTGGACCATGATCCAAATTAATAATCTAATTTACTTCATGAAAATGTACTATCTCTCAAACATACAAGTCGTACAACTTCTCAGTAGTGAAATTAAAACGTATTGTAAATAAATGATCTTCCATTTTCATTCAATCCATTACCGTATATATCCCATAAATATTCTAATGAATCCTTATAAATCCCACTATATGATACAATGTTACATCGTCTGACATCCATTATAGAAAAAGAAATGGTTGTTACTGACTATATTGTCATTAATTATCATTCTTCATCTTTTTATTGGTATAAAATTAATCCATGAATCAAACAATCTCTCATTTCAATATCTAACAAAAATATTGTCTTTGAGTGATCTATTATGTCATGGTAAAAATATGCTGCACTTATCACTTCATGGATTGAAATTCACGCATCATCTCATCTTGTATAATTGTAGGGACAATAATATGGACATGAGTATGAATAATAAAATCCTCATCGACAGTATAATAAAAATGTGTCTCCCCACCTTATAAACTATATCTCAAAGAAAAATAATGGAATCCTCATACTTCCTCCACTTAACACAATTCAAAATATAGGGATCAATGTACAACATCCTGAGTGGCATCAACCCATGCTCCTCTTGATTACCTATATGCATCATACTGAAAAAGGCCATCATCATTTCACTCAGAACAAGACTCCTTAACTGACTGAATCTATTTTTTCTAACTCATCAAATCTAAAACACTATTTCCCTTTCCTGTTATATATTATTTCATAAAATAAAAATAATTCATGTCGTCAAACCATATCTACCTATGGTGTTTTAAATCACGATAAGAAATATATTTCTCAAGGATCATTTGAACAACATAAGAAAATTCTCACCCAAATGATTATGCTGCCTATATTTCATGGTATAAACCACTACATTCATTTCAAGATCATGAAAATGATAGTTCTATTCATATGGGATCAACTATCTTGATCCATACACCATGAATAAATGTCTATATATTATCACTACCCCTAGTCTGATCCCATATGCATCCAAATATAGAGTATACACCAAGATGAGTTAGGTAAAATTATAATGGATGTAATAGTCAAACACCTCTTTAGATTATGGAAGTCATTATGACATTCTTCAAAACACTCAAAATTTATACCCTTCTTGGTAAAACTTGAGTGTAGTGATTATATGTGGGAAAATTCATTGACAAACCTTTGGTAAAAAACAAATAATATTTGAAATAATTTAATATAAAAAAATCATCGGAAATTCCCTACATACCACTACTTGAACATTCTCAAGGTCCCCCAAAACAACCACATCAAAGATTATTTTACAAAAACATGTATCTTGTAGATCCATAAAGGGAACTTTGATATCATGGTGTATAGTTGATGCTATGTTAGTGTTTATAAGATGATGTCAAGATATTAGGAACAATTATCATGGGTATAGGAGTACACCTATATGTCATCAATAAAGACAGCCAAAAATAGCTTCATGTAAGGATGAATGATTAACTTTTTTTATTTCATCAACACAACTTGATAATTCATCAACATGAACTATATTACGATGAACGCATACAGACCATGCCTTCTTATGAATGTATTTTTTCATATATGATAATGTCTCACTCTTTTCTGATGATACCCTAGTTGGTAAAAAATATCATTAATATGCGACATCACACACCAGTTATTTATTTTCATATGGTGTAATTTATAATAATAAACACTCAACTGCAATGTTCGGTCATCCTTCATTGTTAAAAAACTAAATAACCCCAAGGTGAAAAACTCTGATGAATAAAACCCCTGTTTTCAGACTCCAACAACTGAGACATCTGACCTCAATATTCTACTAGTGTCACTATATAAAGAGGAATATAAACTACCTTAGCACCTAACATCATCTCTATCATGAAATCAACCTCCCTCTTTAGTGGAAACCCTAAAAATTCATCAAGAAAAATATTCTCAAACTATTGAATTATAATAGGTAAGAAATTGTTCTCCAATCACCCATCATTAATTATATTACATTCCACCTAGTCTGTGAGCTCAAAAAATTTCTAATGAATTTTCACTTGATGGATTAAAAGGATATTCCATAATCATTGATAGAGAAAACTATCAACCTCCAGGGACGTCATACTAAGTTTCGTAAGGTAGAAATCAATGCAAGGTTGGTATAAAACCAACCAGTCTACCCCAGTATTAGCTAAAAACCATTCATCATAATCATGTAGAATTACCAAAGCCATTGGTAGACACCAACCTTGAAGAAACACACCTTACATTGACTTACACCCTTATATATTATCAAAAACAATGTGTTAATAAACATAACCCAAATATAAAATCTTCCATAGACCCACACCCTTCATAAACACAACTTATAAGAAAGTATGTGTGGATCATGTATCGAATAAATCACTAGATATTTTGGAAACTATAAGAATCTTACAATCAACCAATGATGGTCTAGTATCTCTACTGATTACGAAGGTTAAACTACAAGCATATATCCTTTCCCTATACCCTATGAACCTATATGAGTCCCCTAACCTACACTACCCAAAAGATATAAATACTCATGTCCAAAAGAACCACATATACCTCCCCGACTGATACGGCTGGTGACACTCATGATAAATGATGGATACAAGGTAGTCGATCCCCTATTGGTGCTTCATACCAGTCTAGATTCACCATCACAACATGTCTATCATGGGTTACTAGAAAAACTCTATATGTGACTCATCCTCCCATAATCATGGAATTACAATAGTTTTCATTGATATTGACCACAAACATGAATCGATTTTCCACACTAATAGTAGACCACTTGATCATTTCCCTATGATACTGATTGTCTCCCTTAGCTATTATTTCCTTAATTTCCTAGTTGAATATTCTCGTAATGGTAAGTCTTAATATCAGACGTCTTACCACTTTATTTTTCAACTAAAATAGTCATGCCACCACTAAAACCATTTTTTGGTTCCCATCATAAATGACATCTAGATAAAATAAATACTCAAATCTATTTAAATAAAATATGTTTACCCCGAACATGATCTCAAATATATTCCCATGCTAAAAAAATTTGTCCCCAGCTACCTCATCTCCTATAAATTTCATAAAAAAATTCATTTCAAGTTAGCATCCAGTATAATGTATCACTTCCAAAATTACCTGTGTAAAATACAGAAACTCTTCATATTTTTTCCCTAGGGTTTTGGGATAAAATTTATCCTATAACATCTCTCGAATTTTATTCCATGTCATTCCCTGCAACTTCTCAACTTTATCATGAATATCCCACTAGCACTTCATTGATTTTCAGAACATATAAGATAACCAAATGACTATTTTCATTGGAAGAGACTCTAAGTGATCTAGAATATTTTAGATAGACTCAACCTTGATATTCACCACCTTAGGTTTAGATTATCTAGAAATAATCAAAGGGCTTAGTAGTTGAAACTCTCTTTTCACGAAAATATTTATTGGCACTACCAACTCTCGGTATCCCTCTATAAATTATCAAAAAGAAGAAAATTTTACATGTAACATATCTTCTCTCCTATTACCCAGAACCAATGGGGACTCTTTTCCCACCACTAGAAGAGTATTCTCAATGATGTCCTCTTATATTCTAACCAGAATACATTGTCTTGGTGGTATAACTCTATAATTCCAAATACACATCTCGAAAAACATAACATAGAGTTTCAATGGTTTTCTATAAAAGAAGGAATCTTACTAACCATAAAAAAACACTCCACATACACTATAAAAATTAATAAAATCATAACTATATCTCTAACCTCACCACCCATTTCATAAGCCTTTTCTAACTTCAGGAAAACTGAACATTCAAATTCATACTTTTTTAGGCATCAGACTAACCATTTCATTTAACCACTATAAACTCTAAAAAAAATTTAAATTATCATCAGAATATACTTAAACTAATCCAATTTTTCTCTAATCAACATAAAATATTTAAAATTCTATTTTAGGAAAAAAAATTAATTGGACGAAAACTAGATATTTTTATTCATTTTCTACACCCCACAATAGCATCTTTTTCTAGAAGTTCATAACATGCATGCCACATAATTTCATGTGTGACTAGCATTATAAATTAATATGGAAACCATATAAAATTATATGACACAAATAATACATTTTAAATACTAACATTATATAATGAATGTATTACCCAAGATTAAATAACATCCAATTGAAAAAAGAAAGCATAAGAAACAATAATCTCATACTGGGAAATTGGGGTCCCCGCCCCACCTGGGATATATAATAATATGAATGAACTCATTTAAAAAGATAGAAACGTCATAAAAATTCTTCCAACGTTATTAAATATTAAAACATTAGAAAAAAATCCCTTCTGATAAAAAATCGTAACTTCCTAGTCATATTTCTATTAATCTGGTTCCCAATGATTTTGTGCCACATGACCTCAGTTCTGCCCCCCCACAAGGCCCCGGATTCGAAATGGTAGTAAGGGTATAATGAGGTATGCTGAGATATTATACCATATTTAATAATGTTATAATAATTGAAAAAACATTAATAAATTCAATTGATAAAAATCAATAACCATGCCTTAGAAGACTAATTTCCCAAAATGCATAAATTCCCAAAACCATTCTAATAAAAAATCCATGTCATGGTACAATCATGTGCTAAACAAAAACCAAAATAAGACACAAAATAAAATCCCCAAACAGGTATTGATTTCATATATGGTCCCCTTATCCATGCTTCATCCAAACACTCATTTCATCCATCTAATATAAGACATCTTACCATATCATGACCTACAACCATGAAGTCCTCTCCAGTAACGAATAGTATCTTGAGTAGGGTGTGAGTACTAGTCGGAAGGCCATAACCAATGGTGTTTAAAAAAATATCTAGTATATATTTTTATGCTTAAATATAGTAAACAATAAACAATATTATATGAATTAGATTTCATTTATTAAGAGTATTTAAATTAAACAAATTTATTCTCTATTCCATATAATACTCATACCCATAAAACCATCATTGGACTATTCCAATAATCAAAACCATATTTTATAGGTGTTACATGTAATAATACATGGAACATCAGTCGTAATATCTAATCGATATTCATAATTACTTGATCCAACTCTCCCCAATAATGATATAGAATGCCATCTCCATACCCTTGGAGTCAATAGGATAAGTCAATCCTTTGAGCCTACTATGAATAAGGGTTCCTAAAGAATGATTACGAAATTATAAAGGGAGAGGATCATTATTAAAATATTCCACCTACTGTTATTCACATTTATAAATTTCAAAGTTAGTGACGTTTTCATGAATAATATAAAAAAGTGTAAACCTTTACATTTTTTACATTTCCATGGTTCATTACAATCTTGATTTTCTCAATAAAAAAACTATACAATTTGACCATTTAAGCATAATTAAGACCATATTCAATCCCTTTTAATCAATTCATCTATTTGGAATTTCCCCTTCAAATATTTATTAAATTTACCCATTTACCAACCATACTCGTTTAACTTAATAAAGATAATCCAAATAACTGATTTATTCCAAGTTAATATGATAAAAATAGTTTTCGTTGGTTTAATCTTATAAACCTAACAATTCATCAATTAGAAACCCGATTATAGTGTTCAAGAGACTTGAATTCACCAAGGGATCCATTAGTCCTAGTCTACTCATCCTCAACAAATCCAATGATGATCCTGAGGGGTAAAATAACTCATTTCAGAATCTAATTTTTCATTTCATACCAAGGAATCCAATGTGTATCACAGTGGATAAACATTATAACCACATAGACATTTAAAAACATAAACACAATAGGAAATAACTTTTTTACCACAAATCTCATGTATGTAGACAATATATATCATAACCATGATGTCACATCCATGCTAATAAACCCTTAGTGCCTAAATATATAAATATATTGAAAAATATATGGTTTTTTTATTGAAAAGGAGATAAATATTTACACAATACTCTACCATAAAATAAAATAAATAGGATTGATATACTCACCGGGCTCATAAAATTGAAATGAATAGCACTTTAAAAGAGTAAGAAATAAAGTAGAATGACGCTTTAGATTCCTTGGTGGTCTTAGATTGTAATCGTGAATGATAGAGGAGGAAAATTGTGTAAAATAATGTAAAATATCAAAGAATATTTATTGATAAAATGGGTTATTCCCTATAATTAAAAAGTATCATGGTTTGAAAACATATTGTTTCAAACTATATTCCAACCATGAGGAACACACTATCCCAATGGGACGTGTTTTTTTATGTTTTTCTCGGGATCCCACATTGTTTGGAGAACTTTTTGGAGGCCATGCATTTAGATCTATCAAATTACACAAGTATTCTAGGCTCCCCCTTGAATGTTTTATCAACCATTCACAGTCACCTAATATGCCATAACGTTAAGGATAATAGTTAGTAAAAATTGTGCCCCAACTGTTCTCATGGAATAATATGGCATATTTTCTTCCCCTTTAGTGTAATGATCCTCCTAAGACACCCCATAATCCCCAAATAGTCTCAAGATTTATCTAATTAACCATTTAGAAGGGAAATAAATAATAATTTAAATGTGATTTACCTTGTATGAATGTTTGGACCTTAGAACGGGTATCATTTAGCATTGATACTCATTTTATTATATGAATTCTCTCAAATTTTGGATGGAAATGTTATTTTACATTAAGATGTTTCAGTTATATAATTAATGAAATTTCATAATCATTCTAGGAAGTTGTTCTCATTGGGACCATATATTGTTTATTTACAGAATACCATTATAGTTATTGAATAAGATATATTTTTAGGTGGTATTTTTGTTAGAGATTTATGGGTTAAATAATATTACACCAAATACATTCTAGTAATAAATGATTTAAGAGTTATATATTTTTATAGATAATTATATATTAGTATTTAGTGACTAATATTAAATTTTATCTTAGCAACCTCTATAAATATGAATGAAAAAAATATCCCAAATAATTTCATACCTTGGATGAGTACTTTTATAAATATTAATAAAAATTAATATATAGGGTTGATATGGAATTAAAAATTTTCATTATATCTGAAAAGTTATGTTCTAAATTAATAATAAACAATATTTATTGGTCCAATTATGTTTATCTAGGGTTTGTTATACATAACCATCCCACAGAATATGAGTGATTATATACTTATAATGTGGTTGTATAGAACAATAAGGATTTATTTACAAATATCCCATAGTGTGTGAAAGAATATAGAGAATAGTGTAATGGAGGGGAGATTTTATTTTGTTTTAATTGGAACATCTGTTAAATTTTTTATTTAAGGAATAGTTTCTCTAATATACAGAGTCCTATCAATTGTAGTGAGATCAATGTCCCTTAGGAACATTAATATATGTATTTACTAGTATATGATATCTATGAGGTCCCTCATATCCTCAAAGACAATTATATGACTAAATACGAATATAAGTGAGGTAGAAGGGGTTTTAAGTATCATAAAGATATTGATAGAATATTTCATAACTTTTTGTCTTTGTAAATAATCAAAATTCATCCCTGAGAATATATTATAAACACATGATATAATTTTTTGCATATGAATAGGTATAAAGAAATTATTTCATTGGTGAAGTCTCACCTCCAATAATATCATGATGGATTGGGTTCTCTACCAATTATATCATTTCCTTAGTCAATGTACCCTCTTAGTATTAAATTATTTTATAGATTCCCTTACGGAAATATGATTTCTCTCCCTTTTAGACACAATTAACTCATAACAAATACATCATTACCGAATTCATTGGGGGGGGGATATATAATTATGTTCCAACCCATAACATGATGAAAACCATACATATTTGTGCCACGAAATCATAAATAATTCACCAAATCATCATATCATAACCCATGGAAATAAAATGAGCTTCATAAACATTTCCTCAATTCATCATAGTATAATTTTTGGAAATAAAATACATTTAATAACATTTTCATGATAACATAGTTAACATGTTTGAATGAATGAGTTTTAAAGAGTAATCCTAAATCATCATCATCCTAATATATTTAGATAAATAATTCATATGGTTTTATAAGGACATATCCCAAGTGAGTTATAAAAATCTTTAAAAGGATATTAATTTTGATGAAAAATACCTTAAAAATTACATTCAAACACTTATATTAAAATATGAGAAAAATATGCATTATTTTTTAAACTATTTTATCAGATAATTTCCATAATATTTCAAAATTTACATTCCTAAAAAATAACCATATAAACTTTTAAATGATTATTCTATAAAAATAACATTCATTAGGGTTGGAAAAATGATTCATAACTTATATGATAAAAGAAATCATTCTTTTCAAACATTATCATAAAAAAATAATGAATTTTAACAAAAATATTTTTAAAAATATAACTTCAAACTTTTTTAAATAAAATAAATTTTAGTAAAAATGACCTGTTTAAAATTTTATTTTATAGGTAACCACTTCTATAATATTATTTTGATGATATTAGGAATTGATGAAAATGTTCATCAACAAGAATAGAAATATGGATGAATTTTATTTAAAAACAATTTATAGATAATTTTATATAAAAAGTGTTGTAAAATAGTATTAGAAAATACAAATTTTAATAATAACCATTAGAGAAGAAAATAAATGGGGTTCAAAGGATAAGATTGATATGATATTCTTTAATATAAATTTATCATAGAAATTTCTAAAAATAAATGGGATTACAACATAAACAATTTCCTCAAGTTCCCTCATTCATTCTATGTGTTAAAAGTTTCTTATATAATAAATAATATTTATTATACAATTATTCAAAACCATATTACTAAATAATTTACAATGTACCATTCATTTAAAGTTTCCAAATATTATTTTATTAAAAATTCATCCATAAAATGGACAATGGGGGGAAAACATATTTGTTTTCCATGAATGTTTTGGTTTGATTTTTTGGTACATTCACTTTAATTATGGTTTCATCATCTTAAAAAATTATAATATTCGTTTATTTTATAAAATTTTAAACTATTTAAATAATCATGTGCTAAAAAATTAATTACACTGCTTCATAGAAATAATAGTATGTACAAATGCATGAGTGATTTTCCCACTATTCGATGGAAAGATTGAATGAAAGGTATATAATAGATCCAAATTTCAGAAGTTTTTTATTTCACAATTATAATGTATATAAATATATTCTTATATTAAAAAATGTAAAAAATAAATAAAAAATTAATCATAATGCTTCGTGCAGGTATTAGTCTACATGTACACATGAGAGACATTATCATTTTCCAATATATGGGTGGGTAAGAAGTTGGATAAGATATTATAGTTATAGAATAATCATTAATTCTGATATATCACATATAAAAATTAAATATATAAAAATAACCAATCATGAATGGTGGTTATGAATACTTAAATACATCACTTCGTGAGGCGGAAGTCTGCACATATGCTTGAACAATTAATTTATTTTCCTTTTGATTTAAAGGGGGATGATTAAAGGTTTCAATATAAAAATAATAACATATAACTATATAAAATATAAATAATTTATTTTTTTATAATGGGTTTAAATTAATTCAATGAGTTATAATAGGAAATAAAATGATAATACTTGGTTAAGAGTAATACATATTACTTGGAAAACCAATTTTCACTTCCTCCTTAAGCCTTATAAGGCTTGAATTTTTAAGAAACAAGGACCACTATCTCATACAGAGGGTTGTTAATAATATATTTCATTTGGTCTTGGTAGATATATATGAATCATTATTATTTAGTATGAGATCATATGTTGTTTCATTTTATAATGGAGTGAAAGGACACATATAGAAATTATCAGAATATTTGAATATATTAATGTCTAGTCAAGACATGGGGGAAATATTTAGACTATTTTAGAATGTATTAAGAGAGATAATGGAAATATATAGATTAAATTGTTCTTATTCCTTCTGGTAAATAATTTTTACCCTTCTCTTTTTAGTTTAACCCCCCAACAATAATCCATTTTAACCTTAAACTAGGTAATGAATTGTTTATCTTGGTTACTATTTATAATGACCAAAAATGAAGGTCGATTCATTAGCAAATTTGGAAATTATTATTTCAATTATAGATTAAAATTAATCATATTATATTTCTATAATTTTCATATTTACATTTAAAAATAAACTCATACAATGCCACTAAAAATGATGTTTAGAAAAATACGTTTTAATCACTAAAATGATCTTATACGAAAATTATGTTTAATTTGGAATCATAAGTAATTAATTATAATTTTTTCATTAATGGATAAATATTTTAAATTATGAAAAAAATTAAAAAAATCATTTAATTTAAATGATTTCATGAAAAAATGGAAATTATTCAAATATTGGTTTTCTCACTATTTACTTAAGAAATTCATATATATAGACAAAAAATATAAATTCACTATAATATAATATTGAAATTAATACTTCAAAAATGATATTTATTTCCTAAAATAAAATTTATAATATTAGTCGAAATTAATTAGAATTTTGTTACACAAATTTGAATTAAAACAATTATTGATGAAAACTTATTTTTAAGGGTTGGAATTTCTTTAATTATGATTTAAAATTTCTTAATTATACGTTATACATTATTAATACTTCTCATAACATGGTTAACCATATTTTTACTATATATTCTAATTGATAGGTTAATATAGTATATTAAATGACAGATCATTTTGACTTGAGGTTGTACGCGTGACTAGTTATCGAAAACATCAAGATTAATTTAAAGGAAATATATTTATATATATATATAATCTCATGGGGTCACATTATATCCACCTAAAATTTAATTTATTCCCTGAAATTAAATAAATATAATAAGATAAAATGAGTAATTTTTTTGTTATTCGCATCCTCATGTACACATGTAGATTCTGATTAATTACTGTTTTTCCAAAAAAACAATAAATATATAAGTGGTCTTGTCCCAAAAAAACATTTTCTATTCGATCCATAATACCAAAAAATTATTCCTTATAAGATTAATAATAAATTATTGGTATGACCTTTGAGTTATTTTCATACAAAGGATCAACTACGTACTTATTTAGGAGAGATACATGGAATACATTGTGAACGTGAGATTGATTAGTTATAAGAACCAAGTGAAATGAAACCACCCTGATACAGTAAATTAATTTTTAAGGGAACAACTAATTTAGGGATTAAATTATATATATTTTCAATTCTAATAACATTATTCCAATGATATATTCATAGTAATACGTTATCACTATCTTCTAACTCTTGATTTCACCGATGATTTTTAGTATTTCATTTCTATCAACTATGAGATTCGTTGATGTGCGGATGAATGGATCCAAACATATGATCCATTTCATTAGATATATCATGTCCCAATAGCATTATTTCTGGAACTTTATCACAACATGTTAGTGTTTTACACTTGCCACATAGAGCTCTATAAGGAGCTATATGAATTATTAGGGGAAACATTTTTGTGTAAGAAAACCTATGAATATAATGTTTTTGATCTCAAACACAATCGAAATCCACAAAACATGATTTAAAGATATATTCCATGTTTTTAATGGTCCTATTAGGATAACCATGTATCATTGGATTATATGTACTGATAAAGTAAATCTTCATATTCAAATCATGTTGAATACTTCTCCAAAACTTTGAGGTAAATCATGGATCCTGATCATATAAAAAAGAATATGGAACTCTGTGAAAAAATAAAACTTTATTAATGTTTAAATTATAAATTTAACAATGAGATAAATATCAACAAATTGAAATGTAATGTTTTAATCTTATACGGTGATTGACTATAACAAATTTAAAATTATAGCTTCAAGATTTTTTGTGATGTTTGAGGTTGAAATCCATGGTAATTTGTTCCCATTATCATTATAGTATGTGTAATTGTTATAGCATCCCCTTGGACTTATGTATCTCATCATTAACTTAATGAAATTAAATTAATTTAAATACATACTTGCTAATATATACTTTCATGTTATACCACCAAAATGAATTTTCAAATATCTATACATCTTCATACATTCATGATAAATAGAGAATGATAAACTATGAACATCCTATGTTAAATCAATATTCAATCCTAGTAGTAACCATTCAAAAACATAAATCCTAAACATTATCATTCCATAACATCTATGGTTGATATTTGGAGCATTTCTATCTCTCTTATATAGTCATATATCCCCTATATCTACCACATTAATCCAAACTTAAATGGAAAATTGTACATTCATCTCAGAAAAATATGATTTTCTCAATTATTTCAAGGTCCATCTTCTATAATTCCATAAATAATAGATATCCTTCAATCCAAATCATGGAGAAAAATGTTCCTTTCGACTAAGACAATCATCAACCATTTTCTCCATCCTATGGTGGTAGTGTATTAACGGGACATAATATTTAATCAACTCTAGCTATCTCCTTGGGCGAAAATTCAAATAATTCTATTTTGAATATATAATTAAATATTTAATGACCACTATATATAACATATTTTACTATAAAGAAAATTTATCCATATTTTCAATGCATAATATATTTGTCCTTAATCCAAATTATGAGTTTGGTAATTATTTACTGTGGGAAAACAAACTTTTACGACAGGTTATTTGCGACAGGATAATCTCCCGTCGCAAATAGTCCAGTCCAGAGATTATTTGCGATGGTGGAGTCGTCCCATCACAAATACCTTGTTATTTGCGGCGAGTTTTGGTGGCACGTCGCAAACAGTAATGAGCATTTTGGTGTGGTTTTAGCGTCAAACCGCGGTAAGCATATTTGCTACGGGAGGATTATTCTCATCACAAATAGTTTGTCACTCAGAGGTATTTGCGTCGGGACCCGTCGCAAATACCAAACGGAGGTATATGGTTTTTTTGGAAGGGGAAGGTTATTTGCGACGAGCCAATGCCCCCATCGCAAATGGTGCGTCACTCGGAGGGTATTTTCTACGGGTCCTGTCGCAAATACCAGACGACTGTAAATGGGTTTTTGCGATGGGATGATGCCCCGTCACAAAATGGGTGTCTGCAGGTACCTTTTGCGATGGGGCCCGTCGCAAATTCCCTTTTAATTGCCGACAACAATTAATACGGGAAAAGGTATTTGCGATGGGCGCCGTCACAAAAGGTCTCGTTGCAACTAATCTTACCCATATATACCCCCATCAGTTTTTTCAAATCCTTCTCTCAATTCTCATTTTCTCTGTCTCTCTCAACCCTATTTTCAGAGTGAAAATTTGTTTGAGTTGGTTTTTTTTGATGAAAAAGTTTTGAAGCCATCTACATCAATAGAAGATCAAGTTTAAAGGTATTTATATTTTATTTAATTTAATATTTATTCATTTTTTATGTTAATATTAATTATTTTTTATTAGTTCTAATTTAATTAGATTTAAATTGTTTTGTTAATATTAGTTATTTGTAATAATAAATTGAAAGTATTAGTACTAATTTCTAATAAATACGAATAATTCGTAATAAATACGAATAATTAGTAATAGATAAGAATAATTAGTAATTATTCGGAAATATTAGAAATAATTAGAAACAAATATGAATAATTAGTTATTATTAGGAATAATTAGAAATAATTAGGAACAAATATTTATAATTAGCATTAAATATGAAAAATTAGAAATAAATAGGTATAATTATCAATAAATAGGAAGAATTACTAATAATTAAAATTAATTAGGAATAAATAGAAATATATAAGAATAAATTGGAATAAATAGGAATAATCAGTAATAAATAGGAATAATTAGTAATAAATAGGAATAATTAGTAATTAATAGGAATAAATAGGAATAAATAGTAACAAATAAAAATAATTAGTAATAAATTGGAATAAATAAGAATAAATAGAAATAAATAGAAATAAATAAGAATAAATTGTAATAAATAGGAATAAATAGTAATAAATAGGAATAATTATGAATAATTCGTAATAAATAGTAATAAATAGGAATAATTAGTAATAAATAGGAATAACTAGTAATAAATCGGAATAAATACTAATAAATATGAATAAATAATAATAAATACAACTAAATATGAATAATTATTAATAAAAAAATAATTAGTAATAAATAGGAATAATTAGTAATAAATACGAATAATTTGTAATAAATAGGAATAATTAGTAATAAATCAGAATAATCAGAAATAAATAGGACTAATTATTAACAAATAGGAATAATTAGGAATAAATCACAATAATTAGGAACAATTGTGAATAAATAATAATAAATAGTAATAATTAGAAATAAATAGTAATAATTAAGAATAATTAGTAATAAATAGTAATAATTAAGAATAATTAAAACTTATTAGGGATAATTAGAACTAAATATTAGTAATTAAGAATAAATAGTAGTAAATAGAACTAAATAGTAAGAAATAGGACTAAATAGTAGTCATTAGGACTAAATAGTAGTAATTAGGACTAAATAGTAATAATTAAGAATAATTAGAACTAATTAGGAATAATTAGGACTAAATAGTAGTAATTAAGAATAAATATTAGTAAATAGAACTAAATAGTAGTTATTAAAACTAAATAGTAGTAATTAGGACTAAATAGTAATAAATAATACTAAATAGTAATAAATAGTACTAAACACTAATAAATAGTAATAAATACTAATAAATAGTATTAAATATTAATAATTAGAAATAAATAGTAATAAATATGAATAATTAGTAATAAATAGAAAAAAATTAATAATTAATAAGACTAAATAATAATAAATACTAATAAATAGGTATAATTAGTGTTGAATTGAAATAATTTGGAATAATTAAGAATAATTAGTAATAAATAAGAGTAATTAAGAATAAATATTTATAATTAGCAATAAATATGAATAATTAAAAATATGTAGTAATAATTAGAAATAAATAGTAATAAATATGAATAATTAGGAATAATTAGGAATAATTAGAAATAAATAAGAATAATTAGGAATAATTAATAATAAATAAAAATATTTTTTAACAAATAGAAACAATTAATAATAACTAGAATAAATAATAATAAATACTAAAAATAAGATTAATTAGTAATAAATTGGAATAAGAAGGAATAATTAGGAATAAATATTTTTAATTAGCAATAAATATGAATAATTAAAAAAAATAATTAAAAATTAATAGTAATAAATAGTAATAATTAGAAATAAATAAGAATAATTAGGAACAAATAGAAATAAATACGAATAATTAGTAATTAATATAAATAAATAGTAATAAATACAAATAATTAATAATAAATTAGAATAAATAGAAATAATTTGGAATAAATAGAAATAGTTAGGATTAAATAGAAATAATTAAGATTAATTAGGAGTAATTAGGATTAATTAGTAGTAAATAGTGATAATTAGTAATAAATAGTAATAATTAGAAATAAATAGTAATAACTAGAAATAATTAGTGATAAATAGAAATAATTAGTAATAAATAGGAACAATTAAAAAAAATAGTAATAAATAGGAATAAAAATGAATAAATAGGAATAAATAAGAATAAATAAGAATAACTTCTAATATCATGGCACAATTTCCAGTGGATTGACGACACTCCATTTACTCGATGACTCTTCTGCTTTCAAATTTCACCGACTCAAAAAATTATGAAAAATATGCTTCTAAGTATGAATATCCAATCTCATATGCAATATTTTGAATATGCATTCGTATGAACACATTTTTCATAATGTGTTCAGGCGGTGACAGTTGCAAGAAGATGATTCAACGACGAAAAGGGGGCTCTTTTCTCTGATGGATCATTTACTTGCATCTTTCTCACCCTGAAATCTCAATGAAGAAACTACGTAGAGGTACTCTTATACATTCTCGTATGCACGAGAATGAATAAGAATATATCCGAGTAGATCCATCATTGTGATTTCAGGGTGAGAAAGATGCATGTAAATAAGGCGTCAGTCAAAAGAGTATCCATCAATCCACTAGAAATTGTGTCACCTAAATTTAATGGTAATTATTAGAAAGTAGTTGTAATTATTTATCTTCTTTTTTCAGTTAGTGTTTTTATAATTTCAAATTATTCAAAAATAGTGATGATTTATTTTTTGTAGAAAAATATGGACTAGGGAAATCGATATCATTCATTATTAGATGATCGTGCATGGATAAATTAGTAAAGAAATCCAAATGGGTCGGGTTTAAATGTTGTATATATTGAGGGTATTGAAGCTTTCTTATCATTTGCATCATCAGTACTAGAATATGTTTTAGAAGGTGCAATTAAGTGTCCTTGTAACAAATGTGCTCTGAGAACATTTGACACATTTGACAAGGTTGGGGTACGTCTCTTATAGTTTATTTTTTAACTAGATTATGTTTTTTTCATATCAACACAGTCAATGTTGTTCTTGAGAAGATACTAATAACTTGATTCTGTATCCATCACGGTTTCAAAATTTAGTACATCATGTTGCAGGTACACATATTCAACAAATTGAAACTCAAGATGATAGTGATTTAACTCCTAAGTTGGCAATCCAAATTTTATGAGTTATTGAGGTCTATTGAGGATTCATTATATCCTGGTTTCAATATAAAGAAATTAGAAGTAGTTGAAAAATTTATGGCTATTAAATCAGATAATACAATGTCAAACAACTATTTTGATCTGATATTTTCTTTTGTTAAAACACTATTACCTGAAGGAAATGTGTTCCCTGTAAATTACTATGAGATCAAGAGGCTCGTTCGTAATCTGGCCCTTAGTTAACGGAAGATTCATGCATGTCCAAATGATTGCATCTTATATTATGGTGTAAATGATACATTGGATAGTTTTCCCACATGTGGACAATATAGGTATAAATAATATCCATGAGAGCAGTCTAGATCAATTCCAGAAAAACAGTTGTGATATTTCCCCCATACACTCAGGTTTTAGCATTTATTTATGTCTTAGAACATTGTTTCAATGATGTCATGGCACAAAGCCAAGATTTTAACTAATAAAATCATGAATCATCCATATGATGGTGATTCAAGGAAACATTTTGACGGTCTACAACTTTATTTTACTTTAGAATCCAGAAAAGTGTGATTGGGTCTTTCTACTGATGGTTTTTGTCCTTTTTGTTCTTATGGTAGATAGTATTCATGTTGGAATATCTTTATAACTCCGTAAAATTAACCTCAATGGATGTTGATAATGGACCCCAATATATTTTTGACTCTATTAATCCTAGGAAATCTGAAATAGAATATTAATGTTTATTTAAAGTCATTGATTGATGAGTTAAATGCATTATGGAGTGATGGTGTGAGTACATATGATGTTGCTGCGAAAAAAAATTTCATATTAAAAGATGAATAGATGTGGACAATTAGTTAATTTCCATCATATGGCATGTTATCTGGCTAAAGTACACATGGTCTGAAATCATGTCCTGACTGTATAAAAGAAAACAAATCCTTTATGCTCGTTAATGGAAAAAACCTTTCTATTATGACTGACACCACATATTTCTTCCAACCGATCATCCTTTTTGAATAAAAAAATATCATTTAAAAAATGTTCAATTGAAAGGGATGAACCTCCAAAGATGATCTCAGGTACAAAGTTAAAATCAGTTGTATTTTTATTACCTCCAATCACATTTGGGACAACAGTAAACCAACAGAAAATTGATGGCTTTGGGAAAGAACATAATTGGATAAAACCAAGCATTTTTTGGGATCTTCTATATTGGTCTGATTTGTAGGTCCACCACATGTTGGATGTCATGCATATTGAGAAGAACTATTTTGATAATTTATTTCTTATAGTTTTGGATACACCAGATATGACCAAAGATAATGTTAAGGCACGATTAGATCTTTCCAAACATTTCAGTCGACTAGAACTTGAACTATTTGAAAATGTGATATCATAGAGGTTAATAAAACCAAAATCATCTTATACACTATCCAAAGAAATTATCTTATTATTTTGTTAGTGGATTTCCAATTTCAGACTTCCGGATGGTTCTGCTTCTAATTTGTGAAGATGTGTTAAGAATGGTTATATTACCGGATTAAAAGGTCTTGATTTTCATGTTATAATGGAATGACTTATGCCGATTGGATTCAGAGGTTTGTTGATTTATATTATTTGGGATTCTATAATAGACATATCATATTTTTTTTGAGACATTTTTGCAGTGAAAAAAAAACTACGAAGCCTTATGAAAAATAGAAAAAGATGATGCTGTAATTATATGTAAACTGGAAAAAATCTTCCAGCTGGATTTCATTGATTTAATGGAACTTCTGATATTACATTTTTTACCTAAAGATAAATGTTGTGTTCCCTAATAGTTTTCATGGATGTGCCCATTCGAGTGATGCATGTAGAAATTGAAGACAAAAGTACATAACAAAGCATCAGTTGAAGGCTCAATTGCTGAAGCTTATTTGTAAGAGTAAATTCCTTTTTTTCTCTCATTATTTTGAATATCAATATACCTCAAATCACAACTGCATGGGACAAAAGGAGGGGAATGTTAATGAATAAATATAAAATTAATTATTAGTTTTAAATCATCCAAATCTTGGTTTTTTGGTGTTTATGAATAGTGGCTTTCAGATGATGAACATCACAGAGCTCATAAATATGTTATGCTCATATGTGCAAAAATGAAATCAATTGTGTTATAAGTGATTCTATCACTTATTATATAATTTATGTTGTATTATGTAGACTTATTTTATTAGTAGGTTATATGATAATAATATAAAGAAACAACATCCAAAAATTACTGTAGCTGCTCTTGAAGAACGCAGACAAAAAAAAATTTCTCAATGGTTTTAAAAACTGGTAACATAAATTATTGACAGTTTAATATCAATTCTGTTTATTATTTATCATATTGAAAAACATTTTATAAATTTTCTGATGTATCAACATGCTAATAAAATTGATAAGCGACTGTGTATGTTGAGTAACCCACCATCCAAAATGGTTAAATCTTATAATTCAAATGTGGTGAATGGTTTTCAATTTCATACATGCGCATATGAGGAATCAAAAAAACAATGAATAGTGGAGTTTAATTGAGAGGATCACATCATAGTGAAACAAAATTAGATTTTATGAAATTATGGATGCAATTATTGAGCTATGTTATCAAGGAACAAATTACATAACGATGTTTAAATGTCGGTGGTTGGATACTGAGATAGGATTTCTTGTTCATCTGACTCATAGAATCGTCGATATTAAAAATAAAACTCTTCATGCATTAAATGAACCATTTTTATTGTCTCAACAAGCACATCATATTTATTACGCAATTTATTATGCTACTTAAAGAGATTTGAGTGATTGGTTGAGCATAATAAAAATGAAATCTCAGGAAAATCCATTTACTCAAACTGAGAGTGGTTACGCTGAAGTGGGCGGAATTGAAATTTTTCAAAAGACTGCTGAAAATCCATCTTTTTTATAAAGAGACGTGAATATCGAGGATGAAACCCCACAATTAAGGATTGATAATGACCCTTATACTACTGAGGGTTTAGGGGGTATGTGGAGGGGGCGTGGTCTTGCACGACTGATGATTCCTTACCATATCCCCGAGCAATGCCCACGACTTGGCTTCGATCCACACACACGAAGGTATGGTAACCTATATATTTTTGTTAGATTTCATTAATTTATTTTTATATATACTAATTGTTTGATTATTTATTCTGTTTTCACAGTTTTGTGTATGTAGCTATTGGAAAGGGGAGTGCTATCTTGCGTAATTATTTTTGTAAACCATGAATCACATGGGAACAGATTCCCGTTGATGTGTGGCATATCATGTTTGATCATTCGCTAGTAAATAAATAAAGAATATTAATTTTGAAATATATTTTATTAATAACTTTATATTATAAATTAATTTTAGGGTCTGTGGTATCCCATCAATGATAGCATGCATGACGCTATCCACGTGGCATGGCAGCTGTCTATACGTCCCCGTTTCTCTAAGGTTATGCACAATTTGAGAAGAACAACCATTAGGAAAGCATGACTGACAGAATTTGATTATTCCTATAGATCCCACAAACCAGAGTACATTTCATCTCACATTTGGGATAGATTATGTTTACACTACATGGGTGGTGGATTTCAGAGGAGATCTTCAGTGGGACGACAGAATCATGGGAGACAGGAGGTGGCACATCGAGCTGGTAGCCATACTTTCAATACGCATAGAGAGAATCTGGTAAGTATATTTTTTAAATATTTTATATAACATTTAATATAAACTATTTATTTTATATTTCTATGGGTAGTCAAGCATCCCGATATTACGAAGTTCAACATTTATCGGAGGATGTACAGTGATCCAGCCACTGGAGAGATTAGAGGTGATCGCCAGTGTCATATTGTGGTTGGTATTATATTTTTTTCTTTTAATTATTAACTGCATATAATATTTTCACCATTTTAATTTCAAATTGGAATTGAAGGAGTCATATGAGGCATCGGCCTCTCAGAAATAGGCTAACTGTTAGAACGAGAAGACTGAGTAGGCCAGTGACCACCATTTCGATGAGGCAGCATGGATGCAGGCAACTCAATATGGCTTTGAGAATGGATGAGTAGTTGGTATTGGATCTCATTTGACTCCTGGTACTTATTATGGTACTTCTTCAATGTCGGCGTCTAACTTAAGAGGAGCTCGTGGAGAGGAATCATCTTATGTCTCACAGTATCAGGAGCAGTTGCAAACTCAGGCTGAGCTTATAGAGAGTTTTCAGAAGCATCATGAAGAGATGCGTCAGTGGTAGTAGTTACTGCAGCAGCATGAGGAGGAGATGCGTCGATGAGAGCAGCAGCGACAACAGCAGCATCACGAGCAGATAGAGTACATACATCGTTTACCTCATAGTTTTGGGATGGAGTTTCCTCCACCATCTTTTCGACCTCCTTCAGAATAAGACCACCCTAGTGATTTTTTTATGTTAAAAACATTTGAATTCATCATTTGTAGTAATATGAACTATTTATCGTTTTTGTATTTTATATTGGTGAAAATATTGTAAAATTTAAATTTTTTATTTTAAATAATTTATTATTTATTATTAGTATTATATTTGTTAATATTTGTGTATTTTACTAATAATAAAAATATTTTATGATATTTTATATTTTTTTGTAAATATTGAGAATTTAAATAATATTAATATTAATTTCTTATTATTCAAAATTTTATTAAATATATTTTTTTAGTATTATATTTTTTGATGTTTGTTTATTTTAAAAATAATAATATTTTTTATTTTTTTATTTTTTTAATAATAATAATATAATTTTTTCAATAATCATAATTTTATTATTATTTTTATTATGATTAGTATTTGAGATGGGGCCTTTTGTGACGAGATCCCAACACAAATAATCCAAATATAATTTTTTATAATTTGTATTTGTGATAGGGTGGAAGGTTCATCGCAAATACTATTTGTGATTGGCCCGTCGCAAAATGTATATATATATATATAATGTATATAATCGGACGGTTATTTGTGAGGGGAAAATTTCCCATCGCAAATAGTATTTGAAATGGGCCCATCACAAATAGTTGATTGATATATAATGTATATGATGAAATGCTTATTTGGGATGGGAAACGATTCCCATCTGAAATAGCATTTTTTGAGATGAGCCCATAGCAAAAACATGTATTCGCGATGTCGTTTTCTATAAAGAGCTATTTGCGACGTGCCCCCTTCACTAAAGACTATTTGCGATGGGATCCCATATCAAATTGGTCATCCCAAATATATATAATTCCAATAGTGACTGTTTGGAATTTTCAATTTGTACGTGGAATAATTTCTCACAATATCATTATATTTGAGAATGCTTCCCATTTTCTTTTTTGATGCATCACTTAAAGTCCTTATTATTTCTCCACTATAGGGTAGTGTGAGCATAGGTGCATTTAGATAACTATATTCTAGACCTTTTAAATTTTCCTCATATTCTTCTATCCAATGTTACATGGATACCTTCCAAGTCAACATGGTTATTGCATTTGAAATCAATGATAAATTCCTCAAAAAGAACTATTATTATATAACCATACTAAGAAAATTATGGATCTCTGTCACCGTAGTTAGTTTAAGAAAATTCTCAATAAAATATTCATCGGAAGGATAAAATTATAAACCCTCTGTTAAGATTATATGTCCCAAGATTAATATTTTTATAACTATAATTAATACTTTCTGAGTTTGGAATAAAAATTCTCTTTCTTCATGGTCTCTGACATAATCATAAAAAGATATTATTTCATTTAATTTATCATAGAATATAGAATAATATCATCTATAAATAAAATTATAATCTTATTGGCGTAATATATAAAGAACCTATTCATTAAATCCATGAAGATAAGGGGGGATTGATATCTTTAAATGAAGTCACAATAAATTATTATTGATCATCACTCATGCAGAAGGCTACCATGGGTATATCCCCCATCTTAACCATTAATTAATGATATATATAATGAAGTTAAATCTTGAAAATTTATTGATATATATTCAATTTATCAAAAAAATACATCAACATATGTAGAGGTTACTTGTTCTTGATAGTGATAATGTTATATTCTTTATAATAAATAAACATATGAATTAGCCCATCATCATTCATAACAAAAAAAATAGGTTCACCCTCGAGTGTCACACTAGGGAATATTAATCTTTTATCAGTATTCTTCTAGATTCACTTATTCAATTTATGAATCTCAATTAGGGACAATTAATATGGAGTCTTTGAAATCAGTGTATCACCTCGTATGAGTTCTTTTGAAAACTCAACTTCATGATTTAGTGGAATACTTGGAATGTGTTTATAAAATACATCAAAATAATTTTGAATAATTGGAATATATTAATTATTGTATTTCTACCCAACCATTTTAGGTATATAACCCTCACTAATAGGTATAAATACCAGAAAAATTGTTCTAACATCCTTTGAAGGATCATATTCAACATCGTAGAGAAATGAGATCATGGTTTGATTCAAAATATCAAACGAGACATACATTCCATGGTACTTGATATGGGGTTTATATAGATAGATACAATCCATTAACAAAATAATATAATAAATTTACTACAGGGGTAATCACAATATTTATAGATGCACATTCCCACAAAATATTGTCAGAGATGATCTATTTCCTTGAGTATGGATCATCATTCCATTATGATTTCTTACCATTAACTCATCATCTAATTATTTAGTGGGTGATTTGGTACCCATATAAAATTATTTCTATATAAAAAATTGGGTATATGCATTATAAAAGGAAATATTTATAGTTATATATTAGACGACATGTTTACATTTAACAACATAATTCCTAGGACACACTATGGAAGTTGTGATCTAGTGATGTTTCCCATTTTATCTTGTATTAAAATATTGATAATGCTGTTTTTAATCATTAAAAATAAAATTCATTCACTAGTTCGTAAACTGAACAAACACTTTAAATTTATATCATTAGAGTATGTGTGACACTTTGGTTGACATTTTTCACTATTCCATTCATTGACTATACTCTGCACAAAATATTAACATTATTTTTATCAATGGTTTTCTTTTAAGCACATAAAATATTTACCAGATTCAATAAAGAAATTTTCACCATGATTCCATCCACACATCTGTAATGATGTAATATTAAATTTCTTTTCTCCATGGGTCTTATTAATATGATTTCTTCAAAATTTTATCTTTCACTTTTTCTCTCCAAAACTAAAGGAACATTAAGAGTCTCTAACATCATTTTCTATCATGAAATAAGATAGAAATATTTCTTGATAGATATCCATATCTCTTAATTCCATGTCCTTTATAAGTATTGGGATGATGATACAAAATAATTAGTCAAATTTTCTTTTAACATCAAAGAAAAAAACTAAATAAGAAATTTCATGTAGGGTGAATTTTTCCTCATATATACTAAGGGATTCATCATTATTCAATATTAGTACTAGTAATTCTCATTCCTTTTTTTCATGAAGAGTTTGGTTAAAATTATTATTGATAAATAAATTTTTAAACTATTTCCATGGGACATTGTTAATTTCCTCACATTGATTCAAATTATTGATAAGATTCCACCATTAATCAACTTTACCTTCCAAATAATACAGGGCCAAAATATCATACTGATGGTATAAAAATGATATAATAGAGAATATATTCTGTATAACATTGATAAATTTCTCAGAAACATATAGATTTGATGATCCATTGATGGAAGTTGTACATTATATTATATAATTATGAAAAAAAATTTGTTCTTTCCATTTTAGATTTTAAGTTTATTAAGATTCATGTTACAATTAATAGCTTTAGAGAATCTGGTTACAATAACTACATTATTTCTCATCCCAAATCACATTTTATTTTTCTTATCATGGGGATGTTCATTATATTATCCTTTAAATATATTTTTCAGATGATTCCACTTGGTTCCATCCATTGAATAAATAAAAATGTGTAGTATGACGAAAAATAATCATCGTGAGTAATATTGTTTTTGTAAAAAAAATATTCATAGGACATGTAAATTACAAAAAAAAAATATTTTTAACCAATGAAATTATAGGTTTAAACTAGGTCATTCATGTTCATCATATGTTCAAATCCTATATAATTTTTTATGAATAAAATGTAAATTAACCAAAGATCATATTCTATGAGTCTATAACTATGTATACACTCTACAACCCACAAATCATGCATCGAGGATGATCAATTTAATAACCAATCAACCCATATATCTAATGTTGAAAAAAATTATTAATGGGGAAAAGACCGAAAAACGTTCAGGGGCCTTAATTATGCTCGAGATAATCACCTCATAAATTATTATCACACTCTATGGGAAGGTATCATATGGTATTAAAGATGGAACATGAGTTAATAGGGTGGTTCTAGGAGGCCATGAATTACACAAACTTACTTTCCTCTCCCTTAGTGTGGGTGACATCCATGTGACTGGAGAGGATATTTCTACATCTTTGAACAAGATAGGTTATAGCCTGTGGAATTGCGATTGCTACTGTGATGCTTCCATAAAGAATGGACAAATATTTTTCCACTTGGGAAAGTAGAACATCATTGTAAAATTTCAAATCTAGACCTTTGTATATGGACAAAGCCTTATTGAGGTGAAAATCACCCTAAAAAAGAGAGGCACTAATTGAATTGATGATAGATCCATTTCAATTTTAAACCACTCATACACTCCTCATGAATCCATTAATACACAACCCATAATGCTCATTTTGATTCCACAATATAATGTGGACCATAGAACCCAAATACCCTGTGATAGAGGAATAGTAGATGAAAAAATAAGGTTTTACCATCAAACAACCAATGCATATAAGGATAGTTCTCCCTATTTTTAATTGTTGTGTCCATATCTACCCTTAAAGATCAGGACATGACCATAACAACATGTGGTGAACTCATAGACTTCGCAGGTGTGGTCTTATTGCATGCATTCCTCAGTATCCAACATTTGGAAGCCACTATGAGAGTCCTATAATTGATCTCCTAATATTTTTATTTTATAACATCGAACAATTAATAATAAAAATCATGGGAGAAGGGAAACGAATTGGTGCACTTAGAAAATGCACCAAGGCTAAGACACAAAAAAGATACCCAATATCTTTTGCAGAAGATGTGTTTGGCATTTTCCACCGGAGGCTATTGACAGAAGCTACAGGAGGAGGTGAGAGAGACACCCCTATGACACAGTAATTCATCTGTATGTAGGGCGTGGTTAAGAATTTACCAAAGTAGAAAATTGTTTTGGGATGGTATATATTGACACCAAAGTTTATTACTCAAATCATTATGATCATAAATGCCAGTAAGTATCCACCTATAATCTTTTTTTAGAAAATATCAGATGAAGAGGCAGTAAAGGCCATCGTTTCGGAGTCCGAACAAGTCTTGATAAAATTGAAAAATTCATGTTCATGTAAATCGAGAGTAGCTTGTATAAAAGAAGGATACTTTTTGGCCGGAATAAAGGAAATATTTAGTATAATGCATCCTACCAATCCAATGTCCACCCTATTCATTTAAAATTCAAGTAGTTGATTAAACAATAACCAACAGTCCCAAGATTGTGTTGGTGAAGGATTGATAAATGATGTCGGATCATGTTCCCCAACCTAGATCACCTACCCCATGTCCCTTCCACACCATCTCTATATTTTTTGATCAACATATTTTCTCACAATTACCAACCGTCTAAAAAATTCCATGAAAATCTCTCTTAAATACATTCTTTAGATTAATAGATTCCGTTTAGTCCAATACCTCCATACTCAAAATCGCAAGCCATTCTATTTCAATAATCCCAATGATACATACATTCTCCTTATATATCAAAAATAATTTCAGAAAGCGTTTTTTAATGATATGAATATTAAAATTATGAACAATTAATGTTGAAAAAAAATGCATAGGGATGGAGTAGAGAAATATTTTAACAATGTTGATGCATCCACAAAATGGGAGTAAATTGTTTTTTAGTTTAGGATATGGTTCAATATTTTATCAACAATTCCATCATAATAGTGAATTGAAACTCCACCTGGTGAAATAGGTTCCCCCAGATACACAATGAGGAATAGTTTTTTATAGATTCCCAATATTTTCATAATACTCTTTTCTCTTGCATTAGAACATGATTTGGGTAGGTATACACTAATAATCACTGATTGATGGATCAGACGCTCTATTTGAAATATAAAACAAGGATCCTATCAAGCTCTCTAATGGTCCTTAAATTACCATTAAGGAATTTAATCATGTAATATCCAAAGTAGAGGTGTGAGGGACCTCTAATATAAGTCTTTTAGTGTAAATATTTCAATATACCTTCCATGTTTCTCTTGTTAAGGTATCTATAAAACACATACTATTCCAAAATGAAGACACTATGAGAGAAAGGATCCCTTTCCCTATGTCCACAATCCTATTTGAAGAATTATTAACTTATCCCCAAGAATGAGACAAAGAACCAATGGAAGAGATACACATGAAAATAATATCAATAGACTACTGTTATAACTACTTTAAACATATCATTATAATGATGAAACTCTACTCCATCCTATCATATGACTTATCTATATCAAGATTGATAGAAAAATAGGATACATGAATTTTCTTACAAATATCATTTATCATTTCAGACGCAATTATAATGGAATCCTACGTAGATATTCCATGGAGAAATACCTATTGTTCATAGATGTCCAATTTTAAAGGTGAATGGATAGTCTATTGTTGATAACCATTGCAAGAAATTTGTATGTAAAATTTCAAATGCTGATTGGCCCATAATGATTAAGTGAGGATGGATTTGTAACCTTAGGAATCAGGATAATGGTAGTTTCATATGAAATCCTAGTTAAATCTCTTATATGGAAGAAATATTTGATGATATCCATTAGCTCATTATTGATGATGTCATAATAGTTAATTTAGAATGTTCCAGGAAAACCTCAATCCCTGAGGTACTTCTAGCCATGATATCAGAAATATCCTCCAATATCTCATTCTCATCCAAAATTCACTCAAAGATATGGTAATTTTCTAGATAATCACAATGAATAATGCTATAAAACATGACTAAATGGCCTAAAGGGAAACCATCATGCATGGAAGGATTGATATTAATAAGTACATATCCAAAGAATAACACATGCATACCTCCCACAACATGAGGTTCATTAGTGAATGATCCATCCTCAAGAAAAATGATAGGAGAATAATAGTGATTCTTATTTTGGATAAAATCACGGAGGAGGGAAGAATTGTGATCCCCCTCCTTGAGCCAAGACCATGAAGCATGTTCCCGAATTGATCGTTTCTTTTCAAGTATAACATCAACAAGATGTGTCTTCTTGTTAATCAGATTGTTCAATGATTCATCATCCTAAAAGTCTTCAAGATCCCTTTCATCTTATTCAATAACTTCCATAAATTCATCCATGTTAGAAAATAATAGGTTTTGTTGGACTGTAGGTAAGTAGAACACCTTTCAATCATCAAAGGTTTTTATGAAACCATACCCATAACCCATCAATCATGTGTTTCTTCCAAGAAGTACGCCCAATTGGATGATAACATGGGTCCAAGGCCCACCATACTGAATCAAAAAAATGATTGACGCACCTATCATTATAATTCTCTTCACTGATAAACAAAGAATAATGATCGGACATAGCCTGAACCAGATGCTCAACACTCATATTAGGAAAAGAGTCAATAGTATGACTTTTAGCCAAGCACCAATCTAAGAGGAACCATCTATGTAGATCTCCATTTTTATTATCACATCATGTGTAGTTATCCCCTATGAATCCCATATCCACAAGATGATTGTGAGCAGCAAATCTTATTAAATCATGTCTATCGTACCTCTGGTAAATCCCTACTCCTTATCTAATTTTAATATCTAAAATATCTAAACCCTTATATGATCTCAATTGGTATGACCCAAATATAATTTATGTAAATGTCAAATCATTTTATATAAATATTCAATACATCAAATAATAATTAATATCTGATAACTAAAATAGGTTTTTTTTAGAGAGTAGATATATTTTTTCTTGTTTTACTAAATATATTTAACATCTCCAATAACATTCATCTCGTGTAGTACATTTCTTAGAAATACCAATCATAAAATATTAATTCATAACATGGTGTATGCAAACATAATAGATGGTAACCTAAAATTCTATGTAGGGTTAAACATAAGATATGTCAGTCAACGATAATAATGAAGCATGATATATGCAAGGGGGTATTATAACATGAAGATAACTTAAAAAACCACACTCATTATGTAAAATATTAGTAATCGTTGATCATTACAAAAGTATTTTTTATAACAAAAGGCATATGATATAACTATGTGATATCATCAATAATCTATCATGATCCAAATGAAAATTTGATAAGTATATGAAATAATATTTTGGCATACATGTTGTCATAAAAAATAATTACCTTAGTGTATGATCACTTCCAAGTCTATAATATTTGATTGTGTTCACTCCACATTACTTAATTTACTTCATCATGGTCCACTCCCATGGATATATAATTTGGAAAATTCCCTTACTAAATTGGATTTACTCCCCATTCTATTCCTTATTATGTCATGAGATATCCATCATTACATAATTAATTAGAGACATATAAAATTCTTAACCCAAAAATCACATAATGAAAACAAAATATTTGAGTACAATAGATCCTAAAATATTCATCGTATCATTATATCATAACACATTTAAAAGAAATATGTTTTATATAATTCTCATCATCTCATCCTAAAAAACATGTGGAAAGTAAATTGGTTTCATAAAAGTTTCATCCCAGCTTAATTTTCTTTAAAAAAGGATCTAGTTTTAAAGAATCATCATCATCATAAGACATCCAAATAAATAAATTGGATAGTATCATTATATCATATCCCTAGTGATTATTAAAAATCTTTACAAAATTTTAATATATAAGAAAATACCATTCAAATAACATTTGATGGATTCTTTGAAAACATGAGAAAAATATCATTTTATTGTAAAACAATTAACTGAAAAATACAATAATATTGAGAAAATTATTTTATTTGAAAATAAAAAAAATGTAAAGTATTCTTCAATGTAAATACATGTCATTATTCAGTGGGAAAATGTATATACCATATATATTAAAAGAGAAAATTTTTGAACACATTTTTAAAAAGTTAAAAATAACATATATCAAAAAAATAATTAGAAGGGTTACCTTTAATTCATTATAAATAAATAAAAATTTAATTAATATTAACATTTTATAAAAATTCATGAATAAGTAAAAACATTCGTAAAAAAGTTTCTAGAATATGCATTTGGAAGAAAATGTTTATCGAACAAAGAGGAAATAAGGTTGAAATTTCATTAAAAACATTTTCTCTATCATTTTAAATAAAAAGGATGGGAAAATATTATTAATACAAAAAAATTCCAATAAATACTATATAAGTAAAAATATATATTTTTAAAAGTATTATATGTGTAAAACTTTTGTAAATGAAAATTTATCATTTATAATTCTGAAATGATATGATATTGTTATATGAACCTTACATGAAATCCCATAATTCTTCATATGTGTTCTAATATCCAATAAAAAGATATTTATTTATTATAAATTTTTATAAAACCATATTCATGCATAAAAAAATTTTCCATTCCTTTATAATTTATAATTACCCTTTTATTGATAATTTTATCTTGAAAAGAGGAATTCCGGTTGAAATTGGTATGTATTTGATGCTTTTTTAATTCGATGGTTCTGGTACATTCACCGTAGTAATTTTTTAATCATATAAAAATATTTAAAATTAAATAATTATTAATTTTATTAATTTTATTTCCTTTTTTACAATTTATTTAAATAATTGATGAAAAAATAAATGACATCACTTAAGGAAGATGGTAGACCAAAAGTACACACAAGTGATGTTTTGACATTCTTGATGGATAGAATGAAATAAAGGTAAATAATAATTTTCCAATATTAAATAATTTTTAAATAATATGTTCATTAAATCATTCATTATTACCATCTATGTAAAATGGAAATGAATAAAGAATCACATTTTTTACGTGGGTGTAGTAGTCCACATCTACACACGAGCAACATTATCATTTTACAACATATGGGATGGTAATAAGGTAGATAATATATTATATTAAAAGAATAATAATAAATTAATATATATAATATATAATAACTAAATCCCCTATAATAACAATCCATGAATTTTGGTTTTGAAAAATGAATTATATGACTTTGCTAGGAAGTTTTCTGCACATATTCATGAACAGTTCTATTGTTTCACCTTTCATAGAGGGGATGATAAATAAAGTTTCTAGAATCGAGATAATAATATATAAATACATTAAATAAATTGATGTTATTATATAATAATTTTTATCATATAATTTTATGTGGAATACAAAAAATGAAAACACAATGTTAAGATCTATACCTCTTATTTGGAAAATCGACTTTTGTATAAAACTTTTGCCTTAAATGGTTGGTATTTTGATAAAAAGTCCTCTAGATCATGTTGATGGGTTATAATAATATGCTTATAAATTTCTGTTCCCAATATAGAAGTATCATGAAGTGTAATTAATAGAGGAGAGGTTATTACCTTTTATAACGGAAGAAGAGGAAACACTTGGAAATATTTAAAAGATTAAATTAATTCATTACTCAATCCATGTGAATACAAATTATTCTATTTTATAATGGTTGGATAAATAATATCCAAATATATATATATATAATTAGTGTCATAAGAAATTATATAATCATAACCCTTATCATAAGAGTTTAACAACCCCCTTATTGATCCATTTTGACCTTTACCATAGAATAGAATTTTTTACGTTGGTCTATAATCATAATGACTAAAAAAATAATTTCCACATTAAAAAAATAAATTATGATTCTAATTATGGATTATGTTTTACAATATTCAATTTCTATAAGAGTCATATTTTTATTTTAAATCAAACACATAAAAATAAATATTTTTTTTGAAAAATGTGTTTCTAAAAAAATGCTCTTATATTAAACTCAATTATAGTGTTGATTCATATACAATTAATTATATTATTTATATTATAATAAAAATTTTGTTTTATTTTTATTAATTAGAAAAATAATTATACATTTAAATTAATTAATTTCATGAAATAATTAAAGCTTTACAATAATCAACATTTTTCAACAGTTACTTAATGCTAAATATTTTTAGGGAAAACCCAAAAATTTACAATAAGATAATAATAAAATGGTGATTTTAATATTTTTTTTTAATTTAATGTAAAAAAATATCTAAATCACTATAAATTAATAGAAATTTCTACAAACAAAATGTAATAAAAATCATTTTCAAAGAACACATATTTTTAAGCATAAAATTACTTTTCTAAATATTGAGGATGTAATTATTATGAATTATCATTTATACGTATTTAACATAATTTGGTTACAAATATTAATTACCATTATTCCAATAACTATGTTATAATAGTATATTATATCATGGTTTATTTAGTCCGGAGGTTTCATGTAATATAGGTTATTCAATATATCAATTTCTATTCAAATTATATATATATATATATATAATATTATGGTGTTACAATGAGATTAGATTTTGATAAATCAAGTCATACAATATCACATCATATATAGTAATTTTTTTATGTGTAGTAGTGTAATAGGGGTTCTTGCTTCCCAAAGTTGTATGTAATTTTTTTATTTAATTCTATAGAATGATATGAAATTACCTTCACTTTAGGAGATTATATTTTTATAATGTTATATCATGATGTACGACCGATTTATATTATAACATAACATATGGATCTTAAAAATAAATAAAATTATTTATACTGATGATATATTTTCATAAGGATTCATTAAACCATATATATCATAAAGTGTTAGTCATGTGTTTTTCCATTAAAATGGATGAAATCCATATGTTATTAACTGAATATTGGTTAAACATTAGGTAAAGAAGAAAAAAAATATTTTGGTTCAATGGTGAAAGTACCTGAACCCATTAAGCCCTTGCCCATTATGGGGAACATTTTATGTGTGTCAAACCAATGGAACAGTCAATAGGATAGGGTTTAGTGTTTCGCACTATAGAACATCATGGGGTGAGTTTTAGTCTAAAATATATAATATCACATATCTAAAAAACTATTTTAAATATATATATATATAACAACATAAATAAACTCAAAAAACGCATTTATACATTTTATATTATACATACATATATAGTGAACATAGTACTAGTTCGAACTGAATAAATATAACAACATAACTACAAAAATAAGAAAAAAATATCAACTAGAATTAATAAACTCCTCAATTTCGAAATTTCAACAATATCCACATATTTTCACTATATTCTAATTCTACCTTTTCTACATCGATACTAATATTATTTAAAATAGTTGCTGATTTTGTACTTAAGATTGTATTATCATACAAGAAATCATGTAGAGGGGAATATAATGAAACCACATTCAGAATACTGTCTGTTATAAAATACCAAATGAAATATATATAGTATATTATTATCAAAACTAATGAGAACATAATATTTAACCAGGACATTATATCTCAATACCAACCGAATGGTAATTTTTTAATAAGAATTTTTATATTATTTTTTTTCATTTCTTAAATGAATTATGTTTTCGATTTTTGTGAGACTCATTTATAAATTTATGGTGTATTAATTTTCAAACTAGAATTTATATATTAGATAAAATAAAAAAATGATATTTGATATCATTAAGATATATATATATATATATATATGGTGAGAGTGATTGATAGATTGATTGTATTGTAGTTGTAATAATTTTGTAATTAGGGATGAATACATTTTATATAAAAATGAGATGATATATTCTTAAAAATATTTTTTGAAGACCTATAAGTAATTTAGGGTAAGAAAATATGTAATGATGATAATACATATGGCCTATAAAAAAGTATATAGATTATATACATGGGGAAAGGACACAGGATGAAAGAACATGACAACAACTTATTGTATAAGATAAAATAACTTGGTGATAATATGTTTTATAATTTTCATTTGACAAGGGAAAGATATATAGAAGATATAATAATTAGATTATTTTAATAATTTCATGAAGTGTGTAATGTACTTGAAAAATACTTGGTAATATTTTGTAAAGTTTAAATCACTATATAAAAATTTGTATGAAATATTTTAATTAGTACTTCAAAAAAAAGAATTCCATATATGAGGGGTTTTTTTTAAAATTATGTGACGAATAAAATTCTGACTAGATATATAAATGGATTCCAATGGTTATATTAGCTATATTAATATTAAACTGATTTATATTTTCAAATTGTGATGAAACATTAAACAAATGATTCAACTTGAAATGTAAGACAAAATTATTTCCCAACTAGACATGTAAGTGATGAATCTATAAAATGGAAGATATTTATATAAATATTTTCTTAATTTTAACAAATTATGTATACATTAACCTGGTAGCAGTGTAGTTTTGTAAGATTGAATCCATATTTTCAGAGCTCGTGTATGTGAGACATTAATTTTTGTTATAATTAATTGAGTATAATAAATAAAAATTATATGAGATAGATTGTTTCCCAAATATAAATTTATGGTTTTAAATATCATTTATGTGATATTTAGAGTTATAATACATTTTAAGTGTACTATAAATAAAAATTATGGTAAATCATTCAAATATTTTAGACATAGGTTTTTTGAAATCTATATAATTTTTTTTATTTAAATAAATATCTATTTGAGATTTTTTGGACTACCTGAAAAGATCTATTTTCATATTTTAACATTGAATATATTATATTTTAGGATTAAATTAAAATATATGATGTTACTTTATTACATAGTGATCTTATTTCGATATCTTCCAAAATATTAAAATTGTATAATAAAGAGGACTTCTAAAAGGAAGAAGATGAATTTGAATTATATATCTCTTGATAGAGGGAAAAATTATTGAAGTTTATGTTACTAATATATCATGTGATGATGAAAAATAAAGAGGAGTCAAGAGTCAGTGATATATGTAGGGATTTAAGGGAATACAAAAAGATACAAATGATTTGTTCTCCTAACAAAAAGAATTTATGTTTCAATTATTAATTTTTGGAAGTTGAAGTTATTATGATGACTCATGTTTTTCTCTGTATTTACTCTAATCATCTACGTTTAATCAAATATAGATTGAAGATGGATATTTATGAGAAATAAAAAGAATAAATATTTTAATAGTGTTTATTAAATATGGATCTAAAATATTATTTTGGTATTTTTGTATTTTATTAAATCCAAATATATATAGACTGATGTAGAAGATATCAATTTTAATATGATTGTATTAGGGAGAACCAAATTTATATAAACATATTAAAACCATACCTAAGGAAATTAGATAATAGAGAGGAAGAGGGAGTGACCCCTGATAGTGTAATGAAAAGTATCTAAATGAATTTAATATGAAATGATACATGGTTTATTGTTCTTATATGATATATATTTTATTAAAAAAATTAGGGAAGATTTTTACACTTGTAAAAGCTTACTAATATAATCTTTGGATATATACCATATGGGTTAACTAAGAAAAAAATTGTGTACTTATGAATTATTTATTTATCTTCATTAAATCTTATTAGGGGTGATATAATGGATAGAAAAAAATATTTTAGCTATTATCCTAGGAATAATATTAGTTTGATTCAATTTACTGAGTGAAACTAGTTTAATATGTGAATCATGATGATTGATCAGCCCCTTTACATGGTTTTACTGAATCTGCTGACCAAAAAAGTGGGGTTCAATCATAATGGATCATACCTAGATTTCAATCTATATATTTCGAATACTGGGTTATGAAGTGAGTTCCAGGGACCCTGTAAGGGGGAAAATTAGGGGTCTTCCTGAAGAATTTTTTTATAGTCAAAATTGATTCTTTTCATTGGATCTTCTTCCATTTTGTGAAGGAACAAATTTGAATTTACCACTCTCTCGAGTATTCTCTATATAAATATAAAAAACATAAGTATAATTTAATACATATAAAAATATAATTATTTTATATTTTTCATTATCATAGATCTATTTCTAAGAAGTATAGACATTATAAAATTTTTATGCACAAAATTATATTAATAATCATGATATTTGTACTTATAAAATTTTAGGTCATGGTCACTCCACCTCTAGTCTGGTATCCATTAAAAAAACTAGGTAAAGTATCTACTCACCCAAGGATCACTCACATTAATTCATTCTCTCTAGATTAATTCTTGGAAATATATAAATTTATGAACATTTTGGTATTTTTAAAATCATTATAAGAAACATATTTTTTAAGATTCATAAACTCGATATTTGATTCTTTAATGATCTCAATTATCAAAACATTTCTCTTAAACCATACATTATCAATTTTTTATTGAGAGGCTTCTACTAATGTACTTCATAGATTCTATGTATAATAATTAATGTATCTCATAGACAAAAAATAATATAGAATTCAATTACATCTCATTCAACTCCCACTTCATTATAAACAGAACTAAAATAATTAATAAAAATTTATTAATCTTGAGAATTAAATAATGTAAACAAAAATACCAATTATAACTCTCAAAATAGATTGATTCTATCAAATCAATATATAAAAATATAATTTTTTAATTCTCATATATATCTATAGATTTACCATAGATTGGATTTTAAAGACATTGATTATCTCTTTACAATAAACAACGATTTTGATTGATTCACACTCAATCAAATATTTGAGATCATGAAATGTGAACCTCACATTTTAATATAGTAATGTAAGTCCACTAAATTCAATTTAATCCTCAAAAACTCTATATATATCTCTATAATTTGAATTCATACAATGTTTTATATTTTTTTAAATCATCACTCACCGAAACATGTTCAACCCATTACTATGTAATGGTGATGTAAAACACATCCCTCAACTCTATACACTAAGTAATTCAAAAAATCAAATCATGATAAAGTAAAAAATTAATATATTTTCAATATTGTGATCATGATTCTTTATATAATTGAGTGATCATGACCATGACATTAAAAATACCATCTCAAAACACTTTTCCCTTAGTATATACTATTATTATTACTTGTTTTTAGTTAATTATAAAAAACCTCGATACATCACTGCATTATTTGTTAGGACATCAAAAAAATTAGGATCACTTTATTTTAATTTTAAATGAATTTATGTATTTCTATAATGCACATATTCGTTTATCCAATTCCATATGACTATTGTTTTTAAACAATTATTCCATGTAATATGATGTCAATAACATCATCTCCCAATTTATATTTCAAATTTAATAATCACATCTTTTGATGTAGTTAGAATTAGGGATAACTTTATGTTTTTGGTTCTAATTTTTGACTTCAAACACCGTGATTTTTATTATGGATTGTACAATAATATATATTTCATTTTTATTTATTAAATTGAAATATGGAAACAACTCTACTAGAATTGAATTCAAATTTTTTTTATCATGAAACAAAATCATAAACATGGTTATTTCAGCCATTATCTTGGAATAAAATGAAATATATATGTTTAAATTCACAGAATGAGTAACAAAATGGATTATATAGTGATAAATTCCCATTTTAGATTCAATGTGATATGGTCTTACCTAAAAATATCATATTATACATCACCTACTTCAAACATATTTTATCCTTTTTTAAATGATTACTTATAATCTCACACTTATTACACTACCTTGTTAATTCATAATATGAATTGTTTACCTTGTCTATAATCACCACAATCTATCCTATCCATTCATCAAGGATCTCATTCGTCAACCTTAAAATGTATAAATATAATGGAATTTATTTATCTTTCACAACTAAACATAATAATGGATTCCATATCCTCCACTCTTCAAGATATTTGAAATATATTAAATTTGGATTTCAACCTTTCCCCTAATGGATATTTTTATAATTACCATTATCATAATCTTCAGAGTATAACACAAAATATCTGGGTGAAATTTTACTAAAATCCTTTTAATAATTGATATATATCCATCATTTTGGAAATATAAAATATAAATTTTCTATATATGAAAAAAAAATATCTTGGATGTAATATTATCTCCATTTATATTTTTTGTTTTTAATATGTATATAAATAAAAATCTTTTATTGAACACAATTGATCTAATAATTTACTATCCAAGTAGATGTAACTTCCATGACCTGGGAACCACTAAACCGGTGCCAGATATTGATTTGTAACATGGTCTCAAGTACGCCTCAACGTATGATAAATGTTTCTTGACCAGTAGTGAGGTTTTCGTAAATAATGATGGGATATACCAAATATAAAATATTCTCAGGAAACCAATAGCATGGGTCCTTTACCCATGTCCTAACCTATAACCATAAAAGATTCTCTGGTAACAAATATAATCTTTATCAGTGTGTAAGTACAACTTAGTAGTCCACTACTAATGGTGTCTACAAAATACCCACTTTGAATATATAGTGTGATAATGTACTAAATAAATAAAAAGGAAAACAAAATAAAACTCCACTGCCATTAGATTACAATATTCTCTTTAATAAATTATGTTTAAATCAACTATATATTCTTCATTACAAAATTAATTTCCATTACATGTTCCATTATCTTATCTTAATTTATTTCATCACTAAATCCATGGGTTAGGAATTTTCATCGTTTTCATTATGGGGTATTTAGGTCACTTACTATGCATAAGATAATTAGTCAAATTAACAATCTCACATGGAGTAGAAATTTCAAAAACAATTACATCACACCTAACTAGGAGCTTCTTTATAGTTAGTCTCATCAAATTCAACTGTTAGAGGTACAAAGCCTTAGTCTCATTCCCAAACATGTGCATTATAGGGGTAGGGTTTAGAGAGTCAGTCTAACCAGACTCATGTGCATAGATCCTCAAGTCTAATTCCCCACAATTACCATGCCTTGTGTACATTATTATTAATCCATATACCAAATATTCCACATCACAATCCATACATTATAAACCCACATAACACTCACAAATTATATGAATTCACATATAATTAAATATCAATCCTTATCCCATTGGAATGTTTACCCTTTCCAATGAATAAACCATTTTACCAATTCCCATTTCCATATATTAACACACTTTATATATTCAAATATTCTCATACATTAACCTACTTTATTAAATCCTAAATTCAGTAGAATATAAAATTAAACATGCTAATAATTCAACATTCATTAACCCACTTCTGCATTCCAAGAAGGATTTATAAGTCATTTAGCACAATCATTATATTCCATCCAACCAATTAATATTAATACCAACAATACCTTATTCTATTTTATGGTGTATAAATAACTACCAATATTCAATTTTTAACTCAACTAATATATCAACATGGTCAACAAGGGGTCTATATTCTCCCAACTCAATTCTATACTAAACTATATAATTTCTCATTTTCGGGAATGTTAACACATCCCAAGGGTGGACCTAAATCATTAAAATAATGATAAATGCATCCCAAGGGGATCATGTGGGTCTCATTAATAATTTATAAAACCATTTTACAGAATCCTATCAATGTAATGAAAAATCACAACAATTGGGAACCAAATACACAACTGCACAAGAAAAAATAAACATTAATATTATAGTATATAACTTGGAGGCCACATACCAAAAATCTGAAGATGAATGCATAGTTAACCTTATCCTTAGATCATTATTCAAGAACACTTTGAAGCCCCAACATATGATCCACTATAATAGTATGGTTTTTGGGATTTGGAGGAAGAATAATGAAACTAATAACCCTAATCTTCAAATGATAAGAAAGAAAAGGATTTGACTTACCCAGAGGTTCATCCTGCAACCAATGGCACTCCAAGTGGCCTAGGATCAATATAGATCAATACATAGGAATATTTTCTTGTTCGGGTTCATCACATGGGCAGAAGGATAAAGAAAATGGAAAAACATTGAGAGAAGAACTTAAAATACCATGGGGGAATAGAAAATTATCATTTATTAATGGGATTCATGGTTTGGCTGCATGGTTTTCCAAATTGTGTGCCCACCGTGAACCAGCCATTTTTTATGTGGGGTCTAAGTGACATGGTTGACTGGGAATTCTTCACTATTTTAAGACCCATTCACCATCAATGTGAAATTACTTTCTCAATAGTAGAATGATTTGAATTCCCCATCGGACATCTTGGAAAAATTGTGCGCTAATCGTGTAACATGAACACAATGGCCCAATAACACATTATTTTGTGTCATGAACCCTTGGAACATCCACGAACTTCTTCTTAAACCCTATAACCATTTTTTACCAATATTATAGGAATTGAAACCAAATTTAAAAAATAACATAGGTCCACAAACTCTAGGATCTTAAAACTGCCTCACATGGTGATGTATCGTCCTCGAGCAACACTCCCAAGCATCCCAGAGTTTATTAAGCAATTATATTTGGACACTGAACCCATATATCTAACACTACCTCCCAAGACTCTTCCTGAAAATTATAATTCCACCAAAAAAAATATGATCCAAAGGTATAATAACTCATCATAATAAATTCTCACTACAATCAACAATATGAACTAGATGCTCTTCAAAATGCGTGCCTAGATTAATTTTAACAACCTCAACATTAATAAAATAGAATGGTTGGGGGTGATAATGCCAATGATGAGACACAGGAAATACATTGAGCATACTAGTATACCTATGTGGAATATCCAATCAGTACACTGTCATTCTAATCCTCTTCATAATATCAAACGATCCCACGAACCTAGGAGCCAACATACCCTATTCTTCAATCTGATGGTGACTCAGCCTTGGAGAAACCCCAAAAACAAATAATCACCCACCATAAACTCAAGAGGTCTATGATTTCTCTCTATATAAAAATTATTCCTACTCATAGATGATTCCATACACTTCCAGAACAACTGAAAATCTTCTTACATCTTCACTATGAGACTCATCCCCACCAGCTTTGATTACCCACCCTCTATTTAAGACAATATAGATCTACATGATTTTACATATAGTTCCTCATATGGTACCATCTAAATCCTACCTTGTTAACTATTTCTTTAGGGAAAATCAACCAGTGAATGATTCTTTTCCCACAATCAACCAGAATCTAGAAATAATGCCTTCAACATATCCTATAATACCTAAATGGTATTCTCTAACTACTCATCCATCTATGGGTGGAATATTATACTCAGAAATACCTAGATACCAATAACTCTCTATAATACCCAATTGAAGCACAATGTGAAATTTTTTTCCTGATATAAAACTGTATTCCATGATACCCCATGAAATTTCACAACCCCTCGATCATAAATCTCATCCAATTGATCTATAGTGATAGTATCATCAATGGAAAAGTAGTGAGAAACCTATTACGGCATATCAACAACTAACCAAATCACATCAATCTTTCAATGAGTCCTTAGAAGAACATAATAATATTTTAATTCTTGAATGGGAAATGTCTACAAAAAACCACCTGGTCATTAATGCTTATCCTTCTCCTACTAAAAAGTAGGGAATCGCACCATGAAACCTACACCCTCTTTCTTTATCCCAATAAATTAATACTTCCTATGAAGATCACGATATATTTTGGTCAACCCTAGATTAAATTCCCAGTTTAATTTAAAGAATCTCATATATCAACTCTTCTTTTATACACATTTTCACAACCACATTGACACTAACATAAACGATCCCATAATCACTAATCGTCCAACCCATAGGTGAATTACCACCATTAATACATTTCATCATAAACAAACATTCTGAATTTTCAAGATTTACCTCTCAGTTTCGTCTAATAAGTGTATACTCAATTGTCTTGTATTCATGGTCCATCATTCCATGGCCATCATGTAACTCAACAAGCATCTCGGTAAACAAATCCATCATTTTCCACTCAAAACTCAATTCCTAAACCACCTAATTCTTAATATTCTGACTCAAAGCGACTGTAACACTATTTCCCATTCGTGGTGTGTAAATCATCACAAAGTCAATGGATTTCATGTAACTACACTTCCCTACTGATATTGAAACTCTCTCCCCATAGTTCCATGTCTACCTCCCAGACCGGTTTGACCAGTCGAGCACATACTACATACATGATAAGGGAAATTGACCCAATACAAATAATCAACATTATCTTTGGTCCTCAATATGTACCAAACTATTGAGGGTTTCTACTGAATCTATGAACATTCCATATTCTTTCACATGCTCTCTACTCAACTAGTGGTCGAGAAGACTATCTGCAAATGCACCCCGGCCTACCACACTAATAGAAAAACACATGGTCACCACTCTAAGAGGGTTTCCACTCTTCTAACTACCCTAAAAAATTCAGCCCGAATGAATATTACCGAGATGATGCTTCCTTCCCTTGTAAGTCACACCATTTGTACGCCTAATGGAAACCAAAAACCCTTTACCTAGAGATTCTTTTATGTTCCCTTCTAAATAAGGGTAGGGTCCGCAACTTCCGCAAACCTATTTAAGAGGAATATTTTCATTTGTGATGTGATCTCATGTAAGGGACCATCTGGAATAAATCTCATCATAGAAGCCGCATCCCCTTATAGTGCTAAAATAAATCATTACAAGTCTGTGAAATGACAAGTGTAATCCATTACTGACATAATTCCCTTGGTCAGAATCATAAACACTATATCTAGCTCTTGTCTCAATGTCTCTGGAAAAAAATTCCCTAGAAACATTGCTTAAAATTTATTCCATAGAATATCATCATCTTTATTAGTCTAAACTAGGGTATCCCACTAGCACATTGTTGGTCCACGAAACGTAAATGTTTCCAACTTGATCCCCTTCTCAACAGAAGTATCCAAGTGATCCCAAATCATCTTGATGGACCCTATTCAAAAACTTTCTACCTTTAGTCCACAATATAAATAAAATTTTGGAGGGTAATGCAACTACAACACTTTTTCCACGTCAAACATAGTCAGAACAACCCTCACAATGTACTTTTCCATCATATGTATAAAACGAGAAAAGTATGATGGGACATCTCTTATCATTGGTTATCATAGACCAGTATATTTTATTTCTATACTACTGGTGGAGAATTCTTGGTTATGTGCTATTATCTCCAAACTAGTATAAATCAGTGTGGTTTATTTATCTACAATTCCAAACACACATATTCGAACACTTAACACAAGGATTCCACAATTTAAATAAAATAAGTCTCTCCAATAGCCATAGAAAACTGATTATGGAAAAACTATCCAAAATGAAATCATCACATCTAGAGCACTACCCTCAACCATCCCTAACACGGGTCATGGATAACATAGGGTAAACCAACTCACATAGTCACAAGAATTTCATTAGACACCTTCCTAAAATAATTTCAATACTCAAAACATAAATACTTAATATTGGGAACATTTACCATTTCTCAAATTATAACAAACTAAATTTTAACACATTAAAACCAAACATTTAACATAATACTTCAAACATTATTAAATATTATTTCCATTTATCAATTAATATCATCTTTATTTGACACTATTTTCCAATGTTTTTAGGAAGATGTGCATTCTTTTCTTTATATCCCACACACCCATCTCATGTGTTCCTACCATGATGTGTTCCACATATTTCTCTTTGTTCCTATAATGATTCATGAATGAATATACTCTTTCCATTATTTCCACAAGACAAATATCACAAAATAGTCACATCATACAAAAAGTTAACCACCCCATGGGAAAATATTATTCAACATTATTAACACACACCAAAAACAACAATTCAAACCCTATATACATGGGTTTTCTATTGAACATGGGTTATAAACTCCAAATAATGAGCTTATTTATTAATATCCAACAATTCCCCATTTTCTATATTCCCTCACAAATAATAATTCAATATAAATTAACTTTTTTTATACCAATTTGTAATGTCCCTAATAAGGGATCCACTAAACCAGTTCCCTGAGCTGAGTCGCCACATGATCACTTGCATGCCTCCCCATATACCATAGTTTCCTAACTTATATCTAGGCTTTGATAAATAACATGGGGAGACAAAAACCTTTTTACCAAAGTAATCCAAAGTAGTCAAAATATAAAAATAGGACATAATAAGTAATAAACCAGAAACATGAATTACCAACCATTTACCAAACAGGCTACAAACCCCAAACAAAGAGTAAATATGCCTCATCATTCTAAAAATTAAAAATGTGTTGAAAACCTAAAATAATGATAAAAAAAGATGAATCACCAAAATGGATAATGACTCCATGTTCATATCCTCAACCATGTAGATCCCAAGCCCAACTCAACTCCCTATTATATGACATTTTCTCTTTTCATGGCTTGCAAACATGAAATCCCCTAGCAATCCAAATGGAGGCCCAATCAGGGGGTGAGTAGAACTCAATAGGCCACCACCAATGGTTCTATAAAATATGTATTCTATTAAAATAGTTAATGACCGTAATAAATAAATGACAATGAAAACAAAAGACAACTTGGGTGCCACTAGTGAATAATATTTACATTAATCATTTCTGTTTACATAAACTATACCATATTTTTTATTAAATTCATTTTCATCGCATGTTATATTATCCACAATTAATACATTTCATCATTAAATCCATCGGTTAGTATTTTACATAATTTTGACTACATCGTATTTGAGTTACTTACTATGCATATGTGAATAAGTCAGATTTCTTATCCCACATGGAATACATATTTCATGAACTATTACATCACACTTACCATGGAGCCTCAGTCCATGTAGTCTAATCAAAAACCACTATTAAAGGTATATATCCCAATTCCCCTTTCCTAACACATTCATTATAGTGGTGGGGTTTAGAGCCTTTGTCTAACCCGACCCATTGTTGTAAATCGTCAAGTCCAATACCTCATAATTACCTTGAAAATTGTTCGTGCTTATATATCCAATTACAACATATAAAATAAAAAACCATGAATAATAATACTATATAACATTCCAAAATATTATTCATTCACATATAATTCAACATCAAGCCTTAGCCCATTTTCATGTTTACACTTTACAATACATTTCCCATTAAACCCATTTACCATTTCATATCTTAACCCATGTAACTTATTCAAAAATTATCATCCATTAAACAATTTCTAAATATTCATCATTTCATAAGAATATAAAATTTAACATGTTCATCATTCTTCATGAATTAACCCCTTACGCCTTCTATGGAAAATTTATAAGACATTTAGAACATTCACCTTATTTCACCCATCCCTTTAAAAATAATCCTAACAAACCCTTTTTCCATTATTAAGGACTAGAAACAACTACCTATATTTCATTTTTAACTCACCTAACATCTAAACATGCTCAACATGGGAACTAATTTTTTTTCAAATCAATTCTATACTCAATCTTACCATTTATCAAGTCCATGAATGTTAATTCACCCGAAAGGTGGCCCTAAATCAGTCAAGTCATCCTCTATTCACCCCTAGGGGTCATGAGGGGTTAATATCATCATTTATAAAACCACTTTACCAAGTCCTATCAAGGGAACTAAAATAAAAACATGATTGAATCAAAAACCCAACTTAGAATCGACAAATCAACTTCAAGAATATATGATATAACTTATAGACCATCTACCCTGAATTGGAAGATGAATTCACCCTTAACGAAATCCTTTAATCTTGATTCAATCACCCTTTGAATACCCAACCTAATATCCACTTGATATAATGATTTTAGGGTTTTTAAAGAATACTAACAAAATTACAAACCCTAATCTAGAATAGAGAAGCATGAGATGGATTATACATTCCTCGAGCTTTGTTCTTCATCTAATGGAACTACAAAAAGTCCTATAATAAATGCAGATTGAACCTTGGGAAGAGGTTTTGGTTTGGATCATCACTAGGGATAGAATAAGAAGAAATGGAGATACAGTCTGGTGAAGAACTTACAATCATGTTGGGGATGGTAAATTATCACTTTTTAATAGGCCACGTATTTTGGATCTAAATTTTTCCAAACCATGCAGCAACTAAGTTCCAGCCTTTGTCTATGATGGATCCAAGTCGCATAGTTTCTTAGATAGTCTACCTAGTTTGTAAAACAATGCACCAACTTTGAAAAATTCCTCTGTTCAAGGATTCTTAGTTTGTCTTCCCCATCGGAAAATTTACTTTAATCATTCCAGAACTGTGAAACATGCTCAAAATAGACCAATTACCCTTTCTTCATTTCTCTAACCCCCTAAACACCCATGAGATTAATGATAAACCCTATAACCAACTAATATTTTAGAATTTAGGAATTAAATAAATTTAAACCAGATCATACCATTATTAAGTCCAATATCTTATAATTTATCTCTAAATGTGGTCTTAAAAATTAATGAAAATATTTATGGTTTTCTCCTCCATGGGTCATAAAATTGAAAGGATTGCTTCCCTATATTTTTTCCTTTTTTTCTTCATTATTAATATATATTTCAATTCTCCTAGAATTAACATATTTTTTAATTTTATTAAGTAACATTGATGGAGAATAAATAAATATTTAAAATTCATCTCTACAAATAAAAAACCAGTTTAGAGAGCTTAAACTAACCTTCCATTATAAAGATCATTCATAACTTTTGGATCCTTTCACCACGTGATTTATCATCAAATAATTCTAACAAAATAAATTTGTAAACAATTTTTAACTCTAATTTCCACTTATTTATGTTCCTACCTTTAATCATTAATTATAGTTTCACTCTAAAATATTTTTAGGGATTTAACTTACCACTTTACAAAAAGTAATAAATAATTCCTCTAAACCCCCTATAGTCAAATATTGATATAGGAAACAAGAATATGAGTTAAAACTACATTTGTTTTCTATTTTTCTCACTTAATTAAATATATTTATATAACTTAATCTTTTTAAATTATTAAATATTTCTCCTTATGATATTTATCAATGTTGCATAAAATAAAAAAAGAATAAACACAAAATCCTTAAGTGTAAAAATCATTCCACTTAACAATGTAGATAATTGTACTTATTGTAATAAAACAATGATACCAAAAGTATTCAACCTATTAATATTTAATATATAACACTTAATAACACCTAAATATGGTATATTATTTTAATTTTAAATTGATAGAACATCATGCCCTTACTCCACTTCCTACATTTCATCATGTTAGGATTTCAATTATAGATTTGGGGAATTTTGAACACTAAAAAAGGCTTACTTTAGAATCTGGGAATGCATAAGAATCCCTAAAATATGTGATTTTAAAAATTTCATTGATGAATGACATAAACTCGTCCTCAATGGAGAATCCCTTCATGGTTTATACTGAGGATCTCCTATGAATATGATTAAGAAAAAATAAATAAATACCTAAAAAAATGGTTTAGATTCAAAGTTGTGCACAACGTAAACTCTTCATTACTGATTTTTTTATGAAAAATAAAAATTCAGATTCTTCTAGATCATCCACTCATGCTTTTAGAAATATCAATATCTTCTTTTATCAAATTATGGGTGCTAGCGTAGAGATATGACGATTTCATCGATGCTCCGACGATCAACGCATCATCTTTCTTGTGATGCCTGAGAGAGGGTTTAATTAAATCCCATAGATCTAGTGATTCTCTCTATAGAGAAGGGGATACATATGTATATAAAATGATCCATATATAGTTCCGTGAAAATCTATTTTCTCTTATATTTATATAGTGTAAAGAAATTACCTGAAAATGTCGACCCGACCCTTGAATAATAAATACACTAGATAAATATGATTTTTACTACTAAACTAATTAAAAAAAATAATTTATTATTATTATAAAATTTCTTTTAATATAATAAATATGTTATGTTATAATACCCAATCCATTAACTTAGATCATACTCTGAGAAATTAAAAAATGATCCTTGAATATTTTAAATTAATATTTATTAATTTAATATGTTTATGTATTCACTCTAAAACATTTAAATTCATTTAATTAATAGATTAATTACCAATTGATATTAAATATAATTATAATTACTTATTATTACATTAGTGATCATTTATCCCTGGAAAATTCTCATACCCTAGTGGTGGGGCCACCATATCAAAAACTCATATTCCAATGAATAGTGTATATTTTCAATTTCACTATTATGAGTTACCCTCTAGGCCCATATCTTGATAGTAGTTAATATTATTCATAGTCAAAGACTTGGATCTAGAAAACCATAATGGCCCCTAAATAGTTAAGGATTGTCATTGCAGTAACTACCAACCTACAAACACATATTTTTTAATATAATCTCTTTTCCATTAATGTATCATAACTTTGGATTCACTCCCATGTCATATCTCTTTCCTTTCATTATTATTATTTAATCTAAATCAATTTATTTAACTTGGATGAAAATTTCCATGGTTTCATCAAGGTAATATCATCCTGGTCAACTTAGCCCGGGATACATAACTTCCTAACTGTGGAAGAGAAAAATCCATTTCTAACTATTCAACCAATGTCATGCCACCAATAAAAAACCCAAATAAAAATTACCTCTCAACAATTTCAATATCATTATTCTCCTCTTGCATCAAAGTACATGATAAAATTGAATTCATAAGAAATTATATCAAATTAGGATAATATTACACATGATCATAGATAGAAACATCCATTGAAACCCAAAACCTATGGTGTTCCAATTGGCAGGTCTATCCTCATTATCTCACTACTAGAGATCATCATGTTAAAACGTTTTGAGAAGATGTCTCAATAATTATGAGTGACCAACACCTGATAGTCATACATCTATTGTGTCCAGTCAGTAAGATGTATATAAATTATATGACATTTGGTCAAGTTTAATTTCATAGTCTCTTGAGGATCTCATTATAGACTGGGATCTACAATAACCTTTTGATACAAAAATTAGTCTATAGACGTTACCTATAAATTGTGGGTACAGAAATATCTACACTATTATAGTATGTAACCATAATTTATTTTTAACTATATACATGATTTAGTAATCAAAATCACTGCATTGTTGGGTCAAGGGAACCCTCTATTTCAGCACTCCCACTTTCTGTAGAGACAAAATTATAACCACACATTTTAGCTACTTACAAGATAATGATAATGTTTCTTCTGAGTAATGGATTTAGCTGTTAGGCCTACCGTGATTCTACCGCGTGGATATTATGATATTGGAAACATTATCTCCTTGAGTAAACATTTCAAGTGATGGTATCCCCAAGTATATACCTTTTTTCTCTATCATAATGTGATGTCTTGCCTAGTAAAAATATTATAATTTACATTATGATAATTCTTTAATTTCTAGGTGTGATTCCATGAATTGGAACAAACCATTGTGTTTAACATCTTCTTAACTACCTCAAAATATGTAATGTACATTTTATTTGTAGGTATGGATAACACTGGAATATATGAACTTGTATAAATCATCAACATTATCCAAAATATTATACTAGATCATCTGGATTTAAGGAGGACGATTTTGTGTCCCCTTAAAAGTAGTATCCTTTCATCCATACATTCCATGTACATAACTTTTTTACTTTCTGAAGTACAATCAGATAGTTTTGACTGCTTCACTTATAGTGGTACTGAATATAATTGATATATACCTACTATAAAATATATCATAGGAATATCAATTTTTTATATTTCATGGAATACTTGATAGAGCCATCACATAAGTGTATGGATTTCAACTCACCTTGTTTTTCTCATCCCATGTCTCAGATTAGTGAACCTAGAGAGATAATGTCATGTTCACAGGTAGCAATTCATCTCTTTAATTTCTCAAACTTTTATTTTTCAATACTATGTCGCTCTATGTATGAGGTAATTTTTCTAATAAACCTTTGGAACCAACATAGTTGATCTACATCACTATAACTTAGGTTGGTACATTAAGTCAATCATGGTAGAATATAATCTTTCATTCTGGTCTTAAATAACTTAAAGACCCATATGCTTAACATATGTTTCCAGACATAGTATTCATGGAAAACATTAGCTCTCATACTAACCTCTCGTAGACACATGAAAAAAACTTATTGAAAATGTAGATTTTATGATCTCATTACTTACTTTAATCCAAAATCAGATATCAGTAACTCACAACCATTATTATAAATAATTGGATATATCATTCCTTTAGGGTTGAGTCGAATAGACCCAATCCATGATTTGTTGTCATTACATCTATTTATCAATATAATGATCATAGAAATTATCAATCAAAAATAAAAATCTAATGGATTTAGGCATACCGACTTGGTATGAAAAATCGAGCCATGATGGTACAATGCTTGTAACATCTATGTATCATTTCACATGAATAACCATGGAAGTATTCTTTTTAATTATCCCCTATTTCATTTTGATATAAGGAATAGATTTATTGAAATTAAATTAACCTTGATAATCTTAGCAATTTTTCAAATACTATTTATTTGTAAGCATTTATATTCTTACTGAATAATGTGCCACCAACCGTGGTGAATGAAAAACCATCACAATGGTTTTATTATTTCTACATATTATGTGTCTTTGGAACATTTTTTTTCCACATGTTCTTGTGGAACTAGTTCTAATGCCAACTATTTTTTCATCTCTGATATTAATTAAACCCATGTTAATATAGATCTCACTATCTCGAAGAGTGATGTGCACCCTTTTATAGAAGTAAAATTTATAAAATGTCTATATATTTTCAATTTAGGGATTTTTATAACATCCTAAGAAACCGTTAGGATGATTACAATTTGAACACAATATGTTTGTTCCTGACATAATTTTGTTTATGTCCAAATAAACTATTTGCATCCAAACACATGTTCGTATGCAATAATGTAAATTTATCATAATTTAACTATTATAATATTCATTATTCATAATTTTTGGCATACTGTTATGGGATAATACCATTAATTGTGAAGCATAACATGAAATATAAGGGTTGTTTCTACAAATTGCTATGTTGATACTCATTACATCGTGACTCTAATCAATCAAATGTGTGTTTGGGAAGCAATCCATGATTAATTTTGTTCATCAATGTTGACATATTAGACATCATAACCTATCCTCATTACTAGCATCAATATCGTGATATACATAAGGTAATGTGCATTTAGTAATTACTCCACGTTAAATTAGCATGGTCAGCGAATGTTGGTGAATGTATTCTTTGGTACGCCAAACTGAATAAACTCTTATATTCGGACCATGGATATATCATACATCACTCTTTCAATTGTTTAATGAATTAAATAAATCATATGAAATATATTTATCACTAGCATTCCCTTAAAACATTTCATGCTCATTTGTTGAACTAATTTCAAAAGATTTTTTGAAATTCCTTTATTTTTAAAGGTCACATTGTCCAAACTAAATATGTCGATAATTCCAATGGTATTTATTTGTTTTGAGCCTAACTACTATACCAGTTCTATTACTGATTTCCAATTTTAGTGTTTCTTGAAATAGAATTATCTTTCCACAACTGGGCTTAAGTCTTAAATTTTTATGTTCATCACTTATTGCATATGATTCATGTATCACTGAACTATTAATTGATTATGATATTCCACAAACAACATTTATTCAGGAACAAGGATTAATGTATCCTTAGGTCCAAAATGACACATGAGATGAATGTTTATGGTTGTACTCAATATAAGTTACATATGAATCATTTCATTAGCAACAAATTAGTCGTATACTTCTCACTACTGGCCTAGGTATCACCCTTTCTCAGCCACTTGGTGAATAATCATGACCTATATTAATGTTTATTTTATTAAATGGATATTTTATTCCAATACAAAAATATGACAGAAATATAGTATTAACCACCAAAGAACTAAAACATTACGCATTACATTGATGAATAAAACTGATAAAGGAGCAGTAACATACTTCTTTAATTCAGTTAATTTCATTTAAGCTTCCATTGTTTTATTATTTGATGTGAAGAACATATAACCTCCGTTAATACATTTTTAGTGATGGATATTGAAAATATTCTCTAGGAATTACACGCTAATGTAATTTTCACATTTTCTTTCAATTTGTTTGTAATATGATTTAAAGTTGAATATGTCTTTTATATTCTTATTCACTTGGATAACCTTTCCTAAATTGGAAGTGAAACGTTTAATCAATACATTTTCATTTTATTACTTTAAATGAAACTTTAGTGAAGTGGTCAAATGATATTATAATAGGATGTACTAACAGATAATAACATGCCTTTTAATTTACCCTGATCCAGTGTAACCATTACCTATTCATACAATTGCTTCACTTTCTACAAACAAACATCTCATATTTGATACCACATGTCATATCATCTATATATTAATGTAGTGACTAAAAATAACATTGAATGTTAATTAAAGAATATTTACATTACCATCATTTCAAATGTACATTAGTCTCCTGAAATAAATTTCAACCTCACTTCTAGAGGTAGTTCAACATATGATCATGATACTAGAACCTTGAATTTCATGTATCATAGTGCTATGATAAAGTGCCCATTATTTTCATGGATACTCATACCAGTGTGGACATTTTAATTGTACCTTATTTATCATAGTTTTAATTATGGTATAATGTGCCTTTTTTGACAAAAAAATATCTGATAAGTATTTTTTATCTGATTACAGTTTTAGATATTTTTAATAATTAATTAGTTCATTAAATGTGACCCACTATTTTATCAAATTCTTTGAACCCACTATGCAAGAATCAGAATACTATGTTGATTGAGTATTTCAGATATAAGTATCATTGAACCTCCCCGTATAGTCTACAAGAAATTGTTATGTCACTACATAGAGGGTTCAATGTTGGCGTTTGGATATAAAAGCCCATAAACTCACAGTTCCTTGAACTATTGACTAAACTCCCATCTTCATAAATCATTACTCGTTTTACTCAAAACATGCCTCTAAAATGATATAATGTTAGATATGGATAATACATACTACCATTTTAGTTAATTACAACCACCACTCTCATAAGAACTCCTCGATTGTAAGAGGAACCCTCATCTATGGCACGATCGAGACTCCAAACACCCGGTTTTGCCAAAATTTTATTGATGGATGGCGGTTTAAACATAATATTTATTTGATGGGTTTTGAATTATTTTTATGTGATGACACTTAGAACTGAATATGAATGAAATATAAATATATATCCCTTCACATGATCATTTTTTCTTGTATGCTTGATTATTATTTCATTGTGGTCATGGAGAAACAAGACATGAAAAAAATAAATCTTGAAAAAAAAATATTGAACAGATCATGAGCTGGTACTAATGTTTGATTTATTCAGTGAATAACATATGGACCTAGACAATTGGGGATATACCATGAGTCATGTTTTATGTGACTTTAAATACAACACCTACCCATCCAATGTACATGACTCCTGTGAGGTGCATCACCATAACCCAATGTGAAAAGCCTCACTTATCATATCATCATTACAAAAAAGTAACCACACATAAGAAAGGGGAACTGGGAGGTATAAAATTAATCTTTGTACGATATGTACAGGTCCTTATATATATAATGAAAGTGAGATGATTGACATATTGCATTTTTTACTTAAATTAAATATTACAAAACCGGGGAAATAAATTAATTAAATGAAATACACATCGAATATGCATTGGTTGGTCCATGACTTATAACCATTCAAATATGTTGTAAATTTTCATAATTAAAACAAAATGCAGAATTAAAATAAACTTGCATTTAAAAATATAAGAGGGAATTATAATTGAATTAAAATTAACTCATATTTTTAAATTAATATTTACATCATTCGGTCTTGATTAATTATATTAATTTTTAAACTAAAAAATAAATTGATTAATTAATTTACATAAACACATAATTAAATCAATTTACACCTCATTAATTTTAAACCAAAATTAATAATTAATTAATATAATTCTCAACCTAAATTATATAAATTAATGTAATTAACTAATGATCAAATTAAATTACATGGGCCTTAAAAACCCCATTTAGGGCCTATTATGGTCATGAAAAATGTGCAATTCCCATTTTAGACTATGCTGACATTGTGTTGGGGCATTTTGCGGCAAGCAAGCATGCCAAAGCCTGTCCCGAGCTGGGAAAACCTAAGTAGACTCATTTCAGGGTAGACCATTTTAGATTTTACTTTAGTGAGCGGACATGTAAAGCTATATCTTGACTTTGTATTATAGGGTGCAATTGTTCATGCCAAGGAAGTGGTATGAAGAGGCTGTAGCTTGGGGTTACCACAACATCACTCATAGGTGGTGAACACATATGACGACCACATGAGGAGGGTGATCGACTACCGGTAGTGGCGAGGGAAGAGGTTACCCAAAGTGATCATCTAGCTTCCATCCAACATGACACCAGTTTCACTACAGCGGGGCACTAGTTTCACTCTATCAGAGACAACCAAAAAATGGTGTGGTTTTGAATCTCATTAGATCTCTCTTATGAGGCAATAGTGGCTAAAGGTGAGGCCAACCTGGCCGATGAGACTCACTGCCCAGATGGGTGGAGGTGACCTATGAAGATGGCAGGGAGAAGTGATTATTCCAAGAAGAGGCCCCTAGGTTCGCTCTAAGCAGGGCGATGTGAGAAAAAGTGTGCCAGCAATGGTAGGTTAGTGGGAGGAGGACAGACTGACATGTGGAAGATGGATAGAGGCAGTGTGGGGTGCCGGTGTAGGGTCCTGGCATATAGGTGATGTGGTGAGGTAGTGCATCGGCTGGGTCGGGTGGTCGGTGGCCTATGTACTACATTAGGGAGACAAGGCGGGACAGACCCCCTTAACCACTTTATTTTCTCTCTTTTCCATTTTGAGAAAAAGGCATCCACTTTTTTCCATCTTGTTTGTTACCGACTAAAACCAAAACCCCTTTAAGAAAATTATTTAATGCATATACAGGCCTAAGAAAATAATAATGATATTATAATAAAGATATTATAATAATGATATCATAATATTTATTTTTATAACAATTATTTTATTATTATTAATATAATTGGTATTAGAATGAACTATTCTGGTGACCAGTATAGCCTTGTGAATCGGGTTAACCTAAAATACAATAAAAACACTTCTAATTTCAAAAAATTGTAACATATATATATATATATATATATATGTTCTTCCATTTATAAAATGTAAATATACCACATTAAATCCCATTATTAACTTTGGATGACCATTTATTGGTCATCCGATATCGGATTAAAATGCAGTATGTAGTGTTGGGACCATATCGAAACCCTCTATACGGTTTAATGAAAGTTTAATTTATGTTTTCTGAAAAGCATTAATGTGTACCTCTAATACCACTTGTTGGAATTATTCATGCTGAAAAAGCCTCAAAATATGGTAATTTAATAATGAATACTGACAAACAACATAAACTCATCGTCCTCAGTGAATTGCATCTCGGTTTGTGATGATGATCTCACATGAATATGATTATGAAAGAAATTAAACTGTAAAAACCCAGTTTTGATCTTAAGACACACAAGGAAATAGATCATCATTGGTGATCACTACTGGAAGATTATGAATATGAATTCATCTACATCATCTATATGCACATCGAGAAACATCAGGAATTCCCTCCATCGAATTTTGGGTGCTAGACCGGAGATCTGGAGATGGCTTTGAGGCTCTGACGATCACTGCATTATCTTGCCTAAAATTCTTAAGAGAGAGCTCAATTTGAACGCTTGGATCCAGAGCGTATCTCTCTATATAAGGGGAGAGAAAATTAGAGGGAACCATGAATAGTTCCAAGAGAACCCCTCTTCTCCTTTATTTATAGAGTGTATATAAATTACACCGAAATACAGACCCAACCACCGAATAATAAACACGCAATATAAATATTATTTTACTACTAGAATATTTCAAAATGTAATTTATTAATATTATCATATTTTTTAATATAATAAATATATTGCTTGATAATACCTAATCCATTATATCAGCTCATACTCCCGCAAATAATAATTGAACCTTGAATATTTTAAATTATTATTCCTTCATTTAATATGTTTTTGTATTTACTCAATAACGTGTAAACACAATTATTAAATAAATTCAATACCCAATATTATTAACATGAATAATATAAATTTATTTATTTCATTGGTGATCATTTATCCTTGTAAAATTCCTATACCCTAGTGGTGGTTCCCACCATGTCCAAAACACTAATTCATTTGAATAGTTAAGATTCAAGGTTGAACTATTCTGTGTGACCCTCTAGGACTTTATCTCGATAGTAATTAATATTATTCACAGACCAAGAGTGGGATCTAGAAACCCAACGTGGGCCCCTAAGAGATAAGGACTATCACTACATGAGCAACAATCTTATGAAAACACACTGTGTAATATAATCTCTTTTTCATTAATATCTCATAAAACAAGACACACTCTCATGTCATCACCCTTATCTTGATTTATTATTTGTTTATGGAACATGATAGATTTACCTTGTATGACCATGTCCATGGATTAATTAAAGTAAAATCATCCTGATCAACATGGCCTAATTTATATATCTTCCAAAACCTGGAATTGAAAAATCCTTTCTTGACCATTTAATCAATGTCATGCCACCAATAATGCTCCCAACAAAAACTAGCTCACCATTATTTTATATCTAGGTTTTCTTCATTCATTAATGTACACGATAAAATGGAATACAATGGAAATGATCTCATGTCCATATATCGTTAGACATGATCATAGATAGTAACATCCACTTACACCCAAAACAAACAGAGTTCCTATTGGTGGGTCTTTTACCTAATCTCACTACTAGAGTTCCCCAAGTAAGAACATAATGTGAAGATCTATTAATGCTTATTATGATACAACACCTAATAGTCTTACATACACTATATCCACCTACAATGAAGTATCTATACCACATGAACTTTGATTATGATTAATGTCTTATTATCTTGAGGTTCTCAGTATATCATAGATCTGTTATAACCTTTTGATACAACTATTAATATATGTAAATTACCATTATATAGTGGATGCAGAAATATATACACTATAATGGTATTTAACAATAATGTATATCAAAATGTATACACGGTATGGTAATTAAAATCACTGAATAGTTGCGTTTGTGGAAACCACTATTTTAACTCTTATATATAACATAGATTTAACTTCTCCATAATTAATTAAACATTGAAAACAAATTTTTGATTATTATTCATCATAATATTATACTTTATGTGACATTGAATATACAAAAAATAAATAGATGATATCACATGTTCTGAAGAGACCCAACCCCAATAATCTCATATCTAGTGTCTACTACCATTACACTGGTTATATTATATAGAATAAAATACATAAGGACTAATTTGTTTAAAAAGCTTAGTAAACAAGATAAATACATTAGTCCTCTATTTCAAATTAATATACTAATAACAACATAATTGTTTTTCTAGGATAACATTATTCTCACTTATGATATACTTATATATATTTCTTAGCACACATCATGGATTCTCAGGGAAAGAAACCAAAATAAGGGTGATCTGAAATGCTGAGTAACAGTTAAGTATAGTGGAAAAAATAATAAATAAATCTGAATAATAAATATAACAAGGTAAATAACAAAACCCACATTCCATTTAATTAGTAAACTTGTAGGGAGTGTGTAAACGATATGGAAAGTTAAATAAATGAAAAAACATTAAATTTAAAGCAATAGGATAAGGTATTGTTAATATGTCAAGGTAAATAATTGAACACACATTATATTAAATCAATAATAGTAGAATGAAAATTCATCCATATATAATTTCACACCAAAAAAATCATTTGGTTAATAATAATAACATAATTCTCAATAATTATTAATCATATTTATTGGACATCTCGTTTACCTATAACATGGTACCTTTATTATAATGATCTACCTGTTTTACTGTTTAAAACATAGTATATGAAAACTCATTATCTTTGGATACACAACAGATTCATCCCATGAGACTACCAATGCATCAAGTGGGTTTAATTAACTATTCCCCAACCAATGTCTTTCATTTCCAAATCATTACTCACATATCGAATATTCAATTTAATTCCAAAAAAATGTGCCTTATTCAAAATATGTATTCACAAAAAGATATATATATATTAATCAATATTTTACCAGTTGATAAAATAACATTATACGTATGTACTATAAATAAATATTTTATGTGGTATAATAAATAAACGTATCCTTATTAATAATATGGATATTTAAGGGAATTTTACTATCTAATGATCTTAGAGAATTGAATATTTCAAGGGTACTAAAAAATAATCAACCTTGTTAATTTCAACACTATCCTTAGTCAAAGAAATACTAAACCATCTCAAGTAGTAATAAACATGGTATCAATAAAACATATCCTAATTGGACTATGGATAAAAGTTTATTGTTCCTAACAAATAGAAATACTATAAAAATATGTATAAAATTTTCTTGAGGAAAATAACATTTTTAATATGAAAAGAATTTTGAAAATACATTTATTTTAAAATAACTTTTTAATAAAAATTCATTAAAATTGGCTTCTAAAAATTACTTAGTAATCATCAACAAAATAATGGTGGGTAATTTCATATATATTATACAAATTAAAAAATTAATATTCCTTTTTCACGTTAAAAAGGATAGAAATGTGAATATTTTTAGAAATTGACATGAATATTACATAGAAAAAAATTTTAAAAGAAAACAATTCGTATAATTATTTTCAATAAATTAATTTTATATTTTTAAAAACATTTTTCAATACATTTTTATAAAATATTGTTTTGAGACAAAACAAATTTTCGACTGAAGAGATAAGTTCATTCAAGTTTTCTTAAAACAAAATTCAATAAAATTTCAAGAACCAAACTGTGTAAAAAGGTACTATTACATGAAGAATTCATTAATAACCCTAGGGAAATAAAACTAAAGGGTTTATAGAAAAATTATCATATAAATTCCTATAATTTAATTTTAAAAATATGCTATCTCGATTAGAATGAGATTGTCAAATAAACCCTTAAAATGATCATAACATTGAAGTGATAATTAATCAATGATTTTATTATGTGTATCAAATATAAATACAAGTATAATAACATTAAATAAATTAATATATTGTAGAATTCAATATATATATAATCATATAATATTAGTGATAATGAGTATATAACCCAATGAAATGGAATTGAGTTATAAAATTTCATTACCACTTGGTAATAGTAATTTTGAATACCCTTATATGAAGTAATTAAAATTGAAACTAAAAATACCATTACTAATTATTATTAATTATATTTAATGTAAAAAGGTTTATATATAGACAATATAAAAGAAACTAGTTCCATAATATAATAATTTTCCTCATTGAAATGGAATTGAGATGAAATCTCTTACCTGGTGTTTCCTTTGGGTGAACATCCTTTAACCTTATTTATAATGGTATTATTAATGTAAATAACAAATAAAATAACCATAATAATATTTATAATATCATATATAATCTTCTTATAAAATTTTATTACCCATTTGTTAATAATATTTAATTATTTTCACTCTTTCTCGTGTTAACTTCCTAGATTTTTCAGTATGTTCTGACTTGTTATTTCTATTCTTCTAACATAGATAATGATTACATAATATACATTATTTAATCCATAATTTAAATATCACATATAGTCATTATATTTTAACATATATTAATACATGAATTTTTGATAGAGGAAATAAAATTAACTATTCTTGTAAATTGTAGGTCATACGTACGCATAAACTCTACTTCCATTTCATTGTCACATATAAAAGAAATAAATTTAAAGGATATATAAGTATATTATAATTAAATTTTCATATTTATGTTATATATATCACCTATTTTTATGAAAACAATCTTTAATACATTTCATGTAATGTGTGAATGAATCACATCACTTTGAGGAGATAGTAGTCCACACGTTCACAAACGATGTTGTCACATTCCCATAAAATTGAAATCATGAAGTAATGTTTTATATTAAAAATTCATAATATTAAATAAATTAAAAAAATAATATATTTCACATAAAAACTATAAATACATCATTATTACCAACCATACAAGGTGTTAATGGAAGAACGAATGACATTAGTTTGCGTGGTGGTAGTTCGACCTACATAAAAAGGATGATGGCGTATCCCATTTGATAAAAGTGTGTTCTAGTGTAGGTTGTACCAGTGACATAAAAACATTACATCACATTTATGACACTAATTTTATTTTATAAATAATATTTAATATGAATTTATGTGGTTGATAATGAAAAAAAATTAACCGCGCAAGTTGAAGAACATTACCCAATTTACTACTAACTCCATTTTTATGCCAAAAGACTTATTTGGTTTGGTTTAATCCCAATATGAGACTTCTAGAATGAATTTATGGAAATTGGGAGAATATTTTGGTATGTTTTAGATTATCTAAATTTCATGAGAGGTATGAATAAGTGATAAGGTTGAGTGCCATTTTATAATGGAGGGGGAATGACATTCTTTTAAATATAAAAAGGTAATCACCATTGATATGTCTACAATACATGATGTGCCTAAATTCATGAAATAAATTAGATAAAAGATATTTTATGGTAGTAATATGTTCATAATATATTTTCTTACATTTGTTCAGGTCATTTTCCACTTAAGTTTGTGTTTTAGATCCTCGTTAAGCTAATTTTTTTCTTCATCGATGTAATTAATTTTAATTACATTATATATAATTTTATGTAAGAAATAATATTTTTTCCATAATATAAATTATAAATTAGTATTATTCAAAATATTTAATCCATTTTTCCAAATTATAATCTCATTACTAGTAGAAATTAATTTATAATTAATCCCACAAACATGATGAAAACATGAGTTTTTAATGTAAAAATGTTAAAAAAGATTGAAATGTTTTTATTTCCAATATCAATGCTAAATTTAATAAGATGACATAAATTAGTTTAATATATTTAAAATTGAACTAGTTATACATTAAAAATAATAAAAATTTATTTTATCCGTATAAATAAATAATACAAAAAATCTTTTTTAATTAGAATTCTTTGTTCATCACAATTAATGAAAAAATGAAATGTTCAATAAAAATATCAAAAAAATTACCCAAATTTACTTTTTACATTAAAATTTAAAAAATGAAATTAATTTTTAGAAATATTTTTTAAAAAATTTATAATGTTTTTATTTTCAATATGTTCATCATTAAAAGGTGGAAAACATCTGTTAGAAAAATATACCTTTTTATGCATAAAAGTTGGCTTAATCTTATCATATTCCACTAAAATATATTATAAAAATGAAAACAAAATATTTTATTTAGTATATAATATATATATTTAATTTAAATCATAATCTAATAGTAATAAATTTAATTTATTATGAAGAAATTCCTTTATATGATAATTAATAGTTTTTTATAAAATCATTTCTTTTATATTCATTTGGTTTATATATTCATTGGTAATTAATTAATAACCAATGAATAAAAATATATATTTTCATACTTTATTTAATACTATTAATAACTAATAATTTAATTTCAAGGAGATAATTTTAATTTTAAATAATAATATTAATATTATTCGATAATACTCGGTCTTTCATGTAATGTAAGCTATCAAATAACGTTGAGTTGCATATAACACAAGTTCACTCAATGTTGTTTAAATTAAAAGATATATCAAATATTGAATTTATTTAAAATATTAAATATATTTCAAAGGATAATGATATTATATTCCCTTATAGAATGGGTATTGCATTTTATACATGCTATTGAATATAATGTTCTTACTTTAGAATAGAAGGGTGTTATATTATCCCGACCTTAATTAAATTGTTTCATTGCAATTTAAACATAATATCGATAATAATGGGTTTGATATTAAAATATGACATTGTTTAAAAAATCCAAATGGTAAAATGTTTTATAAAATATTATCTTAATAAGATATAATGTAAAGTACATTGGTCACATAGAATAACATATATCTATGTTTCTACACAGAAGAACATTTATAGAAAGTGAAAATATAGTCTTGTAGGAATGTAATAAATAATTATGGGGATGATTGTGGAATTTATCACAAACAAGTCAATGTTCAATGTAATGGTGAGGGCCTCAAATCCATAAATATCTCATGATTTAAAATACTATATGTTCAAAAAAATTATGGTACAAGGATAAATTTTTTTATTTCAGATACCTTTTTTAATGGTAAATAAATAATTTAATGACCAAGAATATAAGGAAATATAGTTACTTGATATATTTTTATAAACAAAATTTCATCATTTGTATGTTCAACGATAAATTTCCCATTCATCCATTACTTCAATATATGAATTTCCAAAAATATAATTTTATACATAGTGCACTAAACTTTATTGATCATAATATCCAAAAAAAGTCTTTACATTTTACTCAATCTATTTTCTAAAACCACTATATTTAATACCTTAATCTCTAAACCTAAAAAGTGATCATATTATTTCATCATTAATATTTCTTTTTCAAATGTTTTAGCTAAAGCCAATGTGAAATTTTCCTGGAAATTACATAGGAAATTGTTTGGTGTGAAACGCATATAGTCCTTTAGTAGTGGTTTCAATTCATGCCACATTTTTTGGAGTTTATGAATTTTAACCAAACATGTAGTAGTCATTTTTATAAACTATATTAATAAAATTTCCAAAATAAATATGATGTACATCCTTGGAATTTAGTCATTAAATAGTCTTTAAACTATGTATTTCAAAACAACCACAATACACAAATACTTCATCCATTTATTTTTACACTGGTCCTTTCTTGGTCTAGTGTTTATCCTTTGGAAGATTTAATTGAATTGGGTAATTCCCATGTTCCCAACATTGAAGGAAATGATCTATAAATGGATACTTAGGATGATATTTATTTCCTTCCATCATACCCTTCTTTTTCCATTGAAATTATTTACTTTATGTCTATCTTTCCCACACATATATCATTTCCCCATTCTATTTTGACACTTTCCTTGGTATCTCATTCAATATTTCTAGAATAATAGAAATTGGTCCGTTTTTTACATGGTCTCCACCACTTATGCTCTTTGAGAACTCCATCTTTCACTTATTTAGTGATTTTGGGAGATTGTTAATCTATATGTTGTTAACCATATTTTATGAAAATTAATTAAGTATGAACAAGATATCATTCAAACCTATCTAAATCCCCTTGGTTGTTCATTTTTGCTCCCTAGTCAATCATGTTCTATGATGGCATGATCCATTCGAGTTTCGACCCTTGACTGAAACTGAAACTAATATTTTGGTCAGCAATTATCATAGTTTAAAAATCTTATAATAATATTCAGGGTTTCTAAATCTTGACATATTATTTTTAATCTCATTAACATTAGGGTTAACCTATTTCATTTATTATCATTATCTTTTTAAATCATTCATAATGGTTTATAATGAAAATGTAAAATATCCTATGAATATCCCCAATGAATTTCAAACCATATGTGAAGTAAAGCTCATTTTCATGTTCCCTATTATGCTTGAGTGAATCCCAACATACCATTTAAGAGTTTTTAACATTAGGTACATTTTTTCCATAACCATGTCCACATTTAGTATCCATACAATGATTTATTGCTAGGAAAACCACATAATCTATGTATAAATTAATCATTATGATGATCTGTTTTTCATATCCTCAAATTATACATTGGAGTTATTTTCTCTAATCTAAGATTTCCTTAATCTAGTTCTCATGGTTTATATGAAACTTCATTTGATGTCGACTATAGTGAACTAACCCTAGTAATCCCATAACTAGTTTCTTATATAGTAAATTAGCATGATTAAAAGGAAACAAATCTTGAATGAACCCTAAGTTTAGTATTCTTGGTAAACTAGATACATACATCAGTGTTGTTTTACAAAATAATAAACTAATTACAACATGATTGTTTTTAGGGTAACATTATTACCACATACTGTATCCTTTCTTATCTTCTTTATAAAACTTATTGGATGCCTTGGGCAAGGATGAAAAATAAGGGTGAGTTCAAATACAATGTAAGGGTACAGTATAGTGGAAAAAATAATGAATCAATTAGAATAATCAATATAGAATGTTAAATAACTAAACATAATTTCCATTTAATCAATAAACTAAGAGGGAGTGTGTAAAAAAATATGTCAATGTAAATAACTGAACATGCATGACATTTAAAATAACTAGATAAGGAATAATTAATACGGAATGTTAAATAACTAAACACACAATATATTATATCACTAAAATGAGAATAAAAATTCATCCATAGATAATGTAAAATAGAAAAAATTTATGGATTATAATAATAACTGAATTAAAAATAATGCAAATCACTAATTATATGACATCATTTTTTTCAGGCACATGATAACTTTACTATAAAGATATATCCTCTAGACAGTTTGAAACATACTTGGTGAGAACCCATTATCTTTTTCTATCCAACTAATTAATCCCAGGAGACTAATGATACATCAAGGGGCTTGAATTAACTGGTCCCCAACCAGTGTCATATAGGTACAAATCATTCCTTATATATATCAAATAATCGATTTAATTCAAAAAAATGGGCCTTATAAAACATACATATTAATTATAAGAAATGGATCTATCAATATTTTCCCAGTTAATAAAATAACATTATACTTAAACACCATACATATAAATGGTATACTATTTATGAAATCACCATATCAATGATAAATAATATAGATATTTAGGGATAATTTAATGTCTAATGATCACACCGAATAAAATATTTCATGGGGACTAAAGAAATAATCAAGTTATTTAATTTAAATACTATCATTTATAAAATAAATCATAAATTTGCTAGATGATTAATAGATTTGGTATCATTACAAAATATCCTATGTGGATTAAGTACAAAGGTTCATTTTTGTTAACAAATAAAAAATACCATAAAAATATATTTAAGGCATTCTTGAAGAAAATATTTATTTAATTATGATTTTATTTAAAAAATCCCTTTTCATTTAAAATAGATTATAATAATATTTTCACTAAAAATAAATATTAAAATTTAAAAGTAATCATCAAAGATATTATAAAGGGAAATTTTGTACAACTCATATAAGTAAAAATAACATTTCTTTTTTTCAATGTAAAAAGGATATAAACATGCCTTTTTAGGAACGACATGGTATTTTTTATTTGAAAACAATTGTAAAAGAAAAATTGGGTAAATAATTATTCAATAAGTTATTTCAAAAAAATTAAATATCATTTAGAAATTTATTTTATAAAATATGTTTTTGGGAGAAAACAGTTTTCCGGCCGAAAAGTGAAATGAAGTCAACTTATCATAAAAACCTTTTATTATACATTTAGTGTTAAAAACAGTATTAAATGTTACTGTTACTTGAAAAAATAATTATTAAATAAAGAAGGATAAAATTAATGGTTTTATTGAAAAACTATTATATATATTCTTTTAGTGGAATCTCAAAAATAAGTTATCTTGGTTAGAAGTATATTTTGAAATAAACCCTTAAAATGATCTTAACATAGAAGTGATAATTAATTAATCAACTTATTATGTGTATAAACAATAAATAAATATATAAGATTTGTAAATATAAAAATATGTATTCAAATTTATTATAAACATAATCATTTAATTTTAACAACCATGAGGATGTAATATGACCCATGGAAAATGAATTAATTTTATAATTTTGTTTACAACTTGGAACCTTTATGTTCAAATACTATTTGATGAAATAATTAAAATTAAATCTCAAAATACAATGAATATTTAAATATTAATGATATTAAATGTAAAATGGTTAGTATATACACCATATAAATGAAACTATCTTCATAAAATTACAATATTCCTTAATAAATTAAATTGAGATAACATCTCTTACATTATTTTTCCATTTTGGTGAATATCCTTTAAAATCATATATAATTGTTTTATGAGTCTAAATAAACTATAAAAGATCAATAATAATTTTTATAATATCATATATGATCTTCTTATATTTTCACATTACCTGGTTGTTAAGAATCCTTCATTATTTTAACTATTTTCAGTGATAATTGCCTAGTTTTTTAGTATGTTTTATCTTTTATTATTATTATCACATTTATAATGATTAAAAAATATCCAGGATGTAAAAAATGAGTTAAATATCCTATATATTAAATATATATGTATTTATAATAATCCATAAAATTTGGATAAAGGAAATGAAATGCACTATTCATGGAGACAGTAGGTCGTACGTACACATGAACACTAACTCTATTTCCTCATCGTATTAGAAATAATGAAATGTAAATATTACATATTTATATTATAATTTTAATATAATATTTATGGCATATTTATTATATATTTTTATTAAAATCATAATTAATACATTTCATGTAATGTGGGAATGAATAACATCTCTTTTAGGAGGCGGCAGTCCACACGTCCAAAAATTATGTTATTGTATTCCCACAAAATGGAAATCATGATGGAATGTGTTATAGAAAAATAATATAATAATAAATAATTTATAATTATCATATATATATCATATAAAAACTATAAATTCATCATTAATCCCAAACGTAAATAATGGTAATGGAAGAACGAACAACATCGTTTTGTGAGGCGGTAGTATGTCTTGCACACGAATGACAAATGTGTATCTCATTTGATGAAAATGTGTGTGATTGTTGGTATTAAACTTCACATAATGACATTTAAACATATTTATTATAATTATTTTATTATAAAATCAAATATAATAATAATCTAAGTAGTATACAAAAAAAGATCTCGTTGAAAAATGATACTTTTTTTGCATGACCCATTTTTTGTTTATACCAAAAGAATTCCATGGATGGATTTATTCCAAATGTGAGGATTATAAAATGAGATGAGGGATTATAGAAGATTATTTTATTAGTATATAGATGATCCAAATGACTTTATAGGTATGAATTAGTGGGAGGGTTTAGTTCCTTTTTAGAGTGGAAGAAGAGTAGCATTATTGTAAATTTAAAAAGGTAAACACTATTGAGAGATATCCTCTACATTATGTTACTCAAATAATTAAATATATATATTTAATTCATTATATTCTCTATATAAATCCATAAAAGTTGTTTTGTATATGTTTCCAGGCCATTCTTTCCCTTAAGTTTAAGGTACATTCCTTTGTTAAGCTAATTTTTCTCTTCATGGTTGTAATTAATTTTAATTAATTTCACAAATATTTTATGTCAAAAACTATTTTGAACATAATATAAATAATAAAATTTTCTAAATTCATATATAAAATCCATTTTCAAATTATAATGACATAATTGGATGAAAATTATTTAAAATTAATCATGTAGACGGGATGAGAAATCAATTTCATAAAGGAAACATTTTCAAATGTTTGATATTTTTTATATCCAATACGAATGTGAATATTTTTAAAATTACTTAAATTAGATAAATATATTTATAATTTATATAATTATAATTTAAATTCAACAAAAATTTAATTTATCCTTATAAATAAATTAGATGAAAAAGCTGTTTTAAATTAAAATTCAATATTTTTTACAATTAATCAAAAAATGAAATATTTCAAAAAAAACCAAAATTTCATAAATAGATAATTTTTATGTTAATATTTAAAAATTATTGTTTATTTTTACAAAAAATATTTCTAAAAGTTTTAAATATTTTAATTATAGTATGTTCTCCATTAAATGATAGCAAAACCAATTTTAGAAAAATGTATCTTTCATGTGTAAAATTAGATTTGTTAATATCACATGACAATAAAATATATTGGATATTGTTAAAGATATTTCATTGAATATATATATATATCTAAATAATATTATAAAAAAATATTATTTAATTTAATTTATTATTATAAAACTCTTTTGAAAATTTAAATTTATTTGTTTGTAAAAGCATTTCTCTTATATTCATTTGGTTTCTATATTAATTTATAATTAATTTTTAAATAATGAATTCAGTGGTATTTTTTAAATATTTATTTAATAATATTATAAATCTCAAATTTAAAAGCAATTTGATAATTTTAATTTTCAATAATAATATATAAATAATATTTGCTATGAATAGGTTTTGCGTATAACATAAGATATCGAAGAAAGTCATTGTTGCATATAATGAAATATACCTCAATACTGAGTGAATTGAAATATGTATCCTATATTTAATTTATTTAAAATAGTATATATATTGTAATTTCTTAGGATATTATATTCCCTTACACACATGATGTTGTGTGTCATGCATGTTATTGAATTCAATGATTTTACATTAGATTTTTTTTGTATTTCTTATTAAATAAAAAACTAAATAAAGAACACCTCATTGACATTTTTTCCTTCAATATAAAGTGTATTTTTTCCTCTTATATAATTATATACCAAAAACACTTAATATATCCTAATACAATTTTAATGGCTATATTTATCTTGGTAACACTTGAACATTTAAATTTGGACTGTATAACACATTTAATTAAATGTATGGCCTAACACCTATTTAAATGTTATAAAATTAGTTATAAAATTATATTGTCTATTTATAAAACGTTCAACACATATGTGTAATTAAATCCTTCCAAACCATATATTTTATTTCCCCTTTAAAGTCGCATATTTCAAAAAGTATATGTAAAAATTAAAACCATGGGGTGAGGAGTGCTTCCCAAACATCCCAAAGATGAGGAATGTGGTTTTTCATGATGAACCACCCCATTTCATCCAAAATCCATCTAATAGTTTTTTTGTTATATGTTAATAAATAACTGTTATATTAATCACATTTTAGTAATTTAACAATGAATCATCCAAAATTTTTGTTGTCCATTCATATCGCTGGTGATATAAATTATACTTGTAAATGTATCGTTTATAGATTTGTCTTTTCCTCATGTTTCATCATGATTCCTCAATAATATGATGTCTCATCCCTGGATTATTATCTATTTCCCTATAGTGGTGTTTATGAGATCACATAATCATAATTATAGATTCTACTCTTCTATGAACATTACTTATAGAAACCCAAGAAACTAATACATATTATTTGATGATTTTTAGTACAAATATCCAACAAACACAACCCAAGGATGGAGATTCCTATTTTAATTAAGATAATATGTATATATAACCTTGATATGAATCTAAAATATAAATTATTTATTAAAAAATATATATATTTTCTTGTGAGATACATTTCAGATTTTATAAAGGAGAAAGATAAATATGTGAATACATAAACAAAATGGGTGATCTACAATGCCCAGTAAATGAATGTTCATAATAACAAGCACATAATACAAGTCAAATAAAATATAATGATATCATAAAATAATAGAATCTTGAATATAAATATAATAATATGACATAAATAGTGTGGAATTATATGGTCTTGCAATCTTAGTCTTGTATAAAAAATATAAAACAAGACCTAATCATATGTCGAGGTTCACTTCCAAGTCAAACATCACATTGTGGACAGAGTGAAATCATAGAATGGTTTTTCTCTATAATCCAACAAATATAATATTTTGAGATATAAATATTACCCAATGTATTGGAGAACTATTTTTTCAAATACATCATAACAAGTACATGAATATTTGGGTTAAAAAATGAGATCAAACATATCTTATAAACATAATAATTTCACATTGGAAAAAATTACTGCATAATAATCTTGTATAGAATAATAAAATGGAATATCAATATGGATTCCATAATTGATGGGATTAAATAATTCTTTGAATTTAATATGAAAAAATAATCATAGTCTATGAAAGATTATATCTATGTGAATTGAATATGTTAAGAGAAGTGGATAATTGACATTGGAATTGTACCTGTTGATTGAGGTTTTAGGGAAAATGGTAAAGTGTATTTAAAGTGGTAGTAGCATAATAATTTCAATAAAATAATAGATGAAAAAATAAATTTTTATATTATTTTTTTTATAATCAATATTATTTAAAAAAACATTTCATGGAAAGATATTCAAAATATGTTAAGAAACAGAAAAGTTCTTTTCAATCAGGTATTCTTGTGAAATAAAACTGAGAAGGTAACCTTTAAAACATTTCAATTATCATAAATAAAGTTAATTAAACTAGTAATATATGTATGATTTATATACAAATAATATAAAATAATTAAATAAGAATTATATAGAGAGAAACTAGGGGAATAGTGAAAAACCATAATCAAATGAATATATGGTGGTTTGGAAGGATCATATACCTCATGTTTGGATTCATTCCACCAATTCACATAACCTACTAAATATTCAAAATATATTTATCAATTATATGGATTACTACCTTATTGTAATATATTAAATTCATTATAATGATGTAATATAATTTTATATTCATATTGTTGAGGCATCATTTCTATTTCTATTGTCCCATGGTTATCAGTGTCATGCATCGAATATCACATTAGTTCTATATAATTACGGGTGTTATTTATGAAACGATTCCATTAGAAAAATGTATAATTTTTTATAGTTATTTTGTTTCCAAAAATTCTGAAGTATATTTTTATTCAATATTATTCAAAAATAATGAATATATATATATATTTAATCTGTATAAGCTTAGTTTATTTAAGATGGTTTTCCCACCATGATAATCTTATTGAGTTTAATTAAATATTATGTTTATATATCAATTAGAAAATGTGAAATAAAATATATTTTAATTATTTATTTTATTTTAAATAGTGCTAATTTAATTGAAACATTCCATGATGGTGGTGGAGAAAAACGAAGTATGTTGATTATGGAAGTGGTTAGTAGACATTATTGTTAACAATATTTTCATTTTAGAATGAAATAAGAACATTTTATATGATGGATGTTATAACAAAAAAAATAAAATTATAGTATATTTAATATATTGGAGTCATTATTTCATATTGTTTTGGGGAGGTAAGGATGATTTAGAAGAATAAATGAATTTATTAGATATAGATTAATAATGTTACCCCTTTGATAGTTGTCTCTTGAAATAAACCTTACGGCACATTAGTATTTTCTTTTGGTAAGAACGTATAATTTAGTACATTAGGTGATGGATTAAATTGTAATTGGGAATAATATTTTCATTCTACAGGGAATAAAATATGTTAGTATAAGGGGTGGTGGTGGTGTTATTTATAAAGGGGTGAGTTGTGAGTTTTTTAATAATATATTCATTGATTTATTATATTATCTAAATAATTCCAAAAATGTTGATTATTGTTACTATATATATTACTTTATGAATGTGATTTCAAACTAATGGTTTTATACATTACCCATTACTATTAATACATGTATTTAACATAGAATGTAAAATAGAATAATTTTTCATATTTAATTATTCACTCAAAATTAAAAAAATAGAAAAAAAACCAAATTTTTTTAAATATCAATATTAAAAGAATAAAATCCATTTTAGGATTATAAATTTTTTTAAATGTGAGGATTTTTTTTTAATCATTATTTATTCGAAAAATACAACATTTATAATTATGATCAACTTTTTTCCATTTGAAAAAAATACATAAGGTTTCATAAAATTATATAATCATTGTAAAAAAACATAATATTGTTTTAAAATTTTTCGAAAAAACTCTTTAATAAAAACTATTTATATTTATCTAGAAATTGTAAATAAGAGTTTTAAGTTTTATAAAATTTCAATCACTTATTTTATCCTTTTCAAAATAATATTATATGTAACATGATAAAATTTTTATATATTGTAATTTTATATGGAAAATAAGTATTATTTTAAAACTACATGGGTAAGGTAAACATTCTAATAGTCATGTTATTATTCATAACTATCATATTACTATTCCAAGAGTCATATTTTTAATGGTTATATAGGTCCTTTACCTTTTATATAAACCTCATATTTCATTCATTATTCATTATATTTTATTTTCACTAAATGTTATATGTATATTCATAATCAAAATTAATATTAATTTAATAATATTTTCCACCATTTCTACATTGTCTTTCATGAGTGTGATCATTTTAGGGGATCAAGAATATCAAAATATTTATATTATAGTTTTCTAATCTTATATTTTTTGTCTCATTGTGATACTTTCTATATGTATGGATTTATTTATTCTAAAAATTTATTTTTCAAATAAATATAAATATTTTTGGATTCTATAATATGGTTTATGGTCTTTATATAATACTATATTACTAAATATTAATCATTTATTGAATATAAATTACATTATGAAATTTATTCGTTTTTACAATCTTCCCCATTTAAGAAATAGCACCCAAAGAATTCATTTAAACCATGAAGATAAAAATAAATGATAGAAAAATCGTTTAATTTAATCCTCATGTTCCCATGTTACCCCAAAAACTTATGTTCTATCCATTTTACATTTACTAGGAGAGTAGTCGGGCTGGGTATAACATTTTCTCTACAGTCCAAGATCTTCACTAATTTCTCCCCATGTGATAGATCATGCTCCAATTTTACCACCACTAGTTTAATACAAGTGGGATATGGTATGCACTCCCTCAACTGGGACATGTGGAAGAATTCATATAACTTTGATATGTTTTGTAGTATTCTAGGTAAATTAATCCATAGCACTGATGTGATCAATATTTTAAAAGTTGTTGATGTGTCTTGGACATTACATTCCCATATTCCCATGTCTCAGGATTCCCTTCTATATAGATAAGTAGAGGAACATTTTATCTTGAACCTCAAACTCTAGGTCTCTCTGATGGATTTCAACATAGATATTTTATGAATTTGATCTATCTTGATGTATATTCTTCTTCTTTTTTGGGAATATATATTTGAGGCTCTTGTGATTCATATATATTTAACAATTCTCCCCATATAGTTAATTAAAATTAATTTTCAATGAAATTTGGATTGAATCCAAATCATAATCATGTGATGGATTGTTCTACATGTGAACATTCAACTAAATTGAGGCCTAATCTATCAATTTATCATTTTTCAATAGCGCACAACCAAAAAATTTCTTGGAAGCATTGTTGTAGACTATGAAAGGTTCACCACTAAGTTATAGTGTGAGTAATAAGGAATCTATAATCCTATTTTTAGTTTCATTGATTCTCTCTTAACATTCCTTATTCTAGAAAAAAAAGTACTCCATTCCACTTTATCATCATTATGAGTTTCAAAATTGAGATATTTTTCTCAAAATATTGTCTATAGTACTGATATACTTCAAATAAACTATGGATCTCTACCACAAATGTTTATGGTCCACTCCCCAATCACATTGGTCTTATAGGGTTGTAAAAATATCCATTTTCTATTGATGACATTTCTTAATAATGATATTTCATCTACATAAAACACACATTTATAAAACTTTACATATAAATTCTCCTTTCATAAACCATTTCACATAATATTCAAATTCTCCAATTTTTCCTCCTTAATATTATATTATATGTGGTTAAAAATCATAAATTATTCGGAAAACTTTATAGGTGGTCTCTAAAACTCTATTAATTATGTATAAAATGATATATAGGGAATTAGTTTGATGAAATAACATCAATATGAACTCATGGTTATTGTACCATATATATAAGTTATTACTGGTAATATGTTAATTCTTCAACATTAATTGATGATATCCTGAATGAAGTTCCACCTTAGAGATGTACTAGGGCCCATAAATTTGAATAAACTAGAGAACCCATTTTTTATGAGTTTTATTTGTTGTAAATGATTCCATTGCTCTAAAATGGTGTTAAATTCAATATAAATCATACATTTATTTCAATATGATGAAGTAGTTACCAATTTATTTGCTCTTGGTTGAATTCTTAAATTATTGATATTCCAAAAATACCTGTAGTAAATACTTTGAGTTTCATGGTGATTGATGAAAAATTATTATGGATTCATTAGACAAAATCGGATGACATTTGTGAATGGTTCTTCTTAGTGAATTTATAAGTATTCATTATATGAAATTATATTTCACGCTTTAATAATTCTCCTTGTAAAAGCATAGGATTGATGAATTGGATCTATATTCAAGAATACATTTATCAATGGTGATACATTTTGATCAAAAATGAAGAAATTAGTTTTGATATTTAATATGTTCTTTGTAATGTATATTCGAAAATTTGTAGTAGAATGGAAAGTCCATTTGAATAGGTTCATGCTATATTTTACTATTTCATGAGAAGATCCCCCTTTCTAAAGGTAATATGGGATATTCTTTTTCATTATATGAATGTAAACCATTAAATTTTATTATTGTATGAGGGATAATGGACGATGAAGATGTTCATAATGGATTTGTTTTTAAATGATACTTCACTTTTAAGTATTTGTTAAAAATTATTCATCCATTACAAGCCAGGGGGGCCACTCCATGAAGCCACTTATGGGACTACAAGTCAACAATGTGCGAAGTTCTATCCCTTTATACCTACAAAGGATAATAGAAGCATAGTTGCTATAGGGAGTAGTTTGGGCCCGGGTGTAAGTCCCATAGTGTGACTGCCCGTAGGTGGAAATTGGTTGGGAATGAATCCCACATTCCTGTGGAACACGTCTATTCTGACCCATGTGGATGATGTGTGTGCAGTGTCATCCTAGTACTAAACATTACATTAGAAAGAGGAATATGTAAATAAGGATTGGTTTGTCAAGTAGTGAGATAATTCCCTTGTATTCAATGTGGGGGAGATTTGAGTTCTCTATGTTCTTCTGGGATAAAAACACATATATAACTGATGTTGTTCGATCATTTTGATCATAGATGATTGATCTCTCACACAATTGATTCATAATAAGCCGCACATATATTTTAATCCAGAACCTTCTTTCTTCTTCCAGCTCCTGGTGGCGTCGTTGTTTCACTAGATAAAATACATAATAATTATTAGATAAAACCAATTCAACAATGATAAATACAAAGTCAAAATGATGAGATAAACTACATTGAAGGAATCATGAAATTTTTTTCATGCTTCATGTGGTGGATATGAACATTAATATCTTGATGAATTGGAAAGGTTGTTGAATGATGCCATTTGACCATGTAAATTCAAGAATATGGTCCTTATGCATTCACGAATGCATTCATGTGAAGTTCCCATTGCAAAGGTAAAGGACGACTATAAAGGAAAAATGACATGTTTCTTGACATCATTTTAATCAACATTTTATGAATTTAAATATTGATATATTTAGTTATATTTATCTCCATATACAAATGGAATATTTTTTGGGTATTTTATTCTATGGATATATATGAAAATCCAGTGGTTATATTTATAAATACAGAGTCATCAAAACAAAGGAAATAATTTTATCATTATTATTTTCAAGAGTAATTGGTTTCATTGTTAAAAAGAGTTTCTCTGAGATTCCATTTCATGAATTTAACGCAATATTACAATGAGGCTTCAAGTCCTCACGATGTAGGGGAGTTCTAAGAACCATTATAGTTTTTTGAAGGAGATCTGCACACTCTATAAAAATATGTTCTACACACTGTGGGGAGAATAACAAGCACTGCATTCATAAGAATGGTGTTAAACAACCTCTTCTTGATTCCTGAAGACATTATATACCATGATCAAATTCTTGATTAATGTACTCCCATAATGATGCATGAATAATTTGATATATTAAGCTAACAATTGTGCAAAGAAAAAAGGAGCTAATCAAGCTCATGTTTTCATGATAATGAGTATTATGATTATGAATGTAAGAAGAATAACTCATTAGAGCTTGTATGGGGGAGTTTTTACATGCATGAATAAATGGTTGATAAATAGTTTTATACCCAAACCAGGTTCTTGTGTGAAGTGGCTGTGAAAAATAAATGAATAATGTGCTTGTGTACATACACTAGTGAATTCTCAAACATGCATGCAATGTGATCTGAGTGAATAAGTGTACATACTTAATGTGTGCATATGATTTGAACAATCATACTTTCATATATGAATTCTTAAATAAAAAAGAATTCATAAAGTTATATAGATAAAAATAGATCTGGGTAACTAACTTTCACAATTCATTTATTGATTTAATAATTCATGAATAGAAGAATCTAATTTTCTAGAAGACAATTATTGCTTGAATTTATCTTTGAAACATGTTTTAAATCAGTGACATTAAATATTGGTTTAACCAATAAATAATCAAAGTGATCTGATACACTCATTTGTGGATTTTTATTATCCAATAAAGAGAATAAGACATTGTTACTCAATTTTATATAATTGTGTGTCCAAGATGAATATAGATTTCCAACATAAAAATTGATTATTATTTAGGTAATAATAATAATTATGATTTTGTGTATAGATATACATCATAGTTTTGATAATTATAATAGAGTTTAGTGATTCTTGAAATATTGGAAGAAGATAATTCAGTGCAGTAAGTTTTTCATTCAATAATAAAGAGAAAAGAAGAGAAGAGAAAGTGACTCACTACGTTAATATTAGATGATTCTAATTTTGGTCAGGAAGAATTATGTGTTCATTGGACTACTCATCATATTATTTTAACTAACATAAAAAGAATATTTTGATGATTCTGGTATTCTTTTTTGAATAGGCAAGAAAAGATTCTATCCTGGTTTTGTACATGTAACAAATTAAATAAAAATATTGTTGAAGAAAAAAAATAATGGTGATTTCCAAAATATCTTAAGAGGGGGATGAAACTATTATTATTAAAAAAAATTATCAACAAAAAAGATATTGTATTCAAGGGTAGTATAATGATCTATCCATTTTTTTAAACATGGAATTTCAATTAACTATAGTTCATTACAAGTGAAAGGGTATTTCCAACTTGTTTTAACTACATTCAACATATCACTTTAAGGTGGTTGGGTGGTCATGATCATTTCCAAACAATCCTAAGTACTGGATACTCATATTGAGTAGTAAAACTTGTAAAATGATCATGTATTATTTTTTTACTAATTTAATATCATTTCATGTTATAAGGAAAATAGTATATGAGAATCAAAATCCTAATAGGTTAAAGAGGTAAAGGGATAAGAAATTTTAATTTCATTAAATATTTGTAAAAACATATCCACCCGCATCTCAATGTTGGTCATATCCCAATATGGTCCATTCAAGTGGTATCAGAGCCATGGGTCATCTCTATAATATTATCTATATTAAAGTTATTCTCTTTTGAATATTTGAGTTTTTTTATTGATTCAACAATGAAGTGATTTTTGGTAACAATTTAGTTACCATTGAGAAAATATTTTTATCTACCACAACCATGATAAATAGTTAAAAAATGGAGGAAAATGTTGAAGAGGAATTAATTTTTCTCTAAAGAAGAGGAATTATATATTTTTTAATGCATGCCGACAATGAGACATATCTAGATTGTAATGTAATGAGAATGTGTCTCATGTTTCCATTGATAATATTGATAACCTTCCCACCTTTAGTGATCAAGATTTATGTGTTAGTAAATTTGAGATCATTCCTTAATTTGAAGACTCTAGTATATGTGGTGATGATGATCAATCTCCAAATTATCAATACTTATCATTTTATAGATTAAGGGTTATTATTCATGGTATTACGGAAGAAATATCCTCCCTTATTTGTGGAGTTTATCAATTCATGTTGGAATAGATAACCCAATTATAAAGAGAAAATATTGTTTTAGGGGAGGGCTTGAAAGAATAAATTGTTGAATGCTTAAAATACTATAGACATGTTGGAACCATTAAAGAAATAAAGAGGTATCATGAAATATGTTCTTCAATATTTATTAAATAATTTCACGAGAAATTGGTAGTCACTAATACTCTGGAAGAAACTATCAATGCACTTGAAGTTAACCTGATCAATAGTACTGATGCCCAGGGTTTACATTTGGATGAAATGTCCATGAAGATCAAAGAACATTCCTCTTTGTTACAAAAAAAGGTAGGCAACATGACTATAAAGATTAAATAATGATGAATAATTATTAAGAGAAGATGATTATGATTAATTGTAATAAAATCAAACCCAATATTAAATTTCAACAATTGGAAGGGGGATGGTGAATCTTGGGAAGACAAATATTAATTCTTCAAAAAAGAAGGAAACATCTTTTGTTTCCACTCATACTTCACTAGAGAATTGTACAGTCAAAATACCTCCAATATGTGATTTGAAGGTCATGAATTCATTTAATGATCTATCACAAGTATCTGGGAAGAATAAGGTATCATCCATACCATTTTTTATTAATGTTTCTAAAACTGTGTCTATAAATAGTAAAACTGGGAAAATATATTTTAAAATAGTTTTGTATGAATAATGGTGATAAAATCCTACCACCATAACAAAGGTGGATAGAAAAAATAATTTGTAAGTGGGTTCCACATAGAGATCACCAAAAATCATAATGAATAACCAAAAATATTATACATATGATATCATAAAATTAATATTTGGGGGTTAATGTTGGTGATATAATAGTTTTGGGAATTTTCAATTAAATTATTGGATTAATCCTTAAAATGTTAAATCACAATGGAAGTCTACGTGAAGGGGATAAATCCTGAGAAGAAAAATCATCATCTATAGGTTCATAAGAATATTTATACAGAAAAAAAGATATTTATTGATAAAATTTGTGATGTGTGCAATGGAATTGTTCATAAGGTTGGTACATGAACATATCTACATGAATCCAAAATTAATGAGAAAACATGATCAAAAACTGTTGCTAGGAATAAAGATGAAACCTTGGGAAGAAATCAGAAAAATGATGTGAATAGAAATCCTCCCTATAATGTATCAAAGTATAACAATGATAATACCTTGGATTCTAAATCCAAAATTTATAAGAAATGTTAATCATGAAAAATAACTCATGATAAAAGGGATGACACGTAGAATAACCCTTGTGGAACATCCAGGCTTATTTCCACAATTCCTAATTACATGCTTGTTATTTGTTTAGATGATATGTAATGAATGAGGAAAATTAAATATTACCAATATATGTGTACTGAAAAAGGAAAAGAAAATATACGACATGATGAATACAAATTTCATGAGAGTTTACAAAAAAAGAAAACTCTTGAGTTAAAGAGGTTATGTTTGAGAAATGCAAGAAATTTGTTCATATTGAAAAAGGTTTTTTTAATATTACCACTAGAAGAAGAATAAGACCTTTATAAGAGTAATTAGTATCATACATGATTTATTTTAAGATGAAATATTATCCAAAAAATGTATAAGAGGGTGTAAATTTTTCCATGATGCCTTAACATAAATTAGAACAGATGTTTAAATATGAAAGCATGAGTATTGCCACAAGTTGGAGATCCATTTTGGGGCATTCTCTAAATTTAAATTTATTGAAATACATTGTTTATGGGATACACTACTATGAAGAAGCTAAAAAATACACCCTTTTAGGTTAATACTAATGAAGATTTTTGAAGGAGCTTCCAAAATAATTATTTCAATTGGTATCAAATTTGATTATTGTTGAAAGTGCATGTATATCATGTCATCAACAATGGTATTTTTTCCTTAATCGAACATACTTTGTTAAACCATATAAAGTTCATTTTAAAAAAGGGGAGTAATTTAATTACTCGGTGGAATAAAAAATGTAGAAATTCACCCTAGTAACCTATCCTTTCAATTGCACATGATGTTTTTTTATCTATTTATTAAAATGATTTCATGTGTTTCAGGTACATCTTTTATACAAAAGTTTCATATCACATTTAGTATTTTTAGCCTAGAATGAAAGTTAATAATCTTTAATGAATATTATTTGAGTTATCATTCCATTATGTATCATGATCAATTGTTAAGGTTTGACTTTGTTGTATCAATCAAACCCTCTTATTTTCTACAACAAGAATAGATCAAGTAGCCATTGAGTGAAATAATGGCTGGAACATTTCTTAAGTGTGGGAAGATACCTGTTTCCTATGAACATTGTATTTTATGTCAATAAGTTGGATAAAAAGTGAAATTAAACTATTGAATATCAAATAGAGGGATAAGTTAATGATCCAGATATTTATACATACATTTGGAAAGAACATTAATGGTATTTACAACAAATACAAAGGGGGAGATTGAAGAGAAAACTTTTTTATTATATTTAATTATTAACTATGATTTCCATTTTTATAAAATGGTGATAAATATAATAGAAAGATTACATTTTTGTCATTATGATGAAGAAGTTACAATGTTAATGGAGCTTGGATAAATTCATCAAGTCTGGATATTCATTGAATCATCTATTAAATAATTTGAAATTTTTGGTGATGCTAGGTTAATTGTTATTGATTCATTATAATACATGGGATATCATTCATAAATTTTGATTCTTGAAGAATTATGACAGATTCAATAGATGAAAATGGAACTCATGAATGAATAATTTTCCATTTAAAATTAGAGTATTGTTGAACTGGTTCTACCTTCAAGAATACATGTATCAAAGGTGATATAGTGTCTACACTAAATAAGAATGTAGTGTTGTTATTTAAGAAGTTACATGGAATTTATATTACCTAATTAATATAATAATAGGAAGTTAATTTGAAAATGTTCAGGCTATGTATTACTATTCGATGACAAGAGCTCACTTTAGGAAGATAATCTGAGATGTGATTTTTCATAAAGTGAAGGTGAACCATAAAATATGTATCACCCTGAAAATCTAAAATATGAACACTGTATTCAGTAGTGTGTATGACAAGAAACACCAAGAACATAAGGGAACATAATATCATAATAAATTATAATATATTTAATATTTTAAATAAATTCAAATACTTAATATCATTCTATACATGTGACACTAATTTAGTGTATTTTGTGAACTGCAATATTTTTTTCCCTAATGCTCTCTTCCCCTTTCATGATAAATATTATAAAATGATCTCATACATTAGAATCATGTAATTTTCTTATTTCAATATAAAATGAATTAATTCATTAAAGATTAATTATAAATGAAAATAAGACTCAATTGAATAGAAGAATAATATTTTTTGAGAAAAGGATTTTTGTAATCATAAATCTATTATATAATAATAAAATAAAATAATTTAAATTAGTGAGTAATAATAAATATATATATATTATTCAAAAAATATTTTATATATTCATCTAATAGATTTTAAAAGCATAACATAAGAACAACCCCAATATTACACATAACAAACCAATAGTTTTATATAAGCACGTTAACCACATTTTAATGGAGAACCTACTATATATCAAATTTTTATAAATTTTATAAAACAAATAAGTCTAATTTAAGTCAATATTTTTAACTTAAACATAAAATTTAGGTTAGAGTGGATTTTTTGTTCTTCCTTGTAAAGTTTCATTGTTTTAATGAATAGTTAAAAATACAGAAATTTAATTCAAAATTGGATTTTCATATAATTTATTTATGACGATAAATAATATATTAAAGAGGATATAAATTTTAATTATATCATATTTTTTCAATTAATATTATTTATGTCACTAAAATCAATTTAACTTTTTAAATGACTATAATAACAAAAAAAAATTTAGACATTTATCTTTAAAAACCCATATTGTCATCCCATTTATGATATTCAATTTAAATTAAAATATATAGCATATTTGATGGTAATTAAGATAAAGTGATTCCATAATTGGAAAAAAATAATTTCTAATGTATAATAAGGTCAACGTTTTTGCCAAAAATATTACTGATTTTAATTAAAATTAATTACAATTATTAAGGTAAAATTACACTTAATAAGGGACTAAATCATATTCATAAGGGTCCAAATGACTACGAAACATTTCCAAGAGAAATATTATGGTCACATTTCAAACATATCAAACCTTTTATTTAATTGGGTCCATTATAGGATCCACTTTCAATGTGAAAAATTTGTATGGAATTCCTGTGTCAAAATATTACAATAGTGTCACTCCTCCTCCTCAATAAAATGGTGTCCTCTCCTTCCACATCCAAAAAACAATAAATCCAATTTGCATCTACCAATATCTTCCAATATATATCTTTAACATCCCCCCCCCCCCCGAAACCAAAAATCGATGTCCTAGTCTACAATCATTTCAAATAATGCCTTTTGTGCAAACCCAAAGGAGTTACCTGATTAAGAGGTAACATCATTCCTTAATATATATAGTGTTATTTCCTTTCTACACTCCTATAATTATCATTATTTCATGTTTATATAATAACTCCAGTATCATATTTATACTATTATTTTTTCATTCTAAATATTTTACCTACATTTACACACACTTCTATCTAATGGGTAACAAACATAGTTTTTACATGTACGATGAACTACAGTCTCACAAAATGATTACTATTTATTTTTCATTTACCACCTATCGTGGTGGAAATTATGATAAAAACTATTCTAATATATCATATATTAGATATTTATTTTTTATTTAATCTTATTTAATTATTTTATAATATTTATCTATATAATTTTTTTTTTAAAAAAGATCATTATTTGTAGAAGTGTGGACTACCGCACCCTTAATGTGATGTCATTCATTCACACGACACATAGAACATATAAGGTATCATTTTAATTAAATATATGAGACATAAAACTTATATATATATATATATGATGTTAATGACATAAATTCCTTTTCTTAAATATATGTTATCATTTTCTTTATTACCCTTCCACACACTTATAATGCAATAACATCGTTTGTAGACCTGTGGTATTCAACCTCCTCCACATGATGTGATTCTTTTTGGATCACATTAATTATATATATATATAAATATATATATTTAAATAAAATTATATTTTGGATATAATTTTAATTCTGGTTATATATAAATTTACTTACCTTCCTTCTATAATGATCATTAAAAATTGAGAATGATACTCATGCATACATATGACATACCACCTTCATGATTGTGACATTGGTTTAATTTTCATATAATTATTTAATGATTCGTTCTAAAAGTATAATTAATTTTTAAATATAGTAATTATTTCATGATTATTATTCTGGAGATGTTATATAACAACCCATTTTCCATAGTTGACCAACTGATGTTATTTTGAAAAATAAACCAAATTTTGTCAAAACACCCAACATAAACATAATTTTTATATGTTTTTATAAAAATGGTAATAAGTGAAATAAAAGTCTTAAAAATCATGAAAAACATCCTCAATCAATTATGTAATTAAAATATGTTTATTATACAAGAAATATAATGACGTTTACCCAAAACAAAATGCATGATAAGAGATTTTCATCTCAGTTTTTACTTTTGTGAGATAAATTTAATGTTCACCAATTACCTATTTTTTTGTGATGTTTATATTACCCATTTTTATATAATATATCATAAATTATTTTATAATCATGGTATTTAAAATTTTTATTTAATATTCCTCCTTAGGATTATGATTTAAAATTTTTCAAAGTGGTATGGGACACTTTGGGATATTTAAATATTATTTTACACAACAATAAATTTAATGATCATTCAATGTTATTTCCATTATAAGAACTTATATGACCATTTATAAATAAATTTTTTTATTTCCCTCCCCTCTAGTTATTCATGGCCATTTTTATGTATTTGTACCCTTTTCCACTCTTATGTACTCAAAATAGATCAGAAAATAATTTAATGAAAACCTGAATTCATTTCACTCAGTATTTGTAGAACTTGTTTTCTTATCAAAACCATGTTTTCTAGATATGTTTTCAATTTTTTTACCTTTTAAAAATAATTTATTAAATAAATTTTTACCATTTTTCTCTTTGACTAATGTGTTCAAATGAATATTCTTGTAACTTTACAAATAAGTCATTTCACAAACCATTTATCATATAATATAAATCTTAATTTATATCCTTTTAAAGTTACAGATTTACAAACTATCATTTATTTAAGGCTTCCATTGCAGTTTTAAAAGGTTACTATATAAAGAAAATATTCTCTAAAATTGGATTTCCAAATGTTTTTAAAAATAAAAGGATATTTTCCACAATAATGTTTTTAAAAGAAATTTTTATAGTCCTTTTATTAATTGAAAAATGAATAACCATTATTTTCTTCAATTGGGATATGTTGTATTGATACGATCCTCAATTTTCCTCTAAATGGTTAATGATTTTTTTGGACAAGGATAGTATTCAAATTTAATTCCTAGATTCATTTGTTTGTCAAACTGAAATATTCAATCACCTATGATCATTGAAAATTTCATTTCACCTAATTATCCATTTCATTTATCATGGATATTACTATTTCCTAAAGTATATACCATTTTTCATTTTTTTTACTTAGAATGTTATTTGATTATTTGTGGAAATATTGATAATTGTGTATTATTTATTCAATGTGGATATTTGATAAGGAATGTTTTTTATTATTCGATGTGAGGAATGCATTACACAGGAAATGGAGGGTGGATCTCAAACATTATATAGCTCCTTGATGCATCAATAGGTTCTCATGATAAAAATTAGTTATGAAAATTAAATAGTCTTCTGCCCATAGTTTCAAATCTTTTTGTGAAAGGTCTTGACAGTATAGGTTTAATGTGCCTTAGACATGATTTCCAATAATTGAGAATTTTACTCATTTAGTTTTATTTATTATACATATAGGGGATTTTGCATCGATATGTGTATGGATAAGTTTCATTTTTTAGTTATTTATATAGTATGTGTTTCAGTTTCATACCTTCCAACATTTATTTTTCCTTATATAGTAATTTAAAAAATATATGTTTCTTGTTTTTGATATTAAATATTGTTTACACACATTCATTAAATTTATTAATTTCATGCTATGTGTGTTCAGTTATTTACCATTACACAATTTTTACATTTATTGATTAATTATTTCAGCCACAATATCTTTCCATTACTCAGCATCTGAGCTCACCCATTATTTTTTTCCTTTTCCCAGGAATCCAAGAAGTACGAAAGATATGAAAGGATATACTATATTGGATGTTATCATTATAAAAGTTACTATAAATAATAATAACATTATGTGGAAATTATTTTCTTCATTTGTAATACAAGATTCATTTATGTACCTATTCTACCTAGACAACTAAACTCTTGTACATCAGGATTTGATTTTCTGTAATCCTTCCCATTTAATTGGTAGCAGACACCGGCTCGGGGCTGTCGAGGATTGTGTATCTACATCTCCTATAAATGTTAGTTTAATATAATCCTCTGGAACAAGATTTAGGGGAAAATAGATTATTGAAAATAAACCAATGGTATAATTTGAGGATAAGTATATAAGAACACCTATGAATGTTTATATTATATAGATTATGTGTGTCCTCATAGAAATAAATACATATCTAGATACTCAGTGTATACTTGGTTCTGGTACAGATGTAACTATGAGTAAGAGCTTTGACAAGGTTTGTTGGGACTGACTCGGTATAACCTAGTACATGACAACAGAACATACTATTCACCTATTTTGACACTCTCTCTGGATATGCTTTGGATAACTCAAATTTTCATTACAAACCAATATAATGGATTTTAATTGATAACTAAAATGAATAACCAAAGTTAAGACAAAGGGTTTTGGATTGATGATAAGGTTTCATGATTTGTTAATCCAACTAATGATTTTATGGATAAACCTTGGAAAATGAAAAGACCTATGTAGAAATAAATGGATGAAGTATTTATAAATAACGGTTCTATTGAAATAAAATATTTAAAAGGCTATTTAGTGATTGAACTTAATTCTAGGATGTCTATCATATATTTTTTAGAATTTATATTATTATGGTTTTAGAAAAGGGAAACTTGTATGTTGCTGACAACCAATAAAATCTTGAAAGGTTGTGGGACATGAACCATTGACTGATGGATGATTAGGGTTTCACACGAACCATTGACCTACCTAATTTCCTGGTAAATAATTCTTTCTTTTTTGTTGAACAAATTGATGAATAAATATTAATGATGAAGAAATAATGTACCTTTTTAGGTTTATATATTATTGTATTACCTATATTGACTTTGGAGTATTGTTAGAGAAAAATAGTTTGAAATTAAACTCTTTTGTGTGCCTTATAATCGGTTAAATTATTATTTTAGTTCATCATGCTTCATTGTTAATGTTTGGATATCCATTCCTTGATGTACAAGATGAATTGTAATTTTATATAATCACAACCAAAATATGGAATTGTTCACATGAATTTAAAATGTATCATGTAAATAAATTTCTTATATTATTAGGTAGTAAAATAATTTCCCAACATTAGGAAAATTAATTACATATAAAATGTTGTCCTAGTGTCTTAATTTTTTAACCGATAGTCTTAAAAAGTATCCCATGTTTATGGAATTGAGGAAATAAACATTCTATTTAACATTAACATGTTTTTTATTGATGACCTTAATCACTCCATATAAATATTTATGTTTTCCTCGATGTACGTATCTCCACTTTTCACCAATTTTCTCCTACAAAGATACCTAGATATATGTTAGTCCATATGACATTTGTACTTCTCATTCTCTATTTTATAATTGATATCATAGAAACCCTTCTCATGGTGTAGGATTTTAAAATATATAACATCATAAAATCTATCATCATGATCAATTTTTAATTGAAAAGATTCAATTTAATTAAGGGGGGATAATGTAACACCCCAAAAAATTAAAGTATAAACAATGTATTTGATAGAATGTATAACACAAAACCTAAAGAATCTAGAGGAATATAATATCCCAAGAATTTAGAATATATTTAATATTTTAAATAATTTCAATATATTTTATAAATTACAATTCATGGGACACTATATTAGCATACTTCTCACAAAACAACGAGTTTCTTCAATGGCTTGCGTTACATAAAAGATAGAGTTTTACCAATCAATAATATATTATGAAAATATTATCATTTAATGTAATAATACTTAAACTTGACATTAAATTAGTTCTTATGAATAATACTATCTAACTTAATAAAATATATAGTTTACACAAATATAAATTTATTTCACTTATTAAAATTCTTTATAAACGAATATAAGAACCAATTGAATTTAAAAAGTGTATTTTTATATAAATATTTTTTATGCTCAAAAAGTTGTTTTATCACAAAAACTTATATTAACTACAATTAGTGTGTAATAATAATTAAATATATATTTATATACATTATATTATATTAAATAGTTTTAATACTAATATAATATAATTGATAAGCATAAGATTTGAACAGACCCAATATTACAAATAAAAACTGATATTTTATTAAAGCACTTTTACAACCTTTTAATGGAGAAAATATTTTAAATTTGTTTATTTTGAAATTTTATAAATCATATATTTTAAAATAAAATTAATATTTTTAATATCCACATAAAAATTAGGTTAGGTATTTTTTGGAAGTTTTATACAATGTTTCATTTTTTTAATGAAGAGTGAAAAATGATTTAATTTAATTCCACGCTAGTTTTTCATGTAATTTATTTAAAAGGATAACATTTATTTTAAATTTGTATTAAAACATAATTAGATAATATTTTTTACATTTAATCCAATTTAGTTTATTGGATTCAATTTTACATTGAAATAAATTATAAAAACATAACAAACATTTAGATCTTTTACTTTAAAAATACACATCATCGTAGTATCTCAAGGATTAAACTTAAATTAATTTATCCCACATATGTGATTTGAATATGGAAAAATGGATTAAATATTTGGAATAATAATAATTAATATTTTTAATAATATAAAATTAGTTTTTAAAAAAAAATTGAATTTAATTCAAATTAATTACCACGATTATGGTAAAATTAAGCTTAACTAGGGAAGAAACCTTTATCTTAAGAGTCTAAATGACATAGAAACTTGCAAAAATTCCATTTAACTTTCATATTTATACCCTATAATAGACTTTATATAATGTGTTACATTATTCATTCAACTTTAAATATGAAAATCATCTATTGAATTCCTTTATAAAAATATTACAAGATTGTCACTCATCCTCTAGTATAAAAAAGACATAATCTCCTACTACTTTATCACACCTATAAAGACTATTTATCTAATAAAATATCTAAAAAAAATATATCTTCAACATCCCTCCCCTAAACCTATAATACTCACCTTGATCCTAAATCAATCCAAGTAATCCCTTTGGTGCAAATCAATAGGTGTTACTAGATTAAGAGGTAACAGGATTCTTTAAGCTCTCCGGTGCTATTTCCTTTATGAACTCCTGAAATAATAATTATTCCATGTTTATATAACATAAAAATATAATTAATATATTAATATATTCTTATGATATATTTTTAACCAACACTTACAGTCAAATCCATCTAATGGTTAACAAACATATTTTTAATGTGTATATCGAACAATCGCCTCCAGAAATGAAGATTGGTAATTTTTACTTTTACACCTCTCATGGTGTCCATTATGATGGAAAATATTATTATATATTTTATATATGATATTTTTTTATGTATTTATGATTATTAATTATTTTAAAATAGATATCTTTATACTTTCTAATTTGTGTAAAACCATTAACATCGTTAGTGGGTGTGTGGACTACAGCCCCCTCAAAGCGATGTTATTCATTTAAATGATACATGTAATGTATAAAGGGTGGTTTTGATAAAAAATATGAGTCATTAAAAAATATATATTATATTCATGAAATAATAACCATTATTTAAATAGAATATATCATTTCCATTGTTACCCTTTCACATATATAAAAAGTGATAACATCATTCGTAGATGTGTGGACTACCATCACCTCGACATGATGTGATTCAGTATATATCAAAATAAATATATATATAAATATATATGATTAAATAAAATTTTATTTATGATATAATTATCATTATGTAATGATATAATATTACTTACTTGTAATTTGTTACGATCATTGAAAAATGATAACGATACTTATGTGTACATATAACATATCATCTCCATGATTGTAAGGTTGGTTCAATTTTCAGAACCATATTTAATTATTGTTTTTAAAACTATAAATTATGCATAAATATAGTAATAATTTCATTATTACTATTCTGGATAGGTTTTATAATGGCCCCTTTCTCCATAGTTGACCAACCAAAGTTATTTTTGACACAGAAACCAAATATGGTCAAAACACCTGAAGTAAACATAATTTTTTAAGAAGTATTATAAAACATGGTAAAAAGTGTAATAAACTTAACAACACACCAGAAATATTTTCTGCAACATTTATATAAATATAATAACTTTATTATACATGAATTAAAATGGTTTTCACCTGAAAGAAAATGCATGGTGGGGGATTTTTATCTCGCTTTTTTACCTCTACAAGTTAAATATAATATTCACCTCTTACATAGTTTGTGTGGTGTATATTATATCCATTTTTATATATTATATCATGATTTAATTTATCTTTATGGTATTTAAAACTTTATTATAACTTTATTCCTTATTCAGGTTTATTATTTAAAATGTTTCATAGTGGTATGGGACGTTGTGGGATATTTAACGATTATTTTTTTCAACTATAACTCTACTAGTATTTCAAGGGTATTTCTATTTACGTAAATTATATGAATATTTTTCAATAAAAACATTCATTTTTAGATCCTCGGATAATTCATGATTGTCTTTATGTTTTAGTACCATTTTCCCACTCTTTGTTTCTCAAAATATTTTAGAAATTGTTTTTTTGAAAACTCAACTTCATTTATCTATTTAGTAGGAGAACTTATTTTCTAATATAAACCATATATTCTAAATTTTTTCTGAAATTCTTTTAACCTTCTAAAAGTTATTTATTAAATAAATTTTAACCCTTATTTTTTATTAATATTTATTATGGAATCTCCAAATCTCTTTCTGAACAAGGCATTTTTCTATCCTTTTACCATCAAAAAGTAATGTTATTTTACCTCATATTACTTGTACATATTTACCCTCCATCACTTCTTTAAATCTTACTTTTCATTTTTAAAAATATAATTTATAAATAATTGTTTTTCTAAATTTATTTTAAAAAAGGTTATGATGTGGCCTTAAAAACACATGTTTTTCCACATCTTTTTTAATTATTTTTTCACAATTTATTTATTCATTTTAACACTATTAGATAAATAATAGAACTTTTTTATTTTTATTTTTAATTTTATCAATTAATCAATTTTTTTAATTAATCGTTTATTTTAAGATTTAAATTAATTAATTTATGTTTTAATTTATTTTATAGTATAAAAGATTTCAGTTTTTCATTTTTGATTTTTATATTTAATAATTTAACATTTACTAATAAATTAATTAATTTTATCTTCTCATATAGAGAATGAAGTTTTCATTTAACATTTCATGTATTAAAAATTAATTAATTAAATATAACATAATTGTTAGTTGAATTTTAATAACTCATTATTTACAAATTAATGTTTTTAAACCAACTATATTTTTTCAAACTGTATAATTTGAAGTTATTACTCAATTCCATTATTCAATAAGATGATAATTAATTGTCTACTTTAACTAAATTAGTTCATTATAGTAGCAAGAATTTAACTTTTTCATTTAAATGTTTAAATTTTATAGTATCTTTGTATAATTTAATTATTTATGAATTTAATTTTTAGTATACTTCCAATTTTAGTTAAGTTTAAATGGTCTTATTATTTTATAAAAGTTTGTGACTTATTTAAACTTTAATTTGTTTTAATTAAAAATTAGTTTTAATTTATTATTTTTTTCAGTTTTTATTTGAGCTTAAATTTATTTTTCTCTCTATATTTTGCATGTTCACAGTTTCACCATAACCATTGTCGCAATTTCATCACTGGTGGCACCATGTCCCTTCTTCCTTTCATTGTCTCACTTTTTACCACATCCCATGCCACCATTTTTTTTACAATCTCATCATATGCTCTTCCTTTTCCACAGTGCGACCATATTTCGATTATTCTATTGGATCTCTCATATTCCCCTTCTCACTGTATCTTCACAATTTCATCCAAACTGCAATTCCTACCACACTAACATTTTCATCCTCAAACCGGTCTCATCATTCCGCACACCAAGTTGTGCCACCATTTCATGTCACAAAAAGCAAACTCGCAGCTACCTTTTCCATCCCCTATTAGTGTCCTTGACTTCACACCATCCATGAAACCATTGGACTTTTCAGTAGAACCATCACTCTGTGATAGTGATTCATCGATCGCAAGTGGGGATCCTGCATCCATGAGGAATCGACGTAGACTGTGGAAAAAAATCCATCAACCATGTTACTAAACCCTAAAACACATATCCAAAAACCATGAATCCACTGTATCAAGGGCTGGATTGTTGTGCCTCTAGCTAAATTCATGTTACTGCGTCACACCACTATAGGAGCCATGCTGGGTTAAGGATTCCAATGTCAGGTCAGTGCCATTGATCTCCATCCGCTGTGTCAAGTAGCCACCATCAAGGAAAGGTCACTCCACTGCTTGCCTGATGGAGGAGGATGTGATTCTATGAGGAGAAGCTATCGTGTGTATGGGTGAATAAGTAAGTGTCATTAGCCACTGCCAATCCTAGTTAGAGAGGAGTCCTACCAGGAGTTTGTCTGCTGCTAAAAAGTTTGAGTTGAAACAGAGCTAGCTCATGTAGCATTTCTAGATCCATGGTCGATATGAGGTTATAGAGGAGTCTGCACTACACCACCTACTATTGTCTTCACATCATTCCAAAGCTATTGTGGTAGAACTGGAGCCACCTCAAACCGGGGAGTCACCGCATTCTGGATTGAAGATCTGCTAAAGAACAATAGAGGCTTTCTCTAGAAGCGACCCACAATCCCCTCCATCTTTGCACTGAGATTGGGGGAATTAAAGTTTAAAAAAATAATACAAATAAATTAATAATAATTGAATAAAATAAAAAATTAATTAAATAAATAACTTAAAAGGATAAAATTATTAATAAAATTAAATTAAAAAGTAACAACTTTAATGAATATAATAATTATAATTTTTCATCTTGAATAAAATAATTATAAATTATAATAAATATATACAATTTTAGAATTTTTAATAATTATAATAAAACTATTTATTATTATAGCTTAAAATTAATATTTTTTAAAAAAACACTTAAACATTCAAAAACAAAATACTAATATTATTAATATTGAATTTTAATTTAATTCAATTAATCACTTTCATAATTAAATAATATAAGTTAGTTAAAAAATAAAATAATAAGTAATATTTATTAATTTAAAGAATTCATTAATGAACGTTTTATTTATTTATAAAAATTATTAATTAAACGATGATTCATTTATTTATTTTTCTGTTCTAACTTTGTAGGTTCATTAAATAGATGGGTATACATCCATATTCACAAAAGTAACTCTCTCAGAGTTTGTTACATTAGAAAAACTAGTGCGACGTTCCAATCGTGAAAAAACACATGTGTGTGGTGCTTAAGTGAATGACATTTTGGAGTTGGTGGAAGCGAGTGGTGACATGCATTAGATGATGTAGGATATAAAAACATGGTTTCAAAATAATTTTAATGGAGACAAAAAAAATCCACTATTAACTTTGAAGAAAAGCGAGAACTGGGAGAGAACTGTGGAGCACTTCTCAGAGAGCCATTCTTTGGAGATCCGAGGGCCTGGAGATGCAGCGATTCAAGCTATCAGAGGGAGTTTTCATCCTCTATTTTCATTCAATTGTATTTCTTTGTAAAAGGTTGGTTTTAGTATACCTAATAGAGATAATGTTTTCTTGAATCTTCTAGTTCGTGGATAAATTGATGTTCTATAGGTTAGCTTTTAATTCACTATTCACTTAAACATTTTGATGATTTTAGTATTTATCGGTGAGATCAGTACTGAGTTCATCATATTGATTTTACAATAAGAACATAATTTTTAATATTTCAGGAACAATTGGTGAGATTTATCATGGATACACCTATTAAAAAATAATAAATTATAAATACCACAGGACTTACGGTGAGTTCTTCCTGTTGTTATTTTCAAACTGTTTTCAGTTGATTTATTTCTGGAGTGGAACACATTAGAATAGATTGGATTGTGAGACTTAACTCCTGGAAATGGAGTTAAATCATACTCTTATGGTGGTACTCTACAATATCTTTTGATTGAATTGAAATACCTCTAAAATTAGTATAATGGATATTTTTCCCCAGGTGTTTACTTTGATAGTTCGTTTATCAGCACTCTATATTTTAGTAGTTCACACTTTTCAATTATTTTTCTATTTATTTCTAGTATAGATCAAAATCATAAATAATAGTGTTACTTTTATTCTTTAATAGACAAAAAATAAACAAAGTAAAAAATAGAAAATCCTATATGCTGCGGACAATAGTGGAGTTTTCTTATGTTTTTTCAAAAATAGTGGCCAAAATTTCTTCACTTATGGGTTCAACCCTGCTTTCCACATTTACTGTAGTTAGTAGGAATATAAATTTTAAACTTTTAATGACTTTAATGAAAGTTTAGGTCCAGTTTTTTGCACCATTTTTAGAGAAGGAACGAGCCGTTATTTCTAAAAAAACATAAATAATAAAATATATAAAAATTTAAAACAAAATTAAAATATTGAAAACTGTAAAAAAAATATGCTTCATTTCTTATTGAATTTTTACTGTTTTAATTACTTTTGATTATTTTCTACTATTTTTTTCTTGAGCACAAGAACTTCTGCTCCTAGATTAGATCCTCTGAACCATGAATAAGATAAAAATTTAACTACTATATGAAACAAGTAAAATTAATTGGAAAACTTAGACAATAGATTTCCTGCACCTAACAACTACCAAAATCAACCAGAAATCTTAGATAAAAATGAAAGGACTGGGATGAGGGAATTACAAATCCCATATGTTTCAAGTAACCCATCATCCATTATATTACGTCCTAGAGGAATAAATTATAAATTGAAACAATTACACATTTCATTGTTGCCTGCATTTAATGGGATCTCTAATGAGGATTCCCTTGCCTTCATTAGAGACTTCTACAACACTGTACATCAATTAACTCTTCTGGTAATCATATAAAATTAGTTAATAATGAGAGTCTTTCCATTTTTCCTTAAAGGGAATTCTAATAACTAGTTTCTAAGTCTAGATGAGAACATTTTCAAACCTGATATCAAGTGTATAATTCTTTCATAAGTAAATTCTATCCCCCTAGATTAAAAGGTGAACTAAGAACAAAGATAATTAGTTTCTAACAGAAGGATGGACAATATCTTAATGAATCCTCAGATAGATTCAAGGATCTACTTAGGAAGTGTCCCCATAATCAACTCCCACCTCACCTTCTCATTGACACCATCTATAAAGGATTTTCATCCTATGGATAGAATCATGTTGACCAGGATGATGGGGTTAATTACAATGATAATATTGATGAATAACGTAGAAATTTTTTTAATAACCGTGCACTGAATTCACAACATAAAAATTGAAGAAGAAAAAGAGTCAACAAAAATGTTAACCCAAACACTTGTTCATTGAATGAAACTCAAGGTCAACTTACTAAAATCGCCAACCAACCTCAATCCTTAATGAAACAGAATTCAAAACAAACAGTTAACCAACATGGTTGTGAAAACACTAACCAATAATTAATGGAACAGTGTGTTCAGTGTGGTATGTTTGGTCATACTGAAAACTTCTATCCTAATTTTGATATGTCGTCTCGAAAACAAGAAAGCTCAAACATTGAGATCTATGGTCCTAGAATTCCTCCTAAAGAAGATCCATTTTCAAACAATTATAACAAATTCTATAGGAACTATCCAAATATTTCATAGAAAGATAAAGGATTAATCAAACAATCCACTCACCCTAATTAGTCTAATCAACCAAGACCAAACATTCAAAATCAACAAAGGAGTGATTCTTCAAATGTACAAGGAAAAATTGTTAATTAAATGTCTTCTAAGCTTGATCTAATCTTAAACTAGATAACCAAACATGAAAATAAATATGAATCAGATAAAATGAAAACTAATGTGAGAATTCAAAACATGGAAACACAACTTGGTCAACTTGCTAGGGATGTTTCATCTATGAAAGAAGGTACACTTCCTAGAACAACTGAGATTAACCCTAGAGTGAATGACATGGATTTTGTCACTATAAGTTGGATTAATATTGAAACTTTAGCTGAAAAAGACCATGAAAATTCCCAAAATTAAAATCCGCTTCAATCTAGAAATTAAAATATCCTCTGCATACATGCTGGAAATTTACAGAAAAGTCATGAAAATGATTAGAATCTAAATTTATCATTTGATAATCATGTTGAAACATCATCTAAGAATCAAAATAATAAAGGAAAAGAAAAAGTTGATGAATAGGTGAGGGATATAACTATTGTCCTTAAAAAAGTTTCCCCATCCATCCCTTTCCCTGAGATGCTAAAACATCAAAGTAACACAAGGGTTTAACTTCTCCAGTTCCTTGGCCTCCTTTACAAACATAATGTAAACATTCCTTTCAAGTTATATGAAATCTCTTAAAACATTTGTTTCAAACAAAAATACCCTCGAAGAATTTTCGACTTACAGACTCACTGAAGGGTGCAGTGTTGTACTCTAAAAGAAAATCCCACCCATATTGAAAGACCCGTGTAGTTTTTTCATTTCATGTACCTTAGGAAACTCTGATCAGCTGAATTTTTTGTTTGATTTAGGTTCTATAATTGATCTTCTCCAATACTCACTATTTCAATAGTAGATGTTGGGTGACTTTCAACCAACCATAGTCATACTACAGTTAGCTAATTGATCATTTGATTAGCTTGTGGGTAGGGTAGATGAATCTCTAGCATGGGTTGGGAAGCTATTTTTACCTATAGACTTTTTAGTTTTAGATATGGATTGTGATCAAGAGGTGCCCATAATCAATGGTAGGACCTTCTTGGCCACATGTGTTGCTGTTAATGATATCTCTATGGGTCAGTTAATTTTTAAAATTGGGGAAAAACAAGAAGATTTCAATGTGTTTTGAAATGTTAAAGGACCAATTTTTCTTAAAACTGTACAATGGTAGAGTCCTTAGAATATTAGAACTCAATTGGAAACTCAGAAGAATATAAAAATCAATCATTTATTTAAGAAATATATTTATAAGCTGAAAATCCTGTTGAATCTCTCTTAGAAGTTGAATATTATTCTTCAACACCAAGTCTGGAAAATTTTCCAGAACTGGACAACTGTCCAATTTTAGTTGTGGAAGAGTCCACTATTTCAGAACATAGGATATTTTTGAGTGAATATTAGGGTGTTTCTGTTAACACCAACCTTGTTGTACACTTTTATTTATTTCAGGTAGACCATATAAGATAAATTGATGATTCTTATTCAATAATTTTGTTGAATTATGATCTGGAATGTCTAGACTGTGAGCTGTACACTTTGGACACCAGCACTGTTACTTCTGAATATGTGCATGAAATTGAAAATCATTCATCATTTTAAACTCCTAACAAGAGATGTGTTGAAGATCTTATACCTCCTAGGCCTAAGAGTCTTCCATCTATTGTAGAACCACCCACTCTGGAACAGAAAAAAATCCCTACTCATCTTAAAAATCATTTCTATGTGTGAATTCTACTTTGCCAATGACAATTTTTGCTGAACATAATGAAAATCAAGAACAAATATTATTAATTGTTTTAAAGAAGTTTAAATCTGAGATATGCTATACAATAGCTGATATTAAGGGTATTAGACCCTCATTTTGTATGCATAAAATACCTATGGAGCCTAACAATAAACCTAGGGTAGAGTTTCAAAGAAGATTGAATCCAAACATAAACGATGTTGTGAGAGAGAAAGTGATTATGTTACTGGAAACTAGAATGATAAATCTTATTTCTGATAGTGATTGGGTTAGCCTTGTCCTGGTTTTCCCAATGATGGGATGTTTCGCTGTTGTTAAAAATGAAAAACAATGAAGATACCCAAGTAAAAAATGCCACAAAATGGATAATCTGTATATATTAGAGGATGCTTAATATAGCCACTAGGAAGTATCATTTTCCAATTCCCTTCATGGATCAAATTCTTGAGAGTCTTGCTGGAAAGGAGTTTTCCTGTTTCCTGGTGTGGTATTCTGGTTACAACCATATTCTTGTTGGTCCATAAGATCTTGAAAAGGCCAATTTCACTTGTCCCTTTGGGACATTTTCCTACATGAAAATTCCCTTTAGGTTGTGTGGAGCTCCATCCACCTTTCAAAGGGGTATGATGGCTATATTTTCCGATATGATTGAAAGAATCATTTATGTTTTCAGGAATGAATTTTACATTGTGGGTAGTAATTTTGATACTTGTCTTGGAAATCTTGAGTAAGTCTTGGAGAGATGAATTGAAACCAATATTGTTTTTAATTGGGAGAAGTGTCAATTCATGGTCATAGTAGGTGTAGTGCTTGGTCATAAGGAGTATAAAAGAGGTTTAGAAGTTAATACTGCACAGTTTGATGTTTTTCAAAAAATGACACCTCCTAAAAATGTTAAAGGTATTAGAAGTTTCCTAGGGCATCCCGGTTTCTACCGATGATTCAGAAAAAAATTTCTCAAATTACTATACCCTTTGGTACTTTGTTGGTCAAGGATGAACCTTTCAGTTTTGTTGAAAAATATTTGAAATCATTTAATAGCTTCACCTGATTGGAAACTACCTTTTGAAATTCTGTGTGATCCTAGTGATATGGTTGTAGGTGTTGTCCTTGGATAGAGGAAATATAGGAAACTGCATGTGGTGTATTATTCTACAATACTATTAGGTGATTCCCAAAATAATTACACCACAACTAAAAAAGAATTGTTAGTTATTGTGTTTTCTCTAAAGAAATTGAGACAGTACATTCTTTTCTCAAAAGTTATTATTTTCACAAATTATTCTACCTTAAAGTACTCTTTATTTAAGAAGGAAACTAAACCCATTCCGATTAAATTGATTATATTTTTACAAGATTGTGATTTAGATATTAGGGATAAGTAAGGAGATGAAATTTTAGTTTCTGACCACTTATCTATGCTTCCTCTTACTCAACCTGAAGATCCTAGGGAAATAAACTCTTACTTTTCTGATGAAAAGATTCTCACCATGTCAATCAGAAAACCTTCTTGGTTTGTATATTTTTTCAACTTCCAGGCAGTAGGTATTTTTTCCAAAAATCTTTCAAATAACCAAAGAAATAAATTCATTTCTGAGCTTAAGTATTTTCATTGGGTTGATGCCCTGATGATTAAGAGATGTGATGATGGTATCCTTAAGAGCTGTGTGCCTAAGGAAGATATGTTACCTGTCTTGGAGAGTTTTCACTCCACACCCTGGGGAGGTCAAAATGGTGGTGAAAGAACTGCTCAAAATGTCTTACAATCTGGTTTCTATTGGCCTACTCATTTTAAGGATGCTATAAGCTTTGTAGTTGGTTGTGATAAATGTAAGAGGATGGGAAATGTGGGTAGGAAATAGGAGTTACTCCAAAAAGGAATTTTTGAAGTTGAAATTTTTGACGTCTAGGGTTTATATTTCATGGGTCCATTTCTATCATCTCATGGGAATGAGTACATACTTGTTGTTGTTGATTATGTTTTGAAATGGGTTGAGTAAGTGTCATGTCCCAACAATCAATACAATTCTGTAATAATGGTTTTCAAAAATAATATAGTTACATGATTTGGAGTTCCCAAATCTTTTTAAATTTTAATGGAACAAATTTTTAGAATAATAAATTTAATTCTTTGGTGGAAAAATATGGTTGTGTGCATAAAACCGGTACTCCATTCCATCTACAGTCTAGTGGATAGGTGGAAATTTTAAATAGGTAACTGAAACAAATAATTGGGATAACATTTTCAACATCTAGGAAAGACTAGTATCATAAATTGGATGAAGCTTTATGGGTATATAGAACTACGCTCAAGACCCCAATAGGTATGTCTCATTACAGGATGTTGTTTGGGAAATGTTGTCATTTACCTGTGGAGTTGCAACATAAGTCGTATTGGGCAGTTAATTCTCATAACATGATTTTAAGAGATATGGTGAGAGGAGATTACTTCAACTGAGTGCACTCGCTGAAATTATATGGGAGATTTATGATAATTCAAGGATTTATAAAGAGAAGACAAAAATATTTCAGGATTCTATCATACAAACTAAATAATTCAAACCTGGATAGATGGTTCTTCTCTTTAACTCTAGACTCAAAATCTTCACCGGAATACTTAAGTCCAAGTGGTATGGACCATTTAATATAGTGAGAGTGCTTATTAATGGAGCTTTTGAAATTTTAGATGAAGAGAACAGATCCATGTTAGTTAATGGGAAGAGAGTGAAACATTATTTTGAGCGACAACCAAAGGGATTGGCTTCCTTCACTATGCTTGGAAATTAATCTTGAATAAACTATGGCTAATGAATTTAAAACCTATCATAGAATGGTATGAAACACATGGTTTTTGTTTTTTATTAAATAGAAAAATTTAATAAATAACGACTACTTAGATATTTTAAATTCAGTGCTTCATGGGAGTCAACCCATGCACTTTATTTGTTTTTACTTTTGCACTATTTTTTGTTGAATAATGTGTTTATGTTCTCCTTTTGTGCTTTGTTTTTTGGAATTATTTATTACTAATTGTCCTTGGTCTCCTCATTATATCTTAGGATGCTACTATTTAGTTAATAAAGGAGTGGAATTACCAAAAGAATTAATATAAAAATCATAAAGTCAAGGAATTATCTTACTGATAAATTCTATTTCATCTCTCTACTCCTTAATGCTTTAGAAAAAAAATCTGTTTCAAATCTTTTATAAACAATTCTGCTCAATATGTTACGGATTTAAAAAATTATGCATATTTTTTGATATTCTACATGTATTGGAATGAAAATATTTTGCATGTCTTGCTTGTCTGGAAAATTTTACTCGTATAAAAAATTCTGCATGTACATCAATGCTGAATACTTGATTTTGTTGCTATTAAAATCATCCAATGCTTGAACTTAGGTATAGGGGGATAATTTAGTTCAATTGTTTGTGTTTTATTGAATCTTCTTGTATCATTGGGGTGTTTAGCGTGAACTTTTTCTGCTGAATTAAACATCCATCTAAATCATAGTTTCTCAACATGCTTACAACATGTCCACTATACACCAAGAAGATTCATTCAACTATTTGAACATTCTTGGAAATTATTCATTCGACATAAATGGTAATGCATGTACTTGTTTATAACCTGTAGTAAATTAATTCATTGTGGAAAATAATCATTTTATAATTTCAATGAGGCCCTTTAGACATGTCATCTATCTACTAAACTGAAAATTTGTTTTGAACCTTAACTGTTAAATTCCTCTTCTCTATTTTAGAAGTCATATTTGTGGAAAAATTTGGGTTTTAAGTGTGGGGGAGGGGGTCAATTATTAACTATGCTAAACGGTTCTTAATTGAAATCCCATCAATTCACACTTCAACTCAAAATTTCTTGTAAAATAATGGTTATTTTTTTTCAAAATTCTAGCACAATTTTAGGCTTTAGACTATTTTTCAAATGGTTATTGCCTATGAATAGTATCTCTTTGGTAATTAAGTTGTGCATTGAGTCTGAAATTAATGATAATAAATGATTTTTGAGTGGTTTTACTTATTGATTGAATGGATACTTTGGTTTAGTAACTATCATTGAATGTTATTTGGGATTCATGTTGGTAGATTTATGATCATAGCTACTGGATCTAGATGTTTGACCCTATCTTAGGGGCTTCATTCTTATTCTTTATACTTAATTATTAGAGTAATCTTCTTAATGAGACAATGTAAATAATTTTTCATAAAAATAAGTTGAAAATAGAGTAGTTTGGGAATTTGGGATCCCATAGTGAATCTTTGAGACCCTAGATGCTGGGTGTGTTTCTGTTTACTATAAACTCTCAGTACAATTTGAATAAGTGCAATGAACAGTCCCTATCACTTTATACTTGTCTTGGGAAAATAAATAAAGTATCTAGGGTCAAATAATAGTTCATTAAGTTGAGAGGAATAATGAACACCAGATGAAGAAGGGGCCAATTGGTTTACATGAGAGTCATTTGGGTTGTTTGATTAAGGTGAATCAAAAAAATTATTTATTTTTTAGAACCTAGGTGAAAAGTAAAACAACAAAGTTCCTCTACTTATGTTTTTAATTTCAATGATAATTTACCACTTTTCACCCTCGGACTTTGGACATAAGCATGGATTGATGTTAGTCACCAAGCAGTATCACATATGAGGCATGGCATCTTCATTTCTTGATTATTCATAGTTATCATGATTACCCTCTGAGTATTTGTTATAGGAAATACTTGTTTTGAAAATTTTCTTTTTTAAAAGAATATTCACTTATTTATGTCCAGTGTTTCAATTTTCTGTACATGTTACATTTTGAGCAAAATAATGAATTTCATACTTTTGTTTTCAAAGATAATAAAACATGGGATTGTTTCAGGACAAACAATGATTAAGTGTGGGGGAATTTGATGTGGCCTTAAAAACACAAGTTTTGCCACATCTTGTTTAATTAATTTTTCCCAATTTTTTTTATTCATTTTTACAATTTTTTTAAATAATGGCACTTTTTTATTTTTTTAGTAAATTTTTCAATTAATAAATTTATATATTTATTCGTGTATTTTAAGCTTTAAATTAGTTAATTTATGTTTTACTTTATTTTATAGTCTAAAAGTCTTTAGTTTGTTCTTTTTGGTCTGCATATTTAATAATTTAACATTTATTAGTAAATTAATTAATTTTTTCTTTGCATATAGATAATGTGGTTTTAATTTAACATTTCATGTATTAAAAATTAATTAATTTAATATAACCTAATTGTTAGATGAATTTTAATAATTCATTATTTACACATTTACGTTTTTAAACAAACTAAATTTATTCACAAAGTATAATTTTAAGTCTTTAATCAATTTAATTATTCAACAATATGATAATTATTTGTCTACTTTAACTAAATAAGTTCGTTATAGTAACAATAATTTATCTTTTTCATTTAAATGATTAAATTTTATTATAAATTTTAATAATTTAATTGTTTCTGAATTTAATTTTTAGTCTAGTTCCAATTTTAGTTAAGTTTAAATGGTTTTATTATTTTATTAAATCTTCTGACTTATTTAAACCTTAATTTTTTTTATTTAATAATGATTTTTAATTTATTATTTCTTTAGTTTTTAATTGAGTTTCAATTTTATTTTTCTCTGTTTATTTTGCAGGTTCACGGTGTCACCATAACCTTTACTACCATTTCATCACTACTGGCACTATGTCACTACTTCCTTTCACAGTCTCACAGTTTACCTTATCCCCTACCACCATTTTTTATGGTCTCACAATATCCTCTTCCTCCTTCATGTTGTGACCATCATTCTATTGTTCCACTAGTTCTCTCTTATTTGCATTCTCACCGTATCATCAGAATTTCATCCAAATTGTAATTCCTAACACAACAACATTTTCATCCTCAAACCAGTCTCATCATCCCGCACACCAAGTTGTGCCATCGTTTCATGTCACACAAAGAAAACCCACATCTACCTTTTGTCTCCAATAGCAGTATCCATAACTTCACACCATCCTTAACACCATTTATCTATTCGGTAGCACCATCACCTCGCACTAGTAATTCATCAATCGCAATTGGGGATCCTATATCCATGTGGAATCGATGTAGACTTTGGGAAAAATCATTCAACCATGTTACATATCCATAAAACATATATCCAAAAACCATGAATCCATTGTATCAATGTCTGGATTGTTTCCCTTATAGAAAAAGTCATGTTCGTGCATCGCGCCACTATAGGTTCCATGCTGGGTTAAGGATTCCGCTGTCAGGTTAGATCCATTGCACTCCATACGTTGTGCCAAGTCACCTCCATCGAGGAATGTTCATGCTGCTGCTTACCTGATAGAGGAGGCAGTGATTCTCTAAGGAGAAGTTGCCGCGCATCTGGGTGAAGAAGGAAGTGTCGTCAGCCACTGCCAGACTAAGTTGCGGAGGAGTCCAACCAGAAGTTTTTGCACTGCTAAAAAGTTCATGTTGAACTCGAGGCAGCTCATGTTGTAGTCCTAGATCCAAGGTCGATCCGAGGTTGCAAAGGAGTCTTCACTGCACCACATGATGTTGTCGTCACATCGTTCCAACACTTTTGTGGTAGATCTAGAGCCTCCTCAAAACGGGGAGTCGCCGCATTCTGGATTGAAGATCTACTGAAGAACCACGGAGGCTTCCTCTGGAAGCGACCTGTAATCCCCTCTCTTCGCGCAGAAAATGGGGGAAATGAAATATATAAAATAATAATAATAATAATAATATAAATAAATTAATAATAATGGAATAAAATATAAAATTATTAAATTTAATAACATCAATAGATAAATTTATTAATAAAATTAAGTTAAAAAATAAATACTTTAAGGAATATAATAATTATAATTTATCTTCTTGAATAAAATAATTATAAATTATAATAACTATACACAATTTTTGAATTTGTAATAATTATCATAAAACTATTAATTATAATATCTTGAAAATAATATTTATTTAAAAACATAAACATTTAAAAACTAAATACTAATATTCGTAATACTTAACTGTTAATTTATTTCAATTAATAACTTTCCTAATTAAATAAAATAAGTTAGTTAATAAATAAAATAATAAGTAATATTTATTAGTTTAAATCATTTTTAATGAAACTTTTATTTATTTATAAAAGTAAACATTTAAATGCCAATTAATTCATTTATTTTTTTGTTCTAACTTTTATGTTCATTTAATATATGAGTATACATCCAAATTCACACAACTAACTCATGCAATTTTAGTTACATGAGAAAAAATAGTGCGAAGTGCTGGTCGCGAAAAAAAGCATGTGTTTGCTGCTTAAGTGAAGGACTTTTTTGAGTTAGTGGAAGTGAGCAGTGATAAGCAGTGGATGATGGAGGATATAAAAACAAATTTGCAACAGAATTAGAAGGGTGAAAAAAACATTCGACTATTCACTTTGAATCAGAACAAGAACCTGGAGCGAACTTTGGAGCACTTCTCTGAGAGACATCTCTAGAGATCCGAGTGCCTGGAGCAGTAGTAATTCAAGTTAGCAGAGGGAGTTTTATTCCTCTATTTTCTATCAATTATCTTCCTTTGTAATTGGATGGTTTTTGTATACGTAATAAAGACAATGTTAGGTTGAATCCTATAGTTCGAGGATAAGTTTAACTTCTACTAGTTAACTTTTAATTCTCCTTTCACTTAAACATTTTGATGATTTCAGTATTGATCGGCGAGATCAGTGCTGAGTTCATCCAATTGTGTTTTCCATCGAAACATAATTTTCAAGATTTCATGATCAATTGGAGATATTTATCGTGGATACACATATTAAAATATAATAAATTCTAAAGACTTCCGGACTTATGGAGAGTTCATCCTATTGTTATTTTCAAAATGTTTTTAGTTGATTTATTTTGAGAGTGGTGAACTTTAGAATAGATTGAATTTTCTGAATTAACTCTTGGAAAGGGAGATAATTTATACTCTTATGATGGTACACTGAAACATCTTTTATGTGCATTGAAATACCTCTAAAACCAGTAGAATGGATATTTTTCCCTAGGTGTTTGCTCTGAAAGTTCATTTATCACCACTCTATATTTTAGTAGTTCACACTTTTCCATTATTTTTTGGCTTCATTATAGTATAGATCAGAATCATAAAAAATAATGTTAATTTCCTACTTTAATAGACAAAACATAAAAAAAGTAAAAAATTGAAAATCATATATGATGCTAACAACAGTGGAGTTTTACAAAGTTTTTAGAAGAATAGTGGCCAAAATTTCCTTCCCTGTGGGGTTGACCTTGCTTGCAACATTTACTATAGTTATTAGGAATATAAATTTTAAACTTTGACCAAATTAAATGATAGTTTAGGTCATGTTACTCAATGAAATCAATATAAAAGGATATTTTCCTCATGAACGTTTTTAATAGATCATTATATAGTATTTCTATTGATCAACCACAACAACCCTTTATTGTACTTCCCTTAGGATATGTTGTATTGATACCATAATTAATATTCCTCTAGATGGTTTATGTTATTTTTTTTCAACGATATTATTCAGATTCCATTAATTTATTCATTTGTTAGTCCTATTGAAATACTCAATCTCTTAAGATAATTGAACATTGAATTTACCTTAATTATTCATTTCATTTATCATGGATATTACTATTGTCTAAACTGTATAACATTTTTTATATGGTTCATCAACAAGTGCTCATGAGACAAATTATTGTTTCAAATTTAATGGGTTTCTACCCATAGTTCTAAATATTTCAGTGAAAGGATTGAAGGTATAGTTTTTCATGTGCCTTTAACATAACATCCAATAATTAAGTATTTACCTTATTTAATTTCATCTATTATTCATCCATGATATTATTAATTAATATATCTATGGATATAATTCATTTTCAGTTATATAGATGGAATATGTTTCCATTTCTTACCATACAATATTTTTTACTCTCATTTATTCATTATTTCTTCCACTATACTTTGCCCTCAATGATCCTTAGAGCTCGCCCATATTATGTTTCCATTCCCTATAAATCAAAAATATATGAATGATATGTAAGTATATACTATATAGAATGTTATTATGATCAATTTTATTTATAAATAAGAAAACTATTATTCTATAATTAGTTTAATTATTTTTAATAAAAGACTAATTTATGTATTTGGTTTACCAAGACTACTAATCTCTCAGTCCCTCAGAATTCGATCCTTGAAATATTTCCAATGTAATTGATAGAAGACACCAGCTTCAGGATATCTAGGGTCAGGATGATTCCCATTATAATTATTGATTGAGGGATACTAGTATATGAAGAAGTATATAAGGTATTTATTTATATATTATTATGTATTTCGAATTTATTTTATGTTTTTGTTTAAAAAATTATCCATCCATTACAAGCATGAGGGACCAGTCCAAAAACCTAGTTATGGTACTCTAGGTCAAACACATGGACAGGTTCATTTATAACACACCATGTTTTTTCAAATAAATTTAATTTAATTCCTGAAATACTGAGTCTCTACATAATGACACTTTTTTATATAGATAGTTATAAAATAGACGTTAAAAATAATTTTATAGCATCTGTGTTTTGAATTTCAAAAAACTGACATACATGGTTTCGATCAGTATCTTATTTGTATTCTTATAGGACCAACGTAATATTTGGTGAATAGTAACATACCCATATGAATAGTAACATTTAGTTATGAATATCAATATGAACCTTATGAATTGTATATTATCCAAATGTATATTAACCTCACCCTTGAATATATATTAAAAAGGCATTATATAAGTGATAATATAATCACAATATAAGTATATATTTTCTTGTAAATAATAAATATTTATGAATGATGTTATTATTAATTGAATAATTTAAATGAAAATTAACTTTCATGATACTAACCATAAATTATTATCATATGATTATATGATAATTTTATGATATCTAAATTAATATTTCATGCTGTTATAAAATGAGTTATAGTTTTAAATTATTATTTTTAGAATAAATTATGATTTTATTTAAAAATAAAAAATTCCCTTTTTTTAAATTATTTTGATAAAATTTTGTTCATTTTTTAATTCTACACATATAAAAAAGTTTGGGATGAATTTTTGGGATTTTTCTGAAATACTTGAATTTTTTTGAATAGTGAAATTTGATAATTTAATAAACATGCAAAATAAATGAATTTATGCATCACGATTAGATAATGGATGATCTAAATGGAAATTGGTTGGAACCCACCTACCCTTATTACTATTTTTTCACAATAATAAATAATAGTCTTCAGAAAAAAAATATTATACAAATTAATAAAATAATGTAAAACTCCCCCTATCTTCCACTATAAATACCACCCCACCCACTCTTCCTCTCAAACTACTAAAACATTGATCAGTATAGAAATTATTCCCAATAATATTCCCAATCTGCTTCCCCATGTCCAAGACCTACTAGTCTCAATAAAAGTTTTGTACCAAAAACCTTAAGGAGGATCTCATGGAGAAGAGATCACGAGGTAAAAGCCATCTATCGTTTTCTTTTATTTTCATTTCAATTCTTTTTATTTTATTATACTCTCTTCCCCTCACCATATCAAAGTTTCATGAAAGAAGTTGTATCACATATATATTGTAATATTATTATGTTTATGTAAAATTAATCAATATAATTCTCCTCTTCTCTGTCTTATTATCAAAATAAAAACACTATTTTTGAAGATTCAATTTACCGACATCATGGACATTATGTCTTTAATTTCGATTTCTTCCTTCAAATATGGTCATAAAACCATTAATATGGATAAATAATACTGTATTATACATATCTTATGAAATATTATGTTCTTTAACTAGTGTTTATGCATACTAATAATTGATAAAAGAAAAGTGGTTCATAATGATCAAAATTGATCAAAATAAACAAACAATTATCACTAATGATTTATCTAATGAATCATCTTAAAAACATATAACCAAAAATATTTATGAAATAAATAATATTCTATAAACATGTTAATAACAAATGATTTCAATTCTTGTGTTTTACTTTTATTCGACAAGAAAATCAGTTACAAACTGACCATGGAAACCATGTAAAGAACAAAACCAAAAAAATGTAAATAACAAAATATTATAAATAAATGTGTGGAATGATGTTATAAAATGATCATATAAGATGCTATAAAATTTTATTATGATTTTTTAAAGAATTAATAACATCCTTTTAACCATTATAGTGGAGTATAAATTATGTTTAATGTTATGTGAACCCGATGTAAGGGAATTCATAAGCCAATTTCTATTATTGGGATTAACCATCTACATTATTCATTATATGGTATTAAAATTATTGTTTGATGAATTTTTTTAAAATTTTGTGGTATTATTTTTATTTACAGTGTATACAAATAAATATTCCATTCTATTTATTCTTAATGAAATTATATTTTTAAGGGACATTCCTTTTAAAATTATTTTAAAATTATCTTTAAAAAAATTTAAAAAGATTATATTTATTATACATACAGAATGAGTGATTTCTCGTGATTTCATGATTATTTAATAATATGATATGTTCCATGGACATATATTTTCGGTTTTGATCCTATTATATCTCAGGATATGTTGGATTTCTCCCATTACAACTCAATATATGTTGGGTTGAGCCCACGAGTTGAGCCTGTTATAGCTCATGATATGATGGGTGAGACTCATTATAGCTCTCCAATGCATTGGGTACTCTAGATATAGAATTTTAATGAATGATTATTCCATTTATAAGGGTGATTATAGGAGTGATTGTTTTAATATTTCCCTAGGAAATAACATGATGTTTCTACACATTTAAATAAGTTTTATATAAAATAGGTTTTATTGGTTTTTATAATATCATTTGAATAAAGATTTCTTTATTTATATCCCTCACTGATATTGTTGTGCTCATCCCAAGTTTTTTCAATGTTTTTCACAGGATATAATGATGTGTAATAGAAATAAGGAATTTATGTTAATTGTTATGATGAATTTTCAATGAAATCATGCATAATTTAATTTTTTTATATTTTTGAATAAATGGATATTGTTTTATTTGTATCCCCAATTATGGTTTTGGGATGTTATGTATACTATATGTACTAATTCTATAAAACACAAAAACTATAAATATTCTCAATTTTTAAGAATCTACATACTTGTCTAAAACTCAGGAATATGTAATATTTTAAGGCTGGGTCCTTATAGTTTGTATCAAAGGATGGTTTACCATACAGTAGGGGGTTACGATTATGTTAATAGAATACCATAAAATATTTTTAATTTATAGTTTATTGAAATGATATAGATTTTAAGTATTATAATTTTGCATCATCTAAGATATATCTGTTTAGAATGGATTTCCACCGATGACATCAGGAAGTGGAAGTAAGAAGGCACTATGAGGATAATATCTATCAGAATCTATAACTTGGAATGGTAAGAATCAAAACTGAGAAGTTTGTGAAAACAATGGCTCAATTGAATCAGGTAATAAATGTTACCGATATCCATGCAAGAGAGGTAACAGATCTACCATGACGAAACATTTATTTTGTGGAGAATTTTATGAGGAAACATCCTCCATCATTCTGTGGAACCATAGATCTAGTGATAGTCAAAATACTGATCAAATATTTTGAACAAATATTTGAAGTCATGGTATGTTTGTCTCATTAAAAGGTAATACTATCCATTTATCATTTTGAAGGTGAATATGGTAAATTGTCATCTCTGGTAAAGAATACAAGATAAAGAGATGACCTTAACTGTCTGAAATTGGATGATTTTAAGAGAATTATTTTGGAACAAAATTCCAAAAAATGTTTGAGTCAGAAAAAAAAAGAAAAAATTGATGGAAGTGAAGAAAAAAGATGATGATTATATATAATAATATCAATATAATATTACAAGAGTTTTCTATTACATACAATAGTTTACTCGAATTTTTTTATTAAAATTAATAATATTTACTCTAGTTTGAAACCATTTTTATGAAGAGCTTTGGATTCACAAGAGTTTAAAATCTATAAGAAACATGTTCATTGTGATGAAAAAGTTGAGATGGAGTTTTCTAACACGTGTGTGCCTTGTGATGACATGAATAAGAATCGGTCATGTTTATAGGTATTGGGGAATAATTAATCAAATAAATCTGGTGGTATGAAAGTCAATTTTCGTTATCTTGAAATGTGTGGTAAATAGTATCCTGGTGAATGTTTTATAAATTCTAGGAAATGCTACTAATATGGAAAGTATGGGAATATATCCTGTGAGTGGAAGGAAAATGATCTAAAAATTAATGATATTCATATTGTGATTTTATTTAACTTTATTGAATTTTGTCATTTTCTAATGTGTGTCTTAAACTTGTCACTCGAGTATGAAATCTGCACAATTGGAAGAATAAGGTTGCTGAGAAATTTGTTTAAACCACTTCAGAAGATGATGAGCCATCAAATTAAGTGGTATAATGTAGATTTATTGTTTTTCATATTTTGAAAATGTGTTGTTAGATTCAGTGTCTATACATTCCTTCATTTATAAGAAATTGACTAAAAAATTGGGAATTATGCCTCATGAAATGAACCCAGAACTCAGGGTAAAGACACCTAGAAGAAATATTTTTGAAAAAAGATATTATAATCTACCTATCATTTCCTATTAAATGATTTTACATGAAAATTTTGTTATTTTTTTTCTAGTGGAGTTTCATGTAATTCTGGGTATGGACTAGATTTATTATTTATCATACTAAAATAGGTTGTAGAGAAAAAGATTTTTTTTTTAAATAGATTTTGTTTCTGTACAAAAATTATCCTATAAAATTTCTAAGAAATTATAAATATAAAAATAAATGTTATCTTACTCATATTTTTGAAGATAAAGAAACTATCCATATTAATGATTTTATTATGATAAATGAATATATAGATATCTTTCCTAATGATTTTACTGGTTTTATTCCTGATCGAGAGGTTGATTTTTCTATTGACTTATTTCCTAATGCTAAGACAACTTCTAAACCCTCATACCAAATGTCTCAAATGGGACTTCTTTAATTAAAAAAGAATTTGTAGGAATTATTAGATAACAACTTCATTCAATCCAATACATCACCATGGGGTTCTCCTATCTTGTTTGATAAAAATAAATTTGGTTCAATAATACTTTTCATTGAAAATAGAGTATTGAATAACATAACTCTTAAAAAAAGTATCATTTCCCTCATATCAATGATTTTATTAATTAGCTCATGGGAGCATAGAATTGGTCAAAGGTTGACCTTAGGTCGAGGTACCATCAGTTGAATGTAAAGGATATAGACATCCTAAAGAAGTTCTTCCATACTAGATATAGTAATTATGAATTTTTAGTTTTTCCATTTGGGTTAACTAATGAACCTATTAAATTCATGGATCATATGAAGAAAATAATTCATGAATTCCTGGATAAGTTTGTGGTTTTCTTTATTGATGACATTCTGGTATATTCTAAAAATATAGAAGAGCTTGAAAAACATCTAAGGGATGTTTTGACAACCATAAAATAAAAAAACTTTGTTGAAAATCCAACAACTGTGAACTCTGGTTGCAACAAATATATTTCCATGGTCACATTATGTCTAAAGATGGAATGATTATTGATCCTACTAAAACAAGTGTTGTTGAAGAATGTCCAATACCCACAAATATTACTGAGATTAATAGTTTTCTTCATTTAGTAGAATATTACTAGATTTTTTTTGAAAAACATTTCACGGTTATCTATCCCACTGAATATGTTAACTCGAAAAAGAGTTGAATTCATCTGGAAAAAAAGAATGTGATAATTTTTTTTAGGATTTGAAAGGAGTAATGGTGAATTCTTCATTTTTGACCATGCCATTTATAAGTGCTGACTTTTTCATCTACAATAATTATTATTTTAAGGTACTTGGTTTTGTTCTTATGTAGAATGATCAGGTAATTTATTATGCCACACATTAGTTGAAACCTCGTGAGTTAAATTACACTAAACATGATTTGGAATTAATTGTTGCTATTTTTTTCATTAAAATTTCGAAGGTATCATCTGCATGTAGAAAAATTTAAAATATATATTAATGATAAATTTTTGAAGTATATATTTACTCAGAACGAATTACACAGGAAACTGAGATGGTGGCTGGAAGTAATCAATTATTTTTATTGAACGATTAATTAGTATCCTGGAAAAGAAAACATAGTGGACAATGAATTGATTCTGAAAATTAATGCTACATTAAATAGGATACATTTAGAACATTACCCTTTGTTAAATTATTTAAAAAACTATGGTTTGGATGTTTTGGTGCAGAAAAATTTCACTGTTTTGTTTCAGGTTTCAATGTAGTCATCTCTGTCAGACATAATTATGAAAGCGTAGGGAGAAGACAAAGTGTTATAGAAAAATGTTGAATTAATTAAAAGTGTTATGTTACCAAAATTTAACCATGATAATTATTGTTTTTTATGTTTGAGATTAGGTTATGTGTTTCTTGTGATTTTCAGCTGATGAATGAATTGTTATGTAAAGATTATACTTCTCTATTTTTAGTTCAACCTAATAGCACAAATATGTACACATATCTTCATGTGTATCACTAATGGGTGTGAATGAAAAGAGATATTGATGATTTTATGATGAAAATTTTGACATGTAAATATTTTAAAGTAGTGTAGTTGTTAATAAAGGGAATGAGTCAACCCATACATGTACCAGAGTGGAAATAGTAAAATATATCTACGGACTATTGTGGGACTACTTAAGACATCTTGAGGTAACAATTCAATCTGGGTTATTTTTGATTACCTAAGTAAATATTCACATTTCCATACTAATTGAGAAAATGTGTATTTGGATCAGCATTTTCAATTGTAACTCAAAGTGATTCTATAGTTTCACGGAGTTCCTCATTCCATTGTATCTGACCAAGATCATAGGTTGACTTCTAACTTTTGAAAAGTGCATTAGATGTATTTGGGCATAAAATCAAAATTTCAGCACTTCTTTTCATCCTTGATTTGATAGAAATATCAAGAGAATAATTCAAACATTGTGGGATATGATTATAGAATGTTTAGTGGACTACTAGGGAAGTTGGGATCATCATATTTCTTTAGTTGTGTTTTTTTTATAATAGTAGTTTTCATTTTAGTAGATAGATGGATCCTTTTTAGGCATTGTATGGAAAGTAGTGTTGAACAAAAAAAATTGATGAAGTTGGGGAAATGATATTTATGGGATCCTAATTAGTAGAGTATGTGGCAGAAATTTTTCTGATGATTCAGAAATACATGATGATTTCTCATAAAAGATAGAATATCTCTGCTGATAATAAGAGGAATGGTATTTCATTTGAGTAAGGTTATCATGTTTTCCTTAAATTCTATCCATGGAAAAGTGTCATGATTTTTGGTAGAAAAAGGAAATGTTATTCCACGGTTCATTGGCCATTATGAAATCTTAGATAATGTTAGACTAGTCTCCTACTAAGTATCTTTGCCTCCATGTTTATCTCATGTACACAATGTTGTTCATGTTTGATGAAGAGAAATTATGTGCCAGATTCATCTAATTTTTTGAGCCTATAAGTAGTTCAGCTAGAAGATAACCTTTCTTATTAATAAATACATGTTCAAATTCTTTATCATAGAGATAATGTATTGAAAAATAACTTAATCCACTGAGTAAATGATTTTTTTAAAATCCGAATGGTTGAAGAAGCAATATGGGAATTTGAAAATGCTATGATAGAAAGGTACCCTCACTTGTTTAATAAATAAAATAATTGTATGGACACTATTTCATAAAGGTCGAGAGAATGTAACACCCCATGGTTTTTCAAATAAATTTAATTTATTGAGTGAAATACTAAGTCTCTACATAATGACACTTTGTTTTTAGTAGGTAGTTATAAACTAGGCATTAAACAGAATTTTTCCGATTTTGTGTTTTTAATTTTGAAAAACAGACATAAATGTTTCTAGTCAGTAATTTTTTTAGAGTCTAATAAGACCAACCTAATATTTGGTAAATAGTAACATACCCTTATGAATAGTGACATACCCTTGTGAATAGAAATATGACCCTTATGATATTAAATTAGATAAATGTATAATAACTTCACCCATGAATGTATATTAAAAAATTCATCTTATAAGTGATAATATGATCATTATATAAGTATTAGTATTTTGAAAATAAAAAATATTTAATTTTTATTTTATGATTATATTAATAAATCAAATGAATAATTATTTTCCTGAAATTTAATTATAAATTATTTTCTTATGGTTATAAATTCTTTTTATGATACCTAAATTATTTATTCATAGTATGAAAAAATGATGTATCGTTTTAATTTATTAATTTTCAAATATATTTATTTTAATTAAAAATTAAATTGATCAAATTTAAATTTTTATTGATAAAATGGATTTAATTTTTAATTTTACATGTTGAAAAATGGTTGTGGTAAAATTTTAGGATTTTTATAAATACATGAATTTTTGGTGATTAGTGAAATTTAATAATTTATGTGATGTGCTAAATAAATGAATTTGTGCATCATACATGAGTAATGGCTGATACAAATGGAAATTAGTTTAAACTCACATGCACTTATTACTATTTCTTATCACAATAATCAAGACTATTCATTTTATTGAGATAAAATATATAACTAACGAATAAAATAATGGAAAACCCTCGTCTCAACCAATATAAATATGACCCCTCTTACTATCAAACCTTTAAAGCATTTATTGTTGCCTAAATTAATTCCAATATTATTCCCAAGGCTCTTCCCCACTCCCATGAACTACTGGTATCACCAAAATGCCAATGTCGAGGGCCTTATAAAGGATATCAAGGAGAAGAGCTCAATAGGTAGAAGTCCTCTTTCTTTTTCTTTTATTTTCATTTCAATTATTTTTCTTCTCTTATACTATCACCCACTCCCCTAATCCAAGAAGAATTAATTCTCCAGTATAATATATATATAGTAATTTTATCCTGTTTATCAGAATTTCATCCAAAAAAATCTTCTCTTATTCCTCTTATTCTCAAAATAAAAGCATCATCTGTGATGTGTCAATTTACCAACATCATGAACAATGTGTCTTCAATTTCCCTAACATATGACCAATATACTCCTAAAACCATTAATATGGTTAAATAATATTTTATTATACATATGATATGATATATTCTATTATGGACCAGTGTTTAGTCATTCCCATAATTGATAAAACAAAGGGGGTTCGTAATGATCAAAGTTTCCCAAAATAAACTAACGATTATCACAAATGATTTATCAAATGATTCATACTCAAAGCATAAAACCAAAATGATTTATGGAATAATTTAATATTTTGGAAATATGTTAATAAAATATCATTTGACATCAATATTTTTTCTTCCATTCGAAAAGAATGTTCATTACGAAAAAACTAGGGAAACCACTTAAAAACTCACCTAAAAAAATTAATTAACAAAATATTTTAAATAAATGTGTGGAATGATGTTATAAAATGAACATATAGGGTGTATTAAACATTATTGAACTTTTTTAAACTATTGATAACAGTATTTTTACATTTATACAGGATTATTAATTATGTTTTATGTAATATGAATGAAAGGTAAGGAAATTTATAACTTGTTTTCCAGTATTTGGGTTAACTTTCTACTTTATTCATTAGGTGGTATTAAGACTGTTTTTGTGATTAATTTTTTTTTTATTTTTTATTATGTGTATTCACAGTGTATATACATATCCTTTACATTATATTTATTCTCACTCAAATTATATTTGTAATGTACTTTCCTTTTAAAATTATCTTATGTCTCTTTAATGAAATTCTAAATGATTGTTTTTATATATATATGGAATGAGTGATATATCCTGATTTCATGATGCTTTATTACTATGATATGTTCCATGGACATAGTTATTTTGTTTTAATACCATTATAGCTTATGATATGTTGGGTTGATCCCATTATAGCTTAATATATGTTGGGTTCATCACATTATAGCTTGAGATATGTCGGGTTGAGCGCATTGAAGCTCAAGATATGACGAGTGTACCCAATTATAGCTCTCTAATTCATTGGGTACTATTGATATAGAATTTGATGAAAATATTATTATATATGTGAGGGTGATTGTATGAGTGATATGGTAAATATTTCCCAAGGAAAACTACATGATGTTTCACCACATGTTCATGAGTTTTATATGAAATGGGTTTTATTAGTTTTTATGTTATAATTTGATTAGAATTTTTTTATTTATATCCCTTACTATTATTTTTGTGCTAATCCAAATTTTATAAATGTTTTTCATAGGTTATACGAATTTATAATAGATAGAGGTAATTCAAACTATTTTTTATGAAGATTTTTCAAAGAAATCATGTTTTATTAAAAAAAATATTTATATTTAGGAAGAAATTGATACAATTTTCATGGTACACTCATTTATGATTATGGAATGTTGTGTTTGTTTTATGACTTAATTCCCGAAAACTCATAACCTAAAAATATCTCCAATGTGTATGAATGTATTTTGTTATCTAAAACTCATGAGTATGTCATGTTTTAAGGTTGGGTCCTTATACCATACCTTCATACTTTCATAGTGGAAGAGGATTATAGTTGTCACAGGAACCATATGGGCCTGTGTGTAAGGCCCATTGTGTGACTCCTTAAATGAGAAATGTGTGTCATGTCATTTAAGTTCCACCTTGATGTTGGATAGAGAAATCAGTGGATATAGAATGATTTATTACGAAGTATGAGAATACACATAATTTCTATATGTGATGAGATTTGAATACTCATTATTCATCTATGTTAAAAATATAGATATAACCAATGTCAGTTGATCTGTTTGATTATAGCCATCAGATCTCCCATACTATTGATTCAAAAGAAGTCGTATATATTTTTCCATCCACCATTATCTTCCTCTTTCAAATAATCCTTTTGAGAAGTTACTGAATCACGGTGATATTATCCCAAGTCCACAATGATTAATATAATGTCTAAATGACGAGAAAAACTTTTCAAATGAATCATTATAATTCATTTTCATGATTCAGGTAAATAATCCAACTATAAATTTTTATCAGAACTGAAAATTTATTTGTAGGAGGTCATTTGAGCTTGGCTGTTCAGGCATATGGTCTGTATGCATTCATGAATTCATGAACATTGGGTTCTCATTACAAAGGTAATGCTCGATTGCAAACCAAAAATTCCATTTTCCCCAGTGTCATTTAAATCTGCATTTAATGAATTTAAATGTCGATATCTCAAGTGATATTCACATCCAACTTCACAATAAATATTTTTTTAGGATTTTAGTTTGTGGAAATATGGTGAAATTTCTGTAGTTATAAGAAATAATTGTTGAGGCATTGATATGTAGGAAAGTACTTCTGATCAAATATTTTCAAGACTTCTTGGTTTATCTATAAAACATAGTATCTCTAATCTTATATTTTTCAAAGTTTAAGAAAACTTATCTTGATAAATAGATGCCACTACGAATTTAAACTTCTAGGAACCATTTTGTCTTCATAAAGGATATTTTCAGACCTTGTGTGAAGATGCTTTGTACACTTCATGAAGAAGAATAAACACTGCATTCACACAACTGGTTTTTAACATCTTTGTCTCAGTTTTTGAGGACATTTATTATTGTGAGCTAGTGAATGAGTAGATTTATCTCACATTTATTCCAAAATAATCCAATATGTTAATCCCAAGGCTTGATAAAGGACACATGAGCTAATTGTTACTATGTTTCAATGATAACGATTCCCATTCTTGTTCAAGGACGAAGATAAAATCATTCAGGATTTCATGTGATAGTTTATGAATGCATGTGCATGTTGTTCAAAAACAAGTTGATACCTAAACCTATTAATTGTTTGAAGAGTGTGAATAGGTAGTGAAAATGAATTTGACAATGTGAATTTTTAAATGAATAAGTAAATTAGAAAATACAGGTGAAAAGTGTTTCAAACAATTAAGTGTACTTTCTGAAGGCGTGCATATGATTTCAATAACTAATCTTGTATTCATGCCAGAGTAACTCAAAAAAAATTCATAAAATGATAAATATAAAAATTGATATGGTTAATGCACATTCAAAATGCATGTATTGAGTTAATAATTTAAGAGGAGAAGAATCAGAGTTTGTGTGAGGACATTAATGAATGAATTGATACTCAATGTATAGTGATGACTAGTTTCATTAAATATTGGTTGAACCAAGGAATAATAAAATACATATGATAAAATCATGTGTTGATATTTAGTCTTAAATAAATTTAATAATACATTATTACTCAATTTCATGTAATTGTGTGTCCAAGAAGAATAAAGAGTTAACACATAATGATTGATTATTATTCAGAGAAGAATAAATATGATGATGTTGTTTTGAGCTAGTATTTATTATTTTGAGAATCACAATTGAGTTTTGTGATTCAATAAGGATTGGGTGAAGTTGACTCAACACAATTGGTTTTTTACTAATGAATTAATTGAGACGAACATAAGCAGAAGTGTCTAGACAAGATAATATCAGTTGATTATAATTCTGTTCAGGATGAATTTTGTGTTCGTCATTTTATTACACATATATTATTATGACTAACAGAAGAATATTGTGCCTAATTTTGTTTTCTTTTATATAGAGTTGAGAAGAGTATCATTCATGTTGTTGTGCATGTATAAGGCAAATAAGAGTATTTTATAATAAAAAAGCATCATAGTGAGATCCAATAGTTCTTAATAGGTAGAATAGTTTGTTGTTGTTACAAACCTTTATCAACAAAGAGGATAGATCTTTAGAGGAAGAATAAAGATCTACCCAACTACTATAAAACATGCACTGTCAATTGATTATAGTAAAATTGATGTGAAATGGTATTTCCTACAAGTTGTAACTGCATTCAAATGAATACATTATAGTGGTTGTGTGGTCATGATCATTTACAATCTATGCCAAGGAATAACTTGTCTTATTAAACACTGATCCTTGTTAAAATATTTTGTGCTATTTTTTACTTATTTAATATTCATGCATGAAACACCAAAAAGAAAATAATTGAATCAGGATCCTAACTGGTCAAATAGATAAAGGGGTAAAACTACTAATTGTATAAAAAGTCTCCAGCACTTATTCACCCCTAGTGTTTGGAATTTTTAAATATGGCCCTTTTATAAACAAATATTTAGTCCGGGAAAGGGGATACTTGTTTATTATCATGTTTATATTGAGTTCAAAAAAAATAGAGAGGAACGTTTGACCTATCCTTCTTCATAAAGAAGAGGACTGGTGCACAACAAGGTGAAGCACTCAATAATATTTGAAATATTTCTAGAATATTTTGACACTTCTTATTTTGATCTTATAATTTAATACTAGCTACACAGTATGGATTCTTGGAATTGTGTAAAGTTCCACGTATGAGTTCAACTGATAACTCAACTTCTCGGTTATGGGAAAGATAAGGATGATCATCAAGGAAAACATTATTTTAGTCCATCATAATGGTTAGATCATAGAGTAGTATTAACTTATTTGTATCAATCATCTGAAAATTTTGATCTTTCTCATAAGGAAATAATTTTCATTATTGAGAATAATATTCAATATGAGGTTCATACTCTTTCTTACACTTGTATAGAGTAGAAGTATTATTTGGGATATAGATATTAATTTCGATATCCTATAATTTTATTTTGGATTTATATAATGATATCCAATCCATTACAATAATATACTTAAATTCTAAAAATGTATGCATGAAAAAATATTTTGGGAGGTTCATTCGAAAAACATAGACTAAGGAAGAGTTATATACTTTGGATGAAATAATTTCCCAATTTTTTATTTTTATAGATAACTCAACCACAATGTATCACCATGGTTTCTGAATATTTCTAATTAATATGTGTGATATGAAAGAATTTATAGATAAATAATTAAATAATACGTTATCCATTAATGAATTAATCCAAAGTATACATGTCACTTTTTCATTATTATAGTCCCCCAAGGTTATAGTGATAACATAAGATCTTCCTTTCTCTCTGGGCCATGGATGTGGTTGTCATTTATTATATCTAAAAAACTATTTGTTAGGGAATAAAATTTCATTATTTCTATGTTTCTTTAGGTCAAAACACTAATCTATAAGCTATGTTATAATCATAACCTTCATTATTTCCATCACATAACTGGGATTCTTCTTATACTATAGACATTTATTATCATGATTCCCATATTTCCTAAACATGAAGTATTTTTATCATTCCCATAAGGTACTATGTAGGAGTATTCATCCCATAGTTTTGATATGTAGGAAGTTGTGTTCTCTTTCCTCCATGGGATTTATCATTTCATCCCCAAAATTTAAATTTCATTTTTTACTTCTCATCTCTATCCCCTCAAAACAGTTGAGAATCAAAAATCTCAATCACATCCCAAATGGAATAATGAACAACCACTTCATAGTTTTCAATGTCATAAAATATTAAATCATTTCATTGAATAAACATTAATCCACTAAATAATCAGTCCACCTTACATTCAATTTTGACAAAAAATCTAGAGGCATACCATGAAATTCATGTGATGTTTTTCTCATACGACTAATATATTCATCTTCTATTGACACTAGTCCAATGAAATCTCTATTCATTTTAATATGGATATATCAAAAAAAATATTATTTGGGAAATATTTTCTTGAATCCTTCACATTTCATGGATTTGATTTCCTCTTATGCCTTCATGTTCTTGATCAGTGACTACCACTTATCAGCTTCCCCCTCTGTACGATAAATATCCAGTATGAATTACTCATATTTTGAGAATTATAGGATAAGGATTATATGTAACACCCCGAGAGTTTATGAAAAATATTCTTTTAATTTCATTAATATCTTGTGTTGTATACTACACCAAGATTACCTTGCGCTATACGCAACACCGTATTAGCTTGCAGTATACGCAACACTATTCTTGGATCATGTTACACACAATTTTAATAATAGTTATTCTACACAACATTGAGTATATTTATATATATATATTAAATGTATAAATGAAATATGGTTGGAATCTGTTATACAAAATAAAGAAGGATTCTTGCACAACACGCAACCCTGACTTGGCTTGCATTACACGCAATCGCGGCCTTCCTCGATAGCATGTGTTGTACGTAATACCAGGTTTTACTAAACAACGATATATTCTTATAATATTATTATGAACTAGACGTTATGAATATTATTTACTAAATTTTTAATTTTATAACAGTATTATTCATCTTACACATTTTCTATAATGGTATAAGAACAAAATAAATATTTCGGGTAAAATAAGTATTTTTAAAAAAATGCAGTTTTGCCGCCTTTTGATGGCACACCCACTTTAAATATAGCTTTTGACATTTTTATAAGTTAAATATGAAAAAATAAAATTCTTTTTTGGAATCAAGAAATAAAAGATTACTTTGGATAAATTTTTCATATTATTCTGGTAACTTTCATATTTTGATGAATAGTAAAAACACGCTATATTTTAATTAAAAACAACTTTTTTCATCCCAATAATTTATATGGTTAAATTATAATATTGAATGGTTTTAAAGTATAAATAAAATATATTTATACCATTTAATATAATGTATTACATTAGCATTGATTTTACATTAAATTCTTAGGTTAAATCAATTCAATCTTTTGCTATGTTTTAAAGAAAAAACCCGTTTTCTTTCGACAACGGGATTATTTTTGATTTAATTTCTGAACCTTTTGCATATTGAATTTAGAAAAATGTATTCCATATTTGGAATCAGTGGGTCCAAATTATGTTAATAAGCTACTTTTTATTTTTGGGAATTATGAATAGTAACTACGGTAAATTTTATTTACCATAGATAAAGGTAAATCGGGTAATTAAGGGTAAATATAATATTATAAAATTACCCTAACACATGTCAAAATTCTATTGGATGGCTAAAAGTAGACCCATATAACCTAAGGGTCGGATTAGATTCATTTTATGGACTTTTGACCATGAAAATAATTTAATTATTATTGAAACAAAAGAAAGTGACAACATGTCACTCTCTTAAATCTTATAAGTATAATAATTTTAATTTAGTGATAAACATCATAAAACATAGAACATGAACATTATCTAGAAATCTAATAAAATTATCTACATCATGATAATTTATTTATAATTTTTAGGGATTAAATAATTGTCATTAATGGTGATACATTAACGATACAGAAATTATTTATTAAGTGGGAAAAAAGTAATATAGTTTTTATTGAAATAATAATACCCATTAAAAGGCCCACAGACCTGACCAAAACATATTGGTAGTGTATATCTACACCTTAATCATCCAATTACCTGATATATAACCGTTTGGATCCTTATAAATGTGATTATGACACTTATATTATTTTATTTTAAATGATGCCAAAGTTGTCACCTTCATAATTTAATAAATATAACAATTTAAATATTGCTATTTTAAGATAATATATTCTAGTAAAAGTATTATTGTGAATTTTAATAGATTTATATTCATCATAAGATTTTATTTTTAATTTTTATGCAACAAATCAGTATATTAAATAATTTTACAAAAATGTTGTAGTAATTTTATTAAGAGATAAACCATATAAATGGTTTTAAAAATAATAAAATAAATATTATAAGAACTATTTAATGTGATCCACTAATTTTATAGATACATATGACCTTTTATAAATATATTAAAGCTTTTATTTTGAACATATTTTCTGTATATATTTTATTTAAACTATAATAAATGAATAGTGTCATAATTGACACTATTGTTATTTTATAAAAATAACATATTATAAATATGTTTAAAAATCCAAAAAATATTTAAAAATTATAAATTTAACTTTATATGGTATATAATGATATAAAGTAAACAATTATGGAAAATTCACAACAAATAAGTAATTATTTGTTATAATTTAAAATTTAGAATCCTGTTACCACAAATAAACTTAAATAGATTATATAAGGATAAATCAAAATGATAAGGTTTTAAATAAGATCCAAACATGTATAAATTTGATTGGATGATGAGATTACAACCCTATCGCATCTAATATTCGAATATGAGTCATTTTTGGAGGTTTTTAAGTGGGGTTAGATTTATTATAAATTAATATTTTTAAGAATTCTAAAGGTGCCCCTCTCCTCCCTTATAAAAAGGCACCTCCACCCTCTATTCCACACACCACATTGAGCCTTCAAGCTCGGCCAAACCTTGCCCAATTCCCTTCTCCACTTCCCTAGAAACATCCTAGAGGTTATGGTCTTCCTCAAAGACCAATTTTAGTGCCCTAAGAGGAGGTCTCAAAGAGGCTCTTCAAAGAAGAGGTAATTTTCGTTACCGATTCTTTCACCTTTATTTCTTCTTCCACGTCTTCTTCTTAGGTTGTTTCATTATGAAGTAATAACATCAGTATCACTCATATAATAATATGTTATTATAAGTATGAAACGACCCTATTTCACCACCAATACATCCTATGGAAAATGAAATCACCGCACGTGCGTACGTACGGAATACCGTCTCCACGCTGTGGTGTAATCTATTTTCCACCACCACCTTACATGGATGGATATAATGGTTTAAATAATAACTATATATGATTATTGTAAAGTGATATTGATTCTGTAATAGTATACATACACTCCAATAAATTTCCACGATCTTCGGAACAATATCATCGCTCGTGCGGACGTACAGAATACCATCTCCATGATGTGATGAGATTCATTCTCAATGATTAACCATTCATAAAAGATTATAAAGTATATATAATAAGTAATCATGAAATATATGTCATAGTAATGATACTGGATTTATGTATATATATATGTATGTCATCCAATTAATTCCATTCAATTCAATGAGGAAATGAAAATAATGTTCATGCGTACGTACGGCCTACCGTCTCCATGAACGGTGTATTTATTTCCATTTATCAATCTATAATATTTATGTATATTATGAATATATATTTCATATAAATAATGTTTTACATTCTGGATGTAAGTAATCATGATCTAAGTAATCATATGAATAATTACAAGTCAAAACACGGACGAAAAATGAAATGATTTTACCCAGAACGCTCTTTAACATGGAATTTACAAAAGAACGGGTAATATAAATTCATATGTGAACCATATATGGTATAATAACAATTAATATGATTCTGTAATAAGTCAATAACATTATTTAAATCATTATACAGGAGGTTCGGATACGTACGAAGCATATCGGACCTAAGGTAAGGGATAATTTTGCAAATCTCATTTTTATCCGAGATTGATTATTCTTAAGTATTTACTGGGGTTATTGTTATCATCCATGTCCATGCTTTATAAAATTGTATTAATGTATGTTTAAAGTCTTTTTTAACCATTTTTGACTTTTACTACATGTTATGTATGAAATCTTTCTTTTACAAGGTACTTTTTGACTTTTCCATCCAAAGTACGAGAAGAATGTTTTTTATCTTATATGGCATGAAAGGATTTTTACGGTTTTATAAAGCCATATTTTCATGAAGATTCCTCCAAAATATTTCATGAATATTTTCAACAAAATCCTTTTCTTTCAAAATTGAATGACATTTTGTGAAAGGAAAATGATTTTTAAGAAAAAAGGATATTTTCCTCAAGAATTCATTTCAAGTGTTTTATCAAAACCATTTTCCATCTAAGATGACATTATTTTCATATGTTTATGTTTCAAGTATAATGTCTCTATGATTTACATGGTTTAGATTTTATTATTATGAAATGATATCCATTTCTTTTATATGGATTATGTGATGATGTGATGATGTTTATGAAACCCATTTTATTTATTGGGTTATTATGAATGATGTATGTTTATTTTGTTGCACAAATAAAAATGATTTAATTATGAGATGGGTGGGACCTATATCTCCCTCCAATGCATTGGGTAATGATTTATATCTCGTGAGATAGACATGGCTGGAATGGAAAGTTAAACCGGTTCAGTAATACAGGACTGGAACGAGGAGTGAACTCGATTCAGAAAGGGACTTTGTCCACTATGATGGTCTTGGTAGCAATGCCTTGGCTACTATGGAAATCATATCATGTGCTTAGTGGTTTCCACAATTACAAGTTTTATTCCCATGCTATTTTATCATTCTTAATGTTTCTTTATGATCTATGCCTTATGTACTTCCATGTTTTATGTCATTTCTCAAGATTCAAATTTTAAACATTATGTTAATGTTTTTAAGTTCAAATGTATATGGTATGTTTTATTTTATCCATGCTTACCCTTACTGAGCATTTGAGCTCACCCTTTTTATGTTTTCTTTTCCCCATGATATAAAGAAAGGTTTTAGGTAAGAAAAAAAGGGGAAGATCTTTATGGGAGATGTTGAAGATCTTTTACCACGATTAGAAGATTACGTTCCACGTTTCCAAAGACACTAAACTATTACGGTCCTTGTGTGTCTGTTTTTGTTATGTATTAAGTATTCCGATAAAGTAATTTAATGTCCATGTACGTCACGCTTTGCGTCTCTAAAGTTGGTATCAGAGGAACGGTTTAGTCAACCATTGGAAACTAGGATGCAAAAACGTTAGTGAGATTCCTAGAGATATTTCTAAGGTTTGTCTAGGGATGTCCCTAAGGATAAGTATACCTATAGGATACAGTCCTAGAACTATGGTAACGATCATAGAATTTAACCTAAGATGTTAGATATTGAGAATACTCCCCCTTTACTATGTTGTTTTCCCTAGAATGATTTTTTCCTCTCACACTATTCTTTTTGGGTTTTAGAAAATGGCTGGAAATAGGAAGACTCATGATAATGGAGGATATGATAGACAATGGAATGATTTTCTTCATGAGAAACCAAATGAAACGGGATCTGGAATTCCAAACATCGTTATTATGCCTAATCAAAAATCTCATAATATGATCAATAATCTCAACATTGGTACGTTTCCTGACTCATATAATAAGAGAAAGATGGAGTTTCATGATAATCATAGAGGAAAGAAAGTTCAATTTCCCTCATGTAAATCATGTGGGAAGAGGCATCAGGGAGATTGTTTCAAAGGAACTGGAAGATGCTTTGGGTGTGGAAATGAAGGACACAAAGCCAGTAAGTGCAAAGGAAAAGGTTCATTTAACACCATGGACAACGATAATGGTATTTCTACGACATCAACATTGATTAGATGTTTTAATTGTGGAATGTACGGGCATTTTGCAAACCAATGCCCTAATGGAAAATCTCATGAAGAGAATCAGCATGGTCATATGGGTAGTATTTATGTGGATGATGATGAGGAGACTACAAATGATATATGAGATAAAAGAAGTGTTGATGCTCAGTTGGTTGTTTTAGAAGGTAGTGGAATGATTGTATGTTTATCGGGAGTTATGTTGTATAGTTAATGGTACTATAGAATAAAGAATCATCTAAGGATTTTTATACTATTGTTTTTCCTAAAAGTATTTGAAAGTATATGTTTAATGGTACTAGGAACCATGGATGTTTATTCAGATATTTTTTTAAAGTAGATGATATGCACATAATGAAGGAATAAGAAGATAATGAGATGTTTGATTGTATTCATGAGCTCATGATTGATATAAGAACTAAGTGATATCATGGTTTGAGTATATAGAATTTTGAGGATTTTGGTATGTGGAAAGTGTTAACTTTTAACTGCATTCATGTTTTCACTAAGGTTCAATGGGTATTCATTTTTCGAGAGAATACATGATTAAGGCCTTCGAATGTTTGGAATGTGACCAACAAGACATATCTTATGATATATGGGGATCAACGATGCTATTAAATCTCTGGTAATCGTTTTCACTATATTATGAGAGTGGAATACAGTATTATGGATAAGCCTAAAGATTGGAATGGATTATGTTGGACATAAGTTAGTATTATTTAAGGATAGAAGTTTTTTCGATATTATTGATGGGATGTTATAGTAATATAATTTTAGAAAAAGGAAAACCTGCAGGACGGGCGACATCCCATCGCGTCGGACAAGGCTGTGGGAATCGAACCCACAACCGAAGTGCGACTGGCCTTTATTGCCAACCACTGGCCTACAGGAAGTCCCTGGTTAGTAGAAACTAGTTTTACATTATTAAGTGGTATAATAAATGAAGTATAAGTTCATTTTTGGAACCATATATGATTATTCTAACCATAATATGGACTTATAACTTTTGATAACCTTTTGTTTGAAAGAGATGGAATGACCCATCATTCTATCACATGATCTGCTAACACATCCCAAATAACATATTCAACTTCATTTCTTTAAGGGATGAAGTGGAAATTGTTCAATTCACAAACAACAATGAGATTGTACCAAAATCATGCAAGTATTTCTTTTAATTCATCAAATTTAGGTAAATGATCTTGAAAACCAAAAATGCTATCCTAGTTCCTTTATATCCGATGAATCAGATGGTACCTTAGATCATCACAAATCAATAGCTTTGTGATTGTTGGCTTTTTCATAGTCATGTTCTCTACCACTCTCCATCAGAACATAATGGTTAGATTTTTCTTCCATATCCATATTTTCACTGATGTTCTCCTACGTGGAAACCTAGTGATGAGTTAATTTGGATAACCGTTACATTTCATACTTTAGTTTTTAAAGCCATGTTTTGGTATTACTTTTTACAATGTGGGTTTCTATTAAACAAACTTTCAAGTAGTAAACCATTTATAACCCCGACGAATTTCGAGGGAGAAATTCATTATAAGGGGGTAGAATGTAACACCCCGAGATTTTATGAAAAATATTATTTTAATTTCATTAATGTCTTTTGTTGTATTATACACCAAGAATACCTTACTCTATACACAACACCGTATTAGCTTGCAGTATACGCAACACTATTCTTGGATCGTGTTACACACAATTTTGATAATAGTTATTCTACGCAACATTGAGTATATATATATATATATTCAATGTATAAATGAAATATGGTTGGATTATGTTATACGAAACAATGATGGATTCTTGCACAACATGCAACCCTGACTTGGCTTGCATTACACATAATCACGACCTTCCTCGATAGCGTGTGTTATACGCAATACCGGGTTTTACTAAACAACGATATATTATTATTATATTATTATTAACTAGCCTTTATGAATAGTATTAAATAAATTTTGAATTTTATAACATTATTATTCATCTTACACATTTTCTAGAACATGGTATAAGAACAAAATAAATTTTTCGGGTAAAATAAGTATTTTTTAAAAAATACAGTTTTGACGCCTTTTGATGGCGCACCCAATTTAAATCCAGTTTTTGACATGTTTATAAGTTCAATTTGACAAAGTAAAATTCTTCTTTGGAATCAAGAAATAAAAATTTACTTTGGATAAATCTTTCATATTATTCTGGTAACTTTAATATTTTGATGAACAGTAAAAACACGCTATATTTTAATCAAAAAAAACTTTTTTCATTGCAATAATTTATATGGTTAAATTATAATATTGAATGGTTTCAAAGTATAAATAGAATATATTTTTACCATTTAAAATAATGTATGTCATTAGCATTGATTTTACATTAAATTCGTAGGTTAAATCAATTCAATCTTTTGCAATGTTTTGAAGAACAACCTGTTTTCTTTCGACAATGGGATTAATTTTGATTTAATTTCTGCAACTTTTGCGTATTGAATTTTGAAAAATGGATTCCATATTTGGAATCAGTGGGTCCAAATTATGTTAATAAGATACTTTTTATTTTTGGAAATTATGAATAGTAACTACGGTAAATTTTATTTACCATAGTAAAAGGTAAATCGGGTAATTATGGGTAAATATAATATTATAAAATTACCCTAACACATGCCAAAATTCTATTGTAAGGCTCTAAGTAGACCCACATAACCTGAGGGTCATATTATATTCATTTTATGGACTTTTGATCATGAAAATAATTTAATTATTATTAAAACCAAAGAAAGTGACAACATGTCACTCTCTTAAATCTTATAAGTATAATAATTTTAATTTAGTTATAAACATCATAAAACTTCTATCATGAATAGTCTACGGAAATCTAATACAATTATCTAAATGATGATAATTTATTTAGTATTTTTAGGGATTATATAATTGTCATTAATGGTGATACATTAATGATACAAAAATTATTTATTAAGTCAGAAATAAGTAATATAGTTTTTATTGAAATAATAATATGCATTAAAAGGCCCAAAAACCTTACCAAAACTTATTGGTAGTGTATATCTACACTGTAATCATCCAATTAAATAATATATAACCGTTTGGAGCCTTATAAAAGTGATTATGACAGTTATATTATATTATTTTAAATGATGCCAAAGTTGTCACCTTCATAATTTAATAAATATAACAATTTAAATATTGTGATTTTAAGATGATAAATTCGAGTGAAAGTATTATTGTGAACTTTAATATATTTATATTCATCATAGGATTTTATTTTAAATTTTTATCCAACAAATAATTATATTAAATAATTTTACAAAAATGATGTAGTAATTATTTTATTAAGAGATAAACCAAATAAATGGTTTTAAAAATAATAAAATAAATATTATATGAACTATTTAATGTGATCCACTAATTCTATAGATACATATGACCCTTTATGAATCTATTAAAGCTTTTAGTTTTAACATATCTTCTGTATATATTTTATTTAAATTAAAATAAATGAATAGTGTCAAAATTGACACTATTGTTACTTTATAAAAATAACATATTATAAAATTGTTTAAAAATCACAAATATATTTAAAAATTATAAATTTAAATTTATATGGTCTATAATGTAATAAAGTAAAAAATTATGGAAAATTCACAACAAATAAGTAATTATTTGTTATAATTTAAAATTTAGAATCTTATTACCACAAATAAAATTAAATAGATTAAATAAGGAAAAATCAAAATGACAAAGTTTAAAATAAGATCCAAACAAGTCTAAATTTGATTGGTTGATGAGATTACAACAATATATCATCTAATAATAGAATATGATTCATTTTTGGAGGTTTTTAAGTGGGGTTAGATTTATTATAAATTAATATTTTTAAGAATTCCAAAGGTGCCCCTCTCCTCCCTTATAAAAAGGCACCTCCTCCCTCTCTTCCACACACCACTTTGAGCCTTCACGCTCGGCCAGAACCTACCCAATTATCTTTTCCACTTCCCTAGAAACATCCTAGGGGTCTTAGGCTTCTTCAAAGACCAATTGTAGTGCCCTAAGAGGAGGTCTCAAAGTGGCGCTTCAAAGAAGAGGTAATTTCCGTTACCGATTCTTTCACCTTTATTTCTTCTTCCACTTCTTCTTCTTAGGTTGTTTCATTATGAAGTAATAACATCAGTATCACTCATATACTAATATGTTATTATAAGTATGAAACTACACTATTTCACCACCTATCCATCCTATGGAAAACGAAATCACGGCGCGTGCGTACGTACGGAATACCCTCTCCACGCCGTGGTGTAATCTATTTTCCACCACCACCTTACTTGGATGGTTCTAATGGTGTAAATAATAACTATATATGATTATTGTAAAGTGATATTGATTCTTTAATATAATACATACACTCCAATAAAATTCCACGATCATGGGAACGATATCATCGCTCATGCGTACGTACAGAATACCGTCTCCACGACGCGATAAGATTCATTCTCAATGATTAACCATTCATAAATTATTATAAAGTATATATAATAAGTAATCATGAAATATATTTCATAATAATGATACTGGACTTATGTATGTATATATATGTATGTCATCCAATTAATTCAATTCAATTCAATGAGGAAACGAAAACAACGTTCATGCGTACGTACGGTCTACCGTCTCCATGAACGGTGTATTTCTTTCCATTTATCGATCAATTATATATATATATATATATATATATATTCTGAATATATATTATATATAAATCATGTATTACATTATGGATGTAAGTAATCATGATCTAAGTAATCATATTAATAATTACAAGTCAAAACACGGACGACAAATGAAACGATTTTATCCAAAACGCTCTTTAACATGGAATTTAAAAAAGAACGGGTAATATAAAGTCATAAGTGAACCATATATGATATAATAACAATTAATATGATTCTATAATAAGTCAATAACATTATTTAAATCATTATACAGGAGTTTCGGATACGTACGAAGCATATCGGACCTAAGGTAAGGGATAATTTTGCAAATCTCATTTTTATCCGAGATTCCTTATTCGTAAGTATTTACTGGGTTTATTGCTATCATCCATGTCCATGTTTTATAAAAGTGTATTAATGTATGTTTAAAGTCCTTTTTACCCATTTTTTTACTTTTACTACATGGTATGTATGAAATCTTTCTTTTACGAGGTACTTTTTGACTTTTCCGCCCAAAGTATGAGATGAATGTTTTTTTAACTTATACAGCATGAAAGGATTTTTACAGTTTTATAAAGCCATATTTTCATGAAGATTCCTCCAAAATATTTCATGACTATTTTCAACAAAATCATTTTCATTTAAAATTGAATGACATATTGTGAAAAGAAAATGATTTTGAAGAAAAAAGGATATTTTCCTCAAGAATTCATTTCAAGTGTTTTATCAAAACAATTTTCCATCTAAGATGACATTATTTTCATATGTGTATGTTTCAAGTATATTTTTTCTATGATTTACATGGTTTCGCTTTTCTTATTATGAAATTATATCCATTTCTTTTATATGGATTATGTGATGATGTGATGATGTTTATGAACCACATTTTATTTATTGGGTTATTATGAATGATGTATATTTATGTTGTGCCACAAGTAAGAATAATTTAATAATGAGATGGGTGTGACCTATATCTCCCTCCAATGAATTGGGTAAATATTTATATCTCATGAGATAGAAATGACCGGAATGGAAAGTTAAACCGGTTCATTAATACAGGACTGGAACGAGGAGTGAACTCGATTCAGAAAGGGACTTTGTCCACTAAGATGGTCTTGGTAGCAATGCCTTGGATACTATGGAAATCATATCATGTACTTAATGGTTGCCACAATTACATGTTTTATTCCCATGCTATTTTATCATTCTTAATGTTTCTTTATGATCTATGCCTTACGTACTTCCATGTTTTATGTCATTTCTCATGCTTTTGATGTTTAAACATTGTGTTCATGTTTTTAAGTTCAAATGTATATGGTATGTTTTATTATATCCATGCTTACCCTTACTGAGAATTTGAGCTCACCCTTTTTATGTTTTCTTTTCCCCAGGATATAAAGAAAGGTTTTAGGTAAGAAAAAAAGGGGAAGATCTTTATGGGAGATGTTGAAGATCTTTCACCATGATTAGAAGATTACGTTCCAAGTTTCCAAAGACACTAAACTATTACGGTCCTTGTGTGTCTATTTTTGTTATGTATTAAGTATTCCGCTAAAGTAATGTAATGTCCATGTACGTCAAGATTTGGGTCTCTACAGTATATACTCAAAATATTTAATCCATTATCTGTTGATGAGGAGATCAGAATATCTCCTAAACATATGAGACTTTTTCATTTATTAAATTAACCATAAATTTTTATTTTGTAGGATAAGGATGGTGTTCCACATGATTCTATTTATTATTCATAATATGATTCAGTTGAAATAGTAATACTATGAAATCTAATCCCTCTCTCCCATCATGTTAGGAATATCATTAGGGAAACCATCACATTTCCTCTCACATTAGTTGTTAACACGATTACTCCAATTTCATGTTATGAAAAATTAAAAGATAATTAATGATGAGAATACATAAAATGATAAAAATAAAAAAATGGAAAACCATGAACATTGAAGTAATAAATTTTTATAGGAATTTATATCCTAACTTATAAGCCTATAGTTTTTAATCTATGTTATTTATGGTGAAATTAGAATGAGTATTTCTAACCTAAAAAATCTATTCAAATTATTCATAGTTTCTTTTAATGAGTTTTTGTATTTTCGAAATCATATCCAATGGTAGGGTCAAACCAGGTGTACGGAAAGGCCTCCTTTTAATGAACTGTGTATATTCTATATTAAATCCCAAAAATACATTTCATATGTATTACCCCTCGGTATATCTATTCCATATCATTATCTAGTTTTATAATCCAAAGTGTGATTTCATTTCATGGAAACCACTTGCTATATACATTACAAAAAATTTAGGATATTTTCCAATACATATAATTATTACATGGGTGTTTAAAAATTTATCCTTATCCTAATAAAAAAGGACATTCTATGATACCAGTTATAGTGACCAAATAATCTTACACATATTATTACATCTTTTTTAATAAAGATATCAAATAAACAAAAACCAAGTATTGAGAGGACTTGTATCTCTAAAAAAATGTTCATATAAAATTGACATGAGTATAATATAATAATTAATTATTATGATCTTTATAAGGTTTTCATATATCCCTTATATCTTATATAACAATATAGGATATCTTAGGAAGTAAGAAAACAAAAGGGGTGAGCAATAAATCCCATTAAGGAAATGTGTATGATTAGGGAGCATAAAATATTAGTCAAATAGAATATCATGATTTAAAAAATAGAAATGTATATATTAATCATGTATAATATTTCAAGATAGAAGATATAATAATAATAAACTTATGGAATCATTGAAATTTGGAAACAAAATAAGACAATACATGAGTATAAGTCGCAGCTTATTCCAAAACAACATTACATGGTGGGAGAAGTACCATTATGGATTTGGATTATTACTTAACCACATACATATCATCTCATGAGATCTACAAACTAACCAATAAACCATATCAATATCTATGTGAACCCATCATAACATGTACATGAATATGTCTGCCAGAAAAGGATATTAAACAAAATGAATAAACAATAGAATCTCCCATTTAATGAAATGGGTTGCATAATCATGGATTATTGAATAACCCGGTGAAATATCGTAATGGTTTACATGAAATAAGGTATTAAACAATTATTCATTTTTATTGGTGAACAAATTACTATAGGTATTGAAACATGATGTCCATGTGAAGTTAATATGTGAAAAGTAGTCGATAAGACACTATAGAAATAAACATGTTAAGTGGGGTTTTAGGGAAAAGGGTAAAGAGTCTTTAAATAGAGAAATATCATAGTAATTTCATAAAATAATTAATGAAACAAAATTGTATCCATTAAAATTTAATTTCTTCTATAAATATTAAATTATTTACCAAACATTTCACAGATTATTATTTGAAATGTTGTTAGTAAACATATAAGTTCCCTTTACTCGTCTCTTCTTGTTGAATGAAGTTAGGGAGGGAGCCTCTAAAACATGTTTATACCCATATGTAAAGGTGAATTGAAGTAGATATATTTGTATGGGACATATATATAGAATATTAAATAAGTAGATAAGAATAGTATATATAGAATTTGAGGTGAATAAATATAAAGAACAAACCAAAGAAGATAGGTTGGTTAAGAGAGATCACTTACCTCGTGTATAGATCCATTCTACATGTTCAATTAAACTATTGAACTATAAATCTAGAATCAGAAAATAAATAATTTAAAATCATATTCAAATATATCTAATTTATTATCAATATTTTATATTAGTTTAGATTAATTTAATTGATGCATAATTTCTATTTCTATTATCCCAAGGTCATTCATGTCAACTGTTTAGACCACTCGAGTTAATGATAATTATGGGATTTCATTATGAAATTGATCCATAACTACGTAAGTATGGGTTTATATATTTATTTGTTTTCAAAAATTCTAAAATTTTATTATTATTGAAAATTATTCATAAATAATCATGATTTATAGACTATAATCGTTATACACTTATTTCATTTAGGAAGGTTTTTCGATAGTGATGAACTTAATACCTTTTTTAATACTATGGATATGTATAAATTATATAAAATAAAATAAAATATAATATTATTTTTGATACCATTTTAAAAAAATAATAAATAAATTTAAACCATCTACGAAGGAAGTTGATAAAAATTATGTGTGTAGTTTTTTGGGGTAGTGAACAATCCATATTGTGAACAATGTTTTCAATTTATAATGAAATGGGAAGAGGTTAAATGGTTGATATTCAATTAATAATTAAAATTCCATTACAATTTTTATATTTGTGTCATTATTTCATGTTTGATAGTGGTTGTAAGGAGGTAGAAGAATACTGGAATTTAAAAGGCATAGACTTGTAATATTAAATATCAGAAAGTCGAATCACGAAATATCCCTTGAGTCACCTTTGTATTTATTTTGGGGAGGGGAGTGGTATGATGAGGTGGTGGAGAGGGTTCATAATATTTTTGGTAAAAAACTTGTCAAGATCCAAGGCTTGGAGGATTGTGGAGATGGGTGGTGAGGGTTTGTATTTATTTGGGCATGATAGGGGTTTCTTTTGAATATTATATTTAGTAGTTCATTTGTTTTGATGATGAGTACCAATAGTATCTACTCTTATGATTGTAGACAGTAATTAATTCAGGTGAGTTTGTGTAACAGCCTGAGATTTTATGAAAAATATTCTTTTTAATTAATGTCTTGTGTTATACGCTACACCAAAAGGAGCTTGCACAACACGTATCTTTGACTTTCCTTGCATTACACGCAATCCCAACCTTCCTCGATAGCGTGTGTAGTAAGCAATACTTAGTTTCACGAAACAACGATATGCTATTAAAATATTATTAAAACTAGCCGTTATGAATAGTAATAACCACTTTTTAAATTTTAGAAATTTTAGCTCTCAAAATGGACTTCATTTTTGGATTCGGAGTATCGAATTTAGCCTAAGGTGAAATTTTGGTACTTTTCGGATAACTTTCATATTCTAATGAATAGTGAAAATTACTAAATTATAATTAAAAACAAATTTTTTAATCGAAATAATTAATAGTGATAAATCATTAATTTGAGTGGTTTTAAATTATATTTAGAATATATTTTTACAATTTAATACAATGTTGGTCATTGGATGTAATTTCACATTTAAACCAGACATAATCAAGTGTCAATCTTTTGATAGATATTGTTTCTTAAAAACACGCTATTTGTTTTAATAGCGGGATTTAATTATAAAATTAATTAATGCAATTTATATGTTATGAATTTGGTAAAATAGACTTCATTTTTGAATTTGGAATATGAAATATAGCTTAGGATGAAATTTTGGCATTTTTCTGAAAACTTTCAATTTTTGATGAATAGTGAAACCACTAAGTGGTAGGTTAAAAACTGAATTTTGCATAAAACTTAATTTTACCGCTTCTGTGAATGGAATTTCGAAAATCAGACAGACACGGTTAATATCAAGGACTAAAATGTGGTTCAATGAGATGAAAATAATTTTTGGTGAATTGTAACTTTTTACTTTTTTTTACCACGGTTAATAGTAAATAGGGTAACTAAGGGTAAATATGATATTACTATTACCCTAACAAATGTCATAATTCTATTGGATAAGTGTAATTAGACCAAAAACAACCTTATAAATATAATATTACCATTTAGGTCCACTTGGATTAGATTATGACATTTAATATTATTTTATTTAATGAATAGTTAAAATAGTTAAAATCAAAGTTTAATAACTAAAACATTTTTAATATGGGGTTATACATAAGTTAAATTCGACTATAAATATTCATTAGAAAGCTAAAAAGATTTCCTACATAATTATATTTTATTTATAATTTTTAGACTTTAAATAAATTAATTTATTTATGAAACAACGATGATGCAGTAATTACCCTTTTAAGGAAATATTAACATAATTGATGTTATAAATGCTCAAATGAATCTAATTTGAGACTTTTTACGAATTCCACTAATTTTCTAGGTTACTATGATATATTAGTATTGATTTAATCAACTTGTTTAGAACATATAATTCTGTTATGACTTTCACAAAAATCATATATCAAATAGTGTCAAAATTGACACAAAATATTTTTTAAATCAAATATTATATTATTAATTGTTATTGTATTCCTAAAAATCTAAGGTTCGGCCAAATGACATAGATAAGGATATATATATTAATAATAAACAATTTGGGGTTCGTTTGGCATGTTATAGTAAGTGTATTAACCATATAGTGAAAGAAAACAAAAAGACACGGTAAAAGTTAAATTATTTAACTTAGAGTTAAATCTAATTGATAAGGTTAAAATAATACCCTAAACTTGTCTAAATCCTATTGGATGATAGGAGTTTGACCCATACCCACTTTAGCTTCGAAATAAGACCCTTTGGAACCATTATGAACCGATTTTGACTTTAATATAAAATAATATTTTGAGATATTCCTAAGGTGCCCCTCTCCTCCCTTATAAAAGGGTACCTCCTCCCCCTACTCCTCACACCAATTTGAGCACTCAATCTCAGCCAACCCCTGCCAAAACCCCTTCTCCACTTCCCTAGAATAATCCTAGATGTCATGGTCTTCTTCAAAGACCAATCTTAGTTCCCTAAGTGGAGGATTCAAAGAAGCGTTTCAAAGAAGAGGTAATATCCATTACCGATCTTTTCAATTTCTTTCTTCTTCAACTTCTTCTTCTTTAGTTGTTTCATGATAAAGTAATAACATCAGTATTTCTTATATACTGATATGTTATTATAAATATGAAACAACTCTAATTCACCTTCTATCCATCCTACGGAAAAATGAAATCACTGCGCGTGCGTACGTACGGAATACCGTCTCCACGCCGTGGTGTAATATATTTTCCGTCACCACCTTAACTGGATGGGTATAATGGTGTAATGAGTAACTATATATGATTATTATAAAGTTATATTGATAATTAAATAGTATACATACACTTCAACAGAATTCCACGACCATGGGAACGATATCATCGCTCGTGCGTACGTACAGACTACCGTCTCCACGACGCGATGAGATTCATTCTCCATGTTAACCATTTAAGAATGATTACAAAGTATATATAAGAAATAATAATGAAATATATGACATTATAAAGCTACTGGATTTATGTATATATATATATGTATGTCATCTACTTACTTCCATTCAAGACAATAAGGAAAGGAAAACAACGTTCATGCGTACGTACGGACTACCGTCTCCATGAACGGTGTTTTTCATTTCATTTATCTGTATATTATATATACTGAATATATATGATATATAAATCATATTTTATATTCTGGAAGTAATTAAATCATGATATAAGTAATAATAATGTCAAGAACAACAAGTCAAAACACCTACGATAAATGAAACGATTTTACCCAAAACGCTTCTTTACCATGGAATTTACAAAAGAACGGGTAATATAAAGTCATAAGTGAACCATATATGATATCATAACAATCTGTAATAATTCAATGACATTATTTAAATCATTATACAGGAGGTTCGGACACATACGAAGCAAATCAGACCTAAGGTAAGGGAAATATCAAAATCTCATTTTTATCCGAGATTGTTTATTCGTAAGTATTTTTTGGGGTGTATTTTATCATCCACATCCATGTTTCATAAATATGTGATATTATTTCAATCCACCTACAATTGTTTAAATCCATTTTTACCCTTCGGTGAGTTTTTAGTAAAGGATAAGAAAAGAATCTTTTGTCGTTTTTCGTACGAGGTACTTTTTGACTTTTCCGACAATAGTACGAGAAGAATGTTTTTTTTAACTTATACGGCATGAATGGATTTTTAAAACATTATTTCCAAGAAGTTTCCTTTACAAGTTTTCAAGTTTATTTTTAATCAACTTCTTTTAGTTTATAAGTGTATGACATGTTAATAAAAGAAAAGTGTTTTTGAAGAAGAAATGATATTTTCCTCAAGAATGGAGTTCAAGTATTTTATCAAAAATATTTTCCATCTAAGATAATAAAGGGTTCTATTTTTATCCCTATTATTACATTGATTTGATTATGTTGTGAGGGAATTATTTTTATGAAGTCATTTACCTTATATGATTTGTTTTATGATGTCATGATGTTTCAAGAATCCCATTTTTGTTACATGTGTTATGCAATGATGTATGATTTATGATTATGTGGCACACATAAGAAAGGATTCATTATAAGATGGGTGGGACCTATATCTCCCTCCAATGCATTAGGTAAAGATTTTATATCTCATGAGATAGACATGGCTGGAATGGTAGGTTATACCGGTTCAGTGAAACAGGACTGAAACGAGGGTGACTCGGTTCAGAAAGGGACTTTGTCCACAAAGATAGTCTTGGCAATGAGTCTTGACTAACAAGAAATGATTTTCTATGATTATGTGTGTATGCCACAAAGTTTCATGTTTTATGTTATGATTATTGGGATTTCATTTCACTACTATGATTTATCCCATGTTATGAAATTATGCTCTCTTTTGCAGGTTAAGATTTCCAAAAGTTATGTTCTTATGAATATGATGTGATTTATTTATCTTTTTTTACCCTTACTGAGCATTTGAGCTCACCCTTTTATGTTTTATTTTCCCCAGGATATAAAGAAAGGTTTTAGGTAAAAAAAAGGGAAGATCTTTATGGGAGATATTGAAGATCTTTCACCACGATTAGAAGATTACGTTCCGAGTTTCCAAAGACACTAAACTATTACGATCCTTGTGTGTGTGTTTTTGTAATGTACTAAGTATTCCGCAAAAGTAATGTAATGTCCATGTACGTCAGGGTTCGGGTCTCTACAGTTGGTATCAAAGGAAAGGTTTAGTCAACCTTTGAAAACTAGGATGCGAAAACGTTAGTGAGATCCCTAGAGATATTTCTAAGGTATGTCTAGGGATGTCCCTAAGGTTAAGTATACGTATAGTTTATAGTACTAGAATTATTCTAACGATCATAGATTTAAAACTTAGATGTTAGATATTGAAGGTACTCCCCCTTTATTATGTTGTTTTCCCTAGCATGATTTTTGCCTCTCACACTATTCTTTTTGGGTTTTAGACGATGGCTGGAACCCGAAGGAACCATGTTGATCAATGCAATGGACAATGCAATGATTGTCCTCCTGAACAAACAAATGTTATGGGAGATGGAGTGCAAAATCTTATTGCTATACTTACACAAGCTATGAATCATTCTGGACTTCCAAATGAGCAGAGAAGGGAACAATATTCTATTGAGTCCTTCATGAGGCAACGTCCACCTTCTTTCAGTGGGTCTTATGATCCACTTGTTGCTGAACAATGGATCAGTACCACTGAAAAGATATTTTCAGTTCTTCAATGTTCTGAGCATGATAAAGTCATCTTAGCAGTATATCGTTTGGAAGGTGAAGCTGATCAATGGTGGAATCTTATCAAGAATACGAGGCAAAGAGATGAAATTGAGTCCATGGAATGGGACGAGTTCAAGAACTTTTTTTTCAGTAAGTACTTCCCTCGTATTCTTCGAACAAAGATGGAGAAGGAGTTTCTTGAACTAAAGAAAAAGGATGATGAATCTGTTGGTATATATGAAGCGAATTTTACAAGACTTGCAAGGTATGCATCTGGCATTATCATCCAACCTGAAAGTAATGTTGATCGATTTTTCAGTGGCTTAAAACCAAGTCTTCGAAGGGCATTAGCTATAAGAGACTTCAGTAGCTATGAAGAAATTGTGCGTTGTGCTATCAAGGTAGAAATGGAAGTTGGTGTTACATATCAATCTCATGGTTTTGACAAGAAACGAAAGATGGAGTTCAAGGAGAAATCTCAGAATAATGGTGAAAAGAAGATGAATGTTTCCTTATGCACAAAGTGTGGAAAGAAGCATGGTGGAGATTGTCTTAAAGGGACTAGAAAATGTTTTAAGTGTGGAAAAGAAGGTCATCGAGCAGCTGAGTGTCGAAGTAATGGAAAAAGCGTTTCTAATGATGTGAATAAAGCAAACACTACTGAGAACGCACCACCAACACTTCAATGCTTCAAGTGCAAGGAAATGGGGCATTATGCTAATAAATTCCCTAATCCAAGGGTTAGTGATGATCAACATGAGCAACCACTGAAGGAAAAGGACAAAGGGAAGTCACATGCGATCACTATTGGCAATGTTGAATATGACAACGATGTGGTGGAATGATTAAGTGTTTATGTAATGGGATTCCAAAATAATGTTGTATCATTGAGTATTGAAATATTTATTGATGTGCTATTCAAAGTGATTGAGATATTTTTGGAAATAAGATGATATATGCATAATGAAGGGAAAACGAGAAAACGAAATGTTTAACAGTATTCATGAGCTCATGATTGATATAAGGACTAAGTGATATCATGGTTTGAGTATATAGAATTTTGAGGATTTTGGTATGTGGAAAGTGTTAACTTTAAACTGCATTCTTGTTTTCACTAAGGTATTCAAGAGAATACATGATTAAGGACTTTGAATGTTTGGAATGTGACCAACAAAACATATCTTATGATATATGGGGATCAACGATGGTATTAAATCTCTGGTAATCGTTTTCACTATGTTATGAGAGTGGACTGCAGTATTATGGATAAGCCTAAAGATTGAAATGGATTATGTTGGACATAAGTGAGTATTGTTTAAGGATAGAAGTTTTTTTCGATATTATTGATGGGATGTTATAGTAATGTAGTTTTAGAAAAAGGACAACCTGCAGGACGGGCGACAGCCCATCGCTTCGGACAAGGCTGTGGGAATCGAACCCACAACCGAAGTGCGACTGGCCTTTATCGCCTACCACTTGCCTACAGGAAGTCCCTGTTTTGTAGAAACTAGTTTTATTATATTAAGCAGTATGATATATGAAGTATAAGCCCATTTTAGGAACCATATATGATTAATCCCACTATAGATCGACTTATGTATATAAATTTTGCTAACATTTTGAGACAGATGGAATGACCCTTCATTCTATCACATGATCTGCTAACACTTCACGAATAACAAATTCAACTTCATTTATTTAAGAGATGAAGTGGAAATTGTTAAAGGCACGAACAACAGTGAGTTTGTACCAACATAAAGTAAGTATTTATTCTAATTCAAATTCTTTAACTTTAGGGAAACGATCTTGAAAACCAAAAATGTTGTCCTAGTGATCTTATATCTAATGAATCAGATGGTACCTTAGATCGTCACAAATTTATGGCTTTGAGATTACTGGCTTTTCCATAGCCATGTTCTCTACCACTCTCCATCAGAACATGATGGTTAGATTTCTCTTCCATATCCATATTTTCACCTATGTGGAAACCCAATGATTAGTTTATTTGGGTAACCGTTATGTTTCATACTTTTCTTTTTAAAGATTGGTTTTGATATTCCTTTTTACGATGTGGGTTTCTATTAAATAAACTTTAGAATAGTAAACCATTTATAACCCCGACGAATTTCGAGGGCGAAATTCATTTTAAGGGGGGTAGAATGTAACAGCCTGAGATTTTATGAAAAATATTCTTTTTAATTAATGTCTTGTGTTGTACGCTACACCAAAAGGAGCTTGCACAACACGCATCTTTGACTTTCCTTGCATTACATGCAATCCCAACCTTCCTCGATAGCGTGTGTAGTACGCAATACTGAGTTTCACGAAACAACGATATGCTATTAAAATATTATTAAAACTAGCCGTTATGAATAGTAATAACCACTTTTTAAATTTTAGAAATTTTAGCTCTCAAAATGGACTTCATTTTTGGATTCGGAGTATCGAATTTATCCTAAGGTGAAATTTTGGTACTTTTCTGATAACTTTCATATTCTGATGAATAGTGAAAATTACTAAATTATAATTTAAAACAACTTTTTTAATCGAAATAATTAATAGTGATAAATCATTAATTTGAGTGGTTTTAAAGTATATTTAGAATATATTTTTACAATTTAATACAATTTTGGTCATTGGATGTAATTTAACATTTAAACCAGACATAATCAAGTGTCAATCTTTTGATAGATATTGTTTCTTAAAAACATGCTATTTGTTTTAACAGCGGGATTTAATTATAAAATTAATTAATGCAATTTCTATGTTATGAATTTGGTAAAATAGACTTCATTTTTGAATTTGGAATATGAAATATAGCTTAGGATGAAATTTTGGCATTTTTCTGAAAACTTTCAATTTTTGATGAATAGTGAAACCACTAAGTGGTAGGTTAAAAACTGAATTTTGCATAAAACTTAATTTTACCGCTTCTGTGAATGGAATTTAGAAAATCCGACAGACACGGTTAATATCAAGGACTAAAATGTGGTTCAATGAGATGAAAATAATTTTTGGTGAATAGTAACTTTTTACTTTTTTTTTACCACGGTTAATAGTAAATAGGGTAACTAAGGGTAAATATGATATTACTATTACCCAAACATGTAACGCCCCGACCCCAGCTACCCAGAGCCGGTGCGTTACTTCGTAACATTGGCATGATCACAAAAGATCAAGTCTCGAAAGACCGATTAGTTTAGTAGCCTTGGAAACACTAGATACATTCGTAAACGTTACATTACATCATAAAGTGAAAAACTACAATAAAAAAGTCTCCATAGTCCACACTCATATCCTCTTCTGACTATCCCTGCAGGTCATTCATAAAATACTTCTTCACATCCTGGAAAATATTAAAACATTGAAAGGGGTGAGCTCAGATGCTCAGTAAGGATAACAATATTGCGGAAGCTTTCATAAATAAACATAAAAATTTATGGCAATGTATAATTAAAACAAAAGCCTTTTAAACTTGAACATCAACATAATATGGCAAAAGTAAAATTAGATAATGCCATTCACTTCTTCACATAGATATTCTACAGGTCGAATAATCACATGCAATATCAATAACCACTTTCATAATGATGGAATGCATAATGCCAGACTATCATAACCATGTAGCCAAGTCCTCGTGCCAAGACCACAAATAAGATTTTGTCAAGGCCTCGTGCCAAGACACTAGTTTGTCTCATGATACCTGCCGATGCATCGAGGAGCTATAGCGGGCTCCACCCGTCACTTATTAAGTCCAATGCATTCCTCATATGAATAGGTTTAAAAATATCATAAACCATAACATAATCGTATCACATAAAACATGCATAAAAGAAACATAACATTTCCAAATTTCAATCACAAGATATCAATACAACACATTGATATAATAAAAATGCTTTCAAAACCATTTTCAATACCAAAATAAAAGAAAGTTAAAACTTTGTATTTATTTTTCATTAAAAAAAATGATGGCTTGTAGAGGAAGACGAAACGCAAATAATGGTCACGACGGCGGAGAAGTCGTTGTCGCCACATACGTACGACAAAAACATTCCCTTTTTTCATTTAGTAAATGCTTCGTATAAAAAAGATTCCTTTTGAATATATGTAAAAGTCAAAGGGATTTATACACCGTATAAAAGAAATTTGTGTATAAAACAAAATATGCCTCAATGAAAGGAGATTGAGACGAAGTCCTTAAAAAGATCATTTTTAAAATAGAATAGATATATTATGTGTATTCACTATAGGTACACATAAAGAAAGTAAAAATACAAAATAGGACATAATAACATCATGACATAATTTGAAAGTAGAAGATTAACCCAAAGAATGGAAGTTGGGTTAAGAAATTCCCTTACCTCGTGTCTGACTTGACTCAACCGTTCTTTAACCTCCTGAATAATAAACTAGAGTTAATATATACCTTATTAAGAACCATTTTCAATTTCATTATCCTTATTATATCACTTATTACAATGTTATGAACATTATGTAATTATTTAAGTTAATAACGGTCGTTTTGTCGATCTTTGGTACTTGAGTCAACAATAAGCTTCTTATAATTACAAGTTGTTTATGTGGTGAAATATCCATTATATCCAGAATTATATTAATGATTTAGATGTCATATATATCTTATATATCCAGTATATACATTCATTTGTAATATTACGTAACATTTAGAGGTAAGAAATGAAATGCACCGTTCATGGAGACGGTAAGCCGTACGTACGCATGAACGCTACTTTCATTTCAATTTCATATTTAATGGAACTAATTCATAATGATATAAATGTATAATATAATTCCAGTATAATATAGTGTATGATACCATTTACTCCATCCTTTATACATCCCACATATGGCATTAACGATTCAAATCACTTTGAGGGGGCGGTAGTCCGCACTTCCTAAAATGAAATTATCGCGTTTTACCCATAATGGAAATCATAAAGTAAGCCATAAATGAAAAATACAGAAGCATAAGTAAAACATAAACACATTATATATCATATATAAATATAGTGACATCTTAATGGCCACCTTTGAAGGTGTTATATGAGTGTTGAACAATCATCGTTTCGTGAGGCAGAAATTCGCCATCCACAGAAACCGTATGTTCTTTAACCATTAGATGTAGGTGTGTGTAAGTGTAGCTAGAATCCTTCTTATAACAACATCCTAGTATATTGAGGATACTGGTGTTGTTACAAAAGAAATGAATAAAAAGAGTTTAGGGGTTGGAGAAGAAAAATAAAACAAAACAACATTAGAAAAGATATTACCTCAAAATCGGGTAACTCTTTTTGATTTGAGCCCAAGGCTTCCTTGGGAAGAGTTCTGCCCAAAATGAGGCTTCTATGAGTAAGGGAGGAATGTTGGGAGAGTATTTGGGCAGAGGTTGGCCGAGCCAAATGGCTTGAAAGTGTAAATGAGGTGGGAGAGGTGGGGGCCTTTTATAAGTGGAGAGGAGGGGCTCTTTTGGAAATATTGAAATGTTACATTATTTACACAATGCTTTTCGGATTCTAAAGGTCCCACACTTATATAATTCGAGGCTAAGGTGATAAGGTTTCGAAATCTCCTCATCCAATAGGATTTGGACAAGTGTAAGCCTTGGATTTTGCATTATCTTCTCATTTTATTTAAATCGTTAAATAATGAGGTCATCGCCACATCATAATGATGTCATAAATAATTTACTTTATTTAATGTCTAAAAATTATAAAACAAATACTATGATGTAGGAAATCTTTTTAGCTTTCTAATGAATATTTATAGTCAAAATTTGGACTTGTGTAACCCTACTTAAAAATTGATTTAGTAAAACAATTTATGTTAGTGTCATTTTCACTTTAACATTAAATAAAAAGTAATTTATGTTATTTCCCAACAAAAGTGGATCCATGGGGTCCCCAAGTTAGGCCATGGCTTGTCTTGGTCGGCCATGACACAACCAATGAGGTTGGGACATGTGTCTAGGTCATTTAATATTATTAAAGTATTATTTATACCTTAAACTACCCTAATTACCACTAATCGCGATTAAGAACTTAATAAGTTACTATTCACCAAAAAATTATTTTTACCCCATTGAACCACATTTTACATACTAATGACAACCATGTATGTCGGATTTTCAAAATTCAATACACATTAGTGGTAAACTTTTATTTAACTGAAAATCAGTTTGCTTGATTACCACTTAGTGGTTTCACTATTCATCAAAAATTGAAGTTTTTCAGAATAAGGCCAAAATTTCACCCTAAGCTATAATTGATATTCCGAATTCAAAAATGATGTCTATTTTACAAAATTCCAAACATAAAAGTTGCATTAATTAATTTTACAATTAATTCCAGCTGTTACGACAAATAGCGTGTTTTTAAGAAACAATTTATATCAAAAGATTGGCAATTGTTTATGTCCAATTTCAATGTTAAATTAATTCTAATGACTACCATTGGATAAAATGGTAAAAATATTTTCTAATTATAACTTAAAACCACTAAATAGTATAATTTATCAGTATAAATTATTTTGATTAAAAAAGTTGTTTTTAAGTATTTTTCACTATTCATAAAAAATTAGGAGTTCTCAGAACAATACCAAAAATTCAACATAGGCTAATTTCGATATTACGAATACAAAAATGAAGTCCATTTTGAAATTAAAAATTTCTATAATTTTAAAAAGTGGTTATTACTATTCATAACGGCTACTTTGATTAGTCGCGGTGTTTTAGAACTCGAAGTTGCGTTCAATGCAAGCTATTTCATTATTGAATGAGAAGCGTATCGTGGAAGCTCGGGGTGTTACATTCTCCCCTCCTTCAATAAATTGCGTCCTCGCAATTTTAAATTTTTATTGGAAAATAAAAGGTTGAAAAGAGAAAATACCTTTGAGGAAAACCCACATCGGAAATAAGGTTAATAAATATATAACATTAAAAGAAAGCAGGATAAGTACAAAGGTCACCCGATATAGCCCATTATAGGATTCTATGAAAATATGGATATGGAAGAAAAACAAACCATCAAGGTCTGATGGAGAGTTATAGAAAACAGGATTAGGAGAAAGTTTAACCATAAGAAAATCACAAACTTGTGATTGGTTAAACGGTCATTGAATCCCCAGTTGGAAAAGTTAACCGACAACATTTTTGTTTTAAGTTACCTTTTATAATGTTGAGGAATTTATTTAGAAGATTTACTAAGAACGTAAGGGAGTATACATACTTGTTATGTATACTTTCATTCGTTAATAAATTTTTACCACAAACACAACTTTTACTCCAAATGGTAACGGAACTCAAAAATATTCTATTTATCCTAATTGTATAAGGTTCCAAATGTTAACACATACCATTTAGATTAGTAAAACGATTTTGTAATAACCAGGGACTTCCTGTAGGCTAGTGGTAGGAAATAAAGGCCTGTCGCACTATGATTGTGGGTTCGATTCCTGCAGCTTTGTCTGACGCGACGGGTTATGCCCCACCCTGCAGGTTGTCCTTTTCCTAAAACTATAGTATTATAATATTCCTAAAATAATATTCAAAAATGCTTTAACCTTAAACAATACTATCCAAAGATCAACTTAATCCATTCCAACCTTTATAGTTATCCAAAATACTTCTGTCCAACTCACAGTCCAAATTTTATAAGGAAGGTAAACATAATGAAGATCCTTTATCCCACGTAACAACATGTGAACACCTTCATCATGTATTCTTTTTAAACATACTGAATTACCATGATCCCTTATTCCTTATAGAATACTAGATATACTCCTTCTATCCAAAAATGTATACAAAACATCAATCAGTTTCAAGGAAGTTAAGTATATCCAATATAATTTATCCAAATCAATCACGTCTTATTCCAAAATCACAATCTCAGTATCAAAACCATATTATGGTTTATCTTTCTCTCAACCATATATTTTCCAAAAATTTAACCTACTGTGGAGTCACTTTTCTTGGTTCCACACAATCTCAAGTCCTTGATGAAATAGTACTGCAGTACAATCCTTATATACTCCATAATTATTATAACCAGTACATCATTGATACAACACTCAAATTAAAAAAAAATCTTTAATAACAACATAAGAACTCTAATCATTACTCCTCATCTGTGGTAGTATCATAACTTGATTATTATCCAATAACATCATTTGGGGCATGCTCTGATGATTTGGACACTGGTTTGCGTAGTGTCCCCAATCCTTGCAGAAGAAGCATTGTACATTTGAAACCATTTTCTTACCCTTGCAGTCACGCACTTTGTGTCCTTTTTCTCTACACTTATAACAAACTCCCATTCCCTTTAGGCAAGTTCCATGATGTTTCTTCCCACAATTACCACATATTGGAAAATTCTTCTTTCCCCTCATCCCTTTATCCATCATTCTCTCTTCCATCCCTTTCGTCTCTTGCTTCGCTTCAAAGCCATAGGACTCAGAGAATTCTTTACTTATCTTATTAACACATGATACTATTTCTTCATATGTTGAGAACACATGGGAGACTATTTCCCTTCGAAATGTTGGCTTAATACCGTGAAAGATACTATCCTTCTTACTCTTTGGATCATACGTACTGCTGGAGTTCACATTCCTTCTATTGGGCGCCATTTCTATACAACGGCATAAACTAGGTTAGTTTATGAATCAAAATACATAATTCCATACTTGTAAAACACTTTACATAAATTGAACTATTTATGGATATAATCCATAATCATAAAAAGAAATGTTTTCTTTGAGTAAGTATGTACTCATAACCCTTCATAGTGGTTTGTAAGTAAAATGAGAATTATCCTAAGCATATCCCCCGGGAGTGTCGTAACCAAGAGTGCAGCAAGGCCCGTTGTCGTGCACCAGTTCCCGTTCGAGTCTAGCTCAAAGCGGTGTTTTCGGGTTTTACCCCTAGGTACATCTGTGCCAGAGCCGCCTCTACCTGCTCGTATCCAGACAGGGATGTATTGCTCGGAAAACTCATAACATCTCTATAATACCAAAATTCTAGGATGTTCTTCTATACTAATCCTCAAAGTCTATCTTTGTTCTATGTGCTCTATTCAGAGTTTATCTAAATCTAGCTTCCAAGGTTAGTACTAAACTGCCTCTGATACCAACTGTAACGCCCCGACCCCAGCTACCCAGAGCCGGTGCGTTACTTCGTAACATTGGCATGATCACAAAAGATCAAGTCTCGAAAGACCGATTAGTTTAGTAGCCTTGGAAACACTAGATACATTCGTAAACGTTACATTACATCATAAAGTGAAAAACTACAATTAAAAAGTCTCCATAGTCCACACTCATATCCTCTTCTGACTATCCCTGCAGGTCATTCATAAAATACTTCTTCACATCCTGGAAAATATTAAAACATTGAAAGGGGTGAGCTCAGATGCTCAGTAAGGATAACAATATTGCGGAAGCTTTCATAAATAAACAAAAAAATTTAAGGCAATGTATAACTAAAACAAAAGCCTTTTAAACTTGAACATCAACATAATATGGCAAAAGTAAAATTAGATAATGCCATTCACTTCTTCACATGGATATTCTACTGGTCGAATAATCACATGCAATATCAATAACCACTTTCATAATGATGGAATGCATAATGCCAGACTATCATAACCACGTAGCCAAGGCCTCGTGCCAAGACCACAAATAAGATTTTGTCAAGGCCTCGTGCCAAGACACTAGTTTGTCTCATGAGACCTGCCGATACATCGAGGAGCTATAGCGGGCTCCACCCGTCACTTATTAAGTCCAATGCATTCCTCATATGAATAGGTTTAAAAATATCATAAACCATAACATAATCGTATCACATAAAACATGCATAAAAGAAACATAACATTTCCAAATTTCAATCACAAGATATCAATACAACACATTGATATAATAAAAATGCTTTCAAAACCATTTTCAATACCAAAATAAAAGAAAGTTAAAACTTTGTATTTATTTTTCATTAAAAAAAATGATGGCTTGTAGAGGAAGCCGAAACTCAAATAATGGTCACGGCGGCGGAGAAGTCGTTGTCGCCACATACGTACGACAAAAACATTCCCTTTTTTCATTTAGTAAATGCTTCGTATAAAAAAGATTCCTTTTGAATATATGTAAAAGTCAAAGGGGTTTATACACCGTATAAAAGAAATTTGTGTATAAAACAAAATAAGCCTCAATGAAAGGAGATTGAGACGAAGTCCTTAAAAAGATCATTTTTAAAATAGAATAGATATATTATGTGTATTCACTATAGGTACACATAAAGAAAGTAAAAATACAAAATAGGACATAATAACATCATGACATAATTTGAAAGTAGGAGATTAACCCAAAGAATGGAAGTTGGGTTAAGAAATTCCCTTACCTCGTGTCTGACTTGACTCAACCGTTCTTTAACCTCCTGAATAATAAACTATAGTTAATATATACCTTATTAAGAACCATTTTCAATTTCATTATCCTTATTATATCACTTATTACAATGTTATGAACATTATGTAATTATTTAAGTTAATAACGGTCGTTTTGTCGATCTTTGGTACTTGAGTCAACAATAAGCTTCTTATAATTACAAGTTGTTTATGTGGTGAAATATCCATTATATCCAGAATTATATTAATGATTTAGATGTCATATATATCTTATATATCCAGTATATACATTCATTTGTAATATTAAGTAACATTTAGAGGTAAGAAATGAAATGCACCGTTCATGGAGACGGTAAGCCGTACGTACGCATGAACGCTACTTTCATTTCAATTTCATATTTAATGGAACTAATTCATAATTATATAAATGTATAATATAATTCCAGTATAATATAGTGTATAATACCATTTACTCCATCCTTTATACATCCCACATATGGCATTAACGATTCAAATCACTTTGAGGGGGCGGTAGTCCGCACTTCCTAAAATGAAATTATCGCGTTTTACCCATAATGGAAATCATAAAGTAAGCCATAAATGAGAAATACAGAAGCATAAGTAAAACATAAAAACATTATATATCATATATAAATATAGTGACATCTTAATGGCCACCTTTGAAGGTGTTATATGAGTGTTGAACAATCATCGTTTCGTGAGGCAGAAATTCGCCATCCACAGAAACCGTATGTTCTTTAACCATTAGATGTAGGTGTGTGTAAGTGTAGCTCAAATCCTTCTTATAACAACATCCTAGTATATTGAGGATACTGGTGTTGTTACAAAAGAAATGAATAAAAAGAGTTTAGGGGTTGGAGAAGAAAAATAAAACAAAACAACATTAGAAAAGACATTACCTCAAAATCGGGTAACTCTTTTTGATTTGAGCCAAAGGCTTCCTTGGGAAGAGTTCTGACCAAAATGAGGCTTCTATGAGTAAGGGAGGAATGTTGGGAGAGTATTTGGGCAGAGGTTGGCCGAGCCAAATGGCTTGAAAGTGTAAATGAGGTGGGAGAGGTGGGGGCCTTTTATAAGTGGAGAGGAGGGGCTCTTTTGGAAATATTGAAATGTTACATAATTTACACAATGCTTTTCGGATTCTAAAGGTCCCACACTTATATAATTCGAGGCTAAGGTGATAAGGGTTCGAAATCTCCTCATCCAATAGGATTTGGACAAGTGTAAGCCTTGGATTTTGCATTATCTTCTCATTTTATTTAAATCGTTAAATAATGAGGTCATCGCCACATCATAATGATGTCATAAATAATTTAATTTATTTAATGTCTAAAAATTATAAAACAAATACTATGATGTAGGAAATCTTTTTAGCTTTCTAATGAATATTTATAGTCAAAATTTGGACTTGTGTAACCCTACTTAAAAATTGATTTAGTAAAACAAGTTATGTTAGTCTCATTTTCACTTTAACATTAAATAAAAAGTAATTTATGTTATTTCCCAACAAAAGTGGATCCATGGGGTCCCCAAGTTAGGCCATGGCTTGTCTTGGTCGTCCATGACACAACCAATGAGGTTGGGACATGTGTCTAGGTCATTTAATATTATTAAAGTATTATTTATACCTTAAACTACCCTAATTACCACTAATCGCGATTAAGAACTTAATAAGTTACTATTCACCAAAAAATTATTTTTACCCCATTGAACCACATTTTACATACTAATGACAACCATGTATGTCGGATTTTCAAAATTCAATACACATTAGTGGTAAACTTTTATTTAACTGAAAATCAGTTTGTTTGATTACCACTTAGTGGTTTCACTATTCATCAAAAATTGAAGTTTTTCAGAATAAGGCCAAAATTTCACCCTAAGCTATAATTGATATTCCGAATTCAAAAATGATGTCTATTTTAAAAAATTCCAAACATAAAAGTTGCATTAATTAATTTTACAATTAATTCCCGCTGTTACGAGAAATAGCGTGTTTTTAAGAAACAATTTATATCCAAAGATTGGCAATTGTTTATGTCCAATTTCAATGTTAAATTAATTCTAATGACCACCATTGGATAAAATGGTAAAAATATTTTCTAATTATAACTTAAAACCACTAAATAGTATAATTTATCAGTATAAATTATTTTGATTAAAAAAGTTGTTTTTAAGTATTTTTCACTATTCATAAAAAATTAGGAGTTCTCAGAACAATACCAAAAATTCAACATAGGCTAATTTCGATATTACGAATACAAAAATGAAGTCCATTTTGAAATTAAAAATTTCTATAATTTTAAAAAGTGGTTATTACTATTCATAACGGCTACTTTGATTAGTCGCGGTGTTTTAGAACTCGAAGTTGCGTTCAATGCAAGCTATTTCATTATTGAATGAGAAGCGTATCGTGGAAGCTCGGGGTGTTACAAAACACATGTCCTAATTCTATTGGATAAGTGTAATTCGACCAAAAACAACCTTATAAATATAATATGACCATTTAGGTCCACTTGGATTAGATTATGACATTTAATATTATTTTATTTAATGAATAGTTAAAATAGTTAAAATCAAAGTTTAATAACTAAAATATTTTTAATATGGGATTATACATAAGATAAATTCGACAATAAATATTCATTAGAAAGATAAAAATATTTCCTACATAATGATATTTTATTTATAATTTTTAGACTTTAAATAAAGTAATTTATTTATGAAATAACGATGATGCAGTAATTACCCTTTTAAGGAAATATTAACATAATTGATGTTATAAATGCTCAAATGAATGTAATTTGAGACTTTTTACGAATTCTACTAATTTTCTAGGTTACTATGATATATTAGTGTTGCTTTAATCTACTTGGATCGAACATATAATTCTGTTATGACTTTCACAAAAATCATATATCAAATAGTGTCAAAATTAACACAAAATAGTTTTTAAATCAAATATTATATTATTAATTGTTATTTTATTCCTAAAAATCTAAGGTTCGGCCAAATGACATAGATAAGGATATATATATTAATAATAAACAATTTGGGGTTCTTTTGGCATGTTATAGTAAGTGTATTATCCATATAGTGAAAGAAAACAAAAAGACACGGTAAAAGTTAAATTATTTAACTTAGAGTTAAATCTAATTGATAAGGTTAAAATAATACCCTAAACTTGTCTAAATCCTATTGGATGATAGTATTTCTACCCATCCCCAGTTTAGCTTCGAAATAAGACCCTTTGGAACCATTATAAACCGATTTTGACTTTAATATAAAATAATATTTTGAGATATTCCTAAGGTTCCCCTCTCCTCCCTTATAAAAGGGTACCTCCTCCCCCTCCTCCTCACACCAATTTGAGCACTCAAGCTCGGCCAACCCCTGCCAAAACCCCTTCCCCACTTCCCTAGAATAATCCTAGAGGTCCTGGTCTTCTTCAAAGACCAATCTTAGTTCCCTAAGTGGAGGATTCAAAGAAGCGTTTCAAAGAAGAGGTAATATCCATTACCGATCTTTTCAATTTCTTTCTTCTTCAACTTCTTCTTCTTTAGTTGTTTCATGATAAAGTAATAACATAAGTATTTCTTATATACTGATATGTTATTATATATATGAAACAACTCTAATTCACCTTCTATCCATCCTACGGAAAAATGAAATCACCGCGCGTGCGTACGTACGGAATACCGTCTCCACGCCGTGGTGTAATATATTTTCTGTCACCACCTTAATTGGATGGGTATAATGGTGTAATGAGTAACTATATATGATTATTATAAAGTTATATTGATACTTAAATAGTATACATACACTTCAACACAATTCCACGACCATGGGAACGATATCATCGCTCGTGCGTACGTACGGACTACCGTCTCCACGACGCGATGAGATTCATTCTCCATGTTAACCATTTAAGAATGATTACAAAGTATATATAAGAAATAATAATGAAATATATGACATTATAATGATACTGGATTTAGGTATATATATATATATGTATGTCATCTACTTACTTCCATTCAAGACAATAAGGAAAGGAAAACAACGTTCATGCGTACGTACGGACTACCGTCTCCATGAACGGTTTTTTTCATTTCATTTATCTATCTATTATATATACTGACTATATATGATATATAAATCATATTTTATATTCTGGAAGTAAGTAAATCATTATATAAGTAATAATAATGTCAAGAACAACAAGTCAAAACACCTACGATAAATGAAACGATTTTTCCCAAAACGCTTCTTTAACATGGAATTTACAAAAGAACGGGTAATATAAATTCATAAGTGAACCATATATGATATCATAACAATGAATATGATTCTGTAATAATTCAATGACATTATTTAAATCATTATACAGGAGGTTCGGACACATACGAAGCAAATCGGACCTAAGGTAAGGGAAATATCACAATCTCATTTTTATCCGAGATTGTTTATTCGTAAGTATTTACTGGGGTGTATTTTATCATCCACATCCATGTTTCATAAATATGTAATATTATTTCAATCCACCTACAATTTTTTAAATCCATTTTTTCCCTTCGGTGAGTTTTTAGTAAAGGATAAGAAAGGAATCTTTTGTCGTTTTTCGTACGAGGTACTTTTTGACTTTTCCGACAATAGTACGAGAAGAATGTTTTTTTTAACTTATACGACATGAATGGATTTTTAAAACATTATTTCCAAGAAGCTTAGTTTACAAGTTTTCAATTTTATTTTTAATCAACTTCTTTTAGTTTATAATTGTATGACATATTAAGAAAAGAAAAGTGTTTTTGAAGAAGAAAGGATATTTTCCTCAAGAATGGAGTTCAAGTATTTTATCAAAAATATTTTCCATCTAAGATAATAAAGGGTTCTGTTTTTATCGCTATTATTACATTTATTTGATTATGTTGTGAGGGAATTATTTTTATGAAGTCATTTACCTTATATGATTTGTTTTATGATGTCATGATGTTTCAAGAATCCCATTTTTGTTACATGTGTTATGCAATGATGTATGATTTATGATTATGTGGCACACATAAGAAAAGATTCATTATAAGATGGGTGGGACCTATATCTCCCTCAAATGCATTGGGTAAAGATTTTATATGTCATGAGATAGATATGGCTGGAATGGTAGGTTATACCGGTTCAGTGAAACAGGACTGAAACGAGGGTGACTCGGTTCAGAAAGGGACTTTGTCCACTAAGATAGTCTTGGCAATGAGTCTTGACTAACAAGAAATGATTCTCTATGATTATGTGTGTATGCCACAAAGTTTCATGTTTTATGTTATGATTATTGGGATTTCATTTCACTTCTATGATTTATCCCATGTTATGAAATTATGCTCTCTTTTGCAGGTTAAGATTTCCAAAAGTTATGTTCTTATGAATATGATGTGATTTATTTCTCTTTTTTTACCCTTACTGAGCATTTGAGCTCACCCTTTTATGTTTTCTTTTCCCCAGGATATAAAGAAAGGTTTTAGGTATAAAAAGGGAAGATCTTTATGGGAGATATTGAAGATCTTTCACCACGATTAGAAGATTACGTTCCGAGTTTCCAAAGACACTAAACTATTACGATCCTTGTGTGTGTGTTTTTGTAATGTACTAAGTATTCCGCAAAAGTAATGTAATGTCCATGTACGTCAGGCTTCGGGTCTCTACAGTTTGAACTAATGGTTTCTTACATTATACATGACTCATTAATCGATGTATTTAATCTATAATGTTGATTATCCTATTTTTTCGTATTTCAGTAGTCACTAAAATTTAAACGATTTTAAGAAACAAAAATCACCCTAACAATTTATTGAAATTTATTTTCTAAAATTGAAGTATATATTATGAAAGTAATTTTGTTAATATACAAAAATAAATTAAAATAATATAGTTTTTATTTTGAAAAATACCAATTTTAAAATTATGAACAATTTTTTAACCCTTCAAAAAATTGCATATTATATCATTAAATTATATTATTATAAAAAAATTAATATTATTTTATAAAAAAAATTGAAAATAATGTTTATTTTAAATATTTAAATTTATAAAAAAAATAAACATATGACAAATATATTTTTAAAATATAAAAAAAAATATTTTATCAATTTAAAAAGATTTTTTATTTATATCATGATATAAATTTTATATATTCTCAATTTATATGGTATCTAAATAAAATTTTCAATTATATTAGAGAGTTTACTATTCTATCTATCATCTTACTATTCTTAACAACCAATGTAATATTTCAACAGTATGATTAATATTAAAACAATTGAATTTTTAATGGTCATATAGGTCCCACGCCATTTTTTAATACATCATATTTCATTCATTATTTATTCATATTTATTTTCTATCATGTTTATAGAAACATTCATTTTCGAAAGGAATATTTCATTACAAATATTATATTTTATTTTTCAATCTCATTTATGAGTGCCGTCATTTTAATGGATCTAGTAAATCCAAATTTCTAAATTATAGATATCTTATTTTCTATTTTTTTGTAACATTGTAATACATTCAATTAAATTTCATATATTTATCCTGTAAATGTAATTTTCAAATCAATGTAATTTTTTTTGAATCTATCATGCGGTGAATGTTCTTTATATAATACTACTTTACTGAATTTGACTTTTTTATTGAAGTTAAAATCCTTTTATAAAATTTTGGTTTGTTATGTTAATTATATCTTAGATTTCATATCCATAGTATTAGTAAATCTAGAAAATATTTTATTTAGAACCATTACCTTTATATTTAAAATTAATCATTATTTTACTAAAAAATACATTTTTTATCGGTTTGATTTTCCCTTTTCAAGGCTTCCATAGGAGGAATATTAATATTTTCAATTAATAACTTCATGTTTATTTTATGGTGTTTAATTCTCACATCCCCTTCTTTAATTTGGGATTCCATCTACTTAATTATTAAACTACCATCCTTTTTAGATTTTTTCTTCAATTCATGTTATTTTTTGATTGGGATAAAAATAAAATTTCAATTATATATCCATGTCCATTACTAATAGAAATTAAATATTTTTATTTCAACAATTTATTTTATATAAAACTGGGAAACCAATAAAAGTCACAAATACAAAAACAGCAATCCAAAATCGATATAACCAGGTAATTATGAAGAAAATTAATAGAATTGTAGTGGTTCACCTAATAAATCTTAAATTAAATAGATGATACCTTGAAGTCCAAATTTTCATTTATGAGCTCCTTGAAATGGAAGGCCATTTTGGATAAGGGTTTCATGTGTTCCTCCAGGCTCGTTTTACCCTCATTAATTCCATGTATCAAATCTAATTCAATTTTTTAATCTAGTTAGCATGTTATTTTATAAGGTCTAATTTCAAAAGTCCTTCAATAATTATATGTCCATCTTAATTTTAGATATTTATCAAGAATGACTCCTCTATAATATCTTCATTAGATTGGTGCATAAGATCCCGAACTATTGGATTTTCAACATCCAACTTTTTTGTACACTTCAAATATAAATCATTTGAGGCCAACATGGGGTCTAAGGGAAATACATATTAGGTCATGATTCCATCAAAAGTTCTAGGCCCATACTCTTGATATATATTTCTTCCCCTTCATATTTATTATAATTGGAAGAATTATTTCTGAACATACCATGTTTCTTAGTAATGTATTTTATATGTGTTGATTAACTCATCCCAAGCACTCCCCTATGTTTCATTTTGTTTACCAGAGTATCTAGTAACTATGTTTTTTTAAAAGTGTGATTAGTATTTTTGGGGCCTTGTTTTATACACCTTGTTGACTATGAGGTTTCCACAACTTAAGTTTCCTTGAATAGTCCATTCATGTGTAATTTCCCTATATATATCAATTTTACATTTTAGTTTGGTACTCATTATCCCAACATATCCTTTTAACAACATCACCACTCAATTCAACATATTATTTCCAAAACCACTTCTTCATTGAATGGTTAATCCACTCCATGAATGATCTCTAATAGATATTATTTTTCACAAAGGAACGGGATATCCTCTTGATTGATACAAGAACACTCTCTAGATTCATAACTAGATATAATTTCTAATTATTCAATTAAACCACCATCCTATTCATCCTCTATTAGTGAATATATATATCTTGATTTTATAAATAAATTGGGAGATTATTTGTTTCAAATTTATCAACATAAATTGTCAACCATATCTTGATAGATATCTCTATATTTAAGGAAATTTTCTTCTTCCATGTACTCCACATAATTATATTATACATTATCAAATTTTCAAAATAATTACCCTTTAATAACTCAACATGAAGAAATAGTTATTTTTTATTATGGAATATGTCTTCAAATCGTTAAATTTCATGGATTTCAATAAATATTCTTCAATGTTGCCCAAAAATAAAATGTAGTGGAACTATAAAAATATTTCTAGAACACCTCATCAGTTATAACTATAATAAATATCCTTTGTTTCTTATCATAATGAACTCTTTCACCATCATAAATTAAATTATAATCATGGTGTATATACTCTATAATATTTTCAGTAGTATATTATCAAAACCAAACAAAACATTTTATTCAATTATAAAAATTAGTACCATTTAAAAAAAGATCTCCTCATGTATAAATGATTATGTAAAATAAATCCAAAAGATGTAATTTATTATGCATGATGTTAAGTCCATCTTGTTCCAATGAAAACCATTCAATCTTCTGGGTTATCATGTGAGTACCAAGTAACCATGAGAGGATGTTTAATAAGTTAGTTTCAAAAATAAAAATATTTTCATCAAAAATCACCACCAATCAATGGATATTATTCCATTTCTAAAATGAATAGTGTTTAATATATAACTCTCCAAAATATTATCAATCAAAATAACAAACATATCTATTAAAATTAACTATCATGATAATATAATCATTTTACTTGTATCATAAGTAGGGGATTTTCCCAAGGATCATTCACAAATTAATGTGTCCGTTCACCAAAATTTATTAGTACACACTTTCTCAATTGATAAACATTTTAGGTATTGGTAACTAAAAACCTAGGCTCATATAACATACAATATATTTATGTATTTTCACTACATATACAATGGTCTCCCCATTTGATTTCATCCATATTCAATTATTTATGTATGGATAAAAATTTTAGACTTGTAAGTCTCTTCATGATCTGTATAAAAAAACTAACTCATTTCATTCCATTAGCTCCAATGTTTTTATAAAAATAATCACAAAATTACTTTTCTGCATCCCCTAAGATAGATGTAATCAACTTATGAATGGTATATTTGAAATTATGTAATCCACTTATACTATATAGATATAATAATCTATAAGCTATATTCTAGTAATTAAATAATGTCACTTCCTCTCATTCTACTCCATATTGTTCACTAGTAATCCTCATATAATCAATGAAAGTGTATAAATATTGATCCATACATAAATAGAACTAGATAATCAATGTATCCACTCTTAGATGATCTCTTATTAATATATGTTGAGATAATTCAACACTCTCTAAAATATCTTATTATATATTATAGTAGGGTTTATTGAATCAACAATTATTTATATACTTCGATCATTGGATTAGAGTAATTCACACTCACTCTAATATTTTTATTCAATATCCATATAAAAAATATTAATGTCATCAAATACACCCATTCATTTCATGTTATTTATCCAAAAGTCAGTCCACATCTCTTAAAATATAATTTATACTAAATATTTTATGCTTCCAAATCATCACACAACTTTTTGTTTTCTATCTATATGTATAGTGTAGTGATTTATAGATGATACCTATTATCTAGGAACCATTTAAATTCTCATGTATCAATAAAAAAATTTATTTACATTTTTTAGATCTTTAAAACTTGATTAACTACAGCGTGGTTCACCTTTTACCCTAGAATAAATATAATCTTTTCATAATTACTTGCTTATTGACATGTGGTATAACATGTTGTATAATTTCAATTCATTCTAGATAACAATATACTCTACAATAGAATCCATTATTGTGTAGGTAAACTCTAACTACTTATTTTACATCCACATTTGAACATCATATTAGATATGACTGCCTTAATATATTATCATATTTCATTAATGTATTTTGAAAACCAACATGACATGTACTATGAAATAAACAAAAAATCTCCCCATTTCCAGTTCAAACATCGAAACCATGATCAACACTCTTATTAGAACCATGGATAACTTCCTTATTTGAATTACTTATTTTTATATGTAATAATATAGCTATATTATATCATAGGAAGCAACATGTATGTAATTTCTTTTTAGTCTTTAAAATCATATACAAAAATATATTTGAAACATGTTCAGATTTATCATTTTAACTCACACCACAATAATGAACATGGTTGTTTTAGCCTTCCCCTGGGAATAAATGAAATTATATAAGTTAAAACTCATACCATGAGAACTAAAATAAATTATATGATGATATATTACACATTTTTTATTCATTATGAGATGGTATTCCAACTATCAATGAATTTTTTATTTCACCTCCTTCAAACTTCTTCTTGCCTTCTCTAATTATTTACAAGATATAAAAAAATTATCCAACATTATAATAACACAAAATATTTAATATTTACCTCATCCAAATTTCATTTAAACAAAAACCATCATTATTCAAAATTCTAATACAAAAACCATGATATTCAAAAATATCAAGGTATTCTTCAATCTTCATTTATAATAAATTTCCCATAATCATTAAGTTAGAATCTATAATTCATCTCCCTATATTTCATGTCTCCATGTATCAATGTCTATATATTTTACAAATCCAACACTCTTAAATATATTTTAATCGCATAAAATTTGGGCATTTACCTTGATCCACCTTTAAAGATTGTTCTAATTAACACCATGATCATATTAACATTCAAACACAAAAACCTTTTGGTTATTTATTCTTAGCCTGTTCATAATTAATGTCCACCCATAATTATTAATAAAACCTAAACTAATTATTATAAAATAAACTAAGTAACCACTTAATTACAAAATTATAATGTGTGTGTTTGATATTTTTTACACATATTAATTTTAATATAAACCCTTCTATATTTTCTCATATTAAAGGGTTGAAATTGGATATATGTCTTTATATATAGTCATTGGGAGAATAACTCAATGAATTTATTTTTCATCTTGTTTCCTTGATAAATCCCATGAAAATTGTTTTTGATAGAGAATCACAATTGATTTTGAAATATTTAATGTAAAATTAGTTTTCTATGAATCTTTTTCATTATGATATATTTTTTTGAGTAATATAAGATCATAAAAATATATATGGAAAAAATATGTCACTATGATACTTTTTTCCTTTAAAAAATGGTGGTTGTAAATATGAGGAAGAAAAATATATTTCAATTAAATATAAGAATAGGGAGAGTGGATCAATGATAAAAGTGTGGTCCAAAAAACTCACCACAATTGGTCAACCATCCTTCCTATTTATGGGGGAAGATATAAAATGAAATCAAAATAATAATATATCACTAAAAACTCATGATATTCTCAATACGTTCAAGGTACTCCAATGTAATTAAAATGATAATTAATTTCCTTCCTCTCATGTACCAAAAATCTCTAGATACTCACCCCTAAATCTTGAATGTTAAACTATACATAAGAAAAGAAAAATAGGGGAAAATTTATTATTATCAAACCAATTACTAAATAATTCACTAGAATAATGAACTGGCTAAAATAATAATAAAAATAATATCATATCCTTTACTACAAAATTCAATCAATATAACTGCAATTTTATTAAATTTACTCCAAAATCAAGTGTTACAAATTGACCACACGTCCCTTTTTCTCAATAAAAAAAGGGTTTAACCCTCCATGGGACAGGTTATAAGAATCAAAACAGAGAACTAAAGAGGATATAGTATCAAATGAAATATCAATCAAACCTTGATTGGTACCCCCTTTCATATCACCATTCAGCCATTTATTAGAATTTTCATTCCCATCTAAATCCATGTCAATATTTATTTGATATTAACTTCTATTTGATCTAAAATATCCTCTATGATATTTCAAGATTCCTACAAGTCCACATATTAAAATTTTTACATCCCTTGACTAACTTACTGTTGGATTGGTATATTCATTCTTCCTTGATTTAAATATCCTCTCCTTATCCCATCTAAATGTATGGGATTAAAGTAGAATCATTAGTTTCTCAATGCTCATAGATCCTTATAATACATTTGAATATATTTGTCCTCACATTAAATTACATTACATAGTTCACACAAAGGATTGGACCTTGTTAATCCTCTATTGTATGAAAGCCTCCTTTATGTATCAATCATGCATTGCATCTTTCATGGAGTTCCAAATTTTAGAAAACTATTTGATCATGTTTTATCAAGACAACTGAAGATAACAGTTGTGTTTTTTTTCAATGCCTTGATTTGAAAATTATCACCCCAATTTTTTAAATAGATCATATCTATATTAGGCTTATTTTTATTGAATATGATGATTTTTTCTTCTATGAAATCGGCATATAGAATATTTGTGCAATAATTGGTATCAAATTATGATATAATATATTCATGGACCTTTTATAATAAATAAAGTAACACAAATAATTTATTTTACTTATCTCAAAATTTTATAATATTTTATCCACCAATTATTTTCTATAGGGGTATAAATTACTCTATAAATGAACTTTCAAATCCAAAATATTATTCTAGATTTATTGATGTCTCATATTTATTATAGATAACAATTTAACATTATTTTTCAATGGTGGAGAAAAATTTATCCATATATTCATATTGGTATTGGAGTATTGATTTAATTGTGTATATTATTAAAAATATAGATGTATAGAATAGTTGAATAAAAGGTGTATATTGTTTAAGAAAATGGTTTTATATAAGATTTTTATTCAACTGGTAATTGAATTATCATTTTAGTTATTTTTCGAATCATTGTGAACCTGGCGGTGAATTTATTCAAAAACAAAATGTTTTATGTTGGATATTATAATAGGTTTTATATTTTATAACATTGAAAATTTTAAATGGGTTTAAATAAAAAATATTTGGAAAATGATTCAACTCGAGAGGAATATGGTCTATAGTAAATAATATAATCTATATAGAATGAGATTTTTTAAATACCAGGATATAGATTGGAGAAAGTAAATATTTTTGAATGATTGTACATCTAGATCAGAGAATGAAGGAGACGGGTTATGTTGTAGGTTTGAATATTTAGTTTCTCTGAACTATGACATGTATTATTGTTGACAAAAAAATATGGTCACAAAATGTATGGTGTGATGAAAAATATGGAGATAATAGTTTTTGGATGTTATAGTATTTATGATAATAATAATAAGCTAATAGAAAAAGGAGAATATTTTAATGGGTTTTTAATAATTCTTTGAAGTGTGAAAAGTGTTAATAGAAGGTCTTTTAAACTTTAATAAAGTAATGGTTTCAATGTAATTATGATTCAAACATTGTGTAAGTGGAAATTTTGAAATCACTTGGCCATGTAATATTATATTTTGTCTAAGTGATGCAGGAAATGTTAACTATCTATATAAATGATATCCTAATGTTGAACAAGTCACATATAATAAAAACGTATAAATGAAAATATATATATTAACTTAAGATTCAATAGGATATGTTGGATGAAAATTATTTTTGAACTGGTCAGATAATTGATGTAGTTTTAAGGGATTAATTTTTCATGTGAGAATAAAATCATATATTTTATCGATCTATAGAATGCACAAAATGTAAAGAACCTGAACCCGATATCCGAGAGTTTTTGGTTAATTTATTACTATGGTACTAGATATATGTTATCATATCCTAAAGGATTGAATTTTTTAGTTGACTTGGAAAACTAGATATGTACTTTACCTTCACAATAGATTTTGAAACATAAAATACATCATGGTATTTTGTTATAGAATAGAAAAATTACGTTTAGAATATCCCTCTATATAAATTACAATACACTTCTTAACATCCCGAGGAATGGAAACATAAGAAAGGGGTGACCTCATATGCTCAATAATTGTATTAGAATAATGGGAGCTATCGTTAATAAATTAGACACAATAATTATGGGAAGGTAAATATCTAAAAAACATTGCATTTAATCAATAATTTTTTTGAGAATAATAAAATATGAAGAATAAATTATGATCACAGAATGATAGATAAATAACGATGTGTTATTCAAACGTATCTTTACATATCATAACTAATAAAATAATTACACTAACATTAATAAATTATCCCATAATGATGGAATTCATAATGTTTAAATTCACAAACTTAGAATCGAGGCCTTATGGAAAGACATATTACATAAATGGGTAAGGCCTCGACAAAATAAGCATGGTTTTTTGTCTCAAGAGACAAATTGATGCATCATAGGTCAATTGTGGGCAGTGTTCATCACTTACTATCTTAAAGCATTCCTAATTTTTAGGAGTTAAAAATAATGAATGTAGATATTATAATTGAAAAACTAGCATATAAAATGATAGTAATTCCCCCAATTAATAAAAATAATCATAAACTATCTATATTATTATTGTGAATTCAATAAAAATATTAAATCCCATTTAAATTATAATATCAAACCAATAATGTTAAAATATATTATTATAATTTAAAAATATCACATCAGTATTTCTTGAGAAAAATAAAATTTTCATCTTGAAACAAATTATTTAAAATCTAATTTTTTATCCAAATATTAATGAACAAATTTTTATCTTGACTAAAACCGTGAAACTTTAAATGTAAACATTAACTAAATGAGTTTTCATGATGGTGGAATATTTTTTAATTCCATATAAGTAAAAAATATCACATCCAAGCTTTTATTGAAAGGTAAAGAGTACCTAATTTAGAAAAATACAGGAAGATTCAATTTAACCCAATTTGTAAAAAAGGGTATAAATTCCTTTAATAGATCATGATAGAAATTTAAAAATATTCTTTGAAAATTTTTATGGGAAATATGTATATGGGAGGAAAATATTTTTTTCCGAGTAGAAAAATAATGTATATTTTACATAAAAATGTTGCTTCGGTATCTTCAGTACATAATGAGTATAAAATTATTCAAATATTTTAGTTTCCATAAATAATTATAGTATAATAAAATATATATTTTTTAATATATAATGATTAAATAACCCCACCAATAGATTCTTTACCACTGAATAATAATGAGTTTCTTGAAATAAACCCTTACCATTGGTCTAAATTCCATCTTATGTGTCCAAACCTCCTATATTATAAATTGACATTTGTTATAAATATATATCAGAACCATAATAATACATATCATTCCTTATATGATTTACATATAATATTTTACCAACCATTTATTAACAATTCATCGTTAAAATATTAGTTTTAAGTAATAATTGCTTTGTTTTTCATGAATGTTGGAGTTCAGTACATTCCTTCATTGTACTTTGATCACAACTCCACAATATCCATAATTTAAATAAAGATTTAAATATTATATATATTAATTAATATATATTATATATTTATAGTCACCTATAAATTTTAGGGATAGAAAAAATGAATTACACCATTCATGGATACAGTAGGTTAAACATATCCATGAACACTATATCAATTTTTTGAGGGATTGAAAAATTAAAATAAAAATACTAATTCACTATTAAAATTAATTATTATATTATATATATCATATATATTCGTTAAATATATCTTTATTACCATCCATTTAAAAATAAAAAGATAAACAAATTGCATCGCCTTGTGCAGGTTGTAGTCCACACATATGCATGAGTGACGTTATCAATTTCTAATAGATTCAAAGGTAAGAAGTTATATGTTATATTATAATTATATAAGTATAATGATTTCATAAATATCATATTTATTTTCATTAAATAAATCATTATATACATTCATGAGATGTGTGGATGAAAAACAAATTATGTCGATTCGTGAGGCGGTAGGTTGTCATACACATGGTCAATGAGTTTGTTTACCATTTTGAGAAAGATTAAATAGATATAAGTTAAGAAATTAGCTTATTAACATATCAATATATGGAAGATAATTTTTTTATTATTCTTTTTTTATATTTTTATTATATTTCATGTGGTAGATGAGGAAATAATAGGATGAAACAGGATTAAGAACTATACCTATTCTTCAGAGAAACTATTTAGGTTTATAAAAATATGCTTCCTATAATTGTTTTATGATCAAATCAATGATTAATTGTAATTGGGAGGCATTTATGTAAGATTTTATTTAATTTATTAGTGCAAAAACATATCTTGATGTATTTATTGGATAAGAGAGGCGTCTCCTTCTATAAGTGGGGGAGATGACCCCCATAGAAATTTCCTAAAAGACTACAAAATGATAGAGTCATTCACATGAAAAATACATCCCAATATACATTGTTTAGAAGCTGGTATAGTATTAGGTCAAAATATATCCATAAAATATGATTCCGACAAGTTTAATTGGAAATCATACTCTTATAATTTGGTTCACCCCCCTCTTTGGTAAGCTTGTTTTAACATTAAAAAAATAAATTAATTTTTACTATTTTCAATATTCATTATGGAATAAATTAATTTTCCCTCATTACCTAATATTTTTTATTATTATTCCAAATATACAACCTTTTTTCTCAAATTCAATTCACAGAAGTGGAAAATTATAATTTGAAATTAATCATATAATCCTGATGTAAATTCATTTTTCTAACGAAACTTTTTCTTAAATAAAACAGGTTTCTATATAAAATTGAAAAAATAAATTGATTCTAATGAACAAAATTAGACTAATAATAAAATATTTTTCCATGAAACAACCAATATACCCTAGTTCATGGATACCTAAGATAACTCTTACATGGACTGAAGCATGTTCTCAATTCCCTAAGGTTTGTGACTAATAACAGGCAATATACATGAAATAGAAAGGATTTCCTTTTCCAAAAAAATAGAAGACAATAGATTCAAGTTAGTATGAGCAAAAAAATTCAAGGAGTATATACCAGAAAAATAGGTAAAATAAACCCAAAATAGTATATCATCAATGTCACAAACCGTCTCTCGAGGCTTGTGTCGTGACTACCATAACCACATTTCTAATAGGCCAGGATCTGAAGACTAGAACTGAGTAGGAATATCCCACAGATTGGAGTCATGTTCCTAAGAACTTGTACACATGCGCCCAAGAGCAAGCCATAGGGTTGGAGAGTGAAAACATAAGTAATTAAAATGCATCTGTACCACTACAACCCAATAATAGAATATGATGGAAAGTAAAGTAGTAATGTGAAACTGGGCCAGAAACAAGCCCACTAAAAAAGCCAGTGTAATGTTTGGCTGACATACAAAGGGAATTGATGATAATCTAAGAAGCTACCAGAATCACATCATCTTGACTAATCTTATAAAGAACCATTTGGTCATGGTCCTGGTCCTACTTCACCCAGGACTCCCCCAAAGTATCATTAACCAACATAGGGACTGACACGTGTAGGAAAATCCCATGTATGGGTGAGTAAAACAATACACAATTGGGGACCCCAAAACACAAAATGAATGACCTAAAAGGAAAAATTGTCATGAAAGCATAGTCCTCTCAACATAGGTATCTGTCAACACCACATATAACAAGAATATTCAAGAATAATCTAATGGATTCTAAGATGAAACATCTCATCCACTGCCAGCCATATGGTCCCACTTATAGGACGATCGATTCCAAGAGATCCCACTCCTCGATCTATATGAAAGTTGCCACGTAGAAAAAGTCTACCACTAGTATTTGAGAGAAAATCTAATCTTCATACGTCACAAATTTTCCCAAAGCCATTCAATATCACTAAGACAATGAGTCTCGATATTATATCCAAATCCTTGGTCAATGGATTCTACTCATGCCATGATCATTATGAGAGACCAACTCCATGAGCCTAGAATTCCTGTGGGACTCTTACAAGAGGTCCTACAAAATTTTTTCCCCATCCAAAGAGATATCCCGGGTCAAAGGTCATGAAATAAAGATAGCATATTCCGAAGAATACCATGAACCCTGTCTATATTACCACGCACCATAGGGGATTCTTAGATAATACTACGAACCCTATGACAAATCAATTAATATAGGGGGATTCTATAGAATATCATAAACCCTATGATATGGACCACTAGAGGGAGGATTATCGCCTTATGACTGGAGGTCATTCTAATACACATCAAATTCCAATAGGGGTGATAGAGTATCACTCTTTTCCTAAGGGGGAATTTCGAACCTATTTGGGACTCATCTATCAAGGGGACTACAATGAAATGTCATAAAGAACCCCCGAGAGAATAAATAATGGAAGAATCTGCACCAATACTTGTCGTTACTAATATCCCAAAAAATCATCTCAAAACGCCCGCCTCATCAGGAGGGTCCCAGTGCCTTAAAAGGCTCATCAACCCGGCTTACGTTTTGAATGATATGGATTTTTTAAAAGGGGCAGGTGGGGAAAAAGTTCAGTCTGACCTAGTCAGAAAAACATGATCGAACCAGGATCCAATTCGGTTCATTGAATCTGACATGACCCTCTAAGTCAACCTGGTCTGCTGGGCCCCGTCTAGTCTACTGCACTGTCCCAAACCACTTGTTAAATCCAGCCTTATGGAGCGGGTGCATCGAATCCACTTGAGATGTGGTGGGTGGTGGATCTCCCAACCAACCATGACATCAGCTATGGTTCACCTCTTTGGCTAAACTAGATAGTGGTCCTCCTACTGTGTGATGCGGTATAGAGCTGCATCAACTGAAGATTTCCGCCAGTCAATGCTGGTGGCCCCTATCCTCTGCCCATGGCATAGTCGCTACCTTCTTCTATCACCACATTCTCTTCCTTTTGCATCTCTATTACCATCGAGTCGTGGCCCCTTGTGCGCTACCCAAGTCTCCCCATGCATCGCATGTAGCCTCATGTTGTGGGCCTCCTCCGCCACCATCACAGGATGCCTCCCACACCGTCGTGACCTTTATCGTGGCATCTGTCTACCACCGCCACGACCAACCTGACTATGACCTCTTCTCACTATCATAGTCCTTTCTTGGATAATTGATCACCACCATAGTTGCAATCTTGTATTACTTTCTGGATTATTACAGTGATGATTATTAAGAAATCAAAAGAACAGGGGAGGAAGAAATGAACTTGAACACCATATATGGATTGATTGGGCCATATTCATATTAGCCTTGATAAATCCACAATAGAGTTTGATAAAGACTAAAAAATAAATACTTATCATAGGTTCAACATTGATCGAATGTCCAAATGATTATCCCAAAATCAAACACATCCCATAATAGTACACAGTATTTGCGAATCAATCTATTGGTCGATTGATTCACTGTAACATCCCAAGTAAGTAATGAATAATAGATATTTTTATCTATGTCTATTAATGATAAAGATAGTGTTTTAGAGGCTTAAAATGAAAATAAATACAATCTTATGCATGGAATACACTAATATTCTTAAAAGATTGTTTTAGTGCCTTTTGATGGAAAACCATTTTTGAATCTATATTTTGACAATTTTATAAACTATTTTTGTCAAAATAAACTTATCCTTTATGATTGGGACATCAAAATTTACCTTGTGTGAATTTTTGGTAATTTTCTGACAATGTTCATTTTTAAAGGAATAGTGAAAAATACTGCATTTTACATCAAAACTACTTTTTAATCTAATTTATTTATATGATTATATTATGTTTTGAATTGGTTTTGAAGTAAAATTAGAATATGTTTTTACCATTTTATCCAATGGTGGTCATTGGAATCAATTTCACTTTGAAATTAGACTTAAACTGGTGTCAATCTTTCGATACTTATTGTTTTGTAAAAACACGCTATTTGCTCTGGCAGCGGGAATTAATTATTAAATTAATTAATGTGACTTATATGATTTGAATTTTGTAAAATAGACTTCATTTTTGAATTCGGAATATCAAATATAGCTTAGAGTGAATTTTTGGTAATTTTCTGAAAAACTTCAATTTTTGATGAATAGTGAAACCACTAAGTGGTAATCAAGCAAACTGATTTTTCAGTTAAATGAAAGTTTACCACTAATGTGTATTGAATTTTTAAAATCCGACATACATGGTTGTCATTAAGAAGTAAAATGTGGTTCAATGAGATTAAAATAATTTTTTGGTGAATAGTAACTTATTAAGTTTTTAATCGCGATTAGTGGTAATTAGTGTAGTTTAAGGTATAAATAATGCTTTAATAATATAAAATGACCTAGACACATGTCCCAACCTCATTGGTTGTGTCATGGCCGACCAAGACAAGTCATGGCCTAACTTGGGGACCCCATGTATCCACTTTTGTTGGGAAATAACATAAATTACTTTTTATTAAATGTTAAAGTGAAAATGACACAAACATAATATGTTTTGCGAAAACAATTTTTAAGTGGGGTTATACAAGTCCGAATTTTGATTATAAATATTCAATGGAAAGCTAAAAAGATTTCCTACATCATAGTAATTTGTTTATAATTTTTAGACATTAAATAAATTTAATTATTTATGACATAATAATGATGCAGCGATGACATCATTATTTGACGATTTAAATAAAATGGAAAGATAAAATAAAATCTATGAACTACACATGTCCAAAACCAATTGGATGAATGGATTTCGATGCCTTATCACCTTATCCACGAATTCCATCAATGTGGGACCTTTTAAAACCGAAACACATTTTCAAATAATGTAATGTTTCTTTACTTTCCAAAAGTGCCCCTCCTCTCCCCTTATAAAAGGCCCCCACCTCTACCTCATTTCACACACTCTTCAAGCCTTTGGCTCGGCCAACCCCTGCCCATTTGCTCTCTCCACATCCCTCTCCTCATCCTAGAGGATTCCCTTTGGGCAGAATCCTTTCAAAGGAAGCCTTTAGGCTCAAACCAAAAGAAGTTACACTTTTTAAGGTAATTCATTCTCTCATGTTCATTTGTTTTATTTTGCTTCTCCGACCCCCTAAACTCATTTTTATTTACTTCTTTTGTAACAACACCAGTATCTTCAATATACTAGGATGTTGTTATAAGATATATTTGAGCTACACTCTCACACAACTACATCAAATGGTTAAAGAACATACGGTTTCCGTGGATGGCGAAATTCTGCCTCCCGAAACGATGATTGTTCAATACTCATTTAACACCTTCAAAGGTGTCCATTATGATGTCACTATTTTTATATATGATATATATTATGTATATGTTTTCCTTAAGCTTCTGTTTTTCTTCATTTTGGTCATACTTTATGGTTTCCATTATGGGTAAACACGATATCTTCATTTTAGGAAGTGCGGACTACCGCCCCCTAAAAGTGATTTGATTCGTTAATACCATATGTGGGATGTGTAAAGGATAAAGTTAATGATATTATATATGTTATTATACTGGAGTTATAACATACTCTTATACCATTATGAATCCATTCCATGAAATATGAAATAGAAATGGAAGTGGCGTTCATGCGTACGTACGGCTTACCGTCTCCATGAACGGTGCATTTCATTTCTTACCTCTAAATGATTATGTAATACTATAAAGGCATGAATGTACTGGATATATATGACATATATGATATCTACATAATGAATACCATTCTGGATATAATGAACCTTTGACCAAATTAACAACATGTAAGTATAAGAAGTCAATTTTTGACTTAAGAACCAAATACCGACAAAATGAACATTATTAACTTAAATGATTACATGATGTTCATAACATGGTATAAAAGGAATAATGAACTTGAAAAAGATTCATAAGCAAGTAGAGATTAACTCAAGTTTATTATTCAGGAGTTTAAAGAACGGTCGGGTCAAGTCGGATACGAGGTATGGGACTTCGTCTCAATCTCCTTTCATTGAGGCATATTTTATTTTATACACAACTTTCTTTTATACGGTGTATAAACCCCTTTGACTTTTACGTTTACTCAAAAGGAATCTTTTTATACGAAGCGTTTACTAAACGACAAAAGGGAATGTTTTTGTCGTACGTATGCGGCGACAACGACTTCTCCGCCGTCGTAACCGTTATTTGAGTTTCGGCTTCCTCTACAAGCCATACCTTCTTTTTTTTAAAAGAAAAATAAATACCATGTTTTACTTTGGTATTGAAAATGGTTTTCATAATGTTTTTATTATATCAATGTGTTGTATTGATATCTCGTGATTGAAATGCGGAAATGTTATGTTTCCTTTATGCATGTTTTATGTGATATGATTATGTTATGGTTCTTGGGCATTATTATGAAGACGGGTGGTTCCGTGATAAACTAAGGGCGGGTGAGCCCGTTATAGCTCTCCAATGCATTGGGTAACGCGAAGGAGTGAAACGTTAAGGTTTCTCCGAAGAGATTTTAGGGAATATACTGTGATGGTTATTCCAAACGTAACCAAGAGGGTTACTCCCTACGTAAGAATGTTATGAATGCCTCAAGTTACCTTTACGTATTATGATTTATATGATTTATTCATGTTTTTATGAGGTATGTTAAAGTGCCTATGTTTTATGGGTAAAGTATGATTTCATTCTTATGTATATATGAACTCATGTTTCCTTTCCATGTTTTTTTTATAACCCATACTGAGTTTTTATGCTCATCCCAAGTTTTTGAAATGTTTTTCACAGGTCAAGGGAAAGGTACATGATAAGATGATAGAGTCAAGGATGTGTCAAGAAATAATCCATGTTTTATTTTAAATGTGTTTCCATTGATGGGAATGAAGAATACTATCTTTATGTAACCACTTTGTTTATATGTGGAATGTAATGCAAGTTTTATGATCTAATTCTCTAAAACTCTAAACCCGAAAAGATCCTCAATGTGTAATCTTGTAATAACTCAAGATTAAGTAAGGTTTAAGGCAGGGGCCTTATAGTTGGTATCAGAGGTCGGTTTAGATAACTTTAGGAGTTAGAATTCTATTAAATGATTATCCAAAAATATTTTTTTTTTCTTTTTCGAAATGATATAGCATTTAAAGATTACCATGTTGCTTCATCTAAGACATGTTTGTTCAGAATGGTTTTCCGCAGAGGAAACAGGGAAGCAGTGCTAGGAAGGCATACAGAAGGAAATAACCTTCCGAATCAGCATCCAGAAATGGTCGGAATTGGAACTGAACAGTTTGTTGCAGTAATGGCGCAGTTGACTCAGGCGATAAATGGTGGTGGTATCCATGCACGAGATCAGCCAGAACAACCGCAGAGGAACATGTCAGTGGTGGAACATTTCATGAGGCAACATCCACCATCATTCAGAGGATCATCTGACCCTGGGCAAGCTGAAGGGTGGATTAAAGCACTGGAGAAGATTTTTGATGTCATGGGGTGTTCAGACAATCAAAAGGTTAGTCTTGCTATTTACCGTTTGGAGGGTGAAGCAGATCAGTGGTGGTCTATGGTTAAAAATATCAGGGAAGCCGATGAGATTGATGCTCTTGACTGGGATGATTTCAAAGGTATGTTTCTTGAGAAGTATTTTCCTAAGGCTGTTCGACTTAGGATGGAAAAGCAATTCTTGGAATTGAGGCAAGAGGAAGACTCAGTGGCTGCCTATGAAGAAAGGTTCACTCGATTGGCAAGGTATGCTCCCAATTTTATCCGGGACCTTGATAGTAAAATCAATCGTTTTTACTCAGGATTAAAGCCAAAGTATCGAAGGGCATTAGCTTCTCGAGAGTTTAAAAGTTATGAAAAGCTTGTTCGATGTGCTGAGAAGGTGGAAATGGAGTTTGCCGATGACCAAGTGTTCTATAACAACCAGCAGAAGAAGAGACCGAGGTGGCAGGAGAAAGGTAAGAATTCTTCAAAAAAGTCTGATGGTAAGAGAACTAAGTTTCCAGTTTGTGATAAATGTGGCAAAAGGCATGCTGGGGAATGTCTTCTGAATTCTGGAAAGTGCTACCGATGTGGTAAGATGGGACATAAGGCTCGTGATTGCACTGAAAAGGATCAAGGTGAAGGTAAGAATAAATTTGATTTACAGTTAGTGAAATGTTTTAAGTGCAATGAGATGGGTCACTATGCAAACGAGTGTCCGACAAGGAGCTTGAGTGATGGGAAGCAGTTAGACTACAAGCAGAAAGGGGTGGTGAAATCCTTTGCAACTACTTCAGCGGATGTCGGGCCATCAAATGAAGTCGTATCAGGTACTTTGTTTGTTTTTTCAGACTATGCCAGTGTGTTGTTTGATTCGGGGTCTACACATTCTTTCATCTCTGAGACCTTTTCTAGTAAAATGGGAATACCATCTCAAGAAATGACTCCTGAACTTTTGGTAAAAACACCTGGGGGAAGTGTCGAGGCAAAAAGAATTTATAAGAATCTTCCTATCCTTATCTGTGGAAAGAACCTACTTGCAAACCTTATTGTTCTACCTCTAGTAGAGTTTGATGTTATCCTGGGTATGGATTGGCTCTCTATTTACCATGCTAAGATTGACTGTAGAGCTAAAGAAGTTTCTTTTCAGAAATACTTTCAGTTTGTTTACAAGAATGAACCATTACTTTTGATAACATATGAAGAGGCCGAGAAACTTGTAAAAGATGGAAATGAATGTTACCTTGCACACGTCGTTGAAAATAAAGGAACTGTTCAGATTAATGATGTGCCAGTGGTAAATGAGTATCCTGATGTTTTTCCTGATGAGTTGCCTGGAATAATACCAGATCGGGAAGTTGAGTTTACTGTTGACTTAGTTCCTGATGCTAAGCCAATTTCAAAACCCCCTTATCGAATGGCACAAATTGAACTTTTAGAGTTGAAGGAGCAATTGCAAGATTTATTAGAGAAAGGTTTCATTAGACCTAGCACATCACCATGGGGTGCTCCTGTTTTATTTGTTAAAAAGAAAGATGGTTCTATGAGACTTTGCATTGATTATAGAGCCTTGAATAATATCACTGTTAAGAACAAATATCCTTTGCCTCATATCGATGATTTGTTTGATCAGCTCCAGGGAGCTCAGTTTTTTTCAAAGATTGACTTGAGATCGGGGTACCATCAGCTGAAGGTAAAGGAGGCAGATATTCCGAAGACCGCATTCCGTACGAGATATGGCCATTATGAATTTGTAGTAATGCCTTTTGGGCTAACCAATGCACCTGCTGTATTCATGGACTTAATGAATAGAATTTTCCATGAGTTCTTGGATAAGTTTGTGGTTGTTTTCATTGATGATATTTTGGTGTTTTCTAAAAGTAAAGAGGAGCATGAAAAACATTTAAGGGTTATCTTGCAAACCTTAAAAGAAAAGAAATTGTATGGGAAATTCAGCAAGTGTGAGTTTTGGTTGCAACAAATTGCTTTCCTTGGTCACATTGTTTCTAAAGATGGAATAACTGTTGATCCTGCAAAAACAAAAGTTGTGGAAGAATGGCCAAGACCCACAAATGTAACCGAGATTCGTAGCTTCCTTGGTTTGGCGGGCTATTACCGAAGGTTTGTTAGAAATTTTTCACGGTTATCTAGTCCAATGAATAAGCTAACTCGGAAGGGTGTTAAGTTTATCTGGACAAAAGAATGTGATGATTGTTTTCAGGAATTGAAAAGAAGATTGGTGAATGCTCCAGTTTTGGCACTACCTTCCAGGAATGGTGACTTTGTTATATACAGCGATGCTTCATTGAAAGGACTTGGTTGCGTCCTAATGCAGAATGATCAGGTAATTGCTTATGCTTCACGACAGTTGAAAACTCATGAGGTAAATTACCCTACACATGATTTGGAATTAGCTGCTGTTGTTTTTGCTTTAAAAATTTGGAGGCATCATTTGTATGGGGTAAAGTGTGAAATATATACCGATCACAAAAGTTTAAAGTATATATTCACTCAGAAAGAGTTAAACATGAGACAGAGGAGATGGCTGGAATTAATCAAGGATTATGATTGTACAATTCATTACCATCCGGGAAAAGCAAATAAAGTGGCTGATGCTTTGAGTCGAAAAAGTAATGCTTCATTAACAATGTTGCGGTTGGAACGTGATCCTTTGGTTAACGATTTGATGAACTTTGGCATGGAAGTTGTTGGTGCAGGAAGTCCTTCTGTTTTGTTTCAGGTATCAGTGAGATCTTCTCTATCAGATAGAATCAAGCAAGCACAGAAGCAAGACAGTGAGTTGCAGAAAAGGGTAGAGCTGGTTCAGAAAGGTAAGTTGCCTGAATTCAACATTGATAATGATTGCGTTTTGAGATTTGGGAAGAGATTGTGTGTGCCTTCTGATTCACAGTTGAAGAGAGAGTTGTTATGTGAAGCTCATAGTTCTCCGTTTTCAGTTCATCCGGGCAGTACTAAGATGTATAGAGATCTGCGGGAGTATTACTGGTGGGATGGAATGAAAAGAGATATTGCTGATTTTACTGTGAAGTGTTTGACTTGTCAGCAGGTTAAAGCTGAGCGGCAGTTACCGAAAGGGATGCTTCAGCCTTTACCAGTGCCAGAGTGGAAATGGGAGAATATATCCATGGACTTTGTTGTTGGATTACCGAAGACATCTCGAGGTAATAATGCAATCTGGGTTATTGTTGATCGCTTGACCAAATCTGCTCATTTCCTTGCTATACGAGATACTTTCTCTCTTGATCAACTTTCCCGTTTGTATCTTAAAGAGATAGTCAGGTTACATGGAGTTCCCCTCTCCATTGTATCAGATCGTGATCCCAGGTTTACCTCTAACTTTTGGAAAGGCCTTCAGAAGTCGTTGGGTACTGAATTAAATTTTAGTACAGCTTTTCATCCTCAATCAGATGGGCAGTCAGAACGAACAATTCAGACATTGGAGGATATGCTACGAGCTTGTTCTATGGATTATCAGGGGAGTTGGGACCAGCATCTTTCTTTGGTTGAGTTTTCATATAATAACAGTTTTCATTCCAGTATACAGATGGCACCATTTCAGGCATTATATGGGAAGCGGTGTCGAACTCTAGCTTTCTGGGATGAAGTGGGTGAAAGAAAGTTGATGGGACCAGAATTGGTAGAAGAGATGGCAGAAAAAGTTCAGCTGATTCAGAAACACATGAGAACAGCTCAGAGCAGGCAGAAGAGTTATGCGGATAACCGGAGGAAGGATCTATCTTTCGAGGTAGGTGATCATGTTTTTCTCAAGGTTTCTCCTTGGAAAAGTGTGATGAGATTTGGTAAGAAAGGAAAGTTGAGTCCAAGGTTCATTGGACCATACGAAGTTCTAGAGAGAGTTGGATCAGTTGCATACCGAGTGGCTTTACCTCCGAGTTTATCTCAGGTACACAATGTTTTTCACGTTTCGATGTTGAGAAAGTATATGCCAGATCCATCTCATGTTTTGAGTCCAGAGGTAGTTCAGCTGGAAGAGAACCTATCTTATGAGGAACAACCGGTCCAGATTCTTGACCACAGGGAGCAAGTGTTACGGAATAAGGTGATTAAGCAGGTAAAGGTTTTGTGGAAAAACCACATGATTGAAGAGGCAACATGGGAATCCGAAAATGCAATGAGGGATAAGTACCCCAATTTATTTGATAAGTAAATAAATTGCGGGGACGCAATTTTCTAAAGGGGGGAAGGATGTAACATCCCAAGTAAGTAATGAATAATAGATATTTTTATCTATGTCTATTAATGATAAAGATAGTGTTTTAGAGGCTTAAAATGAAAATAAATACAATCTTATGCATGGAATACACTAATATTCTTAAAAGATTGTTTTAGTGCCTTTTGATGGAAAACCATTTTTGAATCTATATTTTGACAATTTTATAAACTATTTTTGTCAAAATAAACTTATCCTTTATGATTGGGACATCAAAATTTACCTTGTGTGAATTTTTGGTAATTTTCTGACAATGTTCATTTTTAAAGGAATAGTGAAAAATACTGCATTTTACATCAAAACTACTTTTTAATCTAATTTATTTATATGATTATATTATGTTTTGAATTGGTTTTGAAGTAAAATTAGAATATGTTTTTACCATTTTATCCAATGGTGGTCATTGGAATCAATTTCACTTTGAAATTAGACTTAAACTGGTGTCAATCTTTCGATACTTATTGTTTTGTAAAAACACGCTATTTGCTCTGGCAGCGGGAATTAATTATTAAATTAATTAATGTGACTTATATGATTTGAATTTTGTAAAATAGACTTCATTTTTGAATTCGGAATATCAAATATAGCTTAGAGTGAATTTTTGGTAATTTTCTGAAAAACTTCAATTTTTGATGAATAGTGAAACCACTAAGTGGTAATCAAGCAAACTGATTTTTCAGTTAAATGAAAGTTTACCACTAATGTGTATTGAATTTTTAAAATCCGACATACATGGTTGTCATTAAGAAGTAAAATGTGGTTCAATGAGATTAAAATAATTTTTTGGTGAATAGTAACTTATTAAGTTTTTAATCGCGATTAGTGGTAATTAGTGTAGTTTAAGGTATAAATAATGCTTTAATAATATAAAATGACCTAGACACATGTCCCAACCTCATTGGTTGTGTCATGGCCGACCAAGACAAGTCATGGCCTAACTTGGGGACCCCATGTATCCACTTTTGTTGGGAAATAACATAAATTACTTTTTATTAAATGTTAAAGTGAAAATGACACAAACATAATATGTTTTGCGAAAACAATTTTTAAGTGGGGTTATACAAGTCCGAATTTTGATTATAAATATTCAATGGAAAGCTAAAAAGATTTCCTACATCATAGTAATTTGTTTATAATTTTTAGACATTAAATAAATTTAATTATTTATGACATAATAATGATGCAGCGATGACATCATTATTTGACGATTTAAATAAAATGGAAAGATAAAATAAAATCTATGAACTACACATGTCCAAAACCAATTGGATGAATGGATTTCGATGCCTTATCACCTTATCCACGAATTCCATCAATGTGGGACCTTTTAAAACCGAAACACATTTTCAAATAATGTAATGTTTCTTTACTTTCCAAAAGTGCCCCTCCTCTCCCCTTATAAAAGGCCCCCACCTCTACCTCATTTCACACACTCTTCAAGCCTTTGGCTCGGCCAACCCCTGCCCATTTGCTCTCTCCACATCCCTCTCCTCATCCTAGAGGATTCCCTTTGGGCAGAATCCTTTCAAAGGAAGCCTTTAGGCTCAAACCAAAAGAAGTTACACTTTTTAAGGTAATTCATTCTCTCATGTTCATTTGTTTTATTTTGCTTCTCCGACCCCCTAAACTCATTTTTATTTACTTCTTTTGTAACAACACCAGTATCTTCAATATACTAGGATGTTGTTATAAGATATATTTGAGCTACACTCTCACACAACTACATCAAATGGTTAAAGAACATACGGTTTCCGTGGATGGCGAAATTCTGCCTCCCGAAACGATGATTGTTCAATACTCATTTAACACCTTCAAAGGTGTCCATTATGATGTCACTATTTTTATATATGATATATATTATGTATATGTTTTCCTTAAGCTTCTGTTTTTCTTCATTTTGGTCATACTTTATGGTTTCCATTATGGGTAAACACGATATCTTCATTTTAGGAAGTGCGGACTACCGCCCCCTAAAAGTGATTTGATTCGTTAATACCATATGTGGGATGTGTAAAGGATAAAGTTAATGATATTATATATGTTATTATACTGGAGTTATAACATACTCTTATACCATTATGAATCCATTCCATGAAATATGAAATAGAAATGGAAGTGGCGTTCATGCGTACGTACGGCTTACCGTCTCCATGAACGGTGCATTTCATTTCTTACCTCTAAATGATTATGTAATACTATAAAGGCATGAATGTACTGGATATATATGACATATATGATATCTACATAATGAATACCATTCTGGATATAATGAACCTTTGACCAAATTAACAACATGTAAGTATAAGAAGTCAATTTTTGACTTAAGAACCAAATACCGACAAAATGAACATTATTAACTTAAATGATTACATGATGTTCATAACATGGTATAAAAGGAATAATGAACTTGAAAAAGATTCATAAGCAAGTAGAGATTAACTCAAGTTTATTATTCAGGAGTTTAAAGAACGGTCGGGTCAAGTCGGATACGAGGTATGGGACTTCGTCTCAATCTCCTTTCATTGAGGCATATTTTATTTTATACACAACTTTCTTTTATACGGTGTATAAACCCCTTTGACTTTTACGTTTACTCAAAAGGAATCTTTTTATACGAAGCGTTTACTAAACGACAAAAGGGAATGTTTTTGTCGTACGTATGCGGCGACAACGACTTCTCCGCCGTCGTAACCGTTATTTGAGTTTCGGCTTCCTCTACAAGCCATACCTTCTTTTTTTTAAAAGAAAAATAAATACCATGTTTTACTTTGGTATTGAAAATGGTTTTCATAATGTTTTTATTATATCAATGTGTTGTATTGATATCTCGTGATTGAAATGCGGAAATGTTATGTTTCCTTTATGCATGTTTTATGTGATATGATTATGTTATGGTTCTTGGGCATTATTATGAAGACGGGTGGTTCCGTGATAAACTAAGGGCGGGTGAGCCCGTTATAGCTCTCCAATGCATTGGGTAACGCGAAGGAGTGAAACGTTAAGGTTTCTCCGAAGAGATTTTAGGGAATATACTGTGATGGTTATTCCAAACGTAACCAAGAGGGTTACTCCCTACGTAAGAATGTTATGAATGCCTCAAGTTACCTTTACGTATTATGATTTATATGATTTATTCATGTTTTTATGAGGTATGTTAAAGTGCCTATGTTTTATGGGTAAAGTATGATTTCATTCTTATGTATATATGAACTCATGTTTCCTTTCCATGTTTTTTTTATAACCCATACTGAGTTTTTATGCTCATCCCAAGTTTTTGAAATGTTTTTCACAGGTCAAGGGAAAGGTACATGATAAGATGATAGAGTCAAGGATGTGTCAAGAAATAATCCATGTTTTATTTTAAATGTGTTTCCATTGATGGGAATGAAGAATACTATCTTTATGTAACCACTTTGTTTATATGTGGAATGTAATGCAAGTTTTATGATCTAATTCTCTAAAACTCTAAACCCGAAAAGATCCTCAATGTGTAATCTTGTAATAACTCAAGATTAAGTAAGGTTTAAGGCAGGGGCCTTATATTCACGTTTGTTGATGAGATTTAAAAACAATAAAATTGAAATTGAATCAATAAAATTCCCAACCTAGAAAATAGGATTAATTTTCATCATATTTTGATCATTGTTGTTAATCCATTGAGATACATCATGATATGTTGTCATTGGTGATCCTTCATTCGTCGTCGATTATCTCTTTCATATGAAATTCCTATAGAGCCTTAGAGAAAACACTTGGGGCATCCCCAGATTAAGGAAGTAAACATGTTAATGTGTTGACAAATTTAAGCATTACTATTTCACATAGAAACAACATCACCACGCTACTACATTTATGAAAGGAGAATGGTTTTCTTAGTCACTGTGTCACTGAGTTGCTATGCTGCAAAATGTAAAAAAGAAATAAAATAATCTTACTTAAGTTTATTTTATTCTCCTTTTAAAAATTCCAAAAATAAACTTTTACCCTCGACCTGTGCCAGTCGAGGTTAGGGTATGCCTAACGAAATCAATCACTCATGAGCTCAATGGTACTCTATGGTTACTAATCCGAGTTACCATTTTTGAGTTATAAGGATTTGAAAACAAATAAAATTTTATTTAATTAAAATATTTATGGTGATGCATTTTTTTGGATTTATCCCTAGTGACCCACGCTGACTAAACTGAAGTCACGGCTAGGGTAAAACCACTGCTCTAAATACAATAGTGCCCTTCAGATTAATGATTGAAGAACCCATTTAATATTTATTCTAATTGTTGTGAAAAATTATCATACATGCTATTTAAAAACATAACATTTTTTAATGGATCATTCCATCCACTCTGGGCCTCAGAATCTCACACCATCTTAGCGCCTGGTCTTTTAATTTTCCCATGAATTTTATAAAAATTAAACTTGGAAATTATAATTTATTTCATTCTCCCCACCATAAGGCTTTATATCCTCAAAAATCTAAACAATTTTTACTCATACAAAAGGTAAGAGAACCAAGAACGAATTTGGGCCTCCCTGTACCATGGGCTCCACTTAAGATCCTCTTGATACTGCCAGATACGCACCATGGTAAAATATTATCCATGAAGGACCCTTGATCTTCATTGGACATTTAACACAAAAAACTTCGACGTCAATGTCTTTCTCACCCAGATTATGATGTGCAAAGATTTTATGCCTGAATATCCTCAGTTGAGACATGTGGAAGGTATTGATCACCTAGTCCCACTATGGGTTATATCCAAGAAGTATGATAACATTCCTACTCTACGTATCACATAAAAGAGGGAATAATAACCTCTGAGATAGCTTGCCACCCTGGAAAATTAAATTTAACCATCATCAATGTGAGACCTAAAGAAATACATATTCTCCCTCCTCAAACTCAAAAGATCTCCACCGTCTTCCAGCCCAAAAATTCTAATGGCCATGTGCATTCTTCATCCGGTCCTAGATGACCAGCACACTCTCTACAAATTCCTCCTAAAATCCCTTCCACAACTAGGTATGTAATTCAATAATCACTATCTAAAAAAATAATTGATGAATCTCCATGGAGTAAAACTATCTACTACATTTAGATGAATCCAAAACCCTCTACTAAACTCTATTACATGGTAGTTAAGAAGGTGTCTGACTAACTGAGTTGGTAAATGATCACCCTAATGTTATCATGTCTCATGGATGTATGTGGTAAACACATCACAAATTTCACTGACATACCTTCCCACTACCTTCCGAGTATCCCAATAAAGAGAAAGAACAACCCATAAAACTGATCCAAACAAGCATTTAACTTGTTTTTATCTCAACAGGTAATCCCAACTTCAACCCGTTCTGTCATCCCTAGTGTCCTCTTTGACACCCACACACATACCCCAATGCATCTCACCACTTTAGTCATCCACTACTACATCTACGCATCCTTTGAAAAGAAAAATATTCTCCCCACTTTTCTAATGTCTAATAAGGGTATTTTCTATGGACCACTATTCATGTAAATACTCATAGTTGGTATCACTGAGTTGTGCCTACATGACTCATTTATTATTGGTTGGGTAACAAACCCTTACTGTAGAAAAATTGTTCTATCTACTTATATGAATGATAACTACAATGAGGAAAACAACTCCAATGCCTCGTTCAGTTAACTGCTGACTAGATTCCAACCGAGAGAATCTATTACCACATTCCTCTTCCTATGAGTATAGAAAAATCCAAGTCATAGTCCATTATGAAATATATGCATCAACAATATCTCAATCCTCATTCCTTATAAGAGAACACATAAATGGTAATCGTGAGGTTAATGTTTACGATGTATCACTCTCCCATCATGTAGTATCGCCACATATTCAAGTCGAAGAGCACCCCTCTTAACTAAAAATTATGTGTCGCATTGTTCTTCTCTTCAAACCCTGTCTCAACCCTCACTGGATTCACTAAATCCCAAAACTCTAAGGTGTCATTCCCAAGAAACAAAAGACTCACAAATTCTATATAGACACTTCAAGATAATTTTATGTAACTAGGGCTCCCAAAGTTGGTCCAGGACCAACCAAAACTATCTTGCGGTCTCCTCCTTGGACATTGAGTATACAAAGATGTTATCAATTAAGATCACCTAAGGATTCCCATGATGGACCACTGAGTCCGTATATTCCCTTCCTCTACATTTCCCCCATATTCACCCTTGTCTCTTTGAGCTCTTTGCGATCCACCTGATATGATTGCATAAATTTTGGGGCTATATCAGGGTGTAGACCAGCACAGAAGTCTATCTCTCTTTAGAAAGGTAAAACTGGAAAATTTTAAAGGATGACGTCCTTATACTCTACTGAAACTAAGAAACTTGAGGATCCATAACATCCACTACACCGAGAGTCAGGCTCGCCAACTAATGTGTGATTGGTTTCACACTCCAATGCATAAGTCAGTCCCATGCTTCCTAGGTTTCCTTTTTCACCGACCATGGAAAATTCAATTATATATTTGCAGACATACTTCATCCTTTTCCTAAAATAGTCAACATGACCATGAAATGTGGATGATCAGGCCATAGACAAACAAATTTCATAAGGCCTTGATGCATCAAACAAGATGTTACAACCAAAACTCTCACATCAAGGGTTATATCACATCATCGTTATATGTTTTGTTATCGAGTCTCCACCTATATTTATCTCCAAACGTAATATTCAAGCCAACATTTTAAATTAAAACTATAGTTCATGGAGGTGTTTTGGAAGTTGTTTTGGAATCTCAGTAACACTTTTTGGAATATGAATTGGAAAATGTTTTGGAAATTGGAAATGTATTGCTTTGATGATAAGTTACTTTTTCAAATTGGTTGGAAATTTATGATGTGTGCTTAATGGTCTGACTTGGAAATGAGAAGTGTCTTGAATTGACCGTTGGTATTCCTATGAGTGATCACATACATTGAGGTATGCATGTGGAAAGTGGGGAATTGGTGATGTGAGTGGATGGGTGCTTGAGCTAGCACTGGATATATATGTGTGAGACTTCATGGGGTATCAATGGTGGATATTTAAGTTGTTTTGTTTGCTGAAAAATGGTTTTCAAAAAGTGGGGTTTTCAAATATTTAGAAGAGTGAGTGAGAAATTGTTTAGCGTTCTCTTTTCGTGTTGGGTATTCTTTTTCATGAGTCCTTGGTTTTGACGTATTGAATTGTGGTTGGAATAGTGATTTGAGTTCGAGCTTTCGTTTGCGATTGAGGTGTGGAATTTTGATTTATGATGAGTTTTGATTCGGATTCGTGCCTCTTGTTTGAATATGCTGCCCAGAAAAGTCCCAGAAGTTTCTAGTGAGTCTCTTCTAGTTGTTGGTTCTACCTAGACACTTAGCGGGGTGGTGGAATTGAATTCTTTTCGGTTGATGTCCATCTTTTATAGTGATCGTGATCTATTGAAGGTAACAAACTGGCATGGTGAAGTCGTTGGTGTTTTCATGTTATTGGGAACTCCTAAAGCTAAGAGAGTCTGTGTTGGTTCAGGTCCATTTGAAGGTGCAACTTGGGATTGGTGGAGGAGATAACCCTAGTGTCATTGCATGATGGTATGACTTGGAAGGTGTTTAGGACCACTCTCATTAGATGGTTTATATTTGTAGAAGCGAAGGTGATGGAAGTGACAAGGCTCGTGAGTGTCCAGCGATGCCAATGAATAGTGAAGGCCTACGTTGGGCATCTCAAGAAGTTGGTCCCCTTTTCTCCAAAGATAATGTCGCAGAATCAGTTAAAGTTTCTCTTGTGTGGGGTCTTCGTCTATTGTTCAAGGACCGGTTCCCTTTGGTGTTTGGGATGGTTCCCCATTTTGTGAGAGCGAGTCAGAGGAACCCATCTCAAACAAGTTTTCTTTACAATTCCATCTTCTATTAGTCAGACCACTCTCTTGTTTTCTCTTAGTGTGCTCAGTTTGGGTACTTTAAGCCACCTTGTCATCATCCTCCGAAGGCCTGCCGTCAGTGTGGCCATTTGGGAAACATAGTGAAGTTCCGCTAGTGGCTTCGTCAGGAGGAGTCTCAACAGGGGAATGTCAGCTCCTGACTGCGGGGCAGTAGATGCTTCAAAACATCAGAGCTCCAGCCATAGGTCTCGGAGTGAAGCTTTTCACACAGTCAGGAATCGTCGGGTGTGGGGCACCTTGGTCTAATTTTTGTCTCCAATGATTATGTGGGGACGGTCTAAATTTCCCTATTTCATCTCTCTTCGTCTTTGAAGGTTCTGTCCTGCTGTAAGTGGCGTAGAGGCCTCGTTGCCTCGTTGTGGTCCTTGTTCCTTGTATACCCCACTTTGGCAGTAAGGAGGCGTGGTGGTATCATTTTTCTTGTAATTTTAGTAGCTGCGCCTCCCCAAATATGAGCTTTGGAGTTGTCTCTTTATGGCTTTGAGTCTCAAGATGATTATCTCTCTCATGTGGCTAGCTCCTTTGGTGACCCATTCTTGTTTTAGGAGGTTCTCGTTTTGGAGACACTTGCGTCTTGGAAAATAATGAATAAGGGTTGGTCTGCTACGCAGTTTGGGGTCTTTCGACGATGACCCCATGTGGTGGGGGGTCTGCTTTATGCAGAGAGTTCATGGGTCGGTTTGTGCTAGGTTTCTTGTATTATTCTGTGCTAATTGGCTTCAGGTGGTCAGTTCTTAAATGGTGGGGAGACCCACCATGAATCGTGAAGTTCCTTTTTCGAGGTTTGGTCTGTGTGGTGGTCCCCTCTTGGATCAAGTTAGCAGTTCCAGAGTTAGTTCATGCTAATAGCCTCAATGTCGGTTGTGATAGTCGGGTTCTTGTGGTGGGGAGAACCCTCCTCATTTCTTGATGGTTCTTTTCTTTTCAGTTCCCCTCAGAGTTGGTCGGGTGTGACTGATGGAGTGAAAAGTCACGCCGAGTTGTGATTTTGTTGGCCACATTTAGTTTCAAGCTCGAGTTTGTCTCCTCGTTTGGCTTGGTGACTTTCTGGGGGCAGAAAGTTTTTGTGGTGGGGAGAATTGTCACACCCGAACTCCGCACTATGGCAATGAATTTTAATTTTATTCTTGTTCTATAATTTTTTTTATTTGGAATTAAATTTGTCATGTCGAGGTGCGTGATGGACTCTACTTGAGTTTTGCGTTGCTGATAAATGTACGTTTTTGACTTGGCAATGCCTGCTACTTTATTTTAATTATTTTGGGGCTAGTTTTTAAATTTGCAGCTTGAACCGGTTACATATATATATACACACACACACACACACACTTGGGTTGTTCTATGGCGCGCGGTTGTGTGCGTGACCGTGCGTAGTGTCTAACATTACTAAATAATATAATATCATTTTCAGATTTCATTTATTTATTTATTTTTATTTCTATTCCATTTTTAGTTATTTATTTATTTTTATTCATTTTATTTATTCATTTTTTATTTCTATTTCATTTTTAATTATTTATTTTTATTCATTTTATTTATTTATTTTTATTTTTATTTCATTTTTAATTATTTATTTTTATTCATTTTATTTATTTGTTTTTATTTCTATTTCATTTTTAATTATTTATTTTTATTCGATTTATTTATTTATTTTTATTTCTATTTCATTTTTATTTATTTGTTTTTATTTCTTTTATTTCTCTTCTTTTTTTTCTCCTTTTTCCTTCCTCCCTCACCCTCTCTCGCTCGGGACCCCTCCCCTTTCCCCCCCCCCGTCGCGCTACCCCTCCTTCCCCTGCGCCGAACCCTATGCCGCACCCCCTTCTCCCCGCCGGGTCGCCGCGCCACCCTCCCACGTCCGGCGTCTTCCGTCCGGCCTGCTCGCGGCCTCCCTCCGTCCGGCCTCCCGCGTTCGGCGCCTCCCGTCCGGCCTGCTCGCGGCCTCCCTCCGTCCGGCCTCCTGCGTCCGGCGCCTCCCGTCCGGCCTGCTCGCGCCACCTCCCTCCCGTCTGGCCTGCTCGCCGCACCTCCGGCCGCCGTTTCGCCCTCTACGCTCGCCGAGACCCGCAACCCCCCGAGCTCCCACTTTGGTAACCTTCTTCCTCCTTAGGGTTTTGATGCTCATAGGGTTCTTGTTTTAGGATTCTATTTTGATGTTTTTGGGTTCAATCCCTTGTTTTAGGGTTCAATTTGATCTCTGTGCGTTGCGACTATAGTGCGATTTGAGTTTCGCACCAATTTGCGAGAAATTCGACACCGAAGGTTAGAGTTTCCATGTATTATTGTTGTTTGATGAATTAATTCTCTTTTTTGGTTAATGTGGCATACTCTTTTATTTGTTTACTTGGTGCGAATATATTTTTACTTGACATTTGATAGGATTTCAATATGTTTAGTAGCATGTTTATTTGATAAGCATGTTTTGATTTTGTGAAAACCCATGTTGGGCCTTTTGCTGTGTTTCATAAACTTTGTTTAGTCATTTTTTTTCCGCTGCCACGTTGTTCAATTTATTCTCCTCTATTTATCTGCTTGTTCATTTTATGTTCATTTATCTTTGTCTTGGGCCAAACCGTTCCCAATTTGTTTCTTTTGATGCCCGGCACTAGTTGCCATCCTGGGGGGATCGGGAACGCCCCTCGGGACTTGCCGCGGATCAGCTCGGGTGACCGGTTTAGGGTCGACCCGGGTTGGTTCGTGACAAAATGGTATCAGAGCTGCCATTGTTATTTGGGGTGTCAAGTAGCTTGGTGATTAAGTGTGTCGGGACTCGAGAGGAAGGTGCGGGAAGGACGTCATGAACCCTCGCCCGTCCCGAGACTCGAGTTTCCAGGGGTGGTCCAGGATTTGAATTTTCTTCTTTGGATTGGTATGTGTGGATGAGGGATGACCAAGGAAGTGGGCCAGTGTTACGCGGCAGACTTGCTTGGAGTAGCGACCCATGTACGGCCCGAGTGCACGGTTCAAGATGCTTCCTGTGGTTGATGCTTGCTTGGAGCATGGCCTGCTAAGCCATGTTACCGGGTTGGTATGACCACTAGTCCCTTATTTTTGGATGTTTTAATGTGAGTTATGTTTGACCTTCATTTTGGTTGGTGTGAGTACATCTCAAAAATGAAAATGGATTTTTGTGAAGGTGTTTTCAAAAGGGAATATGGTTGTTAGAGTGGAAAAGTGGTTTTGAAATGGAAATTGTTTTCTTTTAACAAATGTGTGGTTTCAATAGGAAAAATGGGAGGTGTTTTGGAAGTTGTTTTGGAATCTCAGTAACACTTTTTGGAATATGAATTGGAAAATGTTTTGGAAATTGGAAATGTATTGCTTTGATGATAAGTTACTTTTTCAAATTGGTTGGAAATTTGTGATGTGTGCTTAATGGTCTGACTTGGAAATGAGAAGTGTCTTGAATTGACCATTGGTATTCCTATGAGTGATCACATACATTGAGGTACGCATGTGGAAAGTGGGGAATTGGTGATGTGAGTGGATGGGTGCTTGAGCTAGCACTGGATATATATGTGTGAGACTTCATGGGGTATCAATTGTGGATATTTAAGTTGTTTTGTTTGCTGAAAAATGGTTTTCAAAAAGTGGGGTTTTTAAATATTTAGAAGAGTGAGTGAGAAATTGTTTAGCGTTCTCTTTTCGTGTTGGGTATTCTTTTTCATGAGTCCTTGGTTTTGACGTATTGAATTGTGGTTGGAATAGTGATTTGAGTTCGAGCTTTCGTTTGCGATTGAGGTGTGGAATTTTGATTTATGATGTGTTTTGATTCGGATTCGTGCCTCTTGTTTGAATATGCTGCCCAGAAAAGTCCCAGAAGTTTCTAGTGAGTCTCTTCTAGTTGTTGGTTCTACCTAGACTCTTAGCGGGGTGGTGGAATTGAATTCTTTTCGGTTGATGTCCATCTTTTATAGTGATCGTGATCTATTGAAGGTAACAAACTGGCATGGTGAAGTCGTTGGTGTTTTCATGTTATTGGGAACTCCTAAAGCTAAGAGAGTCTGTGTTGGTTCAGGTCCATTTGAAGGTGCAACTTGGGATTGGTGGAGGAGATAACCCCAGTGTCATTGCATGATGGTATGACTTGGAAGGTGTTTAGGACCACACTCATTAGATGGTTTATATTTTTGGAAGCGAAGGTGATGGAAGCGACAAGGCTCGTGAGTGTCCAGTGATGCCAACGAATAGTGAAGGCCTACGTTGGGCATCTCAAGAAGTTGGTCCCCTTTTCTCCAAAGATAATGTCGCAGAATCAGTTAAAGTTTCTCTTGTGTGGGGTCTTCGTCTATTGTTCAAGGACCGGTTCCCTTTGGTGTTTGGGATGGTTCCCCATTTTGTGAGAGCGAGTCAGAGGAACCCATCTCAAACAAGTTTTCTTTACAATTCCATCTTCTATTAGTCAGACCACTCTCTTGTTTGCTCCTAGTGTGCTCGGTTTGGGTACTTTAAGCCGCCTTGTCATCATCCTCCGAAGGCCTGCCGTCAGTGTGGCCATTTGGGAAACATAGTGAAGTTCCGCTAGCGGCTTCGTCAGGAGGAGTCTCGACAGGGGAATGTCAGCTCCTGACTGCGGGGCAGTAGATGCTTCAAGACATCAGAGCTCCAGCCATAGGTCTCGGAGTGAAGCTTTTCACGCAGTCAGGAATCGTCGGGTGTGGGGCACCTTGGTCTAATTTTTGTCTCCAATGATTATGTGGGGACGGTCTGAATTTCCCTATTTCATCTCTCTCTGTCTTTGAAGGTTCTGTCCTGCTGTAAGTGGCGTAGAGGCCTCGTTGCCTCGTTGTGGTCCTTGTTCCTTGAATACCCCACTTTGGAAGTAAGGAGGCGTGGTGGTATCATTTTTCTTGTAATTTTAGTAGTTGTGCCTCCCCAAATATGATCTTTGGAGTTGTCTCTTTATGCCTGTGAGTCTCAAGATGATTATCTCTCTCATGTGGCTAGCTCCTTTGGTGACCCGTTCTTGTTTTAGTAGGTTCTCGTTTTGGAGACACTTGCGTCTTGGAAAATAAAGAATAAGGGTTGGTCCGCTACGCAGTTTGGGGTCTTTCGGCGATGACCCCATGTGGTGGGGTGTCTGCTTTATGCAGAGAGTTCATGGGTCGGTTTGTGCTAGGTTTCTCGTATTATTCTGTGCTAATTTGCTTCAGCTGGTCAGTTCTTAAATGGTGGGGAGACCCACCATGAATCGTGAAGTTACTTTTTCGAGGTTTGGTCTGTGTGGTGGTCCCCTCTTGGATCAAGTTAGCAGTTCCAGAGTTAGTTCATGCTAAGAGCCTCAATGTCGGTTGTGATAGTCGGGTTCTTGTGGTGGGGAGAACCCTCCTCATTTCCTGATGGTTCTTTTCTTTTCAGTTCCCCTCAGAGTTGGTCGGGTGTGACTGATGGAGTGAAAAGTCACCCCGAGTTGTGATTTTGTTGGCCACATTTAGTTTCAAGCTCGAGTTTGTCTCCTCGTTTGGCTTGGTGACTTTCTGGGGGAAGAAAGTTTTTGTGGTGGGGAGAATTGTCACACCCGAACTCCGCACTATGGCAATGACTTTTAATTTTATTCTTGTTCTATAATTTTTTTTATTTGGAATTAAATTTGTCATGTCGAGGTGCGTGATGGACTCTACTTGAGTTTTGCGTTGCTGATAAATGAACGTTTTTGACTTGGCAATGCCTGCTACATTATTTTAATTATTTTGGGGCTAGTTTTTAAATTTGCAGCTTGAACCGGTTATATATATATATATACACACACACACACACACTTGGGTTGTTCTATGGCGCGCGGTTGTGTGTGTGACCGTGCGTAGTGTCTAACATTACTAAATAATATACTATTATTTTCAGATTTCATTTATTTATTTATTTTTATTTCTATTCCATTTTTACTTATTTATTTATTTTTATTCATTTTATTTATTCATTTTTTATTTCTATTTCATTTTTAATTATTTATTTTTATTCATTTTATTTATTTATTTTTATTTCTATTTCATTTTTAATTATTTATTTTTATTCATTTTATTTATTTGTTTTTATTTCTATTTCATTTTTAATTATTTATTTTTATTCATTTTATTTATTTTTTTTTATTTCTATTTCATTTTTATTTATTTGTTTTTATTTCTTTTATTACCCTTCTTTTTTTCTCCTTTTTCCTTCCTCCCTCACCCTCTCTCGCTCAGGACCCCTCCCCTTCCCCCCCCCCCCCGTCGCGCTACCCCTCCTTCCCCTGCGCCGAACCCTACGCCGCACCCCCTTCTCCCCGCCGGGTCGCCGCGCCACCCTCCCGCGTCCGGCGTCTTCCGTCCGGCCTGCTCGCGGCCTCCCTCCGTCAGGCCTCCCGCGTCCGGCGCCTCCCGTCCGGCCTGCTCGTGGCCTCCCTCCGTCCGACCTCCCGCGTCCGGCGCCTCCCGTCCGGCCTACTCGCGCCACCTCCCTCCCGTCCGGCCTGCTCGCCGCACCTCCGGCCGCCGTTTCGCCCTCCGTGCTCGCCGAGACCCGCAACCCCCCGAGCTCCCACTTTGGTAACCTTCTTCCTCCTTAGGGTTTTGATGCTCATAGGTTTCTTGTTTTAGGATTCTATTTTGATGTTTTTGGGTTCAATCCCTTGTTTTAGGGTTCAATTTGATCTCTGTGCGGTGCGACTATAGTGCGATTTGAGTTTCGCACCAATTTGCGAGAAATTCGACACCGAATGTTAGAGTTTCCATGTATTATTGTTGTTTGATGAATTAATTCTCTTATTTGGTTAATGTGGCATACTCTTTTATTTGTTTACTTGGTGTGAATATATTTTTACTTGACATTTGATAGGATTTCAATATGTTTAGTAGCATGTTTATTTGATAAGCATGTTTTGATTTTGTGAAAACCCATGTTGGGCCTTTTGCTGTGTTTCATAAACTTTGTTTAGTCATTTTTTTTCCGCTGCCACGTTGTTCAATTTATTCTCCTCTATTTATCTGCTTGTTCATTTTATGTTCATTTATCTTTGTCTTGGGCCAAACCGTTCCCAATTGGTTTGTTTTGATGCCCGGCACTAGTTGCCATCCCGGGGGGATCGGGAACGCCCCTCGGGACTTGCCGCGGATCAGCTCGGGTGACCGGTTTAGGGTCGACCCGGGTTGGTTCGTGACAAAATGGTATCAGAGCTGCCCTTGTTATTTGGGGTGTCAAGTAGCTTGGTGATTACGTGTGTCGGGACTCGAGAGGTAGGTGCGGGAAGGACGTCATGAACCCTCGCCCGTCCCGAGACTCGAGTTTCCAGGGGTGGTCCAGGATTTGAATTTTCTTCTTTGGATTGGTATGTGTGGATGAGGGATGACCAAGGAAGTGAGCCAGTGTTACGCGGCAGACTTGCTTGGAGTAGCGACCCATGTACTGCCCGAGTGCACGGTTCAAGATGCTTCCTGTGGTTGATGCTTGCATGGAGCATGGCCTACTAAGCCATGTTACCGGGTTGGTATGACCACTAGTCCCTTATTTTTGGATGTTTTAATGTGAGTTATGTTTGACCTTCATTTTGGTTGGTGTGAGTACATCTCAAAAATGGAAATGGATTTTTGTGAAGGTGTTTTCAAAAGGGAATATGGTTGTTAGAGTGGAAAAGTGGTTTTGAAATGGAAAATGTTTTATTTTAACAAATGTGTGGTTTCAATAGGAAAAATGGGAGGTGTTTTGGAAGTTGTTTTGGAATCTCAATAACACTTTTTGGAATATGAATTGGAAAATGTTTTGGAAATTGGAAATGTATTGCTTTGATGGTAAGTTACTTTTTCAAATTGGTTGGAAATTTGTGATGTGTGCTTAATGGTCTGACTTGGAAATGAGAAGTGTCTTGAATTGACCGTTGGTATTCCTATGAGTGATCACATACATTGAGGTACGCATGTGGAAAGTGGGGAATTGGTGATGTGAGTGGATGGGTGCTTGAGCTAGCACTGGATATATATGTGTGAGACTTCATGGGGTATCAATGGTGGATATTTAAGTTGTTTTGTTTGTTGAAAAATGGTTTTCAAAAAGTGGGGTTTTCAAATATTTAGAAGAGTGAGTGAGAAATTGTTTAGCGTTCTCTTTTCGTGTTGGGTATTCTTTTTCATGAGTCCTTGGTTTTGACATATTGAATTGTGGTTGGAATAGTGATTTGAGTTCGAGCTTTCTTTTGCGATTGAGGTGTGGAATTTTGATTTGTGATGAGTTTTGATTCGGATTCGTGCCTCTTGTTTGAATATGCTGCCCAGAAAAGTCCTAGAAGTTTCTAGTGAGTCTCTTCTAGTTGTTGGTTCTACCTAGACTCTTAGCGGGGTGGTGGAATTGAATTCTTTTCGGTTGATGTCCATCTTTTATAGTGATCGTGATCTATTGAAGGTAACAAACTGGAATGGTGAAGTCGTTGGTGTTTTCATGTTATTGGGAACTCCTAAAGCTAAGAGAGTCTGTGTTGGTTCAGGTCCATTTGAAGGTGCAACTTGGGATTGGTGGAGGAGATAACCCTAGTGTCATTGCATGATGGTATGACTTGGAAGGTGTTTAGGACCACTCTCATTAGATGGTTTATATTTGTGGAAGCGAAGGTGATGGAAGCGACAAGGCTCGTGAGTGTCCAGCGATGCCAACGAATAGTGAAGGCCTACGTTGGGCATCTCAAGAAGTTGGTCCCCTTTTCTCCAAAGATAATGTCGCAGAATCAGTTAAAGTTTCTCTTGTGTGGGGTCTTCGTCTATTGTTCAAGGACCGGTTCCCTTTGGTGTTTGGGATGGTTCCCCATTTTGTGAGAGCGAGTCAGAGGAACCCATCTCAAAAAAGTTTTCTTTACAATTCCATCTTCTATTAGTCAGACCACTCTCTTGTTTGCTCTTAGTGTGCTCGGTTTGGGTACTTTAAGCCGCCTTGTCATCATCCTCCGAAGGCCTGCCGTCAGAGTGGCCATTTGGGAAACATAGTGAAGTTCCGCTAGCGGCTTCGTCAGGAGGAGTCTCGACAGGGGAATGTCAGCTCCTGACTGCGGGGCAGTAGATGCTTCAAGACATCAGAGCTCCAGCCATAGGTCTCGGAGTGAAGCTTTTCACGCAGTCAGGAATCGTCGGGTGTGGGTCACCTTGGTCTAATTTTTGTCTCCAATGATTATGTGGGGACGGTCTGAATTTCCCTGTTTCATCTCTCTCCGTCTTTGAAGGTTCTGTCCTGCTGTAAGTGGCGTAGAGGCCTCGTTGCCTCATTGTGGTCCTTGTTCCTTGAATACCCCACTTTGGCAGTAAGGAGGCGTGGTGGTATCATTTTTCTTGTAATTTTAGTAGTTGCGCCTCCCCAAATATGAGCTTTGGAGTTGTCTCTTTATGGCTGTGAGTCTCAAGATGATTATCTCTCTCATGTGGCTAGCTCCTTTGGTGACCCGTTCTTGTTTTAGGAGGTTCTCGTTTTGGAGACACTTGCATCTTGGAAAATAATGAATAAGGGTTGGTCCGCTACGCAGTTTGGGGTCTTTCGGCGATGACCCCATGTGGTGGGGGGTCTGCTTTATGCAGAGAGTTCATGGGTCGGTTTGTGCTAGGTTTCTCGTATTATTCTGTGCTAATTGGCTTCAGCTGGTCAGTTCTTAAATGGTGGGGAGACCCACCATGAATCGTGAAGTTCCTTTTTCGAGGTTTGGTCTATGTGGTGGTCCCCTCTTGGATCAATTTAGCAGTTCCAGAGTTAGTTCATGCTAAGAGCCTCAATGTCGGTTGTGATAGTCGAGTTCTTGTGGTGGGGAGAACCCTCCTCGTTTCCTGATGGTTCTTTTCTTTTCAGTTCCCCTCAGAGTTGGTCGGGTGTGACTGATGGAGTGAAAAGTCACGCCGAGTTGTGATTTTGTTGGCCACATTTAGTTTCAATCTCGAGTTTGTCTCCTCGTTTGGCTTGGTGACTTTCTGGGGGCAGAAATTTTTTGTGGTGGGGAGAATTGTCACACCCGAACTCCGCACTATGGCAATGACTTTTAATTTTATTCTTGTTCTATAATTTTTTTTATTTGGAATTAAATTTGTCATGTCGAGGTGCGTGATGGACTCTACTTGAGTTTTGCGTAGCTGATAAATGTACGTTTTTGACTTGGCAATGCCTGCTACTTTATTTTAATTATTTTGGGGCTAGTTTTTAAATTTGCAGCTTGAACCGGTTATATATATATATATATACACACACACACACTTGGGTTGTTCTATGGCGCGCGGTTGTGTGTGTGACCGTGCGTAGTGTCTAACATTACTAAATAATATAATATTATTTTCAGATTTCATTTATTTATTTATTTTTATTTCTATTCAATTTTTACTTATTTATTTATTTTTATCCATTTTATTTATTCATTTTTTATTTCTATTTCATTTTTAATTATTTATTTTTATTCATTTTATTTATTTATTTTTATTTCTATTTCATTTTTAATTATTTATTTTTATTCATTTTATTTATTTGTTTTTATTTCTATTTCATTTTTAATTATTTATTTTTATTCATTTTATTTATTTATTTTTATTTCTATTTAATTTTTATTTATTTGTTTTTATTTCTTTTATTTCTCTTCTTTTTTTTCTCCTTTTTCCTTCCTCCCTCACCCTCTCTCGCTCGGGACCCCTCCCCTTTCCCCCCCCCCCATCGCGCTACCCCTCCTTCCCCTGCGCCGAACCCTACGCCGCAACCCCTTCTCCCCGCCGGGTCGCCGCGCCACCCTCCCGCGTCTGGCGTCTTCCGTCCGGCCTGCTCGCGGCCTCCCTCCGTCCGGCCTCCCGCGTCCGGCGCCTCCCGTCCGGCCTGCTCGCGGCCTCCCTCCGTCCGGCCTCCCGCGTCCGGCGCCTCCCGTCCGGCCTGCTCGCTCCACCTCCCTCCCGTCCGGCCTGCTCGCCGCACCTCCGGCCGCCGTTTCTCCCTCCGCGCTCGCCGAGACCCGCAACCCCCCGAGCTCCCACTTTGGTAACCTTCTTCCTCCTTAGGTTTTTGATGCTCATAGGGTTCTTGTTTTAGGATTCTATTTTGATGTTTTTGGGTTCAATCCCTTGTTTTAGGGTTCAATTTGATCTCTGTGCGGTGCGACTATAGTGCGATTTGAGTTTCGCACCAATTTGCGAGAAATTCGACACCGAAGGTTAGAGTTTCCATGTATTATTGTTGTTTGATGAATTAATTCTCTTATTTGGTTAATGTGGCATACTCTTTTATTTGTTTACTTGGTGCGAATATATTTTTACTTGACATTTGATAGGATTTCAATATGTTTAGTAGCATGTTTATTTGATAAGCATGTTTTGATTTTGTGAAAACCCATGTTGGGCCTTTTGCTGTGTTTCATAAACTTTGTTTTGTCATTTTTTTTCCACTGCCACGTTGTTCAATTTATTCTCCTCTATTTATCTGCTTGTTCATTTTATGTTCATTTATCTTTGTCTTGGGCCAAACCGTTCCCAATTGGTTTGTTTTGATGCCCGGCACTAGTTGCCATCCCGGGGGGATCGGGAACGCCCCTTGGGACTTGCCGCGGATCCGCTCGGGTGACCGGCTTAGGGTCGACCCGGGTTGGTTCGTGACAAAATGGTATCAGAGCTACCCTTGTTATTTGGGGTGTCAAGTAGCTTGGTGATTAAGTGTGTCGGGACTTGAGAGGTAGGTGCGGGAAGGACGTCATGAACCCTCGCCCGTCCCGAGACTCGAGTTTCCAGGGGTGGTCCAGGATTTGAATTTTCTTCTTTGGATTGGTATGTGTGGATGAGGGATGACCAAGGAAGTGAGCCAGTGTTACGCGGCAGACTTTCTTGGAGTAGCGACCCATGTACGGCCCGAGTGCACGGTTCAAGATGCTTCCTGTGGTTGATCCTTGCTTGGAGCATGGCCTGCTAAGCCATGTTACCAGGTTGGTATGACCACTAGTCCCTTATTTTTGGATGTTTTAATGTGAGTTATGTTTGACCTTCATTTTGGTTGGTGTGAGTACATCTCAAAAATGAAAATGGATTTTTGTGAAGGTGTTTTCAAAAGGGAATATGGTTGTTAGAGTGGAAAAGTGGTTTTGAAATGGAAATTGTTTTCTTTTAACAAATGTGTGGTTTCAATAGGAAAAATGGGAGGTGTTTTGGAAGTTGTTTTGGAATCTCAGTAACACTTTTTGGAATATGAATTGGAAAATGTTTTGGAAATTGGAAATGTATTTCTTTTATGATAAGTTACTTTTTCAAATTGGTTGGAAATTTTTGATGTGTTCTTAATGGTCTGACTTGGAAATGAGAAGTGTCTTGAATTGACCATTGGTATTCCTATGAGTGATCACATACATTGAGGTACGCATGTGGAAAGTGGGGAATTGGTGATGTGAGTGGATGGGTGCTTGAGCTAGCACTGGATATATATGTGTGAGACTTCATGGGGTATCAATGGTGGATATTTAAGTTGTTTTGTTTGCTGAAAAATGGTTTTCAAAAAGCGGGGTTTTCAAATATTTAGAAGAGTGAGTGAGAAATTGTTTAGCGTTCTCTTTTCGTGTTGGGTATTCTTTTTCATGAGTCCTTGGTTTTGACGTATTGAATTGTGGTTGGAATAGTGATTTGAGTTCGAGCTTTCGTTTGCGATTGAGGTGTGGAATTTTGATTTATGATGAGTTTTGATTCGGATTCGTGCCTCTTGTTTGAATATGCTGCCCAGAAAAGTCCCAGAAGTTTCTAGTGAGTCTCTTCTAGTTGTTGGTTCTACCTAGACTCTTAGCGGGGTGGGGGAATTGAATTCTTTTCGGTTGATGTCCATCTTTTATAGTGATCGTGATCTATTGAAGGTAACAAACTGGCATGGTGAAGTCGTTGGTGTTTTCATGTTATTGGGAACTCCTAAAGCTAAGAGAGTCTGTGTTGGTTCAGGTCCATTTGAAGGTGCATCTTGGGATTGGTGGAGGAGATAACCCTAGTGTCATTGCATGATGGTATGACTTGGAAGGTGTTTAGGACCACTCTCATTAGATGGTTTATATTTGTGGAAGCGAAGGTGATGGAAGCGACAAGGCTCGTGAGTGTCGAGCGATGCCAACGAATAGTGAAGGCCTACGTTGGGCATCTCAAGAAGTTGGTCCCCTTTTCTCCAAAGATAATGTCGCAGAATCAGTTAAAGTTTATCTTGTGTGGGGTCTTCGTCTATTGTTTAAGGACCGGTTCCCTTTGGTGTTTGGGATGGTTCCCCATTTTGTGAGAGCGAGTCAGAGGAACCCATCTCAAACAAGTTTTCTTTACAATTCCATCTTCTATTAGTCAGACCACTCTCTTGTTTGCTCCTAGTGTGCTCGGTTTGGGTACTTTAAGCCGCCTTGTCATCATCCTCCGAAGGCCTGCCGTCAGTGTGGCCATTTGGGAAACATAGTGAAGTTCCGCTAGCGGCTTCGTCAAGAGGAGTCTCGACAGGGGAATGTCAGCTCCTGACTGCGGGGCAGTAAATGCTTCAAGACATCAGAGCTCCAGCCATAGGTCTCGGAGTGAAGCTTTTCACGCAGTCTAGAATCGTCGGGTGTGGGGCACCTTGGTCTAATTTTTGTCTCCAATGATTATGTGGGGACGGTCTGAATTTCCCTGTTTCATCTCTCTCCGTCTTTGAAGGTAATGTCCTGCTGTAAGTGGCGTAGAGGCCTCGTTGCCTCGTTGTGGTCCTTGTTCCTTGAATACCCCACTTTGGTAGTAAGGAGGCGTGGTGGTATCATTTTTCTTGTAATTTTAGTAGTTGCGCCTCCCCAAATATGAGCTTTGGAGTTGTCTATTTATGGCTGTGAGTCTCAAGATGATTATCTCTCTCATGTGGCTAGCTCCTTTGGTGACCCGTTCTTGTTTTAGGAGGTTCTCGTTTTGGAGACACTTGTGTCTTGGAAAATAATGAATAAGGGTTGGTCCGCTACGCAGTTTGGGGTCTTTCGGCGATGACCCCATGTGGTGGGGGTCTGCTTTATGCAGAGAGTTCATGGGTCGGTTTGTGCTAGGTTTCTCGTATAATTCTGTGCTAATTGGCTTCAGCTGGTCAGTTCTTAAATGGTGGGGAGACCCACCATGAATCGTGAAGTTCCTTTTTCGAGGTTTGGTCTGTGTGGTGGTCCCCTCTTGGATCAAGTTAGCAGTTCCAGAGTTAGTTCATGCTAAGAGCCTCAATGTCGGTTGTGATAGTCGGGTTCTTGTGGTGGGGAGAACCCTCCTCGTTTCCTGATGGTTCTTTTCTTTTCAGTTCCCCTCAGAGTTGGTCGGGTGTGACTGATGGAGTGAAAAGTCACGCCGAGTTGTGATTTTGTTGGCCACATTTAGTTTCAAGCTCGAGTTTGTCTCCTCGTTTGGCTTGGTGACTTTCTGGGGGCAGAAAGTTTTTGTGGTGGATAGAATTGTCACACCCGAACTCCGCACTATGGCAATGACTTTTAATTTTATTCTTGTTCTATAATTTTTTTATTTGGAATTAAATTTGTCATGTCGAGGTGCGTGATGGACTCTACTTGAGTTTTGCGTTGCTGATAAATGTACGTTTTTGACTTGGCAATGCCTGCTACTTTATTTTAATTATTTTGGGGCTAGTTTTTAAATTTGCAGCTTGAACCGGTTATATATATATATATATAGACACACACACACACACACTTGGGTTGTTCTATGGCGCGCAGTTGTGTGCGTGACCGTGCGTAGTGTCTAACATTACTAAATAATATAATATTATTTTCATATTTCATTTATTTATTTATTTTTATTTCTATTCCATTTTTACTTATTTATTTATTTTTATTCATTTTATTTATTCATTTTTTATTTCTATTTCATTTTTAATTATTTATTTTTATTCATTTTATTTATTTATTTTTATTTTTATTTCATTTTTAATTATTTATTTTTATTCATATTATTTATTTGTTTTTATTTCTATTTCATTTTTAATTATTTATTTTTATTCATTTTATTTATTTATTTTTATTTCTATTTCATTTTTATTTATTTCTTTTTATTTCTTTTATTTCTCTTCTTTTTTTTCTACTTTTTCCTTCCTCCCTCACCCTCTCTCGCTCGGGACCCCTCCCCTTTCCCCCCCCGTCGCGCTACCCCTCCTTCCCCTGCGCCGAACCCTACGCCGCACCCCCTTCTCCCCGCCGGGTCGCCGCGCCACCCTCCCGCGTCCGGCGTCTTCCGTCCGGCCTGCTCGCGGCCTCCCTCCGTCCGTCCTCCCGCGTCCGGCACCTCCCGTCCGGCCTGCTCGCGGCCTCCCTCCGTCCGGCCTCCCGCGTCCGGCGCCTCCCGTCCGGCCTTCTCGCGCCACCTCCCTCCCGTCCGGCCTGCTCGCCGCACCTCCGGCCGCCGTTTCGCCCTCCGCGCTCGCCGAGACCCGCAACCCCCCGAGCTCCCACTTTGGTAACCTTCTTCCTCCTTAGGGTTTTGATGCTCATAGGGTTCTTGTTTTAGGATTCTATTTTGATGTTTTTGGGTTCAATCCCTTGTTTTAGGGTTCAATTTGATCTCTGTGCGGTGCGACTATAGTGCGATTTGAGTTTCGCACCAATTTGCGAGAAATTCGACACAGAAGGTTAGAGTTTCCATGTATTATTGTTGTTTGATGAATTAATTCTCTTATTTGGTTAATGTGGCATACTCTTTTATTTGTTTACTTGGTGCGAATATATTTTTACTTGACATTTGATAGGATTTCAATATGTTTAGTAGCATGTTTATTTGATAAGCATGTTTTGATTTTGTGAAAACCCATGTTGGGCCTTTTGCTGTGTTTCATAAACATTGTTTAGTCATTTTTTTCCGCTGCCACGTTGTTCAATTTATTCTCCTCTATTTATCTGCTTGTTCGTTTTATGTTCATTTATCTTTGTCTTGGGCCAAACCGTTCCCAATTGGTTTGTTTTGATGCCCGGCACTAGTTGCCATCCTGGGGGGATCGGGAACGCCCCTCGGGACTTGCCGCAGATCAGCTCGGGTGACCGGTTTAGGGTCGACCCGGGCTGGTTCGTGACAAAATGGTATCAGAGCTGCCCTTGTTATTTGGGGTGTCATGTAGCTTGGTGATTAAGTGTGTCGGGACTCGAGACGTAGGTGCGGGAAGGACGTCATGAACCCTCGCCCGTCCCGAGACTCGAGTTTCCAGGGGTGGTCCAGGATTTGAATTTTCTTCTTTGGATTGGTATGTGTGGATGAGGGATGACCAAGGAAGTGAGCCAGTGTTACGCGGCAGACTTGCTTGGAGTAGCGACCCATGTACGGCCCGAGTTCACGGTTCAAGATGCTTCCTGTGGTTGATGCTTTCTTGGAGCATGGCCTGCTAAGCCATGTTTCCGGGTTGGTATGACCACTAGTCCCTTATTTTTGGATGTTTTAATGTGAGTTATGTTTGACCTTCATTTTGGTTGGTGTGAGTACATCTCAAAAATGAAAATGGATTTCTGTGAAGGTGTTTTCAAAAGTGAATATGGTTGTTAGAGTGGAAAAGTGGTTTTGAAATGGAAATTGTTTTCTTTTAACAAATGTGTGGTTTCAATAGGAAAAATGGGAGGTGTTTTGGAAGTTGTTTTGGAATCTCAGTAACACTTTTTGGAATATGAATTGGAAAATGTTTTGGAAATTGGAAATGTATTGCTTTGATGATAAGTTACTTTTTCAAATTGGTTGGAAATTTGTGATGTGTGCTTAATGGTCTGACTTGGAAATGAGAAGTGTCTTGAATTGAACGTTGGTATTCCTATGAGTGATCACATACATTGAGGTACGCATGTGGAAAGTGGGGAATTGGTGATGTGAGTGGATGGGTGCTTGAGCTAGCACTGGATATATATGTGTGAGACTTCATGGGGTATCAATGGTGGATATTTAAGTTGTTTTGTTTGCTGAAAAATGGTTTTCAAAAAGTGGGGTTTTCAAATATTTAGAAGAGTGAGTGAGAAATTGTTTAGCGTTCTCTTTTCGTGTTGGGTATTCTTTTTCATGAGTCCTTGGTTTTAACATATTGAATTGTGGTTGGAATAGTGATTTGAGTTCGAGCTTTCGTTTGCGATTGAGGTGTGGAATTTTGATTTATGATGAGTTTTGATTCGGATTCGTGCCTCTTGTTTGAATATGCTGCCCAGAAAAGTCCCAGAAGTTTCTAGTGAGTCTCTTCTAGTTGTTGGTTCTACCTAGACTCTTAGCGGGGTGGTGGAATTGAATTCTTTTCGGTTGATGTCCATCTTTTATAGTGATCGTGATCTATTGAAGGTAACAAACTGGCATGGTGAAGTCATTGGTGTTTTCATGTTATTGGGAACTCCTAATGCTAAGAGAGTCTGTGTTGGTTTAGGTCCATTTGAAGGTGCAACTTGGGATTGGTGGAGGAGATAACCCTAGTGTCATTGCATGATGGTATGACTTGGAAGGTGTTTAGGACCACTCTCATTAGATGGTTTATATTTGTGGAAGCGAAGGTGTTGGAAGCGACAAGGCTCGTGAGTGTCCAGCGATGCCAACGAATAGTGAAGGCCTACGTTGGGCATCTCAAGAAGTTGGTCCCCTTTTCTCCAAAGATAATGTCGCAGAATCAGTTAAAGTTTCTCTTGTGTGGGGTCTTCGTCTATTGTTCAAGGACCGGTTCCCTTTGGTGTTTGGGATGGTTCCCCATTTTGTGAGAGCGAGTCAGAGGAACCCATCTCAAACAAGTTTTCTTTACAATTCCATCTTCTATTAGTCAGACCACTCTCTTGTTTGCTCCTAGTGTGCTCGGTTTGGGTACTTTAAGCCGCCTTGTCATCATCCTCCGAAGGCCTGCCGTCAGTGTGGCCATTTGGGAAACATAGTGAAGTTCTGCTAGCAGCTTCGTCAGGAGGAGTCTCGAGAGGGGAATGTCAGCTCCTGACTGCGGCGCAGTAGATGCTTCAAGACATCAGAGCTCCAGCCATAGGTCTCGGAGTGAAGCTTTTCACGCAGTCAGGAATCGTCGGGTGTGGGGCACCTTGGTCTAATTTTTGTCTCCAATGATTATGTGGGGACGGTCTGAATTTCCCTATTTCATCTCTCTCCGTCTTTGAAGGTTCTGTCCTGCTGTAAGTGGCGTAGAGGCCTCGTTGCCTCGTTGTGGTCCTTGTTCCTTGAATACCCCACTTTGGCAGTAAGGAGGCGTGGTGGTATCATTTTTCTTGTAATTTTAGTAGTTGCGCCTCCCCAAATATGAGCTTTGGAGTTGTCTCTTTATGGCTGTGAGTCTCATGATTATTATCTCTCTCATGTGGCTAGCTCCTTTGGTGACCCGTTCTTGTTTTAGGAGGTTCTCGTTTTGGAGACACTTGCGTCTTGGAAAATAATGAATAAGGGTTGGTCCGCTACGCAGTTTGGGGTCTTTCGGCGATGACCCCATGTGGTGGGGGGTCTGCTTTATGCAGAGAGTTCATGGGTCGGTTTGTGCTAGGTTTCTCGTATTATTCTGTGCTAATTGGCTTCAGCTGGTCAGTTCTTAAATGGTGGGGAGACCCACCATGAATTGTGAAGTTCCTTTTTCGAGGTTTGGTCTGTGTGGTGGTCCCCTCTTGGATCAAGTTAGCAGTTCCAGAGTTAGTTCATGCTAAGAGCCTCAATATCGGTTGTGATGGTCAGGTTCTTGTGGTGGGGAGAACCCTCCTCGTTTCCTAATGGTTCTTTTCTATTCAGTTCCCCTCAGAGTTGGTCGGGTGTGACTGATGGAGTGAAAAGTCACGCCGAGTTGTGATTTTGTTGGCCACATTTAGTTTCAAGCTCGAGTTTGTCTCCTCGTTTGTCTTGGTGACTTTCTGGGGGAGAAAGTTTTTGTGGTGGGGAGAATTGTCACACCCAAACTCCGCACTATGGCAATGACTTTTAATTTTATTCTTGTTCTATAATTGTTTTTATTTGGAATTAAATTTGTCATGTCGAGGTGCGTGATGGACTCTACTTGAGTTTTGCGTTGCTGATAAATGTACGTTTTTGACTTGGCAATGCCTGCTACTTTATTTTAATTATTTTGGGGCTAGTTTTTAAATTTGCAGCTTGAACCGGTTATATATATATATATATATATACACACACACACACACATGGGTTGTTCTATGGCGCGCGGTTGTGTGCGTGACCGTGCATAGTGTCTAACATTACTAAATAATATAATATTATTTTCAGATTTCATTTATTTATTTATTTTTATTTCTATTCCATTTTTACTTATTTATTTATTTTTATTCATTTTATTTATTCATTATTTATTTCTATTTCATTTTTAATTATTTATTTTTATTCATTTTATTTATTTATTTTTATTTTTATTTCATTTTTAATTATTTATTTTTATTCATTTTATTTATTTGTTTTTATTTCTATTTCATTTTTAATTATTTATTTTTATTCATTTTATTTATTTATTTTTATTTCTATTTCATTTTTATTTATTTGTTTTTATTTCTTTTATTTCTCTTCTTTTTTTTTTCTCCTTTTTCCTTCCTCCATCACCCTCTCTCGCTCGGGACCCCTCCCCTTTCCCCCCCGTCGCGCTACCCCTCCTTCCCCTGCGCCGAACCCTACGCCGCACCCCCTTCTCCCCGCCGGGTCGCCGCGCCACCCTCCCGCGTCCGGCGTCTTCCGTCTGGCCTGCTCGCGGCCTCCCTCTGTCCGGCCTCCCGCGTCCGGCGCCTCCCGTCCGGCCTGCTCGCGGCCTCCCTCCGTCCGGCCTCCCGCGTCTGGCGTCTCCCGTCCGGCCTGCTTGCGCCACCTCCCTCCCGTCCGGCCTGCTCGCCGCACCTCCGGCCGCCGTTTCGCCCTCCGCGCTCGCCGAGACCCGCAACCCCCCGAGCTCCCACTTTGGTAACCTTCTTCCTCCTTAGGGTTTTGATGCTCATAGGGTTCTTGTTTTAGGATTCTATTTTGATGTTTTTGGGTTCAATCCCTTGTTTTAGGGTTCAATTTGATCTCTGTGCGGTGCGACTATAGTGCGATTTGAGTTTCGCACCAATTTGCGAGAAATTCGACACCGAAGGTTAGAGTTTCCATGTATTATTGTTGTTTGATGAATTAATTCTATTATTTGGTTAATGTGGCATACTCTTTTATTTGTTTACTTGGTGCGAATATATTTTTACTTGACATTTGATAGGATTTCAATATGTTTAGTAGCATGTTTATTTGATAAGCATGTTTTGATTTTGTGAAAACCCATGTTGGGCCTTTTGCTGTGTTTCATAAACTTTGTTTTGTCATTTTTTTCCGCTGCCACGTTATTCAATTTATTCTCCTCTATTTATCTGCTTGTTCATTTTATGTTCATTTATCTTTTTCTTGGGCCAAACCATTCCCAATTGGTTTTTTTTGATGCTCGGCACTAGTTGCCATCCCGGGGGGATCGGAAACGCCCCTCGGGACTTGCCGCGGATCAGCTCGGGTGACCGGTTTAGGGTCGACCCGGGTTGGTTCGTGACACCTTGGGACATATTCCTAGACCGTACGTAGCTACCCCTTCCACAATACTCCAACTACCTGATCTATGTATGGACACCATTGGGGTGGTGGTTTTTACAATTCAAAATGTATACCACCTCTTTCTGATCCCCCAAATCCTCTAGCACATCTATCGCCCAACTGATCCATCTTCTCTTTTAACTATCTTTGCCTTGGTGGCACATCCACCATTTTCCTTTCAGTACGCCAATAGGCTAGACAACCTCTAGAGATATTACCTCAGCCATCTCATGAAAGGAAGTGTCTATTTTTAGGCTTATTGGACTCACCCTATGATCCTAGAGTTGTACATACTCTATCCTCGGACCTCCTCTCAGAACATCTAAAAAATACAAGTCCATGAGACTGACGTCGGATTCCTCCTTCAAAGGTCACTAATCCTAGTTTCCCAGTGATGACATTCATTAGTTGTTTCACCTCAGCCAAGGGACCTTCAACCAAAAAGGTTAACTCAAGAACCCTAGATTAAGTAGGAGTGCATCGAGTTATAGTGATAGCTTGGATGTCCCTAAACACACCTCGCTCGAAGGTCCGAGCCTTAAAGCACGAGTCCAAACGTATTTATTGTGTACCCCGAATCATCGGTCCATCTCAATGAATAATCAACTACCGACATGTCATCCCACCAAAGATGTAGAAGCTCTTGGGAACACATAGCCCTTAGATTTCATGGCAGGTGACCATTCTCTGAGAGGGGTTCTAATGCTCTGTCCATGGAAGAGTCAACTCATCGTAAGATAGGTTAATTGAAAACTCAACATCTCCATGTAGATCCACATATAAGGCTCACTTCTCAAACTTCCATCGCCGATATTGGTGTCTTGAATAGATGGAAAACTCAGTATCCATCTAAATACATTTCTTCTCTGTATGTGAGTCAGGCTCACCTAAGAACCAGCGGGGTATCCTTCTCTGAAACATATGAAGTGTGGTCATCCCACGCATCTCCTCTGTTGGTAATAAGAGTACCATGTGCTACTCTATAGGAAATTTTATAGCTATTACACCACCTGATGGTGCTGTCTCTGGTACGAACCCATGTACCCCACTTGTCACCCCGCAGAACATCCTTGTGATCACATTGTGGAATCCTAGCTAACTGTATATGTGGAAGAATCTTGAAAAAAAACAAGATGTACCACGATCAATAGAGTATACCGCATGAGTTTACTCAAAACAAACATGAAAAAACATAACCCACTGCAATATGATGCATGTACCTTTATGTTTTTACACTAAAATTAGTATTTTCATGTACCGAGTTAGATGTCAGCTGTCCGGAGTCCTATTGTACGGATACGTCAGCATCCGCACTAACACTGGAGTCCCTGACATAAAATATGATCTCAAAACACTTAACACTATTTCCCCAATGAAATCTCTCAGACTCATTGTCCTAACATAGATCTGACCTACTCTGATACCACTATGTCATGAATCTTCCCCTGGGGCCTACTCCTTGACTACCACTGGCACAACCTTGATAGGCTAGGGGCTAGAAACTAGCACTAAGTAGGCATATCCCACAAATGGGAGGTATTTTCAAATAAAACTGTACACATGCACCCAACTCCATGACACATGGATGAATAATGAAATCAAAAGTAATGAAAATGAATGTATATCACTACAAACCAACAACAGAGTACCATAAAATGTAAATCTGTAATGTGGAATTACTCTAGAAGTTATCCCACTAAAAAAGACAATTGTAAAGACTTACCTGTAGACAATGTCATTGAAACTGATGTAAGATGCTACCGAAAACAACTCAGCTCGTCTGATCTCACTATGCGTTGTACAGTCATGGTCCAAATCATACACCACCTTGGACTCCAAAAAAGGATTGGTAAAGTGCAAAAGACATGACACATATAAGAAAATCCCATGTTGGCGTGAGTAAAATAAAAATCAGTAGGGGACCCCAAAATACAATGTGAAATACCAAAAAGGAAATACCATAAAAGAGGTACAGTTATATCAATATAGGTATATGTTAAAAAAACATATGAAAATAATATACAGGTATAATTGTAAAGGATTCCATGAGGAAATTACTCCTCCACTACTATCCATATGGGCCCGCTCATGGCATGCATGATTCTAAGAGATACCACTCATCGAGCTATCTAAATGTAACCATGTAGAAAAATTCTCCCACAAGTATCTGAGATAAAATTTTGCCTCGATATTTCATGAAGTATCCCTGAGATGTCTAGTCTCACTAAGATGTGGACAGTCGATATCACATCCAAATCCTTGGTCGCAAGATTTTCCTTCAGGCATGCTCATTCCGGGAGTCCCACTCCTTGAGCCTAGATGTCATACGAGACTCTATCAACAGGTTCAGCTGAACTTGGGCCCCACCCAATGTAAATGCCCTTGTCCAAGGTCATGAAATACAAATTGGGGATTCCCAAGAATAATGAGAAACTAATCAATAGTACCCCACAATGTAGGGTATTCATAGAGAATACAATTAACCCTACAATGCGTCTCGTAACATAGGGGATTCCGAAGAATATCATGAACCCTATAATACAACCCACTAGATAGAGGATTAATGCCCTGTTTTTGGATGTCATGTCAAAACCCAAGGAAATTCATTTCGGGTGATAGAGTATAACAAGAGTCCCAAGAATTATTTTCAACTATATCTTAGACTCCACTATCGAGGGTATATCCAAGAAATGTCATATTTAACCCTCTATAAAAGAGACAATGGTAGACTACACACCTATATTGGTCCTTACTAATAGCCCAACAAGCCATCTCAAAAGGATCGCTTCACCTAGAGGATTCTAATGCGAAAAACGGACCATCAATCATATTTATATTTTGAATGTTATGGTTTTTTTCGTAAAAAGGGACTGATGGGGTTCTGGCCCTATCCGATCTAATCGGACCAACCTGACTCGACCCACAGGGTCGACCCGGTCTGTTAGGCCCAATCTGGTCTATTCCACCGGCCCAAAACAAGGCTAGCATACCTTTTCAACCTAGCCTATTGGATTGGGTCAGTATGCTCTATTCGAGATGTGTTGGGTGCTGCATCTTTGAACCAACTATGACATAAGCCATGGGTCACAACTACGGACCAGCTGGACTATGGTCTCCAGTGACGTTCGCTGAATACCACCACCAACATTTGCTGGTTTCCCCTATCCAATATCGTGCACACCAGCATTCACACTTTCACAACCATTGAGTTGTGGACCCCTTTGTGCCACTCGTGAACTTATTTTGTGAGCCTCCTCTGCCACCACCACACACTACCTCCAACGCCACTATGGCCTTCTATCGTGGAATCCATCAACCACCGCGGTGAGCCACCTGGCTACGGCCTCTGTTCGGCACTGCAGTCCCCTCCTAGACTGCGGATCTCTATCACCATTGTGATCATGGATTCCTTGTTGGATTTTTGTGTTGACGAAGATTGAGAAATCAAAAGAATGGTGGAGGAAGAAATTTACATTAACACCTAATGTCGACGAATCAGGCCATTTAATTTCAGCCTTGATCCGTCCATGTTCATGTTTAGAAACGACTAATCAAAAAAATATTAATCATAAGTTCAACATAGATCCAATTTCCCAATGATTATCCAAAAATCAATCCCATCCCACAATAGTACACACGATCCGTGATTCAATCCATTCGTCGATTGATTCACTTCTATCAAGAAGATTTAAAAATGGAAAAATATAAATTCAATCAAACAAACACCCTACCTGGAAAATTGGATCGACTAGAATCAGGGTTCGATCAACTTTAGTGGTCCATTGAGATACTTCATGATGTGTCTTCATTATTGATCCATTATTTGTCGTCTTTCATCTCTTTCCAAGGTAATTACCAAAGTTCATCAATGAAAACTCTTAGATCATCCCCTAATTAATGGAGGAAACACCTTTACATGTTTTAGTGTTACTATTTATCTTTGAAATAGCATCACCACAATGCTTCAATTATAAAGGAGAACTAGTTGCTTCATCGCTGCGTCGAAGTATCGCCATGCTATGAAACATAAAAATTCAATAAAATAAACTACTTTAGGTTTATATTATTCTCCATTAAAAATTCCAAAAATTAACTTTTACCCTTGAAATGAACTAGTCAAGGTTATGGAACTCCTAAAGAAAGCACACCCTCACTAGTTCAACGGTACATAAATATTTCCAATCTACATTACCGATTATGAGTTATTGGGATTTTAAAAATAAAATAATTTTATTTTTTTATTTTATTTATGATTATTCCATTTTCATGTTTTCTTAATAGAAACTCGCACAGGATAAACTTAAGTTATGCCTAGGGTATGCTTACTTCTCTAAATGAAATGGTGCCCTCGGATTTCAGATCTAAAAATCTGGTTAATTGTTATTAAACTTTTTTAGGAAAACTACTCAGCTGTGCTACGTAAAAACATAACATTTTTTAACAGATCAATCTAGGCACTCCATGCGTCATGATCTCATGTCGTCGCAGTGCTTGGTCTGGTAATTCTTTATATAATTTTCTATAAATAGAACCCTGGAAAATTAGATTCATTAAAATCAATGTTCCAAACATTTATAGAGATAAAATCTAAAAATACTAATGAAAAAAGTTGATAACATCTCCACCGGTCACCTCCACCTCTTTGAGTCCCAAGGATCATGAAAATAGACCTCCTCAATGTGTGATTTTACCTTTTCTAAAGCCTATAAAAATATAATAAAAATTTACTTAAGGAAAATGTAGGTTATTATTTAAACAGATTTAAAGGTTCTAACCAAGTGTTCAATAATAAAATCTATAAAAATAAACCCATTATGCTATTGAATTTAATAAAATATGTTATTGAAAATAATTTTCATGATTTCAACAAAACATTATTTCAAATAAAAAGATGAAATATATCCCAAATCGGAATTAAATTAATATTTTAGATAAAATATTTTATATAAAATAGTTTTCATGATTAAAATAATTCTATTATAAAAATCATGACTCAAAATACAAATATGTGCATACTCATATAAACACCCCATTAGGGGAGCCTATTTCAGGATAGCAGACTACAAAACATTACAGTATCCCATAATAAGTATTAAATATAAACCTTATTAGGGGATCCAATATTGGGTATCTAATATACACCCTATATAGGGATCCCTTTATGAGAAGTAAAAATACCCATAAAACATGGAAAAATCAAACAAATAAAATCAATTAAAAATAAATTTTCCCAATTTATGTTTTCAACCTTCCATTTTAATTTCAAAACCAAATCACAATTATCATAAAATTCATGCTCTTGCAAATCATATTTAAATTTAATCAATTTTCCTTAGGTATTAACATCAATTCAATTTCACCATATCATTATACATATTTAAGAAACAATTTTCTTTAATTTTATAAATAATTTCAATTTCACTAAAATTGGGAGGTTTTCATAAATTGAATTCCAATATCATAATAAAAAGTAAACAAATCTCAAATTCATATTTTTAAAATAACTTAAAAACTCTTTTAAAATTAATCAAGAAATTAAAGGTTTCAATTGAAGGGTAAATTTTTGTGGAACAACCTACCTTCAATCATGTAATTGAGTCTGAAAAACACTAGTAATGGGATCCACTAATAAGGAATGAAGTTTTCGGAGATCAAGAAACACAACTGAGAATCATGATCCATAAACAAAATTAGATCCATCTATATCATGATGATAAATTAATCATTAAGGATGAAAAAGTAGGAGTTGCGAAGAAAACCACATGAGATAATATATAAATACTGAATGGATAACAAATTAGATAAACTATGATTAAATATAACAATATAAGGGGTTTTAGGATCCAAAACTACTTCATAAGTGCCTTAAAAACCAAGGATATCAATTTATATTCGAAAGGGGTAGATTAGGGGAAAAATCAGGGTCCCTAGATTTTAAAATAAATGTTAGAGTTATTAAAACCCCAAGTGAACGGTTTATGGATCATGCCACAAGGTTATTGGTAACTGTGCACCCTAATCATAAACCTTATGTAGGATTCTATCTGTGGTGATGGGTTTTTACACATTGTTACATTAATCTTGTTCCAACTATAAAGAATACCACTATTCGAAGCTCCATTACTTGATGGAGAGGTCACACAGTTTGGAAAAGTCTTTCACCCGCTTATAGTGGAACATCTATGGCCTCACGGTTTCATGGGCCAAACCAAATAGTTTTCCGTAATCATGAACCAAACATTCACATTCCCTAATACTCTAACATTTTCAACATTGTTCCCGATACATCCAAAACTATACCAAAAAATACAACAAAAACAGAAAACAAGTACTTGTATGAAGCTAACAGGATATTAAATCCTCCCATACCATAAACACTATATATACTAAGAAATCCTATATATAATATTTTATATCAAATATGTAAGGATAATCCTCTCTCATCAGTGACTCACACTCCAATGTCTCATTCAAATAAAAAAATGATGTCACAGCACAAAGACTAAAGGTATAATCCTCCCATGATGTACAATTATCTCAGAATAAATAATCCCAACTAGATGCTCAGTCATTGGTAAATAAGGTCATCATTTAGATCATCATTGATAAGAAGAATATATGTTTCATAAATATAACTCATGATCTATGATACATAAAACATATTTTTTATTGAATTCAAATCAATTGGATGTTTTAAATGGTAATCATTTTTTGTAATGACCCCGACTCGAGAAACCTATAGTTGGTGCCTACCTTATTACATTGGCTCTAATACATGGGGTCGAATCCAAAATAAACAATCATATTAGTAGTTTTATATAACTATATACATACATGATAGCCATTTTACATTGGGAATATAAAATAAAAAATTTCAAAAAAAAATTCCATGTATCCATGAAACTCATTGAAGGATTCATAGTTATAACATATAGATCGGGGAAAAAATAAGGGTGATGATAAATTCTTAATAAGGGTTACATATATTGGATGCTATAATTAAACAATAAATCATAATCAATATGGAATGATAATTAATAGAACACATATTCCATTTAATCAATAAATTTTGAATCATATTTTGATAAAAAAATCAATATGTCATGACAAATAACCAAGAAAACATTCCATCTAATAAATAAACTGAGAATGAAATGACACTAGATATAACATTATAACGAGAATATCATTGTTATTAACAATAACTGAATTTTAGATTAAGGAAATTCTTAATTATTATATATCATGAAATTGGGAATAATTTTACCTCTTCCATAAAGTTTTTTCATAAGAGTGCTTAAAATTATTTGATAAAAATCATATGATTTGGCTAACTATTTTTTCTCATGAGATAAGTCGATACATTGAGGTGTTATCTAAAACCAGGCCACACCTATAACTATATGTCTAAATCATTCCCCATATATTAAATTATCTATTTAATTCATGAACCAATTTTATATATCATCAAATATCCATATTTATTAAGGATATATATATTTATCAATATTCCCATAGTTAATCAAATAGATTTTAAAGTAAACATCGTATGAAATAATAGTATATGGTTTAGGTAATATTTACATCCATTATACAAAGATTATGAATAAATTTGTATTGAAACCTTAACCTTCATGAATATATAATTATTATTATTTAATACACTAAGGGGAAGTATATACACTAGGTAATGGGGAATAGGTGTATATTAACAAAAAATCAGCAATAAAATGGAAATTGAACTCAGATACCTTATAATGATCATAAAATTGAAGTGAAAATTAATAAATCAATATATTATGTATAAAAAATCTAAATCCGCATAGAAAAAGGTTAAATATAACATAGGATAAAAATTATTTCAGATATAATTAAATAATATCAAATTCAAATAAATAATTAATATAAACTATTGAAAGAAATTGAGATTTTAGATTTTTTTCCACATGGTAAAATTGATGTCAAATAACCATGGATGAAATAATTAAAATTAAAACTTAAAATAATATTAATTATTAAGTAATCATTATATTACATTTCCATGTGGTAGTATATACATCATATTAAATAATCACGGTGCATAACATTACAATATACCAAGTTAAAGAGAAATTGAGACGAAGCCCCTTGCCTCATGCTTTCCTTTAGTTTAACATTCTATAAAATCCTTTATAATGGTTATAAAAATTTTATTAAATTATATAAAGACCATAATCATATTTAAATTATCATAAATCTTCTTCTTATAACATTTTACCACCATTTTGTTAAATGTATTTTATTATTTTTATTATTTCAGTTGTCATTTATCTTGTTTTCTCATGCATGTTTTGTAATGAATGTTATGGTTATTATAAAAAATATAGTATTAAATTATCTAAATAATTATAATAATGTCATAAATATCATATTTAATTATTTAATACATTATTGGAACCACCATTAAACGTTTATCATGGAAAATGAATTGCATCGCTTCGTGGAGATGGTAGGTCGTACGAACACACTAGTGAAGATATCATTCCCTTAACATAGGAAAGGGTAAAAAGTGGGAAATTTATTAAATTTAGAGATTAAATAACATATAATATATATAGAATATATTTATTAATTTTATTCTTATTTTATTCCGTGTAAATTGTATTTAAAAAATTATTCACATCTCTTCAAGAGGTCGTAGTGTGTCGTAAACATGAGTGACATTATCTTATTTTAAACGTCATTTATAGTAAAAAATGTATATTTGATGTTTAATTATATAAGAATATTTATATCATAAACATTACATATAAACATATTGTTTCTGACACTTTCTCCAGGGCACACGCATCCGTCTGTTTGAGTACGACAGGCTCGGCATTTTTTAACCTGCATTACCACTTTCCAAAGGTGGGAAACATCTATTCCTTATTCTGGGACGTTTTCTCCTTGATCGAAACATGATGATTGGATGTTGGTTCTTCCTTCCATGGATCCCTCCTCGGAACTCGTTACCTAGTCCGGGTCTCCCTCATTGATTTATGTCGTGGTTCGTGAATCTCATTCCTGGTGCCATATCTTCATGGATGCCAGTTAATTACACTACTTCCATCAAGAAATTCCTTAGGGTCTTGACATGGTAGCAACCTTTGGTCAGAGTAGACGGAAACATCATGCATTTCGTAGAATCTATGGGTGCGTGGATATCGGGGAACCTGTATTCTTCTTCATAAGAGGCCATCTCAAGGGTGCAGAACCTAAGGAATCCCACAACGAATGCGTGGAATCATATTCCATAGGCAGGTATCTAAGGTTTTCCCCAGCTTCCCATGTTTAACACAGGGTATGCTGCATGATTAACATCTAGTAGAGACGGTTACGCCCAAGGCATGTCTTCCGAGGTTTTCCTCAGGCATCTCATGTTTATCAAGAGGTAGGTTGTGAGTTTAACATCTTGCAGAGACGGAATGAGGGTGATCAGAACGTCCCATAGAGATAGATCAGATTGGTAGATCCCAAGGAGGGAACACCGGGAAGATGGATGGGTCAGAATGCCCAATGAGAATGGATTCGAGGTGGTGCACCCCATGGAAGGGAGATTTCAAGCCGTAATGGATGATCTAAACACCACTGAGGGAGGATCAGGGAGAGTTCACCCCAGAATGGGGGACAACAAGGTTTACCATTGGCTGGGATTGAACCTCATAGAGGTTTCCTACGTACCCTGTGCAGACAATAGGGATAAAAACCCACGTAGTTCAATGGGGTGATGAATCAGGGTGTGCAAAGAGGACAAAAACCCGAATACATGTTGGGTCTTACACGCAGATAGCGACCAAGGTACTGCTAGGAGCAGTGAAGAAATGGATGACATGATCCCACCGGTATGTGGTGGCCGAGGTATGAATTAGGATGGATGATGGAGAGTTGAATGAAGTGTAGGGGGAATGAGATGGCACCGACATGAGGATGACAATGATGTTGGGCTTGAGTCTTGAAGAGGCTTCCTATGCATCCTCATGGAAAGAAATCAAAGTCCCCATAGTTCGGTGGTGAATAGAGCATAAAGTCATGCGGGACGGGGTTGAACCGGCGTGAAGGGGGTCGGAATGACCGGGTGGTGGGCTTGAACCTCAGGGAGGCTTCTTATGTACCATGCCATGACATGGATCAAAGTCGACATAGTTCAAGAAGGGTTTCTTCATCGTACTGACATGAAGATGGATCGGGGTTCCAATGGTTAATGGGCTTGACCCTCAGGGAGGCTTCCTACATACCATGCCTTGGAAAGGATCAAAGACCTCATAGTTCGGGTGGGTGGCAGTGTCATTAGCGAACCGACGTGGAGTTGGACCTTGGTCCGATAAGTGTTGGGCTTGAACCTTGTGAGGCTTCTTACATACCATGCCTTGACATAGATCAAATACCACACAGTTCAGATTAGATGTCGGTGAACCGATGTGAATGTGGACCTTGATCCGATGGTGTGGGGGCTTGAACCTCATGATGCATCCTACGTACCATGTCTTGACATGGATCAAAGTCCACGTAGTATGGGTGTACAGTTTAATGTCATACATGATGAGGCATTTTGGGGCTTACACTCCGAGGTGGTCCAAGGTGTGTCGTGTTCGGTTCTCACTCTAAGCTCACGGGAGTCATGCTCAGTGTGAAAAACAAGAGGTTGCAGAGACCTGACGTTCACGTCGCGAAGGGTGCATCCATGGGAAGAAAAGTGGGTCTTACGCGTTAGGTGGCCCATGGTTCTGGGACTTAGTCTAGGATGGAGGCTCGCGTGCTGCTATGGAGCGGTAATAGTGAATTGGGCTTACGCTAGGAAGATGCCCGGGTGCCGGTATGGAGCGACAACGGTGGATGGGGCTTATGCTAGGAAGATGCATGGGAACCACTATGGAGCGACAATGGTGGATGGGGCGTATGCTAGGAATCTGCCTGGGCGCCGCTATGGAGCGGCAACGGTGGATAGGACTTATGCTAGGAAGCTGTCAGGGCACTACTCTGGAGCGGCAACGGTGGATGGGGCTTACGCAAGGAATCTGTCCAGGCGCCACTATGGAGCGGCAATAGTGGATGTGGCCTGCGCTAGGAATCTGCCCGGGCACCGCTAAGGAGCGGCAATGGTGAATGGGGCTTACACAAGGAAGATCCCAGGGTGCCACTATAGAGCGGCAATGGTGGATGAGGCTTATGCATGGAAGCTTCCCAGGTGCTGCTATGGAGTGCCAATAGTGGATGGGGCTTACCCAAGGATGCAGCCGGGTGCCACTATGGAGCGGCAATAGTGGATGGGGATTACGCAAGGATGGTGCCCGGGTGCCACTATAGAGCGGTAATGGTGGATGGGGCTTACGCAAGGAAGCTGCCCAGGTGCCGCTGTGGAGCGGCAATGGTGGATGTGGTTTACGCAAGGAAGTTGCCCCGGTGCCGCTATAGAGATGCAATGGTGGATGGGGCTTACGCAAGAAAGCTGCCTAGGTGCCGCTATGGAGCACCAATAGTGGATGTGTTTTATGCAAATATTTTTCCCGGATACCGCTATGGAGCGACAATAGTGGATGGGGCTTACGCAATGATGCTGCCCGGGAGCCCCTATGGAGCGGAAATGGTGTATGTGGCTTACGCAAGGAAGCTGCTCGAGCGCCGATATGGAGAGGCAATGGTTGATGGAGCTTACGTTTTGAAGTTGCCCGGGTGCCGCTAAGGAGCAGTAATTGTAGACGGGTCTAATGCTATGAAGCTTCCCGGGTGCCGCTGTGGAGCAGCAACGGTGAATGGGGCTTATGCATGGAGGCTGCCCGTAATATCTTCCTTATGTCTGGCCATGATGGCATCCCAACCCACTAGCGGGTTGAGCCCTTAACCTATGCACTAGTGCACATGAGGATAACTCCAAGGGGCATTGGAACCAGTCTGAACAAAGGGAGATGAAATGTGGGAATTACATGCCCGACATTTGGAACGTGGTGAGGGTGACGTGACGATGGAGTAGGACTGTTGACCATGTTCGAAACGCAGCATCTGTATTGTGTTAGCCTAAAGTGGGGACAAACAAACGAGGGTAGACTGTTGACCGTGTTTGAAACACAGAACCTGACTCGGAGTATCGTCCAATGTCTTCCGGGGTGTTGGTCCAGGACGGTAGGTGAGTCGATGTGGCATGTGACCAGGCCGTTAGGGGGTCCCTTCAGACATGGAAGTGGATAAGGATCTGAATGAAGGACACGCAAAGCGTGAGGTGGAGTGATGGAATGTTTGGATGGATTCCAATGCTCTTGAAATTATACCACTATGATCATGGCATTAGGCATCTTATTCTTAGATAATAAGGAATATCTTATTTGGAGAAAGAGGCATCTTATGTTTGGAACATAGGTATTACTATAGTTTAAAGTCTTGTAGAGAGGACTGCTGGCATATCATGCTTGGAGTATAAGGCATCTCTCGTTTAGGGAAAGAGGCATCCTATGTTTGGAAGATAGGGTGAACTACATTTTATAGTCATGTAGATAGGACTTTTGGCTTCTTACGCTTGGAGCATATGGAATCTCTTGTTTGGGTCAAGAGGGATCCTATATTGATCATATAGGGATTACTAAAGTTTAAAGTCTTGTAGATTGGACTATTGGCATCTTATTCATGGAGCATAAGGCGTCTCCTATACTGAGTAAGAGGCATCCTATATTGATCATATAGGGAATACTACAGTTTAAAGTCTTGTATATAGGACTATTTCCATAAGGTTCCAAGCAATGGATGGTGTTGGGACTTACACAAGGGCGGCCCTTTCTGGTTCAACCTGGTATAGGAGTAAGGTTATGGGGTTTGGAGGAGTTTCCTGAGGAATGGTTCGACTCAAGGTACTCAAGGAATGGATTATGTGAATCTCAACACACAAAATGTGAAAGGGGCTATGAGGGATATACCGACTCAAGGTGTTTCATGATGTGTGGAGGAGTCTCTCAAATCATGGTATTGCATAGGTGGAAGGAGGATGCGCATAAGGGTGTAATGGAAAGTGCTGACGTCTCGGCCCGAAAAGACTACGGTGTGACTCTCCATTTTTCATGGGGGTCTGTGACGGTTGTGAAGGGAGAGGGCCGACACTAACCTCGAGTGGGGGTGTGGGGGAACAGCCCCCACGGTATGGACCGATGGGCGCAAAGGTAGGAGAATCAAAAAGGATAGGTCTTCGTGTAGGAGAATCGTGGAAGATGGCCTCGCGGAGCAAAGGTCTCTCGCGGAGCAAAGGGATCTCGCAAAGCATGGTCTCATGGAGAAACATCGTGGAGCATTGGCTCGCTGAGCATGGACTCACAAAGCATCGGCTCACGGAGCAGCATCTCGGAGCATTGGCTCACGGAGCATGGACTCACGGATCATTGGCTCGTAGAGCAGCAACACAAAGGTAGATGCTCATGGAGAAACGGTTCGCGGAGCAGCAACGCGAAGGAAGCTACTCGCGGAGCATGGCCTCATGGAGCCGCAAAGCGGAGCTCCGCAAACCGGGAGATTAGCTGCCCAAGGGGCGAAATGGAAGTGGCCATCTCTGAGAAGGGGCGGGGGAGCTGGGTATTTATAGGCAAGGGGTTCCGCAATGAAGAGCCCGCACGACGCGATGATGGAGCTTGCTCCGAGGCAGATCGTGAACGTCAAGTGCGGTCGCGGAGCGTCCCGCCTCCTTCGCTTCGTGGTGGGTTCGCGAATGTCAAATTCCTTTACGGAGCATCCCACCTCATGTGCTTCGTGGCTGGTCCACGAACGTCAAATTCCTTCTCGGAGCATCCCACCTCTTGTGCTTCGTGGCGGGTCTTCGCGGCACATCGTGAACGTCAATTGAGTTCATCGAGCATCCCGCCTCATTGCTTCGTGGCGGTGCTCCCCGATCGCGGAGGGTTCTTCGCGAAGGGGCTTCATGTGACAGTTTTCCAACCCAACTTCAAATGTCCATAACTCCTAATCCGTAACTCTGTCCGGGCCCTGCGACCTACCAAATCGAAGCTTGCGAAAAGGTCTACGATAATGGATCATGTATGGAAGTATTTGGAAAACATTTGGGACGCGTTTTACAGTTTCAACACATATATTGAATCATTATATCAACCTTTATAGGATTGGATGGAAACCGAGTTATATTGGATTGCAATGTCATAGTCCATCATACACACTATCGACAGTTTTGTATATCATTTGATAGATGTGGAGATGGATAAATATAATTCTATAAAAAAACCACATAACATTTTTAATAATGGTGTTGTAATATTTGATGTTTTTTGATATAATTTGAGGTGTAAAAGGAATAAATAAAATGAAATATCATTGCAGAGATAATTTTAATCTCTAAGAGATACCTCATTTTGATACCTTATTAAAGACCCTAGGGATTGTCTTTTGGTTGGGCCAATGAATATAGAAGATGTATAATGATGTTGAAGAGATATTATGGTAGATGTTTTCCATTCAAAGGGTCTTGGTAGTTGTGAAAAATTGAGGGGAGGGAGTTCCATTTTTTAAGTGGGGAAAGGGGACCTCCGTGTCAATTACATGGAAATTTCCAAAAAAACACCAAAATGAAAAAGTCTTCGACATTAAAAAATATTAAAAATACTATAATATAGTTTAGAAGATGATAAGGTGGAACTATTACCAGATAAAAAAATTACATGTTTTTAGGTCATTTTAACCCTTATCCTCTTAGTTTAAACCCAGGTAAACCCATTTTTATCTTAACTGTGGTAATTAATTTTTATTCTTTCATTTTCAATTTGGTAAAACCTTATGTTGAAATTTTTACATAATGTAAATTATTCTTATTCAAAATATTGAATCCATTTTTTAAAATTCAATTCACATATTTATGAGAATCCAATTTAAAATTATACCTGCCCCAAAGAAGAAAAAACAGGTTTTCAAAGAGAAAATTATCATAAATATGGAATGATTAAATATCAAAATTCAATAACAGTTAAATAAAATGATATAAATTGTATTTTTTATATTATAAATTAAATAATAATTCTATAAAATCAATTTATAATTTAATTTAATATATAAATAATTTAAATGAAAATGTAGTTTTCAAATAAAAACCTTTTTACACTATTCATCGAATAATGAAACTCTTCACAAAAAAATCCTGAAAATTAACCCTAAGATAATTTAGATATTATGATTTCATAATTTATTTTCATTTTAATAATTTAATTTTCTAAAACCTCTAATATTATTTTATCATTATTTTGAAAGAATCAAAAAAACTATTTTCTTTGAAAATAATATTTCTCAGAAAACATTTCTTTTTCTTAAAATTTATTCTTATTTTACATATAATCAATACATATAAATATAATTTATTTTATACTTTTCTAAACCATTTATTATTAATTATTTTGAAATTAATAATCATATCCTCCAATATAATTACTTGGTTATAATGGTCATGTATAAATAATATTTTACTAGAGTATTTTCAGTTAAACATAGTGTGTCGTGCATCACAAGATATAAAAAAGATTTAATTTAATTATAAGGAAATAATTCAGAAATTATCATTGTGTTAAAATATTCCCCACATTCTCAATAATAATAAAATTACCACAAACTACAGAACAAAATTTCCTAATTCCCCAAGATATCGGTGACACAACTAATGTGAAACTCTTAAGAACACCTAGTCATGAACAAAGAACTACAACAATCATCAATGATGTTCAGTATATGAGTATAACACCTCAGTTCCATAACCACTCTCTTTTGAATCAACTAAATCATTATAGTTGTCTCTTGGACTAAACTCAATCCATCCATGGAATCTTCATAAATCACTGAACAACATTAAGAAGATTTACATAGACTACCATATAAGGACTCAAAAAGATCCATCTAAATTGCATATTGGTAATTGTTACTATAAGAGAATTCATCCCACCCCAAGTGGATGTTCCAAGATCCACAAAAATCAAGAATCTATACAAAATTAATCTCCATTAATAATCTGTATATCTTTTTCTATCTGTCTATCTATCTATAGATAATATGTAATGCTCAAATTCATCTAAGATACCAATGTCGCCTAGGTACCCATACAAAGAAGAGAGGTATGGTGGGGATCCCTATCAGATATATAGTAGATATAAATCCATAAATCTTGATATTCTCATACACATTGATATTTCCAAGATCTAAAACCTTGGTTGAATCAAAATTGTGTATAACGTAAACCTATATTGTCAGCCTATCAACCAGAATCCATGTAAAATTCATTCCCTAAAAGGTATAATGGAACCACCAAAAAAATCAATATGGATCTCATATGACATTCAATTTGAAACTACAAGTGTATAGAGAAATTTTGAGGGTATATGGTTCTCATATTTGACCTGTTCATAAGTATAGGAATGAGAAAAAAAACTTCAATGACTCATCTCTCACATGTCTACCAAACACATTACTGCATATCATAAAACAATTTCATGGTTCTATGTTGAATCCCCCACTACGAATCATTAAAATACACCATTACACCTTTCTTTTTGGAGAAGCATGAAAAAATAGGTTTCATAAACATGGGATTATCATAGAGGATAACTTCCACTCATTGATGGTATCCCTACCAAATAGAGATTCTATAATGTTATGGAATTCATCATCAATCTGTTTTTCATGGGGATTCATCTCCAGAAAAGTAGATATCAATTGAACAATATCCCATACAACCTAAAACTATTCCTCATATACTACCATGTAAAACTAATAAATTAAATTTGTCTTATTACACTAGTTTTATGAATCTTCTATCCCATAGGTCATGAATATATTGATCAAAGTGGAAAAATTGATATTACGCATTACTAGGGAGTATGAAATAACAAAATCAAAATACTATAGGTACTCTACAAAATTCCTCATTAGAAGGATGAAATATTTTTGACATAAGATATAAATCATTATTTTTTTGTCAGATAAATGGTAAAACATTCTCCAAAAAGGTAATTCCACTAACTCATAAGATCATATTTCATATTAGCGAGTTCAAGATCATGGTTCAAATAATATTTCTAATGTTTTCTAATATTCCTGGAGATATAGGTTACCACATAGTAAACATTCATATTAACACAACCCAAAACTAAACCTGATGTTTCAAAAGATACCCATATCCCTACCTAGCCTCTGGAAGAGTCAACAATGGTGTGTAAGTAAAGAAGATGTTTCAACTCAACAAAATAAGTCTAGTATTTTTCATTCCATAAGAACTTCACTTCCTTCTTAGTAAGGGTGGCCATTAGGGAAAATAGAATTTGGGAAATATTTAGTAAATTTACTATAATACCCTTCCAAACCTAAGATGATTAAGATCTCAATAACATTATAAAACTTATCTCATGTCATAAAAGTCTTCACCTTTTTAGGATCAACTAAAATTGTATGTTCCGATACCACATGTCCCATGAAAATCACATATAAAATACAAAAAAAAAAATAATACTTCTGGTAAAGTCTATGATACCTAAATATTTATATAACTGCTCTCAGATATTTCACATGATCTTCCCGAGTTTTGGATTAAACCAAAATACCATCCAAAATTAATACTACTAACAAATCAAGGTAATCATTGAATATTATTTTCATTAGAGACATTAAAAAATTATAAGATTTGGATATACCAAATGGCATTAAAATATACTCAAAATGGTCATAACATCTCTGAAATGAAATATTCAGAATGCGTGATTCCTTGATTTTCAATTGGTGATGAAAACACCAGAGTTCAATATTTGAGAACCATTATTCCCCTTTAAACTATTCAAAATGATCATCAATCTATGGTAATGTAAACATATTGTATACCATAACACCTTTGAGTTCTATGTAATCAAAACATATTTGAAGTGTTCCATCATATTTCTTCACAAGGAGAATAGGTTCCTCCCAAGGTTACACACTCAGGAATAAAAATCAATTTTTCAAATGATCATCCAACTAAGACTTTAACGTTTTAACCACTATTGGTTCCATACATTGAGAATTAATAGACATTTTCTGAGTACCAATTAGTAAATTAATATATAAATCTACCTATATTAAGTGTGGGAAACCAGATATAAAAAATGGAAACACATCAGAAAACATGATGATGACTAAAGGGAGGTCATTAGTAAAATATTCTTACTCCACGTAAAAAATAAAACATTGATATTACCCAATCCGACATTTAAATATATTGATTATCCCTACTTGACATCAAGTATCAATCTCCTTGAAAGACATAGAATACCATGTCTAGTTAAATAAATGAGACCCATTGAAGATAATAATCATTTCAGGGGTTATTTTAAATCATCAAATCCATACCATGTATTTTTTTCATGAGTTTTCTGGTTCAAAACCATCAAACATCAATAAAGTTCATAATTTAATAAGGACAAAACACATATAAAAAATCAATGACCCTTCTATCTCTTTATTATGAGGGAAATAGTAATATTTATCACATAAGATAAATGATACATAGTAAAATTTATAAATGTAACAACATCATCTATAACACCCCACGCTTCCACGGTACTCTTCTCTTTTAATAATGCAATAGCTTGCATTGTACGCAAGTTTAAGGTTCTAACACACCGCGACCAATCAAAGTAGCCGTTTTGAAAAGTAATACCCACATTTTGAAATTATATAAATTATATATTTCAAAATGGACTTCTTTTTTGGATTCGGAATATCGAAATTATCCTAAGATGAATTTTTAGTATTTTTCTAAGAACATCCAATTTTTCATGAATAGTGATAAATACTTAAAAACAACTTTTTTTAATCCAAAAAATTTATACTGATAAATTATACTATTGAGTGGTTTAAAAGTATAATTATAATATAATTTAATATTTTTATCCAATTTTGGTAATTATAATTAATTACACATTGAAATTGGACATAAACAATTGTCAATCATTTGATAGATATTGTTTCATAAAAACACGCTATTTGTTTGTACAGTGGGAATTGACTATATAATTTATTAATGAATCTTCTATGTTTTAAATTTGGTAAAATTGACATAATTATTTAATTTTTAATATCAAATATAGCATAGGGTGAATTTTTGGTATTTTTCTGATAATATTTATTTTTTAATAAATAGTGAAAAATGTTGTATTTTAATTCAAAACTGCCTTTTCATCCAATTTATTTATATAGTTATATTGTCATTTTAGTTGGTTTTAAAATATAATTGAATTATGTTTTTATCACTTAGTACAATTTTGTTCATTTGAAGTAATTTCACTTTTCAATTGGATGTAAAAACTAGTCAATATTTTGATAGATTTTACTTCGTAAAAATAAATCTTTGGTTTTGACAACAGAAATTATTTTTAAATTAATTACTGCAATTTCATTGTTTGGAATTTGGTAAAATAGATTCCATATTTGGAATCATAAGTTCCAAATTATGTAATTAAGACTCTTCTTTTTTACACTGTGAATAGTAACGACGACAATTATCTTTAATTATCATGATTAATTAGTAATGATTTAGTTAAGGGTAATGAAATAATATCATAATAATATAAAATTACCCCGTCATGTGTCCTAATGTTTTTGGTTGTGTCGTGGCCGAACATGGAATGACTTGTGCTAACTTAGGGACCCCTTGGAATCACATTTGTGTGATAGTGTCATTTTATCATTTCATTTTTTAAAGAAAGCAAAATATAAAAAAATTATGTAACACCTAAGTAAAAAAATTTACTTTTGTCTAAATGAATGATCTCTCAAACTATAAATAGTCATTGGAAATCTAATAATATTTCCTACATCATGGTAATTTTTTTATAATTTTTATACGTTAAATAAATAAATTTATTTATGACACCATGATGATTCAGTGATTACCTCATTAATGAACGATTTAAATAAAATGAAAAGATAAGGTACAATTGAAGACTTAAACTTGTATAAAGCCTATTTTATGGGTGTATTTCTAACCCTTATCACCTTATCCTAGAAATATAATATTTTGGGACCTTAAAAATCCTAAAATCATTTCATAATAATGTAATATTTTCAGTCCTTCCAAAAGAGCCCCCCCTCTCCTCTTATAAAAGGCCCCCACCTCTACCAACTTATTCACACCTTAAAAGCCTTTTAGATCGGCCAACCCCTACCATTTTATTCTCTCAACTTTCCTCCCTTCATCCTAGAAGCCTCACCATAGGCATAAAGCTCTTCAAGAAACCATTTTGGTTCAAACCATGGGGAGTTACCCGATTTAACGATAATGTCTTCTCCTATGTTGTTTTGTTTTATTTTGCTTCTCCAGCCACCTAAACTCTTTTTATTCATCTGTTTCTTAACAAATTCAGAATCATCAATATACTATGATGTTTTTATGAGATGTATTTGATTTTCACTTACACACACTTTCGACTAAGGGTTAAAAAAATTACCTTTTCTCTGAGTGGCGAATTACTGCCTCACGAAACGATGATTGTGCAATCTTCTTTTAACACCATTCAATGTGGCCATTAAGATGAAACTCTATTTATATGTGATATATATTATGTTTATATTTTCCTTGTGCTTCTGTATTTTTCATTTATGGCATACCTTTATAGTTTCCATTATGGGAAACGTGATATAATCATTTTAGGAAGTGCGGACTATCGCCCCCTCAAAGAGATTTGAATCGTTAATGCCAACTGTGGGACTTATAAAGGATATAGTTAATGATATTATATACGATATTATACTATAATTATAATATAACTTTATATAATTATGATTTCATCCCATTAAATATGAAATATAAATGAAAGTAGCATTCATGCGTACGTAAGGCTTATCATCTCCATGAACGGTGCATTTCATTTCTTACCTCTAAATGTTATGTAATATTATAAATGTATGTATATACTGGATATATATGATATATATGATATCTAAATAATGAATATAATTCTGTATATGATGGATATTATACCACATAAACAACATGTAATTATAAGAAGTTTATTTTTGACTCAAGTACCAAGGATCAACAAAACGACCGTTATTAAATTAAATGATTAGATAATGTTCATAACATGGTAATAAGTGATGTAAAAGGAATAATGAACTAGAAAAAGTGTTTTAAGTAAATATAAATTAACAATAGTTTTTTATTCAGGAGATTAAATAAAAATCAAGTCAAGTCTGACACAAGGTAAGGGACTTCATCTCAATCTACTTTCATTGAGGCATATTTTGTTTCATACAAAACTTTCTTTTATAAGAAGTATAAACCACATTGAATTTTAATTTTTTTCAAATGGAGTATTTTTATACGAATCATTTTTACTAATAGACAAAAGTAATTTTTTTCCTTACGTATGCGGCGACAACTACTTCTCCGCCGTCATGAAAATTATTTGAGTTTCGGCTTCCTCTACAAGCCATATATTTTTTGAAATGAAAAACAAATACCATGTTTTAATTTTATTTTATTTTGGTATTGAAAATGGTTTTGATAATGTTTTGATTATATCAATGTGTTGTATTGGTATCTTTTGATTGAAATATGGAAATGTTATGTTTCCTTTATCCATGTTTTATGTGATACGATTATGTTATGGTTCGTGGTAACTGTTTATGATATGTTTAAACCTTTTCATATAAGTAATTCATTAGACTTATTAAGTGAAAGGTGGAGCCTGCTATAGCTCCTCAATGCATCAGTAGTTCTCATGAGGTAAAATAGTGTCTTGGCACAAGGCCTTGACAAAATCTTATTTGTAGTCTTGGCACAAGGCCTTGACTATGTGGTTATGATATTCTGGCATTATGCATTCCATCATTATGAATGTGGTTGTTGATATTGCATGTGATTATTAGACTAGTAGCATATTAATGTGAACAAGAAAATTTCATTATTTCATTTTATCATTGCCATATTATGGTGGAGTTGAAGTCTAAAAGGCTTTTGTTTTAGTTATAAATTGCCTTAAATGTTTATGCTTGTTTATGAAAGTTTATGCTATATTGTTATCCTTACTAAGCATATGAGCTCACCCCCTTCTATGAGTTTTCCTAGGATGTGAAGAAGTGTATTATGATTGAACTGTAGGGATAGTCTAAGAAATAAGTGTGTTCAAAGGGGACAATATGTTGTTTATTTATTTCATGATGTAATGGACGACTTATGAATGTATCTAGTTTTTCAAGGATCCGAAACTACTCGGTCTTTCGAGACATGATCTTTTGTGATAATTCCAATGTTATGTAATAATTCACCGACTCTGGGTAACTGGGGTCAGGGCATTACATGATTTAATATAAAAAATTTAGATTCATAATTATCAAATAAATAATTCACTAACTATGAAGCTATAATGTTGGTACCGCTCAAATTCATTGGACCACCATCTGCTTCCTTTAAATACTCTTCCACTGATTGAAAAATATTACCTATAGATTTTTATAGATGGAACCCCTCGTATCACGAAGATTGAGATTACACCATTGTAAGTTTATGTTTATATGACCCCATTCCACTGTGTAGGGAATAAAATTTCTGGATGTAATTTTGAAGGTGGCATGAGCGGTTGCACGAAATATATTTCTTGGGAGGCTTAGTGATAACCTACCTCAAAATATGGAACTTTTCATATTGAATGTAATTCATAGGGTCACTTCATAAAGGAGGCTTAGAATATGTATTGTATCTCAATACACCATATGGCACATCCCTCTTTCTCTTTCCCTTAAATGAAATCATTAAACTACCACTAAGAGAAAATGGAACTCTCATCAACCCTGACATTCCAGTTATACCAAGATCATACATCAAAACTCTATCCAGTATGTAAGCATAAAAAAGTGATATCAAACATTAAGACTATAGACAGGATGTTCATAAGATTACCCATCTCAAATAATTATTTATTTAGTCTTTCATTTTTCCCTATATTTGATGAAAATTGTATACCCTCAGCAAAATGGTTTTTCTACTACATCAGGGATTTTTAACCCTACTAGAGGTTGAGAAATTACATATAATTAACCAATAACAAAAACACTATATAAAACTAATATATGAAAAGGATTCTGAAGTTTTTCTATTGGAATTATTTTTGGATTTATCAGCATCACTGTCAACTCCCGCCATATCATATTATTCCTCTCCAATACAGAGGTACCACACTTTACCATAATCGAATATAGAATCTAAAAGAAATATAAATGAATGTTGATCTTTTTTATCCAATCCTAAAACTATTGAGGATAATTAGATCCTTCTAAATAGGTGTATTCTATTGAAGAAACTATTGAGACGTATTATGATATTTATCGCTTTGAGGTTTCATAGTTGGATCCTGAATGTAAATGGGTGTTTGGGTTTTCCTAGAGCTTGGAAAAACACACCACTATATCATTAGCATATAAGTCTGCTATATGATTTTATCGCTATGTTTTATCTGTAGTTTCCAGTTATGGCCTTTTAAAACATATTCTCAAATTCATGATGCTACAAAACATCAACAAACTACACTGAAATAAATAGAAATATGAAAAATATAAAAGATAAACTAATCAAATATACATAAATATCAACTCTATCATGTAAAATTCAAGAGAGTGATTTCAATAAACTCATATCAATGGTAGGAAAAATGTTAGAGTGTGAATTCAAGAGTTTCATTTTATCAAATCAAAGAATTCATCAGGGAAACATTTCCCAGAGAAAAAAATTGTGACTTAAGGCTCATTATGATGAGATCTATTTGAGAAGTCACTTGAATCTACCTCATAATTCCATAAAATAATATATCTTTTCTACCAAGACATCCCGACTTCATGTTGATATCAAAGAAAGATAGAAAAACTCACAAAAATGATATTATGTATTTCACAAACCATGTAGATCCATAAACATATCAAACATAGATATTACATATTTTTATATAAATATTACAAACATTACAAATACACATGAATGGGAACTATAATAGTATAGTGTCATTAGATACTACATGAATAATCATCTAATTTGGTGAAAGATCTTAAACATCTCCCATAAATATCTTCCCCTTTAGTACTATTCAAAAACATACACAACATAAACTCTTTATTTAGAACATTGGGAAAGTAAACATAAGAAAACATGATCTCATATGCTAATTATGCCTAAAAATAAAGGTATCAGTGGTCACATAAATATTCCATGTGCATAAGTGTATGAGAACTTGAAAATAAAATTTTAAAATCATACCCCACATATCAATGATCATAATATTGATATATGGAATAAATCAAAGAAGTTATAAAGATATGAATCATAATGTAATCAAAGAACATGATCCATGACATCATAACATTGGTATAAGACATATAAATGTGGCATAAACATAGGAATAAATAATAATATCCATATTATTCAATGATTATTTCCAATTCTTTCATAGTAGTATGCTTTAACTCCCCAAAGCATCATAATTTTAAAGGTTCACTCTCAATACCAATCATAGTAGAAAGAATATATTAATGAACCTGGTTTACTCCCCATTTCAATTATATAAATCTATTTATATATAAATTATTATCCAATAAATTAGAAGGTGTCATACATCCCACCTGTCATATAATGATAATATTATATATTTGTTCTACAAGATAATAAAACATTTATTATTTCATAAACGATGAAATGAAATTGTTTTCAACCACATTCTATGGTATCGTACCCTATGAAAAATAGAAAGTATTTATAGTCATTTAGTAATTTATTTATAGAATAACTTATGAAAACAAGTAGGTTTCATAAGCATTTCATCGTGTTATAACATATATGAAATAAAAAAATTATAAACATTATTCAATCATAAACATAAACAATTCTTATAAATAATAATAATGATATACTTGGATTATATTCCCAATAAGGAATATGTAACATCAAAAGAAGTAATCATAAATGGGAAATGATTTTGAGAGTAAAAATGTAACATTTCCTTCAGAAAATAAATTTTCATTAAAAATAACTTTTTAAAACTAAAAATTCATAAAACATTTTTGAAATACTTTTCATTGAATATATCCTTGAAATCTTATAAATAATTATTAAAAATTATTTCAAATAGTTCTTGAGGAAATATCCCTTCCAAATTGAAAAAATATATTTAAAACATAAAAGAATTGATTATTAATTTTATTTTGAAATAAGAATCATAACATATAATGGAAGCTTCAAAGAAAATAATAGTACTTACATGAAGAAATTCTATTCATGCCGTACACGTTAAAACAAAAATTTCATTTCCATTTTTGACAAAATAAAAATCGGAATTTTTTGGAAAATGAAAGGAAAATTCCTCTCCAAATTTAAAAAAAAATTAAAACATGGTTAAATATTTCTATAATAAATAAATTTGATAATGAATAAAAAAATAATCACTTTTAGAAAACATGTTTCTGAAACTAAAATGGGGTTTGGCTAAAGGGAGAAATAAATATTCATTTTCTTAAAAACATTATTTTGAACACTTAAGTGTATAAAGAGTGGAAAATGAATAAATAACATTTATTCTCAATAAAAATATAGATGAAAATAAAATTAATTAGTTAATTGATATTTTTATCATATTATTTCATTATTTTATGCAAACTACTATACAATCCAAATAAACATTGAGATTGTAACAAAAAAACACATACAACTTTGGTAACATAGAATAGTAATACCCGAGAAAGAATAAAATTAAATGAGACATATAATATCATGATAATAAATAAATTCATGATATTAAATGTTAAATAGGATTTATATGCACCCCATAAAAGATATGGGTTAACTATATAACATATGTCTCAAAAAGGAAATTTGGGGAAAAATAACATACTAATTTATTAACTTTTGAACCATAAACCCCATGAAAGATAGACAATTTAATGGATATATGAATCCCAAAAACATCAAGGATATTAATAAAAAAAATTAATTATCATTATATACACCATAGACAAGAAACAGGTGGGGAATATGGCATGTGTCTCACAGAAAATAAAAGTGAGACAGAAATCCCTTACCACATTAGTTATATTTTCAATCATAAGCCATAATAAATACTAACATCAAATGAAACATTAAATATAATTAAAATTATTATATTCATGATATAATATTTAAATGGGTAGTATATACACCACACAAAATAAATTAGTGGTAAATTTAAATATGTGTCCCAGAAATATATTAGAGACTAGAAATATCTTACCTTAAGTATCATATTATTTCATACAAGCCTGAACCTCCATAATAATAAATATCTATTTCTAATAAATACTTTAAATTACAAGGGGAATAATAGAGAGAATTAAAAATTGATAAAATATAATCTTTTCTTTTTATGGGAGAAAAAAACTGATTAATAGTGTATTGTCATTGATTCTAATGCACATTATCTTCTCAATCAAGGTTCTGAAATGAGTCATTTCTAGAATGGAAATGATCATTTCCTATTTTTTAAAGGATGCAATGCCCCGACCCTAGTTACCCAGAGTCGATGCTTTATTACACAACATTAGAATCATATAAGGAATCATGTTCTGAAAGACCTATTAGTTTAGTATTATTGGATAAAATATAAATACATAAGGACAACATTACAACTTGAAGAGAAATAAAACACTAATTTATTCCATTATATACATCCAAGCCTCCCAGATTATGCCTGCAAGTCACTCATAACTAACTTATTTATATCTTGGTGAAATGAATCATAAGAAAGGGGTGAGCTCAAACACTCAGTAAGGGTAAGCAATACGGTGGAAGATAACATAAACATTAGGCATGATGAATAATTAAAAACACATGCCTTCACAAATAATAAATATGAACACTTTATAGTAGGAATATGAGTTGAGTAAATAATCTCATAATAAAACATAGTAATAGGTATTGTACTAGTAAAATAACCACATAAACCATCATTTTTATTTTCAAAGTGAGTGAATGTATAATGTCGAACATTCTGAAACATCAGGTCCAGGCCTCGGCCAAGACATCAAAAAATGATTTAGGCCTCGGATAGAACCATATATCAAATTGGGAAATACCTCATCCAATTCTATGTATAATTGTCTCATGAGACCTACCAATGCACCGAGGAGCTATAGCGGGCACCACCCATCACATATTAAGTTCAATAAAGTCCACATATAAAAATTTTGAAACATAACATAAACATTCATATTAAAACTAGCATAAGAAATGTCAATAAATTAACCATAAACCATGAATAGTATAAAAATAAAAAACCCACAATCAATAAAATCACAAAACCTTCAATATAATATGGATGATCTGTATCATAATAAATCAACTTTAAAAAAGTTTAAAATCCATCAAATAATGTTAACATAGATGAAATGAAAACTATTTGAAAGAAATACCTCTTTTTATTTTGAAACCATTTAAGATTCACATAATTATAAAAGAAATAATTTATTCCGAAAATATTTTTATAAGATTTTAATGGACGCATAGATGATGTAATAATGGTGGAAAATAGCCACACCCATCGTATAAGTTTAAAAAACATTATTACCTTAATTTTGTCGAAAAGGTCAAGAAATACTTTGTTTGAAAAATGATGGAAATATTCCTTTCAAAACATATAAGGTCAAATAAGGTTATACATGACTTTAACCCATAGTCTAGTAAATAAAAAAATTGAAATAATATTTTAATAAAACATTGATGTAGATGATAAAGAGGTTCTGGTAGATACTTACATAAAAACAACCATGGATAATAAAGAGATTGTAAAATTAACCCTTACCTTGTACTTTTCCTTATTCTATGATTTGTTAACCTAATTTATAATAGTTAAAACATTTCTATTAAATTATAAAATAACTATATACCTAAATATTATATATTATATGATCCTATAATATTTATTTGTTAATAATATTTCAGTAGTATCATCGTTTCAGGTGTTAATTGATTCATTTTACTTTTTATGATTGGCTATGTAAGCCATGTTTTTTCTGGATAGGTTGTATTTGATTCATAATAAGAATGATATTATGCTCATAAACATCATTTTTAATCATAAAATGAAAATTATTCTTGAATGATTACCATGGGGAAATAAATTTCATCACGTTCTAGCAGACGGTAATCATTAAGTACGCATGAGCGACAATATCATTATATTGATGGTGAAATCATATGTAATCAGATGGTATATCATATATATAGAATAATTAACATTTTATATTTATTATTTACATCAGTTATACTCATTATTATACCCATCCGAATAATGAAGTGTCTGAAAAATAAACTATACCACAACGTGGAGACGGTAAGTTGTACGTATGCACGTTTGGTGACTTTGTGATTCATATGATGGATAGAATAATGAATATGATTGTACAATTTTTATAACTACATCACAGTATATATAAGATATTGGTGTTATTATTTTATAATGTAATCCACAAATAAAGAGGAAGTGGAAGAAGAAAATAACTTGAATGAGGTGATGAAATATTTATCTCTTCTTCAGGCTCATCTTTTATATTTGTTCAAAAGGGCTCCATAACTTGGCTTTATAACCAAAATAATCCCTTTAGGATGAATTTAGTAATCTTTTGGGGATATTTGGGCAGATTTTGGTTGTGATAAATGGATTTGGATGTGTGATTTTGAGATAAGGGGAAGTTCCCTTTTATAAGAGAGGTGAGGGTCACTTTAGGAAAAGATTGAAATATTAATTTATAATAAAAGCATTTTCGGTTTCTGATGGCTCCAAAATACTTTATTTAGAGGTTAAGGTGATTATGGGTTGAAAAACTCTCAACCAATTGGTTTTATATAGGTTTAGTTTACCATATAAACATGATCTTTTAGATTTGACTCTCAGTTAAATTGTTTGACATTTACCATGTCTCTTTGTATTTTCATATTATATGGTTAATAAACTGACTATAAACTTATAATAGAACCCCAAGTGTTAAATTATAAGTATATATAACCTTATCTAAGTATTTTGGAGGATACATAGATTTTTATAAATATTATATCAATTAATAATATAGAATTTGTTTTAAAATCTCAATATGTCAATTTTGACACTATTTAGTATTTGGTTTTTGTGAAAATCATAACAGCATGATTACTTCGAACATATATTATATACTCAACCCTAACATGGCCTTTTAACTTATATAATTATTCTAATTCATCAAAAATCTCAAATTACATTTATTTAGATATTTATAATATCAATTATTTTAATCAATCATTAAGAAGGTAATTACTTCATCATCATTGTGTCATAAATAAATTAAATTATTTAATGTCTAAAAATTATTAATAAAACTCCATTATGTAGGAAATATTTATATATTTCTAATGAATATTTATATTTGAATTTATCCTTTGTGTATCCCTATATTAAAAACGGTTTAGTTATTAAACATTGAATTTAACTCTTCTTACTCTTGTTTAAATAAAATAATAAAAATAATTATAAATTTCCAAATATAATCCAAGTAGACCAAAGAGGTTCATATTTCACTAATAATGTTGTTTTTGGTCGAATTATACTTATCCAATAGAATTATGACATGTGTTAGGGTAATTATGATATCATTTTTACCCTTAATTACCCTATTTAATTTTAAATGTGGTAAATAAAAGTCAAAAGTTACTATTCACCAAAAAAATATTTTCATCTTATTGAACACCATTTTACTTACTGATATTAACTTGGTCTCTCAGATTTTATAAATTCAACTCACAAAAGCATTAAAATTATCTTTTATGCAAATTTGCAAATACTCTTAGGATGTGGGTAAAAGGTGGTAAAAAGATCAATAATCTTTTTATATATCTATATTTATTATAAAATAACTCTAATGAATAACATTGAACATATATAGTTATTATTTATCTATTTTTACCTAAAATAAATTTAAATAAAATAAATTATTATTTAAATAAATAATCAGTTTTTACCAATAACGCAGTGTTTTTCATTATTCATCAAAAATTGAATGCTTTCAGAAAAATACCAAAACTTCACCCTAAGATAATTTAGGTATTCCAAATTAAAAAATAAATTCCATTTAGAAAAATAAAATTTATAAAATTTCAACGGCTTGTTTCATTGGTCGTGGTGTGTTAAAACTCTAAGTTGCGTAAAATGAAAGCTACAACATTATTCAAAGGGAAACAAATTGTTAAAGCTTGGGGTGTTACATTCTTCTCCTCTTAAAAGAAGTTTTCCCTTGAAATTTTTTGAATATTTCTGCACAAAAATATTCGGGTGGTTCTTCATCATTAGTTCCTCGGGTTACCAAGTTTCCTCTTCCATATTATGATTTCTCCATAGAACTTTTACAAGATGAGTTGTCAAGTTTCTCAGTACTTGTTATCTGGTATCAAGAATTTTGACAAGCTCTTCAAAATAAGATAGATCAGATTCCAGTTCAATTTCCTCATAGGTGAGTCTATGTGTTGGGTCTGGCATGTATTTTCTCAACAGTGATAGGTGGAAAACATCGTGAACTTTGGAGAAACTCAGGGAAAATGCCAAATGGTATGCTATGACCCCAATTTGTTCTAGAATTTCAAAAGTTATGATGTACATGGGACTTAATATACCATTCTTACCGAATTGTATAACTCCCTTCAATGGATATACCTTCATGAAATATGATCTCCTACCTAGAATTCCAAATCCTTCCATTGATTATCAGCATAGATCTTCTACCTACTTTGGGCTGCATTGATGTGGGTTTTGATAACCTTCACATTTTCCATCATTTCCTCAACAAGTTCTAGGCCTACTTGTTTTCTTTCACCAAAATCATCCCAACAAGTTGGTGTGCGACATCTATCTCCATATAACGCTTCATATGGTGCCATATGAATACTTGAATGGAAGCTATTATTATAAGAAAACTCTACCAGAGGTAAATATTGATCCCACATACCTTGAAAGTCAGGGGAGAAAGATCTCAACATGTCTTATATGGATTGAGTAGTCAATTATAATTGTCTATCAGTTTGAGGGGGTAGGCAGTACTCAAATGAAGTTTAGTATCTATTTCTTTCTGAATACTTTTCAATAATCTTGATGTAAAATGTGGATCTTGATCAGAAACAATTGATAGGGGTAGTCCATGAAGTCTAACAACTTCATTAAAATATAATCTATTTAAACATTCAAGTGGTAAATATTATCTTCTATAAAGAAAACTGTGCTGACTTGGTAAGATGATCCACAATGACCCATATTGCATTATAACTTCTTGGAGTCTTTGGTAGTCCCATGAAAAAGTCCATCATAATATCATCCCATTTCCACTTAGGTATGGTAATAGGTTACATGACTCCTCTAGGATGTTATCTTCCATATTTCACTTATTGATAAACCATACATCTTGACACAAAATCAGCAATTTCTATTTTCATTTTGTCTTACCAAAAATATCCTTTAAATATCTATACATCTTGGTGCCCCTAGAGTATATAGAGAAATTAGATCTATGAGCACCGTCCAACAATTACCTTTTTAGATCAGGTATATCGGGAACACAATGTCTCTTCCCAAATTTCAAAATTCTATCTTCATATACGAAGTCACTCAATCTCCCATCATTTACAGCAATAATCGTCTTCTGAAACTCCTCATCATCAGTCTAATTTTTTTCCTTTCTAGTAATGATGGTTTTCCAACCATTTGAAAAAATATTGATGTTTCACCTTCCATGGTTATTACCATATCCATCATTACTAGATCCATGTATACATGATCCTTTTCAACTCCCATCTTGTTCAAAATTCCATGATCCTTTCTACTCAAAGCATCTTCCACCTTATTTTCCTTCCCCAAGTGGTAGTGTATTGTGCAATCATAATCCTTTAGTAGCTAAATCCATCTCTTTGCCTTATGTTTAGTTTTTTTTGTGAGAAAATATACTTCAAACTCTTTTGATTAGTATAAATCTCACATTTTTCACCATAGAGATAGTGTCTCCATATATTTAGAGTGAATATTATAGCTGCTAACACAAGATCATGAGTTGGATAGTTTTCCTCATTAATTTTTTGCTTTTGTGATGCATTATCAATAACTCTATCATTTTGCATAAGGACACAACCAAGTCCTTTATTTGAAGCATCATTAAAAATATGAAACCCATTTTTCCTTGATGGTAGAGTCAAGATAGGAGCATTGACTATTATTCTCTTCAGTTCTTCAAAAACATCTTTACACTCTTTTGTCCAAACAAATTTAACCCCTTTACATTTGAGCATGGTTAATGGGTTATCCAACTGGGAAACATTATGGATAAAACCTCGATAATAACCTGATAAACTAATAAAACTGTTTACCTTGGTTATACTCAATGGTGCTTACCATTCATGGAATTACTTGGTATTTGAAGGATCAATAGAGATTCCCTCTTTAGAGACAATATTTCCAAGAAAAGAAATATATTATAGCAAGAATTCAGACTTACTAAACATCACATATAATTCAATTCTTATGAGGGTTTTCAGAATAGTGCGCATGTGATTTTCATGATCTTTGTATCTTTTTTAGTATACCAAGATATCATAAATAAATAACAATTAAAATTCATCATGATATTCCTTCAAAATTATATTCATTAAATCCATGAAGATAGAGGGTGCATTAGTCAATCCAAAAGGCGTTACTATAAAATTGTAATGCTTGTACCAGGTTTGAAATTCTATTTTTGGAATGTCTTCTTTCTTCACACACAACGAATGATATCTAGACCAAAGGTCAACCATTGAAAAATATTGAGCTTCTTGTAGTTAGTCGAATAAATCATCAATGAAAATTAGGAGATACTTATTCTTTATTGCAATAGAATTGATCTCAATGTTGTTAATGCACAACCTCAAAGATCTGTCTTTATTCTTAAAAAAAGTTAGGGGCTCCCCATGGAAAAACACTAGGGTGAATAAATACCATATTACTCAATTCCTCTAGTTGTTTCATTGGTTCCACTAATTCCACAGTGGCCATTCTATATGTATTATTCGATATGGGCCTTGAACCAGGAATTAAATCAATGTAAATCTCAATTTCTTGTTCTGGAGGATGTCCAGGTAAATCCCATGGAAACACATCAACATATTCATGCACAATATGTACATCCTATATTCAAACATTCTATTCCTCACACATAATTATTTCATTCTCATCCTCCCCAATGACGGAATTTAGTAGAGCTACTAGAGGTTGATCTAGATAAGAATCAGATGGTGAAATTTCTGCTCTAAAGATAAGGTACTCCTTGTCATCATTGAGAATTGTATCCTCCTTCTTCTTACAAAAAAATTTCACATCGTGGTCCAAATTTTAATCCATAATGAGGATTATATCAAATTCAATCATGGGTATGATGATTAGATCAACAGATAAATATCATTTATATGCCTTAATGTGGAATAATTTAGAAAAAATTGTAGTAATGATACTTCCCATTGGAGTTTTGACTGACAACTCCCTTTTTTAATCAAATTAGAAATAACTAATTTTCTTATCCAACTAGGAAGATGTGAAACAATGCGATGATCCCTAATCAAATAAATCATTGGCTAAACTTTAGGAAACCATTAAATTACCTTCCACCATGTCTTTCGGAGCTTCAACATCAGAATTAGTGATAACATAAGCTTGGCCTTGATCCTATGGCCTTTTCCGATGTACGTTTCCGTGATTCTTAAGACATTCATTTTCATAATGTCCCATATCCCTACAATTGTAGCATTGAACATTGGTAGTTTCTTTCTTACCCAAACAATAACTAGCAAGATTTACTTTCTATCCACATTTGTTGAATACTTCTTTTACTTTTAGACAGGCACCGGGGTGCTTCCTTCCATAATTATCACAGGGTGGAAATTCAACTCTTCACTTCTTCCATGTTTCCTTATTTCTATTCCCATATTGTTCAACAGATCTCTTCTTCTCATTATTTTATTTAAAGTCATAAGACTTAGAGAATTCATTTTCTATTTTGATAGAACATGAGACAATTTATTTATATGATGTGAAGGTTTGTGAGAATAATGCTCGATGTATAAAACGTTTTAACCCAACAATGAAATGACCAATCTTACTTCTTGTGTTATGTATATAATCTGCAGAATTCCTTGCTAACCTTGTAATGTTAGATTCATAATTTGCAACATTCCCATCCTCCTTTTGTCTAAGACATAGAAATTTCCTTACCATATCCGCTCGATGGTCACGATGATAGTAGTTTTATAAGAAAATATCTTTAAACTCCCTCCATCCCATGATTGATACTTTTTCATCCTCTTTTGTGTTTTGAATTAATGACCACCATTGATCTGCATCTTCGGTGAGGCAATAAACTACCATGAAATTTTTTTCCCTTTTACTACTCCCCAAAGAATGAAATATTTTCTCTAATGAACTTATCTATTTTTCAGCTACAAATGGATTTTTAGACACGTTTAATTTTGGTGGTTGTTTCCTAATGAAGCGGTCTAACATTGATCATCCGTGTTGTGGATTAGGGTACTCCATATGGGTAAGGTTATTATTCATAACCTTTTTGAGTTTTCCCAGTATGGTGATAAGCCGATCAGCACCAGTTGCATAACCAACTCTACTATAATTATCTTGAGGAGGAGGGAAATCCTTACATGGATTATGTACGTTGATATGGTTTTTATTCCTTCCACTAGGTTCCATTTCTAAACAATGACATATATTAGATTAGTTTATGAACCGCAATACATAATTCCAATCTTGTAAAATACTTAACATAAATTGAATAGTTTATTGATATAATCCATAAAAATAAAATTTTTTCATTGAGGAAGTATATACTCACAAGTCCTTCATAATGGTTTGTAATGAAAATGAGAATTATCCTAAGCATATCCCCAATGAGTGTCATAACAAAGAGTGCAGCAAGACTCGTTGTCGTGCACCAGTTCTCGTTCGAATCTAGCTCAAAGAGGTGTTTTCGGGTTTTAACCCTAGGTACATCTATGCCAGAGCCACCTCTACCTTCTTGAATTCGAAAAAGGATTTATTTCTTGGAAAACTTACAAAATCTCTATAGTACAAAAAATCTGGGACGTTCTTCTATACGAATCCTCAATGTCTATCTTAGGGCAATGTTCTCTATTCAGAGTTTTTCTAAATATAGTTTCCAAGGTTTGTACTGAACATCATATGATACCAATTATAACTCCTCAAACCAATTTACCCAGAGTCGGTGTTTTATTACATAACATTTTCATGATACAAGGAATCATTTCACGAAAGATCGATCAGTTTAGTATTATTGGAAACAAAATACATACATAAGTTCATCTTTACAACTTGAAAAAAATACAACACTGATTTATTCCATTAGATACATCCAATACTCCTAGATTATTCCATCAAGTCACTGATAACTAACTTCTTCATATCTTGGGAAAATGAAACAAAAGAAAGTGGTGATCTCAAATACTCAGTAAGGGTAAGAAATACAATGGAAGACAATATAAACATTAGGTATGATGAGTAATTCAAAACACATGGATTCAAAAATAATAAACATGAACAATTTATGGAAGGAATATGAGATGAGTAAATAATTTCATAATAAAACATAGTCATGGGTATTATACTAGTTGAATAACCACATAAACCATCATTTTTATTTTCATAGTGAGGGAATGTATAATGCTGGACATTCTAAAACATGTTTTCAAGGCCTCAACCAAGATATCTAAAAATGATTTAGGCCTCGGCCAAAACCATATATCTAATTGGGAAAGTCATCATCCAATTCCACATCTAATTTTATCATGAGACCTACCGTTGCACCGAGGAGTTATAGCGGGCTCCACCCGTCACATACTAAGTCCAATACATTCCTTATATGAAAAGGATGAAACATAACATAAAAATTTGTATTAAAACTAGAATATGAAATGTCAATACTGAAACCATAAACCATGAATGGTATAAAAATAACACATCCATAGTCAAAAAATCAAAAAACCTTCAACAAAATATGAAAGATCTATATCATAATAAATCAACTTCAAACAAGGTTAAAATCTAGCAAGGATGTTGACATAGATGAAATTAAAATTATTTGAAAGAAATACATATTTCAATGTTTAAACTATTTTAGAGTCACATAATTATAGAAGATAAAATTTATTTTGAAAATATTCTTATAATCTTGTGAGGGAAGCTTCAATGATGTTATAATGGCGGAAAATAGCTGCACCCGCCATATAAGTTAAAAAACATTCTTACATTAATTTTGTCGAAAAGGTCATAAAGTACCTTGTTTGGAAAATGATGGAAAGATTTCTTTCAAAACATATAAGGTAAAATAAGGTTATAAATTAATTTAAACCATAGTATCCTAAATAGTGATTTTTTTTTGAAATACTTCTTTAAGAAAACATGGATGTGGCTGATAAAGAGGTCTCATTAGATACTTATGTAAAAACAACCTCGGATAATAAAGAGATTTTGAAATTAACCCTTACCTTGTAATTTTCCTTAGTCTATGGTATTTTAACGTCTTGTATAATTGTTGAAAAAATTCTTATTAAATTATACAGGATCTATATACATAAATATGATATCATATCTAATCCTCTAATATTGTTTTGTTAATAATATTACAGTAGTATCATCGTTTCGGGTGTTAACTAATTCAATTTCCTTTATATGCTTGGTTACATAAGCCATGTTTGGTATGGATAGGATGTATTTTAGTCATATACAGAATGATATTATGTTTATAAAAATTATTTTTAATCATAAAACAATAATTATTATCAAATGATTACAATGGGGAAATGAATCTCATCGTGTTCGTGGAGATGATAATCTGTATGTACACACAAGCGAGAATATCATTATATTGATGGTGAAATAGTATTTAACCGGATGGTTTATCATATATATATAATAATTATAATTTTATATTTATTATTTAAATAAGTTATACTCATAATTATACCCATCCGAATAATGAAGTTTTTGAATAACAAACTACACCACGATGTGATGACGGTAAGTTGTACATATGCACGTATGGTGACTATGTCATTCATATGATGGATAGAATAATGAATATGGTTGTACAATTTTTATAATAAAATCACAATATATATAAGATAATGGAGTTATTATTTTATAATAGAAACCACAAATAAAAGAGGAAGTAGAAGGAGAAAAGAACTTGAAAGATGTGATGAAATATTTACCTCTTCTTCATGTTCTTCATTTTCATTTGATAAAAAGGTCTCCATTGGTTGGATTTATGACTATAGGAAGGCCACTAGGGTGAAGGGAGGAATTTTGGGGGGATATGTTTGTAGAAGTTGCACAATCCAAATGTATTTTGAGGTGTGATTTTGAGAGAAGGGGATGTGCCCTTTTATAAGAGAGGTGAGGGTCACTTTAGAAAAACCTCGACATATTTATTTATAATAAAATCCTTTTCCATTTATAATGGCTCCCAAATAGTTTATTTACAGTATTTTGTGGTTATGGGTCAAAAAAAGTTCATCCAATAGGTTTTAGATATGTTTAGGTCCCAATATTAACATTATCTTTTAGATTTAACTCTTAGATAAATAGTTTGACATTTACCATGTCACTTTGTATTTTTATATTGTATGTTTAATAAACATACTATAAATTTTTATGAGAACCCAATGTGGTTCATTATTAATATATATAACCTTATATTAGTCTTTTTTTAAATTATTATATATTTATGAATATTATATCAATTAATAATATAGTATTAGTTTTAAAAACTCAATTATTTCAATTGTGACATTATTTATTATTTGGTTTTTTGGAAAATCATAATAGTATGATTAATTCGAACACAAATTATATAATCAACCCTAAAATATCATATTAAACTATAAAATTTGTGTATTTAATAAAAATTATCAATGTACATTTATTTGGATATTTATAATATCAATTATTTTATTCATTCAATAATAAGGAAATTATTGCATCATTGTTGTGTCATATATAAATTAAAATATCTAATGTATAAAAATAATAAATAAAATACCATTATTTAGGAAATATTTTTATATTTTAATTAATATTTATAGTCAAATATATCTTAGGTATAACCCTATATTAAAAATGGTTTCGTTATTAAACATTGGATTTAACTCTTTCAACTCTTCTTTAAATAAAATAATAATAAATGTCTTAATCAAATCCAAGTGGACCAAAGAGGATCATATTTTATTACTAATTTTGTTTTTGGTCTAATTATACTTATCCAATAGAATTAGGACATGTGTTAGGGTAATTATGATATCATTTTTACCCTTAATTACCCTATTTACTTTTAACCATGGTAATAAAAGTCAAAAGATACTAGTCACCAAAAATTATTTTTAACTTTTTGAACCACATTAAACTTATTGATATTAACCATGTTTCTATAATTTTTGAAATTCAACTCACAAAAGGTAAAATTATGTTTTATGCAGATTTGAAAATGCTCCAAGGAGGTGGGTAAAGGACGGTAAAAAGTTCAATAAAATATTTATATATCTAAACTTATTATAAAATGACTCCAGTGAGATAAATTGAACTTATATAAGTATTTTGTATATTTTGTGACCTAAAATAAATTTAAATAAAATAAATAGTTCTTTAAAAAAAAATTCTGTTTTAAACAATAACGCAGTGTTCTTCACTGTTCATCAAAAAATGAATGATTTTAGGAAATTACCAAAATTTCACCTTAAGCTAATTTCGATATTCCAAATTCCAAAATTAAGTCCATTTTGAAAAATAAAAATTATAAAATTTCAATAAGTGGATATTAGTATTCATAACGGCTAATTTCATTGGTCGTTGTGTCTAAAAACTCTAAGTTGCGTACAATGGAAACTAATGCATTTTTTCAATGGGAAACGTATCGTGGAAGCTTAGGGTGTTACATAGGATGTGCATATATAAGTAAAAAACATGGTATACATGGGAGAGGCTAGAGATACTACATTCTGATGGTGGGATAAATCTAAAAATTGTTTTAGGTGCAATGACGCTTCTCCAGACTATGCTAAAAAGGGAAGTTATTGAGGGGAGGATATTTTAGGGATTCTCATATAGGACAGGTATGAAATTTACATGGATAATTAGAGGGTAATGCCTTTCTCAATATATAACATGATATAACCTCATGTATGAAATTTACACAACCACACCCAATGGATTGTGGGTTTGGGGGATATCAACCATTGGAAACCGAACTGGCCCCGTATATGTCTTGGTTTCCTTGGATGATTCTATCAGATATCACCTTCCGGAAGTCAAGTAGTCATCGGGACATCATGTATGTAATCCTCAATAGGGAAAAATTGATATTGTTTGAAAATAATTGTCATGAAATCTAAACCAGATATATTTGTTTTTATGGGATCCCATACAAAGGTCTTCTTGGATATGGGTATTCAGAGACTATAAATGGAAAATCATTGCAATAATGAATGGGAAAATCATTCTAGCGTAAAGAGATTCTAATAAAAATAGATTTTATTTGTTTTATAGTTAAGAGTAATTAACTATCCACTAAATACAATATCAAATAGATGTTGTGCACCTTTTCTCTTAGTGTACATTTTGAAGGGAGTCCCGAATTTAAAATATGGCATGACTAATAATATGGCATGATTGATCCCTTTATATGGAGAGTTTCTAGTCAATTTGGAAAGATATGAATGGAGCCTGACACAAGGGCACCACTGGTAAAAAATGAAAATAAATTTTTAAATAATGAATTTATTTTCTTGATTTAGTGTGGATGTGAAAAGTATGTGATACATCCCCCTAAATTCATCCCCTCATTACTCGAACCTACACATCCAATGATTACAATAATTTACTTGGAAAGGGGGTGCATTGGTACCCTCACCAAGTGGGACTCAAATAAACACTAATGGTTCATGAAACATAGGAATGATGTCGGGTGGTGTGGTGATTACATACCAAAGGGGCTTAGTGGTTCGTTCCTTCAATTATCTCTTTGGTAGAGTTGATTACCTAAATGTATAGGCCCTAGCTATGCACAATCGTCTCTTGTTGTGTATTGATAAAAATATCCAACTAGTGGCAGTGAAAAATTATTGTCATAGGATCTTTAAGGATTTATGTGGCCTTGGGTATATCACCATGTCCATTAAATATACAATATGTTGATGAAAAGTACTTATCCATAACAATATGGAGGTTAACTATTCATTGAAAAAAAGGTAATACAGTTACTGAATTCTTGGATTCCATGGAATATCATGGAGTGCAAATCTCTTATTTCTCATGTCACAGATCATTTCCACATGAGGGGTCAAATATTGTCAATGTGTGTTCCTTGGGAACCCATTACATCATAACCCCATTATTATAATCACCTCATCTTAATTTCCTATTTAATGATATATTTTCCCCAAAAATCATTTTTAAATAAATGAAAATATTTTCTCTTGGTCATGTTAATGTGATGTTTTGGGCAACAACTACTTTGTCTTTCATGTATGTCTTGATTTCTTATTTTTTTACGTTTAGTTTTATCATGTTTATATCAACTCAATAATTCTAACCATGATATACAGTTCATATATATTCCTCATATATATATTTATAGTAGTCTATAAAAGTTAGAGATATAATATGAATTTCACTGTTCATAGAGATGTGAGGTCATCCGTACGCATGAATAATGTTTCCATTTTCCTGAAATATTTAAATAATGAATGGTCCAAAATATATTATCATTATATCCATCCATGATAGGTGGTAATGAAAAAAATAATGACATCAGTTGGTAAGTTGCTAGTCTATCGTACAAAGGACTGAGGATTTCATTATTAATTTGATGGAAGATGAGAATGATTAATCTTATGAAATTGACATGAAAAATATATATTTATATCTAGGATTATTAATATATACTATCATTATTTTTTAATAATAATTGAATTTGGAGGAGGAATTAATAATTTAAAAAGCTCAATTAGAGATGTTATCTCCTCTTCAGGTAACTTCTTTTTGTTTTGACCCAATGGATTCTTAGGTTATATTTCTTACAAAAAAAAGTATCATATAATGATTGTATGGAACCAATGAAGTGATTTGGGAAGGTTTTTTCCTAACCAAATACTTTCATAAGTGTGAAGAGAAGAGGATGGGGGTACTCTTTTATAACTACGGTGAGTGGCACACTTCTAAATTTTCAGAAGAAAAATGTGTACCAAAATCCATCACAAGTAATAATGATTAAAAATTACCCATTATTGATCCTATAATAGATAATGCTTAAATATGGTCATATAATTGGTGTCAAAATTTAGATTTTTATTTTTAACCCTTATCTTTTTTACTTTAACCCCCTGTAAACCCATTTTTACCTTAACTAGAGTGAAAGATTTTTCAAAATTTTACTAATAATAATGGTAAAAAATTAAGCGTAACATATTATATAAAAAAATAATAATTATTAAAAATATGTAATCCATTTCTCTAAATTCCATTCATATATGTGGAAAAATTTAATTTAAAATTAATCCCACAGACGAGATGAGAATGAGAGTTTTCAAAGAGAAATTTTTCACAAGATTAAAAAATATATATATATAAATATTTATTATTAAAATGACTCAAATGACCTTTATTAGATTAATAGACATATAATTGGACTATTTGTTTATATAAACCATCATTATTTTATGTTTTGTTTAATTTTTTTTTAATATAAATGAACATTTTAATAAATACTAATTTTTTCACTAGTTATTAGAGTAATTTTATTAAAACATTCTCCAATATAATCCCTCTGATTATTTTTGACTACATATTTTAAAAATTATTTTTAAAAATAAAAAAATTTCTAAAAGTTTTAAAAATTATATTTAACATAATTTTGAAAAAAGTGATAGGACTTAGTTTTAGAAAAATAAGAATTTTATGAAAAAATTGGATTTCTTCTTATAAATTATATTGAAAAATGATAAGATAAATATGAAACTTTTGATTAAATACATAATATTTAAATTTTATTATAATATTTCCGAAAAAATATTTCTAAAATATTTGATGTAAAATTCCATTATGTGCATAAAAATTATTTAGGAGAAGAAGATTTCCTTCAGTTTGAAATAGTTTTTTTCATTTATAATGAATTTACCACGAAATAATTCATTTTGTATACATATGTATAAAACATATTTTTATATTTTAGTTAATCATATGCATACCTTTACTTGAAAGGTTAGTGATAACTATCATATTAAATGATATGTTTTAATAGTATGTCATGTTTCATCTAAACACAATATTGCATATAATGAAAGTGAATCTTTTGGTTACTTGAAATGAAAAATAGAAAAAAGGTTAAATTTATTTGAGAAAATATATATCTCACAAAATTTCATGGTGTTAAATTCTGTACACATTAAAATAAATTTATACCTCCAAATTCATTACATTGGTACTCTAAAGTGATGATATTTCTATATTATTACATCTTAAAGTTCTCATATAGCTTCCTCAAGCTGGTGGTTTTACCACCAAAAAATGACTAGGTGAGTGGTCTTATTTTGTAGAACATTCCCTATTAAATCCAAAATTTATTTTGGTTGTTCCACATAATAAATATAATTATCTAATGGTATGACCTATGAGTTCAGTATATGTGATGTATTAGGTATTTCCTTCCTCTGGATAGATACATGGAACACATCATGTACCTGAGAGATGTTTGGTGGAATTATAATATGATAGGATACCATCCTAATATGAATAATAGTTTCAAAGAGACTAATTTACCAAGGGATTTGATTTCCTTTGTATCATATAAACAATTGCATCCTTTGACTTTTATTCAATAAACTTCCACATCATTTCTTACTCTAAGAAATAAAGATGATTTTTTATGCATGAATCAATCACAGATCACAATTTCTATAATATAATGATAATTCAATATTTCTATCTCTATTTAATGAAACTATTGTTATCATTGGTTATCCAATATGGATAAATATCCATATGGTGAAGTAATAAATTATTCTAAAATCTAGTCCAAAGTTCAACTTAATATATTTTATAAATGGATAACCTAATTATTTTAATAGAATATTAAAAATCAAAAAATCATAAATAAGATCACGATTTTTTCCAAAAATATCTTGTCATTAATCCCCCAAACATGAATTTACTATTAATTTTTACATACCAAACATGTGAATAACTTTATTGTGTTTTCTATTGAAACCTGGTAATTTTCAGAATTACCATTATGCATTATTCAAATCATACATGCATACTTATTCCATAAATAAAACATAGATTGTTGGATATATTCTTTAAAAACAAATATATTGTAAATGGAATCAGTGATAGCATAAACCAATTTGTCAATAAATCATTATTCAATACATATGTAATAATTATTAACTAATTTAATTTATCTATATCAACCATATGGTTATCCAAAAACCATTCTCTCAACATCAAATAAACATTAAGGGTTATATTTCCCTTAATAATTTGTTTTTTATGCAATATCAACTTTCTATTTTATCATTTTTCTAGTTTATCACCACCATTCATCATATTCCTCAAATAATCATAAAAAACTTATACTACAAAATCCTTATATATTTCATTATTCTTGTATTCCGAAAAATGGAAACCTCAATCATTTAACATCATTCTTAAACCATTAACTATGATTCATCATCTTATTCCTTAACAATACTTACTTTTCATGCGTCATTTGTTGTGTCCTCATTATCAACAACAAAACCATTACATGTTCCACCTTTATAGAACTCTTCATGATTTCCCCCTTTAGAATTTTAATTTTATAATTCCCAAACATTCCAAATCAAGAACATTCAACAAATGATGGTGATTTATGGAAATCATTGTTATCATCCATTGTATGAACTAAACATTTAAATTTTTCATAAAAATCACTTAATTTGTGACAGTATTGTCTATACATAAAAGATATTCTTATTCCGTTGAGAAATTACCTGAAGTTATTCAACTTACATTAATTATATATATTAATCCAAAACTTCCTTCCTCCATGATCTCCACCACCTAAACTCTCAATGAACTCTATCCTTATATTCTATAGTGAGACACAGGGATGGTAAAGGTGTAAGCTGTTAATAATATATCATGACAAATGATTATTCATAATCTCAATATCCTTTACTCTAGTCATCATTCCTTTTGGTTTCTCATCAACATATTTTCTATCACATTTATCATTAATCAAATTATGTTTTGTTCCTTCCATTGACTAAAACTAAATAGCCTAGTGTGAGAAATAATATTTGTAATCTAAAATCACATAATCATGAAAAACATATATATGATGAATAAATCATGACAACATAAATTTTAATCTATGAGACCTTAGGTTTACCCAATTTCATTCATGTTAATTATTTAAATACATTACGATGGTTCATAAATAGTTTTTGAATTTCCAAAGAAAATCCCTCCAGAGTGTCAAACCTATTGTGAAACAAGGTCTATTTTCAAGAACTAGGTTAAAAATTAGTCCAATTAAATGGAACCATTTTAGAGTTATTACACATAGTTCATATCTGATAGACAGGAAACATAAGAGAGGGTGTGCTCAGATGATCACTAAGGTTAGGAAAGTGAGATATCAATGATCACATAATCATGACAAGAAAATAAGTTAATGAGAACAATTGATTATCATTTTAAATATAATACCATGTATACCAATGATCAAAATCTTAATACCAGCAACAAATCATGGAAGTTCATAAGAAATGAATCATAAAAGAATAAAACAACATGAGCCCTGATACAATAATATTGGAATAATACATAGAATTTTTGAATACACATAAGTATAGAAAATAATTTTCTTAGTAGTCAAGACTCATAGACAATGCTATCAAAGTATAATGGGTGCACTCCCCAAACCATCACTCGATTCACGGTTCAATCAAAAGACAACCATATAGGACAAAGTCCTAAACTAAGTTCCCTACCCATTCTATCTCATGAGATAAAATTTTTAACCCAATTCATTGGAGGGAGATATAGGTCCCACCGATCATATAAATAAAATCATGCGTATTCATTACACTAGATCATGAAACATTCATAATGTAATATCCTATGAAAAAAATGGGTTTCATAACCATTTCATTATATCAAAACCTGTGAAAAAGATATATTTTTTAAGTCATTTCCTCATATAATCATAACATAACTATAAGGACCCAGCCTTAAACATTACATAATCTTAAATTAAATGAATAATTCAAATTTTTTATCTTTTCAGGTTTACAGTTTTAGAGAATTAGGCCATAACTATTACATTACATCTCAAAAATTACTAGGTAGACACTTCTACTCAGTTTCTATTTTTTTCATAAAATAAAAACTCTTGAAAAAATTAGTCATGTCCAGACCCATGTTTTAGATAGCATGCCTTTTACTTAATCCCATCCTTGACCCTATTCATCTTTAGGTCCTGTGAAAAACATTTCAAAACTTGGGATGAATATAAAAATCTCAGTAAGGGTTATAAAACAATGAAAGAAAAAAGTAGTTCTCCATTACATATATAACATAATCTCTTTAACATACCACATGATATCATAAGATTTATTAATAACACATAGAAAACATAAATCATAAAGGTAACTTGTGTCATTCATATCATACTTAAATTATAGCTATCACAGCTACATAGGGAGTGACATGTGGAATAATCATCACAGTATATTCCCAAAATATCTTAAGAGAAATATTCACATTTACCTCTATCATGTTACCCAATGCATTAGAGAGTTATCTTGGGATCACCCGCCCTAGGTTAGTCATAGAACGACCCGTATACATAAACAATTCCAAATAATGATAAAATATTCATAACAGATAAAACTAACATAATGGAAAGATAACATTTCTATATTTCAATCAAAATATATCATTTAAATATATTGATATAACAAATCCACAATCAAAAACATTTTCCATACAAAAATTTGTAAAATTGTATATGGTATTTATTTTCCTTTTAAAAATATTATGATTTGTTAAGGAAGCCAAAGATCCAATAATACTCACGGTGGTGGAAAGGTCGTTGTCACACTACGTACGTTAAAAAGAAACATTATTTTTTTCTATCATTTAGTAAAATAGTATGTAGATAAAAGATTATTTTTGAATAATTGTAAAATTCAAAGGTATTTATACAGTGTATAAAAAAAAGTTGTGTATTAAAACAAAATATTCTTCAATTAAAGGAGATTGAGATGAAGTCCCTTACCTGATGTCTGATTTGACCCGTTCGTTCTTTAATCTTTTGAAAAATAAAGTAAAGATAATTTCTACTTTCTTAAGAACCGTTTTCAAGTTTATTATTCCTTTTATATCACATTTTATCAAGTTATAAACATTATGTAATCATTTAAGTTAATAATGGTCATTTTGTCGATATTTGGAACTTTAGTCAAAAATGAACTTCATATATTTAGAAGTTGTTCACAAGGTCAAAAGTTATTATATCCAGAATTATATTCAGGATTGATATACCATATATATCATATATATCCATTATATGCATGTATTTATAATAATACATAACATTTGGAGGTAAGAAAAGAAATTCCCCATTCATGGAGACGGTAAGTCGTACGTACAGATGAACGCTACTTTCATTTATATTTCTTATTTTAATGGAATTGAAACATAATGATACATAAGTATATTATAATTACAGTATAATATCATATATTATATCATTAAATATATCCTTTATACATCCCAATATGGGATTAACAACTCATATCACTTTGAGGGGGCGGTACTCCACAATTCCTCAAATGAAATTATCGCATTTACCCATTATGCAAACCATAAAGGATGGATATAAATGTAAAATATAAAAGCATAAAAAAAACATAAACATAATATATATCATATATAAATATAATGTCATCTTAATGGACAGCATGAGAGGCGGTAGGAGATAATCGAACAATCATCATTTCACGAGGAATTAGTTTGGCTTCCACAGAAACATAATGTTATTCACCCATTAGATGGAGGTGTGTGTAAGTTTAGTTAGAATCCTTCTCATAACATCATCCTAGTATATTAAGGATACTGGTATTTTTATAAAACAATGTAATAAAAATAGTTTTGGGGTTGTAGATGTAAACTAAGAGAAAAGAAGTTAAGAGAAACTGTTACCTTTAATTTTTGTAACTCCCTTTGGTTTGAACCAAAAGGAATTCTTGAAGTGCCTTATGACTAAGGAAAGGCTTATATGAGGAGGATATGGATATTGAGAGATTATTTAGGTAGGGTTTGGACCAGCCAAGGGACTTGAGAGGTGTGACAAATGAGTTAGAAGTGAGGACTTTTTATAAGGGGGAGGAGGGGCTCTTTAGAAAAGTGTGAAAATATAATTTTATTATATAATGATATTTAGTTTCTAAAGGTCCAAAACTAATTAAAGACGAAGATAAGATGACAAATGGTAGAAATAAAATCATCCAATACAAATTGGACAGGTTTTGGATATTGTTTTAATATTTACAATCTTATTTATTTAAATCGTTTATTAATGAGGTAATATTGCATCATTATTATGTCATAAAATATTTAATTTATTTGATGTCTAAAAATTATATAAAAATATCATAATGTAGAAAATATTTTTATCTTTTTCAATAATATTTATAGTTGAAAATATAAGTTATATAACCTTATGTAAAAATTAATTTACTAAATTATATTTTTTTATGTCATTTTTTTCGTTACGTTAAATTAATTAAAATAAAATGTCATTATCCCTCCCATGTGGCTCCATGGGGTTCCAAAATAGAACCAATGATTCCCATTGTCATGGTGTTTTAAAACTCTAAGTTGCGTAAAATGAAAGATACAACATTTTTCAAAGGGAAACGAATTGTTGAAGCTTGGGTTGTTACATTCTTCCCCTCTTAAAAGAAGATTTCCCTTAAAATTTTTAGAATATTTCTGCACAAAAATATTCGAGTGGTTCTTCATCATAAGTTCCTCAGGTTACCAAGTTGCCTCTTCCATCTTATGATTTCTCCATAGAACTTTTACAAGACGAGTTGTCTGGTTTCTCAACACTTGTTATCTGGTATCAAGAATTTTGACAGGCTCTTCACAATAAGATAGATCAGATTCCTGTTCAATTTCCTCATAGGTGAGTCTATGTGTTGGGTCTGGCATGTATTTTCTCAACAGTGATAGGTGGAAAACATCGTGAACTTTGAAGAAACTTGGGGAAAATGCCAAATGGTATGCTACGACCCCAATTTGTTCTATAATTTCAAAAGTTATGATGTACATGGGACTTAATACACCATTATTACCGAATTGTATAACTCCCTTTAATGGATATACCTTCAAGAGATATGATCTCCTACCTAGAATTCAAAATCCTTCCTTTGGTTATCATCATAGTTCTTATACCTACTTTGGGCTGCTTTGATGTGGGTTTTGATAACCTTCACCTTTTCTATCGTTTCCTCAACAAGTTCTAGGCCTACTTGTTTTCATTCACCAACATTATCCCAACAAGTTGGTGTGTGACATCTATCTCCATATAACGCTTCATATGGTGCCATATGAATACTTGAATGGAAGAAATTATTATAAAATAACTCTACCACAGGTAAATATTGATCCCACATACCTTTAAAGTCAAGGGAGAAAGATCTCAACATGTCTTCTATGGTTTGAGTAGTCTATTATAATTGTCTATCAGTTTGAGGGGGGTAGATAGTACTCAAATGAAGTTTAGTATCTAATTCTTTCTGAATACTTTTCAATAATCTTGATGTAAAATGTGGATCATGGTCAGAAAAAATCGATAGGGGTACTCCATGAAGTCTAACAACTTCATTAATATATAATCTTGTTAAACATTCAAGTGGTAAATATTATCTTCTATAAAGAAACTGTGCTGACTTGGTAAGATGATCCACAATGACCCATATTGCATTATAACTTCATGGAGTCTTTGGTAGTCCCATGACAAAGTCCATCATATTATCATCCCATTTCCACTTAGGTATGGTAAGAGGTTACATGACTCCTCTAGGATGTTATCTTCTATCTTTCACTTGTTGACAAACCATACATCTTGACACAAAATCAGCAATTTCCATTTTCATTTTGTCTTACCAAAAATGTCCTTCAAATATCTATACATCTTGGTGCCCCTAGAGTATATAGAGAAATTGGATCTATGAGGACCATCCAACAATTACCTTTTTTGATTAGGTATATCAGGAACAAAAAGTCTCTTACCAAATTTCAAAATTCCATCTTCACATACGAAGTCACTCAATCTCCCATCGTTTACAGCAATAATCATCTTCTGAAACTCCTCATCATCAGTCCAAATTTTTTTATCCTTTCTAGTAATGATGGTTTTCCAACCATTTGAAAAATTATTGATGTTTAACCTTCCATGGTTATTACCATATCCATCTTTACTAGATCCATGTATACATGATCCTTTTCAACTCTCATCTTGTTCAAAATTCCATGATCCTTTCTACTCAAAGCATCTTCCTCCTTATTTTCCTTCCCCAAGTGGTAGTGTATTGTGAAATCATAATCCTTTAGTAGCTAAATCCATCTCTTTGCCTTATGTTTAGTTCTTTTTGTGAGAAAATAAACTTCAAACTCTTTTGATTAGTATAAATCTCACATTTTTCACCATAGAGATAGTGTCTCCATATATTTAGAGTGAATATTACAACTGCTAACTCAAGATCATGAGTTGGATAGTATTCCTCATTAAGTTTTTGCTTTTGTGATGCATTATCAATAACTCTATCATTTTTCATAAGGACACAACCAAGTCCTTTCTTTGAAGCATCATTATAAATATCAAACCCATTTTTCCTTGATGGTAGAGTCAAGATAGGAGCGCTGACTAATATTCTATTCAGTTCCTCAAAAACTTCTTTACACTCTTTTTTCCAAACAAATTTAACCCCTTTACATTTGAGCATGGTTAATGGGTTAGCCAACTGGAAAAATTCTAGACGAAACCTCGATAATGACCTGATAAACTAATAAAACTGTGTACCTTGGTTATACTCAATGGTGCGTTCCATTCATGGATTTCCTTAGTATTTGAAGGGTCAATAGAGACTCCCTCTTTAGAGACAATATGGCTATGAAAAGAAATCTATTGTAGCTAGAATTGAGACTTACTAAACATGAGATATAATTCAATTCTTATGAGGGGTTTCAGAATAGTGCGCATGTGATTTTCATGATCTTTGTAGCATTTTTAGTATACCAAGATATCATAAATAAATACCAATAAAAATTCATCATGATTTTCCTTGAAAACTCTATTCATTAAATCCATGAATATAGAGGGTGCATTAGTCAATCCAAAAGGCGTTACTGTAAAATCGTAATGCCTGTACCTGGTTCGAAATGCTATTTTTGGAATGTCTTCTTTCTTCACACACAACGAATGATATCTATATCAAAGTTCAATCATTGAAAAATATTGAGCTCCTTGTAGTTAGTAGAATAAATCATCAATGCAAATTAGGAGATACTTGTTCTTTATTGCAATAGCATTGATCTCAATGTTGTTAATGCACAACCTCAAAGATCTATCTTTCTTCTTAAAAAAAGTTAGGGGCTCCCCATAGAAAAACACTAGGGTGAATAAATACCATATTACTCAATTCCTATAGTTGTTTCTTTAGTTCCACTAATTCCATAGTGGCCATTCTATAAGTATTCTTCGATATGGTCCTTGAACTAGGAATTAAATCAATGGAAAACTCAATTTCTTGTTCTGTAGGATGTCCAGGTAAATCCCATGGAAACACATCCACATATTCATGCACAATATGTACATCCTATATTCGATCATTCTATTCCTCACCCATAATTATTTCATTCTCATCCTCCCCAATTACGGAATTTATTAGAGCTACTGGAGGTTAATATAGATAAGAATTAGATGGTGACATTTCTACTCTAAAGATAAGGTACTCGTTTTCATCATCGAGAATTGTAACCTCCTTCTTCTTACAAAAAAATTTCACATCATGGTCCAAATTCCAATCCATAATGATGATTATATCAAATTAAATCATAGGTATGATGATTAGATCAGTAGATAAATATCATTCATATGCCTTAATGTGGACTAATTTAGAAAACCTTGTAGTAATGATACTTCCCATCGGAGTTTTGACTGACAACTCCCTTTTTTAATCAAATTAGAAATAACTAATTTTATTATCCAACTAGGAAGATGTGAAACAATTCGCTGATCCCTAATCAAATAAATAATTGGCTAAACTTGAGGAAACCATTAAATTACCTTCCACCATGTCTTTCGGAGCTTCAACATCAGAATTAGTGATAAAATAAGCCTGGCCTTGATCCTATGGCCTTTTTCGATGTACGTTTCTGTGATGATTAGCACATTCATTTTCATAATGTCCCGTATCCCTACAATTGTAGCATTGAACATTGTTAGTTTCTTTCTTCCCCTAACAATAACTAGCAAGATTTACTTTCTATCCACATTTTTTGCATACTTATTTTACTTTTAGACAGGCACCAGGGTGCTTCCTTCCATAATTATCACAGGGTGAAAATTCAACTCTTCCCTTCTTCCATGTTTCCTTATTTCCATTCCCATAGTATTCAACATATCTCTTATTCTCATTATTTTCTTTAAAGTCATAAGACATAGAGAATTCCTTTTTATCTTGATAGAACATGAGACAATTTATTTATATGATGTGAAGGTTTGTGAGACTAATGATCGATGCAAAAAACATTTTAACCCAACCATGAAATGGCCAATATTACTTCTTCTGTTATGTATATAATCTGTAGAATTCCTTGCTAACCTTGTAATGTTAGATTCATAATTTGCGACATTCTCGTCCTCCTTTTGTCTAAGACATAGAAATTTCCTTTCCATATCTGCTCGATGGTCACGATGATAGTAATTTTATAAGAAAATCTCTTTAAACTCCCTCCATTACATGATTGATACTTTTTCATCCTCTTTTGTGTTTTGAATTAATGACCAACATTGATCTGCATCTTCAGTGAGGCAATAAACTACCATGACAACTTTTTCCCTTTCGGTACTCCCCAAAGCATGAAATATTTTCTCTATTGAACTTATCTATTGTTTAGCTACAAATGGATTTTTAGACACATTTAATGTTGGTGGTTGTTTCCTAATGAAGTGGTCTAACATTGATCCTCCGTGTTGTGAATTAGGGTACTCCATATGGGTAAGGTTATTATTCATAACCTTTTTGAGTTTTCCCAGTATGGTGATAAGACAATCAACACCAGTTGCATACCCAACTCTACTATAATTATCTTGAGGAGGAGGGAAATCCCTACATGGATTATGTACGTTGATATGGTTTTTATTCCTTCCACTAGGTTCCATTTCTAAACAATGACATATATTAGATTAGTTTATGAACCACAATACATAATTCCAAACTTGTAAAATACTTAACATAAATTGAACAGTTTATTGATATAATCCATAATAATAAAATTGTTTTCATTGAAGAAGTATATACTCACAAATCCTTCATAATGGTTTGTAATGAAAATCAGAATTATCCTATGCATATCCCCAAGGAGTGTCATAACCATGAGTGTAGCAAGGCTCGTTGTTGTGCACCAGTTCCCGTTCGAATCTAGATCAAAGAGCTGTTTTCGGTTTTTAACCCTAGGTACATCTATGCAAAATCCACCTCTTCCATCTTGAATCCAGACAAGGATTTATTTCATGGAAAAATTACAAAATCTCTATAGTACCAAAATTCTGGGACGTTCTTCTATACGAATCCTCAAAGTCTATCTTAGGGTAATGTTCTCTATTCAGAGTTTTTCTAAATCTAGTTTCCTAGGTTTGTACTAAACATCATATGATACCAACTATAACTCCTCAACCCGAGTTACCCAGAGTCAGTTCTTTATTACATAACATTTTCATGATAAAAGGAATCATTTCACAAAATATCGATTAGTTTAGTATTATTGGAAAAAAATACATACATAAGTTCATCTTTACAACTTGAAAAAAATACAACACTGATTTATTCAATTAGATAAATCCAATACTCCTAGATTATTTCATCAAGTCACTAATAAATAACTTCTTCATATCTTGGGAAAATGAAACAAAAGAAAGGGGTGATCTCAAATGCTCAGTAAGGGTAAGAAATACAATGGAAGACAACATAAACATTAGGTATGATGAGTAATTCAAAACACATGGCTTCAAAAATAATAAACATGAACTCATTATGGAAGGAATATGAGATGAGTAAATAATTTCATAACAAAACATAGTAATGGGTATTATACTAGTTGAATAACCACATAAACCATCATTTTTATTTTCATAGTGTGGGAATGTATAATGCTTGACATTCTGAAACATGTTTTCAAGGCCTCGACCAAGATGTCTAAAAAAGATTTAGGCCTCGACCAAAACCATATATCTAATTGGGAAAGGCATCGTCCAATTCCACATCTAATTTTATCATGAGACCTACCGATGCACCGAGGAGCTATACCGGGCTCCACCCGTCACATACTAAGTCCAATACATTCCTTATATGAAAAGCATGAAACATAACATAAAAATTTGTATTAAAACTAGAATAAGAAATGTCAATACTTAAACCATAAACCATGAATGGTATAAAAATAACACATCCATAGTCAAAAAAATCACAAAACCTTCATTATAATATGGAAGATCTATATCATAATAAATCAACTTCAAACAAGGTTAAAATCTAGCAAGAATGTTGACATAGATGAAATTAAAATTATTTGAAAGAAATACATATTTCTATGTTTAAACTATTTAAGAGTCACATAATTATAGAAGATAACATTTATTTTGAAAATATTCTTATAATCTTGTAAGGGAAGCTTCAATGATGTTATAACGGCGGAAAATATCTGCACCCGCCATATAAGTTAAAAAACATTCTCACATTAATTTTGTAGAAAAGGTCATAAAGTACCTTGTTTGGAAAATGAAGGAAAGATTTCTTTCAAAACGTATAATGTAAAATAAGGGTATAAATGAATTTAACCCATAGTCTCATAAATTGTGAAACATTTTTGAAATAATTTTTTTAAGAAAACATGGATGTGGCTAATAAAGAGGTCTCATTAGATACTTATGTAAAAACAACCTCGGATAATAAAGTGATTTTGAAATTAACCCTTACCTTGTAATTTTCCATAGTCTATGGTATTTTAACCTCTTGTATAATTGTTGAAAAAATTGTTATTAAATTATACAGGATCTTTATACATAAATATGATATCATATCTAATCCCTTAATATTGCTTTGTCAATAATATTATAGTAGTATCATCGTTTCGGGTGTTAACTAATTCAATTTCCTTTATATTCATGGTTACATAAGCCATGTTTGGTATGGATAGGATGTATTTGATTCATATACAGAATGATATTATGTTTATAAAAATTATTTTTAATCATAAAACAAAAATTATTCTCAAATGATTATGATGGGGAAATGAATCTCATCGTGTTCGTGGAGATGATAATTTGTATGTACACACAAGCGACAATATCATTATATTGATGGTGAAATAGTATTTAACCAGATGGTTTATCATATATATATAATAATTAAAATTTTATATTTATTATTTAAATAAGTTATACTCGTTATTATACCCATCCAAATAATGAAGTTTTTGAATAACCAACTACACCACGATGTGATGACGGTAAGTTGTATGTATACACGTATGGTGACTATGTCATTCATATGATGGATAGAATAATGAATATGGTTGTACAATACTTATAATAAAATCACAATATATATAAGATAATGGAGTTATTATTTTATAATAGAAACCACAAATAAAAGAGGAAGTGGAAGAAGAAAAGAACTTGAAAGATGTGATGAAGTATTTACCTCTTCTTCAGGTTCTTCATTTTTATTTGATAAAAAAGGCTCCATTGGTTGGATTTATGACCATAAGAAGGCCTCTAGGATGAAGGGAGGAATTTTGGGGGGATATGTTGGTAGAAGTTGGGAAATCCAAATGGATTTTGAGGTGTGATTTTGAGAGAAGTTGATGTGCCCTTTTATAAGAGAGGTGAGGGTCACTTTAGAAAAAGCTTGACATATTTATTTATAATAAAATCCTTTTCCATTTATAATGGCTCCGAAATAGTTTATTTACAGTATTTTGTGGTTATGGGTCAAAAAAAGCACAACCAATAGGTTTTAGATATGTTTAGTTCTCCATATTAACATTATCTTTTAGATTTAACTCTTAGATAAATAGTTTGACATTTACCATGTCACTTTGTATTTTTATATTGTATGTTTAATAAACATACTATAAATTTTTATGAGAATCAAAAGTGGTTAATTATTAATATATATAACCTTATATTAGTCTTTCTTCCAATTATTATATATTTATGAATATTATATCAATTAATAATATAGGATTAGTTTTTAAAACTCAATTATTTCAATTTTGACACTATTTAGTATTTCGTTTTTTGGAAAATCATAATAGTATGATAAATTCGAATAAAAATTATATAATCAACCCTAACATATCATATTAAACTATAAATTTTTTGTAATTAATCAAAAGTCTCAATGTACATTTATTTGGATATTTATAATATCAAATATTTTATTCATTCAATAATAAGGTAATTACTGCATCATTATTGTGTCATATATAAATTAAAATATCTAATGTATAAATATAATAAATAAAATACCATTATTTAGGAACTATTTTTATATTTTAATTAATATTTATAGTCAAATATATCTTAGGTATAACCCTATATTAAAAATGGTTTAGTTATTAAACATTGGATTTAACTCATTCAACTATTCTTTAAATAAAATAATAATAAAGGTCTTAATCAAATTCAAGTGGACCAAAGAGGATAATATTTTATTACTAATTTTGTTTTAGGTCAAATTATACGTATCAAATAGAATTAGGACTTGTGTTAGGGTAATTATGATATCATTTTTCCTTTAATTACCCTATTTACTTTTAACCATGGTAATAAAAGTCAAAAGTTACTACTCACCAAAAATTATTTTTAACTTATTGAACCACATTAAACTTATTGATATTAACCATGTTTCTATAATTTTTGAAATTCAACTCAGAGAAGGTAAAATTATGTTTTATGCAAATTTGAAAATGCTCCAAGGAGGGGGGGTAAAGGACGGTAAAAAGCTCAATAAAATATTTATATATCTAAACATATTATAAAATGACTCCAGAGAATTAAATTGAACTTATATAAGTATTTTGTATATTTTTTGACCTAAAATAAATTGAAATAAAATAAATAGTTCTTTAAATAAAAATTCTGTTTTAACCAATAACGTAGTGTTCTTCACTATTCATCAAAAAATGAATGATTTTAGTAAATTACCAAAATTTCATTCTAAGATAATTTTGATATTATAAATTCCAAAATGAAGTACATTTTGAAAAATAAAATTTATAAAATTTGAAAAAGTGGCTATTAGTATTCATAACGGCTAATTTCATTGGTCGTTGTGTCTAAAAACTCCAAGTTCTGTACAATGGAAACAAATGCATTTTTTCAATGGGAAACATACTGTGGAAGCTTAGGGTGTTACATAAGATGTTAATATATAAGTAAAAAACATGGTATACATGGGAGAGGCTAGAGATACTACATTCTGATGGTGGGATAAATGTAAAAATTGTTTTAAGTGCAATGAAGCATCTCCACAATAAGCTAGAATGGGAAGTTATTGAGGGGAGGATATTTTGGGGATTCTCATATAGGACAGGTATGAAATTTACATGGATAATTAAAGGGTAATGCCTTTCTCAATATATAACATGATATAACCTCATGTATCAAATTTACATAACCACACCCAATGGATTGTGGGTTTGGGGGATATCAACCATTGGAAACCTAACTGGGCTCGTATATGTCTTGGTTTCCTTGGATGATTCTATCAGATATCACCTTTAGGAAGTCAAGTAGTCATCGGGACTTCATGTATGTAATCCTCAATAGGGAAAAATTGATATTGATTGAAAAAAATTATAAGGCCCCAGCCTTAAACCTTACTTAATCTTGAATTAAATTAATAATTCACATTGAGGATCTTTTCAGGTTTAGAGTTTTAAGGAATTAGAACATAACTATTACATCTTAAAAGATTACAAAGTAGACACTTCTACTAAGTCTCCATAAAATAAAAACTCTTAAAAAAAAGATGTCTAGATTCCATGTTTTAGATAGCATGAAATTCCATTGATCCCATCCTTGACCTCATTCCACTTTATGTCATGTGAAAAACATTTCAAAAAAACTTGGGATGAGCATAAAAAGCTCAGTATGGGATACAAAAAGAATGAAAACTGTTAGTTTTTCAAACATCAAGTAAACCATGTATACTATATCAAAGTAATACCTTCACCTTCATGAAGTAGTAAAAAAAAATCTTCACTGAAAAATGTATCATTACTTACCTTTTTGTAACCAAAGGATTACCATAAAATCCATAAAAAGAACACATAACATATATAAAGGTAACTTGGGACATAAACATACTTAAGTGGAATAACCATACGGTCGACTTCCACACATATCACTTAATGGAATAGCCATACGGCCAATTTCCATACATACTTAATGGAATAGCCATACGGCCGACTTCCTTACCCAATGCATTGGAGGTTATAACGTAACCACCCGTCCTGGTATTCACGGCACCACCCGTCATATGGTTTATAACGTAACCACCCGTTAAAATGTCCAAGTACCAGTATAAAATCATAAAACATAAAACCAATATAAAGGAATGATAACATTTCCACATTTCAATCACAATATATCATAAATATATTGACATAAGAGAATCCTCTTTCAAAACCATTTTCAATACCAAAATACATAAAAGAGTATATGGTATTTATTTTATTCTAAAAACATTACGGCTTGTTGAGAAAGCCAAAGACCAAATAATACTCGCGGCGGCGGAAAAGGTCGTTGTCGCCACGTACGTTAAAAGAAACATTCCTTTTTGTGGTTTTGTAAAACACATCGTAGAAAAAGATTCTTTTTGTATAAAAGTAAAAGTCAAAGGGGTTTATACACCGTATAAAATAAAGTTGTGTATAAAACGAAATATGCCTCAATGAAAGGAGATTGAGACGAAGTCCCTTACCTTGGGTCCGACTTGACTCGATCGTTCTTTAACTTCCTGAATAATAAACTTGAGTTAATTTATACTTGATTAAGAACCTTTTTAAAGTTCATTATTCTTTTTATATCACTTATTGCCATGTTATAAACATTATGTAACCATTTTAGTTAATAATGTTTTTTTGTCAATATTTGGTTCTTAAGTCGAAAGTTGACTTCTTACAATTACATGTTGTTCATGTGATCAAAAGTTCATTATATCCAGAATGAAATTCCCGATTTGGATATAATATGTATCATATATATCCAGCATATACATGTATTTATAATATTACATAATCATTTAGAGGTAAGAAATAAAATGCACCGTTCATGGAGACGGTAAGCCGTACGTACGCATGAACGCTACTTTCATTTCTTTGTCATATTAGTGGAATTAAAACTAAATGAGAGGTATGTATATTTTAATTCCAGAATTATATTCATCATTTAGATATATCATTAATTATATATATACATTATATACATGTAATTTTAATATTACATTACATTTGGGGATAAGAAATGAAATGCACCGTTCATGGAGACGGTAAGCCGTACGTACGCATGAACGCTACTTTCATTTCTATCTCATACTTTAGTGGAAAGAAATAATAATGATATAGAGGTATATTATAATTCCAGTATAAAATCATATATAATAACTTTAAATCCATCCTTTACACGTCCCACATATGGCATTAACGAATCACATCACTTTGAGGGGGCGGTAGTCCGCACTTCCTTAAATGAAGATATCGTGTTTACCCATAATAGAAACCATAAAGGTATGCCAAAAATGAAAAATACAGAAGCTTAAAGAAAACATAAACATATTATATATCATATATAAAAATAGTGACATCATAATGGCCACCCTTGAAGGTGTTAAATGAGTATTGAACAATCATGGTTTCGGGAGGCAGAATTTCGCCATCCACGGAAACCGTATGTTCTTTAACCATTTGATGTAGTTGTGTGAGAGTGTAGCTAAAATAAATATTATAACAACATCCTAGTATATGGAAGATACTGGTGTTGTTATAAAAGAAGTAAATAAAAAGAGTTTAGAGGGTTGGAGAAGCAAAATAAAACAAATTAACAAGAGAGAATGAATTACCTTTAAAAGTGTAACTCCCTTTTGATTTGAACCTAAAGGCTTCCTTTGAAAGGATTATTCCCAAAGGGAATCCTCTAGGATGAGGAGAGGGATGTGGAGAGAGTAATTGGGCAGGGTTTGGCCGAGCCAAAGGCTTGAGAAGTGTGTGAAATGAGGTAGAGGTGGGGGCCTTTTATAAGAGGAGAGGAGGGGCACTTTTGGAAAGTAATGAAATATTACTTTATTTGAAAATGTGTTTCGGTTTTAAAAGGTCCCACATTGATATACTTCGTGGATAAGGTGATAAGGGTTCGAAATCCACTCATCCAATTGGTTTTGGACATTTTTAGGTTTTATATGTTTCATTATCTTTCCATTTTATTTAAATCGTCAAATACTGATGTCATCGCTGCATCATTATTATGTCATATATAATTTAATTTATTTAATGTCTAAAAATTATAAAAAAATACTATGATGTATGAAATTGTCTTATCTTTCCAATGACTATTTATATTAAAAATTTGGACTTTTATAACCCCACTCAAAAATTATTTTAGTAAAACAATTTATGTTAGTGTCATTTTCACTTTAACATTAAATAAAAATATATTAATGTCATTTTCCAACTAAAGTGGCTCCATGGGGTCCCCAAGTTGGCCCATGGCTTGTCTTGGTCGGCCATGACTCACCCAATAGGTGTAGGACAAGTGTCATGGTGTTTTCACATTCTTATAATACCATGTTTACCTTAAACTACACTAATTACCACTAATCGCGATTAAGAACTTAATAAGTTACTATTCACCAAAAAATTATTATAATCTCATTGAACCACATTTTACTTCTTAATGACAACCATGTATGTCGTATTTTCAAAATTCAATACACATTAGTGGTAAACTTTCATTTATCTGAAAAATCAGTTTGCTTGATTACCACTTAGTGGTTTCACTATTCATAAAAAATTGAAGTTTTTCAGAAAATTACCAAAAATTCACCCTAAGCTATATTTGATATTCCGAATTCAAAAATGAAGTCCATTTTACAAAATTCAAAACATATAAGTCAAATTAATTAATTTAATAATTAATTCCCGCCGTCATGACAAATAGCGTGTTTTTGTGAAACAATAAGTATCAAAAGATTGACACCAGTTTAAGTCCAATTTCAAAGTGAAATTGATTCCAATGACCACCATTGGATTAACTGGTAAAAATATATTCTAATTTCACTTTAAAACCAATTAAAATAATAATCTAATCATATAAATAATTTAGATTAAAAAGAGGTTTTGAATTAAAATACAACATTTTACACTATTCATAAAAAATTGAACTTTATCAGAAAGGTACCAAAAATTTACACAAAGTAAATTTTGATGTCCCGATTCTAAAGAAGAGTTATATTTGGTCCAAAATAAAGTATAAGAGTGATCAAAACTATATTTAATGACGGTTCACCATTAAAAGGTGATAAGTGAACCTTTAGTGAAAATTAGAGTATATATGCCCTAAATTTGAACTCTTTCCGTATTTTAAGCCTTTATCTTTTATTGGGTAAATGTATAAACATTTAAAAACATATCTAATCATATTTTAGTTATTCCTATCCATTCCCTCTAGTACAAAGGCTACTTGTTAACTAACATTTAAAATAATATTATTTTATTACTAGTGTGCTACGTAAGTTTCAAAGAAACTCATCGTTGCGTATCGGGTACGCTATCGAACATAGCAACCCATTTAAAATAAAATTAATATTTAATTCATAAATATTAATAAATATGAAAATTCTTTATTCTTTATTTACCTGGGATGTTACATCCTTCCCCCCTTTTGGGAATTGCGTCCTCGCAATTTTATTCACTTATCAAAATAAGTGGGGGTATTTATCCCTCATAGCATTTTCAGATTCCCACGTTGCCTCTTCAATCACATGGTTTTTCCACAAAACCTTTACCTGATGAATCACCTTATTTCGTAACACCTGCTCCCTGTGGTCAAGAATCTGGACCGGTTGTTCCTCATAAGATAGATTATCTTCCAACTGAACTACCTCTGGACTCAAAACATGAGATGGATCTGGCATATACTTTCTCAACATTGAAACATGAAAAACATTGTGTACCTGAGATAAACTCAGAGGTAAAGCCACTCGGTATGCAACTGATCCAACTCTTTCCAGAATTTCTTATGGTCCAATAAACCTTGGACTCAGCTTTCCTTTCTTACCAAATCTCATCACACTTTTCCAAGGAGAAACCTTGAGAAAAACATGATCACCTACCTCGAAGGATAGATCCTTCCTCCGGTTATCCGCATAACTCTTCTGCCTGCTCTGAGCTGTTCTCATGTGTTTCTGAATCAGCTGAACTTTTTCTGCCATCTCTTCTACCAATTCTGGTCCCATCTACTTCTTTTCACCCACTTCATCCCAAAATGCTGGAGTTCGACACCGCTTCCCATATAATGCTTCAAATGGTGCCATCTGTATACTGGAATGAAAACTGTTATTATAAGAAAACTCAACAAAAGAAAGATGTTAGTCCCAACTTCCCTGATAATCCATCAAACAAGCTCGTAGCATATCCTCCAATGTCTGAATTGTTCGTTCTGACTGCCCATCTGATTGAGGATGAAAAGCTGTACTAAAATTAAATTCAGTACCCAACGACTTCTGAAGGCCTTTCCAAATGTTAGAAGTAAACCTGGGATCACGATCCGATACAATAGAGAAAGGAACTCCATGTAACCTGAATATCTCTTTAAGATACAAATGGGAAAGTTGATCAAGAGAGAAAGTATCTCGTATAGCAAGGAAATGAGCAGATTTGGTCAAGCGATCAACAATAACCCAGATTTCATTATTACCTCGAGATGTCTTCGGTAATCCAACAACAAAGTCCAGGGATATATTCTCCAATTTCCACTCTGGCACTGGTAAAGGCTGAAGCATCCCTTTCGGTAACTGCCGCTCTACTTTAACCTGTTGACATGTCAAACACTTCACAGTAAAATCAGCAATGTCTCTTTTCATTCCATCCTACCAGTAATACTCCCGCAGATCGCTATACATCTTAGTACTGTCCGGATGAACTGAAAACGGAGAACTATGAGCTTCACATAACAACTCATTCTTCAACTGTGAATCACAAGGCACACATAACCTCTTTACAAACCTCAAAACACAAAGACAAACTTATCCAAGAACTCATGGAAAATTTTATTCATAAGGTCCATGAATACAGCAGGTGCATTGGTTAACCCAAAAGGCATAACTACAAATTCATAATGGCCATATCTAGTATGGAACGCAGTCTTTGGAACGTCTGCTTCTTTTACTTTCAACTAATGGTACCCCGACCTCAAGTCAATCTTCGAAAAATACTGAGCTCCCTGGAGCTGATACCACTTCATTCGATGGCCCAACATCTGCTGGAGTTGTTGCAAAGGATTTCACCACCCCTTTCTGCTTGTAGTCTGGCTGCATTCCCCCAGTTGAGTTCTTCGTTGGACACTCGTTTGCATAATGACCCATTTCATTACACTTAAAACATCTTACCATTGGATTTTAATTTCCTGCTTGATCATCTTCCTTACAGTTACGAGCAATATGACCAGACTTACCACACCGAAAGCACTTACCAGACTTGGATAAACATTCTCCAGGATGCATTTTACCACACTTCTCACAGGATGGATATTTGGTTTTCTTACCTCCTTGCTTCTTTGATGAATTATTCCCCATTTCCTGCCAACTAGATCTCTTATTCTGTTGTTTGTCATAGAACACTTGATCATCGACAAACTCCATTTCCACCTTCTCCGTACATCGAACATGTTTTTCATAACTTTTGAACTCACGAGAAGCTAAAGCCCTTCGATACTTTGGCTTTAACCCTGAGTAAAAATGGTTTATTTTACTATCAAGATCTCGTATGAAGTTTGGAGCATTCCTTGCCAATCGAGTGAACTTTTCTTCATAAGTAGCCACTGAATCATCCTCCTGCCTCAATTCTAGGAACTGTTTTTCCATCCTAAGACGAACCACCTTAGGAAAATATTTCTCAAGAAACATACCTTTGAATTCGTCCCAGTGAAGATCCTCAATCTCATCACTATCCCTTATATTTTTCACCATCGACCACCACTGATCAGCTTCACCTTCAAAACGGTAAACAGCAAGACTAACCTTTTGATGTTCTGAACACCCCATGACATCAAAAATCTTCTCCAGTGCTTTAATCCACCCTTCAGCTTGCACAGGGTCAGATGATCCTTTGAATGATGGGGGATGTTGCCTCATGAAATGTTCCACCACTGACATGTTCCTCTGCGGTTGATCTGGCTGATCTTGTGCATGGATACCACCACCATTTATATCCTGAGTCAACTGTGCCATCACTGCAACAAACTGTTCAGTTCCGATTCTGACCATCTCAGGTTGCTGATTTGGAATGTTATCTTCCTCCTGATGTCGTCCCAACATAGCTTCTTTGTTTCCTCTGCGGAAAACCATTCTGAACACAGAAATATCTTAGGCGAAGCAACATGGCAATCCGTGAATGCTATATCATTTCAATCATATTATAATTTAACACTTTTCTAACTCCTAAAGTTGTCTAAACTGACCTCTGATACCAACTATAAGGCCCCAGCCTTAAACCTTACTTAATCTTGAATTAAATTAATAATTCACATTGAGGATATTTTCAGGTTTAGAGTTTTAGAGAATTAGAACATAACTCTTACATCTTAAAAGATTACAAAGTAGACACTTCTACTAAGTCTCCATAAAATAAAAACTCTTAAAAAAAGATGTCTAGATTCCATGTTTTAGATAGCATGAAATTCCATTGATCCCATCCTTGACCTCATTCCACTTTATGTCATGTGAAAAACATTTCAAAAAAACTTGGGATGAGCATAAAAAGCTCAGTATGGGATACAAAAAGAATGAAAACTGTTAGTTTTTCAAACATCAAGTAAACCATGTATACTATATCAAAGTAATACCTTCACCTTCATGAAGTAGTAAAAAAAAATCTTCACTGAAAAATGTATCATTACTTACCTTTTTGTAACCAAAGGATTACCATAAAATCCATAAAAAGAACACATAACATATATAAAGGTAACTTGGGACATAAACATACTTAAGTGGAATAACCATACGGTCGACTTCCACACATATCACTTAATGGAATAGCCATACGGCCAATTTCCATACATACTTAATGGAATAGCCATACGGCCGACTTCCTTACCCAATGCATTGGAGGTTATAACGTAACCACCCGTCCTGGTATTCACGGCACCACCCGTCATATGGTTTATAACGTAACCACCCGTTAAAATGTCCAAGTACCAGTATAAAATCATAAAACATAAAACCAATATAAAGGAATGATAACATTTCCACATTTCAATCACAATATATCATAAATATATTGACATAATAGAATCCTCTTTCAAAACCATTTTCAATACCAAAATACATAAAAGAGTATATGGTATTTATTTTATTCTAAAAACATTACGGATTTTTGAGAAAGCCAAAGACCAAATAATACTCGCGGCGGCGGAAAAGGTCGTTGTCGCCACGTACGTTAAAAGAAACATTCCTTTTTGTCGTTTTGTAAAACGCTTCGTAGAAAAAGATTCTTTTTGTATAAAAGTAAAAGTCAAAGGGGTTTATACACCGTATAAAATAAAGTTGTGTATAAAACGAAATATGCCTCAATGAAAGGAGATTGAGACGAAGTCCCTTACCTTGGGTCCGACTTGACTCGATCGTTCTTTAACATCCTGAATAATAAACATGAGTTAATTTATACTTGATTAAGAACCTTTTTAAAGTTCATTATTCTTTTTATATCACTTATTTCCATGTTATAAACATTATGTAACCATTTTAGTTAATAATGTTTTTTTGTCAATATTTGGTTCTTAAGTCGAAAGTTGACTTCTTACAATTACATGTTGTTCATGTGATCAAAAGTTCATTATATCCAGAATGAAATTCCCGATTTGGATATAATATGTATCATATATATCCAGCATATACATGTATTTATAATATTACATAATCATTTAGAGGTAAGAAATAAAATGCACCGTTCATGGAGACGGTAAGCCGTACGTACGCATGAACGCTACTTTCATTTCTTTGTCATATTAGTGGAATTAAAACTAAATGAGAGGTATGTATATTTTAATTCCAGAATTATATTCATCATTTAGATATATCATTAATTATATATATACATTATATACATGTAATTTTAATATTACATTACATTTGGGGATAAGAAATGAAATGCACCGTTCATGGAGACGGTAAGCCGTACGTACGCATGAACGCTACTTTCATTTCTATCTCATACTTTAATGGAAAGAAATAATAATGATATAGAGGTATATTATAATTCCAGTATAAAATCATATATAATAACTTTAAATCCATCCTTTACACGTCCCACATATGGCATTAACGAATCACATCACTTTGAGGGGGCGGTAGTCCGCACTTCCTTAAATGAAGATATCGTGTTTACCCATAATGGAAACCATAAAGGTATGCCAAAAATGAAAAATACCGAAGCTTAAAGAAAACATAATCATATTATATATCATATATAAAAATAGTGACATCATAATGGCCACCCTTGAAGGTGTTAAATGAGTATTGAACAATCATCGTTTCGGGAGGCAGAATTTCGCCATCCACGGAAACCGTATGTTCTTTAACCATTTGATGTAGTTGTGTGAGAGTGTAGCTCAAATAAATATTATAACAACATCCTAGTATATGGAAGATACTGGTGTTGTTATAAAAGAAGTAAATAAAAAGAGTTTAGAGGGTTGGAGAAGCAAAATAAAACAAATGAACAAGAGAGAATGAATTACCTTTAAAAGTGTAACTCCCTTTTGATTTGAGCCTAAAGGCTTCCTTTGAAAGGATTCTGCCCAAAGGGAATCCTCTAGGATGAGGAGAGGGATGTGGAGAGAGTAATTGGGCAGGGTTGGCCGAGCCAAAGGCTTGAGAAGTGTGTGAAATGAGGTAGAGGTGGGGGCCTTTTATAAGAGGAGAGGAGGGGCACTTTTGGAAAGTAAAGAAATATTACTTTATTTGAAAATGTGTTTCGGTTTAAAAAGGTCCCACATTGATATAATTCGTGGATAAGGTGATAAGGGTTCGAAATCCACTCATCCAATTGGTTTTGGACATTTTTAGGTTTTAGATTTTTCATTATCTTTCCATTTTATTTAAATCGTCAAATAATGATGTCATCGCTGCATCATTATTATGTCATATATAATTTAGATTATTTAATGTCTAAAAATTATAAAAAAACTACTATGATGTAGGAAATCGTTTTATCTTTCCAATGACTATTTATAATCAAAATTTGGACTTGTATAACCCCACTCAAAAATTATTTTAGTAAAACAATTTATGTTAGTGTCATTTTCACTTTGACATTAAATAAAAATATATTAATGTCATTTTCCAACTAAAGTGGCTCCATGGGGTCCCCAAGTTGGCCCATGGCTTGTCTTGGTCGGCCATGACTCACCCAATAGGTGTAGGACAAGTGTCATGGTGTTTTCACATTCTTATAATACCATTTTTACCTTAAACTACACTAATTACCACTAATCGCGATTAAGAACTTAATAAGTTACTATTCACCAAAAAATTATTATAATCTCATTGAACCACATTTTACTTCTTAATGACAACCATGTATGTCGGATTTTCAAAATTCAACACACATTAGTGGTAAACTTTCATTTAACTGAAAAATCAGTTTGCTTGATTACCACTTAGTGGTTTCACTATTCATCAAAAATTGAAGTTTTTCAGAAAATTACCAAAAATTCACCCTAAGCTATATTTGATATTCCGAATTCAAAAATGAAGTCCATTTTACAAAATTCAAAACATATAAGTCAATTTAATTAATTTAATAATTAATTCCCGCTGTCATGACAAATAGCGTGTTTTTGTGAAACAATAAGTATCAAAAGATTGACACCAGTTTAAGTCCAATTTCAAAGTGAAATTGATTCCAATGACCACCATTGGATTAACTGGTAAAAATATATTCTAATTTCACTTTAAAACCAATTAAAATAATAATCTAATCATATAAATAATTTAGATTAAAAAGAGGTTTTGAATTAAAATACAACATTTTACACTATTCATAAAAAAATGAACTTTATCAGAAAGGTACCAAAAATTTACACAAAGTAAATTTTGATGTCCCGATTCTAAAGAAGAGTTATATTTGGTCCAAAATAAAGTATAAGAGTGATCAAAACTATATTTAATGACGATTCACCATTAAAAGGTGATAAGTGAACCTTTAGTGAAAATTAGAGTATATATGCCCTAAATTTGAACTCTTTCCGTATTTTAAGCCTTTATCTTTTATTGGGTAAATGTATAAACATTTAAAAACATATCTAATCATATTTTAGTTATTTCTATCCATTCCCGCCAGTACAACGGCTACTTGTTAACTAACATTTAAAATAATATTATTTTATTACTAGTGTGCTACGAAAGTTTCAAAGAAACTCATCGTTGCGTATCGGGTACGCTATCGAACATAGCAACCCCTTTAAAATAAAATTAATATTTAATTCGTAAATATTAATAAATATGAAAATTCTTTGTTCTTTATTTACCTGGGATGTTACAAAAATTGTCGTTAAATCTGAACCAGATATATTTGTTTTTATGGGATCCCATACAAAGGTCTTCTTGGATATGGGTATTCAGAGACTATAAATGGAAAATCATGGAAATAATGAATGGGAAAATCATTCTAGCATAAAGAGATTCTAATAAAAATATTTTTTTTTGTTTTATAGTTAAGAGTAATTAACTATCCACTAAATACAATATCAAATAGATGTTGTGCACCTTTCCTCTTAGTGTAAATTATGAAGGGAGTCCCGAACATAAAATATGGCATGACTAATAATATGGCATGATTGATCCCTTTATATGGAGAGTTTCTAGTCAATTTGGAAAGAGATGAATGGAGCCTGACACAAGGGAACCACCGGTAAAAAATGCATATAAATTTTTAATTAATGAATATCTTTTCTTGATTTATTGTGGATGTGAAAAGTATATGATACATCCCCCTAAATTCATCCCCTCATTACTAGAACCTACACATCCAATGAGTACAATAATTGACTTGGAAAGGGGGTGCATTGGTACCCTCACCATGTGGGACTCAAAAAAACAATAATGGTTCAGGAAACACAGGAATGTTGTCGGGTGGTGTGGTGATTACATACCAAAGGGGCTTAGTGGTTATTTCCTTTAATTATCTCTTTGGTAGAGTTGATTCCCTCAATGTGTAGGCCCTAGAAATGCACAATGGTCTCTTGTTGTGTATTGATAAAAATATCCAACTAGTGGCGGTGAAAAAATATTTTCATAGGATCTTTAAAGATTTATGTGGCCTTGGGTATATCACCATTTCCATTAAATATACAATATGTTGATGAAAAGTAATTATACATAACAACATGGAGGTTAACCATTCATCAAAAAAAAGGTAATACAGTTACTGACTTCTTGGAATCCATGGAAAATCATGGAGTGCAACTCTCTTGTTTCTCATGTCACAGATCATTTCCACATGAGGGATCAAATATTGTCAATGTGTGCTCCTTGGAAACCCATTACTTAATAAACCCATTATTATAATTACCACATCTTTATTTCCTATTTAATGATATATTTTCCCCAAAAATCATTTTTAAATAAATAAAAATATTTTTTCTTGGTCATGTTAATGTGATGTTTTGGGCAACAACTACTTTGTCTTTCATGTATGTCCTGATTTCTTATTTTTTACATTTATTTTTATCATGGTTATATCAACTCAATAATTATAACCATGATATACATATCATATATATTCCACATATATGTATTTATAGTAGTCTATAAAAGTTAGAGATATAATATGAATTTCATTGTTCATAGAGATGTGAGGTCATCCGTACGCATGAATAATGTTTCCATTTTCCTGAAAGATTTAAATAATGACTGTTCCAAAATATATTATCATTATATCCATCCATGATAGGTGGTAATGAAAAAAATAATGACATCAGTTGGTATGTTGGTAGTCTATCGTACAAAGGACTGAGGATTTCATAATGAATTTGATGGAAGATGAGAATGATTCATCTTATGAAATTGACATGAAAAATATATATTTATATCTACGATTATTAATATATACTATCATTATTTTTTAATAATAATTGAATTTGGATGAGGAATTAATAATATAAAATGCTCAATTAGAGATGTTATCTCTTCTTCAGGTAACTTCTTTTGGTTTTCACCCAATGGATTCTCAGGTTATATTTTTTACAAAAATAAGTCTTATATAATGATTGTATGGAACCAATGAAGTGATTTGGGAAGGTTTTTTCCTAACCAAATACCTTTATAAGTGTGAAGTGAAGAGGATAGGGGTACTCTTTTATAATTATGGTGAGTGGCACACTTCTATATTTTCAAAAGAAAAATGTGTACCAAAATTCATCACTAGTAAAAATGATTAAAAATTACCCATTATTGATCCTATAATAGATAATGCTTAAATATGGTCATATAATTGGTGTCAAAATTTTGATTTTTATTTTTAACCCTTATCTTTTTTACTTTAACCCCCTGTAAACCCATTTTTACCTTAACTAGAGTGAATGATTTTTCAAAATTTTACTAATAATAATGGTAAAAAATAAAGTTGAACATATTATATAAAAATATAATTATTATTAAAAATATGTAATCCATTTCTCTAAATTCCATTCATATATGTGGAAAAATTTAATTTAAAATTAATCCCACAGACGAGATGAGAATGAGTGTTTTCAAAGAGAAATTGCTCACAAGATTCAAAAATATATATATAAATAATTATTATTAAAATGACTCAAATGAACTTTATTAGATTAATGGACATATAATTGGACTATTTTTTTTATAAAAACCATCATTATTTTATGTTTTTTTTAACTTTTTTTTAAAATAAATTAACATTTTAATAAATATTAATTTTTTCACTAGTTATTAAAGTAATTTTATTAAAATATTCTCAAATATTATCCCTATGATAATTTTTGACTACATATTTTAAAAAATTATTTTTAAAAATAAAAATAAAATTTCTAAAAGTTTTAAAAATTATTTTTAACATAATTTTGAAAAAAGTGATAGGACTTAGTTATAGAAAAATAAAAATAGTATGAAAAAATTGGATTTCTTCTTATAAATTATATTGAAAAATTATAAGATAAATATGCAAATTTTGATTAAATACATAATATTTAAGTTTTATTAAAATATTTCAGAAAAAATATTTCTAAAATATTTGATGTAAAATTACATTATGTGCATAAAAATTATTTATGAGAAGAAGATTTCCTTCAGTTTGAAATAGTTTTTTTCATTTATAATGAATTTACCACGAAATAATTCATTTTGTATACATATGTAGAAAGCATATTTTTATATTTTAGTTAATCATATACATACCTTCAGTTAAAAGGGTAGTGATAACTATCATATCAAATGATATGTTTTAATAGTATGTGATGTTTCATCTAAACACAATATTTCATATAATGAAAGAGAATCTTTTGGATACTTGAAATGAAAAATAGAAAAAAGGTTAAATTTATTTGAGAAAATATATATCTCACAATATTTCATGGTGTTAAATTCTACACCCACTAATATGAATTTATACCTCCAAAATCATTACTTTGGTACTATCAAGTGATGATATTTCTATATTATTACATCTTAAAGTTCTCATATAGCTTCCTCAAGCTGGTGGTTTTACCACCAAAAAATGACTAGGTGAGTGGTCTTATTTTGTAATACATTCCCTTTTAAATCCAAAATATATTTTGGTTGTTCCACATAATAAATATAATTCTCTAATGGTATGACCTATGAGTTCAGTATATGTGATGTATTAGGTATTTCCTTTCTCTGGATAGATACATGGAACACATCATGTACTTGAGAGATGTTTGGTGGAATTATAATATGATAGGATACCATCATAATATGAATAATTGTTTCAAAGAGACTAATATACCAAGGGATTTGATTTCCTTTGTATCATAGAAACAATTGCATCCTTTGACTTTTATTCAATAAACTTCCACATAATTTCTTACTCTAAGAAATAAAGATGATTTTGTATGCATTAATCACTAACATATCACAATTTCTATAATATAATGATAATTCAATATTTCTATCACTATTTAATGAAACTATGGTTATTATTTGTTATCCAATATGGATAAATCTCCATATGGTGAAGTAATAAATTATTCTATAAAATCTAGTCCAAAGTTCAACGTAATATATTTTATAAATGGATAACCTAATTATTTTAATAGAAGATTAAAAATCAAAAAATCATAAATAAGATCACGATTTTTTCCAAAAATATCGTGTCATTAATCCCCCAAACATGAAGTTTCTATTATGTTTTACATACCAAACATGTGAATACCTTTATTGTGTATTCTATTGAAACCTGGTAATTGTTAGAATTACCATTATGCCTTATTGAAATCATACATGCATACTTATTCCATAAATAAAACATAGATTGTTGGATATATTCTTTAAATACAAATATATTGTAAATGGAATCAGAGATAGCATAAACCAATTTATCAATAAATCATTATTCAATACTTATGTAATAATTATTATCTAATTTAATTCATCTATATCAACCATATTGTTATCCAAAAACCATTCTCTCAACATCAAAAATACATTAAGGGTTATATTTCCCTTAATAATTTATTTTTTATGCAATATCATCTTTCTATTTTAACATTTTTCTAGATTATCACCACCATTCATCATATTCCACAAATAATCATAAAAAACTTATACTATAAAATCCTTATATATTTCATTATTCTTGTATTCCGAAACATGGAAACCTCAATCATTTAACATCATTCTTAAACTATTAACTATGATTCATCATATTATTCCTTAATAAAACTTTCTTTTCATACGTCATTTGTTGTCTCCTCATCATCAACAACAAAACTATTAAATGTTCCACCTTTATAGTACTCTTCATGATTTCCCCCTTTAGAATTTTAATTTTATAATTCCCAAACTTTCCAAATCCAGAACATTCAACAAATGATGATGATTTATGGAAATCATTGTTATCATCCATTGTATTAACTAAAATTTTAAATTTTTCATAAAAATCACTTAATTTGTGACATTATTCTCTATACATAAAAGATATTCTTATTCCTTTGAGAAATTCCATGAAGTTATTCAACTTACATTAATTACATATATTAATCAAAAACTTCCTTCCTCCATGATCTCCACCACCTAAACTCTCAACGAACTCTATCCTTATATTCTTTAGTGAGACACAGGGTTGGTAATGGTGTAAGCTGTTAATAATATATCATGACAAATTATTATTCATAATCTCAATATCCTTTACTCTAGTCATAATTTATTTTGGTTTCTCATCAACATATTTTCTATCACATTTATCATTAATCAAATTCTGTTTTGCTCCTTCCATTGACTAAAACCAAATCGCCTAGTGTGAGAAATAATATTGGTAATCTAAAATAACATAATCATGAAAAAAATATATATGATGAATAAATCATGACACCATACATTTTAATCGATGAGACCTTAGGTTTAACAAATTTCAATCTGGTTAATTATTTAAATCCTTTATGATGGTTCATAAAGAGTTTTTGAATTTCCAAAGAAAATCCCTCCGGAATGTCAAACCTATTGTGAAACAAGGTCTATTGTCAAGAACTAGGTTAAAAATTAGTCCAATTAAATGGAACCATTTTAGAGTTATTACACACAAATACCTCTATGATATATCCATATACACATACAATTTCCATAAAGGGGTGCAATTTTTTGGAATCCTCTTGCTCTAGACATTATGATAATTTGGGGAAAAGTTCCTATAATTTCACTCATCCTTAGAATTATACTTAGATACATACTCAGACATATACGTTGAAATATCTATAGGTATTCCACTAATTTTTTCTCATCCTAATTTATAACGTTTAGCTAAACCAATCCTCTAATACCAACTTTAACATCCAAAACATCTCATGCATATATTATATCATTTTATATGACTGTTAAACACATTAGAAAAACACATTCCAGAGGAATTTAATGGTTTAGTTCCTTCAGATACTAGCTAAACAACTAAATAATTTTGTGAAAGTTCATTAACATCACTAATTATGATATTCCCCTTTAGTACTCTTTACAAACATACCCTACTTAAAATCATTGTTCATATCAGATGGACAGGAAACATAAGAGAGGGTATGCTCAGATGCTCACTAAGGTTAGGAAAGTGAGATATCAATGATCACATAATCATGACATGAAAATAAGTTAATGAGGATAATTGATTATCATTTGAAATATAATACCATGTATACCAGTGATCAAAATCTTAATACCTGCAACAAATCATGGAAGTTCATAAGAAATGAATCATAAAAGAATAAAACAACATGAGCCCTGATAAAATAATATTGTAATAATACATAGAATTTTGGAATACACATAAGTATAGAAAATAATTTTCTTAGTAGTCAAGACTCATAGACAATGATATCAAAGTATAATGGATTCTCTCCCCAAACCATCACTCGATTCACGGTTCAATCAAAAGACTACCATATAGGACAAAGTCCTGAACTAAGTTCCCTACCCATTCTATCTCATGAGATAAAAATTTTAACCCAATTCATTGGAGGGAGATATAGGTCCCACCGATCATATAAATAAAATCATACATATTCATTCCACAAGATCATGAAATATTCATAATGTAATGTCCTGTGAAATTAAATGGGTTTCATAACCATTTCATTGTATCAAAACCTGTGAAAAAGATATATTTTCAAAGTCATTTCCTCATATCATCATAACATAACTATAAGGAACCAGCCTTAAACATTACATAATCTATAATTAAATGAATAATTCAAATTTTGGATCTTTTCAGGTTTACAGTTTTAGAGAATTAGGCCATAACTATTACATTACATCTCAAAAATTACTAGGTAGAAACTTCTACTCAGTTTCCATTTTTTTCATAAAATAAAAACTCTTGAAAAAAAGAGTCATGTCCAGACCCATGTTTTAGACAGCATGACTTTTCCTTGATCCCTTCCTTGACCCTATTCAGCTTTAGGTCATGTGAAAAAAATTTCAAAACTTGGGATGAGAATAATAATCTCAGTAAGGGTTATAAAACAATGAAAGAAAACAGTAGTTCGCCACTACAAACATAACATAATCTCTTTAAAATACCACAGGATATCATAAGATTTAATAATAACACATAAAAAACATAAATCATAAAGGTACCTTGTGTCATTCATATAATACTTACATTATAGCTATCACAGCTACGTAGGGAGTTACATGTGGAATAATCATCACAGTATATTCCCAAAATATCTTAGAAGAAACATTCACATTTACCTCTGTCATGTTAACCAATGTATTGGAGAGTTATCTCAGGATCACCCGCCCTAGGTTAGTCATAGAACGAACCATATACATAAACAATTCCGAAGAACCATAAAATATTCATAACAGATAAAACTAACATAATGGAAAGATAACATTTCTATATTTCAATCAAAATATATCATTTAAATATATTGATATAACAAATCCACAATCAAAAACATTTTCAATACAAAAATATGTAAAAGAGTATATGGTATTTATTTTCCTTTTAAAAATATTTTGGATTGGTAAGGAAGCCAAAGATCCAATAATACTCGCGGTGGTGGAAAGGTCATTGTCACTGCGTACGTTAAAAAGAAACATTCTTTTTTTCTATCATTTAGTAAAATATTATGTAGATAAAAGATTATTTTTGAATAATTGTAAAATTCAAAGGTATTTATACAGTGTATAAAAAAAGTTGTGTATTAAAACAAAATATTCCTCAATTAAAGGAGATTGAGATGAAGTCCCTTACCTCATGTCTGATTTGACCCATTTGTTATTTAATGTTTTGAAAAATAAACTAAAGATAATTTTTACTTTCTTAAGAACCGTTTTCAAGTTTATTATTCCTTTTATATCACATTTTATCATGTTATAAACATTATGTAATCATTTAAGTTAAAAATGGTCATTTTGTCGATATTTGGAACTTTAGTCAAAAATGAACTTTATATATTTAGAAGTTGTTCACATGGTCAAAATTTATTATATCCAGAATTATATTCATGATTGATATACCATATATATCATATATATCCAGTATATACTTGTATTTTTATATTACATAACATTTGGAGGTAAGGAATGAAATTCCCCATTCATGGAGACGGTAAGTTGTACGTACAGATCAACGCTACTTTCATTTATATTTCTTATTTTAATGGAATTAAAACATAATGATAAATAGGTATATTATAATTACAGTATAATATCATATATTATATCATTAAATATATACTTTATACATCCCACATATGGGATTAACAACTCATATCACTTTGAGGGGCGGTACTCCGCAATTCCTCAAATGAAATTATCACATTTACCCATTATGGAAACCATAAAGGATGGATATAAATGTAAAATATAAAAGAATAAAGAAAAAACAAACATAATATATATCATATATAAATATAGTGTCATCGTAATGGACACCATGAGAGGCGGTAGGAGATAATCGAACAATCATCATTTCATGAGGCGTTAGTTTGGCTTCCACAGAAGCAGAATGTTATTCACCCATTAGATGGAGGTGTGTGTAAGTTTAGTTAGAATCCTTCTCATAACAACATCCTAGTATATTACGGATACTGGTGTTGTTATAAAACAAAGTAATAAAAATAGTTTTGGGGTTGTAGATGTAATCTAAGAGAAAAGAAGTTAAGAGAAATTGTTACCTTTAATTTTTGTAACTCCCTTTGGTTTGAACCAAAAGGAATTCTTGAAGTGCCTTCTGACTAAGTCAAGGCTTCTATGAGGAGGATAAGAATATTGAGAGATTATTTAGGTAGGGGTTGGACTAGCCAAGGGACTTTAGAGGTGTGATGAATGAGTTATAAGTGAGGGATTTTTATAAGGGGGAGGAGGGGCTCTTTAGAAAAGTGTGAAAATATAATTTTATTATATAATGATATTTAGTTTCTAAAGGTCCAAAACTAATAAAAGACGATGATAAGATGACTAATGGTAGAAATAAAATCATCCAATACGAATTGTACAGGTTTTGGATATTGTTTTAATATTTATAATCTTATTTATTTAAATCATTTATTAATGAGGTAATACTGTATCATTGTTGTGTAATAAAAAATTTAATTTATTTGATGTCTAAAAATTATATAAAAAATACGATAATGTAGAAAATATTTTTATGTTTTTAAATAATATTTATAGTCGAAAATATAATTTATATAACCTTATGTAAAAGTTAATTTACTAAAATATATTTTTTATGTCATTTTTTCGTTACGTTAAATTAATTAAAATATAGTGTCATTATCACTCCCATGTGGCTCCATTGGGTCCCAAAATAGAACCGAGGATTACCATGGTCGGAAATGACTAATACAATAAGGTTAGGACAAGTTTTATTGTAATTTTGTATTATTATGATATTCATTTTAACTTGAATTACCTTATTTACCTTTAACCGCGGTAAATAAAAGTCAAAAGTTACTATTCAAAAAAATTATTTTCATCTTATTGAACCAAAATTTACTTACTAATAACAACCACCTAGTACAGATTTTAAAAATTCCGTCCAAAAAATCATTAAAATTTCATTGAAATGAAAATGTCAGTTTTTTACTACTACTTAGTGGTTTCATTGTTCATCAAAAAATGTTGTTTTTCAGAATACTACCAAGAATTCAGCCTAAGATATATTTGATATTCCTAATTCATAAATGATGTTTATTTTACCAAATTAAAAATATAGAATTTTCATTAATTAATTGAAAATTAATTCTCGTTATCCAAACAAATAGCGTGTTTTAAAGAAACAATAACTATCAAAAGATTGATACTTGTTTATGCACAATTTTAAAGTAAAATTAATTCCAATGACCCAAAATGGATTAAATGATAATTTAAAACCAATTAAATATATAATTAATCATAAAAATAAATTAGATTCAAAGGAACTTTTGAATTAAAATACAATATTTTTTCACTATTCATAAAAATGAATTTTATCAGATTAATACCAAAAATTTACCCAAAGTAAATTTTGATGTTCTGATTATAAAAAAGAATTTTATTTGGTAAAATATAATATCTAAAAGTGACCAAAACTATATTTAAAAAGGTTTCTACATTAAAAGGTGTTAAATCCACCTTTTGAAATAAATTATTCTTAAAATTAGATTTATTAACATTTTCTGCCTTTAAACTTTATTGGAATAATGTAAAATAATTTAATAGACATGTATAATCACATTGTAGTTAGTTATATTCATTAATACAAATACAATGGCTAGGAATTAACTACAATTTACAATAATATTATTCTATTATTAGTGTGCAACGAAATATTTCAAAGAAATCTGTTGTTGTGTATCGGTTACGCCATCGAACATAAAAACCCATTTAAAGTAAAATTAATATTTAATTCACAAATATGAATAAATAAAGAAAATGTATTATTCGTTATTTACCTGAGATGTTTCATCCTTACCCCCTTTTGGTAATTTCATCCTCGCAATTTTATTCACTTATGAAATAAGTGGGCGAATTTATCCCTCAGGGCATTTTCAGATTCCCATGTTGCCTCTTCAATCATATGTGTTTTCCACAAAACCTTTACCTGGTGAATTACCTTATTCCGCAACACTTTCTCTCTACGTTCAAGAATCTGGACTAGTTGTTCCTTATAAGAGAAATTATCTTCCAAACTGAACTACCTCTGGACATAAAACATGATATAGATCTAGCATAAACATTCTCAACATTGAAACATGAACAACATTGTGTACATGGGTCAAACATGGAGGTAAATCCACTAAGTACGCAACCAATCCAACTTTCTCTAGGATTTCATAAGGTCCAATGAACCTCATACTCAACTTTCCATTCTTACCAAAATGCATCACACTTTTCCATGAATAATCTTTGAGAAAGACAAGATCACCTACCTCAAAAGAGGGATCCTTCCTCCAATTATCCGCATAACTTTTTTACTTACTTTGAGTTGTTCTCATGTTCTCTTGAATCAACTAAACCGTTTCTACCATCTTATCCACCAATTTTGGTCCCATCAGCATCATTTCACCAACTTCATCACAAAAAGAAGTAGTTCGACACCACTTTCCATATAAAGCCTCAAATGGAGCCATCTGTATACTGGAATGAAAAATGTTATTATATAAAAATTCAATGAAAGAAATATGTTGGTCCCAAATTCCTTGGTAATCCAGGTAACAAGAACTTATCATATCTTCCAAGGTCTGAATTGTTTGTTCTCACTTCCCATATGATTGCCGATGAAAATCTATACAAAAATTTAATTCCATAACCAATGACTTCTAAAGGCCTTTCCAAAAGTTTGTATTAAACCCTGGATCATGATCAGATTCGTTGGAGATGGGAACACCAGGTAACTTGAATATCTCTTTAACATACAACCGATGAAGTTTATCTAGAGACAAAGTACCTCGAATAGGAAAAAATGAGTAGATTTAGTCAACCGATCAAAAATAACCCAGATTGCACTATTACCTCGAGATGACTATGGTAATACCACAATGAAGTCCATGGATATATTTTTCCATTTCCACTTTGGCACCGGTAAAGATTGAAGCATCCCTTTCGGTAACTGCCGCACTGCTTTAACCTGTTGACATGTCAAACACTTCACAGTAAAATCATCAATATCCCTTTTCATTCCACCCCACCATTAATACTCACGAAGATCATTGTACATCTTAGTACTGCAATGATGAACTGAAAAAAGAGAACTATGAGCTTCACATAACAACTCATTATTCAACTGTGAATCAGAAGTCACACATAATATCTTCCCAAACCTCAATAAACAATCATTATCATCATTAAATTTCAGAAACATATCATTCTGAACCAACACTACCTTTTTCTGTAACTCACTGTCTTTCTTCTGTTCTTTCTTTATTCTGTCTGATATAGATAATTTCACTGACACCTAAAACAAAACAAAATAATTTCCAGCCACAACAACATCAATGCCAATGTTCGACGAATCAAAAAACAAAAGGATCTCGTTCCAAATGTAGCATGGTTAATGAAGCGTTACTTTTTTGAATCAAAGCAGCAACCACATTATTTGTTTTTCTCGAATGGTAACGGATCGTGAAATCATAATCCCAGTTTAATTCCAACCATCTCCTCTATCTCATGTTTAATTATTTTTTAGTGAATATATATACTTTAAACTTTTGTAGTCAGTATATATTTCACATTTTACTCCATACAAATAATGCCTCAAAATGTTTAAATAAAAAAAAACAGTAACTAATTCCAAATCATGTGTCATGTAATTTAACTCATGAGGTTTCAACTGACGTGAAGTATAAGAAATTACCTCATCATTCTTTATAAGGATACAACCAATTCCTTTCAATGAAGAATCACTGTAAATAACAAACTCAACATTTCTTAAAGGTATTGCCAAAACTGAAGCATTCTCCAATCTTCTTTTCAATTCAAGAAAACAATCATCACATTATATTGTCTAAATGAAAATAACACCTTTTCGAGTTATCATAGTCATTGTACTAGATAATAGTGAAAACGTTTCAACAATCCTCCGGTAATAACCTTCCAAACCAAGAAAACTACAAATATCAGTTATATTTGTGGGTCTGGGAAATTCTTCAACAAGTATTGTTTTATCATGATCAACAGTTATACCATTTGTGAAACAATGTGACCAATGAAATAAATTTCCTATAACCAATATTCACACTTTATAAACTTCCAAAATAGTTTCTTTTCTTTTATGGTTTTCAATACAACCCATAAATGACTTTCATGCTCCACTTTTATTTTAGAATAAACCAAAATATCATCAACGAACACAAACACAAACTTATCCAAGAACTCATTGAAAATTATATTCATAATATCCATGAATACAGCAGGTGCATTGGTTAAACCAAAAGGCATAACTACAAATTCATAATGACCATATCTAATATGAAATGTGGTCTTCAGAATGACTGCTTCCATTACATTAAAATGATGGTACCCCAACATCAAATCAATCTTCAAAAAATTCTAAGCTCCCTGGAGCTGATCAAACAAATCATCGATATGAGGCAATGGATACTTGTTCTTAACAGTGACGTTATTCAATGCTCTATAATCAATGAAAAGTCTCATTGAATCATCTTTCATTTAAACAAACAAGATAGGAGTACCCCATGGTGATGTGATAGGTCGAATAAAACCTTTATCTAATAACACATGTAATTTCTTCTTTAACTCTACAAGTTTAATTCGAGCAATTAGATAAGGGGGGTTTGAAATTAGATTAGCATCAAGAAATATGTCAATAGAAAATTTAAATTCCTGATCAGTTATAATACCAGGAAACTCATCAGGAAGAACATGAAGGTTCTCATTTACCATTGGCACATCATTAATCTGAACAATTCCTTTGTTTTCAACAATATGTGCAAGGCAACATTCATTTCCATATTTTACTAGTTTCTCAGATTCCGGATATATTATAAAAAGAAAGGGTTCATTCTTTTACACAAACTAAAAATCATTTTGAAAAGAAACCTCTTTAGCTCTACAGTAAATCTTAGCCTGAAAATCGAACGCCAATCCATACCCAAAATAACATCAAACTATCTTATAGGAAAAACAATAATGTTTATAGGTATATTCTTTCCTCACACAAGGACAAGATGGTTCTTATAATTTCTGTTTGTCACAACATTTCCTCTAGGTGTTTTTACCATAAGTTTTGTATTCATATCTTGAGATGGAATTCCGAATCTACTAGAAAACTTCTCAGAAATTAAAGAGTGTGTAGACCATAAATCAAAAAACACATTGTCATATTCTGAACAACCAAAACGTGTACCAGATACTACTTCATTTGATGGCACAAAATCAGCTGAAGTGGTTCCAAAGGTCTTCACCACCCCTTTATTCTTGTATTCTAGCTGCTTTCCATCAGTTGAGTTCTTAATTGGATACTCATTTTCATAATGATCCATTTCATTTCACTTAAAACATTTTACTGACTGTAAATCATATTTTGTATTACCATTACATTGAACTTTTTCAGTGCAATTAAGAGCCTTATGTCCCGTTTTACCACATTGCTAGCACTTACCAGAATTCAAAAGGCATTCCCCAGTATGAATTTTACTAAAATTTTCAAAAAATATAAACTTATGTTTCTTACCATCATACTTTTTTGAAGTGTTCTTCCCTTTCGTCTACCACCTCGACCTCTTATTTTGTTGTTTATCAAAGAACACCTGATCATCGACAAAATTCATTTCCACCTTCTCCTCAAAGTTAATAAGATTTTCATACCTTTTGAACTCACAATAAGCTAAATCCCATCGATACTTTGGCTTCAATCTTGAGTAAAAACGGTTGATTTTACTATCAAGATATCGTATGAAATTTGGAGAATACATTTCCTGTCAAGTGAATTTTTCTCTATAAGTAGCCACTGAGTCATCCTCTTACCTCAATTCTATAAAATTTTTTTCCATCCTAAGATAAACCGCCTTAGGAAAATATTTCTCAAGAAACATACCTCTGAATTCATCCAAATCAAGAGCATCAATCTCTTCACTATCCCTAATATTTTTCATTATTGACCACCACTAATCAATTTCACCTTCGACACAATAAACATCAAGACTAACCTTTTGATGTTCTCAATACCCCCTAACATAAAAAATCATCTCCAGTGCTTTAATCCACCCTTATTCTAGCACAGGGTCAGATGATCCTCTAAATGATGGGTGATGTTGCCTCATGAAATTCTTCACTAATGACATATTCCTCTATGGTTGATTTGGATGATCTCTTGCATGGATACCACCACCATTTATAGACTGAGTCAATTGTGCCATCACTGTAACAAAGTATTTTTTCTGATTCTAACCATCTCAAGTTGCTGATTTGGAAGGTTGTCTTCCTCTTGATTTCGTCCCAACGTAGGTGTCGTGTTTCCTTTACAGAAAGACATTTTAAACATTGAAATATCACAGGAGAAGCAACATGGTAATCTTTAAATGCTATATAATTTCAATATTAACATAAATTAATTTATGGATATTAATTTAACAATACCCTAACTCCTAAAGTTATCAAAACTGACATCTGATACCAACTATAAGGACTCAGCCTTAAACATAACATAATCTTGAATTAAATGAATAATTCACATTGAGGATCTTTTCAGGTTTAGAGATTTAGAGAATTAGGCCACAACTATTACATTACATTACATAAAATACAAGGTAGATACTTCCACATAGTTTCCATTTTTTCATAAAATAAGAACTCTTGAAAAAAAGAGTCATGTCTAGTCCCATGTTTTAAATAGCTTGACTTTTCCTTAATCTCTTCCTTGACCCTATTCATCTTTAGTTCCTATGAAAAACATCTCAAAAATTGGGATGAGCATAAAAAGATCCATAAGGATTATAAAACAAAGAAATAAAACATCCTTTCATCATTGCATACATAACATAAGCTCTCTGTCATACCCCATGAAATCATAAGATTTATGAATAACACATAAAAAATATAAATAAAAAAGGTAACTTGTGGCATTCATATCATACTTACATAGAGGCTATCCCAACTACATAGGGAGATACATTTGGAATAACCATCATAGTATATTCCCAAAATCTCTTTGGAGAAACATTCACATTTACCTCTGTCACATTACCCAATGAATTGGAAATATATCTCAGGCTCACCCACCCTAGGTTTTTCATGGAACCATCTGTATACATAAACAATGCCCAAGAATCATAACATATTCATAAAAAATAAAACTAACATAAAGAAAAGATAAAATTTCCACATTTCAATAAAAATATATCATTTAAATATATTGACATAAAAAATGCATCATCAAAACCATTTTCAATAACAAAATACATAAAGAGTATATGGTATTTATTTTCCTTTAAAAACAGTATGGATTCTTAAAAAAGAAAATATCAAATAATACTTGTGGCGGCGGAAAGGTCGTTGTCATCACATATATTAAAAAGAAACATTTTTTTTCATTTAGTAAAACATTATATAGTGAAAATATTACTTTTTAATAAAAGTAAAAGTCAACGGTGTTTATACCGTGTATAAAAGAAAGTCGTTTATTACAAAAAAATATGCCTCAATGAAATGAGATTGAGACAAAGTCCCTTACCTCCTGTCCGATTTGACCTGTTCATTATTTAAACTCCCAAATAATAAACTAAAGTTAATTTATACTTTCATAAGAACCTTTTTAATGATTATTATTCCTTTAATATGACATATTACGATGTAATAAACATTATTTAATCATTTAAGATAATAATGGTCATTTTGTCGATATTTGGTACTTGAGTCAAAAATGAACTTCTTATATTTACAAGTTGTTCACGTGGTAAATATTTATTATATACAGAATTATATTTATGATTTAGATACCATATATATCATATATATGTAGTATATATATTTATATAAAATAGTACGTACAATTTTGAGGTAAGAAATTAAATGTTCCTTTCATGGAGACGGTATGTCGTACGTACATATGAACGCAACATTCATTTCTATTTCTTATTTTAATGGAATTAAAACATAAGGATAAATAGGTATATTATATTTATTGTATAATATCATATATAATATCATTTAATTTATCCCTTATACATCCCACATATGGAATTAATGAGTCATATCACTTTGAGGGGGTGGTAGTCCGCGCTTCCTCAAATGAAATTATCGCGTTTACCCATTATGAAAACCATAAGGGTAGGCTATAAATTTAAAATAAAGAAGCATAATAAAACATAAACATAATATATATCATATATAAATATAGTGACATATTAATAGACACCATTAGAGGCATTAGGATATAATCCAACAATCATTGTTTCAGGAGGCGTTAGTTTTCCATCCACAGAAACAGTATGTTTTTCACCCATTAGATGGAGGTGTGTGTAAGTGCAGTTTTAATCCTTCACACACAAAAATCCTATTATATTTAGGATGATGTTTTTTAATAAACTAAATGAATAAAAAGATTTTAGAGGTTTTAGAAGTAAAATGAAAGAAAGTATGTTAAGAGAAATCGTTACCTTTAATTTGGGTATCTCCCTTTGGTTTGATCCAAAAGGACTTCTTGATGTGTCTTCTGCAAAAGGTAAGGCTTCTAGGAATAAGATAGGGATCTTGAGAGATTATTTGTGCTGGTTTAGGATGATCCTTGGGGATTGAGAGGTGTGAGAAATGATTTAGAAGTGAGGGCTTTTTATAAGGGGGATGAAGGGCTCTTTAGGAAAGTGTGAAAATAGTATTTTATTATATAATGATATTTAGTTTCTAAAGGTCCAAAACCAATTAAAGTCAAAGACAAGATAACTAATGGTCAAAATAAAATTTTCCAATAATAATTGGATAGGTTTTGTATATTTTTTTAATATTTGTAGTCTTATTTATTTAAATCATTTATTAATGAGGTAAATACTACATCATTATTGTGTCATAAATAAGTTAATTTATTTGATGTCTAAAAATTATATAAAAAAATACCATAATGTAGAAAGTATTTTTAGATTTTAAAATAATATTTATAGTTGAAAATATAACTTATATAACCCGATGTAAAAATTAATTTACTAAAAGATATTTGTTTCTGTCATTTTTGTCTATACATTAAGATAATTAAAATGAAGTGTCATTATCCCTCCCAAATTGCTCCATGGGGTCCCAAAATCGAACCATGTATTTCCATGGTCGGCCATGACTCATCCAATAATTTGAGAACATGTTTTATGGTAATTGTTTTATTACTATGATATTCTTTTTACCTTGAATTACTATTTTTACCTTTAACCGGAGTAAATAAAAGTCAAAAGTTACTATTCACCAAAAATTATTTTCATCTTATTGAACTACATTTTACATAATAATAACAACCATGTATATCATATTTTTTAAATTCAATCCATAGAAGTGGTAAAATTTAATTTAAATGAAAATGTCAGTTTTTAACTACTACTTAGTGGTTTCACTATTCATCAAAAATTGATTTTTTTCAGAAAACTACCAACAAATAATCGTAAGATATATTTGATATTACAAATTTAAATATGTTGTCTATTTTACCAAATTATAAACATATAATTTTCATTAATTAATTTAAAATTTATTCCCGTTATCAAAACAAAAAATGTGTTTTTATGAAACAATAACTATCAAAAGATTGATACTTGTTTATTCCAATTTCAAAGTGAAATTAATTCCAATGACCAAAATTAGATTAAATGGTAAAAAAAATATAATTAAACATTAAAAACAATGAAAAAGATAATCTATACATATAAATAAATTATATTCAAAGGCACTTTTGAATTAAAATACAGTATTTTTTCACTATTTATAAAAAAAATGTATTTTATTAGAAAAATACCATAAATTTTCCCAAAGTAAATTTTGATCTCCCTATTCTAAAGAAGAATTTGATTTCTTCAAATAGAATATATAAAAGTTAAAAAAATTATATTTAAAGAGGGTTCTCTATTAAAAAGTGGTAAATCAACCTTTTTAAAGTAAATTATGCTTAAAATTAGATTCATTAATAGTTTAAGCCTCTAGATTTTATTAGATAAATGTAAAAACATTTAACAAACATGTATACTCATATTTTAGTTAGTTCTATTCATTCCCACCAATACAAAGACTAGGTGTTAACTATAATTTGAAATAATATTATTATATTATTAGTGTGCAATCTAAATTTCAAAGAAACCAGTTGTTGCGTATCAGTTACACTATCAAACATAGAAATCCCTTTAAAGTAAAATTAATATTTAATTCAAAAATATGAATAATTATAGAAAATGTATTATTCTTTATTTACCTAGGATGATACAATAACCCATGAAAATAAATGGGTTAAATAATCATTTACTCGTGATACAACCCATGGATTGGAAATAGGTTTCATAAACATTATTTCATCCTAATCATAAAACATTTAGATAAACAATATGAATTGAATACTTTGATCATATCCCCACTAAATAATAATAATCATTAAAATATTCCATCTTAGATATAAAATGATTTTCAAAATACACTTGTAACATTTATTAAGGAATATACCTTTCCTATAAAATTAATATTTAAAACAAAGAAAATTAACCTTTTTTTAAATGATTTTCATTGAAAATAACCTTTAAAATTAATAAATCGTGCATTACTGTTTATTTAAAATATTTTTTGAGGAACATATACATTTTAATTTAATTATTTTTGAAAACAATATAATATTTTTAAAATCATTTTCATTGAATATTACCTATAAATTAAATAAATTAATCTTCAATTAAAATAATGGACATGATTACACAGAATTTTTTCTTGTTTTTCACGTTAAAATGATGATTCCGTCAAAATTTATTGTAAAATCCAAATAGTCATTGTTTGGGAAATGAAATGAAATTTCTGTTAAAATGATTTTTTTTAAGTCGAACATGGTTTAAAATTACTTTAATTAATAATTTTTTGAATTAAAAAAACCCATTTATAAAACATGTTTTTGGAAGAACACCATTTTATTACCACAGAGAGAAATAATTTTTTCTTTCTAAAACATTTTCTTAACTCATGAGTACAAAAAGTGAGTGAAATGAAGGTAAAAAATGAATTCTCATAAAATAAGCATAGTAAAATTAAATTTATTTGTTTTTTTATAGATAATATCCTTATATTTCATTATTGGAATCATAATAAAAATCAATCCTGATAAATGATAACATTTTAACATAATAAAATAACCACTTAGGTAACATTGAATTGTAACACCAATAAAAACATAATGTTAAATGAAACACAAAATATTATGATAATAAATAAATTCATTATATTTTATGTAAAAGGGTATGTACGTGCACTTCAAAAAGTAGATAGGTTTAGAACATAATATATGTCTCAAAGAAGGAAAATTGGGAAAGACATCCCTTACCCCTTTAGTAACTTTTTAACAATAATCCAAACCGAAGATAGATATTAGAATTGTTATTTATAACCAAAAAAATTTAGGACAGTAATCATATTTTAAATTCATAGAAATTATATATACCATATGAAATAACCACATGGTGGATATGGAATGTGTCTTAGAGAATAATATAAGATAGATAGAAATCTATAACGAATTTAGTAATCTATTGAATCTTAAAAACCAATAAATTATAACATAAACTAAAACAATTTGTGTCATTAAAATAATTATATTCATGATATAACATGTTAAAAGATAATTATATAGAAAACATAAAAAAATTAGTGATGGATTTGAATATGTCTCCCCGAAATAAAAAAATTGAATAGAAATCACTTTGATTAAGTCTATAATTATTTCATATAGATTTTATCCTCCTATATAATAAATATAATTTTATTAAAAATATATTAAGGAAACATACTTATATTTATAATAAAATGTTTTATTTAATTATGACATTTTATTACACTTTTTAAAATAATTCCATGTAAAATTCGTGTTTTGAGCAATAACTACGTTATTTTTCTTGTATGTTTTGATTTGATATTTTTTTGTCCAATTTATTTGATCATGCTTCCATAATATACATAATTGTAACCATGATATAAATTTCATATATATTCATTATATATTTATTTAGATTAGTCCATAAAAGTTAGATATAGAAAATGAACTACACCGTTTGTGGAGATGGTACGTTGTATGTACGCATGGACATTGTTTCCATTTTTCGACAGATTTGAATAATAATTTAAAATAATATATTATATTTCACATATAATTTTAATTTTATATGTGTCCCATATTTTCATTAATTAACCATGTATTACCTTCCATGTAAAGCCTAAAAAAATCAGATCACTCCACGAGAAGGTAGTCTGATGTACACACGAGCAAACATAGATTATTAACACATAATGGAAATTAAGAAGGTATATGTGATATAATAATTAAATAATTATAATAATATATTAAAATTAATATATAAAAATTAAATACATCATTATATGCATGTGTGGATTGTGGTTATGGAAAAAGAGAATGACATTAGTTTGTGAGGTGGTAGTTCACCGTACAAACAAATGATGTTTTCATAACCAATTTTATGAAAGGTGAGAAATATTTAGTTTATTGAATTAAAATAATAACATAAAATTATATTATATGTAATGATTTTATCATATAATAATTCTTTTATAATAAGTTAATGATATGGTGGATGAAATAAAATAAAATGCTTGATTGGTGATGGTACCTTTTCTTTATACAACTTCTTTTGGTTGGAACCAAAATAATAATTATGTTTGATTTATGAACAAAATAAATATTGTATTAATTTCTTATAGAATAGTGGATTTTATTTTTAAAGTTATTCTCTGAACCAAAGGTTTTTATAATTTCAATGAGGATAGGAAAGGTGGTGGCCCTTTATAATTGAGCTTAGTGCCACAGTTGTAATTTTTGAAACAAAAATGAAATAACCATCTTATTTACATGTAAAAAAAGATTAAAAATTGTCCATTATATATGATAGAAGTTATATGGTCTATATATGAATAAGAAATTTGTTTTTGGATAATTTTGGATCATTTTCCACCTTTATCATTTTAGTTTAACACTTAGTAAACCCATTTTAACCTTAAAAAATATATAAGTTTTACTATTTTTACTTATAATCATGGATAAAATTTAAGTTTAAATTTTTAGATAGTATACACTAAATATAATTTTCCATATTAAATTCATTTAGTTGTCAATTTTTACTTTAAAAATAATCCTACATATGAAACGATAAATCAAATTTTCCATGAGAAAATGTTCAAAAGAATAAAAAGTTTTTATATAAAAATTAAATATGAAAATTATTCCAATGCACTATATGGGATCAATATGTATAATTAAACATATTTTTCTTTAAAATCAATTTTAAAATAACTATTATATTTTTATAATATCCAAATAAAATTACTATTCTTAATAAAAACCAACATTTTCACTATTCATACAAGCATTTGTCATCCTAGAAAATTATAAAAAAATCAGGCTTTGATAATTATTAAATGATGATTTAAAAAATTATATTTTATATATGAAATAATGTTTCTAAAATTTTTAAAAAAATGGAAAATATGCTTGAAAAAAGTGGTAAACTGGTTTTTTAGAAATATATTGTTTTTAAGAGTAAAATTAAATTTATTTTTATATCTAGTATAGAAAAATAATAAGGTGAATGTTGAACTTTTTATTGAATATATAATATATAAATTTAACTAAAATCATTCACAGAAAGTTATTTTTTCAATTTATTAAGTTAATATGAATTTATGTGCAAACAATGGTTTCTTAGAAGAAGAAAACCATTATTTTCTAACAATCTTTATTTTACATTATTATTAATTGGTCTCCAAAGAATTAGTTTTATATAAATCTTAAAACTATATAATATTATAATTTAGTTAATCCTATTCATACCAAATATTCTTATGTCTAGTGATAATAATCATCTTAAAAAATAAAATTTTAATAGATTGTCATATTTTAACTAATCTTAGTGTTATGTGTAATGATAGCTAAAAATGTTGTTCCAGGTCATGAAAAATAAAATAAGATTAATTTTATTTTTAACAAAATTAAAAAAATATCATGGTGTTACAAACAATCCTAAATACCCTACCACCCTAATACATGAGTCAGCTCTAACAAAGCCCAAAGGGCCTTCTTAATCCCCACATATTGGTGACTAGCCCCTAGAATCATACATTAAATAAAATAGAATTATATTTTCACAAAATAGTAGATGATAATGGATTGAAGCCGGTACGATCAACACTCCTCAAGGATCATGTACCAGAAACAAATAAGTAAAACAATCCCATTATAGTACATCATCAATGTACCCATCATATGTCAAGATAAAATCTCAAAAAACACTTTTAAAAAGTGCATAAAATATCCCCTAATCACCTTTATGAATTAGGGTACTAAGTATCATGAATATCCACTACCACTAAGTGAAAATTTCCCTTTTCTCAGACATGTAAAAAGATAATCTACAGAATCTTGAAGAAATGGTTGGGTGTGAGCTAAAGAACCTAGTAGGGTCTCCCCAAATTTTCTATAAAATATATCATAAGAAAAAGTTTTTTATTAGATAAATTAAATAATATAAGGCATGGACAATAATTTTCATGTTTTAAAAAAAACATGATTTCAACAAAAATGATGGATGATATCTCAAACTTGGATTAAATGAGAAACTAATATAAAATAGTTTGCATGAATAAAAATATTCTTTAATCATAGATCCAGGATAAAAATAAATATGTGTGTTTAATTATATGAACAACCCATTAGGGGATCCCATATAATGAAATAAAACTACAGCCCGTTAGGGGAGGCCTATATTGGTAACCCAATCAACACCCTATAAAGGGATCCCATATCAAGTAGTAAATATATACCCCATTAGGGGATATCATTATTGAAAATCAAACCACCATTCAAACATAGTTAGATAAACCATTTCAATCAATTCTAAATACAATTTATAAATGTCATTTTTACACACATCTTTTTCATTTCAAAACCAATTTACATTTTTCAAAAATTTATTCTCATTAAAATCATCTTTCAATTTAATCCATTTCCCCCCAGGATCAACATAAATTTAATTTCATCAATTGATTTTCAAATAAAGTCATCAATTTTTTCAAATTCTCCAAATAATTTAAATTTCATTAAAATTGGGGATTTTTCATAAATTCCATTCAAATATATAAATCAATATCAACCATAACCAATATTTGGGGTTTTAAAATCATTTAAAAACAAATTTCAATTTAATCAATAAATTCTTGGTTTTAATTGATGGATATATATTTATGTAAACACATTCAATTAATCACATAATTGAATCAACTAAACGCCTTAAGTGAGATATGACGGTCAATAATGAACAGGTATGAAATCAAGGAACATAACCTAGAATCAAGATCCATCATAATGGGGATTATATCCATAAATATCCTAATGATATATAAATATTTATGGACTTAGGAAGAGGATATTGGAATAAAACCAAATGAGAGAATATATACATACCTAAAAGAGACCAAACGATATCAATTGTGCCTTAATCTACCAAGATAAGGGGTATAAAGTGTATGATTAATTTTTTTATATCCTTCAAGACCAAGGAAGTTAATTTAAGGTCAAGAGGTTTCAATTAGAAGTTTAAATAAGGGGTCTTGAGATTTTGAAATAAATTTTGGGAGGATTAAAAATTCTATTCATTTTTTTTACACAGGACACATGGTAAGTAGTAACTATGCACCCTCCCTGGGATTATGTTTGGGGTGCATTCTTTGGCTTCAATATTACTTTAAATGTGTGCCATCCATGAAAAACCCCTCTATTCAAAGACACACGATTTGAGGGGGAGATAACATGATTTGGAAAAAATGTTCACCCCCTTTTAATTTCACATCTACGGCCACATGTTTCCTCATGAAAAAAGAAGAGCTTTCCGAAAACATTCACTAACCATGCACATCCCCTTAAAGCTCTAAATTGTTCAAAATAGCACCCAAAGGAAACTGAAATGAACCCCAATTAAGATAAAACCAAACTTATGGTCAATTAGTTCCTATAATAATGTAATAAGATATTACATAATTAATATTTTTTTACATATAAATCAATTTTAAAAAACATGAAATTTTTAAATTCATTAAATGAAAAGGAACTTTTCAATTGAAATCGGTATTTTTTTACTATTCAATAAAACTAATTAACCATTATAGAAAATTATCAAATATTAACTATATGATAATGTTGAAACTAGGATTAAAAAAATATATTTAATTTCTTCAAATAGAAATTCTAAAATTTGTAAAAACTAATTTTCAACTTAAGTACACCATACATGAAAAAACCTCTTTTTAGATAAAACATTATTTTTAGGTATTAATCCAGGTTAATTCTAATCATATTCTTAGAAAAAATCGATATTAGTTGAATGGTAACAATTTTATTTAATTTTTTGTTTATAAATTTCATTTAAATCTTTCACCAATAGTTATTCATTTAAAAAAATCATTGTTTGAATATAAAAAAATCATTAAAAAAATTATTTTACTTTCAAATGACTTATATTTTATTTTCTAATCAATTGATAACCAATGAATGTATGTTATACATGTGAAAACCATATAATATTCATCTATTAATAATCGTTATTCACACCCCCGAATTAACATCTATGTAATTTACAATTTCTTTATTGAAACGTACCAAATATTATAATTTAATAAATCCTATGGGAACTAATAAAGTGGGAGAAAGAGTATCGATCCACGGGGAAGGTTTATGTTGTGTTTGAGTAACTAAACTTCTTTTTAAAATTTTAATTTCTTTATTATATTGATGAAATCAGTAATGATGAAATGATTATTTTTTAAAGAACAAACATTAAACTAGAAATATGTTGGAATAGGGAAAACAATGTATGAAATGATGATAAAAAAATAGGAAAATGGATAGAGTAAAAATTGATCATGGAGAATGCCAGAAGAATTATAATATAAAGATTCAGACCCCAGTTAACCAATGCATGTGAATTATATTAATAAATTGGTATGTTTACATGTAATAGTATCCCAAAATATTGAATAGTTTAGTAGTTTGGAAAACCATAGACAAAAATGAGCTTTACATTACAACATGAAAGGAAATAACACATAATAACTAAATTGGAAATATCTATAACTACTATATTATTTTTCAAAGTCATTTATAATATTCATATTCGTATCCTAGTTAAAAATTAAACATAGGAAAAAGGTGAGTTCAGGTTCTTAGTAATGGTAAATAATATAGAGGAAAAATATGTAATAAGTCACGGTGAATAAATAAAATCACAAAAGCCACTAAAACATAATCTTAATTAAATATGATATGAATAAAAGCTAAATAATTAATGACATAATAAATTATAACCAAAGATATTATACTATTAAAATAATCACATGGACAATCAATAACTTGTTTTATAATTATGTAATGCGTAATGTTGGAGTTCATAACGACACTATCAAGGCCACTTGCCATGACCATAAATAAACAAATAAAAACCCAAACAAGATTGTCTGATGATACCTACTAATGCACCGAGGGGAAATAGAGGGTCCCAACTACCACTTAATATTTCCAAATTAATCTTCCTGATAAATTGGTGAAATGTAATCAACATATTCTAACATATGAAATGTAAATAACTTTCCCAAATCATTAAACAGAAACATTAACCATTCATAGTAATGTGGTGAATAGTATCAAGATAAAACATCCATAGTTATTGTAATAATAAACCATTAAATAAATATATAAGATGATATCATAAAATATTAATCCCAATTAAGCATAATAATCAACCATATTGTTGAAGTATAGAAAACTAATCTTATTAAAATCATCGAGTAATTCTTAATAGATATATTCTTTTACTTTGCAAAGAAGGCTTCTTTTTGAAAAAATATTTGTATAAAACAAGAAGTGAACTAATATAGTTTTCATAATAAAATGAGTGATTTTATAATAAAAATTTTGGCTAAAAATTAAATTATAGTGTGGAATTTAAAATAGGTATGAATTCGAGAGGTTCCCTATAATCAGGATTGTTTATCAAGAATATGAGGAAGAAATTTTTTGAACATTTAACTTCCCATAAAAGAAAGAAGGATTGTGATTGGTACATATATATAACATTCAACAAAAATATTATGAGTAGTAAATAAGAATAATTAATAATTTGATTGGAGTAATGAGAGAAAAAGAGTAACCCAAAAAATTTGAGGTTTAGGTAGAAACCTTTACCTTATGCCTGAATGTTTTCTGCACGTGACCTTGATATTCTTAATAATCGAATTTAATCCATTAATTAATTATTTAAAAATAGTATCTACCCTTATTTTTATTTATTTAAATTTTATTAAGTTCCATTATGGCCTATTTTATGAGTTATAATATATAAATTTTTTCCCAGGAGTGTTCTTTTCTTTGGTTTTCATAATCAGTACACTTATATATGTGTATGGAAGTTCATATGGAATGGTAATAATTCCCCAGAATTATAATTACATTTTATAAATTAGCATAAATAAATTTAAATGGTTATAAATATCATTTGGTTATATGGTATGATTATGAATCATTAGATAAGACATTTAGTGATAATTGTTTTGAATATTACGACGGTAATTCGATAACTACAAACTGGTCTTGTCATATGAATTAGTATTATATATAAATACTAGTTAAAGAACATTAAATGAGTTATAATATATATTTTATAGTCTTGTTTAACCATTAAAATGGAATCATGACCATCCTTGAAGAATATATTGTAGAAAGAAAGTCCTTCATCCACAAAGGTTGTAAATCGCCCCCTCCCAGATGATGATTACGTTTTAAAATAAGAGAGAGAGAGAGAGTAAATAGATTGATAATGGATACTAAATTAACATGATATAATTTCATTACATATATTATATTGGTGTTATCATGATAATTTTAATAGTGGAGGTGAAGAGAGTATAATAATTTAAATAACATGAAAAGAAATTAAAAGTAAAAGGAAACATATTTTACCTCTTGAATACTCCTTGAGAAGCTCCTTAAGGGGATTGGTTTTTCTCTATTGGAAACTAAAATAGCTCATGGATTTTAGGAGATACTAGGGAAGGGTATTTGGTAAGATCATTGAAGAAATTCAAGGCTTATAGGAGTGAGGATAAGAGGGGGGAGGGTGGTATTTATAGTAGAAGATAAGGGTGATTTCTTAATATTTTATTCATTATTTTATTATTTTTCTCAAGACAAGTAACAATGTTGATTATTTTGACTATATAAATTATTAATTTCATGTGACTTTGAACCAATTTTTCTTACATCATCCATGACTCACATAATAGTATATTCATCTTATAATGTAATTATAATGTAAATTACTGTATTCTACTATTCAATCAAAATTCATGTATTTCTAGAAAATCCATAAAAATCAACCTAAAGTTTTTTCAATGCGTAGAATTCAAAAATCAACTCAATTTTATGAAAATAAGTCTTAAAATTTGATAAATTTAATTTCTCATTAAAAGAAATTTTTATTTGAGAAATGCATTTTTAAATTTCAAAATGATTTTATAACATTTTAAAAAATTAACTAATATCGAATTGAATTATCATAAAATAATTAGATAACGAATATTATTTTATGAATACATTTTATGAAAATTAATTTTCTTTTAAAATAATTTATTAATTATATCATTATAAATCAATATTTATTTCTCAAAAAAATTCCAACACTTCATTTTTAATTTTTGAAATATTCACATACTTATACTAGTATTCCATACTTTAATTCATAAGGTGACTAAATTTTATTTAAAATTTCATTTGTGAGTTTACTATTCATAAGAGTCATATTACTATTCATAATGGTAACATTACTATTCGAAAGGGTCAAGTTACTATTCACTAAAAAAATTAGTTGATCCTATCAGACTCTAAATTTCTTACTGATGTCAACCGTGTATGTTCATTTTTCAAAATTCAAATCACAAAAGAAGAAAAATTAATTTTCATAACTAGGATAAAACTATATTATTTAAATAATTATAATAAAAAGTTTTGTTTCATAAAGTCTCTATTTTTTGTGCATTACAATCTATATTGTATTTATTTGTAAATCCTTGTGGTTTTATATTCTCCCCTCCATCAATAAAATTTCATCCTAGAAATTACCCAAAGGTTACCTCGTAAAAATATTTGGGTAGATATTCATTAAAAGATACTTAGGATCCCACGCCTCCTCTTTAATTTTATGATTTTTCAAAAGTACCTTTACTAGCAAAGTCATTTGATTCCTCAACACTTGTTCTTTAGTGTCCAAAACCTGGACAGGTTCTTTATAGTAAGATAAGTGTGGTTCAAATTACATTACATTAGAAGTGAGTAAATCTGATGAATCGAGCATGTACTTCCTTAAATCGGATATGTGGAACACATTGTGCACCTTATAAAGGCTAGTTTTCATTTCTAAATGATAATCCACAGCTCTGATTCTCTCTCATATTTCAAAAGGACCAATGTACATGGATCTCAGTTCCCCTTTCTTCCCAAATCTTATAACACTCTTCCATGGATTTACATTTATGAAAACATGATATCCCACTTTAAATTCCAAATCCCTCCTTCGATTATCACCATATCTATTTTCTCTACTTTGAGATTTTTTTTATATGGATTTGAATAGTATTTACCTTCACTATTGTTTCCTTTACAAGATATGGGCCTAGAAGCTCCCTTTCACCAACTACATCCCAACATATTGGTGCATGACATCACATTCAGTGCAACACCTGATATGGTTCCATTTGACAACTTGAATAGAAATTATTATTATATGAAAACTCTGCCAAATAAGAATATTGATCGCACATACCTTGAAAGTTGAGGGAGAATTATCTCATCATTTCATCTATTGTTTGAATGGTCATTTCAGACAACCCATCAGTTTGTGGGTGATAAGAAGTACTCAAAAAAATATCAGTATTAAAATAATTCTTCAGAATTTTCAAGAATTTTGATGTAAATCATGGATCACGATCAAACTAAATTGATTTATTTTCTCCATACAATCTTCTAACTTCATTTATATTAATTTTTTCAAGGATCTCTAGTTTAAAATCCTCCCTTATTGCAAGGAAATGTAAATATTTTGTATGTTGGTCAATAGTTACCCATATTGTATCATTATTTTTAGAGTTTTGGGTAATCCATTGACAACATCCACAGTAATGTCATCTCATTTCCATGTATGAATTGGAAGAGGTTGCATGAATCTTCTTGGTTTTTCTCTTTCTACCTTCACTTATTTATAGACTAAATATCATGATACATAATCATAAATTTCATGCATCATATTATCCCACCAAAAATTTTCTTTCAAATCACTGTATATCTTATCTCTACTTGGGTGTACTGAGAAAATGAAACTATGAGAAACATCAAATAACTCCATTTTTAGTTATGGTATAGAAGGAACACATAGCCTCCTACCAAATTTCTGAATTCATTCTTCATACATAAGTTATTCCAACTACACATCATTCACAAAAATAATTTTCTTTTGAAGATTCTACTCATTAGACTAATAACATTTAATCATATTTAATAAATATGGTTTGGGTAAGAACCCGTGTTTTTTCAGACATCAGTTTTGAGTAGAAATTCAAAATTTTTCTTTCGGATTCTAATGAGGGGTAAAATGGAATTTTCCTCTAGTAGATGATCTTGGATATATTCTCTAACCAATACGTTAGTTCTCGAGTATGGTGTTCACCCTAATACAATAGTTTGGTATAAAATCTAGGAATTAAAATTTGGTATGAGTAATTAATATTTAGTATTCATTAATTAAATATAAATTTATTCACACAAGTTCATTTGGAAATATCTTTTGAATGGATTGTAGGAATGAGATTCTGTCTTTATCGATCAGTCAGAAATGTGGATATTATCCACGGAAATTCCTAATCATGAGTTGGGTTCTGGGGCTGTCTCAGGCCCCTTTTTTTCTTTTTCTTTTTCTTTTCAACATTTTCCTTTTATTTTATTTTTTATTTCCTCTACATCTCACGTACACCCATTGATGGGATTTGTGTTGTAGGCCCTAGAGAAGAGTGGGATAGGGAGTAATATATGGAGAGAGGATGATAGTTAGGAGTTTTTATGAATCCTTTGATTCATTGGATCAATGTGAGATGATCGTAGACTGAGGAATCGACCCAAGATTCGGTGGTTTCTGTCCAAAGGTAGGCCGTTTTTACGATTTTTCACAACAAACCTTTAGATTTGTTGTTTTCAAAATAGAATCTCCTATTATGCTTTCTAAAGTACCCTAGATGATGGAACTATTGATTTTGGGGTATAAATGGGGGTTACGAGCAATCTAAGAGTTTCCAGTTCGGGGAAACAGGGCGACACAACATATAGTTTAGGGTGAAACGAAATGTGTTCTTCCCATTCATGGAAGATGATGTTTTAAGGATCACACACCATGTGTGCGGTATATATTCCATATAATGATACTCTCCCATGTATCCAAATATCCCAGATTTTCTAACCGTGTAGGGGTACACAGATGTACGGATTACATGGTCATACCCGTTGTAGGGTGACACACTCTGTATAGGTACACAGCTTGGCCAAGTAGACATCTAGGCCTGTTGAGGGACATAGTCTTATACCCCATGATGGTTACATTCTGTTTAACCATTTCACACACTGTGTACCAAGGATTTTCACACACCCAAGCCAGCAGAAGTACACAGCCATGTGAGAGCCTGAGAGTACATGACATGTATGGTCTTTACACGTCGTGTACTCCTCTCCTGGTACCGTTCGAGTGTCTTTTCATGTTTCATGCCTTGATGTAAAATATGTAATTGTGATTAGTCAATTCTATGTATATTTCTATTTATATCATGATGGTGAAACCCATAGATTCCTCTATGGACTCTTAATAGTTGTTTTGGGAATTATCTAAATGGCAAGGTTCTTCCTCCAGTTAGCATTTTTAGTTGTCTCCTAAGAGTGTGACTAGACCGTGAATGATCGTTTGGCTATTCAAAACAACCTAGTGGAGACCTTTGATCTGAGATGATCTATTCTCTATCTTTTATGACCTATGATTTATAGGATGTTCCCCTTGTGAGTTTTTCCCTTCTATCCTATGAGGCCATGTGAACAGAGGATTTAAAGGATCCCTTGTGAGATGCCTATGATTATATGATAATCTATGGAGTCCCTTATAGGATCCCTATACATTTGTTTCATTTCAAGGATCCCCATTTTAGGATACCTTAGTCTTTCTAAATTTTTAAGGGATCCCCATTGTTGGATGCCTCTATTTTTTACTGTGAAAGGATTCCCATTGTAGGATTCCACAATTTCTTACCATTATAGGATTCTAGGTTGGATTCCTACTTTACCATTAAAGGATTCCCATTTTAGGATTCCTCTATGTCATATAATTAGAGGATTCTAAGATGGATTTCTAATTTAATGTTACAGCTACAAATCCCGAGTAGGATTCCTCCACTTGTGTTTACTTGAATGATACTGAGTGGGATTCCTTTCAGTGCCTGGTTTGAGGGACCTAGCGGGTTACCTTTGTTTTACCGACACTAAACTATCATATCGGGTTTTGGTATAGATAGTGTTTGCGTGTCACCTAGAACTTCTGCTGAATGTGTATGCCCATGGGGATATGGCTGCAGTGTTGGGTTGGGTGTTCCGGCCACCCTCACTATTTTTTAATACCTAAGTTGGTTTTTATAATACATTCATGCTTACAATAGGTTCTTCCAAGATGGTGTCTATTGAGCCTAGTGTGAGAAATATTTCATTCTTGTTGGGATGCCTGGACGTGCTCTCATGGTATCAAGATTTTAATCCATTCTTCTCTGATGTTTACTGGTGACACGAGGCTGAACCTGGGACATGGTTATTGAGTCGTATGTGTGTTTGTATGCCTTGAGTGATATTTTGATTCCCCATTGTAGGAATTCTTTTAACAAACTCATATGCTAGTGATGGGTGATTGGGATGATTATGCTCTCCTCAGCATGTGATGGCTAGCTGTGTATACACATGCCCTATAATGGAATTTGAATGGTTTACATGATTGGGTACAGTCATGTGTAATGAAAGAAATGGTTTGAATGCTTTGATGATTTGATAGATTCCAAATATTTTTTATGTGGTAGTGGGTGTCATTATTTATGTATAACCCTTGGGTATTTATTACGTGGTATTCTTTGGGACTTGATACCTTGTGGATCCAGTTTTCTCGGACCCACATAGGACATGTTCTGTAGACATGACCCTAGGACCCCAACTAGTGCCTAGACTGAGTTTCCACTTAGACTCCCATAGGACTCGATGTGGTGTCCTTGGAAGAGTTCCTTGTATCCAGCACTTCTGGTCTAGACATCTGATGTGGATTCCCTGGACAAGTTCCATGGATCCATCCCTTCGTGGTCTACACTTTTCTTTAGGATTCCATGGATGAATTCCTTGGATCTGTCCCTTCATGATCTGACACTTGATTATACTTCATGGACACGGTATTTGTGATCATTACAAGATTGACCATTGGAATATGTTATTCTTGTTTCTGTGATTGGACATGAGTACCAGTGATCCCAGGTTTGAAGAGTTTACCCTATGGTGACGTAGCTTCTCAAAGACTTTTGGACATTGTCCAAAGCATGTATATATCCATTGGGATTATGTTCCCAGATATCAACTTAATGGTACATGACTTGAGTGGAATGACCTCCAACTCAATTCCCATACATAGGATTTCCAGGCGATTAGAGTTACAAACCTAAGGATCAATAGTTGTTGGATTATATGTTATTTGATACACTTATGCATGTTTGTCATATCTATGTATGTATGAATATCTATGGAACTATACATACATACACCTATAGATATGAAAATACATGGTGTCACTTACCTATTTGATAGGGATTATGGACCCTGGGTTCAATTTTGGGTTCACGTTTAGTTTTTCTTACCTTTTGGTAGTGTCTCAGCGAGGCTGAGTAGTTTCAATTGCATACACTTTTAGCAGAATAGATATAGGTTTCTTATTGGGGTGTCCTATTTAGGTTTTTTCTCACCCCTAAAGATGTGCCTCGGTGTACATGTTAAACTAATTTCTACTTTTTAGGTTGATCATGAGTGGAATGGTTGATCGGGATGCGCCTCATAGTTTCATGTTCGAGCGAAGCTGCTCATGAGTTCTTCTGATTGGGATAGTGCAGTTCAAAAGTGTATGGAGACCGAGTATGTGGTCTGTCTCAGAGTTAGTAGTAAAACCATGTGCTTTTACATTAAAATTATTTTGTAATATTGTATCTATATGGTTGTCCTAGTGGGTGATCACTGTTTCTTTGCATTTTATAGATATTCGGGCTTTAACACATTTCATTTATTATCACATCATGTTATATTTCCATTTTTTATTAATTTTGAACTCTATTTTCATTCTACAATGTATGATATATATATATATATATATATATCTTTCTATTGTTTGATAATCTAATATTAGTTCACAGTATTCCCACTATCACACCCTAGGCCCTCGCTGCTAGTCAGCGGCCTCTAGAATATGAAGAGTCTTTCTTAAGGCCTTATAAACCACTGGCTTAGAGCACCCGTTTAGTGGAATCTGGGTCGGGATGTCACAAAGTAGTATCAGAGAAATTATTTTTCCAATCCTTTATTATTTGGGATGTGGTAGAGAGGAGTATTATAAATTTGTTGGAAGTTGTGATGGATATCAGATAGGTGCTTTGATAACACATGTTCCGATAAGAAGTAACATGTTGTGTGGATGTTATGATTTACAATGTATCTATGCTTCTTGGCCATTAGTAAGATTCTAGGGATGGATTGTGACTCTTAGACAATAAAGGCTAGAGGTGTCCTATGCATCATACTATGCATGTAGGATTAACATCATATAGCACTGCTAGTGTGTGTTTTTACTAACAAGTAAGTATTTTTAGCCTACTTACATATATATCACATTGATGGTGGGTTATATGAATCTACATTGATGAAAGTTTTTATGAGGATGTTGACTCAGTTCTCATGCACAGGAGGTGCAGTGACCAAGAAGGTCGATGTGGCATGTTATGCCTTTTTATTAAACCACTATTAGGGTGTCGTTTATCAATTATATGGTTATCTAGTCAGATCGCTGAGTATAATTCCAATATATACCTAGAATTTTATTGTGAACTAGACCTACATGTGGTATTTCCCCAGAAAAATACCTGACGAGTGTCAGTTCTGTTTCTCTCCTGCATTGGTTGTGACCTCCAAGGAGGAGTTCCTTCTGAGGATGCTTAGTGAGAAAAAGCGGCTTACAAGACATGTTTTCAGCTTTGATCTTTAATTTTGGTGGTAATTACTCGATTTTGAGAGGTTGGATTTTCTGGTCTAGGTGTTTGAAACATTTGACCCATGTGTGATGGTTTTATGTAGGGATAGGTGGGATACCTAGAGACCCTTAGTTTAGACTTAGACCCTAATGGGTCGATGTCTATCTCATTCTAAGAAACCTACGTAAGAGGATGGCCCATGTTATTTCAGTTCCGTTTTTCTAGTGAACTTGTTTTTACACTCATTTCAAGAATAAGGAATGATATGTGTTTTATTTTTTTTATAATAATATGGATGCCTCCATATTTTGGCGAAGAACCTTGGGTGATTTTTCTTTGAGATTGGATTTTACAGGTATGACTATTTGGGTGGCTGGTCTGGTCAACGAGTGTTCTTATTCTATTTCTAAAATGTTCATAGTGCAGGTAGACGGTCGTGACTAGAATAAAACCATGTGGTGGGTGGTTTTCAAATAAATCAGGGCACAGTTGAGGTGCTCAATTTTGAAGAGGAGTTCCAAGGGGACTTCTTGTGTGAGGATACTGATGTGTAATGTTGCATGGTCAGCTTATCCTTGTGGTGGATGACTTACTAGAGTGTGAGTTAGGTTTTAAAGGAACACGATGGATACACATGGTATCATTTGAATCTAAATTAGTGAGTGGTTAGGTGCGAGGTGAGAACAAATTTTTTTAATACTTTTAATGGGTTTGGATTCTGGAAGTTGTGTTAGAATTTCAATTCATGGTAGAGGTGGTATTGTGAAATGTTGGGGTATCATGAGACGGTTGACCCGTGGATGAGTCCACGTAAGGTTTAGATAGGATGTGAGAGTGGATTGAAGAGAGATGTATATTCCATGGTGGAATCTTAGTGTACTCATATTAGGGATTATATTTTTCTATCTTGTTTCTTCTTGAGTATGTTAAGAGAGTGTTGGCCCTACGTTGACCTCATTTTCTTCTAAATGTTTTTCCTTGTTGAGTATGGGATCATGTTGATGTTGCGCTAGAGAATCTGTGTATGGTAAGGAATTTGGTGGGGAGTACACCATTGGATTTTTGAGGGTGATGACTACCGTTTTCGGTTCAACATTGTTGTTCTCTATGGGTCATTGGGCTTGTACTATGCTATTGAGATGATGATAAGGATATTCCTATGGTGGGGAGTACCAGATCGGTCATAGTTGAATGTTTTCTGTGTTGGTGGTGGTTATTGATTCTGTAAGGATAATTATTGGATAGTCCATATAATTTTGTTGTGAAGATTCTTGGATTGAGAGCATGGTTTTTTGTCTTTTCAACAGGCTTCTAAAGGATAGAAATGTTTATAGTGGGGAGTTTTTAAGAACCCGTGTTTTTTTCAGGATGCAGTTTTGGGCATAAATTTTAATTTTTAATTTTGGATGCTTATATGGGGTAAGATGGTCATTTTACCTAGAAAATGATCTTCAATAATTCTTATTACTACTCTATTGGTCCTATAATATAGTGTTTACCCTAGGATATATGTTTGATATAAATCCAAGCTGTTTGATTTTTTGCGAAATAATGTTTTTCAAGGGATGAGGCTAAAGCCTCAATTTAATTATTAAAGAAATAACAACCTTTCATCTATGTATAGGGAGACCCATTACATATCCCAAAATCCAAAGGCCAAGTGGCCTAAATACAAGGAATGAAAGCCCATTTTTTCCCAAAGGGTCCTTTAGTGAAAAGTACGACTATATTACCTGTGCTCCTACACTACTGTTATAGTACCCTATGGATTGTCGGATTTATAATTTGACTCCTCCATTAATTCTAGAATGGGTATTTTCGACTTGGGGATGCCTAAAATCGATTCGGGTGTCAAGTTAGGCCTGAGTCACTTTTTATTTTCTTTTTCTTTTCATTTTTTCCTTTTGTTATGCTTTTACTTTTTCTTCCTTATACTTCTCATGTATTCCCCTCAATTGGATTTGGGGTCACATGACCAATAGAGGAGAGGGAGATGGAGGTATATAGGGAGAGATGAAGAGAGGGAGGAGTCTTTGTGAATCCTTCTACATGATGGATCAATGTACAATAATCGTGGGCCGTGAAAATGACCCATGTTTTGGCGGTGTCTACCCAAAGATAGGTTGTTTTAATTATTTTCCTTAATATCCCATTTTAATTCATTGTTTTATAAATATAACCTCGTATTATGATTGAAAATGGACCCTAGATTCTTAATCTATTGAATTTGGGGTTTAAATGGGGGTTGGGGTTGATCCAAGAGTTTCCCATTCAGGGAAACCATGTGACATGGTGTGTAGTCCAGGGGTGACACATTGTGTTCTTCTCATTCAAAGAAGATGTAGTTTTAAGGAGTAAACATCATGTATGGTGTATATATTCCATGTACTGATACTCAGTAATGTTGTCTAGTATCCGGTCTTGTCCCCCCCCCCCCCCCCGTGTAGGGGTATATGTCCATGTCGAGTACAAGGATAGACCATGTGTAGGGTAACACGTTGTGTAGAGGTACACGGCTTGTCAGGTATATGTCCAGGCTAGTTGAGCGACATGAGCATGTACCTCATCTTGGGTACATGACATGTACCTAGGGTTTTCACACACCTAGGCAGGTGGATGTACACAACCATGTGGGAGCTTGATGGTACATGCTATGTATGGTCTCTATATGTCATGTACTTCTCTCTTAGTACCCATTGCTGTTATTTTTCAATATCATGCCTCAGTGTCAGATTTGGATATTTGAGTAGTCTATCCTGGGCAGTTTTTCACATGGATCATGATGGTGAAACCCGTGGAGTGTTATATGGAATCCTAATGGGGTTTTATTCATTATCTAAATAGATAGGTTCTTCCTCTAGTTATTGTTTTCAGCCGTCTCCTAAGAGTGAGAACAGAGTGTGAATGATTGGTTGGGTGTTCATACCAACCTAGTTGAGACCTTTGATTTGATATGATCTAAGAGATATGTCTTGTGACCTATGATTTTTAGGATGGTATCGTTGTAAGATGTTCCCTTTTGGCTTATGAGGCTGTCAGACCAGATGTTTCTAAGGATCCCCTGAGGGATGCATGTTCTTATACTCTAATCTATGGAGTACCTTGTAGGATACCTAAACATGTGTATCAGTTTGAGGATCGTTGTTGTAATATTCCCTAGTATTTCAGATCATTTAGAGTATCCTCATTGTAGAATACCACTGATGCTTACTGTTAGAGGATCCTCACTATAGGATACCTTGGTTGCTTACCATTAGAGTATCCTGAGTTGGATTCCACATTTACGGTTAATGTTACGGATCCTATGTAGGGTTCTATTTCTTGTGTTTACCTGAAGGATCCTATGTACGATGCCTTTCAGTGGTTGTATTGAGGGACACAAAATTTCTCATTGTTTTACCGAACTTGAACTGTTACATTGGGTTTTGGTAGATATGGTGTTTGGATGTAACCTTGAACCCATGCCGAACTTGTAATCCCACAGGGTTGTGTCTGGAGTATTGGGTTGTTTATTTTGTCCACCCACCCTTATTTGTTTATACATGACTTGGTTTTTCTGATGCAGTAGAATTTTCCAGTGGTTCTACCTGGTTGGTGGCTATTGAGCCTGATGCAATGTGTCTTTCTTGCTTATTGGGATACCCAGACGAGCTCTCCTAGGATACATATTTTATGAAATTCTTATCCAATGTTTATTTGTACCCTAGGTTGGATCCTAGGACTTGTCTATTGATCCACGCATTGGGTTTTATTCTTTATGTGATGCTTGGATTCCCTGTTGTATGAATTCCATGGATGGAATAATTAGTTTGTGATATGTAATGGGGATGATTATGTTATCCTTAGCTTGTGATGACTGGTTGGCTATACCCATGTCTTAGGATGGAATGTGAATGGTTTACCTGTGACTGTATACTCATGTGTAATGAATGAAATGGTTTGAATGCTTGACTGGTTTAATTTATGCCATGGTCTTATCTCCATGGATCTATAATGTGATAGTGGACACCTTGGGTTGAGTATACCCTATAGGTCATGATTTTATGGGATGCCTCAGGCCTGTCTACCTCATGGATTTGGATTTCGTGGCATCACGTAGGATATATAATGTTGACAGGCTCCTAGGTCCCCAACCAATGCCTAGACCGAGTTTCCACATGGAATCCCATGAGAATCAATTTGAGTTCCATGGATGAGTTTTTTAGAACTAGCCCTTCGTGATCTATACATCTAATGTAGATGCCTTGTACTAGTTCCTTGGATTCATCCCTTTGTGGTCTACTAATTTCTTAAGGATTTCTCAGACGAGTTCCTTGTACCTAACTCTTCAGTGCCTAAACCTTGATTATAAAGCATGACCATTATGGTTATGATAATTACAAGATTGTATGTCGGTATATGGTATCCTTGTTTCAGTTATTGGAGGAGTGTAATGGTGAACACAGATAGGACGAGTATCATCTATGGTGACGTAGCTTGCTCAAAGACTTTCTATAATTGGATGAAGTAGGTATATGTGGAATGAGATAATGGACCTAGAGATAATTCTAATGGCACATATCTTGAGTGGCATGATGTCTAACTCAGTTCCCTTGCTTAGGATGTTCAGGAGATCAGGATTACGGACCCAAGGATCGACTGTTGTTGGATTTTATTTTATTTGTTACAACTATGCATTAATGTCATATCTGTATATGTATATATTGTTATGGAACTATAAATTAATATGCCAATTCATATAGACATACATGTTGGAACATTACTAGTTGATAGTTCTTACAGACCATAGGTCCAACTGTGGGTTTACATTTTGTTTTTCTTACATTTTGGTAATGTCTCAACAAGGCTGAGCAGTTGCTTTTATATAAACTTTTAACAGCACAGTTATAGGTTGCTTGTTGTGGTGGCCTACTGAGTTTCTCTCTCACGCCTGCACATGTACCTCAATGTATGTGTATACCTTATATCTATCATCCATGTTAATCATGAGTTGCATGGTGGATCGGGATGAGGATCATAGTTTCATGTTCGAGCAAATCTCCTCATGATTTCTTATGATTGGGCTTGTAAAATTATAATGTTTCTAGAGAATGGGTATATGGTCTGGCTAGGAGTTTGTAGTAGAACCATTTACATCTACATTCATCTTCTTTTTTACTATTTTATCTATATGGTCATCACAGTGGGTGATCAGTGTTGTTTTGTATTTCATAGTTCTTTGTTATTTCCAACATTTAATTTATTATCACAGAAAGTTCCATTTTAGTATTTTAATACTTCCTCACTATGTTTACTTTTTTCTATGTATGATACGAATTTATTTTTCAACAGTTTTATACTCCGATATGAGAGAATAGTCTCCCCACTACCACACCATAGTCCATTACTACTAGTCGGTAGCCTCTGATGTATAGGGAAACATGCTTGAGACCTTGTAACCTAAAGACTTAGAGCAACAGTTCAGTGTCATCTAGGTTATGAAGTTACAGTTGGGAAAAATTGATAAAGTAATTATGTTTCATCATTTTTTATAATTCCCATATCCTTCCTCACTATATCCACATACATAGGAACCATGAAAATCCTAATTTTGTTTCAAATTCAATGATCCTTCCTGATAAATAAATCTTCTACATTATTCACTTTCCCATTGAGGTAGTGTATTGCAAAATAATAATCATAGAGTAGTTAGATCTGTCGCCTTTTCCTATTTTTGTGTTCTTTGTGTGAGAAGATATATTTTAATCCCTTGTGATCTTTATATATCTCTCATCATTCATCATAATTATTATGTATCCATATTATCAAGAAAATGATTACAACTACTAACTAAATATCATGATTTGGATAGTTTTGTTAATGATATTTTAACTACATTGATGCATATGTGATAACTACATAATTCTATATAAGGACACAACCAAGTCCTTTATTTGATGCATCATTTTAAATCACAATCCACCAGGTCCAGATGGTAGAGTCAAGATTGAAGAATTTACTAACCTCTTTAATTCTTTAAAAAATTATACACAATGTTGTGTCCATACAAACAGAACCCTTTTACGAGTAATCTTGGTTAACCTTTTAGCTAATCAATCAATGTTCTGAATGAAACGCCAACAATAACCTTATAAAACTTAAAACTATATACCTCAATTATGTTCATTGGAGTATTTCATTCCTGAACTACCTTTTTTTATGTAGGATCAACTAAGATTCCATCTTTGGAGACAATGTGGCCATGAAGAAATAATATTTGAATCCACAACTCACACATTCTAAACTACGTGTATAACTCATTTCTTTTGATATTCTTAATAACAATGTGAAAGTGATTATCATGATCATCGTAGATTTTGGAGTATACCAAGATATCATAAATAAATACCACAACAAATCAATGAACATATTTCATGAAAACTATATTAAATTGATCTATGAAAACATATGGTTTATTAGTATTCACAAATAACATTACTATAAAAACATAATGCCCATGCACAGTTAGAAATGTTGTCTTTGGAAAATCGTTTTTCCTCACACACTACGGATGATATCTAGATTGAAGGTCAATATTCAAAAAAATATTTTTCTTCCTGAAGTTAATCAACTATTTCATCATTGTGAGGAAGAAGATAATTATTCTTTATCATAATAGCATTGATCTCCCTATTGTCAATGTATGTCCTCATAGATCAAATTTTACTTTAAAAAAATAACAGGAGCTCCCCATGGAGAAACACAAGGGAGAATAATTCATTGATCACTCAATTACTCTAGTTGTTTCTTTGGTTTTACTATTTCCATAGTGGGAATTCTATACGTAGTCTTTGATATAGGCCTTTCATGAGGAATGAAATCAATAGAAAAATCAATTTCCCTCTCTGGATGATTTCTAGGTAAATCCATTGGAAATACATATATGTATTCTTGCACAATAGGTACATCCTCTATTTGAATATTTCATTCCTCATCCATAGATATTATTTTATCTTAATCCTCAATAATTTCATTCATTGGATCTATTTGGGGTGGATCTTGATAAGAATTAAATGATGAGGTTTCTACTTTAAAGATAATGAATTCTAAATCATTCTCAAAAATTGCAACTTCCTTCTTCTTGAAATGCATTTTTTCATCATAATTTGAAATTCAATCCATAAAAATAATTATATCAAAATAAATCATGGGTATTATGAAAATGTCATCAACCACATCATTTTTATATTTCATAACAGGTATTTATCGACATATCTTTGTGGAAATGATACTTCACTTGGTATTTTTTTTGAAAACTACTTCATTATATCAAATTAGAAATTACTAATTTTCATGGAAAACTAAGAAGATATAAAAGAATGAGATGATCCATAATCAAATAAATAATTTGACAAGTTTGAGGAAATAATTAAAGTACCTTCAATGACATCATTAAGAACTTATACTTTAGCTGTTGTGAACAAATAATCTTCTACATTCTCCACAGTCCTTCTCTGAGGAAAGTTTCCTTGATTGTTAGGAAGTTAATATGAATATTGTACCATCTCTTTAAAATTATATCACTGAACATTTGAATATTCTTTCATTCCCTTGAATTCACGAGCTTGGAGGCCCATTTCTCAACAATTATAACAAACTCTCATTCCCTTCACGAAATTTTAAGGGTATGTTACCCTAAACTTACTACAAGGTGTAAATTTAACACTTCCCTTTTTCCCAAATTACTTATTTAATTTTCTAGAGGTTTTATCATCCCTCTTATTCTCTTTCATTCCTTAAATTCATAATCCATATAGATTTATTTTATCTATCTTGATATCACATGAGACTATATCTTTCAATGATGAAAAATTCGAGGAGACTAGTTTCCTTTTGAGGAATGGTTTTAAACCATAAAATAATCGATCGATAGAACATAATCCTTTGAGTATATATGTTGTACATATCATGCCTTTCTAACCTTGAAAATTTGGATTCATACATCACTACATTTTCATCCTCTTATCTTAGACCAAATAATTACCTCTCCATATATACTCGATGTTTGCAAGGAAAATATCATTCTAGAAAAATTTCCTAAAAATTCCTCCATTCCATATTTTCAATCCCTTTATCCTCCTTGGTGTTCTGAATAAATATCCACCATTAATCAATATCTCTTAATAGATGATAAAGGTTCATGACAACCTTCTCCCTTTCATTACGTCCCAAAGCGATAAATATATTTTATAAGGAACTTATCCACTTATTTTTTATGAATGGTTTTATAGTCCCATTAAATAATGGAGTATATTTTATCATAAAGAATACTAAAATTGATCATCCACATTATGGATTCAGATGTTCGATATGGTCAAGGTTATTTTTCATGTCATGAGTCAACTGTCCCATTATAGTTATATGTTGCTCATCACCAGTCTCATCTTCAAAACCAACATCATTATTGTTCATGAAAGGGAAATCCATACATGGGATATGTGTGTTGATGTAGTTTACATTCCTCAAATTAGGCACTATTTATAAATAATGGAATACAATAAAAAAAATTATGAATCACAATGTATAATGTTGAACTAGAAAAACACTTCAAAAGTTGAAATTTTATTTATGCCTAATTGTGTAATCCTAATAATGGTTTCTTTTGGTAAATATTTATATTTTAATCTTATATAATGGTTTTCAAATAAAATTGGAATTATTTTAAGTTTATCCCCCATTATTGTCAAACCAAATTCATAGTAAGGCCCATTGTTATGCACCAAGTTACCCAGAGTCAGGCTCAGAACACCTTTTCAGAGTTTTTACTCTTAGGTACATTTGTGCCAGAACCAATTCCCCTTGTAGTATCCATACATTGATGAATTTTCTAGGAATATGAAAATAATATATAAATTACCAAAATTATAGGATGTTCTTGTATTCTTATCCTAAAAATTATGTACTTGGGTTTTGTTCGCTAATCTACTTTTCTAAATCTAGTTTCCAAGGTTCTAATAAACATCCTAAGAATCCAATTGCAAAGATCTAGAACCCAATTTCCAAAAACAAGTGCCTTATATTTATACCGTTTTATGTTTACAAAGAATAACATCCCAATATATCGAATTGTTTAGTAGTTTTGGAAAATCAGATACAAACATAATCTCTACATTACAACATATAAGGAATTAAAACATTGAAACACATCTGGAGAAATCTATAACTCCTAGATTATACATGAATGTCACTCATAATATTTACCTTTTCATACTACGGGAAAATGAAACATATGAAACGTGTGATCTTATATTCTTAGTAAGGGTAAATAATATTGCAGAATAATAATTAATAATGTATTCTAAATAAATAAAAGTATTCATATCATTAAAACATAATCATGATCAAAATATGATATGAATGAAATATAAATAAGTAATAACAAAATAAAACATAACCATGGATATGATACATGTTGTGTAATCAAATTTACTATCAATCAGTAGTTTCATAATGTAGGAATTCATAATGCGGGGCATCATAACCATACTCTCAAGGCTTCATACAAAGACAATACATAAATGGGTAAACACCCAAACACGTTTTTCTCATGAGACCTATGGATGAACCAAAGGGATATAGTGGGGGCCAATCAACACTTACTCAGTCAAATGAATTCTTCATATGAAAGGGGGGAAACATAATCCATATATAATAACATATAAAATGTAAATAACTTTCCCCAATCATTATATAAAAACACTAACCATTCTGAGTAATATAGTGAATGCTATCAAGATAGAGCATCAAAAATCAATATATGTATAAACCATTAAATAAATTATGGAATATGATATCATAAATTATTAATCCAAATTAAACAATAAAATAAATAAGTGTGTTGAAACAGAGGAAAATATCATTATTAAACCCATTGGGTAATGCTTGAGAGAAATACTCTTTTACTTTAAAAAGAAGTTTTCTTTAGGAAAAATATTTGTATAAAACTCAAAGTGAACTAAGATAATTTTTCATAATGATATTATAGATTTTATAATAATATCAGTTCATAAAATAGATTATGTAGTGAAATTGAATCTAGGTAATAATTCAAGAATTTCCATTGAATCAAGCTAGTTTATCCTGAAGAATTTGAGAATGATCATTTTAAAACATGTAACTCACCAAAAAAGAAAGAATGATTCTGATTGGTACATATATATAGAACATTAAAATAGAATTTATGAGGAGTTAATTAGAAAAATTAATAATTTCATTAGGTGAAAGAGAGAAAAAGAGTAACCTAAATGATAAATGGAGTTTTGGGGAGAAACCCATACCTTATGTCTGAATGATTATTCACTTGATGTTAACATCATGGATAATCCAATAAAATCATTTAATTAATTAATTAATAACTTTATATAAATTTATTAGACATATTATAAATTTTTTATGTTTATTTATGGCCTATTAGATGAGATATAACATATAATTTTGTTGTCCAGGAGTATTCATTTCCTTTGTTTTAACAATCGATATAGTTATATATGAGTGTTGAAGTTCATGTGAAATGGGTATAATTCTCCATAATTGGAAATACATATTAATAATTATCATAAATAATTTTAAATGGTTATATATATAATTTGGTTATATGGTATAATGATGATTCCTTAGATAATAAATTTAGTGATAACCATTTTGATTATTGTGGTCGTATTTCGATCACCATGAACTAGTTTTGTTGTATGAATTAGTATTATGTATATATATATGTTACAAAACATTAAATGGGTTATAGTATATTTATTAAGTCTATTTTAACCATAATATGGTATTATTACTAGCCTTAAAGAATAAATTGATGAACGAAAACTCCTTGTCCCTCAAGTTTGAAAATCAGAACCTCCCAGACAATAATTTCATTTTTATAATAAAATACAGAGAGAGTATGGAGACTGATAAGGGATATTCCATTAACATGATATAATTCCAGTATTTAGATAATACTAGACATGTCATGATAATTTTGATAGTGGATGTGAGTATAGTATAATAAAATAAATAACATGAAAATAAACTAAATGAAAAAGAAGCGGATTTTACCTCTTGAATACTCCTCCTTGAGAACCACTTTAATGAGATTAGATTTGATATTTTGGCATGAACAAGATCTCATAGATGTAGGGGGATACTAGAGAAGAGGATTTGTACATAACTTTGAAATAATTAAAGTCTTAGAGGAGTGAGGAGAATATTGGGTTGAGTGTGGTATTTACAGTGGTGGAGAGGGGTGATTTCTCAATATTTTATTCATTATATTATTATTTTACACTAGAAAAGAAATAGAGTTGATTTTTGTGACTAAATATAGTAATAAGTGAATATGAGTTCAACCCATGGTTTATTAAATCATCCATGACTCATGTAATATTGTATTTATCTTATAATATATTTATACTGTAAATTTACATATTTTACTATTCACTTAAAAATCAAGTATTTCATAAAATTACCAAAAATTATCCCTATACATTTTTTGACGTGTAGAATTAAAATTTTAAATCTTTTTTATTGAAATAATATTTTAAATATGATAAATTTAATTTTTAATTAATATCATTGTTTATTCAATAAATGTGGTTTAAAATTTATAACTAATTCTATAACACTTTTGAAAATTAACTACGGTCTAATTAAATTATCCAAAAAATCATAGGTTTAAAAAATATTTATTTATGAATTCATTTTTTGAAAATTTATTTTCTTTTCAATGAATTTTATAATTTTATAATTATAATTAAATATTTATTACTCAAAAAAGAACCAACACATAATTATTAATTTTAAAAATATTCACTTACTTATATCATTTATCATACATTCATTTAAAAGGTGCCTGAATTTTATTTATACTTGCATGGGTCAGGTTACTATTTATAAGGGTTATATTTCTATTCAAAATGGTAACATTACTATCCAAAAGGTCCAAGTTACTATTCACTAAAAAATTATGTGGATCCTATGAGATTATGAATTTATTACTGATCACAACCACGAATGTTCATTTATAAAAATTAAAATCATAGAAGCGGATGAAATATGTTTCAAAGATATGTTATAACTATATTGTTTGAATAAATAATATAACATAGTGTTGTTTCATATAGAATCAGTTTTGTGTGCCGTAGAATTTATGTTAAATCCATTTTTAAATCCTTCGGGTGTTACATAGAACACTACTTGTATAAAACTATAACTTTTTTATAGAAATTTAAATTTTTCATGACCTTAGTAAACTATTTGTTTAACCTCCCTCACAATAAGATCAAACAAACAAAAGGATGACATCGTGGAGTTCACCACCATAGGAATAATCAATCTTATATGGAAATTTAATGAAATCAATAGAATAAAACAATTCCTAATATTCTAATGTTTGGAAGTTTAATATTGAAAAATGCATTCAATATCAATTTCACTGATTGATCAGGATGTTTTGAAGACTAAATATAAAAAGAGTGAAGTGTTTTTAATGAATTCAAAATGGATCTCACTAATCTATTTTGAATTCAATATAAAAAATGATCAGAAGAAAATAAATAATTTACCAACAGTATTAAAAATTCCAGAGCTTAATATTTTATCCATGAATTTGTACAAAAACAAGATGTTAAAAAATTCAATTACAGATGAAATAATGAAAAATTAAGGGAGAAGTAATCTCCCTCCTGGAAGAAAATGATGTTCCAAAAGTGATGCTTTCTTGCTAATGGTCTCCAAATATCCAGTCCCTATCATGCTTTCTTATTCTTGATGAATCAATACAGATGTGAATTAATGAGATCGAATCCAGATGAAATCCTATCTGCTTTGAATTTCTGAGTTCCTCCATTACATTCTTTGTTGGTAACCCATATAAAATTGTAACTCATCTATATCTTCCTCAAAGTCACCGAACATGTAATACATCATTGCTGAAAATCATCAATTGGATGTGAATATAGCATAACTCCTATAACTGAATGATCATATTGTTTCAAGACTTAATTTCGGAATGGTTCAGTAAAGAAAAAACAAACAATAATTAACAAATTAAATAATTTTTGTTATAAATATTTAACTTTTATAAATAAATATTCTTTTTTTTAATTATTATTATATTTTTGTAAGAAATAAATAAATAAATTTTATTTATTTTAAACTATTTTTTATTGTAATTAAAATTATTTTATTAACTATTCATTTATTTAATTTATTAATTAATTTTTTAAAACATTAATTTATTATTATTATTAATTAAATTATATAATTATTATTATTTATAATATATATATCTCTATGAATGATAATCATTTTTATTATTTTTTCAATGATTATTACCTGTTATTATTTTTACTTCTATTAATTTATTTAAAAATTTAATTATTATTTCTATTTTAGATTAATATTAAATTAATAAGGTTATTTGAATAAATTTTTAATTCAATTAAATTATTATTTAAATTAATTTATTTTATTTGCCATTTTATTATTTTTTATTTATTATATTTTAATTATTATCATTAATAATTATTTTTGATTTTTTTTGTTATTATTAATTAATGTAATTTCTCTTTTGTTTTCATTCTTATCTACGCATGGGGGTGTTCTTCCATGTTTCCGAAGCTGTGGTCAAGTCTCCAACTTCATAGCTACTCTCCTTTGGTGGCATCCCATCATCCTTGGAACCGCTTTCTTCTTCAACCTAGTGGATTGTTTTTCTCTTCCATGGTAGTATCCAAGGTGATCCATGAAACTTGGTCAATAGAAAAAATGAATCATATTACCTACAACGGTGGTCAAAAGTGGCATAATTCTTAGATCCAACAAGGGCTTATCTTCTCATCATCCAATTCAAGCGGCAAGGGTAGTATTGGCTTCGAGTGGATGCTTCAATATTTAAAAGAATATAGTTCTGAAAGAAAATATGACTGGGGAACCATGATCTAGTGGTTTAGTGATTTCATGTAGTGAAAAAGAGTTAATAGGGTTTTTCCAGAATTGGTTATATGAGGGTTTAGACTCATCGACTACACAATGTGGGTTTGGTGAGCACTCTCCTTCGTTAGGGTTGATGTTTGGTTGTGAGAATTGCAACGGTGGGAGGGGTTTTTGGTGGTGACTCGATGAGTCATGGTAAAAAAAATTATTGGATATTTTTTTGATAGTAAATTAAATAATTTCCTCTCATTATGCTAAATATGTTAATTTATAGAATAGTTGGGATTATATCATTCATTTGAAAATTTGATGGAAATCCCAGTTTTACCCTTTTAAAATTCACTGTAGTATTTTGGTGATAAATATTTTTAATTTAATTATATTTACTTAATCATTTTTAACTTTTTTACAGATTTAATGAGCTAAAGATTCTATTTTGGGCCTGGGATCTGGATCATGCATTTTGGTTGAGTAATTAGGCCATGAAGACAATGTGGGATTGAACTATCTAGATTGGAAATCACTTCATCATTTGGGTTGTATATCCATTATACAAACATGGATGAGGCCTCAATTTTGAGGGAAGTTCGGGGAAAAGATTATGGAAAAATTATTCTTCTCTAATTCTAGCCATTTCGTGCATTTTTTAGGGAAACTATGCAGTCTATGTGGGATTAAAAAATTTCTCTGAATCTCCCTTCTACAATTAAAAATGTTTTGTAACCCCAGTCGTCACCAATTCTATTTAAAGGATGATTTCACTCATTTGGAGGGTTCGAAGAGGCTAATAGAATGTGTGGAAGAATGGGTGGATCTTGGAAAAACCTCACAACCCTTAGAAGTAGTAAGTCATTGTGAAATGTTCTCTTCCAAGACGGCTCCCCTCTCCCACCTCAAATTTTTTTCCTTGTTTTTATGTCGGTGATGTGAATTTTCATCAATAAATATTGTGTATTATTCTCTTTTAATAATTATATTTTTCTTCAAGGGATGTAATATAAGAGTGGATATGATATTGGGTGTTCTCCAATAAATCCATTACTTATGAAAAATGTCTCCACAATGACAACTCCTCCCATGGAAGAGTGATTTCATTCGTAATGAATTTAATGCATACACCCTATATTTATTTATTTATTTTGAATTCATATATATATTGTAATTTATAAATATTTATCAATTAATAGAGTTTTAATTTCTATGGTACTCGATCGATTTTCACATGACCGCATGATCGGGACTGTGTAAATCATGTGAGTGAAACCTCAATCGCAAAATCTAATAAACATGGGATAGAATTTTAGGGTTCAAGTCTCATCCAAAACTCAATTAATTCTCTACTCCATGAGGGATTTTATTTCTTTATTGTCCACTGATCATAATATGAATTTTGGATCACAAAGAAAGGCATGGTGTTGCATTTAGATATCCCGAAGTTAACATAGGGATCATTTTTTTAAAATATTTGTGGTCTTGTTAATTTCTATTGGGTTTGGGGGTTTAAAATATTAGAGGATCATAATTGAATGAATTATAATCCTATGGGATAATAATAACTTAATTGTGAAGGCGGTATATTAGATCAAATATGTCTTCTCATATAGGTATTTTTATGGAAACTGTGTCTTTGATTTTTCTTATTTTTTGTTTAGTTTATCGTCTGAAAGTCACAAAACCACCCCCATCTTTTGTTTCATTTGTTTTCAATTATTTACCTTTTTTTGTTATCCTAAAGACTATTAAAGGGTTTTTAATTTACTTCCTCCATGAGAGAATGTCCTAGGTCATCCACTATGCTGCACATAGTTAAATCACAATTTTTTTTTGAGAGCGTGTGTGAGAACACTCATCAAATTGGAATCATTACTGGGGAGGAATGTTTTTTATTCAACCAATTTTATGTATGTTATTTTTTCTTATATTCAACTTTGTTTATCTTCTTCTCCTCCATTTTATTTTCAATTATTTTTCCCCACCACTTTTTTTCATTCCATCAATTAAAACCTCATTTAATGATTTTGGTGACCACTTCTTTTAGTTTCTCTCTTTTATAGGATTTATAATATGATCTCATCCTAAGGAACTCGTTGATATAGACCCTATGATTGATTTTTCCTTAGGGATAGAATCAAATGATCTTAGTCTATAAGAAGTTTCAACATTTACCCAACTGGGGAATTCCTCCATTCTGGTAACACTAAAATTAGAAATATTTCTATATAGAACCTTTAAAAAGAACCAATGATTGAAAATAATGGAAATGAACTTAATAGAACTGTTTGAGAATTGGATGAACCTGATGTTAACTATTAACCAAATTTCATTGCATCCCAAATCTCAAATCAGACATTGAACTGAAATCCGGGTTAGTTCACCTGATTCCAAAATTTCATGGAATCTCTTGTGAGTAACCTAATAAACACCATAAATAATTTAATGTGGTTTACTCAAAAAAACCTAGAAATTTATATGAAGATCAAATCAAACTAAAATAATTCTCATTCCCACATCATTGACCTGCAGAATATTGGATGTCTTATTTACAACCTGACGATGAATCTTGATGGAATTATTTGAAATGTCTTTTATTACAGATTTATTTCTAGAATCAAGGACAAATTCCATTAGAAAGGATATCTTAGTGATAAAATACGCACATGGGGAGTAATTTTATGAGTATTGGTATGGATTAATGAAGTTGTGTGCAAGCAATCTACATCAATAAATCTAGGATCAACTCCTCGTATAGTACTTTTTTGAAGGACTCAAACCTATGGAGAGAATCATGGTGGAATCCACATATGGAGGATCATTGGTTGACAAAAAAATAGTATCCTCACTAGAGTTGATTTAAAATATTGAATGAAACTCACAACAATTTGTTTATCGAGGTACACCACATGTCAGGGTAGTACATAAAGTAAGTCCACCTTCTCTTGAAAATCTTTTAATTGATACTGTGTTAGAATAATTAACCACTATAGTGAGACAAATTTCTTTAGCATAGAAGACATCCCATCCCTATCCTTCACGGCCTTGTGGAATTTTCACTGAGACAGGCCACCCAATTGATTATTGCCCCAAATATAAGAAACAACAGATTGTGCAGTAGTGTTTCTTGGGAGACCATATTTACAGCAACAAAAACCATATCCCCAAAAGAATTTTTATTCCTTTTCACCAACAAACAACCAAGGTTGGAAGGATCAATTATACATGACGTATGCCTCTAAACAATAAAAGACCCCCTTTCAAAAAACCTCTTGTATCCTCCACCCTACCAGTAGAGTTTCCAGTAACCCAAATGGATATTTGATGCCCAAGAATCAGAAATCCAACAATAAGAGTCTTCTCAAGATTATAATATAGATGATCTTGAGAAAAAAATTCTTAATCAACAGAATGATTTGAAGATTCAAGGTTCAGAGATGAGAGAGTTGAAGACAAAAATGAGCCAGATTTCCCCCACCCTCAATGAACTGTTAAGTAAGAATTATGGAAATCTAACTTCATAAACTACTCTTAATCAAATCGGAATGTCAATTCCATCACATTGTGAAGTGGGAAGCAAACAAATGATACATCACCACCCACCATTCCACTAGGATTCACCTCCTCTCTGAAGAGTCTCTATTCAAGAAAAATCGACGAGAAACCCAATGAGATAGATAAAGGTAAGAAAAATATTGATGATGTTCCTCCTAAACCCCTTTCTGTTCCATAAAGAGTTATAATAACCAAGAATAATGTTGAAGAGGTGACGAAAAAATAATTTTGGGATACATTCAAGTGTATGGAGATCAAAATCCCTCTACATGAAACCATCAAGAAAATCCCAAGGTATGTGAAATTCTTAAAATAACATTGTACCAATCAATGAGGGCTCAAGGGAAATGAGAGGATCAATCTTGGAATAAATGTGTTAGAACTAATTACACTAACTATAGAAATTCCAACAAAGTTCAAGGATACCGGGACATTCACTATCCCATGAACCCTATAGGAGTTACACTTTTCTGATGATTTATGTGATTTAAGAGCTTCCATAAATGTGATGCCTCACTCTGTATTATTTTCATTAAAAGTTGGGGTGTTTAAGCCAACAATATGTATGGTCTGGTTGGAGAATAGAGATATAAAATATCCTATGGGAGTTCTTGAGGATATACTTGTTCAGTTAAAAGACATGATCTTTCCTAAAGATATCTATGTTCTTAAATTGGAGGATGATGCGGTATGTTTTCATGCTCTAATTATATTATATACCTCCTTCCTCAAAACTGCAAACACAATCATAAATGTCCATGAGGGAATACATTCCATGGAGTTTTGGGATGAAGTTGTGATATTTAATATTACAGATTCCAAAAGTACCCATAAAAGGAACATTATACTTTTGTTCATCATCATTATAACATTTTTATTACGAATAACAAGGAGAATTTACAAGGAAAAAAGGTCAGCAAGGGAAAACCAGAGAAAAATATAATCATGGGGGCCAAAAATAGTGAAGGCCGAGGGCCTCTCCTCTAAGTATGTTAATACCCTCCGGATTCAAACTATATAAGTAATGAAATAATAAACACTCCATACTAGGAAATTCCATCGAAGCTAGGTAGTCTGCAGCTTTATGACCCTCCCACCATGTATGTGAAACTTTTATATCACCACCAATGATGCGCCGACATTTTCTAATGATATACGATATCAACAAAGGAATAATACCCTTCCCATTAATTGCATTATTCAAGATCATATAATCTATTTCAGCTTCATTAATCTCCAAATTACTCTACTTACAAATGTTCATCCCGGTGAGCAAAGACATTGCCTCAGAATGAAGCGAGTTACCCTATCTGAGCTTAATATAGAAAGCCAGGAAGACAGAACCACCATTGTCACATACAAAACCACCCCCCCCCCCAAATCAAAACATCAACACATGATCCATCACTATTGAGTTTCAAACCACTTGAATGGTCGGTGCAAACATACCCAGTTACCCATTTATTGATCACACTTCTTAGATAAAATATGAGGGCCTGGAATTAATTTCTACAGATAAGGTTCCTCCCTCCAATTGCCTAAATCCCTGATTGATATCCGTGAGTAAAATTATTATCATGCAGATAATAAACCATATTTTAGAAACCAATCCCTTATATATCAATTTATTTCTGGACTGCCATATACACCAGCAGCTGGCATGAAGGATAACAGTACGAGCCACTATTTAAATTCCTCTCACACCTAAGCCATGATACCAGAGATCAAGAAAAGGCTAGTCATCCATGGTTGTAGAATATAGAGTAGTGAAATTTCCAAAATACTCCCACACTACATGAGACCATTCACTGTCAAATAACAAATTCTATGAGTTTTCTTCTCTATTTCTAGTACAATAAACACATCTAGAAACAATGGAAATCCCACACCGTTTAACATTTTCATCTGTATAAACAGCACCTTTTCAAATCCTCCAAAACAAAAAATTGTAATTTGTGGGGATATTTTTATCCCAGAGGTCTTCATTCCATGCGTTAACTGTATCCTGCATATTCAAGTTCCAGTGACAGTCCTTTTTTGTGAAAACAATAGATGGATAAAGAGTAAATACATACTTATCCAGGTCCGAGGATAACTCGATGAGATTGAAAAGTGTATATTTTTCACATTCCAAAATAGTATTTGTAGAAGCAGGGAATTAACAGGCCTCCTTGAAGGAGATGTTCGGAGCAGGACTTCCCAGATATGCAATATCACCCCACTCTAATTGTTATGCCAGAAAAAAATATCACCCTTCCCAACAATCCAGCGATCAAAGGAACTAAGGGATTCAATTATCAAACTAATCCATGCCCAGAAAAGAGAGGCATGTTTATTCAACAAAGTCCTATCACCCACAAAATTTCCATGAATAGATCTTCCCCATAACATGCAATTTTCGAGAACTTCCCCTGAAAGTTTTTCATGCATACATGTAAGAGTATCCTCCAGACTACAAATGTTTATTCCACCTTCCTGCATCGAATGATCTATCTTAACCCATGACACCCTATGCATCTTACCCTTAACATTAGGATCCCAAATGAAATTGGATAAAATTCTGTCAATTTTTTTGATCACCTCCTTTGGAACCTTAACATAAGAGAGAGCATGAATAGGGGTGGCCAAAAGAACACTATTTATAAACATTATTATGGAATCACATTATGATTTTTTATCTCCCATTTTTAACCACCAAGTAAAAACCACATGGATTTTAATTGTCCTATGTTTAGGTAGATTATGATAATTGGTTCTAGTTTGATGTTAAACAATACTTCCACACCTATTTTTAATGCACAATACTCTCTTAGATTTGATTTTTAAATGGATTCATATTCTGATTTTGATCATTTTCAATTATATTAGGACATGGATGTTGAGTATGCTGATGGATTTGAGTAATGTTTCTCTAATTTTGATGATGTTTATTTTGATACTGATGTAATTTGTGCACATATTTCATTTCATTGAATGTTTCCATCCATACATGACCACCTTAATTGGAGCTCAAGCCATTACCACCAAATCTCTAATACTCATACTTATTGAGTGGTGAGAGGTTACCTATTATCATTGCTAAAAATCTCAATTTTTAACATGATTCCATTCATTAAAATATTTTGAGTGATTATTGGGTGGACCTTAGCTGACATATCAGGTATTATCCCCTCTATTTTCAGGCATATGATTCTTTTGGAGGATGGAGATAAGACAGATAGGAAGCTGAAAAGGAGATCGAACCCAACACTTCAGGATGTTGTGAAAAAAGAGGTTGAAATGTTTCTCGTGGAAGGTATAATCTATCACATTTCAAATTCCTAGTGGGTGAATCTGATTTAAGTTGTTCTTAAGAAAGGCGGTGTTACTGTCATTAAAAATGATAAAGAGGAGTCAGTTCCAATGAGGGTGAAAAACAGTTGGAGAGTGTGTATTGATTATTGGAGACTAAATGAATCCACTCGCAAGGACCATTTCCCAGTCCCATTTATTGATCAAATTATTGAGAGACTAGCTAGGAAGACTTATTATTATTTCATGGATTGATTTTCTGGTTATTTTCAGGTTCTATAGATCCATAAGATCAAGAGAATACAATATTCACTTATACATTCGACACATTTTTCTACTGGAGGATACCAGTTGGACTTTGCAATTCCCTACGTACATTTTAGATATGCATGGTGAGTATTTTATTCTAATTTTATTCAATCCGACATGGATGTATTTGTGTATATTTGTATAGTGACAGGATCCTCATTTTATGAATGTAAATGTAGTTGGGGAAAGGTCTTGAAGCATTGTATTTAGAAGTATTTGGTCTTGAAAATTGAAAAGAGTCATTTCATGGTAGAGCATAGAATTTTTGTAGGGAATCTAATGTCAAAACATGGGATAGAGGTTGATAGATTTAAGATAGTCATTATTTCATTCTTACCCCATCCTTCATGAGTTCATGATATTAGATCTTTCCTAGGGAATGCAATATTTTATCGGTGCTTCATCAAATATTTTAGTAAGATTGATCTTCCTGTTTCGTGATTACTTCAATAGGATTCTAATTTTGTGTTTGATGATTCATGAAGGGTAGAATTTGATGAGATAAAGAAGTGTCTGACCACCCCACTGATTATACAGCCACCATAATGGGACATTCCTTTTGAGCATATGAGTGACACGTCTAACATTGTGGTTGGATCTGTCTTATCTCAGAGGTTGGAGGGACGTTAACATGTTATTTCCTGTGAATCGTTAACAATGGATTCCGCCCATTCACACTACACAACCATGGAAGAGGATTTTATTACCATCATATTTTATTTAGATAAATTTCGTTCAAATTTATGGGGATTTAAAGTTACTATTTTTTCTAAAAATGCAGCTCTGAGGTACCTCCTAGAGAAACCTAATTAAAATCCCATACCTATCTGATGGATTCTCCTTTTTTATGAATTTTATATTTAAATAATTAATAATTATGGTATAGAAAACTTTGTGGTGGACCACATGAGTAGGCTTACTCACACACTAGAGGCTGAAACCTTCGACTAGGTACCCCTTCGAGACACTTTCTCCAATGAAAATCATTATTCCATCTCTAGTATGCTTCCTTGGTATGCTGATATAGTGAACTACCTTGTCGCATCTCAAATCCCTAAAAATTTAAATAAACATAAAGTGAAAAAAAATAAAGGAGAGTCTTGGTATAATGTGTGGTATGATCCATACAATTGTCATGTGTACTTATCATGTTATTAGGAGGTCTGTTCATGTTCATGAGTTTGAGTCTGTTCTACTTTTATACCATACACTTTCATGTGGAGGACACTTTGGACCCTAATGAATAGCTAGAAAAGTCTTAGACTCTAGATTATATAGTCATAACTTATTCCATGAATCCAATGAGTTTTGTAAGTCCTTCTCCCATTACCAACACATGAGGAACATTTATATGATACACGAGATGCCTCAAAAACCAATATTATTCTGTGATATTTTTAATGTGTGGGGCATTTATTTTATGGGTCCTATTCCTGGTTCATTTAATTTCCTGTATATTTTTGTTTCTGTTGATTATGTGATAAAGTGGGTGGAGTCTAAGGCCACCGGGACTAATGATTTACATGTTGTAGTGGACTTCATCAAAGAACATATTTTTTGCAGGTTTGGAGTACCAAAGGCCATCATCAGTGACCAAGGGACTCACTTTTTTAATCATAATTTCACTTCCCTTCATCGGAAGTATGGGGTGACAAACAAAACATCAACATCGTACCTCCCCCAAACAAATGGTTGGGACAAGGTTTCAAATAGGGAGTTGAAACAAATTTTGGAGAATACCGTGTAGCCAAATATGAAATATTGGAGAAAGCGCTTAGAAGATGCACTTTTGGCTTATAGGATGGCATAAAAACTCCCATCTGCGTGTCCCCATTTCCGATTGTTTGTGGGAAATCCTTTCATCTCCCTGTGAAATAAGAGCCTCGGGCTTATTGGGCTCTAAGGAAATGCAACATTAATTTGGCCCAAGAAGGAATCCAAAGGAATCTGTAAATTCTAGAGCATGAGGAGATTTGATTATATTCATATGAGAACTCAAGGATACACAATGAAAGATCCAAATAATCTCACAATAGAATGATCCAACAAATGGACATTAAAGTTAGAGATTACGTCCTTCTCTATAGTTCATGACTAAATCTGATTCCTAGTAAGTTGTATTCCATGTGGTAAGGTCCATATATTTTATTTAATGTTCTTCCTTATTGTTCAGTGGAGATCGCACAAGAGGATAATAAAATGATCTTTGCAGTAAATGGGAAAAGTTTAAATAAATACATTGAGGTAATTCCTACTAATATAGTGGATTTCATCACACTTTATGAACCCATCATCACATGAGAATATCAGGTTGTTCCTAACCCCTTCACTTTTATATTCTTTTGCCTATTTAAAATCAAACATTTCTTGTTGATATATCATCTCATAGGTTTATAATGAGGAAAACACAATAAATTAAGTGTGTAGGAGGGGATAACATTTTGGGGTAAAAATTTAGGATTTTCCTTCGTGTGTTTTATGTGTATTTTCTATTTATTTTTTTGTTATAAATTTAAAAAAACCAAATGAACAAAAAAAACATATCATGTAACATGATCAGTTAGATATAAAAGATATGGAAAATGCATATTTTTAGAATTCATTTTTAGAATGATAATAATGAGTAAGATTTCATAATCGATGGTTTATTTTTATAAAAATTAAAGTCATCAATGAGACGAGTGGTTGTTAAAATATAAAACCTTTTAGATTTTGACATCAATATTTGTGATATTTGTTCATGGTAAATTGTGTCATTTATTTCTGCACATACATTTTCACTCAACCATGAATTGAGAAATTTTTTATACTCAATTAAAGGTGTAGTCATGTAAGGTAAAAAAATTCATTGGTTGATCCATACATTCATTTCTCTTCTGATCAGTTTCATTACTTTACCGAATTGACCTATGCTTTTGTACCTATTATCCGGCTATTGTACGCCCTAAAAAATATGATTTGTGTCTTGGATAGGTCAAAACCCACTCTTCAATAACCTTTGATCTTTTTATAACTATTAGAATTATTTTCGTGAGGACATCACACATGGGGTTAGATATGAGTGTGAGATTTGTTCCAATTGAAAATTAAAAAAAACAAAACCAAAAATAATAAATGAGGGTATTGATGAAATGTACAACATATGGGGATTCTCGGTCAAGAGATTAATGTCTACATTTCGATAATGATTGAGTGAGTGAGTCTTGAAATTTGATTTCAATGGAATGGAGAACAGGTTCGATGTATTAATCCAAATAATAAGAATTATTTTAAATGGACAAAATATACTGAATAAAGGGATGATTTGTGAGCTTAGAATGGTTGGCACACACACATGTAGAGAATTAGTGGCATGGTAAAATCATGACTTTTTTCTCTATGACTAGAGTTATGAATATCACTAGACTTTGTTCTGAGAATATTTAAGGGGCAATGAATTTAAAATTTATTGATATTTACTTTTTATTGTATTCCTACATTTCCTACATTTCAATTGTGGATTGAGAAATTTGAACATAAATTTCTCATGAAAATTTTATAGAATAAATGATATGATGTTTTCCTATGAGGGAATTGGTAGGTGTGGGGGAGTGGATAAAATACAATTTTATAGAATATTTTGTTGATAATAAATGAAATAATTTCTTCATATTGTGCTAAATATTTTAATTTATTCAAAATTTGGGATTAGATCATTGATTAGAAAATTTGTTGGAAATTCCTGATTTACTCATTAAAAATTCCCTTTTGTATTTTGAGAATTAATATTTTTATATATATTATTTCGAATTAAATATTTTTAAATGTGTTCCCGACATAATTTGCTGCAAATTCTATTTAGGTCATGGGAGCTGGATTATGCATTTGAGTGGAGTAAATGCGCTATTTGAACAAAGTTGGAATGAACCATATAGATTGGACATCAATTAAACATTTTGGTTGTATCCTCTTCATAAAAACTAATATTGGGCTCATATATAGAGGGAAACTCGTGTATAGAATTATGATCAAATAATCCTTCTACAATTCCTACCAATTAGCGCATTTTGGTGAAAACAATGTTCTACCACTGGGATTAAAAACATTGTTTTAATTTACCTTTCACATTTAAAAAGGTTTTGTAACCCAAGACCTCCAAAACTATATTTAAAGGAACTTTTAACTCTTTTGGAGGGTTTTTGGAGGATTTGGGAAGGTTTGGCCAAAAGGGTGGCTCTTCAGAACACCTCACAGCCCATTGATAATGTAAGGACTAGTGCAAAGTTCTCTTCCAAAAAGTCTCTCCTCTCCCACCTCCACTTTGTTTTCCCTTATTTTAATGCATGTAAAATGAATTTTATTCAATAAATATTCTATATTATTATATTATAGTATTTATATTTTTCTTCCAGGGATGGAATCTATGAGTCGAGATGAGATTGGGTGATCCCTAATCAATCCATTGCATATGCAAAACATCTCCACGATGACAACTCCCGCCATGGAAGAGTGATTTATTTTATAGTTGATATAACCCATAATCATATCATTTATTTATTTTGAATACATAAAAATACTATAATTAATAAACAAGGTCCAATTAATTGAGTTGTAATTTTTATGTTACTTAATCGACTTTCACTTGACCACATGGTCAGGTTTGTGTAAATCGTGGGAGTGAAACCTCAATCACAAAAAATAATCAACATGAGAAATAATTTTAGGGTTCAAGTCTCATTCCAAAATTAATTAATGCTCCACTATAAGGATCATATGATTCCCTAATTGTCCACAAAACATAAGTTGGATTTTGGATCACAATCAATGTAGGGTGCTGCGATTGGATGTCCCGAAGTAAACCTAAAGATCATTTTTTAAATAGTTGTTGTCTTGTTAATTTCTATATAGTTTGGGGGTTTACAAGATTATTATATCATAATTCAATGAATTATAATCATATGGTATAATGATAAATTAATGGTAATGGGGGTAGATTAAATCAACTACATCTTCTCATATAAGTGTTTTTAAAGAAACTATGTCTTTGGTTGTTCTTTTTGGTTCATTAGTTTATTATCTGAAAGTCACAACCCCCCCCCCCAATATAGTGTTTCATTATTTTTAACTTATTTCCTTTTTTGTTTTCTTCAAGCCTATTAAGGGTTGTTTAATTCACTTTTTTCATTATGAGAATAAGTTAGGTCATCCACTCTGCTACACTAAGTTAAATCACAAACATTTTTTAAGAGCATGTGAGACAATGCACGTCAAGTTGCCACTAAAATACAACATTGTGGGAAAATCATGGTGACAATGGTGGGTACTAGTTCTACTGGTGGATAATTGAAAGTGGCGGATCGTGGTATTTGTGGTGGTGAGTAATCTCTCACTATTGAAAATATTAGCAATGGGTCTTGCCTATGGTGGTGACTCTTGAATGAGGCACTGGTGGTGAGTTATCAGGGACTGTTCTATGACTCATGTTTCATCAGTGATAGGAGTCTATGGTGGTGAGTAATGACTCACAGTTGGGAACTTTAGCGGTCAGTCACTATTCATAGTGGTTGGTTGTTTATTTTTGCTAACGGAAAAAATTGAGTCATCGTTGGCATGTGGATGGAAAGGGAAGTTTTCCAATTTTGGGAGTCACCATTAGCATGGTGCCAATGGTTATTCATCTGGCGACGTGTCACTCAATAGTGTGTCAGAACAAAAGAATAACGAAAAAATAAATTAATAACTTTAAAATTAAAATAATTAAAAAAATTTAAAGTTTTAGAAAAAATAAAATGAATATTTAAAAGAAACTTGATTAAAAATTTTAAATAAATATAAGGATTAAAACTAAATAATAATTAATTAAATTAAAAATTAGAAAACTAAAATAAAATACTTAACAAAAATTATAACTAACTAAAAAAATAAATGGATAGAAATTAAATAATTTAACATTATATTTATATGTTTATTTAAAAATTAAATTCTAAAGATCTAAATTAATTATTGTGATCAAATTAAATAATAAAATTTGAATTATAGATAAATAATAATAAATAAAGACTCAAATAAATTTAAAAATTACGTTAATTAAATGAATATATAGTGAAAGAATGTTTCATTAATAAAAAAACATGACATAAAATTAAAAAGTCTAGAAGAATTCAAATTTAAAAATAATAAATAAAAAAATAATGAATGAAACTTCATAAAAATTTAAATAATTAAAAGTTAAAAATTAAATATTAATCATAAAAATGATTAATTAATTAATTAGATAATAAAATTAGAGAAGTGCAATAAATTTAAAATGGATAAAAATTAATTAATTAAATGATTAAAATAATAATATAAATATGTGGAAAAGCATGTGATTTAAAGTCCACATCAAATTCCCCCACACTTAAGCATTGATTGTCCTCAATGAATTCTATTCTTTTGGTATTTTAAAAGTAGAAAAAAAATTACATACATATAAAAATGAATCATGTCAAGTTATTTTACATTATTGGAACAAAAATGGAGTTCCAGGCTTTTCAAATGGAATGTTTCAAAATAAGTCATTCCAAAATTCAAATAACTTCAGAAGATAAAGGTAAAAATTAATCATTCACTTTAGAGGATGTCAAGCCTATTATATGAATTCACTAATAGACTTGAATCCATTCAAGTTCTTGTTCTATAGCTAAAAGTAATAACATGTTACAAATAAGTGGAAATAAGACCCAAAATAAGGGACCCTTCAACCATCACTTTCTCTTAGGATCCAAAAATATCTAATTTTTAATTTAATTTTTTTAAGTCAGTTTATTAATAAAACTTAAATTATTTTCATACAAGTAAATTGTCTCATTATTTATCTGGCATTAATATTTCATGTCACCTTTATGAACTCATTTTTTACAACTACTAACTTTATTGTCATTTTTTTATTTTTTTATTTTTTTTTAGTCCATGTTACTTCTGAAATGAAATGTGTAGATGACTTTATTTTAAATTTATTAAGGGATTACAGACAAATATTATTCTTATTGTCTTATATGTTCACTATGAGTTCCCACTTTCCCATTTTACTCTAGTTTCAAAGGACTTATATGACTACCATTTAATTTGTCTCAGTAGGGTGATTATTATTTAAAAAAATGAGTCACCATAGTTTAAATTTAGGACTCCAATTTCATAAATTTATAATCCTAATTTGACAAAAATATATCCTTTATCACTATCATTATTTTTTCCTAGATATAATATATATAAAAGTATTAAGCAACTTCATTCATCAGTCACAAATCCTTAAAATATTCATATTCAAAAATGCACTCAACAAATAATAAGTTATTATTTAATATAAAATATAGAATTTAAATATAAAATGAAGCATAAAAGACTTCAGATTTTGAAATAATTTTTTTCAAAATTGAATATTTTTAATCCATAAATGATAAAGGATATATGGATTTTATGGGAATACTTTAATGCGGAGATTATCACATAATAGGAAGACCCCATCCCCCACAAGTAAACCCCTATTTTTCCAAAAATTTGAATTCAAATTCCTGGAAAAAAATTTGAATTTAAAATTCCATAGTGATTTTCCATTTTTCGGTTTAGTGATATTTAAAAGGGTCACAGTAAATCTCAAACAATATGGTTGACAAAATAAACATTTTACAATATAATCACATGAATTATCCGTAATTATAGTGATACTGTTTTTTCAATTAATTTCAAGTAGTAGAATTTGAAATGATGAATATAGTGAAATTGGTGTTAACAGTTAAATAGATTTTATTTCATGTATACATTGAAAAGAATAAAAAACTTAATGCGAAACAAATTACAAATGCATGCACCATCATTTTTAGATAGACAACATGGGGGGTTTTCTCCCTTGCACATAACTTAAAATAGTGAATGAATTAATAATAAATGAAGATAAAGATCCGTCAATAATCCAACATACAGTACAGTTCCAAGGAGTTTTAAGACACAAGACAGTAATAAAGAAGAGAAGACAAATGAAGAAAAAAAGAACTTCCCTGATTAAATTTTTTCCAGTGATTCTCCATCATGAAACTCCATGTGATTTGAAGAGAAAGTAGAATTATTCTCCTCAATTTATCATAACGAGCAACCTCTTTAAAGAACAAAGACAAGGTATACTAAGGACATAAATCCCACTAAAGAAAAGTAAAAAAACAATATAAAATGATCACATTATTCTTTTCAAAACAAAAAAAAAAGTAAAAACAATTAAATTCCATGTGGTGACTTTAATGTAGAACAAAATTTTAACTATTTAGTCTAAATTTAGTGAAATTTAATTTTGAAGCACAGAGATGACATCCAATCCCTTTGGGTTCCCTTCAAAATAATTTTTACAATATTACCGTTGAATAACATTGGATTGTTTTCTTATCATACAATTTTTAAAACACTATTCTTCAACACACTAACAATATTAAAGGGTCCAGACCACTTAGATTTCAGTTTACAAATAAATAGATTAAGTCTAGAATTAAAGAGAATGGAATTCTAGAAATGTTTTAATTTACTCTTTTGAAATACATAATCTAGAAAAAAATTGAACCTATATTTAAAAATCCTAGAGTGATCATAATACTATCTCATAATGGCATTCAACTCACTAAGTTCTAGAAGTCTCTTCTCTCCATCATTATTTAAATAAAAATTAAAATGATTAACATCCCATTAAAACTTGTGTTACAGCTCCATAGGAAAATTATGGAATTTACAAAATAATATCCTACATGTAGATATACATATTGTGTTTTTTAAATCTATTATATAATCCCAAAATGCCTCATCTAACTTTAGAGACCAATCCTTTCTATATTTTCAAAAAAAAATTCCACAATATGATTCATCTCCCTATTTGAGATTTATACATGTCCTATGGATTTTGGAAGGTAGTTAGTTCTAATCATATGGTTTAATCCAAAATTATTCATGAAAACATTAAATTTTTAGTCTTTAAAGTGGCTACAATTATCAGTTATGAATGCTCTTGGCACTCGAAACTGGCAAAGATTTTTTTTAAAAAATCTAATCACATTGTTAGATTTATTGTTAGGTGGTTATACTACCTCAATACACTAAGAAAGATAATCCAAATATAATAAAATATATTCTTTCTCATGAGATGATGTAAATGATCCCATAAAATTTACTCCCCAACACCAAAAATCATAACATCCAATATACCTTTTGGAGGTAGACCTATTTTCTCCGAATATTTCTTAATCTATTACTTCTATCACAAACCACTAATAATTTCATTGTATCCTTGAATAAATTTGGCTAGTAAAATCTAGATTGAAGGAATTTATGAGCTTTCATTTTTCTACCATGATTCGATCCCCATGTTGAGGAGTGAAAACTCTCGAGTATATGAAGAATCTCTTCCAATATAACACCCCTTTTAAAACCCCATCCACACATTTAATAAATAGAAAGGGGAGATAAAAAAGATAGTAAATAATCTCCGAAATGAGATTAATTCTTTGATTGTTTATAAAATGCTTATGAATAACACTACTTGAAAAAAATGGCAATGTAAACCTACCAAGAAAAATTTTTAATAGAAAGAGTGTGAAGCTTCGCATCAAGAAATAAATAATTTTTATCCCCTTAATCATTAAACATGATGTTAGGATGTCTAGAGAGATTATCTACATCTTCATACACTTTCTCTATTCTTATACCTAATCTCCATGTAAAACTCTTGTAATAATAGAATCCAACTAATGAGTCTTGGTTTGGATTCCCTTTTAGATAGTAAATATTTTATGGCAGAATGATCAGTAAAGATAATGAATTTATATCCTAAATGGTATTTCCTAAATTTATATAGACCAAACACAACAACTATCATCTCTTTATCTGTATTGTTATAAATCCTCTTATTCCTAATATAGAAGTCTTCTATAATAATAAACCTCTTATAACCTCTTATCACTCCTCTGTCCTAAGACAGTTGTAACAGTCTTTCCACATAGATCACACATTAGTTCAAAATGTAATTATGAGTCACTTGATGTAATGATAGGTGATGATGTGAGTTTTTATTTTAATCTATTAAATTATTATAAAATTTTTTAATCTAAAATGAAGGGTGAACCCTTTATAAGAAAGGAACCGAAGGGATTTTTTATTTCTGAAAAATAGTTTATAACCCTCTAGTAAAATATAGAATACCCTTAGAATCTCTTGAAACCCTTAACATTATCATGAAAGGGTAATTTATGAATTAATTCATCCTTGTATGTGTCAAACTCTAGAAACCTCTTGCGCTCTTTATATCCCATCATTAACCATTCCTTAACCATGTACTGGAATTTCTCCCAGTTAAGAACGTGCTTGGTCCCTAAGAATATTTCTAACTTGAATTCCATATTTTTCAGATAAGTCGCAAATATGGTACCAACATGGGAGAAATAATCCATGAATCCATCTATAATCCTCTCTGTCATATCAAAAAATATGTCCATCATATATCTTTTGAAGGTAGTTGGAATTCCACATAATCCCGGGGCATCCTTAGGCAAGAAAATATCCCAAAGGGGAATATTAATGCAGTTTTATCTTCATGATATAGGGATAAAAGGATATAGTTTTAAATAAAATAATTATCAGGAAACAAAATCATTTCAAAAAATCCTTTCAATAATTTGATCAAATAAGGGCATTGGAAAATGATACTTCTGAGTGGCTAAATTGATCTTCCCATAATCTATACAGACTCTCCATTTGGTTGTTTTTTTCACTGGAGTTTCTTCATTTTTTAAATTATATATTATAGTGAAACTAATATTTTAGGGACCACATAGACAATACTAACCCAAGCACTGTCACAAAAGAGATTAATAATTCTAGCTTCCAAAAGATTGATAAAATCCTCTCTAAAAAATTCTTTCATATTAGGGTTCTGTATCCCTTGACACTATACTCTTGGTTTGTGATCAGTCTCTATTATGATTTTTTACATGTCAAATGAAGGTATCATCCCAAAAATATCAGCTATATACTATCCTATATAAAATTTAATTTTTTTTCAAAACACCCAATAATTTTTCCTCTTTTCAATTTTTTAATGTAGGTGAAATTTTGATAGGATGTGTTGAATTTTCACCTAAAAATGAATATTTTAGGTGTTATGGGAGTGTTTTTATCTCCAATGTGGGTTCCCATTCAGATGACGGATGACTCTTGGTCCTAGGAGGTCTAATTTCATCAACATTCCTCTTTTAAAGAGTATAAAAGGTAGAAATTTTTTCAATATCATGGAAATTTTTATGATGGATTCTGACGCTTTCATCGGGGCGAACATCCATTTGTTGAGAATGCACTATTTTTTCCCCTGAATTCCCCCATTCTAAAGGTGGGTGGCATACATCACTTATTCATAGACATTTTCTCCTTGATCTAAATGGGCTGATGGGATGTCAGTTCCTCCTTCCATGGATTCCTACTCAGAACTCATTATCCAGTTCGGTTATCCCTCATAGATTATGACATTGTTCATGAAACTCATCCTGGTGCCAAGTTTCATGGATGTCAGTTAATTACACTACTTCTATCAGGACATTCCAAGGGGTCTAGTTAGGGCAGGAACCATCACTAACGAGATTAGTCACGTTGGACATCACTGGTGTGTATGGACTCTGGAACACTAGATCATCTGAGTTTATTCCCCTTATGATAGGTCTTTTCAAGGGCACAGAAGCCTGGGGCATCCCACGTCAAATGTGGGGGATTATGTTCCATGGGCATTTCTCTGATGTTTTCCTCAACTTCTCATGTTTAACACAGGGTATGTTGTGAGTTTAACATCTAGTAGAGATGGATCAGACTGATCAGAACACTAACTGGAGTGGAACAGATGGGTGAAATCCCTAGAGGGAACCCTGATTCTAGGGATAACATCTGTTTAGTTACCCGAGTGCTTCGAATAGTAGTGATGTGGTGAATTGGTATAATCTCACCAGGATGTGGTAGCCTAGGTAAGAATCAGGATGGATGATGGACAGTTGAATGAAGTGGTGGGGGAATGAGATGGAACCATCATGAAGGTGATGGTAGTATTGGTCTTCATCCATGAACAGACTTGCTATGTATCCCCGTGGAAGTGAATCAATATCTGAGTAGTCAGCTGATCCAATGCGACACCTAAGGAGCTGACCCATATGAAGGGGACCCAGAGTAAGTGGAACCTCCGGGTTGGGTCATGAACTTCCTAAAACACATAGGCTCTAGCGAGAGACTGATATGAGACCGAACTGATGGGCTTGAACCTTAGGGAGGCTTCCTACACACCTTTCCTTAGTAAGGATAAAATTACACTTAGTTCAGGATGGGGGCATATAATTGGGGTGTACACCGAGGACAGTGATTGGATGATATACTGGGGCGTATGTGTGGTTTGTAGCTCAGGTTGGTTTGATGCAACTGGGGCGGACAAGAGATGTGGGTCCCAATGAAAGGAAAAACAGTGGATTACCACTAATTGGGTTGACGATGGCTTACCACTGAATAGGGTTGACAACAGCTTACCATTGAATGGGGGACACAACATCTTACTACTGAATGGGATTGACAACAAATTACAGTTGAATGGGGAGACAATATATTACTGCTAATTGGGTATCACAACAGCTTACCGTTAATTGGGGTTGAACCTCAGAGAGGCTTCGTACATACCTTGTCTAGGAGATAAGGATTAAATCCCACGTAGTTCGAATGGGGTGTTGGTGAACTGACGTGAAAGGGGTCAGGACTGATAGGTGTTGTGATTGAACTATAGGGAGGCATCCAACATACCTTTCCTTGGCAAGAATCAAAGTCCATGTAGTTCATCTTAGTGTTTGGGGCTTACACGCTAAGTTGGCCCAAAGATGATTCTATGGTCAATGCTTACTCTAAGACAACATGAGTCATGCTCGGTGTGAGAATCAAGAAGCAAAAATGACCTGATGATAATGCTGTGAATGGTGCGTCTATGGAAAGTGGAGTGAGGCTCACATGTGGTTAGCCACCCAAATAAAAAACGTGGGCTCACATATGGTAAACAGCCCAAGGAGATGGATATTGGGAGTTACTCTAGGCTGGATGCCTGAGAGGCGACAAATCCTAGTGGGAGAGGGATATGGCATGGAAGATATGAGGGTTCTGATTATCATCCCCCCATCTGGGCTTTGGAAGGGAATAAGAAAGGACTAGCAGGGACACTACCTCCCTCAAAAAGGCTAGCGGCTTACATTAAGATGGGTTCCCTTCCCTGCGGATAGGAACCGCTCCAACAAAGTGGATCTCATTCCATGTGAGGAATTATCCCACTTTCGTGCAGAACCATGGGCATAGTGAATGTCCAAGATTGGGCACCCCACGGATGATGCACAGGTCAAGGCTACAGTTTAACATCATGTGCTAATAATGATGGTGCTTTGTAGTTTCATGTCCTACATCTTGTAGGAGGGGGGTTCACTATGCACCCTTAGGACTTACATAACTAATACATGCCTACCCTTGGTGAATGGAATGCATCATCAATTCGATATGAGGGGGTGTTAGGTAGAGATCCATTGAGGGGCCCATGTTTGAGTGGATATGTGAAGAATAAATAGCCATTAGCATTCTAGGGTTCCACTAAGGAGTAGTGATGGTGGATGGGGCTTACGCAAGGAAGCTACCCATGTGCCGCTAAGGAGAAGCAATGTTGGATGGGGCTTATGAATGGAAGTTTCCCGTAATGTCTTCATCATGTCTAGCCACCAGAAAATCTTAAATCGTTGGTAGGTTGAGGAATATAGTTTGGGCTTACACCTATGCACAATTTCATATGTGGGATAATGCCAATGGAATTGGAATTAGTCTGAACCAAGGTAGATGAAAAGTGTGAGTCACATGCCTGACATTAGGAATGCAGTGTGGGTGTCGTGAAGATGGAGGATAACTGTTTATCGTGTTCGAAACACATCAGCCATATCGTGTTATCCTGATATGGGGAAAAACAAATGAGGGCCAACTATTGACCATTTTTAAAACACAGGGCCTGACTCAAAGTGTCTTCTAAAGACTTTTAGAGCATTAGCCCAGGACGGTAGGTGAGACAATACGGCATGGGACCAGGATGTTAAGGGTTACCTTCATACATGAAATAGGATGAAGATCTGAATGTGGGACATATGATGTATGAGGTTGAGTGATGGATTGTTTTGAACGGATTCCAAATCTCTTGAAATTATTCCACTATAATCATGGCATGAGGAATATTATGATTTTCACCTAAGGAATATCTTATTTGGAAGAAGAGGCAACCTGTTATTGAATTATGGGGCATGCTACAGTTTATAGTCATGTGGAGAGGACAGTTGGAATCTTATGCTTGTCTCATAAGACACCTCTTATTTGGATTAAAAGGCATCATATACATGTCATATAGGGTGCACAACATTTTATATTCAAGTAGATAGAACTATCGTAATCTTATGCTTGGCACATATAGAATCTCTTTTTTAGAGCAAGAGGAATCCTATATTTGTCAAATAGGTTGTACTATAGTTTAAAGTCATATATATAGGACTATTGGCATCTTATGCTTGAAGCATAAGGAATCTCTTGTTTAGAGGAAGAGGAGTCCTATGTTTGGAACATATGGTGTACTACAGTTTATAGTCATGTAGAGAGGACTATTGGCATCTTATACTTGATGAATAAGGAATCTATTATTTAGAGCATGAGGCATCCTATGTTTGGCACATAAGGTGTACTATAGATTATATTCATGCAGAGAGGACTATTGGAATCTTATGAGTGGCCCATAAGGCATCTCTTATTTGGAGAAAAAGCATCCAATGTTTGTTATATATGGTGTACTATAGTTTATAGTCAAATATATTGGACTGTTTGACATAAGGCGCCTAGAAACATCTGTTGTTGGGACTAACGCAAAAGTGTCCCTTTCTAGTGGATTCTGGTCTAGGAGTCAAGTGATGGGGTTTGGATGAGTTACTTGAGGAATGGTTCGACTAAAGGTACTCAGGGAATTTATGATGAGAATCTCGACTCACGACATGGGAAATGAACCAAGAAGAGTATGTCGACTAAATGTGTTTCATGGTGTACGAATGAGTATCTCAAATTATGGTATTCCATATGTGGAAGGTGGGTGCGCATAACGGCGCAATGAAAAATGTGGACGCCCCGGCCTGAGAAGTTTTTCATGAGACTCTCCATTTTTCATAGGGATCGGTGAAGGATGCAAAGGGACCAACCTAGAGGGCCGAGACCGAAAACTGGAACTAAACTGAAGCAGGCATGGGGGGTGCAGCCCCTGCAGTATGGACTAGTGGGAGAAAGCCTATATACTATTGCTCATAAGAAGGGATACATACATGATGGGATGCATACAATATTATATTTTGCAGCACAGGTATGCACAAGATTCGGAACCTTGGTACTGTTTCACACAAGAATCTAGTCTTGCGCACAATATTGGAAGTTTTGTGTAAAATGTTGGATGTTTTGCGGGCAAGATTGGATGTTTTGCACTCAAGAATGTAATCTAGAGTCCACATGACTCATGTCGAAATGAGGTTGGGTGAGGATCAAACCATTGTGGGCTCATGTGAAAACAGACACATATGGGACCTGTCACAAATGATCTCACACGGAGGGTTTCATTCATCTGTGTGGGAGTATAAGAGGCGGTATTACACACTGTAGAGCAGCGACTGAACTTCGGAGACCTCTCTCAAGGGGTGGGGGCTACACTTGTATTTATTGGAAAATCTGTGAGCATTTGTGTGGAATATTCAGGGTGAAAAAGTGTTATTATGCGCACCCTACGACGGGTCCACATGAAAAGGGTCATTTGATGCCACGTTGGGCACATAAGAATCTTGTACGCGGATGATAATCTTCCGTGAACTTCTCAAAACATGCTCACACCGTCCTTAGATGTTTTCCGGTGTCTTGGGTGGAAGATGACATCTCATTGGGCATGTAAAATGTTTGTGCCACAAGTTTCATGCAAAACAACCATTATTTCATATGAGATTTCATTTCTTTTGTGAAAAACCATAATTTTCCCTAAAATCATCCTAGATGGCTATTTCTATCATCCTATCATTGAACGACCGTTACTTATGATTTATAACTTCGTTTGGTCTACATGACCAGTATAATTGATGCTTTAGAAACGAGCTACGCTACAAGATCATTTTTGAAAGCATTCTATGAATTACATGGAAGTTTTTTCCAATTAAAATATTGATTTTCATTACTACCATCCAAAGAGGACAACTCACTCTCAAATTTTATTACATCAGAATTAAGGATATTTTTCAAAAAATAATCATCAAGTTGAGTTATCAGCTCTCCCAAAATAAAATATAATTGTTAAGCAGTTATGTTTATTATAGAATAACCCTAAATTTCCCCCATAAATTCCATAAGTTCAGAAATAGATTATACATCTCCAACTATAGTAGATATTTGATTACTGTCCAACTTTGGAAAATTTTCCAAATTTTTAGTAAGTATAGCTTCAATAGAATGTGAAATATTATTTTTATATGGCATATTTTTTTCTTCTGAAAAGTTTTGTTTTTCATATTCTTCTAATTTTTTATGAGTGTTTTCTACTTCTATGGACTCAATCTTAGAATATATTTTAGAAAAATTTGGTCCCTTAATATTTTTTGAGACCTTGAACTCTTATTCTTGTTAAAAAAATTTCTTGATCAGTTGACCCTTAGAAAAATCAATAATAACTCAATTAGTGGCTAATAAGGACCTACCCAGAATTGAGGGAACCTCTTAGTCACACTCCATGTCAATCACAGGGATTTTATTTATAAGAAAGAGTTTTCCAACACATATCGATAACTCATCTTCACTTCCTATAGTATATGTGAAGATGAGGTCATCCAAATGTAGAATGATAGTAGTGGGTCAAAGATTTACCATTATAAATTATTTTAATACTAAAAATGGGTATAGTCTGATAATAGCACCTATGTTATAGAGACAATTGAGTTGAAAACTTTTCCTTAATGTTTATGGAATGACAATGCTTCTAGGGTCTCTAATATTAGGAGTTATATTATTTTAAAGCATAGATCTACACTCTTTAGTGAGGCTATATGTATAAAATTCATCATGTTTCTTATATTTGAAAAATAATTAATTGATTTTAGATATAATGGAATTTTATTCAAGTCTTTAATGAATATAATGTTAACTTGGATCTTGGTTAAGAAGCCTAAGTAACTGAAGAAGTTTATCCTTATTATTACTTTTGGGATTCATCTTTTCGGGGAAAGGGATTTGTGGGACATAGTACCTAAGAACTAATAGAATTTCCCCTAATACTTTTATATCCTTCCCTTACCGTTATTCTTCTTTTTTTTAGAAAACAAAATTAAGACTTAATTTTAGTGGAAAAATTCATATTATTCTAGATTATAAATACATTTCCCTTTATTTCTTAAAGCTATGTACAATAAATGTTTATTACCATGATCATACATTTTTTCATATTAGGCATTTTTAAATTATTTTTTAGCATCAGTTTGAGTATTTATACCACTTTTTATTACAATATCCATGAAATTACCCCTAGGGTTGATTTCACTTTATCTTAGTAGTTTTCTTTTATTCCTACATTTCATGTATCTAGCTAATTGGCCCATTTTAAATTCCAAATTAAGAATTAATACATCAAACTCGACTTTATGATATTCTTTTTGGGACTTTTGAGAGTAAAATATTTCTTCCTATGAGTCAAATATTTATAAAATTAAATCCTTTCTATTTTTTAATTTCCCCTAAAAATTTATCTTGGAAATTGAATAGATCACCCATTTGTTGGTTTTGAAATTGTTGTCATGGTTGGTTTCGGTAAACAAGGAAAGTTGATTGTCTTATCATTCCTTTTTCATTCCATTATAAATTATTATGATTCATATATCTTTGGTTTCAAATTATTCAGAAGGCATATTTCGTGTTAAGAATACTATGACAGTAGTTTCAAAATATTTCATCATCTAGTTGGAATGGAATATCAACATTTAGAAAAAATAAGTTAGTGTGCCCAAACATTCCACATCGATCACACTTCTCACTAAGATATTGTTATGGGTTATGACTCCCACTTGGTTAACATTGTTTTTGGAATATTTGTTCATTGATGTTTTGATTTGGATTTTTATTTTAGCATGTTCAGAGTTCATTTCCATTCTAGAACAAATGTTTTAATTTATATTCACTCTTTTAAATCTTGAATTTTTGTTTTTAACGTTTAAATCAAGGTTGTTAAAAAATTTATCAATTATTCATCAGTTTTATCATTTTAACTACCACGAACAGATTGGTTAACAAGGTTCAAACCAGAATAGGGTATTCCTACATAGAGGGTTTCCATTATAACATGATAGGGGAGTTGATGAAGGGAAAACTATCTGAGTAGGTCTATTAATCAATCTCAACTATCATCAAATGCTTCATCATCCTCTTGGTAGAAACTAGTTGTTTTAGTTCTCAATTCAACGTTATTTCTTTGTGGATAGAACGTCATTACGAAGGAGTTTTAAACTTGGTTCAAATTCTCAAAGATATTCTCATATAGAGGTAGAAACTAATTTCTCTAATTACCTATAATTAAAAGGTGAAATAATCTCATTCAATGTTCATTTTTAGTGAGTCCGAATAGTGGAAGTTGTTACACTATGTTGTAGAAGTCTCAAATGAAGGAAGTTAAGTCTTTATTAGAGAGACCATTGAAAGTAGGAAACAGTAAAAAGTGAGACAACATATATTCATAATTTATAGCTCTATGAGAAATTATAATAGACAATGGATTACTTGAATCTTAAGGTAGTTTATAATCCTTCATCATAGGCATCTCTATTTCCCCATTAAATCCAGGTTGAAATTTTTTTCATTGTTAAAAGTAGGAACTATCTCATTAAAAGTTTCCATTTAAAATCTGTTTTTTATTTTTTATAGCACAAAAGTTATATTTATTTTAGAGTTTAAAGACTTTATTCTTTCATTGGATTACCTTTTCCCCATATAGTAAAGAAAAATAGATAATATTCTGCATAAAATAATAAAATAATTTCAAGGGAGTGACAAAATATTGAAAGAAACATAAATAATTCAACATAGAAAAACAAACAGAATTTTTTTTATAGTTTTCAATATCAATTTTTTTTAGAATTTTTTTAAATAAATGAATTTTTTTTAACCAAATTGATTACTTTTGAAAATTTTGGTCACTCAAATCCCTCTATGAAAATAACGCCAAAAACCTGAAATGTTCTTATTTGAAACATTCCAGAGTTTAAATTCTTTTTAATTCAATATGAACTAATAAAGGTGTAGTAGGAGTATGTGTAGCATCCCCAACCTGATTAGCCACCTAAACAGTGCTATCGATCTGGGTTCCACTACCCTTAGGTGCACCTCCCCAATTACCATAGTCTTATGACTAGCGGCAAGGGTGTAATGAGGAATTGTGGAGAGAATATACATTTAGGTGATGATATAATTAGTGTGCAATTACAATATATATAATGTATTGTAAGAATAAATACTCAATAGACTAAAACTTGACCTTCCAAAAGAGGAATCACAATCAATATCAATAAAAATGGAATAATAGCAATTGAAGTGGAAAATAAATATACATGCTAGCATACCACATATTTCCAGAAAACGCAACATACATAACAAAATAGATCATACATTAAAATATCTATAAGGGATTTCCAATAGATGACTAATGTAGCTACATACATATAATCATGTTGAAACAAAAAACACAAAAAAAATATCTTATAGTGTCAAGAACCTCAATTTACCTTTCCATTATCCCATGCCAAATTGCTACTAAGGTCCATCTCCTAAATCTAATGCCTTACCTGAATGCATCATCATAAAGACTACACATGCCCTGAAGGGCCCATTAAGGGTGTGATAAGAGGTCTTAGTAGGATACCACCATAGTATGCATACCCAACATAAGTGTTTAATAAGGTGTGAACTATAATAAATGAAATATTACATAAATAAAATAAACATAGGATTCCCTGGTGGTCAAAAGCCACTAAGAAGTCATCACCTACCTCATCCAATGCTAAAATCATTGTAGAGGATATATTACTTGTCTTATGGCACAAGATATCTGCTAAAGTAGAGTAGCACGGGTGAACCATCGGGTTCCACTTCTAACAAGTAACCTAAAAACACATGCCTCCTAAAACCTTATGTATCAACAAAACATAGTTTTCTTGAAGTCATTACCAATGAAGTAATTGGTCCCTTGAACCCCTGTTTGAAAGCACATGACATCTAAAATACCAACATCTAATGGATCATCGTTATCTATCCTCAAATAAAATCACCATATCCTCGCAACCCGACATGTCAAGGAATGGAGATCTCCATCCCCCCAAAATAGTTTATGCCCAAAAACCTCAATATGGAAAGCCTCATCCCAAAACTAGAAGCCTCAATGCTATCATCTGAAGGTTTATCACATTATAAATGTATTTCTACAACATATACCATAATTTTCACTACCAAGTACCTATACCCACACAAGTGTCCAAAACAACCTCATCACTAAGTCAACCAATTTGAACATGACTCCAATCAGCTCTTTGGCTATCACATGTGAGTGGTAATCACCGAATATAGTACCTAATCCACACCCAACTGGTATCTCATTCCCTTATGACCATGTTGCTCAGGTATGATGGACCTATCACCCAATATCATGGGAAATTCCCCCAACCTAATGGACAAACGAACTAAGTTATTCGTCCATGATGCCCAATCCTTTGATCAAAATTACTCACACACACACACAAATGTGTTTGTGTGTGTGTCTTTTCCATGCCAAACCATATGACCATGTCCCCTCATATTCAACAAATAACTTGATAAAATTAAAATAAACAATTATATTTAGAACAAACAATCTAATGAAATTGAGTTGTTCAATTCATATTTAACAGAAAAATTACATTAAATCAAGAACTCACCCGGCCTAACTACCCAATGTGTTAAATATCCTCAATACCATCCTTGCATGAGATAATATGGTTCGTTCATTCCCTATGTAATACCATATAATCATATAGTCAATTTAATATCAACCTTTAATTTAAAAGGGGCCATGCTCAAATACTAAATGACGCGCTAAAATCTGCACCCCATAATCATTTGCGAAAACACAAATGAAGTTATGCACCGCCTACATTAGAGTCAGAGATATAAGAACATTCAATATCAATCTCTAAATCCAATCTATTTGGAAGAAATTGAGGACTTCGTTGAGCACCCTACAAATAGGGAAAACAAATTTGATAAAATTAGTGTTCTGAGAGGTAATAGAAAAGGAAAATAGTTTCAAGGGTTAGGAGAGACTTACTAATGCACATACAACACACCATAATTCAGGGAAAACAGATTTTGGATGTGGGGGGAGAGAATCCCTATAAGAGGGGGAAGGGTATGATTTCCTCCTCCTACTGTGTGACCCACAAATGATGGATGTCATAAGAAAGTGAAAAGTAAAAATAGAGAGAGGGGTAGAAATGTAATTTCACCCCTTTAATGAGGTCATGTGGTCAGATCACACAGTTTTCCAAACCATGTGGAACCTTCTTCTGTTTATAAATGCCACACATTGTTATCCCTCTTGGATAGCCAAACCGTGTGAAAACCATATGTGCTACAGTATGAGGGTACTTCATAAATGGAACTACCCATGGGGAATTTCGAATGGTTTTCTCTAATCAAGGAAAAATCATGCTGAAAACTTTTCAAAAACTATATACTAGGACCCGCATCCATGTGCCTCAACCCACATGGTTTACACAAAAGAGGCCACATAGTTTACACTAAACCATATGCCAGTACCTAAAACTCCCAAAACAGACTTTCTGGCCTCTGACGCTTTCCAATCCCTTCCAATCACTTGAGGCACTCTCTGATCCTATAAAACCATCCAAAAACCTGATATAATTGTAACATAACTCTTGTAATTAGGTTCCAATGAACAGAAAAATTGGGATGCCGACTAATTAAAAACTTCCAAATGGGAGAGGTTTTTTACCTGATTCAAAAAATCTGGATGTTGAAATCTTCCCACCTTAACATAGATCCTCCCCAAGCTATCAATGAAAACCCAGATATGGTACTGAACATACCAATGCCCATAAAGCTATCATGGACAACCCCAGCCTGAAGGGTATAGTTTGACTACCTCAGGGGGGATCCCCACCTTAGGAGTGACCTACCTCGATCTATCCAGGAAAAAACGCAAATTAGGAATGTGGTCCATCGACCAATTCAAGGACTCAAAACTCCTCCCATGATACATCATCACTCCTTCAACTCATAAGGTTCTCCTGTGTCATACCCAACACCCATCATAATCCCACACCACATCGGTACATGCCTCATTCCCATGTCACAAATGGTACCCAATAAGTCATTCATCTCAACTGATACTCAATTGTTCTAATACCTCACACCCCATTCAGGTACTGCAACACAATGTCTTCCAAATACCTCTCACCTAAAGTAAAATAAATTTCCTCAATGCCTCGGTGCCAATGCACCTCAATAATAGCTATACATAGATTCTCAAATATATAACATTGTGCCACGCACCTCATATATATATATATATCATGCACCTGAGTCGGTGTCAACCTACTAATAAACATCTGTTTAGTCCATGTACATAGCCCATTAACCTCGTGAATTAAAAAACATGCCTTAATAGGCTATGATAGTGAAAAATAAGAAAACATTTTATGTGAATGGAATGCCTCCATCTGTTGTTGTCCCACCAACCTGCTCAGCCCCTAGTAACTCTATGTTGTGAACTTGGCCTAAAGCTCAACTTCCTGATGGATGAACTCTCTATGGTGTTATAGAAGCCACTATCCACTGATCCCACTACTGGGTCCTATTATCTCTTAAATTACCTTCACATGTAGCAGATACTCGGATACCACCACCTAGTACCAATCCGGAACTGATCTCAGATATCTGAGTTCTCCCCCACCCCAGATAGATTTCTTTCATAGAAGGCCTCCTACAAAACCTCTCAAGATTCCTAACCTATCCACATGCCTACTAATCCTTTATAGGCTACACATATAGTGTTAAGACATGTCCTGGATAAACAAAATTAAATCAAACCATCAAATAACAACTCCAATGTGGTATAGACCGCACAACTATAACTCATCCCTCACACTTTTCCTTCCATCTGAATTGTTTCCCCAGAAGACACCTAAAGGCACTTCCCAACTCATGTATGAAATGTCTTATAGGTTTCGTTTAGGTATAAGAACCTTTTTTACTACCATTCTAAATATGTCCAACAAAAATATGTTTACCTGCACTTGATTGGTGTGTCTTAAACAATCTAAGAAGCAATCACCCTAAAGGTGTCATCATTGACCATGTTAGGTTAAAATCAATACAATTCAAAGAATTTCACATCATATTCCATGATATACATCTCACCATACTTATGTCTCAAGAACTCTTGAGCCCTTTCTGACCTCTGTGTCTTTAGGAAGATGTGCTCCAGGAACCTAGCCTCAATGTCTCCCAAGGACAGTCCCTCATGTATGCTTGCCGAAACCTACACATCCCATCAGCACATTTCTAGTCCTATAAGAATTAATGTTTCTAATTTCATCCTCCACCATGAAGGCATCTCTTTCTTCTTGATGATCATTCACATCACCTAGATTTATTTTTCATCCACCTAAGGACCACCCACACCCTAAAAAAGTGGCGAGTGTTACAACTGAAACTCCCATGTAAGGTACTCCATCAATGGATCTACTCCCTAAGGACCCCTATTGATCCTAAATATCACACATTCTTGGCTCAAATTATGCTGATCTCCATGCCACATCCCAGAGGCTATAAGATCAGGCGCCTTCCCTACTTTCACTAGAACATGTACCTGAGACGATACCTGGGCGTGTACTTAACAATGTACTTGCCCTTCCTAACCCTAAAGGGCCTCAAACAACTTGTGATCCTGTAGCGCAGAACCATCACCTGCATGACCCTCCATTTAATCCATCTAGGTGGAACCTATTTAATACCATCACATGGACTGAAAACCCAAGAACATATATATAATAAACACAGATAGGGAAATCAGTAATCTGGTAGAATCAATACACTACTATTACTATCCCCCACTGAAACCATGAAACTTGACATCCCAACCTCATGGACTCATTCACCACCCACAAAAGATCCATGTATGATAATTTTCTAGGCCACGCCCATCCTGACAACCAATGTTTCCTCAATCTAATGACCTCATCACCCAACCTAGTGATCAACATCACCCCTTATCATTGTACAAGCCTTCTCATATAATATCCAATCAAATTTTCTATATCCCATGCTATTTATAAATATATCATAGCATATACACATATAAAGTTCACATATCACAAGATATTTTCATATTTGTCTGATTTAAATAATTAATACACCTAAATATGTTCAAAATCAATTCATAACCAATCATACACCCTTTTACTTACCAGAAAAAAAGTCCATGTTCTCATTCCTTTTCATAATAGGACTGGGGTCACATTTCATAAAAAATAACATCACATTCCTAGAATACCACTCATGGTGGAAATAGTATGAATCCTAATCTGATAAAAATAGAATAGAAAACCCCACCCAAGGTAACTTGGTTTGTCCCTCATACATGGCGTTGAAAAAACCCAAGCATGGTCTATGAATCTAGTTCTGACCACATCCTAATCTCTAATCTATAATAACCCAAATTGTAAGGCCATCATTGAATAAAAAATAAATCATGATCTTATTAGTTTTCATCCTTAAAATGCTACTAAATCTATGTTCGAACTTCTCTGATACCACTTGTAGCATCCCCAAACTAATTAGCCACCCAAAAAGTGATATATGGTCGGGTTCCACTAGTCCTAGGCACACCTCCTTGAATGAAAAAAAGTTTCTAACTGAAAGAGATGATGTGAAGAGGAATATAGGGGAGGTACTACCATCAGGTGATGATATAATAAGTGTTTAAGTAAATATATTAACATTCAACAGAAGAATAAACCCTCATAAGACTTGAAACAGACCCACCAAAGTCGAAAGAACAATCAATAGAAATAAACAGTGGAAGAATAATAGTAGAAGTACTAAAAAAGAAATAAAAATTCAATCATACCACTTGTAGCTAAAAAATAGAACATGCATAACAAAATAGACCATATAGTACAATATCTAGAAAGGGTTTCCAGTGTCTTACCACATTATCTACATACATATAAGCATGTCGAAACAAAATAGGCTCAAAGGTATCTCCTTTATAATTAAAAACCACACCGTCCCATTCCAACATCTCATTCCAAATAGCTATTATGGTCCAGCTCTTAAATATGATCCTTTACCTGAACTCATCATCATAATATCTCCAAGCATCCCAAGGGGCTTGTTTAGGGTGGGAGAACAAGTCTCAGTAGGATACCACCAAAGTGTACATAGAAAACTTATGTTTTTAGTCAAGTGTGAACTATAATAAATAATTCATCACAAGTATAAAATAAACACAAGAATCTCTGGTGCTCAAAAACCACCAAGGATCTATCACCTACCTCAACTAACACCAGAATCACTGAATAGGAAAGTATCTTTGGCCTATGTCCTAAGGAATCCCTTAATGTAGAATATCCCAAGTGAAGCCTCAGGTTCCACATCAAAAAAGTATCTCATCCCAACGTTTCTCTTGACACCTCGTGTCTCCACAAAACACCAAAACCCTGAAGGCACGCTAAACAATGTAACTAGTCCCTCAGGAATGTGATCAAAAGAAAACATCATCCAAAATTTCAATATCCATAAGAACAATGATATTTGTACTAAAATAAAATCTGTTTTAGCTCATATCATAATGTACCAAGGAACAATGATCTACATCCAACCAAAATATTCTTGGACCAATGACCTCAACACGGTGAGCCTCAGACCCCAACCAGTATCCTCAACACTACCATCTGAAGTCTCATCACCCTCCATATAAATTTCTATGGAATCCACCCCAAACATAATTTCTTATATCACACTTTTGGAAGCATCTACCCACATAAGTGGTAAAAACCATCTCATCACTCATTAAACCTATGTTAACATGACTCCAATCAGTGCTTCAGCCATCAAGGGTGAGTGTAAATCACCAAATATAGTACGTAATCCACACTCCATGATGACTTTGTTCCCCTACATCCACGTTGTTCAAGTCTGATGGCCATACCACCCAATATCATTGGTCACACCCTCAACCTAGTGAAATTTTTCGTTTAGTAAAATGTCCAAGACACCCTATACTATGATCAAAATCACTCATATATATATATATATATATATATTCATGAAAATCCAAAACATATGACCATGTCACCTCAATCCTAATTTCTATGCCACCTCAATCTCTTAGGCCAAGCCGGTTATGAACCCATCAGTCTCAGCACATTATAACATGAAATCACATATATATAAGTCACTTCCAATTAAGAAATCAATTAAATCTAATTGAATTTAACATTTTAAATTTAATAAATTATTCAATACAATTTAAGGAAACAATTCTATTTAGAACGACCAATCCAATAAAATTTAATTGTTCAATTTAAATTTTGCAATAAAAAACTAAAATTAAATAAATGATACACCTAGACTAACTACCCAATGTATTTAATGTCCTATACAACATATTGTCATGAATGAATAAGGTTTGGTAATTCCTCACGGAATAAAAAACAATCATACAATTAATTTAATATCAAGAAATCAATTTAAAATGGGTCTCACTCAAACACCCAACAATATTCTAAAATCCACAACCTGAATCATTTGTAAAAATGCAGAGAAAGTTATGAGCCACCTATCATGGACTCTTAAATGTAGTCAAATCAGATATCAAGATCTAATATTTAGATGTTTATATGAAATTGACGTTTTTTTCAATCTTCGTAAAAATAGGGGAAAATGCATTAGAAAAATTTAGTGGTTCGATAACCATGGGAAAAGAAAATGATATGAAACAGTGAGGATATCCTTACTGATAATAATTCAACACACCGGAATGTAGACAAAACTTTAGGGACTAAGTTGGATGGAGAATAAAGTATGAAGAGTTTTCTTTGATAGAGTGTTGTCATTTGTTTCCAAATAAGATAAATCAAACCACAATGTAATGAATGTGAAAAACAAAAAATGATTTTCTGATATGTACTTCACAAATATCATAAGTTAGGATAACTTGTGATGAAAGCCTTATGGAGGAAGGGTGGAGAAATGATGATTCCACACATATAAAGTTTTGAATGGAAGGAATGATGTTGTTGGAAGATAGGGATGTTTCAGTACTTCCCATTACAACTGTGAAGATGCTAAAGAAGAATTATCAATGGATATATATCATGATAGTGGAGTTCGTGATAAATGTTGAATAATTGTTATGGGATTCATTGAAGAGCGCAATGAAAAAGGAATAGAAAATCTGGATGCAACACAAACGAATAGTTTAAGGTGGCGTCGTTTCTAAGTGTTTGTCAAATTTTAGGGCCTAAAAGAAGTGTGATGAAGAAAGGTTTTTTTGGAAAAGGATTTTGTGATAAAGCTTGAAGATGTCTTCTTATTTTGGGTGCAAGTGGGCTTCCATGATCTAAACATCCAAATCTGGAAAAGGAGAGGTTTGCGTGCAAGATTGGTTTTTGTGCGCAAGATTGAAGGTAGTTTGGAATCTAGCGCACAAGGCATCATTCAAGGACCAAACATAGAAAAATGGAAAATGAAAGAAGCGTGTGAAATATTCAATAAGTTCATGAAAGAATAGGTTGGCACGAAAAATACTTATACGCCAAAGGCGACGTGAAATGGGGTTTTGCGTGCAAGGCTTGATTTGAGGTCCAAACTTGAAAAAATGGTAAATTCATGAAGTGCATGAAATATTCTAATAATTGTGCAGAAGATTAGTTTAGCACGAAAGAGACTTACATTTCCAAGGCAATGTAAATTTTGTTTTTGCGCGATGTGTGGCTTATGCACCTAAGGCGTCGTCAAATGGGGTTTTGTATGACATGTCAGGATCTTGCGCAACGCATTAGGGTTTTTGCGCGCAGGGGTCAATGAGGTCTATAAATAAGAGTTGGCCCCCTCCCACTGTGTGAGATCGACACTTAGAGTAATCCTGAGCTTTGAGGCACATAAAAATATTAATAAAAAGAGTGTGCATGAAATAAATAGAGTTGTGCGCAAGAAGAAGAAGTTGCATGCAAGAAGAGAGTTTCTTGCAAGATTGAAGTTGCACGCAAGAGGTGTTTCACTAAAAAAGTAAAATCTTGTGCATGTGGCATAAAAGTATCTTGCAAGACACTGAAAAGGGTGCACGAAATATTTGGGGTCTTCGCACATATTCGATTGTGCATAAGATAGTTCTTACTGGCTTCTGGGTAAAAAAAGTGATGATTTGGACTTCAAAAATACACATGTTCAATTCCAAAGAAGCACTGAAATATTGTAATTCCTTATTTATGCTAAGAGGGTGTACACACACTTGCGGATTGTTTGCCAAGTATTACATGAGTGTAAGGGTATATCGTACTCATTGTATTCCATATCAAATTATTTTTTCTAGTGGATTGTGTGGTACTGGATTGTTTCTGTACCATACCAAGGACGTAGATACTCTTTTTGAGTAGTGAACCTTATAAATCTTGTGTTCATGTGGTGGTGTGTGTTCAGAAGGGAAGAAAAACTTTAACAGGAGGCAAAGATTGTTTCAAAAAAAAGGAACATAAAAAGAAAAAAATATCACTAATTTAGCCCTTCCCCCTATTAGTGATACTTGGATCCAGACTGGGAAGTTCAAAAATAGTGGTTGGATGAGAGAGGGAGGGAATTCCCTAGAATTATAGGAGGAGGAGGACTTAATCTAACTATTTTGCAACCCAAAAATGAGTAGGGATATGGAAAGAAAGAGAAAATATAAAATATAGGGGGTATAAATATAATTGCGCCTCTTTAAGGAGTCTGCACTATTAACTCACATGGTTTTTGAAACTGTTCAGTAACCATGTGACAATTTATGCTAAGGAAAAATGCCTCACACGATTATCCCTCATGGTTAGCCAAACTATGTGCAAACCATGAATTCTATAGTGAGAGAGTACTACCTAAGTGGAACTACCTGTGTGGAATTCCAACCAGCTTTCTCTAACCATTTGTAAATTTTTCGGAATCTGCTTTAAAAACTAAATACAATATCGCACGACCGTGCACCTCAACTGAATGATTTACCCAAACCTTGTGGTAGTTCAAAAGCAAGGTTCACAATTAGCTGGAAGTGGATGACGGGTTTTCTCTAAACCCTATACCATTACCTAAAACTCCATAAAACAGAAATTTGGGACTTCAATGCTCATGAATGCCTTCCAAACATTTGAGGAACTCTCCAAGACTCTAAACCCATCCAAAAAATGATATAAGGTTAATGAAACTCTCAGAATTAGGTTACTATAAATGAAATAGAAATTTTCATACCCATTAATTCAAAAAATCCAAATGGGAGATTATTTCAACAAAATTAAAAAACATGGGATGTTAAAGTATTGATTCATAGTGGAGGATAGTTATATGTGTGAGTGACTACATTTTCAAAAAAAATCTACTTTAAATAGTTGACTAAATTTATTTTTCAATTTTTACTTTTTTTTATTATTTTCATGAAAGTTTAAATGATGAAACAATTATTTTTTCAAGAATTATAATGAAATGAGAAATATTTTGTTTTAGTGAAAACAATGTATGAAGAGTTGATCAATAAATTGGAACATGGATTGAGTAAAAATTGATCATGGAGAATGCCTTGAAAATTCTAAAACTACTGGTCTAAAAAGGATAACTTCTTCAAAATAATTTTCCTTATTTTGTGAACTTATTAAAATATTTGTTTAACCTCTCTCGCCAAAAGATCAATCATAGACAAGGATGAGATATTTGGGTTCACCACTCCACGAATCATCAAACATATATGGAAATATAAATAAATCAATGGAAGACTACATTTCATAGTATTAAAAATATTTTAAATTTCATATTAAAGAAATATATTTAAGAAAAATGGTTCTGGTTGATCATGATGTTTTGATGTTTGAGACAAATAGAGCAAAACAATTTTAAAGAATTCAAAATTGATCTCACTGGTCAATTTTGAATTCATTGTAGAAAAATGATGTGAATAAAAGAAATAATTGACCACTAGTATTAAATACTCCTGAGCATAAAATTTTAGATTAGAATCATTATGAAAACAAGAATTGAAACAATTGAATTATAGGAAAAATAATGAAAAGTTAAGGGAGGATTAATCTCCCTCTTGAAAGACAATGATGGTCCAGAAGTGACGTTTCACTGCTCTTCATCACCATGAATGTAGTCTCTCTCCAACTTTACTATTCGTGACGAATCAAGAATAATGATGCGAATGAATGAGATTGACTCCTTGAGATATCAGGTCTTTTTTGAATTTTTAAACTCCTCTGTTGTGTTCTCTATTTGTCACTCATAGTAGATGTTAACTCATTTCTGTATTCCTCCAAGTCATTGAACACATAATACATCATCACTAAAAACCATAAACTGCATGTGAACATATCAAAAATCCTCTAACTGGATGATTAGATTCAACCTGAACATAATTCCTGTGAGGTTCTGCAAAGCAAAAACAAAAAATAATTAATAAGTTTTTTAACGTTTATTATAAAAATTTGACCTTTTATAGTTAAATATTAATATAATTATATATTATTAGATTAATATAAAAAATTAAATAATTAATTTATAATTATTTATAATTATTTGTTATTGTATTTAATATTAATTTATTAATTTATTTTAATTATTTCATTTATAACACTTATTAATTATTATTAGTAATTAAATTTTATAATTATTTTGGTTAATATTTTTATATATTGTTCTAATATAATCAATTTTATTATTTTTTAAAGGTTATTAAATGTTATCATTTTATATAGTTAATGCATTTATAATTATTTATTTTATTAAATATTATTATTAATGTTATGAAAATCAAATTATTTAACAAGTTTATTTATTATTATTATTATATTAATATTAAATTTATAATTTTATTATTTTACATTTATTGATTAAATTAATTTTAGGTTTATCTTATATTATTTGATCTATTATTTTATTAACTATTAATTACAATTTGTTAATTATTATTACTATAAATAATTATTTTATTTATTATTTTATTTTATTTTATTATTATTATTTTCTCTGGATTTCCTTTGTATTCGTGTGCGAGGGTGTTTTTACTTGTTCTAGAAGTTGAGGTCAAGTCTCATTCTCCAAAACTACTCTCCTCTGGCAGCGTCCCTTCCTCCGCAGAAGTAGCTTCTTCTTCAACCCAACAGAATGTTCTCCTTATGCACTACGACATCCATGGTGTGCCTTGGCACTTGTACAACATATGAAATGACTTGTCTTCCACATGGAGGTGCTCAACATCAGCATCATCTTCAGATCTATCGAGGGATCAGCTTATTGTAATGTCCCGAACCTTGGTGCCACGCAACGGGTGCCCCGAGCCCGGTTCACCACATGACCTCAAGCGCATTTCCCCAAATGCCAGAGGCTACCGACTTGCAGCGAGGGCCTAGGTCTGATAGTGGGGAAACTATGCCCTCATTTTTCAAAGTGTAGCGCAGTGGAATACAAAATAAAACATACAACGATAGTGGAAGCAGTAAACATAAACAACTGAAGTAAACTACAGTAGTGGATATAACCAACAGTATAGAAGTGATGATTCTATGTGTTTCAAGTTCTAAGAAAGCAGCCAGAACATGTTATACATCAATACAGTACAAAAAAATACGGAGTACAGCAAAACAAGAAAAACAGCTGGCAGCGGCATCGCGAGCCTAGGCTCGGTCCCATGCCCTCCTACTCCTCAGCAACAGTCAAGTACCTGTATAGGGACTCTTTCCCCTATCTACACCTGCAGAAACCTAATCTGTTTGGGCCGAAAAGCATGACCCGAATAGGGTGTGAGAAATATATCTCAGTAGGCACCCACAAAATACACGTGCCCAAATGCGTGTAAGGATGCAACAATAGTGTGCAATAGAAAAATGCAATAAAGTAAGCAGTACTGACAAGTAACTAACATAACTATTAAATTGCCATTTTATTATTCATTTATTTCATTATATACTAGAAATAACCACAGTGCATTTCTAAACAAGCAGTCCACGTCCACAGAGAAGAAAAACCTTACCCTCGGATAAGCAGAATCCAACCCGCAGGTATAGCCCTCATACGTAACAGAAATTTCCCTCAGGCGTAGGAAGTGTCACCCTTAGGCACAAAAGTCAAGCCCTCAGGCAAAAAAGGTTTCCCTCAGGAGAAAAACTACAACCCTCAGGCTAAATAGTGCAGTGCCCTCAGGCTAATCACAACAATGCCCTCAGGCTAAATACAACAATGCCTTCAGGATAGATAGGTAATCGGGTCATGCCCAATAGGTAAACAAGCAGTAACAAGCAATTCCTCTCAAGGAAATTCTACAATTACTTCTTCGAAGGCATACCCTTGGGTATCCTGGCCAAACATCTAAACAGTGGAACACACCCCTAGGGTGGTTCCGGATCAAATAAATGATCCCAACCAACATCTTATTATCATAGTTTAATCACATGTACAATTCTAGGCATTAAACATAACAACTACCTCAGCCACACGACACCCCAACATGGGTTCGTGGCATGAAAACAAACAAAACGCACGACAATTGGAAAACTAAACACCAAGCCACCTACCTTATACACCAACGAATGTTATACCCGAACGCTGACTCTAGAAACTCCCAAGAACGGCGTAGATCTGATGAAGAACAAAACCCATTCAAAAATAAATAACTTAAATTAGGAGAATAATTCGTAAGAACGGTACCAGGAGGGTAGAGGGCTTACCTGTGTGCTTTCAACGAAATCGTCTGAAGCTGAAACGGATTCCAGACGAACGTCCAGTGGATCTTCAAAGATCTGGCCTCCTCCTTTGGCTCCAAAATGGCTCAAACACCTCTTCTGCCAAATGAGGAGGCTACTGCCTATTTTAAGCCAAAAAAACAAAGTACACGGCGTGTAATTTTGAGTACACGGTGTGTAATTACTTCATTTAACTGTTCATTTTGTGGCATCGCCACACTGTTCATCCGTCGACATGAGTACACGACATGTACTCCCAAGTACACGGTGTGTACTGTCGCCCAGCCGACGGTGACTCCACCACCTTAATATTCAAGCATGCTGACTGACTACACGGCATGTAAGGTACCACTACACGGCGTGTAGTCGGTTCCTACACCCTTCGTTGTCGAGCTGGCTACACGCCCCGTGTACTCATCCCAACACAGCCAAAAGTACACGGTGTGTGGAGAAGGTACACGGCGCGTAGTTTCGAAATTTAGAATTTTCCCCCAATTTCCATATTTTCTCAAAAACACTTAAAGAAAAAAGAAAAAAGAATAATCCCGTACCTCTAAAATATGAACCGGGTTCTTACAAACATCCCCCCTTATAGCAATTCGTCCCCGAATTTCCCTTCCAAGGGTGGTGAAGATAAAGCTCAGAATAGCTCTGGCCACTGAGCACGTACGTCAGACTCCCACTCCCAGGTCTCATCCTGCACTCAGCCATGCTGCCATAGCACCCGTACGAGAGGAACTGACCAGCCTCAGAAAACCATCGTACTCATGTCAACGATACGAATCAGATTCTCTTCAAAGGACGCATCATGATGAACCTCAACCTCCTCTGGTTGAAAGGTCTGAGATGGGTCTGAATGGTAGCGACGCAACTGAGACACGTGGAAGACATCGTTCATGGCTCGGTACCGTTGCGGTAACTGCAACCAATAGGCAACCAGCCTGACTCTCTCCAGAATCTCAAATGGCCCCACATACCTCGGTGAAAGCTTACCTTGTCTCCTGATCTGCTTGTGTCCCAGCCTTGGCGAAACACGTAAGAAAAACTGATCCCTGATCACTAACTCCAAAGGTCATCTGTGGAGATCAGCGTAAGACTTCTGACGAGACTGCGCGATAGCCATCCACTTCCGAATCAACTGGACCTACTCAAATTTCTCCTATATGAGTTTCCCCAGTAAAGCTGCCTCAACTACCTCTAACCAGCACAATGGTGATCGCCATGGCCTACCATATAAAACCTCATATGGTGCCATCTCAATAGTTGCCTGAAAACTATTGTTATAGAAAATCTTTACTAAGGGTATATTCTTCTCCCAAGATCCCCCAAAGTCTAGGACACATGCGCGCAACATGTCCTATAGCACCTGTATCGTCCGCTCTGACTGGACATCTGTCTGAGGGTGGTATGATGTGCTCAGAAGGACCTGTGTACCCAGCGCCCTTTGAAACCTCTGCCAGAAACGAGATGTAAAGTGGGAATCCCTATCTGAAGTGATAGAATGAGGGACCCCATGAAGACGTACGATCTCTCAGATATACAGCCTTCCATGCTTGTCCACACTGAAGGTCTCCTTGATTGGAAAGAAGTGAGCTACCTTTGTGAGTCTGTCCACAACAACCCACAAAGTGCCATTGCCTCATGGTGACCTCAGCAATTCCATCACGAAATCCATCGCGACGTCATCCCATTTCCACTCTGGAATGGGAAACTGCTGTAACAGCCCAGTTGGACTCTGGTTCTCTGCCTTCACCTGATGATAGGTGGAACACCTCGTAAAAAAACCAGCTATCTCTCTCTTCATACCTGGCCACTGGTACTGACATCTCAATTCTTTGTACATCTTGGTAAACCCAGGATGAACTGCCCAAGGTGAAGCATGAAACTCCCACATCAGATACTCGCGTATATCTCAGGAAACCCGTACAGGTCCATGGAAATGCAAAACCTCATCATCGCCTATCGTACAACTGGGAGGAGGGTCCTCACCTACCACCGGTTCTCGTAGGACTAGGCCTTCTGAATCAGATAGTTATCTCATCCTCACTCTGTCCAGGAGGGTAGAAGTTACAAATAACGAGGAAAGATAAGTCTGTCCTTGACTATCATGCACCTCCAGATGCATCTCAGAGAACAAAGCCATAAGCTTCCACTCACCACTGGCCTCCTGCACTGCCTGTATCTGAGTCTTCCTGTTCAGTGCATCAGCTACTGCATTACCTTTCCTAGGTGTATAGGAAAGCTCAAAATCGAAGGATTCTAGGTACTCAACCCACCTTCTCTTCCTCAGATTCAGGTCACGCTGTGTAAAGATATACTTGAGACTTTTGTGGTCAGTGAAAACCACAAAATGATCTCCCAACAGATAATGTCTCCAATAGCGCAATGCATGAACAACTGCAGCCAACTTGAGATCATGCGTCGGGTAATTTCTCTCATGTGGCCTCAACTGCCGAGACTCGTATGCAACAAATTGGTCGCCCTAAATCAAAACAGCTCCCAGCCCAATCCCTGATGCATCACAGTAAACTGTATAGCTCTTACCCTAGTCTAGGAGTATTAGGATCGGTGCTGTTGTCAACCTTTCCTTCAGGTCCTGAAAAGCTGTCTCGCAAGCTCCTGACCAAATGAACTTCACACCCTTCTTAGTCAGACCTATCAACGGTGCTGCTAAGAGGGAGAAGTCTTCTATGAAGCGTCTGTAGTAACCAGACATCCCTAAGAAACTCCGTATCTCAAACAAGTTCTTAGGATGATCCTAAGAAACTACTACTCTCACCTTCTCTGGGTCTACTGCAACTCCTGCCTCTGAGATAAAGTGATCCAAGAAGTGAATCTGGTCCATCCAAAAGTGGAACTTCGAGAGCTTAGCATATAGACGATGCTCTCTTAGTGTACTCAATACGATCTCAATATGGGTGGCATGGTTGTGTCGAGTGTGAGAGTACACCAACATGTCGTCCATGAATACTACCACAAATGAATCAAGATACGGATGGAACACACGATTCATCAGAGCCATGAAAACTGCTGGCGCGTTCGTGAGTCCGAACGTCATAACCAAGTACTCGTACATACCATATCTGCTCCGAAAAGATGTAAGCGGTATATCTGATGGTCTCATGCATAGATGATTGTATCCGGATCTCAAGTGAATCTTCGAGAACACTCGTGCCCCACGAAGCTGATCAAACAGATCATCAATCCTCGAAAAAGGATATCGGTTCTTAATCGTCAACTGGTTCATCTTCCGATAATCCACGCAAAGTCTAAGGGTACCGTCCGCCTTCTTCGCAAAAAGGACCGGAGAACCCCACGGAGAAGCACTGGGTCGGATAAATCCCTTCGCATGCAGCTCCTCTAACTGCCTCTTGAGCTCTTGCAACTCAGGCGTGGCCATCCTATAAGGAGGAATGGACACCGGTGCCGCTCCTAGAACTAGCTCAATTGAGAAATCCACCTCACGCTCCAGAGGTAGACCAGAAAAGTCATTTGGGAAGACATCCCTGAAACGATCAACAACTAGAGGGAAATCCATCTGACAAGTCCCCTGATCGTCGAGATATAAGCTCACAATCTGGGCTGTGACTCCACCTCGCCCATGATGCTCTGGTCCAGCTCGACTTTCCTGAACATCTCATTCAACCTTGTATAGAAACTCTCCACCCTCTGGTGATGTGAAACGCACCCTGTGACGATAGCAGTCTACAAAGGCTCGAAAGGGAACCAACCAGTCCATCCCGAGAATGACATCATAGCTCGTCATCTCCAAGACATAGAGGTCCCAAAGAAAGTGACACCCTACAACCTCAAGGGGGCACTCCTCACACTGACTCACACCAGCCGTCCTAGTCCCCAACGGAGTGTCTAGAGTCATGATATCAGACGAAGAAGAAAAACAAAGCCCAAGTATCTCCACCACGGGCACAAATATGAATCTATTTGTAGCACCCGTATCAAAAATACTGAAGACAAGACAGAAGCTACTAGAATAGTACCTCTGACTGTAAAAGGTCTGGGATCCTGCTCCTGCTAAGTCTGTTGCACTACATATGCCTACCCAATGCCATGTTCCTACGACACAGCCTGGCTGCCCTGAGTTGTCCCACTCTGCTACCTCTGCGATCCTGGTGTCTGGCTACCACAACCACGACCACCATCTCTGCCTACACGCCCTGACGTATTCCAGTTCCCCAACTGGTAAGAAGCCACTGGTCCTGCTCCCACACGCGGAGTCTGAACAGAACCCCTCTCACTAGCCATTGGTAGAAATGCCCTGAAAAATCGCTGCAGATGACCCATCTTGCCGCAAGTTCGGCACTCAACTCGGTCTCATAGACACTGCGGTCTCTTGTGCCCCTCTCTGCGACACTGGTAGCACCTGATCAGTCCACCTGAAGAAGCTGCCTGGCTGGTAATGCCACCTTGAGAGAAGACTATCTGTCTCTTCCTCTTGCCAGCAAAAATAACACCAATAACTGGTGCTGAACCGCCCTGGCCCACACCACTAGAATCCCGCAGGTTCCTCTCTGTAATCAGTGCCCAGTTCACAATCGCGTGTACAGTAGGAAACCTGAAAACATTCACTAGCGCTCGTATTTCATACCGAAGACCATCCTCAAAACGTCTGGCTCTCAACATCTCATCACCCACCAGCATGGGTACAAAACGCTAAAGCTCTATAAAACGGGAAGAATAGTCCATCATCGACATAGCGCCCTGATGTAAGTTCATGAACTCTCGATCTCTATCTGCCCTTAGCAACTTGGGAAAGAAGAATTCATAGAAGACTGCCTGAAAATCTTCCCACGCCATGTCCCTGTGATGATCTGTCTGGGTGGTAACATCCCAGCACCTCTTGGTGGAATCACGCAGTATGTAAGTTGCGAGCTTGACCCTCCGCCCTGGAGGCGTCTCCACGTGCTCGAAAATAGTCTACATCGATCCTAGCCAAGACTCTGTAGCTTGTGGTCTGTCATCCCCTAAAAACGTAGGTGGATGCTGCTGCTGAAAGATACGCGTCAGCTCGACCATAGATGTGGCAGCCTGCGGTGCTCCCTGAATGGTCTGCGTGAACCACAATAAGCCTTCATGGAACTGCGCCTCCGCGCCTGTGTCTGGTATAACAGCTGGCGCCGCATCTGGCTCTGCTGGTGGATCAAATGGTAGCCGATGGACCACCATCTCTGGAGTATAATCGTCGCCACTCTCTTGGTGAACAACTCGTGGTCGTCTAGGCGGCATGACACTACAATGTCAAAATCATGCCTCAGATTCAAGATTATTAAGACTGAAAGAGAAGGAACCACAAAGGAACAAGAGAAAAAAAGCATTTCAAAAATTTCAAGACAAGACTACACGGCGTGTAAAATGACTACACGATGTGTACTTGACTTCCCTTCCCCTGCACGGGTCCTTCTACACGGCTAATCCACACGGATTCTATTCAGCAAAACTACCCGGCATGTATAATATCAACACGGCATGTACGATGTTATTTTCCAACTGCCTGTGTCATCTGTGACATGACCGACTACTCGGCTTTACACCACACGGTGTGTTACACCCACACACAGCATGTACACAATCACGTTTCCCAGCCACACGGCTAACTCCACACTGTCTATCCTCGGACAAGACTATACGGCATGTCCCACAGGTACACGGCGTGTTCAGGTAGAGGTGACACCGGCCCGTGTTGTTAGCTACACGGATGAGTCCCCATGTCACACTACACGGCGTGTATATTATTGATACGGCGTGTTCTGTCAAGGAGTTCACCAACCTATGTTGTTAGTTACAGGGCCAGAATCCGGGTCACACTACACGAAGTGTACATTCGGCAGATGGCATGGTTTACTCAAGCCTTGCCCCACCCCGTGTTGCTACCCACACAGTTTGTGACACGGGAAGAGACTACACGACGTGTACTCTGGGTACACGACGTGTACTCAAAAAGTTCATCTTTCTTCCCGAACAGAAGAACACACACGGTGTGTATGAGGTCCTACACAGTGTGTATTCTTGGTTTTCCAGATAGTATACCTCAGAAACATCCCCAGAACCTAGAAAATACTAAAAACCAACACCTATGTGTCAAATTCCAATCTGTGAGGGCCCATACTCCCCACGAATCTAAGTTTGACATCTTATCTGTGTTATAGCCAATAAAAAGTCAATGATCCACCAAATTCCGGTCAATGGGGGCCCATACTCCCCAAAATCCAAAGTTTGGCGTCCATTCTATAAACAAGCTCAAAAAAAATACCATATCACAAGGCAGGTATTTATCAAGCAGTTATCACAACAGCATGCTTTATTAGCACAACAACTATCACAACAACATGTGAATTTCTAATGCACCTACATGGCATGGAAACCATGCATGTCATGTGATATCTAGTATGTGCCTATATGATGCATGAGATGGAATCCCCTCATCTCATCGGGTTGCAACTAAATAGAACTCACAGATAAAATATAAACTGCACAATCTTAAAGTGCATCACCCAACGGTGAACACATATCAACTGTAAAATTTGCAAAATCATTAAAATTGCAATACGAGGTAGACCGGATTTTCCTTGTACACAGGTTAGCTGTAACGACCCAAAGTTTCATTAATGGAAAATCCCTCTTGATCCAGTTAAATGTTTCTTTATGAAAAATGTTTTTATAAGATGTCAACTTCTTTAAGTTTTACGTTAAGATTTGTGACCGTTACTTTTATAGCCGTTGAACAGTGATCGTCTGGGTAGTTTAAATATAAGGCTTTAACGAACCAATTTTCTACTCAGACAAAGGAAGCGATGGCCTCATCCAGTAGAATTGCCCCTTACTAAGCCCATTTGTCGGAGCTCGGAAAGGAGGTGGCGTCTCTGGGCTTTGCCCTTGACCAAGCCCAAGCTGAGCTTCATCAAGTCAAGCTCGAACGTGATCGTCTACGGGAAAAATGGAAGTTGATAGAGATTACCACTCGAGCGATGTTATCCGAGCAACCCCAAGAGTCTGTCACCATCGCACACCTTACCCTTAGGTCTTATGCGGCTATTTTAAGGGGTTATGTAACAAATAAGTAGCACCATGTTCATATACATTATTTTTTGTATATAATAATGAATATAATTTCTAGTCATTTTTGATACATTGTAATTAGTTTTTAAAGTACAAACGGTGTTTTTAGTTATTATTTAATTAAGAATTATATTTTATTAAATTAAAGGATTTTTGAATTAAATAATATTCTAATAAATTATTATTATTTATATTAAATTAATTTTTATTAAATATAAATGATCTTATAATTTTATGAATGCAATTAAAATTTTTATTAAGGTTTGAAATCCATTTCTGTCAAAACCGGTGAATTTTTTATAAATGTCGGTTTTTATTTTAAAAGTAAAAATTCACATATTTAGAAAATTATTTAGATAAAATAAATATTATTTTTGGAATCAGGACGTCGAAATTATCCAACGGTGAATTTTTCATAATTTTCTGAGATAGTCAAATTTTTGGGTAAAAATTAAATACCATTTAAATATATAATGTGTTTTATGACATCATAATGACCCAATGGTGATGTAATAAAATACCATAATCCTTATGTTCGGCCAATATGTGTTTTATAATTAAAATAATGAGGTTTTGGGTTTGTTTGACTCACTTTTCAAAGCATTAATGGAGCCCTCAAGACTTATTCAACACTTTGCCTTTTTAAATTAATTTCCATGGGAGTGTGACTCACCTCCACATAAGCAACCCTAATTTTTTAATAAGTTCGGACCTTGGCCTTGTAAAATATTGTTTTCCTCTTTCCTTTTCCAGAAACCATGGGCAAATACCATGGGATGGTTTGTGGTTTGGATTATTTTAATATAAGGGGTCCCAAACCTAAATAATAAAGAATTCTCTCACCTTTCCTATATAAACCCACCCAAGCTCCCACTTCCTCCTCACTCAAAGCCCTTGAAGTTCGTCCAAACTCTGCCCTACTCTCTCTAGAATCCTCCCAAGGTGCCCCAAGCTCCCAAGAAGCCTCTCACAAGCCTCTCTCTAGGCTTTGGAAGCACACTTCCAAGTAAGGGGTTTTCTTCCTTTCTCATTTTTTTGTCAATTTTCTTTAAGTTGTATTTCCCTTTTTATTTCAATTATGAATGTTGGGGTATGGTTTCGCACCTCCCCCATACTGCCCTCTTATTGTTTGAATGATGGGAGAACCCTTTCTCTCTCATTAAATGCCTCCCATGTACACTCGTTACTATGCCGAAATTCCGAAAGGAACTTCTCTCTCTTCTTTTACATTCAAGCAATACTTTTGTATCATGAATCTAAATTCAATTTCTATTGTTGGGACATGTATATATATGATCTCCTTACTGTCCATTACATGTAAATATGATGAGGAACCCCTTTCTCTCTCATCAACCTTTTTTATGAATTCTTATGTCACGCCGTTACGCTGCCGAAATCGCACCGATTTTCTAATCCAATGTCTTTGTGTAGTGAATACCATGCCCATTTCTCCATCAAGGGTATTCATCTTTATACACATATACGTATTGATTGTAAAGTTTCATGTATTAATTCCACATTCCTTTATCGTGGAAGAAATGATTATGTTTTATGAATCCATGTTTTATGATCCATGTGGCACACTTATGCATGAAATGAAATGTTTAAGAAGGGTGCGCCCTGATAGCGCTCCAATGCATTGGGTAAAGTATAGTATCATGATACGTCATGTGCAATGAGTGTTGACTCATGCTAATTCATGTTCAATGAGGGTTTACTCGTGCTTCAAGTGCAATGAGGGTTTACTCATGCTCCATGTGCAATGAGCCTTGGCTCATGCTAATTCAATGTTAAGTGTTGTTGCCACATTTCCATGTTATGATTATCATGCTTTATCATGCCTTTATGTTCATGTCTCTCTCATGCTCTATTGATATGCCTATTGCCTAACATGTTTTGTACTCCTCATGTTATTCATTGTGTACTCCCTTACTGGGCTTTATAGCTCACCCTTTTCTTATGCATGTCCTCAGGTTATCCCATGCAATGCTAAGTACGAAGGAATGTAGTGGTCATGTAAAGGAAGTTTTCAATAAGGATGTTGTATTGCAAGTTTAAAGTTTTTATGTAATGATCCTAAGCCCCAAAGACACTAAACCTCTCGATCTTCTTTGTTGTATCAAGTGAAGTTTTATGTAATAAAGCATGTTTAAGTGGTAATAAAAAGCAGGGTTGTCATAGTTGGTATCAGAGGATAGGTTTAGTTATTTTTGGGATTAGGAAACCCTAGTAAAGCCTTAGATACAAGACTAAGCATAATAAAAACATCCCTAAGTTTTGGTAAGTACTAAGTAAGTGGTTTATCAAACAAATACATCCCTGTCTGGATACGAGCAGGTAGAGGCGGCTCTGGCACAGATGTTTCCTAGGGGTAAAACCCGAAAACACCGCTTTGAGCTAGACTCGAACGGGAACTGGTGCACGACAACGGGCCTTGCTGCACTCTTGGTTACGACACTCCCGGGGGATATGTTTTGATAAATTCATAATCTTAGTATGAACCCTTATTAAGGGAAAAATGCCCTAAGAATATATGTTAGAAGGAAGATCATGAAAAGCCTGGATTGAATTCTATGGACTCATGAGTTAAAGAGATTAAAGTTTATTTATAAGTTGTCAACTTTTGTCTATGGATTACCCTTTATGTGTTACCCCTAACTTTCCTTTTATTCCAGCCAATGGCCGGTAATAGGAGAACTCGGGCTAACAACCGCTGTGAAGATCAGTGTGATGATTGTACTAATGAGATGCCCAATCCGATGGGAGCGGGAATCGCGAACTTTGTCACGCTTCTCTCTCAGCTAACTCAAGTTTTGAATAGAAACACTGGTCAAGAGGAACATTCAACCCCCCCTAAGAAAGAACAAGTTGCTATTGAAAGCTTCATGAGACAAATGCCTCCTACTTTTAGTGGATCATCCGATCCCACGATTGCTGAACAATGGATCAACTCCATTGAAAAGATATTCTCTATCCTCCAATGCTCTGAAAAAGATAAGGTTCTCTTGGCGGCTTATCGTATGGAGGGTGAAGCTGATCAATGGTGGACGTTGATCAAAAATACGAAGCCTGAGGAGGAGATCAAGGCTTTGGAATGGAAGGTATTCCTGAACATGTTTTTCGATAAATATTTTCCACGCACCCTCCGTCTTAAGATGGAAAGGGACTTCCTTTCCCTCAAGCAGAAAGATGAGGAATCTGTGGGAGCGTTCGAGGCAAACTTCACAAGGCTTGCACGATACGCTTCCGGCTTTGTCGTTACCCCCGAATGCAAGGTTGACCGCTTCTTTGGTGGGCTGAAGCCTAGCTTGCGGAAAGCTTTAGCGATCCGTGACTTCGACAGCTATGAGGAAATTGTCCGATGTGCCCTCAAGGTTGAAATGGAGATCGGAGAATCACAGGGGTATCATGGGGACAAGAAGCGGAAGGTGGACTTCAATGCTGGTGGTCCGATGGATAAATCCAACGGCGCTAAGAAATTCCAGCACCCCACTTGCCAAAAGTGTGGAAAGAAGCACCCTGGAAATTGCCTTAGGGGGACAAGAAAATGCTTCAAGTGTGGAAGAGAAGGGCACCTAGCTGTTAACTGTCAGCAAGAAGGACCCGCAGCTGCGACGGAGGGGAGGAACGCTCCGTTCAAACCTCAACGCGTTGTTCAATGCTTCAAATGCAAAGAACCGGGTCATTTTGCGAATCAGTGCCCTAATCCAAGGGTTATCGGAGGCAATCAACAACCTCCAAGACAGCAAGGAAGAGCTTTTGCCATCACTTCTGCCGAAGTGAACCCCGACAACGAAGTGGTGACAGGTACGCTAGTTATTCATTCAAGAATAGCGAACGTACTTTTTGATTCAGGTTCTACGCATTCTTTTATATCTCAAAAGTTTAGTAGAACAATCCCTGCACCACCACAAACCATGGAAGTAAAGATGTCGGTGAGTACGGCAAATGGGGCAATCATTGCATCCCATGAGTATAAGTCCTCCCCTGTTATAATCTGTGGATTGAATTTCCCGGCGAACCTTGTCATACTCCCTTTGGTGGAATTTGATGCAATTCTTGGCATGGATTGGCTTTCCTTATATAGAGCCAACATAAATTGTCGGGAGAGGGAAATCACACTCCATATGGAGAATCGACCCCCGATTCTTTACAAGTGTCAGGAGGAAGATGAATCTCCTTTAGCTCCATCATCTCAAGCATGGATATTACTGCCTTATGAGCACGCATATCTGGCTCAGATGATTATGTCCAAGGAAGAAACCACCCTTGAAGAAATGCCTATTGTGAGGGAATTCGCTGAAGTATTTCCCGAGGAACTTCCTGGTCTTCCTCCAAGAAGAGATGTTGAGTTCTCAATTGAACTTATACCTGGGGCGCTACCAATATCCAAGACTCCATATAGAATGGCTGTGGTTGAGCTTGAAGAACTGAAGAAACAACTACATGAGAATCTGGATAAAGGGTTTTTACGCCCAAGTACATCACCATGGGGTGCACCAGTCCTCTTCGTCAAGAAGAAGGATGGGTCAATGCGGCTTTGCATCGATTATCGTGAACTTAACAAAATCACGATAAAGAACAAGTATCCTCTCCCAAGAATCGATGACTTGTTTGATCAGCTGCGTGGAGCACAATACTTCTCCAAGGTCGACTTGCGGTCGGGATATTATCAAGTAAGGGTGAAGAAGGAAGATATCCCCAAGACTGCTTTTCGTACAAGGTACGGGCACTATGAATTCATAGTAATGCCTTTTGGACTCACCAATGCTCCAGCAATATTCATGGACTTGATGAATAGAGTCTTTAGATATTACCTTGATAAATTTGTGGTAGTCTTTATAGATGATATTCTAATATACTCCAAAACCAAGGAGGACCATGAGGAGCATTTAAGAACTGTACTGGAGACTTTGCGCAAGGAGAAGCTCTATGCCAAGTACAGCAAGTGTGAGTTCTGGTTGAAGGAGGTCTCATTCTTGGGCCATATCATCACAAGCAATGGGATATCTGTGGACCCCTCCAAAACAGATGCAATTGAGGGATGGCCGAGGCCAACATCGGTTACTGATATCCGTAGCTTCTTGGGGTTAGCCGGATATTATCGACGATTTGTGAGAAACTTCTCACGATTGTCCAACCCTCTTACCAAGATAACTCGAAAGGGAGTAAAGTTTTCTTGGAGTGATGAATGCGAAGAAAGCTTCAAGGAGTTGAAAAGGAGGCTTATCACTGCACCTGTGCTCACTTTACCCACAAGTGGTGAGCTTTTTGTGGTATTCAGTGATGCTTCGAAGAAGGGCTTAGGATGTGTGCTGATGCAGAATGATAAAGTGATATCCTATGCCTCAAGACAGTTGAAAATCCATGAGCGAAACTATCCAACGCATGATCTGGAGTTGGCGGCGGTGATCTTTGCCTTGAAAATCTGGCGGCATTATCTCTATGGAGAGAAATGTGAGATATATACTGACCACAAGAGTCTTAAATATATATTCACACAGAAAGAGCTTAATATGCGCCAGAGAAGATGGATAGAGCTCATAAAGGATTATGACTGTTCAATACATTACCACCCTGGGAAGGCGAACAAGGTGGCGGATGCCCTAAGTAGAAAGGATCCAGCAATTCTATCAATGATGAGAATTGATAAGGATCCAATCTTCTTAGACTTGATGAAGATGGATGTGGGAATCATAAAGAAGGGAACATCATCAATCCTTTCACAAATGATTGCTCAGCCATCTCTTTTGGAAAGTTTAAAGGATGCTCAAAAGGATGACGCGAGAATCCAAGAAAAAGTGGAAGCTATCAAAAAGGGAAAATCCTCAGAGTTTAATGTTAATGAAGAAGGAATTGTGCGGTTTGGGAAAAGACTATGTGTCCCATCATGTTCGGAGCTGAAGAAGGAACTTTTGGATGATGCACATAGTTCAAATTTCTCTATTCACCCAGGGAGCACAAAGATGTATCGAGATCTCCGAGAAAACTTTTGGTGGGATAATATGAAGAAGGAGATCGCCGAATATACATCAAAGTGCCTGGTGTGTCAGCAAGTGAAGGCAGAGAGGCAGAAGTATAAGGGGATGATGCAACCATTGCCCATACCAGAATGGAAATGGGAGAACATCACCATGGACTTCGTCACTGGACTTCCAAGGACATCCAAAAGCAATAATGCAATCTGGGTTATTGTGGATCGTCTTACAAAGACTGCACACTTCATTGCTATTCGAGAGGATTTCTCTTTGGATCAACTGGCACGGATATATATCAGGGAAGTGGTACGGTTGCATGGAGTACCACTATCTATTGTGTCGGACCGAGATCCAAGATTTACCTCTAAGTTTTGGAAGAGTCTTCAACATGCTCTGAATACTGAACTGAACTTCAGTACGGCCTATCATCCTCAAACTGATGGCCAATCCGAGCGGACTATCCAAACACTTGAGGATATGTTGAGAGCATGCTCAATGGACTTTAAAGGAGGATGGGATCAACATCTTCCTCTAGTTGAGTTCTCTTATAATAATAGTTTCCACTCGAGCATCCAAATGGCACCATATGAAGCCCTATATGGGAAAAGGTGCAGAACACCGGCATGTTGGGATGAGGTCGGTGAACGTAAGCTGCTTGGACCAGAAATGGTCGAAGAAATGGTGGAGAAGGTGAAAACCATTCAGCAGCATATCAAGGCAGCCCAAAGTCGACAGAAGAGTTATGCAGATAATCGTCGACGAGACCTTGAGTTTAAAGTCGGAGACATGGTGTTTTTACGCATATCTCCGTGGAAGAAGGTCATGAGGTTTGGAAAGAAAGGGAAGTTAAGTCCAAGGTACATCGGCCCCTTCGAGATTCTTGATCGTGTTGGGGCTGTGGCCTATCGACTAGCACTTCCACCTACTATGGCCAAGGTGCATGATGTCTTCCATGTATCCCTCTTAAGGAAGTACATACCAGACCCTTCACATGTACTCTCTTCCGAGGTGGTACAATTAGAAGACGATCTTTCTTATGAGGAGCAACCAGTGAAGATCTTAGATCGTAGAGAAAAAGTTCTACGAAATAAGACAATGCCCCTCGTCAAGGTGTTGTGGAGAAACCACAAGTTTGAAGAAGCAACTTGGGAGTCGGAGGATATGATGAAGCTAAGTTACCCACATTTGTTTTAGTGTGGGAAAAGAAAAATTTCGAGGGCGAAATTTCTTAAGGGGGGAATGTTGTAACGACCCAAAGTTTCATTAATGGAAAATCCCTCTTGATCCAGTTAAATGTTTCTTTATGAAAAATGTTTTTATAAGATGTCAACTTCTTTAAGTTTTACGTTAAGATTTGTGACCGTTACTTTTATAGCCGTTGAACAGTGATCGTCTGGGTAGTTTAAATATAAGGCTTTAACGAACCAATTTTCTACTCAGACAAAGGAAGCGATGGCCTCATCCAGTAGAATTGCCCCTTACGAAGCCCATTTGTCGGAGCTCGGAAAGGAGGTGGCGTCTTTGGGCTTTGACCTTGACCAAGCCCAAGCTGATCTTCATCAAGTCAAGCTCGAACGTGATCGTCTACGGGAAAAATGGAAGTTGATAGAGATTACCACTCGAGCGATGTTATCCGAGCAACCCCAAGAGTCTGTCACCATCGCACACCTTACCCTTAGGACTTATGTGGCTATTTTAAGGGGTTATGTAACAAATATGTAGCACCATGTTCATGTACATTATTTTTTGTATATAATAATGAATATAATTTCTAGTCATTTTTGATACATTGTAATTAGTTTTTAAAGTACAAACGGAGTTTTTAGTTATTATTTAATTAAGAATTATATTTTATTAAATTAAAGGATATTTGAATTAAATAATATTCTAATAAAATATTATTATTTATATTAAATTAATTTTTATTAAATATAAATGATCTTATAATTTTATGAATGCAATTAATATTTTTATTAAGGTTTGAAAGCCATTTCTGTCAAAACCGGTGAATTTTTTATAAATGTCAGTTTTTATTTTAAAAGTAAAAATTCACATATTTAGAAAATTATTTAGATAAAATAAATATTATTTTTGGAATCAGGACGTCGAAATTATCCAACGGTGAATTTTTCATAATTTTCTGAGATAGTCAAATTTTTGGGTAAAAATTAAATACCATTTAAATATATAATGTGTTTTATGACATCATAATGACCCAATGGTGATGTAATAAAATACCATAATCCTTATGTTCGGCCAATATGTGTTTTATAATTAAAATAATGAGGTTTTGGGTTTGTTTGACTCACTTTTCAAAGCATTAATGGAGCCCTCAAGACTTATTCAACACTTTGCCTTTTTAAATTAATTTCCATGGGAGTGTGACTCACCTCCATATAAGCAACCCTAATTTTTTAATATGTTCGGACCTTGGCCTTGTAAAATATTGTTTTCCTCTTTCCTTTTACAGAAACCATGGGCAAATACCATGGGATGGTTTGTGGTTTGGATTATTTTAATATAAGGGGTCCCAAACCTAAATAATAAAGAATTCTCTCACCTTTCCTATATAAACCCACCCAAGCTCCCACTTCCTCCTCACTCAAAGCCCTTGAAGTTCGTCCAACCTCTGCCCTACTCTCTCTAGAATCCTCCCAAGGTGCCCCAAGCTCCCAAGAAGCCTCTCACAAGCCTCTCTCTAGGCTTTGGAAGCACACTTCCAAGTAAGGGGTTTTCTTCCTTTCTCATTTTTTTGTCAATTTTCTTTAAGTTGTATTTCCCTTTTTATTTCAATTATGAATGTTGGGGTATGGTTTCTAACCTCCCCCATACTGCCCTCTTATTGTTTGAATGATGGGAGAACCCTTTCTCTCTCATTAAATGCCTCCCATGTACACCCGTTACTATGCCGAAATTCCGAAAGGAACTTCTCTCTCTTCTTTTACATTCAAGCAATACTTTTGTATCATGAATCTAAATTCAATTTCTATTGTTGGGACATGTATATATATGATCTCCTTACTGTCCATTACATGTAAATATGATGAGGAACCCCTTTCTCTCTCATCAACCTTTTTTATGAATTCTTATGTCACGCCGTTACGCTGCCGAAATCGCACCGATTTTCTAATCCAATGTCTTTGTGTAGTGAATACCATGCCCATTTCTCCATCAAGGGTATTCATCTTTATACACATATACGTATTGATTGTAAAGTTTCATGTATTAATTCCACATTCCTTTATCGTGGAAGAAATGATTATGTTTTATGAATCCATGTTTTATGATCCATGTGGCACACTTATGCATGAAATGAAATGTTTAAGAAGGGTGCGCCCTGATAGCGCTCCAATGCATTGGGTAAAGTATAGTATCATGATACGTCATGTGCAATGAGTGTTGACTCATGCTAATTCAAGTGCAACGAGGGTTTACTCGTGCTTCAAGTGCAATGAGGGTTTACTCATGCTCCATGTGCAATGAGCCTTGGCTCATGCTAATTCAATGTTAAGTGTTGTTGCCACATTTCCATGTTATGATTATCATGCTTTATCATGCCTTTATGTTCATGTCTCTCTTATGCTCTATTGATATGCCTATTGCCTAACATGTTTTGTACTCCTCATGTTATTCATTGTGTACTCCCTTACTGGGCTTTACAGCTCACCCTTTTCTTATGCATGTCCTCAGGTTATCCCATGCAATGCTAAGTACGAAGGAATGTAGTGGTCATGTAAAGGAAGTTTTCAATAAGGATGTTGTATTGCAAGTTTAAAGTTTTTATGTAATGATCCTAAGCCCCAAAGACACTAAACCTCTCGATCTTCTTTGTTGTATCAAGTGAAGTTTTATGTAATAAAGCATGTTTAAGTGGTAATAAAAAGCAGGGTTGTCATATTAGCTACGCCCGGGCATAGCTTATTACCAACTACCGTTCGTCCTATCCTTGAATACGGCTCCAAATGGTAAGTCAAAGAAAAGAAACTCCTCTGATACCACTTTGTAATATCTCAGACCTGGGTGCCACGCAACGAGTGTCCCGAGCCCGGTTCGCCACGTGACCACAAGCGCATTTCCCCAAATGCCAGAGGCTGCTGACTAGTAGCGAGGGCCCATGTCTGAGAGTGGGGAAACTATTCCCTCATTCGTCAAAGTGTAGCGCATCAGAATACTAAATAAAACATACAACGACAGCAGAAGCAGTAAACATACACAACTAAAGTAAACTAAAGCAGTCGATATAACAAACAGTATAGAAGTGATGATGCTACATGTTTCAAGTTCTAATAAAGCAGCCAGAACATGTTATACATCAATATAGTACAACAAAATATGGAGTACAGCAAAAAAGAAAAACAACAGGTAGTGGCATCGCGATCCTAGGCTTGGTCCCATGCCCTCATACTCCTTAGCAACAGTCAAGTACCTGTATAGGGACTCTTGCCCCTATCTACACCAGCAGAAACATAATCTGTTTGGGCTGAAAAGCATGACCCAAACAGGGTGTGAGAAATATATCTCAGTAGGCACCCACCAAAGGCTTGTGCCCAACTGCGTGTAAGCATGCAACAACAGTGTGCAATAGTAAAATGCAATAAAGTAAGCAGTAATGACAAGTAAATAACTTAACGATTAAATTTCTATTTTATTATTCATTTAATTCATTATATCCTAGAAATCACCACAATGCATTTCTGAACAAGCAGTCCACGTCCTCAGACAAGAAAAACCATTCCCTCAGGTAAGCAGAATCCAACCTGAAGGTATAGCCCTCAGGCATAATAGAAATTTCCCTCAGGCGTAGGAAGTGTCGCCCTCAGGTACAGAATTCAAGCCCTCAGGCACGAAAGGTTGTCCTTAGGCGAAAAACTACAGCCCCCGGGCTAAATAGTGCAGTGCCCTCAGGCTAATCACAATAACACCCTCAGGCTAAATACAACAATTCCCTCAGGCTAAACAGGAAACCGGGCCATGCCCAACAGGTAAACAAGTAGTAACGAACAATTTATCTCAAGGAAATTCTACAATTATTACTTTGAAGGCATACCCTCGGGTATCCTGGCCAAACGGCTAAATAGTGGAACACACCCATGGGGTGGTTCCGGATCCATGAAATGATCCCAAACAATATCTTATTATCATAGTTTAATCACCTATGAAATTCTAGGCATTAAACAAAGAAACGGCCTTAGCCACATGACACCCCAAGATGGGTTCGTGGCACAAAAACACACAAAATGCACGAAAGATGGAAAACTAAACACCAAGACACCTACCTTATATGCCAACGAACGTTATACCCGAATGTCGAATCCAGAAACGCCCAAGAAAGGAAAAGATTTGATGAAGAAAAAAACCCATTCAAACGTAAATAACGTATGTTAGGAGAAGAATTGGTAAGAATTGTACCAGGAGGGGAGAGGGCTTACCCGTGCGGTTCCAACGAAATTGTCCGAAGCCGAAACGGATTCCAGACGAACACCCGGTGGATCTTCAAAGATTCGACCTCCTCCTTTGGCACCAAAATGGCTCAAATTCCTCCTCTGCCAAATGAGGAGGCTACTGCCAGTTTTAAGCTAAAAAAACAAAGTACATGGCGTGTACTTCTGAGTACATGGCGTGTAATTCCTTCATTTAACTATTCATTTGGTGGCACCGCCACACTGTTCATCCGTCTACATGGGTACACGACATGTACTCCCAAGTACATGGCATGTACTATCACCCAGCTGGCGGTGACTCCACCGCCTTACTATTCAAGCCTGCCGACTGATTACACGGCATCTAGGGTACCACTACACGGCGTGTAGTCGGTTCCTACACCCTTCGTCGTCGGGCTGGCTACATGCCCCGTGTACTCATCCCAACACGGCAAAAAGTACACGGCGTGTGGACAAGGTACACGGCGTGTAGTTTTGAAATTTAGAATTTTTCCCCATTTTCCATATTTTCCCAAAAACACTTAAGGAAAAGGAAAAAGAAGAAGCTCGTACCTCTAAAATAAGAACCGGGTTCTTATACTTATCGACATCTGTTTCAGGTAGTTAGGGTAGTGTTGGCTTCATATGGAAGCCTAAATGGCTTCATAAAAGTCATATGTAAGAGAATATAGAATGGATAACAAAGATCTTGCGGTTAAGTGATTTCGGGGAGCAATAAAGGATATATGGGTAGTGTTAGAATTTGTTCTCATAGGGTTCAGACTCATTATCTACATAGTGTGGGTTCATTGAGTACTCTTCTTTGTTAGGGTCAATCTATGGTCATGAAAATGGAAACTGTCGGTGGGGTGCTAAGTAGTGACTCAAGGTGTCACCGTGGAATTGCATTGGAGGGTGAAAATTCAGGTGATAATGGTGGGTACTGGTTCTTCTGGTGGATAGTGGAGAGCGGAAGATGGTATGATTTTTTGCGTTGAGTAATTTCTCACCATGGGAAAAGTGGATGTGAATCTTGGTGATGGTGGTGACTCCTGAAAGAGGTGATGGTGGTGAGAAATCAGGGATTGAGATGTGAATCAAGTGCCATAGGTGGTTGGATTCTAAAACGGTGAGTAAAGTCTCGTCGTTGGAAACCGTGGCAGGGAGTCACTATTCATAACGATGGGGATTTTTTTTTTCTAAATGAAAAAAATGGAGCCACCATTGGAACCAGGATGAAATGGGGACCTTGCCCATTTTTTGAGTCACTGTTGGAATGGTTCCAATAGCGAGTCATCTGGTGGTGTGTCCCTCAATAGTAGATTTTCCAAAACATAAAAAAAATCAAAATTTAACAAATTCAAAATTTACATTTATTAAATTAAAATAAATCACGAATTAAAATTTAAAAATACAATCAAATGTTTATTAAAAATAATCTTGATTAGAAATTTGAAATAAATTAAAGATTTAAAACTAAAGAATAATAAATTTTATTTAAAATTACAAAACTAATATTAAATACTTAATTTAAATTATATCTAACTAAAATAATCAATTCATAGGAATTAAATAATTTTAAATTAGATTTATAAATTTAATTAAAACATTATAGTTGAATGATTTAAATTAACTATTGAGATCAAATTAAATAAAAAAATTAATAATCAAGGTTAAATTATAATATACAAATACTCCAACAGAAATAATGATTATGTTAATTAAATGAAAACATGATGACTGAATGTCAGTTAATAAAAATAAATATGAAATAAAAATAAAAATTCGAGAAGAATTGAAATTAAGAAAAAATCAATGAAAACTAAAATAATAAAAAACATCTATAAAAAATTAAATATTTAAAATCTAAAAATAAATTATTAACCGTAATAATTTATTATTTAAAAAAATTAAATTGTAAAATTAAACAAGTAAAATTAACTAACAGGAAGATAAAAATTAATTAATTAAATGATTAAAAACCTAATAAAATATTTTAGCAAAACATATGATTTTAAGGCCACATTAGTTATCAAGGTATACTATGTTACAGATTATTTATAAGTGGAGTTTCATATAACACAATCTATCTAAAAGATTAAATGTTTTTAAAAAGAAGAATAATATAAAATCTTAGGGAGTTACATTCTTCCCTCCTTAAAAAAATTTATTTCTGAACATTTGTACAATGACACCTCATGAATAGATTAGGGTAGTCCTTCATCATAATTTATGCAAAATCAAATGTCTCCTCTTCTATCTTATAATGATTTCATAATACCTTTGCCAATTAATCCATCCAGTTCCCTAACACCAATTCTATAGAGTCCAGAATATGAATACCCAATTCAAAATAATATTGATCTTGTTCCAATTATATTACTTTATAGTTGATTACGCGTGCTGAGTCTATCATGTGCTACCATAACATGGATATATGTAACACATAATATGATTTAGAAATATTTGGTGACATTTTAAAATTGTAAGACACTGATCAAATTAAATATAGAATTCTAAATGGTTTGATGTACTTGGGGCTTTGTTTCCCATTCATACCATTTTTTTAGTACCCTTCCATGGAGGCACTTCCAAGAAATGGGGATCTTCCACATGAAATTACTATTCTTTCCATTGGATATCAACACATATATTTTTTCATTTTTGAGATTCGTTGTATGGGTGTGAATAGTCTTTATCTTTTTCATTATCTCATAGACATGCTCTAGGACTATAATAATCCTATCACAATAATCTTCCTAACAAGATAGAGTACGCCATCTCTTTCCATATAATGATTCACATAGATCCATCTGATTAAATAATTTTTCTCCAAATTATGTCTTCTCAAATTGAAAACCTAAAATTATGATTTATATTATAAAATAAATATCCCTATACAACATAAAGTCTCTACAATTTCACATAAAAAATATATGAATTCCATAATCATATATTCTCTTAAAACATCATAATAACATTAATTATCATAAAACTTTAATGAAAAAATCATAATTACAAAAAAATAAAACTCTATTAATTACTTAAATAAAATCTTTAAATATTTAAAAAAATTATTACTAGAAATTTGTAGAAATTATCAATGATAATATTTACCACTTTATCATTAAATCACTAACTGAATTCAAGGTCACCAACAAAGACCCATTTAATTCATCATTGGAAATCATCCCTTTATCCCAAATAAACATTTTTAATTTAAAATTAGGCACATATTAAGGGTTATATTCCACATAATCAAGTATTCTAAAAAAATATTGTAATTTCCCTAAATCACTTTTTTACAGAACAAACCTTATTTGTTCCATGATTCATATAACTATGATATCATCGGTAAAAAATGTTTACTACATAATTCCTGAATCCAAATAAATAAATAGTTAAATCATTCCATGTCAATTATTCGCATAACATAACACATTCCTTGGTCTATGAGTTAACATTTATAATAGGGAATTGTCTTGGATAATCACATGTTCCAAAAATTTATGACAAAAATCAAAAAATTGATCCATAGGATGAAATTTATTTCATTCCATCATAATTTTAATTTTTTCTTGGAAATTCAATTCTATATCCCCTTATCTTCCATAAATTAAAAAATTCCCATTCCTTTGATACATAATCATGGGTTTCTCTTTCCATGTTTCTGTCATGATTGAAATTGAGCCTTATTTTCTCTATTGTATTCACCACTTGACCTCTTATTGAACTCAATTATTCCATTATTTAGTGATCTACAATGTTGGTTAAGGTGTAGGTTGTTAATCATGTAGAATGATAACTGATTATGTTTAATCATGATATCATTATCTCTAAGTATTATCCCATTGTTTACTCATAATGGCAACAATGTCCATCACATTCAGTGTTTACAAGATTCCTTCTATTTCAATTCATTGACTAAAATATTTTAGTATGATAATAGATAATCATAATTACAAACCACATAATCATTAATAACATATATAAATCATGAATAATTATATTCAATATAAGACATGTTAGGTTTAACCTAGTTCATTCATTGTCGCCATTGGAATATTTTGTAATGGTTCTTATAAAGGGTAATTAACCAAAGAATATCCTCCATGAGTGTCAAACAGGTGTTATGTAATGGAATATTAACAACGCACCAGAATTATATCAGATATATATGTAAAAAAATTCATTATTTATTGAATAATTACCTTAAATTCTAGTGAAATATCGACAAAGTATTAATTGAATTAGTGGAAAAATAAAATAAATGATTTAATAAACATTAAAAGTAATATAAATCGGATGAATTATTGTGTTAAAATAATTATTTAGAAATATATAAAAAATTCGGGATGTGGGAAAGGATCATATACAAATTACATAACTATTTAGATGACTTTAAAGTTAATGAAAATGAATAGTCCCTAAAATAAAATTAATGACATTTTATAATAAAAAATTATTTATTAAGAGATTTAAATTCCAAATAAATCTTGTATTCCGTAAAGTGAATGAGACATGGCTTAAATTATAAAAAATGGTATATTTATGGGTCACTTTGATTTTTATGGTAACATTATTGACCCTTAATAGGTAAAAATGATTGATATTGTGGTAAATGCCAAATGGGGTACTAGATTGTTAAAAAAATAGATTAGGGTAAAAAAACACCTAGACATGTCCCCATTTTATTAGATAATAGGTTATAGACTCATACCCATAAAATAATCCAAATATAACAATTTTTAACCATTTGAATCTATATATTAATTTAATAACTAAAGTAATTCATTGAGTTCTCGTCTCTCCACTTAGAAGAGGGCACCTCATATTATTTCTTACTCACACACTATTAGAAATATATATTAACAAAAAGCTACCAAATTATATTATAAACATCCCTAAAATTAAATTATAGTTCTATGTTTCCTTAAAATATCATTCCATTGGTCTTTAAGAAAGTATCTGAAGGAAGCCTACAGAAGAAGATGCAATTGTCTTACCTGAACACATTAAATTTATTTTCTCTTATACATCCACTATATCTTTTTTATTAATAATAAAATAATAAATTATTTATCTTTAATATATTAAAATGTTATTATGGTTTTTAACCAAAAATATTCACCCTTAATTCCCTCAAATGGGATGTTAACATAACGCTCTCTGTATGTGTGGACTACCACCCCCACATATCAATATAAATCATTTTCCATCACCATATTTCTTGTATGGTAATTATGATTGTTTTAGTTTAATAAAATTAAATTTATTAAATAATTAATCTTAAGTAATTATATTATCATATCTAACTTCATACCTTCTAATCTATTGTAACACAATAACGGTGCTCATGCATAAGTGTGGATGATCACCTCCGCAGAGTGAGGTTATTTGTTTGTTTAGTCCTATTTACATGGATAGTAAAAATGAAATATTTAATGAATGTATATAATATATATGATATATTAATAATTCTAGATAGGAGATTTTTTATTTAACATTCTTTTGTTTAATCCATTTAAAAGGTAAAACAACATTCATGCGTACATATAAACTACCTTCTCCAGGAAGTACATAACTCATTTTTTTCTATCTTACTTTTATAGATGAATATATTTCTATCATTTTAAAAAATATCCATATTATGCTACCATTATCAAATAAAAATTACTAGAACTATCTAACAAAATTCTAATGAAAAATGAATCATTTAACACCAAGAAATAATGATTTTAAAAAATTATTATTACTTACCATTAATGTATTTTATGACTATTATCATGAAGATTATGTGTATTTGAATATCCATATATGTTTAACTCTCTTATGATGTTTTTATTTTAATATTACCAAACTAGTATGGTATTTATGATTCAATCCCGTTTTACTCTGGATTTTTTATGATTTGATTTCCATTAAAGGAAATTATATTATCCTTTTTGAAAAAACCCAATACATTTTATTATCCTCTATTTATCTTAGTATAATAATTTCTTTCCATTCATTTTACTCTCTTTAAGTACTAAAAAGATTGAAGTAATTTATTTAATGAAAACTGACTTTGTTTTACTATTCGTTTGAGAATCATTTTCTTCTATGTACAGGTTTTCATTAAAATGATTTTAATAATGTTTTACTATTAAATTATGAAAGATTAATTTAATTTTTAACCATGATTTACATTTTATAGAAAAATTTCGATGGAATCATTTTTTTTATTTTTCCAAATGATTTAATTTTCACCCTTTACCAAAAATTGGAAAAGAATATTTGGTTTAACGTATATATCATGAATGAAATTTCCACCATCATGCACACTAAACACTTTGAATCTTACTTTATATAATTCCAATGATATTTTCAAATAAAATTTATTCCTTATGATTTTGGAATGTTTTATATTTTAGATATTTGATTTCAATGTGAAAAGGGTATTTTCCTCATGTATTATTCTAGTGACCTTTTAAAATAATTTTTCATCTATAATAGCATCATGTGATTTCAATTAAAATTTATTATATATATAAACCAGTGATACCATCCAAATTCATTCATTTGATGGATTATTATGATTATTCTATTCGGATGATTCTATAAAACTCATTTCTTCCCACACGCATATTAATTCCACATTAAACCTTTAGGAAACCCATTTCTTTTCAATATGTAATGTTATAATATTGTGATGAATTGTTTATGAAACCAATTTAATTTTCATGGGTTATAGTATTCTGAATTATTATATTATCTTGTGAAATATTTATGAATGTATTTAATATTATGTGATGGATGGGCCCAAAATTATATATCCATTTAATGCCTCGAGTAAAGATTAATTTTATATGAACACAAAGGGTACACGGGTGGTTATCCCAAGCTCAAAATCGGGTACATGAGATCTCAAAATAATCCCAAAACAGGGTGTATAAGAGGTTATCCAAAGATCAAAGAAGGTAATTAGGATTTTTTTCCCATGTAAAATAGATTATGAATATCTTATTGGGTATCCTTGACATAATATTTCTATGGTTATGATTATATTACACATTGTGTAACTCTTTTATGGCATGATCTTATTAAAATTATATGTTATCAAAGATCATGTTCTTTGATCCCTTTATGATTCATGTCTTTCGAACATGGAAGATTTATTCAATGAATTATGATTATGATCTAGGTGTTCTTTGAATGATTTTAAATTGTTAATCTCATGTTTGAATACCATTTATACTTATTTTATGTTTAAATAATAATTGCACTCTCCTATATTTACCCTATTTGAGCCTTTGAGATCACCCATTATTATTTTCTATTTTCCCTCGGATATGAATAAAAATTTTAAGTATGATATGTCTATGAAGGGTTCCAGTTTTGATGCACTAAGTGGGAGACGATTTGGATCTTTTGTGAACCATTTATTTATGTATCAATGTTTCAAAAGACACCAAACATATACAATTCTTGTTTGGATTTTAATGTAATGTAATGGATGTTCATTTATTATGATTTTATACTTATGTGTGAAGAATATGGTTTGCTAATGTTTTTATTGGAGCATGGTTTAGTTAAAATTGTATGCTTTGATAAAAAACATACGTTATAAAACTTAGGATAATCCTTTACATGATAGAAATCCTTATGTTATTCTAAATAAAGGAGTGTGGTTTCCTATGAAATACATCCTTGTTTGGTTATTTTAAATGTAAGTGGTTTTGGAATTGTTTCATCTATGGATAATAACCCCAAAAATAGTTAGTGGAGTATAAATAAACCATCATTCAAGTAAATGACAATTGTCCACTTACTACACACCTAGTTTAAGACTCTTTGGGTAAATGCTTTGGTTAAATATTGTTTTCTTTATAAATCATTGTAATTTATTTGAATAAATAATAACCATTGGTAACTTTTGTTAAAAAAATTATCTTAGAGTGAAAATAATATATCATGTTTATAAAATTGATAGAGTAACATTTTATGATTTATTTCTATGAATATTATTTCTCATTCCATTATTTTTTGTTTTAGTGAGTTGATTCACTAGGGTAATTGTGTTAACAATGAATGTGATGGAAAATGTAATGAATTTCCTCATGATTATACAAGTTAAAATGGAGTTGGAATAAAAAACCAAATAATTATTACCAATCATCTATCTCATTATATGATTAATATTATCCTCTTTGGTGAAATTATTGACACACCTAAAAAGAGAAAAATAGAGTTACATGCAAGTTCATTGTTATAAAAATATTTGTTTCCCTACATTTCAATTATGTATGCAGAAGCACACAAGAAAAGTTCTCGTAAAAATTAGAATATGTTCTATGAAAGGAGAAAGGGGTGTATAGTATATAAATTGTGTGAAAAATGAAGAGTTGGATATTGGGATATGAATCTCATTCTAAGTTACCATTTATTGTTCAAGGATTTATGTGTTTGGAACATTGGAATTAACTGTGTCAATTCACAAATCCAATGGTTAAATCCTAGACCAAGGAAAGTCCTATGTTATTTCAAATTGTTGAAGTGGAATCATTGAGGTTTTTATGTATTTGGATTCAAGATTTTTGATATTTTGGTTATAATAATCATGAAACATATAAGGATTACTTTGTGATAGATTTCATTTGAGGATTTAAAAACATATGATGAATGGTACTAATAACAAAAAAAATATTACGTCGAAATTTTCAACTTTTAAAGAATGAATGACTAAGAAAAAGATAGTCCTTAATATGAACCTGATTTTTAGTTAATAATTTTTATTTGGAATAAATAATTGATTTACATTAATGATGTAAATGGTATAGTGTTCATAACCATGATATTTTTTCGTGATTTGATGAAGAGCTGGTTTAGCTCATTATGATGAAGTTTATTGAATTTTTTTTATATTAACTATATTCAATAGTATATGATTTAAATGTTATCATATGGTTATTTAGGTTATTATAATGTTTTAATATTATATACGATCAAGGTATTCACATGTTTGGAATGTGAAATTATAAGAAACTTTATGTTGTCTGGGATTTAATGTTGGATCAAATATTTCAGTTTTTTGCTATTTTAATACAATTACATTTATTTTAGAGGATTTTTAAGGATAAATGTTTATGGAATGGAATAAGTTGAACATTGGAAGTTATTGTTGGTGCTTAAGAGATTAATGTATTATATTTATCCATATTAGATAACATAGGATATACATTTTGTATTTGATAACAATTTAGAGAAAGAAACAATTACTTTCCATTATTTTTTGGGTCTTATGACCCTTTAAATGTAAATTTTAGTGTTTCAGGAATGAAAAATTCCTCTCGAATATTCATTTATTAGAATATGAGATGAAGTGTAAATTCAATGAAATGCAACAAAAAGATGAAAATGTGATTCTGATATGGAAAAAAATTAATTAATCACATCTTTTCATCTTATATATCTTTATAGTAAAAGAATCTATCAGTGTTAGGAAAAATATCATGAAATAAAAGTGTTATCCTTTACCCTTATTTATAATGAATTGATTGCATTTTCATCCCAAACTAATTTATTATTTTCTAGTCATTAACATTCTCATGAAAATATTATTTTTCACGTTATATTAGTCCTTGGATGGTCGTTTTCTCTTCCACATATATATATATATATATTAACTTTCCAACAATATTCTCATAATTTATGAACCGAGTAAAGAAGTATTTCAGCTATCCATCAACATTCCCAATATTAATTTTTTAAAAAAAATATTATCCCTCTTTATGATGTGGGTTTTCAATAAAGGTATTTTAAAATATTGATCCATTAATAACTAAGAAAAAATTTTGAGGGAATAATTCATTTAGTTGGAGTGGGAGATGTAACAAACTCAAATTTAGTTTATAATTTAATAATATCTATTGCTTTCGTAACATGAAACACCGATCTTTAAGTCATTTGAGATGTATTATAAACATAATATTATTTTAATGTTACCTGGCTGTTGAATTGGTGGGTAAAAATATAAATAACCACATTATGAAATATATGTATATTGTTTTCTACTAAATCAATATTTAATGATTAATTAATATAAAATAAGAACCCATTTTTTAGAGAAGTAATTTAACGTTTATAAATTGTATTTTCTTTAAAAATGTTTAATATTTCATTCAGAGTGTGGAAATAAAAATAAATTTTGTCCACTATTATACATTTTTATTTATAAAATGACCATATTTTTTTAAAATTAGTATGTCAAAAACTATCATGCAGTAAATTTTTTAAAATGTTCTAAAATGACAGTTTTTTGACTAATATATAAAAGTATTGATGTTTATTGAATACTTTCTTTTAGTTTTAGTAATTGAAAAAGAATTATTTTTTAAAATTGTGTAAAAGTAAAATTAGTTAATTTATTTAATTAATAATCCAATTAAGGCCATTTGAATGAATTTTATGTAGTATTTTCTTATAAAAACTTTTTTATAATTTAGAAAAAAAATTCTAGAAAAATACATTTCATCACACATTATAGGATTAATATTACATTAAATTCTATTAATGTTTTCAATTAAATCATGAAAATGGATTCTATATTTATAATCGAGAGGATAACATTTTGTAAGTAATTCCCTTTAATTTTTGGTCATCACAAGAACTAGACTTGTTAAATATTAGTCATCACGGTAAGGGTAAGATGAGTAGAATAAGGTTAAAACTTCAGGATAAGACTTCGAAAGTATACAAAAAGATTAATTTATCATATTGAATGGTTATATTTCAAGAATAAACATCCATGTAAGAAAATATGGACAATTTGTACCAGTTTTACTTTATTTTTTAATCTAAATGTTTATGAAATGAATAAATACAAAATGTAACACTCTTGACATTGACATCTCTAAGTATTATATATCGGTTAAAAGAGGATATGTTTGGTTCTAGATGTATATTTAAAATATTAATTAATATTTTTATCATAATAATTTATTTTAACCTTTTATCCACTGATTAATTATTATAAATTCTTTTGTAGTGCCAATATAATATTTATTAAATTATTAGAAAATTTTAATAAACCATTATAAAAATAATAGAAGTAATGAAATTAGTGTGGTTTATTGTTTTCTATGAATTTTTAGATACATATAATATATTTGGGATCTTATAAAGGTTTATATTTAAATTAAATAACTATATTTATGAATTTAAATTAAAAGTTAATGAATACTTCCAAAAAATAACATTAATGATATTTTATAATAAATAAATATTTTATTACATGTTTTAAAATTAATAAAAATCCTACATTCATAATGTTATAGAGATACAGTTGAAAATAAAAAAATGGTCCATTTGAGGATAAATTTTATTTTTATAGTTACTTTCTTGACCCTTAAAGAGTAAAAAAGCTTTGATATTGTGGTAATTCTCAAAAGGGGTAATAGGGCATTAAAAAGGATATAAGGCTTAAACATCACCTAAAATTTTCCAAATTTCATTGAATAATATGATTTAGTCTGAAAATTAAGATATATTCTATGTATATCAAATTAGTTCCATGTTAAGAGGAAAATTAATTTATATTGATTTAATACTTTATGTAATCCAAGAGTACCCCTCTCTTCACTTATAAAAGGGAACCACTTTTCCTCTATTCCTCACAACATTTGAGCCATCTATCTTAGAAAAAATCTTCCAAATTATCTTATGAAATTCCACAGAATAACATTATAGGTTATCTATACGTTAAAACCCATTATATGGGTCCTTCATAAAAGATCTAAAGGAGGCTTACCAAAGAAGAGGTAATCATCTTACCAGGCCTCTATCCATTTATTTATTATTCTAGATCCTCTAAATATTTGGAATTAATAATAAAATGTTATATTAAGTATCCAAAATATATTTAAATATTATTATTCTTATATTACAATCAATATGGACCCTATATTCTATAAAATGTGAAGTGAAATTATTGCTTCTATGTATATGTAGACTACTGCCTCCACGTAGAGAAATAATTCATTTACCATGACTATATTTCATATATGGTTATTATTATGGGTTAAATGTTTATAAATTATATTTATGATTTAATTATGCTTCTTTAATATTCATATCATTTCTATCTTCTTTCCTTGAAATCCGTTGATAAACGACAAGAACACTCATATATAAGTGGGGACAACCACATTAGTGAAGAGATATGATTCAATTTTAGATTCATCTTCACATGGATATTAATAAGGATTTATTTAATGAATATATATTATATATTATATATTATAATGGTTATTTATAGGTGATTTCTTATTTACATTTCTATTGTTCTATCCATCTAAAAGTGAAATCATCGTTCATGTGTACGTAGGACCGACCATCTACATGAATGATGTAATTCATGTTTATATATATTCCATTCAAGGATTCCTATCTATATATAATGAATATATATGATATTGATATAATTATAAAAATTCTATAGATTATGGAACCATGATAATATTATAAGGATTGAAACTACCAAACAAAAATTCCCAAGAAAAAAAGAAATATTCAACACCTTGAAGAAATTATTTTAATATTGAATTATTAACGAATTGCTATTGAAACATATTAATTGGATCACATATGATATTATTTTTATTTAATTATTTTTATTTTAATTATTTTTATATATAATTATAATAAATTTAAATTTATTATATAGGAGGCTAGAATGCTTTTGAATAATATCAAACGTAAGGTAATATATTTTTAACTCATTTTTTTGAGACACATTTCATATCCACCACTTATTTATTTTATATGGTGTATATACAACCGTAGAATATATTTTCTTATTATTATCATGAAAATTATAGTTATTTAAATATCCATAAATGTTTAAATATTTCATGAGGTTTGGATTCAAAAGTTACTAAAGTTGTAATGGATTTAAGATTAAATCTCATATTATTTGGGAATTTTTGTGATTGAATTTATATTTTAAAAAAATTATATGATAATTTATAGATAAAACCAGTTAATTTTTATTCTAAGTTGGTTATTATAGGATAATAAATGTATTCCTTTCATTTTACACTATTTATGAACTCAAGACACCAAAATAAATTTTTTAAATAATATATTCTTTGTTTTACTACTTGGTCGAGAATATTTTCCTTCCATGTTTTTGGTTTAGTTAAAATGATTTCAAGTATTTTTTACATTATTTCATTGATGTTTATTTTCGTTTTAACCGTCTTATTACATTTTATAAAAAAAATTATTAATAATCTTTGTTTTATTTTATGTAATGTGGAACATTTAAATTTTTATTGAAAATGAGAATGGAAATGTTGTCTTAACAGACATGACATGAATAAAATTTCCCAATGTCCTGACTTCTCAATGATTTGATTATCACTTTACATTTTTACTATATTACTTTCAATGAAATGTTTCCTTAATATTTCATAATTTTTTAGATTTTAAATAAGGTATTTTAATTTTAAACTGGTATTTTAATTTATAAATGTTCCAATGATAATATAAAGGTATTTTTAATCTATAATAAAATCATTTGATGTTACTTATGATTTACTATAGATATGATCTAATGATAACATCCACTCTAATTATTTGTACAGATTATGATATGGATGGTTTAAGGATGATTATATAAATCTAATATCTTTCGCATTAGTTAATTATGTAATGATGAAACCTTTACGATACTCATTTATTTTTTATAGGCTATGTTATGATACTATGATGATATATCTATGAAACCCATTTCCTTTCTATATGTTATAGTATGATCAATTTTTCTATGATCATGTGGGATAAATATGAATGGATTTTATATTATGTGATGGATGGGCCAAAAATTATACATCCCTCTATTTTATTAGGTAATGATTATTGTTATATGGGCTTTAGGATTACACATGAGGATATCCCAAGATAAAAAGAGGGTACATAAGAGGTTATCTCATTCCTAAAAGATGGTATAAGGGAGGTCATTCCATGATTAAAGTTGGTACTGGAGAGGTTATCCCAATAAAAACATGCTATAAATTTATTGGTGGGAAGACATGTCATAATATTTCAAGGATTATAATTATTCCAGAAGTTACACCACTCATTTTGACATGATTTTATGTAAATTTTATGTTCTAAAGGCTCTTGATCTTTGATACCTTTATTATTTCAGTCTTATATACTTATAGAAATTATTAAATGACTCGTGTTTATGATCTAAAAATTTATATGTATGTTTTTTAAATTTAAATGTAATGTTATCTTACCAATTTGCTGATTTTTTGTTTAAATTGTCAGTAATATCTCCTTTGTTTACCCTTAATGTGAATCTAATCTCACCCATTATTATATATACTTTTTGTACATTATCTAAATAAAATATTTAAAAATGTTGGGTATATAAAATGTGCTATTTGGGAAAAAAAATAGTGGCAGATGATGTAAATAACATAGGAGGTATTTTTTTATGCATCCATTTTTCCAAATCCACTAAAACTTTATGGTTCTAGCATGGGTTGTAATGTAATGTAATAAATATTTATATAATAAGTTATAATATTAATTTAAGAAAATATTGGGTATCCATAAAATATTTATCTATTATCAAGGTATTTGTGAAGTAATATAAGATTGAATCAGTATTTTGAAAACTTATAAAAGTAATACATAGAGTTATGTAAGAATATGTTGAAAGCTTCAAAGATATCATCTATGAGAAAAAGAGTTCTATAAGAATTAATTCATAGCCTCGAATCCCATGTAATTAAAATCAAAAATTTTGAAACTCTTTAAAATTTAGTAAAATATATTTTATGACAAAATAATTAAGATATTCTTGGATGTATTTTTGGGATATTTAAATAAAGAAAACTCTAAATTTAAATCAATTTATGTGTGTGATTATTTAAAATTGTTTGAACTAATATATTTCTTATTTAATTTTTAAAATTTAAAAAATAAATTTTTTTATTAGAGTTAATTTCTTATTTTTATAGAGGCCGTGTTTTTATTCATTCAAAAATATTGAAATATAATGATAAACATGACCTCTAAAATATCAAATAAGAATTAGATATATATATATATATATAGTGAAATTAGATGAATAAAAATTGAGAAATTTATATTATTGATATATATAGTGAAAAATAAAATATGAGAGAAGATATGTATTATCAATGTATCTAAAAACGAAAGACATTACTAGAAGATAATAAAGGGTAGTTCTCTTAACAACGAACTATTCTATTCTGGTTCATAATTTTAGAAAGTTTTATCTTTTGGCAGGACCCATGAATTTAAGTTTAAAACCTTTAATTTTAAATGGTTAACCATATGAATCTCTAAGAAATAATTTAGTGAAATATGAGAAGAATAACTTCTTTGTTAGAGTTATCTCAGTCTATCTACTGAAGGGTAGGGAATAATTAATGTAATTTATTAAATCATTAAGTCTAACTTTTAATATATGTGATTTTACATAAAATATATATATTAGGAAGAAACTTTTATATTAATAATATGATTTATAATCCAAATAAATATATTTGTTAGAGATATATAAAGAGAGATTGACCCTTTATTTAGTAGTGATAAATATCAAAATATTTTATATAGGAAGTTAGACTTGGTTAGGATTAATGTTACAGACCAATGTCTCTATGGAATTTTTTTGTTGATTAATTTTTTGTTATTTAGAGGTATATATGTTTTTCTTTGGGGTTTAAGCTATTTTTTGATGTATTAGGGTGTTTTCGACCATGATATAAATAGACCACATCATGGGCCAAGGAGAACACACTACAACTTACCTCCTTAAATTTTTGAATTTTTGGGCATGATGGGTAGTTATGTCATGGAGTGTATTTCATATTATAAAGGGTTCCCAAACTATAGAACCTTGGTTCTACCTGAGGTTCTTTATTTCACAAAGGAGGATTCCATGCCATAGTTAGTGGACTAGGGGTCCTATGTTCTTCAACATTGGAATTCCTTATGTCATCGAAAAGTGGGTTGAGTCATGAATTCCCAGGTAATGGGACACATGACTTTTCCACAATGAGGTTCACCACTCTACAAGATAGAGGATATACCATGGTTATTTATAAGTGAGGATCACCATGTTGTATGCTTGGGATGTTTTATCATGTTGGATGATTTAGAGGGGTCACAATGTAGTGGGAATAGAAAAATGACATGTTTACTATCTTTCCAACTTTAATTTTTTTTTGAGATTATAGTTATCCCCTATGGGTTATTTAGTTATTTGTCCCCCTTTATCCCCTCTCTCTCACATTTTTTAACCACAAGAGAACTCATGGATCTCATCCTCTACATCATACTTCTTAGTTAGTGTATTTCTATTTTGGTTTTATTTCCATGTGGTTTGTTGATATTTGTTCTTCCTCACTCCTCTATTCTTCCTTCCCCTCAATTTCACTTCCACATAAAAACCCTAATTACTATGTGAGAGGATTTTATGGTTTAGTATGGATTTAGTTATGATGAATTTTATTTTACATGTATTCAATAGTGCCTTATTTCTCAGTTGTACTTCAATAATTTGTGTTGATGTGTTATGACTGGTATTCATATGGATTTAGGTTTTCATTTTATAAAATTCAATTATATTTTATTCCATGAAATTCATAAGATTCTATAAATTATTTCTAATGAAATAATATTTATATATGACAACCATGATGATCTGTAAATGGTTATCAATTTTTATACTTGTTATGAAAGGGATCTTCGAGGTATTTTAATTTTTTAATCAAAAATTATTCGATTCAATCCATGCGTCTTTAAAAATGGTTTAGTGACTATTTCAACTAAATATAAAGGTTTAAAAGGGGCGATTGGTGCAAGATGATTTTAAAATGAAATTTTGGATTTTTTAGGAATCTTTAAAATAAAATGGGGCTTTCAAGGCCAATTTTAATGTGTTTAAATATTTTTTGGTCTTTTAAACCCATTTTACTATTTTATAAAAAGTAATGCCGTAGTTTCTAAGTGGATTTCAAGGAATATTTTTATATAATTGTTTTAAAATTGGATAAAATTTCTTAGCATCCAATCATGTGTTTAGAGTCTTAGAAAACACTTTGTTTTATGTTCTAATTGTATATGTGTGTCCGTCATTATACCTTTTTTTGTTTTTCATATAGACTATAAACCCCAATTATCATTTAGATTATAGTATTGGTTACATGATTTCCAAAAGTGGGTTCTTATTATGTAGGTTTTGGAGGTGAGTAGATATTTATCAAAATGTTTTTATCATCTATTATTATGGTGATCTTATCATTATTATTTTCTCACCTCCTTTTTAGTTCAATAATGGGGACCCTATGTATATAATTGAATGATTTTTATGATTATTGTCATGAATTATATTGTTCGATGGCAATTAAATCTTAACTTATTTTTTGATAGAGATAACTGTATTGACATTGACAATAATCAGTTCCCAAGAGCTTAGAGAACTACAAGGTTCACATGTGTTTGATGGTGTATTGAAAGAAATAATCTACTATCATTCAATTTATATCCTGTTATGTTTCCTCAGAATCTTTTAAATATTGAGGATTTTTTGGGAGATTCCATTCTTTATGTTATTTGTATACCCTAGATTTGATTGTATAGAATTATTTCTTTATTTGTTTCCAATTTGAGTTATGATTTATTGATAACTTAGTGTAGATTATATTATTTTATTTTTTATATATGGTTTTATTTTACATTCAAATTGATTTCTAAAATGGTTTTTGAAGTATTTCTTTAAAGGAAACCCTAGTTTATTTAATAAAAAATTTATAAACAATTTAAATGATGTCTAATGGGAAGGGTGAGTTTTATTAACAAAATGGTATTTTTTTAAGAAAAAATATTTTAGAAATTGCAATGAATTTTTTTTTGGTTTTGAAATTCTAGAATCTTATGGTCATCATTCAATGGTTTGAAAATTATTATCCAAAATTATTTTCCAACAATTTTATTTCAGAAATTGGATTTTTTATAAAACTTATTATTATGTTTTTTTGGTTTTTTGTATATTAACATGTTGAAAGAAGTTTTATAAATTATTTTCAAACTATAATTTATGACATGTTTTATAAAATGAATTGAATAAGCTATTTGGTGAAATCATACTATAGTTTTTCAGATCAAAACCTGTATATACACCAGTATGTGTGTGTATATGCATCAATTGTTTTCTTTGAGTTGATCGATATAAGATATTTTTCATTGGGGGTGTGTTGGTTCAATGTGTAAGAACCCAATTCTTATTCTTGAGGTACGTGTTTCTTCTCTTGTTTTTTCCTTATGTGTTTTTGAGAAAATAAGGCAAATGGGGAAAAGTCCAAATTTTGTGGGCACATGCCATGTACATTTCCACACACCGTGTACTTTAGCAATATGGGATGAGTACATAGGGCATGTAGGCCTATAGACAATGAAGGGTGTAAAAACTGACTACAAGTTGTGTACTTAGTATTTTCATGCTGAGTAATTAGTCGGCAAGTGAACCGTAAGGTGGTGAGAGTAGTCGCTGGTGGAGTGACAATACACACCATGTATTTAAAAAGACACACCATGTACTCTTTTCGACAGATGAGTAGTTCGGCAGTGAAAAGTAGTCGCTAGAGGAATATTTTAAAAAATGAAATATACATGCCATGTACTTGAGATCACATGTCGTGTAGTTTGTTTTTTTCTCTTAAAATGGGCAGTAGCCTCCTCATTCGGTAGATGAGGAAGTGGATGCCTTGGAACACCGGTAGAGAAGGCCAGAGCTTAGAGGATCCCCCAACCGTGCACCGAAACTCAGATTCCTTCACGGATGGTCTCTATTGAACTCCACGAGTGAGTTATTCACTCTTCTTGTGTGTTTCTTCCAATTATTTCCTGAGGGAAAGTTATTTGAGGTTTAATGGGTGAAAATTTATCCTAGATCTATTTCATTCTTGGAAGTTTCGTATGGCGACGTTCACATATATTGATCAGTGGAGATCAAGGTAGGAGGTCTGATCTTAATTCCAACATTTATATTATTTTTTTGCACCATTATGTTACGCTCCCATGATTGGGTTGTCATATGGCTGAGGCCTGGATTAATTCAATACCTATAATTGAGTAGGTAATTTAATTAATATGTACAATTTTTGTTTGGGATCATTGCTTGGATCCAGGGCCACCCCAATGGTGTGTTCCCCTGTTTAGCTATTTGGACAGGTTACCCAAGGGTATACCATGTATTTATCATGCTTTAAATTTCCTTCAGAGGAATTGAATATAAACTACATGCTTATGTGATGGGCTCAGCCTAGTTACTTTCTTAGCTAGAGGGAAGTGTTTCGTTAAGCATGTGGTAAACACTTCTCATTCTTGTGGGCAGTAGTTTTTGTACCTGGGGGCGACACCTCGTATGCCTATGGGAAATATTCGTTATTCCTGTGGGCAGTCACCTATGGGTTTCAATTCTGATTACCTGAGGGTAAGGATTTGCATGTCTGCGAATAACATTCACTTTGTATATTCAATGTGTTGATCTAATATTTCATACCTGCAAAGATAAATCACAATCTTGGGATTGATAAATAATTAATAAAATGGAAATGTAATTGGTAGAGAAAGTTACTTTTGGGTACTTCTTAGATTACTGCATTTTATTATTGCACACAGCTATAGCACATTTTTACTGACAGTTGGGCGCATGCCTTTGGTGGTTGCCTACAAGGATTTATTTATCACACCATATTTGGGTCATGTCTTGGTCCCAAACATATTATATTTATGCATTTTTGGATAAGGGAAAGAGTCCCTATATAGGTAATAGATTGTTGCAGTGGAGTGGGAGAGCATGAGACCAAGCTTAGGCATGCGATTCTACTGAGTTCCCGTTGTGCTACTTTGTTTTCCTTTCCTATACTTGTACTTTGTATTGAATTATTCTAGATTGAATTTTTTCCTATTTTTTATACTTTCCTGGACTTAGAGACATAATGAATCATAAAATATATGTATGACTATTTTTGTCTTTTACTTATGTACTGTTATCCATTTCAGTTTGGTATTGTTAACTACTTCTGCAGTTTTACATGTTTATATCTAATTCCACTGTGCTACAATTTGACAAATTATTTCATATTTTCCTCACCATAAGACCTAGGACCTCACTTCTAGTCGGAAGCCTCTGGAATTTGAGAAAATGTGTTTGAGGTCATGTGACCAACCGAGTTTGGGGCACCCGTTGTGTGGAACTCAGATCCAGGACGTTACAAAGTGGTGTCAAAGGCATTTCTTTTCTTCTTGACATACTGTTTGGAGACTATATCCAGGGATAAGATGGAAAAGGTACATGGTAATAATTTATTCCTGGGAGTAGCTAACCCGTGTATAGGGAGAAGACAATTTACCTCATATTGAAATTTTTCTGATTTTGCAATTTTACAGATGATTTGATTTTCACCGTTGGGTGACAAACTTGTGGTGTGATTTTAAATTTTTATATTTGGGTTCTATTTAGTTACAACCCAATGAGATGAGGGTATTCCGTCACATGCATCATTTAGGTATGTTATAATCACATGACATTCATAGTTTCCATTCCATATAGGTGCATTAGAAATTGCATGTTGTTGTGATAAATGTTGTGCTAGTAAAAGAATGTTTTTTTGCGTCAGTACATGTAGTGCCCTTAGAGGTTGGTGGGTGTCACTTCCTTTGGGTCCTCTCTATCTTATAGATGATGAGATATGAATTAATTTTTGGGATGGACTGGTTGGTACCCTTTGGAGCCTTTGTAGAATGCTATCATCGCAGTGTGAGTTTCACGTCACCAGAGGGCGGAGAGTTTCTATACAAGGGAGAATGGGATGTCCAGGTGAGCCGAGATGGACCTGAGCATCGTGGGAATGGTGGAGTGATAGCATAGATTGTGCGATTATATCTGGATGACCAGGGAACTTGTCAGAAGGATTTACCTCAAGTGGTTGATCATTTCAGGTATGTATTCCTAGATGACTTTTCAGGTCTACCTCCAGAGAGAGATGTGGATTTCTCTATTGATCGAGTGCCAGGAGTAGCACCAGTGTCCATTCCTCCTTTTAGGATAGCTACATTAGAGTTTCAGGAGCTCAATAGGCAGTTGGAGGATTTGCAGGAAAATGGATTCATCCGAACCAATACTTCTCCTTGGGGTTCTCTTTTCCTGTTTACTAAGAAGGAAGATGGGACCCTCAGACTTTTTATGGATTATCGTAAGCTGAACTAGTTGATAGTTAAGAACCGATATCCCTTTCCAAGGATTTATGACTTTTTTTTATCAATTTCGAAGAGCTCGCATGTTCTTGAAAATTGACTTGATATTCAGATATCATCGGTTACACGTTAGACAATCAGATATACCACTTACAACTTTTCAGTGAAGATATGGTCTATATGAGTACAAGGTCATGTCGTTCGGACTCACGAACACACCATCAGTTTTCATGGCATTGATGAACCTTGTGTTTCATCGATATTTAGATTTTCTATGGTAGTCTTCGTGGACGATATCTTGGTGTACTCTCACACTCGACACGACCATGCCACACATCTTGATATCGTATTGAGTACACTAAGAGAGCATCAGATATATACTAAGATCACAAAGAGACACTTTTGGATGGACTATATACACTTCATGGGACATATTATCTCAGTGCTAGGATTTATAGTGGTCCTAGAGAAGGTGAGAACAGTAATTTCATTGGAGAAACCTAAGAACATGTTTGAGATACGAAGTTTCTTGAGGCTAGCTGGTTACTAAAGGTTCTTTATATAGGAATTCTCCTTCTCAACAGTGCTGTTTATTGGTTTGACTAAGAAGGGTGTGATGTTCGTTTGGTCAGAAGCTTGCAAGAGAGCCTTTTAGGAGATGAAGGAAAGGTCGGCATCGACACCAGTCCTGATACTTCAAGAGCAAGGGAAGAACTATACAGTTTACTGTGATGCACTAGGTATTGGGCTGGGAGCACTGTTGATGTAGGGTGATCAATTAGTTGCATATGAGTCTTGTCAGTTGTGGCCACATGAGAAGAATTACCTAACGCATGATCCCTTGTTGGCTGCAGTTGTTCATGCATTACGCTATTGGATACATTATCTCTTGGGAGAACATTTAGTGGTGTTTATGGACCAAAAAAGTCTTAAATATATCTTTACCCAACGTGACTTGCATTTGAGACAGCAAACGTGGGTTTAATACCTTCAGTCCTTTGAATTCGAGCTTGCCTATACACCTGGTAAAGGTAATGCAGTTGCTAATGCACTGAGTAGGAGGACTTAGATACAGGCAGTACAGGAGGCCAGCGGTGAGTGGTAACATATGAATTTTATCACTGAGATGCATTTGGAGGTTCACGATATTCAGGGATGAGCCTATCTTTCATCCTTTGATGTGACTTCTACCCTCCTGGATATAGTGAGGATGAGACAACTATCATATTCAGAAGACCTAGTTCTACGGGAGTTGTTGGAAAGGGAGGACCCTCCTCCTGGTTAAACGATAGGCGTTGACGAGGTACTTCATGTCCATAGATGAGTTCGGGTTCCAGTGGATATACATAAGGATCTGATGAGGGAGTTTCATGCTTCATCCTGGGCAGTGCATCCCAGAGTTACCAAAATGTATAGTGACTTGAGACGTCATTATTGGTGGCAGAGTGTGAAATGGGAAGTAGCTGGTTTTGTTGCGAGATGTTTCACCTGTCAGCAGGTAAAGGTAGAGCAACAGAGGCCAACTAGACTATTACAATAGTTACCCATTCTGTAGTGGAAATGGTATCATGTCGCGATGGACTTCGTGACCATGTTTCCGAGGTCACCTCGAGGCAGTGATGCCGTGTGGGTTGTTGTGGACATACTTAAGAAGATAGCTCCCTTTTTGCCGATCAAGGAGACTTATGGTGTTGATGAGCTTAGGATGTTGTATATCCGAGAAGTTGTACACCTTCATGGGTTCCCTTGTTCTATCATTTTTGATAGGGACACCTGTTTTACATCTTGTTTATGGCAGAGCTTTTAGAGGGAACTTGGTACAAATGTTCTTCTGAGCATAGTTACCACCCTCATAGTGATGGCCAGTCAGAGCGTACGATATAGGTTCATGAGGACATGTTGTGTGCATGTTTCCTGGATATTGGGGGCCCTTGGGAGACACACATACCCCTGGTCGAGTTTTCCTATAATAATAGTTTCTAGGTTACTATTGAGATGGAACCTTACAAGGCATTATATGGTAGACCATGCCGATCACATTTGTGCCGGTTGGAGGTATGTGAGGAAGCTTTACTGGGTCTACTTCTCGTGAAGGGGACTTCATAGAATGTCTAGTTGATACAGAAGTGGATGGCTACTGCACAGTCTTGTTAGAAATTATATACTGATCTCCGAATATGAACCATGTAGTTCGTGGTCGGGGATCAGGTTTTCATCCATTCTTCTCCGAGGTTGGGACACAGGTAGATCAGGAGATAGGGTAAACTTTCACTGAAGAATATAGTGTCGTTTGAGATTCTGGAGAGAGTTGAGATGGTAGCTTATCGGTTTCAGTTACCACAGAGGTACCAGGCCCTACACGATGTCTTCCATGTATCTCAGTCGTGTCGTTACTACTTAGAACTGTCTCATGTATTTCATCTCAAGGAGGTTGAGATTCAGGCCGATGCATCATTTGAGGAGTATCTGATTCGTATTGTTGATAGGAGCACGAAGGTTCTTTGGGCTGGTCAATTCCTCTGGTACGGGTGCTACAGCAGCATGGCCGAGTGCAGGACGAAACCTGGGAGTGTGAGATCGGCGTATGTGCTCAGTGGCCAGAGTTGTTCTCATCTTTAACTTCACCACCATTGGATGGGAAATTTGAGGACGAATTTCTTTAAGGGGGGAAGTTTGTAAGAGCCTGGTTCTTATTATTGTGGTACGGGTTTCTTATATATTTTTTTCTTAAGTGTTTTTGAGAAAATAAGGAAAATGGGGGGAAACCCCAAATTTTGTGGGTATACAACGTGTACTTTTCCACACGTCTTGTACATTGGTCATGTGGGATGAGTACACAGGGCATGTAGGCATGTCGGTGATGAAGTGTGTAAAAACTGACTACACACTGTGTACTAAGTACTTAAATTCCGTGTAATAATTTGACAAGTGAATTGTAAGGTGGTGAGAGTAGCCTCTAGAAGAGCGACAATACATTCCGTGTATTCAGGATTACATGTCGTGTACTCATGTCGACAGAAGAAGAGTTCGGTCGTGAATAGTATCCACCAGAGGAACAGTTTAAAAAATGAAAATTGCACGCCATGTAGTTTTTTTTTTCATAAAATGGATAATAGCCTCTTCATTCGGCATAGGAGGCAGTGGACGCATTGGAACGCTGCGAGAGAAGGCTGGAGCTTGGAGGAGATCATGACCACGCATCAAAACTCGGATTCCTTCTTTGACGGTCTTGATTGAACCGCGCGGGTGATGTATTTACTCTTATTAGGTGTTTCCTTCCAAATCTTTCCCAAGGGGAAGTTATTTGAGGTTGAAAGGGTGAACATTTGTCCTAGATCTACGTTATTATCAGACATTTCGGAAGGCAACGATCACTTATATTGATCATAGGAGATCAAGGTAGGTGGTCCGATGTTAATTCCAACTGTCATGTTGTTTTTGTGCACCATTGTGCTACGTGCCCATGATTGTGGTGTTGTTGGGATGAGGCCTTAATGAATTAAATACCTATAATTGCGTAGGTAATTTAATGAATATGTACAATTGTTGTTTGGGATAATTGCATAGATCTAGGGACACCCCGTGGGTGTGTTCCCTTGTTTAGCCATTTGGTTAGGTTACCCAAGGGTATACCGTGAATTTATCATCATTTATATTTCGTTGAGAGGAATTGTATAAAAATTGCTTGCTTATGTACTGGGATCGGCCCAGTTACTTTCTTAGCCTAAGGTTAGTGTTTAGTTTAGCCTACGGATAACTCTTCGCATGCCTATGGGTAGTAGTTTCAATGCCTGCGGGTTACACCTTGTATGCCTGCGGGCAATATTCGTTATGCCTGTGGGCAGTAACCAACGGGTTTTGATTCTGATTACCTGAGGGTTAGGATTTTCATGTCTGTGGACAACTTTTACTTTGTATATTAACTGTGGTTACTTACTATGTTGTACCTACCAAGCTAAAGCACAAGCATGGGATTGATAAATAATAAATAAAATGGAAATGTAATTGGTGGATATAGTTACTTTGAGTATTACTGAGTTTACTGCATTTTATTATTGCACACTGTTGTAGCACATTTTTACTTACAATTGGGCACAGGACTTTGGTGGTTGCCTATTGGGATTTATTTCTCACACCCTATTTGGGTCATGTCTTGGGCCCAAACAAATTATATTACTGTAGGTGTGGATAAGGGAAAGAGTCCCTATACAGGTACTTGATTTTTGTAGAAGAGTAGGAGAGCATGGGACCAAGCTTAGTCTTGCGATGCTGCTCAGTTCCTACTGCGCTGATTTGTTTTCCTTTGCTGTACTTGTACTTTGTATTGGATTATTCTAGATTGTAGTGTATCCCGTTTTGGCTGCTTTCCTAGACATAAAGACATAATGAATCATCAATTATATGTATGACTGTTGTTATCATTTACTTTTCTACTGTTATCCATTTCAATTGGGTATTGTTGACTGCTTCCACATTTATGTATGTTTATATCTAATTATGATGCACTACACATTAAAAAATGAGGGCATATATTCCCCACTATCAGACCTAGGCCATCACTGCTAGTCGGCAGCCTCTGGCATTTGGGGAAATGCACTTGTGGTCATGTGACCAACTGGGTTTGGCGCACCCATTGTGTGGCATCCGGATCCGGGACGTTACACAATGGATAGAAGATTTGGGATGTGGTCATTGATTTTGTGTTGCATGTTTTTTGGTGCTATTTGATTTTTTTTGAGGTTTTGTGTCCACTATTTCATTCTAGTGAATTTAATATCTTCTTCTTATTTTTTTTCTATCCAGTTTACTTTATTTAATGATTTAGTTGTTTGATATTGGATTAAATTTTATTTAATTTTTCCATTGTCAGTTTTTTTATTTATTTGAATCATTTTATTTCATATGAATGTATTTCAATCCTTTGGACAAGTCATGTAAGATTCATGTATGTTTTTTCCCTTTTTAAATTGTCAAATGAGTTTAAAACTATTCCCATGTATACACTCATGAGAACAAAAAATTAGATTCTAGCCCTTGGGGATCGAGAACACCACTCAATACTTGTGGAATACCAGTCATGTTATTGGTTTGGTGGTCTCCTAGGATCATTCTCTATATTAATTTCAATCTAAATCTTGTATTCTCAAAGTGGATAATGACTATTTGTAGACCGGTACACTGCTGATTTTATTATCCTTGAATATCCACCATTTTAACGAACCAATTTATATAATAATATATATATTGCCATATTTTATTAATTTATCTATTTTGAATCTTGTTATACTATATAATTGAAAAATTAAATTGGTTCTCCCATTGACCAAGGATTAAGATACTTTTAAAGTGTCTTATATAGAGATAAAGGTTTAATTTCAGAAACACTCTAATTCTCCTCCCTCAAGGTTCTTATGTGTTCATAATACTAATAGTCATCTACGATAAAACATTATTTCAAATATTACCTAATATATGATGTCTATATTTATTTATTAATATATATAACTCATTCTATTACGTGAAATATGATTTTCAATAATAAATACACCCAAAATAACAAAAAATATCATGCAGATACCCATCCATAACTGGTCCCAAATGACAAAAAATATAACCATCATAGAATCTAAATAAATAAAAAGGGAATAATATAATATCAATTATAAATTTTAGGTAAAGGAATATAAAAAACCATCATAGGGGATTATAAAATGTGTATTCCAACATCATGAAATGTAATGATCTAACTCTAAATGTCATTAAATAGTGGATCATGTAGTGACAAGAGGAATCTAGGTTGGGGGATGTCCAAAATACATCATAATTATTCATATATGGATTGAAATATGATAATTGTTTTTAAGTAACATGGTAATGAAGGGAAAATACAAGAGGTGCATGAATTTTTAATCTTAAATATTATATAAAATGAAAGAAAAATGATTTTATGAATATATAAATAAAGTAATTTTTTGTAAATTTTTATATGTAGTGGGTGTTGTGATTGAAATATGTCCATGAAATCATAAATTAGAATATTTAAATAGGATAAAAATATTATTTTATAGTGATATAGATTAAAAAATTCACAATCCACTCTACAAAATATATAATATATAAGAGTGTGGATATTCCCTATTGCTAGACTTTTGAATACAGAATAACCTTATATAATCACATTCTTTTTTTCAGATATGAAGGTAAAACCTTATTTTATATCTATAAATTATAATAATATACTAATTCCCCCTAATAGTTTAAGTGGTAAGCCTTAAACACACCCAAGCATTTAATTTTTATTGGGAAAACCAATACATCCATCAATTTTATTATTAAATAATAACCAAATTTATCTTTTGATTATAGAAAAAACTCGTGGGTGAGTATAATTAAATTTAATATATGCTTTTATAACTCATTATAGTATAATAAAATGAATTATAAATAGATAAATAATATAATATTGAAAATGTAGTTATTGGTAGAACATGATGATGTGTTCTCCCTTGAATGATCTTGCGGACATTAAATATTGGATAAAAACAATTTGATCCATCTATATTTATGTATAAATTTATTAATGATTAAATCGGGTTATCTTATTATTTTTTTATATACCCTTTGTGGGATATTAATAGGAATTTTCCAATTATCATTTTCATTTCAATTACTACATAAAACATGTTTACGTTCACATGGTTTCCTTTTTCTATTTATATTCCAAATAATCATGATTTTCATTTCTAATTGATATCCTGAAACAAATCATTATTAAGTGTAAATAATTTTGAATTTTACCATTATAAAAATATTTTATAGGGTTACATAAATGATATCTCATGTATCAATGATTAGAGAATTATAATGACCTCTTATAACTTACCTATACATGTATATGAACTTTTAAAAAATAATCAAAGTAAAAAAAGTAATGTAAAATAATTATATTTAAATAATGAAAGAAATATTTTTTTGGTAATTATTAATATAATAAATTAAATTTGACAATTTTTTATTAATATTATTATCATTTATTATAATTTTAAAACACAACAAACACTTCTACATTATTTAGGAATTATTGAGAAAATATAACCCCATGAGCATAACCACATATTAAAAAAACTAAATAAAATACAAAAAAAATATGAATCATATATTCTATTATATTAAATAGTTATGCATAATTATCCATAAATAAACAAAATGTTCAAGGAAACATGCTATAAATGAAATATAATCCCCATTAATATGCAATATTCCTTTAAAATAAAAGTAATATAATAGCTATAACATATTATAATATATTATAAGAAAATTAAATTCATTAAACAGTGAACCTCGAGTTAATTAAAATATATTAAAATAATTATTTTTTAATATTAATATGGAATTTTATATAAATATAAAGGATATGAAATTATTAAAATGATAAATATAAAAATTTATCTCATAATAACAATTAAAAATTTAAAACCATATTTTTGTATTACTAGATAGGGTAGTTTATTTAGTATTCAGATAGATATATATATAGAGGATAGGTATGATGACCACCATTGAACATATTTTTTAATAAATAATATGAAATTATTAAAAAAATTTACTCTATAATGGTCATTTTAAATTTAATACTAATCAGTTTTTCTGTATAATAGAATTAAAAGAATATATAAAAATAAAACATGTGACATTCAATGATTCTGTGAATCACGTAAGAAATCATGAGTCATAATTATTGTAAATACATAACTAAAAATCAATTAATATTACGTATGAAAATATGGTTTATCTTATGAAGTAGTTTTTATAAATCTTAACATAAATTGTTCTAATAATGTCATTAAAATCAATTCCAACTCCTTTTTTTTGTTTTTATACCATTAGAATCATGTCTAAGTTTTCATTACCATTTTTGATCATTTATAGAGTATTATTTATCAATTTATAGCCCCTATTAATAATAATAAGATATTAATATTTTTTTTCATTATTAAAAGAAGTAATATTTCTCAAATTATCTTCCCTTGTCATTAACATATCATTAATCTTAAACTTGTTAGTGTTCTTAATATTAGTATACTATTATTTAATTTTATAATACTATTATACATATCATCAAACATAACATGATTTTTTTTAATTTTTTGATACATTATCAAATGATCTAGTGGACATGGAAGGGGAATATAATACCTCGACTAATATTTCCATCAAGATTATATCTCATATATTTGTTTTCTCCCTATAAATTGATTCTACTTTCAATTCACCCTCATAGAGTGGCCATGAAAAACAAAAATATTATTTTTTATCTATATAAGAATGTTTATTCTAATTTTATTTTTTATATTAATTCATCAAATATCATATTTCAATGTAACCATAAAAATAAAAATATAATTATTATTTATTTTAGTATTAAAGTACATATTATCCCTATTATTCATTTTTTTATTTTCATTATAGATATTTTAAAAACATATTATAAAACTTTCCTATATTCTCTCTATAATTATTTTAAGAAACTATATAATTATTTTATGCAATATATGATATGAAAGGTATTGTGAAAGACTAATGTTATTTTTTTAATATCATCAATATTTTTAAACATTGGATAATATTTTAAAAGATATTCTATAAAATCAAATAGTGAATACATTTTAATTTTTTTTAATTTCCTAAATGAAAAATTTCATAGAATTCCACTTTTTAAAAGGGTATCTCAAGATTATTTTGAATGGTATATTGTTATCTAGGTTTCCTCTATGAGAAATTTTATTATTCGCAATCATAGTGAATCGATGATTCGTCTATCATTCACCATCATTCTAAAATCTCGATGTTCAATCAGAACTATGACATGTTTTGCACTAATAACATTCATGAAAATTGGAATCCAACATTGTATGATGTATCTTTACTTCATCATTCATTCATATAGGCCTTGGTTAATCCCAAACCCCCACCTTATTCTATTATAGATATTCAAGATCTATTGATTTTACTTCCAGTAAAAAGTACACATTTGTGGATAGAAAATCAGTAGTTAGTCAATAAGATTTATAATTTTCCGATACTACTTAATTTCACTCATGAACCCCCTATTGATATGTTTGGTTGGGATAAGAAAACAATTATACATTTTTTAGGATGGGTTAACAATGTTCATTTGATCAACTATGGAAGGTGTGAGTTATCTCATTTCTAAAATCATATGCACCTTATTATGGTAAAAAAGGAGTCTTGGACTTTTTTAGTCATTGGTATCATATATCTTTAGTCACAATCAATTCATTATTTTCATGTGGACCCTTTATTCTCCTAAGCAGTTCTATCAAACAATGATCACTCGTTAGATTAAATTTCTAGGTCTACCATGATATTTTCATAATCAAGTGGTTCTAAGGGGCATAGTATGCTCGTTGGGGAATATACTTCTTGCATAATATATAAACATGATCCTCCTACGTCCTAAATTTCAATGACTTTTTAGGGACAGGTACATATCTCATGTTTTCCCAGAGAGGCTCTATTAGAGGATCGGTGACCATTTCATTTGTTTGAAAAGTATTATATTTGAATTCAATGCCTATTTTTTACTCAGTATCAGTAATAAATCCATGGATCCAATAAATGTTTTCATTTTCTTGATCTTGTTTGAAATAACATGCCTCTTATTTTCAAGCCTAGAGGCCATTAAATTTTCATAAATATTAGGGTTAGAAGAAATAGGATACAAGTAAAGAGTATCCACAGTCCAGGGATATGTGACATTATTTCTATTCTTATAAAACTTTTATTATATATCAAGATTATCTGTTTACTAGGGAAATAGTGATGCTTCAGGTATTGGGGAGGGGATTTTTGGGAGGGCATTATATGGTAGGTCCTTCTTAAAATAATTATCTTATGGTAATTGAATATCCTCTACTGTTATGTATTTCCTATATTAAATCATGATATTAATGATGATTGAGATTTATTTAGGTGTGAGATAATACCAAAGTCCATATTGACTATAAATTTTTCATTGATTCCTATGTTAAATTATCTTAATGTATTTAAACATTTCAAGATGATTATCCATTGTATATTGACCATTAATATTATCACCACTACCCACAATAACCACATATCCCCTCTTATACCTTCTTCAATAATAGAGGATCATCATTGGTTTTTAAAATGGAGAACATTTCAAGGGGAAGTTTGTTTATCTCATGAAATGAAGGATAAATTGGATTGGAATATACTAGGAAGAAATATTATAAAAAATTTAAATAGAAAATTACTATTATAAGATTTAATGGGGATTTAGTTTTTTTATTTATGAGTATGGGTTCTTATAAAAAAATTTATGGTCTAATTTGTATATTTTTTGTCTCTTTGGATGTATATTTTTCTCATGGGAAGGAATTTTGGTTTCTTAAGTTTGATGAAAGGTAATTAATATCCCCTGACTCTACATATCTTTTCTTAAGATTCATAATTTAGAAATATGAATTTTAAAATTTATAATAAGTGTGTGGGGTGGTTTTTTAGTTGTAATGTTTTCTTAGGTATTCATCATCTTCTTTTTATAAATACTATTTTTTTCTATTATTAAATTTAAGGAATTATTCTATTACTAATTTCAGTAGTTTTCTCAAAGTGTTTTGATTATGGAGTGCCTAAAATATCAATTTTAGAAACCGTAGTATGTTGTATCCTAAAATTATATTTTGAAACATAATAGTTCATCTTGATAGGTAGTTCAATATTAAAATAATGGTATTTCCTTTCAAGTATCATTGGGCCCCATTGATTCAAAGATCATTTAAGATTCATTATTTAGATAATATTTTTCCCAAAGTGACAATTTGCTTTCAAAAATAGAAGTATAGTCTCGTATACTTTAGTGGTTAGACCACTTTGAAAAAAAAATATCCTTTATATTTGTTTACATCCTCTCTATGATTTTGGTTCCTAAGTTATTTCTTCATATATTGAAAATTATTTTCTCTTATTTTATCTACTATATTTAAATAAAAAAATTGTACCATTAAGCTTCTTGGATGTCCTTATCTCCTCGCATAATGTATTTAGGGATTAATTTATCATGCATGGAGGAGACTACGTAGGATAATTATTTAATTATGTATTGGTATTTTATGACATTCTCCTCCGTTTGGGTGTAATTTACCTATATCAAATTTGGTAGTCATTGGGAGGTGAATATATGGGACAGAAAATGTTCATCCTCATGATTATAGATTACAATGAAGTCTATTTTACTTAAAATAATAAATGACAATAAATAGATAGTGGGAATGGGTGATATATGTTTTTATAAATTTATTTGGATTTACTTTGGGATTTATTATCCTAGTTTTATATAACATTATTTAATAGTTTGGTTGGAATTGTTTTATCAGGCCTTTATTGAGTATGTACTTGATGAAGGGAAATATTCCATAGAAAATGGTTTTCTTATTTCTATTTTTATGGATCAATTAATATTTTGGGTGAATATTAATAGGCTATTTATTTCTTCTCCTTCTGGTTTTATCAACTACGTTCTATTGAAAGATTCTTGCTGGGGTGATTTCATATAGGATAAATGTATTCCTATCAGGATCAGTGTTTTGATTTACAAGATAATAAGGAGTGATTTACCTACTAATGTTGTGGTTCAAAGGTTTTGTATTTCTATAATATCTAATTTTATAAAATTATTTTCCCAATAAATGGAATTTGTGGATCATTTATTTACTAAATTTTAACTTGTAGTGGGTCCATGGAGACTAATTATTAGGATATAGATGTATCTTTTAGGATAGATTAATATGAATACCTCCTTATTTCATGATTCTTACAGTCACTGAACATGATTTTCCAGTTTCTTCCTATACAAATTGTATCGATAGTCTACTAGCCGATGTGGTGTGGTATGAGTAAGGTCCCCCATGGTAAAGATGAGGTTTTATTATCCGACATGATCTATCTTAGTCTCAAAACCCAACATGATTTGGATTCAAGTACAATATAAGAGTCCCAAGATTCATTTTTTTATTTTCTAAAGATGGATTTTCATCACTGTAGGCCACATCGGTTGGCAATATCCAACAGTTTTGAGTACATTGATATCCTACTCAATGCACGTACAAACTAAATACTAATTTTTTTCTTATAAAAGTCTTCTAATATGGTCAGGGTGATTATTTATCAATGAGTAGGGAACTCTTAATATTTTTTGTATTGATTAGTGATGGATTCAGAGGTGAAGGACTAATTTTTTAGTGTCATTATATTCTAGAATATATGTATTTATCATGATTTTATTTAGCTATATTCCTCCATCATCATATTTTATTTGAGGGATATGGAAATTATCATTGGTTTATCCTTTTTATGGTGTTTGAAATTCCTTTGAATGTGGAATAATGTACCAACATCACCAGAAAATGGAGATAAAACAATAAGTTGGATTCAGATTTGATCTCTATTTCTAATGTGGATATTTTATCATCTATATTTTCCTTCCATTAGTGTGTAGATGATTTATGAATTCTGATTCATTACCCCTTAATATTTTTCATCAAACCTGATTGTGTCTTTTCCTTGGTAACTCTCTTGTATAGATGATCTCTTTTTTATTCATTAAAATAAAATGTTGATTATAAAATACGGTTTTATGATCACATTAAAGTAACTTATATGGTTTCAAAAATATTTTCCAACACCCAATACCTATATATTTCAAAAAAAATCCATCCTATATTTCTTGTATTTAGAATCCAATCCATTTAAGTATGGTGGGTTTTATATTATTAACACATTCAATCATTAAAAAATTACGAGTTCCTAAATTGGGGTTTAAAGATTTTAAATAGATCATGATATTGAATAAGGATGTAGAAGACACCTAATAGAGTTGATGATTATAATTTATCTTCCTCAAATAACTTCTTTATGTTTAATCACTTGAAAATAAATATTTAAATTACTCTAGAAGAAAATAATTATATTTATTCTGTCTATAGTAAGTTATACGATATTTTTAATGATTAAAGTTTAGTGGTTTCATTATTCATCAATATTTCATATTCATTAAATGAATATGATTTTGGGTTATAAAAAATTATGTCTAATAAATAATTATTGAAAAATTTAATATGTGATGAAGTAAGGTGGAGTTAGTATACATCAATAATAACTGAGTGTTTCTTTGTAAATATTAAAGACTATTAATATTATAATATTATATTAATAACATTTTTCCATGTATACGATCATGTTTCGTTAGTAAAAAGACTTTTTTTTATATAACATATCTTTAAGGATATACCATATTTTATTTTCTAATCCTTGTAAATCACAATCCTCACTATGTTTGATTTTTTATGATTCATGGTTTCATATTTAAGGGAATGATCTCCTAGAAATTTAGAATTTAAGATTAAATATAATAAATATAAAAATATCATTATTCAACATAATTGATGATAGTGGTAATTCATTTATAGAATGTCAAATAGATTTATTCACAAATTTATCATTCACTATCATTCAATCCGGGAGGTTCCTAATAACTATATACATCAAGGAATCCTTAATTTTCATCCAATATATTTTTTTTAATTTTCATTGAAGATATAAAATCCTTAATTAAGATAGATATTATGGATGATAACTATTTTAAATATTAGTTTTTTTATTTTATTTATATATATAATGAATGATATGAATTCAATAAAAAATAAGAGTGTTTGTTTTTTGTAAAATAAATATCATATAATGAAGTATATGATGCTTCCATTCCTATTATCAATAACATTGGATGTTATTGAAGTTTTAAAAAATGGTATTTTGCTCCTTTTAAACTAATTAATCGAATTCATGGGGATTAAGATATAAAAAATGTGGAACAATTTAGAGAACAAATAAGAAGTAAATTTTAATGATAAAGAAGAAAAATTAAAAATTTGTTTCCTGATGTTTGAAGGCATTTAAAATTTAAGAGAATAATATTTTGATGATATATTTACACTATTAAATTATGTGGTGAATTTTAATAGAGGATTTTGATAGGAAATTTTATATTAAACTATAGTAAAAAATATAAATTTTTAGGGAAAATTAATGTGAAAGTATCAGATCATGAATATAATGATATTGAATCATTCCTTAAATTATACATTTCTTATGAGATAAGGATAATAATAACTATAGATAAAACATTTACTGTTTAAAATTAAATCTCTTTCAAAACGAAAACGAAATAGAGTAATGGAAGATGATTTAAAAAACAAGAGAATTCATAGGATGATAAAAATGTTGAGATTAAATTTCAGAAGGTGATATAATTTAACTGAAAGAGAATTCAATATATAAAATTAAAATATAAGGGAAATTTTATTTTTAATTGTTTCAAATGTAGAACCATTATACATTTTTCTGAAAATTATCCGAATTTGAAGGAAGAATAACTTAATAACGAAACCAATCACTAAAGAGTTCTTCGTAGAATAAATCAACAATTTTTAGAAAGAAAAAAAGGAACAATGATATTTGGTAATGATGGGTCCTTCAAATTAAAAGTATTTGAGTTAACATATATTGTATAAAACAATATGATATTGAAAAATAATATGTGTGTGTGTGTGTGTGTTTGAAGCACAACCCACTTATTGATTCTAAATATAAAAAAGAATGAAATAAAGTTCTTTTTCAAAAATAGTTTTCGAAAAGTATAAATGATATATATATATATATAATGAATATATGATATAAAATAAGTTTAACTTATTTCACGTGGGAGATGATAACAATTCTTATTAATCTAGAATAAAAGAAGAAAACTTGTTTTCCCAACATGTCCAATGGAATATGTATACAATTAATATATGAGATAATGTTTTTATTGATACTATAATGAAAAGATAAAAGAATTTTATTTTTTCAAAATACCAAAAATCAATTAATATAAACTTTTCACATTATAAGTTATAGATTTAAACATCTAATTTATTTAAATATATTAATTCGGATGTTTATGGCCATATAAAGAAGAATTAAATATATTTAAATGATTAACTTATCTCATTTACTAATGATATCACTCAGATTAAATTTATTATAATTATGAAATATAAATCAAATTTCATAAAGATACTTAAGAGTTTCATTAGGAGTATAAAAACAAATCTGATTATTATTTGAATAGAATATTTATATAAATAATGGGGTCGAGTGAGAAAGTTAAAAGATTTAATATTATATATAATATTATGGTATCTAGAATGATAATAGTGTAAAAAATACCCCAAAACTGTTTTTACTTAATGTAATAATATGTTTTTTAAGGGATGGATTAAAAAAATGGTGAGGTGTGACTCTTAAGATTTCATTTATAGATAACTAATTAGAATAATAATTCCTATCTAAAAATATTATTTACATAATTAAAATTTATATATTTATACTTATAAAATATAATATAATAAGACCCAATGATTTAACAACGTAATGGTGTTTAGTATCCCTTGTATCATCAAAGTGAAAGTAAAAAAATTGTGGAATGTTTTAGAAACGTGTAGTTGATATAATTATTTGTATTTACCCTTCAAATTATAAAGTGCATCACTAATAAAATAAGGAAATACATAATATATTTTTATTGTAATCATATAAAGGTTTTAGACCAGTTATTTAATGAGTGTGGATAACAAATAACATGTTTTTTATGTGATGGTGAAAAAGATGAATTTTTTTTAACTGAATTTGTTAAAATATAAAAATTATAAATATCTTAGTGATTTATATGACAATTATAATGATTCAAAAATATAAAATGATGTACTAAAGACAAATTCCATTTATAAAATATTAAAAAATCATTTATAAGAATAAAATATTTTTAGAGATAAGGTAAGGTGTTTCAAACCAGTATAACTTTTAGAATAACTTCTCATATCACATTAGCAACTAAAGTTATACCAATATTTTTAAGTGAATAATTGAAGAATAAAGAGTGTATATGTGATATAATTGAGTCATTGTATTTAAATAATAATAATAATACTTAATTATAGGTTCCTAGTAAAAAAATTAATACTTTTATTGAAAGAAAGTGAGTATCCCATAATATGATGAATAACAAAAGATAAGTGATGAGAAATAAAGGAAAACAATTTTACAAGGGATGTTATATTTTTAAGGGGTAGAATTCGATGAGATATTTTATATGGCAGAAGAGAATGAAACCATATTAATCATTATTGATATATATTCTCAAATATGATACTATATTTTCCAAAAGGATGTTAAGTCGGCCTTCCATAATGGTGAAATTTATTTAAAATTATTTGTTGGGAAGCATGAAGGTTTAATTCTTCATGATGATTATGAATATGTTTAAAAGTTGTATAAAGAGATCAATGCATTACAAAATCATTTAGGTAATTTTATTTAAATCATGACTATTGTTTAAAGGTTATAAACTTGAAAAATAAAAGACTGGATTGAAACATGTACATCAAAGAATGTAAAGAGGTATCTCTCAATGTTATCATCTATCTTGATGATATTATATTTTTTATAAATGAAGAATATATTTTAAAATAGATTTATACTAAAATGAATAAAATATTTTATTTATATTGGGATAGATGATGTATTTATGGGGTATCTAGATTTCTTAATAGGTGGATCACAATTTTATTTCTCAAGAGAAATATTCTATTGAACTCTTAAAGATGTTTTCAATGGAAGAAGAAAAGATGAATTCTATACCAAATATTGTAGGTAATACGATTTTATGATATAATAATGGTAAATAGATAAACTAAATATGGTGTATTAACTCTTTATTAGTTTAATCTATTTTATTACATCATGATTAGATATCATCTATGTTGTCACATTTATTTATCATTAAAAAAGTTAATTAAAGGAGACTCAATGCCTGAAAGTAAAGTATAATATAGGGTATATAAAGGTATTATTTAATTTTCTTGAAAATATATTATATTACATGGATGTTGAATCTATATATATTTTCTAGTGGTGATTATTTTGGATGTTTATCTGATAGAAATACCACATAATACAATTTATGTTGACTATAACCAAAATATAAGATCTTAATGTAGGGGTGATGTTACTGTTACATGTGGGTTGAAATAGTGAAAGTGTAATTAATCTTTTGAGGAATTAATTTCAGAATTAATTGTTTAAGAACATAGATGTCAAGTATCATATTCTAAATGAAATGGTCGAACAAGCTATAATGGAGATGGAGTTTATTCATACAAATAATTAAGTGGTATATTTTGCTACCTAATTAATTCCAAAGAGCACATTTCAATGTTTGAGGTTGATGGTAACTATTTAACCTTGTGCTTATCATGGATAAAGTATGCTGATTTGTAGCCTTTAAAATATGTATATGGTTTTTTATAATTGGAGGATAATAACATAATTTAAAATAATATTTCTAATAAATAAATAATAATGATATATTGTTAAAGAGAGGAATGTATTTTAAGGAAGTTGGTCTAAAGGGGAACTATTGATTTCCTTGTGAATGAGGATTGATGTGTGAACTATTATAAATTGTTTTCAATTACATGTATTGAAATAAGAGTGAAAGATATATAAGAAAATTTTAAGATATATTAAATGACATTTGATTGTAAATATTCATTTTTAAGTGAATTTAATTTGATTTTATGGACAAATTTGAATGAATTATTCATTACTTTTATTCCATACATCGAGCTTAGTCACATAGTCTTTGAATGAATTAATAAGGATTGATTGATGTTTTTTTAGGGTAATTAATGTTATTTTTGATTCAAAAAATAATTTAATGTGGTATGTTATTGTGTTTATTATGGTTTTTGAAGAGATTATGGTTCCCTAATAGACTATCGAAAAAAAATTTAATTTTAACATGAATGTGAAATTTATGTGTTTTCTTTTGTTATAGACCCATCATAAAATAATCATATGATTTATATATGTTTAGTTAATTTGAATAATTTAATAACATCATGAGTATGGTTTTAAAAAGGTTTGGAACATTTTTATATTTTGAGATGTTTTTGGAGAATTTTTATGTGAAGTATAAAAAATAATATAGAAATATTGATATATTGCACTATTATTTCTTCCCCATAAGGGATTATTCTTATTCTAGAATTCATGAAATAATTGTCACATCAAAATATGGTAGTTGTGTTTTACATGTGTTCAAACAATTTATTATAGGTGGTATATTAAGTCTTGAATAAAGTTTTTGTTTTATAAATAATTACATTACTCTATAATATAAGGGTATATAAAATGTTATTTTTACTAGTTCTTGTACGAAATAGATTATATAATAATTTAAAGAAACAAATATAGAGAAAAATAGATTTCTTCATTATGGTTTTCTTTTATTCTGCAAAAAAATCTAATTAAAAATAGGTTTTGAGAGTGGATTAAATTTAAATCTTTCTAATAAAACTCATTCCATAATAATGAAAATTATTACATCTTGGTTTTTAAAGGATATTGTTTTTCATTATTTTAGGGATGTGGTTTGGTTTGTAACCCATGGATGTAATTTTTCTCATCCCTCAATATAACTTTAAAATATTTAAGGTGATTTAGAAGTAAAGATTTATAAAATGGTTGATATTGATGTCGTAGAATAATGACCTCTAATGTTGAATTAAATTTTGTATTTCAATTTAAAAATTCAATATATTAGACATGGATGAGTGTTATTATGGCGTTAAAAGAATTACACAAAGAGTGTAATATAAAAATAGGAAGAATAAAACACACAACATAGTTTATAATCATATAATATCTTTATTAATGATTTATTAAATTTCAAATACTTGTAATTTAAGATTAAGTTCACTCTCAAAGAAGATGAAGTATTTTATTGTGTGTGTATTGAAGTTATAAAAGATTTTTCATGTTGATTAATATATTTATGTTTTTCACTTAATAAATATATTTTATTGAGTTAGTAAATAAGATGTTGGGTTGTTAGAGATAGACTTATCTAATTATTTTGTTAATTAATTTACTGTATGAGTATTTGATTTGGAGTTAAAACTCATCTATATAAAATTAGAGTTTCTTTATAGAGATATAAGACTATTATTATTATATTATTTAAATATAATATTTTGTATTTTTTAAGATAACATTGCATCCATTAGGAGAAATTTTTATATAACTTGAGTTCATGTATTTACCGCACAAATAATTATCCATGATGGTTAAAGTAGATAGTCTAATGTTAGGTTTCCCCAATCAATCGAAGGATATATCCATTTATATTGGATATTTAACCTTGTAAATATTTTTTTTATAGTTCATAATTTTTTTAGATTGAGTGATTTATGAATTAATTCATTAAACTAATTTTTTTGATGAAGATTAAATAAAATCAAAACATTAAGTTGGTTATTAATCTTAATCGATGATGACAATTTTTCATTTGTGGAACATAAACGAAATAGATTTATATATTTACACCTTAATCTATTAATGGATACTTTAGGTTCCTAATTTTTTTGGTATAAAGGTATGTATAAACATAAATATTCCTTTTAATATGGGTTTTAGATAATTAATATGGTTATTATTTTAAGTATATAATAAAAACAAAGGTTTCCCTTTGATTAGAGGTACAACCATTGATTGAGTGCACCAAAACATGAAATAAACTATTATATCCTTCAATAGTTTTTGAATAATAAAAAAAGATAAAAATTCAATATTATCAATAAATTAATAATGAATATTTATACATTAAAGGATACTATTAAAAATTAGATATTCGAGTAATACCAAATTATTCCTTTAGTATTTTTGGATGTAAGAATGATAAAATCACAGTATCTTATTAATTTATACTATATCCTTGATTGTATATTAATAAGAATTTATAAAAATATTTTATTAAGTACAATGAATACCTGAAATATACCTAGGTTAACATGGTTTCCTTCTTTGTTTTATAACAATTAACACCAATCAATCATGCTTCCCATTTTTCTTTTCTATTCTGTAATAAATAATGTTTTAATTATAAAAAATTGTATAGTTATCATTTAAAAAAATATTATATATGGAATATATTTCACAATTTTATATACTTTATAACTTTTTATTGTGGAATCCTCAAGATGGTTATTATATGCTAAAAAATAACTCAGTGTTTAGTTTAGATATCACTCTTAAAGTACATCCCTATAAAGTGATAAAACGTCTTCATAGTCTTTCATTAATTTTAGTGTTGAGTTAGCATTAAAAATCTATCTACATTATTTATACAAATACAAATCATAAATTAATTTATTGCCTTTGAGGACTTATAGGTACAACATCCTCTTCCACATTATCAAGGTTAGATCCCAATCCCCCAATGATTCTATAATACTACCATAGTTAAAATATAAAATAATAAATAAAGTGATATGTATTTCATTTTGTTAATTTTGTTCTTAGATAGTTCTCAATGGAGTTTTTTCGCAATCACAATCTTTTCGAGAGACTATTCATCTTCTAATTTGATTATCAAGAAATGTAAAACCTATAAGTTTTACCTATAAACCACTCTAAAAAACACTTAATAATTATAATTCAATTTTATAATTAGAATATAATGGTTAAATTAATAACAAAAAATTATCATGTTAAGTGAAGAACAATAAAAATAGTTCATCGTAGCATATATACTGAAATAACTATACTATGTCTTGGGATTCCTCATGGGTTGGATTATCATCAGCACAACATAATGTATTTATGCTTGAGGAATTATTCTTATATCTCATAGATTTCCTAAACATATAACATGACTTAAAAATTATAATCAACTTAAAAACGTAAATTGAAACAAGAAAATTTAAATAATTGAAGATAATAAAGTGTTTTGAAATTATTAAATTAATAAAACAAAATGGGTAAGGATATACTAAAAAATAGGATCCCAATGTTATTATTTTTCCCATGATAACTCATATTGGGGATCCACTACATTTTAATTACTGAAATAATAATAAATATCCATGGTAATCATACTCAAACCCTTTCACATATCTATCTCGATGAGAGAAATTAGGTTTCATCATGTTTATACATCTCTAGTACAAGAAATAGAGAACTCATCCTTAATCATCACCGTATCTAGGAGAATAATCCATAATTCATATCTCTCTATGTCATCATTATGTTTATAAAATAACCAAATATAAATTTAATCATATTAAATACATAAATCCCATAACTTTTTCTATGATGTCAAATCAATGATCGATAAGATAACTAAATACCTACACCACATTATTGGGTGTCACTCATTATCAAAGTCATAAATGACGTTTGAGATATGAAAACACATAGTAAAAAATCTTCTTTGAAAATTATCCACATATAGTCGATAAAATTATAATAAAATTATTCCGTAATAAAAAATGCTTAATTAAACCATCTTAGAGTATCATTGAATTCAAATCACAGCTAGTGTGTCTCTCCAAGAGATCCAAAAAAACATTTTTCTAAAAAACACATCATCAAACTATACTAACACAAATCATTATAAAATATATTATTTTTGAAAAAAATCATCTTATGACCTCTGTGTAACAGAAAGGATTGTAATTTTAGGTTTCAGATAATTAAAATATTCACAACAACACTCTCATATTTTTCATCAACAGTTCATTTTTAAAAATAATGTATCATTATTTAAATTCACCAAAATTAAATTAAAATAAAACAAAATGGATCTAATAATTTTACTATTATGATAAAAAAATAAAAATTAGTGAAATTTTCTATTCATGGTATTTAAATGAACATGGTATCAAACATTAGTTTATAATTAAATTTTGGGATCATAAAGTTCCCACTTAGTAGACCAAGGTAAAGTGGAATGGTTATTAAATATTGTTTTGGGAACACTAGAATACAAGTGTTCATGAGTGGTGCCTATCCCATATAAAGAATCCCATATCATGTCTTTAGATGGGCACCAATTAACCTAGTCAACTTCTATCAACATTTTTTATTCTAATAATTATACTTCATAGATCCAACCATACATTTCTTATTGGTATCTCCCTTTCTAAAAATTAACTAAATGGTTATATTTACTTGGTTTATCACCAAATTCCATTCACTAGTCCCAATTGTAACGCCATATGTCTATACGTGTGTGAACTTTCTGTAGGGAATTTAAAATTTCGAGTTTAGTGGAAATAATGTTTAAAAAACAGTGATTCTTAATAGAATTATGAGGGTTTTAACATCTAAAAATTATGTTTTTAAACTTGTTATGTGTCTTTATTGGTGTCATGTGATCTTAGAGATTCCTAGGGAGAGGATGGGGTGGCTTCTCAGAAAAAACAATATCATACCACTAGCTATTGGGTAGGATTTAATGGAGGTAGAATTATATTGTTTCCCCACTCAAGTTCTAGAAGGGGTGCCCCATCCATCTAATCTTATTTATTCACACAAGAATGGAGTTGAGTCCCCAATTTTACATTCTCATATTTAGGTATTTTTTTGTTTTAGAGGGAGGTCTAGATGTTGTTTTATGGCAATTTAACGTATGTTTTCACCTTCATTGGTTACCAATCTTCTTATTATCAATTATCCCCTAGTATTGGTTTCAATATCTTGTGATTTAATACAACTTCTAGTGTATCATGGTGAAATCGATCTATTCTCATTGGGAATTTCTTTATCCAAGCTAGGGGACATTTCAAGATGATATTTGGGTATTGTATTTTATCATTTCATTAATGGTGTTTAGCCTTGTGAATTTTTAGGGGTCTTATTTTAAATAGAATTAATTTTCTTTTTGATTTGGAATTTATTTCAGGTTGTCCACTCAGTGTAGGGTTGTGGATGTGATACATGTGACACCATAAGAATTTTCAATTTTTTTAATTAATTAAATATTTTTGATATTTTTTCTTTCACACAATTATAAATATTATTTCTGTTATATGAAACCACAATGTTTTATTTATGTTTCACACAACACAATGTTATTATTGAACTACACGTACTACTTAGATTAGCTTTTGGTATATGAAACACAATTTTATCATTGTGGTACATGCAATGCATATTTCTTTCAATAGCTACACTATACGTAAGAATCATTTTTACTAAACAAACCCAGACTATTAATATTATTCTTAAAATATTATAATATCTTTCACAAATACATTAGTATGTATGTTATGGATAAATTATTATCTAAACAAGTTAATAAAATGAAAACTTTTATCTATAAATAAAAGTAATAACTATTTGAAAATAAATAAATCTATTTTCTATGAAAACTACTTTTCTATGTAGAAACACAATTTCATCTTAAAAACTTAAAAAAATACTATTATGGGATATTTTAATATATTATGTATTCAATCAAATATTTTTACACTCATCCAATATATTTTATTGAAAAAATATAAGAAGAAATCCAATTTTATGAATACAGAGATGTATTTTTTTGAATAAGTAATTTTACCGCCATTTAATGGAAAAACAATTTTAAATATGATTATGGAAAATTTTATAATTTTTAGTCAAAAATTAAAAATCCATTTTTTAAAGATGAATATAAAAATTTACTTTGTGTGATTTTTTTTCTGAGAAAATTCATTTTTTGATTAATATTGAAGAACACTTAATTTTATTTTAAAATTTCTTTTTCGTATTATTTATTAATATGGTTAACATATATTTATAATTGGTTTTAATGTTTAAATATATCAATTATAAAAATTAATATAATTTAGGCCATTTGAATCCATTTCACTTTGAAATTAGATATAAAAACCCATCAAACTTTTAAACATTTTTAACATTAAAAACTCACATAATCGCCCTATTTGTGAGAGTTAGTTTAAATTAATTTGTCACACATATGAAATTTGAATCTGTAAAAATGGACTAAATATTTTGAATATGAATAATTTATAATGTATAATGAGATAAACAATGTTTTCGTCCAAATATATTAGTGAATGTAATTAAAATCAATTACAATGATTAGGGTATAATTAAGCTTAATAGGAGACTAAACCTTAAACATAAGAGTAAAATAACCTAGAAACATGTTAAAAAAATCTCTGGACTCATTTATACCTTATACTAAATTTTATTTAATTATATTTATTATTTTATATAATTTAATTGTGAAATCGTGGGTGGAATTCACTTTCAGAAAATATACAAGAATGTCACTCATCCACTACAAAAAGGAACTCACCTCTCACCCCAAACTTATTCATACCTATAAATCCCTTAGTATCACCAAAAATATGATAAAATAATTTACCATCATCTTTCCATTCATCCTATAATAATACATTTGGTCATAAATCTACTCAAGGAATCCATTTGGTGCAAAAAAAAATGGAGTTACCTAAATAAGTGATAACATCCTTCCTCAAGCTCCTTTATTTTATTTTCATTCTCCAACACCTAAATTATTATTATTTAATATTCATATAATAACCTTATTATCCTAAATATACTTATAGGTTTTTATTCTAATGATTTTACCTAAACTTACACACAATCCCATCTTTTGGGTAACAAACTTATCGTTCTTGTGTACGACGAACTACCACCTCACAAAATGATATTTTTCATTTTTTCCTTTACCAACTCTCATGGATGATCATTATCATGGAAAATATATTTTTATATTATATATATGATATTTATGTTTAATTTATTCTTATATAATTATTATATAACAAATTCCTTCATTCCTTCCATTTTTTTGTAAGTACGATAACATTATTTGTGGAAGTGCGGACTACCGCCTCCTCAAAGAGAAGTGATTCATTCACACATTACATGGAATGTATTAAGGATGGGTTTAGTAAAATTATATAAAATATATTGAATAATAAAAATTATGGAATAAAATATATATATATATATATATATATATATCATTTTCTTACTTTCTTTCAATACAACAATAAAACGGAAACATCGTTTATGCTTATGTACGGACTATCGTCTCTTTGATCAGTATATTACATTTAATATTTCTATATTATAAATATTATTATAAATAATTATATAATGAATATTTATAAAATATTTATATCCTGTTTTATATTCTATAATTAATTAATTCATGGTCTAAGTAAGAGGATCAAAAATAATATGTCAAAACGTGTCTGAGAAACAAAGTAGATATTACCTAAAGCGTTACTTTAACATGGAATTATGAGTAAAAAGGTAATATAAAGCCATACTAAAATCATAAATGGTATTAGATATATGAATATTTATATAATAGATATATAAAAAACACATATTTATTATATAGGATAATTTTATGAGTACGATAAGAGTTAAAACATAACGTAAAGGTTTTCTCATCTCACTTTTATTTTCCGTGAGACACAAGACACTTTCAACTACAATTTCTTATTTTTGTTATGTATAATTACCATAGTGGTAATATATGATTCTATTAATTAATTTTTTCATAATTTACAAACACATTTTCGGATATTTCATTCATGGTGTTAATGTTTTAAAATTAACAAAATTGGTTATGTAATTTTGCATCAATTTTTCTTCTTTGAGACACATGAAATGATATGAACCTATATTTTTCTATGTGGTGTATATAATTACTTTGAAATGATTTATCATTAATCCCATATTCATCCTGATTTTCTATGATTATTGTAATGTTACTTTTCATTGTATTATGAATAGTTGTTATTATAGTGGTAACAGTTTATTGCTACAATCTCATTGTTTATTGAGATTGTTTATGATTAGGCCTCTGTTGATGAAATATTATGATCCTTATCTTAATAAATATATTGAATTTTATTAACCTATAGTTATTAGTTTTATATCCAATTAATGGTGTTATTTTCCCACTCTTTGGAACTTAGGATAATTATAAAATTGTTTTTATGAAAATACGACATTATTTCACCTTTCATTGGAATATCAGTGTTTTTTCAAATCCATGTTTAAAAAAAATTAAAAATGTTCTACCATTATCATATTATATATAAAAGACATTTTAACCAATTTTTTTCATTTTATTAAAGGATTTTTAAATAAAAAATAATATTCTTGTCATTTTCTGATTGAGGTACTTTCCTAAAAAAAATTCGGCATAAAAGGAATGTTCGACACGAATGGATTTATCCTCTATCAAGACCATACATATGTTTAATATTCATTTTCATGTTTAAACAACAAATGCTTAATAAAAAATATTTTATTAATATTCCAGACATTCTTTTTTATAGTACCAGGAAAGTCAGTCAGAGGAAGGCCCCTGACTATTTATTAAATAAAAGAAAAGTACAACAAGTACATAGAAGAACAATTACATATCATATAATTAAAAACCATCATATCCCCCATACGACCCTCCTTCCGCAGAGGCCGTCTCCCATTCCGAGCTTTCATAAGACATTCTTTTTTATAGTAATTTTAAAATAAAATTATGTAAACAAAATAATGTTTACAAGGTGTTTCAGATGGGTTTCAAATCATACATTATATATTTTAAATATATTATTTTAAAATAAAATGATTTCAATGACTTTAAAGGATCATTTAAAAGATTTAAATGTATTCTAAATGAAAAACAAAAAAAACCGTTTTAATATTTCTTTCTAGGTTTCATGGTGTTTTTAAATAAAATGATTCCAAAATGTTTACCATATTATTTTATAATTATTAAAGGAAATTGTATTTATAATTTTTTGAAGAATAATTTATAATTATTCTAGGAAAATGGATTTCAATGTATTTTTTAGCTTCATATATATGTTTTCAAGGTAAAATGATTTCAAAATATTTACAATACTTCATTCTATGTTTTCAATGTACATCAAACAAAATAGATTTCTAACGCAGTTATGTTTTGAAACCATTTTTTCAAAGAATAAAGATATTTTACATAAGAAAAGTTTTCTTAAAAATTATTTTAGAATTATGTTCAATCTTACATGAAATATTTCAATGTTACCCATGACATTATGAGAAAACATCCAATGGTTTCATTCATATTTTTTCTTTGAATAGTTTAGGTTTTGATGTAATTTGGTTTATGAACCTGTTTCTCTTTCATGATTTATATTTTTATGAGAGATGTTTCATTTTCAATGTTAATATGTTTATATATACCACTTATTTTAATGGGTTATTCTTCGATTAAATGACTTTTAAAACTATCTATTTTCCATAGGTCATGATATGATTACATGTTAATGATACCCATTTCATTTCATGGGTTATTTTATGATTTATTATTATATTGAGGCACACATATGTATGATTTCATTATTAGATGGTTGGGACCTATATCTCCTATCAATGAATTGGGTAAATATTTATATCTTGTGAGGTATACATGGATGGAATAGAGAGTGAACACAGTTATTAAAGGACTTTTTCTACTAATATGGTCTTGGGAGTGAACATTGAATACACAGATGGTCATTTGAGTGAACCACGAAAACTAAGATGGTAAGTGGAGTGAACTCATAAAAATAAGATATAATTGTAAGTGATTATTCAACTACCATTTAAATAATTTTATATGCATATGTGTGTGAGACAATTCCATGTCTTGTTCCTATGTTATGTTTTTAGGTCTTTTCTATGGATTCCCTTACAATTCATGTATTATGAACTATTAATACTTATTCCATGATTTATTTTTATGATATTCTGTATGGAGGGCATGATCTTCTAATGTTATGATCACATTCACATACCCTTATTTCCATTTTTTTGCTTACATATATTTCTTGTTTTCCATTACTGATCATATGATCTCACCCCATTTTATGTTTCCTTTCCCTAGATAATAAATATATGAATTAGGTATGATGTGTCTAAGGAGGGTTCTTGTCATGAAGGACATTGTCGGAGATAATGTGGCATACTTATGTATCATTTTTTGTGTTTCTATGATTCCAAAGTCAATATAACAAAATATTCATGGGGAATCTATTTGTGTCATTTATTAATTATTCCACAAAAACATTATATAATATTGATGTGTGAAATGTGATGTTTGTTATAGGACAAGCCGTTGGGGTGACATTGGATGTGTTTATGGCATGGTGATAGTGTTTGGTAAGAAACTAAATTATATGTCCACTTATTTATAATGGTTTAATTAATAAAAAAATTATACTTACCTTTTTATGATTAATCGGTGTAACATAGGTTCTGGGAATGAGGAAGGTGACCAGTTGAAATGAGATGAGCTTGTGTGAGGCCAGGAAGTGAGTTATGAATTGAAGTAAAAAAATGTAACGGGGATTTAAAATAAGGTAGGATGTATTTAATGCTAGCACTATGGTTTATATACATTATTTATGTGGTATGATATTTTTATTCTATCCACTATGGGTGATTCCACATTGGTTAAATAAAGTAATTAATTTGAATTAAAATATTAATTTTAATTAAAATGTGAATTTAATTGAATTCAATGAGATAACTAAACTATGTTCCAGGACAATATGGGGTCTTATGAACTAGACTAATGACTCGGTTTTCGATGTCAATGGACTTATATTTTTATATTCCATGTGACTTATAATATTTTTATGTGGGGTGATAGATCTTTTTGAACTGTAGTGTCCCTAATTTAGGAGTCTTGTCTGTCTCTTGAAGGACGTGTGTTGTGACTTTAGATGAATGGCCTAAGATGGCTAGGCAAGACCATTGAGACACCTCCGAAAAGGATGTGAGTATTAACATAGAGTCCTTATGATGTATAAAACTTAATGTAACTTTTGTAAAACACTAATCCATGAGTCTTGTTGTATTAGTTTGGAATGATCACATGTTTTTTTCCATAGTATTTCTTTATCCTAGGGGGTTGGCCTTACGTAAGATATGGAATGTGTTAGGTGAGTAAATACACCAAGTGGGACCTTGTAAATGAAATGGTAGATGATAAAACTATTTATAATGCTGTTTAAGTTTAATACCATTTGACGGAAACATTCTCTTTTATGTATTTACATAGCATGGAAGCAAAACCTTATCGAGTGATGGGAATTTTACTAAGAGACTAGTTATGACTATGAATCCCAAGACAGATGCCTCTACATTCATACTAACCAAGTGGATTCCAATATAGACTCATCCACTTTCATTATGACCTATAAGATCCCATGAGTTAGTCCACTACATACAAATTGACCAAGAGGACTTGAGTGGGTGCCCCATTGTCAGACTGACCCTGAGTGTCTGTTTGTAGTTAGCTTGGGATGGTTTTGGGTCTCACCCTAGAACCTAAAATGATGTGTAAGTTAGTATTATATTTTTATGGTAGGAATGATAATTCAACCATCTCTTATTGTATTTTATTTATGTTTATGATCGATCACATTATATTTACCAAGATATATTGGGATTGAACATTATGCTTGAAAACATTGTGATTCCCCACAATGTTAGGGATCACCTTTTGAGATAGAAGAGACACCGGGATTCTTGGTATGTTTGAGATATGGTATAATGAAATATTGTGTGTGGATTCCTAGTTTGAGTAGAATCCAACATATATTATTGTTGTAATAGTCGATTCTTAGAGGCAGAACTTATTGTCTGACATCTGATGTATGTGATAGTCTGAATTCTAGAATATTTGGGATTATTTTTATTCCATTGATACAATGATTACATTATGAAAGATTTGGATTTTTGGGATTAAAATGGTAATAATATTATACCATTTTGAATTCCATGGAATCAAAGGATTAAAATGGTGGTTTTAGTTTATTGTCAGACATATTTCCCTATGAATTGATATTGGACATCTTGGGGGGTAACTATTGGATCCACTTCATGGATTCCTAGGATACCCCCAATGATCATGGGAATTCACTAGTTTTGGTTTTTCTAGGTAACCACATTATACTACATTCCTAGGAGTTATATCATCAGATCCATGTGGGTATCCCATTTTATTTCCTAGTTCTCCCTAGAATCTATCATTCTTGGATGTATATGATTTTTTAGGGCATCCCCCTCTTATAAATTAGATATCAGATTCTCATTTAGAAAACTCATGTACTGTCATGGGGTTAATATTTAGTGATTGGGGATGATGGATTTCTGGTTATTCCTCAAGATCTAATATTCATCAGTGGTTGTGTGGGCATTATATCCCTAGAGTGTGATCAGAATTCCCCTGGGGTTATTCTCACACTCAGAGTCGTTCTGAAATTGGTCAAAGTAGGTATGGTTTATCAGGGTCTTAAACACTTGAATCAACACCGGTTAGTGGGTTTAGATAAATAATTTGTCTCCTTGAGTGGATGTGGTAGTGGCATGGTCATCATCTCATGGTAATAGAAATTCTAGAACTAGCCAATGTAGGTATCCTGTATATTTTATTTATCAAATTATAGTCATCAATAAGATTATTTATTTCAGTAGATCTTGTCACATGAACCAATGATAACATGTAATGGTTAGTACATGACCACATTGGATGTTCCCTACTGTGTTTTCTACAGAAACATTTCTCAGACCTCTATTGCATATGGGTACCCAATAAGTTCTCACTTGGTTGAAGGTACAAGTTAGGTTAATGGCCAGTGTTTTGTGTTCAAGCTTGAAAAGCTCAAGATAGACAAGATATTGGAGGTGAGTCCTGAATATTGGTGTTTTACATGTTCATATTCATATAAATTTTCATTATTTACATTTTATATGTGATTCTTAAAGTGGTTTATTGATCATGTATATCACCACGGTTATTTGGGTATGTGTTACTTCTAAATTTAGTTATTATTTATTGATATGTATATCCATTTTTCATACACTAATGTGATGATGTGGATATTATCATTTTATTTATCTATTATTTTCACTTTGATATAGGGGTTTATTTTATTCACATATCACTGTCTTAGACCTCCACTTCTAGTCGATAGACTATTCTTCAAAAGAAGTGCACCTGAGGTCATGTAGTGGTCTAGTCTGGCTACTGTTCAGACTAACCTGGGTCGGGTTGTGAAAAAGTGGTATCAAATCCATCTACTTTTATTTTGTTTTAATATTTATTATATGGTATATATGATAAATATGAATTTGGTGAATATTTATGTGGATTTAGAACTAGTGCATTGATAACACCTCTTCTTGTATGATGTCCAGGTTAACATTGGTTGGTATTTTAGATATTTATGTTTATTATAATTGTTATATTTGATTTTAACCATGAGTAACTCACAAATATTTTTATGGATAAGTATTTATTATGAATTTTGGATGATAAACATAGTGTAATGATGAAACTTATTCATCATATTGGGAACACTATATTTTAATGAAATATAGGACTATTATTGTGATTATTATCATTGGAGATAAAGGATCAGTTGTTTAATGTATCAATAGTTTCTCCTATGAAGTTTTCATGTATAAGTACTTAGTAATATATTACTTGGTTGGACCATATTTTATATTTATTTCCTTTTAACAGCAGTACATATTGATCCATGATGAGGAACTTGATGATGATGAAGTATCTCACATACACAGGAGGTACAATGAACTATAGTGGGTCATATTTGGCACTTGGTTCTATTGTTATTACCCTGTGGGATGATGTAGGTATATTATTCCTTACTATAAAAACCATATAGGGTGATTTAAATTATAAAGGATTGATTATTTAAATGTGTAGTAATAACATATATTGTTTCTTCCCATATATATTGGAATTTCATTCTACCTATCTGAATCTATCGGCCAAGGTCCCTTGACATGGATCGTCTCAAATGATTTTGTTGGGGATTAACTAGTGTTTTGATCCTTAGGGGAGAAATACAGTGTATTGAAGATTGATTAGAAAAAGTACATAGTGGATTTTAGCATATCATGTGATGTTGGTAGAATTTATGACACCCTTGAGAGGAAATTTCATTGTGATATATTTAGATAGGAATATGAGAAATTTCTCATGAGTTTGTCTTATAGTTAAACCTTAGTTTATGTGATAGGTCAGAGACCCTAATCATCATATTGGTATATCAATCAGGTTTTAGTGAGTTTGATTCATTTTTTACTTAAGGGGGACTTAATTGATGGGTTGGTTTGGGATTACTAGTGCCTTACTGTAACACCCCAAGATTGTGTATATATATTTCTTTTGAAATAAACATGAGGTGTTTGTGAGATTTTATTACAGGAAACCTCGTGTCTAAATTACTTATTATAAAATAATCATATATAACCAAGTCGTTGGATTTGTGGGTATGAATACTATTAACCATGTTTTATAATATATTTATAATGGTTAATTATTTTAAATGTTTTTTGATAATCACTAACTTTTAATAAAATATTTTAATAATTAAAAGAATAATTCTTTGTCAAAATTTATGTTTCTTCATGTAATTAATTATTACAAAAATAATGTATATTAATCACTATTGAAAATTTATTTCAATAAAATATATTTATAATGTATATAAATAAGTGAATTATAATCCATAATTTAGTTCTAAAATGGTCATTAATGATGATAAAACCATTTAACTATAAAAAAGAGTTCTATTTCAGAATATTGTTCTTATCTGCACAAAGTATTTTATCATAATAAATTAAGTAAGTAATTTTTTAATTAATGTTTTTAACTAAATTTTTATATCATCTATTCATTAAAATATTAGAAAATTCATTTGATAGTTTTTACAATAAATGTAATAGAGGTAAATTTAGTCTTATGCATAAAAATTAAATTTTCTAAAAATGGAGTTTTGTTGCATTCTTCACGCTCATTTAAAATCAAATTCTAAAAATTATAAAAACTGAATCTAGTAAGATAGATTTAAAAATTTTAATAATCATATTTAATATAATTTAATATGTTAAAATCAATTATCTTTTATAAGGAATAATAAAAATAGTAAAAAAAATATCGCGAATTATGTTAAAATGGGTTTACTAAGAGGGTTAACTAAGATATAAGGGAAGTAATGACACATAAACATGTATAATTATTATTGGATAAAGATATTTTAACATTATGTTATTTAATATTCCATTTATTTTCCATTTTTTTCTGTTTCTCATGTAAGTTACCTAATATTATTGTAATCCTTTAAGTAGTTTTGGGTGTGTCCCTCACCTCACTTATAAAAGGGAACCTATTATCATCCATTAATCAAAAAATATAAAACATATAGATAAAAACATCCCAAAACAAAAACCTTCATGTATTCCTTCCCTTCATCTAATATCTTTTTCTCTTCTCCTTACACCAATCATTCATGAATTAATATGTGATTTGAAGGAGGTCTCTCAAATAAGAGGTGAATATCTTAACCAAGAGCATTCAATTATATTTCATCTTACATATCCTTAAAATAATCTTATCCATCATAACATGATGACTACAATATTATATATTTATATAGAATTTATTATCATTATGTAACAATAACTTCTCACCTCCTTTCCGTCAGAAATTAAAGTATCATATATTTGTATGTGTAGACTATCACATCCACGTATCAATATAATTCATTTTTCATCACCTTATTTCATGGTTGGTTATATTGATGGATTTAATTTCTTTATATGATATTTTAGATATAATAATGATTCTAAAAATACGACTTATTATTTAACTTTATTTTTTTCATCCATCAAAAATTGGAAAACATCACTTCTGTTTACATAGAGACTATTGTGTCTACGAAGTGATGTAATTCACTTTTCATCACTAATCTGAATGAATGGTTATAAATTTGAATATAATAATTAAATATTATAATAATTAAAAGATTATGGTTCTGGAGATAATATACTTGTGATCAAAGTTAAATGACTATAAATTCTGAACTAAAACATAACTAAAAAATTACACATTTAACACCAAGAAATTTTGATTTTAGTATAAATATATTAATAAATGAGGTTAAAAATGTTAAAAATGGTAAATTTATTGTATCATAGGTATTAATATGGGTTATTAAATAATTATAATAAATTTAAATTTATTAATTTTGATCTTAGACCCCTTTCGATGAAATATATCCTTGAAGTAAGGGTTTTATGTTACAATATCACTTTTTACTGAGATTGTTTATTCTTAAATTTATGATAAATAAATTATGTGATATATCTGTCCAAAATAATAATTATTTTATTATAATTTGGTTATTTCTAGTAATTAATTATTTTCCATTAATTTATCCCTTTTTAAGTACTTAAGATACTGAAATAATATTTTTACGGAAAACTGACTTTATTTATCTCTTTAGTTCGGAATATTTTCGTTCCATATCAAAATTTTATTTAAAATATTTTTTATAATTTTTTTAACATTCATCAACAATTTAAAAAATTTATTTTTACCCATTTTTAATTTTATATTAAAATCTTTAATTAAAATCTTTTTTTTACATTTTCTTAATGTGGTAATTTTTACTTCTTATCAAACATGTAGAAGGAATATTTGTTTCAATTTACATTGAATAAATGGATTTCCCAATCATCATAAATTATAAGTGCTTTGAATATTAATTTAAATGTTTCCATGGTTCATTTCAAATAAAAAACCCTAATATTTTGAATTTTTTTTGAATATGTTATTTCAAAATTAAAATAGCATTTTTCTTAAATAAATGTTCTAGGATCATTTAATAGAAAATTCCTCTATGAAAACATTTTTGATTTATCTTATAATTGACTAGGAATATAATCCACTCATACCATGCCAATTATTTCTCAATATGTTTTATTCTTATGATGATGAAATATTGATCAAACCTATTTTCTTTTCTACTTGTTAATTTATAATGTAATGATAAATGTTTTCATGATCTTATGTCGTACATATAGACAGATTATGATTGTGGGAAAGGTGGTGAGATTAAAACCCTCAAATGAATTGGTTGTTTATTAATGTTATATGAGCTCAAAGGGTACATTTCAAATTATACCAATCTCAAAAGTGGGTACACCAATAGATATTTCAAGTCCAATATGGGTAAACAGGATTTTATCCTAAGCCTAAGGAAGGTATATGGTTGGTTATTACAATCCTAATATATGATTTTTTTCATGGTGGGCATATTTAAAATTATATTTCTATGAATATGATTATTATATACTTTATTCCACTCTTTTATAAAAGGAAAATATGCCATTTCTCTTATCTCATGGATCACATTATTTGATTTCATTAAGATTCATGTCTTATTAGATTCCAAGAATTGTTTTGTGAATCATGATTGTGATCTATTAATTATTATGTATGAATTTTAAATGTTAAGTTCATGTTATCATACACTTATGCTCATGAAATTATTACATCTAATCATTTATTGATATCACCCATTTTTACACTTACTGAGCATTGAATCTCACAAATTATTATGTTTAATTTTACCCATGATATGAAGAAATTGTTAATTATAATAAATCTAAGAAAGGTTCTATTAGTGAATAACATAGTGTAAGATGATGTATATATTTTACACACCAATATTTTTATGTATCCATGTTACCAAAGATATTAAACAACAACTATTCTAGTTTAGATCGTAATCATATATAATGAATATTCATATATTAATATTTAGTATTTAGGTATTTAATGTGTAGGTCACCACAGCTGATATTAGAGAAGTGTTTAGTTAATTTTAGAAACTGGGATTAGGAAACATTAGTGAGAACCCTTAGGATAATCCTAAGTATATTAGAACACCCAAAATTATGATAAATAAATGATTTCCTATTTCATAGAAAATAAATAAATATTGAGATATTATAAAAATGATGCGGTTGTAGAACGGATTCACCTAGGGGTAATAACACAAAATGAGGTGGATTGGGTATTATATTGATCTCCCCTGGTGCACGATGATAGGGACTAAGACTACACACCTAGATAGAAAATTCAAAGGGAAATCTTTAGGGTAATTTATGTTTTCTTTATAAACAATTATGAAGTATTTATAGTGACCATGGATGACCTATGTTAAGATAATGGTGTCATAGATTGAGAATATGATGTCAATATTTATGCATCCTATAAATGATTTTTATGATTATATAATTTTCCACTATGATTATTGTTTATCACACTATACTTTTTGGTTTCAACTAATTTTTAGAACCTTAACTAACTATGATAACACTTAATATGATATATAATGAAATTATTTCAATCATAATTAAACAATTGTTGTGGGAGTCAGAATGAAAAATATTTTTTATATAATTACATAACTTTATTAGTATATAAATCATGGTAAGAATCCAAATAAGAAAAAGAGGGAATAATGTACTATTTAGTCCTGCATGAGGAAATTTCCACCTTATTTTATTGGGTATACTGATATATTAATTATTATGTAATGCATTCATACCACTTGATTGATATTTTTTGAACTACAGTTCCCAAATCAAGTAAAAAATTATTTTAAAAATTTATCATTTTGAAGGATAAGTTAATCAATAATTGAATATTTTAAATAATACAAGGCAAAAAAAATAAATTGACTCTATATAGTGGGATGATATTAGAATTTTTTATTCAATAAGTACATTCTCTATATTATTTATATCAAAATGGAGAAATAATTCCTTATACTAAATCAGAAGGATGATAAATCCATTATTACCTATGAGAAAATTTTTGCAAGACTTGTGAGCTATTATTCTAGTATGGTTATTAAACCAAAAAGTTATATTGATCAATTCTTCAATGGATTAAAACCAAATATCTAAAGGTTCTTATTCTTATAATATTTCAATAGCTAAAACATTGTTCAATGTACTCTCAGGGTAGAAATATATATTTAATTCACCCATCAATGTCATGGATTTGATAAGAAACAATAGATGGAAGTCGAATGAGATTATAATATCAAAAACCATTGAGGGGAGAATATGATATTTCCATATGCCAAAAGTGTGAAAAGAAATATGAGGGAAATCTTCATAATGGTACAAGTAAATTATTTATTCATGGAAAATAAGTGCATAATGAAATAAAATATATAAGTGATGATAAGACATTAAATCATGATGCGAATAGACAAAAATATCTCCAACATGCAACACCCACACTCCTTTGTTTCCAATGTAAGTAGTAAGTAAATTATTATAACTAGATATTAATTCAGATGGTTAATGAAAATGATCAATGTTAGAAGCCTATTAATTCAATATAAAATGGAGATATCATTTGATCACTATTTATTTTGTTTGGTACAATAACAAACTGCTAAAATTTATACTCACCATCTACTCTAGAACATCTAAAATCTTATTTGATTCTATTTATAAATATACTTTTACATTTGGTGAATTTTTTATGTGTATCACAACACAACCTTAATTATTATCTATTGAATATGAATTAAAATATCATAATGGTAATATGATCACATCTCAAGTCAATTATTATTATCTAATTGATTCTTGTTGGGATGTTATTCCGCCAAATATTGTTATTAAAACTATATTAAATTTGATGTTATTTTGTATATGGATTGTATTTCATTATATAGATTCAATATCAATTACTGAAGAAGGGAATTCACAATTTTTATTTTGAACTAGCCTATGATAATTTATTAGTTTGATAATAAATAAAAACTTTTAATGGAAATTACATCCATTATATGAGTCATGATTCTTATAAAATGGTGGTATTTATCGAATATAGTTAGTGAGAAAATCCTCATTGAATATATTAATATTGTATATATGTTCATTGATACATTTCTAACAGAATTTCCTAGACTTCCTTTGAATCATAAATTATATTTATTAATAGAACACATTTTTAATGGTACACTAATTTCATTCACTTCATATAGAATTGCCCAAATTTAGTTACTTAAAATGAAGAAGTAACTCATAGATAATCTTGATAAGGGATTCATGTGTTTAAAATTAAGGTGAACTAGTTATTTTTGATAAAACGAAATATGGCTATGTATTTATAAGTGGTAAGATAAAAATATCACAATAAAGTATATTTATCCACTACCTAGTACTAATTATTTGATTGATCTGTTATGGGAAGATAGATATTTTTCCAAGATTGATCTTCAATATGCATACTATCAGTTGAGGGTCAAAAGTGATGACACACCCATGGTAGTAATATTTTCAATGTTTGGACACCATAAATATATAGTGATACTAGTGTTTCCAACTATTTCCCTATTTATCTTCGTGGATTTATCAAATAGAGTCTTTAGAGATTTCCTTGATCATTTTGCAGTAGTCTTTACAAATGAAAATTTTATATAATACAGGAGAAAGTAAGATCATGAATATCACTTTAGGATTATAATGATGAACCTATGGACGGATTGTTTTGTATGAAAAATTTATGAATTTTTCAATTTGGGTACAAAAATTCTATTTTTGGGTCATATAATCTCATGTTATGATATATTTGTGGATCCATCAATGAAAAATGTTTTTGAACATTGGACCAAACCAACTACTGTCACCAATATCCATAGTTTTCTTTGATTTTATAGATATAATTGATTTTTGTAAAGGATTTATAATAGCTATCTAATCCACTCACCATGTAAACACAAAAGGGAGATAATTTCTTTTCTAAATATTAATGTGATTAAAATTTCAATGAATTAAATATAAGGTTAGCCAATGAAAATATTATCACACTACCATGTAGTGGAGAACGGTTTGGGATTTATAGTGTTGCATCAAATAATGGGTTATGATGTGTTTTTATAAAAAATTATATAGTGATAACTTATGCCTCACACAAATTGAAGGATCACAATAAAACATTTTCTACTCATGTTTTGGAGTTAACAGATGTTATATTTCATTAAAGATATTAATAAATTATCATAATGTAGAAAAATGTATCATATATATTGTTTGTAAAAGTTTAATGTATATATTCACCAATAAATAGTTGAATATATGACATAGAATATAGTAGGAGTTGGTTAATATATTATGTATTTTCAATATATTACAACCTGAGGAAGTCGAATAAGGTGCATGAATCTATAAGTTGAATGGATCTTGTTATCTTATCTATAATGGGGATTACAAATGATCCAATATTTATGGATATTTAAATGATATTCCCTGATATATTGATGAAAAAGGGGAAATTGTGTATTTATCAACTGAGTGTTCAATCGTATATCAATTTAATTATTAAAGAGGTGAATATGGGGATGTAAATCTAAAAAAAGGGAGAAACTATTCTGTGTTCAAACTTGATTGTGATATAATGATAAGGATAGGGAAAAAAGTCTAGGTATCATCAATAATTAATGTCACAGAGATATTGAAATAATCTCATATATTTTCACTCTCTATTAATCATAGATGTAAAAATATGTATAGAGATTTGAAAGAGCATTTATTTTTGGGAAAACATGAAGAGATATATTTTATAGTATGTATATCAGTTCTTGGTATATCAAAAATGTTAGATTGAGTGATAGATTCTTAAGGTGATGTTATAACTATTACCTATACCAGAATGGAAATGGAAAAATATTTCCATATAATTCATCATCAAACTCCAATAAAACAACTAAAGGTTATATTATTTTTGGGTTCTAATTGATCACAATACAAAGGCATGAAAATTTGTTGTTATCATAGAGTATTTATCTCTCTACCATATTTTAAGGATATATATTAAGGATTTAATAAGGATTTATGTAGTACCACATTTTTTTACAACTGATTAATATCTGAGGATTACATCAATATTATGGTGAGATGATCAGTAAGCTTTTGATGTGAATTTTTATTTCAATACTATCAATAAACCTTATGTGGAATTTTAGTTTAAGAGAACCATTTAAAATTCAGAGGATATGTTAAGATCCAATTATCTATATTTCAAAGGTGGTTAGGAATAACACCTTCTTTCTTAGATTTCCCTTGTTACAATATCGTTCACTTTATCATTCAAATATCTCCTTATGAATCCATCTATATAATGATGTTTAGTACACTGACATGTTAGAATGAAGTTATTTAAAGAAAGCTATCAGAACCTAATCTAGCTGTGGATATTGGTAAAAAGTTTATATCTATTCAGTATCACATCAAGGCATTAAAGAGTTTACTAAAATGATATGCTAATAATATTTTATTATATATGGAATATGAAGTTGGTGAGATGGTATTCCTGTAATTTTTTCCCTGGAAGAAGGTTGTCTTGTGAGTTTATCCATTTGGACTTACCAATTCCCACACAATATTTATAGATTTAATGAATAGATTATATAGAGATAACCTTGATCAGTTTGAGGAGGTCCATATGTATGGTATCCTTATATATCCCATGTATATGTAAGAGCATAAAAATCACTTGAGTATTATACCGAATAACCAATGGAATGAAAAAAATATTTGAAAAATTTATCTAGTGAAAATTTTGGGAACATGAAGATTCATTTTGAGGTCATATAATTTCACGTGTGGGTGTATTATAGGATCCATTAGAGAAAATATTTATCAAAAATATTCCCATAGATTCTTTTTTGAATTAGATCTATATATTTCTATATTTATATATATATATATAAAATTGGAGATTTGTGAATTATTTTTCATGTTTATATAATATACTCACCATGATTACCCAAAAATAAATCACGTTATATTTGATAGATGAATGTGATTAAAATTTTAAGGAATTGAAGAGAATGTCGGTCATTGAACCTATTCTCAGACTACCGTATAGTGGACAAGGTTTTTTTTATTTATAATGATTCATCTAGGGGGGGTATGATGTTTTATTATGAATAATGATATGGTTATAGATTATGCCTCATTCCAATTGATGGATTATGAGAAAAATTACCCAACTCCTGATTTGAAGTTAGAAAGTGTAATAACTGAATTAATTATATAGGGGAATTATCTTTACAAATAAATATTTAAAAAATATACTAATCATAAAATTTTAAATTACTTATTCTACAATAAATAGTTGAAAATGTATTAAAGAAAATGGTTGGTGTTTATTGAATATTATGGATTCCTAAAACAATACCATCCAATGCAATAAAATAAGGTGAATAATGGTCTCAGTGTAATGCCTCGACCTCAGTTATCCAGAGTCAGTTCATTATTACATAACATTGGCATGATCACAAGAAAGATCAAATCTCGAAAGACTTATTAGTTTAGTAGCCTCGGAATAACTAGATACATTCATAAAGATTTACATTACATCATAAAATGAAAACTACAACAATATAGTCTCCATAGTCCACACTCTTATCCCATCATACTATCCCTGTAGGTCATTCATAAATTACTTCTTCACATCCTTGGAAAAATAAAACATAGAAAAGGGGTGAGCTCAAATGCCCAGTAAGGATAACAATATAGCGAAAACTTTCAAAAATAAGAATAAACATTTAAGGCAATGTATAACTAAAACAAAAGCCTTTTAAACTTGAACTTCAAAATAGTATGGAAAAAATAAAATGAAATAATTCCATTTACATATTCACATGGATATTCTACTAATCAAATAATAACATGCAATATCAATAGCCACTTGCATAATGATGGAATGCATAATGCCAGACAATCATAACCACATAGCCAAGGCCTCGTGCCAAGAATACAAATACAATTTTTCCAAGGCCTTATGCCAAGACACTAGTTTGTCTCATGAGACCTACTGATGCATCAAGGAGGTATAGCGGGCTCCACCCGTCACATATTAAGTCCAATGCATTCCCATATGAAGAGTTTTAAACATAACATAAACATTCGTATTAAAACTAGCATACGGAATGTAAATACTTCATCCATAAACCTAAAATGGTATAAAAATAACACATCCACTGTCAAACGTATCACAAAACCTTCAATACAATATAGAAGTTTTGTATCATAATAAATCAACTTCAAATAAGCTTAAAATCCATCAATGTATATTGACATAGATGAAATCAAAACACTTTTTAGAGAAATATCTATTTCTATTTTGAAATCATTTCAGAGACATATATCAATAAAATAAAAAACATTCTTTGAAAATATTCTTATAAGATTGTAAGGGAAGCTTCGATGATTTTATAACGGCGGAAAATAGCCGCAACCACCGTATAAGTTAAAAAAACATTCTTACCTTAATTCTGTCGAAAAGGTTAAAAAGGACCTTGTTTGGAAAACGACGGAAAGATTCCTTTATAAACCACTTATAAAAGTCAACAAGGGTATAAATGACTTTAACCCATATTCTAGTAAATAGTTAAAAAATGTTTTGAAATCCATTTTTAAGAAACATGGATGTGGATGATAAAGATGTCCCAGTAGATTATTACGTATAAACAACCTCAGATAATGAAGAGATTTTGAAATAAACCCTTACCTTGTACTGTTCCTTTGTTGGTGGTAGGTTAACCTCATGTATAATGGTGAAATAATTGTTATTAAATTATACAACAATCATATACATTATTATGTTATCATATATGATCTTTTAACATTGCTTTGTTAATAATATCTTAGTATTATCATCGTTTCGGGTGTTAACTTACTCATTTTCTTTTATATGTTTTGTTATGTAAGACATGTTTTTCATGGATAGGTTTAATCTTATTCATATACATAATGATATCAAGTCCTTAAACAATATTTTTAAATCATCAAATGAAAATTATACTTGAATGGATATGATGGAGAATGAATGTCATCGCATTCGTGGAGATGGTAGTCCGTACGACGCACGAGCGACAATATCATTCTTTTGATATTAAAATAATATATAATTGGATGGTATATGATATATACAGAATTATTATCATGTTATATTTATTATTTAAATGAATTACAAATCATTATTACACCCATCAAAATAATAATATATTGAATAACAATTACACCACGACGTGGAGACAGTAAGCCGTACGTACACACGTATGGTGACATGTCATTCAAAGGATGGATAGAATAATGAACATGGTTGTGCCATATTCATAATTATATTAAAGTATATAGGAGGTACTGGATTCATTATTTTAGAATTCGAATAACAATGAAAGAATAAGTTGAAGAAGAAATGAATTTGAAAGAGGGTGGTGAAAACATTACCTCTTCTTCAGGTTCTTCCTTTTGATTTGATCAAAAGGGCTCCTTAGGTCAGCTTTCTGATAAAACTAAGCCCTCTAGGTTGTTGTGAGGGAATTTTAGAGAGTATTTGGGTAGGGTTTGGCCGAACTAAAAGGCTTTGACGGTGTTAATTAATGAGAAGGGTGAGTGCCCTTTTATAAGTGGGGTGAGGGGCACCTTTGGAAAAGCTAGAAATATTATTTTATAATAAATTAATATTCGGTTTCTAATGGCTCCAAAGTGGATTATTTAAACATTAAGGTGGTTATGGGTCAAAAAACACTCAACCAATAGAATTTAGACAGGTTTGGGTCATTATATTAACCATATCTGTTAGTTTTAACTCGTAGTTAATTTGTTTGACACTTACCATGTCACTTTGTATTTTTATACTATATAGTTAATAAATATACTATATACCTCCAAGAGACCCCCAAGTGGTCCATTAATGATACACCTATCATTATATAAGTCTCTTGGCCACAAAATAGATTTTTAATAATTTAATATCAATTAATAATATAATATTTGTTTTAAAAACTATTTTATGTTAATTTTGACACTATTTGAAAAATTGATTTTTGTGAAATTCATAACAGAATTATTTCTTCGAAAACGTTAATTAAAACAATACTTAACATGTCATAATAACATATAAAATTATTTTAATTCATAAAAAGTCTCAAATTATATTTATTTGGGTATTTATAATATCAATTACTTTTATTTTTTACTATTATGGTAATTACAACATCATTATTGTGTCATAAATAAATTAAATTATATAATGTATAAAAATTATAAATAAACTATCATTATGTAGGAAATCGTTTTATCTTTCTAATGAATATTTAAAATCGAATTTATCTTATGTATAACTTTATATTAAAAATGTTTTAGTAAATAAACATTGATTTTAACTCTTTTAACTCATCTTTGAATTAAATAATAATAAATGTCCTAATCTAATCCATGGGGACCTAAATGATAATATTTTATTCCTAAGGTTGTTTTTGGTCGAGATACACTTGTCCAATAGAATTAGAACATGTGTTAGGGTAATATTAATATCATCTTTACCCTTAATTACCCTATTTACTTTTAACCGTGGTAAATAAAAGTAAAAAGTTACTATTCACCAAAAATTATTTTCATCTCATTGAACCACATTTTACTCCTCGATATTAACTGTGTCTCTCGGATTTTCGAAATTCCACTCACAGAAGCGGTAAAATTAAGTTTTATGAAAAATTCAGTTTTTTAACTACCACTTAGTGGTTTCACTATTCATCAAAAAATGAAGTTTTTCAGAAAAATACCAAAACATCACCCTAGTATAATTTCGATATTCCGAATCCAAAAATGAAGTCCATTTTGAAAAATTAAATTTATAAATTTCAAAAAGTGGGTATTACTATTCATAACAGCTAGTTTTATTGGTTGTGGTGTGTTAGAACTCGATGTTGCATACAACACATGCTATTGCATTATTCAAAGAGAAGGGTATCGTAGAAGCTTGGGGTGTTACATTCTCCACTCCTTCAAATAATTTCATCTTCGAAATTTATAGAATAATACCACATGAAAAGACTCGGGTGGTTCTTCATCATAAGTTCCTCGGGTTCCCACGTTGCCTCTTCCATCTTATGGTTTCTCTACAAGATTTTTACCAGACGAGTCGTCCGGTTTCTCAGTACTTGTTCTCTCGTATCATGAATCTTGACAGTCTCTTCTCAATAAGACAGATCAGGTTCCAGTTCTAATTCCTCATTGGTGAGTACATGTGTTTGGTCAGGCATGTATTTCTTCAACAGAGATACGTGGAACACATCGTCAACTTTGGAGAGACATGGCGGCATTGCCAATCGGTAAGCTACATCACCAATTCGTTCTAGAATTTTGAAAGGTCTGATGTACCTGGGACTCAATTTACCTTTCTTACCAAAACGTATTACTCCCTTCCATGGAGATACCTTCAGGAAAACTTGATCACTGACTTGAAATTCCAAATCCTTCCTTCGATTATCGGCATAGCTCTTCTTCCAACTTTGATCTGCTTTGATATGGTTTTGGATTACCATCACCTTTTCCATCATTTCCTCCACCAGTTCTGGGCCTACAAGTTTTCTTTCACCAAAGTCATCCCAACAGGTTGGTGTGCGACATCTCTTTCTATATAACGCTTCATATGGTGCCATCTGAATACTCGAATGGAACCTATTGTTATATGAAAATTCTACCAGAGGTAAATATTGATCCCACATACCATGAAAGTCAAGTGATCAGGATCTCAACATGTCTTATAAGGTTTGAATAGTTCGTTCTGATTGTCTATCTGTTTGAGGGTGGTAGGTAGTGCTCAAATGAAGTTTAGTATCCAAGTCTTTCTGAAGGCTTTTCCAGAATCTTGAAGTAAAACGGGGATCAAGATCAGAAACAATTGATAGGGGTACTCCATGAAGTCTCACAACTTCATCAATATATAGTCTTTCTAGACGTTCCAGTGGTATGTCTTCTCTTATAGCAAGAAAATGTGCTGACTTGGTAAGAAGATCAACAATAACCCATATTGGATCGTTCCTTCTAGGAGTCTTTGATAGTCCCATGACAAAGCCCATCATTATATTATCCAATTTCCACTCAGGTATCGGACAAGGTTGCAATACTCCACCAGTTTGTTGCCTTCCAGCTTTCACTTGCTGAAAAACCATACATTATGACAAAAAATCGGTAATCTCCCTCTTCATGTTGTCCCGCCAAAAATGTTCCATCAAATCCCTATACATTTTGGTGCTCCCAGGGTGTATAGAGATGTTGGACCTATGAGCATTATCTAGCAATTCCCTTTTTAGATCAGGTATATCGGGAACACAAAGCCTCTTCCCAAATTTCAAAATTTCATCTTCATACACAAAGTCTCTCAATATCCCATCATTCACAGCTTTAATCTTCTTTTGAAATTATTCATCATCGGTCTGAGAAATCTTGATCCTTTCTAGTAAATATGTTTTGTCAACCTTTTTAAAAAGCAATGATGTTTCACCTTCCCTGGTTATTCCAATGTCCATCTTCACTAGATCTATAAAAATTGGATCCCTTTAAATTCTCATATTGTTCAAAACTCCATGATCTTTTCTGCTCAAAGAATCTTCCACCTTGTTTTCTTTCCCCATGTGGTACTATATCATATTATCATAATCCTTGAGTAATTCAAGCCATCTCCTTTGCCTCACGTTGAGTTCTTTTTGTGAGAAAATATGCTTCAAACTCTTTTGATCGGTATAAGTATCACATTTTTCACCGTAGAGGTAGTGCCTCCATATCTTCAAAGCAAAGATCATAGCTGCTAACTTGAGATCATGAGTAGGATAGTTTTGCTCATGAATTTTCAACTGTCGTGATGCATAGAAAATAACCCTATCATTCTGCATAAGGACACAACCAAGTCCTTTCTTTGATGCATCACTATAAATAATGAATCCATCATTCCCTGATGGTAGAGTCAATATAGGATCATTTAATAATCTTCTCTTCAGTTATTCAAAACATTATTTACAATCTTTTTTCCAAACAAATTTATCCATTTTATGTGTGGGCTTTGTTAATGGGTTATCTAACCAAGAAAAATTCTAGAAGAAACGTCTATAATAACCTGCTAAACCAATAAAACTACGTACCTCAGTTATACTCGTCGGTGCAGGCCATTCTTGGATTTCCTTGGTCTTAGAAGGATCAATAGAGATTCCATCTTTAGAGACAATATGTCCAAGAAAAGAAATATCTGGAAGCCAGAATTCACACTTGCTAAACTTCCCATATAATTCATGTCTTCTTAGAGTCTTAAAGATAATGCGCAAGTGATTTTCATGATCATCATAGCTTTTGGAGTATACCAAGATATCATCAACAAATACCACCAAATATTCATCGATATATTCCTTGCAAATTCTATTCATCATATCCATGAATACAGAGGGTGCATTAGTCAATCCAAAAGGCATTACTGTAAACTCGTAATGCTTGTACCTGGTTCGAAATGTTGTCTTCGGAATTTCTTCCTTCTTCCCACACAACTGAAGGTATCCCGATCGAAGGACAATCTTTGAAAAGTATTGATCTCCTTGCAGTTGGTCAAATAAATCATCAATGTGAGGTAGGGGATACTTGTTCTTTATTGTTATAGCATTGATCTCCCTATAGTCGATACATAACCTCATAGATCCATCTTTCTTATTAACAAAAAGAATAGGGGCTCCCCATGGAGAAACAATAGGGTGAATAAATCCATTATTACTAAATTCGTCTAGTTGTTTCTTTAGTTAATCTAATTCTATAGTGGCCATTCTATAACGGGTCTTCGATATAGGCCTTGATCCAGGAATTAAATCAAAGGAAAATTCTACTTCTCTTTCTGGAGGATGTCCAGGTAAATATTCCAGAAATACATCTACATATTCTTTCACAATAGGTACATCCTATATTTGAACATTCCATTCCTCTCCCACTGTAATTTCATCCTTTTCCTCCCCAATAATTGATTTTAGTTGAGCTACTGGCAGTGAATATATATAAGAATTAGGTGGTGACGATTCTTCTCTAAAGATAATGTGTTCCTTATCATCATCATCAAAAATCATAACCTCCTTCTTCTTACAATAAATCTTCACATCGTGGTCTGAAAGCCAGTCTATACCGAGGATTATATCTAACTCAATCATAGGTATGACGATGATATCAGCAGATAAAGAACATTTATGTTCTCTAATGGGGACTGATTCACAAAACTTTGTTGCAATGATACTTCCCTTAGGAGTTTTAACTGACAAATCCCTTGTTAAATCAAATTGTAAATATCTAATTTTATTAGAAAACTGGGAAGGTATGAAACAATGCGATGATCCAGAATCAAATAATGTATTTGCTAAACTTGCAGAAACCATTAAATTACCTGCCACCACGTCTTTCTGAGCTTCCACCTCAGCAGTAGGGATATCATAAGCATGGCCTTGATCCCTTGGCCTTTTCTAAGTTAAGTTTGCCTGGCGCATAGGAAATTCATTTTCATAATGTCCCATCTTCCTACAATTGTAGCATTAGACATCATTAGCTTCCTTCTTCTCATTGCAATCACGAGCTTAGTGGCCTTTTTCACCGCACTTGTAATAGACACCCATTCCATTCAAGAAAGTAATGAGGCCTTTCTTCCCACATTTACCATAGGATGGATATTAGACCTTTCCCTTCTTCCCCTTATTTCCATTCCCGGATTGATCAGCAGATCTCTTCTTCTCTTTATTTTCATTAATGTCATAAGACATAGAGAATTCCTTTTCTGTCTTGATAGCAAATGAGACAATGTCTTCTTACGATGAAAAGGATTATGAGCCTAATGCTCGACGGAGAAATGGTTTTAACACATCAAAGAAATGATCAATCCTACTTCTTGGGTTATGTATATAATCTCCAGCATACCTTGCTAACATTGTAAAGTTAGCCTCATACTTTGTGACATTCTCATCCTCCTAATGTCTCAGACTCAGAAACTGCCTTTCCATATCTACCTGATGGTCATGAGGAAAGTATTTTTCTAAAAACAGATCTTTTAACTCTCTCCATTCCATATTTTAAACATCATAATCTTCCTTCATGTTTTGAATAAATGGACATCATTGATCATCATCCCCAGTGAGGCGGTAAACTGCCATTATAACTTTATCCCTTTCACTATTTCCCAAAGCCTGAAATATTTTCTCTATGGAATTTATCCATTTCTCAGATACTAAGGGATTTGTACTCCCATTGAACATTTGTGGTTGTTGCCTCATGAAGCGATCTAACATTGATCATCCACGCTGGGGATCAGGGTGCTCCATACGGGTAAGGTTATTATTCATAACCTGAGTGAGTTTTCCCAGTATGGTGATTAGTTGATCAACACCAGTTGCATCACTAGCTCCACTATAATTATCTTGAACAGGAGGGAAATCCCTACATGGAGTGCGTGCATTAATATGGTTTCCATTTCTTCTACTAGGTTCCATTTCTAAAAAATGGCATAAACTAGATCAGTTTATGAATCAAAATACATAATTCAATACTTATAAAACACTTAACATAAATTGAACTATTTATGGATATAATCCATAATCATAAAAATGTTTTCTTTGAGGAGGTATATACTCATAAACCCTTCATAATGATTTGTAATGAAAATGAGAGTTATCCTAAGAATATCCCCCTGGATTGTCGTAACGAAGAGTACAGAAAGGCCCATTGTCATTCACCAGTTCCCGTTCAAGTCTAGCTCAAAGCATTGCTTTCAGGTTTTACCCATAGGTACATCTGTGCCAGAGCCGCTTCTATCTTCTCGTATCCAGACATGGATGTATTTTTCGGAAAACTCACAAAATCTCTAAAATACCAAAATACTAGGAAGTTTTTCTATACTAATCCTCAAATTCTATCATAAATCTATATTCTCTAATCAGAGTTTATCTAAATCTAGCTTCCAATTTTTGTACTAAACTTCCTCTGTTACCAACTGTAACACCCCGACCCTAGTTACGTTGTGTCGATGCATTATTACATAACATTGGCATGATCACAAGAAAGATCAAATCTCGAAAGACCGATTAGTTTAGTAGCTTTGGAATAACTACATACATTAATAAAGTTTCACATTAAATCATAAAATGAAAAGTACAACAATATAGTTTCCATAGTCCACACTCTTATCCCCTCATACTATCCCTCCAGGTCATTCATAAATTACTTCTTCACATCCTGGGAAAAATAAAACATAGAAAAAGGGTGATCTAAAATTCCCAGTAAGGATAAAAATATAGCGGAAACATTCATAAATAAGAATAAACATTTAAGGCAATGTATAACTAAAAAAAAGCCTTTTAAACTTGAACTTCAACATAGTATAGAAAAAATAAAATAAAATAATTTCATTTACTTATTCACATGGATATTCTACTAATCGAATAATCACATGCAATATCAACAACCTCTTTCATAATGATGGAATGCATAATGCCAGAATATAATAACAACATATCAAAGGCCTTGTTCCAAGACAACAAATAATATTTTTCCAATTCCTTGTGCCAAGATAGTATTTTCTCTAATGAGACCTGTCGATTCATCGAGTATCTTTAAGAGGCTCCACCTGTCACATATTAAGTCCCATACATTCCCATATGAAAAGGTTTAAACATAACATAAACATTCGTATTAAAACTAGCATACAAAATATAAATAATTCATCCATAAACCATGAATGGTATGAAAGTAACACACCCACAGTCAAACATATCACAAAACCTTCAATACAGTATAGAAGTTTAGTATCATAATAAATCAACTTCCTATAAGATTAAAATCCATCAAAGGATGTTGACATAGATGAAATCAAAAATCTTCTTAGAGAAATATCTCTTTCTATTTTGAAATAATTTAAGAGTCATATATCTATAATAAAAAACATTTTCTTAGAAAATATTTTTATAAGCTGGTAAGGGATGTTTCGACGATTTTATAATGGCAGAAAAATAGCTGCAACCACCGTATAAGTAAAAAAACATTCTTACGATAATTCTGTCAAAAAGGTTAAAAAGGACCTTGTTTGGAAAAAGAGGGGAATATTTTTTTATAAACCACTTATAAAAGTCAAAAAGGGTATAAATGACTTTAACTTATATTCTAGTAAATAGTAAAAAAAAATTTTTGAAATACTTTTTTAAGAAACATGGATGTGGATGATAAAGAAGTCCCAGTAGATTATTACGTATAAACAACCTCGGACAATGAAGAGATTGAGAAATAAAACCTTAACTTGTACATTTCCTTGGTTGGGGGTAGGTTAACCTCCTGTATAATGGTGAAATAAATGTTATTAAATTATACAATAATCATATACATTATTATGTTATAATATATTATCTTTTAACATTTCTCTGTTAATAATATCTTAGTATTATCGTCGTTTCGGGTGTTAACTTACTCGTTTTCTTTTATATGTTTTGTTACGTAAGACATCTTTTTCAAGGGTAGGTTGTATCTTATTCATATCAGGAATGATATCATTTCCTTAAAAATTATTATTAAATCATAAAATGAAAATTATACTTGAATGAATACGATGGAGAATGAATCTCATCGCGTTTGTGGAGACGGTAGTCCGTACGATGCACGAGAGAAATATCATTCTTTTGATATTAAAATAATATATAATTGGATGGTATATCATATATACAGAATAATTATCATGTTATATTTATTATTGACATGAATTAAAAATCATTAGTATACCCATCCAAATAAAAATATATTGAATAACAATTACCCCACGACGTGGAGACGGTAAGCCATACGTACGCACGTATGGTGACATGTCATTCAAAGGATGGATAGAATACTGAATATGGTGGTACCATATTTATAATAATATTAAAATATATAGGAGATACTATATTAATTATTTTATAATGGTAATAACAGTGAAATAAAAGGTTGAAGAAGAAATAAATTTTAAAAAGGGTGGTGAAAACATTACCTCTTCTTCAGGTTCTTCTGTTTTATTTTACCAAAAGGGCACCTTAGGAAGGATTTCTGATCAAACTAAATCCTCTAGTTTGTATTGAGGGATGTTTAGAGAGTATTTGGTCAGGGTTTGGCCGAACCAAAAGGCTTTGAAGGTGTGAATTAATGAGAAGGGGGGGTTCCCTTTTATAAGAGGGGTGAGGGGAACCTTTGGAAAAGCTATAAATATTATTTTATAATAAATTAATATTCTGTTTCTAATGGCTCCAAAGTGTATTATATAATGGTTAAGGTGGGGATGGTTTGAAAAGAACTCAACCAATATAATTTAGACAGGTTTGGGTCATTATATTAACCTTATCGTTTAGTTTTCACTCTAAGTTAATTAGTTTGACACTTACCATGTCACTTTGTATTTGTATACTATATAGTTAATAAACTTACTATATACCTCAAAGAGACCCCCCCAGTGGTCCATTTATGATACACCTATCATGATATATATCTCTTGGCCGATCCTTAGATTTTTAGGAATTGAATATCAATTAATAATATAATATTTATTTTGAAAACTCTTTTATGAAAATTTTGACACTATTTGGAAATTTGTTTTTTTGTGAAAATAATAACAGAATTATTACTTCAAAAAAGTTAATTAAATCAATCCTAACATGTCATAATATCTTATAAAATTAGTTTAATTCATAAAAAGTATCAAATTATATTTATTTTGGTATTTATAATATCAATTATTTTAATTTTTCACAATTATGGTAATTACTGCATCATTGTTGTGTCATAAATAAATTATATTATTTAAGGTCTAAAATTTATAAATAAAATATCATTATGTAGGAAAGAATTTTATCTTTATAATGAATATTTATAATCTAATTTATCTTATGTATAACCCTATATTAAAATTTTTTAGTAAATAAACATTGATTTTAACTCTTTTAACTCTTATTTGAATTAAATAATAATAAATGTCCTAATCTAATCTAAGTGGACCTAAATGATATTATTTTATTCCTAAGGTTGTTTTTTGTCGATATACACTTTTCCAATAGAATTATGACATGTGTTAGGGAAATATTAATATCATTTGTACCCTTAATTACCCTATTTACTTTTAACCGTGGTAAAGAAAAGTAAAAAGTTACTATTCACCAAAAATTATTTTCATCTCATTGAACCAAATTTTCCTCCTCGATATTAACTTTGGCTCTCAAATTTTCTAAATTCCACTCAAAAAAGCGGTAAAATTATGTTTTATGAAAAATTCAATTTTTTATCTATAACTTAGTGGTTTCACTAATCATAAAAAAATGATGTTTTTCAGAAAAATACAAAAAATTCACCCTAGGATAATTTCGATATTCCGAATCCAAAAATGAAGTCCATTTTGAAAAATAAAATTTATAAATTTCAAAAAGTAGGTATTACTATTCATAACGGTTAGTTTTATTTGTTGTGGTGTCTTAGAACTCGGTGTTGCGTACAACACACGTTGTTGCATTATTCAAAGAGAAGCGTACCATAGAAGCTTGGGGTCTTACACTCAGTCAAAAGAATTATACTACATTATCTATGATTAGTATCATAGTATAGCTCTCACCTTTAGATTGATTTTTTGGATGAAAAAATTCTATTTTTTTGTGAATGCACCTTACATGATTCCCCTCATTACAAAGTTTTCGACCATCACCTCTCTACCTGCCTAGCCTCTGCCGCTTCCTGTGATCCCCTCACCCCTAAATCTTTGTTCTTCTTTTGGACCAGTTCCATGCCGCTGCATCTGAAGCTACTTCATTCTCTTTCTATCTCCCTCTTAGATGGTCACTCCTTTAGGGATGTTGTTCGTGGTCCCCTCTTAGATCCCTCGAGGTCCTGTTTTTTGATAGTTTCCTTATCCTCACATATGGCATCGTGGATGGGATCCTATGTCTCTTTGGCCATCCTTGTTTCGGTATATTCAAATGCCTCAGACTTCCTTAGGTGGACACTGGTGGCACATTTTAGGGGTGTAATTCTTCTTCTCTAGTCCATCCAGAGGTTTTTCTTTTCCTGGGGCCTGAACGCTCCAGCCTACATTTCCTCAATGCAACAGAATTCTTTCCATCTGGTCCTCAACTCATAGGAGGACTTCATTTTTTCCTGGTGCAAGGCCCCCCGTGTGTGGGGTTGATGTAATTTTAATCTGTCACGGTGGTCTCTAGAGGTCCACAAGGGAAAGGAGTATTCCCTCATAGTTTTCTATCTCTATATACAGGGCCATCCATTTTGGTTTCATAAATAATGCTCTTTCATGTTTACTGGCGATGTCCTTGGTGGTTTTCTTTTCTCGGATGAACAAACATGACAGTACGAGGAGGACTCTATGGCCCACATCTGTGTAGAAGTGGACACTTCTTCTCCTCTTCCAGACAAGATTTATCTATGTGTGGAGGACTCATTCTATTATGAGAATCCCATTTTCTACCCAGTTCTCCCAAGGTATTGTTACCACTGTTTTCTTCTGGGTCACTCTATGAAGGTTTATTGAAAGCATCATCATGGTGGTCGCCACCAGCATCCTCAAGAGGCCAACAGGGTCGTTTCTAAGGGTTCCCCATTACAGTACTTGGTTGAAAACATGGAACATCCACATGTTTATCTTGTTGACCCTATGGTGTAAGAGTTTCCCCACATCACTCGTGCGATGGGGGATGTCATGATGGAGAGATCAGTGAATGACTCTGATCCATGCTTGACCTTTATGCCTCCTTTACCTCGTAACTTTCAGACCCATCGATCTTCTTCTCTTCTCTCCTATTATCATTTATATGATGATTTGAATATCTTGATGGGGGGTCTGGGCTCTCTGGTGACCTCTTCTTCAATGAGGCATTCTTTATTTTGACATGTTGGGCCTGTTAGGTGCTCAAGATTTCCCTATATCACGGGGGCTCCACCCACTGGGAGCCTCACCCATCGGTTCCTGGACTGAGGTTCCCCTAACTCCAAATCACCATGGTAGCATGGTTTTATCTACTTGTGAAGGTGATAATGACACCTCGGTCCCTCTTAGCTCAGTCAGGGGTCAGGTCTAGAGGGACTCTTGAGTGCTGAATGCTTCTTCCTCCTCTCCTCTAGTGATTCCGGAGATCTCAGATATATGCACAAGATCCAAATCAAGTAAAATCAAGGAGCATGTCTCCTCCCACATAAACAAGGTCATGAACCATGGGGACACTACCAGGGCACTATCATTTTAATGTTATGAGCCCTCATTTGGAATTCATGCGGTCTTGGTGCCTAGGTGAATTATGAATCATTTCCTCCTAGGATAGAAACCATAATGTCTCCATTGTTTTTGTCCTTGAACACAATCAGAGCCCTTTAAAAATCAATAGTTATTTTCCCAATATTATGATGCTTGGATCTGTATATACTGATCCTTCCAATTTTTATATCTGGTTTTTTTGGCACAAGAGTATCTCGGTAGTTAGTGTTTAGGCTGATGAACAACAAATCATCACGAGAGTATCTCAGGGGAACAAGTGCATCTTTATGACTTTTATCTGTAGTAGTTGTGATATCGAAAAGAGGGAATCTCTATGGAATGGAATTTATGATTTTTACCGTATAAACCTTCCCTAGATAATCAAGGGTGATTTTAACATTGTTTCTAGCCCTGAAGAGAAGAAAGGTAGGGGTCCTTTTCCAAAGAAGGGCATCTTGGACTTCGTATAATTTATGCCAGGAAAAGGGCTCCTTGACATGGGTATTCCAGGTGACCCCTTCACATGGTGTAAAAATCAATAGGGGAATCGATGATCCAAGAGATTCATTAATCATTTCCACACTAACATGAAAGCCATATCCATGTTCAATGATTCCAAATTTTGTCATTTATCTTATAGGCATTCTGACTATTACCCTCTACTTGTTTCCCTTTCCTCAAGACAAGATAATCCTTCCTAGTTCAGATTTTATCAACACTTGATACGACACCCTAATATTCATCATATGGTTTGTATGGTCTGGGATGATCCTCTCCAGGGTCAATAGTAGATAGTTTTTCCTGAAAAACTATAAATTTTGAAGAAGGAGCTGCAGGTCTGGACCAGCTCTCTCCCCCCATTGGCAAGGACCTTAATGAGATAATGGATGTTGTTAATAAACAAGAAACCAGCCAAGATGAGTAATGAAATGACCATCATTTTGAAGAATTATATTTGAATAAGGATTCCCCCTTAGATATCATTTTTTGGATAGGAAAGTGTTGGAAGGGAAGAATTCGTAATTAAATGGTTAAGGGAGGGGAACAAAAAAGAGCATTTTGACGCATGCATCAAAGAATGGAAACGCCATTCAAAACGGTCAATTATGCTGGATGGTGGATCCACCTCGGTATACTAGGATGTTGTGAGGTCTAGTACTCATACCTTTTTTTCTAACCATCTAGAGGGTCTTATCCCATGTTTTCCTAATAATTATCTAGGGAGGAAAGGGGACATCCTAGATGTTATTCCTAGAATCGTCTCATCCTTGATCAATAACATGCTCGGTGTCATCCCTAAGAAATCATCTATTCTTGAGGAATTGTTCCACATTAATTTTTAAAGTGCACCAGTACCGGATGGGTTCTTGGGCTCGTTCTACCAAGGTGAATGGGATGTGATTAAGAAATATGTCACTACAACAGTTCATGTTTTTTTCAAGGGAGGGAGCCTGATTTTGGTTGCATCTGATATATCTCTAGTTCTTATCCCCATGATTAAGAACCCTTCATCCCTCCTCCACATCAGACCTATGATTATGTGAACATGCCTTATAAAATTTTTTCCAGTATCATAAACTCTAGGATTGCACCTCTCAACCAAGAATGGGTTTCCCTAGAACAATATGGTTTCATGAAGCGCAGGTACATCAAAGGTGCAATTTCCTTGGCCCAAGACCTCTTCAGGGACCTCCACAAAAAATTAATGGATATAATATGTTCATCAGAATTGAAATGAACAATGCATATTAATGGATCGAGTGTAGATTCATCAACATGGTATTAGAACATATGGGTTTCACTCCTAGGTCTACAGATCATTTCATCAGGTGTTTTAGTTCACCATGGATTGGGGTTTTCTACATGCTTAAAATTCATGGTTTCTTCAAGGCCTATCATGGCCTTAGATAAGGGGATCCCTTTTCCCCAATCCTCTTCATCCTTTCCCAGGATGTTCTAAGCCGGATCATCAAGAGGTGTGTGTGGAATGGTGAGATTCTTCCGTACCATAGAAGATTGAGATCCTTCTATATTTCTCACCTGTTGTTTGCGGACAACACCACAGTTTTCATGAAAGCCTACAAGAGATCGGTTAGAGGTTTTACCAAATATTTGGAGACCTAATACCAATGGAGTGGGAAAATTGTAATTTATTCCAAAAGAAACCACTTTATCTCTAGGAAGTGTTCAGTGAGACGTGCCTTGTCTCTATGCAATTCCTTTGGCATGAAGAGAGGTCTCTTTCCGATGGACTACCTGGGAGCTCCCACTTACTCAGGAAGGCAACAAATTTGGGAATTCAACCATGTGGTGAGTAGAATTATGGATATAATGTTCAAATATAAGAACTAGTTTTTTTCCTTTGGGGTTCATTTTGCTGTAGTGAATAGTGTCTTGTTGGCTACTCATGTTCATGTTCTATCTTTAGTCCAGTACCAAAGTAAGTTATTTCCATTATCGATCAGGTATTAAAAATCTTCATTTCGTATTCTCTCTGGGAGGGAAAAAGGAATTAGGAATCATAGAAACAATGGCCCACCATATTTAGCAAGGAGGTGTCAATGTTAGGATCCTTTGAGATACTATCCATTGCATGCATTCTAAATTTTCTTGGGAGGTCATTGAGTTGTGCTAGATTTGGGGAAAATTCACGTAAGGATGATGGAACATGGGAATGGCTCAATTCACACACCATATTAACCCCTTATGGTCATATATCCTCTCTACTATTCCATTCATTCATACCTTTACTCGATGGATAATGGGGAATGTAAACTTATCGTTTCGGCACCAAATCTGGGTTGGGGTTTCCATTGGTTTTGTGGGGTGTCTTGTTTCTAATATTACATTCAAGGAAGAATCCATTGATATTTCCTTAATCTATGATGTGCTTGATAAGTTTTAGAAGGCTCTTTTTGATCTCATCATTGTCACCAATGTGGAAGACATGTGTCTCTTCACTCCATCTAGCTTGGGTACCATTTCATCTTGGGAATTTTGGAATGTATCGATGGAACACCCACCATCAGATGGATGGAACTATACCTTGTGGTGAAAAATGTCACAAACAATGTTTAACTTCCTTCTTTGGTAGATTAGAAACAATGATCTTCCCTTAGAGGACAATATCAAATGTTGCGGCATCAGCTAGGCCTCCAGGTGCTGTTATTTCAATAACCACCGAGAAGAGTCTATGGCTCATATTTTTATTGAGGGTGATTGAGGACATGATGTATGGAATTATATTGGTCTGTTCACTGCTTTATCATATTCTTCTAGATCTGAGGCTTATAACCTGGAGTTATGGTTCAGTGGCTCGGGTGTATCTGGCATGGAGAAGATAACCAGTACTCTGATTCTCAATTCAACCTGCTAGTGTCTATGGCATGCCCGGAACAAGCTGATTTTTAAGGGGTCCCAATACTCTAGTAGATCCATCATTACACGTATTAGGAACCTTATTATGGATATGGTCAATATCTTTAATGGATTGTGGGTTGATTCTACCTTATAGAACATACTTCTCAACGTTACACTTCCTCATCTATTGAGTAATGATCCAAGACACCTCTGGGTGCGACGGACTCCTCCAAATTTTTGTCTCAAACTTAATACTAATGGATAATATCGCATGGGAACCATTCCTGGATGTGGGTTGTTTTGGACTCCAAATTAGTGGTCATTATGGCCTTCTCTACAAATCTCAACAATGGGTCTTCCATCCAGGAAGAAGCCAAGGCCACTTTTATTGGCCACACCCTTTTGCAACATGCCAATATAATTCTCTCTGAGGTGGTGATGGACTCCCTCATTAATCATAACTCTATAAAGGGTATTGTTTCCATCCCATGGTCAATATCCTATACCATTAGAAGGTGTATGGATATTCATATCAATAACAACATCAATGTGATTTACACACGATGTAAAGGAAATAATGTGGCAGATCACCTTTCTTCCTTGGACGAGACCAACTCCAAAATCTATTGTGTCTCAAATATGGATATCTTAAAACTAGAGGGTGTGGATCTCATACGGGGGATTCCCTTGTGGTAAATTATTTCCTACCTCCTTTGGATTGTGCTGGTTTTTTTCCTAGGGGTTCTTGTAATTTTTTATCCTCCCCCACTTTTATTTCTTAATTAATAAATAAATGATGATGATGATAATATAAAATCAAATAGTTTTTTTATTTTATAGAATATATCTTAAAATATTGAAGTTAGGGATGAATTATTATTAATAACAAATAATTTTCCAAACATCTATCAAATAGAAGATTAATGAGGCCCAAATGGTGGATATAGAGAAGAGAAAGAAGGTCAGAAATATTGATGAAATTAACCTTTATTGGGATGGAATGACAATATTAATGGACTAATTATGTGTCTCCTCAATTACATACTTGTGGATGGATCTATTGGAAGAATCTCATTGTTCTTCATTATCTTTTTATCCAATAATTAAGAAGTTGATTGGAGATTGAAAATAGTATTTCTAGTTGGAAAACATAAAGAGAGATATTTTAATGTATTTATCCCGATTCATGGTAAGAAATCTAGTTAAGGATAATATATAGATATCTAAGGGGATGTAACAACCATTACACACAAAAGAAAGGAAATGGGAAAACACCGCCATGAATTTCATTATCAGACTCCCTAAAACACTTATAGTACATAATGTCATTTGGGTTGCGGTCAATTTCCTTTTAAAATCAGAAAAATTAATTACAATTTGAAAATATTTCTCCTTTGAGAAACATTACCATATATATATATTAAGGAATTATTAAGGTTTCATTATGTACTATATTCGATAGTATTATACTAATATCTGTGGTTTGCCCCAAATTTAAAGTAATTTTTTAAAAAATAAATGTATATAGAGTTCATTTTAGTACTTCTAAAATTCCTAAAAATATGGTTAGTATCTCAGGACTGCTCAAATACCATGGATATATTGGGGTTATTTTCATTGGATTTCAAAGGTAGTTGGGATAAACACCTTCCTCTAGTTGAGTTTTCTTATAACCATAACTGTCATATGAGAATTTAGATAAAATATGATTAAAACTATAACGTGATAAGATGAAGATGAAGTGAGAAATATATTAGGACTTGAGCTTGCTGAGTAAATGGTAGAGAAGGTTAGATCCATTAAGCATCTCATTATTGAAACATATAGTTGATAAAAGAGTTAAGTTGAATGCTAATGGAATGATCTACAAATAAAATTTCATGAGAAGGTATTCCCATGATTTTAACCATGAAATATGGTTATGGGATTTAAAAATAACATAAATTTATTACCTAGGTATATTAGTACCTTTGATGTTGTTTATCGAGTAAGTACTTTAGCTTATCACTTGGCTCTTCCACCCAACCGCTCTGGACGTCACGATGTTTCCAAGTATCTCTTTTGTTGAAGAACGTGTGGGATCAATGAAATTTATTGAAATTATATGTTTCTTAATCTGAGTTTGATATTTCCTATGAACATTAACCATTATATATATTAGATCCTAGAGATAATACTCTTATAAATAGAACTATTTATCTGGCTAATGTCCATCAGGGGAATTAAAAATTCTAGGAAGTTACATGGGAACTTGAAGATGTGATGAAGTAACATTATCCTTATTTTTTGAATCAAATTGAATGAATTTGGAGGGATAAATTATGTTTAATGGGTAATATTACAACAACCCTATATTTTATATGTATTTCCCTTGAAATAATCATGAGGTATCTGACAGTTTACTTCAAATAATGCCTCAAGAAAAAAAGAAGCTATGATATAGTAATCCTTTACAACATAGTCATTGAATTGGTGGATTTAAAAAGGATTAACCAAATTATAAAATATATGTAATATATTTTATGATGTTAAACATATCTCTTTAATTACTCGATTTGAAATAAATCATTTAATGTTTAAAAGGGCAATTTTTCAATGAATTTTACTTTTCCAAAAGTTATGTATTTTTATATAAATAATATATATTGACCACTATTGAAATTTTTTTTCAATAAAATATATTAAAAAATTTTATATATAAATTAATAATTATCTATACATTATGTATCAAATGGTTTTGAATGATGATAAAATCATTTAAAGGAAAAACGTTTTATTTTTTTAAAAAATAATTTTTATATGAAAAAAATTAAATTTATAAAAATTAATTATTTAAAATATTATTAATTAATTTTTTTAGAAAATATATATATTATATATTAAATGAAATATTTTTACATTTATTTTATATGATTTAAAATCTAACTAATGGATGTAAATTCATTTTTATTCTTAAAAATTCATTTGTTTTCTAAAAATCGGATTTTGTTGCATTTTAGAAACTCATTAAAAGTTAAATTTTTTTGATAATATAAATTTAATATAATAAAATATACATAATATTATGATTCCTAATAATTAGTATAATTTAATAATTTCTACTTAATTTTTTCACAATGGATTGTAAAAACAGTAAAATTCTATTACAACAGTTAAGGTTAAAATAGTTTTACTGAGAGTTAAGGTAAGAGATAAGGGTAGAAATTCCACATAAAATTTTCTAATTATTATTTTTTAAATCTATTTCAAAATTATATTACATTATATTTTAATTATTGGAAATTTTTTCCACTTTTTTTATGTTATATTATTGAAATATTTTTAAGTAATTCTATGTGTTAATGTCCCCTCACTTATAAAAGGAAACATATTATCATCCCTTATTCATACATTTTTATCAATAAATTTCATCAATGGACTACTCCAAATCCTTAATATATTTCTTCTCTTCATCTGAGTTCTTCTTTTCTTTTTTTAAGAATTATATTTCAAGGATTAAGGTTTAATCTAAAGCAGCTCTCTCAAAGGAGAGGTGTAAATATTAACAAAGATTAATCAATTTCATTTCTTCTTAAATTTATTATAAATATTTTGTATCCATTATAAAATAATTAATATATTAAAATAAATATAATTATATGTTATTATGATGATGTTACCACCATTTCCAACCACAATTACATTAAATGTGAAATGAATGTATCACTCATGTGTATGTGTGGACTACCGCCTCATAATAGATATGTTATTCTTTTTCCATCAACATATTTCATGTTTGGTTCTTAAGATATAAAAAATTTGTATATATATGATATTTATGATATAATAATAATTCTATAGTAGTTCATTATTTTATTACTTTTTTTCATTCCATCCATGTAAAAGTTGAAAACATCACTAGTGCGTGAGTACAGACTACCATCTCCATGAAGTGATGTAATTCACCTTAAATTACCATTTTATATAAATGGTTATAGAAATATATATAACGAATAAAAATTATTTACATAAAATGTTTCATTTTATCGAGATTATGGAACAATGATCAAAGTTCATGTATAGTAACTACCATATTAAAACATATCTTAAAAAAATAGTTTACACATAGAAACATACATTATAATAATGAACTATTAATAAATGGATGATCAATTTATATAAGTGGACTATATATGGTATTATAAGTATTAATATGGTTATTTATCTTGAATTATATTAAATTTAAATCAATTATGTAGTATTTTAGATTACATAGGAAGAAACATAGACTTTGGTTATGGGTTTTAGGTTACAAGCTCAATTTTTTTATTAGGATTGTTTATGCTTAAATTTATCATGAAGACAATATAAGATATAAATCTCAAAAATATTATGTATTGTAATTTAATCTATTTATTTATATATATTTCATGTTTTCATTTAATTTTTCTCTTTTTATTTATTCATGATATAGAAATAATGTTTTTAATGAAAAATGACTTCATTAATTCTTTCAGTGAGGAATAATTTTCATTAATATACATATTTTATTTATATTGTTTTCAATAAGGTTTTTAGCATTCCCCAATGATTTTTTAAAATCATTTTTACCCATTATTTAGTTTATATAAATATTTTAAAAAGGAATCTTCTTGTTATTTTCTGAATGAGTTAATTTTTGAATTTTAATCAAACATGTGAAATGAATGTTTATATTAACACACACCGCATGGTCAAATTTCCTATAAATGAGGATTTACATTTACATCAAATATTTATTTTAAAGTTATCCATTTTTCTTTGAAAAAAAATTGACTAAATTTTTTAAATTTTTAAAATTAAAATAATTGATTTCAAAATAAACCTGTTGTGTTTCTCAATAAATATTACAATGATTTGTTTAATGTATTTTAATCTATAAAAACAACCTTTGATATTTATTATTATTTTTCAAGAATATGATTAAATATTACTAAATTTATTATTTCTTAGGATGGTTTATGATTATGATGATGAAATATTAATGAAACACATTTTTCATATAGGTTACTCTTTGATGTAATGATAAATGTTTTCATGATCATTGGACATAAAAACAAATGAATTATGATTATGTTATGGATTGATACATTGTATACATATAATTAATTGGTTACATATTAATGTTTTATTATCTAAAATGATACATATGAGTTTATCCCAAACCCAAAATAGATTACACTTGTGGTTCGCCCAATCCCAACAAGGGTACATTAGAGGTTGTCCAAAACCAAATGCAAGTACATAGGTGGTAATCCCAAGACTAAAATGTTATAAATTTATTGGTGGAAATCCTTGACATACTATTTATTTGATAATGATTATTACACATGTTATTCCACTCTTTTTTATAGGATCTCATGTCAATGTTATGTTCTGATGACTCAAGTTGTAACAACCAAGACATAATTATAGTAAGTGAACATTATATTTTAATAAAAATATAATAATATTAACATTATAATATTTTATGGAACAAAAATTATAATTTGTTATGATTAATATTGAATTTGAATTTAATTTGTCAAAATCATCATAGAATTATGTTTGGAAATTTTCCATTAGAAATAAGCTTTTATGAAAAATAAAAAACGTTGTGTTGAAATATTCCTCATATTACATATAATAATTTATTATGATATGTGTAATGAATAATATATTAACTATAAATATTATATAAACAATGATAATATCATTTTGAGGTAAAATGAGATATTTTTTCGGAAATTATTTTTTTATAAAAATGTTTTTAAATAAAAATGAAAAATGTATATACATATTAAATAGATAAAATAATATTTGATTACTAATGATTTCAATTAAATTTATAGATTATATAAATCCATATAATTTTTATTACTAATCATATAAGTAATATAATATCATTTTATACATGAAAATGTATTTATTGAAAACTCATTTTTCGATATGTTTTGCAGGTATATTTTTTAATTATAATTTTTCAAATCTATGAGTTTATTTTGATAAAATGGATTAATTATTTAAAATTATAGTCAATAATATTATTTAATAAGGTAAAATTAATTTTTTAGTAATTAATAGTAAAAATAAAAAATAATTACCTTAATTAAGGGTAAAATAAGTTTACCAGAGTGGTTAGACCAAATAATAAGGGAATGTTTGCCAATTAAACAAGTAAAAATATTATTGGATGACCATATTTAAACATCATCCATAACCACTTCTAATATAAGTTCATTTTGAATCATTTTTGTGGAATTAATTTTTTATTTTCTATTCTTTTTAGAAATTTCAAAGTTGTTTCCAAGAAGGTCCCCTCCACCACTTATAAAAGGGAACCTCCTTCCCTCCCTAATTTATACCTCTTAATACATTTATATTAACCAAAAAATAAAATAAATATCCACTCACATTATTAGATACATTATATAAGTTCTTTTCTCCCCCAGTGACAAATTATAGGGTCCTTCGTTGGAGATCCAAAGGAGGTTCTTATAAACAATGTAATAATCATCACTAAGATCTTTTTTTTACTTCATTTTTTCACCACCATAAAATATTTATGAACTTTTACAGTATAATAAATTAAGTATATAACAGATAATTAGATGTTATTATGTTTATGTAATAATATTTATCTATTTACTTCTTCATCAAATGGGAAACAAAGGCATCACTCATCTGTACGGTAAACTACTTTTTCGCAAACCAAAAACTTTTTTTACTTCACCAACTCATTGTGATAGTAATAATTATGGAAATAATTAATATATATGATATATATAACAAGAAACTAATTATATATAATTATTTTTCCTTCCAATTCCTTTCTATTTCACCTATTAATGGAATGATATCATAACTTATGGGTATGTATGGCCTACAGTCTCCACGATGCGATGCAGTTCATTTTTTATGTACAACATTAAATAATGGTTGAAAAAGTATATAATGAATAATAGTGATATTTATAACATTATTATCATTAGGGAGGTTATATATATATATATCTGATACACAAGGCTCGTAACTTCTATGACAAAACATGGAAGAGAAAATAATGCAATAAACACCCAAAACAATATTAATAATAAAATATTATTATAAAATGGGTGATACGATGTTATAATATGGTCATATATGATATTATAATAAATAATATGGTTCTATAATAAATTAATATCAATTTTAAAACCATTATAATGTAGTTTAAACCATGTTCAATTAAAGGGAAGTATGAGGTGTGATATTTCATCTCAATTTATACTCCATTGAGATATATTTCTAATTATGCACCGATTAAATTTTCTATTGGGTATATACTACCACATTTATATATTTCTCATGAATATGTAATTATTAATGATTATTATTTTTCCAATTCAATTCTATTCTTTCATGGCGTTAAAATTTTAATGTTATAAAATATGTGAGAATATATTTTATGATCATGCATTCTTTTAGGATTGAGTTTATTTTAGAAAAAGGAATATTATAATTTATCCTTAATAATATCTAATAACTTTATATTACACTATATACATAAAGAATTTATATATTTTTTTCTAAAATTTTCACTCCTTGGTATTCAAACCATGAAAATAAATGTTTAAAACTAAAACTGATTTTACCTCTCTTTCAATTGGATATATTTTTCTTTTGTGTCCTTATTTTTAATTTTTTTTACAAAAGTCCTTTTATCTTCTAAAATGATTTATTAATGAAATTATATTTTTTTTGTGACTTAAAAAAGGCTTCAAATAAATATTTATAAATTTTTCTTAAATTTATATTTTTGACTAACTTTATGAAAACTGAAAAGGAATGATTTTTAACATATACTGTGTTAAGATACACTCCAACATTTATATTTGTTTTATGATGTTTAGCTTATTTTATACATTTTCAATGGTTCAAAAAAAGAAAAATATTTTATTAATTCTAATATTAATATTTCACATATATTCCCCTTATTCTTCCAAATGATATGATTTCATTTCAAAAAACATATATTCCTAATGAAATCAAATTCACCTCTCATCTCTTGATTTATTTTTTTATTATTAAATTTTCCTCTAGAAAATCCCTTTTTTATGATCAATTTTTTTTTGAAATTAAATTTATCTTAAATATCCATATTATGTGTTTCATGGATATGTTTATTTAATAAATTTTTTACTATTTTACATTTTCTGTATACTTTCAAATTTATTGCAATAACTAGGGAATGTTGATAAATCTATATTATTTACCATATATAGATATTTTTTGATAATGCAGATTATGAACGAAATAAATTGATCCTTCTATATAAGATGAATTCATTGGACATGAAGTTATGGGTGGAACAATAATTATATTTCCCCACAATGAATTGATATGTCTCATGTGGCCAATTAGTTTTCCAAATTAAATGGGTTTTCAACCATAGTTTAAAACTGGATTGGTGAAAGATCATGATATTTTAAATATCATGATGTCTCAGATCAAGAAATACAGTATTAAGTGTTTCCCTAATTTATAAACTGGTTATTATTGTCTATGAGATTATTTCATTGATATTATCCATGTATGTATTTTATGATCAATTTATTGATTAAATCACATGTGTGTTCAGTTATTTCCCTTCAAATATTGATTATGCCCAATCAAATCATGATAGTAAATTTATTATTTAAATTAAATTTATGTTCAGTTATTTACCATTCCATATTTATTATGTCTTAACTAATTATGATATTCATGTTATTGATTAAATTTAATGTGATTCCAGTTATTTAAATTCATATATTAATTATTCCATATTTATTTATAGTTTATTTTGATGTATATAACCATTATTTAGATTTGGAGCTCACCTATATTGGGTTTCCTTTCTCCAAGATATGATGAAGAATTATCGGAATGAATTCCAGGATTCTAAATGTATTACATTGCTATGTTTTATATTTTATCACTAATTTGGAATGGGTATCATGTTTGCATCTGGTTCTCTAAAACTACTAAACTGATCGATCCTTTGGGATTTATCCCCTTGAATATATTCTAATTTAAAAAAATATACAGTAGCTGTAGGTTATAAGAGTTATTGTTATTACAGTTGGTATCATAACAAGTTTAGTAGAAAACATTGGAACTATATAAAACAAAAAAAAATTATTAGGTAATATAACCCTATAATAGACATTTAGGTTACATCAAATTGTAGAATAATATTCAAAAAATAGTGATATAGATATTGTTTAGTTTTTTCTAAAAATACATCCATGTCAAGATATTATAAGTGTAATTGATTATGAAATAGTCTTACTTGAGGATAATAACTCGGAAATGGTTGAATTAGGATTTGAATCGATCATCACATGGTTCATGAAAAAATCCCTTACTCGGTACCTATTCTGACACTACCATGGGATATTATTAGTATAATTAACATTTTATTTTCCAATCATTATTATGTATTTGAAAATTATAACATTCAAAAATAAATCATGTTTAAGATTATGAGACTAAAAATGAATAATTTTTTATTTTTTTAAGGGTTACACTAGATTAAGTATTATAAATTATGATTTAAAATTATTAATTTTATGAGAAAATTTAGTATATTACATTATTTAGAAATTAAATATATAAGAATAAATTATATTATACTCATGGTAACTATAGAGATTTACCTACTATGTATGCCAATAATAGTGGTATTAGAACTAAGTATATAATGGAAATATTAGGGTATCTTAATCTGGTTATGAAAACAACATTTCCTAAACATAGAAACCTTTTTATCCAAAACATGATTCTCCTATGTTGGATCACTTCATGTGATAGAATCCCCTATCATTTATTGGAACTAAAAATATAGTGGTATTTGAGAAATTAATTAGGATCATTGAATAGATATTTATGGCCTTGGGATGTGGTAAAAATGAAAAGGAGGTATTGGTGGTATAATGTCTTTAGGGAGATATTAGTCAATGGTGGACATTGATCCCAAATACTAGGGAGGATGAAAAGAATATGATATAAGTATCGATTGATTTTATGATATAATCTTTCACAGATATTTCCCTTGTGAGAAATGGACTAAAATGTAGAGAAAGTTCCTCAATATAAATAAAAAAGAGGAAGAAAATGTTGTGAAGTATGAGTATACCTTTATAAGACTAGACAATTATGTTATGGATTACATATGTATTATATAATAGATTATCAACCATTTTATTTATGTCTTTATGCTCAGTCTCAAAATGGAACTATTTTCTCAAAACGTTTCGTCATATTAAGAAATAGTTTTACGCACTGTCAAAAAGGTGAAAATTTGAAGGTTCTAGGAGCAACAGAAGCATTGTTGGGCCGGAACCCAAAATTAACTATTACTATGATCAATGATTATTCTAGGATCAATATGATGATTAACACTAGTCTCCACAAAATAGAATCAAAGATTTAGATAAAGAGGGAATGGACCTAAAACCATTAGAGAGGATCTTACCCATCATGTTTATGATTAATTTAATTAATTTTAAAAAAAAAAGTATATATGGTTCTTCGATACTATTTTCATTGATGATGTTTATCGTTCGGAATGACCCTTCTGGATTGTCTCATTGCGCTTGTGAGGATCCAAACTAGAATCCCTCTAGTGGCAATCCACACATGGTTCGATGTCCTTTGATCCACACCACTCCTTCTCTATGTTCCAGCATGGTGATTTGAGTGTCTTGCATCATACGTTCTTGATTTCATATTCTTTGGTATTAAAGAACATCCCTCATTCTTGAGAGGAGGAAGAAGAGGACTCAAGAGAGAAAATTTTTGGCTCAACAATTTTCAATTCACCAATCATGTGGTCTATTATCTATGGAACAATATATATACTTTTCTATTTATATGCATGGAAATTCAGTTATAATATTTAATTGCATTATAGAAATTAAATACATTCATGAACTTAGAGAAAATACATACTCATAATAATAATTAGGTGTCTTTTTTTATGGTGTTCTAGCTTGTCTAAAGAGGAATTATAAAACAAATTCCATATCAAAAAATAATAGAAGCTTCAAAATTATTTTTACTTATTCCAACTAGTAAAATAATTATTTATTATCTTGAAAATAATTATTTTACTACAGGAATGGCTTTAGTCCGCTGAAACTCGACTTCAATTTATTTACCATCCAAATGAATATATAAATAATTTATTTTCTTCGAAAAATATTTTATTTACAAACAATTAAATAAATATTTATTAAATGTTCAATAAAATAAATAAATATATTTGAATTTAATTTTGGAAATAAACATTATTTTCAAGACCATGGAGTAATTTTATTCAAGTTAAAATGATTGGATAAATTAAACCATGCAACAGATAGATATATATGTGAGAACCACAAGATGTATCTAATACCCAATTTATAGAAACACCTATATTGAATTTGATAACAAACACACATAAATCTCAGCTATGCTTCTTAGGCTCAGTGTAGGTTTTCTTCCAATGGCCCTTCTTTCTACTTTTGAAACAAACAACCTAATGTTCCCCTACCTCCCCTTTGATTATCTTTGTGTTGGAAGGCCGCAAAGAAGCTTTGGGCTGAAGGCTCTTCTCCTTCCCTTTCCTCTTATTCACTATAAATACATAAGGCTTATCGTGCTTCATATCTTTGTCCACTTGGTGAATGAGGATAAGAAGATCAGATAGAGACTTCTCAATGTTGTTAATATAGAAATTAACAAAAAACGTTGGAGAATATCTAAGGGAGTGATGTGAGAATGAAGTCAGTGCCTAGTTCATCAGGGTGTTTAAACCCTAGAACTTTTAGGCACTCAATGTATCTAGTGAGCTTGACTACATGAGGCCTAGCTGGTGAACCCTTTCCAAAATTACATTGAAAGAGTTTCTTGAAGATCTCAACCCTTTCATGTCTTGTTCTCTCCATGTAAAGACCATGAGGGTGCTTGAGCATGCTATAGGCATCCATGTTTTCATGAAAATTCATAAGCTCACTAGACATAGATGATGGAATAAAACATTGAACATCAACCACATTGTTCAAATGTTGATCATAGAAAAGGTAATATTTATCACTCCCCTCTTCGGCCGGAGGATCATGTAATGCTGACAATAGCATGCAAGTGTTCCATTCATGGTGTAGAATAATTCAAAGGTGTCAAAACCATTACTGGAAGTTACTACTGATGAGGATGTTGTGTTTATACAGAATTGATCATAGGGTAGTGTGGTTAATTAACATGTCATTTTATTCTACAATTAAAAGATTATATCATTGTTACATTATTGATTATATTTTTTTAGAAATAAAAAATTATTTTTATTAAGTCTCCAACTATTTTATCAAGTCCCAATAGCCCTCACCATCGAACTTAGAACGTCTTGTTTCCATGACTTTCTAGTGGAAAGGATCTATATTCCTCTTCAAATTAACCCAACAAGGGTTGGTAAATCTATTTCACTGTATTTATGTAGGGAATTATTTACTAACTATGGGCTTGTAGTTTCTTGATATGTTCAGTGGACTCCCCAATCCTGAAATCGTGACACGGATTTCATCAAATCTTGCCTCTAGTATTACACCACGTCTAGTAAGGGCTAATCCTCTTGATTAAATATGGTTAAGTCAACCCAAAACCTTCAATAAGTGATTCCTATATAAAATTAAGTGTCCAAAAAATGGTTGGTAAAACACATAGTTTTATTGAGTGTTTCCCGTAATCAAGTAACAAATGTTTTGGTCTAACTTAAAATTTTATTTGAGGGATTTTTATCTCTTATGAGAAAATTTCTTATTAGACTTATAATATTATTTTTAATATTAAGTGGAATATACATAAGTGATTAAACATTCCCTAATAATATTAACTCATAAGCATGTTTTATTTTAGTTCTGTCTTACATGCTTGTTTAATGCATTAATTATGTGATCGTGAAAACACATCCATAATGATAAACCATGAAACTGACAAAAATAAATAATGTAAAGGTCATGATCATGATCTTTTTCTAATGGTTAATTTTCATACCTATTGATAAACTAATTCTACAATATGGGAGATACACCTTGAACCTTTTGGGTTCATGTTTATAGCTTTCCACTTGTCACCATTGTATCTCCTAGGATTGGTCTCATCTTGGATCTAGATTGAACCGCCACCACTAGCTTGGGAGAACCATCCATTACACATGCTTTTAACTCACTCATGGGTGAGGGGTAAAAGGGGGTATACATAATAGAAACGATGGGAAAATAGGCCCTGTATATTAATAAATATAGATGGCACGCAAGAGAAAATATAATTTAACAAATAAATTAAAAGGGAAACCAATTACAAACATGTTCTGGTCTAGCTCATTATTATCTACATACATACAAAAGTTACACATTTAATATGAATAGTATGAAATTTTTTAATTGTTATTATTAAGACAAATTGTGCTCAAATCAATTAATTATTATCTTTAATTAATCAATCCATTTATCTTAATCCTTTTATGAATTTTCGTGAGATTCTCATCATTGTACATAAATATACCTTGGTGGTAACCAAGTGAATACTCATTCAAATCTACCCAACATGTATTATATTGGATTATTGTTTTACTCATATGACACATGGAATTCAAAATGCTTGAATTCATAGAGTAACAACCTACATAAAGATTTATATAAGATATGGATATCGAACATTATGCATAAATTACATTTTTTATTCTTCATAATTTGGTAAAGTACATGATGTGTTGTTCTTACTACATGACGTGTACTACCTTCACCATCTTTCCTGAAGTACATTCCTAGAGACTCAACATGTGAGGCATACATCGGAAACATCAGAGTACATGGTATGTACAGTGTGATACATGTCATGTTGTCTCCACATTATATAATTACTGGTTGGCTCAATCCTTTTATGGGATACACGATGTTTCCCCTGACCTGAGGTGACTACACACTATGTCTGTTGGGCCACATGGAATGTAATCTGTTAAGTGTTTTCCTATATATCCTCGTCAATAGGAGGTATAAAATTAATTACACCATGTGTAATAAATGTACATGACTTTAGTAATTTCCAAATTACTCATGATGCGTTGTACACGGCTACACAACATGTAGTCTGGATTACATGGTTTATATTGAAGAGAACACGATGTGTAAGTCCGAACACATGGTGTGTACTTTCGTGTTACCTAGACAGAATCATTGGGGTCCCCTGATGAGTTCTTAGTTTTAATTTTAATCAAAAAATTATTCATTTCTATGAAATTTGTGAGAAAAGAAAAAATGAAGAACATATCATGAAATCTCATATTACAAGGGTGATTAAACCTTGAATTGACAAATTATATTTTTAAAGCGTAAATCATCAACTATAATTAAATAATTATAAATGATGATGAACCTCCCTTTGATACCACTTGAAGGTTCTTTGTATAGTAGAAGCATGTTTGGGCCTGCAACAAACATTAATTTTTACCACGATCAATGATTATTCAAGGATCAATACAAAGTTCAATTCTAATCTTCATGGAATAGAATCAAATATTTAGATAAATAGTGAAGAGGCCCAAACCATTTGAGAGGATATTTCACATCATGTTTATAATTAATTGATTTTTTTCATAAAGAAAAGTATACATTGTTCGTCGGTACTTTCTTTTTTTCTGATGTTGATCGTTCGGAATGACCCTTCCGGATTGTCTCATTGCACTTATGAGGATCCAAACCAAAATCCCTCTAACTGTGATCCACACGTTCTTCAATAGACTCTGATGAACACCACTCATTATCCAAGTGCTATCATGGAGAAGCCAGTGTCTTGTGTTGGTAATTCTTGATAACTTGTTCTTTGGTCTGGAAGAATGTCTCTCGTTATTGAGATGGGGAAGAAGAGGATTCAAAAGTGACATTGTTTTTCTCAACAATTCTCAATTCACTAAGCGTACGATGTGTTCTCTATGAACCAATATATATACTTGACTATTTATATACATGGAACTTCAGTTACAATATTTAATTGCATAACAGCAACTAAATACATTCATGTACTTAGAAAAAACCCATGGTCATAATAATAATACTATGTCAATATTTATGGTACACCAACTTACACAAAATGGAAATATTAATAAGATTCTGTGTCACAAAATAATAACAGCTTCATTATTATTTTATCTTATGTCAAATATTTAATTAAATATTTAACATCTTGGATATAATTAGTTTACTACCAGACCATCCTTGGTTCACTCAAACTCCACTTCTATTTATTGAACACCCGAATAAACAAAAAAATATACTATTCTCTTAAAAAAATATTTTTTAAAACTAGTAATTAAATATTTATTAAATGGCCAAGAAAATAAACAAATATATTTTATTTAATTTATGTTATCATTTTAACATGAATAAAATTAGTCCATATACTTGAGAATAATATTTATTTCATTAATTAAATTTAAATATTATTTAACTGAGACCGCAAACAAAACATAGTGTGTGACCATCTAGGATTCTTTCTCGTTGGCATTAGGTGAGATTGCCTAATGACCAAGAGTACTGTCTAGAAATAGGTCACTGAACCCATGATAAAGAACATTAATTCATAACAATGACATCCACCTATAAACTACCACTATGTAATATAATCTATTTTTCTTCAATATCTCATCAAAAAAGTTTCGTGATAGTGTCATCTACCTTTATTATTAATACGCTGTTCTATGACTATCCAAAATAAACTTATCGTTACACCATGGAAATGGAATTTTGCATGAGAATTATATTTTAATCAAAGGGTCGAGATATCAACATCCTTAAATGGAAGGGACAAATCCTTCCTCAGCTTGTCCATTATTAACATGTCACTCATGATGCACCCAACATACCCTATTTCCCACCATCATATGGTGTGAAGATTTTGGCAGTAAATCAATGTGTGCAAGCCGTAATACAAATTAATTATAATATTAAATTATGAGGATCATTAAACATGCTCATAGATTGGAATATCTGATGACACCAAACATGCAGAATTCCTACTAGTAAGTCTGTTCTCATAATATCTCTTCTTAGAGATTACCAAGTGTGAACTTCATGATAGGAAGTCTCATCAGTTTAAAAGTACTAGCACATGATGGTTTAAATACAATGTGTCCCATCATATTATGTCATCCAACTATAGAACTATGTTTAAGAATTTTTTTATATCATTTCAAGGTTCTCATCACAGCGGGGAACATCCATAACCTAATCTAGGTAACCAATACTCTAGGACATTATTACATTATAATCATGAAAAATAATGAACTATATGTAATAAGATATTTAATATTTAAATACATTAAATATCAATTCAATCAATGTAAAAATAGTTGGCTCTTGGACACCAACTCATATAAACACTCACTTACACTATATCAAACTTCCTACGACTTTCAGTCCGCTATACCTCACATGACGATCTAATTTTTACTGAGTCATGGCTTTAGTCAAGGGGTCCATCATGTTGTCTTTCGTGGAAATACTGCTCACTGAAACATCACCTCTAGATGAAAAATCCATTATGATATGATACTTATTAAAGTATGATGTTTCCTTGGCTCTTTTGTGAGAGACACTGTTGTAGTATTATCACAATAGAGTGTGATGGGATCTTGACTGCTAGGTACCACACCCAGCTCTTGGATGAATCATTACATCCAAAATAATTATTAAGAATCCTCAGAAGTTGTGATAAACTCAGACTCCCCTATAGAATATCGTACCACACTCTTCCTTGAGTTCTTCAATCTCACTATAACCTCAATTTAAAGTGAATATGTATCTCGTCTGTGACTTTATGTCATCCTAATCATTCTAGAAACTATAATCTACATATCCTATGATGACTAGTTCTTCATCCCCTCCATAAACAAATAACATATCCTTATAATTCCTCATATACTTAAGGATAATCTTGACTACCATCCAATGGAAGTCACCTGGGTCATCATGATATTTGCCTACCGCACTCAATGCATAGGCCACATCTAGCCTAGTACATAGCATGACATACATGACATACTCAATTTTTGAAGTGTATGGATTCTTTTCCATTCCCTCTATTTCATTATTTCTGGCAACTCATTTTCTTGGAATGATTAATGCCATGTGACACTGGTAACATTCCCCTCTTGGATTGTTCCATACATAATCTATTTAGTATCTTATCAATGTATGTACTTTGACATAGGCCCAATAATCTCTTGGATATATCATGATGGATCTTGATCCAAATAATATATGTTATCTCTCCCAGATCCTTCATGGAGAACCATTTATTTAAACATTCCTTGACAGACAGTAAGACTAGTATTTCATTTTCAATAAGTAATATGTCATCAACATATACTATATGGAAAATGATTGCACTCCCACTAAACTATTTGTAGACAGAAGGATCACATTCATTCTTAATAAAACAAAATTATGTTATGTATTCATCAAAACAAATGTTCGATGACCTATGTTCTTTCTTTAATCTATAAATGGATTTCTATAACTTGCATACCTTATTTTCATCATATGGATTCATAAATACTTTAGGTTGTGTCATGTAGGCATTTTTTAAATGGTTCCTATTATGGATTGTTGTTTTGACAAAAAATTTATAAATCTCATATTCATGGTAAAGAACAATATAGAATAGAATTATGATGGATTTCAGTATTGAAAATGGTAAAAATGTTTCATCATAGTCAATGACTTGATGCTACTAGAACCCTTTTGTAACTAGTCGTGACTTATAGGTATTGACTTGTCCTTCCAAGTCTTGTTTCTTTTTTAATACCCATTTGCAACCAACATGCTTTACATCAATTTGTTGATCTTCCAAAATCCAAACCTGGTTTCGGTACATGGAATCCATTTTAGAATTCATTTACTCTTTCCACATGGCAAGATCTATTCCACTTACTACTTCCTTGTAGGTTAGAGGATCATTATTATCAACTAATAATGAGTCACCTTCATCAGTAACTAGAATACCGTACCACTACAGTTATCTAACCACTCTTTTACTTCTACATAGTTATTGTGTCTCTATAATAGTTCTTTATTAGATGGGGCTTTGTAGAATCTATTCCTATACCAAATGTTTTGTACCTTGAGCCCTGACTTCATTGAAGTTTATCTCACTCCCACTATCACTTTTGGAGATGTGCTCCCTCTCAAGGAATATGGAATGTCTTTCCACTAGAACCTTTTGGTCTGAGGAATTTTATAGGTAATATCACCTTGTTTTCTTGCAGTATCCTATAATGGTACACTTTGTGTCTTTGGGTGAAATTTTTTTAACATAAAAGGCCTTAATAAATTCTTCACTTCCCCGCAAATGTAAATTTGATAACAAGGCGTTATTTCCACTCCACAAATCATATAGAATAACATTTATCAATATATTTTGTACTTGGTTTAGTATGAGCTCCACTATTTGTAATGTATACCCGCAATAGGATAATAGAATACTCGCATGACTCATCATTGATCTCACCATGTCCGAAAATGTGTGGTTCCTCTTTTAGGTCACACCATTCATGTAGTGCGTGTCAGGGGGAGTGAGTTGGGATAAGATCCCAAACTCCCATAAGTAATAAATGAAGTCTTGTTTAATATATTCTCCACCTCGGTTTGAGAAAAGTTTCTTAATATCTATACCAATATAATTCTCACATTCATTCTTATATTCTTTGAACTTATCAAAAGAATCAGACTTATACCTCATTAAGTATATATATCCATATCTACTAAAATCATCAGAAAAAGTTAGGAAGTACGAGTACCCTTCCATTGCTTCAAATGAAAATGGTCCACAAAAATTGGTATGAACCAATTCAAGAATATATTTAGCCCTTTCACCTTTCCCACTAAATGGGGTTTGGTCATTTTTCGTTGTAAACAAGAATGACCTACTCCAAGTGGTTTTAGTTTAAAAGAATTTAATATTCATCTTGATGTACCATTGTTAAGAGTTTCTCGTTTACATGACCTAGACTGTTATGCCAAAGTTGGGTGTGGTATAAATCATGTGAAGTATCATTATTATCGATTTCCATTTATTGTTTTGGGTAATCCAACACGTAATGACCTTTGTATAAAAGTTCTTTGCCAAAACAAATGACATCTTTTTAAAAAAAGAAACATTCATTTCCAAATTAGAAAAAACTCATCTGTATCTAATCTGGATACATAAATAATGTTTTTAGTAACATACGACATATAATAAAAACCCTATTACCACAATATCATCCCAGTTGGCAACATGAGGTGGTAGTCTACGATAGCTACAATAGCAAGTCTAGCTCCATTGGCTGCTCACAGATCTACCTCCCCTTAGTCAATCTTTTGGAATCTAATTGGTTATTGTATTTGGATAAATATGTGAGCACCAAAATATGTATCTAATACCCAATTTTTAGAAATAGTTAGATTGTATTTGATTACAAACACACATGAGGATTCACCATGGTTCTTATGATGGGTACAGTTTTTAATCTAGTGTCCCTTCTTTCCACATGAAAAACAAACTGCCTCATGTTACCTTGCCTCCCCTTTGATCTTATTATTCATGGAATGTCGTGAAGAAGATTTGGCAGTAAATCTATTCACCTTCCCTTTCCTCTTATTCACCATAAGGATAGAATGATTTTCATTCTTCACATATTTGTACACTTGTAAAATGAGGATAATGAGATCAGATAGAGAGTTATCAATGGTGTTCTTATTGAAATTAAAAACAAAGCTGGAGAATCTCTGAAGGAGTGATGTGAGAATGAGATTGGTGCCCAGTTCTTCAGGGAGTTTAAACACTTGAACCTCCAAGTGCTCAATGTTTCCAATTAAATTGACTACATGAGGCACAATTGGGGCACCCTCTCAAAGATTACTCTGAAAGAGTGCCTTGGAGATCTCAAACCATTCATGTCCTTTTCTTTCATTGTAAATACCATAGAGTTTCTCAAGCATGCTATAGGAATCCATATTTTCATGAGACTTAATGAGCTCACTTGACATAGATGATATGATCAATCATTGAATTCTGACTATTCCATTAATATATTAATCATAAATAAATAAATCTTGATCACTCGCCCATTTGGTAGGCGGTTTAGGTAATGTTGACTCCAGTACGTAAGAATTCCATTCATTGCGTAGAATAACTAGAAGGAGTCTAAATAATTCCTGGAAGTTACTATTATTGAGGATTTTGTATTTATCTAGAATTGATCTTAGGTATAGTGTGGTTGATGAGATTTTAATTTCATTCTACAATTAAAAGAGAAGAACATTAGTACTTTCTTGATTACATTTAATGAGAAATAATAAATTAATTTAACTATGTCTACCACTATTTTATCAAGTCCCCATGGCCCTCACCATTGAAATCAGAATATCCAATTTCCATGACACCTTAGGGGAAAGGATCCATATTCCCCTGTGAATAACCCCAACACGGGTAGGTAAAGATATATATGGGTATTTAGGTAGGCATGTATTTTCCAACTACGGGCTTGCAGCTCCTTGATATATTGAGTGGACTCCCTAATACTGAATGTCTGACACGGATCTCCTTAACAATTGCCTCTAGTATTACATGAAGTCTATAATGACCCAAAGTTTCATTAATGGAAATCCCTCTTGATCTAATTAATTGTCTCTTTATTTTTATATTAAATGTAAACTTATTTGGTTTAATGTTTATAAATGTTACCGTTGCTAATATATCCATTGAACAGTGATCACATGATTAGTATAAATATAGGACTTTAACAAATCCAATTTACTCAGACAAAGGAAGTGATGGCATCATCCAGTAGAATTTCACCATACGAAACCCATTTGTCGGAGCTCGGAAAAGAGGTGGAGTCTTTGGTCTTCTCCCTTTACCAAGACCAAGATGAGATTCATCATGTCATGCTCGAACGTGACAGTATATGGGAAAAGTGGAAGTTGATTGAAATTACCACTCGAGGGATGTTATCCGAGCCCCCCCAAGAGTCTGTCACCATCGCACACCTTACCCTTAGGTCATATGTGGATGTTTTAAGGGGTTATGTAACAAATAATTAGTACTATGTTCATGTACATTATTTTTTTATATAATAATGAATATAATTTCTAGTCATTATTGATACATTGTAAATAGTTTTTAAAGTACAAATGGTGTTTTTAGTTATTATTTAATTAAGAAGTATATTCTATTAAATTAAGGGATTTTTGAATTAAATAATATTTTAATAAAATAATAATATTATTATTAAATTAATTTTTATATAATATAAATTATCTTATAATTTTATGAATGCAATTAAAATTTTTATTATGGTTTGAAAGCCATTTCTGTTAAAACCAGTGAATTTTTGATAAATGTCTGTTTTTATTTTAAAAGTTAAAATTAAAATATTTAGAAAAAAAATTAGTTAAAATAAATGTTATTTCTAGAATCAGGATGTCGAAATTATCTAATTGTGTATTTTTCATAATTTTCTGAGATAGTCAAATTTTTTGGTAAAAAATTAAATACCGTTTAAATATATAATGTGTTTTATGACATCATAATGACCCAATAGTGATGTAATAAAATACTATAATCCATATGCTCGGCCAATATATGTTTTAACATTAAAATAATGTGATTTTGGGTTTGTTTGACTTACTTTTCAAAGCATTAATGGACCCCTCGAGACTTATTAAACACCTTGCCTTTTTAAATTAATTTCCATGGGAGTGTGACTCACCTCCACATAAGCAACCTCATTATTTTAAGAAGTTCGTCCCTTGGCCATATAAAATATTTTTTTCCTCTTCCCTTTTCCAAAAACCATGGGTAAAAACCATGGGATGGTTTTTGGTTTGGATTAATTTAATATAAGGGGTCCCAAACCTATATAATAATGAATTCCCTTACCTTTCCTATATAAACCCACCCAAGCTCCCACTTCCTCCTCATTAAAAACCTTTGGAGTTTGTCCAAACTCTTCCATACTCTCTATAGAATCCTCCCAAGGTGCCCCAAGCTCTCAAGAAGCCTCTCTCAAGCCTCTCTCAATCCTTTGGAAGCACACTTCCATGTAAGGGTTTTTTCTTCCTTTCTCATTTTTTTCCAATTTTCTTTAAGTTGTTCTGCCTTTTAATTTTAATTATGAATGTTGTGGTATGGTTTCGTACCTCCCTCATACTTCCCTATTTATGTTTGAATGATGGGAGAACCCTTTATCTCTCATTAAATTCCTCCCATGTACACCCGTTACTAGGCTGAAATTCCGAAAGGAACTTCTCTCTCCTCTTTTACAATCAAGAAATACTTTTGTATCATGAATCTAAATTCCATTACAATCATTGGGACATGTATATATATAACCTAATTACTGTCCATTAAATTTTAATATTATGAGAAACCCCTTTCTCTCTCATCAACCATTTTTTATGAATTCTTATGTCACGTCGTTACGCTGCCAAAATCGCACCGATTTTCTAAGCCAATGTCATTGTGTACCAAATACCTTTCCCATTTCTCCATCAAAAGTATTCACCTTTATGCACATTTACATATTGATTACAATGTTTCATATATGAATTAAACATTCTTTTATCGTGAAATAAATGATTATGTTTTATGAATCCATGTTTTATTATCCATGTGGCACACTTATGCATGAAATGAAATGTTTAAGAAGGGTGCGCCCTTATAGCGCTCCAATGAATTGGGTAAAGTATAGTATCATGATACGTCATGTGCAATGAGTGTTGACTCATGCTAATTAAAGTGAAATGAGTTTTTACTCATGCTTCATGTGCAATGAGGATTTACTCATGCTCTATGTGCAACGAGCCTTGGCTCATGCTAATTCCATGTTAAGTGTTGTTGCCACATTTCCATGTTTTGATTATCATGCTTTATCATGCCTTTATGTTCATGTTTATTTTAATATCTATTGATACGCCTATTTTCTAACATGTATTGTACTCCTCATGTTATTCCATGTGTACTCCCTTACTGGGCTTTATAACTCACCCTTTTTTTATGCATGTCCTCAGGTTATCCCCTGCAATGCTATGTACGAGGGGATGTAGTGGTCATGTAAAGGATGTTTTCAATAAATATGTTGTATTTAATGTTTTATGTTTTTATGTAATGAACCTAATCCCCAAAGACACTAACCCTCTAGATCTTATTTGGTGTATCAAGTGATTTTTTATCTAATAAATCATGTTTATGTTTTAAGAAATTCATGTTTGTTATAGTTGGTATCAGACGATAGGTTTAGTAATTATTTGGGATTAGGATTAGAAAACCCTAGTAAAGCCTTAGAGACAAGACTAATTATAATAAAGACAACCCTATGTTTTGGTGAGTATTTAGTAAGTGGGTTATCAAGCAAATACATCCCTGTCTGGATACGATCAGGTAGAGGCGGCTCTGGCACAGATGTATCCTAGGGGTAAAACCCAAAAACACCGATTTGAGCTAGACTCGAATGGCAACTGGTGCACGACAACGGGCCTCACTACACTCTTGGTTATGAAACTCCCGGGGGATATGTTTTGATAAATTCAAAAGCTTAGAATGAACCCTTATTAGGGGAATTAAAAAAATTCCCCTACGAATATATGTTAGAAAGTAGATAATGAAAAACCTATATTGAAGCCTATAGACTCATGAGTTAAGGAAATAAATGTGTATTGATAAGTCATCAACTTTTGTTTTTCAGTTACCCTTTATGTGTTACCCCTAACTTTTCTATTATTCCATCCAATGGCCGGTAATAGGAGGACTTGGGATAACAACTGTTGTGATGATCAATGTGATGACCGTACTAATGAGACGCCCAATCCAATGGGAGTGGGAATCACGAACTTTGTCATGCTTCTCTCTCAGCTAACTCATGTTTTGAATAGAAACACGGGTCAAGAGGAACATCCAAACCCCCCTACAAAAGAACAACACTCTATTGAGATCTTCATGAGACAAAGGCCTCCTACTTTTAGTGGATCATCTAATCCCACGATCGATGAACAATGGATCAACTCCATTGAAATTTTCTTCTCCATCCTTCAATGTTCTGAACAAGAGAAGGTTCTCCTGGTGGCTTATAGTGTGGAGGGTGAAGCCGATCAATGTTAGATGTTGATAAAAAATACGAGGCCTGAGGAGGAGAGTGAGGCGTTGGAATGGAAGGATTTCCGGAAGATGTTTTTCGATAAATATTTTCCGCGCACCCTCCGGCATAATATGGAAAGGGACTTACTTTCCCTCAAGAAAAAAGATAAAGAATTTGTTGGAGCGTATGAGGAAAACTTCACAAGGCTTGCACGATACGCATCCGGATTTTTCATGACCCTCTAATTCAAGGTTGAGTGCTTCTTTGGTGGGATGAAGCCTTGCTTGCGGAAAGCATTAGCAATCCGTTACTTCGACAGCTATGAAGAAATTTTCAGATGTGCCCTCAAGGTCTAAATGGAGATCGGGGAATCACAGGGGTATCGTGGGGATAGGAACTGTAAGGTGGACTTCAATGATGGTGGTCCGATGGATAAATCCAATGGTGCTAAGAAGATCTAGTACCCCACTTTCCAAAATTGCGGAAAGAAGCATCATAGAAATTGCGTTAAGGGGATGAGAAAATGCATCAGGTGTGGAAGAAAAGGGAACCTAGCTGTTAACTGTCGGCAAGAAAGACCCGCTGCTGCGACAGAGGAGAGGAACGCCCCGTTCAAACCTCAACGCATTGTTCAATGCTACAAATTCAAAGAACCGTGTCATTTTCCAAATCAGTTCCCTAATCCAAGGGTTTTTTGAGACAACCAACAACCTCCAAGGAAGCAAGGAAGAGCATTTTCCATCACTTCTGCCGAAGTGAACCCCGACAACAAAGTGGTGACAGGTACACTAGTTATTCATTCAAGAATATCAAATGTATATTTTGATTCAGGTTCTACGCATTCTTTTATATCTCTAGAGTTTAGTAGAACAATCCCATCACCACCACAAATCATGAAAGTAATGATGTCGGTGGGTACGGAAAATGGGGAAATCATTGAATCCCGTGAGTATAAGTCCTCCCCTGTTATAATCTTTGGATTGAATTTCCCGGAGAACCTCATCATACTCCCTCTGGTGGAATTTGATGCAATTATTGGCATGGATTGGCTTTCCTTATATAGATCCAACATAAATTGTCGGAAGAGGGAAATCACACTCCATATGGAGAATCGACCCCCGATTCTTTACAAGTGTCAGGAGGAAGATGAATCTTTTTTAGCTCCATCATCTCAAGAATGGATATTACCTCCCTATCAGTACGCGTATCTAGATCAGATGATTGAGTCCAAATAAGGAACCATCCTTGAAGAAATTCATATTGTGAGGGAATTCGCGGAAGTGTTTCCCGAGGAACTGCCTGGTCTTCCACCTAGAAGAGATGTTGAGTTCTCAATTGAACTTATACCTGGGGCACTACCAATATCCAAGAGTCCATATAGAATGGATATTGTAGAGCTTTAAGAGATGAATAAACAACTACAGGAGAATCTAGATAAAGGGTTTATATGCCCATGTGATTCACCATGGGGTGCACCAGTCCTCTTCGTCAAGAAGAAGGATGCGTCAATGCGGCTTTGCATCGATTATCATGAACTTAACAAAATCAAGATAAAGAACAAGTATCCACTCCCATGAATTGATGACTTGTTCGATCAGCTGTGAGGAGAACAATACTTCTCCAAGGTGGACTTGCTGTTGGGATATTATCAAGTAAGGGTGAAGAAGGAATATATCCCCAAGACTGCTTTTCGTACAAGATACGGGCACTATGAATTCATAGTAATGCATTTAGGACTCACTAATGCTCCATCAATCTTCATGGACTTGATGAATAGAGTCTTTATAGATTACCATGACAAATTTGTGGTAGTCTTTATAGATGAAATTCTAATATACTCCAAAACCAAGGAGGATCGTGAGGAGCATTTAAGATCAGTACTAGAGATTTTATGCAAGGAGAAGCCCTATGAAAAGTACAGAAAGTGTGATTTATGGTTGAAGGTGGTCTCATTCTTGGTCCATATCATCACAAGCAATGGGATATATGTGGACCCCTCCAAAATAGATGCAACTGAGGGATGGACGAGGCCAACATTGGTAATGGATATCCGTAGCTTCTTGGGGTTAGCTGGATATTATTGACGATTTGTGAGAAATTTCTCACAATTGTCCAACCCTCTTACCAAGCTAACTCAAAAGGGAGTAAAGATTTCGTGGAGTGATGAATGCGAAGAAAGCTTCAAGGAGTTAAAAAGGAGGCTTATCACTGCGCCCGTGATCACTTTACCCACAAGTGGGGAACTTTTTTTTTGTTTTCAGTGATGCTTCAAAAAAGGGCTTAGGATGTGTGCTGATGCAGAATGATAAAGTGATATCATATGACTCAATGAATTTTAAAATCAATGAGCGAAACTATCCAACAAATGATCTAGAGTTGGCGGCTGTGATCTTTGCCTTGAAAATATGGCGGCATTATCTCTATGGAGAGAAATGTGAGATATATACTGACCACAAGAGTCTTAAATATATATTCACATAGAAAAAAAATAATTTGCGACATAGAAGATGGATAGATCTCATCAAGTATTATGACTATTCAATACATTACCACCCTGGGAAAGAGAACAAGGTGGAAGATTCCATAAGTAGAAAGGACCCATGAATTCTATCAATGATGAGAATTGAGAAGGATCCAATATTTTTAGACTTGATGAAGATGGTCGTGGGAATCATAAAGAAGGGAACATCATCATTCCTTTCACAAATGATTGCTCAACCATCTCTTTTGGAAAGGTTAATGGATGCTCAAAAGGATTATGTAGGAATTTAGGAAAACGTTGAAGCTATCAATAATGGGAAATCCTCAGAGTTTAATGTTAATGAAGAAGTAAATGTGCGGTTTGGGAAAAGACTATGTGTTCCATCAAGTCTGGAGCTGAAGAAGGAACTTTTGGATGATGCCCATAGTTCAAATTTCTCTATTCACACGGGAGAAAAAAGGTGTATCGAGATCTCCGAGAGAACTTTTGGTGGGATAATATGAAGAAGGAGATCGCTGAATATACATTAAAGTGCCTGGCGTGTCAGCAAGTGAAGGAAAAGAGGCAGAAGTCTAAGGGGATGATGCAACCATTGCCCATACCAGAATGGAAATGTGAGAACATCACCATGGACTTTGTCACTGGACTTCCAAGGACATCCAAAGGCAACAATGCAATTTGAGTTGTTGTGGATCGTCTTACAAAGACTGTAGACTTCATTGCTATTCGGGAGGATTTCTCATTGGATCAACTGGCGCAGATATATATCAGGGAAGTGGTAAGGCTGCATGGAGTACCACTATCTATTGTGTCTGACTGATATCCAAGATTCACCTCTATGTTTTGGAAGAGTCTTCAACATGCTATGAATATTAAACTGAACTTCAGCACGACCTATCATCCTCAAACTGATGGCCAATCCGAGCGGACTATCCAAACACTTGTGGATATGTTGAGAGCGTGCTCAATGGACTTTAAAGGAGGATGGGATCAACATCTTCCACTGGTTGAGTTCTCTTATAATAAAAGTTTCCACTCGAGCATCCAAATGGCACCATATGAAGCCCTGTATGGGAAAAGGTGAAGAACACATGAATGTGGGGATGAGGTTGGTGAACGTAAGCTTCTTGGACCAGAAATGGTCGAGGAAAAGGTGGAGAATGTGAAAACCATTAAGCAGCATATCAAGGAAGCTCAGAGTCGACAGAAGAGTTATAGAGATAATCATCGACGAGACCTTGAGTTTAAAATTGAAGACATGGTGTTTCTATGAATATCTCCATGGAAGAAGGTCATGAGGTTTGGAAAGAAAGGTAAGTAAAGTCAAAGGTACATTGGCCCCTTCAAGATTCTTGTTCATGTCGGGGATGTGGCCTATCGACTAGCACTTCCACCTACCATGGCCAAAGTACATGATGTCTTTCATGTATCCATCTTAAGGAAGTACATATCGGACCCTTCACATTTACTCTCTTCTGAGGTGGTACAATTGGAATATGATCTTTCTTGTGAGGAGCAACCAGTGAAGATCTTAGATCGTAGAGAAACATTTCTACGAAATAAGACAATTCCCCTCATCAAGTTCTTGTAGAGAAACCACAAGTTTGAAGAAGAAACTTGGGAATCGGAAGAAATGATGAAGCTAAGTCACCCACATCTGTTTTAGTGTGGGAAAAGGAAAATTTCGAGGGTGAAATTTCTTAAGGGGGGAATATTGTAACGACCCAAATATTCATTAATGGAAATCCCTCTTAATCTAATTAGATTTCTCTTTATGTTTATATAAAATGTAAACTTATTTGGTTTTATGATTAGAATTTTGAGTGTTTCTAATATAGTCGTTGAACAGTGATCACATGATTAGTATGAATATAGGACTTTAACGAATCCAATTTACTTACACAAAGGAAGTGATGGCATCATCTAGTAGAATTTCCCTATACGAAGCCCATTTTTCGGAGCTCGGAAGAGAGGTGGAATCTTTGGGCTTCTCCCTTGATCAAGCCCAATCTGAGCTTCATCATTTCAAACTCGATCATGACCGTCTGTGAGAAAAGTGGAAGTTGATTGAAATTACCACTCGAGTGATGTTATCCGAGCCACCCCAAGAGTCTGTCACCATCGCAAACCTTACCCTTAGGTCATATGCAGTTGTTTTAAGGGGTTATGTAACAAATAATTAGTACTATGTTCATGTAAATTATTTTTGTATATAATAATGAATATAATTTCTAGTCATTACTGATACATTGTAAATTGTTTTTAAAGTACAAATGGTGTTTTAGTTATTATTTAATTAAGAAATCTATTTTATTAAATTAAGGGATTTTTGAATTATAAAATATTTTAAAAAATTAATATTATTTTTATTAAATTAATTTTTATTAAATATAAATGATCTTATAATTTTATGAATGCAATTAAAATTTTTATTAAGGTTTGAAAGCCATTTCTGTCAAAACCCGTGAATTTTCGATAAATGTCAGTTTTTATTTTAAAAGTGAAAATTAACATATTTAGAAAATTATTTAGATAAAATAAATGTTATTTCTATAATCAGGACGCCAAAATTATTCAATTGTTAATTTTTCATAATTTTCTAAGACAACCAAATTTTTGGGTAAAAAATTAAATACCGTTTAAATCTATAATGTGTTTTATGACATCATAATGACCCAATAGTGATGTAAAAAATACTATAATTCTTATGTTCATCCAATATAAGTTTTAACATTAAAATAATGTGATTTTGGATTTTTTTTGACTTAGTTTTCAAAGCATTAATGGACCCCTCAATAATTATTAAACACCTCGTCTTTTTAAATTAATTTACATGGGAGTGTGAATAAACTCCACATAAGAAACCTCATTATTTTAAGAAGTTCGGATACTAACCTTATAAAATATATTTTTCCTCTTTCCTTTTCCAAAAACCATGGGCAAAAACCATGGTATGGTTTGTGGTTTGGATTAATTTAATATAATGGGTCCCAAACCTAAATAATAAAGAATTCCATTAACTTTCCTATATAAACCCACCCAAGCTCCCACTTCCTCCTCAATAAAAAACTTTGGAGTTCATCCAACCTCTACCCTACTCTTTCTAGAATCCTCCCAAGGTTCCCCAAGCTCCCAATAAGCCTCTCTCAAGCCTCTCTCAAGCCTTTGCAAGCACACTTCCATGTAAGGGTTTTTTCTTCCTTTCTCGTTTTTTCCATTTTTTAAGTTGTTTTTCCTTTTAATTTCAATTATGAATGTTGGGGTATGGTTTCTCACCTCTCTCATACTTCCCTATTTATGTTTTAATAATGGGAGACCCCTTTCTCTCTCAATAAATTCCTCCAATGTTCACCCGTTACTGGGCCGAGATTCCGAAAGGTACTTCTCTCTCCTATTTTACAATCAAGCAATACTTTTGTATCATGAATCTAAATTCCATTAAAATCATTGGGACATGTATCTATATAACCTCCTTACTTTCCATTACATGTAAATAGTATGAGCAACCCTTTTATCTCTCATCAACCATTTTTTATGAATTCTTATCTCACGCCGTTACGCAGCCGAAATCGCACCGATTTTCTAAGCCAATGTCATTGTGTAGTGAATACCTTGCCCATTCCTCCATCAAGGGTATTCACCTTTATTCGCATTTACTTATTGATTATAAATTTTAATGTATGAATTCCACATTACTTTATCTTGGAATAAATGATTATGTTTTATGAATCCATGTTTTATGATCCATGTGCCACACTTATGCATGAAATGAAATGTTTAAGAAGGGTTCACCCTTATAGCGCTCCAATGCATTGGGTAAAGTATAGTATCATGATACATCATGTGCAATGAGTGTTGACTCATGCTAATTCAATTGAAACAAGGATTTACTCGTGCTTCATGTGCAATGAGGATTTACTCATGCTCTATGTGAAATGAGCCTTGGCTCATGCTAATTCCATGTTAAGTGGTGTTTCCACATTTCCATGTTTTGATTATCATGCATTATCATGCCTTTATGTTCATGTTTCTTTTATTCTCTATTGATATGCCTATTGTCTAACATGTATTTTACTCCTCATGTTATTCCATGTGTACTCCCTTACTGGGCTTTATAGCTCACCCTTTTCTTATGCATGTCCTCAGGTTATCCCATGTAATGCTAAGTACGAGGGAATGTAGTGTTCATGTAAAGGAAGTTTTAAATAATGATGTTGTTTTCATGGATTAAGTTTTTATGTAATTATCCTAAGCCCCAAATACTATAAACATCTCGATCTTCTTTTTTGTATCAAGTGAATTTTTATGTAATAAATCATGTTTAAGTTTGTAATAAATGCAGGGTTGTCATAAAGTCTAGCAAGGGATACTCTTATTAATGAAATATAGTTAAGTAAACCTAAAACCTTTCATAAGGGATTCCTGTATAAATTTATGTGTCCCAACAAGGGTTGGTCAGACACATAGTCTTATTGGGTCTTGTCCTTAATCATGTAATAGAATTTTGGGTCTGACTTAATATTTTCTTAGAGGTATTTTCATCTCTTATGCGTAAATTGATTATTATATTTATCACATGCTTGTCCATATTATTTAGAACTTACTTAAATTATTAATAATTTCTTTATAGTATTTATGCATAAGCTTATTTTATTTTAGTTCAATCTTTCGTGACTATTTAGTTCATTAATTACGTGATCACAAAAACACATCATTAATGATAAACCATGAAACTAATAGAAATAGAATAAAGTAAAGGGCATGATCATGATATTTTCTAATGGTTAGTTTATCTAGAAGTTGATAAAATAACCCTATCCTAATGGAGAAACACTTTCACCCTTTTGGGTTCATGTTTATAGCTTTCCACCTGTCCACCTTTGTATCTCTGAGGATTGGTATCGTCTTGGCTTCAGTTTGAACCTCTTCCACTTGTTTGGGATCTCCATACATTACAAATTCTTTTAACTCACACATAGGTGAGTGTAAAAGGGGGTTTACATAAAAGAAACCTTGGGCACATATGCCCTACATATTAGTGAGTAGAGAAGCCACTCATGCCAACAAATAATTTAACAAATAAATTACAATGGAAAATAATCACATATAAGGTCTGGTTTAGCTCATGATAATCCACAAACATACAACGAGATACGCATTTAATAAAACAAACATTAAATTCTGTAAACATTTTAATTTAGAGAAATAATACTCGAATCAATTAAATATTATCTTTAATTAATCAATCCTTTTATCATAATAATTTTTCTGAATTTCCCTGAGATTATAATCCTCGTAAATTAATGCACCTCAGGGGTAACATGGTGAATACTCATTCTAATCTACCAAACATGTATTATATTCACATATTGTTTTACTCTTATGAATCATGGCATACAATATGATTAAATGAATAGAGTAACAACCTGTATGAAAATTTATACATGATATGCAGATCAAACATTATTCATAAATTAATGTTTTAATTCTTCATAATTTGGTAATGTACACGACATGTAGTTTTTAATACACAGTGTGTACTATATTCACCGTCTTTCCGGATGTACACACCTAGGGACTTGGCTTGTGAGGTGTTCCTTGGAAAAATCAGAGTACACGACATGTACAGTGGGTTATACGGTGTGTGGTCTCGACATTACATGGTTACCGGTTGGCTCAATCCATGTATGGGATACATGGATTTTCCCCTGACCCGAAGGGACTACACGATGTGTCCAGTGGGACACTCAACATGTAATTTGGTAAGCGTGCACCTATCTGTCTTGGTGAACACGCAGTGTAAAATTAGTTACACCACATTTCATAAATTCTCACTGCTTGATTAATTGCTGAATTACTCATGATGTGTTGTACATGGCCACATGGAGTGTAGTTCGGATTACACAACATGTATGGCAGAGAACATGATGTGTATGTCTGAAAACATAGCGTGAATCACATGTTACCAAGACAGAATCATCGAGGCCCCCTGATTAGTTCGTCATTTTAATTTTAATCCAAGATTAATTCTTTTTTGTGAAATTTTAGAGAAACAAAAAAATGAAGAACATATATCAAAATCGAAGATTACAAGGGCGATTAAACCTTGAATTGACAAAATAAATTATTAAAGAGTAAATTATCAATGATAATTCAAAAATTTTATACAATTATGAACATCCCTCTGATAATACATGATGGTTTCAGGCATAGTGGAAGCATGGTTGGGCTGGTACCCAACATTAATTTTTACCATGATCAATGATTATTCTAGGGTTAATACGTTGATGAATGCCAGTCTCCACAGAATAGAGTCAAAGATTTAAATAAATAGGGAAGAGGCCTGAAATCTTTAGAGAGTATCTTTCAAATCATATTTATATTTAATTTAATTTATTTAATAATGAAAAGGATAACTGGTTCTTCGGTACATTCTTCATTCATGATGTTAATCATTCTGATTGACCCTTTCGGAATTTCTTTTTGCACTTGTGAGGATCCTAACGAGAATGCATCTTGAATTGATCAACAAGTTCCTCTATTTTCTCTGACCGACCCCACTCATTCTCCGTGTTCTAGCATGGTGAATCATGTGTCTTTCTTCGATCGTTCTTGAGCACTTGTTCTTTGGTCATGAACAATGTCTCACATTCTTGAGAGGGGGAAGAAATGGATTTAAGACAGAGCATGTTTGGCTAATCAATTCTCGATTGACCAAGCATGTGATGTGTTCACTATGACACCATAGTCTTACTTGTATATATATATGCATGAAACATCAGTTAAAATATTTAATGGAATAACCTCAATTAAATATATTAATGAAATTATAGAAAACCCATGCTAAGAATAATAAAAAAACATTATTATTTATGGTTCTCCGACATGCGCAAAATGGTATTATAAATAATTTTCCGCATTAAAAATTAATAGCAGCGTTATTATTATTTTAACTTGTGACAACTGGTTAAATAATTATTTATGATCTTGAAAATAATTACTTTTCTACCAGATCGGCCTTGATTTTGTCAAACTCTACTTCAATTTATTGAAAACTTGATAAAATAAACAAATAATTTATTCTCTTAGATAAATATTTTATTTAAAAACTTGTAAATAAAAAAGTTAATAAATGTTTAATAAAATAAATAAATATATTTAATTTAATTTATGAGACCATTTTAACTTGAATAAAATTATTCCACTGTCTTTATAATAATATTTATTTCATTAATAAAATTAAAATTGAATTTAAATTAGACCACCAAAAACTCTTAGTGTGTGACCCTCTAAGATACTTTTTCATTAGAATTGGGTTGGCTTGCCTAAAGTCCAAGAGTACTATCTAGAAATGGGTCAAGTCACCCAAGAGAATGAACATAAATTAAAAAAACAACATCCACATATGAGCACTCATTATGTAATATAATCCCTTTGGCTCAATATATCATCAAGCACATTTACTGATAGTTTCATTAACTTTTATGCTTGATATGTCATTCTATGAGTATCCTAAATACACTCTTCGTTAAAACATAACCATAGAATTTTGAATGAAAGTTCTATTTTAACTATAGGGACGAGATATCGTCTTCCATAAATGGAAGGGACAAATAATTCGTCAACTTATCCATTAATAACATGTCACTCATGATGCACCCAATGTACCCTACTTCCCTCCATCATATGGTGTGACAGTTTTCATTAGTAAATAAAAAAGAACGATTCATGACATGTATTAATGATAATCTTAAAATCTACGAACTATTACACCTGCTCATAGATAAGAATATCTGATGAAACCAAACATGAGGAATTCATAATGGCGGGTCTATTCTCATAGTCTCATATCTTTGAGATTACCAAGTGTGAACTCCATAAGAGGATGTCTCGTCTGCTTACTAGTACTCACACCTGATGGTCTGTATACTATGTGTCCCATTATATTATGTCATCCAACTAAAGAACTATGTTGTATGAATACTTTTATAGAATTTCAAGGTTTTAATAATAGTGGGGAACTACCATAACCTAATCGATGTGAAAAATAATCTTGGACATTATTATATCATAGATAAGAAAAAAATGAATAATATGAAATACGATGTTTATTATTTAAATACATTAAATTTCATTGTAATCAAAGAACAAAAAGTTTGTTCAAGGACACCAAATCTTTTAAAATATTTCTTGATCTGATAAACTAAAATAGAATAAAGTGATGAAGTGTCCAAATGAACACCATAGAAAACGGAAGAAGAAGAAAATGAATCTATTTCCATATGTAAAAATTTTGGGAAAAACATCCTTGAAAGTGATTAATGGAATGGTATTTTATTTTAAGACCATAAATAAGGGTCTTATGGCTAATGAATGTAAGGGTAAAAAACAAATAGATGATGTCTATTTATTTATCAACAAATAAATGGAGTGTTACTAGAACCAATTCTCCAAGAATCAAGGGAACATACCGAAGAATAGGTTAGGGGGAAAGGACAAGATTATATGATCACTAAAACTGAGGTGGAAGTTTCTAATTATGTGGTGTCATATACATTAATTAGAAACTCAAATTAATCCATTTATTTATTTTATGATATATCTTTTCACTCTGGGATATCTTCTATGTTTTATATAAAAATTTATGTTTCCCTATAAGCTTAATAATTTAGTTTCCCTTCAAAAATCCTTATGGATGTCTTACTATAGTAAGGATTTATCAGGATGATCCTAATATGACACATAAATGTTTCTTATTTGTGAAAATTATTATCATAACTATTATGGAATTTGATATAATCCTTGTTTTGGATTTGATTTCATAATATGATTCAAAAAAATTCATATGGAGAAGGAAATTGTGATTCATGATGAAGATATAGACTTACATACCTTTTAGAAAGAGACTTCATTGTCTTAGTCATGTAAAGATCCCCCCATGTAGCTTTTATAAATGTGATTCCTAGGGAAGAATGTAAACCAAAGTTTACATGTGGTAATAGTTATCATTAATTTATGGATGCAACCATTTTATAAGAATACATTAATGTATTTACTATGGAATTATCTGGACATCTACCAGAGTATGATGTTGAGTTTCCTATTCATTTAATCCCTAATGTAAGACCAATATCAAATAATATCTATAGAATAGACAGTATATAATTCATATATTTGAAGAAACAACAAGGGTATTTGTGTGATTAGTGATTTATTCTCTCTAGTGTTTCACCTTTTGGAGGCCACGTTCTCTTCATAAAGAAGAAATATGGATCCCTGAAACTATTCATTGATTATAGAGAAATAAATTCTATTACCCAAATGAAAATGTATAATCTTCAAAACAATGATGTCTTATTTGATCGACTTCTTGGGGTTTGATATTTTTTAATAATTGACCTTTATTTTGGGTATTGTCAATTATGAATAAAGAAAGAATATATTGTAAAGAAAATATTTAGAATGAAGTATCTACATTATGATTTCATTGTAATTATTTTTGGAATGTCTAATTCCCCAAAAATATGTATTTATCTAATTAATTGTGTGTTCAAGGAATTTCATGATAATTTTATAGTAGTATTCATTGATAATATCGTCGTGTATTCTAAGAGGTTTTATGATAATGATAATCACTTTTTCATCATTCTTAATACTCTTATAAGGAAAGAGTTATATAGGAAATTTAGTAAGTGTGAATTATACCATTAGAAATATTATTTTCTTGTCCATATTGGCTCCATGGAGAGAATATAAATTGATACTATGAAGAAAATGGATGTTAGATAATAACATACACCAATGAAAAAAATTTATGTGTGTAGATTAATTGTCCTATTAGGTAACAATCGGTGATTCATTCAAAACATTTTCGGATCGGTTAACTCGTTAACCAAACTTTGACAAAAAAAAGATGTTATATTCAAATAAAAAAAAGGAATGTGAATAATTTTTTGATAAATTGAATAGGATATTGGTAAATACTCTAATTTTAACTCTGTAATATTAAAATGACATGTTTATTATATATAGTTTTACATTAAAGAAGCAAATTGGTTGTGTCCTTACGAAAAATGATAAATTTATTATATTTTTTATGTTGGATAGAATTTAGTGTTTTTCACATCATATTAATTAATACTGTGTTAAATTAATTATGTCCGTTTTCGCTATTTGATTATTAAATTCACTTTAGTAATTTAGTTGTAGAAATAATTCATCTTACATTTTTTTTCAATTTAAAATTTTAACCTTTCAAATAATAATTTTTTTAATATTTTTTCATTTTGTTTTATTTCAATGTATCTTTTAAAATATTAATATTAGGTTATTATTTTTATTGTTGAAATATTTTGTAAATAAATATTTTGAAATTTTATTTATATATATATATAATAGAACATTAATTTATTGTATTCTATGATATTTTTATTTTCAGTATATATATTTTCATTAATTATAAGTTTTCAATTATGAAAAAATATAATAACTTTTTTAATTAACTGATTTAACTTACTATTAATTCAAATTGTAATTTTAGTTCCCTTAAAAAATTAATTTTATATGTTTTAAATTTTTAATATTTTTATTTTAAGGTGTTATTGTTTAATGTTAATTATTATTTTATTTTATTTTTTGTTAAGGTATAGTAGTGATATCCCATGTAACCTTCAAGTGGCCTCTATCGGCTCCTTTTACTGGTCCTATTCATCTACTACCGGGGAAAGGATTCACCATTGAGGCTAGATCCTCCCATGTTTCTCCGAAAGACCATTGCCTGAACATAATCTTGGAAATTGACAATGCTGAAGAGGGCCACTTGATAAAATTCGACCCATCAGTTAAAGAATTTGATGCCCAATGATGTATTGGATCCTTGGATTTATAAGCCCAAAACTGATCAAGCTTTCCCGTACCTTCAACCATAGATAAGAACACGATAAAAAATAAATAAATAAACACATACATAAAATAAAAAAACAAATCAAGTAGTTTAATATAAATAAATAAACATAATATATATACATTAATAAATGATAATATGTATGATAATAATATATAATTACATTAAAAATAAAGAAATAATTATAAGATTATATATATATATATATATATATATATATTTTAATATTTATTAATAATAATATTATTATATATAATTAAAAAATTTGTCTTTTTAATATAATGATGATTATAATAATGTATTAATTATTGTATTTTTTTTGGAGAGTCAAGTATATATAGTGTCTAAATTATTTTTTTCCAACCACAAGATGTTAAAATTTTGATGAATATTTTTTCAAGTCAAAAGGATTGGTGAAAATTGGAACACATGTTTGAAGAACTGGAGAAAAAATAGTTAATACAGTTAATACATGTCAGTGAAGAACCCATCGATAATAGAAAATAAACACTGTTATATAGATACTAGATATATTGAGAAACATCATTAGAAATGAGACATTATTTTGAGGAATATATATTCCACAATAGAGACTTTATTATTTTTTATCTGAGGAACATAGATTTAAGTATGAGCAGAAATGTGCTTGTCCCAGGTTTTAGATGGGGGATTTATACTCTCCTATAAATATTCATTCATTTAATTTTTAATTGTAATTTAATTTTTTTAATCAGGATATTATTTTTTGATAATATTCCTATGCTCGAAGAAATTTATTTATGAGGGTCATCACAACATTTTTATTAATATTAGAATCAATCGGTGAGATCGATTATAAATAAATAAAAAAATCAGGTCACTTGAATTTAATTTCAAAACATCAGAAACAATTTGTGAGACTTTTATTGATGGAAATTTCTTCAAATCCCATTTTTGATTGAGTTATTCTTGAAGTAGAGATCTATAAGAATCATTTTTTTCATGTTTAATCTCCAAGTAGGGGATATTATTGAAAAAAAAATTCAATGAAAAAAATTCAATAAAATTATTGTGAAATTAGATATCCATTTTAACTAGTTAATGTTTAACTCCCATAGATAATGTGCCCTACATCTGTCTCCATCATCTTTCTCAATTTTTGTTCTTACTGCATGATCATTTCTCATTCCTTATCTATTTTTTCAAAAAATAATCAATGTTTCATCATTAATTATCCTTCATCAAAAAAGTTAAAAGTAAAAAATATTATATACTTTTTATAGTTATTTTATTCAAATTTTGATTACACTCCCTTCCTTGTGGGTTTAAAACCCTGCGAACATTTATATTTTAGTAATTAGAATTATGTAAATAATTAAACTAGAACTTATTAATGACATACATATCTATTTATTGGAATCATTTCGGGGGTAGAGTTTCCGAATTCTAATTTGGATAACATAAAATAATATTAAATGAACATTTATGTATGAATAAGAATTTTTTTTTGTAAAAAAATCAACTAAAGAACCTACTCCTTGAGGATAATTTCAAAATTATATTTTACCCACATGTGTGTGTGTGTGTGTGTTTGATATGATTCACTTATTTTATGTTTTTTTGTGTTTTTCATTACTACTATTTCTTCAAAAAATGGTGAGAGGCTAAATAACATGGACCAAATTTACGTTTGGAATCATCTTAGTGGACTATTTTGTGTTTTTCTTGGCCATCATAGACACAATACAAAGTATTTTGTCGATACAAAACCTCTAAAAATTAATTATTTTGAATAAAACCAACATTAGATAAAAATCTAAACATTTTTCTTAACAAAATTTGAAAATTATTTTTTGAAAATATTTTCTAGTATGGACCAAAATCATGAAAGTGGAAATAAAAATTTCAAGGATCAAAATCAAAAACATCAAAATTTATAGAGAATGATCTTAGAGATACAAAAAATGGATAAAGTAACAAGATGAATTGAATCACGTAAAGTGGATAGTGATTTTGAAATTTTGTTTGGGAAATTAACTATCTTTGAAGAGTCTAAACTGATGAGAAAACTATTAACATTTCAAAATATATTAATTAAAGTATAAAATTGAATAAATTTATATAGAATTTAAATGGAAATCAGTTTAAGGAATTTTATTAACATTTAAAACTGATTGACTAGGAATTAAATGTTCTTTACATGATTCTTAAATTTGTAAATACATGTTATTATATGAACATTGAGTGTGTTATTGCTTGGGTTGAGGAGAAAATGGGATGTGAGAATTTGATACACCCTATTTGTGTATACATTTCCATATATATAATTGACAATAAAAACATGTTTTCAGCAAATATATTTTGTTTTATGAATATATTCTTTGATTTTGGTGAATCTGTTTACTTTCAGTAGCCTTCTAGCTAAATACACAGATCAAGGGAAGTCTGTGAAAATTCTGAAACTACACGGCGTGTACTTTTATACACACCGTGTACATCCAGGCAGGGACACGGACTGAACGAGGGAGTACACGCCCATGTCACCAGGGAGAAGATACACGTCGTGTGTGGCAATGCTACACGTTGTGTACTACTTTCTAGAAGTGGCAGTTGCCGAAGAAAAGTCAACACACCCATGTGGTCATTGATGAAGACACGGTGTGTTTGAAATTTTACACATCATCTCTGCTATTCTAGAAGGGGATCGCGGCCAAACATTTGATACTACACGCTGTGTATGGCAGCGCTACACGCCGTGTACACTCAACTTGCAGGCGGCACCGTGTTCAAAAGTCAAAGACGGTGTGTTAGGCCACCTGCCAGGGGAGAAACTGGCACCAAAACGCGTTGACAAAAAGTACACGGCGTGTACTTTATATACACGCCGTGTACTTTATTTTTATATAATAAGATGCCTTGGCCTATATATTTTCAAAGTTCAAAACCATTGAGAGGAAAGAGAAACTCTGCTATCACCATTCCCGAAGCTACCAAGGTGTCATCAACCCACCATTCCACTATCCGACACTCTACCTCAACGCCTACACGATGAATCTGTCAGGTATCACGTGTGTCGTTTCTCTCCCACTTTCTATGTATAACTAAACCCCTCATGTTGAGGCTGTGGATGATGGGATCATAATTTGTATGTTGTTTTATATAGTTATGTTTGAATCGTTGTAATTGATCTTACTCTTCTTAAACCACTGTCTAATATAACTGAGAATTCATAGCTGGACCAAGGGAAGGATTTTCAACGATACAAAAGAAAAGTAACAGTGAAAACATCCATGAACATTGGAAGGTTTTCACCGATTCAAATAATGGACTAGACGTAATAATGTATTAAGAACACTAACTACCAGACCAAGTAGTCAGCTGCTCTAATTCCAAACAAGAGGAATCGGTCCAAGGAAATATTGTAACAAAATGATATCCTAAATGATCGAATTACTATGAACAACACAACCATTTAAACAATCTGCATAAAAAATCCTTATTCACCATAGCCCCGACACGTATTTCCTTTCCATTTTAAAAACTCTTTAAATATACCTGTTGTTTTCTTTCAAACTGTATTCATTTCTTCAAATTAAATCAATTTTGTTTCAACCAAAACCCAAAATCAGCCTAATCGATTCTAAATTCTACATAGTTCACCTAATTAAGTATTAACTCAACTAAATTCATTCACTCCACAGTTCCCTGTGGATCGACCCTGAACTTATTCTATACTAATGTTCTAAGAACGGGTAATTAATTTGGGAAGCATATAACTTTAATCAACGACAAGCGAGACCAAATTTTGGCGCCGTTTCTGGGGACACCATCTGGTTTTAGTACTAAGATTTAAATTGTGTTAATAATTGATTTAAGTGAAAATAAAAATAAAAAATTATCAAAAATCTCTTTTCTAATCCCATTTCAAATTTTCTTTTTTTTTCACTTTTACTCCTGGTTTTCGTTTTTGTGTTGTGCAGAGCTTAAAGTGTATGTTTAGACGTTTTACACGATCCAGAAGTGCCGAGTATTCGAAATTAGTTTCGCTTGACCCGGAAATCAAAATGACCTTGCTTCATCATCGGCGTACACGGACCGAAACTCACAACCATCAACCACAACCCATGGCGAACAAGGAAGAGGGAGCACCAGCCATAGATGATGCGACTGAGCATCAGTACCAGGATCAGCAGCCTCCTGCTGCTGGTCTACCAGAGCAACCTCCTGAAGCCTTCATGGAATTCCTCCCAAGGTATTACCAATGGCCGCCATAGAAAATCTTCCCACGACCATACTTTTCCCCTCAATAGCAGTTTATGCAAGCTCCACCCCATCAACAACAACCTCCAAGATGTACCCTTCCGGAGTACGGACTTCCATCGATTCACGAAGCTGATACGGGCATCATTCGTCCTCCGGTCCAAGTCCAGCACTTCAAGATCAAGCCTACTATCTTGCAGTTGATCTATAACACAGTCCAATTTGGAGGCCTGGCCAGCGAGGACCCAAACGCCCATCTCTCCAAATTTCTGGAGATCTACAACACCTTTCGATACCATGGAATATTCGAAGACTCCATCCATCTTTGCTTATTCCTCTTTTCTCTACGGGATAAGGCGAAGGACTAGATCAAGGGGCTGCCAAAACGATATATTCTCACCTGGGAGGAGCTAGCCCAGGAGTTCCTATCCAAGTACTTCCCACCATCTAAGACGGTGACACTCCGGAATGAGATTCATAACTTCCAGCAGCACGACTCCGAGTCGTTGTAATAGTCCTGGGAACGCTTCAAGGAGATGTTAAAAAAATGCCCCCATCACGGACTACCACTCTGGATACAAGTCCAGACCTTCTACAGAGGACTTACCCCAAATACCAAATTCGTGGTGGACGCTGCTGCTGGAGGTATGGTGATGCGGAAATCCCCCGAATAACTATTCAAACTACTTGAAGACATGTCAGCCAATAGCTTCCAGTGGCACTCCGAGCAGGGGACTCAAAAGAGAGATATGCACAACATTGACGCTACCACTATGTTAGCTGCTCAGTTGGACGCTATGTCGAAGAAAATCAACGCATTGAACCTCAAAGGAGAATCTCAAGTTCATGCGGTGAACCATCCATCATGTGGTGACTGTGGTTATAACCACATCATTGGAGAATGCCAGGGTTCGGCTGGAGGCCCCTCGACAAGCTAGGTGAGTTATATTGCCCAAAATCGAGGGCCCAACCAGTACCAGCAGTACCAGAACCCCGCATGGTGAGATCAATAGAATATAGGCTGGGGCCAACAACAGCAGAATCCTCCACCCCAGTGACTCGCCAACTACAACTAGCCTCCATATCAGCACCAATACCAAAGGCCGCAATAACCCCAGCAGGGTCCTTATCAGCAACAAGGGTATCAAAACCCTCGTCCACAAGAGCCACAGCAGCCACCTCCTCCACCGGCTCAATAACCACCTTAGCAGGAGAACACCTCAAGGTTAGAGGATCTGATAACTAAATTCATATCTACTACTGAGACTCAGTTCCAGAATCAGGAAGCTTCAATTCGAGGCGTGGAGAATCATATTGGCCAGCTGGCAAATCAACTCTCAAGGAGGCAGCTCGGTACACTACCGAGGAACACCGAAAAGAACCTAAGAGAGCAGGCCAATGCTATCAAGCTCCGGAGTGGAAAAGAGCTCCACCAGAACAAATCAGTACAGCAAGGAGCATCCACACCCACTGTTGATGAAAAAGTTACCAATACCGACCCCTCCTCATCCAAAATCCCGCAGAAAGAGACATTACAAAATAAAGAAAAGGAGGTAATCCAACCATTCAAGCCTGCCTTACCATTTCCAGAAAGATTGAAGCAGAGGAAGCTGGACCACCAATTCAAAAAATTCATGGATGTTTTCAAGAAGCTACATATCAACATACCATTCGTGGAGGCCCTGACACAAATGCCAACATACGCCAAATTCATGACGGAAATCCTCTCAAATAAGAGAAAGATGGAGGATTTGGGCATTATTGCACTAACGAAGGAGTGCTCCGTGGTGGTTCAACATTCCATTCCTCCCAAACTCCAAGATCCAGGTAGTTTCACCATTCCTTGTACTATTGGATCCTGTGAGTTTTGGAAGGCCCTCATAGACTTAGGGGCCAGCGTGAACCTCATGCCCCTCCGAGTTTTCAAGAAGCTGGGACTCCACGAGCTCAAGCCTACCCGCATCGCCCTTTAACTTGTTGATCGATCCATCAAGCACCCGATGGGACTACTAGAGGAGGTACTGGTCAAAGTGGGTAGGCTGATCCTTCCTGTTAATTTCATCATCCTCAACATGGGGGATGACTAAGAAGCACCTATTATATTTGGAAGACCTTTCTTGGAAACTGGAAAGGTATTGATCGATGTGCACCAAGGGAAGCTTATTTTTCATGTAGGTAATGAAAGAGTTTCCTATAACTTCCTCAAAGCCATCAAACATTCTTCCTTGTCATAGAATGAGGACTGTTATACAGTGTTCACCATGGTTAATCATTTTAGAGACAGAGGGGATGAACTGGTATGTTCATTTTTTTGAATAATTTAACTGATCCGGATATTCTATTAGAAGAAGCACCAGAAGACTTGCAATTAATAGAAGGCTAGGGCGGCCACTATTTGAAGCGTGCAGTTGTTCATGATAGTTTGGAACGGGACAAGGTGTAGCCACTTGTGCCTTCGATTTTAAAGGCGCCTGAACTTGAACTAAAGCATCTTCCATATTCTCTCAAGTATGGGTATTTAGGACCCAATCAAAATTTGTCTGTTATACTTAATGAAGAACAATCACAGGAGAAAGAAGATGCACTTATATAGGTTCTCAAACAGCGGAAGCATGCTATTAGGTGGATAGTCACTGATCGGAAGGCCATCATCCCTACCATTTTCACTCACAAGGTGATACTTGAATAGGGTGCCAAGAAATCTCAGCAACCACAACGGTGCTTGAATCCTCCCATGAAGGAAGTTGTAAAGAAGGAGGTGATCAAATTATTGGATACAGGCATCATCTATCCCATCTCGGATAGTATGTGGGTGAGTCCTCTCCAAGTGGTACCCAAAAAAGGGGGTATCACTATGATTTCAAATGAAAAGAACGAGCTCATCCCTATACACACTATCACGGGCTGGCGAGTCTGTGAGGATTACCAGAAGTTAAAATATGCAACAAGAAAGGATCACTTCCCCTTGCTATTCATAGATCAAATGCTAGAGAGGCTAGCAGGGCACAACTTCTATTGCTACCTCGACGGTTTTTCCGGTTACAACCAAATCTCCATTGCTCTAGAGGATCAGGAAAAGAGCACATTCACTTGCCCCTATGGAACATTTTCTTATCGAAGGATGTCTTTCGGCATGTGTAATGCCCCTGCCACCTTCCAGTGCTGTATGCTGGACATCTTCCACAACATGGCGGAATGAATCCTGGAGGTATTCATGGATGATTTTTCCGTTTATGGAAAATCATTTACCATTTGTTTACGACACCTTTGGAAAGATGTGAGCACACTAACCTAGCCTTGAACTGGGAAAAGTGTCATTTCATGGTGCAAAGTGGCATAGTCCTAGGTCATAGAATTCTAGCGAAGGGGATATAGGTGGACCCGGTGAAGATTGAAGTCATTTCACGACTACCAATACCGACTTCTGTCTGCGCCATCCGCAGCTTCCTAGGGCATGCATGTTTTTACAGGCGGTTTGTCTGCGACTTCTCCAAAATAAATCAACCCCTCACCAATCTTCTAACCAAGGATTCCATATTTGAGTTCGATGATCATTGTGTCAGATGTTTTGAGCATCTAAAGCAGCGCCTTGTGGAAGCTCCAGTTATGATTTCTCCCAACTTGGAGGAACAATTTGAGGTGATGTGTGATGCGAGCGACTACGCAGAGGGAGCAGTCTTGGGCCAGTGACTTGACCGGATTTTCTGACCTATCTATTATGCCAGCAGGACGCTCAACGAGGCAAAGATTAACTACACCACCATAGAAAAGGAGATGATCGCAGTGGTTTTTGCATTTGACTGGTTTCGTTCTTACTTAGGTTTTTCTAATGTTATTGTTTATACTGACCATACAGCACTAAAGTACCTACTCAAGAAGAAAGACGTGAAACCCTGATTGATCCGCTTGGTACTCCTCTTACAAGAATTCGATCTTGAGATCCAGGATAAGAAAGGGAGTGAGAACTTCATTGTTGACCATATCTCCCGCCTCAAGCTGCCTCACGTGGAGAAGGAAGAGGATCGGGAGATCAGAGAGGATTTTCTTGATGAGCACCTCTTTTCGATCAGTGAAACACCTCGACCATGGTATGCTGATATCGCCCTTTCTCTGGTTACAGGTGTCGTTCACCCCAACCTCTCCTTCCAGCAAAGGAAAATATTTTTCTCTGGTGTGAAAAGGTACTTCTAGGAGGATCCTCTACTATTCTGATCTTGTGCAGATGGAGTGATCCAACTTTGCATCCCGGAGAATGATGTTTATGGTGTCCTGGAGTTCTGTCACGCCTCACCAGTAGAAGGACATCATGTGCTGGACCGTACCATAGCTAAGATCATGTAGTCTGGATTTTTCTGGCCCACCATGCATAGAGATGCAAGGACCTTTGTTTCCTGTTGTGATCAGTGCCAGAGGACAGGTAATGTGGGACGTAGAGCTGAGATGCCTCAGCACCCCATCCTGGAGGTCGAGATTTTCGACGTCTCGGTAATAGATTTCATGGTTCCATTTCCCCCATCTTTTGGGAACACTTACATCCTGTTCTGCATCGACTACGTCTCCAAATGGGTGGAAGCTACTACTATAGCTCACGACACCACCAAGTTAGTCATAAATTTCTTAAAGGAAAGTAGTTTTATCAGGTTTGGAGTTCCACGAGTACTGATCAGTGATAGAGGGACCCACTTCGACAACACACTGATGAGAGGAATACTGTCGAAGTATTGAGTAAAGCATCAGATGGGGACACCATATCATCCCTAGTCTAGTGTATAGGTAGAGCCCTCCAATCGTGAGCTCAAGCAGATCCTGGAGAAAACAGTGAGCACTTCACAGAAGGATTGGTCCAAGAAGTTAGATGTTTCCTTGTGGGCATATCAGTCTGCTTTCAAAACACCACTGGTAATGTCCCCGTTCCGCCTCATCTATGGAAAGCCCTGCCATTTTCCAATAGAATTGGAACACAAAGCCTACGGGGCCGTCAAAGCCCTAAATTTTGATCTAAAGGTAGCTGACAAGAAACGGAAGTTCCCACTGTCGGAACTAGATGAGATCCTATTATAGGCATACGAGAACACCAAGTTGTACAAGGAGAAGTCAAGAGCCATTCACGATCGGATGATATCACGAAAATCATTCCAACCTGGTGATCAGGTACTTCTATTTAATTCTCGTCTTCGCTTATTTCCAGGGAAGTTAATGTCACACTAGTCGGGACCATTCCACGTTATCCGTGTATTCCATCATGGAGCGGTAGAAATTTCTGGAGAAGCTGGTCAACCATTCAAGGTAAACAGGCAGCGCTTGAAAGCTTACCATCTTACAGACAACATGGTGGGAACGTTGTCCACCATACACCTTAGGTAAGCAAGATAAGTAGGTCGAGCCAATGACCTAAAACAAAGGTGCTTCCTGGGAGGCAACCCAGAGGTTACACGCCGTGTCCCACTTATATACACGGCGTGTAATAATCCTTTTTAATTATAAACTTATTAGTATAAATCAATAGAATAACAAATAAATAACTAGGGATGATGCCGGTGCCGATGGTAAAGTCACTGGAGTTTATTCGGGCCATCCTCGGTTCGAATCCTCCTGACCTACCTTCAGCACGGGGCTCCTCCTTTTAATTACATGACGTGTGTGTTATTTTTAATCTATATATATATATGTGTGTGTGTGTGTCTGTGTTTAATAAAAACCATGGTGTGGATGGTCCGGTTGGCTAGAATCGTAATTCGGTTTCAAAAGACTCAGGTTCGAATCCATACAATCGTCCCATTTACATCATTTGTTCTTTTAATAAAACCACACGACATGTTCTCCGATATACGCCGTGTGCACCACGATTTTTCAAATATAAATTAAAAACGTTTTAAAAATAAGAAATTACCTGCAGGTGAAGTTGGAGGATTGGCAAAGTCTCGACACCAGATTCCCAAGACCCAGTTTCGAATCGCGCTAATCTCCTCGATTCACCCCGATCTTTCCTAAATAAAAACCACATGTCGTGCTTTTCTTTCTTTCCGTGTGTATAGGCCATACAGAATAAATATATATATAAAATAAATCTGAATAGAAGAATAACCTTTGATCCAGTGGTTGAGGGCATTCGTTCGAATTGGCCAATCGCCAGTTTAAATCTCGCCCCAAGCACCGGACCAAAGGTTGTACTACTCCTTTTCTCATTTTAAAATACATGGCGTGTATTTCCCAATATACGTCGTGTCTAGGTTTATGTATAATAGAATTTGTAGCTATATCTTTTTTTTAATTATTAATAATAATTATTATATAGTTTACTATAATAATTATATTTATTTATATAATTTAAAAAAAATATCGGGATACACGTGGTGTACCAAAAATACACGTCGTGTACCGCAGCTATATTAGCCGCGGGCCACCCGGCTTGAGGTCGTGTCACACGGCCACCCCATTCTTCCACTTCTTCCTGTTTCTTCTCTCGAACACCATCTGAACCCCCTTTTCTAGATCCATTGATTTGGGCCGATTCATGTTCTGATTCTTCTCACATTGTGATCCTCAGTCCAAGTACGTCATGATGCACCCTGTATTTCATGTTTTTAGAATCGTTTAGGGTGTTTATCGGATCGGCTGACCGTTCAGCATCCACCTGTACACATCCATGAAATGAAGAACACACACCGTGTACATCAGTACACGGCCACACACAAAATATTTCGAAATTTTAATGTACACGGTGTGTATGTTCGGTACACACTGTGTTCTTGTTTATTTTCGTCGTACCTGAGTACTCATTTGCACACAGCCTCACACACCTTTTTTTTCATATGCGGCGTGCATGTTTGGTACACACCGTGTAGACGATTTTCCTAGGCCCCTTAGTGTGGGGCGCATAACACGGCCTATCACCCCATGTTCCAGAACATGGTGTGTATGTTCGGTACATGCCGTGTCCTTTATATCTGTAGCCGGCCCGTGTCTCCCCCTCTACACGGACGTGTTCTTCATGTGAAATACACACCGTGGCCTGTACTTACACGGCATGTCTTTTTTTCATAGAATTGATAAAAACATGTCCATGCCCTTTATAATACACGACCACCTACACATTGATGTGAAAACGGCGTGTATGTTCAGTACACGCCGTGTCCTATTACATGGTTTATTTCCACCCTCGGCGTTTCTTTCTAGAGAACACGGGGTAATCTATATTTTGACTACACACCGTGTACTCTGGATTACACACTGTGTACTTTTATTTTCCAGTTTTATCACATTTTGTTTGTTTTATTTTCTTCCTTTTTATTTTTCTTTTGTTTTGTTTTCTTTTTCATTCTATTTCTGGATATGGCATATCAGGATCCTTCCCACAGGAACCGTTCAGCCTCTGCCACCGAGAGAGAGAGGCCCAGCTATCGTCAGATCTGGCTCTGACCGCCTACGCAGACGGACCCCGACGCTCCGGTCTTTGAGCTCCCTCCATTGGCCATTCTGCTGCCACTCACTCCCTCAGATGAGGCTGGGACTACTTTTGCTGCACCAGCTGCCACATTCCCTGTACCCTCATCCTCAGCAGCTGGTCCCTCTTCGAGCACACCTTCCACCGAGCCACATTCTTCTTCGGTGGATCCACCTCCAGAGACAGATATTGCTGCTGAACCGGCAGCTGGTCCGGGACCTACAGGTGCTCCCTATCCCTGCACGGTATTCCCGGTCACCGACCACGCATACGACAGGATCTGATGCTTCTCTCGTTGGCTGATACCATTGAGAGGCATGTACCTTGACAGCAGCATTCCACAGTGGCTCGGTATTTGGGAGGAGTTAGAGGTACTTCTCTAGCACACCGCACTCCTCGATATTTTCTAGTTCATCACTCCTGCGTTCCGAGACTTATTTTTGGAGTTTGTGGCCTCCTTTGAGTTCGATGGATCGGAGTACCGAGAGACACCTGGCGATGTGGTGCCAGTAATTCGATTCCGGCTAGGTGACCGACGTTTTACTCTGACGATGACAGAGTTTGCCCGATGGTGTAGCTTCTACCCCCATTATATCACACCACCCCCAGTTTCTGGCTTGACTCTTCCTGAGCACTCTGACCTTATTTCCATGTGGCGGGAGATCGATGGGCCAAACCACCAGTACTCCCCCACTTCCCAGAAGAGAACTCTTATAGACGGCCCTATCCTTCTCTTCACCCACTGGTGCTTCGGCACCATCCTTTTTCCCCGCCATGAGGATATGGGGGTCGTGACTGGCCATGCCATGGAGCTTCTTACCTGTGTCGTCCGGCATGCCTACCCGGACCTCCCCTATCTTGCCGCCTCCTTTTTCCACTCCATGTTTATCGGCCGTCAGGGCAACCTGAATGGCGAGTTTTACACCACTTTTCGTTCCCACCACTTGGGGCTATTCGAGCCCTGATTACCTCATGACTTGATAGGTTCACCCCAGTAGATAGATATTCTCATTCTCATTCGCATGGGCTTGGTCCTGAAGCAGGGGGTGCCTACATCCTTGCTCAGGCTTGAGCCCCGCCACCTGCTAACCCACCTTCCTGAGCTGCTGACCCAGCCCCAGCTGCTGACTCTGCTCATCCTTCCCCACCCCCTCCAGCTTCTCCACCTCACCCACCTCCTACTGACCCCACTTCTTCTAACCTTACTTCTTCTATCCCATCCCCCATCCCACCTACCCCCATACCCTCAGTCGATCCGACCATTTCCCTCCACCTAGCCACGATGGAGCTGATGTTAGCCCGTATCATCAGCCACTAGGACACCATTTCACGCCATTTGATTTGTCTGGACAGCTGCCAAGACTGGATGTAGAATCTGTTGGTGCATGTTTCTCAGCATCTTGGTGTTCCACTGCCTTAGCCACCAGCCTCTGCCTCTGTTCCTGGCCCTTCTGTTGCTGCTCCACCACCGTCTCCTGTGCTGGCCACAGATTCCGTTCTGATGACTACGGTGAGCTCTACTGCTGCCACTTCTGCCGGGCCAGGGCCTACTGCTGAGCTTCCGATCTCGAGTCTAGCACCCATGGCTCCTACTTCTTCAGCTACCCTTCTCGATGCTGAGTCAGAGCCTCACCCTTCCATGCCTCATGTGTCGTCTCTACCGGCCGATTCTATACAGGATGATGCCACCCCTGAGGCAACCCCATGATAGTGACATTTTTCCTTATCTTATATATCTCTTCTGCCATTTTATGTGCTGTAATGTTATGCATGTTTGTAGTATTCCTTTTTCTTGACAGTCATAGGAACGGGCATGGAGCGCCTTAGGCATCACTTTTCACTAGGGGAGTATTTTTTTCATTTCTATTTTCCTTCTTTTTGGATTTACATCTTCCACTGATTTCCCTCATTTTGTCCCCCATTTCTCCCCGTTTCCCACCCTTTACCTTGGTATTTCACTTGGAATACCATGTGCAGTATTAAGTGTGGGGGAGCATCTATATCATTCACCTTAGTCATTTCCCTTAAACTAACCTAGGAGACATCATTATTTGACTCTATATTTGAAAATGTAAAGCTATTTTGGTTAATATATCTTATAAATGCTAGAGTTATCAATAAGAACTTTTGGAAAGGTTACATGCTTATTTTAGTTTTTAATTATTTTAAAATGATTGTTGATATAGTTTCAATTGAAACCTTTAATCCTTGATTAAATTACATTAATTAGGATAATCATTTATATGCATGTCATGACTTGATTGTCCCTTTATTATTTTTCCACTTTTGAGAGGTATTCTAAATCATTTTTTGTATTTCTTTTATAATACCCTCTTTCTTGAGAGATTCTTAGGATATGCATCACTACCAGAATTTGCAATTTTTTTTTTCGAAACATGAAGAAATTTTTGAATTACTTTAACATGACTGAGGCATTATGTTCTTTCAACCCCTTTATCTTGAGACCTACCATACATTTAATCTTCGTTAAGCCCATAGGATCCATGAATAGCCTTTATAAGTAGCCAAATTACAATCCTATTTCCCTTCCTACCCTATTTCATTTTAAACTTTTCATGATTATTCATTTAAGTTTTCAAGAGGGAGTTGGTAATACATGGCATATTTTTGTGTACAGCCATAAAATAAAGTGTGGGGGAGTGCCTCTGGATTATTTGGGGTAGAATGGATTCCAAATATCTACTCATTATATTCATAAGTGTTTCCCTAGTGTTTTGAATAAAAAAACAACAAATGAACAACAAGGGAACCTTTTCCTTATTTTCCCATGAACCCTACTTGCCTAAGGAAGATGGTGACGATTACAAAATAATTTGACTGAGTTTTTGAAGGATTCATTTTCAGTATGCTTTAAATTGAATATCATGCATGGTTTTTTAAAGGAAATAGCCATCCTTTTTTAAGCCTCAGCATTTATTTTCACATCTGAACCTACCAGCCCTTAGCCATAGAAACATCTGAACCTTATTGATAAATCCCTCATGATTTTTGTATTTTAATTTTTCTGAAGTAGAGAAAAAGATATCTTGAAAACCTATGGATATAGTGTATATACATTAGATTGAGAATAACTTTAATTAAAAACAACTTGAGTGTGGAGTGTGATTTTAACTGGAAGGTAAATCATCAAGTGGGATGCTTATTTCCAAAAGGTTGAAAAATGTAATGAAAGAGGATGAGAGTAGTAAATTGCATTATATATGAGGCATGATTTTAATATCTTATGAATTGAATTTTTCTGTGCCTTTAATAATTTTTCCTCAGTAACTTTATCAGTTATACGTTTGATTAATTAAATACCTTCCTTTTAAAGTATAGGATCTCTTAATTAGATGTTGAGATTTTGCTTGAGGGCAAGCAAATGACTGTGTGGGGGAATTTGATGCACCCTATTTTTATATACATTTACATATATATAATTGACAATAAAAACATGTTTTCAGCAAATATATGTTTTTTTATGAAATTATTCTTTGATTTTGGTGAATCTGTTTACTTTCAAGAGCCTTCTGGCTAAATACAGGGATCAAGGGATGTTTGTGAAAATTTTGAAACTACACGTCGTGTACTTTTATACACGCTGTGTACATCCAGGCAGGTACACGGACTGAAGCAGGGAGTACACACCCATGTCACCAGGCAGAAGATACACGATGTGTGTGGTGGTGCTACAAGCCGTGTACTACTTTCTAGAAGTAGTAGTTGCTGAAGAGAAGTCCACACGACCATGTGGCCGTTGATGAAGAGACGACGTGTTTGAACTTTTACACGCTGTGTCTGCTATTCTAGAAGGGGATGGCGGCCAATCATTTGATACTACATGCCCTTTATAGCGGCGCTACACGCCATGTACACTCAACATGTAGGCGGCTCCATGTTCAAAAGTCAAAGACGACTTGTTAGGCCACCTGCCAGTGGAGAAACTGGCACCAAAACGTGTTGACGAAAAGTACACGGTGTGTACTTTCTATACACGCCGTGTACGTTATTTTTCTATAAAAAGAGGCCTTGGACTACGGAGTTTGAAATTTCAGAACCATTGAGAGGAAAGAGAAACTCTGATATCACCATTCTCGAAGCTACCAAGGTGTCTTCACTCCACAATTCCACCTTCCGACACTCTACCTCAACGCCTACACAATTAATTTGTTAGGAATCACGTGTGTCATTTCTCTCCCACTTTCTATGTGTAACTAAACCCATCGTGTTGGGGCTGTGGATTATGGGATCATAATTTGTATGTTTTTTTATATAGTTGTGTTTGAATCATTGTAATTCATCTTACTCTTCTTAAACCACTGTCTAATATAACTGAGAATTTATAGCCGGACCAAGGGAAGGATTCTCAGTGATACAAAAGAAAACTAATGGTGAAAACATCCATGACCATTGGAAGGTTTTCACCGATTCAAATAATGGACTGGCCATAATAAAGTATTAAGAATACTGACTACCAGAACAAGGCGTCAGCTGATCTAATTCCAAACAAGAGGAACCAGAAATATTGTAACAAAATGAAATCCTGAATGATTGAATTATTATGAACAACACAACCATTTAAATAATCTGCATAAAAACTCCTTATCCACCATAGCCACAACACGTCTTTTATTTCCATTTTAAAAACTCTTTAAATTTACCCGTTGTTTTCTATCAAACTGTATTCATTTCTTCAAAGTAAATCAATTTAGTTTCAACCAAAACCCAAAATCAACCCAATCGATTCTAAATTCTGCATACTTCACATAATTAAGTATTAACTCAATTGAATTCATGCATGCCACGGTTCCCTGTGGATTGACCCCGTACTTCTCCTATACTAAAGTTCTAAGAACTTGAAATTAATATAGGATGCATATAACTTCAATCAACGACAAGCGAGACCATAATTTAAGTGAAAATAAACTATTTACCTTGATTTCCTAAAATTTTGAGTAATGAACCTGAACATGAAAGTATGGATATTTTGAAAGACAAAACGTAACATGAAAACTATGATTTGGATAATTTTGAAAAAAAAATGGAAAATGTGTTCTTCCTTGTTTTTAAATTATGTACCCAAAATAATGAAATGAATTTTGATGAATGGGGTGAAGGAATATTCATTGAATAAAGGTTAACTGATGAACATTCTCTTCTGTCTTCTCATATTTATATTCTTTCAGAAAGGTTTTTCAAAAAATAGAAAACTGATTTTTCAAACAAATGTAAACTTGATTAAATATTAAAATTATGGAATATGATAATTCAGCTGAATTGAAAATTTCGTCCCTTGAAACTATACTTAAACACTGAATGTACATTTTTTTAGAATGAACTCTTTTAAAGTGAACATGAAGGATATTTTGAGCACATATTATACGATTTAAAAAGAATAAAGTTTATAAATGAAAATAATGATGATTTTATATTTTTTACGAAGAACATTTTGAAGATATTTATTATATGGTGAAAACATAGTTTTTGAATGAATAAAATTAACACTTCTATACTTTTATAAGTCTTCCTAAAATTATTGGGGTGTATAAACACTTTGTGGGACATAGACTATATTATAAGAGGAATCCATTTTTATTGTTAAATTTCAAACAATACATCTCTTGGAAAACCTGTCTATGTACCTATTATGAAAAAATCAAATCCCAACAATCATGGTTTTTATTTTCCTATGATTTTGAATGAGTAAAATATCATCGAATATAATGTTAAACCTCTAGTAAAACGTAGTTCACTTATATCCCTTTAAAGAAATTCCAAATTTCCTAAATCTATTTTAATTTTTAAATTTGATATTACATGAGCCAAGAGTAATTTTAATGAATATTTTTATGTTGATATGATTAAAAGTATCTTATTAGAGTTAGTGGGGGTCTCTCCTATTACACATGTGACTGAATTTCTTGATCCCACTAAAGAAGTGGATTTGAATGATGAATCATTTTCTCTACCGGGAGACATCTTTGAGACACCACTAAATGTTAAAAGCTGTTTCTTCTATATTTTTTAGCAGTTGGGATATTTTTTTTAAGAAGTATTTGTTCACACAAATATTGATTTTTTATTAAAAAAAATGTAAAAACATGTGTGGTGGTTAATTAATGAGAAACCCAACCCACCTAGTGATTATGATTAATTTATATGAAATTCTAAATAATGACTTTAAATTTAGTGCTTCATGGGAATCAACAAGTGGGTCTTCATTGTTTTTTAAGAATAAATTACTATTGTTTCTTTGAATTTTTCTCTTCGTTTATTTTAGATTTAAATTCTTTATCTTCCTAAACATTTTTATTAAATATTTTTGTTACTTAGTAGTTACGATAATAGAAAAGGTACCATATTTAATTTGAATTATGAAGGAAAAGGTTAATTCTAAAAATTAACTTGATAAAAATTTCCTAAACTCAACCATTGTTTCTTAATTATATTTACGCACAATATGTGTAATTGTTACATCAATATTATTAATTTTATTGGAATAGTATCAGAATACACTAGATTATTTAACTCAAATCAAAAATTTAAAAATATAACATTGGATAATGTGTAGTAAAAAAGATTCTTTAATTAGGGTGTTATTTTCTTAATTACATCTTTTCTTTTGTACTCATATAAATTTCCATTGTGGTGCTAATGGAAATTTAGTTTCAATGATTTTAAATTTATTCACTATGTAATGTTATGTGTTGGGGAGTGATACCATAATTTATTTATGTTTAATTGAATTTTTTTTTCTTATTTTTTATTTGTAATAATGTCTTCTATTCTACTAAAAATATAATTAAAATAAATTTCAAAACATGTAAACACCATATTCACTCTTTACTCAATAATTTTAATGATACTATTTGAATTATATTTAAATTATTTTTTTGCATTAAATATAATAATGGTAACATTTTAATATATAGTAAAATATTTATTGTTTGAATACATTGATACCCTCTTCCATTTCATTAAATTTTTGAATTGAAATTTTTTTTTGAACTTTAAAACAATAATTATTTTCTTTCCACATTGAATTCAACTTTGTAGAAAATTTTGGGTTTTTTATTGGGGATATGGTCATCTTAATTTTGGTTAATATATACTTTAATGTTTACCCATCCAATCCCTTTATAATTTTTCAAAACATATTTTTTTCATGTATTTGTATTCACTTTCAGGGGGTCAAAATCATTATTCATTTTGGATGTTGTGATGATGCTTTGAAGAGGTCATAACATTTTTTCTCCATGAATTTAATTGATTATTTTATTTAATGTCCTCTTGAAATCATTAATTCGTAATAATATTTTAATATAATATCATAAAATTTTCTTTGAATTTATTCTTTTTTATTTCTTTAGACTTATATGTCATGTATTTACATGAGATATGAAATACAGATCCTAAAATAGATTGAGTTTCTTTCCATTTTTCTTTTATTCATTAATTATTTTAGAAACAAACTGTGGGATGAGTTATTTATTCCTTCATGTAATTATTGAAATAACATATCCATTTCGTTAAGTCTAATAATTTGAATCATAATTATGTGGGTCTACTCACCTAGAGATAAAAATAAGTTTGGAAGTCTCAGTTAGATTCATGTTGATATTATTTAATTCAATTAGAAAAACCTAATCCTTTTAGTATAAAAATAATTAAATATTACAGTCAAATCATTTTCATTTAAGTGGAAAATAATACTTTTTTCATAAAAAGATCCATGGGGGACCATCATTGTACATTAATATTTTTTTTCATTATTGTTGTTTGATTTTGATGTTTATTATTTCCTACTTAAATTGATTAGTAATGTTTTAAGGGTAAAATAAGTATGGGAGAATTTGATGTGGGATCTAATTGATTTTTTCAGAAAATAAATTTTAATTAATATTTTTCAAATTAATTAATTAATTGTACCTTATTTGATAATTAAATTCACTTTAGTAATTTAGTTATAGAAATAATTATTTTATCACTTTTTTGTATATAATTTTACATTTTCACCTTTCAAATATTATTTTTCTTTAAATTTTATTTTTATTTTATATTTAAGTATCAATTAAAATATTAATTTTATGTGTTTATTTTTATTGTTCACATTTTTTTCTAACTAAATATTTTTCCATTGTATTATTATTAAAAAAATAAAACATTTTTTAATGTATCTTAAAATATTATTTTAAAAATTTACAACAATAACTAATAATTATTTTTCAATTATTGACAAATAGAATATGTCTTTATATAGATAGAAAATTTATCTTTTTATTAATTATAATTTAAATTTAAGTATCATTTAAATATTTAATTATATATTTTTATGAAATTTTTAATTATTTTTCTTTTGACATTTTACATTTTCATGTTAATTGTTATTTTATTTAATTTTTCTATTTAAGTGTTATAGTGAAACCACTGGCCATTTACCAACAACTTCAACCTATGCATTCTGCCAATCCTATTTATCTACTACTGGGGCCGAGGATCCACCGTTAGAGCCATCTTACAAAAGAGCCTCCCCTATTTCACCTGATCTACCACATTCTATGGATCTATCGTTGAACTCACTGACCTACCATTCACATCCAAACAATTCTACTAACATAAGATCTATCCACTGATCACCTCTGTTATCAGTCTCCTATCCACCATCAGATGAAATTGATCTACACCTATGATCTTCCCCCACCAAACACCAGACCTATCAAAGCTAACCACCACTGAGCCACGACTTCACTCACCTATTTACTAAATTCCTCTATCTTTTGTCGTTGCTATCATTGACCAAGCCTCATGTAACTGTCATCTGGAGGACACTACCATATTTCATTTTTTGTGTCACTGTTTACCAAGGTGAGGTCAAACCCTCTTGCGCACTATCCAGGTAATGTTGTGTTGCAGAATAAATCCATGATCCAGATCCTTTCACCATGCCATCGTAGAATCCTGCCACCTGAGAACAATTCTTGAAGTCACTGATGCTTAATAGGGACTCTCGAGTCACATCACACACCGATCAAAGAATTTAATACCCAAATTTGAATCTACTTCCATGGATGAATAATAATGAAATTGATTGATATTTCTCCAACCTTCATCCCTGAATAAGAATAAGTTAAAAATCAAATAAAAATAAATAAATAAAATTGAAAAAATTAAAATAATATAATATAAATATAAATAAATAAACATAATAATATATATATTTCTAATAATAACAATAAAAATGAAGATAATATATTTATTTAATAATATATAACTATATTAATAATTATAACAATAATAATAATTTTCTATATAAATATTTTGGTTAATACTGAATAATAATAATATTATATATAATTATAAAAGTTATATTTTACAATAATGATAATTATAATAATGTATTAATAATATTTTTATTTATTTTGTATAATCAATAAGATAATGAGTCTATATTTAGGCTTTATAACTGCTAGTTTCATTTTGTTTGAATGATATTTGATTTAAGTAAAAAGGATTGTAGATAAAGGGGATAGATGTTGGAAGAATTGGAGAAGACATAGTTATGTCAGTTAAAAAATGTGAGTGATGTAGCTTTCAATTAACAAAAAAACTATTAGAAGAGACTTCACCTACTAAGAGACATATTAATAATTAAGACATTATTCAAAGGTAGATACATTCCAAGACATAGACTTTGGGAATTTTTCACTGAGGAATATAGAGTAGAGGAGGATAATGGAAGCACCCATCCCAATTTTTAGAGAAGATATTTCAATTCCCCTATTGTTTTTTCATTATTTTAATTTTAAATTTCAATTATTTTTTTAATATTGATTTGATTTTGCAGGTAATATTATTATTCTCATGAAATTTTAATTCTATATATTTCATTCTATCACTTCTTTCCATCATTTTTCTTAATATTAGAATCATTCAGTAAGATTAAATATGAATATATATATATATATATTTTTTCACACCTATTAGATTTATTTTCAAAACTTCAGAAACAATTTTTGAGATTTTTTCAATTGATATTTTCTTCAAATACCTTCGCTAATTGAGTGATTTTTTTAGTGGATATATCAAGGAATCATTCTTATATATCTTTAATCACTTAGTGATGAATATTATTCAAAATATTTTTTGGGATTATAATTCATTAAAATTACATTTAAATAAGAAATATATTTCAAATAGTTATATTTTAATTCCCCAAGAAATTATCCCTTCTATCTATCTCTATCATCTTTCTGATATTTTGTTCCTATTGCTTTATGATTGTTCCAACAGCATATATTCTTAAAAAAATAATTTTTTCACAATTCATTTTACATCATTAGAAAATTTAAAAGTAACAAAATATTTTTTTTACTTATTAAAGTGTACATGTTTTTGAATTTTGGATGCCCACCCATCCATGTGGGTTCGACACCCTTTGAACTGCTAAACTGTAGTATGTAGGAGTTTATAAATAATTAAACTAGGAGTTATTTATGACGTATGAATCAATATGGATAAAAGAAATTAAATTCCCATGAAATAAACTATCCAACACATGATATTGTGTTGGAAAGTGTAATATTTTTTTGATGGTATTAACAAATTTTCAATGTGGTGAAATAGTTGCGAAATACGGAGGCCATAAAATCCTAAAATAAATCAGGTCACATAAAGATATCAACATGTGGAAAAGATGATGGCTTGAGCTACACAAGGATGGTGGTTTCTCAATGTACTAATAGCTAGGGTAGGAACATAAGGTAGTGGATGCATTGAGCTTGATTGATCAATGAGTTCTGACATAAATGTGGATAGAGAGGGATCTTATGTTCGTGGATCTAGTAAAAATAGATATGGGAATTACTAATAAAGGAAACACATCACAACTTTTTCAAATGATTTAGAGACCATATTTATTATAAAAGATAAAAAATTATTAATCTAATGGTAATATATTTTAGAATAAAAATAGATCCCTGAATGATGAGAATTTCGCAGGATTCATTTGTGAATATAGATTCAAAAAAATTTAAAAGAATGTATGTTTTCCATTAAAAAATTTGCTAAAAATGGAATTATTGGTTGGTGTTCATACCTAAAATATCTCTATACAACATTATAATACTAAGATGTTTTGGTATTTGAGGGAACATTTTTAGTGGGATTACATGAATCCCAAAATTTATGATTATGTAATAAGATGATTTGTTTGTAAATCAGTGAAGGTTGAGAGATAGTTTCATAGAGGAGTTAACAAAACTCTTTATATTCCTATGTAAAAATGAGATGATATTACTATGTAATTTTCCATAGGACTACCACATAATCTTATATATAATGATCTAATATATTTTTATTATTGATCAACTTGAAAAATTATGACTTTTTATCTCTATAATATAATATTTACCTCATGAGTTACTTGTTAGGATTTATATTAAAGATGATGTAAGACTTCATGGAGTGTCAGTTTTGATTATTTTTTATCATGAGCCCATATTTACATCAAATTTATGGAAGATAATTTAAAAGGTATATGAAATTGTTATTTACCTTTGGTAGGGATTTCTTATAATAGGAGTTTCTATTCAAATATTCAAATTGTGTTGTATGAAGTATTATGTTGAAAGACATGTAGTACTCTATGTTTTTGGGATGATGTTAATGAAAGGAACTATATAGGTATAGAACATGTTGAACGAACAATAATAAATGTAAATACTATTTAGAAACATATTAATATAGATAAGAGAAATAAAAATAGTTTTTTTTTTGACAACTACAAGAAAAATTTGGAATCTCGGGTGGGAGATCATGTTTACTTGAAATTATCTCCATGAATGGGTGTTATAATATTTTTTTAAGAAAGGTAAACTGAGCCCCATATACATCAGAACATTTGAAAATTTGGAAAGAATTATTGTTATTTACTATAATTTTATAATACCATTGAGACTCTCTAATGTACATAATGAGATTCATATATCAATATTAATGAAGTAAATTTTAAACCTAACACATTTTCACACCGATAAATTAATATATTTTGAAATTTATTTATCATACTGTGATGATACTATCCAAATTCAAGATATAAGAGTGTATGTATTTACTAATCAGATGACTTGATTGGTAAAGTTAATATCGGGAATCAATAAAATGGATAAATCAATATGGGAAATATAGGATTTTATGAATAAAAAACACTCTCCCTTGTATATAGAGTGATATCCATTAAAATTTTGATGATAAATGTTTTGTAGTAGGTAAGAATGTTCCACATGGGACTCAATTATAGTAATTCAACATTCTACTGGAATAAAAAATAATAAAATAAAAATTTCAATATTTACAAAAACAAAATTCTTATTTGATAAATTTAATATTTATTTTTATCTTACTTGGTCGAAATAAGCCTAAAATGAATTTTTTTAATTTTCTCTTACAAATAATATTTTATTAAAAAATAAAAATATATTACATAAATATTACTCATCTTATTTACAAAAATTTATTAAAATATATGGAATTCAAATTTAATTGACTATCCCTTTTATATAAATAATGATAAGATCATTTATATGTAAAAAGTTATAATTTTCAAAAAACACCTTTCTTTCAAAAAAACCCTTTTAGTCTAAAAAGGCATAATGTATATCAATTTTTATTAATTAAAATAAACATTAATTATTAAATTCATAAATGAAATTTACATATTCTATAAATCCACATAATTATTATTACTAGTCATATAGTTGATATAAGATCATCTAATACTTAAAAAATGCATTTCATGAAAAACTGTTTCCAATACATTTTGTGAGATTTTTTTTAAATACAATTTTCCCCTTATGTGAGTGGAATTCAGTAAAAGGATACCAAAATATAAAATAATCATTATGAATATTATTTAATATGTTCAACATAATTTGTTTTCAAAATAAATAGTAAATATAGTAAATATTAGGCACCACATTTGCGGTAAAAATAGGTTTAGTGAGGTGGTCAAACAAACAAAAATGGTAAGTTATCCAATTAAACTCAAAAATATTATTGTATGTCCATATTTCAACCTTCTAGATCCCACATTAGAAAATATTGTCATTTGGAAGAATCTAGTTTTGGAATGACTTTATTACTCTGTATTCTTCCCAGAAATTTCCATGTTGTTTCCAAAAGCCCCCTCCCCTACCTATAAAATAAAAACTACTCCTCTCACATATTCACACATCATAAGCCAATTATATCTATAAATTCCTAAAAATATTATCTACCCATAATCCTTATAAACATTATAGATGTGTTTTTATTCCAAAAATATTAACCCTATGTTCTTTAATTAGTTATCCATGGGAGGTTCTTCTAAACAAATGTAATGATCTTCACTAAGCTCTTTGTTTTTTACTTATTCATTTACCAAAATCAATTATGTCTTAAAATTTAAAATAAAATAACACCATAATATCCCATATATTAATATTTAATTATGTTCATGTCATAATACTTATCTATATCCCTCTCTATCAAATGGGAAACAAAGGCATCACTCTTGTGTAGGGTGAACTACCACCTCACATACCGATGTAATTTTCTTTCCATCATCAAATCACATGGATTGTAATAATGATAGAAAAAAATGAATATATATTATGAATATTAAATGATATTAATTATATAAAACTAATATACCCTCAAATTCCTTACCCTTTTATCTATTAAAGGAATCATATCGTCGCTTGTGAGTACATACAATCTACCTTCTCCATGAAGCGATGTGATTCATTATCATTTTAAAATTTCCTGGAATGGTTATAAAAATATATATAATAAATAAAATTTATATTTATAACATTATTATCATTCTAGATATGATTTATCTATATTTGATTCTTTGGAACTAGACCTTCATCAACAAAACATACATTAAGAAACTAGGCAATTAACACCCGAAAGAATATTAATAATAAAAGATTGTTAACAAACTGGTGATAAGATATAATAAACGGATAATATATTTTATTAAAAAAATTAAATTGTTCTGGTATAAATTAGTAACATGTTTAAAACAATTACAATAAATTTTAAATAATGTTCAACTAAAGGGAAGTGTGAGGTAACAGATTTTGTCTCAATTTACACTCTATTGAGACATATTTATTATTATGCACCAATTCACTTTATGGTGGTGTATGTACTACATAATTTTTATATTTAACATTCATATTTATTTATTTATTATTATTAATGTTTTAATTCATCAGTATTTTTTCAAGGGTTTATAATTTAAAATTTACTTCACTAGTAAGATCCTATTTTTGTATAACAACTTCTTTTTAGATTTATTTTATTTCCATTGAAGGAATATTATAACTTATCCATCATATGCTCAAATAATTTTTATATCCACTCTATATTTATGTATATTTTAGATTTTATTCAAAATATTCCTATTTTCAGTAATTGAATCATGTAATGAAATGTTTAAAAGAAAAATATATTTTATCAATATTTTAATCAAATATATTTTTATTCCATGTCCATGTTTTTAAAATTTTCTTTATAAAAGTATTTTGTTTTTGAGGTAGAACCCCTGACCATTTATTAAGATAAAAAAAATAATAGGAATCAAACATTACAGACCCAACACAGTCACTAAAAATCCTCACAATCACACCCCTCACCACCTCAATGATAAACAGACTCTTCCTCAGCCTCTGTTTTCCACAAAGAACTCTCATAGTTCTTCAGAACCTTTCCATACTTCCTCATCAGATTCAACTACTCAGGCTCAAGAAATTCATTTGGAGATTGCATATTTCTGATAGTAAATCTAGTATGCATCATCTTTTCCAAAAGGGAGTGGTCCATCATCCTCCCTCGCAGAGAAGCAATCGCCTTGTCCTGGATCACCAACATCGCCTTGTTCCCCACTTGGGAAATCTCACTGTATGATGGCCTAGCCATCTCCCCATGATTTTCCTTATCACTTTCATAAAGTTCTCCCCATTTCCCATTGTATTGTCTATATTGATATTGTACTAACTGGTATTGCTGAAACTAATTATTCATATCAATCATAGCCATGCAGTGAGGTTGTTCTTCCATTGTATGTTCCGCAACTATCCCACCTTTACACATTACTGCATCCTCCTTTAACTCATTCTTCATGCTGCCACTACCACATATAGGAGGTATCTGATCCCCAACTTCCATGCCTAACTCTTGAAATAGATTACCCGTGGGTACGTTGATCAACACACCACTAGAAGCATTACCCTGACCAGTACAGTTGCCTACAAGATCCATACTTTTGTTCTCCTTACATCCAGAATACCTCATCTTCTTCACATCGGGGGAAAACCATTACATGAGATCCAATTCAGGAATCGAAGCAGACCCATGCTTACCCTTTCACATAACACCACCGTTATCCCCTTCCCTCTGAGTATCTGCACCAAAATTAGACCGACCGATTTGAACATTGACATCCCTCTCCTGCACAACAGATGCCTCTGTCTCCTCCTGAAGATCTGCATCTGTATGTCCATCTAAAGGGAATTCCACCCCACCATCACCAGAACCTTTGGGATCAAATGCCTGCAGGTCATTCCCCCTATTCAGATCCTTCCTAAGCCGCGTGAACACAGCAGACACCAAGGAGCTCGAAGGAGCACCCATGGATGTGTCAACAGACAACATGCCCCAAGGTCCCAGATTGCCTATCTCAGTATCAAAACCGTGGGTCTCTAGTTCTCTACAAAAGAGCTCATTGCCGGTGGCCTCCTGATCTGGAATCTGACATGACATCTCGAGCAGGAATGTCCCAATCTCTTGCAGCTTGAACAATAATCAACCCAAGATTCATACATAACAACTTTCTTCCATAGAAATTACACTCCAACTAAAATCTAAACCCATTCCACCGGCGGTCTAGAAACGTCCACCTCAACGCAGCACCGGGGGTTAATCGGGTGGCTCAGGGTAGATGTACGCACATCGGAGCATAAGAAACAACCTATCATATTCCCAAGCATACAAAATTTGGCTGGATTTTGAAAGGGTAAAGGCATATTGGGGAGACTTACCCAAATCAGAAGGGAAGTAGGATCCCAGTTCTTACATCATTCAATCATCCATCGAAAAAGAAATAATTTACAGCCGTTGCAGCGTCGAGGGGCGTTGGACCAAGCATGAACCAGGTCTTCATCGGAGGAAAAACATATCATTAAATGTCGATTATCAAGGAGACCAACCACTGCTCGATCCCTCAAGTCCAATTTGGAAAAGACACATCGATCATATTCATCAACAGACGGCCTTCGCGAGTTGAATCGAGCCACCAGGGTCAGATCAAGGTGCTTCGTCACTTCAGAGAACTCCGACACCGAGATCGAAAGATGAGGATTCCCAAGTTGAAGATCAGGCGCCTTCGGGTTTAAAGTAATAGATGGAAAATCTGGAAGAATGTTAGGGTTAGTAAAAGGCACAAAGGGAGTCTGGGGCTTCAACGACAGTATAACTGAATCATCCTCCCCCCTCCTGCTGCCAGGAAGGGGGGGAAAGTCATCACGGAGCATGCACTAGGGTTCCCGCATTTCTAACTCTGAGAAGTTACTTATTGAGAAGGGGAAGGAGATCCCCAAATGTATTTTTATATACTCAAATTATTTATTACGGAAATTTTATGTGTTCCTTGAATTTAAATTTTTTAGAGGAATATTTCTACTACTTTACAAAAGTGATGTTTTTGATTTTATTTACAAACAACCAAATTGAATGATTTCTTAACATATACGAAGATAACAGACATCCCCTCCACTGTAACCATTTTATAAAATTTATATTATTATATATATTTTCATAGATTTTAAAAATAAAAAATTTCATGAATTATTATATTAATATTTCACTTCCTTCTCCCTTATTCCTCTAAAAAATGATTATTTGTCAATAAAATAAATTACCAATGAACTTTTGGCCACCTCTCATCTATTGATTAACTTTTTGATTATTATATTTCTCTTGAGATAATCACATTCTTGTGATAAATTTTTATTAGACATTAAATTTATCATAAATATCTATATTCTTTATATAATGTATATGATTATGACAAAAACTATATACCATTTTAAATATAGTATTCACATCGAATGTTATTTGATTAACTAGGGAAATAAAAAAATGAATTATTTTTTCAAAATGGAAATTTATTTATAAGGCCTTTTATTCAGGTATTAAATCCATCATTAAATATGTGAGTAATTATTTGGAAATGCAGTGATGGGTGGGGAATGTCATTATATATCCCCATGGTGCATCAACAAGTCTCATGAGAAAATTGAGTTTTCTAAATTATATGGGGTTTTATCTATAGTTTTAAACTTTTTTGGTGAAAGTCCATGGAGTTATTGATATCATCATTTATGAGATTACGAAACCCAATTTTAAGAATTACCATCAATGAGAATTCAGTTATTATTTACCATTAGAATATTTCATTGATATTACCCATGGGTTCATTTTTATTCTCATGTTATTAATTAAATATCATGTTTGTTTAGTTATGTACCATGCCACCTTAATTATTACTTCACTAATCATCATTTTCATGATAATGATTAAATGGAATGTTTGTTTAGTTTTTTACCATTCCATTTTTATTATTCCTTATATAATCATGAAAGTCAATTTATTTATTAAAATGGATATGTGTTCAGTTATTTAACTCCCCATATTTAATATGAATTATATATTCTTGACAACTTCTTTTGAACATTACTATAGCTAAAAAATTGAGACCACCCTTATTTTTGCTCATTCCCCGTGATATGAAGAATAATTAATTGAATAAGTTTTTGGATGTTGAATGCTTTCGATTACTATATTTCATAATTTATCCCCCATTTAAAATAGGTATCATGTATATATATTGTTCTCAAAAACTTTTAAATTAACCAGTATTTCAGGATCTGACCCCTTGTATATATTCTAATGTAATACAGTATACACTTCCTCTAGGTCACTAGAGTCATGGTTGTTATAGATGTTCTTTGATTCCTTTCTAATTTATGTATTATGAACTTCTAATACTTATTCCATGACTCATGATTATGATCTACGAATTATTGGGTCTGAATTTAAATGTTAATCTCATATTCCCATACCTTTATGCTCATGATATTCTTACATGTTATCATTGATTTATATCTCCTTAGTTTACCTTTATTTTTCATCTAAGGTCACCCTTTCTTATGATTCCTTTTATTAGGATATAAATAAATGTTTTAATTAGGATAATTATAGTAATGTTTCTAGTTGTGAATATCTTAATGGGAGATAATTTAGATCATTAGTGTACATGTTTTTTATGTATCCAGGTTTCCATAGAAAATAAACCTTTATAGTTCTAGTATGGGCCATAATGATATTTAATTAATATTCATCAAATAAGCTATAATAGTTATTTATATAATTCTTTTCTCATCTCACTTATATTAAATAAGAACCAATGGATTCGTGCATTTGAGATCAATACATGGAGATGCTATCAAGGGGGAAATATAGGTATGTTATTGACTTAGTTTCTTGAGGAATGCACCATGAGTTCTTGAGAATTTGTATCAATGATGGTATAAATGGAATTATATTTTAAAAATATATGTGGGTTGGTTTAGATTTGTTTTGATATAATATTATAGCAATGGTTTTATGACTTGGGTTTTGGAATTATATAATAAAGTGGTGAACATGTGAAGAATAGTTTCATGTATAGGGAACCCAAATTTAACGATAAGTGACAATAGTATTTTTTTAAGAAACATTTTATGGATTTTTCATAAGGTGTGGTTATTATATTTTGATGATGTAAAACTCATGAGTTCATCATTTAGGGTTTAATTGTTTTTCATAGTGGTTCACATGATACGGTTCTTGTTGAATTTATGCTTAATGATAATTATAATGGAATATTAATTTTATGAAGTCCACCATCGACTATTTGATGTTTTGACCATATTTATCAATTAAATATTACATAGTGTTTTGGGTGTCAGTTTTTTAAATAAAGTAAAGGGAGTTAACTGACATTGTTTTTTATCACTTACGTGATAGTGATATGGCCATGTCCATACTTGAGTTCATTAATGGATATAGAGAACTTTAGGCCTATTGGTATTTTTTTTAGTGACAAAATGATGATCCTAAGGTGGGAATTGATGTATTAGTCATAGAAGAATGACCCTTATGTTGTAATGGATTTAGGCTTGTAGAAGAAATCATGGTGAGGTTGTGGTTTCTTAGGTGTTCTAGTGTGCAATGAAATCAATTCATTACTGGATTACTCATGAGATTCATAGGTGAATCGAGTATGATCATGATCGAATCCAGAAATTGGATTTGAGATTTTTATTGAATTATATGATCCTCAAGAGCATGGATTGAAGGTTTGTTAGTTCATATGGCAGGACACGTCAATGATTTTGATGGATTGATGATCCAATTGTGGAATTACACTAAATTTTGGGCAAGTACTTCAATGAGCATGTTTGGAAGATGACAACATGACTTGAGAAATAAAGACCTTATAATCACAAATGTAGTGATCCATATGGGGATAAAACTAAACATTTTAGGATGGATCAATCAGAGGTAGTTTGATATGCTTTTTCATGTATAATTGGATGTGGTAAGTTATAAACCAAATCAAGATCATGGTTTTTGATATGATAGGTGAATTTTGGGAAATAAATCGGTCTTTCAAGTTAAAGGTTGGTTCTCTTATCTTTCATGGACAATAGTTATGCATCTATATCAAAAAATATTTGGAAAAGATAAAAGGGATCAGTAAGTGACTGATGTTCTCCCATGTGTTTTGGTAGGGTAGTGTGAAAACAATTATGGTAACCTCATTATAATGTGAATACCCTCATTAGAAAATTTCAATGTTGGAAGTACGATAACATTAGAGTTGGATATAATAAGATATTAACTATGGTGGGAAGAACTATAAGATTAATGTTGGATTGGAAAATGATCAGATCATGCTCTGGGAGGGGAAGTCTCAAGAAATCAACTTTCAAGTGTTTCTAAAATGGTAACTGGAATTGGATGAAGTTTTTACTATATGGGAAAATAGAATTGGAATCATTTCTTTGTTGTGCTTGGGGTGTTCTGGATCATAATGTGGCCAATTGAAGAGGCATTAATGACCCATGTTGTTCATTTTGTATGGTTTTGGGACCATGAGGACTTCTCAGATATGATAATTGTTATGGTGGAGAGTTTGTTGTGTCCCATTTTCATATGGGTGCAAAATTTCATGAGGTAACTAGAAAATTTCATTTTAGGGGTTATGGTATTTTGAGAATAGAGACTCAGAATAAAGTTTATATGGTTTTAACATCTCTTTATGATTTTTTTAGACTTCATATGATTCTTATATTGTGTCTTGATGACTCAGAGAATCCTCAGGATATGTCAGGGAGTCAGATACAGAAGACCGCTGATTGTTTTGTAGGTACCATCAGATCATAGATGGGATTTAATGGGTGTAGACTTACATTTATTTTCCCTTCTATTTAAAGGGAATTCCACTCATTCCCCTCTTCTCTGTGAACATGTTTGGGGACTCAATCCCCTCCTTATCCTTTCATCCACATTGAATTTTGTGTGTTTTAGAGGGAATTTTGAGGCGAATCACGGTATATGATCACCTTCGTCAGTTTTATCTCTTCTTATTAATCTTCCCCAATTTGTTTTCCAAATTTTGGGATTTTATGTTGATTCCACTAGATACTTTTCGAATTAATCGACTCTCATGGTTCTTTTTTTATACTTCATAGAGGATGCCCCGAGATAGAATCAATGTTTCTTTTTTCATCGTTTAATGAAATTGTATTCACCCAATGAATTATTCAACGATTTTACTTTAAATTAAATTAAATTACATATTTATTTTTAATTTCATGTTTCTTTCCACTTGAGGTAGTGTCAATGATGTGAAATAAGCCCTTCGGGTGCCATTGGATGTGGATTCAGTGCTGCAATGGTATTTGGTATGAAATTTAACATTATGTATATTTTGTTAGAAAAAATTATTTAATTATAAATGGTAATAATTAATTGAGTATGATGAATTGGTTTGACATAGGTATTGAGAACATGTGATGTGACTGGTTAATTCAAGGATAACCCGAGTGAAGTCAGATATAGATTTTATTTGTGGTGTAAAAATGAATGTGTCTTCAAAATATCGTGGGTGATCAAACATGTTAAACCTATGGTTTATATGATTTTTGTTATTTTTGGATGTTTATAAGATTACCACTATAGGTGATTACGTTTTGGTTAAATAAATTAATTAAATATAATTAAATGTTTAATATAAATTAAGATGTGAAATTGATTGGATTCCATTAGCGAACTGAGCTAAGTGTTATGGCCCATGGGTGTACTTGTGCACTGATCCAATCCCTCAACCACTTATTATCATGTATTTAAACTTTGATATTCCATGTGACTTTTAGATACATTAATGGTAGTGACCAAGCCTTATAAGACATAGTGTCCCAAGAGTAGGAGCCTTTTCCTCCTATTGAGGTAGGGGTGTTTTGACATGAGATGACTTACCTAAGTGGATCAGGGGAGACTTATAAGACACCACAAAGAAGAAGGTGGGGATTTAAATAGATACCTTTTTTTGTATAAAAATTAAAGGTATTTAGTTATTCCTAAAATTTAATGGGATCGTAGTATTGTTTGATAGTGATCAAACCTTATTCCCCTTAGTGGTTACATAGCCTAGGTGGATGACTATAGTATGGTCTGTGAATGGGTTGGGTGAGTACACAAATTTAGTGGGACCATGAAACTAAGATGGAACATGCGACATCTCCCTAGACCATTGTTTAATTGGAATACCTTTTTATGTCAATAAGTGGTTTTATATGTTTACATCGTCGATAAGAATGACATTCCTAAGTGATTGGTGTTGGACTAAGAGAACATTTGTAAATAAGGTTTCAAAGAAAGAATCCATTACATTCACACTATCCTAGACGATCATAATATGGATGAAAAATATTTTCTACTAAACCAAAGTATTTGATTGGGTTCCCTATATTTAGACCAAAATTGAACGGGTTCGTGTGGTTGGGTAGTGATGGATTCCAGTGTCACCGTGGAACCCACACCGAAATGTAATCCTAGTAAGGCTGAGATGATGATAGCAGGATTGCGAATTCAACCAAATCATTTTTTATTTTATTTATATTTATAATTTATTAAATAATATTTACTAGGATTCCTGTGAATTGTTCATTGGGACTAACAATATTTTGATTTTCAAGGATATGTGAAAATCACCTATTTGGATGGATGAGACCATAAAAGGGAGTATTATCATGTCATGTCTCTATAATAAATGGGATGTAATTCATGAAAGTAGGAAAATAGTACAATACATGTATCAAAATAAAAAAATACCAAAATAAACTATCTCTAGATAGCATCACGAGCACAGCTCGGACCTGTGCTCCCCTTGTACTATGAAAAAATCATATCAAGGATCATTAAGTGTGAACTTTCCCCTATCCCTATTAGTGTAGATGAAGTTTTTCCGTGTACCCAATGGTAGCCCAAAAAGGGTGTGAGATAACACTCAATAGGCCTCCACCAATGGTGTCTATAGCATGTACAATTCATGTATAAAAAATAGATAAATGTTAAGTCTTTCACTTGTATAATGGTAAAAAATGAAAAGTGTCAAATGAATAAGGGATCATGTCAAGGGAAATATTTGTCTCTTTGAACAGTAACCAAGCACCCATAATAATGGACATTTTAATTCATAAAAAAGAAGGATTAATTTTGACATTTCTAAAAACTCTACTCAACTACCCAAACCCGATCGATCTATAAAGAATACCAAAATATCCACAATGACCACACCAAGTTGTCATGTGTCAGGCATGAAAGGGATGGATCCAGGGTATAAATGACTAAGGAATCCTAGTCGAGTCCATGGATAATATCTATGAAAACTCAGTAAGGACCTCGGTGAAATACAATGAGAAAATTCAAGGAGTTCTAAGAATGCTAGACCCAAGAAGTATCACAGTCCATGGAATCCTAAGGAATTAAGTTCCATGGAGTAGAAATGTCTACATCATCCACTTACATAACCAATATGGATCTATGGATAAGAAATGTATATAGAATCCAATGGATCTAGTATCTGAGGAGTAGAAATGTGTATAACATTCACTACCATTATCAATATCCATGGAGTTGAAATATCCATGTAATCTTATTGTATTAAGATCCGAGGATAAAAAATGTCCATTGAATTCACTACCATAACCAAGCCATTCATCAGTATATATCACTTAGTAATCACAAATAATTCATGAATTCATCCAACTCATTAATCATTTTTCATTTAAACACATTAACCGATTAATTCCGCATTTACCATTCATGTAATCATATGGAAAAGAGGCATAAACCCTCTAATATTAATTATTTCAGTTCTAATTAAATTTTTTATGGCCCCCAATAAAGTTGTTGATCCCACACACACCCAAAGAGGTAGTATATGATGTAGAAAATACATAAAAATATATCAAAGTTGGAATGTGTTTTGGTGAACAACCTATATCCATATAATGGTACTAGTGTGAATCCAAAATAGGTCCCAAATAATTTAAATGATAAATTAATTTAATTTTAGGGGAAGCTCTGGAAATTATGGTGTGAGTCATAATGACAACAAGGTATATCAAACACCAATATTTAAGGGAAATTTATAGACCACCTACCATATCCTTGTAGTATAACACTCGTCCAGTATTAGCCTCTGATTATGGATAGATCTGAAGAAAATTGAAAATTTTATGAAGGCTTTGAAAATAGGGATTATGATCCTACACAAAAATAACCTTTTCAAGGACAATAGAAACATAAAAAGGTGTAAAATTAGCAGATAACTCACCATCATGCATCTAAAGAGACCGAAGATAAGAGAATCGGTGTCTGGATCATAAAGATATCACAAACCCTAGGTTAGGATTCTAGGGAAGAGCTCCTTAATGGACCACCTATGCATAAGTGATGTGGGGTGAGGTCTTATGCCAAAATTTGGGGGGCCTTCCTCTTATTTTAAAAACTATACATGGGTATTTACACAACAACTAAATTTTTTACATGTCATGTGATGCCTAGGGTCTTCCCCTAGGTAAAACACTTTACACATCATGCACATTATTTCCTATGAAATTAAACACAATGTATTGAATACACACCATCTACGAAAAATACCCATCAAGTAATTATCAAGCAGCCAACCTACATCCCTCCTTCCTCTTCATCCCTAAAAAACCCATCCAGCCCTTATTCCCATCATTAGTGTCTAAGTAAAAAACTAGAGATGAAACAAAAATTTTATGAAGAATATAAATGGTTATGTACCACATTGAAAAACCTAGGATTTTATAATCATCCTCTGTTAATATAATTCATCCCTGAATTTCCCTTCCATGGGTTTTCAATAACTATTTTAGAATAACTATGGCCTTCGGACACATACCTAGGCCTCCATCTCGCAATTCTAATAATGTAAATGGTTCTGTTTCCAAATAAACAGTACTAGAGGAACTGACCATCCTTATAAAACCTTCACAATCAAATAAAAATATGTATAGGATGCTTCTCGAGTGATACATCTACCTGTAACTCAACATCATTCAACTTTAGAGTATGAGATGGGTTTGAGTGATAACTGTGTTGTTGAGATACAGGTAACATGTTTTGCATTCATAGATACCTCTGAGGTAATAGAAATTGATAGTCTACTAGACCAACTCTCTCTAAAATCTCAAATAGACTAACACATTAGAATTATAGTATACCCTGTATCTAAACACAGTTATGTCCTAGCCTCAGTGAGATGTGTAAAAAGACCTGATCCTCATCCTCAACCACTATAGGTCTTTGGAATTGATCAAAATAGGATTTCTCTCTAGATTTTTTAGTAATCATCTACTTTCTGATCAATTGAACCAAATCTAATGTCTCTTGCATAAGAAAAGGTCTGAGTAATGATGCATCCCCTTCCTCTAACCCACACAGAGGTTATCACACGGACTAGAGTAAAAATACTCATAATTTTCCAATTTTATAGTATCATGATAATAATTATTGTAGGTCAATTCTTCCAAGGGTATATTCCTCTCCAAACAACCCCAAAAATCAAGGATGCATGTTCTATGAATTTTCTCTTGAACCTATACAGTGCTTTATGGATATCCATCAGTCCTTAGGTGGTATTTCATTCCCATAAGAACTTGTGTACCCAAATCCCTCTGAAAACCTTTCCAAAGTCAGGAGGTAAACCAGATTACCTTATCTGATATGATGGTATGAGCAACTCTATGAAGGTGAAAAATCTTATTGAAAGGATAGTCTCCCAAGATCATCTACTAATAATGTCTCTCTGATTGGTAGGAAATGGGAAACCTTCATTTGCATGTCCAAAACAAACCATAAAACATCAATACCTCATAGTGACCTCGAACAACCAGTCACAAAGTCTATCACAACATCTTTCCATTTTCACTCAAAATGGGTAATGGGTAAAAAATCTCAGCTAGCCACTGGTGGTAGGCCTTCACCTACTGATAGGTGGGAACACCTTATGAAAAAGTCATCTACCTCTCATTTCATCTTCGACCACCAATACTAGTAGTGTTAATCACAAAACAACATAGTGGCTTCAGGATGAAATATCCAATATGAGACATGAAACTCCCAAATTAGCTCTTCATGAATGAATTCTAGAACCCAAATGTGATAATGAATGCATGGTATTTCATCCTCACCAATGGTCCAACTTGGAGGTGGGTCCTCTCCTTTCACACTCTCCAATAGGATTGCGCCCTTAGAATCTGGTAACTATCACATCCTCAATCTATCAATAAAATTGTATGTCACTACTAATGATTATAGAAAAGTATAGTCAAGACTATCCAACACCTTCATGTGTTTCTTATAGAATAAGGCCATAAGTTTCCACTTTCCACTGGAGGCATGGACTACATGTATCTTAGTCCACCTTTTTAGTGCATCACCAAATCCATTTATCTTAATAGACATATAGGCATGATTAATGTCAAATAAATGAAGGTATTTAACCGAAACTCATTGCCTCACATTCATTTCACACTATGTAAATATATACTCGAGGCTTTTATGGTCCATGTACACCGCAAAACACTCTTCTATTAAATAATGTCTCCAGCAACACAAGGCATGTACAACCATTTCTAACTTAAGATCATATATCAAGTAGTTCCTCTCATGTGATCTCAACTGATGATACATGTTTTCCACAACTCACTTCTCATGCATCATTAATTCTCCTAGACTAATACCTAATGCATCATAATATTCCATATAGCTCATGCCTGGTTCTGGAAGAATCAAGACCAAAGAAAAATTCAGAGTCCCTTTTATCTCCTGAAATAGATGGCTCATAGGTATTTGACCCTAAAAACATTACTCCTTTCTTATTCATGATGGTCATATGTGATTATAAGAATGATAAGTCTTGTATTAAACTCTTGTAATATCCATCTATCCCGAAGAAACTCCACATGTCAAAGATGTTCTGTGGTTGATCCCAGGAAAATAGAGCTCTCACCATCTCTAAGTCCACTGATACTCTAATATGTGGGATAATATGTCCCAATAAGTGAATCTTATGCATCCAAAAGTGGGTATTTTTAATATTATCATATAAATTATGCTCTCTCAGTGTATCCATAAAAATATCAAGATGTTTGGCATGGTAATGTAAATTTTTAGAATACAGCCAGTTATATTCCATGAATACCACCACAATTGAATCCATATATAGGGGAAAACTCAGATCATCAGTTCAATAAATATTTATGGAACATTCATGAGACCAAAGACCATAACCAAATACTCATATAGATCATACGTTCTATGAAAACTAGTATGAGGTATGTCTGCTGGTCGAACACATACCTAGTGATAACTCAACCTTAAATCAATATTTTATAATACCTGATATACTCAAATCGAGTCCAAGATATCTTCTATACAAGTTATGGGATATCCATTCTTAATAATTAAATGGTTCAATTTTTGTTAATCCACACATAGTCAAAGAGTTTCACCATAATTTTTCATAAAAAGGACTAGTGAACCTCATAGAGATGTATATGTTCGTATAAACCCCTTTATCTCCAAATCATCTAGGTTCCCCTTTAGCTCCTAATAATCCATATAATCCATCCAATAAAATGTAATATATACTATTGAAGCTCCTGGATCTATCTATATATTGAACTCTACCTATTTCTCTAGAGGTAAACAAGAAAATGCATCCCAAAAAGCATCACTGTAATGATAAACCACTGTAATAAAATCTGCCCGATGCATTCCCTAGTCATCCATATTTAAAATAGAAATCGTGGATTTCATCCTACCCATCCCATGATAATATAGTATAGCTTATCTCACCTGAAAATTAAATTCATCCTTGTAAATGAAAATCCATCCCAATAGTTATGTGAAATTCACCCTACGATGATATAAATAAACAAGGAACCATTAATAAATTAATCATTCCATCCTGAGTATGGTGTCAAACTCTCTCTACCTGTGGAAAATAAGATTTAGTATGAAGTGACACCAAAAAATATTCATCGGAACTCCCAGAAATAGAATACACCCTCTATTATGATCCCCAACAGAGTATCGAGTGTCATGATGCCATCACAAAACTGAATATCAAGCATGATCCTCTCTAAAGTAGGTACACATATAAATATATGAAAATCAATAGAAAAAATAATAAATAAAATTATAGAGGATACTAATATCGCAACTCTCAATATAGTTTCCTTGATGTACTACTACATATGTGAATGTTTTACAAAATACATCTGCACTGAACTATGACACTATGAAAGAACTTCCCTACCCATAGGGGGACCACTCCATTGTTATAGTAAAATTGGTTCCTGGATGCCTCAACCATTAATAAAACCTCACCTAGAATAAAGGTTAATAATTTATCTTTCATATTCATGTGGAGCTATAAATACAACTCCTAAACCTAGATTCAGAGTCTATACCCTTCCACTAACTGACGGCAGATAGTTCTTGAAAAAACATTATACATGGACCATCCTACAATATACTCAGTACTTTAAAGGGTTTCAATCACACTGACTCCTCATATGTCCATATCTTTCCACACTGATGATAGAGGAAATGACTAATAGTATTAACACCTTGTTTGGTATTACCCAAATGACAACCCTAAAAATAGTGCTTTTATCCAGCTAACACTAAAACAATGTGTCGAGAGGCTGAACTTACCCACTCTATATCACCATATTCCCTTAGATTCCTTTTATGAATAAGATCATAGTTCACATTATCTTTAATAGTATTTATCTGAAACATGTTTACCTATGATAAAATGATATCCTTGAGAACTTCCTCATAACATCTCACCCTAGATGGCTCATCTGCATGAAAAATAAGCACAAAAAACAAATATGTCATGAGTATCACTCTCTTTTTTAGAGGTGTCTCCAGATGCTTGAAAATTGATAAGGTAGGATCAATCCACTTCTCATTAGCCTATGGACCACCATACCAAAAAAACATGGTTGGATACTACTTCTGCAACAGACACATCAGCACTATGATAGTCTTGTAAGGTGGTAGGTCTCTCTGAATGGTCTTCATAAAACGTATGAAACTCTCTTAAAACTAGGAATCTGAACCTATATTTGGTACAATTGGTTATGCCTCACATGGAACTACATGATTTTATACTAATAATCTAGTTCCAACCACCTCTGAAACATGGTCGTTGACAGCGTCCTAGTGCACAACTGGAGATCATCGTGGTGGAACTTCTCTACAATACTAAACACAATCCTCAAAAAAGAATCAAATGGAGAACAAATCTCAGATAAAATAATACAATATGTCAAATCCTCCTTGTAAACAAGTCACACCCATCTTTCAGTGTCTCAATCAAGGACTACGTAACATGAATATCCATAAAAATCGCTAGAGACACCACCTACTTCCACCTTTAATGTCGGGTCTAGGTCAAGCTCTTTGTTTCACAACAAGGGTCCCGATATATATCTAATGATTAAATTTCCATTTATTTAGGTTTAATTTCATTTGGATACATATTTATTCAGTTTTTGTAAATGTTTCAACCAAATGTATCTCCACTTCCAATGCATAAGGGCCCATAAACATTATAAACTGAAATGTGGAATCCATTTAATCCTAAACCTAACGCGTTCCAGTCCATTCCACCAATGGTCCATGAAATGAAGTTCCATAATATAATACTTAGAGTTTCTAATTTATCCTATATAGGAAAAAACATTTTAGGTTATGATGGGAACTCTATATGCTGATTTTGTTTCTTAATTCCAAAAAAATATGTTTACCAAAAAACAATTTTATCACACAATCCACACATAATAAATATACTACAGTCAAGAAATGCATCCTATATAGAATGAAATATACATGGAATGTGAATATTGTAAGGTTCCTAAAATGATGCATGATATAGAATTCCCTCAACTCATCAGGAAAAGGTAAAATTCCTAATTATATGGAACATAAATCCTCGAGCGAGGCATTCAATATTGGAATAAAATAAATTGAAATTGAAATATTATAGAACAAAAATTCAACATTCCATGAAATGTTGGTTTTTCCTATATACGGGTTAGATACACCGAGGAATAGCTCATTAGAAATTTCTAATTAATTCCAAATAACATTTCTGTAGACTAAAAATAGTAAATCAGTAAAACAAATTCCCTAAATGAACTTTATATTTCCCCAACACAAGAGACACTAAACGATGCCATGAGATGGTAGGTGACAAGACCGCAAGCATGACTCCCTTTATACCAGAGGTTTTTGACTAAAATTAGGGGTCTAAGGTGGTGTAATAGGGTGACTATACCTTCTTGGTCAAAGAAACACAACAGTATCACAGGTGAATAAATAAGAAGAAAAATATTACAAATGAAGATAGAATATAACATTTATAAGCCTATAGTAATAACAAATCCAAATGAAATGTCATGTAAAATTTGATGATCATGTCATATATCAATACAAATTGGTAGGGGATATATAGAAATATGAAAATTGTAAAATAGATATATCAAAATACCAAAAGTACAAAAATAAACTATCTTCATATTTCATCACGAGCAAGGATCAGTCATGTTCTCCCCTACTTCTATGTAGAGATCATATCAAGTTTCATAATTTGGGTATTTTCTTTAGTCGCTAACTAAATCCTTGAAGTTTTTCTGTGTACCCAATAGATGCCCAAATTGGGTGAAAGATAACACTCATATGGCCACCACAAGTTGTTTCTATAGCATGTACAGTCCATGAATAAACAATGAATCATTTTCAAGTATATCACAGGTATAATTGTAAAAATAAAATATTTCAAAAGAATAAGTGACCATGTCCAGAGAAACATGGATCCCAATTAACAATAACCAAGCACTGATAACAAGGTAAACTGTAATTCGTAAAAAATATGGTGTGATACTATCCAGTCAAACAATTTTATACAAATACACATAGCAGGTCTATATATAAGTTATTGAAAAATATCCATAATGGCCATGTTCATCAATAAAGTGTCATACCTAAAATGGACAGATCCATGATATAAATGATCAAGGCATCCTCATATTGTCCATGGATCATCTTGGTGGAAACTTGATAAATAATTGAGAGGAATACAAGGATCATATCCAAGGTCTTCTAAGAAATATGGATCCAAGGAGTTGAAAATTCATTGGTAGCTTATAGAATCAGGATCTAAGGAGTAGAAATTTCCTAGGTATCCACTACCTTAATCAATAAGGATCCATTGAGTATAAATAAACATGGAAACTAATTAAATCAGTATCTGAGTGTTAGAAATGTCCACGACATCCTCTACCATTACCAATATCCATGTAGTATAAATTCCTAGGGAATCTTATGGAATCAGGATCCAAGGTTTAGATAGGTCATTTGATTCCAATTTCATAATAAAGTCATTTACAAATTTATATATCATTTAATAATTAAAAATAATCCATGAGTTCATCCCACTCATTACTCATTTTCCGTTAAGTTCCATTAACCAATTCATTCCACATTTAAAATTAGTATGGTCAGATGGAATGGGGGAATAAACCTTATCCTACTGATTCTTTAAATTATAATTTATTTTATTAAGCCTCCCAATAAAAATTGTGATCTCACACCCACCCTATAGGGTGGTATATCATGAATAAGATATATAAAAACACCATACTAGTGGAACGATTTGATCTCAATGACCTACAACTATATAAAGTTACTAGTGGGAATCCTAAATATCTACCAACCAATTTCGATGATAAATTCCTTTAATTTTAGGAGAAATACTGGAAATTACTTCTTTCTACACAATGGAAACAAGATATATAAAACAGAAAAATTTAAGGGAAATATGTAGACCACCTATAGTATCTCTATAGTATAACACTCATCCAGTATCGTCCTATAATTCGGCCTAGATCAGATGAAAATGGATAAATAGAAAAACTAACTAAAAATATGACATAATAGCATGAACCAAAATAATTCCATCATGGATAATAGGGAATAATGCTAAATAGTAATAGATAATTCACTAGAAGGCATCCAATGAGACCGGTGGAGAGAGAATCAGATTCTAGGTCAATGAGATATCATAATGCCTACATCATCCTTCCATGGGAGAGATCCTTTGTGGTCCTCCTCTGGTTGAGGGAAGAGGGTTTAGGCCTTCTACAAAAATAAGGAGTCCCTACCTTTTATTTTCAAAACTATCCCCATGAATTTAGATGGGGGTGTAAATTATTTACACATCATGTATAGTTGGGGGGTCTCCGCCTGGGAAAAACCATTGTCATGTCATGAATAGGCCTTCCCATGCCATTACATATCGTGTATTGAATACACATCTTTTGAACTAAATGCATGTCATGTAATTTTACTAAATCTAACCTGAACCCCCATTTTCTATTACTTTCCAAAATCAACCCATATATACCATGAGCCCTGGTTTTGGGTCTAATCCTAAAAGAGAACTGAAATAATATTTTATGTAGAATATAAAAGGATATGTAGGTCATTGAAAAACCCATGATCTTTCGAACTAGCATCCAACATATATTGTCAATGTAGAGGTGGATTCCTAAAGGTGGTACCTTGGATACAACATCTTTTCAATGTGATAACTTTTATACATGAATGAATTATACTGATCCAAATTTATCTTACATGGATATTAAATTATTATAACCATAAAAGACAAAAAACCATTACAATCCATGATCCAAAGGTTTGGGGTCTTGGAAAAATTAGGACCATACACCACTTATACATAATAACAAATAAAACTTTATTTATAATATTAATCTTTTTCCTTATAAAGATCATGTTTTCTTTAGTACATTTAGTCACCTGAGGATATGCATCAAATAAATAAGAGAGGTAAAATCACACAAAGAGGATAAATAAGGGACATGAATCAATTTAACTCTAGTGATCATAATCATCATCATTCGATAATAATAATAGGATCATCATCAAAATTAGGAGGGGAATGTATAATAAATGAATGGAATGTGTAAATTCAGAAAAATGAAACATCATGTCTTAGTGGTCAAATACCAGACATAGTTGTGAACAAAACTAGCATCATTTTCATGCATAATATATGATCATAATCATAACATCATCATTGTGAAAAATTATAGCATCATCATCATTCATAATACACATCATATGATGATATAAATAAAAATATCAATTGAAAAGGAGGGATATATAAATATAGGCCAACCATCCCATGAAAATATTTACATAATCATGCATGCCATAGAGAACGCATGCCAATCAAAGTCAAGAATTATCCAATGTAATGGAATGAATTTAATAATGATTTCATCATTCATTATTTCATGAGTAAACATCATGTTCCAAATTGGAAATGGGAAATAAACATACTGGTATAATTATTTCGATTTTTTAGTGAATTATAAGTAATGAATGATTAGTTAAGACATTTTTTGGAAAGAATAATTTGTTTTGAAAATCATTTTATTTTTCATAAAATCATATTTTAAACATGTATATCTCAAAAAATATAACATAATAACAAAGGAAATACCTTTTATAAATATTAAAATAATACCCACACTAAAATCTTCCATTAAATATCTATATCCTAAAGAAGGTGTGTTCGGTTTGAGAATCCACATACCTTAATTCCCTCATTATTTTGTCTCTTTTGTGCCTCCTAAATAATAAATATAGATTTATTAAAAAATTATTCATAAATTGATTTATATTCATTTATAAAAATATTTATCAATTATAATAATTAAATTAAATTTCTTATTTTTTTAATGCAATCGAAGCATTTTGGTGTCATGTTTTTCTTAAAAAATTACATTTAACATTGATTTCTCAATTTTGTTAAATTTAATTTATACAATAGTATAATTAATTTCCTAATTTAATTAATATTATAATTTCATTATTATATATTATATATATTATAATATCCATCCATGATGATTGTTATATAGAAATGTTTATATAGGTGGGTAGTCATCCATTAATGGGACATTTTCGAAGTGCAGGAAAGGGTTGTATGAAATTCATATTTATTATAAATATGATAGTTATAGTGGGTTAAAATCCTTAATATTATGTTAAATTACTTTGTAATTTATTTTATAGTATATTTTTTTCAAGTGAATTGGGAAATTAAGAAAGAGAAAAAAAAGAGGTAAGAGTTAATAGAAACTTACCCTCCCCTAAGTGTAGCTTCTATTTTATGACACTATAACTCCTTGGTGATTGGAGTTGGTTTGGTCCAGAAGATCCCAGAGTATTTAAGGGGATTCAGAGGGAACATGTAACGACCCATAATTCGGAAAATAAAATTTACCATCTCATATTTTTTTCATATATTATAAATCACCTTAAATTACTTATAAAAAACAATACAAACATTATAAATGAAGAATGAATGACATAAAAGGTATTTATAGAAGTTAAGTAACCTATACTAATGGAATAGTAATATGACCTTTAGAATAATAATGTGACCCTTAAGAATAGTATATCAAACAATATAATAGTAATATCACCAATCAAATTATATAAAATTTTATCCATCCTATGAATTTAAATATGACATAATTATAACATAATTTAAGTAAATAAATGATTAGAAATTGAAAAATTATGTTTTGATATTTTTATAAACCGTAAAAGTTTATTTAAATTTTTTTAATTAGTATAATGACTTAAAAGAAATTACATTTTCATTAAATACATTCATAAATTAATATTTTGTTATATTAATAGTATAAAATAATTTTATAAGACCTTTGATAATTTTTTAAAGTGTCATAAAATCGGTTATAATATTAAATTTGGTATTTTCACAAAAAATTATGTTTTTAATTAGAAATTAAATTTCTAAAATTGAGAGAAATATTTTGATAAAATGGTCTCAATTTTTTAATTCTACTCATTGAAAATGTTTATGCTTATTTTTTTGATTTTTCTAATAAAGTTGTATTTTTGGTGAGTAGTAAAATATAGTAATTTATGGTATATGTGCATTATAAGTTAAATGAAATTTTCATTGAGCCATCTCTGATGTAATCACTATAATATAGAACTAAAATTAAATTTTTTAATATATTTAGTGATAATTCTCAAACTATTCATATTTTTGGGCGAAAATAATAAACAAGCAAATAAAATATTCAAAAGACACCCCTCTCCAACACTATAAAAACCACCCCTCACCACCCCTCCTCTTATACCATCCATGCTTTGAGGAATTAAAATTTATGCCCAATATTCTCCCCAAGACAATCCCCTATGTTCGGTATCCCTTGGTCTGATCAAAATACCCACCCTTATTCCCTAAAGAGGTTCTCAAGGAGGGAAACATCTTGAGGTAAAAACCTATTTCTTTTTATTTTAATATCTTTTCAAGATCTTTTCTATTATTATATTATCATCACATCCATATCCAAAATTGACCTGATATATCTAATATATTATATATAATATAATCTTATTTTCTTAAGGTAATATTTAGTTATCAATTCTTTTCCCACTCCATTTAATCTAAAAATGAAAACATTATCCATAATGTGTTGATTTATCGCATTCAAGGATTAAGAGTTTTCAATTTCCATTAACACTTTTAATGATAGCCATAAAATAATTTTTATGGTTAAAATGTATTATAATATATATATATATATATATATTACATCCTATGTAATGTTATGTAAAAATTATATATACATTATGTTATTTAATAAAACAAAACTAGTTTCTGTTGATTGAAAAGACACCAAAATAATATAAACGATTATCAATAATGTATTATCTAATGTTTCATCATCAACCCAAATAACCAAATAAATTATATATACTTTTAATCTTATTTATGTTGATTAAAAAATTATAACTTTAATTTTCAACATCTATTCCCATTTTACATAACTTCCACACTCATATATAAGTAAACTGATCATGAAAACCAAGAAAATGAACGCTCCCAAATTATAAAATTGTATATTGTAACTCGTAAAAAAGACCATAAAGGAACTCAATAAAATTATATTAAGTTAAATAGATGTATAAATGGATTTCCATTAATTAATTAATGGAATTAATTTTATTATCCAATTCATTAATGTCGGGAGTAGAACTCTTTCAGACATAAGGTAAGGGTTTCATCTCAATCCTCCATTTTCATTAGGGTTATGTTCTCTCCCACTATAAACCAATGTAATTCTTAATTATTTATATATAATTACTATAAATTCTATTTATATATCCCAAAATCCATTATCTATATTATTTCATCTTTCATTTATAGTAAATATATGTTTTTTAGGTTCGCTTCTCTATTCTTCCGGATATGCAAGCCTGATTATGGGAACTTCTTGATTTCATACCCATTTTCATGTACCATTCATAATATGTTTTAAGAATATATTATTTTGTATAAAATAAAAAACTTTTGTCATGAAAAAAATATATTTTTTCATTTCCGGTTCTATATAAACAATTATGAAAGATAAAAATGATTTTCTACAAAAGAACACTTCTTTTCAAAGTAAAAGGGGTATTTCTCTTAATAATTACTCAATTATTTATTAGAAAATTTTCATCCATTTCAAAAAAAATGGTTCCATTTATACTTTATTCATATTGATATATAATTATTATATTCTAGAATATTTTAGTTAATGGTTTATGATCAATTTTATTATGGATGTGTTATTCTGATACCATTCACCATACTACTCAGAATTATTAGTGATTATGTTTAATGATTGGGAAAAGTTAATTACATTTCATATCTATATGTTTTTTATGATTAACCACATTTATATAAGGAATCAATATACTTATTATGTGATGGATGGGGCCATTTATATCCCCTGATTTATCGGTAGGTCTCATGAGACCAAACATAATTGGATTTATCCAAAGCCTTAACCATTTATTTTCTGATGTCTTGATTAAGGCCTTAATGGTATGTTTCTGATGTATAGAATTATGAATTCCCTTATTATGATATTATTAATTAATAATCCATGTGAATATTGTACTTGTATAATATCCATTATTATTCTTCATTCTCATGTGATTATTTATATGGAATTATTTATTTATCTTTTTTTATTACTATATTATGCCCAAGATTATATTGTTATGGAAAGTGGTATTAATAATTCAATATTACTTATTGTTTATATTACCCACCCCTTTATTAATTACTCTTACTAATCATCTGATATCACCCATTTTTATGTTATATTTTCCCTATGATGTGAAGATTTGTATTATGAAAAACATGAAGGAATTATGAAGAATGTTATGGGCGTTTCTATTGGAGTTGTTATGTTTTATTTTGTTTAATGTTTTAATGTTATTATCATGTATGCAATATATATTCAAAAAAACTAAAAAAAATTGCTTGGGATTCAAGTCTTTTATCTATTCCAATGTAATAAAATAAGGCATTGGCACTAGGATACTTGGGTGAGGGTCTTCAGAATTGGTATATAAGAATGTTTGATAAAAACCCTAGAAAATATATTTAGACAACCTATATTAATGAAAATGACTGTAATATAGACATGGTAGAAAATCATAGAAGATAATCCTATAATTTTGGTACTATAAGGATTATGTGGGTATTCCTAGAAATACATCCCTTTTTGGATACTAAAAGTGGGTGTGGTTCTAGAAAAGATATATTTAGGGGTAAAAACTCAGACAAGTTTCTATGGGTATGACTCATGGTATCTTGGTACACAACAATGGGGCTTACTATGCACCTGGTCTGACACTCCTATTGGATATGCTTAGAATAATCTACTTTTTCTTTACAAACCAGTTTCAAGGATTTATAAATAATGAAGTCCCAAATGAAACCATTTTTTATTATTATGATATTCTAAATGCATAAAATTTCAATTTATGTTATGTTTTTTGCTAGTTCGAGATTTTTCATTGTGATTCATAATGTAATTAAGTGTATTAAAATATATATAAATTCGGTTTAGTTGATGGAATGGATACCATATCAACCTTTATATCCCATATATATATTGCCCTCTTATTCAAGTTATTTATGTTGGTATTGGAGCTCTCTGTGGCGGTCAGAAACTTTTAACTATACTAGGATAGATTACTCTAGTTACTAATAATAACCTTACCTGTATGGATCACCCTAATCCATAATGTGGATGGGTAATGTTAAACCACTTTATGCAATAAAAAATTCCATTATTCAATTGTACTACAACCCAATTTTTAGTGGATTAGTGGATAAATTATTTAGGGAAGATATTTCTCATCTTGAGAAGTAATGAAAGGGAGAAGATTATCATGGAAGTCCATTTTCTATAAAGATATTTTGATCGATGGAAGTCATTGATTCAAAATACAATGGTGGAGGAAGAAATTGAAAATATGGAAGGAAAATAGTTTAAGAAAATCATCCTACAAAAATATTTTCTTCGAGAACAATGATCAGATATAGAGAGGCAATTCTTGAGTCTAAAACAAAAAGATGATGAAAAAATTGTGAAGTATGAATCCATCTTTTCAACGTTATAAAGGCATATCTAGGACAAGATACATAATCCAAGGAGCAAGATGGGTCGATTTTATGATGGTTTAAAATCATTCCTCCAAAGTCTATTGGTCAACCCAAATTTTCCATCATATGAAGATATAGTCTCATGATCTATCAAGACAAAGAAGTAATTCACTATCTCTTATAAATTTAAAGGAAATGAAGAGAATAAAAGGGTGGAAGAAGAATGAATGGATAATGTAAAGAATAAAAAACTGAATTTTAAAATGTCTTATAATTGTCTAAATAAGCACCCTGGTGCCTTCTTAAAAGGAAAAAGGACATTGTTACAAGTGTATAGAAAAAGGATACCAAGTCTGCGATTGTTAGGGAAAGAAATATTCTACCAATGTTCAATGATTTAATTTTATGGACATGGGAAACTATGAAAATTATTTTACTAAGAATCAAGGAATATTTACTCAGAAAATGACAAGGGATCAAGTCCATTCTTATGCAATCAAAACTACAGATGCAGATGTTACTAATGATGTGGTGGAAGGTACATCAATTATTTCCTAAAACTTATGAAATGTTTTATTTGATTTTTACCATAAAATTATTTTATATCTTCCATTTTTAACAAAAAAATAGACGTTTCTCTTTTGATATAATAAATGTGTTATCAGTCAGAACTCCAAAGGGAATAATCATTTCAATAAAGTTGTGTCCATCAGTCCCATTTATGACACCTCAATGTGCTTTAGTTTCTAACATCGTCATCATATCTATTATTGAATTTGATATAATACTTAGTATGGATCAGCTTTCATGATATGATGTGAAAATCTCTTACAAAAAGACGGAAATTATGATTGGTGAGGAATATTCAGAATCACTTATCTTTAGAGGAGAAACCTCAACATTTGATTCATATCTAGATCCATGCCTTTTAGTTCTTATAAATGAAATTATTTGGTAGTAATATAAAACATCATATTTGGATGAGTAATTCAATATTCAAATTGATGATGTGCCTATTATATAAGAATATATTGATGCATTTCTAGAAGGTTTACCTAGACTTCCTCTAGAGTGGGACATTTCTCTCTCTACCAATTAAATTCCTGGTGTAAGACCAATATCAAATAATCTTTATATAATCAAAATTTTGGAATTAAAATAGTAGAAAAAACAACTACAGTAATTGAGTAATAAGAGATTTATTTTCCCAAAGGTTTCTTCAAGGGGAGACCCTATCCTTTTTTTCTAGGATAAATATTTATCCATAAGTTTATCAATTGATTATAAACAAATAAATTCTCTTACAATAAAGAAAAAGTATCATATACCACGCATTGATGATTTATTTTATCATCATCATGGATCTAAATTGTTTTTGAATATTGAACTTCAATTTTTATACCATAAATATCATTTGAATAAGGAATATATTCCAAAGACTAAATTTAGAACTAGGTATGGACATTATGACTTTACAGTAATTCTATTAGGACTGACTGATAGAACCACTAATTTTATAAATCAAATTAATAGAGTGTTTAATGCGTATCTTTATGATTTTATTGGGGTATATATTTATTTAATATTAATATATTCTAAAATATATAAGGACCATGAGAACCACTAGTGGGTTGTTCTAGAGAATATTTAAAGAAAATAGTTATATTATAATTTTAAAAATGGGAATTTTGGATTCAAATAGTTTAGTTTCTTGGACATATTGTCTCAAAGGATGAAATCATAGTTGATCCTGTGAATAAAAAGAAACTTTAGGAATAAACTACTGCAATGAACATAATCATGGTTTGTAGTTTCATTGGTTTACCAAGTTACTATCAGATTTTTGTTCTGAATATTTCTCGATTATCTAACCCGGTAATCAATATTACTTATAATGGGGTTACGTTTTCATGGGAAAAGGAATGTGAAGTCTGTTTCGAATAAATAATGTGGAGATTACTGAATGATCAGATCATTACACTTCAATCTAGAAATGGTGGATTTGTTATTTATAATGATGGATCAAATAATGTAATTCGTTGTATCCTTATATAAAAATATAGAGTTATTTCATATGCATCATGGCAGTTGAAAAATCATTAACAAGGCTATCCAACTCATGATATTGAGGTAGAAGCTATAATAGTTTCTATGAGAATACGGTGAGACTATCTCTATGGTGAAATATGTGAGATATATAGAGATCAAAAGAGTTTGAAATATATCTCCTCACAGAAAAAGTACAACATGATGAAAATTCAATGGTTCAATATACTCTAGTATTGTGATTGTTCAATACACTACCACCCAAGGAAGGTGAATGCAGCAGAAGATGCATTGAGCAGAAAATATCATAGAGTTCTGGAAAAATAAGGATTAACAAGGATCCCATGTACATGGATCTATCAAATATGGATATGAGAATTATCAAGGATGGTGAAACATCATTACTTCTTCAATTGGCTTCCTAACCATCTTTATTATAAGGGATTAAAATTTATTAGTATGATGATGAGAATATTAAATGGAAAAATAAATCAATGAATGATGGGATATTGGCGGACTTCATGTATGAAGATGGAATTATAAAATTTTCGAGGAGGTTATGTCTTCCCTCTATACCCGAGCTAAAAAGGGATTTATTTGATGATTTCCATACCCCAAATTTATATATACACCCAAGTAGCACTAAGATGTATAAATATTTTAGGTTTCATTTTTGATGGGATAATATGAAGAAATAAAATTATTATTATGTATCAAGATATTTTTTTGTCAACAAGTGAAGGCTGAAATAAAATGTCCTAAAGGATTCATGCAACCTATGTCTATTTGTATATGGAAATGGGATGACATCACTATCGATTTTTTCAATGTATTTTCTAAAAATCCATGAAATAATGATGCAATATGGGTATTTTTTTATTTAATTACCAAATATGCACATTTCATCGCTATAAGGGAGGATTCTCCATAAGGGCGCCTTTAAATACTCTATGTTAATGAAGTTGTTATATTTCATGGGCACGTATTACAATTGTGACTGATCATGATCCACAAATTACATCGAAATTATGGAAAAGTATTTATAAATATTTTGATACTGAGCATTATTTGGGTATTTGTTATCACCCTCAAACAGACGGGTAGTCTAAAAATACCATTCAAAAATTAGAAAATATAATGAGATCATACTCACTTGACATTAAAGGTATGTGGGATTAGTATATAAATTTTGTATAATTTTCCTACAATAATATTATCCACTCAAGTATTCAAATGGAACCATATGAAGCAATGTAAGGAAAGAGATTTCATACACCAAACTTTTGAGATGAAGTTATTTATAGGAAGATTTTAGGACCAATGCTTTTAGAGGAAACAACAAAAAAGTTAAATACTATTCAAACCCATATCAAAGTATCTCAAAGTTGGAAAAAGATATATGCTAGTAATAAATGTAAGGATTTGGGATTTCAAGTGGGAGATAATGTTTTCTTTATAGTATCTCCATGGAAGGGTTTTTATGATTTGGAGAGAAAAGAAAAATAAACCCCTTGTACATTGGACCTTTTGAAATCCTCAAGAGGATTGGAGTTATTTCTTACCATTTGGAGATTCCACCTAGCCTTTCCATATTTCATGATGTGTTCTACATATCTTTATTATGGAAGTACATGCAAGACCCAATGCATGTCCTCTCTTTAGAAGGTATATAATTGGAAATGTTTTTTTCTTACTATGAAGAGCCTATATAGATTCAAGGAACTAGAGAGTAATTATAGAGTAATAAGATGAATCGACTGGTTAAGTACTTTCAAAAACTCTCATAATTGAAAAGGTGGCATGGGAATGAGAGGAATATATGTTAAAGAACTATAATTTTTTTATGGGGTGAAATTCTATAAATATTGAGGTTAAAATTTTTACAAGAGGGGAGAATATAACAACCCAAAATTCTATCAATGGAATTTACCTTCTTATATTAATTTTATATAGTATAAATCACATAAAATCATCTTATATAACGCAATAAAAATATTATGAATGAAAAATTAATGAAATAAGAGGTATTTCAAGAAGTTAAGAAAACTATACCATTGCAATAGTAATTGGATCTTTGGAATTGTAATGTGACCCGTAGGAATTGTAAAATATCAAATAGAAAAGTAACCACACTAATGAAATAATGAATAAAATTTATTCTTCCTACAAATTAAAATACATTATAATTATGTAATAGTTGAAGTAAATAAATGATTTGAAAATGATAAGTTAATTGTTTCTATTTTTATACAGCATAAATGTTTATTTAAAAATTCTTAATTAATATATTAACTTGAATTAAAATTTATTTTCACAAAATAAATTAATAAATTAATATTTCTTTATCTTATTATTATAGAATATTTTTATGATACAGTAATTAATTTTTTAATTTCTCATAGAATCGATCGTATTATTAAATTTGTATCCTTCTAATAAATGATGATTTTAATTAAAAATTAAATTTATCATATTTTGTAATGCCCTGAGCCGAGTTACCCAGAGTCGTTGCATTATTATGTATCATTGTCATGATCACAAAAGATAAAGTCTTGAAAGATCGATTAATTTAGTAGCCTTGGATGTAATAGATACATTCATAAGGGTTAAATTACATCATAAAATGAAAAACTACAACAACATTGTTTCCATAGACAAAACTGAGATCGCAAGGACTATCCCTACAGGTCAGTCATAATATACTTCTTTGCATCCTGGGAAAAATAAAACATTGGAAAGGGTGAGCTCAGATGCTCAGTAAGGATAACAATATTGTGGAAACATTCATAAATAAGCACAAAAATTTAAGGCAATGTATAAGACTAAAACAAGAGCCTTTTAAACATGAACTTCAACATAATATGGAAAAGATAAAATCAAAATAATTCCATTTACATACTCACATGGATATTTTATTAGTGAAATAATCACATTCAATATTAATATCCACTTTCATTAGGATGGAATTCATAATGCGATACTTTCATAACCACATAGTCAAGTCCTTGTGTCAAGACTACAAATATGATTTTGTTAGGGCCTTGTGCCCAAACACTAGTTTTGTCTCATGAGACCTACCGATGCATCAAGGAGCTATAGGGGGATACACATGTCACATACTATGTCCAATTAATTCCTCATATGAAAAAATTTGAAACATAACGTAAACATTCGTATTAAAACTAGCATATGAAATGTCAATACATTATCCACAAACCATGAATGGTATAAAAAGTAGCACATACACAATCAGACATAACTCATTAAATACAATATGGAAGATTTTATTATAACAGATTAACCTCAACCGAGAATAATGATGGGTATTGACATAGATGAAAATAATCATCAAAACTATTTGAGAGAAATATCCAATTTTTTCTTGAAAAAATATTTAAAAGTCACACTATTAGTCAAGAAGCCGTTTAAAATAGATTTTTGAATCAAAGTGTCTCATACAACTTTGAAAACTTTAAAAGGAATTTTTTTTAAAACATTAATGTCCATATAAATAAAACCTTAAAACCATTTTTTAAAACATGGAAATTAATGAGAAATATTTAGAAGAATAAAATTTTAAAACATTTATAATGGTACTTTAGTTAGAGTTTCTATCCAAATGAGAGATTCTTGAATACAAACAATTGAGGTAATAAAAACATTATAATACCATGAGAATAAAGGATTTCATTATATACTATGTAAAAGGATAGTATATACAGCATATAAAAGTGAATTGGTATATAACAACAATGAAGTCTCAAAGGAATGTAAATTGAGATGAAATCCCTTATAAAGATAGTATCCTTAGGTAAAGGATAAATCAATGAAATAATTATGTCTAACAAATATAAATAAATTCAATATGAATGGATATTCAGTGTAAATAAATCAGAGGACATTCACACATATTCTTGTAAAAACAACACCAATGACATGGATGCTGAACTCAATGAATGGAAATTGAGTTAAGATCAGGTTTATATCAATGACTTGAGAAATTATCAATAGAGTTATCATGTGTATAAAATTTATTTCCACACAAAGGGGAGTGAAAATTACTACATAAATAATAAATAGTGATTCCACATATAATCTTGGAGTAAATTAATCAATGAAGTATGCGTAAAGTCCACCAAGTGGAAATTGAAATTTGAAATTCCCTTACCGATTTGGTAACTAATGAAACATACAACCCATGAAAGAAGGATCATAAAATAAACAGGTAAATACTCAAAAATTAAATTATATTAAACCAAGAATACAATCATGGACAGTACATATGCCACACAAAAGGAAATAGTGGCCAATATAGCATGAATCTCATGGGAATAAAAAGTGAGATGAAAAACCCTTACTTCATTGTAATCAATCGAGTAATATGTCCAAAATTTAATAACCACCAAATAAATCACAGAATACCACGAATATAAAGAGAATCATGATAATATATATCAAATGGCAGTACACAATACACCACATGCAATAAATAAGTTTCAAACAATGGAAATCTCATAGAATTAAATATGAGATAAGAAACACCTTACCACGTCATAATCAATCGAGTTGAATGACCCAAAGTTAATAACCAGCAAATGAATTTCAGAATTACAAGAATATAAAGGGAATTATGATAATATATTCCAAATTACAGTACATAATACACCACAATCAAGAGATAAGTGGTGAACAATTGAAATCTCGTGGAATTAAAAGTGAGATAAGAAACCCCTTACAACATTGTAATCAATCGAGTTGTATGACCAAAAGCTAATAACCACAAATTGAATTACAAAATACCTTGAATATAAAGGGAATCATGATAATATATACCAAATTGGAGTACATAATACACCACAATCACGAGATAAGTGGCAAACAATTAAAATCTCATGGACTAGAAAGTGAGATAAGAATCCCTTACCTTGTACTTTTCCTTGGTAGAGGGTAGGTTAACCTCATGTATAATGGTCAGATAATTTTTATTAAATTATAAAATAATCATATACATTAATATGATATCATATATTATCTTTTAACATTTTTTTTGTTAAAAATATCTTAGTATTATAGTCATCTCGGGTGTTAACAGATTCATTTTCCTTTATATTATTTGTTATGTGAGTTATATTTGTTATGGATGGGATGTATCTTATCCATATCTAGCATGATATCAAGTCTTTAAACATTATTTTTAATCATTAAATGGGAATTTTTCTTAAATGGATACGATGGGGAATTAATCTCATTGCACTCGTGGAGACGGTAATTTGTATGTATGCACGAGCGACAATATCATTCTTTTGATATTAAAATAATATATAATTGGATGGTATATCATATATACATAATAATTATCATGTTATATTTATTATTTAAATCAATTACACATCATTATTATGCCCATCCAAATAATAATGTATTGAATAACAATTACACCACGACGTGGACACGGTAAGTCGTACGTACGCACGTATGATGACATGTCATTAAAAGGATGGATAGAATAATGAATATGGTCGTACCATATTTATAATAACATCACAGTATATATAAGATACTAGATTTATTATTTTATAATGGAAACAACAAATAAAGAGAAAGTGGAAGAAGAAAGGAACTTGAAAGATGAGATGAAATATTCACCTCTTCATCGGGTTCTTCCTTTTCCTTAGGTTGGCTTTATGAATAAAGGAAGACATATAGGATGAAGGTAAGACATTTGAGAGGTTATTTGGGCAGAGTATGGCCAATCCAAAATTCTTTGAAGGTGTGAATTTGAGGGAAGGGGGAGTGCCCTTTTATAAGAGGGGTTAGGGGCACCTTAGGAAAAGGTAGAAATATTATTTTATAATAAAATACATTTCGGTTTCTAATGGCTCCAAAATGGACTATTTAGAGGATATGATGGGGATGGGTCGTAAACTACTCAACCAATAGGTTTTAGACAGGTTTGGGTTTCTATATTAACCATATCTTTTTCATTTATCTCTTACTTAAATAGTTTGACATTTACCATGTCTCTTTGTATTTTTATATTATATGGTTAATAAACTTACTATAAACTTCCAATAGAACCCAAAGTGGTTCATTAATTATAAACCTATCATTATATAAGTATTTTGGCCAAAACGTATATTTTTAGGAATATAATATCAATTAATAATATAATATTTATTTTTAAAACACTTTTATGTCAGTTTTGACACTATTAGGTATTTTGTTTTTGCAAAATTCATTACATAATTATTACGTCAAAAAAAGTTAATCTAACCATCCCTAACATGTCATATTAACCTAGAAAATTATTTTAATTCAAAAAAAGTTCCAAATTACATTTATTTGGATATTTAGGATTTCAATTATTTTAATATTTCATTAATTAGATAATTACTTCATCATCATTGTGTCATAAATAATTTAAAGTATTTAATGCCTAAAAAATATAAATAAACTACCATTATGTAGGAAATAATTATATCCTTATAATGAATATTTATATTCTAATTTATCGTATGTGTATCCCTATAATAAAAATATTGTAGTTATTAAACTGTGATTTTAAATCTTTTAACTCTTTTTTGAATTAAATAATATTAAATGTCATAATCTAATCTAAGTGGACCAAAAAGGTTCATATTTTATTACTAAAGTTGTTTTTGGTCGAATTTTATTTATCCAATAGAATTAGGACATGTGTTTGGGTAATAATAATATCACATTTCCCTTAATTACCATATTTACTTTCAACCGTGGTAAATAAAAGTTAAAAGTTACTATTCACTAAAAATTATTTTCATCTTATTAAACCACATAGTACTTACTGATATCAACTGTGCCTCTTGGATTTTTGAAATTCAATTCACATATATGGTAAAATTATGTTTTATTTTAATTTTCAAATGCTCTTAGGAGGTGGGAAAAAGACGGTAAAACGTTCAATAAAATATTTATATATCTAAAATTATTATAAACAGACTCCAATGAATTACATTGAACTTATATAGTTATTATGTATCTATTTTGACATAAAATAAATTTAAATAAAATAAATAATTATTTAAATAAAAATTCGGTTTTATACTATAACTTAGTGTTTTTCACTATTCATCAAAAATTTAAAGATTTAAGACAAATACAAAAAATTCACCCTAAGCTAATTTTTATATTCTAAATCTAAAAATGAAGTCAATTTTGAAAGATAAAATTTATAAAATTTCAAAAAGTGGGTATAACTATTCATAATGGCTAGTTTGATTGGTCACGGTGTGTTAGAATCTCGATGTTGCGTACAATGCAAGCTATTATATTATTCAAAGGAAAACATACCATGGAAACTGGGGGTGTTACGTTCTTCCCCCATTTTAGAAATTGCATCCTCTCAATTTTTAAAATTGGGCTTGGGAACATAATTGAATGTCCCACATTTGAAAACGAATCAATAAAACTATCACTTTAAATGAATGAAAGAGAAGTACAAAGGTCACCCGAGAGAACCCATGCTAGGATTCCATGTAGGAAAACATTGATATGGAAGATAAACTAAGTGTCATGTTCTTGATGTAGAGGGATAAAAAACATGATCAGGAGAAAGTTAACATCAAGAAAACCACAAACTTGTGATGGGACAAACGATTATTAGTTTCCTAGTATGAAAAGTAAATATGAAAACGTTTTTTTAAGTTTTATTTCACAACGATGTGGAATTTATTTATGAGATTTCCCAATAACATAAAGAGATATAATTACTTTTTAAGTAGAGTTTCATTCTTTAATAAATTTCTACTACTAACTCATTTTTTTCAGACAATGAGTATTCAAGATGACTTGGTCACACCAGAAGAGCTACAATCAACTTCTAGAGAATCACTTGATCCACAAAGGATAAACTATATATTTACCTTGTCTTTAGAGATTAATCAAAACCAAAACGGTTAGTACTAGATCAGATGATCCCCCCAAAAGGATATTCCTTTAGAGAAATAAACACAAATATTAATCTCTACAGTTAAACCAAAAATAGCCCAAATTTAAATAAATACGACTCAATAGACAATTTTCCTTAAAATCCATCAATATAATCCAAACTAATATTAAAACCCAAAACATAGAAGAGTTTGGTTATGTAGTCTTACAAGTTAAATTGTATCTCCAAATGACATCGACTACTCTTAAAGTCACATACTTAAAAGTAATTAAACTAATCACTTATTCTATATTATAGGTTAATCATTTATATAAATAACAAAAATCACTACAAATAAAATATAAAAACATATATGAAAATCCACTATTACTCCTCAAATAAAATCCCATGGTATTCTATTTTCCTTAGGCATATAGTGCTCCCAACAGAGCGAACGTCTTCCAAAATAAAATTTATCACTTAATCACCAAATATTTTTCTTATAATAAGGGTGTTCATTTGATAAGACATAAGATCCCAAACCAACTTATTATTGATCAATAGAATTATTTAACTAAAAATGATTAGTCACACTAACCAGGGACTTCATGTTGTCCAGTGGTAGGAGATAAATCCCAGTCGCACTCTAGTTGTGGGTTCGATTCCCATAGCTTTGTCCGACGCGATAGGTTGTCACCCTATCTGCATATTGTCCTTTTTAAAAAACTGTATTTTATAACATTTACCAAATGATATAAATTTATAAAAATAACCATAACATAATTTAACCACATATGTTATCTCATACAATTCATTTTCATCCCAAAATATAAGAACTTGTAATTGCCTCAAATCCAATGATCATATAAAACCAAATGGTTATTTATAACTATATCCACAAGAGGAAAGATAATTCTTCCACAAATATCATTTTCAAATGACAAACAGCTGGGTTACAAATACAAGAGTAAGTTATTCCAAAGTAATCCCATCAAAAAGGCGCACTAATATTTTTAAACATTTTTCCATCCATTTATTTCCACATTGCTTATTATTTGACCAAGAAAATATCTTATAGAATAGGGAATTCACTTGGGTAATGGCCATGTCCCCTAAATTTACGACAAATGACTATAAATGGATTCTTGAGGCCATTTTTATTTTCTTCCATAGTACTCTTAATTTTTCCTCGAAAATTTATTACTTTATGTCCTTATTTACCACACATAAAGCATTTCTTTGTTCCATTGAGACACTTTCCTGGGAGTATCCTTCCACATTTCTTGAATGATGGAAATTGAGGAATCTTTCTCTATGGTCTCCTCTACTGGTTCTCTTATTATTCATCACCTTTCTCTTCTATATTGAGTCTGGGAGTTGGTTAATATATATATTGTTCGTCATATTTTTGGAATAATTATTTGGCATGAACATGATATCTCTAACGCCTATCAACATTCCATTTTGTGTGTCATTTATACAACCATTACCAACTTGTACATCATGATAAAAGTTATTATGACTTCCTTGGAATCAATCCATTGAATAAAACCAGAAAGAATTGTGTTAGTAATATTATTCATAAAAACATTTAGAGAATATCATGACACCATATTTTCAATTTGAAATACCTTAAGATTAACCAAGGTAATTTATTCTAATATTATATTAAAATCCTTCAAATAGGTTTGTAAGAAAAACGTAAATAATCCTAAGCATATCCCCTGGGAGTGTCATAAAAAAGAGTGAATCAAGGCCCATTGTCGGGTACCATTTCCCGTTTGAGTTTAGATCAAAGCGGTGTTTTGGGTTTTACTCCTAGGTACATCGGTGCTAGAGCCGCCTCTACCTGATCGTGTCCAGACAAGGATGTATTGCTTGGAAAACTCAAAAAATATATAAAATACCAAAATTTTAGTAAGTTATTCTATATTAATACTAAAAATCTATCTTAGGGTTATGTGCTCTAATCAGATTTTATCTAAATCTAGTTTCCAATGTTTGTACTAAACTTCCTCTAATAGCAACTGTAATGCCCTGACCCCAGTTACCCAGATTCGGTGCATTATTACGTATCATTGGAATGATAAAAAAAGATCAAGTCTCAAAATATAGATTAGTTTAGTAGCCTTAGAAGTACGAGATACATTCATAAGGTTTACATTACATAAGAAAATGGAAAACTACAACAACATTGTTTCTATAGACAACACTGAGATCCCATAGACTATCCATGCAGGTCATTCATAATATACTTCTTCATATCCTAGGAATAATAAAACATAGAAAAGGGTTAGCTCAAATGCTCAGTAAGGATAACAATATAGCAGAAACTTTCATAAATAAGTATAAACATTTAAAGTAATGTATTAGACTAAAAAAATCCTTTTAAACTTGAACATCAGCATAATATGGAAAATATAAAATCAAAATAATTCCACTTACTTACTCACATAGATATTATACTAGTTGAATAATCACAATAAATATCAATAGCCACTTTCATAATGATGGAATTCATAATGCCATACTTTTATAACCACATAGTCTAGGACTTGTGCCAAGACTACAAATAAGATTTTGTCAAGGCCTTGTGCCAAGACACTAGTTTGTCTCATGATACCAACCGATGCATCAAGGAGCTATAGAGGTCTCCACCCATCACTTACTAAGTCCAATAAATTCCTCATATGAATAGTTTGAATCATAACATAAACATTCATATTAAAACTAGAATACGAAATGTCAATACTTTATCCACAAACCATGAATAGTATAAAAATATTACATCCACGGTCATACATAACTCATTCAATACAATATGGAAGATTTTATTATAACAGATTAACCTCAATTGAGAACAATGAAGGGTATTGATATAGATGAAAATAGTCATCAAAACTATTTGAGAGAAATATCCCCCTTCTTCTTGAAAACATTTAAAGGTCACACTATTTGTCAAGATATCGGTTAAAAATAGATTTTTGAATCAAAGTGTCCCATACCAATTTGAAAATTTTAAAAGGATTTTTAATTTTAAATCATTATTTTCTATATAAATAAAAACATAAAACCATTTTTAAAACATGGACATTAATGAGAATGATTTAGAAGAATAAATTTTTGAAACATTTAAAATGGTACTTTTGTTAGAGTTACTATCCAAATGAGAGACACTTGAATACAAACAATTGAGTTAATAAAAACTTTATAATACCCTGAGAATAAAGGATTTCATTATATACTTTGTCAAAGGACAGTATATACAACATATACAAGTGAATTGGTGCATAACAACAAAGAAGTCTCAAAGGAATGTAAATTGATATGAAATCCCTTATAAAGACAGTATCCATATGTAAAGGATAAATCAATGACATTATTATGTGTGAAAAATATAAATACACTCAATATGAATGGATATTCAGTGTAAATCAATCAGAAGACATTCACACATATTCTTGTAAAAACAACACCAATGAATTGGATGTTTAACTCAATGAATGGAAATTGAGTTAAGATCAGGTTTATATCAATGAATTGAGAAATTATCAATGGATTGATTATGTCTATCAAAATTATATCCACACAAATGGGAGTGGAAGTTACTACATAAATAATAAATAGTTATTCCACACATAATCTTGGAGTAAAATAATCAATGAAGTGTTCATAAGGCCCACTGAGTGGAAATTGAAATTTGAAATTCCCTTACCGATTTGGTAACCTATGAAGCATACAACCCAAGAAGGAAGGATCAGAAAATTAACATGTAAATATTCATAAATTAAATTATATTACACCATTAATACAATCATGGATAGTACATATTCCACACAAAAGGAAATAGTGGCCAATATAGCATGAATCTCACGGGAATAAAAAGTGAGATGAAAACCCCTTACTACATTGTAATCAATCGAGTGGTATGAAAAAATTTAATAACCACCAAATGAATAATATAATACCATAAATATAAAGGGAATAATGATAATATATATCAAATGGAAGTACACAATACACCACATGCAATAAATAAGTTGTGAATAATGGAAATCTCATAGAATTAAATACGAGAAAGGAAAACCCTTACCACATTTTAATCAATCAAGTTGTATGACCAAAAATTAATACCCACAAAATTAATTACATAACACCATGAATATAAAGTTAATCATGATAATATATAACAAATGGCAGTACATAATACACCACAATCAAGAGATAAGTAGAGAACTATTTAAATCTCATGGAATTAAAAGTGAGATTAGAATCCCCTTACAACATTGTAATCAATCGAGTTGTTTGACCAAAATTTAATAACCACCAAATGAATTAAATAATACCATGAATATTATGGGAATAATGAAAATATATACCAAATGGAAGTACATAATACACCACAATAAAGAGATAAGTGGTGAACAATTGAAATCTCACGGACATGAAAGTGAGATAAGAATCCATTACCTTGTACTTTTCCATGGTCAAGGGAAGGTTAACCTCTTTTATAATTGTAAAATAATTGTTATTAAATTATAAAAGAATCATATACATTAATATGATATCATCTATAATCTTTTCACATTTCTATGTTAATAATATCTTATGATTATCGTCATTTTGGGTGTTAACGGATTCATTTTCCTTTACATTCTTTGTTATGTGAGTCATATTTGTTAGGGATGGGAAGTATCTTATTCATATCCATAATGATATAATGTTTTTAAACATTATTTTTAATCATCAAATGAAAATTATTCCTGAATGGATACGACGGGGAATTAATCCTATCGTGTTCGTGGAGATGGTAATCCGTCCGTACGCACGAGCGAAAATGTCATTCTTTTGATATTAAAATAATATATAATTGGACGTTATATCATATATAAAGAATAATTCTAATGTTATATTTATTATTTAAATCAATTACACATCATTATTATACCCATACAAGTAATAATGTATTGAAAAACAATTACACTATGACGTGGAGATGGTAAGCCGTACGTACACACGTATGGTGACGTGTCATTCAAAGGATGCATAGAATAATGACTATGGTTGTACCATATTTATAATAACATCACAGTATATATAAGATACTAGAGTTATTATTTGATAATGGAAACAACAAATAATGTGTAAGTGGAAGAAGAACGGAACTTGAAAGAGGTGATGAAATATTTACCTCTTCTTTGGGTTCTTCCTTTTGATTTGATCAAAAGGGATCCTTAGGTTGGCTTTATGACTAAAGTAAGGACTCTAGGATGACAGGAGGATAGTTTAGATGGTATTTGGGCAGAGTTTGGCCTAGTCAAAAGGCTTTGAATGTGTGAATTTGAAAGAAGGGGGAGTTCCCTTTTATAAGTGGGGTGATGGGAACCATAGGAAAAGCTAGAAATATTATTTTATAATAAAATCAATTTCGGTTTTTAATGGCTAAAAAATGGATTATTGAAATTATAAGGTTGGTATGGGTCCAAAAACACTCAACCAATAGGTTTTAGATAGGTTTGGATTACTATATTAATCTTATATTTTAGATTTAACTCTTAGTTAAATAGTTTGACATTTACCATGACTCTTTGTATTTTTATATTATATGGTTAATAAACATACAATAAAATTCCAATAAAACCCAAAGTGGTTCATTAATGATACAAAAATCACTATAAAATCTTTTTGGTCGATCCTTTGATTTTTAGGAATATATTGTCAATTAATAACATAATATTTATTTTAAAAACTATTTTAGGTCATTTTTGACACTATTTGGTATTTTGATTTTAATAAATTCATAACAGAATTATTACATCAAAAACAATTCATCTAACCAACCCTAAAATGTCATATTAACATATAAAATTAGTTAAATTCATAAAAAGTCTCAAATTACAATTATTTGTATATTTATAATATCAATTATTTTAATATTTCATTAATTTGGTAATTACTGCATCATCATTGTGTCATAAATAAATTAAATTATTTAATTTCTAAAAAATAAAAATAAAATACCATTATGTTGGAAATAGTTTTATGTTTCTAATGAATATTTTTAGTCAAATTTATCTTATGTGTATCCCTATATTAAATATGTTTTAGTTATTAATCATTGATTTTAACTCTTTCAACTCTTCTTGGAATTAAATAATTATAATTTTTCTAATCTAATCCAAGTGATCCAACGAGGTTTATATTTTATTCCTAAGGTTTGTTTTTGAATTATACTTATCCAATACAATTATTACATGTGTTAGGGTAAAAATAATATCATTTTTACCATTAATTGCCGTATTTACTTTTAAACATGGTAAATTAATGTAAAAAGTTACTATTCGCCAAAAATTATTTTCATCTTATTGAACCACATTTTACTTATTGATATCAACCATGTCTCTCATATTTTTGAAATTCAATTCAAAGATGATGTAAAATTAAGTTTTATTCAAATTTACAAATGCTCTTAAGAGGTGGGTAAAAGATAGTTAAAAGTTCCATAAAATTTTTATATATCTAAAATTATTATAAACTGACAACAATTAATTACATTGAACATATATAGTTATTTTGTATCTATTTTACCTAAAATAAATTTAAATAAAATAAATAATTATTTAAATAAAAATTTTGTTTTAAACTATAACTCAGTGTTTTTCACTATTCATCAAAAATTGAATGTTTTTAGAAAAAATTCCAAAACTCTACCCTATGATAATTTCTATATTAAGGATCCAAAAATTAATTCCATTTTGAATGATAAAATTTATAAAATTTCAAGAAGTAGGTATTACTATTCATAACGGCTAGTTTGATTGGTCGCGGTGTGTTAGAATCTTGAAGTTGCGTACAATGCAAGATATTACGTTATTCAAAGGGAAACGTACCGTAGAAACATGGGGTGTTACATATTTAGAAAATTATAATCATAAAATGGAGTCAATTTTTTAATTCTACATTTTAAAAAATGGTTAGGGTTATTTTTTGGTATGTTTCTGAAAAAATTGAGTTTTTAGTGAATAGTAAAATACGGTAATTTGCATTATATATACATTTTAAATTAAATATAATATTACTTGATCCATCGTTAATGTAAGAACCATAATCTCAAAATCCCTTTCATTATTGTTACATAATTAATAATAATTAAAAAACTATTCATAGTCTTGAGCAAAAAAACAAATGAATAAAATATAAAAACACGCACCTCTCCTCATATATAAATACCACCCCTCACCACCCCTTCAACTCATACCATCAATGATTTATGATTTTTACAATTTATACCCATCCATATTCCCAATACCCTCCCACGCTTCTAAGATCACTTGGTCTCATCATAAGACTAAACCCTTTTCTCTATGGAGGTTCTCAAGGAGGAGAAAATCACGAGGTAAAACCATTTTTCATTTTCTATTAATTCCTTTTCACATTATTTTATTTTATTTTCTTCTCTTCACCTCCCTATCCTAAATTAAAATGAAAAATATATTATATTCAATATACTATAATTTTATTTTTTCAATGGAATATTCCATCATCATTTCTCTTCCTTTTCCTTTTGTTCAAAAAATGAAATCATTGTTTGTGATGGATTGATTTATCTCATTCAAGGATAGGGAGTTTTTAAGTTACATTAATGAGTTTAATATGGTAATAAAACCATTTTTGTGGTTAAAAAATATTATAAAATATTTAGTAAATTTTATTTAAGGTTATGGAACCATTATTATATATTAGTTTAATTACGACAACAAAACCAGTTTGTGATGATCGAAAACCCATCAAAATATTCTAAATGATTATCACTGACATCTTATGTAATGATTCATCCTCATCCAAAATAAATAAAATAAATTATATGACCATTTATTATTATGTATTTTTATTAATAACATTTAACTTCAATATTTTATATCTATTCCCATTTTACATGAACTTCCATACTCATATCCAAATAAAATGATCTAGAAAACCAAGTAAAAAGACACTCCCAGATGATAAAATTATATCTTATAAATCGTATAAATGGTCATTGGTTTACTTAATAAAGTTATATTAAATAAAATACTTGTATGTAAGGTTACTATTTAATTAATTAATGTATTTAATTTGATTATCACAGACATTAATTTCAAGTGAAGAACACATTCATACATAGGGTAATGGTTTCACCCCAAAACACCATTTCCATTTGCGTTATACTTTATCCCTATATAATCTAATTTAATTATTCATTATTTTTATATAATTATTATAAATTATCTGTATATGTACCAATATCATGTATCAAGGTCATTTCATATTTCATTTATTGGTAATACATGTTTTAGACGGTTCCCCTCTCAATTCTTCCAGATACAGAAGCCCGATTAAAGGGAACATCTTGATTTCTTACCTATTTTCAAGTATTATCAATATTTTGTTTTAAGAAACTATTATTTTTCAAAAAACACTATTATTTTCAACAATAACTATATTTTTCATTTCTGGGTTTATACAAACAATTATGACAAATAAAAAATATTTTCGCTAAAAGAATGCTTCTTTGCAAAGTAAAAGGGGTTTTCCTCTCAAGAATTCATCAAAGATATTATTTGATTATTTTTATCTATTTCAAAACTACAATTTAATTTTAGGATTTTTGGGATTTATCACTTATAAATATCATCTACCATATTTTATTAGATGGATTACGATTAGTTTGACTATGGCTATGTTTTCTTGGTACCATTCACTATACTACGTAGAATAGTTAGTGATTATGTTTAGAAATTGGGGAATGTTAATTACATTCCAAATTCATTTGTTGTTTATGTTTAACCCCATTCATATGAGGAATTTATTAGACATTTTAAGTGATATTTTAGTCCCACTATATCCACTTGATGTATGGATAGGTCTCTTGAGACAAAACAGAAATGGATTTGGCTGAGGCCTTAACCATTTTTTTCAGATGTCTTGGTCAAGGCCTTGATAGTATGTTTATGGTGTCTTATATTATTAATTCCCTCATCATGATATTTGTAATTTATAATCCATGTGAAAATTTGACTATTATAATATCCATGGTTAAGCTTCTTTATCATGTGATTATTTATTTGGCATGTGATTATTTATTTGGCATGTGATTATTTATATGGAATTATTTATTCAGATTTTATTCTTTCCATATTATGGTCAATATTATGGTCTTATTGAACATGTTCTTATTCATTCACTGTGACTTATGTTTTATATTAGATTATCTTTTATCACATAACCTTATTGAGCATCTAAGATTACCCCTTTCTTATGTTTTATTTTTCCCTATGATGCAATGATGTATATTATGAATGACATAAAATCATAATATTGGTGTTTTTGGTTGTTTCAAATGGATTTTCTATGCTGTATTTCATTTCATGTTATAATTTAATGAACTTTTATGTAATCTAGGTTCTAAACATACGAAATTGATAATTCTTTTGGGATTTGTGTCTTTTATCTATGCGAATGTAATAAATTAAGGAAATGAATCTAAGATACTAGGTTATGGGTATCTAATGAATATTTGGGTAGATCTTGGGCTTTAGAATGGGTGGGATGTGGCTTTTCCATTGAAAGGGAGAGGGGTTATTTATACTTGATAATAGGGGTATTTTACAATAAAATAGTAAATCAAATATTATATACAGGGTAAACTTTGTAATAATAAATTTATGATAATATAAATCATATATATAAAAAATTTAAGGAGTTTAATACATTAAATCCCATTTATAATTTGAATTCATTACTTTATTAAAAAATAAAGTGGAAAAAATAGAAATTGATATTTTATGGAATCACATTTGACTTGGGGTTTTGGAAATTTATAATTAGGTTTAGAAATTATATTTATCATATTTTAATGAAGTAAAATATACCATGTACAAAACTAAAGTCATAGAAAGGATTATTTCATCATTATATAATGAATGATCTAATATACGATACATTTGTTACCTATAAAAACTGTATTTTTTACTACACACCTGAAAATTGAAGTATTTAAAAAAATTATCAAAATATTACCCTTGGATATTTTTGATGTAATGATTTCAAAAATTAGATTAATTTTATCAAAATAAATTTCTAAAATTAGTAATTATAATTTTTAATATAAAAATTATTATTTTTGTTAAATACATTAAAATACACTTTATTAAAAATGTGCCTATATATTCTTTGTTATTATTAATCATAAAATTTATTTTTTTTTCATTATAATAATAATATTTAATTAAATTAATATTAAAACATATTATATATATCATAATTTATTATTTGGAGGTAAAATTATTTTTCCGACAGTCAGTTTACTATTCCCAAATGTTATGTCACTTTTCCTAGTAGACAGGTTACCTTTCTGACTATCACGTTAACTTATCTATTTTATATTTTTTCCCATTTTCAATGTTTATAATTTTAATTGGTTCATTAATAATAATTTAATAGTATTTATTAGTAATTTTTTGTAGTTTTATATGTATGTTGTATGTGTGTAATAATATATAATATAATACAACACATATTTATTCAAGAGAATATTATTACTAATAAAAACTTGGTCATTAAATTCTTCACCATTTTAAAAATATCATCCATGAAATTTCATATTATATTATCCATTGAGAATAGATAAGGGTAATTCTATTTCATTTTTTCTATAGTTCCCATTTTACCTCTTCATACTTGTGGATCCTCCATAACACTTTTACAATTTGAGTAATCTTGTTTCATAAAAAAACATCTTTATGGCCCAAGATATTGACTGATTTTTCTTCATATGAGATGTTATTATCCAGTTGTAGAACCTCCAAATTTGTTACAAGTGAGGGGCGAGGTATTTAATTCCTTAGGAAAGATACATGAAACATGTCATAAACTTGAGTCATACATTGTGGAAAGAATAGATGATAGACCACTATTCTTATGCAATCAAGGATATCAAAAAATCCAATGTACCTTGGTTTAAACAATTTTTTCTTATCAAACCACATAACTCTCATCCATGGTGATATTTGAAAGAAATATTTTTCTCCAATATAATAATCTATGTCACTTTGATGGTTGTCAACATAGCCCTTTTTCTAACTCCGAGCAGCTTTTATTTGTTGATGGATGGCTTGAACCTTCTTTTTCTTCTCTTGAAAAATATTGGTTCCATGTAGCTTTCATTCTCTAAATTCATCCCAACAAGTTAGAGTTATAAATTTATTTTCATATATAACTCCATTTGATTCCATTTGAATATTTGAGTAGAATATATTATTATATAAGAACTCAACCAATGGTAGATGTTGATCCCATCCACCATTGAATTCCACTTAGTAATCTCTAATCATGTATTTAGTCGTCTAAATAGTCATTTCAAATTGTCCATATGATTATGGGAGATTGTAAATTTGAAAATTCAATTAAATACTCTAATAATGCTGAAGACTTCTCCATAATTTAAAGTTGAATCGTGGATCATGATCAGTGATGATTGAAACTAGAATCCCATGTATCCTTGCCACTAATTTTACATATATATTGTAAGGTTTTTATAGTGATAATTATTCTCAAATAAAAATTATATGAGTATTCTTGGTGATTAAATACACAACAACCCATATTGTATTGTTTCCTTTTGTTGTATTTGGGAGACTAGTGGAACATTCTATGATAACATTCTCACATTTCTATGTTTGTATAGACAATGGATGTATCATCCCTTTAGGATTTGTTTCACTATAATTTTACTTTCAAACATTTAAAACACTATAATATATATTCCAAAATATCCTTCATCATGTTGTCCCACAAGAGGACTTCTTATAGATCACAATACATCTTGGTACTTCTAAGATGGATTGAGAAAGGTAAGTTGTGCACATTATCCAACAAATCCTTTTTATATCATGTTATGAAAGAATAAAAATCCCTATTCCAAACTAAATCTCACTATTCTCATTTATGTGTAACCCATACATCTTCCCTTCCATTAATACATTCACCTTATTTTGTAGCTCCGGATCATCCCTTTGTGCCTCCTTGATCTTGTCATGGATACATGTTTATTAAATAATTTGGTAAAGGTACGATGTATTCCCTACCATTATGATTTTCAAATACAGATTTTTCATATCAATGAAGATATGGTATCCCTCAATCTGTATCTTAGATAAGGTAAAAACTTCATTTATACTAAGATAATTATCTACCTTGTTGACCGTTTCTGGATAGTTATGAATTGAAAAATATTATTTATTTATTATATTTAACCATATTCTTTGATTCATATTGAGATCCTTATCTGTGGATATATGGTTTAGAATCTTATGACTAGTTTTTATATCACACTTCTCACCAAAGAAAGTGTGCCTTCAAATATTTAGGGAAAAGATCATAGACACTAACTCTAGATCATGTGTCTGGTAGTTCTACTTGTAGATCATTAATAGTCATTATGAATAGACTATCACTTTATCATTTTTCATGAATAAAAAACCCAAACCATTTTTGAAATCATCATTATATATCTCAAAACATTCTCCACTTATTTGTAGTGTGGTTACAGGTATACTGATTATCCACTTATTGGTCTCTTTGAATCTTTCATTACATTCTTCCATCTAGACATACTTTACCCATTTCTATGTTAACGTAGTTAGAGGGGCAGACGGTCATGAGAATTTTCTCCCAAAACATCGATACTATACATCTAAGAGAAAAAAACTATGGATTTACATGAAACTAGTGAGTCTTGGACATTCCTTAATATCTTTTTTAAGGGTCCACCTAAATTCCCTTACTTGGGATCATGTTCCCCAGGAATGAAACTCGGTTCATTCAAAAGGCACACTTTCTAAACCTTTCATTCATTTTAACCTTCCGTAATATATCTAGCACAATCTTTTGATGCCCTTCATGTTATTATTTATCTTGTATTAAATGAGAATATCATTTATAAAATAAACTAATATTTGTTCAAGGTTGTCGCTAAAGATTATATTCATAAAATCCATGAATATTTCAAGGAAATTAGTATGTCTTAAGGTAATCACTATGAAGTCATTGTTCTCGTGACTTGTATTCAAAACAGTGTTCTGAATATCTTCCTTCTTCTCCTTCATTTGATGATATTCATAATGAAGATACACATTTGAGAAGTATTAATATTTTCATAGTTAATCTAAAAAGTCAAAAATAATAGTAATTTGATACTTTTTCTTTATAGTGATCTTTTTTATCACCAAATAATCAACACGCATCTATATTGATCCATCCATTTTCTTTACAATGATAAAAAGTGCACACCGAGAAAATTCACTAGGGTGTATGAACCCTTTGTATAAATGATCCTAAAACTACATTTTTAACTCTGCTAGCTTGATCGTTACTATCATATAGAGTAATATTGGGACAAGAGTGGCTCTGGGTATAAGCTCTGTTGAGAACTCTAACTAAAGATCTAGGGGATGTCTTGGTAACTCTTTAGGAAATACATTAGTGTATTCTATAACAATAAGAATTTTATCCTGGTTGCTACCTTCTATTGAGTAAATCAATTTATAAAGGTATTCTTCTCCACAGTGTATCAAAACCCAAATAGATGAGGTATTTTCCAAAGAAAATTCATGATCTTCCATGCTTTAATAGAGGAGCATTGAATTGTTTAGAATATAAAATAATATTTCCTTTTCTCGATAGTTTATGTGTTCTCTATATAAAGAGAGCCAATTTATTCCTAAAATTGAATTGAATTATACCAAAATAAAGTATTATTAGATTCATTTGATGTTTATTCCCATATATTCTTATAGGATAGGAGTCCAACACATAATTTTGAATGGTTTCACCACTAGTTCTTTTTACAGATATCTATACATCAAAGTATTTTGGATTCAATTAGAGTGTTCTAGCATGCTTATAAAAGATTAATTAATTTGTAGAACTATAATAAAATAAAACTTTTTCCATTTTTGATTTAATAAGAAGTGTACCCTGTATAAATTTGGTTTCATGTTCCACTTTAGAAGTAGTTATGGAATAATATTTCCCTCCATCCTTTAATTTTGGTGGTTGTTGACACTGATTACCCTTAAGGCCTGATGGTCTAGAGCACTAGCTTGAATAGTCCCCAAAATCCTTATAGTTGAATCATTGAACCATGGGTGGTGAATTAGGTGGTGACATTAATTCCTCCATCATGTTGGTCGGCTATTTCATGTTTCTTCAAAATTTATTAGGTCGGTGGCCTTCTCTCCCACACATGATGCATCTAGGCCCTTTGATAAAATTACTAAGATTCTTATTCCAACATTTTTTAGATGTGGGTAGTTGGATCCTCCTCCCTCCTTTGTCGTTTGACCCACCATCTTGAACCCCCATTATCATATTTTTATCTTTATAACCATGGGACCCTTCTTAGAACTCCATCTCTACTTTTAGAGAACATCAACCCACTTTTTCATAACTCATAGTGTTTTAGATAGTTATATCCTTTTTACGGATGAGTTTTAAACCATTAAAGTGTATATCTATATTTATATCATTATTAATAACAAAACCAAAGTAATATCTTGAAAGCCTTGTGATGTTTTCCTAGTAATTATTAATATATTCACCTTCCTTTTACTACAGCTCTATTAATTATCTCTCGAAATTTGTTTGAACAATATGAGGGAAATACATGGTAAGAAATATTTTCATAAATTATTCCCACTATATCTCATCCATTTTATCCTTCATCTTGGTGTTCTGTATAAAAACCAACATTTGATCATCTTATCCATTAAAATGTTGAATATCTATAGTCACCTTACCCTTCTTAAATAATAGATCACATAAAATATCTTCTACATTGATTTAACCCACTGCTTGGTGTAAATTGGATCAAAAGGTACACTAAACATCAAGGGTCATTATGGCATAAAGTACTTAATGGTTAGTTTATTCTTTTTGGTTGAATTCATATGTTAAACTTGGTTTTTGTTATTATTAATATCCTAATACAATTGGGTAATAATTTCCAGGATGTTTTACAATCCACCTTCTTATGGAATTGGGGATGTCATTCAAGAAATCATTGCATTATCCCTTACATTGTTTGTTATCTTGATTTATCTTCATTCCTAGCGTTTTCTAAAATATAAATGTAACGCCCCGACCCCAGCTACCCAGAGTCGGTGCATTACTTCGTTACATTGGCATGATCACAAAAGGTCAAGTCTCAAAAGACCGATTAGTTCAGTAGCCTTGGAAACACTAGATACATTCATAAATGTTACATTACATCATAAGGTGAAAAACTAAAATAACAAAGTCTCTACAGTCCACACTCATATCCTCTTCTGACTATCCCTGTAGGTCATTCATAAAATACTTCTTCACATCCTGGAAAAATATTAAAACATTGAAAGGGGTGAGCTCAGATGCTCGGTAAGGATAACAATATTGCGGAAGCTTTCATAAATAATCATTAACACTTAAGGCAATGTATAACTAAAACAAAAGCCTTTTTAAACTTGAACTTTAGCATAATATGGAAAAAATAAAATTAAATAATGCCATTTACTTACTCACATGGATATTCTACTAATCGAATAAGACCATTCAATATCAATAACCACTTTCATAATGATGGAATGCATAATGCCAGACTATCATAACCACGTAGCCAAGGCCTCGTGCCAATACCACAAATAAGATTTTGTCAAGGCCTCGTGCCAAGACACTATTTTGTCTCATGAGAGCTACCAATGCATCGAGGAGCTATAGCGGGCTCCACCCGTCACTTATTAAGTCCAATGCATTCCTTATATGAATAGGTTTAAACATATTATAAACCATAACATAATCGTATCACATAAAACATGCGTAAAGGAAACATAACATTTCCACATTTCAATCACAAGATGTCAATACAACACATTGATATAATAAAAATGCTTTCAAAACCATTTTCAATACCAAAATAAAAGCAAGTTAAAACTTTGTATTTATTTTTAATTAAAAAAGTGATGGCTTATAGAGGAAGCCGAAACTCAAATAATGGTCACGGCGGCGGAGAAGTCATTGTCGCCACATAAGTACGGAAAGGAAAACATTCCCTTTTTGTCGTTTAGTAAAACACTTTGTATAAAAAAAGATTCCTTTTGAATAAACGTAAAATTCAAAGGGGTTTATACACCGTATAAAAGAAAGTTGTGTATAAAAAAAATATGCCTCAATGAAAGGAGATTGAGACAAAGTACTTAAAAATATCATTTTTAAAATAAAATATATCTATTATGTGTATTCACTATAAGTACACATAAAGAAAGTACAAATACAAGATAGGACATAATAATATCATGACATAATTTGAAAGTAGGAGATTAACCCAAAGAATGGAAATTGGGTTAAGAAGATCCCTTACCTTGCGTCCTGTCCTGACTCGACCGTTCTTTAACCTCCTGAATAATAAACTAGAGTTAATTCATATTTACATAAGAAACTTTTTCATGTTAATTATTGCTTTTATATCCCTTATTACCATGTTATGAACATTCTGTAATCATTTAAGTTTATAACGGTCATTTTGTCGATCTTAGGTACTTGAGTCAAAAATAACATTCTTATAATTACAAGTTGATCATGTGGTGATATATCCATTATATCCAGAATTATATTCATGATATAGATATCATATATTTCATATATATCCAGTATATACATGCATTTATAATATTCCATAACGTTTAGAGGTAAGAAATGAAATGCACCGTTCATGGAGACGGTAAGTCGTACGTACGCATGAACGCTACTTTCATTTCTATTTCGTATGGAATGAAATCATAATTATATAAAGGTATAATATAGTTCCAGTATAATATCATATATAATATCATTTAATCCATCCTTTATACATCCCACATATGGAATTAACGATTCACATCACTTTGAGGGGGCGGTAGTCCGCACTTCCTAAAATGAAATTATCGCGTTTACCCATAATGGAAATCATAAAGTATGCCATAAATGAGAAATACAGAAGCATAAGTAAAACATAAACATATTATATATCCTATATAAATATAGTGACACTTTATTGGCCACCTTTGAAGGTGTTATATGAGTGTTGAACAATCATCATTTCGTGAGGCAGAAATTCGCCATCCACAGAAACAGTATGTTCTTTAACCATTAGATGAAGGTGTGTGTAAGTGTAGCTCGAATCCTTCTTATAACAACATCCTAGTATATTGAGGATACTGGTGTTGTTACAAAAGAAATGAATAAAATGAGTTTAGGGGGTTGGAGAAGAAAAATAAAACAAAACAACATTAGAGAAGACATTACCTCAAAATCGGGTAACTCTTTTTGATTTGAGCCAAAGGCTTACTTGGGAAGAGTTCTGCCCAAAGTGAGGCTTCTAAGAGTAAGGGAGGGAAGTTGGGAGAGTATTTGGGCAGAGGTTGGCCGATCCAAAAGGCTTTGAAAGTGTGAGTAAGGTGGTAGAGGTGGGGGCCTTTTATAAGTGGGGAGGTGGGGCACTCTTGGAAAGTAAGGAACTTTTACATTATTATACAATGATTTTAGGATTCTAAAGGTCCCACACTTATATAATTCGTGGCTAAGGTGATAGGGTTCTAAATCTACCCATCAAATAGTCTTTGGACAAGTTTAAGCCTTGGATTGTACATTATCTTTTCATTTTATTAAAATCGTTAAATAATGAGGTCATCGCTGCATCATAATGATGTCATAAATATTTTAATTTATATAATGTCTAAAAATTATAAAAAAAATACTATGTTGTATGAAATTTTTTTATCTTTCCAATGACTTTTTATATTCAAAAATATGACTTGTATAACCCCATGTAAAAATTGGTTTAGTAAAACATTTCATTTTTGTGTCATTTTTTACTTTAACATTAAATAAAAGGTATTTATGTCATTTTCTAACTAAAGTGGCTCCATGGGGTCCCCAAGTTGACCCATGGATTGTCTTGGTCGGCCATGGCACATACAATGAGGGTAGGACATGTGTCAAGCTCATCTCATATTATTAAAACATTATTTTTACCTTAAACTACACTAATTACCTCTAATCACGATTAAGAACTTAAAAATTACTATTCACCAAAAATTATTTTAATCTCATTGAACCACATTTTACTTCTTAATGAACACCATGTATGTCGGATTTTTGAAAATCAAATCACAGAAGTGTTAATATTTCATTTAAACGAAAAATCAGTTATTTAACTACCACTTAGTGGTTTCACTATTTATCAAAAATTGAAGTTTTTCAGAACAATGCCAAAATTTCACCCTAAGCTATAATTGATATTCCGAATTCAAAAATGATGTCTATTTTTAAAAATTCCAAACATATAAGTTTCATTAATTAATTTTATAATTAATTCCCGTTGTCACAACAAATAGCGTGTTTTTAAGAAACAATTTATATCAAAAGATTGGCAATTGTTTATGTCCAATTTCAATGTTAAATTAATTATAATGACCACCATTGGATAAAATGGTAAAAATATATTATAATCATACTTTAAAACCACTAAATAGTATAATTTATCACTATAAATTATTTTGATTAAAAAAAAGTTGTTTTTAAGTATTTTTCACTATTCATAAAAAATTAGAAGTTCTCAGAAAGTTACAAAAAATTCAACTTAGGATAATTTTGATATTACAAATACAAAAATAAGTTCATTTGGAAAAATAAAATTTATAAAATTTTAAAAATTAGGTATTACTATTCATAATGGCTACTTTGATTGTTTGTGGTGTGTGTTAGTACTCGAAGATGCGTACAACACACGCTACTGTATTATTCAAAGACAAGAGTACCGAGAAAGATTGGGGTGTTACATTATCCCCTCCTTCAATAAATTGCGTCCTCGCAATTTGAAATTTTTCTTGGAAAATAAAAGGTTGAAAATAGAAAATACATTTGTGGAAAACCCACATTGGAAATAAGATTAATAATATTTAGCCTTAATAAGAGGGAAAGGGAAATGAAAAAGTCACCACCCAATTATGATCTCGATTAGGGGAACATTTGTGGCAATTAGAGACATATAATTGGAGGAAAAATGTAAATATTTGTAGAGAGTGATTGAGGTCATCAATCACAATCAACTGTCAAATTGAGGGCCTCAAAGCCTTCAATCTATGTTGATTTAAAATATCATCAGTTCAACAAGACATAAGGTATTAGGATAACACATTTTTTTGTTTTAATATCCCTTTACTAAAGTTTAAGAATTAATTTATTCATTGAATAAGTGATAGATATATATATATTTATGCTTGACAATTAGAGTTTCAACCTTCAACTCATCTTTCACTCAAAAAGATAATAGAACTCAAAAATATTATACTTATCCTAATTGTATAAGGTTCCAAATGTTAACACATACCATTTAGATTAGTAAAATTATTTTGTAACAACCAGGGACTTCCTGTAGGCTAGTGGTAGGAAATAAAGGCCTGTCGCATTATGGTTGTGGGTTCGATTCCTGCAGCTTTGTCCGACGCGACGGGTTATGCCCCACCCTGCAGGTTGTCCTTTTCCTAAAACTATAGTAGTATAATATTCCAAAAATAAAATTTTTTAACCTTAAACAATAATATCCAAAGATCAACTTAATCTACTCCAACCTTTATAGTTATCCAAAATACCTCTGTCCAGACTTTCTCAAAAAGGTCTCTTAATTCCAAAATCAATTTATCAGATTCCCCAAACAAAGTAAAGTTTCTCTTATTTTCACATACTAAAAATATGATTACCTTCATCATATTAAAACCTTACTAAAACAACAAGTACTGCAGTACAATCCTTATATATATATCACATTATTCTAATAACCAGAATATAATCCATGAGTCCAAAAGCACCAATACATTAGTTATTCTACTTCAACTGTAGTAACATCATAAGATTGTCCTTGATCCCTTAGCCTTTTCTGAGGTAAGTTTCCCTGACGCTTAGGACATTCATTTTCATAATGCCCCATTTCCCTACAATTGTAGCATTCAACATTGATAGCCTCTTTCTTTCCCTTGCAATCACGTGCCTGGTGACCTTTTCCCCCACATTTATAACAAACTCCCATTCCTTTTAGACAAGTACTAGGGTGATTCTTCCCACAATTATCACATAATGGAAAATCCATCTTTCCTTTTTTCCATTTATCTGTCTCTTGTTCCACCGTTCTCTTCTTCTCTTGCTTTACTTTGTTGTCATAAGACTTAGAGAATTCCTTTTCTGTCTTGATAGAACACGAGACAATATCTTCGTATAACGAGAAGGTTTGTGAGACTAATGATCGATGGAGAAATGGTTTTAACCCATCAAAGAAACGACCAATCTTACTTCTTGGGTTACGTATATAATCTGCAGCATGCCTCGCTAACCTTGTAAAGTTGGCCTTATACTTTGCGACATTCTCATCCTCCTTTTGTCACAGAATCAAAAATTGTCTTTCCATATCTGCTCGATGGTCACGATGATAGTATTTTTCTAGGAAAAGCTCTTTGAACTCCCTCCATTCCATATTCGATACGTCATCATCTTTCTTTTTGTTTTGAATCAGCGACCACCACTGATCGGCCTCTCCAGTGAGGTAGTAAACTGCCATGACAACCTTCTCCCTTTCGCTACTCCCCAAGGCATGGAATATTTTCTCTAAGGAGTTTATCCATTACTTAGATACTAATGGATTTGTACCGCCATTAAATGTTGGTGGTTGTTGCCTCATGAAGCGGTCTAACATTGATCCTCCACATTGTGGATCAGGGTGATCCATACGAGTAAGGTTACTATTCATAACTTGAGTGAGTTGTCCCAGTATGGTAATAAGTTGATCAGCATCAGTTGTATCTCCAGATCCACAATAATTATCTTGAGCAGGAGTAAAATCCCTACACGGAGTGCGTGCATTGATACAGTTTCCATTCCTTCCACTAGGCGCCATTTCTAAACAATGGCATAAAGTAGATTAGTTTATGAATTAAAATACATAATTACATACTTATAAAATACTTAACATAAATTGAACTATTTATGTATATAATCCATAATCATAAAAATGTTTTCTTTGAGAAAGTATATAATCATAACCCTTCATAGTGGTTTGTAAAGAAAAAGAGAATTATCCTAAGCATATCCCCCGGGAGTGTCGTAACCAAGAGTGCAGCGAGGCCCGTTGTCGTGTACTAGTTCCCATTCGAGTCTACCTCAAAGCGGTGTTTTTGGGTTTTACCCCTAGGTACATCTGTGCCAGAGCCACCTCTACCTACTCGTATCCAGACAGGGATGTATTTCTCGGAAAACTCACAAAATCTCTATAATACCAAAATTCTAGGAAGTTCTTCTATACTAATCCTCAAAGTCTATCTTTGGGCTATGTGATCTAATCAGAGTTTATCTAAATCTAGCTTCCAAGGTTAGTACTAAACTACCTCTGACACCAACTGTAACGCCCAGACCCCAGCTACCCAGAGTCGGTGCATTACTTCGTAACATTGGCATGATCACAAAAGGTCAAGTCTCAAAAGACCGATTAGTTTAGTAGCCTTGGAAACACTAGATACATTCATAAATGTTACATTACATCATAAGGTGAAAAAATACAATAACAAAGTCTCCATAGTCCACACTCATATCCTCTTTTGACTATCCCTGTAGGTCATTCATAAAATACTTCTTCACATCCTGGAAAATATTAAAACATTGAAAGGGGTGAGCTCAGATGCTCAGTAAGGATAACAATATTGCGGAAGCTTTCAAAAATAATAATTAACATTTAAGGTAATGTATTACTAAAACAAAATCATTTTTAAACTTGAAATTTAGCATAATATGGAAAAAATAAAATTAAATAATGCCATTTACTTACTCACATGGATATTCTACTAATCGAATAATCCCATGCAATATCAATAACCACTTTCATAATGATGGAATGCATAATGCCAGACTATCATAACCACGTATCCAAGGCCTCGTGCCAAGACCACAAATAAGATTTTGTCAAGGCCTCGTTCCAAGACACTACTTTGTCTCATGAGACCTACCGATGCATCGAGGAGCTATAGCGGGCTCCACCCGTCACTTATTAAGTCCAATGCATTCCTCATATGAATAGGTTTAAACATATCATAAACCATAACATAATCATATCACATAAAACATGCGTAAAGGAAACATAACATTTCCACATTTCAATCACAAGATGTCAATACAACACATTTATATAATAAAAACTCTTTCAAAACCATTTTCAATACCAAAATAAAAGCAAGTTAAAACTTTGTATTTATTTTTCATTAAAAAAAATTGATGGCTTGTAGAGGAAGCCGAAACTCAAATAATGGTCACGACGGCGGAGAAGTCATTGTCGCCGCATAAGTACGGAAAGGAAAACATTCCCTTTTTTTCGTTTAGTAAAACGCTTCGTATAAAAAAATATTACTTTTGAATAAACGTAAAAGCCAAAGGGGTTTGTACACCGTATAAAAGAAAGTTGTGTATAAAACAAAATATGCCTCAATGAAAGGAGATTGAGACAAAGTCTTTAAAAAGATCATTTTTAAAATAAAATAGATTTATTATGTGTATTAACTATAAGTACATATAAATAAAGTACCAATACAAGATAGGACATAATAATATCATGACATAATTTGAAAGTAGGAGATTAACCCAAAGAATGGAAATTGGGTTAAGAAGTTCCCTTACCTTGCGTCCTGTCCTGACTCGACCGTTCTTTAACCTCCTGAATAATAAATGAGAGTTAATTAATATTTAATTAAGAACATTTTTCATGTTCATTATTCCTTTTATATCCCTTATTACCATGTTATGAACACTATGTAATCATTTAAGTTTATAACGGTCATTTTGTCGATCTTAGGTACTTGAGTCAAAAATAACATTCTTATAATTACAAGTTGTTCATGTGGTGAAATATCCATTATATCCAGAATTATATTCATGATATAGATATCATATATCTCATATATATCCAGTATATACATGCATTTATAATATTCCATAACGTTTAGAGGTAAGAAATGAAATGCACCGTTCATTGAGACGGTAAGCCGTACGTACGCATGAACGCTACTTTCATTTCTGTTTCGTATGGAATGAAATCATAATTATATAAATGTATAATATAGTTCCAATATAATATCATATATAATATCATTTACTCCATCCTTTATACATCCCACATATGGAATTAACGATTCACATCACTTTGAGGGGGCAGTAGTCCGTACTTCCTAAAATGAAATTATCGCGTTTACCCATAATGGAAATCATAAAGTATGCCATAAATGAGAAATACAGAAGCATAAGTAACACATAAACATATTATATATCCTATATAAATATAGTGACATCTTAATAGCCACCTTTGAAGGTGTTATATGAGTGTTGAACAATCATCGTTTCGTGAGGCAGAAATTCACCATCCACAGAAACCGTATGTTCTTTAACCATTAGATGTAGGTTTGTGTAATTGTAGCTCAAATACTTATTATAACAACATCCTAGTATATTGAGTATACTGGTTTTGTTACAAAAGAAATGAATAAAAAGAGTTTAGGGGGTTGGAGAAGAAAAATAAAACAAAACAACATTAGAGAAGACATTACATCAAAATCGGGTAACTCTTTTTTATTTGAGCCAAAGGCTTCCTTGGGAAGCGTTCTGACCAAAGTGAGGCTTCTAGGAGTAAGGGCGGGAAGTTGGGAGAGTATTTGCGCAGAGTTTGGCCGAGCCAAAAGGCTTTGAAAGTGTGAGTAAGGTGGTAGAGGTGGGGGCCTTTTATAAGTGGAGAGGAGGGGCACTCTTGGAATGTAAGAAACTTTTACATTATTATACAATGATTTTCGGATTCTAAAGGTCCCACACATATATAATTCGTGTATAAGGTGATAAGGGTTCTAAATATACCCATCCAATAGTATTTGGACAAGTGTAAGCCTTGGATTGTACATTATCTTTTCATTTTATTAAAATCGTTAAATAATGAGGTCATCGCTGGATCATAATGATGTCATAAATAATTTAATTTATTTAATGTCTAAAAATTTGAAAAAAAAATACTATGTTGTAGGAAACCTCTTTAGCTTTCCAATGACTATTTATAGTCAAAAATATGACTTGTATAACCACATGTAAAAATTGTTTTAGTGGAATATTTCTTGTTTGTGTCATTTTTTACTTTAACATTAAATAAAAGGTATTTATGTCATTTTATAACTAAAGTGGCTCTATGGGGTCCCCAAGTTGACCCATGGATTTTCTTGGTCGGCCATGGAACATCCAATGAGGGTAGGACATGTGTCAAGCTCATCTCATATTATTAAAACATTATTTTTCCTTAAACAACACTAATTACCTCTAATCGCGATTAAGAACTTAAAAGTTACTATTCACCAAAAAATATTTTAATCTCATTGAACCACATTTTACTTCTAAATGAAAACCATGTATGTCGGATTTTTGAAAATCAAATCACAGAAGTTTTAATATTTCATTTAAACAAAAAATCAGTTATTTAACTACCACTTAGTGGTTTCACTATTCATCAAAAATTGAAGTTTTTCAGAACAGTGCCAAAATTTCACCCCAAGATATAATTGATATTCCGAATTCAAAAATGATGTCTATTTTACAAAATTCCAAACATATAAGTTGCATTAATTAATTTTATAATTAATTTCTGCTGTCACAACAAATAGCGTGTTTTTAAGAAACAATTTATATCAAAAGATTGGCAATTGTTTATGTCCAATTTCAATGTTAAATTAATTATAATGACCACCATTGGATAAAATGGTAAAAATATATTCTAATTATACTTTAAAACCACTAAATAGTATAATTTATCACTATAAATTATTTTGATTAAAAAAAGTTGTTTTTTAGTATTTTTCACTATTCTTAAAAAATTAGAAGTTCTCAGAAAGTTACAAAAAAATACAACTTAGGATAATTTTGATATTACGAATAAAAAAAGAAGACCATTTGGAAAAATAAAATTTATAAAATTTTATAAATTAGGTATTACTATTCATAACGGCTACTTTGATTGGTTGTGGTGTGTGTTAGTACTCGAAGATGCGTACAACACACACTACTGTATTATTCAAAGAGAAGAGTACCGAGAAAGCTTGGGGTGTTACAATAAAATGTTAGAATAAGTCATATGTCTAAAAAGAATGCATTAATAATTTATTATTTTGTGAAATTGACATTATATTCATATATTATGGGATCCCTATGTATATCATTTTTGAAAAATATTCTTTTTTGATTTTTTAACTGTACATATACTTGTAATTATGGTTTTCCATCTTTTTTCTAATACTAATTTCCAAATTCACATATTATTTTCTTATACCAACTATAATATCCCTATTTTTTTATAGATTATTTTTACATCATTATAATGATAAACTATATAAAATAATTACAATACAGGATCGAATGGTTTTGCATATTGGGAAAATTAGGTCCATACATCACTAATACATAATAAAACATACTCATTTATTTATAATATTATTCTTTATCCTTATAAATACCTTGTTCTATTGATTTCATGTTGTCACCTAAGGATATAAATCAATGAAAGGGGTGAGATAAAATCCCAACAAGATGATAAATAAGGGACATGAATCTATAAAACAAGGGTGAACATAATCATCATCATAATATGAAAAGCATGGGATCATCATTAACATCAGGATGGAAACATGAGATGAAGTCATGGAATGTGAAAATGCATAAAAATGAAACACCATGCCTTTGTGGTCAAATACCACACATAGTTGTGAACAATGTCGCCATCATGTTCTAGCATAAAATATGTGAGAAATCATAGCATCATCATTGTTAATAAATCAAGCATCATGTCGAATCATAATAAACAACGTATCATGAGAGAATTCACATTATCCAATTCATTAGAGGGCTATATAATTTTAGGCCTATCCATCACATTATAACATTTACATAATCATGCATACCATATAGATAGTATATCAATCAAAGTATTAAATTAACCCATGTAAAGTATTGTTTTTCTTAAAGATGTCATCAATCCTGATTTTAGGAATAAACATTATGTTCCCAAATTGAAATGTGAATAAAACATATTCGTATAAGAGTCATCATTTTTTAGTGAAGAAGAAGTAACTACAGAAGATTCAAGATGTGTTTTGGAAACAACTCTTCATATGGAATATCCTTGTAATTTACATAAAATCAGATTGGAAACATGTATATACAAGAAAATAAAAGTGAATAAAAATGAAATTATGTATTAGTAATATTAAAATAATACCCCTAATTAAATTTGACATGAAAGAGGAAGAACATACATAAAGGTAGTTGGATTCGAGAATCCCCTTACCTTAATTTCTGCTTTATTTCTTTTGTATTTTTCCTCATAAATAATAAATTTACATTTATTAAAAAATCAATCCATAAGTTTATTATATTAATTTCAAATACTATTTATCTATTATAAAAATTCAATTATATTTCATAATTTCCATTGATGAAATTGAAAAGTTTTTTTAACATGTTTTTCATAAAAATTACCATTTAATTTTGATTTCTCTATTTTGATAAATTTATGTTAGGTCCACACGGCTGAATACCCCGAGAGGGGGGTGAATTAGGGTATGACTAATTTAAAATTAAATCCCATTCTGATCTTTTTTTGTTGTTAATAAAAATACTCTTCTCTCTCTTTCATGTTGCACAATATAAATAGAAAGTAAATCAAGCCCATGAAACAACAATTTTACTTGGTTCACTGCTAAGGGATACGTCCAAGGAGCATATGCCGATAGGTTGTCGGTCGTACCAAATTCCACTAAAATTCACTAGCTGTGGATTACAAGGTTCGGGCTAGATCACTTCTTTTCCTAGGATCATCGACATTACAATGTTTAGGGTCATCTCACTGCTTTCCCAAGGGTCACTCCATGTTTCTCTCTCTCTGGCTCACTGCCATTGGAGAGGATCACATTCTTTCTCTTCCTTTGCTCACTGCTCTAGAAGGAATCCACTCACAGTTTATAGAACTATAGGTCTCTTCATTTGCATGAAGAAATGCATATTCTTCTGTATGTAGATGCTCTGTTGAAGTCTAACTTTCACCCAGAGATGAATCTCTCTTTGCACCGAAGGTATCGGGCAATGTTCCAGCTTCCACGCAGCACGAAAACACTACCGGAGAATCTACCTTAACTGGAACGCAAGTCTAATCTGACACGGAAGTATCGTCATGGAAGTCACAATTGGCGTGCAATTCCACCTCAGACACTTGCACGACACAAGCTTATTCAACTCCAAACATGTGTGACCCACTTCTCTTTACGCCCAAACCAATATTTGTGCGCAACTAACAACAACTGTGCTTCTTCAAATCAGGCGTGCAAGTCCTACTTGTGTGACCCACCACCACTTGCGCGAATTCCACACCTGCGCGATGGGAGCTATGATTATTATAAGTGTTGAACACTATTAAGAATTGAGGAGGGGTGGTCTAGTATTTATAGGCATTTTGGACACCCTGCACGACGACGCACAAGTCTCCCCTCTGCGGGCAAGTCTCGATGCGCAAGTCTCTTCCCCTGCAAGTCACTTGTGCGACCAAACCAAAAACATGCGCGACCCTCTTTTGTTTGACATATTTTGATCTTATGATCTTGAAAATCAATAGGCGCGCAAGTTCTCAAGCATCCAACTCATCGGCGCGCAAGTCTCTTCACGGAGCGCAAGTCACCTCTGCGACCACACAAATACATGTGCGACCCTTATCCCTTTTCCATATTTTGATGATTTGATCTTCAAAAAAATAAGGTGCACAAGTTTTCTATCCTCCAAGACCTCGGTGCAAAATTCCCTTTTCCAAAAAACACTTTTCTTCATTCGTCGATTTTCAGGCCCAAGAATTTTGAAAACACTGGAAAACGGTGCCACCTTGTATCTATTTCTTTTATGCCACCTCCAGATCATCCATTCATTTGTCGACGTTCTTGAATCAAACATGGATCGTTGACCACAACTCTTGAACTCGACATTCCACCATGAAATCCCCTTTGTCAACAAATTTGTAGGTCATGGTTTGCTTTATTAATAATAAAAACATTTTTTTAAATGAAAATAAATAAATTACTAATCAAGGAAACTAGGATTAAAACCCAATTAGGGAAAAAGTTCACCCAACAATGATCACCCCAAAATTTCCCAAAACTTTCCATACGATGGGCTTTCTAATTACCATCTCTTTTGATAAAAGAAAATTTTAATGCATCGAATCCAGCGGATAGGGACCAGAGCTTCCTCAGGATGAGGCCATAGGGTTGGGAATCCTCATCTTTTGATGAGAGTGCATTCACCACTTCGTGGCAGTCATATTCCACCATAATCTTGGGCCGACATTTTTAACGGGAAAAAAGAAGCCCCTGGAGGATGGCTGAGGCCTCAGCCACAACAGGGCTCCATGTGTTAGGCACAACCCTACACTGAGCTTCCACAATCTTGCCAACACTGTTATGAGCAATGAGTCCGATACCGACCCTTGAATGAGGAGAGACAACAGCATCTGTATTAATCATTAAGAATCCATCAGGGGGAGACCACATTCCAACATCTCTCTTTTTCTTTATCATGATCCTCAGCTATCATGATATCTATTCTTTGATCGATCACTTCTAGCTTCATCAGATTTAATACTCTCCCCATTTCTGCTCACAACTTTACCTCTTGTCAACTTCAAAACCTCTTTAGCCCAATTTCCTGTGTTGTCCAAGATAAGCTCTGGCTAAGCACGTTCAACTAGCTTCAGCTCCCCCTATCTGGATGCTCCACCAGCCAGCTTCTCCCCAAATCAATCATGATTTATCAAATAGCCACGCTGTCTCCCCCTTGAACAAATACTATTTTCTCCCCCTTTGTCAATGAACCCAAAGATCACTTAATTGTAGTATGTAATAGAGTAGAGAACACAAATCAGCACATTAAGAAAAAAACACACCATACTTTGGGGAGAGGGGGTGGTGTTCCACATCCACACTCTTTCAAGTGCAGGGAGTCGACTAAACTCCCAGAGCTAGTCGATGCCTCTCAAAAGTATCCTTGGGTAAGGTGTTTGTCAGAATGTCTACAACCTGTAGCACTGTAGGAACATACTCCAACTTCACAATTCCCTGATCAACCTTCTCCAGGATAAAATGATACTTTATCTCAATTTTATTTGTCCTTGAGTGATGGATGTGATTTTTTCCAAGATTTATAGCACTTGAGTTGTCACACTAGATTTCGATCAGAGACTTCACATTAACTCCCATATGTTCAAGCTACTGCTTCATCCACAATAACTGTGTGCATTCTTGAGTGGTCGCAATATACTCATCCTCCGCTATGCTCAATGAAATGCAATCGTTCTTCTTGCTAAGCCATGAAAAACACAATCCACCAAGATAGAATGCACCTCCTGACGTCGATTTTCTATCATCCGCTGAACCAGCCCAGTCTGCATTAGTATATCCCAATAACTCTGTCTGAGATTTGTCAATATATGTGAAGAAAAAATCCATTATGCCATTAATATACCAAAGTATTCTTTTCACTGCAAGCATGTGTCTTTCCTGGGGATTACCCTGATATCTCGCTACTTGGCATGTGGTGAAAACAGTATCAGGCCTTGTTGCGGTTAAGTACAACATACTTTCAATAATTTTCCTGTATTATGTGATATTAATTGCCTTTCTATCCTCATCTTTTAATAATTTCATCCAGGTAGCATCCAGAGTCTTCATCTCCTTGGAAATCTCCATTCCAAACCTTCTCCGAACCTCCTTGGCGTATTTTTATTGAGAAATGAAATTTACATTCCTTCCTTGTGTCACCTGTAGACCAAGGAAAACATTATTTTTTCAATCATTGACATTTCAAACTCATTTTTCATGAATTCGGAAAATTTTCTACACTGAGCTTCATCTGATCCGCCAAAAAATATGTTATCGACCTAAACCAACACCATCATCCTTTTATTACTATTGTTGCTAAAATATATATTGTAATCAACTCCTCCATGCTGGAAACCAATCTTCTTCAAGTACTTATCAATCCATGAGTACCATGCCCTTGGTTATTGTTTCAGCCCATACAATGCCTTCTTCAACCTACAAACTTTGTTATCATCCTCATTAATGAGAAAACCATCTGGCTACTCAATATACACCTCCTCTTCTAGAACACCATTCAAGAATGTAGATTTGACATCCATATGGAACACTTTGAACTTTCTTTGAACTGCTATAGACAAAAATAATATTATTGTCTCCAGCCTTGCAACCAGTGAAAATGTCTCATCAAAATCTATTCCCTCTATCTGGAAGTATACCTTGCACACTAGCCGTGCTTTGTTCCGATTCACTGTTCCATATTCATTCATCTTGTTGTGATAGACCCATTTAGTCCCGATGACATTTTTGTCTGTTGGGCTCGAAACAATCTCCCATGTTTGGTTCTTCTCAATCCGATCAAGCTCTTCATTCATATCCTGAACCAAGTTTTCATCTTCAGCTGCATCGAAAAAACATTTTGGCTCCACGTGAGATAAAAACGATGTTTTCTGTAATGATTTCATTCTTCGAGTCTGAACTGGAGCTGTCTGATCACCAATGATATTCTTCCTGTCAATTTTATCTCGACTCTTTGGCTCCCTTGCAGACACAGACTTGACACTTTCTTATTCATCATCAGTATCTTCTTCTATGTCAGCCTCTGCCACTTCTGCTCCATCTGTGTTGCTTACCTCATCATCACTTTCATCCAGAAACTATTCATTGGGTCGTTGAGTATTCTGTTCATTTTTAACTATAGTGACATCATTTCTCTCAACAATTTTTCTCAGCCTCTTCTTGAAACTTTTATATGCTTTTCTTTTCCATGAGTATCCAAGGAATATCCCCTAATCTCCTCGTGACTCAAACTTCCTGTGATTTTCTTTGTTAAGAATGAAGAAATTACTCCCAAAGATTTGAAAGTATTTCAGTGTTGGCTTCTTTCTGTACCACATTTCATACAGAGTCTTCCCTACCTTCAGACACAATAGATACCTGTTCGAAATATAGACCGATGTCAAAACTACTTCCTTCCAAAATTTCTCTGGTATGTCCTTTTCAATAAGCATCGTTCCAGTCATGTTGTTGATGATCATATTTCTCCTCTCAACCACTCCTTTCTTTTGAGGATTTCTCACTGAGAAGACTTGATTCCTTATCCCGTGTTTCTCAAGATAGTTTTCAACTTGGCTGTTTGTGAATTCCGTACCGTTATCAGGACGAAACATTAGAATTTTCTGCCCAAGCATCCTTTTTGATTCCCTCCTATACTGCTTTATGCAACTGAACACCTCTGTTTTATGGGTAATGAAAAATACCCAGGACATTCTTCTATAATCATCAATGAAAAGAACATAGTATCTTTTCCCATTTGTAGCTCGTGGTGTGATAGGTCCACATTCATCATCATGCCCAATTCAAGTACTCTAGTTGATTTCTGTTCCTTTGGCATGTATGTCTTTATGATGATCTTCCCTTGTTGGAAAGCATTACACATATGAGTACGATCACGTGATAGTTTTGAAAGGTCTCTAGCAGCATCACTCTTTACCAGATCTTCCATGGATGGTTGGCATAGATGACCAAGTCACTTGTGCCACAACTGTTTTTCTTCTTCTCTGGATAAAGGACACGTATATTCTTCCCCACCTACTAGGTAAAGATTTTCCTTTGTCCCTTTTCCCTATAGAACAATTGCTCCATCTTTTCCTTTCACAATGCACATCTTCTTGGTAAATCGAATAGAGTGCCCAGAGTCACATAGCTAAATGACACTAAGAATGTTATGACTAAGACCCTCTATAACCAATACATCAGTACGTCTCATTTCTTTGCCCCCAAACTTGGCTTTTCCTGATGCAACAATCTTCACGCCTTCATCATTTCCAAATTTGACAACTCCTTCTTTGTCATATTTTATTCCTATAGTACGATCCTTATTACCTGTCATGTGAGATGTGAAACCGCTATCAAGGATCTGTATTCCTGAACGATCTGAAGCTTTAATGGAAATTTCCGCAACTACTGCCTTTTATTCATTTTTCATTTTGATCCATGTCTTCAACTTCACACTCGGTGTGGTTTGGAAAAAATGATCTTCCTGAGAGTGTGATGGACCAGCTTCATCTTGCAATGCTGCAAATCTATTTTTCACTTTTAACTCACCAGTTGGTTTATTGATTTGCTGCTTGCGAACATTTTGATTTTTCTTTGGAACATTACTCTGTATGGTTGAAGTGCAATACCAGACCATGTTCCCAAATCCTCCTCACCAAAAATAGTGTCCTTCGAAATATGTTCTGGATAATCGTTCTCTATTTGACTACCACCTTTGTTGTTGTTCTTTGATATCTCTTTTCTATGGAACACACATACTATGAATGTCCCATATTCCTGCAACAATAACACCTGATATATGGTGCATTACTTTGTAGTACTTCAACACTACGAGTTTACCCTTGGGATCTCTGAATAATCTGATTCTTCTTTGTTCCCAAATCAACCTTCAATCTCGGGACGAGTGCTTTCATTCTCTCTTCAATTGCCACATATTTTTGCTTCTGATCAATCCCTGAATCAGCCTTAACATTTGAGATCAATTGTTGATTCTTTCCTGCTGAACTACTAGGCTCTTATATCATCTTTTCAGTCTTTGGAATGACCTGATTTCCAAAGAATGTATTGGTAAAGAAAGGTTTTTCTTGGTCTTTAACTTTTCTCCACAGACCAAAAACTTCTTTTTCATGATCTTCGATACGCTTGACGTGATCTTTCACTTTTCTGTTCAAGCCATCGATCTCCCTTTTCTATTCTCCAATCTTGAGCATATACTCACTGACTGATTCCGAGTTCTCTGGTGTCGATAACTTGAGTTTCTCAATTTCTTCTAACAACTCTGACTTTTCTTCATCCTATTATTTCATTTAGAGTTTGTCATCATGGACCACTTTATTGGATTTTTTCGTTTTGGCTATCCAAACGTTTATATCCTCAAGTGCTACTTCTAATTCGGCTTCCAAATCAACTCTTCCTTTAACTTCTTCCTCTTCTTATTCAATGCCAGTTTCTTCTTTTTCCTGAGAACAACCGACGACCGCTACCATGGAATTTTCCCCATGATCTTTGCAGTTTTCAATCTCTTTATCCTCTTCTTCTTCATACTCATCTAAACTTTTAATATCATGAGTAAGAAGATTATTCTTTTTGACGTAATTTCAGTTGAATTTTTTCTTCCCTTTCACAAATGATGAAGACTTCTTCTTTGGAATATCGACTTCGTCATCATCATTATCGTTATCCTGAAAATTTTTGGGGCACCTTGCCGCAATATGACCAACCATTCCACATAGAAATCATGATAGTGGAAGTTTCCATTTAAAATTTCCTTTTCCTTTTTGCAGATTTGAAGAAAGGAATGACATCACCTCAACTGTCTCTTATTCCTCTTGATAATCTTCAATAGTGAGCTTCTTCATGGACCTTAATTCCACCTCTTTGGATATCCCCTTTTCCACAGCGTCGTTATCATCATTTCTCATTTCATATGCAATAAGAGTGTTGTGCAGGTTATCCAATGTCAGCTCTTTTGGGTCTTTATCTTCCAAAACAGAAACGTTCAGATTGAACCAAGGTGGAAGTTTTCTCAAGATGTGATTTACAATATTAATGTCTTTGATAATCTCACCAAGACCTCGCATGTTTTCTACCACAACATTTACCCTGTCAAAGAATGCATCAACAAAATCATTCGGGTTCATTCTCATATCTTCATACTTGTTCCAAAACACTTCCATCATTGCCTCTCTAACCTTTGTATCCCCTTCAAAAATATTCAAAATCTTTTCCCACATGGCATGTGACATTTTTCATGGCATCACCTTTGTATAGATGGGATTTTAAAGGGCTCCCCTAAGGCATTGATTACTTTGGCATCAACATCCAACTCTCCATGCTCAGCTTTTGATAATGTACCACAAGTAATATCAACTGTGATACCATGCATAGCTACTAAAAACACATCAATTCCCAAATATAGGAGAAAATGTTGCATTCGATTCTTCCATATCTGAAAATTACATCCGTTGAAGATCGGAATCCCTTTATGATTAGTGACCTACATTTAGAGAAGAACAAATATCAACCTTTACCTATGATACCAATTGTTATGTCCACAAGGCTGGATAACCTGCGAGGGGGGGGTGAATCAGGGTATGATTAATTTAAAATTAAATACCATTCTGATCTTCTTTCGTTGTTAAGAAAAACACTCTTCTCTCTCTTTACTGTTGCACAATATAAACATAAAGTAAAGCAAGCACAGGACACAAAAATTTTACTTGGTTCACTGCTAAGGGCTACGTCCATGGAGAATACGCCGACAAGTTGTCGGTCATACCAAATTCCACTAAAATTCAGTAGTTTTGGAATACAAGGTTCGGGCTAGATCAATTCTATGCCCAGGATCACAGCCTTTAAAATGTTTAGGGTCAGTTCACTTCTTTCCCAAGGGTCACTCCCAATTTCTCTCTCTCTGGATCACTATCGGTGGAGAGGATCACCTACATTATCTTCCTTTTCTCACTGCTCTGGAAGGAATCCACTCACAGTTTATAGACCTGTAGGTATCTTCATTAAATGAAGAAATGCATCTTCCTCTGAACGTAGATGCTCTATTGAAGTCCAAATTTCACCCATAGATAAATCTCTCTTTTGTAATGCCCCAACCCCAGTTTCCCAGATTCAGTGCATTATTACATAACATTGGAAAGATCACAAGAAAGATCATGTCTCGAAAGATCGATTAGTTTAGTAGCCTTGGAATAACAAGATACATTTATAAAGTTTACATTACATCATAAAGTGAAAACTACTACCACAACATATTGTCTTCATATCCCTTCATATTATCCATGTAGGTCATTCATAAAATACTTCTTCACATTCTAGAAAAAATAAAACATTGAAAGGGGTGAGCTCAGATGCTCAGTAAGGATAAGAATATATCGAAAACATTTATAAATAAGCATAAACATTTAAAGCAATGTATAGCTAAAAGGAAAGCCTTTTAAACATGAACATTAGCATAATATGGAAAAGGTAAAATGAAATAATTCCATTTACTTATTCACAAGGATATTCTACTACTCTAATAATCACATGCAATATCAATAACCACTTTCATAATGATGGAATGTATAATGCCAGACTATCATAACCACGTAGCCAAGGCCTCGTGCCAAGACTACAAATAAGATTTTGCCAAGGCCTCATGCCAAGAAACTAGTTTGTCTCATGAGACCAACTAATGCATCGAGGAGCAATAGTGGGCTCCACCCATCACATATTATGGTCAATGCATTCCTCATATGAACAGGTTTAAACATAACATAAACATTCATATTAAACTAGGAAACGAAATGTCAATACTTTCTCCATAAACCATGAATGGTATAAAAATAACACATCCACAGTCAAACATATCCCAAAACTTTCAATACAATATAGAAGTTTTGTATCATAATAAATAAACATCAAATAATCTTAAAATCCATCAAAGGATGTTGACATAGATGAAATCAAAACTATATGAGAGAAATGTATCTTTTTTTAAAATCATTTAAAAATCACATTATTAAGAAAAAATTTACTTTGAAAATATTTTTATTAGCTTGTAAGGGAATCTTAGACAATTTTATAATGGAGTAAAATATCCGCACCCATCGTATAAGTTAAAAAAATACATTCTCACCTTAATTCTGTCCAAAAGGTTAAAAAGGACCTTGTTTGGAAAACGACAGAAAGATTCCTTTATAAACCTCTTATAAAAAGTAAAACAAGGGTATAAATGACTTTAACCCATATTATGTAAAATATCATGAATGTTTTGAAATAAATTTTTAAGAAACATGGATGTGGATGATAAAGAGGTTCCAGTAGATAATTACGTATAAAAAACCTCGGATAATGAAGAGATTGTGAAATAATACATTACCAATTTGGTAACTTACGAAACATACACCCCATGAAAGAGGTATCATACAATGAATATGTAAATATACATAAATTAAAGTGTATTACAAAAAGAATACAATTATGGGCAGTACATACACCACACAAAATGTAATAGTGGAAATATGGCATGAATCTCACGGGAATAAGGAGTTTGATGAAAGCCCCTTACCTTGCACTTTTCCTTAGTCGATGGTATGTTAAAATCATGTAGAATAGTTAAAACATTATTATTAAATTATACAAGAACCATATACATAATTATGATATCATATATGATCTTCTTAATAATGCTTTGTTAATAATACTTTAGTATTATCGTCGTTTCGGGTGTTAACTTACTCGTTTTCTTTTATATGTTTTGTAACATAAGTCCTATTTGTTATGGATAGGTTGTACCTTATTCATATCCAGAATGATATAAAGTTCTTAAACATTACTTTTAATCATCAAATGAGAACTAGTCTTGAATGGATATGATGGGGAATGAATCTCATCGCGTTCATGGAGACGGATGTCCGTACGTACGCACGAGCGATAATATCATTATTTTGATATTAAAATAATATATAATTGGATGTATATAATATATAAAGAATCATTATCATGTTATATTTATTATTTAAATTAATTAAGCATTATTATTATACCCATCCAACTAATAATATATTGAATAACAATTACACCACGACGTGGAGACGGTAAGCCGTACGTACGCACATATGGTGACATGTCATTGAAAGGATGGATAGAATAATGAATATGGTTGTACCATATTTATAATAATTTCACAGTATATAGGATATTATGGAGTTATTATTTTGGTATGGGAATAACAAATAAAGAAGAAGTGGAACAAGAAATGAACTTGAAAAGGGTGGTGAAAACATTACCTCTTCTTCGCGTTCTTTCTATTGATTTGATCAAAAGGGCTCCAAAAGTTGGCTTTTTGATCAAAATAAGGCCTCTAGGTTGAATTGAGGGAATTTGAGAGAGTATTTGGGAAGGTGATGGCTGAGACAAAAGGCTTTGAATGTGTGAATTAGTGAGAAGGGGGAGTTCTGTTTTATAAGAGGGGTGAGGGGAACCTTTAGAAAAGCTAGAAATATTATTTTATAATAAATTAATATTCAGTTTATAATGGCTCAAAAGTGTATTATTTAAATTTTAAGGTGGGTATAGGTCGAAAAAAACTCTAAAATTTTATATTAGACCGGTTTTGGTCATTATATTAACCTTATTTTTTAGTTTTATCTCTTAGTTAATTAGATTGCCATTTACCATGTCACAGTGTATTTTTATATCTTATAGTTAATAAACATACCATATACATCCAAGAGACCCCCAAGTGGTACATTAACGATACACCTATCATGATATAAGTCTCTGGGAAGATCCATAGATTTTTAGGAATTGAATATCAATTAATAATATAATATTTGTTTTAAAAACTCATTTATGTCAATTTTGACACTATTCAATAATTGATTTTTCTTTAAGGATTTATAAAAATTATTAATTCTAACCAAATACCTTTATGAAATCCTATAATGTTATATTAACCAATAAAATTCATGGATGTCATCAAAACATTCAAATTATATTTATTTTAACATTCATAATACCAATTATTTGATTCTTTCATTAATAAGGAAAATACTGGATCATTATTGTGTCATAAATAATATTAACTATTAAATGTATAAAAATTATAAATAAAATACCATTATGTAGTAAATCCTTTTATCTTTATAATGAATATTTATAGTCAAAAATCCAAAATATATAACCATATGTAAACATTGTTTTTCTAAAAGATATATGCTTATGTCATTTTTGTATTTATTTTAACTTAATTAATATAAAGTGTCCTTATCGCTTACAAGTGGATCAATGGGGTCCCAAAATCGACCCAAAGATGCCCATGGTTGGACATGTATCAGAAAATAAGGGTATGACACGTTTTAGGGTAATTTATTATTATTATAATATTATTTTTCACCCTTATTCACCAGATTTACCCTTTAACCATGGTAAATATAATATTTACCGAAGTAATTATTCAATATGTATAAAAATAAAAGTTACCTATTTACACAATTTGTACATCCTGATTCCAAATATGGAATCCATTTTTAAAAATTCAAATCACAGAAGTTGCAGAAATTAATTTAAAATTAATTCCCGTTGTTAAAACAAAAAGCCTGTTTTTACGAGATAATTTATATCAAAAGATTGACACTTGTCTATGTCTGGTTTAATTGTGAAATTATGTTCAATCACTAACATTGTATTAAATGGTAAACATATATTCTAAATATACTTTGAAACCACTCAAATTCATTATTTATCACTATTAATTATTGCGATTGAAAAAGTTGTTTTTAATTATAATTTAGTAATTTTCACTATTAATCAAAATATAAAAGTTATCCGAAAAGTACCAAAATTTCACCCTAGGATAATTTCAGTATTCCGAATCCAAAAATTAATTCTATTTTACCAAAATTAAATACATAAAAGTATAATTTATTAATTTAAAATTAATTCCTGCTATTAAAACCAAAAGGTGTACTTTTAAGAAATAATAAATATCAAAAGATTGACACTTGATTATGTCTAATTTTAAAATGAAAATACATACAATGACCATTATTGGATTAAATGGTAAAAATATAATCTATTTATACTTCCATACCATTAAAATGTATAATTTAAAAATATAAATTATTTTTCTTAAAAAGGTTGTTTTCAGTTAAAATATAGTATTTTTCACTATTCACCCAAATATGAAAGTTATCAGAAAAACACCAAAACTTTATTGAAACTAAATTCTTATGTCCTGATTCTAAAGGAGAAGTTTATAAAAGTTTAAAATATTGGATTTAAAAATGCTTCACCATTAAAAGGCGGTAAAATAACATTTTTTTGAAAAATAATTCTTTTATCTGAAAAAAAATGTATTTGTTCTTAAATTGTGTCTAAGAAACTCATTATATGGATTCTAAAATTATAAGGATAATATAAAATTTAAAATTCAGTTAATATTATTTATAACGTCTTTTTAATGGTTAGTTTGGTAAGTCATGGTGCGTTTGAACTTAGTATTGCGTACAACAAACGCTATTGTATTATTAAAAGAGAAGTGTATCATGGAAGCTTGGGGTGTTACATTCTCCCCCTTCAATAAATTGTGTCCTCGCAATTTGAAATTTTTCTTTGAAAATAAAAGGTTGAAAATATAAAATACCTTTGGAAAAACCCACATAGGAAATCAGGTTAAAAAAATTTAGTCTTAATAAGAGAAAATGGGAAATGAAAGGGTCACCACCAAATTATGATCTCAATTAGAAGAACATTGCTGGAAATTAGAGACATATAATTGGAGTAAATGTAAATATTTATAGGTAGTGATTAAGGTCATCAATCAAAAACATGTGTAAAATTAAGGGCCTTAAATTCATCAATCTATGATGATTTAAAATACTATCGTTTCAACAAAACATATGGTATTAGGATAACACATTTTTTGTTTTAAGATCCCTTCACTAAAGTATAAGAATTAATTTATTCCTTGAATAGGAGAAGAAGAAAAATATATACTTGACAAGTAGAGTCCCATCCTTTAACTAAGATCTACCACAAACTCATATTTCACTCTAAAAGATAATAGAACTTAAAAATAATATTCTATTTATCCAATTCGTATAGGGTTCCTAAAAAATCAATTTTTAATTCATCTAGCAGAACCATTAAAAAAATACATTTTTCAATCGAGGACATCAAGTGGGTCAGTGGTAGGTGATACACCCTTGTTGCCCTTCGGTTGTGGGTTCAATTCTCACGACCTTGTCGGACGCGACGGGTTGCCGCCCGACCTCCAGGTTGTCCTTTTTATGGAATCTAAAAATAATCTCAAACTAGACTTATCCAAAATACTTCTGTCCAAACTCACAGTCCAAAATTTATAAGGTAGGTAAACACAATGAACATCCTTTTTCACATAATAGCATGTGAACACCTTCATCATGTATTCTTTTTAAAACACTACAACATCCTGAAATACCATAAAACCTTATTGATTACATTCATGATCCCATATTACTTATAGAATACTGAATATACTCCTTCTATCAAAAAATGTTGTAAACTCCAACAATGATGGAATATACAAATCATTAATCAGTTTCAGGGTAGTAAAGAATATCCAATATAATTTATCCAAATCAATCATGTGTTATTCCAAAATAACTACCTTGGTATGAGAACCATATTATAGATTATATTTCTCTAAATCATATATTTTACAAAAAATTAACCTGCTATTGAGTCACTTTTCTTTGTTCCACACTATCTCAAGTCCTTAAATGAAATATTACTACATTACGATCCTTATATACTCCATGATTATTATAACCAGTACATTTTTGATACCACACTCAAATGAAATAATTCTATAATAACAACATAAGAACTCTAATCATTCTTCCTCATCTATGGTAGTATCATAACTTGATTATTTTCCAATAGCATCATTTGGGGAATACTCTGATGATTTGGACATTGATTTGTGTAGTGTCCCAACTGCTTGTAGATGAAGCATTGTACATTTGAAACATTTCTCTTAGCCTTTATGTAACATACTTGGTGCCCTTTTTCTCCACACTTATAACATACTCCCATTCCCTTCAAGAATTTTCCAAGGTGATTCTTTCCACAGTTATCACATATAGAAAAATCCTTCTTTACCTTCTTCCCTTTATCTGTCCTTCTCTCTACCATCCTTTTCATCTCTGGCTTCCCTTCAAAGCCATAGGAATCCAAGAATTCTTTACTTATCTTATCAACACAAGATATTATTTCTTCATATGATGATAATACTTGGGAGACTAATTCCCTTCTAAATTTTGGATAAGGACCATAAAATATTTGACCATTCTTACTCTTCGGATCATGTGTATAGATGGAGTTCTCATTGCTTCTACTGGGCGCCATTTCTAAACAATGGCATACACTATATTTGTTTATGAATAGTAATACCTAATCCCGAACATGTAAAAAGATTAACATAACTTAAACAGTTTACGGATATAATCCATAATCATAAAAAAGTTTTCTTTGAAGATGTATATACTCATAAAACCTTTATAATGGTTCGTAAAGAAAATGAGAATTATCCTAATCATATCCCCCGGGAGTGTCGTAACAAAGAGTGCAGTAAGGCCCGTTGTCGTGCACCAGTTCTCGTTCGAGTCTAGCTCAAAGCGGTGTTTTCGGGTTTTACCCCTAGGTACATCTGTGCCAGAGCGGCCTCTACCTTCTCATATCTAGAAAGGGATGTATTTCTCGGGAAACTCACAAAATCTCTACAATACCAAAATTCTAGGAAGTTCTTCTATACTAATCCTCAAAGTCAAACATAGGTCTATGTGTTCTAATCATAGTTTATCTAAATCTAGCTTCCAAGGTTTGTACTAAAATTCCCCTAATACCAACTGTAATGCATCTACCACAGTTTCCCAGAGTCGGTGCATTATTACATATCATTGGAAAGATCACAATAAAGATAAATTCTTGAAATACCGATTAGTTTAGTATCTTAGGAATAACTAGATACATTTGTAAAGTTTACATTACATCCAAAAGTGAAAACTACTACTACAACATCTTGTCTTCATATACCCTCATATTATCCTTGCAGGTCATTCATAAATTACTTCTTCACATCCTGGAAAAAATAAAACATTGAAAGGGGTGAGCTCAGATTCTCAGTAAAGATAACTATATAGCGGAAACATTCATAAATAAGCATAAACATTTAAGGCAATTTATAACTAAAACAAAAGCCTTTTAAACACGAACTGCAGAATAATATGGCAATGATAAAATGAAATAATGGCATTTACTTATTCACATGGATATTCTACTAGTCTAATAATCACATTCAATATCAATAACCAATTTCATAATGATGGAATGCATAATGCCAAACTATCATAACCACGTAGCCAAGGCCTCCTGCCAAGACTACAAATAAGATTTTGTTAAGGCCTCATGCCAAGACACTAGTTTGTCTCATGAGACCTACTGATGCATCGAGGAGCTATAGTGGGCTCCACCCATCACATATTATGTCCAATGCATTCCACATATGAACAGGTTTAAACATAACATAAACATTCGTATTAAAACTAGCATATTAAAATGTCAATACTTTCTCCATAAACCATGAATGGTATAAAAATAACACATCCACAGTCAAACATATCACAAAACCTTCAATACAATATGGAAGTTTTGTATCATAATAAATAAACATCAAATAATCTTAAAATCCTTTAAAAGATGTTGACATAGATGAAATCAAAACCATATGAGAGAAATATCTCTTTTTTTGAAATCATATAAAATTCACGTAAATATAAAATAAAAAATTTACTTTGAAAATATTTTTATAATATTTTAATGGAAGCTTCGAAAATTTTATAACGGCAAAAAATAGCCGCACCCACCGTATAATTTAAAAAAAGACATTCTCACCTTAATTCTGTCGAAAAGTTTAAAAAGGACTTTGTTTGGAAAATGATGGAAATATTCCTTTATAATCCTCTTATAAAAATTCAAAAAAGGGTATAAATGACTTTAACCCATATTATGTAAAATAGAAATAATGTTTTGAAATACATTTTTATGAAATATGGATGTGGATGATAAAGAGGTTTCAGTCGATAATTACGTATAAACAACCTCGGAGAATGAAGAGATTGTGAAATAAACGCTTACCGATTTGGTAACTTATGAAAAATACATCCCAAGAAAGAGGTATCATACAATGAATATGTAAATAAACATAAATTAAAGTGTATTACACAAAGAATACAATTATGGGCAGTATATACACCACACAAAAGGTAATAGTGGCAATATGGCATGAATCTCACGGGAATAAGGAGTGAGATGAAAAACCCTTACCTTTTACTTTTCCTTAGTAGATGGTATTTTAAACTCTTGTATAATAGTTAAGACATTTTTATTAATTTATACAAGAACTATATGCATAATTATGATATCATATATGATCTTCTAATAATGCTTTGTTAATAATACTTTAGTATTATCGTCGTTTTGGGTGTTAACTTACTCGTTTTATTTTATACGTTTTGTTACATAAGTCATGTTTGTTATGGATAGGTTGTACCTTATTCATATACAGAATGATATAAAGTTCTTAAACATTACTTTTAATTATAAAATGCGAATTAGTATTGAATGGATATGATGGGGAATGAATCTCATCGCGTTCGTGGAGACGGTAGTCCGTACGTACGCACGAGCGAAAATATCATTCTTTTGATATTAAAATAACATATAATTGGATGGAATATCATATATACAGAATAATTATCATGTTATATTTATTACTTAAATAAATTACACATCATTATTATACCCATCCAAATAATAATATATTGAATAACAATTACACCGCGACGTGGAGACGGTAAGCCGTACGTACGCACGTATGGTGACATGTCATCCAAAAGATGGATAGAATACTGAATATGGTTTTAAAATATTTATAATAATATCACAGTATATAGTAGATACTGGAGTTATTATTTTACAATTGTAATAACAAAGAAAGAATATGTTGAAGAAGAAATGAACTTGAAAAAGGGTGGTGAAAACATTACCTCTTCTTCGGGTTCTTCCTTTTGATTTGATCAAAAGGGATTTCTAAGATGGCTTTCTGATCAAAATGAGGCCTATAGGTTGAATTGAGGAAGTTTAGAGAGTATTTGGGCAGGGGTTGGCCGAGCCAAAAGGCTTTGAATGTGTGAATTAGTGAGAATGGGGAGTGCCCTTTTATAAGAGGGGTGAGGGGAACTTTTAGAAAAGCTAGAAATATTATTTTACAATAAATTCATATTCTGTTTATAATGGATCCAAAGAGGATTATTTAAATTTTAAGGTGGGGATAGGTCTAAAACCACTCAACCAATTGATTTTATATAGGTTTGGGTCATTATATTAACCATATCTTTTTGTTTTAACTCTTAGTTAATTAGATTGACATTTACCATGTCACATTGTATTTTTTTATGACATAGTTAATAAACATACCATATACATCCAAGAGAATCCCAAGTGCTCCATTAATGATACACATATCATGATATAATTCTCTTTGAAGAACATCAGATTTTTAGGAATTGAATATCAATTAATAATATAATATTTGTTTTAAAAACAAATTTTTGTCAATTTTGACAATATTCAATAATTGATTTTTGTTAAAGTCTTAACAACTTTATTAATTCAAACCAAATCCATTTAAGCAATCCTATAATGTCATATTAACCAATAAAATTCATTTATGTCATCAAAATGTATAAATTATTTTTATTTTAATATTTATAATACCAATTATTTGCTTCTTTCATTAATAAGGAAAATACTCTATCATTATTGTGTCATAAATAATATTAATTATTAAACGTATAAAAATTATAAATAAAATACCATTATGTAGGAAATTGTTTTGTCATTCTAATGAATATTTATAGTCGAAACTCCAACATATATAACCCTATGTAAAAAAGTGTTGTTCTAAAAGATATTTGCTTTTGTCATTTTTGTATTTATTTTAACTTAATTAATATAAAGTGTCCTTATCACTTACATGTGAATCCATGAGGTCCCAAAATCGACGCAAAGATTCTCATGGTCGTACATGTATCAGCCAATAAGGTTAGGACACGCATTAGGGTAATTTATTATTATTATTATTATATTATCTTTTACCCTTATTCACCGGATTTACCCTTTTACCATGGTAAATAAAATATTTACCGAAGTAAATATTCAAAATGTCTAAAAATAAAAGTTACCTATTTAAAAAATTTGGACATCCTGATTCCAAATATGGAATATATTTTTACAAATTCAAAACATAGAGGTGGTAGAAATTAATTTAAAATTAATTCCCGTTGTTAGAACAAAAAGCGTGTTTTTAAGAGATAATAACTATCAAAAGATTGACACATGATTATGCCTGGTTTAATTGTGAAATTATTTCCAATGACCAAAATTGTATTAAATGGTAAAAATATATTCTATATATACTTTAAAACCACTAAAATTCATAATTTATCACTGTTAATTATTTTGATTAACAAAGTTGTTTTTAATTAAAATTTAGTAATTTTCACTGTTAATCAAAATATAAAAGTTATCTGAAAAGTACAAAGATTTCACCCTAAACTAATTTCGATATTCCGAATTCAAAAATGAAATATATTTTTCCAAATTAATAACATAAAAGTTTCATTTATTAATTTAAAATTAATTCCCGCTATTAAACCAAAAGACGAATTTTTATTAAATAATAACTATCAAAAGTTTGACACATTATTATGTCCAATATTAAAATGAAATTACTTAAAATGACCATAATTGTATTAAATGGTAAAAATATAATCTATTTATACTTCCATACCATTAAAATGTATAATTTAACAATATAAATTATTTTGATTAAAATGGTTGCTTTCAATTAAAATATTGTATTTTTCACTATTCACCCAAATATGAAAGTTATCAGAAAATCACTGATACTTTATTGAAAATAAATTCTTATGTACCGATTCTAAATAAGAAGTTTAAAAAAGTTTCAAACATTGGATTTAAAAAGGCTTCACCAATAAAAGGCGGTAAAATTGCATTTTTTTTGAAAAATAATTCTTTTATCTGAAAAGAATGTATTTGTTCATACATTATGTCTAAGAATCACATAATATGGATTCTAAATTTATAAGGATAATATAAAATTTAAAATTCAGTTAATACTATTCATAACTGCTTTTGAACGGTTAGTTTGGTTAGTCGTGGTGCGCTTGAACTCAGTGTTGCGTACAACACACACTATTTTATTATTCATAGAGAAGTGTATCGTGGAAGCTTGGGGTATTATATCTTTGTACCGAAGGTATCAGGCAATGTTCCATCTTCCACGCAGTAGGAAAACATTTCAAGGGAATCTACCTTACTTGGCGCGCAAGTCTAATCTGGCGCGCAAGCATCGTCCCGCAAGTCACAGCTGGCGCGCATGTCCACCTCATACACTTGTGCGACCCAAGATTCTTCAACTCCAAACTTGAGCGACACACTTCTCTTTACGCCCAAACCAATATTGGCATGCAACTAACAACAACCACGCTTCTTTGAATCAGGCGCGCAAGTCCTACTTGTGTGACCCACCACCACTTGTGCGACTTCCACACCTGCGCGATGGGAGCTTTGATTCTTCTAAGTGTTGAATCCTTTAAGAATTGAGGAGGGGTGGTCCAGTATTTATAGGCATTTTGGACACCATGCGCAACGGCGTGCAAGTCTCTCCTCTAAACGCAAGTATCGGCGCACAAGTCTCTTCCCCTACAAGTCACATCCACGACCAAACCTAAAACCTATGCGACCCTCTTTCCTTTTCCATATTTTGATCTTCTGATCTTGAAAAACAACAGGCGCGCAAGTTCTCAAGCATCCAACGCATTGGCACGCAAGTCTCTTCACGGGGCGCAAGTCACCTGCGTGACCACACCAATACTTGCACAACCCTTTTCCCTTTGCCATATTTTGATGATCTGATCTTTAGAAACATATGGCATTCAATTTTCCTACCCTCTAAGACCTCGGCGCACAAGTCACTTTTCCAAAAAACACTTTTCTTCATTTGTCGATTTTCGGGCCCAAAATTTTGGCAAACACTGGAAAACAGTGCCACCTTGTATCTGTTCTTTTTATGCCACCTCCAGATCATTCATTTCTTTGTCGACATTCTTGAATCAAACATAGATCGTTGACCACAGCTCTTGAACTTGACATTCCATCATGAAATCCACTTTGTCAAAAAAATTGTATGTCATGGTTTTTATTGTTAACAATCACAACACAGATATTGACTTTGTCAAAAAACACAACCACCTCAAAAATACTTCAATGATTCCTTGAGGGATGTTTTCCCAACAATTTAATATATAAATTAGTATAAGTAAGTAAATATAATAATGAACATAATTAAATTTTATTATATTACATGTATTTTATAACATCCATCCATTATTATGATTATTTGGAAATGTCTTCGTAGACGGTTAACCAACCTTTAATGGGACGTTTTCAAAAGAGCGGGAAAGGGAAGTAGAACATTTATATTTGTCATAAATATTAAAATAAAAGTAGTTTAAAATCATTAATATAAATTTAAAATTAATGAAATATAATATCATTATATTATATAGTTTTCAATGTAATTGAGAAAAAAAGAAAGATAAGAATAAAGTAGGGAAGAGTTAATAGAGATGAACTATCTTCTTGGTGTAGCTTCTCTTGTACGATATTATAACACCTTGGAGATTAGAGTTTTTTTACTCAAGAGTATCCCTATGTATGATAAGGCTCACAAGAGGTAGGATTTGGGAATATATTGGTCTTTATAATGGGTGGAAGGACTGGTTTTCCAAGTTAAGGGAGGGGTTTTTTATACTGGATGAGAGGGGTATTTTTAGAATAAAATATTGAATAAAATATTATATCAAAGTTAAACCGTGTATTAGTGTATTTTTTAAAATAAAAATATTATATAATTATGATATAATGCGTTTAAGATTTAAAATTCCCATTATAATTTTAATTATTTACTTTATTAAAAATGAATGTGAAAATAAAAAAGGGATTTTTATTTCATGTAATTACATTTGTCTATCGATATTGGAAATTTATTTTCATGTTTGGAAAGTAATTTTATCATATTTTAATTACTCACTTATGAAATAAAATATTAAATGTCCTAAAATAAATTTATATAATGTATTATGTCATCATTACATCACGAATGATGTAATTTAAGAAACCCTGATTAGGTGAAAAACTATATTTTTAATCATCACCCGAAAAATTGAAGTCTTGCATAAAATTACAAAAAATAACTCTTGGAAAATGTAGACATGTTGATTTAAAAAATGATATAAATTTTACAAAAAATAAATTTATGACATAGTTATTTTTCATTTTTAATATAAAAATATGTTTTTAAATATAATTTAAAATACACTTTATTAAAAATGTTCTTCTATTTTCTTTTAGTTTTTTAATCATGATATATAGTTATTTTTTAATTTTGAAATTTATATTTACATAAATTAATATAGATAAATATTATTTATATAATAATTTTTTATCTTTAGAAAAAATTATTATTCCAATGGTAAGGTTACAATTCCCAACGGTCAAGTTACTTTTCCCAATAGTCTTGTTACTATTCGAACAGCCACAATACCTCTAAAAAATACAAATTCCTTCTTTAAATAAAATAATAAACTCAATTAATCTCCAATTTATATATTTCCAATTTCTAATATTTTGATTGTTTTACTAATATTAAGTTTCTTTTCCATAGTTGTTTTAGTGGGGGTGATGATTCTAGTATAATCGGACAATCTGTATTTTCCCATTTTAGATCTTATATTTTTTTATTTTTTCAGTTGTAATGTTTATAATTTTAACTATTTTCATTATTGTTTAATTTAACATTATTTATTAATAATGTATTTTTGGTTTCTCAATGTCACGACCCGTCCTCGGGGCCCGTGCCGTGACTACCCCAAGCCCGCCTTCCATAGGCCAGGGGCTGGCGACTAGCACCAAGGCGTAAATCCCAGAAAAAGGGAAGGCATTGCATTTGAAAAGTAAACAATCACCACCGTGTAAGCAAGAGGAAAAGTAAACACTAAGTGAAAACTGTAACAAGCTGTGTTGAAAGTAAAAGGGGCTGGAAGTACAAGCCCAACTGTAAAGTACAACTGAAAGGGAAAAATAGCAACTGAAAGGAAAAGCCGCAGCATCGAGCCATCCTCTAGAAGTCCCACCTGAAGGGTTGGTACAGATAGCCTCCACTGCTCCTCGGGTCCACCTGAACGCTCCGAGTACATCCCACCCAGTGGTCCACCTCCAGGTACCGTCCTGCTCCGCAAGCCTCCATCACGATCAGCGTTGTCCGTCGTCTGCAACCAACACAACGTAGTGCGGGCATAACCCGTGAAGGGGTGAGTATAAGCTACACAGTAGGGACCCCGAGACCCCCAAGGTCTCACTAAAACCAACAACGATAACCACAAAGAAGATCTCAATAGATAACCTCTACTTAGGTATATTCCCATAAATATACCTAAGTTATCAAGTAACCCATCTCAATCCTGAGGAAACACAAGGATTTAGAAACAACCGATAACCACTACCCAGGTATATGCCCATACATATACCTATGTTATCAAGGTCAAAAGTCTCAGCTCAAACCGGGATTTTCATTATCGAAACCGCAACTGCTGAAGAGCCCCGTCTCTGGAGTGTACAGTGGTCATGTCACGACTCCGAGGTACTTCTCACCAATCTAGGACTGCTAAGTTACTCCTCCTGTCGAGTACTGTGGGCCTACTGCTACAACCAAACGCTTCCTCGTGCCGTTACAACCAAGCGCACCTCCGTCGTGGGTCTACCGATACAACCAAGCGCTCCCCTATGCTGCTACAACCAAGCGCACCTCCGTCGTGGGTCTACCGCTACAACCAAGCGCTCCCCTGTGACGCTACAACCAAGCGCACCTCCGTCGTGGGTCTGCCGCTACAACAAAGCCCACCCCTGTGCCGCTACAACCAAGCGCACCTCCGTCGTGGGTCTTCCGCTACAACCAAGCGCTCCCTTGTGCCTCTACAACCAAGCGCACCTCCGTCGTGGGTTTGCCGCTACAACCAAGCGCTCCTCACTAGGCTATCCGTAATACACCGAGTCGTTCGATCAGTAGTCGTCAAGTCTCAACCGGCTACATGGTCTCCGTATTCAGCACGCTCATCTCCGAGAGGGTCCGATCCATGAGCTGCTGGTCGATACTACAAATATCACAATGTTCCACGAAGAAGTATCTCAAGGGACCGCCTCGTCACAGGGGTCTCAACACAATAGACGGCGCGTCAATCGGACGCCCGGTCTGTGAGTTACTAGCCTTTTCGTCCCAGGGGCCCGGTTGGTTTCATGTGCGGACCAACCCGGCCATATCTCAACTGTACCCCGAACTCCCATAGGGTATACTCAAAGGGACTGTTTCTCAACGTGATCACTAACGCTGCTGACGGTTCTTCAAACAGACGTCCGGTCTGAAAGATATCAGCTTTTCTGTTCCAGGGGCCCTGTTGGATTTCGGGTACAATCCAACCCGGCCACTATCCAACAGAAACCAAAAATCGGGCGAAGTATGCCAAAAGTTCGGTCTCTTCAAGAGGAATTCAATGAGACAGACGGCGCGTCAATCGGACGCTCGGTCTGTGAGTTGTTGGCTTTTTTATTCTAGGGGCCCGATTGGTTTTTAAGGCAAATCCAACCTGACCATACCCCACCTAGATCCAAACCTCGGGAGGAGTGAGCCAAAAGATCCGTCTCACTTAGAATAATTCAACAAAGTTGACAGCACGTCAATCGGTCGTCCGAAGCTCAAGATATGAACGTTTCCGCTCCGAGGGCCCGGTTGGTTTTGTGTTCGAACCAACCCGGCCGAACCCAACGTATCCCGAAACCTTGAGTGTAACATTTCGAAACAACTGTCTCAATCCAAGGATCACATCGCCACTGACGGCGCGTCGTTCGGAGTCCTGTAGCTCAAGATACAGGTAAAAGACCGAAAACGGTCCGAAGACGGGGGGTCTGGGCCCTGGCCGACCCGGCCCGACCCCCCCTGGGTCGGCCGAACCAGGTCGACCCGAACCGGTCCAGTCCGGCCAGGGTGCGGCCCGGCCGGTCGGACTGGCTTGGTTCGGCTCGGCCGAGCGCGGCAGCCGCGGGGCGCCGCCCCCGTCGGTTGAGGAAGCCGCGACCCTCGAGGGGCCGCGTTGGGCAAAAGCGGACGCGGCTTCTGCCGCATCCCGTGCAGGCAAGCCGGACCCGTGCGGCCGCGGCGGCCTCTTCCGGCGGCGCACCAGGGCGCCGCCTCGCCGGCGACCCGCACTGCTGGAGACTTCTGCGGGCCACCGGAGTTGCTCCGGTGGTCCGTTTTCCTTCTCGTCTGTGCCGCTGCTCCTCCTGGGACCCGTTCTTCAGTGTGGAATCATCAAATCGCCCTTGCGTCACGTTTTGTCGTCGCCCACCAAATCCGCACAACAACGAAGAACGGCGGTGGGTTTTCGGGCCGTGTTTGTTTGGCCTACACCCTCCGCGTTAGATGCTATCAATTGGGAGGATTAAACAACACATCAAACAACAATTTTTATAAATTAAAATTGTTCTTATGAAACTGGTTCTTTAATTTAAAAGAAACATTCACGGGAATATAAATTATTCACAACAACCCCTACCTTGTCAAGTGCCGCACGCGTGTTCTTCGCGGAATGGATCGCCGCGGAAGGAGGTGATCGTCGCGTCGCAGAAGGCGTCGCGTCGTCGCAGAAGGGCGTCGCGTCGTCGCGGAAGGGCGTCGCGTCGTCGCGGAATACGGTGCGCGTCGACGAACTCTGAGGTTCAAGAACATATAGATTTAATTAATAATAATTAAATACATATTGTTGTTTTAAACCACAAAGAAAACTAAATAACCGCAATCTCTCACCTCAACGGATGATCGAAGATTTTGTTGCGGATTAAGGAACGTCGCCGAAGAACATCGCGGTAGAGGAAACGTCAGTGTCGTGGCACAGGGCGTCGTGTTTTCGATTTCTGCGGGTTCGGCGTTCTTCGTCGGAGGTCGGCGTTCTTCGCGTTCTTCACGTTCTTCTCTTTCTTCGTGAAGTCGGATGAAGAATTCTTGGTTTCTGTCAAATCCTCCCAACGAACATTTTCCAGAAGTCGTGTGTTGGTCTTATTTTATTATTACGCCAACAGATTTCAAACAGATTAAGAAACGAATAAATTAATTGTAGAATTAATTCAACGAAGAAAACCGCCCAATTAATTTAACGAATAAACCACCCAATTTATTGGTGCGTTAATAAATTAAGAAAACGCGTCAGTTGACTTTCATAATGACGGGTTTTCACGAGTGCGTTACTTAGCGGAAAAGAAACGGTGGGGCTCGTGCGGGCCCACCCCACAAATATCCTACCAAGAGGGTAGGATATTTTTGGATAGCACCCTATCCGCAACAACTCAGCTTAGGTAGATTTAAGTGGTCTTCAAGCGGCTTTAAGTGATATAATAATAAAATTGTCGCACAACTTTATTTTATTTCTTAACTTAAAACCCAAAAATTAAAAACCACAACCGAGCTAATGCAACTCCGGAAGAGGTGTTTCTAAGAAAATACCGGCGCTGCAATTCGATCGGTGCCCTCGGAATTCGATTCCGAGCACCGGTTCAAAAGTTAGAAAAACCTGCTCGTTCGTTCACTGAACGTACCCGAGCCAAACTTCGGAAATTAATTCCGGGCACACCGAGCCTCGGAAACAGGCGCCGTCAAAAACTGCTTTCTTGTAAAATTCCAAAGAAAATTAAGAAAAAAAAATTTCCTTGAAATTTCCGGGTCTTTACATTACTCTCACCACAGGGCTTTACATCCTCGTAAAGCTTCAACACAAACTAGGGATACAAAGCGGTAGAGCTAGGCGGTAAGCCACCTCCCCAATCCTGCTGAGGACTTGAAAGGGTCCGATGAAGCATGGAGACAACTTTCCACCTTAGCCAAAACTCCGTAATCCACGTCGAGGTGAGACCTGCATGAAGACGTGGTCGCCATCCTCAAACTCTAGTGGCCTCTGCCTCCTGTCAGCGAAAGAATTCTGTCGGCTCTGAGCTGTCTTCATCCGCTCCTGGATGACCTGGACCTTCTCTATCATGGCCTAGACCACTCTGGTCCCACCAGAGCTGCTATGATTTCTTCCTTGCCGATAATAGAAATCCGGTCTCATCCCCTGGATGAACCACGTTCTTTGCCTAATACAGTCAATCCCGACATGGATGATACTAACCCATACCAAGGATGACGTCGTAAGGCCTCGACGCTACTACCAAGAGATCCAACCGTTACTCTCGCCTCCAAGGGTTGAGTCACACTGTCGGAATCAGTGTGTGGTAACTGGGTCTCCTCCAGTAGGTACCTCTCAAGTGAGGTTCATGTCAACAGTCTAAACCGGAACCTCTTAGTAACAACAAAAGAGAGGACATGGAAGTAAATGCCACAAGAAAAGGTGTCTTTTATTACTGCAGCTCAAGTACAAAGACACAAAGCATCTACACACATACATCAACAAAACTAGAAGCAACATGAACAAAAGTCTCCAGGCCTGGAGCTAGTCCCCCTCCTGTCCATCTGCTCCCGGAGCTCCATGATCGTAGGCCTCAGCTGTCTGAAGCTGAGCTCTCCCATGTCCTCCTATCCCCTGCGGTCGGGGTGGACCTCCTGGTGGTGGTGGTGGAAACACCCCGAAGCATCGTCCACCTCCAGCTGCACGGCCAGCTCCCCTGCCATGGCCGCCTGCTTCTTGCGGCCCGCCCTGATCGAACCTCTGCCTCTGCCTAGGGGGCCCTTCGTCCATCTTCTGGTCATCCGTATGGCGGGTCGGACAGTCATGAGCCATGTGACCAATCCTGCCGCAGGAGTAACACTGCCCTCTCATGGAAAGTCGTTGTCCACCCCGAGTGCCTTGCACAAACGATCCAGAGTCATGCTGTCGACCACCTGTAGGTCTAGTCCTCTTGGACCCCTGCATCATCTGTCTACTGCCCGCTGGAGAAGACTCTGTCGCATGCCGGCAAGTGGCGGGTCCTGCTGCTAGAGACTGCTCAGCAAGGAAACTCTCCACTAATAGGGCTCTCTCCAACACCCCTGCTTGAGTTGGAATGTTGAGGGAGATCATCGAAGCCCTGATCTCATGCCTCAGTCCCTGCTCGAAGGTCCGAGCCCGGAAGAACCGGTCCCATACCATATCAGTGGAGTAGCGCGAGAGATCAATAAATCTCACTGAGTACTGGACCACTGTCATGATGCCCTGCCGCAGTTGTAGTATCTCCAGCATGCGCACCATTCGGAGGGTGGCTGGGACGAACTCGGAGCGGAAGATAATCTCAAAGTCCATCCAGAGGAGAGATGTCTTGTCGTGCACCTGGAGCATCAATCTCCACCATCTGCCTACTGCCGCGTGCAGGAGGCTCGCTGCGAGGATCACCATGAGGTCTGTTGGTGTCCACACTAATCTGAAAACCCGTACAACAGCCTCTAGCCAGTCCTCGGCGGCCTGAGGGTCCATCTCCCCGCGGAACCTGGGCGGTCGCTGGCGCTGGAACTCATGCAGTGCACTATGGCGACGTGCATCGTCAGCGGTTGGGACTGGTAGCATCGGTGGCTCGGCAGGTATAGGTATCGTCGGTGCCTCAGCTATCAAAGGGCCTTGTACCGAGTCATCGACGCTCAGTGGGCTCTCGCTACGCACATCGCTCGGAACCCTAGTTGGCTGCCGTTGTGGGGCCATCCTAAAAAGGAAACAGGTGCGCCATGGTCAGAACAGTATACCTGGTGAGCTGACATAAGGTAATCACAAAGAAAACATGAAACTCCCATGCAATCAATGTTTTCGTGCATTAAGTCGGAAATCAGAAGTCAGGGTCCTGGTGTACTGATACGTCGGCCGCCTCACCAACACTGGACTCCCTGGACTGATAACCACACCCAATACGCTAAACACTATTGCTTCACATAGAAGAAAGATCCGAGTCTGCGGTAGAACCAAACACCCCTGATACCAATTTCTCACGACCCGTCCTCGGGGCCCGTGTCGTGACTACCCCAAGCCCACCTTCCATAGGCCAGGGGCTGGCGACTAGCACCGAGGCGTAAATCCCAGAAAAAGGGAAGGCATTTCCTTTGAAAAGTAAACAAGCACCATAGAGTAAGCAAGCGGAAAAGTAAACACTAATTAAAAACTGTAACAAGCTGTGCTGAAAGTAAAATGGGCTGGAAATACAAACCCAACTGTAAAGTACAACTGAAAGGAAAAAACAGCAACTGAAAGGAAAAGTCGTAGCGTCAAGCTGTCCTCTGGAAGTACCACCTGAAGGGTGGGTAAAGATAGCCTCCACTGCTCCTCGGGTCCACCTGACTGCTCCGAGTACGTCCCACCCAGTGGTCCACCTCCAGGTACCATCCTACTCCGCAAGCCTCCACCACGATCAGCGTTGTCCATCGTCTGCAACCAACACAACGTAGTGCGGGCATAGCCCGTGAAGGGGTGAGTATAAGATACTCAGTAGGGACCCCGAGTCTCCCAAGGTCTCACTAAAACCAACAAGTATAACCACAAAGAAGATCTCAACATATAACCTATACTTAGGTATATTCCCATACATATACCTAAGTTATCAAGTAACCCATCTCAATCCTGAGGAAACACAAGGATTTAGAAACAACGGATACCCACTACCCAGGTATATGCCCATACATATACCTAAGTTATCAAGGTCAAAAGTCTCAGCTCAAACCAGGATTTTCATTATCGAAACTGCAACTGCTAAAGAGACCCGTCTCTGGAGTGTACAGTGGTCCTGTCACGACTCCGAGGTACTGCTCACCAACCTAGGACTGCTGAGGTACTCCTCCTATCGAGTACTGTGGGCCTGCTGCTACAACCAAGAGCTTCCACGTGCCGCTACAACCAAGCGCACCTCCGTCGTGGGTCTGTCGCTACAACCAAGCGCTCCCCTGTGCGGCTACAACCAAGCGCACCTCCGTCGTGGGTATGCCGCTACAACCAAGCGCTCCCCTGTGCCGCTACAACCAAGCGCACCTCCGTCGTGGGTCTGCCGCTACAACCAAGCGCTCCCCTGTGCTGCTACAACCAAGCGCACCTCCGTCGTGGGTCTGACACTACGACCAAGCGCTCCCCTTTGCCGCTACAACCAAGCGCACCTCCGTTGTGGGTCTGCCGCTACAACCAAGCGCTCCTCACTAGGCTATCTATAAATACACCGAGTCGTTCGATCAGCAGTCGTCAAGTCTCAGCCGGCTACACGGTCTCCGTATTCCGTATGCTCGTCTCCGGGAGGGTCCGCTCCATGAGCTGCTGGTCGATACTACAAATATCACAAGTTTCCACGAAGAAGTATCTCAAGGGACCGCCTCGTCACAGGGGTCTCAACACAACAGACGGCGCGTCAATCGGACGCCCGGTCTGTGAGTTACTAGCCTTTTCGTCCCAGGGGCCCGGTTGGTTTCATGTGCGAACCAACCCGGCTGTATCTCAACTGTACCCCGAACTCCCATAGGGTATACTCAAAGGGACCGTTTCTCAACGTGATCACTAACGCCGCTGACGGTTCGTTAAACGGACATCCGGTCTGAAACATATCAGCTTTTCTGTTCCAGGGGCCCGGTTGGATTTCGGGTACAATCCAACCCGGCCACTATCCAACAGCAACCAAAACTCAGGCAAAGTATGCCAAAAGTTCCGTCTCTTCAAGAGAAATTCAATGAGACAGACGGCGCGTCAATCGGACGCTCGGTCTATGAGTTATTGGCTTTTTCGTTCTAAGGGCCCTGTTGGTTTTTAAGGCAAAACCAACCCGACCGTACCCCACCTGCATCCAAACCTCAGGCGGAGTGAGCCAAAAGATCCGTCTCACGTAGAGGAATTCAACAAAGTCGACGGCACGTCAATCGAACGTCTGAAGCTCAAGATATGAGCGTTTCCGCTCCGAGGGCCTGGTTGGTTTCGTGTTCGAACCAACCCGGTCAAACACAAATTATCCCGAAACCTTGAGTGTAATATACCGAAATGACCACCTAGATCCAAGGATCGCATCGCCACTGACGGCCCGTCGTTCGGAGGCCCGTAGCTCAAGATACGGGCAAAAGACCGAAAACAGTCCGAAGATGGGGGGTCTGGGCCCGGGCCGACCCGGCCCGGCCGGTCGGACCGGCCTGGCTCAGCTCGGCCGGGCGGCCGAGCGCTGCAGCCGCGGGGCGCCAACCCCGCGGGTTGAGGAAGTCGCGGCCCTCGAGGGGCCGCATTGGGAAACAGCGGACGCGGCTTCTGCCGCGTCCCGTGCGGGCGAGCCAGACCCGCGCGGTCGCGGGTCCGCTGGCCGTCGCCGCCGCGCCGGCGGCCCGCGCTGCTGGAGACTTCTGCGGGCCACCGGAGTTGCTCCGGTGGTCCGTTTTCCTTCCCGTCTACGTCACTGCTCCTCCCAGGACCCGTTCTTCTCTTCGGAATCATCAAATCGCCTTTGCGTCACATTTTGTCATCGCCCGCCAAATCCGCACAACAACGAAGAACGGCGGAGGGTTGTCGGGCCATGTTTGTTTGGCCCGCACCCTCTGCGTTAGACGGTATCAATTGGGAGGATTAAACAACACATCAAACAACAATTTTAATAAACTAAAATTGTTCTTATGAAACTGGTTCTTTAATTTAAAAGAAACGTTCACGGGAATATAAATTATTCACAACAACCCCTACCTCGTCAAGTGTCGCACGCGCGTTCTTCGCGGAATTGATCACCGCGGAAGGAGGCGATCGTCGCCTCACGGAAGGCTTCGCGTCGTCGCGGAAGGGCGTCGCGTCATCGCAGAAGGGCGTCGCGTCGTCACAGAATACGGTGCGCGTCGACGAACTCTGAGGATCAAGAACATATAGATTTAATTAATAATAATTAAATCCATATTTTTTTTTGAACCACAAAGAAAACTAAAGAACTGCAATCTCTCACCTCAACGGATGATCGAAGATTTTGTTGCGGATTAAGGAACATCACCGAAGAACGTCGTGGGAGAGGAAACGTTGGCGTCGCGGCACACGGCGTCACGTTGTCGATTTCCGCGGGTTCGGCTTTCTTCATCAGAGGCCGGTGTTCTTTGCGTTCTTCGCGAAGGAGGATGAAGAATTCTTGGTTTCTATCAAATCCTCCCAACGAACATTTTCCAGAAGTCGTGCGTTGGTATTATTTTATTATTACGCCAACAGATTTCAAACAGATTAAGAAACGAATAAATTATTTTGTAGAATTAATTCAACGAAGAAAACCGCCCAATTAATTTAATGAATAAACTGCCCAATTAATTGGTGTGTTAAGAAATTAAGAAAACGCGTCAGTTTACTTTTATAATGACGGGTTTTCACGGGTGAGTTACATAGCGGAAAAGAAATGGCGGGGCTCATGCGGGCCCCACCCCACAAATATCCTACCAAGAGGGTAGGATATTTTTGAATAGCACCCTATCCACAACAACTCAGCTTAAGTAGCTTTAAGTGGTCTTCAAGCGGCTTTAAGTGAAATAAAAATAAAATTGTCGCACAACTTTATTTTATTTCTGTAACAACCCGAAATTTTGAATAAATCTTGTTTCCTAATTTTATGTGTTATTTTATTTTTATACTCAACAAAAATGTTTCATTTGATAACATGAGTATAATTAAAATGATACTATTGGTTTTTGACTGTTATATGACCATTGGTCAATATGACCACTGGAAACTAAACATTTTGATTATTGTCTCTAAATACAAGTAATCATGGTTAATTAATATAGAAAGAAGATTCGAAGGCCTCACCCAGTAGTCTTGGACCAATCTAATCCCATCTAACAGAACTTGGGAAGGAGGTAGCACCACTGGGCTTTGCTCTGGACCAAACCCAAGCTGAACATCATCATATAAAGCTAGAACGGGATCGCCTTCGCGAGAAGTTCAAACTGATAGAAATTACTACTCGTACGATGTTGGACGAGCCTCCCTCGGATTCTCTCACCTTAGCACACCTTACACTAAGGTCCTATGCTGGTGTGATAAGGGGCTATGTAAGGAGACCGTAACTGCCTTCTGTAATCCTTTGTTTTAAATAAAAATTGGGATTTCTTCTTATGATGAAGTTTATGAATTTTCAAATGACCGGATAAATATAGTATGCATATTTTTGATGAATTTTAGAAAAAGGATATTTTAAAAATGGTTGTGTAAACCTTAAATAATTAAAAATGTGTAATGATTTTCAAAAAATGGTCTTCTACAGTTATGTTCAGTACGAAATTTAGAGTCTAATAAGATCAACTTAATTTTTGATGAATAGTAAATTATGAATAGTGATTTTATGATTAGGATTAGTAATGTGTCCAAATGGATTAGTAATCTCATTTAAATAAAATATTAATATAATCTAGGCACCTTGATTAAGTAATGTGATTCAATAAAATGGTTAAATAATGGTTTCAAAAATTATTATTCAAGTATTAGTTTTTTCAGGTGAATAGTGTTTTTTAATTAAAAATTTAATTAAAAATATTTAGATAATTATTTTTATAAAACGGATTTCATTTTTGAACTCAGAGCACCGATATTATGCTATGGTAATTTTTGAGGTTTTTTCTGAAAAAATGAATTTTCGGTGAATAGTGTTTTTATTTAAAAATTAAATTAAAAATATTTAGAAAATTATTTTTATAAAATGGAGTTCATATTTGTAATCAGAACGTTGATATTTGGTTAAGGTGAAATTTTGGGATTATTCTGAGAAAGTTGAATTTTCGATGAATAGTGAAAATACAGTTTTTAAGTTACGGGTGTTTAATGACATCATTAAATGATGTATTAAGTTTGTAATCAATATGTTCGACTTATGAATAGTGAGATAAGATATGAGGTGTCCCAAGTGGCCAATACCATGGGAAAATACCATGGGCAAGCCCATGGTTTTTCCAAAACCACTAATGAGGTGTCCCTTTGCCATTAATGCCTTGTCCCCTCACTTTCCCTATAAATACCAAGCCATCCTCTCATCCATTCGACTCCCCACTCTCCCCCAACGAAGTTCTGGTCTCATTACCTCCCAAGGATTCCTCCCATTGTTCCCCCAAGCCCTCAAGGTCCCAACCTTTGAGTTTTAAGAGTTATGTTTTAAGGTAAGGGATCCGACCTCTCTCTTTCATTTCAAGTAATCTCTTTTATGTCATTCCTTTTATGCTCCATGTTCTTATGATGGAGGATGTTATTTTATAATCCTCTTACTGCCATTTTCATGTTCATATAATGAGAGATCCTCTCTTTCTCTCATTATTTCGTTTTATGATGTTTTAAGTGGCGCTGTTAGGCTGCCGAAATTTTTGTAACGGATTCTTCTCCCTTCTCATTTTTCAAGATCTATTTTCATGTAAAGTATTTCAGGTTCCTTTTTATTATGTTGGGGTATGATCTCTAAATTTATCATACTGATATTTCATGATCATATTATGAGAGACCCCATTTTATCTCTTCAATTCAGTATTTTGAAGTTTTAAGTGGCGCCGTTAGGCTGCCGAAATTTTAAGTGGTTCTTCACCCTTCTCGTTTTGATGTTCTACGTTCATGTCAATTCTTTCAAGTTCCTTTTTGTTATATTGGGGTATTATCTCTATATATATCTTACTTGACTCTTATGTTCATATGATGAGAGACCCCATTTTATCTCTTCAATTCAGTATTTTGAAGTTTTAAGTGGCGTCGTTAGGCTACCGAATTTTTAAGTGGTTCTTCACCCTTCTCGTTTTGAAGTTATACTTTCATGTAAATTCTTTCAAGTTCCTTTTTGTTATATTGGGGTATGATCTCTATATCTATCATACTGGACTCTTATGTTCATATGATGAGAGACCCCATTTTATCTTTTCAATTCAGTATTTTGATGTTTTAAGTGGCGCCGTTAGGTTGCCGAATTTTTAAGTGGGTCTTCACCCTTCTCGTTTTGAAGTTCTTCTTTCATGTAAATTCTTTCAAGTTCCTTTTTGATATGTTGGTGAATTATCTCTATACCTATCATACTGAACTCTTATGTTCACATGATGAGAAACCATATTTGATCTTTTCAAATCATTTTTGTTGAAGTTTAAGTAACGCCGTTAGGCTGCTGAACTTTCATAAGAGAAATCTAAGTTTTGTCTTCCTTCCATGTTTTTCATTTCAAATGGTATGTCCTTGAAATTTCGTTACCATGATCATGTATCCATCTCATTCTGTCCATCTACTATTTTATGGGTCATTTATGAATGTTTGACCCATATTACCTCTCTTTTTAATGTCTTCTAAAACCTCGTAACATAGTCGTTATGCTGCAGAATTTCCGTCTCAAAATGTCTCTCTCTTTTTCTAAAGTTCTTTTATATTATTAAGTGAATACTCAAATCTCTTTCTGCTAAAGGGGTATTCACATATATACCAAAATGTTCTATTTTAAATTCCGAGATTTACATACATGAGACCCACCTTCCTTTTCTGTGGGTTTTAATGTGATGTAAAGATCATGTCTTTAAAGCAGTTTTTAAAACGTTATGATTATGAAATGAAACCCATTTATTTTATGCTATATGGGTTATTTATGAAATTTTTGATGATGATATATGTGGCTCACATGATAATAAAGAAAAATTTAAGGGTGCGCCCTGATAGCGCTCCAATGCATTGGGTAATGATGTAACCACTAGAGATTACAATTTTCACGATACCATGGTGAATAACCTTGGTAATTTTCAAATGACACCTTGGGGATGGACCTTGGTGATATGTTAATGATTGTATATGTTAAATGATATAGCCACATTTTCAAGTTATGAAAAATGTTATTTTTATTCTGATATGCCTCCTTATTTTATTCTCATGCCTTAAAGTTCTTTTTCATGACCTTATTGAAGTATCTCAAGTTCACATGTAAAATGTTTCTCTTGTTTTCCTTACTGGGCTTTTTCTCACCCTTTCTTTTGATGTATGCTCCCAGGTTATGAGATGCAGTAATGAACCTAGGATGAATATGAGGAGAAGCCTTTCAAGTGTTTTAGAAGAATGTTTTATGTTTTCATGTTTAACGTTCCTGGTTTCCAAGACACTAAACCTTAAAGATCCACGGTTTTGTAAAATGTAATGAAAGTTTATGTGATAAAGAGGCCGAATGCTATAGTTGGTATCAAAGGATGGTTTAGTTATTTGTGGAAATTAGGATATGAAAAATCTAGGAAGAACCCTATAGAAAAGTTTAAATATAGGAAATCTTCCTGGTATTTTGGTGAGTATTGAGTAAGGGGTTTCCAAGCAAATACATCCCTGTCTGGATATGAGCAGGTAGAGGTGGCTCTGGAACAGATGTACATAGGGGTAAAACCTGAAAACACCACTTTGAGCTAGACTCGAATAGGAACTGGTACACGACAACGGGCCTTATTTCACTCTTGGTTATGACACTCCCGGGGGATATGCTTTGGTAAATTCATAAGCTTAGTATGAACCATTATTAAAGGAACAAGGATAAAACAAAATAAAGATTCACATAAGAATATATGATCATGGATAACCTAGATTGGAACCTAGGGGATCACAAGTTAGGATATACTTTTATTCTACATGTTTATCCTTTTATGCTTAAAGTTTCCTTTTCATGATTATTAGCTAAGTAAATAAGCCCCTAATTATAGTTTCTTTTCTTAGTTAATGTCGGGAAATGGAAGAACATGTCCCAAAAACCAGTGTGATAGGAAATGCGACGATTGTCGTATTAATACGATAGAGGTGATTAGGGGATTAAAAGATGATTATTATTTTGGAATACGTTCACTATTTTAGGGACCCTACATGATCGAGGTAAATAGATTACTACGGTATTTTAATTGAGGAGTAAGGTTGACTTATATTTTGAAGAATCGATGAATTTATGGTGGACTTATAGTAATTTAGGTTACTTATGGGAATGAGTAACCTATCTTGGGTAAAATATGTTTAGTTTAGATAATTTTGTTATAAGATGTTAGGAGTGGTTGATGTTGTTTGGAGATGAACAATGAAGTTTATTTTGGAATACTATGTTATCAAATCCTTCTTGTATTTGGGTTTCAATCTTAGTTTAGTTTATTTTGAGGAATTTTAAGGACCGTTATTTATGGGATGGTCTATGATGAACTTTGGGTATTACCATGGAACATTGAAGATTTAAAATTAGTTTCCATTCCTATGGGATTATTCCTTTTTGAAGAGTTGTCTAACCTTACCCTTTCTGTTTTTGGGATAATGTTTAATGATAAAAGAAATAGATAGTTAATATTTTTTGGATTATGTGATTCTCTAGAAGATGATTCTTGTGTTTTGATGAGACCAAGTAGTTTTGAATGCTCATCGTTTGGGAGAAAAGATTAGTTTTGGTAGAAACTTATTAAAGGGTGAAACTCTACATGAAGGTAGATATATTTCCTTATGTTTTTGTTCTATGTTGTAAATGAATTCCTCAAAATTATGAAAAGGAATGTAAAACAAAAACATTGTTGGTTTACGTTTCCTACTAGGTAATCAAATATCGTTTACACAGATCATAAGTTTGGGATTTTCTTATGGTTAACTTTCTCCTAATCATGTTCTCTGTCACTCTCCCTCAGAACATGACCCTTTGTTTTCTCCTCCATGTCCATGTTTTCCTACATGGAATCCTAGTGTGGGCTAACTCGGGTGACCTTCGTACTTCCCTTTCTTTCTTTTAAAGTAATAGTTTTACTAACTCCTTTTCCGATGTGGGACTTTCAATGAAATTTCAAAACCTAATTTTAAAAAATTGCGAGGATGCAATTTCTTAAGGGGGGAAGATTGTAACAACCCAAAATTTGGAATAAATCTTGTTTCCAAATTTTATGTGTTATTTTATTTTTATACTCAACAAAAATGTTTCATTTGATAACATGTGTATAATTAAAATGATACTGTTGGTTTTTCACTATTATATGACCATTGGTCAATATGACCACTGGAAACTAAACGTTTTGATTATTGTCTCTAAATACAAGTAATCTAGGTTAATTAATATAGAAAGAAGATTCGATGGCCTCACCCAGTAGTCTTGGACCAATCGAAGCCTATCTAACAGAACTTTGGAAGGAGGTAGCACCACTGAGCTTTGCTCTGGACCAAACCCAAGCTGAACTTCATCGTATAAAGCTATAACGGGATCACCTTCGCGAGAAGTTCAAACTGATAGAAATTACTACTCGTGCAATGTTGGCCGAGCCTCCCTCGGATTCTCTCACCTTAGCACACCTTACACTTAGGTCCTATGCTGGTGTGATAAGGGTCTATGTAAGGAGACCGTAACTACCTTGTGTAATCCTTTGTTTTAAATAAAAATTGGGATTTCTTCTTATGATGAAATTTATGAATTTTCAAATGACCGGATAAATATAGTATGCATATTTTTGATGAATTTTAGAAAAAGGATATTTTAAAAATGGTTGTGTAATCCTTAAATAATTAAAAATGTGTAATGATTTTCGAAAAATGGTCTTCTACAATTATGTTCAGTACGAAATTTAGAGTCTAATAAGATCAACTTAATTTTTGATGAATAGTAAATAATGAATAGTGACTTTATGATTAGGATTAGTAATGTGTCCAAATGGATTAGTAATCTCACTTAAAGAAAGTATTAATATAATCTAGGCACCTTGATTAAGTAATGTGATTCAATAAAATGGTTAAATAATGGTTTCATAAATTATTATTCAAGTATTAGTTTTTTCGGGTGAATAGTGATTTTTAATTAAAAATTTAATTAAAAATATTTAGATAATTATTTTTATAAAACGGATTTCATTTTGGAACTCAGACCACCGATATTATGCTATGGTAATTTTTGGGGTTTTTTCTGAAAAAAATGAATTTTCAGTGAATAGTGTTTTTATTTAAAAATTAAATTAAAAATATTTAGAAAATTATTTTTATAAAATGGAGTTCATATTTGTAATCAGAGCGTTGATATTTGGTTAAGGTGAAATTTTGGGATTATTAAGAAAAAGTTGAATTTTCGATGAATAGTGAAAATACACTTTTTAAGTTACGGGTGTTTAATGACATCATTAAATGATGTATTAAGTTTGTAATCAACATGTTCGACTTATGAATAGTGAGATAAGGTATGAGGTGTCCCAAGTGGCCAATACCATAGGAAAATACCATGGGCAAGCCCATGGTTTTTTCAAAACCACTAATGAGGTGTCCCTTTGCCATTAATGCCTTGTCCCCTCACTTTCCCTATAAATACCAAGCCATCCTCTCATCCATTCGACTCCCCACTCTCCCCCAACGAAGTTCTGGTCTCATTACCTCCCAAGGAGTCCTCCCATGGTGCCCCCAAGCCCTCAAGGTCCCAACGTTTGAGTTTTAAGAGTTATGTTTTAAGGTAAGGGATCCGGCCTCTCTCTTTCATTTCAAGTAATCTCTTTTATGTCATTCCTTTTATGATCCATGTTCTTATGTTGGAGGATGTTATTTTATACTCCTCTTACTTCCCTTTTCATGTTCATATAATGAGAGATCCCCTCTTTCTCTCATTATTTCATTTTATGAAGTTTTAATTGGCGCCGTTAGGCTGCCGAAATTTTTGTAACGGATTCTTTCTCCTTTCTCATTTTTCAAGATCTATTTTCATGTAAAGTATTTCATGTTCCTTTTTATTATGTTGGGGTATGATCTCTAAATTTATCATACTGATCTTTCATGATCATATGATGAGAGGCCCCATTTGATCTCTTCAATTCAGTATTTTGAAGTTTTATGTGGCGACGTTAGGCTGCCGAATTTTTAAGTGGTTCTTCACCCTTCTCGTTTTGAAGTTCTACTTTCATGTCAATTCTTTCATGTTCCTTTTTGTTATATTGGTGTATGATCTCTATATCTATCATACTGGACTCTTATGTTAATATGATGAGAGACCCTATTTTATCACTTCAATTCAGTATTTTGAAGTTTTAAGTGGCGCCGTTAGGCTGCCGAATTTTTAAGTGGTTCTTCACCCTTCTCGTTTTGAAGTTCTACTTTCATGTCAATTCATTCAAGTTACTTTTTGTTATATTGGGTTATGATCTCTATATCTATCATACTGGACTCTTATTTTCATATGATGAGAGACCCCATTTTATCTCTTCAATTCAGTATTTTGATGTTTTAAGTGGCGCCGTTAGGCTGTCGAATTTTTAAGTGGTTCTTCACCCTTCTCGTTTTGAAGTTCTACTTTCATGTCAATTCTTTCAAGTTACTTTTTGTTATGTTGGGGAATTATCTCTATATCTATCATACTTAACTCTTATGTTCACATGATGAGAAACCCTATTTTATCTTTTCAAATAATTTTTGTTGAATTTTAAGTAACGCCATTAGGCTTCCGAACTTTCATAAGAGAAATCTAATTTTTGTCTTCCTTCCATGTTTTTCATTTCAAATGGTATGTCCTTGAAATTTCATTACCATGATCATGTATCCTTCTTATTCTGTCCATATACTATTTTATGGGTCATTTATGAATGTTTGACCCATATTACCTCTCTTTTTTATGTCTTCTAAAACCTCGTAACATAGCCGTTATGCTGCAGAATTTCCGTCTCAAAATGTCTCTTTCTTTTTCTAAAGTTCTTTTATATTATTAAGTGAATACTCAAAGATCTTTCTTCTAAAGGGGATTCACCTATATACCAAAATGTTCTATTTTAAATTCTGGGATTTACATACATGAGACCCACCTTCCTTTTCTGTGGGTTTTAAAGTGATGTAAAGATCATGTCTTTAAAGCAGTTTTTAAAACGTTATGATTATGAAATGAAACCCATTTATTTTATGTTATATGGTTTATTTATGAAATGTTTGATGATGATATATGTGGCTCACATGATAATAAAGGAAAATTTAAGGGTGCGCCCTGATAGCGCTCCAATGCATTGGGTAATGATGTAACCACTAGAGATTACAATTTTCACGATACCTTGGTGAATAACCTTGGTAATTTTCAAATGACACCTTGGGGATGGACCTTGGTGATATGTTAATGATTGTCTATGTTAAATGATGTAGCCACATTTTCAAGTTATGAAAAATGTTATTTTTATTATGATATGCCTCCTTATTTCATTCTCATGCCTTAAAGTTCTTTTTCATGACCTTATTGAAGTATCTCAAGTTCACATGTAAAATGTTTCTCTTGTTTTCCTTACTGGGCTTTTTGCTCACCCTTTCTTTTGATGTATGCTCCCAGGATATGTGATGCAGTAATGAACCTAGGATAAACATGAGGAGAAGCCTTTCAAGTGTTTTAGAAGAATGTTTTATGTTTTCATGTTTAAATTTCCTGGTCTGCAAGACACTAAACCATAAAGATCCTTGGTTTTGTAAAATGTAATGAAAGTTTATGTGATAAAGAGGCGGGATGCTATAGTTTCTGAACGTAAAACCCAAAAACATAAAAACCACAACTGAGCAAACGCAACTCCGGAAGAGGCGTTTCTAAGCAAATACCGGCGTTGTGATTCCATCGGTGCCCTCGAAATTTGATTCTGAGCACCGGTTCAAAAGTTACAAAAACAGGCTCGTTCGTTCACTGAACGTACCTGAGCCAAACTTTGGAAATTAATTTCGGGCACCCCGGGCCTCGGAATCAGGCGCCGTCAGAAACTGCGTTCTTGTAAAATTCCAAAGAAAATTAAGAAAAAAAAATTTTCCTTGAAATTTCCGGGTCTTTACACTCAATATATTTTTTGTGTATAATATTATATAATATAATACAACAAACATTTATTAATGAAACAAAAATTACAAATAAACACTCGGTCATTAAATTCTTGGGCTGGATTCCTTTAATACTATCATCAAATTTTGAGTTCCTAGGGTGCCTAGGATTCAAATAACAATAAAATTAGACTATTATTAATTCCTAGAACACATATTATTCAAATGGTGATAATAGGTTTTAGGTGGTTATAAATTCTCAATCATGGATGTTGGATATCTTGAGGGATGTTATTGGATCCCTCAATTAATTCGTAAGATACACCCAAGGACCAGGGTGAAGCACCCATTTTCGGTTTAGTTAGGGATATGATATATTAGATACACAAGACTTTGATTTTGTGATAAAAGTGGGTATTTCATTCAATTTACTATGTCACATAAGAATTAGTCAGGCTAGGGTGTATAGGATTTCCTAAGTCCTCATTCTCCATGGAATAAAATGTCTTTATAACATTGAAAATTACTAATTACTACCATAGGACTCAACCGTAAGTCTTGAGTATGAGGGATTCCTAGTGATTTACTAGAATATTCTTTTTATTGGTATATGAGAGATAATGGGGTACCTAGAGTGTCAAAAACGGTCCTCGGAGGTAATGCTCATGATCAGAGACATTCCAACCATGGCTAAATAATGTATGGTCAATCAAATACTTATACACAAGTTCCAACATAGATTAATAGGTTTGGAGTAGTAAGCAGCCCCCCTATGCATTCTTTGGGGAGGCATAAACAATGTTACATTCTCAAAGATGTTCTGGCATTGACCAAAAAAAATATCAAGGTTTTTTGTTTAGCATTGCATGCCACATTAGTATATCATAATATGTAATGGTTAGCAGGAGACTATGTTGGTGGTTCCCTATGGTGTATTTTACTCACACCATCCTTAGACCGCCATTGCGCATGGGTACTGGAGAAGTTCACACTTGGAAACAGGTACAAGTTCGTCTAATCCACGGTGTGGTGTGTTCAAGATATAATAACACTATTAAAATAAGGATATGGATGGTGAGGTTTGGTGTTTTGGGTGGGATCCCTTAATAGACTTGTTTTTTAAGATATGGTGTATATATGATCATACTAGTGGGTGATAGGACTTGTATTTCAGCATGGTAGTTTTGGTTTTTATTTCATTTTTATTCATTTCTATTTGATGGATATGTTTTACACTACTGTATAATCAAATATTATAATGTGGACGTTATTGGGTTATTTATTAGTTATTATGCACTCTGATATAATTAGTGTTGAATCTTAAAAGTACTATATTAGACCCTTATAGGATGTCTTCAATCTATTGTATATGAGGGGTAATGCCTAACATCAAGAGGAAGTCTAGTATGAATATGGTTTAGAGTGAGTTGGGTCAAGGTGTGACAATAAACCATAGGGAACTCCTCTTATATTAAATCATATACAATGTTCGTAGATTTTATGTTCCATTATACATCATGAACACCTAGTGTACCACATATAAAAGGGATCATATTCTATATAATGTTCTTCATAAGAAAATAGGATTACCACATGGATGTCCACCACCCTAGTGATATAGTTTTTATCCCTATGGAATGTTATCCATCATAGGGTATCTATTTCTTAACATATACAAAATTAATATCACTAATTATCACATGATTTATTTTACTTCTACTTCACTCACATTGTATCATTTTCCCTCTACCAAAACTCAATGCATTGATATATCATTTGTGATAGAAATATATTGTTAAGGTTTCTCATAAACTCTTTTATGGTCTTAAATAAAAACCACAAATATCAATAGATGTGGTGTCATAATTAGGGGAGGTCCTATAAATTCCAATTATTCGATCTTGATATCTAGCCCAGCTAGGTGGTGATGCATCATAGATGACAAAAAAATGGACATAGTGGTGGGGAGGGGTTCTTACTATTACTTATAGCCAATAAAATTAATAACGTTGAATTAATTATTATCAATATTATTTTTTATAAAAATGTAATAGAATATTGAGATATAAAATTCATATAAATTGGTTAATATACATAAAACTAATTAAGGGGAGGGGTCAATAATCAAATATCCGGGTATTGGTATGTTCTACTTTAATTACCTCTATCATTTTTTAGTTTCAATTGAATTAAAATAACAATGATAAAGATTATTTCAACAATTTGTAAGAAAAATATTCCCACAAGGGGTAAAACCCAAAAATCTGAACTTCACAAGAAAATGAAATGTTCCAAATTGAGTAATAGTATGTTAATATAATATTAATATTATGTTTCATTTATAATATATATTCAATTTTCTATTGGGTCCCCCATTCATGAAAAATATTTATTTTTTAATTTTAATTTTATTCACTTATGAGAGAGAAATTCAACCACTTTAATTACATAACCCGCTTTAATAAATCCCACATCATAACTATAAAATATTTCTTGGTTAATTATAGTTACAAAAACTGTAATTCACATAAAAAATTAGGAATACTCTTTTATATCCACCGTTAAATATTTTAATATAAAAAAATAACAATTTATAAAATGAAGATTTCATGATCACTTCAAGATTTAACACTCATAATTTATCACTTAAGAATAATCATATCTCTAAGGTTCACTCAGAATTAAATCCATTCATATGTGATAATTCCTCATTATGTTGGTTTTATTTTGGTACCATCTATATAAATATTAATCACATCAACATCAATGTTTATCTTTCAAAATATAATGATATAGTATCAATCATATTTGTACCTATTTTGTTTTTAAAGATGGTCGGTGTAACAAAATTGTTTCCTTTATGAGGGTAATTCCATTATTCAGTTCATAATATTTATTAGGTAAGGCCATTAAAACACAATGATCCTTAGGAATATATATATATTTTTAATCAAACCTTCTCAAACATGGAACAAAATATCTATATAAACACTAGTTATCATATTTAAAACAGAAAATATATTCATATCTTGTACCCATATGACTTTTAGTGGCTCAGAACCACCCCTATTTATATAAAGATCACATGAGATCACAAAATCATCTATTGTATTGGCCTGACCAAATGTACCACTAGTTCACAACATGAATTCAATAACATGGATATGAAACATTATTTACCCACCCACTTATGGTTTAAATTTTATACTCTAACATAGATACATCTAAAAATCTTCTTACAAATTACACTATGAAATATATGTGAACTTAAAAACTCGATTGAATTAAATATTTAATAGTACTCCATAAAATTACATATTCTCAAATATGTATGATTTACATTGAATTTTTATATAATTTTACTCTTAATAAGATGAAGATGAGAAAAGTATTCCAACCAACCAATGAATACCAAAAAAAAATTCATGAACCCTTATAATATTTGATGTTTTTTCATGCAGCTCATTAATACTATAAAGAACAAACATTGAAAATAGATTGACGATTTCCTAAAACATCTAAGATCATATCCTTTATAATAAATAATTAATATAGGAAGCTACAAAATTTCCTCCTCATAAATTATTACCAGTACTACCAAAAAAATTTTATATATCCTTTTAATTCCTAGATATATTGTTACTCAAAAAATGTAAAATTACCTCAGAAAATCGTCTTTAAACACACTGATTACAATAGTAACCACATCCACACTATATATACCTCTAGTATATGAATATTAGGAACTACCAGTCACCTATAAAACATGTGCCACCACGTTTATCATTCTACCAACCTTATTAGATGATTAATTATCAGAATAATAGTTTTACTCAAATGAAACTATATTTTATTTTATTATTATTTATCCTCACTCACAGCCTCCCTAGGGACATATCCCAAAATCCATCTATCGTGACATTACTCTAATTGAGGGATATTTAAATATGTAATTCTCATATTTTAGGCTATATAAAAGTAAGGTTCCTCATCTTGGCCTAGGTAGTACAAATTTCTATAATACTTATCAATTTCTGAGGTGTTTTCCACAATCTTAAACATTAAAATAAAACATTCATGACTACAAAAGTGGAATTTATCATCAGTAGAATAGGCCTTTATCAATTTTAAAATAGAGATGATAACTGGAGCATGGATAAATCCCTAAATAATTTACTAGTGCTAAAAATAACTTTTAAAGTTCCCCTTTAATAATGTTTATAAAAAGTTCTATTAAAAGGGTCCACTAACAATGATTTTTTATCATTGTAAAGTGATATTTTAACAATGATTTTTTAGAGTCGATAAAGGTATCAATGTTAAAGGGGGTAAACTTTTCTTCTTTCAGACATCCATGAGCCTGAACCCTTTATCATCACATCCATGACAACTTTAATAGTTCTCCCCACATCATTATCTGTTATATTCATCCCACCACCCCTATTATCAGTGTGTTTTGAATTTACAGCCTCACGCACACCTTCCTAGATTCAAACCCTACACCTATACTTCTAATATGGAATGAATTTACCAAAACACCATTTTTTTTTGTCTCTCTAATGATATTTATGTTTATTTATATATATATATTTACATATTTATTTTTTATTTATATATTTATATAATTATTCTTAATTAAATTTATACAATATATGTGTTTCTGTTATATATATAAACTCATATTTATTTAAATAAATTTTATGTTATATTTTTTTCATATACTAGAATATAATTTAAATATATTTATATTGATTAATACACAAATATAAGTATGTATAAAAATAATAAATATATATTTATAATTTCAAAAATGGTAATATATTTTAAAAAATATATTTTTAGAATATCTATTGATTTTATATATTATAAGATACATTTTTACAGAAATATATTGATAGATGTATTTATATGAGTGATTTATTATATGTAAATATATGAAAATAGACATATATAAATTTATGAATAAAATTACATTGTGAAAAATGTTAAAAGTCAAAACCATAATATAAATATTTTTGTAATACCTAGTAATAAATTCAGTATTCACAAAAAAACTATAACAACCCCTTAAATGAAGATAAAATACAATGAAATGTTAAAAAAATGTGGTACCATCACTAAAAAATAAATATTTTAGGACTTTTTGCCCTAAAAAATATTACATAGGTTTACCTATGTCTCTAAGGGACTATATCTCATTGCAAGATTCGATTTGATATGTGGTAGAGCCCAAATGGACACCCATATCAAAAGTTATAGTTGTTTGAAGTTCAAGATTAATTTTCAACTTATTTTAGATCTTTAATTATTTTTTTTATTTTAGTTCTCTTCAAACAGATATTAAATTACTATTATTCAATAATAATTAGTAAAGTATTAATTGTTTTTTTTTAATTATTTTATATTCCATTTTCACTAAATATCATATATATTAATTGTAAATTTCTATTTAACTAATAGAAAAAATATTTTTAAAAATGAATATTATATATATATATATATATTTATTTATTTATTTATTTATATATTATTTTTACTGAAATATTTTTTTTAAGGTATACGATTATCAATGGTACAAAAAAAGACCTGATAAATGTGGTCTTTATCAATGCTTCTAAAAAAATTGCTGATAAACACCCCCTTTATCATTGCTTTTTTATATGTACTAAAAAAATATCCTCATTAAATTGATTTTTTATCTCTATTAAATACCCCCTTTAATAGTTTTTTTAGCACTGACAAAAGGGGTCCTTAACAGTTCTTTTACCAAATAGTGTTAAATCCCTAGTACCGGATAAACCTAGTTTTTTAGTAGTGATTCTTGTTGTAAATCCTTAACATAAAACCCTGGAAGTATCACAATAGTTATGTTTATAGGTTAACTCAGATATAATTTAAAATAACTAATACTCGATCAATAGGGTAATAACCCCCAAAATTTCATTAGGATATCATTCACATCCCACTAAGCACCACTAATTTTCCTATAAACACATATTTTCTCACCAATCATTACAAAATCCTGCGTATAAAATCATTTATTATAATTAAAAAGTATCATCTCAGTTAACACATGTTCCTTGAATGTTTTTTTCCTCAATCAAATACTCCTTAAGAATACTTCCTTGAAGGTTACTCAACCAAACATTAGAAAAATATGAGGACACTTTTCTATAGATTTCTAATTAGATGATAATTCTAAAAGAAAGTTACACCATACAAACACAACTAGTACCAACTCATCTTTTTTAAAATATTATTTCATGGTACTTATAAATAATCAACACAATTAATTTAGAAGGGGGGATGAGTTCTCGAAAATTCTTTTGTGATTATTTTATTATTTAATTGGAATATATGATAAAGATAGTCCAAATCTAACCATTTGATGTCTCAATATAAAATTTGGGATTTAGATGATTTTTCTTAGTGTCATAAATTCATCATCAATATTAACATGGATGATTAATTAGGTATTTTATTCATTCCCTGTTCACTTTGTATTTGATTTCATTGATGAAATTATAATCTACTCTATGTCATGTGAGGATAATGTATACCATATAAAGTATGGTTTTAGGATTAGTTTGATAGAACGAATTGTATATTAATCAATAAATAATTTATTTATGGATACATTAGGTTCACATTAGTAGTTATATTAACATGTAATGTTTAATTATTTTTGGAAAATTTAATATTAAAGAAGTAATTATGTAATAACCATATAAGAAGGTTTCAAATGTGTGAAAATTTCTTCATTTTAATCACTACTATTAGAGATTTATAATTGAATTAAATTAATTAAACTCCTCAATATCATCATTAAATAATAAATTTAACTCTCTTATAGGAACTAAGTAATTTCAAGAGTATATATAGTATCTAATTTATATATTCACTTATACACTAGTCATTTATATTTTTAAATAATAAATTCTTTATGAATTTTAATTCCTATCAAGTATCAGGTTGTGTTATTATTAAAAAGTGAGAAATAATTGACTATAGGTATATAATTTTATGTTTTTATAAAAATTATTGTGATTCGTAAGATCTTGACCATAAATATTAATCTTTATTATAAGGTTATTGATATATTATTTTTAGTAAATTAATTTTTGGGTAATTGAACACCGCATTTATTTTATAATTTATTTTCTTTTAAATAAATATTGTGTTGACTATGTTATTCTATATGTGACACCAAATATGAATGAATCATGGAAAATTTTATTGAAATAAAATATTAAATGAAAAGATAAATATAAATACATTATGAGAATACAATAAAAAACATCATTAAGAAAACTAAAAAAGTTATAAAACTAGAAGATTATAAAAATAAAACAAACATAAAATAATTATCATTGTGGTTTTCCAAGGATATCATAACCCATATTACAACTATTTAAAGAAGGATGAAAATCATAACTATAGTATACATGTGAATATAGAGGTAAATTAATAATATTAATGATACCAATTATTTATATAAGGCTATATGTATGAATAAAATTTGACTATTATATATATACTTGTTGGATATATGGTCATTAGAAATATATTAGTTATATTTATGGAAATTAAAAATATGGTCAATGGGTATTTATATATAAAATAGATATATAAAATAGTAATAAATTTTAATAAAACATTTAAAAGAATATAATTCATAAATAACTAAGAAACAAATAAAAAAGGTAATATTTAATTAGAATATTTTAATATAAATTTCATAATGTACTTATTATTTTTATGTTTAATGAATTTTTTATATATTTAAATAATTAAAATAAATATTTTACTATCAATGATTTCTATAATTAACCAATAATAATATAAATTATTAATTTTAATTGGATTTGGTCAATATCATTTATGTTTAAAATAGCGATATTTTTCAAATTAAACTTTTTTCATGTCAGGTACTTTTATTTTAATAAATTAAATTGATCACTTTTAAATTATGAATATATCAAAAAATTTCAAGGTATAAAAAATAAACAAACACTTATTTAATTGGTATTTGATGTGAAATATGATTAAGAACACTTAATGTTTTAAAAGTTGTTTTTCTTTAAAAACAATATGTTTATAAATATTTTATACATTCATTTAAAATTTAAATTTAACATACATATAAAATGAATTAGATTAAATGGAGTCCAAATTCATCAACATTATAAAAAAATTAGGTAAATATATAAATTTCATTTTTTTTCATAAAAGAAGTCACCAAGGTAAAAATTGAGTTTTCACGGTAAAGGTAAAAAAAATATGTAAAATGATTTAGCTAAGTCTTAAAGACGTAAAATATCTATAAACAAGTAAATAAATTTTTTATTAGGTTTTTGAAAATACATATCTATTATTTTTTTCTTTTTATACACTTCCCATGATTAATTGAAAAGCTTACACCTTAGGGAAATATTATTTACCAAAATTTCACTGAAAACTCACCTATAAAAATCATCCATCATATACCCCTTAAAAACAACTATTTAAAAAAATATCATTACTATTCACCCATTTTTTGTATCCCAAGTAATTCATAGACTTATGGTAGTATCGTGTCCCATGAAGGAATCCTAAATCCTTAATTATGAAGAAACTTGTATTGGAAGGAGAAAATTAATCAAAGTGAATAGTTATTCATCATCATTTTGAATTACGTTATCATATGCACTCTTTATAAATATTATTGTACACTATAATGATTTTATATTGATATCATTATTATTTTATCGAAATGATATTACTATTATATAACTCTATACTCTTAACCATTGTTTAGTATAACAATTTCTAATTTGGGTTGATTTTACCACCTAAATAAATGATGTTATACTATCATCACTGAATCCAACATGAGTTATTATCATGAAATTAATAATATTAATATATAATGTTATAAAATAATTGATGTTATTAATATGTTTCAATAATCATGACCAAAAATCAATGATCAATATAAAATAACTTGTTGTTATTGGAAATTTACTTGAAACACACTCACTGTGGAATGCATTCTCACAAACCACACCCATACCTTCCATAAAGTGAGCATTGGAATAAATAAGGCCATTTATAAAAATGAATAAAATAATTTTTATAATCTTGGAATTTTGAAGTTGCTATCAAATAATTACGACCAACATTTCAATTGTGAAACTTGTATAAAACAATTAAATTTAAAAACATTTGATAATGGGAATGAAGAATAATCAACTAATATATTTATGTAAAGAGTCAATATAACCAAAGTGTAAAAAACTTAATAGATAATAATATTTTTATTAAATAATTTATTAATATGGCTGTGTTTATTATATATGAGTTAAATTGTTTTTGGAAAATCCAATTTAATGGTACGAGTTTCTTGTGTCCATTTTCTTTTCATTGAGATCTATTTAATATTCACCACCATTATTCATTTTTATTTTTGATATTCATCCTAGAGATGTAATTTATAATTAATTTAATTAAATTAAATTCAATTATAAGTGTATCTCATGTTTTCTATTTCAATGGATTTTGATTCAAAAGTTACTAAATCTATAAGGGTAACATTACCAATATCACTTTGAAATTGAGGCTGTTTATAACTAAATTTCCAGTTTTATAAATTTTATACTATTTATCTATAAAACCTGATATATTTAATTCTCATATTTTTATTCTTGGGTTTTAAATATAATATTACTATTTCACCTCCCTTAGGTAATATAAATCACCCAAAATAATGCTCCTAAATTGGACCAACCTTATATCTTATTTTTTATCGGGATCCTTTCTCTTCTATGTCAATATTGGTTATATTGTTTTTTGGATGTATATATCAATTTTTATATGATGTATTAATGTAATTTTCTATTAACATTGAAATTATTTATAATGGTTTGAATGGAATCATTTTTAATGATTTTTATAAGAGTCATTTTCTATTGATTTGGCTTTCTTTACTGAAGTATTTTCTTTTTTAACGCTTTCCACATCAATTATATTTCTTGCGGTTATATCAATTTTTATTTTTAATTATTATTCTCTAATTTTTAATGGTTTTACAAAGTGAGTTTTATTTTGATTTTTTTTTAAAATTATTTTATTTTAAAATAAAATTTAACAAAAGTAAATTATATTTCTTCTTATTTTTCAAAGTGATTATCTAACTATCATATAAATATACTTTTTCATCTATTTAAACATACATTAATGTTTATTATACTTCACTAGCTATATTATATTATGATTTCACCAACATTCATACTTTTTATGGATTATGACAATGTATCATGTATATTTTAAGGGAACTTATTTATTTCCCACATGTTAATTAAGATATGATGGAATTATGAATTCGTCCATGTTATGTGGAACACATATGTTTGGTGTGTCACTATGTGATGGGTGGGTATATTATATCTTTTTATTCATTGGGTGATTTATATATCTCATGATATTATTTCTAATGGGGCGTGAACTCAAACTATTAAAGGACTATGTACACACAATGACTAGTATGTTCATTATAGCTCTCTTAAAACACATTGTTTTTTCAGGTTGTTGTATTTTGAGATGGAATTTAAATTATAATATTTATGGATTTTTTGTTTGATAAAATTGTGTGATAAGAAGATTATAAGAGTTTAAACTATTAAAATGATGTTTTTGGACAAGATTAATGGCCCGGGAGGTTGGCCATGGTTTTTAGAAGAATCATAGGAAGGCTTGTATTGTTGGGGAAATTAAAATTCAGTATAAGAGGACACAAGATAAATAGTGATACCACCACCAAATATAAATTTTTATTAAAAAGCAACTTTAAGGAGAAGTTGGAAACCATCGTTCGGAAAACCAAAACCACTACGTGCTAAAGGAGCTCACAAAATTATTAAACACCAGACTGAGGTTATTTGAATCAGCCACTCGATATAATTCCCAGTGCAAAGTGAAAACCTATGTGTTTGGATCCTCCCTGAGCAGTTCTTCGAGCTAAGAGATCATCATGTCCATTGTCTAAACGAATTCTTCCAAAGATATTTTTCCTTGATTGAAACCCCGAGAAATTATGCGATCTTCCTTGTCGATCCACGCTTCCTGGTCCTCAGTGGCCTCAACATGCAACATTATATTATAAATTCTAGAAATTTCCTTAATTGAGGTGTTGGGCCTCATGTCTTTCTTAATCATTTCTTCCTTGGTGGGAAATATGAGCTTCAGGAAATCCTTTACCTCTTCTTCTATTTCCTTTGGTTCTCTACTTATATCACCATTATCTCTGTCTTTCGGGGCCTTGCTTTCCTTACTTCCACTTCTCTAGGACGACCTTGTTTCCATTGTTTTGGGCTGGTAAGAATATTATTTACATCCATTTGGTTTTTCCCCTGAACCACAATGCATTTTATGGAGTCGCGCTTTCCTTTGAGACCCTTCTTCCTTCTAGGGCTGTGAGGACCTTTCCCTTGAAGACGATCCCAGCTGTCTGCTGAAATTTGACTAAAGCTATCAGCACCTGAATAATCATCCTCATGAAACATTACTTGATCTTGATCCACCATACTATCAAAGCGGTTCCTTAGCTCAACCCTCGAGCCCTCAGTGGGAGGCTTCAGCCCAAAATTCTTGCTTAGCTCACTGGGGGGCGTCTTTTTTCCCATTCAGATGCAACCTTTAGATAGGATGGGGGTTGGAGAATGTTTGGGTCCAAGGGACCCAACACACTCCCCTCTTCCTGACTCCCTATACTAGGCACCATATCATCAACCTTAGACACCTTCTATATCCTAGGAGGCTCGGCCACCCTGCCCTCCTCAGACCTCAATTTATTAGTTTGGGGAACTTCGGTAGACAGAGTCACCTCCTTTGAATTCCCAGGAGGTTCGGCCTCCTTTCCAGCCTCTATTGCAGCACATTAATGCTCACATTGAGTGAGTTTCTTCATCTTCACTGAAGACCTGGTAGCAGATGTCTGCTCAAAACCAGTGTGGGCCTGTTGTTCCTCAATAACTCCTGACTCCTTCAACGGTACACCCAGGTCCTGCTTTAGTCGATCAAACACATCATCCACCTTTGGATTTTCGCTCAAACTACTTCTCTTACTTTGTATGGAAGATGGAGGATCATAGGTCCCATATGACTCCCTAATACAACCTCTGTCCACAACAGCATCTTCCTTCTCTGCGGGGGCTCCACTAGGTAAATTACTTACATCAACGGTTCCATCCTTCATAAGATTGGGTGGACCAGACCCGGGTTGACCGGAGGGGCTTCGCCGGCACCTGGAGACATCATGTCCTATGCGGAAATAGCCCAAAGAAAAAGGGAATCCAGAAGCTGTAACGTACCTTCTGAAGCCAGTGAAGCTCTCCCTCAATTTCGATGGCAATGGACTCCAGCGGGCCTTTCGATAAATCAACTTCAACAAAAATCCTTGGCTCAGCTGGGTGGCAGACGACCTTGGTGCAGGAATCAGAACAAAGATAGCATCCAACCAGATTTCTTATTAGCCAGAGTATCGCCAGGTTCTGAAATGGAAATGGGAGACCAGGTAAGGATATCCATATTGCTGAGGTCGGAGGATCGCATCTCAGATGAATGTTGAAGGTCCATTGGAATAAAGAGAACATGAACCCCTTAATAGAATGTAAATCAAAGGCCCATGCATGCACAAGGTCATCTTCATTAGATAATCCAAGTTGTAAATGTTTCACATCTAAAAGGCCTACCGTAACACGATCCTTAAAATTCCAAGACGAGAACACAAACCAATCAAACGCATTGACTGATGGACGATCCCTTTCGAATCGGGTTACCAACATGTGTTCCAGTAACACGAATGGTTCTGTGAACTCCAGAGGGGAAATATGAACCGACAGAACTCCATTAACTAAGGATTGAACTTTAGGTCTTATATCGATCGCAGAAAAATGAGGAAGGGAGGATAGATCTGTGAAGGGGGAGAAAGAGGGTAAGCGAGGGGGAATCAGACGGGACGAAGAAGTAGGATCCCCCCTCCCCGGACGAAGCGATTCGAGAAGGGGAGGCGGTGGCGCGGACATAATCTACGCCATAGGAGAAGGGTGAGAGCGAGAGTGAGGGTTTGCGCCTGGTAAGAAATACCTTATAACTAGTGAGACACCACCAACTCTCTGACGGGAATGACAATTTCCATTTAAGCTAGTTGGGTCCACCATCCATCAGGTGGACCATTATCTCACTAGTAAGGCCCCTCAACTCACTAGTAAATCATTGGTTATACTTTTTCAAAGAGTACTTTTTGAATTTTTTATGGAATTTAGGCTCTGGTTTTATGTGGGAAAGGTTTCAAGATATGCCATTTTTCTATCTCTACCGTGGATCTCTAGTAGCCCTTTAATAGGGGTAGCTTTGGGTTTGTTGGGTAGGAGATCCATGGTAAAATAAAATTCTTCCTTTCTTTAACCTATCATTATTAACCTCTCATTTTCTCTGTTTTATTTAGTTATTCGATGTCAATTACACTAGATCATGGTAGAATCAACTAAAATATGGGTATTTCATGAATCCTAACTAGAGGGAATCCCAAAATTAAATACACATTACTTTGTGTTTTTATGAGGTATTTCATCACAATGACTTTTCTATACCTTTAAAATTTTATTAAATAAATCTAGTTAATGATCGACTGCCTATGGTTAGGTTTTTTTAGGGATTGTACTCATAGTGTGTTACAGAGCATTTGAGTGTGTTTGGTCAATTTTTAGAAGTGATAGGGGTGCTTAGTCGGTTTTCTAACCAATATTCATCATTGGATTAAATTAAATAATTAGTTATACGTTTTTGTAATTAATTATTTATGATTTATGATGTGGGGTAGGATTTCAAGTGGCAGTATAGGCTAGGATGAGGCATGGGTGAGATTGGTTGAGGCTTGGAAAATCTTGTCTTGGAAGGTAACTCCTTGATGAATGTATGTGATCCCTTTGATAAAAATTAATATATGTTTGTATGAATTATTTATTTCCTACATTAATATAAATGGGACTATATAGAGTAGTTAGGGACTATGTATGCTTTGCATAGAGGTGATGGGATGGAATTCAACCTGTTATACTTGAAAGAAAGTTATTTTAATCATATTGAGTGTTAGGTATCACCCAAAAACCATGTCTCCAAGGAGGATGGATATGTATAAGTTGATCTGAATCCTTTTGAATGTCTCAGGGTTTGAGTTTTAATGTGGGTATCCAAGGCTGGTTCCACTAAGGGCTAGTGGGTAAGAATTAGATATTTTCATTCCTATGGCGATGAACTAGATGAAGATATATTTTATTTGTGTTGGGGACACCCTCTTTAGGGTAGGGAAGGGTTCTTATGGGAATTTTGATTTGTAAAACTCCATCTAGACTAGATGGTATGAAATAAATAGTGGTCTTACCTGGGTTTAGGATTATAGGTATAATTCAATGGAATTACGACAATACACATGTGTTGGTTGTGGAATTGGATTATGGATTGGAATTAGGGTGCTAATGATTATTTGATTCATTTACTATCTAAATGTAATTAAACTATGATTGATGAGGGTTTCTTGACAAACATGTAGATTGAGACAAAACTTTGGGAATTGATTCCACTAATATGTGATGTGTTCAAGATGGTATCAACAAGGTGAGACTATTGTGGTTCTATAGGACCCATTATATTCCCCAATCAAAAAGGGTTTTTTTATGTGGGGAAATAGTTAGGTTTTAATTGAATAGTACCCTAGGATTAATTGGTGAGTGATGTGATGGGTTGTGGCCTTGTGTGACTATTCTTGTGGGACCATTCCTTGAGGAGGCATGGGTTTTCCTGATTGGAGTGACCTTCCTATAGTCATTAGGTATTTTTTTGGTGTGATTATTGTTCCCTAAAACTTTGTATATTGGTTTAGGACCTTTCAATAAGTATCATTGGTCAGTGTACATGAGATTTGGCCAAAACCAATGTGATATGGTAATTTTTGTGAAAGGGGTTGTGTCTATGAGTGAGATGGCCTTTCTGACCACTTTATAACAAATAAGTAATGGTTAAATATATATTAATAGGCATTTCTTGAGAGGCTTGGGTTGGAGACCTACTATGGTGTTCTATTTTGGGATGATGTGATGAGATTAATGGGACTTTCCTAAGTGATTAGGTGGTGGGTTGCGATATGGATATGGGATCGTGACCATTATCTTATTTAAGTGGGTATGAATTTTCAATAGTCATCAACAATGATTATTTGGGAATGGTCTAGGAATCAATGAAGAGGAATTTTATATGAAGATTTGGATTCTAGCGTGGAACCAAAGAAGGTATGATCAGGTTTAATAGTCTCACAGTCAACACATGGTGACCTGATTCGTAGGGTATCTAGGTGGGCTTGTTATAACCTGATGTCCAAGATGATTTTATAACATGTTTATTTTCCATCATTCATACACATATATGATGGAATATATTAGACAAACTTGTTGATACCCAACTGATATTTATTTCTCACAAACTATATTGGCGCATTGATGCATGTGTTGGCCTAAATTTTTTGGTTTCATCTTGGGACATGCACTGGATCATGGTGGTACAACCCGTGAGTATTTTAGGATAGGGTGTGTGAGTCACATAGATGGAATTAATGACAGGGTGTGTGTGTTATATTTTTGGTTTCTTCTTTATTTTTGGTCATCATAGTGGCTAATCAGTATAGGAATTCTAATATGTTTTTTGCATGTTACATTTTTATGTAACATTATGGTCTATTTGTTTATGAAAATTCAGATTTGTGCAATGGATAATTTTGTTATTTATCATTAACTATAAGACTAAAAATCAAGGTAATAGTATCTCCATAGTATGAATTAGTTATTTGTCTCTAGTTTTCATCCATTGGCATATGAGGAGGCATGCTTGAGGACATGTATCACTATGGCATGTGGAATGGTGAGTGTCCTAGGGTCTGGGAATTAAAAAGTGGTATCAGAGCCTTGTTTGGTTTTACGACATGAAGATAAGTTATACAAGTGGTCTAGTATTTATTTATAGCATATTATGGACCTCAGATAGGTGAACCATAAACACCTTTATATTGAGAATTTATTATTTTGTGGGGTTTAAGATTAATATTATTGGTTTGTGCAATTTTAGATGTTATTTTGATGGATTAGGGGTTTAATAGATATTTTATTTTTTTGGTTCTTTTATTATTGGTAATAGAAATGAATAAATGCATCATGATTAGAGATTTTTGATAATATGGCATTTTTTACATGCATTTGATTAAATTAGGGTTTATATTTTTAAAGAGTTAACAATAAAATATATATTTTTACCATATAACATGTTGGTGGAATTCTACTCAACTGAACCATGGTATTTACATAATGGAAGTTCTTATGAATCCTAGTGTTGGAAATTCGCTTTTGATTATTGAATTTTTGTCGCTTAATCAAGGGATGTGTGGGGTCCCTTGGTGGGTTAGTGTAGGCATTGGATTCCTCAGTGATAAACCCTATTGGGTTCAGTTTTGGAATTGGTTTCCTAATGGATAATTAAATAATGGGAATGAGTTTTTTTAACATAGAAAACATGAGAGGGTTGAGGAATGGGGTGTGTATTATTTCTTGTTCATTGGGATGTTAATCTCTTAGATCAATTCTGGTATCAAGGTAGATATTCAGGGTGGGATAAGTTGGATTTAGATCCTAGTTTTTTCTTAGGATAAGATTTTTGTGGCATAGAGAGAGGGAGTGGGTGGATGGACGTGGGTCTATAATAGAACTAGGGTGGTGGGTGGTTGTGTGATACATCATTGTATTTTTTAGATGCCTGATTTTGGAGATGATTGTCAGGGGAACTCTAGTTGGTTGTGTCTAAAACATCTAGATGAAACGGTTAGTGTGGTAGGAACGTGAGCCTAGGTTAAATGGGATTTTACTCATTGGATCATTAGTTGAGGTGTGTAATTGAGTTTTAATAGAGTGTGCAAACATTGGGTTCAGTTGATACTAGGTAGGATTATTAGAGAGATCTTGTGAGTATGAAATTAGGAAAATGATCTTCCATATGGGAAAAGTATGTATTTGTGACATTTTTGGGAAAAGATAAAAAGTGTGAGGGCAGTTGTGTGCAGGGAATGTGTGGTGAAGGTTTGGGTTGAGAATTACTGAATGAGGATTGGATGGGTCCATTTGGAATTATTTGAGCAATAGGAAAACGTGAGAGGTGTGATAGAGGAGGGGATATAGTGGTTTTTCATCAGAGTTAATCTCATATTGAGGGGACTAGTGTGTTCAGTGAGATGGTCATGAGGTGGTGTCTTTGAGTTTGGTGATGCATGAGATGTCCCTAGGTGGTGGGACTTAACATCACAATTGGATAGAGGTACCACAGTAGGTCCTATAAAAGTTTCTCTATTCTAGGTATTGATAGGATGACAGAGTTTAGTATTAATGAGACCCATTCGGGTTAAACCTCACAAATTTATATAAGTAAATACACATGGTGAGAAGTAAACCATTATCCGGTTGGTGGTGGTCACATTAATTTTTGATGAATTTTGGTAAGATTGGGGATGATGTTCTAGTGATCTAGTTATGATTGGCAGTGGTGTTTATTGTTCGCACATAGGGGTGATGTACAATCCTTGTGTTTAATGATGAATTGATCGAGGGTTATAGAGTTTGTTGTATGGTTCACTAGAGTGATGATAATGATACTTCTATGGTGGGGAGCATCGTATTAGCCACTAGTAAACAACCTCTGTGTTATAATGTTAGTGGTTGAGTGAGACCAATCAGTGGATGGAAATGGTGACACCAAGGTGAAGATACAAAGTGAGATAATATATCATCTAGTACATTGATATGTACCATATTCAAGATACAAATTTATTTATAAGGGAAATCATTGTGCTGAAATTAATCTCAATGTGGGTTTGGGGAGATATGAGGGTGAGTCAGATCAGATGTCCATCAATGATTTGTGTGAGAACGTGATGGTTAGAATGGGTGGTAGGTGATCCAAAGTTATTAATAAACAAGGATTTGGGATCAAACTTTTTTTTTAGTTCCTATATAATGTTATGATGCCTCTTGGTATTTGAGAATTGTGATCAGACAGTGAGGAAGTGTGTCAATAGTTGAGATAAGATATTGTAAAAAACAAATTGACCAAAATAGGTATATAAAGTGATTTTTTATGTGTTTGGATGTTTTTTATAGGGTAAAACATCTTTAGTTTTTTTCATAACAATGTTGGAAGGTCAGTAGACCACTAGGGGTGAATTATCAGTAGGTTATTCCAATAGTGGGGAGCACTATATCTTAGAATTGGATAATATAAGTGGCTATTTATAATGGAAAGAACCATATTATATGAGATTATCTAGATAATTACACTGAAGTTTGTTATCAGATATTGGTGTTTTGAGTATTATCCTACTATACATGTTGTTACTAAATAGGTGGCTTGGATTCTGGTGAATAATATGTTTAGTGTTTGGAATCACATGGTAGAAGTAAATTGGGTGTTCAGGGAAATAATGTGCCTAGTTTATAGTAAATTTCAGACAAGGGTATTTTATGATATCTGGTTCAACGATTAACATATTTTTATAAGTACATCAGGTGCTATTTTGGGGAGTTAGTAATTCCTTTCAGTTTCGGTCCATCATATCTTGAGATGGAATTTTAATTCTTGGTTTGGTGTGGATTTTTTATGAGAACCATTAGTCAAAATGAGATTTAACGAGTTTAAATGTCTTAAAATGATATTTTATTCATATATTTCATTGCTTTAGAGTCCAGATATGGGGTTGGGAATCTTTTGAGAATGTTTCGAGTGGTTAGGGCTATTAAAATTTAGTAGAAATGGTCACCATCTAGCCGAATATCTGCCACAAACTAGCTTCATTGTTGTATAGTGGTCCTATAGGTTGGAAGGGATTACTAACAAGTTGGTTTTTCATCAGAACATTGGTGAGGCACAAAATATATCTCATGGATCCTAGTTTGGTATGTTTTAGTGTGGTCCTTTTAGATTTTCATTCGGGTCAGTGGCATCAGGTTTTAGGCAGGGAGGGGCTGAAAAGGGGCTATTTTCAGTCATCTCTCTCCCCTTGGAGATATTTTACCCCATTTTTGAATGGCATTTTTTTAAAATACTAGAGAACAATTTATTTAATAGAAAAACACTACATGAGTTAAAAGGACAAGATCATATTACAATTTTTAATATGAAGATAATGAAGATCAATGGGATGATCGTCAAGCTAGGAAATTTCTTGATTTACTCCTTTGTTAGAAAGTCCCTCTACAACTATATTTTCTTCACAATTGATATGATTTATAATGTATCCGATGTTGAGAATTGAACGGGTGCAATACATCCATCGAGTAGTTATCAGCCATGCAAATTGTGTCACACAGTTCCAAATTGCTTGCACAATTGTAGTCAAATCGATTTTAAACAAAAAATAATGGAATTGAAATAAAGTGAATCAAATCTAGTGGGTGTCTTAAGATGATTTCCATAGTTTTATGTGATAGTGGTAAATTTTTAAATTTTTTTGAATTAAATTAAATTAATTTAGATAATTACTGGGTGTTGGTGGTTAGGTATTTTTATCAGGATGGTACTGGGGGTATGTTGTTGACCCTATGAGTGTAATTGGTCACGTTTTTGGTGCCATAGTGGTTTTTAGTGTGTTGTACAGCCTTTATGACTATTTTTTAAAATAAATTAATAATTAAATATTTCTTATAAATAACTATTTATGATGTATGATTTTAGGAAGGAGCTCGGGTGGTGATGCAGTCTTGGATGAGGTATGGATAAGTTGGGCTAAGTCTTGGCAGAGCTTGGATTGGATTTATATCTTTGATGGAGAAGCTAGTAACTTTAATATACATCAATATTTGTATTGTTTCATGATTTCTTGCTTTTATTAATGTGCATGGGTCTGGGTATAGTGTCTAGGAACTGAGGAAACATTGGGAAGATGGGGTAGGTTGGTGTTAAGCCTCTTATGCTAGGGTATAGTACTTTAAAGCACATTAAGTATCTTGGAACACCATATGGTCATGTCTCTAAAGGAAGATAGTGACATTTTATATGATTTAATTACTTTATTAGGTTTTGGGTTTCATGGCATGACATTGGTTGTCTGAGATGGGTTCCACCTAAAGCTAGTGAGAAGGTAAGAGACGGATTATTTCCTATAATGATTAAAAAGATGATGATACGTCTTCTGTGAGGTAAGGAAACTCTCTTTGAGGGTGTATTGGGATCATGATTAGTGTTGTGTTACATAAGAGTTCTTTTGGACTGAATGGGATGTGATAGAGTGGGGTTTCCTCAATGTTTTGGCTAAGACGTCTCTTTGAAGAGATGTGAGATGAGACCCAATCATGGTTAGTGGAATTGGTTTAGGAAATGGCATCAATATTCCCATAAATAATAGATTCATATGTATTGGGAAGATACCTAGTTATAAATACCAAGATTAACGAGGGTTTAATGAAAACCAGACTATACCATAGGTTCTGGGATAATACAAGCATTTTGTGATCAATGAAACTAATAACTGACATGTTTGAGATCGAATTAGAAACGAGAGACCATAGTGGTTCTAGATGACACTATGGAAACCTTGATGGGAGAAGAATGGATTTTCAAATATGATGGTCTAGGAATCAAGAGACTAGCACTAGGGTATTAGTTTTTTTATCTATGTAACGGGATATATCGATCTGTGTGTGTTCTTGTAGGGCCTTTACTTGAAGAGGCTTGGGTTGGCATTCATGAGGTGACCTACCCAATTTTTACGAGGATGGTTTAGTGTGATTAACATTCCACAACACTTTTGTTATTAGTTTGAGAAACTTTCGAAATATGGATTTTCTAAATCCATATATCTTATGAGATAACACGTTATGGATTGGGGTGTAAACCTAATCTCTTAAGGGAATCATTCCACTATTTTATGATGACCTTAACATTGAGCCTTAACATAAGGGATTATTATCTATTATTATGTATATTATACATTCATTAGATATTCTATGTTTTCATGGATCATGATTATTTAATCATGTTTTAAATATCATAAATATTTATTCTAAAGTGATGCAAAAATTTTTATTCCATGACAAATGATTCAAAATCTTTGTTTTCTTAAGTATTATTATCTTGTGTTTCAACTATGTAGCTTGATTTTGTTCTCATACCCACATTCACATCTTAGTATTTCTTGTGTTCTTTAATTGATATATATTTTTTACCCTTATAAATAATCTACGATCTCCTTTTATTATGCTTTCATTCTCATGGTTATGAAGAATAATGTTATTCATAATGTTTTTAAAAAAGTTTTATGTGTGATAAATATTTTTGTGACATATTGAAAATGTTTAAAAATAAGTTTCTCATATATCTAATCTATAATGAAACTAAAAATTTAGGTTATAGGGTGTGTTTTACTTATATATTTATGGAATAATCATGTATAACGACATAATATGTATGTATATTATTCCTTATTTGACTCTGTTGGTATTAGATAAGGTGTTTATAATAGGAAAAAGGAATCTAATAAGGTTTCAAAAAATTTCATAACTGATAAAAGAGTATATATCATTCTAAAATCTTTGATTTTACTATTCATATAGACCAAATGTAGTGAAGGATCATAAGTTATGGTCGTTTGAAGTCAGACTATTCGAAATGGTTTATGGAGGTCAATTCATGAAGGTCTATTCACGGAGATCTGATTCGTAGAGGTCTCATTCACAAAATTACTTTATTACCATGTGGAGACCTACCGGTACCTCCATGAAAAAAAAATTCAGAGTCATATAGTACTTCATGAACATGCAAAGGGTTGAATGTATCTTTGTGGGAATGATAATTGGACTTGTGTAGTTTCACTCATTCATGAAGAACATAAGTATTCAAGAATGCCTCCAATCTACATTAAAAAACTTATAAATACAAAAACGTTCTTCAATTATGGCTGGGGGTGTAGAAAAATTGAGCTAAGACATAACACTTTCAATTCATAAATCTCTATAACTTTGTGAATTCACATCACTCATTATGTCCAAGATTTGTTAAACCTCATACATTGTGTTCCTGAAAAACTCCACTTAAAGTGAATATACATTTCATGAAGGACTATTCCATTCAAGGAAGGAATAAATCCCTATAAAGAACTTGGGAAATTGAAAAACATTCATCATTTTGAAATCTATCCCCCTTGGAATTAGGAATTCCTTTACATGACCGTGGGCTTTGCGAATCACTATTAGTCATGAGACCTTGAGCTCTAAAAAGCCCTATCATTAATGAGACCCTCATCATCATGAATCCCTTGTCTTTTTTGTATCTCCTACATTTATTCCCACTGGTTAATACTGAAGGGGTGAAAATCTTGCACCCATACTAGGGATCAGTGTTAGTTTGTGGTAACGGACCTCGGACTTGTTCCATTATCCACCATCACTAACCCCCATTGAAAATGGGGATTCGCACCATGAAACATTCGGGCTAGGTAGAGGGAATTTTGGGTTACACCATATATAGTCTCAATGTCCACCCCAAACAATTATTTGTGTTAATATAGACCTCCACATTCCCTGAAAATACCTTTTGTGGTCTTATTACACTTGGTCCCTTTCCCATATCATTATTTTAGAATCATATCTTGGATCCTCCGAGTACACTGAGTCAAAAGACTCCTCAAGAAACTTCTAAAACCTTATCACTTGACTCCCATTCCCGGTTGAAACAGAGAGCGATAATCATGAATAATTCCCACCCTATCTATTTCTAGGTATATTCTATTTAGTAATTTTCACTACAAAGCATTATACTTAGTATACCATATATAAAAAACATATTATTCCTCCTTTAAAACCAATAAGATTGCTTATTCATGAAGAATAATATTCCTAATACTACAAACTACATGAATTTAAACAATAGTATACTCTATATGAAAAAAATAGGATTCATCCTATCAAAAACATGATATTCTTTGTGCATCAAGAAAAATATTCCCAGTATTCCCCACTTCATGAAATTTAACTATAGTATACCCTATCATTCAAAAATAGGATTCCTCCTATGAAAACATGATATGCCTTGTGCAACATGAATAAGATGCATATCAGTCCTCACTACATGACTTTAAACTATAGTATGCCTAGTATGATAGGCATGAGATGCCTCATCTGAAAAAAAAATGAGATGCCTTATGCATCTAATATAAGATTCCAAATATTCCTCACTACATGAATTTAAACTATAGATCCCCTATATGAATAACATATGATACCTCCTATGAAAAACATTATATTCCATATGGATCTAGCATATGATACCCAATAGACATCACTACATGAGATTAAACTATAATATAACCTATCATAAATAATAGGATGCCTCCTTTAACAAACATGATATCCCTTATGCATCAAAAATAATTTGTCTAGTAGTCCTCACTATATGAATTTAAAAATTATTATATGCTATATGAAAAACATATGATGCAATTTGTGATAAATATTATATGCCTTATTCATCATAAATAATATTCCTAGTAGTCTTCACTACATGATAGTAAACTATAGTATACCATATATGAAAAAATAGGATACCTTTTGTGACAAACATGAGATGCATTATGTATCAAGCATAAAATTCATAGTATTCCTCGCTACTTGACTCTAAACTATAGTGTACGCTATAATTAATGGATAACATGACTCCTCTAAAAAATAAGATATGAAATATTCATCACGCATAATATACAAATCAATCCTTGATACATGACATTAAACTATAGTACACCCTTTATAAAAAATGTAGGATGCCAACTATGACAAACATGAGATGCCTTATTCCCTAATTTTAATATTCCACATGTATTAATAATGAGATGACCATCAATCAACTGCCATCGGAATCCTCCTTGAGTGTAAGTTCGAAATCATATTCCTCGACTGGTCAGCAAGTCTAGAATCCTTCATGACCAGACATGAAGAAAACATAATGGGAAGCTAAATGCAAATCCCCACACACATAATCCATTCACATGACATTAAACTAAAACCTTACCTAATGAAATGGATATTGGATGTCCTCATGACTTTAAATAAGGAAGAAATGATGGTCACATTCCATAAATAATCCCCACACACCACTTCCTTCCTCATGATGTTAAACTATACTCTTACCCCATGCAATGGAAATGGGAGTCCCTCTAATCCTGACATGAGGAATATAAGTCTGGAAGCTTCCTTGCATAATCCCCATCAACATCCTCACTGCTCCTAATAGCACACTAACAACTCAATCTGTAATCCCCACACCAATCCAACTAAGATAAATTCTATTTTAAAGGCAAGCATCAATGATAAATCCCCACACTATCCCTCATTGATGCTCCTTTCATGATATTATCATCCTTACTGCATGATGTTAAATTTCATGGATCATTATTGTCACATGACCATAAACTGTGGCATCAAGCCACATGGGTTTTTATCCCTATCTTCTAAATAGAGTAATTAGGACGCATCTATGAGTTTCAATCCCAAAAAATGTTAAATTTAGGTGCTCCCTCCTCAGTACACACCTCCATGATTTGACTCAAGTTTCATTCTAATTTACCTTCTAGATCCACCTCAAGGGGGGTTTTGATCAATCCATCTAGGATTGACATATTCCCTTATAGGGACACACCTTCTAGATCCTCCTCAAGGGTATTTCGGATCAACCTTTTTGATCTTTTGCAAGGTTCATTCTAATCCATCCATCCATGTGTTACATATTCCCTCCAAGGGATGAAACTCTTTGATCCACCATAAGGGGAATTTTGATCAACCTTTCAGATCAACCTCCATTGGTAATTCTGATCCATCGATAAACCATCCAAGTTTGACATCATCAATCCTAATGAAACACTCCTCTATTCCAACTGAAGGGGAGTTCTGATCAACTATCTAGATCATCATCCATGGGGCATTCTGATCCATTGGTAAACTACAATTCTATGAAATATTCTTTCTTGGGGATGCACCTCCCTAATCCACCTCAAGGGGTGTTCTGATTAACCTTCCAGATCCACCACAAGGGGCATTCTGATCCATCAGTAAAATATACAATTGTGACATATTTCTTCATAGGTATGGGGGTCTCAGATCTATCTTAAGTGGCATTATGATAAACCTTCTGAATCCCCATAGAATGGTTTTCCAATAAATGGTAAAATTAAGTTCTCCCTAATAGGGATTCACATCCATGATCTTCCTCTATGAGTGATCTAATCATCTTTTTGGATATGACTCATGGGGTTTCCCAATCAAAGGTAAACTTGGGTACTCCCTCATTAGGACACACCTCACTGATCCAACTCAAGATAAGTTCTAATAAACCATCTAGGTTACCTCAAGGGCCCTGCAAATCATTGGTAAAAATAGGTTACCACTCTTAAAGAAAAACCTCCATAATCAAACTCAAGGGGAATTATGAACAACGTTTTTTGTCTACCTCGATGAGCATCGTGATCAATAGTAAACTTATGTTCTCCTTTATGGGGATGTACCTACCAGCTTTTCCTTATGGGTCATTCTAATCAACCTTCTGAATCCTCCTCAAGGGTCATCACAATCAATGGTAAACGTATGTGCTCCCTCCCAAGGATATACTTCATGATAGGCCTGAAGGGCCGTGCTGATCAAACCATCAAGTCCACCTCAATCGGAGTTCAAATCCATTAGTAAACTCCAAGTGTCACACATTCCCCCTAGGGACACACCTCCCGGATCCACCTCCATGGGGGGTTCTGATCCATCCATTTTGTCTCTATAAGACATTAACTATGTGTCCATCCTTATAAGACATTAATACTCACGCCCTAATATGTCACAACTAGAAATTATGATTCTTTTCCTTAGGAAATGGAACTTGTGATATGACCCAAAATACCTAACAAATTCATAAGTGTGGGATGTAGGGGGTAAATTTTTTTGGAATACATATGAAAGTGGTTTTTTTAACTCATGATTGACATGGGATGCATTGGGTTTTATGAATTTAGATGCCTCATATAATATTCCCCCATAAGGGGAAGAACCATATGTTCTCAACTCACACATTTTCCAGTGATGTCGAGACATGCCCGCCATTACCAACAACTCTGATGAAAGGTTGTTTCCCTATTGATATACTAGTATCTTAATTAACTAGCATCCACCTCAAGATGAAACTAGGAAGGGGGTTAATTAACTTACGGAAAATATATGAGGGAGACTTTTAATAGGTTATTAGTACCAATGAGGAATACATGGAAGGAGGAATTGATATCCCATCATCATGTTTCAATGAAGGAGTCATCATCACCAACCATGATAGTGGAGGGATCCCGCATTTCTAAAATGGTAATATAGGGAATTAAATGTTAGTCATTGTGACAATGGGTTCCCCGGCTATGAGAACATCAAAAAATAATGGTTTATTTATTTTTCAAAATTATGATATTGAGAATAATCAAATATAACCCAAAATAATTCATGATAAACCCAAAGTTTTGTAGTAAGAATCTAAAATTCCATAGTCTGAAAGTGATGTTTCATAATTTAGGATTTCATAAGAATGTTTTTCTTCAAAATATGATTTCTTTCAATAATTTTTAATGATTACACTAAATTTTTTTAGTAATTGTAAGGATCAAGGATAAATCAAGTTAATAATGAATATGATGCATAGTTAAATGATTATCCTAAAAATAAATAATAGGGGATTGAAGTTAGAGTGAAATATATAATGGATTTACTCACCCAACTTTCTCAAGCTATGAATAATAACACAAATTATGTTGATCTTACTAAATCTCCATGGATGGAAAAATCATCGTAGAATAATTTATACATCAACATCAACCCTACTTTATGAACTCTTAGGATCGTTTAATTTTTACATAATGAATAAATACAACAGAAAAGATATTTTCAATTCTCAAATATTTTAATCGTGAAAATGACTCTTTAAATGTTTATTATTTTTAAGTTGAATCTAATCAATGGTGAATACTCATTAAAAATATAAGAAAAGGGGAAATAATTAAACACATGGAATGTGATGAGTTTAAGAATATAGTTTTTGATAATTAATTTCCCAAAAATCATTAGACATAAATAGGGAGAGAGATTTTAGCACTAAAATACACAAGGGATGAATCCATTAGTTCCTATAAAGAATAAGACATGAAAATTAGTCTTTTCTTTATCATAGACCATGAACGAAAAACTAATTATTTATTTAGTGCCTTAAAATCCCTTTAATATAGTCAGATATAAGTTACATTGGTATTTATAATGATATAGTTTGATGAGATTTAATGGTGGAAATGGAAATCAAGGACATTTATTACTCTCACAATTTTGGGGATAAGAATAAAAAAAGCAGTTTAGAAAAAATTTAAATGATAAAACCCATTATGTAAGGAAAATTAATATTCTTTTTTAGAGAAAATATAAGAAAATAATGGAGATAAGTTTATTAAATAGATTGGTAAATGCTTCATGTTTTTAATATAAGATCATTAAGAACATGAATAATAATGAAATTTAATGAGGACAACTAATTAAATGGATGAAAAGAAAACATAGCATAATGCACCACCCACAATCTAATGCTTCAATTATAATGATTGTGTGAAATATTAAAGAACTTGCATGAAACTAGTTGTTAATTTTGAAAATCAACATCAGTAAACTTATAATCCAAGGGATATAATCATATATAATAAAAAATACTAATGTTGGACTAAAAAATGAATCAGTGTTAGGTACACCTATCATTAGCTATAGAACTATAAATGTATTATTTGATTTTAGATTTAACAACTAATTAATATATCAAAATTGTTCAACAATAATTAAATCACCACCCTAATGATTATATATTGAATAAAGAATGAAAATTACTTATGGTGTGATTATTAAATAGCAATTCTATAACTCCTCTCTAATAGATGTTTGTGGGAATATAATTCATTAAAATATATTTATTCTTTATTTAGTCAATTTAATATGATTTTTGGAATGGTTTGGATCTCCCAACATTGATCTCATATTTATTTCTAGCATTGTAAAGTCACATTTCATATCCCAAATTAGTATACGGTCCTCTATTTTTTCAAATCCAAACATAAAATATGTATGGAAATTACATCTATTGTATGGGTTTTAAGAACCATTATTGAGAGGTAGTTGTCTAAAATAGTTGGGGAGATACTCAATATTGGGTATATTCTAATTGTTAATAAAGAAATTTATGTTTGCCTTAAATTTTATTTTTCTTCCCCCAAATCATGTGGTTGAGTATTATATTAAACTCATACATAGTAATATATCTATATCAAATGAGATTCATTGAATAACCCTGATTGAATTAGAGGAATTAAGTAAAAACACCAATACAACATGGATAAGGGTTTTATATACATAATTTATTTAACCTAGGGTGCACCAGTGATGTTTTGTTAAGAAGAAATATAGATCAATGCACCTTTTTATTCATTATTATGATTTTAAAAAATTGATGATCAATAAAAACTATCTTCTACCCTATATTAATTATTTTATTATCAACTTATAGGATCTAAAAAACTTCTCAAATATTAACCATCAATATGGATATCATCAATTAAGGGGGAAATATAAGTTATACCTAAGACAATATTTTGAACATGATATTGATTCTATGGATTTACAGTGATTCCATACAGACTTATAAATTCCACTGATATCATTATGGATATAATGAATAGTGTATTTGTAGAATACATCAACCACTTTTTGATAGTCTTTATAGATGATATTATCATATATTCTTCGATAAAAATGATAAATGTTCTCGTTTATGGATTTTTTAAAGTACTTGAGAAAGTATAAACAATATATCATATTTATAAATTATTAATTCTTATTTTAGAAAGTATTATTCTTGGGTCAAGTAATTATTAGTAATGATATATCATTAGATCCTAAAATGACATAGATAATTAAATAATGAACAAGGAAAACCACTATAACATATAACACTTATTTTCTAGAATTGGATGGATACTATCTGCACTTTATGATAAACTTATCATGAATATAAAATCTAATAACTAAGTTAGCTATGACTGTAGATAGATTCTTTAAGATAGAGGAATGTGAATAAAATTTATTGTATCTTAAGAGAAGTTTGTTTAATTCACCCTTACACACATTAACATACAATGGAGAAGGTTGTATGATATACACTGATGCATTATAAAAGGGATTGGGATATTTTCTTTTGCAAATTTACATGGTGATATCTTATTCCCTGCATCAATTGAAAGTAAATATGAAAAATCTTCCAATTCATGATTTGTAAATTTCTATAGTAATATTTTCATTAAAGAAATATTGGTATCATCTTCATATAAAAAGGTGTGAAATAGATTCTGATTATAAGAGATTAATGTATATATTCACATAGAATGAGTTGAACATGAACAAAATTAGATTGTTTTAATTGATCAAATACTATGATTGGTCAATAAATTTTTCCCATGAGAAGGAAAACAAGGTGGATGATTCTATTATAAAGAAGGATCATCTACCTTATCGATGATGATGATTAAAATAGGCCTAATACCCATGGATTTGAAAAGTATTGATCCTGAAATCATTACATACGTGGATAAATAGCATCCTTTATATATAAATACACAATCATGCATCCATGTGAAGATCAAGTAGGTGTATAAGGAGGATATGGAGATATAAAATATGGTAAGGAATATTTTAGAGTTCCAATTTTTCATTGATACAGTTATTGACATTGGGAATTGAATATATTTCCTAAAAAATTGAAGTATTATCTTTTGGAAGATTCATCTAGATAATCATTATCTATCCATATTGGAATAAATAATATATATAGATATCCCAAGAATCATTTTTGGTGGAAAACTTAAGTGGAGATTATAGAGAATATATCTCGATGCATGGTATACCAGCAAGTTAAGGGTAAATGATATATGTTTAAGGGGTTGATGAAACCATTACCCATACCTATATAGAAATGGTATAACATCACCACATATCTAGTTGTGGGTCTTCCCAATACATAAAAAGTCCATAATGACATTTTTAGTTAATAGCTTTTTAATGTAAATGTATAACAATACTATTGAGGAATATTAATCACATGATGAAATTCTCATGATATATATAAAGGAAGAGGTAAGGGTTCATGAAGTACACCTTTACATTATATATGATTGATATCTAAGATTTTACTAGATGTTCTATAAGAGTTGTTAGAATTCATTAGAAATAGATTTGAGAATTATCATTGATTATCATCTTTAAACTGATGGTCAATCTGAAATGACCATTCAAACACTATAGGATATACTAAAATCATGAACATTGGATTTCAATGGATATTTCAATCAACACATTCCCCTAGATGAGTTGTCATATAAAAATGTTTCTATGATAATATTTATATGGTAACATAGGAGACACTGAAGGGGAAGAGGTGTAGACCTATAACATATTAGGATGAAGTTGGATCATATAATGTGTTTGGGATACATATTTCAAACGAATTGGGATAAAATATTCAAACCATTCAGTAGTATATTAAAACATCACAATGTTTAAAAAAGATCAATGTAGATAACCATAAATGGTATTTGGAATATGTAACTCCCCAGCCCTACCTCATTGGATTGAGGAGGTGGTGAGAGATACTTGGACTTAAGCGACGTTCCCAAGACGCCAAAGGTTAGTAATAAATTTTAAGGGCTTCAAGATCAAATTGGGGAATGATTTTCCCTTAAGAAAAAACCAACCAAACCATCCATTAACTACCACTATATGTTTCATGTCAATAAAAAATTCCATCATGAATTCCAAAAATACAACCAAGTTGTTTCACCATACAACTCAAACCCAAAGTAACATCATAATATCTGAGTACTATGTGGAAGACCAAACAACAAAGCACCATGTGCTATGATACCACCACAGCTCTCCACCAAGATCCAAGCTCCAAGATCCAACTAATGCCCCGCCCATACCTCATTGTCTTGAGGAGGCGGTGAGGGATAATTGGTCTTAAGTGACATTCCTAAGATGCCAAAGGCTGGAAATAAATGTTGAGGGCTTCAAGATCAAATTGGGGAACGATTTTCCATTAAGAAAAAACAAACCAAACCATCCATTAACTACCACTATATGATGCACATCAATAAAACATTCCAACATGAATTCCAAAAAGACAACCAAGTTGTCTCACCATACAAACCAAAACCAAAGCAACACCACAATATCAGAGTACTATGTGGAAGACCAAACAAAAAATCAACGCGTGCTCTGATACCACCCCAACTCTCTACCAAGCTCCATGCTCCAAGCTCAACCAAGATATAACAATGCACCACTAAAGGAGGATGGTGCCTTACCTTTGCCGACATCACGGTACACAACATCTCCAAAGACACCATGGTTCTAAAGCAGGGGGTGATTACTAAAACTCAATAGGTTTTTCCCAAATGACTTCCCTACACACGCCACTATGATAAAACCATTAGAACATTCATATAAAGCGGTTTATATAAATTAATAAAAAAGTACAACCATTTACATAAGCCATCATACCCTTACCAAGCCATCTCACCCAAACCAAGAAACCAAGGGAAAGATAAACAAACATGCCACAAGCCATTTAATCATTTACACACTAGAACTACAATTTCTAACATTCCAAGAAATTAAAAACAAACAACCAAAATGGTGGAGCTTCTATCCAACCCTTTCACCCATTCACACCAAGCGGCACTTCCCGTCCACTTGTCAATTGATGGCAGCCCTTCTGTCCACTATCCATCCCCTTTTTATAGTTGTACTTCTCACCACTTCCACAAAATATTCCAATCAATCCAAACCAAGCATATTACCCACCAAGGTCACAAAAACAGGAAATCAACCAATTCCATTGCATATCAATCCACTTAAATAAATCACCCATTTATTGAAAATCATTTTCCATGCCAAATCACATTTCAATAAAACATACTCTTTATTGAAACCCCTTTTTCATCAATCATTTTCACTAATCAACAATAGTATCACATTTTAAAATATCCATTTTAAAATCCACTAGAAAGGCATTACACCATAAAACCCATTTTCCCAAAAAAAATCCCCAAATTGATTTCCAACCAACATTTAACATCAAAACACACTTAATTTCAATCCAACCATATTAATTATAACCAAAAACCACTATCTCTTACCAATTGGAGTCGAGAGAGAAGCCACATACCTCGATGGATTTGACGAAAACCACAACGGTTGAAGAACGCTCAAGAAAACCGGGTTGTATCTTCCAGAACCCGCCTTAGATCTATTCTCCTAGAAAGATCTAGGAAAAATCTCATCATATTTGGCATCCAAAAACATAGATCTACTGATAAAGGGTGTATATATAAAAAACTAAGAAAATAGGAGAATTATATCTAAGTAGATCTAACAATCCGATCAACAATGAAGAAGAACGATCGCATACCTCAGGAATCCATCTTTGATTCACCAAGAGAAGCCTTTGGATCACCTTTGGAATGATGGGAGAACCATATCTGACCTTAGGAGAAGCAAAAAACTGTGTTAGAGTCGCTTATGATGAAAAACAAGGCATTTAGAGGCAAAAACTAGTGAGATCCACTTTATAGGATCTCATTTAAGTGGTTGCATGGTTTGCCCGCGCGGTTAGACAAATTGTGTGCTAACAGTGAATTATCCACTACCTCAAAGGACACTCCATGCATGGATTGGCCACATGGTTAGAAAAAACCATGTGACGCTCGTGCGGAAGCTACTGTCTCCAAGAACAACTATGCATGGTTTGGCCGCATGGTTTAGACAACCCGTGTGCCGCCCGTGCGACTTCCCTTTGCCTCAAAACATCATTTAGAGTTCTTCAAACTCTCCCATTCGTCACCATTACTTTAAACCATTAAAACCAGCAATAAAGGGTTACATAACAAAAACTAGGGGTACTACATTCTCCCCACTATTGGTCATTCCATCCTCAGAATATAGAAAACCTTCACCCAACTGAAAGAGTTACGACCACTACTCTTTCATTTCCTTATCACTTTCCCAAGTCTCTCCCTGAATCTGACCATACTTCCATAAAACGCCCACTAGACCATTGATTTTTCCATAAAAGAGTTTCTATTTCCTATCCACAATCTGTACCAAGATATGTATCAATGAAGCATCCATCTCTATGTCAACATGATCCCATCTGAACACATATTTAGGATCAGGCTAAATCCTTTTCAACTAAGATAAATGGAACACATTATGCACCAAACTACAGCACAGTGGTATTGCCAAACGATATTCCACCTCTCCAAATCATTCCAATATCTAAAAAGGGACAATGTATCTAGGAGATAACTTGTCTTGATTCCCGAAATGATGATTTCCAAGCCTTGTAAAGATCCTCAAGAAGACATGATCACCCTCGATGAATGAAAACTGTCTTTGACGGTGATCTGCATAATATTTGTGAGGAATCTGAGCCGTCTCTATCCACTTTCTAATCATCTGGATCTTTTCCATTGTTTTTTGGACGATTCTTGGTCTGACTAGTAATGTTTCACCAGTTTCCACCCGGCATAGTGGAGAACGATAAGGACGCCCATAAAATGCTTCAAACTGAGCCATGCGTAGTGAGGATTGATAGCTATTTTCTATGAGAACCCCACTATGTGTATATGCTCCTCCCATGATCCACCAAAATCCATTACACAAGCATTCAACATATCTTCCAAAATTTATATCATCTTCTCGGATTGCCCATCCTTATGAGGATGACACGTCATGCTCATAGACAACTGAGTTCCGAGGTATTGCTGTAATAATTTCCAGAAACGATATGTGACCCTTATATCTCTATTTGGGACTATAGACACTGGTACACCATTCCTCTTTACCACTTATTGGATATAGATTTTCTAAATATCTTCCACTACATGGGTTTCATGAATAGGGATGAAATGGGCCGACTTGGTTAGATGATCCACAATCACCCAAATGGCATCGTGTTTCCGGACCGTTCTTGGAAGACCTGTAACAAAATCCATTGCTACTTGATCCCATTTCCACACTAGGATGGGAAACTATTGTAACATACCAACTATTCTCTGATGTTATTCTTTAACCTGTTGACAAGTTAAGCATCGTGGGATAAACTCCACCACCTTACTTTTCATGTAGCTCCACCAAAACTAAGCCTTCGACGCCTTATACATCTTCTGTGCACCTGGACGTATGGACCATCTTGAATGGTTGTAAGCATGAAGGAGTTGTTCCTGACAAACCATAGGTAAAGCTATACAAAAAACTGAACCCCTATCAAGTTTCCAGCCATCAATGGTCTCCCCACCATTGGGTTTTGAACATACAATCAGATATTCTTCATCAAATGTTTGTGCTTCTTTGATCATATATACTAAATCAAGAACAAGTTTACCTGAAAAGAAAATAGCAACATCACCTCGTTCTTCACATTCCACATGCATGTCGACTAAGACCGACATCAACTGTTATTTTTCTGAAGCTTATTTCACTAACTGAGCATATGACTTTCTACTCAATATATCCACCCCCGAATTTCCTTTTCCTGGTGTGTACATCAAGTCAAAGTCAAACATCTAGAGATACTCTATCCATAGCCTTTTCCTCAGATTAAAATCTCGCTATGAGAAAATGTGTTTCAAGAATTTGTGATCCATAAACACATTAAATTTCTCACCAAAGATATAATGTGTCCATGTTTTCAAAGCGTGGACGACTGTAGCCAACTCCAAATCATGTGTTGGGTAATTTTTCTCATGAACCCTCAACTGCCTTGAGCCATTAGCAGCCACATTATCTCTTTTCATGAGAACACAACCCAACCCTGATCCTGAAGCATCACAATACACCACAAACACTTGTCCTGATTCTGGAAAGATCAAGATAGGTGCCGATGTATACCGAACGTTCAGTTCCTGAAAGGATTTCGACATTCTTTCGTCCATTGGAAGAGATAATTCTTCTTAGTCAGAGCTATCATTGGTTAAGATAGTCGTGAGAAATAACACACAAAGTGTCGATAGTAACCAGCTAGACCAAGAAAACTTCATATCTCGAACACATTCTTTAGTGGTTTCCATGAGATAATGGCTTCAATATTTTTAGGATCAACAAAAATTCCTTTCTCATAAATTAAATAGCCAAGGAAACGTACTTCCCATATCCAAAAATCACACTTTGATAATTTCGCATAAAAACGATGATCTCTCAAGATTTGAAACACTGTTTCTAGGTGCACCTCATGATCAACCCTTGTTTTTGAATAGACCAAAATATCTTCCATAAACCCCACAACAAAAGAATCCAGATATCGCGGAAATATATGATTCATCAAATCCATGAATACCACTGGTTCATTCGTTAGACCGAAAGGCATGAATACATATTTTTAGTGGCCATATCTGCTTCTGAAAGTTGTCTTTGGAATATCCTCCTTCCGAACTCGCAATTGGTGATATCCTGATCAAAAATCAATCTTGGATAACCATTGAGATCCGCTTAATTGATCAAACAGATCATTAATGTGTGGAAGTGGATATCTATTCTTTATCGTAACTTGGTTAAGCTTACGATAATCAACACACAGATGAAGAGTTCCAACTACCTTCTTCACCAACAACACCAGTGCTGCCCATGGAGAAGTACTTGGTCGAATGTAACCCTTGCTTTCCAGCACCTCTAACTACACATTCAATTCCCATAACTCTGTTGGTTCCATCCTATAAGACAAAAGGGAAATAAAATTAGTCCCCGAAAGGAGATCAATCGTAAACTCCACTTCAATTAAAGGTGGTAACCCTGAGAAGTAATTGGGAAAGACATCGGGAAATTGATCCACAATAGCTAGAAAACAATTTTCCTCAATATCTTCCATTGATACCAAAGTCAATGCTTCTAGTTGGTAAGAGATCGTTCCCACCATTGGTGCCAACAAGCTCTTTTCACCTTTCTTTACCGTCCTCTCTCCTCTGTAGAGATGGTTGATGTCGTCCTTAGTCATGAAGCTAAACATTCTCTTATAATAGTCGATGTGAGCCTTAAACATTTTCAACCGATCCATACCCAGGATTACATCATAGACATCCATGTCGAACATTGAGAAGTCCCATTTTAACTCAACTCCATCAATAGTTATAAAACATGATTCACACTAATGTCTTGACATTATCATTCACCAAGATGAGTTTTCAGTTTCAAAATAGAAGGCATCATTTCCTGTTTTAAACATATCAAGTTAAAAGCTTGAGAAACAATGAAGGAATGTGATGCACCAGTATCAAATTGCACTTTCATAAAGGTAGAATTAAAAAGTGTTTTACCTCTCACCATAGATGGTCCAGCTTGATCATCATCCATCATCTGCTCAGCTCATATAACTGCTTCATCACTGCACTATTCTCCTTGTTGCCTTGTTGAGACTTCCCTAGTTGAGGAGTCATGGTATTTCAAGAATCGCCATGGCTAGATTTTTTATGTTGACAAGATTGACTCTATTGTCCTCCTCCTATCGAATCATACGATGCTTGCGATGCCTGGGAAGTGTCACTCGCGCATTACCTCAGAGAATTCCTACAATAGTGTTGTAGATGCCCCATTTTCTTGAAATTTTGAAATGCTCTAGGTTGCGTCGTACAATCCTGCTTGATGTGGCTTGTAGAACCACACTGAAAACATCCCAGCTTGCTCTAGGGCTTCGGAGGAAGATTTACCGATCCTATCGTCGGATTATATTCCATATTTCCACCCTGGGAATAAGTGCCCCTCCTTCACTTTAACCCAGAATTAGAGTTCCCACTATTCCCCATGGGTACCACCACGCATCCTCCTCCTAGAGCTCCCAACAGTTCTTGCTCTGCCACCAAGGCTCTATTCACCATCTCTGTGTAATAACCAATACACAGCACTGCTATATTGGAACGAATGTCCTACCTCAAACCAGCTTCAAAGATACGAGCTTTCAACAATATACTACTCGCCACCTTGGGTGAAAATCCCACTAAGTTCATAAACTTAGATGCATACTCCATCATGGACATATACTCATGCTTCAAACTGATGAAATCAATCGTGCGCTGAATTCTGAACGTATGTGGGTAGAATTTTTTGTTAAACAATTCCTCGAAGCCTTCCTATATCATTCCCTGGTCCGTTCCAGCTTGAACCACCAACTCCCACCACTGGAGGTAAAGTTCTTCCAACATATATGCAGCCAACTTCACTTTCTACTCTACCGGTGTTCCCAAGAACTCAAAGATCTTTTCCATTCTATAAAACCATGCTTCTGCCATCTATGTCTCTAAATCACCCCTCAAGATGGGTGGATTTTTCTTTTGAAAATGAACCACATGATCCACATGACTTGGTTCGTCCACATTGTTTCCACATTCCATAGCTTGGAAAGCTTGCACTATACATTGCACTAGATGCTGGTTCACCTGAGGATCAGGTGCAACCACATTTTCAGCAGCCTCCTCCAGTTGGTCTCTATGATGCCTACCTGGTTCCATTTCTAAAAATAGAAAACAAACAACCATGAATCTCCCTTTTGTAGACATCAAGAATTCCCATATCAATTTTCATTACACAACACTATCACAACGAGGCTTTCCACTGTTACCACATTTTCCATGATTCACCATTTTTGAAATTCATACCATTTTCAAAATACGAAATTTATTCAAATAACAATTTCACACATTTGAAAAACCACTATTTCTCAATTCTGCCCAAAAATCATTATACCCAATTAGATATGCATCATAGTGGGAATTCATTCCTACCATGCATGCCATGCTCATCTCATCGGCTACACCCACGACAATGAGATATATAATGCCTATAAGTGTCTCCAAAACACTTATGTACCCAAATCCATGGTAACTTAAAGTTCAACATAAGAGGGTTAGCTACGTTCTATTATGATATACATTCCATGTTCCGACATTTCTATGCCTTGATACCATCCCGACTCAAGGAATATACCACAACGAATGTCAACACCAAAGATTGAACAACTGCTCCCACTTGAAAGCTAAGGACCAAACAAACTGATACCACTTGTAATGCCCCGCCCCTACCTAATTGGCTTGAGGAGGTGGGTAGGGATACTTGGCCTTAACCGACGTTCCCAAGATGCCAATTTCTGGAAATAAATGTCATGGGCTTCAAGATAAAATTGGGGAATTATTTTCCTTTAAGAAAAAACCAACCAATCCATCCATTACCTACCACTATATGATGCATGTCAATAGAACATTCCAAAATGAATTGAAAAAGGAAACCAAGTTGTTTCACCATACAACCCAAAACCAAAGAAACACCCCAATATCAGAGTACTATGCGGAATGCCAAACAAAAAAGAACAACATTCTATGATACCACCATAACTCTCCACCACTCTCCATGCTCCAAGCTCTACCGAGACATCATAATGCACCCCTAAAGGTAGTTGATGCATTACCTTTTCCCATGTCACGGTACACAATATCTGTAAAGACACCAAGGTGACACAACTGAGGGTTTATACTAAAAATCAGTAGGTTTTCCCCAAATTACTTCCCTACACATTTCACTAGGATAAAACCATTAGCAGATTTATATAAAGTAGTTTATATAAAATAATAACAAGTATAACCATTTCCAAAATCCATCATAGCCTTACCAAGCCATCTCAGAAAAACCAAGAAACCAAGGGAAATCCAAAAAAACATGCCACTAGACATTTCAACATTTACACACTACCATAGAAATTTCAAACTTTCCAGGCAATGCACAACAAACAACCAAAATGGTGGAGCTTCCATCCAACCCGTTCACCAAGTCACACCAAGCGGCACTTCTCCTCCACTTATCCATTGATGGTGGCCCTTACATCCACTATACATCCCCTTTTTATAGAGGTACTTCTTGCCACTTCCACACAACATTCCAATCAAGCCAAAGCAAGAATATAACCCACCATAGTGACAACAACATGAAATCAACCAATTCTATTGCATATAAAACCACTTCAATAAATCTCCCATTTATTGAAAAGATTTTTCCATTCCAAAACACATTTCAATACAACAACCACTTTATTGAAAACCAATTTTCATTAATCATTTTCCCAAATCAACAATAGCATTCCATTTTAAAATCTCCATTTTAAAATCCACAACAATAGCATTTTACCACAATACCCCCTTGTCCCAAAAATCCCCAAATGGATTTCCAACCAACATTGCAGATCAAAACACACTTAATTTCAAGCCAACTAAAATAATTGTAACCAATAACCACTAGAACAAACCATGTGGAGTTGAGAGAGAATCCACATACCTCAAAGGATTTGACAAAAACCACAACGGTCGAAGAACAATCAAGAAAACTGGGTTGCTTCTTCAAGAACCTGCCATAGATCACTTCTCATAGAATGATCAAGACAAAATCTCATTATATTTGGCATCCAAACACTTAGATCTACCCATAACAGGCATAGTTCTAAGAAACCGAGAATATGGGAAATGTATATGTAGGTAGATCTAAGAAGCAGGTCAAGAACGAAGAAGAACGATCACATAGCTCGAGAACCAGACTTCAATTCACCAAGATAAGCCTTTGGATCACCTCTGAAACGATGGGAGAAAATTCTCTGACAATAGGAGAAGAAAAATCCTGAGTTAGGGCTTCTTAGTAGAAAAAAAGAGGCACTTAAAGGAAAAAATGAGTGAGATCAACTTTTATAGGATCTCATTTAAGTGGCCGCACGGTTTTCCCGCAAGGTTAGACAAACTGTTCGCTAACTGTGCATTAGCCACTTCCTTGGAAGACAATCCATGCACGATTTGGCAGCACAGTTATACAAACTGTGAACTACCCGTGTGGAATCTACTGCCTCCAAGTCCAACTACGCACGGTTTGTCCGCATGGTTTAGGCAACCCGTGAGTCGCTCGTGTGACTTCCCCTTTTCCTCAAAACGTCATTTAATATTCTCCCAACTCTCCCATTCATCACCCTTACATTAAAACCATTAAAATCATCAAGAAACTGTTACATACCAGAAACTAGGGGTACTACAGAGTATGAAGTCAAATACAAATTATTACTTCAAATATCATTATGGAATATGGTTATGAGATTTGGTAAGAATGAAAACATAGTACCTATAAACATTATTCATTTTATTATCCTCAATCATGTGGGGATTGTATCTTGACATCTTTTACTTTTACCAAACTACTACCAAGTTTAGTAAGTGTTCCAAAAATCACTTTTTAGGAATTATACACCTAAACCATAACATGAAATGAAATAAAAGTTTATACCACTAGATTATAATCTCTCTTATGAGGAATAATTTTTATAAATCCTGGATAACTAAGATAATATATTCTTAAACAACACCATGAACCTTTTCAATGTTCAATAAGAAATTTTGGTTGAGCAAACGAGGGGAAAATATATAATGTGGTATAATTACCCTCACATTTTACTCATTGTAAATATATTTATAGTGTTATATTGGGGTAGAATGTAACACCTCGGGATTTTACTATATATTTTCATTAAAATAAATAAATTTTTTGAAAATCATAAAATTAATTCAAATACATTTTTTATAAATAATTTTTTTAATAAAATATATGCTTTGATACATTATGAAAATATAATATGAATCCTCATTTAAAAACTACAAGAAGAATAAAACCATAAGTATATAAAAATAATATGAACATAAAATATTTATCATCATGGTTTTCTATGAATATCATAATCCTAATTAAAATTATTCAAATTAGGCTAAGAATTTGAAATATTGTAGAAACATTGAGGGAGAAGTAAATGAATAAGATGAATGATTTTATTAATGTATGAGAGTCTATTATAAAAGTGAAATGTGACTATTATATAAATGGTTATTGGAAAAATGATCATTTCATATATTTTCACTTGATATATGGTTTCTAGATATAATCATCGATTTAGGGTGAATGGGATATATTACAAATAAAATCATAAAACACTCAATTGTAGGGAAGTACTTAGTGGGGATCAAACTAAAGACCTCACCAAAACCCACAAGGGTAGCTACCACTAAGTTTCACCCTGAGGACTCATTTTATATATAATCATTAGAAATATTGTAATTTGATATATAATCCTTAGGTATTTAGGTATAAAATATTATTATTAATGTTATATAATTTTTATTAAGTGATTAAAAGTAATATAATTTATAAATAATAAATTACATGTTAGGTCCACTAGGCTAGATACCCAGAGAGGGAGGTGAATCAGGGTGTGACAGATTAAAACGACTGCCCCTTTTGATCTTGTTTTGATGTTAGACAAAACACTCTTCTCTCTCCTTCCCAATACAGAGTATGAACAAACATTGAAGCATGCACAGGACACAATGATTTTTACTTGGTTCACCCTCACTGTGCTACGTCCAAGGAGCATACACAGGCAGTGTGCCGATGTACCAATTCCACTATAAGAGTACTGTTGTCTACAAGTTTGAAGCAGACTAACTGTCCCTCTTGGTTTATAATGACTCACAATTTGAGAACTCAGTGCTCTCTCAAATGAAGTGAGCTCACTGCTTTTTCAGAAGATCTACTCACAGTTTATAGACTTGTATGTCTCTTAATTTTCTTGAAATAATGCATCATCAACTGTTGATAGATGCTGTATTGAAGTTAAAAGTTCATCCACTGATAAATACACCTTTTCCCATGAACATTGAGCAATTCTTTTGGAAATACCTTCACAAGGCACCCTACTTCACGAGGCTCCCAATTTCAAAATGCTCAAACAAGCCTTCGCGAATCTCTTCCATTTTTGCGAAGCTAAATCGTTTGAGAAGCTTAGGCCATCATGATGCTCCTACCTCTTCACGAGGCACACTCCTTAGAGCATGCAGCCTCACGAAGCGCACTTCCTTCGCGGAGCTAGATTAGCCGCCGTGAAGAACCTCTCTTTCACAAATAACACTACCTTCGCGAACCACCTTCACGAACGTAGAGAAAAATATTTTCTCCAAAAACACTATTCTTCTCTCGAGGGGGTCGACCTCTATTTATAGGAAATTCCACCAACCCTCGATCATTCTGTGTGAATTCAAATCCACGTCATCACAAATCGCTAAGCTCTGATGTTTCTGCCAAAATTCTCATAATCTCGTGAAGCACCATGGGAATTTTCTGATCGTGGGGGTTGGCGTAATCGCGGAGAATCACCGTCAATCCCTTCATTCCTTCTCCGTGAAGCTCCCTCGTAAATCACTTCATCGCCGTGAGGTGCTTCAACTTCTGTCGTTCGCGAAGCTTGATGTAATCGTAAAGAACACCATCAATATTTTTCTGGTCTTTCTGAAATCCAATCCATGAAGCCAATCTTCACGAAACACATGCCTTTTCTATATTTAAATAAGATATTCAAGGATATCCTCTTTTGGTGATGCTCACCAAACTCCAAATTTTGGACCCCAAAAATTTGGCAAACACTGGAAAATGGCGCCACCGTGTACTGCTCTTTTGTACCACCTCCAAATCCATCGTTCCTTTGACATCATTCATTGTCAGCATTGATTGTCAAAAACTTCTGTGGAACTCAACAATTCTCCAAGGAAACCTTCTTTTTCAACAAACACAATCAACCCAAAAATGCTGCAATGTTACCTTGACGGATTTTTTTCCCAACATTACAAAAAAAATGACAATATTTAATTGAAATATTTTATTATATATTATTTTTTGTAACATTTTATTATTATTATTAAAGAATTATTTGATATGTTTCTAAATTTTAAAAATATTATAATATTAATTACTGATAAAATTACATGGTAATAAGACAAATAATTAATTTTAATTAGATATGGAAAAAATCATTTAATTATAAGAAGGGGAAAAAATTTGGAACTATTTTTTTATGTTTTGAAATTTTTTTACTAAAATTTTAAATTCATTAATTTTAAATGATAAATATAATATAATTTTTAAATTTATAAAATAATATATTAAGAGTAATTTAATTTTTAATTTATATGAAATATGATAATGAACCCTTATTGTTTAAAGTTATTTTAAATAACCATAGTTTATTATTTATATTTTATATTTTGTTTAAATGTTTAATTTATTATATTTAAAAATTTATTTATATTAAATGGATTATAAAATTTTAATCATAAAATATGAATTAAAAAATTATTTCAATTTTAGATTTTGGTATATAAAAATTAGACGATGTAAAAAATGATTTATCACGATAAAGGTAAAATTTTTAACTATGTTTTAAAGAATGAAAATACATATTACACTATCAAAAAATTATTTGTATTAGGGTACTCACAAACAATATTTATTATTTTACACTTTATATTTTTATTTTACATTATAAAATGACAACCTTTTTCATTTGAGAATACATTTTTGCAGAAATTCCAATAAAAACATACCTATATAAGGATAACCCAAACCAAACCCATCTAAGACACTCTTTTAATTTAAAAATATCTTACATAACTTCCCATTTATACTCTCCTAAAACTATATTTGATTTTTGGTCGCCTATAGTTACATAAATGAAGTATAAATCCTTAATTTTGGAGGAACTCATATAGAGAAAAAGAAAATTTATCAATGTAATCCCCAAGTTCTTTGCCATATTTTTTTACTACGTTCTCATCTCTAATATTACTAAATATCATTAACCACTATAATGATGTTATATTAACATAATTATTATTTTTTGAAAAATATATTACTCTTATATGATTATATATTCTAACTCTTCTATTAGTTTTCCATGTTCTCTCTTTGGATGTTAGAACAACCAACATAGATAATGTTATAATGTATTTGTTGTTTAAAATGAAAATGAGTATCATTGTTGATGCTGAAAAAATGACCGTAACTCTTGGAGAAAGTTTCAGAATGACGAAGCGAAGTCATATTCGGAATCAGAGGCCCGATCTGGAGGCCCGGGATGTGGTACGCGAAATAGAGCAGGCTCCGCGCGAAAAATTGTTCTGCGCGCCTAGAATCACCAGGTTTTGCAGAATTGAGCCGATGAGGCGCACAATCTTTGCGCGCCCCGGTTCTGCGAGGCGAGCTTTTGCGCTCCGCCTGGATTCCGCGTCGGAGGTCGCCTATAAATAGAAGGTGACCCCGAGCTATTTGGGGGTTGAGGAATCTGAAGCGACTCCTATGCGCGCAATTCGGCTCCCCCCGTGCATAAGATAACTTCCAAATAAAACCCTCATTTCGCGCATCCTTGCCTTGGAGTTCGCCTTTGTGCACCACTCCACCGGCTTCAGTGAATTTGTCCCCTCCCCAGTGTTCCAGCCTTGCGCGCAATCCGTGTCTCGTGCGCGCAATACCCTGTCGTGCGTGCAATACCATGTGCGTAGTTCCCTCTCCACGCGCAATTCTTTTGCTCCAATTGTGCATCGTCCCGGACTTTTGCGCGCAAAACTTCCCTTTTGCGTGCAAATCCCAGGACCCCTCACCTTGACGCCCCTTGGCATCCCCCTACACCGGCACCTGATGTCTCCCATGCCGGGCATGCGTTCCATGCATTGTTTTTCCGTACGGCCTCCCATGCTCGTGCGAAGTAACCTCAATGTCCCTTGGGCCGTGTTTCCTGTTGCGTTGCTTTGCCTTATGATTTTACACATAGGCACGCTAATGGCTATTGCTTCTTCGCATAGTCACGCTAACGTGGACCCCCCGGTGGTTCGCCCTGCGGCCCCCCTTCGTGTTGGCCTTGCTGATTCCTTCCCTCCCACAAGGGGTAGAGGGCGTTGGGCATGTAATCCCTAGGGGTGTGGAGTGATCCCACCTCGTCCAAGATGCAGGACATTAAACTGCTAAGCACCTCGTCCTTAACACAAGACGTTAAACTGTGGTCTGACCCCATGCTTCGCACGCAGGGTCCCCCCAACTCAGACATTTTTTACGCCCACTCGTCTCCACGGGAATGGACTCTTCCTCACATGGAATGAGATCCTCCTTGTCGAAGCGGCGTTTGTCCGTGGGGGAAGGGCTGCCTCAGAGCATAAGCCCCTAGCCTTTCTTGCGGATGATTGCACCCGTGCATCTCAGTACTTCCCCCCCTGCCAAGGCCAGTGGAGTCTTTTTCCCACTACGCTTTATCGCACCACGGGCCTCCACCCTGGAGTAAGCCCCGAAACCAAGGGCCTCTAACCACACATAAGCCCATATTTCCTCTTTGGGCCGCTTAACGTGTAAGCCCCATTCTGCTTCTCACGGACGCACCCTTGGCGACGTGATCGTTTGGCCCCTACTGCCTCTTGTTTCCCACACCGAGCATGACTCACGTGGGCTTAGAGCTAGCATCGACCATGACATCCTCTTATGGGCTGCCCCAGAGCGTAACCCCCATCCCAGCGAACTACGTGGACTTTGATCTGTGCTAACGCATGGTACGTAGGAAGCCTCCATGAGGTTCAAGCCCACCACCCGGTTGTCCCGACCTCTCCATGTCGGTTCCCCGACCACCTTGGGCCGCCTCAGAGCGTAAGCCCCAAACCCTTCGTCCCGCATGATGTTAAACTGTATTCCATCCCACATGACGTTAAATTGTATCGCGTCCCGCATGACGTTAAACTGTATCCCCCACCTTGGGCCGCCTCAGAGCGTAAGCCCCAAACCCTTTGCCCCGCATGATGTTAAACTATATTCTGTCCCGCATGACGTTAAACTGTATTCCGTCCCACATGACATTAAACTGTATCGCGTCTCACATGACGTTAAACTGTATCCCCCCTCTTGGGCTATCTCAGAATGTAAGCCCCATGTCTCACTCCACCGTCCATCCTGATCCTTACCTGGTCCGCCACATCCTGGTGAGGTCATGCCACCCCATCTCACTCCATGACACCCGGGAGGCCTCCCACATGATGGCCCCAACGTCGGTGTTCCCCCTAGGGATCCTTCAACCCGATCCGTCTCCTCAGAACGTTAAACTCGTGACATACCCCGTTTTAAACATGGGAAGCTGAGAAAAACCTCAGATGGTACATATTCACCGCATTCGATGCGGGATGCCTCGGGCTTCTGCACCCTCGAGAAGCCCTATGATGAGGGACCAAAGACAGACATGCCGACGACGCCCCATCGTGACCATTCTCCTCACAGAAGGTTGTTGCCCCGACAAGACCCCTTGGAGAGTCTTGATGGAAGCAGCGTAATTAACTGGTGTCGATGTAGATATGGAATCGGGAATCAGCTTAACGAACCCGTCTTAAATCTATGAGGGAGACCCGGACTAGGTAATGAGCTCCGAGGAGGAATCCACGGAAGGAAGAACCGACATCCCATCATCCCGGTTTCGATCAAGGAGCAGACATCCCTGAACAAGGAACGGATGTCGCCCGCCTTTGGAAAGCGGGAATGCGGGATAACAAGCAGCGCGTCCTCCCCACAGACGGATGCGCGCGCCCCGGCGAAAGTGTCATAAACCAAAAATGGTGAACCCGACGTGAAGCTTTTCTCCTCAATAAGGGGAATGGTAGCTGTCGGGGCGTCGGGTCACACAAAAAATGGTGAACCCGGCGTGATGCTTTCTCCTCAATACGGGGAATGTTAGCCGTCAGGGCATCGGGAGAACAGCATGTCACCAGGTCCGGGTAACCCTCACCAGGACATGAACCCGCCAGGGGTCGAGGCGGTCAGGACGTTGACTATTCCGTTCTATGACGTCGTCAGCGTGGATCCCTCTCACCGACCATGGAAGACGGAATGATGCTGGGCCTTGGTTGTTGATCTCCTTTCCTGTTGATGATAATGGGTTCATCTCTCTGTTTCCAGGAATCAGATCACTGCATTCGGAGCTCGATCGCCACTTGCCCACCGGCGCAGGGGCAGGGGCAGTACCGACGCGGCTACCTCGCGCGGTCCCACCTATTCGACGGTCGCTCCGGATTCGACCATCGTAGTAGCCAGGCGCTCGCGCCCCCTCTCCCCATCAGAAATCATCCAATGGAGGGTGATCAATAACCTGGTTTGTAGGTATGATGAGGAAGGGGTCATCCCCACTAGGGGCATGGCCTGCTTGGATCTAGAGGCGGTCGCGCCTCACCACCATCGCTGCCCTCGAGGGCCGCGCAGGGAGCCACCGCTCTCCACGCCAACGTTCAACCGCTTCGGGAACCTATCCCCGAAACGCTTTGACACATCCCTCCCCTAGGCCAATGAGGTGGGGGATGTCCGGGTCCAGCCGATCGGCGATCCATCCCAGGGGTTAACGGAAAGAACCCCCTCCAGGCTGTGTCGATGCCACTGCCCGACTCCCCAAGCTGAGGAGCATGCAATCTTCATGCCAACACCGCCGGTTCCAGCCCATCTAACTCGACGCCAGCATCGGGCGCGAGTGGGAGAGAATGCCCATCCTGGGGAACCAGTGATAGAGCAAATATTTTCAATTAATTTATATTGAATATCATTTTTTTAAACCCACAAAATTGTTCCTCTAAGATGAATTGTTTCATTTTTATGATAATGGTGTTATTTTGAGCTGAATAGTAAAAATTGGCCATTTTGGATTTTTAACAGTTTTAAATTATTTTGGTATATTGGCCATAACATTATATACACTGATCCAAATTGCAAAATTATTTCTTTTTCAGATTCTACACATCCAGGGCTGCATTTAATATATTTGGACCAAAATCTGAATCGGCCATATGAAAGCTCAAAAAAAGATCACAATTTGGCTCAAGAAAACTGTTTTCAGTTATGCCTAGTTTTGATGTGGGATCCATAACTCATCCACTGTGGGGCCAAAGCTTGTGACATTCGGTGGGTGGACGCGAAAGGAGTTTTGGAGCATCTTTTATGAAGGAAGCACCGAGTGAATTGGCCGTTTATGGGGCCATTAAAGCACCATCAGCCGGAGGAGTTCGTTTTGGAGAGTCTGACTGGACAGAATAAATTCTCATAGTAAAACGGCCATAACTCTCGGAATAAATGTCCAAATACGATTCAATTTTGAGGGGACACGGCCAAGGGAATTATGAACAACATTCATGAAGGGCTCAACGCGTGAATATGTCATTTAATGGGCTTACAACGCGTCGACATTCGGGGGAAGAATTCTGGCTATAAAAGGAGGAGAGCTCCACCCTCTCAAGGCATCCATTCTCCATCCCATTCCTTCCGGGACACCAAGAAGAAGATCTTGTCGGTTTTATTTTTTATTTATTTTCTTTTTCATAGTTTTTTAATGCCTTCTTCTTCCCCATTCAACTCGATTACCCTTACCATGTTGGGGTAAACTTTTGGAGTGATTGGGGAAGGGTTGGTTTTCTATATTGTAATGCTTGAGTTCTTGGACGTAATTGAATAAATTTCTTTCTTCTTCAAAGTTGTTTTCAATTTCTTATAGTGGATTTTATAATCAAGTGCGATCGTTTTTGAATATTAATTCCGTTATTTATTTTTTCCTTGGTAAAATAATCAATATCTCCCTCCACTAATTTCTGGTTTATATACGATTGAATAAACTAGGAATTAGTGGTGAAGTACTCGACGATCGTCAGTACGTGTAAAAGGTGTAGTGAATGTTCTTGATTGTTTGGGATAAACAAAACCCGATCGGGAATTGCCCATTTCAATTAAGGATATTCAATACAACTATTTTACACATGGAAGGAGAGTTGACCAAACCGAGATCTTGGTAAGGTTTTCTCTCACAATAACAATTTCACCGAGGAAGTGAGAGGAAACGATTGTGGAAACTCACTTTAATCAACTAAAAAGAAGAGGTTTGAATTAAATTGAACAAGGATAGAATTATAATTAGGAAACCGACCCTGACCTAATCACCCTTTTAATTTCATTGTTTTTCAATCATTTGAATTTCAAATTTCCTTTCACAACATTTTTACCCCTGTTTTAAAGTGACAACCCATTTTGTGTGCACTCCTCTTCGGGAGACATCCTAGGTCAACCACATTACTACATTTTAACTTAGGAAATAATTGTTTTGCCACGCCCTACGACAGGCGTGCGTCAAACTCGGCGCCGTTGCCGGGGAGGCAGTGCAACAAAAAAAACAAAATTGAATGACCCGCACCTCAAAAGAACCATTAATTGAATTTGATCCAGAAATTGAAAGAACATTAACCCAACTAAGAAAAAGAAATCTACCAGAAATATTTGAAGAAATAGATCTCTCAGATTCAAGTGAAACTCTTAGTGTTCACTCTGAACCTGAAATCATGGCTAGAAATCCCAACCAAACCCTGCGTGATCTATGTGCACCACAATTTGCCATTCAAAATAACCAACTAATTGCACCCACTAAACCAAATGATTTTGAATTACGTGTCAATATGATTCCTGTTCTTCCAAAGTTTCATGGTCTTGCAGGAGAAGATCCAAATCGGCACATGCAAGAATTCAGATACACTTGCTCAAGCTTCAGGCCAAGAGGAGCACCCGAAGACCAATTTCAGTGGAGGGCATTCCCCTTCTCACTTGAAGGAATAGCTAAAGAATGGTTGTACAACCTACAACCAGGGGAGATCAGTGATTGGGAATACCTAAAAAGAAGTTTAATGCAAAGATTCTTTCCCACATCGAGGAGCACTGCCATCAAGAAGGAGATTTACATTATACGACAGTCAACTGGAGAAACCCTCTACGAGTACTGGGAGCGCTTCAAGAAGCTATGTTCCAGCTGCCCACATCAAGAAATGGAGGAACACCAACTCCTTGTGTTCTTCTACCAAGGACTAATGGATAATGATCGAAATCTTCTAGATGCCTCATCAGGGGGGTCCCTGATTGACAAGTCTCCTGTAGATATCAGAATACTAATTGAGAAGATTGCTCAAAACTCACAACAATTTGGACTAAGAGGAATGGGAACCAGGGGGATACATGAGGTAAAAACATCTGATTCATCTACATTGATTGAAACCAAAGTTGATGACCTTGCAAGATTAGTCCGTCAAATGGCTGTAACACAAGAAAATGGACAACAAGCTTCAGCTCAGGTATGTGGTTTATGTTATTCTTCCACTCATTATACTGACCAGTGCCCTGAGATACAGGGGACAGAATACTGTGCTGCGGCCTTTCAACCAAGACAATTCCAACAGAATCAACTGCAATCCCAACAAGGATATGGGAACCAACAAAACCAGATGAGACCATTCAACCAGCACCCAGTCAACCTCCTTACCACCAGCAGTAATACCAGAACCCCCCTCCCTTCCAACAATCTTATAAACAGCCCTTCCAACACCAACAATCTTTTCAGCCTCCACCATTCCAAAGAAAGACATATGAACAACCATCCACCAACACACAACCTTCTGTGGAACAGCTACAATCCAAGTATGAGGGCCTAGCAGATAAGGGTGACAAGCTAGCAGACACAGTGGGAAGTCTTGTTGAAATAATGTCCAAGAATCCAGGTAAGCTTCCATCCCAAACAGTGCCAAATCCTAAAGAGAATGTAAGTGCAATCATAACAAGAAGTGGAAAAGAAATCCCACCTCTATCCAACCCTGAACCTGAAATAATACCACATATTCTGAGGGATAATGATTCAAAAAGTCTTGTGAGAATCCACCAAGAAGATGAAAAGGAAGAGAAGGAGGAGAAGGATAGGCCACAGAATAAGAAACAAGAAACACCAATGCAAAGAAAACAAAGGGAGAAGAAAGAATTGCCTCCACCATTTCCAACAAGGATGATTGAATCAAAGAAATTGCATGAAGAAGAACTTCAAAAAGAAATTTTGGACACGTTCCAGAAAGTGGAAATCAATATCCCCCTACTTGAAGCTGTTAAACAAATTCCAAGGTATGCAAAATTTTTGAAAGATCTTTGAACCAAAAAGAGAAGGCTTCATGGGAATGAAAGAATCAACTTGGGAAGAAGTGTCTCAGCCCTTATCACACCACAGATTCCAACCAAATGTCAATATCCAGGGACGTTTTCCATTCCATGCACCATTGGTTCATTAAATTTCACTAATGCTTTGTGTGATTTAGGTGCTTCAATTAATGTATTGCCTCACTCGGTATACACTTCTTTGCAGATGGGAGAATTGAAGCCCACAAGAGTGGTGGTCCAGCTTGCAAACAGATCCACAGTTTTTCCTGCAGGAGTTTTGGAGGATGTCCTTGTGAAAGTCAAAGATCTCTTATTCCCAGCTGACTTCTACGTGCTCAATATGGAAGAAGATAGGAGCCCATCTCATTCACCCATCATTTTGGGGAGACCTTTCTTGAAGACAGCCAAAACGATCATCAATGTCCACGAGGGGACACTCACCATGGAGTTTGGAGAGAGCACGGTCCACTTCAATATTTTTGAATCCATGAGGCATCCATCAGATGATCACTCCCTCTTTTCTCTTTCCCATGAAGTTGGTGAAGAGCCAATTGAAGAATCAGGTATGCTCTCTGAATTCTTAGACTTAAGAGAGACTTCTTCCCTTGAAAATATCATTGATCATGTGGATTCTGAAGATGTTGGAGATTCTGACTTCATGTGGGAGGAAGAGGTAAAATCTGATTTCTTTGATGATTTGTTAAATAATGAGGAAGATGATATTGTTTCTTGTGTAGAGGAGGTCCATAATTTGGAAGAAGAAAATGTCAATTTAGTCTCATCCCTTGAGAATCCCCCTAACCTGGAACTCAAACCACTCCCCACTGATTTGAAATATGTATACCTTAGGGAGGGAGAGAAACTACCAGTGATAATTGCTAATAATCTTTCTAAAACCCAAGAAAAATCATTGATTGAGCTTTTGAGAGAGAATGTCAAGGCAATAGGATGGAGCTTAGGTGATATCCCAGGAATTAACCCAAAAATATGCTCTCATAGAATTTTTGTTGAGGGAGATTCAAAACCTGTTAGACAGCCCCAACGAAGACTGAATCCCACCATGATGGAGGTTGTGAAGAAGGAGATCGAGAAGCTCTTGGAAGATGGGATCATCTATCCCATTTCAGATTCGCAGTGGGTCAGCCCTATTCATGTCGTTCCAAAAAAAACTGGCATGACCACTGTGAGAAATGAAAAGAATGAGTTAATCCCTATGAAAATTCAAAACAGTTGGAAAGTGTGCATTGATTTTAGGAAATTGAACCAGGTCACTCGAAAAGATCATTTCCCCATCCCTTTCATTGACCAGATGTTAGAAAGATTGGCAGGGAGAACTCATTATTGCTTTTTGGATGGATTTTCAGGTTACTTCCAGGTACCCCTTGCCCCCGAGGATCAAGATAAGACGACATTTACATGCCCTTTTGGTACTTTTGCATATAAAAGAATGCCATTTGGATTATGTAATGCTCCAGGTACATTTCAGAGGTGCATGGTGAGTATATTTTCTGATCACATTGAAAATTTCTTGGAAGTTTTCTTAGATGATTTCACAGTTTTTGGAGATTCTTTTGATCATTGTTTGAAAAATCTGGAAAAAGTTTTGAAAACCTGCATTGAAAAAAATCTTGTTTTAAACTTTGAAAAATTTCATTTCATGGTTCAAAGAGGAATTGTACTTGGTCATGTCATTTCCCAAAATGGAATTGAAGTGGATAAATCAAAAATTGAAGTGATAAATTCATTACCTTACCCTACTTGTGTGAAACATGTTAGATCATTTTTAGGACATGCAGGATTCTACAGGAGGTTTATCAAAGATTTCAGTAAGATTTCTCTCCCTCTCTCTAGATTACTTTTGAAAGATGCTGATTTTGATTTCAATGGTGCATGTAGGGAATCCTTTGATGAGTTGAAGAAGAGATTGATTTCACCACCAGTGATGCAGCCTCCAAATTGGGAAGAACCATTTGAACTACTTTGTGATGCCTCTAAGCAAGAAGATGGAGCAGTCCTTTCTCAGCGAATTGAGGGCAGACCACAAGTCATTTCATATGCCTCGAGAACTTTATATGCGGCCCAATTCAATTATACCACCATGGAAAAAGAGTTCGTTGTAGTTGTTTTTTCTTTAGAAAGATTTAGATCATATCTTCTTGGAACTAAAATCACTGTGTTTTCTGATCATGCAGCTTTGAGGTACTTGATGAAGAAAGCTGATGCTAAACCCAGGTTAGTGAGATGGATGATACTACTGCAGGAATTCAATATAGAAATCAAGGATAAGAAGGGATCTGAGAACCAAGTGGCTGATCACTTAAGTAGACTGCCAAACACTGCTGAAATTGAAGTTCCAGAGAGAGACCCACTGAATGATCAAATTCCAGGAGAGCAGTTGTACTTGATTGAAGGAGAAGTGCCTTGGTATGCTGACATAGTCAATTTTCTGGTAACATCTCAGGTCCCATCTCATTTCAATTATCACCAAATTCAAAAACTAAAAGCTGAATCTAGATATTACATTTGGGATGATCCATTCCTTTGGAAGATTTGCAATGATCAAGTAATAAGAAGATGTTTACCTGAAAGTGAAGTTAAATCTGTCTTTGATTTTTGTCATAATTTAGCTTGTGGAGGCCACTTTGGACCTCAGAGGACAGCAAGGAAGGTTTTAGAATCTGGAATTTATTGGCCCACCATTTTTAAAGATGCTCATGAATTTTGCAAAATATGTGAAAAATGTCAGTTTTCAGGAAATATTTCAAAGAGACAAGAAATGCCCCAAATACCATTGAATTTTTGTGACATTTTTGAAGATTGGGGGATAGATTTTATGGGACCTTTCCCGATGTCATTTGGAAATTCATATATCTTGCTTGCAGTTGATTATGTTTCCAAATGGGTGGAAGCAAAAGCAACCAGAACTGACGATGCTAAAGTTGTTTGTGATTTTGTCAGGTCTAACATATTTTGTAGGTTTGGAGTGCCTAGAGCAATCATCAGTGATCAAGGGACTCACTTCTGCAATTTGAGAATGGAGACATTGCTGAAGAAGTATGGGGTGCATCATAAAACATCAACTCCCTATCATCCACAGACTAATGGGAAAGCTAAAGTTTCAAACAGGGAAATCAAGGGAATTTTGGAAAAGACTGTTAATCCAAACAGGAAGGATTGGAGCCAAAGGTTGGATGATACCTTATGGGCTTACAGGACAGCCTACAAAACCCCGATTGGAATGAGTCCATATAGGCTGATTTATGGGAAAAGCTGCCACCTACCTGTGGAATTGGAGCATAAGGCGTATTGGGATGTGAGGAAAATGAATTTGGACCTTGAAAGTGCTGGGAAGGAGAGAAAATTGAAGTTGCAAGAGCTGGATGAAATAAGAAGGGAAGCATTTGAAAATTCAAGGATTTACAAAGAACGAACAAGAGTGGACCATGACAAGCTAATCCAACCAAAAGACTTCTCTCCTGGAGACAAAGTGTTATTATTCAACTCAAGACTCAAGTTGATGCTAGGTAAACTTCGTTCCAGATGGGAAGGTCCATTTATTGTTACTCATGTATATCCTTTTGGTGCTGTGCAGATTATGAAGGATGGAGAGCAGGATCCATTCACTGTGAATGGACATAGGTTGAAGAAATTCCTTGGGACCCTACCATCAGAGCCATTGGAGGAGATCACGCTCCTCCAACCTATTTATCAATAAGATCTATCAGGTTGTACCTCTCCTTCACATTTTCTTGCTGTTGTGATTCAATCAGAATTCTTCTTACATGTTAAATCCACTTAAATGCATCGAGGACACTGCATCATTTAAGTGTGGGGAGGGAACCTTTGTAGTATAGGATTTTTATTTGATGTTTGTTTTCAAAAAAAAAATAAATAAATAAATTGTGTGTTTTCAAATTTTTGTGTGTTTATTTTTGAATTTTTGGTGTGTTTCTGAAACTTTTGAGCTGAAAAGATTATCAATACCATTTTTGAAACCCATGTCAATGAGTGAACCAATCTATTTCATGAAACCGAGCTTAAATGAATGCTGAAATGACTTCTTTTCAAGTTCAAATCTTTTAGAATTTCATGAAAATTACACTGATTTTTGAAACCCATGCCATATTTCACTGTCTATATCATTGAAATAACTTTCCTGTGAGGCTTCTGAACCATTTTTGTCATATTCTTTTCATTCACCTCATTTCTTGAGAGAACCAGACCATGCTTTCTTTAACCAGAATTTGATTTATTTCTTTCAAAACTTGAGGGTTGGGGTACGTGTGTTTTAAATGATTGAGGCACTTATTTTTTTTGAAGCCCCCTTTTCAAAATAATCCTTTTCATTATGGCCCACCTTTACATTTATCCTTCATTGTAGCCCCTAGTATCCATGAATTGCCTGTTAGGTTAGCCACATTACAAGCCAATTTTCCCTATCATACCTGCTCTTGAAGTAAAATTGCATGATCTTGTTGAACTTAAGTGTTAGGGAAGATGTCTTGTGGTGTACTACCTCATTTGGTTATACTTTGGGTGGAAAATAAATTGTGGAAGAGATGTGTGTGATGCTGAAAAATTATTCTGTTGAAAACTGTACTTTTTCTGGAGCTTTTATGACAAGAGAAGCTGTGCCTTTCTAGAGCTTCCAATGTAAAAAGAAAGTTGTGCCTATCTGGAGCTTTAAAAAATTCATGTTTGAAAAGATTGAAATGTTTGCTGTTCATCTGATTGAATGATGATGGAGCCTATTTTCAACAAAGGGGAAGTGAAGGAGACCATATTTGAGTGAAAACTAGAATCTTGCAATTTTGCTTCAATAAGAGCCAAGCCTTCCTTTTTCGGCCTCAGAACTTTTAACATCTAAATCCTACCAACCGGAAGCCACAGAACAACCCTGAAAAGTCCTCATGAGAAACACATGTTCTTGACTCACATCGGGTGGAGAAGTAGGAATTTATCAAACCTATGGTGACTCTTGTGTGAGTTTGGATGAGAAAAACCTTGTTCAGCCTTTACATTTGTGAGATGAGAGAAAATTAATGTGAGGTAGGTGTTTTGTGTGCATGGGATAAGAAATGAAGTGGAAATATATTAAAATCTTAAATGGAGAACTTGAAATAACAGTTTTTGATGAGGCATGATATCTTTTTGTTTCTTGAAATTGATTTGATTGATCTCATTGATATGTGTTTTGATTTTGATTTGATTTGATTTTTACTTGTCCAGGAGTCCAAGTGCTAAGTGTGGGGGAATTGATAGAGAAAATATTTTCAATTAATTTATATTGAATATCATTGTTTTAAACCCACAAAATTGTTCCTCTAAGATGAATTGTTTCATTTTTATGATAATGGTGTTATTTTGAGCTGAATAGTAAAAATTGGCCATTTTGGATTTTTAACAGTTTTAAATTATTTTGGTAGATTGGCCATAACATTATCTACACTATTCCAAATTGCAAAATTATTTCTTTTTCAGATTCTACACATCCAGGGCTTCATTTAATATATTTGGACCAAAATCTGAATCGGCCATATGAAAGCTCAAAAAAAGCTCACAAGTTGGCTCAAGAAAACCGTTTTCAGTTATGCCTAGTTTTGATGTGGGATCCATAACTCATCCACTGTGGGGCCAAACCTTGTGAAATGCGGTGGGTGGACGCGCAAGGAGTTTTGGATCATCTTTTATGAAGGAATCACCGAGTGAATTTGGCCGTTTATGGGACCATTAAAGCACCCTAATCCGGAGGAGTTCGTTTTGGAGAGTCTGACTGGACAGAATAAATTCTCATAGTAAAACGGCCATAACTCAAGGAATACATGTCCAAATCCGCTGACATTTTGAGGGGACACGACCAAGGGAATTATGAACAACATTCATGAAGGGCTTAACGCGTGAAGATGTCATTTAATGTGGCTACAACGCGTCGACATTCGGGAGAAGAATTATGGCTATAAAAGGAGGAGAGCTCCACCCTCTCAAGGCATCCATTCTCCATCCCATTCCTTCCGGGACACCAAGAAGAAGATCTTGTCGGTTTTATTTTTTATTTATTTTATTTTTCATAGTTTTGTAATGCCTTCTTCTTCCCCATTCAACTCGATTACCCTTACCATGGTGGGGTAAACTTTTGGAGTGATTGGGGAAGGGTTGGTTTTCTATATTGTAATGCTTGAGTTCTTGGACGTAATTGAATAAATTTCTTTCTTCTTCAAAGTTGTTTTCAATTTCTTATAGCGGATTTTATAATAAAGTGCGATCGTTCTTGAATATTAATTCTTTTATTTATTTTTGCCTTGGTAAAATAATCAATATCTCCCTCCACTAATTTCTGGTTTATATACGATGGAATAAACTAGGAATTAGTGGTGAAGTACTCGACGATCGTCAGTACGTGTAAAAGGTGTAGTGAATGTTCTTGATTGTTTGGGATAAACAAAACCCGATCGGGAATTGCCCATTTCAATTAAGGATATTCAATACAACTATTTTACACATGGAAGGAGAGTTGACCAAACCGAGATCTTGGTAAGGTTTTCTCTCACAATAACAATTTCACCAAGGAAGTGAGAGGAAACGATTGTGGAAACACACTTTAATCAACTAAGAAGAAGAGGTTTGAATTAAATTGAACAAGGTTAGAATTATAATTAGGAAACCGACCCCGACCTAATCACCCTTTTAATTTCATTGTTTTTCAATCATTTGAATTTCAAATTTCCTTTCACAACATTTTTACCCCCGTTTTAAAGTGACAACCCATTTTGTGTGCACTCCTCTTCGGGAGACATCCTAGGTCAACCACATTACTACATTTTAACTTAGGAAATAATTGTTTTGCCACGCCCTACGAAAGGCGTGCGTCAACCAGCATCAGCAACCATTGTGGCCTGAGCCACTGCTGACACCTATTACCAGATCCCCGTGCATGTTGACCAGGGGCAGCCGCGTGCCCGACTGGGATCGAAACACCGACCGCCCTGCAGGCAAGTTGGGTCGAATCTCCCGGTCGCGGACACTTGCAATGGCTACTGCGGACCAATCCGCGGTAGTGCCGCTCACCATGAGGGCTCATTTCGTGCCACTGATCTAGGAAGTCGAAAGCTTCTTCGCGACGGCTATGCTCCGGGTATGACTCCTTCCAGCGCCCACTGCATGGGGTATGAGGTCACTCCCCCTACTTCCGGTCGTGAGAATTGATCTGTTGTGTGTCCAGTCGCTCACCCACATGGAGGTCCTCCCCATGTCCCTTTCAATATCTGTCCCGGTGCTTCTCGCACCCCGGCCTTCAGTCCCCTCTGTCCCAGCTCTATTGTGGCCGAGGGACCCCATGAAGGAAATATTCCTTACCTTGAGGAGCTACCCAGGGGCCGGAAGGCTGGGCGTCATCGCCGTAGGAGGAATGTCAGGGGAGTCCGAACAGAAATCAGACCAGTCCGTTTCTCGGATTCTGAGGCAGAGTATGACTCAACGATGGAACCTCCCCCCCAACCCTTCGAGTTGAGGGCAGGGGTGGGGACGTGGCGCGTCAGTCTCGTACTCCCCGAATGAGAGATCCATATGATTCCCTCCTCCCTTTTAAGGTATATCCCGGAGGACGAGGACTTGGCGTACCGCCAGGGATCAAGCCCGCAGTTTCCGCTGACCTCCTCGGAAGCACCTCCTGCCCCTGTTAGGGAGAGTGAGGAACTTTTTTGGGGACCGACGGAAGAATTTCGAGGTGATACACCCTCGGAAAGCACTGATGCTATGACAGGAGGCTCATTCACTGGCCCATCCTATCGCGACGTGGCTTCCAGGGCACTACAACCCCTGGAAGATGACCCAGGGATCGGCGGACAATCGGCATGTTCGCCGTATTCCCCGCCGGCCATCCCACCGCCCCGACGGCCTGCCTCGGTGCCATTTCCAATTCCCTGACTTTCCTTGGTGGAATAGCAGGGGTGGTAAGTTCCGGACACTAAACCGGAGGTGTGGAGCTTCTGGACCGTTCTTGTAGCGGGCCACTTCCCTGAGAAGTTTTGGCCGGTCGCAGAATCGGGTTTTGGTGTGCCAGAGTCACTCACCCCAGGAGATTTTGAATGCTTCCGCAAGATTATTTGGGTGACTCACTCCCACCACCGCCATCAGCTAGCGCCTTATCCTGGGAGCCAATCACATCTCGAGGAGATTGGTGAGAAGTGTCGTCGGGTCGACCTAGCAGCACTCTCCGCGGTCCGGCACCCCGACTCACTTGACCACCACGAGGCCCTTCAGCAACAATGAATCCAGAGTTTTCAAGTACTCTGCAGAGTTATTGAGGAGGCCACCCCCCACGCGCATGTCCGCGAGTTGGGGCAGTACGCTTCTCTCCTCTTCTGTGCGACCCGCCAGCAGCCCGATCCACTGGGCGGCCCTGAGGGAACGTCGCCAAGGGCAGTAGCAGTCAACATGGTTGAACCTTCAGATGAGGGAAACATTGTGGAGCCCCTCGACAGGGACTCACCCCCTAGGACAGGCCACTACTGGACCCATCTGGGAGGATTACTCGCCAATAGAGGAGCCCCCTAGGCCTTCCTGTACCCACGGAGGCACTGGCGCTGGGCTGAAATATCAGCAGGGGTAAAGAGCCCGTCGGGTCTGTCAAACTCGATGACCCATCTGCCTCAGTGCAGAAGGTAGAGGAAGATCCTGAGAAGGCCACACTGCGCTAACAACTAGCCAAGAAAAAGAGGCCGGTTGATGAGCTCCTGGCCGAAGGCATTGCAGAGCGGCGGCCTGACTACCGCAACCCTAGACCAGGACAGCAAGGGCAGGAGCATCTACCCCTTGCTGAGATCCCCCCGGGCAACCATGACCGTGTTGTGTTCGCCGACAGTGGAGAAACTGGAGCCCATGGAAAGAGGGCGCGATATGTTTCGCCGAACCCTCCTAAGCGGCGAGACATCATGGGGGACCCTGCTCGATTTCCTCCCGCCTCTCCGAGAGTCGCTCCGCCAGCTGCCCCCCGAGCCTCTGAGCGCAACTATCGTATCGAAGAGCCTGGAAATGCGCTTTTGGTTAGATATCCCCGTCAGGACAGGAATCTGCATCCTGATGATCTGATGGAAGTACTCATCGCTCGCTTAGAGGCCCTGGAAACTCGGCAGGTGGCGATCCCACCGGATGGCAATCCGTACCCCGCATGGGTGGATGACTTGCCGGCCCCTCCGAGATTTGGGAACCCCACCTTTTCCCCCCTTTAACGGGACCAGAGACCCTCCACAACACTTGGCCCACTTCAACTCGAGGTGTGGGCCTATGTTAGGGACTCCGGCGCAGCAGGAGGCTGCCAAGCTCCAGTGCTTCGTTTAGACACTGGAAGGACCAACATTCGTCTGGTATAGCCAGCTCCCTGTTGGATCAGTGACTAGCTGGGAGGACCTTCGCCGAAAATTCCTCTACTAGTTCAGTTCCACAACCCGGAATATGGAAATTGCAAACCTCTTCAGGTGCAAGCAAAGGCCCGACGAGCGAGTCGCGGACTTCGTCGCCCGGTGGAAGGGGCTCACGTACTCCCTTGACATGCCACTGACTCAGGAGCAATTACTGACGATGTGTTTGGGGAACGTCAAGGCGGAGTTGGTTCCTTCCCTGATCATGCAGAATTACCCTGGAGGGTTCCGGGACTTCTCGGATAAGGCTTAGTGCCTCGAAGAAGCCCTGCAACATGCTGGTCAGGCACGCCCGCTGCCTCCTGTAATCTCTGTAAGGAGAGCCACCAGAGATGAGCCTGCTGTTGTGGCGCAGATAGAGGCCCCCAGACAGCTAGAGTTGCTACTAGTGAGGCCAGCTCAGCAGGCTCATAGGGGTCCACCCCCACAGCCTCCGGCCCAGCAGTGACCGCCCCAAAATCGGCAAGTGCCTCTGAGTAACGCACCGCCACCACCTAGGTGAGGTAATCCGGCTCCGCCTCCTCGGCCTACTCCTCTGGCCCCGAGCCATGGTCAGCCCCCAAGAGTCCCCTTTCTAGACAGAAGGAACCGGGCTTACTCGTTTTGTGAGGCCCAGGTCCCCGGCTATTTCTGTAGCACCTTGGAGCAGAGGATCATGTGAATGCCTGAGTGCCGGAAGCCAGAAGAGGCGTGTCTCACGGATCACCCTAACTACTACCCTTATCACCAGTTCCTAGGACACACCATCCAGCAATGCTATGTGTTCAAGGACTAGCTCCAAGACCAGATTGACAACAACATAGTCAGGTTGGGCCCTGCCCCGACACAGGTGGCAGGTGTCTTCGTGGGATCAGATGGCAGTAGTGATGATGGGGATGGGTGGGAAGAGGTTTCTGACCATGGGTCCCGAATGTATAATGATTGGATGGCCCGTAGGACGGTCGCCTGTGCCCATGGCATCAACCGTGCCCGCCTGGATCAGCCAGAGCCCTCGGAGTCTGCGAGCACCGCTTTAGCATCGTCGTCCCAGCCTACTTCTTCCCAAAAGAGCAGGCAACAGTGCAAGAAGAAAGAACACGCCCTGCCATTGTCGCCATCTTCTCGCACGCTTGGCAATTTCATGCCCCCGGAAATGGGGATCCCTCTGAGACCTCGTCCGGTAATGGATGAATCCTCGAGCGAGAGCCCGGGGTACGCTTTGGTTAACACCGTAGAGTTGGTAAATCCATTTTTGGCTCCCGATGACGAGGAGCGCCAGGTGGACCTCCCCGAGAGCCCGGGGTATGCTTCGGTTAACATCGTAGAGTTGGTAAATACCTTTTTGGATCTCGATGAGGAGGAGCACCAGGTGGACCTCTCCAATGTCCCCAGTCGTCGCCAACGTCGACGGAGCTGTGGCTACGTGAACTGCCGGGGCATGACAATCGTCACCTCTAGTCAGGTCGTGCATGCTACCGAGACCAGGCAGCAGTCCCGGTATAGAGAGAAGCACACGCGGCTCCCTCACCCGGTGACAACAGGTTCGCTTCAACCACTGTTTGTGTTGCTGGATCGGGCATAACTGCCTTGCCTGTGTCGCAACCAGCCCAGCCCTGCCACTGGCCAACTACGGCCTTCCGGTCATAGCATGGCAGCCACCTCCCGGGCTTCAGCTGGTGAACTGCGGAACGTGCCTAGTACCAGTTAGTCACTGGTCCCGCCAGCAGGGCCCGTCATGCCCCCAGTCGCATAGCGACCTCCTGTAAGCAGAAGCTCGCGTTTGGCGTGAAAGTATGATGTCCTGAACCATCTGGCTGGTATTATGGCAAGGCTTTCCATCCTTGAGGCCCTTCCGCTGTCGTCCTAAATCCATGAGGCGCTCGCCGAGTCTCTAAGGAGCCCCCTCCAGTTTAAAGCGGAGGTCGCGGCCGCAGAAGTCTTCCACACCGAGGTGACAAAGGACGCCGAATGTCAGGCGGTTATCTCATTCTCCGGTGAAGATGAAGACCCTCCCATACAGGGGTACATCTGCCCTCTGTACATCACCGGCCAGTTCAATGGTGTGGAAGTCTGTCGCTGTCTTGTCAACACGGGTTCTGGGATTAAATTCATCCCAACTCGGACATTGAGAAAGTTGGGGTTGTCCGAGGATGATTTAACTCCCTCCGACCTCAGAATCCAAGGGTATGACAGGACCGAGCAAACTCCACTCGACATGATTCGTCTGAAGACCCAGTTCGGCGGCTTAATTGCCAATATTGAATTCATGGTTGTCTCTCAAGACACTGCCTACAACGCATTGATGGGCAGGCCGTGGCTCCATCTTCACGCAGCGGTTCCCTCATCATACCATCAGTGCCTCAAATACTCCCTTAATGGTCGAGTGGGTGTGCTCCAAGGAGATGCATCTCCGTTTGCCTCTTGTGAAGCTCGTTACTTGGACGCTGACTATTACAAGAGAAAGGACAAGCAAATCCTGGCATGTGAGGTTGAGCCCGCAGCTGTTGCAGGTGATCCCTGGGCAGGTTTGGATGACGCATATGTCTTCCCAATCCATCGGTTGGAGGCCACGACTCCTGATATGGTAGAGTGATTTGTTGTCTCGAGTACTAGAGGAATGAATATTTCTGGGTCTAAGCGACGGTGGGAAAATACCTCGTACTCTTACACCAACCAGGCCCAGGTGATCCCCGAGCCTCCTACCCCCGTCCGATATCGGGACGTTGGGCTCATGGCAATGGCAGTACGTCATACATGCATGTTTCGTCGATCTGGGATCAACCGGATCAAGCCAACGCGTCACCATTGCTTTGATGTTGTAAAGTGTGGCCCCATGGGCCGCAGGCCGGATGGGATTGGATCAACCGACTTCGTCGCCATGGTCTCCGCGGTGCATGAGTCTCCCGTCATGACGACCTCTTCCGCCCAAGCCGGTGCCAGCTCCCCATCAGGGTCGAGCAGCCCCAAAACGGCTCCCCCCGTGGACGATCCTTCCACAAGCGGAGAAGAAGACATGGAAGATGCTCCTCCTGCCTTTGAGGAGGGAATCTCTACCATGGTCGACGAGCTGGTACAGGTGAACCTCGGTAGTGAGGCAGACCCAAGACCCACCTTGGTCAGCACCGCTATGCCTCCCGAGGAACGGAAAAAGTACATAGACTTCCTCAGACAGCACCGTGATGTGTTTTCTTGGAGTTATGATGAGATATCGGGACTAGATCCCTAGGTAGCCGTCCACCGCCTTGGCCTCCAAGCAAACCATCGTGGGTTCAAGCAGCCTCCCAGAAAAATGCACCCTTTTCATGGTGCCATGGTTGAGGATGAAGTTGATAAGCTCATTAAGGCCAACTTCGTTAAGGAAGTCCAGTACCCCAGGTGTCTAGCCAACATTGTGCCCGTCATGAAGAAGAACGGGCAGATCAGGGTCAGCATCGACTTCTGCGATCTTAATCGCCACTGTCTGAAGGATGACTTTCCCCATCCCGTGACCGAGCTATTGATCGACGCAACAGCCGGGTTCCAAGCCCTCTCCCTCATGGATGGGTACTCCGGGTACAACCAGATCCAGATGGCCCCCGAGGATGAAGAGTTCACTGCCTTCAGGGCCCCCAGGTCACTTTCTTCTATCGGGTTATGCCATTCGTCCTAAAGAACGCGGGTTCCACCTATCAACGGGCTATGCACCGCATTTTCAAGCCGATCCTCAGGACGCTGGTGGAGTGCTATGTAGATGACCTGGTGGTTAAATATCGTCAGTTCTAGGACCATCTCAATGACCTTGAGAAAGTTTTTGGTTTGCTCTGTTCTCGCCACTTGAAGATGAACCCGTTGAAGTGTGCCTTCGGGGTCACCTCCGGAAAGTTTCTTGGCTTCATCTTTAGGTATCAAGGTATCGAGATCGACCCCGAGAAGATCAAGGCCATCAGTCAGATTCCTCCCCCAAATAATATTCGGGAGCTTCGAGGCCTCCAAGGCCACTTAGCCTATATACGTCGATTCATTGAGAATATGGTCGGCAAGTGTAAGCCCTTTTCTCAGCTCGTGAATAAAGGTGCCGCCTATGGGTGGGATGAAGAGTGTCAGACCACTTTTGAGGAAATCAAGCAGTATCTTCTTCAACCTCTGGTCCTGATGCCACCCATTCCCAGAAAGCCACTGGTCCTTTACGTGACCGCCCTGGAGTGATCCCTTTGCACCCTTCTCGCCCAGAAGAACAACGAGGGAATATAGAATAGCCTCTACTACCTCAGCCGCATGCTCCTCGATGCGGAAGTTAGATACTCTCCCATCGAGAAGAGCTGCCTGGTACTTGTATTCGCCATACAAAAATTGCGGCACTACTTGCAGCACCACGAGGTACAGCTGGTCTCTCGGGTAGACCCGTTGAAATACATCCTGAGCCGGCCTATGTTGACCGGCCGATTGGCACGCTGGGCGGTGATCCTCCAGAAGTTCGACATTAGGTCCGTACCTCAGAAGGCCGTCAAAGGACAGGCATTGGAAGACTTCTTAGCTGCCCACCCAACCTCTACGGACCAGCCACTGGATTTGGGCTTTACTGATGAGGCAATCCTCTCAGTCGATCACGCCACCCCATGCTGGCAGATGAACTTTGATGGTGCCTCTTGAAGCCCTACCGGTAGAAGGTGCAATGATCCTAGGCTTAACAGAGTGGGACTGGGTATCGTCTTCATCACCCTGGAGCAAGCCGTTCTGCCATATTCTTTTTTGTTGTCAGAAGGTTGCACCAACAATGAGGCAGAATATCATGCCCTCATTACTGGCCTCAAGTTAGCTCTAGAGGTTAACGTACCCCACCTGTATGTAAAAAGGGACTCCGATTTAGTCATCAAGAAGGTTAACGGTGACTACGATGTTAGGAAGCCGGAAATCATGCCGTTGCTGGAATGCACTCTCCATCTAATGGCTAAGTTCCCCTCCCGACCAGATGTAATTCACGTTCCCCGGTAGCAGAACAGTCGAGCAGATGCTTTGGCCAGCCTGGCCGCATCACTCACGGAGCCCGAACAGGATGACCTAATCATCCACGTGGAGCACCGAAGAGTCATTGATCCTGTTATCCCGAAGGGCGATCGTGGCCCGCGAGTGAACCATCTCACCGCTGGTGCCCCCGCGTCAGGACCCCCCAAGGCTTCAGGCGTGGTGATCGAGACAGTTCCTGACTGGAGAACACCCTTGTTTGAATATCTCCGGCACAACAATCTTCCGATGGACCGAGCATAGCGGGAATTAATCTGGCGCCGCGCACCGCAGTTCACCCTTCAGAGAAGTCTCAGCCATGAGCAGCTCATTTACAGGCGCGGGTTTGACGGTGTTCTCCTCCGTTGTCTTCATGGAGTGGAGATCCCACAGGTCATGCAGGAAGTGCACGCTGGCTCCTGTGGCTGCCACCAGGCCGGGTCGATGTTGTCCCACCAGATTCGGAGACTGGGATACTTATGGCCCTCCATGATCCACGACTGCATCGAGTATGCCAAGAGGTGTCATGCGTGCCAAGTTCGTGCTAACATTGTGCATCGGCCACCGGAGCCTCTCCGTACTACTAAGTATTCTTGGGCCTTTCCGGTCTGGGTTTTGGATGTCGTAGGGCCTTACCCGCCGGCGACGGCCCGCCAGTGCCAGTTCATCTTAACCACCACAGATTTCTTCTCAAAGTGGGAAGAGGCAGCCCAGTTCAGGGAAGTCAAGGCTGGTTCTATCGACGACTTCATGAGCTCCAATATCATTCACCGGTTTGGAATACCTCACGCAATCCTCATGGATAACGGAACCAACTTCCGAGCGGCCGAGCTGTAGAGATTGTACGCCAAGTACATCATTCGCTCTAACCACACCTCCTATTATCATGCACAGGTGAATGGACAGATTGAGGCGTTTAACAAAACCCTCTCTAACATTCTACAAAAAATGGTTGGTCAGAAAAAGAAAAGTTGGCCGGACAAGCTCCCCAACGCCCTCTAGGCTTATAGGATGAAGACTCGCAATTCCACCCAGGTGACTTCATATTCCCTGGTATACAGAGCTGAGGCCGTCCTTCCCATCGAGGTCCAGCTGCCCTCATTGCGCACGACGGTTTACGACCAGCAAGCACTGGACAGAGTTGTTGAGATCCATCTAGCCGAATTGGAAGAACTGGACGGAAGTAGGCTTCGCGCTTTACATAACTTGGAAAGTTATCAGAGCAGGATGGCTCGAGCTTTTGATAAGAAGGTTTTCCTCCGCTCCATCCTGCAAGGTGACTTGGTGATGGCTCTTAGAGAGCCAATGATTCCCGGCAGGAAACCACCCAAGTTGGAACCCAAGTGGGAGGGTCCTTTTAATGTCCATAAGGTCTATCCCAATGGAGCGTACTCCCTGGTGACTATGGATGGTGAGCGTATCACTCCTCCCACCAACGCCAGCTTCCTCAAGAAGTACTTTGCTTAAAATGTCTGGTCCTGCATGACCTTAGACTGTCTGGTCCTGCATGACCTTAAACTGTCTAGTCCTGCATGACCTTAAACTGTCTGGTCCTGCATGACCTTAAACTATCTCGTCCGGCATGACCTTAAACTGTATGGTCCTGCATGACCTTAAACTGTATGGTCCTGCATGACCTTAAACTGTATGGTCCCGCACGACCCTAACTGTGATTTGGTCCGAGTTCTAAGACCTAAAACTAAGATCCTCATGGTCCGAGTTCTAAGACCTAAAACTAAGATCCTCATGGTCTGAGTTCTAAGACCTAAAACTAAGATCCTCATGGTCCGAGTTCTAAGACCTAAAACTAAGATCCTCATTCTCCGAGTTCTAAGTCCTAAAACTAAGATCCTCATGGTCCGAGTTCTAAGACCTAAAACTAAGATCCATATTTCGCCTTTGGGACCTTGACCACAGGATCGCATGGAATGGTGTGAGATTATGTCCCCATTCACGTCGGGTTTGCAATAGCTGCACCACACGCACCCTGTCCTCAGGATTTAGCCCGCCTCTGTCCAATGGAATTTAGAGACGCATATCAAGAACTATGTGTGGCTTGATTCCCATACTTATGGGATACGTAGGACCGCCTGAACACCTAGATGTCAGGTCCAGCCCCATCTCTTAGGAGATCCCACGATCTCCTGGTGCCCAGGGTGTTTGGCATTATGCCCATTTTTTTTGCCCAGGGATCCGCCATCTTTTGGCCGCTCTCGGACTGAGCCCTCTGACCCTTTCCAGTGGTCTGCTGATGTGCTCAAGGCACTCTGGTCTAGAACTTGGAGTTCCAGATTCGAATTAGGCAAGTTCCATCCACTTGCCAAGCTTCGTGTTCCCCTTCATTCGGGCCCCCGTCATCCTTCACACCCGGAGGGACCCCCAAGAACGGCCTGGATACAACGCCCAAGGGCTCTCCTACCGTCATGGGCCAACACCCCCAAGGGTTTTAGACAACAAATTGATACAAATCCCGCATTGCGAACATGGTCAGCGGTTGATGCTCATTTTTTTGTCCCCGTGGCTAACACGATAGGATGCTGCGTTGCGAACATGGTCAGCAGTAATCCTCAGTTGTCACGCCGGCTTCCACAGGCCCTAATTGTTGGTGGCATGGTTCATGTCATGTTCCACCCCACTGCGTCAAGGTGGAATCTCGACACTCCTTGTACTAACCCTCAGTACACCCCCGCACATTAGACAGACCGAGCTGCGTAACAGTGTCTCTTAGGGCTCCCGCGATCTGATCGCTAGAGTATGTGCTTGGGTATTTTCTTTACGGGTTGCGTGCAGCTTGACCCTCATTCCCATGGGGAATGAGGAGTCTCCCAGACATTGCGTTTTGGGCCCAGCATGGCTGGGAGCTAGCATCTCCTACCCCTCCCTGATTGTTGAAACCTCATAGGCCCCTTTGGCCCGAGGCTCCTCTCTCGGATGGTCCAAACCATATGACCTTAAACTGTGTTGTTGGTCCAAACCATATGACCTTAAACTCTGTTTTTGGTCCAAACCATATGACCTTAAACTATGTTTTTTGTCCAAACCATATGACCTTAAACTGTTTTGCTGGTCCTATCACACGGCCCTAAACTGTGACATTATTGTCCTGGCCGCAAGATGAAAAACGGCACCGCATTGTGACGACCTCGTTGTAGAGGACATCATGTTGGGTATTGGTCACGTTCCATGCCATTTGTCAACGCCTATCATGGCTTGATTCTTGTGGAGACACCACGGCCTACTACTTTAGGTCTGTCGCTTCACAAAAAAAACCACTCACCTGAAAGGACAAACAAGATTTATCAAATTCTGCTTCTTTTAGTGCAAGGGATATGCCCGCACTCCCCTTTTTTCTTTCCCTGACACTGGTATCTTACCATGTCACCTTACAGAACTACGTGTGGCTTGATTCTCATCCTTATGAGATACATAGGAACGCCTGGGGCACTTCCCCACGGGTCCAGCCTACCTTCGTGTTCGGTCCCTCGACTCGATCATTTCCTCGGAGAGCACATGGTAAGTAGGGCTTAGGTCCTCATTCACGGCGGATTTTCTAACTGCCTTTCCATGTGTCCGTTTCTCCCTTTTCCCACCTCACGGTCCGAGCTCTAAGACCTAAAACTAAGATCCTCACGGTCCGAGCTCTAAGACCTAAAAATAAGATCCTCACGGTCCGAGCTCTAAGACCGAAAACTGAGATCCTCACGGTCCGAGCTCTAAGACCTAAAACTAAGATCCTCACGGTCCGAGCTCTAAGACCTAAAACTAAGATCCTCACGGTCCGAGCTCTAAGACCTAAAACTAAGATCCTCACGGTCTGAGCTCTAAAACCTAAAACTAAGATCCTCTCGGTCTGAGCTCTAAGTCCTAAAACTAAGATCCTCACGGTCCGAGCTCTAAGACCTAAAACTAAGATCCATGTTTCGTCCCGCATGACGTTAAACTTTATTTCGTCCCGCATGACGTTAAACTCTATTCTGTCCCACATGACGTTAAACTGTATTTCGTCCCGCATGACGTTAAACTATATTTTCAAGAACTACATGTGGATTGATTCTCATCCTTATGAGATACGTAGGACCGCCCGGACATTTCGTCTTGGGTCCAGCCCCATGGATTACTAAACCCCATCCTTCCTTATTGTCGTCCCCTCGGCCCGAAATCATGGGAAGTGGTGTAATTGGGATATCTACCCCTAGCAGGTTCGGGATGCCCCATGGTAATAATGGGAAGCGGCAGTTCTCTCGTCAAAGAGATCCTGCCTGGAAATTGGGACGACCCGTGTTCAGGTCGGTACGTCCGCCTGATGCGTCTTCACCATGGTGGCGTAATTTCAGGAGTGTTGGACTTTGTTCGAACAAACCACCACTCCACCTTCCACGCCTTGCGTCCCCACTTATTCGGATCCTCATTTTCTATCGTGTTTGACGGGACCCCCTACAAGTATGGATGCTCGACCTATGGTCCGCCTACTGTCCTAGGCCAACGTTCCGGAGAACTGGTCATGTTTGACGGGACCCCCTAATAGTATGGATGCTCGACCTATAGTCTGCCTACTATCCTGGGCCAACATTCCGGATAACTGGTCATGTTTGACGGGACCCCCTAACAGTATGGATGCTCGACCTATAGTCCGCCTACTATCCTGGGCCAATGTTCTGGAGAACTGGTCATGTTTTATGGGACCCCCTAACAGTTTGGATGATAGACATATGGTCCGCCTATTTTCCTGTGCCAACGTTCCAGAAAACTGACCAACGATATTTGTGTTAGGCCCCATGTTGCAAACATGTTCAGCGGTCATCCCACATTTATTGCCCCCCATTCCAGGCCAACATGATATGGATGCTGTGTTTCCGCCACGGTTGACAGTTATCCTCTATGGTTGCGCCCCATTGGGTTCCGAATTTCGGCAACGTGATTCACCCTTCCTCTCCATTCCCCTGTGTTCGGATGGATTTCAATGCCCCTGGAATTGCCCCGCTTGTGTGTTAGAGAACATTGAGAAGTCGACACATCAATCGAATCGGGGTCTACTCAGAAGTCCAGGCCCAATTTGGGATGCTTGAAGCTTGGTCAATGCCCCACAGTTGAACGAAATGATGGTACGAGCATCTTCTGCTTCTTGTGTTGGGCATGACCCACAGGAGCCTAGGGATGAGTTGTTATTTGTTTTGGAACTATGGTTGAGCGCATTAAACCAAGGGTAAAAATGAATGGATTTCGCCACATATTGGATTGAGACAATGAGCAGTACAAGCAGAAAGTTCATGAGATGGAAAAAACAAAGCCCTTAGGGATTAGCGTGCTGAATCTATCTTTCCAGTGCTGCTACCCTCTGGATGGTAGCCTCTAGGACCGCTTCTCACTCTTTGAAGACTCTCTCCTCATTGGCCACCATAGAGCGCAGCTCGCCAGCCCTAGCTTGTGCCTACGCCCGCTCGATTTGAAGTATGATCATCTGGTGACTCGCCCCCACCAGTGGATCCTACGCATCAGCCAGCTGGTCCGTCAGTTGCTCCACGAGCTCAGAGCATGTTGCGATGAAGGCCTCCTTATCTTCCACCTACCCTTCGAGGTACCGGACTTCCTGTTGCGCCCTCAGCAGCGCTTGAGCGCTCGCCGATCCTTCTCGGCACTGGGAAATGTCGGCGCGCCGGCTGCTGTGGCATATCTTATCGGCCATGTAATCACGGACCGTCAGATGAAGGCGCTGAGCATCAGCCCCTCCAGTGCACAGGAAGCGTGGCCAGGTCTGAAGTGATCCCATCCGCCTCAGCCAATCCGACTAGGGCTGCCGGAGGAACCGCTAGATACACTTCCACCCTTCGCGCTGTGTCATCCGGCTCTCCTCGACGGCCTCTCAGTCTGAGTCATCTATATCCTCAGGGTCAGCGGGTCGGTATATGGGGAAGGCCACCAGCAGATCGGCAGCAGGATCCGCCCCAGGGATGTCTTTGTGAGGAATAGAATCCTCGACGTCCGGGCAACCTTCTCTCGCCCCAGCAGCAATGACGCCTCCACCAGCTTCCAACCTCGTTTCAGGAACAGCGACGCTGATGTTCTCCACCCTTGTTCATCAATTGTCGGGGCCAACTCAGTGCAGAGATCATGTTCCGGGCGAGGTGGTATGTCTGCCGCTGGTCCACTCACGGATGGCCCGGGCTCCGCAGCCTGACGTGCCTCTAGTGTTGAGATCACTGTGCAAGGCATACGCTGGCCAGACGGGGTCTTTCGACTCTAAGAACCAGTAGTGAAGCGTTAGACTTACAGGAATCCAGAGCATCGGTCCCCAGTGTTTCGGCCGATGCAGGAGCCGCCGTAAGGGGAGACCCCTCTGCACTTGTTAATTCAATGATGGGTGTCGGATCCCCATCATGTCCCACTGGTTCCTATCCTCCCTCCTCTGGTGGGGATGCCTGTCCAACGCTCAACTACTCCTGAGTAGGATTGGGAAGTGAGTTAGAAGTTGGAAAGTAGAATGGATGAATGAGGGAAACGAATGAAGACAGAGACAAACCTCGCGAATCTAGGTTATGTCGAGATCAGAGTCGGAAATCTCGATGCTCTCTTGAAAACTCCCTTGGTAGGTCGCCCCTTGAGACCCCTCACCTTCATGCTCCTCTTCTTCATCTTCTCCCTCGCCTTCATCCTCTCTGGTTTCCTCCTCCCTCTCCGGCTCCTCGTCAATATCACCTTCTCCCGGCGGCATCGCTTCCGGATCATGCTCCTAGCCAAGAATCACTTTCACTAGGAATGTTGTCTCCGCACGTCGCCCCCGTTGGCGTGCGTATGCATCCATGGCCGTTAGATAAGCATGCTGTCGATGGAAGTTCACTCGGTTGGTAATTCGAAGGGGCCCGACCTCTGGAAATTGGATCCCATTTTGCGTTATCTTCTGCCAGATGGCTTCGACGCTCAGCGATTGCCGCAGGGTCATCCAGGCCGACCACAGTGCCAGGAAAATTACATCTTGGGAAGGTTCGAGCAGATATCTTATCTGCTTCTCGGGCAGTTCCTTGGCCGCCTCATGTTCCCCCCCTGAGGGAAACGAGGACGTGGCCGCACCATGTGATGTTCCCGCTGCCAAAGTCCCAGCCTGCATAGGCCTTGCTGTCTGACGTGTCCTTGGTTCCCCCCTTCCGACGACGTTGTGCCTTCTTTCCAGTCGCTCGGTTTCCACGCGAGTAACCTCAAGTTGCCAGACGCGCTTGCGCAATAGCCCCTCAGGGTAAGAAATGGCCCAGTTTTCAGCATATTCGGTTATTAGGCCGGCATCGACCCCTGTGGGAGGAAGAGTAACGACGTCACCAGATCCGAATGTGGTAAACATCAACCACATCTGGCGCAGGACGCATGGATTCTTCTCCTGCCAGACAGTCGTGAATACCTTCTTCGGTATTCGTTGGAGGCACCTGAACTGCCTGGCGAATCGGGATGGCACGTAAGGCTTGCATATCACCTTCCCGTCGATCCGAGCCATGAGCACCCCACCCCGAATGCTCTGGAAGTATTCCTTCTATTCCAGAGAGCCTCACCCGTTGTCCACTAGTTGGCCGACTGGGGTGGGGAAGGGCTGAAGTTGAAGTTGGCATGGCTGCCGATGCGGATCCTCACGCCCTCCTCATTGAGCGTCATTGGTGCCACCCCTGTGATGTTTAGCAAGGACGGTCGCAGACCGTTGCCTGGAGGACGGACGGCTTTTGGGAAAGTATACCCGCCGAGATGAGCCGCCACCCAGCCATGGAAAATCTGGAAGGGACCACATACTCTCTGAGGCGACCCCCCTTATGAGTTGCACCCCAGGATGGTATAAAGCTTTGCCAGCATGGGGACGCCCAAGTTGAACCATTTGTTGGAGGCCATGGATCCAACCATCACCAATGTCACTGGACGGACGACCATCCTCACATCCCGCACCTGCAGGAGCCACCCGCTCAGGAAGGCGGCAAGGAACCTGGCATACCGGACGTTTGGGTCTTGGGCCTCAATGATGTGGTAGCCCATGATTGGTATTTCTCTGCCTCCAGGGTCTTCCAGTAGGACCCGTCCTTGATCCTCTGAGTTGTCGTTGGGCACTGTTTTCCCTGTCCCGACGTCTTGATGGAGGGATCCTTCTCAAGGAACAGGCTGAACTAGCCCTTGTAGGCGATGTCCTTCAGGAAGTCCTTGACCCCCAGCCTCTCCTTGTCCAGCTGCAGCAGGTGCCACATCAGCATAGGCGTCCGCGACCTGTCTCCCCAGGTGTTTTTTGGAGGAAGGAACTTGTCGTATTGGTAGCCCTTCAGTGGGATACCTCCGATGCAGTAAACGTCCCAGAGACTGATGCCAACTTCCCCATGATGAAGGTGGGACGTGTTGGTGTCAGGAGACCACCGGGTGAATAGCTCCGGTCCGAGTTCAGGCTAGCGGTGGAAATGGAACTTTGATGTCCATACCGCCACAAACATGCTGATATACCGCAGTTTGTCCCCGAACTGGTCACAGGTATGGCGAACCCAGAATGCCCAGGCCCATTCGCTGGTGAAGTTACCCCCGGACCGTAGGTCCCAATCCTTCAGCCAGCCCTTCGTGTCATCCGCGATGCTTTGACGGAACGTGCTCGCGTAGAGGGCCGGAGAATCCTCCGCCATAGGCTCATCCCCGGTAATGGTCCTAGTCCTCGGGTTCAAGACATAAACATCCATATGTCTTGTTTCCCTGGCAGGAAGGCCGTTGTTGGTGATGTTGTAGCAAGGAAGTTCGTCCTCCCGAGTCACCCAAGACCGCGGCGTGTCCACTTTGAAGCCCGGCAGTGGAACCTCCTCTAGGATGCCAAAATTCCAGAGTGGGAGGTTGTCTGACAAGGGATATGCCTTCTGGCCCGGAGTCAGTAGGTTGAACAAGGTCAGATTGTTAGAGACAATCACTTTGGCGCCATAAACCTCCTCATTTGCCGCCATTTCTGTCCTACGGGCAGTAGCTTCCCCCACATCCACTCAGTTTGCTGCCATCTCGAATCTATCTGGAGTTGGGCAAAATCAGGATGCAGGGTGCGGAATCGGAGAGTTCTGCGCGAAGGCTGAATGAGTTGCGTGAAATCCTAGAGATGAGCGCAGAATCGGCACATGAAGCGCAGAAAAGCCCGAACATGCGTGAAATCACGACCAAATTTCGGATGGAATTTCGCACTACCAGTGCGTTATTACGCGCAACAGCGGAAGCGATTTCGCGCACGAGAGAGATAAGCTTATCGCGCGAAAAAATAGGAAGTACGGATTTTGGACCCAGCGCCCCTTTTTATAGGTGAGGCCAGGGTTCCGCGACCCACGGAAAGAGGATTTCACGCACGTCCGTAGGTTTTGCACGCCCCATCAGAATTTTGCGCACAACTTGACCAGGTGACTTAGCCTTTTGGTGTTTCGGCGTTTCCCTTGGAATCCGATCGTTGCAACCTCTCGCCGATCCAATTCCAAGGGGGGCATTTGTTGACGCCAAAAAAATGACCGTAACTCTCGGAGGATGTTTCGGAATGACGAAGCGAAGTCATATTTAGAATCAGAGGCCCGATCCGGAGGCTCGGGATGTGGTGTGCGAAATAAAGGAGGCTCCGCGCGAAAAATTGTTCTGCACACGTAGAATCACCGAGTTTCGCGGAATTGAACCAATGAGGTGTGCAATATTTGCGCGCCCCGGTTCTGCGCGGTGAGCTTTTGCGCGCCGGCTGCGCTCGGCGTGAAGAGTTTCGCGCGCCGCCTGGATTTCGTGCCAGAGGTCGCCTATAAATAGAAGGTGACCCCAAATGGTTTGGGGGTTGAGGAATCTGAATTGACTCTCGTGCGTGCAATTCGGCTCCCCCCGTGCGCAAGATGACTTCCAGGTAAAACCCTCATTTCGCACAACCTTGCCCCGGAGTTTGCCTTTGCGTGCAACTCCACGGGCATCAGTGAATTTTCCCCCTCCCCAGTGTTCCAGCCTTGCGCGCAATCCATGTCTCGTGCGCGCAATACCCTGCCATGCATGCAATACCCTGCGCGTAGTTCCCTCTCCACGCGCAATTCATTTGCTCCAATTGCGCGTCGTCCCCGTCTTTTGCGTGCAAACCTTCCCTTTTGCACGCAAAGCCCAGGACCCCTCACCTTGACGCCCCTTGGCTGTCCCCTGCACCGACACCTGATGTCTCCCCTGCCGGGCATTCGCGCCATGCGTTGTTTTTCCGTACGGCCATCCAGGCTCGTGCGAAGTAACCTCAAGGTCCATTGGGCCGTGTTTCCCCTTGCGTTGCTTTGCCTTATGCTTCTCAGCATAGACACGCTAATGGCTATTTCTTCTTCGCATAGCCACGCTAACGTGGACCCCCTGGTGGTTCGCCCTGCGGCCCCCCTTCGTGATGACCTTACTGATGCCTTCCCTCCCACAAGGGGTAGAGGGTGTTGGTCATGTAATCCCTAGGGGTGTGGAGATAACCCACCTCATCCAAGCTACAGGACGTTAAACTACTAAGCACCTCATCTTTAATACAAGACGTTAAACTGTGGTTCGACCCCGTGCTTCGCACGTAGGGTCCCCCCAACTCAGACATTTTTTATGCCCACTCGTCTCCACGGGAATGGACTCTTCCTCACATGGAATGAGATCCTCCTTGTCGGAGCGGCGTTTGTCCACGGGGGAAGGGCTTCCTCAGATCGTAAGCCCCTAGCCTTTCTTGCGGATGATTGTACCCGTACATCTTCGTACTTCCCCCCTGCCAAGGCCTGTGGAGTCCTTTTCCCACTGCGCTTTGTCGCACCACGGACCTCCACACTGGAGTAAGCCCCGACGCCAAGGGCCGCTAACCACGCGTAAGCCCCTATTTCCTCTTTGGGCCGCTTAACGCGTAAGCCCCATTCTACTTCTCCCAGACGCACCGTTCGCGACGTGATCGTCTGGTCCCTACTGCCTCTTGTTTCCCACACCTAGCATGACTCACATGGGCTTAGAGCGCGCATCAACCATGACATCCTCTTATGGGCCGCCCCAGAGCGTAAGCCCCATCCCAGCGAACTACGTGGACTTTGATCCATGCTAATGCACGGTACGTAGGAAGCCTCCACGAGGTTCAAGCCCACCACCCGGTCATCCCGACCTCTCCATGTCGGTTCCCCGACCACCTTGGGACAACTCAGAGCGTAAGTCTCAAACCCTTCGTCCCGCATGACGTTAAAGTGTATTCCGTCCCGCATGACGTTAAACTGTATCGCGTCCCGCATGATGTTAAACTGTATCCTCCACCTTGGGCCGCCTTAGAGCATAAGCCCCAAACCCTTCATCCTGCATGACGTTAAACTGTATTCCTTCCCACATGACGTTAAACTGTATCACGTCCCGCATGACGTTAAACTGTATCGCGTCCCGCATGACGTTAAACTGTATCGCGTCCCACATGACGTTAAACTGTATCTCCCCTCTTGGGCCGTCTCAGAATGTAATCCCCATGTCTCACTCCACCGTCCATCCTGATCCTTACCCGGGCCACCACATCCCGGTGAGGTCATGCCACCCCATCTCACTCCATGACACCCGAGAGGCCGCCCATGTGCTGGCCCCAACGTCGGTGTTCCCCCCTGGGGATCCTTCAACCCGATCCATCTCTGCAAGACGTTAAAATCGCGACATACCCCGTGTTAAACATGGGAAGATGAGGAAAACCTCAGATGGTACATATTCCCTGCATTCGATGCGGGATGCCTCGGGCTTCCGTGCCCTCGAGAAGCCCTGTGATGAGGGACCAAAGACAGACATTCCAACGACGCCCCAACGTGACCATTCTCCTCACCGAAGGTTGCTACCCTGACAAGACCCCTTGGAGCGTCTTGACAGAAGCAGCATAATTAACTGACGTCCATGTAGATATGGCACCGGGAATGAGCTTCACGAACCCGTCTTAAATCTATGTGGGAGACACAGACTAGGTAATGAGCTCCGAGGAGGAATCCACGGAAGGAAGAACCGACATCCCATCATCCCTGTTTCGATCAAGGAGCAGACGTCCCTGAACAAGGAATGGATGCCGCCCGCCTTTGGAAAGCGGGAATACGGGGTAACAAGCAGCGCGTCCTCCCCACAGACAGATGCGCGCGCCCCAGCGAAAGCGTCAGAAACAATCATGAAATAAATACTAGACATATGTGATATTGAATATGAATCTATGTTTTCAGGACACCACCACCACCAGTACCCCTTGTGGACTAGCAAGGAATACATGGATGACCCATGTAGCCCACCACCAATAGGCCATGTGTTGGAAACTAGCACCGAGGTTCTAAAATGAATAAATAAGAGGCATTTACATAAAAAATCTAAGACAAGAGATAATATTGACTAAATATTACATCATGTGATTAAATACCCAATCCACATTTATTAATTTAAAGTCATATAATATGAAAATAGAGTAAAATACCGAAATAAACGCCTAGGTAGCTACAATGAACATTGCTAGCTTTGAATAACCATTCCAATATAGTAATAACTAGATCAATCACCAAACGTATCTTAAAAAATAAAAAAAAATTGTATATTTAGGGTTAGAATATAAATATAATTAGTAGGATCCTCCCCTAAACCTCTCATGAAAATGTCAAATAAGCATACTAAATCCCAATGAATAAATAGATTAAATTTAAGGAATTAACCATAGAAAATCTATAAAATTATATCGTTAATGAATTATTAAATTTCTATAATTTAAAAAGAACTTTTACTTTTTAGTTTTAGAGTAGAAGGTTTTCAACCTTAAAAAAATAAACATAAATCAGAAAGTGGAAAATAACACTCTGAATCCATTTTCCACACAATTAAATTCATTTAAAATATATTGAGGTTTCTTTTCATGACATATCTTACCAATTTTCCCCTTAAACTAAAAAATTTCCCTAATCATCATTAAAAGACAATAAAATTAATTTTTAAAAAAGGATAAAAAAATATTTGGAGGTGACATATAAAAAGAATGAAATAAACTCATTACTCAATGAATACTCATATTTTTTTTCAAAATAGAATTTGAGCGAAAAATAAACAATTAAATTCCTATGAAATCAACTTCCCTACCAAAATATTTTCATTAAATATTTCAATTTATAAATTAAATGATAAATAAAAATAATAAATTTTTATTTTAAATCATGAAAAGAACATGAAATGTTTTTAAAAACGTTTTACATTTCAAACTTATTAAGTAGAATATGCATTCCTTTAAACATAAACACATTAACTTATCTTATGAAATCATACGAATTCTATAAAAAATTAATGAAATATTAGATAAATGAGGTTGGATACTTGGTAAATTAATTTACTATCACTCTTACAAATGAAATAACTTACTTAATAAATTCAAATAATCCCTTAGGGGAAAACTAACCAGTACACTTCATCCCTTTCCTAAATTCATTGGAGAGACATATTGGGCCCACCCATGAACATGAGCTATATCGGGCTCACATATCATCATGAGATATATTGGGATCACTATTCATTATAAAAAATTAACATTAAAATTATCATAATCATAATTCCTGAAATCATTCATTCCCAATATCATACTCCTAAAAATATTCAATGCATTCATAATAAAACATTTCATGATATAAAGATATCCATTCCATTTTAAAACCCTTTTTGAAAATGCCCATAGGAATTGAAGGATATTTTTCCATGAATATAAAATGAAATATTTTAATGGAATAGTAAAATAAAATATTTTTTCAATCATCGGGAAGAACCTCTGATGTCATATATATTAAAATAAACATTGATTTTTTCCTTTGGTCAAAAAATTCTATAAAAAATATGTAAATAGATTCCTTTTTAAAACCATTGAAAAAATATAAAAAATAACCTAAACATTCCATCATAATTCATTTATGTAAAAATAAATACATTTATAAAAAAATTATAATGTGTACATTAATGAAAAATATTTATAAAATAGATCATTAAAACAATTAAAATGATTTTTTAATTTAATGTGTCTTTGACCTCGAGTTTGACTCATCATGTACATTTGTTACATTACTAAAAAATAAAATTATATTAATTATTTAAATTAATAAAAAGAATTTTAATTTTTATAATTTATTTTATTTTATTTATTTAAAATTTTATATAATTAATTAGTCATTTAAGTCCACATCAGATGTTTTGATGATATTTGGTGTATTTGTCAAAAATTAATTTGGTTAGTTAAATATGGCCAAAGAGGTAATTATTTCATAATATCCAAAATAAAAATAATTAAATAATTATAATTTTTATATATTAATTATATATTTAAAACCAATAATAAAATATGGTTGTGAAAATAAATTACATTATAATCCTAGAGATGGTAGGTCGTACGTACACATGATTATCATTTTAATTTTTCAATGATAATTATAGAAAAAAGGTAAGTATAATTTTATATTTATAGAGTCATTATGATATCATAAATATTATATAATAACTTTAATAAAATTATATAATATATCCTTTCAATGTTTTCATGAAAAACAAATCACATCACTTCATGAAGATGGTACTCCACATGTATGCCTGAATGAAATTATAATTTTTTAATGTATGTAATGTTAAAAAGATAAATGATATTTTATATATATATATAATGAAACATATTTATTTAATATTATATATATATATATACAAATTAAATCCATCATTATAACCATCCGTAAGAGGTGGTGATGGAAAAATAATTACATTGGTTTACACAACGGTACCCCACTATAAACACGAATAATTGATTTGTTCCAATTTTATGGAAGAGGATATTGAAATAGTTTATTTAATTAAAAAAATATAATTATATGGAATATATTATGGTTATTTTTTTAATTTTTAAAAATATTCGAAGGAGGAAGAAGAACCAATAAAATTGATAGTATCTGTTAAGAATTAAATGACTTCATTGGACAACCTCTTTAGGTTTATACATATATCCATCATAGATTTTCTTATCGATCAAAGAATAGCCTATACGAAATGGTTAGGGTTGTTAATAATAATATTTTTCATTTATTTTATATACTAAAATGATATTAATTTGTGGAGAGGATAGGATATGTGGTGTCTCATTATAAGTGAGGGAGAGGACAGACGTTGATTTTTTCAATAAGAACAAAATATATTGATGAATTTGTCAAGAAAAATTTCTCTAAAATGAAAAATTTGTAATTACTATATGATATAGGGGATAAATATATCTTGATAATATAATTCATACAAGTTTTATTACATTTTATCCCTTATTGATTTATTTTTACTCCTCGGAAAACATGTTTTTACATTTACCAAAGTAATAAGTTTTTATTTCTTTTACTATTCATTATGACCAAAAATTAATTTGAACATTTTAAATAATATTAATAATGTAAACTATAAATATGGTATCCATTTTATAAAATTTATATTATTTTATTTTTATAATTTAATTGAAAATTAATCCCAAAAAAATCAATGAAATCAATTTTTTAGAAACATTTCTTTTAAATATAAAAACGTTTTATAAAAAATTCAAGTACAAAATTAATTTAAAATACAATAATTGGATTTTTAGTAATATTAGGGAACTTATTTTTCTTTGAATCCAATTTAAAACTAACCATATCATTATAAATTCTTTCCTCAATATGACAGTATTCAATAAAAATTAGTAATTTTACTACTCATGGAAAAAATAAAACATTTCATAAAATTATAAAAAAATTAATTTTAAAATTAAAATTCTATAATTTTTAAATCAAGACTTCAAAGATAACCATATAATTTTTGAAACCCCGATTTGGATATAAATAATGATTTTTTATTTAGATTGAATGATTACCTAATATTCTTAAAACAAATATATAAATATATATAACATAATTAATGAATATTTATAGTACATGAAAATTTTTTATCATAAAATTAACTTGGTTGTTACATTATTCCCAACTTTTGGAAATTGTATCCTCACAATTCTATTCACTACATTAGTAAGTGGGGATATTTTTCCTTCATAGAATTTTATGATTCTCATGTCTCTTCTTTAACCATATAGTTTATTTCAAATATCCTCTACCTGGTAAATAACATTATTTGAGATAACGTTTTCTATGTCTTCTTGAATTTCTATTGGATGTTCCATAAAATAAATTTTCCTTCCAATTGGAATACTTTAAGGCTCAAAACATAAGATACATTTGTAATATATTTTTCTAAAAATGAAACATAAAATACATTATGTACTTGAGATAAAATCAGTGTCAAGGAAACTCAGTAGGAAACCAACAAAAACTTGTCTTAGATTTTATATGGCCCAATGAACTGTTGAATTTACATTACATTTTCTACAAAATAGTTAACAATTTCCTCTAAAGATAAATTGAGAAAAATGATCAAATGCCTCAAAAGAAATAAATTTCTTCTAGTAATATGCATAACATTGTTCCTTACTTTGATTCATCCTCATATACTTATAAATCTGTTTTACCTTCTCATCCATTTATCCTACCAATTCTAGTCCACCCCCCCCCCCAATTCATCCAGACATGCTATAGTCCTACAAAGCATTCCATATAATTTCTCAAGAGGTTGCATATATAAACTGTATTGAAAAATATATCTAAAAAAACTCAACTATTTTCATAAATTGATCCCAACTTCCCTAGTAATCCATTGAACAATATATAATAGTATCATGAAAATTCTAAATCATTCACTGTGATTTTTCATCAGATTGAGTATGAAATGTTTTACTACAATTTATTTCAATACCCAATGACTTCTAAATAATTTTCCACTAATTAAAGGTGAACTTAAGATCACGGTTAGATAAAATAAATAGAGGGAATCCATTTAATATAGTTCTCTATTTAACATAAATTCGAGATAGTTGATCCAATGTCATATTATCTGGAGAGGGGATAAAATAAGAATATTTAGTTAGTCAATCAATATTTACCCTATTCATATTATTAAATCAAGATATCATTTCTAATACCACGATGAAATCTAGGGATATATCCTACCATTTAAATTTTGGACCTAGAAAAGACTAAAGCAACCCCTTTAGTAATTTTCATTCATATTTAACCTCATATAAAGTCATACATTTCATAGTAAAATTAGTAATAACTATATTTATTTCATACCACTAATAAAATTCCTAAAGGCCTCTATAAATGTTTTTGCTACTTTTATGAATTGAAAAAAGAGGGCAATAACTGTCACTCAATATGTTTTTCTTCATCTCGGGGTCACATAAAATACATAAAATTTTTCTAAGTCTAAAAATGATTTTAATTATTATATTGAATTCAAGTAACTTAACATTATTAATCAATTTAACCTTTTCTGTAAAACATTTTCATCCTTATGAGCTTGAATAATCCTATCCAACAATAGTGATTGTTCTGAAATATAAATCAAAATAAGGGATCTTACTACATACATAAATTCTAGGACAAATTTTATCAAATAATTAACTAAAGAATCATGTTCTAGATGTAATAAAGATAATGTATCATTATTATGCTGACTCAATATATCGACTATGTAGTTTTATTTACCACGAGAATAATGAATTCTATAATCATAAACCTTTATCCATTCCAAACATCACCTCTATATCATGTTAAAATCTTTTTTTAGTCAATATATACTTAAGTATTGTAATATCAAAATATATTTCACACTATACTCCATATAAATGATATAACGAAATTTTTAAAGCATACATTACACCCACCAATTCATGTTCATATGTAAAATAATTTTTCTCATAAGGTTTTAATTAACATGAAGCATAACCAATTACTCAATCATTATACATTAAAATACAACCCATTCCATTTAATGAAGCATTACTTCAACTTTTAATGCCACCATTTCTAGATGGCATGGAAAAAACTAGATCATTCACTAATCTTATTTTCAATTCATGGAAATTTCACATTCTTTTATCCAAATAAACCTAAACCCTTTGGTGTTAACATAGATATTAGGATATATAATTGTCCATAGATATAAAATAACTCCAGAAAAAGCCTTATAATCTATGAAAAATATGAATATCAGTAACATTTTTAGTTCTTTTCCATTAATTAACTAATTTACTTTTAGTAGGATCCATATTTATTCCATAATTCTCAATGATATATACAAGGAATAAAATGTGTTCTAACGAAAAATAATATTTACTAAATTTTCTATATAACATCTTTTCATTCATAGTTTTTAGAAGAACCCTTGCATTTTTTTATGATCTTAATACCATTTTAAATAAACGAAAAAATCATCAATAAAAAACCATAAACTTATCCAAATATTTATGGAAGACTCTATTTATATGTTCCATAAATATAGATACATAATTTTTCAACCCAAAAGGACTAACCAAAAACTAATAAGTCCCTTACCTAAGATGAAACATTGTCTTGGGGAAGTCAACCTACTTCACCTTTAGCTAATTTTACGCAGACATGAGATCAACACTCGAAAAATAATGATCTCACTAGTACTGATCAAATGAGTCATCGATATGAGGCAATAAATACTTATTTTAAATCGTAATGTTATCCAATACTTTATTATCAATGAAAATCATCATTGAACCATATTTATTTTTAACAAATAAAAATGGAGAACCCAATGTAGAATTCTTTGGATGAATGAAACTATTATCAAGAAACTCAGGAAACTTCTCTTTCAATTATAGAAGATCCACTTGAGCCATTCTATAAGGTGGTTTTAACTTTTATTAGCATTATGAACTATGTAGATGGTAAATTGAAATTTCTAACTAAGTATAATATACATTAACTAATTAAGAAAAACATCATAATATTTTTTTTCTACTAGTACATCATTAATCTGAATAGTTTCCTTATTTTTAATAACATGAGAAGGGTAACATTCATTTCCATATTATAATATTTTCTAAGATTCTTGATATGTTATCAATAGAATTAATTTATTATAATATACCAAAGGAAAATATTTTTAGTGAATGTTTACTTTATATTTTTTATCTCTCATAATATGATAAATAGAGAGAGAATCGAAACCTAGAATAATATCGTATTCTATAATGGGTAAGACAATAATTTTATTAGGGAAAATTATTTAACATATGATAACAAGATGATCATCATAAATTTTTTTCCCTCAATAAATCCCCAATTTGTTTTTACTAAACTTATTGGCATCATATATTTAGGTGAAATTTTCATTTTACCAACAAATATCTTAGAAATTAAAGATTCTGTAAACCTTGAATCAAATAATTCATTGGCATAATCAGAATAAAAAAGTAATGTACCTATTACCACTTCATTCATTGGCATGATTAAGTAGTTATAAAGGATTTCTCCAAACCCTTATACATATATTTTTTATTCATCTAATCATTTTTTCTCTTCACCAGAAAATTATCCACATATTGAACCATATCATTAAATTTAAAACACCTTATAGCCTTCTTATCAGAATTTTTCATACCACGACCATTATCTTTTTCCTTTAAATCATGATCCATTTTCCCTAACATACCACCTCAACTGCACTTCCCAGATATCATAATAGATTTTTCATGGGGACGATTTACCATTTCTATCACAAAATAAAAGCATGATTTTATTACCTTTAAATTAATTTGATGGATTCTTCCCATTTTTATTCTGCATAGAATTATTTTTAAAATTAGTGTCGTAAAATAGTTGATCATCAGGAGAATATATTTTTACATTATATAAGGATAATAAAATGTTTCAAATTACTTTTAAATTTTTGAGAGGCCAAATATCTTTCACATCGTATATTTATTTTTATGTAAGTCCAATTAATTTTACTACCATGCTCTTAAATAATTGGGGATATGTTTCTAATTTGGTGGAGTTTCCTTCATATGAATCCAATAAATCTTCCACCTATTACCTCAGTTCCAGGAATTTATTTTCCATCTAATTCAACCAAATTTAGGAAAAATACTTCTGAAGGAAAATATTTTTATTGTATCTCATTCTAGGGATTCAATATCTTCCCTTTATCTAGTATTCCTAACCATTTACCACAATTGATTAGATTCAACTTCAAAATTGTAAATAGAAAGAGTTACTTTTTGATGATATTAATAATCTTCATATATCTTTTCTATAGAATTGATCCATCCCTCAACTATCAATAAGTCAAAAGATCTAATAAATGTTTGCAGGTTTTTTCGCTTAAAATTTTACACCATATACATGTTTCGTTGTAGTTAATCAAGTCATTATCTAACATGGATACCACATCCATTTGTTTCCTATTTCAATTGACCCATCGCGAAAACAATCTACTCAATTCCAATTCAAACCATTCCATGTTACATATTTTGATGGAAATTTTCCTCTTGGTGCCTTCTTAATTCATCTTTTCTATTTCCTTTCAAGAAACCCTTTTTAAACCAACATCGTTTTGATAAAGAAACATGGTAAAATTAAAATTCTATATCTTAACAACCATAAATTAGAATTTCTTAAGTTTAATTTCTTATATAATCCTAATCAATAAAATTATCTAAAGATTATATTTGTTACAACTATAATGAACAAACCTTAACCAATCCTTAAATATTATCTTTATAAATGAATTCATTCTATTTTATTCCTAAATATATTTTTTGGATTATAGTTCTAGAGAATATTTTAATATACATTAAATAAATAAATATTATGTCAAAATTTATAAATTTCCGCTTAGTATCCATTTTTCTACAATACAAAACTTCTAAAATAGGAAAATATTTCTTTCTATAACATATATTCACAATTTTAAACATGACATCATACTTATAAATACTCATCCTTAAAAACCTATGATTTCTTTAATTTGGGATTATCACCAAATTATAATTTAGTTACATATAAAAATAAAGGAATAAAATGTTTATTCTATGAAAACTCATATAAATTTTTAATTTTCAAATTAAACTGTCAAGACCCATCCCATGGGGCTCATGCCATGGCTACCCCAAGCTCGCCTTCTGTAGGCTAGGGGTTTGAGACTATCACCAAAGGAATCAATCCCTAAACTGGGAAGGCATTAACTCTATAACTGTAAACACACACAACATAGCAGACAGCAAGATACAAATCACATTGAAAAATTGTATAACAAGAATGTGCTAAAAGTAAAGGGGCCGAAAATACAAGCCCAACTGTAAAGTACAAGTACAAATGAAAAAGGAAAAAACAGCTGAAAGGTGAAAAGCATCTCCTTGATCATCCACCACAGATCTTACATGAACGGTAGGTATAGATAGCCTTATCAGTACTCCATGTCTGTCAGTCTACTCCGGGTACTGACTCATCATGTGGTCTACCTTCGAGTACCTTCCAGTCCTCGTACACTCAATCTCAGTCAGCGTTGTCCATCTTTTGCATCCAACACAATTTGGTGTGGGCATAGATTGTGTAGGGGTGAGTATAACAATACTCAGTCGGGACCCCGAGACCCTCATGGTCTCTCAAAATCCAACAAGGATAATCCATAGAGTATGAAACCAACAGTTAACCCCACTTACTTATATTCCCATACATATACCTAAGTTATCAATCAATCCATCTCAATCATGAGGAAAACAAATATTTACTAACTCAGCTCACACAGGTATACAACTTTTGTAGAGATATAGAGATGATCAGATGTTGCCACTGAATCATCTATTCTTTCCAACCCACACAAGATCCAGGAATAGAATTCAGAATTGTCGAACCCACATAGAATCCAGAAAGAGTAAACAGAGTTATAAAAACCAAAAAAGATCGAGGAATAGTCCTCGAAGATGTCTAACCCACATAGGATCTAGGAAGAGTTATCAGTGCTATCAAACCCAAACAGGATCCAGGAACATTCGTCAGTGTTGTCAAACCCACACAGGATCCAGGAAAAGTCGTATGTGCTATCGAACCCACATAGGATCCAGGAATGGTCGTCAGTGTATAGCCTTCCCCAGGGTTCCGCACAAATCATGCTTGATTCCAGGAGGGTCCACTCCTCAATCCAAGGTTTGATACATCAGCTTCCAAGAACTAACATGTTAATGTATCCAAAAGATCCGTCTTTCCATAAGAAACTCAACGTGACAAATGGTGCATCAATCGAACGCTCGTTCTGAGAGTTGATGACATTTCTGTTCCAAGGGCCCAGTTGGATTTACGTTTGATCCAACCCGGACATAACCCAACTGTGTCTGAACCTCAAGTGGGGTATACTAAAAAAACATTCACCTTCCAATGTTACCGTCACCATAGATGGTTATTCAATCGGATTACCGTAGCTCAAGTTATGGGTGAAAGTATGGAAATAGGTCAAAACGGGTATGGGTCCGGTCCGACCCAATTGGACCGAACTAGCCCGACCTGGGTTCGGACTGGGGTCTGACCCAGTCCGCTAGGATAGCTCATCCGACAAGAATGGTTCGGCCCACGAGGGAGGCCCGACCCATGCTGGCGGCCCGACCGGCACTGGGTTCGGCCCGCACTGGGTGCGGCTCATGCTGGGTCTGGCTCGACGGCCCGCGCTGGGTCTGGCCTGGTGGTCGGCGCTAGGTCTGGCCTGGTGGCCCGCAAGGTCTTCCCTTGTGGCGTCTAGGGGTGAAGTTGTGCCCCCGGATCCCGAACAGCTTAGCCGTTTGGGTGATTTTCCAAAACTAGTGCCACATGGCACCAGTCCACATCACGCGGGACCCAATGAGGGGTCCCGCTCCTCCCGGCTGACTGAGTAGCCAAACTCCCCCCACACAGCTCCATTACACCGTGCCTCCTCTGGCGACTAGGCGGCTCGGGTAGCCTATCTTCCTCGTGGTCGGCCATGTACCGATCGTTTTTGCACCACAGTGGCCAGGGGCTGCGGCCCTCTTGTGCTCCACCACGCTGTGCGGTTGCGCCACGCCTTCTCCGGTGACCCAGCGGCTCATGCCGCTGATTTCCTTCATGGTCGAGCTTGCACCAGCTGCTGCTGCACCATTGCAGTACGTCATCCTTGGGTTACTCCTCCAGTGCTGCGGTTTTTCTGCCACCATCCATGCATTGATGATTCTCGCTCCATCCGCCAGCAAACTTTCTGTGGGTCACCAGATGAGTTCTAGTGGCCCGATTATCATTCCGGAATAAGACACACACTTCTCAGGATGTCACATTCGATCAATAACCATTGTTTACAAGTAACTCTCATCTCGGTCTCATGCCACGTTTAACGTCAAACTCCAAAAACTAGTTGGAGGTGTCGTGCCAAGTTTGTTCAGCCCACACCCTCCGCGTCAGGGTGATAGCATACGTTTTTGATTTATAATCCACGATTGAAAATGAAAAACGATAAATAAAGAAAAGTTTGAACCCCTACCTTTTTTATTGATCGTTGAAGAAGTCGTGGAAAGGCGGGCATGGATTCATTGTAGGAAAACCTATCTTACTTCGAGGAGGTTCCGATAAAGGAAGTCGAAGTGGGGATTGAGGTCAATGTTCTTTGATGGTTGGAGCATCCTTCATTAGTGGGACATCTTCTTCACTGGGAGCCTTCTCTCATGTTCTCCCAAAAAAAATGCCAACCAAAACAATATATTAATCTTACCTATTATTTAATCGTTGGCACATAATTCAAAAAGATACAAATTAACTAATTGATGTGCTCAATTAATTAATTGAGAGGATTTGTCACCATAAAGTGGGGAGCTCAAGAGGTTTCCCCCCACTTAATGGAGAGTTCAAGAGGTTTCAACCTTGGGTGGTCCCCACCAAAACAAAAATGAAGAGTAGGTTAGGTTCTGGTGGGCCCCACCAACATAACCCCTCATGGGAGGTAAAGGTATGGTGGTCCCCACCTCCAACATCCACCAAGTGGTTATAACAAATAAAATAGAATAAGATATGCACTTATTTTATTTTATTATTCCCACGTAAAACCCAAAAACTAACTTTTATTCCTGACAATCTGTCGTCGAGGAGAAAGTATTCTTAAGCGAATATCAGCACTGCGAGTTCAACTGTGCCCCCATATTTCAATTCCGAGCACCAGTTCAAATGTTTTAAAAACCCGTTTGTACGTTTACTAAACGTACACAAATAAAACTTCAGAAATTGATTTCGGGCACACCGCGCCTCGAAATCATGCACTGTCAGTTTTCACGGACTCGTAAAATTCCCATGTATTTAAGAAATAAATTTCCACAGAAATTCCAGGTCTTTACATTCTCCCAACTTCAGGGCTTTACATCCCCATAATCTAAAACTCGAACTAAGGGAACAAATGGGGGTATTGAGCACGCATCTGAGCCTCCTGCTACCATGTTCCCTCCTAGAGGTTCCCATGCTAACAATGAAAGCGCACCAGAGGTATCGACCATCCACAAAGGACCAGCTCCTATCGATCCTCAATCTCCACTGGAACCTCCCTCAATGTTTCCCCATCGTTGATGTCCAACGCCCCATGGTCGATGATGTGAGGAGGTTCATGTACGTATATCCTCAGCTGGGATACATTGAAGATGTCATGAACCCAGTGCAACTGAGGTGGAAGAGCTAAGTGGTATGCCACCTCACCAACTCCACTAAGGAACTGAAAAGATCCAGTCAAACGTGGAGATAACTTGTCGCCTCATCCAAATTTCTATAATCCTTATCGAGGTGAGACCCGTAGAAATACATTGTCTCCATCCTCGAACTCTAAAGGTCTCCATCTCCAATCAGAATATGAATTCTCTCTGCTATGTGTAGTCTTCATCTTCTCCTGGATGATTTTTACCATCTCTCTGGTAGCTCGTACCATCTTTGGTCCCACTAGTACTGACTCCCCAGGGTCAGTCCATCAAATGGGTGATCTGCAAGGTCTCCTATACAATGGCTCAAAAGCTTCCATCCTGATTGTGGAGTGATAGCTGTTGTTGTAGGAAAACTCCACCAAAGGTAAGTGATCCTCCCAGCTGTGACTGAAGTCAAGGACGCAAGGACACAACATGTCCTCGAGGATCTGAATGGTCCACTCAGTCTGAAAATCCGTCTGAGGATGGAATGCGGTGCTCAAATGAAGCTGTATCCCAAAAGCCTCCTGCAACCCCTTCCATAGCCGGGAAGTAAACTGTGGCTCACGATCAGAGAAAATAGAATAAGGTACTCCATGTAGCCGCACAATCTCATACACATAGAGGCATCCCAAGCTCTCTACTAAACCCTGCACTCTGATTAGTATGAAGTGGGCCGACATGGTGAGTCGGTAAATGATCACCCCAATCGAGTCATGGCCCTTGGATGTTTGTGGAAGACCAATCATGAAATCCATCGATATCCCACCCACTTCCAATATGGGACATCAAAAGGCTAAACCAAGCCTTCTAGTACCTGATGCTCTGCCTTCACTTGCTGACAAGTGAGGCATCGAGAGGCATATTCAACTACTTCTTTCTTCATACATGTCCACCAGTGATGTCATCTAAGTTACTGGTACATCTTCATCACTCTTGGTTGTAACGATAGAGGGGATGTGTGGAACTCCCTCAACACTTCTTCCTAAAGTTCCACTGGTACCAAGGTACGTCTTTTGAATAGGATGATGTGCTCCCCAACTTCGGAAAATACATCAGGTGCCTGCCTTGTGGATATCTAATCACGTCGTGTCTCGCAGTCAACACCTCCACGTTGTGCCTCCGTGACTTTCTTAAGAAGTTGGGGAGTGACTGTAAGAGAATTCATAAATGATGCTCCATCTCTATCCACAACGCATATCTACAAAGCTTCCAACTGCTCCGTCACCTCTCCTAGTAGCTATATACTATATCATCTGCTTAGTGCATCTGCAACAATGTTCCCCTTCTCAAGAGTATAGACTATCTCAAAGTCATAGTCCTAGAGGAACTCAAGCCAACATCGTTGTCTCATGTTTAAGTCCTTCTGAGAGATGATATACCATAGACTGTAGTGGTCAGAGTAAAATGTGAAACGCTCACCCATCATATAGTGCCACCACAACGTCAAGGTGAAGACCACTGCCGCTAACTCTAGGTCATGTGTAGTGTAGTTCTACTCAAGCTGTCTCTTCTACTGAGAACTATATGTGATCACTGCTTTCTCCTGCATCAGGACACACCTGAGTCCAGTCCCTGAAATGCCACAGAAGACTATATACCCTATTCCCTCCTCTGGAAGCCTAAATGTGGGGGGCACTAGTCAGCCTCTACCTCAACTCTTAAATGTTGTTCTAGAATCTCTCCGACCACACGAAGGGTTGTCCCTTATTTGTTAAGGATGATAGTGGTGCTGCAACTCTGGAGAAGTATACAACGAACCTCTGGTAGTAACTAGCCAAACCCATAAATCTTCGTACCTCCGTCACACTCTTGGGTGCCTCCCAAGAATGTATGGCCTCAATCTTCATGGAATCTACTGCAACTCCAGCCTTTGAGATGGCGTGTACCAAGGAGTGAACCTCTCGGATCCAAAACTGGCACTTTGGGAGCTTACCATAAAGCTGGTGCTCTCGGAGTGTTTCTAGTATAACCTGCAAATGGTAGGAATGCTCCTAAGTAGTCGAGTAGATCAGAATTCTGTTGGTGATGACTTCGACAACCCTATCAAGGTAAGGTTAGAAAATACTATTCACGAGTCTCATTAACATTGCAAGAGTGTTGGTTACGCTGAAAGGCATAACCAAGAACTTTTATTGTCTGTATCGATATCTGAAGGTCGTCTTCTGCACATCCTCATCTCAAACTCTGTGCTGGTGATAGCCTGATCTGAGGTCTATCTTCTAGATCCATGGTGCTCCCTTCAACTGATCAAAGAGGTCTTTAATCCTCGGGAGTGGGTACTTGTTCATCACGGTCACCTGGTTTAGGCGATGGTTGTCAACACAAAGCCTCAAGCTCCCATCCTCTTTCTTGGAAAACAGAATTAGGGATGCCCAGGGAGAAACAGTGTGCCGGATGAACCCCTTCCCCTGGAATTCCTCCAACTGTACCTGCAGCTCACGAAGCTCAGTGGGAATAATCTGATATTCTGGCATAGATATCGGTGTTGTCCCTGGGTACAGGTCAATGTAAAAGTCAACCTATCTATGAGGAGGTAGACCTGGAACATTATCATGGAAAACATTCGCGTACTGATCCACCACTATAGGATAGCTAGAACTCTCCGCATCAACTGCTCCGTGGGTAAGCTAGGCCAGCTGTTGTGTGGTCGGCTGCACCCTCCTTTGAGTAAGTATATCATGCACTGTAAAGGCTCTCTTCTCACCAGTGATGTTGAACCTGGTCCCATCCGTATGGACACACTACACTTCTAGACCAATACAATAGATCTGATCATGGATTTTAGATAATCATTCCATTCCCATGATGAAGTCATAAGGCCTCGACGCCGCTACTAGGTGATCCCAGCCAAATCGCTCCCCTCCTAGAGTAAGCTCACAATGCCGGCACTAGTGAAAAATCGTCGAACTTTCTCCCATAGGAATATCTATCCTTAAGGATTGAGCCAACGTCTCTGTTGGAATCTCCAAGATCCAAATGAGGGCAGTGGAAATGAAAGAGTGACTGGCACCGATGTCTATAAGAACTTCAGCTAAGGTGGAGTAGACACACATCGTACATCAGATCATCTCTAGAGCACCATGATTGTAAGACTCAGCTTCCTGAAGCTGATCTCTCACTTTTCCACCTGATCCCTGCAGTCGGGGAGGACTTCTTGGTGGTGGTGGTGGTAACACCTCATAATGTCGTCCATCGCCAGCTGCATGACCAGTTCCTCTACCACCTCCACCTGTTCTCTGTGGATCGCCTCGATCGAACCTCTGCCTCTGCCTGGGAGGTCCCTCAATTTTCTGCAGATCGTTGGAACGGTGGGTTGGACAGTCACGAGCCATGTGACCCTGCCCACTGCATGTGAAACACTTCTCGTTATTCGATTGACTGGCTCTGTCTTGTGTGCCTCAAACAACCGAAACTGTGTCCTGAGGTCGTCCATCAGATGGTCTAGTCCGCTTGGACCTCTGCAACATATGTATGATGCTTTCTGCAGAAGACTCTGCTACGTGATGCCTGGTGGTGGCTCTCACTGCTAGTGACTGATCAGCAAGGAAACTCTCCACTATGAGGGCTCACTCCATCACCCCTGCCTACATCGGAATGCTAAGGGAAATCATCAAAGCCCTAATCTCTCACATGAGCCCTTGGTCGAAGGTCCAGGCCCTGAAGAGTTGGTCTCGTACTATATCTGTTGAGTAGTGAGAGTGGTCGGTGAACCTCACTGAGTATTGTGCCACCGTCGTGCTACCCTGATGTAGATGAAGTATATCCTATATCTGCACCCCACGTAGGGTGGCTGGGAAAAACTCCACACGAAACAGGCTCTCGAAGACTTCCCAGAGTACTGTCACCTCGTAATGCACCTGGAGCATCAGGCTCCACCATCTGCCTATTGGGGCCTGAAAAAGACTTGCAGAAAAGAACACCATAAGGTCGAATAGTGTCCATATCAGTCTGAAGACTCTCACCACAACCTCCATCCAATCCTCAGCTACCTGTGGGTCCACCTCACCAATGTACCTGGGCGGCCCCTGGTGGTGGAACACATGCAATGTGCTCAGGAGGCGTTAACTCTCTACTGCTGGGGATGATGGCATCGGTGGCCCAACGGGTAGGGGTACCACTGGTGCCTCTACTGTGATAGAGCCCTAAATTGAGGCCTCATTGCTCGGTGGGCTGCCATATCATACAAAGCCTGAAACTATGGATGGCTATCTACGTGGGGCTATCCTGAAAAGAAACAGGCATTCCACGGTCAATAAGTTATACTTTGTGAGATGACTCAATGAGATCATTATGAAAACTCTTAAAACACACACACAATCATTATTATTGTGCACTGAGTTAGAAATCAGAAGTCACCATCCTGGTGTATGGATACGTCATCCGCCGCACCAACTCTGGACTCCCTGGACTGAAAACCACACTCACTACACTTAACACTATTGCATCATATAAAAGATTAGAGTCCTAAGTTCTACGGTAGAACCGACTCCTCTGATACCAATTTTTCACGACCCGTCCCCCGAGGCCCGTGCCGTGACAACCCCAAGCCTGCCTTCCATAGGCTAGGGGTTGGCAACTAGCTCCAAAGGCGTGAATCCCTAAACTGGGAAGGCATTGCCTCTTTAACTGTAAACCCACACAACAAAGCACACAGCTGGATACAAATTTCTAAATAAGAGTGTATAACAAGAGGGTTCTAAAAGTAAAGGGGCTGTAAATACAAGCCCAACTATAAATTACAAGTACAACTGAAAAGGAAAAAACAACTGAAAGGTGCAAATAATCTCCTAGATCATCCACCACGGATCCTACCTAAAGGGTAGGTACAACTAGCCTCCACATCACTCCACATATGTCAGTATCCTCTTGGGACCGACTCGCCATGAGGTCCACCTCCGGGTACCATCCAGTCATTATACAATCAGCCTCGGTCAATGTTTTCCATCGTATGCATCCAGAAAAATGAGGTGCGGGCATAGCCCGTGCAGTGGTGAGTATAAAAATACTCATTAAGGACCCTGAGAACCTCAAGTTCTCTCAAATTACACCATGTATAATCCACAGAGTATGAAATCAACAGATGACCCCACTAAGGTATATGCCCATACATATACGTAAGATATCAAGTAATCCATCTCAATCATGAAAAAACTCAAAGTAACTGACTCATCTCACATAGGAATACAACTTCTATAGAGATATAGAGATGATCATATGTAGCCACTGAATCATCAATTCTTTCAAACCCACACAGGATCCAGGAACAAAATTTAGAACTATCGAACCCACACAGGATCCATGAATATTAAATGGAGCTGTCAAACCCACACATGATCCAGGAATAGTCCTCGAAGCTGTCGAACCCATACAGGATCTAAGAACAGTCGTCAGTGCTATTGAACCCTGGCAAGATCCAGGAACAGTCATCGGTGCTGTCGAACCCACAAAAGATCCAGGAACAGTCGTCAGTGCACAGCCAGCCACAAGGTTCCGCACAAATCATGCTTGATTCTGGGAGGGTCCGCTCCTCTATCCAATTATCGATACATAAAATGCCACAATTTCCCATGTTTATGTATCCAAAAGATACGTCTGTCCATATGAAACTCAACACAATAGACGGTGTGTCAATCGGATGCCCGGTCTGAGAGTTATTGGCATTTCCGTTTCGAGGACCCGGTTGGATTTACGTTCGATCCAACCTGGGCATACCCCAACTGTGTCAAAACATCGACTGGGTTATAAAAAAATAATGGTCTACTTCCAAGTATTCCATCTCCATAGACGGTTCATCAATAGGATGCTCGTAGCTTATGTTACGGGAAAAAGTATGGAAACATGCCAAAATGGGTCCGGGTCTGGACTGGGGTCCGACCAAGTCCACGTGAATGGCCCGACTTGTGAGGGTGGTTCGGCCTGCGAGGGTGGCCTGGCCCACATCGGTAGCTCGGCCCATGCCGGTGGCCCGACCTGTGCTTGGTTCGGCCCGCGCTGGGTCCGGCCCAGTGGCCAGCACAACTGGCGGCCTGTGGGGTCCACCCTAGCTGCGTCCAGGGGGAAGCCGCGCCCCCTAGATCCAAAATGACTTAGTCATTCGATTGATTTCCCAAAACCGGTCACATGTGGCATTGGTCGGCGTCACGCGGGACCCAGTGTGGGGTCCCACTCCTCCCGGCTGGCCAAGCAGCTCCGTTGCGCCGCACCTCCTCCGACGACCCAGTGGCTCGAGCCATTGATCTTCCTCACGGCCAGCCTTGCACCGGCCGCCATTGCACCGCCGCGACCGGGGGTCATGGCCCCATTGTGCACCAACACACGGTGCGGTTGTGTTGCGCCTTCTCGAGCGACCCGCTGGCTCTGGCCATCAGTTTCCTTCGCGTTTGGGCTTGCGCCAGCCGCCTCTACACCGTCGCGGTCTGTCGGCTACGTGTTACTCCTTTGGTAGCACGGCTGCACCGCCGCCAACCCTGCGGTGACGATTGTCGCTCAATCCATCAGAAAACTTTCCACGGGTCACCGGACGAGTTTCGGTGGCCCGATTCTCATTCCGGAAGATGTTGCGCACTTCTCAAGATGTCACCTTCGATCTGCAACCATTGTTGATGAGTAACGCACATCCCTCTCTCATGTCGCGTTTAATTTAAAACCTCGCAAATTAGAAGGAGGGGTCGGGTCATGTTGGTTCAGCCCACACCCCCTATGTTAGGGTGATAGAAAGAAACTTTGATTTATAATCCATGACGTAAAACGAAGAATGAGGAACAAAGAAAAGACCAAACCCCTGCATTTGTTTATTGATCGTTGACAAAGTCGCAGAAAGGCAGACATTGATTCATTGTATATGGATGCGTACTACGTCTAGGAGGCTCTAAGGAAGGAAGTCGAAGTTGGGATCGAGGTCGATGTTCTTCGTCAGTTGGATCATTCTTCATCAGTGCAACACGTTCTTCACTGGGAGCCTACTACCATGTTCTCCCAAAAACAAATTCCAACCAAAACAATAGATTATTATTACCTATTTTTTATTCATTGGAACATAATTTAAAAAGTTTCAAATTAATTAATTGATGTACTCAATTAATTAATTGAGTGGATTTGTCACCATAAAGAGGGGAGTTCAAGAGGTTTCTTCCCACTTAATGGGGAGTTCAGGAGGTTCCAACCTTGGGGGTCCACAACAAAGTAAATATTAAGAGGAGGGTAGGTTAGGGTGGGCCCCACCACCATAACCTTTCATGGGAGGTTAAGGTGTGGTGGTCCCCACCTCCAACTTCTACATGGTGGTTATAGAAAATAAAATAAATTAAGATATGCACTTATTTTATTTTATTATTCCCACGTAAAACACAAACACTAACTTTTATTTTGGATGATCTACCGTCGAGGTGAAAGTCTTCTTAAGAGAATATCGGCGATGCGAGTTCAACGGTGCCCTCAGATTTCAATTCCGACCACCAGTTCTAATGTTTTAAAAACCCATTCATATGTTTACTAAACATACCTAAAGAAAACTTTAGAAATTGATTCTGGGAACACCAAGCCTCGAAATCATGCACCGTCAGTTTTCACGGACTCGTAAAATTTCCATTTATTTAAGAAAAAAAATTCCACAGAAATTTAGGGTCTTTAAATTCTCCCCACCTAGGGCTTTACGTCCCCATAATCTACAACTCGAACTAAGGGAACAAATGGGGGTATTGAGAACGCATCTGAGCCAGCTGCTCTCATGTGCTCTCCTGGAGGTTCCCATGCTGCCAATGAACGCGCACCAGAGGTATCGACCGTCCATGAAGGAACTGCTCCTTTTGATCCTCAATCTCTGGTGGAACCTCCATAAAATTCTCCCCATCATCGATGCCCAACTCCCCATGGTCAATGATGTGAGAAGGTTCATGCACGTATCTCCTCAGTTGGGATATGTCGAAGACGTCATGCACCTGGTGCAACTGAGCTGGAATATCTAAGTGGTATGCCACCTTGCCAACTCCGCTGAGGAACTGAAAAGGTCCAATGAAACATGGAGATAACATGCCGCCTCGGCCAAATTTCTGTAATCCTCATTGAGGTGAGACATGTAGAAATATGTGGTCTCCATCCTCGAACTCTAAAGTTCTCAGTCTCCTATCATAATATGACTACCGTCTGATCTATGCAGTTTTCATCCACTCCTGGATGATCTGATCCTTCTCAGTGGTAGCTCGTACCATCTCTGGTCCCACTAGTGCTGACTCCCTAGGGTCAGTCCATCATAAGGGTGATCTGCAAGGTCTCCCATACAAGGCCTCAAAAGGTTCCATCCCGATGGTGGACTGATAACTGTTGTGGTAGGAAAACTCCACCTAAGGTAAGTGATCCTCCCAGCTGCGACCGAAGCCGAGGGCACAAGCACACAACATATCCCTGAGGGTCTGAATGGTCGACTAATTTTGAACATCCGTCTGAGGATGGAAGGCAGTTCTGAAATGAAGCTGCTTCTCAAAAGCCTCCTACAACCCCTTCCATAGCCGGAAAGTAAACCGTGTGTCACGATCGAAGACAATAAAAAAAGGTACTCTATGTAGCCGCACAATCTCATACACATAGAGGTGTCCCAAGCTCTCTTCTTAACCCTGCTCTCTGATTAGTAAGAAGTGGGCCAACTTGTTGAGTCTGTCAATGATCACCCAAATCAAGTCATGACTCTTGGATGTTCATGGATGACCCATCATTAAATACATGGATATCCCATCCCACTTCCACTCTGAGACCTCAAAAGGCTGAACCAAGCTAGCTGGTACCTGATGCTCCGCCTTCACTTGCTGACAAGTTAGGCATCGAGAGACATATTAAGCTACTTCTTTCTTCATACATGGCCACCAGTGCTATCATCTAAGGTCATGATTCATCTTCATCACTCTTGGATGTACCGGTAGAGGGGATGTGTGTAACTCCCTCAAAAATTCTTAATGAAGTGCCACTGGTACCTAGGTACGTCTTCTGAATAGGATGACGTGCTCCCCACCTTCAGAAAATACATCAGGTGCCTACCCTGTGGATATCTAAGCACGTCGTGTCTCACAGTCAACGTCTCCACGCTGTGCCTCCCTAACTTGATTTAGAAGTAGGGGAGTGACTGTAAGAGAAATAAGAAATGAATCTCCATCCTTATCCACAAAGAATATCTACAGAGTGGCCAGCTGCTCCGTCACCTCTCCTAGTAGTTGCAAACCAGATCTTCAGCTGAGTGCATCTGGAACAATGTTCCCCTACTAAGGAGTATAGACTATCTCAAAGTCATAGTCCTAGGGGAACTCAAGCCAATGTTGTTGTCTCATGTTTAGGTCCTTCTGAGAGAAGATATACCTGAGACTCCAGTGGTCAGAGTAGAATGTGAAATGATGTCCCATCAGATAGTGTCACCACATCTTTAAGGTGAAGACCACTGCTGCTAACTCCAGGTCATGGGTAGCGTAGTTTTGCTCTTGTTGTCTCAGCTGCCGAGAACTATATGTGATCACTGCTTTCTCTTACATCTGGACACACCCGAGTATGGTCCCTGAGCAGTCACAATAGACTCCATACCCTATGCCTTCCTCTGGGAGCCTCATGATAGGGGCACTAGTCAGCCTCTGCCTCATCTCTTGAAATTTTTGTTGGAATCTCTCCGACCACACGAAGGATTACCCCTTTTTTGTCACGACTGATAGTGGTGCTGCAAATCTATAGAAATCTGGAACGATCCTCTGGTAGTAACCATCCAAACCCAGAAAACATTGTACCTCTGTCACACTCCTTGGTGGATCCCAAGAATGTACCTCCTCAATCATCATGGGATCCACTGCAACTCCAGCCTCCGATATGACGTGTACCACGAAGTCAACCTCTCGAATTCAAAACTGGAACTTCGAGAGCTTACCATAAATCTGGTGCTCTTAGAGTGTTTCTTATACTACCTGCAAATGGTAGGAATGCTCCTCAGTAGTCGAGTAGATTAGAATGCTGCTGATGAAGACTAAGACAAAGACATCGAGGTCAGGCATGAAAATCCTGTTCATGAGTCCCATGAACACTGCTGGATTGTTGGTTATGATAAAAGGAATAACCAAGAACTCGTAGTGTCCGTATAGATATCTGAAGGCCGTCTTCTACACATCCTCATCTCGAAATCTAAGCTGGTGATAGCCTGATTGGAGATCTATCTTCTAGAACCACGATGCATCCATCAACTGATCAAAGAGGTCGTCAATCCACGGGAGTGGGTACTTGTTATTCACGGTTACCTGGTTTAGGCGACGGTTGTCAACAAAAAGCCTCAAGCTCCCATCCTCCTTCTTGGAAAATAGAATTGGGGATGCCCAGAGAGAAATACTTGGCTTGATGAATCCCTTCCCTTGCAAGTCCTCCAGCTATATCCGCAACTCATGAAGCTCAGTGGGAGAAATCGATATGATGGCATAGATATCGGTGTTTCCCCTAGGTACATGTCAATGTAAAAGTCAACCTCTCTGTGTGGAGGTATACCTGGAAAATCATCATGGAAAACATTCGCGTACTGGTCTACCACTACAGGATAGCTCAGACTCTCCGCATCAACTGCTCCGAGGGGTAAGGCAGGATAACTGATGAGTGGTCGGTTGCACCCTCCTCTGAGTAAGTCTTTCATGCCCTACAAAGGCTCCCTTCTCACCGGTGAAGGTGAACTTGGTCCCATCCGTGTGGACACACAACACTTTTGTCCTAATATAGTAGATCTGAGCATGGATTTTAGATAACCAGTCTATACCGAAGATGACGTCATAAGGCCTTGACGCCGCTACTAGGTGATCCCAGCCGAATATCTCTCGTCCTTGAGTAAGCTCACAATGTCGGCACCAGTGCAAAATCATCGAATCTTCTCTCATAGGAATCTCAAGAGGTAATGATCAATCCAACGACTCTGTTGGAATCTCCAAGCTCCGAATGAGGGAAGTGGCAATGAAAGAGTGACTGACACCTCTATCTATAAGAACTGCAGCTAAGGTGGAGTAGACATAGATCATACATTGAATCATCTCCAGAGCGCCATGATTGTAAGCCTCAGCTGCCTGGAGATGAGCTATCGCTTTTCCACCTTCTCCCTATGGTTGGGGAGGACCATATGGTGGTGGTGGTGGTAACACCTCGTAACGTCGTCCATCGCCAGCTACATGGCCAGCTCCTCTTTCACGTCCACCAATTCCTTGCAGATTTCCTCAATCGAACCTCTACCATTACCTTGGAGGTCCCTCAACTGTCTGCTGATCATCCGAATGGCGGGTTGGACAGTCACGATCCATGTGACCCTACCTGCCGCATGTGAAACACTACTCATTCCTTAAATGATTGGCTCTGTATCGTGTGCCTCGAACAACCGAACCCATGTTCTGAGGTCATCCATCGGATGGTCTGGTCCACTTGGACCTCTGAAACATCTGTCTGCTGCTTGCTGTAGAAGACTCTGCTATGTGACGCCCGGTGGTGGGTCTCACTGCTGGTGACTGCTCATCAAGGAAACTCTCTCCTACGAGGGATTTCTCCATCACCCCTGCCTATGTCAGGATGCTAAGGGAAATAATCGAAGCCCTGATCTCTCTCCTGAGCCCCTGCTCGAAGGTCCGGGTCCTGAAGAATGGGTCTCGTACCATATTTGTGGAGTAGTGCGAGTGGTCGATGAACCACTCTAATTATTGTGCCACTATCATGATACCCTAATGTAGATGAAGTGGCTCTTATATCCTCACCACATGTAGGGTGGCTTGGAAAAACTCTATCCGAAACAAGCTCTCAAAGTCTGCTTAGAGTACTGTCACCTCGTTATGCACCTGGAGCATCAGGCTCCACCATCTGCCTGCTACGGCCTGAAAGAGACTCGCGGAAATGATCACCATAAGGTATAATAGTGACCCTACTAGTCTAAAGACTCTCACCACGGCCTCCAGCCAATCCTCAGCTACCTACGGGTCCATCTCACCCATGTACCGGGGCGGCCTCTAGTGCTTGAACTCGTGCAATGTGCTTAGGTGGCATTCACTCTCTGCTGTTGGGGAGGGTGGCATCGGTGTCCCAACCGGTAGTTGTACCACTGGGGCCTCCACTGTGATAGGGCCCTACACCGAGGCCTCGTCGCTCAGTGGGCTGCCATCTCATACAAAGCCTAGAACCCTAGATGGATGTCTACGTGGGAATATCATGAAAAAATAGGTGTGCCACGGTCAATAAGTTAAACATTGTGAGCTAATTCAAATAGATCACTATGAAAACTCTTAAAACACACACGTAATCAGTATTTTCGTGAACTGAGTCAGAAATAAGAAGTCAGGGTACTAGTGTATGTATACGTCAGCCACTGCACTAACTCTGGACTCCCTGAACTGAAAACCACACTCAATACACATAACATTATTTCTTCACAGAAAAGATCAGACACCTAAGTTCTGCAGTAGAACCGACTCCTTTAACACCAATTTATCATGATCTGTCCCCCAGGGCCCATGCTAGGACTACCCCAAGCCTGCCTTCCATAGGCTAGGGGTTTCCAACTTCCACCAAAAGCATAAATCCCTAAACTAGGAAGGCATTGCCTCTATAACTGTAAACACACACAACAAAGCACACATCTGGATACAAAAGAATAAGTAAAAGTGTATAAGAAGAGGGTGCTAAAAGTAAAGGGGCCGGAAATACAAGCCCAAATATAATGTACAAGTAAAACTGAAAAGAAAAAAGCAACTAAAATGTGAAAAAAAGCTCCTGGATCATCCACCACGGATCCTCTATAGAGGGTAGGTACAGATATCCTCCTTTGCACTCCACGTCTGTCAGTCTCCTCTGGGTACCGACTCATTGTGAGGTCCACCTCCGGGAACCTTACAGTCCTCATACACTCAGCCTTGGTCAGTGTTGTCCATCGTCTGCATCCAAAAAAATAAAGTGCGGGCATAGCCCGTGCTGGGGTGAGTTTAATGATACTCAGTAAGGACCCCGAGACACTCAAGGTCTCTCAAAATCCCCCAAGGATAATAGACAGAGTATGAAATCAACAGATAACCCCACATAGGTATATTCCCATACATATACCTAATTTATCATGTAATCCATCTTAATCATGAAGAAAACACAAATTTACTGACTCATATCACACAGGTATACAACATTTTTAGAGAGATAGAGATGATTAGATGTAGCCACTTAGTCATCTATTCTGTTGAACCCACACAGGATCCAGGAACAGAATTTAGAACTTTTGAACCCATATAGGATCCATGAACATTATATGGAGCTGTTTAACCCACACAGGATCCAATAATAGTCATAGATTCTGTCTAACCCACACAGGATCCAGAAATAGTCAAACCCACACAGGATCCAGGAACAGTCGTCAGTGCATAGCCAGCCACAGGGTTCCGTTTTTCTTGATTCCGGGAGGTTCCGCTCCTCAATCCAAGTGTCGATACACCAAATTCCATAATGTACCATGTTTATGTATCCAAAATATATGTCTTTCAATAAGAAACTTAAAGCAATAGAATGTGCGTCAATCGAGCACCCGGTATGAGAGTTATTTGCATTTCCGTTTCGAGGGGCCCGGTTGGATTTACATTCAATCCCACCTGGGCATACCCCAACTATGTCCAAACCTCGAGTGGGTTATACCAAAATAATGGTCTACTTCCAAGGTTTCCATCGCTGTAGATGGTTCGTCAATCGGATGCTCGTAGCTCATGTTACGGGAAAAAGTATGGAAATAGGCCAAAACGGGTCCGGGTCCGGATTAGGGTCCGACCCAGTCTGCGGGGACAGCCTAGCCCACGAGGGTGGTCCAGTCTACGAGGGCGGACTCGCCCGCGTGGGTGGGCCAGCCCACACACGAGGCCCGACCCGCGCTGGGTCCGGCCCGCACTGGCTCCGGCCCGGTGGCCCACGCTGGGTCCGGCCCGCGCTGGGACTATCCCGATGGGCCGCATAGCTGGTAGCCCACAGGGTCTTCCCTATCCGCAACAAGGGTGGAATCCGCGCCCCTGGATCCAAAAGGTCTTAGTCATTCGATTGATTTCCCAAAATCGGCCCCACGTGGTGCTAGTCCGCATCACGCAGGACCCAATGAGGGGTCCCACTCCTCCCGGCTAGCCGAGCGGCGACGTTCCGTCGCGCCTCCTCTGGTGACCCAGCGGATCGGGCCGGTGGTCTTCCTCACGGCTGGCCTTGCTCCTGCCGCTGTTGCACCGCTGCGACAAGGGGTTGTGGCCCCCATGTGCACCACTGCGCGGCGCGGTTGCGCTATGCCTTCTCGGGCAACCTGCTGGCTCGGCCCACCGGTTTCCTTCTCGGCTAGGCTTGCGCCAGCCGCCGCTACACCGTCGTGGTCTATCAGCTATGGGTTACTCCTCCGGAAGTGCGACTATGCCGCCGACATCCATGCGATGATGATTGTTCCTCAAAACATTTGAGAACTTTCTGTGGGTCATCGGACGAGTTCCGGTGGCCCGATTCTCATTCCAGAAGATGTCGTGCACTTCTTGGGACGTCACCTTCGATCTGAAACCATTGTTGACGAGTAACGATCATCCTTGTCTCATGATACGTTTAACTTCAAACTCCACAAAGTAGAAGGAGGGGTCGGGCCGTGTTTATTCGGCCCACACCCCCCACCTTAGGGTGATAGCATGCAGCTTTGATTTATAATCCATGACGTAAAACGAAGAATGAGAAACAAAGAAAAGTTTGAACCCATGCCTTTGTTAGTTGATCGCTGATGAAGTCACGGAAAGGAGGACATCGATTCGTTATAGATGAATTTGTACTACATCTAGGAGTTTCCGAGGAAGTAATTCCCAGTCAGGATCGAGGTCAACGTTCTTCGTCGGTTGGATCATTCTTAATCAGTGGAACACGTTCTTCGCTGGGAGCCTTCTCCCATGTTCTCCCAAAAACAAATGCCAACCAAAATAATAGATTATTCTTACCTATTATTTAATCATTGGCACATAATAAAAAAAGATTAAAATTAATTAATTGATGTGCTCAATTAATTAATTGAGAGGATCTGTCACCATAAAGTGGGGAGCTCAAGAGGTTTCTTCCCACTTAATGGGGAGTTCAAGAGGTTCCAACCTCGGGTGGTCCACAACAAAATAAATATGAAGAGGTTGTTAGGTTTGGGTTGGCCCCACCACCATAAACTCTCATGGGAGGTTAAGGTGTGGTGGTTCCCACCTCCAACTTCCACATGGTGGTTATAACAAACAAAATAAAATAATACATGCACTTATTTTATTTTTTTATTCCCACATAAAACCCAAAAATTAAGTTTTATTCCTGACTATCTGCCATCAAGGTGAAAGCCTTCTTAAGTGAATATCAGTGCGGCGAGTTCAATGGTTCCCTAAGATTTCAATTATGAGCACCGGTTCAAAAGTTATAAAAACCCATTCATACGTTTACTAAACGTACTTGAACCGAACTTCAGAAATTGATTCCGGGCACACCAGGCTTTAGTTTAAACATAAAAACATTAGATTACCTTGTAAATTCCAAATATTTCTATAAAAACTAACAGAAAGAATAGATAAATCATATTGGAATCTTGGGAAATGAATTTAATGTAACTTTAATAATCACACATAAAAATGGGATTACATACCCAATAAATTACAATATTCTTTTAGAATAAACCTAACTGTTATCTCAGTCCATTTACCTAATGCAATGGAAATATATATATATTGAACCCATCATCAAGAGCTATATCTGGATCACACATCATCATGATATATATAGGTCTTACCCATCATCATAAAAAATTTCCCATAATCATAAAATAATCATATAGCTTGAAATATTTCAGTTCAATCATCATAATAAAAGACAATATTTGTTATATCCATATAAAAACATTTCAGGTTATTAAAATATAAATTCCATTATAAAAAATCTTTTTGAAAATACCTAAAAAAGTTGAGGAGGGGTTTTTCATGAATAGAAAATGAAATATTTTAGAGGAATCCAGACATAAAATAATGGTTATATTTGTTGGAAATCCATTTTCATCATATATATTAAAAAAACCATTATTTTTTTCCTTTTGATGAAAATTTCTACACAAATATATAAATTTATTCCTTTTAAACACACGTGAAAGAAATGTAAAAGTGGAATAAAATATTATTTATAATTTATTTATCTACATATAAATGAATCCATAAAATAATTTTAAAAATATGAATATGGAATAAAAATACCGATAAAATAAATCATTAAAATATTTAAAAGAAGGTTTTAAGTTAAAGTGTCCCTTACCTCAACTCGGACTCATCATGGATGTTATTTAGCCTCCCAATTAATAAAATTTTGTTAATTATTAACTTTATTAAGAACCATTTTTATGTTTATTGATAATTTTATTTTATTTATCACCATGTTGTATAAAATTACTTGATCAATTATGTTAACATCTTATGTTTGGACAATATTCATCTCATATATCCAAAAATGACTTTAGTAGGTTGAATATGTTCATATATGCCATTTTTAAATAGTATAAATAATAATCATCATGAAATAATAATCATTTTTATACTTTAATTATACATTTAAAACCAAAAATGAATGATTATTACGAAAAATATTTATGTTACAGTCATTGAGACGGTAGGTCATACTTACGCCTGGGTAACATTTTCATTTTTCAAAGAGAATGAGTGGAAGAAGGTAAGAATAATTTTATATTTGTAAAATTGTGATTATATTAAAAATATAATATTATTTTTTTAAAAACACTGATATATAGTATGCATATGTTGTGGTCATGAAAATGAATCACATCACTTCATAGAGGAGGTAATCCACACATACGAACGAATGCCGTTATCATTTTTCAATGGAGGGAAAGGTTAGAAAATTTATGATATATTAACTTTCAAAAATGATAAATATTTCATAAATATAATATATATATATATATTAAATATATCATTATAAACATCTGTCGGAGGCTATTATAGAAATGGAATTTCACCTGTTTGGGAGGTGGTTGTCCACCGTACACATGGATGACGGTTTTGTTTCTATATAACGAAAGTTGATGTGGATATTGGTAATGAAATTATCTGAAAAACTTCTTAGTATATGGAATATACTTTTCTATTATTTTATCAGATTATAATAATATTTTAAAGAGGTATAATAATAAATAAAATAAAAATTCATGGTTAATAACTATACATCTTCTTTAGATATCCTTTTTCGTTTTATACCTAAATCCTTCATAGATTTATTTTTTGATCAATACATGGACTATAGGACATGAGTGGGATGTTGGGGATGGATTTTTCTAGGTCTTATTCAAAAAATTGATATTTATTTGTGGATATGATAAGATAAGCTATGTACTTTTATAAGTGGGGGAGAAGACACACTATGTATTTTTAAAAGTAAAAAATATATTAATATAATAATCAAGAAAAATGGGTAAAAATGGACCATTAATAAATATTAGATATAATAGGATAAAAATATTTCCATTAAATATAATTTAGAAAAATTTTATGTTATTTTAACCATTATCTCATTAGTTTGGCCCCCCAAGTTAACTTATTTTAACCATAATTATGGTTACATTTTTGTATTGTTATTACTATTCATTGTGTGAAAAAATTAAGTTGAAATTGTTACATCATATTAATTATTCTTATTTGAAATATGGAAAGTTTTTCATAAAACTCAATTTACATAATCGGTAAAATTTAATTTATAATAAACACACAAAACTCGATGAAATTTTTTTTTTCAGAAAAAATATATTTTTAAGTTTAAAATGTTATTATAATAAATTAATGTAAAAAATTAATTCCATTTAAAATAAAATTATTATTATTATTACAATTGAACAAATATTTTATAACATTTAAAAAATGTATCTTTGTGAATTCTTGAAATGAAAATATTTTTTTAACAAATATCATTATTTTCACTATTCATTAAGAAATCAAATATATTAGAAAATTATAAAAAAATCATCCTAAGATAATTTTGACCTGATAAATTCAGAAATCAGTTTCATTTTATAAAATTAATACTCTATAATTTTATAATAAATTCTTTCAATGAAACCAAATTAGGTATGAAAACCTAATTTGGATGGAAAAAAATCATTTTCCGTTTGATTGAAAAATTACCTAATATTTTTATAATGAATATAACTATATAGAATCTAATTAATCAATATTTATAAGTGAAAAAAATTATTTATCATAAAATTACCTAGGTTTTTATTGGAAACAAACTATTTCCTAATTACGCAAAACCATATCTCATCCTCATGAAGGATTACTCGCAATTTTACATATAAAATTAATTCATTCAATGTAAAAAAGAATATACATAATAATGGTTCCTTGTATCCCGTTAAATACTATTTTTTCACCCTTATAAACTAACAAAAAAAATTAATGTGCTTCAATACCTTCCATCAGTCTACCTAGACAACTATGAACCAATACCACATCCATAACATCTTTCCATACTTAACCTCATGTACATATATCTCAACTAAAACAAATAACATACATAAAAAAGTTGATATATTAAATCTGTCACAACTCATGTATCATGCACTATGCCTCAATAGATCTTTGATCATAAAAGTAAAATTATGTGTAATAATCTTATGCTTCTACTTCCCTCAAAAAAATATAGGTAAAAGTAAGAGTAATCATAGCCCATGAAAAAATGTTCATTGTAACTTTATCCATTATAGCCTACATATTTCTACATATCATGATGAATCTAAAGGACAATAGGGAAGCGTGAGTTTTAAACCATATATTACCTTACCAACCTAGATGTTAGAAAAAACACCTAGAACGCAAAACATTTTCTCTTCGGCTTCCCTTTTGACTTGGGTGGTGGATCATATGTAATCAAGAAATGATACGAATATATCACACCAACCTCAACACAGGGAAACTACCAATCCTTATACTCTTACTAAAACTACCATCCCACATGAAACCTAGGTTCCACTTTTAATGACTATGAAAATAGATTTTTAATAAACACACTGGAATCATGGTCAATCAGGAACCCATTCATTTAATGATTAAATAAATTACCAATATACTATTAGCCTCATTATAAAATATATTTTAATAATTACATATTATTCAAGCCAATATGATTTTCAATAATAATTTCAATTATAGTATTCAATCCACACTCATAGAGAATCCCCTCCAACCCAAACATGGGTTTCAATTTAATAAATCATTACAGTCATTAATACCCAATACAATAACCCAATTTATCATTTCATTTTTTATTCCATAATCCTATAATTACATGAATTAACCTGAAATAATTTAACAATGATATACTCATATTTAATAATCAAACTGAAAAAGATTTTGGTAATCACAAAAAACAATCATCAAGAAAACCATCCACCAGTAATAAAACATGAAGAAAAATATGAAATCCCAACTCTAAACTTGTACAATCCAACCAATCAACATCCCCAACATAACCATCCAAAAAATAGACTAGACCAGCTCTTATCCTATTTCATTTTTCTCATGTCACAATCATCATCACCATACCACTACCTTAATTGGATAAAAGCAACCCATCCCTTTCAAATCATCAACTAATTAAAGGTTTATAAAAAACATAACATTATTTATACCATCCTATGGTATAAAAAAAGAAACCAAACATATTTTCAAAATAATAAATTTTGTGGAAAACAATGTCTATTACACAAGGTAAACAAAATAATGAAAAAAATATTATCTTAACAGTACCAAGAAGATTAATTTTATTGATAAAAATTTTATATTACAACTTTGGATTAACCAACTCATAATGATAAGGATCCATCATCATTCATGGAAATGCTTCAAGAATCAGTTTCATGATTTGTTGTTTTTAAGGAATAACAGTAATTAAATTCAGCTGACTCATTAATTATTCAATTTATCATACTAACTTTATGTTTTTAACCAATTTTAATCATATCTATCATGATAAAGAACATAAATAATCATAGTAAAAAACTACACACTATCGAGAAAATATCAATAGGAATAGAAAATATAGTATAAACCACATCCGATCACAACACCCATTTCATATATCCTGAAATTGTTATTTTCATTTTATTATCTTTTTTAGGTTAACATAATCCATCTAACAATTGAATATAAATTTTTATAATCTGACACTTTCACATAACAAAAGAAATTCTATGAATTTGTTTCCTCTATAATAAGATTTATACATTCCAAAAAATGATCAAAATGATAAGGGTAGATCTATAATCAAATCTTCTAGGAGGAACACATGATCCCTACGGATATAATCCCAGAAATATTTTCCTACAAATCATTGATAGGTAGCCATTAGAACTAAATAAATAAGGCTACCACAACATGGAAATAGATAATTGGAGATATATATAACCAAAAATATAATTAAATTCTCTTTGGGTCACCCATAAATTGATCTCTAGAATGCATAGGATAAATCAATGAAAAGGGGGATTAGAGTTCACTAAATATTACCCTCTCATCACCTAGGGTTTAAAATAAGAGGATGGAGATAAGAGGAAATACAACATACTTACAAATTTATATGGACTGGAAAACCATAAAACAACCACACAACACCCTATATCATGTATTAGGTGGGTTGGTTTTTCACCCAAACCATGATGAAACTATTATTTATATGTAGAAATAGGTCCAATTGAAATCCAACATATGGAAATCATATTGAAAATTAACCAAATGTCCCCTTTTCCAAAACTCCATCAAACCCCAATCCAAAAAACCCATGGAGACACCATGAAATAGCGATGAAACCACATCATAGTGGTCCCCAAATCAGTGGAACCAAGTGTAACAACAATTGATACTTCGTTTCATAACACATTCCCCAAATGGAAATGACCGATTTTATATAAGAACTTGACCCTTGAGATCCATATTGCATCCCCAAACATGATGTTATATCAACCATTAGGGAGGATAAAATAAGAATCCGGACCCGTTGAGATCCTTGATATATCCAAAATCACCACACTCCAGCCACCCATAAAACAAAAGAGACCCCAAATCCTTTATCAAGAACTCCATGCTTCATAGTCCATGGATATGATTCTCGAAAAAACACATGAGACTACACCACTCAATAGAATATACAACCATGTTTCACTATATCTTCAAACTAGAATTTCATATCCAGTAGAATTATTTCTCAGTTATCCTTTCCCAAGTACCTCCAATTATCCAAAATAATAAAGGAATGTATATAGAAAAATTAGGACCGTACATCATATACATATCATATAATTCTCATCCTATAGAATTTTATCCCAAATTCTATAAAAAAGAACTAGTAAATAGAAAAACAATCCCATGAGATACCACTCAAGGATCTATCTATTACAAGAACTCATACAACATAATAGAGTAACAAGGTGACTAAAATTGAAACATAATTCATAATATCATAAATAAATTAATGATGATACATACTATAAAGAGAATAAAACATATAACAACTCTGTATATTTATCATGAATCACAAACACACACTCCCAAGCACTTTTCTCTATTCCATTACGACACTATAGAATACAAACTAAAGGAATAACATTCCCACACCATACCTTCTCCTGATAGTATTGAATATCAAAAGGTCATTCCTCAATGATCACATCATGTACAACATGCAGTTTACCCAAATTAATGACTTGGGAATAGTCATGATGATGTTGATGAAGATACAACACCTAGATGATATCATGAATTGAACTCATCTATGGGGGGAAGTTGTAACTGATTCACAATTTCCCTAATATAGGCCAACACCTTCAATGTTCAAACAAATTAGGGTGAAATCATACTCCCGTGACAAAACATTCACTTCCTAGGGTGAGAAAATATAATCAAGACCAAGAAATAAACATTGAACTCTAGAAGCCTCCTTCAATGATCAACATAGGCCTTATATATATCACATTCTACCTTCATTCACACATGAATCACTTGAACCATCTCTGTCATTTTCTATTCCAATTCAAGTCCAATAATATATATCTCTTCAATTGAGTCTAATCCAATATATATTTTTGAAGACTTCTATATGACACAAAGAAAGGACATATCAATGATAGAGAGATAATTATTGATGTATGAAACTCTACCAAGGGTAGGTGCCTCACCCACAAACCTCTATAATCCAGAACATATGTATGCAACCTTTCAACCAATGTATGTATATTACACTATTTACAATAATTGTTTTAAGGATGAAAAGTGGTGTTATAAATTATAAGAGATAAAGAAACATGTTATAGACTTATACACACTCTACATCTAAAATAAGGATCGTAGTTAGAGATATCATCTTTCGGACCCATGATGCCTCACCACATCTTCCAAATACTCCTAGATAAAAAAATTCAATGAGACAAAATCCTTAATCACTAAGTAGTTAGATGAATATTAAAAACAATTACCCAAAAACCATTTATTGTCTGTGATATGGTAGACTGAAAATCGATATATAAACTTGAAAATCGATCTCTTCATCTTGGACCTCCAAAACTGAACCACAAGGGCCTGATAATCCTTGGCGACACAAGGATGTACCACCAATATTGAACTATAAAAGTCACAAAGAACCACATCACACATCATCTAAGGAATTAAGTGTCTCCCCTAGAACAACCCTTATACTAACCATTGGGAGTATCACCAAAACATCTTGATCTAACAAAATCTCTGCTACATAATCCACAATCTTGGACTCCTCCCCCGACCATAACAATGAAGAATTCACCTACATCTTGTAATGTATTCCTCTATCATATTCTTATCCCATATCATGGTGCATCATGTAGATATTCATAATTACTCTTTAATCATCACTAGACTCACACAAAAGACCTACATGAAACTTCCTATGACAATCATCAGCGACAACAATCCCTTCTTTCAATGTATAGGTAATATCAAATTCATAATCCTGGAATAATTTCATCGACTTTTTTTGTTTTAAATTCAAATCAAAACTAGATAACATATATTTCAAACTCTTTTGATCTAGGAAGATGATAATTCACTACCTATTAATTTAATGTTTCCACAACTTCAGTGAAAACACAACCAAACTAAGCTAAAAATCACGGGAAATATAGTTATGTTCATGAGGTCTTAAATACCAATACCCATAAGAGATAAGTACTATTAACTACATCAGAACACAACCCAATACTTGTTGTGAACCCCCAAAACAAGCCTCAAACACAAAATGTTCCTTTGTAAAATAATGAACAAATGAACTTACCATCATTACCATCATATAATCAAAATATTCGATCATGGGTAAACTTATGTGAAAGTTTGATCCTTACTAGACACAATTGTCAAACATGTAATAGTATTATGGGAGTTGGGTATGAATCTCACCAAAAATTATTAAATACCAATGAAACTATACACCTCCACAAAATTATTATGGGTACCTATAAAACAACTACCTTAAACATTAATAAATCCATGGTTACTCCTTGAGGAGATATGACATTCCATAAGAAATGAACCTCAATGGTCCAAAACATATATTTTAAAATTTTATTAAATAGTGTATGATGTTTAATATCTCATAATATGACTAAAAAATAATCTATATTACCCTCTTACAACTTTTAATATAAATGAATATTGTCAATAAGAACTGCTTTATATCAATCAAGATATTCACAAAAAAATAATTTCATCATTCCCATTTACATAGTTGTAGTGTTCATAACATCTAATGGAATCCCAAAGAAATCATAATGCTCATAATAGTACATAAAGATATATCATGGAATATCCTTATCTTTTTCATGCATTTCATCATTTCCCGACCCTGGGTCGATCTTTAAGAATCAGTTAGATCCATTTAGTTGATCAAACAAATAATTAATTCATATAAGGGGATATAAATTCAAATTATTACTTATTTTAAGTAATGATAATCACGAAATAATAACATACTGTCATCATCCTGCTTCATTAACAAGAAAACATAACCCCAAGGTGGAACACTAGGATAAATAAAACCTCACTATAAGAGATTGAAATTCTAAATCTACAGCTCCTATAACATAGAATATTCTATCCTGTATAAAGACATTAATAAATAGGTGACACCGTGTTTCTAATCCATATCAAACATGAAAAATGTCTAGGGTGTACGGTCTCAACCTATCTATAAAAGATATTAGGGTACTATTCTACAACCCTAGGAAACATAATTTGTAGATCCTCAATTTTGCTAACATCATCTTGGACAACAAGAAACATAGGGACTCATCATGCCTCTACCCCATATAAGGATAAATATCTCCATCAAACATGATGTTCTCTATGTTAATGGCATAAAATAAAATCCACCCATTGAGTAGATCCACAATAAATTATATTGAATAAAAAAAGTCCACATTGAGGATGATGTCGTATAGTTGAATAAAAAAACATATGAAATCTCCCATAAAAATAATATTTCCCTTTCATTAGTTTTCAATCTATACAAAATCAAACCAGCTAGGTGGACCTCCAATAAGTGTAGTAAACACCATCAGTTCTAGAAGCCTCTCCACCTCATGTATTAAATCATTGACTAAGGAATGTGTAATAAATTGAGTATGTAGATCCTAAATCAAAAAAATCATATATCCAGTAGGAATATAATGATATATTACATCATATGAACTCGGGCATGCCCTGTCACAAGAAAATCCAAAGGATTCTTCTAACCACATATTTTTCTACATCCTCTCCAACCCTAACAGTGACCACATTCATGACTTTACACTAATGTTTATCCCTATGGATGATGGGTATCATAAGCATATCCTCTTCCCACTATATCTCTTATCTACTTCCCAAAAACTAGAGTACCCTATAACTTCATAATTGGGGGATATTATAGCAATGAATAAAATTGAAAAGGGTATTCATCACCATGATAACTGATAAAATGTTCAGGTACTCAAGCTTCTGATGTCTATAAGCTCTATATGAAAAGAATTTACCATTAGTATACTATTAGGAATCCAAGAACTTATATCCCCATTGAAATGAGAAAAATAATGGCAGAATGGAATCTCATAACTTTAATATTTCATCTAAAAAATAAATTGAAAATTTTTATCCATATATCTACTTCATAGATAATCCAAGATACTTCCCTCCCATGATGGTGTGATCCTATCCAGGATTCCCTTGGTGACCTCATACTTTTCTAGAACCTCAATATACATCAAAAATGTGAATGTGTTGACATGATATTATATTAACAGGTGTAAATAATCTTCGAAATTTATTTCAATAACCTCTCTATCTATTTGAATTTATAATGTATGTGGGATGATGTTTCAACATCAAATATTGAACTCACACGCTCTAAAATTATCCTTGAGGAGAGAAAGGATCTCCTATTAATATTTCTATTTAATGATTGAATAAATAATCACCACCTAAAAACAATCATGAAATATATCCCATGGAACAATAGAATCATCATGGTCTCTATGGTAAAAATATGCTATTATCAAGTGGATCCGTGACTCATGATGGAAGCCAATAGAATCCAATATTCCGTCTAGTCATAGATCAAGATAAATATAATACCAAACTTCTTACACCATGCCTCACCCACCTGACCTAAAATATATTCCTCATATTTTGGTATAATGTTTCATGGAAACTCATTTATTATATTCCTCCAAGAGTCACAATATTTGTTCTGAACTCTTTGATGATTTGTTGGAACATCATGATGGACATCATATACACAAACCTGAATGGGATGTCAACCTAGTGTAATAATTTCAAAGGAGGTAACCATTAATAAAACTATAAACCCATAATATTGAATATTTATGTTTAATTAATAAAGATTAATCTTAATTTCCATTATCCACAAAATTCATACATTGGAGTAGATCATCATGATATATGATCCTTACCCATTCCACTACATGAAAGCAACATCACATCTCTTAGTATGTTCAGTAAAATTATGTTCTATATTTTAGATCATAGGGGGGATTTAAATTTTATTTCCTAGTTGGTCTCCCTTTATTACATCATGTTCTATGTCCAGATGGTATTTTTTCCTAACCCACATGTGCAATCCCCAGCAGTGCATATCTCTAAGCTCCATTACATCTCTTAACTATCATCTATGATACAACACTTTCATAAACCTTCTCCATCAGTATGCCTCTTTTGATATTGGTAAATATGGGGAAAAATGTGGAATACTTCCTTTAGTAGGCTATGATTTTTAGACTAGCATCGAGGATAACAAATGATAAGGTGGGTGGAATTTCCATTAATAAATAAATATTGGATACGATATAAGATTCACCAATCAAATCCATTAAATAAGTAAATAAACAATCTGAATAAATTATTTTAATATCATACAATGTGAAAATTAAAGAAAATGCCAAAATCAATTATTAGAAAGTGACCACAATACCCACAATGTCTTGAACAATAAATTTGAGGAAATAACTCTGAACATGATTACCAACCAACCAATCAATAACAAAAAATATATTTAGTAAATAAAAAAACTCAACTCGTGACATGTGTTACCCATATCATCTTACTATCACCAGAACCAAACCTCTTACGCAACTATTTAAATAAAATCCATACATATCCAATCATCAAACTATAAATGTTTAATGAAAACACCCAGTGAAGGTTTTATCTTCCTATGTAATAAACATGGTATTGAAACATATTTTTAATAGAACAAGTTTACAGAAATCAAAGGCCATCACCCAAATAAAAACAATAAAATCATTTAAAATTAAGATCTAAACATCCAGAAGCACATTATTAATAAAAACAAAAATTATATATTACCATCATGGATTAAGTGATTCATTATGACCAGGTTTCATCATCATTCATGGAAATTCTATTAGCATCACTTCCAAGTTAGATTGTTTTCAATAAAGAATAGTAATTAAATTAACACACCACATTCATTATTCATTTAATCTTACATTTTTATTGTTTTTTAATAAATTTATATAATATTAATCATCAAATGTAACATAAATAATCCTAGTGAAAAATTTAACACTATCTATCCAATACCAAGAGTCATCACCAAATATAGAATAAACCACATGTGATCACATCACCCATCTCATATATCATAACACTATTAATTTATAAATTATTTTATTCATTATGATAACTTCAAAAATAAACTCATTAAATTTAATTCAAGTTAACCTAAAAAATTCACATAAGAAAAAGATTTTATGAATTCACTACCTCAATATAATGATTTTGATATTCTATAATATTTAAGGAAGGACAAGAGTATATCTCTAAATGTACTCTTCTATAAGGAACTCTGAGGAACCCCAAACCCCCACTCCTAGATTTTTTTCTAAAAAAACACATTAAATGTTGTATTTAATAAAAAATTTAATTTCATGATATTTCACACATAATATAACAATTTCATTCTGAAGACATTTTTAGGTTTTGAGTTTTAGAGAATTTGGAAAATTATTTTACTAGTAAATACCATTTTGTTTATATCAAATGGAAATTATACCACTATATAAATAACTTTTTAATTCATTGAAATTATTCAATATATCCCACAAATAGTACAAAAACCAATACTCTTCTAGAAACATCTTATGAATTAATTTTCTCCGAGACCAGGTGAAATAGAAACATATGATAGGGCTGCGATCATATGATCATTAAGGGTAAACATAAGTGGTAATAAAATATCATAAGTGTATATAAGATGAAAATATGTGTATAATCAAGATACATAAGAATGTTATACCTAATAAATAATATAACATAAATCCTGGAAGAATTCAAGAATAACATAAAAGTGTTTAATATCATTTAAAAGAATCTTCAACATGGAATGTAACATAACGTTAAAATAAAGAATCTTGTAAATGTTTATTAAAATTAAAAACAACTAGGATATATGTAATTAACATAATAATTGGAAAAACATATTAGAAAACTAATTATTCCCATGCATATGTGAAAAAATTTCTCATGTCAATGCCTGAAAATGTGATAAAACTCACTTTACACGTGTATGGATTTCATGAGATATTATCTTGACCTAATTTATTGTAGGGTGATTCAGGATCAAACCCATCAACATCCATACATATGTTTGTTATATAAATTAAATCATCGTTATATAAAAATAAACTCGTGGAATGAAAATTTACCTCATATAATTTAAAATTGGAATCACATAAGGAAAATATTCAAAATTTTATCAAGAATCATTACATGATAAGACCATGGAAAGTAAATGGGTATCCAAAGGTAATAAATAACATTATAGGTAAATACCATTAAATCAAGCCAAAAACCCATATGGTATTTACACTATATATATAGGGTATATGATTCAGTCAATAATTTCCCCAACCAATTAAAGCATGACATATAGGTGAACACCCTTCATTCAAAGGAATCAAAAAATAATATTCACATAGAAAAGGCATTGGAATATGAATTTTGGTTATAAAATGAAGATTATTACTCAAGAAAAATACAGTGATGTTTCATTCCTATGATAGTTATTTAATATTTCTCATTTGTCGAAATGCGGGTAAAGGATCAATTGGAAGATGATGATTTTATTTAGAATAATAGTTGAATTTTATATTAAAAATCATGCTAAAAATGACCCTTTCCCATGAAATAATTTTAAATAAAACTCATTGAATAATGGAAGAAAAAAAATATTTATAAAACCATGATTCATGGGAATGAAAAATCATAATGATGGGAAATATTTTCTTATATAAACATTTTAAAAAGATTTATTTTCTTATTTTTTTTTAATAAAGATCAAATTAAAAAATAAGGAGTATGTTTTAAAAATTATTTTTCTAAAATGTTTGGAAATAAATATTTTGAGATATATTAAATACTTTATTCCAAAAAAATATCTAATAAACGATTTTTAAAAAATAATAAATTTTTTTTTGATACAAAATGTAATGGAAGTTAAAAAATTTATTTTGAAAGGATGGAAAAACATTTTATATATTTTTTAATACTCTTATTAAAAACCCAAATAATAGAAAGTGTATTAGATTTTCATTTTGAAAAAGGTGAAATGAATTTTGAGGATCATATAAAATAACCCATATAAATGTTCACAATAAGTGAAGTGAACATTGGTGGGATGGAAAATATGCACATGGAGGAAAATATCTGTTGGAATGAATGAGAATTATTCTTTCCAATGTAAAAAACTTTACATTAGAATATATTTTATAAAGGAATATGATATTATTAAAAATAAGTAACTTACGTAGATATAAAAGATAAAATAACAAAGATATAATGAATTTGGGGGATAGAAATAGACAAAAATATCATAATTGAGTAGAGAATTTATCACTCAAGGAGAAAGAATTTGAGTTGATAAAATAGTTAGGTCTCGAGTAAAATTTATATTAGAACACCTTAAATAACTGAGATTATAGATTTGAAATTATAATAAAATTAATTAAATATATTTTATTTTTAAATGAATCAAATTGTTGATATATTCAAAATACAATCAAAATTAGGTGTTTAATAAAAATGTTTCTTCAAAAAAGGGAATTTGAGACAACAAGCCCTATCTGATTTTGTAATTTTTTGTCTAAATATCAGGAGACAAAGAATACAGAATTGAAAACCTATTATAATGAAATATAATAGAATATTGATAATAAATTTAAAATGTTTACTAGATAATATATTCTAAATAAAACATGGTTTATAATAATAAATATGTCCCGAGGTGTTAAAATTGTGATAAGAATACCATATATTGTTCTAGATTCATTCTATTCAAGAAACTAACATCCATAACAATTAAAATTAGGCTTATTAGAAACATTATTATGAACCTTATTCAAATTGTTTCATTTAATATTAGTAATATATTATAATATTTTATTTATTTATTATATAGTTTCTTCATATACATATATAAAATTTTAATTGGTGTCATATTATTTTGTAATTTTATTGATTGAAAATGATAAGTTAAATAATTGATACATTAATTATAGAACAATAAAAAATAATTATTTTATTATTAACTTTTTATAAAATTAGAATTAAATTTTATATAGTCAAATATGATATAGTTTTATTTCATTGTTCGAGTAGTTGGTTAATCCAACCCCAAACATGGACATGCTAGATGATGATGGGTGAGTATGGATATAGAAGTGTGTAATCTCATTATAAAATATGAATAATGAAATTATGTGAATTTTTTATTATTTTGTATCATATACTAAGTTTTTTGGATAAGTATAGAAACAAACATGAAAAATGAAAAACATTATTTCATGGAGTTCTTCATCCACACAACAAACATTTAATGTTCATTTGTTTTTTTATGTTGATAAAAAGGAATAATTAATGGTTGTTACATTAATATAGGAACCCTTTATTATACAAATGGTATTGAGGTAATTATATTACTATTTTTATATTATTTTTTAAGATAAATATTACGATGAAAAGGTAAGGAGTACGTTATAATCACTTTGGTATCATGAAAATTCGCTTAAAAGTATCCTTGTAAATGATGGGTTTAGGATAGTTTATTGATATCAAAGGAATCTGAACATGAGATATGTTTCTTAGAGGATTAATTTTTTTTATATTTTTAGTAATAAATTTAAATTAATGAGGGTGGAATAAAGCAGTGGAATTGTTCCCCATTTATAAGTGAATAAAAGAGTACTTTTCTAAACACTCATTATTTTTCAATAATCAAAAGAAACATATCAACATTGAATCATTAAAAAATTGAGAAATAAAAGACTCTGTTGTGATAAAAATTTCTACCATGAATCATCTCCCCATTTCCTCCCATGATTTAAATATTTTTATTCCTTTTAATGTTATCATTTTATATTTTACCATTTTTGGTTTCCACCATTATAAATAGTTTTTTCCTATATATTAATATTTTATAAAAAATATAAGGAATCCCTTATAAAAAAATATTAATTAATGTAAAACTAAATTTAGGATAAATATCGCCTATTTTAATTTATCAATATGGAAAAAAATTAAATTTCAAATTATATCATTTAACAAATAGAAAATTTTGATTTGTATAAATAGTTTTCTATTTCAGCATTAAGGGTTATTAATCATATTTAGTATTTATTACCAATTTAATTAGTGATAATATAGTTGTATATAGTTTTCAAAATTATATTACATTGTTTTTTTGATAATTTATTAATTTGTTTTATTGGATAAAAAATACACAGTGTACATAAAATAATTCGTTGAAAATATATGTTTTATATTTATCATGGTAATTAACAGTAACACTAGTAATCATACATTTATGACAAAAATGGAAATTAACATTACCAAGTAATATGAAAAGTTTTATATAAAATATTAACACCATTTTTTAGATTTAATTTCCATATTTTATGAAAACTAATTTTTCATATAAGAAAATAAAAAAATAAAGTAAAGAATTACTTATGTTTCCAAAATAAAATACATGGGTTTTATAAATAAAATATAATAATTTTAATGATTTATATTTATTATAAATATATATATATATTATAAAATCTTGTTTCAAAAACATTTAAGGCATTCTTTTTTTTATGATTATGGCATAAGAACGAAAGTTTTTGAAAAATCGTCATTTTTTGCTATTCAACCAAAAATCAATTATTTCAGTAAAAACTAAAAAAATAAACATAAAATAATGTTCAAGTTATAAATTCAAAAATTAAATACTATTTATAAAATTTAAATTTTAAAATATAAATAAAAATATAAGTAAAACTGTTTTATTGAAGAATGTTCTTTTTAAACATTATGTGTTTTTTATTATTAATTCATGCCAATATATAATTTGATGAATTTAAAAATATTATCAATATTGAATATTATTATAATGGTTATATATTTTTACTAATTTAATTTATTATGAGAAAATAAAAAATACTTTAAAAGTAGTTATTTTGAAAATAAAAATCCATTTTAATATAATTATTTATCTTCAGAATATAGCCATTTTAATTTGTTTAATTTACTTTTACTTACTCATTTTTTTATTATTAGTATATATTTTTAAATAATAATCATTCAATATGTCTTGGAGCATTTTTATTTTAGTGTTTCATGTGTTTGATGTTGCGTTTGACACGATTTATTGAAGATAATTTTAATATAATGGATCCAAAATCTGAAGGTGTTAGATTTTACCCCTAAATAAATTATGTTCCCCTAAATTTTAATGATTTCATAATAATTAAATTAGGTGTATTTTTTCTTAAAATATAAATTATTTTTTATTTAACTTCGAATATGACATATATCGTTCTCTCTTGGGCTATACCAACTTTCTTATCTTCCCTTAAATAACATTAATCCTTTATAAAATCACATACCCAAAAATATTTATACCCTAATCATAAATTCTACATTACATAATTTTCCCAAAATCATTTAAATATCCAAGTCATTAAACTATAAGGAATTTATATATTCTATTAATATTTTACTCTATCTTTATCCCTCAAATGTATTAACCACATGTTCATAAAGTCATACACTAGTAAATATATATAAAGATCCCAAAAATTCTATAAACATCACCAAACTATCATGGATCACTTTGTTAGTGAACCAATAATCAATTCTATGTATATCCACACTATCTAACTCAATTTTCTCAAAATAAATCAATAATTTATCATTTAACATTAGGAATTTATTAAAACATAGATTTATCCATGCCTCAATTATTTGTTCTTTAATAATTAACCACTAAAATATATCCTTATCATAAAATCAATTTTTATGATTATTGGTACTATTTAATATATATTTCCATGCCGTTAAAGTAGAAATACTCAATAAAAATCCTTAAATTGTTTACATTATTCTCATAACTTTTATAATATACTATATTAATATTGATAAATATCACTCACTAATGAGAATCACTAAGAGTACAAAGATTTAATTTCTATTAAGATATCAACTTTTCTACCTTAGGAAAGTCTGGGAAGATAAAAATTTCAATAACAGCAAACATACATTAAGATTCTAGACCATTTAAGTATGCTCACAAATTCATTTATAAGAAATAGTGGTTTGTAGATATATATTATTATCAGTTTTATTTATGTGATCCCATTTCAATAAAAAAATAAAACAAAATTTTTTTATCAAATAAATTAGAGTAAATTATTATATGAATAATAAAAATCAATCATAATATGTCTCCTCTTATGAAATGGTCATTTTAATGTTTGATAATTCCAATAAAATCTACATTACTTTTAGTTATCTTCTATTTCACTTCTTAGAAAGATACCAAAAATAACTATCCAAAAATTATAATAAACATTCTTACAATATTTTAAAAATAAACATAAATGAAAGGTATGATATCAAAATCCCACATACCATTTATAAAACAAAATAAATACTTATTATAAGGCCCCAGCCTTAAACCTTACTTAATTTTGAGTTATTACAAGATTACACATTGAGGATCTTTTCGGGTTTAGAGTTTTAGAGAATTAGATCATAAAACATGCATTACATTCCACATATAAACAAAGTGGTTACATAAAGATATTATTCTTCATTCCCATCAATGGAAACACATTTAAAATAAAACATGGATTATTTCTTGACACATCCTTGACTCTATCATCTTATCATGTACCTTTCCCTTGACCTGTGAAAAACATTTCAAAAACTTGGGATGAGCATAAAAACTCAGTATGGGTTATAAAAAAAACATGGAAAGGAAACATGAGTTCATATATACATAAGAATGAAATCATAATTTACCCATAAAACATAGGCACTTTAACATACCTCATAAAATCATGAATAAATCATAGAAATCATAAGACATAAAGGTAACTTGAGGCATTCATAACATTCTTACGTAGGGAGTAACCCTCTTGGTTACGTTTGGAATACCCATCACAGTATATTCCCTAAAATATCTTCGGAGAAACCTTAACGTTTTACTCCTTCGCGTTACCCAATGCATTGGAGAGCTATAACGGGCCCACCCGCCCTTAGTTTATCACGGAACCACCCATCTTCATAATAATGCCCAAGAACCATAACATAATCATATCACATAAAACATGCATAAAGGAAACATAAAATTTCCACATTTCAATCACGAGATATCAATACAACACATTGATATAAAAACATTATGAAAACCATTTTCAATACTAAAATAAAAGAAAAGTAAAACATGGTATTTATTTTTCTTTTAAAAAGAATGTATGGCTTGTAGAGGAAGCCGAAACTCAAATAACGGTCACGACGGCGGAGAAGTCATTGTCGCCGCATACGTACGACAAAAACATTCCCTTTTGTCATTTAGTAAACGCTTCGTATAAAAAATATTCCTTTTGAGTAAACGTAAAAGTCAAAGGGGTTTATACACCGTATAAAAGAAATTTGTGTATAAAATAAAATATGCCTCAACGAAAGGAGATTGAGACGAAGTCCCATACCTCGTATCCGACTTGACCCGACCGTTCTTTAATCTCCTGAATAATAAACGTGAGTTAATCTCTACTTGCTTATGAATCTTTTTCAAGTTCATTATTCCTTTTATACCATGTTATGAACATCATGTAATCGGTTAAGTTAATAATGTTCATTTTGTCGGTATTTGGTTCTTAAGTCAAAAATAGGATTCTTACACTTACATGTTGTTAATTTGGTCATAGGTTCGTTATATCCAGAATGATATTAATGATTTGGATAACATATATATCATATATATTCATCATATACATGTATTTATAATATTACATCACATTTAGAGGTAAGAAATGAAATGCACTGTTCATGGAGACGGTAAGCCGTACGTACGCATGAACGCTACTTTCATTTATATTTCGTATTTTATAGAATGGAATCATAATGATATAAAGGTATATTATACTTCCAGTATAATATCATATATAATATCATAGTTCCATCCTTTATATGTCCCACATATGGTATTTAACGAATCAAATCACTTTGAGGGGTCGGTAGTCCGCACTTCCTAAAATGAAGATATCGTGTTTACCCATAATGGAAACCATAAAGGTATGCCAAAAATGAAAAAAACAGAAGCTTAAAGAAAACATAAACATATTATATATCATATATAAATATAGTGACATCATAATGGCCACCTTTGAAGGTGTTAAATGAGTATTGAACAATCATCGTTTCGGGAGGCAGAATTTCGCCATCCACGGAAACCGTATGTTCTTTAACCATTTGTTGTAGTTGTGTGAGAGTGTAGCTCAAATAAATCTTATAAAAACATCCTAGTATATTGAAGATACTGGTGTTGTTACAAATGAAGTAAATAAAGAGAGTTTAGGGGGTTGTAGAAGCAAAATAAAACAAATGAATATGAGAGAATGAATTACCTTTAAAAGTGTAACTCCTTTTGAGTTGAGCCTAAAGGCTTCTTTTGAAAGGATTTTGCCCAAAGTGAATCCTCTAGGATGAGTAGAGGGATGTGGAGAGAGTAAATGGGCAGGGGTTGGCCGAGCAAAAGGCTTGAGGAGTGTGTGAAATGAGGTAGAGGTGGGGGCCTTTTATAAGAGGAGAGGAGGGGCACTTTTGGAAAGTAAAGAAATATTACTTTATTTGAAAATGTGTTTCGGTTTCAAAAGGTCCCACATTGATATAATTCGTGGATAAGGTGATAAGGGTTCTAAATCCACTCATCCAATTGGTTTTGGACATGTGTAGTTCATAGATTTTACATTATCTTTCCATTTTATTTAAATCGTCAAATAATGATGTCATCGCTGCATCATTATTATGTCATAAATGATTTAATTAATTTAATGTATAAAAATCATAAAAAAAATACTATGATGTAGGAAATCCTTTTAGCTTTCCAATGACTATTTATAATCAGAAATATGATCTTTATAACCCCATGTAAAAATTGTTTTCTGAAAACATCTCTTGTTTGTGTCATTTTTACTTTAACATTTAATAAAAAGTTATTTATGTCATTTCCAAACCAAAGTGTCTCCATGGGGTCCCCAAGTTGACTCATGGCTTGTCTCGGTCGGCCATGACACAACCAATAAGGTTGGGACATGTGTCTAGGTCATTTCATATTATTAAAGCATTATTTATACCTTAAACTACACTAATTACCACTAATCGCGATTAAGAACTTAATAAGTTACTATTCACCAAAAAAATATTTTAATCTCATTGAACCACATTTTACTTCTTAATGACTACCATTTTTGTCGGATTTTCAAAATTCAATACACATTAGTGATAAACTTTCATTTAACTGAAAAATCAGTTTGCTTGATTACCACTTAGTGGTTTCACTATTCATCAAAAATTGAAGTTTTTCAGAAAATTACCAAAAATTCACCCTAAGCTATATTTGACATTCCGAATTCAAAAATGAAGTCTATTTTACAAAATTCAAATCATATAAGTCACATTAATTAATTTAATAATTAATTCCCGCTGCCAGAGCAAATAGCGTGTTTTTACAAAACAATAAGTATCAAAAGATTGACACCAGTTTAAGTCAAATTTCAAAAGTAAATTGATTCCAATGACCACCATTTGATTAAATGGTAAAAATATATTCTAATTTCACTTCAAGACCAATTCAAAACATAATCTAATCATATAAATAAATTAGATTAAAAAGCAGTTTTGATGTAAAATGCAGTATTTCTCAATATTCATTAAAAAAAATGAACATTGTCAGAAAAATACCAAAAATTCACACAAAGTAAATTTTGATGTCCCAATCATAAAGGGTAAGTTTATTTTGACAAACATAGTTTATAAAATTGTCAAAATATAGATTCAAAAATGGTTTGCCATCAAAAGGCAGTAAAACAATCTTTTAAGAATATTAGTGTATTTCATGCATAAGATTGTATTTATTTTCATTTTAAGCCTCTATAACACTATCTTAATCATTAATAGACATAGATAAAAATATCTATTATTCATTACTTACTTGGGATGTTACATCCTTCCCCCCTTTAGAAAATTGCGTCCCCGCTATTTATTTACTTATCAAATAAATGGGGGTACTTATCCCTCATTGCATTTTCAGATTCCCATGTTGCCTCTTCAATCATGTGGTTTTTCCACAAAACCTTTACCTGCTTAATCACCTTATTCCGTAACACTTGCTCCCTGTGGTCAAGAATCTGGACCGGTTGTTCCTCATAAGATAGGTTCTCTTCCAGCTGAACTACCTCTGGACTCAAAACATGAGATGGATCTGGCATATACTTTCTCAACATCGAAACGTGAAAAACATTGTGTACCTGAGATAAACTCGGAGGTAAAGCCACTCGGTATGCAACTGATCCAACTCTCTCCAGAATTTCGTATGGTCCAACAATACTTGGACTCAACTTTCCTTTCTTACCAAATCTCATCACACTTTTCCAAGGAGAAACCTTGAGAAAAACATGATCACCTACCTCGAAATATAGATCCTTCCTCCGGTTATCCGCATAACTCTTCTGCCTACTCTGAGCTGTTCTCATGTGTTTCTGAATCAACTGAACGTTTTTTTCCATCTCTTCTACCAATTCTGGTCCCATCAACTTCCTTTCACCCACTTCATCCAAGAAAGCTGGAGTTCGACACCGCTTCCCATATAATGCCTGAAATGGTGCCATCTGTATACTGGAATGAAAACTGTTATTATATGAAAACTAAACCAAAGAAAGATGTTGGTCCCAACTTCCCTGATAATCCATAGAACAAGCTCGTAGCATATCCTCCAAAGTCTGAATTGTTCGTTCTGACTGCCCATCTGATTGAGGATGAAAAGCTGTACTAAAATTTAATTCAGTACCCAACGACTTCTGAAGGCCTTTCCAAAAGTTAAAAGTAAACCTGGGATCACGATCCGATACAATGGAGAGAGGGAATCCATGTAACCTGACTATCTCTTTAAGATACAAACGGGAAAGTTGATCAAGAGATAAAGTATCTCGTATAGCAAGGAAGTGAGTAGATTTGGTCAAGCGATCAACAATAACCCAGATTGCATTATTACCTCGAGATGTCTTCGGTAATCCAACAACAAAGTCCATGGATATATTCTCCCATTTCCACTCTGGCACTGGTAAAGGCTGAAGCATCCCTTTTAGTAACTGCCTCTATGCTTTAACCTGCTGACAAGTCAAACACTTCACAGTAAAATCAGCTATATCTCTTTTCATTCCATCCCACCAGTAATACTCCCGTAGATCTCTATACATCTTAGTACTGCCCGGATGAACTGAAAACGGAGAACTATGAGCTTCACATAACAACTCTCTCTTCAACTGTGAATCACAAGGCACACACAATCTCTTCCCAAATCTCAAAACACAATCATTATCAATGTTGAATTCAGGCAACTTACCTTTCTGAACCAGCTCTACCTTTTTCTGCAACTCACTGTCTTGCTTCTGTGCTTTCTTGATTCTATCTGATAGAGAAGATCTCACTGATACCTGAAACAAAACAGAAGGACTTCCTGCACCAACAACTTCTATGCCAATGCTCATCAAATCGTTAACCAAAGGATCACGTTCCAACCACAACATTGTTAATGAAGCATAACTTTTTCGACTCAAAGCATCTGCCACTTTATTTGCTTTTCCCAGATGGTAATGAATTGTACAATCATAATCCTTGATTAATTCCAGCCATCTCCTTTGTCTCATGTTTAACTCTTTCTGAGTGAATATATACTTTAAACTTTTGTGATCGGTATATATTTCACACTTTACTCCATACAAATGATGCCTCCAAATTTTTAAAGCAAAAACAACAGCAGCTAATTCCAAATCATGTGTAGGGTAATTTACCTCATGAGTTTTCAACTGTCGTGAAGCATAAGCAATTACCTGATCATTCTGCATTAGGACGCAACCAAGTCCTTTCAATGAAGCATCACTGTATATAACAAACTCACCATTCCTGGAAGGTAGTGCCAAAACTGGAGCATTCACCAATCTTCTTTTCAATTCCTGAAAACAATCATCACATTCTATTGTCCAGATAAAATTAACACCCTTCCGATTTAGCTTAGTCATTGGACTAGATAACCGTGAAAAATTTCTAACAAACCTTCGGTAATATCCCGCCAAACCAAGGAAGCTACGAATCTCGGTTACATTTGTGGGTCTTGGCCATTCTTCCACAAATTTTGTTTTTGCAGGATCAACAGTTATTCCATCATTAGAAACAATGTGACCAAGGAAAGAAATTTGTTGCAACCAAAACTCACACTTGCTGAATTTCGCATACAGTTTCTTTTCTTTTAAGGTTTGCAAGATAACCCTTAAATTTTTTTCATTCTCCTCTTTACTTTTAGAAAACACCAAAATATCATCAATGAAAACCACCACAAACTTATCCAAGAACTCATGGAAAATTCTATTCATTAAGTCCATGAATACAGCAGGTGCATTGGTTAGCCCAAAAGGCATTACTACAAATTCATAATGGCCATATCTCGTACGGAATGCGGTCTTCGGAATATCTGCCTCCTTTACCATCAGCTGATGGTACCCCGATCTCAAGTCAATATTTGAAAAAAAACTGAGCTCCCTGGAGCTGATACCACTTCATTTTATGGCCCGACATCTGCTGAAGTAGTTGCAAAGGATTTCACTACCCCTTTCTTCTTGTAGTCTAACTGCTTCCCATCACTCAAGCTCCTTGTCGGACACTCGTTTGCATAGTGACTCATCTCATTGCACTTATAACATTTCACTAACTGTAAATCAAATTTGTTCTTACCTTCACCTTGATCCTTTTCAGTGCAATCACGAGCCTTATGTCCCATCTTACCACATCGGTAGCACTTCCCAGAATTCAGAAGACATTCCCCAGCATGCCTTTTTCCACATTTATCACAAACTGGAAACTTAGTTCTCTTACCATCAGACTTTTTTGAAGAATTCTTACCTTTCTCCTGCCACCTCGGTCTCTTCTTTTGCTGGTTGTTATAGAAAACTTGGTCATCGGCAAACTCCATTTCCACCTTCTCAGCACATCAAACAAGCTTTTCATAACTTTTAAACTCACGAGAAGCTAATGCCCTTCGATACTTTGGTTTTAATCCTGATTAAAAACGATTGATTTTACTATCAAGGTCCTGGATAAAATTTGGAGCATACCTTGCCAATCGAGTGAACCTTTCTTCATAGGCAGCCACTGAGTCTTCCTCTTGCCTCAATTCCAAGAATTGCTTTTCCATCCTAAGTCGAACAGCCTTAGGAAAATACTTCTCAAGAAACATACCTTTGAATTCATCCCAGTCAAGAGAATCAATCTCATCGGCGTCCCTGATATTTTTAACCATAGACCACCACTGATCTGCTTCACCCTCCAAACGGTAAATAGCAAGACTAACCTTTTGATTGTCTGAACACCCCATGACATCAAAAATCTTCTCCAGTGCTTTAATCCACCCTTCAGCTAGCACAGGGTCAGATGATTCTCTGAATGATGGTGGATGTTGCCTCATGAAATGTTCCACCACTGGCATGTTCCTCTACGGTTGATCTGGCTAATCTCGTGCATGGATACCACCACCATTTATCGCTTGAGTCAACTGTGCCATTACTGCAACAAACTGTTCAGTTCCAATTCCGACCATTTCTGGATGCTGATTCGGAAGGTTATTTCCTTCTGTATTCCTTCCTAGAACTGCTTCCCTGTTTCCTCTGCGGAAAACCATTCTGAACAAACATGTCTTAGATGAAGTAACATGGTAATCTTTAAATGCTATATCATTTCGAAAAAAAAATATTTTTGGATAAACATTTAATAGAATTATAACTCCTAAAGTTATCTAAACCGACCTCTGATACCAAGTATAAGGCCCCAGCCTTAAACCTTTCTTAATCTTGAGTTATTACAAGATTACACATTGAGGATCTTTTCGGGTTTAGAGTTTTAGAGAATTAGATCATAAAAATTGCATTACATTCCACATATAAACAAAGTGGTTACATAAAGATAGTATTCTTCATTCCCATCAATGGAAACACATTTAAAATAAAACATGGATTATTTCTTGACACATCCTTGACTCTATCATCTTATCATGTACCTTTCCCTTGACCTGTGAAAAACATTTCAAAAACTTGGGATGAGCATAAAAACTCAGTATGGGTTATAAAAAAAACATGGAAAGGAAACATGAGTTCATATATACATAAGAATGAAATCATACTTTACCCATAAAACATAGGCACTTTAACATACCTCATAAAATCATGAATAAATCATAGAAATCATAAGATATAAAGGTAACTTGAGGCATTCATAACATTCTTACGTAGGGAGTAACCCTCTTGGTTACGTTTGGAATACCCATCACAGTATATTCCCTAAAATATCTTCGTAGAAACCTTAACGTTTCACTCCTTCGCGTTACCCAATGCATTGGAGAGCTATAACGGGCTCACCCGCCCTTATTTTATCACAGAACCACCCATCTTCATAATAATGCCCAAGAACCATAACATAATCATATCACATAAAACATGCATAAAGGAAACATAAAATTTCCACATTTCAATCACGATATATCAATACAACACATTGATATAAAAACATTATGAAAACCATTTTCAATACTAAAATAAAAGAAAAGTAAAACATGGTATTTATTTTTCTTTTAAAAAAAAGGTATGGCTTGTAGAGGAAGCCGAAACTCAAATAACGGTCACGACGGCGGAGAAGTCGTTGTCGCCTCATACGTATGACAAAAACATTCCCTTTTGTCGTTTAGTAAACGCTTCGTATAAAAAATATTCCTTTTGAATAAACATAAAAGTCAAAGGGGTTTATACACCGTATAAAAGAAAGTTGTGTATAAAATAAAATATGCCTCAACGAAAGGAGATTGAGACGAAGTCCCATACCTCATATCCGACTTGACCCGACCGTTCTTTAATCTCCTGAATAATAAACTTGAGTTAATCTCTACTTGCTTATGAATCTTTTTCAAGTTCATTATTCCTTTTATACCATGTTATGAACATCATGTAATCGGTTAAGTTAATAATGTTCATTTTGTCGGTATTTGGTTCTTAAGTCAAAAATAGGCTTCTTACACTTACATGTTGTTAATTTGGTCATAGGTTCGTTATATCCAGAATGATATTAATGATATGTATAAAATATATATCATATATATTCATCATATACATGTATTTATAATATTACATCACATTTAGAGGTAAGAAATGAAATGCACCGTTCATGGAGACGGTAAGCCGTACGTACGCATGAACGCTACTTTCATTTCTATTTCTTATTTTATAGAATGGAATAATAATGATATAAAGGTATATTATAATTACAGTATAATATCATCTATAATATCATAGTTCCATCCTTTATATGTCCCACATATGGTATTTAACGAATCAAATCACTTTGAGGGGGCGGTAGTCCGCACTTCCTAAAATGAAGATATCGTGTTTACCCATAATGGAAACCATAAAGGTATGCCAAAAATGAAAAAAACAGAAGCTTAAGGAAAACATAAACATATTATATATCATATATAAAAATAGTGACATCATAATGGCCACCTTTGAATGTGTTAAATGAGTATTGAACAATCATCGTTTCGGGAGGCAGAATTTCGCCATCCACGGAAACCGTATGTTCTTTAACCATTTTATGTAGTTGTGTGAGAGTTTAGCTCAAATAAATCTTATAAAAACATCCTAGTATATTGAATATACTGGTGTTGTTACAAAGTAAGTAAATAAAAAGAGTTTAGGGGGTTGGAGAAGCAAAATAAAACAAATGAATATGAGAGAATGAATTACCTTTAAAAGTGTAACTCCTTTTGTGTTGAGCCTAATGGCTTCCTTTGAAAGGATTCTGCCCAAAGTGAATCCTCTAGGATGAGGAGAGGGATGTGTAGATATTAAATGGGCAGGTTTTGGCCGAGCCAAAGGCTTGAGGAGTGTGTGAAATGAGGTAGAGGTGGGGGCCTTTTATAAGAGGAGAGGAGGGGCACTTTTGGAAAGTAAAGAAATATTACTTTATTTGAAAATGTGCTTCGGTTTCAAAAGGTCCCACATTGATATAATTCGTGGATAAGGTGATAAGGGTTCGAAATCCACTCATCCAATTGGTTTTGGACATGTGTAGTTCATAGATTTTACATTATCTTTCCATTTTATTTAAATCTTCAAATAATGATGTCATCGCTGCATCATTATTATGTCATAAATTATTTAATTTATTTAATGTCTAAAATCATAAAAAAAATACTATGATGTATGAAATCTTTTTAGCTTTCCAATGAATATTTATAATCAAAAATCTGATCTTTATAACCCCATGTAAAAATTGTTTTCGTAAAACATCTCTTGTTTGAGTCATTTTTACTTTAACATTTAATAAAAAGTTATTTATGTCATTTCCAAACCAAAGTGTCTCCATGGGGTCCCCAAGTTGACTCATGGCTTGTCTTGGTCGGCCATGACACAACCAATAAGGTTGGGACATGTTTCTAGGTCATTTCATATTATTAAAGCATTATTTATACCTTAAACTACACTAATTACCACTAATCGCGATTAAGAACTTAATAAGTTACTATTCAGCAAAAAATTATTTTAATCTCATTGAACCACATTTTACTTCTTAATGACAACCATGTATGTCGGATTTTCAAAATTCAATACACATTAGTGGTAAACATTCATTTAACTGAAAAATCAGTTTTCTTGATTACCACTTAGTGGTTTCACTATTCATCAAAAATTGAAGTTTTTCAGAAAATTACAAAAAATTCACCCTAAGCTATATTTGACATTCATAATTCAAAAATGAAGTCTATTTTACAAACTTCAAATCATATAAGTCACATTAATTAATTTAATAATTATTTCCCGCTGCCAGAGCAAATAGCGTGTTTTTACAAAACAATAAGTATCAAAAGATTGACACCAGTTTAAGTCTAATTTCAAAAGTAAATTGATTCCAATGACCACCATTTGATTAAATGGTAAAAATATATTCTAATTTCACTTCAAAACCAATTCAAAACATAATCTAATCATATAAATAAATTATATTAAAAAGCATTTTTGATGTAAAATGCAGTATTTCTCACTATTCATTAAAAAAATGAACATTGTCAGAAAAATACCAAAAATTCACACAAAGTAAATTTTGATGTCCCAATCATAAAGGGTAAGTTTATTTTGACAAACATAGTTTATAAAATTGTCAAAATATAGATTCAAAAATGGTTTGCCACCAAAAGGCAGTAAAACAATGTTTTAAGAATATTAGTGTATTTCATGCATACGATTGTATTTATTTTCATTTTAAGCCTATATAACACTATATTAATCATTAATAGACATAGATAAAAATATCTATTATTCATTACTTACTTGGGATGTTACACTTATTAATATGTAACTTAACTTATGAATCACTAGGTTTCAATATACGAAATTATGGTCACTTTTATTTTAGTTTATCTAACCTAGATATATTAAAATATGTCATAATGAGTCACCAATATAATGTTAATTAACCAAATAAAATCCATTAGGAGTGTCAAACTAGGTGTGTAGTTAGGCCTTTTAGTAGTGCGCTAGGTGACGATTGAGTTAATACCCAACGAAACATTTTATATGTTATTTCCCTTATTTACATATATTATAGAGCCTAAATCTAATTTTAGAATCTTTATATGGATGTAATTTCTAGTTGAACCACACAATATCACCTTTACACAAACATTGGTATATTATACTATACATAGTAATATCCTTTAGTCATATCTTAAGGTATTCACTAATGTTTTCTAATCTTAATCCCCCAACAGCATAAAATATTCAATATAACTAACCTCAAGGGTTATATATACATTGGAAACTCTATTCAACCTTAAAATATCACTCATTAATGAATACTTTGAATCTTCATCTATCTTCAACTAATAACATCCTAATCTCAAAAGTTTTTTACACCCTTCTTCGATGCCAAATATGGGGCCCTAGAAACATAATTCTAGATATACTATTAAAAAAATATACATTACACACTTTATTTGAAAAACATCATTAATTACAAGTTATTTCACACATTATGTAATATTTAAATTCTATGAATGTTTTTAGGTTTACAGTTTTGGAAAATTTGTCACATTTTTTAACTGGTAGATGCATGTTCTTTGGGTCAAATGGATATTTTTCCAATTATATACACAATAACTTAATTCATAAAAGGTCTTAAAAAACTCCCAAAAACCATCACATAAGATATATTCTAGACATATATTATGTGTTAATTTTCATCACAGCCTAGGGAAATGGGAACATGATAAAGGAGTGATATTATGTGATCAATGAGGGTAAACATAAGTGATAACAAAAAAAAGATCATAAGTGATGATAAGATAGTAATATGGATATAATTAAGATACATAATAATGTTACACCGAATAAATTATAGATCCTAAATCATCAAATAAGGCATAGGACAACAATGAGGGGTAAAATATCACAAAACATAGAAATAAACATGGAATATAACATAGCTTAAAAATAAAGGCTTCTTAGAAAGTTGAAATAACATGAAAAAAAACATTGAGATATGGAAACATATAATCATAGGAAACCCTTATAAGAAAACTCTTTATGTCCATGCCTATGTTAACAAACTCATTATATACATCCCTAAAAAAGTATGAAAACCCATTATGTCCATGCCTAACTATCTCAATAGGTGTCATATTAAACCAGTTCATTGGAGCATGATATTAGACCCCACACGTCATCATATATATATATATATGTGTTCCACATAAAAAAATCATCATCAAATCACAAAAAACTATGGGAATAAAATTAATTTCATATCCATTTCAAATAGAATCACAGAAGGAAAACAATCAAACTAAATAAACAATCATAACATGATATACTTGTGGAAAATAAACGGGCATCAAAATAAATTTTGTGAAATTATAGGTAAATACGATTAAATAAATATAATATAAAGTATGTTATTTGTAACACCCCAAGTTTACATGGTACGTTTCCCTTTAAATAATTTAATAGCTTGCATTGTACGTAACTTTGAGATTCTAACACACCACGACCAATCAAAATAGCCGTTATGAATTGTAATACCCAGTTTTTAATTTTTTATAGATTTTATCTTTCAAAATGGACTTCATTTTTGGAATTAGAATATCGAAATTATCTTAGGGTGAATTTTTGGTATTTTTCTGAAAACATTCATTTTTTCATGAATAGTGAAAAACACTAAGTTATAGTTTAAAACCAAATTTTTATTTAAATAATTATTTATTTTCATAAAATTTATTTTAGGTAAAAATAGATACATAATACATTTATAAGTTCAATTTAATTCATTAGAGTCAATTTATAATAATTTTAGATATATAAAAAATTTATTGAACTTTTAACCGTCTATTACCCACCTCTTATGAGGATTTGCAAATTTGAATAAAACATAATTTTATGACTTCTGTGAATTGAATTTCAAAAATACGAGAGACACGGTTGATATCAGTAAGTAAAATGTGGTTCAATAAGGTAAAAATAATTTTTTCTGAATAGTAACTTTTTACTTTTATTTTCCACGGTTAAAAGTAAATAGGGTAATTAAGGGGAAAATGATATTATTATTACCCTAAAACATGTCCTGATTCTATTTGATAAGTATAATTCAACCAAAAAACCTTAGGAATAAAATATGATCCTCTTTTGTCAACTTTTATTAGATTAGGACATTTATTATTATTTAATTCAATGAAAATTTAAAAGAGTTAAAATCAATGTTTAATAACTAAAACATTTTTAATATAGAGTTACACATAATATAAATTAGACTAAAAATATTCAATATAAATATAAAACTATTTCCTAAATAATGGTATTTTATTTATATTTTTTAGAAATTAAATAATTTAATTTATTTATGACACAATTATGATGCAGTAATTACCTAATTAATGATATATTAAAATAGTTGATATTATAAATATCCAAATAAATGTGATTTGAGAATTTTTATGAATTAAACTAATTTTATAGTTTAATATTAAATTTTAGGGATGGTTAGATGAATTTTTTTCTAAGTAATAATGTTGTTATGAATTTAGCATAAACAAAATACGAAATAGTGTCAAAATTGACAAACAAGAGTTTTTAAAATACATATTATATTATTAATTGATATTTTTTTCCTAAAAATATAAGGTCTGGACAAAAGACTTATATAATTATAGGTGTATCATTAATGAACCAATTGGGGTTCTCTTGGAAGTTTATAGTATGTTTATTAACCATATAATATAAAAATACAAAGAGACATGGTAAATGTCAAACTATTTAACTAAGAGTTAAATCTAAAATATATGGTTAATATATTAACCCAAACCTATCTAAAACCTATTGGTGTAGTGGTTATTACCCATCCCAACCTTATCCTTTAAATATTATATTTTGGTTCCATTAGAAACCGAAATTTATTTTTTTATAAAATAATATTTCTAGCTTTTCTTAAGGTTCCCCTCACCCCTCTTATAAAGGGGAACTCCCCCTTCCCTCCAATTCACACCTTCAAAGCCTTTTGTCTTAGAAAAAGTCTGTCCGAATACCCTCTCATCTTTTTTTCTTCATCCTAGAGTCCATCCTTTAGCCTTAAAGCCAACCTAAGTATCCCTTTTGATCAAATCAAAAGGAAGAACCTGAAGAAGAGGTAAATATTTCGTCACCTCTTTCAAGTTCATTTCTTCTTCCAATTCCTCTTTCTTTGTTTTTTCCATTATAAAATAATAAATCCAGTATCTTCTATATACTTTGATGTTATTATAAATATGGTACAACCATATTCATTATTCTATCAATCCTTTGAAGGACATGTCACCATACGTGTGTACGTACAGCTTACCGTCTTTACATTGTGGTGTAATTATTATTCAATACATTATCATTTGTATGGGTATAATAAGGATGCGTAATTGATGTAAATAATAAATATAACTTTATAATTATTCTTTATATATGATATACCATCCAATTATATATTATTTTAATATCAAAAGAATGATATTGTCACTCATGCGTACGTACGGATTACCGTCTCCATGAACAAGATTATATTCATTCCCCATCGTATCCATTCAAGACTAATTTTCATTTGATGATTAAAAATAATGTTTAAATACTTAATATAATTATGTATATGAATATGATACATCCCATCCATAACAAATATGACTCACATAAAAAAGAGTATAAAGGAAAATGAATCTGTTAACAACAGAAACGATGATAGTACTAAGATATTATTAACCAAGCAATGTTAAAAGATCATATATGATATCATATTAATGTATATGATTATTGTATAATTTAATATCAATTATTTTACCATTACAGAGGATGTTAACCTACCCTTTACTAAGGAAAATTACAAGGTAATGAATTCTTATCTCACTTTCAAGTCCTTGAGATTTCTATTATTCGCTACTTATCTTTAGATTGTGGTGTATTATGTTATAACATTTGGTATATATTATCATGATTCCTTTGATATTAATTTTATTCTATAATTGATTTGGTGGTTATTAAATTTCTGTTATACAACTCGATTGATGACAACGTGGTAAGGGCTTTCTTATCTCACTTTTAATTCCATGAGATTTCAATTGTTCGCCACTTTTCTCTTGATTGTGGTGTATTATGTACATCCATTTGGTATATATTATCATGATTCCCTTTATATTAATGGTATTCTGTAATTCATTTGGTGGTTATGAAATTTTGGTCATACAACTCGATTTATTACAACGTGGTATGGGTTTTCTTATCTCACATTTAATTCCGTGAGATTTACATTGTTTGCCACTTATTTATTGCATGTGGTGTATTGTGCACTTACATTTGATATATATTCTCATGATTCCATTTATATTAATGCTATTATTTTATTCATTTTTTTGTTATTAAATTTTATTCATATGACTCGATTTATTACAATGAATTAAGGGTTTTTCATCTCACGTTTTATTCCCGTGAGATTCATGAAATATTGGCCACTATTTCATTTTGTGTGGTGTATGTACTATCCATGATTGTATTATTGGTGTAATATACTTTAATTTATGAGTATATACAAATTCATTTCATTATCCTTCTTTCATGGGTTGTTTGTTTCATAAGTTACCAAATCGGTAAGGAAATTTCAAATTTCAATTTCCACTCAATGGGCTTTACGCATACTTCATTGATTATTTTACTCCATGATTATGTTTTGAATAACTATTTATTATTTATTTAGTAATTTACACTCCCCTTTTGTGGATATAATTTTTATACACATAATCACTCCATTGATAATTTCTCAAGTCATTGATATAAACACGATCTTAACTCAATTTACATTCATCGAGTAAAACATCCAAGTCATTGGTGTTGTTTTTACAAGAATATGTGTGAATGTCCCCTAATTTATTTACACCAAATATCCATTCATATTGATTGTATTTATATTTGTCACACATAATTATGTAATTTATTTATCCTTTACCTAAGGATACTGTCTTTATAAGTTATTTCATCTCAATTTACATTCCTTTGATACTTCTTTGATGTTATGCACCAAGTCACTTTTATATGGTGTATATACTATCCTTTAACATAGTATATAATGAAATACTTTATTCTCATGGTAATATAGTGTTTTTATTACCTCAATTTTTTTTAATCAAGTTTCTCTCATTTGGATAGTAACTCTAACTAAAATACCATTTTAAATGTTTTAAAATTTTATTCTTCTAAATCTTTCTCATTAATATCCATGTTTTACAAATGTTTTTAAGGTTTTATTTATAGTGAAATTAATGTTTTAAAATTAAAATTCCTTTTAAAAGTTTCAATGTGTTATGGGACACTTTGATTCAAAAATCTATTTTTAAATGACTTCTTGACAAATAGTGTGACTTTTAAATGTTTTCAAGAAAAAGAGGGAAATTTCTCTAAAATAGTATTGATGATTATTTTCATCTATGTCAATACCCTTAATTATTTTCAATTGAGGTTAATATGTTACAATAAAATCTTCAATATTGTATTGAATGAGTTATGTTTGACTGTGGATGTGATATTTTTATACCATTCATGGTTTGTGGATAAAGTATTTACATTTCGTATGCAAGTTTTAATACAAATGTTTATGTTATGTTTCAAACTTTTCATATGAGGAAAGCATTGGACATAGTAAGTGATGGGTGGAGCCCTCTATAGCTCCTCGATGCATTGGTAGGTCTCATGAGACTAAGTAGTGTCTTGGCACAAGGCCCTGACAAAATATTATTTTTTGCCTTGGCACAAGGCCTTGACTATGTGGTTATGAAAGTCTGGCATTATGTATTATATCATTATGAAAGTGGATATTGATATTGAATGTGATTATTCGACTAGTAGAATATCCATGTGATTAAGTAAATATCATTATTTTGATTTTATCTTTTCCATATTATGATGAAGTTAAATTTTAAAAGGATTTTTTATTCTTATACATTTCCTTAAATGATTATGCTTATTTATGAAAGTTTCTGCTATATTTTTTTCTTTACTGAGAATCTGAGCTCACCCCATTCTATGTTTTATTTTTCCGAGGATGCGAAGAATTATATTATGATTGACCTGCAGGGATAGTCTATGGGATCTCAATGTTTTCTATGGAAACAATTTTGTTGTAGTTTTCGATTTTATGATGTAATGTAAACCTTATGAATATATCTAGTACTCGCAAGGCTACTAAACTAATCGATATTTTGAGACATGATCATTTGGGATCATGCCAATGATATGTAATAATGCAACGACTCTGGGTAACTGGGGTTGGGGCATTATAGTTGGTATCAGAGGAAGCTTTGTACAAACCTTGGAAACTAGATTTACATAAACTCTAATTAGAGCACATAGCCCTAAGATAGACTTTGAGGATTAGTATAGATGAACTTTATAAAATTTTGGTATTGTTGAGGTTTTGTGAGCTTTAAAAGAAATATATCTTTGTCCGGATACAAGAAGGTAGAGGCGGCTCTGGAACAGATATAACTAGGGGTAAAACCCTAAAACATCGCTTTTAGATAGACTCCATTGGGAACTAGTGCACGATAACAGGCCTTGTTTCACTCTTGGTTACGAAACTCCTAGAGGATATGCTTAGGATTATTTACATTTTCATTACAAACCGTTTTGAAGGATTTTAAAATAATATGAGAATAAATGACCTTGGTTAATCTTAAGGTGTTTTAAAATGAAAATATGCTATCATGATATTCTCTAAATGATTTTATGACTACTTTTAATCACACAATGCTTTTTGGTTTTAGTAAATGGCTGGATTCCATGGAATTTATATTAACTTTTAGAATGATGTACAAGTTTGGAATGGTGGTGGAAATGAGGCAACAAATTGAATGTTGATATACATATAAGATATCGTGTTCATTCCAAATCAATTTTCCAAAAATACGACCAACAACATATATATTAACCAACTCCCAGACTCAAGAAAAGAAGAGAAATGTGATGAATGATAAGAGATCAAATAGTGGAGACCATGGAGAAATGAATTCACAATTTCCATCATGAAGGAAATGTGAAAGGAGACACCTAGGAAAGTGTCTCAATGTAACAAAGAAATGCTTTACATGTGGGAAAGAAGGACACAAAGTAAATAATTGTCGAGGAAAAATGAAGTGTACTATGGAAAAAATTAAAATGGTCCCAAGAATCCATTTATAGTAATTTTTCATAAATGTAGGAGTCCGGGCCTTTACCGGAATGAATTACAAATTCTATAAGATATTTTCTTGGTCAAATAAAAAGCTATGTGGGAATAAATGGTTGGATAAATGTTTAAATGTATTAGTTCTCCTTGTTGATGGGATTACTTTGGAATAAGTTTCTCTTGTATTTTTAACCCAGTAGTTTGTCATGTGAAAATGATATTTGAGGAAGAATTATCTTTTCTCTTGCGGATATAGTTATAAAAAACGATTTTGTTTTATATGATCATTGGGTTTGAGGCAATTACAAGTTATTATATTTTGGGTTGAAAATTAAATGTATGAGATAACATTTGTGTTTAAATGATGTTTTGGTTATTTTGAGGAATTTATCTCATTTTGGTAATGTTTTAAAATATTATTTTTGAAAAAGGACAACACATAGACCGTGTGACAACCCATCACGTCAAACAAAGCTATGAGAATCAAACCCACAACTTGAGTGAGATTGGGATTTATCACCTACCACTGGACTACATGAAGTCCCTAGTTAGCGTGAGTAATTATTTTTAGTTAATGAATTTTATTCATCAATAAAAGGTTGATTTGGGATCTTATGTCTTATCAAATGAACACCCTTAGTATAGGAAAATGATTTGGTGATTAAGTGATTAATGTTATTTTGGAAGACGTTCGCTCTACTGGGAAAAATATATGCCTAAAGAAAATAGAATAATATGGGATTTAATTTGAGGAGTAATGGTGGATTTTTTTCTATGTTTTTATTGTGTATTTATAGTTATTTGGGTTATTTATGGAAATGATTAACCTATAATTGATAATATGTGATTAGGTTATTTACTTTTAAGTATGTGACTTTAACAGTAGTCAATGTCATTTGGAGATACAATTTAACGTGGAAGACTACATAACCAAATTCTTCTATGTTTTGGGTTTCAATATTATTTTGGATTATATTGAAGGATTTTAATGACAATTGTTTATTGAATTGTATTTATTTAACATTGGGGTATTGTTGGTTTAATTTTAGAGATTAAGATTAGTCTTTATTTCTCTAAAGCAGTATTCTTTTTGGGGGATCATCTGATCTTGTACTAACCATTTTGGTTTTGATTAATCTCTAATGATAAGGTAAATATATAGTTTATCCTTTGTGAATCATGTGATTCTCTAGAAGTTGATTCTAGCTCTTCTAGTGTGACCATGTCATCTTGAATACTCATCGTTTGAAAAAATTGAGTTAGTAGTAGAAATTTATTAAAGAATGAAACTCTACATAAAAAGTATGTATATCTCTTTATGTTCATGGGAAATATCATAAATAAATTCCTCATCTTTATGAAATGTAACTTAAAAAAACGTTGTCTTTTTACATTTCCTACTAGGAAACTAATGACCGTTTGTCTCATATAAAGGTTGTTGTTTTCTTGTTATTTACATTATCCTGATCATGTTTTCTATCCCTCTCAATCTAAACTTGACACTTATTTTATATTCCATATCCATTTTTTCCTACAAGGAATCATAGTATGGGTTATCTGAGGTGACATTTGTACTTCTCTTTTTTTCTTTTAAAGTGATAGTTTTATTGACCTTTTTCCAATGTGGGACATTCAATTATGTTCCCAAGCCCAATTTTAAAAATTTTGAGGACGCAATTTTTAAAATGGGGGAAGAATGTAACACCCCATGTTTCCATGGTACGTTTCCCTTTGAATAAGGTTATAACTTGCATTGTATGCAACTTCGAAATTTTAACACACCGCGACCAATCAAACTAGCCGTTATACATAGTAATACCCACTTTTTGAAATTTTATAAATTTTATCATTCAAAATGGACTTCATTTTTGGATTCAGAATATCAAAATTAGCTTAGGGTTAATTTTTGGTATTTTTTTCAAAAATTCAGTTTTAGATGAATAGTGAAAAACAGTAAGTTATAGTATAAAACCGAATTTTTATTTAAATAATTATTTATTTTATTTAAATTTATTTTAAGTCAAAATAGATACAAAATACCTATATAATTTCAATTTAATTCATTGGAGTCAGTTTATAAAAATTGTATATATATATAAATTTTATTGAACATTTAACCGTCTTTTACCCACCTCCTAGAAGGATTTGCAAATTTGAATAAACGATAATTTTACCACTTATCTGAATTGAATTTAAAAAATAAGAGATACAAGATTGATATCAGTAAGTAAAATGTGGTTCAATGAGATAAGAATAATTTTTGGTTAATAATAACTTTTTACTTTTATTTACCACGGTTAAAAGTAAATAGGGTAATTAAGGGTAAAAATGATATTATTATTACCCGGAAACATGTCCTAATTCTATAGTATAACTATAAATCGACCAAAAAACCTTAGTAATAAAATATGAACCTCTTTGATTCACTGGTTTTAGATTAGAACATTTATTATTATTTAATTAAAAGAAGAGTTAAAAGAGTTAAAATCAAAGTTTAATAACTAAAAAAATTTTATATAGGGTTACAAATAAGATAAATTATACTATAAATATTAATTAGAAAGATAAAAATATTTCCTACATAATGGTAATTTTTTATATTTTTTAGACATTTAATAATTGAATTTATTTATGACACAATAATGATGCAATACTTACCTAATTAATAAAATATTAAAATAATTGATATTATAAACATCCAAATAAAAGTAATTTAAGACTTTTTATGAATTAAACTAATTTTCATGGATAATATGACATGTTAGGGTTGGTTAGATTAATACTGTTTGAAGTAATAATGTTGATATGAATTTAGAAAAAACAAAATACCAAAAAGTGTCAAAATTGACATAAAAGAGTTTTTAAAATAAATATTATATTATTAATTGATATTATATTCCTAAAAATATAATTTTCTGCCTAAATTCTTATATAATTATATTTGTATCATTTGTGAAACACTTGGGGTTCTCTTGAATGTTTATAGTAAGTTTATAAACCATATAATATAAAAAAACCAAGAGACATGGTAAATGTCAAACAATTTAACTAAGAGTTAAATATAAAAGATAAGGTTAATATAGTAACCCAAACCTATCTAAAACATATTGGTTGAGTGTTTTTATACCCATAACCACCTTATACTTTAAATAATCCATTTTTGAGCCATTGGAAACCGAAATTGATTTTATTATAAAATAATATTTCTAACATTTCCCATGTTGCCCCTCACCCCTCTAATAAAAGGGCACTCCCCCTTCCCTCAAATTCACACCTTCAAATCCTTTTGGATTGGTTAAATCTGCCCAAATAACATATAAAATGTTTTTAATTCATTCTATAGGCCTTCCATTAGTCAAAAAGACAACCTTAGGAGTCCTTTTGATCAAATAAAAAGGAAGAACTTGAAGAAGAGGTAATTATTTCATCACCTCTATCAAGTTCCATTCTTCTTACACTTCCTCTTTCGTTGTTGTTTCTATTATAAAATAATAACTACAGTATCTTCTATATACTATGATTTTATTATAAATATGTTACAACCATATTCATTATTCTATCCATCATTTGAATGACATGTCACCATACGTGTGTACGTATGTCTTACCGTCTCCACATCGGAGTGTAATTGTTATTCAATACATTATTATTTTTATGGGTATAATAATGATGTGTAATTGATTTAAATAATAAATATAACATGATAATGATTTTTTATATATGATATACAATCCAATTATATATTATTTTAATATCAAAAGAATGATATTGTCACTCTTGCGTACGTACAGATTACCGTCTCCATGAACGTGATGAAATTTATTCCCCATCGTATCCATTCAATATTAATTTTCATTTGATGATGAAAAATAATGTTTAAAGACTTGATATAATTCTGGATATTAATAATATACATCCCATCCATAACAAATATGACTCACATAACAAAGAATATAAAGGAAAATGAACCTGTTAACACCCGAAACGACGATAATACTAAGATATTTTTAACAAATAATAGTTAAAAGATCATATATGATATCATATTAATGTATATTATTCTTATATAATTTAAGAAAAATTATTTTACCATTATAAAATAGGTTAACCTACCCTCGAACAAGGATAAGTACAAGTTAAGGGATTCTTATCTCACATTCAAGTCTATGAGATTTCAATTGTTCTCCACTTATCTCTTGATTATGGTGTATTATGTACTTCCATTTGGTATATATTATCATGATTCCCTTTATATTAATTGTATCATGTAATTCATTTTGTGGTTATTAACATTTGGTCACACAACTCGATTGATTAAAATGTAGTAAGGGGTTTCTTATCTCACTTTTAATTTTGTAATATTTCAATTGTTCGCCAATTATCTTTTGATTATGGTGTATTATGTACTAACATTTGATATAAATTCTCAGGATTCCATTTATATTAATGGTATTCTGTAATTAATTTGGTGGTTATTAACTTTTGGTCATACAACTTGATTGATTACAATGTGGTAAGGGGTTTTTTATCTCACATTTAATTCTGTGATATTTCCATTGTTCACGACTTATTTATTGCATGTGGTGTATTTTTTACTGCCATTTGATATATATTATCATTATTCTCTTTGTATTCATGGTATTCTGTGATTCATTTTGTGTCTATTAACTTTTGGTCATATGACTCGATTGATTACAATGAAGTAAGGGTTTTTCATCTCACATTTTATTCCCATGAGATTCATTCTATATTGGCCACTATTTCCTTTTGTGTGGCGTATGTACTGTCAATGATTGTATTCTTTGTGTAATAAACTTTAATTTATGAGTATTTACATGTTCATTTTATGATTCTTCTTTCATGGTTTGTATGTTTCATAAGTTACCAAATTGTTAAGGGAATTTCAAATTTCAATTTCCACTCAGTGGAATTTACGCATACTTCATTTATTATTTTACTCCATGATTATGTGTGGAATCAATATTTATTATTTATGTAGTAATTTCCACTCCCATTTGTGTAGATGTACTTTTGATACACATAATCACTCCACTGATAATTTCTCATGTTATTGATTTGAACCTGATCTTAACTCAATTTCCATTCATTGACTTTAACGTCAGAGTCATTGGTGTTATTTTTACAAGAATATGTGTGAATGTCCTCTGATTGATTTACACTTAATATCCATTCATATTGAGGGTATTTATATTTTTCACACATAATTAAGTCATTTATTTTTGCTTTACCTAAGGATACTTCCTTTATAAGGGATTTCATCTTAATTTACATTCATTTGAGACTTTATTGTTGTTATGCACCAATTCACTTTTATATGGTGTATATACTGTACTTTGACATAGTATATAATGAAATCCTTTATTATCATGGTATTATAATGTTTTTATTATCTCAATTTGTTTTCAAGCATCTCTCATTTGGATAGTAACTCTAATGAAAATACCCTTTTAAATGTTTTAAAAATTTATTCTTCTAAATATTTCTCATTAATGTCTACGCATTAATAATTGTTTAAGGTATTATTTATATGGAAATTAGTGTTTTAAAATTAAAATTAATTTTAAAAGTTTCAAATTGGTATAGGACAATTTGATTCAAAAATCTATTATTAAACGACTTCTTGACAAATAGTGTGACTTTGAAATGTTTTCATGAAAAAGGGGGATATGTCTCTCAAAAAGATTTGATGATTATTTTCATCTATGTCAATACCCTTCATTATTATTCATTGAGGTTAATCTATTACAATTAAATCTTCCATATTGTATTGAATGAGTTATTTTTTACTGTGGACGTGCTATTTTTATACCATTCATGGTTTGTGGATAAAGTATTGACATCTCGTATACCAGTTTTAACATGAATGTTTATGTTATGTTTCAAAATTTTCATATGATGAATGCATTGAACTTAGTAAGTGAAGTTTGGAGCCTTCTATATCTCCTCAATGCATCGATATGTCTAATGAGACAAACTAGTGTCTTGGTATATGAATTTGAAAAAATATTATTTGTAGTCTTGGCATGAGGCCTTGACTTTTTGGTTATAAAAGTCTGGAATTTTGCATTCCGTCATTATGAAAGTGGCTATCGATATTTCATGTGACTATTCAACTAATTGAATATCCATTTGAGTAATTAAATGAAATTATTTTGATTTTATCTTTTCCATATTATGATAAAGATAAAGTTTAAAAGGCTTTTGTTTTAGTCTTATACATTGCCTTATTATTATTTATGAAAGTTTTTGCTATATTGTTATCCTTACTAAGCATCTGAGATCACCCCTTTCTATGTTTTATTTTCTCCAGGATTCAAAGAAGTATATTATGACTAACATGTAGGGATAGTCTATGGTATCTCAGTGTTGTCTATGGAAACAATGTTGTTGTAGTTTTCCATTTTATATTGTAATGTAAACCTTATGAATGTATCCAGTACTTACAAGGATACTAAAGTAATCGATCTATCGAGACTTCATCTTTTGTGATCATGACAATGATACATAATAATGCACTGACTTTGGGTAAGTGGGTTCAGGGTGTTACATTATTTAAACCATATAAATAAAGGTTATATAGTTAAGATAATAATTTTTTATATTAATTGATGTATGCTATCTAGGTGAACACCATTCATTCAATGTGAATATCCCATACTATGTGAGGGTTGTATTTATTATCCATTGTCATTATTGGTTATAATTTTTTTATTAAAAAATAGAGATATTTTTTTGATTTCAATATGTTAAAGAATTTATAAAGAATAATGTGGTAAACATTTCAGTTAAGGTTTCCAAGCAAGTTAATAAAGTTGAAATTACTTTGATGAATTGATAAAGAATAAAGGAAGGGTGAAAGTATTATTCTATTAAGTTACATACAAATGGTGTTATTTCCTTTATTGATTAAATATATTATTCATTACATGAAAGTTGAATGTTCTTTGAATACTTTGAATTTACTTATAATGAATGCTGAGATTATCTTAATGTCTAAAAAATGCGATAGATGTTTGGTGTATCATGTTTTTTATCAACATCATAATGTTTTTATAAAGAGATTTATTAATGTAATTTTTTAATTCCTAATGGATAGATATTGTAATGATGATCAAACAAATGTCAGAATACCGAGGTGATTGGGTAATGTGAATTGGACGGAGGTTATCATATTAGGATTTTCATGTTGTACCATCAAATAGTGGTTTTAAAATTGTATCATTGAATAGAGTATCCAATGGATGTACTTTTATAATGTCATAATTACAAGTCCCATAATTTATAAGAATGGTTTGGAGACTAAAAAAGTAATATTCAATGTTATATCGGGACTGATATTAATTGATTAAGTTGACCAGAAATATGGTGAAAATAAATATTTGACCGATTATATTCATATTTATATCGGGTCTATAATGATCATAAAAAATATATAATATGATTCTAAGTGATGATTTTTATTAATTAAATATCACAATTCCTTTTATTATTAATTAAATATTAATTTTAAAATTTGTGGAATGTCATGTAATGATTGTTGAATCCAATTATGATTAAATTAAAAATAAAGGAGTTGTGGTGTAATATTAAAATCATGAAGATATTAATGTTAGTGTGAACTCCATGGAATTATGGATTCAGATAATTATGAAGTGCTTATTAATATTGAATGAAGTCCATCAGATATACTTTTACACTGATCAAAAAGTGAAATTAATACTTTTCAATGAATGAATAAAGAATCTTTAATGAGGTTATAGTTGACTAAATGATGTATAATGTGTATAGTATGAGATTGGTGGGTCATTAGATATACTCTATCAGACAAAAGTAATAAAATGATTGATAAAATGTTTCTTAATAAATGAAATAATAGGAAAAAATATGTGAATATTAGAAATCAAATAACTATCCATATGAAGTCATTAGAAAAGCTTTTCTTAGTGGCATTCATCATAATAAAATTTATAAGAAATATCATCAGACAGAGGTTTCTATGGTTTTTATATAGTGTCATAAAAACAAATTTTCAAACCGATTCGATTAGATAATGTTGTACAAATACATCTATCTGAGTATTGAAAATTCATTTAATAGAGTTATATAAATTCATCAGACTGAAATAATAGAGAATATATCTTATGATTTATATGATAAAGGATAAATAAAAAACATATGATAAACTATAAGATATAAAAATACCCCTTTGAGAGTGTGCTGAATAAAATTTCAAAGGGAAGGTCGAATAGAGTCATTTTAAAAATATTTTATCAGAAGAATGTTTTTTGATGAATATCATATGTTAGATGATATTCTTCTTTCGATATTCTATTAAAAATTTGTGGAGGTAAAGAATGTGGATTTTTGTTATATGAATATATATTAATAAGTTATTCTCAATAAAAATAAAATAATGTTAATTTTTTTTTCAAAAATTCATAAATTATGGTGATGCTAAAGTGGATGTTCAATATTATGATAATCTGGAAGGGGGTTATGATTTTTTTTAGACTACAGGAACTTTCAGTAAGAATGTCGACTCCAAAATAAAATGATGTTTCCTAGAAGATTGGTTGACTCCTATTTTTTAGTATGTTTGAATGTGGATAAAAGTTAAATAAGTTTTGAGTGGGATTCTCAAAAATTAAGTGTAATGTTTGAATTTTAATTTCACACATTACCTTATAATCCAAGAGATATTATTCCTTCGTAAAAGAGATATGATTTTATGAGAATATATTTCTTTTTGAGTGATGGGTTTTTAAACGATTTCAGTTGTATGTTATTCATAATAATTGATGTTTTGTAAGGAAGTTTCAACTATAAATATTGTGAGAATTATAATTTATATCAAATTATCATATGACTAGGTATCAAATGAATAATAGGGTAGCAGATGGAGTAGAATAAATAAACATAGAAAAAGTGAACTGAACTAATAATATATTATCTATATATCAGATAGATATTACTTATCATTTATTGATTGGAATAATGAGAAGAAGAAAAAGGCATCATATATACTACCACCATATAAACACACGTTAGATAGACAATACCAAAATAATTGTGACATAAGAATAAATAGATGCACATTTTTTTAACATTCATTGTAAAAAATTTGAATCATAATGATAGGATATAAAACAAGGATCATACAAACATGTTCCAAATAAGGAAATAAAATATGGAAGAGTGGATTAAAGTTTATAGGAGTGAAAAAGATGGAATGTTTATTTCACATTTCTATAGAGCTAACATCAATTAAGGAATAATAACAAAATCACAACAAAATTCAATAGAAGTCTCAACAGTTTTAAAACATTCTTATTATTACCCTGAAATGTTAGAAGTTTTATATTGTCTATAGAGGTAGTATGAATAAAAAGCGAGGACATGAAACTTGTTTGAATTCATCACTTATCTTAGAATTTAGGATTATTCCCATACCTATCCTAAAGTGTTGGTAACCACACTTAGAATAAGTATTTTTTATTCAAACAAATATAAAAGGGTATCTCAATATAGTTTATAATCCATATATCAGTCATCACCGTACATGGAAGGGACTATCTACCCTTATTGAGTAGTAAATATTATAGAAATATATGGTTACATATTTTACTTTCTTTCATATAATATCATATGATAAGGTAAATATAATAGGATAATCAATATCCTAACAGGTCTAAGAGGTAAATAGATAAAAATTTATTATTGGATAAAAATATCCAAACACTAATGCAACCCCCGATTATTAAGTATATCTTGAATTTCTCCACTCAATTGGCATCATAGGGTTGGTTCACCACTATTTTATTCTCTACATTGAAGTTATTCTCCTTCAATGATTTCATTTTCTTTCATATATTAATAAATAAGGGTAATTTTGATGAATATGGGGTAATCTATGAGAAGAATTATATTTATACAAGGACTATAATTAAAAGGAAAATGAAAGAGAAAATATTTTTGAAGAAGATATCCAAATTATATAAAAAATAGGAAGCGTCAGGTTCTCGATGCCTTACTAAAAGCAGATATATTTCTATCCTAGAAATTGATGAACACATGGTTCAACATACCACACATTACAAGGAAACATTCCTACCATAAGTATTCATGACGTATATGAATGTTCCTGTACAAAGATGATGATCCTAGAATAAGTAGTGATGATGATCCATCTATATCTTATCAATATATATCAGTTTATATATTGAAATATATTATTTATTACATTCCCCAAGAAATAGTCTCACTTGTCTGTTGAGTCTTTCAAAGTGGGTAAAAATTGATCAACCAAATTGAAGAAGAAGCAGATAAAATAGAGAAGGATTTACAAAAAAATTTCAAGATTGTATAAATATCTCCAAATTGGTTAGATCCTTTTAAGCATTTAATATAGATCTTGAAATAATTTCCTCAAAGTTAGAATAAAAATGGATCAAAAATGATGAATTGAAATATGGATTAGATAATAATTTGAAAGAAAAGATCCATGAAATTGAAGAAAATTTTAAAAATAGAATTGATATCAATGATTTACAATTTGACTTAAAATAATAAGTGATCAAGGATCTTAAACCTATTTCAAAAAAAATATTAAGATACATAAAGAGGAATTTTAAATAATTAAGAAGTTTTTTGAAGAGAACTTAATTATGATTGAGGTTCAGAAAAAAACCATCAATAAGGGATTTCAAGAATTGGATGTCAAGCTTGTTAATCTTTTGAAGACATATATTCAGTCTTTGTAAAATAGTGGGAAATTTTATGCTTCCACACAATTCTAATTAGAGGATTAAAATGTTAAAATACCACCAAAATTTGATAAAAATATCATGACTTCACTTAATGATTTATCTCAAGAAGTTGTGAGGAAAGTGGAACCATCCATAAAATATTATAATAATATTTCTAAATTTATTTCCATAGATAGTGTATGTTGGAAAAAAAAATTTGTACAATAATGGATGAAAAAAATATGAGAATAATCATACCATCATGACTATAGTGGATAGAAATAAGAGTATAGAAACCAGTTCCTCATGAATATCCACATAAGATATGAAGAATATTCATAAATGTAATATAGAAAATTTATTAAGATAAATGTTTTTTCCAAAACTTTTCATCCTTTAATAGATTTAGGTATTCTGGCTTTTATTTTTGGTACATTCTTCAAAATAAAAAAGAAATAAGGATTCCCATTCCAAGGAGGATCAATCCATAGATAAAAAATAAACATCCAAATTTTAATGAAATCTATATACTTGGAACTAATTTGTAAATATTAGAAAAATCTATATTTTCATAAAAGACATTTGTCATGAGGTTGGTATATTCTCATCATGACATGTTTCTAAAGATGATGAGAAAACAAGACAAAAGAATTTTTTATGAAAAAAATAACCCTTATTATGAAATTAAAATCTTGTTGAAAATAGATATTCTCCCTAGAATATTTAATGAAAGAAAAGTGTTAAGTCCTTGGAATCAAAATTAAATAATTTGAATAAAGTTCTATTATCGAAAAAACTAATAAGAATGGTGGTACATAAAAAAATAATTTAAAAAATCCATACTTACTAATAATATTCTAATTTATATTTTCATAATTGGAAAGAATATTTCAAAACAATGAGTAAAATAGAATAATTCAAGAAAAGGCTAGTGAAAAAAGAAAATTAAAGGTTACACTTGAAGAAAAAAAAGTTTTATATGTGAGATTCATCATGGTAGGACACACATTTAGAGATTTTATTATAACATGTATATCACAGGAAAATATCTTAAAGAATATGAATGTTTCACTGAGTGATAAAAGAGATTTAAAATATTATTATAAGAGAAACTTCACATAATAAATAAATTGAATATGTGATAAGAAAAACAGAGGCCTAAATAGAATTAATGTTTAGATGTGCATGTGTAAAGACTGAAGTAAATAGAGAAACATGGTAGAAGAAACTATCTCAATGTATCTGTTCAAATTAATTAAGGATGAAACTTACACCATATTATCTTAATCTTGGGATATTTTATTTATAATCTCACAAAAATGAATTAATGGTGAGGATTGATCTCAGAATGAGATCCTAAGATAATGAAATAGTTTTCAATCTTGGACACCATATTATTTGAATGTTTTTATCTTTGAATATTTCAAAAGTTTGTTTATTATAAAATTTAGGAGGATTAAACCAAAGGAATTAATTTTTTTTTGAAATTGTGATATAAATTTGAAATTGGATCCCATCTTGATTTTATAATACATTTTAAATTCCAGAATAATACATTAATAAAATCATCCTTGGTGAAGATGTGTATGTTTTTAAATTTTTGAATGCACACATATAAAAATCCATTTGGTTGTATTCTCAACATAAATTTTCAAAATATAATCTATCAAATGGATAAATCCTTAATAATAACATAAGTAATATCTTCATTAGGGGGGGGACAAGTGAATTGTGGTGAATTTTATTCTAGAATCATTACTTCACCTAAATCTATTTATATTGGAATGTGGCTAAAATAATTTAATTAGAAATGGTATATATTTTTTAAATATATTATCCATGGTTACATAAAATAATAATCTTAACACAAATGGGGATAAATTTAATTAATCAATGACATAATAAAATTGTAGCTATAAGTGTTCTCTAAGCCCACTTATCCTATAAGTTGTGATTGAATGTTTTTAATTTGTTTAATGATGTGAGTGTAAGAGTTTTAGGTTGATCTAACCTAAAAGTGATTAATTTATTAATTAGTATATTCTTCATAGAATAATAGATAACAACCCTTTAATACATGTTTATAAGTTTTCATTCCATAAGTTTTCCAGATCAGTTTGTAAAGGACATCTTTGTTGTATAAAAAATATGTTTGTTTTATACTCTAATTAGGGCTCTTATAGATATAGAGTGAAATATTGAATGACTCATTTATAAAGAATAAATTTATACCCTTTTACCATTATGTTTTTATTTCTTCTGAATAAGGGATATATAATTGGAAATGAAATAAATTTGGAGACTGAAGCGGAATAATCATTTAAATATTGACAAAATCATTCATAAAGTACATTTAAGGTACTACTGGTAAATAAAAAGTATGTATTAAAGATTCCACACTATGTGTGATTTTTATTTTTTATCAATAGTTTTAAGGGTTTTTCCATAGTTGTCAATAAAATAGAGATATTTCATTAATGTTAATATTTTGAAGAAGTTACACAAAAGAATCTACTAAAAAGTTTTTTTAAAGTATTTAATCTTGGTAATAAATTTTATATAGCCAGGTTGAATGGATGAAGAAGAAAGAATGTGTTAAAGTCTTATTATCCTATGAAAGATATAAATTTTATTCTTTCCTTTAGTGGATCTGGAGATTATTCATTACTTAAAAGGATAAAAAAATTGAAGACATTGAGTTTACTTGTGATGATTGATGAGTTTATCTTAAATTCTCAAACATGTTATTGATGTTTAGAGAAGTATTTTTGTTATTAACACCATGAAATTTAATTACGGTGTGTGTGAATCTGAATATATAGAGATAAAGATGATGGTTTGATTGATGTCAATGTACCGAGGTAATCATACATAGTCGATTGGACCGATGAAATTGAATGAGGTTTTCTAAGTAGTACCATTGGATTTGGGTTTTTAAATTACTTAATATAATAGAGTATACAAAGGATATAATTTAAAAAATCTTCATTAAAATTTACATTGGTCATATGAAATTTTGGGAGACCACCAAAATAACATTCATAGTCACATTAAAATGATTTGAAAAAACAATGGTGACCAAACAACTGGTGATAATAAATATTTTACTTAATACATTCATAGTTACATCAGACAATGAACAATCATAAAAAATGTATTAGATGATTCTTATTGAAGTGTTCTTATTTATAAAACATCAAAATTCCTTCTATTGGTGATTCAAGAATAATTTTAGAAGTATAAGAAAGTCCCTAACATAGTGTCAAGTCAACTTAAGTCCAACACAGATATTGAGGAGAGGATGTGAAATTTTTAATTGATAAAGGCATTAATGTTATGGTATAAGGAAGTGAAACTATAGTTCCAATAAATTGTGATGTTTTTATTGAATTTTAATGAATAAATTTATACATTCCATCATATAAACTTATTAAAACATTAGAAATAGATGTTAAGAAGTTTAAATGAACAAATGAAACAAAAATTGATGAATCTATAGCTCATGAAAGGAAGTAGGAATTAAATCATTTGATCTTGGTGAGTCATCAAACGAACTCTATCAGAAAACATTATTGAATGATCAAGAATAGGTTTTCTAATAAAGTCAACAGTTAGATGAAACATATTAATTTCATCGAATGAAGAATTCCATATATGAAGTCATAGAACAAAGGTATATAATTGATATTCCACTGACTAAATATTTCACGAAACATCATTAGAAAGTGGATGTAGAGGTTTATAAATAGAAAAATTACACTAATGATTTTAAGAGGTTTTGACAGATAAAGTATTACAATGAAATTAGGTTGAGTATTAAAAATGCATCTGACATATTTCTATGAAGACATTAAATAGTAAGAATATAATAGATCTTTGAGGGATCATAATATGAAGGAAAATAAACAAACATATGAGAACCCGTCATATAGTGGAGTATCCCTATGAATGTATGTGAAATATACCTTACATTTGAAAATAAAAGAGTGTCATTAAACAATGATGTTATTGAATGAATTGTTTACAAAGTATATCATTATTATTAGGAAGTGTATTATGAAAGACCATTAATATGTTCCTAATTATGTTGTGAAAAAACAATGAATTAAATTTCAGAGATATAAGATATTTTATAAAGAGTTAACAAATTAAATGTTCTAGGAACTTGAAGAAGTTTTTATAAAGTTATAAATTGTTGTGATGCTGATCTGGATGTTTAATGTTTTTATAATCTTGAAGGGAGATTTTTTATTATTTCAGGTTGAGAAATAATTTTTATTCTGATATCTAAGGATTTCACCTACAAATATAGGTTGGCTACTATCTTTTATGAAGTATAAATATGGTCTTTCATTAAATAAGTTTTAATTGGTGTTGTCAAAACATTAGTGAGAATTTTGAATTTTATGTTCATGCATCATGCAATTAACCTGGAAGAATAAGTCCTACGTAAATGGGATTTGGTGTGATTTAAATATTTTCTTATTTGATTGATTAGTTTCTCAAGTGATTGTGGCTGTGTGTTATGCTTAAAAATTAAATCATCATAAAGAAGTACCAACCAAGAAGTTTCATATAATTTCTCATTTGGGTTGAAGCATTAAGACAATATATACTAGAAAAATTAGGTGGTACAGAATAGAGAAGAATCATTGGATAGATAAATATTAAACAACACAAAGATGACATTTTCAAGATATTAGAAAAAATTTCCTATAAATTGGTGGTCAAAAAAAGAAGAAGTACTAGAAGAAGTTATCTGAAGAACAACCACTACACAAACACACATCAGACAGACTTTATTGGATTAACCGGCATCATAAAAACATGGACATGAAAGATAGGGTGAAATATCATATGAATAATTTATATTGGATGGACAAGATTATATAGATTGATGATATGGGATTTTTATTAATATACAAATAATATAAAGAAGTTCTAATTTTAGTTTTCTACTATGAAGAAGAGGGAAATTCTTTTTCTCACTGTTGTGCAAGTAACTTGAAAAGTGGAAAAAGAACAAAGTACAACTATGAAATCCAACAAAATATTCAATATGTGTAATCCAATATTAGTGTTATAAATAAACTAAAAAAGTGAGAGAATATCTACATAGATAGCATAAATAATCAATGAGGAGTTTCAAGTTGGATGAGGTCATCATTTGTCCTAGATTTTCAGATAATTTTCATCCACCCTTTTAATGTGTAGTGAACCAAACATAGGTTAAAGTTTATATTCAAGTGAAACATCTATAAAAATATATTTTAGTCTAGTAGATAATTGTTGTACTAGTAATCACCATATGTGACAATGACTAAATACTTTTAATGTGTAGTAAAGCATATAAAAGTATCATCTTCCATATATTACATGCATTCATATACTTACAAATGATAATTAAAAGGGAATGGGAGAATCAGGATTCAAATAGGGCTAATGCGTAAAGGGATAAAAAGTTTTATTTTGTTAAAAAGATACTAAAACTAATTCACTCCTCCCAATGTCGATCATATTCGGAAGTGGTCCTTTAATAATGGAATCAAAAATATAATTTTTATAGGGGATGGGAATTAGAAGAAAATTTTTGGTAATACACCGAAGATAAGAAAATAAAATGAAAGTGGTAGATAATTTCCCATATAAAGAATTAATTTTACACAATTTTCAGACCAAATTTAGGGAATCAATCAGTGGATCAAGAATACTCTTAGAAGAATATTTGAGTTTTACTTTGAAAATCCTGATGAAAATGACCCTTTTCCCTGAAAATATTTCTGAATAAAACTCATAGAATAAAGGAAAAATAAGTTACATCATAAAATCATGAATCATGTGAAATAATATTCAAAATAAATTGAAATGTATTCTTGTAAAAATGTTTTAAAAAGAAGTTCCCTTTTTTATTTTAATAAATAAATTCTAAGAGAAAAAGTCACCATATTCATTTGATAATTGTTTTTCAAAAAGATTGAAAAGAAATATATTAATGTATACTAAAATATTACTTTTTATATTACCTAAAATAATATATTTTTAAAAAAGGGATAAATTATAAAGAAAAATTGGAGTTAAAGGTAAAACAATTTATTTTGAAATGATGTAAAATAATTCTTAATATTTTGAAATAATATTTTATAAATCCAATGTCACAAAAGGTATGTTGGAAATTAATTTTGAAAATAGGTAAATAGAAACATGAGGATTATAAAAAATATTCAATATTAAATTTCCCAAAAAAAGAGGAGAATATTTCCAGGAAGAAAAATATGGTTATGGGTGAAAAGATATTTCTGAATGGTTGGGAGTTATTCTTTCTAATTTCAAACATTAATTTAAAAAATTATTTCATCAAGGAAGTTGATATCACTGAATATAAATACCTTTCAAATATAATGATAAAAAATACAAGAGAGAAAATAAATTAGGTGGATAAAATGGGTTTATAAGATAATAATTCATTAGATAATTTATGACTCAAGGGAAATGAATTTGAGTCAAGGAAATTGTTTTGGTTCATGTAACATTTAATTTAAAACCTCTTAAATGATATAGATCATGAAATTGACCTTATAATACCAAAAATTAAGATATTTAATGGTGTTGTGAATAAAATATGAAACATAGACACAATATAAACAAAATTTTGTGAATAATACAAATGTGACTCAAAAAATGATTATGAGACAACAATCCCTTATATCTTTTTAAATATTTGAGTCTACTTCCAATAAGAGAAATAATGTGGAATTAACAACTGAATATCATGAAATTTAAGATAATCACAAAACAAAATATTATTGTTTTATTAGATGAAACATTCTAAATAAAACATGGTACATAATAATAAATACATCCTGATGGGTCAAATTAAAAAAAGAAAATCTTACCTTGTTCCTAATTCATTATGTGCATGTGTATAACATCATGAATAACCTAAATGAGTTTATTATATTGTTTCTTAGGAACTTTTTTCATATATAATTCATTTCATATAATCCACTTTTTATTATATGATATTTATTTATTATAACAACCCTATTAAAGTTAATAATCAATTTCATTCCATATGAATATTAATTAATCATATGTTCTATAGGGATGTTCTTCATAAGAATAATAATTTATTTTTCAATCAAAAGGGAAATAGTTAAATAAAACTAAATTTTTTTCCTTTATTAAATTGTTCTTTTAAAAAAAATAATTTAAAAAAATTTTGAATTTGAATTTTATGATATTTACTTTATTTTTTAAATCAAGTTATCTAAATTATCTTAGGGTAAAATTTTGGAATTTTTCTAAGAAGATTGATTTTTTAGTGAATATTTAAAATATTGTTTCTTATAAAATTATCATTTATGTCAATTAAATAAACACATTTGAAAGTATCATTTGATCATAAAGTCACATAATTATCCTTTAATTGGATATAATAAAATTAATTATATATAAATCCTTATTATATCGGATTTTTTATTGTCCATCTATTGGTATAAAAACAATTTTTCATAAAAAACGTTTTACATTATGTTTTTGATTTAAATGTTAAATTAAATTATTCCACTTCTTTTAATTGAATGATGACAAATGTATTCAATATTTGGAATTAGTAGGTCTACATTTTTTAAATTGGTCACTTTTATTTTTTTTCTTTCTGAATTGTAACCATACTTGTTATTTATCACCTCAACATGGGTAAATCGGGTAATTAAGATTAATAATAATATGATAAAGACTAAAAATATCCCTAAAAATGAATTTAATATATTGTATTAGTTTTTTTACAATCCTCATCCCATTGTCAAATTTATGTAAATTTGATTCCATTTTTCCTTGAAAATGAGTTATATATTACTTTATGTAAATAAAAAGTCAAAAATCTCTCACTCTCTTAATTTTAATGTCTATAATATTGTTTAATATGTATAATAACAACTTAATTAAATTTATAAATGGTTATTTGAAACAAAAAAATATATTTTTTTGTTTTACTTTTTTTAAATTCTTAGTGATGATATAATTACATTAAACACATATGCAACGCTAATATTGTTCTTATGCAAGCAATAAAATAATCAAGTAAGTAATTTTTAAATCCCTAAAATTAATATTATTTTGGTGACTTTTAGTGTAAAACTAGTTTTTTATTTATAAATAACATATTAATTATTCTTTCAAGTATGAAATTTTAATTCCATTACTAACTCGATTCCTTCAAATTCGAACTAAATGAATAATTTAAAAATACTATTAATGACATTTAACAATAAACAACATTATATTATTTGATATTAAATTAATGAAAATATTGTAATAATATAATTAGAGGGGATATGGTTTAAAATATCTAGAATTTTATATTTATTTTCCACTTTTCCTTTTATATTAACATTCTTATCTAACAATGAATAAAAATTAGTAATATCATCGTGATTGTCGAAAGTGTTAACATGGTTTAAAACAAATAGATGAGGGTAAAAACATAATCTAAATTTGTCCAAATTTTTTCAGATGATATTATTTCCATAAAAAATAAAATTATATTTTGATTTTATCAAATTGTATACATTTTTCCATAAAAAAATAATTTTAAATAATTTAATACTTTAAATAATTTTAAAGTGTCCCTCCCCTCACATATATAAGAGAACCTATTCTCCACTATTACTCACACCTTTTTTTCCCTCTAGTTTATAAAATACCAACCCTAGTCTCTATAAAACATTGATTACAACATTATATAGATAATTTTCTCACCAAAATACCTATCCTATAAGGATTATTGTGAAATCAAAAGAGGTTGTCTAAGGAGAAGGCATAAGTCCAAACTGGCCTATTTTAAGTTTATTTCTTCTTCAACTAGTTTTAAATATTCATAAAAAATTATGAAATAATAATATAAGTATCTGAAATAAAAGAATATTTCATTATTATTATGTTAAAACTTTTTTCATCTTATTTTCCATCCTATGGGAACTGAAAACATTTATTGTGTGTATGTGTGGATTACCACCACTATGATGAAATATGTTTCATTTTCAATCACCACCTATCATAGATATTTATTATATTGGATTTAATTAATATATATATTATTAAATACATAATTAATATTATTTATATAAAACATATTGTATAATTTCAAACCTTTCTATCTATTGAAAAATGATAAGGTCATTTTTGCATATGAGTGGACTACCTCCTCCACGAAGTGAAGTGAATAATTTTTCATGACTAAATTATATGGATGATATATATAAGTATATTTTAATAAAAAAATATGATATTTATAATTGAATAATTTTTATTTAAAGACAAATTAATAATTTCCATCTTTCCATCATGACTGTTGACAATGGAAATGTTACTCAGACATATGTTTGTCATATCATCTCCATGATTGTAACATAGTTCATTTTTAATAATGATATTTCATGTATGGATTTAAAAGTGTAATTAATTTACAAAAAAATATTTATTTTACTAAAATTATTATTAGTATTATTTAATTATTATCTCATTAACCATAGTAATCCTACACATTTCATTTTAGACATATCACCCTAGAATTATCACAACATTCATCATGAACTTAAATGAATAAGTAATAGAATATAACATGATAATAATTAAAATAAAATGAATAATAAATGTGAAAAAGTTTCTTAAAAAGAAAATAAGTAACATAATTTTATTATTAAATAATATAAATAATGTATGTTATGATTCAGACTTAAGGTAAGGGACACTCTAACTTAAAACCAATATTCAAATGTTTTAAAGGCTTATTTTATTGATCTCATTCTTGTATTTATGTACTCTTAATAATTTTAAAATGGATATATTTATTTGGATATAAATGAATTATAAAATTCATCTCATCGAGTTTTTTATTTTGTTATAATATTTTTCAAATGTAATCTTTTTTTGTATTTAATATTGAACATTTTGAATTTCCTTACAAAGGAAAAAAGGAATGTTCTATTTTAACATATACTACATCAATAGGTTTTCCCACCACTATAAATATTATTTTATATTTTTATTATTGCTTTATAATATTATATGTTTTTTCAAAGAAAAAATACCATTCCCTTTTTCATAGCTATTTTATTTTTGAAAATATATTTTTAAATTGAATGGGTATCTGGACATCCAAAATTGTTTTGCATATGAGTTAAAAAGTTTTTTTCAATGGTTTATGATGAAATAAATTAATAAGAAATTGTTTTTAATCAATAAATGGTACACGATAATTATATATTGTGATCGGTGATCCTAAGATAGCTTATAAAAATTGTTGATTATGATATAGATTATACGAACAGGTGAGCCAGATATAGCTTATATAAATGGGTGTGCCATATATTTCTCTCTAATAAATTAGTTAATATTTATTATCTTCAAATGAAAGAAGGATGGATTTAACTAGTGTGTTTTCCAAGAGTCATGATTCATTTTGGTTCTCTTCCACCTTTGGGTTTCATTTTTATTTATTGGTTTCAATTTGGGAATTTTGGTTATCTATTGGTTTTTCAATCATGGTGGTGTTTCTCAGTCACGATTGATGTCTGGCTTTGTTAAGTATTGGATTTGTCCATATTTTTCATCCATGAAGTCAAAATAATTATTTATGGATGGTGTTTACGCACAAGGGATTATTTATAGTCTCAAAGGAATGGTTTGGTGGTCACGGAGATGACTGGAGCATGTTGTAAAATCCCAATTCTACTCCATACTCTTCTCTTACTCTAGGATTACACAAATATTCTCCCAATTGGATTTTCATGGTCATTTTTATGTTATATTGGAAGGTGAGTTTTATTGGTATAAAACATTCCACGAGGCATCTCTATGGGTGGATTCATTACTATCTTTGGCTCCCTTTTCTTTTCCGAATTTGTGTGGAGATTCTTCAATATCACAGTGCTCGATGTTGTTGATTTTTCTTACTAGTTGTTCTATTTTAAATGGAAGGTTTTCTTGATCTAGTGTGGTTTTCAGTGATAGTGATGATGGTGTTTCTTTAGATTTTTTGTTTTGAAATATCAGTTCTATGATGGTGCTCTATTTTTCTCCCACATTGGCCATGATTGTTCCATCTAAGTAGTTGTTATTTATGTAATGACAGTCAATGGATTCTTACAATGTGTCTATTTCTGGTGACAACAGTTTTGGGGGCTGAGTTGATGGTTAGACTCTACCCAGGATGGAAGACTCTTAGATCAAGGCCTCCAGGATTTACAGTGCATGCTTTCATATTTCTGGTCCATAATTAAATTTTTAATTTTTAATTTGGAACTTGTTTTTTGTTTTTAATTTTGGTTTCCAGTTTTTGGCCTAAAATTGTGTTGTTACTATCCACCCACAAATGTCTTTTCACAATACGAAAAAAATGATTTGGAGGAAATAAAGTGAAATCTAATAAAAAGAAAATATATTATGTAATGTTTAATGTTTGATATATATAGTTTTTATTATCGAAAATGTGTAGATAACTTTTTCTGTTAGAATAAGGATAATAGAATACCCTTAAAATATTCTACTTTATGTTTATGTTGAAATTATATAGAATTTTAATATTTCCATATTTTATCATCTAATCATTAGTCTATTCAAAATGGTTTTCCGAAGAGGATACAAGGAAGATGAAGTAGGAAGGTATCATGACTTTAATTTTATTATTAATCAATATCATATAATTTTTGGAATTGGATTTAAATGATTTTTTATAGGGATAGCTCTGTTAATTCAGACTATAAATTGTGGTATCACATATATTAGAGAGAAAAAAATTACCAGATAGGAACATGTCGATTTTTGAGAATTTTATGGAATTTAACCTTCCTACTTTTCGTGGGAATTCAGATATAATGGTAGTAATATGATTGATCAATGGTTCAGAAAAGATATTTTAAGTCATGTGATTTTTAGAAAGTAAAATAGTAACTATTTACTTTAATAATTTTAAGGATGAACAGGATCAATGGTGGTCATTGGTTAATAATACCATAAAGGTAAAAGTGTTTGATGTCATGGAAGGGGATACAATTAAGAATATTTTTCTTGAGAAATATTTCTCTTTGGTTTTTTGACTTGAGAAGAAAATCAAATCAGAGAATTTAGGAAAAAAGATGAATATTTATTATCCATGTATGAATATAATTTTAAAATATTTTCTAGGTATGCGCCAAATATTATTTGGGATAATGATAGTAAAATTAATATATTTTAATTAGGATTAAAACAAAGCTTATAAAGATATTTTTCCTCATGAAAATTTTAAAAAAATAGAAATTTATCCATTATGATAAGAAAGTTGAGATTTAGTTTTTTGTTTCTTATGTTACTTGAGACGATGTGAGTATGAATGGATCAAGGTGGAATTAAATGGATATGTTTTTAACTAATAAATCTGACGGTAATACCACAACATGTTATAAGTGTGGCCAAAATACTATTGGGAATTTTTGAAAATATCTGGAAGTTATTATTGGTGTGGTAAGATAGGTTATATGATTCATAGCCATAAAGAAAAGATTCATGAGTAATCCATGAATTGGGTAACAGATAGCCAACCAATAGTGAGATATTTTAATTTCAGAGAACTAGGGAACTATGATAATAGTTGTTTGATGTTATTTATATATGGTGGAAATCAAAAATATCATAAGAAAAATGGTGTGTGAAAATCATTTTCTAGTACTAAAATTTTTGTTAGGCCATCTAATGAAGTGGTGACAAGTATATTACTTGTTTATTCTAATTATTCTAACACTTTGTTTGACCATTGATCATAAAATTCCTTTAGTTTTTAGAAAATTTTAATTTAAATGGGAATATCAACATATGTAAAAATATATAACTTTTGGTGAAGACACCATGTAGAAATATTAAAGCAACAAAGTGTTAATGCAACTCCCTATTATTATCAATGGGATATTATTTTCAAAAAATATTTCTGAACAATAAATATTGGAGTTTGATATTATTTTTTTCTACAAGTGGATTTAAATTTATCATTCTATGATATATTGTAGAGATAATATGGTTATATTCAATGATTTCATGCCTTTGATAACAAATCAAGTAGTTGGGAAATTGATTATAGAACATATTTCAAGTTACCTCCGAAATGTTCTTAAAATGAAATAAATTGATCACATTAATGATATACCCATAGTAAATAGATATGTGGATGTATTTCTAGATTCTTTTAGTTTTATTCATAATCGAGAGGTTAATTTTATTCTTGACTCAATTTATCATGATAAGAAAGTTTCGAAACCTCTTTATTAAATGGAACAAATAAATCAACTGGAATAGAAAAATAAGTTGAAGGAGTTACTAAGTAAAAATTTTATTCATCTGATTACTTACCAATGAGTTTAACCTACTGTATTTGTTAAAAAAATCTGGTTGAATGAGACTTTGTATTGATTAATATCCTTTAATACCATCACTTTAATGAACTAGTATATTTTCATTCATAAGGATTATTTGTTTGATTAACTTTATATAGTGCATTATTTTTCAATGATTTATCACATTTTAATGTGTCATCAATTAATTATGAAGGAGGAATATATTCTAAATACAATATTTCAAAAAAGATATGGGTATTAGGATTTTATAGTTATAATGGGTTGTCTAATGAACTAGTTATATTCATTGACCTTATGAATTTATTTTTTAATGAAAGTTTTAATAAGTTTTTGTTTAAGTTTATTATTGATATATTAGAATATTTTAAAAGTAATGGGGATCATGAAATACAGATGAGTATTTTTTAAAACATTAAAATAAATGAAACATAATGTATATTTTAGTATGTGTGAATTTTGGTTCTAAAAAAATTATTTCCTTGGTCATATTGTTTATTAATATGGAATATTTTTTTATACTATTAAATCCAAATATGTTGAAGAATTTTTGTGACAAAAAAATTCCTGATAGATTTATAGTTTTCATGTATTATAATGTTACTAAAATCGTTTCATTCAAAGGTTTTGTTAGTTTTTTATTACACTGTATAAGTTAAATAAAAAATGAGTTAAATTAATTTGGATGAATGAGTACGATTACTATTTCCATCAACTGGAAAGTAGATTTGTGAATTATCCTCTTTTGGAACTTACATCAATAATAATTGAATTTTTCATCTTTAATGATGCTTCTTTTAAGATACTTGGTTGTGTTTTGGTGTAGAATGATCACGTAATTTCTTATGTTTCTTATCAACTAAAACAACATGAGTCAAATTATCCTGCACATGAACCAAAATTAGCTAATACAATTTTTTATTTTAATATTTTGAGGCATTGTTTATATGAAGTAAAGTGTTAAATATATACTTATTATAAAAATTTTAAGAATATATTTGCTAAAAAAATAAGTGAACTTGGGATAAAGAATGTAGATAGAAATTATAAATGATTGTGATATCCTGATTCAATAACATATTGGAATGAAAAACAAAGTATTCGATGAATTTAGTTGAAAATACATTACATTATTAACCACAAAACATTTGGAACATCGTCAATTGGAAAATGATTTAATGAATGGGGGCCTAGAAATTATGTAGGATTTAACATACTCTATTTTGTTTCATCATTCATTTCATTCAATAATATGAATCAAAATTATGAAATCTCTTGAGTAGGAACATGTTTTTTAGGGAAAGGTAGAACTTTTAAGGAAAGGTATGTTTCTTGAATTTAAAATTTACAAGAAAGTTGTTTTGAGATTTTTGAAAATAATATGTGTTCATGATATCTCCTAGTTGAGAAACGAATTATTGAATGAATCTCACAACCCTCCCTTATCTTTTCTTCCTAGTGGTACTAAAATTTATTGAGATCTTCAAGGGTATTACTGGTGGGATGGAATAAAGAAAGATATTTTAGACTTTACCATGAAATTGTTGACTTTTTAATAGTTTAAAGCAGAATAACAATTATTTAAGGGGATGCTTAAATCATTTCTAATGTTGAAGTGGAAATGGGAAAATATATCCATGGATTTTGTGGTGGGATTACCAAATACATATGATGTTAATAACACAATTAGGATAATTGTTAATTAACTATCTGAATCGACTCATTTCCTTCCCATTAAATATATTATGAACTTAGATCAAATTCCATGATTTTATCTCATTGAAAAGGTAAACAACTGCCTCTGATGGAGAATAAAACTCCAGAAGCTTGGAGTCGTGCTCTGGGTTTGGGGGAGCAAGCCAGTAAAGGAAGGGAATTTTCCAGGGAAGGGAAATAAAATTTGAGTGGCCCAGCTGGCCATTCTTTCAGCGATGTTGTTCAAAGTGGGAATCAGAAACTGGAAACTATTGAAGGACCTTTTCCTGTCACACCAAGGAAATGGACAGGAAGAGATTACTCATACCTTCTGAGGCTGATGCAGACTAGATCTACCTCTAAGAGGGATAGTGAGGTGATTGTGGCTTTTAAGAAGGGTAGCGTGGTCAAAAGGACATCACCAGACAACCCAATTCTGGATCAGCTCAGGATTCGAGTGCAATGTGACAGCTACTGGAGGTCACTAGAATGGGAATCAGCCATGGAAACAGGGGAAAATGAATCCGGCTTGGGATGCAGAGATGAGTATGGTTTCTTTTGATGTTTAATCCTATGTTAGTTGTCTGCTTTTTCGTTTCTATTGTTTGACTTGGTGCTGGTATGTTCAGGTTCCGGAATCCCTCAAACCGGCCTTTGAAAATCAAAAAAAATGATGCGGCCTAAAGATAATTAGGTTTCCTATAGTTCCTCTCTATACGCTATCTGATCATGATCTGAGGATTACTTTTTATTTTTGTAAAGCCCTTTGGAAGATGTTTGGTACTGAATAAAATTCCAGAACAACTTCTCATCATCAATCAGATGGATTATATGAGTGAAAGATTCAGACCATAGAATACATAATTCAGGCTTATTCCATGTATTTTCAAGGAATTTGAAATCAAAATCTTTCATTGGTTGAGTTTTCTATTAATAACAATTTTAATTCCAATATATAGATGGAACCTTTTGTGGCATTATACAGAAAACAGTATATGACTCTTCTTTACTATGATAAAGTAAATAAAAGGAATTTGATGGGACAATAGTTGGTATAAGAAATATTTGAGAAGATAAAGATAATTCATTAATATATGAGGAAATATTAGGGTAGGAATAAGTGTTATATAAATAACTGGATGAAATATATTCTTTCCAAGGTAGTTCATCATGGTTTTCTTAAATTATCTCCATGGAAAAGAAATATTTTTTTTAGTAAAAAGGGGAAATTAAGCCTACCCATCATTAAAACATATAAAATAATAGAGAAAGGTAAATTATTTTCCAACCCATTTTTCTTCGCAACAATTTTATCGTAGGTACATGGTGTATTTTATGTTTCATTATTATGAATATATGTGCTCGATGAATCTCATGTTTTAATCCATAAGGTTTTTGAGTTGGAAGGAAAACATTATTATATGGAAAACCAGTCTAGATTATTAAACATAGAGAGAAAGTGTTTTGGAATAATTTAATTCATTAAGTTCTGGTTTTTTAAAAAATAATCATCTATTTGAGAAAGCAACATAAGAATTGGAAAATTCTAAGAAAGAAAAATGTCTCTGAGTTTTAAAATAATGAATAAACTTGTGAGGATTCAATTTCCATAAATGGGATAAGAAAGTAACAAGCTAAGAAATTTTAATAATCAATTTAAATTATTATTAATATTAATTAATTAGATTTTATATAGTTATATTCATTATAATAATATTAACTAATGTTTCAATCCAAAAGGAAATAGTTTTATTCTAATTAATTTTTTCGATATATTATAAGGTTTTATTTAAAAGAATAATTTTTAAATTTTAGAATTTTAATTCTACAAAATTAAATTCATTTTTTAAATAATTATATCAAAATTATCTTAGGGTTATGTTTTGGTATTTTTCTAAAAAGATTTATTTTTTCCATGAATAGTGAAAAATAACTATTTTTAAAAGATGATATTTATTTATATTACATAAATTAATTTACAAGTACCATTTCATCATAAATTAATAAAAAAATATTATAATTATAAATAATCTAATTAATTTCATAGTAATCATAATTATACATGATTTTTCTATAAATTAATTTTTTCCTTAAAAACACATTTAAAAAAACTATTTTTCATTACATTTTATGTTTTCACATTAAATTAATTGTTTAATATTATAGAAATTTAATCATTAAAAATATATTCCAAATTTTTAATTATGAGATCCAATGTTTTTAAATACATCCATTTTATTTTTTGTTATTATGAATAGTAATCATAGTAAATATTTGTTACCTCAATAAGGGTATATCACGTAATTCAGGGAAAATATAATTTAATAAGGACTACAAATAACCATAACACTTGAATTTAATCTATTTTATGGGTTTTTCTCAATCATCCTCATCCTAGATTCAAATTTATAACAATTTTCAAACACATTTCTTTGAATATGAAATATATATTACTTTAAGTAAATATGAATTAGAAAATGGCACTCTTTTACATTTAAAATCTATAATATTTTGTGATAGATATAAAAATAACATATGTTTAGTTATAATTTTTTAATTTAAATATAAATTATTTTTTAAAAATTTTAATTTATTTTAAAATTTAGTGATTAAATAATTACCTTAAATGATTATTCAACGCTTAAAAAATGTTTGTGTAAGTAGTAAAAAAAGTGAATATTTTGAAAAACACTTGAAGAAATATTTTTCGGGTGTGTTTTTGTGTCCCGATAATTTTATATATAAACATAAAAAATAGGTATTTTTTAAAGTTTTACATTCCAATTACTAACACCTTGATTCTTGCAAAGTCAAATTAAATGAATAGTTCAAAAAATGGAAATAATGATATTTTATAAAAAAAATTCTATAAAGATAAAATATAATCTAAAATACTAAAAAATATATTTTAAAATATTATTTTAACCCATAATGACCTTATATGATAATTATTTCAATTTGGATCTATTTTTCCCATGAAAATTTGTGTATTTTAACTTAATTCTTAAAGTAATTCCAAGGGTGTCCCTTCACTCACTTACAAAATTTCACGTCCTCTACTCTATTTCTCATGACTTTTGAAAATTCTATTTCATAAAATAACTAACCAAGTCTCTCTAAAACATTACTACCCACATTCTATAGGCCATTGTCTCATTGAAAGACAAAACCTAAGAGACATAATGTGTAATCCAAAGAGGTTGTCTAAGGAGATGATATAAGTAGTGACCACATTGTTCCAATTTTATTTCTTCTTTCACCTCCCTAAAATATTATTAAAACAATATAAAATAATAACAAAATATATTATAATTAATTATATGTTATTATTATTATGTTATAACCCTTTTTCATCTCATTTTTCATCATATATGTAATGAAAACATGACTTATTCGTAAATGTGGTTTACCACCTCCACAAATCGTTGTGTTTCGATTTCAAACACCACCACTCAAGGATGTTTATTTCTATGTGTTTAAATATTATATATGATACTCATGAAATAATTTACATTATTTAAATATTATATATCATAAACTTCATTACTATTTTCTTCATTGAAAAATTATTACATTGTTTGTGTGTTTGTGTGGACTACCACCTCCATAAAGTGAAGGGATTCATTTTTCAACACCATATCATATTGATAATATATATAAGTTTATTTAATTAAATGATATGATATTTATGATATAATCAAAATTACTTAAATTTAAATTAACTCATATGTTCCTTCTATCATGATCATTTAAAAATATAAATGTTACTTATATTTACGTATTGCCGACCATCTCCATGATTGTAACATTGTTCATTTTTCATAAAACTATAGAATGGTTAATTTTTAAAGTATAATTAAAGTAAAAAATAATTATTATTATTTATTGATTATTAGTATGTATATGATGTAATAATAACCTAATTGACCATATTCAACCTAACGATGTCATTTTTGACGTATGAGATGAATTTCATCAAAATGATTGATATGAGTTTAAATGATTAAATATCTGACAATCACATGGTAATAAATTAAAAATGTAATAATTAACATTAAAATTGTTCTTAAGAAATTAAATAATTAACACAAGTTTTTTATTTAATAAGATAAATAATGTAGATTTTGAGTTGGACTCAAGGTAAGAGGCACCATAACATAAAACGTCATTTTAAATGTTTTAATGATTTATTTTCTAAATTTTTTATTGAATTCCCATATTCAGAAATGTATTTAATATTTTTATTTATAAGGATATTAAAATAAAGGAAATTTTGTATCCCTTTTTATTTTCTGTTAAAGGTTTTCAAAGGTAATCATTTTACATATTTTATACAAAATTGTTTGACATTATTTACAAAAAGAAAAAGTAATATTCTATTTTAGCATATACAATATCAGTGGATGTTTCCATAACCACAAGTTTAATTTAATATTTTGACTCCTTTATAAACTTCCATTTTTTCCTAAAAACCCTATTTCCCTTTGTTCTTGGTATTTTATTTTAGAAAATGTATTTTTAAAATGAAAGCTTATTTTGATTTATGGGAAGTGTTTTTCATGTGGGTTCCAAATATATTTTCAATGGTTTTATGATGAAAACGATCAAGCATAAAATATTTTATTCATAATCTAATACTTGATCATTTTAAATGAAAATAGGTAATCGTGTTACACCATATACGAATAAGTGATCCTAATATAGATTATATGAATGGGTGACCCGATGTAACTTATATGAATGGGTGTGCCCAATATAGATCTCTAATGCACTGGTTAATGTTAATTGTATTCAAATGAAATAAGTACTATGTTAACGAATTTTGTTTCTCTTACGGACTAAACTGGAATCCATTTTTTTAAACAAAAGTGAACATGTGTTATGATTGGGATACACTATGTTAACTAAAAGGGATTTTATTTGATTAATATGAGTTTCAAATGTTTCCTTGAACAAAAGTTTTTATTTTTGTGTGGATTGTATTTTTTTGATAAACTCCAAGAATATTATGATAATGTTAATAAATATATTTTTTCGTGCTTTTTCACTAGACAAATGTATTTCATTCTTTTATATCCCTTACTGACATTTTTGTTCTAATCCCACATTTTAAAAAAACTAATAGGGTTTATGGATTGAAAGAAAATAATAATTAATAAAGTGAAAATTCATTACTATTTTCCCTCAAAATAACATTTTTTTCATTTCAAAATCGCTGTATTGTGGGAAAATGGATACTAAGTGGATTTTTCCACCTTATAATGAATGATTTTATATATAAGATATGAAACCTAATTATCTAAACATGTAAACCTAAACTATATTTAATAATTAAATAAATTAAATTATTATATAATGAAAATATATTATGTAGTTTTTAATATTGGGTCCTTATATTTATTATATAGTTTTTTCTTATTTATGCCTGAAAATTGAATTGGGGTTGGCTTATTTCAATAATTATAGAAATATAATATAATAAATAAAATACTTAATATAATCTTTTTAGGACCATAAAATAATAATTATTTGAATATGAAATTATAATAACATTATTATTTAACTTCCTATAGTCAACCATGATATATTTTTACAACATGATTCAAGTAGGTGGTGAAACCAATTCCAAACCTGAATGCTCTATATCTCAATGGGTAAGTATGGTTTTGAAAATTTATAATATCATTATAAAATAAGAATAAGAATATTATATATACATTCATTATGTTTATTAATAATTTTTATATTTATTTATATAATGAAATAAAATACAAGATGTAAAATAAAAAACGTTACATTATGGAGGTGACAGTCCGCATAATAAACATTTAATGTTATTCCATTTTTCTGATTGGTTGTAATTAAATTAATAATATTTATTACATTAATATTATAAAACATTTTTATAGTAATTATACATAGGTTATTATATTACTATTTTAGTGTAGGTTTGGAAGATAGTGATTAATAATAAAAGGTAAGGGGTAAGTAATGCTCAGTTTGATACCATGAACGTTCATTTTAATGTCTACATGGAAATGAAGAGGGAGGATTATGAAAGTAATATTGGTTTATAGTAGGATAAATTTTAATATTTTCATGAATAAATTTGATGTAATGGGTGTGACATGAAGTGGTGTAAGTGTTCCCGATTTAAATGTAATGAAATTCAAAATTTTATGAACACCCATTGTTTTTTCAATAATGGAATAACACTGTAAAGAGATAAATGCTTCCAAAATTGATAAATAATAGATATTTTGGTGATATAAGTTCTAGAAATAATATACCACCCATTTTTCTTTTTTTTAAATATTTTTCAATCCTTTTATCGCTTTCTTTTTATATTTTACCATTTTGGATTTTACCTTTGTAACTAGTTTTTACCCTAATAGTTTTTATTTTATTAAATATATATGGTAAACCCTTATAAAAAACTTTTGATGCTCCAAACATAAATTTATGATCCACATAGACTAATTAAATTTATATTAAAGAGAAGATTTAATTTTAAACTAAATGATTTAATATTTATAAAAAACCTTTTTATAGTAAACGATGTTGGTTTTGCCGTTAGGTTTCTTAATCATATTCAGTTTTGATTAATAGTTGAATAAATGATATAATATTAATATATTGATTAAAAATTATGTTAGTATTTATTATAGTTTTTTAGTTTATTTTATTAGTTAAAAATTAGAGAAATTAAAAAAATTCCTTGAAAAAATAGTTTTATCATTATCAAGGTAACTAACATTAATCCTAGTATTCACAATTTCATGCCAAAAAATTAAATTAAAAATTTCAAAAAAAATATAAATCTGATTATCTAAATTAATAAACTCATTTTTTAAAAATAACTTGTGCATTTTATGACAAATTATTTTTAATATTAAATAATAAAAAAGCTTTTTAGAGTGAAAATATACATTTCTAAAATGATAACAATGGGATCTATAAATTAAAAATAGTAATTTTAAATGATTTATTTTACATATATATAAATATATATTATAAAAAGGTTAAAAAAATATTTATTCCATTGCTTTATTTTATTAATGGAATAAAAGTGAGTGTTTTAGAAAAATTAGTATCTTTCTATATTCACAAAAAAATTATTTTCGAAAAAACTAAAAAAATTTACCTAATTTAATTATGAAATTATAAATTTAAAAAATTTATTATTTTTATCAAAATAAATTTTCAAAATTTATATATACAATTTTTAATGAAAATATGAAATATAAAATAAAAACTACGTTTATTTGAAAAATGTACTTTTAAAATGTTAGGTTTTTAAAAAAAATATTTCATACCAATATCTAATTTTAATAGTTTTATAATTTTATAAATATATTATCCTATAATAATAATAATTTAAAATTGGTTAATTTAATTTAGTTGGGTAAATGATAAAATAATATAGAAATTGTTATTTGAAAAAAAAAATATTTTTCAATACTAATTATTTATCTTATAAATATAAGAATATATAATTGAATAATATTGTTTTAGTTACTATAGGTATTATTATTATTATATTTTTTTAATATCAATCATCTAATACTTCACAAATCCTTTTAGTTCAGTGTTTTGGGTTTTGGTGTTGTGGATGGAACACGTTATTGAAGATATTATTAATTTAATAGATCCAAAATCGTAGGTCATTAAAAACATACAATCCCTATGGATATCATCACAAAAACAATAATCCATAAATAATAAAAAATCCCAACAACCAATGAAATATGTCATCCATATCCTGTAAAAAGAGAATGTGGTAGATCAAGAACCAACGTAAAGAAGGAAACTCACCTTGGATCGCCTATGAATCGATCATTAGAAGTAAGGGATAAATATAATAAAATGGGGATTAAAGGTCTCTCAAAAATCTCCTTGGGTCACCTTGGGTTATAATAAATAGGGATTACATATTAGAAAATTTGACTGACTTATAAATATAAATAAAATGGAAAAAACATAATACCATGATGTAATAACTCTGATGACTCCATAATGGTTAGGTTTTTTACCCAAAACATAGTGAAAATGGCTTGCCACACCACAATGGGACTATGTATATCCACCCTCTAAAAAACGTTTAAAATACCATAAATCTCCCCTTTACTAAAACTTGTTCAAACAATGATTCTCTAAATCCATTATAACACTTGGGTGCAGCCAAGACACCACTTTATAGTGGTCCGTAGATCAGAAAAACCAAGGGTTTAAACCTAAAAGACTTCAAACCATAAGCATATGTGAACCTTAGGAAGATAGAGACATGAACCCAAACCTATAGATCCATAGTGGAGACCCAAACACCGTGACTTGTTAATCCTTAGGGAGGTAGTGATAAGGAACTCAACCCCTTAAGAACTACAGCACATCCAAAAACACCTTTTCTTAGCTAACCATAAAACAATAGATCCTTGAAATCCATTATCCCAAACTCTATATTTCTAGGTATATATACACACCAAAATTGAATCATGTTGAGAATATAGTACATTATATCCAATCCAACCATATCGAAATACCTCTTTAAGATGTAATTTCTACTTCATTTGTGGTATTACACCTCTATCATTTCATATATATCTTCTATCACCTAAACCTAAAAGTAAGGGCTCCAAAAAATTCATCTCTTACTTATGATATTAATATGGTTCTATTAGGGTGACATAAAAATTAATGTTCAATATAATGTAACTTGTTTCAATTCATAAATTCCCAAAAAAAACATGCTCAACAAGGATTATATTCTACCAAACCATACTCGTATCATCTATCATGCGATTATAGGACTAAATAATTAATTGAAACAAAATGAATCCATGTCTATGAATAATCATGGAATTGTGAATTTTGTATCAAATAATGAGGACTAACATCTCTATAAATTTGATCATGACTAAATTTTAATTGTGTGAAATTATATGTTGTTTATCTCTAAGACCCTGTCTATATTATTTTCATTTAATTAATATTTGGGTTTCCTGGTATTCATATCGTTTAACAATGATTTGTTTCAATACATAACCATTTCACCTCCTCTTTAAAACCCCTTATACATATTTGATCAATTTAGGTTATTCTCGATTTTCCTATACATTTTTTATACAAGATAGGTCTAATGCCCTTTTTACTAAGAAAACAAAAGAATTACCCTTTTATTTGGTTGAGGAGTAACCCAATTGAAGTACCTCATGTTGAGAGGCATTATGGCCTTATGATTATGGGTGACCTACTATCCCAATGTCTTGAAGTCCAAATATAAGGTTACCAATTCTATATGAATCTAACACCGTGTTTCTCCACAAGTCATAAGTTACCCCTCCCCCCCATTGAGATTCATTTCACTCATGGTGTTAGGGGATTATTTTTTTATTGGCTGAATTTATTTACGAAAGTCTAAAAATTACTACGTATTTAAATTAATTCCACATAAATTCATTTTCCTACCATTATATATATTTTCATTATGAATATTCCTCCTCATGTTTTCATTGTTTTACATAGTAAATTCTATTCCCATTTTTAATAGATGTTTTATAATAAAATAAACATTATTAAATGTAATGAGTATTTATTCTTATTTTTTAATGAATTATTATAATGATATTATAAAAGTATTTTTCATTTATTTCAACATCCTTTACTGTTACTTTTACTTTACTTGGGATATTCTTAATAATAGCTTCCATATTTTTCCTCTTTATAACATATGATAATGAATTTGGGAAGTTTTCATGGAAATAATTTCTTTCTCATTGGTTAATTATGAATTTTTCCAAGCTAATGGGATACACATATGTATGGTATATCATTATGTTATGGGTGGGTCAATTATATCCCTCTAATGAATTGTGTATATTTTATATCTCATGATCTGATTGGGATTAGTGATTGAACCCAAACCCCTAAGTGTCCTTATCCACTAAGTGATGGATGGGTCTTTAATATCTCTATATTGGACTGGGTAAGGTCTTATATCTCTCGAGATGAAATTTCATGGATTGGATAGTAAACCTAATCTGTTAAAATAATTAATCTATTATGTGATGATTTTCTTTGAACTGGGCCTCAACAAAAGGGATTATATTATTGTTATATTTATATGCCAAATTATTATTCCTATGTTATATTTTCATGGATATTGATTATTTAATCATGTTTTCATTTCAATATATCTCATTTATAAAGTTATTACAAAATATTTTTTTCATAACTCAATATGTATGATGTATGTTTTGTTGAGTATGATTCTATTATGTTATAACCATGTACATTAATTTTGTTATTATACTCACATGCTTATTTTTCCTCACTTATAATATTAAATTGATATCTTTTTTTTATTAACATTACTAAGAATATTAGATAACTATTTATTATGTTTCCATTTCCTATTTTATGAAGTAAATTATTCTATATTACATGTCAAAAATGGTATCATTTCTAAAGAATGTTTTTGAGAGATGTTAAAAATATTGTAAAATAATTTGGTAATGTGTCTAATCATCAAAGACACTAAACCTATAAGTTTGATGGTTTGTTTCATTAGGATATGTGAAGAATAATATTTTATAATAATGTAATATGTATGTATGTTATTCTTAAGTTGCCTCATTCTTTAGGGATATTAAGATCTTATATTATTATTTTATTTAAATATTTCTAATATTTTGAAAAATAATATTGATATAGATTCATATTATGTTTTTGATGTTCTACATACCCCTATAATGGTTAATGTAAAATTATTCACTATAATAAATTATACTTAAAGATATATAATTTAAGAGTTAAGTTAAGAATGAGGTTTGGTGGATCAATTTGGATATTTGAATCCTCACATCAATAATGACTTTGGAGAGAGAGTCTTTTACCAAATAACCATTTATGATTTAATAGTATAACCAATAATTGATTCTAATATATGTTATTCTCAGATATAAGTTTATATAAATCAAATAATTAGTAAATATTCTTCCTATTTTATTATAATATCATCAGTATCTTAGTTTTTAGAGTTATGATTATATATTCCGAAAAAATGCGTGTGGAAATTTCGGATGAGTTCATTAACTCAACACTATCAATTAATTTAGAAATAAATGTTTGTATCATTATTTAAAGAAGCAGTTATATTTTTCAAATATAAAGTGGTTGGTGGTATAGTATATATGAAGATACAATAACCCATCAAATATGAAAATCCCACGTATTCTGTTCTATTTAATTTATCTTATTAATTTTGTATTCATCCAAAGAAATATAGGGAAATTTATATTAACCCTTTAATAGGGTTTCCTCATGAAACATAAGGTTATGAAACTATTTGGAATATTTTTGACCAGTCAACAATAGTAAGTAATTTATTTTATATTGGGGAAAGATTAGTATAAATTTATATGGAAGAGGTCAGGAGATTTCATGGTGATAATTAGAAGACTATATATGATTTTGTTACTCAAATTATATCAAAGAGGTGGAGATGTTTATATCATACTTTTACAATATAGTATTTTCCATAGCACTATAACTTGTCTATAAAATGATGGTAATATTTATAGGATGATTGAGAATATAATGATAACATTTTATCATGAAAATTAGATTTTTAGGGTTTCTGGTATGATTATTTAATATTGGTAGTGATTTAATGAAATAATTGTTATTATTCTTCTATTAGGATGAAAAAATATGATGTGGCATGTATCATGACTTATCACACATAATTATGATTGGTTAGCATCAATTAATTAAAAAATATTGATCCAAATTTTATTTCGTTTATGATAGGACATGAATAAATGATTTTTGAGAATATGACCACTACCTGATGTAAAAATTCCATGTATTAATTGAAGAGCTAGACCATTAGACATCATCATAGGAGATTATGTATTTTTGTATGTTTAAAAAACAAACAAAAACATAGTTTAAATAAATGAATAATGTTATCTCTAAGGTTCCTTAGGTTTTTTTGAGGTGTTTGCATTGATTTTTAAAGTGTCGTGTTAGTTAGTGATTCTAATTTGGTTAGGGGTAAATCATGCAATTTTATATATATATCCACTTTTGAAGTATATTTATGATTTATTTAATTTGATTCGCTGGAAATAGATGTAATTATAAGAGGATATATTGTTTTATAGATTATCCAGAAGAGATTTAATATTGTAGAAAGAAATTTATGAAGAATTGTACTTTTCTTTTAGTGTGAGTACATTGGAGGCATGTTAGATTATAATAGAGTGACTAGGATCATGAATCATTATCAGGTGCTTTTTATTTTTTCATATTATTAAATTATGTAATGGTATCTTAATTTGAGTATAATATTTCATATCAAGATAATATGATTTTTTTTCATACTAATATAATGTTTGCTTATTTTAATAGATGTTTTTCATTAATAATTTTGAATAATTAAAATTATTTAAGGTAGGGGATACATAAAGGTTTATAAATTTACATTCTTGTTAGTGTATTATACCTTTGTTGATAAAATAGTTATTTTATATCAAAAGGAAAAATATTCATTTTAACCAAACATATGATCTCCTATGAAAATATTTAGTTTTCTATTACTTAAATAATTATATTTTTTAGTGTGTTAATTTCTAATGATTCATAAATAGTTATTTATTTGTGACTTGTTTTTTAATTTATGGTAATTTAGTTCTTATAAAGTGATAGTTTTTTATGTTATGTTTTTTATTCAAATATTAACTGTGAAAGAGGTCAAAGAACCACTTAAACTTTCTAATCAATGGTTGATTATTCCATGGCGAAAGTTTCAATATAGATTACTCTTTTATATTAACATTTTGGTTACCATTTTATCAAAATTAATTTTTAAATAATTTATGAAATATATAGTTGGAATTTATTTTATAAATAGAGGGTTTTGCAGACAGTCCTTTCCACTTTTTTCGATTTTTACTCCTTGTAATGATTTTATCTCATTCCAACTATATAATTATGGTCCTTATAGTTACATAATTATTTTTACCTAATGGTTTTTATTGAATTCATTAATAATATTAGTGTTCATTCACATTGAATTTAAACTACCAAGGTTTTGTAACAATACTTATAATATTTTAAAAATTGAGAATTTTTAATATCATAACTTTTACATTAAATTTTGAATGAGGGTTTTATTACTAGACCTTATTAAGATTTGACTAAATTTTTTTGATACATTAAAAAATCATGAAATATAGGTGACTATTAACCTTCAGTATATCATTATCTTATATAAATAATTTTTATATTTTCTATTGTAAATAGTTAATTCATGATAATCTAGAGGTTTTACATTTTTTCATAATTAAAAGTGAACATATATATTTTTACCTTGTCAAATATCTATTTATTATAAATTTTATTAGTGAATTGAATATAATTGTATTTGATTGAGTGAAATTGTTAATTAAAGATATTATTTTGTTTATTAATAATATATTGTGATATATGGATATTCTTATTGAATTCCTAACCATATTTTACCATTAATATCATTCGTGATTTTCCCTAGAAAAGTGTGGATAATTGAGAATTAGAAAGAAATATAGATGGAGGGTTTTAAAAAGGTATAATGTGCATGGTGTTAAGGTTGATAAATCCTTCCTAAATTTTTTCACACTAGTTTGGAAGGTATATATTATAATATTTGGGTAGTTTTTTATTAGAAATGAGTGGTGATTATTATATTTGGGAGTTTTTTCATGATAAGTTAAAGTTTATATTGAATATTCAAAAGAATAATTTTTTTTCAAATATTTCTATTTTCAAAAATATTCATTATATTTCAAACATATTTTTTTATAAATAAAACATTGATGGGTCTTAAAGTTGTATATATATTGTTATATTGTTTTTCTTGATTACTATATATTGTTTATGTGAATTTGGTAGTGATTTATCACTAAAATGTTTTTGGGGATGGGTCCAGGTATAGGGGAGTGTGATTATTTTATCAATTAATTGTAAGTTAATTTTTTATTGTGGGATTATTATAAGGTTATATTTTGTAAGGATTATTAAGATATATTCTTAAATTTTGGATAAATGTATTTGAAATTTTTTAAATATTAAATAAAATTGTTAAATATTCATGTTTATATATATGTTTTTATTTAAGTGTTTGTGGAAGTAATAATTTACATTTTGAATACCTCCCAAGTGTTAATTATGCATACGTTATGACATTTAGATAATGGATAAATATTGGATGGAGGGTGGATATTTTCACCTCCACGCTCACTTGTTTTGAATGTTTGATATGTATTGTGTGGATTGTTGTTGGATGGACTTATAGTTTAACTTAATAATCATATGCATTACCCCATGATGGTTGATTATTCATGATTTAACTTAATATATATATTATATTTTTTATGTTATTCTTGAAGTTATTTATAGTTTAACTTAATAATCATATGCATTACCCCATGACGGTTGATTATTCATGATTTAACTATTTAACTTTATAAAATCATTATAATTTTTTCACATATTGATTTCATTAGGGTTCTAAGGGTTTAAAATAAGTGGGTATATTATATTTACTATAATTATATATTTTTATAGAATGGAAGGATAACATTGTTGATGATTTTGTGAAATGTCATCTCACACACTATGTTCAAAAGAGTTAGAGGCTATGTAATATTTTTTTATATAAAGATTACCCAAATAAGGATTTTCTGTATATTCAACCACTAGTGGATTATTTACTAATTAATTTAATTCATTAAACAAATGAATATTTTTATTCAATTTTTATTGTTATTGTTGACTTATACATTCATCATATATAGTTGATGTACCCTCAGTTTTTAAAGGGGTAGTTCGAAATAACTTTTGGATTTGAATAGTTTTATTTATTTTAACCATCTTTTAATAATATCATACATGAATTGAATCTTTTAAAATGAATCATTTATTTCAATTAATAAAATAAGTGTTTTAAATGATCTAGAGTTAGTCATGATGATTAAATATTTAAAAACACGGTCTCACATAAGTGTAAAAGAGTTATCTGATGTTTTTAGGTATTTTTAATGGTTTATAAATTTATTGAATGATATATAAAAGTTCATTAATGTTTCTCAGGCCTATGTAATATTGAAATAGAAATTAAACTATCTATGAATGTTATTATTAGTATTACATAAGAGTTATATGAGTGTTAAGTAACAGTAAAGTTAAATTATCATTAGATTTGTAAGTGAAAATTAAATATTCATAAAGGCTTTTTAAAAATGAGATTTCTATCGTGTAAGTGTGATTTTATTTTCGTTAATTTTCTAAAATATTTAGTTGAATATATTAGAAGTTTTTTATATATTTAGAAGATTATACATAAGAGTAAAAGTAATATTTAAATATTTTTATAAGTGTTGAAATATTAGATTAATTAATTTTTTACATCAAGAATACTAAATATCATATAATAATGTTAAATAATAATTTATGGAATAATTTAGTGATTATTTTAGAATAAATCAAAATAAAATTGATTTTGATTCAATAATAATTTTTCTAGATCTATTGATAATGAATAAGTTGGGTTTAATGGAGGTATGGTTCATGATTATAAGTCACCACTAAATAATTATTAACAGATATTATTTTCCAATATTATTATTCAAACCACATATAATTTATCTAGGAAATTTAGTTGATTTATCAATTGTGTTTGAGTAGTATGACATGTGAAAATAAAATACATTACTGTTAAATAATATGTAAGACTCAAGGGATAATAATTATTGTTTCTATTGAAAGAGTTCAAGTGAAGGTCTTGTTATGTGTAAATATGATCAATGTATCATGAATTCTTTCACTTGAGTTCTCTTAATTGAAACAATAGTTATTTTCCCATGATTCATACATATTATAAAACCACAACCTATTATACTCTCTTATGTCATACTACTCAAATACAATAGATAAATCACCTAAAATTCTATGATAAATTATATATTGTTTGAATCATAATATATAATATAATATATATTAATAATTTTACAGTTCTTACTTATAATCAAGAAGGAAACATCCATTAAACTCATCTCATTCATTGTAAATTGATATAAAAGATAAATATATAATTAGATTCCATGTTATTTAGATTTCTTCTCAAATTATCACCAAATATTCCTTTAAATAATCATCTCATAATATTAGATGATATTTAGTATTCTGGAGGTAAAGCACTAGTAAATCCCCTATTTCAATACATATAAAACCAGTTAAATATTATATTTACTCTTATTTATAATAAAATAAATCTATACAAAACTTTTGAAATATTCAACTAATTCTTCTATAACTTTAACTCAATTCAAATCGCTCTTACACAATATAATTATCACTATTATGAAACTTTAGTAAATATATTAGGAACTTTTAAATTTATCTCACCAATATAACCAAAATTTAACATCATTGTTACTTAACACTCATATAAATATTAAGTAATTTTTATAAAAACATTCATAGATTGTTTAATTTATATTTCACTATTATGAAAGCTTGAGAAACTCCAATACACCATTAAAAATCATTCAAGAAATTAATGAACTATTAAAATAACCTATAAATTTTAAATAACTCTTACATAAATTTTTGAGACCATGTTTTCTAATATTTAATCTTCATTAATAATTATAGATCATTCAAGACTCTTTGATTTTACTTTATGAAATAAATTGTATATTATTACACAACACATACCAGAAGAAAGTTAAATGAAAAGGTGAGACAATTCATTCTATAGTGATGTTCATTTTTCTTTTATAATGGGAGTAATATACTCACCATTTCATGGAAAAAAAAATTGAGGTTTGTTTCATCAAGAATGATGAATAATGACACTCATATGAGCCATCATGTTTTCCAAATGGTGAAATAATAAAGACCGCATTTTAGTTGAAAATGAGGTGAGAATTGTGGTTAAAAAATTGATATATGGTGAAAAATAATTTTAATTGATGATATTTTTATGAATAAATCATCCCTCTAGAGAAAGTGAGGTGGATTGTTTTGTGGTTTACTTCTGGTGAACATTTTGAAATGCCTTCAATGTTAGAAGTTGTCTAAGACCCATTATGTGGAACTCCACACTGTGGAAGGTTCCATAGTTCTTGGTATTCCATGAATGTGGGGAATGTGTATCACAAACTGACCTTGTATTATTTTATTATTTTAATTATTTATGGATTTTTATTCTTTTCCTCAAGGTCTAATCCATTATCATTAGTAAATTATTGGTTTTGGGGTTTTGTGGTATGGTGAATGGTTAAACCGTATGGTTAGCACTAATAATGTGACAACCATGTCGATGGACTTCACTTTTTAACAAACCCATTTTACATGGTCGATTCATGGTTTCCCAAACCATGCTAAAAAATCATGTGAGGTGTCTTATAATTTGAGTGAGCTCGCATGGTTGGACATTAATTTGGAAAACCATACATCATTCGTTGGTTTTAAAAAGTGATAATTTCATATTTTACCCTTACAAAAGTTTTAACGCCTAACCTTCATTTCCTCTCCCTTAGTTCACATTCCCCTAATTCTCTATCCTCTATGTTTTACACTCCCACCATGGGGATTCCAAGGTCATGTCTCAAATTTTTATTTCTGATTCTAATGTTAAATACCTCTCCTTCCTCTTCTATCTTTCTTTATTCATTTTTCTCTGTTGTTCTTGTTCATTTATAGCCTCGATGACTTAGATAATTAATAATATCAAATTTAATTTGGGATTTTATTATTTTAGTGTTATCTTTGGGTCTCTTGGGATTATTATTACCTCCTTAGAGTATATTAACAACACTCTTTTTGATATCAACCTAGTTCCATCGGTTTGGTATACGTTTTACTTTGAGTTGGCCTTTAAATTCAATACTAATGATTTTTTGTATGTTTTAATTCATTTTATGATTATTAAATTAGATTATTAGGCATGTTTAAGGATTATTATGAATGAAAACTAAATTTTATGTTCGATAATCCCAATGAAAATAGAATACTAATATTGAAATATAGTTTACATTTGGATTTACTTAACTTCACACATTAATCATTTGATTAAAGTCATGAATTGTAATTATAGATGATTTTGTATATTTTAAAATATTTTTTGGGTTTCAAGGTGGTTTTTCAAATGTATCATTTTTTTAAATGGAAACTAGAATTCTTCAAAAGGGAAAATATTAAAATTCTGTTGTTGTTTGCTAATGTGGCGTAAAGGGTTTACGAAACTCATTTTATAACATTAATATTAAATATTGATGATGAGGCTTGACTGGAAATTTTAAAAAAGTAATTTTCTATTGAAAAACGTTCATATAACATTCTACTTTTTTTTTTGTTTCAAAATAGACGAAGTTTCCCTGTTATAGTACACATTCATTAGAATGTTATTATTATGAGAGAGGAGTGATTTTTCTTCTGTTTTTTTAGATCACTTAATTATGTATTTATTTCCATATTATTATCTAATATTAATATTATCTTTCCCCCATTTATATCATCTTGGGAAATAAATAGTAACTAAAAAAATTAAAGATAGACATTGTTGGTCAGAGTGGACACTCAAGAGGGGGGGTGAATTGAGTTCCAATTAAAATTTCTGTTAAAAATACTTCTCTTAAAATCCCCCAAATTAAAACCAAAGTTAAAATTTATTGAATTTATACAGATTATAAATGTTCAATTAATTTCTCTAATATTTATTAGGTCTTAGTTAACTCAATCTGAAGATTAGATTAACTTTTGAAAGTAACTTACTGGTTTACAATAAGTATTAACACTTTCTAATTTAACTATCAAAGTAGATTTAAAATAGTTTTGTATTTCAAATTGATAAGCAGCAGAAAATATATAGTATACTTTAGACTTAGTCTAATATGCACAGTGTATTAAACCAAGAGGTTCAGTCTCAAGCCGAGACTTAGTCCTCTCAAACAATTTATATAAATTTTATCCATACCCTGAATCGGGGTTGACAAGAGTACAAGACTGTCCAGGTCACACAGGGACCTCTAACACAGTTCTTTGTGGGAAACAAAAACAATGACCAGGCCACACAAGGACCTCTTCCACAGTAGTCATGGGTAAACAAGAGTAAGTAAATTTGGATTGAGGATTTTTATATCCTCCAGTTCAGCACAGGAGTCAGTGTGTGTGTTTAATGTACATAGTACACACACTGCTCAAAAATGTAAGTAAAATAATCACTAAGAGAGAATTTATCAGATTTTAGAAATCTCTAGTGATTGGTAGCGCCGCTCTGGACTCATTGGCTTTAAAAGAGGTGCTTCTGAGTCCTTCTGTTGAAAATAGAGTGTCTTGGTTCAACTTGATGTCCTTCACAAGTGAGTGTGTTCTCTGATTTTTAGTGTTCTTCATGTGTTCATTAGTAGTGTTGGATTTCATACAGGAGAGTTCTTTTTAGATATTGAAAAATCTCCCTTAAACTTCATTGTATGTTCTTTCTTTTCGTATGTATATTCGTGGAAGAATTATCTCTCTGTGCCTTTTGATGCACTTACGCACACTGTCTTTTACTGCAGCTCGATCTTCCTTTCATTCCACAAGCTCCGGCAATAGGAATGATTACATTTTCAAAGGTACGACGTACGGTCTCCTGACATGCCAATAACTAACATTAAATATCATTAATTGCATTAAAATCATCAAATATGACCGTTAGAATTAAATAAGATTTTATAGAAATTCAAACAGTTTTCATGACTATTGGTGAGTCATGGGATCAGTGAGACATTTTGAATCTTCATCGGTTTCGGTAACATCAGCATCGGTGTCTCAGGATCGGTGTCTCAGTATCGGTGTCTCAGCATCGGTGTCTTAGCATTGGTGTCTCAGCATCAGTGTCTCAGCATCGGTGTCTCAGCATCAGTGTCTCGGCATCAGTGTCTCATCATCGGTGCAACTGTTCATCATCAGTGTGACCGTTCATCATCGGTGCAACCGTTCATGATCAGTGTGACCGTTCATCATCGGTGCGACTGTTCATCATCAGTGCGACCGTTCATCATCGGTGCGACCGTAAAATAACTAATGGTGAGTCAAGACATGGAATTCACACAAAGTGTCTGTTCAATCCAGAATACTTCCAGGTCAACCATAAACATACATTGATCATAGATAAACATTTGTAGATATGATTTAAACACATTTAGAATAATTTAAACAAAAGACTAAATGGAAATAAATAATACTAAGATTTGTGATTATTAAAATAACAATTTCCCAGAGAGTTCAACAATCTCCCCCTTTTTGATAATCAAAAATAAATTGCATAAATGAATGGATAATATAGTATGTCATTCAGTATATTCCCCCTATAAAAAAGAATATATGACAAAAGATAAAGCAGGGTTATAAAAGAAAATAGATCTTATATAAAAATGAGGCGTTCTCCCCATATAATATAATTCAGATAAAACAATTTATTCTCCCCTTTCAGTTGTTCTCCCCATGTGTATATGTATGCATGTAGTAAACAGTGAAGCACATTCAGTTCACCCACTCATATGCATGAGCTTCCTGATTTCTCATGAGCTTCCTGATTTCTCCATAATTTCTCCCCCTTTGGGATTATCAAAAAGAATAGAGAAGGAAGATAAACAAGATAATTCCATAGAAAAATAAGGTTTCAAAATGAGTACACCAAAAAATCACATACAAAAGTGAAGAAAAAAAAATACAGGAAATGGACACCCTATCAAAAAGTGACAAAGACAGCTATTTCTCAGGGTGAAAGGGAGCTTTTCCTTTAGCAGTAGGAGGAATTGATGGTCTAGAAGGTTGTAGGGTGGAAGGTGGAACTGTCCTGATGGAGAAAGAAGGTAGGATGACCCGAGATGGATGAAATATGGGTTCCAAGGTCACCTACTATGATAAAGATCATTCTAAAGGTTCCTATTGAAAGACTGGTCTAATACTAGAAAGAGCATGAGAAACAGACATCTGGTCGGGAGTAACATCTGATGATTGTAGAGTCCCTCCTGTAGGAAAAACAATGGATTTTTCTTGCACATGAAGATAAGGTTTAGAAAATTGATGAAGTCCTGAATGACTTCTCCACCGTACTTCATGTCTTTTTCAAAATCATCCTTATTTTCAATGAAATTTTCTAAAGTGGGGGTAAAATATTTTAACTGCTGAACTTGATCTTTAAAATCTTGAGTCAGTGGAGGGAGTCTTAAATTATCAGACAGTAATTTAAAATGATGATTCAATTCATTCTTGGTGTAGATCTTAGAGAAATAATGATCTAATTTATTTTTAATTTCTTTTTGAGCCTTTGTAGCATCAGCCGAGTACAACTATACCATTTTATGCACATGATCACCGTGTTCTTTCATCTTTTTCAGAGAATCCAAATATAAAATCATCACAAGAGCTGCCAGCTCTTCTCTAACAACATCTCTTAAAGTATCTAATTCACGACCAGTGATCTTGGTCACCTTGGAATTTCCAACCTGAGAAATAACTTGGGTGATCTCCACTTTTAACTTCCTCAAATCTGCTTTCATAAAATGTTCTATCAGATTTATTAAAACTTCCATCATACCAGAGATGGTTTTTCTAAACTCTCCTGATTGAGAAACAAGATTGCTACCTAACTCCTTAAGTATTTGATTCAAAGATGTAATATGTCTACCAATCGACTCAACATAATTGCACAGGTCTAGTTTGATAAGGCTTTCCACTCTTTGATCCAAATCATCCATAGAAGCATCAGATAAAGTCAAAAGAGTTGGAGCAGGAATATGAGATATCACATCTTTCATAGCCTCTCTAACATCTTGAATCAATTCAACCTTGAATCTTTCAAAATCTGACTGAGCAACTATAGGATCAGGTCTACCTTGAAACACTGAGGGATCTGGTCTGACATATGTTCTTTGCAAAAACACGGCAACAAATTGAGCCTTAATAGAATCACTTATGCCTGCAAGATTCACTTCTATACCTCCCTATTCCTCTGGGTAATATAATCCTAGAACATCAAGACCTGGATTCTCTTCCCATGCGGCTTTCCATGAAGGGTACATAGGTTTTAGAAATTGAGCTCGTCTATAATTTTCAAGAAGAACTTCCTCATCCTCATCACTCTCAAACTATTCTGTCCTCTCATCCTCAGCGACATTTTCTTGCTCAATTGGTTAGGGTTGAGGATCATCTCGAATCACATTCTGACCTTCAATAGGTCAAGTATCAGCATCAACATCATCAGTATCATCACTATTATAATCACTTCTACCACCCTTATCACCATTACTTCCTTCTTCATCATCATCATTAACTGATCTCTCACTTGAAGTGTATGTAGTTCTGGATTCATATTCCTCAGAAGTTTATTCATCAGTCTCACTTTCTTCTTCATCATCTAAAAGCTGTTCAATTTTAGATAATTTGAGAGGAGGACTTGTTGAACCAAATTACATCCTTCTTTTCTTCAGCCTAATAGTATCCGGAACACTCCTCTCATTAGGAGATGATTCATCCTCTTCTTCAGCATTCAGATTCTCATCAGTTTCTTCTTATTCATCTGTTCCTTTCTTACTGGATTCAACAGTTTCTTCAGGAACAACCTCTTCCTCTTCTTCATCCAAATAGATCACTTCCTCTCTAGTTTTTAGGTCAGGATCTCTTATTTCCTTTGGTCTCCTTGGATGATCAGTAGGATTGAAAGACTCATATAAATTTTCTTCATCAGCAACCCAAGCTTTCTTCCATGGGTTCCAATTTATTTTCATCCTTTTACAAATAACTTTTTTGAAACAGAATCTAATTGATTAGATAAACTCATCTCCATCATCCTCACAATCCGGTCAGCATGGCAGAAAATTGCTTAGAGTAAAACAGAGTAGTAGCTTTCTTTGAAGGTTTTATCATCTCAACAATGTGCTCAGAAAAATATCTACATAGATTGATCTTTTCACAATTTAGCAAAAGGAATATTAGAACCTCATTTTGATACTTAACTGAATCACAATAACCTTTTCTAGGACATATTTGATGTTGAATAAAATTAAACAGGATTCGATTCTCACCATCCAACTCACCAGCAGGTATCCTTCATGATTCAGACTTCCCAGTCAAAAACTCCAGGGCTAGCTCATAAGAAAAATAATCAGTTGTGGGTTGAATTTTACTAGAATAGTCCTCCTATCTTCCATTGTGAGGAACCCCTATACATTCAGCCCATTGTTTTGCTGAAAAAAGTAATATTTATCCCTTTTACTATAGAAGACAATCTTGCACCCTCTACTCCATCCAAATATATATCCAGGTTCAAATAGAACTCGTGCACTAGCTTCGGGTAAAAGACTCTATCATTGTTACAGAACCACTCCTTTCATCCTAGTGTTTCCAACACTTTCAATAGAATATACTTTCCAGATAAAACCCATTCCGAACAAATTTATTTTTTAGCTAGAACTTTCCATTCTTCTAGCTCCGGGATTACAGACCAGTGTGTCATACTACTCGACTCACCTCGAGCACGCTTGAAAGGTGAAGTTCCTTCAGATTCTTTGCTCTGTCTCTTTTTCTTGGCCATTCTGAGGTTTGAGAAAAACGAGGGACTTGGAAAGATTCAAAAGGCTCGGGTTACAGAGAAGAGAAGAAAGAGTTCAGTGGGAAATAGAAGGTCAAAAGTCTTTAGAGAATGGAATATCCGAGTGTCATTATTTGTATCATTTAGCGTTACAAATAATAAAATACTGATTAAGAAAATCGGAATCGTTTTAAACAGACAATAAAGGTTTTTAAAATAGTACAACCCAATAGGTAGCACTAATCGACTTGACAGATCGGTTTGACAGATCGGTTTGACAGATCGGTTTGACAGATCGGTTTGACAGATCGGTTTCACAGATCGGTTGGATAGATCAGTTTGACAGATCGGTTTGACAGATCGGTTTCATAGATCGGTTTCACAGATCGGTTTGACCGATCGATTTCACAGATTGGTTTCAAAGATTGGTATGATAGATCGGTTTCACAGATCTATCATTCCTAACTCTTGTTTAATCGAGTTTGACCTCTCACAATTTAAGGGCTTGGTGAAAATTTCAGCTAATTGATGTTCAGTACCTATAAACTCAAGAGTAATATCACCTTTTTGGTAGTGATCACTCAAAAAGTGATGTATGACATCAATGTGTTTGGTTCTAGAGTGAGACACAGGGTTCTATGAAATGTCAATTGCACTAGTGTTATCACAGTTAATTGAAACATGCTTAAAATCATATCCATAGTCTAAAAGAGTGTGTTTCATCCACAAAATTTTTTCACAATAACTACCAGTAGTAATATAATCTGTTTCAGCAGTAGATAATGCAACAGAGTTCTATTTATTACTACACCAAGATACTAAGGATTTTCCTAATAAATGACATGTTCCAGATGTGCTCTTCCTATCTAACTTGCAACCAGAAAAGTTAGCATCTGAATAACTGATTCGGTCAAGATATTGCCTTTTTTGGATAAAACAAACCTAAGTTTACAGTGTGTTTAAGATACTTAAGAATTCTTTTAACATCAAGTAAATGAAATTCTTTTGGGTTATCTTGAAATCTTGCAGACATGAATACACTAAACATAATATCTGGTCGACTAGCAGTAAGGTAAAGTAAGCTTCCAATCATACCTCTGTAATTTTTTTGATCCACTGGTTTCCAAGTTTCATCTACTTCCAATTTACAAACTGTACTCATATGAGTATTACTTTCCTTAATACTTTCCAAACCAAAACGTTTCAAAATATCCTTTTTATATTTACTTTGATTCAAAATAATACTATTTTCGTTTTTCAAAACATGAAATCCAAGAAAATATTTGAGTTCTCCCATTAAACTCATTTCAAATTCATTTTTCATACTCTTTGAAAACTCAGTACATAAAGAGTGTTTAGAAGATCCAAAAATAATATCATCAACATATATTTAAACTAATAAAACATCTTTAGAAATTATTTAAATAATAAGATTTGGATCATCAATCCCTCTATTAAAACTCTTTGAAATAAGAAAGTTACTTAGTCTATCATACCAAGCTCTTGAAGCTTGTTTTAAACCATATAATGCTTTAGAAAGTTTATAAACTTGATTTGGAAGATGAGGATTAGTAAATCCAGGTGGGTTTTCAACAAAAACATCTTCAATTAAAAAACCATTTAGAAAAGAACTGTTAACATCCATTTTATATAACTTGAAATTCAGATGAGCAGTATAGGAAAGTATAATTCTAATAGCTTTTAATCTAGCTATAGGTGCAAAGGTTTCCTCATAGTCTATACCTTCTTCATGACTATATCCTTGTGCAACTAACCTAGCTTTGTTTCTAACTATGTTTCCTGATTCATCAACCTTGTTTCTAAAAACCCATTTATTGCCTATTGTGAAAGTGTCCTTAGGTATGTCAACTAATTCCCAGACTTCGTTTCATTCAAATTGATTTAACTCTTCTTGCATAGCCATTACCCAAAATTCATCATTGATAGAATAATTGACATTTTTAGGTTCTGACATTGAAATAAAGGCTTGATGTTTAACCTGGTTTCTTAGAGGAGCTCTAGTCTGTGTCCCTCTATCAAGATTTCCAAAAATAGCATCTAAAGGATGCTTCTTTAGAATCCAAGTTGATCTAGTAAAAGTAGGACTAGAAACTTCAGGTTCATCTATAGGTTCAGGTACAACAGAAGTAGATTCTGAAATGTGTCAAGAACCGGATATTCTTGTGGCAGGTTCTTTAGATTTATCATTAAGGTCCAGAACAGTCAAATCTTCTTCAAGATTTTCAAGAGAGGTTTTAGGCTCATGTGGATCAGTTTCATCAAACTTGATTTGAACAAATTCTTCCCCACATTTGGTTCTCTTGTTAAAGACTCTATAGGCTTTACTAGTTAAAGAATAACCAAGAAAGATTCCTTCAACACCCTTAGAAGAAAACCTGTCCAGATTATCCTTTGTATTGGGAATAAAAACATTACATCCAAAGACTCTAAAGTAACTCACATTGGGTTTTCTATTATTCCACAATTCATATGGGGTATTCTTGAGAATAGTTCTAATCATGACTCTATTAATAATATAGCAATTTGAATTCACAACTTCAGCCCAAAAGTAAATAGGCATATCTTACTCATTAAGCATGGTTCTAGCTATTTCTTGAAGGGTTCTATTCCTTCTTTCTACTACACCATTCTTCTAAGGTGTCCTAGGAGCATAAAATATGTGACTATAGCCATTGTGTGATCAATAAGATTCAAACTCATGATTTTCAAACTCACAACCATTATCCCTTCTCAGAGTTTTAATCTTAAATTCACTATGGTTTTCGACAAACTTGGAGTATTTAGTAAAGTAAGAACAATCTTCACTTTTGTGAGCCAGAAATTATACCCAAGTATATCTAGAAAAGTAATCTAATAAGACATAGACATAGTGATTTCCATTTAAACTAGAAATTCTAGAAGGTCCAAACAAATCCATGTGAACCAACTCAAGAAGTTGAGAAGTTGAAACTTCTTTCTTTGATTTAAAAGAGACTTTATGTTGTTTTCCCTTTTGACAGGGGTTACAAACTTTATCATTTGGGAATTCAAGTTTAGGTAGGTCTCTAACTAAGTTCTTCCTAGTCAATTTTCTAAGTGAATAAATATTAAAGTGTCCTAATCTTTTGTGCCAAAGCCAAGATTATTTATTAAAAGCATTTAGGCAAGTAACATTTTGTTTAGATAAAGAATTCAGATCAACAGCATAAACATTTTCATTTCTTAAAGCATAAAATACTTAAACATTTTTAGAATTAAAAACATTACAAGATTCATTTTCATGTTTATACTTAAATCCATCATCACATAATTGATAAATACTTAACAGATTGTATTTAAGTCCATTAACAAAAAAATCTTTAGAAATTAATATTGAATCAGTATTACCAATCTGGCCTAGGCCAATGATTTTTCCTTTAGAATTATCACCAAAGGTGATATAGACTCCATCAACCTTGATCGGGCTTTTAAAGCATGAGTAATCCCCAGAAATATGTCTTGAACATCCACTGTCCAAATAACATGTCTTCTTGTGAGAACTCTTAAATAGGTTTCCTACAAAACAAATTTAGATAGGAAATGACTTTGGTACCCAGATCTTCTTAGGTCTAGAAAGGTTAGCAATCAAATATTTTGGTACCCAAATTTGTATTATAGGTCTCATATAAATTATAGAATCAAGATATTTTGAAAGATAAACTCTATTTGTTCTATAACGATGTGGTTAACAAGTTGAAGCATATGAATTTCCCAAAATGGAACTAGCAGAATGTTGTCCAGACTTAGGAATAAATTTAGTTTTATTAAGATGTCTTTTTCCAGGTTGGTATCCCAAACCAGTAGTATATTTTGGTGAAACATTCTTTCCTAACATTTGAGTAAGGGTATCCTTTCCATTTGTGAATTTTTCTAGATCCTTTCTAAGTTTCTCATTAGTCATTTTCAGTTCAGTATTTTCCTTTATTAGTTGAGCATTTTTTCCTTTTTCTATATCAAGAGAAGATTTTACATTGGCAGTAAGAGAATGATGTTTCTTTAGTGACTTATATTTGTCTTTAAGTTCATTGCATGTCTCTTCTAGTATATTACAATATTCAAATAATTCCTCACTATTCATGTTTTCATCATTGCCCGAATCACTGATATTTTCAAAATAATAATCATTCAGCATAGGGGAAACAGGTACCTCAGAGGTATTGGTCATGAAGCACAAGTTGGCATGATTATTCTCAGAATCAGAAATTTCAGATTCACTTTTGTTGTCTTCTGAAGCAATCCAAGTAGATTTTATAGCTTCCTAGTCGTTCTTGTCCTTATAATCATATTTCTTTTTGAATTTTAGTTTTGGATAGTCAGCCTTGATGTGTCTTTTCCTCTTGCATTTATAACAGACTATATCATCCTCCTTATCAGATTTCTTCCAATCCTTCTTCCAATGAACCTTGTTGTCATACTTTCCTTTGTAATTAGATTTTCTGAAGAATTTATTCTTCCTATAAAACTTCTTTAATCTCCTAGCTATTTTATCCATCTCAGCATTACTGTCAGAGTCTGAATCTTCACTTGTGGAACTTTCAATTTGTATTTGAACTTTGTCTTTGTATTTTCTCCATGAAGAAGTAGATTTAAAAGCTACAGACTTCCTTTTAGGTTCATCATATTCTTCCTTATTCACCTTGAGTTCTTCCTCATACATCATTAATTTTCCAATAAGTTATTTGATAGGAAGAGCTCCAAGGTCACATGATTATCTGATTGAAACAGATGTTCCACTCCATCGGTCTGGTAGACATCTCAAGATTCTCATGATTTGTTCCTTTTCTAGAACAACCTTACCAAGTGAACTCATTGTATTGACTATCTCATTAAACTTGAGATACATATCAGAAATTGGTTCATTAGTTTTCATTTTGAAATTTTTATATTGAATAGTATAAGTATTCAATCACATTTCATTAATATTAGTTGTTCCTTCATGGGAAACACCCAAAGTATCCCATATTTTATAAGCAGTTTTACAGGAAGATATTCTATTAAATTCCTCATCTCCTAAATCACAGTATAGGGTATTCATAGATTTATAATTATTATTGTAAGCAGTCTTTTTAGGTTCATCCCAAGTTGTTCTTTCAGTTTCTGGAATTTTATATTGAGAATCTATAGCAGTCCAGATATCAAACCCCATACTTTCTAAATGAATTTTCATTTTCAATTTCCACTGAGCATAGTTTGTACCATTAAAGAAAGGTGTCATGTTGGTAGCAGCACCCTCTAGTCTATTGTCCATAACTAGATTTTAGAAAATAGTTTTAAAGAGATAAAATTTAGAACTAACAGAAATTTAAGATCATTAAAGATGCAACTAAAATCCCAGTTAAAAAACAGATTACTCTGAAGATTTGTATTGATAGAAAAAAAATCCTCTAATACCAAATTTTGGTTGGAGTGGACACTCAAGAGGGGGGGGGGGTGAATTGAGTTCCAATTAAAATTTTTGTTAAAAAATATTTCTCTTAAAATCCACCAAATTAAAACCAAAGTTAAACTGTAGTGAATTTATATAGATTATAAATTTTCAATTAATTTCTCTAAGATTGATTAGGTCTCAGTTAACATAATATGAATATTAGATTAACTTTTGAAACTAACTTTCTAGTTTACAATAAGTATAAACACTTTCTAATTTAACTATGATAGTAGCTTTAAAATAGTTTTGTATTTCAAGGTAATATGCAGCTGAAAATATATAGTATACTTTAGACTTAGTCTAATATGAACAGTGGATTAAACCAAGAGGTTCAGTCTCAAGTCGAGACTTAGTCCCCTCAAACAATTTATATAAATTGGATCCACACCCTAGATCGGGGTTGACAACAGTACAACACTGTCCAGGTCACATAGGGACCTCTACCACAGTTCTTCGTGGGAAACAAAAACAATGGCCAGGCCACACAAGAAACTCTTCCATAGTTTTCGTGGGTAAACAAGAGTAAGTAAATTTGGTTTGAGGATTTTGATATCCTCCATTTCAGCACAGGAGTCAGTGTGTGTATGATTTAAAGAATACACACACTGCTAAAAAATGTAAGTAAAATAATCACTAAGAGAGAATGTATCAGAGTTTAGAAAGCTCTAGTGATTGGAAGCGCATCTCTGGACTCGTTGAATTTAGAAGAGATGCTTTTGAGTCCTTTTGTTGAAAACAGAGTATCATGGTTCAACATGATGTCCTTCACAAGTGAGTGTGTTCCTTGATTTTAAGTGTTCTTCGTGTGTTCTTCAGAAGTGCTGCATTGCATACAGGAGAGTTCTTTTTAGATCTTTCAAAAGATACCTTCAACTTCTTCGTGTGTTCTTCCTTTTCGTATGTATATTCATGGAAGAATTTTCTCTCTATGCCTTTTCATGCACTTACACACACTGTCTTTTACTGCATCTTGATCTTCCTTTTATTCATAAAGCTTCATCAATAAATATGATTACCTTTTCAAAGTTAGGAGGTATGGTCTCCTGACATGCCGACAACTAACATTAAATATCATTAATTTCATTAAAATCATCAAATATAACCATTAAAATTAAATAAGAATTTACAGAAATTCAAATAGTTTTCATGACTATCGGTGAGTCATGGGATCAGTGAGGCATTTTAAATCTGCATCGGTTTAGGTAGCATCAGCATCGGTGTCTCAGCATCGGTGTCTCAACATCGGTGTCTCAGCATTGGTGTCTCAGTATCGGTGTCTCATCATCGGTGTCTCATCATCGGTGCCTCAGCATCGGTGTCTCAGCATCGGTGTATCAGCATCTGTGTCTCATCATCGGTGTCTCAGCATCGATGTCTCAGCATCGTTGTCTCAGAATCGGTGTCTCAGCATTGTTGTCTCAGCATCGGTGCAACCATTCATCATCGGTGCGACCATTCATCATCGGTGCGACCGTTCATCATCGGTGTGACTGTTCATCATCAGTGTGACCGTAAAATAACTAACGGTTAGTCAAGACATGGAATTCACACAACGTGTCTGTTCAATCCAGAATACTTCAAGGTCAACCATAAACATACATTGATCATAGATAAAGATTTGTAGATATGATTTAAACACATTTAGAACAATTTTAACAAAAGACTAAAAAATAAATAAAACTAAGATTTGTGATTATTAAAATAACCATTTCACAGATAGTTCAACAGACATGATGCACTAGTTGAGGAAAACACTCTGGAAGGTGGTCCTGAGTTAGACTATGTTCTTTTTATGGGAATTTTCAACTTGTTTAGGGCTATTAGGAATGAACTGAGTGTTATAGATTATAGATTTCATCAAGAATGTCGATGGTATGGCTTATTTTTTAATATGTTCTAGGATTTACCTAATATACTAGGATTCCATTAATTACCATTTTTTGTTATATTGTATCAGTAACATTTCATTAATATTTTATTGGCTCACTAATTATTTTTTTGTTACCCTTTTACTATTACTACTACTATTTTTTTATTTAAACTATTCTATATTAGTTCCCATTACTTTTGTTTTAAAAGGACTTTTGTGTTTTAAATGTTTTAAAAAATGAATTTTAATCATTTTTATATTGAATAGTTAAATGGAAAACACTTTTCATATGTTTTAAACACTATATATGTATAATATTCTTGAAATTAAAAGGGTGATGTACAATGATTGGATCTTAAAAAAAAATTGGAAACCCTGTTTTTAAATTATATTAATAATCAAGCATGAATTGAATATTCAATTTTAATTTAATGCATTGGGGTTTGGTTTCATTGTAATTTTAACAAAGAATTATGTTTATAAAAACATTATCATTTTAATTTCTAGTTCAGGTTCAATTTTTGGTCACACACAGAGTGTTAATGGTTTTGAGGTTAGAGGGTGACTTAGAGAGTTTCATGGAGATGAAATTTTTCATTGATTTTTATTTCATATTATGTCTTAGTTATATATTTATTGTCTAAATCAATAAATATTGTTTATACCTCACTTTTAGTTTTATTTATCTCTTATCTCATTCATTCTACTACTCTATCTTATTCATATTTATTTATCTGTGTTCCTATTTTTTTTTATGTGTACTTTTTTAGTTATTCTAGGAATTGAATCTATTATATGAGATATTATAATGGACTTAACAGGGTAATTCTAGAATTTATTTTATTTATATGGTAAAATTATTTCCGTGAGTGTTTATCTTATTCATATTTCTCTTATCGTTGTCGTGGGGGATCCAGGACACCCCTTGGGTGTGTCGTGGTCTAGATAGAGTGCCTGGTTTGGGGGTTCCCCATGGTTAGTTTATGAAAATGTGTAAGTATATATTATATATATAATATAAATAGATATAAGAATTTGATATTTCTATATGTAGTGGGGAAGAAAATAATTGAATCATTAACCAAATTTAATAGTAGTTTCTAATGAAATAAATATATAAGATACCAAGTTCTTATACAGATGAGATTTTAACAACTTGAATGTAATGAATAATGTAAATTCAAATATCCATATTCAAATGATGCTCTGAATATATATTCTGATAATAATAATGAAAATCATGAGGGATTTATAAATTGATTTTACCCATGAATATCCTACAATTTGAAGGAAATAATGTAAAAGATATACGATTCTCTTTAATGTTATAAATTATGAGTATTGAATAATTGAAAAGATGTGATACCAATACTATATTTAATAAATAATTAGAATCATAAATTGATAGGATAATTTATCATCAACTACTAATGATTATATTATGGTCGAGTAAAATAAGAAAATTGGCCTATAATCATTATGTTGTAGAAGCTTGAGGTAGTGTCTGTTGAGATATGATTCAGAAGATCATGTTACAAGTTAATAAGTTGAGAGATCCAGCCTATATTTGTTTATTTTAGAAGTGAAATTAATCATGTTTTAACCCACTTTATCATTGAATTCAAGTAATAATATCTTTAATCTTTTCTAGAAGGGACACAAGAGATTAATTAGTGTTCTACTAAATGAGGAGGATACCAAATATTGTATTATGTTGAGAGTGTAGAATAAAAATCTATTGCTTTCATTATACATGGTCAGTGTCATAAAATTGACACAATGTACTAATCATTTCTCATAAATTCTTTGATATTAAGATGGAAATTTTGCATGTGGGATAATATCCACAATGCACAAATGAAATAGTCATCCCTAGGGAGGAGAACTTCATCAACAAAACCCATTGTTTACATATATTGTTTTCCAATTATATATCTACGTACCAACCAATATAGTGATAAATAATGATAAATATTATCATTTAATAAGTAAATAGGTAAATATTTATAAAATGTTTAATTATATTTAATAGTATACCAACACTGATTCACCTCCCCCCTGCTCAGTGTTGGATAATTTTCTATGTGATCCTAAAAATTAGTATCGAAGTATGTTACACCTCTATTTTGATTCTATTATTTGAAGACTTATTTAAATAATTAAGATTTTATTTTTAAAGGCTAAATTAAGTTTATATTTTAAGAATTTGGTGAATTCTTGATAAATAAATTGTGGATGATTTTTCTACAATTATACTGAAGAATGGGAATAAAAAAGATCGAAAGAAATTATGAATTTAATTAGATATGAAATAATATAAAAAATGATCTATAATATTTTGAGAAATATAAGTATACTTAATACAAATGTCTTTGTTGAAAATTTTTCTATCAAATAATCATGTGAATAGAATCCATCCTTATTAAGTAAATAGGTATAAACATTAGTTTCCACATGCAGTAATCCAGATAAACAAAAAACAGACATGGTAGATAAAGATCTAGTTTTTAAATCAACCATGAAGGAAATAAAACAAAGTTCTTCTTCATGTAATTCATCATTCATAAATGAATATGTTCTAGAAAATATTTCTTATCAAAACTATCCTATATAAGATCCAACCACTAGTTTTTAATATCACATATCAATTGATTAATGTGATAATGAATACAATGATTTATGTTTTTATTTGATGAATATTATGTAGAGATTTCCTGGTGATGTAGTCAAATTTATATATGGCTCTATAAAGATCATTTTGGAGGATATCACCCAGCTTTAAGATAAGAATAAAATAATAGGGAAATATTTGGATAAAAGTATACTTATATATATAAATCTCACAAAATAAGTAGGATTATTAAATGACATTAATTAGTATCTTGAAGAAAGATAAAATAGTTTTTAAAATGAATAGATCATTGTGAGAGACACGTATCTAATAAAGGTCAAAAATTTTGAACTATGTATTTTGAGATTTAGATACTGTCAAGAATTCTCATCTAGAGGTTAAAGTAAATAGGATAAAATTGTGTGATCGCCAATTAAGATAATACATAAAAAACAATAAAGATAAATATAATTATATGAGAAAGTAATTAAAATCCATAATAAAGAAAATGGAGAATTTGAAAGACATTCTCAATAAGATATGCTTGGAACATGATTTTAAATTGGAAAATTAAGAAACATATCAAGAAATATCTTCACACAAATTTTAATGGAATATTGTTTCCATGTAAATGATTACTGAGGATTATTATATGGAAATAGCGTTATATATTACAAAAATTACTATCATATCACCCACTAATTAATATACCACTACGTAAAAAGGAAAGGTACTATATTCCTCAAAAAATAATATTTGTGAAAATTATTTTTCCCTATACAATATGTTTATAAATCAGAATCTATAAAAATTTGAAATAGGAAAATTGTTTAGTATCCCATTATAGTATCTAATGCAGATGAAAAAAAAATTTAAGGATTTTTTCCTTAAATAAATCCAAAATAATAAACTAAAATTCAACAAAAAACCATGTGTATGAATCTAGATAACATGTAGTTCAAAGGATGAATAAAAGGTTTCATGTTCATTGTTTTGGATATAATATATTTAGGCATATGCATTTGGATTTTTTTCATAATGTTTTAGCCTATAGAAGAAAAGGAGAGCTTACATAAAAAGGGAGAAAACCTAAACTAAATAAACAACCACATGTTAAAGGGATTAATATATATACTCTAAACTAATTTAAAAAAAATTGAAAATCTATTTTTTATGTGAAATGGCTGTGTTCACATGAGTAATACAATATTAATTAATCCATATAAGTATATTTAAAATAAATATATATAAATAATACCATATAATATGATGATGGAAGAAAAGTCTTCCTTAGGAAGGAATCCAGAGTACAATACAGAATAAAATTCTCTCAAGAGGATATTAAAGAAGAAAAGTGAGTCATTCCTATGTTATAAGTGAAATAAAAAGTATTTTCAATCAAAGACATATAATTCTAAGAAGAATAATACACCAAGGATAGTATTCTAGTTTTTATAGAAACATTGTACATACCCCAGGCACATAAAATATTTCCATGAATGAATGTGTTAAAGTAAATAGGATTTAGAAAAATGAAAAATATATCAAAATAAAAAATAAAGATACTAACCTAGTGACGAACTCTCCTAAGATACCATGTGAAAGAACAAAAAATGATGCTCAAAATTTTAAATTGTGTTTGTAAATTTGGATATTTCCTTTAGATAAATAAATATAAATTGAAGTGTAATATAAAGAAATATCTAAAGGGAAAGTAAATATTTCACATGAATTTTTTTTTTAAATTTAATAAGTGGTTCTCAATTTAGGGTAACCTAGGATCTAATGTAGAACCGTATGGGAGGTGAAAGTAGGTTGGATAGAATTCAAATGAGTGTCTCACAATTATACTCAACCAAGAAGAAATCCCCAAGAACATGAATTATTTTTCAGGTAAATCAAATTATTTAATGGATCATGTTAAAAACAAGATCACACAAAAGGAGAGAATAAACAAATAAATGTTTACCAAGACTACTTAGAGATATAGAAACTCGTTCATGAATTGTTAATCTTGACATTAATTTGAAAAGATAAGTTTTATATGGTTAAGAGTAAATTCTTAGCCTTATTCCTCTCCCAAACAAACAAAAGAGAGTCCACCTTATCTTTATATCATTTCTATGGTATTTGTATTCTAATATCATATATAATAAAAAGTTATGATGGTTCTCAAATTGATAACTAATGATGCAAAGTAATTTGGTATTAATGTTCTAGCTCTGAATATATCACCTTCCTAGTAATACTAATCAAGGAAATTTTCAAAAGAAAATATAATAAAAAGACAACCCTTGATGAAGATGAAATAGCTATCAGATTTATACTAATACTTTAAATGATCCATTCTAGTGTGCTCTCAATAAGTCAAATCTTAAAATAAATTTATAGAAGAGATCCACATTGATTAACACCTTATTTAATTTCACAATGATTGGGATAAGTTTTAAAAATAGTATGAGAAGCTACCAGATTCATGAAATTCATTTAATTATAAATTTTTCAAGAGATTCTTAAATTTTAGTCATTAGAAAATGTATGAATGATAATTTTCTCATCCTTGGTTGGTAATAATTTATCCTAACATTAATGGGGAATATGTTTTAATCAATGACCGTAATTTGAGGAAACATTAAGTCATCCAAGGATGGATGAAAAATTTGAAACATGATAATAAATGTTTTGAATATTTTTTTGTATAATTACAGTTATTTAAAGTAAAAATAATCATAATGTAATATCTATTAAATTTTTCTACTAGTTTATCCTACATTTTTTTTACTTAAATAAGATAATTTAGAAATGGTATGAGTTGGTATTATATTTTTATATCAGTGGAGAACATTGAAGTCTCAATTAAACCCCCTTATTTATAACACTAATGTTAGCTTACGTTGACTTTGAGAGGAATTATTGATGATAAAATTCTTAAGAATTAAATCATAACATCCTCCCTCATATGCTTTGAAATTAATTTAAATAAGTAATAGATAAAAAAGTGAGGTTTTGTATTAATAATAAATATGAAGGATGGGATTAATGAAACCATATTGTGTGTTCTCTATTTTACTACTAATAAAAGAATAAATGTACATAATGTGGTTAATTGTTGTAGTTAGAAATCTCCAAGATTATTTTTCTGAAGTAACATTGTGTTTCCAAGATATTTGGGTTAAATAAGAATACTTTGATTATTAGAATGTTCGGTTTCAAATATATGTGTGGAAACAGAATGGAATTTATAATATACTTAAATCTATACTTAATGTTTTTTATTATTCTTTTTTCATCATCGAAATCAATAAAATAGCAGGTAGATGAAGTTACACTAGTCATAAAAACTTTGGAAGATTATTTGAGATAATTGTTGTAGTCTCAAAATGATTTATAGTATCCGAGAATAGATTTTAGTGAAGTATATAATTTGTGTATCGAAGAAATAATTTTAAAAGGCATGAATTAAAATGACTTGGATCATTTTATACAACAATTTTTTAATATTTTATGAATTTATATAGATTTTGTATGAATTTATAAGTAATATGAAATATATTTCAACCCAAATATTAACAATGATTGATGCATTTATGACTTTGATGGGGGATCATTTGACTTCAACACTTATAATATTTTATGTATTATTTTTGAAAACATCGTAGGATAAGTAAACATGATCTAAGGATGAAAAATATTCATTTACAAGGTTTCGTATACAAGAATTATAATCTATGTAAGAATTAGTTTAGTATACTCCAAAACTATTTTTTTATTTAAAAAAATTATGGTTAAGTGGTAATATCACATTGAAACAGTATAAAAACCAAACCCCCTATGATTTGAAATTTCAAATTCAAAAAAGTAATCAACAAAAACCACATATATATGTATATAAGATAGTTTATGCTATGTGAGCATCGTGATAAAGCTACATTAAAATGAAATACACAATGGATAAAGATCATTCCATTGGTGAATTATTTTTATGTATTTTGGGAAATGATAATAATAATAACTCCATAATTATATATTTTAATGAAAACATATTATAATGATTATTTCAAGTTTATATTTAATGATTAAATATCATGAAAACACATGGATCGTGATTCAAACTAATATTAAAGAAGGACTTTATAAGGTAGGTTTTTAAATAAAAGGAAACCTATATTATTAATGATACATATTAGAAGATAATGAAATTGGAATATGAGATAATCCACAGTATCGTAATGATCATTGTTTATATAAAACAAGAAAAAGATACTCCTAATCCCTTGGTGATGATAATTTTAGTTGAGTTTCTTAACAATGAGGAATAACATGAATTGTATACTCCATCATTTTTTTCAAAAGGTGAAATAATGAAGCCCGTTCCATATTGGAAACTATGATGAGAATTTTTGTTTCAAAACAATCATATAACTAACATTACATCATATTGAATATTGTTTCAAGAGAAAAGATTTCTTGTGGAAAACAGTGTGGTGTGCCATATCGTGGTTGAGTTTTTTTGAGCATTTTGAGAAGCCTTTGATTCTAGGAGTTATATAAGACCCACTATAGTGAACTATATACCATTATCCACACCATAGTGATGTTTATTTCATACAAATAATGAATATGTATATATGGATTTTCTATAGAATATACATAGATTGAATACCCTGATATTTTTAAATATAATGAGTAATGAAAGATCTAAGACTTCACCCAAATTTACAAAATGATTTTGAATTAGAAAAACACAAAAGATATTCAGTTCATGTAATTATTATATTTTGGGAACATATGGACAAGAATAATGGAAATTGAAAGGTAAATATTCTCAAGATATTGTGAATATATATTTTAATAAGAAGAAATAAATATTTAGGTGAGTGATTGATTATGATAACCTATAAATATACTAAAAGTTTCACGAAAGAAATAAAAAGAGATATGACACTATTTGAAGTCATAGATTCTGAATATCATGGAATGGAAGAGACCTAGTGTCAATGTTATATACAAAGAAGAAAAAGAAAAATGAGGTGGGAATGAAATTGAGATGAGTATCCATCCTTGACAGTCATAAATTTTATTCAGGCCAAAGATAATAATAAATCCATCCTACAACTCACATATTGTAGAAGTATAAGTAAGAGTGAGTTTCGATGCTATTAAGAGGATTATATTAAAATATAATAATGATATAGGTCTAGCATACAATTATCAATTATAGAAATTTTTTTAAGCTTTAGGTATCCTTCTGGGATTGTTATAGTTAGGTAAGATAATCATTAATATTTTCTTTGAGAGATACTAGAGATTCATTGTTGATCTACTTTAAAAAACAAAAGATTAATCTTGAATTATATTAAGTTTTAATAGTAGTAACTGTTTTCTTTCATTATACTTGTCCAGTTATAGAAACAATATGTTTAGGGTTATACCATTTCTTTTTCTTTCTTTTCTAATTAGAAGGTTATTGTGAATGTGGAATATTGATCATGATGCATCGATGATATAATCATCCCTGTAAAGAAAAACTCATTAATAAAATATGGGTTTTTATTGTGTTTCTTTCCAATTATATATCTACATACTAACCAAATTATAGATAAAGTGAAAGATATCTTGTCATTGAATAACTGAATATGTGAAAAGGGATGAAAATGTTTATTTAGATTAAATCCCTAACTAAACTGATTCACCCCCAAACTTATTCAGTTTTGTAAAAAATATCTGTGTGATCCACAGACATATTATAAATAATAAGATCATAATTTTTTTGGGTGTTATGTGTAAATAATGTGGTTAATTATTTTTTTCTATAAAATTATAAAAAAAGAAAAAATATCTCTTTTTTAATGTTGTGATATCTTAAGGAATAGATGAGACATTTTTTATCCTAAAGTACCTTTTGTTATTAAGATGGATTCCAATAATATTATTGGGATCAAAGATTATGATGGTATTCTTATAAAATTACTAATCACTTTACAATATGAGTGATAATATTTGTGTTATGGAAATATTTATGTACAATATGTACAGAAGAATACATCCATATACAAAAAAGTATATCTCTTTCCCAAATTATAGATGAAACATATGAAAATATTATTTTTTTTTTATTTTTTTTTAGTTGTTTAAATTCATGAAATAGGTTAACATATGATCTATTCTCATTAACAATTCTATATGCATTATGGTTTTAAAAAATTTAAAATAAAGAAAAAATGATTTAAAATTCCTTCTCAATATAGCCATTCATTCCTAAAGAACTTAAATTAGTATAATATAAATTGAGTATATTTATATGATTGGTTATTATTCAATGAGTGTTGAATTTTTTTTAGTGTTATTATTTGTTTATAATTAATAAATTCCTTATAAATATTATTGATTTGTTTAACAATAAATAAATCCCTGAATTTGATGAAAAATACTATCATGTAAGGAAATATATATCACACCCAATCTATTATATCTTGGATATGTCTTTTTTATATAGTTAATTTAAATTTTATTCTACTTTATAAAGGATATACAGTAACATAAAATGATAATAAGAATACTAAAAATGATGGGAAATCCTTAAATTTTATCTTCATATCTTTTAAAGAAAAATATTTGTACAATTACTGGTAATAAAGACAATAAATTATATTTGGGACAACATTTAAATATGAATTTGGATACTCTGAGGTGGAATAATATAAATTAAATAATAAAATTGGTCAATATGATGACATAAATATAAAAATAGATGGATCCATTAATGAATTGTTTGCAAGATTTATAATGATTCTAATTGATATAAGTGGTTTTATGGGTTATTTGTAGGACTCAAAGTTTATCAAGAAAATATTCAAGATTCTTAATGAAAAATATTATGCTATGGTTTTCTAATTAAAATTATAGAGGTTTGGAATAATTGAATCTTTATTAAAATCAAATCATACAAATTTATCATGAGATATGAAAGGATCCTCTTCTCATAATATTATTAAAAAATAAAATGAAATTTCATCCAAGGCTATAAAGAAATTTAAACTTGAATGGAAATGATAAAATTGTCCATTGATTTAAGGAATACTCTAAAATATAAAGAGGGTCATTGTGAAATCATTTATATTATTTATAGAAACTATTTAAAATTTGATAGTAAAATACAAGGGAAATATTCCTTTGAAATGTTATAATTTTGGATAAATTAAATATTCTGTTAGAAGTCATATAAGGAATAATAAAGGTGAAGTGGATGATTGTGAATATGTTCCTTCATTGAGGTAATATAATAAAAGTATCATTTCTAAATTGTGGTGATAAAAATAATTATTAGTATATTTGGGATAAAAATATGATTTACCTACTTCTAAACTAAATAAGTCTATATCAGCTAATGAAATAGGAATATACCTAGATTAAATTCCAAAGATAACATTTATTATACTAAAATATGTATAAAGTAGAAAAAGATATATTCAATGATAATATAGAAAAATACATTTCAGGAAATAAAGGTCCATGTTCCTATGATATTGTTAGCATAGTGATACATATAGAAAAATATAATATTTATTCTATTATAATATTTTTTTAAATAAATATGAGAAGTATAAAAATAAGGGGATTTGACCTACTCTAGGAAATAATAAATTTATTAAAAATATTTGTGATTTTGAAGCAGAAAATAGATTCACTACCTTCTAAATATATACAGAAGGTATATTGAGGCTACAAATTCTCTTAAATAATATTGGGTACTATTACCGTATAAATTAAAGTTGTATTTTTATGTAATTTATCTTAAAATGATAAAAACATTTAAGACCTCGTATTTTATGGTGGATAATTTGAAGGGAATGGAAGAGAAGGTCATATATTCTTGATAGTAATTTTTCATCACATATGAAAAGTGAAAAAAAATAATGAAAAATAAGTATCATTGTGTCCAAATAGTTACCTTTGATATAGATAGTTTTTTAAAATTAAAGTAGTTATCACCAATGAGATGGTTTTTTAGAAACAGGAATCAATGAATGTTCTCTTCCATGATAGGTTTAAAAATAATTTATTATGTGTTTAGAATTATGTAATTATTTTTATAAAATAATTATCATAATATATTTATTCATTATATATTGTTTTAAATATGAAATAATTTTCCCAAAAGTTTAGTGAAATAGTAACACTTTTTTCGAAATTTAATTCAAAAAATATATTTTTTTCTTAAAGGGAAGAAATAAAACAAATAATGTAAAATAATACTTGTTTAGGTTATCTAAAAAAATTTATATAATATTAGCGTATATAAATATATGATATATCACCTCTTAAGAAAGAGAGATAATAATAGTATTTATAAAACATGTCAAGTATGGAATATGAGTTAAGGAGGTCATAACAGAGTTAAAATTAATTTTTTATGGAAACTGGACATAAATGATTCCGATTTATATAGACCTATGTGATACTAATATATTAATGTTGAGTATTAATTCATCACATTCATTAATAAATTTTATATAATGACTATTGGGATATTTATTAAAAAAAATTGAATCTCTATATATGATTAAAAAAATTAGAGGAGAAGTTGAGAATGTGATTCAGTTATATAACAAGATATTGATGATTATATATGTATGGTAATTTAAAATAAATAATATTTAATTCTATATGATGAATCTCGGAAAAACATGAGTTTATAAAATTATACCCACCCTAATAAAATAGTGTTTTAAAATGTAAAAATAATACTTATGGAGATGGGGATAACTATGATTTTTTAGTATAAATTTTAAAAAAACATCTAAAAAATAGAATTATATAATAATTTACATTTTTGGAATTTTTTTTATTAATACTTAGATTCCAAAAAAACTATATTTTAGTTTTTGTTTAAAAGGAAGACTTTTGTAGATATTTTCAATGTATTTGGAATCTTATGTGTCATTTATATCAAAAATCAAGACATGGCTATGTTTTCTTAGAATCCATAGAAAGTTAATTTTATAGGTTATTTTTTCTAATATAAAATTATATAGGCACTAGGAAAAATTATAAAAATAATCATTATGAAAATTTCTTTAAATATTTCATGTAGGAAACTACTCAGATTGAAGATAGTTAGTATAAATGATGCTAATTAAAAGAAGTATAATATGATTGGATGTTGATGAAACTCATTTAGGTGATAGAAATGATAATAAGGAGCCTATTTATTATAATTAAAATATTATCTATAAAAATATATAAATATGGGTAAAGAAATAGAATATTATTAGAGATAAATAGGATTTCATGAAAATAAGATTCATACAAAAATAGTTTGACTAAAAAACATTCACTTCATAAATAGACAAATAATATGGTGGAACGAAATCGCCTCAAGCGTGTGTCCCCATTAATCATAGACTAACAACTAGTGGTTAAGGTCAATGGGTAATTTTAACAGATTATACCCACAAGATAAAATAACCATAAATAACCACCAGATAAATAATAATAAACTCATAATCATAATATAATAGCACAATATAAATGTTATAGTTATGATAAAATCATATATAAATACATCACTTGTTATAGAAAAGTGATAAAAAATTTAATTTCACATGATTTACTCATAAGTAATAAAGATAACCATATGGTTTGACATTATAAAAGGTTATCCAAAATAATAAATGAAAATAGTTAATAACTAAAAACTAGTTACGAGTCTCTACTCAGTTCCATATCCCACTCCAATCATGCATTTAGCTCACTAATCAGTTGTGGGTCTCTTTCAATTACTTCCATCCCTGGTATAAAGTTTCCATACACACTAAGATACTTTTTCATGGTTTGAGTGTTCCTCGTTAAGCCACCACTAATGGTTTCCCAAAATAATCTATAATATTTCAGTTCTTATATAATCTTATATGTTAAAAATAAGTAATATAAAAAATAATGATAATAATAATCTTATCATTGGGTTCTACACCACTACCCAATGAGTGACCATACCTACATTAACTAATGTATAAATAGGTTTGAACATATCCCATGTTCTTTATAAAGGGTTAGAATAATTTCTACTCAATCACAATATAAATTAAAAACTAGTAATTTCATCCCATTTCATATATTAGATTATGGGTTAATTGTCATAACATCCTTTAAAATTACAAAATCAAAACATAAGAATATTATCCCATAAAATCACAATATATAGTATGTTTGTATAATATCCTAGTAAATATCAATATAAGGTAAGTGAGAATAGTTTTCATGCCTCATATGATACTAAGTCCAAGTATACATATCAACCCATGCATATAATGTATTAATGTAAAGTGGTAATATTTTCCCATAACAAATACAAGACTAATTCCAAGTGTCCATATCATCGTATTATTATAGAATATAAAGATTAATTAGTAATATTTTCTAATAAAAACTGCAAAACTATGTCCATGTGGTCATATCATCCCATTCCTGTAAACATCGCAACAAAGGTCCACATATCTTTCCATTCCATAGAAAAATAAAAAAATGGTCATAACATCTCTTTCCATGGGAAACATCATATAAGTGGTCATAGTGTATCATGAAATGTGAATTAGAAATATAAGATTGAATATTATCACATGCCCTAATAAATATAAAGACAAGTTGAAATACCTTTATAGGTCATAGTCTATGTCAAGTATATGGGAATATAATCCCATACTCAAGGTAGTATTAGGAGTAAATGGAATCAAATTTCTCATAAAGTCAATATGAATGATAATAGGTCATATTATCCCATATTGATAACCTCTCAATAAATTATAAATTACACATTCAAAATACAATACATTTCTTTCATCATAAGTAGTGGAATAATTTCCAATTCCAATTTCAATAAAATATAATTGTTGGGGTCCTAAGAACACAAACCCTTATTTATCTCCCATATATTACATATTATTATCCTAAAAATATATAACTCAAAGGGGTAAGGCCTCAAATATTTCGTTTAAATGAAGCCAACGACCATAATTTTTACAAAACAAAAAATATTAGTATAGAACCCATGTTATCACCTCACATAATTGAGTTCAACATTATCTAATAAATATCAAGGGAGACTATCAAGGACCACTATATTATAACATGATAATGGTACACCCCTATTAGTTTGAAGGAATAATATCCTTCACTCTTTACATTTTCCTCATTTTCATTAGTGACCATGGAATCAAAACACATAATTCGGAAGGCCTAGAATATTACAAAAATCAACATTCTTTATATTATACCTGAATAAACGCAATTCAGTTTCATATGGAGACATTCTCTCATTACTATATAAAATTACACATCAGAAAATACATGTAACTCATATAGAATTATGGGAAAACATCGGTACCACCTAACTTATCATAGGACCTCACTCATAAAATAATCCTATATGAATCGACCTTGTTTAGAAGAAATTATTAAACCTAACATAATCCTATAAATTAAATATTTCTAAAAAATAATTACGAATAAATGAGAGAGATCAAGTTTATATAAAAAATTATTTCTAGTATAGATTTTAACAATCCAATAGGATAAATGGTGAGTCAATCTAATAATTAATAGAGGACATATCAAGGATAAAAGAGGAAATAAAAAAATATGGATGAGTATTATTTGTTTAACTTGATATAAAAAATAGAAAAAATTATTTTATAAATTTTTTAACAATTTAATATAATAAATTAAATTAAAAAATACAATTGTATATCAGGGACCTATTCCTTTATCATCGAGTACTTGGTACCTCATCGAGTACCCACCCAAGAGCCAAAGGGTGGTCATTGGACCAAAAAAGCTGTCTAATATAACACTAACATGATCCCCAAAAAATGGATAAACTCTCGATCCCTATCAGGCCTCAATGTCATGGGGGACTTATCAATGAAGTGATCTACAAAAACCAACCATGAAGACCCATAATATTTTTTATACGGGATTAATCCATCCCAAAATTACTTAATTGATTGTTATATCATATAAAAATCTATCTTCACACTCCTCTTTGGGGGTTGATTAATGGGATTAAAAATGGTATGTAAAGACTCAATATAATACTTAGAAAACTACAAACTAAACTCACAATTAAAAAGTGGTAGTGTTTTGTGTATAATTTACTAGTAAAATCTAAAATGGAAATTCCAATTTGTGGATCATAATGTCCCATATAATGAATAACCAAAATCATTTTCACTTGGATCTACTGATCAATATATGGTTCTAACACAACAGGGGGATCCAACACAGCTATCGGTAGTTCATGCTTGCCCCCACCCTCACGTGGTTAACTTAAGTTTAGCATGGTCTCATAACACTAAAATTAAAAATACATGACTCCAAACATATTTCAATCACAGTTCTAGACATCATAGTATAGGATAATCAATAATAGTAATTGAAACAAAATTTTTTTAACACTCACCATGTGATATAAGGGTCTCATATAACTTAGTCACTTTATAAACCTGGATTACTACCCCTAGAGTTTAATATAATACACATATAAGATTCACAATACCATTCATCATATAGTAATAATAATGTAAAAAACAATAATTTTATAAAGTATAATTTCACTAATAACATATGATAGAAATAATATATAAAATATTTTTGAAATTTTTAATGATTGAATCCTTCATTATAATTACATTTTCAATCACATATAATCATGAAATTTTATACGAATTAATATCTGTTGAGTATGATTCATCAACAGGCACTTTCTTATAACAAGAGATTATAAGGGAGGATGGGTAATATTTATGTAGCTAAGGATAAAAAATTAGGATTTTTTATTTTATAAAAATTTTAACAATGGGGAGAAAGGTGAATAATTATTTAGGAAACTTTACATGCATGATTACTCATTATTCATAAAAATATAAAATTTCAATCAAAGTTTTTCAATAAATGAGATCAATATCATTACACTTAACTACCCCTTACCGACCTCTCATTGTATTTTCATTATACCTCAATCATGAGTATGATGTTCTTGTAATGCCCCAACCCCAAAAGCCCATAGATGGTGAATTATTTTAATACACTGGAATGATTAAAATAAATCAAATCCTGAAGGCTTGTGTAGTTTAGTAGATTTTTAAAACTATATACATACATAGGTTCAACATTACATCTTGAAGAGAAAAAACAACATAAATGTTTTATCAAGAACATCCACAACATTATTTTCACCCTTGTAGGTCATTCATAATAAACTTCTTCATGTCCTAAGAAAATGAAACATAGGGAATGGTTGATCTTAATAACTCAGTAAGGGTAAGCAATACAGTGGAAGATATCATAACATAAACATTAGGCATGTTGAATAAATAAAAACATATGCCTTTAACAAAAAAACATGAACACATTATGGCAGGAATAAGAGTTAACTAAATAAGTACATAATCATGGGTATTGTACTAGTTGAATAAATACATAAACCATCAAAAATATTTTCATAATGAGGGAATTCATAATGTGGGGCATCATAACCATGCCATCCAAGCCTCGTGCCCAGACTATAAATAATCATTCTGTCATTGCCTTGCGCCAAGACTGTAGGTTGTCTCATGGTACCTACCGATGTACCGAGGGACTATAGTTGGAAACACACGAAACATAATAATTACAATAAATTCCTAATAATACTAGGGATAAATATAAACAACATATACATTCATATTAAAACTAATATATGAAATGTAAATAGATTTCCCAGAACATTAAGCATAAACACTAATCATTCAGAGTAAATTGGTGAATGGTTTTAAGATAGTGAATCCATAGTCTAACTAATAATAAAAAATTAAATTAAATATGCTAGTTGATATCATGAAATATAAACATAAATGAATTACAATATTCAAAAAGTATGTTTACCTAGATAAGATACATTTAAATGATACCATTGAAAATTTCTTAAGGAAATAATACTTAAACATTTCAAAGTTTCACATACCACCTTGAAACATTAAAATAATAATCACATAGAATATAATTAGAATATAGAAACTCTTTATATGATATAACAAAGGGTATTACATACACCACATGAAATTAATATGTGTTGAACAAGTTGTATATCTCATAAATGTTAATGTGAGATGAGAAAAATCCTTCTTACTTTTGCAGGAAGAGTTCTTTTAGAAAATAATTTATATTTTCTATGAAATTAGATTTTAAGCATGAATATACAATAAAATAAAATACTAGTACATTGAAATTATATTTTATGCATAAATTAGGTACCATTTAGGTTAAATCATGTAAAAATAGTTCTTAAGATTATTTAGAAATAACACATTTTAGATAATTTTAAGGAAAGTATTGAGGAGAATTTTAAAGCGAAAAGGGATGTTTGTTTTCATAAATCCAATAATGATACCAGATAATTTTTCATGATAAAAATTATTTTTTTATATAACAAATGGGTTTTAAAATTGATTCTGTTGTGCACTTGAAAATGGGTAAAAATTTTAAAATATTCATGGAATCGGGTTTATTTATCGTGATAGAAATGTTGAATGATCCTTTTAAAACCTATAAATACCCATAAAATAAAGAATTATGGATGGTAACAATATATAAGACATTAATAAATAATTTATGTGGATTAAATAGGAATAAATAAAAATTTAATTGATTTAAGTAGAGAATAATAGTAACCCGAATGAAAATGGAGGTTCTGGTAGAAATCCAAAACCACTTTGTAATCAATTAATTCGTATGCCCCAAAATTAATAATTTTCAAATGATACATTAAATTAAATGAAAATAATGATATTAATGATATTTTAAAACAATGTTCAGTATACATACACCATAACCAAGTATTAGTAGTGAATATGTAAATTCACACAAAAATGGAAGTTATATTAAGAAGTCCTTACCTTATGTCTTAATGTGTTCCAATATTGAACCTAAGGGCCTGGAATATTAAATTAGACATATTAATAAATTAATTCAGAGCCTATTAAACATTTTTTTAGTTTATCATAATTTTATTAAGCCCATTATGTCATTTTATATTACGTATAAGATTGAATTCTGTCGTTCCATATAATTTGTTTTCTTGATTTTCATAATTGGGTCACTTATTTTTATGTAATGGAGTTCGTATAGAATGGATGTAAATAACCATAATAGAATTTAAGAATTTTTTATGAACATAAATAGGTTTTAATGGTCATTTATAACATTTGGTTAAATGGAATGAGGATGAATAATTAGACAAAATATTAATGACATTCACTTAGATTCTTTTAGAGGTATTTTTATTATTAAGAACAAGGTTGGTCTTGTGATTTAATAAAAATTAAGTATACTAGTTAATGAATATTAAGTAGGATATAATAAAAATATTTTATTCTATTTTAACCATAAAAATGGTTTCAAGACTAGTAATTAAATATAAATTGAAGAACAAAACTTTGTTGTCCCTGAAGGTTGTAAATTGGAACCTCACGGATGATGGATTCATCTATACAATAAAAGGGAGTGTAGAGACCTGTAGCTTGACATACATGGACATTACATTACTTTTGCGGAATACTTAATACATAACAAAAACATACACACAAGGACCGTAATAGTTTAGTGTCTTTGGAAACTTGGAACGTAATATTCTAATCATGGTGAAAGATCTTCAACATCTCCCATAATATCTTCCCCTTTTTGTTTTCTTACCTAAAATATTTCTTTAAATCCTAGGGAAAAACATATAAAGGGTGAGATAAAATTCTCAGTAATGGTAAACAAATGAAATATCAATCACATCATATACATAAGAACATATCTTTTGGAAATCTTAACCTGCAAAAGAGATCATAATTTCATAACATGGGATAAATCATAGTAGTGAAATATAATACCAATAATCATAACTTAAAACATGAAAATTTGTGACATACACACATAATCATATATAATCATGTCTTATTAGTCAAGACACATTACCAAGACTATCTTAGTGGACAAAGTCCATTTCTAAACCGAGTTTACTCCTCGTTTCAGTCCTGTTTTACTGAACCAGTTTAACCTGCCGTTCTAGCCGTGTCTATCTCATGAGATATAAAATCATTACCCAATGCATTGGAAGGAGATATAGGTCCCACCCATCTCATAATGATATCATTCTTATGTGTTCCACAAAATCATATACCATACATCATAGCATAACCCATGTAATAAAAATGGGAATCTTAAACATCGTGACATCATAAAACAATTCATACAAGATAAAGGAATTCATAAAAATATTTCCATCAAAACATAATCAAATCCATGTAATAATAGGGATAGAAACAGAACCCTATATTATCTTAGATGGAAAATAATTTTGATAAAACTCATGAACTCCATTCCTGAGGAAAATATCCTTTCTACTTCAAAAACATTTTTCCTTTATTAACATGTCATACTAAAAGAAGTTGATTAAAAATAAACTTGAAAACTTGTAAAGTAAGATTCTTCGAAATATTGTTTTAAAAATCCATTCATGCCGTATAAGTTAAAAAACATTCTTCTCGTACTTTTGTCGGAAAAGTCAAAAAGTACATTGTACGAAAAACGACAAAAGATTCCTTTCATATCTTTTACTAAAAACTAGCCGAAGGGTAAAATTGGTTTTAAAAAATTGTAGGTGGATGGAAATAATGTTACATATTGAGGAAGCATGGATGTGGATGATAAAATACACCCCAGTAAATACCAAAGTATAAACAATCTCGGATAAAAATGAAATTGTGATATTTTCCCTTACCTTAGGTCCGATTTGCTTCGTATGTGTCTGAACCTCCTGTATAATGATTTAAATAATGTTATTGTCTTATTCCAGAATCATAGTTATTTTTATGATATCATATATGGTCATATTCTTAGCTTATTATTAGTAATATTTCATTGCTACTTGTTATTCGGGTGTTTATTACTTTTTGTTCTTATGCGTGTTTTGTCGAATAAATTCTTATTCTTCTCTTTAGGTTATAAAGACATCATTTACAGAATTATATTAGTGTAATATATATCATATTAATTTATTCAATTCATTCAATTCATTTATATAATCATAATGCAATGAATATCATGTAGAATGAGTCGCATCACATCGTGGAGACGGTATTCCGTACGTACGCACGAGCGATGATATCGTTCCCATGATCATGGAATTGTATTTAAGTGTATGTATACTATTTCAAAATAAATATCACTTTAAAATAATCATATATAGTTTTTATTTACACCATTATATCCATCCAAGTAAGGTGGTGGTGGAAAATAGATTACACCACGGCGTGGAGACGGTATTCCGTAAGTACGCACGCGCGGGGATTTCGTTTTCTGTAGGATGAATAGATGGTGAAATAGGGTTGTTTCATACTTATAATAACATATCCGTATATGAGTGATACTGATGTTATTAATTCATAATGAAACAACTAAAGAAGAAGAAGTGGAAGAAGAAATAAAGTTGAAAGAATCGGTAACGGACATTACCTCTTCTTTGAAGCGCTTCTTTGAGATCTCCTCTTAGGGAACTAAAATTGGTCTTTGAAGAAGACCAGGACCTCTAGGATGTTTCTAGGGAAGTGGAGAAGAGAATTTGGCAGGGTTTTTCCTAGCTTGAAGGCTCAAAGTGGTGTGAGGAAAAGAGGGAGGAGGTGCCCTTTTATAAGGGAGGAGAGGGGCACCTTTGGAATAACTCAATATATTATTTTATTATAAAGTCAAATTCGGTTTTTTAATAGCTCCAAATTGATATATTTCTAAGTTAAGGTGGGTATGGGTCTAAAGCCTCTCATCCAATATAATTTAGACAAGTTTAGCTATCAATTTTAACCTTATCATTTATATTTAACTTTAAGTTAGATAATTTAACTTTTACCGTGTCTTCTTGTTTACTTACACTATAAGGTTAATAAACTTACTATATCAAGACAAACGAACCCCAAGTTGTTTATTATTAATATATATAACCTTATCTAAGTCATTTGGCCGAAACATAGATTTTGAGGAATAAAATAACAATTAATAATATAGTTTTTTTAAAACAATTTTACGTCAATTTTCACACTATTTGGTAATTGATTTTTGTGAAAATCATAACAGAATGATTATTTAGAAAAAATTTAATTAAATCAATACTATCATGTAATATTAACATATAAAATTATTGGAATTCATAAAAAGTCTCAACTTACATTTATTTGGGTATTTATAACATCAATTATGTCAATATTTCATTAATAAAATAATTATTGCATCATCATTGTGTCATAAATAAATTAACTTATTTAATGTCTAAAAATTATAAATAAAATACCATTATGTTGGAAATTTTTTTAGATTTCTAATGAATATTTATAGTCGAATTTAGATTATGTATAACCCTATATTAAAAATGATTTAGTTATTAATCTTTGATTTTAACTATTTTAACCCTTCTTTAAATAAATTGATAATAAATGTCCTAATCTAATACAAGTGGGCCTAAAGGGTCATATTTTATTCCTAAGGTTGTTTTTGGTCTAATTACACTTATCCAATAGAATTAGGACATGTGTTAGGGTAATAATAATATCATTTTTACCCTTAATTACACTATTTACTTTTAACCGTGGTAAAAAAAAGTAAAAAGTTACTATTCACCAAAAATTATTTTCATCTCATTGAACCACATTTAGTCCATGATATTAACCGTGTCTCTAGTATTTTTGAAATTCCACTCACAGAAGCGGTAAAATTTTGTTTTATGAAAAATTCAGTTTTTTAGCTACCACTTAGTGGTTTCAGTATTCCTCAAAAAATGAAAGTTTCCAGAAAAATACCAAAAAATAGGCCTAAGCTATATTTGATATTATGAATTAAAAAATTATGTCTATTTTACCAAATTCAAAACATATCAGTTACATTAACTAATTTAAAAATTTATTCCTATCATCAAAACAAATAGCGTGTTTTTTAAGAGAAATAACTATCAAAAGATTGACACTTGTTTATATCTACTTTAAATGTGAAATTACATCCAATGACCAAAATTGTATTAAATTGTAAAAATATATTCTAAATATACTTTAAAACCACTCAAATTAATAATTTATCACAATTAATTATTTCAATTAAAAAATTTGTTTTTAATTAAAATTTAGTAATTTTCACTATTCATCAGAATATGAAAGTTATCCAAAAAGTATCTAAATTTCACCCAAAGATAATTTCGATATTCCGAATCCAAAAATGAAGTCCATTTTGAATGATAAAATTTATAAAATTTCAAAAAGTGGGTATTTCTATTCATAACGGCTAGTTCATAATAATATTATAATAATAATATCTCATTTAATAATACTCGGTATTGCGTACAACAAACGATATCGAGGAAGGTCGTGATTGCGTGTAATTCAAGGCAAGTCAGGGATGTGTGTTGTGAAAGCTCCTTTTGGTGTAGCATAAAACACAAGACAATAATGAAATTAAAAAGAATATTTTTTTCATAAAATCTCGGGGTGTTACATTCTACCCCCCTTAAAATGAATTTCGCCCTCAAAATTCATCGGGGTTATAAATGGTTTACTACTCGAAAGTTTCTTTAATAGAAACCCACATCGTAAAAATGAATACCAAAACTTGGCTTTAAAAATTAATGTATGAAGCGTAAGGGTTACCCAAATTAACTCATCTCTGGGTTTCCACGTAGGAGAACATAGGTGAAAATATGGATATGGAAGAAAAATATAACCATCAAGTTATGATGGAGAGTGGTAGAGAACATGTCTATGAAAAAGCCAACAATCACAAAGCCATAAATTTGTGATGATCTAAGGTACCATCCGATTCATCGGATATAAGGGTACTAGGACAACATTTTTGGTTTTCAAGATCATTTCCCTGAAGTTGAAGAATTTGAATTAGAATAAATACTTACTTTATTTTGGTACAATCTCACTGTTGTTCGTGCCTTGAAAAATTTCCACTTCATCTCTTAAAGAAATGATGTTGAATTTGTTATTCATGAAGTGTTATCAGATCATGTGATAGAATGACGGTTCATTCCATCTATCTCAAACAAAAGGTTAGCAAAAGTTATTAAATATACATAAGTCGATCTATAGTGAGATTAATCATATATGGTTCCTAAAATGGACTTATACTTCATATATCATACTACTTAATATAATAAAACTAGTTTCTACTAAACAGGGACTTCCTGTAGGCCAGTGGTAGGCGATAAAGGCCAGTCGCACTTCAGTTGTGGGTTCGATTCCCACAGCCTTGTCTGACGCGATGGGCTGTCGCTCGTCCTGCAGGTTTTCCTTTTTCTAAAACTACATTACTATAACATCCCATCAATAATATCAAAAAAAGTTCTATCCTTAAACAATACTAACTTATGTCCAACATAATCCTTTCCAATCTTTAGTCTTATCCAAAATACTGTTGTCTAATCTCATATTATAGTGAAAACGATTACCAAAGAGTTCATATAACAAGCATGTTAATACCATCGTTGATCCCCGTATATCATGAGATATGTCTTGTTGGTTACATCCCACACATTCGAAGGCCTTAATCATGTATTCTCTCTAAAAATGAATACCCATTGAATCTTAGCGAAAACATGAAGGCTGTCAAAAGTTAACTCTTTTCACATACCAAAACCTCAAACCATGATATAACTATTTCCTTATATCCGTCATGAGCTCATGAATACTGTCAAACAATTCATTTTCTCCTTATCCCTTCATTTTGCGCATATCATCTTTTTTCCAAAAATATCTCAATCAGTTTCCATGGTTACCGGTACCATAAAATTATTGAAAACTACAATAGACCAATACATAAATATTCCAATATTCCACGATACTATATACAACATTATTTTGGAATCCCATTACATAAACACTTAATCATTCCACCACATCGTTGTCATATTCAACATCGCCAATAGTGATCTCATATGAATTCACTTTGTCCTTTGACTTAAGTGGTTGCTCATGTCGATCATCACTAACCCTTGGATTAGGGCATTTATTAGCAAAATGCCCCATTTCCTTGCACATGAAGCATTGAAGTGTTGGTGGTGCATTCTCTGTAGTCATTTATATATTCACATCATTAGAAAACCTTTTTCCATTACTTCAACACTCAGTTCCTCGATGACCTTCTTTTCCACACTTAAAGCATTTTCTAGTCCCTTTAAGACAATCTCCACCATGCTTCTTTCCACACTTTGAGCATAAGGAAACATTCATCTTCTTTTCACCATTATTCTGAGATTTCTCCTTGAACTCCATATTTCGTTTCTTGTCAAAACTATGAGATGGATAAGTAACACCAACTTCCATTTCTACCTTGATAGCACAACGCACAATTTCTTCATAGCTACTGAAGTCTCTTATAGCTAATGCCCTTCGAAGATTTGGTTTTAAGCCACTGAAGAATCGATCAACTTTACTTTCAGTTTGGATGATAAAGCCAGATGCATACCTTGTAAGCCTTGTAAAATTCACTTCTTATACACCAACAGATTCATTATCCTTTTTCTTTAGTTCAAGAAACTCCTTCTCCATCATTGTTCGAAGAATACGAGTGAATTACTTATTGAAAAATAAGTTCTTGAACTCGTCCCATTCCCTGGACTCAATTTCATCTCTTGGCCTCATATTCTTGATAAGATTCCACCATTGATCAGCATCACCTTCCAAACGATATACTGCTAAGATGACTTTATCATGTTCTGAACATTGATGAACTGTAAGTATAGCAATAAGATTTTGCACTACATCTCCAATAACATTTGTTTTTTTCAAGAGGACAATCATTGCATTGTCCATTGCATTGATCAACACGGTTCCTTTGGGTTCCAGTCATCATCTAAAACCCAAAAAGAATAGTGTGAGAGGCAAAAATCATGCTAGGGAAAACAACATAATAAAGGGGGAGTACCTTCAATATCTAACATCTTAGGTTTAATTCTAATATATTTACCGTAATTATAGGACTATAACCTATACTTATACTTAACCTTAGGGACATCCCTAGACATACCATATAAATATCTCTAGGGATCTCACTAAAGTTCTCACATCCTAGTTTCCAAAGGTTGACTAAACCTTTCCTGTGATACCAATTGTAGAGACCCATAGCTTGACATACATGGACATTACATTACTTTTGTGGAATACTTAATAAATAACAAAAACAGACACACAAGGACCGTAATAGTTTAGTGTCTTTGGAAACTTAGAACGTAATCTTCTAATCATGGTGAAAGATCTTCAACATCTCCCATAAGATCTTCCCTTTTTTGTTTTCTTACCTAAAACCATTCTTTATATCCTAGGGGAAAAACATATAAAGGGTGATCTCAAATGCTCAGTAAGGGTAAACAAAAGAAATATCAATCACGTCATATACATAAGAACATAACTTTTGGAAATCTTAACCTACAAAAAAGATCATAATTTCATAACATGGGATAAATCATAGTAGTGAAATGTAATACCAATAATCAAAACATAAAACATGAAACTTTGTGGCATACACACATAATCATAGAGAATCATTTCTTATTAGTCAAGACACATTTCCAATACTATCTTAGTGGACAAAGTCCATTTCTGAACCGAGTTTAGTCCTCGTTTCAGTCCGGTTTCACTGAACTGGTTTAACCTTCCATTATAGTCGTGTCTATCTCATGAGATATAAAATATTTACCCAATTCATTGGAGGGAGATATAGGTCCCACCCATCTCATAATGATACCATTCTTATGTGTGCCACAAAATCATAAACCATACATCATAGCATAACCCATATAATAAAAATGGAAATCTTATACATCGTGACATCATAAAACAATTCATATAAGATAAAAGAATTCATAAAAATATTTCCATCACAACATAATCAAATCCATTAATAATAGGTATAGAAACAGAACCCTATATTATATTAGATGGAAAATAATTTTGATAAAACTCTTGAACTCCATTCTTGAGGAAAATATCCTTTCTACTTCAAAAACATTTTTCCTTTCTTAACATGTCATACTAAAAGAAGTTGATTAAAAATAAACTTGAAAACTTGTAAAGGAAGATTCTTGGAAATATTTTTTAAAAAATCCATTCATGCCGTATAAGTTAAAAAAACATTCTTCTCATACTTTTGTCGGAAAAGTCAAAAAGTACCTTGTACGAAAAACGACAAAAGATTCTTTTCATATCTTTTACTAAAAACTCACTGAAGGGTAAAATTAGTTTTAAACAATTGTAGGTGGATGTAAATAATGTTACATATTGAGGAATCATGGATGTGGATGATAAAATACACCCCAGTAAATACCAAAGTATTAACAATCTCGGATAAAAATGAGATTGTGATATTTTCCCTTACCTTAGGCCCGATTTGCTTCGTATGTGTCTGAAACTTTTGTATAATAATTTAAATAATGTTATTGACTTATTCCAGAATCATAATTATTTTTATGATATCATATATGGTCATATTCTTATCTTATTATTAGTAATATTTCATTGCTACTTGTTATTCGGGTGTTTATTACTTTTTGTTCTTATGCATGTGTTCTCGAATAACTTCTTATTCTTCTCTTTAGGTTATAAATACCTAATTTCCAGAATGTTATTAGTGTAATATATATCATATTAATTTATTCAATTCATTTATATAATCATTATGCAATGAAGATCATGTAGAACGAGTCGTATCACATCGTGGAGACGGTATTCCGTACGTACGCACGAGCAATGATATCGTTCCCATGATCATGAAATTGTATTGAAGTGTATGTATACTATTTCAGAATCAATATCAATTTACAATAATCATATATAGTTATTATTTACACCATTATATCCATCCAAGTAAGGTGGTGGTGGAAAATAGATTACACCACGGCGTAGAGACGGTATTCCGTACGTACGCACGCGCGGTCATTTCGTTTTCCGTAGGATGGATAGATGGTGAAATAGGGTTGTTTCTAATTATAATAACATATCAGTATATGAGTGATACTGATGTTATTAATTCATAATGAAACAACTAAAGAAGAAGAAGTGGAAGAAGAAATAAAGTTGAAATAATCGGTAACGGACATTACCTCTTCTTTGAAGCGCTTCTTTGAGATCTCCCCTTAGGGAACTAAAATTGGTATTTGAAGAAGACCAGGACCTCTAGGTTGTTTCTAGGGAAGTAGAGAAGCGAATTTGTCAGGGGTTGGTCTAGATTTAAGGATCAATGTGGTGTGAGTAAAAGAGGGAGGAGGTGCCCTTTTATAAGGGAGGAGAGGGGCACCTTTGGAATAACTAAAAATATCATTTTATTATAAAGTCAAATTCAGTTTTTAATTGCTCCAAATTGATATCTTTCGAAGCTAAGGTGGGGATGGGTCTAAATAATCTCATAAAATATAATTTATACATGTTTAGGTAACAATTGTAACATTATCATTTATATTTAACTTTAAGTTAGATAATTTAACTTTTACCGTGTCTTCTTGTTTTCTTACACTATAAGGTTAATAAACATACTATATCAAGCCAGACGAACCCCAAGTTGTTTATTATTAATATATATAACTTTATCTAAGTCATTTGGCCGAAACTTAGTTTTTTAGGAATAAAATAACAAATAATAATATAGTATTTGTTTTAAAAACAATTTTATGTCAATCTTGACACTATTTGGTAATTGATTTTTGTGAAAATCATAACAGAATAATTAGTTCTAAAAAATTTAATTAAATCCATACTAACATGTCATATTAATATATAAAATTATTTAAATTCATAAAAAGTCTCAAATTACATTTATTTGGGTATTTATAACATCAATTATGTCAATATTTCACTAATAAGATAATTTCTACATCATCATTGTGTCATAAATAAATTCAATTATTTAATGTCTAAAAATTATAAATAAATTACCATTATGTTTTAAATAGTTTTATACTTCTAATGAATATTTATAGTCGAATTGATCTTATATATAACCCTATATTAAAAATTATTTAGTTATTAAACGTTGATTTTAACTATTTTAACCCTTCTTTAAATAAATTGATAATAAATGTCCTAATCTAATCCAAGTGGGCCTAAATGGTCATATTTTATTCCTAAGGTTGTTTTTGGTCTAATTACACTTATCCAATAGAATTAGGACATGTGTTAGGGTAATAATAATATCATTTTTACCCTTAATTACCCTATTTACTTTTAACCGTGGTAAAAAAAGTAAAAAGTTACTATTCACCAAAAACTATTTTCATCTCATTGAACCAAATTTTAGTCCTTGATATTAATCGTGTCTCTCTGATTTTCGAAATTCCACTCACAGAAGTGGTAGAATTATGTTTTATGAAAAATTCAGTTTTTTAACTACCACTTAGTGGTTTCACTATTCATCAAAAAATGAAAGTTTCCAGAAAAATACCAAAAATTAGCCCTAAGCTATATTTGATATTATGAATTCAAAAATGATGTCTATTTTACCAAATTCAAAACATATCAATTACATTAACTAATTTCAAAATTTATTCCCATCGTCAAAACAAATAGCGTGTTTTTTTAGGAGAAATAACTATCAAAAGATTGACACTCGTTTATATCTGGTTTAAATGTGAAATTACATCCAATGACCAAAATTGTATTAAATTGTAAAAATATATTCTAAATATACCTTAAAACCACTCAAATTAAAAATTTATCACTATTAATTATTTCGACTAAAAAAAGATGTTTTTAAATAAAATTTAGTAATTTTCACTATTCATCAGAATATGAAAGTTATCCAAAAAGTACCAAAATTTCCCCCAAAGCTAATTTCGATATTCCAAATCCAAAAATGAAGTCCATTTTGAATGATAAAATTTATAAAATTTTTAAAAGTGGGTATTACTATTCATAACGGCTAGTTCATAATAATATTATAATAATAATATCTCGTTTAGTAAAACTCGGTATTGCGTACTACACACGTTATCGAGGAAGGTCGTGATTGTGTGTAATGCAAGGCAAGTCAGGGATGCGTGTTGTGAAAGCTCCTTTTGGTATAACATACTACACAAGACATTAATGAAATTAAAAAGAATATTTTTTTCAGAAAATCTCGGGGTGTTACAGGGAGAGAGTGAGAATATTGATTTTGGTTATTCAATTAACATGATATATTTCAAGTATATATTTGATAATGTATTTATAGTGTTAATTTGTACATAATAGGTGAGGATATGATTACAATAGAAAGGAACGTGAAATAAAAATGAAAGAAATAAAATATGAATTTTCCTCTCGAATCCACCTCCTTGAGAATCTCTTTATTGGAAGGGGTTTTGGTCTTTTGGAAATACCAAGAGATTCTTGGAAGTGGTGAGTAACTAAGGAAGGGTAGTTTAGAAGAAAATTATGGAGATTCAGGGTTTAGAGGATTGAGTATAAGGGGGGTGAGGGAGGGTTTTTATAGAGGAGGAGAGTAAATTTTGAATATTTTATTAATTATTTAATTAATTCCATAAAAAACCAATAGTGTCGTTTCATGTGACCCCTAAAATTAATAAGTTCATGTCAGCTAGAACTAAGTTGGAGTATATAAATTATGATGTCAGAAATAGTGTATTTAACTAATAATTTGTACATACGGTATTTTGTCGTATTCCATTATTCAGCAAAAATTCAAGTATCTCGGAAAAATACAAAAAATTCACTCTATCCATTTATCAGCATGTAGAATTAAAAAATGAAATTATTTTTTTAAAAATATTTTTCTAAATATTTTTAATTTATTTTTAAAACAAAGTCAAAATTTATTCAAAAAAACAACATTAAAACTATAACTTGTTTTATAACACCATAAAAATTATTCCATGTCCCATTAAATTATCTTTGATCCATAAGAAAATAAAATATCAAGTTATGACTAAATTTTATGAAAATACTTTTCCATTTTTAATTATTAAGTAATCATAAAATTGTAATTAAAATATTTATGACATATAAAATTACAAATACTTATTCAGCGAACGTTTTTTCACTTTTAAGATGTCTAAATTGTATTTATACATTCATGGGTGAAGTTTCTATTTTTTGGCTGAATTACTATTCATTAATATTCATAAGGGTGTGTTACTATTTCTAAGGGTATGTTATTATTCACCAAAAATTAATTTTGTCTTATTGGACTCTAAATACCTTACTGAAAACAACCTTGTATGTCAGTTTTTCAAAATTCAAATCACAGAGGTGGAAAAATTATGTTACTTTTCTAGGTTATAATAAAGTGTGGTTTTGTAGAGACTTAGTGTTTCATAAATTCTATATTAAATCTATTTGTAAACATTTGGTCTGTTACATTATCCCCTCATTAAAAAAATTCATCCTCAAATTTTGAAATTAAACTTTTAAATTTAATGGTTGATACTTGAAAATTACATTGTGGGAAACCCACATCAAGAATATGGTTAAAATAACCTCTTAATAATAGTAAAGGGAAATTCATCGGTTATTACAAAACAACACATTGTACTTGGAAAACATAGTCATTATAGAATAATAAAACCATCATGTCATTACATTTAACTCTAAAAACCATACGATGATCAACTTAAACCATTTCTTAAATGGTTAAAAATTATAAACTATTATAATGGTGGTATATAAACTTCTATAATGAACTTATTATTAACCCTTAATGAAAAAGAATCAACTATAAAATTCAAATTCCAAACATGTGAATAACTTCATCATGTATCTTCTTGAAATATGGTAATAACTTGAATTACCATAAAAACCATCTCGGAAACATGCATTCTTCCATATTCTTTTAGTAAGATAGATGTTATTGGATATATTTCCTAAATCCAAAAGTGTAATAAACTCCATTTATGATAGAATATACCACTTCTCAATAAGTCTATAATCAGATCCAAGGAAGTCAGTACTTATCTGAATTAATCATTTCTCCATCATTATCTCAACATCAGATATATATTAAGGGTTGTCTTTCCATTAATCATGTTATTTATGTTTAACTTCTTAATGAATCACTTTTAATTTGTACCCTTCATTATACAAACTCAAATCCTTAATGAATTTGTATTGTGGTACAATCCTTATATATCTTATAATTCTTATAACCAGTACATTACTGACAAAATATTCAAATGACATGATTCTTGACTAGGAATATTAATCATTCTTCATAATTTGCGGTAGAATCATAACGTGATCATTATCCAAAATCATCATTTGGGGTATATTCCTTTGACACATGAGAAATTGATTCACATAGTGTCCCATCTCCTTAGAGTTGAAGCAATGAATATAGGAAAATTCTTTCCTTGTATTGAAATTGTGAGCATGGTGTCATTTTTATCTACACATGAAGAAAACTCCTTTTCCTCTTAATCATATAACAAGGTGTTCCCTTCTATGAATATAAAATATGGGAAGATAAATTTTTCCCTTATTCTCATTATCCATATTTTTTCTGCCATCATCATTTTCTTTTGTTTCACTTAAAATCCATAGGACTTGGAGAAGTTTATACATACCTTTTTATCACATGATACTATTTCCTCATAAGATGAGGATACTTGGGAGAATATATTCGTTTGAAAATATTGTTTAAGAACAATAGAGATATTATCCTTCTAACTCTTCACATCACTTTCATTGGTGAAGTTCTCATTCATTCTTCTAGGATCCATTTATAATCAATTCCATATTATATGTTAGCTCATAAAATTATGAACTCTCTATAACTCTAAACTTGGTATAGAACATTGCATAAATCTACACATCGTAAATCATAGAACCATATGCTTTGGTTTCTTTGGGGGAATAAATCCTTCATAATGGTGGGTAAATAAAATATGAATTATCCTAATCATATCCCCCAGGGGTGTCAGACTTGGTGCAAAGTAAGGCTTGTTGTCATGTACTAGGATACCTCGGGTCAAGCCCGAATCTCCTAGCCGGAGTTGTTAATCCTATGAAAATTTGTTCCAGAACCACGTCCACTTGTAGTATCCTGACAGGGATGTATTTTCTAGAAATATCCACATAATCTATTATGTACCAAAATTCCAAGATATTCTGGTATTTTTGTCCTCATTTTCAATCTTATGGGTTTGTTACCTAATCTCTGTTTCTAAATCTAGTTTCCTTATTTTCTACTAAACTTCCTTTGATACCAATTGTAATGTCACAACCCCAGAATCCCAGATCCAGTGCATTATTTTAATATATTGGCATTATTATAATGAATAAAATCTAGAAGGACCAAGTAGTTTAGTATATTTGGAAAACCAGATATATACATAGGATCAACATTAAAACTTAAAGGAAAAAAACAACATAAAAGTTCTTTTGAGTACATATAATACTCTAAGATTATCCATGTAGGTATTTCATAATAAACTTATTCATGTCTTGATAAAATGAAACATAAGAAAGGGACGATTTCAAACACTCAGTAAGGGTATGTAATATAGCAGAAGATATCATAACATAAACATTAGGGATTTTGAATAAATAAAAACATATGCCTTTAACAAAAACTTGAACACAATATAGTAGGAATAAGATCTAGATATATAATTTTTTAATCATGGGTATTCTACTAGTCAAATAACAACATGAACCATTAATACTATTTGCATAATGAAAGAATTCACAATTAGGGACATCATAACCATACCATCCAGGACTCGTTCCAAGACCATAAATAATCATTTTATCATAGCCTTATGCCAAGATTGTGGTTTGTCTCAAAAGACCTACAGATGCACCGAGGGGCTATAGTAGACCCCATACAACACATACAAAGTCCAATGCATTCCTAACATGAATAGGGATAAATATAGACAATATATAAATTCATATTGTAACTAACATATGCAATGTAAAGAGCTTTCCCTAAACATTAAGCATAAACACTAACCATTCAGAGTAAATTAGTGAAAGATTTTAAGATAAAAAATCCACAGTAAAACTAATTATAAACCATTAAATTAAATATGGTAGATTAAATCAAGAAAGATACAACTCAATTATGTACAATATTCAACAAGGATTTTGACATAGATAAGACACTTCTAAATGATACCATTGAAAATCTATTGAGGAAATTGTCCATAAACATTCCAAAGTGTCTCATGCCACCTTGAAAGATTCAAATAATAATCCCTTATAATATAATGAGAATAAGGATACTCTTGATACGATATACCAAAGGGTATTACATACAACACATGCAAGTAATGAGTGGTGAAAAAGGTGTATATCTCATAAAAGTTAAGGTGAGACGAGAAAAATCCTTTTTACATTTGAAGGAAGAGTTCTTTTGGAAAATCATTTATATTTTCCATGAAATGAGATTGTAAGAATTAATAACCAATAAAATAAAATAACAGGACATTGAAATTATATTTTATCAATAAATTATGTCCCACTGAAGTGAAATCATGTAAAAATAGTTCTTAATATTCTTTTGAAATAATACATTTTCGAGCATTTTAATGAAATTATTAAAGAGAATTTTAAAGTGGAATGGCACATTTGTTCTCTTAAATACATAAATTATCCAAGATATTTTTTCATGGTAAATTTTTATTTTTTATAAAAATAATGGTGGCTTAAAAAAATTTGGAGTATACTTGAAAATCGGTAAAAATTTGAAAATATCCCTTGAATCGAGTTTGTTTATTGGAATAACATTTTTGAATAATCCTTTTAAACATGTAAAAATCCATAAAATAAAGAAGGATTCCGGATGGTAAACATATATAGTACATTCATACAAAATTTATGTAGATTATATTATAATTAATAAGAATTTAATTGAGGTAAGTAGAGAATAAGAGTAACCCGTATGAAAATGGAAGTTCGGGTAGAAATCCCTTACCACTTTGTAATCAATCGATTCATATGGCCAAAAATTAATAATATTCAAATTATAAATTTAATACCATGAAAATAAAGATACTAATGATATGTTACATCAATGGTTAGTATACATAATCCATATGTAACACCCCAAGATTTCATAGTGTGTTATTTCTTCAAAATAATTCAATAACTTGGACTACACGCAACACCGAGTTCCAGCGCACCATGACTTACTAAACAAGACTTTAAAAAGAGGTTATGAATTGTATTAACTACATTTTAAACTTTATATAATTCTTATAATTTTAGAATCCATATTATGAGTTTCTTAGACATAATGTAAGAACAAATTCATTTTCAGTATTGCACTTTTAATAACTTTTAATAGTGAACCCTTTTTAAATCCAATATTTTAAACTTTTATATATTAAATTTGACTAAATAAATTTACTTTTTAGAATGGGGACATCAAAAATTTACAATGAAACATCCCAAGATTCCACGGTATGTTTCCCTTTGAATAATGCAATGGCGTGCATTGTACGCAACATCGAGATTCTAACACACCACAACCAATCAAACTAGCTGTTATGAATAGTAATACCTAATTTTTGAAATTTTATAAATTTTATCTCTCAAAATGGACTTCATTTTTGGATTCAGAGTATCGAATTTATCCTAAGGTGAAATTTTTGTACTTTTCAGATAACTTTCATATTTTGATGAATAGTAAAATTACTAAATTTTAATTAAAAACAACTTCTTTAATCAAAATAATTAATAGTGATAAATTAATAATTTGACTGGTTTTAAAGTATAATTATAATATATTTTTACCATTTTATCCAATGGTGTTCATTATAATTAATTTCACTATGAAACTGGACATAACCAATTGTAAATCTTTTGATATATATTGTTTCTTAAAAACACGCTATTTGTTGTGACAGCGGGAATTAATTATAAAATTAATTAATGCAACTTTTATGTTTGGAATTTTGTAAAATAGAAATAATTTTTGAATTCAGAATATCAATTATATCTTAGGGTGAAATTTTGGCATTGTTCTGAAAAACATCAATTTTTGATGAATAGTGAAACTACTAAGTGGTAGTTAAAAAACTGAATTTTTCATAAAACTTAATTTTACCGCTTCTGTGATTGAAATTTCGAAAATCCAAGGGACATGGTTAATATCAAGGAGTAAAATTTGGTTCTATGAGATGAGAATAATTTATGGTGAATAGTAACTTTTTACTTTTATTTACCACGGTTAAAAGTAAATAGGGTAATTAAGGGTAAAAATGATATTAATATTACCCTAACACATGTCCTAATTCTATTGGACAAGTTTATCTCGACCAAAAACAAGAGTAGGAATAAAATATTATCATTTAGGTCTACTTGGATTAGATTAGGACATTTATTAATATTTAATTCAAAGAAGAGTTAAAAGAGTTAAAATCAAAGTTTATTTACTAAAACATTTTTAATATAAGGTTATACATAAGATAAATTCGATTGTAGATATTAATTAGAAATATAAAAGGATTTCCTACATAATGATAGTTTATTTATAGTTTTTAGATATTATATAATTTAATTTATTTATGACACAATGATGATGCAGTAATTACCGTAATAGTGAAAAATTAAAATAATTGCTATTATAAATACCCAAATAAATATAATTTGAGACTTTTAATGAATTACACTAATTTTATAGGTTAATATGACAGGTTACTAATGATTTAATTAACTTTTATCGAAGTAATAATTCTGTTATGAGTTTTACAAAAATTAACTATTGAATAGTGTCAAAATTGACATAAAAGAGTTTTCAAAACAAATATTATATTATTATTTGATATTAAATTCCTAAAAATATAAGGTTCTTCCAAGAGACTTATATCATGATATATGTATCATTAATGGACCACTTGGGGGTCTCTTGGAGGTATATAGTAATTTTATTAACCATATAATATAAAAATACAAAGAGACATTGTAAAAGTGAAACTAATTAACTAAGAGTTAATACTTAATGATAAGGTTAATATAGTAACCCAAACATGTCTAAATTCTATTTTATGACTGGTTTTCGACCTATACCCACCTTAACCTTTAAATAATCCACTTTGGAGCCATTAGAAACAGAATATTAATTTATTATAAAATACTATTTCTAGCTTTTCCAAAGGTGCCCCTCACCCCTCTTATAAAAGGGAACTCCCCCTTCTCATTAATTCACACCATCAAAGCCTTTTGGATCGGCCATCCTATTCCCAACTACTCTATAAACTTTCCTCACTTCATCCTAGAGGCCTTCCTTTAGTCATAAAGCCAACCTAAGGAGCCCTTTTGATCAAATCAAAAGGAAGAACCCGAAGAATAGGTAATGTTTTCACCACCCTTTTTCAAGTTCCTTTCTTCTTCCACATCTTCTTTCTTTGTTATTACCATTCTAAAATAATAAATCCAGTATCGTATATATACTGTGATGTTATTATAAATATTGTACAACCATATTTATTATTCTATCCATCCTTTGAATAACATGTCACCATACGTGCGTATGTACGGCTTACCGTCTCTACGTCGTGGTGTAATTGTTATTCAATAAATTATTATTTGGATGGGTATAATAATGATTTGTAACTCATGTAAATAATAAATATAACATGATAATGATTCTGTATGTATGATATACCATCCAATTATATATTATTTTAATATCAAAAGAATGATATTGTCGCTCGTGTGTACGTATGTACTACCATCTCTACGAACGTGATAAGATTCATTCTCCATCGGATCCATTCAAGTATAATTCTCATTTAGTGATTAATAATAGTATCTAAGGACTTGATATAATTCTGGATATGATTAAGATACAACCTATCCAGGACAAACATGACTTATGTGACAAAACATATAAAAGAAAACGAGTAAGTTAACAACCGAAACAACGATAATAATAAGATATTATTAAAAAATCAAAGTTAAAAGACCATATATGATATCATATTAATATATATGATTCTTGTATAATTTAATAAAAATTATTTCACCATTATACAGGAGGTTAACCTACCCCCAACCAAGGAAAAGTACAATTAAGGATTTATTTTTCAATCTCCTCATTATCCGAGGTTGTTTATACGTAATAATCTACTGGGATCTCTTTATCATCCACATCCATGTTTCCTAAAAATGTATTTCAAAACATTTTTTACTATTTACAAGAATATGGGTTAAAGTCATTTATACCCTTGTTTTATTTTTTATAAGAGGTTTATAAAGTTATCTTTCCATCGTTTTCAAAACAAGGTGTTTTTAACCTTTTCGGCAGAATTAAGGTAAGAATGTTTTTTTTAACTTATACGGAGGGTGCGACTATTTTCCACCGTTATAAAATCTTCAAAGAATCCCTTACAAGATTATAAGAATATTTTCAAAGAAAATGTTTTATTTTATAAATATATGACTCTTAAATGATTTCAAAATAGAATGAGATATTTCTCTAAAAAGAGTTTTGATTTCATCTACGTCAACATCATTTGATTGATTTTACACTTATTTGAAGTTGATTTACTATGATACAAAACTTCTATATTTTATTGAAGTTTTTGTGATATGTTTGATTGTGGATGTGTTATTTTTATACCATTCATTATTTATGGAGAAATTATTGACATTTCGTATGCTATTTTTAATACGAATGTTTATGTTATGTTTAAACCTATTCATATGAGAAATGCATTAGAATTAATATGTGATGGGTGGAGCCCGGTATAGCTCCTCGATGCATCGGTAGGTATCCTGAGACAAACTAGTGTCTTGGCACAAGGCCTTTGAAAAATCTTTTTTGTAGTCTTGGCACGAGGCCTTGGCTATGTGGTTATGATATTCTAGAATTATGCATTCCATCATTATGAAAGTGGTTATTGATATTGCATGTGATTATTCGATTAGTAGAATATCCATGTGAATAAGTATGTCACGACCCGACCCTACCCGGGCTCGAGTCGCAACTACCCCAAGCCCACCTCCAAAGGCCAGGGGCTGGCGACCAGTGCCGAAGGCATAACAACTCGGGGAGGCCTTTGCCTAAGCACCTGTACACACACACACACACACAGCACACTCAATGAAAAAGATCAGAGTAAAAGAAAAGACAAGTAAAGAGAAGGGAAACTGCTATATAAATACCACCAATGTGCATCGACCTCTAACAGTACAAAGTACAGTGCTGAAAGGGAAAGAGGAGAAAAACACGCACCCAACCAAAAAGTGCCACAACCCGGCAACAGGTAAACAAAAAGAAACAGCTGACGGGTCTCCCACCTGGAACCCGGCCACGACCACCGAACGCGGTCCATGCTCCCAAGCTCCTACGCTCCACTGAAGCAATACTCCACCTGTCCGTCGTCTGCCATGGCACACCAAGTGCGGGCAAATCCCAAGAAGGGGTGAGTATAAAAATACATAGTAGGATACCCTGAAGGCTCAAGGGAGAAAAAAAGGATGTACCGAAGGGTGAGCAGTAGAGCGAAAAGAGAAAAGTAGAGAAGTACAACTGAAAGTGCAGTAAAGAGTCCAGCTCAACCCAACAAGGGAAAGGAGGTAGACTCATCAAGACACAAGGAGCTAGAAATGGTGAGAAGATGAACTTCTCGTCGAGTCTTCGCTACCTATAGCAGGAGAGTAGACTCGTCCAACCACGAGAAGCTAGACACAGAACGCACGTTGCATACCCCGCATGTCTTCGCCTCTCCTGGAAGGAGAGTAACCAAACCCAAGCAGTGGGTACCGGAAAAAGGTATATACATATCCCTTTTCTCAAACAAGTAGCTCGTACATCTTCGTAAGGGGATCTTCGTCCCATAGCTCAGCCCAAGAAAAGAGTAGCCAACAGTCCCAAAGGTAAACTCCATCAATGCCCAGCATCTCGCACATCCTCCCCGAACTGCAAGCCAAGGGGATCAATCACCACACATCAACACTATCCACTTTGGGCGGCACTGACTCGCCTGAACGGTTTTAGATCGCGTCAGAAGAACGCGTCTCGGTGGGGAAAGCGCCCCTCGAACATGAGAGTTATAGGGAAAGTCAAACCACACCTCGTCACTACCTTGAAGTCGAGAGGGCTCCTCAAAGTCAAAGTCGTCCCATCACCGACCCGTACAACCAAGGGTCCCGCTCCGTTGGTCATGGAGGAAAGCCAAGGACTAGCCTAGTAGAAAAGACTGAGTCCGGAAATATCAACGGGTGACCCACTGCCCAGCCCTGCTGGATGGTAATTCATAACAAGATATCGAGTGACCCACTGCCCAGTCCCACTGGAGGGTAAAACCCAACACATCGTCAAGTGACCCACTGCCCAGCCCCGCTGGAGGGTAAACCATATTACATCATCAGGTGACCCACTGCCCAGCCCCGCTGGAGGGTAGACCTAGAATAAGTCAACAGGAGACCCACTGCCCAGCCGTGCTGGAGGGTAGACCTGGAACTAGACGACAGGTGACCCACTGCCCAGCCCTACTGGAGGGTAGACCCTAAGAGGTCATCGGGTGACCCACTGCCCAGTCTCTGCTAGAGGGTAGACCCTAAGTGCATCGGGTGACCCACTGCCCAGTCTCTGCTGGAGGGTAGACCCTAAGAGGATCGGGTGACCCACAGCCCAGTCTCTGCTAGAGGGTAGACCCTAAGTCCGTCGGGTGACCCACTGCCCAGTCTCTGCTAGAGGGTAGACCCTAGAAGCCGATGAGTAAGCCCCTGCCCAGCACCACTGGAGGGTCAAACTCAGAACTACTCTGGCCATCTCCACTGGAGGGTACAATACTGGCCAAATGAACACAGAGTGGGTATCGCGCGACCACCCAACTCTAGCACAACTCACCCAAAGTGGGTTCAACGCCTGTTCCATCACTGGGTGCCACTAGCACCGCTACTGGTCAATCCATCGAGAATGAAACCATGGGGAGACCACTCAACCCTGCTGGTCAAACAAACGAGCACAGAGAGACCCTCTACGTCGCGAGGGGTCAAGTACGCAAAGCAGAACACGGCACACACGTGGGGACCACACGACTTGTGTCCCCATCTCAGCCCCAACCAAGCGCACAAACATTCTTAGATACAAACAACCACACGTACCTCCAAGCGCTCCTGTATACTCCCAGAGTATACCTTGTCTCCAATCCAAGGGTTATCGTGCACACGGCACCCAACGTCAACGCGAAGGCGTGATGTAACATTTACAACATGACGCCTCAACAAATGAGGTACCGACAACCACATACAATCAAGCATTTCTTCACTCACACGGGAGTGCACGCAATCACACGCCATCGGTCCGCTACAACCACAGTAGAAGAACCGCTCCCGGGTCAGCTTCACATTTACACATTTCATAAGATCACATATAAGGCTCCGCACAACCAAACGGATCGCACCATTGTAATCCTCGCAAAAAAAACACACTATATCGACTACTCACTCGCCTCAGACTGATATCTGACGAAAAAGTCACCAACATCGCCTCACGCCCGAACGACGTCCCGTGATCCCGAGCTTTGGCCCTGAAAACAGTCGGGCACATCGCACCATTGCGGTCCCCTCTGGAAATCACATCAAAATCACTACTCACTTGAGTGCAACGGATATCCGGAGAAAAAGGTGCATCCCGGCGCACTGCACATGAGCGGTACCAAGTGGGACCCGCATCCCGGTCCCGAAACTCAATGAACGGATTGCACTGTTGTGATCCTCTTGAAAAAGCATACAAGATGGATTATTCACTTGTCCAAATTGGTTGCCCGGTGATAAAGATGGAAAATCACCGTCGCCGCCCAAACTGTCCTCATGGGCCCCGCACCATCGTGCCGAATTACAGCAGGCAGACTGCGCCAACGCGATGCCCTCGAAAAAACACCCAACATCGACTACTCACATGCCCCAAACGGACGTCCGAGGAAAAAGCCGCTAAAAATCTGCACACAGCTGAAAACACGGGCCGTGGGGCCCGCATCTCAACTCTGGCTTCAGCGCCCAAAACCATACTGCAAAAATCCGCCCCGACTCCAGGGTCCCAATGCAACTGATGGCACTCAAAGCGGACGTCGGATGCATCCGTGCCGCTCAAAACAAGATTCCTGGAATAACGTCAAATTTACATAAAGGCGTTTCACGCCTCTGAGGCCCCTCGATTCGGGAATTAAAAATTCCCGAAACTATCTCAAAATATGCCTCCCGTTACGAGGCACACACAACTGCAGACGGCTAGCGAAACCAACTCCCGGTTTATGATTTAATGAAATATAAATCATTTTATAATAATAATAATATTATTATTATTATTATTATTATTATTATTATTGTTATTATAACCTTATTTTTTTCCGATTTTTTCTTTTATTTTTTTTATTTTCTTTAAGCAAACCATACCGGCCGTTCGGCTGGTCTTCTCCTCCCAATAGGACCCGTGGAACGCGGGTCCGTTGTCTGCTGGTCAGGGTCACGAAGACCCCAGGACTTTGTCCAGTGACGACTGGCCAAAGTCGGTCCTCCTCCGCGCAGGCACCGCGGCCGCCTGCCGCTCGACTCCCCTCGCCGCACCAGCAGCTGTGCTCCGCCGCTCGAAGACACCCGGCCGCCGCACTCCGCCTGGCACTATCCGCGGCTGCCTACCGCGCTCCCCCGACCTGCTGCCGTTGCCCTCGGCCCACCGTGCCGCTAGACTTGGACCGCTTGACCGGCACGCGAAGCCGCCGGACCGCCGCTACCCTAGGCTGCCGCCGCCCGGAACAACCCGAAACTCTTTCACAAACCCACAATCTTCGGCGAATGATTGTGGTTTCCTCAGAAATCCAAAACCGAATCCAAAAGATGCATCAGATAGCTCATAAAAACTACTACGTGCTCAAGGGCTTTGATTCGACAATCGAACAACAATCGACACATATAATTGAGGTTGAAATAAGGTTCGGAAATTAAAACGCAATCAAAACCTCCTACCTCACTGGGCTTCGCCCGGAGCTTCGTCACGATCCGTCGGAGTCGCGCCTTGCCGGAGTTGTCTTGCCAGAGGAGGAGGGGGAAGAAAGAGGAGGGGGAGCCTGCGCCAGGGAGTGAACAAGGGAGGGGGAAGGGGATTGGTTTATGTAGGAAAAATAATTAATTAAAACTCCCAATTTAACCTGCATCTGAAACGCTTGACGGGGTCGAGGTTAAGCCTCTCCTAGGGTAAAAGCCACTTCGCAAGCACAACAGCAGTCTCAGAATTTGATTCTGAGCTTCCGTTTGGATATTATAATGTTGAACGCCCCAAGCCGCCAAATTACGAAAACGCCCCCGGGGCCATTTTTCACAGACGGCCCGCACCCACAAAACATACACCCCTCCTAAGGGAAAACGGCATGCTCCGAACTCAACGGTGCCCTCGGTTTTACAATTCGATCCACCGTTTAGAAGATACTTTAGTTTCAACATCAAACGAATAAATAAATTAATTAATTTATCTGTTTAACCTTCCGAAAGCGAGCGAGGGGTCCAAACATCCCGCGCCGATATGTTTTATGTCGTTCCTAGGGTAAAAACCCCATTCCGGACTCATACGTACACTCGGATCTCTGATATGAATCACCGTTTAGGAGTTATCCCATTTATTAGGCGTTTCTAGTGTGAACGCACTGAAAATTTAATTCTGGCCACTCCGGGGCTCGGAGACGCACGCCGTCTGAAGGCGCTACTCTGGAATATCATCAAAAATATTCCAAAGTCTTTTGTAGAAAAAAAAACGGGTTCTCACATAATTCCCTCCTTCAATATTTTTGTCCCCGAAAAGAAAAACTTGGGAGCAACACAGGGTACTAAGCCCACACCTGGCTTTCCCATACCAATAAGAACCCACGCACAGCTCTGTGTCACCGCACACAGACCAAAGGATTGATCTATCCACGTGAAGTCGGCCCTTGCCGATGTCGTACACCCACTCCAGACTTTGGGGTTAGGGCAAGGTGGTAGGGTACCTCGCCATCCCATTGCACGGTCTCACATGACCCGAAGGCCCTCGGGGGTAGCTCACCTCCCCGGTCAAACCTCTACGTCGCATGTCGCGACTGGAATCACCGCCCGCACCTAAAACAAGGCCAGGTGATTCCCTCCTCCAATATATCCATATGGTGAAACACCCAAGGATATCTGGTCATACAAGATTCCACATTCGATGTATCTCAACCAAGACTCTCTTACACGCTCGGAAACGAAGGAGCCAACACCATCGACTAAAGGAAAACGTCTCACTCCTTTTTCCTTACCAATAGAGGGTTACACCCGACGCCCTGCGTCGCCCTGGTAACACATCAAACAAGGAGGAGGGAGAAACTCCTTTCACACGCAGAGCCTAACAATTCTACTGCAAGATGTATAAGATTCGCAAGGGGTACCTCTCACCATCCCATGCTCTGCAGGATCGTAGACATCTAAAGCTCGCGGCTGTCCGTGGTCCCAACCGTCAACTCCCGGAGCCGGACGTGGACCGCTGAGTGGTGATGGGGAGATCTCGTAAAGTCATCCCCCACCTCTAGATCCTCCTGATCCTCTGCTAGCACCACCTCTCTGGCCACTACTCCGATCACAGTGCTGCCTCTGCCGTGGTGGTGCGCCTACTGCCTGCCTGAAGCACTCAGCAACTCGGGTCGGGCAGTCTCGTGCCAAGTGACCTCACCTGTCACAACCATAACATCGGTGCTCTCTGGGCTGCCCTGGTGCCCTTCGGCTCCACTGTGGTGTACGAACATGGCCCAGGATCCACTCACGGAAGGTCATCCTCGGCTAAGGCCCTGCGCCATTTTTCCACAGTGGTATACGACCACGTCTCCGAAACCGGCAGTGGGAAGGCCACCTGCATCGTGGTCCTGTCCTCCGGCACCTGCTCTAGAACCCCGACATATGTGGAAATGCCCAAGGGTACTATGACATCACGAATCTCTCGGCGGAGACCCTGCTCAAACTTCCGCACTCGAGGGTTGTTGTCATGGACCATGTCCGTGTAAAAGCGTACACGGTCTGCAAAACTAGTCGCTTACTCGTCCATCATCATGCCTCCCTGCTGAAACTGCAGGAGCTCCTGAATCTGAAAGGAGTGCAAGAATGAGGGGAAAAACTCTTCACGAAACAACAACTGAAAGTCGTCCAACAAAAGCGACAACTTGTTAAGAAACTGAGTCACCCGACTCCACCAACGCCAAGCTAATCCACGAAAAAGGTTGGCTACCAATGCCACTCTCTGATCTATCAGCGTCTACACAATCCTGAAAAGGCAAACCACTACCTCGAGCCAAACCTCTGCTACCTGAGGGTCTGGCTCACCACTGAACCTCAGCGCTCTCTGCCGCTGGAACTCACGGAGCACGCTCAACCTACACTAAAGCTCAGCCTACTCTGCTGAAACTGCCTGCTACTCAACAGGTGGGGGTTCTGCTACCGGCCCACCCGGAGAAATGGGCTCGCACTATGGGTCCTGGACTATGGCCTCATAGCTCACAAGGTCGTCATCACAAACCAAAGCTGGTATCCTGGCTGGCTGTCCTCGCGGAGACATCCTGAATATTACCAAGGAGTATCGCGGTCAAATGAACATACATGTATATACCAATAACAACAACGATGGGGAGCTGACTCAAGAAGGAAAGTCAATACTGGGTCCTATGCGATGCATAAACAAATTTTCCTTGCAACAAGTATCTCAGCATGCCGAGTCGACAAGTGGCTTATCAGGGTCCTGGTGAATGGATATGTCGGCCGCCGCACCATCACTGGACTCCCTGACCTTAGAGCCGCTCTCGAGACATGTTGACACTGTTGCCCTAAATCCAAACCAATTCCTTTTATTTTAGGGACGTCCGAACAAGGTCCCAAGGAATGAACCACCTCTAATACCACTTTGTCACATCCCGACCCTACCGGGATTGAGCCACAACTACCCCAAGCCCGCCTCCATAGGCCAGCGGCTGGAGACCAGCGCCGAAGGCAAAACAACTCGGGGAGGCCTTTGCCTAAGAACCTTTACACACACATGCGCAGCACACTCAATGAAAAAGTGCCGAGTAAAAGAAAAGACAAGTAAAGAAAAGGGAAAGTGCTATATAAATACCGGCAATGTGCATCGACCTCTAACAGTACAAAGTACAGTGCTGAAAGGGAAAGAGGAGAAAAACATGCGTCCAACCAAAAAGTGCCACAACCCGACAACAGGTAAACAAAAAGAAACAGCTGACGGGTCTTCCACCTGGAACCCTTCCACGACCACTGCACGCGGTCCATGATCCCAAGATCCTACACTCCACTAAAGCAACGCTCCACCTGTCCGTCATCTGCAAGGTAACACCAAGTGCGAGCAAAGCCCAAGCAGGGGTGAGTATAAAAATACTCAGTAGGATACCCCGAAGGCTCGAGGGAGAAACAAAGGATGTACCGAAGGTTGAGTAGTAGAGCGAAAAGAGAAAAGTAGATAAGTACAACTGAAAGTGCAGTAAAGAGTCCAGCTCAACCCAACAAGGGAAAGGAGGTAGACTCATCCAGACACAAGAAGCTAGAAACGGTGAGAAGATGAACTTCCCGTCGAGTCTTTGCTACCTATAGAAGGAGAGTATACTCATCCAACCATGAGAAGCTAGACATGGAAAGCACGTGGCATACCCCGCGCATCTTCGCCTCTCATGGAAGAAGAGTAACCAAACCCAAGCAGTGGGTACCAGAATAAGGTATATACATATCCCTTTGCTAAAACAAGAAGCCCGTACATCGTCGTAAGGTGATCTCCATCCCGTAGCTCATCCCAAGAAAAGAGTAGCCAACAGTCCCATAGGTAAACTTCATCGATGCCCAGCATCCCACACGTCCGCCCCGAACTGCAACCCAAGGGGCTCACTCACCACACTCCAACACTATCCTCTTTAGGCGGCACTGACTCGCCCGAACGGTTTTAGATCGAATCAGAAGAACACATCTCGGTGGGAAAAGCGCCCCTCAAACATGAGAGTTCTAGGGAAAGTCAAACCACACCTCGTCACTGCCTTGTAGTTGAGAGGTCTCCTCAAAGTCAAAGTCATCCCATCACCGACCCGTACAACCAAGGGTCCCGCTCCGGTTGTCACGGAGGAAAACCATGGACTAGCCTAGTAGAAAGGATTGAGTCTGGAAATATCAACGGCTTACCCACTACCCAGCCCTTCTGGAGTGTAATTCGTAACCATATATCGGGTGACCCACTACCCAGCCCTGCTGGAGGGTAAACCCCAACACATCATCAAGCGACCCACTACCCACCCCTGCTGGAGGGTAAACCATATTACATCATCAGGCGACCCACTGCCCAGCCCCGCTGGAGGGTAGACCTGGAATAAGTCGACAGGCGACCCACTGCCCAGCCGTGCTGGAGGGTAGACCTGGAACTAGACGACGGGTGACCCACTGCCCACCCCTGCTGGAGGGTAGACCCTAAGAGGTCGTCGGGTGACCCACTGCCCAGTCTCTGCTGGAGGGTAGACCCTAAGTGCGTCCGGTGACCCACTGCCCAGTATCTGCTGGAGGGTAGACCCTAAGAGCATCAGGTGACCCACTGCCTAGTCTCTGCAGGAGGGTAGACCCTAAGTGCATCGGGAGACCCACTACCCAGTCTCTGCTGGAGGGTAGACCCTAGAAGCTGATGAGTAAGCCACTGCCCAGTACCGCTGGAGGGTCAAACTCAGAACTGCTCTAGCCATCTCCACTGGAGGGTACAACACTGGCCAAACGAACATAGAGTGGGTATCGCACGACCACCCAACTCCAGCACAACTCACCCAAAGGGGGTTCAGCGCCTGTTCCATCACTGGGTGCCACTAGCACCGCTACTGGTCGATCCATCGAGAACGAAACCAGGGGGAGACCACTCAACCCTGCTGGTCAAACAAACGAGCACAGAGAGACCCTCTACGTCGTGAGGGGCAAGTATGCAAAGCAGAACACGACACACACATGGGGCCCACATGACTTGTGGACCCATCTCAGCCCCAACCAAGCGCACAAACATATTTAGATACAAACAACCACACGTACCTCCAAGCGCTCTCGTATACTCTCAGAGTATACCTCGTCTCCAACCCAAGGTCCATCGTGCACACGGCACCCAATGTAAACGCGAAGGTGTGAGTAACATTTCCAACTTTCCGCCTCAACAACTGAGGCACGTACAACCACATACAATCAAGCATTTCTTCACTCACATGGGAGTGCACACGATCACACACCAAGGGTCCGCTACGACCATAGTAGAAGAACCGCTCCTGGGGCACCTTCACATTTCCACATTTCATAAGATCACGTATAAGGCTCCGCACAACCAAACGGATCACACCATTGTAATCCTCGAGGAAAAATACACGATATCGACTACTCACTCACCTCAAACTGATATCCGACGAAAAAGTCACCAACACCGCCTCACGCCCGAACGACGTCCCATGATCCCGAGCCCCATCCCCGAAAACAGTCGGGTGCATCGCACCATTGCGATCCCCTCAGGAAATCGCGTCAAAAGCACTACTCACTTGAGTGCAACGGATATCCGGAGAAACAGGTGCATCCCAGCGCACCACACGTGAGTGGTGCCACGTGGGACCCGCATCCCAGTCCCGAAACTCAATGAACGGATCCCACCATTGCGATCCTCTCGAAAAAGCACACACGATGGACTATTCACTTGTCCAAATCGGTTGCCTGGTGATAAAGATGGAAAATCACTGTCGGTGCCCAAACGGTCCTCGTGGGCCCTGCACCATCGTTCCATATTACAGCGGGCAAACTGCGCCAATGCGATGCCCTCGAAAAAGCACCCAACATCGACTTCTCGCACGCCCCGAAAGGACGTCCGAGGAAAAAGCCGCTAAAAAGCTGCACGCAGCTCAAAAGACAGGTTGTGGGGCCCGCATCTCAACTCCGGCTTCAGCGCCCGAAACCATACTTGAAAACTTTGCCCCGGCTCCAGGGTCCCAACGCAACTGACGACACTCAAATCGGACGTCGGATGCATACGCGCCGCTCAAAACAAGATTCCTGGAATGACTTCAAATTTACTTAAAGACGCGTTGCGCCTCCGAGGCCCCTCGATTCGGGAATTAAAAAATCTGGAAGCTATCTCAAAATATTCCTCTCGTTACGAGGCACGTGCCGCCGCACACGGCTCGCGAAACAAACTCCCGGTTTATGATTTATTGAAATATAAATCATTTTATAATAATAATAATAATAATATATTATTATTATTATTATAACCTTATTCTTTTTTTTCGATTTTATTTTCTTTTTCTTTTTTTTAAGAAAAACAGACCGGCCATTCGGCCGGTCTTCTCCTCCCAACACGACCCGCAAAATGCGGGTCTGTTGTCTGCTGGTCGGGGTCACGAAGACCCCGGGTCTTCGTCCAGCGCCGACCGGCCGAAGCCGTTCCTCCTACACGCTGGCGCCGCGACCACCTGCCGATCGACACCCCTCGCCACACCAGCAGCTGCTCTCCGCCGCTCGAAGACACTCGGCCGCCGCACTCCGCTTGGCCCCATCCGTGGCCACCTGCCGCGCTCCCCCGGCCTGCTGCCGTCGCCCTCGGCCTGCCGTGCCACTAGACTTGGAGTGCCGGACCGGCACGTGAAGCCGCCAGACCGCCGCTACCCTGGGCTGCCGCCGCCCGGAACAACCCGAAACTCCTCCACAAACCCGCAATCTTCGGCGAATGATTGCGGGTTCCTCAGAAATCCATAACCGAATCCAAAAGATTTGTCTGATAGCTCATAAAAACTACTACATGCTCAAGGTCTTTGATTCGACAATCGAACAACAATCAATGCATATAATTTAGGTTGACATAAGGTTCGGAAATTAAAATGCAATCAAAACCTCCTACCTCGCTGGGCTTCGCCCGAAGCTTCGCCACGATCCGTCGGAGCTGCGCCTTGCCGGATTTTTCTTTCCGGAGGAGGAGGGGGAAGAGGGAGGAGGGGGAGCCTGTGCCAGGGAGTGAACAGGGGAGGGGGAAGGGGATTGGTTTAAGTAGGAAAAATAATTAATTAAAAACTTTAATTAATTAAAACTCACAATTTAACCTGCATCTGAAACGCTTGACGGGGTCGAGGTTAAGCCTCCCCTAGGGTAAACACCACCTCCCGAGCAGAATAGCAGTCTCAGAATTTGATTCTGAGCTTCCGTTTGGATGTTATAAAGCTTAACGCCCCAAGCCGCCAAATTACGAAAATGCCCCCGGGGCCATTTTTCACAGACGGCCCATGCCCGCAAAACATACACCCCTCCTAGGGTAAACGGCACGCTCCCAACTCAACGGTGCCATCGGTTTTACAATCCGATCCTCCGTTTAGAATATACTTGAGTTTCAACATCAAACGAATAAATTAATTAATTAATTTATCCGTCTAACCTTCCGAAAGCGAGCGCGGGGTCCAAACATCCCGCGCCGACATGTTTTATGTCGTTCCTAGGGTAAACACCCCATTCCGGATCCATCCGTACACTCGGATCTCTGATCTGAATCACCGTTTAGGAGTTATCCCATTTATTTGGCGTTTCCAGTGTGAACGCACTGAAAATTTAATTCCGGCCACTCCGGGGCTCGGAATCGCATGCCGTCTGAAGGCGCTACTCTGGAATATCATCAAGAATATTCCAAAGTCTTTTGTAGAAAAAACCAGGTTCTTAAAAAGTAAATGGAATTATTTCATTTTTCTATACTATGTTGAAGTTCAAGTTTAAAAGGCTTTTGTTTTAGTTATACATTGCCTTAAAGGTTTGTTCTTATTTATGAAAGTTTCTGCTATATTGTTATCCTTAATGAGCATTTGATCTCACCCCTTTTCAATGTTTTATTTTTCCTAGGATGTGAAGAAGTAAATAATGAATGACCTGCAGAGATATTATGAGGGGATAATAGTGTGGACTATGGAGACAATATGTTGTTGTAGTAGTTTTTCACTTTATGATGTAATGTAAAACATTATGAATATATCTAGTGTTTCCAAGGCTACTAAACCAGTCGGTCTTTCGAGATTTGATCTTTCTTGTGATCATGCCAATGTTATGTAATAATGCACTGACTCTGAGTAACTGGGGTCGGGGCGTTACAGTTGGTATCAGAGCAAGTTTAGTACAAACCTTGGAAACTAGATTTAGATAAACTCTGATTAGAGCACATAGACCTAAGATGGACTTTGAGTATTAATATAGAAGAACTTCATAGAATTTTGGTATTGTAGAGATTTTGTGAATTTTCTGAGCAATAAAACCCTATCTGGATACGAGTAGGTAGAGGCGGCTCTGGCACAGATGTACCTAGGGGTAAAACCCGAAAACACCGCTTTGAGCTAGACTTGAACGGGAACTGGTGCACGACAACGGGCCTTGATTCACTTTTGGTTACGACACTCCCAGGGATATGCTTAGGATAATTCTCATTTTCTTTACAAACCATTATGAGGGGTTTATGAGTATATACTTTCTCAACGGAGACATTTTTATGATTATGGATTATATCCATAAACTATTTAATTTATGTTATGTGTTTTATAAGTTTGGGATTAGGTATTGTTATTCATAAACTAATCTAGTGTATGCCATTGTTTAGAAATGGCGCCCAGTAGAAGTAATGAGAACTCTAGCAATGCACATGATACAAAGAGAAAGAAGGATCATATCTTTCATGGTCTTAAGCCAGAATTTATAAGAAAAATAGTCTCCCATGTATTATCATCATATGAAGAAATAATATCATGTGTTGATAAGATAAGTAAAGAGTTTATTGAGTCATATGGCTTTGAAGGGAAGCAAGAGGAGAAAAGGATGGAATAGAGAAAGATGGATAAAGGGAAGAGGGAAAAGAAGAATTTTCCCATATGTGATAACTGTGGAAAGAAACACCCTGGAACTTCCTTGAATAGAATGGGAGTTTGTTATGAGTGTGGAGGAAAGGGGCATAAAGTACGTGACTTCAAGGGTAAGAAAATGGTTTCAAATGTACAATGCTTCATTTGCAAAGAGTTTGGACACTATGCGAACCTATGTCCCAGTCATCAGACTATTCCGCAAATGATGCTATTGGATAATAATCAAGTTATGATACTACCACAGATGAAGAGGAATGATTAGAGTTCTTATATTGATTATGTAATTTGAGTGTTGTATCAACAATTTACTTGTTATAATAATTATGGAGTATATAAGGATTGTACTGCAGTACTATTTCATTAAGGACTTGAGATTGTGTGGAACAAGGAAAAGTGACTCAATAGTAGGTTAAATATTTGGAAAATATATGGTTGAGAGAAAGATAAACCATAATATGGTTCTAATACCGAGGTAGTGATTTTAGAATAATACATGATTGATTTGGATAAATTATATTGGATATTCTTGACTACCTTGAAACTAATTAATGATTTGTATATTCTATCATTGTTTGGGTTTACAACATTTTTGGATTGAAGGAGTATATCTATTATTCTTTAAGGAATAAGGGATCATGAATGTAATCAATAAGGTTTTATGGTAACTCAGGATGTTGCAGTGTTTAAAAAAATACATGATGGAGGTTTTCACATGTTATTACATGGAGAAAAGGATCTTTATTGTGTTTACCTTCCTTATAAATTTTGGACTGAAGTATTTTGGATAGTTCTAGTTTGGATTATTTTGGATTTCCATAAAAGGACAACCTGGAGGTCGGGCGGCAACCCATCGCATCCGGCAAGGCCGCGAGACTTGAACCCAAAACCGAAGGGCGACAAGGGTGTATCACCTACCACTGACCCACGTGATGTCCTGGATTGAATAATGTCATTTTTTTAATGGTTCTTCTAGATGAATTATAAATTCATTTTTTAACCCTATACTAATAGGATAAATAGAATATTATTTTTACGTTCTGTTATCTTTTAGAGTGAAATATGAGTGTGTGGTAGAACTTAGTTAAAGGATGAGACTCTACTTGTCAAGTATATATATTTTTCTTCTTCTCTTATTCAATGAAGAAATTAATTCATATACTGTAGTGAAGGGATCTTAAAACAAAAAATGTGTTATCCTAATACCATATTTTTTGCTGAACTGATGGTATTTTAAATCATCATTGATTGATGAATTTAAGGCCCTCAATTTTACACTTGTTTTCGATTGATGACCTCAATAACTACCTATAAATATTTACGTTTTTCCTCCAATTATATGTCTCTAATTTCCACCAATGTTCTCCAAATAGAGATCATAATTTGGTGGGGACCCTTTTATTTATCTTTTCCTCTTATTAAGACTAAATTTTATTAACCCAATTTCCGATGTGGGCTTTCCCACAAAGATATTTTCTATATTCAACCTTTTATTTTTTAAGAACAATTTAAAATTATGAGGACGCAATTTATTGAAGGAGGGGAGAATGTAACACCCCAAGATTTCATAGTGTGTTATTTCTTCAAAATAATTCAATAACTTGCACTACATGCAACACCGAGTTCAAGCGCATCATGAATTATTAAACAAGCCGTTCAAAAGAGGTTATGAATAGTATTAACTAAATTTTAAACTTTATATAATCCATATAATTTTAGAATCCATATTATGAGTTTCTTAGACATAATTTAAGAACAAATTCATTTTCAGTATTGCACTTTTAAAAACTTTTAATAGTGAACCCTTTTTAAATCCAATATTTTAAACTTTTATATATTCAATTTGACTAAATAAAATTATTTTTCAGAATGGGGACATCAAAAATTTACAATGAAACATCCCAAGCTTCCACGGTATGTTTCCCTTTGAATAATGCAATGGCGTGCATTGTATGCAACTTCGAGATTCTAACACACCACAACCAATCAAACTAGCCGTTATGAATAGTAATACCTACTTTTTAAAATTTTATAAATTTTATCTCTCAAAATGGACTTCATTTTTTGATTCGGAGTATCGAATTTAGCCTAAGGTGAAATTTTGGTACTTTTCGGATAACTTTCATATTTTGATGAATAGTGAAAATTACTAAATTTTAATTAAAAATAACTTTTTTAATCGAAATAATTAATAGTGATAAATTATTAATTTTAGTGTTTTTAAAGTATAATTAGAATATATTTTTACCATTTTATCCAATGGTGTTCATTAGAATTAATTTCACTTTGAAATTGAATATAAACAATTGTCAATCTTTTGATATATATTGTTTCTTAAAAACACGCTATTTGTTGTGAAAGCGGGAATTAATTATAAAATTAATTAATGAAACTTTTATGTTTGTAATTTTGTAAAATAGAAATCAGTTTTGAATTCATAATATCAATTATAGCTTAGGGTGAAATTTTGGCATTGTTATGAAAAACTTCAATTTTTGATGAATAGTGAAACTACTAAGTGGTAGTTAAAAAACTGAATTTTTCATAAAACTTAATTTTACCACTTCTGTGATTGGAATTTCGAAAATCCGAGACACACGGTTAATATCAAGGAGTAAAATGTGGTTCAATGAGATGAAAATAATTTCTGGTGAACAGTAACTTTTTACTTTTATTTACCACAGTTAAAAGTAAATAGGGAAATTAAGGGTAGAAATGATATTAATATTACCCTAACACATGTCCTAATTCTATTTGAAAAGTGTATCTCGACTAGAAACAACCTTAGGAATAAAATATTATCATTTAGGTCCACTTGGATTAGATTAGGACATTTATTATTATTTAATTCAAAGAAGAGTTAAAATATTTAAAATCAAATTTTTTTTACTCAAACATTTTTAATATAGGGATATAAAAAAGATAAATTCGATTGTAAATATTAATTAGAAAGATAAAAAGAATTCCTACATAATTATAGTTTATTTATAATTTTTAGACATTAAATAATTTAATTTATTTATGACACAATGATGATGCAGTAATCACCATAATAGTGAAAAATTAAAATAATTGATATTATAAATACCCAAATAAATATAATTTGAGACTTTTAATGAATTAAAATAATTTTCTAGGTCACTAGGACATGTTAGTAATGATTTAAGTAACTTTTTTTGAAGTAATAATTCTGTTATGAGGTTTACAATAATCAACTATTGAATCGCGTCAAAATTGACATAAAATTGTTTTTAAAACAAATATTATATTATTAATTGATATTAAATTCTTAAAAATCTAAGTTTCGGCCAAAGAACTTATATCATGATAGGTGTATCATTAATGGACCACTTGGGGGTCTCTTGGAGGTATATAGTAAGTTTATTAACCATGTAATATAAAAATACAAAGAGACATTGTAAAAGTGAAACTAATTAACTAAGAGTTAATACTTAATGATAAGGTTAATATAGAAACCAAAACCAGTATAATTTCTATTATTTGAGTGGTTTTCGACCTATCCCCACCTTAACCTTAAAATAATCCACTTTGGATCCATTAGAAACCGAATATGAATTTATTATAAAATAATATTTCTAGCTTTTCCAAAGGTGCCCCTCACCCCTCCTATAAAAGGGAACTCCCCCTTCTCATTAATTCACACCATAAAAGCCTTTTTTATCAGGAAAACTCTGCCCAAATACTCTCACAACTTACCTCACTTAATCCTAGAGGCCTTCCTTTAGTCCGAAAGCCATCCTATGGAGCCCTTTTGATCAAATCAAAAGGAAGAACCCGAAGAAGAGGTAATGTTTTCACCACCCTTTTTCAAGTTCCTTTCTTCTTCCACTTCTTCTTTCTTTGTTATTAACATTCTAAAATAATAACTCCAGTATCGTATATATAATATGATTTTATTATAAATATGGTACAACCATATTCAGTATTCTATCCATCCTTTGAATAACATTTCACCATACGTGCGTACGTATGGCTTACCGTCTCCACATCGTGGTGTAATTGTTATTCAATAAATTATTATTTGGATGGGTATAATAATGATGTGTAACTCATGTAAATAATAAATATAACATGATAATGATTCTGTATGTATGATATACCATCCAATTATATATTATTTTAGTATCAAAATAATGATATTGTCGCTCGTGCGTACGTACGGACTACCGTCTCGACGAACGTGAGAAGATTCATTCTCCATCGTATCCATTCAAGTATAATTATAATTTAATTATTATTAATAGTATCTAAGTACTTGATATCATTCTGAATATGATTAAGATACAACCTATACATGAAAAACATGGCTTATGTAACAAAACATATAAAAGAAAATGAGTAAGTTAACACCCGAAACAACGATAATACTAAGATATTATTAAAAAATCAATGTTAAAAGATCATATATGATATCATATTAATATATATGATTCTTTTATAATTTAATAAAAATTATTTCACCATTATACAGGAGGTTAACCTACCCCCAACTATTGAAAAGTACAAGGTAAGGGTTTATTTCGCAATCTCTTCATTATCTGAGGTTGTTTATACGTAATAATCTACTGGGATCTCTTTATCATCCACATCCATGTTTCTTAAAAATGCATTTCAAATTTTTTTTACTATTTACAATAATATAGGTTAAAGTCATTTATACCCTTGTTCTAATTTTTATATGAGGTTTATAAATGAATCTTTCCGTCGTTTTCCAAACAAGGTGTTTTTAACCTTTTCGGCAGAATTAAGGTAAGAATGTTTTTTTAACTTATACGGCGGGTGCGGCTATTTTCCGCCGTTATAAAATCCTAGAAGCTTACCTTACAAGCTTATAAGAATATTTTCAAAGAAAATGTTTTATTTTATAAATATATGACTCTTAAATGATTTCAAAACAGAAAAAAAAATAATACTCTAAATAGTGTTTTGATTTCATCTATGTCAACATCCTTTGATGGATTTTACGCTTATTTGAAGTTGATTTACTATGATACAAAACTTATATATTTTATTGAAGTTTTTGTGATATGTTTGACTGTGGATGTGTTATTTTTATACCATTCATGGTTTATGGAGAAATTATTGACATTTCGTATGCTAGTTTTAATACGAATGTTTATGTTATGTTTAAACCTTTTCATATGAGGAATGCATTGTACTTAATATGTGACGGGTGGAGCCCGCTATACCTCCTCGATGCATCGGTAGGTCTCATGAGACAAACTAGTGTCTTGGCACAAGGCCTTGGCAAAATCTTATTTGTAGTCTTAGCACGAGGCCTTGGCTATGTGGTTATGATAGTCTGGCGTTATGCATTCCATCATTATGAAAGTGGTTATTGATATTGCATGTGATTATTCAATTAGTAGAATATCCATGTGAATAAGTAAATGGAATTATTTCATTTTTTTCCATACTATTTTGAAGTTCATGTTTAAAAGGATTTTGTTTTAGTTATACATTTCCTTAAATGTTTGTTCTTATTTATGAAAGTTTCCACTATATTGTTATCCTTACTGGGCATTTGAGCTCACCCCTTTTCAATGTTTTATTTTTTCCAGGATGTGAAGAAGTAAATTATGAATGACCTGCAGGGATATTATGAGGGGATAATAGTGTGGACTATGGAAAAATATGTTTGTGTAGTAGTTTTTCACTTTATGATGTAATGTAAAACTTTATGAATATATCTAGTGTTTCCAAGGCTACTAAACCAATCAGTCTTTCGAGATTTGATCTTTCTTGTGATCATTCCAATTTTATGTAATAATGCACCGACTCTGGGTAAATGGGGTCGGGGCATTACACCATACACATGTATTAGTAGTGAATACGAAAAATCTCACAAAAATGGAAGTGATATGAAGAAACCATTACCTTAAGTCCAAATGTGTTTCACTATTGAACATAAGGTCATGGAATATAAAAGTAGACTTATTAATAACATAATTAGGAATATATTAAAAATTTATTTATTTTATCCTGTTTTTTTAATCCCATTATATCCTTATTGATTAGTTATAATATTGAATTTCTTTGTTTTGGAGTGTTCGTTTTCTTGATTTTCATAATCGATTAGCTTTTTTTTATGTAATAGAGTTCATGTGAAAATGATGTAAATTTCCAGAATTAAATTTATTCATTATTTATAAACATAAATATGGATTAATGGTCATTTATAACATTTGGTTATGTGGAAAGAGGATGTATCATTAGATAAAAAATTAATGACATTCACTTAGATTAATTTAGCAACATTTTGATTATTAGGAACTAGTTTGGTCTTATGATTTAATAACATGTAAATATACTGGTTAGTGAAAACATGAAAGCAGTTAAAAGTTAACACTTTCTACATACCAAAATCCTCAAAATTCTATATACTCAAACCATGATATCACTTAGTCCTTATATCGATCATGAGCTTCTGAATACAATCAAACATCTCATTATCTTCTTATTCCTTCATTATGCGCATATCATCTACTTTACAAAAATATCTGAATAACCTTCCATGGTTACTGGTACCATTCAACATATACTTTCAAATACATTTAGGAAAAACAATAGTTTAACAATCCTTAGATGATTCTTTATTCCATAGTACCATTAACTATACAACATAACTCTCGATAAACATACAATCATTCCACTACCTTCTAAAACAACTGACTGAGCTTCAACACTTCTTTCAGCTCATATATCATTTGTAGTCTCCTCATCATCATCCACATAAATAATACCCATAAAACCATGCTGATTCTCTTCATGAGATTTTCTATTAGGGGATTGGTTTGCATAATGCCCGTACATTCCACATTTAAAATATCTAATCATTGTTGATGTCATAGGAATACCATTATCCTTTTCCATGGTGTTAACTGAACCTTTTCCTTTTCACTTACTGGATTTGTGTCCTTCTTTTCCACACCCAAAGCATCTTCCAGTTCCTTTGAAACAATCTCCTTGATTCCTCTTCCCACATGATTTACATGAGGGAAATTGAACTTTCTTTCCTCTATGATCATCATAAAACTCCATCTTTCTCTTATTATCTGAGTCGAGAAACATACCGAAGTTGAGATTATTGATGATATTATGAGATTGATGATTAGGCATAATAACGATGTTTGGACTTCCAGATCCCGTTTCATTTGGTTTCTCATGAAGAATATCTTTCCATTGTCTGTCATATCCTCCATTGTCGTGAATCTTCCTATTTCCAGCCATTTTCTAAAACCCAAAAAGAATAGTGTGAGAGGCAAAAATCATGATAGGGAAAAAACATAGAAAAGGGGGAGTTCCCTCAATATCTAACATCTTAGGTTAAATTATAATATCTTTACCATAGTTCTAGGACTATAACCTATACGTATACTTATCCTTAGGGACATCCCTAGACATACCTTAGAAATATATCTAGGGATATCACTAATGTTTTCGCATCCTAGTTTCCAAAGGTTGACTAAACCTTTCCTCTGATACCAACTGTAGAGACCCGAAGCTTGAGGTACATGGACATTAGATTACTTTTGCGGAATACTTAATACATAACAAAAACAGACACACAAGGACCATAACAGTTTTGTGTCTTTGGAAACTTGGAATGTAATCTTCTAATCGTGGTGAAAGATCTTCAACATCTCCCATAAAGATCTTCCACTTTTTTTCCTTACCTAAAACCTTTCTTTTGATCCTAGGGGAAAATAAAACATAAAAAGGGTGAGATCAAATGCTCAGTAAGGGTATGCATGGATAAAATAGAACATACCATATACATTTGAACATAAAAACATGAACATAATGTTTAATCATCAAAATCTTGAGCAACGACATAAAACATGGAAGTACATAAGGAATAGATCATAATGGAACATAAATCATGATAAAATACCATGGGAATAAAACATGTAACTGTGGCATCCATTAATAACATGTAATGATTTCTATAGTAGCCAAGCCATTGCTGCCAAGACCATCTTAGTGGACAAAGTCCCATTCTGAATCGAGTTCACTCCTCGTTTCAGTCCTGTAACACTGAACTGGATTAAATTACCGTTCCAACCATGTCTATCTCATGAGATATAAAATCATTACCCAATGCATTGGAGGTAGATATAGGTCCCACCCATCTCATATTGAAATCATTTTTAATTGTGCCACAAAATAAACTTAAAACATTCATCATAACCCAAAGAATAAAATGGGTTTAAAAAACATCATCCCATCATCACATAATCCATATAAAATAAATGGATATCATTTCATAATAAGAAAAGTGAAACCATGTAAATCATAGAGACATTATACTTGAAACATACACATATGAAATAATGTCATCTTAGATGAAAAATGGTTTTGATAAAACACTTGAAATGAATTCTTGAGGAAAATATCCTTTTTTCTTCAAAATAATTTTCTTTTCACAAAATGTAGTGCAATTTTAAAAGAAAATGATTTTGATGAAAATAGTCATGAAATCTTTTGGAGGAAGCTTCATGAAAATAAGTCTTTATAAAACCTCAAAAATCCTTTCATGTTGTATACGTTAAAAAAACATTCTTCTCGTACTTTTGTCAGAAAAGTCAAAAAGTACCTTGTAGGGTAAATAAAAAAAAGATTCCTTCCATACCATTGGGTAAAAGTAAAAATGGGTAAAAATGAATAAACATACATGAATACACTTTTATAAAACATGTACATGGATGATAGCAATAACCCCAATAAATACTTACGAATAAGCAATCTCGGATAAAAATGAGATTTGCAAAATTATCCCTTACCTTAGGTCTGATATGCCTCGTACGTATATGAACCTCCTTTATAATGATTTAATTAATGTCATTGACTTATTACAGAATCATATTCATTTTTATGATATCATATATGGTTCACTTATGACTTTATATTACCCGTTCTTTTGTAAATTCAATGATAAAGAGCGTTTTGGGTAAAATCGTTTCATTTGTCGTCCGTGTTTTGACTTGTAATTATTAATATAATTACTTAGATCATGATTAATTAATTACAGAATATAAAACATGATTTATATATAATATATATTCAGAATATACATATATATAATAGATCGATAAATGGAAAGAAATACACCGTTCATGGAGACGGTAGGCCGTACTTACGCATGAACGTTGTTTTCATTTCCTCATTGAATGGAATGGAATTAATTGGATGACATACATATATATATACATAAATACAGTATCATTATTATGTCATATATTTCATGATTACTTATTATATATACTTTATAATCATTTATGAATGGTTAATCATTGAGAATGAATCTCATCGCGTCGTGGAGACGGTATTCCGTACGTACGCATGAGCGATGATATCATTCCCATGATCGTGGAATTTTATTGGACTGTATGTATACTCTTAAAGAATCAATATCACTTTACAATAATCATATATAGTTATTATTTACACCATTATACCCATCCATGTAAGGTGGTGGTGGAAAATAGATTACACCACGGCGTGGAGACGGCATTCCGTACGTACGCACGCGCGGTGATTTCGTTTTCTGTAGGATGGATAGATGGTGAAATAGGGTTGTTTCATAATTATAAGAACATATCAATATATTAGTGATACTGATGTTATTACTTCATAATGAAACAACCTAAGAAGAAGAAGTGGAAGAAGAAATAAAGGTGAAAGAATCTGTAACACACATTACCTCTTCTTTGAAGCGCCTCTTTGAGACCTCCTCTTAGGGCACTAAAATTGGTCTTTGAAGAAGACCATGACCTCTACGATGTTTCTAGGGAAGTGGAGAAGAGAATTTGGCAGGGTTAGGCCGAGCTTGAAGGCTCAAAGTGGTGTGAGGAAGAGAGGGATGGGGTGCCCTTTTATAAGGGAGGAGAGGGGCACCTTTGGAATAACTAAAAAAATTATTTTATTATAAAGACATATTAGGTTTTTAATAGCTCCAAATTGCTTTATTTTGAATCTAAGGTGGGTATAGGTCAAAATCCTCTCATCCAATAGAATTTAGACAAGTTTAGGTCATTATATTAACCTTAACTTTTAGTTTTAACTCTTAGTTAATTAGATTGATATTTACCATGCCACTTTGTATTTTTATATTATATAGTTAATAAACTTACCATATACATCCAAGAGACCCCCAAGTGGTCCATTAATGATACACCTATCATGATATAAGTATATTGGCCGAACCTTATATTTTTAGGAATATAATAACAATTTTTAATATAATATTTGTTTTAAAAACTATTTTATGTCTTGACACTATTTGGTAATTGATTTTTGTGAAAATATTAACAGAATTATTAGATCGAAGAAAGTTAATTAAATCAATAAAAACATGTCATATTAACATATAAAATAATTGTAATTCATAAAAAGTCTCAAATTACATTTATATGGGTATTTATAACATCAATTTTGTCAATATTTCATTAATAAGATAATTATTGCATCATCATTGTGTCATAAATAAATTAAATTATTATAAGTCTAAAAATTAAAAATAAAATACCATTATGTAGGAAATCGTTTAAGCTTTCTAATGAATATTTATAGTCGAATTTATATTATTTATTACCCTATATTAAAATGATTTTGTTATTAAACTTTGATTTTAACTATTTTAACCCTTCTTTAAATAAATTAATAATAAATGTCCTAATCTAATCCATGTGGGCTTAAATGGTCATATTTTATTCCTAAGGTTGTTTTTCGTCAAATTAAACTTATCCAATAGAATTATGACATGTGTTAGGGTAATAATAATAACACATTTACCCTTAATTACACTATTTACTTTTAACCGTGGTAAAAAAAGTAAAAAGTTACTATTCACCAAAAATTATTTTCATCTCATTGAACCGCATTTTAGTCCTTGATATTAACTGTGTCTCTCAGATTTTTGAAATTCCACTCACCGAAGCGGTAAAATTAAGTTTTCTGAAAAATTCAGTTTTTTAAACTACCACATAGTGGTTTCACTATTCATCAAAAAAATGAAAGTTTCCAGAAAAATACCAAAAATTAGGCCTAAGCTATATTTGATATTATGAATTCAAAAATGATGTTTATTTTACCAAATTCAAAACATATCAGTTGCATTAATTAATTTAAAAATTAATTCCCGTCGTCAAAATAAATAGCGTGTTCTTAAGAGATAATAACTATCAAAAGATTGACACTTGTTTATGTCTGGTTTAAATGTGAAATTACATCCAATGACCAAAATTGTATTAAATTGTAAAAATATGTTCTTAATATACTTTAAAACCACTCAAAATAATAATTTTTCACTATTAATTATTTCGATTAAAAATGTTGTTTTTAATTAAAATTTAGTAATTTTCACTATTCATCATAATATGAAAGTTATCCGAAAAGTACTAAAATTTAACCCTAAGCTAATTTCGATATTCCGAATCCAAAAATTAAGTCCATATTGAAAGATAAAATTTATAAAATTTCAAAAATTGGGTATTACTATTCATAACGGCTAGTTCATAATAATTCTATAATAATATCTCGTTTAGTGAAACTCGGTATTGTGTACTACACACGCTATCGAGGAAGGTCGCAATTGTGTGTAATGCAGCCAAGTTAGGGTTGCGTGTTGTGCAAGACTCCTTTGTTGTAACGTATAACACAAGACATCAATAAAATTAAAAAGAATATTTCTCATAAAATCTCGGGGTGTTACAAGAAGGATATGGAAATTTTTATAGAAGGGGAAACATCTTTCCTATTTAAAATTATTGTTAAACCATATTTACTAGAGAAAATAAAAAACAATCAATCTGATGATGAGAATCTACGAATGAAAATTAAATCAGTTAAGGATGGATTATTGGAAGCATTTGTGTATGTGGATGGAGTTTTGAAATTTGGGAAAAGGTTATGAATATCATTAGTACCTGAGATAAAAAAGGGAGCTATTAGATAATTCTCATAGAACAAATTTATCTATACACCCTGGCATCAGTAATATGTATTGAGATCTAAAAAAATGTTTGGTGGGATAACATGATGTTAGAAATTGTTGACTATGTGTTAAGGTGTCTAGTGTGTCAACAAGTGAAGGATGAGAGACAAGATCTTAGAGGGTTCTTAAAAATTCTACCTATTACTATATGGAGGTGGGATGACATTATGATGTATTTTTTCACAAGACTATCGAGGACACACAGATGGAATGATTCAATATGGATAATTGTTTATCATCTTTTGAAATATGCACATTTCCTTTATATAAGTGATGATTTACCATTTGAGTGTCTGGTAAGATATTATATTAATGATGTTTTAATAATTCATGGTTCACCTATATTGATTGTGTTTGATCGATATCACTATTTTGCATCAAAATTCTAGAAAAGTCTCTAGATGGCTTTGGATACTGAGCTTTATATGAGTACTGCTTATACCCCCAAACTGACAGATAGTCTGAAAGGACTATTTAAGCATGGGAAGACATGTTGAGATCATGATCTCTTGATTTCCAAGGAAATTGGGATAAATAATTGCCTTTGGTGGAATTTTCCAACAATTATAGATTCCATTATATAATTCAAATGGTACCATATGAAGCATTATATGGAAAGAGGTGTTGAATCCCAACTTGTTGGGATGATGTTGGCAAGAAGAAACTTATAGGCCCATAAATTATCAAAGAGACAGATACAAAGGTAACAAAAATTATGGACCATATTAAAGAATCCCAATGTAGGAAAATGAGTTATGCTAACAACCTGAGAAAGGATTTTTAATTTCAAGTAGGATATCATGTCTTGCTAAAAGTATCTTCTTTGAAGGTTGTCTTATGGTTTAGAAAGAAAGGAAAACTGAGCCCCAAGTTCATCAGACCATTTGAGATTCTGTAATGAACCAAAGCTATAGCTTACCATTTATGGATGCAACCAATTCTCTCCAATTTTCATAAAGTGTTCTATGTGTCATTGTTAAAGAAATACAATCCAAACCCAACGCATGTACTCACCTATGATGAAATGGAGCTGGAACATAATTTTTCATATTGTGAAGAGCCTATTGAGATTCTTGACACAATAGAACAAGTATTGAGAATTCAGATAAATAAACTAGTATATATTCCTTAAAGAAACCTTAAAATATAAGAAGAAAAGTGGGAACCAGTAGATGTCATGAAGAAGAACCTCCCACGTCATTTTATGGATTATTAAACATGAAAAATTTCATGGATAAATAAAAAACCCCAAAAATTTTATGTTATGATTTTCTTAAATACTTTATATTCATTAGATATCCTATATTTCATGAAGTACTAATTCTCTATGAAATAAAACTTGGTTATTTATAAGAAGATGTTATAACCTATCCATTTAACTTAAATTTTCATCATCTATGTTTTGAATTTTCAAAAAACGGTCCTCTATGGTTGTGATCAGTAAGGTATTTGGAGTATGAATAAACTAACCTTTTTCTAAAGAATAGTAACATACTCATATGAATAGTAATATGACCCTTGTTAATAGTAATTATTATTATTATTATTTTATTTTCATAAGTGTATAAGGTAATGGGATGTTGATTAATTTTTCAAGGTGTTAAAAAATTAGTTATAGATTTAAAAATTGTATTTTTGAATAAATTTTGATATTATTTAAGAATTAAATTAATAATATTTTGGAAATTATTTTCAAAAATTGGAGTTCATTTTTGAATTCTACACACAGAAAAATGGTTCGTGTTATTTTTTTGTATTTTTCTAAAATACTTGAATTTTTTTTGAATAGTAAAAAAATACAGTTTTGAGATTTCAGTATATTTAATGACATCAAAATGATGTAATAATTAATATAAAATTCAGGTATATTTGTGTATAGTAATTTATGACATGAGGTGTCTGAAGTGGCTAATTCCCTGGGCAAATACCAAGGGCAACTACATGGTTTTGTAAAAACCACTAATATATTGTCCTTCGGAATTAATTAAAAAAACTCCCTCTCATTTACTATAAATACCCAATCATTCCTTCATTTTCTTTCATTCCAAACTCATTATCCTCAATTATATAGTAGTTTTACCTCCTTTGGAGTCCTCCAATGCTATCCACAATCCCACAAGGTCCCAACCTTCATATTTTAGAAGTTACTTTACAAGGTAAGGGAATCTACCACCCTTCTCTTCTTTAAAGCTTTAATTTTTTGTTATACTCTTTAATTTTCAATTGGATTATGTTGGGATATTTCCTTAAATAATCACATTTCTTTCCATATTATTTAAGTATGATGAAATACCCATTTTCTCACATAAAAATATTTTATAAATTTTTATGTGACACTATTAGGCTGCTGAATTTTCATGAGAGATTTCTCAACTTTTCATTCTTTCTGAGTTTCATTCTTTAATATTAATTTCATCACATCTCCTCATCCAAATTCAATGATAATTCCATTACATTTAATGAACTAGATTTTTATTATTCTAATTTAATACGTCATCATCTTATTTTCCCCCCTCCTCTTATAATTAAAATGAAAACAACATACAAGATGTGTTAATTTATCACATTCAAGGATGATAGGTTCTTAGTTTTTATTTCCATTTTCAATAATGGTCATGAAACAATTTTATATTTTAATTGGTTCAGAATATATGTATTTAATTTTATGTAATTTTCTGTAATCTGTACACACTAATAATATAATATAATAATACAAAACAAGTTCATTATGCACAAAACCGCCAAGTTAATCAAAGTGTTTATCATGATCTTTTATCAATCAAGTCATCCTCATGGTATGTAAACCAAAATAATTATAAGGTAATTTATATCTCGTAAATGTTTCTAATAATATATATTAACAATTCTTGGAGTTTGATCACATTTCAAACGAACTTCTATTCGTGAATACAAGTAAACTGATCAAGAAAACCAAAGAAGAAAAGGCTTTTAAAATAATAAAATTCAACCTCTTAAACCAATCAATAAAGCCATGAGTGAACCCAATAAGATTATAATTAATCAATTACATGTAGAGGAATTCCTGGACTTATTAATTCATTAAGATAACTTTTATTATTCTGGTTATTATAATCAATAGAAGACCACATTTGGGCATACGTTAAGGGGTTTCTTATCTCAATTTTAATTCTGTGATATTTCCATAGTTCACCAATTATTTCTTGAATGTGGTGTATTTTGTACTGAAATTTTATATATATTATCATGATTTTATTTATATTAATTTTATTCTCTGATTCATTTTGGGGTTATTAACTTTCGGTCATATGACTCAATTGATTACAATTGTATCAATTTTCATTTCATTGTCATAAACTAGGTATTGTGCACCTAATATTTTTGATTTGGTGTATCCACTACCCATTTGAGATCATTTTTCATTTGAAATTGTAAATATACTATATATCCATATTCATGTTTCATGTATATGATTATTGTTTTATGTTGTATACCCTTCTATATACAGTGTTTATTTGTAATGTTGTTTTAACTGTGGAAATATTGATGAATCTATATCCTCTACTCTATATATGTATTGAGAATGAATATTTTACTTGTGTTAAATATATGTATAAATAATGATTTTTACTTATAGTGACAAGTGTGGCCAACTATTTCCCATCGATGCATTGACATGTCTCATGAGACAAATCCGTTGGCTACAAACCCTTCGAGTCTGTTTCAAAAAATCAGACTGATTTCTACCCACAGACTTAAACTGTTATGATGGTATAGTGGTATCATGTTCCTGATACATGAATTAAAATTTATAATAATATATCTTTATTTAATTTTATTTATTACTATCCATGAGTTTTTCACTATGACAAAATCTATAGAGGCAGTTTCATTCTCAGTTTAGTAATGGCATATGTTTTCAATTATTCACCATGACATATTGACTTTTCCAATTTGATTATGATTTATTATTATTTTGATTCATGATTCCCCTATTTGTATCCCTTATGATAATTTTAACTCTCCCCTTTCATTCATTTACCGACAATATGTTATGAAGAGGATACTATTTATTGTGTTCTTGTGGGTGTAGTTTATTGGTTTTTGTTATGTATTGTTTTTTGTTAACTTTCTCAATGTAATATTAGTTAAATTTATCTAACTAGTTTCTTCAAGACTCCTAAAAATATTTTTCCTTTATTATTTCATTTATTTTAGTCATGCCAATTTAATAAGTAATGCACCGTCTCTAGTATTCTGGGTTCGAGGTGTTATAGTTGGTATCAAAGGAAGTTTAGTAGAAAACATAGAAACTAGATTTAGAAAACATATATTAGGTAAACCCCCCCTAAGATAGTCTTTCATTATAAACATATAATAACATCCTAGTATTTTGTAAAGAAAAAGATTATGTGGATTTATCTAGAAAATAAATTCATTTCTGGATACTACAAGTGGACGTGGTTCTAGAACAGATGTACCTTGAAGTAAAAACTCCGACAAAGAATATTGGGCTTGACCCCGGGTATGAGGGTACATGAAAACAGGCCTTCCTCTTCACCTAGTTTGATACTCATAGGGGATATTCCTATGCTAATTCCCTTTTTATTTAAAAACAATTATAAAGTATTTAAAAGTAAATATAAACATTGTTTATGATTTTTAGATTAGTTGTGCATAAATTTTCAAAATATCTTAAGTGTTTGATAGTTAAAAATTATAAACTATGATCTAATTATGTGTGTCCCATTGTTTAGTGATGGTTCATAATAGTAGGGTAATAAATAAGTTTAAACAATGTAGGGATTTACCCACTAATCAAGTAAACATAGTCTATGTTGGAGTAGATTAGATCATGGCCATATTGGGAAAACATACTCAGGCTATGACAGATAAGCATGTTACACCTGTAATAGATCATTCCAGGTAGTATAACCCCTCATATTTTAGTGCGACTATTAATTTGGTTGTATATGAGTTGTGGATCAATTCCCTAGAAAAGATATTTCTAGAGTTAAGATGCAATTAAAATGAAAATGTAATAGTAGTAGTTTATTTCCTCAAGGGTGATGCTAGTCACTAGTGGTCCTTGATTCAAAATATCATGGAGGATGATGAAATAGAAGATATGGAATAGATAACTTTTAAGGAAATATTCTTCGACAAATATTTCCCCTGTGAACAATGAACTAAGATGAATAGAAAATTCGTTAACCTAAAGCAAAGGGAAGAAGAGAGTGTTGTGGAGTTTGAGGCTACCCTCACATGATTATCTAGGTATGTTATAGATTACATCGGATATTCAGAAGACAATATTGGTCATTTATTTGAAGGGCTTAAGCCAGGTCTTTGAAGGGAATTGGTTTCTCAAACATTTTCATCATATGACAAAATTAAATTAAGTTCTCTAAAAATAGAGAAAGAATTTTCTGGATCAAATTTATTCAAGGGAAATAAAGATAAGAAGAGGCATTATAATAAACATGGAAAATAGAAATCACCAATGAAAAATAAGGTAATGGAGAAATTTAGATTATGTGATAACTATGGAAAGAATCATTATGGGAAATGCTTGAAAGGCTTTGGAGTTTTATATTACTGTATAGAAAAGGGTCATAAATCTTGTGAATGCAAGGGTATGAGAAAATTCAATGATGTTAAATGATACAATTTTAGATATATGGGACACTATGAAAATGAGTTTCCTTGGCACAAAATAAAATTTCCTTAGAAAAGTCCACGAGATCAAGTGAAAGCTTATGCGATTACAACCATATAGTTTGAAGTTTCTAATGATGTGGTGGTAGGTACTTTAATCGTTTCCTAAAACTTAGCCAATGCATTATTTTATTCTAGATCATCGAATTGATTTATAAATTCCACATTTTAATATAAAATTAGATACGTCAAATTTGATTTAATAATGGAGTTTTCAGTCAAAATTCCTAAGGGATGTATCATTGTCAAAACGATGTGTCGATCAGTCCCCCTAATGACACATAAAAATTATTTAGTTGATAACCTTATCATCATACCAATGATTAACTTTGATATAATTCTCAATATGAATTGGATATCAAATTATGATGAGAATATCTATTTCATGAAAAATGAAGTTACAATTTTTTAGAATGGTGTAGAATCCCTTATCTTTAGTGTAGAAACCTTGCTATTTTTTTATTATCTAGATCTTACCACAGTAACTCTACTGAATATAATTATTGGAGAGGAAGAGAACACAATATCTATGTGTGGGGAAAGAAACATTCAAATTGAATATTTACCTATTGTGCAAGAATACATTGATGTATTTCCAGAGGATTTACCTAGACATCCTCCCAAATGGGAATTCGAGTTCTCTATTGATTTTATTTCTAGAGAAAGACCAATATCAAAGACTCCCTATAGAATGTAAACTGTAGAATTATTAGATATAAATAAAGAACTAGAGAAATTGAGTGAAAAGGATTTATTCATCCTATTTTTCCCCATGGGGATCCCCTATCCTTTTTGTCATGAATAAATATGGATCCATGAGGCTATTCATTGATTATAGGTAAATCAATGCTATTAAAATAAGGTACAAGTATCATCTTCCATGAATCGATGATTTATTTTATCAACTTCATGAATCCCAATATTTTTCAAAGATTGACCTTCAATCTGGATATCATCAGTTGTGTCTGAGGAAGGAAGATATTCCAAAGATGTCATTTTAAACTAGGTATGGGAATTATAAGTTTATATTAATTCCTTTTTAATGATTGTTTCACTCCCAGTTTTCATAGATCTAATGAATATGGTTTTCAAGGAATATCTTGATGACATTATTTTGGAATTTATTGATGATATATTTGTATAATCCTAAATCTACAAAGACCATGAGAATCACTTGTAAATTATTCTGAATACTCTTAGATGAAATAAATTATAAGGGAAGTTTAGAAAGTGTGAATTTTGGATTCAATAAATTAATTTTCATGGCCATATTATCTCTAAGTATGGAATCTTAGTTGATCATTTGAAGACAAAGGCAATCCAATAATGGCCCACACCAATGAACATAACCAATGTACTTATTTTTATTGGTTTATCATGTTCCTATAGGAATTTAGTTTATAATTTCTCCCCACATGCTGACCTACTAACCAAGATCACACGTAAAGGGGTTATGTTGGTATGTACAAAATAATTTTCATAATGCATTGAAGAATTGAAAATAAGATTGGACAATGTTCCAATTTTGAATCTTTCATTTGGAAATGATGGATTTGTGATATACAGTGATGTATCAAAGAATGGACTGGGTTGGATCAATATGAAAAATGATAAAGTTATTACTTCTTCATCAAGGACATTGAAGACTCATGAGAAAAATTACCCAAATCACAATATTGTGTTAGTGTCCATAATTGTTTCTCTAAAAACATGGAGACATCATCTCTACGGTGAAATATGTGAGATATATACAGATCAAAAGAGTTTGAAATATATATTTACACATAAGAAACACAACATGAGGCAAAGGATACAACTCGAGTTACTAAAATTTTATGATTGTTCAATACACTACCATCCAGGAATGGAAAATAAGGTTTTATACGCATTAAGTAGGAAAGATCATGGACTTCTAACCCTAATGAGGATTGGTAGAGATCTAATATTCATGGATCTACTAAAGATGTATATGGGAATTGTTGTGGAAGGGTAAACATCATTCTTCTATCAAATTATTTCAAAACCATGATTACTATAGAAGATAAAAAGTTTTCAATACGATGTTGTGAATCTAAAAATTGAAATTAAATATATTAAGGATGGAATTTTTGATGACTTGGCGTATGTGGATGGAGTTATGAAATATGAAAAGATTTTATTTGTTCCATAAATACCTGAGATTAAAAGGAAACTGTTAGACTATTCCCATAGCTCAAATTTCTCTATAAACTCAGGTAGAACTAAGATGTATAGAGATCTGAAGGAACATTTTTGGTGGGATAACTTGAACTGATAAATTGCTAACTATGTGTCATGGTGTCTAGTTTTTTAAAAAGTTAATCCCAAGAGACAACATCTTAGAGGGGTCATGAAACCTCTAACTGTTAATATATGGAAGTGGGATGACATAATGTTGGATTGTTTTCATAGGAATACTGAGGACACTTGGATGGAATGATGCAATATTTGAAATATTTGATTGTCTCAAAAAATAAGCACATTTCATGGCTATAAAGAGTATTTACCACTTGAGTTCCTGGAAGGAATTTATATTAAAGAAGTATTAAAACTAAATGTTTCACCACTTTATATTGTTTCTAATCAAGATCCCCAGTTTACATAAAAATTATGGAAAATTCTCCAGAAGGCTTTGGATAATGAGCTTCGTATGAGTACTGCTTATCGCCCCCAAACTGACAGACAATCTGAAATGATTACTCAAACAATGGAAGAAATTTTGATATCATGGTATCTTTATTTTCAACATGTGTGGGACCAATAATTTCATTTGGATGAATTTTACTACAATAATAGTTTCTATTATAGCATTCAAATGGCACCATATTAAGCATAATATGGTAAGAGGTGTTAAACACCAACTTATTAGGATGAAGTTGGCGAGAGAAAACTTATAGACATAGAACATATCGAAGAGACAATTGTAAAGGTAAGGAAAATTCAGGACCATATTAAAGAAACCCAAAGTAGTCAAAAGAGTTATGCTAACAACTGGAGAAATTATTTTGAATTTCATGTAGGAGATCATGCATTTCTAAAATTATCATCATGAAAGGGTGTTATAAGGTTTGGTAAGAAAGGGAAAATGAGCCCCAGGTACATCGGACCATTTGAGATTCTGTAAAGGATCAGAGCTCTAGCTTAACATTTAGAAATTCCATCAATTCTCTCAAAAGGTCATAATGTGCTCCAAATTTCATTGTTAAATAAATAAATGTCAGACCCATTGCATGTACTCACCTATGAATAAATGGAGTCGGAACCTAATTTTTCATACTATGATGAGCCTATCAAGATTTTTTACATAAGGGAGCAGGTATTGAAAAATTTAACAAATCTACTAGAAAAGGTTTTTTCGAGAAACCCTAAAATATAGGGAGAAATTTGGGAACCTAAGGATGTTATGAAGTAGATCCACACACATACTTTTAGGGAGAAATATACAATAAATATTTCTAGGATGACATTTCCGAAGGAGGGAAGAATATAACTCCCCTTACATTTTATGGTATATTTATATTAAATAATTTATATTCATTAAATAGCCTATATTTTATGAATCATTGTGTCTCTATGAAACAAAACATGGTTATTTATAGGAGAAAGTCATAACCTATCCATTAAACATAAACTTTCCACATCTTTGTTTTGAATTTTAAAAAACGATCATCTACAGTTATGATCAATAAGTTATTTAGAGTGTGATGAAACCAACATTATTTTTCTAATAAATAGTAACATACTCTTATTAATAGTATATAAATACTAATATGACACTAATGAATATTATATAATAATATTATTTTATTTTCAAAATTTTATAATGTAATGAAATATTGATTAATTTTTCAAGGTGTTAATAATTAGTTATAGATTTGAAATTGTTATTTTTGAAAAAATTATGATTTTATTTAAAAATTAAATTAACAATATTTATAAAATAATTTTTAAAAAATGCAGTTTGTTTTTTAGTTCTACACACCGAAAAATTGTTAGGGTGAATTGTTGGTATTTTTCTGAAATACCTAAATGTTTCGGGAATAGTAAAATAATACAGTTTGAGTTTTCAGTATGTTTAATGACATCATAATGTTGTAATAATTATTATAAAATGATGGTCAACTTTTTTACAGTAAAATATGAAATTTTTATTCCCAAGTGGATAAAAACATGGGAAAATACAATGGTCAAACCCATGGTTTTTCAAAAACCTTTAATGAGGTGTCCTTTGAATTTAATAAAAAACTTCTTCTCATTTACTATAAATACCCACTAATTCTTTCATTTAAATTCTTTAAAAACTCATTATCATTGAAAATTTGGTAGTTTATCCTCCTTAGGAGTCCTACCAATGTGTCTTCAATCCCCCAAGGTCCCAACCTTCATGTTTTCTGAGTTACTCTACAAGGTAGGGGAATCTTCCACCCTTCTATTTTTTAAGCCTTTCATTTTATGTTGTTCTATTTTATTTTCAATTGGATTATGTTGGGATATGTCGTTAAATATTCTCATTTCTATCCATATTATGTAATAATGATTAGATTCCCCTTTACTCTCATCAAAATATTTTATGAATTTTTAAGTGACGTCATTAGGATACCAAATTTTTGTGAGGTATTTCTCAACTTTTCTTTTATTTTGTGTTCCTTTACATTATTTTTCATTCATCAGATCTCCTAATAAAAATTCTATGATAATCATAGTAACTTAAATGAACTGTAATTTTATTATTCTATGGGAATATTTCATCGTCATATTTTTCTGCCTTCATATTATACTAAAAATGAAAACATCGTCTGAGATGTGTTAATTTATCACATTCAAGGATGACGGGTTATCAACTCTTATTATCATATTCAATTATTATAATAGAATATTTTTTATGTTTAAACTAGATCATTATATATTCATTTAATCTTATTTAATTTTTTGTAATCCTTATACACTCATAATATAAAAAAATAAAAAAAAGGTCATAATGCACAAAACCACCATGTTACACTAGTGGAAATCTGGCATATACCAACACTTATTTCCCAATGGTTTTAAAACCCCATTGGGATAAATAATTTATGCCAAAGGTTCTTGTAAACCATTGGTATAAGTAAGTATAATTTGGTTTGTCCCAATGGTTTAACAAAACCATTGGGAAAGAAAAATATTACCCAAGGATTCTAATAACTGTTGGGAAAAAACCACTTGATTTCAATGTTTTGGGGCTCCCTCCTTATTTTTCATCCCTGTGTGAGCCCGCCACTACCTATGCCTCCCGACCCTCTCCTACACTCTCTGACCTTGACCTCATCAATCTCTCAGCCTATGCCTCCACCTCTCAGCCCCCATCCCCTCTCGGCTACATCTCCTCCATCACGAGTTGCCCTTACCCTCTCAATTACCTCTCCAACAACGATACCCCCTCCCCTCTGAGCTCCCTCTCCTCCATTGATGCGCCACGACCCCCTCTCCAGTCTCTCATGAGAACCCCAAAAGACTAACACCCTACACAAGATCCCCCACTCTTGGCTCTCTCTCCTCCCGCCATTTCTCCCAAATGTTTTGAGGGTTCTTGATCAGTACTTCGAGGTAAGAATTAGCCTTCTTTTTTAAAAATCGAGGTAGCATGGAATACAATATTAGGTTTCTATTTAGGATAAAGAAAATTTCTAGAGTTTTGTTTAGTAACCAACTCATGGTGTAGTGAATTATTTGGTAAATTGTTATTTTTTTTCAAAATAGAGTCTTCTAGAAGTGTAGGGTTATATTCACAGGTTGTAAAGCATTCATTCTAACAATGTATTCGATAAAAAGTTCATGATTTTTTAAAACCCTTATATTTTCCTCTATAAAACCCTATTAGAACTAATATTTTTTTGGATATTTTTTTAATCATGATATATATGTGATGAGTTTGTATCATCATTAATATGTGCAATTATGTGGGTTAATTGGAGGTGAGTGATGATATATGAGATTTTATGGGTTATTGTGACGATTTTCATTCCATTTAAATGATTTTTTCATTAAAAATAAGTTAGTGATGCATATATTAAGTAATTGGAATTGGTAATGTAAAATGTTGGTCATTGATTTCTGAGTTGGTTATTTGGAAGGTATTATTTATCACAATTGGGTATGTCTCGGTTGACTATGGGTGGATTTTCCGATTGACCAATGTATTTATTAATATAAACATGTAATAAACATTTCCCACAATATGGAAGCACCATAGAAATCATAGATAGACAGTACAGACCATAAGATACCCATGGGAGACACCCCTTGACATCAACTGATAGTTAATGGGACATTAAATTAGGAACTGAAGACGATTGGCACTCAAGACTTGAAAAATTACCATTAATGGTAGAGAAGATACCAACACCTTTATTATTAGTATAATATAATGAAATGGTTTACACCATCATGACCAAGTAGACCATCTGGTTCATGGACTTCTACCCAACCGAGTTCAAGAGTAGGATCAACTATGAAACATTGATTGTGGTCCCTGTGAGGTTCTTTTCATAGTGAAGATGGTTATGTTCACAATATTCAACTTTACTAATGTAGAATAGGTTATTATTCATTGGCTGAGTGTACCAGTCTGTTGATTCCATCAATGTTCAATATAAATAACATAATGAAAAATAAAGAGATTATTAAATGGAATTGTTTTCCCCTTTATTTAAGGAACATGATTTGACCCATGGGGAATTATGGTAATTATATATTGGGTGGTGACATGTATACTCATAGGATATATGTATGTTTTTTAAGATTTTATTTTATTTTATTTATTTAATTGGCCACTTAGGTCTTTTACTTCTTTCTATGGATGGAGGGTAGTGATGTTATCTAGACTAGTTGACATAGATCACTTGAATACTGTAATACCATGATGTGTGAGTGTGAGGAAACATTGGAAGCTAGAGTATCCTTGGGGTCTTCCATGAGATGGATTTTGTTTTCTAAAACCTTGTGTGGGAACATTTCTAGATTATGTTTGGTAGAAGAAATAACCCCAAGTTTCTCCATGAGATAGCATAAATTACCCCAAGTGTCTCCAAGTGTCTCCATTCATCATATCATCCTCACATGGGTTGTCTACTCACCCAATCCTATAAAAAAATATCCTAGTCTATCCCCTTAGTAACATAGTCTAAACTAAACTCTCGAGGATTATCCCATTCCTCGACTCATATCTCATCATCCAACTAGACAGTGAAGATTCTTCACCTCATGATTTTCCTAGTCCCAAATGGACACCATGTCAAACCCATCTCTGTTCTTATCTCATCCACATGGGAATCTTCTAGGGTCCCTCAAACACATCATACTCGCTACTCACTTACCTTAATCCTCACCCCACACACTATAGTCCTCTCTCTACATGTTGACCACTCTATAATTATATTCTCAATAATCCAGTCAAGACCTCCTCAAAATCATCTATTATAACCCATCCCCACTAAGCAAGTTCTATCCTAAGCTAAATCACACCCAGCCTCATATAATTATAATGCCAATCTATTCAACAATACCAAATACCCACACTAGAATCTCATCCTTAATCTCCTGATTTTAACTCTTGAATCATTTAGTGGAGTAAAACCTTCCATAAAACATTTTATAGATTCAAAGGGACCATCCCACTCTAAGAACCCACCAATATTCCAATCCATCCTCATTAGTATTTCCTCATCAAATGATAGATGTAAAATTTCCACACATATCACTACAAGGCCCAATCCTTTTAGGAATATTTTAATTGATCTAAACCATAATCTAGTCCATACACATGTCATCCCAAATTTAATATATATGTTAGAACAATCAAATCCCAATCTATATCTTGTACACTTTGAGACCTAGTGATAGGGTGATTTCATATCAATAAAATCTCTAAAGAACCTTCCCAAAACCTAGGAGGCTGGTGAATACCATATCTATAGGTCTACTGTGTTAATCAATTTCCTTTCATTTACCATCCTTAGAGTCCATGAATCCCAAGGAACATAGTTATAATCAATCCCTTGGAAATCTATGACTGAATAATCATGTTAGTGTTTAAGGGTCTATATAGTCTCTTAATAATTTCTTTATACAAGAAGAGATACCAAGAAATTTGGTGATTAAAGTTAGAAAACACATTAATTGATGAATTTGGGTGAGGTTTCTTAGCTGACTACCTCACATTATTCATCTTGTATGTATTCTTTGATGGAATTCCTTCAGAAGGGGATGACATTTGATGTGTTGGAGGTAGCTCCAGTGGAGGTATACATACCTTTCATGGTGAGAATAACATATCAGATTCATATGAACAACATGCATAAGCCATAGAGAATGTACTATTTGGTAGTATCATTTTGAAACATGGATCTATTTCTTCCTTTCTTGCAGAAACATGATTTGACCCATGGGGAGTTGTGGTTTTTATATTTTGGGCATTGACATGTATATTCATGGGAGACATGTATGTTTTTGTTTAGTTCTTATTTTATTTTTCTTTATCACATTGGGAACTTATGCCTTTTACTACCTTCTATGGAAAGAGGGTAGTTATATTCTATGAAGGGTGCCAAATGGGGTTCTTATTGTTTCATTCTACTAGCTTTGATTCGAGGTAAGATTCAATGTTTACTTCTTGTCTCACACTTCATATATTTTTGGATTTCAGTGTTTTTTACTCCATATTATGTTTTCGGTAGGGATTTGGATTGTTTCATGTTGGTTCAAGTGTATTTTGTTCTCCGCTACCAATCGAGGTAATGCATTAATGTCATTGGTTGGTTTTCACTGGTTATGTAGAATCCTTTATGTGTTTTAAGGTTCCTAATAAACTTTTTGTAGTGACTTGATACCTGCTCATTGTTTTCGAGTCGCCAAGCCAAGGGTGACTCACCTGCGTGTTCATAGGTAAGTACGTATATGTATGTGGGTTCCCTCGTTACGTTTATTGTCGTACATGGCAGTGATTATGCACATATGGGGCTAGGTGTTCCCATGTGTATATATATATATAATTTCAGACACGAGTGAGTGGAGACTGGTATATGCATATAAGAATAAGTGAAAGAATCTCCTTTCACATGATCATGGCCAAGTAGGTGTGGGAATAGGGGCTAGGTGTCCTTCCATGTGTGGAAGGTGCATATACCCAGTGGGGGAGTAGAAGCTTTAGTTAGAAAGCTCCAAGAGATGAAGTGGATAGCTTGGTTCCACCTTGAGGTTCCCTCCCTCTCTTAGCCTCTTTAATTCAAGATTTCTTTAAATTGAATTCAGATTATTTCTTAATTCTGCTTAATTATATTGAATTTCTTATCTTGAATAAATGTTATTTAATATAATTGTTTCATTGGATAAATTAAGTCATGTTTTTATAATAAAATCCCTACAACGGAGGTGCGTAATCTTCTAAACCAAAGAGTGGTGATGGTTATTCTTATCATGTTTAGATTTGGTTTGAGTTTTCCATATGTCTCTTGTTGGTGTTTTTTAGTGGAAAGTTAGTCATTGTTTTCTTTGAATAATATATGTTGGATTATCATACTCGTTTATCTCAAATGACATTTCCCAAGTAGTCAAATTCCATGACCATGACACTTTACTTTCACCCTTTGAATATTATAAATGAAATTCCCATGTTTAGCTGAATCAATGAGTTGCAATTTGAACCTTTTAGAGACCTTACCTTTAAGGATACTCCATTGCAGTATGGTATCTTTCTCATCCAAATAATCATTAAGGCCATTGTCAAAATTATAAACCATCTTATCCTAAGTTTGTATGAGCTCTTCAACCGTAATCTTCTACCCGTTGAATCGACATGCTAGAATGCCATGTTGTTTTTTGGCTCAGGCCCCCTGCTCCATAATAAGGTTGGTCTAGAAACGCCTCCCTACCATATTTTCAAACTTCCCTTGCATATTGATGAACTCTAAGACCTTTTCTGATAATTCTTTGTTTCACTCAAGGATGGTTTCCCACTCATCACATTCCATCAATTCTTTCCTGCTCTGGTGGATATCTGATACAATTGTCTCCCTTCCATCATTCACCAGGATAGTGACAAATGATTTTCCTGCTAGTAGATCAAGCTCCTTTGAATAATTTTTCAGCACCTTCTTAGCAACCTTATGAAAAATATTCCACTTTCTTTAGAATCTAGTGATAGGAGGGCTGGGTAAGGAGGAGTAGTCTTTTTTATTCTACATCCTCTGAGAGTGCTTGATGAACCCCTATGAGTCAATGATGGTGTTATTCCTTTATTTGAAGAGACTCTTATATAATCCTCTACAATTTCCAATTCCCTAGGCTTGATAAGGGAATCCGAATCACAATCCCTATCTTCCTAAGAATCCACCAGTCTCGATGTTCTATTAATAATCCTCTTTCCCATTCTCAGTAATCTAAGGAATAATGGTAAAATGAATTGGTTTCATGATCTATAAGAGTGAATTCCTATCCAGATTTTCCAATTCTGGGAATTTATTAATTGCATATGACATTATATATCATGATTAATAAAAATAAGAAAAAAAAGTTTCTACTAAAATATTATTAATTAACTTTCTCAACAAAGATTTGATGAAACCATTTATCTATGGTTTTCTGTTTTTTACATGTCATTCAAAGTTTTATATTTTTATGATCCCAAAAATCTGATGATTGTTCTGAACCATGTAGTAGAGAAAATGCCTTTTCATTATCTTTTTTTAGTGTGAGAATAGTAAACAACACACATCTTATAAAGTGTAGTTGGATCTTCCTACAAAAATGGGTAATCAGATGGATGATCACTTTTGTGATAGTATTTCATGAGTCGGGTGATCAATGTTGAGACTAATTAATCATAATTTCCCGTCAATTTATGATACCTATATAGTGTTTTAGATACATTACCCAGCCATATTTAATGGGGATGGAGGATATCAGGTAAGAGATCTTTGGATTGAGTCTCTCATGAAAATATTTAGTCACCTGTAGACAATATGGGAGATGATGGTGAAGCTTGCTACTTTTATTATACAAGGACCATCTAAGTGCTTGAGGGACATCATAGTACATTTTGGACAATAAGAAGACTTTTGAATACATTTATAATTATATTAGTATTTATAAAAGTTTCTAAAATGTTTTATATTTAAAATGATAACCTATTTTTGGAAATTTTTTCAATTCTGTTAGAAAAATAAATATTGTTAATTATTTTCAAGGTTTTACAATGATATTAATAAAGCATAATTAGAACCATTTAAATTATTTAAGTCAAATTTACTTTCAAAATAGATTCTTTTGAACTATTTTAATGTTATAAATGTTTTACCAAAATATATAATTGTGTTTAAATGGTTTCATAAACAATTAATGCTTCTCTTTATTATATGAGTTTTTCAAAACCTCATGGGAAAAATGATGTTTTAATGAATCAGACATATTTTTGAAATAAGTTTTGATAAAACCATGTTGGGTAAAATAGGAGAATTTGGATCAGTTATTCAATGAAGTAAAAGTCAATAATTTTGTATTTTTATGAATTAATAATATATTATATTTTATTAGTATTTAAATAATGTATTTAGATTACTTATTGATCTATTTTATGTCGCATAGGGATAGAGTTTTGAAGTCCATTTTGATGGTGTTTTATATTCTTGTTTTATATTTTATACCCATTTGGATTTAATGGATTCTTTGGTTGATCTAGATCTTCTTGTGATGATTGTTTTGTTTACTTCAGTCTTAGAGCTTGTTGTTCTTCCTCTCTTTTTCTAATGTGAGAATTATTTTTGAGAGTTCCAAAACATGAATCCTCCTCATTTCTCCAGGTAATAAGATTATTAGAATGAATTGGTTTTGGTACTGAAGGTTGAGGATATTTTTATCCATATTTAGATTTATGAGTCTCTTAAGGTTATTTTTTAACCATCCTACTAAAGGTTGGGAGTTATAAGTGGTGGAAGTCTCTTATTCATACTGACCCAGACAAGGACTATTCTTGGAAATTTTTCAACACATCATTCATTTATAATTATTTCATAATGAAGTGAAGGTACTGATGGATATAGAATTTTCTAGTCTCTAGTAAAGAGATGAAATAGTGTTCGAGTATACAAATCATTTTCTCCAGTTGGTTCCATATAATCCTAATCTATACTTGGATGATTCTTGAATGGCTTGGTGGTATTATTAGAGTCTTTGAAGACTTTTCACTAGCTGTTTCTTCTATTGGAATCCACATCTATATAGTTGTTTTGAGATAAGATATCAATGTTTATGGAACATTAGTGGGATCACCAGAGGTATTTCATGTTTCTTATATTCTTCTTTCTCCCATTTTTGGGTGTGGTGGAGGAATCTTCATTAAGGGAAAAAAAGTTCTATGTCAGAACCTATAAGTGGTGGTTTAAAAACTATATTTTTTTTCTCATCGGATTCTTCTAGGATAAAATAAATGGTTTCATCAGTGCCTAAAAGTGGGATGTAAGAAACTTTTTTGTTAGGATCACCAGAGGTATTTTCTGTTTGTCTACCAGATGGAGTCTAAACAATGTGAATATATTGGGTTACATGGACCAATTTAGACTACCAGGTAGAGTCTTTGGGATACTGAATATATTGAGGTGATTCATATTTGTTTTGTTATACTGTTTAATAACTTAACTATCCAGAATGACATTTTGGATGTAATGGGAAAACATGAAGGTTGTTGTGTACTAGTTAGAAGCATGGGGCTATTCATGGGGTATTCGAGGGGGCTGTATGGGGAGGGGTGTCTAAGAGGGGTTGTCTACGGGCGTGTCCAAGGGCTCTCTAGGGAGGCTGTAGGGAAGGGGGGAGGGTGTAGGTGGGGTGTCTAGGAGGGGGTGTCCAGGGTCTATCCGGGGGGGTTGTCCAGGGGGTGGGGGTGTCCAGGGGTGTTTTTAGGGGGTGTCCGAGGGGTAGAAGGGGTGTTTGGGGGTGCCTAGGGGGAGGGGTGTCCAAGGGGGTGTCTAGGGGGAGAGGGGTGTCTAGTGTGGGTATCTAGGGGGAGGGTGTCTAGGGGGTCTAGGGGGTAGGGGTCCAGGTGGTGGGGGTCCAGGGGGTGGGGGTCCAGGGGGTGTAGGGTTGTCCCAGAGGGTCTCTAGGGGGAGGGGGTGTCTAGTGGGGGTGCAAGGGGGATGTCAAGGGGGTGCAAGGGGGATGTCTAGGGGAGAATGGGGGTATAGGGGGGGTGTTCAAGAGGGTCCATGGGGGATATCAAAGGGGTTTCTAGGGGTGGAAGGGGATGTCTAGGTGGTATGGGGGTACAAGGAGGTGTTCAAGTTGGCAGTGTGGGGTGTTTTTCTATAAAATACGAAGGCCTATAAAACAACACGCAACCATAAAATCCATTTCGTGAGTGTTCTTTTTGAATTATGTACATCATATTATCTACATGAGTGTTTTATTTTGTATTCGTAATTATTTTTCATCTTTGTACTATAATTCTAGAGTGGAGACAAAATAGCAGTACTGGAATTTGAGAGGGTAGGCTGTTGGAATAGCATAAAAGGGGAGGCCAATGTATGCTGCTTTATAAAGATGGGAGGATGATGTATACTAGTTTGGGATGGATGGAATGCTTCTTAGAAGAGGGGCTAGCTGTAAGAGGTGTTGGATATTTTTTTGCATAGAAGACGAAATACCAATAGTTTTATGAACCGTTGGTATACAGATTGAGTAGTGTATAACAAGATTTCTCAAACCATTTTTATACTAATATCCCAACGGTTTCAATGAAACAGTTGGGAGTAGGATGTTGTAGGTGGTATACCAACGATTATTAAACCATTGGTGAATGACCAAACTGGTAGACTTATGGAAATGGTTAACTTTTAATTGTTGTAATTTTTTATACCAACTATTAAAAATCATTGGTCTAGTTGTATAAACCCACAGTTATTAACTGTTGTGATAGAAATTTACCAATGGTTAACAATAAACCATTGGTATTGTAAAAATATGAACAAAATATCCCAACAGTTCAAGTTGAACTGCTAGGATATGGCTATCCCCTCGCCTCACAACCCAATGGTTTTGGGGATTTTACCAACAGTTTGTAACAATTGGTATAAGCTTATTTTACAGTAGTGTTAATCCAAGTGTTTATCGTTATCTTTTATCAATAAATTATTCCTCATGGTATATAATACAAAATAATTATAAGATCATTTATATCTATTTAATGTCACTAATAATATATATTATCAATTTTGAATGTTTTACAACATTTAAAACGAACTTTCATTCATTAATACAAGTAAACTGGCCATGAATACCAAGGAAGAAAATACTTCTAAAATAATAAAATTGAACCAATTAAACCAATAAAATAGGCCATGAATAAACATAATATGGTTATAATAAATCAATTAAATGTAGATGAGTTCCTAGATTTATTAATTAATGATGATGAATTTGATTATTTGGGTCATTAAGATCAATATAATAACACATTCAGGCTTAAGGTAAGGGGTTTATTATCTCACTTTTAATTCCGTGATATTTCCATTGTTCACCACTTATTTCATGAATGTGGTGTATTGGGTACATCTATTTGATATATATAATAATGATTCACTTTATATTCATGGTATTATGTGATTCTTTTGGTGGTTATTATTTTTTGGTCATACGACTCGATTGATTACAACATGGTTAGGGACATTGTCTCAATGTCAATTTCATTGTCATTTACTTGGTATTGAAAATCTAATATTTCTTATTTGGTGTATCCACTGCCCATTTGAGATCATTTTTCATTTTAAATTGTAAATATATTAGATATCCATATTTTTTTTCTTGGATATTATTATTTTCTTAAGTCGTATACACTTTTATATACAGTGTTTGCTTGGAATGTTGTTTTAACTAGGGAAGTATTGTTGAATCTATATGCTCTACTCTGTATAGATATTGAGAAGGCATATTGAACTTGTATTAAAACTATTCATAAATAACTATTTTTAATTTAAGTGATGGATGGGCCAGCTATAACCCCTCAATGTATCCAAAGGTATAATGAGGGAAATCAATTGGCGACAAACCCTTCGATTTTTTTCAAAAATATGTTGGGTGTCTACCCACAGACATAAACCGTTTCGATGATATATTGTTATCAGGTGCCAGATACATGATGTCAAATTAATAATCGTATATCTTAATTAATTTTTAGTTATAGCTATCCTTGAGGTTTTCAATGTGTTAAAATCTATGGATGCAGTTTCATTCTTAGTTTATTAATGGTGTATGTTTTTCAATTATTCACCATTTCTTATTGACTATGCCAATTTGATTATGATTCATTTTTTTATTCATGCTTCTGCTATTTTTAACCCTTACTAAGAATTTGAGCTAACATGTTTCAATTGTTTACCATAAATAGGTTATGGAGATGATACTTTTTATTGTGTTCTTGTGGATGCAGTTTATTAGTTTTTGTCATGTATTGTATTTTTTACCTTTCTCTATGTAATATGAGTTACATGTATGTATATAGTTTCTCTAAGACTACTAAAATGATTGTTCCTTTGGGATTTCATCCATTTTAATCATTCCAATGTAATAAGTAAAGAACCAGCTCTAGGATTCTGTGTTTGGGGTGTTACACTAATTATGATTCACCTAGGGGGAAACCCCAAAAATAGTGGGTTGAAGGTTATAATATTAACTCAGTGAACAACAAGTAGGACTAAATACACAACTAGTTTGAAACTCTTATGAGATATACTATAGATGATTCAAAAAAATTATGAACCATTATTAAGTTTTTAAATACATTTTAAATATAATAAAAACCCCTATGAATTTTCATTACTAAATGAAATATTAATTGAAATAATGAAATTTATTTAAGAGGTATAGTATAACACTCCAAGACTTTAGTAAGTGTTATCCTCCAAATAAATACTATATATAATTTTAAGTATCACATGAAATGCCAAAAAAAATAAACTGTTATATATTATGAAAAATTTAAGTATTAAATATACCTCATATAATATAATCATAAAATTGGAATGTATAAATAGTAGTAATCTCATTATAAAGTCAATTTTGAAATGAGAATAAATGGAATTCATCAATGGGAGTCTTCCTAATGAGTCTCATTTGTTCATTCTTGGAAAGGAAGTGATATCCCTTGGATTTTACCTAGACCAAGCCCAAGATAACATTTAACCAGTCGGCTTATGTGAAAGTTTCTATGGGATAACACATATTATATTAATAACTAAATGTAGAAGTTGAGATGATATAAGCATATAATTATTAATATAATATATGTACTCATTATTAATATTTTTTATAAAATTTAATTTTAAAATATATATTTAAGTGTATAATTAATAAACAAATTAATTAATTCTTAAAAAATATGTATTACATTTTGAAAATTAAGAGTCAAATAATATAAGGATAGAAGAATTATTTTTTTTAAAAAAATCTTTTTTATATATTTTATACATTTATTTTAATATACTGAAATATTCACTATTTAATGATGAATTTAATGCAATATATTTATAATATAAATAAACATGAAAATTAAAACACATTTATTTATTTTTACTTGGAACAGAATAAGAAGAATTTCATTTTTTCTAAAAAATACATTTTTCTAAAAAAACATGTTATGGGTTGTTATATTAAAATAATTTTTTATAAAATTTATAAATTTAATGAATTAAAATGAATTTATTATTTTAATTTAAATTTTATAAATTAGGTAATAAGGATAATTTCATTTTTTCCACGATAATAAATTTACAAAGTAAAAAAATTAGTCATCATAGTAAATCTTGTAAAGAGGTGAAAATGTTGAAATAAGATGAAAAATTGAAATAATATAACCAAATCACATATATAAATGATTATATAGAGTCTTGATCAAAAATAACTTATTTTTTCTCCAATAATTATCTTTTTTGTTCAGATTTAATTGAATAATATATCTATTTTAAAATAAAAAAAATAGTATTTATAATTATGACATCCCTCCAACTTATAAAAGGACCCTTTCACCAACCCAATTATCCTCACACTTAAATCCCACTATATCAAAAAAAAACCCAACCAAAACCCCTCCCAAACCATATTTCACACTTCCCAAAGTATATTATATCTCCAAAATGTGTCTAAAAAGGCTTATGGAGTGGAATAAAATAGGATATCAAAGGAAGATATAAATTTTGTACTGCATTCTTTCAAGTATCTCTCTTCTTCTACATGATAGAAATCTGTTATAAACATAGTAATATAGGGGGAAAGTATCTATAGTATAAATAAATGTAATTATATTTATGTAATAACCACTATCTACCATTCTCTAATTCATTATAAAATGAAATTTTCACCCATGTTATGGTCAGATTACATCCCTAATGAATAATATATTTCATTTTTCATCATAGACTTACATTGATGAATAAAAATAAAGATTTAAGGGATAAATGTAATATTTAAAACATGATTAAGATTATGGAAAGTAATTTTGTATTATATTATTAATATTAATAATAAATTGCCATTATCAATTTAATAACATAAAATGATCACACTATGACGATTTTTTTAATTTGGATCTATTTTTGAAAAACCATGTACTATATGAATTTTGTGATTATATAATGATAAATAATATATATATATATATAATTATAGAGATTAAAAATGTATTTTATAACTTCTTTGACCATGGTCTAGGTACTAAAGAAATTTGGTGGAATTGATAGAACAACCTCAAGTGGCTGATGAGAGAAAAATATATACAATAAATAAATGTGAAATAATAATAAATGATCTTTAGAACAAGAAATATACATTAAAATGTATTAAATAAAGTATTTGATAGGATTAATTTGGTTATTAATGATGCTATATTCATTCAAAAAGAGAGTTGGGACTTAATGTAAGGGATTTTTGTCTCAATATTAATTCGTTGAGACATGATTCTTATTATATAATAATTAACATTTATATGGTGTAAATAAAATCATGTTGACTTATTATATCTAAAATATTGTATTATTATTGGATGTTTGAATTTCATTCAATCTCTCCCAATTCCTTTTACTTTAACTCATACATTACCTAGGATATAAGGATGGCTATTAATTTAATTTAATTTCATTTATTTATAATCGGTATTTGTTAACTTAATCCTAAAATGTTTGGATTATTTAACACAATGATTATATTATTTATATTACTTATTTATTTTATAGGGATACAATTCCTCTTGAAGTTTCAACACCCTTTAGACCACAATTCAACTAAAAGATATCTTTTATGGGGACTCTACTATATCTTTAATTTATAGTTGTGAATATTTTTTCCTTCATGAAAAAATTCTTTATATTATTAAAATAATTATATTTTATTTAAGTCAATGACTTATTAAGGTCATTTTTTGTAGTGTTTTACTTTATTTACAGTGTTTTTTAAAATAATATTTTTTTAAAATTTCACACGTGTAATTTTTTACTTAATTTACAAAAGAGTGAAAATAATTTCATTTTTAAAGTTTATCGCATGACATAAATTTCCTAATTTAACAACAAATTTTATTAATAAATATTATTATTCATGTTTTAATAGTTTTATATGTAAGACCCTATTCCCTTTGTTTTGTGCTTTTTTCATTCTAAAAAATGTTAATGTTTTCTAAGAGTAAAGAAAATTATTTCATTCTACTTATGTATATTTATATCTTCCATTCTACATTTCTGATTTTTTTCAGTTATTTTAAAAGTATATTATTTTAAAATTATTTAAAATTTAATGTTTTAATTTTCCTCTTTTCACCCATTGAAAATTATTTTTGAATGTGATTTAAAACTTTATTTTACAACCAAATTACAAAATATTTAGGAAAATTATTTTTATAATTTAGCTTCTATTTTTTATGGAACTCTAAAAGATTTATATATTTTGGATTTATGGTTATTTTATTACCCACTAAATGGTCTTATGAATTTAAATTTCATACCTTACCATGTTTATAATGGTTTTATTATCTGTCCCTCTTCATCTTTCTCATGATTTTTTTTCTCCTTCATTTACATATTCAATAATATCATGGTTATATTCTATATCACACACACTATTTATATATTGTGTTTTCTTGTTTTTAGATAACTATATACCCATAAATATATATGTTTTAAATTTCAATGGTGGTTTCCATAAAAATAATTATATTTATTGACTAGATGAATATTGATAATTTGTATACTTATTATTTCAATATGAATGTTTATTGATTACTACATCTTGTTGGTTATGTATTATACTATTCATTCCTTCCTTTATATGAGGAATCAATTTTACATAATTACTAATAGTTGGTGATGACAATTATATTTCCCCTTGATGTATCAGTAGATACCATGAGGAAAAATAGTTTGGAATTTGGTGTAAACATTACAGTTATATGTATGATATTATGGTTATAGGCCTCCATGGTATGTTATGATGTCCATTATTATGAATTCTGTCACTATAATATAAGTTTTTTTTCCCATGATATTATTTAAATTGTTATTTTATTAGTGTATATTTTAAATGTTCATGTTATCAATTATATGAAATTTATTTTTATTATTTATTTTTGTTTCATTATTAATGAATTATTGATTCCATGATATATTTTTCTATACTCTACACTTTACTAATCCATTGATCTCAATATTTTACTATTTCTATTTCCCCAAGATATGAACATGGTTATTATATGTTAAATATATAGATGGGTGTCATGTATGGAGATGTTTTTTTTATATGTTGAAGAATTATTATTAAGTAAGGAGTTCTCAGTTTAGTTCAAAAAAGTTCCATTAGATGGGAAAGATATAGGTTTTTTAGTTAAAGTTTTATTATTTACGTTATAAAACTCTAAACATAAAAGGTCTTGGTTGTGTAAGTGACTCAAAATGTTTTGTCTATATTGAAAATGTGGATGGTTAAGTTTGGTTCACTTTCGTTGATATCGATACTAGCATGAAAATGGTATGTTTTTATCACCAATCAATGAGTGTGGGTGTGGGGTATTACATTCCCCCTAAAAAAAATCCATTAACTATTGAGAGTCATATTAGTCCTCAGCATCTCAAGGGAAAATTACTTGAATAATAGAGTGTTGTAATAGTTTATGGAAAATCCCTCATGATTGTCTACAACAACTATGATGTATAACAAGTCCATAGTTTTTCCAAATAGTGTATACATATCTAACATTACCCGCCTCTCAAGATATGTCTCAATATGAGAGAAAATGATCTGTAAATACTCAATCCAATACTAAATAGCCTATAGAACACCAAAACTAGTAAAAAAATATATGTTACATCTAGAATAATATAGATAAATCAATCATGGAAGGCCATTTATTAGATCCCCATATCCCATAGTCCAAATATCATAAAATATACTCTCTTAATAATGTTTACTAAAAAAGTTTACTAAGGTAACCTGGGGATCCATCTTAACTATTATTGAGGAATTCCTATGCTGATCCTTTAGCTCTAAACAAAAGGTTTTCATAGTGAAATATCACTAAAATAAAAAATTCATGAATTATAATATATTTATATCATACTTCTTGATATAAAAGATTATTATAGGTCATAACAAGTATTACATCTCATTAATCTATACACACACCATACAATATAAGGGCCTCATATAACACGATCATTATCTAGCCTAAACTACTCACTCATAGGGTTAAAGAAATATGAATATGTGATCTACGTAACCAATAATTGGATTGTAATAATTTCATAACCAAAAACCTGAATCTAATCAATTATAATACCACTAATAAATTTTATAATAAAATACTAAAAACTTATTCATAAAATTTAACTAATTGTGTCTCTCTTTATGGTAAATTTATTAATTACATACAATCATATAAATATTATGGGAATCCTACAAGATAAATATAGTGCATGAATTCATGATCTAATTCTACATTGGTTTAATAGTAAAATAATAAACAATAAATCACACACCGCATTCTTTTTAAATCATAAAATCCTAATATTTAAGAACATAGAACATTAGTACCATCTATGGTAACTTGAACTTTCCCTATACAAAGGATATTTATTCCCAAACATAGGGTCTATCACAAGTCATAACAATATTCTATCAATGAATCTTATTCCAAAATATTAAAACAAATAAAAAACTATTTTACTCCACATTATCACATCTCATAACAACCTACAAAAATAGTGATAGAACCGTTGGCACTTGAAGTGAAGTTTCACCAGTGGTTTGGTCATTATCTAGGTAGGTTAAGATAAGATGTTATGGAGGTCATTTTACAAAATATGGGATAATTTATATGAATAAGAAGCTATATCAAATTGGTAAGAATAATTCTTGGGATCCCTCCCCTAGAAAAATTGTAAATATGTCATTAGAAATAATTTGGTATTAGAAATAAAAAAAATCAAAAATTAAAATTTATGATAAACTAATAAAGTATGGTTTCTAAAGGATATTATTAATTTCAGGAAATTTCTTTTTAATAATATTTTACTCTGGTATCATGGTATGAAACCTAAAAGTATATTTATTTTTATTCATACTTGTAGGAACAAAAATTATTTTCAAATGGATATAAGATTTAAATTCTTGATTCATATGACTTAGAAACAAGTTTATATCAAATAAAATAAAGGTTTTATCCTTGATAAATTTTAATTATAGTTTGAAAAGTGAATAATGCACTTTATGGCCTAAACTAAGCACCAGGATTGTAACACCCTGAGCTTTTATGAAAAATATTCTGTTAATTTCATTAATGTCTTGTGTTTTATACTACACCAAGATTACCTTGCGCTATACACAACACCGTATTAGCTTGTAGTATACGCAACACTATTCTTGGATCGTGTTACACACAATTTTGATAATAGTTATTCTACAAAACATTGAGTATATATATATATATTCAATGTATAAATGAAATATGTTTGGATTATATTATACGAAACAACGAAGGATTCTTGCACAACACGCAACCCTGACTTGGCTTGCATTACACGCAATCGCGACCTTCCTCGATAGCGTGTGTTGTACGCAATACCGGGTTTTACTAAACAAAGATATATTATTATAATATTATTATGAACTAGACGTTATGAATATTATTAACTAAATTTTGAATTTTATAACATTATTATTCATCTTACACATTTTCTAGAACATGGTATAAGAACAAAATAAATTTTTCGGGTAAAATAAGTATTTTTCAAAAAATGCAGTTTTGCCGCCTTTTGATGGCACACCCACTTTAAATATAGTTTTTGACATGTTTATAAGTTCAATTTGACAGAATAAAATTCTTCTTTGGAATCAAGAAATTAAAATTTACTTTGGATAAATTTTTCATATTATTCTGGTAACTTTCATATTTTGATAAATAGTAAAAACACGCTATATTTTAATTAAAAACAACTTTTTTCATCGCAATAATTTATATGGTTTAATTATAATATTGAATGGTTTTAATGTATAAATAGAATATATTTTTACCATTTAATATAATTTATTTCATTATCATTGATTTTACATTAAATTCGTAGGTTAAATCAATTCAATCTTTTACAATGTTTTAAAGAAAAACTCATTTTCTTTCGACAACAGGATTAATTTTGATTTAATTTCTGCAACTTTTTCATATTGAATTTGGAAAAATGGATTCCAAATTTGGATTCAGTGGGTCCAAATTATTTTAATAAGATACTTTTTATTTTTGGGAATTATGAATAGTAACTACGGTAAATTTTATTTACCATAGTTAAAGGTAAATCGGGTATTTAAGGGTAAATATAATATTATAAAATTACCCTAACACATGCCAGAATTCTATTGCATGGATAAAAGTAGACCCATATAACCTAAGGGTCGGATTAGATTCATTTTTTGGACTTTTGACCATGAAAATAATTTAATTATTATTAAAACCAAATAAAGTGACAACATGTCACTCTCTTAAATATTATAAGTATAATAATTTTAATTTAGTGATAAAAATCATAAAACTTCAAACATCAATAGTCTCCAGAAATATAATAAAATTATCTACATGATGATAATTTATTTATAATTTTTAGTGATTAAATAATTATCATTAATGGTGATACATTAATGATACAGAAATTATTTATTAAGTGGGAAATAAGTAATATAGTTTTTATTGAAATAATAATACCCATTAAAAGGCCCAAAAACCTGACCAAACCTTATTGGTAGTGTATAGATACAGCTTAATCATCCAATTACCTAATATATAACCGTTTGGAGCCTTATAAAAGTTATTATGACACTTATATTATTTTATTTTAAATGATGCCAAAGTTGTCACCTTCATAATTTAATAAATATAACAATTTAAATATTGTGATTTTAAGATGATAAATTCGAGTAAAAGTATTATTGTAAAAGGTAATAGATTTATCTTCATCATAGGATTTTAGTTTTAATTTTTATGCAACAAATCAGTATATTAAATAATTTTACAAAAATGTTGTAGTAATTATTTTATTAAGAGATAAACCAAATAAATGGTTTTAAAAATAATAAAATAAATATTATATGAACTATTTAACGTGATCCACTAATTTTATAGATAAATATGACCTTTTATGTATCTATTAAAGCTTTTATTTTGAAAATATCTTCTGTATATATTTTATTTAAATTAAAATAACTAAATAGTGTCAAAATTGACACTATTGTTATTTTTTAAAAATAACATATTATAAAATTGTTTAAAAATCACAAAAATATTTAAAAATTATAAATTTAAATATATATGGTCTATAATGTTATAAAGTAAACAATTATGGAAAATTGACAACAAATAAGTAATTATTTGTTATAATTTAAAATTTAGAATTTTATTACCACAAATAAATGTAAATAGATTAAATAATGATAAATAAAAATGATAAGGTTTAAAACGAGATCTAAACATGTCTAAATTTTATTGGTTGATGAGATTACAACCCTATATCATCTAATATTATAATATAAGTCATTTTTTGAGGTTTTTAAGTGGGGTTAGATTTATTATAAATTAATATTTTTAAGAATTCCAAAGGTGCCCCTCTCCTCCATTATAAAAAGGCACCTCCTCCCTCTCTTCCAAACACCACTTTGAGCCTTCAAGCTCGGCCAAAACCTGCCCAATTCTCTTATCCACTTCCCTAGAAACATCCTAGATGTCCTGTTCTTCTTCAAAGACCAATTTTAGTGCCCTAAGAGGAGGTCTCAAAGAGGCGCTTCAATGAAGAGGAGGTTTGGATAAGTACGAAGCATATCAGACCAAAGGTAAGGGATAATTTTGCAAATCTCATTTTTATCCGAGATTGCTTATTCATTAGTATTTACTGGGGTTATTTCTATCATCCATGACCATGTTTTATAAAAGTGTATTAATGTATGTTTAAAGTCCTTTTTACCCATTTTTGACTTTTACTACATGGTATGTATGGAATATTTCTTTTACGAGGTACTTTTTGACTTTTCCGTCCAAAGTACGAGAAGAATGTTTTTTTAACTTATACGGAATGAAATGATTTTTACGGTTTTATAAAGAAATATTTTCATGAAGCTTACTCCAAAATATTTCATGACTATTTTCAACAAAATCCTTTTCTTTTAAAATTGAATAACATTTTGTGAAAAAAAAATGATTTTGAAGAAAAAAGGATATTTTCCTCAAGAATTCATTTCAAGTGTTTTATCAAAACCATTTTCCATCTAAGATTACATTATTTTCATATGTGTATGTTTCAAGTATAATGTCTCTATGATTTACATGGTTTCTATTTTCTTATTATGAAAGGATATCCATTTCTTTTATATGGATTATGTGATGATGTGATGATGTTTATGAAACCCACTTTATTTATTGGGTTATTATGAATGATGTATGTTTATTTTGTGGCACAAGTAAGAATGATTTCATTATGAGATGGGTGGGACCTATATCTCCCTCCAATGCATTGGGTAAAGATTTATATCTCATGAGATAGACATGGCTGGAACGGCAAGTTAAACCGGTTCAGTAATACAGGACTGGAATGAGGAGTGAACTCGATTCAGAAAGGGTCGTTGTCCACTAAGATGGTCTTGGAATCAATGCCTTGGCTACTATGGAAATCATATCATGTGCTTAATGGTTACCACAATTACATGTTTTATTCCCATTCTATTTTATCATTCTTAATGTTTCTTTATGATCTATGCCTGGCGTACTTCCATGTTTTATGTCATTTCTCAAGCTTTTGATGTTTAAACATTATGTTCATGTTTTTCAGTTCAAATGTATATGGTATGTTTTATTTTATCCATGCTTACCCTTACTGAGAATTTGAGCTCACCATTTTTATGTTTTCTTTTCCCCAGGATATAAAGAAAGGTTTTAGGTAAGAAAAAAAGGGGAAGATCTTTATGGGAGATGTTGAAGATCTTTCACAACGATTAGAAGATTACGTTCCATGTTTCCAAAGACACTAAACTATTACGGTCCTTGTGTGTCTGTTTTTGTTATGTATTAAGTATTCCGCTAAAGTAATGTAATGTCCATGTACATCAAGATTTGGGTCTCTATAGTTGGTATCAGAGGAAAGGTTTAGTCAACCTTTGGAAACTACGATGCGAAAACGTTAGTGAGATTCCTAGAGATATTTATAAGGTATGTCTAGGGATGTCCCTAAGGATAAGTATACATATAGGATATAGTCCTAGAACTACGATAACGATCATAGAATTTAACCTAATATGTTAGATATTGAGGATACTCCCCCTTTGCTATGTTCTTTTCCCTAGCATGATTTTTTCCTCTCACACTATTCTTTTTGGGTTTTAGAAAATGGCTAGAAACAGAAAGATTCACGATAATGGAGGATATGATAGACAATGGAATGATTTTCATCATGAGAAACCAAATGAAACGGGATCTGGAAGTCCAAACATCATTATTATGCCTAATCAGCAATCTCATAATATGATCAATAATCTCAACTTTGGTAAGTCTCCCGACTCAGATAATAATAGAAAGATGGAGTTTCATGATGATCATAGAGGAAAGAAAGTTCAATTTCCCTCATGTAAATCATGTAGGAAGAGGCATCAGGGAGATTGTTTCAAAGGAACTGGAAGATTCTTTGGGTGTGGAAAACAAGGACACAAAGCCAGTAAGTGCAAAGTAAAAGGTTCAGTTAACACCATGGACAAGGATAATGGTATTGCTCTGACATCAACAATGATTAGATGTTTGAAATGTGAAATGTACGGGCATTATGCAAACTAATTCCCTAATGGAAAATCTCATGAAGAGAATCAGCATGGTCATATGGGTAGTATTTATGTGGATGATGATGAGGAGACTACAAATGATATATGAGCTGAAAGAAGTGTTGAAGCTCAGTCAGTTGTTTTAGAAAGTAGTGGAATGATTGTATGTTTATCGAGAGTTATGTTGTATAGTTAATGGTACTATGGAACAAAGAATCATCTAAGGATTATTACACTATTGTTTTTCCTAAAAGTATTTGAATATATATGTTGAATGGTACCAGTAACCATGGAAGTTTATTTAGATATTTTTTGTAAAGTAGATGATATGCACATAATGAAGTAATAAGAAGATAATGAGATGTTTGGTTGTATTCATGAGCTCATGATTGATATAAGGACTAAGTGATATCATGGTTTGAGTATATAAAATTTTGAGGATTTTGGTATGTGGAAAGTGTTAACTTTTAACTGCATTCATTTTTTCACTAAGGTTCAATGGGTATTCATTTTTCAAGAGAATACATGATTAAGGCCTTCGAATGTTTGGAATGTGACCAACAAGACATATCTTATGATATATGGGGATCAACGATGGTATTAAATCTCTGGTAATCGTTTTCACTATATTATGAAAGTGGACTGCAGTATTATGGATAATCCTAAAGATTGGAATGGATTATGTTGGACATAAGTTAGTATTATTTAAGGATAGAAGTTTTCTTGATGTTATTGATGGGATGTTATAGTAATATAGTTTTAGAAAAAGGAAAACCTGCAGGACGGGCGACAACCCATCTCGTCAGAGAAGGATGTGGGAATCGAACCCCCAACCGAAGTGCGACTGGCCTTTATCGCCTACCACTGGCCTACAGGAAGTCCCTGGTTAGTAGAAACTAGTTTTATTTTATTAAGCGGTATGATATATGAAGTATAAGTTCATTTTTGGAACCATATATGATTAATCTAACTATAAGATGGACTTATAACTTTTTCTAACCTTTTGTTTGAAATAGATGGAATGATCCATCATTCTATCACATGATTTGCTAACACATCACGAATAACAAATTCAACTTCATTTCTTTAAGGGATGATGTGGAAATTGTTCAATTCACGAACAATAGTGAGATTGTACCAAAATCATGAAAGTATTTCTTTTAATTCATCAACTTTAGGGAAATGATCTTGAAAACCAAAAATGTTTTCCTAGTTCCCTTATATCCGATGAATCAGATGGTACCTTAGATCATCACAAATCAATAGCTTTGTGATTGTTGGTTTTTTCATAGTCATGTTCTCTACCACTCTCCATCAGAACTTGATGGTTAGATTTTTCTTCCATATCCATATTTTCACCTATGTTCTCTTACGTGGAAACCCAGTGATGAGTTAATTTGGGTAACCATTACATTTCATACTTTAGTTTTTAAATACATGTTTTGGTATTCCTTTTTATGATGTGGGTTTCTATGAAACAAACTTTCGAGTAGTAAACCATTTATAACCCTGACGAATTTCGAGGGAGAAATTCATTATAAGGGGGGTAGAATGTAACACCCCAAGATTTTATGAAAAATATTCTTTTAATTTCATTAATGTATTATGTTGTATACTACACCAAGATTACCTTGCGCTATACGCAACACCGTATTAGCCCACAGTATACGCAACAATATTCTTGGATCATGTTACACCCAATTTTGATAATAGTTATTCTACGCAACATTGAGTATATATATATACATATATTCAATGTATAAATAAAATATGGTTGTATTATGTTATACGAAACAACGAAGTATTCTTGCACAACAGGAAACCCTGACTTGGCTTTCATTACACGCAATCTCGACCTTCCTCGACAGCGTGTGTTGTACGCAATGCCGGGTTTTACTAAACAACGATATATTATTATAATATTATTATGAACTAGACTTTATGAATAGTATTAACTAAATTCTAAATTTTATAACATTATTATTCATCTTACACATTTTCTAGAACATGGTATAAGAACAAAATAAATTTTTCGGGTAAAATAAGTATTTTTAAAAAAATGCAGTTTTGCCGCCTTTTGATGGTGCACCCACTTTAAATATATTTTTTGACATGTTTATAAGTTAAATTTGACAAAATAAAATTCTTCTTTGGAATCAAGAAATAAAAATTTACTTTGGATAAACTTTTCATATTATTCTGGTAACTTTCATATTTTGATGAATAGTAAAAACACGCTATATTTTAATTAAAAACAACTTCTTTCATCGCAATAATTTATATAGTTAAATTATAATATTGAATTGTTTTAAAGTATAAATAGAATATATTTTTACCATTTAATATAATGTATGTCATTAGCAATGATTTTACGTTAAATTCGTAGGTTAAATCAATTCAATCTTTTGCAATGTTTTAAAGAAAAACCCGTTTTCTTTCGACAACGGGATTAATTTTGATTTAATTTATGAAACTTTTGCATATTGAATTTGGAAAAATGGATTCCATATTTAGAATCATTGGGTCCAAATTATGTTAATAAGCTACTTTTTATTTTTTGAAATTATGAATAGTAACTGCGGTAAATTTTATTTACCATAGTTAAAGGTAAATCGGGTAATTAAGGGTAAATATAATATTATAAAATTACCCTAACACATGCCAAAATTCTATTGGATGGATAAACATAGACCCATATAACCTAAGGGTCGTATTAGATTCATTTTATGGATTTTTGACCATGAAAATAATTTAATTATTATTAAAACCAAAGAAAGTGACAACATGTCACTCTCTTAAATCTTATAAGTATAATAATTTTAATTTAGTGATAAACATCATAAAACTTCGAACATGAATATTCTCCAGAAATCTAATAAAATTATCTAAATTATTATAATTTAATTATAATTTTTAGGTATTAAATAATTGTCATTAATGGTGATACATTAATGATACAGAAATTATTTATTAAGTGGGAAATAAGTAATATAGTTTTAATTGAAATCATAATACCCATTAAAAGGCCCACAAACCTGACCAAACCTTATTGGTAGTGTATATATACACCTTAATCATCCAATTACCTAATATATAACCGTTTTTTCCTTATAAAAGTGATTATGACACTTATATTATTTTATTTTAAATGATGCCAAAGTTGTCACCTTCATAATTTAAAAAATATAACAATTTAAATATTTTGATTTTAAGATGATAAATTCGAGTAAAAGTGTTTTTGTGAATGTTAATAGATTTATCTTCATCATAGGATTTTATTTTAAATTTTTATGCAACCAATCAGTATATTAAATAATTTTACAAAAATGTTGTAGTAATTATTTTATTAAGAGATAAACCAAATAAATGGTTTTAAAAATAATAAAATAAATATTATATGAACTATTTAATGTGATCCACTACTTTTATCGATACATATGACCTTTTATGAATCTATTAAAGCTTTTAGTTTGAACATATCTTCTCTAAATATTTTATTTAAATTAAACTAAATGAATAGTGTCAAAATTGACACTATTGTTATTTTATAAAAATAACATATTATAAAATTGTTTAAAAATCACAAAAATATTGAAAAATTATAAATTTAAATTTATATGGTCTATAATTTTATAAATTAAATAATTATGTAAAATTCACAACAAATAAGTAATTATTTTTTATAATTTAAAATTTAGAATTTTATTACCACAAATAAACTTAAATAGATTAAATAAGGATAAATCAAAATAATAAGGTTTAAAATAAGATCCAAACATGTATAAATTTGATTGGTTGATGATATTACAACCATATCTCATCTAATCTTAGAATATGAGTCATTTTTGGAGGTTTTTAAGTGGGGTTAGATTTATTATAAATTAATATTTTTAAGAATTCCAAAGGTGCCCCTCTCCTCCCTTATAAAAAGGCACCTCCTCCCTATCTTCCACACACCACTTTGAGCCTTCAAGATCTGCCAAACCCTGCCCAATTCTCTTTTCCACTTCCCTAGACACATCCTAGAGGTCCCGGTCTTCTTCAAAGACCAATTTTAGTGCCCTAAGAGGAGGTCTCAGAGAGGCGCTTCAAAGATGAGGAGGTTCAGATACGTACGAAGCATATCAAACCTAAGGTAAGGGATAATTTTGCAAATCTCATTTTTATCTGAGATTGCTTATTCGTAATTATTTATTGGGGTTACTGCTATCATCCATGTCCATGTTTTATAAAAGTGTATTAATGTATGTTGAAAGTACTTTTTACCCATTTTTGACTTTTACTACATGGTATGTATGAAATCTTTTTTTACGAGGTACTTTTTGACTTTTCCATCCAAAGTACGAGAAGAATATTTTTTTAACTTATACGGAATGAAATGATTTTTACGGTTTTATAAATCCATATTTTCATGAAGCTTCCACCAAAATATTTCATGAATATTTTCAAGAAAATCCTTTTCTTTTGAAATTGAATGACATTTTGTGAAAAGAAAATGATTTTGAAGAAAAAAGGATATTTTCCTCAAGAATTCATTTCAAGTGTTTTATCAAAACCATTTTCCATCTAAGATGAAATTCTTTTCATATGTGTATGTTTCAAGTATAATGTCTCTATGATTTACATGGTTTTGCTTTTCTTATTATGAAATGATATCCATTTATTTTATATGGATTTTGTGATGATGTGATGATGTTTATGAAACCCATTTTATTTATTGGGTTATTATGAATGATGTATGTTTATTTTTTGGCACAAGTAAGAATGATTTCATTATGATATGGGTGGGTCCTATATCTCCCTCCAATGCATTGGTTAAAAGATTTATATCTTATGAGATAGACATGGCTAGAACGGAAAGTTAAACCGGTTTAGTAATACAGGACTGGAACGAGGAGTGAACTCGATTCAGAAAGGGACTTTGTCCACTAAGATGGTCTTGGCAGCAATGCCTTGGCTACTATGGAAATCATATCATGTGATTAATGGTTTCCACGATTACATGTTTTATTCCCATGCTATTTTATCATTCTTAATGTTTCTTTATGATCTATGCCTTACGTACTTCCATGTTTTATTTTATTTCTCAAACTTTTGATGTTTAAACATTATGTTCATGTTTTTAAGTTCAAATGTATATGGTATGTTTTATTTTATCCATGCTTACCCTTACTGAGAATTTGAGCTCAGCCTTTTTATGTTTTCTTTTCCCCAGGATATAAAGAAAGGTTTTAGGTAAGAAAAAAAAGGGAAGATCTTTATGGGATATGTTGAAGATCTTTCACCACGATTAGAAGATTACGTTCCATTTTTCCAAAGACACTAAACTATTACGGTCCTTGTGTTGATGTTTTTGTTATGTATTAAGTATTCCGCTAAATTAATGTAATGTCCACATACGTCAAGCTTTGGGTCTCTACAAGGATCTTGGTATTATAAGATAAAAAACTATACATAAAATTATTTTTTAAAAACTAATAGTGTAAAAAATCTTTATGTGAATAATATTATGGTAATTTATCTTATTATCATTTCATATTCTTAAAATATTTTTTTAATAAGTAATAAGGATCATGACTTCATATAATTTTCTAAATATATGAAGAAAAAATAAGTCTATATTATAGGGGAGATATAATATTACTTTGGTGATTAGAACTCATTGAAGAAGAGAATTATATTTTTCTATAAGAAAATATTTTTAAATAACTACTCTTAAATTTTTTCTTTATGGAATCTAAAGAAGTATCTACACCCATCAAAATAGGTATGGAATTTTGTAATAATGAAATATCCCATAATGTTAATTATAAGGAGTTCAATGAGCTAATTTATTATCTTTTATATATTATAGTTTCCATACCTAACACTTTTTATATTAATACTACCCATGTTATATTTCAGAGCGATATGAATCATTCACACACGAATTCTACGAAAAAATAATCAGATATGTTAATGGAATGTTTGACTATGTGTTTTTTTATTTGGAATAAAAGATGATAATGATCAGTTTACCTATGCTGATACTGATTAGTCGAGAAATATTTATGATAGATAGTAAACATCAAGAGGATCATTTTTTCCCAAAAGGAAGTGTGTCAATTAGAATTTTAAGTTGTAATATTCAGTGATCTTAACCAATTTTGAGGCAGAATAAGTTACTTTCCCCCAAATTATGTACTAAAATGGAAAATATGAAATTAAAAATTGAATATTTGATATAACAAATGAGTCTATCTTTGAGAATTGGTTATTATAATCCAAGTGAAATCAGTTTATCAAATAACCCTATATAGCCCTCGTGATCTAAGTACAAGATTTTAGTTATCCTTTTCTCAATAAAATACAAAATGTGGACATTTAAACTTTAGTATATCATAAAAAGGAGTTCATTATAGATTTATTTAGAAAATTTATTATCTAATTACTAGTTTATAGCTTTATGAATAATTATAAATTTTTATCTTTACCCTATCAAGAATAGAGGTTTGGTGAATATACAATTTCCATCTATTTTTATTTAATGGTTGTTAATAAATTTGTTCTTTTCGAGTTAGGAAAGACAAGGGGAGTTTTTTTTAATATAATAAGGTCTATATATTTGATAGGGATATTAGTTCAAAATAAAAAAATAACCTAAGAGAAGGTCATTCCTAGAAAAAATTTATTGTTTTTTAATTTCTTTCTCTTCTTATATTGATTTTTATCAAGATGATTTATAAATAAATGATAGAAATTTATTTTTATAAGATTAAATTAATATCAATTTTTATCTTTTTAGTTTTCAATACTTTTTATCATTTAATTTTTATTTTTAATTGGTATTACTATTTTTTAATAGAGTATGAAATTATACTATTCACTATACACTTGACTTTAATCTTTGGATTTATTTATCAAAGGGGAAGAAATAATAAAAAACCAATATAGGGGGAGTGATTCATGTGAGAGAGAATGTGATGAACCTAACTTAACGGGGTGGTATTACAAGTTGGAGTTTAGTTGGTTAAGATATGTGATTATATGTAATGCTATCAATAAATTTCCTATTCATAATTAGAGTGGATAAATAATCTAAATGTTATATTGAATTTACCTTTTTCAAAGAGGGAGTTTAATGTACTCTTGGATTTGATGTATCATATTTATTGATATCATATTTCAATAATCACTATGATTTAGAGATTTTAGAATTAAATACTTACTTTAATATAAAATTTTGAATACCTATGAATAATATAGATTTTTAATTGAACATTACATTATTAGGTATTTAAATTTACTAAACTATATAAGGTTTAACTTCATTTTATATTATTTCAAATATAGTTTCAAAATTTTTCTAAAATACATGTATAGGTGAATTGTTGTTTCAAAAGAATAAATAATAGTGAAATGGAAATTATAGTATTTTATATGAGTTTACTATAACTACACATGTTTCATCTAAGTGTTCTGTAAAAGTAAAGTTATATTTTACATTGTCTAAATATAAATGAATTATTATTGAACAAGTGTTACACTAAAAAATAATAATAGTTATATTGAAGTAGCATAATTGTGAGAAAATATAAGATAAATTTGAGGGATACCGATATAAAATTTAAAGGGTTCTACTGGGGATAATATAATGATACAAAATAGTGAAATTAAAATTTCAACGGATCTAAAAGTGTTATAATGTAAGATTTATAATTTTATAATATCCAAATTTCAAAATATATATAAATATTATTGGAATAAATTTTAATAATTATCTCTTCATTATTTATATTGAATTTTTTAATATAATGAAAAATGGTTTCATTTATATTTTTTAATATTTGGTGAGAATGAATGAGTTGCCTTTAATAGATAATTATTACCTTTATTTGTATTAGATATTGAAGAATTAATTTTAAATATTATATTCTATATTATGAATCAAATAATATCAGATTTATATTTTAATATAAATTCAATTATATATTGTATTTGAGGAGGAAGATTCATTAGAATAAGACATGATATTGTTTTTTATCTTTTATCACACGAGTGAGAGTAATTATTACTGATATTAAGATATTTAAAATGATAATATATTAAAGAAAATGATCTAAATGTTTGTGTGGGGTATTTATGAAAATTTTTATGATTAATTTATATTTTTTATTGAATGGGAACAACAAATAATGAATTATATCTCATCATTCATGTTGTTTCATATTGAAAAAGGGAGGGATTTTTCAATTTGAAAAATATTTTTTTAATTAATAAGCATTATTATTATATTTATGGTATGCCAAACTATAGTAAGATACTAATTAACTCTTTAATTACTTTATGATGTGAGTGATAATATATGTTCCATGTAATTTTCTATATAAAAAATGGATATAGCCTCCCAAACTAAAAGATGAACCTTATAAATATATTATGTGTTATTATTTATTATTTTTAATATTCTTATTTTATGAATTTAAGAAATAAGAAACAATGTGATATATTAAATTAAACTAAAGAGGGGGTATTTTAGTTTATAAAAATTAAAAATAGTTAAATAATGATTTTACCACCCTTATTAGCATAATTTATAATCATTCTTAGGTCACATCAATTCTTTTAAAGTTTCATTTTTATGTTATATGAAATTTTATTTATTTATTGGTAATACCATCCCTCTATGATTTTATACCCTAAATGTTAGTTAGATTTGGTACATGGTTTAATGAATATGCGATTGGGGTTTCACTCTCTGTCTCTTTTATAATCGAGCTATTGTTTTGTGGGGTAGTTTTTTATTGTATAATATTATTTTTATATAATATGTCTTATAAATTTAAATCATGTTGTGGATGCAAAAAAACATGTGTCTAAGGGTATATGTTGTTAAACTCGAATCGTTTTTAAATCCACATTATATATTTTGGGTTTTTTGTTGTAAATAAAAGATTTAAATTGAAATCATTATAGAATGGTAAATATAGTGGGTTATAGAATGATACATCATATAAGAGTTATGATTATGATAATTTTAATAAGGTAGATTTAAGACATTCAAATTAGAAAAAACATTTCTAAATTTGAGATATTTGATTTTTTTTATTTTATTTAAAAGAGTATTTATTTTCATTATAGTTAAAATGTAATACATTGGTTATTTTTATGTTAATATATGAATTGTGATAGAGGGATATAATATTTTGAAAATTTAAAATATAATTAAATTAATAATGAGGATATAGATTCCATCAAGGGGTTTCAAAATTCCAAAGGTGTGACTAGAAGGATGTATTGTTAAATATGATTTTGGGATAGATTTTTGGGTAATGAGTTAGTTTTCATACAGTTAATGTGTCACTATGGGTTTTTTGGGTCATATAATTATTTTTTTCTTGGAATGGACTTGAGATTCAGTTTTGTGGTAAAATTTTAGAGCATATTTTCTACCTATCCAATGGGAACAATGGGAGATTATTTTTGTTATTAAATTATTATTGTTTAAAAATTTTAATTTAGGGTAGTTTATTTGGAAATGTATGATGATTTTATTCCAAAAAGGTCAATTAATTGAAATTTAGAATGTAAAAAAATCCAATAATGGACAAGAAGCCTCTAAATATAATTTTAATAACTTTTAAGAGATAACCCATTGATTCTTGAAAGTTTTGTTGAGAATGGGATATAATAAACTATGGTATCATTTATTTTTTTAGAATTTTTTGGGAGTTTCTTATAGAAAGATAGTTGAAGGCTATCCTAGTGTGATTAATAATATATTTATAAACAATTGGTGATGAGGGATTATTAAATGATTGTAGATTAATATTTATTATTGTAATGATAATGGCATTATTCAATTAGGTGGTTTGTTCCTTATGTTGGAGAGCACCGTGATATATCATGATTTGAGTGGTGTGACACTAAATGTGTTAGGATCAAAATTATGATGGGGAGTAAGACACTCATTTTTTTTATTTTTTTTATATTATTCAACTTAGTAAGGTATTATTATAGTCATCCTTTATAAAAATATATCATTATAGGGGTGAGAATGAAATTAGGTCTCATTGATAAAGTGATGAGTAATTATAGGGAAGGTCGACTGAGGAACGTTTATGATCCTTTATGGGGAAAATTTTTTAGTTGGAATATTTCAATTTATTTCATTTATATCAATATATAAAATTTATTTTTAATATAAATTAAATAAATAAACTACAAAATTTGGGGGAATTTAAAATTTAGATTTTGAATAAGATAGAGAGAATAATTTTTGGATATTATAAACTAGTGTCTTAATGATATTGGATTTTCATCATTACAAATAAAATGCTTTTAAAATATTACTTGTAAAAATAAATTAGTTTATTGAAAATAAATTCCAATGAAATGAAGATGATGTGTAGTGCACTGGGAAACTTTACCAACCACCATTATAGTGGCCCCCTACTATAACTTTAATGGGTGAAATAGTTTTCTCGTAATCCATTTATTCCACTATAGTACTCGTGATATATCATTAGTGTTGTAGTGGTAGTAAAAAGGTCTTGTAGTTTACAACATAATTTTATTAAATTATTTACCTTGGGTCATTAAATATAGGCTCATTTTTATTTTTTTTGTTGTGTTCTTATCCCTGAAACAGCATGAGGGTCACTTAAGATCCTTTTTAAGCTATCCATTATTCTTTCCCTCATCCCACCTACTAACTCTCTCTTAAAACCTATTTTTTATTTTTATCCATGATAGGTTTTTTTAAATATTCATGTCATAAGACTAGGATCTCTTCTATTTTCAACTGTTTCTTTCCCCGTTATATTGTGTTGAAACCCTTAAGGTTTTATATGGACATAACTTATTAGTTTCTCTATGTCATGATAAAACCTTTCTAAAGGGAATTTTTATGAAATAATATTTCAAAATAATATTTATTTAAGGAATATTCATGTTATTTTTTGAAGCATTTGTGTTTTATGAAAATCATTGTGAGTTTTTGTTTCTAATATCATTGTTTAGAGTGATTTTTTTTGAATTTTCCAGAACGATTAAATTTTCAATGAAAAGTTAATAATAATGATTTTTATTATAAAATCTCTTTTTTTCTAAATCATTTCCAAAGGAAAATTTTTTAAAAATTGTTTAAAAATTTAAATGATTTCATTTATATTATTAATAATCTAATTATATTCATTGGAATTAATTTAATATGTATTTTGGTAAAAAAACATTGTATACTTAAGAAAAAATTATCAAAATCTATGTTTCTTCACATTTTATGTGTTTATTTTAATATTTAATTTATAAAACTTCTAGTGATTAAATTTGGTAAAAACTATTCCATATTTTAAATAATAATTTCAAAATTTGGTAACGATTCTACCTTATTTTTTTTATAATGAATATTAAAAATAGTAAAATTTTGTTAACATAATTAATGTTAAAATGGGTTTACCTAGGGTTAAACAAATATATAAGGGTAAATATGGAATTTAAACTTTTCTAAAACATATTTTTAATCCTAATAATATTAGAAATTCAAATATCATTCTATTTGGGATCATTTGTATTGGTAATTACTTAATAATAATATATTCCTTTAAGAAATTCCTATTGTATCTCCCCCCCAACTTACAAAAGGACACCTTTCTTTTATATTATTTACAACCCTTTTATCCTTCTATATTTACAAAACACTGATCAAATATATTTTAAAATTCCCTATAATATAGTTATAGGTTCTTGTCTTCTTATAAAAACCATTCTAATGGTCTTTAATAAAGGATAAAAATAGGCCTATAGAAAAAGAGACAATCATCTTACCCAACCACTCAATTTATTTCTTCTTTTATATTCTATAAATCTATGGTATTGATCATAAAATATTAAATTCAGTATAATAAAATCAATAAATTTTATTATTATTATATAAACACTAATATCTAAACTATCTTGCATCAACTGAATGTTAAAGTATCACTTTTGTGTACGTGTGGACTATCGCCCCACATAGTGATACAATTCATTTTCCATTACTATATTTAATGGATGGATATTATTATGTTTTATGTAACACCCCGAGATTTTATGAAAAATATTCTTTTTAATTTCATAAATGTCTTGTGTTGTATGCTACACCAAAAGGAGCTTTCACAACATGCATCCTTTACTTGCCTTGAATTACACGCAATCGCGACCTTCCTCGATAGCGTGTGTAGTACGCAATACCGAGTTTCACTAAACAACGATATGCTATTAAAATATTATTAAAACTAGACATTATGAATAGTAATAACCACTTTTTGAAATTTTTTAAATTTTATATGTCAAAATTGAATTCATTTTTGGATTTGGAATATCGAAATTAGCTTAGGGTGAAATTTTGGTACTTTTCGGATAACTTTCATTTTCTGATGAATAGTGAAAATTACTAAATTTAATTAAAAACAAATTTTTTAATCGAAATAATTTATAGTGAAAAATTATTAATTTTACTGGTTTTAAAGTATATTTAGAATATATTTTTACAATTTAATACAATGTTGGTCATTGGATGTAATTTCACATTTTAACCAGACATAAACAAGTGTCAATCTTTTGATAGTTATTATCTCTTAAGAACACGATATTTGTTTTGACGACGGGAATTAATTTTTAAATTAATTAATGCAACTAATATGTTTTTAATTTGGTAAAATAGACATCATTTTTGAGTTCATAATATCAAATATATCTTAGGCCTAATTTTTGGTATTTTTCTGGAAACTTTCATTTTTGATGAATAGTGAAACCACTAAGTGGTAGTTAAAAAAAATGAATTTTTCATAAAACTTAATTTTACCACTTCTGTGAGTGGAATTTCAAATATCCGAGAGACACGGTTGATGTCAGTAAGTAAAATGTGGTTCAATGAGATGAAAATAATTTTTGATGAATAGTAACTTTTTACTTTTTTTACCACGGTTAAAAGTAAATAGGGTAATTAAGGGAAAAAATGATATTATTATTACCCTAACACATGTCTTAATTCTTTTGGATAAGAGTAATTAGACCAAAAACAACCTTAGGAATAAACTATTACCATTTAGGCCCACTTGGATTAGATTGGGACATTTATTATTAATTTATTTAAAGAAGGTTTAAAATAGTTAAAATCAATGTTTAATAAGTGAAGCATTTGTAATATAGGGTTATAAATAAGATAAATTCGACTATAAATATTCATTAGAAATATAAAACGATTTCCTACATAATGATATTTTATTTGTAATTTTTATACATTAAAATATTTAATTTATTTATGACACAAAGATGATGCAGTAATTATCTTATTAATGAAATATTGACATAATTGATGTTATAAATACCCAAATAAATGTAATTTGAGACTTTTTATGAATTAAACTAATTTTCTAGGTTAATATGACATGTTAGTATAGATTTAATTAACTTTTTTCGAACTAATAATTCTGTTATGATTTTCATAAAAATCAATTACTAAATAGTGTCAAAATTGACAAAAAATAGTTTTTAAAACAAATATTATATTATTAAATGTTATTTTATTCCTAAAAATCTAAGGTTCGACAAAATGAATTAGATAAGGTTATATATATTAATAATAAACAACTTGGGGTTCATTTGTCTTCTTATAGTAAGTTTATTAACCTTATAGTGTAAGAACACAAAAAGACACGGTAGAAGTAAAATTATCTAACTTAAAGTTAAATATAAATGATAAGGTTAAAATAGGATCCTAAACTTGTCTAAATTCTATTGTATGAAATTATTTAGACCCATACCCATCTTAGATTATAAATAAATCAATTTGGAGCTATTTAAAACCGAATTTGGCATTATCATAAAATAATATTTTTAGTTTTTCCAAAGGAGCCCCTCTCCTCCCTTATAAAAGGGCACCTCCTCCCTCTCTTCCTCACACCACTTTGAGCCTTCCTGCTCGTCCAACCCCTGCCAAATTCGCTTCTCCACTTCCCTAGAAACATCCTAGAGGTTCTGGTCTTCTTCAAAGACCAATTGTAGTGCCTTAAAAGGAGATCTCAAAGAGACGCTTCAAAGAAGAGGTAATGTCCCTTACCAATTCTTTCAACTTTATTTCTTCTTCCACTTCTTCTTCTTTGGTTGTTTAATTATGGAGTAATAACATCAGTATCACTCATATTCTGATATTTTATTATAAGTATGAAACAACCCTATTTCACCATCTATCCATCCTACAGAAAACGAAATCACCGCGCGTGCGTACGTATGGAATACCGTCTCCACGCCGTGGTGTAATCTATTTTCCACCACCACCTTACTTGGATGGGTATAATGGTGTACATAATAATTATATCTGATTATTTTAAAGTGATATTTATTCTTAAATAGTATAAATACACTCCAATACAATTCCAAGATTATGTGAACGATATCATCGCTCGTGCGTACGTACGGACTACCGTCTCCACGACGCGATGAGATTCATTCTCCACGTTAACCATTCATGAATGATTATAAAGTATATATAATAAGTAATCATGAAATATATGAAATAATAATACTTGATTTATGTGTATATATATGTATGTCATCTACTTAATTCCATTCAACTCAATAAGGAAACGAAAACAGCGTTCATGCGTACGTACGGCCTACCGTCTCCATGAACGGTGTATTTATTTCCATTTACTGATCTATTATATATATGTATATTCTGAATAAATATTATATATAAATCATGTTTTACATTCTGGATTTAATTAATCGTGATCTATGTAATCATATGAATAATTACAAGTTAAAACACGAACGACAAATGAGACGATTTTACCCAAAAACGCTCTTTAACATGGAATTTACAAAAGAAAGGGTAATATAAAGTAATAAGTGAACCATATATGATATCATAACAATGATTATGATTCTGGAATAAGTCAATGAAATTATTTAAATCATTATACAGGAGGTTCGGACACTTACAAAGCAAATCGGACCTAAGGTAAGGCAAAATCACGCAATCTCAATTTTTATCCAGGATTGTTTATACTTTGGAATTTACTGGGGTGCATTTTATCATCCACATCCATGTTTCCTCAATATGTAATATTTAAATCATTATACAATAGGTTATATCCAATTTTACCCTTCGGTGAGTTTTTTAGTAAAAGATATGAAAAAAACTTTTGTCATTTTCGTACGAGGTACTTTTTGACTTTTCCGAAAAAAGTACGAGAAAAATGTTTTTTTAACTTATACGACATGAATGGATTTTTAAAAAATTATTTCCAAGAAGCTTCCTTTACAAGATTTCAAGTTTATTTTTAATCACCTTCTTTTATTTTATAATTGTATGACATGTTAAGAAAGGAAAAGTGTTTTTGAAGTAGAAAGGATATTTTCCTCAAGAATGGAGTTCAAGAGTTTTATCAAAATTATTTTCCATCTAAGATAATATAGGGTTCTGTTTCTATCCATATTATTACATTGATTTGATTATGTTGTGATGGAATTATTTTATGAATTCATTTATCTTATATGAATTGTTTTATGATGTCACAATGTTTAAGAATCCCATTTTTATTACATGGGTTATGCAATGATGTATGATTTATGATTTTGTGGCACACATAAGAATGGTATCATTATGAGATGGGTGGGACCTATATCTCCCTCCAATGCATTGGGTAAAGAATTTATATCTCATTAGATAGACATGGTTGGAATGGCAGGATAAACCGGTTCAGTGAAACAGGACTGAAACGAGGAGTGAACTCGGTTCAGAAATGGACTTTGTCCACTAAGATAGTCTTGCCAATGAGTCTTGACTAATAAGAAATGATTCTCTATGATTATGTGTGTATGCCACAAAGTTTCATGTTTTATGTTATGATTATTGGGATTACATTTCACTACTATGATTTATCCCATGTTATGATATTATGATCTCTTTTGAAGGTTAAGATTTCCAAAATGTTATGTTCTTATGAATATGATGTGATTGATATTTCTTTTATTTACCCTTACTGAGCATTTGAGCTCACCCTTTTATGTTTTCATTTCCCCAGGATATAAAGAAAGGTTTTAGGTAAGAAAAAAAAGGGAAGAACTTTATGGGAGATGTTGAATATCTTTCACCACAATTAGAATATTATATTCCAATTTTCCAAAGACACTAAACTATTATGGTCCTTGTGTGTGTGTTTTTGTTATGTACTAAGTATTCCACAAAAGTAATGTAATTTCCATGTACATCAAGATTCGGGTCTCTACATTTTAAATTATTAAATATTTTATTAATAAAATAATTATGATTCTACAATTATAATATCATATCTAATTTCTTACCATCTAATCCATTGTAAAAAGTTTCGGTTGCTTGTGCGTACATGTGGACTACCACATCCACGAAACGATGTGATTCATTTTTCATTTTCTCTTTACATGGATGGTTATAATGATATATTTTATTAATATTCATCTAATATATGAAATAATAATTATTAAATAAAGGTGATTTTGTTAACTTTCATTTGTTCCATTCATCTAAAAGGGAAAATTGAATTCATGCATACGTACGGCTTACCATCTCCATGGTGTATTGCATTTTTCTCTCTATATTTTATTGATGAATATGCATATATATAATGATTATAAATGATATTTATTTCATTTTAAAAGTTTTATATATTAAGGAATAGTGATTCGAGTACAAGGAATATAACTATTGAGAAACAATTCTCATGAAAAATGAAACTGTTGATGGCCGGAAATGATGATTTTGATAAAGATTTAATAGTAAGTGGGTGTTAAAATTTTATAAGTGGGTAATATATGATACTATAAGAATATAATTGACATTATAATATTATTTTAATAAATTTAAATTTATATATATGAGGTTAAAGTTGTTTTAAGGAAATTCTAACTCAAAGTAAGGGTTTCTCGTCTCAAATTATCTTATTTGAGACTTAAGTTATGTTATACACATATCGTCCTTTATGAGTTGTATATACAGAAAATTTTAAATGTTATATAATTAATATACATTTTTTAATGATAATTATTGTTTCATTTGATGTTATTATTTTATAGTTATTATGCTTAAAAATTTTCCAAAGAGGTTAGGGATTTTTGTTACAATCTCATTGTTTACCGAGATTAATTATGATCGTGTTTATGATAATTGAATTTTACGAACTATATCCAAATAATAACTTTAATTTTATAATAATATGTTTATTTTTATATAATACATGTTTTACTTTCATTTTCTTTAATTTAATAACTTAGGTGACTTATAAAATATTTTTAATGAAAATCATCTTTATTTCTGTCTTCAGTTGAAAATCCATTTCTTCCACATCTGTGTTTTCTAAAAATATTTTCAAGAATGTTTTTAATATTCTAATTTGATTTTTTAAATTAATATTTACCCATTTTATATTTTAAAAAAAAATTAAAAGGAATCCTTCTTTTCATTTTTTTTAAATGGGCTACTCTTGGCTTTTTTACCAAAAATGTGAAAGAAATATTTTGTTTAACATAAACAGTATGAGTGATATTTCATTTTATCATTATCAATAGATGATTTTATTATTCATTAGAAAATTAAAAAGGATATTCTCAATGAAATTGTTTTTGTTAATATTTGGAAAAAATTTATATTTTAAAGAATTGATTTCAAAGTGAAATAGGTATTTTCTTCAAAAAATGATTCTATGATATTTTAAAGGAATTTGAAATCTATGATAACATATTTGGTGTTACTTATTATTTAATAGGTATATAATTCATTGATAAATTCCACATTATTTACTTGGATGGATTTTAATTATGATGATTTAGGTATAATTCTATGAAACCAATTTATTTCAAACTAGGTATTTATGTTATGATAGAAACTTTATGAAACCCATTTATTTCCATGGGTTATGCTATGATGAAATGATGAAATTATGATGAAACCCATTTAATTTAAAGTTTTTATCCCATGTTTAATTTTTTATGATCTTATGGAAAATATATATATAATTTTCATTATGTGATGGGTGGACACGGAATTATATCACCCTTCAATGAATTGAGTAAAAATATGAATCTCATGAGATAATAAGAACTAGAATGGGGAGTGATCCTAGTTCAGTAAGGGATTGTGTAAAGTATGGTAGTCTTTTGAGTGAACATTGACTAAGATATCATGGAATGGGTAGTAAACCGAATCCACCATGATATACTTAGAAGTGATCCTTGACGAAGAGAATGACTTACCATGCTTATTTCCATGACACAAACTTATATATTATGTTAATGTTACAATTTCAGGTATTATGTTCTTTGATTACTTTAGGATTCAGGTCTTATGAGCTACCATGATTTATTACATAAAAAATATTATCATCTATGATATTATGGGTGTGGTTTTTAAATTTTATGCTTATGTTCTCTTACCATTTTCTCATCGTATGCTTATGTGGTCATGGATATCTCCCTTGTTTACCCTCACTAATCATCATAGATCACCCTTATGTTTCCATTCCCCATGTTATAAAGAATGGTTTTAAGTATGATATATATAATAATGGTGCTAGTTATGATGAAATTATTGTGTGATGATGTTCATATCTAATGAACATGTTGTTTGTGTATCCATGTTTCCAAAGACACTTTACCTATACAATGTTGTCTTGGGAAAAGTTTTATGTGTTGAATATTCATATAATAAGATGTTATATATATTTTTGAAAAGTATGGGTCCCTATAATTTGTATCGTAGAACGGTTTTCTCACTTCTGTAAACTAAGATAAGAAAGCATTAGTGAGAACTTTTCAGATAATCCTAAGTATATGATAATTTCTTAATTTATGGTAAATAATGGTATGTGGTTTTTCTTAAAAACCTCCTTATCATGATATTAAAAGTGGGGTGGTTTTAAATTAGATTAATCTAGGGGTAATAACCCCTGAAAATAGTTGATTGAGTATATCTCAACCACTATTATAGTTTACAATGCATATGCCCTTACATCTCTCCAATTTTCACACTCATAGGCGATACACTTTGGTAAAATCACATTTTATTTTTGAACCATTATGAAGGATTTGAATATATTATGACTATGAATTACCTAGGTTAAACATAAGGATTCATATTTTAAAAAGTTTTCAATATATAGGCATCATATGAATGATTTTTCATGATTGATCACTTTGATCAATGATTTATGGTGGTCATTCTAACCATTTCGATTTTACTAATGGATTAAATATAGAGTGATAAATTTGATGTGGTTATAGGTATGCTCAAATATTGAAGTTCCATATTTGATCATTGTTATAAAAAATATTATATATCAATAAAATTATTAAGGACTGTTAATTCGTATCTTCAATGATTATATGTTGAATTAGAAGTTGAAACCTTAATGGTATGATGTTCTCATCCTAAGTCTATGATTATTCTCTAATTGAAGTTTGTTGGGATGTGCTTCTTGAAACTATTGTTATTATTTATCTAGTTGAATTTGATGTTATATTATGAAGGGATTGGATTTCTCTATATAATTCTCACCTAAATTTATGGTAAGTTAGGCCATGTTTTATATTTTGAACTTACCTATTATCATATATTAGTGAAATGATAAATATAAACTTTTGATGAAAATTGTATCCACTGTATGGGTCTTAAATCTAATTTAAATAGGGGTTTTCTCTCAGATGTTTTGGGACAAAATCAATAACAATGATATAACTATTGTATATGAGTTTTTTTATGTATTCCCAAAATATTTTCCTAGAATTCCACCAAATCCAGAAATTGAGTTTTCAATAGAACTCAAACCTGGTCCTACACCTTTCTCGAAGTCTACCTATAGAATTGACTAGATTTAGTTGTAGGAATTAAATAAAAAATCCAAGGAGAATCTTAACTAGTGATTCATTTGGACAATTGAATGGACATACGGTGTACCTATTCATTTTTTTATGAATGAAGATAGATCAATGAAACTATGCATGGATTATTAATAACATAACAAGATCACTATCTAGAAAAAGTATCGTCTACCCTGTATTGATGATTTTTTTTTATCAACTACGAAAATATAAATAATTTTCAAAGAGTGAAATTCATTCTTGATATCATCAATTGAGATTAAAGGAGGATTATATTCCTAAGGCAACATTCCGTATAAGTTATGGAATCTTTTAATTGATAGTGATGTTATTTTCTCTTACTAATTCCAATGTTATCTTCACGAATTTAATGAATTGTGTGTTTAGAGATTACATTCATCAGTTTTTTTTAGTCATTATTAATGATATTATTATATATTCAGTGTATAAGGAAACATATGAAAATCAATTGAGGATTATAAATAATACCCTAAAAAGGGATATGTTGAAAAAATAATTTGACAAGTGTGAATTTTAAATACAAAAGTATTCATTTTTTGGGTTATATATTCTCTACTGAGGTTATATTTGTGAATCCAACAATGATGAAAGTTATTGAACATTAGACCAGACCAATAATTATGACTAAGATCTATAGTTTTCTTGGTTTAGTTTTATATTATCAATTCTTTTTATATAATTTATCATGGTCATATTATCCACTCACCAAGTTAACTCATAATGGATCTAAGATCCTTCGGATAGATGAATATGAGGAAAATTTCAAGGAACTATAAAGAAGGTTATTTGGTGCACCTGTTCTGACACTACCCTATAGTGAAAAAGATATTGTGATCTATAATAATGAATATATTAAGGGAATAGGATGCATAATTATACATAATGTTATGTTCATATCTTATGCTTCAAAAAAATTGAAGGTTCATGAGAAAAATTACCCAAATCATGATTTGGAGTTAGCTATAGTAATTTTTCATTAGAGATGTGGAGGAATTATATTTATGTAAAAAATGTGTGACATTTATATTAATCATAAAATTTTAAAGTATATATTTACTCAAATAGTGTTTAATATGTTCCTGAGAAGATGGTTGGGTTTGATTAAATATTATGACTGCTTTATACATTACCACCCTGGGAAACTAAACAAGGTGGTTGATGTTTTGAGTCAAAAGGATCATGATAGCTTATCTATGATGTGGATAAAAAATTATCAAATATATCTAGATTCACAATGGATAGATCTAGAGATCATGAAGGAATAAGGAAAATATTTTCTTACCCAGATAAGTGTTTAACCATCAATCAAGGTAATGATTAAACATACATAGAAGTATGATGTAGAACGGAAAAATAAGTTGAGAAATTCTCTTCAGTTTAACCTTGGTTATGATGGAATAATAAGGTTTAGGAACTGTGTTCATGTCCTGTCAATACCAGACATGAAGAAGGATCTATTTGAATAATCTGGTAGTTCATTATTTTCTATTTATCCTAGAAGTACAAAGATGTATAGGTATTAGAAAGAGTATTTTAGGTGGGACAACATGAATAGATATATTAAAGAGTATATATATCAATAAATGGTTTGTCAGTAAATTAAATCTGTGATAAATAAGTCTAAGTGGATATTATAACCATTACCCATACTAGAATGGAAATGGGAAAATGTTATTGTTGATTTCTTCATCAGACTCCCCAAAATGTCTAAGGGCCATAATAATATTTGGGTTATAGTCAATTTCATTTTGAATTCAGTATAATTCATTTCTATTAGAGAATATTTTTATCTTTATCATATTTCGAGAATATGAATTAATAATGCGATATGATTTGTGTGAGTATTATGTTCAATTATATATAATCGGGATCTATGGTTTACCTCTATGTTCTAGAGAAGTCCTCAAAAAGATCTAGATATGGAGTTGTGTTTTAGTACTTCATATTATCCTTAGATAGATGGTAAGTATGAGAAAACAATTCAAATTCTACAGAATGTTTTGATTCATGTTCTATGGAATGTAATGGTGGTTGGGATTAGCACTTTCCTTTGGCCAAGTAATTTTTTATAAAAATATCTTTCACTCAAGGAATCAGATGACTCTTTATGAAATCCTTTATTGAAAAAATCTAATGGTATGTTACAACCATTATCCATAATAGAATGGAAATAGGAATATAATATAATTACTTTTTTCCAATATTAAGAAATTATTTTGGAAAAATTTAATTAATTTTTTAAAACATCATTTCAAAGTTAAATTTGATTTGAATTTTTGATAATTATATGTAAATATTAATTTTTTGATGAATATTAAAATTATTCATTTTTAGTAAAAAATTTCTAAAATATTTTATAAAGTGTGATTTTATTTTAAAATTATTTTAAAAGTTATATTAGTTTATTTATATTATTAAAAATATATTTATAGTCATTGTATTTAATTTTATGTATATTTCATTATAAAAAAATTGTAAACTTAATAAACCATTTTTTATCAAAACATATTTCTCATTGTGTTTTCTGAATTTAATTTAAAACTAATTTAGGTTAATTTTATAGATTAAATTTTATAAAGTGTATTAAATATTTAGAATCGTCATGTTCAAATTTTTTAAAGATTCTACTTTCATTTTTTTTCATAATGAATAGAAAAAAAGTACAAAATATCAAAAAAAATTAAGTCTAAAATGTGTTTCCTAAGGGTTAAACCAAGAGTTAAGGGTAAATTTTCTTATTAAACTGAAATAAACCCTTTTTTATAGCCATATTCAAACATCATACTCTTCTATATTTAAATATATATCCCTTTGGTATCATATTTTTAGAATTATTTCATTATATTTGATTCTTTTAAGAAATCTCAAGTGTGTCTTCTCCCACACTTATAAAAGGAAAACTATCATTTATCTTTTTTTCAGAAATTTTAGCCATATATATTGAACATAACCTACCCTATTGTCTTCTTTGAATTAATATAAATTAATCGAAGGTTTTTTATTCTTAAATGGTCATTCGAATTAACCTTAATAAAGGATATAAAGCAGGCATACTAAATATGAGGCAATCATCATGTCCCACCTATCTCAATTTATTTCATATTCTACCTTCGCTAAATCTACATTATTGATCATAAAATAATACATTAAGTATCCCAAATATTCTTAAATGTTATTATGATTATGGAACCACTAATATTATCCATGTACACCATCAAATGGGATGTAAAGGTGTTGCTCGTGCGTACGTGTGGACTACCGTCTACACATCATGATACAATTCATTTTCCATCACCATAATTCATGGATAGATTTTATTATGGGTTTAATTATTATAAAAGATATTGATACCATAATTATAATCATGAAATTATAATATCATATCTACCTTCTTACCATCCAATTTGTTGGAAAACGATAGCATTGCCCCTACATATACTTGAACTACAACCTCTATAAAGCAATGCGATTCATTTTCCATTACTAATTTAAAACGATATTAATAAGGATATATTTAATTCATATATGTCATATGTATGATGTAATAGTGAATATTTGATGTTTAATTTATAATATTATATTACTATTTCATGTATTACTAAACCTTCTTGTGTTAAATTATTATTACGTTAAATGGTAATAAATGGTTAAACAATGAAATTTTTTGTTTTTGTTAAACACGTCGTGGAATGGTAAAACACCCTATTAATACTCTGGAATATTCAATTAAAAATTTTCTGAGTTAAACACTGAGTAATAATTATTTTCTGAGGTCTTCAAAGCCTCAAGAAGGACAGAATAAAAAAATTAAATATATTAATTTAAACACGGGAAATTTATTAAAAAAAATTGAATAACTCCAAAATGGTCTATCATATGAGAAATTTGAGCATACTGTTATGTCTAAAATGTAGTTTTTACCCTATGAGTGGTATAGCATTTGAAAGTGCCGGAATTTTAGATGCCTCGCTTGTGAGATAAAGTTATTAAATAATATTTAATATATTATATATTAAAAATAATGAGATATCTCTCAAACGGTGAATTTTATGGGATATTTGAGACCACCGATGGGTTCAGAATGAGGGTTTTACCCTCAAAAAGGTATAACATTTATTAGCATTAGGCATTTGGATTCCTCGATCGAAAAAATAACCCTTTTTATGTTAATTAGTAATTTATTCAAATTTTTAAATAATAAATCATTAATATATCTCAAATCATGCATCCTATGAGAAATTCGAGACCCCCATTGGGTGCAAAACAAGGTTTTTACTCTATACAGGGTATAAATTTAATGCTCAATGGATTTTTGTTTCATTTAATTTTTATGTTAAATAAATACAATATTAATTAAAAAATAATTACATGAATTATTTATTCATGTTCCCCAAAACTGTAAACACATTTATTAATAATTCTAGATTTTAAAATAATTTTTTTCTTGAACATTTGGAATGGTTTTTGTTGTAATGATTTAATATGATAAATTTAACAAGTCTGCATTGATTTGTCTAATCAAAACAGTCTTGAATGAGGTGTTAGTAATTCCCACCTACATATGTGTTTTGGTTATTTTTAAATAGTAAAACCTATTGGGTTTTCTTCAATTGGTCGATCTTCCTTTGGTGCGATTATAAGGCCTTGATTCTTGGAGTTTTATCTCCTTCTATAGTAGCGAACGGGTGGGGGACCTCCAATTCACAACGAATATAAGGTCTATTTTAATTTTATTTATTTATTTCTTTTATTTTATTATTTGGTTCAATATTATCTATTCTATAAATTCTATTTTATTGACCATATTTACGCATTGTTAGTGTCATTGGACTCATCTTGATAAGAATAACCTAAATAAAATTTTTTATTTGAAGACAATGTTGTATTATTCAATCTGCATTTCCCCATTTTAAATTTTTTTTAAAATAAATTTATCAAAAGATAATTCTTAATAATTATTGAATTATAATTTCAACAACTTATCAAATAATAATATTAATTCAATTATCATATATAATTCTTAAATAGTTTTATCAAAGGACAATTTCTCTAATTTTAAAAAATATATATAGTTATAAGAAATTATTAAAGGATTGCTACACGGATTATTGTAAGATAGGTAAATAGTCATCGAAGATAATTATTATAGACAATTTGTTACTATAATACCATGGAATTACCATAGACAATTATAAATAATTATCAAATGATAATGATACCGGGTTATTCGAATAATAATCTTTTAAAAGTATCAACAAACAATTTTTGTGAAATTTTCAAAGAAAATTAGAAGGATTTAACAAGGAATAATAATTAATAATTATAAAGTGATAATTACAACAAATTATCATAAGGATATCGAGAAATGATAATTTGTAAGAAAAATTGTTAGAAGATAATTATTCATTTAATTAAATGGATAATTATAAAGTATTAATATTGAATTATCATAGGATAATTACATTTTTGTCAAAGGAAAATTATTATAATTATAAAATGATAATTTGAAAATTATCTAAGATAGATAAAATATTATTTCATGTAATATTTTTAATCAATAATTTGAAAATTATCTTAGAGTGATAAAATATTATCGCATGTTATACTTTTAATTCATAATTTGAAAATTATCTAAGAGCGGTAAAATATTATCACATTTAATATTTTTTAATCGATAATTTGAAAATTATTAAACAGTGATAAAATATTATCACATGTAATGTTTTTAATATATATTTTTGAAAATTATTTAGGAGAGAGAAACTATAAATGCCTAGATATTTTATTTCCTTTTGAAATAAAATAATTAGTTTTGCTTCTAGGAACCTGTGACGAATGTTGAGAATCGGTGTGTCGATGCTTATGATAATAAGGTTGTGAGGAGGTGTATTGAACCACATAGGGTGGTTTCTAATTTCCACTCACATCGATGACCTTGAGATATGTGGTTCCATCCCAATTATCCAAATTGATTATCCTTGAATTTCTTGATTTATTTCAATTGATGATTTAAATTCACTTGCTCAAATTTTGTCACAATTAAATTAATAATACCTTAATCTAGTGAACTGGGACAATTGAAATGGTTTTTGTAGAAAAATTTGGAAATCCCCCAATTCCATTTAATTAGGACATGTTTATAGAAATTTAAAATTTAAATTTTTTTATTTAAATTCAATTTCTCAAATTTTCATTCAATTAAATAGATAAAAAACCTGATTCCAATGAATATGGATATTTGATATAGTTTTGGCCTGGATATTTTAAAAATCCCCAATTATATTGAATTGGGTATGTTTAGGGAAATTGGTTGATTTATATTTTTTAATTTAAATTGTGGATTTCATGGAAAAAAATTTAATTAAATTTTTAATTATAATTGTGTGAATGAATCATGAAATGATGGAGTTGGTTTTGCATCGATTTAAAACATGTGAAAATGGGTTAATATGTTTTGATAGAAACCCATTGGTTTTATCTTGATAAAGAGGCATGTTTTTTTATTAAAACCCATTTTTGTTTTAAAAGGATAATTGACATGGAGATGAAAGAATGGGATTTAATTTAATTTTTAATAAGTATTAAAATAAAATACACATATTAGTTTATGTAAGAGAAAATTTAAGCCCTAGGTATTCAGTGAGTTATTTGGACACACTCTATGCTATTACAACATTATAAAAAATACATGCAGCACGTCACATCCCTGATAGGTTGGTGATGAGTCGCCTTTGTCCAGTGTCATCGAGACATGTGTATAGACATTTTTCTGAGTTCACTTAGAGAGTGATGAGTCATATAACAGGAAATACTATCATACATATTTTTCATATGAACATGTTACTCGTTTGTTATTTATATTTGAGATATAAATGTATGACAATATTTTAAACTACTTTACATGCCTTATGAAATTACATAAAATATTTTATGTAACTATTTTTATTTAATCCATTGTTTTAGAAATAGTTCATCATTTTTAAAATAATTTCTTAAAATATTTATCTTCATCATTTTCACTATATAGAATTATTCATTTATATTTTCTTTATAATGCCAAACCTATTTATCCTTAAAATTGTAATAATGTTCTTTGTTCATCAATTATTGGAATATCTTATAGAATCCTTTGTGAGACCCTATTGGGCTTTTAGCTCACACCTTGCTTCTGCCTTCGGGTTCTTATAGACTTCCTTCTTCCAGGTTCAAGCAAGGGGAGGGGATCACTTGGAGGTGGATCCAACTGTTAGCCCTCGGTCTTAGTGAGTTGTTTCCTTATGGACTTGGGTTGTGTTTCCCCTATTTTCATACTTTTGTTGTATTACTTTTGGTATTTTTATACCTTTTCTAATTCTAGTATTTCACTGCAAGTGGATTTTTTTTTTATATGCATATTGCCTTTTTTTTGCTTCCCCATTCTTGTAGAGAAGTTTTTCCCCATTGTATGTTTTATGATTCTAGGTGTTAGTCATCGACCCTTGGGGATCGAGAATTACCTTTAGTCTATTTCATGGTCATCTTTTTTATTGATTAATTTAGTCATTTAACCAGTTATCATTCTGGGTGTCACAATCACCCCCTTTAGAGCACAATGTTCATGTTGTGTAACGAACATCTCAACGTAGGTAGTGAACTACACTTAAGGCTGGGTTCCTCCACTAATTAGAACTACACAGTTAAGCATGCTTAGTATAGATTAGTTATCATGATGGGTGACCTTCTGGTAAGATTCTCATGGTGTGTGTGTGTGAGGACAAAGCACACTAGAATGGACATGTGTTGGCCTATGAGGACTATTATTAGTCAGATGACCTATTCAGGAATGTGGGTGGGCCCTAGGGTGGGGACCATGTGTCTGTAGAGAAACTCGAGGAACCTTGGCTACCATATTAAGGCAGGGTGTCTGCTCTGTTAGCAGAGCCCATTTTTTACATTTGGTATCACATGAGGTTTAGCTTTTTTGTTGAAGTTAGTATGCATTTGTGAAATCCTATCAGGACTTATGAGGTAGTGATGATTTTGTGCCTGTCCATCTCTCACTGTAATGAACCTTAATTCACCAAGGGTGGTTAGGGAAATATGTTTTCAGATGCAGGTCCAGTCTTTTCCCTATTGTTATTTGGTTAGAGTGAAATCCAAATCTTGTTTGTTCCTTCTATTGAGAATAATTTTTCTCTTTACTCAGTTTTATTGTTAATATAACTTCTCCCTATTGAATATTGATGTTGTGTAACAATATTCCCCAGAGAAGATGTGCGAATCAGATCAAGGAGGAGACTTATATTGAACCTCAGTGAGAAAATCATGTTTTGGATCCAAATATAGTTGAGGTGATTGTGCGTACTATCCAAGATTTGGGGAAGGCACCACCACCAATCCCCGTTCGGGCTCCAGTTGTGGATTCTTAGGGGGGATGTTTTTCAAAATAATTCTCAAGAGTTAATTCACCATTAACAACCTATTTTCATGTTATCTACAAATCCTAAACGTGTTGAGGAATGGTTGGGTAGGATTGAATGTCTTTTTGAGTTTTTGGAGACACTGGATGAGATCATGGTGAAGTGTGCCACCTTCATGTTGGATGGACCAAACAGGATATGGGGGGATACAATAGGGATGGAAAAGAAACATGGGGTCTTATAGTGGAAATACATTAAGGTTATTTTTTCTGGAAACTTCTATCCATAGTTAGTGGTGTTTTCCAGGGCTATGGAGTTTTTCAATCTTGAGCAGAATAAAAGAACTATGGAACCTATAAGTGTTTAGGGCACTTTCATAAGTTCAACCATAACATTTCCGCTCCATGTAATAGCACGAGATCATCAAAGCCTTCAATAACTAAGTGGATATCAAAGGATTCACATAATAAATGGTTTTCGCCACAGGCATCTGGAATAAAGCTTCTTCACATAGTTTATGAGTCTCCAGAGGAAGCTGATACTGGTACAGCAGCCGTGATAGGTATCATTACTATAGATTAGTATTTAGTGATTGTCCTATTTGATACTGGTGAATCTCACTCATTTTTTAACCCACACTATTTGTATTCTTAATCTTACTATAGATATTTTATTTTTGAAATTCATATTACTACACCCCTTGGCATGAGGAGGTAGGAGGGTCTCTATAGTCCTGCTTGTGTCTTCTCTCTATCAAATATCAAGCTTGCTTGGAGTTTTCTAATACTCGACATGATATCCATTTATCTTATATTCAGTATGGATTGGCTCGTTGTTAATAAATCTTATATTGATTGTTATCTTCAATTTCTCTACCTTACCACACCCAGTGGTGTGTTTTTTCTTTCAACGAGAATGGGACCCAAGGTCGAGCAGGGCCAAACCTTCTAATCTAGAGTTGGGGAAGGAAATATTAGTGTTTACGGCTGATTTGGAGTAGCGATCTCCCTCTTGTTGTCATTGATTTTCCCATTGTGTATCCTTCTAATTTTTTTGGTTTACCCCTGGAAAGAGAGGTTGATTTTTCCATTGACTTGATGCCCGATACTCAAATAGTTTCTTTTCCCTCTTACCAAATGCATCAAATTGAACTGAAAGAACTAATGTCTGAGTTGGAAAATCTTCTAGAGAAGGAATTTATTCAACCAAGTGTGTCACCTTGGGAGGCACTAGTTCTCTCTTCTATAAATGTTTATGGGTCTTTGAAATAATATCTTCTTGATATTATTCTTCAGAAACAAAACCTGGTTGATGAATTCTATAAGAATTAGTGACTCTATTTATGATGGGGAGACTGATGCCCAATAGTGGATCTCCAAAGAGGGTGTTCTGTGTTATCAAAACCATCATGTTACATCATTAGAAACATGGAGGGCTATAATACAAGATTTCCCCTAATTTCTAATGGGTTGTGTAGCCAGTAATCACTAAGACATTCTATGACTTGAAGTATCAGTTTTGGTGACCATGTATTCGTGAAGGTTTCACTCTGGTTAGTTCATTAATGGATTGGGAGTCAAGGGATGATATCTCCTTGTTTTGTGTGGTCTTTTGATATTTTTGATTAGTTAGGTAAAGTTATTTACCATTTATTACTAACACCTCAAAAGATGTTGATACATAATGTGTTTCATGAATCTTAGCTTGGAAAGTATTTATATGACCACTCTAAGGTTTTGAGTTGGCTTGATCTTGAAGTGGAACCTGTTTTTTCTATTACTAAATTACCAGTCATGGTTTTTGATTCTGAGACCATGGTATTTCAGGGGATCATGATACCTCTGGTCTATATGATATGGAATCATGGTTCAAATTATCATGAGATGTGGGAGAGAGATGCACTGATGAGAGAACTAGGGCCTTGTCTTTTTAATGTGGATGCTTCTTTATAATATTTATGGGGATTGAATGTTCCAATGGTGCGGAGGTTGTAACATCTTGTTTGTGTTTCTGTTATTACTTATGTTAAATGGGGGAAAATGTTTTATTAGTGAAAATTTGTGTTTTTTAACACATCACAAAATGTTAAACGCTCAATTGATACTCTATAATACTTAATTCAATATTTTCTGAGTTAAAAACTGAGTAAGTACGAGTTTCCATGGTCTTCAAAGCCTCATAGAGGATGGAATGAAATTATTAAATATATTATTTTAAGCATGGTCAATTTATTCATAATAATTGAATAACTCCAAAATAGTCTATTGTATAAGAAATATGAGCATAGTCTAATGTCTGAAATGTGGTGTTTACTATAGGATCAGTATATCATTCAAAATCAACAGTCTTTTGGATGCCTCACTCATGAGATAAAGCTATTAAATAATATTTAATATATTATTTATTAAAAATAATTAAATATCTCCCAAATGGTGAATCATTTGGGAAAACCAAGACCACCAATGTGTTTGAAATGAGGGTTTTACCCTAAATAAGGTATAAAATTTGTTAGTGTCATGCATTTGGATGTCTCGCTCACAAAAATAACCCTTTTATTTTAATTTTATATTTATTTTGATTTTTAATTAATAAATAACTAATATCTCTCAAACAGTGTGTCCTATGAGAAATTTAAGAACATTGTTGGGTCTGGAACGAGTTGTTTTCCCTAGATGGGGTATAAATTTAATGCACAAGGGATGTTTAGTTTTATTTAATTTTTATTCTAAATAATTAAAATATTAATTATAAAAAAATTACATGTACTATTTATTCATCTTCCCTAAAACCGTATCCCCATTTTTAATGATTCAATATTTTAAAATCATCTATTTCTTGAGTATTTCAAACAGTTTCTGTTGCAATACATTAATACGATGAATTTAACAACTTTGTATTTATTTGTTTGATAAAACGGTCATGAATAGGGTGTTCTTAATTCCCATCCCCATATACACTTGGGGTTTTTTTAAATTTCCAAACCTCTCAGGTTTTCTTCTGTTGGTCGATCATTTCAAATTTCAAGAAACCTAGATCTTCCTTTTGTGCGATCATAAGGCCCCAATTCATGGAGTTTTTCCTCCTTCTCTAGTGGTGAATGGGTGGGGTGCCTCTTGTGTGCAACGAAGACATGGTCTGTTTTTATTTATTTATTTATTTATTTATTTTATTATTTTTTTCAACCTTATCTCTTATATAAATTCTACGTTATTGATCATATTTATGGATTCTCAATGAAATTGGACTCATATCTACAAAAAGAACCTAAATCATATTTTTGATTTGAAGACAGGACTGTATTATTCAATCCACTTTTCTAAATTTTAAATGGGTTTTTTAAATAAATTTATCAAAAAAAATTATGAAGTATTATCTAATTATAATTGAAACAACTTATCAAATAATAATTTTAATGTAATTATTAGGGATAATTATTAAATAGTTTTATCAAAGGATAATTTCTCTAATTTAAAAAGATATATATAATTGTAAGAAATCATTAAAGGATGGGTACACTGATTATTGTGAGATAGGTAAATAGTCAACTAATATAATTATTAGAGATAATTTGTTATTATAATTGCATGGAATTACTAGCAATAATTATAAATAATGATAATGGGTTATTCAAAGAATAATCTATTAAAATCATCAAAAGATAATTTCGTGAAATTATAAAAGCAAATTACTAGGATTTTTAATGAATAATAATTTATAATTATTAAGTTATAATTAAAACTAATTATGATAAAGAGATTTAGAAATTATAATTCATCATAAATAGTTATTAAAATATAATTATTCATTTTATAACATGGATAATTATAAATTTATTATATAGAATAATCATAGGATAATTCAGTTTTTGTCAAATTATAATTATTATAACTATAAAATCATAATTTTAAATTTATCTAATAGTGATAAAATATTATCTCATGTAATATTTTTAATTGATAATTTAAAAATTATCTAAGAGAGATAAAATATTATCACTTGTAATATTTTTAAACGATAATTTAAAAATTATCTAAGAGAGATAAAATATTATCTCATGTAATATTTATAATTGATAATTTGAAAATTATTCATGAGAGAGAAACTAGTATCATATGTGGTATTTTATTTCTTTTTAAAAAAATATTTTGGTTTTGGTTCTAGGAACCTGTGAAAAACATCGAGAATTGGTGTGTTGATTCTTACAATGATAAGGCTGTGAGGATGTGTATTGAACCACCCACGATGGTTTATCACTTCCATTTACATCGATGACCATGAGGTAGGCGGTTTCATCCCGATTAGCTAAATTTATTATACATGTATTACTTGATTTATTTCAGTTGTTGATTTAAATTCAATTGCTAAAATTTTCTTTCAGTTAAATTAATAATACCTAAATCTAGTGAACTAGGAGCATGGAAATAGTTTTGTCGTGAATATTTGGAAAACCCCCATTTCCATTGAATTGGTTCGTTTTATGGAAATTAGAAAATTTATATTATGGATTTAAATTTAGTTTCTCAAATTTTATTTCAATTAAATTGATAAAAACTAGATTCTAGTGAATTGGGATATTTGATATGGTTTTGGCATGGAAATTTGGAAAACCCTCAATTCTATTTATTTGGGTGGGTTTATGGAAACTGGATGATTTAAATTGTTTAATTTAAATTATGGATTTGATGGAAATTATTTTAATTAAAATTTTGAATTTAATTATGTGAGTGAATCATGAAATGATGGAATTGGTTTTGAATGGATTTTAATCTTTTGAAAATGGATTAAAATGTTTTCATAAAAGCCAATTGGTTTTATCATAAAAAGAGTCTTATATTTTATTAAACCCCATTTTGGTTTTAAAGGGAAAACTGGTATGGAAATGAAAGAATGGGATTTGATTGTATTTTCAATCAGTCTTAAAATAATATCAAATCATTGATTATATAAGACAACATGCAAGTCTTAGGTAGTTAGTGAGTTATTTGGAAACACTCTACTCTATTACAATGTTCTAAAACATACATGAAATAGGTCACATCCCCGATGGGTTGGTGACGAGTCTCCACTGGATAGTGTCATTGGGACGTGTGTGTATACATTTGTTTGAGTTAACTTAGGGAGTGTGGAGTCCTATAATCAAAAATACTATCGTACCTGTTTTGTATATAAACATCTTTCCCTCATGTTATTTATATTTGAGATATTAATGTGTGGAAATGTTTTAAAATTCTTTACATGTGAAGTGCATTATGTTGCATTTGTTGTCAATGAGGCATGAAGTTGTCTTGGAATGAATGGAAGTCAAGGAATGTCACGATGTGAATGACAAAGGTTGTGATGGTGTTGGTGGTGAAGGAGAATGGCCATGGAACATAGAGGAATGTCACTTAGGAGATTCACTAAGTGGCATTGGAGAATATGGTTGAAACATTCTTCATTAAATCTGACGATTGTTGAGCTGCTCTATAAGTTCATAGAACTTGTATCAACTGGATACAAAGTCACAACACTTTTAGAAGACCATGAATTGTCTTCACAATGCATGAGGAGATGAAGAGAGCCATCCACAACTTCTAAGTGGATGAAGTGAGCTGAAGAAGAACATGTACTAATCCTTAGTGCATGACAATGTGAATGTGATCCAACTTGACCTCTAATTGGATCATTGAAGAACATTGAAGAATTATTTGATTCAGGAGCTTCGGTCGATGGAGAACCTTCAAAGAATTCACTCCTAAGTAATGAATACATGTTGAAGATAATGGAGGAATTCTAATGAAGAAGAAGAATAGAAATGTGGGAGAAGAGGAAAAATGTAGAAGGAGAATGGCTTAGAGGAAGGCTTGGAGTGGCTTGGCATTTGGCATTTTATATTGGGAGTACTTTATTTTTTAACAAAGTCCTATTCATTTCCTTTGCCAAAAAATATGGCCAGCCCGTGAGCACCTTGTGGGTTCAACCCCAAGGCTCATGTGGGCCTAAGGCGCCACGCCCAAGGGGGAACCCGTGGGGCGAGCTCAGGGCGGCAGGGGCGCACCCGCAGACACCACAGAGGCGCTGGGGCACGCCCGGAGGAGAGCAGTGTGCATAGTGGGCGCCAGTGGCGCGCCCGCAGGAAGCATGGTGGGCGCTAGGAGCGCGCCCGCATGGAGCATAGTGGGCGCAGAGCGCGACCGCAGAGAGAACCCGGTGCGGGGCGGCACCGGGAGGGGGGAAGTTCAACTGGCGAGTTGAAGGGAGCGGCTGAGTAATAAGCCGCGTGAAAACCGCTGAAGGATTCGATGTGGGACGCGCAAAAAATCCCGGGAGCAAATCTCTGCCGTCCGTCTCATCGCGCGCTTGATCTGCGCCGCACATCTGATCCGCGGCGCCGCGATCTGATCCAGGCCGTTCGAGATTATTCAAACGCCCGATCCAACGGCCCAGCGACCGTCTTCTTCCCCGAGCTCGCACGAAGCCTCCCCGCGAGCAGCCGCTGAACCAGAGCCTCCCCGACGACCTATTTCGAGTTCCCGGCCACCATTTTCAAAACCGAGACCTCCATTCGGCTCGTCTGGCCAGACTGAATACAACCATGCATAAAAATGGGAATGCATGCTATGTTTGGAAGAATTCGAAGAAGGCCGAGGCAAGAGGATCTGCCGAGGCTTTGAAGGGTTTATGGTTTGCATGGATTAGCCTAAACCAAAGGCCGTGCATGCGTTACAAGTCGCATGCACGTAGAGGAAAATAAAGAAGAAGGAAGCCGCGTGAAACAGAGAGTAAAATCAAGATTCGTAAAGATTTTGAAGATCCGAAGATCTCGGGATTTTGAAGTTAAAACACACGGAGGATTTGAAGCCTTCCTCGCCTATATAAAGAAGACCCGAGGCATGAATACGCTTGCTGATGCGCTGAAATTTTGAGAAGTCCCGTGAGAGCTCTTGAGCCTCGCGAAGAACTGAGCTGCGCGCCCCCTGCGCGGCAGTGAAGCCCGGAGCAAATCTTGCTTCGTGAGGTTCCTTTCGCGCATCTCTTGCGCGAAAGAGGTGAAGGAGAAGGGGAGTCCCCTGCGCGTATCCCTTGCGCGACAGGAAGGAGCCGAGCCGCATACTTGCACGCTCGAGTCTCTTGCCACCCTCTCTGCCCGCACACTTGTGTGGCAGGAGGAAGGAGCCCACGGCAGTGTTGCACCCTTGCACACTTGAGCCTTGCGCAGCTGCCCCTTGCACCCGAGGAGGTTTCACTTGCGCGGCCAAGTGATCCTTGTGCCTTGTGCTTGCGCGGACAAGAAGTGAAGATATGCCGCACCTTGCATGCCCTTGTGCATCTTGAAGACCTATGCGGCAGTGGGAGAAGAAGAATTGGCCGCACCCTCTTGCACGGCTTGCTTAAGGCAGTAGGGGTTCGGGTTGTGTGTGAAACAAGAAGGCCACCACATCTTGGGTGTGTGCAAAAACAGAAGAGGACCCGTAGCCTTGTGTGTGTGCAAGAAGAGAAGGGGCCGTGGGCAGTGTGTGTGCAAATAGTGGAGCAAGGCCGAGCCCTTGCACCCTTTGAGTGCCAAGTGGAGAAGAAGAACCCGAGGCCAAGGCTTTGAGCCTTGTGTGCAAAAAGAATAAGAAGAGGCCGTAGCCCTTGTTGGGTGTGCACACTTGAAGATTAAAAGAGAAAGATCAAATTGTGTGTGCAAAGCAAGTGGAAGAGGCCGTAGCCTTGTGTGTGCACACTATTGAAGAACAACTAAAAGAACACTAAAGTGTGTGTGTGCAACAAGAAGAGGAAGGTCACTACAAGTGTATGCTAAGTGAAGAATTTGTGTGTGCAAACTAAAAAAGTGGCCGAACCTAGGTGTGCACTAAAAGTGAACACACTTAGAAGAAGTTGAAAGGAGGACATCCACACTAAAGTAGAACACACTCTAAGTGTGTAAAAAAATTGGATAAAGTGTGTGAAGTTCAGAGAAGGTGTGTGCTATAATTGATTACACCCTCTGTGGGTCTACTGCACCAAGAAGAGGACAGGAGAAGTGCATGCGTGCATGCATGCACGTGCACACGTGAACAAAGCCAAATCAGTGGTGTGCATTTGAGTTGTCCAAGACCAGGAGTGAGACTGAGCCAGACTGAAGTTAAAGAGATTGGTTGTCTGAGTTTTCAGTAGATTGAGAAGACCCTGATCATCACAAGTGATCAGAGGTACAGAGCAAGGCCAGCAGCCTTTATCCCAGGCTGCTGAGGATACTTGAAGAACTTAAAGTGAAGAAGAGCTACTCGTGTGACTCGAGGAGCCAGGAGAAGACCCTGTGGGACTCAGGGAAAAGAAGTCTTCAGTGGGATTCTGGAGCAGGCCAGTGGGACTCTGGTAACACTGTGTGAAGCAGTATAAAGACCCTCCTGTGGGACTCAGGAGAGATACGGTGGGAAGCTGTATCGACCATTGTAATACTAACAGATTATAATGGGAGAATCCATGCTTGGAGAGCATGGCAAGGATGTAGGCCTTTGGTGCCGAACCTTGTAAATCCTTGTGTCCTGTGCCTTTTCATTACTGCATTATCCGGGAAAGGTTGAGAGATACAAGAAGAGTGGATCGAGGCTTTAACCAGCCATAGAGGTTTAATTGATAAGAATCAATTAGTAAAAAAATTTAAGGGATCACTGATTCACCCCCTCCCCCTCTCAGTGATTCACACTAATCTGGGCACTTCAATTGGTATCAGAGGGAGGTTACCTCTAAAACATCCAAGGAAGTCTTTATGAAGTGCAGATTTGAGGAAACGAGCGACCAGCCTTAAAGGGAGATATCTGCCAAGACTCAGAAAAATAGAAAGAAGAAACAGGCCAAGAAGATGAAGAAGAAGGTTGCTGCAATCAGAGAAACTCCTTCTATGGAAAGAAATGTGAAAGTCACATCAGATGACAATTCCTTTTATCATTCTTCTGATGAAGCATGTCCTAGCTGTGATGAAGTTGAAACAATGAATGATCTTCAGAGTGCACTCAAATATCTTCAGAAGACAGTTCCCATGGAAGTGGCAAAGTGTATAGCTACAGGCATCCATGATCTTCATGAAGAAAAATCACAGTTAGAAGAAGAAGCCAATGCAATGGAAGATCAATTGGCTAAAAGGGTTGGCATAACCAACACTCTCAGAAAGCTGGTAAATGCCAAAGATGAAACAGTATCTCTTTGCAATGAAAGATATGAAGACACTGCTGAAGAATTGCAAAGAAGCCTTTCTGAGAAAGAATTCTTTAAAGTAATGGTCAAAGAAGTTTTCCATGCACTGGAAAAGAGGCACAAAGTGTCAATGGTTGTCAAAGATGCTCAACTAGAAGACAAAGTCAAAATGGTGAAGGAGCTGGACAATTCATTGCAAGAATTGAAGAAGGTGCATGAAGACCAGATGAAACAACTGGTGGAGAATTGGGAAGGAAGGCTAAGAACTGTTGAGGATGAGAAGAACTCCCTTAACATGAAATGCTTAGAATTGGAGGTGATATTGACAAATCAGCAATCACCCAAAGCCAAAGCCTCCCAGTCAACTGGAAGAAGACATGTTGCTACTCAAGTATGCCTTGAGAAGGATGATTCTAAAAGAAAGACTTCCTCTAGTGAAAGTGCAACAACTGCTAACAAGAAGGTACCATCCATACCATCTTGTACTCATGTTTCTAAATGTGTTTCCATAAAAAGTGCAGGATGGAAGAATGAATCCAAACAAATATGGATGAAGACAGTAAAGAAGCAGAGCTCTCCTGAAACAACACAACAAATCAAGAAAAGTACCCAACAATCAGAAGGACTGAAGAAGTCAAGATTTGTGGGTCAATGTTGGTGTTGTAACAAGTATGGTCATTGTGCAAAGGATTGTTGGTACAATCCACTGAATGCCAAAGCACAGAGGAAGCCCATGCCTAGGGGGAGCAAGCTAGAAGAAAAGAAGCAGCATCCACAGGTCCAGAGACATCTGTTTACTGCAAATAGATTTGGATTACTTGACAACATCTGGGATGATTGCAAAAGTGGTCAAAAAGATACATGTCAATCTCCAACTGTATCCAGAGCTCAAAAGAAGAAAAGATCACAGAACCTGGCTAAGAGAGATTCCTTGGGAAGCAAGAAGAAAGTTGAAAATGCTCCCAAGAAGGTTTTGAAAGAGGAAAAGAAGTCCTTGGAGTCTAAATCCAAGAAGGGTGATGCATCCAGAAGGACCACCAAGAAATGCTTCTACTGTGGAAAGAAAGGACATATCATGGATCTTTGTAAAGAAGCCATGAAATTAAATAGAAGCAGACTGGACTCAAAAATACAATCAATCCAGAAGAAGAAGAAGGGATTGATTGAAAACAAGTTGCCTAAGAAAGGTAGCTTGACAGCATCTAAGGAACCATGTGGAACTTCCAGAACTGGGGCCACTCTTCCAAATGATTTACTTGTCATATGGCCACATCAGTTGCAACTTGCCAGAGAACTACAAAGAGTTGAAGATGAAGCTCTGGAAATTGCTAAAGCAAAAGGGAAGAAGAAGATTTCACATGAAGATGTTTTGAGAACCACACCAGCACAATCATCAATGAAGATCAAATGTGCAAGTGTGAAGAATGGTGAAAATGGGACATCTCGGTTGAGAGAATCTTCTCAACCTTGTTGTTCACATTGATGAACCAAGGAGGTTCCATCTTATTCCCTTACACATTGGTATTTACATGTGCTAACATTGTAGGGAATTGAAGATGATGATCATTCTCATCTGGAGGATGGTTTGGACAGAATGGAGTGCACCCCTTGAGGGGGAGCCTATCTGAAGAAGATGGGATTCTAAGATTTAATACCATCTTGAGAAAGTGAAGGTATTCCAATCATGCTTTCATCCCTTGTTTCTTAATTGAGTTTATCTTGACAATTAAGGGGGAGTATGGATTGAAGACAAATGGATGAAAGGGGGAGCTTTATCATTGCACTGAACTTTCTAATGAGTTTTGTGAAGTATGTGCAGGATTTAGCAATTCATTGTTATATCTGAAAAATTTTCAAACCCCTAAGCATGATCTCACATGTGTAGAGAATTATGGACAACATTGAGTTCCTTGGTTACATCACTCTTGTTTTCTACACCGGATTAGCCCAAGTAGACTTAGAGTTGATCTACTAAAGGTTCTTTGCTAAAGAAGAACATGTGACATCATCCCTCTCTCAGTGTTTTTTTTAAGAAAATACTTTTCAAAGGGAGGAAGATATTTTTGAAAGAGAACCACACCACACCTTTGCATTTGATTGCCAATAAGGGGGAGAAATATTGGCACACATATTGACCCATTCATATGTGCTGAAGGAGTGTATTGACAACAAATACAAAGGGGGAGATTGAAGTGCATTATGTTGCATTTGTTGTCAATGAGGCATGAAGTTGTCTTGGAATGAATGGAAGTCAAGGAATGTCACGATGTGAATGACAAAGGTTGTGATGGTGTTGGTGGTGAAGGAGAATGGCCATGGAACATAGAGGAATGTCACTTAGGAGATTCACTAAGTGGCATTGGAGAATATGGTTGAAACATTCTTCATTAAATCTGACGATTGTTGAGCTGCTCTATAAGTTCATAGAACTTGTATCAACTGGATACAAAGTCACAACACTTTTAGAAGACCATGCATTGTCTTCACAATGCATGAGGAGATGAAGAGAGCCATCCACAACTTCTAAGTGGATGAAGTGAGCTGAAGAAGAACATGTACTAATCCTTAGTGCATGACAATGTGAATGTGATCCAACTTGACCTCTAATTGGATCATTGAAGAACATTGAAGAATTATTTGATTCAGGAGCTTCGGTCGATGGAGAACCTTCAAAGAATTCACTCCTAAGTAATGAATACATGTTGAAGATAATGGAGGAATTCTAATGAAGAAGAAGAATAGAAATGTGGGAGAAGAGGAAAAATGTAGAAGGAGAATGGCTTAGAGGAAGGCTTGGAGTGGCTTGGCATTTGGCATTTTATATTGGGAGTACTTTGTTTTTAAACAAAGTCCTATTCATTTCCTTTGCCAAAAAATATGGCCAGCCCGTGAGCACCTTGTGGGTTCAACCCCAAGGCTCATGTGGGCCTAAGGCGCCACGCCCAAGGGGGAACCCGTGGGGCGAGCTCAGGGCGGCAGGGGCGCACCCGCAGACACCACCGAGGCGCTGGGGCACACCCGGAGGAGCGCAGTGTGCATAGTGGGCGCCAGTGGCGCGCCCGCAGGAAGCATGGTGGGCGCTAGGAGCGCGCCCGCAGGGAGCATAGTGGGCGCAGAGCGCGCCCGCAGAGAGAACCCGGTGCGGGGCGGCACCGGGAGGGGGGAAGTTCAACTGGCGAGTTGAAGGGAGCGGCTGAGTAATAAGCCTCGTGAAAACCGCTGAAGGATTCGATGTGGGACGCGCAAAAAATCCCGGGAGCAAATCTCCGCCGTCCGTCTCATCGCGCGCTTGATCTGCGCCGCACATCTGATCCGCGGCGCCGCGATCTGATCCAGGCCGTTCGAGATTATTCAAACGCCCGATCCAACGGCCCAGCGACCGTCTTCTTCCCCGAGCTCGCACGAAGCCTCCCCGCGAGCAGCCGCTGAACCAGAGCCTCCCCGACGACCTATTTCGAGTTCCTGGCCACCATTTTCGAAACCGAGACCTCCATTCGGCTCGTCTGGCCACACTGAATACAACCATGCATAAAAATGGGAATGCATGCTATGTTTGGAAGAATTCGAAGAAGGCCGAGGCAAGAGGATCTGCCGAGGCTTTGAAGGGTTTATGGTTTGCATGGATTAGCCTAAACCGAAGGCTGTGCATGCGTTACAAGTCGCATGCACGTAGAGGAAAATAAAGAAGAAGGAAGCCGCGTGAAACAGAGAGTAAAATCAAGTTTCGTAAAGATTTTGAAGATCCAAAGATCTCGGGATTTTGAAGTTAAAACACGCGGAGGATTTGAAGCCTTCCTCGCCTATATAAAGAAGACCTGAGGCATGAATACGCTTGCTGATGCGCTGAAATTTTGAGAAGTCCCGTGAGAGCTCTTGAGCCTCGCGAAGAACTGAGCTGCGCGCCCCCTGCGCGGCAGTGAAGCCCGGAGCAACTCTTGCTTCGTGAGGTTCCTTTCGCGCATCTCTTGCGCGAAAGAGGTGAAGGAGAAGGGGATTCCCCTACGCGTATCCCTTGCGCGACAGGAAGGAGCCGAGCCGCATACTTGCGCGCTCGAGTCTCTTGCCACCCTCTCTGCCCGCACACTTGCGTGGCAGGAGGAAGGAGCCCGCGGCAGTGTTGCACCCTTGCACACTTGAGCCTTGCGCGGCTGCCCCTTGCACCCGAGGAGGTTTCACTTGCGCGGCCAAGTGATCCTTGTGCCTTGTGCTTGCGCGGACAAGAAGTGAAGATATGCCGCACCTTACATGCCCTTGTGCATCTTGAAGACCTATGCGGCAGTGGGAGAAGAAGAATTGGCCGCACCCTCTTGCACGGCTTGCTTAAGGCAGTAGGGGTTTGGGTTGTGTGTGAAACAAGAAGGCCACCACATCTTGGGTGTGTGCAAAAACAGAAGAGGACCCGTAGCCTTGTGTGTGTGAAAGAAGAGAAGGGGCCGTGGGCAGTGTGTGTGCAAATAGTGGAGGAAGGCCGAGCCCTTGCACCCTTTGAGTGCCAAGTGGAGAAGAAGAACCCGAGGCCAAGGCTTTGAGCCTTGTGTGCAAAAAGAATAAGAAGAGGCCGTAGCCCTTGTTGGGTGTGCACACTTGAAGATTAAAAGAGAAAGAACAAATTGTGTGTTCAAAGCAAGTGGAAGAGGTCGTAGCCTTGTGTGTGCACACTATTGAAGAACAACTAAAAGAACACTAAAGTGTGTGTGTGCAACAAGAAGAGGAAGGTCACTACAAGTGTATGCTAAGTGAAGAATTTGTGTGTGCAAACTAAAAAAGTGGCCGAACCTAGGTGTGCACTAAAAGTGAACACACTTAGAAGAAGTTGAAAGGAGGACATCCACACTAAAGTAGAACACACTCTAAGTGTGTAAACAAATTGGATAAAGTGTGTGAAGTTCGGAGAAGGTGTGTGCTATAATTGATTACACCCTCTGTGGGTCTACTGCACCAAGAAGAGGACAGGAGAAGTGCATGCGTGCATGCATGCACGTGCACACGTGAACAATGCCAAATCAGTGGTGAGCATTTGAGTTGTCCAAGACCAGGAGTGAGACTGAGCCAGACTGAAGTTAAAGAGATTGGTTGTCTGAGTTTTCAGTAGATTGAGAAGACCCTGATCATCACAAGTGATCAGAGGTACAGAGCAAGGCCAGCAGCCTTTATCCCAGGCTGCTGAGGATACTTGAAGAACTTAAAGTGAAGAAGAGCTACTCGTGTGACTCGAGGAGCCAGGAGAAGACCCTGTGGGACTCAGGGAAAAGAAGTCTTCAGTGGGATTCTGGAGCAGGCCAGTGGGACTCTGGTAACACTGTGTGAAGCAGTATAAAGACCCTCCTGTGGGACTTAGGAGAGATACGGTGGGAAGCTGTATCGACCATTGTAATACTAACAGATTATAATGGGAGAATCCATGCTTGGAGAGCATGGCAAGGATGTAGGCCTTTGGTGCCGAACCTTGTAAATCCTTGTGTCCTGTGCCTTTTCATTATTGCATTATCCGGGAAAGGTTGAGAGATACAAGAAGTGTGGATCGAGGCTTTAACCAGCCATAGAGGTTTAATTGATAAGAATCAATTAGTAAAAAGTTTTAAGGGATCACTGATTCACCCCTCCCCCTCTCAGGTATTCACACTAATCTGGGCACTTCAACATGCCTTATAAATTTACATAAACTGTTTTATGTAACAATTTTTATTTAAGCCATTATTTTAGAAATATTCCATAATTTTTATAATCATTTCTTAAAATATTTATTTCCATCATTTGAACTATATAAGATTATTCATTTAAATATGATTTATAATTCCAAACCTATTTATCTATAAAATTGAAAACACTTTATTGGTTAATCTATTATTTTCATCGATTATGGAATCCTTGTTGAGACCCTACTAGGATTTTTATCTCACACCCTACATTATCCTTCAGGTTTTTGTAGGCTTCCTTCTTCCTGGTTCGAGCATGGGGAAAGGATCACTTGGAGATGGATCCAGATATTGACCCTCAGTCTTGGTGAGTTGTGTCTTTAGGGACATTGGTTGTGTTCCCCTATTTTCGTACTTGGTTTTTAGTACTTTGATATTTTTATTCCTTGTTTTATTCTCATAATTCACTCCCAATATAGTTTCTTTTTTTATTCATACTACATTTTTTTCATTTTCTTCCACATTCATGTGGAAAAATCATTCCCACTTGTATTTTGTATTATGTCAGGTGCATGTCATCATCTCTTGGGTATCTGAAATTCCCTTCGTGTTATGTCAGGGTTAGCTCAGTTATCAGGTTATGAGGGTAACCAATCTGGTTCGTCACATAATTACTATTTATATTTCTTTAATTACAACAATCAAAAAGTCAAATCATTGTTCATGTGTGTGTACGGATTACAGTATTTATAAACGATGTGATTCATTTGTATATATCTATCTTTTATAGATGAATATAAATATAAATATAATGATTATTAATGGTATTTATATAATTATTAACATTACGGATATTATGGAACCATGATCAATGTACTAGTGCTGGAACTTCCAAAAAAATTTCTGGAAAATTGAAATAGTTAACAGCTAAAAATAATAATTTATTTTAATGAATTATAAACAAATGGGTGTTAAAATGTTATAAGTGAATAATATAAGATATTATAAGTATGTAAATTAATATTTTATATAATTATAATAAATATACATTTATCTTTTGATAGTTTTAGAATCGTTTGAAGGAATTTGAACTGGAGATATGGGTTTATCATCTCAAATTGTTTTCTTTATGACTTATGTTATGTTATGAACCTATATTATTTTAAGTGGTGTATACACTTAAAATAAGAATATTTATATCAGTAATATCCTTATGGTCATGATATTTTAATGTTTCATTTTATTTTATTATTTCATTGTGATTTCATTTCAAAATTTACCAAAGTGGTTAGGGATATATTTTATAATCTAATTGTTTATCAAGATTGTTTATAATTAAGTATCTAATAAGGAAATTTTATGACTTGTATCTCAATAATTACCTAAGTTTTATTATCATTTTGTTATTTACTCAGAATAAATGTTTTCTAGTCATTTAACTCCTTTTAATAACTCAATAGGTTGAAAGAATTTTGTTAAAAAATATCGACTTTATTTACACTTTGGTTGGAAATATGTTTATTTAATTTCGATGTTTCCTAAAAAAATTTCAATATTTTATCGATATCATTCTATTATTTTTAAAATTAAACTTTACTCATGTAATAATTTTTACAAAATCTTTTAAAACTAATCTTCTTTCCATTTTCCCAATTTGGGAATTTTTACTTTTTTACTGAAAATGTGTATAAAACCTTTGTTTTAAACATACATGATATGAATGAAATTTCCCACTATTATTTATACAGATAAAATTTAATGATTCATTTATATTTTTACAAGGTTCATCTCAAATTAAAATAATTATTAATATTTTGGAAATTTTTTATTTTAAACAAGTGATTTCAAAGTGAAAAGGGTATTTTTCTCAAAAAAATGTTACAGTGATCTTTTAAAGAATTTTTTATCTATGATAACATCTTCGATATTACTTATGATTTACGAGAGATATGATCCAATGATACCATCAACTTTATTTATTTAGATGGATTTTGACTATGATAACGTGGAGATATTTCTTTAAAACCCATTTATCTCTTATATATTAAACAAGTCATTATGGAACCATTATGAAATCCATTTCTTTCTTATAAGTTATGCTATGATTAATTGTTGAGATATTGATGAAAATAAATTTCTTTACATGGGTTAAGATATGGTTAATTTTTTATGGTCTTCTGTAACACATATTAATGATTTTCATTATGTCTAATGTTGCCCATAATTATATATCCCTCCAATACATTAGGTAAATATGGATATCTCACGAGATAATAAGTAATAGAATGGGGAGTGAACCAAATCCAGAAAGGGAATTTGTCCATTATGGTGGTATTGGGAGTGAACCATGACTAAGGTTATAATGGAATTGGGAGTGAATCCAATTAACCATGATAGTCTTATCAATGATCCTTGATTAATGAAATTGTTTTCCATGCCCATGTGCGTTACAAAACTCTTTACCTTATTCCAATGTTAGGCACTCGTGGATCATGTTCTTTAATTAATTTATGATTTATATCTTATAAACTAAACATATTTATGACATAACTCAAGATTATTATCTATGATATACATAGTATAGTTTTCAAGTGTTATGTTCATGTTGTCATGTCTTTTTATCATGTTATTTTATAGTGGTCATTGATATCTCCCATTTTTTCCCTTAATAAGCATCCAAGCTCACCATTTCTTATGTTTCTTATACCTAGGTTATGAATATTGGTTTTAAGTATGATATATATAACAAGGGTTATATTTATGAAGTACTTAGTGAGATATGATGTATATCTCTTTTAAACAAGTTGTTTATGTATCCATGTTTCCAAAGTCGATATACCTATAATATTCTAGCATGGAAAGTAATATTATGTATTTAATATTCATCTAATAAGATGTGATATTTATGTATAAAAATTATGGGTTTCTATATATGGGTTTATTACATGGTAAAGAGGACCACACCATGATTATGTCCTTTAAATGTTATTTGGGATTTATTATGTATTTCATTTGTGTAATTTATTGAGGGAGTTTGTCCAATTCATTACAGGTGTGTGTTTTGTTGTGATGGGAGTTGTATGGGAATATCCATTCAATGGGGATAGTATATGAATGAATTTTTCATAGTGATTATGGTATTCTAGGTTCTACCTATTAGAGGGACACCAAACCATGACCAAGAGGGTCACACCATGATGGTTGTCAGAAAGAGGTACTGCGCCTTGACCAATATAGCCACATCATCTGGTGTTCATCCAAGATTAGTAATTTTTTGATTCTCCATTTATACCCTTATCGACATAAAGTATCATTGGAATTTATTTTTCTCTCATTAATATATTTCTACCTAAAGATCTATAGGGGTGACTCTCATCCTTGATTTCATGATCATTAACATTATAATCAATTCTAAGTGGATTTATTCAAGTTTAAACATTTTTTCTCCTCTTTTCCTCTTCACCTCTTGTATATTTTCTTCATCTCACCATGTATCCATAGTAGTAAAACCATAGGTTAAAATTATTCCTTAGCCCTATTATTTTTCAATTCTAGTTCTCATTATTGTTATTTTTAGACCTAATATATTATTATTCATCTAAGGAAACATGACTTATTTGGTTGTATGTTTGTATTTTTATGAAATTACATTATTTAATATGTCTTGAAGTGGTTTATGTTTTTTTAAATCTGGTTAAACATATATATTATACCCTTTAATGGTTTTATAAATGTTTTAAAATGTTTTATTTACATGGAATATAGGTTTTCAAATGAGTTTATAGTATTAATTTTTGAAGTAAATTTTTTGTATTCCACGTGTTTGTGAAAATCCCAAAAATATATTTTTTTCAAATGCATTTAATGTAAAAATGAGGTTTATATATCCATTTTTATTTCTAAATAATGAAACTCACATTTTAAGGGGGATTTCAATTAAATATTTTTTTTGTTTTCAAATGACACTTAAGGGAGAAAAACATTATTTTTAAAATTGTTGAACATGGTGTGTATTTTTTATCACATTTAATTTCAAGTGGGATTTAGAGTCCTAGTTAGGAAAATATAAAATAGTTTTTCCTGATGTTTTTTATCGACCTCGATTTTTCACCTCTATGTGATGTCATATATAGGTTTGTTTCCTTATGAGAGGAATTTAACCATTATTATATGGTTATTATTCCAATACATTGGGTTATTTCATGATAGATTTTTTTAGGGGAGATAATATTTATTTTTTATTTTTTATTTTTTATTTAGGTTATGATAGTACAACTTGTTTTTCACCTCCACTGTGATTGATGTCCTAGAAAACATTGAGAAATTAGGAACAAGATATATAGCAGTGATATATTAGTCTAGATTGTAACTTAGTGATTCCAAGAGTGATAGTTTGGTGGGTCTGTTAGGTTCACTATAGATCAGTCGATTCATAGGTTCTCTACAGGTGAGTGTTATGATCATTTTATGTTAACTCCTAGAAATTTTCCCATAAATCCCATTCATTTAATGATAATGTTACCAAATTTACTCTCATTGTAAACATTATTTATATAACCTTAAACTCATCTTGGTTTTTTGGAACCAATTTTCTTATTTTTTTTATTTATATTATGCTTTATTGATATAATAGTTTTCAATTAATATTTAAACATTATTTCTTTTATGGTGAGGTTAAATTGTCATATTTTTATGAAAGGGGAGTTTTTGGAAAAAAATTAAGAATATAAATTGATTTTTTTTTTAATTTATATACTTAAAGTGAATTTTTTTAATAATTTAAGGTTTTTTCTTTATACTCGTTTCATTTGGAAAAAATTAATATATAAATTATGTTAAAACTTCCATTTATGAATTATTTTATAAAAATAAATTTCATGGAATCTTTGGTGAAATACTACTAGGTCTATTTATATCACATAAAATATCTAAACATGTAGGTGCTTTGTTGTTATGTTTCATACAAATCCTAGGTTATTATCTCATATTTAATTTCATTATTTTAATCCAGTTGTGAATTTTTTTGATTTGGTGGGTGACCATGGGTAACAAGGATATGTTTTATCTATGTCTCCAATTTTTGGTTTTTTTCTGGTTTTTCTAGTATCTAATAATTTCTCTTAGTGTGTTTTATTGTTGTAATTTTATATTTTAGTTATCATGTTGTATTTAGAATTTATATTCTTTGTACCAGTTCATGTTATGTATAAAGTTGATATTTTATATGTGAAATTCAGTTCTTTGGGGTTTTTTATAATTATTAAACTATGTTTGGATTGTATATTTATTTGTATCCACTTAATTCTTAAGAATATAGTTTTAATTTATTGATGTTCCATGTCTATTTCTTGGTAGACATTGTTTCTAATTTATTATTAGTATTATAGGATTAAAAAATATCCAACTTGATTATGTTTGAGGACCTAGTTCTTGTATCTATCATTTGGTGATCGATAACAAGCTTCGGGAATTATGGAATGTTGAATTGAGTGGCATGGACAGTTGATCTAGTCAGATTCATTACAAAATTGTATCATTGCACCCACTTTTTATTTGGGTGAATCATGGTAGTATAAATATATTACTATCTATTGTTAGGATGTTGGCCATGATTTAATTAATAACATTATCTTTCATGATGAAACCTGATTTTCCATGTAATTTTATGTTCAACTCTCTATTTTGGATTTTATTTTTGATTATTTTAATAATATTTTTATTTCCATTGAGTTATATCATATAAATTGGGGGTTTCATTAAGTATTGTGCTGAATTTTTGAAGGAATGAAAGCTAAAAAATTAGTTCACATGACCTATAAAACTATGTGGAGCCAATGAACATAGTCTCAGAAACCTCTCAGAGGCTTCCAAATGAAAATTACATGGTATTCCAAACTATATTTATAACCCATGCATTGTTATTTATACCTCCATTCATTTATGTTTAGAACTATTTTGATTTTAAATTCCCATATAGTGGTTTCCATTTATTATAGATAGATTAATGATGGTTATGATAATGTTTCAATTATGTTTGGGTGAATTTTTATTAGGGTATGACATTATATTTTTTTATATATGGCCATTTAAAGATCATTCTGATGTAAAAATAGGATTATATGAGATATTTTCTAATTAAAAAAAGATTTTATGGAATTAATAAAATGCTTCCAAAATTAGTCGATTTCACTATTGAATTATCAAAATATTTTTAAATGAATGTGGGTTTTTTTAATGTTTTAAATTCCCTAGTATGGGATTTTGGAATTTAACTTAAGAAAATTTTGTAAAATAGTATTTTATCTAGTTTTCTAAATAAGATAAAATTTATTCAATGTGTTAATAACATTGTAAAATGAGTTTTTATAATCTTCCTAATATTTTTTGGGTTTTAATATGAAAGGAATTATTTTAATGTGTATTGATTTGGTAAGATTGTGCTTTTGGATTTATCCCTTGGTTTTTTAGACTGTTTGATTTGGTTATAAATAATTATTTTATTGAGTTCATATTTCATAATACATATATATTATTCTTCCAATCAATTTCTTGATGTAACAAAGAAATCATGTCTCTAGGGATGATTCTTGAGGATATTCCTCTTGTTTTTTGGGATGTGACTCTTAAGGTTATTGTCTCTAACTAGACTCAAAATAATGTTTTGGATATGAAACCTACTTTCCCCTCAATCCCCATTTAGGTATTATTAAATCATCTACTATATGATTTAGGTGGTGATGAAGGTAAACATGATATATTTTAGTGTATATATAGAATTGAAATAAATCATTAACACTCTGGAAACTTATAAAAATTCAATGACCAAAGATATTGTGGTATTTTTTGTTCAACAAAGCTAAGTGTGCTGGATGAATTTATTCTCATATTAGTTTCACAATGAAATGTATTTTGGAATTAATCAATATAAATTTTATTCAGTGTAATTATATTGAGGATATAAAGGTGGACAAATCCATTGAAATCATGAGGCTTCATCGGGGTGAGAAAATGTTGAATTGTGTTAATAATATTTCCGAAGTAATGTTATTTTATCCATATCTATTCTCTTTTTACACTTGTAAATCTCATCTACTTGGAAGATGTATTTTATTGGACCTTAGAAAATTTTTCTTCAGATTTCTCTTTTCATCATGTGAGTAAATAGTCAAAGTGTCCATGATTATGGAATTAAATCAGACAAGGCCATACTATCTCATGCTTCTAAGTTGAGTTAGTGATGGATATTCTACTAAAAACACTACTTTTATTCAAGGGAATAATAATTCCCCATTTTAATTGATATTCTGATGAGAATGGTGATGATTATTTTAAGATTTTGTCTGATTGATTATATTGAGGAACAGTGTTGTGAAGAAATTACTTGTTAGTGTAATATTTGGGAGCATATTTGTTTTTTATATCAAAATTAGTGATTATTTTTTGTTATGATACAGGGCTTTTAGATTGGTTACTCCATTTTTATTTTTTTATGTTAAACTATTAGAGATAAATACCTATATTGATCTTCTCATAGGGAGCCTTGGGTGTGTACTTTAGTAACTAGGATAAGTTCTAAACTAGTCTAGTTTGTTCATAGATTATATACCTAGTATAAATTTTTCCCTAATTGGGTTTTTAATGGGTTCACTATGGGTCAGTGTTCTGAGGGATACATCCATGGTTATTTTTATTTAAACTTTTTCACCCAATTTTATAACCCATGTTGTTCGTTTTGGGGCATGTTCTTCAATTTCATATGTCTCCATTTCCTATTTGGTGAGATATCAATGGAGGTTTTACTATATCTTTAGGTCCATTGTGTATCTTTGGGATGTATTTCCTTTTTGTAATTTTGAATCAATTTCTTGATTTTTTTAGTTTTTTGAGGTTGATTACCATTTCCCTTAATGATTTTAGATAATATTTTTACTTTTATTACTGAAAATCTAACCTATCCCAACGGTTTCAGTAACTGTTTGTATATTAGTTTATGAGATAGCCCTATACCAATGGTTCAAAGTGAACTATTTGTTTAGGATGGTGTGAATTTTTCTTACCCAAAAATTGACTATGAATATTTGGGATAGAAATATTCCAATGGTTTATAACTGTTGGAATAGAGATAAAGAAACGGTTCAAACAATTGGGATAAACTTATCCCAACAGTTTGAAACCATTAAGAGAGGAACATACTAATGGTTCACATTAAACCATTGGTATAGGGTGGTGCACTTTTTTTATACTAACGCTTTCTAGGAAACCATTAGAATAGATGTATACCAACTCTTGTGGAACCGTTGGTATAGACCCCCCCCCTCCCACCTCACTAGCAGCATCCCGCTACCCACTCCCCTTCAACAAAAATAGAACCTTCAATCAAAAACAGAAATAAAACCTTCATAGAACACCTAAAATGCACAAAACACCTACACCTCTATAGATAACCTGAAATAAAATACAATAAAAACAATAAGCTATAAAACCTGAAATTCCCACTCTATTGGAAAGAAAACATCCCAGTGCACCATTAATCAAAATAGAACAACTATAGTGAAAACGTAACTTCCAAAACATGAAATAAAAACAATAGAAAATACCCAGCCCACAGAACCTGCAGTGAAACCAATAGAGTATCCTCAATGATCAGAAAACCAATATAGAAATAATGATAACAATATAAATAAATTGATCCAATTAACCAATGATAAAAAAACATAAAAAATCACATATATTCATTCACACAAAATCATCGAATAAAAAATAATATAAATATTTGTCCAAAATGTAATGGATTAATTTTTCCTTCACCATTATCACTATCATTGACATCCTCCTCTCCCTCATCCTCATCCTTATCATATTTCTTGGCCCCACCCCCTTCCTCGTTATTATCCCCTCCCTCTTCTTTTCCATCATCCATGCCATCCTCCTCCTCACCATCCCCTTCATCTCCATCGCTAGAAATATCATCATCTTAACCACCACTATGAATAATACTCAGTGCACTATAAAACATACACATCATCAACAAATATTCATCACATCCTGTGTTATTCTTAGTGGAAGTGGTGGAAATAATACTTCCATCAGTTTCAAAAAAATCAACGTTTTCTATTTGATCCCATTCATATACCTGTATGGCCCTTTTTTTATCCTTTTCTGCCTTTTCCTCATCTTATGCTACCCATTATAAATTTGTCTCAGTATGAACTACACCTGAAGGGGGAAATTCCTCATTGTAAAAATACTCTTCCCTAGTTGGAAGTGTACTCTGTCATGGTGCTCATCTCCCAAAATGTGATGTAAGTGATCATTTAGTCCTAAGTTGTCGAGTTCCTGAGCATCAAGGGCCTTCAAAAAATATTGTCACAATTATAAATAGACTACTTTGTAAAAAATAGATATTAAAAATATAAATCAAAAATGTAAACCTTATAATTTTCTGTTGTGTCTGATCTTTTACCACAGTTCCATATTTTTTATTTCTGCTAAATAAAAACAGTTTTGCTTGAGCAACACATCCATCAGTATTTAAAATATCCCTCTACAATTATATTTTTATCCAAAATTCAATCATTGAAGTCAAATAAAAAAATATTCAATATTTAATTTTAATAACAATAAAAAAATGATTTAATAGTGAAAACATAATCACCAGGTCATGGTCGTATCAACAAGGGATAATCATCATGTATGAAAATGTGATGATTTTTATATGAGTCATCTAAAACTAAATTATATTGTTAGATAAAACTTCATTTCATAATTTCTATAGTTTAATCATTATATAACAATTTTCAAAGATTCAATAGATACAAAACCCAACCACAATAAAACAATTTCTCACCATAACAAATTTAATAGAATAAAAAGAAATAACATATTAAATTTATTGAATTCCTTAATTTTTTTAATGGAAGTAACATAATTCAATTTTTGATTCATGAAAATCAAAGAAATGAAAAATATTTTAGGCCAAAAATCTATGTAAGATGTATATATATGCATAAAAAATACTCATTTGTTGTTAATACTTCATATAACTAGATCAAAATGATTTAAAATATATTCTTCCATCATCTAGGTGAACCAAATAGATATGTAATAACCATTCTTAGAATAAATCTGTAATATTAAAAAATTATCTTGAATCACTACATTTTTAGAACGTTATTTTAAAATTGAAGTATAGAAAAATTTATCACACTTTTATTTTAGATTTAATATTTATATTTTCTTGCATGTTTTATCATGTGTAGTTTAGTTTATTTTATTTGGTTAATCTCATGATGTTTCATGTTCTTTTTCATATTGGAAACATGGATTATTTAAATTTATTTAATCAAAATTAGCTTGTGAGGTTTCAATAACTAAGTAAAAAATTTAGAATCATATGAATTATTTTCATCATAATATTCAATTCTTGGAAACTTGTTTTTTCACCTAACAAAAATTCAAAAACATACTAATTGTTAAAGTCTTATGTTGTGATTTCAATGGATTATTGTCAGTGAATAAAAATGATGACATGATTACACTTCTCAAAATAATACATTTGACATTTTAAATAATTATGATCATACATGAATTCTTATGATCTTTGTGTGTTTCTTTTAGTTTGGATCAAACCTACTTGTTTTACTTTCAATTCAACCAAAAAATAATTTTAGGGTAATAGTGTTACCATTATTCAGTTTCTTAATAATTTTTGTGTTTCTTTAAATTTATATCAATGTTACAAGTCTTCTAGAGATTCACCACCTTTTTCGATTCAATATTCTAGATATGCACCACCTTTAATGAAAGATGTCTTAAGATCCCAAAACAATTTTCATCAAGTCCATACTATTACTCAATATTTACCTGGTCAAAAAAATAATTATGATAAAAATTCTCATAATCCTGGTCTCTTTTCTCCTACAAGTTCTTTTCCTATAACCAGTTCCCAAGTTCCTTCTCCAAACTCTCAGGCACTATGTTTAAACTATCCACCTACCATATCCTCACAATCTATTCTATGTATCAAGATATCCATTTTCCACACCTCACATACTAATAAAGTAGTAAACTCTATAAGTGGAATATCTGGTTCATTAAATATGTCTCCCGTTGTTTTTTCTTTTGTTCCCTCACCTACAATGTGGGTAACAGTTAAACCTGCAGTTCTTTTTTCTAAGGTGAATGTGAACTCATCACTAGCAATTTCTTCACCTTCTATAATAAAATATATTATTTTTAAACCTCCAAAAAATATTGGTAATGATGTTTTGAGTAATCCTCAAAATGATTCTGAAATTTTCCATCATAAACATAAATTCTTCTCTCTTATATCATTTTCATAGGCAAGTATAACTGCACACACATCAGTTTCTACCTCTATCAAGACTCAATATCAAAAAACAGCCTCCTTTGCCTATGAATTTCTTCCAAAAAATCCTTTAGAAAACAATTTTGAATTTATAATACATGAATTACTTATTATATAATATTCCATTAATGATCATAATGTTTTAATACCTAATTTGTTATCTATTTTCCCCTAGTTTTACTTTAAAGTCTCTGTAATGATATATGTGTTTGGATTTTTTATTTCTTGGTGCAGGTTGGGAAGCTTCTTAAATGTTCATCTAGTTTGTACTATTAATATTTGGAACCTGATTTTTTAATGAAGAATGAGATTTCTGAATCTATATAATTTAAAACATCGTTGGCTCTAACCAAGTGTGGGTATATAGTAAAACCTGAACTTTTGAATAATGATTGTTTCCTAAATTTTTGTATTATTTTATTTTATACTCAACAAAACTATATCCTTTAATTAATGAAGTGATTATAATTAAGATGAAGTACATACCTGGACCTTCTAATTTACTAAATCAAGAGATGGTACAACTGGAACATGTCCTCTATTGTGAGGAGAAACCTGTTGAGATTTTGGATCGGAGAGACAATGTTCTATGGAACAAGACTACCCACCTTTTTAAGGTGTTGTAGAGGAACCAAAAATGTGAAGACATCACTTGGGAACCTGACTATTCTACAAGGAAAATGTACCCAAACCTTTTCTCTTCAGAGGGAATGAGTAAAAATTTAAGGGATGAAATTTCTTAAGAGGGGAAAAATGTAACAACCCAAACTTTTGAATAATGTTTTTTCTTAATTTTGTGTGTTATTTTAATTTATAATCAACAAAATTATATCCCTTAATTATTGAAGTTAGTATAATTAAAATTAGATTATTGGATTTTGACTGCTATATGCCCATTGTTCAATATGAATGAAGGAAACTATACTCTTAACATTATGATTATTGTTTATAAATACAAATTATAATTGTTAATTAATATAGAAAGAATATTTGATGGCCTCATCCAATAGACTCGGGTCATACGAAGACCGTATTTTGGAGCTTGTGAAGGAGGTAGCATCCATGGGCTTTTCTCTATACCAATCCCAAGATGAGCTCCAACACATTAAGCTTGAACAAAATCAATTATGGGAGAATTTCAAGCTGATTGAAATCACCACTCAGGAAATGATGTATGAGGCACCCAAATATTTTCTCACCATTTCACACCTTACTATTAGGTCCAATGCTGGTGTTATAAGGGGATATGTAACAAGGTCATAGTTACTTTGGGTAATCCTTTCTTATAAACAAAATTTTTATTTCTTATTGTGGTAAAATTTTTGAATTTCAAATATCAATATGAATATAGGATGAATTTATAAAAGTTCTATATTATTGATGAATATTATAAAAGGTTTATTTTAAAGTAATTTTTATAATTTATAAAATTAATAATGTGAAATTATTTTAAAAAAATGGTCTTCTACCATTGTGATCAATAAGAAAATTAGATTCTAATAAGATCAACCTAATTTTTGTTGAATAGTAATGTGACCAAAGGAATAGTAACCTAACTTAATAACGTATAAATATAATTTTTTCATCTTGATTAGAAATGTGATATAATAGAATATGTAAATAACTGTTTTAGAAATTATTTGTTAAGTTTTAGTATTTATTCGAGTAAATTGTATTTTTAATTAAAAATTAAATATATCATAATTATAAAATAATATTCATAAAATGGAGTTCAATTCTAAATTCACAACATCGATATTACTTTAGGGTGAATTTATCATATTTTTATAAAATGTTTTGTTTTTTGGTGAATAGTAAAAACACAGTTTCGAGTATGATTGTGTTTAATGGCCTCAATAATGATGTAATGATGATATGGTCACCTTTTTATAGTAAAATATGTTATGAGGTGTCCCAAGTGGCCAATACCATGGGCAATCCCATGGTTTTTCAAATACCTCTAGTGAGGTGTCCCTTTGAAATTAATAAAATATTCCCTCACTTTTGGTATAAATACCAATCCATTCCTTCATTACATTCATTCAAAATTCTCCTAAATTAATATCTAGTCTTTTACCTCCCAAGGAGCCCACATAAGGTTCTTTAAATCCCCCCAAGGTCCCAACCTTCGTGTTTTTGAAGTTACTCTTCAAGGTAAGGGAGCCTGTCACCCTCCTCTTTTATTATTTTAGAAAATGCCAGGCAAGAGGAGGAACCATGAAAATGGTTACTATAATGGACCATGTGCTGACATCCCTCTAATGGAACCCATAATGAAAACTTTCCTGACTATGATGATCCAATTGACACAAGTTATGGGAAATAACATGAATGAATATGAGAGACCAATTTAACTGTGAAGAGAACAACATTCTATTGAGTCCTTTATGCATTAACGACCACTAACCTTTATTGGATCCACTGATCCATTTATTTTTTTATGGTGGATCATCTCTATCGAGAAGATATTTTCTATTATCCATTGTTCAGTACCATAGAGGGTCACCCTGGATGATTACCGCTTAGAGGGAGAAGTTAATCAATGGTGGGAACTGATTAGAAACATGAGGATAAGAGTGGAAGTTGAAGCTTTGGGGTGGTTGGAGTTTATAGGGATATTCTTTAATAAGTATTACCAGCATTCAATGAGAACAAAAATGGAGAAAGATTTTCTATACCTGAAGAAGAAGGAGAATCAATCTGTTGGAATCTATGAGATGATCCTTCACAAGACTTTCTCATTACACCTCAGGCATTTCCATGGATCCTAGTTGGAATTTTTATAGATTCTTTGGTGGACTAAGACCTCATATGCCGAAGAATATAGCCAACTGAGACCATGATATCTATGAGGAGTTCAAGCAGAGTGCGATTAAATTTGTACTACAGTTCGGTGAGACACAGTGGTCACATAAATCCAAGGAAAAGAAGAGATCAATGGATCCCAGCTTTGGGAGGACCTTTGATCAGGGAAGAAGATGAAAGAAAGTGAAATGAGCCACACTTAATAAATATGGGAAGAAGAATTTGTGAAATTACCTACTCAGGAGTGGTAAGTGCTACAATTATAGAAGAGATGGCCATATCATGTGGAAAATTCAAAGTGAGCTGAAGTCTCAACTTCCCAACACTAATGATATAGGGAAGATGGTGCAGGCCCTACCTGATGTCAAATTTTATAAGTGTGTACTACTTGGGACCATTTCAAATCATTGTCTAAATCCAAGGGCTGTAAAGGGGAATCACCATCAGCCTCATTATAGGCCAAGGGAGAAAGGCCTTGAATTTTCTATCATGATAGCAGATGTTGAATCTCCAAATGATGTGGTGCAAGGTACTCTTGTTTTTCTCTCAATAGTAGAAAATACATTGTTGGATTATGGTTCTACACATTAATTTATTTCCTCCAAGTTTGAAAGGAATTTATAATCATCCCCTAAATTTCTAAAAGTAGAGTAATTATCCAAAACTCCTGGTGTGATTATACAAACATCATCAATGATTAAAAACTCTAGTATTTACTTTAGTGAGCATAATCTTGTCACAAATCTAGTAGTAATTCCCTTGCTGAAATTTGACATTATACTAGGGATGGGCTGGATCTCAAAGTATAATGCTAAGATCAAATACAGAAGCAAATAAATCTTAGTAGTATTAAATAGAAAACCTACAGTTATCTTCCAAGAATTGATATATCAACCTGATCATTGTCTATAAGAACCTCCTATATCCTTTTTTGTAGATTTTATTGGTGAAGAAAAATAAGGAAATGAGATTATAAGGATTGAAAATATCTCCATTATCCAGGAATACATTGAGGTATTTCTTGAGGAGTTACTCGGACCTCCCCCAAAAGGAGAGTTAGAGTTCTCCATTGAACACGTACTTGGATCTCATCTGATATCAAATTCCTCTTATAGGATGGAAAATGTTGGGCTAAATGAATTAAAGAAGTAACTCCAAGATATTTTAGATAAGGGTTTTGTCTGACTGAGTATTTCTCCTTGGGGAGAACTTGTTCTCTTTATAAAGAAGATGGATGGATCAATGTGGCTATGAATTGATAATAAAGAACCGAATAGGATCAAATTAATGATCAAATACCATCTTCCAATAATTTATGAATTATTTGACCAAATTGATGGGGCTCAATTATTCTATTAGATTGATATTTGATCTGGTTATCATGAATTGAGGATGAATAAAGAAGGTATTCCAAAAACCACATTATGCTCAAGATATAGTCATTATGAGTTTTTGTTATTCCATTTGGATTAACGAATGAACCTTCTATTTTTATATATTTGATTAATATAGTCTTTAAGGAATACCTTGATAACATTTTCGTAGTTTTTATTGATGATATTATCATATATTCCAAAAGTAGTGAGGAGCATGAGGATCATCGAAGGGTTATTTGCGGAACGAGAGACTTTTTTGTAATGTTCAGCAAATATGAATTTTGGTTACAAAAAGTTTCTTTCTTGGGGAATGTTGTAACCAATCAACGAATCACAGTTGACCCTACAAATAAAAGATTGTAGAATGGTGGCATCATCTTACAACAATAACTGAGGTTCGTAGTTTCCTTTTATTAGTGGGATTTTATAGGAGGTTTTTGAAAAACTTTTCATGACTTTCTAATCAATTAACCAAGTTATCTCGAAGAGGGGTTAAGTTCATCTAGAGAATGGAGTCTGAGGAATGTTTCCAATAGTTGAATAAGAGATTGGTAATTGCACCCATATTAACTCTACCCTCAAGTGGATAAGGATTAATTATTTTTAGCAATGCTTCTTTGAAAGGGAATGAGCGCATCCCCATGAAAAATGAAAAATTAATTGCATATGAATCTCAATAGTTGAAGACTCATGAGAAGATCAATCCTACACATGATCTTGATCTGGATGGGGTTGTTTTTTATCTGAATATATGGAGGAACTAAATTTATGTGGAGAAATTTTATATATACACATACCATCAATGTTTGAAGTATATTTTCACACAAATGGAATTGAACATGAGATAGAGGAGATGGTTGGAACTTCTTAAAGACTATGATTTTTAAATTCCTTATCATCCTAGAAGAGAAAAAAATGTCACTGATTCATTAAGTAGGAAATACCCAATTCTTCTATACATGATTAGGATTCAAATAGATCTTTTTATCAATGGCCTATTGAAGTTATACATGTGAATTATAAGGAAACAAAAATCATCAACCCTAACCCAAATTATTTCTCAACCTTCATTACTAGATAAGATCAAGAAATCTCAAAAAGAAGATCCTCTATTATAGAAGAAGTTTAAGGCTATGAAGGATGGGAAGTTTCATGAGTTCAATATTGATCAACAAGGTGTACTGAATTTTCATACAAGGATATGTGTTCCATCTATTCCAAAAATAAATAATGAACTGATGGATAGAGCTTATAGCTCTACTTTCTCTATTCATCCTAGAATCATGAAAATGTATAGGGACCTTCGTGATCATTATTAGTGGGATAATATGAAAAACAAGATTTCTGACAACACTACAAGGTGACTAGTATGTTAGAAAGTTAAGGCAAAGTGAAAAATTCCTAAAGGGGTATTACAGCCACAACCCATACCAGCATGGAAGTGGGACAATATCTCCATGGACTTTATCACTGGTCTTACAATAACTTCTAAAGGAAACAATGTGATATGGGTTATAGTGGACTATCTCACCAAGACTATCCATTTTATCTCTATTTGGGAAGATTTATATCTTTATCAACTTTCCAGGATTTATGTGAAGGAGGTGGTAAGGCTATATGGAGTTCCACTTTCTATCATATCAGATCGTGATCAAAGGTTTACATCAAAATTCTAGATAAGTGTTTAATATTCTTTGCGTATCAATTTGAATTTCAGTACAGCTTGTCACCCCCAAATAATGGACAATATTAAAGGACTATTCAAACACTCGAGGACATGCAGAGAACATGCTCAACAGAATTTAATGGTGGATGGGATCAACATATCTCATTAATTGAGTCCTCTTACAACAATATTTTCCACTATAGCATTAAAATGGAACCCTTTTATGATCTATATGGGAAGTGATGTCGAACTCCTTCTTATTAGGATGAAGTTGGTGAGATAAAGCTTCTTGGGCCTGATCTTGTGTAATTGATGACAGAAAAGATTCATGCCATCCAAAAACATAATAAGGCTGCATAGAGTCAGTAAAAAATCTATGCGGGAAACCAAAAAAGGGACTTTGAGTTTGATGTTTGTGAAAATTGTATTTTTTCTAATTTTACCTTGGAAAAGATTCATGAGGTTTGGGAAGAAAGTAAAACTCATTTGTAGGTATATTGGCCCCTATGAAATACTTGATCGCGTAGGAGCAGTGGCCTATCATCAAGCACTTCCTCTAAATCAAGCACAAGTTCATGATGTCTTCCACGTATCCCTTTTGAGGAAGTACATACATGGACGTTCTAATTTACTAAATCAAGAGATGGTACAACTAGAAAATGACCTCTCTTATGAGAAGCAACCTGTTGAGATTTTGGATTGGAGAGAAAATGTTATACGGAACAAGAATACCAACTTTATTAAGGTGTTGTGGAGGAACCAAAAATGGGAAGACTCCATATGGGAACCTGAGTAGTCTATGAGGCAGAAGTACCCATACCTTTTCTCTTCTAAGGGTACGAGTTGAAATTTCAGGGACAGAATTTCTTAAGAGGGGAAAAATGTAACAACCTAAACTTTTGAATAATGTTTTTACCAGATTTTGTGTGTGATTTTAATTTATACTCAACAAAATTATATCCCTTAATTAATGAAGTTAGTATAATTAAAATGAGACTATTGGATTTTTATTGTTATATACCCATTGGTCAATATGAAAATTGGTAACTATACTCTTAACATTATTATTATTGTTTATAAATAAAAATGATCAGGGTTAATTAATATATAAAGAAGATTCAAAGGCCTCATCCAATAGACTAGGCTCATATAAAGCCCATATATCAGAGATTAGGAATGATTTAAGATTGAATAGAATCGCTTACAAGGGAAGTTCAAGTAGATATAAATCACCACTCTGGAAATGTTGTCCGAGCTGCCCCAAGATTCTACCACCATTTCAAACAATACTCTTAGGTCCTATACAGGTGTTATAAAGGTATATATAATGAGGCATTAGTTACTTTGTGTAATCCTTTTATATAAATAAAATTATTATTTCTTATTATGGTAAAATATTTGAATTTGAAATAGCAAGATAAATATATGATGAATTTATTGAAGTTCCATATTGTTGATGAATATTAGAAAAATGGTATTTAAAATTATTTTTTTATACTATAAATAATTAATAATATGAAGAGATTTTTAATAAAAAATTTTCTATAGTTTTGATTAGTAATAAATTTAGATTCTAATAAGATCAACTTAATTTTTAGTGAATAGTAATATTACCCTTATGAATTATAATGTGACCAATGTAATAGTAACCTTACTTAAGAAAGTATAAATATAATTTTGGCATATTTATTTATAATGTGATGTAATAGTATATGTAAATAAATGTTTCATATCTTATTAGTTAAGTATTAGTATGTCTTGGGGTTTATAAAGTGTTTAATTAAAAATTAAATATCTCAAAATTAGAAAATTATTTTCATAAAATGGAGTTCATTATTTAATTCATAACATCTACATTAGTTTAGGGTGAATTTATGAGATTTTTATAAAATGTTTTTTTGGTGAATATTAAAAATACATTTTAGGGTTTCAGTTTGTTTAATGACATCATTAATTATATAATAATGATGCAATAATTCTGGTCGACTTGTGTACAGTAAAATATGTTATGAGGTTTCCCATGTGTCCAATAACATGGGAAAATACCATGGTCAAGTCCATGATTTTTAAAATACCACTAATGAGATGCCCCTTGGAAGTTAATAAAATATTATCTCACTTGTGCTATAAATACCAACACATTCATTCATTCCGTTCATTCCAAATTCCTCCTCAATGAATCTCTTGTCTTTTTTCCTCCAAAGTTTTCCTCAAAAGGTTCCCTCAATCCCCCCAAGATCCCAACCTTAGAGATTTTGATTTTCTCTTCATGGTAAGGGAACCTTTCACCCTTCTCTTTTAGTCACGAGTTCTATTATGTAATATCTTCATGTTTTCATTTTATTATATTGAGGTATGTTCTTCTATATCCATATTGATTTCCATTTTATGTCCAAATTATGGGATAACCTTTCCACTCTCATCAACTGGTTTTTTGAATTTTATGAGTTGTCGTTAGGCTACATAATTTTCATAAGGGAATTCTCAACTTCTCTTATTTTTCCATTCATGTTCTCTTTTATGTGGTATAATTTTAAAATATCCTTACAATGTTCTTATTTCTATTTTATTACTTACCTATACTATATTATGAGTCACATATGTATTAGATACCCTTTTCCCCTCTCTTTTTAAGGTTTTCTAAAACAATGTTGTATAGTCGTTCTGTAGTAGAATATTAGTCTCAAAATATCTCTCTTTTTATAAATAAATTCTCTTATTTTAATTGTGTGAATACCCAAAACTGTTTCATTTCTAGGGAAATTCATATATATATATATATATTATTTTTTAATTAAAATACTTAAAACCCTTATTCCCTTTCCCTAGTTTATAAATGACAAAATGATCTTGTTTTCAAGCACATTTTAAAACGTCGTGATTTTGATATAAAACCCATTTATTTTATTATATTTGGGTTATTTATGTAATATTTGGCTATGATATGTTTGGATCACATGAAAATAAATACATATTAATTTTTATCCCTAATATAACTACAATTCATTGGGTAAAAAATTATTCTTTAGATATGACAAGTTTTACGATACCTTGGTGAATAACCTTGGTAATTTTTATGACACTATGGGGATGGACCTTGGCGATGTGCCTATGAAGGTATAAATTAAATTTGGTAACCAAATTTTAAAGTTCTCTTTCAAGTTATTGTTGTTATAATTTTCCTCTTTATGCACATATTCTTATTGATATCGCTCAAGTTCACATGTAAATTATTTCACTTTTTTTCCTTACTGGGCCTTCTACTCACCCTTTCCTTTGATGTATGTCTCCAACTTATGAGATGCAGTAATTGTAATTAGGATGAAATTTTCAAGAATATTTTCTATGGGATTAAAAGAATTTTTTTATGTTTTCATGTATTATTTACATTATTTCCAAGACAATAAACATTATAGATCCTTTGTTTGAAAAATTTTATGAAAAGTTATATAATAAAAAGGAGGGATTCCATAGAAATGGTATTGGAAGTTGGTGAATCTAAGTGGAAGCAACTTGCTTTCATAACTAATAAAATTGAGTCTGACTGTAATTCATACAAATAATCTGGAGGTAGAAACACTAATGAATCTATATGAACTATTTTTCACCACAAGCATGATCATTTTTCTCTTGATGTTAATCTAAAATATTTTTATTCAAGAACTGTTAAACATACTGGTGATCAGCTACTTGAAGAGACCAACCATGAGAATAATGGCTTGGTTTATTCTAATTCAGTATATAAGTCCTTGTTGGGTTATCTCTTTTTAGAGAACTAAATAAAATACTCATATCCTATGCGATTTTTATTTTTATATTGATTCTTAAAATTTAGTGAGGTAATGTACTTTGTCATTAAACAATAGATTAAGAAGTACTATTTCATGCATTCTTATAGGTAGAATTTTCGTAACATCCCATATGTCATGAATTCGTATGGGATGATTATTCATATCATCTAATGTCCACTAAAACATATCATGTTTAGTGTGACTGAAATTATAGTAAATAATAGTTTATAATTATATATGTCTTCTTACCGTTTAAGGAATGTAAATATCAAAAGTGGTTATTTATCAAGTCTGTTAAGAGTGATACTTTTGATAAAACTAGTTTAAATTCTGGTGTTTATAAGGGGGATAAGACTATTAAGAGAGTTGAATAAAAAATTAATTACATCTAAGTAAAGGAGTGTTGTACCTGCTTCCTATCATTGTAATATCTCACCCCTTCTCATTGGTTTGAGAATGCAGTGATGTACTACTAGGCCTTAAGTGACATTCCCAAGGCACCAAAGGCTGGAAATAAATGTCAAGAGCTTCTATAATAAATTTTGGAACTATTTTACCTTGTGAAAAACCAACCAACCAACCAAACAAGACATTACCAACAAAATTACATGATGCATGCAAACATAGCAACCCGAATCATATAGTATCAAGAGACCACCAAAATAATCCGTAACAATTACCAAAAACCAATACAACCAAACCATACAAAAACTAGAGTACCAAGACGATTAAAAAACACGAGACCCAAAGTAAACCAAGACACACTCTACTTCTCCACAATAATCTCCATGCTCCACGCACTGCCAAACCATCTGAGCATCATGAAGAACTGCTTGCAAAATGAGATACTTTACTCTTACTAGTGTCTCGAAATACAGAATCTGCAAAATCACCAAAGTACCAAATAAGCGGTTAGTAATAATACTCTATAGGATATACAAAAATTATTTCTCTACACATTACACTAGGATAAAACCTTTATCACATATATATAAAATAGTTTATATAAAACATTAAATATTGCAACAATTACCACAAGCCGAAAACACCCTTACCAAGACACCTTACCATATCCCCAAATAGAAAGGGAAATCCAAAAACTAGTCCATAATCCATTTAAACATCACATGGTAGGACAAAAAGTTCGACTTTGCATAATCACACATGAACAAAACATCATATTAGCTTTGCATACATACAAATTGGTAACAATCATGGTTTAACTTCACGTCCAAGCATGTTTACTACTTATCCAATCTAGTGGTACTTTCATCCCACTTATATTTAATGGTGTCACTTCCATAAACTATCCATACCCTTTTTATAGTGGTACTCCCCACCCAATTCTCATCATTTCAACAAGCATACATGCTCAAGCCAAACCACAATCATGTAGCACACCAAGGTCACAACCATATACAATAACTATTTCATAATCAATATCTTACGGAATCACCCATGTCATATCACATTTCAAATAGTCAACCCCTTTTACTAAAGACCATTTTCCCAAACCAATTTTGATTTTAAAATCACACAACAAGTCCCTTTTTGCAAGAATATCCCATTTTTTTAAAAATCCCCAAATCATCACCAAACAGGTTTCCACCAAGTTTTGAACATCATAATCAAAACTAATTTATTAAAAACAAATTAATTGAAAACAAGGCCTCAATTTCTAGAAAATTGGAAACAATATAGAATCCCCTATATTTAGGGTTCCATAGAAATCGACCCACAAGCAACTGCACCACCAATAGAGACAAACACTCCCCCAAAAACACTCTAGATATTCTTCCCTGTCATCAGAAATCATTAATATCATCACATAATGCAAAAAAACTAGATCTATAATAAATGGATGTAGATCTATAAAACAACGATAGGTAAGAGAGAATATCTAGGGGAAACCACAAAGAAACCAAAAGAGAAGACTTAATGGAGATGAACCGCCTTCAAACCACCTTGAAAACCCTTTAAATCCTATGAAAAATGAGTGGGAGATCACCCTTATACATTGATTAAGAGAAATACCACGTAGATGTTGTATGGGAGAAGAAATGGGTGAGTTATGGAATATTGAGACTAACCCCATTTAAAAAAATCATTTTTTATGGGTTGCAAAGATTTCTCACAAGGTTTTAAAAACAATGTTCTAACATTGTAGATGATACTTCCTATAATGGATTTACGCATGGAATCCTTGCATGGTTAGACAAACTGTGTGAAAACCATATGAAACCCAACTACCTTGAGGTGCATGGTTATCTGGGAATTCTACACAGTTTCCTCCTAACCGTGCTCAAACCGTGCAGCCCTAAAAGCCTCCACAACAATACAAAACCATTCCAAACTCTCCCAAACATTACCCAACCCCTTTATATACATAAAAAAGACATAAAAAAGGGTCACATACCTCAACCCGGGGGTGATACATTCTCCCCACCATTGGAATTTCCATCCACAAAATGTAGAGAACCATCTCTTTGTCGAAAGAGATTGGGCCATTGCTCTACTATCTACTTCTCCTACTCCCACATCTCCTCTTGAATCTGAAAATGATGCCAAAAAACTCAAACTAAACTAATGCTTTTACCATGAAATACTTTCTATTACGTATCCACAATCCACACTGGCACATGAACTAGAAAAGCATCCAACTCCAGTTCAATATGATCCCATAGAATCACATGGTCATGATCCGCCTGATTCTTTTTCAACTATGACATATGAAACACATCGTGCACCGCACAAATCCATGTTGGAAAATACAGTCAGTAATCCACCTCTCCTATCTTCTCAAGTATCTCAAAAGGCCCAATATAACTTAGAGATAACTTACACTGCTTTCAAAACTGATGATGTCCCAACCTATGAGATATTCTCAAAAACACATGATCAACCACCTTGAATGATTGCCGTCATCAAAAATGGTCCGTATGTGATTTATGATGACTTTGAGTCATCTCCATCTTCTTTCTAATCAAATTGATTTTTTCTATAGTATTTTAGACAAGGAACAGTCCCACCATCAATGTCTCAACCATTTCCACACAACATAGCAGAGAACGACACAAACGCTCAGACAATGCCTCAAACAGAGCCATATTTATTAAAGGCTGATAACTTTTATTATAGTATAACTCCACCAATGGTAATTTCTCCTCCCATGAATCCATTACACAAACCCTTAGAATATCCTCCCATGTTTGTATAATTCTCTTGGATTGGCCATCTATCTGAGGATGATATGTCATTCTCATCATCAACTGTGTCCCAAGGGATTAATTCAAGTATTTCTAAAAAAGAGATGTTAACCTTGGATCTCTATCTGATACAATCGAAACTAGAACACCATGCTATTTTACCACTTCCTGGATATAGATTTTGGACATATCATCTACTATATGAGAGTCACAAATTAGGATAAAATGGGATGACATTGTGAGATGATCCATAATCACCCATATGGCATCTTGTTCACTAACTTTTCTCAAGAGGCCTATCACAAAATAAATCAATATTTGTTCCCACTTCCACACTAGAATAGGAAAAGATTGCTAAATTCTTGCTATCCACTGATACTTTTTCATGACTTTCCATCAAGTCAAGCATCTAGAAACAAACTCGGCCACTTCTCTTTTTCATACCATCCCACCAAAATTGCACATTCAATGCCTTATACAACTTTAGAATTCTAGGATGGATAGCCAACCTATAATTATTATAACCACTAATAATTTCTTCCTAAAATCCACTTTCACCACCATCTGATTATAAAAATAAAAAACTAAATTTCGATTCAGTTCCCATCCCGTAATGGTCTCCCCAACTTTGATTTTCGACCTCATTTCCATAAACTCAGAATCAGGTATTTGTGCCTCTTTAACCAAACCAACCAAGTCAAGAACATAAGAAACTAGAAATAATACCACTCTGTCACCCCATCCCTCACATTACAACTATATTTCGGCTATGAATGACATCAACTTCCATATATCTTATGCCTGTTTACCACCTGAGCATATGATTTTCTACTTAATGCATCTGCCACCGAATTTCCTTTACCCAATGTGTTTATTAATTCAAAATCCAAAATCTAAATATATTAAATCCATCTCTTTTTCCTCAATTTTAATTCTCTTTATGAGAAAATATGGTTTAAACTCTTATGATTAGTAAACATTGTGAATTTCTCACTGAATAGATAATGACGCCACATTTTCAAAGAATGGACCCCTACCACAAACTCCAAATAATGTTTTAGGTAGTTCTTATCATGTAACATCAAATTTCATGATCCATATGCAACCATATGATTCTATGGCATTAGAAAACACCCCAACCCTAATCCTGATGCATCACAATACACCACATACCCTTTTTCCTAGTTCTGGAAAAACCATGTTTGGTGTTGGTGTAAGGTGACCCTTTATCTCTTCAAAACATTTATGATACTGCTCATCCCATTCAAATAGAAAATTCTCCCATATCAAAGCTATCATCAAGAGGTCAATCATTATAAATCATAAACAAAATATCGATATAGCCAGCTAGACCAAGGAAGCTCCATATCTCAAATTCATTATTTAGAGGTTTCTATAAGATAAAAACCAATATCTTTTCTAGAAAAACTGAAACAACCACTTATAAATAACATGGAAAATTAAATGAACCTCCAATATCCAAAATTCTCACTTTGAAAATTTGGAATATAACCGATGATCCCTCAAGATCCCTAGCACAATCACCAAGTGTTTCTCATGCTCCACCCATGTTCTCAAATACAACAGTGTATCATTAACAAATACCACCAGAAAAGAAACTATATGTCACTAAAATATTTGATTCATCAATTACATGAATATAGCTGGTGCATTGGTCAGGACAAAGGGCATAACCACATACTCATAATGGTCATATCTACTTCTGAGAGTTGTTTAGGGAATATCCTCCTTCCTCACCCACAATTGATGATATCCTGACCTCAAGTCAATATTATAGAACCACTGATCTCCCCTCAATTCGTCAACAAAAATAATCAATGTATGGAAGTAGATATTGTTTCTTTATAGTAACCTAACTGAGTCTACAATAATCCACATAGATCTGTAGAGTTCTATCTACCTTTTTAACATAAAAAACTGGTGCTACCCATAGAGATGTGTTAGGCTGGATGAATCCTTTGTTCTATAACTATTCCAATGGAAAAATTTATTCTCACAATTTTTTTGGTTCTATCTGGTAATATGGAAGTGAGTTAGTACTGGTCCCCAGAATGAGATCAATCATAAACTCTACTTATCTCATTGGTGGAAACCCTGAGAATTCTTCAGAATATACATCCATAAATGGATCCACATCTACTAGGATGACACTATTTTCAACACCATCCACTGATGCCAATGTCAAAGCCACTAACTAATACGATATCATACCAACAACTGGTACTAACAGATCTATTGCACCCAACTTTTCATTCTTCTCTCCTCTAAAGAGGTGTTCATCACCATCCTCTGTTGTAAAACTAATTTTTTTTGCATAGAAATTTATATGGGCCTTAAACATTACCAACCAATATGTTACTTCGATTATATCATAATCATCTCTCTTAAGCACTGAGAAATTCCACATCTTTTCAATGTCGTTCACAACTATGCAACATGCTCTACACAGGAAGGCTCAATCACTCTTTTTGACCCAGAGTAGTTTGAAGTTTTAAAAGCGAAGGAATCATTTACATAGTTAAACCTATCAAACTAAAAGAATGGGTAGCAATAATATAATGGTAAGAACTATATCAAACAAAGCTTACATCAACGTAGAATTCAAAAAACCTTACCTCACACCATGGATGGTCCCGACTGATCATCCATCAAAACTTGTTTATCTATGAAAAATCTCTTGTTTTCTATACTCAGAACTTTATTACCCTACTGAGGTTCCTTGGTATTTCATGAATCACCATGACTAAATCGGCTATTCCAACAAGGTGTATGATATTTCCCCCATCTCATCGAAGCATAGGATGCCAGCGACCCCATAGGAGTGTCATGAACACCCAACCTCGGAACATTACAACAATATTGTTAAAGATGCCCCATTTTATTATAGTTATGACATGATTGAGGTTGTGTCGTACAATCCCGCTTGATGTGTCCCATTGAGCTAAACTGAAAAAATATTGCCTTACTCTGAGTTATTGGAGGAAGATTCACTAATCTTGTCACCGGATTCTGAGTTATAGTCCCACCCTAGAAATAAGTGTACCTCTTCCTCTTGAACCCTGTGTTTGAGTTCCCACTATTCCCTATGGTTAGCAACATACTTACTCCACCTGTAGCCCCCAAAAGATCTAGCTTAGCCACTATATCTCTATTCACCATTTTTATGTAATCATTTTTACAAAGCACTTCTATCTGGAAATGAATTTCCTACCTCAACACATCTTTAAATGTTCGAGCATTCAATGATGTACTATATGCCACCTCGAGTGAAAAATACACTAATTTTATAAAATTAGCCTCATATTATGTTACCTAAAGGTTATATTTCTTCAAATAGAAGAAATATATTGTATACTAAATCCCGAATGTATGGGGGTAGAATTTTTTATTCAACAATTCCTCAAAACCCTCCCTTGTCACACCTTGGTCCTTCACCATCTGGATTGCCATCTCCCACCAATAAAGGAAAATATATTCAAACATGTAGGTGGATAACTACAATTTCAACTCTAATGGTGTTCCCAATAATTCAAATATACTATTTATTCTATTCATCCATGATTTATTCTTTTATGGCACTAAATCACCCCTAATAATTGGTGGGTTCTACCTTTCAAACTGAACCACATGATCCACATGCTTTGGTTCATCCCCTTTATTACCACTTTCCATAGCTTGGAAAGCTTGAACTATACTCTACACTAGCTATGGGTTCACCTGAGGCTCATGTACAACCATATCTTCAGCATCCTCCTCTAGTTGGTCTCCACATCGCCTACCCAGTTCCATTTCTATCAACACAAAAACAACCATAAGTCCCACACCCATGGAAAGAAAAGTCCTGTGATTGAAATTCAATTACATAAAAATTATCACAACCAGGATTTCCATATATTTACAATTCCCTTGTTTCACTATTCTAAAATATACACCATGTTTTGTAAATCAACCCATTTTTAAAATACAACAACCATTCACATTTCAAATCCTCACATTTGAATTAATTTTCAGATTTTCCACAAATGTATATATTCATACCATAACATAAGTCATTATACCAAATGAAACATACATATTAGATGGAATTCATTTCTACCATGCATGCCATGCTTATCTCATTGGATACACCCACGATAGTGAGATATTTGATGCATATAAGTGTCTCTAAAACACTTATGTACCCAACTTTCTGGTAACATGATGTTCAACAAAAACGGGTTAGATACATCATTTTCTATAACAAATTCAATGTTCTGACAATCATATGCCTTGCTACCATCTTGACTCAAATAATAGACCAAGAACAAATGTCAACACCAAGACTAACAGTTGATTTCAAAGGACTGAACAAATTGATACAAATTGTAACATCTCACTCCATCTCATTAAATTGAGAAGTCGGTGAGGTATTACTAGGCCTTAAGCAACATTCCCAAGGTGCCAAAGGCTGGAAATAAATTCTGAGGGATTCCAGAATAAATTAGGGAATGATTTTCCCTTATGATAAACCAATCAGACAAGTGATTACCAATTAAACTACATGATTCATGCTAATATAAAAACCTGAAACATATAGTACCAAGAGACAACCAAACTAATCCATAACAATTACCACAAAATAATACAACCAAACTATACCAAAATAAAATAAATAAGCAAAAGACTAAAGAAGAGACCCAAATTAAACCAGGACATAGTCCACTGCTCCACAATAAGCTCCATTCTCTAAGAACGACCAACTTACCTGATCATCACGAAGAACTGCTAGAAAAATGAGATTCTTTACTATCACCTATTTCCCAGAATACATCATTAGAAAAAGAACCAAAGTTACAAAGCAGGGGTTAGTAATAATACTCAGTATAATTTCCCAAATGACTTCCATACATAGAACACTAGGATAAAATAGTTAGCATATCTATATAAAATAGTTTATATAAAACATTAAAAATTTCAACAATTACCACAAGACAAACACACCCTTACCAATCCACATTACCATATCCCCACTAAAGAAAGGAAATCCAAAATCAATTCCATAATCCATTTAACCATCACATGTTTGCACAATAAGTTCCAATTTTCATAACGTCATGTGAAAAATGCATAAGAATTTTTTTTCATGCATCCGAACCGGTAACAAACAGGGTGGAACTTCTCGTCCAAGCCTGTTTACTACTTATCCAATATAATGTACTTCATGACCACTTATAGTTGATGGAGGAACATCTATCCACTATCTATCCCCTTTTAATAGTGGTACTTCCATCCCACTTCTCAATATTTCAACACAAGCATACATGCTCAAACCAAACATTAATCATATTGCACACCAAGGTAACAACCATATGCAATAACTATTTCATAATCAATATCTTAAGGTATAACCCATTTCATATCACATTTCAAATAAAAAACCCTTTTTTATTGAAAACCATTTTCCAAAACCATTTTTTATTTTAAAATCAATATTTTAAAATCACACAACAAGCCCCATTTTGCAACTATATTCTGTTTTTCCCAAAAATCCCAAAATAATCACCAAACGGTTTTCCACCAAGATTCTCACATCATAATCACAATTAATATAATAAATTAAGGGAACAAAACCCCTATATCTACATGAATCTTATGTATATCTAGAAAACCAAGAGAGGGAACAGAGAAGATCTAGAGGAAACCATAATGAAACCAAGAGATAAGACTTACCTGAGGTGGACCACCTTAAAACCCCTTAAACTCCCTTCCAAAATGGGTGGGAGAGTACCCCAATCCCTTTATAAGACTAAATCCCATGTATGGCTCATATGGGAGAAGAAACTAGTGAGTTAGGGAAATCCCATCTAACCCCGTTTTAAAAAGAACCATTTTTAATGGGCTGCACGGTTAGCTAGCACGGTTCGACGAACTATGCGCTAACCGTGTGGATTATACTACCTTGAAGGGAATCTCTCATGGCCTCCTCACACTATTATACAAACCATGTGAAAACTATGTTGAACCCCACTACCTCATGTTTCAAGGTTACCTTGGAATTCTGAACGGTTTCTCTCTAACCATTTTCGAACTAGACAACCCTAAAAAAGCCTCGATAACTTTCCAAAACCATTACATACTCTCCCAAACTACACCCAATACCTTTATATATTTAAAAAGACATAAAATTGGTCATATTCCTCAAACTAGGGGTGTTAAACTAATGGTATGACATCGTAGTCTATCCCATAGTGTGGACATATGTCATATCATCCTTATTCTTTTTATTATTTCCCGATAATTCTGAAAAAAATTCAATAATACAAAATTAATTATTAAAAAAACAAGGTTATTTTAATTTAAAAAACCCAAGTTTATTTAATACCTTGAACTCAGTAATTATCCAATGAGTGATCATTTTCGGATAATATTCTATTGGGTAGTCATCCATGATAGATGTGGCCTTTAAATTCATGCCAACTCTAGAATGTCATCCACTATACAATTCATGCTTATATCATCTCCAGATCTCACCTAATTCCATAATTTTTTATAGTCTCATGGACTCTCCATTGGAAAAATTAAAATGAATCTCACAAAAAAAATATTAATTCAAATAATTACAATAATAATATAACATTAAATCCATTTAATTTATTTTTCCCAAATTTATTCCAAAGTGCTATCTTTTATATTATTTGGCATGTATCACCAGAAGACTGGATGAATAAGAATGATGTTGGAGTATTTTGAAAGAATCATTAAAAAACACCTAAATTCGTATTATATTTTTCAACCATTTGATTGTCTTCTCTATATTCCACCATCGACTCATGCAAAAGGATGTGATAATTATTAGTTTCCAAATATTTCAACTTCAACTATTTTTCGTGGACCCAATTTGATATGTTTCATGAATAGCTATCAGGAACTATAATAGTCTCTTGTACGTCTAGAAACTGATTTTTCCCTATAGGTGTCATCACATATGAAACACATGGAACATTCCATTTATTTTAATTAATACACACATGATTCAATTCTGGTCTGCTTCCCCCATCCACCAAGTCACACCGAGATCATAAATCATATTTTTTATTTCCATTGACATTTAGAAGATTTGAAGGAAACATTCCACATATATTCTTTTCATTGTGTATTACATATATGAAATGACATAACAAATTCCTTGACCAACAAGGCTACTCAAAAAAGATAATCCTATTCTTCCAATTATAACTAGTTTCAGTGGAAACATTCTTAATCTTTCAAGATTCTATCTGACCCTTCACAAATGAAAAACTATAATCATGTAATTAATTAAAAAAACATTTCCAAAAATATGCAGAGTTAGATTCTTGTGCTCTATGGTATTGTAAAATATTCGAGGATTATTCATATATGGATGGTACATAAGTAATAATCATATTTATCCCATAAAGATGAAACTACAATGATATTTTAGTATTATGGATCGTTTATTCTTCATACAAATAGGAAATGATAGTTTCCCTTCGTGCTCCATCCAGAAATCATTTCATAAGCAGGAAAATCATTGATCGTCCACATAAGCGCAGAACACATCTAAAATTTGTTTTTCGAACATGTTTATTATTATAGTTAGAGTGTCTTTTATCCCACAATTGTGATACTAAGTTACGCTATTTTGAGAATTGACATGAAAAAAGATATTATGGGTTAGTAGTGAAGTATGCTGAGCCTATTATCTCATAATATTATATTCATGAGTTATAAAAAATTAAAATGGTTGATTTATAAAAAAATAAATATAGATAATTTTTTTGAGATGTGTATCCTAAATTATTTTCAATATTACCTCTTAAGATTATTGTATAGTTTTAGATCAAGTTACTATTGGGAGATAATATAATTTGTTTATCTATTTATTATATGGAATAAGTGGAAGAAATGAACTGAAATGATTTTTTGGATGAGTGATAGAGAAAGTATTTCATTCCATCAAGCACACCATTCAAAAGGTTCTCTAGTTTTTAATTAATAAGGATTATATTCTATAGGGTTTACATATGGATTGTCAAAATATGAGTTTAGTAATAATAAAAAATGGAATCATAAACCATTTATAAATGAATTATTTAATCAATTTAAAGTGTAAAATTGTTTCCCAAAATTGATATGTGGTCAGGATTCAATCAATTATAATAAAATAAGAGAGATATATAAAATATGGATTTCAAAATCTAGTCTAATCATTATGAATGTCTTTTGACATCATTTTTAACAACAAATATATTGTTATCCACTGTAATATTGATAAATACTATCTACCACATCATACATGGATTTATTCATGGTGGTGTTTTTTATGATATTTTAATTTACTCCAAATAATTGGAGTAACATCATGATCACCTTAAGGTGTTGTTGGGGATTCTTAGTTAATATTAGTTGTATGCCAAACTTTATAAAGGAAAATTATAGATACATAAAATAATTAAACATTGTAATTATTGAATAATTTTTTATTTTTTCTAGTCATGTATGTGATGAGTTTGAATTTTATTTAAGATGATTTTGAGGTTATTTCAAGTATTGTAGAATATTTTTTTAATGTTTTTGTTGAGTTTGAAAAATTCTTGAATTTTAATGATAAGGTGAAAATTTTGGTGAATTATGGACTTCATAATGGTCATTTAGTGTCATAATATCCAATTTCATAGAGTTTCATAAGATTCATCTAGTTTTTAGAGTCATGTATATAAAATTTAATGCTATAAGAGTGACTCTATAATAGTCATTTTTAATGTAAGATGGATTATCACATGAGTGACTCGATAAGAGTAATTTTATATGTAATGGTGACTGTGTTAAGATTGAATTCCATAAGAGTGGCTCAACAAGATTCATTTATGGTATAATATTCTTCTATAATAGTAATTTCCTTTCATAAGATTCATTCATTATATGATTCATCTATTGTAAGAGTTATTTACAATTATGAAATTAGTTGAGGATGAAAATGGAAAATAAATGATATATCAAAGATTTTTAATGTCAATTAATATAATATTCATTTACTATTATGGTATTTATAATGTATAATGATCTTGAAAAGTATTTTATCATAAACATTCTTTTTTATTATTTCAAAAATCTCAATACTATAGTAATTCTATAAGGATGAATTACTTTTCATATTTTATTATTTTAAAACTAATATAAAATCATATGATCTAAGATTAGTTTTTCATTTATTAAAACATCATCACAAAACAAATGGGTTTTTATTCAATTTGAGTATTAAGAATCTAAATGAGGTTGTTCTACAAAATGAATTGTAGTCACACTGAAATTGAAGGTTCAATGTCATGTAACATTGTAAATGCATGTGTGGATCATATTCAAAATTACTATATAGTTTTTCAAGTTTCATAAAAAAAATAAATTTAAAAATTCTAAAGAAAAAATATATATATATTATTGGTAGGGATTAAATTATTTTAACTTATAAAATTAGATCCAAAGATTCTATAGACTGGTTTAAATTAATGAAGATTATGTGGTCCAGAATTATATAATATTACCTTATTCAAAATATAAAAACATTATTTAAAAAATTATTTATGAATATAAAATAATAAAATGATGTATGGAAGGTTATAATGAATAATTTTGAATAATATTTTATACTCTCTTGAATTTATAAACAAGTGTAACAAATAATGAATTTGAAAGACTGAAGCCGGGAGTTTTTTAGAAGAATGGATAAAAACTTATAGGGCCCGAGCCTTCTGTTATTTAAGACTGGGAACCAAATAATTTAATATATAAAGAAAATGAAAAATAAAAAATTATCTAATCATTATTATAAGATATTGGATTTCTTTAAGAAGTGATCTTATGTTATTATGTTCATCATGAAGGCATGAGGTGTAAGATCTTTATTAATTGTTTTTGAAGAAATAAATAGAAATAAGTGATCATTATCTTTATATTCAAAACATATTGTACTATAATTGATAATATTTTATTATAATGGTATATTTGGAAGTATATTAAAAATATATATTGATAAATAATGTATAAAGTTTTTTTAAATATTATTATTGGAAACACATGTATTTATAGTTAAAGGATCTATTAGTAGAGAAACTAACCAAACTCAGCATGGATTTTATTTTCTATTAAGGGTTAGAACATAATAAAAATTGAATAAGTCGTATAATGTTTAATACTTTCAATATTCACGTGACTTTTAGGGACATAATTATAGTGAATCAAAATTTAAAAATTCATAGAGGTTGATTAAAAAGAAAAAATCATAAGAAGTATCTCGAATTCTCTTCCTCCCCCACTTAGTAATAAAATCAGACCTGGGAACTTCAACTTGTATTAGATCTAACTAGGTTTCATTTAGAATATCCAAAATTAACTAAATATATACATATAAAAACAAAATTCATTAAATAATAGTGCTCTCCCAATATTTAATGGAAACAATATCATCATTTTAAGAATAGAACTTTACTCTGTCTTTTGTCTTTTGGATTTGAAGCTATAGATAGAGAAATAATGGAATTTTTCCTCATATATATGGATTATAATTTTCATTTTATTGATAATATATATATATATATATATATATATATATTAAAGATGAAAATTTCATTCTTATGTATCTTCTATAAAAGGCATGCATAAATATCATGGGAATTCAAAATTCTTATGAAATTTGGGATAAGCTAGAGACTAGATATGAAGGTGATGTTAAAGTCAAGTAGACCAAATTAAAAAGTCGTATAATTGTATTTTAGGATATAAATATGGTTGATAAATAAAAAAAATGATGACTACTTAATAATATTTCTGTAAAATTGTTTGGATTATATGAGTGTATTGAGAACAGTTGGATGATTCCAAATTTTTTTAAAAGATGGTGAGAAATTTTCTAGAATAGTTTGATCGTGATATTTAAAATTTAAAAGATAGAGAGTATTTTACCCTTTATGAATTAAATAATATCCTCACTTATTATGAAATAAGAAAAGATCCAACTTAAAAAATTGTTAAATATAAAATGGATTTTTTGTCCTGGTGAAAACTCAAAATCTGAGAAGTTGAAGTTGCGGACTCAATTGAATGTATTAATGATGAATAAATTGAAGATTATGAGATAATTATTTCTAATATATCAATAAAATTAAATAATTTAACATGATGAATAAAAAATAAAACTCTCTACTAGGTGTTTAAATTATTAGAGGTTTGGTCACTCTGCTATAATTTATCAAAATAATAAGTTTATTGAATATAAATTAGATGAAAATGATGAGAAACTATATAAAATAAATTGGATAATAGATCAAAGTATGTAACTAAATCTGGTAGAGACGATAATAATTTATATTGAAATAAAATAATAAGTTTGATGGGAAAATAAGAAAAATTTAATTCCTCATCAAGCTACCTACCATAAGGTGAATCTATTGAAAGGTCATCTATTTTATAGATCTTGTTGAAGGTGTTGTTGGAACCTCAAGAAGTAAAGAAGATGAAAGTGGACCAATATAGTTAGGGAAAATATTTACTGATAAATGAGAATCATGTCATTAATAGAACAGAAAACTCGAGAAGTTGAACAGGTTAGTAATGAAATAAATTGAAAATATGATTAATGTAAAGGAGGAGTATATTGAGAGGAAATAAAAGTACATTGAAAAAATAAAAAATTATAAATAAAAGTTGTTGTGAAATATTATATTGTGAAATGAATTGAAGAGAAATTTTCACTTAGAGATGAAGAATTAATGAATCCATAATCAACGTATCTAATATCTAAGAATTATTTGAAGAAGATAAGATAATAATTCAACATGGAATTTTAGGATAAGGATGAATCATCACAATTTTGTGAAAAACTATTGCAAAGTGATAGTTTATTAATTATCATAATAAAACATTAAATAAACTTATCTAATCCAATAAACATATGTTATAAAATAAAATCATAACCATTTTTTACCAAGAAGATAAATGAGAAACCCAGTTATATATAAAAATAGAAAAAGGATATCTCAAGAAGATCACTTCCACCTAATAAAATATTGGAATAGTTTATAGAAAAAAATCAACAAAAATATTATAGATAGAACTATTATATATATGATATAACTATTTTCATAGTATATTATTGGAGTTCAAGAGTGTTTGGAAACCAAACCTAATCATATAGGTCTAACGTGTCACTACGATGAAAGATGGGTGAATTGAGGGATCATTATTCAAAGAAATTTAAATATACTCTCAAATGAGACATGTTGTGACCAAGAATTCATCTCTTCTTCCAAAAAAACAATTTTGATATATTATAATAAATTTATAGAAGATTTGATCAGTATGTTCATTATAATGAGGGGTACATGACTATCCTACATAGATATATTTTATATGGTGAGAAAGAAAAGTGAATTAAGAAAGTGATGAAAGGGAAGTCATGATGTATTAAGTTTTCATTTAAATCCTTCAAGTGAACCAAGTTGGTGATTCATGATAGTGGTTGTTCCTCCCACATGACTAGTGACACAAAAATTATAAGTAAAATCAATAAGCATGAAGGAGTATTAGTTACTTTTAGAAATAATTATTCCTTAAAAATAAAGTGTGTTGGATTAGTTGAAATAGAATTCCAAATCCCTAAGTTAAATGGTATATTATTTGTTTAGGGGTTAAAACATAATTTTTTGAGTGTCGGTGAACTCAATGATGATAAATAAGAGACCATATACATGAAATATTTTTTTTCATCAAAAGAAAAAAGGATGGAAGTATCATAACGAGAGGAATAAGTAAAATAAAAAATTATTTCAAATCATTCAGCCTTCCACCATTTTTAATTTTAGTGCCAAAAATAAAAATAAACTATGACATGGAAGGCTTAAAAATATTTGAAAAAATTATTGAGTAAAATTCCAGATTATGATATTGTGATCAGTCTACCTAAGATAAATAGTGCAAGAGATGGTAGTTTTGAAACTCATTATAAAGTTAAAATGGCTCAAGGTTTTCCAAAATAAGTCTAAATGTTTTTTAGTAGATCACATGAGCATATCCATAATGATTTATGTTGTCCTATGAGAAAAAAATTTGTTCTATTTTATTTATACATTATTACTTTCATTTATGACCAAACCTAGTTGAATGATTTCATGTTTATTATGAAAATGATGGATTTTTTCATATCTTAAAAATATTTTGAATTAATGTGAAGAAAGGGTTATCACCCTATATCAAAAAACTAAGATTAGTTAATGGAAAATAGTATAAATGTGGTAATTTTAAAATCTACATTTCTAGAAATGGAACCAAGGGTCAATATGGTACCACATATGAAATACAAAAATATATCATGGATGAGAGGAATAAAAAACATATTTAGATGGGAAAAACGATATTAGTTGAACACCAAATCCCAAAATCATTATGTATATAAGCTGTATATACTGTCTTACACATATAGAATAGGTATTTTTTGAGACTGTAGAAACATATGACACCATATTAGATATGATAAAAGATAAAACCTAATATTACCAACATTAAAAATTATGGTAATCCTTTTATAAAGATTAAAAATAAAACACATGGAAAATTTAGACAAAAACATAATAAGGGATCATCGTGGGATACTAATAAAATTTAAATGGATATAGATGTCAGAATAAAAGGATTCACATAATGGTTAACTATTTTGATGTGAAATTTATTGAAAATAATGGTAAAATGGATGAAAGAACAGAAGAAATGTTTTAAAAAATGGATCAGGAAACAATAATATTTCAGAAAAAGTGACTGATGAATAAGATAAGAAAAACAATGTCACTATTGATATTGATTCGAAAAAAATCATAGATGAATATAATGGTCATAGAAATGACATATTAAAATTTCAAAGCCTGAAGAACCATGTTGAAGAAAAAAACATTATTGACATATAATAGGCTCTAGTTTAAACAAGAAGATGGTTGAGAACTGAAGATCAAAATACTCTTATCTCCTCGATTCAATAACAAATTATAGAAAAAATAGTTGAGAATGAGGATTCGATACAAGAAATGTTCAAATAACATGATCATATTGAGAAACAATTCATGTGGGGTCTTTTTACAAGGATTAAAATTAAAAAATGTTACTTGAACAAAGTTAATTTTTAGATGAAAATGAATGAGAAAGGAAAAGTATTAAGAAACAAGGATAGGATGGTATATAAAGGATACTCTAAAATGGAAGGAATGTATATTGAAGAATATTTTACACCGGTGGAAATTATTTAAAAAAATAGAATTTTCTTGGCAGTGGATTTACATAAACATTAAAAGATCTACCAAATGGATGTGAAATTTTCTTTTATAAATGGTAACCTATAAGAAGAAATTTTATGGAAACCCTGATCTTTATTACCCATAGATTCATGATTTATTAAATAAATTTACACATTATACAACAAGAAATATAAATTAGTCTATAGTATTTTTTAAATAGGTGCATTATATAACAAATTAAAATAGGTAATACATCATCTTTATTGAAAACATTGTTATAATTATAATATTATTCCTTCATACCTAACATTGTTTTGGATAACATCGGGAAATACATAATAAGGTGCTGAGATATAAAAACAATTAAATGAATAAACATGGTATACAACGAAAAGGGTAATATATTTTATAAAATAAGCATATCAATGATACATGAAATGGGTGAGAATCATAAACATTAACAGGGAGGCATGATATCACAAGATAACATAATGGAAACATGGGAAATGTGGAAAAAACATAAAAAAATACATAATAAATATATTTCAAGGCTAACTTTCAGGATATAATGATGTAAAAATTCCCATGATGGATTAGGTTCACTCCCTAATTCCTTGAATGACATCTCATGATACAAAAACATTACCCAATGCATTGAAGTACTATATAATTTTGGGTGCACCCATCACTTTCATTTAATTCTCATTCTTAAGTGTTCTACATAGATCATAAAACACAAATTCAGTCATTATAATATTTTAATACATTGTGTAGTATTGTAGAAAAAGTACATTTATATATCAAATAAAATATGTATATGTGCGTAAAGGTGAACAGCCTTAATAGGAAATGGGTGCGGTTATTTACTACATATTTGTTTGTCATGAAAAATCACAATGAACTTTAGTCAATGTAATGGGGGAATATGAATATTTATTGTAGGCATTAATGAGATTGAAATGGGTCTCTCATAATTTAGACATAAAATGGATAGTATGTGGGATATGGATGAATATACCCCATCCTTAGGAATTACATATTTAAAACATAATATAATGAGGAAACTTGAATAAATAGGATAAAAAGAGGATCCCTTACCTTGATAGGGTGATAAAAATGCTCGGTAGGAGCTTATTTAGTTCTTAGTGCACCTTGGGGGGACTCTAGGGATGATAAGGAAGAGTAAATATGTTGTCAATGTTTTTTTAGTGAAGATAAATGGGAGCTTGAGTGTGTTTATATAAGAAATGAGTGGAAAATTATTTATTATTTCTCAAACAAAGGTTTTTGACTCTATATAATAAAATAACCAAAACCACAAACCATACCATGGTTTTTTCCCATGGTTTTTGAAAAATATTTTTTTTAATTATTTTATTACTCTGAAAGATGAACTTATAAAAATAATACCTTTTCAGATGTGGAAGTGAGTTATATCCTTAATTAAATGATTTTAAAACCCTAAAATATATTATAGGAATTTGAAGATTCATAAAGGCTATATAAAATCAATCAAATGAACTTAAATTAAATTAATTTAAATAAAAAACATATATTTGGTCGTGGATATAATTTATTGTGTTTATTACATCACTTTTTGGGTATTATTGTTTCATAATATACAGCATATATTTATACCATATTTAGTTTTTAACCAAAAATTTGACTGGATTAGAAATTTATGAAAAATTCACTGTTGGATAATTTAGACATTTTTACTCTGAAAAGTATATTTAGTTTATGCAAATAATTTTATAAATATTTGAATTTCTATTTTTAGAATAAAAATTAGTATTTATTGAGAAATTTTTGGTTTGATGACAATCATAGTTTTCGGACCCTTATGAAAATTACATTTGACTTCAGAAAAATTATATGCTAATTTATATATAATAAATTAATTAATTAAAATATTTAATTGAAATATTATTTATTTCAAAAATCCATTGATCTATCAAAATGCATATCTTAATTTTAATTGAATACTAATTAAAAATGAAATTATTGTTTTATTTTACAAAAAAAATTGTTCATAAAGTAATGATAAAAAGTAAATATAACCATTATTCTATTGAAAATATAATATAAATATTCATTTTATTATAGTCTGGATACATATCCATTTAATACACTAGAAAACACCCTAATGGTAAAGTGTGTGATGGTAATATTTTCATTGGGTGGTTTAGAGTAGATGGTTTGGGCTATCATTTTTTTGATCCTAAACTTCTCCCATAAATGGTTTTTCTCATAACTAAGTTATTGGATCTCAACTTGGTCTCGGTTGAGGAAATATACCAGTGATTCTATCTCCATTAAAAGCTCCGATAAATGGCATTTAAAGGGTATGATTCTACTGGTTGAGACTATCACATCCTTTGTCTGTGTCAATTAGATTTCTTAAAATCCTATATTTATACTAATCATACGATAACTATTCCACAGTTCCTATTATCAATTGTAATAATGCTTAATTGTCTTTAAAATACAATATGACATAATAAACCCAAATAAGTTCATGTGTTTTCTCTAACCATATTATAAAATATGACATTTAATTAAATCATAAGGGTAATTTTATTTATAAAATTTTGGGACGTAACAATTTTCCATCGAACAACCTAATGGTTTTATTTTAGAAAAATATGGAATCATGGAATCAATGTTAAAGAATTATTTTTATGGATTTAAATAGGTTTTAAAATCCAGGAATTCTAAAATGGATTTTTGTTTTGAGAGGTAATAAATTTATAAGGGAATGGTTGATATAAACCTATATATGAAAGAGATTCTCATAAGGTATCTAATTATTATTTTATATGTACATAATATCATATTTTTTTGTGAAAAGGAGTACATCTCTGGGGAATTTTTTTAACAGATGAAAATGAATTTTGATATTTCCATGCGAGGTGTGGTGGAATATTTTTTGGGATTAAAAATTGACCTGAAAAATGATAACATAATCTCATCCTAAGAAAAATATGGTAGATAATTTTTTAAATGTTTTTCATATATGACACAAAAGAAGCTTCAGTCCAATTTCTCTTAGAACTAAGCTATAAAAAGAGGAGCTTATCAGTAGTGTTGACAAAAACTACTTTTGAATGATCCTTGTTAGCCTAATTTAGCTAACAACATCAAGACAAGATATAGCTTATAAAGTTAATCTTTATGAAAAAATTTAGAGTTATATAAAGGAGAATCATATGTTTGAATCTAAAATAATTTTAAAGTAAGTAAAAGGAATACTAAATTTTTCGATATTGTTTAGAAATGATGAAAAATTAAATCTTCTAGGCTTTACATATTTAGTTTGGGAAAGATATTTTATTGAAAAAAAATCATCTTTAGGAGGAAATTTGTTTTTTGGTGAAGATTTTGTGATTTAGTATAATTGAAAATAAAAATCTAGAAACACTTAGCACAATGGAATCTTAGTATATAGTGTTTACACTTGTTTTTGAAGATGTGGTATAGATGAAACTAATGGGATTAAAGCATTCATAAAATGAATTTTCTAGTGGAATAAAACCCATATATTTGTGTCAAATCCTCAATAGAATAAAAAAATATTATTTTAATAATTAAAATAATATGAATACTTGAATTAGTGAAACCATATTTTATTATTTGAAGCACTTTTAATGAATATGGTAAAATTAGTAAAAGAAATTTTCTACCTTCCAAGGTTTAAAATAAATTAAAGGATCCCAAAAAATTTCTTTAGAATTATAAAAATGCATATGGGGTACTTGCACCTTCACTTAGTGATAAACTAAATTTTGGGAGGTTAAGAGAGTTCAGAAGCTTGCATCAAGTTATTCAATCCCAATAGGAGGTGTATCATCCCTTTATATATCCATCACAAATGTATTTCATTTAATGAAATGTGTTGGATGTATTCAATATATCATCATGTGTTCATTCCCATTGGAATTATTCATTAAATTCCTTTAATATATTAAATATATTTAATCTATTAATAATAATTTACATTTAATCCACTCATAGTGATTTATAACAAAATAAACCAAATTAGAAGACAATGAAACTAATTTTAATTCATTCACATGCATATTTTTTTGAACATCTAGTAATAACCAACTTAAAATAAAATCACATAATGTCTTTATTCAAAAACTCACAACCCTTTGTGAATTTATCCAAAAAATTCATTCTTTATGCGATTTTATCATACTCTCTTCATTTTAAAATAAAAACTTAGTCAAACCATAATATTTATCTAGAGGCCTAATTGGGTGACCTTTCATGCCTTAGTAGCATTAAAATTAAATATTAAATTCATGTTTCATAAATTTATGTAAAGGGAATCCTCTAGAAAAGAATCAGTGTTTCTCAATCTACTAAGGGTTCTAATGTGATATCCACCCAACATACTCATATATATATATACAACCATGTCCACTAAAAGTTTATTATATACATTATATATATACCTATATTATCCCTTTTACCAAGACACCATGTGAACACTTGATATAGAAGATATCTATATAGTATAGGCCTGTTATTCTTTTCTTGATTCTTTAAAATAGACTAACCAAGTTGATGAATACATCACATATTATTAATTTAATAGATTAGTACATCATATGTATCTTCTATAAGTGGTTAATAACATCACATGTGACTTAAATAGGTATGGATGTACATTTTATCAGTCTATTTAAATCAATATCTAGATGAATCTACTCATAACACTAGTGGATATATCCCATCTTGTTTATTCTCCAACTAATGGAATGATCAAAAATATACCCAACCACCATAATATTATCTTAGTAACATTTTACTTGCATAATAAAGGTATCAAGGTATAAGGATCTCGTGATATTTACCACTTAAAAATTATTTAAGAATAATAGAAAATAATAATACACCCTGGAATATATCAACGTCTATATGAAATTCCATGGGATATACTTCATTGATTCCACCCATGTAGTAATACTGTTCCTATTACCTCATAAATATGTTCTTTGTATCTCATATAAAACCCTCTAAAAATTGTAAAATATTCTATTCATTTTTATCTTATCATATCATCACAAACCATAATAATCCATAATGATCATTGATTAGAGACAACTCAAAGTTTATACTTTGATGGGATATTAAGATTCAAATGTTCATGTAAAGTAAAATATATTAAACATGAATTAATGATAAATGGAGGGTATATTTATTTTAAAAGCATGATACATCATATATACATTACATAAATATATCAGGATTTTAATACCTAGAGACCTAATGTGACCATTATGTTTTTCTTGTTCTAAAACCTTTATTAATAAATCTTCTAAATTGTTTTTTATAGCAACAAATCTAGTACTTATATCTCCATTATCAATGGTCTATTAAATGATAAGGTATTTCTGAAGGAATTATTTTATTATTTAGTGATGCTAAGGTTTATTTTCCACATTTATATCTCAATTGTAGTCACAATAAAGCTCCATCATTCCTTGAATGCTTGGAACCACCCCAATTTCAGAGATGAGCTTCTTGATCCCATCAGCTTCCTTCATAGCTTTTGATGTTCAGATGTACTCTACCAATGTGTAGAGTATTCTATAGTGGATAGTTTAGAAATATTCTAAGTGATATATCAACTTTTTTGGAAGAACATGAATCAATATTGATATTTTATATCATATTTGTTAGATTTAAAACCCACATCTGTATAAAAACTTACATAGAGTTCCTCTTCTCCTCTGAAGACCAAGAACATATCCTTAGTCCATATAAAGTTATTTGAGATTTTATTCATAGAAATATAATGACTCTAATAAATAATATATTTCTTTTTATTGGTTATGAAAACCTCATAAGAGACATATGGTCAGGTACACAATATGACATACATAATAAATCCTAAGTAAGATCCATAAGGAATTATATCCATCCATTCTAGCTCTTTAGAAGGTTATTGAATCTTCCTAATATTTTTTCCATGTAATAATGGTAAATACCATTTCTTCGAGTTCACCATGATAAACCACTTTAGAAATTTACCAATGTATGTGTCATATCTAAGTCCAACCAAAATTTTAGATCTATCCCAATAGATCCTTATGCCTAGTATGTATGTTTTTTCACCAATATCATTCATTGAGAAGGATTTACCCATCCACATCTTAACATATTGAAGTGTTAGGATATTTTTTCTGATGATAACTATATCATAATTATATAAATTTAGAAACACTACTATGCTCCCACTAATCTTATTACATACATAGAAATCAACCATGTTTTTCATGAAACCAAACACTTTGATTATATCATCAAACCAGATATTCTAAATCCAAGATTCATTCTTCAATCCATTATTGGATCAATATAATCTATATACCTTTGAATTATCATTTAATAACTTTAAATGCTCTGGTTTTATCATTTTCACATCCTTGATTATATTCTCAATGAAGAAAGATGTTTTTCTATCCTTATAATATATATTATAATAATAAAGAGCCCCTAAGAAAAATATGATTGGACATTATCCTCATAATAAGTGAAAGGTTTCTTTATAGTCAATACCATGGTTTTTTTAGAATATTTAAAAACTATAAATTCTTAATTGGTAGAAACCATACAATATTATATCATTTTCATAGGTAAAATCCATTTTCACCTGATGTGTCCCTCCCCTTTTGGTTCATCTACCCAATTAAAAACCTGAATAGTTAACATTGAGGCCATTTAACATTCATGGGAAACAATTTCTTAGAATCAAAACTCTAATATTCCATATATTAAGTATTGGTTTAATCCACTATAAACATTATTACATCGTCATTATCCATAATAAATTAAAATCTCTTGGGTTTTTGATGAATCATGATATACCTTCATGGTTCTTTTGTAAATTGAGTTGGTTCTTCTTCGATAACATTATATGGTACTGGATCAGCATCAATATCGAGAATATTTCTTAATAGTTATACTAAAAACATATCAAAGTTTAACATTACTCCATTGGATTCCTATGTGGATGAGTTTATTCTTAAATAATTTAATAAATTGGGTCACAAATAGTTTTTTTCTCAATAATATTATAGAAATAATATCCCTTAGTTTCCTTAGGATAATCATTAAATAAGATTTTTCGAATCTTAAGGATAATTTTATCATAATCTGAACATCATATATATTCTTCCCAACCCCCAATCCTTATAAAATATACAATGGGATGTTTTATGTGCCATATCTGATATTTTTCCTTTATTATTATTTTTGATTAATAATGGTTTAGTAGTAAAGAAGTAGTCTCCAAAGCATGACCCCAAAACATAATAGGAAGGTAACATTGACTCATCATTGATCTGATCATGTCTAAAAAGGTATTATTCCTCATTTAATAAACATTATTCCATTTTGGTGTACCGTGAGGAGTGATTTGGAAACAATTCACAATTTTTTAGATGATCAATGAATTTATGGGTCACGTATTTACCCCCCCCCCCCCCCCCCACACACACACACACACAAACACACACACCCATAATCTTATTAGAGGATCATAATACTCTTTATTAGTTGATTTTATACTTTTTATACTTCTCTAAAACATTTTTATATGTTTTATACTTTTGTTTCATCAGAAACACATAACCATGCAGAATAAATTCATCAGTAATAGTAACGAAGTACCTAAAACCACGAGTTTTCTGTGTGCTCATTAGTCCACATTCATAATAATGAATGAGATCCAATAATCAACTTCCCCTTTCCCCTTTATACCAAAATGATAATTTTTAATTTTTTAGATTAAAAATGTTAAATATTCTAAAATGATTCATAATTAAATGAGTCCACAATCTATATTTATAGAGTATTTCAATGTATTTTTCATTTGTATGTCTAAGAAATAAATGAAAAAGAGGGGTAGGATTACCCTGCCCGTATTATTATGAATTTTATAAATATTATTATTTATATCCAGAATTTATTAACTGTTTACCATATTTTTATTGTCATAAAACATTTCATTCTTGTAAATATAATAACTATTAATCATTATATTTAATGAAATTATTATTTTGTCCAAAAAAGATATTGAAATCATGTGTCTATTTGTTATAAGATCATAAGAGAATTTCTATAATTCTAGGAAAAATCTACTATATAGATTTGGATCATAATTGAAAATGTATAATATATCAACTCTTTCTCCCATGTCAATATGAATGTCTACTTCACCCTTCATCAATTCTCCCATACCTCTGAGTCTCTATTTGTGAGTAAAAATATATGAGTCGCATCCAAAATAACATAAAATTAAGTTATAGTTAGTTAAATTTACCTCTATGAAATTCTCATATAAGGTCTTTAAATTATTCTCTTTGAGAATACTTATCAACCCTAGACATAAATTTTTAACTATTTTTAGTAATTAAATATTAATGATCTCAATATAATTTCTATAAAGAATTTAATAATATAAAAAGGTATATATTAGTGTATGGGTATAATTTTTTATATAATTTCATCAAGGAATTTAAATAATGTTTCTCCAACAAAAATTGGTTTCCCCATACATCACACCCATATAGTGAGCCAAGATCCATATTTCATTAAGCAATGAATATGATTTGGTGTTCCTCTCAGAAAATTGTTTTTTAAGTAGGGAATCATCCCAATCAAACGAGTTATGATTCATAGATAGTGTAGTGGTTAACAATTTACTTGGATCCATCGTATGGATGCACTCATCTTTATTCCTCTAGTATCATTCATAAGAGTTTTTTCAGCTATGTTTCACCAAAATAATACACCAATAACAATATAAAAAAGGATAATATAAGGGCACCATACTTTTTGAGGACCTAACCAAGTATGATCTAGTGTCACACATTACTTTCTTTCTATACAAAAGATAATCTAGTGCCACCCTGAGTTGGTATTACCTACCATCTTGGTAGTATTTTATTGGTATTCTTAATCTCAAAAATTTAATATACATCAATACATATTAAACTTATAAGTGTTGTGTCTTGTGAAATATTTATCTACTCATGTCTTTATTTTTTTTAATCATTTTATGAACTATTAGTTTTAGAATACATATTTCAGAAAAAAAAATTAATGTGTTCACTCCACATAAATGTGTAATGATTTACACAACCCAAAATTTGTGTTACTCACCCAAAAATAAAATCCAAACATATACATACATATCTGAATGCATCATATACATAATATATATGAAGTATTCATGTAAATATTTAGAACTATATGAGACTGATAATATTTACATGATTAATATCATAACAATATATAGTTAAACTCTCACTTGTCTCTTTCAAGGCATTAGCCTCTAAGTTGAGAGGTTTTCTAACCACGATCCCCTCTCCCTGAGGCGACTTTTCCCAAGATAAAATAAAATTTATGAAAACTATAAATCTTAATAAATAAAAAATATATTCAATAACTATTCTTAACCTCACAACACTAAAAATAAAATGAGGTCATGGTAGGAGAAAAACTAAATTTTAGGGAGTCTCACCTAGCATGTAATGTAAGGATATATATCCTAAAATAAATGTATTTAATAAATAAATCATACATAATATTCACATTCTATAAACAATTTGTATACATGATTAAATAAAATAATAACATCTAAATAAATGACCATTTCAAATATTTATTCATGAGATTACAATTTATAAACAATTAATAAATGAAAGGTAATTTTCAATACTTTCTAATTTAGATAATCTTATAGAAATTCTATAATCATGAATTTTATGATTTATATACACTTTAAAAATGAAAACTTTTATATTATACATCATATAGAAATTTAATGATATTTATAAATTATAAACATTTTTATAATTCAATTTCAATTGTGTAAACATTTTATATAATCTAAATATCATATACTTTACATTATTTAGACAATTTATCAAATCAATTATTGAAACCTCTTTTATGTGGTTAAAATAACATCTTAAATAATTCTTTTTTTTTTGAATATTTCAAATTAATAAATATTGAACAAATCGTATTTTTAAATATAAACTCTTTTATATTCTAGTGTTAATTATGTAATTTAAAAACTCATTATAAATTAAATTATAATCCATAAAAAATATTTCAATATCATAATTCATGTCTTATAATTTGATAAAATTTATTTTAAATATTAATATTTAATATTCTGAATATTTTATTTGTAAATGTTCGAAAAACATTTATACAGTTAATTATAAACTATTTATAATTTGTTAATTTATAAACAATATATAATTAATTAATTTATAAACATTTTATAATTTAAAATATCCCTAGAATAACTTCTACTTTTATAAAAAATTAAAAACCACATAAATTTGAAAAATATATTCTTAATAAAAACACTTTGATATTAATGGTGTTTTTATAGTAAATATTCTAAAAGTATTTAATCAACTAAGCATAAAAAATTTAGAGTTCACTTATAAAATTATTCTATACACTTTAAAAATATTCTAATACAATTTTTACACTATTTCTAAACAATATATAAATAATATAATTCAATTTTTAATTTAATTTTATTAATAAACAAATAGTTTGTTTTTTATCAAAAATATGAGAAATGTTTTTGAATATTTTTACATTTAATTTTAACTTGAAATATATCATTTTAAAATTTTTGGTACATAGAATTTATGAAAAATTATTAGATTATAAAATAAGTAAACTAAATATAAAATTTAATTAATTATAATTTTGTATGAACACTTAACATTATGTTGTCAGGTAATGTAGTTCCATGGTAGAGTTATATAGTTAATATTATATTGATATATATCATAAATTTTTAGATGGCAAAACACATTTATGATTCTATAAAATGTTTTCTTCACTTAATAGTGTAATAAATATGTTCATTTGATGAGGAAGTTGAATCTGATACCATTTATGGGTTTTATGGTGTCATCATATGAACTTGGAAGTGTATAGAAACCCATATTTGTGTGAAATATCCTCAATAGAGTAAACATATATAATTTAAATAAAGAACATAGAATGCATACCTGGAGTGATAAATCCATATTTTATTATTCTAGACACATTTAATGAAGATCTCAAAATTATAAAATGGGATATTTATGCTTATAAGGTATTACACCAACCAAAGGATTCCAAACCATCTTTTGAGGATCCCAAAAATTCAAAAGGGTTGATTGATCGTTAACTTAGTGATAATGTGAAAACATAGAAGTTATGATTCCTTATAATTATGATTTTTTTTAAAATGAAATGATTTATTAAATTGAACCATGGTATATCAAAATATTAACATTTTAACATATTCTTCAAATTGGTTCGTAAAATTTGAAGTAATCGCATTATGAAATCTCAATATAAATAAGAGGAAATATAATTAAGTAGTATATGATGTGATATAATTATCAATGTAATAAATTATTAATATATCACATTTGTTTTGGTACTTTTTTCAATTTTACATAAAAATAATAGGTATTTATTTTTCAATGAAACTTTATTTATAAAATTAATAGAAATATGTTAAAATAACTAATAAAATTATTTTTGTGCTTAAAAATGTATTTTACTAAAAAAATGTCTTTTTATGTAATATGCACACATATAATAAAAGTAATGTCTATCAACACCATAATTTGAGTCTAAATTATTTTCATATTTTAAATCCACATATCCAAATTTTATTATAAATTTAGTTCATTTATAAGATAATAAAAAAATTACCAAATTAAATATTGGTTAATATTGTATAACTTTTATTTTTCAAAGATTTCTTTTTACAACCCTTATATATTTTTATATAAAAAAATAAATCAATATATTTTTAGTTTTAAAACTAATATTATTTTCATATATATATATATATATAATTTTATAAAATATCATTTAATTAGTAATTTATATGAAGTTGGTATAAGAACACTTAACGATTGAAAATATATATTTCTATAAAAATGGTTTTTTTATAAATATATTATATTTTAATTTAAAAGTTAATTTTATCGATTTTTTAAATTGAATTAGATTAAAATGTTTCAAATTTTGGATTTATAACATCAAAATTGTGAAGTATGGGTCATCATATATTTTTAGAAAGAAAATTATTAACACGGTTAATTGTTAATCAAGGTTAATAACGGTAAAAATGAGTAACATGAAGTGGCTTGAATTTTACTAAAATAACATGACACAAAATCTTTTTAGAAGAAATTAATTAGGTTTTAAAGTCATAAATGCATTCTGTTACGACATTTTCTAACATAACTCATCTAAATCTCATGAAATTCAATTCTTACCCCTCACCTACCTTTTAATTCCAAAGAAAAGCCCCACATTTTCACCTATAAAAGGATCTCACTTCCACTAACATCAAGATACACCTATAATTTAAAATTTATATTAAAAATATCAAATTTTAAATATCATAAAATACATTTACTCATTTTTCATCCTTTTATTACAATAAATTGGACCAAGTCCGCCAATTACAAGGCATTTTTCAAGAGATGACTCCAATCATCATCATAAGTAATATCCACCCCTAGTATTTTCTTTTTTATGCTTCTTATCTACCCCCTCCAAAGATATTATAACCATATTAATATAATGGAAAATTTTCATAAATATAATTAAATTTTATTATATTCTTGGTAAAACCATTATATAATCTTCTCCAACACATTCAAAAAATGAAAATGTCACTTGTGTGTATGTACAGACTACCACATCCATGGGTGATGTGTTTTTTTTCAACATCAACTTATATGGATAGTTATAGTAATGTATTTAATGTATAAATATTATATATATGTAATAATTATGATTCTGGAAAGATACGTAATTATTTATTTTCTATTCTTTAGTTCTTTTGAAAAAATGAAAAGATCGCTCTTGTGGACTACTGCAAACATGAACAATATGATCCATTTTTCATCATCAAATTACATGTATGGTTATAAACATGTATTTAATTATTAAATATTATATTTATTATATGATTTATATTAAGAAAATATAAACCATTTAAAAAACCCTTATCATACTACCACTTGAACCATCTCCCAACCTAATTCACTACTAGGCCTGAAGTGAATTCCTGATCCCCATGGGCTTGCAGCTAGTATCTGGGCATCATGGAACACACTTTGGGAATGGCTTAATCGTTAAAAAAATATAAAATAAACAAGTAGTGGAAACAAATAAATTACTAAATTAACATCTAATAAGATTTAAATATCCTTATAAGGATAAACAATTAAAATGAAAACATAGTGGGATCATATACAATGATATATCCATAGCTAAAAGTCTGATATAATATTCAAAAAATATAGAGAGAAAATGAAACACAAACATATCAAACATAAATAGTAGTAACCCCTAACCAGTCATCACATACCACTATCCATTCATGTGTAACAATATAACATTATATAATATATTTATATTCAAATAAATTTAATTACTTTGATTGTATGCATTTCACACAACACTAAGTCTAAACGAACCATGATATACTATAGAAATATTATTATAAAAGTTATCAACTTTCTAGTTAATTGGTGGGTATGACTATTATTAACTAAATTATTAAATATATATAAATGCCCTAATCAATAAAAATTCATTGATTAATTCTTTGAAAAGAAGCACTCAATTTTCTGTAATGTTATTTTCTGCTTTAGAAACATGTTTTCTTCACAAAAAATTTTTCTTTTTTTGTGAGAAAATATTATAATCAATTTTTGGAAATTTAATTAAATGTATTTTATAAAAATTATATAATTTTTTAAATAACATATCAAAAATAGGGTATGGTGAATCTTTTGGATATTTTTGAAAACATTAATTTTCCAATTAATAGTGAAAATACTGATTTTTATTGAAAACCGCATTTCTGTTTCAAGAATTAACATTGATACATTTTATTGAAAAATTATTTAAAATTAAAATCTATTCTATATTATTTTTAATATTCTAATTATTTTCATTAGAATCAATTTTTTTATTGAATTTGGTATAATAACATTTTTTATACATAAAAAGTCATTTTTCTAGAAAAAACTATTTTTCACTACATTTTTTGTTTTTGATTTTAAATTAAATATTTTTAATTATCGAAATTATATCTTGATAAAATTATTCCACATTTGGAATTATTATTTTCAAATTTGGTAAATATTTCCCTTTTATTTTTTTTAATGTGAATAATGATCATGGTAAATTTTATTAACTCAATAAAGAGTAAATCACGATAATAAAGGTTAAAACTATGTGATAAAGTCATAATATTTCATATTAATTTTTCTTGGTTGAATCAAGGTCTACCCTTATCACCTTAGGATTAAGTTTCCTTTAATGTAAACGTGTGCACTAAAATGACCAATGTAATATTTATATCAAAGAAATTTACAAAATGTCACTCTCTTATTTTTAAATAACTCTTACATTATCATATATGTTAAAAAGAAAGTAATGAATAAATATAAATGAATAATTTGAGAATAATGAAATTATTTTCATTATTTAAATTTATTTATAATTTTTGGGTATTAAATAATTACCCTAAATTCATACATAGTATTGAAACAATATTTATTCAATTAATGTCAAAATAAATTATATGATATTCAAATTATAAAAAGTGACATAATTTGGATGAGTAATATTATTACAAAAATTTTATTGAGTATTATGAAATATTACTATTGTTTTTAGGTATTATATTCTAACTAAAACATTATATTTATTTCTTTTATGTCAAATTAAATGAATATAGTCAAAGTTTTCATTGACGATATTTTAACAAAATAATATTTTATTAAATTATATAAAATTAATAAAGAAACATGAAAGAGGATAATGAGGATAGAATATGGTCAAAATATTTTTATGAGCCATTTTGTATCTTATATATAATTGTATAACTCATTTTGTGTGCAAAAGATGTTACCACAGTCAATATTAAAATAGGTTAATTAAGGGGTTAAACCGAAATATATGCTTTAAAACCCACTTACACTTATCAAAATTTTATTTTTTATTTTTATTTAAAAATAATATTACTTTATATTTTAATCACATTAAATTTGGAAGAATTTGGTTAGAGAATTAATTTATTGTATTTTAAATGTTTAACAAATTCCAAAAGTGTGTCTAACCTCAATTATAAAAGGGCACCTCCTCCCTCACTTCCTTACACCACTTTGAGCATTCTATATCATCCCATATCTTCCATAATACATTAATATATTACTTTAAATTATCTTAGAATACTTTTTACTTCCAAATTATCAACCGTGTGATCTTCAATAGGAGACCTAAAGGAGTTCTTTCAAAGAAGAGGTAATCACCTTAAATGATCGCTTTCCTTTTTACTTCTTCTTTTACCTTCTATAAATATATTTTTTAATATAAAATATTAAATTAAGTATCCTAAATATAATAAAATTTTATTATTATTATCAAACCACCTATATACATCCATTTTACCATCAAATAGAAAGTGAACGTATCGCTTGTGTGTACATACTACTTAGAGTCTCCACATATTGATACAATTCATTTTTAATTATCTTGTTTTATGGTTGGGTATTATGATAATTTTAATAGTTATATATTATATTTATGAAAAAATTATACTTCTAAAATGATATTATCATATCTACCTTCATACCTTCCAATCCATTGTAAAATGATAACTTGGCTCGTCCGTACGTGTGAACTACCACCTCTTCGAATCGATGTAATTTATTTTTCATTTCCATTTTAATTGTATGGTAATAAGGATATATTTAATAAATATAAATGATATATATGATATAATACTTATTCTATAAATTATTATTATTATTCACCTTTATTTCATTTCATCCTTGAAATAATGACAACATCGTTCATGTGTATGTACATCCTACCATCTCCATGAATGGTGTAATTAATTTTTCTATCTATAAATTTTATGTATGACTCTAAAAAATGTATATAATAAATATATATTATTTTTTATCATTATAAACAATCTAAATATGAATAAAAAATTATTATATTACAATTACCAAAACTACTGAAACAAATCATACATGAAAAACGAAGTTGTTATCACTTGAAATAGTGATTTAATAGAAAATTATTTATAAAAAAGTAATAAAAGGTAATAAGTAAATATTATACGGTATGATATATATGATTTTGGTAATTTAATAAATTTATAATAAATATATATTTATTATATAATAGTTATGTACGTGTTTAAAGGAAATCAAACCTAATGTAAGGGTTAATTTCACAACCTCATCATTTTTCTAGATCGTTTACACTTGAGTCACCCATGGGGGAATTGTTTGATATTTATATCATAAAAAAATAAATTTTAGTCTCGTATATTTATTCATGAAACATACAATTAATAGTATCATTTTCCTCTCTTTGGAAATTAAAATGATTGAAAATTTGTTTTTATGAACAGGTGATTTTATTTCTCTCTTTGATCAAAAATACTTTTTCTTCCATATCAATGTTTTATAAAATAAATAAAGAATTATGTCAAAATCCTAAAAATTATTTATTAAATATGTTTTTACACATTTTTTAATTTTTAAAAATTGTTTTAAAAGAATGTTTTGTTCATTTTATGAATGAATTAATTTTTGACCTTTTTACAACAATGTTAAGGGAATGATTTTTAAATGTATATGGATTGTACGGAATTAAATTCCATCATGAACACTGATTTATTTTAATATTATTTTATAATTTTCAATGATTATTTTTCAAATAAATTTTCTCCCTAATATTATGGAATGTTTTTACTTTTTAAAGACATTTTCAATGGAAAAAAATGGTATTTTCATCAAGAATTTTTTTTAATGAAATATTTATGGAATTTATATTCATAAATGAAAATAATCCTAATATAGTAATTATACATAGGGGATTTGTTAAAATGATACCACATGTAGTATTTGTTTAGATATTTTAGGATCATTTTGGATGGGGATGTACTATTTTGATACCATTTTCCAAATTACACTAGATGATTTATGATTATCTTTATTAATTGGGAAAAGTATTCAGATTATATTTGGAGTTTTTCCATATTAATTTTAATATTGATTATGTTTCACCCATTTCATATGATTAATCCATTTGACTTGGAAAGTGATATGTGGGTCACACTATATACCCTCGATGCATCAGTAGGTCCCATGAAAAAAAAACTAACTTGGGTATTTTGTTGAGGACTTCCCATTTATGTTAGATGTCTTAGATCAAGAACATGATGGTATGTTTATGATGTATGAAATTAATAATTTCCTATTTATGAGAATAGTTATTTATGTATATGTGTTTATTAGATTAGTTATGATATTCATGGATAATTTTTAAGCTAATGTGATTATTATATGGAATTATTTTATCATCATTTATTCCATCCAAATTGTTCTTTATACTCAAGTTATTGATTAAATGTCAGGTGTTATTATATTTTTACCATCCCATATTGATTATCATTTATTTATTCATGATTTCTTCTGTTTTACACACACCATTACCAAGTATTTTATCTCACCCCATTCTTATTTTTCAATTCCCAAATATTCCAATAAATATTGTATAGTTAAAATATAGGGATATTCTAAAGGAAAAAAAATAATTTTACTAGAGAAATTACTATGTTTTAATTTATGTTTAGAGTTTTATTGTTATATTCAAGCATGATTATAGATTTATGATACTACAAAACTATTCAATCATTCGGTATGTGGCCACTTTTATCTAGTACTAATGAAGTAAATTCATAATCAGCTATAGGATCCAATGGTTTGCGTATTTATAGTTTGTATCAAAAAAATATTAATTGAAACAGTGTTAACTTGTTTTAAGATAACAAATATTAATAAAATTAACCCAATATAGACCATGAGAATATTCCCATAAAAACCAAGCTTATGACTTTGAGATTAATTATACATAGATTTTAAATTTATTTTTATTTTAAAAATTATACATCATGATTCATAATGTTATGATTTAATATTTTTTGTGTCACTATTTTGAAATGTTTCCTTGGAGAAATAATGGAAACTATATCAATTCATGTAATCCATGAATGGATTTCCATATTGGGAAAGATAATGAATATTTAACTAGAGGTGAAACAATTATAACTATTTTGGAGTAGCTGACTCGACTTATGACTAATAAACCTTACTTTATGTATCATCCTACTGACCCACAATGAGATGTAACAATTATAAACCACTTCATGCACTAGAAACCTCCATAATTCATTGGGACTATAAATATATATGTAATGGAGCAAGGGATTAGTTAATTAAGGAATGTATTTCCCACTATTGTATGTAATTAATGGGATAAGTTTGTCAATGTAGTTTATTGTCTCTCAAGGGATATAAATCAATCGTTCCCATTGATTGAAAATACTATGGATGAGTAGGAAATAGAGAGCCTATAATATGTGGATTTTAAGGATATTTTCTTGAAAAATATTTTCCTTAAAAATAATAAGTGGATATGGAGAGACAATTATTGATTCCAAGAAAAACAGAAGAGTATAATGTTTCTAACTATAAAGATAAATTTTCAAGGTTATCAAAGCATGTAATAGACTACGTACATAATCTAAAGAGAAAAAAAACCAATTTATTTTATGTGATAAATATAATCCTTCTAAGCACACTAGTCTCCTGAAATTTAACATCATATGAAGACATAGTATCATGTACTATCAACATAGAGAAAGAATTATCCAAATATTATTGATTTCAAGAAAAGTAAGAGTGTAAGGGTATAGAATAAAAAATGGACAAAGGGAAGAAGTGGAATAAGGATTTTCCCAAATGTGATAATTATGGAAATAAATACAATGTTACATGCATTAAGGGAATGGGAGTTTTCTTCAAGTGTGGAGAGAAAGGTCATCGGGTGCTTGAATTCATGGGTAAGAAAGAAACCTCTAATGTTTAGTGTTTAAAATATAATGATATGATGAACAATGAAAACTATTTCCCAAATCATCATGGGAATATACCTCTAAATAAGCTTAGGGATTATGGTTAATCTTAGGCTATTAATACTACCAATGTAGAATGATAATGTTATTGTGTATATGGATTAAATAATTATGTTGTAGAAATATTTTATCAATGATATTATATTTATAGAAATGTTGAAACTATCAAGAACCTTCCATTGGGGCCCATGTTGTGACTACCCCAAGCCCGCCTCCTGATGGTTAGGGGCTGGCAACTAGCGCCGAAATAATTATCCCACAAGTGGTAGGCTTTTCTTGAGTACATGTACACTCGCACACACACACACTTTGCTATCTCACAATAAAGAAAAGTAAACAAGCATGCTGCTGAGACAACAACTAAGAAAAACAGTACAAAACTAGAAGTAAAGGGACCAGAATACAAGCCCAACAAAGAAAAGTGAAAACTCATAAAGTCTGTCTGTGGTAAATGCTACCTGAAGGGTAGGATAATGTGGTCTTCCACCTAAATCATTAGATGTATATCTTGTCGATCGGATCTCATGAACACCACCTAGGCTCAGACTACCAATCTCTCTATCTAAGTGTCTTTTATTTTCACAATACACAACACATGTGGGTGGATCCCATGTAGGGGTGAGTAACACAATACTCAATAAGGACCCCAAAACACAAAGGTAATACCATAAGAAAAATACACACAATTATAGTAATCTCACGAAGGTATAATCTAAATAAATGAAATAAATACTAACAATCATAACACATGACACCTTGTACTACTGAAGTAGTCATCCTGGATGAGTGATTAGGTCTATTTGGTCAACTAGATCCTCTCATCACTTAGCTGAACTAGGTCACCTATACCCGCTCGTCTCCTTGGAATTTGGGTTACCTATACTTTCTCGTCTCCTTAGCATGCTAGGTCGCCTAGACCTGATCGTCTCCTTGTCCAACTGGGTAACCTAGTCCTTCTCATCTCAGTCTTCTTGTCCCAACCGGTAGTAGGATCCCCACTCATAGTGTGAATGATTCAGAGAGATTTTAATACTCAATCCATCATAAATATCTCAAATTCCAATAAATTTCACTTATTGTATACCAAAAAGAAATTATCTTCTCCAGGGTCCCAATATTTAAAATTACACTCTACTCAGACGCATGATTTGAATGTTGTGAGACTTTTAGTTAAAAGGGGTCAGTTGGGTCTTGGCCCGGTCCAAACCGGTCGACTCTGGGTTGACCCGTTCTAACCTGGCCTAGGGGCTACGGCCATTTGGACCTTTTGAAACATACCCATTGGGCTGAGTTTCCAATCCTTTGGGATGCCAAGTGGCCTGGTCCCCATCCTCTATCCCAACCAGCACTAGCCGACCAGTTTCTTCCCAAACGAGCCTCCCAAGGCCTGGTTCCCCCTTTGGCATGGTTCATGCTAGCATCCCGATTCTTTCTAGCACGTATATGGTAGGCACCATGTCCACTCTGTGTCATGCGTCCAGTGGCTGGTCAGACACCTCCCCCCCCCCCCCCCCCGCGCGGTCTTGCGACCTGGCCACGGGTCTTCCAGCCTGATGCAACTCCTCGATGGCACCGTTGTTCCGCACCATCGCAGCCTTACTCATCGTCGCCTCTGTCGCTGCAACGTGCTGCCAGTGGGTTCTTTCATAAACCACCAGACTCATTTTGGTTGTCCCTTTTATGATTTAGAATCCCCAATATGATCCTCAGGTCGTCATCTCCACTTTCGTGTGCTCCAAGATATCTCGCCATTGATTCGAGGGTCTGGCCATGTTCGAAACCTCCCAGAAAGTGTCTAACGCAACCAAGGGGGTCCTTCAATGAATAACTCAATAGGGAGAGGATATCACAGTGAACATCCAAGGCAATTAATGTTGTCCTTGTTCATTAGGTATTTGTTCAATGCATTAGAATAATAAGGGGAGACGTTCAAAATATCACTACAATAATAATCCCTATTTAATACATGCATATTGATTCCCATTCATGTATAGTCGACCAATCCTCAGGTCAAACTATTAGTGGATTATCCCACGTTCGACATTTAGAAAGAATAATAGGGGAATAGAGACCATGCAAAAAATCAAAACCCCATACCTAGAAAACAAGATTGATAAGAGAAAACAATTCATCATCGATGGTGATCTATTTATGAGTATCTTTTATCCATCATCCTGGGTGAGATCTCTTGATGAGGAGTGGGGGTGCTCATTGTTGTTAGAGATTCATCATTTGTCATCATTTTTCACTCGCCAACACAAGTCCTCTTGAGGATTAGAGCAAACCCAGAACCATCCAACGATCCCGTACCCTTGTTAATTTATTAATTGATGAAACACATTTCAGAATTTCTGTTACACTGAGTCCCTAAGTGATTACGCTAATTAATTTATGAAATGAAATAGAATTTCTGTTACGGTTTAGTTTTAGTACCGCTACGCTGTAACATTTATTAAATGAAATAATCAACTCGACGTTGCATAATGATGAAACAAATTTGAAAAAAATGAACTTTCATCAGATTATTTTATTTTTCTTTATAATGCTCAAAAATTTAATTTTACCCTCAACCAACATTGGTCGAGGTTAGGTTCTTTCTTAGGTAATGTCATCTTTCTAGATGCAATGGTTCCCCCTTATTTTTAATCTGGGAAACCATTTAAAAACTTCCAAAACCATCCACACAAGCTATTTTAAATAAATTTAAAAAAAGATCAAACATTTATTCTGGGATCATCAGGCCTCGGAATCATGTTCCATCTCAGTGCTTGGTCTCAAAATAATCCCATATAATTTTCAAAAAAAATACATGGACTTTTCAAGACATTACATTCTCCCCACATTAAAGATTTATGTCCTCGAAATCCAAAACAAGGGCAAAACAAACAAAAGGGTATACTAAGCATGATTTTTATCCTCCCTCTCCCAAGTTATCTCCGGGAGATTCTCATTCTTCCACCAAACGCACACCGGAGGAATCAAACACCAATGAAGGACCCTATTCTCTCGATCCTCAATCTCCATTGGGAACTCCGTAAATTTCACCCCATCATCAATGTCACACTCTCCCAGTCAATGATGTGTGATGGATCATGCATGTACCTCCTCAGCTATAAAACATGGAAGACATCATGTACCCGGTGCATTTTTGGGGAAAATCTTGGTGGTACGCCACCACACAAACTCTGATCAGAATCTGGAAGGGGTTGAGGAATCTCTAACCCAACTTACCACCCAGGCCAAATATCTGCAATCCTAGTCAAGGTGAAACCTAAAAGAACACATGGTCTCCCCCATCCAACTCCATGGGCCTTTGTCTCCTGTCAGTATAATATTTATTCCAACTATGTGCCATCCTCATCTACTCCTGGATGATTTGATCCTTCTTGATTGTAGCCCATACTAACTCAGGACCCATGAGTTCTAACTCCCTAGGGTATGTCCCGCATAATGGTTATCTGCATGGTCATCCATATAATGCCTCGAATAGTGCCATACCAATGGTGGAGTGGTAGATATTGTTGTAAGAAAAATCCACCAGTAGTAGGTGACCCTCCCAATTGTGACCAAAGTCCAAGATACATTCTTGAAGAATATCCTCTAAAACTTGGATAGTCCTCTCTATTTGACCATTCATCTAGGGATGAAATTTTGTGCTCAAATGTAGTTGAGTCTCTAACACCTCTTACAATCCCTTCCACACCCGAGCTATGAAGTGAGAATCACAGTCTAACATGATCGTCGAAGGAACCCCATGAATCCACACTATCTCCTAAACATAGACGCATCCCAATATCTCTACCAAACCCTACTCCTAGATGGGTAGAAAGTGGGCTGACTTGGGGAGTCGGTCCACAGTCACCCAGATGGTATCGTGCCCCCTAGAAAGGCATGGTAAACCTATCACGAAATCCATTGAAATACCATCACATTTCCACTCGGGCACCTCAATTGGCAAGTCCAAGCCTGCTGGAACTTGATGCTCGCCCTTCACTTGCTGACAAGTGAGGCACCGAGAAACAATATCCACTAACACCTTCTTCATCCATGGCCACTAGTACTAAAATTGGATATCTTGGTATAGCCTCCCTAATCCTGGATGCACTGCTAAGGTGGACGTGTGTAACTCCCTCAGAATATCCTCTCACAATTTAATTGGTACAATGATATGACCTCTGAAAAGAAAAACGTGCTCCCTAGATATTGAATATCCCTCAGAGGCTTGCCTTATGGATAACTTAGCATGTCGGGTCTCACAATATTCTTCTTCAAGATGTCTCTCCCTAACACTCTATAACAGTGGGTGAGTGACAACCATTAACTAAAGATAAGTAGCCCCATATCCTTCCGTGAAGGAAATCTGAATCATGGATAACTGATCTGATTCCTCACTCAACAACTACAACCTAGTTCTCAGGTTGAGTGCATCAACAACCACGTTCTCCTCCCCATGAGTATAGACTATCTCGAAGTCATAGTCCTTGAAGAACTATAGACACTTAGAATGCCTCAAGTTTAGGTCCATCTCAGAGAAGATATACCTTAGACATTTGTAGTCAGAGTAAATGGTAAACCACTCAACCATCAAGTTGTGTCACCACATCATCAAAGAAGATACCAATACGACTAGTTCAAGATCATGGGTCATGTAGTTCTTATCCGGTTACCTCAAATATTTTGAACCATAGGCTATCACTTCTTTCCCCTACATCAGGACCCAACCCAGTTTAGTCCATGATGCATCATAGAACACTACATATCCAATACCCTCCTCTAGAAGACGCAATATAAGGGTACTTTTAAGCCTCTACCTCAACTATCGGAATCTCTAATGGAACTTATATGTCCACACTAAGGGGTTCCCCTTCAATTTCAAAGCTAATTAGTGTGTTTCTACCCTAGAAAATCTGATCACAAACCTCTGATAGTACCCTGGAAATACTAAAAAATTCCTACCCTCAGTCACACCCCTAGGAAGCTCCTAAGAATGCACGGCCTCTATCTTCTCCGGATCAACAGTAGCCCCAGCCTCTAAAATGAGATGTCCGAGAAAGAGGACCTCTTGACTCCAGAACTAACACTTCGAGAGCTTCCCATAAAGCTGGTACTTTGAAAGAGTGTCCAAGACTTTCTAAAGATGTGTCGCGTACTCCTCCTTAGATGCTGATTACACCAGGATATCATCAATGAAGACCACGACAAACCTATCAAGGTATTGGTGGAAGATCCTATTCATGAGTCCCATGAATACTTATATGGAATTTCTCTTGAAAAATGGCATCACCAACAACTCATACTGTCCATAATACATTGGAAGGTTGTCTTCAATACCTCCTCATCCCGTACATGAAGTTGATGATAGCCAAAACAGAGGTCTATCTTCGAGAACCACCTCACTCCCTTTAGCTGGTCGAAGAGGTAATTTATTTTTGGTTGTGTATATTTTTTATTTATGGCAACAAGATTCAATCACCGATAGTCAACACACAACCTCAAACTCCCATCTTTTTTCTTGGTAATCAAAACTATGGTTTCCCATGGTGAAACACTGGTATTGATGAAGCCCTTCCTCTATAGGTCCTCTAGTTGTACCCTTAACTCATGAAGCTCCATAGGAGACTTCCGATATGCCAGTGTGGATATCAGTGTCTTCCCAGAGTACAACTAAATAAATAATTCAACCTCTCTATGAGGAGGTAATCCTGTAATATCCTTAGGGAAGATGTCCTCATACTCATCCAACACTTCAGGAGACCGTATACTCCTCTTTTCCGCTTCAATTAGGGTAAGGCTAGCTAACCTGTGTGTGATCGGCTACACCATCCTCCAAGAATGTTTTTCATGTGATGAAAATATTCCCATTTCACCTATAATGGAAAACCTAGTCCCATCACGACAGACACATTGTACTCTACACCTAAAATAGTCAATATGATCATGGACTATTGATAAAAATTCCATACCCAGAATGATGTCATAAGGCCTCGATGCCACTGCTAGGAGATCCCAGTTGAAAATATCACCTCAAAGAGCAAGCTCACACTACTGGCACCTATTCTTGATCATTGAATCCACTCCCGTAGGAGTCCCCAATCGTTGGGATCGATTCAACAGCTTCACCAGATCATCTGAGATCTGAACAAGGTCTGTGGAAAGGAAAGAGTGACTATAAGTTGTGTCTATATGAACTAAAGTTAAGGCGGAGAAGAAACAGATTGTATCTATAATCACTTATGGAGTGTTGGGGTCGTAAGCCTCCATCACCTGAAGCTAGCCTCACCCCTATCCAATGGCTCTAAAATCTCATGGTGGACCACCTAGGGGTGGTTATGGTAGTACCTAAAACCAATATCCTCTGAATTTCACTCTGCCTAATCCTCTACCACGTCTTCCTCCCTACAAACCACCATGCTCGATCATTTGACACAGACATGGCAATCCCATGACCAGCCGTTGATCATATTCATGGCAAGTCGAGCAGTCATGAGCCATATGTCCATGACCACCGCACGAGTAGAATACCATAGTTCCCTATTGACTCCATCTTCCTTGGGGGCCTCACACCATTGATCTTGTGTCTTGGGGTCATCCCCTAAAAGGATTCACCTGATTGGGCCTCTACGTTAGCTACCTGCTACCCACTGCATAAGGCTCTACAACATAATGTCTTCTAGAAAGTCCTGTTACAGGCACCTGCTCTACTAGGAAGCACCCCTTGAGTAGAGATTTCTTTATCACACCAGCTCGAGTAAGGATGACAAGAGATACCATGTACACCCTAATATCTTGGTGTAGTCCCTACTAAAAAGATATGTCCCTAAATAATGGGTCTCGCACCATGTCTGTAGAGTAGCGAAAAAGCTCAGTGAATCTCACTGAGTACCCTACTACTATCATTCTACCCTGTTGTAGGTGCAGTGGATCCTCTTTACATACATAGCATAACATCTTAGGAAATAACTCCTCCAAGAAGAGGTGATTTACTCCTATTTAGTTGAGGGTTGCCTCATCATACCTCTAGATCATCAAGTTCCCACATCTCCCTATCGATCCCTGAAGAGGGCTCATGGCTATGATCGCCCTCTGGTCGAGAGGCTTCCTCAGTAGACGTAAGACTCATATAACCGTCTCAATCTAATCCTCGGCCACCTGGGGGTTAATCTCACCCATGAACCTAGGAGGAATCTCCCTATATAACTCATGAAAGGCACTGAGCCTATGTGTGTCCCCTACCAGTATGGGTGATAGGAGATGATGGTCAATGGGTAGTGGTCGTACTAGTGCACCACCCGGTAGGGCTACCTCTGGTACTAGTCCCTGCACTGACACCTCATATCTATGTATACTATCCTCATAGTCATGCATCAGGATCCTTGTTATTTATACGTGTTGAGGAATTCTTAAACAGATCAAGATGAACCACAAAAAAATTGATTACACCTAGTGAGCTGACTCTGACTCCAGAATAACATGAGAACAATCAATTCCCATTTGATTCATGAAAATAGAGTTTTCATGTATCTACTTGAAAAGAATAATTCATGTTACTAGTTATGGATATGTTGGCCACTGCAACAACACTCGACTCCCTGAGTTTGAAAGTCAAACTCAAAATAGTCAACAAAATTTCCCCAAAACAAACACAATAGACTCTTGGTCTTTATGGTAGAACTAACCTCCTCTAGTACCACTTTGTCATGACTCTTCCCATAGGGCCCATGCTATGAATACCCCAATCCTACCTCCCAATGGCCCAGGGTTGGTGACTAGCACCGAATGAATTATCGCACAAGTGGAATGCATTTTACTGAGTACATGTATGCTTGCATGGACACACACATCCCCATCCCAAAATGCTTAAAAGTAATCAAGCATACCACTAAGACAAACACTGAGAGTAAAAATACAAAACTGTAAGTAAAGGTTCCTGAATAAAATCACAAAAAAGACAAGTAAAAGCTCCTCAAGTTTCATTTGTGGTAAACGTTACCTGAAGAGTAGGTGAGGGGGGACTACTGCCTAAAGTCATAAATGTATGTATTGCCTTTTAGATCTCCATGGGCACTACCTTGTCCAAAACCAACAAGGTCTTTTTTGAAATTTCCATCACCTACAGAAGACACAACACGTGCGGGTAGAGCACCTGTAGGGGTGAGTAACACAACACTCAGTAAAGAACCCAAAACACCAATGTAATACTACAAGGGAAAGTACACACAAGTATAGTCATCTCATGAAAATATAATATAATGGAAATCAAGAATAACATTCGTAACACATAACACCTTTTACTGTCAAAGCACTCATGCTTGATCAGTGATTAGGTCTACTGGGTCACCTAAATCCGCTCATCACTTAGCTGAGATAGGTCACCTAGAACCGCTCGTCTCCTTGGCATGTTGTGTCACCTAGACCCACTCATCTCTTTAGCCTACTAGGCCAGCTAGACCCACTCTTCTCTTTAGCCTACTACGTCACCTTGACTCTCCCATCTCACTCTTCTCATCACAACCAGCTATAGGATCCCCGCACATAGTGTTCTTGATTTTGGGAGAGTCTGCTCATCAATCCATTGGTCATATCTCAACTATCACAAAATTTCACTTGATATATACCAAAAGTTCTTACTCATTGTGAGGGTCCCAATGCTGCAAATAGCTTTTCAATCATATGCACAGTTTGAGAATTACTATCCTTTAAGTGAAAAGGGGCCAGTTGGGTCGGGACCAAGTACGACCTGACCTGGCTCATCCCGGTTTGGCCAACCCAACCTGACCATGTCGGGCATGGCCTAAGCTGGTCTGGCCTGACCCAGGGGCTAGACCCATTTCATCCTACTAGACCCGGTCCATTGGGTCGAGTGTCCATCTCATCGGGCCACCATGCAGTCTGGTTCCCTTCCTTCGGCCTGGCCCACACTAGCATTCCAGTTTCAGTCTAATTAGGCCACCCAGTGGCTTAGTTCCCCCTCTAGCACAGCCCGCACCGGTGGGGTGGTTCTATCTAGACTAAACATGTATGGTGTCGCGTCCACTCTATGTCATGCGGCCCACTGCCCCCCCCCCCCCCCCCCCCCCGTACGCAGTCCCGCGGACCACATGTCACTGCACACCCACGAATCGGTCGTGGGTCTTCCGGCTTGACACCACGCCCCATCGGTACCATTTTTCTACACCTCCACGGACTGCCTGGTCGTGGACTCTATCGTCACCCACTTGGCCATGGACTCCGTCATCGCCTCACACCGGTGACTTCTTTTCTGGGCCACCAAACTCGCTCTGGTGGTCCATTTTCTGATTAGAAGCTCTGTTATGATCCTTAGGTCTCCACCTACACTTCTGTGTGCTTCAAAATATATTTCCATTGATCCTGGGGTCAGTCCAAGTTTAGAGCCTCTCGGAAAGAGTCCGACATGACCACGGGGGTCCATCGGTGAAGAACACAAGAGAGAGAGGAGATCACAATGAATGCCCAATACAATTAATGACAGCCGTTTCATTTGGACTTTATTCGTTTCCTTAGAATAAAAATAAGAAACATTCAAAATATACCTACAATATTAATCCCCTCTCTAATCCCTGCTTAATGATTCCCAATCCCACATAGTCAACTGATCCATTGGTCAATCTGTTCATGGGTTGACTCGTGTTCGATGTTTAGAATGAAGAACATGGGAAGGGAGACCACACAAAAATCATACCCCTTACCTAGAAAATAGGATCGATCGGTGGAAATAATTCATCGTTGATGGAGATCCATCCACAAGCATCCTCTATCTGTCGTTGTGGGTGAGATATCTCGAAGAGTATGATGGATTTCTTGTTGTTTTTGGTGATTCATCGTTCATCATCTTTGTCGCTTTCTAATGTCAGTCCTCTCGAGGATCAGAGAAAATCCAAAACCATCCAATAATCTCATATCCCTGTTAAGTTATTAATTGATGAAATGCATTTCATCATTTTTGTTATAATGAATCGTTGCATCGTTACATTGTTTCATTTATAAAATGAAATAGTATTTATATTACTATTCAATATCAGTGCTGCTACACTGATTCATTTCTTAAATGAAACAGTATGATTGACATTGCATCACAATGAATTTTTTTTTAATAAAATAACCTTTATCAAGTTTAATTATATTTTTTAAAAAAATTCTCAAAAATTAACTTTCACCTTCAACCAATGCCGGTCAAGGTTATTTCCTTTTTTTAGTTAATTTTTTTATTCCATACGCAATGGTTCAATCAGATTTTTAATATGGGTCCCCATTTAAAAGCTTTCAAAATTGTGCATGAACGCTATTTTAAATAACACTGAAAAAATGTCAAACATTTATTCTGGGATAACCGGGCCTTGGAATCACCTTCCATCTCAGTGTTGGGTCTTGTAATAATCACATATAATTTTAAAAAAATTACATGTAATTTTCGGGACATTACATAAGCATATAAGTATTATACCACAATTGTATTCCTTTTAAGAATTTGAAATCATTTATTTAATGGTACCTATAACAATGAAAATTGATTTAGTGGTAATGTTATTTTTTTAGAGAATATAAGAATAAATTAATGATACCCCTTAATTTATTCTTGGGTTTTAGTCAATAATTTTTAGTTAGGATAAAGAGAACAATGAAAATAATGACATAAATGGGATGGTATTTGTGACCTTGAAAATGGTTTTTCATTTGATGAAAAAGTAATTTGTGATAGAGTGTATAACATTTTTGAATTTTTGAAATATATTTATAATATGATATTTTATTAAATTAATATAGAAAAAATTAATTTCTAGAATATTGTATGTTTTAATTAAGAATTAATGGTAGTTAACATGTTTTAGAAGAATAGGTGGTCAAGTTGTTCTCATATTTGATATAAGACAATTAATAAGAACATTAATTATTAATGTTATGTTGACTTTAAATTTGGTTAGGAATATTTTTTAATTGTATTAAGGTAAACCATTTATGTAATGTATTAAGTTGAACTATGGGCGTTATTATTTATGTTTTAGATATTAAAAAAATATTGTATGAATATTTCTAACCATTATGATCTTATAATATATCTAGAGATAGGAAGAATATATTTTTATCCTTTTCTGGATTATTTTATTTATTAGAAGTAAATTTTAGTGATTTGGTCATAAAAATCATCTTGAAACATCATATTTAGAGAAAAAAAAGAGATTGTAGTGTAAATTGATTAAAGGATAAAATTATATTTTAAAAGTAAGAATATATCCTAATTTTATTATTCTATATAGTAATGTAATTATTGAACTCTAGGAAAAGGATCTTCAAACAAAAAAGTATTTCTATATTACCTTCATTTTTTATGCATCAATGGCATTTTAACCCATTAGGGATTAATTGTTTTTTGGTGGTTAAATATCCCATGACTATGTTCTCCATTACTCTATTTCAATACTTTGGTGTTAGTTTTCTATTCCATATTCTTATTTTGAATTCACACTAATTTTATCATTATCTGGGAACCTAAATATGTGATATTTTAGGTATCCTTTATGTTTCTCATATTTCCATTTCAAAGGATGTTTTATTATCCCTATGTACAAGGTGGGTTTTTGGAAAAGGATGAACCTTCGATGACTAAGATGAAGTTGAAAGGGAATAATTTATTTTATGGTGGTATAATGTAACACCCTAAGATTTTAGAAAATATTTTTTTTTCAATGGCCAGTGTTATAGGGAACACCGAGTCCAAACGAATCGTGATATTCTATTAAAATATTATTATAACAGTGATCTCCTAACAATTAAATTGGTAATAATAAATATTAAAAACCAAATTATGAAATATATATAAATCACATACTTAATAAAAATGCATTAATTAATTGTTATAAAATAATTACTCAATTTTGAGTAAAGTTATTTTATGCTTCAGAGATATATTTTCTTCAAAAAATAATTTTTATTTATTTTTTTGTGAGAAAATATTATAATTAATATATGGAACAACAATAAATATTATTTTATAAAAAAATAAATTTTGAAATCATAATACAAAAATTTTCATATTTTAAAATTTTTCAAATTTTTCAAAAAGATTAATTCTCCAGTGAATAGTGAAAACATAACTATTTTTATTGAAAACGGTGTTTTAATTTAAAGAATATGAAAAGTTTAATTTTATTCTAAATTTATATAATATAAAATTATTTATATTTTATAATTAATAATATAATCAAGTTAATTGGAATCAATGTTATGATTGAATTTGGTATAAAAATATTTTTATACATAAAAATCCATTTTTTTAAAACTATTTGTCATTGAGTTTTGTGTTTTTATTTTAAATTAATTAATTCCACTTGTATAAATTGATTCTTGAGAAATGGATTCCATAATAGTAATAATGAGGTCCAAATTTGGTAAATAGTCCCATTTTATTTTTTTCCAATATGAATTGTGACTATGGTAAAATTTATCACCTCGATAAAGGGTAAATCAGCTTAATATAGGATAACACTAAGTGATACGGTCATAATATTTTATATTAATTCTTAATTTATGAATTTATTTCAATACTTATCAAATTAGGATCTGTATTTAATTCTTTAATGGAAACTTTTCCAGGAAAATATCTAATTTAATATTTAAATCAAAGAAAGTTACAGGATGTTACGCTCTTAGTTTTAAATAAATCGTATGTGTTCATATAGAGAAAAAATAGATTTATGAATTTATATAAATGTTTATTTTTATTATAATGAAATTATTTTTATTACATAAATTTATTTATAATTTTATGTATTAAATAATTACCCTCAATTCTTACACAATGCTGAAATAGTATTTATGTTATTAATTGTAAAAAAAATAAATGGTATTAAAAATAACTAATGTGATATAATTTGAATAAATTATAGTGTTACAACACTATTATATATTATTATTACATATTATTATTTTTTAAATAATAATATTAGAATTAAAAAAATTTCTTTTTAACTTATAAGAAAAATTAAATGAATAGTGTCCAAATTGTCATTAATGATATTTTATAGAAATAATATTTTATCAAGTCATTTAAAAATTATAAAAATATTGAAAGATGAAAATCAGGATAATATATGTCATAAAATGTCATATATTGTACATTTATGAGTCAATTTTCACCTCATTTGTGAAATTATAGCCCTTTAAGTGTAGAAAATATATTATCACGGTTAATGTTAAAGTAGGTTAATTAAGGGGTTAAGCCAAAGGATAAAGTTTAAAAATCCACCTAAAAAAAGAAAAAAAATGATGGTATTTGAACCACATACTAACTTATATTCGAATAAATTTCCATTTTTAATTATTTTGTTGTGGAATTACTCTATTATAATTTATATTTTAACCAAATTCTAAAAGTGCAACTCACTTCAATTATAAAATGAAACATCCTACTTCACTTACTTACACCACTTTGGGGATTATATATAATTTAATATAAACCATAACACCTAAATATATTCCTTAAACATATCATATAGCTTCTGGTATTTACAAAAGACCAACTCTAGGACCCTTAAGAGGAGATTTAAAGGACTTCTTTCAAATATGAGGTAATCACCTTAACTGATCAATTCCTTTTTAATTATAATTTTACAACTTCTAATTTTTTTTAAAATAATATAATATCATCATTATCTTAAATATTATTAAATTTTATTATGATTATTAAACTACCATTATCCATCCTTTTTTCTATCAAATAGAAAGAAAAAAATATAGTTTGAGTGTACGTACAGCTTAACATCTCCACATAGCGATACAATTCATTTTCATCCCCAAGATTTATGGTTGGGTATTATGATAATTTTAATATTTATATATGATATTTATGAAATAATAATTATTCAAAAATGATAATAAAATATCTAACTTCTTTCCTTCCAATCCATTATAAAATGATAATGTCCTTCATGTGTACCTGTAGACCACCACCTCCATGAAGTGATGTGATTTATTTTTCATTTACATTTTACATAAATGGAAATAAGTAAATATTTAATTAATATATATGATATATTATTTAATAATTATTCTATAAAAATTAATTATTATTTATATTACTTTAATTCCATTCGCCAAAAAACAAAAACAATATTTATGCCTATGTATGACATGTTGTCTCCTTGAATGGTGTAATTAATTTTTAAATATATAACTTTTATGGATGACTATAAATATGTATATAATGAATATATATATATATGATTTTTATAACTATTTTATAATTATAGAGATAAATAATATATAATCAAATTACAAGGGATGAAATAATGAAACTAAAACATACATAAAAAGTTGTTATGAAGTGAAATTGAGATTTAATAAATAATAGTTAATATATGGGTGGTAAAAGGTTATAAGTAAATCTTATGTTGTATGATATTTATTATTTTCATTCTTTAATATATTTATAATAAATATATATTTATTACACATGAGGTTTGGACACATATGAAGGAAATTAGGCTTGAGGGAAGGGTTTATTTCACAATCTCATCTTTATTAAAGATTGTTTTTTGTTTACGTCTCCATTAGGATATTGTTTGATATTTTAATCTTAAATCTAGCCTCTTTTATTCTACAATATTTATTTCTGAAATTTTCAATTAATTGTATCATTTATCTCCCTTTGGTACTTAAAATCATTGATAAATCTTTTTTTATAAAAAGGTGACTTTATTTTGCTCTTCGGACAAAAATCATTTTTCTTCCACATCCATGTTTTATAATAATATTTTCAAGAATATTTTCTATGTAATCCAAATGATTTATTTAAGAACTTTTTACCCATTTTTTACATTTTACAAAATTGTATGAAATAAATCTTCTTTTCATTTACCAAATGAGGAACTTATTTACCATTTCACAATAGCATGAAAGGAATGTTTTTTACATATAAAGAACGTAAAAAATTAACCTCAATCATGACTGATCATTTATTTGATGATTAATTTAACCTTTTTAATGATTATTTTTCAAAGAGATTCTTTTCTTAATATTATAGAAATTTTAGTTTTTAAAAGTTATTTTCAAAGGGAAAAGGGTATTTTTCTCAATAATTTTTTAATGAAATTTTTATAGTATTTCTATTCATAAATGACGCAACCCCTCATTTTAATTATGAAATAATAGAGATATGTTGTAATTATACTATACTTACTATTTATTTAAAAGTTTTTTTAATAATTAGACTAGGAATGTACTATTTTAATATCATTCTCTATATTACTATGGATGTTTTATGATTATGTTTATTGATTGGGGAAAAATATTTCATATGTATGTTTTTTAATATGAATGTTTATGTTTATTATGTTTCACCCATTTCATAGGTGGAATTAATTGGGCATAGAAAGTGATGGGTAGGCTTGTTATATCCCCTCAATGCATCAGTGGGTCTCGTGAAAAAAAAAACTAGCATGGGTATTGGGCTAAGCCCATACCCATTAATGTAAGATGTCTTGGTATGATACCTTTACAGTATGTTTATGATGTCCATAATTATTAATTCCACCATTATGAGATTATTTATTAATGTCCATCGGATTATTTAATTAGTTATGATATCAATGTATAATTTTTAAACACATGTGAATATTATATGGAATTACTTGATCATCATTCACTCATGTCATATTATTATTCATTATCAATTTATTAATTAAATGGAATGTGTTTTCATATATTTACATTTCCATATTTATTATACCTTATTTATTCATGATATCTTCCACCATATTCATTCTCTTATTGAGTATCTAATATTAGTCCTTTCCTATGTATCCTTTCTCTACGATTCTAGGAAATGTCTTATGATTGATATACAAGGATATATTAAAGATAAAATGGTGTTCCTAGATAAATTACTATGTTTTATTTTATGTTTTAAATTGTAATGTGAGATTCAATCATATATCTAGTTTTCCATGACTAATAAAAAAATTCAGTCCTATGGTATGTGATCACTTGTATTTTGTAAAAATTTAATAAAGTAGCCACTGACTCTAGGCTACCAGGGTCAGGGTCTTTACAACTAAAAATCAATGATTGAAATAGAACTGGGCACTTCAAATAGAAACATAAGAGCTGTATATGAACCCAAGAACCAATGAATATGTAGGGTGTGAGATAAATGTTCTTGGAATGATCTCACCAAGTATTTTTCATGAAACCTTTTATAATATATTTTATAAAGTTTTTGTTTTAACATAATATATAATATATGGTTTCTTAGATACTTAATAAAATATTTGAAATAAGATACCATACACTCTTTTTCAAAAAAAAATATAAAAATAAAACAAGGTTGTTTAAAAATTAAAATTAAGAATTTAATACCAATTAATGGGGGACTTTAAAACCCAGATAAAATAAACCGAATAGCTATTTATCCTTTTTTCAAGAATTTCAAAAAAAAAAAGTGATTCCTCATAAACAAACTCATTGAAATCCATTTATTAAAATGAATTTAATAATTAACAAGCCGATTTACTTTTCAAAAAATAATTTCTATAGAATTTAAAATTATATTTTGAAATAAAACCATAAAACACTCAAGGTGATACACAAATAACACATGGTCACCAAAGTAATAGGGAAAAATAATCCAAAATAACAACCAGAAAATGTTGACATACAGTCAAACAAAATAGGGTAATACATATGATCCATGGGGGGAAATACCCTAAAGTGTTTTAATAAGGACTTAAGAGTCATGGGAAACATTTTAAGACTCACTTATTTGGATCTTGAACTAATGATTAGGAACCTAGTCTTACACTACTAAACATTTCTTATCCCGGTAGTCTTATAAAACTAAATAGTCTCATTCTTGATTTGGGATCTCAAAGAAATCCTGGGCCCTTCTAATATATCCCAAGGAAATTGAAACATCTCATTATATTATAGTATCTAAATAGGAACCTTAACCTAAGAATAAAACTCTAAAAAAGGCCTTGAACTTATCTATATCCCTACTAGCCCCCTAGGACTCTCATGATATGTCAACAGTGGAGGTAAAAGCCCAAAGAATAATAAATCATATCATAAATCAAAATTCAAATATTAGAAACTAAACCAAATCTCTCTACCTACACCCTCACAAGAAATAACCTCTTTCACATTCATTCGTAATAATTTCATAATGAGATATATCAATATAAGGCATCCCTCCATGTGGTCACAAGCCACTATAGGAATAATTCTCATATAGGGATCAATTGGGGTTCTCAAATATTATTATAAAACAACCATATCATTATTGTTTCCAACCTATATTTTAAAATTTTTATCATGAATTAAATCAATTTTCATACCTTTTGAAATTAATCATATCAAATTTTTTTGGAAAACAATATATAAACCCACACTTGAGAAATCATTTGGAAACCCAAATAATTTCAAAAAAAACTAATTAAATAATTACCTTATTTATTTAATAATTCAAATGATTACAAGTTCTCTTCCACAAAACCTAAATTCCATAAGTATAAAACAATTCAGGCCACAATTATACCCAACAATCTTGAATAAAAAATAATTTTTTAATTGTATAGGACATCAAATAGAAACCTCAATGAGGTTAGTGGTGATGAATTCATTGGGAATCTCCAAGAACAATGCCATTAAAATATAGGTGGAGCCTATGTTTGAGAGTATTTTAAGAGGATACGTCTGGTCACCTTGGGAGTTCAAACTATCTACCTTCATATTCTTGTATCTCTATGTATGTAAAACCTTCACACTTTATCCAAGCAATTCTTTAAAAAAATATTATATAATAATCAATGTACCTATGATAAGACGAGTGACCTATCATAAAATTCACTACCATATTAAAATGTATTTATACATCCCTCAATATCAAACTGAAGAGAATAAAAAGATAAATTTTTTATAAATAACCTAGGTTTCTTCCTTGATGAAATTCCCCTATCCATAATTGGTGTTGAAATCCATCATAACATATCCTTAAATATTACAAATAATTACCCCTCCCCAAAAAATACCATTAAAAAATGAATCATTAGTATTTAGTTTTAATTCTCACCTTATTCCCTCTATCACACCCACTACTCATATATACTTCCTCTGAGATTCAGTCATGAGAAAAAGATGAGAGTGGTGAATATTCCTTAATTGAGTGGATGAACTAAAACATTTAACAAGAGGCATAATAAAATCACATATAGAAATATTTTTGGTTCATAAACATGAGAAATATCATCTATCATTATGGTTCCTCTAATAATTTTAAGCCTTTTATATACAACAGTAAACTATAGTAAAAAAATATACATCAAATCTTGATTTTAATTTTGCTTCCAAATAGGGAACCAACTCAAAATAAAGAATTTCATATCCTCTAAATTCTATGAGAACCCACTTTCACTCCTGAATAGAAACTATATGAATTGAACCCACTCTTAATTTAATAATATAAGAGAAATAGATTCACATGAGCATTATTATAGAAACTGCACTTCAAATCAATCTGAATACCTTTACATTAGATTAGAAAATCAGTCAGAATAGCATGGTTGGGAACCCACCATACTAGAAAATTATATTTTATATGAATCAATTTACACCAAATAATAATTCCCTAATTTTCTGTAGCACACATCCCATGAATAAGTCTATACAAGATTAAAATGTTGAATTATTTGATTCTAGATGGGGTGATAGCACTGTTGTCGTGTTCTTCTGAGAGTTAGATACAAGATATTTGTTCCTTTTGGTCATTGTACTGTATTGCATTGTTAAGGAATCTATGATCACTATCCTAGTTAAAGTATATGGTCCATGTCGGGAATCTTGGAAAAAATAAATATGCTTCTTGATAATTATAAATCCAAAAGAAAATTTCACTATTTCACTCAATCCCCGAAGAATGATTATATAGAGTATAAAGGGAGCTATGGAGGTCATGTGAGATAGGTTAAAAATACACTTCCACCTCACTCAAGAAAAATCATACTTTCTATACTTATAATTAATATATTCTTCACAAATATATTTCCCAATCAAAACATTCCATGAAATATTATATTGCACGCATTAAATGATGATTTCAAAGCTCTTCAAGTTAACAACCCCTTTTTCGAGATGTTTATCTTGTCTCCTCTAGATCTCCCATCGAAATATCCCCTCTTGGTGTGAGACCTAGATAAAAGAATTAATTATTCCTTCAATACTCTTTATCATTATTTTAGTAACCTTTATGTTAGAGATTACAATCATGGAAATAGATATCAAGACACTATTAACTAGCATTATTCTCCACCAAATGATGGAAATATAATTTTCTTGTAGGAAATATGTCATTTTATCCTGCTAAAAATTCAAAAAATGTGATTCATGCGAGACCCAATGGTCAAAAAACCATTTAACTGTAATTAAATTAAACTCACATCATTTGGAAAAAAAATACCCTTAAAACATCACACACCCCCTTTTAAAATAAAATTAGTTTCAAACATCCCTTTTAAACATTTAAATGTGATCAGGAAACCCACACATGAGTTTTAATTAACACTTGGAATGAATATAAATCCTTCCCAAGTGTTTATATAGTTTACAATCCAATTGAAACCCTAAGAAGGAATACCATAAGATTATAATTTCTTAAAAAAACTGCATGCTTTAAGAAATTTATAACATGTATTAAAAGTTTGTTTCAAAGAAACACATACCTTTTCAAAGTATAATGACAACTGAAACTCATTGCCTTCAATAGAGAATTCACAACCAAGATGTGAGAATTCATCCTCAACTCCTAAAAACCCAAAGACTCATCATTAGGACCTTCTTAAACCCTTTTCCAAACACAAAATGTGATTAGGGTTCACGAGAGTGAGAAAACCTGAGTGATGGGGTAAGGGAAAGTTATGATAATAAGAATAGAAAATAAATAATTTATTTCCAAAGTGAAATATAAGGAATAGGGATATCTAAATAAAACAGGAATAATGTGAGGGAGATACAATTCTCACCCCATTTTGCTAATAGAGGAGGAGGAAAAGGAAGGATAAAATCCTAAAACCTAATGTGGTAAAAGTGAAATTTCACCAATTTAATGGTATTTTGGAAAACTGTATAGTTTGGACACACGATTTTCCAAAATTCAAGCCAAATATGTAGATGAAAATAGATAAAAAAACAATCTCTCATGGTTTGGTTCCATGTTTTACAAACCATATTCCAATAGTGAAATCTGACTGGGAAAAACTAAAAGCATGTTACACGGTTTCTTTATGGTTTCACTTAACTATGTGCATGTTTTGTACTAACCCCCAAACTAAAAGATAAATTAAATAGTTTCCCATGTATTTCATAATTTTTACACCAAATCATTCACTACATGTTTAGACCAATAATCTGATGTAAAAAATGATTAGAAAAATACTTTTGTAATGGTAACTATACAATTTCCCATAAATTGTGCGTGAAAACTGTGCATAGAGGGAAAAACTCTTGATTTTCCATGTTTTAGGTTGAAACTTTTTATAAATTTAAATTTACCAAATATAGGATAGAATAACACAAAATATAAGGCAACAATGAAGTTTGTGTGTGTGCGTCATAATTCACCCCACTATGCCACTTTTTTCCCTTGAAATTCTCTTACCAAAGTAATTGAAATTGAAAAATAAGGAATATCACAACCTCATCCCAAAAATTGGGAGGGTTAGGGACAATATAAAAGATCATAATACCAAGAAAAAATTAAATAATATTCGTCCTCCAAAAAGACCCACTAAAATCCTCAATCAACATCAACAACCATAAGTTGCAATTAACTAAAAATTTCCAACAAAAATATCTTAGCAAAGGGAAACTGAATAGATTATCCCCCCCATTAAGAATTAATTTGAAGTGTTAAGCAACAATAACCTCTCCAATGATGAGAGAATATGGAAATATATAATTCCAAAAATCAACAAAATAAACAACTAGATTCCTATTACTATGTACATTCAAGAAGATATATCAAATTTTAAAATGAAACACCAATCAAGAAACAATTGAAAGATCTTATAACAAATAATTATATAAAACCATATAGTTGAGTGATCAAAACCATGTTAAATATAAATACCTAGACCCTAGTAGCTTAGAGTTGGGGCATTAATTCATTAGATTAATACTATGAATAAGTGTGTGTATCCCAAAAGACTAAATAGTTTAGTAGTTTTGGAAATCATGATACAATCATAAGTATTACATTACAACATTAAAGGTAAAAAACATATAAAATCCATTATAAACATCCAAAACTCCTAGATTATCCTAACAATTCATTCATAATATACATCTTCACATCCAGGTGAAAAATAAAACCTAAGAAAAGGGTGATTTCAGATGCTCATTAAGGGTAAATAGTACAGCAGAATCTATCATAAACATAAACAATAAGGAATATTCAATAACTAAAACTCATTCGAATAAAACATAATCTTGAGCATAATAAGGTACGAATAAAATCTAGATAAATAATTCTATATAAATAATCACATGAAACATAAACATTGAAATTTTTCTATTTGAATAAATACATGATTTTTCAATTACAAATTTTATAATGAGGGAATGTATATTTTTGAAATCATAAACATACATTTGATACCTTGTCCAAAATAATTGAAAATAAATGGTTAATTAATCAGCCAAAATCCATTTCTTTTTTCTCTCATCATACCTACCGATGCATCGAGGGACTATAGAAGGTCACACCCATCACTTACAAAGTAAAATGCATACCTCAGATGTCTAATAAAAATATATATTTAAATACAATTTTCCCATAGAAAATTGAAATAGTTTAATCATAATCATTTATGAAAATTCACTAATAAAATCATTGTTAAATTCTTGAGCAAAATAATATCTAAACATCCCATAGTGTCCCATGCCACTTTGAAACATTTAGATCATAATACCTATAAATTAATAACATTAAATGAAACATATAATATCATAATAACAAGAATAAATGTTATTCGATATATCAAAGGTCAATAATTATAGCATATTCAAGGAATAAGTGTTAAACATGTCATATATCCTATGGAAGAAAAAGTGAGACAATAAAAAACCCTTTTTACTTTGGAAAGAAGAGTTATTTTGGAAAATAATTTTTATTTGTCATAAAATCAGATTATAAACATGTATATCCCAGAAAATAAAATGGAAGGAAAATGAAATTATATTTTTGGAATAAAATATGTCTAACTGAAGTTAAAACATGTAAAAAAGAGTCTTAAATATACTTTAGGAATGAGAATCTTTAATGTGGTTTAAAAAAATATTAAAGAGTATTTAAAATGAAAAAAATAATAATTGTTTTTATAAAACTAGAAATGAAAAAAATATATTTTTTCATAATAAAATGATAGATTTTATAAATATTTCGGTAGCTTAAAATTTATTATGGTTGGTACAGAAAAATGGGTAAGAAATGCGGATGTTCCCTTTAATTGGGCTTCCTTATCAAGAGGAATTGAAAAGGAAACCGTAGAACACATACATTTCCACATAAATGAAAGACAAAATGATATGGATACAAGGGTTTTTAACATATAAATTGAATTTAAAATAATTATATAAAAATAAATGAATGATTGTATTGGGATAAAGAGATAAAATGCATAACCCAAATGAAAAATAAAGGTTCAGGGAGAGTCCCTTACAACTTTGCAAACAATCAAAAAATATGCCACATAAAATTAATGATCCTAAAATAAAACAATGAATAATATAAAGATAAATATATTAATGACATGATACAACAATGTAAGTATACACACACCACACACAAGAAACAGTGGTGAAAAAAGAATTTCTCATGGGAATAATATTGAGATGAGAAACCCATTACCTTATTTGTGAAAGTGTCGTGCACTTTATCTTAATGTCATTTATAATAATATTAAATACATTAATTAATTAATTAATTCAGAACCATTTATAAATTTATTTTATTTTATATACTTTTTTTGAGTTCATTTATCAATTTTTTGATGAGTTATAAGATAAAATTTTATCGTTTGGGAGTGTTTTTTTCCTTGGTTTTCACCATTGGTTCACTTGTATACATGTATGAAAGATCATGGGAAATAGAAATAAAAATATATAATTGAAAAAATATTACATTAATGAACATACATAAGATTATATATTTATATAAGTAATTTTTTTATTTGGGTTGAGAATGAATAACTAGATGAGATGATAGTGATAATCGTTTAGATTATTTTGGCAGTTTTTTGTCATCACAAATTATTTTTGTTATATTAAATAACATCATGAGTATATAATGGTTCCAGAAAATTACATAGGATATAATAAATATATTATTATTATTTTAACCATAAAAAAGGTTTTAGGACCAGCCTTGAAGGTGTAAATGGAAAATGAAAATGCATCGTCCATGATGTTGGGAAATTGACACACCACAGGTGATGTTTTCATTTGTAGAATAAAAGCGAGACACGTGAAAGATTTTGATGATATATATTCAATTAAAATTACATAATTATAGTATAAAATGATACTGTAGTTATCATGTATATTTTGATAGGGGAGGAGAGGTAAGGATAAGAAAATAAATGAAATTGAAATGAAAGTAAAATAAAATAAAGAGGATTTTTACCACTTGAATTCTCCTCCTCAAGAACCTCCTTAAGGGGATTGGTTTTGGTATTTTTTTGAGAACAAAGGATCCTTTATGTGACGGGTGGTATTGGGATGAGTATTTTGTATAATTGGATAAGGATAAAATCTAGTAAGGTGTGAGGATAAAGGGTGGTGAGAGGTGGTATTTATAGTAGAGGAGAGGGGTGTTTTTTGAATATTTTATCCATTTGTTTATTATTTTGGCTCAAGACTATGAATATTTTGATACTTATCACCGAATATATGGAAATAATGAATTATAGTTTGATATTATGGGATTACATAATCCATACAACACTTATGATTCAATAATTCATGTATTTAGCATTTATCGTAAATTATTGTATTTTAATATTCACTAAAAATTTAAGTATTTTAGAAAATTCAAAAAAAAATCTCCCTAACGATTTTTTAATGTGTAGAATTAAAAAATTAACTCCATTTTAAGGAAATAATTCTATAAATATGAGAAAATTAATTTTTAATTAAAATCAACATTTATTTGAAAAATACAGTTTTTAAAATTATAACTGATTTTATAACACTTTAAAAAATTAATTAAGGTCTCATAAAATTATATTATAATAATAATAAAAATTATATTAAATTATTAATCTATTTTATGAAAATAATATTTCTTTTAAAACATTATATTAAGTATAAAACTAAAAAAACATTTCTGTTTATAAAAAATAGAAACACTTAATTAATAATTTCTAAAAGATTTATTTACTTGTAATATGATATAATTATATAATATTACCATATATAGGATTCATAAATTTTATTTAAACCTTAATATGTGATGTTTCTATTCTATTGGTAATATTACTATTTTTAGTGGTCATGTTATTATTCCAATGATCACATTACTATTCATCCAAAATGTAAGTTATCAAAAAAATAACAAAAATTTAACAAAAGTAAATTTTGATATTAAGATTTCAAAAATATTGTTTACTTTGTAAAATATATTTTATTAAATTGAAAAAATTTAGTTTTAAAACAACTTCTCCATTAAAAGACGATAAAACTACGTTTAGAAAACTATAGCCTTTTATGTGTCAAATTTGAATTTATTAACTTATGCCTCTGAAAATGTTTTGGATGAATGTAAAAACATTTGATTGAATATATAATATATATAAATTTCATTAATATATTTCAATAATAGTAATTAATTTAATTTTTTGATATAAAATTTCATTGTGGGCTTAAAAATATTTTTTATAGAAATACATCCTTTACGTTCAATTGGTTTTCATTTCTAATTAATTAGTAACGATGACTTAATGTTATAAACATGTGTAATATATATTTTCCTAATTTACTTAATCTCATTCATTCCCTCTATTATAATGTCTATGTGACAACTATCAAAATTAATTTATAATATTTAATCATCTGTTTCAATTCAGTGTTATGTGTAATGTAAACTATCGAACAAGATAAATGTAAAAAGAGACTTACTGTAAAATATTAGGGTGTTACATTCAACCAATACATCTAAGGGTCATAATACTAAGTAACCAGAATCTATGTATCTCAAAAAATCTAAAGAAAACAGTGACTGAAAACATGCCTCGATCAAGGAAATGATGTTGGATCCAACCCTGCATCGCATAATAAATGAAAGGGGTGATCTAGGACCTCATACCTAGGCCACTATCACATGAAGAAGCCAAATAAATTTAAATTAACACCAGCAAGTGAACAATCTCAAAAGGAGTCATGCATATCCAATCCACCCATATCACACACATGAGGCCACCCCACATCCAAAAAATGAATTTTAAATCCAATTATAGACCTCACCATAAGCCTGAAATCACCAAAAAAATCACACAAGGCCTAAAGGAAAAGAAGCGTAAATGTTACCTAAAAACCCATCGCTCATATAAGAGACACAAAAAGTGAACTAGAAGGTGATATCTAACAAAGTCCACCTCAGGGATAAAAATCTCTAACTCTTCATGCACAATCTTCAAAATAGACCATCACCCAAAAACCCATGAAGACCGGTCCTCACCAATTATCCTTACTAACTAGACATGGATCTTCTATCCTAGTTTACTAACCAAAATAGATAGCTAACATGCTAATACACTATTTAAATGGTACTATGACACTTTCCTTTCTATCGGATTCAATTATAGTGCCAAGAATGAGAAAATAACTATTTATAGGGATAAAACCCCTACATTTACTCAGGTTGGGAGGCATAATTTATATAAAAGTAAAAATTAAATCAGCCCAATAATGTTCCCTAAATCGAATAAGCATGTAATAAACCACATGGAGGTATATAATCTGAATAAAAACTCCATCAAGAAAAAAAATTGGCCCAAATTCTATTACATAAAAACCCACCACATTCCCCAAAAAATTAAAACCTGTTTTTCAAAAAAAAATACACATCTTCTTGAAGAAATCCAAACATTATAAAACATTTCACTTAATTCAAAACACCCAATTCAAAAATGTAATTATAAAACATTTAACCCACTATTATAAACAACCCACTCCTTTGAAAAATAAGTAACTTACCTACTTTTCGTAAAGTTCATTCATTAAAGCACTATAAAACACTACAATACCTTTTATAAATGTCTTAAACCCATTAAAAACTTCATTTGTCATTAAAATTACCCCCATAGATTCAGAATCCCTTTCTCTTAAATCTCCAACCAATTTTAAAACAAAATAATTTTACGTATCCCGTAACAAAATTAATGGATTTACAAAAAAACTCAACTAAAAATTCCCCATAAAACCTATTCAATTTTATAAAAAATCCCAAGTTCATAACATTCAAGTCAAAGAGTTTTCATAAAATCCAAATATTTTTCATAAATAAGCCCCATTTCTCCCTTTAAAACCAAATAATTTCTTATAAAATCCTCCCTTTCTTGAAATCCAGTATACATAATAATGACACCAGAAATAAGGCACACCACAAGACCAAACAGGTTCCAATTCATATCATCAGCATATCATAAGACCCATATAATTCATTTAATAATTTTATAAATTCCTTAAGAATATTCTAAACAATAATCCAAATGGGATAAAAAACCATGCATGACACATCCACAGGGTTTGATAGGCCATGAAAAGTCATGAAAAAATTCCTAATACAACTCCAATATCAAGATTTTAGTCATTATCTGGTTTCTCAAATTTTAAAATCCAACCTAACACCATTAATTCATCTCATTATTTCACAAAAAATTCCAACCAAATCCCCAAGTAAAATCACACAATGACAAGAGGATCAATACATAATCGACATGAATTAACACAAAATATCAAGCTCAAAATTCAAACCTCACTTCTCATGGAAACATAATCAAAATCATAAGAGTTGGAGATCAAGCACCCACTCATGACCAACTTCTTGAGTCATGAATAGAAATATCAACTCAATCATAAAATGGGACCCCAAATAGAAATATGGTAACTTTGTAACCTTGGTATCAACTGAAACACCTAGGTTTTTATTCCAATTACAATGAATTTTTCTGGGATTTCACCTAAATAGGAACCCTCCCAATCTATTTATGGGTCCAAATTGTGTTCTCAATACCAACGGGCTAGAATATAGTTTCAGTGAAGGCACTGGGAACACAACGGAAGCCCAAAAACTGGGATTTTAAAATATTTCACAGGCGTACAACATGAACCCATTGACGTCAGCGAATCACTTCCTGGTTTATTCCAAGGATATCAATTGAAGTGCTTTAAGCACAAAAATGAAACTGAAAAAAAAATACATGGTTTATATCTGAATATGCACACTATGTATTCCTTTCATTAGCGATCACTGTAAGAAATAATCTAAATTTAAATTCCTCTAGATCATCCACACACCATTAAAAATATACGGGAGCACCACTCATTGAAATTTGGGTGCTAGCACAGAGTTACAATGATGCCTTCGATGCTCCAATGATAACTACATCGCCTTTCGTATGATTCCTAAGAGAGAGCTCAATCTAAGCTCTCGGATCCAATTACTCTCTCTCTAGAACATGAGAGAGAGGATATGAGATAGAAATACCATGAATAGTACCTGGTGGGAGGCTCCCCACTTCTATATATAGTGTGTAATAAAATTACTCGAAATTTCCTCTGCAACCCTTGAATACTTGACAGACTATAAATGACATATTATGAAAACTGATTTGAGTCAGAAATATTTTTATCACTTTCATGTAATATAATAAATATATTACTTGATAATAAATTAGCCATTAATTCAACTCTTTATTCCCACAATAATTGATAGAAACTTTAATATATATAAAACTAATATTTGTTCAATTAATTTTTCATTTATTTTATTTAAATATAGTAAATTAATTTAATAAATAAATTCAATACTCATTATTGTTAACTTGAATAATATGAATTTATTTATTGCAGTGGTGATTGAATCTCCATGGACAAACCCCAAACACTAGTGGTGGGTCCCACATTGTCCAAAACTCTTATTCAAATAAATAGGTAAGAATATTGAAAATGATTTTATATGTGACTCTCTAGGACATTATCTCATTAGTAGTGAATACTATTCATAGACCAAGAGCGTGATCTTGAAATCCATCATGTCCTCTAAAGATAAGGATTGTCACAGCAGTGGAAACCAGCCTTCGAACATGCACTGTTTAATATAATCTCTTTGCCTTTTAAATATCTCATAATGTAGGGTGAACACCCATGTAATAACCATTTTATTGATTTATTATTTATTGATATAACTAGATAGATTTACCTTGGACGATCATACCAATGAATTTATCAAGGTACTACCATCCTGATCAACATGGCCTAAGATATATAACTTTATAAACCTAGAAGTGAAATATAATTTCTTTACCATTCAACCAATTTCATTCCACCAATAACATACCCAACACAAACTACCATTCCATGATTTTAATATCATGGTTTCTATCTTGCATCAAAGTGTGCGATCAAATGGCATACATTGGTTTAATCTCAATTCTGGAGACCATTACACATGATCGTATATAGAAACATCCAATGACACCCAAAACATGTGGTGTTCCTATTGGAGGGTTTATCCTCATCATCTCACTAATATAGATCACCAAGTGAGAACTTCATGAGAATAATTCTTAATGCTTATGATCCCCCAGCACCAGATATTCTAACATCTATTGTGTCCCGTCAGTAAGATGCTTCTACGCCATAAGACCTATGTTTAAGATTAATTTAAATGTATCTCTAGGTTATCATTATATCCTAGGATCTATTATAACCTTTTGATATGACAAATAATCTATGTACATTACCATTAAATAGTGGACAAATAAATATCATCACTATAACAATAAGTAAACATCATTTATATCTAACTTTTATACATTATATGGTAATCAAAATCACTTCATATTTGGGTCTAGGGAACCCACTATTACAACACTCCCACTTGCACTAGAGATAAATTTATAACCATACTTGTAATATATCACATAATCAATATCATGTTTCTACTGAGTCATTACTTTAGCTGCTAGGTCTGCCATGATTCTGCTGCATGACAATTCTAGAATTTACGACCTCATCTCCTTGAGTAAAACTTCTCAAGAGATGTTGACCCTGAGTATATCCTTTTTGTCCAATATCAAAATGTAACATCTTGTCTAGTACCAATAATTTAATTATCATAATGACAAAACATTACTTACTAGGTAATATTCTAATAATGGGAATAAATTTTTTCATTTAATAACTACTTCTTAGTTTCTTTAGAAGTTGAAACTTGCTCGATATTTACGGGTATGGCTACCACTGGTTTATATGAACTTGTCTCACTCATCACCTTATACTAACTCTGATATTATATATCATTTATCTAAGGAATACAATTCTGTTTCCTGAAAAAAATATTATCCTTTCTTCTCCACTTACCAATTTTGTACTTGTTGGAGTTCAAATGGATATTTTTTACTGCTTCCCTTAAAGTACTCCTGGATATAATTTAAAATTTTCTAATATAAAGTATATATTGGAAATGTCAATTTTTTTACATATCATGGAATATTTTATTAATCCATCGTATAAGATTATGGACTTCAAAACACTAATTTTATCTCCTCCCATGTCCCAAATATGTCAACCTGAAGAGATTATGCCATGTGACATTGCTAACAATTCTCTCTTGAATTGTTCCGGCTTGTATTTTTTAATACCATGTCACAATATGTATGATTGAATAAGTCCAATAAACCTTTATATCTACCTAGGAATATCCTATTCCCTAGAACATAGATTGCTACTTTAAGTCAATCACTAGAGAATAAATTTCATCCTGGTCTTAACTGACTTAAAGACCAATATGTTTTTTTATATGTTTTCAAACATATTTTACTTGTAAAACCTTGGCGCTCCCACTAACCTCTAGTAGACACATGTAAAACATTAATTACAAATGAATATTATATGATCTCATTGATTAATTTAACCATAAATAGGATTTTGGTATCTTGAAACCTTTATTAGCATTCTGTGATGTGACAATCCCTTTTGGTTGTGTCATATAGACACCTTCCATATTTGGTGGTCATGACATCTAATTATCAGTAATATGATCATAGAAATTATCTATGGCAAGTAAAATTCTAATAGATTTATGCATACCAAATTGGTATTACCAACCAATCCTTAGTGGTACTATGGTTGTACTATCCATGTATATTGTCACTTGAATACCCACCATAGTATTCAAAATTATAATCCCATTTTCATTGTGATACTTGGAATCCATTATTGAATTTTAACTGCTCTTTTCAATCTCAGCTAATTTCCATATTCTATTTACATGTTGGAAATATTATTCGCAATGAAAAATAAATTACCAGTGGTGGTGAATACAACAACCATCACCATGGTTTTATCCTTCATATGCATTATGTGTCTCTGGAACATTCATGTTCCACATGCACTTATAGAACTAGTTCCTAAGAAAACAAATTGTGCATCTATATCATTGACTAAACCCAATTCAATATCACTCTAACTATCTCTAATAGAGATATGCACCTTTCATAGAAATATATTCACTAACTTCAATACACCTTTTTTATCCTGTGTATTTTGGTAATATCCTAAGAAACCATTAGGATAATTATAAAAAATTCACAATGTGTTTGTTCTTGATGCAACTTTGTTTAAAACTTGTCAAACTCTTTGCATCTAAACACATGTTTTGTGAAATAATGTATTTTAATCATAATATAACTCATATGATATCCATTTTTCATATTAATTATCATCTGATTGTGGGATAATTTTGTTATTTTCAATGCTTATCAAGAAATATAATAGAATTTTATGAACTTGTAACATTGATACTACTTATATCATAACTCTGATGTATAAAATTCTCATTTATGAATAGCTCCCGGCTAAATTCTTCTGATCAATTTTGACATGTAAGACTTCATCATTGATCCTCCTCATTAACTTCATTTTCGTGATGTAGATAAGGTAATGTGTGTTTAATGATTACTCTACACTACATTATGATGATCGATGAATGCATGGAAAAGATATTCTTCTACATCCGGTCCTAAAGAAACTTATATCTTCTAACTATGAACATACTTCACTTTACCATTCCTTAATGACCTAATGTAATGTTGAGAAGTATATATATACCACTAGATTACCCTTGGAATAGTTCAAGATCACTTTTTTAACTATTATAAAATTCTTGTGGTTAACTTTAATTCTAACGGTTCCTTTTCCTAAAACTAAATATATACATTCATAAGACCAAAGGTGTTTAGCTTTACGAAGCCTAAGAACAAGAACCAAGTATATACTTGATGTATAATTTATGTTTTTCTATAAAAAGAATTTTCTTACCACAACTGGGTATAAAATTATTACATTTTTTAGTCATCAGGTATTGCCTACCATTTAATTATTACTATATTATTTAGTTGAGTATTAAATTCCAAAGACACAATTAATTCCTAAATATTTAATAATGTATTCTTGTTTTTAAGGACACATGAGATTAATGTTTTGGTTATACTCAATAATAATTCTACACGAATCTTTCACTTGTAAATTAAAGAAGTTGTGTACTTCTCACTACTGGCATGGGTATCACCCTTTCTTATCTACTAGAAGAATGCATCTTAATTCTAGTAATATTTCTATACTTACTTGGTTACTATATATCCATACACATATGTGAAAATCATATTGTTTTGAATATCCGTGAAGTAAAACTAAAACATTACATTGATGAATATTCATGAATAAGAAGTGGTAACTTTCTTCTTTAAATCAATTTACAATGATTAAACTTCCATAGTTTTATTTCAAGAAATTCAATGAAAATAACCTCTTGTTAACACCTCTATAATTGAAGGAGGTTACAAATATTCTTTTGAAATTAATTTTCATTAGTCTTTTCGCCTTCTCTTTTAATTTCATCACCATAAGAATTAAAGATTAATCTATCTTTTATATTCTTAATTACTTGGAAAACCATATGTAAATAGTTAATAAATCCTTTAATCAATTAATCATTATTTCTTAACATAAAAATAGACTTTACTAAATGGGTAAAATGATATGAGAAAGGGATACATTGAGATATCATGATTCATTAGTCAATTTACACATGTTGGTGTAAAAATAACCCATTCATATCTTGCTTCACTTTCTCCTTGCATCCTTCTCAAAGACGAGACTTCATGTTTTATCATCCATGTATTGATGTATTGACTATAACTAACATTGGACATTGATAAAATCATAGTGACATAACAATCATATGCTCTATACAAGAGTCTCCTTGTTTGAGATTTCCCACACATGCTTATAGAGGTGACTTAACAGGTGTTGGGGACACTGGAACCTTAAGCTTCCAATAGTATTGTGTGCAAGTGCCTATACTATTCTTGGATACTCATGTTAGTGAGAAAATTATTTATCATAGTTTTGAAAGTTGTGTTACATATTTCCATTTTTCTACAAACATAAATTTTAGTATATTAGTTCATTTTATCTAGATTACCGATTTAGACATTTTTATTAATTAATTAAATGTCTCCCACAATTTTATCAAATTCTACGTACCCGCTGTGCTAGAATCAGATTACTATGTCACTTGAGTATTCTAGTGGAAAGGATCCCTAATCCCCCCACTCATAGTCTATAATATTTGGCTATGCCACTACTTTAAGGGTTCAAGGTAGGCATTTGGTAGGCCAACCACATGTACTCGTGGTTCCTTGATATGTTGAGTGAAGTCTCATCTTTTAAATCGTTACATGATTTACTCAACGCTTGACTATAAAATTAAAACAAGATAGATTTGGATACTTATTAGATGCAATTTTAGGTAAGACAACCCACCACTCTTATAATAATTCCCTGTTAGTAAGAGGCACCCTCATCTTTTGCATGACAAGCACCCCGAATAGCTGGGTTTTTTCCAAATATGATTGATGGAAGGAAATTTAGACTTAATATATCATTAAGGATTTTTGTGTTAATAATGTGATAAAAGATATCAGTTTATATCTTATAATCATGTACTATGTGATCTCACTCACAACTAACCATGTGATAAATTGAAAATTCATCGAGTGGCATGTTCATTTTATCTTTTCATGCTGGTTTATTATTTCTATGTGATTGTACATAAACTAGACATTCACAAAATAATAAACCCTAAACAAAAAAAAATGATGAACTATTCATGATCTGATTATAATGGTTGATCCATTGAGTGAACAATTGATTAACCTAGACCCTAGAGGATATAACTTGAGTCACGTCACCTGTGAATCGAATTGCAGCACTTGTTCATCCAATGCATCTAACTTCTATCTGGTGTGTTTCCATCACTCAGTGCGAAGTGTGTCACTATTTGTCTCGTCATTATACACAAATACTCACACATAGGCGAGGGGAATTGATGAGTAAAAATAAAACTCTGAAGTGGACACTCCTGTCATTATACATATAATGACTTAGAGGTGATACACAAATCACCATTTCATTAATTAATTGTTACAAACCAGTATGTAATAATGAAACAACAAATAAAATGTGTCAAACTTAAATTGAACAGTATCAGGCTCATGATCAGAAAATATGCATTAAATTGTGTATTTAAGGATAAATGTAGAATAAATTAAACTTTTATTAATATAAACTCAAGGGAATTTATTTGAATTAAAATTTTCACTTTTGTTTTCAATTCAATTACCACGTCATTTGGTCACATTAATTAATTTAATTTTAATAATAAAAATTAAATTGATTAATTAATTTAAATAAACACCAAATTAAATTTATTAATCCATAATAAATTATAACTCAAAAATTAATATTTAATTAATTTTATTCTCTACTAAAATTAAATAAATTAAATAAATTAATTTTTGATTGAATTAAAATTACTCTGGCCTCAAAAACCATGGGTGGGCATGTGCGGGTTGGGTTGAACCCAAGAAGACCAACTCCAGGCTATGCTGATTCGGTGTGGGGTTGTTCTGGGCCATAGGGGTCCGACCATGCTCATTGTAAACTAGGAAGAGCCATCTAGACGTGTTTTGGGTAGGATCAGGCCCAAACAAATCTACAACATGGTTACCTCACCGGAATCGCTGGATCTAGACACAAAAGAGTAAGAAAGACACTTTCATGAATCATATAGGGATGGAAAGGTGATGAAAACCGAGCGAAATAGAGTAGTGGCCAAAAACGTCGACTATCAGTCTTGTTCGAACTAGATCCAGGCTGGTAGAGAGTTTCTTTCAAGATGATGCATGTGAGGAAGATCGATTTCAGGGGCACGTCTATAGCTTGGTAGAGGGAAGTGGCTGTGATTGTGAGATATCAGTCTCACTGGAAGGGGGAATCGTGATTCCTTTCAGCAAAAAGGGAGAGGGGAGGTGACGGTGGCTAGGGCAGAGGTGGGAGGCCGGCTGGGAGAGGTCGGCAATGGTCGCTCCATGTGGTCTTAGAAGGGATGAGAGGTGTCTGATACATGTAGGTCCTGCTGCATTCATGTTGTGGTGTTGTCAGCCCAGGTTATGGGATGGTGCAAGCATACCTAGGTAGTGGTTAGGGTAATACATACGGGTCTTGTCCTTTTTTCCCTTTTGAAAAATATTTTCCACACCCATGTATTTCCACATCCAAGACTCCCTATTTATTTTTGTTTGATTAGTGTCCTGGGAAAGTGACATCCCTTAGAAAATAAATTTATTTTTCAACACCTACTCACCAAAGATCAAAAAAAATTAATCATATCAATTAGGGTTTGATAAAAAAACTGATATTTTTATGATAAAATTATTATAACAATATTATCATTGAAACCAACAGAAAAAAAAAGGTTTTGGCCTTAAACGTGGCCAGAATATTTGGTTTAGATGGAATTCAAATTGCCATCATCATTTGGGTATAAAACAACATAGATTTATTTATATTTTCTTCAATTTTGAACCCATAAAAAAGTGATTTCAATCCATATTTAAAACATCGAATGACCATAACTTGGTCATCTGAGGTCAGATTGGAAATTTTCCTACAGTGTTGGGATCATAACAATTCCCTTCATTATATTTAGTGAAATTTTCATTTTTTCTTGGATTAAATTATTCATGCATCACTTTGATACAAATTGAAGGTATAAGGCATGTAGTAGAAACCCCAAAAATTGGATTTTAAAATTTTTCACTAACGTACGACATCAACTCACTAATGTCAGTGAATCACTAGCCAGTTTAAGTTGAGGATCTTGTATCATGTTTTTTAAGCCCAAAAATAAAACTGAAAAAAATATAAGGTTCATATCGGAAGTCATGTACGACGTCTGCTATTCATTGGTGATCGCTACATGAAGAATCTGAAACTGAATTCATATATATCATCTATGCATGTTTCAAAAATTTGTGGGAGTGCTGATCATTGGAATTAGGTTGGTAGGACAGAGTTCCGATTATGCCTTTTATGCTCTGACGATCACTACACTACTACAAAAAGGGGCAAGGGAAGTGCTACCTCTTTATCAGTGCTAAAAAAGTACTTTTAAAAGTTACCCTTCATCAGCACTTTTTTTAGCGTTGATAAAGGGGACCCCTTTGTTAGCGCTTCTTTTAGTAGCACTGATAAAGGGAGGATTTATCAGTTCTTTTCCTACCATTGATAAATTTTATGTTTCAAAAAAATCATGAAAAATAAAATATTGTTATATAAGTATATTTATATTGATATAAATATAATATATGATTTTTAAATATGTTTTAGATAATAATAAATAGACTATTACATTTAATATATAAGAAATTTAGTGAAAATGGATTTAAAATATTTTTTATTAATAATTTTCTAATTACTATTGATTAAAAATCATTTAATAACAATTTTAAGACAAAAAAATCAAAGAAATTAATAAAAGATCTAAAATAAGTTGAAAATGTAACTCAAACTTCAAATGACCATAACTTTTGATCCGAGCGTCCGTTTGAGCTCTACAGTATATCAAATCGAAGCCTGGGACGAGATTTATGCGTTAGAAACCCAAGAAAATCTTCCGGCACATTTTTAAGGCCCAAAAAGGCCCATAAGGCCTCTAAAACTGATTTTATAGTCGGGATACCCTGATTTGTTAACATTCAAACACATATAACTTCTGATCTGGATGTTCTTTAGGCCTGTACAACATATCATATTGAATATTGTTTCCTTTTATTCAATTTGACTAGATTTGGAGTTGATATGGGCTTCTGGATTATAAGTTATGTTCATTTTAACATTCTATGGCTTTTCAAATACACACATATATGTATTTATTCGTAAATATATATATGTGTGTGTGTGTGTGTGTTGTATATATGTATGTATGTATTTATTTATTTATTTATAAATACACATAAATAAATATTTCATAAATGTATTTAAAACTAATCTTATAAGTATATATTAATAAATAAATAAATATATAGATTAAAAATTATAACTAAAAATATATATATAAATAAATATTAATATATATTAATATACGAATGAATATATATATATACTAATATATGAATAAATATATTTATATTTATATGAATCTATATTAATATAAGAAAAAATATAACTATATATATATAAATAGATATATCATTAAATAGAGAAAAAATTAAATGGTGTAGTGGTAAAGGTGAAACTGCGAAAGGTGGGAGGTCACGGGTTCGTGTTTGGGTGGAAGCAAAGGGGTGCGCGCGTGTGGGGATGCACGGGAAGGGCAGCGCACGGGAGAGTGTGAGGGGATGTCCTCCAAACACTAATAAAGGGGGGGGGTCAAGCGCTGTTAAAATCTCCCCCCAGATTATATAATTCTTTTTAATTTTTTTTATTTTTTTTGACTTTTATCAGCCCTAAAAAATCACCTTTAAAGGGCTCTTTTATCAGCGCTTTTTTAGCGCTGAAAAATGGGGCATTTTTCAGCACTTTTCAGAGCGCTGATAAAAGGGACCCCCTTTATCCTCGCCTGGATTAACAATTCTTTTTTAGCACTATTAATCGACTTTTCTAGTGCTGATAAAGGCCATATTTTTAGTAGTTCTATATTGAATTACTTGCGATTCCTGAGAGAGATCTCGATCCAAACTCCGGGATCTAGATCCTCTCTCTCTCTAAAACATGGGAGAGTGGAGAAGAGTGATAAATACCATGAATAGTCCTTGGTGGGAGGCTCTCTTCTTCTATATATACTGTGTAATAAAATTACCTGGAATTGCCTCTCCGGCCCCTGAATACTTAACACACTATAAATGACATATTATGACTACAGATCTAAGTCATAAAAATTATTATCACTTTCTTGTAATATAACAAATATATTATGTGCTAATAAATGAGTCATTAACTCAACTCATCATTCCCACAATAATTAATTGAACCTTTAATATATATATATATAACTAATATTCATTCAATTAATTTTTCATGTATTTACTTTAAATCTTGTAAATATATTTAATAAATAAATTCAATGCTCATTATTCTTAACATAAATAATATGAATTTATTTATTAAATTGGTGATCATATCTCCATGGAAAAACCCCATACCCTAGTACTGGGGTCCACTATATCCAAAACTCTTATTTAACTGAATTGGGTGGATTCATGAAAACTGTAACAATCCAAGTTTTGTACCGTGCTAAAATCTATAGTTTTTATAATTTTTCAATTACTAAATGGGCTGTTTTTAAAACTGAGCCTCAGAACAGAATTATGAGAGTTAGATAACTTATAAGTGATAATTTTAGTCATGTTTTAAGGATAATTATGTTTCCTAAGTATTTCTAAGATTTCAGGGAGAACCGAGCCCAGAAACTGGGTTTTTTGAAAATTGTAGAGGGCACACAATGTCACGACCCGCCCTCGGGGTCCGTGTCGTGACTACCCCAAGCCCGCCTTCCATAGGCCAGGGGCTGGCGACTAGCACCAAGGCGTAATTCCCGGTAAAAGGGAAGGCATTGCCTTTGAAAAGTAAACACACACCACAGAGTAAACAAGCGGAAAGTAAACACTAAGCAAACAGAGTACGACTGAAAGTGCGGAAAAGTAAATGGGCCAGAATACAAACCCAAACTGAAAGTAAAGTACAACTCAAAAAGGGAAAAACAGCAACTGAAAAGTAAAGCCGCTACTCCGAGCTGTCCACTGGAAATCCCACCTGAAGGGTGGGTACAGATAGATCCTCTGCTCCACGGGTCCCGCCATCCGCTCCGAGCACGTCCCGCCCAGTGGTCCACCTCCGGGTACCGTCCCGCTCTGCAAGCCTCAGCTAAGGTCAACGCTGTCCGTCGTCTGCAACCAACACAACGAAGTGCGGGCAAAGCCCGTGCAGGGGTGAGTATAAGCTACTCAGTAGGGACACCGAGACCCCTGAAGTTCTCTCAAATCCACAAAGGATAAACCACGAAGAAAAGTACAATCACGAAGTAACAACCGACACTGCTTAGGTATATGCCCATACATATACCTAAGTCATCAATTCAAATACGCTCCAACCTCCGAGCCCAAGTACAACTCAGTCCACGCAGGAAAGTATACGTATTCCACATAGGAAAGCAAAATATAATCCACACAGGATTGCACAACACAATCCACACAGGAAAACAACAGGATTCAGCTCACACAGGTATACTTCTTCAGAGGACGATAAGATGATCACTGATCCATCTAAGTCGTCAGACCCACGAAGGATCGATAGGAAACTAACCCCCGCAGAAGACCCACACAGGATCGGGCTCACACAGAACCTGTAGGCGCTGGCTCACACAGAACCGCTGAGCGCAAGGACCCACACAGGATCGGGCTCACACAGAACCTGTAGCACTGATCCACGTAGGATCGCTGAGTGCTGTAGTCGTCGTCGTCAAATCCACACAGGATCTCTGTACTGTCGTCGTCAAATCCACACAGGATCTCTGTACTGTCGTCGTCAAATCCACACAGGATCTCTGTACTGTCGTCGTCAAATCCACACAGGATCTCTGTACTGTCGTCGTCAAATCCACACAGGATCTCTGTACTGTCGTCGTCGCAGTCACAGTAGCAGAAGAACAGTCGCAGCCAGCACTAGGGTTCCCGCACACAGCAAGCTCGTACGGAGGGTCCGCTCCACGAGCCGAGAGGCTGATACATCAACTGTCACGAAGACCAGAGTTGATGTATCCAAAAGTTCCGTATCGTCAACAGGAACTCAACGCAACAGACGGCGCGTCGATCGGACGCCCGGTCTGAGAGTTATTGGCATTTTCGTCTCCGGGGCCCGGTTGGTTTTTAAGGCAAAACCAACCCGACCGAACTCCACCTGCGTCCAAACCTCGGGCGGAGTATGCCAAAAGATCCGTCTCTCTAAGAGGAACACTACGCGACTGACGGCACGTCAATCGGACGTCCGCAGCTCAAGATATGAGCGTTTCCGCTCCGAAGGCCCGGTTGGTTTCGTGAACGAACCAACCCGGCCGAACTCAAAGTAACCCGAAACCTTGAGTGCGATATAACGAAACGACCGTCTCGATCCAAGGATCGCGTTGCCGCAGACGGTTCGTCATTCGGAGGTCCGAGGCTCAAGTTATGAGCCAAAAACCAAATCTGGTCCGAAACGGGGGGTCCGGGTCCGGGCCGACCCGGCCCGACCCCCCCCCCCCCCCCTCTGGACGGCGCGGCGGCCGGCGGCGGCAGACGGCGGCGGCGGACGGCGGCGGCGGGCGGCGGCGCGGCGGCGCGGCGGCGGCAGATGGCGGCGGATGACGGCGGCGGCGGCCGGCCGCGTGGCGGCGGCGGCGGGCCGCGTGGCGGCGGCCGCGGGCCGCGTGGCGGCGGCGGGCCGCGGGGCGGCTGCGCAGGCGGGGGATCAAACCCCCGGCTTTTTGGATGGCGGCGCGGCTTTGCCGCGCCGGTTTTAAGACGTCCGGCCGGCCAGCTGGCCGGCCGGTTTTCTCCAACGGGACCGGATATTCCGGTCCCCTCCTCGGCTTCCGACGCCGGCGGCCCGGCCGCCGGTCTCCTCTTCCGCCGCGGCCCGGAACCGGCCGCGGGCTCCTCGTCCCGCCGCGGCCCAGAACCGGCCGCGGTCTTCTCGTCCCGCCGCGGCCCGGAACCGGCCGCGGTCTTCTCGTCCCGCCGCGGCCCGGAACCGGCCGCGGTCTTCTCGTCCCGCCGCGGCCCGGAACCGGCCGCGGCGTTCGTCATCCGGCGCGGTGCGTCGGAACCGCGCCCCTTCGCCGTGCTTCGATTCTTTTCAACGCGGCGCGACGGCGTCGCGTTCTTGAAGATTCTCCTCGGCGTAGCGCGACGGCATTGCGTAAATTAAACGCACGGTAAACCGCGTGGTGCGACGGCACCACGCCACTTTGCTTCCATCGCAAGAATTAAACAAGAACGTTGGAGGGGGGTTCGGCCGTGTTCGTGCGGTCCGGCCCCCCTCGCGTTAATAATAAAAACGCAACTTAAAGAAAATCCAAAAGCCCCACGTTTAGTCATGCTAAAATCCATGATTCAAGAATGGAATAAAATAATCAATAAATAACATCCCCTACCTCTGGTTTGAGATTCAAAGAATCTTCTACGTTCCGCGGAAGACGGCGTCGCGGAAGTCGGGCGTCGCGGTCGTCGTTCGTCAAATCCGTTGACGAAGAGTTACGTCCGATGCGACACATTGTTGGCGGATCTTCGTTTGCCGACGAAGAAGGCCCGAGGAGGATGCGGCGTTCCCTCTTGTTGACACCGAGGACGAAGAAGAGAGGCGTCGTTCTTCGTCGGAGTTTGAGCGTTCTTCGTCAAGATGAACGTTCTTCGTCAAGATGAAGAAGATGGAGGAGGAGCTCTCAAATGAAATCCACACAAGTTGGCTAACAAAATAAAATAAGGTCTCTCCTTATTTTATTTACCAAGCCTAGGAATTCAAAACTTCAAAATTCAAACATAACACTTAATTAATTAACATGTCATGTGTAATTAATTTGATGTTAAGTTTACAAACAATTAAGAGGGAGAGAGGGGAGTTTAAGGGGGAAGTTGAGAGGTTTAGGTTCGTGTGGGTCCCACCACACTTAATCCTCTCAAAGTAGGTTAAGTGGGTGTGGGTCCCACCCCCAACTCCTTTTGAGAGGAGTTAACCTACAAAAGTGAAATAAAAAGAATTCACATTTTTTTATTCAACTTTTTATAATTCTCCCAAAAACTAACTTTCGTCCCGCAACAAACGCAACTCCCGAAAGGGTCTCTTTAAGAGAATATCGGCGCTGCGAGTTCATCGGTGCCCTCGGATTTCAATTCCGAGCACCGGATCAAAAGTTAGGAATTCCCACTCGTTCGTTCACTGAACGTACCCGAGCCAAACTTCGGAAATTAATTCCGGGCACTCCGGGCCTCGGAATCAGGTGCCGTCTGAAACCGCGCTCTTGTAAAATTCTAAAGAAAAGTAAGAAAAAATTTTCCGTGAATTTTACGGGTCTTTAAATTACTCCCACCTCAGGGCTTTACGTCCCCGTAAAGCTACATCAAAAACTAGGGAAACCAAAAGAGAGTACTGAGCACGCATCTGAGCCTCCCGCTCCCATGTGCTCTCCTGGAGATTCCTGTGCCGCCATCTGTTGCGCACAAGAGGAATCGATCGCCCATGTAGGACCCGCTCCTGAAAGACATGGACCTCCTCTGACGTGGCCCGGACCATCTCCGGTCCCACTAGAGCTGCAAGATTTCTCTTTTGCCGAAAAGAGAAATCTGGTCTCATCCCCTGGATGAACCACATTCTTTGCCTAAAACAGTCAATCCTAACATGGATGATACTAATCCATACTAAGGATGACGTCGTAAGGCCTCGACGCTACTACTAAGAGATTCAACCGTTACTCTCGCCTCCAAGGGTTGAGTCACACTGTCGGCATCAGTGTGTGGTAACTGGGTCTCCTCCAGTAGATGTCTCACAAGTGAGGGTCAAGTCAACAGCCAAAACTGGAACCTCTTAGTAACATTACGATAGAGGACAGGAACGAAAACATCACAAGGTATGCGTCTTTTATTATTGCAGCTCGTAATACAAGACGCTACACAAAAGCAACAAGGAACCAGAAGTACAAAGGATGTAACCACTAGTTCTGCTCCTGTCCATCGGCTCCCAGAGCTCCATGATCGAAGGCCTCGGCTGCCTGAAGCTGAGCTCTCCCCTGCGGTCGGGGTGGACCTCCTGGTGGTGGTGGTGGTAGAGCCTCAAAGCGTCGGCCACCACCAGCTGCTCGTCCAGCTCCTCTGCCTCGTCCGCCTCCTCCCTGCGGACCGCCACGGTCGAACCTCTGCCTCTGCCTAGGTGGTTCCTCAACCGTCTGCTGCTCCTCCGCATGGCGGGTCGGGCAGTCACGAGCCATGTGGCCTCGCCCGCCGCATGCATAGCACTGTCTTCCACTCGAAAGACTGGCTCCGCGTTGTGTGCCCTGCACTGCTGAGCCAGTGCCCTGAGGTCTGGTCTGTCTGGACCCCTGAGTCATTCGTCGACTGCCAGCTGCAGATGACTCTGCCACGTGCTGCCCTGCGGTGGGTCGCTGTGCTGGTGTAGACTCAGCAAGGAAGCTCTCGATCAGAAGAGCCCGCTCCAGTACTCCTGTCTGAGTCGGTATGCTGAGGGAGATCAGCGATGCCCTGATCTCGTGTCTCAAACCCTGCTCGAAGGTCCGGGCCCGGAATAATGGATCCCGTACCATGTCGGTCGAGTAGCGCGAGAGATCGGTAAATCTCGCCGAGTACTGGGCGACCGTCATGCTGCCCTGCCGCAGCTGTAGAAGTTCCTGGATACGCACCGCACGAAGGGTGGCTGGGACGAACTCCGAGCGGAAGATGCTCTCAAAGTCCGTCCAAAGAAGAGATGCCTCATCGTGTACCTGGAGCATCAAGATCCACCATCGTCCTGCTGCTGCGTGTAGTAGGCTCGCAGCGAGGATCACCATGAGGTCTGCTGGTGTCCTCACTAGCCTAAACACTCGAACCACTGCCTCCAGCCAGTCCTCTGCTGCCTGGGGATCCGTCTCCCCGCGAAACCTGGGCGGTCGCTGGCGCTGAAACTCATGCAGTGCGCTGAGGCGACGTGCATCGTCAGCGGCTGCTGCTGGAAGCATCGGGGGATCGGCGGGTAAAGCTACTGCCGGTGCCACTGCTGACAAAGGGCCCTGCACCGAAGCCTCGTCGCTCGGTGGGCTGTCGTCTCGCTCGACTCTCGGAACCCTAGATGGCTGCCGTCGTGGGGCCATCCTGAATAGGAAACAGGTGCGCCACGGTTAGAACAGTATACCAGGTGAGCTGATATAAGTAATCACAAAGAAAACTTGAGACTTTCATTAAGCAGATCAGTATACCCAGTGAGCTGGCACAAGTAATCACAAAGAAAACTTTGAAACACACACGCAATCAATGTTTTCGTGCATTAAGTCGGAAATCAGAAGTCAGGGTCCTGGTGTACGGATACGTCGGCCGCCGCACCAACACTGGACTCCCTGGACTGATAACCACACTCAATACGCTAAACATTATTGCTTCACATAGAAAAGATCAGAGTTCGCGGTAGAACCGAACTCCTCTGATACCAATTTGTCACGACCCGCCCTCGGGGTCCGTGTCGTGACTACCCCAAGCCCGCCTTCCATAGGCCAGGGGCTGGCGACTAGCACCAAGGCGTAATTCCCGGTAAAAGGGAAGGCATTGCCTTTGAAAAGTAAACACACACCACAGAGTAAACAAGCGGAAAGTAAACACTAAGCAAACAGAGTACGACTGAAAGTGCGGAAAAGTAAATGGGCCAGAATACAAACCCAAACTGAAAGTAAAGTACAACTCAAAAAGGGAAAAAAGCAACTGAAAAGTAAAGCCGCTACTCCGAGCTGTCCACTGGAAATCCCACCTGAAGGGTGGGTACAGATAGCTCCTATGCTCCACGGGTCCCGCCGTCCGCTCCGAGCACGTCCCGCCCAGTGGTCCACCTCCGGGTACCGTTCCGCTCTGCAAGCCTCAGCTAAGGTCAACGCTGTCCGTCGTCTGCAACCAACACAACGAAGTGCGGGCAAAGCCCGTGCAGGGGTGAGTATAAGCTACTCAGTAGGGACCCCGAGACCCCTGAAGGTCTCTCAAATCCACAAAGGATAAACCACGAAGAAAAGTACAATCACGAAGTAACAACCGACACTGCTTAGGTATATGCCCATACATATACCTAAGTCATCAATTCAAATACGCTCCAACCTCCGAGCCCAAGTACAACTCAGTCCACGCAGGAAAGTATACGTATTCCACATAGGAAAGCAAAATATAATCCACACAGGATTGCACAACACAATCCACACAGGAAAACAACAGGATTCAGCTCACACAGGTATACTTCTTCAGAGGACGATAAGATGATCACTGATCCATCTAAGTCGTCAGACCCACGAAGGATCGATAGGTAACTAACCCCCGCAGAAGACCCACACAGGATCGGGCTCACACAGAACCTGTAGGCGCTGGCTCACACAGAACCGCTGAGCGCAAGGACCCACACAGGATCGGGCTCACACAGAACCTGTAGCACTGATCCACGTAGGATCGCTGAGTGCTGTAGTCGTCGTCGTCAAATCCACACAGGATCTCTGTACTGTCGTCGTCAAATCCACACAGGATCTCTGTACTGTCGTCGTCAAATCCACACAGGATCTCTGTACTGTCGTCGTCAAATCCACACAGGATCTCTGTACTGTCGTCGTCAAATCCACACAGGATCTCTGTACTGTCGTCGTCGCAGTCACAGTAGCAGAAGAACAGTCGCAGCCAGCACTAGGGTTCCCGCACACAGCAAGCTCGTACGGAGGGTCCGCTCCACGAGCCGAGAGGCTGATACATCAACTGTCACGAAGACCAGAGTTGATGTATCCAAAAGTTCCGTATCGTCAACAGGAACTCAACGCAACAGACGGCGCGTCGATCGGACGCCCGGTCTGAGAGTTATTGGCATTTTCGTCTCCGGGGCCCGGTTGGTTTTTAAGGCAAAACCAACCCGACCGAACTCCACCTGCGTCCAAACCTCGGGCGGAGTATGCCAAAAGATCCGTCTCTCTAAGAGGAACACTACGCGACTGACGGAACGTCAATCGGACGTCCGCAGCTCAAGATATGAGCGTTTCCGCTCCGAAGGCCCGGTTGGTTTCGTGAACGAACCAACCCGGCCGAACTCAAAGTAACCCGAAACCTTGAGTGCGATATAACGAAACGACCGTCTCGATCCAAGGATCGCGTTGCCGCAGACGGTTCGTCATTCGGAGGTCCGAGGCTCATGTTATGAGCCAAAAACCAAATCTGGTCCGAAACGGGGGGTCCGGGTCCGGGCCGACCCGGCCCGACCCCCCCCCCCCCCCCCCCCCTCTGGACGGCGCGGCGGCCGGCGGCGGCGGACGGCGGCGGCGGACGACGGCGGCGAGCGGCGGCGCGGCGGCGCGGCGGCGGCAGATGGCGGCGGATGACGGCGGCGGCGGCCGGCCGCGTGGCGGCGGCGGCGGGCCGCGTGGCGGCGGCGGCGGGCCGCGGGGCGGCTGCGCAGGCGGGGGATCAAACCCCCGGCTTTTTGGATGGCGGCGCGGCTTTGCCGCGCCGTTTTTGAAAAATTGGCCCCCCTCCTGGGGGCCCGCTTTGCTTCAAGTGGCGCGGCCTTTGTGCCGCGCCTGGGTAACAAAAACCGCCCCACGTGGGGCCGGTTTTGGAGGGACAAACCGGGGGGCTGCTGCCCCCCTTTCAAGGAACCGCCACCCTCTTAAAGAGGGGGGTTTTATGTGCTGGCCGGGGGAATTATTTCCCCCGGTTTTAAGACGTCCGGCCGGCCAGCTGGCCGGCCGGTTTTCTCCAACGGGACCGGATATTCCGGTCCCCTCCTCGGCTTCCGACGCCGGCGGCCCGGCCGCCGGTCTCCTCTTCCGCCGCGGCCCGGAACCGGCCGCGGGCTCCTCGTCCCGCCACGGCCCGGAACCGGCCGCGGTCTTCTCGTCCCGCCGCGGCCCGGAACCGGCCGCGGTCTTCTCGTCCCGCCGCGGCCCGGAACCGGCCGCGGTCTTCTCGTCCCGCCGCGGCCCGGAACCGGCCGCGGCGTTCGTCATCCGGCGCGGTGCGTCGGCACCACGCCCCTTCGCCGTGCTCCGATTCTTTTCAACGCGGCGCGACGGCGTCGCGTTCTTGAAGATTCTCCTCGGCGTAGCGCGACGGCGTTGCGTAAATTAAACGCACGGTAAACCGCGTGGTGCGACGGCACCACGCCACTTTGCTTCCATCGCAAGAATTAAACAAGAACGTTGGAGGGGGGTTCGGCCGTGTTCGTGCGGTCCGGCCCCCCTCGCGTTAATAATAAAAACGCAACTTAAAGAAAATCCAAAAGCCCCACGTTTAGTCATGCTAAAATCCATGATTCAAGAATGGAATAAAATAATCAATAAATAACATCCCCTACCTCTGGTTTGAGATTCAAAGAATCTTCTACGTTCCGCGGAAGACGGCGTCGCGGAAGTCGGGCGTCGCGGTCGTCGTTCGTCAAATCCGTTGACGAAGAGTTACGTCCGATGCGACACGTTGTTGGCGGATCTTCGTTTGCCGACGAAGAAGGCCCGAGGAGGATGCGGCGTTCCCTCTTGTTGACACCGAGGACGAAGAAGAGAGGCGTCGTTCTTCGTCGGAGTTTGAGCGTTCTTCGTCAAGATGAACGTTCTTCGTCAAGATGAAGAAGATGGAGGAGGAGCTCTCAAATGAAATCCACACAAGTTGGCTAACAAAATAAAATAAGGTCTCTCCTTATTTTATTTACCAAGCCTAGGAATTCAAAACTTCAAAATTCAAACATAACACTTAATTAATTAACATGTCATGTGTAATTAATTTGATGTTAAGTTTACAAACAATTAAGAGGGAGAGAGGGGAGTTTAAGGGGGAAGTTGAGAGGTTTAGGTTCGTGTGGGTCCCACCACACTTAATCCTCTCAAAGTAGGTTAAGTGGGTGTGGTTCCCACCCCCAACTCCTTTTGAGAGGAGTTAACCTACAAAAGTGAAATAAAAAGAATTCACATTTTTTTATTCAACTTTTTATAATTCTCCCAAAAACTAACTTTCGTCCCGCAACAAACGCAACTCCCGAAAGGGTCTCTTTAAGCGAATATCGGCGCTGCGAGTTCATCGGTGCCCTCGGATTTCAATTCCGAGCACCGGATCAAAAGTTAGGAATTCCCACTCGTTCGTTCACTGAACGTACCCGAGCCAAACTTCGGAAATTAATTCCGGGCACTCCGGGCCTCGGAATCAGGTGCCGTCTGAAACCGCGCTCTTGTAAAATTCTAAAGAAAATTAAGAAAAAATTTTCCTTGAATTTTACGGGTCTTTACACACAATTTGTCTGAAAACCGTGCGGCCTAAAGTAGTAACTACAGAGCCTTGTTTAAGGGGAACGATATGTTTCTCATGGGATATTCATGGTTTTCAAAACCATGTTCCTAGCCCATGTGTGGTGTTCTAGATTTCCAGTGGAGGACACATGGTTAAAGTATGGTTTTCCAAACCACGTGGCTTAACCGTGTGCGATACCCAGTTTTTATAAAATTAATTATTTTAAATTAAATTAAAAAAACTAAAAGAATATAAAAATAAAAACATAAATCTCTATTCCTCCTCCCCAAAATCACGATGCATCTCCCCTCCTCTCTCTAGTGGTTCATGCGACACCCCCTTCCACAGCCCCCTATCATTCTCCAATCCAGCCAAATTCCTTCGTGTTCCTCGTCTTAATCGTTGATGTAGGCTCTCTCATACCTGATTCCATCCTATTTTTAGCCTCTCCATCACTAGGTATGGTTCGGATAAACCCTAGGGTTTTGGGGTGATCTGTTTCTTGGTTTTCTATTGTTCTAGGTTGGTGTGAATGGTCACTTGGGACCCTTTGTTGTGTGTTCTGACAACCACCACCTAAGGCAATGTGGTTCGGCTCATTTCGTTTGGTCATCATTATCAGAGGTGAATGTTTTCTATTATTTCTTGGTTTTTCACTTATTAAATTAGGGCCTTTATTTTTTTTATGGTTCATAGTATTTATCTTGTAGTGTGTGGGTTGCTACTTCGTGATTTCGAGTCACCAAGTCAAGGCAGACTCGCCTGCGTGTGCATAGGTAAGTAAATATATATAACTGGGTTACCATGTTACCTATATAATCATCCACTGAAATGATTACACGTTTATGGGGATTAGTGTTCCCATATATATATATAAATTCATGTGTAGGTGAGTGGATATGGGTATATGCATATATGCATATATGTGGGGATCCCCTTACACATGCTTATGAACATGAGGGTGTGTGCATAAGATCTAGGTGTCCTTGCATGTATGTGAACCTGTTTATACCCAGTGGGGGATCATCTACTTATAGTTAGAAAGAGACAAGATCCAAAGTTGATGGATTGGTTCCTCTATTAGGTAGGGCCCCTATATGTACCCTTTTATTTTTGTAAATAATAAATTAAATTGCTTATCACATAGATCTTGGATTTAATTAAGGTAGTATGTTTGTACTACTCTTCTTGCCTGCTTAAAAAGTCATGTTGTCTCTTTTATGCCATGTATTTTTTTTCATTATAAAGGTAAAGTGAAAGAGTTGACTTGTATAGGTAGGACCACTTGTGGTAGTATTCTTTCCTTGAAGTAATCTATGTGAACTTGTCTAGGAAGACTAAGGTAAAATGATGTCATCCTTATCTTCAAATTGTTATTCCTTGAATAAATTTTCCAGGTTTCGGAGAATTAATCATGGAAACCTTAAGAAGGATGGAACATACCAAATGACATGTTTCCTTTGAAATGTAATAAATGGTTAGAATTCAAATGAAATGAATTTGGGTTGTAATACCACACCTCAGGTTAACATAACAACCATGACTTTTGATAGTGAAATAATTTTACTAACCTTAGTCATACCTATGATGGCTTAGTCCAAACATTTCCCTTATGATCATAAATCACCATATTTCAATTTAAGTGTTTAAATAAATTTGTAAATTTCTTTTTCCATGCATGAGAGGCTTTTCATCATACTTGAAATGAATATGTGACCATGTCATTATAAATACATAAAATTTTATGCCTCAAGTACACTTGGGATGAATTGAATGTAATTACCACATTAATGTTTTGATTGAAAAAACATAAGATTTTTTTTCTTAAGTGTAAATGTGAACATGTTTTTTTATGAATATGGTGTGGATTCTTAAATTTCTTATGATGTAATTTCATATGATTTGTTTTATAACTAGTGACATTATTTACATGTGGAGGGAGGCATCACTACCCCATGCAATTATTTACATGTGGGCGGGAGGCATCACTTCCTCGTTCCATTATTTACATGTGGGTGGGAGGCATCACTACCCCATGAAATTATTTACATGTGGGCAGGAATAATTCTTACCCATGACATATATTCTATATAAATATATATATATATACCAATAAATTAAAAGTGCTCTTCAACCTGGGTTTGGGGTAGACCGTGAGAGATCCCCTAAAATTCAGATGGTGGTGGTATATCCTGATACATCCCAACTCATAGTTATCTATATATATATATATACTACTAATATATATATATATATTAAATTGACATGATTGAACTAATATCCCAGTAATGAGTTGAAGCTATTATATCCATCAGGTATCCCTTAGGAACCTAGATGGGTGTTATTCTTTATGTAGTTCAGTTTATTAAATTCTCCATCACTACACTATCTAATTTATATTTCACTAGATTGGTCTTGACATCGATGGGTGATTTCCTACTAAGATTTCATCTCACACCCTTCTCAGGTATCCATGGTACCCAAGTAGACCTTATAATTGTAGGTCCTAGGTTGATTGTTATATGCTTGTACTGGAGGAGTTAGGAGCAAAGGACTAAGCTGGTGCTTGGGATTCTCATGGAGATCACCTGTGGGGATTTGTTATCTTTTCCTTATTTTTATTGTATTTAAATCATGTTGTATTGTTTAATTTTTTCAGATATGTATCACTTATATGACATGCATTCATTTATTTTATAAACTATCATTAGATACTTTTATAAAATTATTATTACTTATCTTCTGATTTAGTTTGTTATTTATCAATTTCTTCCACTATTATTTTTATTTTTTTTCTCTTTGAACTCTACTATGAGGTTATAGTCTCCCCACTACCACTTTCTGGGACCCTTGCTATTATTTGGATGCCTCTGGAATATTGGGAGACTCTCTTGAGTCCATGTGACCCACCGGTACAGATACCATATTTATGGTTACTTAGGCTGGGATGTTACAAAGTTATATCATATGAAATTTTTATTTTTTCATACTATTTTTTATTTTTAGATCGGATATTAACCATTTTTCGACTCTTGGTTAATAGTCGTGTTCGGGACTGATCACCCCTCATACGGTAAATGACCAAGTGGCCAGGGGTGGGATTGTTGTTCATACTATTTGATGTTGCAGTTGATATGATTTTACCTTGAGTTATTGTTGTACTTTCTACTACTTATGGATTTATGAATTTTATGGGAATTTATCATTGAACCAATATGGAAAGGAATCTTCTTTGTATGCATCATAATAGGCACATAAGAAATTCATATTTCATGCATATTCCATGCCATGTAGCTGCATATGTAGGATGCTTGTTGATTTGGAATTGTGCCAGGAGTGTCATGCCATGTTAGGTGTTTTACTAACATGATTAGATTTTTACTTACGTAATTTTTTAGCATGAGTTCCTATTCGTATAACATTCATAGTTGATTATCATATCGTTCTTTTGTTTCTTTAGAATTCCATGCATGTTCACATGCCATGCTCTGTGTTATAACTTGCTCCTATATTAGCTTCTTGTTATACCATGTTTTACCTTGTTTAACCTACCTTCTATTTTTAATGATAATTATATAAAGTTTTGACTTGTTATATATATGTTGTAAATGAAAAAGAACCATTTTTCAATTATAATGTGTTTGGGAACCTTATAATCAATAAAGGGTAACATATAGATTCAAACCATTTTGAGCGTAAGACAAATACATTTTAAGTCTATTAATAAAATGTAAAGTTAGCTATAGATTAAATCTAATGCTGAATTTATCTTGATTAAATAGGGTTCAAATTAAAAACTATAAAGTGAATGGAAACATTATAGGTTGCTATATTGCCACCCATTTGTCTACACTTTTATATATAAATGTGATCATGTTAAAATTCTAAAGTGGTTATGGTTTCGATAAATGGGAGCCAATTTTCAATCTATGAAGTGTATGGGAGTTTCATAAATTGTGAAATCCTATTCCATGTAAAAAGTAATGACATGTTTCCTTTTGAAATTCTCATTATGTGTTAGATGTTCAACATTTATCTGAATTGAGTTGGCTTAATGGGACCCTTATAGGTTTCTATAATGGAAAAAGGAATGTATTATGATAAACTGCATGTTTATGATGGGATTCCATTGAATGTTTAAATTTAAATGTTTTAAAAATGAATTTTATGTAACTCGCCTATGTTTCCCTTGGAGAATTAGCTAAATCAAGTACCTTTTGTTTTTTTAATGGTACATGATTCTTGAGATTAAATATTTTAAATGTTTAAATATTTAAAAGTGATTAAATATAATGATCTTCGAAATGGAACTATAAGTGGTGACCTTGGTAAAAACCTTGTTTTTGGGTAGCTTGAGAATATCCTTTTTGGTTGCCTTGGAACAGAACCATAGGTGTCATTCTGTCGGTATTGGTTCTTTAGAAATGGCTTAAATGTTTGGCTCTTCAGCCTGTGATTATTTTTCACTATGACCAGATTCTTGGTTCGATACTTGTTTTTCATAAGGGGCTATCCCATGGTACGTGTCACCCTTAGATATTCTATTCCATTCTATCTATTTTGAGTTTTTGACATTTGGTGATGTTTGGGTGTCGTTGTTCCAGGTAGGACTACAGTTTTAAATGAAACCCTTGTTTGGATGGGTGGTCATGTCTTTCTTTGACCTTGTTATGGGATTTAGCATTGGGTAATGCTTGTTTTAATTAGGTTAGACATACCTTGGGCATGGTCATCTTCTCCTTTGGTCATTTGATCCCTTCCCTTTTCCTTGGTTATTATGTGTTGATAAATGTGGTTCGGTTGAGTGATAAATGAAATAACGAATCAATGGAGTTCGATTAAATCATTTAGTTTTTTTACTTTGAGTGCGGTCTCAGGTCAAATCCAGGTAGAGTGACCTAAGCGTTGAATAAATAGGTTCATATTATTGCTCAAGATGAGTTTCTAAGACTTAGGTATTTTTACGCACTTGTCTCGTTGGTTTGGTTTTCTTTAAATTTTTTGACATCATGATCGTGGCTCGGAGGGCGTCACATGATCGTTCACAGTGTTTTTATATTGGCGCTCTTGTGAGTGACTAGTTAACCTTATTTCCCTTTTATTACTAGGACACTCCTAAGGAGGGGAGTGTTGTGTCTAATCAAGTAATTGTGGCCTTCCTAGTAAAAGGGACACTACCTAAAATTTCTTATTGTAATTTTTGATTGTGCTTGAATTCTTTTTAAGTCTTGTGAGTTTAAAATACATGTCAGTGATTTCTCAAAAACCCAAATTTCTTATATTTGGTTGTGTAGGAAACCCCTAATAAACACATTTGTATTGGGATTATCTTTGGTGGAAACTTTTGAACGATCATGGATGTCCTTGTGTGGTAAAGGATTTCTGTTCAAAAAAAATGCAGTTCTTCGGTAGGTGAATCCAAGTCCCTTCCTAGTAGTCAACCAGTTGTGGTTTGACCTATCATCCATCTCGTAGTCAACTATGATTAACTAGAAGATGTTTCAATCCACTTACTGTACTCTGTTAAGTGATGAGCATGTCGTCTATCTCGCCTTAATCCTCGATGTACTCAGAGAGCATCTGTCTTACGCTGCGCTGAATGTTTTAAATATGTTGGGCTTGTTGGGTGGTTCTCTTTCGATGTTTCATACAAAATGCATGGTTTCCCTCATGATTGACCTTAAAAATGTCATCAAAAGTTGGGTGTAGGATTAAATGAATGTTTTTTTTCTAAAATCAATATTCCTTGGGAGAAGGAATCATGATTCAGATTATGAATCGTCAACCTTCTAAGTCATACATCTTCTTAATTAGTCAGTCATAGTGGCTTAACTCTTACTTTTATTTTTAAATGGTTATGGTTAGTGAAGAATTATTTCAAAGGCACGTCTTTAGGTGAAGATGATTTCGGTTGGTGTTGACTGGTGCTTTCCATGAGAAACTGGGTCAACTTAGGCTTTTAGGTTGGTGGGGAATCAACCATTTCATCATTTCAAAATCATTCTAGGAGTGTTGTTGGAATGCTTGTAGAATGATTTGAATGGAGATTCAAGTGGTGGAGGAGTTTTATTTTGAATTTTTCCATTAATGTTAAAAACTAAGGTGGTAAGTACCATTGGTCAGATGTCTAGAGAGAAAATGATGCAATTGAGTCTCTTGTTAAATAGGCTCAGGTAGAAGTTGTCTTGGTGTCTTGATTGGGAAGTGATAATTGGATCAATTTTTAAATGGATTAAATGCCACTTTCTTAAATGGGTGATTAAGGGTGTGTTGGCAATTTTGGAATTCAATGCTGCCGTTTGAACGAGGCCTCACGAACCCAGTAAGTCTGGTGAGGTGTAATTTTTTCTCTAAGGATTTGTAGGGATGAAAATTTCTAAAGTGGGAAGGTTGTAAAACATCATGTTTTGAACTGGGCTAAAATGTGGGGGTTTTGAACTTTTTTATTTACTGAATGGGTCGTTTTTAAATCAGAACTTCAGAATGGAATTACAAGAGTTAGAGTGCTAATAAGTTATGATTTTGGACATGGGTGAAGGATTGTTAAGTTTCCAGTGTGGATCAAAGAGTTCTGGTAGTGCCAGACCTAGAAAACTAGGTTTTTGGAATACCGAAGAGGGTACAAGATTTGTCTGAAAACCATGTGGCCTAGTTTAAGGGGACATATACATTTTTTGGCTATGCAAGGTTTTCCAAGCTGTGCACCTAGACCATGTGGGGTTCTCCAGATGTTGAGTTTAGGATGCACAGTTAACGTATGGTTTTCCAAACCATGTGTCTTAACTGTGCGCGATACCCAGTTTTTAGAGAATTAATTATTTTAAATTAAATTAAAATAAAATAAAAACACAAACATAACCCTCTATTCCTCCTCCCCCAAATCAAGATGCAACTACCATCCTCTCCCTCGTGGGTTACGTGACACCCCCTTCCATGAATCCCTCTCCTTCAATCTAGCTGAATTCCTTTGTGTTCGTCATCTAAATCATCGATGTATGCTCTATCTTCCCTTTTCCTCCTTGATTCTGACCTGTTTCTTGCATCTCTATCGCTAGGTATAGTGTAGACGAACCATAGGGTTGTGGGGTGATCTTTTTCTTGGTTTTCTATTGTTCTAGGTTGGCGCGAATGGTCTCTCGAGACTCTTTGGTGTGTGTTATGTCAACTGTCAATGAAGGTGAGGTGGTTCAGCTCATTTTGGTTGGTCACCATTATCCAAGGTGAGGGTTTTCTGTTATTTATTGGTTTTGAAATTGTTATATTAGGGCCTTTATGTTTTTTGAGGTTCTTAGTATTTATCGTTTAGTGTGTTGGTCACTGCTTTGTGATTTCAAGTCACCAAGTCAAGGGTGACTCACCTACGTGTGCATATGTAAGTAAATATATATATGTGTGTGGTCACCCATTATGTGTATAATCATCCATGTAAATGATTACACATGTATGGGTTTTAGTGTGCCCATATATATATATACATGTGTAGGGGAATTCAGACGGGTATATGCATATAAGCATATATGTGAGGATCCCCATGGACATGATCATGGCCATGAGGTTGTGTGCATAGGGGCTAGGTTTCCTTTCATTTATGTGAAAGTGTGTATACATAGTGGGGGAGAAAAATCTTGTAGTTAGAAATATCTAAGAGCTGAAGTGGAAGGTTTGGTTCCAATTTGAGGTAGGGACCCTGTCTGTACCCCATTAATTTTAGTAATTCATTAATTAATTTGCATATCACATAGATCTTGGATTTAATTAATGAAGTGTGTTTGTACTACTCTTATTTCCTCTTAAAAAATTCTTGGTGTCTCTTTTATGACGTTTAGAATGGTTTCCCTTATTAAGTTAAAGTGAAAGAGTTCACTTGTATAGGTCGGAAAACTTGTGGTAGGTTTATTTAAATAAAGAAATCTAAGTGGCATTGTCTTGGAAGGATAAGGTGAGATGATGGAATCCTTCTCTTGAAATGGTTTTTCCTTGAATCAATTTTTCATGTGTAGGAAAATTGATCATAGAAACCATGATAAGGATGGAACTTTCCAAATGACATTTTCCTTTGAAATGTAATAAATGGTTAGACTTCAAATAAAATGGATTTAGGTTGTAATACCACACCTCAGGTTGATGTAGTAACCATGTATTATGATATTTAAATGATTTTAGTAACCTTAGACATACCTAGGATGGTTTAGTCCATACCTCTCCCTTATGGTCATAAATCAACATATGCCAAATGAAGTGTTTAAATGAATTTGGGAATAGATTGTGAAATTCATGTTAGGCTTTGACTCATGCTTGAAATGAATATGAAACCATTTCATTATAAATACTTATGATGGTGTGCCTCAATTACACTTGGGATGAATTTAATTTGATCCCCATATTAATTTTTTTATTGAAACACTTAAGATGGTTTTCCTTAAGTGTAAATGTGAACATGTTTTCTTATGAATATGGTGTGGATTCTTTAAGTTCATATGATGTAATTCCACATGATTTATTTTATAACTAGTTACATTATTTACATATGGGAAGGAGGCGTCACTACCCTTTTCCATTATTTGCATATTTGTGGGATGCATCACTACCTCGTGCGATTATTTACATGTGGGCGGAAGGCATCACTACCCCATGCCATTATTTACATGTGGGTGTTAGGAATGACTACCCCATGACATTATTTACATGTGGGAAGGATGAATTCTTACCAATGATATATATTACATATAAATATACATATAGGCCAAGAGATTAAAACGTCTCTTGGACCTGGGTTTGGGGCAGACAGTGAGAGCTCCCCTAGAATTCAGATGCCGGTGGTATTTCCCAATCCACCCCAAATCATAGTTATATATATATATATATATATACTACTAATATATATATATATATATATATCAATTAGATTGACATGATCATACTGATATCCTGATAATGAGATAAAGCTGGTATAGCCATCAGGTATCCCTTGTGAACTTGGAAGGGTGTTATTATTTATGTAGTTTTTTCTATTAAATTCTATATAACTACACTATATAATTTATATTTCATAGGATTGGGATTGACTCCAGTGGGTGCTGGCCTACTGATATTTCATCTCACACCCTACTCGGCTACCTGTGGTACCTGAGTAAACCTTGTAATTAAAGGTCCTAGGTTGATTGTTGAATGCTTGTACCTAAGGAGTTAGGAGTAAAGGACCGAGTTAGAGCTTGGGATGATCTTAGAGATCACCCATAGGGATTTATTTTCTTTTCTTTATTTTTTATTGTATTGAAAGAATATTATTCTATTTACTAATTCCATATATGTATCATTGCCAGGAAATGCATTTTTTTTATAAACTATCGTTGGAAACTTTTATAAAATTATTATTATCTATCTTCCACAAATATCTATTATCTATATATAGCTTCCACTGTTCTTTCTATTTCTTGTTGTTTGAACTCTGATCTGTGGGTATAGTCTCCCCACTATCACCTCCTAAAGCCCTCACTGTTGTTTAGAAGCCTCTGGCCTATGGGGAGACACGCTAGAGGCCATGTGACCTACTGGTCCGCTTATTGGGTTTATGGTTAGTCAGGTCGAGACGTTACAAAAATTATATTATGTGTGACCCTCTTGGACCTTATCCCAATAGCAGTGAATACTATTCATAGTCTAAGAGCAGGATCTAACAACCCATCATGGCCCCTAAATATATAAGTATTGTCATAGTAGTGACAACTAATCTACAATCATGAATTGATTAATACAATCTATTTGACTTTAAATATCTCATAAAACAGGATGTACACCTGTGTCATCGTCATTTTATTTCTTAATTATTTGTTGATCTAACTGGAACAATTTACCTTGGATGACCATGGACATCGATTTATCAAGGTGCCACCATCCTGATCAACATGGCCTAAGATATACAACTTCCTAAACCTAAAAGTAATAAATCATTTCTTGACCATTAAACCAATGTCATGCCCCCAATGATGCACCCAACATAAACTACTTCTCCATGATTTCAATATCATGGTTTTCATCTTGAATTAAAGTACATGATAAAATGGAATACATTGGAAATGATCTCATGTTTAGAGACCACTACACATAATCGTAGATAGAAACATCCAATGACACCCAAAACATGTGTTGTTCCTATTAACGGACATATCTTCATGATCTCACTACTAGAGATCACCAAGTGTGAAATTTATGAGAATAAGTATCAATGATTATGAGCCCCAAACACCAGATAGTATAACATATAATGCATCCATTTATTAAGATGCATCTATACCATATTACCTATGTTTAAGATTAATGTCATAGTATTTTGAGGTTCTCATTATATCCCGGGATATGATATAACCTTTCAATACGAAAACTAATCTGTGGGAATTACCAAAAAATAGTGGACATAGAAATATCTTCACTATAATAATAAGTAAGAATCATATATATATAACTTTTATACATGATTTGGTAATAAATGAAATTGTACAGTTGGGTCTTGGGAACTCACTATTACAGCAGTCGGGGAGTCATGGAATAAACTTTGGGAATGATTTCACCCTCAGGTAATAATATAAAATAAACTAGAAATGGTAATACATAAATATAAAACTGAACATGGATTTACTAATAAAAATAAATAGAAGGATAAATAATTAATATAAGAACATAGTAGAAAAAACTAAAAATAAACAACCTAGGAATAAAGGTTGATACTACATCCCAAAGAGAGAGAGATAGGAACCTAAACATCTCCATCATTAATGCACGAAACCCCCATCCACTCATCAGGTACCATAATCCATTAATGGTCTAACCAAAACATAAATAATTTAAATGGAATTGGGAACCTAAAATAGAAATATAATATCTTCATTCTCACCAGGGCACCAATGCATATATAGGGTTTGGGAAAAACATACCAAATAGGATCACACCTAGGAATCTCTATAAATCCCTTCATAATATAAATCATAAAGTGATAGTATAAAAATAAGGTATAAAATATGGTTTTTCAAATTCTTAATAAAATTAGTGAAAAACATTCCACATTTTCTTTTTCAAACAAAATTTTTTATAAAAATAAAACAAATATTGTTAAAAATTAAAATTAATCATTTCAAACTAAGGAAAGTGGTAATTTAAAAATCATGAATAAAAATTACTATATTCCTAAAAACCTATTTTTTTATAAAAACTTCATTTAAATAAATTTCATAAAAACCATTTAATAAGTAACCCAATAATTAACTTTTCAAAACAAACTTTCCAAACCATTTCAAAATCTAGTTTGAAGGTAAACCATAACACACTCAAGATGATACACAAGTCACACATAATAAATAAGGAAACATAATCCAAGTGAGAATCTAGAAAATGGTTCTATATAATAAAATAAACTATGGGAATATAAACAATACAAAGAATGAAATTCCTTAAAGTGTCATAAAAAGGGCATCAGCATCCCCTACTAAAAATAGGCATTTAAAAATGCTAAAAATGGAATTTATCAGAACTAGATAAGTGTTGACTATTGGAACGAGATTAAAATACCTATTATTTTATTAGTTCTTCCTTAATCATGGATAAAGGACCATTTTATCATCACTTATAAAGGGGCATACTGCAGTATGCTATAATAGCACACTACAACACAAATGCAGTGTGTTGTAACAGCACACCACAACACCAAAAACACAAAAAATTGAAAAATCAAGTATGAACACAGAATTTAAATGAAATAATATTTATAACACAACTACAATAAAAAGAAAATATTTTATATATATTTCAAACATTGGTTTATATAATTATATAAGTACAAATTATTACGTAGATTCAATAACAATAGTCTTCCTGTATATTTTGATCATAACCCCTTCTTAAGCAAAAAACACACCTGTATAAGCAAATAATTCTTATGTTAGTGGTAATATAAAGAAGTAAATTAATTTGAAGTGTTAATTTTAAAATAAACATTGAGTCTTATCAGGAACATTGTGTATTTACTTATGTTGTAGTTGATTCCTCAATGTCACACCATTTATTGTTCGTCTTCAAGCATCGTCTCTATGAAAATTAACTAAATAAGTGTAAGATAAAAATGATAATTAAATTAATTAATTAATATAATATTGTAATATAAGAAAACAATATATTAATGTTTTCTTGGTATTGGTGATATGATGTACGTTTTAAACGAAAATGACACTAATATATTAAAAAGATTCAATTGAAGTCATGTCGGTCACACAATACGTCAGATTGTGGTGCTGCTAATTCATACATGTCCCAAATGACTTATGGATCATTTTCCTAATGTATAAAAACAATAAAAATGTGTTTTTACATTTTTGTGTACATCACTTTTCATTTTTACTAAAATGTCGTTTTAAACTGGAAACATGCACTTTCACTCATATCGAACACATCATGTATCATATTGATGTGATACTGATTCATACACATCACAAATTACTGATTATTTTTTTCCTAAATTATTAATATAATATAAGCATGTTTTCTATGTTTTTAGTGGGTGACACCACTAGAAAAAAATGTCAATTTTAAACTGATAATAGATACATTGAGTTATATCAAGAACATCATGTATTAGATTAAGGTGAGAATAATTCATACACATAAAAAATGACTTATCTCTATTTTCTAAATGTATCAAAATAATATGAATGTGTTGTATAATATTTGAATATTTAAGTTTCATTTTACTAAAATCAATGTAAAATTTAAATTAAAAGATGTACTTGGAGTCATACCGGTCACACCGTACATTGGATTTAGATGTGTCATATTCTTATACAAAAAAAATGACATGTGAATTATTTCTTGAAAGTATAAAAACCATCTAAATGTGTTTTCTCATTTTTGTGTAGGCCAGTTGTCCATTTTAATAAAATTGATGTCTGTTTTAAATAAAAACGCATAGTTGGAGTCATATTGGTCACACCATATATTAGATTGAGTTTAGGATAATTCATACACATCCAAAATGGATTATGGGTCTCTATCATAAATTATCAAAACAATATGAATTTTTTACCCAATTTTTAGTATATCACTTTTCTTTTTTACTATAATGTCATTCTAAACTAGAACATGTAATTTAACTCATAATGATAACATATTGTATCAGTTTTATGTGAGAAAAATTCATACACATCAAAAATGACTTTTGAATCATTTTCCTAAATTATCAATAAAACCTAAGTTCATTTTCTCTTTTTTCAATGATTAACATTTTTTGAACTAAACTGTTTATTTTAAACTAATAAGAGACATATTGAATCATATTGGGAACACCATATATTGGATTGAGGTGAGGCTGATTCTTACATGTAAAAATTGAATTATTGATCATTTAACTAATTTTTATAAACAATATTAATGTGTTTTCTATGTTTTGATTAGGTGAGTTGTCCTTTTAACTAAAAACAATGTCATTTTAAATATAAATATGCACTTTGAGTCATAATGGTCACACCGTGTGTCAGATTGATGTGTGTATGATTCATACACATCAAAAATAATTTATGTATTGTTTTATTACAGTATAAAAGAAATATGAATGGGTTTTCCCAGTTTTCCATAGTTCAGTTGTCTTTTTACTAAAATTAATGTCAATTTTAAATAAAAAGATGAACTTGGATTCATACCGGCCACACCATGCATTGGATTAAGTTTAGGATGATTCATTCGTGTTATAAATGATTTATGGATCATTTTATTAATGTATCAAAACAATATAAATGGTTTTTATCTATTTTGAGTAGGTCAGTTTCCCTTTTTACTAAAATTGATGACAATTTTGAATAAAAAGACGCACTTGGAGTCATATGGGTCACACCGTGTATCAGATTGGGGTGAGTCTAATTCCAAAACATCCCAAACAGATTAAGGATATTTTGAATAAAGTATTCAAACAAAATAAATGATTTTACTATTTTTTTTGTATTCTGTTTGTCTTTTTTACTAAAATGTCACTTTAAAGAGGAAACATGCACCTTGACTCATACTGATTACATCGTGTATCAGTTTGATAAGAGTCTAACACCAACATGTCATACATTAATTATGAATAAATATAATAAATTATCAAAAAACATTGAGTCTGTTTTCTGAGTTTTTAGTGAGTGACAAGTTTTGAACTAAATAGTCGATTTTAAATTGATAATGGACACATTAATTCATAACGGTCACACCATGTGTTTAATTAAGGTGTAGCTGATTCTAAAAAAAATAGATTACTTATGGATCATTTCCAAAAAGTATAAAAAAACTATCAGAATATTTTTACATAGTTTTGAGTATGTCATTTATCCTTTTTACTAAAATTAATGTAAATTTTAAAAAAAATAATCACTTTTGAGGTGTGGTTGATTTCTATATGTCATAAAGTCTCAAAAAAATCCTAACTATTAATGTTACTATATTTCTATTCTCTTTATATTTCTAACTTCCAACACTTCATATTGAATCGAGGTTCTTAACTGAAAAACGTTTCATATTGTTAATATTCAAAGAGTTGAAGAAGCTCATGTGCCCATTATATCACGAGAAGTCGCCAAAATGGTAACCTTATCTTCCTATACTCTTCTATATTTCAACAATGAAAAAGGTTTTTCAGTTAACAACATTGAATCAATATGTAGTGTTTCTAGTTTGACAAACAAAGGTATTGAAAATGGAAAATAGTATAACATTTGGAGAAAGAATCATTTTATCTCTTTTGAGGCTTATTGCAGATAGTTGAAAGAAAGACCTGACTTCCCAAAAGATCTATGAAAAAAATTAAATAAGTATTTTCAAAAAATGATAAGGAAATTAACTTACCAATTATATCAATAATGATGAAATAATTAATTAAATAAGTACTAGAAATTCATCTTTTCCTGATAGTTAGATGCATTATTGATGAATTTCCTTGTTGTAATTATCTCAGTTACAAAATCAATGTTTGATCCCTCATGATCATGAACACCTTTGAATAAACCACCTCAAATAGAATAAAATAATCCACTTGTACAAGAAAAAAATTATTATATATTCAATACTAAAAAGAAACAAATTAAAAAAAATACATTAATTATATAGATAATGATTCTACTATGAAAATATTGTTGACTATAAGAATATAACAATGGTAAAGAAAGAATTTTGATTAAAAAAATGAAAATATATCTCTCCAAACAATCAATCAATGAGTGAAGAGGTTGAGGGGAAAATTGGATACTATAGATTAAATCTTTGAACCGTCCAAGAGATGGTAAATATATCCTATGGGTTTTATAAAATATCCACTTTTTACAATAAATAAATAAATTCACATAATATATTCATTATTAAAGGTGAAAGTTATAGATAATTATAATAAGGTAAACTCAAAATTTTATTATTTCAAATAATTTCAGTATGCTTTGGATAAAATGGGTAATTGAATTTAAGAAAATAATTACTCCATTATGGTAGGTGTTATCCTTTGAATTCAACCAAAGGTGAATGTTATAAACAATTTTCATCCTCATCAGCTCATCTTATAAATAATTATCTTTTTATTTTCTTATTTGGAACTCATATTCCTTCTCTTATGGATATGAACCTATGTTTCTTGAAATACACAAGGCAATAATCATCCATATTATCAGTACTAATCAGAGTATTACAAGAAAAATTAAAGATATGGGGGATGAGTCCCAAGAAAAAAATTACAATAATAAATATTCTAGAGATAAAATAGATGATGATGACAGTTGTACTTCATTGTGTTCTCTAAAAGGGGTAATTCCTCCCATTTGTGAGAATTACATGGATGGTAATCAGAGATTCCTAAGGTTCAAACCAAAAGGAAATGTTAAAGAATGGTCTATTTTTCTATGGATTAAAGTAAAACATACATAGTTTTTATTAGATGTTTGATAAAAGAAACGAAGTGATTTATAAGAAGTATTAATGAGTGAGTTATCATTTGAAAAGTCGTTTACGAAGGTATAGAAAACTAGATGAACCAGTTTTTTTAATTGGGGTTGAAAAAAATTTATATCAATTATGCTTGAAAGAGGAAATTGATTTGAGGTCATGAAAAATTGATCAGATTAGATAATAAGATAGTTAAATATTAACTTAAAAAGGGTGGTTTGAGATGTTTTTATGATTACAAGATAAAATTTATAGACGTTATTTACTAATTAGAATAGGGAGATTGTTAATAATTAAAATAATAATGAAACATAGGAGGAAAATGTTTAATTGAGTATCATAGGGGGAGCACACGAGGCTAAGGTAGACTCCAAATAAGACATCGATAGTGAGAAAAATGAAGAGGGGTTATAAACTATAAGAAATACAATCAAGGCTGAAATAAATGAATAAAATTTCATTAGTGATCAGATAGTACTGGTGAAATATCAAGTAAGTAAGACTCAACAATTTTCCTCATTTGTAGATGCGGACAAGGATGATAATTGAATCAAATATACGCATGAGGATCTTGATCCATGTAAGAACAATGGGACAAGGGAAATTGTTCAAAGGTTTGAAGATACAAATGTTATCAGAATGAAGTAGGTGTTCATTAAAAAACTTATTGACTATGTAAAAGTGGATCAAAATACAGAATGGTTTTTGTGAAAGGGGAACTCCAAAATAAAGGAATTTACCTTTATGATAAATTTACTCCCATAGCCAGATTGGAAAATATTTGAGTTTTTTTTTTCTATTTCAGTGAAAATTTAGTTAAAATTATACCAAATAGATGTCAAATCTATGTTCCTAAATGGAGTTATTATGGGGGTATAAATTTAGAAAATCAAAGGGTTTATTATGGATGAAAATTAAAAAAAATCTAGTTAAAGAGTTCTTTTTATAAGATAAATAAATCACAGAGGAAATTGTATTTAAGGTTGGATCAATACCTAAGAAATCTGTTTTTTTAGAGAGTTAGAGTTGATCACAACCACTACATCAAGAACTAGAATGATCAAAGTATATTTTTACTCATAAATTTCAAAGAAATAATATTTGAGGATTGGATATATCACAATGATTTTTTTGCATATTATATGACGTATGATATCAGGATGTCTACGATTGGTGAAACATTTTACTTGGTTTATAGGAGGCTCAAGGAAATAACAGAACATTAATTTCTCAATAAAAATATAAAAAAGATGTTACCTATTGATTTTCAATGGAAGATTCCAAACCAATGACAACATCGACAACTATAGGGATGAATTTTTTAAAATATGATGATTGTAAAGAGGTAGATTTCATGGAATATAGGTATTGGGAGCCTATTATACCTCATAACCACAAGACCCAACATTAGGTTTGATATATTTCAAGTTGCATAGTGCCAATGTTATCCCAAAGAGAGACACATGCTATTGGGGAAGAAAATGCATTAATATATCTAAAAAGTAAGTAATTTTGGATTATTTTATTACAGGATAGTGAAAATGAAGTTGTTGGGATACAAAGATATCATATGAGAATGTTTAGCTGATAACTGAGGGAGATTAGAGATATTAAAAACCCTTGATTTTGTTCGAGCCTTAGTTTCATTCGACCCTTGAATTGATTGAGCCTTAGATTCAGGTCTTGGAATCTTTTGATCCTTCATTATATCATATATTTGAGATTGGATTCGATAACTAGAGGTGTTAGAAGAATGAGTCTTCGGTGAAAGGTTATGGAAATCGCGAATTGGGACTACAAGAAAACCTCCTCTTAGCGGCCGTTTTTTTTCATATAGCGGTGGTTTACAGAAATCACCGCTAAACTACGCGTCGGTAATCTATTAGAGGTGGTTTTATGTATTTCACGGCGGTCAAAGAAAAGCGTCATAGTACCTCATTTCACGGAAGTTTTACGGGCTATTTAATTAGCGGCAGCAATAATCTCCGTGAAATTCAGGCGTGTCATGCGCCTACGTAGCAGCGGTTAAAACCGCCACTAATTCCGGAATGATTTCGCGGCAATTTTAACCGCCACTAAGTGTATTTCTGATTAAATTTAGCGGCGGTTAAAACCGCCGCGAAATGCTGACCCAAAAAAATAGCATTTCTTCTTATACTGCACCACTGCACTGAAAAACAAACCAAACAAGAATTCTAAGAAAAATAAAATTCTTAATGACAATTCCATGGCCAATTCCTCTTGTAACTAATATGCAAAACAACATTTAATAACATCAAAGGGGAAATGCATTAACATACCACATATCAACTTCTACAGAAATACATATGGGATTCTCAAACAACAGCTAGGAATGATATATCAACTATCACTACTAATATGGGAAACATCATTTCATAACCTTTTCATCACCTAAATACATCGCCTCAACCCCAGAGACATTTAGCATCCTGGGATAGAATAGAGCATTAGGAATTTTGGTAGTATTCTGATGCTTATAACGCTAAAAATGATCACCTATCCAAAAAAATAATAATTTAAAAGGGTCACTAATTTCATAAGGTATATTACCCTGTTGAAAATGGCCATGATGATGATAAAAATAAGAAAGTTTTGGAATGGATAGGTTGAGAGGTTTCCCTTCTACCATTCATGCTTCTATAACCAACATGAAGACCTAGATTCCCAAATGTGAATCCCCAATAGATAAGATCCCTCCATTTAAAAACATGGCTAAGTATCCTGCTAACCAAAGACTTAGGGATGCATGTAGTCTCACCTGGTAGCCCCATTAGGCATACTCTATAGCTTCTAGAGTAGCGCAAAATGATCCCATGACATTCCAAACTTGCCGAGAAGGGCATAGATGAGGGCGTATGATAGATGTCTAAGCCCCACTTCCATAAAACAAGATATTAATCCAATCATTGAATTAAATAATCAAATTCAAGTACAAATCCTTTTTCTACATCTCCTTTACAATGGAAAGAATGTCGCCTGCTAAGGTCTGAGTATATTTATTTCCATCCCAAACATTCTCAACAGGAAGGAATTCATCATATGTTTCCACTAATAGAAGTATTCCCCCAAGCTTAAAAATATTTCATAGGAAAATTTCTACCTCACCATGGGCTAGATAAATAGTTTTGGTTCCTAGAAACCATCAACTAATCAACTCACTATGGAATTATGTATTATGGTACATGATAAACTAAAAAATATATGTCTCCTCATAATGATGAATAGAATGCAATTTATAGGGGGATTTTGTGCAGATCTACCTAACCCAAAATGGCCATGCCCATTCATAAAATAAATTACCACTAGGGTGCAAATCACACTTTCAGCTCAAACCACTTTTTTGGTTTTCTAGAGAGAAGATGAGCATGTTTGAGTAAATATGAGAAATCAATTGATGAGTGAGATCATGAATATATGAAACCATGGGGAATTTTTAAATGTATAATATTTCCCTAAGAACGGTGCCACAATTAACTGACTATCCTCAGAAACTATCATTTTAATATAGTCAATAGAGAGTGACAGCATGTGAGACTAAAGGTTGTATTCAGGTGAAGAATAGAACTATCATCCTAATGTCCAAATCTATATAAAGGTAGTCTCTTCAATAGAGGATAATTTTGATGTTCAGTCAGAATAAGAACCTTTAAAACATCATTGTTATAAAATAATTTGTATTGATGATTGACATTATGGTTCCAGGAAATAAGGTCTCTCCAGTCTACCACATAAGAAGAAATTTGAGAAATAGAGGAAATATTTAAAGAGAATAGAGAATATATTAGAAGATATGTAACCATTAAGAGAGAATCAGTTGTGCTAATCAAACAAAATAAGTGCATAACATGGAAAACATTACGTGGACCACATGATCCATTCTAGGTCACGAAAATCACATAACCCATAAAACATATTTTGATCACATGATTTTTCTTAATACATATAATCATGTTAACATGTGAAGGTCACATGAATCATATAATGATTGATAGATCATGAAAAAATACTCAAGAGACAACTGAATCACATAAGATAGACTAATGTCCAAGGGTGTGCATCAAAGTTCAAATAAATTACCATTGATTAGTTCATGGATTGATTAAGTGAGATATTTAGACAAGGTGATCACACAAAGAGGTCAAGTTACATGATCACATGATTAGGTCTCTTGTATGGTTCTTGTGATAAGGTCATGCAAATTTGTCTTGAAAAACAATCGCACGAGAGAGGAGGTTTTGAGATCTATGGAGCTTCATGTCACCGGTCAAATGACCAGCCTCTCACCCCCTATTTATAGGGAACCTCAAAGAATATGAATTGACTTATAGAAGGCCAAAAGATGTTTTTAATTCTAACCAGAGAAAGAATAAGAGACTCATGAAGTCAATTCCTACCTCATAACTGAGTCCTTGTTCCTTCGAACATCACTTTTGGGGGGGGGCATTTTTTGATGCTAGCCAAAGGAGTATTGTATATTTTAGGAACAAAGAAATTCCCAAAGCATAGGTATTAATATATACCCAAAGGAAAGAAAATTCTAGCATGTATACATATAGATTAATCACCTAGGTCACAAAGACCATGTGAACTTCAATGAGGCTCATGATCACATGACCCTAGGAACATCATGCAAAGGGGTTATGTAATTCATGTGATCTGTTCCTGATCATGTGAAGCCCCATCAAATAGCCCAATTAATCATGTAAAACCCCCTGATTATTCTTTTTTATCATATGACATGTCATATAACAATCTCCCAATATGTTCATAAAATAAAAGTTAGAAAAGAGGGAAGCTTCATGGGAAGGGAGTTGCATTGGTTTTCATGTGATGTGGTTACGTGCCTCATAAAAACTATTAATGATCATGAAAATCACCTCAGAAAACCATCTTGATCTAGTGATATCCATTAAACATGTCTCTTTGGACATGCAACACCCTAATGAGTCCAATTCCCAATGATGAATTTACAACAGAAACATCAAAGATCCTATTACCATAGATCATCTAACCAATGAAACAAACACATCATTCTCTTTACCACCTGGGGTTATTGTGATCATTCAAGGTTAGCCACTAAAGCTCCTCCAAGACCAATGGTTTTTTAAAGGTTCCATACACCACACATGTTATATATACAAACCAATATTTCCCATATTTGTTAAACACACCAACAATACTACTCATGGTCCGATGATACATCGCCACCCTCTCCACCTCCATCTCCTGTTGCCACCTGTAAGAAAATTATATTGAAAATTAAATATTTTTGCATATTTATAATTAAACATAAAACCAATAAAAGTTTGAAAACTAAATGATTTTGATTTTTTGTGATTTACCTGCTCACCACCACTCGGTGCACTACCACTGGGGGCACATCTGCTCATCTGCTGATATAAATCAGTCAACGCTTTCTGCATAGCGATATCTGATCCCCTTGGTCTTGAACTGTGGCTCGTAGAGAAGAAATATCCCTCTGAGCATCTTCAGGTATGGGCTAACTATAACTAGGAGTAGATGTGGCTGGAATCCCTGATGGCCTGCTAAAGACCTCAGATGGTACGGGTCTCAAACTCATCCCACGCACTCTACCAGGATGCTCCTTCCCAAGGACTTGAGCAACCGGGTCATCCTGGGAGACTGAGTAGGACTGCCCAGTACTGTTGGGAATCAAAATCATGAAGGACATTAACCTAATTCCCTCCACCTACCATGCACATACTCTAATATATATCCTTACATCAACACCACAATAGCCCATCCCATAAATACCACTTATAGTCCACTATTTTACTTTCATCATATCATTATCTCAATACACCATAGGGACTTATAGTGCACCTAGTTTATAATAATCATCAATAACTTAAAGGGTTTTCTAATACATAATGTACCTTCACATAAATAACCATTACGGTCTTCTATTTCACTATATACTTTATAAGTATGATCTTACCCACCTCAATACATCAAAGATAATTCTAAAACTAGAAGGGAGAGTGGGGATGAGGGAGTAGGTATGCATCCATTACCTCACCAACCCGAATGTTAGGGGAAACAACCTAGTACCCAGAGCTTGTTGGGATTCGAGAAGGGTATCTAACTCAAGTGGGATGTATTCAAAAACGAAAAATAATAATATTTAAGTATATTTATAGACACACACAAGACCAACATAAGACATAAAAAAACAAATAGAACTTCTATAGCTAGTAAAAATCACCACACTACTACTACCTCACATTACCATCACTACCAACTATAACACAACGACCATCCCCACATATTAAACAAAGATACACAATAAAGATGAATAATTTACCATCATTACTCATCATTTATCCCATTTATAGATTCATTTCACCAACCATATTACATTATATATATTTTATATTAATCATATTTAATGACAAACCATGCAGCCATCACCCATATTTTTTCCAACTACTAACCATTAATTAAAAGGCTTATTTTTTTAATATTTACCCATGATCTTTTTTAATTCCATCAAACCTCATGTCATGATCATGATTAAAAACTATATTCCATTCCATAAGGAAACTACCAAACATTCATTTTTCATATAACCAAGTCATGTCCCCTAACAACCCACTCATTCCCTCTTTTCAACCATGTAAAGGAGGAAATATCCCCACTACACAATCCATAATCTCAATTTTATTCCATAATACCACCCATTTAATCTTTTCAACTATGTTCCTCTGTACTCTAGGATTTATATAACTATTCAATATTAACCTATTGTGTCATAGATCACTGAATCCATATTCAAGCCTCCAATGAAACGATCACCTACCAATCATTATCAATATTATCACCATGCGTGAAGTCTATCAAAATTTTCTATATTTCAAACCTAGTTAAATGGATACATACCTGGAAAATATGGGTCACCGGAGATGGAGGTCGCGGGGTCGCCAGAGACAGAGGTCAGGGGGTCGCCGGAGGTCGCGGGTCGCCGGACAGTTGGGGGTCGCCGGACGGTTGGGGGTCGAGGGTTGCAGGTCGCCGGGGAGGTTAGGGGAAGAAGAGAGCGCACAGGGGTTTGGGGGAACGATTGGGGTGGGTGTAGGGAAGGTTCGGGATTGTTAAAATAAATTTCAGGTTTCACGGCAGTTTATTAAAAATAGCCGCGAAACCTTTCGGTGAAAACGTTTAGCGGCGGTTTTGTGAAATGCCACCACAAAACTGCCACTAAACCCGGTTTTTGTTGTAGTGTGTTTCACAATGGTTAGGGTTCTTAAAATAGATTGAGACACTTTTATCAGTGCTTCCAAAAAATGATGATAAAGATACCTTTTATAATTTCTTATTAACTTAGAGATAATAAAGGGAATCTTTATCATCACTTTTTTTAGCACTGATAAAGATAGATATTTATCAGCACTAAAAAAGCACTCATAAATATGGATTTTATCAGCACTGATAAATCTCTATCTTTATCAGTGCTAAAAAAAAGTGATGGTAAATACTTATTATACTTTTAAAAAAAATAGAATTATTATATATAATTAAAATATTTATAAAAATACTTATTATAAAATTATAATTTTACAATTCATTGAATATATAATTATTTAATTATATTTATATAAATACTATTTAAAAAAATAATATTTATACCGTTATATATATTTATATAATTATATATATATATATATATTTAAAATATATATATAATATATATATTAACATATATTTAATAAATATATAGAAATATAAATATTGTAAATATATTCTTTATTTAAATAAATTTAATATATTTTTATAATTATTTAAATATTTATAATTATTTATTTATAATTATATAAAAAAATTAAATCAATTATTATTTATTTATTTATAATTATAAATGTATAAATATAGTAAATATACATTTATAAATATTTTAATTTATAAATATTTTTTTAAAAAAATTATTTTTAAGATAATTAAAGAATATTTAATCTTAAGTGTATGCAAGTTAAAAATTAGTAAAATTGAATAATTTAAATTAAGTACACATTAACAATATTAACAAATTAGATAAGTTTTATTAATTAAAAATAAATCATTACAATGAATATATATTTAAATGAAGATTAATATATATTGAAAAAATTAAAACATAGTAAATATATATATATATATAATAAATAATAGAAATTGATTAAATTCCCAAAAAAAAATATTTGTGACTATGTATTTGAAAATTAATTAAGTATATGTGAAATAAATATAATACATTTGATATATGTTAAATTGAAAAATCAGACAACATTAAATTATATCCATTACTTGATGCAATTAGTTAGTATTTTTAATTCATGTTAATTTTTAATTATAAACCATTATTCACTAAATATATTACTATTTAATTTAAAGCATAAATATTTTGTATTATAAAAAACATATTTATGTACATTTATATATATCTATATATTTAATATATACTATTTATTAACATTATCAATAATAATTTAATTCGTAAAATGTTTAGTATTTTTTTTAATTTAATTATTTTTAAATTTTATTTGTTTAACTATTATTTTAAATATATCTATATATTTAATATATACTATTTATAATTAATACATAGTTAAATTAATTTATTCATTTTTATTAATAACTATTTAGTTAATAAAATGTTTAATATTTTTTTTAAAAAATATTTTTTATTTTTTATTTATTTCATTATTTCATTTTAATCTGAATTTTATTGGTGATAAAAAATTTATTATAAATGATTTCTTTATGTGTGCTAAAAATAAATCTTTTATACTGGTTACCCTTTATTAGATCTAAAAATAAATCACTGATAAAGGGAGCCCTTTATCAGCTCAAAAAAAATGCACTGATAAAGGGTGCCTTTTATCAACGCTAAAAATGTGCTGATAAAGGGTTTCTTTTATCCGTGATATAAAAAATGATAATAAAAGGTGCCCTTTATCAGTGCCTGTTTTAGCATTGATAAAGGGAACCTTTACCAATGCTTTTTTCTAGTACTGAGAAAGTCCATCACTATTGAAGGCCTGTTTTGTAGTAGTGATTATGGGAAATACCTTTGAACGCAATTTTGACACAAAAAAACACTCTTTAGGGAATGTATGTATATTCCAAGGATAATATAGGATGACACAACCTTGAGATCCCAAAAAGAAACTGGATTCAAAAAATTGCAAACCTACCCAAATAATAAGTGCTTCATGAAGTTCCTTCAACTGCTGAAAAAGATAACTCATCCAAATGATGGTAACCTTCATGCAATGTTTGTCTACACACAAAGGTCTCCACCAATGTCCATACATTCATGAAAAGTATCTCCCTGATGGTAAATATTATGAAATTAACCTTTCCACATTTATCGAGCCTATAAATACCCCCACCCTCCAATATTTAAGGGGACGATACCTTTGTACTTATAAAAGAAGCTATGAAATCACAAAACATAAACCTTAGTAATCAAAACAAGAGATGGATCCCTACAGGTTGTCATCCTTCACAAACATCCTCCCATGATTTATTGATACTAAATAACCATGGTATATATTACCTTCATGAAGTTCTATGTCCTTCACAAAATAGGAACCCCCCCCCCCCCAAGTTCGTATGGTTTAATGAAATAATTAAACTTCTTGAAACCAACCCCATGAGAACCGATACTTTACCCTAAGGTAGGGGTTCCCAGTTTTGTGAATCTCTAGTCTTCACAAAAGTCCTCACTCTCATGAAATTTACCTAGAAGGTCCCTACAAAATTCCTTCTTTTAAAAGATGCACTTTCATGAAATTTTAGTTCTCAATAGCCCTATACTTATACCAAACCAACTCAACTATTCCATGTCCTTATGAATGACCGATATCATCAACCCTTATGTCCAGCCTCTTTGATTCAATCACAACCTAGACACTTTCATCAACTCTTTATCCTAATCATAGGCACACTAATGTCAGAATTCCCATTTTCTACTTCACCATGGAGGTGTTTATGCCTGGTGCCACCCAGAGGCATATGTGTAGTGGACATGAAATCCCCAAAGTTGGAATCATCAAGGGAAACATCCAACCATTAACTTTTGGGAGAGATAATGTTGTAACCTTCTATCCTATTTTGAAATGGTTTTCCAAGGTGTAGTCCCCGCCATGTTTGAGCTAAATGACATAAAACAACATAGTCTACCATCCTATTCATCTAATGTTAAACTATATGAAAACATCTTCAGAATAAGATGTTAAATTATAGCCTTACCTTTTTTGTTGAACATAGGATGCCTCATGTATCACTGGAAAGGGAAGTCACCCCACCTCATACCCTATGCAATGAATATAATATTCCCCAAGTATGATTTCCATGGGATGAAACCTCCTCTGCAATCATGAGATGAGACACCTATAACGGGAAGCCTATATGTGTAAGACCCACACCACCCCCTATTGTTGCTCCTTCTATGACTTGGGTTTCCTTATCACATGATGATAATCCAAATGGATCAGTCCTATCATACAACCTTAAACTATGCACTAAAACTATGTGGGTTTTCATCCCTAAATTTTGAAATGGTACATAATATTACCCCATGAGGGTCAATCCTGGTCCCTTAACATCACCATAAAATCCACATGTTTTCCCTTAGGAAGGTGGAAACTCTAATGTTTGATCATATACCCCATTGGAACACACTAAAATCCCACCAACTAGGTTGTCCCTACAAGACATTAAACCTGTGACCAAAATGTACCATTAAGAATTAAATCTACGACCATGTCCCAATAATACCTTAAACCTATGAACCCCACCCAAATAATTATAATTCATAACTCATCTGAAAATCATGAGATGCCAGGGTCCATGACCCTCAAATTCCTTATGCCACAAGAGAAAATTACCATGTGACTAACATGGGATATCTTGTGTCTCTTACATAAGATACCTCATATGTGATATTCCCTTGACTATAAAAGAGTAATAATTTATAGTTTCCCAACACCCCAATGTCCATAGATTTCTAGATGCGTTCATCCTCACCATCTTCTTCAATAGTAGGTACCTTCTCTGGTGAGATAAAGGCAGTGTAATTAATCGATGTCCCCCTCAAGATGGTTTATGAACTAGCTTCTTCAACATGACACAATTCTATGAGGGAGATCTTGAATATTCAATTATCTCTATGTAGTAATCCATGGAAGGATGAAATGACATACCATCATCCCATTTTGATTAAGGAGCCTACATCACCATCCATGGTGGTAGAGGTTTCTTGCATTAGGAAAGTGGGAATTCAAGGAAACCTACCAGCCACACTGGAAGAGGTGAGACCAGTTCATGGAAGAAAGCAAATTTAGGATAGGCAAGGAATGAAATATTCATCACCACACACATGACGCATGGAACTAGTGGAAATTATTAGAAAACAATGTTGAAACTGATGTGAAATTATTCTCCTCCATATATGGGAAGATCAAAAACCTAGGGAACTACTAGATATTGTCTTCACTAGATCAATACATGTTGAGTTAGGCTCAACAAACCATCATGGTTGTCATGACATGTCACTATTCTCTAACAACAAGGGAAATTATCAATGTTTGGTATCTCTTGTATGATACATCATCTATGTGGATCCTTCCTCCATTTTGGAAGCATCTTGGAAACAATATATGATGTTAGGAACTTGGGAGTTACATTCATCTAACGTTTTGGTCAATTAACTTCATTCACAATATAAGAATCATTTAACTGAAAGTAATGAAAAATCCCATGTGAGTAGGCATGGGGGGAGAACCAGTGGCGTAGTAATCCTTCACACCTATACACCTACCATTGTATCCACCACCTTTATGGCTACCACACACCCTTTCCCATTATTCCCCTTTGAATTCATTCAATAAAGGGTTATCAATACCTAGTTAGACATTACATATAGAAAGGTTTTATACCAACCAGGGATATGTCTTGACATGGCCTTGAAGATTTATTAACATACTAATGATATGGCCCCTAAGGGTTGATTAGGGGTTAGATCCCCCCAATGTCCATAAAAAATCATTTTAGGAGCCTCTCCTCAAAGAAATCAGATGGATCACTCCCCTATTCTAAGTAGGTATGGTATGTGTAGGTAACACATATAGATACCGCCACCAGGGATCCATCCAAGAGGGTTCCCACTCATCCATGTAGACAAATCCAACTAGTTCCATAGGCCAAGGAGTAGGCCAACCCTACCCCATCTATGATAGCCCCAACCCAAAACATATGTTTCCAACAATGGTGGAAGGAAACAAACCTTGTTTGATAGGAGACCTTAATCTCAGCTTCAGTGGCCTATTCCACCACTGGCATACCTCATCCTTCCCTTTCAACCACCACACAATGTCCTATCATGTCCAAATTTGGATTGAGACCCGAGTTTCCTTCCAAGATGTTTTGTTATACTCTCCACATTGTGGGAAAAACTAGAATCCATTATGGGACACCCCATAGAGAATATTTTCACAACATATGTCCTTCTAATAACACCACCAATCGATGTGGAGGTCCTCCCCATGCCAAATAAATTCCATGCCCCAAATATTCATCCCAATGATGGACGAAGAATGGATGTCATGGTGTTCATACCCATTATATCATCCATAGTACATGCAGTTGGAATCCTCACAGGCCTTAGGTGATCATGCTCGGGGATCTCCCACTCCACCAAATATAGGAATGAGAAAATCATCTCATCACCATTAACCTCTAAGATACAGTGGTGATAGAGTGATCAATCGAAGTGACTCCTCCCCACTATTAGAACTAAAGGATGATGACCATAGGTTGAAGCTAATTTTCCTTAAATATGAGGTCCATAAGTCCCCCATATACATCCACAGGTAAACGCATATAGAGGATATTCTATCCACCTAATAGGTACTTGTAGTGCAACCATCCCCACTACTATCATCCACAATACTCTCTTCCTCCACTTTGTAAGTGGGAGGGACATCGAGAATCATTTATGCATCCACATTGGAAATGGTAGGGACATTAGGATCAGGGTTGGAACCTTCAAACAATGGGGAATGTTCTATTAAGATGCAGGTAGAGGATTCCCTTTCCAGTCAATGGGTGGCCAAAGATATCCCATCCTATATAGATATGTTCATGAAGCTTGTCCCACCTATGGAATACACCCTAGTGTTCCAGGGATGATCAGAATATGGTATGATCCCTATACTAGAGTATCAATAATATAGGAGAACCACACTCCTTCCACCCCTAGTTTTCTATCCACCAGTAATTGGACAATGGGAAAATCAGGAACTGGATTTCCCTATAGGAAATGATCAAGAATAAAACTTATAAGAGATCCTAGACACTGACCAGCTATCGGTAACATTTTGGAAACCTTAAACTCCATGCATCACCAAAATAGAGTTCATCACTAAGGACCAAGAAATAAGGTTTCATCAGAACAACTAGGATAAATAAAACAATCTATGGGATTTCCAGCTATCCTACATAGGAAGGATAGATCATCTCAAGTCTCTCTATCAGCAGTGTTAGAGTCATTGCGTCAAAAGTCTTTCATTGGATTAGAATACTAATTCATATGGATACCTCCAAAAATTCCAGCGAACATACATTAGTAGCCTCAATATGATCCTGTGAATCATGCATGTGGATTTCCACAATGCCTAGATTAGAGGATGGGGTAGTATGCTACCCTCCACTTCAGTCCCCTTCCAAAGACACAAATACGCCTTCATATCGATTAGCTCACTAGCAGTAAAACCTCTACAACAATAAGTAATAGGAATATTGTCATGATTAATTCTATTTATTATCAAAGGGACTATGCCAACAACATAGGACATGACAAACAAAACCAACCCCCAAGGAAGATGCAGTACAAAGAAGATCCTTTGATCAGTGGCTATACTCATCAGAAGAGAGAGATGATAGACCTCGAGAGTCGCTCTAATGAGGTATTTCCACCCACTATTTAGAATATCAAAAAATTAAAAGGGGTCACCAATCCTAAAGAAACATTGTATTCCGTTTCATAAACTGATTCAAATGCTAGGTTTACCACTTTTCTCTAATTGATCATCTATTTATTCTTATCTATGCACCCAGGGTCAATACAGGCAGCCTCACCTATATGATTGTGTTATGGGATGGTGGTGTTGGAATGCGGACAATATATGACCCACCTACCCCACTATAATAACATGAATTTCCTCCTTTGAAACATGATTATTATTCCTCATGATCCAAAAAACTAGTCTGATCATTAGTTACAACTAAGCATCACCTGGATGGAATAATATCCACCCTTACTACGCATCATAAATCTTTTTAAATGAAAAAGGTTTCAATTAAGCCTAATGAAAATCTATATATGTCATAGATTGACCACATCAAACAACCCCCCTAATTTATTAATAATAGCTTTCTCACATTAAACATTATGGGTTTTACACTACAATACCTAGACCATTTCTCCTTGAGTAGTGACCCGATGCTCGAGACTTTGGAGCAATAGGAAGTCACCAAAATTTAATTTTTTTCTATAATTTAGAAGGACCTACTTTAATCCGTGTAGATAGCTACCCCTAGGGTATATTACCAGATTTTAAGATCTTTACAGGAAATTCCACTTCCAATTCAACTCAAGCATGCGCAAAAATCGCTTTTATGACCTATAAAAATGAAAATAGAGGCTTGATGAGAGAGTTTAAAACTTCATTTATAAATTAAATGGGATCAATTAATCACTAGATATATAAATTTAATGATGTGCATGGATAATTTCTAATATGAGTTGGTCATTTCTCTCAACTCTCTAGGATATCTAGGTGGGTTTTGATAGTTCGTTGAAAGAGTTCAGTATCTGAAAGAAGCCTTTTAGTGGACCAACCAATGGTCATTCCAATTACACCTTCCATATCCCTTTTGAAATCTTATAAAGGCATAAATAGCTATTTCTATCCAAACTGAGGCCCCACAACTAATCCACCTTCAAGTTCTTTTACCGGACATGCCACGTCAGTCAGGCTTGCCTCACCAGTTGTAGCCACATTAGGAAGAGCCTCAGCATGAAAAATATTCCCAATACTCCCACTGGGGTTAGTCACACATGATTCCATTACAAATAATACCTAATCCTTAAATAATATATAGGTCTAAGGTTTCTTTATTTGTGCCTTAGATAAGGACATCCTGAATATTATTGAATAAAGGATGCTTAAGGAGGCTAACCTCATTAATTATTCCAAATTTTTCCCATAACATAGGGTCCATGGGTATACCGTCAAATAATTATTCATCAATAAAGATTAGATCTACGACTAGGTAGATCAAGGGTTTGTCACATTAGTAAATGTATCAACATAGGTAATGAATGTCTCTAAATATTCTGATAGAAAAGTCACTGACTCTAATTAATTGCAATAGGATCCATGATAAGGAATGCAAAAAAATATAATGATAGGTTTTCATGTAATATTGTCTCTCACACCCATGACATTATTCATTCCTTTTTTAGAAAACTGGCACCCCTTGTGGTTATGACATCCACTCCACCCACATCATCAGTATTACAGCCTTCCATGTCTCAAAATAATAGGTGTTGACGATTCCAAGTAAATCGTAGTCATGTTCTAATGCTGAAACCATTATATATCCTCAATGAAGTCATGCCTATAAAATTGGGGGAGACCCCCCCCCCCCATATTTTTTCTGATCCCAAAATATTCCACTAATGGTGAATGGGAATATGATTCTATAAACACTATCAGGATGGTAGATTGTTTCATGGTACTCATTGATGAGGAACACCCAAGTTCGCCCTTCGATACCTCTAGATGACACCATCGGAGGAGAGGTAGATGTCAAGCTAATAGAAAGGGTATCTATTTTTGTTCCCTGGAAAATCTTTCTCATGTTTTTGAGATCCAAAAGTAAGCATCGCAGAAAGATCAGTGGGCATAACCCTCCTAGGCCACCCTGTTGAGGATTCCTCTACACTTGACTATATTATTTGATCATAAAACTCAACCACAGTAACTGTATTCTGAATCAAAACCTCCCATATCCCATCCTCAAACATTTATTTCTCAACCTGATCTATCCAGTTAGTAGTGAAATTTGACCGTTACATGCTAGGATTTAGTGTGTCAACTAATGTTACCTATCATGGTCCAAGATAGAGAGTTTCACTAGAAATGTAAAAATATACCCATTTCCCAAAAATATGATTTGTTGAAACACATAATCATAAATATAGGGAATCTATCAATCCTCGATGCACTATTCTTATTAAAAGTGGTGTGGGAGGTCCATATTGTGGCCCTGAAGATCCATCCCCAGTTTAAGACTGATGTGGATTCCACTAAATCCTTCCATGCGAAGGAAGCTGAGTAGATAGAATGCCAATTTGTTTTCTTCTTTTCAAAACATTATGAGAGTTCTACCATTTAGGGTCTCATACACTTGTTATATATCACATTTCAGTTCAATAGAATGAAAATCCATCACATACTAGTGGATACTAGCTCCAAGATCATCCTCATCCCTACGAGAACACTCAATAACATGGGCTTAAAAAGCCAATGTGACCCCATCTAACCTAACAATTTAGGGGCATAATAAGAGTGACTATAAGATTCATGGAATGATCCATTTTAAGATCCATTTTGGTGGCCTAGTAGAAACCACTAAATTTTTGGTAATCATGTAGGACACACTCTAATACACATTATTTGGAAGACCCTATATATATATGTGGTGGTCCCTTATTCATATCATCACTTACCTAAATACTCCCTTGTAAGTCAAGTTGGGGTGCTCTAAGGAGGCGCCTCTCCATTAAACTCCTGTTAGACCCGCAACCTATATTTATAATACTAAAAAGGGAGGGAAAAAAGATCTATATAGATGGGTCAGGTGTATCAACTACCCCAATAATTTGATATCCACTTCAATAGATCCATGAGAATATTTCAAATATAGCTTCATTCTTCTAATCCATTGGTTTATCCCACAATAATTGAATTAGAAGGTTTCTTCATCATCTCTGAGAAGGATTTCTCCCAGATTACCTCATACCCCTACATGGTATTTTCTCATACATTGTTGTAAATCCCAACTCATGTGAAATAATAAGGGATATTATCCATGTACATTGATCCACAATAATGATTCATGTTTCAAAAGGTATGTTTGATCCAGTTGAAGTCCACTTGACACCATTTCTTTAATATTAAAGGTAGGAATCATGGACATAAGTCATGTGGGATTGGCGCAACATCTTTTGTTGCCACATTATTTATAAAACCTGAACCCATTAATATGGATTTACTTCTTCTAGAGTGGATGATAGTACCGTAATTAGATCTATAGCTCTGAAAAGTTCACCTACCACCTCTAGTCCTTGTGTTTCAATTTATGAAGAGGATCTAGATAATTATACTCTAGAATATAAAGAGTGTGTCTCCACCACAGTCAATGAGCTAACCCGGGTAAATCTTGTCACATAGAAAGACCTAATATTGACATTGATCAGTGAATTCATTTATCCAAATGACTAGAAACATTATGTGGATTTTTTAAAATAGCAATGTAATGTGTTTTCTTAAAGATACAAGGAGATGTCAGGGAACGATCCCTAGGTGTTCATTCATTGCCTTGGCCTCCTAGAAATCCACTGTGGGTTAAAAAACCTACCAAGAAGATGAACCCAACCTATTATTCCATGATTGAGGCCGAAGTTAATAATGTAATGAAGGAAACTTCTTTAGAGAATTTTAGTACCACATGTGACCATCTAACATTATCCCAGTCATGAAGAAGAATGAGTAGATTAGAGTCTACATAGACTTCTATAACCTCAACCATACTTTCTCAAAAGATGATTTTCTTCGTCTCGTAATGGAGATTCTAATAGACATGAAATAATTATTCTAATCCCTCTAACTCATGGATGGATATTTCGAGTATAAGCAGATCAATATGGCCCCTGAGGATGAGTATTCCACCAATTTCAAAGTACCCCAGGGAACCTTCTTCTATCGGTTGATGCCATTTAGTTTGAAGAATGTTAGAGATATATACCAGTGTACTGTGCACTATATCTTCAAACCACTCTTGGGGAAATTGGTGGAGTGATACGTGGATGACTTGGTCAATAAATCTCACCAATGTCATGACCATCTCAATGACCATGAGAAATTGTCCAACATCCATTTCTCCCATTTCTTAAAAATGAATCCCTTGACCTGTGAATTTGGTTTTACCTTTAGAATTTTCCTCATATTAACTTCAAGTAAAAATGACTTGAGATCGATCCAGATAATATTAATGCTAACAGAATTATGCCTCCTTCAAAAAACCTCTAGGATTTGTGAGGCCTTCATAGATACTTGGACTATATCCACCGATTCATTGTGAATCTAGATGGAAAGTGTAAGACCTTCTCAAGGATCATGAAGGAAGGAAGCATCTACCATGGAAAATAAGGCATTTATACTACCTTTTAGGGCATCAAGTGATACCCTCTCCATTCTTCGGTCTTAATACCACCTATTCTAAGGAATCCTCTCGTCCTTTATCTGACTACCCTGGTATGGACCATGGGTTCCCTTATAAATCAAAAGAACTATGAAGGGAAATAAAATATCCTGTATTATTGATGTTATTAATTTATTGACAACATTTTGTATTCTGTCTTCAGTTATTTTCATGTAAAAGTGCATAATTGTGGTAAAATTATAATGTTTAAATACTAAATAAAATTTTCGAGTATTATTTTAATTAATCCATATTGGATTCATCATAAAATTTTAATTATAACTCCCACCATAATTATAAAAATTGTGTGATTATTGTTTTTTAGGGTTTCTAATTCAATTTCTTACAAATCATTAAACTATATTTTTGCTCAATTATGCTATCTAAAGATTCATATGGTTAATATAAGATGGATCACCAAATTGTTTATGAAAATTGGACTTTACATGAAGATAGAATTTTTAGGCTCATTATAGAATCCCAATTTTTTTAAAATTAAACAATATGTTCTTAAATATCCAAAAAAAATCTTGGATAAAAAAATTAAATCCTAAATCCACCAAAAATGTTCCCAAATGATGCTTTAAATCTAGCACACAATTATCTATAGGAATTAAAAATATCCCACCTTTATATAATTTTATCCCAAAAAAATAATCCAACTGAGATGATATTTTGTGGTCTGAAATCCAATATATATTAGCCAAAAGTTTATAATAAATGGTTCATATTTAAAGGAATATTCATATCTGTAAATGTTTTCACATTTAGACCATGGAAAAACATGACTAAACAATGGATAGGAACACATGTATTGAGAAAATAACCATAAATTTGGAAAAAGGGTCCAATGGCTAACAAATTTAGAGGCTGAAATTTCAACATTGATATATAAAACTTTTAATAATAATATATCTCAATATTTGTCTTTATAAAGGTTCAAATGGTTGATTTAAATTGAGGGTCATTTTTGGAAAATAAACAGTCCACCACTTTGGGTTATAAATACATCCCCTCTTCTCCTTACAAGGGGTTGGAATTTAATAATATAAGAGAAAACATTAACATGAAAAAATAAATTCCAAAGTTATTTTAGGACCTTCAAATCTAAAGTTTTTACATGTAAAACCTTTCATCCACTCATTGTTTTAATGTTATTTTGTGTTCTTCTTCATTCCTAATTGTGTAAGTTTGTTTTCATTTCAATTGAATTTTAATGCATGTTTCCTATTCATAGTCTCTTATCCTTATCCACAATATATTTCATAATATTAATGGTCTTAAAATATTTTACATCAATCAAAATAATCCCTTTCTTCTTTTGTTTTATCATTCAATCCGAAGTCCGTATTTAACTTTCTTCACCACTCATGTGTGTGTTTGGTGAACAACCTTTTTCTTGTATCGTTCATTTTATTATTATTTTAACTAATCACTATAAATATATCAAACCATATTACTAACCATATTATTGTCTGAGTAAATATCTCATTACGGTGAGTCATAATTTTGGGATGTTAAGTGACTGAGATCTTTTTCTCGATTATTATTCTTTAAATTCATATTGTGTATGTTTCAATTAAAATTTCATGGATTAATAACATTTTTTGTTTGATATGTGAATTACATAGATTATTGGAACAAGAAGTAAAAATGGGTTCATTAAATATTGAACCTTCCATTAACAAAAATTTATTGTGATCAATAATATAGTTGAGTCTGGGATTAATGCCAAAACATTTGGGAATTCTGATCAAAAAAATCATCTTGTGAAGTGGATGTTAATTTAATTTATTATATATAAAAGCTAAAGGATATCACAATATTGACTCTATAATGATATAATCACCCAAATAATTATTTAAATTTTAAATATTTCTTCACAAATCAACTATTTAATCTATGATCTGCAAACAAACCCTCGCTCATAAATAAAACAAAAACGATTGGACCCAAAATTTTTACCATCATCAAGGATTTGACCCGAGTGCTGCTTTACAAATTATAGCATAGAACTAAATCTTTTAATGTTAAATATGTGAAAAAAAATTAGGATTTAATTATCTCATTCATATTATCCTTCAAGAGAACACCATATATTCTCTCATCAATAAGAGTTTCCTCAACCTGGTTTTTGTGGTTTAGAAGTTGTGGTACTAATTTAAGAACAATGTGATACAACTGGAATCCCATGTTGAACTTTTTAAGTATATCCTAAACATCCCCATTTTTATGGGATGGCTAGAACATTGGGTAGTAATTCTTTGGTATTTTGATATCAGGTTCCTCTCCTAAAAAGCTGTCAAGGGTGAAGCTTCGGTAGATTTCCTTGATGCACATCTGATACGTGATGAATTTCCTCTAGATATTGACTTCAAAGATGAGTCCATCCTCTCTATGGACCAGACTATTTCATGTTAAAAAATTAATTTTGATGGTGCCTCCCATATTCTAATAGAGTTGAGTCTTAATAACCTAAAATCAAAAAGTTGTTCATGGGGTTATCTTCATCACTCCCACATAGAACATATTTCCATACTCTTTCATATTATCATTAGGAAACACAAAAAATGAGTCTGAGTATTAGGATCTTATTAATTTTTTTGATTTGTCCCTCTAGATTGATTTCCTCCACTTACATGTGAAGGGAGACTCTGATATAGTGATCCATAAGGTCAATTGAGGCTATAAAATCATTAAATAGGAACTTATTCTCATGTTAGAGTAGACTCATGAGTTGATAGCCCAGTTCCCTTCCCAACTAGAGGTGACTCGTGTTCTCCAATCACACAATGAATGAGCTGATGATTTGAAAATCTTAGACACACCTCGAACCTGGCCAATATTAATTAATCACTCATATGGAATATATAAGTTCATTTCCCTCATCACTTTTGATAATGAGGACTAACATCTAAATCAGTTGGTAGTCAGCGCTTTTGTAGAAGGCCCCCTAACCCCCCCCCCCCCCCCCGTAGTGGAAAAAGCACCAAATTTGAAGACTCCCATTGATGAGTATCTCCAAATCATAACTCTCCATTCTGACCAAGATGGGTGTGATTGAATCCATCGGCATATGATATAATTTTTCATTCAAGGTTCCCTAGCCATGAAGAACCCCTCAAAATGTATATATTTGATGGAATCATCCTCCATTGCATCCAAGGAAATGAGATCCCTCAAGTTATGCAAGAGGTCCACACTTAGTCACGTGGATCACATCAAGAAGGGTTAAATATTTTCCACTAGATATATAGGTTTGGTAAATTTTGTCTCGCCATGGTCCTTGACTTTATCAAATTCACAATGAGGTTTCATTCATTCTAGATCCATAACAACTTGGTGTATCAACCACAAGAGATTCTCTATACCACCGAGTAATCTTGTCTCTTTGTTGTATGGGGAGTTAATGTCATGGGTCCCAACCCACTAGGGGAAAAATTATACTGTAGGTTTATTCTCTCTCCGATAGATTTATTTTAAAAGTGGTGTAGGGTAAAAATCACACAAGGTAACATTGAACCATTTTTTTGGTGTTTGTGTTTGTTGAAAAAGTTGGATTGTTTGTTGAAAAGGAGGGTTTCTATAGTTAGTTGTCAAGTTCTAGTGATATTATTGACAACCTATGTTGACAATGAATGATGAAAAAGGAATGGATGATCTGGTGGTAGTACAAAAAGAATATATCTAAGGTTTCACTATTTTCCATTGTGTAAAACCTATTTTGACAAATAAATATGAAAAAGGAATGCATGATTTGGAGGCAGTACAAAAGGAACAGATCTAAGGTGGAACCATTTTCCAATGTTTTCTAATTTTATTGGCCTCAAAATCAGAAAATGGGGAAACATGTTTTTGGAAAAGGATGTTGCGCACAAGATATATGGTGGTTTGGAAACTTACGCACAAGGCATGTTTTGAGATCATAATGTTGAAAATGGAAAATTCTTGATGAGTGCAAAAGATTGGAAAATGGGAGAGAAAGATGAGGTTGAGTTAAAGAAACTTTCACACCCAATGCGACATCAAACGGGTTTTTTTGTGCTTGCAGAGGATCTTTTGGGACATATTGAATCTTCAACGAAGGGGTCAGAGACGCCTATAAATAAGAGGTGACCCCCCCCCCCCATTCAACATAGCTTAACACTTAGAGATAATCCGTGTAACAACCTAATGTTTTTCAATGGAAATTACCTTCTTATAAATATATCATAAAATCACATGAAAACACATCATAATGAACTACTAAGTGCTAAGTGACCTTTAAACATAAGATTGTCACTTCTGTGTTTGGAATTTTTAAAATCTAACATATACGGTTGCAATCAGTATGTTATTTGGAGTCTGATAAGAAAAACATAATTTTTTTTAATAGTAATATAACCTAATAAATATTAACATACCCTTATGAATAGTTTCATACCCAAATTAATAGTAACCTTACCCTTGAATAATTAAATAAAATTAACATATCTTATAAGTGACAATTTGAACATAGTAAAAGTATTGGTATTTTTGTAAGTCATAAATAATTAACTAATTAATTTAAAAGAAAATTTATTTTCATAAAATTTGTTCATAAATTAAAAAATATATGTCTTCTAGATGTAAGATAATTTTTTTAGACCTTAAGTAATTTTTGAAATCATTATAATGTTAGTTTTAATTTTTAAAACTGGTTTTTTCAAGTAAATTGTGATTTTAATTGAATATTAAATTAATCATATTTAAACTTTTTTTATTTTGAAAGATGGACATCATTTTTTGATTCTACACATCATAAAATGGTAGGGTTGATGTTTTGGTATTTTTCTGAAATACTTGAATTTTTTATGAATAGTGAAATATCATAATTTACAAAATAAGTTAAATAAGCTAATTCTATAGTCATGTATGATGCTCTATGGATATAAGCCCACTTGTTTTAGGGTCACATTATAAAATTAATATTCTTGGTAATGGAAGACTCAATATTCCTTTTATTTTGGGGAAATAATAAATTAATGAATTTTATATTGAGAAATCTCCTCTCCCCTCCACTATAAATACCACCCTTCACACCCATATTTCCTCACACCTATCAAGCTTTATGACTTGTATAAACTCTTCCCAATATTATTCCCTATCCCCTACCCCTGTACAAGAGCATCTGGTCTCATCAAAAGTCCAAGACTAGGCCCCTTATGGAGGATCTCAAGAGGAGGATTCAAGAGGTAATTTCTCTCCCTCTTCTCCTTTAATTCCCTTTCAATTTACTGTTTTTTCTTTTTCTCTACCCACCTATATTTGTAAAAATGGTATGGTAACTCTTGTATCATACATATAATTTAATTTAATGATACTAATGGGATATTATACCATCCAACCCCCTTCTCCTCTCCCTTTTATTTTATAAAAGGAAACTTTGTTCGTGATGTGTTAATCTATCACCTTCAAGAATGACATGTTTTCTTTTTTCATTCCTACCTTCAGATATGGTCATGAAACAATTTTTATGGTTGAACCAGAATATGGTATATGTTTTAAGTTCTATTTAATGTTCTATAACTAACTTATGTACATATTACTAAATGTTAATCAAAACAAGTTTGTTGTGGTCGAAAAACCGCCCAAATTAACTCAAATGATCATCATTTAATTCTTTTCTAATGATTAATCCACATTGAATACAATTTAATTCATTATAAGATCATATTAACTTATTAAATATCATTAATACCATGGAATATATGATCTGGATGTTTATCCATGTTGTACAGGAACTTCAATTCCTGAATACATGTGAAACGCTCAAGAAAACCATAAAAACGAACATTCCCGAACAATGTTTTTAAACTCTTTAATTCATCAAAAGGACCATAAAATAACATAATGAAACCAAAATGACCCATATTAATGTATAAATGGTTCTTTAGTTTCTAATTAATGAATATAATGTCATTATACTTTACATTAAAGTGAAGGAAGTGTTCATATATAAGGTAAGTAGAAATTCTGGAACCCAACTTTCATCCTTTGGGTTCTCCATCTTTCACTCCTTTTTGATATGGTTACTCCTTAAAAATATTTTGTTCATCATTGTCTTTCCTTTTTCTGGATATACATGTTGGTCACTGGTATTTATGTCAACCCAAATGTTTTCCAAAAGAAATCGTTTTTTAATAACATGCCTTTTACTTCTCATTCAAGATTGATGGTTCCAGTAACATGTATGTTATTCCCTCTTTCTTTTGGGAACCCAATATTTATGAAAGTGTTCTTATGAGATGAAACCCATTCATTTTCATGGTTTAGTTATGTTCATTTTTGTTATATGTTCATTATGGTATGCATGATAAATGATAATGTTATGATGTGACAGGTGCGCCCGCAATTATATAGCACAATATGAATGTTTCAATGTGATGGGTGTGCCCAGAATTATACAGTGATCCAATGCATTGGGTAAAGTGATAAATCTCATGAGTTAATGTGAAATGATGTGTGAACAAGATTCTAGATTTTTTCACAAGTATTTTTGGTAGTTAACAACTAAGACATTATGTTTCAATTTTTATGCATTTCCACATTTCTAGTCTTTTATTAATGATTACCTCATGTTTATGATTATTTTCCTATGTTATGATTATGATCACCCCATTATATATTGTTCTTATCTATCCCTTTACTGGGCTTATAACTCACCCCATTTAATGAATACCCACAGGTGGCTACATGTACTGATGAGAGGTCAGGTACTAGTAAGAAGTTAGGGAAGAATAAATGAATAAATGTTTATGCTTGATGTTGTAATTGTTATGCGTGGACCTAGTTTGCCAAAGAAACTAAACCATTGAATCCTATATGTGTAATTTAACACCCGAGACTTTTATGAGAAATATTTTGTTTTTATGTTATATAAATCATCAAAGGAATCTTTCACTACACACAACACTAGCTTGGCTTACTTTACATGCAACTACGGCCTTCCTTAATAGCTTGCGTCGTACGCGATACCGAGTTTCACTAAACAATGATATACTATTAAAATATTATTAAAACTAACCTTTATGAATATTACTAACTGAATTTTTAATTTTATAACATTTTAATTCAACTTATACATTTTCTAGAATGAGGTATAAAAGCAAAATCAGTTTTTTTGGATAAAAGAAATATTTTTCAAAAAATATAGTTTTGCCGCCTATTGATGGTGCACCCACATTAAATATAGTTTTTGACATGTCTATAAGTTAAATTTGACAAAATAAAATTCTTATTTTGAATCAGGGTATAAAAATTTACTTTGGATAAATTTTTGATATTTTTTTGATAACTTTCATATTTTGATGAATAGTAAAAATACGCTAATTTTTTAAAACAACTTTTTTCATTGAGATAATTTATATGGATAAATTATAATATTGAATGGTTTTTAAGTATAAATATAATATATTTTTACCATTTAATATAATTTATGTCATTATAATTAATTACACATTGAATTCATAGGTAAAAACATTTCAATCTTTGGCAATGTTTTAACTTCTAAAACCCGTTTTCTTAACAACGGGATTTATTTTAAATTAATTACTGAAACTTATATGTTTTGAATTTTGAAAAATGGATTCCATATTCAGAATAAGTGGGTACAAATTATGTTAATAGACTACTTTTTATTTTTGGGCATTATGAATAGTAACTACGGTAAATTTTATTTACCATAGTTAAAGGTAAATCGGGTAATTAAGGGTAAATATAAGATTATAAAATTACCCTAACACCTGCCAAAATCCTATTGGATGACTAAAAGTAGACTCATATCACCTATGGGTCGGATTAGATTCATTTAATGGACTTTTTTCCATGAAAATAATTTAATTATTATTAAAAACAAAGAATGTGACAACATGTCACTTTCTTAAATCTTATAAGTATAATAGTTTTAATTTGGTGATACACTTAATGAAACTTCAAAAATGAATAGTATTAAGAAATCTAATACAATTATCTACATCATAGGAATTTATATAGAATTTTTAGGGATTAAATAATTATCATTAATTATGACACAATAGTGATGTTGAAATTATTTTATTAATTAAAATATCAAATAAATTGTTTTAAAAATATTAAAATGAATATTATATGAACTATTTAATGTTCTACACTAATTTTATAGATACATATGACATTTTATTAATCTATTAAATCTTTTAGTTCGAACATATCTTCTGTATATATTTTATTTAAATTCAAATAAATGAATAGTGTCAAAAATGACACTATTGTTATTTTATAAAAATAAATAATTATAAAATTGTTTAAAAATCAAAAAAATATTGAAAAATTATAAATAAAAATTTATATGGTCTAACATGTCATAAAGGGTCAAATTATGGAAAATTCACAACACATATGTAATTATTTATAATAATTTAAAATTTAGAATATTATTACCACAAATAAAATTAAATTGATAGATAAGGATAAATCAAGTTGATAATGTTTAAAATAAATTCCTAACATGTCTAAATTTTATTGGCTGATGCGATAACAACCCTATATCATCTAAGCTTTGGATATGAGACATTTTAGAAGTTTTTATGTGGGGTTGGGATTTAATATAAACTAATATTTCTTATATTTACAAAGGTGCCCCTCTCCTCCCTTATAAAAGGGCACCTCCTCCCTCTCTTCCTCACACCAATTTTAGACTTCATGCTCGGCCAAACCCTGACCATTTCACTTCCCCGCTTCCTTAGAAACCTACTAGAGGTACTGGTCTTATCAAAAGACCAACTCTAGTGCCTTAAGAGAAAGTTTAAAGGAGGCACTTTGAGAAAGAGGTAATACCTTCTACTGTTTTCTTCAAGTTCCATTCTTCTTCTACTCCCTATTCCTTAGTTGTTTCATTATGAGGTAATAACATCAGTATTACTTATATACTTATATGTTATTATAAATATGAAACAACCCTATTTCACCTCTTATCCATCCTACGGAAAATCATATCATCGCTCGTGCATACGTACGGAATAACGTCTCCACGATGTGATGTGATTCATTCTACATGATCTTCATTGCATAATGATTATATAAATGAATTGAATGAATGAATATGATATATATTACACTAATACCATTCTGTAAATGAGTTATCTATAAGCTAAAGGGAAGAATAAGAATTTATTCGACAAACACGCATAAGAAAAAAAAGTAATAAACACCCGAATAACAAGTAGTAATGAAATATTACTAATAAGAAGCTAAGAATATGACCATATATGATATCATAACAATAATTATGATTATGGAATAAGTCAATAACATTATTAAAATCATTATACAGGAGGTTCAGACACTTACGAAGAAAATCGGACCTAAGGTAAGGTAAAATCTCGCAATCTCAATTTTTATCCGAGATTGTTTATACATTGGAATTTACTGGGGTGTATTTATCATCCACATCCATGTTTCCTCAATATGTAATATTTATATCATTATAGAATATTTTATATCCAATTTTACCCTTCGGTGAGTTTTTTAGTAAAATATATGAAAGGAATCTTTTGTCGTTTTCGTACGAGGTACTTTTTGACTTTTCCGACAAAAGTTCGAGAAGAATGTTTTTTTAACTTATACGGCATGAATGGATTTTTAAAACATTATTTCAAAGAAGCATCCTTTACAAGTTTTCAAGTTTATTTTTAATCAACTTCTTTTAGTTTATAATTGTATGACATGTTAAGAAAGGAAAAGTGTTTTTGAAGTAGAAAGGATATTTTCATCTAGAATGGAGTTCAAGAGTTTTATCAAAATTATTTTCCATATAAGATAATATAGGGTTCTGTTTCTATCCCTATTATTACATTGATTTTATTATGTTGTGATGGAATTATTTTTATGAATTCATTTATCTTATATGAATTGTTTTATGATGTCACAATGTTTAAGAATCCCATTTTTATTACATGGGTTATGCAATGATGTATGATTTATGATTTTGTGGCACACATAAGAATGGTATCATTATGAGATGGGTGGGACATATATCTCCCTCCAATGCATTGGATAAAGATTTTATATCTCATGAGATAGACATGGCTGGAACGGCAGGTTAAACCGGTTCAGTGAAAGAGGACTGAAACGAGGAGTGAACTCGGTTCAGAAATGGACTTTGTCCACTAAGATAGTCTTGGCAATGAGTCTTGACTAATAAGAAATGATTCTCTATGATTATGTGTGTATGCCACAAAGTTTCATGTTTTATGTTATGATTATTGGGATTACATTTCACTAGTATGATTTATCCCATGTTATGATGTTAAGATCTCTTTTGCAGGTTAATATTTCCAAAATGTTATGTTCTTATGAATATGATGTGATTGATATTTCTTTTTTTTTTCCTTACTGAGCATTTGAGCTCACACTTTTATGTTTTCTTTTCCCTAGGATATAAAGAAAGGTTTTAGGTAAGAAAAAAAAGGGAATATCTTTATGGGAGATGTTGAAGATCTTTCACCACGATTTGAACATTATATTCCGAGTTTCCAAAGACACTAAACTATTACGATCCTTGTGTGTGTGTTTTTGTTATGTACTAAGTATTCCGAAAAAGTAATGTAATGTCCATGTACGTCAAGCATTGGGTCTCTACAGTTGGTATCAGAGGAAAGGTATAGTCAACCTTTGGAAACTAGGATGTGAATGCCTTAGTAAGAACCCTAAGAAAAAGTCTAAACATAGAACACAATCTTAGTGTTTTGGAAATGACCATGAATAACCTAGGATAAGACCTTAAGTGTGAAATTTTATTCTTGATTATGCGGTTTTCCTATAATAATTAGTGTTTCTAACACTATTCTTCTTGGTTTTATTCAATGGATGGAACCTGAAGGAACCGTGTTAATGCGGAATGCGACGGGAAATGCAATGATTGTCCCCCTGAGCAACTAAACGTTATGGGAGCTGGAATGAAAAATATTGTAGCCATGCTCACACAACTTTCTCAAGCTATGAATCATGCAAGACTTACAAATGAGCAAATGAAGAAGAAACATTCTGTTGAATCCTTCATGAGACAGCGTCCACCTTCATTCAGCGGGTCTACTGGTCCATTAGTTTCTGAACAATGGATCAGTACTACTAAAAAGATATTTTCAGTTCTTCAATGTTCTGAACATGATAAAGTCATCTTAGCAGTGTATCGTTTGGAAGGTGATGCTGATCAATGGTGGAATCTTATCAAGAGTAAGAGGACAAGAGATGAAATTGAGTCCATGGAATGGGATGAGTTCAAGAACTTATTTTTCAATAAGTACTTCCCTCGTATTCTCTGAACAAATATGGAGAAAGAGTTTCTTGAACTGAAGGAAAAGGATGATGAATCTGTTGGTACCTATGAAGAAAATTTTACAAGACATGCAAGGTACGCTTCTGGTATTATTATCCAACCTGAGAGTAAGATCGATCGATTCTTTATTGGCTTAAAACCAAGTCTTCGAAGGGCGTTAGCCATAAGGGACTTCAATAGCTATGAGAAAATCTTTCGATGTGCTCTCAAAGTCGAGATGGAGATTGGAGTAACCCATCAGTCATATGGGTTTGATAAGAAGAGTAAAATGGAACTCAAAGGAAAATCTAAAGAGAACACTGAAAAGAAGATGATCTTTCCCTTATTCTCAAGTGTAGAAAGAAACATTGAGGGAGTTGTCTTAAAGGGACAAGTAAATGTTTCAAATGTGGAAAGGAAGGTCATCAGGCATTTGAATGCCGCAATGATGGGAAAAAGATGTCTAATGATGCAAACAAAGTAAGGGACACACAGAATGAACCTACTACACTTCAATGTTTCAAGTGCAAGGAGATGGGGAATTATTCCAATAAATTCCCTAATCCAAGGGTTATTGATGATGATAGACATTAACAAAATCTTAAGGCTAAAGACAAAGGAAAGTCACATGAAATTTCTATCAGCGATGTGGAGTACGATAACGATGTGGTGAAAGGTACACTTACCATCCACTCTAAAGTAGAAAATGTTTTATTTGATTCTGGATCCACCCACTCTTTTATTTCTGAAGATTTTTCTAAGTGTATCGTCGTATTACCTCAACAATTATATGTTGAGTTAGCTGTGACAACACCTAATGGCACAACAGTCGCATCAAAAGTTTATAATTCTTCCCCGATTGAAGTTTGTGGGAAAGTGCTTCCTGCAAATCTTGTGATCCTTCTTATAGTGGAATTTGATGTGATTCTTGGCATGGATTGGCTTTCTTTATATGGAGCTCATATCAATTTCCAAAGAAGGGAATTCACATTTCATATTCCAGATCAATCTATGATCATCTATCGATGCAAGGATGAACATAACCTTCCAGTGGAAATTTCTTCCATCTTATGGGTCTTGACACCACTTAATGAAAGTTATTTATCTCAAATGGTTGGTGAGAAACTCACAATTAAGAATATTCCCATTGTATAGGAGTTTGATGATGTCTTTCCGGAGGAATTTCTGGGTCTTCCACCAAATCGTGAAGTTGAGTTTTCAATAGAACTCGTACCGGGTGCTTTGCCTATTTCAAAGACACCTTATAGAATGGCCCCAATTGCGTTGCAGGAATTGAAGAATCAACTCCAAGAGAATCTTGATAAGGGATTCATACGCCCTAGTGCGTCACCTTAGGGAGAACCTGTTCTGTTTGTTAAGAAGAAAGATGGACCAATGAGACTCTGCATTGATTATCGAGAACTTAACAAGATCACTATCAAGAACAAATATCATCTCCCACGCATTGATGACCTATTTGACCAACTACGTGGAGCTCAATACTTTTCAAAGATTGATCTTCATTCATGGTATCATCAATTAAGGTTCAAAATGGAGGATATACCAAAGATGGAATTCTGTAGAAGGTATGAACACTATGAATTTATAGTGATGCCATTTGGTCTTACTAATGCCCCTGCTATCTTCATGGATCTGATGAATAGAGTCTTTAGAGACTACCTTGATCAATTTGTGGTAATCTTTATAGACGATATTCTTGTCTATTCAAAGATCAAGGAAGAACATGAAGATCACTTGAGAATTATATTGAAGACCCTGAGAAAGGAGAAGCTTTATGCCAAATTTACCAAGTGTGAATTTTGGCTTCAAAAAGTTGCATTTTTGGGTCACATAATCTCAAAAGAGGGGATATCTGTGGATCCAGCAAAAATAGAGGTTATCGAAAGATGGTCGAGTCCAACAATAGTAACTGAGATCCAATGTTTTCTTAGTTTGGCTGGATATTATCGACGTTTTGTGAAAGATTTTTCACGATTATCTAATCCACTCACCAGGTTAACTCGAAAAAGAGTTAAGTTCGTGTGGATGGACGAATGTGAAGAGAATTTCAAGGAGTTGAAAAGAATGTTATCCAGTGCACCTGTACTCACACTTCCTTGTAGTGGAAAAAGGTTTGTGATCTACAGTGATGCATCCAAGAAGGGACTGGGATGTGTTCTCATGAAAAATGATATGGTGATAGCTTATGCCTCACGAAAGTTGAAAATCCATGAGCAAAATTACCCAACTCATGATTTGGAGTTAGCTGCGGTAATCTTTGCATTAAATATTTGGAGGCATTACCTTTATGGTGAAAGGTGTGATATTTATACTGATCATAAAAGTTTAAAGTATATTTTCACACAAGAGGAGCTGAATATGCGTCAAATAAGATGGTTGGAGCTGATTAAGGATTACGACTGCTCAATTCATTACCACCCTGGGAAAGAAAACAAGGTGGCAGATGCATTAAGTCGACAATACCATTCCAGTTTATCCATGATGAGGATCACAAAAGATCCAATATTTATGTATTTACAAAGGATGGATCTTGGAATTATAATGGAAGGGGGAAAATCGTATCTTTCTCAAATGAATGTTCAACCATCTATACATGTGAAGATTAAAGAGGCACAGAAAGAAGATGTGGAGTTACAAAAGAAGGTAAGAAATTTTCCTGAATTCAACCTTGATTGTGATGGGATAATAATGTTCATGAATCGGGTTTGTGTTCCTCCCATCCCCGAATTAAAGAAGGAGCCGCTGGATAAGGCTCATAGTTCTTCATTCTCTATTCATCCTGGAAGCACAAAGATGTATAGGGACCTGAAAGAGTACTTCTGGCGGGATGGCATGAAAAGAGATGTTGCTGAATATGTCTCTCGATGCTTGGTTTGTCAGCAAGTTAAAGCTGAGAGACAGAAGTCTAAGGGGATGTTACAACCATTACCCATACCCGAATGGAAATGGGAAAACATCACTATGGACTTTGTCAGAGGACTTCATAAAACATCCAAAGGCAATAATGCTATCTGGGTCATAGTTGATCGTCTTACAAAGTCTGCACACTTCATTGTTATTAGAGAGGATTTCTCTCTGGATCATATTTCCAGGATATATGTAAAGGAAGTGGTAAGATTTCAAGGAGTACCACTTTCTATTATATCTCATCGGGATCTGAGATTTACCTCAAAGTTATGGCGAAGTCTTTAGCATACTCTGGATACAGAGTTGAGTTTCAGAACTTCTTATCATCCTCAGAAAGATTGTCAGTCTGAGAGAACAATTAAAACTCTAGAAGATATGTTGGGAGCATTCTCTATGGATTTCAAAGGTGGTTGGGATCAACACCTACCTTTGGTGGAATTTTCTTATAATAATAGCTTTCACTCTAGTATTCAGATGGCTCCTTATGAAGCTCTCTATGGAAAGAAATGCAGGACTCCAACTTGCTGGGATGAAGTTAGGGAAAGAAAGCTATTAGGACCTGATCTCATTGATGAAATGGCAGAAAAGGTCAGATCTATTCAACAACACATAAGAGCATCTCAAAGTCGACAGAAAAGTTATGCCGACAACCAAAGAAAAGACCTAGAGTTTGAAGTGGGTGATAAAGTGTTCTTATGAATATCTCCCTGGAAGAGGGTCATGAGATTTGGAAAGAAGGGGAAGTTGAGCCCTAGATATATAGGTCCTTTCGAAATACTGGAACGTGTCGGGAAGGTAGCTTACCGATTGGCGCTTCCACCGAATCTCTCTCAAGTACACGATGTGTTCCATGTATCTCTCCTGAGAAAGTATATACCTGATCCTTCACATGTACTCAGCTCAGAAGTTGTACCGCTGGAGCAAGATCTTTCTTATGAAGAACAGCCAATAGAGATTATGGATCGTAGCGAAAAAGTCCTACGAAACAAGACCAATCGCTTGGTGAAAGTTTTATGGAGGAACCACCAATTAGAAGAAGCTACATGGGAGCTTGAGGATATGATGAGGGAGAGGTATCCTCATCTGTTTGTCACAAAGTGATGAATTTTGAGGGCGAAATTCATTTTAAGGGGGGTAGAGTGTAACACTCGAGACTTTTATGAGAAATATTTTGTTTTTATGTTATATAAATCATCAAAGGAATCTTCCACTACACACAATACTAGCTTGGCTTGCTTTACACGCAACCACGGCCTTCCTCGATAGCTTGCGTCGTACGTAATACCGAGTTTCACTAAACAACGATATGCTATTAAAATATTATTAAAACTAGCCGTTATGAATAGTACTAATTGAATTTTTAATTTTATAACATTTTAATTCAACTTATACATTTTCTAGAATGAGGTATAAAAGCAAAATCAGTTTTTTTGGATAAAAGTAATATTTTTCAAAAAATACAGTTTCGCCACCTTTTGATGGCGCACCCACATTAAATCTAGTTTTTGACATGTTTATAAGTTCAATTTGACAAAATAAAATTCTTCTTTTGAATCAGGGTATAAAAATTTACTTTGGATAAATTTTTGATATTTTTCTGATAACTTTCATATTTTGATAAATAGTAAAAATACGTTAATTTTTTAAAACAACTTTTTTCATTGAGATACTTTATATGGAAAAATTATAATATTGAATGGTTTTAAATTCTAAATAGAATATATTTTTACTGTTTAATATAATTTATTTCATTAGCATTAATTTCACATTGAATTCATATGTAAAAACATTTCAATCTTTGGCAATGTTTTAACTTCTAAAACCCGTTTTCTTAACAACAGGATTTATTTTAAATTAATTACTGGAAATTATATGTTTTGACTTTTGAAAGATGGATTCCATATTCAGAATCAGTGGGTCCAAATTATGTTAATAGACTACTTTTTATTTTTCGGCATTATGAATAGTAACTACAGTAAATTTTATTTACCATAGTTAAAGGTAAATCGGGTAATTAAGGGTAAATATAAGACTATAAAATTACCCTAAAACCTACCAAAATCCTATTTTATGACTAAAAGTCAACCCCTATCACCTAAGGGTCGGATTAGATTCATTTAATGGACTTTTGTCTATGAAAATAATTTAATTATTATTAAAACCATAGAATGTGACAACATGTCACTTTCTTAAATATTATAAGTACAATAGTTTTAATTTGGTGATAAACTTAATGAAACTTCGAAAATGAATAGTTTCCAGAAAGCTAATACAGTTATCGACATCATAGGAATTTATTTAGAATTTTTAGGGATTAAATAATTATCATTAATTATGACACAATAGTGATGTTGAAATTATTTTATTAATTAAAATATCAAATAAATTGTTTTAAAAATATTAAAATAAATATTATATGAACTATTTAATATGATACTCTAATTTTATAGATACATATGTCATTTTATGAATATATTAAAGCTTTTATTTCGAACATATCTTCTGTATAAATTTTATTTAAATTCAAATAAATGAATAGTGTCAAAATTGACACTATTGTTATTTTATAAAAACAACATATTATAAAATTGTTTAAAAATCACAAAAATATTTAAAAATTATAAATTAAAATTTATATGGTTGAAAATGTCATAAATTTTCTAATTATGGAAAATTAAAAACACATATGTAATTATTTATAATAATTTAAAATTTATAATATTATTACCACAAATAAAATAAAATTGATAAATAAGGATAAATCAAGTTGATAATGTTTAAAATAAATTCCTAACATGTATAAATTTTATTGGTTGACGAGATTACAACCCTATATCTTCTAAGATTCGGATATGAGTCATTTTGGAAGTTTTTATGTGGGGTTGGGATTTAATATAAACTAATATTTCTTATATTTCCAAAGGTGCCCCTCTCCTCCCTTATAAAAGGGAACCTCCTCTCTCTCTTCCTCACACCAATTTGAGCCTTCAATCTCGTCCAAACCCTGCCCATTTAACTTCCCCACTTCCTTAGAAACCTACTAGAGGTACTGGTCTTATCAAAAGACCAACTCTAGTGCCTTAAGAGAAAGTTTAAAGGAGGCACTTTGAGAAAGAGGTAATACCTTCTACCGTTTTCTTCAAGTTCCATTCTTCTTCTACTCCCTCTTCTTTATTTGTTTCATTATGAGGTAATAACATCAGTATCACTTATATACTGATATGTTATTATAAATATGAAACAACCCTATTTCACCTCTTATCCATCCTACAAAAAATGAAATCATCGCACATACGTACGTACGGAATACCGTCTCCATGCCGTGGTGTAATCTATTTTCCACCACCACCTTACTTGGATGGGTATAAGGTTGAAATTAATGAATATATATGATTATTGTAAAGTGGTATTGATTCTGAAATAGTATACATACACTCCAATACAATTCCATGATCATGGGAACGATATCATCGCTCGTGCGTACGTACGGAATACCATCTCCACGATGTGATGTGATTCATTCTACATGATCTTCATTGCATAATGATTATATAAATGAATTTAATGGATTAATATGATATATATTACACTAATACCATTCTGGAAATGAGGTATCTATAACCTAAAGAGAATAATAGGAATTTATTCGAAAAAAACGCATAAGAACAAAAAGTAATAAACACCCGAATAACAAGTAGTAATGTAATATTACTAATAAGAAGCTAAGAATATGACCATATATGATATCATAACAATAATTATGATTTTGTAATAAGTCAATAACATTATTTAAATCATTATACAGGAGGTTCGGACACTTACGAAGAAAATCGGACCTAAGGTAAGGGAAAATCTCGCAATCTCAATTTTTATCCGAGATTGTTTATACTTTGGAATTTACTAGGGTGCATTTTATCATCCACATCCATGTTTCCTCAATATGTAATATTTACATCATTCTAAAATAGTTTATATCCAATTTTACCCTTCGGTGAGTTTTTTAGTAAAAGATATGAAAGGAATCTTTTTTCGTTTTTGAACGAGGTACTTTTTGACTTTTCTGACAAAAGTACGAGAAGAATGTTTTTTTAACTTATACGGCATGAATGGATTTTTAAAACATTATTTACAAGAAGATTCCTTTACAAGTTTTCAAGTTTATTTTTAATCAACTTATTTTAGTTTAGAATTGTATGACATGTTAAGAAAGGAAAAGTGTTTTTGAAGTAGAAAGGATATTTTCCTCAAAAATGGAGTTCAAGAGTTTTATCAAAACTATTTTCCATATAAGATAATATAGGGTTCTGTTTCTATCCCTATTATTACATTGATTTGATTATGTTGTGATGGAATTATTTTTATGAATTCATTTATCTTATATGAATTGTTTTATGATGTCACAATGTTTAGGAATCCCATTTTTATTACATGGGTTATGCAATTCTGTATGATTTATGATTTTGTGGCACACATAAGAATGGTATCATTATGAGATGGGTGGGACCTATATCTCCCTCCAATGCATTGGGTAAATATTTTATATCTCATGAGATAGACATGGCTGGAACGGCAGGTTAAACCGGTTCAGTGAAACAGGACTGAAACGAGGAGTGAACTCGGTTCAGAAATGGACTTTGTCCACTAAGATAGTCTTGGCAATGAGTCTTGACTAATAAGAAATGATTCTCTATGATTATGTGTGTATGCCACAAAGTTTCATGTTTTATGTTATGATTATTGGGATTACATTTCACTACTATGATTTATCCCATGTTATGATATTATGATCTCTTTTGCAGGTTAAGATTTCCAAAATGTTATGTTCTTATGAATATGATGTGATTGATATTTATTTTTTTTACCCTTACTGAGCATTTGAGCTCAACCTTTTATGTTTTATTTTCCCCAAGATATAAAGAAATGTTTTAGGTAAGAAAAAAAGGGAAGATCTTTATGGGAGATGTTGAAGATCTTTCACCACGATTAGAATATTATATTCCGAGTTTCCAAAGACACTAAACTATTATGGTCCTTGTGTGTGTGTTTTTGTTATGTACTAAGTATTCCGCAAAAGTAATGTAATGTCCATGTACGTCATGCTTCGGGTCTCTACATGTAATACTATTATGTTATTTATCTTTAAAATTATTTAATAGTAATGGAAGAAATGTTTGTATTTCTATAGTTGGTATTAGAGGGAAGGTTTAGTTAATTTGGAAATTAGGATTACTGAACCCTATAGAAAACCTCTAGTATGAGACTAAGTAAAAATATGCTTACAAGATGATTTATATAGGGATCCAATATGTTATGATTTTAGTATAAATTTTTTCAATTAATAATTTATTCATGAGTTGTTGACTTATGTTTTGTTCTAACCTTTTCTATTTTAGAAAATGGTGGGAACCAGGAGAAACCAGGACAACAACTCATGTGAGGGACAATGCAACAATTGCCCTAATAACATCCCCAATGATTTGGGAGGTGGAGTTCAAAACATCATGGAGATTATTACCCAATTATCTCAGGTTATGAACAATAAAAATACTAATTTGTAATTTCCTCCTTCACCAAATAGGGAAAAACTATATATCGAATGCTTTATGCGGCAACAACCACCGACGTTTAGTGGATCTCCCAATCCACTGGTTGCGGAAAAGTGGGTCAAATCCATGGAGATTTTTTTTTGCTTCACTATTATGATATGGAGAAGGTGACAGTAGAATTTTATCATTTAGATGGAGAGGCTGATCAATGGTGGGTTTTGATTAAGAACACCAAGCCAAGGGAATAAATTGAAGAGATGGAATGGGAATACTTTAAGATAATGTTTCATAACAAGTATTTCCAAAGAACTCTTCGCATGAATATGGATAGAGAATTTATAGAGCTCAAGAAAAAGTAAGGAGAATCTATCACAACCTATGAAGTGAATTTCACAAGTCTTTTTAGGTATGCTTCGAGTTTTGTTATCAATAATGATATCAAAATTGATAGATTCTTTAGTGGATTAAAACCACACCTTCGAAAGGATCTTGAAATTAGAGACTTTAGGAGTCATGAAAAAGTTTTTTGATGAGATCTCAAATGTATATGGAGTTTAGAGAATGTTCCCATGGATATGGGGATAAGAAATGAAATATGGAGTTTCATGTTGGAGGATTTAATGACAATGGTGGGAAGAAAACTCAACGACCCACATTCCAAAAATGTGGGAAGTTGCACCATGGGAACTACCTCAAAGGGGTGGGGAAGTGTTTAAAGTGTTGGAAAGAAGGACATTATGCTCAATAGTGTCTAAAGGACATAAAAATGAATGATAATGTAGCTGATGAAAGGAGAGAACCACCCATGGTTCAATGCTAAAACTGTTGGGAGCTTGGACACTATTCAAGACAGTGCACTAAATGTAACATCCCAAGTAAGTATATAATTATGTATTTTCATATATATGTATATTTATTAATTAGATAGTATTTTAGAGGCTTAAAATGAGAATAAATCCAATCTTAAGCATAGAATTCTCTAATATTTTTAAAAGATTGTTTTACCACCTTTTGATGGCGAACCATTTTTAAATCTATCTTTTGAAAATTTTATAAGCTCTATTTGACAAAATAAACTTATGCTTTAGTATTGGGACATTGAAATTTACTTTGGATAAATTTTTGGTATTTTTCTAACAATGTTCATTTTTTAAATGAATAGTGAAAAATACTGCATTTTACATCAAAACTACTTTTTCATCTAATTTAATTATAGGAATAGATTATCTTTTTAATTGGTTTTAAAGTGTAAATAGAATATATATTTACCATTTAATCCAATTTTTTTCATTTTAATTAATTTAAATTTAAATTGGACTTAACCAATTTTTAAACTTTTGATAGATATTGTTTCTAAAAAACCTGCTATTTGTTTTGACAACGGGAATTATTTTTTAAATTAATTACTAAAATTTATGTGTTTGGAATTTGGTAAAACATATTCCATATTTGGAATCATAAGGTCCAAATTATGTAATTAAGAGTCTTTTTTTTTGTACATTATGAATAGTAACGACGGTAATTATCTTTAATTATCGTGATTAATTAGTAATCAGGTAGTTAAGGGTAATAAAATAATAACATAATAATATAAAATGACCCCAACATGTGTCCTAATGATACTGGTAGTGTCATGGCCAACCATGGAATGCCTTGTGCCAACTTTGGGACCACATGGAATCACTTTTTTGTGATAGTGACATTTTATCTTTTTATTTTTAAATAATGTTAAATATAACAAAAGTATGTAACACCTAAGTAAAACAGTGTTAATGTTGTCTACATAAATTATCTCTTAAGATATAAATAGTAATTGGAAAGATAAATATAATTCCTAAATCATGATATTTTTTTATAATTTTTATACATTAATTAAATTAATTAATTTATGAAACCATGATGATGCAGCGATTACCTCATTAATGAACGATTTAAATAAAATGAATAGATAATGTAAACTCAAAGACTTAAACTTGTCAAAAACCTATTGTATGGGTGTATTTCGAACCCTTATCACCTTATCCTATAAATATATCATTTTGGGACCTTTAAAATCTGAAAATCATTATATAATAAAGTAACATTTCTTGACTTTCCAAGAGTGCCCCTCCTCCCTCTTATAAAAGGCCCCCACCTCTGCCACCTTACCCACACCTTTCAAGCAATTGTCTCATCCAAAATCTGATAATTTTATCTCTCCACATCCCTCTCTTCATCATATAAGCCTTACCTTAGGCATAAATCTCTTCAAGGAATCCTTTTGGTTCAAACCAAGGGGAGTTACCCGATTTAAAGGTAATGTCTTCTCTAATGTTCATTTGTTTTGTTTTGCTTCTCCAACCCCCTAAACTCTTTGTATTCCTTTATTTTGTAACCACACAAGTATCTACAATATACTATAATGTTGTTATGAGAAGGATTTGAGCTACACTTACACACACCTCCGTCTAATGGTTAAAGAACATACTGTTTCTGTGGATGACGAATTACTGCCTCACGAAACGATGATTGTTCAATATTCTTTTAACACCTTTCATGGTGGCCATTAAGATTTCACTCTATTTATATATGATATATATTATGTCTATTTTTTCCTTATGATTCTGTATTTTTCATTTATGTCGTACCTTATGGTTTCCATTATGGGTAGAAGCGATATCTTCATTTTAGGAAGGGCGGACTACCGCCCCCTCAAAGTGATTTGATTCATTAATGCGATATGTGGGATGTATAAAGGATGGAGTTAATGTTATTAAATATGATATCATAATGGAATTATAATATAACATTATATCATTATGATTTCATTCCATTAAATATGAAATATAATTGAAAGTAGTGTTCATGTGTACGTACGGCTTACCGTCTCCATGAACAGTGCATTTCATTTATTACCTCTAAATTTTATGTAATATTTTAAATGAATGTATATACTAGATATATATAATATATATGATATCTACATCATGAATATAATTCTTTATATAATGTTTATTTTACCTCATGAACAACTTGTAATTATAAGAAGTTTATTTTTTGCTCAAGTTTCAAAGATCGACAAAACGACCGTATTAACTTAAATAATTACATAATGTTCATAACATGGTAATAAGTTATATAAAAGTAATAATGAACTTGAAAAAGGTTCTTAAGAAATTATAAATTAACTCTATTTTATTATTCTGGAGATTAAAGAACAATCGGGCCAAGTCGGAAACGAGGTAAGGGACATCGTATCAATCTCCTTTCATTGAGGCATATTTTGTTTTATAGACAACTTTATTTTATACGGTGTATAAACCCCTTTTACTTTTACTTTTATTCAAAAGGAAACTTTTTATATGATGCGTTTTACTAAATGACAAAAGGGAATGTTTTTTTTGTTGTACGTATGCGGTGACAACGACTTCTCCGCCGCCGTGACCATTATTTGAGTTTCGGCTTCCTCTACAAGCCATAAATTTTTTTTAATGAAAAATAAATACCATGTTTTAATTTTATTTTATTTTGGTATTTAAAATGGTTTTGATAATGTTTTGATTATATCAATGTGTTTTTGATATCTTGTGATTGAAATGTGGAAATGTTATGTTTCCTTTATGCATGTTTTATGTGATACGATTATATTACGGTTCTTGGGAATTGTTTATGAAGACAGGTGGTTCCGTGATAAACTAAGGGCAGGTGAGCCCAATATAGCTCTCCAATGCATTGGGTAATGCGAAGGAGTTAAACTCTAGGGTTTCTCCAAATAGATTTAGGGAATATACTGTGATTGGTATTCCAAACATAACCATGAGGGTTACTCCCTACGTAAGAATATTATGAATGCCTCAAGTTACCTTTATGTCTTATGATTTCTATGAGTTATTCATAAATATTATGATTTTATGAGGTATGATAATGTGCTTATGTTTTATGAGTAAAGTATGATTTCATTGATTCATATGAATTCATGGACTAGTGTTTTCATTCTGTATTTTTATTTCCCTTACTGATATTTTTATGCTCATCCCATGTTTTTGAAATGTTTTTAACGGGTCAACGGAAAAGTACATGATGTGATTATAGTGTCGAGTAAGTGTCAAGAAATAATCCATGTTTTATTTTAAATATGTTTCCTTTGTTGGGAAAAGTGAATATTTTCTTTTATGTAACCACCTTGTTTAAATGTGGAATGTAATGCATGATTTATGATCTAATTCTCTAAAACTCTAAACCTAAAAAGATCCTCAATGTGTATTCTTGAAATAACTCAAGATTAAGTAATTTTTAAGGCTGGGGCCTTTTACTAAACCTTGAGTTCTTGAGGGTAATCAGTGTCAGCAGCCACCAAAGACAAAGTAACAAGGGAAGGATTATGCCATCACTACTATGCAAGTGGAGCAAGATAATGAAATCTTATAAGGTACACTTTCTATTCACTCAAGAATGGAAAAAGTCATATTTGATTTTGGTTCTACTCATTCCTTTATAAATTGCAAGTTTTCTAGAACTTTATAATCAAAGCCCCGAAACCTTGAAGTTGATATATTTGTAATAACACCAAGTGGTGAAATCATTGCAACTCAAGTTTTTGAATCTTCTCATATTAGAGTATGTGGGAAGATTCTTTCATAAAATATTGTAATAATTACCTTGGTGGAATTCGACACTATAATGGGAATGGATTGGCTCTCGTTATATAGAGCACATATCAACTATTGGGAAAAGGAAATATCTTTTCATATTCCAAACCATACCATGCTCCCCTAAAAATTCAAGTAAGGTCATGAATCTCATTTCGAAAATCCTTCCATGGTGTGGGTGTTGATTCCCTATGAAGAATCATACCCACCAAAATGGTTGAGTGCAAGGAAATTTCCAACCTTGAGGAAATTTCCATCGTGAGGGAATATGGTGATATATTTCTTGAAGAGTTTCCCGGAATTCCCCCAGATCATGAGGTAGAGTTCTCAATATAACTCATACCCATAGATACTCCTGTCTCAATGTGTCCCTATAGGATGGCTCCTATCGAACTGGAAGAGTTAAAGAAGAAGCTACAAGAGCATCTAGACAAAGGGTTTATATGCTCTAGTGCATCACTATGGGGTGTTTCAGTGCTCTTTGTGAAGAAGAAGGATGAAACAATGCAGAAATGTATGAACTATCGAGAACTCAACAAGATCACAATAAAGAACAATTATCCTCTTCCAAAGATAGATGACTTGTTCGATCAGTTAAGAGGAGCTCAATACTTATCAAAGGTGGATCTTCATTCTGGATTTCATCAGTTATAGGTGAAGAAGGAGGATATTTAGAAGACTACCTTCCGTACAAGGTATGGGCACTTTGAGTTTCTATTGATGACCTTAGGACTTACTAATTCCCATAAATTCTATAAGGATTTGATTAATAGATTCTTTTAACATTAACTTGACAAATTTGTGGTAATGTTTATTAATCATATTATCATCTACTCCATGAGCAAGGAGAAAAAAGAATAATATCTAAGACTTGTGTTGGTGACATTGAAAATGGATAATTTGTACGCCAAGTTTAGACAGTGTGACTTTTTGATGAAGCAAGTCGCCTTCTTGGGATATGTGATCACAAGTGAAGGAAGTTTTGTAGACCCTTCAAAAACAAAGACGTTTGTGGAATGTCCCATGACCTCTAGTGTCACAAAAATCCATAGTTTTCTTGGATTAGCTAGGTACTATTAATGTTTTTAGATATATTTCTCATGATTGTCAAGCCTGCTAACTAAGTTAACAAGGAATGGGGTAAAGTATGTCTAGATGGAAGAATGTGAGGGAAGCTTTAAAGATATAAAGAGAAGGTTGATCACTGCACCTATACTCACACTACTGAAAAGTGGATAAAGTTTTGTGATATATAGTGATGCTTCAAAGAAAGGATTGGGTTGTGTACTCATGAAAAATGAAAATGTGATAGAATATGCCTCACAGAAGTTGAAGGTACATGAGAAGAACTACCTAACGCATGATCTAGAGTTGACAGCTGTGATTTTTCCCTTGAAAATCTGGTGGCACTACCTTAATAGTGGGAAGTGTGATACATACACTGATCAAAAGAGCCAAAATTATATATTCACACAAAAGAAGCTCAAGATGCATCAAAGGAGATGGTTATAGATAATCAAGGATTATAATTTCTCTATTCACTATTATCCTGGAAAGGCGAACAAGGCGGCCGATGCTCTGAATAAAAAAGAACCTGCTACTCTATCCATGTTACGGATTGAGAAAGACCCTATATTCTTGGATATGGAAAATATGGATTTAGAAATCATAAAGGCAAGGGATACATTCTACCTTTCCCAAATTATTTTTCAAACATCCATCCAATAGAAGATTAATGAAGAATAAAGGGATTATGTGGAGATACAAAATAGGGTGAATGTAGTAAAGGAAGGGAAGCTGCGAGAGTTCCATATCGACGATGATGGTATGATTCAGTTTGGAACGTGGCTTTGTGTGCCTTCATCACCCGGGATGAAGAAGGTGATATTGTACAATGCACATAGCTCAACGTTCTCTATCCATACTGGGAGTACCAAGATGTACTGTGATATCTGAGAACACTTCTGGTGGGATAACATGAAAAAGGATATCGTTGAATATATCTCAAGGTGCTTAGTATGTCAGCAAGTTAAAGAAGAGCGAAAAAATTCCAAAGGTTTGATGCATCCACTGCCTATACTCGTGTGGAAATGGGATAAAGTTACTATGGACTTTGTCATGGGTCTCTCGAAGACGTTGAAGGGAAATAATGCGATATGGGTTGTGGTTGACCGACTCACCAAGATTGACCATTTTATCACTATTCGGGAAGACCTATCACTTGAACAACTTGAAAATATATATGTGAAGGAATTGGTGAGACTTCATGGTGTTACACTCTCAATTTTCTTTGATCATGATCCAAGGTTCATATCTAAATTCTGGAGGAGCATTCAATATGTTTTGAATACTGAATTAAATTTCAGCACGTCCTATCACCCCCAAACCGATGGACAATCTAAAAAGAATATTCAGATGATTGAAGATATGCTAAGAGAATGATCTCTAGAATTAAAATGTGGATGGGATCAACATCTCACATTGGTTTAGTTCTCATACAACAATAGCTTCCACTCGAGTATTCAGATGGCTCCAAATGAAGCTCTGTATGGAAAGCGATGTAGAACTCCAACCTGTTGGGATGAAGTTGTATAAAGAAAGCTACTTGGACCCATTCTTGTGCAAGAGATGACAGAGAAGGTTCAATTCATCCAGAAACACATCAAAGTTGCTCAAAGTCAGCAAAATAGACATACTGGCAACCGTCGAAGAGACTTGGAGTTCGATGTTAGGGATAAAGACTTCCTTCAAATATCACCATGGAAGAGAGTCATGCAATTTGGAAATAAAGGGAAGATAATCCCAAGGTACATTGGCCCCTTTAAGATCCTTGACCGTATAAGAGTCATGGTCTATCGTCTTCCACTTACACCAAATATGGGTCAATTTCATGATGTGTTTCACATATCACTTTTGAGGAAGTACATACTGGACCCCTCACATGTATTAAACTCAATGGTGGTACAGGTGGAAGATGATATCTCCTATGAGGAGCATCCAATAGAGATTCTGGACAAGAGAGATAGTGTTCTACGCAACAACACAACCCACCTTGTCAATGTTTTGTGGAGGAACCATATGTTTGAAGAAGCTACATAGGAACTGGAAGAAGCGATGAAGGAGAATTACCTACACCTATTTATGTAAAATGAAATTTCGAGGGAGAAATATAATAAGGGGCAAAGAATGTAACGACCCAAAGTTTTTAAATTGAAATTCCAATCTTATAAATATGTCATAAAATCCCATCAAAACACAATGTAATAAACTACTATGAGCTAAGTGACCTTTAAACATAAGTTTTTCACTTCTGTGTTTGGAATTTCGAAAATCAGACATACACGGTTGCAATCAGTAAGTTATTTGGATTCTGATAAGAAAAACATAATCTATAGTGAATAGTAACCTACACTAATGAATAGTAACATACCCTTATGAATAGTGACATACCTTAATTAATATTTACCTTACACTTGAATAATTAAATAAAATTAAGGTATCTTATAAGTGACATTTTGAACATAGTAAAAGTATCGGTATTTTTCTATGTCATAAATAATTAATTATAATTAATTAATAAATTTCAAAGAGAATTTTTTTTCTTAAAATGTGTTCATAAATTAAAAAATCTATTTCTTCTTGATTTAAGATAATTTTATATGACCTTAAGTAATATTTGAAAGCTTTATAATGTCAGTTTTAATTTTAAAAACTATTTTTTCAAGTAAATTGTGATCTTAATTAAATAATAAATTAATCATATTTAGAAATTTATTTTTGAAAATTGGACATCATTTTTGGATTATACGCATTGAAAAATGTTAGGGGTAAATTTTTGGGATTTTTCTGAAATAGTTGAATTTTTTATGAATTGTGAAATACCATAATTTACAAAATAAGCTAAATAAACTAATTATATATTCATGTATGATGTTCTGTAGACATAATACCCCTTGTTTCATTATCACGTTATAAAATTACTATTATTGGTCATGTAAGACTCACTATTCCTTATCTTGTGGGGAAATAATAAATTAATGAATTTTATATTTAGAAATCTCCTCTCTCCTCATCTATAAATACCACCCTTCACACCCTCATTTCCTCACACCTCTCAAGCTTCAATCCTTGTCTAAACTCTACACAAGAATCTTAACAAGCCCCTACCCCATGTCCAAGAGCTTCTGGTCTCATCAAAAGACCAAGCCTAGGCCCCTTAAGGAGGATCTTAAGAGGAGGATTCAAGATGTAATTTCTCTCCCTCTTCTCATTTAATTCCCTTTCAATTTCATATTCTTTTCTTATTCTCTCCCCAAAAATATTTTTCCAAATGATATGGTAACTCTAGTATCATACATATTATTTAATTTTATGATTCTAGTGATATATTATTCCATCCAAACCCCTTCTCCTCTCCCTTTTATTTTATAAAAGAAAACGTTGTTTGTGAGGTGTTAATCTATCACCTTCAAGAACAACATGTTTTCTTTTTTCATTTCTACCATCAGATCTGTTCATGAAACCATTTTTATGGTTAAACTAGAATATTTTTTATGTATTAAGTCCTATTTAAAGTTCTGTAACTAAATTATGTACATATCACTAAATGATTAATCATAACAAATTCAATGTGGTTGAAAAAACCACCTAAATTAACTCAAACAATCATCATTTAATTCTTATCTAATTATTCTTCTCCATGAAATACAATGTAATTAATTATAAGATAATTTTATCTTCTGGAATATCATTAATAAAAAGGAATATATGTTCTGGATGTTTATTCATGTTCTACATGAACTTCAATTCATGAATACATGTGAAATGCTCAAGAAAACCATAAAAACGAACATTCCCGAACAATGTTTTTAAACATTATAACTCATAAAAAAGACCATAAAATAACTTAATGAAACCAAAATGACCCCTATTCATGTATAAAAGGTTTTTTAATTTCTAATTAATGAATATAATGTCATTATGCAGGAAATTAAATCAATGGAAGCGTTCAAATATAAGGTAAGGGGAAATTCTCGAACCCAACATTCATCCTTTGGGTTCTCCCTCTTTCACTTTTTTTGATATGGTTAATCCTTAAAATATTTTGTTTGTCATTATCTTTCATTTTCTGGGATATACACGTTTTTCACTGGTATTTATGTCAAACCAAATATTTTTCAAAAGAACTCTTTTAAGAACACACCTTTTACTTCTCATTCAAGATTGATGGTTATTGTAACATGTATGTTTTTACCAATTTCTTTTGGGAACCCAATGTTTATGAATGTGTTATTATGAGATTAAATCCATTCCTTTTTATGGTTTATTTATGTTCATTTTTTTTATATGTTCGTTGTGGCATGCGTGATAAATGATAATGTTATGATGTGACGGGTGCGCCCAGAATTATATTGCGCAATATGAATGCTTCAATGTGACTGGTGCACCCGGAAATATACAGAACTCCAATGCATTGGGTAAAGTGATAAATCTCATGAGTTAATGTGAAATTATGTGTGAACAAGATGTTATATTTGTTCACAAGTATTTGTGGTATTTAACCACTAAGACATGATGTTTCATTTTTTTATGCATTTCCATATTTCAAGTCTTTTATTAATGATTCCCTCATGTTCATGACTCATTTCCAATGTTATGATTATGCTCTCCCCATGAAATATTGTTATTTTATGTCCCCTTATTGGGATTTTAGCTCACCCATTTTGATGTATATCCTTTGGTGGCTACATGTACTAAGGAGACTTCATGTGCCAGTAATAAGCTAGAGGAGAAGAAATTGAATAAATGTTTTCGCTCGATGTTGTAATTGTTATGTATGGTCCTAGTTCTCCCAAGACACAAAACCATTGGATTCTCTGTGTGTAATAATATTATGTTATTTATCATTAAAATGATTCAATATTAATTGAATAAATTGTTGGGTTGCTATAAAGGTTATCCCATGTCAGCTCTTTCTTGTATTTACCTTCCAAAACTAAAACTTTCAGATTGAACCGAGGTGTAAGTTTACTCAAGATGTGATTCACACTCTTTATGTCTTCAATAACCTCTCCAAGACCTTTCATTTCTTCCAAAAAAATATTTACCCTATCAAATAATACATCAAATGAATCATTTAGGTTCATTCTCAGAGTTTCATACTTGTTCCATAGAACTTTCAGCTTTTCCTCTCTGACCTTCGAATCTCCTTCATATATGTTTAATAGCCTTTCCCACATACCATGTGATGTTTTGAATGAAATCACCTTTGTATAGATAGAATTGGATAGGGCTCCCCCTAAGGAATTAATTCCCTTGTAATAAGTATCCAATTCTCTTCGATCAGCTTCTGATAATGCACCATTATTAATATCAGTTGTTATACTATGAATTGTTGCTGTAAACACATCCATTCCCAGATATATGAAGCAGTGCTGCATCCGATTCTTCCATACCTGAAAATTGTTCCCATCAAAGATCAGAATCCCTTTATGATTGGTGACCTCCATTTGAGAGAGAAACACTGATATCAACATTTTTCTTTGTTACCAACTTTTAGGTCCACTAGGATAGATACCCTGAGAGGAGGGTGAATCAGGGTATGAAATATTAAAACAACTGCCCCTTAGATCTTGTTTCGTTAGACGAAACTCTCTTCTATCTCCTTCCCATTGAATAGTATGAAAAAATATTAAATCATGTACATGAAATAAAAATTTTACTTGGTTCACCCTCACTGGGTTATGTCGAAGGAGCATACACCGACAACGTTCGATATACCATATCCACTAAAAGTGCACTGTTGTTTACAATGTTCAGAGTAGACTCACTATCCCTCCCAGTTTACAACCAATCGGAATTTGAAAGCTCACTACTCTCTTGACTGATGTGAACTCACTACTTCTTCAGAATATCCACTCATAGCTCATAGACTTGTAGGTCCCTTCACTATCTCAAATGAATTCATCCTTCAATGTATGTAGTACTCTTGATGTTTCACTTTCATCCACTTATGAATGCTACTTTATCTTAGTATTACTGGGAAACCTCAAATCTTTCAAGCAACACTTGTTGCATCTTGCGTGACATTAATTCCTTTCATGCAATATTCCACTTTTGTTGCAAAACACCCATTGCACAGAACTTCAATCTTTTCAATATTACGCACAACTCAAAGATTAAGAGAAACTTTATTAGCTTGAGCACAACTCAAATCTTTCACATAACACCTTTTTATTGAAAATATTGCACGATACGAAGATCAAATTGTGACAACTAGGTCTCTATGACAACATGACCACCCCACCTTAACATGTTCGTCGGGTCCTGGCCCACCAGGTACCACCATTGCCCTACAAGCACATGGTCCCCATCCTGGGGCCAACCCACATGCCGAATGGGTTATTTGACTAATGACAGTCCCCACAGGCCAACAATTGTCTTTTCAAGTGTGTTTTGTCCTAACTCATAGTACATAGACTTCTAGGTCCCTTCATTATCTCAAATGAAAGAATCCTCCAATGTATATAGATGCTCTATTGAGGTTTCACTTCCATCCACTTATGAATTCAAATTTATCGTAGTATTACTAGGAAACCTCAAATCTTTCACGCAACACTTATTGCATCTTGCACGCAAATTTAATGCCTTGCGTGCAATATTCCACTTTTTTCGTGAAACACCCCTTGCGTGGAACTTCAATCTTACGTGAAACTCAAATCTTAAGAGCAACTTTATTATTTTGCGTGCAACTCAAATCTTTCACACAACTCCTTTTTCTTGAAAATATTGAACGATTCGGAGCTCTAATTGTGAAAACTAGGTCCGGGTGACAGAACAGCCACCCCGCCTTAACATGGCTGTTGGGTCCTGGCCTGCCAGGTACCACTAGTTTCCATGTAGACAAAGGGTCCCCACCCTGGGGCCCACCCACATTTCCGAATGGGTCATCTGAATAATGACAGTCCCCACAGACCAACACTTGTCCTTTCTAGTGTGTTTTTTCCTCACTCATAGTTCATAGACTTTTAGGTACCTTTATTATCTCAAATGAATGCATACTCCAATGTATGTTGATGATGTATTGATGTTTCACTTTCAACCACTAATGAATGGAACCTTATCATAGTATTACTGGGAAACTTCAAATCTTTCACACAACATATATTGCGTCTTGCACGCAACTTTATTCCTTTATGCAAGATTCCACTTTTTTCGTGAAACACCCCTTGCGTGAAACTTCAATCCTACATGCAACTCAAATCATAATCCCAAATTTCTTAGCTTGCGCGCAACTAAAATGTTTCACATAACTCTTTTTTCTTGAAAATATTGCGCAATACGGAGCTATAATTATGATAACAAGGTCCCAGTGACCGCACATCCACCCCGCCTTAACGTGGTCGTCAGGTCCTGGCCCGCCAGGTACTACCAGTTACCCCGCAGACATGTGGTCCCCACCTTGGGGCCCACCCACATTCCCGAACGGGTCATCTGAGTAATGAAAGTCCCCACAAGCCAACACTTGTCCTTTATAGTGTGTTTTTTCCTCACTAATAGTTCATAAACTTATAGGTCCCTTCATTTTCTCAAATGAATGAATCATCCACTATATGTAGATTCTCTATTGATATTTCACTTTCATCCACTAATGAATGCAAATTTATCATAGTATTACTTGGAAAACTCAAATCTTTCACGCAACACTTATTACGTCATGTGTTCAACATTAATGCCTTGCATGAAAGATTCCACTTTTGTCGCGAGACACCCCTTGCGAGGAAATTCAATCTTACGCACAACTCAAATCTTAAGCGCAAAATTTTTAGCTTGCGTACAACTCAAATATTTCACATAAATCAATTTTCTTGAAAATATTTCATGGTCCAGAGCATGAATTGTGACAACTAGGTCCCAGTGATAGCACAGCCACCCCGCCTTAACATGGTCGTCGGGTCTTGACAAACACTTGTCCTTTCCAGTGTGATTTTTCCTCACTCATAGTTCATAGACTTATAGGTCCCTTCATTATCTCAAATGAATGCGTCTTCCACTGTATGTAGATGATCTATTGATGTTTCACTTTAATCCACTTATGAATGAAAATTTATCATAGTATTACTAGGAAAACTCAAATATTTCCTGTAAAACTTATTTCATCATGCACGCAACATTAATGCCATGCGTGCAAGATTCCACTTTTGTTGTGAGACACCCCTTGAATGGAACTTCAATCTTATGCGCAACTAAAATATTAAGCGCAACTTTTTTATCTTGCATGAAACTCAAATATTTCACATAACTCATTGTTCTTGAAAATATTTTGTGATCCAGATCTGAATTGTGACAAATATGTCCCAGTGACAGCACAGCCACCCCACCTTATCATGGTCGTCTGGTCCTGGACCGCAACATACCACCATTTTCCTTGCAGACACATGGTCTCCACCCTGGGGCCCACCCACATGCCTAAACGGGTCCTCTGACTAATGACGGTCCCCACATTCCAAAACTTGTTCTTTCTAATGTGTTTTTCCCTTGCTCACCACACCCTAGGAAACTTTCTAGAAGGTCACTCAAATCTTAAGCACAACTTTTTTAGATTGCACACAACACAAATCCTTCACATAACTCTTTTTTCTTGAAAATATTTCATGATACAGAGCTCAAATTATGACAGTTAGGTCCTAGTGACAGCACAGCCACCCCGCTTTAACATGGATGGTAGGTCCTGGCCCACCAGGTACCACCAATTGCCCTACAGACATGTGGTCCCTACCCTGGGGCCCACCCACATGCCCGAACGTGTCCTCTGACTAATGAAGGTCCCCACATGCCAACAATTGTCCTTTCTAGTGTGTTTTGTCCTCACCCACACACACCCTCGGAAAATTCCCAGAAGGTCATCCATCCTGATCACTACTCCCCACCATAACATGGCTGTCAAGTCCTGGCCTACCAGGTACCACCAGTTGCCCCGCATACACATGGTCCTCACCCTGTGGACCACCCACATGCATTAATGGGTCATCTGACTAATGATAGTCCCCATATGCCAACATCTGTCTTTCACATAACTCTTTTTTCTTGAAAATATTTCACGATCCAGAGCTCGAATTATGACAATTAGGTTCTAGTGACAGCACATCCACCCCGCCTTAACATGGCTGGAAGGTCCTGGCCCACCAGGTACCACCAATTTCCCTTCAGAAAAGTGGTCCCCACCTTGGGGCCCACCCACATGCCTGAACGGGTCCTATGACTAATGATGGCCCACACATGCCAACACTTGTCCTTTCTAGTGTGTTTTTCCTCACCCACACACACCCTAGGAAACTTTCTAGAAGTTCATCCATCCTGATCACTACTCTAGGCCAAGCATGCTTAACTGTGGAGTTCTAATCAGACAGGCTCCCGTAATGGAAGGTTCACCTTGTGGACATGAGTCATATCATTTAGTCATTTAACCCTTTATCATTCTGGGGTTTTACATTCACCCCCCCCCCCCACCCCTTAGAGCACAATTTCCTCATTGTGGGCCATACATCTCAAACCAGGCAGTGCACTACACTTAAGGCTGGGTACCATCTCTGATAGAAAATGTGACAATTGGGTCCCGGTGACAGCACAACCACCCCTCCTTAACATGGCTGTCAGATCCTGGCCTACCAGGTACCACCAGTTGCCCCGCATACACATGGTCCTCACACTATGGACCACCCACATGCTTTAACGGGTCATCTGACTAATGATAGTCCCCACATGCCAACACCTGTCTTTTCCAGTGTGTTTTGTCTTCACTCACACACACCCTGGGAAACATCCCAGAAGGCCACCCATCCTAATAACTACTCTAGGCCAAGCACGATTAACTATGGAGTTTTAATCATATAGATCCTGAAAAGGAAGGTGCACCTTGTTGACATGAGTCATATCATTTAGTCATTTAACCCTTTATCATTCTGTAGTGTTACAACCTTCACAACACCCTTGTTTTATATGAAATGAGAAATGATGAAAATGATGTTGTGGAAAAGGGAAATCCAAAGAGGTGGTATACAAGGCCATGAAGAAGTTCACCATTGAATATTATCAGGAAGAAGAAGATACAGATGAGGTGATGTCATTCCTTTCCTCAAATCTTCAAAGAGGAAAAGTAAATTTTAAATGGAAATATCTGCTATCCTACATTAGATGTGGAAATCTGGGTCATCTTACTACAAGGTGTCCCAAAAAGATGAAAGACGTTGATGATGTCGATGAAGCTGAAATTCCCAAGAAGAATTATTCCACCTATGTGAAAGGAAAGAAACAGTTCAAGAGAAATTTATTTAAGAATAAGAATATTTTCTCACAAGAATGGGATATTTCAGATTATTCTAAGGTTGAAGAGGTTGAAGAGATATATAACTACAATGGTCATGGAGAAAATGTTATGGTGTCAATTATAGGTAGTACTTAGAAAAAGGAAGAAACCAACATTGATAAAGAAGAAGAAGTTGGAGGAAGAGTTGATAAGCCAGCTATGTTAGAGGATTCTCTTGAAGCGATAGATCTTTGGAGATCCAAAACAAATAAAGACAACAAAGTAGTTCATGATGAAAAACTCTATTTTCTACAACAAGAAGAAGGGAACTCTGAGTAGATGGAAGAAATTGAGAAACTCAAGACATCAACACCAGTGGACTTGGAATCAGTTAGTGGGTATACAATCAATATTGAATAACGGAAAAGGGAGATCGATAGATTGAATAACACAATTAAAGATAAAATCATGTGTATCGAAGATCTTAAAGGATAAGTTGTTGGTTTGCAGAAAAAGGTTAAGGATCAAGAAAAAATCTTGGCTCCTTATGTGACATCAGGAAAGTAGATCACTCCGAAGTTTGGGAAGAAAAAAGTAGAGCATAGTGGTTCCATATAAAGGAAGCATCATTTTTTTCATATGTTGAGGGAAATGTAGGGCTTCACCGAAAACAATAAGGTATGAAAATGGAAGACATACTGCAAGAACCCGTTCCAATATTCATGGTGTATTTGGGTATGAAGGAGAATCTGAAGATTCAGATAAAACAAGGGAGACCCAATGGTGCAAAAATGAAACAAATGAATTCACCATATATCAGGTGTTGTTTTTATGGAAATATGGGACATTCACAGTATGTGTGTTCCACAGCCAAGAGATACTAAAGGGCACAAGAACAAAAGTGAAAACCAAACAAAGCTTGATATTATAGAACACCATGTGAGGGATATTGTTTCTGGTGAAGATAATTTGGGCACATGGATAGATACTGTACATCAATCGTGCAGAGGAATGTGCTAATGTAGAATCAATTTAGTCTCATTCATCGAATCAACAAACCAATGGGTAAGTTAAAAATGAAAAATTGATTTGCAGTTCTATAGGATGAAGTTGGGGCATTGAACTCTGGGAAACATAATGATTTTAAACTACACAAAATTTGAGGTCAAAGACATGGATCAAAAAGAAAATGGACGAGAAACAAGTGGTGGTAGAAATTTCCCTTAAAGCATCATATCATTCTGGTGTATGGATCCTTGATAGCAGTTTCACATCTCACATGACTGGAAATAAGGATCTTATCATAGGCATGAAGTATGAAAAAGAAAGAGTTTTAAAGTGTGTAAATGATAAATGTATAAAGATTATTATATTAGGAAAGGACAAGTTTGGGGGAAAATAGATGAGGTATGGTAATGTCTTAGAAGTAGAAGGTATCAGTCAAAATTTGCTAAGCGTCATCCAATTATGTGACTCAAGGAATTCTATAAGGTTTACTAAGAATATGTGTATCATCAATGGAAAATATGGTGTAGTGGTTCTATAAGGAAAATAGAACAAAGGGAAATCTCTACATGGTAAGTGGATAAGAAGATATGTTCTTTCTGTCCAGAGAGGAAGAAAACAAGTTTTGGCATAAAAGACTTAGTCATTTATGCCAACCATCATTGGAAGATCTGGTGAAATGTGATTCACAAAGAGACCTCCCTAATCTATCACATGATCAGACTCATACATGTGATTCATGTAAAAAAGGAAAGATCATCAAAAATATGTACAAGGAAAAGAAGTCAACAAGGGTGCTTGAATTAGTGCATGCAGATGTTTATGGACCCATCACACCAATATCCATTGATGGGTAGAGGAATTACATTCTTTTCATTGAGGATTATAGTTGAATGTAATGGGTATTCATTATTTCCCATAAGTCTAATGTGTTCAGTTGGCTAAAATAGTTATCGAGGGAATCTAAAAGGATGCTCAAACAAAAAATTCTGAAGTTTTGTACTGATAATGGTATAGGATTTACAAACAGTCGGGTGGAAGACTATCTTGAGAAACATGGAATAATGCATCAAGTTTATTTAGTGATAACTCCCCAATAAAATGGAGTGGTTTAAAGGAGAAATCAGATCATTAATAACAAGTCCAGACTGATGCTCATTGAAAAAGACCTACTAAAAACATTTTGGAAGGAAGTAGTTTGGACATCGGTCTACATTTCACACAGGGCTCTATTGTGTCTGATGGAAAGAAAGAATTCATATGAGATCTGGTATGGGAAGAATCCAGTGGTGAAGTACTTTAAAATATTTTAAATTATGTGCTTTATTCTCATAAAAAAACACAGGAAATTTGAATCACATGGAGATGAGGGGATCTTCCTTGGATACTCCGGAAAAATAAAAGCATATAAATGATTTAATAAGAGGCTAGAAAAAGTAGTTGAGAGAAACAATTTCATTGTAGTAGATAATGAATATAATTTTCATCAACATGGTGAGAAGTTTACCAATGAAATAAATGATGATCCAAGAAACACAAGGGGTACAGAAGTGGAAGATGTTGATTCAGAAGAAGATATAGATGATGAACAAGAGAAAGTCAAGTCTATATAAGAAAAGAAGCCAAGGAGTAAAGCTTAAATTGATAGGAAGAATATCATTGGGGATCAGTTATCTCTACTTCAGATGAGAAGAATGAAATTAATATAATATATATATTTTCTATCTCAGGTAGAGCCTAAATTCTTTGCTGATGCAGCTGAAGATAACAAGTACGTTCAAGATATGAATGAAGAACTATATCAGATTGAGAAGAATTAGATGTGGTAGATTGTTTTGAGGCCAACAAATAAGAATGTAATTGGTTCTAAATGGGTTTATCATAACAAGATTAATTAAGATGGAATAGTCATTCGAAACAAAGCACGACTAGTGTGCAAAGGATACTCCTAGATAGAGGGAATAAATGTTGATCATACATTTGTACCAGTTGCAAGGTTGGAGACAATCAGGTTATTCTTAACCATTGTAGTGCAACAGAAGTTCAAAGTGTTTTATATGGATGTCAAATATTCATTTTTTAATGGGGTTATAGAGGAGGAAGTTCATATTGAGTAGCCATATGGTTTTTTCATTCATGAAGATGTTAATAATGTTTTTTGGTTAAAGAAAGAATTATATGGGCTGAAAAAATCACCAAGAGCATGGCACTCGAGGCTTGATCAGTATTTGAAGAAACTTGGTTTTCAGTGTGGTGGTGTTGATTAAGATCTCTACTTAAACAATAATAGTAATAAGAAAATGATGTTGTTGTTTTATGTTGATGACATAATATTTGGTGGATCAGATAAAGCTCAATGTAGATATTTTTCATAATTCATGAAAATTGATTTAAAAATGTCAATGATTAGAGAGCAGATGTTTTTCCTTAGTTTATAGTTTACATAAGGAAGTAATGAAACATTGATATCTCAATAAAAATATTCCAAGGAGGTTATGATAAGATTCGGAATAGAGAATTCCAAGGATAGGATGACTCTAGATGCTACCCAGAATAAATTATCAAAATATGATGATGGAAAGGTAGTTAATATAAGAAAATACATGTAGATTATTAGAATATTAATATACCTGATAGTGACAAGACATGATATTATTTTCACCACATGAAAAGAAGCGTGATATCAAAGCAATACCAAGTAAAGTCACAGGCTTTTAGTGAAAATAATACTTTAGTATATCAAAGAATCGACAAATTTTCATTTAATGTATAATGACAAATATCTTCCATATCTGTTAGGATATACAGAGGAAGATTGAGACAATTTAGCAGATGATAGGAAATCAATGTCAGGAGGTGCTTTTTATCTTGGTGGTTTTTGTATTTATTGGATAAGAATGAATCAATATTTCATTTCATTAAGTATCGTATAAGCTGAGTATATTGTAGACACTCAAGCATGCACACAGTTATTTTGGATGAAGCTGCAGCTTGATGATATGGGAGTTGAAGTGAAATCTATGATCGGAATCCAGTACGATAACTCATGTTCTATAAATCTTAGAAAACATCTTCTCCATCACTCAAGGACAAATAAAATTGTGATAAAGTATCATTTTGTCAAGGAGAAGGTTGAGTAGGGATTTGTGAAGTTGGATTACGTGCCTAAAAAATTACAGGTTTCATACATTCTAACAAAGGCCTTACCCAATGAATCTTTTGAGAGGCATCAAATGGATCTTGGAGTTTAGTCGACTCTCCACACATGAAAAATTGTGAATCAGGGACCCCCTTCCTGAGGTATGATGTTTTTTTCCTTGATATACTAATGTGTGTTTTCACCCTATTATAGACTGAAAAAGACTGACCTCTAGGTTCATTGACAAAGGGGGAGAAAGTGTGTCTTCATGGGAGAAAATGTCTTAGTCAATAACATATGGAAAAGTTGATAGGTGGAGCAACGAGATATGGAGAGCAATGAGAGAGGGAAGATTATTAAATATTATGATTCTAGGAGTGATTGATAAAACATTAGATATCACAACAGCTGAGGTTCATGATGAAACTGGAAGAGTGGTGTTGGAATGGAATCATTAATTGGTGTCATGAATGAAGTGATTCATTGATGAACTTTTCATACTACTCTTGTTTCTCATGTCAAACATTCCCCATGTGGGATTAGAGTATGTGGTAAGTGAATATTTGGTCTCTATCAGAATCACAAGAGGCGAATTATGGTAGATGATGGAAGGAGCTTCAGTGAGGTATCAAAGTGCAGAGAGTTTTTATGAGAATATTTTTCAACAAACCCAAAGGGGGAGATTGTTGGGTAAAAATCCCTCAAGGTAACATTGAACAATTTTTGTGATGTTTGTGTTTGTTGAAAAATCTAGTTTGTTTATTGACAAAGAGGGTTTCCATAGTGAGTTGTCGAGTTCTAGAGATATTTTTTACAACCTATGTTGAAAAATAATGATGACAAATAAATGGAAAATCTGGAGGTGGTAAAAAAAGAACAGATCTAAGGTGGAACTGTTTTCTATTGTTGAAAACTTATGTTGAAAAAGAATGATGACCAAGGAATGGAGGATATAAAGTGGTTACAAAAATAACATATCTAAGGTGGCACTATTTTCATGTGTTTTCCAAATTTTTGGGCCTCAAAATCCGAAAATGGGGAAATAAGTTTTTGGAAAAGGAAGTTGCGTGCAAGATCTAGGGTGGTTTGGAAACTTGCATGCATGGAATGTTTCAGGATCAGAAGGTTCAAAAATGTAAAAGGAAATATGAGAACAGAAGATTGGAAAATGGGCATGAAAGATGAGGTTGTGAGAAAGAAACTTGTGCGCCCAATGCGACGTCAAAAGGGATTTTGCACGCTCGAAGAGGATCTTGCGAGACATAGTGAATCTTCTGTGTAGGGGTCAGCGACGCCTATAAATAAGAGGTGACCCCCCTATTTCAACAAAGATTAAACCTTAGAGATAACCTGAGCTCTATATCACATAATATTTTTTTGAAAATGGAGTTGTGATCACACCACAATTCATTTTTTCCTTTTCACCCTTACACCACTGTGCTGAACTTGTTTTATATTGAAAATTATAAAAATAATTACAAATATCATTAAATTTTTGAATAGTTTCGTTTTTTATCACTGTTAAAAAGTTAAATGTTACATTTTTTTATGATTCCATTGCAGGAGGAGGTGATTTGGAGGACCCAATATGATGTCCACAAAAAATGGGCCAAACTATGCTAGATACATGCACACCAGTGGACTCATCTATAAAATTATCCTGAAATGTGCATCCAAATAAGTTGAAAATTTGTGTTATGGTCCAAAATTTATTGGGATACATTTCATCTGAAGGAATCAAATACTCATTCGGCCATCTGGTGTCCCAACAGACCTGATCTGTCCAGCACACTGAATCTGCACAAAGTAAAAAGTGGTGTGTTGTGATTTGTCCATATCTCAGGATATAGTTGTCAAAATTGTGCCAAAATTTTATTGTAGACATCCAACATGTTGGTATACAATGTTTTTATTTTCTCCAAATATAGATAAGGCTGTCTGGAGGTCTAAACCCATGTGAAAAGTGGTTTTAAAAAATCTATGTGCTCAAAACCACCTTCCCATTTTCCTATAAAATGTCACCTTGGGATCCCCATTTTTAAGTTTGAACCAGAAGTAAAACTCTGCAATTTTTATGTCCTAGAGGATTCTCCTCCTCATCATTGACGATCCAGATACCCCTATCCTCATAGAGGGATCAAGAATGAAGAAGGAGTTCCACCCGAGCTTTCTCCTCCTCCCGGTGTTGACATAAACGGTGGGCGATCATTGTGAGGGAGCTACACACATGTCAAGGGAGTTAAGATTTTCATTTGAGCTACTATTTTGTATTAATTTGGGTTTGAAAACATTTATTTCCATTTATATTACATAATTATATATTTTAATTATTGTTTTGATGCATGTGATTGAGATACTCTTAATTTTCAACTGATTAGTGTAAGGTTTTGAGTCTGTGGATTATGTTGTTCCGATTGGGCATCACAAGAATCAATTTTATACCCATCATATTGAGATTTAAATATGATTTGGAACCTCTTATTCCATTCATAAGTTATTTACCTTTACAATACCATCGTTACATCAAGGTTTGGTTCTTAAGCATTGAAATAAAAGCTTAAGAATTAATCAAGATTCCAATTAATTTCAAACAAGGAATTACTCCAAAACTAAATGAGTATCTATGAACAATAAACTTGAAATGTGTGTATTGAAAGCACAATGAACCCTTTTATCTCATATTTTTCAAAATCCATTAGGTTTCTCAACCTTTAAGCTTTCAATTAAGTCATTGCATCCTAAAACTATTTTCAAACCCACCCCCTATTTTAGTACTTCTTATTAAAAAATCACACTCTAATCCCACCAATTCTCCTTAAGAGATGACCTGGGGTCTTCCCTAGAATATAAATAAACCTTAAGATCATAATAAATTTGACATTTCAGGACAGCTTATTCAAATTTTGGCATCGTTTCTGAGGAGCTCTTTGGTTTTAATGCGTGTTTTTTATAAGATTTTTGTAATTTTTTTAAAATTTATTTGTCTTATCTTCTATGTTTTCATATACGTTTGTGTTCTGATATATTTGTTTTATAGGTTATGTTCATGATGTGGTATACTCTAGTAGACTTACCACCTTTCAAACCTGAACTTGAGAGGATATTACGTCAGCAACCCTCAGATACACAAGATAACCCTTTGAAGGGGGACAGACCACAACTCGAGACTTTTATAAACACATCTTCTTCTGGAACCAACTTAGAACCTGAAATTAAATTGTTTAAATGGATAAGAAAATTATAACTCTAAAATAATTAACCTCACTAGATGTTGATATCCAACCCACCTACATTAAAATGCATGGTAAGGCACACAATTTTGAACTTAAATATAGTTTAATTCAATTATTACCAAGATTCCATGGACTTGCTGGAGAGGATCCACGCAAGAATATTAAATATTTTCATATTGTATGTTATATATTAAAACCAAAAAATGTGTATGAAGAAAAATTAATGCTTAGATAATTCCCATTTTCATTGGAAGACACTACAAAAGACTGGATTTACAATGTTAATTCACCAATTAGTGGCTGGGAAGACATGAAATGCCTTTTTCTTAAAAAACTATTTCCCAGCCTCTGGAACTGCAACTATAATGAATGAAAAATGTGGTACAAGTTAATATCAAGGGGAAAAATTACATGAATATTGGGAATTATTTAAAAGGTTATTTTAAAGTTGTCCACACCACCAAATAAGAGATCAACTTTTAATAAAATAATTTTATGAAGGTTTAATTCCAATTGATCAGAACATGATGGATGCAGACGCAGGTGGTGCACCGGTACATAAGATCCTAATTGCTGCAAGAACCCTGATTGAGAACATGGCACAAAATACTCAACAATTCATTTCATGGTCTAGTGTACCTATTCAAGGTGTCCAAGTGGTAAAAAGTACTGAATTTGAGAGGAAGGTGGACATGAAGTTCGAAGAGGTAAGTTCCCTTCTTCGAAAACTTTCTCTTTCCAAGAGAAGTCCCAATCTCTTATTCCCATTCATTGTGGTATATGTTCCTCTGACACCCACTTCTATGATAAATTATCCCAACTAAGAGAAACATTTGAGAGTTGTGAGGCAATATTTTCAAGTCGTCCCTATAACGAACCCTTTAGGAAAGAACCATACTATCCATCCAATCCTGGGTGGAAAGACAAAAAATATTATAGGTAAGGGGAATTCAAACCAACCTCAACAACTATGGAACCAATCAGGGAAGATTAGTCAACCACCACCACCCATAAATCATCAACCGCAACAAAGGTATTTCCAACAAACCCCTCTAAAACCCAAGACTTGCTTAGAAGACATGATGAAACAAATGGCTTCCAATAATATCCTGTTCCAAAAAACCACCCAAGCTGCCATATAAGACATAAATACTCAATTAGGCCAACTTTCCAACTCAGTGGGGGAAATCTAAAGCCATGGGGTGGGTAAACTACCTTCTCAACTAGTAGTTGACCCTAGAGATAAAGGAAATGTCATTTCCATCACCCTTCAGAGTGAAAAAAATCAAAAGCCAAATGACAACTCCACTAGAGTCATCCCTTCCTAAGGAAACCACTATCCCAACTACTGGAAATTCTCCAAATGATGTAAAACCTTATCCTAAGAGAATCCCCTCCAAAGGAATGAGTGTGACTATTGATGAGTTACCTATCCCAACCATTCCTCTTCCATTTACCAAAAGGTCTACCCAACTAAGAAAACAAAAGGAAACTGAACATCATAACGAAATATTGGAAAATTTTAAAAAATTATAGGTTAACATTCCTTTGATTGATGTTGTGAAACAAATTCCAAGATATGAAATTTTTTTAAAGGAGATGTGTACACATAGAAAGAGAATTCGTGGTGATGAGAGGGTAATATTGGGGAGGAATGTTTCACCATTAATAGAGCCATCACTTACCACCATGTGAAATGATCCTAGAACATTCTCAATTTCATGCACCATAGGGGAGTATTCTTTTTTTATAATGCTATGCTTGACTTATGTGCCTCTATAAATGTGATTTCTCACTATATTTACTCTTCTTTGCAGGTTGGTGAACTAAAACCCACTGCAATAGTCATTCAGCTAGAAAATAATAGTACAACACACCCTTTTGGTGTGCTAGAGGATGTTCTTGTGTGGGTTTAAAATTTAATTTTTCATGATGATTTTTTTGTTCTAAAAATGGAAGATGATAGGATGAATGGACATGCCCCAATTATATTAGGATGAACTTTCTTGAAAACTACCAAAACCATAATTAATTCCCATAATAGTACATTATCTATGGAATTTGGTGGTGACATAGTCCATTTAAATATCCTTGATTCCATGAAACACCCCTCATAAGAACATTACTCTCTCTTAGTAAATTCAATTGATGTACTCCCTTCCTCTGAAAACACTTCCTTACACTCCCCCGATCCCCATTCTCAGTTTTCATCCTTGATTGAAATTATTGGTAATGAAACATGGAATAATTGTTGTAGTGGTCTAGAAAAGTTTCAAGCATATTTATTATTTGATAATTTCTTGAACACTGAGGATTCACTAACCATCGATGATACTGTTATGCTTGTAAAAGCTCACTCCTCATCTAAGGATGATACCATTGAGCAGTTAGATGAGATCAGTGACCTATCACTTTCACACATAGTCCCATCAATCCAAAATACACCTGAATTTAAACTAAAACAACTACCTCAAGACTTAAAATATTAATATCTTGAGAATGTAAACAAGCTTCCTGTCATCATTTCTAGTTCACTCCCTCTTGATCATGAATTGAGACTTCTTGAAGTTTTGAGGGAGTATAAAAACGTTTTGGTATGGACACTTTTAGACATTCCTGGTATTATCCCATCAATTTTTACACATCATATATTGTTAAATGATGAGGCTAAACTAGTGAAGTAGTCACAACGTCGACTAATCCCAAACCTTTTAGAAGTTGTGAAAAAGGAGGTAACAAAATTATTGGCTGCTGGAATCATTTACCCCATATCTGACAGCTAATGGTTGAAGTAGTTCCTAAAAACCTGGCCTTACAGTAATCAAAAATGAAAATAATGAATTCGTTCCAACTCGTGTGCAGAATAATTGGTGTGTCTACATAGACTATCGCCGGATAAACCAACACTCTAGGAAGGACCATTTCCCTTTTCCATTCATTGATGAAATGCTAGACAGTCTAGCCGGTAAGTCCCACTACTGTTTGCTGGATGGGTATTCTAGATACTTTCAAATCTATATTACACCCGAGCACCAAGAAAATACAACCTTAACTTCCCCTTTGGCACATTTTCATATAAGAGGATTCCATTTGGTCTTTGAAATGCTCTAGGCACTTTCAAGAGATGCATGGTTAGTATTATTTTGATTACCTGGAGAATTTTGTGGAAGTATTCATGGATGATTTCACTATTTATGGTTCTTCTTTTGATGAATGTTTGAATATTCTTTCTTTAGTCCTACGTCGCTGTATTTAAATGAATATTGTATTAAATTATTAGAAATTCCATTTCATGGTGCGACAAGGTATAGTTTTGGGACATTTCATTTCTGGGGATGGTATCCAAGTAGATAAATCAAAAGTGGATGTCATTTATTCCCTACCATTCCTCAAAAAATGTATGGGATGTGTGGTCTTTACTAGTTCATGCTATATTTTAACGTCGTTTCATTCATGACATTAGTAATATTTCACTCTCATTATCTCAGTTACTCCAAAAAGAAAAGGAATTTATTTTTGATAATTAATGTGATGAAGATTTTAATAAGTTAAAATGGAGTCTCATGTCAACCCTGGTAGTCCAACCACCTCAGTTGGATTTGCCATTTGAGCTCATGGGTGATGCCTCTAACTATGCAGTTGGCGCAGTTTTGTCACAAAGGTTCGATCGAGCTTCACATGTCATTGCCTATGCCTTAGGTACTTTGGACCCTTCCCAAGGAAACTACACCACAACTGAAAAAGAAATTCATTTCCATTATGTTCTCCTTGAAATAATTCAGGTCATACCTTTTGGGGTCTAAAGTAATTGTGTTCTAAGACCATGCATCCCTATGGTATCTCCTTAAGAAACCGGAATCCAAACCATGTCTTATTCACTAGATTATCCTCCTTTAAGAATTCAATTTAGAAATTAGAGATAAAAAAGAACCAGAGAATGTGGTGGTTGACCATATCAGTAGGATTACCTAATCCTCAGACATTGACTCATCCCCCTTATTCCTATAAATGATATGTTTCCCAATGAGCAATTGTACTAAGTAATAGATGTTATTCCTTGGTATTCTAAAATTGTAAATTATTTGGTAGTATCTTTCATTCCTTCTAATTTCAACAAAAACCAAGATAGTCATCTAAAACATGAGTCTCGTTGGTACATTTGGGATGACCCCTACCTCTAGTGCACATGTAGTGATAAATTCCTTAGGTGTTGTGTTCCTAATAGTAAGTTTCAGTCTATTCTTATATTCTAACACACTCTTTCTTATGGGGTCCATTTTGGTCCCCAGTGGACTGCTCGCAATGTCCTTGATTCTAGCCTCTTTTTTTCCAACACTTTTTAGGGATTCCCATGAACTTTTTAAATCTTTTCCTATTAGTTAAATAATGGGTAATGTCTCTAAAAGAAATTAAATGACACAAAAACCATTTTCCATTCATGAAATGTTTTTATGTTTGGGGTATTGATTTTATGGGGTCATTTCCCAATTCATTTGGAAACTTGTACATTCTTCTGGAAGTTGATTACATGCAAAATGGGAAGTGTAATGAGCCACAAGGACTGGTGGTTCTAACAAAATTATAGAACTTTTGAGAACCCAAATATTTTGTAGGTTTGGATTACCTATGTTAATCATCAGTGACCAGGGTTCACATTTCTACAACTGAACAATTAAATCACTTTTTCATCGGTATGGGGTTGGTCATAGAGTGTCTACTACATATCACCCACAGACCAATGGTCAAGCTGAGGTGTCAAATAGAGAAGTAAAACAAATTCATGGAAAAATGGTTCAACCTAATAGAAAAGATTGGAGTCTTTGACTCGATGATTCCTTATGAGCTTACCGTACTACTTTCAAAACTCCCATGGGAATGTCACCCTATCGTCTTGTGTTTGGAAAGAGTTGTCACCTGCCTATTGAGATTGAGCATCAGGCCTACTGGGCCACAAAAAAATGAAATTCTAATCTTTATGGTGCAGGTGATCAAAGGATGTTTTAGATTCAGGAGCTAGAGGAAATGAGAATAGATGCATATGAGAACTCTAAAATTTATAAGGAGTGAACCAAGGTTGCCTGCGACCATCTTATCCGTCATAGTTAGTTCTACATTGGGAAGAAGGTCCTACATTACAATAAAATGATAAAGTTTCATCCAGGTAAACATCATTCCCACCGGTTTGGACCATACACTATTACCAACATCTCTCTATTTGGTTTTTTCCAGGTTCAAAATTAAGAAACCAAGAAAACCTTCACTGTGAATGGGCAATGACTGAAGCACTTCCATGAATCCATTCTCGAGTCCCCGGTGGAGGAACTCCATTTTCAAGAATCAATCTATGAATGAAACTCATTAGGTTTAATCCTTTCTCTCCTTATTCTATTTTATTACAATGAGGACACTACACACTTTAGGCATGGGGGGACGGGTATATTCCTGGGTTAGTTAGGAATTTTCATCATCTTTCTTCTTTTTCTCTTTTTAGATTTTTAAATTGTATTGTTACTTTCCCCCTTCTCTCCCCATATCATTTTTTCTAGATGATTATATTTTTTATTCCCACATTATCATGGAAAATGATGCCCATTTAAACATGGAAGTTATTGAAAATGCATTTGGAAAGTTCATATTTCATGTTGTTTTAACATTCATTTTTTTATGAAACATGCATTTCAGTAAGAAATATATACTACAGTGTGAATTTCTTTTGAAATTTAGTTCTTTTTCGATGATATAAATGGTTGTATCATTTGAAAACCTTTGAGGAGAATGGTTCCATTTTTGTGAATAGTTTAAAGGAAAATTGTGTCACTTAATCTCTCTACACATTTTTTTCACCTAACCATGAATTGTGAAAATTTCTTAATTAATGGAAGGTAAATATAAGTTGTGATGATTTTTCTCTACTTTCCAAAATTATTTTTCCATACGTTTTTTCTTTATTTGATCAATTTCATTACTGTAGCAGATTGACCTATGCATGTGTACCTATTATCTGACTGTTGTATACCCTCATAAAATTTAAAAAATAAAAAAGGGATTTTATATTGGGAAAGTCCAAAACCACCCTTACTTGACCATTGATCTTGTTATAACTATTATAATTAGTGTCGTGAGGAGATCAAACATCGTTTAGGAGAAGAGTGTGAGATTTGTTCCAAGTGAAACTTTTGAAAAATTAATAAATGAGGGGAGTGAATAAATGTACAGCATATGGGGATATCTAGGTCAGGAGATTATGGTTTGAATTCTAGGAATTCATAAGTGAGTGGGTCTTGAAATTTTATTTCAAAGGATGCAGGTAAAGTTTGGTGGAAAGGATCTTGTAAGTAGAAAATTATTAAAATAGTTTATATTTACACTATAAAAAGTGGAAATAATATAATTAAATGGTTGACACACACACACATGGAGAATTAGTGACATTATTATCTTTTGAATTATTTTATTTTATTGGTATCATTCATCTCTAATAATTTCATTTGGATACAATTTTTTGAGACACCTTTTTCAATGATAATTGAGAATAACTCCTCAGTGTGATTTTTTCTTTGATTGCAATTCTTTGAGGAATTAAATTTTCATTGAATGTAAAATATTTATGAATTTGAAAATATCTACATGCATAATTTTTGGAATTATGACTTTTCCCAGGAGTGAAAATGTTTAGGTGTGGGGGTGTGATCGCACTGCGATTCACTGATTCATTTTCACCCTTACCCCATTGTGTTAAACTTGCTTTATATTGAAAATTATAAAAATAATAACAAATTTCATTCCATGATTGAATCATTTTTTTTATCACTATTAATTGGTAAATGTTACTTTTTTGATGATTCCATTGTAGGATGAGGTGATTTGGAGGACCCGTGCTGATGTCCAAGAAAAATGGGCCAAACTGTGCAAGATCCACACACACCAGTTGACTCATCCACCCACAGATCCTGAACTGTGAATCCATATCGGATGAAATTTTGTGGTATGGTCCAAACTTCATTGGGATACATTTCATCCGAATGAACCCAAGACTCATTCGGCCATATGGTGGCCCAACCAACCTGATCGTTCTAGAACACCAAATCTGCACGAAGTCAAAAGTGGAGTTCTATGATCTATCCATATCTTGGACTCTATTTGTCCAAATTGTGCCACAATTTAGGTTTATACATCCATAATGCGGGGATAAAACTTTTTTATTTTCTAAAAACCTAGATAAGTCTTTTTGAAGGTTAAACCCCATGTGACAAGTGGTTTTAAGAAATCTATGTGCTCAAAACCACCTTCCCATTTTCCTATAAAATGGCACTTTGGGGTCACCATTTGGTGTGAAAATATTTCTTTCCATTTATCTTACATAATTCCATATTTACATTCTTGTTTTGATGCCTGTGATTGAGATACTCTTAATTTCTAACCCATCAGTGTGAGGTTTTGAGTGTGTGACTTGTTTTGTTCTGATTGGGAAGAATAAGAATCCATTTCATAACCACCTTATTGAGATTTCAATATTATTTGTAATCTCTTATTCCATACATAAGTTTTGTACCTTGACAATATGACTGTTACGTTAAGCTTTGGTTCTTTAATCATTGAAATAAAATCTTAGGAATTAATCAGGATTCCAATTAATTTCAACCAAGAAATTAATCCAAAGATAAATGAATATCTATTAAAAATGAACTTGAAATATGTGTAGTGAATCACAATTAACCCTTTTATCTCATATTTTTCAAAATCCATTTGGTTTCTCAACTTTTATTCTTTCAATTAAGTAATTTCATCCTACAAATATTTTCAAAACCACCCCATATTTTAGTAATTACTATTAAAAATGCACACTCTAAACCCACCAACATTCCTTTAGAGATGACCTAGGGTATTCCCTAGACAATAAATCAACCTTAAAATCATAATCAAATTGATTTTTCATGACAGCGTGTTCAAGTTACGCAAAAGATTTTGATTTGCGCGTAAGCTAACAAAGTTGCGCGTAAGATTTGAGTTGCATGTAAGTTTGATGTTCCGCGCAAGGGGTTTTTTGTGACAAAAGTGTAATCTTGTGTGCAAGTAATTAAAGTTCTGCACAAGACACAGTAAGTGTTGAATGAAATATTTGAGGTTTCCCAGTAATACTACGGTAAAGTTGCATTCATCAATGGATGAATGTGGAATGTCAATAGAGCATCTACATACAATGGGGGATTCATTCATTTAAGATAATGAAGGGACCTAAAAGTCTATAAACTATTAGTGGATCTTCTGAAGAAGAAGTGAGAAAACGTTAGTATAGATAGTAGTGATCCTTCAAATTGTAATTAGTTTTAAACCAGGAGGGATAGTGATTCTGATCCGAACATTGTAAATAGTAGTACGATTTTAGTGGATTTGGTACATCGACGCGTTGATGGTGTATTCTCATTGGACGTAACCTAGTGAGGGTGAACAAAATAAAATTGTTTTCTTTTATATATTTTAAGATCAGTACATTCTATGAAACTAGAAGAAGAGAGAAGATATTTTTTTCTAACAATGAAATAAGATCAAAGGGGCAGTTGTTTTAATATGTCCTACACTGCTTCACCCCCACCCCCCTCAGGGTATCTAGCCTAGTGGAACTAACAGGTGGGTGGAGGTAATCCCCTCAAAGATTTCAAGACCCAGTCAATGATATTGTTTGTGAAGTCATATGCCATCCACTGATTTTGGATTCCTCACACTATTCTCACTGACAAAGTAGCCAACTTTCATGTTGTTGAGCATATCAAGTTGTATGTAAAGTAAAAAATATTGACCAATTATACTTCCCACTACCATGCATAAGAAAATAATAATATTTAGGAACTCAATAAGTACCTTATAAAATCTTACAGAACATAGAAGGTCATAATAAGAATATTTGACCCAATAATCTCTCTAGTTCCCTCTGGGTATATCATATAATGACTAAAAACTGTACCTAACCAGCCACATACTCTCTATTGTTTGAGATTGAAGTGGTTATACCTATAGAGGTTCAAATATCATTGTTTCATATAACCATTTATGATAATAAAATGCTGGATAAGAGATCATAAGTCCAGTCATCCAATTTATAATCTCTTAATGAAAATATAATTCATTCATTTCATTACCTGGAATGACATAAAAATAGGGTAGTGAGAGTATTCGAAAAAAGGTCTTCCTCCACTCATTAATTTGGGGTGATATGTTACTTGATCTTAGGATAACCATGATACCCATAAATACTCCATTAAAATGTGAACTCAAATGGGAAGTACCTTACGTCATTTATAAGGTCTAGTCCAGTAGCGCACTCTCATTGATCACCATAGATGGGGAGCACATCGCACCTCTCACCAACACCAGGTTCCTCAAGAAGTATTTCTCTTCATTGCCTAGTCTAAGTTGTGAGACATTAAACTAAAAATACCAATATCCTAAGAACATGACATTAAACTATAGACTTACTCCATGTGATAGACACATGATACCACATATAATAAATGTGATATGATCTAAAAGGAACTTCCTCAAAAACATTATGTTAAAATATATCCATACCCTATGTAATAAACATGGGATGCCTTGTATTAAAAATATGATATGACTCAACATCCTCACTAGAGTGGATGTTACCCTTCCATCTTTGGTCTCCAACCATGACACATTCTAGAACTACTAGTGGCTTGATTCCCAGTTCCAATGGGATATATACTGATGTCTATACCCTTAGTCTTCAATACCAGCCACAATTACCCTAGAGTGTGATCATATTTTCTAGAATTAGGCCTGTATAGCATCTTTTCATGTTAGGAATCCTATTTTTAGCTATGAAATCCCCTCCCCCACCATCACTATAGGTCTATGTTCTAACCTCATGGCATAAAATTGTATGACATCATCTTGGGTATGTGACACTAAAATATAGTTTACCCTATGTGAAAATAATAGGATACCTTCAATGATAGGCATGACATGCCTTATGTTTCAAATGTAATATTCCTCATGTAGTTATCATGAGATGGTCCCCAAATAATCTCAATGGGCCTCCTCATTAGTTGTAAGCCCCAATCATATTCCTAATCCCACTTTCTAGTCAAGAAACCCCTATATATATCCCTACTAATCCCTAATGATCAAGGGCCTCCTCCTAAGGTGTAAGACCAAATCATACTCTTCTAGCCTATCAATGAGAAAAAATTACCTCATGACCTGACATGAGGACGAAACAATGGGAATCCCACATGTGAAATCCCAAATATTTCCTCATTTATCTTAAAAATACCTAGGGTGTAAGCAAATGATGGGATGCTTAATGCATAAGCCTTGTGACCTCCTCCTCCATGCACATGCTGTTAAACTATAATCATACCCCATGAAATGACTATGGTATGCCCTGTATGATGTGAAAAGGATACCTCATTTAATGACTTGAAATGCTTTATGACATGAGCATGAGTTGATAATCTATCCTCTAGGAAAATTCAATGTGTAATACCTTGATCACATTATCTTCTCTCCTCTATAAAAAATGTCATCGCCATATGAAATTAAGCATCATGTTTAACATATATGTCTCGTGACATTAAACTGCATGGTCCAAATCCCTATCGTATGATGTAAAACCATGTGATAACCTAATCCCCACTTGATAAGGTACCCTCTTTTGTGGAATATATCATCTACTGTACCATGTTATAAAACTGCTTGTGGCTTGATTTCTAATTCCATGGGATACATAGTGATGCCCAAATATCATATGTTAGGCCCAACCTAACAACCAACTTATTATATGGTCCTTACCCCTTGAGAAAATGTTCAATATTCACCTATCGATATGGTCATCCAGTATATCTGAGCACATTGTGGAATATCCCCTAGAGTGTTTAACTTCCACCCCAAGCTTCTTGATATTTTCACTTTCACACTTCATGCCTTCCCCAATTCAGATCCTCATCACCCTCCCAATCTAAATAGGCTCCATAATGGTAATGGTTCTTGAACATGATGTCTCATCTACACTTTTAGAAAAACTATTTATAACATCACAATTTTCACATTGGTTATTTAGAACTGACATGAAAATCTAGGAATATTAAAATTTTATGTCTTTTTTCCATTAACCATGGTGGAAAAGGAACTTTCACATAAATTTTCATATAACCGATGTAAAAATGGGTATTTTCTACAATTTTACATCGAGTAAATGATAGGACCAATATGAAAGATCTATTTCTTGTTTTGGTTATATTATAACCGACATGAAAACCTGTATTTTCACATCGGTTATAATATAACCGCCATAAAAAATATTTTAATAATTTATGATTCAATGGATTTTTCATTAAACGGTTTTCTATTATCATGATGTATGTGTTGTTTCTCTCTATCCCAAGCCACAAATCTCTCATTTCTTCGATATAGTGGTCCAATATCACATTATTATCATAATAAATCCCTATGTTTCATCAGCCTCATGATACAAATCAAAGATAGATCTGAAATAATCCTCATATATTTTTGTTTCTCTCTTTTAAATCATTCATTATCTTGGAATCTCTAACTGAATATTGTTAGATCAATCTGACTTCATTATCAAATTACCATCTTCATACGTGGGTTTTTTCAACATCATCATTTCTCGTTTGATTCAATATTTTCTCATCCCCAAATAGCTCTCCTAAGGGTTTGAATATCTTTTATAATGTGTTAATTAGTGGTTCTTGATTTTATTTATAGTATGAATTAATTATTCCTATTAAATATATTTTTCCTTGTTTGGATTACTTTAAAATTACTTTATAGTATATTTCATGATAAGGAGTATTCCCTAGGAGATAAAATAGGTGGATATTGTGTGTTTAAACATTGTCATTTAGGTTGATGAGTTGGGTTTAAAATTTATCAGGTGTTGATATCATAGTGGGTTCATTTTAGTTTTAATAAAGTTGGTTCATACGAGAGTTGAAAAATTCGATTTCATGTAATTGTACATCAGAATATGGGTTTCGTAATGGGTTTTCTAGTGCATGTTTTTTAGATATGGCATTTGTGTATTGTAGAATGGAATGGTATTTTTTGTTAAAACTAATTGGGGATTCAAAACTGGTAATTTGTAGTGAAAATATTTGATAATGGATGATCAAGAGTAAGTGGATCTTCACAGATGATTCTTATTGATGATAATACCTATGGTGTGGAGTTTAATATGGGGCAAGTCATTACAGGTTAATCAATTTAGTGATATTGAATTCCTTTTGTGGAATTAAGGGTGATTTGGTAAATGAGACTCATATGAGAATTTTGATACTATAAACATATTTAGGTGGTGTATTTATGCATGGTCACGTGTTTCAATGGTACTCTAGGGAATTGAAAAAGGGTTGAATGGATGGTGGGTCTACTTTTTAAAGTATCAGACCAACCGGGTACTCAGTTTGGGAATACTAAGTACCATATGAAGTACCATGAAGCAAGGTTTATTGTGATTTTTTTTAAATAAGACTAAATTTATGATTTTAATATATATATATAATTACCAAATAGAATAAATTTTTTATTTTTATAAATAATCAACTATTAATTAGTTGTTCTCATTCTATATATTTTTTTATGGATATTATTTTATGTATATAATTGTCCATGTTTTTTAATAATTTCCTAAGGTTATATTTAATTAGTTTTACTTGAGAAATTTTTGAAATGAATCTATTTTTTAATTCCTTCCGTATGACTGAATTTTCTCATCAAAATATTCTATTTTCCTTTTAATGATTCAATTATAAATTTTCTATATTTTTTTATGCCATTTATAAACTCAATATTTTATAAATTACTCCCTTTGTTTTTTATATTTATTTTTGATATTTTTTATAGATAATAATGAATCAAAGATGGATTAATGGACCAAGAATATTTTCTGAATATGAGGTAGGTGTTGATGCTTTTTTGGAAATTTTAAAATGAAATGTTCCAAAGAACGACATCTTTTTCTTTCCATGGCTGAAATGTTTAAATTCAAAGAATTTTGAAAGAATAGAGATCAAAGATCATTTAATTTTTCAAGGTTTTAATTCGAGTTACAACCCTTGGATTTTTTATAGTGAAACTAGGTATAATTTTAGATCTATTGATGATGGTACTTTAAAATATGATAATTAGGATCAACTTGATGAAAGGATTCATGATATAGAAGTAGAGGAAAATAAGAAACAACTGAAAATTGAGGGTTTATATGGTGATGCCAAAAAAACCATTGTATCTGAGTTGTAAGGAATATATTATTTTATCAGCGATGTTAATATTGATTGACCTGAAGGAAAAAACATGGATGGAGTGACAAGAGTTTTACAGAGCAGCTACAATTGTTGAAATACATTCTTCCTATAGAAAAAGATCTTCCAAATTCACATTATAAGGCCCATAAAATATTATTCCAGATGGTATTGGGGTACAAGAAAATATGTATCTTCTCGAATGAATATCTGTTATATAGGAAAGAATACAAATTTCTGTCAGAGTGTCCTAAAAGTGGGACATCACAGTATAATTTGAAAAAAAAATCACAGGCTGATTTAGAAGTTACAAAGACCACTACCAAGGAATTGTGGTATATTCCTACAATTCCTCATTTGAAATTTTTATTTTCTAATTCAAAAGATTCAAAAAGGTTAATATGGAAAGCTTATGAGTGGATATGTGACGGAAAAATATGTTATCGAACTGATTTTCCATAGTGGAAGAAAATTGATCATCGGTTTCCTATATTTGAAAATGAAGTTAGAAATCCTAGACTTGTACTATGCATAGATGGAATGAATCCAAATCGAAGCCTTAGTAGCACATGTAACCCCCCAAACTTTCATGGTATGTTTACCTTTGAATAATGCAATAGATTGCATTGCATGCAACATGGAGTTTTAACACACCATGACCAATGAAACTAGTCGTTATGAATAGTAATACCAAATTTTGAAATTTTATAAAAAAAATTTTCAAAATGGACTTCATTTTTGAATTCAGAATATTGAAATTATATTATGGTGAATATTTGATATTTTTCTGAAAATATTCAATTTTTGATGAATAGTGAAAAACACTGCGTTATTGGTTAAAACTGACTTTTTATTTAAATACATAATTATTTTATTTTAATTTATTTTAGGTCAAAATAGATACATAATACTTATATAAGTTCAATGTAATTCATTAGAGTAATTTTATAATAAGTTTAGATATATAAAAATTTTGTTGAACTTTTTACCGTCTTTTTACCCACCTCCTAAGAGCGTTTGCAAATTTTTATAAAATATAATTTTACCACTTCTATTAGTTGATTTTAAAAAATCCAAGAGACATGGTTAATATTATTAAGTAAAATGTGTTTCAAAAAGATAAAAAAATAATATTTGGTGAATAGTAATTTTTGACTTTTATTTAGCACGGTTAAAAGTAAATAAGGTAACTATGGGTAAAAATGATATCATAGTTACCCTAACACAAGTCCAAATTCTATTGTATAAGAATATTTCGACCAAAAACATCCTTAAGAATAAAATATGATCCAATTTGATCCTCTTTGATTATATTAGGACATTTGTATTATTTTATTTAAAGAAGAGTTAAAAGAGTTAAATTCAAAGTTTAATAACTAAACCATTTTTAATATAGGGTTACACATAAGATAAATTAGACTATAATTATTCATTAGAAATAAATAAAATCCTACGTAATGGTATTTTATTTCTAATTTTTAGAAGTTAAATAATTTTATTTATTTATTACACAATCATGATGCAATAATTACCTTATTAATGAATGATTAAAATAATTGATATTATAAATATCAAAATAAATGTAATTTGAGAATTTAGATGAATTACAATAATTTTTTAGTTAATATTACATGTTAGGGTTGATTATATAATTTTTTTTCGAAGTAATCATGCTGTTATGATTTTCAAAAAAAACAAATACTAAATAGTGTCAAAATTGACGTAATTGAATTTTTAAAACAAATACTATATTATTAATTGATATAATATTAATAGAAATATAAATTTTGCCAAAATACTTATATAAAGTTATATATATATTAATAATTAACCACTTTGGGTTCTCATGGTTGTTTATAGTATGTTTATTAACCATATAATATAAAAATACAAAGAGACATGGTAAATGTCAAACTATTTAACTAAGAGTTAAATCTAAAAGATAATGTTAATATGGTGACCTAAACCTATCTAAAACCTATTGGTTGAGAGGTTTTAGATATATACCCACCTTATCCTCTAAATAAATTATTTTGGAGCCATTAGAAACCGAAAATGATTTTATTATAAATTATTATATCAAGCTTTTCCAAAAGTAACCCTCACCTCTCTTATAAAAGGGCACTTCCCCATCTCTCAAAATCACACCTCCAAATCCATTTGGATCAGGCCACCTCTACCTAAATATCTTCCCAAATTTACTCCATTCATTCTAGAGGCCTTAATTTGGTCAGTGATCCAACTTAAGGATCCCTTTTGATCAAATCAAAAGGGAGAACCCGAAAAAGAGGTAAATATTTCATCACCTCTTTCACGTTCTTTTCTTCTTACACTTCCTCTTTCTTTGTGGTTTCCATTATAAATTAATAAATCCAGTATATTATATATACTGTGATGTTATTATAAAAATTTTACAACCATATTCATTATTCTATCCATCATATGAATGACAAATTCACCATACGTGCGTACGTAAGGCTTACCGTCTCCACGTCATGGTGTAGTTTGTTATTCAAACACTTCATTATTTGGATGGGTATAATAATAAGTATAACTTATTTAAATAATAAATATAACATGATAATGATTCAGTATATATGATATACTATCCTATTACATACAATTTCACCATCAATATAATGATATTCTCACTCGTGCGTATGTACGGATTACCGTCTCCACGAATGTGATGAGATTCATTTCCCCATCGTAATCATTCAAGAATAATATTATTTTTATGATTTAAAATAATGTTTATGAACATAATATCATTCATTATATGAATCAAATTAATCCTATCCATAAGAAACATGGCTTACATTACCAAGCATATAATGGAAAATGAATCAGTTTACACCCGAAACGATGATACTATTAAAATATTATTAACAAAGCAATATTAGAGGATCATATATGATATCATATTTTGTATATATTTCTTGTATAATTTAATAAAAAAAATTAACTATTATATAAGAGGTTAAAATACCATCAACTAAGTAAAATTACAAGGTAAGGTTTAATTTCACAATCTCTTTATTATCCGAGGTTGTTTTTACGTAAGTATCTACTGGGACCTCTTCATCATCCACATCCATGTTTTATTAAAAATGTTTTTCAAAATTTTTTTTACTATTTATTAGACTATGGGTTAAAGTCATTTATACCCTTATTTTACCTTATATGTTTTGAAAGGAATCTTTTTTTCATTTTCCAAACAAGGTACTTTATGACCATTTCGACAAAATTAACGTAAGAATGTTTTTTTTAACTTATACGAAGGGTGCAACTATTTTCCACCATTATAACATCATCGAAGCTTCCCTTACAATCTTATAATAATATTTTCAAAGTAAATGTTTTATTTTATAATTATGTGACTCTTAAATGGTTTCAAAATATAAAGAGGTATTTCTTTCAAATAGTTTTCATTTCATCAATGTCAACATCCTTTGATGGATTTTAAACTTGTTCGAAGTTGATTTATTATGATACAGATCTTCCATATTGTATTGAAGGTTTTGTGATATGTTTGACTATGGATGTGTAATTTTTATACCATTCATGGTTTACGGTTAAGGTATTGACATTTTTAATACTAGTTTTAATACGAATTTTTATGTTATGTTTCAACCTCTTCATATGGGGAATGTATTGGACTTAGTATGTGATAGGTGGAGCCCGCTATAGCTTCTCGGTGCATCGATAGGTCTCATGAGACAATTAGATATGGAATTGTAGGAGGACTTTCCCAATTTAATATATCGTTCTGGACGAGGCCTAAATCATTTTTAGACACCTTGTCTGAGGTCTTGACAAGATGTTTCAGAATGTCCGACATTATACATTCCATCACTATGAAAGTAATAATGATGGTTCATGTGGTTATTCAACTTGTAGAATACCCATGACTATGTTTTATTATGGAATTATTTACTCAGCTCATTATCCTGCCATAAAGTGTTCATGCTTATTGTTTGTGAAATCATGTGTTTCAAATTATTCATCATGCCTAATGTTTATGTTATCTTCTGTTGTATTGCTTACCCATACTGAGCGTTTGAGATCACCCCTTTCTTATGTTTCATTTTCCCAGGATATGAAGAAGTTAGTTTTGAGTCACTTGAAGGCATAATCTAGGAGTCTTGGATGTATCTAATGGAATAAATTAGTGTTATATTTATTTTCAAGTTGTAATTTTGAACTTATGTATGTATCTTGTTTCCAATAATACTAAACTGATCGGTATTTCAAGACATGATTCCTTATATCATGCCAATGTTATGTAATAAAGCATTGACTCTGGTTTATTGGGTTCGGGGCATTACAACACACATAGTTCATGGAATATTTTATTAGTAATTTACAAATTATCTCTTGAATTTTGTATGAATCAAAAATATTTCATGTCGAGTTTAATAATCTCTGGACCAAAAGAGAACATAAATGATATTGACATTTTCTTGTCACCATTAATTGATGATTTGAAATTGTTATGGGAGGAAGATATATTGGTGAATGAATCTAATAAAATGGAATATTTTCAAATGCATGTAATGATTATGTTAACTATAAATGAATTCCCAACATATGGAAATTTCTCTAGATATAGTGTTATGGGGTATAAATCTTGTCCAATTTGTGAACAATAGACATCATATTATCAACTGATTCATGGGAGAAAAACAGTATACATGGATCATTGGTTTTTTTCATTTGGATCACATTTATATATTATTAATAAATGAATTAAATGGATCAAATGAATTTGATATTACTCCAAAACCTTTATCCACTGATCAATATTTTTAGAGGGCACAAAAAATTGATGTCACATTCGATAAGACACCTAAATCTGGTAATGATTGAAATATTTGGAAGAAATGGTCAATATTTTTTAAGCTACCATACTGAAGATATCATGAGATGAAATATAACATTGATTTATTCACTTAGATAAGAATATATATGAAATTTTGATTAGAACATTATTAGATATTAAAGCAAATACTAAATATGGGTTGAATGTATGAATGAATTTACTCTCAATGGGAATACATTTGGTGTTTTCTCCTACTCTTGATGGAAGGAAAGAATTCCTACCCCCATATTTTCATACCTTATCCAAGAGGTAGAAAATTATGTTTTTTCAATGTCTTCATGATATCAAAGTTCCACATGTTTATTCTTAAAATGTAATGAATTTTATGTCTTTAAAGGATTTTATGTTGACCAGTATGAAATATCATGAATTTCATGTCATGATGCAATAACTTCTACCAGTTGCAATGCATGGAATATTTCCCACCTGTGTTAAAATGACTATCATAAAGGTGTTTTATTTTTTTAATTCAATTTTTAATATTTTTATTAATTAGAATGCTTTAAAAACACTTTGGGGAACAAATTGGTTTTAATACTTTTTCCATTGGAAAGGTATTTTCCTCCATATTTTTAAGATATCATGGTGAATTTAATGGTTCATTTGGTGAGAGAAATAAATCTTTTTAGACCTGTATATCAATGTTGGGTGTATCATTTTTAATGGTATATTAAGATATTGAAGGGTTATGTTAAGAATACATACTGACCTGAAGCATCCATTATTGAGAAGTATATTTCTGAGGAGGTTATACAGATTTTTAAAAGCTATTTATTTGATGTGTAGCACATTGGTTTGCCTACATATTACCATGAATGAGTTAATTATGGGGGAAAGTGGATTTGTGGAATGAAAGTCAAATTGTTGATAATTGATAAAATAAAGAAGGTACATTCACATATATTTTAATAACACTGATGATGCTCAACCATATATAACATTTTATATTAATGAATTGAAACAATGTTATCTATATAAGAAAGATATGTGAATTTTGAATGAGCATAACAAAACTGTTTTTCCATGGTTTAAAGAGACAATTCTTGGTAAACTAGATACATTAAAAACATTGGTATGGTTTGTGGGAGGTCTAACATTACATTTGATAACATGGTCTGGGTATGAAATTAATGGATATACTTTTCATATGAATGATCAAGGTAACAAAAGTGTGATTCCGAATAGTAATGTGTTGGTGTTCGTAGAAGCAATGAATTTTTCAAGTGCCAAAGAAAAAAACCAATCATCATGTCAACTGCATATTATGGAGTGATTGAAGAAATATGAGAGTTTTATTACATTAAATTTTAAGTTATACTATTAAGTGTAAATGGATTACCAGTAACAAAAGTGTCTGATATGATGAATTTGGAATGACACTAGTCAATCTAAATAACTTTTAATACACAAATGATAATTTTATAATTGAAACAAATGAAAAAAATTATATATTATTGATCAATTTTATATGTAGTTATCTATTGTTTTATAATGAAAAAAAAAGTACATTGGCGATGATTAACATGATGAAGATGTTGATTTATGTGAGAACCCTACTTCCATGGAACGATTAACAAATAATATTTATGAGCATGTTTTAGACATGGTTTGTATCATATAGAATGATCATGATGAAGGAATTTTGGAACAAAATCTTTAGTACATTCATTAAATTATAGGTAACATATTTTTAATTATGGTTTAATTTTTTAAATTTCATAAGTTAGATCTTTTAATTTGATTTTCTTTATTAAAACACATATTATAACTAATAAGTTAAATTGTTTGTTTATATAATTTAGTTTTGTCTAGTTTTCCATGTTTACCCTTACGTGACTTATCTATTAATTTATTATTTTTAAACCCAACTATTTTAAATTTAACATTTTAAATAAAAAATAAATATATTTTATAATATTATAATATAAAAAAACTTTTTATTGTTAAAATGATTTATCAACTTGGTGAATTTTTACTATGAAATCTCATATATCCTTAATATTGTATAGTTTTCATGCATTTTTTTCATTTAATATCTCATTAATATTGTTATCATTTTAGTTAACTATTAAAAAATATTAATAAAAATGTGTTATGATTAATTTAGTTTACTTTTTGTTTGATAATTTTTTATTTTTTATTTACATTTGTATGTAATTTTTGGATTTGAATATTTTTGTACTAATTAATGTTTTTTTATTTGTAGGATAATGATAGATTGATCCTCTAATCCACAACATATTTTTGGGGATGATGATATTCATTCCTCTAGGGAGGAATGATCAAATACTTCTGTTAATGAACCTCCTCATCCTTATTTACAAGAAACATCTACTTCCACCGGAGAAAAAAAGAGTTTGAGGGTTGGTAATTGTGTCACCACATGTTTACCAAAATTAATAGTTTCTCGTATCCAAGAATAGAGGATACTAATATAATTATATGGTAATTATATTCCAATAGGTCCACATTCAAACCAATTCAATACTTTTGTATCAATACAGGATAAAATAAAATTTAGTATTTTTTTATGATTGGTGAAGTGTTGAAAAAGGGACATTATCACAATTGTGGGAGACCGTTTTGGTATGGTTGTTTGTTATTATATTAATTATCTTGAAATTATTATAGTAATATATTTTTTACCCTTATTATCAAATAACATATGATATACATAACATTGGAGGAGTTAGTAGGAAAGGTTTATCATTTGATGCAAGGAGATGGATGGATTTTAAATGATCCCTCACATCACAGTTCATTTTTGGGAATTGACAGCATGAAAATCAATGTGATATATATCCATTTTTAAATGAAGATACATGGAAGAAATTTGTTAAAATTAGATGACAAGAAGATATTTTGGTAAGTGTAATGTTACATTTTTTGATGTTTTTCTATATTAATGACCATGTTAATGATTTATTTATTCTTAATTATTAATTTATAGTAATCAAGGAGGTCTCATTAGGAGATTGAAAATAGAAATGTTTACCATCATATGTTATCTTGGGGAGGGTATACGTTATTGGAGGAACACATTCTAGAGGAAAACTGCATAATCTGAGAGCTGATTCATCAGGGTCTGTAGAGGTCCCCCCACCCACTAGACAAGAAAAATATAAGAGGGATTGAATGAGAAAAAAATGATAATATCTTATAGAAGAGTCAATATTTGTAGATTATAATATTATAAGATATTTATTTATTTATTGAAGTTAAATCAACTCTTTATATATTGTTATTACTAGCAGATTTTTTCAAATATTCCATATAGGATTCTCTTGAGGAGAAGAGCACATAGGGGGCTTTATTTTTTAGGGTAGAAAGGATATTTTAGCTACAATATTTGGAAATCCTGAACACCCAGATCATTTATGGGGATACCCGACATGTGTATTGGTAAGAAAAGTGTTTCCATGTTCAGAAGCTTCTTTAAAAAGAATGTTTATAAAAAATAGAATCTTTGGAAGCCAAATTTCAGGACATTCGAGTGATGATGGGGGACATGATAAGGGCTTCGGTACATATGATTTTTGTAGACATTTGAGGATAGTTTAGGAATATCAATACAACTCCTCAACATATTCTAGCAGATCTCACTCCTCCTCTTTATCTTACTCACACATCTATGTTTCCAGATCCCACTCATTATTATCCAACCCCTACACCCCCTCCCCCACATCTTCCAAGTTACTATGAGTTATATATTTATTATCCTCATCATATTATTTCATATAGGATGATATATTATATTAGTGAAACCATTCATCATCATCAGATTAAGATATACCATAATAGGTTCACTATATAAGATATTATATATAGATTAGAAAAAATATCATGTCCTACAGATGAGGTGAGTACATTTGGACAAAGTATCATTCATTTTATAGTTTTTCCATACAGACCACTTTGACATATTACCATAGAGGTATGTATAAATGTTATATTTTATTTAATTTTGTTATTAAATTTGTTTTCTCATTTTAAATAATATATATTTATCTAATTTTTAAGAAGAATACTTTAAAGGTAATGAAATAATTTATAGACAACAAAAAATTCAAAGTGTTATGACATCAGATACAGATTCACCCAGTCTTGATATATTTTCAGCATACTCACATTTATTATTGGGAGTATATGAGAATAAAATTTAAAATTATGTCTGTGGGTGTGAAATGACTATGGGGGTTTTTAAAATTGATACCATAGAACTTGTAGCTAGATATAAATTGGGCATCAACGCGATGAAATTTTTTTCCATGTAAGTCGATTAACAAGACTTTTCCATTTCTTTAATTTATTGAAAATTTAAAATTATGTATGATTTGTATTACGTATCTATATAAAATTTTTACATAGAATGACAAGAATAATGTATATGGATTTATAGACCCCATTTTATTTCTCATATAGCTTTGATAATGAATGATGTTGAATGAACAGTTTATACAACTGAAATATTTCAAAAGAATGTCATCATTCAATGTTCGATGTTTCCATTTCTCAAAGAGTATGGAATATTTTTTCTTGAAAAGTATTATATATCACTTAACATATTAACAACCCATATTAAATTTTCTTTTATATTAGTATTCATTAAATTATGGGTGTTTTTTCTAAGAGATGAGATATTTTACTGGCTATAATCTATCCATAGTGAAGTGAGAGAAAGTTTTCAGAATGTATTGAACATGTAATTTTAATTATATTAATACTTATTTATATTATAATGAATAAAATTTATTTTATCCATAATATTTTCAATTAGGGCATAGAATTTATTTTGATAGACGATAAGAAATAAGTGATTCATGGTCAAATTTGTAAAAGATAAGGTGAATTTTTATTTAAAATTACTAAATTTTGGATATATTAATTAAAATGTTATTTTGAATTAAAATCTATTTAAAATAGTGTCATAAACAAGAATGTTGAAATGAATGTGGATATTGTGTTTTAAGATTCATGTATGAAATACTTTCAACTGGGATAGTTAAAAATTTTCATAAGGTTCCATTTATTTATAAATCTTTCATTAATATTTCATATATTTTATTGAAAAGTCAAGTAAAATGATTTCTGAATTATTTTGTATCTGTTTTCTGAATCATAGCTATATAGTACAGAGGATTTAATAAATTTACCAATTTAATGGGGTAATCATTTTATAGGTTTGCTTGATTTTTATTTTATTTTCAATATACATTGTAAATTTGAAAGTTCGATTGTAAGTGTCTTTTGTGAGTTTTATGCTACCTTTTCTATTATTCTCTTGATTTTGACTACTATTTTTGTAGAGGATGAATAAATTACCAATTTAAAAAAATCACATCATTTATTTGATAACCAATGTGAAAAATAAATCACCCTAGTGTTTTTCACATCATTTATCCAATAACCAATGTGGAAAATCGATAATAGATATTAATTTCTAACATCATTTTTAGTTAACCAATGTAAAAAAAGTTATTCACTACATCCCCTATAATAACGTTTCTCAATAACCAATGTGAAAAGGCATAAAAACCAATGTGAAAAATCCTTTATGCACTAGTGTGGGTATATGCCTCAAAGGATTCCCAATAATGGATGATAGTTCTTGGTATTCGAATATGGTCAATGATTAATCCTTTATTTATTCACCCCATCCCTAACCAGTGATTTTCTATGAAATGTGTTTCAAACATAGTCAATAGTCATACCCCACCAATTATTCATCCATTTCATGGTCCAAATCTTGAGAGTCAAAATTTACCTTCCTTTCCACTTCTCCTAGTTCTGGAGGAATTTTAACACCCTCGGTGTTATTTACACATTTTTTTGAACATAATGACCAGAAATTCAGCATCATTGGAGATTTAACAAGTAAATTTTTCCCCTTTATAATGATTCCCTTGAAAAAATGGGAACTCTCTACCACTCCATTTTCTCACATGGATCATGGATCTCATGTACTTAAGTGTTGTGGCGGAGTCTTCCTCAAGCATGGTCGATACAAGTAGATATTACCAAAATGGAATTCCACGCATCCAAATGAACTGAAATTTATTACCTTTAACTAGTATCTTTGGTCTATGATTCATGAAATTAAACTATGTGAAACTTTCCTTAGGGATCTTTCATGTGGAACTAGACCTCTTTGGATCTCTTTTCTTGTTGGTTCACTACTCCTACATATCAAGAAACCCTCCTTTAAATGAAAACTTAATGGGTATAATCATCAAATCATTATACTATTTTCAAGCTTTCAATCCATGAACCATGACTCTAAACTTGTAGCATCCCCTTTATTGTCTTAATTTAACCACCTTAAACCGTGTATCTAGTCTCTTTTTGTATGGATTTTAAACTATAGAGTCATCTTCTCATCCATTATCGATAGCATATTACCCATTTTTTGGCATTTTTCTCATACCATGTTGTATTCTAGAACTATGTGTGGCTTGATTCCTAGTGTTATTGAATATGTAGTGAATCATAGACCCCCTATATCTATTCCAACTATAAATACAACCATCATGTGAGACCATGTTTTCCAACACTTGTCCCCCTAGCACTCTACCTTCAACATCCATGTTAGAAACTAGTGGTCAAAACTATATCACTATCCCTCATGTAGCCCAAGAATAATGACCTTAAACTATGTATGTATTATAATAGAATCTTATGTGTAACTAAGCCTCCTTATCCCTATTTTAACATTGATTTATCACTATTTTATTAAACAAAAACTTCTTTAAGACACGCTCCCATTTTTGTTCTAAACTATATGACCTTAAACTAAGAGATTAGGTCTAAACATCATGATTTTAAACTGTATTCAGTCACCCATACATATTCCCCTTTAAAATGAACCTCTCTATTTTGAATTGAATGACCCTAAACTACCCTAGAAAAGTGAAATATTTTTTTCAGGTTGAAAAACTCTAATGTCAATACGGGAGAAATTTGGACTTTCACAAGCTAGGTCACCCTTTGGATATGGGAAAAAATGATGGTGTGAAATAAAGACTTTAAAATATGATAGGACTCATCACCGACCATCGGAAAAGCTTGGTTGTGCTCACTAGACCCACTAGTTTAGGAGAAATTTAGGATCAAACCTCAAATCCTCCATTAATTCACATTGTTTTGTGTGTCTTAGTCACAAGATGTTAAACTATGATACATATTTCCTAAAAATATGTTGATAAACTATACAAACCCATTGTTAAAGCTATGTAACATTAAAATGAATCAATCACTAGTCCTCACCATATGACATTAAACTACATGTTCAATATCCTTATCTCAAGATGTTAAATTTCATTCCTCACATCCATATATAATTATTTAAAATTATGAATTATCTTATGCCCTCACCTAATAAGACCTTTTACCCCTTTGTTGATGGTTACCTTCTACACTGATTGAGTTCTATGGCCAGTTCTTGGAAACCAATTTGATGTTTCCCTTTGAATTTGAGTCTATATTTTTCTTAGAATGATATGCCCATAAATGTACTTAGAACCATGGCGGAATAATTTTGAGAGTGTTGAACTCTATATTAACATTACCTCAATTCACCTCAACACTTTGAGTCTTCATTTATTTGGATCCCCACCATCTTTAACTTTTGTAGGTGCATCCAAAATGAGATGGTAACTGAAAAAAATGGCTCACCTCCCATCCTAGGCACATTTCATGAAGTAATCTATATGAAAATATGAAAGTACTATTTTTATAACATGTTCAATGGTTGAACATCATTTTTATATCCCTATTATTGGTAGTATGATAGTAGATTTTTTTTAACACAGTTAGCAGTCATCCTATATTGGCATATGACTCCTTATGATCCAAGTCCTTGATTTCTCGATTCATGTCTTTCATCTTTTCTTTTCTTCTGGTAGAACCCAATGCCCCTAAAATTACCCTAATCAGGAATTTATGTACATTATGATACACTATGATAAAATTCCAATTTATCGGTGGTTTAAACCACTACTATATGGTTCTTTGATGGTTTCAAAAAAACACTGCTAAAATTGGTGTCGACATCCAACACGCGGTGGTTCTTTCCATTTAGTTGTGGTTTCTAGAAAGTTTCGTAGAATGCATATTTTTTAGTGGGTTTTTATGTTTTGGAAGCGGTTTTCATTTAAAAAAATAACGGCAATCTAGCAGTGGTTTTTAACGGCCGTTAAATTTTAAAATTTTTACTCAAAAAATACCACTAAAATGGATAAAACCACAACTAAGTAAAATTTTGTCATATTCAGTGGTGGTTTTTATGGATGACCTAAACAATACCATAATATAGCAGTGTTTTAAACCACCGTGATAAAAACCCATATCTAGTAGCGGTTTAAACCACTGTTAAATCATTAATTACAAGAAAAACAAGTTATAGGTTCTACAACCCCAGAACCTGTAGGCAGAACAAAATAACAATAACACTGAATATTTTACCAGATCCTCAAATATACAATTAATGTAAAAGGAAAATAACACATGCTAAAACTAAATAATCAACATACATTGATTCTCAACAAACCATAAAGAATCAATACATTGACCAAGAAAAACAATACATTGAAATAAATAATACAATTCTCAATACTATGAAAGAATCAAAAAGGAAAAAAACATTAAAATAATTAATAATACATAAATACATTGAAGGAATCAATACATTTAAAGAATAAATAATACATTTCTCAATAAATTGACATAATCAACACATTTCTCAATACATTGAAATAATCAATACATTTCTCAATACATTTCTCATTGAAATTACGTTAATTATCTAAACTATTACACAACACATTTATATGGAAAACATAAATTTAACATATTTAAAACTAGTTATAAATAATCAATGTACTTTCGTTAAAATGAGGATTCACATGATAAAACTAAATCCCCCAAAATTACAAACAAGATAAATTAATTTAATAATAAAGAAATAATTTTCAATATGAAACCATCCATCATGAGTGCCATTTTCATCAAAATGGCCATTAATGATTCATAATAAATAAAAAATGCTTATTGAAAATAGATTTCACCCTAAATATCCATAAATGGTCTAATATTCTACAATCATGGATTAAAACTGACTTGGATTTATACAACAGCTAAATACATTATGAAATCCTAGGACTTCCAACACAAATCCCACCCCTTGATGATATCACTAAAAAACAACATAAATGCCTCTATGTTCTTAGTCTGAATAAAATGTACATAGTCCCATTTAACCAATTACATCCCCATGGCCTATCCAATACCAACAATAAAGAGCTCAAAAATAGGTTCCATGCATAAATAGAGAAAAAAAATCTCCCAAAAGGTAGATCACCCAACACATCAAGATTGAGATCTAACCAAGAAGGTGAAAACAGGAGGATAATAATTGAACATAGGGTCATATATATAGGGGGTATCATATATGTTATAGGCTTGAGATACGATTTTATGGATAAGTGGTATTGGACCTTAGTTTGGTGAGAGATAACAAAGAACGGTCCTTGGTCAGTAGGACTGGGTCATGATGTGAGATTTGTAAAATGGTATTGAATTTCCTATAATGTTTTGGGTTAGATAGATATTAGGGTCCAGAAGAAAACCATGGGTTTTTGTGTCATGACTTGACCTATAGGGACCCTACTTGAGAAACTAGTAAGCTGAGAGTGACACCACATGTTCACCCCTAATAGTTGAAGGCCTAACGACAAGTAGAGACTAATAATATCACTGAAGTGGGAGGTTTTATCCTATTGTAGATGAACACACACACACTCACACTCAACTCTAATAAAATAAAATCTCTCAGTGTAAAAAAATTAATGTAATAACCTATTATAAATACATAATAATGAGATAGATAAATATACAAGAAAAGGGTAAAATACATGCCTAACCAATAAGAAGGAAAGTAGGTCCTAATCTAGAAACAACTGAAAGAGAAAAGAAAATGAGTTCCCAAGTCAATATCCCAATGTCTAACCACCAAACATGGTCATTTAATCTACTTTCTTCTAAGTTTTACAGATACTAGGTCCACTAATTTCACCATCTATCGGTTTTCTGTATAAGAAAAAATCATACATGCAAATCCCATGAAGGTGTAAGTATAAGCATACTTAGTAAGTCACCATGAAAAAAGTGGTAAATAGTATAATATAATAGTCATATCAATATATATGTAAAATAGATACAAGAAACTAAACATCTTATATGATCATAAAGAAATTTCAATCTCCATAGCCAGTTAAATCACAACAAATAGACACATGGTTATAAAACACATACATAGAGAACCCATTGTCCTGATCCAATCTAAAATATTAGAAAAGGATAAAAAATACCCACATTGGATGTTCTAATATAGGAAAAAAACCCTCCTCTAATCATTTCCCAATGATGAACTCTACTTACCACCACCTCCATCTCCATCTCAACTTCCTACTACTGGCACTAGTAAGATAATTATATTAAAAAGTAAACAATGTTTTATATTTATATTTAAACATAAAATCAATAAAAGTTTGTGAACTAAATGATTTTAAAGTTGTGTGGTTTACCTTTTCACCACAATTCATCACTGAAAAGTCAATGGGGGAAGATTCGGTCATCTGATGATATAAATTAGGGAACACTTTCTTCAAAATGGACATATCATCCCCCTATTCCACAATTGTGTTTTTCATAGAATAAATACTTCTATGAGAATCATGGGGAAGGGATTTACTAAAACCAGGTTTAGATTCACTTGAAATCCCCATTTTCCTTCCAATTATCTCATATGGTAATGGTCCCAAACTCATCTCGCGCACTCGACCAGGATGCTATGTCCTAAGGACTTTACCAATTGGGTCATCCTGGGAGACTGAGTAGGACTGTGTGGGATTGGCATCCCATAGTTCATTAATTTTTACCTATAAATCAAATATCAATCATATTAGACTCAATATATATTAACATAGTGACAACTTATAATAAATTATTATTTTTAAAAATCAATTTACACCCCAACTTCTTTAGAACGCTCATTAACAAAACTCCCATCAAATTTTTTATGAACATACAACCACACTTTTATTTGGGATGCTTGGTGGCCAAAAATCATTGAATGTATTAAATAAAGATAAATAAATAATTTAATATATTAAATAGATAAAATTTTCTAATAAATATTTAAACTAATGAAAAGATAACCAGATTTGATCAGCTTCTAGAAAAATGCATGTGAGGGGTGATTTTCTTAGATCAAATCGATGCATTATTTCTTGAAATATCCTAAAATAAATAAAATATAATTTAATATCAATGTTTTCAATTTAATCTCCTTTTCATATAAATTTATAAATGTAAAATGAGATTAATATAATAATATATATCTAAATACCATGTGCTTCTCATCAAGATGCCTATCAATGAAAAGTTTCCATTTCTCTCTAGGTACCTCATTGGGTACCTTATCATACATTTTTTGGGTTTTGAATGAAGTAAAATTGAATTTGGTCCATAATATTTATTTATAATCTTTCTATTTCTTACCCAAATGTTTCAATTTCCACTTTCATATTAGGATATCAACAACGATAAAGTAAAAAAACATCCGTATATGGAGATTTATTTTGAAAATATTAGAATTTAATGACATTCAATTAAACCATAATGTATTAAATTTACCTTTATTTTTAAATCAAAAACTTCATTTTTACAAGAGGAATGAATATGCCTCTAATAATTATATGTAATGGGAAGTGAAATAGGCTTTGCCACCAGCTGGCCTAGAATCTGGACAAGTAATCCTGAAGCATCATCTATAGGAACCCCATAAGAATCAAATGGGACAACTATCTTTTGTTCAGTCAGATTCCATACCTCTGAACATTTCATATTTTCTCTGTAGTATCATTTTTTTCATATTTTATGAAAAAAACAATAATAAGTATTAAAAAGTGCAATAAATATATTCATATTATAAAATTTACCTATAACAGTCACCATCCAATATCCCAGGGAATAACTAGATGTGGCGCCCTTCTCCCTCACTGCTATGGCTGTTGAATGGGAAGGCATCGAATGATTTGATGATGGGAAACTGACGGAGGGTGTGGGTGATGGTTCATGGTGACAGCGGATGGTATCTCCAATGTTGTAGGGAGGGATGCATATGGATCATCATCTATCTATATAGTCTATGGAACATCGATTGAGAGTTGAATGACATGAGTATAATGTTTCCTCCTTGGAATTTTTTTCATTTAATGAAATAAAATTATGTTCATAACATATATTTTGAAAAATTCCTATAGAAAAAAATAGAAATGATAACATATGCACAGTAATGACAAAAAAAATATACATAACAATTATAATGAATGACTACACAAATAACATAAGTGGTTGATAAATGAATGGACAACTTCACATAAAATCATTTTCTCCAATCATGTGGGTTTCCTACTCCATCATTACTTCATCTACTTAATCCACTATTGAAAGACTAATATTTTCAATATCATGATAGAAAAATAAGTATGCTTCTTACTGTTAATGGGATTCATTGTCAGAGGTTAACTCTTTCACTTCATCACCCATATCATATAAGTCTCTTTGTTTTTCATGAGAAATTACACTCCACCCATCATCCATGACATATTTCCTATAATATACCATTTTCTATGGTTATGATATGATATATGGATCACGAAGTTCATGGTCACAAACATCCATCAAGCGAGATAAGTTCACATAAGTAAATTGCAAGGAATCTCTTTTAGCACCACTGATAATATCCACCCAATTTATTTTGAATAACACAAATAAAAATGTACATGGTAGTTTAATTCGATAATATAAATAAACTTTATCTAGTATTACACTTTAGAAATTGTAAATATTCCACTATTCTGTGTTTTAAAACCCTCTTCTCGATCAACTGTACGAAATCTAAATCCATTCATGATGTAAGCATCAAACATTCTAGCTTGTTTTGGAGGACCATGAGAAAGAAACTTCAAATATTCTGACAACTATGCTCGAGTATCAATATTCATGTTCTGAAAAAATTAATATACATTATTAGTATTAAAAAATTAATTTATTAGCCTAATATCAATATTGATTGTAATAATAATGAACTTACACATCATAAAAACCATTCGGTAATCTCTTTATTAATATTTTTTTATATCGTTCTCATTTTGTGTTCGTCCTCTCATTCATCTCTTTTGCAGTATCGTCAAATCTTCAGTAAATGGATCTAAAATTTCACTATTCATCATCACATATCTATGTGCATATAATAATTCCATTTCTGTTAGTGTAACATTTGATCTCCTCCCAACTGATTGTCCAGTAATAGGAAATATTTTTGATATCCCATGTATTTCAGATTGATTTTATGTGTGACAAACATGAAAAACTCGATTGAATATTATCTAAATATCATACAAGTATTTAGAAAAAAATTATTAGATACTCCTCTTCCAAATAGCCTTCAGAAATAGAGGCGAACTTTATTTTTCACGTATGATTTTAAATTCCCAAGGTATCTGTGAAATAAAATAAAAAACATAATTTTGTATTTAATTAAGTGCCAAGAATTTTTTACTGAAAAAAAAACATATAAATAAAGTACCTCTTAAATGGATACATCCATTGATAATGTATGGGGAATCATAATTTAGCTTCCTCAACCAAATCCATAGTTAAATTCATCATGACAGTAAAGAATGATGGAGGAAATATCATCTCCATTGAAAAACAATTCAATACAAATCTCTCCTAAAGGTTGTCAAGATTAAATGGATGTAGAGTTTTCTCACATAGGTGTCTGAAAAATGTGTAGAATTAGAGTACAACAGTAGTAACCTTTTTAGGTAATAATGTACGCAATACCAATGAAAGTAACTGTTGTAACAGAATATGTGAATCATGTTTTTTAATCCTTGTAAACTATGTTGATTTAAGTCAACACACCTTGAAATGTTACTTGAATACCCATCAGATACCTTCACATGTTTTAAAATTATAACTATTATATCTTTATCCTTATATTTCATTGCAAAAATTTCCGAAGCATACTTTCCAATCTCATTTGTCCATAGATCACACTTTATGTTCATTAATTGTAAGTATTTCTGAGCATTGAGAATATCCTTTTACTTTCCATACTCATTAAGAAATGTGAAGATAAAATTTTCATAAAAATTATTCTCAATATGATTTGCATCAAGATTATTCCATAAAAATTTAAATTCCCAATATGAAAGTTCGAAAATTGTACTTTTTTTCTTCTATTTTTGCATTCTGATTTTACTTAACGATGCACTTCGAACTAGTTTCCCACTATCATTCCAATTATGCACCTTCCCCAATTCTATTTCAACATTTTCAAGTTGTTCCAATATTTTATATCCTATTAACAACTTTAGAGGTTGTCTATGATCAATGAAACCCTTGAATTTTGACTTGTTCATCCATAATCTATGAGATACATCAAGAAATATTCGATGACACAAGAAGAAAAATTTTCTACTGTAATGTATCCAATCAGGGTCAAAATCAAAGTTACAAACTAGTCAATCCAAACCCATGTATGTTTTCCGACCAGATAAATTCTCAAGTCCAAGGAAGTCACTTATTTTCCACATTATAGTAGCTTGCATTTTGAACATTGTTCTAGAAGATGCATCATATGTCTCAACATTTTTTCGCTATAACTTTTATAATTCTTCAATTAAAGGCTTCAAGTATACATCAATATCATTTCCAGACATATTTTTCTAGGAATAATCATCAAAATGATAAAAGGCATTTGTTTCAAACACATCCACAGAGGCATATTTTAATGGATCAAAACAACCAATCAGATGGTATAACTGGCACTCAAAGTCCCAAATGGGTTGAATCCATCAGTATAAAATCTCATTCAAACATTCCTAGGATCATATGAGAAATATGGATATAATTAATCAAATTTATTCCATGATTGTTAATCTCTTGGATGTCACATTAACCCATCATTGTTACTGTCTACAAAATTTCATTTCATGTGTTTGATGGTTTTCGATGACTTGAATAATATTTGAAAATGAGGATTTAAGGAAAATTAATGAAATAACTTTGTTGGTGTGATAATTTTATTATTCTTCATGGTAGTATGTTGATATAGACTTCCAACATTTCCCATTTATGTCCATCTATAAGAAGAACATTTTTTACAATCAGGTCTACTTGAATTTTCTCCCCAATAAAGCATACAATCATTGGGACACATGTGAATTTTTGTATAATTTAGACCTAGATTTTAAACACCTTTTTTCATATCATATAAAGAATTAAGGATATTTGCTTCATGAAATGAATCATGCAACAATTCCAATATCATGGAAATCACCTTATTTGTAATTCCACATAGGAATTTGATATGGTAGAAATTAAGCAAAAAAAATGTTTCGAATATTTCAAACATCAACTATACAACTCTTAATCTCTATCATCAACTAAACCATGAAACAAATCTATCTACTCAGTGAAATTTTCTCTTACATTAGTCTCCATAGAATCAAGAGGAGGATCCAATGATATTTTACAATATTAATCTTGTTCTCCTATAGTCTCAAAAACATCACATGTCATGTGCTATTTGTAGCACCCTCAACTAGTTTTTTTGACATGTTTTGATATTGATGTTGGTGTTTTTCAATTATGAATGCATCATTTCTAAGTTTTTTTATTTCATTGTCCATTTTTGACAAATTCGGGATATCATTATGTGGATTTACATCAGTCCTCAACCTTTCTTTAAATCTCTATTCTTCATTCCAAATCCAACATAGATATTGAACAGGTAATTTATTCAATATCCAGTGTTCATAAACTTCATCTCCCTTCAACCATCTTCTAAAATTACATTTATGACATAGACATCTTATTATCCCATCAACGGATCAATTTTAACATTTATAATCTATAGACTCCTCCAAACCCTTATCATACTTAGGTGTGTTCCTCTGTAATGTGATCCAGCTTTTATCCATATATATCACAATGTGCCTACAAATTATTAAAAAAATTAAAACACATAACTATTACTAAATATGAAAATAGATTCATATATACTAATTGAAAAAAATATGAATATTAAAAATAATGTTTTCCTATATAAATATACAAGAAGGGATCAAGAATCAATTTTCAAGACTCTGTGAGTTAAATCCCTAAAATTATAAATAATTATATTTATTAAGGGATCCATCATGTAACAAAAACTCCATTAGGTTATATACTTATGAATATAAAATGTAAACATAATTGAAAACATAAAATAATATTTTGAAAAAAAATTAACATCAACTTAAAATAAAGATAGAAGGTTTATTTTATAGGATTACGCTCAACCTAGTCTATTACAAGAGTTAACTGACCTTTTCCTTTTGCAGGTTCAAGAAAAAATCCAAGATTTTATAAGGTGTAGCCTTAACCTATAACTCAATATTTTTTAGGTGTAGACAAAAAATATTCTATTTTACAAGATGGAAAAACCTTTTTTATTACCTTTTGATTGGGCAAGAATAACCATACACTACATTTTAAATGACTATATAACCATTTGTGAAATAAGAATTAAAATCACTTCTGAAAAATTATAAAACTATTTGGACTATTAGAATATGTTGATGAAGAAACTAGTGTATAGTAGTGAACTTCGACCCTTCTTTAATTTATATAGAACAAGGAAATATAGGGCAACTAGAAATGCCTCAACAAATCAGTATAATTATTTCTTGAAGTTCTAAATTTATTTTTTAATGCTTAACCCCTTCTTTCCTTATCTCCTATTTATAGAAAAAACATAAACGGATAACATTCATTAAAAATCCATTGAATCTTATACACATTGGTTTATCTTAAATCTTCATCATACATTTAAAACCCAACAGTTAGAAATTAAAATAGAAAAATTTTATTGTTTAATGTATCACGCTCAAATTTGAAAATACTCAATGTACTTAATTCATGGTATCTCTGTCTAGTGACAGAGGATTTTTCCATTAAAATAGATGAGAGACTCTACTACTTAAATATAATATGAAAATTTTATACATGTTGGCACTAAAAGTTGTGAATAAGAAGAACAAGAGGGATGTCTCTGAGGATACCTCGCGAAGACCTTTCACAAAGCCCCATGGCCCCGCGCTCACCACAAAGTAAGGAGGAGGGAGGCTCCGCGAACCCCTTTGAAGTTAGCGACCCCACCATGGAGCAAGGAGGTGGTAGGCTCCATTAACCACTTTTACATTTGTGAGCCCGTTGCGAAGCAAGGATGTGAGATCCTATACGATCCGATTTGACATTCTCGACCCTCCGCGGAGCAAACTCTGTCTTCGCACCAAGAGAGCTCTACGTCACGGCTTATCTTGCCTATAAATATAGGGCTCCCCTCAAGCCCAAAGGGTGGATCATCCGACCTTTCACCTTCTCATCTCTCAAATCGCAAATCACTTTGTGGTCTATGATCCGTGAGCTTCTCAAGGTACTTTTTCATTGCGAAGTGCCTCCCACTTTGCTTTAATTCAACCCCTATTCTGAGAGGGATGTCTTTCGCGAATCTCATGGACCTTCGCAAAGGAAAGGGATCCCCATGGGGACTCGGGTCGTCACAAAATGTTTATGCTTCCCGAAAAACACTCCATGAAAATGCGACCCACGTGCTAAGGTAGGGTCACTATGCTTCACATAGCCCATTGCTTCACCACACATTGCTTCCCGAGGCACCCTTTCTTCGTGAGGAATTTCTTTGCGAATGACTTTCCACTTCGCTAAGCTCCTCCCATATGCACCCATTTCCTATTCCTAGCCTAGGTGACTTCAATTCACAAAGCGCATCCCTTCCCGAAGCCCCTCCACTTTATGGATCACCAGAGCTTCACAAGGCTTCTACCTATGAACCCCTTTGCTTTGAAACTCCTTTTACCATGCAGCCCTTCAAGTTTGCATGAAGCAACTTCAAAGTCCCTTGGGCAGTGCTTCACAATGTGTTGCTTCACCTCATGCTTCTTCGCAAAGGTACGTTAATGGATATTGCTTCTTTGCATAGCCATGCTAATGTGGACCCCCAATGGTATCATCTCCTAACACCCCCCAGTCATAGCATTGCCGATGCCTTACTTCACTCAAGGGTGGGCAGGTATCGGTTATGTAAGTCCTAGGGGTACAGAGTGAAACTGCCTCGTCAAAGCTAGAGGACGTTAAACTGCAAAGCGCCATCGTCCTCAGCACATGACGTTAAACTGTGACCTTGCCCCATGCCTTGCATGTAGGGTGCCCTGTCTCAGACATTCTCTACGTCCACTGGTTTCCATGGGAGTGAAATCATTCCTCACATGTAATGACATCATCTTTATCAAAGTGGTGTGCATCCATGGGGAAAGGGAAACCACCCTAGTGTAAGACCCTAACTTTCATTGCAGGAGGCAGCACCCCTGCACCTCTTCTCTTACTAGGTGCCAAATCCCTCTCCCACTGGGATTTTTCACCACCTGGGCCTCCGTCTTGGAGTAAGACCCAATCTCTATCACCCTGGGCTGCTAACCACGCTTAAGCCCCTATTTCCTCTTTGGGATGTGAACCACACATAAGCCCCTATTTTCTTTTTGGGCCGCTACTTGCGCATCAACCCCACTCTACTTCCCACTGATGCACCTTCCATGACATGATAGTCATGTCTTTTCTGTCTCTTGTTTCTCATGTCGGGCATGACTCACATGGGCTTTGAGAAAGCATCGACCATGAAATCCTCTCCGGGAAGCCTAGAGTGTACGCCCCAAACCCACCATGAACTATGAGGTCTTTGATCCTTTCCAAGGTAGGGTACGTAGGAAGCCTCCATGAGGTTCAGGCCCACTATCCATTGGTCTCAACCATCCTCACATCTATTCACCAAACCCACCATGAATTATGAGGTATTTGATCCTTGCCAAGGTAGGGTACGTAGAAATCCTCCCTGAGGTTCAAGCCCACCATCCATTGGTCCTGACCATCCTCACGTCGGTTCACCAAACCCACCATGAACTAAGAGGTCTTTGATCCCTACCAAGGTAGGGTATGTAGGAAGCCTCCCAGAGGTTCAATCCCACCATCCATTGGTCCCGACCATCCTCACATTGGTTCACCAAAAACCCCTTCTTAACTATGTGGTCTTTGATCCTTTCCATGGGAAGGTACGTAGGAAGCCTCCGTGAGGTTCAAGCCCAACACCCGGTCTCTCCGACCATCCTCAAGTTGGATCACCAAACCCACCATGAACTATGTGGTCTTTGATCCTTGCTAAGGAAGGGTACGTAGGAAGCCTCCCTGATGTTCAATCCCACCATGCATTGGTCCCAACCATCCTCATCTCAGTTCACCAAACACCCCTTCTGAACTACGTGGTCTTTGATCCTTTCCAAGGCAAGGTATATAGGAAGCCTCCCTGAGGTTCAAGACCAACACACGGTCGCTCCGACCCCCTTCACATCATTTCACCCAAAACCACCATGAACTACGAAGTCTTTTATCCTTTCCAAGGCAGGGTACGTAGGAAGCCTCCCTGATGGTTCCAACACAACGCCCATTGGTTCCGACCCCCCTTCACGTCCGACCACCTTAATCCCACATGACTTTAAACTGCATTCCCCCTTTTCTTCTTGCACGATGTTAAACCGCATTCCCCTTCCAGTGGCAAGTCGTTGTGACCCCATTTAGTGGTAATTTGTTGTCATCCCATTCTGATGGTAATACATCATTAGATGAACTACGAAGACTTTGATTCCCTGCCCCAAAATACGTAGGAAGCCTTCCGGAGGTTCTAACCCATCACTCATGTCTCATCCTGATCTCTCCCTTGAGCCTATGCATTTCGGGAAAGTCATGACCCAACATGGAGGTTTTATTTCCTCCAGGTCCCATCCATTCATCCATTCTCAAGGGTCACCTCCTCAGGTGTCCCATCATCTCACCAAAATACACAGACTTTGATTCCCTGGCACAGGGATACGTAGGAGGTCTCTTCGAGACTCAACACCAACATCATCGTCATCCTCGAGTCGACTCCACCTCATTATCCACCTACCTCATTAAACCCTCCATCATCCATACAAATTCTTACCTGGGCCACCATATCGTTGTGGGATCATTCCACCTCATTCCACATTCCCCTTAACAACGATTGGGAAGCTAACCACACATTTAATCCAATATCAGTGTTCCCTTCAGGGGTTGCACCCATCTGATTCACTCTAATCAGTGTTCTGATCAGTCCGATCCATCTCCACTAGACATTAAACTCACGGATTACCCTGTGTTAAACATGAGAAGATGAGGAAAAACTCAGATACATGCCTATGGAATATGATTTTCTTCCTTCAACGTGGGATGCCTCGGGCTTCTGCACCCTCGAGAAGCCCTATAATAAGTGGAAGAAACCCAGACGTGCTAGTGTTCCAGCGTACAGACACACTAGTGATGTACAACATGACTACTCCCCTGACCGTAGGTTGATGCCCTGACCAGAACCTTTGGAATGTCTCGACAGAAGCAGTATAATTAATTGGTGTCCATGAAGATATGGCACTAGGAAGAGTTTCTCGAACAACGTCTTAAATTTATAAGGGATACTCGGACTAGGTAACGAGTTCCGAGGATGAATCCATGGAAGTAAGGACTGAAATCCCATCATCTTGTTTTGATCAAGGATAAAATGTACCAGAACAAGGAATGGATTCCACCCACATTTGGAAAGAGGGAATGTGGGCAACAAATAGGGACATCATCCTCCAACAATATGGGTGTGTGTGCCCCGACGGAAGCATTGGGAACAAAAATGGTGAACCCAATGTGAACATATTCTCCTCAATATGGAGATTAGTAGTGTTCGAGACATTAGTGGATTAGCGTGTCATCGGATCCAACTATCCAGCGCCGGGTCCTGCTAAGCAAATAGAGGGCCTAGCATGAAACTCACCAGAAGTTGGGGCAGTCAAAATGTTGGATGTCCCGGTCAACGACGGTGATAGTGTGGATCCATCTTAACATCCTTGGAAGACGGAATGGCATTGGGGTACTGGTCATCAATTCCTTATTTCTTTCAGTACTAATGAGTTAATCTCCCTATCTTTCAGGAACCAAGCTACTGCACTCGGAACTAGATCACCGCCTACACACCGATGTAGGAGCAGGGGAAGTACTATCATGGCAGTCCCGCGCAGTTCTGCCTTTTCTGCGACGGTATCAATGGTCACGACCACTGGGTTCCCCCGTCCCATCTCCCCTCAGAATTCATCCAATGAAGGGTGATAAATGACCTCATACGCCGGTATGAGGAGGAGGGTATTATCCTGACTTGAGATATGGCCTGCCTGGATATAGAGGCATTTGTGCCTCATCGTCAACATCGTCTCTGAGGGCCGCACAAGGAGATATTTATCCCCACTCCTACATATAACTGTTTTGAGAGCCTCTCCCTGGAACATCTCAATGACTCCCGGACCTACACCGATGAGTTAGGGGATATTCGGGTCAGCCCAACTAGGATCCCATTCTAGGGGCTCCCAGTAAGGGCTCCCACTAGGCCGTGTCAGCGCCGCCACCAAGTCTTAATGGATGAGGAGAAGGTCATCCATGTACCTACACCACCGTCTCTGGTCTATCTAACCTGACAACAGCGTCGGGTGCAAGTCGAAGAGGATGTCCGCCAAGGGGCATCATCCTCAGAAGCTATTGTGGCCCGAGCCACCGCTGACGCATATCACCAACTCCATGTGTATGATAACCAGGGAAATTCATATGCCTTATATAGAATGAGGCCCCAACCACCCCACGGGAAGTCTAGGTCAACTATCTTGGTCGCCATCACAAGCAGTGGCCATCGCGGACTAACCCGCAGTGATGCCCCCCAGTACAGAGGTCCTCCCTGTACTACTACCAAGGAGCACGCGGGCCTTCCCTTCTTCCAGGCTCGGTATGGAGGTCCACCCCATGCCACCTTTTTCCAAAGGAGGGTCCTCCCCGTGGCGGTGACGGTCAGTAGAGAAGTCTCTCCCATGCCCACTACATCGGATATGGAGTCATTCCTCCCACCATAGATTGTTAGTATGGGGTCATTGCACATCTAATCACTCTCCAACCTGGGGACCCTCCCCGTGTCCTCATAGCAGCTAGTGAAGGTCCTCCTCACCCTAGTAATCAGAGGAGTGAGGGTCAGTTTCACTTCACCAGTGCCCATCACGGAGGCCCTACATGTGTTCAACTCGACCAGTATGAGGACCCTCCCTATACTGATGTAACTAGGGGAAACAAGCATTGAGCCCCCCCCCCCTCCATTCTTCTACAAGTTCCAACGGAGGTCTTACCTGTTCCAGCACTACCCATAGAGTTCCTCCCCATGTCCCCTTTGATATTTGTCCTGGTGCTCCTCGCACCTCGGTTTACTCAGGTTGAAACCCTCTCCGCCCCAGCACCAGAATTGCCAAATGACCTCCTCATTTTAGAAATCTACCATGTCTCGAAGAGCCATCCAGGGGATGGAAGGAAGGTCACCGCCAGTATAAGAATTCTGGGAAGGTTCGGATAGAGATCAAACCAGTCTGCTTCTCAGACTCCAAAGCAGAGTACCACTCAATGCTAGAACCCTCCCCTCACTCCTCCAGGTCAAGGCATGGGGTAGGAATGAGGGGCATCAGCCTAGTACTCCCATAATGTGAGGTCCATCGGATTTCAACCTCCCTCCATAGGTATATTTAAGAGGAATAAAATTTGGCAACCCCACAGGTTATGGTCATGCAATCACCACTGTCGTCACCAGAAGCACTCTATACTTCGACTATAGATCACGAAGAGATATTCTGGGGACCAATGGCGGGTGAGAAACAGCCCGACCCATCGCCAGTAGCCCTATCCTCTGCACCAAGAATTGCGGTGGTCATACCTTCTTACCGCAACGTCATGTCTAAGTCACTTCACTCTTCAGAGGATAGCCTGAGTTGCAGAGGTCTATCATCTCGCTCGTCATACTCTCCACTGACCAGCCTACCGTCCTAGCGGTCTACTTCGAAACTGCTACTGGTTCCCCAGCCACCTCCTGTTGACGATTGGTGAAATTAAGGGTCAGACCTTGAATCTGATCCAAGGAGCGTATCGAATATCCTTGCAGCGAACCACTTCCCTGAGGTGTTTTGGCCCATGGTAGCACCGAATTCATGTGTATCAAAATCTCTCACCCCAAAGAAATTTGAGTGTTTCCATCAAACCCTCTGGGCGATGCATTCTTTCCTTCGTCTTCTGTGAGTGGTTTATCCTAGGATCCAAGTGCATTTTGAAGACAGTGGAAAGCAATTTCGTCTAGTTGATTTGGCCGCACTCTCTATAGCCTAGCACCCTGAGTCACCAGGTCGCCATAGGGCCCTCCAGCAGTAATGCGTTCATAGTTTCAAGGTACTCCGCAAGATTATCAAGGAGGCTTCATCCCACCTGCAGATTCGTGGCTGGGGGAAATATGCTTTCCTCCTCTTTAGTCCTAATTGATGGAAACCCGACTCACTAGGAAACATTGAGGACATGCCCCTAGGTAGAGTCGTAGTCAACATGGACACCCTATAAGAAGAAGAAAATGAGATGGAGCTTTTGGATGGGGAACTCCCCCATAAAGGCATTCCATAGGTACTGGACCCATCAAGGAGGGTTACTTGTCAATAGAGGAGCCTTCTGGGTCTCCCTGTGCCCACTAAGGCATTAGTCCTTAGATGAAATCATGGTAAGGGTAAAGAGAATCTCGGAGCTGCCAAACCCACCGACCGGCCCGGCTCAGTGCAGAAGACGGAGGAAGACCCCAAAAAAGCTGCGTTGTGTCAGTAAATTTCTGAATAGAAGAAGTTGGTTGATGACCTCCTAGCTGAACGGGCTGCAGAGAGATGACCATACTATGGTAATCCTAGTCCAGGGCAGTAGGTTAAGGAAAAACTTCCCCACAGTGAGCTACCTCTAAGTGACCCTGACCACCCTGACCCCGCGAGCAGGGTTGAAGCTGGAACTTATGGAAAGAGGGCACGGTATGTCTTCCCAAACCCTCTGGAACGACGCAAAAATCCAAGGGACCCATCTCGGGTTCCCTCAACTACCCCAAGGGTTGTGCCACCAACTCCTCCATGAGCCGATGGGCCTGCTTATAGTGTTTAAGAACCCACTAATTCACTTGTGGTTAGGGATCCCCATCAAGATAGGGACCCCCACCTAGATGATCTAATGGTGGCACTCATTTCCCACCTTGAGGTATTGGAAACGCAATAGGTGGCACTCTCACCTAATGTCAAGCCATATCTGGCGTGGGTGGATGATATGACAGCACCCCCAGGTTTCAGAAATCCCACATTCTCCCCCTTTAATGAGACGGGTGATCCCCCCCCCCTCCCGCAACATCTATCCCACTTTACCTCAAGGTGTGGCCCCATGTTGGGAACTCCAACATAGCAGGATGCCACCAAACTTCGGTGTTTTGTGCAGATATTAAAAGGCCCTACCCTTGTTTGGTACAACCAGCTCCCCATTGGATCAGTGACTGGCTGGGAGGACCTCCGTAGGAAATTACTCTACCAGTTTAGCTCCACCATGCAGAAAACGAGTATCTCAAACCTCTTCATGTAAAAGAAGAGGCCTGATGAGTGCCTCACCGACACTGCCGCCTGATGGAAAGGACTCACGTATTCTCTCGACATGTTGTTGACTTAGGAGAAATTACTGACGATGTGCATAAGAAATGTCAAGATGGAGCTGGTCCCCTCTCTGATCACCTAGAACTATCCCGAGGGAATTCGAGACTTCTCTGATAAGGACCAGTGCCTAGAGGAATCCTTATAGAAGGCTAAGTAGGCATGTATGTTGCCTCCTGCAATCCCTGTGAGAAGGTCTTCCAGGGATGAGCCCACCGTAGCGGCCCAAATAGAGGCCCCCAGGCAATTAGAGTTGTTACCAGTGTAGCCGCCTCTACAACCTCATAGAGGCCCGCCACCACAAGCACAACCTCCATCCCAGCAGCATCCACCTCAGAATCATTAGGTGCCTCGTGCAATGCACCGCCATCACCCAGGCAAGATAAATGACTTCCACCTCTTTGACAGGCTCATCCAACCCCTCGTCAGGTTCAAGCTCCAAGGTCCCCCTTTTTGTATAAGAGAAACTAGACCTACTCATTCAACAAGACACAGGTCCTCGGTTACTTTTGCAGTTCCTTATAATAGGGGATTGTGCATTTGCCTGAGTGTAGAAGGCCAGAAGAGGAAAATTTTACTAATCGCCCTAATTACTCCCCCTATCACTAGATCCTAGGGCACACTCTCAAGAAGTGATATGTGTTCAAATATTGGATCCAATACCAAGTTGAAAACAACATAGTCAGGCTGGGCCTAGCCCCGGCGTAGGTAGCAAGCATCTTTGTGAGGCCAGATAGAAGCAGCGACGGTGAGGGTGATTGGCATCAGGTTTCCAATCACAGATCCCAGAAGTATGATGACTGGATGGATTGCAAAATAGTCACCCATTCTCATGGTGTCATTCCAGCATGCCTAAATCAACTAAAGCCTTCAGAAGCTAAAGCCACCACTTCTGTATCCTCGTCTCAGTCAGCCTCTTCCCAGAACAGAAAACACCGGCGACGCAAGGGAAAGCAAGGTCCCCCGTTGATGCCATCGTCATCCCATAATCTCAGTAAATTCATGCCCGTGAGGATGTGGATCCCTCCAAGAATATATCTAGTAGTGGATGACTCTTCAAGTGACGGTCGAGGGTACGCCTCGATTAACACCGTAGAGCTGGTAAATCCCTACATGATTCCTGGTGATGAGGAGCGCTAGGTGAATCCTCCCAAGGTCCCCAGCTGACGCCTATGTCGATGGAGCTGCGACCATATGGGTCATTGAGGCACATCAGTTGGCACTTCCAGCCAGACCTAGCATGCCACTGAGACCAGACAGCAAGCCCAGTGCAGAGCTCAGCATACGCAGCCGCCTCATCCAGTGTCATCAGGCCCGCCTCCACCGCCTTTTGTGCCACTTGACCAAGCAGAGCCACCTAGGCCTCGCCGTGATCAACCACGCTTCACCCTGAACCGGTCCTGGTCATCTAGCCCATGTATGGAAGGTACTCTACATGCTTTAAATAGTGAGCAGTAGGACATTCCCCGCACCAGTCAGTTGTCGGCCCAGCCAACAGGGCCCGCCATGCCTCTTATCATAGAGCGGCCTCCTATAAGCAGAAGTTCATGCCTGGCATGGATGTACAATATTCTTAAGAATATTTTCATTATTCCATAAAGGATATCTATCCTTAAGACCCTTCGTCTATTGTCAGATATGCATGAGGCCCTCACTAAGGCTTTAAGAATCCCCCTCCAGTTTGAGACAAAAGTAGCAACCGTAGAATCTTTTCATGTTGAAGCGGTCGAGAATGCGGAATGCCATGACATTATCTGGGGAAGATGAAGGGTCCCCCATACAGGGGCACATTCACCCAATGTACATCATTAGCCAGTTCAATAGTGTGGAGGTCCATCGCTGTCTTATCGACACGGGATATGGAATTAACCTAATCCCAACTCGAACACTGCTAAAGCTAGGATTGTCTGAAGATGATCTAAGTCCCTCTGACATAAGAATCTAGGGTTATGATAGGATGGAACAAACTTCATTCAGTAAGATCTATTTGAAGACATAGTTTTGTGGCCTAGTTGTTGGCCCCAAATTTATGGTAGTCTCCCAGGACACGGCCTACAATTCCTTGATGGGAAGGCCATGGCTCCACCTACATGCGGTGGTTCCCTCATCATATCACCAGTGCCTCAAGTACTCCCTTAATGGTCGAGTGGGTGTGCTTCAAGGTGATGCATCTCCCTTTTCTTCTTTTGAGTCCTGCTATCTAGATGCCAACTACTACAGGAGTAAGGACAAGAAAATTCAGACCAATGAGGTTGAGCATGCCATGGTTGCGACTGACCCATGGATAAATCTAGATGATGCCTATATCTTTCTAGTCCACCGATTGGAGGCTACAACCCTGGACATGGTACAATGCTTCGTTGTGTCTAGGAAAAGGGTGGAACACATTCCCAAATTTATGAAATGGTGGAAAACCACCTCGTACTCCTATACAAATCAGGTTCAGGTGATCTCGGAGCCTCCTACCCTCATAAGGTATTAGGATGTCTGGCCCATGGAAAAGGAAATACGTCATACATGCTTGTTTCACTGGGCTGAAATTAACTGTCTCAAGCCAATGCACCATTATTTCTTCGATATCATTAGGCGTGGCCCATTAAGACAAAGGCCTGATGGGATCAGATCAACATCCTTCATCACTATGGTTGTGGCAGCACATGGGTACTCTGATGTGGTGTCCATTGCCGCTCATATGGGTACCAGCCTCCCGTTGGGATCTGCCAACTTATAAGTGACTCCTCCCACCGAGTATTCCCCCTCCACTAGTGAAGAATAGGGTTTAGAGGATTCTCCTCCTACCTTTGAAGAGGGTATCTCTTCCATAGTCGACAATTTGGTACAGGTGAATCTCGGTAGCAAGGCAGACCCGAGACCCACATTGATTAGTGTCGTCATGCCCTTTGAGGAACAACAATAGTACATAGACTTCTTGAAACAACATCTTAATGTATTCTCCTGAAGTTATGAAAATATTCCAAGACTAGATCCTTAGGTATCCATCCACCGCCTCGGTCTCCCTACAAATCATTGTGGGTTCATGTAGCCTCCCAGAAAGATGTACCCTTCTCACGGTGTCATGGTAGAGGTAGAACTTGATATAATCATGAGAGCCAATTTCGTTAAGGAGGTCTAATACTCCAAAATGGCTGGCCAATATTGTACCAGTCAGGAAGAATAATGGACAAGTTAGATTCTGCATTGACTTCCTGGATCTCAACTATCATTGTCTATAGGATGATTTTCCCCTTCCTATGAAGGATTTGTTCATTGATGCTACAGCTGGATTCCAAGCCCTCTCCTTCAGGGATGGGTACTCCGAGTACAACCAGATCCAAATTTCCCCTGAGGATGAGGATTTCATAGCCTTTAGGGAACCACAAGGTACTTTCTCTTACCAAGTCATGCCTTTCGGTTTAAAGAATGCAGGTTCCACCTATCAGCGGGCTATGCATTGCATATTTAAGCCGATACATGGAATGTTGGTGGAATGATATGTGGATGATCTGGTGGTCAAATCTCGCCAGCATCATGACCATCTCAAAGACCTTGATAAAGTTTTCATATTCTTATATTCCCATAACCTAAAGATGAACCCATTTAAGTGTGCCTTTGGGGTCACCTATCGAAAGTTTCTCAGATTTGTTGTCAGATACAGGGGAATTGACATCGACCCAGAGAAGATCAATTCCGTTTACCAGATGTCTCCTCTGAACAATATTAGAGAGCTTCGTAGTTTCCAAGGCCACTTAGACTACATACGCTGATTCATTGCGAACTTGGATAGCAAGGGTAAGCCCTTTTCTCAACTTATGAAGAAAGGCACTACATACGAATGGGACGAAGATTGTCAGATTGCTTTTGATGAGATCATGCAATATCTTCTCCGACCTCCAGTCTTAATGAAACCCATCTCCAAAAATCCATTAGTCAATTATGTGAACACCCTGGAATGATATCTCGGTGCCCTTATCACCCAGAAGAACAATGAGGGGATTAAGAACAACCTTTACTACCTTAGTAATATGCTCCTCGATACGGAGACCAGATACCCCCCCATAGAAAAGAGCTACCTTGTGCTGGTATTCACAGTAAAAAAAATTGTAACATTACTTACAACGCCATGAGTTAAAGCTGGTATCTCTGGTATACCCATTGAAATACATTCTGAACCACCCCATGTTGACAGGCCATCTCACTCGGTGGGCAGTGATTCTCTAGTAGTTCGATATCAGGTTTATCCCTCAGAAAGATATTAAGGGGAAAGCATTAGTAGACTTCCTTTCTACCCATCCAGCCTCTGCTGACAAGTCCTTGGATCTCAATTTCCCTGTTGAGGATATCCTCTCGGTATACCAAGCCATGTCGTGCTGGAAGATGCACTTTGATGGTGCCTCTTGAAGCCCTACCATAAGGAGGATCGATGATCCCAGGCTCAACAGGGTAGGCTTGGGTATTGTATTTATTACCCTAACCCAAGTCATTCTACCAAACTCATTCCTATTTTCAGAAGGCTGCACCAAGAATGAGGCATAGTATTAGGCTCTCATCACTAGCCTCGACCTGGCCCTTGAGATTGATGTGCCCCATTTGCATGTGAAAGGGGATTTTGAACTAGTCATCAAGAAAATCAACGGTGACTACGTCATCAGAAATCGAGACCTCGTACCATTATTGGAGCACACTCTCCAGCAAATGGCCCAATTCCCATCTTGGCCGGAAGTTACTCATGTCCCTCGATCTCAGAACAGTCGATCTGACACGTTGGATGGTCTGGCTACATCACTTATAGAACGTGAGTAGGATGATCTGATTATCCACGTGGCACATCGGAGAGTCATTTCTCATGTCTCCCCAGATGTCTATGACGGTCTGTAGGCGAGCCATCTTACCGCCAGAACCTCCACATCAGGACCCCCAGATGCAGTGGTTGAAGTGGATCCTAATTGGAGATACCCCTTTGTCGAATATCTTCAAAATGGTTACCTCCCTGATGATCGGGCCGAGAACGAGAAAATCTGACGCTGCGTGTTGCAGTTTACCCTCCAGGACGGTCACAGTCGTGATCAGATCCTCTACAAGCATGGGTTTGATGGTATTCTCATCTTTTTCATCCAAGGAGTCGAGATTCCTCAGGTCATACAGGAGGTTCATGCGGATTCCTGCAGCTCCCACCAGACTGGGTTGAAGCTATCTCACAAAATCTAGAGACAAGGGTACTTTTGGCCCTCTATGATCCATGATTGCATCGAGTTTTCCAAGAGATTCCATGCGTGCGAAATCCATGAAAAGTTTATTCCTCGGCCTCCAAAGCCTCTCCACTCCCCCAAGTACTCTTGGCCATTTGCAGTATGGGGAATCAATGTCATGGGACCATATCCACCGACGATAGATCGCCAGTGTAGATTCATCCTGACGGCTACAAATTTTTCTCCAAGTAGACAGAGGTAGTCCCACTCAATGAGGTTAAGGCTCGTTCCATCGTTGAACTTGTGAGTTCCAATATCATCTACCAATTTGGAGTTCCTCGCATTTTCTTCACAGATAAAGGAATGAACTTATGAGAAACTAAGCTGAAGAAGTTGTATGCTAAGTACAACATTTGTTCAAACCATACCACCCGTTATCATGTGCATGAATATGGACAGATCTAGGTGTTTAATAAAACCCTCTTTAACATTTTGCAGAAAATGGTTCGTCAGAATAATAAGAGTTGGCCAAACAAGCTCCCCAATTACTTCTAGGCTTATCAGACAATGACTCATAATTCCACCCAGGTGGGCCCGTATTCCCTAGTGTATGGAACTGAGGCCATCCTACCCATCTAGATTCAATTGCCTTCTTTACGCACAGTGGTCCATGACTAGTCGGCGCTAGATAAGGTAGCTGAAATCCATCTGGTTTAATTGGAATCACTTGACGAGAATAGAATTTATGCCCTGCACAATCTGGAAAGGCATCAAAATAAGATAGCTAGAGCCTTCAACAAGAAGGTTTTCCTCCGCTCTTTCTTGCAAGGTGATTTGGTATTGGCCCTCAGGATTATAATGATACCTGGTAGGAAACCATCCAAGTTGGAGCCCAAATGGGAAGGACCTTTCATTGTTCACAAGGTTTACCCCATTGGTGCGTACTCACTAGTAACCATGGATGGTGAGCATATAACCCCCCCCCCCCCACACACACACCAATGCCAAGTTCCTCAAGTAATACGTTGCCTGAGCCAACGGGTCCGGCGTGACCCTAAACTATTTGGTCCCACACGACCCTAAATTTCCCAGTCCTATATGACTTTAAACTGTAAAACATCCCACATGATGTTAAACTATATGTCGTCCTGCAAGACGTTAAACTACACCCTTAGAACTACGTACGGCTTGATTCCCATCTGTATGGGATATGTAGGAATGCTCAAACATTTCTTCTTGAGTCCACCCCCCCCCCCCCCCAAACTCTTTTCTTTGACTATTCCCCCTGGGGGTAGACCTCCTGGAGGATCCTTACACATTCTAGTGAAGGCTTCTTTGGCTCCACTCATGTCAGGATTATGATGATTGCTCTTTGTGCTCCCTCCTCATTCTTCTAGTCTCCTACGTCCTCACTGCATGACGTTAAACTGCATGGCCTTCAAGAACTATGTATGGATTGATTCCCATCCCATGGGATACATAGGAATGCCCAAAAATTTTCTCTGTTAGTCCAGCCCCAAACTCTAGAATCTTCCTTCGGGTCATGAAATATGGTGTGGTTCAGGATTTTTCCTCAATTCATGTCGAGTTCATCATAACCCTGCCATACGTTCCATTCCCCAGATACTTCCACCTCTTTCACCATCTTACTTGACATTGAAATGCACAGGCACACTTATACTTCACTCATGCTCCTTGTTTGGGACTCCATCATCTTTCATGTCCAAAAGGGCCCCCGAATGGAATATATGCTCAACCCAAGGGCCCTCCTACCATTACGGGATAATGTCCTCAAGGATTTCAAACAACAAATTGACATGAGCCCCACATTGCGAATGTGGTCAGCAGGTGATCCTCATTAATTGTTCATATTCCATGACACATGATATGGATGTTGTGTTTTGAACATCGTCAATAGATATTCGTTGTCATTAACACCACTCCCGTAGGTCTCAAATATTGAGTGTAGTGGCTCGTTCTTCCCCACTATATCATCAAGACGTGGTCTCCCTTGGGTGATGCCAGTTATTTGACCCTTATATGATGGTGAGAGCCAAGTACTAGTCCTTTTTTCTCACACCGAGTATTGATCACATGGGCTTAGTAAATATGATGAAGCAGCACCCGCATTAGAGGTTATGTGGACATGGCTGACCGGGACGCCCAATTTTAGGTCCCTCAACCCTTTCGGCCACTTGGATTAAGTTCTCATTCTTGATTGTGTGGTATGGTATGGACTCACATCCTTATTCATGTCAGGCTATCTAGACATGCCACACACATCCCCATGAGGTGTACCTTCTCCACTTAAACGCCGTCCACAAGCACATGCCTTGCCATTCTTCGAGGGCCCCATCATTTGGGTTTCCATTCTTCTGTGTCCAAAAGGGCCCCCGACTGGCTTGGATGCTCAGCCCAAGGGCTCTCCTACCATCTCAGACCAACGTCCTCAAGTATTTCAAGAAACAAATTGATACAATTCCCATGTTGTGAATACGGTCAATAGTTGACGCTCAATTGTTTACTCTGACCTCCGGTCACGCAAGGATGGATGTTGTGTTGCAAATCTGGTCAATAGTTTTCCTCAGGCCCCATGGCCTTCTCGGGCTCCTGGCCCAAGTTCTCACTTAGGGTTGTATGGTGTGGTGCGGGAGTATTTCCTCATTCAAATCAGGTCGCTCGCTGTGTCGTACACATCCCTGGATGAGATACCTTACCCATGCCTTCATCCTCACTACAAGATGTTAAACTGAAAACAGGTCGGGACTTTTTGTCTGAGGCCCAACCTCTGGACCCTTGGCCTTTTCAGGCCCTATCCCAAGTTCTCACTTAGGGTTGTATGGTATGAAATCACATCCTTATTCGTTTTGGGTTACTCGACATTCCATATAGGCCCCTCATTGGGGTATCTTTCCCTTATTTGAATCATCCCTTTCTCAGAACTACGTGTGGCTTGGTTCCCACCCTCATGGGATACGTAGGTCCTCCCAAACATCTAGTCTTTGGGTCCAGCCTCATCTTTTCCCCTTGGCCTGCATTTCCCTAGGGAAAAGGGTATATGGTGTGGTATGGGTTTACGCCCTCATTCACGTCAGGTATGTAACAACAACGCAATGTGCCTCTTTCTCCTAAGAGTTCTTTACTCCCTTTTACTATACTCATCCTTTCAAATCGTCTGCTTTCAAGTTTAGCCCCTTAATCCTCTTCAGTGATTAACCAATGTGTCCAAGAGTACTCTGGTTCAGCACATGGAGTGTCAGATTCTACCTGGACATGCTTTTACCCATTTTCCAGGATTCTTGTTCCCCTTTATTAGGGATTTCATCACCTTTCACATCTGAGGGGAGCCCCAAATGGCATGGATGATCGGCCCAAAGTCCCTCCTACCATTAATGGCCAACGTCCTAGAGGGTTTCGAACAACAAATTGATACAAGTCCCGCATTGAAAATACGGTCAGCATTTGATTCTCATTTTTTGTTCTCGTTTCAGGTCGCACGATATGGATACTGTGTTTTGAACACGGTCAATAGTTATCCTCCATCATCACTCCAACCGAATTAATCCCAAAATATCGGTCGCATGATTCATATCATTTTCCACCTCATCGTGTCTAAAGTGGAATTTTGACACTGTTGGTACTATTCCTCAGTGCACATTTTCACGGTAGGAGGAAAAAACGGTGGTAAGGCATTCTTCAGGGCTCTGCACCGATTTCTCCCCTATATACATTCTAGGTATTTCCAAGACCGCTTACAACCTTTTTTCCCACACCGATCTCGACTCACGTGGGCTTAGGGATTGGATCAAGGTCTATGCCTATTTGGAAGAGTTTCTCTACTCTCTGGTCTTCGCTCTAAGACCTTAAACTAAGATCTCTTTCAGAACAACGTATGGCATGATTCCCATTCACATGGGATATGTAGGAATTCCTAGACATCTCATCTTTGGGTCCATCTCAAGTTCCACTAATTTATCTCTTTTGTTCTTCCTTCTGGTCTCTAACTTTTATGGGACCACGTGGAATGGTATGGGATTATGTCCACATTCACATCGGGTTTTCATTAGTCGCACCATGTATGCCCCTTTTTAGGAGTTATCCCCTCTACTTTTTGTCCCACATGACATTAAATTGTATGTGGTCCCGCACGACGTTAAAATGAGCCTTCAAGAACTACGTGTGGCTTGATTCCCATCCTCAGGGGAGACGTAAGAACACCCGGACATCTCATCTTCGGGTCCATCTCAACTGGGAGCTATTTTATCCTACTCCTTATCCTATAACCTTTTCTGGCCCCTCATCCTGAGGTTTCATCCTCAGAATCACGCATGGTATGATTTGGAGCTCGTCCTCATTCATGGAGGGTATGCTTTATCACGCCGTGCATATCCCCTCTAGAACATCACCTCTCCTATATACAACTAAGACATATGACTTTAAACTATGATGATTAGTCCCACATGACTTTAAACTATTGTGTCTATCCTACACAATGTTAAAATTGCATGGCTGGGTCCCATCACATGACCCTAAACTATGACATTATCGTCCTAGCTGCATGACAAAAAACAACAATGCATCGTGATATCCTCACTCAAGGGGGAATCATGTTTGGTATCGGTCATACACCATACCATTTTTCAATGCCTATGTATGGCTTGATTTTTATGGAATACCTAGATTTTATATCCTAGGTCCATTGCTTCAAAAAACACACACACATTCATCCTAAAGGAAAAAAAAGATCTATCAAATACCGCTTCTTTCGGTGCAAGGGCTAGACCCACACAACCTCATCATATCTGAAACTGTTATCCTGTCGTGTCTCTTTTCAAACTACATATGGCTTGATTCCAATCCTTGTGGGATACAAAAGAATTCCCAGACACATTGTCTCCGGGTCCAGCCCTAGGAATCCAAAATCTTTCCCCCCCTCTTTCAGCCCCTCGGCCTGAACTCTTTCGGCAACATGCGGGGTGGCAATTACCTCATGGGATTTTTCCCACATTCATGTTGGGTATTGAAAAGGCCGCACCATGTGCCTCCCATGCCTTCTCCCCTACTAGTCCAGGTTCTATGACCCTAAACTAGGATCTCCCTATGGAAACTACACGTTGGATTTTTTGGCTACTTCACCACCCTACACACAGTCCATTAAATCAATCTCCCCTTAATGGTTCATCCTACGACCATTAAGATAGAAGCATTAAACCTCAGGACCCTTATCCTTGGGGGGGGGGAGGGACTCGACTCTCTCTATCTGATACGTCATATAGTCGTATTCTTATTCACTTTAACAAAGACCCTAAAGTATAGAGTTTTCATGAGGAAATTCCCCTCGTTCCATGTCCAAGATTTGTGAGCCCGTAATTTGGATCTTTATCCTCTTCCATGTCTGAAGGGACCCCCTTTGTGTCCTATTCTCATGCCACACTAGATTACTTACCATCCTGGGCCAACGTCCCTGAAGATCTCAGACGATATTTGTGATAGGTCCTATGTTTCAAACACGGTTAACATTCGACCCTCATTTGTCTATCCCCATTATAGGCTAACACGATATGGATACTGTGTTCCGAACATGGTCAATAGCTATCCCCTATCGTCATGCCACCATCATTATGGTTCAGATCTTGAGCATCGTGATTCACATATTTCCATTTTCTTATGTTCAAGTGGAATTTCAACATACTAGGATTTTCTCTTCTGCGCATATACGTGTGTTATATTGGTGGATTGGCATCATTGGGACATCATTCACCTAGTGTACCATCATCCCTAACATGTTTTCTCCTGTTATAGGAAAGTCCCATCACTACTCCTGGTTTCCCACATCGAGCACAACTCATGTGGGCTTAGTAGTTCTAGTAGGATGTGTACTGGCACAACCATGCTACACATGCCTTTCATCATCCCACATGACGTTAAAATGTACCTTAGAACTACGTGTGGATTGATTCTCACCCTAATGGGGTACGCAAGAGTGCCCGACCACTTTGCTTTGGGCCCAGCCTAATTTTCATTTTTGGTCCCTTTACCTGAAGAGCATTCTTTGGGGATACATGGTGTGATCTGAACTCCAAGTCCACAATCATGTCCGGTTTATAGCTACCACACAACATACTCCCTTCCTGGGATCTTCCCTTTCACTCCACATCCTATCATATTATGTTAAACTGCATGAGTCCATATATCCTCAACACATGACACTAAAATATGGTTCTACCCTGAACAAGTTCAGGATGCCCTATGTTAATCATGGGATGCATTAGTTTCCTCTCCAGAGAGGATTCTCCCTACCAGTGTTGGTCTCTAACCACACTGTAGACCAAGAACTACAATTGTATTGATTCTCATCTTTATGGGATACGTAGTGACACCCAGGCATTTCTCCTTGGGCTTAGCCCCAGGTTCATTAACCCTCTTGGCCCCTCAACCCCAATCAGGGTCCACTCTCGATGACCTTAAACTAGGATCCTACAGTCCATGAAACAAGACATTAAACTATTAACCATGGTCCAGGCAGTATGAACATTAAACTATGTGCACCATATTTACCTTATGACATAAACAACAAGCCCTTCACAGTCCTTACCAGAGAGATCATGTTCGAAAGTATGTTTGATCCCTGATCAAACTGATGTACCCACCGAATGTGTTTCCACCAAGGTTGCATAATTTCAAGAGTGTTGGAATCCGGTCGAACAACCCATCACTCCACTCTCCATGCTTTGCGTGCCCTTTATTCGGATCCTCATCCTCTTTCATGTCTAAAGGAACCCCCTAACAGTATGGACTCAAGGCCTATGGCTCGCCTACTATCCTAGGCTAACATCTTGGAAGACTAGTGGATAAAATTTCGTGTCACGCCCCATGTTTCGATCATGGTCAGGGGTCGGCCCTCATTTGTTATCCCCGTTTCAAGCTAATGCAATAAGGATACCATGTTTCTAACACGGTCAACAGTCGTTCTTAATTTTCACTCCATCACTACAGTTTTCTGAATCTTGGTTATTGTGATTCACACCTTCCATTCCCCCTGTTTAGATATATTCCAGTGCCCCTGTAGTTAACCTGTTTGGGCACAAGAGCATGCTGGGAAAATGATAATTTGACTATTCTGAGGGCTTCATTATCGAGTCAGGTATCCCCCTTCTCTTCCCAGAAATCTAGGTTGGTTGTTCAAACCCTAGTTGCCTGCAACTTGGTCAGCACTCTTCTGTCCATACAGAATAACACAAACATCATCCCTTATTTCTCACATTGGTCTCAACCCACATGATCTTAGAGATTGATCAATAGGTGTTTCACGAATATAATAGATGTTTATAAAACGAACACTAATATTGACACTCGTGCATGATATGGCATCAAATAATCAAAGAAGGAAAGTACGTTAGATGGTTTTTGATCTCTACAGCACCCGAGGGTCTATCCCTCCCATGGACGGGTTAATCATATCAAAACAAAATTGCAGCTCTACCACCGTCAAGCTTGTGTCATCCAAGATTTGTTTCCGCCTGTTCAATTCTCGATCCTCCTCAGCAGCGGTGGGGTGAAATTCATCGGCCGCAATCTGAGACCACTCTATGTTGGTCTGAATGATAGTCATCTCCTTGGTGGATGAATTCATGCCCTCTTTTGCCTCTGCAAGTTGGGCCTTCAATCATAATATCATCTCTGATTGCACGTTAAGGGTGGATGAGTGCTCATCCACCCGGACCTACAGCCACCGAACATCGTTTTTAGCCTCCCGGAGCTTCTTGATGTTCACTGCAAAGAATATTCATAGAGCCCTACCCTGAACATCAAAATAAAGTTGCTAAGTGCTATCACGGAGTTGAATAATCGTTGTGTGCCGTGAAGCAGAATGCTCGATTCATGGATAGAAAGCGTGGAGTACGCAGAGCTTCGCAAATCGAGATCGCTACAAGCCAAAATCGCGGAGGAAAGAAAGTAAAAAAGTGATTTCAGCTCCCCTATATGTAGGTGATGACCTTCGAAGCTTCACAGCACGTCCATGCCGCGCTGAGCTTCGCGGAGCACTCATCCTTAATGTCGCCTATCTGCCTCGTGAGCCCTCTTCGCGAAATAGCATCACGAACGACCAAGGGATTTTGGCAATTGAACCTCAAACATTGACCCTTGATTTCTCCTTGGCTCAATGTATGAGGGGGGGAATTTGTTGGCACCAAAAGTTTGGAAGAAGAAGAACAAGAGGGATGTCTCTGAGGCTGCCTCACAAAGACCTTTGACGGAGACACATGGCCCCACGCCCGCCATGGAGAAAGGAGTCAGGAGGCTCCACGAACCCCGTTGATGTTCGTGACCCTGCCGCGGAGCAAGGAGGCGGGAGGCTCCACAAACCCCTTTGATGTTCGCAACCCCACATCGGAGCAAGGATGTGGGATCCTCCGCGAGCCAATTTGATGTTCACAACCCGCGGCAGAGCACACTCTTTCTTCGCACTGAGCAATCTTTTCATCACGGTGCCTGTTGTCTATAAACACAGGGCTCCCCTTGAGCCCAAAGGATGGATCATTTGACCTTTCACCTTCTGAGTTCTAAAATCGTAATGCACTTCTTTCTCTGTGAACCATGAGCTTCTCAAGGAGCTTTTTCATTACGAAGTTCCTCCCCCTTTGATTTAATTAAACCCCTCTTCCAAGAGGGATGCCTTTAGCGAATCCCATGGGCCTTCATGAAGGAAGGGGATCTCCATGGGGACTCGAGTCGTCATTAATAATTTATGCTTCACAAAACACCCTCTATGTTCACGCGACCCACATGCTAAGGCAGGGTCACTATGCTTCACAAAGCACATTGCTTCACCACACCTTACTTCATGAGGCACCCTTTCTTCATGAGGCATTGCTTCGCGAATTCCTTTCCACTTCACAAATCTCCTCCCATATGCACCTATTCCCTATGCCTAGCCTAGGCGACTTCACTTCGCAAAGCACATCCCTTCACGAAGCCCCTCTACATCATGGAGCACTAGAGCTTCACAAGGATTCTACCTATGAACACCTTTTCTCTATAACTCCTTTTCCCAAACGACCCTTCAGGTTTGCATAAAGCAAATTCAAAGTCCCTTGGGCGGTGCTTCATAATGCGCTAATTTGCCTCATGCTTCTTCGCATAGGCATGTTAACAGCTATTTATTCTTCGCATAGCATTGCTAATGTGGAACACAAATGGGATCATCTCTCGACACCCCCCAATCATGGAATTTCCGATGCCTTCCTTCCCTCAAGGGTGGGCGGGTATCAGTTATGTAAGTCCTAGGGGTACATAGTGAACCTTCCTCGTCCGAGCTACAGAACATTAAACTGCCAAGGGCCATCATCCTCAGGACATGACATTAAATTGTGACCTCACCCTATGCCTTACATGTTGGGTGCCCCGTCTCAGACATTCTCTATGCCCACGGGTCTTCATGGGAGTGAAATCATTCCTCACATGGAATGACATCCTCTTTATTGGAGAAGCATTCGTCTGTGGAGAAAGGGAAACCACCCTGGTGTAATCCCCTAGTTTTCCTTGCAGGAGGCAATACCCCTACTCCTCCTCTCTTTCTGGGTGCCAAATCCCTCTCACGTTGGGCTTTGTAACCACCTGGGCCTCCCTCTCGGAGTAAGTCCCAATCTCCATCACCCTGGAATGCTAACCACATGTAAGCCCATATTTACTCTTTGGGCTGTGAACCATGTGTAAGCCCCTATTTCCTTTTTGGGCAGCTACATGTACATCAGCCCCACTATACTTCCCATGGATGCACCTTCCGCGACGTGATCATCAGGTCTTTGTTGTCTCTGGTTTCTCAAACCAATCATGACTCACATAGTCTTAGATCAAGCATCAACCATGAAATTTTTTCCAGGAAGCCTAGATTGTAAGCCCCAAACACACAATTAACTATGAGGTCTTTGATCCTTTCCAAGGTAGGGTACGAAGGAATCCTCCCTGAGGTTCAATCCCAAAATCCATTGGTCCCGACCATCCTCATATCAGTTCATGAAACCCACCATGAACTACAAATTATTTGATCCTTACCAAGGTAGGGTACGTAGGAAGCCTCATTGAGGTTCAATCCCACCATCCATTGGTCCCGACCATCCTCAAGTTGGTTCACCAAAACCATCGTGAACTATGAGGCCTTTGATCCTTTCCAAGACAGGGTACATAGGAAGCCTCCCAGAGGTTCAATCCCGCCATCCATTGGTCCCAACCATCCTCACATCGGTACACCAAACACCCCTTCTGAACTACGTGGTCTTTGATCCTTTCCAAAGCAAGGTACGTAGAAATCCTCCCTAATGTTCAAGCCCAACACCCGGTCACTCCGACCATCCTCATGTCGATTCACCAAACCCACTACGAACTACGAGGTCTTTGATCCATTCCATGGTATGGTACGTTGGAATCCTCCCTGAGTTTCAAGACCACCATTCATTGGTCCCGGCCATCCTCACGTCAGTTCACTAAACACCCCTTCTGAACTAAATGGTCTTCAATCCTTACCAAGGAAAGGTACGTAGGAAGCCTCCCTAAGGATCAAGCCCAACACCTGGTTGCTTCGACCCCCTTCACGTCAGTTCTCCCAACCCCACCATGAACTACGAGGTCTTCGATCCTTGCCAAGGAAGGGTATATAGGAAGCCTCCCTAAGGTTCAAGACCAACACCCATTGGTTCCGACCCCCCTTCACGTTGGACCACCTTTGCCCCGCATGACTTCAAACTGCATTCCCCCTTTTCATCCTGCATGACGTTAAACCGCGTCCCCCATCCAGCAGCAATCCATTATGACCCCATTCAGCGGTAAGTCGTTGTCAACCCATTTCTATGGAAATCCATCTTCAGATGAACTATGTCAACTTTGATTCCCTACCATAGAATACATAGGAAGCCTCCCTAAGGTTAAAGCCCATCACTCATGTCTCGTCCTGATCTCTCCCTCAAGCCTATGTGTTTTGGGAAAGTCATGACCCAACCTGGAGGTTCAATTTCCTCCAGGTCACATCCATGAATCCATTCTCAAGGGTTACCTCTTCAGGTGTCCCATCATCCCATCGAACTACACAGACTTTGATTCCCTACCACGGGGATACGTAGGAGGTCTCTTCGAGACTCAATCCCAACATCACTATCATCCTTGAGTCGAATCCACCTCATTCTCCACCTACCTCATTAAACCATGCATCATCCATCCTGATTCTTACCTAGGCCACCACATCGCGGTGGGATCATGCCACCTCATTCCCCATTCCCCTTTAACAACAAACGGGAAGCTAACCACACATTTTATCCAACATTTGTGTTCCCTCCAGGGGTTGCACCCATCTGAACCACTATAATCCGTGTTCTGATTAGTTTGATCCATCTCTACTAGACGTTAAACTCACGGCATACCCTGTGTTAAACATGGGAAGCAGAGGAAAACCCCATATACATGCTTATGGAATATGATTCCCCACATTCGACGTGGGATGCCTCAGGCTTCCGCGCCATCGATATGCCCTATAATAAGGGGAAGAAACCCTAACATGCCAGTGCTCCAGCATCCAGACACGCTAGTGATGTCCAATGTGACAGATCCCTTGACCAAAGGTTGTTTCCCAGACCGGACCCTTTGTAATGTCCCGACAGAAGTAGTGTAATTAACTGGTGTCCGTGAAGGTATGGCTCTATGAAGAGTTTCACAAATAACATCTTAAATATTTATGGGAGACCTGAACTAGGTGACGAGTTCCAAAGAGGAATCCCTGGAAGGAAGAACTGGCATCCCATCATCCCATTTCAATCAAGGAGAAAACGTCCATGAATAAGGAATATATGTCACCCGCCTTTTGAAAGTGGGAATGCGGGAAAAAAACCAGCGTCGTCATCCTCCAACAAGACGGTCATGCATGCCCCGGTGAAAGCGTCAGAAAGAATACCTATATAGTCCACATAAGGGTAAAATATTTTTTTCAAAGGCTGCATAAGGGTACCGCAAAAAATTTATAATTTGTGTAAAGGTGACCATTAAAATATGCATCTCACATAAAGTTAAGATGCATTTTGCGCATGTTGTATATATGTAACTTATAATTCTATGTAAGGGTAAGAACTAATTATAAGCATTTCATAAGGGTAACTAGTAAATTTTTGTAATGGTAATCTTTTACTTAAATTAGTCCTGTAAAAGAACTAGAAAAACTGTATAAAGGAACTCAGAAGTTACATAAGGGTAATAATCATTTTCAAAAGCACACGTAAAACAAAAACATAAATTCCATACACTATTTAAAGGTATCTATTTCACTACACAAGGGTAACTTATATTTTTTTCATGCTGCTAAAGAGTAGATTAGCACTTGTGTAAATGTAATAAAAATTAGTGTAAACGTAATAAACACTTGTGTATAAGTAAGAATCACTTGTGTATAGGTAAGAAACACTTATGTAAATGTATGTAGAGCTTACATAAGGGTAAAACCAAGATAAAAATCACACATAAGGGTACAAATGTACATATGTAAAGGTAACACACAAACTATAAATGCCATGTAAGGGTAAGAAAAATCATTATGTAAGGGTAAATAGAACATTAAACTAAATATGTAAAGGTAGAATAGAATTTTTGTAAGGGTACGCCAAATTTATATACGAGTAATAGGAACTTTGTAAGGCTGACATAAAGGTAAATATAATATTTAGAAAATTAAATTTTCATATGTTTCAAAAAAAAAAATTATAAAGAATAATAATATAATATTAATAAATTGTGAACATTTAAATAAAAGTTAAATTCAATAATATTATCATAAAAACCATGATTAAAAATAAAATAATTAAATTTCAATGATACAATTAAACTATTTTCAATTGATATTTTTTTATTCTAATGTAATTTAATTAAAATATCAAATTTATAATAAACCAAATAAAGAGGTGGGTATTAATATTTGAATTCTTTAAATAAAGTAAAACTTTAATTCCCATAATCATTCATGATAGGATTTGGGGTAATGAAAACTAACTCAACAAACCAAAAGATATACCCCATCATTGAATAACATCCCTAATCAAACCTATAGAAGGTATTATATATAAACATGAAACATATAATTCAATAAATACATAATTCAATATGGATAACACATAAAAGGCTACCCAATTACTCATAATAGTTGTAAATCACAGCAAACCATATCAAAAAACCCAAGAAAAAAACTCAAATCAAGATCTAATTCCTAAAACCCCATGGTAACTAGAATTTTTATACAGTAAAGAGCTAGAAAAAAACTCCCTTTCACTTACCACTCGACATTTGAGGGGAAGTGAGGTAAGGGTCAGGATCTGCAGTTAGGGGCGGAGAGGGACAGGTTTGACGTTGAGGCATCAGGGGTCGGGTAGGGCTTCGATAAGTTAGGGGTGAATCGTCAAGTGGGGGTGAAGCATCAAAGGGGTCGGTGAGGGTTAGACTGGTGGTGAGGGTCAAGATCAGTGGCGAGGTTTGAGATCGACGGTGAGGCTTTGGGGAGTCAGGGGGTCAGGGGTGATGCATCGGAGGGGTCAGGGGGGAAATTTTGGGTTTGTTGAAACATTGAAATATTTAGTAGAGGTTTTTAATAAACTGCCTCTAAATTATTTAAAAAAATTAGTGACGGTTTCATAAACTACCATTAATGTTAGATTTTTGTGTTGTGAGAGAAATTCAGTTGTGAATTTCCCCACTCTCGAGCCAATTATTTCCTAGTTAGAGCACTCTCAGTGGTCGTAGGAAAATTCTAAACACATTTTTTCAGTCCCTTGTTGGCACACTCATGTAATCAAGTGGTTTTTTGTTTATATTCTGTTTCTCACATTAATCATGACTCATGTGGTATTAGAGGTTTATTTTATTTCTTTCTAGTATGATTACGATGCAGCAAAAAAAAGTTATATGCATGCAGTTAATTGAAACTAATAGTTCTGAAGTCCTTATTATGGAGGTTCATCCATAGACCATATCCTCACCTTATTTTAAACAATGTAATCCCACTACAACTCAACCTAGGCTAGGGACTACTCCAGTTCATCCAACCTCTATCAAGTGGAATAAATGACTCACTACTGCTCATACTTTCCTACCACATACTCTTCAACATCAAGGTGAACCTCAACGACATGAATCTTCAACTGGCCATGTTCATCTCTATACTCTACCACTATGGATATTGTATCTTCCACTTCATCCATGTTGGCCACCAGCTTCACCCTATGATATTTTATTATCCCTCATATGGAATTGATTATGGAGTCATGTTGTCGTGATTCCCTTTCAATATAGTGATCTCATGCTCTACCACCTTTAGTTCCATGGTGCTTGTAGATTTATCCTTATACCAGGCGGTGTCGAACTCTTGGAACTTTGTCTGTACCTGATCAGTGAAGAAATCTCAAGCCTGAGTATGGATAAAAATGGAGTCTACACGAACATCCCCCAGAATTACAATCCCATATTGGAGGGATCCCACATATCCTGGTAGATCAACCAAATGAGTGTGAGTGATTAAATTCATCACACTCCTCCACACTCTGTGTCAGATGATATGGTTGTCCTCAACGACATCGGAGCTGGAATCCTCAAATTATTCAGGTGGTGTAGGCTCGTATGTGAGGAAACATTTCAACACATCATTAATAGGGTCATCTATATGAATTTATTCATACAAGCATAGTTTCACATCCAGAAGAAGGTTATCTTCATCTAATTCTCACCTACATCCTATAGTACCTTTAGAGTAGACTCAAAAACCACAACCCCATTGGTCACCTTAGTTGGACCCCAACTCCAACCACCACTTATTAAGGTTCTTATGGGGTCGAATGAACAACTATGGTGTCATAAAACTCCTCCTTTGATGTAACAACCACTACTTCCCTTGTTGAGTTCGTACTATCATCCAGCCCCACCTCAAATATAAGCCCCTCTAGTTCAAACACCACCACTATTAGATAGGCTCGCATAATAATATTCAATGCCATTAAAACATATGGTTTTTAGGACTCAAATTATGAGGGAAAAAAGAAAAAGGTAAAATGGATAATAATTATGAGAATTTTAATGATTGGTCAGCAGGTCAGTGATGTTCACTAGAAGCCCTTCCAGTGATGGAATCTTCATAGGGGCCAAGGCATTGTTTGTCGAGGGATCCTTCTTATACAAAAAAGTCAACCCAGCTAAAATGAACAAAAATCATAAAATTAATTAAGATTTAATTCATGGATCCTAATAGGGAAGATGAAATATTAGGAATTATTAGGTGGCAGTTGATGTTGTTGAACTTTCACTCTAGCCAGAGGCAGTGCTTCGATGATAGCTGACTAACCGCCTATAACCACAATGTTAGGGGGAGAGACCGCATCCCTACCTTTAGGGTTCGGCTTATTCTTATTTTCCTTTGGATATTAATTATGATTATCCACTTCCTCCATGATTTCTTACTCAAAAGGGTGTGATATTACATTTTCAAATGTGTTAGTAACAAACCTTATCCCATGAAACCTAGATGTTTACCTCAACATAAGTAGAGTCTCTTCCATTAGGAAATTCCAAAAAAAAGGTCACTCCCCCAAAATTACTCCTCGATCAAAACCTCTTGAATTAGATATCCAATAACAGATTGATCCATTGGGAGTCATAAAGGGGAGGGAATATCCAACAAAATTCTCACATAGTCCATCAAGGGGCACTCCATGCCATGAGAGTGGACTTTATCATTAATATCATGAATGTATGGCTCTGATTTAGCATGAGGTTCTTGTAAGATCTCCTTGACATAGCCCATACTAGGAAGTTTAATCCCCTCATCCTAGATATGCAGCCGTAATTATGGAGGGGATTTCATTTGTTGGAACATCTCTCTGCTTCTCTATGCATTAGGGAATATGGTGTCATTAGGAATTTCTATTCATCATTGAAACTTCAATGGATCCATGATGTGTGCCCTCATAACCATCTCAGAAGGTGTTCCTTCCTCTTGGGGTCACTTCCCCATGATCCTTATGCCCTCCACTCTCCCCCTCCCACCCCTCCATATCTATAATTACCATTCCATGAATTGGGTCAACTCTTCCTCCATGGAATGATCCCCTTCCTGCAAAATGCCCCCAAACCATAGGTGGTTGGAATCCCTCATCAAATTCTACCTTAATAACTTGTAACCTTGACATATTTTCATGTTATTTGCTCTCCCAACTCTATACATACTCCTACAATAGACTATATGGGGTGTTGGACAACAGAAGCTCATTTCTTTCCCTATCATCCCCTCATGTAAACATGCACCATATCTATTAGACAACTGAAGGGTGGCATTATGACCACACCTTAGTGTAGAACTTAGAGGTAATACTCTAGAAACTATAGAATTATTGGGAAAACTAGTATGGGGAATATGGTTAGTAAACAACCTTTCAGTGGACACTTCTAATAAGCACTCCACCTCAAAAGGTTATGATATTTGGATGCTACTCCACTGACCCCATTCCATCTTCTATAACCATCCCCATTAGGATGGGGATTGTGTGAAATATAAAATTCTTCAATATCTTGGCCCTTAAGAGAATATAGACCTATCCTATCACCAGAGGACAACGCAAATTAATGTTCAACATTGATGGCAATAAGTTTATACAATGGGGAGAGAATGGATTTGGGTACTCATACCCCCCCATGTGTGTGGATATCCAACCACAAAAAAATTAAATGGGACAAAAACACAAATAGGGTTCTTCCTCTCACTGATACGCCTTAATAATTTTACAACTTTTCCATCACTGGAACAATCAATTTGATGTCTTTCCCTATTTCCTTCATGACTACCATGATCAGTGTGCTTGGTTGTAACCTCATATGTGCATGGTGGACTGAGAGTATCCACTAGCTGATGAGAGTCGTGATAAACAAATTCCAATATTACTATGATAGTGTCATGACTCATGTTTTACCCCTATAAATTCCAATGGCTTGCCTCCATAATCATCCATTATGAGTGCTCTTTCTCTCACTATGATGCATTTGAACATTAGTGGGGTCTCCCAAGTATCTTTTCCTATGGATCATTAAGAAAGTAGTTGAACCACTACTTGATGGGAATATTTGTCATCCCAGGATTTAACTCTTTCTCCCATTTCCCCAGGCATAGTATAACCTTAGATACCATTTAAATTTGATCTTGGTTATCTCAAATGTCCTGTCTAAATAGGAACTTCTCAAACATTTATAATTACATAGAGATCCCAGTAATCTGATAGAGATCCTAGAGGTTGATGTTGATCTCCCTATCATGCAAGTGGAAAGTATTGGTCCCCAGCAGCCACCTTCTTAGAAATTCAAGTATGAAATCTATGTGGAGGTAGACGTCGAATTGTGAAGTCCACATTAAATCATAAAACCCTACTCCCAGCAACTCTACCTCAAACTCATCATAGGATCATCATGACCAGTATTCCCTAGACCAGTCATCATTGAAATTTTCTCCTTTGTGTAGATCCCACACATTTATACATCATTGAATACAGCCCATGAAACCCTCCTAGAAAATAGTCTCATGTTGAGGGGAGTCTCTTCAATAAGATCCTCCCCATTGTTGGTTACCATGGGGTTCCATTGGGAATACATTGTGATCAATGTATGATCCTTTAAAAAATAGATGGATGGAACCCTATTCCATTTGTACATCCCTAGGGAACTTCTGAACTAGTAGGAAGGCATGTATTAATAACAATTAGGGATAAACATGTCATACCTAATTGAAAATTCATATAACGATATCCTTTTTCATAGTGGAAATTCCTATTTATCCTCAACAAATAATTAATTAAGGGTTTCATAATCCAACTCAGACCAAAATATTTCATTGATCATAATGTTTTCGGCCATCACACTTCATCAAGTAGTAGGTTAGAGATCTCTCTTTTCTGTTTGAAAGTCAATGTTTCATTAGTTTTTGTTGTAATTTTCTGATGTTTTAAGTGCATTACACTTTGTGCATGCCTTTGTTAAACTTTTGATTTAGGACTATATAACTTTTTGAGGTCTAGTTTGTGAATGTTATGTTTATGAAGTTCTATTCTATAAAAGTAATCATCTCATGGAAACACAGTTCACCAAAGTGACAAATTTTCATGAGAACTAAGTATTGAAATTCCATAATTCTCGCGATGGTTTTTAGTTTCATAAAAATATAGGTATGACTACTCTACATGAAATGCTCATGGTCCCCTCTAGGACCCCTGCACCAATTTATAGGTCTAGGTTAGAACATTGATTCAGGACCAGGAGTCCCAAATTTTGGGTTTTTGGTGATTTCACTTTAAAATATGACCATCCTCTTTTGTTTCATCTCCTATAATGAGGGGGTATTTTTTTACACTAAAAACACATTTTACAGGATGTAGAAAAGTTCCATGAAAAATGGTCAAACTTACCTAAAATAACCGAAAGGAACTGTATTCTTGAAAGTAAAAACCTTTGGGAATATTAAGTACTTCAAAAATGTCCCATGTCTTCCTTAAAGGATAACTCATTAAAATGACAGTAACATTCACATAATGTATAAATGAACATGAATGTCTCTTCTTATGTTCTTAATTTCTCAAAACATACCTCCCAAATGGAAACTTTCACAAAACAACATGTGTTTCTTCCATAGTTCCTATAAATACATCAATACCTCTAAAATTTAAGGAGATTAAACCTTTGGACTTCTAACAGAAGCTCTAATTTTTTAAAACAACAACCTAAGTGATCATAAAAAGAGTTGGATTCCTACAGGTATCCATATTTCTAAAATAGCCTCCCATGAGTTATAAATACTCAAAAAACATGTTATAAATTACCTTTATGAAGTTTTATATTCTTTTTAATATAGGAAACACCTCAAAATTCTTGGTTTTTTGAGATAATTATCCTTTTTGAAATTGACCCCATGGGAACCAAGCCTTTACCCCAAGGTAGGGATTCCCTATTTTTTGAAGATCTAGTCCTTGAAAACCCCTTGACCTTCATGAAACCTCATACCATCATGAAACCCACTTGGAATACCCCTACTTGTTACTTCCTTTCTGTAAACCCACCATCATGAAAGTTGAGTCCCCAGTGGACCTATACTCATACCAACCCGATTCATATATTCCCCAACCTTTTGCATGACTGGTATCATCAACACTTAAGTTTGGCCTCTATTATTCAAGAAAAGACACAAAAATTACATCACCTCAAGCTTCTAATAATAGGAACCATAATTTTTTATCCCCATTTACCACTTCACCATAGTGGTGTTTTCATCATACACCTCCTAGAGGTGTTTACACAATGAACATGTAAGCCCTGAAGGTATAATCATCAAGGTGAACTGAATGCCTTTAAATTTTATAATAAAAATTGTTGTAACCTTATGTCTTTCTCTGAAATGTTTTTTGGGTGTAGGCCCTATGATTTCCATGTTTCAGGACATAAAATTGCATATCCTAACATCCTAGATGAATGAAATTAAGCTGCACAACAACATCCTCAGCACAAGATTTTAATCTATAGCCTTACCCTATGTGGTGAACATAGGATTCCCTAAGTAGGACATTATGGGATAACACCCCACCTCATACCCTATTTGATGAACATAGGATACCCCATGTATAATCATAATTGGATGACACCTCTTTCACTAACATGGTATGAGGCACTTGTAATGGGAATCCTCTATGAATAATCCCCACACCATTCATTGTATGTTGCTCCTTCCATGACACTAGCATCCTTACCACATGGTGATAAAATACATGGTTCAGTGTAGTCATATGAACATAAATGGTTTACTTGAACTATGTGGGTTTTTATCTCTCTCTAATGATAGGGAACATAGGATGCCTCCATGTGGTTCAATCCTAATACCTTAATGTCACCATCAAATCTCCATGTCTTTCCCTTGGAAGTCAGTAACTCCGAAGTGTGATCACATTCCCCATGGTAATACACTAAAATCCCACCAACCATCTTTTCCAAAAAATATGACACCATGTGACAAACGTTTCCCCAAAACACACTAAATATGTGATCATATCCCCCACAAGTCCTTAAACTATTAAACTCCATCAGAAGCATAAGACCTCTTACCTCATGTGAAAATATGATATGTCTAGGGCCATGAGCCTCAGATGTCATATGCCTTTGGTGAAAATTACCATGTGACTTACATGGGATGACTTGGTTATCACACTTTTTATTCCTCATATGTGATATTCCCTCTAATCTGAAAGAGGAATAATTTTTAGGTTCCCAAAACCCCAATTTCAACAAATTTCCAGATGTTTCCAATGTCATCATCCTATCCAGCCGAAAGTATCTATCATGAAACAACAAAGTTGGTGTAATTAACCAGAATTCCCCTTAATATGGTAATGAGAATGAGCTTCATGAACCATAATTAAATCTATTAGGGAGGCTTGGAATGGGAGATGATCTCTAAGGAGGAATCCATGGAAGGAATAACTGACATCCCATCATCTCATTTTGATTAAGGAGTCAACATCACTAGTCATGGTGTTTGAGGTCACCAGCCTTTGGAAAGTGATAATGAGGGGTAAAAATAGCCACTTTATAGTAGGTATGACCATTTATATAATAAAACCACTTCAGGATAGGCATGGAAGGAAACACACATCACCACACAAGAAATGTGCATCCTTAGAGAAAAGCATCGAAAAACTCTCACATATTTGGATCATGAATTAATGATGAGGAGCCTAGGATAGTGATACTAAAAAATTCATGTCCTGATATTTTTCTATAGAACTAATAGGGATCCATCATAATTAAGGAGCTCAAAATAAACCTCATGCGCCTCTAATATGACTTGGGTCCATAGAAACATCCCTTTATCACACTTGGTATAACCCGGTACCTTACCCTAGGAAGCACACTCTACCATAGTTCTTATACTTATATGAATCTCTACTATTACCCTAATACTCTCATGAAATTTTAACATTGAAGTTGAGAAGTAAAATAAAAATAAATCATTACATAAATATGATTTCAATCATTCTAAAATAAACCTCACCTGCCCTAATACACCCTCAAAAGAAACGAGCCCTTTCAGAGCCATTTATAATCATTTTATAATGAAATACATAAATATAAGGCAACCCCCCATGGGTCCACAAACCTTAATGGTCACAATACTCACACTGGGATCAATTGAGGGACTCATACATTTTAGAAAATTCCAACTCTTTAAAGTGACATTCAAGATTTGATAAAGGTTCTCAAGAATCCAAGCCATTTTCACACCATTTGAAAAACAAAATTTCAATTTTTCATTGAAAACAATTTATCAAACTATACTTGATAACTCATTTGGAAACCAAAACAATTTCCACAAGTCCCTTTTAAAATAATAAACCCTTTTATTTAATAAATCCAATAGTACCAAGAACTCTTTCCCCAAAGCTCAAACAGAAATAATTATAAAACCATAATGACCCAAAAACCTATCATTATAACCCTATAAAACTATAATTACATATTTAATGGTATTTTTGGTTTATGGGATTGAGGAAACCTATGAGAGAGGGAAAGGGAAAGAGAGGATAAGTTGAATAGATAATAAATAAGGGCTTACCGTCTTGAAATCCTGGGAATACATATCTCAAAATCAAGGAGAAATAAATGGATGAACCTGTCATTAAAACACAATGTTCATAAAATTAAGGAGTGGAAAAATTAATTCCAAAAGCATAAAAATTTAAGGGTGGAAAAGTGGAATCTCACCACTTTAATGAAATTTGGGCAGGTTGAATGCTTTGGCCATATAGTGTGTCAAACCATATGTGAATCATGTGGATGTAACTACCTAGTATAAAAATCATGGAATGGATTGTCCCCATGGATTAAAAACTATGCACTAAGTCTACAGAACTCACTACAAAAAACCTCATACTTGTTTCATGGTTGTCGCTCAGTTTTTCCAAACTGTACACAAGTCATGAACCAACCCCCAGACCCAAAGATTACTCACATAGTTTCCCCAAGATGTAACATTTTTCAAACTAAACTATTTCCTAGTCATTAAGATCAACCAGGTGTTTTAAAAAATTAACTAAAAATCTCTTACGTGATGGTAATCACATGATTACCTATACACTACGTGTGAAAACCATGCAAAGATATAAAAATATCCATATTTTCTACATTTTAAGAATTTTTTTTGAAAAATTTAATTACCCTTTGATAGGATAGAAAAACACAAAATATATGGTAATAGTTTCATGTTTTTATCACACCATTTTATACCTTCATCTCATTCAATGTAAAATAAAAAAGTCAGATGTGAATACATAAGAACTATTGCCTCTATAAAACGATGTATTTAATTTTTTTATCACCATCCTAAATGGATGGTTCTATGAATGGGTTTAATGAATATATATGATATTTTTTACATGATTAATATTCAATAAAAAAATTATTAATTCTATTAATTTAATTAACAATAAGTGAACATTATAAATTCAACCGTATAAAATAAACATACCAGTGGGAAAATGATTTCATATTTATAAGTAATAGATTTGTATCAAATATAAAATTATTATAAATGATAAAAAAAATATGATTTATTACATTAAAAATTAAATAATATCATCATACATCTATAATAATGGTATTATAACTTCATAACTTCATAATTATTCATTAATTATAGTATGTTCTTGTTTGGGTAGGTTTAACATCCTACAAGAGAAATGATATAAATTTCAATAATTGATGGATATATAAAAATAGTTAATGATAATAATTGACCTTAATGAGATATAATTTTTTTATGGCTATATAAATGAAATATTAGTATTTAACTCATTATTGATATAACACATTTATGTTTATTAAAAATTACCAAAACAAGCTCATTATGGATTTCATTCTCAAAAACAATACACATTAATTAAATGAAATAAAAATGGGAATTCATAAATCATTGAAACATAATGATTATAATATATTTAACAATTAGTAATAGTGAACTTTGTGTCAATAAACAATAAATAATATTGCTTTTATGAAGCTTTTATGAAACAAACAATATTACTAACATTCAATAATGAAATTAAATAACTATCTAATAAAGTAATAATGAAATATTATAATTAAAGTGTTAAAAAGGTAATATATATGAATAAGGTTTTTAATTTAACTACAAATATGATTATTTTTATTATATAGGATGTAAAAGTGATTTCATGGAAATTAATAGTTTAGGTAAGGTTTTCTTATATTTATTTTCATTCCTTTAGACATATGACTTAGTCACACCTTGTTTAATTTTTTGTGGTGTATATACTAAATTATATATATGTATATATATATATTACCTTTAATTAAATTAAATGGATATATATATACATCAACATTTATATTTTTCAATGGCTTTTGAATCAATTGTTACTGAAGTTATAAGGGTTTTTATAACTCAATTTCTATTCATTAGGTTATGTTAATTCTTCTTGAACATTATTATTATATATTTATTATAGTTACAAGGAATAGTGGAAGTGGGGTGGGATGTGTCCAAAACAAAATTTCCCATCAAATTATTTGGATTTATTCTCTTAACTAGATAGAAATTCATTCCTAGAATCCATGAAGAGAGGGTCTTTTCATATATAATTTATTATTAATTTGTTAAATTAAATAATTAACTTTTATTGAATTATTTATTTATATATTAATTGGTATACCACTCATGTCCTTCAATCATTTCATCATAGTAATCAAGGGAAAATTATCTCTAGCGGTAATCCACATGTTTTTCACAAACCTCTAATCGTCACCATATAATTCTCTAGGAACAAGCACAGATGAATCTAACACTTGTGATGATCGATGTTGATAACAACTGAATCCTTAAATGGAGAAGAAATTCACATAGGTGAATGCGGAGAATTTATTTGATTTATTCAGAGTGTTCTAGGGAGGAATCTCTCTAGGTATTGAGAGTATTCTCTATATAACGTTTTGTGAACAATGAGGGAATCATGCTTTTCCATCCATAGAATTTCATAATGATGTTTATATAGTGCTAGGGTTTGACAAAAAAATTCATAGGGACCCAAATTATTTTATTATTTCCCATAAAACATCATGCCTAATAATAATATAAATATTATTATTAACTTGACATGTTCTAAACTCATGGATAAAATAAATATTATTTTTCTTGAATAAATAAATTAATATTTATTCAAATAATATTTAATATGGAATTCCTCACTGGACCATTTACTCATTCCATCAGTTCTCAATATTTATTAGGTCTTTAATAATGACTATTTATTTAATTAATGAAATTCCACTACATTATCCTCCAATAAATATATAAATATTATATTCACTGAAATAGTGAAAAAAATATTTAGTATATATTCATGTTACTAAGTGAATTAATATTTTGTTTCCTTGGGAATAAACCATTGTAAATAAATATTTCATATTCATGTAATTAAATAAATTATTGCTTGATGAAAGCATATTTATTAAATATTATACTCATATATATATATATATATATTCTCTTGAATAACTAGTGATTGAATATTTGTGATCAAACCAACATACATAATTATTAACCCACATAAAGGAATAATATTTATTAAACATGTTAAATACATTTGGAATTTAACTGAGGTTCCAATTACACTTAGTGTGTAACAATATGTACCATTTTATTAGTGGTATTAGGCTACACTACCTAAATTATGTGGTAATCATTTAACAACATGCCAAGTATCCTATAGAGAAAGAGGTTACTATTGTAATGACATTTAACCTCCTATGAATACACACTATATAATATAAAAACTTTATCTCAATATCTCCAATAAAGAAGGTCGCATGTTTATGTCATCAACATAAATTCATGATGTTTCTTTATTATAATTTTGAAAATTAACTTTTTAATAATACTTTCATGGCCAAGGACGTAATTTAGAAGTTTAATTCCCATAAAAGGGTCTGAGATATAAACCTTATTTAAAGAATATAATTGATAAATTATAATATTTCAGACCTTCTCATCCTTTTTATTGTGTTTTCTTGAGGCCCAGTGGTACCAAGAGGGATTTTATAGGTGTTTTGGGGGATTTTATATGGCCTTGGGAATTTCTGGTTTTCACTGCACCCTTGTGGTGGGTGTGGTGGTGGGTTTGGTGGTGAGGGTTTTGGGTTCCTAGTGGTTGGACAAGTGGTTTTTGGTGCACCTCAACTATTAAATTATCTTTTCAAGTAATTTTAGAGGTTATTATATGCCTTGTGAGTTCCTTTCTAAAATAGGATAAAGGAAACACTCTAGTAGGTGCATGGTATTTGGAATGGAACCATAGAGGACCATCTGACCAAAATATGGAAGTTAGGTACACCAAAACCATGGTTGTAGGAGTGGTGAGGGAAAACATCATGGATATGAAAAATAGTACCTGGATGTGGGAAACATGCCTTGGATATATGAAACTTTCCCTAGCATAAGTCATTTAGTATTATGCATTGAGGAACCACCACGTTCATAGTGAAATTCATAGTGGTGACTGGTCTAGTTTTTGAATAGCCAAAATATCTACCAATATTCCTAGATCTTGAATGGTTTGAAAATGGAAATTCATGAGGAGATAAGATTGGTCTTAAATGAATTTTTATATAAAATAATCCCCTATAATAACTGATTTATGACCCCACCTCTCAAATTTCTTCATTGTTCAGACACTCTAGATTAACCAAGATTGTGTTTACTTTTTCTCTCATGTTATGTATTTATTGATGGATGATGTTGCTGGTAAAGGTTTTTTTACCTCCATTTATGAACCTTGATCATCACATTGTGGATTACAACTTAGATAATGTAGAATTGAATGATTTTGGTTCAAGATAGATTCATATTATTCCTTTATTAATTTTATGGATGTTTACTATGGCAAAGCCCCCCTTTTTTGAGTGTTTTTAAGCATGTTTTGTTAGTGGTTTATGGATGATGGGTTCTATTTAGTGTTCTGTCAGCTTGGTGGTGTTTCTTATGAATGTGGTCAGAACTCATTAATCAATTATTATATGAAGAACATTTAACTTATAATCAAAGTTGGGATTTTGTTTTTTATCCTACTATTTAATGTGAAATCATAAAGTTATCATTTTTTATCTCTTTGGATTATGATGGAATTAACCTTAATAATGATTAAAATAGATTAAATAATGAACCTTGCTTTTGGTTGTAGTGATTGAATGTTTTCCCACTATGATAAGGATTTACTTCTTGTTTTTCTAGATATTATGATATCTATATTAATGTTATGGTTTAAAATTCTTGATATGAAAAAATGATTAAATAATTTAAAAATATTAATGTTTTATGGATAAAGAATTAAAGAGGCATGTTTAAATAAAATTGTTTTTTTCTGATTTTATGGAAATAAAAGTGATGCTTTATGAATTTTTAATTGAAAATGTTCTTTCTTATGTTAATGAAATTGGAAAAGTAATGTGAATCTATAAATGTTTTCTAGTGAAATAATAAATTGGAATTTTAATTTAAAATTATATTCCTCATATTTTGATAAAACTGAATGTTATACTTGGAATAATGAATTAATAATTCTTAGATTTTAATAGCTTATGTATTAGGTTTTCTATGGTTATAAATTGTGATAATTGAATCGGTTAATACTAGATAAAAATAAACTAGTTGTTTGACCAAAATAAATGTTTGGGGCTAAGTAAGTATGTTTGATTATAAAGAGGGGATTCCTTTGTTTTTAAGTACTATACACCATTTTGACTCTCTTTGTTGTTTCATTATTTCCCTTTGTAATTTCTCTAGATGTGAACCTTGTAATGCTATGCGATGTGATCCTGGTATAGCTGATGGTTGATGAGGGTGTGGAGGATCGGATGTGTGGTAGTGGTCGGTGCTGTAGATGGTGGGATGGATGAAAGGTTATATGCATGGTAGTGTCAGGGTGACATCAAAACTTATGGAATGGGTTAAATCTAGTCTTGCATGTTGTTTTGTTGAAAGAAATGATACTTACCTGAAAATTAATCTACTTCAATGGTCGGATGGTCGAATTGCTTGTTTACATGAATTCATTTCCAAACTACTTGACTTATATGGTTGTATATAGTTTATTCACCTCTTTTATGGTATATTATGATGAGTCCATGAGTATTAGGAATTATGGAATGATAATTAATAATAACTATTTTAACCCATTGGTTTAGAGCTTGGAATAATTTTGAAATGATGACAATATTGAAGAACTATGGGATTAGTTAGTTTATTTCTAGAGGGCATGGGAATGAGTTAATGATCATGTAAAAGTAATGATAAACCAATGTTAGAGGTAAATTAAAATAATTATTGTAATTTTAAATTTTTAATAGAAATAGTTAATTAAATTAAAATATTCTTGAATGTTTTTATGATTATAGGATATTCATTCCTTAGTAGTGGTAGTTGGGCGTCTGAGTGACAATAACTGTAGTGGAGTCTAAGACTAGGTAGATACTCATAGTGTGGTTGTGATATATATATATATATATATATCTTATACATTATGTGATTTCATACACTACCCCATTCTTTTTTATAGGGAGAATGACACCTAGTGGTATCTTGGAGGATATTTTCCCCTACATATAGGTTAGTTAGGAATGGATGATTGACTACACCCTATTCCCCTATTATCTTCTCCTGAAAGTATTATATGTTGGTATTCATGGTGGTTACCTATCCCATATATGTGTGTAGAGGTTTTTAATGGATTGTGGTTATTTCATACACATATATATCATGATATAATATCCTATGGATTATTATAGGTATTTAATGTATTGGTTGTGATGGATTTATGAATAATACTCTGCATATAGGTTTTAGTGTCTCCAAGAAACTAATAATTTACTATATAAATATGTGGAATTGGATTATCAGATGATTTTATACAAGTGTTTCATGGTATGTTATGATGATATAATGTGATTCATGGGGTACATGTCATGATACAATAGCTCAGGTGTCTTTAGGCTGAATTGCTTTTTGATAGTGGTGTCTAAGGACGTGCAATATTATGCTAGTATAGCATCCTGATGGGGCAGTGGTAGAAGAGAGAATTCTTGATATATGTTGGATATTATATTATTCTTGTATGTGATACTTGATGATAGATCCATGGTGAGGCTAAGAACTTAGCATTCCAATTTATGTGGCGAGTTAGGTTCACTTTTCATTCAATGGGCTTAATATTATTCCTTTATCATTTTTATGTGAGGATCTAGGGATAATCCTACTAATTTTACTTATTATTATCACCCTATATATTTATAAACTATTTTTTTATACTGCGGGAGTTGGATAGAGATCGATATGGACATTACTAGCACATGGAGTTGTTCATGAGTTTTTTTGTCTTCAAGGTCACTATCGAGGATTTTCTTTTTGTTACTTATATATATATTTTAATCATTTAGTTGTATGACATTACATTCATGTATAGGGATCATTATTTAATTTTTGTATGAGTGGGATATATTGGGAGTTTTATCTCTTATTTTTATAACCATAGAGGGAAATTACTCCCATTTGTGTATATGATATACCCTTGTTTCTTATCAGAAACACTTGTCCCATTGGAGATAGGATTTGGGTTTCATTTTCTCTATTCACTCATTGTAAAACCAGGAGGGTTACCTTTGGGCAGAGGGGTCATAAAAGAGTGGTATCAGAGGTTAGGGTGAAGAGATAGGATGAAGTTTCAAGGTAGGCACTAGTGAGGACTATATGGGTTGGTAGTTAAATGGTGTCATATAAACATAGTAAGAAAGGTAAATAGGGAACACTATCTAGGACATGTTTATTTTGTTCCCTGATGATCTAATATATAAACCTTTCAATTTTATGATCCTACTAAGTGAATTATTATTGTTTGTGTGGTAGAGAACTAGGAAAGGGTCATTAATCATTCTTATTTATGTCTATGTTTGAAATTAGAAGACCTTGTGATTAGATCAAAACATAATTAATTAATTAATTAATTAATTAATTTTATATATTCCATATTATGGGTTCAAGATCCCCTAACCATTTTTTCTTTTGTAGGAATGGCTTCATGTAAACATCCTCAATTTATTCAAAACTGAGGATGTTTAGTAAGATGTTATGGCACACCATCGAGAGTTTGTGATCGATGGAAATGACACTTAGAGGATTAAAAATTGAGAGTTTCAACACCTAAGTATATAGAATTATGAGGGATAAATTTCAGACTCAGTGATAAAATACTAGTTAGAGGAGGTGGATATAGCCTTTAGTTTGATTAGATCTCGAAAGGAGCCCTATTTTTTTGTGGTGACGATGTTGCATGGGGTAGTGAGTTAGTGGTGGTTATTATTCCCTAGAGATCATGAGGAGTTGTTAATATCATGGGAGAAGTTATGAGATTAATTTTGAGTCTAGTTTCTTTCTTCGACTGTGAAGGTAACCAATCTACAAGTGCTAATTACAGTTTGACAAGAGAGTTCTAGCTTACAAGATTTTAGGACCCTTATTTTATAGGCTTCAAAAATATTTTTGGATGAGGATACCAAGGTGAGACACTTCGAGGAGGATTTTCATCCAAATATCTTTCACTATATCATCTCGTTAATGATTATAACATATCTAGAGGTGTTAGAAAGGGAAGAGGTTGTGTAGAGGATGTTGGGCAAGATTATATTTTCATGATAGGTGAGTCTTCAAGACTCTACAAGTACTAGACTTATGGTCCATGGTTACATTTTTCTAAGAAAAAAGAGATTTTGAATAACCAGTGGTAGATTATATTCCTCATTATATTTTTTTCTCTAAGGGTAGAGGCTCTTGGGCCCCTATCAAGGGGTAAGGAAATTGTTTTTTAATGTGGATTATGTGGTAAGTAATAATTAGGTTACCCAAAAAAATTTATCAATTAGCATTCATATGGTTTTCCAAGTCATCTTCTTCCATTTTGGAAGTTTCATCTGAGGAAGCAGTAGCAGGGAGCTCCAGATTTTGATCAGTAAAGGAGAGAAGGGGAAAGTATAGTACAACATGATGATGCTTCTCTTTCTTAGAGATAAGAGTGAAACTATTGAGGTTTTCATAATTAGGGTCGGAGAGGTCATGTATTTGGACATGGTCATCTTCATTCCTTATAGTTGTCAGTTCTATGCAAGGTAGACATTTTTATGAGTACCCTTTTCTTATTCTCTACTTGTGTTTATGATTTGTTTGATTTAAGATCTATGAAATCCTTTATATCACCTTCACTAGTCCATGATTTCAGATATGAGGTGGAGATACTTCCATTTTCTCTTTTTTTGACTGTGCTAGTGGAAGTTCAACCTTATTCTAGGGATGAACCACTCTTATGGAGACATTTTATGTTTACATATACAGCCATATGACATTAAAATTGGTATGGACTGGTTGTATTCATTTCATTATATCATGGATTGATTCAAACATAAAATTTTGTTATCTAATTATGATAGATAGTATTTTATGTTCATTGGCTAGTTAGACCCTTGAATTAGTGGGAGGTGTGTTTCATCATTGTCTTCCTTGATGGTCGAGTTAATGCTGATCTTTGTAGAGGTTTAGTCTGCAATATTTCACAGGGTTGTGGAAGAGTACTATGATATCCATCCTGAGTAATTTTTGCATTACCCACTTGATGGAAGATTGATTTAGGGATATACCCATATTAATTGGATTCTTCGATATTGATGTCTTCAAATAGGATGGTTCCTTATGAGTTTTGCGATCTAAGGGTATATATTGATGATATTTTTTAGTAAGGATTTGTTCATTCAAGAATGTCACCTTAGTGTTCTTTGGTTATACTAATAAAGAATAAGTATGGTAGTCATTGTATATATATCAATTATTATATTTTAAATCATGTGATAGTAAAGAACAACTATCCTTTTTTATGTATTGATTATTTATTTGATCGACTAAAAGAATCAAGTTAGTTATCAAAGATTTATCTATGATTAGGATATCATCATATGTGGGTGAATGATGATGATATACTAAAGCTAGATTTATGATGTCAATATGGGTACTATGAGTTCATTTTGATGTTTTTCAATTTGATAAATGCTCCAATTATGTTCATGGGGTTAAAAAATGTAGTTTAAAGAGGGTTCCTTTATAAGTGCATGTTCATTTTAATTGATGGCATACTTATCTACTCTATGTATATAGAAGATCACACAGAGCATATATGATATGTTTTGGGATTTCATAATCATTATTAGTTATTAATGAATTTATAGATGTTTTTTTTTGGGATCAAGAAGCTCATTTCTTAGGGAATTTTATTTCCTATCATATAGTAGTTTCGATCCTTTAAATATCAAGGTAGTTGTTTCTTGGGTAGCCCCTATGACTATTATAGATTTTTGAAGTTTTCTTGGCCTTATATGCAATTATATGGTGTTCATACCTGACTTATCTCAGATTTTGAGTCCATAGATAGCCTTAACCATACATTATTAGGCATTCTTGTAGACTAGCCAGTGTTAGTAAACTTTCATGTACCTCATGTATAGTTATTCAATGCTCTGGTTGTTAATTTTCCAGAAGAGGTATTTTAGTCTAAGGATTTATTTGATGGGTTACATCTTGGATTGGTAAATGTATTGATATAGTAGAGATCATTTTTTCCTTATGGGTCTTATTAGTTATATCCCCATGAATTTAATTAAGCTAAAAATGATCTTAAGTTGGCAGCAATCATGTTTTCCTTGAAGTTTTGATGACACTAACTCATCGGTGAACATTTTTTGGTTTTCACATATCATAGGAGCTTTTGGAATGTCTTAATCAAACATGGCATAAACTTGCAATTGTGATGGTGGATTGAATTATTATAGGACTATGACATGGGTATTTTATATACATCAAAAAAGAGTAAAGTTTTATTTGATGCGTTGAGAAGGAATACATGAAGTGGTGTTGTACATGAGTATCTAGAGTCAAGGAGAGTAAAGTAATAAATATTTGTGATAGATCATCTAATGGGATATATTAGTGTAAAATTATTCATTTTTTAGATGATTGTATAGTCATATTTAGTGTAGTCGGTGGCGGATTCCCAACTGGGGGATTTAGAGGTTGATTTTTTGTGAGACTTAGTTTCATATGATGGTACCCCTAATAGATGTTTTGAACATGATTAACACTGCATGTTATTATAGGGGAGGATTTTCATTCCATCATTGATGCACAAAGTTGTTCTTCATGAGTTCCATAGCTAATCCTTTGTGGTACATCCCAATTTTATAAAGACGAATAATGCTCTAAGATGAAATTTTTGGTATAATGGGTTAAATAATTTATTTATAGAGTTTTTATCTCTATGTTTGGTCTATCAAAAGGTGAATTTGGAATATTGTGTTTCTGGTGGTTTACTCCATCCTTTAGATGATCCTCGGTGTAAGTAGGAGGACATTTCAATGGTCTTTATCGCTATTTTACCTTGATCTCTTATAGGAAGTGAATAAATATGTGTAATAGTGGACTATTTGATAAAATTTGATTGCTTATTAGTGATCAAGTTTTTGATAAAATTAGAGGTTTTGTCAAGGTAGTATTTATAGGTTGTAGTGAGGATCCAAGGAGTCATAAGGATGATCATATCTAATTGTGATAATTTTTTTTCCTCCAAGGTGTGGAGAGGCCTTCAATATTATTTTGGATATTAGTTATTACTTAGCATTATATTCTATTCATACATTTATTGTTAGATATATGGGACCATACAGACTCTTGATGATTTCTTTCACTTCTTTCCCAGATTTTGGAGGTTTTTGGATGAGTCACCTTCCTTTAATTGAGTTTTATTACAAAAAAATGTTTTGACTTCACCATTAGTATAGAATCATTTGTAGATATGTATGGATGAACTTTCCATTATTGATTTTGATGGATAGGGGTCAAAGATTTAGAAATTATTAGGCCAAAACTAGTTCATAGCATGGCAGAGATAGTTCAAGTGATTCATGGGAGGATGAAGCGACACTGGATCATCAAAATTCCTATAGCTATCAAAGGATAAAATATAGCGACTCGGCCATTTCTTATATTAATATTAAATCACTTTAAAGATAAAAAAACATAATAGTATTACACATATAGGATCAAAAGGTTTAGTTTCTTGGGAAAACTAGGATCATACATAACAATTACAACATCAAGCATAAACATTTATTTAATTTCTTCTTCTCTAGATTTTTATTGGCACTTGACCTCCTCTTAGTACATGTAGTTGCCTGAGGATATACATATAAAGGAGTGAGATAAAATCCCAGTAAGAGGATAGATAAGAAAAATATAACAATGTTTGAGCATAACCATAACATAGGAATATAATCATGAACATGAGAGGAAACACTTCTAAGAGACTTGAAATGTGGCAATGCATAAAAACTGAAACATCATGTCTTAATGGTTAAATACCACATATACTTGTGAAAAAATCTATAATCTTGTTCAAACATCATGTCACATTAACTCATGAGATTCATAACTTTACCCAATGCATTGAAGCGCTGTATAATTCTGGGCACACCCATCGCATTGAAACATTCATATTACGCTATATAATTCCAGGCGCACCCGTCACATCATAACATTATCATTTATCATGCATGCCACAATGAGAATATATAAAAAAATGAACATTAATAACCCATGAAAATTAATGGGATTCATCTCATAAGAACAAATTCATAAAAATTGGGTTTCCAAAATTAATTGGTAATAACATACTTGATACAATAGCCATCAACCTTGAGTGAGAAGTAAAAGGTGTGTTTTTGAAAGAAGAGTTCTTGTGGAAAATTTTTGTTTGGCATATCCTTCATTAGAAAACATGTGTATCCCAGAAATGGTAATATAATGATGAAAAAATTATTTTTAAGGAGTGACAATACCAAATATGGAGTAAAAGAGGGAGAACCTAAAGAACTAAAGTTAGGTTCAAGATTTCCCCATTATCTTGTATCTGAACGCTTTATTCACTTTATTGTAATGTATAACCACAACTGATTCATTAATTAATAATTAAAGAACCTTATGTTCATGAATATGGTTAATAATGGTTTCATTAAGTTATTTTATGTTCTTTTGGATGAGTTATAGAGTTTAAAAAACCTTGTTTCAGAATGTTTGTTTTTATGGTTTTCTTGATTGGTTCACTTGTATTCATAAATTGAAGTTCTGGTAGAACATTGGTAAACATCCAAAACTGATATTAAATTTTATTAATTATCTTCTAGGAGTTTAAATTATCTTATAATTTATTATATTATATACCATGTGGATGAATCATTAGATAAGAAATAAATGGTTATTGTTTGGGTTAATTTGGGTTGTTTTTTGGCGACAACGATCTTGTTTTGTTTAATCATTTAGTAATATTTAAATAAGTTAGATCCAGAATATTAAATAGGATATAATACATATAATATATTCTGTTTAAACCATAAAAATTGTTTCATGACCATATATGAAAGTAGAAATGGAAAAAGAAAACATGTCATTCTTGAAATGATAGATTAACACCTAATGAACGACGTTCTCTTTTATAAAATAAAAATAAGAGGAGAAGGGGTTTGGATGATATAATATCCCATTAGTATCATAAAATTACATTATATGTATAATACTAGAGTTACCATACAATGTGGGTGAATATTGGTGGGAATAGATTAAGAAATGAACTTGAAATTGAAATAAAATTAAAGGAAAAGAGGGAGAGAAATTACCTCTTGAATCCTCCTCTTGAGACCCTCCATAAGGGACCTAGGATTGGTCTTTTGAGGAGACTAGAAGCTCTTGGACATAGGGGAGGGGAAAGGGAAGATTCTTCGGTAGATTTTAGATATGGTATGAAGCTTCAGAGGTGTGAGGAAATGAGGGTGTGAAGGGTGGTATTTATAGTGGAGGGGAGAGGAGATTTCTCAATATAAAATTCATTAATTCATTATTCCCCACAATACAAGGAATAGTGAGTCTTCCATGAGAAAGAATAGTAATTATATCATGTGAAACTGAACCAATTGGGTTTATATTAGAAAAATATCATGCATGACTCTATAATTAGCTTATTTATCTTATTTTAGTAAATTATGGTATTTCACAATTCATCAAAAATTCAAGTATTTCAGAAAAATCCCAAAAAATCACCCCAACTATTTTTCAACATGTAGAATCCCAAAATGAAGTCCATTTTTCAAAAATAATTTTCTAAATATTATTATTTTAATATTTAACTAAGATCATAATTTATTATCAAAAACTAGTTTTAAAACTTTCATTTACTAATTATAAAATATAGGTATATCATACATTCAACTTGAATATTATTTATATATTATCATACATAAGTTTACTATTCATTATGGTATATCACTATTCATAAGGGTATGTTACTATTCATAATGGTAGATTATTATTCACCAAAAAAATTATTATTGGACTCCAATTAACTTACTGATTGCAACCGTGTATGTCAGATTTTCAAAATTCCAAAAAAAAGTGACAAACTTATGTTTAAATGTCACTTAGCAATTAGTAGTTCATTATATTTTTTTTTCATGTGATTTTATGACATATTTATAAGAAGGGAATTTCCGTTAAAAAACATTGGGTCGTTACATTCTTCCCCCTTATGAAATTTCACCCTAGAAATTTCACTTTACACAAACAGGTGAGGGTATTTATCCTTCATCGCCTCCTCGAGTTCCCAAGTAGATTCTTCAAACTTCTGGTTCCTCTAAAACACTTTGAAAAGGTGGGTTTTCTTGTTGCGTAGAACCTTAACTCTCCAGTCCGGAATCTCTACTAGTTACTCACTACTGGAAATAGAGCCTATACCAACACTTTGTTCCCAACTATTTAGAAAACCAGTTGGAAAAACGATCCTATGCCAACGGTTTACTAGAACCATTGGAATAGGATATTTTATGGTGGGTTTCCCCAACGGTTAAAGAAAACTATTGGGAAATATATGTATTACCCACAGTTTTTATTAACCGTTGGGAAAAATTATACCAAAATTAGGGCTCCCTCCCTCGATACATTTCATCATTACGCGCTCCTCCCCTCCCCAAGCTCAATCTTCTCCCGGCCTCAGCCTCTGCCTCCCAGCCGTTGCCTCCGCCTCTGCCTCCCGACCCCCCTCCCTCTCCTTCGGTGACATTCCCCTTCCCCTATCGACTCCTTCTCCAAAGACGATGTCCCCCTCCCATTTCGGCTCCCGGTGACATTCCCCCCTCCCCTCTTGTCTCCCTCTCTTGGCAACATCTGATCTCAATATCCTCCTCTAACATCCCCCAACCCCATCTCAAGTCGCGTGCGAGACCCCCCATGGTGGAACACCCCATGGGACGTCCCCCTCTCTCAGCTCCCTCTCCTCCCGCCAGGGCAATAATATTGTCGAGGTCGACCCCTGCCCACCAAGAGCTAGAGTAGCTACGGTGGATTCGAATCTGGGTGGCTTTCAGCTTTAGCTGATTGGGAGGTCTCAGCCTTGGCTTTGTGGAGCTTCTTCTTCTATTGGTACTACTATAATGGGTACAATGTCTACTTTTTCCCTATATTTTTGGTATCTATATTTTTTTCCACTGTAAAACAATGAATTTTTTGTTGTTTTAGTGTTGTTTAATCCACAATGATCATTTCTGTTATATCTGCAATGATCATTATAGGCCATGATATGTGTCCCTGAAGATGGGATAATGTGTGCAGAGCTCATGGATGCTACAGAAACTCAACAGTGTTCCTTGTGTTATAGAACCCTCTAAACTCACCAGGGATGTTGTGGATAGATGCCTCACATGTCACGGATATGGTCGGGTGCTGTTTATGGGTATTTCTCCATGACTCCCATCTTACCTTCATTAATGTTTGAAATATTTTATATAATGGAATGGAACTTAATTGAATGTTTGAGTTATGGTGAAATGAAATGGTTTTATTATACTCAGTGCTCGATCGAACATCAATTTACCGGCTCGACCTCGAGCTTGATCGAGCTACTCAATTAGGCTCGATTTTTTTTGATTAAGATGTTTTATCATAATTTTAATTACAAGATCTTGCTTGAATTAGAGCTTGAGATTGAAATTAAATACACATATATTGAATAAAAATAACATGTTAAAATATTATATGTTCAATTAGCCTTTGCGGCCAACTTGATTCTGTTATTATAACATTGAATTCGTCTTCACTACTCATAGCTTGAGCTTGAAAAAATCCGAACTGAATTCATGTATTTGTCGAGCGAGTCCAATTAGCTTGAGAGCACTCAATGTTGTTTACAACCCTAATTTAGAGGTTCAAATAAATATGACATTGGATGACTCGGGATGTCATTATCTGTCATTTCATTCCCTCATTAAAAAAACTTCCAAACAACTATTTTATCTAATAAATTCTTCTCTGTCAATATTTTCTATCCATTTTAATCATTGGCCCCATTTGTTACAGAATGTGATGGAACTGGCGAACCAAACAACATAGAACCTCAAATAACACCCTCTAATTCCTTCAGTACCTCCTCTCCTATTAGAAATGTTTCTTAATTTTGGTTTGGGATTTTGTGATGTTTGACTGCTTAAATATACTCATGGTTTTGTAGTCAATCTCAGATCGTGGTGCGACGCGGCGGGGTTCTAGCATGGTTATGTGCATAATCTTCAACTCAACTAATGTAGCATAGGTGCATATTCAATGGCTAATTGTACTAGTATGGTGTTTCCAACAACGTGCTATATAAGGAACATAATGAAAAATGAAGATATTATTAAATGGAATTGTTTCCCCCTTGCTTGAAGGAATATGATTTGACCCATGGGGCGGTGTGGTTCTTAAATGGAACTATTTTCCCCTTGAGGGAGGCGACGGTCGGAATGTTGCCCTGCCTCCTCCAAATCCCTTCGCTACTGGCTGGAAGATACTGCCCTGTGGATGTCGTTGTACCGGGCCAACACGCTGAGGTCACTCCGCGGTCAGGCCGCGGTCACGCCGCGGTAATGCCGCGGTCACACCGTGATTTGACCCTACTCCAGGACGACACCCCGCGGTGGTTTTCAGTCCTGTCGGAATTTGATGTATGATACCTAGATAAGGCCTAATCCATCCTCATAATTATTTCCTCATTAAACACTATACGTAAAATTTCCACATCTATCACCATAAGGCCCAATCCTCTTAGGAATATTTTACTGGATTTAAACCCTCATCCAGTCCATACACATATCATCCAAATTATAAGACATGTGTTAGACCACTCTTATCCCAATCGATATCTTATCCACTTAGAGACCTAGTGATAGGGTGATTTCATTGCCATATAATCACTAAATAATTTTATCTAAACCTTGGCGGCTTGTGAACACCATATCTATAGGTCTACTATGTTAATCTATTTACTTTCATTTACTTTCCTTAGACTCCATGACTCCCATGGAACATAGTTATAAAAAATCCCTTGGAAATCTATGATTGAATAATCAAGTTATTGTTTAAGGGTCTATCGAGGCTCTTAATACTATCTTTATATACATAATAATTCTTATTTAAAGAAACAATTAATTTAAGTAATGGTTGATCACCCATGTAGGTGCTTATACTTCATCATCTAACTACTAAATGATATATTCCCTCCACCTGAATGAAGAATTAAAGAACTCCCCTTCTATGTTCATGTAAAACCAATATTTTCCAAAGACATCATACTAACCACAAATATATAGGTGATAAAAATCATAAGACTGGTCCATGATCACATCATTAGTCATAGCTTCATCAAAAATCTTCATGCCTTAAGCCTTATATTAATCATATGATTTGACATATACTTACCAGATTAGTGAATATTGATTCATATTCAATCACTAACAATTTTTCCTACTCAATATCTAATAGATATCAAGATCTAGCTTGTTTAATCTCATCTAGGATGTTTTGGTCATTGAAGATTAGTTAGAATCACTTCTAATAATGTTTTCATCCTTCCATTCCATAATAACTTTACACCACAACCTATCTTGACCCTTTAGTAATGGTGTAGCCATGTAATTTCCCAAACAAACTTATATTGAACAAAACCAAAATAAGATGAAACTCAAGCCAAACTAATTATATACCATTTATAGGAAGATTAATTGTTAATTAATTGGAATTTACTTTTTGATAGTATCATTTTGAAATATGGATTTGTTTCCCCCTTGCTTCAGGAACATGATTTTACCCATGTGGTGTTGTGGTTCTTATATGTTGGGAGGTGACATGTATAGTCACAGGAGACAGGTGTGTTTTAGTTTAGTTTTTATTTTATTTTCTTTATCGCATTGGCCACTTAGGTCTTTTTCTGGTTTCTATGGACAAGGAGTGGTTATATTCTACGAAGGAGGCCAGAAGGGGTTCAGATTGTTTCAGTCCATCGACATTGATCTGAGGTAAGATTCTATGATTACTACTTGTCTCGCACCTCATATATTTTTGGGATTTCAATGTTTTTTACTCTATATTATGTTTTTGGTAGGGAAAGGGATTTTTTTATGTTGGTTCGGGTGGATTTGGTTCTCGCCAATCAAGGTAAGGCTTCAATACTGTTGGTTGGTTTTTCTCTAGTTATGTAGGGTCCTTTATGTGTTTTATGGTTCTTAATATCCTTTGTTTAGTGTGTTGATCCCTGCTCATTGGTTTCGAGTCACCAAGTCAAGGGTGACTCACCTGCATGTGCATAGGTAAGTAAGTATATGTATGTGGGTTCCCCCGTTACGTGTATAGTCAACCATGGAAATGATTATACACATATGGGGCTAGGTGTTCCCATGTATATATATAAAAATGCATACGTAGGTGAGTGGAGACTGGTATATACATATAAGCATATGTGTAAGGATCCTCTTGCACATTCTCATGGCCATGCGGGTGTGTGCATAGGGGCTAGGTGTCCTTTCATGTGTGTGAAGGTGTGTATACCTAGTGGGGAGGAGCAGCTTTTAGTTAGAAATCTCCAAGAGCCAAAGTGGACGGCTTAGTTCCACCTTGAGGTAGAGTCCCTCTCGTAGCATCTTTAATTTAAGAATGATTTAAATTGAATTTAGATTCTTTCTTAATTCCGCTTAATTATATTTAATTGCATATATTAAATAATTTTTCTGTAATATAATTGTTTCATTTGATAAATAAAGTCATGTTTTTATAATAAAACCACTTTTAAAAAAACTAATATAAAATATATATCTTTATCATACCACAATCCCGAATTAAGATTCTATTTTTTATAACATAAGATCGTTTTCTATAATGTGAAGGACAACTACATAGAATTTATTTGGAATCCTGGCCAGAAGATGCTGCCCCGCGGATGTTGCTGGACCGGGCCAACATGTCACGGTCACACCGCGGTCACGCCGCGGTCACGCCGCGGTCACACCGCGGTTACGTCGTGATTTGGCACTGCTCCAGGACGACACCCCACAGCGGTTCACAGTCCTATTGGAATTCGATGTATGATTCCTAGATAGAGTTTTAGATACATTACCCACCCATAGTTAATGGGGAGGGAGGTGACGGCCGGAATGTTTCCCCTCTTCCTCCCACTCCTTTCGCTCTTGGATGGAAGATGTTGCCCCGTAGATGTCGCTGGACAGGGCCAACACGCCGCAGTCGTGCTGTGGTCACGTCGTGGTCACGCCGCGGTCACGCTGCGGTCACGCTGCGGTCATGCCACGGTCAGGCCGCGGTCCTGCCGCAATCACGCCATGATTTGGCACTGCTCCAGGACGACACCCCGCGGCGGTTCGCAGTCCTGTCAGAATTCGATGTATGATACCTACGTAGAGTTTTAGATACATTACTCAACCATAGTTAATGGGTAGGGAGGTCATGACCGGAATGTTTCCCCACTTCCTCCCTCTCCCTTCGCTCATGGCCGAAAGATATTGCCCCATGGATGCCGCTAGATCAGGCCAACACACCGCGGTCACGCCGCGGTCTCTCCACTGTCACGCTGCGGTCAAGCCACTGTCACCCCGCGGTCATGCCGCGATCACACCGCGGTCACGCCGCAGTAATGCCGTGATTTGGCCATGCTCCAGGATGACACCCACAGTGGTTCGTAGTCCTGTCGGAATTCGATGTATGATACATAGATAGAGTTTTAGATACATTACCCACACATAGTTAATGGGGAGGGAGGAGATGACTGGAATGTTGCCCCACCTCCTCCCGCTCCCCTCACTCCTGGCCAAAAGATGATGCCCTATGGATGTTATTAGACCAGGTCAACACGCCAAAGTCACGCCGTGGTCACGCCGCGGCCACGCCGCGGTCACGCTGCTGTCACGCCGCTGTCAAAGTGTCTCTCTTTTGTTTCAAAAGGACATCATTTTAAGTGAATACAACAACTGACATACGGAAAACTAACCAAAGGCATTCATATTCTGTTGAAACTTTAGGCAAACGATCCATGGGTCATATGAGACTTGTATGAGTCAACCCTACCTCAATCCAAGGGCCGGTGTGGTCGACACCACTCAAACCTTCTCAATTTTATTTGAAATGGACAGGATTTTAAGTGAAAACAACAACTGGCATATAGAAAACTGACCAAACTCATTCCGATTGTGTTGATACTTTAGTAAAACGATCCATGGGTCATTTTTGATGTGTACAAATCAACCCCACCTGAATATAAGGTGTGGTGTGGCCGACACCACTCAAAGTGTCTCTCTTTTGTTTAAAATGGACATCATTTTAAGTGAAAACAACAACTGACATACGGAAAACTGAGAAAATGCTTTTGGATTCTATTTAAACTTTAAGACAATGACACATGGGTTATATGTGATGTGTATGAGTCAACCCCTCCTCAATTTGATGCACGGGGTGGCCGAAAAAACTCAAAGTGTCTCTCCTTTGTTTAAAATGGACATCATTTTAAGTGAAAACAATAATTGACATACAGAAAACTGACCAAACGCATTCAGATTCTATTAAAAATTTAGGACAACGATCCATGGGTCATATTTGACGTGTAGGAATCATCCCTGCCTCAATCCAAGGACTGTTGTGGCCAACACCACTAAAAGTGTCTCTCTTTTATTTCAAAAGGACATCATTTTAATTGAATACAACAACTGACATACAGAAAACCGACCAAAGGAATTAGGATTCTGTTGAAACTTTAGTACAACGATCCATGGGTCATATGTGACATGTACGAGTAAACATCATCTCAATCCAAGGGTCGGTGTGGCTAGCACCACTCAAACCATCTCAATTTAATTTGAAATGGACAGGATTTTAAGTAAAAACAACAACTGGCATACAGAAAACCAACCAAACGCATTCAGATTGTGTTGATACTTTATTAAAACTTTCCATGGGTCATTTTTGACATGTATGAGTCAACCCCACCTCAATAAAAGGCGCGGTATGGCCGACACCACTCAAAGTTTCTTACTTTTGTTTAAAATGGATATCATTTTAAGTGAAAACAACAACTGACATACGGAAAACTGACCAAACGCTTTCGGATTCTTTTGAAACATTAGTACAATAATACATGGGTCATATTTGATGTGTAAAATTCAACACCTCCTCAATCCAAAACGTGGTGTGTCTGGAACCACTCAAATTGCTTCTCTTTTGTTTAAAATGAACATCATTTTAAGTGAAAACAACAATCGACATACGGAAAACTGACCAAACGCATTCGTATTCTGTTGATAATTTAGGAAAATTATCCATGGATCATATGTGACGTGTACAAGTCAACTCTACCTCAATCCCAAGTGTGGTGTGGATGACACCACTCAAAGTGTCTCACTTTTTTTTCAAAAGGACATCATTTTAAGTGAATACAACAACTGACATATGGAAAACTGACCAAAGGCATTAGTATTCTATTTAAACTTTAGGAAAACGATACATGGGTCATATGTGACTTTTACGAGTCAACCCTACCTCAATCCAAGGGCCGGTGTGGCCGAAACCACTCAAAGTGTCTCTCTTATGTTTAAAATGGACATAATTTTAAGTGAAAACAACAACTGGCATACGGAAAACCTAGAAAAAGCATTCATATTGTGTTGATACTTTAGTAAAACGATCTATGAGTCATATGGAACATGTACGAGTCAACCCCACCTCAATATGAGGTGTGGTGTGTCCGGAACCACTCAAAATGTCTCTCTTTTCCTTAAAATACACATCATTTTAAGTGAAAACAACAACTGACATACCTAAAAACTAAAAATGCATTCAGATTCTATTAAAACTTTAGTAAAATGATATATATATCATATGTGACATGTATGAGTCAACCCCGCCTCAATCTGAGGCCTGGTGTGGCCGGTACCACTCAAACAATATCACTTTTGTTTAACATGGACATCATTTTAAGTCAAAAAAATGGCATATTAAAAACCATACAAACAGATTCAGATTGTGTTGATAATTTATCACAATGATACATGCATCAATTGGGTTGTGTATGAGTTAACTCCACCTTAATCTGAGTCACGGTGTGGCCGATAGCACTCTAACTGTGTCCCTTCTGTTTAAAATGTACAGGATTTTTAGTGAAAAGAACAACTGGCATATGGAAAACTGACCAAATGCATTCGGATTCTATTGATACTTTAGAAAAATGATCCATCTGTCATATGTGATGTATAAAAGTCAACCATGCCTCAATATGAGGCATGGTGTGGCCGGTATCACTCTAAGTGTCTCTCTTTCGTTTAAAATGGACTTCATTATAAGTGAAAACAATAAATGACATACAAAAAACTAACCAAATGCATTTGTATTCCGTTGAAACTTTAGGAAATCAATACATGGGTCATATTTGACATGTACGAGTCAACCTCTCCTTAATACGAGGCTCGGTGTGGCCGATATCACTCTAATTGTGTCTCTTTTGTTTAAAATGGACAAGATTTTAAGTAAAAAGAACAACTGGCATATGAAAAACTGACCAAACGCATTTGGATTCTATTGATACTTTATAAAAACGATCCATCTGTCATATGTGACGTATACGAGTCAACCCCTTCTCAATCTGAGGTACGGTGTGGCTGGTATCACTCTAAGTGTCTCTTTTTTTTAAATGGACAACATTTTAAGTGAAAACAGAAACTAACATACAGAAAACTCACCAAACGCCTTAGGAATTTCTTGATGCTTTAGGAAAACAATCCATGGGTCATATGTGATGTTTATGAGTCAACATTGCATCAATCTGAGGTGTGGTGTGGCCGGCACCACTCAAAGTGTCTCTCTGTCATTTAAAATGGACTTCATTTTAAGTGAAAATAATAAATGACATATGGAAAACCAACCAAATGCATTCAAATTCTATTAAAAATTTAGTACAATGATCCATGGGTAATATGTGACGTGTAAGGTCAACAAAAACTCAATCAGAGGGCCGGGGTGGCCGGTACCACTCGAACTGTCTCAGTTTTATTTGAAAAGGACAAAATTATAATTGAAATTTACAACTAGCATATGGAAAATCAACCAAATGTATTCAGATTGTATTGATACTTTAGCACAACGATCCATGGTTTATTTTTCTTGTGTATGAGTCAACCACGCCTCAATCGGAGGCTCATTGTGGCCGCCACCACTCAAATTGTCTCACCTTTATTTGAAATGGAAAACATTTTAAGTTAAAACAACAACTGACATACGAAAAACCGACCAAACGCATTCAGATTCTGTTGATACTTTAGGAAAATGATACATGGGTCATTTTTTATGTGTACGAGTCAACCCCACCTCAATTAGATGTGCGGTGTGGCCGAAACCACTCAAAGTGTCTCTTTGTAGTTTAAAATGGACTTCATTTTAAGAGAAAACAACAACTGACAAACGTAAAACTGACCAAATGCATTTAGATTCTATTGAACCTTTAGGAAAACGATCCATGGGTCATTTTTGAATTATAAGAGTCAACCCCACTTCAATCTGAGGCACGGTGTGGCCGACACCACTCAAAGTGTCTCTCTTTCATTTAAAATGGACTTCATTTTAAGTGAAAACAATAAATGACATATGTAAAACTGATCAAATGCATTTTGATTCTGTTGAAACTTTAGGAAAACAATACATGGGTCATAGTGATGTGTTCGAGTCAACCTTGCCTTAATCCAAGGCTTTGTGTGGCCAATAGAACTCTAATTATGTCCCTTTTGTTTAAAATGGATAGGATTTTAAATGAAAAGAACAACTAGCATGTGGAAAACTGAACAAACACATTCGGATTCTGTTGATACTTTAGAAAAAATATCCATCTGTCATATGTGATATAGACGAGTCAACCCCACCTCAATTCGATGATCGGTGTGGCTGACACCACTCAAAGTGTCTCACATTTATTTGAAATGGACAACATTTTAATTGAAAACAACTACTGGCATACATAAAACCAACAAAATGCATTCGTAATGTGTTGAAAGTTTAGAAAAATGATCAATGGGTCATATGTGACATGTACGAGTCAACCTTTCCTTAATCCGAGGCATGGTGTGACCAGCACCACTCAAAGTGTCTCAATTTGTTTTTGAAATGAACAACATTTTAAGTGAAAACAACAACTGACATACAGAAAATTGTCCAAACGCATTCTGAATGTGTTGATGCTTTAGAAAAATGATACATGGGTCATATGTAACATGTAATAGTCAACCCCACCTCAATCCGAGGTGCGGTGTGTCCAACACCACTCAAAGTGTCTCTCTTTTGTTTAAAATGGACATCATTTTAAGTGAAAACAACAACTGATATACGGAAAACCGACCAAACACATTTGGATTCCATTTAAACATTAGGAAAACAATCCATGAATCATATGTGATTATTACGAGTCAACCCTGCCTAAATTTGAGGTGCAATGTGGTCAGAAAAACTTGGAGTGTCTCGATTTTATTTGAAATGGACAACATTTTAGGTGAAAAGTACAACTAGCATAAGGAAAACTGACCAAACGCATTCTTATTCTGTTGAAGCTTTAGAAAAACGATCCATGGGTCTTATGTGATGTGTATGAATCAACCCCGCCTCAATCCGAGGTGCATTCTGGCTGGAACCACTCAAAGTGTCTCTATTTTGTTTCAAAAGGACATCATTTTAAGTGAAAACAACAATTAACATATGAAAAACTGACCAAACGCATTCATATTCCGTTGAAACTTTAGGAAAATTATCCATGAGTCATATTTGACATGTACGAGTCAACCTCGCCTCAATTCAAGGCCCTGGTGTGGCTGGAACCACTCAAAGTGTCTCACGTTTATTTGAAATAGACAACATTTTAATTGAAAACAACTACTGGCATACGAAAAACTGACCAAACGCATTCTGAATTTGTTGAAAAATTAGAACAATGATCAATGAGTCATATTGGATGTGTATGATTTAAACTTGCCTTAATATGAGGCATGGTGTGGACGGAACCACTCAAAGTGTCTCATTTTTTTGAAATGAACAACATTTTAAGTGAAAACAATAACTGGCATACGGAAAACCGACCAAACGCTTTCAGAATATGTTGATACTTTAAGAAAATGATCCATGTGTCATATGTAATGTATAAGAGTCAACCCCGCCTCAATTAGAGGCACGGTGTGGCCGGTATCACTCCAAGTGTATGTATTTTGTTTAAAATGGACATCTTTTTAGTAAAAACAACTGGTATACGAAAAACCGAACAAATGTATTCGGATTCTATTGATACTTATTCAGTCTTTTATGTATTTTATTGATAATTGATAATTCAATTATGTATGCATTCAATTATGAATTTAATTCCGGATTCCACATATAATTTTCATCTAAATTTTAAATTGAATTCTAAATCAATTATGTATGTTTATAATTACGTTATGAATTATTATTTAATTATGGATGTGTATAGTTCAAGAATGAATTATATGTTAAATGTGTATGAATTTTTTCTTTGTATGTATGTCTTAGTTTTTTATTACAGGTATAGTAATTGGAAAGGAGCAGAATGGACATCATTAGAGGCTGCTATGCAAATGGCAGGCTGCTGTGCAATTTTCACAGCATAGCCTATGCCAACGGTTTCAAACCATTGGCATAGGCTTTTGAGGAAGTTTTAAACCCTTTCCCAAAGGTTTAAAAACCGTTGGGAAAGGTTTCTAGGGATTTTTTTACCAACGGTTCAATGAGAACCATTGGAAAAAACCATTCCCAACGGTTTAGAAACTGTTGGGAAAGAGTTGATTTCCTTAGTTTTACCAACAGTTTTGTGTAAACCGTTGGTAAAGCTTATGCCAACGGTTGGCCAAACCATTGGCATAGGTTACGTTGGGATAGTTTTTCCCAACGGCTTACTTCCCTATGGTTTGAAAAACTGTTGGTATAACATATACCAACGGTTCTGCAGGCTTTCCCAACGGTTCAGAACCGTTGGGAAAGACCCCATTTTTAGTAGTGACTCCTCATAGGAGAGATCATCTTCCATCTGTACCACCTCTGAGTTTAGTACATGTGTGGTATCTAGTATGAACTTCCTTAGGAGTGATATATGAAACACATCATGAACTTGAGTTACATTCAGTGTAAGTGAAAGCTGATAGTCCATGACTCTTATGTGATCAATGATCTCAAAGGGGCCAATGTACCTTGGTCTTAGCTCCCTTTCTTTTTAAACAGCATGACTCTCTTCCATGGGGATATTGGAAGGAAGACTTTATCTACAACATTGAACTCCAATTCCCTTAGACAGTTGTAAACCTGGATCTTTTTCCGACATTGAGCAGCTTTGATGTGTTTCTGGATGACTTGAACCTTCTATGTCATCTCTTGCACAAGATCGGGTCCAAGTAGCTTTCTTTCTCCAACTTCATCCCAACATGTTGGAATTCTACATCACTTTCCATACAAAGCTTCATACGAAGCCATCTGAATAATTGAGTGGCAACTATTGTTGTATGAAAACTCAAGTAATGGGAGATGTTGAACCCATCCACCTTTGAATTCTAGAGAGCATGCTCTTAGCATATCTTCAAGCGTCTGAAAAGTCCTTTTAGATTGGCCATCAGTTTGGGGGTGACAAGCCATGCTGAAATTTAATTCAGTACTCAAAGAATGTTCATGAATCCTCCAGAATTTAGATGTGATCCTTGGATCATGATCAGAGACAGTCAAGAGTAGAACTTCATGTAGTCTCACAACTTCCTTCACATATATCTTTGAAATTTTTTCAAGCAATAGGTCTTCCTGAATAGCGATAAAGTGGGATGTCTTTGTGAGTCAGTCAACCACAACCCATATCGCATTATTTCCCTTCGACGTCTTCAGGACACCCGTGACAAAGTCCATAGTAACAATCTCCCATTTCCATATGGGTATAGGCAATGTATGCGTCATCCATTTGGACTTTTTTCACTCGGCTTTATCTTGCTGACATACCAAGCACCTTGATATATATTCCGAAAATCTCCTTCTTCATGTTATCCCACCATAAGTGTTCTCAGAGATCACGATACATCTTGGTACTCCCAGGATGGATAGAGAAAGTTGATCTATGTGCATTGTCCAATAGCTACTTCTTTATCCTAGGTGATAAAGGTACACAAATCCATGTTCCAAAACAAATCAAACCTTCATCGTCGATATGGAACTCTTACAACTTCTTTTCCTTTATTTCATTCACCCTCCTTGGTAACTCCACATCATCCCTTTGTGCTTCCTTAATATTCTCTTGGATGGATGGTTGGACAATCATTTAGGCCAGGTAGGATGTATCCCCTCACCTTATGATTTATAAATCCATCCTTTTCATATCCAAGAATTTATGGTCTTTCTCAATCTGTAACATTGATAGAGTAGCAGGTTATTTTATGCTTATAGCATCAGCTACCTTGTTCAACTTTCTAGGATGATAGTAAATAGAGCAATCGTAATCCTTGATTAGCTCCAACCATCTCCTTTGACACATGTTAAGATCCTTTTGTGTGAATATATACTTTAGGCTCTTATGGTCAGTGTATATGTCACAATTATCTCCATAAAGTTAGTGCCACCAGATTTTCATGGCAAAAATCATGGCTTCCAGCTCTAGATCATGCATCGGGTAGTTCTACTCATGGATCTTTAACTACTATGAGGTGTAGGCTATCAAATTGTTATTTTTCATGACTATTCAACCCAATCCTTTCTTTTAAGCATCAATTTATATCATAAAACATTCTCCACTTTTTGTAGTGTGAGTACAGGTGTAGTGATCAGCCTTCTCTTTAGCTCCATGAAGCTTCCCTCACATTCCTCCATCCAGACAGACTTTACCCCTTTCCTTGTTAACTTAGTTAGCAGGTTTGAAAATCATGAGAAATTTCTCAAAAAAAATCGTTAGTACCCAGCTAATCCAATAAAACTACGGATTTCTGTGACACCAGAGGTCCTGGACCATTCCTCAATCATCTTTGTTTTTTAAGGGTCCCCAGAAATTCCCTCACTTATGATCACGTGTCCCAACAATGTGATTGCTTCATCCAAAAGTCACACTTCCTAAACTTTGCGTAAAAGTCCTCCTTTCTCAATGTCGCCAACACAAGTCTTAGATGTTCTTCATGTTCCTCCTTTATCTTGGATTAGATGATAATATCATCAATAAAAACTACCAAAAATTTGTCTAGGTAATGTCTAAAGACTCTATTCATCAAATTCATGAATATTGTATGGGCATTAGTAAGTCTGAAGGGCATCACCAAAAACTCATAGTGCATATACCTTGTACGGAAGGCAGTCTTTTGAATATCTTCCTTCTTCACCTTTTGCTGGTGATATCCAAAACAAAGATCCACCTTTGAGAGGTATTGAGCTCCTCATAACTGATCGAACAAGTCATCAATCCTTGGAAGAGGATACTTGTTCTTTATGGTGATCTTGTTGAGTTCTCGATAATCAATACACAACTGCATTGTTCTATCCTTCGTATTCACAAAGAGCACTAGAACACCCAAAGGTGATTATCTAGGGCATATGAACCCTTTTTCCAAATGCTCTTGAATATACTTCTTTAACTCCTCCAGTTTGATAGAATCTATCCTATAGGGAAACTTTGAGATAGGAGTAGCTCTGGGTATGAGTTCAATTGAGAACTCTAACTCACAATATGGGGAAATTTCGGGTAACACTTCAGGAAATATGTCACCGTATTCACTCACTATAGGCATTCCCTCAAGTCCGGTACTATACTTTAACTCAACCATTTGGTCGAGGTATGATTCTTCAAAGGGAATCAACACCCACACTATTGGAGTATTTTTCAAAGGAGATTCATGATCTTCCTTGCATTTGTAGAGGAGCATGGGATATTTCAAAATATGAAATGATATTTCCTTTTCCCGATAGTTGATATGTACTCTATATAACGAGATCCAATCCATTCCCATTATTGCATCGAATTCCACCAAGGTAAGTATTACGAGATTCACTGGAAGAATCTTCCCACATACACCAACAGGAGAAGAGTCAAATACTTGGGTTCAAATGATTGCACCACTTGGTTTTTTTACATATATCTCTACTTTAAGGATTCGAGGCTTCAATTATATAGCTCTTGAAAACATTCAAGATAAAAATTAATGTGTATAACCATAATAAAATAAGACTTTTTCTATTCTTGAGTGAATAAGAAGTGTTCCTTTATGACTTCATTATCATGCTCCACTTTTGCAGTATTGATGTCATAAGCCTTCCCTTATTCCTTTGAATTTGGTGGATTTTGATGTTGATTACCAGAGAACACGTGGTTTAGTGCACTTTCTTGCACAATTCCCTAGCTCCCTACAGTTGTAGCATTGAACCATGGGTGGTTCTCTCCTTTCTTCCACCACATTATCCTTCCTTTTCATGTCTTTCTGATACTATTTAGCATGGTTTCCTTCCTTAACACACTTGATGTAACACCCTAATATTTTATGAGAAGTATATTTTATTATGTCTTATGTTATACGCAACATCAAAGGAATCTTTCACTACACACAACACTAGCTTGGCTTGCGTTACACATAATCGCGACCTTCCTCGATAGCATGTGCAGTACGCAATACCAGGTTTCACTAAACAACGATATATTGTTATAATATTATTATGGACTAGCCATTATGAATAGTATTAACTAAATTTTGAATTTTATAACATTATTATTCATCTTACATATTTTCTAGAACATTGTATGAGAACTAAATAAATTTTTTGGGTAAAATAAGTATTTTTCAAAAAATGCAGTTTTGCTGCCTTTTGATAGAGCACTCACATTAAATCTAGTTTTTGACATTTTTATAAGTTCAATTTGAAAAAATAAAATTCTTCCTTGGAATTAGGATATAAAAATTTAATTTCGATAAATTTTTCATATTATTCTGATAACTTTCATATTTTAATGAATAGTAAAACACGCTATATTTTAATTAAAAACAACTTTTTTTCATCACAATAATTTATACGGTTAGATTATCTTTTTAATTGGTTTTAAAGTGTAATTAGAATATATTTTTACCATTTAATCCAATTTTGGTCATTGGAATTAATTTCACTTTGAATTTGGACATAAACAAGTGTCGATCTTTTGATAGTTATTGTTTCTTAAAAACACGCTATTTGTTTTGATAACGGGAATTAATTTTAAAATTAAATAATGACACTTCTGTGTTTTGAATTTGAAAAAATAGACATCATTTTTGAATTCGGAATATCAAATATAGCTTAGGCTGAATTTTTGGTATTTTTCTGAAAAACTTCAATTTTTATGAATAGTGAAACCACTTAGTGGTAGTTAAAAAACTGACTCTTTCATTTAAATGAAATTTTACCACTTCTGTAAATTGAATTTAAAAAATCCTACATACTTTTTTGTTATCAAGAAGTAAAATTTGGTTCAATAAGATGAAAATAATTTTTGTGAATAGTATGTTTTGACTTTTATTTACTGCGGTTAAAGGTAAATAGGGTAATTCAAGGATAAAAGGATATTATAATAATTCAAAATTACCTTAACACTTGTCCTAAACTTATTGTATGAGTAGTGGCCAACCATGGGCATCCTCGGGTCGATTTTGGGACCCCATTGAGCCACTTGGTAGTGATAATGACAATTTGGATTAATTAATTTAATGTAAAGACAAAATTGACATTAACAAAAATCCTTTAGTAATTAATTTTTATAAGGGGTTATATAAATTATCTTTTCAACTATAAATATTCTTTGGAAAGATAAAAATATTTAATACATGTTGGTGTTTTTTTATAATTTTTAGACATCAAATAAATTAAATTATTTATGACACAATAATGAAAGAGTATTTACCTCATTAATAAATGATTTAAATAAATAAGATTATAATGATTAAAATATTATCCAAAACATGTCCAATTCTGATTGGATGGTTTTATTTTGACCATTAGTCATCTTATATTCATCTTTAATGATTTTTGGACCTTTTGAAACTGAAGATAAGTTTATAATAAAATAATATTTTCACACTTTCCAAAGGTTCCCCTCTCCTCCCTTATAAAAGGGAACCTCCTCCCTCTCCACTTTACACAACATTGAGTCTTCAATATCAGCCAACCCCTACCCATTACTATTCTCAACTCCCCTAGTAATATTCTAGAGGTCCTCGTATTCTTCAAAGACCAACATTAGTGCCTTAAGAGGAGGTTTCAAAGAGGCGTGTTGAAGAAGAGGTAATACCTGTTACCGATTATTTCAAATTAATTTCTTCTTCTAATTCCTCTTCTTTAGTTTTTTCATTATGAAGTAATAACATAATTATCACTCATATACTGATATGTTATTATAAATATGAAATAACCCTATTTCACCTTCTATCCATTCTACGGAAAACAAAATCACCGAGTGTGTGTACGTACGGAATATCGTCTCCATGTCATGATGTAATCTGTTTTCCACCACCACCTTACTTGGATGGGTATAATGGTATAAATAATAACTATATATGATTATTGTAAAGTGATATTGATTCTAAAATAGTATACATAAACTTCAATACAATTCCACGATCATGGGAACGATATCATTGCTCGTGCGTACGTACAGCCCACCGTCTCCACGATGTGATGTGACTCGTTCTACATGATATTATTTGAATAATGATTATATAAATCAATTTAATGAATAAATATGATATATTTTACACTAATACCATTCTTTAAACGAGGTATCTATAACCTAAAAATAAGAATAAGAATTTATTCGATAAAACATGCATAAGAACATAAAGCAATGAACACCCGAATAACAAGTAGCAATGAAATATTACTAATAAGAAGATAATAAAATGACCATATATGATATCATAACAATGAATATGGTTCTATAATAAGTCAATGAAATTATTTAAATCATTATATCGGAGGTTCGGATACGTATGAAGCAAATCGGACCTAAGGTAAGAGAAAATCTTGCAATCTCATTTTTATCCAAGATTGTTTATACTTCAGAATTTACTGGGGAATATTTATCATCCACATCCATGTTTCCTCAATAAGTAATATAATTTATATCCTCCTAAAAATTTTTAAATCCAATTTTACCCTTTTTTGAGTAAAAGATATGAAAGGAATCTTTTGTCGTCTTTAGTACGAGGTACTTTTTGACTTTTCCGGCCAAAGTATGAGAAGAATATTTTTTTAAATTATATGGAATGAATGGATTTTTATGATTTCATATAACATTATTTCCATGAAGCCTCCTTTAAAAGTTTTCAAGTTTATTTTTAATCAACTTCTTTTAGTTTAAAATTTTATGACATGTTAAGAAAGGTAAAATGTTTTTGAAGTACGAAGGATATTTTCCTCAAGAATGGAGTTCAAATGTTTTATCAAAATTATTTTCCATCTAAGATAATATAGGGTTCTGTTTATATCCCTATTTTTATATTTGATTTTATTATGTTATTATGTAATTAATTTTATGATGTCCTTTTATCTTATATGGATTATGTTATGATGGCATGATGTTTAAGAATCCCATTTTTATTACATGGGTTATGATATGATTTATGATTTTGTGGCACACATAAGAATGGTTTCATTATGAGATGGGTGGGACCTATATCTCCCTCCAATTCATTGGGTAAAGATTTATATCTCATGAGATAGACATGGTTGTAATGGAAAGTTAATCTGGTTCGGTGATACAGGACTGGAACGAGGAGTGAACTTGGTTCAGTAATGGACTTTGTCCGCTATGATAGTCTTGGCAATGAGTCTTGACTTATATGAAATTATTTTCTATGATTATGTGTGTATGTGACCGTGTTGTCGTGACACTTCAAATTGATTATGTTTTTAAGGTTGATTTATAGTCTAGGGTGGAACCTAGGTCGTCTCTCAAGGAGCGTTGATAGGTTTACAGCGTGTGTTTTTAATAACAAGTACTTAAATTGGTGGTGGCTTGGAAAACAATTTCGAAAACAAAATGACTTAATTTAAATTGTTTAAGAGTTTAAAAACAAGTTGATTTTTTAAAATATAAGATAGGTATGTGATCATTTATAAGTTACTACAGCACATGAAGAGTTCCTCATTCTTAATTTATTATTAGGTTTTAGTGTAATCCTTTGCTTGAGGGTTAACCAAGATCTTGGGTACCCATAAGCCTCTTAAAATGATGAAATTAGAACTAAACCTTGACATAAAAATTGTGTAGTAAAGTTACATCCCCTTAGAATGATTTAAGGTTTGAAAAGGAACATTGAAATCTCAAATTTTTGGGAAAGAAAAGGCTTCTTATGTTGTCCAATCGGAACAACACAAGACGCACACTTTAAATTGCACACTGGTCGATTATGAAATAAAAGGTGTTTCAATTAGATGCATCAAAACAAGTTAAGATACATATAAAAAAATTCAATCCTTAATATACACCAAACTAGTAGAGAATTATGTTCCTAAACTCCCTCTTCACGTGTGTAGCTCCCTCGCAATGAGCACACGCCGCTTAGCTTGACATTGGGAGGAGGAGGAAGCTCGAGTGGAACTCCTTATTCATCCTTGATCTCCATATGAGGATATGGACCTCTAGAACTTCTTTGATTAGTATGGGACTCCTTTGATACTCCAAAATGGCAGAAATTCACCTCTAGTTCGAACTTTCAAATGAGGTTCCCTTGGTGCCCTTTTTTAGCCAAATTGCTAAGTGGTTTTGAGCACCCAATTTTGGTGATACCAATTGAGTCTCGGTTTTGGGTGGGTATATGGTATTATCTCGACTTTTACAGAAGATAAAAGATGTTTATCTCTGACTTTAATATCACCATGTCAAATATGGAGGAAATTGAACATCTAGAAATGGAGATATAGTCATAAAACTGAACCAAACTCTTGACTTCGTACAGATCCTGTACCCTGGACAGAATGGTTTGGATGGGACACCAGATGAACGAATTTGCCTTCGGTTATTTGAGATGCATTGTATCCCATGATTTTTTGGAGAGTCCCAAAAAATTTCATCCAATTTTCATGCACGGATTTCTTGAATTGTTTAAAACAGTGGACATATGTCCTTGGGATCCATGCAATTTTGGTTCATTTTCCTTCTGGATCATCTTCAGGGCCTCCAAATCACCTCCTCCTGCAATCAAATACTCAAAACAAGTAACAATGCCCATTTTAAAAGTTATAAACACAAAATTAATGATTAAAATATGGAATTCAATTTGGTATTATTTTTATAATATTCAATACAAAACTAGTTTACCACAGTGGTATAAGGATGAAAATGAAACAGTGAATCGCGGTGCGATCACACCCCCACAACTAAACATTTGTGCTCTTGGGCCAAGTGATATTTCCAAAAATTATGCATGGTGATATTCCCAACTTCATGAAGATTTAACATTCAATGAAAATTTAAAGTTTGAAAGGAATGTGATCAAAGAAAAAATCACACCATGGAGTTATTCTCAATGATCATGTAAAAATGTGTCTCATAAATTGTATCAGAATGAAATTCAGGGAGATTAATGATACCAATTTGAGAAAGTAATACTAAATTCAAAAATTTCACTAAATATTCACGTGTGTGTTTGACAACAAATTCATGCTATTCTACCCACTTTCTATCCAGTAAATATAGGTTATTTTAGTATTTTTCTGCTTAAATGATTATGCCCACCGAACTTGTCCTATACCCTTTGTAATCAAATTTCAAGACCCGCCCACTTAAGCATTCCAGGAAGTCAAACCTTAAGCTTCTGACCTAGATATCCCCATATGATATACATTTCATCACTCCCCTCATTTATTTATTTATTTATTTATTTATTTATTTGAAATTTTGTGCATGGAACAAATCTCACACCCTTCTCTCAACCCTTGTTTGTTCTCCTCACGACACTAATTTTAATAGTTATAACAAGATAAAAATTCAAGGAAGAATGGTTTTTGACCTGCCCAAGATACAACTATTTTTTTTTGAGGGCGTACAATAGTCGGATAACAGGTACACACGCGTAGGTCAATCTGGTACAGTAATGAAAAATATCTGATAAGGAATGAATGTATGGAAAAATCATTTGGAAAACAGATAAATATTAACCTAACTTATATTTACCTTCTATTGAGTAAGTAAAAATCACACTTCTTGGTTGGGTGCAAAAATGTGAGGAAAAATTAAGTGCCACAATTTTCCTTTGAACTACTCACATAAAGGGTACTATTTTTCTCAATGTTTTCAAAATGATACAACCATTTATATCATCGACAAACAACTAATTTCCAAGAGAAAGTCACACAAAAATGTTAAATTCAAGCTAAAACACACATTCCATCAGTGATTTTTTTTTGAAAATGTTAAAACAACATAAAAAAGGGAAATTCCTCATCCATTTTCAGTAACTTTCATGATTAAATTTAGGGGGCATATTTTTCCATGATAAAATTAGCATTCCAGCATAAAAGTAACGGGTGGAACGGGGAAGGGGGGCAAGTGACAATACTATTCAGCAAGCAAAAAGAAAAAGAAAGAATGAAAATTATTAAAATTCCTAACTAACCCAGGAATGTACCCATCCCCCCACACCTAGAGTATGCAGTGTCCTCACTGTAGTAAAAGAGAATGTGGGAAGTAAGGATAAAACTCGGTGGATGTCATCCATAGTTTTCTTCATGAACTTGGAGTTCCTCCATCGGGGACTCCAGAATGGCTTCATGAAAGTGTTTTAGCCGCTTCCCATTGACAGTGAAGGTTTGCTTTGTTTCTTTATGTTTAACCTGAACAACACCAAATGGAGAGACATTAGTAACAATGTATGGTCCAAACCAGCAGTAATGAAGCTTACCGGGATGCAATTTCAGCCTTGCATTGTAGAGGAGGACCTTCTTCCCAATTTGGAACTCTAGATGAAGGATAAGGTGGTCGTGGGCAGCCTTGGTTTGCTACTTATAAATCCTGGAGTACTCATAATAATCTCTATACATTTATTCCAGCTCCTGTATCTGTAACTTCCTTTGAGAACCTGCACCAGAAAGGTTAGAATTCAATTTTTTAATGGACCAGTAGGCCCGGTGCTCAATCTCAACAGGGAAGTGACAACTCTTTCCAAAAACAAGCCTATAAGGTGAAATTCCAATGGGAGTTTTAAAAGCAGCACAGTAAGCCCATAATGAGTCATTGAGTCTAAGACTCCAATCTTTCATTTTGGGTTGGACTATTTTTTCAATAATTTGTTTTACCTCTCTATTTTACACCTCGGATTGACCATTAGTCTGTGGGTGATATGCAGTAGATACTCGATGACCGACCCCATACCGATGAAAAAGTGATTGCATTGTTCGGTTGCAGAAATGAGAACCCTGTTCACTAATGATGAACCTAGGTAATCCAAACCTACAAAAGATCTGAGTTCTCATAAATTCTACAACTGTTTTGGAATCATTTGTCCTTGTGGCTCGTGCCTCTACCCATTTTGATACATAATCAACGGCCAAAATAATGTACAAGTTTCCAAAAGAATTGGGAAATGGCCCCATAAAGTCAATACCCCAAACATCAAAGATCTCATGAAAGAGCAAGGGTTGTTGTGGCATTTCATTCCTTTTAGAGACATTCCCCATTCTATGACAACGAGTACAAGATTTACAAAATTCATGGGCATCCTGAAAAAGTGTTGGCCAAAAGAGACCAGAATCAAGAACATTGTGAGCAGTCCATTGGGGACCAAAGTGGCCCCCAAAAGAAAGACTGTGGCAGAATCTAAGGACAGACTGAAACTCGCTATCGGGAACACAACGCCTAAGGACCTGATCGCTACATGTGCGCCAAAGGGAGGGGTCATCCCAAATATACCAACGAGACTCATGTTTTAGATGACTGGCTGGGTTTTTGTTGAAATTAGTAGGAATGCAAGATGCTACCAAATAATTGACAATTTCAGCATACCAGGGAATAAAATCTTGCACTTTGTACAATTTCTCATCAAGAAACGTGTCATTAATGGGAATACAGGGGGATGAGACAATGTTCGAGGATGGGAGGATCCTACTGATATGGTCTGCCACCACATTCTCTGCTCCTTTTTTATCTCTAATTTCTAGATTGAATTCTTGAAGGAGGAGCATCCAATGAATGAGACCTGTTTTGGCTTCCAGTTTCATTAGGAGATACCGGAGGGCTGCATGGTCTAAGAAAACGATTACTTTGGACCCTAGAATATACGACCTGAATTTATCCAAGGCAAACACAATGGAAAGAAATACTTTTTCAGTGGTGGTGTAGTTTGCTTGGGCAGGGTCCAAAGTATGTGAGGCATAGGCAATGACATATAGAGCTCGATCGACCCTTTATGATAAGACTTCCTCAACTGCATAGTTAGAGGCGTCACACATGAGCTCAAATGGTAAATCCCACCGAGGTGGTTGGATTACCGGGGGTGACGTGAGACTCCATTTTAACTTATTAAAAGCTTCTTCACATTCCTTATCAAAAACAAATTCATCTTCTTTTTGGAGTAAGCGAGAGAGGGGAAGTGAAATCTTACTAAAATCATGAATGAAACGACGGTAAAATCCAGCATGACCTATGAAATACCGCACATCACGTACATTTTTAGGGAATGGTAGGGAAGAAATGACATCCACTTTCGATTTATCTACTTGGATAACATCCCTAGAAATGACATGTCCCAAAACTATGCCTTGTCTCACCATGAAATGTCATTTCTTATAATTTAATACATGATTATTTTCAATACAGTGATGTAGGATGGAACCAAGACTACATAAACATTCATCAAAAGAGGATCCATAAATAGTAAAATCATCCATGAAAACTTTCATGAAATTCTCTAGGTAATCCGAAAAAATACTAACCATACATCACTGGAAAGTACCCAGAGCATTGCACAGGCCAAATGGAATCCTTCTATAAGAAAATGTGCCAAAAAGGCAATTGAAGTTTGTCTTTTCCTGATCCTCTGGGGAAATATGGATCTGAAAGTATCTAGAATACCCATCAATAAAACAGTAATGGGACTTCCCTGCTAGCCTCTCTAGCATTTGGTCAATGAATGGAAATGGGAAATGGTCCTTCCTAGTGTGTTGGTTTAGTCGACGATAATCTATACAAACACGCCAACTATTCTGCACACGAGTTGGAACCAATTCATTGTTTTCATTTTTAATTACCGTTAGGCCAGTTGTTTTAGGAACTACTTGAATGGGTCTGACCCATTGGCTGTCATAGATGGGTTAAATGATTCCAGTAGCCAATAATTTTGTTATTTCCTTTTTAACTACTTCTAAGAGGTTTGGGTTCAGTCGACATTGTGCCTGCCTCACTAGTTTAGCCTCATTAGTTAATAAAATATGATGTGTACAAATTGATGGGCTAATACCAGGAATTTCCACAAGTGTCCATCCCAATGATTGTTTATACTCCCTCAAAAGTTCAAGCAGTCGCAATTTATGCTCAGGAGGGAGTGAACTAGCAATGATGACGGGCAACTTGTTTCCATTCTCAAGATATGAATATTTTAAATCTTGATTCATTTGAATTAGTTCCAATTCAGGTGGATTTTGTATTGATGGGAGTGTGTGTGAAAGTGAGAGGTCACTAATCTCATCTAACTGCTCAATGGTATCATCCTCAGATGAGGAATTAGCTTTTACAAGTGTAGCAGTATCATCGATGGTCATGTGATCCTCCGTGTTCAAGAAATTATCAATTAATAAACATGCATGACACTTTTCTTGACCACTACAACAATCAACACATGATTCATTACCAATAATTTCAATCAAAGAGGAAAATTCAGAAAGGGGATCAGGGGAAACAAATGAATTGATTTTAGGGGAAGGGAGTACATCAATTAAATTTACCGAGAGAGAGGAATGTTCTTATTAGAGGTGCTTCATGGCATCAAGGATGTTGAAATGGACTATGTCACCACCAAATTCCATAGATAATGTACCATTATGGACATTAATTATGGATTTGGAAGTTTTCAAGAAAGGTCTCCCCAGTATAATTGGGGTGTGTCCATTCATCCTATCATCTTCCATTTTTAGCACATAAAAATCAGCAGGAAATATTAAATTTTGAACCCTCACAAGAACATCCTCTAACACACCAGAAGGTTGTGTAGTACTCTGATTTGCTAGCTAAACAACTATTCGTGTGGGCTTCAGTTCTCCAACCTGCAAAGAATAGTAAATAGAGTGAGGCATCACATTAATAGAGGCACCCAAATCAAGAATAGCATTAGAAAAAGAATACTCCCCCATGGTACATGGAATTGAGAATGTTCCAGGATCATTGCACTTGGTGGGAAGTGATGGTTGTATCAATGCTGAGACATTACTCCCCAAACTTACCTTCTCATCACCATGAAGTCTCCTTCGATGTGTACACATCTCTTTTAGAAACTTAACATAACGTGGAATTTTTTTCATGACATCAATCAATGGACTGTTAACCTGCACTTTTTTGAAAGTCTCCAAGATTTATTTATCAATTTCAGTTTCCTTTTGTTTCCTTGGTCGGGTGGATCTTTAGGGAATTGGAAGAGGAATTCTTGGTCTTGGTCACTCATCAATAGACACACTCTTTCCTTTGGTAGGACTTCTCTCAAGACAAGGTTCCACCTAATTTGAACCTTTTTCAGTGGTTGGGATGGTGGTTTCCTTAGGAGAGGATGACTATAATGGAGGGTTCATTTGGCTTTTAAGTTGAGTTCCACTCCTAAGGGTGATGGCACTAACATTTCCTTTATCCCTAGGGTTGACAAGTGGTTGAGATGGTAGTTTACCAGACCCATGGATTTGGATTTCACCCACTGAGTTAGCTAGTTGGCCTAATTGAGTTTTGAGGTCTTGTATGGCTACTTGGGTGGTTTGTTGGAATTGAAGATTATTGGTAGCCATTTGTTTCATCATATCATCTAGGCTAGGCTCGGGTTTTGGAGGGGGTTGTTGGAAAGGCCTTTGGTGTGGTTGAGGATTTATGGGTGGTGGTGGATGATGACTACTTTGCCCTGGTTGGTTCCATGGTTGATGAGGCTGGTTTGAATACCCCCCTTGCCTATAGTCTTGGTTGTATTTCCACCCAGGGTTGGATGGATAGTAAGGTTCTTGCCTAATGGGTTGGTTATAAGGGCATCCTGGGAATATTTCCTCACAACTCTCAGAAGTTTCACTCAATTGGGGGAATTGGTCAGAATAGTGGGTATCAGAAGAGCATATACCACAATGTATGGGAGGAGGAGATTGGAATTTCCCTTGGGAAAGAGCAAGTTGTCGTAGAAGGGTACTTACCTCTTCAAACTTTATGTCCACCTTCTTCTCGAATTCAGTACTTTGCACCTCATGGACACCTCGAATGGGTACATTGGACCTTGAACTGAATTGTTGAGTGTTCTGTGCCATGGTCTCAATTAGGTTCCTTACAGCGATTGGGGTTTTATCCACTAGTGAACCACCTGCAGCAGCATCAATCATGTTACGATCTATTGGAATTAAACCTTCATAAAAATATTGTATTAAATGTTGATCGCTTATTTGGTGGTGTGGACAACTTGAACATAATCTTTTAAAACATTCCCAATATTCATGAAGGGTTTCTCCTTGAGATTTTCTTATCCCACATATTTCTTTCCTTATTGTTGCAGTTCGAGATACTGGGAAGTATTTTTCAAGAAAAAGTAGTTTCATGTCCGCCCAACCTCTTATTGGGGAATTAACATAATATAACCAATATTTCGCAGTGTCTTGCAAAGAAAATGGGAATGCTCTAAGCTATACTTGTTCCTCAACCACATTAGCAGGTTTTAATGTTGAACAAACAGTATGAAATTCTTTTAAGTGCTTGTGTGGATCTTCTCCAGGCAGTCCATGAAATCTTGGTAATAAATGAATTAAACCATATTTTAGTTCAAAATTGGGTGCCTCGCCTTGTAATTGAATGTAAGTGGGTCAGATATCAACATCAGGCAAGGTTATTTCTTTTAGTGTTCTATCATTTTCATCCATTTTATACAAGTTTTGTTTAGTTTTAACTTTGGGTTCAGAATAAGAAGAAGGATCAAGAAGAATTTTAAGATGTGATGTCTCCTCCATCAAAGTGTTGTCTTGTGTGTATCTATTTTGTTGATGTAGGATCCTCTCCAGTTCGAGTTCGAAATTTTGTAGCTCTCCTAGAGTAGAACTCATCATACATAGAACCTACAAAATAAAAAAATTAGAACACAAAAATAAATGCAAAGGTAGAAGATAAAACAAACAAATATTCACAAAAATTACAACAAAATTATCAAAAACACGCACAAAAAACCAAAGCGCTCCCCGGTAACAGCGCCAAAATTTGATCGCGTTGTCATGACACGTCAAATTGATTATGTTTTTATGGTTTATTTATTGTCTAGGGTAGACCCTAGGTCGTCTCTCAAGGAGCATTGATACGTTTAGAGCGTGTGTTTTTAATAAAAAGTACTTAAATTGGGGGTGGCTTTGAAAACAATTTCTAAAACAAAATGAGTTAATTTAAATAGTTTAAGAGTTGAAAAACAGATGGATTTTGTAAAATATAAGATAGGTATGTGATCATTTCTAAGTTACTATAGCACATGAAGAGTTTCTCATTCTTAATTTATTATTAGGTTTTAGTGTAATCCTTTGCTTGAGGGTTAACCAAGATCTTGGGTACCCACAAGCCTCTTAAAATGATGCGATTAGAACTAAACCTTGACATAAAAATTGTGTAGTAAAGTTCAAGACCCTTATCAGGATTTAAGGTTTGTAAAGGAACATTGAAATCTCAAATGTTTTGGAAAGAGAAGGCTTCTTATGTTGTCCAATCGGAACAACACAAGACACACACTTTAAATTGCACACCGATCGATTATGAAAGAAAAGGTGTTTTAATTAGATGCATCAAAACAAGTTAACATACATATAAAAGAACAATTTCAATCCTCAATATACACCAAAATAGTAGAGAATTATGTGCCGAAACTCCCTCTTCACGTGTGTAGCTCCCTCGCAATGATCACCCGCCGCTTAGCTCGACATTGGGAGGAGGAGGAAGCTCGAGTGGGACTCCTTCTTCATCCATGATCCCCCTATGAGGATATGGACCTCCAGAACTTCTTTGATGAGGAGGGGACTCCTTTGGTACTCCAAAATGGCAGAACTTCACCTCTGGTTCGAACTTTCAAATGAGGTTCCCTTGGTGCCCTTTTATAGACAAATTACTAAGTGGTTTTGAGCACCCAGTTTTGGTGATACCAATTGAGTATCGGTTTTGGGTTGGTATATGGCATTATCTCGACTTGGAAAAAAGATAAAATATGTTTCAATCGGCCTTTAATATCACCATGTCAAATTTGGAGGCCACTGAACATTTTTAAATGGATATATAGTCATCACACCGAACCAAACTCTTGACTTCGTTCAGATTCTGTCCCCTGGAAATAAAAGTTAGGATGTGCCACCAGATGAATGAATTGGCCTTCTGTTATTTGAGATTAATTGTAGCCCATGAAGTTTTTGAGAGGCCCACAAACTTTCATCCCATTTTCAAGCACGTATTGCCTGAACTGTTCAAAACAGTGGACATGTGTCCTCGAGATTCATGCAATTTTGGCCCATTTTCCTTCTGGATCATCTTCAGGGCCTCCAAATCACCTCCTCCTGCAATCAAATCCTCAAAACAAGTAACAATTCCCATTTTAACAGTTATAAAAACAAAATTAAGGATTCAAATATGGAATTCAATTTGGTATTATTTTTATAATATTCAATACAAAACTAGTTTACCACAGTGGTGTAGGGATGAAAATGAAACAGTGAATCGCGGTGCGATCAGTATGCCACAATGTTTCATGTTTTAAGCTATGATTATTGGGATTACATCTCACTACTATGATTTATCCCATGTTATGATATTATGATCCCTTTTTCAGGTTAATATTTTCAAAATTTCATGTTCTTATGAATATGATATGAATGATATTTCTTTTGTTTACCCTTACTGGGCATTTGAGCTCACCCTTTTGTATGTTTTCTTTTCCCCAGGTCGAGAATAAGGGTATTAAGTAGGATATTCCAAAAGAGACTCTAGATATGATGAAATAAACTGGAGACAATGTAGATGATTTATGAACCAGTTGTTTATGTTTCCCAATTTCTAACGACACTATACCTATATGGTCCTATCATAGTTTTGTTATATGTTGTAATAAGTATGTTTCAATTCTGAAGTAATAACCATGTATGTAAAGTATGGGTCGTTATAGTTGGTATCAGAGGAAAGGTATATTCAACCTTTGGAAACTAGGATGTTAAATCCTTAGTAAGAACTATAAGGATATGTCTAAATATAGAACAGAATATTAGTGTTTTAGAAACGGCCATGAACAACTTATGATAAGACCTAAAGTGTGAAATTTCATTCTTTATTATGTGGTTTTCCTATTATGACTAGGGTTTCTCACACTATGATTCTTGTTTTTAGTCAATGGCTGGAACCTGAAGGAACTGTGTTAATAATGAATGCGGCGGGCAATGCAATGATTGTCCCCCTAAGCAACCAAATGTTATGGGATCTGGAATGAAAAATCTTGTATCCATCCTCACACAACTTTCTCAAGCTATGAATCATAAAGGACTTCCAAACGAGCAAAGGAAGGAGCAACATTCTGTTGAATCCTTCATCAGGCAGTTTCCACCTTCATTCAGCGGGTCTTCTGATATATTAGTGGTTGAACAATGTATTAGTACCACTGAAAAGATATTTTCAATCCTGCAATGTTCTGAACATGATAAAGTCATCTTAGCAGTATATCATTTGGAAGGTGAAGTTGATCAGTGGTGGAATCTTATTAAGAATACTAGGCAAAGGGATGAAATTGAGTTAATAGAATGGGACGAGTTCAAGAACATATTTTTTAATAAGTACTTCCCTCGTATTCTTAAAACAAAGATGGAGAAGGAGTTTCTTGAACTGGAGCAAAAGGATGATGAATCGGTTGGTACCAACGATGAAAATTTTACAAGACTTGCAAGGTACACTTCTGGAATTATTATCCAACCTGAGAGTAATATCGATAGATTCTTTAGTGGCTTAAAACCAAGTCTTCGAAGGGCATTAGCCATAAGGGACTTCAATAGCTATGAGGAAATTGTTCTATGTGATCTCAAGGTTGAGATGGAGATTGGAGTAAGCCATCAGTCATATGGGTTTGATAAGAAGAAGAAAATGGAATTCAAAGGGAAATCTAAAGACCAAAATGAAAATAAGATGGGTTTTCTCTTATGCTCAAAATGTGGAATAAAACATGGAGGAAATTGTCTTTGAGGGACAAGTAAATGTTTTAAGTGTGGAAAAGAAGGTCATCGGGCAGTTGAATGTCGAAATAATGGGAAGAAGATGTCTAATGATGTGAATAAAGAAAGGGATACATGTAATGCACCTCCTGTACTTCAATGTTTCAAGTGAAAGGAAATGGGGCATTATTCCAATCAATGCCCTAACCCAAGGGTTGTTGATGATGATCGACGTCAACAAACTATTAAGGCCAAATACAAAGGAAAGTCACATGCAATTTCTATCGGCGATGTGGAGTATGATAACGAAGTGGTGAAAGGTACACTTACCATCCACTCTAAAGTAGAAAATGTTTTATTTGATTATGGATCCACCCACTCTTTTATTTCTGAAGAATTTTCTAAGGGTATTGCCATTCTACCTCAAAAATTAGATGTTGAGTTAGTTGTGAAAACTCCTAATGGCACAACGGTTGCATCAAAAATTTATAATTCTTCTCCAATTAAAGTTTGTGGGAAGGTGCCTCCTGGAAATCTTGTGAGCCTTCCTATAGTGGAACTTGATGTGATTCTTGGCATGGATTGGCTTTCTTTATACAGAGCTTATATCAATTTACAAATAAGGGAAATCATATTTAATATTCCCGATCAATCTACTATCATCTATCTATGCAATGATAAATATAACCTTCCAGTGGAAATTTATTCCATCTTATGGGTCTTGATTCCAATAAATGAAGTTTATTTATCTCAAATGGTTGGAGAGAAACTCACGATTAAAAATATGCCCATTGTATGAGAGTTTGATGATGTATTTCCAGAGGAATTTCCAGGTCTTCCACCAAATCATGAAGTTGAGTTTTCAATAGAACTCATACCGGGTGCTATGCCCATTTCAAAGACACCTTATAAAATGGCCCCAATTCAGTTGCAAGAATTGAAGAAGAAACCCCAAGAGAATCTTGATAAGGGATTCATACGCCCTAGTGCATCACCTTGGGGAGCACCTGTTCTGTTTGTTAAGAAGAAAGATGGATCAATTAGACTCTACATTGATTATAGAGAACTTAACAAGATCACTATCAAGAACAAATATCATCTCCCATGCATTGATGACTTATTTGACCAACTACACGGAGTTCAATACTTTTACAAGATTGATCTTTTTTCAGGGTATCATCAATTAAGGGTCAAAAAATAGGATATACCAAAGACGACTTTTAGTACACGGTATGGACACTATGAATTTATAGTTATGCCATTTGGTCTTACTAATGACCATACTATCTTCATGGATCTAATGAATAGAGTCTTTCGAGACCATCTTGATCAGTTTTTTGTAGTCTTTATAGACAATATTCTGGTCTATTCAAAGGGCAAGGAAGAACATGAAGATCACTTGAGAATTGTATTAAAGACCCTAATAAAGGAGAAGCTTTATGCCAAATTTACCAAGTGTGAATTTTGGCTTCAAAAAGATTCATTTTTACGTCACATAATCTCAAAAGAGGGGATATCTGTGGATCTAGCAAAAACAGAGGTTATCGAAAGATGGTCGAGACCGACAACAGTAACTGAGATCCGATGTTTTCTTGGTTTGGCTGGATATTATCGAAGTTCTGTGAAATATTTTTCATGATTATCTAATCCACTCACCAGGTTGACTCGAAAAGGATTTAAGTTCATGTGGAAGGATGAGTATGAAGAGAATTTCAAGGAGTTGAAAAGAAGGTTATCCAGTGCACCTGTGCTCACACTGCCTTGTAGTGGAGAAAGGTTTGTGATCTACAGTGATGCATCCAAGAAGGGATTGGGGTGTGTTCTCTTGAAAAATGATATGGTGGTAGCTTATGCCTCATGACAATTGAAAATCCATGAGAAAAATTACCCAACTTATGATTTGGAGTTAGCTACAGTAATCTTTGCAATAAATATTTGGAGGCATTATCTTTATGGTGAAACGTGTGATATTTATACTGATCATAAAAGTTTAAAGTGTATTTTCATACAAAAGGAGCTGAATATGCACCAAAGAAGATGGTTGGAGCTGATTAATGATTACAACTGCCCAATTCATTACCACCCTAGGAAAGAAAACAAGGTGGCAGACGCATTAAGTCGACAAGACCATGCTAGCTTATCCATGATGAGGATCACAAAAGATCCAATATTTATGGATTTAAAAAGGATGGATCTTGGAATTATAATGGAAGGGGAAAAATATTATCTTTCTCAAATGAATGTTCAACCATCTATAAATGTGAATATTAAAGAGGCACAAAAAAAAGATATAGAGTTATAAAAGAATGTGATAAATGTTCCTAAATTCAACCTTGATTGTGATGGGATAATAAGGTTCAGGAATTTGGTTTGTGTTCCTTCCATACCAGAATTAAAGAAGGAGCTACTGTATGAGGCTCATAGTTCTTCATTCTCTATTCATCTTGGAAGCACGAATATGTATAGGGACCTGAAAGAGTACTTCTAGTGGGACGGCATGAAATGAGATGTTGCTGAATATGTCTCTCGATGCTTGGTTTGTCAGCAAGTTAAAGCTGAGAGACAGAAGTCTAAGGGGATGTTACAACCATTACCCATACTAGAATGGAAATGGGAAAACATCACTATGGACTTTGTCATTGGACTTCCTAAAACATCCAAAGGCAATAATGCTATATGGGTTATAGTTAATCGTCTTATGTAGTCGGCACACTTCATTGCTATTAGAGAATATTTCTCTCTGGATCAGATTTCCATGATATATGTGAAATAAGTGGTAAGATTACATGGAGTACCACTTTCCATTATATCTGATTGGGATCTAAGGTTTACCTCAAAGTTCTGCTGAAGTCTTCAGCATACTTTAGATACAGAGTTGAGTTTCAGCACTGCTTATCATCCTCAGACAGACGGTCAGTCTGAGAGAACAATTCAAACTCTAGAAGATATGCTAAGAGATTTCTCTATGGATTTAAAAGGCGTTTGGTATAAACACCTACCTTTGGTGGAATTATCTTATAATAATAGCTTTCACTCCAATATTCAGATGGCTCTTTATGAAGCTCTCTATGGAAATACATGCAGGACTCCAACTTACTGGGATGAAGTTGGGGAAAGAAAGCTATTAGGACCTAATCTTGTTGATGAGATGGCAGAAACGGTCAGATCTATTCAACAACACATAAGAGCATCTTAGAGTCGACAAAAAAGTTATGCCGGCAATAGAAGAAAAGACCTAGAGTTTGAAGTGGTTTATAAAGTGTTCTTACGAATATCTCCTTGGAAGAGAGTAGTGAGATTTGGAAAGAAGGGAAAGTTGAGCCCTAGGTATATCGGTCCTTTCGAAATACTGGATCGTGTTGGGAAGGTAGCTTACTGATTGGTGCTTCCACCGAATCTCTCTCAAGTTCACGATGTGTTCCATGTATCTCTCCTGAGAAATTATATACTCGATCCTTTACATGTACTAAGCTCAGAAGTTGTACCACTGGAGCAAGATCTTTCTTATAAAGAATAGCCGATAGATATTCTGGATCGTAGCGAAAAAGTTCTAAGGAACAAGACCACTCACTTGGTGAAAGTTTTATGGATTAACCACCAATTATAAGAAGCTACATAGGAGATTGAGGATATGATGAGGGAGAGTTATCCTCATCTTTTGTTACGAGTTAATGAATTTTGAGGGTGAAATTAATTTTAAGGGGGGTAGAATGTAACACCCTGATATTTTATGAGAAGTATATTTTTTTATGTCTTATGTTATACGCAACATCAAAGGAATCTTTCACTTCACACAACACTATCTTGGCTTGCGTTACATGCAATCACGACCTTCCTCGATAGCATGTGTAGTACGCAATACCGGGTTTCATTAAACAACGATATATTGTTATAATATTATTATGGACTAGTTGTTATGAATAGTATTAACTACATTTTGAGTTTTATAACATTATTATTCGTCGTACATATTTTCTAGAACATTATATGAGAACTAAATAAATTTTTTGGGTAAAATAAGTATTTTTCAAAAAATGCAGTTTTGCAGCCTTTTGATGGCGCACCCACTTTAAATATAGTTTTTGACATGTTTATAAGTTAAATTTGAAAAAAAAAATCTTCCTTGGAATCATGGTATAAAAATTTAATTTGGATAAATTTTTCATATTATTCTGATAACTTTCACATTTTAATGAATAGTAAAAACATGCTATATTTTAATTAAAAACAACTTTTTTCATCGCAATAATTTATATGGTTAGATTATATTTTTTTGGGTTTAAAGTTTAATTAGAATATATTTTTACCATTTAATCAAATTTTAGTCATTGGAATTAATTTCACTTTGAATTTTGATATAAACAAGTGTCGATCTTTTGATAGTTATTGTTGATTAAAAACACGCTATTTGTTTTGATAACGGGAATTAATTTTAAAATTAATTAATGACAATTATATGTTTTTAATTTGGAAAAATAGACATCATTTTTTAATTCGAGATATAAAATATATCTTAGGCTGAATGTTTGGTATTTTTCTGAAAAACTTCAATTTTTGATGAATAGTGAAACCACTTAGTGGTAGTTAAAAAATGGACTCTTTCATTTAAATGAAATTTTACCACTTCTGTTAATTGAATTTCAAAAATCCTACATAAATGGTTGTTATCAAGAATTAAAATGTGGTTCAATAAGATGAAAATAATTTTTTGTGAATAGTAACTTTTGACTTTTATTTACTACGGTTAAAGGTAAATAGGGTAATTCAAGGTTAAACTAATATTATAATAATTCAAAATTACCTTAAAATTTGTTCTAACCATATTGGATGAGTATTTTCTGACAATGGGAATCCTTGGGTCGATTTTGGGACCTCATTGAGCCACTTGGTAGTGATAATGACAATTTGGATTAATTAATTTAATGTAAAGACAAAATTGACATTAACAAAAATCTTTTAGTAATTAATTTTTATAAGGGGTTATATAAATTATCTTTTCGACTATAAATATTAATTTTAAAGATAAAATGATTTCCTACATGTTGGTGTTTATTTATAATTTTTAGACATCAAATAATTTAAATTATATATGACACAATAAGGATGCAGTATTTACCTCATTAATAAATGGTTTAAATAAATAAGATTACAATGATTAAAATATTATCCAAAACATGTCCAATTCTGATTGGATGATTTTATTTCTACCATGAGTCATATTATCTTCATCTTGAATTATTTTTGGACCTTTTTAAACCAAAGATAAGTTTATAATAAAATAATATTTTCACACTTTCCAAAGGTGCCCCTCTCCTCCCTTATAAAAGGGAACATCCTCCTTGTCCTCTTTACACAACATTTAGCCTTCAAGCTCGGCCAACCCCTGACCATTACTCTTCTCAACTTCCCTAGTAATATTCTAGAGGTCCTGGTCTTCTTCAAAGACCAACATTAGTGCCCTAAGAGGAGGTTTCAAAGAGGCGTGTCGAAGAAGAGATAATATCCGTTACCGATTCATTCAAATTTATTTCTTCTTCTACTTCCTATTATTTAGTTGTTTCATTATGAAGTAATAACATCATTATCAATCTTATAATTATATTTTATTATAAATATGAAACAACCCTATTTCACCTTCTATCCATCCTACGGAAAACGAAATCACCGCGCGTGCGTACGTACGGAATACCATCTCCACGCCATGGTGTAATCTGTTTTCCACCACCAACTTACTTGGATGGGTATAATGGTGTAAATAATAACTATATATGATTATTGTAAAGTTATATTTATTCTTAAATATTATACATACACTTCAATACAATTCCACGATCATGGGAACAATATCATCACTCGTGCGTACGTACGGCCTACCGTCTCCACGATGTGATGTGACTCATTCTACATGATCTTCTTTGAATAATGATTATATAAATGAATTAAATGAATAAATATGATATATATTACTCTAATACAATTCTGGAAATGAGGTATCTATAACCTAAAAAGAACAATAAGAATTTATTTGACAAAACATGCATAAGAACATAAAGCAATGAACACCCGAATAACAAGTAGCAATGAAATATTACTAATAAGAAGATAAGAACATGACCATATATGATATCGTAACAATGAATATTATTCTGTAATAAGTCAATGACATTATTTAAATCATTATACAGGAGGTTCGGATACGTACGAAGCAAATCGGACCTAAGGTAAGGGAAAATCTCACAATCTCATTTTTATCCGAGATTGTTTATACTTCAGAATTTACTGGGGAATATTTATCATCCACATCCATGTTTCCTCAATATTTAATATTATTTCTATCCTCCTATAATTTTTTAAATCCAATTTTACCCTTTGGTGAGTAAAATATATGAAAGTAATCTTTTTTTGTTTTTAGTACGAGGTGCTTTTTGACTTTTTCGGCCGAAGTATGAGAAGAATATTTTTTTTAATTTATATGGAATGAATGGATTTTTATGATTTCATAGAACATTATTTCCATGAATCCTCCTTTACAAGTTTTCAACTTTATTTTTAATAAAATTCTTTTAGTTTAAAATTGTATGACATGTTAAGAAATGTAAAATGTTTTTAAAGTAGAAAGGATTTTTTCCTCAAGAATGGAGTTCAAGTGTTTTATCAAAATTATTTTCCATCTAAGATAATATAAGGTTCTGTTTCTTTCCCTATTTTTACATTGATTTGATTATGTTATGATGGAATTAATTTTATGATGTCCTTTTATCTTATATGGATTATGTTATGATGGAATGATGTTTAAGAATCCCATTTTTATTACATGGGTTATGCTAGGATTTATGATTCTGTGGCACACATAAGAATGTTTTCATTATGAGATGGGTGGGACCTATATCTCCCTCCAATGCATTGGGAAAATATTTATATCTCGTGAGAAAGACATGGCTGGAATGGCAAGTTAATCTGGTTCAGTGATACAGGACTGGAATGAGGAGTGAACTCAGTTCAGTAATGGACTTTGTCCGCTATGATAGTCTTGGCAATGAGTCTTGACTAATATGAAATGATTTTCTATGATTTTGTGTGTATTCCACAAAGTTTCTTGTTTTAAGCTATGATTATTGGGATTACATCTCACTACTATGATTTATCCCATGTTATGATATTATGATCTCCATTTCAGGTTAAGATTTTCAAAATGTCATGTTCTTATGAATATGATATTATTGATATTTCTTTTGTTTACCCTTACTGAGCATTTGAGATCACCATTTTGTATGTTTTCTTTTCCCCAGGTTAGGAAGAAGGGTATTAAGTAGGATATTCCAAAAGAGACTCTAGATATGATGAAATAAACAGGAGACAATGTTGATGATTTATGAACCAGTTGTTTATGTTTCCCGGTTTCTAAAGACACTATACCTATATGGTCCTATCATTGTTTTGTTATATGTTGTAATAATTATGATTGAATTCTGAAGTAATAACCATGTGTGTAAATTATGGGTCGTTATACTTTAAGCACTTCCCCATCCCTTTTAGGAAGTTCCCATGGTGCAACTTCCCACATTTTTTGCATGTGGGTCGTTGGGATTTCTTCCCACCATTGTCATTAGATCCTCCAGCTTGAAACTCCATCTTTTGTTTCTTATCACCATAGTTGTGGTACCATTATCCAAACTCTATCTCCACTTTGAGAGCACACCAATTGACTTCTTCATAACTCTCAATGTCTCTAATTGCAAGAGCCTTTCGAAGGTGTGGTTTTAATCTACTAAATAATATATCAATTTTTCTATCATTATTGATAACAAAATCCAAAGAATACCTTGCAAGCATTTTAAAATTAGCTTCATAGGTTGTTATAGATTCTCTTTAGTTTTTCTTAAGCACTATTAATTCTCTCTCCATCTTCGTGTGAAGATTGCTTAGGAAATAATTGTTTAGAAACATTATCTTAAAGTATTCTCATTCCATCTCTTTAATTTTCTCCCTTGTCTTGGTGCTATTAATCAAAACCCACCATTGATCGGATTCTCTATATAGATGATAAATAGATAGTGTCACCTTCTCTATCTCGTAACAATAAAGCGCATAAAATATCTTCTCTAGAGAGTTCACCCACTATTTCACAACAAGTGGATCAGAAGATCAACTAAACGTCGGTGGTCGTTGCCTCATTAACATTTGATAGTCAGTTTCTCCCTCTTTGGTGTAAGAGGACATTATCCATTATTATGGTTATTGATCATGACCTGATATAGCTGGGTAATAATCACCATGAATTTTTGAACTCCACCTCCCAGATCATTGGGGATGTCGTTCGGGCAATCATTGCATTGACCCTCGCATGAGTTGTTAGCCCGGTTTCTCCTAGTTCCCACTATTTTCTAAAATAGAAAAGTTTATAACAAAACATATTTCAACAGGTCATGAATAACTTATAAATTTTTATGATTTATACTAAAATCATAACATATGGGATCCCTATGTAAATATTATTGTGTGCATATTTGTACTTAGCCTCGTGCTATAGGTTTTCTCTAGGGTTCAATAATTGTAATTCCCAAATTAACTAAACCCTGCCTCTGATACCAACTACAGAGACCCGGCATTTTCTTATATTAATATCACATAATTTTAAAGATAAAAAACATAATAGTATTAAACATATAGAATCCAAAGGTTTAGTTTCTTGGGAAAACTATGATCATACATAATAATTACAACATCACGCATAAACATTTATTTAATTCTTTTTTCTCTAGATTTTTATTGTCACTTCACCTCCCCTTAGAACATGTAGTTACCTGAGGATATACACAAAAAGGGGTGAGATAAAATCCCAGTAAGAGGATAGATAAGAACAATATAACAATGAGTTAACATAACCATAACATAGGAAAGGAAACACTACAACATAAACAGTGTTTAGCGGCGGTTTTGTGGAAGCGGTTCACAAAACCGCCGCTAAACGTTATCAGTGAAAGATTTCGCGGCGGTTTGTTAAAAACCGCCGCGAAACCCAATCTATTTTGAAAAGCCGCGACGCTCTCCCCGACCCTATCGCGTACCCCTCTTCCCCAATCCCCCTCACAAACCCTCCCCTCTTCCCCGATCCCGCTCCCGCTACCTCCGGCGACACCCGCGCCCTACGGCGACACCCGCGCCCTCCGACGACGCCCGCACCCTCCGGCGACCCCCGCGGCCCCCGAGCCCCCCGGCGAACCCTTCACCCCCCCCCCCTCGACCGCCGGTGACCCCCGCGCCCCCGCGCCCCTCGCGCCCCCCGCGCCCTCCGGCGACCGCCACACCCCCCCGCGGCCTCCGGCAACCCCCGCACCATAATTTCAGTCCTCCCACCATAATTTTCAGGTTTATTTATATATAAATTTTATTTTTTCCACATTTTAATTAGGGATATTGTGATTTTTATATTCCAAATATCGTTGTAGTGTGTTTTGGGCTTCATTTTGGCAGGTTTGAGCTGTCATCATCAAAGGATTACATGTGTATTCATAATTAAGAATCTATATATAAGTTCTCCATTTATATATATTCAACCTTGAAAGTATTAATATATATCATGGGGCTATATGTGCTTATATGTGTATATGAAAATGAATATGTGTATCATTGAAAAGGGGTATATGAAAGTATAGTCAAATATGTATAGATCCCTTATAAATATTTGTACACCTTAATATGTATATATGGACTAGGTATCATTACATATAAGTTAAGGTGAATATGTGTGCATTTGAAAATATTAAAATTTGAGATTCCATCATCTATTTTAGCATGGCTTGAGTTTTAGGTAGTTTCCATATTCATGTTACCATTATTTGAATTCCATGATAGCATGGATGTTTTTTAATCTATTATTCATTATTTTATCAATTGAATATTGTATATCTTTTTATATATATTATTGGTTTTATTTCTCGGAATGTATCTCCCAATGTGGTTGATAGAAATTATCCTAAACATTTAAAATGTGTTTTAAGGTGTAAAGCATGATTTCAAAGTGAGTTTTCTATCGTGTGATTTTTTGTTTAGAGATAATGTTTTGAAAAAATGGTAAGATGGTGTCAAGCGTTTTGAGTAATGTGTTGTGAAGAGGATCGGGACGATGGGGAATATATTTGATATTCCATGATGGTATGACTTTATGTGAATTATTTCTTTATGTTTCATTTTAGGTGATGTTTCCTAGACTTCTCTATAGAGTCCATGTGGCTGAATTTTTGTTGGAGGCCGAATCATCCTTTAAGAGAATCTAGTTAATTTTATGGATCACAATGGGATGGTTTTGCAAGGTAGTATTGTACCTTTTGTTCTAGTTTTATTACTACATAGTACCATTAAAGAAGAGACATGGGAGGGGAGATGAATATGTAGGCATAGTGGTCCAATATCTTTTTTAACAAAGCTTTTATTACTATATAGTACCATTAAAGAAGAGACATGGGAGGGGAGATGAATATGTAGGCATAGTGGTTCAATCTCTTTTCTGACAAAGCTTAGTGATACTTTGAAATGTGGCTCAATGCTAAGACATTTCATGTTAGGGAGGGTATGATATTCTATGATTTTTTCAGGTACTTTCTCATTTCAATTTTACTTTAAATAGATAATTTTGGGATATCAAAATGTTTACTGGATGTATGAAGAGTTTTTGGGGTGTCCAGGGTTTTTAGGACACAAAAGGTTGAAAAAGTGCCTATCTAGCTCAAGTAATACGATCAGAGCCCAGTTAGTAGTTATTGTGTTCCCTAACCATGATTTACAAGAGGTGGGGTAAATTCAATGAAAAAATAAGGAAAGGGGGAGAATAAACCAAGTGGAAATGGATAACCCATTCCTCATGGTTATAGCATGGCTTAACAAACCATACAGGCTTTATCGAAGATCATGTGACTAGCCCGCATTTCTATCCAACAGTCCAGCATTTCTAAAATATTACTTTTGAATAGCATGAATTGTCTTTAAAGTTTCCATATGATGAACTTTTTCCCAGCAATACTCATACACTGATCCTTTCTTTTCAGCTTCATTCCATCTCTCATAAATCAGATGAAGTGCCAAACGATCACTGTAATCCTTTGCAGAAAATCTAGATTTTACCATTACAGCTAAAGCGCTTTTTATCTTGAGGAAGAACTAAAGTATCCATGATGCTACGTCCGACCACAGTGGTAAGCACAGGATCGTAGCAATGAAAAATGGCACCCATAATTAGTACTTTCCGCAGTTTAGGATCCACCAGAAGGATTGACTGGGCACACCGGCTGGCCGGTGGTGTCTCACCAGCTGGCCGGTGGTCATCCACCGGCTGGCCGGTGACACCAGGCAGTGGGAAAGCCTACTGCCTGGCTCCTCCGGCTGGCTGGTGGGTAGGAACCGGCTGGCCGGTGCCCATACCGGCTGGCCGGTGGAAATCCACCGGTTGGCCGGTAGACTCAGTCAATCCATTTTCAGCTTTCTTGGGTGAGCTCCTAGGAAATCTTTTTCCTAACATCAAAAACACTTGAAAACAAGTTAGAACACAAATAGAGTAATTGTGATCACTAAAATCCAAGAGAGAGGGGTACAACAACTATTGTTTGTTTTATATTCATGGACTAGATTATGCATTAGAAACCATTAGTGGTGGCCTACTTAATTTACCTCACACACCATATCGAAGTTCCACCTGGCCTTCCCTAAGAACCCCCAAACATGTCCCTTATAGGTTTCTATTTGGAACCTTGATTCCTCCACATCCACTCTACAGTTTTCTCCATATTTCCATGACTAACATAATTCTATCCACCTTAGGAGGGTCATTATCACTAATTTATTCAAGAAATTCAAACACCATGTCTCATGCTTCCATCACAAGATGAACCCCAAAACTTAAATGTGGCCATTTATATTTCCCTAGAACAATAAAACAAACATTACCCATTGTGAAAATGGTTTCAGTGAATGTAGTTAACTTGATTTAAAATGGATACACTCGTACTAATGATTTAAGGTGGTGATTTTGTAAATAGGTGATAAGGTTGGTTGATTTGGATCTTAATTCATATGTATATCATAATATAATGGGATAATAATAAAATATCAATGTGGTAAGAGTGTTCATCTGGGGTTGAAATCAAGGGAAATTTCATCTTGACCATGTAAAGTGGTCTATAAAAATTCACTAGGGTGAGATATTGTGGGAGATCTAGAAATTATGGAGAAACATGTAAGAGGGTGGGGGTAAATTCATCTAGTGATCAGATCACACTTCATTTTGGTGGGTACAAGTACAGACATTGATGTGATAGAATTTCAGTAGTGTGGGGAAGCCTGGTGTGAACAAGTGGTGTTATGATTAATCAGTGATTATAGAATGATTATATGATGATTTAATGGGGTATTTTTTATAGTTTTCATGGTTGGGATTTTATTACATGACCATTCAAATGAATAGGGTGAGGTGTATTTCCCAAATAATTAATCTAAAAATAGAATAAAGTAAATAAATTGAGTCAACTTTCTATCATCGAATAGTGATTAAGATATTTAATGATGGGAAGCACCGACAACAACATATAGGTAATTTAACTCCCTATTTTAAGTGAATAAATGAAATTTTAATCATGGAAAATGGTGATTGATTTGTGTATTTTATTGTGAGGATGGTTCTGAAATCTCTCATTGTGGATTCTCCCACTCTTAGGGTTTCCTAATCTACATTGTAGTTTCGATCCCCTTGGTTTCGCCAATAGGAACTGACCACATTGTCATGACACGTCAAATTGATTGTATCTTTAATGTTGGTTTATGGTCTAGTTAATACCCTAGTTCATCTCTCAAGGATAATTGATAGGTTTATAGTGTGTATTTTTAATAAAAATGACTAAAGTTCATCTCTCAACTATTTATTATCAACATCAAATGAAAATTAAAGGTTTAGGTAATGTTACTATACCACCGCACAAGAGGATATCGATAAGGCACTACACTACCCTGTGGAGAGCCAATCGGAACACCTTTGTTCCAATCCTCTCCACAACTCATGGCCCAAAATTCTTAGCACCACCTCACCTAGTTACCAAAATTATAATGGTGACACAAACTCATTTTCGCTGAAGGGATACATAGATTCCAACTAGACGCATCCGGATTGCCTTCATCCTTTAGGAGAACGATCCACGGGTCCTTGGTGACGTGTACGAGTCAACCCCGCCTCAATCCGAGGCACGGTGTGACCGCTACCACCCAAAGGGTCGCTCTCTTGTTTAAAATGGACACCACTTTAATTGGAAACAACAACTGACCTACGTAAATCTGACCAGACGCATCCGGATTGCCTTCATCCTTTAGGAGAAGGATCCACGGGTCCTTGGTGACATGTACGAGTAACATGCAAGAATGATGGACCACGTTTCTTTGTCCTTTGGACAAAAAAACCAGTAAAATCTCCAAAATACCTTCATATCATGCATGAACCAGTAAAATCTCCAAAATACCTTCATATCACGCAGTTCTGAAAAGAGTCACTATTTAAAAGAAAGTCACAAATTTAGATACATCTCGAGATGGTCAGTTTAAAGACATTTTGAGGGACACTACTAAAGACATGCTCAGATATGCACACATCCCCCACTTTTAGATCGTTGTCTACTACAATGATCTTCCAAACAAGATATGCATTAGAACGCTCATGATACATAGAGAAATTCACTGGCCACCTTCGAGAATGATCTGAAGCACAAACCATGACAGCATTATGTTTTTAACTTCAGCACCTCAATTGAGAATGTGACACCTTTCAGGACTTGGCGCCATTGTATGTCGTTTCGTCCACTGAATGGGTCTATCCTTTTATTTAATTTTTTTAACTTCAGTCAAATATTCTAGAAAGATGTCGCGGCAGATCCTTCACCATTTTGTTTTTCTGAACATCTCATTACATTGTTAAAAAAAATTAGGGTGTCTTGCATGGGCAATACGTTCCTGTATTGAAGATGATGCACTCCCATTTATTCGAACCCACAAAACCACCCCACGGCGCGGCGGTCATCGGCAGGTGCCTGGGTTCCTCCCCGCCTTCCAGAAAAATATGAGTCCCTGTTTTCTCATGCGGGGTGGTTTTGTGGGTTCGAATAAATGGGAGTGCATCATCTTCAATACAGGAACGTATTGCCCATGCAAGACACCCTGTATTGAAGATGATGCACTCCCATTTATTCGAACCCACAAAACCACCCCGCATGAGAAAACAGGGACTCATATTTTTCTGGAAGGCGGGGAGGAACCCAGGCACCTGCCGATGACCGCCGCGCCGTGGGGTGGTTTTGTGGGTTCGAATAAATGGGAGTGCATCATCTTCAATACAGGAACGTATTGCCCATGCAAGACACCCTGCTTTTTTTAACAATGTAATGAGATGTTCATAAAAACAAAATGGTGAAGGATCTGCCGCGACATCTTTCTAGAATATTTGACTGAAGTTAAAAAAATTAAATAAAAGGATAGACTCATTCAGTGGACGAAACGACATACAATGGCGCCAAGTCCTGAAAGGTGTCACATTCTCAATTGAGGTGCTGAAGTTAAAAACATAATGCTGTCATGGTTTGTGCTTCAGATCATTCTCGAAGGTGGCCAGTGAATTTCTCTATGTATCATGAGCGTTCTAATGCATATCTTGTTTGGAAGATCATTGTAGTAGACAACGATCTAAAAGTGGGGGATGTGTGCATATCTGAGCATGTCTTAGTAGTGTCCCTCAAAATGTCTTTAAACTGACCATCTTGAGATGTATCTAAACTTGTGACTTTCTTTTAAATAGTGACTCTTTTCATAACTGCGGGAGTTAACATTTCTCCAACATATTCACACACAAAATCACCCTTCGACATATCGTGTATGCATACTCACCTTCAAATGTGACGTGTACGAGTCAACCCCGCCTCAATCTGAGGCCTGTTGTGGCTGACACAACTCCAAGTGCCTCTGTTTTGTTCAAAATGGACTTATTTTTAAGTGAGAAATCAACAACTGACATACGGGAAACCGACCAAACGCCTTCGGATTGTGTTGACACTTTAGGACAACGATTCATGGGTTATATGTGACGTGTATGACTCAACCCCGCCTCAATCCGAGACGCGGTGTGACCGGTATCACTCCAAGTGTATGTATTTAGTTTAAAATGGACAATATTTTACGTACATACGCCAAACTGATCTAACGGCTTCTGATTGCATTGATACTTTTTCACAATGATCAATGACTCATTTGTGACGTGTACGATTCAACACCGCATCAATCTGAGGCCCGGTGTGGCCGACACCACTCACAGTGTCACTGTTTTGTTAAAAATGGACTTAATTTTAAGTGAAATCAACAACTGACATACGAGATGTTATGGTCACTATTATGAGGATGTTGGTGACATGTACGAGTCAACTCCGCCTCAATCCGAGGCACGGTGTGTCCGCTACCACCCAAAGGGTCGCTCTCTTGTTTAAAATGGACACCACTTTAATTGGAAACAACAACTGACCTACAGAAATCCGACCGGACGCATCCGGATTGCCTTCATTCTTTAGGAGAACGATCCACAGGTCCTTGGTGACGTGTACGAGTCAACCCTGCCTCAATCTGAGGCACGGTGTGACCGCTACCACCCAAAGAGTCGCTCTCTTGTTTAAAATGGACACCACTTTAATTGGAAACAACAACTGACCTACGTAAATCTGACCGGACGCATCCGGATTGCCTTCATCCTTTAGGAGAAGGATCCACGGGTCCTTGGTGACGTGTACGAGTCAACCCCGCCTCAATCCGAGGCATGGTGTGACAGCTACCACTCATGTGTGACCTGTGTCCATTTTTAATGTTGGTTTTTATTATGGTAAGAGATGTTATGGTCACTATTATGAGGATGTTGGTTTTTTTGTGTAGTGGTTTGTGGTAGTATTCTTTTAGTTATGGAATATGAAATGGTAATGATGTAATAATGTTGTAAGCTATTGTACATTACAAATATGTGTGGATGTGATATTATGTGGGGCTGATGGGTGAGATGTGGCTGTGGTTTTGGAAAATTTAGGGCAGTGGTGGAGCAGATCCAACATATTTTTTTCCAGTTAAACATTTAGCGGCGGTTAAAACCGCCGCTAAATATATTATGTTGATATTTAGCGGCGGTATTCACCGCCGCAGAATAGGCGCATCAAACGCCTGAATTTCGCGGCGGTTAAAACCGCCGCGAATAAGATACCCATATAACCGCCGCTAAATGAAGAGAAACCGCCGCTAAATGACGGGCCTACGACACATTTCTAACACCGCCGCGGAATCGAAAAAACCGCCGCTAATAGATTGCAGACGCCAAAATTAGCGACGGTTTTTGTAAACCGCCGCCACACAATATAGCGGCGGTTTAAACCGCCGCTAAACCGGAAAAAAACCGCCGCTAGGACCGGCATTTGTTGTAGTGAAATGTGAACATGAGAGGAAACATTTATAAGAGACTTCAAATGTGGCAATCCATAAAAAATGAAACATCATGTCTTAGTGGTTAACTACCACACATACTTGTGAAAAAAGCTAGAATCTTGTTAAAAAATAATTTTACATTAACTCATAAGATTTATCACTTTATACAATGCATTGGAGCACTGTATAATTTTGGGTGCACCCGTTACATTGAAACATATATATTGCGCTGTATAATTCCGGGTGCACCCATTGCACCATAACATTATTATTTATCATGCATTCCACAATGAACATATATAAAAAATTAACATAACTAACCCATGAAAAGGAATGGGTTTCATCTCATAAGAACTCATTCATAAACATTGGGTTCCCAAAATTAAGTGGGAATAACATACTTGAGATGATAGCCATCAACCTTGAGTGATGAGTAAAAGGTGAGTTTTTGGAAGAAGAGTTCTTTTGGAAAACTATTGTTTTACATAAACTTCAGTAGAAAAATTTTATATCCCATAAAAGGTAATATAATGATGAAAAAAAGATTTTTAAGGAGTGACCATACCAAATATGGAGTAAAAGATGGAGAACCCAAAGAAAGAATGTAAGGTTCATGATTTTCCCCTTACCTTGTATCTAAACGCTTTATTCACTTTAATGTCATGAATAACCACATTAGATTCATTAATTTACAATTATAAAACCTAGTTTACATGAATATTGTTCATTATGGTTTCATTAAGTTATTTTATTTCCCTTTTTTTATGAGTTATAGAGTTTAAAAACATTGCTTGAGAATGTTTGTTTTTATGGCTTTCTTGAGCAGTCCACTTGTATTCATAAATTAATGTTCGGGTAGAACATGGGTAAACACCCAGAACATATATTACATGTTATTAATTATCTTCCCGATCTTATAATTGATTATATTATATACCATATGTATGAATCATTAGATAATAAATAGATGTCGATTGTTTGGGTTAATTTGGGCGGATTTTCGACCACAATGATCTTGTTTTTTTAATCATTTAGTAATATGTACATAAGTTATATCTAGAATATTAAATAGGATATAATAAATATAGCATATTATGGTTCAACCATAAAAATGGTTTCATGAGTAGATCTGAAAGTAGAAATGTAAAATGAAAACATGGAATTCTTGAAATGATAAATTAACACCTCACGAACAATATTCACTTTTATAAAATAAAAATAAGAGGAGAAAGGGTTTGGATGATATAATATCCCATTAGTATCATAAAATTTCATTATATGTATAATAATTGAGTTACCATACCATTTGGATTAATGTATGTAAGGATAGATTAAGAAATGAACTTGAAATTGAATGGAAATTAAAGGAAAAGAGGGAGAGAAATTACCTCTTGAATCCTCCTCTTGAGATCCTCCTTAAGGGAACTATTCTTGGTCTTTTGATGAGACTAGAAGCTCTTGGACATGGGGGAGGGGATATAGAAGATTCTTCGGTGGATTTTAGACAATTTTTGAAGCTTGAGAGGTGTGACTTACACCTATGGGAATTTTAAGGGTTCCACCTCACTCCTTCAAAGGTGAATTATCAAAATCAATAAAAAAATGAAGGCCTTCGGGCCATTGGATGGATGGATGAGAGAGGAGATTTCTCAATATAAAATTCATTAATTTATTATTCCCCAATAGACAAGTAATATTGAGTCTTCCATGACCAAGAATAATAATTTTATCATCTGAACTCGAACCAATTGGTTTTACATCTGTAGAACATCATGCATGACTCTATAATTATCTTATTTGGCTTATTTTGTAAATTATGGTATTTCACTATTCATAAAAATTCAAGTATTTCAAAAAAATCCTAAAAAATTCACCCCTACCATTGTTCGACTTGTAGAATCCAAAAATGAAGTCCATTTTTCAAAAATAATTTTCTAAATATTATTATTTTAATATTTAATTAAGATTATAATTTATTATCAAAAACCAGTTTTAAAACATTCATTTACTTATTCTAAAATATTGGTATCATACTTTCAACTTGAATATTATTTATATATTATCATAGGTAAGGTTATTATTCAGTATGGTATATCACTATTCATAAGGGTATGTTACTATTCATAAGGGTATGTTACTATTCACCAAAAATTTAGTTTTTCTTATTGGACTCCAAATAACTTACTGATTGCAACCGTGTATGTAATATTTTCAAAATTCTAAACAAAAAAGTGAAAAAATAATGTTTAAAGGTCATTAGAACTTGTTAGTTGATTATGTTTTGTTTTCATGTGATTTTATGACATATTTATAAGAAGGGAATTTCCATTGAAAAACCTTGGGACGTTATAGAAAACTTTTGGAGTGTGATGTTGGATATCATGTTTTCTTGAATTTGACTCTTCAATGTGGTTAGTGAAGTTTTTTTCATGGGAGTAATATTTCTTTCCAATTTGTTGGGCCTTCTTATTTTTTTACTCATATTGGAGCCATTTTTTATTTGATATAAATTCCACCAAAGATGAGTTGAATAAATGATTTCATTCATACCTCACATATTCATCGTCATATTCTTCATAAATCTCATTTCATCGATTGTGGTGATATAGAAATTGTTAATAATTAATCCTTGAGGAACAACCTATTGATATTCACTACCTCTAGGAGAAGGTATTACATAGTAATTTTATTCCCTTGAAAATGTCTTATAGAAACACGGTGGTGTGGAGGAGATCACCAAGGAATGTGATTCACAGATACACACAAAGTTTCCTAAGTTCTTTAAAATTTATCCCTTATTTTATATTAATGTTTGTGGTTTTTTACCATTATCTAGTTTATGATATGGCTTTATCTTCTTTGATTCCATTGTTTTTCCTTTCTATTGTTTGAGATATATCTCCCTTAGGAGAGTGTTGGGGAGTTGGTTGTTTTAATTCATAACTTTACACCTTCTTCCTCTGAGTGAGGTGATTGTTCCCCTATGAATGTGAGATTATGGAGAGGTGTCTTGTGGGGTGTTTGTTCCTATGATAACCCTTTTTCTTTTCATTCTCTCTGAGTTTAGTTTTAAATTCTCAAAGATGATAATTTTATGAAATGTATCTACTATAATGGTATATACCATCCTAGCCTTCCCGTTGTGATTTCATGAGTCTTGGTGGTGTCGATATGGGGTTAGAAGATGTTATGAGGGATTAGAGAAGTATTTGGGACTTTATGGGGGTTATCATGACCTATTGGTGGGCGTGGTTGTCAGATTTTTGGTCCCTCGGTGGTTGGTCATGTGGTTCTTGGTGCAAGATGGATCTCAAAATGGATTGTCAAGAACATTTGGATTACATTTTGATCTTAGTGAGTTCCTCTATGAAATAGGATAGTGGAAACACCAGGGTGGGGGCATGGCACTGAGCATGGAACCATGGAGTACCACCTAACCAAAACAGGTAAGAGTGCCACACCTCATCCATGGTTTTAGGAGTTATGAGGGAAACACCCTAGTTGTAGAAAACAATCCCTAGAACAAGTTGTTTTGGATGACACTCTAAATAATCACCATGGCCATGGAAAATCTATGGTGGAATTAATGGTGGTGGATGGTCTAGTTTTTTAATGGATGAATGTTTTTTATCATCGTGTATATTTAACTATTTGAAAACATAAACACATGGGGAGTTAAGAGGGGTCTTGAATGCATTTTTAAGTCAATTATTTATCTCTAATGATATATATGTTCTATTCATCTATAATTCCTTAATTTTATAAATTCTATAGAAAAACATAGGGAATATTTTATTGTTTTCTCAAGTTGAGTCTTTTTTGGAAGATGATGTCGTTGATAAGTGCTTTTTATACCTCCCTTGATAATCTTTGATCATATCTTTTTTTATTCTAAATCTTATTGTGTAGAATAAAATGATTTTGATTCAAACTAACTTTCTATTATTATTATTTCATTAATCCTTTTTTGTATATTAATCAAGACAAAGAGACTTGTTTTGAGTATTGTTGAGAATGGTTTATCAGTGGCTTTTGGATTCTAGGTACCGGCTAGCTATTCTTTAGGTTGGTGGTGTTTCTTTTAGTGGTGCTTAAACCTTTTTGTTTCATTCTTTTATGAAAAATGTTGAACTTATAATTGAGGCAGTGGATTCATTTCTTCTCCAATTATTTTCTGTGCAATTATAAGGTTATCATCCTTTATCTCTTTGGGTGATGGTGGTATAAACCTTATTAAATATTAAACCATATTAAATAATTAACCATGGTTTATTTTAGTGATCACATGTATTTACACCATGAAAATGGTTTGCCACTTTTTTTATATAGTTTTCTATATATGTTAGTGTTATCTACTTTCATGATTTATATGATAAAAATGGTTAAATAATGTAAATATGGTAATGTTTGATAGATAAACAATTAATTAGGCATATTTAAATAAAACTGATCTTTTTATGATTTGATGGAAATCAAAGTGACTCTTAATTTATGTTTAATTTAAATAATTGTTTTTCATGTTATTGGATTTGGGTAAATAATGTGAAGTTGGAGATTCATATTTATGAAATAATAAATAGGAATGTTAATTAAAAATAATATTCCTTTTATTTTGGTGAAACAAATAGTTATTCTTGGAAACATGTTTTAATAAGTCGTATATTTTAACCGCTGATGCCTTAGGTTTCATGTTGTTATAAACTATGATAAATGAATTGGTTAATCATGTATCGTAATAAGTTGACTCTTTGATCAAGATTAAGGTTTGGGATTGAGAAATCATATTTTCTTGTGAAGGATATTCCTTGTTTTGGGCCTATAGGTCATTTTGACTCTATTTTATGATTCCTTTTTTCCTTGTATGATTTGTATTGATGTGAGACTTGTGGTACAATGTAATGTGAGACTAGAATGGATTATGGTTGATGAGACATGGGTAGGGAGGACTAGTTTTTTTAGAAGTTAACGACAGTGATGGAGGGATGGATTCATCTTGAAATGCATGGTGGTGTCATGGAAGAAACAAGAACTAATGGAATGGGTTGAAGTTGGGATTGGCTATTGTTTTGATGAAATATAATATTCTTTATTGTTAATGAATTTTCTTAAGGGTTGAATATCTGAGTTTCTTATTTACCAGTATTCATTTCCCCACTACTTGAAGCAGATGGTTGTGCATAGTTTATGAATCTATTTTATGATAGATTAGGAATATTCCTAGTGTACCTGGAATTATAGAATAATAATAAATAGTAAATGTTTTAACCCATGGGGATGGTTCTTGAAGGAATGATGAAATGATGATAATATTGATGAATCATGGGATCTATTGGTTTATTTCTAGAAGGAATGAGAATCAGTTTATGATCATGTTAAAGTACTGATAAATCAAAACTAATGGTTATTTGAAATAATTATCATAAAGATAAATTTTTAGTTGAAATAAATAATGAAATGAAAATATTATTGAATGTTTGTATACTTATAGAATATCCAGTTCTTAACATTGGTGGGCAGGTGTCCGAGTGATGATAACTATAGTTGAGCCTAACACTAGGTAGATTCACATAGTGTTGTTGTGATATATATATATATATATATATATATATTCTATATGTTAAGTGATTTCATATGCTACCCGACCCTTACTGGTAGGGAAACTAACACCCTGTGGACTCTGGGTGGGTTTTTTCCCCAACATCCAAGTTGGAGCAGAATAGATGGTTGACTACCCCCCCTCTTTCCATACTCTCTTATCCTTGTAATATTATCTTCTAGTATGAGCATTGGTTACCTTTTCCATAAATTTTTTTATATTTCTGTAATTTATTTCGGTTATTTTACACTATTGTATCTCTGAATATAGTATTCTATAGATTATTATAGGTAATTAATGTGTGGTTTGTGATGGCCTGAGGAATAATACTCGACATATGGATTGTGGTGGTTCCTAGAAACTACTCAGTTACTATCCATATATGTGTAGTGGGATGATGATATGATTTTATTCATGAGGTACATGGTATGTGGTGATGATATTTCTCGTACATGGGGTTCATGGTATGATACAATATCCCATGTGTCTTCAAGATGGATTACTTTTGGAGATAGATGGATTGAGACATGGGATGTTGGGAAAATTTTGAAAACCAGTGGGGAAGTGGTAGTGAGGTGCCATCTTGATATATTTTATAAATTATATTATTCTTGTATGTGCTATAAGGTGATAGAGCCATGGCGAGGTTTGGAACTTACCACACCTTTTTAGGTGGCGAGTTACTATCACTCATTATTCATTGGGTTATATTTTAATTTATTTATCTATTTTATGAGAGGACTTAGGTAGGATCATACTAAGTATAACTAATATCCTCACGCTATATTTATATATAAAATATTGTTTTCTTGTGACCTTGGTTTTTGGTTTGAGATCTATCTAGACATTACTATCTCATAGAGTTGTTCAGTAGTTATTTGGGCTTCAATATCACTATCAAGGATCTTTTTGGTACTTATAGTACTATTATATTTTTTCAGTTGTATAAAATTACATGCATGTATTTGGAACTATATTTACTTTTTAATGAGTAATATTTTTTTAAATATTATGTCTTCTTTCTCAAATGTTAGATGGAAATATCTTCTATTTGTGTGTATGATATACTCTTAGAGCTTCTCCCCGACCGATGGCCTATAGGACGTGGGATCCAAGAATTATTATTTCCCTTCTCTCAATACCATCCTAGGATGCGTACCTTTGGGGTTAGGGGGTCATGACCTAAATCCTTTCTCGCAATATTCATCAACACAACATCATTCATGACGCATGCAATATATCCTACCCCACCACAAGAATATGTCATCATGGTTTTTCTAAATACATCAAAGTACCCTAATCATAAAATGTATTAATAATAATCATAAATTATAAGGATAATTACACTCATCCTTATATTGTAATATTAAATGACACATATGCATATATATTTCCTATTACTAGGTCATGTTATCAAAATCTAATGTACTGATGATTAATAAGGTAGTTCACCATGATAATGTGTCCCAAATTCCTATGCGTCTCCACCCCTGGTAGCATGTATCACTTATTTCCCAAAAATGATATCATCCAACTATTGAACTTATATTCAGGAAAATTATCATGGAACTTCTAGGTTCTCATCATAATGGGGAACTTTTATAACCTTTTAGTGTGATAAGTACCCTTAGGAAATAATCAAATATTATTTCACAAAGGAGAACAATCATGTTGTGAAAACAACATTTTTTAATATTCACGTACATGAATATAAGTAATCATAAATTACTTGTAATTTGACTCTAGGGAACTAAATTTAGAAAACCACCACTTTCACTAGAACCAAATGCTAAAAACCTGTAGTTTTTTGGATATCACATGATGTTCATGCTTTCACGAAGATTAGAATTTAGTCAAGGGATCCACCATATTTTATTCTGTGGAATCTATACTCACAGTGACTTCAACCATTCAATAAAAATCCATTAATATATGATGTTTGTGGAGTATGTGCTTCATCATTTGAAGTGACCTTGGATCCTTTACATGACCCATCATTGAAATATTATCATAATATAATGTGATATGATCTTTGTTGTTAGGAATTACATTAATGTTTTGGACCTAGTTCCAAATATAAAAATAGCTTCTCTAGTTTCATTGAAAGACACAATATACTCAGAATCCACTATAGAATCCGTGAAAACTGGGTGATTTATACTCTTCCATCTCATAGAACCTCCATTGAGAATGAATACATATCTTAACTATGAATTCATATCATTCTGATCTGTTTGGAAACTTGAATTAGTATATCCTATGATAACTAGCTCTTTATCTCCTCCATATACCAAGAACATATCCTTAGTATGCCTTATATGCTTAAGGATAGCCTTAACATCATATAAATGTTTTTCACCTAGATCATCATGATATCTACATACCATGATTAATAAATAGGCAACATCAATCCTAGCACATAACATGGTATACAATATAGTCCCTATCTCATATGTGTATGGGATCCTACACATTCTCTCTATCTCTCTCTTATTGTATTTGAGGACACAATTTCATAGAGATATGTATACCATGTGACATAAAAAACAATCCCCTCTTGTATTATTCCATACTAAATATATTTAGAATCTTTTTATGTTATGTACTTTTACTTAGTCCAAGTAGCCTTTTGGGTATATCATGAATGGTCTTCAATCTGAGGATATATGTTGCTTCTCATAATTCTTTCATGGGGAAGCACTTTTTTAACTATTCCTAAATTGACTATAAGACTATTATGTCCTTTCTAATAAGTAATATGCTATCTTCATTCACTAATAAGAATAAAAACATACTCCCACTATACCTCTTGTAAACATATGGCTCAAAATTGTTCTTTACGAAACCAAATTCTCTTATGGATTTTTCAAACCAAATGTTCCATGACCTAGATGCTTAATTTAACCCATTAATGGATTGATTCAACTTTAATATCAAATTAGAATTTACTAGAGTCACAAACCCTTTAGTTAATTTCATATAGACATATTTTATAAGGCTTCCATTAAGGAAATTTGTTTTTAAATACATATAAAAAATATCATAGTCATGGAAATATACAATGTAAAATAGAATTTTGATCAATTTAAACATGGAAACTGGATAAAATATTTCATCTTAGTTAATACCTTGATGTTTTTTAAACCCTTTATCCACTATAATTTCTTTATAGGTACTCACTTTACCTTATATGTATAGTTTTCTCCTAAATATCCATTTTTACCTAATAGAATTTACATAAACTGGTGGATCGGACATAACCCATACTTGGTTCTGATAAATTGATTCTATCACATAATTCATGGATTCTAACCATCATGAAACTTTTCATCTCTATACTTTCTCCTTTTAGGAAATTTGATCATTGTTATCAACCAATAATGAGTCACCATCCTTGGTGACTAGAAAATAATATATTTCTAGTTCTTTAACCTCTCTAGTTCTCCTACATAGTAATTTTTTTCAATGAAAACATATTCCATATAAACAAATGGAATCACTTCATGCACCAAATCTTGTTCATTTTTTTCATCAACTTCATCGAAGTCAATCTTACTCTAACTCTCCTCTTTGAGGGTGTGATCCATCTCAATAAAAATGGATTGTATTATAATATTCACCTTTTTTGTTTTGAGGGTTTTATATATATTATCCTCTTATGTCCATTGGATACCCTATAAATATACACTTTAGGCCTTAGGGTACTATTTTGTTACCAAAGTTGTCCTTAAAAATGCCTTGTAACCCCAACCATGAATATGTGACAACACTAGTTTCCTTTCACTCAATAACTCAAAAGGAATGTCATCTTCCTCTTTATTTATACACATTTTGTATGTATGATACAATCTATAATTAATATCCCAAAAATTATAATATAATACTTTTAGGGATCATCATTGATCTTACCATATCAAGAAAGGTATGGTTTTTCCATTCCCTATCACCATTCTACTATGGTGTATAAGGAGGATTTATTTAAGATAAAATACCACACTCTCATAAAAATTAGATAATATTTTTTCAAGATATTCACCAACTTGGTAATATTAAATCTTATTTATCTTCTTACCATGTGTAATCTCTAATTCATTTTTGAATTATTTGAATTTCTCAAAATATTTCAACTTATACTTCATTAATTAGACATATCTATATCTACATAAACCATTAGTGAAAGGAATTAAGTAAGAGTACCCAACTCAATATTATATTGGGAATGGTATACACACATTAGTGTGTACCAATTCTATAACCTCTATATCTCTTTCACTATTCCCAATAAAATTTGGATTGGTAATTTTTCCTTATAAGCAAGTATGAAATCTATAAAGTGGTTTTATCTCAAAAGAGTCTGAGAAACCATATTGATAAATATTTTTCCAAACTATTATCATTTAATTGAACAAGATGGTGATTCAATATTTAATAATGAAATGAGTAATAATAACTTGATTCGTTATCAATTTACAATACTTGACATTCATAAATTAATACATAAAATGATTATTTTAATATTTCATAACATAACATGAGTTTTATTTATAAAAGAAAAAACTTTTATTTCTGAAAATGAAGATAAAACAATATTTATCTAATAAGGATATATGAATTATGTTTTTTTTTAAATATTGGTATATAATAACAATCATTTAGAACCAAGACCATTCAAGTTAGCATTGGAAGGTGGAAGTATCTTATTGCTAGATAAGCTTTCAACACACCATTGGAAGCCCATAAATCCACCTATCCAATGGAAATATTTCAAAATATACTTGGTTCCAACATTCAAATACATATGTGAGAACCATAAGCTTTATTCAATACCCAATGCATAGATATAAAAATCTTGTACTCGATAACAATCGCACCTGAAGCTTCCTCTTTCTTCTTCAACTAGGTGAAGTTCTTCTTCCAATGGACCAAATTTTCACATGAAAAACTTATTTTATCATTTACCTTTACCTATCTCTTGATGTTAATTTTTTTAAAAGTATTGTGGTTGGTAAACTTAGACCTCTAATTATCCTTGGTATCCTTTTCCTTATTATTCATTTTCTTTTTCACCATAATAACCATGGGAATTCCATGCCCAATGTCTTTATTAACTTAGAGAATAAGTATAATGAGTTACAAAAGAGGCTTATAACTATTATTAATATTGTAATTAATAATAAAATTATATAATCTCTTTGGTAGTGATTATAAAATTTAATTTATGTGCATCGCATCAGGGATCATAAACCCCAAGATATTTAAATTCTTAATGTACCCAATCATCATGACAACATGAATCCCAAATAATAGTGACTCTCTAAGATTTCATGTAAATATAGCATTGGATTTATCATGCCTCTCATTTCTAAATTTCTCATAATCAACATCATAAAGGAGATACATGATTTTATACACATCTATTTCCTTATGTTTCTTTAAAATCTCACTAAACATGGATGAAAGCATGAAACATTGGGCGTCTATGGAACCATTTAAATGTTTCATATAGAGAGACAATTCTCCCTCACTGGAAACTTTTCAAGGTGTCTTGGGAATATAAGTATTATGGTGTATATAATTTTTATTCATAGAATAGTATAACACATAAATTTCTATAATATTCCTATAAATTCGAGTCAATAAGAAATTTATCCTTCTCTAGAATGGATCACATAGATATTTTCTAAGTCTTGTGGGTTTTCATTTCTACAATAAAAAGTAGTATAATTTTATTAATTTATCCAAATTACTAATTTATATAATAATTTTAAATTTAATTTATAATGTTTCTAAATATTTAATTGGGGCCTGCCAGCGTGTCAGAACGGATGTGCATGCTAGATTTTCTATTTCCTTCCATTCCCACTTTCCAAAGGTGGTAAACTTTTATAATTTTTAATGGTGATGTATTCTCCTTAGTTGAAATGGGATGTTGGTATATCGATGCCACCTTGTATAGATTCATCCTTGGACATCATTTTCTAGTATAGGTCTCCCTCATAGATTTGAGATATTTTTGTGGAACTTATTCTCAGCACCATCTCTTTGTGGAACTGGTTAATTACAATACTCCCATCTTGACATACTACACTAATCCTGATAAGTTATAAACCTTCAGTCAGGAGAGTAGTCCCATTGGGAATTTTTGGGCATGTCTAGATTTTGGGTGCATTGGTCACCTGTATTCTTTCTCTTAGAATAGAATATCATATAAGTCTTCTTTAAGGCATTAAACCCAAGGCATAATGTGTTAATCATGAGGTAATGAAACCAGATGTGTAATTCTTAAAAGACTATTTTACATTAAGAATCCCACACGTATTCATGGGGTAGGTATTTTGTTCAGGTCACAAGTTATCTGTTTTGTAGATATGGATCAGAACATCTAGTTGAGATAGATTGGGGCATCAGTTTAATGCCTCGTGGAGATAGGCATAGGGTTAACATATTGTGGGAATGGGATAGATGGATCCGAATACCACATGGAGAAAGATCCTTAGTTGTGTATTAGAACTCCCTGTGGTGGAGGATCCGAGAGGTTTGTCCCTATGAGGGAATATGTCATGCCTAGAAGTTTTAGCAATTGATTAGAATGTCTTGTGGAGGAAGATTTACGGTTTTGGATCAAAACATCCCATAGAGGTGGATCCAAGAGGTGTTTCCCTAGGAGGGAATATGTCACACCTGGAAGGTTTACCAATGGATTAGAACGCCCCCATAGAGGTGGATCTAATATTATAGATTAGAACGCCATGTAGAGGAGGATCCTGGAGGTGTGTCCCTAGGAAGGAAGATATCACTCCGGGATAATTTACTTATGGATAAAAGTGACCCATGGAGGAGGATCTAGGATTGTGGATCAGAATGCCCCATAGAGGCAGATCTGGGTGGTGTGGATCAGAACGCCTTGTGAATGTGAATCTGGGAGGTGTGGATCAGAGTACCCCATAAAGGTAGATCTAGGAGGTGTGTCCCTATAAGGGAGAACCTAAGTTTACCATTGGTAAGGATTTAACCTTTGGTAGGTGTACTATGTGTCCTTTTTAGAATAATTGGATCAATCACCATGTAGTTAGATCTTATAGATTAAGGTCCTATGATGGGACCGACCTACACGGTTTAACATCATATAGAAAGGACACTCATTTCTCAAAAGGATCATCCACAAGGGATGTTTTGGGGTTTATGCATAGAATATTCCCTTCACAAGAGAATTGATCTTGGTTGGAATGGTTTTGGGCTTACACATTGAGCTACTCAAGTTCTACTATAAGATTCAATGATTTATATGGGTCTTGTGCATAGAAGATGCTCAGAGGATCTCATCCCATGTAAGTCATTCATGGGGAATCATGTGTTTATTGCACATGGTAATATTATATTTTTACATTATGTGATGAGGATGTTGTTTTTCACTTTAACATCATATGACTAGGATGTGCAACTAGGTAGTTTTTTATCATGTAGTTTAGATGTGGGTGGACTCACTCCTTAACCCTTAAGCTTGCCTGACCACCACTCATGCACCATTGGGTGGGGAACATTGTTGTCACTTCCATAGAAGGGTTTTCAATAATGGGGTCTACATGGAGGGATCCACATGCCCAATGTCATAATCCATATTCTTAGGAGAAATGGGAATTAGAATACTTATTCTTAGGAGCAGAAGGTAAATTAATAGTTCAACTAAGATCATAGGGAGCATCAGTTCGGGGACTTGTAAGTTGTTTCATGAAATTTTGGAGTTTTGTGCACAATAATTGTGTGAGAAGAAAGATCCAACACAAGGGAAGTCCATGGATTGAAGGGGCATAGGTGCACCATGTTTCTTGATTGGTCACGGGATTAAGGTTGTGCACATACAAGTTCTTTCTTCACAACTAACTAGCCTTCAAAGTAGTTGTGTGAATACCACCCAACTATGGGCCAAGTCATGTTTAGGCCCACATTATGTCTCTTGTACTAGATTCTCTACCATGGTGGTCCACATTGTGTGATGTCGTGGAAGATTCAGGTTTACACACATAGGAGAGGCATTTCATCTTCTAGAGAGCATCTCCAAGTATGAAGGATAAACTTCTATATATAGAAAAAATCCTCGATTATGGGCATGGAAGGTGATTTATGTGAAGTTTCTTCCTTTGTTGCAAGAGTTTGGTCATGCAACATGCTTGGATTGAAATCTTCTTTAGCACTCAAAGAAAATTGTTGCATGTGGCATTTATTTCATTTGTGTATCCCTTATTTATTTCACATGTTGGCCTTGTAAATCCTATCACCCTTGGTGTAAGACATGAAAAATAATATCACCTTTAGTGTGTAAGGTCTTTGCATGTGAATTGAGGCTCTTGTGAACAATGTTTGAAACATGTGTACACCATGCTCATCAACCCTATGAAGGTCCTTCTAGGTGGTCTGCATTCTTGGTTAATCCAAAACTTGAAATTTAAGGATTCAGAAGAAATTTCAGCACAAAAAAATTCCCCTGTTTAGAACTTGATCTAACAAGGGACTATATGGTCGGGTTCTTAGGGAAATTGTGAATAGATTGGTTCATTATCATGGGTACATGCAACATTTTTGGTCGCTCACAGAAGGGGTTTTTACCCATTGACAAGCCATTGCTTTACACCTATAAATAGATGTATAGGTCCCTTTGTATGTTACTTTTAATTCTTACATGATAAATTTTCTCACTCTCATGCACATAAGTCAGCATCTTTCAAGAAAACCCGATCTGCAACTACATCATTTTTTGTAAAATATTCTTTCACCCATGTCTTCCCACAACCAAGGGGTATTTTTCTATACACTCTTCCAAACTTGCATTCCAACTTTCCTTTTACATTCTAAAAAACCTACTCTTATGTGCACCTTCCTTGAACTTTCCAAAGTCATCTAACATGGCTCATCAACAAAACACATCCAGGATCAAAGTTTTTTCCACTTATTAGAGAGAATAAATGATGGGAAACCCTTATATCCCTTAATCTAGGAGGCTTGTTTTAGACATAAAAGCACTTGTGGGCATGTTGGCCAAGGCGCAGGGGAACTATCCGTTGAGTGGTTACCTTCCATTTTGGAATTTCGGACTGATGATTGATTTTAAAATCCCAGGACTCAAAGTCAACATGCCATGATCTTGGTTCACAAGTAAGGATGAGCTCAACCACTATAACATCTCATTTCACGGCCACCTTATTAGGGAACACAGATCCATGGTTGTCTATGTACTGAATGGGATACTAAGATAGTCATGGGGGATGAACCAGAGGCTAATGAATTCCCCACCCGCTATACCAGCATCTTTCAGAGTAGTATGAGGTATAATAGCAAGGGATGGCACAAGGACTGGGATCATTAGTATGAAGGAAATTTCACTAGTGAATGGGATTGGTTGAACTGGTTATGCTATATTTTCTTAGATTAGGGGTTGAGTTGTGTCATATTGGACTATACAAGGTAGTGTGGACATCAAAATTTTAAATTTATTATCAACAAGAGCTGGTGTTGGAGCTCCTCAATTGATGGTCCCTAGATATAAACACATTCCATCTCCATCATGTTAAGGTGATAATTATCTTGTGGGATGTTAACATATTGTTGGAATCTCACTAGAAGGGTTCTAGTATAATAAGTTTCTTCCATCGCAGAACACCTAGGATGATAGGAAACAAAATCTTGTCCTAGAACAACAGCTTTTGGTGAAATTGAAGAAAAATTTGGGTCATGATTCTATCTTTCATAAGTATATCACATTCATGTTTTGGTTTTACATGGTCCTTAAGAAGGATCCATCTGTGAGGATACCGGTGTGGGGAAAGTAATGTTTGAAAATGCTACAAAGGAGGATACTAGGATCATATTGGTTGATCCTAGAGGAGGGGTAGTCTGATCAATGGGGGTACAATGTGGTGGAAGTTTGGGAGCCACTGGTCTGATACACCACGTTCCATACCAAATTACTTATCACATTCCTGCTTTCTGTTAGAGACACCAGTGTGGGCCTGTGCTTGGGGACGCTGGTGATGGAGGCAATCTTGGATACCGGCAAAAGGGTAAAATTGGGGGAACCCATACCCTCCCATCTCTATAGCCTTCTAGGCATTATGGAAAGGGGAGACACGCATAAGAGTATATATGGCCCATTCTATTTCTTTAATGAATGGATCATGATGCACTTCTAGGGTTATGAGTTCCCAAAATCCATCATTCCATAAATTTCTAGTTTATGAACGTATCTTCTCATTGTTTCTAAGGTCCGGCTAGGTATGGTTGATGAGACCCAAGTCAATATTAGGATCAGAAACCATGAGAGCTTCAAAATCCACCCATTCTCAACCCTAATTGCCCTAATGGTAGACAACCTACAAGGTTCACGATAATAGAAGGAGTACCAGCAGATCTTCTGGGTTGGAGTGTTGATATCCAGGATTGACAGCCATGTCTACTAAGAACCATATATGTTGTCTCAGTTTGCATGAAAATATGAGTGCCTCTAGAAGTTGACAAAGATCATCTATACATTGGTTTGTGGGGAATGATATCCTTGTATCCTTCATCAGATATGGTGGATACTGATAGGAATGAGATCAGGAGAGATGATCATGGTGTTATCGACCAATGTCAATATTGTCAAGTCTCCAAAGTATGCTAGAAACTAGGTGAAATCATACCCTAATAAGATCCTACATGAACACATATGAGTGATCAAGCTAGAGAGTGATGGAATGATGCAAAAGGTGGTAGGAAGGATGCTATTTGAGGATCATTTCATACATCTAGAGAAGATCGGGCTTGATGCCAAAGTGGGGGTGGTGCGAGGCACTGTTTCACCCCCACTCTCTAGAGGAGAGGGGTCCTAAATGTGATATTGGGGGAAAGCGAAGGCATCCCAAGTCTGGACGAGTATAACCATGAAGGGTACCTAGAATAATCTAATACAATTTTCCAAATAGTTTCCAATTTTGTCCACCCCATGATTTAGAAGGTTTGGAGGGAACTGTGAGTGTCCAGGTCGAAGGATAACATGTGGTAGAAGCCGATCCAGACTTGAGTTGAGCTGATGTAGGTTGAGCTTTCTCAAATTAAAGCCAATGTAAGATTACATAATAGTCATGCATACCTAACATCCATGGATTACTTCACATGCTAAAGAGAGAAATAAAACCACATTTTCACCCTCATGCTGGTGATATTTGGTGGAAAGTTAAGATGAGAGGAGACACCACCTATTAATGACTCATATGAGGATGAATCGGGATAAGAGGAAAAATAGGGATCTTGTAATGAAGATTCATGGGGATTATCCATTGATTAGGGGAGACCTAGGGAGGGTGGATAAATTTAATCCTCTATTGATTAATTTATTGTACATCTTGAGGTAAGTATATTAATATACCTATCTCCTTCAATTACTCACCTTTTTTTTTCTCAGGAGCTCTAAATGAATCTTTCCTTATATAAGATAAACATGGAAATGGGAAAGGGAACCCTACTAGAGGGGGTAATGTGAACCACTGGGTGTGGGAAAGCACGTTCTGGGGCCTATTCCAAAGGCCTGTGTAGTTGGTAGGATAGTCGAGCAATTCAGAGTGATGACCTCAAATCCTCAAGTCCTCCCTATCATCTATGGGGGACCACTCCATGGTATTCCAATAGTAGTGCCCACTACTAGGTAAGCGTTGTGATTGAAATATATCATCATAGAAATCATTCTTTTCAATGGTATGAGCTCAAATCAATTCACTTTTTCCCCTTCGGTCATTTCACAGAGCTTTTGTGTCAACATGTTTGTTTTGTCCCCATATAGGTCCTCATGCAGCTCTTGTTTGGTCAATGTCGGGAGGTCATGTATCAGATACTGAAATATCAACTAGAGTTAAGGAATCTCCTATGGTGGAACTACTTTCAGAGACTCAGTGACCAAATCAGCAGATGCTCAACCGATATAAAAAAATTTTCTCATGAAGGCTCAACTAGTCATTTGTTGATCAAATTGGCTATCATTTTCCCATTTCAAGCAGTTCTCAAAAGGTTTTTCACCCAGCAAGTGGCTATGGATAGAGTATATGGGACCCCCTCCCTGAATTTTGTGCCTATAATTAAAGAGACAATAATTCAAGTTGATTCGGCATTGGTCCTAGGTGAATAGTCAACTATGGTCATGGGTGACACCACTAGTGGGGAACAGCTCGAGGCCTGTAGGTGTGATGTTGTCAAGGAAGGGTCAGATGAATATGGCCATCCTATTGATATGGAGCTTGATCTTAATGATAGGATCCCAAAAGAGGACCCTTATCCTATGATCTGTTCATATTTTCCTAAATACAAGCCTTCATCCCATGAATATCTAGAATACACTGGGTCTGAATTCACTGAATAAAACTTTATTTTCTGGTGTATAGCATGGTGAATCATGCAATGTTCCATCTCCCATACTCTATAACAATATATGGTAAGCCATATGGTATCTCTCTACCACTAGTTGTGCAATATAGGTACTGGTGGGGTGGATGCTTACAGTCTCTATATACCATTCCAAGACTTCCTTGCTAAGATAGTGCATGAAAGAATCTAACATCTTGAAGTTTTCTAGCATCAGAAGAATTATGAATGTAATCAGAAGCTCCAAGTGGTTAACAAAAAAACCAATGTCTAGAGGATAAAATTAATGAGAATTACTCCATAATTAAGGAAAATTAGAGGTTATTATCTGAATGAAATCTCATCTTGAGGATGTCGAGAATCAAATGAATTAGGAAATTTCTCATATGTTTGAGATTCGAGCTGATTGGGACTAGGTGAAAATCATGGTTGATGGGATTAATCCTATGGATAATGATGAGTATGGGTATATTGGGAGGATACATAAGGTTATTGAGGCCACACGTCAGAGGCTGGTAGAGATAAGCCTCTCAATTATTAGGTACGATCTATAGGGGTTATTTGTTTAGGACTTAAGAGAGGCTCCAATATGTGGATGAACCTTGCCAATTGTTGATGCTTTCTTGTTTAAACATTCTATAGGAATGAATATATATATATATATATATATCTCTTTGTGTTTGTGTGTGTGTGTGTGTCTATCTGTATAAAATTACACTTTGATCATATTTATGAGACAACCAAAAATCAATCCCTAAGCTCACGTGAGTCATGATCAGTGTGAGAAATAAGGGACGACCATATGATTTCTCATTCATATAAGAGTTTCTAGGATGAGAGAGTTTGAATAAGGATAATATCTCTCTCAGAATAGTTAACTTGATTCTTTAATGTGTTCAAGTGCATGAATGGGGTAGCACTAGGGGTGTTGAATTCCACCCGAACAAAGGGGAAATGAAGAGTGTGAATCATGTTGCCCAAAATTTGGAACACAAGGGGAGTTGTGTGATGATACAGGATAACTACTAACCATGTTCAAAACACAGAATTCATACCATCAACCTTGAATGAGGAAACTATTCTGTTCAACCACTGAAAATGTTCACAACACAAAACCTAACTCAAAATGTCATCTAAATTCCTTCAGGACATTTTCCGAGGATGGTAGGTGAGACAGTGTGGCCAGGAACCATTCCATTAGTGGATCCCTTTAGACATTGAGTAGAATGAGGATCCAAATAAGGAGAAAAACATGGAAATTAAATGATGGAATGTTCATATGGATCCCAACACTTTGAGAATTACACCATCGTGGATTATAGCACATTGGTTTGGGAATATCGGACTGAAAAAAAAATCAAACACATATTCCAGGGGAGCATCATCTTGGATTCTGAGTGACGGTTGAAATAATGTTGTGGTAGATAACCAAAACTAGAGGAAAGGTCCCCTCGGAAGAGGTCCTAAGATCCCTTGTAGTTTTCATCATGAAATGAGGATGTTGGACACATAGTTTTGACTTTGTATGGTGAGTATGTTGGACACACAATTTAATGTATTACAGTGAGGACATGGCATTTTATAGTTTAACATCATGTGATCAGGACGCATCCCATAGTTTATTGTCTTGTGGATGGAATGTGGAGTTTATGGGGCTTATACATCGATATTTCCATTATTTCTTCCTCATGTCATGTCAAGAGGGAATCCCATGTTTATTACACATGGTAGAATTGTATTTTAGAGTCATGTAAAAAGGGATGCAATAAATCGACGTGAATAATACCCACCCAACCACAGAAGTTTAGGGCAAAGGATAGCAGCATGAAGGAAGACCTCACACTGAGAAATAGAATTTGGGGTGGGTCACATACTATTTAAGGTCATGTCTTGTGGATCACAACTTCTGTTTAAGGTAAAAAATATTAGACATGTCACAAAAATTTTAAGGTCGTGTTGCACAGACCATGATAGGGTGTCTCAAAGGAATGCACACAATATTAAAGGAAGTTTTACTAACACAAAGGGAGGGGCCAAGGAGGCCACCTGATTCTATATAAAACACCCTTGTTAAATTGGGTTATACTCTTCGTTTGAGGTCATAGATATTGGACCATGGGGTACCCTAAGGTGTTTGGCACAACATGAAAGGGTATTAACCCAACATGAATGAGGGTTAGGAAAGGCCTATGTGCCATGTGAAATGTAAGGGGAAGGTTAAAAATAGTTTAAAGACATGCTTCCTGGACCATGTATTTTAGTATAAGTCTATAATGTTTTGGTTGTGAGGTTTGGAATGAAATATGAAGGCCTTGAGATGAGTCGGATGAGGGGACAGAACTAGGATTAAATATCTGAGTGTTACTTCATATCCCATGAGGATGGGCATCAATCCATATGTAGTTCTGAAACATGATGTGGTAGAAGACTGAAACTGGTAAGGGCTACCCTATTGAATGATAGTGTTGAATATTATCATACATGGATATGAGGCATCCAAAATTTAAATGGATTAAATCTATAGTTTAACATCATTTGTTGAGTATGTGAGTACTTGTTCATCTGGTATTTTTCATACGGGGAATCCTGATTTGACACAGGGTAAAACTATCTCCTATTCAAAGGCATCCTAAACTTGTCCAGGGTAATATTGATATTAGCATCATATGTTAAGTAATTTTCTTCCTAATATCAGGATATGATGGCATGTCATCCCGTTGATGGTTCAAGGCAATTGAATGGCTCTTATACCTGAAAGGAGGCCAATGGGATATTTTGGGGTAATTTCACCATAGGTAAGAGATGGTTTTGCAGTGAATCTATAGCTAGGCCCATAGATAGAAATTATAGGAGTCACTATGTATCCTATAAGTGTTTTAATCAAACCACACATAGTTATAAATGTGATGCACATAATTTTAGGGAATACGGTCTATACCATGGGATAAAGGGGGTTCAAGGATGTTCATGTAATGCAATAGTTAAAACCTGATGTGAATGAACCAAGGAGTCCCTCACCATGTGCAACGATCAAGAAGCTAGTTGCACATAGTTTAAGGTTATATGGTATAGACCATGGAAAATAGTTTAGAGTCATGTCTCTTGGACTATATGAATTCATTTTAAAGTTGTGATGTGTGGACTATAGAAGTGTTTGTTTCAAGGGTACTTGTGTGACATGAAATAGGTAAGACTACATGTGTATAAGACAAAGGAAGATTTCATTCCACACAATTATTAAGAGACAAATAACACATAGTTTAAGGTCGTAATTCTTAGACCATGGAAATGGGAAGAAACATTATAACATCTTGATGCTTGGATGGGGGCAATGTTTTCCCCATGGGAACTTATGTGGAACGAATAGAGGGAATACCTGATGTGAATGGAGCCAAGGGAGGCCCACACATCACAAATAGATCAAGAGGAAAAAATGATCAATAAATTTCTATATGGGCATAAAGATGAAAATTTTGTGCATCGTTACATATCCCATAAGGATGGGAATCAAGACACACATAGTTTTAGAACACAATGTTGTCGAAGACTAACACCAGTAGAGATGATCCTCTATGGAAAAGGAATTTGAGGCATCCCATAGTTATCAGGGGCCATCTCATGTTTGAGGAATGGGTTAGGGTTTGTTTCCCATCCCATACTTATCATATGAGGCATCCCAGTTCAGGATGGGGTAAACCATCCCGTACTTATCATATGAGGCATCCCAATTCAAGATGGGGTAAAATCATAGTTTAACTTCATGAACTGAGGATGTTAGGATTTGTAATTTAATATCATACAACTAGAAATGTAAAGGAATAAAATAGTTTAAGGTTATAATACTTGGATCCATAGGGGCTCTTGGTTTAAGGTCATGAAGTTTGGACCATAGGCTCCTAGTTTAAGGTTATGTAGTGGGACCATGGTTAAGCATCTCAAGTGGATATGTCTAGCTTGGCAGAGTGAAAAACCCAATGTGAATGAGGAAAAAGGAGGCCCAGCAACACATCAAGTATTCTTGAGGAGACTTGCATACAGTTTAAAGTTGAGATGCCTGAACTTGAACTCTTAGTTTAAGGTCATAGGGTTTAGACCATGGGCTCTTAGTTTAAGGTCATAGAGTTTGGTCCTAGGAAATGGTATTCTCAAATAGAGATATGTAGCATGGTGGAGTGATAAACCAAACATGAATGAGGGATAAGATGGACCAATTCCACGTGACATATTCCTGGGGAGACTTTCATATGGTTTGAATTCATGATGCTTGGACTTGAACTCCTAGTTTAAGGTTGTAGAGTTCGGACCCTAGTCTCTTAGTTTAAGGTTATAGAGATAGGACCTTGGGTTCCCCTTATGCAAGTACTATTTGAGAAAAATGGGATTGGTGGTAGGTGTAATACACTCTTTTTCTATATTGATCAAAGATTATGTGCTATTGGAATAGAACTTATGAATTATGTAAGGTCCCTACCACTTGGGCTCCAGATTTGGTGGGTTCTTTCCAAGTATCATTTTCATTCTGAGAGAAAATACCCTATAACCCTAGAGGAAAGAGTAGAGGAAAAAAATATTTTTAAATGCTCTTAATATCTTATTCTGGTGCCTCTATAGATTATTCAAGGCCTAGAGCTAGTTCTCTTTAAGGAATTCTAACTTAGGTGGATAGACTTATACTATTTTTTATGTCTTCTAGTCATAGATAGCTATTCAATGAAATATAAAATGAACCTCAATGGGTAGTACTGCCTCTTTTTTATACTAGATAATATGTAGTGACCTGATTAGAATTTCAATTCATCTTATGATAGTCCCAGATGGCATTGGGTAGCTTATACAACCAACTTTTATTGTTATATTCTATAATCTTCTACAAAATTTTAGAGAGGTTCTTGTTGAATGCATCAATATATTAATTTTCATGTGTATGATAGCGGGGAGTATGGTTTGACAAGATATTGTACTCATCGTACAACCTCTTCAACTCGGATTCCTAGAAGTTAGTGTCATTGTTAGTGAGAATGGCACAAGAAACTCCAAACCAATTAATGATGTGGGTGCTCATGAACTCGATCAATGATCGGACCTTGACTTCCTTGGGGGAATCACTTCTACCCACTTGGATAATAAATCTATCACAATCAGAATAAACCTACACTAGAGATCTATTTTTGGAGGATATGGGCCTATAACATCTAGTCCACATACCCCAAGGGGACAAGAATACTTAGTTTTGTGTAGAAGCTTTGGTGGTCTATGCATAAAGTTAGCATGGATCTAACACATGTGACACATCTTAGAATACTCAATGCATTTACAGACTAGGGTGGGCTAGAATTATCCCAACCTATGGATCTAGTGGGAGAGATTTAATACCCTTGATGGGTACCACATGAATCTATATGAACTTCCAGCATAACCTCAGAAATATGATCATGTAGGATTCAATGTATTATAATTCCATCAGACCCATGTTTGTATAGATTCTACTCAAGGTTGGGCTCACTATGAAGGGTGAACTACATTTCACACTGATAGATTTTCTCATGCTTGGATCTATCCAGCAATAGAATACCATGCTGGAGAAAGTCAATGAATGGATCAGTCCAATCAGGGTTTTCGTTGTTGTGGGGGAACCCTATGGTCCTAATGAATATGAACTAGTAGCCATCTATTTTACCTATTTCATTTCATCATTATTTGAAATGATGGGTGAAATGACCCTCAGATACACCAAATAAATGGACATGCCATCCTCGTTAGGCTCTATAAGAGAGGCTTCCAAACTAGCCAAGGTGTTGTCTTGATCATTATATGACTGAGGGATGTGAGTCACATCCAAATGAGAAGGGAACTGGTCTATTAGCTAGAAATTACACTCTATAAGAGTTATGAGATTTATCTTTCTGATGATGTAGTCACCATTAATCTATTTTATTACTAATTCAGAGTCACCCTTCACATGAAGGTGGCGGCATCAATCTCGAGACCAGTGATGAGAGCCTGATACTCTTCCACATTGTTGGGGAAACCTTCTAATAGTATGAATGAGTATGGAAACACAACCAATGTCAGGGTGATGAAGATTATCCCTAGGCCCACTCTTTTGATCTTGGTATTGTTGATCCTTCTACCAGTTGTTCTTCACGAGGCACCTTTGAAAAGAATTTTCCAACATGGCATGGCCTGGTCCACTGAGGGGATAGCATTTTCTAGGAAATCAACAACTAGGGGAAATTTTTCATGGGTTGAATGTGAATAGAGGAAGTCTAAAAATTCCTACCCCTAAACATATTTCTATGGAACAAACCTGATATCTAACTATAGAATAATCACTACTGATCTTGCTAGTTATCCTACTAGAACAGGGTGATTTAGGATATACATTAATGGGTCTACTCAAGACACTAGTTGTATCTCATGATGCTACAGATAATGTTGCAGCTTATGCACTCTAAAAACTAGTGTGAGTAATCTCTTATCTATGGGGGATTATCTGGTCTCTGTATCGAGGAGCATACAAATGAGATAGTGTAATTTATTTCTATAACTTAATTATTCCTATGGGGGTGAAGGTCACTGAGGGACCATTCTAGGGTGGTCACGTAGAGGACCAAAGACTTACCAAATATGAGTGACATCAGATCCTAAGACTATGGAATATAATTCTTGATTTCTTTAAAAGAGGACCGACATTCCTTATCCCACTGGTATGAAATTCCTTTCTTTGTGAGCCTTAAAAATGGATTACACTTTTCAGATAAATTCACAATGAACCATTATATATATGATATGTGTCCTTGGAGGCTTTGTAGCTCCTGCAAGTTGCTCGAGGTACTATACCTTCCAAAAAATGTTGGCTTTGGTAATCTTATCAACCTCATCCTCGACCATGTAATCATGAGAGGCATTCATCTTCTTGGGAGGCATCTTGAACCCATGATGGCTCCCTAGGAGACCAAAATATTGTATGAAGATTGAGGGTCTTGTTCTAGAATCTCATAATATCTATAGGTGAATGCATCATGGTGTTGATTTAGAAAATACATATACTACCATTTCTCCTTAGGGGGAATAGCTACACTGATCAACATTGGACTCATATCTTCCTTAGTACTGAGGTTTACCTAAATCAACTCATTGATGGTGTTGGAGACACCCTATTAAAATGAATAATTAGTTTTTTTAGAATCCTCTTAATCATCTAAGGTAGGAGAATCAGTATAAGAAAGTAAATCTTCTCGGATAGCCAACTAAGTGAGAGCATTGGTGCCTATGTGGGCGGAGAAGGAACCCTCACTGAGGGGCTCTCGATCTTTTGAACCCAAGGACACGTAGTCTATTTATCCAATTCCATCTAGCCTATGACTATGGTGTCCATGCTAGATGTCAAATTAGTGGTGGTGAGTCTTCTTTCGGTGATACTACCCTGCTCTATAAGACATACGATAATTCCATGAAATAGTGGTCATAGGGTGAACCTCTCAATACCTTAAAAGAGTGGGGGAATTTGTTTCACCCGATCCTATAATATGTAAAACTATGAGGTAATCTATTTATGTTCCTTCCTTTTAGGAATTTCAAAACCCCTTTTCATGGATATGATAAAGAAACCTCTAGAATATGGGGTTAAGGCCTCCAACGAATGAATCGGGAGAATAAAAGCATCATCCAAGTATTCCAACAGAATGGATGTAGTGTTTTTTCACTCAACCCTATTGGTATGAACTTTTTTCCCCTAACTTTTATAATATCCAGCATCTAGGAAGTGGGATTCACAATATTTGAAGGGAGACACATCACTTTGGAGTTCCCCTACTCAACTGTTGAGATAGTACTTGAGGAACTGGTGATACGATGAGGTAACTACCACATGAAAATGAATCCTGAGTCTACCTAGCAGCGTGTTGTAGGTAGTATCATGTGATACTACCATGAATTCATCACTTGATATCAAGACCCAAAATTGGGTATTTAATAAAATCCTTCCACGTGGTTTCATCTCATTCCATTCAAAACACTGAATCTTCGGGTCGAAGGGAGTTTGATCTTCTTTGATAATCCCTAACTTGTGGACTGTCCATGTAGAGGTGAGATTAATCCAAGAACCTATGTTGACCAGTAAATGATGGATCTCTACACCATTGAACTAGCCTATAATGTACAGTGTTCTGATGTTCCCATGTATTAGGGTGCCCTCTTACTCTCTTGAAAATGAGATTATGACTTTTAATTACTCTTGATAGACATCCTATGCATAGTAGGCCTCTATGGAAGCTACCTCGGCTTTGAACTAGAGGGAGATTCTAAAGAATTTTCCAAGGGCCGCACACATTTCCATTGAAAATCGGAGGGCCTTGAGGATTGAGAGTCTTGTAGGTATGATGGTGAGGTGCTTTAGTACATCATACTTCCACACCAAATGCACATTTATATCTATATTGGTATTTTCCTAGTAAAGATGCATGATGAATGCTTCTAGATGTATCGATGAGTTCTACCTTTTACTATAAATATTATTCTACTGACCATCAGACTTATTTTGAACCATTGTTGGCTGATTGTGGGCTAGAAGAGTCCTAGCTCTAGCTGGACGTGGTTGGTGATGGTGAGATTTTGGATGATTCGATTGGTCAACCAACACTGTCAGATGTGGTGGAATATGTGATGAAGTGGTTTTGGAGGATTGTGCCTACTAATCTTAGTGAAAAACTCATTACCTAGTCTTAGTATCATGTGCGGCTCGATTTGAGGCACTAGCTTGAGAATTCTGGCGGCTCGCATGTCCTTGAACACTCCTTCAAGGGTGTTATCCAGTGTAGTTCTAGTAATATATTGTACATTCCTCATTTTGGGGCACTATGAAGTAGTCTAATAGATCGATGACATTCATAGAGTCACATTCCCACTCATCATTATAAGGGTCTTCCAATGCTTGGTAAACTTTAGGGGTTGTTCCCAACTCTAGAGTTATGAAATAACCAATAGTGGACAATGTCTATAGCACCAATGGGGGACTTTGATTTCCCTTGAATCATTGGTGTTTTCACTTCTAATATTTGGAAGGTTGCAAAGAACATGAAAAAGTGGTGGTTAGAGAAGGCATGATGACTAAAAGGGGATCTAGTCTACCTAGGTAGGCACAGATGAAACCATGGGAATGAGATACTTCTCTGGGAGCCAACCAGTCATCATAATTATAGGTTCCATGTATATGAACCTTCTTCTTATTCACCTAAACCATCACTATCACCAGCGGTCTCAATGGATATATATGTTACTTACACTGGGACATTGCCAAACTTGAAAAAACCATTAGCTACTTAGTCCTAGAGCCAATCGTTAAACACATATAATTCCTTGATGTTATGTTAGAGGATCATGTGGTAAGGGAAATGGTTAGGGTGGTTAGTGCATCCATCTTCCTAGGGACTCTTGCACTCTAGATATTTTAGAATTCCCTTTTCCATTGAAAAAATGAAATAGATAGGGACCAATGCATCCTTAAAAGAGTAGGTTTGGTTCCTTCTATATATAAAGGTAGCTCTAGTATCCTGGCTCCGATAAGAGGATGGATCCACATTCTCCCATCTAGGTGGTTATACATGGTGATATAGTGCTTGATGGTTCTGCATCTGGTGATGTTGAGATTGGTAGGGATGTTATACTTTGAAATATTATTTATGTAACAGGGCCATCAAATCTAGTGGTTGAAGGGTCTCTAACTTTACAATGGTGGCAGTCTTTACATTTGAAGGCCTTCTTGTAAGGGCCAAAAGAGGCAATGGGTATGAATGTCTAGTCTGCTGTAAGGATTCCTCTAAATGATATGCATTATCAGAAAACTATCGGAACCCTCCTAGAAAGTTATGGGCGATGAGGGTATGCAATATTTTAGTCTTAAAATTTCCCATTAAGATCATTAAAAGCTACATTTGAGTCATCATTATGACGAGTGATTATGTGAGGCCTTTCCACCATGAAAAAAAATATGTGAATCGCTCATCAGGATTTTGTTTGCACTTGAAGAGGTCAACAATACTTTTCTTGTTCATGGTGGAGTTGAACTGGTGAAGTAACTATCTGAGAAGGTCTTCCCAAATATTAATGGACTCTATAGGTAGCTAAATATACCAAATAAATGTAGTTCCTTCCAATTTATCGATGAAACTCCAAAGATTAGTAGCCTCCTGTTGCTCTAGGGTTCCCAACATTTGTCCACACCTTAAAATGAAGCAATCCAAATGATTAAATGGGTCACATATGACATTTAATGGGGTGAATCTAGTTTTTACAATCTCCATGGGTGCTCTCATTATATCCACCCATGTTAGGTACATCTTTACATTAGGTGGGATCACCACCTGTCACATCTCTAGGGCCTCAAGGCGAGCATTGAAAGCAGTTATAAAATTGTCTTAGTGAGGATATATATCTTGATTAGGGTTCCTTACCAAAAATGCATTGAAAATCTCATTAACATGATATGTAGGATATTTGTACTATAGATAGGATCTACCTGGATCTCATAGAAAGAATTATGTTTCTCTAGAAGGTTTGGAAACTCATATATCAGTCTCCTTCCATATACTCATGTCTATTATTTGTTTGGATTCATAGGATTTCCAATCTCGACTGGAGGCATCTGGACAAGTAGTACATTCTGTTGTTTCCCCACTGGAGAAGATATGGGATCTTGTCAAGCAGTTCCATAATCTGAGTGTTGGTCAACAATGATCTCATCGATTATCCCTTTATTCTCATTGGACTTCTGAAGTAGGGCATCCATCATGGGGTTTTCATCTATTTTTGGCATAGCCTCAAATGGGTCAGAGGTACTAACATGAACCATACCCTTATCAACGTTATGATGGGAAGGGAATAATGCATCAATGGAGGGATTCCAAAGGCCGAGAACCATCCTTTTCTGGAAGGTGAGGACACCTATATGAGGGTATACCTAGTACTGTGCCACCCCTTGGGGTGGACTTTCTCCATCACACTCTACGTCGGTGTCCCTATTTTCATGATCCTATGGTAGGTTGAGGATAACCATATTCATCATAAAGATACTAATAGAGGAACCCTTATTTTTGTTGGGTAGTTCTATCTATTTCAATATATGAATAAAGTGGAGAGTAGTGTATTGTCCCCAAACTCTAATATGAACATACAGATATTCCAATTCCATAATCTGATAGAACACTATGAGTCTCTTGACACAACATTTTTTGAGGGTCTAGTGGTAGCTGGGTGACTCAGGACACTGATCCATTGGGAAATTTTCTTTTTCAAACCTTCAACACTACTGATCGATACCTTTGAGGTTCCCCTGGATTCCTGGATAAGACAAATGACGATCTCAGAGGTGGTGAAGTATCTTACATATGGTCTAGTAAAAACACACAACATTTCCCTTGGTGAGGGACTTTGGGATGTTGATGTTTGGAGTTTTTGGCAGCCATAATATCACTAACAACTGTTTGGTGGCTAGAACCACCCACAGTCTCTCTTAATCAGAGTTTTGTTCTTGGTCATCCTAAGATATGATCAGCGCTAACAAGGAGATTTGTGGTCGAACTGATATAGATCGGTTATGTGGATGGTTGTTCAGTAGATTATTTACTGCACAATTCAATTGTTTTATGCATGTTGTGGAATCTCTTAGGGGTGTTAAAAACTACATCATTACATCCTTGTAGGAATGGGTGTTCACCACTACCTCATATGTAGGGGTGGAAGCACTTATCTATGGATCAACAGAGTACTCATCATATTTAGGAGTCATCTCAGGCCATAACAGCTCTCTTATGTCTTGGGTAGAGGTAGTTAGTAAAGAAACCAGTGGTGATGGAGATGGATTCATAGTGAGCCCCTAGAAGGGGGCCAGAACATCCTCTACTAGTATATACCTGTGGAGGGATCTGAGGATCCTATGGATCTCAACTTTTAGATTGGTGAAATTTATCTATATGTATCCTTCCCCAAACACTAGAATTTTGGGTGGAAACTCTATTACTGAGTCATTTATTTCCTCTAAATCAGATAGTTCAATTAGGTCAATGATGACTTGGAGTTTCTCAGGATTTCACCTTTGGTAATGAGTGTTTTCCCTTCTTCCCTAGGATGGTTCTTCATGGAAGGTTACCTCTTCGGCATGGGGAATACCTTTTCTTCTAATGGGTGGAAATTTGGGGAGGACCTCTTATTTCATTCGTAGGAAAAAGAAGAGGACCTCTGTGTTGGTTTGTGATAGAGCAGGGAGGGACTCTGATTTGTATAGTGATGATATGGGGAGTACCTTAGAATTGATTCTCATCATTATGGGTTTAACCCTAATGGATTTAAATGGTTTCATAAATTGATAGAGTTAACTCATCCTACATATGAGGTTCTTGGGGTCTCAATCCCAATCGGGTGAAGATGGATCCATGTATGCCAATTGTAGGGATCTTGTGGGATGTGTCAATGGTGGAAGGGTCCACTCGTGTAGTGGAAGATGATCCCCCTTTTTTGTAATTATTATAAGCCTTCTCCCAACATTAGTATCTGGTGATTCAGACTAGGGCTGGTGGAGTATAGGAAAAGTCCACATATTCTTAGACCTGAGGTATTGGTCATTTATTTCATTGATATGGCCTGGTGGGAGCCCTCCTTGGAAGCTCTTGAGTAGTAGTCATGTCTAGGGTGACTCGGTAATCCCCCGCCTCCTCTGTATAGGGGAGAAAGTCATACAATCGCTCTAAAGAGAGGCTCCTGAAGTAGTTTTCCATCGGAATGGGGGGTGGTTGACCCCAACAAAACCCTTGAGGATGGCAATGTAGGTGAGTTGTTGATTCCTCCATGTTCTAAAAGGCCATGTCTCTTGTATTAATGACCCTGTCCTATTTGAATAAGAGCATGAGGGCTTGGATCACCCTTCATTTGATGATCTATGAGGGTGAGATGAGGAGTGGGTTCCTATTATCCCAAGTCACGGTAGAAGTCATGGTTGGTTTGGATTTTTGTGGTGTTGAGACATTCATATTTCTCATTCTCTGGTGCCTACAAGCACTAGGTTTCTAATTCCATGATATGTGAGTACTGTGAGAAATGTATATTTATCCATCAGTATAGGTGCAATTAAATAAATTCACAATGCCCCAGTGTTGTCCAATATTTGGAAGGAAAAGAGTGATCAGTGATGACAATGTCTTAGATAGAGGATAAACAATGATAACTGCCCCAATACTACAGTTAGTTCCATGATAGGACCACCATTTTCTTGGTGGGACCTAGATCCAGTTGTTTCAATCCATTGAAATTGCAATCTACTGATGTCCCAATGCAACTAGTACACATGTTGAGTAGAATAGTTTCATTTTAAGTTCACCAATTTCTATTTCGGATTCTTTCATAGGAGCATGCATGTGTTTTGGCATGCATAAGATATTGAATTGTTATTTCCCTACATTCCTACTCTCCAAAAGAGGTAGGATTTCATTATTTTAAATGGAAATTTCTTCTCCTTGATCTAAATGGGATGATAGTATGTCAGTTCATCCTTCCATTGATTCCTCTTTTGAGATCATTGCCTAGTCTAAGTCTCCATCGTAGATTTAATTCATGTTCATGGAACTCATTCCTAGAGCCATATCTTTGTGGACACTGGTTAATTACACTAATCCTGTCATAAAATACTATATTTATCTTGACAGGGTAGCAACCTTGGTTCAAACGAGTAGACATGTTGGGCATAGCAAGGAATGTATGGATGTTGGGTGCATTGGTCACTTGTATTATTCCTCTTAGAATGGAATCTCATATGATAAATCTTCAAGTCATGGAACCCAAGGTATCCCATTTCAATCATGAGGTAATTACATCATAGGTGTAATTATTCCAAGCGTTTTTTACCTCAGTTGTCCTAAAATTATTCATGGGGTATGTATTTCAGGTTAGATCAAAAGTTCTATGTCATATGGAGGTGGGTCAGAATGTCTGGTTGAGACAGAATGGTGAAATATTTTAACATCCTATAGAGACTGGCACATGGTTATTGAATTTTGAGGACATGGTGGATGGATCATAAATCCATGTGGAGGCAAATCTGATGTTGTGGGTCAGAATTCCTCATAGAGGCGGATCCAGGAGGTCTGTCCCTAAGAGGGAATATGTCACACCTTAAAGGTTTACCAATGAATCATAATTCCCCATGGATGTGGATTTAGAGTTGTGGATTACAAATCACTATAGAGAAAGATCTGGGATGTGTTTCCCTAGGAGGGAAGATGTCACACTTGGCAGGTTTACTAATGGATCTTAATGCTCCATGAAGGTGGATCTGAGGTTTTAGATCAGAATCCCCCATGGAGGTAGATCCAGGAGGTGTGTCGCTAGGAGGGAAGATGTCACACTAGGATAGTTTACTAATGGATCAGAATTCCCCATGGAGACAGATCTAGGATTGTGGATTAGAACACCCTATGGAGGTGAATCTGGAAGGTGTGGATCAGAACTCCCCATGGGGGTGGATCTAGGAGGTCTAGATAAGAATTCCCAGCAGAGATAGATCCAAGAGGTGATTCCCTATGAGGTAGCACCTAAGTTTACCATTTTTTTTTTGGATTTCACCTCAAGGAGGTGTTCTATATACACTATTTAGAACAAAGGTATCAAAACACATGTATTTAGATGTCGCAGTTTAAGGTTGAGTGACATGACTAATACATGTAATTTAATGTCATTTGTTAAGGATTATCAAGTCATGAAAGGAGTGACAATAATGGAGGTGTGGGTATTATTCATAGAATCTTCCTTTCACAAGGAGATTTTTCTTGGTTAGAATTGTGTGGGGCTTACACATTCAGCTCCCTAAGTGCTGTTAGGAGCTGCAATGATGTGGTTGGGGCTTATGCATAGAAGTTTCTTAAAGGATCTCATCCCATTTGAGTCATACATGTGGCATCCTGTGTTTATCTAATATGTTAAGAATACTATTTTACATCATGTTTTGAGAATGTTTTCATGAATTTTAACATCATATTACTAGGATGTAAAACTAGGAAGTTTTTTATCTTGCATCTCGTAAATAGATGGACTCACTCATTACCCCTTGGGCTTATGTCACCACCGCTCATGCCCCTTTGGGAGGGGCATTGAATTGGCACTACCTTTGAGGAGTTTCCAATCATAGGATAGATGTAGAGGGATCCATATGATTGACATTAGAATCTCTATTATTAGGATAAATGGGCATTATAATACCTATTCTTAAGAGAAGAAAGTAAAGTAATGGCTCAAGTAGGAGTATAGGGAGTACTAGTTTGAATAACCAGAAGTTTTTTTGCACTAATTTAGAGTTTTTTGAACAAATTTTAATGAGAGGGGAGCTCCAGCACAAGGTAATGAAATGAATTCAATGGGAATAGGTGCGTGAAAGTTTGGGGGTTTCGTACAGGATCAAGGTTGCGCACAAATATGGTCTTTTCATGAAACTGACTAGCCTTTGTGGTAGTTTTGTGAGTATCACCCAAATATGGTCCAAGTTAATTTTGGACCCACATTAGGTCTTTTTCACAAGATTCTCTACCTTGGGCGGTCTATATTTCATGTTGTCACATGAGAGTTAGGTTTTCATGTACAAGAGAAGTGTTTCGTCTTCTAGAGAGCCTTTGCAAGGTGGGAGTGATATTCTACATATAGTTGAAATATTTGGAAGTTGTTATGAAAGTACTTGGGCATGGAAGGGGATTTTTGGGAAACTTATTCCTTTTCTATGAGATCTCGGCTACACAACACACCCATCTTTATGTCATATTTGGAATTTAAAGAGGACTTTTACACATAGCATTCATTTCTTGTGTGCATACCTCCTTTCTTATAGGCGCCGAACTTGTAAATGTAGTCGGCCTTAGTGGAAGATGTGAAAAATCTCATCACCATTGGCATGAAAGGAATTTGCATGAAAAATGAGTCTCTTGTGTACATCATTTGAAACTTTCATGCACCATTCTCATCAACCCTAATATGGTACTTCAAGGTGGCATACATGCTCGGTTTATCAAAATCTGGTTGTTTAAGGCTTTAGATGAAATTTCAACGCTAAAAATTAATCACCTTCTATTTTATCGAAACCTAATAGCCCCCAGAAATGTTTTTGAAATATCTCATCACTTTTATATTCTAGTGGAAACCATCTATATTACCCTTATCATAACCCATACTTGGGATTGATAACTTATTTGAATGGTTTCAGGTAAGTGTAACTTTTCAAATACATTAATTCATAGATTCTTGATCTATTGAGTGGACTCCCCAATCCTAAAATACTTGATAAAAATTTATAAATGATTTTCTTCTTAGTTACACATATTCCTACTTGGGAAGTCAACCCTTGATGTGAAAAAAGTTAATACAACCCAGTAACTCAAATTAAAATTCCTAAATAATTTAAATCACCCTGACTTAGGCTAGTCAAGAACTTTGAACTAAGGTTTGATTCTAACTCAGATAATGGAAGGTTTTACCAACTTAATGATTTAAACATACATAAATAATTTATTATGAAATTGGCTGAAAAAAAATAAATAAAGTGGAATAGTCATGAGATTATCTAATGGTTTTTTTATCTAGTAGATGGTAAACGAACCATTGAACCTAATAATTAACTCTTGGAACTATTCCTATTTCGAGATAAAACATTCAACTTTTACTCATATGTACTTATTCTATTAGTTCCACATCATCTCCAAACTCAAATCACCTAGATTGACCAAGGATCTCTATCCATTACCTAATTTTACTCACACCTGGGTGAGAGGAATAAAATTATTGGTTAAGAGGGTTTTCATAAACGTAATTATGGGAATGAAGGCCCTTACATAATGAGAGAAAAGGAATAAATCATGGTAAATTATTTAATTCAATAAATTATTAGAAAAATAATGAAGTAATAAAAAATGAAACTAATCGCTTAAATGGGGTGTTCTAAGATCATGGTCATCCGCATAGTATGAAACAAGTATGTAAAAGTACACTAGTTTGTATTCACTTAAATTTGTTCTTTATTATTAAGTTAATCACACTTAAATTAATTCAGTTAACTAATTCCATTTTTCTTAACAACCATCTTATGTCTCTTGTAGATCCCCATCATAAATTCAATATAGAAAATAATCATCTTGAATGGTAATTATAGATAATTACATTTAATTTTTTGAATAGATATTATTTCTGAAAACCTTGATTACATATCTAACACTTGATATGTCAAATGTATAATTACGTTTTTATTTCTACAATTAATTATTCTTTATTAAATTTAATTATGTTGTGTTTTGGGTAACTACATGGTGTGTACTAATGAGCTACATTCCACGTTTATTTCTTTTTTGTATCCATGATAAACACTTAAGGATTTGATGTGTATCTTGTCTCAGTTACATAGTATGTAATAATGAGCTACAAATCCGGGGTTCTAATTCCCATGTATCTGTGTAACCCTCTGGTTGACTCAGTGAGTTCTTTGAATGTTCATATTAATGAGTCACATGGTGTGTGTTCTATATTCATGACATGTATCTCATTAATAATACAAATTTTTAACATCATACGTCATTATGCCTCATTTTTTTACCACCACTAAACCATCTAGAATACACAACTTGTGTGACAAGTACATACTATGTCATCCAACAGATCTTGTTATAGGATGTCCTAGTCAATATGCAATATAAATTACATGCTTCACATGTTACTACTTCTCGATACATCATGTATATCATGACACATCTAGGTGAAGTGAATTTGGATAAATATTGTATACTTTTGATCACACGCCTTGTATTTTTGTCTGTAGTTTGGAATCCTATTATATAATATTAATCTATTTAAGAACATATAAATGTTTAATGAAGAGAATTAATATTTCAAAAACATGTTAATTAAACTCTGTATTAAATAAATAATAAATTAGAATAAGAAAACTAATAACCATTGTGTATAATTGATCATTGAATAATAATTAATTATAATTTATTATGTAACCCCTTTTATACCACTTTAAGGTTATGAGGAATAGTGGAAGTGGGTTGGGTGGTTCCCAAAAAATCCATCAACTTATTCATATTTATCCTCAGAACTAGATAGAAATGTGTTCTAGGAATCTATGAAGAGTGGATCCTTTCACATATAATTTATAATTAATTAATTAATTTAGTCAATTACCTTTAATATAATTTTTTCTTCATCGATGATTCAATAGACTACTATTGTAGTGCCATTATTGTGTCAAAGGAATCAATGTCAGATTCCCTCTAGTGGTTATCTACATATACTTCATGAATCTTTGATCATATTTTTTGAATTATATGAGTACTAGAAAGGATGAATCTAACACCTGAAATGGTCATCATTAATCATAACCAAATATATTTAGGGGTAAGGGTTTTGATCTAGTGGAGGAGGAAAATCATTCTACATTCTACATATCATTCTAGGTAGGGATCTCTCTAGGGATTGAGAGGGTTCTCTCTAGAACTAGTTGTCCACAATGATGGAATAAAGTGTCTCCATCAAAAAAAATCATTATTGGGTTTATATAGTGCTACTATTAGAAAACAAATAATTACACTAGGGATGTTATTATTTTATTAATTCCAAAAAAACCCAAGTCTAATGATAATATAATTATTGTTATTAATTTGACATAAGCTGAACTCACAGATAAATTAAATATTATTTTTTTTGAAAAAATACATTAACATTTATTAAAATAATATTTAATATGAAATTTATCACCGGATCATTAAACATAGTCTAAAAATTTTCCAAAATATTTATCATGCCATAAATAATGACTCTTTATTTAATTAAATAAATGTCACAATAATATTCTCTAATAAATATATAAATATTATATTCACAGAAATAGTGAATAAATATTTATTAAATATTCACATAACTAAATAAATAAATATGTTGTTACCTTGTGAATAAACTAATGTAAATAGTCATTTTTTATTCACATAATTAAATAAATAATTACCTACTGAATAAATATTTATTAATTATTCAACTCACACATATATTCTCCCAAATAACTAGTGATTGAATATATTCGATCAAACTAATATAGATAATTATTAAATCACATATGAGATCAATATTTATTAAACATGTCATGTTGTTTTGGGATTTAACTGAGGATCTAAATACGCTTAGAATAAACTCTTTAGACCCATTTCTTAGTAGCATTAGGATATACTACCTAAATTATAAGGTTAGTGTCTAGTAACATGTCCAAGCTCCCATATAGAAATAAGCTAATGTTACAATGACATGTAACCTCCTATGAATGTACACTGTTTAATATAATCCATTTATCTTGATCTATCCAATCATGAAGGTTGGATATTGGTGTTATTTACCTATATTCTTGATGTATCTTTCCTTTACTTTATGGAAATAGACATTCCAAAAATACCCCTATAACATCCTAGAATCTGTACTGTAATGACCCAGACTCCAGTATCTCAGATTTTGTGCCTTACTTTATTACATTGTCCCAAGATACAAGAAATCACATCCTAAAGGAATGAATAGTTTAGTAGTCTTGGTTAAATAAATAAATATATGAAACCCATTTTATATTGGGAATAGAAAATAAAACATCACAGAGGAAAGTAATTTTCATTCTTGAAATCATTCAAAATCTCTTCTTCATAACCTGGGGGAAGGAAAGAAAAAAAGGGTGATATCAAATGCTCGGTAAGGGTTATGTATAGTACAATAAATCATACATAATTAATAAAAATTATGGAAAAGTAAATAACTAAAGAACATCCCATTTAATTAATAACATGAGCATAATTTAGTCGGAATAAAAGAAGATCAAATGATGGCATATAAATAATCACATGATCTAGAAAACATAAGCATTGATATTTTTCTAATAGAATAATCACATTGAAATCAATAACTAATACCATAATTAAGGAATTCATAATTTGGGATGTATGAAAATATCATCAAGTCCTTGTCTAAGTAGTCAACATAAATGGGTAAGGCCTCGGCCAAAGCCTAGTCTTGTTTGTCTCATAAGACCTACTGATTCATCGAGGTAATATAGTAGGCTCTTCCTATCACTTACTAAGTCTAGTTAGTTTCTCATATGACAGGGGTGAAACATAATAAACATAAACATTCATATTTAAACTAGTATATGAAACGTAGATACTTTTACCATACAATAAACATAATCATAAACCATTTAGAGACATATGGTTAATAGTGTCAAAAACAGTACATCCCCAATCAAAATAATCGACAACCATTTAATAAAATATGGTATATGTTATAATAAGAGATAAACTTAAATTAAGCATAGGATTCAACAAATTATTTTAATATATCTAAAAATACTTTAAATGATATCATTGGAAAATTCTTGAGGAAAATTCCATTTTTCACTTTGAAAATAATTTATTTTTAAAATGATTCACAATTATAAAAGAAAAAAATTTATTTGAAAATTACAAAGTAAACTTTTAAAGGTATATTTAAATAATTAGGGAGTTATTATTGCAGTAAAATCTTCTCATCTCATATAAGTTAGAAAAATATTCCCTCTGTATTTTTATCAGAAAAGTCTCTATGATCCTTATTTAGAAAATGAAATAATATACCTTTTGAACCATTTTTTTAAAGTAAAACATGAGTATAAATAACTTTAAACAATAATATGAGGATAGTAAAAAATGGAGATAATTTTATAAAACACGAAGAGGGAAGAAAAAAGCGATTTTTAAGGGAAATTTTAAAAAGATAATTTTTTAAAAGAAATTCCCTTATAAATATCATATCATTGAAAGGTGAATTAATAAAGTGATTAGAATATGTTAATTAATTGTAAAGAAACATAAAACAAGTGTAAATAAAAACTAATATATTCAAAAATTATTTCACACATAATATTATCACAATATAATCGGGAAGAAAAAGTTTAAAACCAAGAATGAAAATTGGATTAATAATTCACGTACCACTTTTTAATCAGTTTAATAATATTCCACTTAAAAGTAATAATTACAAAATTAAACATTTAATATCATGAATATAATTAGATTAATGATATGATATTTAAAAGGGATATATATACCCCACATATAAGGAATAAGTGGTGAATAAGGGATGTATCTCACAGAAGTAAAAGTGAGATGAGAAAATCCTTACCTCATGATTCCCTTTAGTGTTATATACTCTTGTATAATGGTTTAAAGAAGGTTATTAACTCATTCCATAATTATATTCATATTTATAATACATTATGTGAGAATTTTATAACATATTATGACCCATTAAATAATAATATTTTATTATTTTCATGGTTTTGGGTATGCTCGTTTCATGGTTTCATGGTAAGTTCATTTTTGTATAATTATTTATTTTCTTTTCAAATGGAAATAGAACTCTAGAAGTGAATACCTCAACCAACCATTAAATAGTCCCATTTATCATTCTTATTTCTTATGTGAGGATTATTCGTTTGATAAAATGTTAATGATAAATATTTAGTTTATTATATCTTGGTTATGGTTAGTAAACACCTCAACCAACCATTAAATGTAGTATTTTCTAGGTATTTTAAGCCTTTACATTTTTAACATTACCATATTTCATTTTTTACCTATACCATGGTAAATATTTTGTTAAGATAGAAATATTGTTTTATATCGAAAAAATCAATTGTCCTTACAATATAATTTGGATCTTTTTATTCGAAATATGGAATCCATTTTACCAAATTCAATTCGAGTAATTATAAAAAGTATATTTAAAATTAATCTCACATACACAATAAAAAGGTGGCTTTTTCAAGTGAAAAGTTCAAATGATTGAAATGTTTTTATATCCAATTTCAATGTGAAATTGATTCTAATTAACTAAATTTGTTTTATGAATCTATAATTGAACTATATATATTTTAAAACTAATTTAAAATATAATTTATATATATAAATAAATTATATGAAAAATTGGTTTTTAATTAAGATTTAGTATTTTCACTATTAGTCAAAAAATGAAACTTCTCTAAAAATTAACAAAACATTCCCCTAATAAAATTTGGATATTATTATTTCAAAAATAAACTTTATTTTTTCAAATAAATCTTATAAAAGTTTAAAAATTTATATTTAAAATAGGTGATCCATCAAAAGGCGGAAAAATTTTCTTTTAGAAAAATATAGTTTTTATGCTTAAAATTGGATTTATTCTTATCTTAAACATATCAAATATATTAAAAAATCATTTTATTTAATATATAAAATATATATTATATTAATATATTTCACAAATATTGATTAATAAAATTTCATTATGGGCATGAAAATAGTTTTTATAAAACCATATCCTTCAAGTTCAATTGGATTTTATTTTCATTTAAAATTAATTTGTAAAAAATTAATTCATTTTATAAACATATGTAAAATATATTTCAAAAATTTAGTTAATATAATTCATTAATAAAATTTAAATAAATAGGTGATAACTACCAAAATTAAATAATAATATTTTAATAGTTTGTTTAAGATCGATGTTCTGTATAATGTAAGCTATAGAAAATAGTGTTATTTTAAAATATTGGTGTTTCATGCATGATAAGTTATCAAAGAGATAAATTTTATTTTAAAAAAAATACCATAAAATAATTGTGTGTTACATTCTCCCCTCATCCAATAAATTTTATCCTCTAAATTTGAAATTTCTCTTTGAAAAAAAAGGTTGATATTTGAAAATTCCTTTATGGGGAACCCGCATTATAAATTTGTTAATAAAACATCATATTAATATTAGGGAAAGTTATATGTGGATGTCTCCAAAATATTTGGCACTATAATAGGATAAAATTATTGAAACGTGAAAATATAGACATGGAAGAAAAATCAAACCATCAATTTCTAATGAAGAGTTATAGAAAAAAATAGTCATCAAAAAGTTAATAATCACAAGATTGTAAATCTGTGATCGGTTAAAAGAGAATTGATTTCATATTAATGAAAGTAAATGGATAGTGTTTTTGTTCCCAAATAATTTTCCTAGGGTTGAGGAATTATTTTACTATCTATATAATCACTTGAAAAAAATAAACTTACCTAATTTCATTCCATGTCATAAGCATGGTATTATCCTTTAGTTGTGCTTTGATATATTTCCACTTGATCTCCTATAGAAGTAAATGGATATTCAAGATGAATTTTTAATCATAAATCACTTTATCAAAAGATCTATAAGTCATTCCATTAGCATATAAATATTTACCAAGAGAAAAAAACTTTAATAAATTTTATCTAATAAGATAATATATACTATAACTTCAAAAAATAATATATAAAGTTCAACTTAATCCATTCTATAAGTAGTTAATCTTAATACTCATCCAAAATATGTCTTCCCAAATTCACAATCCAAAAAGATCAATAAATTTTAAAAATCAACTTAACATTAGATTACCTAAACAACATAATGTAATTATTAATGTCACATTTCAAATATATGAATACATTTATCACCTTAAAAAATTAATGAAAAGTTATTTATCCCAAAATAAAATCTCAGGTTGTAGAATATATTCCTTAAATCCAAACATTTAGTTAACCCATCATATGTAACAAAAACCATCAAATCACTAACCACTTTCATGGTCTCCAATAATATCCCATAAAATATATTTATTATTATCTCAAAATTTAGCACATATTTATGGTAATCCCTCCCCAATCATGTTTTTTCTAAAAGATCAACTTACAGCATAATCACTTCTCTTGGTTACTGGTGTTATTCATCACATGCTTCCAAATCCTCAATAAATAATTATTGTAATACAATCCTTATATATATCATGATTCTTATAAATATATAATTATTGATAAATTTCTAAAATTATTTAACCAAAACCTAGGAATATTAATCATTCCTCTTATTTTGTGGTAGTATCATAATCTTGACCAAGATATATTATCCTCTTTTCGGGTATATTCCTTTGATTCTTGAGACATTGATTTTTATAGTTTTTAATCTTCTTATTATTGAATCATTTTACATTGGTAACCTTTTTCTTACCATTACAGTCATAATTACAATGGCCTTTCTATCCACACTTATATAAAACTCTCATTCTTTTTAATCAAGTACCATGGTATTTCTTTCCACAATAATCACATGTGGGAAAATACTTCATTCTCTTTTTTTGTTATCTATCTTTTTCCCTATTGTGCTCTTATTCTTATGCTTCCCTTCGAAGCCATAATACTTGGATAATTATTTATCTATCTCAATAGAACATGATATTATGTTGTCATATTATTATAATGTTTGGGGTACCAATTCTCTTCGAAATATTAGCTTAAACTAATCAATGAAATGATCATTCTTTGTATTTGGATTATGTGCTTTGATGTGGTTCTCATTCATTCTGTTATTCTCCATTTATAAAGGATTTAATATAGTAGATTAGATCATAACATTATGAAACATAATGTATAATATCAAAACTAGTGAATCAAATAACCTACATTGAAAATTTAGGTATAACTAATCTTCAAATCATATGATTGGTTTTTTTGGGAATATTTTAAAATTTGGTTATAGGTTTTCATTCTATAATCTATATTTTCCAAAATCTAGTTCCCAAGGTTTCTAATAAACTTGCTCTAATACCAACTATAATGACCCAGACTCAAGTATCCTGGATCTGGTTCCATACTTTATTACATTTTCATAAGATACAAGAAATATCATCCCAAAGGACCTAATAGTTTAGTATTTTTAGTAAACTAGATACATACATGAAACCCATTTTACATTGGAAATAGGAAATAAAATATAAAAAAGGAAATTAATTTCCATTCTTGAAATCATTCAAAATATCTTCTTCATAACCTGGGGAAAGAAAAAAAATAAGGGGGAGATCAGATGCTCAGTTTGGGTTATGTACAACAAAATAAATCATAAATAAGTAATAACAAATATGGAAAGGTAAATAACTGAAACACATCCCATTCAATAAAAAACATGAGCATAATATGGTTAGGATAAAATATGGCCAAATGATTCCATATAAATAAGCACATGATCAAGAAAACTAAAACATTGATATTATACTAATATAATAATCACATAGAAATCAATAACTAAATTCATAATGAATTAATTCATAATGAGGGAAATCTAAAACATACCATTAAGTCTTGGCCAATAAGTCTACATAAATGGGAAATTCCTCAACCAAAACTCAGTTTAGTTTGTCTCATGAGACCTATTGATGCATCGAGGGGATAGAGTGGGCCCCTCCCATAACTTACTAAGTCTATTTAATTACTCACATGAAATTTGTAAAACATAATCAACATAAACATTAATATTTAAAATAGGATACGAAATGTAAATATTTTCCCCATACAATAAACATAATCATAAACCATCCAAAGAAATATGGTGAACAATGTCAAAAGAGTACGTCCCTAGTCAAAATAATCAATATAAATTTAATAAAATATGGTAGATATTATCATAAGATATCAAACTCAATGAATCACAAGATTCATCAAATTATTTTGAAATATATTAAGATAATTTAAATGAGATCATTGAAAATTTCTTGAGGAAAATACCCTTTTCACTTTGAAAACAATTTATTTTTAAAATGATGCGCAATTATAAAATAAATTTGTTTCTTTCAAAATAACCATTTAAAATTTTAAATTGTATTTTAAGTAATTATGGAATTATAATGGTAAGAAAATACACTCTTTCCATATAAGTTAAAAAAATATTCCCTTTGTATTTTTTTTATAAAAATCTCAAAGAACCTTGTTTAGAAAATGAAAATATATACCTTTTGAACTATTTTGTAAAAAGTAAAACATGAGTATATATAGATTTAAAAAATAGTATGATGATAGTAAAAAAATTTGAAACAATTTTATAAAACACATACATGGAAGAAAAATATATTTTTAAGATAATATTTTAAAGAGATAATTTTTTGAAAGAAATTCTCTTATAAATATCATATCACTGAAAGGTGCATTAATAAAATGAGTAGAATATGTGTATTAACTATAAAGACACATAAAATGATTAAATAAAACATAATATATTCAAAATTAATTTTATGCATAATATTATCATGACATAATCAAGAAGAAGAAGTTTAACCCAAAGAATGTAAATTGGGTTATAAATTCACTTATCACTCTATAATTAGTCAAATCGTATTCCCCATAAAAGTAATAATTATCAAATAAAACATTTAATATAGTGAATATAATTATATTAATTATATAATATATCAAATTTAAATATATACACCCCACACAAGTAATAAGTGGCTAATAAGGCATATATCTCATAGAAGAAAAAGTGAGACGAGAAAACCCTTACCTCATGCTTCCCTTTGGTGGTGGATACTTTAACTTCCTAAATAATGGTTTAAATAATGTTAATAACTAATTAATTAAATATATCCAGATTTATAATATCTTATGTTATGATTTTACAACATCTTATGACCCATTCATTAATAATATTTCATTATTTTCATAGTTTTGGGTGAGTTTGTTTCATGGTTTTATGGTCGGTTCATTTGCGTATAATTATGGATTTTATTGTTAAATGGAAATAAAACTCCATAATTTAAATGAAATGGTATTAATTAACTTCCATAATTCAAAATTTTCCCATTTATAATTTCTATTTCTTACATGATTATGATTTATTTGATAAAACATTAATGATAAAAGTTAAGTTTATTTTGGTGGTTTTTTCCAACATCAAGAACTAGTTTTATTTTATTTAATATTATGTTTATATATTAGTTATAGAATATGAAATAAGTTATAATATACCTATTATAATATCATTTAACTATAAAAAATGTTTTATGACCATCCATGAAGGTGGTAATGGAAAACGAACGAAATCATTAGTCAAGGAGGTGGTTAATATCCATAACATAAACAATGGTTTCTTTTATTTGAATAAGAGGAGGTAATAAAGGGGATGAATATAATATATATCATTATAAACATAAAACACCAGAATATAAATTATTATATAGTTATCATGTATTTATGGTTGAAGGATTTGAGTAGAAATTATGAAAAGAAAATATATTAAGAGAGGTGTTTTTATAAAATTACCTATTGAATATCACCTCCTTTCAAGACCCTTTTAGGACCTTCAATTTGGTCTTTTGGTAATACGAGTAGCACTAGGACATGATTAGGGTGATTAGGAGAGGATTTGTAATATATTTTATTAGGTTTAGGGTGTGTGGGTTGAAATGGGTTGGTTAAGGGTGGTATTTATACTTGGGGATAGGTAGGTTTAAGTGATTAAAATAATGATTATTTTAAATTTATATCCAACCACATTGAGGTGGAATTAATTTCCAAGAATTTGGATGAAAATTAATATTTTATATTTTATTTAGGGTCTATAAATAACTCAAAAAACCATTAAATTTGGTATTCTTTAGGTATTTTAAGAATTTACCTTGTTAACATTAACCCATTTCATTTTTTACCTATACCGCGATAAATATATTTTCTTACCATCGTAACTTCTTTTATGAAAAATAATTAAATTGAAGTTACAACCTAATTTTTAAATTTTGATTAAAAATATGGAATCTATTTTATCAAATTCAATTCACATAATTTTAAAAAATATATTTAAAATTAATCCTATAGACACAATGAAAAAACAAGGATTAATTTGAAAAGTTCAAATGTTTGAAATGTTTTTTTATCCAATTTCAATGTGAATTTTATTAAAATTAAATAAATTGTTTTTATTTATGTATAATTGAACAAATTATACTTAAAAAATTTAAAATATTATTTAACTATACAAATAAATTATATTAAAAATCATTTTTTATTAAAAGTTGGTATTTTTCACTGTTGGTCAAAAAATGAAACTTCTCTAAAAAATACCAAAACATTACCCTAAGATAATTTTGATATTATAATTTAAAAAAATAACTTTATTTTTTCAAAAAGAACTTATAAAAGTTTATAAATTTATATTTAAAATATGTACGTCATCAAAAATTGGTAAAACTATATTTTAGAAAAATATAGCTTTTATGCTTAAAATTGGATTTATTCTTATCTTATTATTATAAATAATATATGAAAAACATTTGATTGATTATATAATATATAAATTACTTTAATATATTTCAATAATATTGATTAATAAAATTCCATTATGGGAATAAAAAAATAGTTTTTTATAAAAGTACATCCTTCAAGTTAAATTGGAATTTATTTTCATTTATTGTTAATTGGTAACACATGAATTCATTTTATAAACATGTGTAAACTATATTTTAATAATTTAGCTAATCTCATTAATTACCTCTATTTCTATAGCTAGGTAATAACTATCAAAATTAAATAACAATATTTTAATAGTTTGTGTAATCTCATCGTTCTGTATAACATAAGCTATCGAACATAGTGTTGTTTTAAAATATTGGTATTTCATGCATCATAAGTTGTCAATGAGATAAAATTTATTTAAAAAAATGTTTTAAAATCTCATTATATCATCCCTCCTTTTTGTCACATAAACTTTCATTACATTATACAAAACTGAGGATCTTTAAGGTTTAGTGTCTTGGAAACCACAAACTTAATACATGAAACAAAAAAACATTCTTCTTAAACACTTGAAAGGCTTATCCTTATGTTCATCCTAGGTTCATTACTTCATTTCATAACCTGGGTACATACATCAAAAGAAAGGGTTAGCAGAAGGCCCAGTAAGGGAAACAAGGGAAACATTTAAAATGTGAACTTGAGATACATCAATAAAGTTATGAAAATAACTTTAAGGCATGAGAATGAAATCATGAGGCATATCATAATAAAAATAACGTATTTCATAACTAGAATATGTGGCTACAACATTTAACAAAGACAATCATTTCCATTTCACCAAGGTCCATCCCCAAGGTGTCAATAAAAATTACCAAAGTTATTCACCAAGGTATTAGTCAAAATGGTCATCCCTAGAGATTAAGTCTTTACCCAATGCATTATAGTGATATCAGGGCGCACCCTTAAATTCTCATTTATTATCATGTGATCCAAATATATCATCATCAATCATTTCATAAACAACCCATATAGCATAAGATAAATGGGTTTCATTTCATAATCATAATGTTTTAAAAACTGCTTTAAAGACATGATATTTATGTCACTTTAAAACCCATAGAAAAGGAAAGTGGGTCTCATGTATGTAAATCCCAGAATTTAAAATAGAAAATTTTGGTATATATGTGAATACCCTTTTAGATGAAAGATCTTTGAGTATTCAATTAATAAAATAAAATAATTTTTTTAAAATAGAGAGACATTTTGAGACGGAAATTCAGCAGCATAACAACTATGTTGTAGGGTTTTATAAAACATTGAAAAGAGAGTGGACATGGGTACCCACTCATAAATGATCCATAAAATAGTAGAGGGACATAATATTATGCATATAATAATATGGTAATAAAATTTTAAAGAAATAACATATGAAATGAAAATCTTGAAAATAAGAAAAAAATAAGAGTTCTCTTATGAAAATTCAGCAGCCTAATGACGTCACTTAAAACTTCAAAAAAATGAATTGATGAGATCGAATAGGGTATCTCATCATATGATAATAATAGGGAAGTATGATGGATATATATATCATACCCCAACATAAGAAAAAGGAAATTAAAAGACTTTCCATGAAAGTAGAACTTTAAAAATGGGAAGAGTGAAAGAATCCCTTACAAAAATTCAGCAGCCTAACGGCGCCACTTAAAACCTCAAAAAATGAATTGAAGAGATCAAATAGGGTCTCTCATCATATGAAAATAAAAGATCAGTATGATAGATATATAGATCATACCCCAACATTATAAAAGGAACTTAAAATACTTGACATGAAAATAGAACTTGGAAATAAGAAAGGTGAACGAATCCCTTAAAAATTCGGCAGCCTAACGGCGTCACTTAAACATCAAAAAAATGAATTGATGAGATCAAATAGGGTATCTCATCATATGAACATAAAATATCAGTATGATAGATATAGAGATCATATCCCAACATAAAAAAAAGGAACTTGAAAGACTTTACATGAAAGTAGAATTTTGAAAAATGAGAAAGGTGAATGAATCCCTTAAAAATTCGGCAGCCTAACGGCACCACTTAAACTTCTTTAAAATGAATTGATGAGATCAAGAGGGGGTCTCTCATTATATGAGCATAAAAAGTGAATTAAGATGAATATAAAATAACATCCTCCAACATAAGAACATGTAGCATAAAATAAATGACAAAAAAGAGATTACTTGAAAAGAAAGAGAGAGGTCGAATCCCTTACCTTAAAACGTAACTCTTAAAACTCAAATGTTGGGACCTTGATGGCTTGGGGAACCTTTAGAGGACTCATTGGGAGGTAATGAGACCAGATCTTTTTTGGGGGAGAGTTGTGAGTCGAATGGATGATAGGATGGCTTGGTATTTATAGGGAAAGTGAGGGGACAAGGCATTAATGGCCAAGGGACACCTCATTGGGGGTTTTGGAAAAACCATGGGCTTTCCCATTGTATTTGCCAATGGTATTGGCCACATGGGTCCCCCCATACAATAATTCATCACCTTTGGTCGGCCAACACTTAAAATATCTCATGACATCATCATGAAACAGTTATGATGTCATTAAACATACTGAAACCCTAAAACTGTATTTTAACTATTCATCAAAAATTTAACTTTCTCAGAAAAATCCCAAAATTTCACCTTAACCAAATATCGATGCTATGATTTTAAAAATGAGATCCATTTTATAAAAATAACTTTCTAAATATCTTTAATTTAATTTTTAAATAAATAAACTATTTACCGAAAATTCATTCTTTTAAGAAAAATACTCAAAAATTACCTTAACATAATATCAATGCTCTGAGTTCAAAAATGAAATCCATTTTATAAAAATAATTTTCTAAATATTTTTAATTTAATTTTTAATTAAAAAACACTATTCACCCGAAAAACTAATACTTGAATAATAATTTATGAAACTGTTATTTAACCATTTTATTGAATCACATTACTTAATCAAGGTGCCTAGATTCTATTAATACTTTCTTTAAGTGAGATTAATAATCCATTTGGTCACATTACTAATCCTAAGCATAAAATCACTATTCATAATTTACTATTTATCAAAAATTACATTGATCTTATTAGACTATAAATTTCATACTGAACATAATTGTAGAAGACCATTTTTTAAAAATCATTACACATTTTTAATTATTTAAGGTTTACATAAACATTTTTAAAATATCCTTTCTCTAAAATTCATCAAAAATATGGATACTATATTTATCCGGACATTTGAAAATTCATAAACTTCATCATAAGAAGCAATCAAAATTTTTTATTTAAAACAAAAGATTACACAAGGTAGTTACGGTCTCCTTACACAGCCCTTTATCACACTAGCATAGGACCTAAGTGTAAGGTGTGCTAAGGTGAGAGAATCCAAGGGAAGCTCGACCAACATCGCACGAGTAGTAATTTCTCTCAGTTTGAACTTCTCACGAACGCAATTTCGTTCTAGCTTCACACGATGAAGTTCTGCTTGGGTTTGGTCCAGAGCAAAGCCGAGTGGTGCTACCTACTTCCCACGTTCCGTTAGATGGGCTTCGATTGGCCCGAGACTACTGGATGAGGCCATCGAATCTCCTTTATATATTAATTAACCAAGGTCACTTGTATTTAGAGACAAAAGTCGCAACATTCAGTTGTCAACGGTCATACTGACTAACGGTCATATAATAGTCAAAAACCAATAGTTTCATTTTAATTATACTCATGTTTTCAAATGAAATAGTTTTGTTGAGTATGAAAAATAAAATAACACACAAAATTAGGAAAAAATATTTATTCAAAATTTATGGTCGTTACAATCTTCCCCCATTAAGAAATTGCATCCTCGCAATTTTTAAAATTGGTTTTTGAAATTTCATTGAAATTCCCATATCAAAAAAAGAGTCAGTAACACTGTTACTTTAAAAGATAGAAAAGGAAGTACAAAGGTCACCCGAGCTAACCCATACTAAGATTCCATGTAGGAAAACATGGATATGGAATAAAAAACAAAGGGTCAAGTTCTGAGGGAGAGTGATAGAAAACATTATTGAGAGAAATTTAACAATAAGAAAATCACAAACTTATGATGTGTGTAAATGGTCTTTGATTACCCAGTAGGAAACGCTAACAAACAATGTTTTTGTTTTACGTTCCTTTTCATAGTTTTGAGGAATTCATTTACTACATAGAATAAAAACATAAGGAAATATACCTACCTTCAAGTATAGTTTCATCCTTTAATAAGTTTCTACAAAAACTAATCTTTTATCCAAATAATGAGCATTCGAAACTACTTGGTCTCATCAAAGCACAAGAATCATCTTATAGAGAATCACATAATCCACCAAAGATTAACTATCTATTTCCTATATCTTTAAACATTATCCAAAAAACAGAAAGGGTAAGATAAAACAACTCTTCCAAAATAAATAACCCCAGAGGAAGGGAAACTACTTTAAATATTCAAAGATCCATGGTACTACCCAAAGTTCATCATAGACCATTCCATAAATAACTGTCCTTAAAATTCTTCAAAATAATCCAAACTAAGTTGAAACCGAAATACAAGAAGGATTTGATAGCATAGCCTTCTAAGATAAATTTTATCGCTCATCTCTAAACAACATCAACCACTCATAACATCTTATAACAAAAATAGCTAACCTAAACATATTTTACCCAAGATAGGTTAATAATTTCCATATGTAACCTAAATTACTATAAGTCCACATTAAATTCATCGATTCTTCAAAATATAAGTCAACTTTTACTCCTCAAAGAAAATACTGTAGTAATCTATTTACCTCAATCAAATAGGGTTCCCAAAATAGTGAACGTCTTCCAAAATAATAATTATCTTTTAATCCCCTAATCATATATGTCATATTAATAGGGAAATCATCACATTTCCTATCACATTGGTTGTTGGGACATGTTCTTCCATTTCCCTCCATTAACTAAGAAAAGAAAGTACAATTAGGGGCTTAAATCCTTAGCCAATAATCATGAAAAGGAACTTAAAGCATAGAAGGATAACTTGTAGAAAAAAAGTATACCCTAACTTGTGATCCCCTAGGTTCCAATCTAGGTTATCCACGATCATATATTCTTATGTGAATCTTTATTTTATTTTATCTTTGTTCCTTTAATAATGGTTCATACTAAGATTATCAATTTACCAAAGCATATCCCCCGGGAGTGTTGTAACCAAGAGTGCAGCAAGGCCCGTTATCATGTACGAGTTCCTGTTAGAGTCTATCTCAAAGTGGTGGTTTCGGGTTTTACCCCTATGTACATATGTGCCAGATCCACCTCTACCTGTTCGTATCCAGACAGGGATGTATTTGCTTGGCAACCCCTTACTCAATACTCACCAAAATACCAAGAAGATTTCCTTTATTTAAACTTTTCTATAGGGTTCTTCCTAAAGTTTTCATATCCTAATTTACACAAATAACTAAACCATCCTTTGATACCAACTATATCATCTCTCCTTTTTGTCACATAAACTTTCATTAAATTATACAAAACTGAGGATCTTTAAGGTTTAGTGTCTTGGAAACCGGGAACTTAATACATGAAACAAAAAAACATTCTTCTTAAACACTTGAAAGGATTCTCCTTATGTTCATCCTAGGTTCATTACTGCATCTCATAAACTGGGTACATACATAAAAAGAAAGGGTGAGCAGAAGGCCCAGTAAGGGAAACAAGGGAAACATTTAAAATGTGAACTTGAGATACATCAATAAAGTCATGAAAAGAACTTTAAGGTATGAGAATGAAATCATGAGGAATATCATAATAAAAATAACGTATTTCATAACTAGAAGATGTGGATACAAAATTTAACAAAGAAAATCATTTCCATTTCACCAAGGTCCATCCCCAAGTTGTCAATAAAAATTACAAAGGTTATTCACCAAGGTATCAGTCAAAATGGTCATCCCTATAGATTAAGTCTTTACCCAATGCATTAGAGCGCTATCAGGGCGCACCCATAAATTATCCTTTATTATCATGTGAGCCACATATATCATCATCAATAATTTCATAAACAACCCATATATCATAAGATAAATGGGTTTCATTTCATAATCATAACATTTTAAAAATTGCTTTAAAGACATGATCTTTATGTCACTTTAAAACCCATAGAAAAGGAAAGTTGGTCTCATGTATGTAAATACCAGAATTTAAAATATAACATTTTGGTATATATGTGAATACCCCTTTATATGAAAGAGATTTTAGTATTCTCTTAATAAAATAAAATAATTTTGGAAAAAGAGAGAGACATTTTGAGACGGAAATTCGGCTGCATAACAGCTATATTGTAGGGTTGTAGAAAACATTGAAAAGAGAGGGGACATGGGTCACCCACTCATAAATGATCCATAAAACAGTAGAGGGACAGAATATAATGGATATAAAAATATGGTAATGAAATTTTAAATACATACCATATGAAATGAAAATCTTGAAAGGAAGACAAAAATAAGATTTCTCTTATGAAAATTCAGCAGCCTAACGGCATCACTTAAAACTTCAAAAAAATGAATTGATGAGATAGAATAGGGTATCTCATCATATTATCATAAGAGGAATGTATTATGGATATAGATATCATACCCCAACATAAGAAAAGGAAACTTAAAAGACTTGCCATGAAAGTAGAACTTTGAAAATGGGAAGAGTGAAAGAATCCCTTACAAAAATTCCGAAGCCTAACGGTGCCACTTAAAACTTCAAAAAAATGAATTGAAGAGATAAAATCGGGTCTCCCATCATATGAACATAAAAGATCAGTATTATATATATAGATATCATACCCCAACATAATAAAAGGAACTTAAAAAGACTTGACATGAAAATAGAACTCGGAAATGAGAAAGGTGAACGAATCCCTTATAAATTCGGCAGCCTAACGACGTCACTTAAACTTCAAAAATATGAATTGATGAGATAAAATAGGGTCTCTAATCATATGAACATACAATATCAGTATGATAGATATAGATATCATACCCCAAAATAATAAAAAGTAACTTTAAAGACTTGACATGATAGTAGAACTTTGAAAAATGAGAAAGGTGAATTAATCCCTCAAAAATCCGGCAGCCTAACAGTGCCACTTAAACTTACTTAAAATGAATTGATGAGAGAAATAGAGGGTATCTCATCATATTAACATGAAAAGGGCAGTAAGAGGAATATAAAATAACATCCTCCAACAAAATAACATGGAGCATAAAATAAATGACATAAAAGAGATTACTTGAAAAGAAAGAGAGAGGTCGGATCCCTTACCTTAAAACGTAACTCTTAAAACTCAAAGGATGGGACCTTGAGGGCTTGGGGCACCTTGAGAGGACTCCTTGGGAGGTAATGAGACCAGAGATTCGTTAGGGGAGAGTTGGGAGTCGAATGGATGAGATGATGGCTTGGTATTTATAGGGAAAATGAGGGGACAAGGCATTAATGGCCAAGGGACACCTCATTGGTGGTTTGGGAAAAACCATGGGCTTGCCCATGGTATTGGCCACATGGGTCCCCCCATACAATAATTGATCACCTTTGGTCATCCAACACTTAAAATATCTCATGACATCAACATGACACAGCTATGATGTCATTAAACATACCGAAACCCTAAAACTGTATTTTCACTATTCATCGAAAATTCATCTTTTCAGAAAAATCCAAAAATTTCACCTTAACAAAATATTGATGCTCTGATTTCAAAAATGAACTCCATTTTATAAAAATAACTTTCTAAATATTTTTAATTTAATTTTTAAATAAATGAACTATTAACCAAAAATTCATTCTTTTCAGAAAAATCCCCAAAAATTACCTTAACATAATATCGATGCTCTGAGATCAAAAATGAAATCCATTTTATAAAAATAATTTCTAAATATTTTTAATTTAATTTTTAATTAAAAAACACTATTCACCCGAAAAAACTAATACTTGACTAATAATTTATGAAACCATTATTTAACCATTTTATTGAATCACATTACTTAATCAAGGTGCCTAGATTATATTAATACTTTCTTTAAGTGAGATTACTAATCTATTTGGTCACAATACTAATCCTAACCATAAAATCACTATTCATAATTTACTATTTATCAAAAATTAAGTTGATCTTATTAGACTCTAAATTTCATACTGAACATAAATGTAGGAGACCATTTTTTTAAAAACATTACACATTTTTAATTATTTAAGGTTGACATAAACATTTTTAAAATATACTTTCTCTAAAATTCATCAAAAATATGGATACTATATTTATCCAGACATTTGAAAATTCATAAACTTCATCATAAGAAGAAATCAAAATTTTTTATTTAAAACAAAGGATTACACAAGGCAGTTACGGTCTCCTTACATAGCCCCTTATCACACCAGAATATGACCTAATTGTAAGGTGTGCTAAGGTGAGAGAATCCGAGGGAGGCTTGGCCAACATCACACGAGTAGTAATTTCTATCAGTTTGAACTACTCGCGAAGGCGATTCCATTATAGCTTCACACGATGAAGTTTGGCTTGGGTTTCGTCCAGAGAAAATCCCATTGGTGCTACCTACTTCCCAAGTTTCGTTAGATGGGCTTCGATTGGCCCGAGAATACTGGATGAGGCCATCAAATCTCCTTTCTATATTAATTAACCAAGGTCACTTGTATTTAGAGACAAAAGTCACAAAATTCAGTTGTCAACGGTCATACTGACTAATGATCATATAATAGTCAAAACCCAACAGTCTCATTTTAATTATACTCATGTTTTCAAATGAAACAGTTTTGTTGAGTATGAAAAATAAAATAACACACAAAATTAGGAAGCAAGATTTATTCAAAATTTCAGGTTGTTACAATCTTCCCCCCTTAAGAAATTGCGTGCTCGCAATTTTTAAAATTGGGTTTTGAAATTTCATTGAAAGTCCCACATCGGAAAAAGAGTCAATAACACTATTACTTTAAAAGATAGAAAAGGAATTACAAAGGTCTCCCATGTTAACCCATACTAGGATTCCATGTAGGAAAACATGGATATGGAAGAAAAAACAAAGGTTTAAGTTTTGAGGGAGAGTGATAGAAAACATGATTAGGAGAAAGTTAACAATAAGAAAATCACAAACTTATGATATGTGTAAATGGTCTTTGATTACCCAGTAGGAAACGTTAATAGACAACGTTTTTGTTTTACATTCCTTTTCGTAGTTTTGAGGAATTCATTTACTACTTAGAATAAAAACATAAGGAAATATGCCTACCTTCAAGTAGAGTTTCATCCTTTAATAAGTTTCTACCAAAACTAATATTTTCTCCAAATGATGAGCATTAGAAACTAATTGGTCTCATCAAAGCACAAGAATCATCTTATAGAGAATCACATAATCCACCAAATATTAACTATCTATTTCTTCTATCTTTAAACATTATTCCAAAAATAGAAAGGGTTAGATAAAACAACTTTTCTAAAATAAAGAACCCCAGAGGAAGGGAAACTACTTTAAATCTTCAAAGTTCCACGGTACTACCCAAATTTCATCATAGAACATTCCATAAATAGTTTTACTTAAAATTCCTCAAAATAAACCAAACTAAGATTGAAACCCAAATACAAGAAGGATTGGATAACATAGTCTTCCAAGACAAATTGTATCTCTCATCCCCAAACAACATCAACCACTCCTAACATCTTATAACAAAAGTATCTAACCTAAACATATTTTACCCAAGATAGGTTAATCATTTCGATATGTAACCTAAATTACTATAAGTCCACCTTAAATTCATCTATTCTTCAAAATATAAGTCAACCTTTACACCTCAAAGAAAATACCGTATTAATCTATTTACCTCGATCAAATAGGGTTCCCAAAATAGTGAACGTCTTCCAAAATAATAATCATCTTTTAATACCCTAATCATCTATGTCATATTAATACGGAAATCATCACATTTCCTATCACATTGGTTGTTGGGACATGTTCTTCCATTTCCCGCCATTAACTAAGAAAATAAAGTACAATTAGGGGCTTAAATCCTTAGCCAATAATCTTGAAAAGGAACTTAAAGCATATAAGGATAACTTGTAGAAGAAAATTATACCCTAAAATGTGATCCACTAGGTTCCAATATGGGTTATCCATGATCATATATTCTTATGTGAATCTTTATTTTATTTTATCTTTGTTCTTTTAATAATGGTTCATACTAAGCTTATTAATTTAACAAAGAATATCCCCAAGAGTGTCGTAACCAAGAGTGCAGCAAGGCCCGTTGTCGTGTACCAGTTCCCGTTAGAGTCTATCTCAAAGTGGTGTTTTCAAGTTTTACTCCTATGTACATCTGTGCCAGAGCCACCTCTACCTGTTCGTATCCAGGTAGGGATGTATTTTCTTGGCAACCCCTTACTCAATACTCACCAAAATACCAGGAAAATTTCCTTTATTTAAACTTTTCTCTAGGGTTATTCCTAAAGTTTTCATATCCTAATTTCCAAAAATAACTAAACCATCCTTTGATACAAACTATATCATCTTGCCTTTTTTCACATAAACATTCATTACATTATAAAAAACTGAGGATCTTTAAGGTTTAGTGTCTTGGAAACCAGGAACTTAATACATGAAACAGAAAAAACATTCTTCTTAAACACTTTAAAGGATTCTCCTTATGTTAATCCTAGGTTCATTACTGCATCTCATAACCTGGGTACATACATAAAAAGAAAGGGTGAGCAGAAGGCCCAGTAAGGGAAACAAGGGAAACATTTAAAATGTGAACTTGAGATACATCAATAAAGTCATGAAAAGAACTTTAAGGTATGTGAATGAAATCATGAGGCATATCATAATAAAAATAACGTATTTCATAACTAGAAGATGTGGCTAAAACATTTAAAAAAGAAAATCATTTCCATCTCACCAAGGTCCATCCCCAAGGTGTTAATAAAAATTACCAAGGTTATTCACCAAGGTATCAGTCAAAATGGTCATCTCTAGAGATTAAGTCTTTACCCAATGCATTGGAGCGCTATCAGGGCACACCCTTAAATTCGTCTTTATTATCATGTGAGACACATATATAATCATCAATCATTTCATAAACAACCCATATAGCATACGATAAATGGGTTTCATTTCATAATCATAACGTTTTAAAAACTGCTTTAAAGACATGATCCTTATGTCACTTTCAAACCCACAGAAAAAGAAAGTGGGTCTCATGTATGTAAATACCAGAATTTAAAATAGTACATTTTGGTATATATGTGAATACCCATTTATATGAAAGAGCTTTGATTATTCACTTAATAAAATAAAATAATTTTGGAAAAATAGAGAGACATTTTGAGACGGAAATTCGGAAGCATAACAGCTATGTTGTAGGGTTTTAGAAAACATTGAAAAGTGAGGGGACATGGGTCACCCACTCATAAATGATCCATAAAACAGTATAGGGACAGAATATAATGGATATAAGAATATGGTAATGATATTTCAAAGACATACCATATGAAATGAAAATCTTGAAATGAGGACAAAAATAAGATTTCTCTTATGAAAATTCAGCAGCCTAACAGCGTCACTTAAAACTTCAAAAAAATGAATTGATGAGATCGAATAGGGTATCTCATAAAATTATCTTAAGAGGTTAGTATGATGGATATAGTTATCATACCCCAAAATAAGAAAATGGAACTTAAATGACTTTCCATGAAAGTAGAACTTTGAAAATGGGAAGAGTGAAAGAATCCCTTACAAAAATTCAGTAGCCTAACAGTGCCATTTAAAACGTCAAAAAAATGAATTGAAGAGATAAAATAGGGTATATCATCATATGAACATAAAATATCAGTATTATAGATATAGATATCATACCACAACATAATAAAAGGAACATAAAAGACGTGACATGAAAATAGAACTTGGAAATGAGAAAGGTGAATGTATCCCTTAAAAATTTGCCAGCCTAACGGCGTCACTTAAACTTCAAAAAAATGAATTGACGAGATCAAATAGGTTCTCTCATCATATGAACATAAAATATCAGTATGATAGATATAGAGATCGTACCCCAACATAATAAAAAGGAACTTGAAAGACTTGACATAAAAGTAGAACTTTGAAAAATGAGAAAGGTGAATGAATCCCTTAAAAATTTGGCAGCCTAACAGCGCCACTTAAACTTACTTAAAATTAATTGATGAGAGCAAGTGGGGGTATCTTATCATATGAATATAAAAAGGGAAGTAAGAGGAATATAAAAGAACATCCTCCAACATAAGAACATGGAGCATAAAAGAAATGACATAAAAAAGATTACTTGAAAAGAAAGAGAGAGGTCGGATCCCTTACCTTAAAACGTAACTCTTAAAACTCAATGGTTGGGACCTTGAGGGCTCGGGGGAACCTTGAGAGGACTCCTTGGGAGGTAATAAGACCATAGATTCATTGGGGGATAGTTGGGAGTCGAATGGATGTGATGATGGCTTGGTATTTATAGGGAAAGTGAGGGGACAAGGCATTAATGGCCACGGGACACCTCATTGGTGGTTTTGGAAAAACCATGGGCTTGCCCATGGTATTTTCCCATGGTATTGGACACATGGGTCTCCCCATACAATAATTCATCACCTTTGGTCGGACTACACTTAAAATATCTCATGACATCATCATGACACAGTTATGATGTCATTAAACATACCGAAACCCTAAAACTGTATTTTCACTATTCATCGAAAATTCAACTTTTCAGAAAAATCCCAAAATTTCAACTTAACCGAATATTGATGCTCTGATTTCAAAAATGAACTCCATTTTATAAAAATAACTTTCTAAATATTTTTAATTTAATTTTTAAATAAATAAACTATTCAGCAAAAATTCATTCTTTTCAGAAAAATCCCCAAAAATTACCTTAACATAATATCGATGGTCTGAGTTCAAAAATGAAATCCATTTTATAAAAATATTTTTCTAAATATTTTTAATTTAATTTTTAATTAAAAAATACTATTCACCCAAAAAAACTAATACTTGACTAATAATTTATGAAACCGTTATTTAACCATTTTATTGAATCACATTACTTAATCAAGGTGCCTAGATTCTATTAATACTTTCTTTAAGTGAGATTACTAATCCATTTGGTCACATTACTAATCCTAAGCATAAAATCACTATTCATAATTTACTATTCATCAAAAATTTAGTTGATCTTATTAGACTCTAAATTTTGTACTGAACATAATTGTAGAAGACCATTTTTTGAAAATCATTACACATTTTTAATTATTTAAGGTTTACATAATAATTTTTAAAATATCCTTTCTCTAAAGTTCATCAAAAATATGGATACTATATTTATCCAAACATTTGAAAATTCATAAACTTCATCATAAGAAGAAATCAATTTTTTTTTGTTTAAAACAAAGGATTACACAAGGCAGTTAGGGTCTCCTTACATAGCCCCTTATCACACCAGCATATTACCTATGTGTAATGTGTTCAAAGGTGAGAGAATTCGAGGGAGGCTCAGCCAACATCGCATGAGTAATAATTTCTATCAGTTTGAACTTCTCGTGAAGGTGATTCCTTTCTAGCTTCACACAATGAAGTTCGGCTTGGGTTTGGTCCAGAGCAAAGCCTAGTGGTGCTACCTACTTCCCAAGTTCCGTTAGATGGGATTTGATTGGCCCGAGACTACTGGATGAGGCCATCGAATCTCCTTTCTATATTAATTAACCAAGGTCACTTGTATTTAGAGACAAAATTCGTAACATTCAGTTTTCAACGGTCAAACTGACTAATGGTCATATAATATTCAAAACCCAACAGTCTCATTTTAATTATACTCATGTTTTCAAATGAAACAGTTTTATTGAGTATGAAAAATAAAATAAAACACAAAATTAGGAAGCAAGATTTATTCAAAATTTCAGGTTGTTACAATCTTCCCCCCTTAAGAAATTGTGTGCTCACAATTTTTAAGGGTTTTGAAATTTCATTGAAATTCCCACATCAGAAAAAGATTCAGTAACACTATTACTTTAAAAGATAGAAAAGGAAGTACAAAGGTCACCCGAGTTAACCCATACTATGATTCCATGTAGGAAAACATGGATATGGAAGAAAAAACAAAGGGTCAAGTTCTGAGAGAGAGTGATAGAAAACATGATTAGGAGAAAGTTAACAATAAGAAAATAAAAAACTTATGATGTGTGTAAATGGTCTTTGATTACCCAGTAGGAAACGTTAACAGACAACATTTTTGTTTTACGTTCCTTTTCATAGTTTTGAGGAATTCATTTACTACATAGAATAAAACCATAAGGAAATATACCTACCTTAAAGTAGAGTTTCATCCTTTAATAATTTTCTACCAAAACTAATCTTTTCTCCAAATTATGAGCATTCGAAACTACTTGGTCTCATAAAAGCACAAGAATCATCTTATAGAGAATTACATAATCCACCAAAGATTAACTTTCTATTTCTTCTATCTTTAAACATTATCCCAAAAACAGAAAGGGTAAGATGAAACAACTCTTCTAAAATAAAGAACCTTAGAGGAAGGGAAACTAATTTAAATATTCAAAGTTCCACGATACTACCCAAAGTTCATCATAGACCTTTCCATAAATAACTATCCTTAAAATTCCTCAAAATAAACAAAACTAAGATTGAAACCCAAATACAAGAAGGATTTGATAACATAGTCTTCCAAGATAAATTTTATCACCCATCTCCAAACAACATTAACCACTCCTAACATCTTATAAAAAAAGTAGCAAACCTAAACATATTTTACCTAAGATAGGTTAATCATTTCCATATGTAACATAAATTACTATAAGTCCACCTTAAATTCATCAATTCTTCAAAATATAATTCAACCTTTACTCCTCAAAGAAAATACCGTAGTAATCTATTTACCTTAATCAAATAGGGTTCCCAAAATAGTGAACGTCTTCCAAAATAATAATCATCTTTTAATCCCCTAATCATCTCTATCATATTAATATGGAAATCATCACATTTCCTATCACATTGGTTGTTGGGACATGTTCTTCCATTTCCCGCCATTAACTAAGAAAAGAAAGTACAATTAGGGGCTTAAATCCTTAGCCAATAATCATGAAAAGGAACTTAAAGCTTAGAAGGATAACATGTAGAAGAAAAGTATACCCTAATTTGTGATCCCCAAGGTTCCAATCTAGGTTATCCATGATCATATATTCTTATGTGAATATTTATTTTATTTTATCTTTGTTCCTTTAATAATGGTTCATACTAAGCTTATGAATTTACCAAAGCATATCCCTCGGGAGTGTCGTAACCAAGAGTGCAGCAAGGCCCGTTGTCATGTACAGTTTCTGTTAGAGTCTAGATCAAAGTGGTGTTTTCGGGTTTTACCCCTATGTACATCTGTGCCAGAGCCACCTCTACTTGTTCGTATCCAGACAAGGATGTATTTGCTTGGAAACCCCTTACTCCATACTCACCAAAATACCAAGAAGATTTCCTTTATTTAAACTTTTCTATAGGGTTCTTCCTAAAGTTTTCATATCATAATTTACAAAAATAACTAAACCATCCTTTGATACCAACTATTGCATCCCACCTTTTTGTCACATAAACTTTCATTACATTCTACAAAACTAAGGATCTTTAAGGTTTAGTGTCTTGGAAACCAGGAACTTAATACTTGAAATAAAAAAACATTCTTCTTAAAAACTTCAAAGGATTCTCCTTATGTTAATCCTAGGTTCATTACTATATCTCATAACTTGGGTACATACATAAAAAGAAAGGGTGAGCACAAGGTCCAGTAAGGGAAACAAGGGAAACATTTAAAATGTGAACTTGAGATACATCAATAAAGTCATGAAAAGAACTTTAAGGAATGTGAATGAAATAATGAGGCATATCATAATAAAAATAACATATTTCATAACTAGAAGATGTGGCTACAACATTTAACAAAGACAATAATTTCTGTTTCACCAAGGTTCATCCCCAAGGTGTCAATACAAATTACCAAGGTTATTCACCAAGGTATCTGTCAAAATGGTCATCTCTAGAGATTAAGTCTTTACCTAATGCATTGGAGCACTAGCAGGGAACACCCTTAAATTCGCCTTTATTATCATGTGATCCACATATATCATAATCAATTATTTCACAAAAAACCCATATATCATAAGATAAATGGTTTTCAATTCCTAATCATAACGTTTTAAAAACTGCTTTAAAGATATGATCTTTATGTCACTTTAAAACCCACAGAAAAGGAAAGTGGGTCTCATGTATGTAAATCCCAGAATTTAAAATATAACATTTTGGTATATATTTCAATACCCCTTTAGGTGAAATATCTTTGAGTATTCACTTTATAAAATAAAATAATTTTGGAAAAAGAGAGAGACATTTTGAGATGGAAATTCTGCAGCATAACAGCTATGTTGTAGGGTTTTAGAAAACATTGAAATGAGAGGTGACATAGGTCACCCACTCATAAATGATCCATAAAACAATAGAGGGACAGAATATAATGGATATAAGAATATGGTAATGAAATTTTAATGACATACCATATGAAATGAAAATCTTGAAAGGAAGACAAAAATAATATTTCTCTTATGAAAATTCAGCAGCCTAACGGCGTCACTTAAAACTTCAAAAAAATGAATCGATGAGATAGAATAGGGTATCTCATCATATGATCATAAGAGGGAAGTATGATGGATATAGATATCATACCCCAACATAAGAAAATTGAACTTAAAAGACATGCCATGTAAGTAGAACTTTGAAAATGGGAAGAGTGAAAGAATCCCTTACAAAAATTCAGCAGCCTAATGGCGCCACTTAAAACTTCAAAAAAATGAATTGAAGAGATCAAATAGGATCTCTCATAATATGAACATAAAATATCAGTATGGTAGATATAGATATCATACCCCAACATAATAAAAGGAACTTAAAAGACTTGACATAAAAATAGAACTTGGAAATGAGAAAGGTGAATGAATCCCTTAAAAATTCGGCAGCCTAACGGTGTCACTTAAACTTCAAAAAAATGAATTGACGAGATAAAATAGGGTCTATAACCATATGAACATACAAGATCAGTATGATATATATAGAGATTATACCCCAACATAATCAAAAAACTTTAAAGACTTGACATGAAAGTAGAACTTTGAAAAATGAGAAAGGTGAATGAATCCCTTAAAGTTCTGGCAGCCTAACGGCGCCACTTAAACTTCCTTAAAATGAATTGATGAGATCAAGAGGGGGTATCTAATCATATGAACATGAAAAGGGCAGTAATAGGGATATAAAAGAACATCCTCCAACATAAGAAAATGGAGCATAAAAGAAATGACATAAAAGAGATTACTTGAAAAGAAAGAGAGAGGTCGGATCCCTTACCTTAAAACGTAACTCTTAAAACTCAATGGTTGTGACCTTGAGGGCTTGGGGGCACCTTTAGAGGACTCCTTAGGAAGTAATGAGACCAGAGCTTCATTGGGGGAGAGTTGGGAGTTGAATGGATGAGAGGATGGCTTGGTATTTATAGGGAAAGTGAGGGGACAAGGCATTAATGGCCAAGGGACACCTCATTGGTGGTTTTGGAAAAACCATGGGCTTGCCCATGGTATTTGCCCATGGTATTGGCCACATGGGTCCCCCCGTACAATAATTCATCACCTTTGGTCGTCCAAAAGTTAAAATATCTCATGAAATCATCATGACACATTTATGATGTCATTAAACATACCGAAACCCTAAAACTGTATTTTCACTATTCATCGAAAATTAAACTTTCTCAGAAAAATCCCAAAATTTCACCTTAAAAAAATATCGATGCTCTGATTTCAAAAATGAACTCCATTTTATAAAAATAACTTTCTATATATTTTTAATTTAATTTTTAAATAAATAAACTATTCACTGAAAATTCATTCTTTTTAGAAAAATCCCCAAAAATTACCTTAACATAATATCGATGCTCTGAGTTCAAAAATGAAATCCATTTTATAAAAATAATTTTCTAAATATTTTTAATTTAATTTTTAATTAAAAAAACTATTCACCCGAAAAAACTAATACTTGACTAATAGGTTATGAAACCGTTATTTAACCATTTTATTGAATCACATTATTTAATCAAGGTGCCTAGATTATATTAATACTTTATTTAAGTGATATTACTAATCCATTTGGTCACATTACTAATCTTAAGCAAAAAATCACTATTCATAATTTACTATTCATCAAAATTTAAGTTGATCTTATTAGACTCTAAATTTCGTACTGAACATAATTGTAGAAGACCATTTTTTGAAAATCATTACACATTTTTAATTATTTAAGGTTTACATAAACATTTTTAAAATATCCTTTCTCTAAAATTCATCAAAAATATGGATACTATATTTATCCGGACATTTGAAAATTCATAAACTTATTCATAAGAAGAAATCAAAAAAAATTATTTAAAACAAAGGATTACACAAGGTAGTTATGGTCTCCTTACATAGCCCCTTATCACACCAGCATAGGACCTAAGTGTAAGGTGTGCTAAAGTGATAGAATCCCAGGGAGGCTCGGCCAACATCGCACGAGTAGTAATTTCTATCAGTTTGAACTTCTCACGAAGGCGATTCCGTTCTAGCTTCACATAATGATGTTCGACTTGGGTTTTGTCTAGAGCAAAGCCCAGGGGTGCTACCTACTTCCCAAGTTCCGTTAGATGGGCTTCGATTGGCCCGAGACTACTGGATGAGGCCATCGAATCTCGTTTCTATATTAATTAACCAAGGTCACTTGTATTTAGAGACAAAAGCCGCAACATTCAGTTGTCAACAGTCATACTGACTAATGGTCATATAATAGTCAAAACCCAATAGTCTCATTTTAATTATACTCATGTTTTCAAATGAAACAGTTTTGTTGAGTATGAAAAATAAAATAACACACAAAATTAGGAAACAAGATTTATTCAAAACTTCGGGTCGTTACACTCATGTGGTTGTACACAGTCTTGGATTCAGTGCTGAAATCATAAACTTTACATTTCCATCTTTAATTTCGATAAGTGTGACCCTTTTTTTCCATCCAAACGTTACAACATAAAAAGGAAAAATTGGATAACTTACATCCTAGAAGAAATTTTAGGTTTAGAGTTTTAAATAATTGGAACCAAATCATATCAACTTTGACTCATAAACAACTAATTCATAAAAATAAACATCATCTCCTATTATACCCATCATTTTTTATTTCAAATTTCATCATCAACATCATTCTTTTGAAATAATTTAGAGACATAAATCTTTCATACTCATTCTTTATAACATGGGGAAAAGGAAACATAAGATGGGTGAGGTAAAATACTAAGTAAGGGTAAACATAATAATTAATAATTAAATTTCATCAACGATCATAAAAGTGAATAAGTTTATGATGACATAATCAAATTAAATGTGAAAATCATAAAAGAACGCATACCCATTAAGACCTAGATCATCAAACATGAAAAAATAGAATAAGTATTTAAAAAGTAAATAGCAATAAAAATCAATAATCACGAGCCATGTGATATCAAATTGATAAAAAAGGAGCATCATAAACCCATATATTAAACATATTGGTATCTTAGATCATTATCTCATAGAACCTTTATATAACTATTACAATTTTAATAACAATATTACTGACTTCCAATATAATTATTTGGATAACATAATCATTTCCCAATGAATTGGAGCACTGTATGGGCACACCCATCTTATAAGATATAATGAGCTTACCCGATGCTATCTGGGTGCACCCATAATTTATAATGTCTAAGAACCAAATAATAAATAAAAAATATAGAAAATTAATTTCATCATAACTCATTTAAATAACCTTTATTCTTTTCAGGACATGACTAACTTTTGAAATGAAACAAGTTCCATAATAATATCTTTTAAATATGGTTAACCCTTAGAAAAGAATCAGGTTTCATAACAATCCCTTTGAAACATGATTAAACAATGGAAAAGAAATGTGTTCCATAAAAATCACTCTAAAATATGATCAACCCATGGAAAAGAAACAGTTTCCATATCAATCTCTTTGAAATGTGATTAAACCATGGAAAAGAAATGGGTTTCATAACAAGCTTATTAAAACAATCTTATTTCATTCTAGAGAAATAATGAGGATGGTATCAATACCAAATACCCCCATTAGAGGATAATTAACAACAATGTTTTTTTATTTTTATGGATGTAAATTCCATTAAAATATCATTAAAACATTTTGAGGAAATTAACCTTTTCAGTTTGAAAATCACCTTTTAGAACATAAAATCATTTGAAAATCATTTTTTTCTAAAAATAACCTTGAAATATTATAAATAAATCTTTTAAAATTCATTTAAAATTTTTATTGAGGAAAATATACTTTTTTCTGTGAGAAACATATTTTAAAATATTTTTTAAAACATTTTTAGAAAACACGGTTCTGGAATAAAAATAATTTTTAATATAAAAGATGATTTTTCAAAAAATAATCTTTTGAACTATTGAGTACATAAAGTGTAACGTCCTGACCTGAGTGCCACTAAATGGTTCTCCAAGCCAGTTGGTCACATGCCCTCAAGAGCGCCTCGTCGCACGCTAGAGGGTGTCGACTAGCAGCGAGGGTCTGGTAAGTTAGTCATGGGTAGACTATACCCTCTTTTATTAGAATGAAACACCAGAAGAATAAAACCAAATTAACAAGTGTGGAAACATATAAATAACCAGAAAAAGACCAAGTCACATGATATTCAAAATATAAAATACAATACTCAAATGAAAATGAAATCATGCTAAGACAATTCAAGTGTCAAGTGTCTACAATGAAACTAAAAGTAAAGTCACACAAATCCAAATCGGGTCAAGCACCATGTTCGGTTCCCTCACCCATTCTCCATTCCCAAGAAGTAGTATATCCCAAGGTCTTGCCCTTATCCTGTCCTGCAACAAAAAATTCTACTCGGGTGATGATCAGGAGGCCAGAATAGTGTGTGAGTTTGACTTAGTAGTCCACCACCAATGGTGTCTAAAACAAGTCTGGTCAAAAGATTGTGTATTAAATTCTATTAATCAATAAATAAAATTCATAAATAAATAGTTCTCACATTATCATTCATTCATTAATCATCACATTAGACCTAGTTTCAATTCATGTCTCCCATTTAAATCATAATACATTATCATCATTTATTTGGTGTTGAACTCCATGTCAAGAACCCAAAATATCATTCAGTGTAGATCAAAATTTCTAACTCCCCAAATCTCATTCAGTGTATATCGACATGTCTAACACCCAACATCACAATATCAGATAACTATTTGGGAGAAATGCCATGTCCAAGTCCCAAATTCTCAATTAGTCTAGAACGCCATGTCCAGAACCCATATTCTCAATCATTTAAACTATTCATTAATTCATAATAATTAACCACATAATTTCATTACTAATCTAATAATAAGTTAAGAATATCAAAGTCTGTTAGTTAACCCAACAATTAACTAAGTATTCAACCCATTAATTAATTTATCAACTAATTAATCAATCAACACAAATCTTATTAAATAATTAATTCTTCAAAATTAATTATCCAAATCAAATATCAACTTATCATTATTAATCTCAAAATTAATTATCTTAATGAAATAACAAGGCACATAATTAATCCACCATTAATTATCTTACATAGTCAATCATTATCTCAGAATTAATTTCCCCCGATTAATTATCTCAAACCCAACCAAATTAAATATCTCAATTACAATATCTCAACCCATAAAAAGATTCCCCAAATCAATTATCTATTTGGGAAGCTCCTTAGTTCTATGATTAAATCATCAATTAATCATCTATATCTCCAAGGCATCAACAAGTCAAGGAACATTTTTAATTAGCCCAAATTTAGGAAATCAATTATTAAGGGATGAATGCAATTAAATAATCTCACATACACATATCAAATCCATGATTATGGGAGTTTGATTTAGACCACCTAACTTGGTTTGTTGATAGATGTTAGCCCAACAGAAATCCCCAAAATCTGATCGATGTAATGACATCGATCAAGATCTAAATCTAAATCCCTAAACCCAAAATTAAGATCAAAAGCATCAAGATCATGATAATATCGATCTAGATCCACAATCCTAGATCTAGATTTCAACTCATAGGTTTATATCTATGGAAATAGTGGATATCTTCAATGAAAAGATCAAAGAATGATTGAGGAAATAACTAGAGAAGCATCAGGATGAAATCCACTTTCCGTGAAGAGATCAGATCCTCAATCTGGGCTTTAGATCTCGATGAACAGGGTTAGAATCACCTTGGAATCCCTTAGAAAAGCTCTAGGGTCACCTAGAATTCATCAACCCTAATCCTAGGCTGCAATAGAGGGTTTTCAAGGTTCGGGTGATTTAAAACTAATTTTTGGATAATAAAAACCCACGTACATGGTTTCCTAGGCATGGGTGCACGGTTAGGGTAAACCATGTGCCAACCGTGCAGACCTCTCTGTCCAGGTATGAATGGTTACCTAGGTTTAGGTGCATGGTTTTTCAAACTATTCATAAATAATTCATATCCCTCTATCCATTAATTTTTTCTTAAAAACATACCCAAACTTCCCTCAAACCACAACTCCAAAATAACGGAACTTAAAATAGCAAAAATTACCTAAAATGGTCCTGAGATGAATTCATAAAAGTTTGGGATCTTACAATCTCCCCACCTTATAATAGCATGTCCTCGAGCTGCACTCTCAAAATTCACTATGATTCTGAGTCAAAAAGATCGGTCCAATGATCCCTCATGCTTACTTCACATTCCCATGTTTCCTCTTGAACACGTCCATGTTTCCATAATACCCAAACTATCTATACGGTCTTTCCCCACAACAATTTCTCATAGCGATTCAGCACATATATTAGATGATCCTCAAAGGAAACTTATATATTGAGGTCAACCTCATTCACATCAATTTCATGAGAAGGTTTGGGATGATACCTCCATAGTTGTGACACATGGGAAACATCATGCATAACATTGTATTTCTATGGAAGAGCCAATCGGTACACCACCAGCCCAATTCTCTCCACTACCACAAATGGTCCTACAAACCTAGGCACCATCTTTCCCTTCATCTACATCCTACAGTGACCCAACCTAGGAAAAACTCAAAGGAATATACAATCACCCTATGTAAACTCTAGGTGTTGTCTCCATCTATCAGTATATAAATTTTACCTACTCTGAGTCGTAGCCATATGTTTTTTGAATCAACTGCATCATCTCTGATGTCTCCATCATGAGACTCGGTCCCAATAGCTCTGACTCACCCACCTCTGTCCATCATAGTTTTGATCTAAAAGGTCTACCATAAAGTGACTCATATGGTTACACTTGTATAGTTTCCTGGTAACTGTTGTTATAGGTGAACTCCACTAAGTCCAAGTGCTTATCCCATGAAACACTAAAGTCAAGCACACATGCTCGCAGCATATCCTCTAACACCTTTATGGTATGCTTTGACTGCCCATCTTTCTGTGGGTGGAAATCCACACTTAACAAAATCTATGTCCTAAGAACCTTCTTTAATACCTACCAGAAGTGTGATGTAAAGCGTTAATCTTGATCCGAAACTATAGTCTGTGGAATCCTATGCAAATGAACTATCTCCCAAACATACAGTTCTCCCAACTGTTCTACTATGAAGGTTTCCCTGATAGGAAATAAATGTGATACATTTGTTAGTAAATCCACAATGACCCAAATATCATTATTCCTTATAATCATATTTGAAAAACCAACAAAAAAATCCATAGTTACGTCATCCCACTTCCATTTTGGAATAGACAATGGATGCAATAGACCTCCAAGTCATTGATGCTCTTCCTTCACCTGCTGAAATATGAAACATCTTGTCAAAAAACCTGTTATCTCCTTTTCATACCTGGCCACCAAAACTACTGTCTTAGTTCATGGTACTTTTTTTCTCCCTAATATTTATTTACCACTTCGAGGCATGAAATCTTGCATGAGTTCCTCTCATATACTCATAGGCACAACAACCTGATTTTTCACATAGATGATCTCGTCCTCATCTATCAACATGTCTAAAGGTGTCTCCCAACCTTCAAAGATTTACATTAACGCTAAACACTCTGGATCCTTGAACAGTTGGTCCCTAGTCTGTCTCAAGAGTATAGAATCTATTGCTATAGAAACTAGAATAATCTTCTCCTGACTCTCCTGAACCACCACATTCGTTTCATCCTGCAAAGTAATCGGCTTCCACTCTGCACTCGACTCATGTACCAACTGAGTATGAGTTTTCCTTCTCAAGGAATCATCCACACTATTACCCTTTCCAGGAGTATATTCTAGTTCAAAATCAAAGTAATGCATATACTCTACCCATATTCACTGTAGAAGATTTAGGTCATCTTGTGAAATGATATACTTCAAGATTTTTTTATCTATAAAAACTGTAAAATTTTCACCCAAATGATATTGTCACCAATATTTAAGATCATAAACAACTACTTCCAACTCAAGGTTCTGTGTAGGGTAATTCTATACATTCAACCTCAACTGTCGAGACCCATAAGAAATGACTTGATCCCCTTGAATCAACATAGCTTTGAGTCCAATACCAGAAGAGTGACAATACATTTTTTACTCCTCACCTGACTCAAGTAAGGTCAAGATCAGTGGAAATGTCAAGAGGTAATTCAACTCCTGGAAATCATTCTTACATGCTTTCATCCATTCAAACTTTACTCATTTATTTTTAAAACCTGAAAGCATCACTACCAATAGGGAAAAGTAATGGATGAACCTCCTATAATATCCATCTAATCCCAAAAAATATTTGGATATCAAAAACATTCTTGGGTTTCTCCTAAGAAATTATTACCTGAAATTTATCTGGGTCCACTTCCACACCTTCTTCTGAGATGATATGCCCCAAAAAGTATTCCTTATCAATCTAACACTGACACTTAGATAGCTTGGAATATAACTGATTCTCTCTTAGTATACTCAGAATGATGTCAAGATATCAGACATGATCGTCATCAGTCTTAGAGTACACTACGATGTCGTCCAAAAATACCACCACAAACTAATCTAGGTACGTATGAAAGATTCTATTCATCAAGACCATAAACACTGAAGGAGTGTTTTTCAACAGAAATGGAATTACAACAAACTCATAAAGGCCCTACCTACTTCTGAAAGTAGTTCACAGTATATCAGAAGTTTGAACTCTCACCTGATGATACCCTAATATCAAATTTATCTTTGAGAACACACAATCCCACTTTAGTGGGGAAAACATATCATCAATACATGGAAGAGGATATCAGTTCTTCATTTTAATTTTATTCAAATTCCAATAGTCGACATACGAGCATAAAATCCCATAATCATTCTTTATAAACAAGATAGGTGATCCCCATGGTGACGTACTTGGACAGATAAACCCCTTATCCTCTAATTCCTATAACATAGTCTTGATCTCTTAAATCTCAGTCAGTTCCATTCTATAAGGTGGAATAGATACTGGATCATCCACCAGCATGATCTTAATAGTGAATTCCACATCTCTGTCTGGTTTCAACCCTAAGAATTATTTTGGAAAGACATCTTGGAAATATTCCACAACTATTGGAAGGATGTCTTACCTACCGCACCCATCATCCAACAAAATACTAGAAACTTGTGTTGTAATCTCCCCTAGTTGATGAGTAATTGGACCATCTCAAATATCTTGGATATCCCACTCACCACGATGAACATACTAGTCACCCATATGATACACAAAGGTTACTCTCCTATGGTAACAATTTATGTGGGCTTGGTATACGACTAACGAGTCCATACCCATAATTAGGTTGAAGCCCGTCATATCAAGGACATAGAGCTCCCAATGAAAATGATACTATCCAATCTCTAGTAAACATCCCATTCATAAATAGATACCTCTAGACCATGTTCCCAATAGTGTATTGATATTCATCACTCTGCTTATGGACTCCACATCCAGTCTCAAACCATTAACCAGATTTATAGATATAAAGGAATGAGAGGAAATTGTATCAAACAAGGCACTAGAAAAAGTATAATGTACTAGAATTATACCTCTCACTATTAATGGCCCAGCCTTGATTTCCACAAGTGTAGGATCCATGCCATGTAACTGCCATGCCCCTCTTCCCTATAGAATTGTCTGACTCCCCTCAGTAGCACCAATCTGATGATACAGGTGCTCATACCCTGAAGAACCACGTCTACTGCCTCTATCGTCTCTACCATTAGAACTCAAACTACAAGACCTATATTGTAAGAACCGAAACCTTCTTTTCAGGTATGTTTTTCTTTTTTTGGTCGTTTTTGGGAAAAAGAGGAGAATATGGAAATTTTCTAAGTACACATCGTGTACTTTATAAGTACACGCCGTGTACTTTGATGTCGCTCAAGGTCGTCTGTTGGCCGTGTCATGGCCACACACATGGCCATGTAGGGGTGAGGTGGAGGCAACTTAATACGAAGTACGGAAAATCCTAATAAAAATCATGTACTCCAAAAGTACACGCCGTGTACTTTTTTCCGTTAAATGGACCGGGGTCGCGTCTTAGACCCAAAACACCTTCTTCTCTAGCTTCTTAGACCGGGAATGAGGGTACATACGTGTATCTTCTCTGAGCCACTGATCTGTCACTGGTTATCCGAATCGAATGTCGTCAGTTGCAATAGAATCGCGGTGGTGATTTCTTGGTTCTTATTTGGCCATGTTTCCTGATTCTTTCTCTTATGAGAGTTATCTGAGGTTTAACGTTCTATACGTTTTTTCAGATATTGTAACACCCAGAGCTTCCACGATACGCTTCTCATTCAATAATGCAATAGCTTGCATTGTACGCAACTTCGAGTTCTAAAACACCGCGACTAATCAAAGTAGCTGTTATGAATAGTAATACCCACTTTTTAAAATTATGGAAATCTTATATTTCAATATGGACTTAATTTTTGTATTCATAATATTTAAATTACCCTAAGTTGAATTTTTTGTAATTTTCTGAGAACTTCCAATTTTTTATGAATAGTGAAAAATACTTAAAACAACTTTTTTAATCAAAATAATTTATTGTGATAAATTATAATATTTAGTAGTTTTAAATTATAATTAGAATATATTTTTACCATTTTATCCAATGGTGGTCATTATAATTAATTTAACATTGAAATTGGACATAAACAATTGCCAATCTTTTGATATAAATTGTTTCTTAAAAACACGCTATTTGTTGTGACGGCGGGAATTAATTATAAAATTAATTAATGCAACTTATATGTTTGAAATTTTGTAAAATAGACATCATTTTTGAATTCGGAATATCAATTATAGCTTAGGGTGAAATTTTGGCACTGTTCTGAAAAACTTCAATTTTTGATGAATAGTGAAACCTCTAAGTGGTAGTTAAATAACTAATTTTTCGTTTAAATGAAATATTACCACTTCTGTGATTTGATTTTCAAAAATCCGACATACATGGTTTTCATTAAGAAGTAAAATATGGTTCAATGAGATTAAAATAATTTTTGGTGAATAGTAACTTTTAAGTTCTTAATCGCGATTAGAGGTAATTAGTGTAGTTTAAGGTAAAAATAATGTTTTAATAATATGAGATGAACTTGAAACATGTCCTACCCTCATTGGATGTGCCATGGCCGACCAAGAAAATCCATGGGTCAACTTGGGGACCCCATGGAGCCACTTTAGTTAGAAAATGACATAAATACCTTTTATTTAATGTTAAAGTAAAAAAAATGACACAAACATGAAATGTTTTACTAAAACAATTTTTACATGGGGTTATACAAGTCATATTTTTGACAATAAATATTCATTGGAAATATAAAAATATTTCCTACAACATAGTATTTTTTTATAATTTTTAGACATTAAATAAATTAAATTATTTATGACATCATTATGATGCAGCGATGACCTCATTATTTAACGATTTTAATAAAATGAAAAGATAATATACAATCAAAGGCTTACACTTGTCCAAAGACTATTGGATGGGTAGATCTCAAACCCTTATCACCTTATCCACGAATTATATAAGTGTGGGACCTTTAGAATCCGAAAATCATTGTATAATAATGTAAAATTTCCTTACTTTCCAAGAGTGCCCCTCCTCTCCTCTTATAAAAGGCCCCCACCTCTACCACCTCATTCACACTTTCAAACCATTTGGCTCGGCCAACCTCTACCCAAATACTCTCCCAACTTCCCCCTCTTACTCCTAGAAGCCTCACTTTGGGAAGAACTCTTCCCAAGGAAGCCTTTGGCTCAAATCAAAAAGAGTTACCCGATTTTAAGGTAATGTCTTCTCTAATGTTGTTTTGTTTTATTTTTCTTCTCCAACCCCCTAAACAATTTTTATTCATTTATTTTGTAACAACACCAGTATCCTCAATATACTAGTATGTTGTTATAATGATTATTCGAGATACACTTACACACACCTACATCTAATGGTTAAAGAACATACGGTTTCTGTGGATGGCGAATTTCTGCCTTACGAAACGATGATTGTTCAACACTCATATAACACCTTCAAAGGTGTCCATTAAGATGTCACTATATTTATAAATGATATATAATATGTTTATGTTTTACTTAAGGTTCTGTATTTTTAATTTATGGCATACCTTTATTGTTTCCATTATGGGTAAACGCGATATTTTCATTTTAGGAAGTGCGGACTACCGCCCCCTCAAAGTAATGTGAATCGTTAATGCCATATGTGGGATGTATAAAGGATGGAGTAAATGATATTATATATGATATTATATTGGAACTAAATTATACCTTTATATAATTATTATTTCATTCCATACGAAATAGAAATGAAAGTAGCGTTCATGCGTGCGTACGGCTTACCGTCTCCATGAACGGTACATTTCATTTCTTACCTCTAAACATTATGGAATATTATAAATGCATGTATATACTGGATATATATGAGATATATGATATCTATATCATGAATATAATTCTGGATATAATGGATATATCACCACATGAAAAACTTGTAATTATAAGAATGTTATTTTTGACTCAAGTACCTAAGATCGACAAAATGACCGTTATAAACTTAAATGATTACATAATGTTCATAACATGGTAATAAGGGATATAAATGGAATAATGAACATGAAAAAGGTTCTTAAGTAAATAGGAATTAAATCTAGTTTATTATTTAGGAGGTTAAAGAACGGTCGAGTCAGGACAGGACGCAAGGTAAGGGAACTTCTTAACCCAATTTCCATTCTTTGGGTTAATCTCCTACTTTCAAATTATGTCATGATATTATTATGTCCTATTTTGTATTTTTACTTTCTTCATGTGTACCTATAGTGAATACACATAATAGATCTATTTTATGTTAAAAATGATCTTTTTAAGGACTTTGTCTCAATCTCCTTTCATTGAGGCATATTTGGTTTTATACACAACTTTCTTTTATACGGTGTATAGACCCCTTTGACTTTTACGTTTATTCAAAAGGAATCTTTTTTATACGAAGCGTTTTACTAAACGAAAAAAAGGGAATGTTTTCCTTTCCGTACTTATGCGGCAACAACGACTTCTCCACCGCCGTGACCATTATTTGAGTTTCGGCTTCCTCTACAAGCCATCATTTGTTTTAATGAAAAATAAATACAAAGTTTTAACTTGATTTTATTTTGGTATTGAAAATGGTTTTGAAAGCGTTTTTATTATATCAATGTGTTGTATTGACATGTTGTGTTTGAAATGTGGAAATGTTATGTTTCCTTTATGCATGTTTTATGTGATACGATTATGTTATGGTTTATGATATGTTTAAACGTATTCATATGAGGAATGCATTGGACTTAATAAGTGACAGGTGGAGCCCGCTATAGCTCCTCGATGCATCGGCAGGTCTCATGAGACAAACTAGTTTCTTGGCACGAGGCCTTGACAAAATCTTATTTGTGGTCTTGGCACGAAGCCTTGACTATGTGGTTATGATAGTCTGGCATTATGCATTCCATCATTATGAAAGTGGTTATTGATATTTCATGTGATTATTCGACCAGTAGAATATACATGTGAAGAATTAAATGGAATTATCTCATTTTACTTTTGCCATATTATGTTGATGTTCAAGTTTAAAAGGCTTTTGTTTTAGTCATACATTGCCTTAAATGTTTATGTTTATTTATGAAAGCTTCTGCAATATTGTTATCCTTACTGAGCATCTGAGCTCACCCCTTTCAATGTTTTAATATTTTCCAGGATGTGAAGAAGTATTTTATGAATGACCTGCAGGGATAGTCAGAAGAGGATATGAGTGTGGACTATGGAGACTTTGTTATTGTAGTTTTTCACCTTATGATGTAATGTAACATTTATGAATGTATCTAGTGTTTCCAAGGCTACTAAACTATTCGGTCTTTCGAGACTTGATATTTTGTGATCATGCCAATGTTACGAAGTAATGCACCGACTCCGAGTAGCTGGGGTCGGGACGTTACAGTTGGTATCAGAGGCAGTTTAGTACTAACCTTTCAAGCTAGATTTAGATAAACTCTGATTAGAGCACATAGCCCGAAGATAGACTTTGAGGATTATTATAGAAGAACTTCCTATAATTTTGGTATTATAGAGACTTTGTGAGTTTTCCGAGCAATATATCCCTGTCTGGATACAAGCAGGTAGAGGCGGCTCTGGCACAGATGTACCTAGGGGTAAAACCCGAAAACACCGCTTTGAGCTAGACTCGAACGGGAACTGGTGCACGAAAATGGGCCTTGCTGCACTCTTGGTTACGACACTCCCGGGGAATATGCTTAGGATAATTCTCGTTTTCTTTACAAACCACTATGAAGGGTTATGATTATATACTTTCTCAAAGAAAACATTTTTATGATTATGGATTATATCCATAAATAGTTCAATTTATGTTAAGTATTTTATAAGTATGGAATTATGTATTTTAATTCCTAAACTAATCTAGTTTATGCCATTGTTTAGAAATGGCGCCTAGTGGAAGGAATGGAAACCGTATCAATGCACGCACTCCGTGTAGGGATTGCCCTCCTGCTCAAGATAATTATTGTGGATCTGGAGATACAACTGGTGCTGATCAACTTATTACCATACTGGGACAACTCACTCAGGTTATGAATAATAACCTTACTCATATGGAGCACCCTGATCCGCAACGTGGAGGATCAATGTTAGACTGCTTCATGAGGCAAAAACCACCAACATTTAATGGGGTTACAAATCCGTTAGTAGCTGAGCAATGGATAAACTCCTTAGAGAAAATATTCCATGCCTTGGGGAGTAGCGAAAGGGAGAAGGTTATCATGGCAGTTTACCGCCTCACTGGAGATGTCGATCAATAGTGGTCATTGATTCAAAATACAAAGGAATATGATGACGTATCGAATATGGAATAGAGGGAGTTCAAAGAGCTTTTCTTAGAAAAATACTTTCCTCATGACCATCGAGCAGATATGGAAAGACAATTTCTGAGTCTGAGACAAAAGGAGGATGAGAATGTCGCAAAGTATGAGGCCAACTTTACAAGGTTGGTGAGGTATGCTGCAGATTATATATGTAACCCAAGAGGTAAGATTGATCGTTTCTTTGATGGGTTAAAACCATTTCTCCATAGAGCTTTAGTATCACAATCTTTCTCGACATACGAAGATATTGTCTCATGTGCTATCAAGACAGAAAAGGAATTCTCTGAGTCATATGACAACAAAGTAAAGCAAGAGAAGAAGAGAACGGTGGAACAAGAGACAGATAAAGGGAAAAAGGGAAAGAAGGATTTTCCATTATGTGATAATTGTGGGAAGAATCACCCTGGTACTTGCCTAAAAGGAATGGGAGTTTGTTATAAATGTGGAGAAAAAGGTCACCAGGTGCGTGATTACAGGGGAAAGAAAGAGGCTATCAATGTTGAATGCTATAATTGTAGAGAGATGGGACATTATGCAAATGGATGTCCTAAGCGTTAGGGAAACTTACCTCAGAAAAGGCCAAGGGATCAAGGACAATCTTATGCTGTGACTACAGTTGAAGTGAAATAATTAATGTATTGGTGCTTTTGGACTCAAGGATTATATTCTGGTTATAATAATAATGTGACATATATAAGGATTGTACTACAGTACTTGTTTTTTTTTCATTAAGGTTTTAATATGATGAAGGTAATCATATTTTTAGTATGTGAAAATAAGAGAAACTTTACATTGTTTGGGGAATCTGATGTTACAATTGATTTTGGAATTAAGAGACCTTTTAGAGAAAGTCTGGACAGAGGTATTTTCGATAACTATAAAGGTTGGAGTGGACTAAGTTGATCTTTGGATAGTATTGTTAAAGGTTAAAAAATTTATGAAGATTATTTTTGGAATATTATAATACTATAGTTTTAGGAAAAGGACAACCTGCAGGGTGGGGCATAACCGTCGCATCGGACAAAGCTGCAGGAATCGAACCCATAACCATAGTGCGACAGGCCTTTATTTCCTACCACTAGCCTACAGGAAGTCCCTGGTTATTACAAAATAATTTTACTAATCTAAATGGTATGTGTTAACATTTGGAACCTTATACAATTAGGATAAGTATAATATTTTTGAGTTCTATTATCTTTTTGAGTGAAAGATGAGTTGAAGGTTGAAACTCTAATTGTCAAGCATAAATATATATATACCTATCTCTTATTCAATGAATAAATTAATTCTTAAACTTTAGTAAAGGGATATTAAAAAAAAAATGTGTTATCCTAATACCTTATGTCTTGTTGAACTGATGATAATTTAAATCAACATAGATTGAAGGCTTTGAGGCCCTCAATTTGACAGTTGATTGTGATTGATGACCTCAATCACTCCCTACAAATATTTACGTTTTTCCTCCAATTATATGTCTCTAATTTCCACCAATGTTCTCCTAATCGAGATCATAATTGGGTGGTGACTTTTTCATTTCCCTTTCCCTCTTATTAAGGCTAAATTTTATTAATCTTATTTCCGATGTGGGTTTTCCACAAAGGTATTTTATCTTTTCAACCTTTTATTTTCAAAGAAAAATTTCAAATTGCGAGGACGCAATTTATTGAAGGAGGGGAGAATGTAACACCCCGAGCTTCCACGATACGCTTCTCATTCAATAATGCAATAGCTTGCATTGTACGCAACTTCGAGTTCTAAAACACCGCGACTAATCAAAGTAGTCGTTATGAATAGTAATACCCACTTTTTAAAATTATGGAAATCTTATATTTCAATATGGACTTCATTTTTGTATTCGTAATATTGAAATTACCCTAAGTTGAATTTTTTTGTAATTTTCTGAGAACTTCTAATTTTTTATGAATAGTGAAAAATACTTAAATCAACTTTTTTAATCAAAATAATTTATTATGATAAATTATAATATTTAGTAGTTTTAAAGTATAATTAGAATATATTTTTACCATTTTATCCAATGGTGGTCATTAGAATTAATTTAACATTGAAATTGGACATAAACAATTGCCAATCTTTTGATATAAATTGTTTCTTAAAAACACGCAATTTGTTGTGACGGCGGGAATTAATTATAAAATTAATTAATGCAACTTATATGTTTGGAATTTTGTAAAATAGACATCAATTTTTAATTCGGAATATCAATTATAGCTTAGGGTGAAATTTTGGCATTGTTCTGAAAAACATCAATTTTTGATGAATAGTGAAACCACTAAGTGGTAGTTAAATAACAGATTTTTCGTTTAAATGAAATATTACCACTTCTGTGATTTGATTTTCAAAAATCCGACATACATGGTTGTCATTAATAAGTAAAATGTGGTTCAATGAGATTAAAATAATTTTTGGTGAATAGTAACTTTTAAGTTCTTAATCGCGATTAGAGGTAATTAGTGTAGTTTAAGGTAAAAATAATGTTTTAATAATATGAGATGAGCTTGAAACATGTCCTACCCTCATTTTATGTGCCATGTCCGACCAATACAATCCATGGGTCAACTTGGGGACCCCATGGAGCCACTTTAGTTAGAAAATGACATAAATACCTTTTATTTAATGTTAAAGTAAAAAAAATGACACAAACATGAAATGTTTTACTAAAATAATTTTTACATGGGGTTATACAAGTCATATTTTTGACTATAAATAGTCTTTGGAAATCTAAAAAGATTTCCTACAACATAGTATTTTTTTTATAATTTTTAGACATTAAATAAATTAAATTATTTATGACATCATTATGATGCAGCGATGACCTCATTATTTAACGATTTTAATAAAATGAAACGATAATGTACAATCCAAGTCTTACACTTGTCCAAAGACTATTGTATGGGTATATTTCGAACCCTTATCACCTTAGACACGAATTATATAAGTGGGGGACCTTTATAATCCAAAAAGCATTGTATAATAATGTAAAATTTCCTTACTTTCCAAGAGTGCCCCTCCTCTCCTCTTATAAAAGGCCCCCACCTCTACCACCTCATTCACACTTTCAAACCATTTGGCTCAGCCAACCTCTGCCCAAATACTCTCCCAACTTCCCCCTCAACTCCTAGAATCCTCACTTTGGGAAGAACTCTTCCCAAGGAAGCCTTTGGCTCAAATCAAAAAGAGTTACCCGATTTTAAGGTAATGTCTTCTCTAATGTTGTTTTGTTTTATTTTTCTTCTCCAACCCCCTAAACACTTTTTATTCATTTATTTTGTAACAACACCAGTATCCTAAATATAATATTATGTTGTTATAATGATTATCAGAGCTACACTTACACACACCTATATCTAATGGTTAAAGAACATACTGTTTCTGTGGATGGCGAATTTCTGCCTCACGAAACGATGATTGTTCAACACTTATATAACACCTTCAAAGGTGGCCATTAAGATGTCACTATACTTATAAATGATATATAATATGTTTATGTTTTACTTAAGGTTCTGTATTTTTCATTTATGACATACCTTTATTGTTTCCATTATGGGTAAACGCGATATTTTCATTTTAGGAAGTGCGGACTACCGCCCCCTCAAAGTGATGTGAATCGTTAATGCCATATGTGGGATGTATAAAGGATGGAGTAAATGATATTATATATGATATTATACTGGAACTATATTATACCTTTATATAATTATGATTTCATTCCATACGAAATAGAAATGAAAGTAGCGTTCATGCGTCCGTATGGCTTACCGTCTCCATGAACGGTGCATTTCATTTCTTAAGTCTAAACGTTATGGAATATTATAAATGCATGTATATACTGGATATATATGAGATATATGATATCTATATCATGAATATAATTCTGGATGTAATGGATATATCACCACATGAACAACTTGTAATTATAAGAATGTTATTTTTGACTCAAGTACCTAAGATCGACAAAATGACCGTTATAAACTTAAATGATTACATAATGTTCATAACATGGTAATAAGGGATATAAAAGGAATAATGAACATGAAAAAGGTTCTTAAGTAAATAGGAATTAACTCTAGTTTATTATTCAGGAGGTTAAAGAACGGTCGAGTCAGGACAGGACGCAAGGTAAGGGAACTTCTTAACCCAATTTCCATTCTTTGGGTTAATCTCCTACTTTCAAATTATGTCATGATATTATTATGTCCTATTTTGAATTTTTACTTTATTCATGTGTACCTATATTGAATACACATAATAGATCTATTTTATTTTAAAAATGATCTTTTTAAGGACTTTGTCTCAATCTCCTTTCATTGAGGCATATTTGGTTTTATACACAACTTTCTTTTATACGGTGTATAAACCCCTTTGACATTTACGTTTATTCAAAAGGAATATTTTTTATATGAAGAGTTTTACTAAATGACAAAAAGGGAATGTTTTCCTTTCCGTACTTATGCGGCGACAACGACTTCTCCGCTGCCGTGACCATTATTTGAGTTTCGGCTTCCTCTACAAGCCATCATTTTTTTTAATGAAAAATAAATACAAAGTTTTAACTTGCTTTTATTTTGGTATTGAAAATGGTTTTGAAAGCATTTTTATTATATCAATGTGTTGTATTGACATCTTGTGATTGAAATTTGGAAATGTTATGTTTCCATTATGCATGTTTTATGTGATACGATTATGTTATGGTTTATGATATGTTTAAACCTATTCATATGAGGAATGCATTGGACTTAATAAGTGACGGGTGGAGCCCGCTATAGCTCCTCGATGCATCGGCAGGTCTCATGAGACAAACTAGTGTCTTGGCACGAGGCCTTGACAAAATCTTATTTGTGGTCTTGGCATGAGGCATTGACTACGTGGTTATGATAGTCTGGCATTATGCATTCCATCATTATGAAAGTGGTTATTGATATTGCATGTGATTATTCGACCAGTAGAATATCCCTGTGAAGAAGTAAATGGAATTATCTCATTTTACTTTTTCCATATTATGTTTATGTTCAAGTTTAAAAGGATTTTGTTTTAGTCATACATTGCCTTAAATGTTTATGTTTATTTATGAAAGCTTCCGCAATATTGTTATCCTTACTGAGTATCTGAGCTCACCCCTTTAAATGTTTTAATATTTTCCAGGATGTGAAAAGTATTTTATGAATGACCTGCAGGGATAGTCAGAAGAGGATATGAGTGTGGACTATGGAGAATTTGTTATTGTAGTTTTTCACCTTATGATGTAATGTAACATTTATGAATGTATCTAGTGTTTCCAAGGCTACTAAACTAATCGGTATTTCGATACTTGATCTTTTGTGATCATGCCAATGTTACGAAGTAATGCACCGACTCCGGGTAGCTGGGGTCGGGGCGTTATAGATATACTCTGTTCTAGTCCATTTCACAGGCCTAGGTTCAACTATATTGATCTCCTAGGATCTAGGTAGGTGGTTTGTTTCCTTACATTGAATGTCTATGAATTTTTGGTGCAAAAGTGCCAGATACCCATTTATCGGGTATCTCCGGTTAGGGTTTTGATCCTACATTATTATCTGCCTTAGACTTCTTGTATGCTTGTGGATGGTATATGAATAATTATTTCTTGTTAGCACGTTTGAGGATCACCCCATGGGTGTTTCCCTTGTTTTGGTTGTTTATCCCCATTTGCCTTAGGTTGCCTGTGAGGCAGACCTTGTTGCATTATTGTATGCCTTAATATAATTGATTGCATGTATTACCTACAGTTTATATGGTTTTGATGCATTGTAGATATTATCCAAGTAGTTTTTGAACTTACTTCGGGCTGCTGATAGTCGATTACGCACAACTGGACTGGTCAGGGCTGTGTGAACCTGGTGCGGTAGACTAAAGAGGGAATTGACGATTAAGGGCTTCCCTAGAGAGTCAGTTATAAATTAGTATCATTTGTAGGACCAATGGGAATTGGAATTTGTGCTTCCTCAGAGTGTCCTTAGTTACGTATCGAGACTATAGGCAGAATTATATGTAAGTTCTTCCTCAGAGAGTCAATAGCTATTGTTACCAGACTGCAGGGGAATTGACGGTGAGAGCTTCCCAGAGTGTCTGTGCCTTTGTATGATTACTTGACTTGAGGGGTCTTCCAGTATGATCCACCCATAGAGTCAATGTGAATATTGTTTGGATGGTTGTAATGAGTCTACCAAGCCAAATAACAAGCTTGGGTTTTAAACTGCTTGGGTTTAGGTAGTCTGCTGAGATACCTGTTGTGTTACTTGCTATGCCTTGGGAATATAAAGCTATTTGCTAGATTCCTTGGTTGATACTTAAATGATTTAATTAAATTAATAAATAAATTTAAGTAGATATTTTTAGGATTTTTTACTTTAGTGTGCTCCTATTTCTCTACTGCATTTATTTCCTTTACTTTTTCTATATTGCTCACTGATAGTAGGGCACAGATCTTGTGGTGGTTGCCTACTGGGATTAGTCTCACACCCTGTTTGGGTCCTACTTTTCAGCCCAAACAGGTTATATGGTTGCAGGTGTGGATAGGGATTGTGGGCCTTCTACTTCAGGTACATGATTTCTGGTTGGATCTGGAGAGCATAGGACCGAGCTTAGGCTTGTGATGCTGCTGGAGTTGTTGTTTACTTTTAGTACTTTGACTCTTGGTTGTATTTCAGCACACTTTTGTGTTTTCTGCTTTCTTAGATACTTGTTCCTGCTGCATCATTATCATCATTACTATATATTCATTGCTTCCTTTATTTAGTTCCAGTTGTTGTGTGCTATTTACTGCTTCCGCTATTGACTGTTATTTCCTTTCCCTTGTATACCTTACCAAATGAGGGCATAGTTTCCCCAATGACTCACCAAGGCCCTCACTGCTAGTCGGCAGCCTCTAGCATTTGGGGAAATGCGCTTTAGGTCATGTGGAAAACTGGGTACGGGGCACTAGTTGAGTGGCTTAGGATTTGGTTTGTTACATATATGGTGTAGAAGGCCCCCTTCCCACACTCTAGCTCTGCTTAGCTGCTCCCTCAGCACCAGCATGTCACTACTTCTTGAAGAACTTTTTTAGGTGCCCTGTCTTGCTGCTAGACGTAACTCCACGGGTGGTTGAGGAAAATGTGTGTGATAGTGTCCCAGCCTACCACATTGGTGGAAAATCACATGAGTATGGTCTGGTGCAACTATTCCTCCTAACTTTCCCCCTTGATTTCCACTATCTTGACTAAGGTTCTCATAACGGCACTTTCTGTTCTCAGAAGGAACACTCCCTAGTTGTCTAGTAATAGCTACATGTCCAGTACTGGAAGCCTCCTTCAAGTTCCCCTCTAAAATTAGAGCCTGATTCAACACTTATAATAACTTTTTCAACATAAATATATTCACCTAGAACTTTATCTCACACTTAAGTTCTTCCTGAAAACATTTTTATGAAGAAGCCTCATCTTCTACCAATGCTGGAGAAAAACACTATAAATATGTGAAACGTTCATCAAAATCCATTATGGACATGCTTCCCTAGGTCAGATACATAAACTCTAAAGCTTTATCTTATCTCAGTGTTTCTGGATAGAAGTGTATTGAGAAAATTTTGTTTTCAACAACACTCTATTTTATTAAGGGGAGATCATTGATAATAATACTCTATCTCTTTATGGTGTTTTTGATGTTCACAAATACCCATATTTTTTATTCTAATGATTTTATTTTGAGTATATTTTGGGAAATTAATATTCTTTATTTCTATATATTGGAATAATATTAAAGCATCTAATCTATGTGGAATATTTGACAAAGTGTTCGGAAATAATTTTAGCATGTTCTGGAAACAATGTTCATGCTCTACTTGTTCAGAAATCACTTTCACGTATTCTGGAAACATTGTTCATACCCTACGTTGAGGAGTGTAGCGTAAGGATGCAATCTGTCATTTACTTTATGGCATATTAGAAAAGTATGGTTAGGAAACCATACGTTATAGACAAAATTATGGAAGAAGAACCCTACGTTTGGAAGGAACCTCACATTCGGGATATCAAAAAAGTACGGAAGAAGAACCCCACATTAATATGGAATGTTATGTTCATTTCTCAAAAGTATGGTTCATCAACCTTACTTTTGAAAACAACCTTATGTTTTATCCAAAAGTATGGATCATATACCTTACATTTAGAATCTGATAAAAGTAAGGATCATCAAACATACTTTTATATTGAATCTTACGGATCATGTATCTTTTGTTTTGCTAAAAAGGAATGTATGGATATTGTACCGTACATTTGAGAGTTGAAGAGAAAAGTAAGGTTTATCAACCTTAAATTGTGAACCGTGCATTATCAACCTTATGTTATGAAACTTACATTGTGAACCATATATTGTGAACCTTAGGTTCAGAAAAATAATGCTATGTAGTTCAACCCTACGTTTTGCGTCAGAGATTTAAATTTCAACTTTATTGAGAAACAGTCTTTATGCAAATTATTAGGCTGATTTCATGAAAAATTAAAAGCCCAATTTTAAAGAATGTCTTTGACTGATTCAAATCCATTTATTTTTTATTAAAAGGATTGATTTAAGAGGATCTTTTCATGTAGAATATTCAGCGGAGTTACGACTACTCTGTTATTCAAACATTTGAATATCGCGATTCTAATGGTGACTTTGGTGGATCTAATTTTTTTAAGGAAAATTCTTGTCATTATTATGTATATATCTGGGATATTTAGTATTAAAAAGTGAGGGAGAATCATCAATAAAATATATAACTAGCTCTTGAGTTCTTCATGACTACAGTTTTACAGAGTCATTCATGATTTACAGATCTAATGTTACAAGGAACCACAAACTCTGCCTTTTCTGAAGAAGAAGAAATACATTGAATATTCATTGATTCTACATCAATTATCTATTGTGAATATAATATTGTTGAATTTGATAAATTCATTTCAAGATCTACTACAACCGGATCATCTCAGAACTACTTCTACCTAAAGATTATTCTTTCATAAGATGACGATCCATCAACTGTCAGTTGCATGCTGTTGTAACTGTGAAGATCATCTAGAAAGTATTTTAAGTAAAATACTATTTTTATTTTGAGTAACTGGATTGTCGTACTAAGATGTGTATTCAGTTATTTGTATGAACTAGAAGGATGTGTTTTTAGCCTTAACTTGTAAAGGTGTTAACTACCTACTCTCAATTGTGGACGGTCTATTGATAAGAGGACCAGATAGTGAAAATCATCATGATCGTGGAGTAGAGCATTGGTGGAGTGGACTAGGGGCCTTCTATTCCCCGAACCACTATACATACTTTCATTCTTTAACTGTTTATTTTCCGATGCATAAAAAACCTGATAAAGAAAAAAGGCCAAACTCAGGCTTCATCGCGATTCATGAATAATTTTTAAAAGACACAATTCACCCCCCCCCCTCTAGTGCATATTTGGTATAACCCAATCAAACAATTCGTATCAAAGTAGGAGCTTTCGTCAAACCTATAACAAGATGAATGTTTCTGAATTATACAGAGTACAATGGCTGATACACGAGAGGGTATGTCAATGGTTAGAGATCCCTACTTCAATGGTAAAAATTATGGATGCAGGAAATCAAGGATGATCATTTACTTAAAGAACCTTCGATACAAAGTCTACTCAAAAATTATAACTCCCTATGTGATTCCAGAGAAACTTGAAACATGGAGTGCTAATACAAAAATAGAGTACGACATAAACTCGAAAGATATGAATTCTATCATCTATGGTCTTGTACCAGATGAATTCAAAAGAGTATATCAGTGCCCGACTACTTATGAAATGTGGCAGACAATTGCAGTTTCTTATGAAGGAACTGACAATGTCAGAAAGATTATGTATGCCAGATCTAAATTGAAATTCGACACATTCAGAATGTTTGAAGGAGAAAGCATCACCCAGATGAATGAAAGACTTACAGAAATTGTTAATAACATCACAACCTTGGGAGATCCTTTAAAACAAGGAGATCAAACCCTAAAAGTATAGAGAGCACTACCACCTAGATGTAATGGGATATCAGTGGGTATTAGATTATCATTAATAGTAAAAGATCTAAATATGAGAGAATTAATTGGAACTCTGATGATGTATGATGATGAGATGTGAGATGAATAAAATAAGAATAAAGTATTTATCAAGAGAGAAAATACTGATTTGAAAGTAACATCTCTGAAGAAGAGCACAAATATGAATAAAGAAATCAAAATGAAATCAGAGAATTCTGATTCATCTAATTCAGATATATAATTGGCATAAAAATCTAGAAAGTTCAGTAAATTCTACAGAAAGAAGAAGGGATTCAGAAAATCCTTTAAAAAGGATGAAAAAGAACCAAGGGAAGTCAGATGCTATGAATGCAAGAAGATGGGTCACATTAGACTTGACTGTCCTAAATTAAAATGAGAAAAGAAAAAGAAAATTTTCAAAAAAATTATTATGAGAAGGAAGTAAAAAAGAGAAATGAAAGCTACTTGGAGTGTTTATTAAGACTCTATCAGCTCATCGAATTCTGACTCAAAAAAAGAAGAATAAAATCTAAAATAAAATATGTGATTTACGATAGAAGTTGGTGAGGTATAATCTTATTACTCATCTGATTCTGATTCTAGTTCTAGTTGTTCAAATAATAAAATTGCAGCCTACTGCAACATGCTGGAAGAAAAATATGATTCCTTATTTAAGAAGCATAAATCATTGAAAAATATTCACACTGCAGTTTTAGGAGAAAGAGACACTCTGCTAAAACAACATCAAGAGTTAATTGAAAAATATAACTCATCAAACATAAATTGTACAGATAATGAAACTAAAATAAAAACACTACAAACAGAAGTAGAAACATAAAAAAGTAAAGATCTTGTTTTTAAAAAAGTAGAAAATACACTAAATGAAATTCTTGGAAAGGATGTGATTAAAAAGGAAATATATGGAATAGGTAGTAAAGGTGAGAGACACAAACTGTATAAGAACTATTTTTTTCCAAGTACAAAAGGTAAAATTTTCAAATACTGTGGAACAAAAGGTCACATATCTAAAAACTATTATTTAAGGTAACCGTAAATAAGTGGGATTAATAAATCCTTTATTGAAAATAGTTTATATGATTCTGTTGATTATAGAAAAACAATGTAAGTCTGAATTCCTGGGACTTTTTTGGCTAACACTACTGGACCCAACAAAATATGGGTACCAAAACAAACCTTTGTTTAAATTCCATTGCCAGAAGCAGGTCACAGAAGCCAAACCGAAATATGGTATATAGACAGTGGTTTCTCTAAGCATATTAGTGGGAATTCATCGATCATTAAAACATTAACTCAAAAGGATCGAGAATTAGTCACATTTGTTGACAATTCAAAAGGTAAAATTATTGGCATTGGAACTGTTGGAGATCCAGAAACTGTCTCAATTAATAAATTAATCTATGTACAAGGATTGAAGAAAAACCTGATAAGTATCTCTCAACTCTGTGATGATGGTTATTTTGTTTATTTTTCTAACAAATATTGTTCTTTTTTAAGATAAATTTCTTAAATTTAGAGCACTCAGAACTGATAATGTTTATACCCTCTACTTAAATTATTTGTGTAAAAAAAATTAAACTACTTAACTGTTAAGATAAATCAATCATGGATCTAGTATAGAAGCCTTGTACATTACAATTACATAAGTTATATAAGAAAAAATTAGTTTCTAATTTTCCTAGTCTCAACTTTGAAAGTGATAAATTCTATGATTCATGTTAACTTGGCAAGCACCACAAATCATCCTTCAAATCTGTTAACCAAATTGCTACATCTAAACCTCTAGAACATATCCATATGGATTTTTTTGGACCTTCAGGAATAGAAAGCTTATATGGTAAATTATATGTATATGTTTTAGTTGATTACTATTCTAGATTTTCTTGGATTTATTTTCTAAAATCTAAAAATGAAGCTTTTACTATATTTTAAAGTTTTTTTCAAAGCTGTCCAAAATGAAAAAGGTTTTAAATTAATTTCATTATGAAGTGATCGTGGTAGAGAATCTGAGAATCTAGAATTTAATTCCTTTTGATCAAATATGGGTATTAAACACCCTTTCTCTATACCAAAAACACCTCAACAAAATGGAATTGTTGAAAGAAGAAATAGGACTATTCAAGAAATGGCTAGGACTATGCTAAATGAGTACAGTCTTTCAACCTATTTTTGGACAGAAGCTATATGTACAACCTGCTATATAATGAATAGAGTTTTAATTAGACCAATTTTTAAAAATACACCCTATGAAATATGGAATAATAGAAAACATAAATTAAATTACATTAATATTTTTGGATGTAAGGTTTACACCTTAAACACCAAGGAAAATCTTGGTAAGTTTGATCAAAAATATGATGAAGACATTTTCGTAGGATATTCTACACCTTCCAAAGCTTATAGAGTTTTTAGTAAAAATCAAGGATTGTTGAAGAATCAGTTCATGTAAAATTTGAGGAATCTGATCCCTTTAAGAAAGGGAAAGACTAAATTGATGAATCTGACTCTAATGATGACATGATACTTGAGAACTTAAAAGATTATTTTGAAAAATATTTAAATGAAATTCAGTCAAGTTCATAAGAACATGACATTGAAGAACCCAATAGTGTACTACCTAGATATTCTAGAACCCTAAAGAATCACCCTTTAGAAACTATTATAGGATATCTAGACACTGGAATAAAAACTAGAGGAAATGTAGGAAATATTTTTCAATTCTCTACCTTTCTATCCCCATTAGAACCTAAGACATTAGAAGAAGCCTTAGTTGATTAAAGTTGGATGATAGAAATATAAGAAGAACTAAACTAGTTTAAGAGAAATGAAGCTTGGAATTTAGTTGAAAGATCTCACAACTATCCAATTATAGGAACAAATTGGGTATTTAGAAATAAACAATATGATCAAGGAATAATAACTAGAAATAAAGAAATACTAGTAGCTAAATGAAACAATCAGAAATAATGTATAGATTATGATGAGAGCTTTGCACCTGTATCTAGATTATAATCTATTAAAATCTTTTTAGCCTATACATCTAAAATGAACTTTAAATTATTTCAGATGGATGTTAAGACTACCTTTTTAAATTTTTACTTATTGGAAGAAGTTTATGTTGAGCAACCTCCTGGTTTGGAAAATTCACAAAAACCAGATTTTGTTTTTAAACTTACTAAATCTCTTTATGGCCTTAAACAAGCACCTAGATCTTGGTATGAAATATTAAGTTCTTTTCTTTTGAAAAATGATTTTACTGTTGGGATGTGTTTCCGACACTTTCGTCGGGGCACATGCATCCGTCACATAGAGGACGTGCTGTCGGTGCCCCGCATTCCCGCTTTCCAAAGGCGGGTGGAATCCACTCTTTATTCAGGGACGTCTTCTCCTTGATTGAAATAGGATGATGGGATGTCGGTTCTTCCTTCTGTGGATTCCTCCTCGGAGCTCGTCACCTAGTTCGGGTCTCCCTAATATATTTAAAACGTGGTTCGTGAAGCTCTTCTCGGTGCCATATCTTCATGGAAACCAGTTAATTAAGCCGCTTCTGTCAAGACCTTCCAAGGGTTTTGGTCAGGGCAGCATCCTTCGGTTAGGAGAGTAGTCGCGTTGGGGAATCACTGGCGTATCTTGATGTTGGGGAATTGGCATGTCTGTCTTATGTCCCTTATCATAGGGCTTCTCGAGGGCACGGAAGCCCGAGGAATCCCACATCAAACACGGGGAATTGTATGTCGTAGGCATGTATATGAGGTTTTCCTCAGCTTCCCATGTTTAACATGGGGCATGCCGCAAGTTTAACGTCCAATGGAGACGGATCGGACAAATCGGAACACTAGCTAGAGTGGATCAGATTGAAGAACCCTTTGGAGGGAACACCGATGTTGGAGCCAGTACGTGGGCAACTTCCCAAATGTTGTGGAAAGGAATGAAGTGTCATGATCCCACCAGGATGTGGAGGCACTGGTAAGAATCAAGATGGACGATAGTCTTGGGCTTGAGCCTCGAAGAGGTTTCCTACGTATCGTCGTGGCAGGGAATCAAAGTACGTGTAGTTTGAAGGAATTATGGGACACCTGAGAAGGTGACCCGTGAGAATGGACATGTGGATGGGACCCAGAGGAAGTGGAACCTCTGGGTTAAGGCATGAGCTTCTCGAGAAATATGGGCTGGAGGGAAAGATCGGGAGGGGGCATAGGTTTCGGGCTTGAACCTCATGGAGGTTTCCTACGTATCTTTGTGGTGGGGAATCAAAGTCTCCGTAGTTCAGGTGGCTAATACAGTTTAACTTCATGTGGGATGAGAATGGGTTTACACCCTGAGGCGGCCCATGTTGACGGAAAACTGACATGAATGGGGACCTGAGGTCCAGATGTATTGGGGCTTACACTCTAAGGCAGCCCAAGGTGGAAATGGGGCTGGCACACCATCATGGAGACGGTTGGGGCCGGTGGTTTGTCGGGCTTGAACCTCAGGGAGGCTTCCTATGTACCATGCCTTAGCATGGATCAAAGTCCTCTTAGTTCAGGTGTATGGGGATTACGCTCTGAGATGGCCCATGGTGGTGGGGCTTGAACCTCATGGAGGCTTCCTACGTACCATGCATTATCACGGATCAAAGTCCCAATAGTTCAGGTGAGATGGGGCTTATGCTCTGAGACGGCCCATGGTGGTAGGGCTTGAACCTCGTGGAGGCTTACTATATACCATGCCTTAGCATGGATCAAAGTCCCCATAGTTCGAGTGGATGAGATGGGTCTTACGCTCTGAGACGGCCTGTGGTGGTGGGGATTGAACCTTGTGGAGGCTTCATATGTACCATGCCTTATCACGGATCAAAGTCCCCGTAGTTCAGGATGGATGGGGATTACACTCTAAGATGTCCCATGGTGGTGGGGCTTGAACCTCGTGGAGGCTTCCTACGTACCATGCCTTTGCATGGATCAAAGTCCCCGTAGTTCGGGTATAAAGTTTAACGTCATACTGGATGGGGGAATTTGGGGCTTACGCACTAAGGTGGCACATGGTGGGTCATGGTCGGTGCTCAATCTAAGCTCATGGGAGTCATGATCAGTGTGAGAAACAAGAGGTTGCAGGGACCTGACGATCATGTCATGAAGGGTGCGTCCATGGGAAGGGAAGAGGGGCTTACGCGTTGAGCGGCCCATGGTGTCAGGACTTACTCTAGGATGGAGGCCCGTTGAGCGACAAAGAACGGCAGGAGAGGGATTTGGAACCTAGAAAGATAGGAGGGGCCCCATTCCCTATCATGCTCTCCGATGGCCTTGGCACCGAGGAAGTGAGGAGGAGCAGAGGTGCTCCCTCCTGCATGGAAGGCTAGGGGCTTACACCAAGGCAGATGCCCTTCCCCTTGGACAAAATCCACTCCAATAAATCTCCCCCTGTGAGGGATGAGACCACCATCCTCGTGGAGACGAGCGGGCATGGAGAATATCCGAGGCAGGGGGTACCCTGCGTGCGAGGCACGATGCCATGTCATAGTTTAACGTCATGTGTTAAGGATGAGGTATTTGGCAGTTTAATGTCCTGCAGCTCGGACGAGGTGGGTTGGCTCTGCTCCCCTAGGACTTACATAACCGTTTCCCTCTTCCCCTTGTAGAAGGGAAGGGATCGACAAGTCCATACTGAGGGGGTTTCATAGGGTGAACCATTGAGGGGTCCATGTTATCACGGCTATGCGAAGAAGCAATAGTCATTAGCATGCTTATGCAAAGAATCATGAGGCGAAGCAATGCAATGGGAAGGATTATCCAAGGGACCTTGAAGTTACTTCGTATGATCCAAGAAGGTTGTATGGGAAAACCATGAATGATATGAATGCCTAGGGTGCACGGGACACCTGTAGGTGGCACCCGGAAGGAGGGCATCGGGTACTCGCGCACAGGGGGGTGCCCGGGGAGCACCAATATGAAGGGAACCGAAGGATTGCGCATAGCCCTGGGGAAGCAAGAAATAAGGGGATCCTAGGGCAGAAAGCCCCGCGTTGGAGAGAAATAGATGTTGCCTTCGTGAGACAAAGGGGTTGAGTATTTGCATGACTTGAATGGATGGCACGCTAGGGGAAGAATTACGCACAGGCGGTGAGGTCCGCGCATAAGGACAGGGAGCGCATAAATATTATGTGCAACTGATGGGACTGCGCACAATGTAAGGAATTACGCATAGGGGGGCAGACCCCGATGGTTTGGAGTTTAGTCTAAGACAGAGGGATCTCGTACGAAGGTGGATCCCGGGGTGACTTGTCATGAAAAATAACCCTACCTGAAGGCCATATGGCACGCGTGCAGAAAGGAAATTACATGCACGAGAGGCGGTTCTAATTCTTCAACCATGAAAAGGAAGGGGGTCACATTCTATTTATAGGCACCCGGCAGTGCGGAATTAAGGGTTGCGTGCAATATTTGCGCGACCGATGCGGCGGCGTGATATATCAACCGTGTGGGGCACGGACGCAAAACTATTTCGCTCTGGAACTAGGACGTTTCGCGAATCCCAGTGCCTTCCACGTGGGACATGTTTTTTCATGAACTTCTCCATTTATTTCGTGCACCACTATCGGGCCCTCCAGACTGGGCCTCCAGGTCCAAATATGACTTCTCTTTTTCGTTTCAGAACTTTCTCCGAGACTTATGCACTTTTCAGTGTCTAAAAATTCCCCCCCTTAGAATTGGATCGGAAAGAGGTCGCAATGATCGGGTTCTGAGGGAAACACTAAAATGCAGGGACCGTGGGCCGCGGACACGCAAAAATTCATGTGGCACGCAAAACCCCAGTCAGGCGTGGAATCCTCTCTACACATGGGTGTGGAACCCCAGCTAATCCTATAAAAGATTTTTTGGGCCCCATTCTCTGTACGGTGTTTCTCGCGCGACAAGATTAGAGCTCTTGTGTACGAAATTTCTTCCATTCTAGTGCAAAAACTGCTTGGCTTCACGTAATACCACTGAGATTTAGTGGCCTTTTACGCACAAACCTGGTATTTTCTGCACCACACTCTGAGATTTCTCACAAGCTACTGATTTTGCATGCCCAACTCCCTGAATTCACACCAAAGTCCTAGATTTCACGCAACGCTTCCGAACACTTAGTTTGAAGAAGATGGCTGCAAACTAGGTCGATAAGGGGGAGGATGTTGCTCGCAGAGCTAAGATGGCTATGAACCTAGAGGTTTACGGCGCAAAGAGGGTGGTCTCCAATAACCACACCCTCTTCAACATGCTAACCCCCACCTAGAAATATTATTACTTATATGATAATATTCCATTGTGGAACTTCGGCATTCTGGAGGAAGTTCCCCTGCCGAGCTTTGAGGTTGATACCCTGCAGTCATGGGTGACCCGTGAAGACGACCTTCCTCGATACAACATCACCAAAAATGGTCGTCCAGCCAGAGAAACTAGGCACCTGGATGTTTATGTCCTGAATCCCTGGACCAGGACCATTGTCGGGGGTGATCCCGTTGCGGGGAGCTCACTGGCCCTCTATTCGAGCACTTTCCATCAGAGCATCACTGACGAAACCAAAGGCTGGATGCAGGACTGGGATCTGCGGTCCGAAGGCAACTTTACTAGTAATTGGGCATGGGAATATTGGGTCTTCCACACATGGGACCAATTTGGGGCTAAGCTGTGGCACATTGGTCTGTTCAAGGTGGTGTGGATATCGCAGTTCCACTTCTACAGGCAGCCTGAGCTTGGACCAGAGTTGTTCACTCGGTGGTCCCCTGACACCAAAACATTCCATATTCACCATGGGGAAGTTTTCATCAGTCTCTGGGACATCCACTTCATTGGAGGCATCCCTTTGTAGGGCCATCAATACGACGAGTTCCTCCCGTCGATGAATATCTGGGGTGACAGGTCTCGAACCCCCATACTGACGTGGCACCTGCTGGAGTTGGCCAAGGAGAGGCTGAAGTTCAAGGAATTCCTGAAGGACATTGCCTACAAGGATTGGTTCATCCTGTTCTTGTAGAATGACCCAGAGTTCAAGATTCCATGGCAGGGAAAGCGGTGTCCAACCGCGGTTCAGAGGAGCAAGAGCAGATGGGGTCCCTCCACACCTGGCTGCGCTTCCTGTCTTCTAGAGGGGCAGATTCTCAACGTCTTTATCTGATGGTTCATGAGTACATGGACAATAATATGTGGGAGAGTAGCCGGCGTGCCGATGTCATTAGGTTCCAGGAGGTTTTGGGGAGTACCCGGGCAGTTCTGAGGGTGGAGTAGGAGGTTTGACGCCTCGAAGAACAGGCGAAGGAGTATGAGGTGTTCATTGCGAAATGCTATAATCTTGTGGAGTAGTTGAGGGCCCAGCTGAAGAATGATCAAGATCCACTCATAGAAGCGAGTCATCAGGTGACCAAGCTCCAAGCTGAACCGGCGCAGGCACAGGCCAGGGCCAATGAACTATGCTTCGTAGCTGCTGATAAAGAAAGGGTTCTCAGGGGACGGGAGGCAGTCCTAGAGGCCACCGGCCAAAAGGTGGTGGATTTGGAGAGGTCTATCCTGGAATCCGACCCTTAGGGGCCCTATTTTGGCCACACCCATACACTTGTCCCACTTTACTTCTTTCTGTTCTTTCAAACTGTATGTATAAAAAAACTTACTTACTTGCCCCTTTTCTTAATATACTTGTCCCTCTAGCTTAACATGCTCAACCATAATCCTGAAATAAATAGAAATCCATCCCTAAGCACACATGTACTGTGAGAAAAAAAGGAGGCTCATACTACCACTTCTTTCTATTGTGGGTGCCTCGACTAGGCTTCAGGCATTCTAAATTTGAACCCGGATTCCCAAGGAGATGAGGGAGGCCCAACCAAAGGCAGAGGACCTCAGACCGATCGATGTATCATCTTCCCAACATGCCCTGGTGCACGAGTGAGTCAATTCCAAAGGTATTGGAATCAATCCGAACATAGGGAGATGAAAAATGTGAATCACGTTACCCAAATTCGGAACACTATGGGAGGGGCGTGACAATGGAGGATAGTTGTTGACCGTGGTGGAAACGCATCATCCATATCGCATTATCCTGAAATGGGGACAATAAATGAGGTATGACCACTGACCATGTTCGTAACACAGGGCCTAACTCAAAATCATTGATCAGTCTTCCAGAATGTTGGTCCAGGAAAGCAGGCGGACCATAGGTCAAGCATATATACTGTTAGGGGGTCCCTCCAAACATGACCAGTCTTATGGAACATTGGCCCAGGACAGCAAGCGGACCATGGTTCGAGCATCCATACTATAAGGGGGTCCCTTCAAACGTGAAAGAGGATGAAGATCCGAATAAAGGGGCACACGATGCATGTAAATTGAAGTGGTGGTTTGTTTTCATGGAATCCAACACTCCCAAGATTACACCACTGTGGTGGAAGTACATTAGGCAGACGCATGAATCCGGTCATGGATCATTCCTACTTTTGGATAGGACCTCTATGGTAAGGGAATCGTCGCTTCCCAATGTCATTATGGGGCATCCCAAATTGGTTTGGGGAAAATTACATGATCCCCAGAGAAGTCATGCCAAAGGGCCGACAGTGAGGAGGGACAGACTTGTGATTTCTGGGGCTGGACCCGAGACGAAGTGTCTGGGCGTTCCTACGTATCCCATAAGATTGGGAATCAAGCCGCACGTAGTTCTGGAAAGGGTATTAGTTTAAGGTCTTAGAACTCGGACCAAGGATGGGTAAATAGAGCAGGATACACATGGTAAGGTGGTTATGAAACCCGATGTGAATGAGGACATAAGCCCTACTTACCATGTGTTCCCCGGGGGAAGTGTTCCGATCAAGGGATCGAACCTGAAAGTTAGGTTGGGCCCGTGGGGAAGTTCTCGGGTGCTCATACGTATCTCATTAGTATGAGAATCAATCCATACATAGTTCTTGAAAAGTTCCATGACACGGTAAGGTACCAGTGAAAAGGATGAAAGGGGCGTCCAGGTCTAGCCCTCACTCCAAAAGAAGCGGCATTTGATGTATGTTTTTTGTACTTTAAGGTGAATGGTTTTTATTTTGTGGAGCAACCAACCTAGGATAGAAATTCCTAGCATCGCCACAATAATCAATCCATACACGGGCATTGACAAATGGTATGCTAAATGACCAATACCCAACGTGATGCCCTCTATGATGAGGTCATCACAATGTAGTGTCGTTTTTTGTCATGCGGCTAGGACGATATCATCACAGTTTATGGTCATGTGGTAGGACCAACCAGCATAGTTTAAGGTCATATGGCTTGGACCTAGGGGAATGCGCATGACGCGACAAATCATACCTGGTGTGGATGAGTACATAATCTCACACCATCACCGTGCGAGATTCCAGGAGAGAAGCCTCGGGCCAAGGGGCCGGCAAGGGTCAGAGGATAAGGGGCAGGAGACACTATCCTCCAGCTGAGCTGGGTCCAAAATGCCATGTTCGGGTGACCCCACATATCTCACAGGGATGAGGGTCAAGTTGCGCATGGCTCTTAGATAAGATCACATCCTATAGTCTTAGCGCTCAAATCGCAGGATCCCCAAGAGACGCCATATTGCAGCTTTGTCTGCCTAACGTGTGGAGGTGAACTGAGGGTTAGTGAAAAGTGTGTCGAGATTCGACCTAGACACGATGGAGTGGAACATAATCTGAATCATGCAACCAACATTCAGGGCCTGAAGGGGCCGGTGTGACGATGGAGGATTACTGCTGACCATGTTCATAACACAGCATCCTATCATGTTAGCCTGAAATGGGGAAAAACAAATGAGCATTGACTGCTGACCATGTTCATAACGTGGGATTCGTATCAATTTGTTGTCTGAGACCCTCGGGGGTGTTGGCACGTAATGGTAGGAGATCCCTTAGGCATTGTATCCATTCCATTTTTGGGGGGGGGGGGTCCCTCCAGGTGTGAAAGATAACGGGGGCCCGAATGAAGGGGAACACGAAGCTTGAAAAGTGGAAGGAACTTGCCTAAGTTGAATCTGACAATCCAGGTCCTAGACCAGAGTACTTTGAACACATTAGCGGACCACTGAAAAGGGTAAAGGGATCAATTGGAGAGCGTCCAAAAGATGGTGGGTTCCTGGGAGAAGGGGGTATGGTTCCAAAAACCCTGGACCACACCCACATATCTCCCTCATGGAGAGGGACATGCCAAGAGGCCTAAGTGACCAGAAGATCGTGGTATCTCTTAAGAGATGGGGCTAGAACTGATGTCTAGGTGTTTAGGTGGTCCTACATATCCCATAAGGATGGGAATCAAGCTACACGTAGTTCTAGAATCATAGTTTAACCTCATGTAGGACGATGAGAGGCATCTTATTCGGGGATGTGTATGGCTCGGTGAGCAATCCGACATGAATGAGGACATAATCCCACACCACACAAGAAAATCTGGAGAGGACTGGGGCTAGATCCTGAGAAGGCCAAAGGTCCTGAGGCTGGGCCTTGTTCAGGAAGGTCTGACTAGCTTGTAGTTTAACGTCATGTGGGACGAGTGTGAAGTTTAAGGTCATACGGGACCACAAGGTCCCGAATGTAGGACCAAACATAGTTTAAGGTCATTCAGGGCCAAATGTAGTTTAGGGTCATGCAGGACCCGATGCAGTTTAGGTTCATGTGGGACCACATAGGCCCGAATGTAAGACCAAACGCAGTTTAAGGTCATGCAGGACCTAATGCAGTTTTGGGTCATGTAGGACCCGGTGCAGTTTAGGGTCATGCGGGACCACATGGGCCCGAATGTAGGACCAAATGCAGTTTAAGGTCATGCAGGACCAAATGCAGTTTATAGTCATGCAGAAACCGATGCATTTTAGGGTCATGCTGGACCACATTATCAGTTAAAGTACTTCTTTAGGAACTTGGCATTGGTGGGAGGAGTTATACGCTCACCATCCATGGTCACCAAGGAGTATGCTACATTGGGATAAACCTTATGAACAATTAAAGGCCCTTCCCTTTTCGAATTCAACTTGGGTGGTTTCCTGTGGGGGTCATTGGTGCTCTGAGGGCCAATGTCAAGTCACCTTGAAGGAAAGAGTGGAGGTGAACCTTCCTGTTGAAAGCTCGAGCCATCCTGCTCTGGTGCCTCTCTAGGTTGTGCAAGGCACGAAACCTATTCTCTTCCAGTGCTTCCAATTCTGCTAGACGAATTTAAGCCACCCTATTAGGCGCTTGCTGGTCATAGACCACTATGCCCAGTGAGGGAAATTGAATCTCAATGGGTAGGACGACCTCCGTTCCGTACACCAGGGAATATGGTGTCACCTGGATGGAATTACGGTTCGTCGTCCGATAATCCCAGAGGGCGTTGGGGAGCTTATCCGACCAACTTTTCTTGTTCTGACCAACCATTTTCTGAAAAATGTTAGAGAGGGTTTTATTGAACACCTCAATCTGGAAATTTGCCTATGCGTGATAGCAGGAGTTATGGTTTGAGTGAATGTTGTACGTGGCGTACAATTTCTTCAGCTCGGCTACTCGTAAGTTGGTTCAGTTATCAGTGAGGATAGCGTGATGTACCCCAAATCGATAGATGATATTGGAACTCACTAATTCAATGATAGAATGGGCCTTGACTTCCTTGAGTATATTTTCCTCCTCCCACTTGGAAAAGAAATCTGTAGTGGCCAGGATAAATCGGCATTGGTGAGCCGTTGTTGGTGGGTACGGCCCCATGACATCTAACCCCCAGACTGAAATGGTCCAAGAGTACTTGGTGGTATAGAGAGGCTCTGGTGGCCGATGCACAAAGTTAGCATGAACTTGGAACGCATGACACCTCTTTGATAACTCGATGAAGTCGTGGATAATGGAGGGCCAAAAATACCCCAGTCTCCGAATTTGGTGAGACAGTTTTAACCCAGCTTGATGGGCACCACAGGAATCGGCATGAACCTCCTGCATGACCTATGGAATCTCGACTCCTTGAAGGCAACGGAGGAGAACACCATCAAATCTGCGTTTATAGAGGATCTACTCAAGTCTGGGACTGCTCTGAAGGGTAAACTGCAGCGCGCGGTGTTGGATTCACTCGCTCTCGGCCCAGTCTTATGGGATATTACCGTGTTGGAGGTATTCAACCAAGGGTGTCCTCCAATCGGCAACTACTTCTATTACCGCATCTGAAGAACCCGGGGTTCCTAACGTAGGGGCACCAGATGGTTTATCCGTGGGCCATCATCATCCTTTGGGGTGAAGGGAGAAATGACTTTCTTGTGCGCCACATGGATAATCAAATCATCATGTTCGGGCTCTACAAGTGACACAGCCAGGCTAGCCAAAGCATCTGCTCGACCGTTCTGTGACCGAGGGACATGGATAACCTCTAGTTGAGAAGGGAACTGGGCCATTAGCCGGAGAGTGTGCTCTAACAATGGTATGAGCTATGGATTCCTAACTAAATAGTCGCCATTGACCTGTTTGATGACTATCTCAGAATCCCCTTTCACATGAAAATGGGGCACGTCGATCTCAAGGGCCAGCTCGAGACCAGTAATGAGGGCCTGATACTCCGCCTCGTTATTAGTGCAGCCTTCTGACAACAGGAATGAGTATGGAAGAATGGCTTTCTCTGGGGTGATGAAGACGATACCCAGACCCACTCTGTTGAGCCTAGGATCATTGAGTCTCCTACCGGTGGGGCTCCCAGAGGCACCATCAATGTGCATCTTCCAACATGGGATGGCTTGATCGACTGAGAGGACTGCCTCGTCAGGAAAATCCAGATCCAAGGACAGGTTTGAAGAGGTTATATGGGCAGCTAGAAATTATGCCAATGACTGCTATTTAATCCAAGGGAGATTCTACCCAATTTACCCCACAAATAATTGGGGAAGAGTGTGGAGAATACTCAAAGGATGGAAAAAGCCGAACCGGTCCACAAATCGGTCCAATGATAATGGTGCATGGCCGGTTCGACGAAGCACCCCCCTCCACGGACCACTGTCGTTCGCGGAATGGAGGCGGAAGCCCTCCACAGGCGCGAAGCAAGACGGGCGCCAACCCGGTTCACCATCACGAACCGCCCTAGCTGTGGACCGCGTCGACCGGACCAGGCTGCATCCACTGTCGTTTGCGGAATGGAGGTGGAACCCTACGAGGTCGTGAAGCACTCCCCGTGATAGTGCAGATTAACCAAGTCATCCGTAAACCGGGTTTCCGATCATGGTCTTATGAAAAAGGTGTCGCATGACCATAGATACATCCCTTTCCCCACTCTATAAAAGGAGATCGAGGGGGAAGAGAAAGAGGCAATTTTCGGAGATCGATCAGATTCAGGTGGAAGGATTTCGAAGGAAGGAGCTTAGGATTTTCCAAACAGTGAAGTTCCAGTTCGCGAACCAAAATAGGTATGAAGCTGAAAGTGAATTAATAAGGAACTGAAAATGCATAGCAACTTGGTGAACCGCAGACCCAAAATAACAAAGAAAAGAAGACCATGAACCATGGCCCCTCCACGGAGGCACCCCCCACGGACCGGGGAGTTTATGCCCCTTTTCCGATCCGTCGCACCACATAGCACCCTTATACGTGGGTGAAGCCCCGACCAACAAACCCCCGACCGGTGTCGCCCATGGCCACCACTGCTCACATGGACCCCTCCGCATACCAACCTGGTACGCTGGCCAAACCCAAAGCCATGAACCACCTTGGTTCGCGGGATTCCCACCAACTCACGAACCACCCCGGTTCGTGGAATGACAATCAGTCCGAGGACCACCCTGGTTCGCGGACGGCCTCTCCAACCACGTAGCACCTCCCTATGCGAAGGGCGCCACCACTCATATACCTGTGTGGCCCACCAGATCCTTCGAAGTTCCCATTCCCCGATCCAGCAAAAGTTCTTCCAATCTAGCCTGATCCTCCGCAATCCCCTCATTGGCCCATTCATCGGCCCTGAGTCGAGGCCTCCACCAAATCCACCAGACTCGTGTGATGTAACCTTTAGGCGCATCAGCATGCCGTTTTGATTTCACATGTCCATGGTAAGAGAGGGTGAAGGGGTTTCTCCAGCCCTTGAGTAGATTTTCGAAGAATTCCTGGGTTCACATTCCCACGATAATGTGGAATCCGAGCCCGGGAGTCCCCTTTCTGCCCCTCCACTTGTTAGGACTGGGGCACTTCTCCCCTCTCCGGGGTGTGGCAGACTACCCATCAGAAGGAATCCCCCATGCACCTCCGCACTTCCCCACGGCCATGGACAAGGAAGGGCATAGTGGGGAAGGGTGATGCTTTGTCCTTCTTTGGGGATAAGTCCCTCTCCCACTGCGCTTTGTCACCATGGGCATCCATCTCGGAGTAATCCCTGACTTTTTGAGCTGCTCAATGCATAATCCCCACTCCACTTCTCACGGACACACCTTTCGCGACGTGATCATCTGGTCCCTGCTACCTCTTGTTTCTCACACCAAGCATAACTCACATGGGCTTAGAGTAGGCAACAACCATTACATCCTCTTATGGGCCTCCTCAGAGTATAAGCCCCAATCCTACCATGGGCCTCCTATGAGTGTAAGCCCCAATCCATTACCCTGTGCTAACTCAGAGTGTAAGCTCCACTCCGGTTCGAACTATGTGGACTTTGATCCCTGTCTCCTAGGAAGGGTATGTAGGAAGCCTCCAAGAGGTTCAAGCCCGATCAATACCGGATCCCCGAGACCACCTTCACGTCAGTTCACCGACACTCTGGTGCAAACTACGAGGAAATTGATCCATGTTAAGGCATGGTACATAGGAAACCTCCATGAGGTTCAAGCCCAACAATCGGCTGTTCTGTCCCCCTTCTCGTCAGTTCATCCTTCATCCCGCATGAAGTTAAACTGTATTTCTGAACTACAAGAGTTCTGATTCCTCTCATGGGGATACATAGGAAGCCCGTATCACTGGTTCTATCCAAACACTCAAGTCATTATTTGTCCCCCTTGGATGACAACAAATTCCAGAGTGCCTGGTTACAAGGATTCAAACTAGTGTCGTCTCAATGAGTCCAGACTCCTCAGGGTCATTAATCCAATGAGGGATAGTAAACCTCAGGCATAAATGATTTTGAACCCCTGTGTCCAACTGACCATTTCCAACCAGGAGTAATCTATGGATACTATGCTTCGGTATAAACCAAAGATTCGCGAACATATGAATACGTCTTAAATCTATAAGAGAGTCCCAGACGAGAAAATAATTCCCCCCAAAAGGGTGCGATGTGCCCGACTTCCCATCCTCTCGACCAATGTGAGTTCTTAAGTGTCACTAGCCAAATTTCCCAATGAACGCCTGCCTTTGGAAAGAAGGTCCACGTATCATCGGATACCGAACCGTTGGGCATTTTGAACCGATCCGAAACAAAAATAGTGAACCCGACGTGAATATTTAACCAAGCATGAAGGATTTAACCTAATCCCACCCTGTGCCCCCTTTATACTCACAAGGAGGACTGAGCAAGGTCATTAATTACCCATGGGGTCATGAGATGCTACTTTGATGGGTTTTCTATTTGTATTTGTTAAAATATTCTACAGGTACCACACAGAACTCCGTTCGATCTAATGGAATTACGAAGGAACTCACAAGTGCGTACTTCCAACAACGCAATGACCGGACTTCCTCGCCAAAGGAGGACCCCTTCACCTACCCAGCATCTTCAACACTGGGTCATGGATGCATTGATACCAGAGTACCACGTGAACGGTACTCTCCCGACGGTGGAGGCGGCCATGCACACCCTCCAATCTGCCAAGACCCGTCGGTCGCCCGCCCAGTAGCGGCTGCAAAAGCAGATCTAGACGACCCTTGTTTCCATCTCAAACCATTTCGGGAGTCTATCCCCAGAATGGTACAATGCTTACCTCCCTTATCTTAGGGAGGCAGATGATGTCGACGCTGAAGACTTCATCTCCGTTGAACGGGGGTTCCGCTCCAAGGCCCCTATCAGAAGACGTCATCGCGGTCACGTCACGATTCAGCATCCTCATGCTAAGGAGGATGTCACCCTGAGGTTCCAGGCCCACGCTCCCCGAGCTCTGGCCCCTCGGACCGCCCGACGAGGGTGGAAAATGTACAACTAGGGATCGGTCATCACCCTTGTCCCTAAGGAGGAGCTCTGCTGCCCAACCATAGAGACGTATCATGAACAGGCACATACACCTATTCGCTCCTCCAAAGCCCACCATCCAGACATGGAGGCATCATACGAGTAGGTGCGCATCACCACCGGGCTCCATCAAGCCTGTTGCTCGCGCAGGATGGTACCTACCCAGCATGCACCTCTCCCTACCCCAGGGTCGTGAATCCCACCAACCCGATGTGGTGGTGACCCAGCGCCTGCAGAACTAGATCCTAGCAGATTCTCTTGACTCCTACCATCTCGATGTGGTGGCGATCAACAAAGCCTGCTATCCAGATGTGGCAACAATTAATAGGCGGGCACGTCTCCCTGCCAACAAAGGCCACCAACTCGATACGGTGGGAAAATAACATATGCAGGCTAGCTCACTATGGATGCAAGTGAAGTCCACCACCCTGATGTGGCGGAAAACAGAGAGATAAACTGGTATATCCCAGCCTAGGGGAAGATTCGTTCACCTACCCCGACACGGGAGAATTGTCAGTACCCACTGACCACCGGAGGACCGATGCAGGATATTCCTACTCTGATATAGGAATGGGCCTTCATAACCATTCCGACCAAAGATGTCTCTATGCATATCCTGGAAATGATGGAGGAGCAGGTATCGATCCCAGATCATATCTTGCAGACTTTCCAGAATGTGATTGCATCAGCGGAAACAGTAAGGACTCGGGCCCATGAGCCCGTCTCCCCAATTGAGGGAACTCATCTAAGAGATGGGATAGCCGCCTCAGAGCAGATCTGCATCCCTGCTTCCACCTATGAGGGTCGTCGGCCATATTCTGCGACGCAAGGGCAACCAGATCGAGCAGCTTCACTCGTTCCAACTGGGGGACACCTGTCCATCATGGTGGATGCTCCAGAGCAGGTATATATCCCTGCTAAAAGTAAATATGTTTGTCGGAATATCCCTGAAACTTCACGGGACCCAATTATATAGGTACCCAAAGGTGAAGGTCGTTGTAAACAGCAGACGGTCCCCGCTGCCCACAAGAAAGTGCCTCGAACGTGGCGAAGGCAGCCGGAAAATAAAGAGTGGGTTCATGACTCCGCTCTGCTGGAAGTTGGGGTTCCCGATGCCGCTAAGTGCATATCAAAGGCTCAGAACCCTGCCCATCCACCATCATATTATGGGAGTGGCAGTAGAAGTTTCGAAGGTCCTCCCCGTAATGTCGCTACCAGCAGCTCTAAATGTCCTCCCTAGAGCACCCGCGGGGGCCTCCCCCACGGGCATATAACGATCGATCATGAGAGCTCCTCTTTTGATGTGAGTCACGGAAACCCTCCACGTGACCAAAATATTGAGAAGCAAGAAGGTCCTCCACTTGTTGCGGTCTACCCTGAAGGTCCACCCCGTGGTATATTCTGCAAACACTCTCCATGCAGTGGGACCAAAGATTATGATAGTAGTCCTCGCTATCATAGTCACAACTGCGGAGGCCCTCCCCGTAGTGACATCTCATCACGATAAGAAGGTACTCCCCTTGCTGTGGTCTGCCCTGAAGGTCCTCCCAAGGGGTTACATTGCAAAGACACATCGAGCAGCCGGGCATCAGATCACAGTGGTAGTCCTCGCCACCCAAATAACGGAGGTCCTCCCCATAGAGACATCAAGCAATGAGAAGGCCCTCCTCTCATTGAGTTACATTCTGAAGGCCCTCCCCAGAGTGTACCCCACAGATATTCTCCTTGCAGCAGTTGTAATGGTAGTCCTTGCCATTGCAGTAGTTGTGATAGTAGTCCTCGCCACCGCGGATGCCATTGCAAAGGTCCTCCCCGCAGTGGCCCCAGGAAACAATAAGGTCCTCCCCTTGTCATAGTGTGTCTTGAAGGTCTTCCTCAGGATGCACATCGAACGTCAAACCATGATGGTCATCCTCACCATGATGGAAGTTGTTGCGAAGGCCCTCCCTGTAACAAAGCTATGCAGCCAAAAGGTCCTCCCCTTGCTGCGACATGCCTTGGAGGTCCTCCCCAGGTTCTGCACTACAAAATTCCTCTATGTAGGGAGGCGTCAAGTAGTAATGGTAGTCCTCGCCATTATGGATTCCATTGCGAAGTTCCTCCCTGCAATGACATATCATATCAATAGGAAGGTCCTCCCCCTACCGAATCAAGCGCGGAAAAGACCTTGTATGCCGAGGCACTAAGAAGGACGGGATCAAGCATGTCAGATTCCCAGCTAGTCGCCAACGACACCCTTCTTTGATCAGGAGATGGTCTGGGTCCACGTTTATCTTCTGAACCACCCCGGAATCACCCATGTGATAATTCAACACCTACCGGCCCCACTGCCTCCAACCACACTATCAGTGAGAATCTTAGTTGGGATGACCAGGTAGAGGAGTCACTAGCGGAGGAGTATACCGACATGTTGCACCTAAGGAAACAACTGGCTAGAGATGATATCCCAGTCATGTTTTGGCCCAAGGCCACCTCTCAATTTGACATACCCAGAAAGTTATCAGATGAATGTGTGCATGACATCTGCTACAATATATGGACAACCCTCCCCCGGCTGAAATCAATATTCATTCCCTAAGACAGGTATGTAGACCACGTCAAGACAATAGGAGACCTCCTGCGTCACATCGACCTGGAAGATCTTCCTTCGGTGCGGCAACAGCAACCCAAGAGACATAAAGGGAACATGGAGATAGCCTGCCTCTATGCGTTGCACTAGCTACGCCGCCTCATCGATGATGCTCTGACAGGAGTCCATATCAGGGGATGGGGGAACATGGAGCTCTACATTTCACTCCGCTTTCCACCCAGAAGAACCCATTCAACATGGTTTCTTGCAACTTCATCACGTCAAGACAGAAATCGAGTGGAGACCCTGCTCAGGAAAGGCAACATACCCAACAGAGTCAGGCCTTGAGTAAGTCCCAGAAGCGTCAGGCCCTATGGGAACAAGCCATTCAAGAACTCCTGAATTAGGCCACTAAGATCATACAATAGGCCTCTCGGCTAAGAGAGGCCAATCAGCGGTCATTGCCTACCTCCACAGAAGGGATAGATTCACAAGAGGACTCGACACTAAACCCAATTCACCCTCGAATAGGGGCACGCAAGATCAGGTAGGTAGCGATAGTAGTAGCCACTACCGCAATCTAGGGTCAACCCCAGCCTGCAAGGTTGGGGGCATTTTTAACAAAAAAATGCCCCTGTAAGACCAATAAAAATGGGAAGAGACTCAACGTCCAAGGAACGGAGCCAACCCTATCCCTCAGGGCTGGGGGAATTTTTACCTCCTCAACAACAACGTCCCCAATGAGAATTATTATTCTCTCATCTAGGGAGGATAGTTAAAAGAGGAGTTTCTTGCCCTATCCTGTCCTTTGAATCATCATCCTCTTCAAGAGGGAGGCATACCATAAGGTCGCATCAAAGAACTCTCAGTGTCACCCTTTGTTAAGGAGCCCGAAAGAAATCCTGGGACAGAAGAGGGAAGACTAGTAAAGGACGCAGGAGATCCTCTTCTGATTTTGAAGATGACATCTTCTCTTCCCTGTGATATGCATCCATCAACGCCATAGAGCTTAACCCCAAGGGTAACACCGAAGATAAAACAAATCTGGATGGATCAATAGACGATGGTTCCGGTCAGGTTGTGACTCACAATGAACTACCAGGTGTGCACACCCGGAACCAGCGGGACGCCCTAAATATGGATGGATCTTCAGCTAGCCTTCCTCCGATAACCCTTCAAGCTTCTAATAAGGATAAGAATAAAGGACTGGTTACCCTTAACTCGCCTCCTTCTCTCGATAAAAATGATCCGCTCACGCTCGTAGAGAGGTTTTCTCGACAGGAAGAGGAAATGAAAAAATTGAGGCGGCTTAACGCCAAGCCACTCCAGAGAAACCATATTATTGAAAGCGCGTCACAAGTGCAGCCACACCATGCACTCCCAGTAAGTGCACCTCAAAGACCAAGGTTTGCCCTGGCAAACGAAGCACGGTCAGGGCTCCCGCCCAACGAGGCGCTCGGCCCATCCAACTACCTAAATGTGGATTCGGATTAATACCAAGACTTACCTCCACTCAGGAAGAAACCGGAGAGAGTACGTCTGAACCCTCCGAAGGTGTCACAAACGGCACATGCACCCCTGGTGCCAACCAAGCTGGATCCTCAAGCAATGCCTCGGGCCATAGCTGCCTAGGATCGGGCCCAATAGGATGTAAACCAGGGTATCACCAACACCATCGAGGCACTTACAGCTCGATTGGAAGTCATGGAAGGTCGATGCGCTCTGATACAGCCAGAGCGGAAACCTTACCCAGATTGGGTGAGTAACACACCACCTCCAACCAATTTTGGGAGACATGTATTCCCTATCTTCAATGGATCAGGCGACCTGAAACAGCATTTAATGCACTACGTGTCTTATTGGAACCCTATGATGGGAACTCCGGAACAGCAAGAAGCTGTGAAACTCAGATGCTTCGTACGGACTTTGCAAGGATCCGCCTTCGTCCGGTATATGAGCCTGCCAGCCCAGTCAACAAAAAGCTGGGAAGACCTTCGGCAGCAGTTCTTGTTCCACTTCATCTCAACATTGCCTAAAACAATGGTCAGTGACCTCATGAACTGAAAACAGAGGGAGAATGAGAGAGTCTCAGATTTCATTGCTAGATGGAAAGGTCTGACCTACTCCTAGAACATGATAATTCCTCAAGACGAGTTGCTTTCCATATGCATTGATAATCTTCGAGATGATCTGCGAACACCGCTCATACCAGTGGAGTGCACCACTGGCTTCCACCATATCTTGGATATTTCCCATAGAATTGAGGACTCCCTGCAGAGGACCAATATAAAGTCCCAAATAACCTCATAGGCTACCACAAAGCGGATATTTAGAGCTGAAGCATCCTCTGTCACGCTCAAGCCAGCCCATGTACTTGTTCCACCACTCAAGCCTCCGCCAAATCGTCAAGGGCCCCCTGTATATCAGTGGCCACCTCCGCCCAAGTGGGAAAATCAAAGGGGATCGAAGCGGAACAAGTTCAAAGAACAAAGACAAAAAGTATACTCGTTCCGAAAGGACCAATTATGTGTCTATTTCATCGCTTCCATGAATTGCAACTTGCTCCGCCTCCCAGAGCCAAGGAAACCCGAAAAATCCAGCCGCAATGACAGACCAGATTACTGTCCCTACCATCAAATTTTAGGGTACAATATTCGGGAATGATTCATCTTCAATGACCTCTTGCAAATGATGGTAGACTCTAGGCCGGTTGAGCTGGGACCACCCCCAGCACATGTGACAAAATTATCTACCACCGACTCCGATAAAGGGTAGGGGTGGCAGGAAGTCAACAGCAAAAAGGGGAAAAATTATGATAACTGGATGACCTAGAAGACTATCAATCGATCCTAGGGCATACTCTGAGCTCAACTACAGCAGTCGGTGTTGCCGCCAATAGCTCCTAATGTCGCACAGCCAAAAATGTCGGCCTCACAACCCTCCTCAAGCCGGTCATCCAGGCATAATCGAGAAGGGAGAAGACAAGAGCAAGAGGAGTAGTCTATAACGAGGCCAAAGTTATCCCCAACACTGTGAGATTTTATTCCCTCAAACATGGTGCCACAGGCACCAACCCACCAAACGGCACCATCAAGCACAACTGACCAGGTTGACTTGTCACAAGATGAGGAGCTAATCTTTGGTTCCATCAATGTCATACATCTAATGGAATTTTTCCTTGATGAAGGGTATGGTTATGAACCCATGTTCTAGATGCAAAGGGCCAGGAGGGGGAATCGCAGAGGTAGAGGATATCAGGGGAGGCGCAGTTGAGCCTGAAATCAACCCTACGGTTGGACCTCAGCCCAAACCGTCAATATTAAGGAAACCCGTGGGAGAGACCTTCAATAGACTCATCAAGAGAAATAATATCCCTCCACCTCCACAAGCGGCCACTATTCCCCTTTCATTCTACGGTACCCATCATAGGAGGAACAGATGTCTATCCGCTTAGTGCGCTCAAACAAACCGGCAGGTTGGAATCCCCAAAACGTGGGGACACCATTTACATCCGACCCCGCGGTCGGTCCCTCCTCGTCTCATATTCCAACTCCCAAGCTACCCACTAAGACTTCCCCACCAACAGAGAAGTTTTGGCTGCTGGAACAGAAATATGACATCCTTAAGCAGCTGGCATCAGTACTAGCCAAGTTGTCGATCCTGGATTAGCTGAGTTTGTTAGCAGATCTTAGGGAGGTGATTACGGAAGCCTTGCTTAGCCCCCAGGAGTTTCAAGCCAAGGTAGCTCCTACCGAGATTTACCGGATGGAGACTGGCTCGGCTGAATGCGATGTGGTGATTTCCTTCACTGATCAGGATGAAAAATCTATCATGCGAGGACACATCAAACCACTGTATGTGTTTGGTATGCTAGATGATGTTGATATCCATAAAGTCTTTATTGACAATGAATCTGGAGTTAACCTCCTTCCCCTACGGACGCTCTATAAGTTGGGCTACAGTGAGGGTGATTTAATACCCTCGGCCAAAACTCTGCTAGGTTACTATAAGAGTGAGCAGAATCCAATGGGACAAATTAAGCTAAAGACCCATTTTGGCGAACTTGTGGCCTATTCAAAATTCCTGGTGGTTCAGCAGAACACAGCATTAAATGCCCTGCTGGGAAGTTTGTGGCTCCATAAGCACATGGCAGTTCCCTCATCCTACCACCAGTGTATTAAGTACTACGTCAATGGGCATAGTGGGACATTTCATGCCGACAAGGCCCCTTTAGAGCTCTCTGAGTCACACTACATTGACACCGGGTTTTATGAGAAGAAGAAGAAGAAGCCCTCGGTCGATGGTGTCGAATGTATCCCCACACCAAATGGTCTGGAAATGGTCCCTGACGACCCCCTCAGACAACTTGGAAGAGACTACATACTGCCCATTAACCATATTGAGAACAGGGGTTCAAGTCTGGACACACACTCAGCTATCCTCATGACTTCATCCATAACGGCCGAGCGTGACAATGCGGGAACGTCCACCAACCCTCAATTCTAGAATGAATATTTGATCATGGACACCCAAAATGCCTCGTCTCCGGATTCCCAGGAGCCCATGTCAAGAACTCTCCCCCAGTCGGATCAAGAAGATGATGATTTGGGAGAAGAAGAGGAGGAAGATCTCAGGGATGCACCTCCCACATTTGAAGAAGGTATCTCCACCACGGTGGAAGAGATCAGGGAAATAAACCTGGGTACCAAGGAAGACCCAAGGCCCACTCTCATTAGTGCATCCATGTCTGCCGAGGAGCACAAAGTATATACCTCTTTCCTGAGGCAATACCGGGATGTCTTTGCCTGGAATTACACAAAAATGTCAGGACTCGATCCCGAAGTGGCGACTCATCACATAGGTCTTCTAGAATACCACTGGGGCTATAAATAGGCCGCCAGAAGGAAACACCCCACACAAGCTTCCAAAATAGAGGCTGAAGTTGATAAGCTCATTAAAGCAGGCTTCATTCGGGAGGTCCAGTATCCCATCTGGTTGGACAACATTGTCCTTATAAAGAAAAATAATAGACAAATCCGTGTTTGCATTGACTTCAGAGATCTCAATCGGCATTGCCCGAAAGATGATTTCTCGGTCCCGATCACCAATTTATTAATCGATGCAACGGCCGGGTATGAGGCTCTATCCTTCATGGATGGCTATTCAAGGTATAATCAATTCAGGATAGCCTGAGAAGACGAAGAATCCACTTCCTTCAAGTCCCCTCAAGGAATATTCTGTTACAGGGTTATTCCCTTTGGTCTTAAGAACCCTGGTGCCACATATCAATGTTCCATGCATCATATCTTTAAACCATTCCTGGGGAGATTCGTTGAATGCTACGTGGATGATGTTGGGTGGAGAAAAGGAGAAGTGATGGCAAGAGGGGGGGTGAATTGCCTTTTAAAAATAAATTAACAAATTAAAAATCAAAGTGAAAGTGCAGCGGAAATAAAGAGGCAAGACACAAGAATTGATAACGGAGTTCGGCCTAAAACCCGACCTACGTCTCCGCTCCCAACTCAACCGTTGAGAGATTTACTACCGCTTGCTTTTCAATGGTTGTAGCAAGAAACCCACTAGCCTTTTTACAGGTGAAGGCTAGCTCACCTATTACAGCTTGCTTTTTAATGGTTTGAGCAAGAAACCCACTAGCCTTTTTACGGGTGAAGGCTAGCTCACCTATTGACTCAAGCCTTTTAAAAGGAAAGGCTTGACTAACCTCTTCACACCTTAAAGGTGATGTGAAAACCCAAAAGAAAGGATGAGAGAAAGAGATGGGGTTTGTAGCCACAAACCCAAATTTAAGCTAGAAATGATAAAACAAGAAAAACCGTAATGGGGAAGTCTTGGGCGCCAATGGATTGATGGAGCTGATGAAGGGCGCTCTCAAGCTTATTTGGTGGTGCTCCTTGGATGTGGAAGTGTGTTGGAGCAAGTGGGGTTCCTTGGAAGAATCCGCCGAAGGTTCGCCAAATGATGTAAAATGTGTCTGTTGGCTTCCGTATGGCTTGGTTAAGTTTTCGGGGGGTCCTAGTCCTTTATTTATAGAGGGGGAACCCTCAAATGGCCTTTGGGAGGCTTCGGAGCCGTTGGAGAGGCCTTCGGAGCCGTTGGAGGCCAAGTGGTCAGGCTGGTCAAAATCCCAACGGCTAGTTTGACTGGCTCCACCGGCTGATCGGTACAGGGCCACCGGTTGGCCGGTGTGTGCAAAATGGAGGAGGGCTCGGGCTCAGGCTCCACCGGCTGGCCGGTGAGGAGGCCACCGGTTGGCCAGTGCTGAGGCAGTAGCAACCACTGTGCTGGCTGGGTGCCACCGGCTGGCCGGTGCTGAGGCCACCGGTTGGCCGGTGCTGAGACAGTAGCTCAGCCTTCTGTCTGGGTGCCACCGGTCGGCCGGTGAGGAGGCCACCGGTTGGCCGGTGCTGAGGCAGTGGGTGTCCCTTCTGCCCAGGGTCCATCGGCTGGCCGGTGGTGAAGACACCGGTTGGCCGGTGGACATGAAAACAGTCCACTTTGGCCTTCTTGCTTTCTTGGCCCAATTCCTTGGCCACCTGAAATCATGCCTATCATCCAAAAACACTTAAAACAAGATTAGACAAATAAGAGAGTGATTGTGATCATGAAAATTAAACCACGAGGGGTTCGAGAGGTACAACAATCTCCCCCTATTTTGATGATCACAATCACCGAAACAAACAATGTAAAAGACTTAAACAAAAGGCATGCTTGGAAGAATTTCTCCCCCAATCAACCAAGAATTTCTCCCCCTTTGTGATTATCAAAATAGCACGGGGCTTGAAACTTGATTGAGGGAAAAAAGGATTTTAAACCAATTGAAATTTTTGAAATTTGAATTGAAAGTTTTGAATCAAAAATTTGAAATGAATGTTTTGAATGAAAAATTGAATAATAGTTTGAATTGAAAGTTTTGAGTGAAAAATTGAATAACAGTTTGAATAAAAAAAATTGATACCAAGTGTTGAAATTGAAAGTTTGAATCGAAAATTTTGAAATTGAAATCAAAAGGGCTTAAACGATCCTAACTCCCCCTAAATAAAAACAACAAATCACCGGGGAGAGGTTTTTGAAACCGAGACAAATTTTGGGCCGGTAAGACTCGCTAGAAGGGATTTTTCAATCCATACTTGTCTAGTGGCGGGTCTTCTCCTATAAAATTCATCGTTAAGGAAAATGGTTTTGGGCCTACCATACCGGGCATTTTTGCAATTGCACTCATAAATTAAGTGCCCGGGTTTTTTGCAATAATTACAAAATTTAAATTGGGAGCTCCCCCTTACAAAAATAGTTGGAGCATGGGAAGAGGAAGCTTGCTTGGAATAGCCAAGCCCTTGGGTGGTTCTAGATATGCGTTGGGAACCTAGCAAATTGGTCAAATTTTGTTCACCTTGGGTGAACTTGGCTAGAGTCTCCCTTAGATCTTTGATAGTTGATTCCATGGAATCAACATCGGGAAGATTTTGGATTTTGAGGGTCAACTCTTCCTTCTCTTTGAGAAGTTGTTCTTTTTCGGAAGAGAGTTTTTTGAAATTCTTTTTTAAAGCAACGAATTTGGAAGAAATTTCGTGAAAACCTTCCTCCAATTGATCTCTAGCATGTTGGAGATCCTCATAAGAAAGATGATTAAAAGAATTGGAAGAACTAGAGGAAGAGGAGTCGGAAGATGTTACCTCATGAAATTCCATTAGGCATTTGTTACCGTTGTCACTTGAGGAGGAGGAGGAGGATGACGTGGAGCTATCACTCCATGTGGCTTTGAAAGCCTTCTTCTTTTCCTTTTGCTTGGCCTTTTTCTTGTTGAGTGGGCAATCAGGCTTGTAATGGCCTTTCTCGCCGCACTCGTAACATGTTACCTTGGGCTCGGATTTTTCGTTGGATTGAGCCTTGCGGGATTTCTTCTTCTTGTGCTTCTTCATGAACTTGTGAATTTTGCGGGCAAGGTTCTCCATTTCGGAATCGCCGCTTGATGAGGAAGACGATGAGGAGGAGGAGCTTTCTTCTTGTTTAACTTTGAAGGCGATGTTCTTTGGAACTTTGATCGGTCTGCCTTCCTTTTCAGCTTGCCTCCTCATGGTGATCTCATAGGTCATGAGGGATCCGATGAGCTCTTCTACCGGCATGTTCTTGATGTCCTTTGCTTCTTGGATTTCCGTGACCTTTGGAGCCCATGGGCTTGGTAGGATCCATAGGATCTTCTTGACCATGGTTTCTGCAGAAATGTCATCTCCAAGAGACTTTCTCCCATTGCAAACGTCAGTAAAGCGTGTAAACATTTCAGAAATAGATTCGGATGGATGCATTGAAAAAGACTCAAAATCCTGACGGTACATGTCCAATCGAGTATCCTTTACTTTGTTAGTCCCCTCATGGGTAACTTCCAATAGATTCCAGATTTCATGTGATGAGGTGCATGTGGAAACTCGATTGAACTCATTACGATCAAGGCCGCAATGTAGAGCGTTCATGGCTTTGCCATCAAGCTCAAAATTTTTAATATCGGCTTGGGTCCATTTGGATTCATCGGGAGAGGAGAGAGTGTAACCATGCATGACAATTTTATAAATGGGATAACCTATACTTCTAAGAAAAGTGGTCATGCGGGTTTTCCAATAAGTATAGTCGGTTCCATCAAAAAATGGAGCACGACCCAATGAATAGCCTTCGGGGGCGGAAGAGGTTGATGCCATCTCAATGGATCTTGAATTTGAAACCGGTTAGGGTATTACTCAAATTTCCCTCTGATACCAATTTTTGGGCAGAGAAAAGGATAAGTGATGGCAAGAGGGGGGGTGAATTGCCTTTTAAAAATAAATTAACAAATTAAAAATCAAAGTGAAAGTGCAGCGGAAATAAAGAGGCAAGACACAAGAATTGATAACGGAGTTCGGCCTAAAACCCGGCCTACGTCTCCGCTCCCAACTCAACCGTTGAGAGATTTACTACCGCTTGCTTTTCAATGGTTGTAGCAAGAAACCCACTAGCCTTTTTACAGGTGAAGGCTAGCTCACCTATTACAGCTTGCTTTTTAATGGTTTGAGCAAGAAACCCACTAGCCTTTTTACGGGTGAAGGCTAGCTCACCTATTGACTCAAGCCTTTTAAAAGGAAAGGCTTTACTAACCTCTTCACACCTTAAAGGTGATGTGAAAACCCAAAAGAAAGGATGAGAGAAAGAGATGGGGTTTGTAGGCACAAACCCAAATTTAAGCTCAAAATAATAAAACAAGAAAAACCGTAATGGGGAAGTCTTGGGCGCCAATGGATTGATGGAGCTGATGAAGGGCGCTCCCAAGCTTCTATGGTGGTGCTCCTTGGATGTGGAAGTGTGTTGGAGCAAGTGGGGTTCCTTGGAAGAATCCGCCGGAGGTTCGCCAAATGATGTAAAATGTGTCTGTTGGCTTCCGTATGGCTTGGTTAAGTTTCCGGGGGGTCCTAGTCCTTTATTTATAGAGGGGGAACCCTCAAATGGCCTTCGGGAGGCTTCGGAGCCGTTGGAGAGGCCTTCGGAGCCGTTGGAGGCCAAGTGGTCAGGCTGGTCAAAAGCCCAACGGCTAGTTTGACTGGCTCCACCGGCTGACCGGTACAGGGCCACCGGTTGGCCGGTGTGTGCAAAATGGAGGAGGGCTCGGGCTCAGGCTCCACCGGCTGGCCGGTGAGGAGGCCACCGGTTGGCCGGTGCTGAGGCAGTAGCAACCACTGTGCTGGCTGGGTGCCACCGGCTGGCCGGTGCTGAGGCCACCGATTGGCCGGTGCTGAGACAGTAGCTCAGCCTTTTGTCTGGGTGCCACTGGTCGGCCGATGAGGAGGCCACCGGTTGGCCGGTGCTGAGGCAGTGGGTGTCCCTTCTGCCCAGGGTCCATCGGCTGGCCGGTGGTGAAGCCACCGGTTGGCCGGTGGACATGAAAACAGTCCACTTTGGCCTTCTTGCTTTCTTGGCCCAATTCCTTGGCCACCTGAAATCATGCCTATCATCCAAAAACACTTAAAACAAGATTAGAAAAATAAGAGAGTGATTGTGATCATGAAAATTAAACCACGAGGGGTTCGAGAGGTACAACAGATGACTCAGTGGTAAATTCCAGGCAGTGCTTAGATCACTTGTTAGACCTTGAGACCGTCTTCAAAAAACTTCGGAAGCATAGCCTGAAGATGAATCCCTTGAAATATGCCTTCGGGATTACCTTAGGGAAATTCCTTCGATTCTTCGTACGTCATCGTGTCATTGAAGTCGACCCTGAAAAGACAAAGGCTATAATCAGTCTGCCACCCCCCCCCCCCGCAATCTCATTGAGTTGAGAGCATTCCTAGGGCACCTAGCCTACATCAGGTGATTCATAGCCAACCTGGCAGGAAAATTTTTGCCCTTCACCACGTTAATGAAGAAGGGAGTTGCGTACCAATGGATAGATGACTGCCAAGAGGCATTCGACAGCCTAAAGAAGTATCTCATAAGCCCATCGGTTCTCATTCCCCCAGTTGAAGGAAGACCTCTCATCCTATACGTGACAGCCTTAGAGTGGTCGTTGGGAGCCTTCCTCATGCAGAAAAATGACGTCGGCGGTGAAAACAGTCTCTATTACCTCAGCCGAACCATGATTGATGCTGAGACTCAATACTCAAACATCGAGAAGAGATGTTTGGCCTTGGTCTTCACAGTTCAAAAGTTGTGAGATTATTTGCAGCATCATGAAGTCCATTTGGTCTCGCGTAGTAACCCGCTCAAGTACATTCTCTGTCGCCCGATGCTGACCGGGCGCCTATCCCGATGGGCAGTCATACTGCAACAGTTTTACATCCGGTTTGTGCCTCAGAAAGCCATCAAGGGCTAGGCATTAGTAGATTTTCTGGAGGAGCACCCTTCAACAGGGACCGTCACACTGGACGCCGAGCTACCTGATGAAGACATATTCTTGGATCAAGAGGAGTTCCCAGCATGGGAAATGTACTTTGATGGTGCATCCCGAAGCCCAACCAGGAAGAGGATGGAAGATCCCAAATTTAACAAGGTAGATTTGAGGATAATACTCATGTCCCCAGAAAAGGCAGTCTTTCCATATTCCTTCCTCCTGTCAGAAGAATGTACAAACAATGAAGCAGAGTATCAAGCCCTCATTGCAGTCCTAGAGCTCGCACTCCAAGTACAAGTACAACACCTTAAGGTCAATGGTGACTCAAAACTGGTCATCAAGCAATTCAATGGTAACTATGCTATCCAAAAGGAGGATCTGATTCCCTTGTTCGACCATGTCCGAGGGTTAATGGGGGAATTCTCCACAGAACCGACATTGACCTATATTCCCCAGTCTCAGAATGCCCAGGCCAATGCATTAGCCAACGCGGCCACAGCCCTGGCTGACCCAGACCAGGATGAAATAGTTATTAGCATTGCTCATTGTCGAATGTTCATGCCGTTTTTTCAGGCCAAGATGGAAGAAATCAAGAAATTCAGTCCTATTCCAGATCCATATTCTCCCGCCACCGACTAGATGACCCCCATTGGAAACTACCTTCAACGGGGAGAACTTCCATCAGACAGGGTTGAATGAGAGAAAATATGGAGAAGGGCAATCAACATTGTCCTATATGGTGGCGCGGGTCTGTAAGAGGTCCTCTACAAATGAGGCCTTGACGGAATCCTCCTCAGATGTATTGATGGAGAAGAAACCGCTGTCGTCATGACTGAAGTACGTGCCGGAGTATGTAGGGAACATCATTCGGGGTCCAAAATTTCCCAACGGGTTCAAAGACTTGGGAATTATTGGCCCACAGTGGCACGAGATTGTGAGCACTTTACCAAAAAATGCCACTTATTCCAAATTCATGCCAAATTCATACACCAACCCCCAGAGTTACTTCATCAGGCTAAGTACTCCTAGCCATTTTCCATCTGGAGAATGGACGTCGTGGGACCATATCCTCCTACCACATCCAAACAGCTGAAGTATATCCTCACGGCAACCGACTTATTTTCCAAATGGGCAGAAGCTGTACCCCTTAAAGAAGTCAGGGAAATAAGCATTGTCAGCTTTATAAAAACCAATATCATCACTAGATTTAGTGTCCCTCATACCATACTAACGGATAACAACACAAACTTCTACTCTGCTGAATTGGAGAAACTATACCAAGAATATGGTATCAAGGATAACCACTTATCCTGCTACCATGCAGTGGCCAATGGACAAATAAAGGCTTTCAACAAGACCATGTCCAACATTCTCTAGAAAATGGTGGATAAAGACAAGAAGTCATGGCCGGATAAACTCCTCCATGCATTGTGGGCTTACCGAACCACCATTCGCACCGCTACTCGGGCTAATCCGTACTCATTAGTATACGGAACAGAAGCGGTTCTACCCATTGATCTCCAATTTCCCTCACTCCATGTTTCCATTTGTGATTAGTTATCTGACAATGAGAAATTGGAAAAGCAGCTAAGTGAATTGGAGCAGATAGACAAGAAGTGATTGCACACTTTGCATCATCTAGAAGTATACCAGAACCGGATTGCACGAGCCCTCAATAAAAAGGTTCGCCTTTGGTCTTTCTTGGAAGGAGAATTGGTGTTGGTCCTCTGGACCCCAATGATACCCGGAAAGAAACCTCTAAAGCTGGAGCCCAAGTGGGAGGGACCATATGTTATACACAAGTTCTAGTCCAACGGAGCATATGCCCTGATCTCCATGGACGGACAGTTCACCACCGCTCCTACAAATGCGAGATTCCTGAAGAAGTATTTCGCATAATAACTAAGAGCAGTTATCATCTGATCTGCATGACATTAAACTGCCAATCACCCAATGGTCCATACTCTATAAACTTAAACTAAGAAGTGCGTCGTCCTCACTGCATGACGTTAAAATGCATGGATTTCAGAGAACTATGTATGGATTGATTCATGCCCTCGCCTGATACATAGCGACGCTAGGGTTCCCCATCCTTGCCCAGCCACGCCCAGATAAGAAAAAGCTAAAAATTCCCTTTCCCCCTTATATGGACCAGACCGGCACGGGGTGTATCTCTCGTCCTTACCACATGACGTTAAACTGCACAGATGAGTAGATTTAAAAATTCCCCTTTCCCCTATGTACGGATCAGCCCTGCATGGGGTGTACTCCAAAGAGAACTACGTGAGGAATGATTCCTACCCTCGCAGGATATGTAGCGACGTTGGTATCCCCTATCCTGGCCTAGACAATCCCAAATAGAATAAAATTAAAAAAAATGTCCCATTCCCCTGTTTACGGACTAGCCCTGCACGGGGTGTACTTCTTTCAGAGAACTGTGTAAGGATTGATTCTGCCCTCACAGGATACGTAGCAACGCCAGAGTCCCTCACCCTGGCTCAGCCATCCCCAAATAAAAGGTAAAAATGACCTCTCCCCCCGTGTACGGACCAGCCCTGCACAAGGTGTATTCCTCTTCCTTACCGCACGACGTTAAACTGCACGGACAAGGGTAAACAAAAATGCCCCTTCCCCCCATACGAACCAGACCCGTACTTGGTATATTCCCATAAAAGAACTATGTGAGGCTTGATCCCTACCCTCATGGGATATGTAGTGATGCCAGGGTTCCCCATCCTGGCCCAGCCATTCAAAAAAAATGCTCTCTCCCCCCATGTACGGACCAGAACTGCACGGGGTGTATTCTTCATCCTCACCGCACGACGTTAAACTGCACGGACTTCAGAGAACTTTGTGAGGCTTGATTCCTACCCTCTCAGGATATGTAGTGATGCCAGGGTCCCTCACCCTGGCCCATCCATCCCAAAATGAAAGTCAAAAATGCCTTCTCCCCTCATGTATGGACCAGACCTACACAGGGTGTCTTCCTCATACTTACCGCACGACGTTAAACTGCAAGGAAAAGAAGGAATGAAAATTCCTTTTCCCCCGTGTACAGACCAGATATGCATGGGGTGTATTCTTCATCCTCACCGCACAACGTTAAACTGCACAGACTTTGTCCTCACTGCATGACATTAAACTGCATGGACTTCATCCTCACCGCACGACATTAAACTGCACGGATTTCGTCCTCACTGCACGACGTTAAACTGCACAAACTTCATCCTCACCACACGACGTTAAACTGCATGGACTTCATCCTCACCGCATGATGTTTAAATTGCACGGACTTTGTCATGAACCACCAAAGATATATGGAGAAACAAGATGGAAATACTCCTTTCGTATTTGGACGCATCCCCTCCATACATCAGACTCCACGACCCGGATAATTATGGATCTTCATAACCATTCACGACCATCGGAAGTGGAAAGTTATCGACCCGTAGACACCTTTGAATTACTATGCATAACATTCCCTCAACGGCTCTGAATATTGATATCCCCTGGCTTATCTACCAAAGGAAATATTTCCTCAAGCGATACTCTTCCTAGCTTCGTACGCTTACCGGCCTCAGAGCCCCCATAGCATATCTCTCAATCCAGAAATTTATGGTGCAGTGGTTTACAAGTTCATCCCCCCCTTTTCAAATTCAAATGTTTCCAGGGTATCCCTACCCGGTTATCCTACGTATCCGCCCGTGGTTCACATGATGACCTGCACCTACGAACATCAAGCCAGGGCTAGGCTACTTTGACTCAACAGAAAATTATAGTGAAGATGTTTCTTGTATGCTTGAACACTATTATCCCCGCATGCCGAACTCCGTGCTAGGAGCAATCTCAGACTTTCATAACCATTCATGGCCATTGAAAGTGGAAGTTCATCGACCCGGAGACACCTTTTCATGACAATGCATACCATGCCCTCAGCAGCTCTGCATATTTATATCCCCTAGCCCGTCTAACAAAGGAAATATTTCCTCGGGTGGTACTCTTCCTAGCTTTGTACACTTACTAGCCTCAGATCCCCCACACCACATCTCCTGATCCGGGAAACCTCAGAGTTACAGTTTACAACCCTCATCCCCCACCCTATTCAGAGTATATCAGAGCGTGTTAACTCAATAATCCTTCGAGTGACTGCAGCAATGGTCACCCATTGGTCCAAGCTCTATGACCACTAAACTAAGAGTACTACGTCTTTACCACATGACGTTAAACTGTATGGAGTAAAGGTACACCCCCATGCGCAAGAGAAGTTAGTGCAGGGAGATCTCTAAGCTTTAACAGCAACCAGGGCTGAATATGCCTGACATGTCTAGATATTTTCTTACCAAATGACAGACTTCATGGCCCGGACAATCGCGGATCCTCATAACCATTCACGGCCATCGAAAGTGGAAAGTTATAAAACTGTGGACACCTTTTCATGACTATGCATACCATGCCCTCAGTGGCTCTGCATATCGATAGCCCCTGGCCTGTCTACCAAGGGCAAGATTTCCTCAGGCGATACTCTTCCTAGCTCCGTACGCTTACCGACCCCAGATCCCCCATATCATTTCTCCTGATCCATGAAGCCCTGAAACAATGATTTACACCAATAAACCCCCCTCCACATCTTGGGCATGTCGAGATATTCAAGCCCAGTTGTATTCTGATCAAAAGCGGCCTTTGCAACTACGTACTTACCACATGACGTTGAACTTCACAGAACATATGGGCCGCTTGGCATAAAGCTGTAAATACCAAGAATTAACATCCAGGGAAATGCCACCAACTACAAGCATTTTCACTTGTTTAAAAATTCCCCCTGTCCTCGTTGCATGACGTTAGAACTGCACAGCACCGGAAAAAATACCCCTCGTCCTCGCTGCATAACGTTAAACTGCATAGCATCCTTTAATAATGCTCCTCGTCCTTACCGCATGAGGTTAAACTACACGAAAGTCGTCTTTACCACATGGCGTTAAACTTCATGGAAATCGTATTTACCGCATGACGTTAAACTGCACGGAATCCATCCTTGCTGCATGACGTTAAACTGCACGGTCAAACTTGACATGGGTTCAGTAAGAAATGGAGGCTTTCATCTATCCCACAGTGCACAGGTTAGACCTGCACAAACCACTGTCTCACACCAGTGTGAGAAGGAATGACTTCACCTATTCTTGGGAAATTTAGCCTAGATGTTTCTCCCGTATCCAGGCACCCTCTCCTCATAAACCATACTCTGTACTCAGAAAGAACTGAACTCTCATAAACCACCCCTGGTGGTCCCGAATCACAAACTTCCTTGAATTTTCTCAGCTATCGGGAAAATGGAATCATTGACCCAAGGACGCCTTTGCATGACTATGCATACCATTCCCTCAGCGGCTCTGCATATTGATCACCCCTAGCTCATCTACCAAAGGCAATATTTCTTTAGGCAATGCTTCTCTCTGTATGCCTATTGGCCTTTGAGACCTCATGTCCATCCCGGGATTCAGAAACCCTTTGAGCTATAGTTTACCAGCCTTTTTCACAACCCTGCCTGAATATGGCAGAACGTCTCTGACGAGATTACCAAGAACGAGGAGAAGTCGTTCCATTCTAAATGAGGTCTCGACTGCATGACTTTAAACTACACCAAGCTCCAACAATCCTTTACACTAGATAAATGTGTAGGATAGGAACCTTACTTCCACACTCTTGATTAATACAGTAGTCCTCAAACCCTGTTCAAACATCACATACCCTTTTTCATAATTATCCAAGACCCCCATGGTGGTTTCCATAAGCTGGACTTCCATGAAGTCCTTAGGCCATCAGAAATGGAGAGTCATTGACTTAAGGACACCTTTGCATGACTATGCATACCATTCCCTTAGTGGATCAGCATATTGATAGCTCCTGGCCCGTTTACCAAAGGAAATATTTCCTTAGGCGATGCTCTTCCTACCTCTGCACGCTGATACGTCTCCCATGCCTTGAGACATGCCCTGCATGTCATTCAAATCTAAACATGTTCCACCCACATGCGTCTGGAAGATATTGAGTCATATTTTAATCAACCAAACCTCATTAGGGCCCTCGCCCCACCATACCTGGTCAAAGATGTTCGACCTAAAACATAAGTAATGATAGTCTTGTCGGTGGGACTTTAAACCACTCACAAAAAGAGGCACAAAGCCTGTTAGGCCGAAAACTAGAAAAGGGAGACCTAAGCAAAAGTTGGGCCATACCCACTGGGTCAACACCAAATGGGCCCAGGAAAAATTAGGGTATTAAAATAAAAAGACAAAAAATTTGTGGGGTTTTCTATAAAACCCTAGCAATAGTCAAACTATGCTCGTTGGATCCCATGATCCAAGAAAATGTTAGAGTTTGTTTCTTTCTTCCTGAATTATGATTAATTTTGATTTATTGAGTTGTTATTTACACAATGATTACTCCAGTAACAGTCAATTGTATAGCAGGTAAAGATTGACAAAGATTGTATTCCTTTTGAACAAAAAGGGAAGATGTCCACAAGATGGGGCCTCTCCCTCACAGTAACAAAAAAACGGGGGGGGGGTAAGAAAAACAAAGTGTACAAGAATGGCTCTGATCGTCAAAAAGGATCCTGGATCACTCTCTCCATCAGATCAGAAACCATGTGGTGGAGATTGTTGCATGTCTGCTCTAGCACAACCCTCTCCCTAGCCTCAACCTCAGCCACCGAACGAGTGTGCCCTACTGTTGTTTAGAGATCATTGATTCCTTTCCTGGTGACTTCAAGGTTACCAGTTAGATCTAACAACTGATCCCTCAGCATCGCTGCCCGTACTTCACATTCATGAAACTCATTGGATAGGGAGGCTATCTGATCTAGAGAGCTCGCCTATTGTACTATCAGCTGATGGATATTTATCATGGATTCCTCTAAGGCTCAGGTCCCGCAATGAGAGGCAACAAAGTGTGAATTTTTTCACTTGTTAGTGGAAACTTCCTCGCGGGCCATAATAACCTGGAAAGCGAGAAAATGAAACTATTGATAGTCAAAGACACCTAACCCCAAACCCAGGAAGAGTTTTCGGAGAGCTTCAGTTTTAGTTTCCATCTTGGCTAGAGGATTTTCGGTGACAATCTCGCAAATCCAGGGCCATTCCCACCTACCCACTACTCAGTGGTCCACCATGACACGAGTATCTTTGGTATCCTTGCTAGATATCATGGGAATGAAGTCTGGAATTGCGATCAACACAGATATGTGCACTCTAGAAGATGGTTCTGAAGCTGGAAGTTCTGAAGCTTCTAACCACGGTTCGAGCTTGGAAATCAAGTTTATAAGTCCAGTATCAGCTGGAAAAACTTCATTCATTGTCTCCCTGAGACCCGAAGCCATAGGTCCATCCTAATCCATGTCCAAGATGGTGGGTTTCATCTGAAATTCGACCGTAGAGGGAATGGGAGGGGAAAATCCCCTGAGTCGCTTTGACCGACGAGCCATCAGTTGGTCCTCCCTCAGAGCCGAGGAGGAAGGTGCGATAGGCACAGCAGCTGCAATGACTCCTGATTTGGGAACTTTTCGGATAGCCTTATCCAGGATCCCATCGGGATAATGGTTTACCCACATTCTTGCGTACTCCAAGGATAGGCTAGCAGCCGCTCCTATGTCAGGCAAGGGAATGCTTGTGTCAGATCCCTCCCGCGTCAGCATCAACCACCATTGACGGGGAGTGGCTGGGTGTAGTCCTCGAGCCTGAGAAGGGGGAAGGGAAACTTGGAGTTTCATACACCCAAACTGGCAGAAAAAACGATGGGGGGCATACAACTCACACAGAGAAACCCCATCAATCCGGGCAGACAGAAACCCATCCCGCAGTGAAATCATGTAAGAAGGATCCTCCAGGCTCCCCCTGCGGTTGTCAACCACGATGCTGAATGGAATGGGGTAGGAAGTGAAAGAAAACTAAGAGAAGTCACTCATAAGATTGATGACTTCATCAGAACTGAGGGACTTCAAGCGAACTCCAACTATATTGAGCAAGGTAGGCCGAAAGTTAGGAAGCAGGATAAGTGTGTTATGAAAATATACATAACAGCGGCAACTATCCGATATCCAACCATATAAGAATTTAAATGGCCCACTCAAACAGTAGGGTGGCCCACCCTCTTGCATGTGGCTGAATAGTTTGTAAATATGAGCTAAAGTAGGCACGACCAAATTCACCAGGCAGCCCTCTGCCAACTCAACTACCATCATCAAGGTGCAAGCCCTGACGCCTGGGTTGAAATCCCAAGAAGGGAATAGCCACCCGCTCAAAAACATAGCAAACAGACCAGCCAATCTAAGCATAGCTGGCACAACGGGGCACACCTCGTAACCCCATGAAAGGTAGTCACCCGCCTCCAGAACCGCCCAGTAGGAACCTGGTATGGTTCATGACTGTTGAGAAGGATGAGTCCTGGGGTGCTTGATCTTTGGCAGAGGACCAGTGGTGTTCAGAAATAACCCTATACAGGTGCTATAGGGAAAAAGAGAGCGGGCACGCAAAGCCTGACCCAGTGACTACTCAACCATAACCAGAAGATCCCTCGCCAATGAAGGCACTTATTTGACGTTGTCCCATGCGTTAGGAGTAGGCAGAAACTCGTCATACATCTCACCAATAATCAGAAGCCCTCCCAATTGGTAGATGTCCCACAAGATAATGCCAACTTCACCATAGGAAAGGTATAAAGTATTATTGCTTTAACACCAGCGACTGAGCAGATCAGGCAGGATCAAAGATGGTGGGTAAACAGAAAACTGGGAGGCCCACACTGCAGAGTACAAATTGACTGCTTCCAGCGACTCAAGAGATTCCCAACAATGATAATAGACCCAGAAGGCCCAGGCCCAATCATTCGAGAAAAACCCACCAGACCGCAGATCCCACCTAGAAATCCACCCCGCGTCAGTGTCCACCTAAGTAAGGTTGATTATAGAGGGGGTAACTCTTGAGGATAGATTCTTGAGAGAATTATTGTGTGTACTGATCACTTTGGGTCCAGATAGAGCCTCTCAAAATGAAAGTGTCTTTTGGATCAGGATCAGAGATTATCTCCCCCGATTGGGCAAGGTTCGCCTAAATGCACTTCGGCGACGCTTCCAAGCAAGGTGACGGAAGACCTGAGAAGGTAGGGAGAATAGGGGCATCGTCTTGAAGGTCGAAGCCGTAAATCAGAATCCAATTTGATAGTGTATAACCCAGGATCTCATGAGAGATAAAGTCCTTCAAGACACCGTCATCAGGAATGACGGACCGACTAGGGTCCACTTTGATGCTTTCCGCTCTACGAATCATAGCTAGACGTCTCCCTGAACCAATTGGGAGAGGCTCGGCAGTAGGCCTGGGTTCAGGACAAGGGGGAACCATATTTTCTCCCTACATTATGAAAACCAGGCAAATGGTTAGTCTGGAATAATAAATTCTGGTCAAAAATACCAAGCATATGGCGAAGGAGTCAAGAATCCCTCATGACGAGGTCCGCAAGCAAGCCTATAAATGTGGTTCGCGATGACTATATCCCAAAAACCAATCCTACGCAGAAGAGGTCCGCGGTACTCTGGCCTGCAGAGATTTGGCCATAAAACCGCGAACCAGGTTGCTCCGTGGAATCTTAATCCCAGACTTAAATAATTAGGTTTGGAAGACTTCAGAAATTTTCAAAGTTTGGAAGGTTTCAGACCGCGAACCATCAAAATAGCGGAGCGAGTTCCTACGCGGCCCGTCGTGACTTACTTTTTAATTAATTAAAATTGTTAGTTCATGGCAGGGATATTGGTCCATGTGTGAAGGATACCGCGAACAAGGAATGGTTCACGGAAGTGGTAGCTGGTTCGCGGACGAGATGTTTCGCGAAGGAATGAGCATGAGGAGACAAAAAGAGAGAGAGAGCTCTAGTTTCGTGAAGAATCTGATAAAGGAAAAATGAAGGGACCCCGTATTTATAGGCATGGTACCCCACTAGGTCCACTCACCTACCACAAACCATCCAAGTTTCAGGACTACTCTACATCAGAATGGCATCCTCTTCGTTTCGATCGGACCCCATTCCGATGGGGGAATTTGTAGGGTCCTGAAAAATCTGAAAAGGAAGAAGGATAATCCCCTTTAATCCAAGGGAGATTCTACCCAATTTCTCCCACAAATAATTGGAGAAGTGTGTGGAGAATACTCAAAGGATGGAACAAGCTGAACCGGTCCACAGACCGGTCCAATGATAACGGTGCACGGCCGGTTCCGCGAAGCACCCCACTCCGCAGACCACAGTCGTTCGCGGAATGGAGGCAGAATCCCTCCACGGGCATGAAGCAAGATGGGTTCCAACACGGTTCACCATCACAAACCACCCCAGCTGTGGACCGCATCGACCGGCCCAGGCTGCATCTGCTATCGTTCATGGAATGCTGGCGGAACCCTGCGTGGCCGCGAAGCACTCCTCGCACTAGTACGGATTGACCAAGTCATCCGTAAAACGGGTTTCCAATCATGGGATTCCACAAAAGGTTCTGCATGACCATAGATACATCCCTTTACCCAATCTATAAAAGGAGATCTAGGGGGAAGAGAAAGAGGCAATTTTGGGAGATCGGTCAAATTCGGGTGGAAGGATTTCGAAAGAAGGAGCTTAGGATTTCACAAACAGCAAAGTTCCAGTTCGCGAACCAGAACAGGTATGAAGCTGGAAGAAAATTAATAAGGAATCAAAAATTCATAAAAACTTGGTAAACCGTGAACCTAAAATAACAAAGAAAAGAAGACCGTGAACCATGTCCCCTCCGCAGATGCACCCCCCATGGACCGGGGAGTTTATGCCCCTTTTCTGATTCGCTGCACCACATAGCACCCTCCTACGCGGGTGAATCCCCGATCGATGAACACCCGACCGGCGTCGCCCTTGGCCACCGATGCTCGCATGGACCCCTCCGCGTACCAACTTGGTACACGGGCCGAACCCGAAGCCGCGAACCACCTTGGTTCGCGGGATGCCCACCATGCTGTGAACCACCCCGGTTCACGGAATTCCCATCAGTCCGCGAACCACCCTGGTTCGCGGATGGACTCTCTAGCTGCGTAGCACCTCCCTACGCGAAGAGAGCCACTACTCATATACCAGTGTGGCCCACCAGATCCTTCGGAGTTCCCATTCCCCGAGCCAGCTAAAGTCCTTCCAATCCTACTTGATCCTCCGCAAACCCCTCATTGGCCCATTCATCGGCCCCGAGCCGAGGCCTCCACAAAAGCCACCGGGACCGTGTGATATAACCTTCAGGCGCATCAGCGAGCCATTTTGAGTGCACATACCCACAGTAAGAAAGGTAAACGGGATTTCTCCAGCCCTTGAAAGGATTTATAAAGCATTCCTGGGTTCACATTCCCACGGTAATGCGGAATCCAAGCCTGGGAGTCCCCTTTCTGCCCCTCCACTTGTTAGGACTGGGGCACATCTCCACTATCTGGGGCGTGGTGGACTACCCATCAGAAGGAATCCCCCATGCACCACTTCACTTCCCCACGGCCATGGCCAAGGAAGGGCTTAGTGGGGAAGGGTGCTGCTCCATCCTTCTTTGGGGACAAGTCCCTCTCCCACTGCGCTTTGTCACCATGGGCATCCATCTCGGAATAAGCCCCGACTTTTTGGGCTGCTCAATGCGTAAGCCCCACTCCACTTCCCACGGACTCACCTTTCGCGACGTGATCATCTGGTCTCTGCTGCCTCTTGTTTCTCACACCGAGCATGACTCGCGTGGGCTTAGAGTAGGCATCGACCATGACATCCTCTTATGGGCCTCCTCAGAGTGTAATCCCCAATCCTCCCATGGGCCTCCTCAAAGTGTAAGCCCCAATCCATTACTCTGGGCTACATCAGAGTGTAAGGCCCACTCTGGTTCGAACTGCGTGGACTTTGATCCCTGTCTCCTAGGCAGGGTACGTAGGAAGCCTCCAAGAGGTTCAAGCCTGATCACCACCAGACCCCCGGGTCCACCTTCACGTCAGTTCACCGACACTTCAGTGCGAACTACAAGGACTTTTATCCATGTTAAGGCATGGTAGGTAGGAAAACACCACGAGGTTCAAGCCCAACAATTGGCAGTTCCGACCCCCTTCACGTCAGTTCATCCTTCGTCCTGCATGACGTTAAACTGTATTTCTGAACTATGAGGGTTCTGATTCCTCTCATGGGGATATGTAGGAATCCTGTATCACGGGTTCGATCCAAATGCTCAAGTCGTTATTTTTCCCCCTTGGATGACAATAAACTCCAGAGTGCCTGGTTACAAGGCTTCAAACTAGTGTCATCTCAGTGAGTCCAGACTCCTCGGGGTCATTAATCCAACGAGGGATGGTAATCCTCAGGCATAAATGATTCTGAACCCCTGCGTCCAGCTGACCATTGCCAACCAGGTGTAATTCGTGGATACTATGCTTGGGTATAAACCAATGATTTGCGAACATATGAATACTTCTTAAATATATAAGAGAGACCCAGAACAGGTAATAATTCCCCCCAAAAGGGTGAGATGATCCCGACTTCCCATCCTCTCGACCAATGTGAGTTCTTAAGTGTCGCTGGCCAAATTGCCCAGTGAACGCCTGCCTTTGGAAAGTAGGTCCACGTATCGTCGGATATGGAACCGTTTGGCATTTCGAACCAATCTGAAACAATCATGATATCCTAGAATGTAGAATTGATGTTAAGATCATGATTTTTTGGAATATGGTCTTGATGGTATGATCATGATGTCTTGGTTTGAGGTATTAATGGTAAGATTAAGATGTCATGTATTATGCATTTCACCACCATGAAATTGGTTATCGTTGACCTTATGACTAATTATTTTTTTAATCAATGTATTTCTTTTGAGATCATGTGATTAGTTATGTGGAATTATTTGATTCTTATTTATTCCTTACATATTTATTTATTCCATGCCTATGCCCTGATTTCTTTTAATATACTCTACCACTTACTGAGTGTTTGATCTCACCATTATTTTTTTTCCATTTCCCAAAGTTATGAAGAAAATTTTTACACATGACATCTCTAGAAGAGTAGCATGAGTAGATAATATTTTAGAAGATACTGAATACTTAGTGTTAAATAATAAATTCTAGGTATAATGGAAAAAATCCCATTTAATGGGAATGATATGAATTTTTTTTGTTAAAGGTCCTTTCTAACTCTATAAAACTCAAACCTAAATATTATTTTATATGTTTTTGAATCAATATTTTTCATTACTCTTATAATTGTGGATTTTTATATTTGATACTCCTCAATTGATTTCAAACCAAATATTTAATTCATGTGTTTATTAGCACCAGATCTGACAATGTGGGTTTAGGGCATCATAATTGATATCAATGTAGGGTTTAGATAACTTTAGAGGTTAGTAAGAGAATATGATCAAGCTATATATATCCCTTGGGGTCAGTATATAATTTTATGTTTAGTAAGTTTAGGTTATTTTGGGATAATATTAATATATTTTGGGAGTATATATGATTAAGATATATATTTATTGGTATGTGATTTAATGTTTTTTGTAGATAAAGATTGATTTGAATTCTAAGAGCATAGGATTAAATGAAATTTTGGGTTAGGTTGTTGGAATAAATATTTTGATTCAATTATTATTAGAAACTATTACTAGAACACATAATTAGAGAACCTCATATCAAATCTAAATATAAGGAAACATCCCAAAATGTTGGTAAATTATAGATTGTTTAGTCTCTTAGTAATGAAAACTCTGAAAGAATAAGAAAAATTCATGTAGGATCTGGAACAAATGTACCTTGGGGTAACAACCCTAAAAAAGTATGGTTTAGTATTAATTCAATCTTCACTCAATGCATATTAAATGGGTCTAACTTCATAACTTATTTTACACTCTTGGGTTATATGATTTAGTGATTCACAAGGTCATTATAAACCATTATAGAGGATTTAAATGGAATATTATGATGTAACATATAACTTGATAGGTTAGACAAACTAATAGAAAAATGACCATGAAAAACCTAGGTTAAACTAAAGGAATTATAAGTTAATTAAATTTTACCATATGTAAACCTAAATTATCATGGGATTAAATGAAGGTTTCATAGGAGAAGACATCTTGGGATTTAGTTTTCATATGCTAATGATTATTTACTCTGATTTTTGGGTTATTATCATAACCATTTTGGTTTTATTATTTGGTTTAAAATATGATCATGAAAATGAAGATGTGAAATTTATGTCTCTTAAAACTCCTAAGACTTATAGCCGTCCAAGGAGGCAAATTTTTCATAAATTATTTAGAATCTCAATATGTACCTATTATAAAGAAAAATATGAGTTTTTATAAACTTACCAAAGAATGTGAGGTTGATATTATATCTATATCCATATCTATCATATAGATACCCTTAGCTATTTTCATTAGTTAGTGATAACTAAAATTTCAAGGACATAATTTATTTAAGGAGGGTAGAATGTAACACCCCAAAAATTATCATACCTTAGAATTATAATAGATTATTTTACAAAAAAGGATGAAAAAAATTAAACCAAGTTATAATTAAAATATTACCATTATAACATCTCTATTTAATTGGTAGGTATAAGTATAATTAACTGCATTATGAACTCTATGTAGAAATAAAAAGCAATGGAATTAATTAATTGAAGTTATGATGTAATTATAAATATGATGAATTATTTATATGCCATAAGTATTTTTATATATTTTTCATTTCCACTTTTAAATAAAATTATAGATTATTTTTAATAAAAACTTATTGATAAAATTCAATTAGTATATCTAAATAACTAGTAAAATCATTTTTATGCTTAAAATTTATTTTAATAAAAATTGTTTTTTATGCAGTATGTCCACTTATATTAAAATTAAATTTTATAAAAACTAAAAGTTGAGTCTAAATGAATTTTATATTTTTAATCCACATATCCAAATTTGATAATAATTTTATTTAATTTTTAACAAAAAAATATCTTACCAAAGTAAATATTAGTTAACATGGTTAAATAATTATTTTTCATAGAATTGTTTTTATAAATGTTATATAATTTCATCTAAAAAAATTAAATAGACATATTTTAAATAAGGACTATAATATAATTTTTATATAGAAACAAATATATTAACACTTATTTATTTATAAATTTATATTAAATTAGGTTAATATCACTTAAAGATTAAAAAAACATTTTTCTATAACAACGGTTTTTCCCATATATCTTATATTTTAATTTAAAAGTTAATTTTCTCATTTTTATAAATTGAATTAGATTAAAAGGATTAAAAATTAATATTCATCATTTCAAAATACTTTAGTATTATACGTATTATATTTTTAGTAATAAAATAATCACCATTGTTAATTTTTAGTAATGGTTGATAAGGGTAAAATGAGTAACATAAAGTGGATCGAATTTAAGTAAATTAACCTGAAAAAAACACATTTTATAATAAATTTTTATGTTCTAAAGTCAAACCTATATGTCTCCCCAAACTTTTCTTATCTAACACGCCTAACTCTTGTGAAATTTCATTCTTACCCCTCACCTACCATTCAATTCTGACAAAAAGTCCCTCATTTTCACCTATTAGAGGATCTCACTTCCGCCAATATAAATTCATAAATATAATTAGAAATTTATTGAAAACCTAACCATTTATACACTCTTATAATCAATCTACTCTTTTTTTACCTTGACTATAATAAGGTTTCCCAAGTCCTCTAATTACAAGAGGTTTCTCAAGAGAAGACTCAAATCCTCGATGTAAGTTATATTCACCACTAGTATTTTCTTCTTCATATTTCTCATTCATACTCATAAAATTATATTTTAACAATATTAATATAAAACCATAAATATAATTGGTATAAATAAATGTTAATAAATTTATGGTACAATAATTATCAATTCCAGTCTCATCCATTTGAAACGTGAAAATGTCTCTTGTGTATATGTGGGAACTACTGCCTCCATGGATGATGTGTTTTGTCTTTAATCACTACCTTAAATGGTTGGTTATAATAATATATTTAATTAATAAATATTATATGTATGACATAATAATTATTATGTGAAGATAAATCATTTTTTACCTTCTTTTCTTCCATACATTGCAAAAATGAAAATGTTGTTCATAAAAACATGTGGACTACCACCTCCATGGATGACATGTTTAATTTTTCCTCACCACCTTATGTGTATGATTATAAAATTTTATTTAATTAATATTTTATATTTTTATAAAATTATTATTATTCTTAAAAGATAAACCTTTTTCTACCTTCTTTCCATTCATTTTAAAATGAAAAGGTTGTACGTGTGTACGTGTGAACTACCACCTCTAAAAAACAATGTATTTCATTTTCCCTGACCGACCTACATGGATGGATATAAGAATGGTTTTATTGAATAAAAATTATATTTATTACATGATTAAGACTCTATTAAAAATAAATTATGTATTTTATTAATTATATTGATAATAAGTATTCTTATAAATTTAGTCATTTAAAATTAGCATACCATGAGGAAAAAATTTCTTTATTCTATGTAATAGATTCATATAAAATATATTATTATTATAAATATAATAAAATATGATTTATTAAATTAATAAAGCCTAGATAATTTCATTATACTTCTATAATAATGGTATTATGACTAAATCACTTCACAATTATCCATTAATTATAGCATGTTATTGTTTGGGTCGGTTTAACCACATACATGAGAAATGGTATAAATTTCTATCATGAATGGATTTGGAAACATAATTATAGGTAATAATATAAATTAATTATTAAATAATATTTGGTTTATGTTTCCAAAAAGGTAATATTATTATTTAACACATTATTAATATACCACCTTTATGTTCATTAAAAAATAACAAAAATAAGATCGTTAGGGACTTCAATCTAACAAACCATACACATGAATTACATGAAATAAAAGTGGTAATTTATAAATAATTGAAATAAAATTATTTAAATATCTTCAATAATCATTTAATTTATGTAACTTATATCAATAAACAAGAATGGACATCTCAATTATTAAACCTTTATGAAATAAATGAAATCGCTAACATTCGATGATAAAAATAAACAATTACTAAATAATAGTTGTATAATGAATTATTATAATTAAATTATAAAAAATTAATATATAGGAATAGTGTTTTAAAATTATTTATTAAGATATTTATGTTTAATATACAATATGTTAATTCACTTTCATGGAACTAAATATTTAATGTAAAGCTTTCTTATAAAATATTTTTTCCTTGAGACATATATTATATTCACAACTTGTTTTATTTTTTTAGTATATATAATGAATTATATATTTCCTTAATAATATATTACTTTAAATTTAGGGTATTTAAAAATCCATCACAAGTTATCTTTTTCATGGGCATACGATTCGTGTTTTATAAAAGTTGTAAGGGGTTTTCTAACTTAATTTCCATTCATTGAATTATGTATGTTATTCTTGAACTTTATTATTATGAGTTATGAACATTATAAATTATGATTTGATTATACTATATTTAAACTTTTCTTTCTATTTATTTAAAAAAATTCATGAACACATTTTTCGAAGGATTATTACACCAATTATTCTTATTTGATGGAATTCCTTCTTCATAAGTGTAATGTTATTGAGAATAGTCCCCATCCTCTTTAATGAATATTACCCCTCCATATACATATTATTTATTTCAATAAATAATTTTAATTTCATATTTTTAAATCCTAATATGTATTATCTTATGTGGTCATATTATTTTTCTTCACCACTTTTCAAAATAATGTTTTATTATGCTTTTTACGATGTGGATATCAATAAAAGAATGTTAAAATATTTAAAAAAGGATGTTCCTTTAATAATAATATATTTTATCTTCCACTAAAAATTTCCAATGTAAAATTTTTATATCTCTTTCAAGTTTCCATTATTGGTATATCTTCTAAATTATTTTTAAAAAAAATCTTTGCATTTCCTTCTTAAAGATTATTTTTGAAAGTGGTCCATAACTCCCTCTTTTTATAACAGTGTTAAGAAATATTTTCTAAAATATATTTATATAGTTTCCCTTTAAATTTACTATAAAACTCTAAAAATAATATTTCATTTGGAGTTATGTTCCATTAATTACCCTCTAAATACTCTTATACCACTCTTATTTTTGGGGGATTAAACTCACGGTATCAAATAATCCCATTCTTGATTCCTTCTTATATAGTATCATTTAGTGTGTCCTTATTATGAAGGTGTGTTTCATCTATATCGTTATAATTCAAAGTTATTATAATTTATTTAGAATATTAATTAATAATATCATCTACTTTATTTATTTGGATGAATTATGGTCATTTTATTTCATTCATTGGCTGAACAATTATTGACATCCCTTATGTTTGTTATTCCAATATGGATGATTATTAATTACTGAGGAAATTTTATTATATATTTTATTGATATTAATTTACTTCACATGGTGAATACATTGGACTTAACTAAGTGATGGGTGGTGATCTGAGTAATATAGATCCTCAATGCATTTATTAGTCTCATGAGATAGTCTAGTTTGGGTACTTCGGTGTATTCTTGTCCATTTATTAATATTTCCTTATCATGGGTCCTTGAATGTATGATCATAATTACTTGAAAATGAGTCCTTTATTGTAAGATCATGATGTTTTGGAACATGGACATGAAGGTAAGATCATGATGTCATGAAATTTTCCCTTGATAGAAAGATCATGTTAGATTAGTTTGAGGCGTTGATGGTAAGATTAAGATGTCATACATTATTCATTTTACCCCAATGAAATTAGTTATTATTGTCCATGTGATTAATTATATATTTTTTCATCGATGGATTTATTTCAATCTCATGTTATTAGTTATATGAAATTTTTTAATTCTTATTTATTTTAACAATATATATTTATGCCATACTTATTCTTGGATAACATCTAATTTACGTGATCGCTTACTAAGTATTTGAGCCTACCCTTATTATTAATCCATTTACCTATGGTATGAACAAAAATTTTACACATGATATGTATAGAATATTATCATGTTTTTATAATTTTATATAATATGTTTAAGTCTTATTGTTAAATAATAAGATTTTGGTGTAATGGATAAAATGTCAATTAGATAGGAAATATATGGGTTTATTTAGTTAAAGGTTATTCAAATCTCCTTAAAAAATAAACAAAAAAGGTAATTAATGTGTAAGTAACTCAATATTTTTTATTTATGTTGTAATAATGGAAGTTTTAGTTTGGGTATCTTCATTTGATTTCAAATATAGTATATAATGTATGTGTTTATTAGCATTGGATCCGAGAGTGTAGGTTTTAAGCATCATAAATAAATTATGTTTCGAGGGGAAGATATAATTTGGGAGCTCATATACAATTGGTTATACCCAACTTGAAGGGATATTATCCCTCTATACATCCACCCTTAAAGAACTTTAGTTAATGAAATGTGTCGAACATATTCAATGTATCAGCATATGTTTATTATTATTGGAATTATTCATTGAATAACTTCAATAAATGAAAGTAATTTAATCCATTCATAATAGTTGACATTTAATTCATTCATAATAGATTATAACTAATTAAACTGCATGGTAATATACATATAGCTAAATTTAATTCATTCACAATCATATTTTAGTACACTTCTAATAGAAATTGTATCTAGAAGATCCAAATGTTTGGACTAAGAGGCCACTAAAAATTGCTTTTGATAATCAGAGTGGTATTGATATATCAAAGACTCTTGTGAAAAAATCAATATCCAATCACATTAACATTATGTATCATTTTATAAAAAAAGTGTGGATAATAAAGTTATCAAGCTAGAATAAATTTCTTCCAAATATCGTATTGTAGATTTTTGCACCAAAGTTATGCTAAGAGAGAGGTTTACTGAGTTAAGGTAGAAAATTCACGTCCATCCTTACCCTCTCACATAAAGATGTGTAGGTAGGTACCCTCCACATATATTTGGATTTTATTTTCATAGGGGGAGAAAATTTATACAACCATTATGAAGGAAGGTACTGATTGTCTTTATTTATTTTATATCTAGGAGCTGGTGTCATTGTGAAAGGGGGAAAATTCATAAAAAGTGATTGCATGAATTAATGGGGGAAATTTTAAATTATGTTTCCAAAATTTTATTGTCAATGAGAGATTTAATTATTTCAAAAAAACTAAATTATATTAGCGTTTTTTGTTAAGATTTATCCCATGTGGTATGGTAGTTTATTTAGTGTTTCTTTAATGATTCATTCATTTTTTAAGAAGAGTTGATAAAGGATGAAACAAAATACAAAGGGATAGATTGAAGTACCCATTTTAATTTTTGAATAAGGTTGAATTTGTTTTCAAATGTCTATAATAATTATTTTAAGATGATTTAAAATGAGTTTGAGGTTATTTAAAGTGTTTAAGAAGGTTATGTGAAAGTTTAAGCAGAGTTAAAACAATTTTAAAATTTTCAGGTTATCATGAAATTTTTATTGAGTTCTAGACCCTATAAGAGTCATTGAATTTAAAAAGATTCATTTTCATTGAGTTTCATAATTTTCATTTGTTCATAAGATTCATATGGTTGTAAAATTAGATGTTGTAAGAGTAAATTTTTAGGATTCATTTATATCATAAGAGTAATTATCATAACAATGACTCTATAAGAGTATTTTACATATAATATTGATCATCATAAGAGTGATTTTTGTGAGAGTGACTCTGTTGAAAGGACTAATTGGGATCTTTGTGATCACTGAGAGGGGAAGGGGTGAATCAGTGATCTTTTATTTTTATATTTTATTCCTTTTTAAATAACCTTAGCCTCCGGTTAAAGAGATATAACTTCATTGAAAAAAAATAACACAATCACAACCATAGAAACATTGGTATTTTAAAGGTTTACTAATCAATAATAGTACCTAGTCCTTGGCATGGTTTGGAAATATTCCAATTCCACTCAACCACTAGAAATAATTCTTTTAAATGTGGTTACAACAAGCAGGTAATAACCATTCACTTACATTGAACTATGATCAAACACTAGGGAATATTCTCTATATATAGATAAATATGATATAAATTTTTTTTTGTAATAACCATAATAAACATTCACCAATGGGATTCAGTATTACATTACTGTGATTTATGTATTTTTATCACACCTTCACTTTTTTTAATTGACCTTTCTTATTTCACTTTCTTGACTAGTGGTAATTAATAACTTCCTTCACGTCGATGTCTTCAAAAAAAATAGCGCACACACACATACACACACACACACACACATATATATATATATATTATTTTATATGATCTTCATATTCTATTTTAGGTTTTCTCAATACACTCATGTATGCATGTAATCATGCACACTATCTTCTACACTTCTTTCACTCTTATTTGTGAAAATGTATCACTTGATATCACTACCTTAAATTTTGAATGAAACTTTCATACATTTTACTACCATTTATTCCTTATTTTTGAAATTTTATTTATATGCTGGTTAGGTTTGTTAGATAGAAAATATCCATATCCTTCACATAAAGAATTATACCTTCACGTAAGAGGCTTGTACTTTTCAATATTGAAAGCACGTGTTAAAAAAAGCTGAAGGCCCAAGGATCTTATACTTTTCAACCTAAGAGGCTCATCGAAACTCCTCTTCATGAAATAAACTTTCACACTACTCTATTTTCTCTGAGAACATGAGATATATTCATAGAATATCGATAGCAACTCTCGGCCTATATAATTTGGTATTTATAAACATTCACCATTTACTTAAACCACATTACTTCAACACTTTTCATGATATGTCAATACTCTACAAAAGATGTTGCTTCAAGGATGATAAAAATATTATAGATGTCTTCAATAATCTAAAATATTTGATGAAAATATCATATCATTTTCTTATGTGATGAGGAACTATTCTTTCACGATGATTACCTAACATGATTGGGAGAATAATCACATGAATCATCTTTTGAAAGGTTATTCTAATAATATTAATGTCTTTGGAAATGATTGTTCTTCATCAGTAGAAGATATATCATTATAAAAACTTCTTCATGCACATTTTAGCTGAATTCACAATGATCTAGTGTATGATCATCTCAATATCTCATCCATTCGAGCATAAATCAATAAAATAAGTTGTGGTATAAAATAAAACTGATGAACAGATACCTCCAATGAGGATCGAGGATGAATATGACTTCTATAGAGATCATAAAGCTATAAATGATTTAATCGTATAGTGTATGTTATTTCCATCTATTTTACGATGGATAAATAGTTCCTACTCTTTTTTCATCCCACATCAATATTTATAGAGGCTAAATCACTCTTAATAAGTGATGTTATTTTGACACCTCTTTGATCCATTGATTTAGAGTTGGCACCCAGACACACTATACCCACACCCTACATAAGACACGCCACACTAATTCCATCCCATATAGGCACATCTATAAGTGTTATTCTTGCACCATGTGAACCCACCTATGTTCTCCATGTGGGAGCTATGATCCCACTTCCTCCTACCACCATGGATGGCTAGCCAGGTCGAATACTTCCCACATAGTAAACCCAAGGGTCCCACATGTGCGGTTAAGGTGGTCCCTAGTTTGATAATGGTTGGTCAATTTTTTGGTAAGGAAAATCTTCAATATAAAATAATATAGCCCCTCTTTAAAATGCATGGATACATTCAAACAATTCCTGCAATAAAAAATATATTCTATGGGATTCATATTCAAATTATCTTCATTTAAATAAAGATTTCATGATCTTCATCATTATTGTATATAATGTGTCATCCTCAACATAATCTATACATGTGTTCTGGTCTTAAGTCCAGTTCAACAATCATCAAATTTATTTATATGATTTATGTACACAATAATGTTGAGTAAATAATATTGATCAAAATACAACACCTCGATAAAACTTTCTTGCAACCAGCATCTCCAACAATCTTGGTCCCAACAATATCCCCCATTGTATTTTTTTCAACCAAGGAATATAAATCAATAGAAATTTTTAACTCAATCAATGGATTATTTATCGAATAATTATAATCTAATGTGAGTGAACTTATAGTATGAAACAATAATAATTAGACAATAGTACCTTGTTTTCCATAAGTAGTGATTTAAGAAACCACTTTTACGCTTTCTTAAGAAAAAATTTCCTTACTACTCGAAATTTCAAAATTTCTTCCTTCATGAAAAAACCTTTCCTGCACCCGCTTCAAGAAAATTATAAAATAGTTCACACCCTAAAATATAATCTTACCTATTTTAGGAACTCCCCCTAAATACATGTCTACCTTTAAATCTAAAACACATACTAATGGATAGATTTATGTTACAACTTTTATCCCCCTTGAAAACATTTTCCAAAAAAGAAATATGAGAGAGGGGATAGATTCACATACCTTATCCTTGAATAGAGGGAGGTCAAACATCCATTTTCAACCTCATATTATGAAATTTTTCCTTCAGAAATGGTTTTTTGGAAATATCATCAACTTTATCCATCATAGGTAAAACATCTAGCTTCAATTCATTCTTCTTCACACGATCTTTGATAAAGTGATATTTTATATCAATGTTCTTGGAATGAGAATGTTCCATAGCATTCATAGTGAGTTTTATAGAACTTTGATTATCTCACCCTAAGATAATGGTTAACTTCACATCAGAAAACAAGTTTTCTAATTGTGTCTTCATCAATATAATTTGCGTTGAAACTTGAGTGGAAACTACGCACTCATCTTCCATAGTACTTAGTATTATAGATTTTTTATTCTTTTTATTCCATCTTACACAATTTTCTCCCAAAAAATAAAATTCCAAAAAATGTGTATTTTCTATCATCTATACTTACAATCCAATATATATCTACATAACCAAATAGATCAGTCTTTCCTTGGATTTCATATTTCAATCCTAAATTATTTTTTCAATTAATATGCCTGAGAATACTCTTTCATTCCATGATATGTGATACCTTTGGTGCGCTTTGATACATATCCCAATGTTTAATAGCATGAACTATATCTATCCTTGAAGCCGTTAGATATAATAAAATTCCAATAAAATTTTTAACTCTTTAAGATTAACTTCTTTTCCTTCACTGTATTTTGGAAACTTTGTTCCCAATGAAATAGGTGAGGAAACTGGATTTGAATCTTCCATTCCAAAACTTATTTATAATTTCCTTAGAATAATTCTCTTGATATTGGAAAATATATTTCTTATTTTGTGATATTTTTAATCCAGGAAATTTTTTCATTTCTCCAAGCATGGAAATTTCAAAAATTCTTCTTCATATCCTCGATAATATTTACACATTTTCTTCATTATTTCATTTTAATATGACTTCATCGACATAAACAATAATAATGAGAGAAATATCTTGATCTTATTTTTTGTAGTGATTTCTATAAACCCTTCCTTTATTGAAGTTAAATTTCCTAAATAATGTTTTTGATTTGGAATTCCAATCTCTTGGAGATTATTTCAACCCATAAAAAGCCTTCTTTAACTTGTACATGTAGCTTGTATATTACTAAATAAATAAGCCACATGGTTTTTTATATAAAATTATTCATTGAGATCTTTTTTTAGAAATCATGAATTGACATCCATTTGGAAAATTTTATATCTTCACTGTGCAGTGATAGAAATAAAGATTATTATAATTTCTAATCTTAACACAGGATAAAAGTTCTCAGGAAATTAAATTACTTCAATTTGTGAGTAACCTTTATAAATAATGTATTCGGTGTTTCTTATCACTTCACCTTTCTCATTAAACTTGTTTCTAAACACACAATTTTTACCAATAACATTCTTATTGTTTGGTTTGGGTACAAGTTTCCAAGTATCATTTTTATCAATTTGATCCATATCTTCATTTGTAAAATTAACCCACTCTTGATGCTCAAAATATTCATCAACATCTTTTATCTCTAATTTTGAATATATGGACGTATGTGAAACTAACCTTGAAAGTATTTTAGTTTGAACCCATTTTAATTTATCACCATTAGTGTTTTTAACTTCCACTTGCTTCCTCATCCTAGGATGAGATGAAAAAAAATTCCTCGTCACATGAGATTTATGATTCAAAATAATCTTCTGGAGAAGCTTCAAAATTATTAGGAACTTTTTCACATTTTTTAACTGCAACCACCTAATCATCCCTTTATTCTATATATATAATCTTCTATGAAAATTTCTTATCTTATTATTCAACAACAATCAAATTTTTTGAGTAAAAAATATTTCATGTTTCTTTATTATAGCACCTATATTCTCTACCAATAAGAGGGTAGCTAATAAATATATTATCAACTCATCCATAATCAAACTTCCAAAGATTCTTAATAATGAAGTTATAATGAAATGAATTCTAAACACCCTTTTGGGCTTCAGGCTTGGGTTTTATTTATAATACATATCATAAGAATTCATATTAGAGTCTAGTCTGTAAAAACATTTATTATGAATATAAACTACTATTCTAATAAATTTACTCCAAAAATATAGAGAAGTATCATGTTCAATCAATATTGTTCATGACATCTCCACAAAACTTCTATTTTTTCTTTCAATGAGACTATTCTTCTATGGAGTTTATTGTTCACAAAAATCATGATGAATTCAATGATTTTCAAGATAATCTATGAATTATTCACTTTTATATTCACCATTGTTATCATTTTAAATCCTTTTTGATAGAAATTGTGTTACCTTCATCACAAAGTTGTGAATCACTCGACAAATATTGTTTTAACCCATCAATAAACATGGTTCTTTTTTATTTTAATTATTATTCTATAGTGATATTATATCCAAAACGTTTGAGTCTAATCGACTCTTCATTTAAAAAAGTTATTATACCTTATTTATTCTCTTTCACATTCTTCAAAAAAAATCAAGTCTCTGATCATGTGTGAAGAACACCCACTATCTAGTATCCACAATCATTATCCTTTTATTAGTTTGAGAGAAGTTTAAAACTAAGGATTTTTATTTTCCTTTTTCTTTCTTCTCATATATATTTTTATATTTATTATATAACCTTTTTTTTCAGAATCATGATAATAAATCCTTTTTTAAGATGTCTATGATGATCTCATCTTTCACAATTAGATTCCAAGGGTTGAGATCTGTTTTCAATTCTCACACTAACTTTCTCAGGTTGTTTCCATTGAGTGGTTTTACTCCCCCACAAACCTTGCCTATATTTTATCCTAGGTTTATTGTAATGTTAATGTTTAAACCAACACATATAGGTTGTATGCCCAAATCCTCCACAATTATAGTAGTAAATATAGAAAGTGTATTTCCCTTTTTAACTTATATACTATCTGGAGTTATGAACCTACTAACTACCAACATATATACCTTCCACTTTGGAATTTTATCTCACATCAAATATTTGGTTACCACCTAAAATTTTATTCTTTAGTTTAGATTTATTCTTGACCTCAATAGAATCTCTAGTAGTATCAGATTTTGGTTCAAACTTTGAAATTGTGGAAACTCTTTATTTTTCATATCTACTTGTTTTAGTTAAATAAATGATCTTCTTAGCCTACTTTTCCTTCTGAAAATCAATATATTTCTAAGTTTTATACTTCTAAAAACTTTCACCAACCCCTATAAATGATTTTTTCAAGTTTTGTAATCCCTTATTCAACTATATAAAGTTTTTGTTGAGTAATTTGTAATTATTACTCCTTCAACTCCAACTTTTCTTAAATCTTGATACTGTAGTTATCATTTCCATCATCTAACTTTTTCATATTATCAATATTTATTAAAAACTTGTATTTTTCATCAAGAATAAGTTCTTTATTTTTTTTATAAAATATTTTATTCCTTAAACTTCTTATTTTATCTTTCATGTCTTACAATCATTATTAGGAATTATTTTCTATTTCTCTTAAGCATAAACTATGTCTCAGTTTCTTCTTCTTCTAAACTACTTATTTTATCTCTAGTTAATTTTTCATCTTTTAATTTTTTTTATAAGAAGTTTCTCAGAAACATTATCAATGAAGTTATCAATATTTTATACTTTATCATTATCTCCATCATACTTAGGCAAATAATTTCGCCTTTTGTATTTAAATAATATCTTATCCTTTTTCCTAGGATAAGACTTTTTTTATATCTTATCTTTATTGTATTTTCTTAAATTTATATCATATTTATCACTTTATTCTTCTTCCCTTCATCATGGATAATTTGAAACAATATGTCCAATAACCCCACAACTAAAACATTTTAGGGGTGGAATTCCTTTATACTTTCCTATTTATCTTTTTACCTTTTTATAAAAAAAAGAAAAAAATTAATCAAAAATTAACTAACCTCATATACAATGAAAAAGTCACCAGATTCTTCTTTTTTGAGAACTTTCTTGGCCTTTCCTTACATTATATATCTGAAATAAATTTCCCAATCATCCTTCTCTTTGTTCTTCATACCCTTTTCTCTTCTCATTTTGTAGGTGATGAGAGTTCTACATAGATCATCTAAAGATAGAGTTTTTGGATCTCTACCTTCCAATGATGAAACTTTTGCATCAAATTTATCATGAAAATTTTTTAAGATCTTTTTAATAATGATTGAATCTTAAAAATTCCCACCAAGACATCTTATGGTGCTAATAATGTCATCTTTCCTTGTAAAATGTTACTAATATATTTATTATAACTCATATTAATATCTTCATACTTTAATATCCAAATTTAAATATTCACCTAATTAACTTTTGTATTTCCTTCATATATATTCTTCAACTTCTCCCAAGTGCCTTTAGTATTTCCATTAAATTTTAATCTAATAAACTCACTTTAATAGAGTGAGGAAATTATAGCATTTCTATCGTTCCCATCATTTTACAAATTTTTCTTATCATTTGGTGTAAGGGGAACATTCTCAAAATGAGGAGTAAAACCATCTATACTTGCTTCAAGAACTTCATAACCAAGAGAAATAGTATAAGGTATAATTCTATCTTTCTAGATATGATATTTATTCCAATTTAAGAATGGAATCCCCTTATAGTTCATAGAGTTCTGAATATCCATAGAAACTTCTATTTTCAACAATCTTCATCAAATAGTTAATGAAGGGAACCTTCCCTTTGATGCCACTTGAATGGACCAATTAGCATATGTGTGATCACTGAGAGGGGTATAGGTTCAATCAATGATATTTTATTTTTATATCTTCCTCTTATTAAATAACCTATAGCGACCTTAATTTTTCTTACTTGACTATAACATCATTCTAAAAAAACATAATAGTGTTACAAATCCAGGATCCAAAGGTTTAGTGTCTTGTGAAAATTAGGCTCATACATAACTTTTAAATAATAAAATATAAACATTATTTAATTCCTTATTATATATCTTCTTAGTTACCCTCTTGTTCTCTATATAACAAGCAATCACTTGAGTATTTACATCAAAGAAAGGGGTGAGCTAAAATCCCAGTAAGATGATGAAGAAGGGACATGAATCAATATAATATGGGTGAGAATAATAATCATCATCATATCATAATAATAATATCATTATCAACATCATGATAGAAACATGTGATAATGTCTTGGAATTTTTAAATGTATAAAAATGAAACATTATGTCATAGTGGTCAAATACTACACATAGTTGTGAACAAAGCTAGCATTATGTTTAGGCATAACATATGTGCATAATTATGACGTCATATTATGAACAAATATAGCATCATGTTCACTCATAATAAAAATTATCTCACGATTTACATCACATTACCCAATACATTGGAGGGATATATAATTCTGGGCCCACCCATCACATCATACCATTTTCATAATCATGCATGCCACATAGAACATATATCAATCAAAGTCATGAAATAACCCAAGTAAAGGAATGGGTTTCATAATGATTTTATCAATAATTATTTCATGAATATATTTGGTGTTACCTAATTGAAAATAGAAAAGAACATATTGGTATAATAATTATCTTTTTTAGTGATGAATAAGTAATTCAATAAGATTCAAGATCTGTTTTGGAAAGAAGATCTCTTTTGAAAAAAAATATTTTTCATAAAATAATATTGGATACATGTATATCCCAAAAAATTTAAATAAAAATTAAATTATATTTTTGAAATATTAAAATAATATCCACACCGAAATTTGGAATGAATGATGAATAACCCAAAGAAAGGGAGTTGGATTCGAGAATCCCCTTAACTTAATTCCTGCTTTATTTTATTGATTTTATGTCTCATGAATAATAAACTTAGATTTATAAAAACATTCATACAGTAGTGAATTATAGTCATTTATAAAAATATTTATCAATTATAATCATTGGATTATATTTCTTAATTTCTGTTGATGAGATTTAAGCATTTTGATATCATGTTTTTCTTAAAAATTTCTTGTTTCACATTCATTTCTCTATTTTTTTAAATGTAATTTATTAATTTGTACAATTAATTAAATAATATAATAATTAATATAATTAAATTTTTATATATTATATATATTTTATGATATCCACCAATTATTATGGTTATATTGAAATGTATCCATAAGTGGTTAACTGACCTTTAGTGGGACGTTGTTGAAAGAGAGAGAAATGGAAGTGTGACATTTATATTTTTCATAAATATGATAATTATAGTATATTAACATCATTAATATAAAGTTAAATTACTATAAAATTCATTTTATAGTATATGTTTTTGAACAAAAATAGGAAATGAAGAAAGAGAATAATAAAATAGGGAACATTTAATAGATATTTACTCTCTCTTTGGTGTAGCTTCTCTTGTACAACATTAAAACTCCTTGGTGATTGGATTTGGTTTACTCTATAATATCCATAAGTAGGATAAGGGGATTAATAGGTATTATTTGGGAATATCTTGGGATTTTTAATGGGTTGGATTAGTGGTTTTTCAAGGGAAGGGAGTGGGGTTATTTATACTTGAGGTAAGGGGTATTTTTAGGATAAAATATTGAATAAAATATTATATCCAAGGTAAACCTTGTAATAGTGATTTTTTAACAATATAAATCATATAAAAATATAATATAATGATTTTCAGTCTTTAAATACCCTTTATAATTTTAATTCACTAGTTTATTAAAAAGGAAAGTGAAAAAAATAGAAATTGTTATTTTAAGGAATCACTTTTGACTTTAGGTTTTGGGAAGTTAGTTTTAGGTTTGAAAATTAAGTTTATCATATTTTAATGTCTCATTTCTGAAATAAAATATACCATGGTAGAACTTCAAGTTCTAGAAAGGATTAGGTCATCATTACATCATGAATGATGTAATTTAAGATACATTAGTTATGTGAAAACAGTATTTTTAACTATTCACCTGAAAATCGAAGTATTTTATAAAATTACCAAAAATTCATCCTGGGAAAATTTTGATGTGATGATTTAAAAAAATATATTAATTTTATCAAAATAAATTTCTAACATAGGTAATTTTGATTTTTAATATAAAAATTGTGGTTTTTATGAAATAATTTAAAATACATTTTATTAAAAATGTTCTTATATTTTCTTCAAGTTATTTTAAACATGAGAATAATTTTTTTACATTATAATATTTATATTTACTTAAATTAATATTTATAAATATTATTTATATCATAATTTATTATTTTGAGGTAAAATTACTATTCCAACGGTCGGGATACTATTCATAATGGGCGGGTTATTATTCCCAATGGTCAGGTTACTATTCCAATGATCACATTGCCTCCTAATAATACCACCTTCTTCTTTCACTCAATATTAAAATCAATTACTCTCAATTTTATATATTTCCATTTTCTAATATGTTGATTGGTTTACTGATATTTTTTCTTCTTTTCTATAGTGTTTGCAGTGGGGGTGATGATTCTAGTAGATTGGGGAGATCCATATTTTCTCATTTTAGCTCTTCTATTATATATATTTTTTCTAGTTTTAATGATTGTAATTTTAATTGTTTTCATTATTGATTAATGTAATAATATTTAATACTTAAATAAATCATTTTTTCTATATTTTGTATTTTTATAATATTATATAATATAATTCGACACATGTTTATCCAGGAAACAAATATTACTATTAAACAATGGGTATTTATATTCTTATCCACTTTAGAAATTTCATCCCCAAAATTTCAACTCATATCCGCTATTGATAATAGATGAGGGTAATTATATTTCATTGTTTCTTCTAGTTCTCATTTTCTCTCTTCATACATATACTTCCTCCAAAACACATTTGAAAGGTGAGTTATCTTGTTGAGTAGAAATTTTTCTCTATGGTCCAAGATCTTTATCGGTTGTTCTTCATATGAGAGTTCATTCTCTAGTTGTACCACTTTAGGATTCAGTACATGTGAAGGGTTAGGTAGGTACTTCCTCATGGGAGATACATGGAACACTTCTTGAACATGAGTCATGCTTGGTGGGAGTGCAAGATTATAGTCTACTACTCCTATGACATTAAGGATCTCAAAGTGGCTAATATACCATGGGATAATCTTCCCTTTTTTTTCAACCCGCATGTCTCTCTTCCATTCTGACATTCGAAGGAAAATTTTGTCTCCAATATAAAACTCCACGTCCCTGAAATGGTTTTCTGTATAGCTATTTTTCTAACTCTGAGTAACTTTTAATTATTATTGGATGTCTTGAACCTTCTATGTAATCTCTTAAACAAGATCAAGTCCAAGTAGCTTTCATTCTCCAACTTCATCCCAAAAATTTATAGTTCTAAATTGTTTCCCATACAAAGATTTAGATGGATCCATTTGAATACTTGAGTAAAAGATATAGTTATATGAAAACCCAGACAATGGTATACTCTTATCACATCTGCCTTTGAATTCCATTGAGCTGGCTCTTAGCATGTCTTCGAGAATCTGAATAGTCCTTTTAGATTGGCCTTCATTTTGAGGGTGATAGGTTGTGCTAAAATTAAATTCGGTACTCAAATATTTTTGAAGACTTATCCTAAATTCTTAGGTGAGCCTTGGATCATAGTTAGGGTTGATTGAAAGTGGAACCCCATACAGCCTCACTACTTCCTTCACTTATATCATGGAAAGTTTTTCAAGTGATAAATCTTCCTGAATAGCAATGAATTGGGAAATCGTGGTGATTCAATCCACCCTAACCAATATCGCATTGTTTCCTTAGGATGTCTTTGGGAGACCATTGAAAAAATCCATGGTGAAATTCTCACATTTCAATTTTGGTATAGGCAATGGTTGCATCATCTATTTAGAATTATGTCACTCTGATTTAACTTACTGACACACTAAACACTATGAGATATACTCCACAGTCTCCTTCTTCATGTCATCCCACCATAAGTGTTCTCATATATCACCGTACATCTTGCTACTTCTAAGATGGATATAGAAAGGTGACTTGTGTGCATTATACAATAGATTATTATTTATATCAGGTTATTAAGGCACAAAAATCCTCTTTCCAAGCCAAATCATACCATCATCATCGATGTGAAACCCATGTTGCTTCCCTTCCTTTACTAATTCCACATTATTTTTTATCTACATATCATCCCATTGTGCCTCCTTGATCTTATCTTGGATAGATGGTTGGGAAATAATTTGGGAAAGGTAGGATATATTCCCTATTATTATGACATCCAAAATACAACCTTTTCATATCCAATTAGATATGGTCTTTCTCAATCCACATCATGGATAGAGAAGCTGGTTATTTTCTAATAAGAGCATCAGTTACCTTTTTCTCCATTCCTATATGGTAGTGAATTGAGAAATCATAGTCCTTGATTAGCTCTAACCATCTTATTTGATGTATGTTGAGATCCTTTTGTGTGAATATATACTTTAGAATTTTTTGATCATTATATATATCACGCTTATCACTATAGAGATAGTGCAACCTAATAATCAGATAAAATATCATATCTACTAACTCTAGATCATGAATCAGATGTTTATACTCATTTATCTTCAAATTTCATGAGGCATAGGTTATCAATTTATTATTCTACAAGTGTACGCAATCTAATCCTTTCTTCTAATTATCATTGTATATCACAAATCCTTCTCTACTTATTGGTAGTGTGTGTACAGTTATAGTTATTAGACTCTTATTAAGCTTCATGAATATTTCCTCAAATTATTCCATATATAAATACTTTTCCCCTTTACATGTTAACTTAGTTAGAGGGAAATATATACATGATAAATTTCTCACAAAAAATTGGTAGTACCCTGGTAATCTAATACAATTATGGATTTCTATGACACTAGTGGGTTTGGTCTATTCCTCAATTGAATTTGTTTTTTAAGGTTCCACATAAATTCACTCACTTATGTTCACATTCCCCAAAAATTCACCTTGATGTATCTAAAAGTAACACTTGTTGAACTTAGCCTATTTTTTTCCTTTCTTAATGTTTTAAGCACAATCCTTAGATTCTCTTCATGATCCTCCTTTCTCTTGGAGTAAATGAGAATATCATCGATAAACACTACTAAAAAAATTCAAGGTAATCTATGAAGAATCTATTCATCAAATTCATAAAGATTTTAGGGGCATTAGTATTTCCAAAAGAAATCAATATGAACTCGTAGTGCTCATACCTTATACAGAAAGTAGTCTTCTAAATATATTCTTTCTCCACCTTTAGTTGATGATATCTGGAATAAATATCCACCTCTAAGAAGTATTGATATCCTTATATTTTATTGAATAATTCATCAATCCTTAGAAGATTATAATTTTTATTTATGGTGATTTTTTTGAGCTCCCAATAATTAATACATAGTTTCATTGATCTATCCTTTCTCTTTACAAAGAGTACTGGAATACCCCAAGGTGATGGAGATGGGGAGACCGACTCCTGAAGATAAGAGGCGACACCCGATACCCCTTGATCCGAACCCTAATCGTCGATCCTTCGCAGATGTCGTTGCGGGTAGATCTTTGGATCCAGCTTCAAATGGCATCGCGGACTCTAATTTGAAGATAGATCCAAAAGCTTACCGACACCGCGGACAAATGGACATTGCTTTATCTTCAGAGGAGGTAAATCTTCTTGCTTCGGACTTGCGATATGTTTTGATTGGTTACTTTACAAAGCGCAGACCTTCCCTGAAATTTCTTAGAACATCACTAGAATCATTGGGATTCTCGGGTTTTCACATCAGTCTCCTCACTTCTACACATATTTCTCTTCGGTTTGCTTCAGTGGAAGACTATTACCGGATCTGGATTCAAAAAATCGGGTTCTTTGGGGGATACCCCATGAAGGTTTTAAAATGGACACCCAACTTTTACCCTTCTGAAGAATCTCTGATTGTCCCCATTTGGGTAAGGTTTCCTAGACTGCCGCTTCATTTGTTCAAGCAAATAGCTTTGTTTCCAATAGAAAAGCTAATTAGAACCCCTTTAAAACTTGACAATGCAACCAAAAATCTCACTCGTCCCTCTGTTTCTAGAATATGTGTTGAGTTAGATACCTCTAAGCAGTTCCCTTCTTACATATGGATTCAAAATGGGGATCATGGTTTCTATCAAGAGGTGGTTTATGAAGAACTCCCTAATTATTGTCAACGTTGTTTTAAGTTGGGACATGTGACCCCCAACTGTGGAAGACCAGTAGGGACAGAGTTCACTAAGTCTGTCTGGGTGGAAAAAGAGAAAACTGCTGACCCCTCCACTTCAACAAAGAAGATGGACAACTCTGTTCAAGTAGTGCACTTAGATAAGAGGCAAGATCTAGATTCTCAAGAGACAGATTTTACTAATGTTGTTAAGGTTTCCACAGAAAAGGATTCTACTCATATGGACAGACCTCCTGATTTACTGGAACCCTCTAACACAAGGGCTGATTCTAAACCTACTATTGTGGCTAAGGAACAGAATATGATCACCCAAACCTAGGAAGCCCAAGTGGCTGAACAAGAAGAATCCTCCGAATCCAGTGATGTTTCTCAAGAAGTAGAAGACCAGACTAGGCAATTAGAGGAGAATTTCTTTAATTCAATGGCCAGAAAGGGCAAAAACTCATGGTAGATGAATATGGATTCATCACTCCTAACCCTAGGAAAACTAGGAAAAGGAGAGATTACTCACAGATGGAAAGAACCATCACCACTCGCTCTATCAATACCACTAAGTCTTTCAATAATGAGATAGTTCATGACACTCCAGCTGATGAGGCTAATGAGATTACACCACAAATCTCCCTTGAGGATCAATTAAAAAAATTTGATGCTCATTGGGAAGAGAAAAAAGGATTGGCCTATGAGAAAATGAAAAGTGGTGAAATTTTTGCTGAAACATTTCATAAAGTTGAACTAGGTATTTCGAGGAGAAGAAGGCTATTAATCCTCCAAAATTACTATTGAATACTTCTTTTGTAGTTTGCTTCAGATCAGAAATAATTGACTGAGTTTTTTCATTGCTTATGTACTTTTTAAAATTCTGATTTGAAACTGCTTCTAAACCTGACTTTGAGCCTGTCTGTCAATATTGCAAGGACTCTGGATTTGCTATACAGTGAAAAAGTTTCTGTCTTGTTGGGATTCCTATAAGCTCTTTTGGTTCTCCTTTTCTGGGATGTGCTCAAAATTAGGTTTCTTGTTGATGAGCAGCATGCTTTGACATTTTTTTGAAGCCCTATTATGATTTTTTCTGCCTCTGGTTCTGATGTTAAAGGTTTGAGTTAGCTGGATTGCTCGAGTTCGCATTATTGCTTGACTTTCCATACATCTATTTGGTTGCGACCTTGCCTTGATGGTGAGCTGATTTGTTCTGGAATTTGAGGTAGCAGAATGCTAAAGACTTGTTGGGTCCGATCTCTCTCTATTGGCAGTTCGTGCAGATCTTCTTCTGGAGCTTTTTGAAGTCCGGCCCTTGGATTTCTTGGGAAACTTGCACATGGAGATTACTACTTGCTGGAGTCCCATTGTTTCAACTTTTTGGATTCCTCTATCAATTTTTGTTTGAAGTTTAGCCTGATTATTCTTCTTGTCAGCATATTTTTTCCCCAGTTGAAAACTTGCTTAATCTGTGTTGTCTTAAGCTTTATTTGGCTGGAATTCTCAAGTTCTATATTAGTTTTTTGCTGCTGATCCTTCCTTGCACCTGTATTATTGCGGACTTGCTGAGATGAAGTGCTGATTGATTCATATATTCTTTGACAAGTGTTGATCCTGCACTTGATTTTGAAGTTCCATAATGATGAATATATGGCGGGGCTGATCATGCAGATCTTCTTCTGGAATCTTTTGATGATTCTTACCTGGTTTTTAAAGTTGTATCTTTGTTGGTCTTTTCTATATTTAAGATGGTGTATGAATTTTACACCTTGGTATTTTCTTGTAATCTTTTTATTTAATAAATTTCTTTTGGCATGGATTGGGTAACCAATCCATGTCGCCTCTTTGAAAAAAAATACCCCAAGGTGATGCACTAGGGCTTATGAACCCTTTGTCTAAATTCTTTTTTAGTTGATTATTTTACTCCTCCAGTTCGATCAGGGCCATTATTTTGGGGGATTTTGAGATAAAATTGGCTCTGGGTATGATCTCTCTAAGAAATATACCTCACAATTTGGGATAATTCTGGGTAAATCTTCAATAAATACATTAATGTATTCTCTAACAATGGGAATTTCATCCAAGTTGATACCTTCCTTTGACTTAATAATTTTTAAAGGTATTATTTTTCACATGGTATCATTACCCATACCATTGATGTATTTTTTAAAGGATATTCATGATCTTCCTTTCATTTGTATAGGAGCATTGGATAGTTTGAAATATTAAATGAGGTTTATTTTTCCCAAAAATTGATGTGTGCTCTATATAAAGAGATCAAATCTGTGACTAGTATAGTGTTGAATTCCACCAATGGAAGTATTACTAGATTCACTGGAAAAATATTCCCATAGATGCTTATAAGAGAGGATTCCAACACTTAGGTTGCAATGATCACACCACTAGGTTTTTTTATAGATATCTATACATCAAGGTATCAGTCTTCAATTCAATAGTTTTATAAAACATAAAAGAGATAAAGGAATGCGTAAAAATAGAATAAAAAAACATTTTTCATTATTGATTGAATAGGAAGTGTAACTTGTACAACTTCATTTTCATGATCTAATTTAGTAGTAGTTATGGAATAATATTTCCCTTACACATTTTTCATTGGTGGTTGATGATGCTAATTACCCTCAAGGACTCTAGGTTTAGTGTGTTGGATTGCATAGTTCCTTTTCTCCCTGTAATTGAAGCATTTAACTATAGGTGGTGCATTAGGGGGTGCCTTCCTTTTCTTCCTCATGTTGGTCAGCTTCTTCAAGTCTCTTAGACATTCATGAGGTTAGTGGCCCTCTCTACAACATTTGAAGCATTTCCCCATCCCTTTTAGGTAATTTACATGATACTTCTTGCCACATTTTTTACAAGTGGGTAGTTGGATCCTCTTTCCGCCTTTTTCATTTGATCCATCGTATTGAAACTCCATTATTCTCTTCTTATCTTCATAACCATGATACCATTCTCCAAACTCTATCTCTAATTTAGGATCATATTGAACCACTTCTTCATAACTCCCAAAGTCTCATATATCTTGATTCTTTCAAACGTGTCATTTATAACCACAAAAAAATTTCTCAATTTTTATATCACTATAGATAACAAAACCCGAGGTGTATATTTCAAGCCTCAATAAGTTTTCCTCATAATCCATCATAGATTCACCTTCCATTTTCTTTATAATTATGAATTATCTCTCTGTCTTGTTTTGAAGATTACAAGGGAAATACTTGGAAAGAAATATTTTCCTAAATTATTCCCACTCTATCTCTTTCATCTCATCCTTCATCTTAGTGTTCTTTATCAACACCCACCATTGATTTGATTCTCTATCTAAACAATAAATAGCTAGATTCAACTTCTCTTTCATAGAAAAATGGATCACAAAAAATATCTTCTCCATTGAGTTATCCCACTACTCTGAAACAAGTGGATCAAAAGTTCCACTAAACATCAGTGATTGTTGTCACATAAAGGAATCAGTGGCTATTTGATCCTTCGTGGGTAAATTTGGTATTTCTACATGGTTAAAGTTATTATTACTATCTTGAGACAATTGGGTAATCATTTCTATGAAGTTTTGAACTCCACCTACCATGGCATTGAGAATATCATTCAGAAAATCATTGCATTATCCCTCACATGGGGTTTTATCTTCATTTCTCCTAGTTCCCACTATTTTCTAAAATATAAAAGGTTTAAAAAAATCTTAATTCAACAAATAATGAATAAATAATTTATTATTTTTTCACAATTAACACTAAAGATGTATCTTATGGGATCTCTATGTTTATCCTTTTATAAAAATATTATTATAGTATTTTTTAACTATACATAGACTTATACTTATGGTTTTTACTCTTTTTTTCTAATCCTAATTCCCAAATTAACTAAATTGTATTCTGATACCAACTATAGTTACCCTACTTTTTCTTACATTAATATTACATCATTTTAAAGATAAACAACATAACAGTGTTACAAATCCATGATACAAAGGTTTAGAGTCTTGGGAAAATTAGGATCAGGCATAAATTTTACATAATAAAACATAAATATTATTTAATTAATTATTCTATATCTTCTTATTAGACCTCATCTTCTCCTTATAATAAGTAATCGCATTGGGATATACATAAAAAATGGTTGATCTAAAAGCCCGGTATGAGGATGAATAAGGGACATGAATCAATATAACATGGGTGAGAATGATCATCATCATAATATCATGAGTATAAGATCATCATAAACATCATGATAGAAACATGTGATAAATGAATGGAATTTTCAAATGTATAAAAATGAAACATCATGTCATAATGGTCAAATACCACACATAGTTGTGAAAAAAGCTTGTTTCATGTTCACGCATAACATATATTCATAATTATAACATCACCTTGTGAAAAAAGGTAGCATCATGTTCATGTATAATACGAATTATCTCATGAAATACGTAACATTACCCAGTGCATTAGAGGACTATATAATTTTGAGCCCACCCATCACATTATAACATTTATACCATTATTCATGATGCATAGAACATATATCAATCAAAGTCATGAAGTAACACATATAATGGAATAGGTTTCTGAAGTATTTAATCAATCATAATTTTATGAATAAACTTGGTTTTCTAAAATGGAAAAGGGAAAATAACATTTCATTAGAAGAATCATCATTTTTTTACTGAAGAATAAATAACTCAAGGGGTGTCAAGATGTGTTTTAGAAAGAAGGGTTCTTTTAAAAATATTTATATTTGTCATAAAATAATATTTTAAACATTTATATACCAAAAAATAAAATGGTAGAACAATTAAATTATATATGAGTAATATTAAATGAATATCCACATATAAATTTTGTCATGAAAGAGGAATAATCTAAAGAAAGGGAGTTAGGTTCGAGAATCCCCTTACTATGATTCCCACTTTATTTCATCTCTTTTATGCCTCTTGAATAATAAAGTTAGATTTATTAAAACATTGATAAAAAAGTAAATTATATTGATATATACTACTATTTATCAATTATAATCATTGGATTATATATCTTAATTTTTATTGATGAAATTGAAGTGTTTTGATATCATGTTTGTCTTAAAAATTTCTTCTTTCGCTTTTATTTCTCTATTATGTTAAATGTAATTCATACATTAGTATAATTAATTTTGTAAGATAATAATGAATATAATTACATTTTCATATATTATATATGTTTTATAATATCCATCCATGATGAAGGTTATATAGAAATGTCTTTATAGTTGGTGAACCAACCTTTAATGGGATGTTGTTGAAAGAGCGGGAAAGGGAAGTATGAAATTTATATTTGTCATAAATATGATAATTATAGCAGGTTTAAATAATTAATATAATGTTAAATTAATGAATAATTAATTTTATAATATATTTTTTTGAATGTAATTGGGAAAATAATAATGAGAAGAAGAAAAGAGGGAAGAGTTAATAGAGACTTACTCTCTCTTTGATGTAGCTTCTCTTGTACGGCATTATAACTCCTTGGTGATTGGATTTGGTTTCCTCAATAATACCCCTAAGTATTATAAGGGTATTTAAGGGGAGTATTTGGGAAATATCTTAGTATTTTTAATGGGTGGGAGGAGTGTTTTTCCAAGGTAAGGGATAGGGGTTATTTATACTTGAGGAAAGGGATGTTTTTAGAATAAAATATTGAATAAAATATTATATCCAAGGTAAACATTTTAATAGTGATTTTTTTAGAAAATAAAACATATATAAATATAATATAATGAGTTTAATTCTATAAAACCCATTTATAATTATAATTTATATGTTTATTAAAAAGGAAAGTGCAAAAAAAGAGAAATATTTATTTTAAGGAATCACTTTTGACTTTAGGTTTTGGAATGTTCTTTTTAGGTTTTGAAATTAAGTTTATCATATTGTAATTACTCATTTATGAAATAAAATATTCCATGGCCTAACATAAATTTCTATAAAGTGTTTTTTCATCATTACATCATGAATGATGCAATTTAAGAATCAATGGTTATGTGAAAACTGTATTTTTACTATTCACCTGAAAATTGATGTATTTCAGAAAATTTCCAAAAAATAACCCATGGAAAATTTCAATGTAATGATTTATAAAATGATATTAATTTTATAAAAATAAATTTATAAAAATTTAATTTTAAATTTTAATATAAAAATTATGATTTTTATGAAATACTTTAAAACACACTTTATTAAAAATGTGATTATATTTTCTTTGAGATTTTTTAATAATGATATTTTTTTTAAATTATAATTTTATATTTAATTAAAATAATATTTTTAATTATTATTTATATCATAATTTATTATTTTTATGTAAAGTTACTATTCTAATGATTAGGTTATTATTCCCTATGGTCCGGTTATAATTCCCAATGGTCGGGTTACTATTACAATGGTAGCATTACCTCTTAATAATACCACTTCCTTATTTTACTAAATATTAAACTCAATACATATCAAGATTATATATTTCCATTTTCTAATATATTTAATAATTTAAAAATATTTTTTTTCTATAGTGTTTTTAGTGGGGGTGATGATTCAAGTAGATTGGTGTGATCCGTATTTTCCCATTTTAGCTCTTATATTTTATATTTTTTATCCAATTATAAAGTTTGGAATTTTAATTGGTTTCAATACTAATTAATATAATAGTATTTAGTAATGAAATAAATTATTTTTTGTTTTTTCTATATTTTTTATATTTATAATATTATATAATACAATACAACAAACATTTATTCAGTAAATAAATGTTACTAATAAACATTGGGTCGTTAAATAACCTTTTCTTCTTGTTAAAGATATATGACTTCACTGGAAATAAATAAGACAAGAACAACTATTGTAACATAGGTATTTACATGTTTCACTACTAAATAGGAGTATATATTACTTGTCATGATTTGTAAATAATCCAATATCACACAACCACTAGAAAAAATCCATTAAATGTGGTTACACCAAGCAGGGAATAACCATTAACTTGTATTTCATTATGATCAAACACTAATTTGTGTTCTATATACACATATAAATATGATTTAATAATTTTTTTATAGTAACCCTAAGAAACCTTCACCAATATGATTTAGTATTCCATTACTATGTGTCTTTTATTTTCTTTACACTGGCACTTTTTGCAAGTAATTATTATTCTTTCACTTTATTAACTAGGAGTAGTCAAGAAATTCCATCACATTGATGTCTTCAAAAAACATATAATATATATATATATATATATATTATTTTGTATTCTCTTCATATTCTATATTGATTTTTCCCAAGGAATTTACATATGCATGTACATATTCACACTATCATCTCCACTTCTTTCACTATTTTTCATGAAAATGTTCTATTCAATATCATTACTTTAAACATTGCATGAAACTTTCGTACATTTTATTTAAACTTATACCATCTTTGATAAATATTATGTATATGTTGGTTAGGTTTTCAAGTTACCAAATAGCCACATCTTTCACGTAAGGAATTGAAACTTCGCGTAAGAGGCTCATGAAAACCCAAAGGGATTTGTGTTACTGATTCTTTATGATGTACTTAAAGTGTTAAAAACTAGTTAAAGGATAATGTATCTTCTTCTTCATGACATAAGAGGATCATGAAAACTCTTATTTTTTAAACAAACTATCATGTTGCTCTGTTTTCTCTACGAAAACGAGAGTTCTTTACAAAATACTAATTGCAACACTCATCCTTTGGACTTTGGTATTTATAGACATGCACTAATTCCTTCAACATCATTACTCCTCCACTTTTCATGTTGAATAAAGCCTCATCAAAATATTTCATTTCAAGGATGATAAAAATGTTACCAATGGTTTCAATAATCTCAAATATGCATTGAAAATCATGTCACCTTTTTTATATGATAAGTCTCTTCTTTTATGATGTGTACCTCGTGTTCATGTGAAAATAATAGCATGCTTCATCTTTTAATAGCTCATGTTATTCATTGTAATGTATTCAGAAACTTCTTTTCTTCATCAATAGAAGATATGTATTCATAAAAACTCATGAATTCACATCGTAGAAGCATTAAAGATGATCCAATGTATCTTCATATCAATATCTCATTCATTCAAGCATGGATTGATAATGGAAATCACATAATGTAATATCTATAGTGAATAGATATCCTATTATGGTGATTGGGGATGAAGATGGCTCTTGTAGTGATCATATTGCAACCATCGATCGAATCGAATAGTGGATGTTATGTCTGTATATTTAATAATGGAGGAACAGTGCATGCACTGCGTCCATCACACATCGATCTTCACTGAGGTTAAATAACACTTAATAAGTTATGTTGTTTCATATCCCCATTGAGCCACTATACCAAGGTTAGAAACTAGACACACTTCATACATTCCCTAAATGGGATGCGCCTCACCTGTGATGTCTCACTCAGGTACCTCCGTGCATGCTATGGGCATGCCATGTGCACCCATCTGTGTGCTCCATCTGGGAGCTATGTTCTGGTGACATAGATGGCTATCTAGGTCGACTATTTCCCATGTGGTTGACCCAAGGGTCCTATATGTGTGGTTGAGATAATACCTGGTTAGATAGATAATGGTTGGATAATTTTTTGGTAAGGAAAATCTTCAATATAAAATATTATATCCTCTTATTTAAAATGAATGCTCACATTAAAATAACTCCTCATGCAAAAAAAATTATATTTCATGGTATTATTATTAAAATTAACAACATGAAAATAAACATTTTATTGATCTTATTCATTATTGTAGACAATGTGTTATCCTCAACATAATCAAAATGTATCTTTTAAACTTAATACTAGTTCAATGATCATTGGAGTTAATTAAGTTATTTATGTACATAACAAAGTTAAGTGAATATCATTGATCAACAAAAAACAACACCTCAAGAAAAAATCCTTACAACTAGTATATTCAATAGTATTAGTCCCAACATCTGTAAGATTAATTTGTTTCATAAAATTCATAATATGTGGGAATCATATTGTAAAATAGTCATTCATTGTGATAATATTATATCATAAGATTTATGTACTCTTATGAAACTGCTTGAGGTGGAAAATGGAAAAACATGAGATGTTAAAGGATCCTAAGGTTCATTTATATAAGAGTCATTTACTCTTATATAATGTCTTCTATTTGAATATCTAAAAAATTACTACATCATAAGGGTTATTTTTCCTCTTATAAAAAGTCCATTGTAGGGATAATTCCTTATGGATGAATTACAATGAATATTCCAAGATTTAAAAAATGAACTAAAACAAATTTATGAAAGATTTATTATTTATTGAGTCAAACATAAAAACAAACCAAATGGTTTTGGATTTAAGATGAGTATGAAGGATCAAACTCAGGTTATTCTATGAAATGAAAAGAAGTCACACCATAAAAAAAATGTGCCATCTCATGAAACTTTGTAAATTCAAATGTAAAATATATTCAATATTACTATAGATTATGTGGCGTTTTTTAATAAATAAATATCCTGAGTCTCTTGGAAATTTAAATAGTGATTCTTGATTGGGATTAAAAAAACAAAAAATGAGAAAATTAAATCTAGGGATTCTATTGGACAGTTTAAATTAAGGAAGATCGCACGATTTCAAATTATTTAAGATTTCAATATTCAAAATATTGAAACATTAATCACATAATTATATATGAATATAAAACATGTAAATGATGATGATAAGGTTGTACTAAATTATTGATAGGATAATTAAATACTCTAATGATTTGAAAAACCATTATATAAAAGATATTAGTAGAAATATTAAAGCTGGGATTTTTTTAGAAGAAAAGTGAATAAATTGGCGAACCCAAGAATTTGGTGATTCGAGACTAAGAACTAGATCATTAAAGATATAAATTTTGTGAGAATGAAATATTTATCTAATAATTATTATCATATTTCTATGTTCTTGATGAAGTGACCACATGATATTCTATTGTTCTTGAAGTCTCAAGGATGAATATCTTCATAAATTATTTTTGAAGAAACCATGATAAAGAAGTGATTTTTCTTATTCAGTTGTGAACTTATTATACTGGCAGTGATAATCTATGATTTCCCTGGGATTATATAAATAATATTGTGAATCCATGCTAATGGAGGATGTCTTAAGGGATCATGAAGATTCCCATTATAACCACTTGAATTTATAGTGTCTGAATCAATGATTAGGGAAAATAACCAAACAAAATAATCAGTATACTTTCCATAAAGGGGATGAACCTTATAAAAATTCATTATTACTTTTGAGGATTAATTTTTGAAATATTTGAGTAAGAATAAGAGACTTAAAAAGAGTGGACTGGGATTTAACCATTCATAGATATTGATTTAAAAAGAAGAAATGGTAAAAAGTATCCTGGATTTATCCCTTCCACCTCTCAGTGAAATTACTGAGTATTTTAACTTCAATTAGTAAAATATTTTGAGTCATTTCATATAAAAGGTTGGGACATCAAGTAATCTAGAGAATATGGGAACTGTTATGTATTAGTAAGTTTTTAATTTTTTTATATTTTTATTTTTCTATAATTATATAGAATTTGATGAATCTTTGTGTTATATTTTTTAGTCTATCTTCAAAAATAATGAAATTGGGGAAAAAATAAAGTTTAAATGGGATTCTAAATTACATGGATCATTTGGCGAGGCACGTGAAATATTGTATTCTAGTTTAACCAGACCATGGGAAGGAGTATGTTATGAATTGTGATGATTTAATAATGATAATTTTTTCATGAAAATGAGTATTATAGTTTCTTATAGATCATATCAATAGAGGTTGAAAGAAACTATCTATATAAAACATGTTCTTGAGTTATATGAAGTGTTTAATATATTAAATTATTACAAAAAACTATATTTGAATATTTAATATTAAGATTTATCATAAAATATTCAAATAAATTTTATCCCATTGTTTCCTGATCATTCATCAATGAATGTCGGTATAGTACATGTATTTATTTCACATAAACTTGAAATAAACCCTAAGTAAAAATAATTCTTTAGTGGAAGCATTATATAGGAAGTCATGGGAATAATTAATATAACATTCTAAGGATAAGTAAAAGTTAATGGGTATATTATTTGAGTTATACATTAATATAGTAGTGTAAAATACATAGATTATATTATCACAATTTAGTACCACATCAACTATGGTAACTTGGTAGAAAGATGAACATGTTTTCAAAAATAATTATAATTTAACCTGATAATGCCTCAATGATGAGGTGTGTTGAGAAGGATGAGAAAAGGAATCTAATTAAATTATTTACTATTATGTTAGGTCAGACATCTTTACCCATATTAGGTTAGGGGTTATAAGTTATCCTAATCAACCCTAGTGGGATTTTTACTCAAGGGTTGTTAAGATGTACCACAATTATAAGTAGTGATTTTGATAAAATAAGATGAAATGAAATATTTTTAGGTTTGGCTCATGATACCACACCATCTAGTTGGTGGAAGTGGATAAATATAATTCCAAATATATATTAAATCCTCCTATGAATCTATTATGGAAAAGGGATGTGGTATATCGTGACTAAAAGTTTTAATCTAGGAGATTTTGGATTCATAAGGGTGTTTTAGTAATTTTAAATATAAATGGAAACATTATAATTTTGACCTTGTTTATTAACAAAAAAAATTCTGGTAACACCATTGATTATATAATTAAGTTTTTTATTAAGGGTGTTAATTTCATGTAAATTTAGAAAGTGGAAAATTGGTCCATTTTAATTGGATTAGACATAAACTCTACAATCCTAAATATAAGAAAAATTAATTCACTTATGGACTATTAAATATATTTAATAGTTATAAATAAACCAAAATAATTTCTTTAGATAATATATCAACCAATCATAATTTTTGGAAGAGAATTAATTAGTTTGGTATTTTTTATTTCAACCAAAATCTCAAGAATTAATATTATTTTATATATTACAAAATATGATTATTCTATTTGTCCTAAAATTCCTCTTATATTATTTTAACTAACTCTAAAAAACAATTATTTGATATATTGATTCCTTTTCTAAAAAAATATTTTATGTTTATATATTAATTTTAGGTTATTTATTTAGGAAAAAATATATATGTGGTATATGAATATAAATCCATAAAAATTAACATTTTTATCTAAAAACATTCAGAAATTATGAATTAGTAATATTTTAATTATAAATGACTGTATCATGATTTCTTGGTGTTCAAATAGGTAATGAATTTGGGATTGGGATTCAAATATTTATGAGTTATAAATCTTCTCACTTAGATAACTTTACTCTGGTTTAGATTTTGATATTGTGATATAAGGTAAAATTTATAGATATCACCCATATAAATCTATCAATTACATAGTGTAATAATATTTTTCAAGGAATAGGTTATATATTTTTATTCAAAAGAAGATATTTTTTACATTTATTCATGTATTAGATGGAAGATTTATTTTTCACATGATTCTACATAATATCATGTAACTTTATGAAAATGAGTGTTTTATATTGATTTTATCATGTACTCATTGTTTATGAAACACGCCAATTTTTTCAAAAAAAAATATATGGGTAATTATTAATTTAATTTACGGTGAAAAAGTTGTTTTTGAGTTATTTTTAAGGTCGATTGTGACTATGAATGGGCATGAAACCATGAACCTAACCATGTCTCACCTCTACTTGGGATATGTTAATTGGTATGACAAGTTGCATAGTCTACTAGTTATGTTTAATAACCATGAAACATTAAATAATTTATCAAACTTTGGTGTTTTATCTGAACTACTTGAACTTATTTTTAATTTAATAAATATAGAATTATAGGGGTTTATTAATAGTTAAAATTTTTGTGGTTGTTTGAAAGATTTTTTATAGAGACCTTGTATTTTGTATCCTTGAACGATGGAGAAATTTCTAAGAGTATATTGTTCATTTGACATTAAATGGTAAAAATTATGATTTTTATGATCTTGTAATTCAATTATGAGTGCTTTAATGATCTCAAAATAGGTTATTTTCCATAGATACAAATTTATTGGTAATAGTAATTGAATATGTAAGTTTGAAAGGAGTTTTATCTTAAGCATGGTTTACAATCAAGATTTTAAAACCATGTTGTAACCTCTATAAGGTTAGGGGAGGATAAAAATGACTTTTCATGGTTAAAAGAATGATTATATAACCATACATGTCGATCAAGTAGCTCCGTTTATAGGTAGAATAGTTTCATAGTATATAACCCAATTTACTAATCCTGCATACAAACTATAGTTAGGGGTTTTAGATGCATGATTTTAATTTTTAGCCTCCTAATTTCTCTTCAAGCACCCATCAATTACACTAAACTTACATTAATAGAGTTTAAGGGTCTCTAGGGAATTTTTAAGGATGTCCATTATTATTTGATGGTTGTCGCTCATTAATTGGATTAATCAAAACCGAATTGAAGGTAAGTGATTCTAGATATACTCTGTTCATTGATATCTCCTAATTTATATCTCTACCTATTTCTATGTATATCTATATTTGATTACTATTATGGTGGTTTAGATCTAGAGGAATGAGAATCTTATTGTTTATTCATAGATCTAATGATAGAGAATAAATTATTATAATTGGAATCAAGATCTATGATTGTAAATCTATTAAATTCTAAAATTTCCAATTAATAATTCTCTTTAGATATATACTTTCTATTTAATAATAAATTATGGATTAAGGTGATAATAGAGAGATGATAATGAAAAAAAATATCTAAGGTATCTGAGTCTAAATATAATTTCCATTAATTCAATGTGATTAATATTTTTTTATTTTTGATATTTATTCAAATCACAATAATTTTGAATATTATTATCAATGGTGAAGTGGTGAAATGGGTTATGATTAGGTAAAACAATTTAATACTATTAAATTGAAGTGAATTTATTATTGAAGTTAGTTTAGAAATGTGTGATTTTATATTATTAATTAATGAAGTAAATTTCATGTGTTAAATGAAAGATTAAATTAATTTTTAATTTTATTAGAGATTTTATTCAATTATTATGGATGTTAAAAGGTTTATTTGATAAATTAATGGTGAATACAATTCATGGGGATATGGTATGAGTTTTTTATATTAAAATCATAAGTAGTAAGTATATAGTGATGAACCAACTCGGATAATATGCCTAAATGGTACCTGAATCAGTTCTAACATGATCGGAACAGAGTTCTCAATCCCCAAAAGTTAGTGACTAGTGCATGGACATCAAATACAAGCAATATTGAATGATTTCACCACAAGAGTAACTCATCAAGATAATGCAGCAGATATAAAAACAATCAACAGTCAGTATTCCAAACACTCCACAAGAGAGAAAGAGCCAAAAATTGATAGATACAAGTCCCAAACATAGTACAATAGCTAAATTCATTAAATAATACTGTCAACACATAAACCAAAAATATCCATGTAATAAGTGGATCTCACATTATAGCAGTCGTCGCTAACTACCAAGGTCTCGCTAATCAAGTACCCCTAGAACCTATGAGTGGTGATTTCTCTTTTTTTGGACCTATCATAAGGAAAGATAAACACACCTAAAGTATAAGGTAGGGTGTGAGAAACAAAGCCTAATAGGATCTCATATAGCATTTCATAAGCAATCTATAAAAAGTTAAACAAATTTTCTTAATTTCTAATAAAACATGGAATGGAAATATTTTCTTGGTTCTTATAAAAAACATTATAAAATATTTCAATGCATAATAGAAAATCGGTTTCAAATGGAATTTCTATCAAATCAGTCAGATATAAGCATATTTATAAAAACATGCATGAATAAGTATTTCTATCAAAATAGTCACAAGTAAATCATTTCATAAACACTTGAATGTATAAATAAATTTCAATCAATTTCAATCATAACACCATGGTAATAATTACAGAGGTTATTACCAGTCAAAAAGGTTCTGTAAAATTTTGGTAAAATACAGCTCTAGGTGTGCACACACTCCCTGTATCGAAAAGAGTAAATAAGAAAAAATACCAAAGAATAAATTTCATGTTATGAAGATAGTTTTGTATCATTTTCATTATCAATCCATTTCTAGATAGTATTTTACCTAGAATCTTTATCCTTCTTCCAAAATACCTGGACTCCTTTGTGCTTCAAGGTAATCAATCAGGGGAAATCATTCAATACATTCAATCAATCGATTCATTTGGGCCCAATTTATAGTTTCAATAATATGAAATATGATGTTATTAATATTTTCACAACTTTTTATATACTACATTTACTTATTTTATAGGAAATGATCATAATTTGTGTGAAATATTAATGTTTAAATATTAAATGTAATTTTTGAGTATTATTAGGATTAATGCAATTGAAGTTAGTTTACAGTTTTATTTAAAATTATCACCCTACTTATCAAAATTTAATGGTTATTATTTTTTATTATTCCTAATTAAATATAAAACATTTCATTACAAGGTATCTTGGGCCAATTATTCCATTTGAAGGGCTATATGGTCCACAGAAGAAGGCCTAGAGAATCTGTGAAGAAACTGGACCAGCTATGAAGATTGAATTATTGTGCACAATCCAGAATTCAAAATTATTTTATTATACTAAAATTTTAGGGTATAATGTAAGGAGTATTGGATAAAACTTTAAAGGCCCAAATCCAAATACAATGGGACCAAATGATTTATTTAAACTCAACCCACCATTCTGGCTGGGAATTAAAATCTGGAAACTATTCATGACATAGCTCATGATGTAATCATCAAATAAAGATGGGATTTTTAAGTGTGAAATAGGAGATATAGGTGTCCTTCTTTTTGAAGAAATAATTCGGCTTTGAAGGCATCTTACTATTAAAAACCCATTCACATTTTGGCCTTCAAAAATTATGGATTGAAATAGACAGATTAATATTGTTTAATCAAACTGCCATAACTTTGGCTCCTTAAGTCCAATGGCCACCCAATTTTCATAGTAGATAGAGAAGATAAATATATACAACTTGTAAGAATATACTATCTTGATATTTGGTTTTCTAATTTACAAAATTTGCGATGAAAGTGTAGGGGCGGGTTTGAAATGAAAACAACCCACAACATTGGGCTATAAATACATCCCCCTCCTCACCTTGCAAGAGTTTTCATTTCAGAAGATATGAGGACATATTGGCATGAACAAAGCCTTTCTAAGGTCTTGGGAGGACCTTCCATACTCAATTTTTCACTTGATATACCCTTCTGCCTCTCTTTGTTTCCATTTACTTTTGTGTTCTTCATTGTTGTAATCTTGTAAGTCTTTTTTCTGTAATTCTAATTTAATGCAAGTTTCTTATTAAATATCTCTTATTCCCATCCACATTATGTAGTTTAATATTGATGTTATTAAAATATTTTAAATATAGTTGAATCCCCTTCTCTTCTTTTTCTTTCTCATTCAATGTAAAGTTTGTTTTCAATTATCATCATCGTTTTTGTGTGTGTTCGACGCACCACTCTCTTCTTATCCCTTTATTTTTCTTATCTTCCTAATTAATAATCATAATAATTATAAAAAGATTACAAATAATTTAAATAGATAGGTAAATATACTATTGGTATGAGTCATTATTTAGGGATATTAAGTGATTGAGAGCTTTTGCTCGATGAGTATTCTTTGAATTAACATTTTGTATATTGGACTTAACATGTCATAGATTAATGACATATTTTGTTTAACATATAGATTACATGGATTATTAGAACCATAAATACAAAATCAAAATCAAGTACTTATTGATATTAGAATCCTAGTTAAGTTAAGACTTGGATTAAAGTCATAACACTTAGGAATTCCAATCAACGTCAACTTGAGACATGGGTGTTAATTTAATGCAATACAAATCAAGGCTCAAGGATATCATAAGATTAACTACCTATTGATGAACTCACCCCAATATTTATCAAATTGTTAAATTAATCTTAATAAAACATAATCTATAAATTATTTCATAAGCTCTTTAAACAAACCCTCCTAACAGAATACAATCAACTAAAAACAATCAACTATTAAAAAGTATCATCATCGAGGATTCGACCCGAGTGATGCTATACACATTAGAAAAGCACTGAAACCTTGACTGATTAATAATCGATAAATGGTTGTGCTTTCAAATGGATCCGTTGCTGGGGATGGTTCTTTATATAGTCATTAGTTTCTGGTTATTGTAAAAAACCAAAAAAAAACAAAATTTGAAAAATTTGAAAAAAAACACAAACAAAAACCTGCCTTCTCATAAAAATCATAAACGGAAAAAACACAAAGAAAAACTTGTCTTCCTCTTTCTTCCAACATCTCTCCAAATTCCATGTATCCTCCCAAACAATCCCTTGGATTTTGTTTTAGCATGAAATTGAGCGAACTCTTCACCAACTTAGGAGAGACATTAGGGATAATCCAATAATTCAAGAACCTGTCATTGTCCAACCAATTAAATTAGATATGTCCAATCCTAGAGAATAAACACTTAAAGAACTTGTTTCCCCTAATATGAATTTCCAACATTTTGGTATTCAATATCCAAACATATAGGCTGACTTCAAACTCAAATCGAGTTTGATTCATCTTCTACCTCATTTCTACGGGCTAGCCGGTGAGGATCCACATCTCCACATTAAAGAGTTCTAAGTGGTCTGCTCTACCATGAAGCCTCAAGGGGTTTATGAGGAACAAATAAAAATTCGAGCATTCCCTTTCTCCCTAGCTGACTCTTCCAAGTCATGAATTTACTACCTCGCTCCTGGTTCCATTACCACATGGAATGACATAAAGAAACTCTTTTTAGAGAAATTCATTCCAACTTCTCATACTTCTTCTATCTGAAAGGAAATAAGTGGTATTTGTCAATTCCTAAATGAATCACTCCATGAGTACTGGGAGAGGTTCAAAATGCTTTTTGTAACCCTCCCACACCACCAAATACCTGACCAACTCTTTATCCAATACTTCAATAAGGGTTTATTGTCTATGGAGAGAACTCTCATTGATACTGAAAGTGGCGGTGATCTTATTGATAAAACTTCTATAGTTTCAAGTGATATCATAAGAAACATGGATGAAAACACCCAATAATTCTATACTTGAGCACATGCTCAATTCAAACAAGTCCAAGATAATCAATCCATATAGCAGAACAAGATGACTGAGTGGATGAGTGAACTTACAGGTCTTGTGAGACAACTAGTTGTGGCTTCCAAAGCCCCAACCTCATATTCTCCACAATCAATGTTTCCTAGACCTATCAAAAATTGTGGAATCAGAAACTCACCAGCTCATCCAACAAACACATGTCCACAACTTCAAGAAGATCCATCTGATTCATCTGGACCAATGGATCTTAATGCAGTCTATGCTAAGTAGAACACTAACCCTCAACTATCAGGTAAGTTTTTTAGAAACTTCAACCAACCTCAATCTGAGCCCTTATTTTCTTCCTATAACTGAGGCTTGAGTTGTGGTAATACCTTCTCTCGTCCCCCTCAATTCCTTCCTCAAAACTCGAACCAATTATAATATGGTCAAGGTGTTGGTAACTTCCAACAACCTTATCCTTTTTTACCTCAACAACAAAGGAGAAATCCTCATCCTGCTCCTCCAGGCTTCCACTATCTTAGTGAGCCTTCCCAATTACCAAACCAATATAATTTCTTTCCCAAGAAACAAAATCAAGGAAATCCCAATCCGGGACAAGCCTCTTATTCTAAGAAACAATGGGAAAGTGCAGTTGAATATTTTGTCTCTTTCACTCATTTCAGCCTTAAAAACATTGAAACCCAAATCAGTCAACATGCATCCCACCTGAGCCACCAACAACAATCAAATTATTACCCACTCCCAAATCAACCATTACCTAACCCCAATGGTAATGTAAGTGCAATTTCACTAAGATCAGAAAAAGAAAATTTATATACCTCCAGATAAGTCCTACAACCCACCTTTAAATGCTGACCTAGAAAATTAATAGATAAATAAACATGAAAAGGAATCTGAATCCATTCCCCCACCTCCTTCCATTTCAATTAGAAACCCAATTCCTTTTCCTCAAGACACTTCTAAGCCAAATAAGTCCTTTGAACCCGATCCTGAAATGCTCAACAAGTTTATATGAGATGAAGTAAACATTCCCCTCTTAGATTCCATAAAAAAAAATCCCTAATTATGCCAAGTTTTTTAAGGAATTTCGCACCCACAAGAAGCAACTTTGTACCTTTGAAAATGTTTCCACACAATAGTATATTCTAATAAAGTGCAACAATCCAGAGACCTTTACAGTTCTATGCCAAATTGGAAGTTTCAACTTTAATGATGCACTCATAGACCTAGGATCCTCAATTAATGTCATGCCCAAATATATCTTCTCCAACCTTGGTCTAGGTCTCTTGCATCCAATGTGTGTTTTCATTCAATTGGACAATCGAAGTACTACTAGTATTGAGGGTATAATCAAGGATGTCCATGTTCATATGAATGATCTTATCTTACCTACTGATTTCTAGGTCCTTCCCTGATTCTAGGAAGACCTTACCTTATGAAATCTAAAACCAAAATTGATGTCCATGCTGTCATCTTATCCATGGAATTTGGTGACCAACTGGCCGAGTTTAATATTTTTCAATCCATGCGATACCCATCTGAAAGTAAATTTGTATTCTCTATATATGCTTCCAAAAGTCTCTTTGAGAGTGTGTTGAATCCCAATCCATCATGTTATTCATGTTCTACTGATAGAGGAGTTTTTGAATATTGCATCCTCATTAACGAAGTCATCAATAAATAGTTCTAGGTTGACATTAAAAATAAAAAATCCATTGATCTAAAGGATCTTGAAAACTATTTCGAATTCCATATCACCTCAGGCATTCACTGCTCCAACTTAGATGGTAATGGGGAAAATGAACAGGCATGTTCATTTTTTGATTGAAATCATATTATCCAACATTTATCATTTCCAATCCATGATTCTAAAAATTCTGTTATATGTGAAGTGAACCCTGAACTAATGTGTTTATATTGTTCTAATGGGAGTGAAGGTTGTGATATTTGTTCCATAATTAATAAAGTGGTAACTGGTGATGTTGAAATTGATCATTCCTTGGTGAACAACATTGATATAAATGATATTGAAAATTTTATTTAGTCTTAGGACTCCACTGATCCTCATTACTCAACATCGTTAAGTGATGAAATAAATGATTCAAAAACAATTGGGATCTCATACTCTAGTATTGTGTTATCTGAACCTTACATAAATGAACCATCAGAATTGAGACATCTTCTTTGATTTCCAATCATAGAAAACTGTTACTTTGTAGATAAAATCATTCCTCACATAGAAGACCAAAGGTAGGATAGTCATATTCTCTTTCCACCCCCATTTAATTGTAAGAGAAACAAAAAAGAAGGGATGAAATTATCCAATGAATCATCGGGCCTCCCAAATGAAAAGTTTTTCTGGAAGCACACTAAATGTGAGAAAATATGATGGCCACCATCATACTATGGGTAGTCCACTACAACTTTCCAGGTGTAGACAAATAATTGTTGTGCTTCTTGGGAGGCAACCCATGTTTTCTTTTACTTTTATGAAATTTTAATTTCTTTTTACTTTTTCATTAGATTAATAATGATTTTTCTTTTTCAGGTAACCACCTCCACTTCCATCGGATCCACAACTTCAACAGTCGACCCACCACTGGATGGAGATGGCAACCCACCAAATCCAAACAAGGGGAACCTCTTTCCCTTTAACTCTCTCTCTCTTCCTCTATCTACCTCTTTCTTCTTCTTCCTCTCTTTCATTTTTTTACCACTTTCTTCATCAAACCCTTTATTTTTATCTATCTCTTTTATGTGGGTGTGTATTTTAAAATTAAAAAAAAACTAAATAAATAAATTTAGAAAAAAACCAAAAAGAGACATATTTACTCACCAACCGGTTTTGAAATTTTGTCTAACCATTTTGGGGAGTCAAAAGACATGTTTTCATATCAAAAAACTTGTTTTTTCATCATATATTTGGATAAATCATATTTTTTCAAACCCAAAAAATTTTGAATCATCAATTTTTTATTTGGAAACAGATTTTCCCCACCTGTGAGTAACAACATTTACTTTCATTCCAAGGCTACCTATGGCCATCTTTTCAAAATGTGTGTTTTCCACCCACATTTTTGAGTCTAGAGTTTGTGGACCTTCGAGCTGAATTTCCTACTTTGGTGTGCATTAATATGATAGAAGCATTTTTTGAACCACATGAGAATCACAATATCCAAATAGCCTCCCATTTCCCTTACATTAATCCTTATTTTGAAAGCCCCTTCGAGCCTATGAAAAACTTTTCTTTGATAGCCACATTTCAATCCCAATACCTTTTCCCACCCAATATAAACATGGATTTTCATAGCATAATTTTTTTTTGTAATTTAAGGGTGGGGGGAATGGATTTCATTTTTTGGGTGACCTTTTATTGATTTTCTATGAGTTATTATATGCTTGAGGGAAAGCAACCATTTTATTATGGGGGAGAGGTTTTAATTCAGTGAGTTTTGGGGAATTTAATTTACTTTCATATATGTAATTTTAAAAATTTTAATGACAAGTGTTCAAAAAAATCAAAAAAAATCCAAAAAAAGAACAAAAAATGGGTTGTATCTTCAGCAAATCAAAAATCACTATTCCTAAACCTTTGATCTTGTTATAACTATTACAATTAGTGTCTTGAGGAAATAAATAATGGGTTATTATATGAGTGTGATAACTTTTTCAAGTTCAACTTTTGAAAAATGCAAAATAAAAAAGAAAAAAACAAAAGAAAACACTTATGTCATTCAGAGAAGTTTTGTATTTTGTAAATATTTCATCTTCTCATCCCCATAAAATTTTATTCTTCTCTTGTGTCTTTATTCACACAATCATTCCCCTGTAAATATGTGTTTCCATTTCCTTCCATGTTTCATTTCAAAAAAAAATATGCATTGCTTTTTCCATGTTAGTATTTTACCCCCTTTTTCTTATCTTTTAGATATCATCTTCCTACCATCCTATAGCCATAGAAAAAACCCTAAAAATACCTCTTCATTTTTTAGCACTTTATGACATGGAGTGGAAGTTGAGAGCTCTTACAAACTCTATGATTTTCACTTTTGGTTGGTGAATTAGTGAAGCTCCATAAATTATTTTTATCATCTTGAGAGGAGTAAGTTTTGTGTGCCACCATTTTCCATTTCTAAATTTGAGCATGAAAAATGAATTTTTTTTGAAACATTGTTTCTATGAAAACTTGTGGTGGAATTCAATATGGATGAGTGAAACTTTCTAAACCTCCCATGGGTGGGCAAAACAAAATTTTAATATTTATTGGTGATTGAAAATGGTATTGTCATGTTTTTTATATTTGTTGCGCCTGAGGACATGAACAATACTAAGTGTGGAGAAGTTGATGTTATTAATATTTTCACAGATTTTTATATACTCCCTTTATTGATTTCATATGAAATGTGCATAATTTTTGTGAAATATTATTGTTTAAATATTAAATATAATTTTTGAGTATTATTTGAATTAATCCAATCGATGTCATCTTACTGTTTTATTTTCAAATCTCACCATACTTATCTAAATTGCATAGTTAGTCTTTTTTAGGATTCCTTTTTCAATATATAACATTTCATTAGAAGGGATAATTGGCCAATGCTTCCATTTGAAGGGTCATATCCACTGAAGAAGGCCTACATAATCTGTAAAGAAAGTGGACTAGCTATTAAGATTGAATTACTGGGCTCAATCTAGAAATCCAAATTCTTTTATTCTTATAAAATATTCGGGATAAAATGTAAGTAGTATTGGATAAAAATTTCAAGTCCCAAATCCATATACAAGGGTCCCAACTAATTCATTTAAACTCATCCCACCATTCTAGATAGGAATTAAAATCTAGAAACTATTCATGAAATATATCATGTTGTAAACATCAAATCAAGCTGATATTTTTCAGTGTGAAATATGAGATATAGGTGGCCGACTTTTTTGTAGAAATAATTTGTATTTGAAGGCATATTCCTATTCAAAAACCCATTCACAATTTGGACTTCAAGAGGTTTGGATTGAAATGGAAAGATTATAATTGTTTAATCAAACCACCATAACTTTGGTTCCTTAAGTCCAATGGCCACCAAAGTTTCAGAGTAGACATAGGAGATAAATATATACAACTTTTAATAAGATAATATCTCAATATTTGGATGTCTAATTTACTAAATTGGCTATGAAAGTAGAGGGGTGGTTTTAGAATGCAAACAGCCCACAACATTGAGCTATAAATGCATCCCCCTCCTTACCTTGAAAGAGTTGGCATTTCAGAAGATAGAAGCAAATATTGGTAGGAATAAATCCTTTACAAGAGTTTGGGAGGAGATTCCATACTCAATTTTTCACTTGAGATACCTTTCCTTCTCTCTTTGTTTCCTTTTACTTTTGTGTTCTTCATTATTGTAATCTTGTAAGTCTTTTTTTGTAATTCCATTTTAATGAAAGTTTCTTCTTCAATATCTCTTATTCTCATCTAACTTCTGTAGTTTAATATTTATGTTCTTAAAATAGTTTAAATATAGTTTAATACCTTTCTCTTTTTTTTCTTTCTAATTAAATATAAAGTTTTTTTTAATTATCACCATCATTTGTGTGTGTGTTCGACGCACCACTCTCTTTTTATCCCTTTATTTTTATTATATTCTTAATTTATCATCATAATCATTATAACCAGATTACTAATCATTCCAATGGATGAGTAAATCTACCATTGTAGTGAGTCATTATTTAGGGATGTTAAGTGATTGAGAACTTTTTCTCGATGAGTATTCTTTGAATTAACATTGTGTATGTTGGACTTAACATGTCATGGATTAATGACATATTTTGTTTAACATATGGATTATATGGATTATTGGAACCATAAATAAACTACCATAATCAAGTACTAATTGAGATTAGAATCCTAGTTTTTTTAGGTTTGGATTAAATCATTAACACTTAGGAATTCCAATCAACGTCAACTTGTGACATGGGTGTTAATTTAATGAAATACAAATCAAGTCTTAAGGATATCACAATCTTAACTACCTATTGATGAACTCACCCCAATATTTATCAAATTGTTAAATCAATATTAATCAAACATAATCCATAAATTATTTCATAATCTCTGCAAAAAAAACCCTCCCAACATAATACAATAAACTAAAAACAATCAGCTATTAAAAAGTATCATCACCAAGGATTTGACCCGAGTGTTGCTATACACATTAGCAGAGCACCGGAACCATGATAGGTCGATAGGTAACAATCGGTCGCGCTTTCACTATATCATTTCAAAAACCAACATCAAGGATTTTTATCAAAAACTCTTTCATTTCAAATCAATCCATTTCATTTCAAATCAAAACATTTCATCCCTTTTCATCTCATAAAAATAATTATATAAATAATTAATTTCAAATAAATATCATTTTTTTAGAAATCCAAAACATAAGTTCAAGATCCATTTTCAAAGGAATTTCATTACACACACCCAAAACATGTGATTTCAAATAGTTTGTTAAGAATCTCAACTCAATATTTATAAATCAATTAGAAAACTAATTTAATATTAACAAGCATCAAGGGTTTCAATTGATAAATATTTCCTTATGAAACAACCTACCTCAATCAAAAAATCACGAAACACCTAATGAGGTATCCACAAACCATGAGAAAGAGGAACTTATAGGAACCATATTTTCTTAGCCATGGTCACCTATAAATAAAAGAACCAAAGAACCACCAATAATGTATAAGAAACCTTGTCCCCAGTGTAGATCTCGGGAACCACCATTTCACACCAAATAATTGAATATCTGAGCCTCGCTGTCACCAAAAACCACGGAAAATTAACCAGATCCACCACCGAGGATGCCATATGGATCTTTAAAGCTACTTGTTGATTTTCCGCCTTTGTTGAAGAAAACCAGACCTGTTGTGATGATGAAAACCAAATGTCAACCCCCGAAGCTCATGAGGATCCACCCTTGTGTTGGTTGAAGACGACTTTAAAGTAGAGCTCATGCATCACTGGTAGTACTAGGAGGAGAATACCACCGAGATAACCCCACCCCTCTCTCAATTTTGACCAAAAAAATTGAAAGAAAATAAAGAAAACAAAATAAAACAAATAAAAACATAAAAATAATATATATATATATAATTTATAAGTATATATGTAATTATATATATATATAATAATAATACTTATTACTGTTTTTTTATATTTACAGTAACATCTAGGCCTGGGCCCAACATTGAAGTTATCCAGAAGTCCAGGCCCAATTTCCAACACATGTACAACAACATCCAACTTGAAACTAACACCGCAAAGCATTGGAATGGATGCGTGCATGATTGAATGAAGAAGATGTGTCAGCGAAATCAATCAAAACTATCCACTATTACAAGAGGCATCCATCCAACCAAATTTGAATCTTTCCTTGGCACTGATTGTAAAGAACAATTCATTGCCTCACATGCTCTGTATAAATATCTCTCACCCTCTCTCATTATAAATATTCTACCTCTCTTTACTATATTCGGCCTCCACCGCTTAGATTTTTCTTCTGTGGTAATTTATTTCTCTTTTTTTGTATTTTTAATCTAATGTTCATTCTATTCTTCATTTAATTAAACTATGTTGTTCTTTACCCCCTATATTTCTTCTTGTTTCTCACCCTTGTGATGTATCAATGACTCTTATCTTTATGATCATGGAGAGATAACCAATTATGGGTGGTTTAAAGAGGAATCACTGATGATATTGAGTTTATACATTTAATTATTTATCTATCTCCTCTCTAATTCTAGTGAGATAGTAAAAGTGGAATTTAGAGGAGGTGATTGTCACTTTGAAAAAAATTAACACTATCACACTATGCCAACTATAACACTTAAAAGTCTCCCTCTATTGAGATCACACTTCATACCAGTGGAGTTGTGTGGTTTGATTGGAAGAATTATATTTGATTGATGTCAGGTGTGTGAGTGAGTTCATTTACTCGATTGAGGAATGATTATTACCCATATAACTAGGAGAATACATGGAATAACTGTTATTCTTGAGGATATATTGATTTTATTAGTGATTTCATACCAAATAAAATAGTGTAAGATGTATAGGTGAATGATATTGAACATACTCATTGAGTTAGATTATTTATAACAAACTTAAATGATGATTGATCTCACTAGAATCCTTCCTTAGGTCCATTTTCATTTCTTGAATTTGTTTTGTTGGAATTTTAATTTCCATTTCCTACTTTCATTTAATCAAAAACCAATCAACCAACATTGAATGCTTTCAAAATAAGAAAACAAAGATGCATAAGTGCTATGATAGTGAGAATCTCAAACTCTTTCTCCTTGAGGGATGACCCCGGTTAGCCACTAGGCTGCATTGGGAGTAAAAATTTTGTTTGACTACAGCCTATGACAATCACACACATCAACATGGTGCCATTTTTGGGGAGGAAGGTTGAGTTTTCACTATTATTTTACACTCTTTAATTATTTTTATGCTTTTAAAATAAAAAAATCAATCAAAAAAATTTTCCATCACTCGGTTTTTTAAAAAATATAAGAATTCGTTGATTTACTAAAAAAATAGGAGTTTTATTGTTGAACACTTTGATGCAGTGATGAATTGACTAGAAAAAACATTGCTGAATTTTTACAAAACATATAGTAAAAGGGGCGTTCTAAAGGATCCAGTCCCAAAACTAAAAACAATTAAAGAGTACATCCTAGAGGTGGAAATGATGAAGCATACCACTCTTCTATACAGTCATGAGATGACACACAAGGTACTTAAGGATCCACAATAGATTCCAGTTAAACCACAATAGGGGGATACTCATACTTGTTCCCCTTATGTTTTAAATTCTTTTCAATTTCAATTTAAACATGACCCCATTTTTTGAGGAAGTAGACTCAACACCATTAGAGCATGCCTTAGAGGAAGATAAATTTGATTCTAATTTGTTTGATATTAACCTCTTGAAATATGAATTTTCTTATATACTAATATGTGTTAATCTTATAGAGTCGGATGTATTACAGAAAACCCTCAATGAAGAGGAAGAGACTCCTCAACATCACCTTGAACATTAATTTGAGACTGGTATAGTAGAGAATAATATCTCATTGGTTGCTAAAAATTAAGTTATAGAGGAAGCTTCTGCATATGAAAGGGATATATTTTATTTAAACTCAACCTATTTTAATTTTATTCAAATTTAATTACTTACTGAAACTCCTTTATTTGAATCTATCCAATAAGAACAAGTGGAGGAGCCACTATATGAAGATAAATCCATGACTAACATGGAAGTACATGAGGAGGCCCCAATTTTTATTCTAATACCCCGCTTTTATGAAGTAAGTCTCACTACCAAGATGGTGAACATGCAGTACTCCATCAAAGGGGAACTCTAGGAAGAAGTAGAATTACACTGCAGAAGAATATGCATGTGGTGGTTCACATCACACAAGAACAATCCCCCTACAGATTGGGGACAGTCAACACATTTTCTAGTCATGGACAGTATAAGCTACAACACCTCATGGGAAGTTAAACCCAATAATATCCTATCCTCCTTTTATTTTTATGTACTTTACTTTTTAATAAAATTTTCTAACATTAAATTTTATTTTTGTACAGTTTTACTAAGTGGGAAGTACACATGATACTAGATCCATTGTCCACAATATACCTCAGGGAGAGCTTAACTCAGACTACTGGGAAATAAAAATCATGTTGTGTCTATCTTTTTAAACTCTTTAATCGCTATATTTTTTATGTAATATGTAGTAATCTTAATGGAAAATGATAAATAAGTGCAGGGGAGGATATTCTCACCTATTTAGAGAAGTTTTTAAAATATTTTTCCTATAAATAGACAGTTTGTTTACTATTTTATGTAAGTTTTTAATAAATATATAAAAAACAAACAAAATTTTAAAAAGAAGATAATAAAAAAAGGTGTAACAAAATTTCTTTACTGTGTGTAAATATTATAAGTATTATTTTTTATGTTATTTTTTTCTTTAATTTAATTTAATAAAAAATAAAAAAAATGAAAAATATAAAATAAATAAACTCTGTATAATTTTTCTAGGTTTATCTTTTTAGTAATTTAAAAAAAATTGTTAATACAGTTCTAAACACTACCTCTTTTGTATATTTCTTTGTTTTGATTTTTTTATCACTTTTCTTGAAATTAATTTCAACCCTTCCTAGTGTAAAATTGTCATGCTAGATTTAGTATAATTAATAGGTTCTAAAACTGAGATACTTTAAATGATTTCTTGGTGAGATAATCACATTTTTATGGAAATCTGGTCTTATAACTAAGAGATGTAGTGTGAGTGAATAGGCATTGGTGGAATCAATTTTATAACTTTAAGAAACTTTATTTTTAGGCTTGATCTAAGTAACTTGACCACTATAAAACAAACACCTTAAAGATACAACTTAAATAAAAATGATATAAGTCCTTTAAACCTAAAATAAAAATGGGTAATTTGGAACTCACAATGAATCTATGAAACAAGTGCACTGTATGTGTTTCTGTAATTAAATAAATTCATATTAATAAGTTTTATGCATAATGATTTTCATAAAAATGGATGGGAAAATAATTTCAAAAGGGGACTTTTCAAAAATGAATCATTTAGGTGAGGTGAATATTGAACCCATAAAAAGGGGAAATTGACTTACAACAAATTCATTTTTCATTGTATCAATAAGTGGGAAATAAAACTTTATTTTGAGAAAACTTAAAAAAGAGGGAAAAAATATAGGTTTTTTTTGTGAAAATTTTTCTTCCACTTAAATCTAATTTGATTCACTCCTAAATAAAACTTTTACTAAATTAAAATAAGGTAGTGACTTGATTAATATATGAGGCATGGTAAGTTGAAAAGTGGATGAGCCTGTGTTTATCTTTTCTCTAGAATTTGGTAGGAATAACACTATTTGTTATTATTTTTCAATAATTTAAATTCAATGATAAATTTATTGAGAGTGAAATAGTATAATTTGGTGGGGGTGATGTGAGCCAAAAAATTACATATGTTTATCTATTATTCATTGAAAATACTCCTAATTAATTAAAATACCATATAAAATAGTGATTGTTAATTGACATACACAATTTGGATATAAATGGTCAAATAGATTAATGACTGATATTTATTGATTATACTCATTCATGGAATTAATTTGAAAATCCATACACTTGAAATTTGAATTAATATGAATTTTGAATTGTAGATTTTTAATTTGAATTATAATATGAATTTTAGATTCTAGAAATTATGTTTTGAAAATAATATTTTAAAATGAAATTTAATTTAATGGGAGGTTAAAATATTTATGTTAATAGAATTATCATTTTTTTGGAATTAATTAATGAATTCAATTTTGAGTTTTATTATTTTTTATTTTTGAATTTAATTGAATAATGACTACACTAAAAAAGAATTCATTTTTAAATGTTGAAAAAAGTGAAAAGGTCGGGAATGGTCAGTTGACTGACTGTACATAGCTGACCGCACATTGAATTTATACTACCTCTACATGCCTACCTCAATATAACACTCATTTTCAGTCACCTGGTTATGAGCACCCACACCCAACCGCAATATTCCACCATGGTCACCAAAGTGACCATGGCTCCCATCCTGAGCTGATAGTGATCTCTGCTCATGATAACCCACTTGACTACACCCCCTGCCTACTGCAACCATCCACCCTATTGTAACTCCTCCTTCATGACAATCCACCTTATCGTAGCACCATCACCTTGCCACACCCATTCTAATATAAATTACCACACCTAAAAACTACAAAATCCTCTCATTTCCCACAAACACCATCATACATACCTCGATCAAGAAGAAAAAGAAACACCGCTGTCAAAATCTTGCCAACCTCTACGGTGACCCCATATCCATACCAAATCATGCCCCTATACAGAATCAAAACACCATAAATAAATATCCCCATCCATATCCATATATAAAGAAGAAACCAGAAGTGCCACCAAGAATGGACAAGCCACCTTTCCACCAGTCCAGATCTGTGGAACCACCACATCGCACCAAAGAACCACATATTTGAGCCTCAACATTTCCTAAAACCACCTCAAAACAACAAGATCTTCCACTGAGGATTTAATCTAGATCTCTGAATCTACACACCAATTACCTAACAATATTGAAGAAATATAGGCCTTTCTTAATGATTAAAACCATATTCCTACCCCTGAGGCTCGTAAGGATCCACCCTAGTGTATGTTGAAGATGACCTCAACGGAGAGCTCACCCCTTTGTCATGAGTTGCCGACAGTACTTGGAGGAGAAGATCACTGAGATAACCCCACCTCTATATATCGATTTTAACCTAAAAACCTATGATAAAATAAATAAAATAAAATAAAAATATTAAAAATAAAACAAAAAACAAATAAAATCAAAAAATAAAATAAAAAGTAATATATAATAATATATAATAATAATAACTATATGAATATTTATATAATATAATGTATATATTTATATCTGTTATTATATATTATTATAAGTATATATATAATTATATATATATATATACATAAAATAATACTTATTACTGTATTTTTATAATTACAGTAAGGTTTGTGCCTAGACCCAACATTGAAGTAATCTAGAAGTCTAGAGCCAATTTCCAGTATGTGTCCAATAGCATCCAACTTGTAACTTCCATTGAAAAGCATAACAAGAAATGCATGATCAATTGAAGGAAGAATAATTTTCATTATAATTAATCTCAATTGTCTGCTATGGCATGCGACGTCCATCCAGCCAAAGTCAAAGCTCACCTCGACACGGACTTCAAGGAAGAAGCTACTGCCTCACCTTCTCTATATAAGTATATCTCTCCCTATATAATTTTAAATATTCATCCTCTTCTAACTATATCTGGCCTATGCTGATTATATTTTTCTTTTGTTGTAATTTCTTTCACTTTTTATGCATTTTTAATACAATTTTCATTGTGGTCATCATTTAATCAAATTTTGATATTATTTTACCCCTCCATTTCTTTTTGTTTATTTCCCATGTGATGTACTAGTGACTCATGTCTCTATGATCATGGATAGATAACCCATTTTGGGTGGTCAAAAGGGGAATCATAGTAACGGTATTGATTTTATACATTTAATTCTTAATCCATCTCTTCTCTAATTATAGTGCGATAGTGGTTGTGGAATGTGGAGTAAGTGATTGTCAATCTATAATCCATTAACACTATTACACACTTACAAATATAACACATTAAAGCCTCCCTCTATTCGTATCATACTTCATACAAGTGGGGTAGTGTGGTTTGATTGGAAGAATGGTATGTGATTGATGTCATGTGTGTGAGTGAGTTCGTTCACTTGATTGAGGAATGATTTTTACCTATACACCTAGCATAATACACGGAATAACTAGTTTTCTTAAAGAACTCTTGATCATATTAGTGATTTCATACCAAATAAAATAGTGGAATATGAATAGGTGAATGATATTTAACCTACTCATTGAGTTAGATGATTTAAAACAAAATTAAATAATGATTGACCTCATTAGAATTCATCCTTAGGTCCATTTGAATTTCTAGCATTCATTCTATTTGTGTTTCCATTTCCCTTTTCAATTTCCATTTAATTAAAAACCAAAAAAACTTTAAATTATTTCAAAATAAAAAAACAAATATGTGTAATTTCTTGGATAGTGAGACTCCCTAATTCATTATTCTTGAGAGATGACCCAGGTCATCCACTAGGCTGCATTACGATTAGAAATTTTATTTGATTACAACCAGCAAAAATTGCATACATCACACCCATACAATAGTTTTATAGAAACTATTAATGATAAACAATATAGAGGAACAATATCTTCTTCTATAGAATATAAATCCCAAAACACATCTTAAGAGGATATCAAAAATCCATGGTGGTAAGGCATTGGGTAATTTAAAAAAATATAAGGTGATCTGGTTCGCAACATTAAAAACCATAAATTAAAATCACTATTTAATTTTTATTTTTAATCAAAACTTAAACTTGTAATGTTTAAAATATTTTTAAAATATGATATCAATCCTTTAAAGATTTATAAAAATAAAATAACAATGATTACATTCTTTTAGAATCATCAAAAATCATTACAGGGTCCTTTTGGAAGAAGAAGAATAAAAAATAGGGTTTTAAAATACTTTTTCCAAAAAGTGAACTATAAAAGGGTAATATGGTTTCACCCTTATGTGGATCATATATATTTCATAAGGGTATTTGGTTAACCTTACATGTCATTTAAAAATAAATATTTTCCCATATTCAACCCGTCCCTACCCATACACAACCTTAGGAAACTCATAGTTAAATTTACATATATGATAGGCTAACCTTGCATGGTGAGGGTTTTCACTTACGTAGCCTTTGAAAATAGGGTCTTACCCTTACATAGTGTATAGAAAATTTATCCTAACATTACAAAGTGTCTAGGTTACCTTTACGTAACCCTTATGATTTCTGGGTTACCTTTACGCAACACCTAGAAATCAGCCTATGTATTGGTAAAAGGTATTTAACCTTACATAGACCCCATGATCTATGTAAGGATAAAAATAAAATTGAATATTATATAATTACCATTTAAAGTAATTATAAATTAAAATAAAAATGGGGGTTATAAAGAAAATTTATAAACTATAAAAGTTACAAAGCACCTTCATCACTTCTAAAACTGAATGAATGCATCATGAACTAAATAATATATCTGAAAGTAAAGGTCAAGATGTTACAATTCACCCCCACTAAAAATGCTTCCCCCCAAGAAATCCTATCAATAAGACTCTATTATAAAGAGGTAATTTTATTGGTCCATTATAAAATAATCATGCTCCCACTTCTAATGAGAATTAAAACCATGCTTTTAAAACACCTGAACTAATAGGATGTATTTTTTATAAATAACCTTTATCTGAGAATAAATAATCAGTACTATATTCTCAGTCATAGATAAATCATGTCCTACATAAAGATACTCTGAACTCAAGAAATTAAATGGGTCATGGATATACTTTCTAAGTTGTGATACATGGAACACATTATGGATCGATGTCATCTGAGGTGGAAAATCAATATGGTAATACATCTTTCCAATGTTCTCAATAACCAAAAATGGTACCACATATCCCAGTGATAACTTTACCAATTTTCCAAGAAGTCAATGACCCAACCAAGGTGGAGCTCGCAAAAAGACCAGGTCACAAATCGAGAACTTCAAATGGAATCACGGACGATGGTCATAGGATTTATAATGGATTTATGCTATTACCATTATTTCAAGAATCAATTGAATCTTTTTCATCATCTCTTGGACCAATCTAGGTCCAACCAAGGAATATTTACTATTATCTAACCAAAAATGTGTAGAATTAAAGGGTTATCAATACAAGTCCTCAAAAGTTTCTATCTGTATGTATGACTAGTATTTATTATTAGAGTAAAACTTGATCATCTCTAAGTGTCAATCCCAAGATCCTCTAAAGTCCAGTACACAAGCTCGATCATGTCCTTTAGAATCTATATATCTTGTTCCTTATAAACATATGTATAAGTATTGTATGATGTTCTCAACTTTACATGGTATCCCATTGCCTCCTAGAGGCCTCTCCAAAAAATGAGAAGTGAACAAGGGATCCCTATCAAAAACAATGGTAAGAAAAACTCCATGCAATATGAAAATATCCTGCACATAAAAATTGGCCAAGTCCCCAATGTTGATTGTTTTAATAATGTAAATAAAGTTATCCAATGTGGTTAATTGATCAATAACTACCCATATAATGTTCTTCCTTTGACGTGTGTGTGGAAACTCAACCAAAAATTCCATCGATATCTCATCCCACCTCCAAATCAGCAGAGGAAGGGGTTGAAGCAAGCCTGAAGGATTTTGATACTAGGATTAACTTTTATAATAAGTATAATAATAAAGAAAATATTACACTATCCCATATTATATCCAGCCCCCAGAATCATTTCCTCATATCATAAAACATTTTCATGGTGCCTGAGTCAACCACCCACTGGGAATTATGGAAATCTCCCATGACAACCTTCCTTATAAGAAAAGGAATGAGATAATTACTCTAGAATAATAGGATACCATAAAAATATAAATACCATTCACCAATGGTCTCCCCAATATATAAAGTATCCCTAAATTTATAGAATTCATCATCAACCTACTTGTATGTTTCTGTGATTTGAACCAAGATGAAAATTATAATAGAATTTGGATTACCTATTGGTGAATGATCCAAATATTAAATTTATATTCAGAATGTCAATTAAATAATTGAAACACTTAAAAGTGTTGTTTTTGGATGAGGTTCAAGTCCCAAGAGGTGTCCAAGATGTTTGGATGAGTTTTAAAAGCATCGAGCTCTAAAAAATCACTTTCTAGGAGAAACAGATAGGGCATATGGTTTGTTTAAATTGACGTTCCCATTAGGATAAACCATTCATCCATGTAAGGGGTGTTATATGGATTATTAAACCATGAAAGGGTGGTGAAAAACTATGAAAAATATACATAGTAAATTATAGATGGGGGCATGGGCTATGCATGAATTTCCAAATCATGCACCTAGCAGCATGGCTAGTTCCACTTAACTAGTATCACTACATGATTGGTGTATGGTTAACACAAAACATGGGGCCAAACCATGTGGGGTGTGGCTCTTAGGTAGTGTGATTTTCACAGTTGGTTCAAGGTTATCCAAAATATGAGGCCTAACCATGTGCCTTATTAAAGGGGGAAAATGACAAATTTTTCCTCTGATCCTTTAAGGATTATTCCTTTTTCTGACCCTATTTATCTACAAGGTCCCCTATATAAGTCTACCTTTTCATCCTCTCCCATTTAGTGGATATAACTAGTTTTAGATCTGACATTAATGTTTTCAAGTTCATTGGATTCATATTGTTAATTCTATGACTCTTTATGCCTCTTATTTCAGTTTTTATTCTTTTTGTTGGTGCTAACTTCATGTGTAGAACCCTAGGACACCGTGAGAGGGTAGGGGCGAATCAAGGTGTAAATTTTCTCTTCTAAAGTGATGGATCTTGTTCCCACATTGGTTGTAATGTGTAAAACCTATATGATGGATATGAACAAAAAATAAAAAATCACATGGAAAAAGACCACCCAACACTTTTACTTGGTTCACTACAAAGGGCTAAGTCGAAGGAGAATATGCTAACTGTGTGTCAGTCATACCAAAATCCACTAATCTTCATTAGTTTTGGAGTATAAGAGTCTGGTCATAGTCACTATGTTCTAGGAACACTGCCTTTACAATAATTCAAGGATATCTCGCTGCGTCCCTCAGAACACTTCTATCAACTCTCCCTTGATCACTTTCCTGGGAGGTGTCTTTCTTAGTTTATTGGATTGAGTGTATCTTCAACAAATTTGTATTGAAGTCCTTGTATCAGTCTAGAATGAGTCATTTCTTGCATAAAATTCATGAATAGATTCACTTGAAAGCACTGATCACACAAACCAGATATTCAAAAGCCTGTCAGAAGCATAACATCACACTTGCGTGAAATACCTCAACTTGCACCTAAGATTTTGTAATTGTCACGAAATATGACTTTCACGCAAACCCTACTCTCTGCACAACACTTTTATTTCTTGAAAAAACACATAAGGGTTCACTTGGTCTTTTCAGACTAAAGGAACACCTTCCGTGCAAGATTAACTATCTTCAATTCTTTCGCACGCAAATCTTTCACACGGCAGAACGATTGGATTTTTGTTGGAAAAATATTGAATCTTCTATGGGGGTAGATGCCTATTTATAGGCCTAGATGACCCTGCACACACGTTTCTAATGCATATTTTTCAATGCACCCAATATTCTTCATGATTGCGTGAAACCCCTTTTGACGTCGCATTGGGCGCGTAAGTTTATTCCTCGCAACCTCATATTTCACACACATTTAATTCTTGCATGCACTTTTTTCATTTTCCATATTTTGATGCACTTATCCAAAATTAGACCTTGTGCTCAAGTTTCTAAACACCGTTAAATCTTCCACACAACTCCCTTTTCCAAAAACATTGTTCTTCATATTCCAATTTTATTGACCCAAAAATTTTCAAACACTGGGAAACAACGCCACCTTCAATACCGTTGGTCACCTAAACTGTATGATCCATTTCCTAGAAAACTTCTTGAACTTCTAATAAGGATTTACAACAAACACAACTCATACTCCATTTCCAGTATATAATTTTCATGGTTCCAACATAGTGTGATTTAATTCACCCAATTTTTAGGGTGTTTGTATAATATTATGATTTATCTCATTTCAACTCTAATAAAAGAACAATTATGGACAAGTGGACCATCATAAGAATGAGGTAGATGGTACTGTTCTTTTCCATTAAAGTATAAAATTTTTATAAATCATGTTGTTATGTCATTCAACATATTCTCTATGTACCTCCCCATTAATGTAAAATTATTTATGTAAAACATAATTTCTTAAATTAAATCATCCTTGTGTATCTAATTGAACCATTGGAGGTTGTTCACCGCAATTCAATCCTCCCCCTTGGTGTGTTATGCTTATATGTCATGACCCTTAAGCCTTAGATTTGGAATTAAAATCACCTCTTGAGAATATTAACATTAATTTATTCAAAAGAAATTGTTTAATGGAATTAAATGAACTATATGTGCATTAGATGACTCACTTAGATTATGATCATTATTTATAAAATTCTAGTGTCACCCTTAATTAATGAAATGGATAATTATAATTGATTTTCATTATTAAGGAATGGATTTACCCTTATACATTCCCAAATTATTAGAAGGGATGTTGGACCCCCCCCCCCCCCCACTCATAAGTGAAGAGAAAAATAAAATTGATTGAATTTTTTTTGAAAGGGAAATCTAGTAGAGCTATTTGATATGATAAATGGAATGGACCTTCCCATGGCCTTCTTTATTACTAATAAATTGAACTATCCAGTTTTATAATTAAATTGTGATATGAAATGCTTATGGACACGAAACTCCTTATTAATTATAATTGAGTTGGGATATGTCATAGAATCATGGTCATTTTTATATAATCAAATTAATTTTTCATGCCTTGAGTGATACTCGGGTTACTTTTTATGAAATTACTTGGACAGGATCATAGGCTATTAGAGATTACTGGTACCATTATATTATTGGTACCATTAGAGATAATGGGTTCCTAATTATGTAATACCATGTATGGGCTCATGATTTACTTGAATTATATTCTTCCTTGAATGATACTTGGGTTTAATTATTATGAAATGCCTTGGAGGGCTCATAGGCTATATGATTTTCCTCATGCTATGAGTGATACTTGGATTTCCTTTTTATAGAACACCTTGAACATGATCATAGGGAAATTGTAAGTTATGAGGGATACTTGGGTTTCCTCTTTATAAAATTCCATGGACGGTCTCATAAAATAAACCAAATTATGTTACTACATGAGAGATTTGTGGGTTCCTCATTATAGAATTCCTTAGATGGGTTCATAGGAAAAAATTAATTATATCATGCTTGTTTATTAATTCATGTAAGTAGTGGTACCTCTTTATGATGATTATTATGATAAAATGCCTTGGAAATGTTTCTTAGTTCCTTGACCAACTAATGGTCTTATGTTTAGATACATGTGACTACCCATAATTTCTCTATGGTCTCATTTATGGACAACTAATCTTGTATTCATGGTTCCTAGGATATATTATTAATATCAAATTTACTATTATATAGTTTCCTTATATTATCACCAGTACATTTATATCTCTACATATATTTGTTACATATATTATTATTTATATATATATATGTGGGGATTTTAAGAGATATTCTGGTTTAGGCTGAAGTAGGTAGGGTTGTCAAGATGTCCCTTGAGGAATCAAACCTGGTGTATTTACATTTATTCATTCAATGTCGTACTTTTCTTTTGATATACCTACACATTTATCTATTTTATAATCACATAATGGATGGAATTAGACACCATTGGTGGTGGACTACTGAGTTGATCTCACACCCAGTTTGGGATTCCATTAGACTATGGTACCTGAAAAGAACTCATGGTTGTAGCTTTAGGTTTATGGATTGTGTTGTGTAATGTACACTTGGATATGGGAGATTAGGAGAGAATAACTAAGTCGGTACTTAGGATTCTCATGGAGGTAGCCTTTGGTCTTTTGTTCATTTTATTATAAATGTATTGTTATGTATTTCCATCTTTACATTATACCATCACATGGAAATGCATAATTGTATCATTTGGAATTGGTCATTTTATTCATATATTATTGATTGTAAGTTATTATTATCTTCTTCCACCTCATTATTTATATTTATTACACTATTTATTATCTCTCCCACCAATGGGAGACTCTAATAATGAGGGTAAAGTCTCCCACGGTATCATCATTTTACCCTCACTACTAGTTGGTAGCCTATAACATACGGGGAAGTGTGCTTTAGGTCGTGTGACTAACTGGATTGGGGAACCATTTAAGTGGATCCTAGTTTAATATGTTAAAAAGTTGTATCATAGGCTTTTTTACTTTGGTCTTACTATTTTGGGATGGTAGATATGAGACTGGGAATATGTTTTCACTTGATAAATAGCTCATATCTAGGTATGACCAACCCACGCACAAGGGAAAGATGAATTTTTCTAGGATGAGAGTGATTTTTATACTATTTTTTATTATAGTTTATTATTATTTCATCTTGGGTGATTTTTTTACTTTAATTAGTTATTAATTTATGATATTTTACCCTTGTATAGGCATGATAAGGAAGTATTACTAAATGTATCATCTTAAGAATTTTGGGATTCACATGCCTTACATATTCCATTCCATGTAGACTGCATTATAAATTTCATGATACATGATGGCATGTATATAATGATTTGTGCCCCTATATAACATGGTTTTATATATATAATTCTTTACATTATTATTTCTTTGATTATTTTCATCATTACTGGTATTATTTATTTTTCATAACAAGCCTTGTTCCAGTAATAATAGATGGTTGGTTAAATAATGTGTTTTCATAAACATAAATATTGTTTTACCACATAAAATGATGGTGAAATTCTATTTAACCAACCAATTATGACATTTTTGATCCATGGACTATTGTTTCCCTAAGATAAAACATTACTGGTTTCAATTAAATGGGATATATTTTTTTAATTTATAAATTGTAGGGGCCTTTAAAAATTAGAGAATGGGTACCCATATTATTAAACTATCAAATATGAAATTATTATACTTTGATATCGAAGAGAAACAAAAATTTGGTTGTAGTTACATGAATGCTGATTTAAAATTATAAAGTAAAGTACCTTATAACTTGGTAATGGTAATTCATCTAACTGAGCCATGAGGATTATATGCATGGGTGTGTGTACTGAACTATAATTCATACCAGAAATGGTTTACTTTATGAAGGCTAGAAACCCTTTACTTGGTCATGATGATCCGTATGATAAAATTTTTAAATGCATAACTGGACCTAAGTAAGTCAATTAGGGAATGTTGTTTATGATATAAACCTATTAAGGTTATATTAAATCATGAATGAAATAATTATTATGGTTTTCATTAAATGGAATTCAAATTTTCATTTATAGATCATTGAATCCATAAATTCGGAATTCCTTAATGGATGATAATTAGTTAAATTCCTTAAAATGATACTTTATATGTGTCCTATCTTAAACCCTCATATAGGGTATAGCTTTAGAATTGCTTTGAGTGGGATCATGAATGTTACCCATAGGTATTGTTCACCTTCTGACCATCTTTTCTTAAACCAAATGGATAAGTGATAGAGCCTGGTAACATTTTATACATGGATATAATTTATAAATTTGACACCTTATGCTAAAATGAAGGGTTATTCATGGGTTAGATCCCTTGGGGATTAGAAATCGGTAAATACCTGAGTTGAGTTTCTAAGCACGGTGAGTCTTGTCTTTTTGGTTTAATTAAGATGGGTAGAACCTTTTATTGATAAAAATGACTTTGATATATGTGTGGTTTTCTAATAAGTTTAACATTTAGGGGGTATTACTATACTTTAATTCCTAATGAATTTCATCCCTCTATCCTCTGAATTGACATCGTGAACCTTATTGGTTGATAACCTTATTCTTACTTCTGTTTTACCACTTTTAAATAGAGTTATAAGCACATTATATGTCATGTAACTGATGATTGTAAATGGTATGTGGTTATTATTCTAAATGCCTTAGAGATAGGTGAATGGACCCAGATTCCTGCACTTTGGTTCATGACTTGGTAGGTCAATTATGTCATTTTATAAAAAAAACTATGGAAGAGGTTGGTCCAGGACTACATTTTCCTTTTATAGTGTGCTTATTTTTATGCTCATTTCTATAAAAATTCCTGGTAGGTTCTATCAAGTATTTCTATTCAGGAATTTTTATTCATTTTTCTAAATAACCTAAAGTTTTTTATTAAAACTAGTTTCAATGGGAAATATTTTGCAGGTATCTGGTCCAATTGACCAGTGGTGGTTGCGCAATTGACACTTTATTCTCTAAAATAACATTGTGGGGAGGGTGGTCATTTGATAAATCATGGAATATGTAAGATTTAAAATTTTTAATATGAGTTCCCAAGAAAATTCTAGCTCAATGGAAGATACCATTCCATGCATCATGGTCAGTCATACCTTGTTGATGGACAACTCTCTAGAATGTGAGTCGAGTATCAAACAAGGTGGTATAATATAGTAAACTTGATGAAATTATAAGTTTTTTTTCACTATTTGTGTATGGTAACTATCTCGGATTCAACAATAGTGAATGTATGGGTGTGATACAAGGACTGATGGTTTCAAATAAGTGAATCTTATGGCATGAAAACCTGGAACTTTGGGTAAAATTAAAAGGAAGTGCCTAATGATGATGGTTAATCTGGAATGGGTCAGGTGATGTGACATAGTTGACCCATAAATAGAGCTAGCCATCCATATTTAGATGAAATGGTGTCTAGATTTGGTAAATTAAAATATATCTATATTTTATATGATCATGGATTTGGAAGATCTATGCATGCATAATGATGGAATCTTGGTGTACTCCATGTTAGAGAAGATCGTTCCCAATATCTTAACATCACCATGAGTACCCTAAGAAATCATCAGTTGTACACCAATATATATAACCAAATAGATTTTATGATTTTATGTAATAAATCCTTGGAAGTTTCACTTGGGAGTGGTTTAAAGTAAATCCACTTGGTTCGTGGTACACCAATGGAAATTTAAGGGTGGTGACCCTCAATGTGTTTTGATTTCTATAAAAACATTAAAGTAAATATTCTGGGAAAGTGAGAACAAGTTAAGGATGAAGTTGTATTAACACTTAAAAATGAGTGTATTTTTATCCATGTCATCATTATGTCCATAAATGTATGGGTAAAAGGTTATAGTTTTAGTTTCTCTTTTTTGTTTAAGCGATGAAAAGTATGCTCTTAAGGTGGGGAGTGGGGCGTTAGTCGCTAATGGATGAAGATAATGTGAAAATGGAAATAAATATTGAGTTCGGTTATTGGATATCCATTTTGGATCTCATATTCCATTTAATTAATGAAACAATATACATTTTTAATCCTTAGTAAATAGTATGTGTAGATTTTAATATAGATTTTGGTGAAGTCCAGATTTGGGATTTGATCCTGGAATAGTTTATGGTGATTCTTGGATACTGAATTGGGATAATACTAGTTCTTGTAATATAGAATGGCAATGGTTTTTAATAATAAGATGGTTCAGTCGGGAGATGTCACCATAAGTCCAGTTTGGGCTTTAGTGAATGAGATTTATATAATTTTAGTACACCTTGGAAAGGCTTCAGGGTCATTTTTTGATGACACGCCAGTCATAGGATCCAAGTACTTTCCAAAAGTGCTCAATAGAAGGTGGTTAGACTTGAGATCGAATAGAATTTGTGTGCAGTTAGTAGGGAACCATGTTTATCATGTCGTTGGGATATGATGGATTCATTCTAAAGGACATCTAGGGATTTTTAAGGAAAATATGGTGTGGCTAGTATGATCTTGGTTGATAGGAGTTCAACTATTACAATCAAAATCAAGGAACAAGGGAAGTTCTCTCATTTTTAGTCTAATAAAAATTCAAGGAGTGTCACTGGGAAACTTGATATGTATTTCCATAGGCAATTCCAATAGAGAAAGTTTCGTTGTTAGGAATTTTTTGTTTAATACTACAAATGTTGATATAGGATAGATAGTGAAAAGGGATGATGATGTGATCATGTATTGGGTTATACTAACTCAGTTAAGCACCATCTTGGTATTTAATATTTAAATTTGATATTTGTTTTGAGTTTAGCATATTAAGTATTGCATGTTTAAGGTAGCACTTGTAGGTATGTTGGGCATGGTAAATGAAACATGGATGTTCGAGTAGGAATTTCAAACCCAAGTAGGTCACAATAGGTTCAATTTTTCCCTAAGGCATATTATGGATGAGAAGTTACAAGGTGGGGAGATTTTAAGGTCACGTGTTTTTTGGAATGAGGTGAAAGTTCTAAAGGAATCTAGGTTCTTGATTGGTGGATGAGAAAAATATTAAATTTTGATTGGGAATGTAAATTTCAGTATTGTAACACTTAAAAGTGTTTTTTTAGATGATGTTTTAGGCCAAATATTTTTCCCTAAAATTTTGGATGAGTTTTAAGAGCACTGGCCTCCAAAAACTCACATTTTTTGAGAACTAGACAGGGAACACGGTTTGTTTAAACTGTACGACTCCTCTAGAGAAACTGTGTGGCCATGTACGCGGTGTCACAAGGTTTTTTAAACTATTTACAGTGGGGAACATGATCATGTATAATTTCTATAGTAATTTGTAGAGGGTGTATGGTTTGGGCATGGTTTTCCAAACTGTGCACCTTACAACATGGTTAATGCCACTTAACCAGTAGAATTGCACAGTTATCCCAAACTATGTGGGGCTATGGATCTTGGGTGGTGTGAGTTGCATGGTTGGTACATGGTTAGACAAACCATGTGCCTCATTAATGGGAGAAAATAATGATTTTTTCCTCTGAACCTTTAAGGTTTCCTCTTTGTTTTTCCTCCCCATTCAACTAAGAGATCCTTCTCATGCGCCTACCTCCTCCTTTTCTCCCTTTTGGTGGATATCCCTCATTTGAGATCTGAATCGAACACCTTCAGGTGTGTTAGAAGAATATTAGTAAGTCTACAACTCCTCATATATATAATTTAATATTCTTTTCTCACCTTTAGTGCTATCTTAATGCGACCGAATTTACCATATTTTCAGGTTTTTTGTATGATCTTTTGATTTCTATCATTCCAAATCAAATAAAATCATGATATTGGATGAGTTGACCATACTAAGTATAAGGTAGGTGGTCACAATATTTTCCTTTAAAATATAGAATTTTTATAAATTACATCATTATGTAACATTATGTATTCTCTATGTGTCACCCATTTAATATAAAGCTATTTATGTAGAACCTAATTCCTTTAATTGAATAGCCCTTGTGCATCTAATTGGACCATTGGAGGTTGTTCACCTTAACTCAAACCACCCCCTTGGGGTTTGATTCTTATATTCCATAACCCCTAAGCCTTATCTTTGAAATTAAAATCATCACTTGAACATGTTAACTTATTTTTCTTCAAAAAAAATGGTTTAATGGAAATAAATGAACTATAAGTGGAGCAGATGAATCACTTATTTTATGTTCATTATTTATAAAATGATAGTTTCATACTTCATTAAATAAATAGATAATTAGAATTGAATGGGATGCTTAAGGAAATGATTTACCCTTGGTTATGCCCAAAGTATTAGATGGAATATTGTACCCCCTCACCCTTCAGTCATAAGTGAAGTGATAAATAGAATTAATTTAATTTTTTATAAAGGGACAATCAAGTAGAGTTATTCGAAATGATAAATGACATGGACCATCCCTTGTCCTTCCATATTACCTATAAATGGAACAATCCAATTGTATCCTTAAATTTTAATATAGTGTTCTTATGGAAATTTCCTTCCTTGTTAATTATAAGGGAGTAGTGATATGGAATGAACTCATGGTTATTGTTATATTATCAAATTAATTGTCCATGCCTTGAGCGATACTCAGGTTCTTCTTCAAGGAATGCATTAGACAAGATCATAGGTTATTAGAGATTATTGGTACCATGAGTGATACTAGTTTCCTCATTATGAAATACCATATACATTCTCATAGGTTACTTGAATTATATTTTTTATTTATTGATACTTGGGATTACTTTTTACAGAATTCCTTTGATGGTCTTATAGGTTCGATGATTTTCCTTATGCTTTGAGTGATACTTGGATTTTATTTTTTCAGAATTTCTTGGATGGGAACATAGAAAAATTGGAAGTTATAAATGATAATTGGGTTTACTTTTTACAGAAACACCTTGGAAGGGATCGTAGAATAAAACTAATTACATTACTCCTTGAGAGGTACCTGGGTTCCTCATTACATAATGCCTTGGATGGGGTCATAGGATAAAATAAATATATCATTCTTGTTTATTAATTCATATGACTAGTGGTTTCTCCTTAAAATTATTACTATACTAGGATTCCTTGGATATGTACTTAGGTTCCTTGACTAGCTAATTTACTTATGCTTATATCATTGTGACTACCCATAATTTCTCTATAGTTTTAGATACACTCATTCATGGATGATTGATCTTATAGCCATGGGTCCAAGGATATATTATTACTATCACCTTTACTATTGTGTGGTTTCCTTGGATTATCACTAGTACATATATATATCTCTCTGCATATATCTATTACATATTTACTTATATATACATGTGTTCATATTCATATATATTCAGGCTTAGGTTGAAGTGGGTAGGATTGGCTAGGTGTCCCTTGAGGAATCGTTCCCGGTTTATTTATATTTTTTCATTAATTGTCTTAGTTTAATTTTAATATACCTACACACTATTTTATTTTAAACTCATGGAATGGATTTCATTATACATTATCGGTGGTTTCCTAATTAATTGATCTCATTCCCTTTTCAAGATTCCATTGCATTGGGGTACCTGAACAAACCACATGGGTACAGGTTCAGGTTTATAGATTATGGTTTCTAATGTAAGCTTGGATATGGAATCTTAGGAGAATAGGATTGAACTGATGCTTATGATTCACATAGAGGAATCCTTTGGACTTTTGTTCATTTCATTATACATCTACTATTATTTATTTCCTTTTATAAATTATAGCATCACATGTGTATTAATGATTGTATCATTTAACATTGGACATTTTATTCAATTATTATTGATTTTCTATTATTATTATCCTATGATGATTCATTATTTATATTTATTTCACTGTTTATTATCTCTTACTCCACTATAAAACTCTATTAATTTGGTTATATTAACCCCACTACACCACCATTGAACCCTCACTACTAGTCAGCAGCCTCTGGTGTACGGGGAGGCATGCTTGAGGCCATGTGACTGATTTTATTGGGGCACAGTTTTAATAAATTATAGGTTGGGGTGTTATAAAGTTGTGTCAGAGGCTCTTTTACTATTGTCTTACTTTTTTGGGATGATAGATATGAGACTAGGAATGTGTTGCCACTTTCTAAATAGCTCATATTTGAGTACGGCCAACCCACGCATAAGGGAGATATCAAGTTTCATGGGATATGACTGATGTTTATATTTATTTTTATAATAGTTGATTATTATTTCACCTTGGGTGATTATTGTACTTCCACTAGTTACTAATTTATATGATTTCACCCTTATCCCAGTATGGTAAGGAATTATTGCCACATGAATCGTCTTAGGAACATAGAGATTCATATTTCATTCATATGTCATGCCATGTAGACTTCATTGTAGATTTCTATATGTATGATATCCTATATAACATGATGTATAAGCCAGTATAACAAACTTCCCTATATAACATGATTTATATATTTATTTTTTTGATTATTTCCATGGTTACTAGCATTATTTTTTTATCATAAAAAGTCTTGTTCTAATCATAATAGGTGTTCGGTTAAATAAAGTGTCTACATCAACCTAAATAGTGTTTTACCTCATAGTTTGATGGTGACATTCTATTTATCTAACCAATTATGAAATATTTGATCCATTGAAAATTAGTTTTTAAACATTTATAGTTTCAATTAAATATGATTTAATTGTTCAATATGTAAATTTTATGGGCCTTTAAAAATTAGAGAATGCTGACCCAAATAATCGAACCATGAAATATGAACTTGTTATACTTTGAGAGAAAATATAAAAAAAACTTGGTTACAATTACATGAATTCCAATTGTAAATTATAAAGATGAGTACCTTATAATTTGGGTTGGTAATTTATATAACTAAACCATTATTCTTAAATATATATGCTTAATTGTAATTAATATAGGAAATGGTTTCCTTTTTGAAGGATGGAACCTCTATTACTTGGGCATGATGATCTGTATTACTGAATTTCTAAATGCACAACTAGATCCAAGTAAGTCAGTTGGGGCATGTTATTTATGATATAAACCCATATAGGGTGTGTTAAATCATTAATGAAATAACTGTTATGGGTTGAATTTAATTGGGATTCCAAATTTAATTTATAGATAATTGACTCCTTAAATGAGAAATGTATTCCCATATAATTAAACACATATTGACCTGATGGGACCCTCATGGGTCACTTAAATCTTTATATGAATTAGTACTTCACCCCATGGAGGTATGCTTATGTTAATTTTATTATTATTTAAATTGTATTCATCCATTTATATGGTGTTACAAATAAATATATGGTGGAATATTACTTGACTAATCCCCTTGATTGATAAAAGACCCATTATTTACTTTTGAGCTTTATTATTACAAGGTTTCAATAAATTAAAATTACAATTACAAACTAAAGAGTGTTTTCCTCTATATATTAGAAATTGACATTCTATTTAAATGGGACCAGTTGTAAAAACCTTATGGTAGATTAAATTATGGTTTAAATAGGAAATTATGAGATATTCACCTAATTTTGTACGACATCAGTTATATAAAGTACTTAGTACAGTTGGTCTTGAAAAATTGTACTTGAGATCCCTTTTATATGAGCTTCTTGAAATGTTTTAATGAATTATCATCGATTAAATGCCTTAAAATTGACCTTTAGATGTGTTATATATTGAACCCTTGTGTAGGGGTTATCTTTAGAATTTAATTGAGTGGGAATGTGAATGTTTTCCATGGGTCTCTATTACCTTTTGATTGGTTGTTTCTTAAACTTAAAACATAGGTGGTAGAGCCTATTAACCTTGTAGCCATGGATCTAATTTATTAAGTTGTTTCCTTATGTTAAAATTAAGGGTTAGCCATGGGGTAGTGCCATTGGGGGTGATAAATCCATAGATCCTTGAGTTGAGTTTATAAGAATGGTGAATACTTTTTGTTTGGTCTAGTTAAGACAAGTATAACCATTTGTTGATAAAATAATACCCCTAGTAGATAGGTAGTTGTCTAGTTGGTTAAACCTCGAGAGGATATTACCATACTTGAATACCTGATTAATTCCATCCCTCTATTGTGAAACCTTGAGATTTTGTGAAATATTTTTTTTCAAATAAATTTAATCTTTTATATATTTTTAATTATAGGAAACAATGAGTTTAGCTTGTGTTACACACAAAACTAAGTTTATCTTGTGTTACACACAACACTGATTTTAAACAAGACATGATATATTATTAAAATATTACATATGATAGTTATCACCTAGCTATTGGATGTGTGGGTATGAAAAGGATTAACTAAATTATGAAAATATATGGTTTACACATGCATATAAAAATAATTCTTTGGTGACCAATTAATTATAAATGAAAATAAAAACTATTTCAAAATAAATGAAATCTTTTGTTTTGAAAAAACTATTTTTATGCAAAAAAACACGTTTTACCTCAATATGTTAAACAAACCACTTTTGGTGAATGGTTTTAATTAAATTAATATATTATATATTTAATAAAAAATTTAAAATTCATTTTATGAGTTTTCTAGACAATAGATAATAATAAATTCAATTTTATTCTTAAAATTTGTATTTTTATAAACAACAGTTTTGTCACATTTTTTGGCAACTAATTTAAAACTAATTTATTACAATTTTATAAATTTATTTGAAAAAATAAAGTTCATATTTTAAATGATAATGTAAAAATTATATTATGTTGAATTTTTTATTATTTTCTTAAAAGTTTAATTTTTTTATGAATGGTGAAAAATATTGAATTTTAATTTTAACTTTATTTTCATTTAAATTATTTAAAAATTTCAATAATATTTTAAATTGTTTTAAAATTAAAATTAATAAAATTATATTTATATTAATATAATTTAGATTATTTTAATCATTTTTACATAAAATTTTGATAAAAAACTTTATAAACTTTTGAACATTTTCCCTCTGAAAAACCCGCTTTCTCATCACATCTATAAGATTAATTTTAAATTAAATTTTTCCACTCATGGGAATATAATTTGGAAAAATGGATTCCATATTTTTAATAATAATAATTTATATCATTTAATAAGTTCAACTTAATTTTTGACTAAAATTAATAGTTAAAATAATAAATATTAATTATTGTGGTTAGGGTAAAAATGATTTTACTTGGGGGTTAAACTAAACAATTATGGGTCAAATGACATAAAACATGTATAAAGTATATTTTATAGATATATTTAAAACTTATAATATCTAAATATCTATTATACTTAATTTTATATCCTTGTGGAATAAGAAAAATGTGGGTACACCATTTTTCTTTCAAAGAATTACAAGTGTTCCACTCACCTCACATATAAAAGGACACCTCATATCCTCTCTTCTTTACACCTTAAATAATTTTATTTCATACAATACCTAAAAAATACATTAAAAAATACCTCTTATAATCCTATAATCCTTATTTTAGGAATAAAGAAAACCTAGGAAGGATTTTGATGCAAACCTATGGAGGATACCCGAAGATGAGGAAATGTTTTTCAACAAGAGTTTTTATTTTATTTATTCCTAAACCTCCTTAAATTCTTATTAAACCGTGTTAATATAATTAACTCAATATATTTCATATATTTATATTTTTTCTGTTAAATTAATAACCTAAAACCATCTCCAATTTCATCAAATGGGTTATCAAATCATCATTCTTATGTATGATGAACTATCGCTTCATGAACCGATGTCATCCGTTTTTCCATTACCACCTATCACAATTAGGTATTATGATGGATCTAAAGTATATATATTATATTTATAAAATAATTATTCAAATTTATTCATTATATCATATATACCTTTTTACTTTCTATTTCATAGGGGATACCATAATATCACCCATGTGTACAGTGGACTATCGTCTCATGAAACGATGTGATCGGTTTTCCACTAACACTTTATATGGAAGATAATAAAGATAAATTTAATGAATATATGTGATATAAATAAAATAATTACGATATTTATGAAATATTTATAATTATAAAAATATAATATATCGGTTTATTTCTTACCATTTCACTCATTGAAAGATGGTAATGTCATTCATTTACGTATAGACTACCACCTTCACAAAGAGATGTGACTCTCTTTTTTCATCACCACACCACATGGATGTTATGTAAAAGTATATTTAAATAAATAATATGGATTTAATTATATTATTATAAATATTTAATTATAAAATAATACTTACGTTCTTTCCATAATGATCGTTGAAAAATGGAAATGTTACTCATGCGTACATACGACTTATTGTCTCCATGATCGTAACGTACATCATTTTTCAAAACCATATTTCATGATTGGTATTAAAAGTATAATTTTTATGTAAAAAGTATAATTTTTTCTTGATTATTATTTAGTATATTATGGAACCATGATCAAAGTAAAAGAACCAAATATTAGAAATCAAGACATATATGAAAAATAAAGTAGTTATTACCCAGAATGTGATTTTACTAATAAATTGGTAATAAATGAGTGTTTAATGGTAATGAGTAAATAATATATGTTATAATATATATAATTATGGTTCTATAATATATTTATAATAAACTTATATTTATTATATAGTAGTTTTTAATGTGTGTGAAGGAAGTCGATACTTAAGGTCAGGGATTTTCTTCTCACTTTTTACTTCTATAAGACACATTCCATATTCACAACCTATTTATTTTAAGAAGTGTATATAATTTAGATGAATTTATTTTATGATTAATATACTGAAAATTATTTTAATTTAGATATTCATTTTATTATCTCTCTTTCATGGGGTTTATGGTTCAAAAGTTACCAAATCGGTAAGGTATTTTTGTCTCAATTTTCCTTCCTTTAGACATATGTTATATTATGAACCAATATTATTTTATGAGGTTTATATATATCACCTTTTACATTTAATATCATGAATTTATTTTTTATTATGATATTTTAATTTCCATTTAATTTTATTTCTTTATGGGGATTACAATTCAATGTTACCAAAGTGGTAATTATTTTATGTTATAATCTCATCATTTATCAGGATTGTTTATGATTATGTTTATGATGACGAATTATTATGATCCATTTCTCAAAAAAACTCATAATTTTTTTCTCATGTTTTTATTTCATGATAATACATGTTTTCAATTTAATTTTCCACTCTTTATGTACTCAAGAGTTCAAAATAATGTTTTTAAGAAAAATTATCTTTATTTCACTCTTCGGTCGAAAACTATTATTATTCCAAAACTTTGTTTTCTAAAAATATCTTCCAAATTTTTTTAAATTTTTTAAAATGATTTATCAAACACATTTTTACACATTTTTTTCTTTTTACAAAAAAAATTAAATGAATCTCCATGTCATTTTCCAAACAATGCTTTTTTGGATTTTACCAAAAATGTGAAAGGAATCTTTATTTTAATGTGTATGGAATGAATGGAATTTTTCAATATCATGAACATTCTTTTCTTCTAATATTCCTTTATAATTTTTCAATTTTATTTTTCAAATAAAAGTATTTCCAAAACATTTTATATGTTTTGGTATTAAAAAATGATTTTCAAAGAAAGGCTATTTTCCTAAAGAAATGTACAAAGTGATTTTTATTTCAAAATAATTCTATAAAATAATATGAAAAACTTTGAGGTTACTTGTTATTTAATAAGGATATGATTCAAGGATACCATTATTATTCTTTATTTTTATGGTTTATGTTTATGATGAAGTTTATTAAACCCTTTTACTTTCCACGGGTTTTACCGTGATGTAATTTTTATGAAACCCACTTATTTTTTCATAGGTTATGATATGATTAAATGATGAAATTATTATGAAACCTATTTATTTTCCATAGTTTATGATATGATGAAATGTTTATGAAACCCATTTCATTTCATGGGTTATGATAAGATGAATTTTTTTATCTTATGGAACTCATATGTATGATTTTCATTATGTGATGGTAGTTATGTTTTAAATAAATATGGGTTAGACCTATATCTCCCACCAATTCATTGGGTAAATATTTACATCTCATGGGATATATAGGACTAGATTAGGTATTAAAATAAGTTTAGTAACTAACATTATTCCTTTATGATGGGAGTGAACCTCGACTACTATGATGGTTTGGGGAGTAAGATCATTCAACTATAATAAACTAGGTAGTGAGTCTGGAATACTATGGAAATGATTTTCTATGCTTTTGTGTATTCCAAAAATCCATGTCTTATAAAAATGTTATGATCTCATGTATCATGTTCTTTGATTTCCTTATGATTAATGTATTATAAAATGTCAATCTTTATTTCCTAACTCATGATTATGATCTTTGGCATGAAAGGTATGATTTTCATATGTTATACTCATGTTCTGAAACCTTTATGTTCATGTTATGCTTATATATATCCCTTGATTACCCTAACTGAGAATCTGAGATCACCCATTATTATTTTTCCTTTACCAATATTATGAATAAAGTTTTTAAGTGGGGTATGGGTGTGAATATTATTAAAGGAGAAGATATTTGTGGGATATATTGAATATATTTCACCAAATTATAAAATTGTGTACCTAGTCTCTAAAGACACTAAACTAGTATGGCCCTCAAGCATGTGTTTATGTAATTTATTGAATATTCATCTAAAAATATATAATATCCATGTATGTAAATCATGGGTCATTTCAGTTGGCATATGATAAAAGGTATAGTTAACAATTAAAAACTAGGATGACAAAAAATTAGTGAGTTCCCTAGGGATATTTCTAAGGATATGTCTAGGGATTCCTCTAATTGAAAGTATAAGTATTGTTCAAATTATAGGAAAATTTCCATGAATTTTGGTAAATGACAGAGAAAGTGTTTTATAAGAAATTAAATCCCTTTATAGATACTACAAGTGGATGTGGCTCTAGAACAGACCTACCTAGGGGTAATAACTCTAAAAAGGGAACATTGACCTGGACTCAATCATCTCATAGTGTACAACAATGGGTCTTACTGCACACCTAGTTTGACACCCATGGGGAATATCCTTTAGAAATTCGAAAACTCTTTATGAACCAACATGAAGGATTTAAATAGTTGATGACTATGAATTTCCTAGGATAAACCTAAGGTTTCATTGATTAAAGATAAGGCATCATAATTTAGATATCATGTAAGTGATTTTCCATGGTAATTTGGTTTCCTGTTGTGATGAGTGTTTCTCACATTATTCTTTTTTGTTTTATTAAATGGTAGAAATTATGAGAAACTAGGTTAACATTGAATGTGATGGAAAAATTAATGATTAGAAGCCAAATGGGATCATGACTGGAGTTAAGGATATTGTTATTATTCCAAATAAATTTTCATATAACATGAGTAAAAATAAGAACCTTAACCAACACCTAGAATCACCAAATTATAGAAGGATAAATCTCACTAAGAGTTTAGGTAGTGGTCAACATGGAGGAAAGAATATTTAGATTCCTATTTTTCAAGAATTTGGGAAGAAGCACTTAAGGGAATGTCTTAGAGGGACTAAAAGATGTTTTGGGTGTGGAAAATAAAGACACAAAGCAAGTAACTGTAAATGAAAAATGAGAATTTCAGTTAACTAAATGGATGAGAATAATGTTCTCCATAAGATATCATCAATATTTGAATGTCTTAAATGTGTAAAGTATGATAATTATGAAAATATATGTCTTAAGGGGAAGGATCATAAAGATAATCAGGGAGTTTATTTGAGAAATAGTTATATTGTTGATTATGAAGAGACTAAAAATTATATATGTAAGGAAATAAGTTCTATGTAATAAGACAATGAATCTTAGTTTATGGTTTGAGAATAAAGTGGGATGATTGAAGTGATTTGAATTCCAAATCTATGTTATATGAATCATAATATATATAAGTACTATTTGTAGAAGTTTTTCATTATGGATTTTCAATAATATATTGAATGGTTCTAATGACCTAGAAAATTGATTTAACAGTAAGGTGATACTTTATGGAAAACACATGATTAAGTTAAGATAACCCTTAATATATTCTAGATGTTGAGATAATGATATTGGGATAAATATATGTTTGATATGAATAAGTAAATTGAATAGTACTAATTCTTTTGAACTGATTAAATATTTGATAAAAAAGTAATTTATGTTATCATTGATAAAGTTTACAACATTTTTGGATCTATGTAATATATCCAATAATCTATGTTTTATATAAGGAATGAGTAATCATGTAGTTTTTCAATAAGTTTTTATGGTAATTCATGTTATTACCATCTTTTAAGTGGATAAACGACGAATGGATTCACATGATTGGTATGTGAAAATCAAGAGCCGCTTTATGATATTTTGGGGATTAATGTTAGGTTTATTTTGAGAACTTTACTGACCTTTTTTAGAAATTTGGATTTTTGGAAGTGTTATAATGTTTACCATTTATGGAATGGTTTAAGTTTAACTTTGGATGAGGTTTTAGAGATTAATATATTACTTAATCATATGAATATTTATCTATATTGGATAATAGGTGATAATTTTTTTTAACTAGATATAGAAGGAATAACTTATCATTATATTATGGATTTTATTTAGTGCTTCATATATGAAAAAAAATCATCTCTCGGAGTAAGAGATAAAGTGTAAATTTATCAAGCCACAAACAAAGGATGAAATTGTGCCTATGAACTAAAAATATATCAAGTAAGTATATTTTCATATGTTATCAGTATATATGGAAAAGTAATTCCCCTACATTAGGAAAAGGATCTTAAAATAACATTTTTTCTTGTTATCATTATTTTCTATGATACCAATGACCTGTTTACACCTATTTGTTGTATGAATTTGTGGTAGTTAACTTTCTCTTGACCATGTTCTCTGTCACTCTCCATCGTTATTTGGGTGTAAGTTTCCCTTCTATGTTATCCTATTTTAGAAACCTATTATGTTTTATCTAGATGACTTTCGCACATACCTTTATCTTTTTTTAAGATAATGTTTTTGTTAACCATGTTTATGATGTGGGTTTCTATGAAGGAATTTTCAAATTTGAAACCTTTCATGACCAAGACTAATTTCAAGGTAAAAAATCATTTTAAGGGGGGTATAATGTATCACCTAGAGATTTTTTTAAACATATATTTTTCAAATTGATTTAACATTTTCTATATTTTTTATTACATGCAACACGAATTTTATCTTGCATTATACACAACACTGAGTTTAGACAAAACATAACATATTATTAAAATATTATATTTAATAGTTATCAACTATCTATTGGAATGGAGGGTATGAATAGGATTAAATAAAATATGAAAATATATGGTTTACATTTTTATACAAAATTAATTATTTGGTAACCAATTAATTATATTTGAAAATAAAAACCATTTCAAAATAAAGGAAATCTTTTGTTTTGAAAAACTATTTTCATGATTACAAACCCATTTTACATCAATTAATTATGAAAAACACATGTAGTGAATTATTTTAATGAAATTTAAATATTATATATTCAATTAAATGTTTAACATTACACTTATTTCTTTTTTATACAATTCATAAGAATAAATTCAATTTTACGCTTAAATTTTGTATTTTTCTAAAAAGCAGTTTTGTCTCTTTTTTACACACTTACTTTTAATTTTTTTTAAAGAATTTATAAAATTTATTTGAAAAAATAAATTTTATTTTTCAAATAATCATTTCAAATTTATATTAGGGTTAATTTTTTATAATTTTCTGAAAAAAAAATATTTTTTTTGATGAATAGTAAAAAATACTGAATTTTAATTGAAAACTATTTTTAAATTTAAATTGTTTATTAAGTTAAATTATATTTTAAATTGGTTTTAAATTAAAATTAAGAAAAAATATATCTAATAATCCAATTTATTTCATTATATTAATTTTGATATTAAATTTTTATATAAAAACTTTGTAAACTTTTAAACATTTTCTTTATGAGAACCATGTTTTCTCATCGCATATGTGGGTTTAATTTTAAATTAAATGTTTAAACTTATGTGAATTTAATTTAAAAAAATTGATTACATATTTTTAATAAGAATAATTTATATTATATAATAATTTCAACATAATTTTTTACCAAAATTAATAGTAAAAATGGTAAAATCAAATATCGTGGTTAAGGTTAAAATGGTTTTATCAAGTGGTTAAACTAAAAAGATAACGCTTAAAATGACCTAAACACTTGTATAAAATCTATTTTATGGTACTATTTCAACACTATAATTTATAAATATCTATAATACTCTATTTATATTCCTTTTGGAATGAAAATAATGTGGGTACACATTGTTCTTTTCAAAAAATTACAAGTGTGTCACTCACCTCACTTATAAAAAGCCATCTCCTATACTCTCTTATTCACAAATTCGAACCCTTTTTATCAAATACCTTATAAAATACCTTACAAAATTATATAATCTCATCCTATAAGCCTTATTTTTTGTATAAATCTAATATATAAAATATCATGGTGAAAACCTATAGAGGATACCCGAAGAAGAGGCAACGTTCTTCAACGAGCATTTTTTTTATTTCTTCCCCCACCTCCTTCAATTATTATTAAAAAATTTGGATATACTAACCTCAGTATATTACATATAATTAGGTATTTTTATGTTAATTTAATGATCTTCATCCATCACTACTTCAATCAAATGGGTTACGAAATCAACATTCATGTGTATCACATATTACCACCTCACGAATCGATGTCATTCATTTTTCCATTACCACCTCTCATAGTTGGTTATGATGATGGATATAAATTAAATATATGATATTTATAAAAAAATTACCTATTTATTAATTATATCATAAATATATATATTTTTACTTTCTATTTTTTAGGGGTTACGATAACATCGCTCATTTGTACGATAGACTACCATCTCACGAAACGATGTGATTCGTTTTCAACAAGCACATTAAATGGAATAAAATAAGGATAAAGTTAATGAATATGTGTGATATAAATTAAATAATTATAATATTAATGACATATTTATCATTCTTAAAATATAATATATCATTTTATTTTTTACCTATTCAGTCACTGAAAGATGATAATATCGTTTGTGTATGTGTGGACTACCGCCTTCACGAAGCAATGTAACTCTCTCTTTTCATCACTACACCACGTGGATATAATGTATAAGTATATTTAATGAAATATTATAGTTTTTATGATATTATTATCATTATTTAGAGATAAAATATTACATACCTCATTTCCATTATTATCATTGAAAAATAGAAATATTACTCATGCGTACATACGGCCTACCGTCTCCATGATCATAACGTACCTCATTTATCAAAATAATATTTCATGATTGGTATTAAAAGTATAATTGATATGATAAAATTATTATTATTTCAAGATTATTATTCTATATATGGTGGAAATTTAATCAAATTAAGAGGACCTAAAATGAAAAATCAAAACATATATGAAAAACAAAGAGATTATTACATGAAATGTGATTTTAACAATAAATTAGTAATAAAAAGGTAATGAATGGTCATAAGTAAATAATATATGGTATAATATATATTATTATGGTTCTATAATATATTAATAATAAAATATTATTTATTATACATGATTATTAAACATGTTTGATGGAAGTCAAGACTTAAGGTAAGGGATTTTCGTCACACTTTTTACTTCTATGAGACCCATGTCATATTCACCACTTATTTATTTTATATGGTGTATATAATACACATGAATATATTTTATTATTATTATAATAAAAATTATTGACATTTACATATCCATTTGATGATATCACTTCCATGGGGTTTACAGATCAAAAGTTACCAAATCAGTAAGGAATTTTTGTCTCAATTTGTCTTCCTTGAGACATATATTATTTTATACACATATATCATTTTATGAGGTATATATAAATCCCATTTTACATGTAATATCAATTATTTATTTATTCTCATGATATTTTACATTTCAATTAATTTTATTCCTTCATGGTTCTTTCAATTTAATTTTACCAATGTGGTAATGATTTTTTGTTACAATCTCATCATTTATCGAGATTGTTTCGGAATATGTTTTTGATAATGAAATATTATTATAAATTTATTAAGAAACTAATTAATTTTGTTATGATATTTTTATTTCATAAGAATATATTTTTCCCTTAATTTTCCACTCTTTATCTACTCAAGAGTTCAAAATAATGTTTCTTATAAAAATCATATTTATTTTTATCTTCAATCAAAAAACATTTTTTTCCAAAATCTTGTTATCTAAAAAAATTAAAAAATATTTTTAACATTATTAAAATTATTTATTAATGATATTTTTACACATATTTTAATTTTTATAAAAATATTTGAAAGGAATGTTCATGCAATTTTCCAAATAATTCTTGTTTGACTTTTTCTTGAAAATGTGAAAGGAATCTGTGTTTTAACGTGTATGGTATGAATAAAATTTCCCATATTTATGACCATTATTTTCTTTAAAGATTTCATTATAAGTTTCCATGTTTATTTTCAATTAAAATTATTTCCAAAATATTTTATAAATTTTAGTTTTAAAAATTGATTTTCAAAGAAAGGTTATTTTTCTTGAGAGATGTTCCAAGTGACTTTTCTTTGGAAATAATTCTCCATATAAGATGAAATATATTGAGGTTACTTATGATTTACTGGGGATATGTTTCAAGGATACTATAAATATTCTTTCTTTTAATGTTTTATGTTTATGATGATTTTTATGAAACTCATTTCTCTTCCACTGGCCATACCATGATAGAGTTCTTATGAAACTCACTTTTTTTTCGATGGTTTATGTTATGATGAAATGATTATGAAAACTTTCTATTTTTCACAAGTTATTATGTGGAGAAATTTTTATGGAAACTACTTCATTTCATGGGTTATGATAAGATGAATTTTTTATGATCATGTGTCACGCATATGCCTGATTTTCATTATGTGACAGTTGTTATGTTATAACCAAAGATGGGTGGTACTATGTATCTCTTTAATGAATTGGGTAAAGAATTATATATCATGAGATAAAAAAGGCTAGAATTGGCAGTGAACCTACATTTTCCACAATGATGGTCTTGGGAGTGAACCATGACTACTATGATGGTTGGGTAGTGAACTCATTCTACAATGATAACCTTAGAAGCAATACTTGACTACTATGGAAATGATTTACTATGTTTATTTATATTCCATAGTTCCATGTCTTATGAGAATGTTATGCTCTCATGGATCATGTTCTCTGATTTCCTTATGATTAATGTATTATTAACTTTCAATTTTTATGTCCTCACTCAAGATTCTAATCTTTTATATACAAGGTATGGTTTTCATATGTTATTCTCATTCTATCATACCCTTATCTTCATATTATGCTTATGTATCTCCCTTTTTACCCTTACTGATAATCTAAGCTCATCCTTTCTTATTTTTCATTTCTCCATGTTAGGAAGAAAGGTTTTAAGTAGGGTATGTTTTTTAATAGTACTAAAGGATAATATATTTATGTGATATGTTGAAAATATTTCACCAAATTAAAGATTATGTGCCTAGTCTCCAAAGGAACTAAGCTATTACGGTCCTCAAAAGTTTTTTTGTGTAATTTATTTAATATTCATCTAAAAAGATATAACATCCGTGTATAAAATCCCAGGTCACAATATCTATCCTCTAACATGATTTCATGACCTTGTAGGTCAATTAACTTATTTTTTCTTCTATTTTAATTCTTTTAAAGAGAGTTATAGGCGTGTTAGACACCATGTAACTAATTCCCAAAAATGGAATTTGGTTATCATGATAGATACCTTAGTTCTAGGTGTATAGAAATAGATTCCCACACATTGACATAGACTATACTAGGTCAATAATGTTATTCTAATTAGGAAAACCTATGGAAGAGGTTGGTTTGGGACTATGTTTTACTTTTTTGCATTGAGCCTCATTTTATGACCGTTTATAAAATTATGCATAACAGGTGATCAGGTATTTTAATTTAGTCATGGTGATGCATTTTATTTTTAAAATCACCCTAAGTTATTTTTCACTGATACTTGTTTCAATGGGCAGGATTGTTCAAGTTATTATCCCAATTAACCAGTAGTGGTTGAATAGTCGATGCTTTCTTCTCATAGATTATGTTTTGAGGCTGGTGATCAGTCAATAAATAATTTAATGGGTAAGATATATGATTTTAAAGAGGAATTAAATGGTAACTTTAAACTTAATGGAAGATGATGTTTCATTTAGCACAGTCAGTTAGACCTTATCAATGTATGACCCTCGTGATTTACAGTTTGGTCTCGAACCATCTGGTATGGGATAATACACCTATTGTAATGATATGTTAGTTCAAGATGGTTATGTATAGTAACTATCTCATATTAAACATTTGTGAATTTATGGGTGTGATACAAGAACTGGTGGTTTCAAATAAGTGAATATTTCTGTATAGAAACCCTAAGATTTGGGTAAAATTAAAAGGAAGTGTCCAGTGATGAGTATTAATATGGAATGTTCCAAGTGATGTGAGATAGTTGACCAATGAATAGATATAGACAAAAATTATTGGGATAGATGGTTTCTATATTTGGTATAGGAAAATATATCCCTATTTGTTGTGAGCATGGATCAGGAGGAACTATGCATGCCTGATGATGGAATCTTGGTGTACTCCTTGTTAGAGGAGATCATGCCCAATATCTTGACATTTTCTTGAGTATCCTAAGAAAGTTTCATCTATACACTGAGCTATCTAACCAAATAGATTTTATAATTTAATATAAGAACTCCTTAGAAGTTCCACTCAAGGATTTATTTAAATTTAATCCACTTGGTTCATGGTACACTAATGGTTTTTTAAGGGTGTTGACCCTTTATGTGTTTTGATTTTCAGGGGAAAAAACCGAGTAACTATTTCTAGAAAGTGGGATTGAGTTAGGGGTGACTTGGAGTTAGTGATCTATTATGATAATATTTTTATCCATGTCATTTTTATGTCCTTAAATAGATGGGTCATGGGAATCTATTTTAGTTTCTCTTTTTCTTTAAGCAATGAAAAATATGCTCCTAAGGTGGAGAGTGGGGCGTCAGTTGCTAATGAATGACCCTCATGTGAAAAGGGATATTAAATCTTGAGGCTAGTCATTGGATGGTAGTTTTGGCCCCTGTATTCCATTTAATTAATGAAACAATGTACGGATGTAATCCCTGATAAATTCTAGGTATGAATTTGATTATGGATTTGGGTAAATTCAATATGTGGGCTTTGACCTTGGACTCTCTTATAGAAATTCTTGGATACTAGATCAGGATAGTATCAATACTTTTGTTATATAACAACAATGGTTTTAAAAATGAATATGGTTTTGTAAGGAGACATCCTCAGAAGTCAGGTTTAGGATTTAGTGAGCATGCTCGGGGTGATCTTGGTATGCCTTGGTAAGGCTTTAGGGTCTAGTTTTGATGACGTATCCTCCATAGGAGATAATAAATTTTTTAAAGTATAGAAATGAAGGAAGTTTTAATTAAGTTCCTCTATAATTTGTGAGTGGTTGGTAGGGAACCTTGTTTATCATTTCATTGGGATATGATGGTGCATTATAAATATCAGTCATGGATTTTCAAGGAAAATTCAGTGTGACTAGTATGAGCTTGGTCAATAAGAGTTTGGATATTACAATCAAAATTGAGGATCGTGGGTAGTTTTCTCTTGTATAAGCTGATGAATGTGCGAGAATTTTTTTAGGACACTCAGAACATGTTTCTATAGGAAATTTTGATGGTGGAAGTACCATGGTTTAGAATTGACTATTTAAGACTAGAATGTTGAGAAGCACCATATGATGGATTGTGAAAAGAGTTGATGACATGATTATGTCTCATGTTAGATAGGATTAGGTAATCACTATCTTGGTTTTTTAGATTTAAATAAAAAAATTGTTTCAAGTTTAAAGGATTAAGTACCACATGTTTAAAGTACCTATTACAGGCACATTGAGTGTGGGAAATGAAACACATCCATTTGAGAAATAATTCTCAAACCAAGTAGGTCTAGAGATGTTCCATTATTCCCCAAGGCTTATTGAGGATGATAAGTTCTAAGGTGGGGAGATTGTGAGGTCCCATGTTTTGGACTAGGCATAATGTTCTAAAGGAATTTGAATTTCTAATTCATGGATGGGCCAAATATTAAATTTATCTTCAGAATGTAAATTCGAGAATTGGAATACTTGAAGGTGTTTATTTAGGTTTAAGGCCTGAGAGGTTTCCTAGAATCTTGGATGAGTTTTAAGATCATCGGCCTTCGAAATTTGTTTTCTAGGTGAAAGAGATATGGTATATAGTTTTTTAAACCATGGGGTCCCTCAGGAGAAATTGTACATCCCTTCAAGGGGTTTCACATATTTTGTTAAACTGTAAAAGTTAGAGCACATGACTATGTGGAATTCATGAATTAAACTATAGATAGGGTGCATGGGATACACACATTTTTTTCAAACTATGTTCTTAGCCACATGGTTAGTGCCACTTAACCAATATCACCACATGGGTAGTGCCCAGATAGTCCAAACCATATGTCCAAAACATGTGGGGTATGGATCTTGGGTAGTGTGAGCTTCATGGTTCGAACATGACAAGAAAAACTATGTTTCCTAACCATATTCCCTATTAAAGGGAGAAAAATAATGATATTTCCCTCTGACCATTTAAGGTTCCCTTCTTTTTTTCTCCCCCATTTGACCATGAGGTCCCCTGCTCATGCTTACCTCATCCTATTCTCCCTTTTGGTAAATCTCCCTCATTTGATCTCTAAATATAACTTCATCATTTGTGTTGGAATCATATCAATCGTTTAGGACTCCTCATGTATCTTATTTTAATTTCTCATTTTACCTTCAGTGCTAAATTTGTGCAATTTAATTATACCTATTTTCAGGATGTTTGTATAATATTCTAATTTATCTAATTTTTTATTGAATCAAAGCCCAGTATTAGACTAGTATACCATCCAGATCATGAGGTATATGGTATTGTTCGTTTCCCTTAACATCAATTATGTTTGTAAGTTAAACAATTATGTTATGCACCATGTTCTTCATACATCACCCCTTTACTGTAAAATTATTTATTTAGAACCTAATTTCTTAAATTGAATATCCCTTGTGCATCTAATTAAAGAGTTCTAGGTTTTTTACCTCAACTCAAACCACCTCCTTAAGGTGCGTTTCTTATATTTCATTACCCTTAAGCCTTATATTTGGAATTAAAATAACCCCTTGAGAATATTAACTTTTTTTCTTAAAAATAAATGGTTTAATGGAAATAAATGAACTACAATTGGAGATGCTGACTCACTTATCTTACGATCATTATGTATAAAATTCTAGTGATATCCTTTATTAATGAAATGTATAATTATAATTGAGTGGGATGATTAAGGAAAGGATTTATCCTTGTCCATGCCTAAATTATTGTATAGAATGTTGGACCCCATGACACATGAGTGAAGTGATAAATATAATTAATTGAATTGTTTTGGAAGGGGAAATCAAGTAGATTTATTTTAAATGATAAATGTAATGGACCTTTCCCTGGTCTTCTTGATTATATATAAAAGGAATGATCCTACTATATACTTAAATTTTGATATATCATTCTTATAGACATATCCTTCATTATTAATTATAATTGAGTTGTGATGTGGAATACACTCAAGGTCATTTTTATATCATGAAATGAATTGCACACACATTGAATGATACTTGGGTTCCTTTTTATGGAACTCCTTGGATTTTCTCATAGTAAGTTGGATATTATTGGTACCATGAGTGATATTGGTTTCATTATTATGAAAAACCATGGATTGTATCATAGGTAAATTGAATTATATTCTACCTTATGCAATACTTGGGTTTCATTTTTATGGAATACATTGGATAGGATCATAAGATATATGATTTTCCCCACAATATGAGTGATACTTGGATTTTTTATGGAATTCCCTAAATGTTCTCATAGAATAAACCGAATTATATTGCTCTTTATGCGATACATGGGTTCCTCATTACAGAATGACTTGGGCTAGCTCATAGGATAAACAAATTATATCATGATTATTTATTAGTTCATACAACTAGTGGTATATTCTTATGATGATTATTATACTAGGAAACCTTGGTTATATACCTTGGGTCCTTAACCAGCTAATGGTATTATGTTTAGATGCATGTGACTACTTGTAATTACTCTGTGGTTTTAAAGACACTCATTCATAGACACGTTAGTGTTTAGTCATGGGTCCTAGGATATATTATTACTATCAACCTTACTATTATGTGGTTTCCTTGGATTCTAACTAATACATGTATATCTTTTTAAATATCAGTTACATATATTCTTATATATACATGTTGTTATGTTTAGAAATATTACAGCTTAGTCTGAAGAGGGTAGGGTCAGCCAGGTGTCCCTTGAGGAACCGATCCCAGTTTATTTACATTCATTCATTCACTATCCTGAATTAATTTTGATATACCTATAAACAATTCTATTTTATACTCATAAACTGGATGGAATTAGAAACCATTAGTGGGGACCTACTAAGTTGATCTCACACCCTGTTCGGGCTTCCATTACACTGGGGTACCTGAACAAATCTCATGGTTGCTGGTTCAAGTTTATGGATTGTATTGTATGATGTATGCTTGGATATGGGATCTTAGAAGCACAAGACTAGGCAAGTGCTCAGGATTCTCATGGAGGCATCCTTTGGTCTTTTTTTCATTTCATTGTACATGTATTGTTATGTATTTTCTATTGTATATCGTAGCATCGCATGGAAATTCATGATTGTATCATTTGGTATTGACCATTTTATTCATTTATTATTGATTTTTAGTTATTATTATATTCTATTAATTTATTATTTATATTAATTATACTATTTATTATCTCTCACACCATTGTGTGAATCTAATCATGAGGTTATAGTCTCTCCCATGTACCACCATTGGAAAATATCTGCTAGTTGGCAGCCTCTGGCATATGGGGAGGTGTGCTTGAGGCCATGTAACCAACCTACTCGAGGCACCATTTTAGTGGATCTTAGGTCTATAAATTACACTACTATTCCAAAAGAATAATCCCAATAAGTCAATATTTCAATTGAATACCTGACTTAACAAAATCAATATTATTATACCAGACTCCCAAGTGAATATGAGAAAATAGAGCCATCAAATTTCACTCTTGTGATGATTCTTTCACAACATGGGATAGATGTTTCATGATCAAAGCATCAATAGTGAAATTAACCTTACTAGAAGTATAGGAAATTTAAAAATAAAAGGATTGAAGGTACCCCACACATAACCTATTTTAAAGATTAAAATATTTTTTTGAGAAGATACAACACAATCTTTTATGATTAGAGTATATGGTAAAACATTCACTGAAAATTTTAGGCCACCAACTATTCAAAGTGTGAATCAATGATATGAATTCAATATCATGTGTAGTATAATTATTCTCATGAGGCCAAGGATAATGAGAACAATAAGTCACTACATGATCTCTCTATATAAGAACATATCCCAAACCTAAACCTGATACACCATAAAAGACCACGTAGCCTTGCCCATATTTTGGAAGAGTCGACATAGGAGATGAAGTCAAACAATGATTCAACTCATCAAAGAAAGCCTGAAATTTTGAATCCCATGTGTAATTCACTCCCTTCCAAGTAAGAGTGGTCATCAAAGAATCCCACTTTGATAAATCCTTCACAAACCTGTAGTAACACCTTACCATACCCAAGAAGATCTAAATCTCAAATACATTTCATGGTTCCTCCTAGGTCATAACATCTTTCACCTTATTAAGATCAACTAAAATAACAAGCTTTGAAACCATGTGTCCCAATAACCTTACATCTTTAATCCAAATATATCATTTAGAAGGCTTATCATAGAGTCTCTGATTTATCAATATATCTAGAGTTTCTCTCAAGTGACGCAAATGATCCTCCTTGGTCATGGAGTAAACCAAGATTTCATTTTAAAATACCACTACAAAAATGATCAAGGTACTGGTGTAATATCATATTCATCAACATCATAAACATAGAAGGATCATTGGTCAAATAAAAATTCATAACAAGGTACTCAAAATAGTCATACCTACTCCTGAAAGTGCTCTTAGGAATATCAGACTCTTTGATCCTAATCTAGTGATAACCATACTAAAGATCAATTTTCAAGAACCCTTTATCCCCTTTCAACTGTTCAAAAAATCATCAATTTGATGAAATGGATATTAAATCATGACCATGAAATAATTAATATTTTTATAATCAACACAAAGGTGAAGGGTACAATTAGTTTTCTTATTGAAAATCATAGGTCCTGACCTAGGAGACACATTAGGTTAAATGGATCCTTTGGAAAAAAATCATTCAACTAAGTGTTTAACTCATTCAATTTATCTCATTCCATATAGTAATAGGGAATATAAATAGGTTAGGTACCTTGTACCAAGTTGATAGAAAACTCCACCTCCCACACTACTGTAAAACTATAAAAATCAGAAGTAAACATGTTAGGAGACTCAATGGATATTGGTGGAAGATCACCAATAAAATATTACTATTCTATTTCAAAAGAAAAATTTGATATCATATTAACTAACTCTAGAAGTATAGGTATTTCTTAACTCAACCTCACGTCCCATTCTCCCTTAAATACATAGAACACCCCATTATGGGTATTAAAGGAGACCCGCCAAAGAAAACATTTGATATGAGATTTATGATCATTCATACAATACATCGTAATAATTTCATCAAAAGTTTTAATATGCAAGACCAAAAATTCTCAATATAGATTTCTGATAAAAATAAATAAAAGAAGAACATCAAAGACCCTTCTCTCTCTTGATGCCAATCAAATTTTTTCATTTTCATAAGCCGGTTTATGGGTTCACGGGACCCCGCTACATGAGACCAAAACAACCACATTCACCAGAACAAAAGTACACCAAACCACAAACCATGACAAAGAAACCATGAACCAGGGCGCAAGAACATCAAAAAGGATGGCCAAACCCACCAAGGATTACCTTGGGCATCCCCCGGCGTGACCATCGACACCGACCCAAATCCTCCCATTGGAAAACTCTAGAGGAACTCACCCAGCCTTCAAGTGATGGAATGGACCTCCAGGATCAACCCCCAAGGATGTCAAAGAAAACCAGAATGGAGATGAACATATCTTGACGTCATTATCACCCTAACCCGCAGACAACCCAAAAGCCCCACCAAAACATTTTAAAAGAAACGTGATAAATGAGCCCAATCAGTCCGGAGGTGAAGCCTCATAAGAAAATGAAAAGTTACCAAAACATAATATTAGCCTATTAGTGATTTCCTCCCTATACAGATTCCAATTCATTATCCATACCTTAGCATCAGGATCTTCCCCAATAACGTCTTCAGATCGGTCCGCCATTTTGTCCCATGTTCGAATATATTTTTCTTTGCTGATTTTTCAATCATTGAAGCCTCTCATTAGGATAAAATCCTATTTTTCAATCCACTTAGTCTGCTCGCTGTTAACCTCCACTTTGATAGGTCTTCCCATCATATCATCCTCTTCTTGTGGGATATTAACATACAGAAATTCCTCTACCATGTCCTCCTCAGAGAAAATGATAGGTTCTTTTATGTTCTTTTCCGTTTTAGTAGCTCTTCCCATTTCATTATTTTTATCCTTGGCCAAAACCTGAGAATCCTCCTACATGACAACCATGGCAGATTACATTTACTTCTCACCTGGTTTGGATTTTTTACTTGACCGTGTTTCCATCAGCTTCGGTAAAAATGAGTAGTCCTTGCGTTCTCTCCCTTTATTCTTCTTAAGTAAATTCCCCTCCTCATGGACCTTGTCAAATCCCAAACCTCCCTCAATCTGTCCATCCCCTCCAACATGAGCAGATTCATTGGTGTCCAAACACCCAAGGGGTTGTATGTCATAACACCATCCTGGATCAAACTCTTCCCTGTTGGTGTCTTGGTGCCCCCCGAAGAAGCAGCACACTTATCAATAGCGGGTTGAGACACCTCCACCCCTCCAGTCCAAACCACTATTTTCTTCTACGACTGCGAAGTAGACTCCTCAACCAGCTTGACCATAGATTTCCCCTTTTCTGAAGCCCTCATATCATCCTTGGTCTAAGAAAACACCTTCTCCACAGAAGGTTCAGCCGCCTACATTGAGACTGTATTACTCTGCTGTACCTCCCTGCTCACAGCCTACAAACCAGCATCAACCTTCCCTGTCTGCATTGAGACCTTTCCCTATTGAGCACCTCATCTGCAATCTGCATCCACGTGACCCAGTCAGCAACAAGCAGAATAGAACTCCACCCAGTGTTCGAAAACCACCGGTTGCTTCCACCGAACCTCTTCCCCAACTTCCATCCATACCAACTCAACCGGATCCTTCGACACATCAACCCCCACGCACATACGTGGATTGATCGGGTAACTCACGGAGGCAGTACGTGCATCAACACAGAGAAATTGACCCACTAAATTACCTAGAATATGCATAATCGCATGGTTTTGAAAAGGAAGAGGTAATTGAGGGAGACATACCCAAACTGGAATTGTTGTAGAATCATGGTTTAGATAAATATCAAATATCCAACGAAAAAGAAATAAGATGCATCCTTCTCACTTCCTGGTCACACTCGAAAGAGCTTGAGTCAGATCTTCCAGTGTATCACATCTCACTATCAACTGTCTTCTATCCAAAAGGCTGACGACTGCCCGTTCTCGAAGCCCCCAAGAATCGAAGACGAATCTGTCAAATTCATCCACCGAAGGTCTTTTATTCCTAAATCGTGCAACCAAAGTAAGATTAAGGAGCCCCTATACCTCTATAAACTCCAAAGCCGAAAACGCAAACCTAGACACGCCATCTCGAAGACCAAGAACCTTTGAGCCAAGGTCACACTCCGGGAATGACAGGATGGAACCAGGTTCAGTGAAGAGTTAAAAATCATGTCTCCGGTTATTACGAGGAAACCAGGAATCCTCCCCCTCCTGCCGGTAAGCGGTTGTGGGGGGAAAGTCACCGAAGTCATAGGGTTACGCCATCGTTAGGGTTACGCCATCGCCGAAATTGCTTTATCCCTGTCCTAATCTAATATATATTTATCAAAAATCCTTCTATCTCTTCATACCTAGAGGTGTAGTAATATCCATTACATAAGGAATGATATATATTGGAAGATTTAAAAATTTAAAAATATGAGTAGATACAATGGAATGAGAGGTTCATATATCAAATAAAGGATTCAATAAATATGAATCAATAGTAATGATACCACTCACAATCACAGGACCCATATCATCTTCCTCGGGAGACCCATCCGTTGTGTGAAGAAGCCTCATTTCTGATGCTTATAGTTAGAACCCATTTTTCTTAAAGAATCTATCTATAATGTAGATCTTCTTAGTACTTTCAAGACTGTACCACTATGAAAAGTGGTAAATACCTGGAGAAACCTCTACAAGTGACATGAGCATCCAAAAAAGATGTATATCTTTAGTGTCTCTGTATAAGCATGATATAAGTGATGAACATTTCCACACTAGAAACAAGTAAGTAGTCCATTAAAAGATATTGTAGAATATTTATAAAATTTATACTATTGAAATCAACCACTATGGTATCCACTATGAGGCTTTTATTGCTTCCTATTACCTTTAGAGAGACCACTGAAATTTCTATTGGGAGTAGGAGAAACTCCCATCAACCCCGACTTTCTATCCAAGTCATGTTCCACCATCAAAGATCTATCCAGAATATTTGTATATGAGGTGAGATTTAGCAAGAAAACATGATATTGGATATCTTATCAAATAACCATCTCAAATATTCAGGCTTTTAACTTCTTATTTGATACCACCTCAAGTGAGAAATTAATGAAGTTGGAAAAAATGGTTTACCTATTATGTCACTATCCAGTATCCTTGTAAAATTTAAGGAACTCCATTGACTTAGCCAACACCATTCATTCTAGATAGAATTAGTCAGTGAAAAGATAACTGAATTCTTTCTGCACCAAGCCCACATTCCTCCCAATATGAACTATAGAATTCCACCACCTTCAATTAGGCCCCTCAAGTTTTAAGGTGACACATTTCACTTTAAAAAAGTCAAGCATCTCTAAGAAATCAAAGACTTTATAAAACTTTTTTAGCTAATACTATAACTCTTAAGAATACTTGGTACCCTATAAATATAGTGGTTTGAGATGAAGAAACTTTTGATCATGATCTTTATCATCGTCTCTCCAAGGTAAAACCATTCCAGCCTGAACGGGGACATGTGCAGCTACTTGGCCTAGATCTTGGACCACATGCACAACAACCTCTACAATATTATGATAAACCAAAGGGTTATATTTCCATGGTTCATCAGTAGATCCCTCCTAAGTTCTGTTTAAATTACCTCTTGAGGTCATGGCACTATACAACATTAAAAAATAATAGGGTAATAATCGGTCAAGAGACATAATATCAACAACTATATAAATTAGAATTCAAATATGAAACACTAATATCAAATAAAAACTATGGAAAAATTATATAAATAGATTAAAAAAACTCTTGAAAGACACTTAATACAAAAATCCCATGGTAACTTAAGGAATTTTATGATGAGAGATGGAAAGTCCCTAACTCGTAACCTACCTCTTAAGTACTAAAAATATTGTCTTTTGTCTACCAAGACATTCTAAAATGTAAACTAACATCAAAGAAGAGGCACAACTTCTATTGATTCTAATTTTTCACTAACAAAACTAGATAAGCTACCTAAATTAGTTATGAAAAGGCATAAAGGATGTTCTTAATCCCTAAAGACTAGTGACTAGAGCATGGGAATCAAATTAAAGCAAGGTGAAATGGTTTCAACACAATATTAAGTCATCAAGATAAATCATTAGATATCAAAACAATAAATAGTCAGTATTCCAAACAATATATAAGATAGAAAGTACCGCAAGTAGAAAAATTAAATTATCAAAAATGGAATGAAAACTAGAGTTATTAAATAAGAATGTCAAATTATCAACCCAGAATCTAAAAGTAACAAATGGATCACACATTATACCAGTAAACTTCAACTCCCAAGGTCCCATTAATCACGTACATCCACCACCTTTGAGTTTTTATTTCCTTTTTCCTATACCGGCATAATAAAATATACAAATTCTCAAAGGAAAAGGTAGGGTGTGAGAAACAAATCCTATTAGGATCTCACAAATTATAGCATAAGATATATATAACAAATAAACTAACTTTTATCAATTTAAAATAAATCATAGAATAGAATATTTATTTGGTTATTACATTTATACCTTATAAAAAATTTTAGTGTATAATATAAAATAGGTTTCAAAGTGAATTTACATAAAATAAAGAAGATATAAGAATATTTTTTAAAATAATCATGAATAAGAGTTTATATCAAAACATACATGAGAAAATCATTTCATAAACCCTATAATGTCTATATCAATTTTTACCATTTTCAATCAAAGAACCATGGTAATAAAAACTAGGGCCAGTACCAGACACAAGTTTCTATACAATCTTGGTTAAATATGGATCCATGTGTGCACAAAATTCATAGATTAGAAATACTAGTGGAATAAGAGATAATCCCAAAAATTAAACTATTCTCCCTCTAGATATTTTAGTATTTTTTTTCATCGCTAATCCATTTCTAGATAGCACTTTACCTAGCATGCATATCCTTCCACATAACTACCCAAAATCTCGTTTGGTTCAAGGTAATAAATCATACTTGGGTATATCATTTAATATAATCAATTATTTCAATCAATCATTTAATTAATCCTAATGTTCAAGTTTTAAAAACATGCTATATCATTTTAAAAACTAGATCCAATGTTTTTTATCAAAAACTCATGCCTTTCAAATCAATCAATTTTATTTCAAATAATAAAACATTTCAAGAATTTTTATCTCATCAAAATAATTCTTTAAATAATTAATTTCAAATCAAGATCATTTCTTAAGGAATCCACACTTTATATTAAGAGACATTTTCGAAGGAATTTCATCACATACACCTATATGATACCATTTCAAATCATTTTTCAAGAGACTCAATGTATGATTTTTAAATCAATTAGAAAACTAATCAGAAATAAACAAACATAAAAGGTTTCAATTGATAGATATTGACTTAGAAAACCACCTACCTAAAAACCCAAATTGAGAAACACCTAATAATGGATCAACAACCATTAATAAATAGGAACCTATAGTAACAAGAGATGTTCCATTCAAAAAATCCAAGGTAAAAAACCTCTAACACACTTCTTATGGTTTTACAGTAAGAAAGAACAAGAAATGATCTAAAGGAACTGGATATCATTCTAAAATATCTCGACACCCAAAAATCCCCAAGAGAGGATATCAAAAATTCAAGGCAGTAAGGCTTCAAATAATTTTCAAAAAAAACTAATGCATTCTAGTTCACAACATTAAAAATCCCAATTTAAAATCATAATTTAATTTGAATTTTTAATTGGATCTTGAATGCGGAAGGTTTAAAATATTTATAAATAGTATTTAAAACCTTTTATGAGTTATAAGAATTAAATTCCTATGATTTCAGAATTTTAAACTTAACAAAAAGAGTTACAGGGTTATTCTAGAAGAAGAAGAAAATAAAATAAGGTTTTAAAATATTTTTTCCCAAATAGAGCACTCCATAAGGGTAATATGGTTTTACCTTTAAGTAGATCATAGCTATTATATAATGGTATAGGTTTACCCTTATGTAACCTTTGAAAATAATTAGTTACCCTTATGCAACCAATCCCTACCCTTACATATATATAGAAAAATCATAACTACCTTTACGTATAGTCCAAGATACCCTTACATAGTGAGGGTTTACCCTTATGTACCATTTCAAAATAAGGGCTTGACCTTATGTAGTTTATAGAAACTTCATCCTAACCTTATATAGTATCTAGGTCACCTTTATGTATCCCTTATAATTTCAATTTTACCTATATAAAATGACTATAAATTATCCAATCTATAGATAGAATGTATTTACCCTTACATAGACCCTATTCACTGTGTAATGGGAAAAATAAAATTGAAAATTATTAAATTCCCATTTAATGGAATTATAAATTAAACCCAAATGGGGGTTTCAAAATAAGATTAAAAAAACAAAAAATCTTATAAAGCACCTCCAACACTTCTAAAACTAAATAGATACATCATTAATCAAATAAAATAATTGAAATAAAATGTTGGGATGTTACATTATCTAGTTATAAGACATGTTTTATTTGATTTTTAGATAGTAATTATTTCCAAAAATATTTAGTATGGTGACATGGTAGTATTTATATAGTGAGAATATATGATTTTTATAGTTATTTTCATATATTTATGTAGTTTTTTATAGGTTAATATTCCTTGGTACTTATTTTTTATTTTTTGGGATTCCTCATATTTGAAATCACAAGTTTAGGTAATGGATTGGATAACCAATGTGACCAAATCCTCTCGTTCTAAGTATTTTGATTTAATTTTCAAGGATTCTCTTTAATGTGTGGTGGGTATTTATACCCATATGTCTAAAGTTTCATACCATTTTACTACATTTAATTTCATTTCTATACTTTATTTCCCATCCTATAAAACTTCTTTGGAGGAAGAACCTACTGTAGAAAAGTTTTACATTATAGACATGGATTCTTCCTACATTGTAAGGGACTTTGAGAATTAATATTTCCCTAAAAATGGGTGAAAATTAGAGATTATGATCTATTTCCTGATACTAGGGAAGTTTGGGGGGCTAACACAATATGAGTTTCCATTATAAGGTAGTTTTTTTATAGTAAATTTGGATTTTATGTGGTTTATAATGCATTTTTTTGATGTTTCATTGGATTTTTTGTGCCTTTTTTGTTTCCATTATAGCTTTGTAATGAGGGGAGGAATGAAATGTCTAACCTCTTCCCTCTCCTTACTCTTTTTTTTTCTTTTATTAATAAAGGTTCTTGACCAAAACTTGTCTCAATATTTTCTAGGGAACATTATTAATGTGAGATATGGAGTAGAAGTAATTATTTGAATTTCCATGAGTTTTGTATTCTATTTTAATTATATTATTTATAGATTCATTAGTATTCTCTACTTTCATATACACTTGAGGTCAACAGAAAGGAACCCATTGAGTATATTTATATGATCACCCCTACTATATATATAATTTTCAAATTTATAATACTAAGATAATGGAGGTGTTTGGTGACACTAGCTTGAAGATGTGGTGATTTGGCAGCAGTAGGAGTTACACGTTTTTGTTTTTATTTACTTATGGTTTTCTATTCACATCGATATATGGTTAAGTACATCATTTTTTATTTTGTTCATTGGGGTCTTGTAAAGAATTTATTACATTTTTTATCTATATTTATTTTTAATTGTATAGACTCCAATTATTTACATTTAGGTTTCATTGTATTATTATGTGGTGACTTTTCTAAAAATGGTTGTTCCTTCTATATGATGGATTATATCTTTAATAGTGGTCATTAACCCTAGTCCTACTGGAGGAAGTCTTTAGGTGTCACTCTCAATCTCATCTCTGACTTAAATGGGATCTCTATAAGGATATATCATTATAAAAATGGTATTAAATTTATTTTTAAGGTATGTTTTTTAATAGAAAATAGTGAGGATTGAATTTGGTTAATAAGGAAGTAGTATTATTTGAAAATAGTAGAAAAATTATGTGATAGAAACCAAATATGAACTCAAATGTCCACTTTGATTAAATGAACATTGATATTTATAAATCATTGTTATGGTAAAAATATACTAAAATAGATTATCTTCATGTTTATGGGATCATTCATTATATTGTATTATTTCATGATGATTTCATCAGGTAAATATTGAATTATAGTTATCTTGAGAAAAAATTTGGATGATATGAGTATAAAATCCAAATATATAAATGTTCTAAAGTATCTTTTCTAAAATATATCTATGACATGTGTTCACCATAATCATGAATCAGTGGTTGATGAGTTTTAGGGGACACTGATAGTTAATCATTAAAGGGTAGACTAGGAAACTAGAAAGGATTTGAGGGTGGATTAGTAGGAGTTTCAATTAAAGAATATACCAAAGACTGAGTCATTAATCTCCAATCAAAAGGCCGAGTGATAACTGAAGGAGGAGGAAATAATTTTTTAATTTTTTTCATGCAATAGAGGAGTATTGGGTACTAGTAGAAGTTAGTTTAATTTTTATAGTTGATCATTATTAAGGGAATATTTATCTTGGAGATCATGTTGTTTCCATGAATATATGAAAACGATTATAAGATTGATTTAGGTATTAATTATCATTTACTACTCTTTGATTTGAGCATTGGTTGGAACTAATGATTATTCAAGAATTAAATTCTAATATTTGGTAGTATAGATAGAGGTTTGTGAGAATTTTGTGTTATTCCCTATATTTCTAATCTAAATAAGAGTAGATATATCATTACTTTATAAGGGTCTTATAACCAAAGATTCAATGTCAAGTTATCCCTATTAGTATGAGGAATTATATAGAGTAAATAAATAAAATAGAAGACACTGAAGAAAATTAGTAAGGATAGGTTATATTTCAGAGGGATCATAAAAAAATATGTTCTTATTTAAAAAAAATTAGCATAGATTGAATCTATTTCATAGGGAGGATAACAATGCTTTTTTAGTGTGAATTTTGAAGGAGGATTTCATATTTATTTGGATAGTTAGGTTAATGGAAAATATAATTTTCACCATATCATTATTTTTTGTTGGGAACTGACAACTCACTTCCATAATGTGAGAATCATGATGGTATATATTATTTATGTTGAGGAATAGGTTACCATTAGTATTTGTGTATATCCTTCCATGGTGACCAGCATGTGTTAGAGAATGACATTATAGTAAATGCTCCAAATCATCTATTAAAATATAATCCTCAACCATTTCTACCACAACATGGTTAAAATCCATTTTTCCACTAATTAAAGATGTTATTGGTAGAAAACTCATCAAAATATTCATTATCTTAAAAGAACAATATTTGACTAGAGATGATGGGAAGATAATACTTACAATATAGAGGATTTTGTATTAGATAGCTCAATGTAATATAATTTTATGTATTCAAATGGCCTAAGGTAGTATATGTTATCTATAGGGTTTTATTAACAATACTTCCACTCAAAATATAGTAAGAGTATTAATAAAATTCATCCAAGATCGTAAAAATTAGGAAAAATAAATAAAAAATTAATAAAAAAAATAACTTTTTAAATTGGTTCAAAATATTTAGATTAAACTTGAATTAATGAATTTAATCCACCTTCGGTATCCCACAATAATGTAAATCACCAAAACCTTGGTGGAATCCTCTTTATATCCAAGTGATTTATGTCAGTACAGAGGAAAAATATAAAATAATTAAATAAAAATATGCTATAGAACCAATAAAATGAGAAAAACTAAATAACTATCATGGATTAGGAAATATACATAACTCTAATAACCACCTTTTCTTTCTCTCAATTGAATGAATACTAACACCCCTCCTTTATGATATTTATAGAAATAGGAGAATTAAATAGACTCTATAGAAGCTAAATCTATAGAAAAATAAAGTAGGTGTAATAAATAGCCACCAAAGTTCATTAAAATTATTAAATATCCTCTAAAAGTTTCTTAATCCTTAAAACACCTATTGAGGTGCATTTAAAAGCTTCTAAATTGGTCAAGGATAGAAAATATGGTTTCTAAATGGCCTCTTTAGGTGGGATTGTCAACTTTTAGTATGTAATGGGCCTAGAAATACTATTATATGAAACCTAAGTCTAAATCTAATTTAGTATTTTATATTTCTTCATGTTTATGTATTAATAATATAAATATCTCATTATTTATATTATAATACTAAATTAATTATGTAATTAAATAATTATTATTTAATTAAATATTTAAATTCTCGAAACTCAAATATTTTTTATGTTTATTGTAAACATAAACATTTTAATACATGGACTAATCATATTTTGAAAAAGAGAAGTATCTAGTAATATTTCGTAGCTACCTAAATTAGAAATGGGTTTGGAGTAATCTAATCTACCATATTACATTAATAATGTTTCTTTCCCATTGACATTGAGATTAATAATGAGACATGGATAATTTCAATATTATATTATTTATCTCTTTTTATCAATTATTGAGCTAACTGAGTCATATATAGTTATATCACATCTAATTATATTTTCATGTTCATGAACTTATTTAAAACTAAATTGGGGGTCAATATATCATTATTTGTCATATAGGTAGACACATCCTATCTTAGTTAATCAATTTCCTTTGCTTAATTAGTATTATAACCAATTAAATTTTATTAATCCAAATTCTAAACAGAATCTAGATGAGTATCTAAGTATGAAACCTCAAAAATAAGGAACCTATTTTATAATCTCAAGTTGGAGGATTTATAGGCAACTTTCACTTGAGTAACACCAATGACACATATATGAAAATCTATGTGGAGTACCTTAAGGAGGAAAATATGAACATAAGTTCACCAACTTATAACTCATTATTAACCAGTTGTATCTCTATACAATTGATCTTACTCTTGTTAATCTTAATATATCATCACACTCCAATATGAAGATCATATATCAAGGTTATTCAAGTAAAAATATATATTCTAGGGGTTATTTTCAATCATCTCTCAAGTTCTACAAAACAAACTTGAATAAATGATAAAGTTACTCCATTAATATGCATTATGTGATAAACAATACCCTTAGTACAAAAACACTTGACTCATTTTAAGTATAAAACACTAACAATCTCTCACTTGAACTAAATTCACTCACCCATGTATGTGATACCCAATGAAATGGTGTAGATTTAATGCTTTGGATCTCTAGAATGAATTGGGATCATTATCTTCTAAAACCACTCCACTATTATCATAATAAAGTTCAATTAGATATATAATACTTGGGATAACCCCTAGTTCAACAATATATATTTATCCAAACAACTTATTTAGTTTTATCAAATGTTATGATATATTCATATTATATTATAGAATTGTAAACTATCAATTTATTGGAACTTTTCTATCTTACAACTCTTCCATTTAGAAAAAAACCAAAATCCTAATTGAGATATAAAGTAATATTTGTTAGTTTAGAAATAATCATTAGTGTAACCCTTACAATGATATATTCCTCATAATAAAAGACTATTGATATATCCTTAGTTCTTATTAAGTCCTTAAGGATATTCTTTATGGATACCCAATGGATCTCACTAGTATTTTATTGGTAACTACTCCTCATACTTAACTCATATGATACGTCGAGATAAGTACACAACATAAAATACATTATTGACACAACTATTGAATCATATGGAATATTAATCATGTGTTTAATTCATAAAATATCAAATAGTATTGTGTCTTTGAAATAATATTATCATGTAACATTGGTAACAAAACCTTTTTAGATATTTCCATGTTAAAACTTTTTAATAATTTTCCAATGTGTGTATTTTAACAAAGGTCAAGACTTTATTTATATATATATATATAGATATTTATAACTAGTATGTATTATACATCACCAAGAATTTTTATTAAGAATAAATATACCAAAAAAATTAATTGATTATAATAATGGGATTCTAATATCAACGAGAATTATGTCATCAATATACAAAACCAAAAATACAACCATCCGCCCACTAAAATTTTTATATAAATATGGTTCATCGTAATTTTTTCTAAAGTCTAACACATTAATATCTTTATCATAATTAATACCCAACACCAAGAATATTTTTTCAACCCATAAATGGATCATTGTAGCATAAAAATAACTAAAAAGGTATAAAATGTTTCATCAATAAATTGAAAGATATGGATATTTTTATGATGAAGGTGACATAATGGTACCAAAAGATGATCCAAAATATTACCAAGGGGTATTTATAGATAGAACCTTCACTAGGTTTAAAACTTAATTATTGTGCATATATTCTATTTTAGATTCTCTTATGTTTAATAATTTTCACAGTCAAGACTCGTGAGAGCCTCTTAGTAATATGTTGGATCATATTCTAGTACTATTACATCACCTTTATCATAAAAAAATCATATCTCTCATGTTCTTGATAAAATATTCCATACCTTCATAGTTCTTATGTATACTATTTCTATTAATTTTCTATAACCCTTTGTGTTTTTAACCCATTCATCTCGGGAGTAACATCATATTATTGGTCTTTAACTTCACCAAGTTCAAATTTACTCTCAATAATTATTTTAGAAATAAATTACATTTTTATAAAGACAACATGTCAAGAAATAAAATCATTATAATATAATATATTATAGAAATAATAACCCAATATCACTTTAGGATGACAAAAAATAGACATTTTTCTGATTAGTGTTCTCATTTACTTGAGATAATACATCAAACTTACGTCTCAAAACCTTAAATATTCATGAAAGACGTATTAGGATGATTCCCAGTTCACATATCTTATGGTTTTGTTTAAATATACTTTTATGGAATATGGTTTAATGTCAATAAATAAATTTATAATACATAACCACAAAAGGAAATAAGAAGGTGTACATGATTCATTATTGATCGAACCATGTATAAAAGAGTTTGATTTCTCTTTTTAGAAACACCATTTAATTTTGGTTTACCTAGTAGAGTGAATTGTTATAATATACCACAATATCATAAATATTCATGGAATTCTTGACTTAAATATTCTATGCCTCGATCAAATAGAAGTGTTTTAATATTTTTTTAAAGTTCATTTTGTACTTCATTTTTAATACTTTGATCTTTTAAAAAGATTTATACTTATGTATCATAAGATACACTTACCCATACCTACTAAATTCATGAATAAATGTAATAAAGAATTAAAATCAATCTTGTTCTACTTTACTTATAGGAAAATATTCATAAGTATGTATGAGATATAATAAATCATTATATATTTTCACTTTACCCTTAAAAGTTTATTTTTTTATTTCTCCTAATAAAAAATAGTCATATACATTAAATGATTTATAATCATTATAATCAAGTGAATCATAATTATGGATTCATTTAATTTTATTCTTATTTATATGGCCTAAATGAAAATGAAAAAAAATAATTAGAGTTCAAATAAAAAAATTGACATTTGTATTGTTTATATTATATATATGATTTTCAATGTAATATATATATATATATATACTCCATTAAAAATGTTATAAAAACCCTAACACATTTCATTCATATGAATAAAATAATTTTAATTTGTTATTACAAATGAAAATCTGGTCCTATTTAGGAAAGGTACAAAAATAAAATTTATGTTTATGGATGGTACATGATAAAAGTCTACTATAAATAATGAAAATTCACTAGTAAGAATTATATTAACTATCCCCATGTATAATGTTGCAATTCATTATATACTCCCAACTCATATGTCCATTTCTCCCTTAATCGACTTCCCCAGTTATCTTAACATTTGTAAATTTTCAAAAATATGTGATGCATATCTAGTATCTAATACTTATGATTCAGAGTTATAAAAATGTATTTCTATAATATAAATACTTGATTTGGTTGAACCATCAATACACTGCTTCTTATGAATCTCTATGTTTCGAGGATAATTCATCTTTTAGTGCCTAGATTCATTGATTGCTTCTTTAAATTCAATTCTAGCTTGCTCTTGATTGGGTGATTTAGGTGTTCAATATATATATATATATATATATCAAATCAACATTACAATAATAATTTTTTTAATTAATTCCATAAAATCTCTCTAGTTCTAGTTAATTAATTTTCCATTAATATTTTATTTAACATAATATTAAATAATATTTTAATTTCTTCAAATTAACATGGATCATCCTATTTTATCATGTACATGAGTTCAAAATCCATAAAAACATTATAATTTGATATTAACTTATCTATCAAATATTATAAATAGACCCACACCCTTTCACTATCATTATAGAGGAAAGAGAAATAAATAATCAATAAAAAATGATAATTCCTTTGAAGTTACCTAACAACAATCAGATAAATCCCAAATAAATAATATCTTATACCACCCAAGTAACATGAGTCCCCAATATAAATATATTTTCCAAACACATGTATGAATCACTTGAAAAGTTTAATCCATCCAATCTACACACTACTAATATTTAATAAATTATAAAATAAATGAAATAAGACTACAATTCTATTTTGTAACACCTTGTCCCTACAATGACAATTTGACTTAAGACATAATATTAAACGGCCAGACATGGTCCTAAATTTCTAGAGATTGATGACTAGAATGGATGGTTAGATATTAATCACTTAAGATTTACCCACACTTCCATAATACTCAGTAACCAAGTAAATAAATAAATAAGTAATAAATAAATAAATAACACATGTTAATGATAGTAGAAGTCTATCAAAGATATACGAATCACCATTATCAAAAGATATAAATGTAATATCTAGTAATTCATTCATAAGGTATAATTAATATTTCACTATGGAATAATCAAGTACAAATTAAAGATAAAAAATGAAGTAAAATAAAGGATGCATGAGCCATCCAAAATAGAGCCTTGGTCTATCCCTTCAAACCCCATATCTATATCCCCTTATTAATTATATCTAACCTCAATCAGTATTCATAGGACCATTACCCATACCTATGTTATTTTATATAAATTAGACACATGTATGTAAAGTTTATGTGTAGGGTTTGAATATGAACAAATTAGTAGATTTCTACCTCCAGGCCCCACACATCTATAATTATTTCATGTGAATTAATGTCTATGTAAGTAATTTAAATCATAAAAAATCATTATATTTAATTTTAAAATAAAATAACCAATTAAATCCACTATTTTTTTATTAGGATAATATGGTACTTGACCCTACCTACATTTAAATATCTTTTGTATGGTCAGATAGACCACAAGGAAACTAATTATGTAACCTCCTCTTTCCCTTGGGTCTAGAAGGAATATTATAGTCATTTCCCCTTTTAGATCAAAACCTCATAAAATAAATCTCATCTTGAATTATGTTGGGAGAGAATAGTACTCATCAAGAAGATTGGGTTATCCAATGTCACATCAATGTAACATCCTCTCAGAATTGGGCCAAGAGTGACTAGTATAAATCATGGATTTTATCCTATGAAATATCTCATCAAGGTAACCTCCTCTTTCCCATGGGATGATAGATAGTAGTATACATCATGGATATTAAATTATCCAATATCTCATCAATTTATCTTATACTAGACCATATTTTGGGAGAGAGAAAAACACATCATGACTCATATCTTATCCAATATCTCATCAGGGTAATCAACTCTCACACATATGTCAAAAAATAATAATATGTATTATATTATTAAAATCACTAGATTAATCAGGTGGTATTATATTACATCCCATATCATCATAAAAGGAATAAATAAATAATTATATTTTATTATATAATAATAAATAACACATTGTAATCACAATGATATAAAATGAAATCGCCTCATGGACTCAGTGGAAAATCAAACATAACATATAAATTTGACCTATCCACTTAATAAAAAATTATCATTTAATTTATAATAAGATCTATAGAATTCTTCTTCATTATATTATTTTGTCACAATGGGTTATAAAATCGTAAAGTTTTTATAAATTCATTCCACCTTTTATAGAAAATTTATCTTATCCACTTAAATATACATCAATTTAATCATTCCATTATGGAAACATAGGATTCCCCTTTAGGCGTTCTATATATAGTTTCCAATCCCAACACATACACCTGCACAATAAATATATGTTAAAATATATAATATTTTAGGGGTCATATACTGCAAGTCAAATTGATTATCTTTATGAATAAAGGAAACTTGAATCCACATTGATTAGGATAATTAGAAGAAAAACCCTACAAAAAGGAGTTTTTTCAAGGTATTTTGATGAACCAAACCCCAACAAAAAAACCCTAAAATAGAATAGTATCTTACCTTATCCTAAATACTAGTATTCTGGTTCCATATTTTGATTTATAATTATTAAAATATCAAATAAGTTATGTCCATTTAAAAAATATGGAAAGGTGAGAGAAAATTTAGATTATGGGTCTTATATGGTGTCTAAATGAATAAGGGGGGGAATTAGTTTAATAATGAAATGGGACCCAAAATTAAAAAATGACCCAACTTTAAAGAAAATAATTAGGGACCCCACTATACTTCCAATATAACTCATCATATTTCTAGTGGAATTTGAATGAAATTCTGGTGGAAGAAAGAGGTAGTAATAGATATGTTTGTTCAGTAAGATTTTGATAAGGCCCCATAGGAATCTAAGAGAGACCTTAATTTCATCCACTAAACTCAAAGTCCCTTATTTTATGTTTTTATCATCCTTTAAAATTCATCCATCCCACATTTTAAGTAAAATACACATAATTAAATAGAAAAAACATAAAATTAAATAAAAAAATAACTAATAAACTTGGGTCGTTATAAGGGATCTCATATTTTATGATCTTGAAAATTTAAGAGATGATATTTAATTATGATAGAGATAGATCCTCATGCTCCTTGGCCATGTATAGGTGTATCCTAAAAAATTAAACACATCAATTTTTACTCCTTTTCTTTTAATACAATTTGAACTCTAGTCTTACTATTGTGTGCATATGTAATGTCAATACCCTTTATGGGAGCATATTATAAGTGAAAATAAATTAAGTGCAGATAATCATCGAATATACTCTAGTAGAGGTTTAAATATCACTATTAAAAATACTTATTTAAATAAATTTTTGTTAGTGTAAACCATAAACCTCTTAATGAATAGTTAGAGACACAACACTTTAATGCAGGTATCACAAGTTCCAACTCAAGATCATGTATTGGATAGTTTTGTTAGAGTTTGTTCTAGAACCAGTTGTGTATACTTTAGATTGAATATATATTCAATTAAGTTAATTTAAATAAAATATATTAGTACATATCATTCATTATTCTGAGTGAATTTAATTTCATAATGTCCTAGAGTATATATCACATTTAAAAGTTAATATAAATTCCCCACTATAATGAGAACCATGAAATATTATGATGATATCATTAAATATTTCTCTATTGTCATATAAAATTCAATGATGGTACATATAGTATGTTTAACATTAGTTGTGAATATTCATAAGTAGATAAGACTTCATCACATGAAGTTCTCACTTGGTAATTGTATCACCCTAACTTAGGTGCCACTTTAAACCCATGATTCGAGTAGGTGTACTATTGGGACGTAGGCATGCCTCCCCGTACGCCAAAGGTTTGTGAGTAGCAGTGAGGGTGTAAAGAGGTGATAGTAGGGATACTATACCCTTAGGTGGTAATAATAATAATGGTATATAGATAAATATAGTATCAAAAGGAAAACCATAAATAAATGGAAGCATAATCATATAGTAGCAATAATAAACAACAATATCAATATAAAATTTGTAGATAAGCATGAATATAAAGTTAAGTTGCACAAAATAATATAATGAGGGGTCACCCATGGCCATCAATACTAGTATATGCATATAAGAATTCTGAAAACAAAATAAATACACAAAACTAAACTCCATATGATGCAAGAACCTCCAAGGTCCCTTTCTATCCATCCTATTTAAAAGGTATTATATAATCACTAAGGTCCATATCTTGAGGTCGATCCCTTACATGATTACAAGAACATAAATTCTAGATGCATCTTGAAGCACTCATGTAGGGTGTGAGAATAAACTCAGTAGGCCACCACCAACATGTTCCTATCTTAAATATGTGATAATGCATGTCTTCTAAATATAAATAAAAAGTCAGAGCATGAAAAATAAATAAATAACCTGCTTCCCTTGTGCTCACCAGCCACAAGGAATCAATCACCTACTTCGTCCATCACTAAAATACCACATTCCCCCAATTATACATATGACATATAGAATGTGCCTACATACATATAATTTTAGTGATGAGGATCCTTAGCATAAAGCCTAAGGAATCCTCTGATGATAATTCATCCTGAGTGAACCATTAGGTTCCAAATATAAATTATCACTTGGCACATCATTCCATCAAGAATATCACTTGTTTCTAAAAAGGAATTCCCAAAAATTACCTAGTCCCTCAAAACTCATCTTAGAAAATCAATTTTAGCTCGAAGCCTGACTTACCGAGGCACAATGAATTTTTTCATCCAAAAATAATCATCATCATCTCACCAACAAAATTTCCAAGGAACCCTGATATATATCCTCCCAATATTCTAGCCCAATGACCTCAAATAATATTGCAAACATCATCCCCTAACCTATGGTGTTATCACCATTGACCTATGGCTCCTGACCATCCTCATGGTTTTATATGATAAGAACCTCCAATATCACTGATGGTAAACACCATCCTAAGTCTAATCTAATGGAGGCCTCTGCCAACACAAGTGGTCAAAACCACCACATCATCTGAGTCCTATCTATGTAAACATGACTCCAACAACACATAAACTAATCACGATGATTGGAAATCACCAACATAGTACCTAAGACACATCATCCTAGCACCTCATGCTTATGCATCCATGTCGCTCAACCTAATGGTCAAAACTATCTTATATTACATAGGCTATGACCATAACCTGATGACATTGTTTCCTCAACCCAATGACCAAGTCTCCCAAACCAATGATCACCATCACCTCATAAGTCTCAAGCCTCACCAAACCTGATGATTCATATCACCTTAGTCCAGGTGGTCATCACCACCTCAATCCTTGTGCCAATCCTGGAACGTCCTCATAAAACCATCGTAAGAAATATATATAATTCAATTTAATTTATAATAACCCACCCAGCCTAACCTTCCCAAGTGTTACAAGCCTCTAACTTGGATTGGAATTTGTAGTAGAGGGGTATCATGCCCATAGACATATCAAATTATCAATTTAATAATTAAAATACAAGAATTAAATTATTAGGGTCTCTCTCAAACAACCCAACAACATGCTCGAGAATGCTCCCCCCAAAACACCAAAAAATCAAAGAGAAAGATAAGAAACACCTACCTCATACTGGTAGATGTTTTATCGTCCAATATTAGACTCTAACTCAAGCCTAATTTTAAGAAATTTTTGTTTTAGATTAACACCCAAGATGAATTTGTAGCCACCAAAAGATTGAATATTGGAGTTTGGATGAAGAAATGAGGCCAAAGACTAGTTGAGGGAGGAAGAAAGATCCATGGATATTGTTGAGGAGAACCACACATGGGAGGAAGAAATATAGAAAACACTATTAATGAAAATAAGTGAAAATGGTAATTTTCTCCTTTTAAAGAGGTCGTATAGTTACTGCATGGTTTGGAAAACTATGTGCAAACCATGAGGTTCCCACTATCTAAGCACATCCCTCGCATGATTCATGCTCATGGTTTTCTAAACAATGTGAAAACCATGTGTGAAGCCTCTACTAAAACTAAAGAAGACCTTGCATGGTCATGTGTTTTTTGCTGCATAGTTTTTCAAACTATGTACAGTGAATAAGGAGGGCCTCATGGTTTATTCTGGGAGGTCGAACGGTCTATACAAACCATGAGCCTCTGTCTGTGGACACAAAAAAAGTTGAGTTTTCAGCCTCTGATACACCCAAAACCCACTCAACACCTCAAGGATCTTACTGAACATTAAATCCTATCTAAAAAAAATCCTTGTATCAAGAAAACACTTTAAACTAAGTTCTGAATATTGAAAAGAAAGATGGACCATTCACCAAACATGAAAAAATAAAACAGGTTGAGGATTTTGAGAAGCTTCAAAAACTCGAAACATTATAGCCTTCCCACCTTAACATAGCTCATCCCTAATTTATAAATAATTACCTGGAGATGTAACCGAACATACCCATATCATTTAAATTTTCCCGGTCTACCCCAATTATTAAGTCCTGTGTCAACTTCCCTCAAGGTGCTCCCCACCTTAGGTTTTACCTACCTGAGTCACATCTTAACCCAAAATATAATTTTGACAGTCCCCTAACCATCCACAGACTCAAAATTCCTTGCATGACGCATCGTCACTCATGCACCTCATCATATTCTCAAATCATTCATGTGTCATACCTAACACCCATCAAGTACTACATCTAATCAGATTCCCACCTCTTTCCCATGTCACACATGGAACCAATGAGGTTACACATCTCATCAGATTCCCACAATCAATCCCAATACCATGAACCTCATATAAACCCACATCTCATTGATGACCTAATGCCAACGGACCAAAAATAGATTCTATATCACATCGATTCCCATCAATAATCTCAGTTCCATGAACCTCATATAAATAAATATACATATATATATCACACATCTAAGATGATGTCAACCTACTAACCAATGACTAGTTAGTAAAAAATTACATCTTTTTCACCTCATGCACCAAAAACCGGTCATTTTATACAAAAATGTCATGCCAAAGAAAAATAAAACTCAGTCATGCCCATGGAGTACCTCTAACCATAGTTGGCTCTCTAAACTACTCTGCACCTGAAAACTCCAAAATATGCACTTTTCTTGAAGCCTAAATACCTGAGATGTGGACTTATTATGGGGATATGACAACCACCATTCACTAACCCCACTTCTAGGTCCAACTATCTCTACCGCTAACTTCGCATGCAGTTGAATCCTAGATACCAGCTCCTAGTATCGCTCTTGGTCTAACCGCAGATCCTTAATTCTACCCCAGTCCTGGAATATCATCTATCTGAGAAGGTTTCAAACCGAACCTCTTTATATTCCCATCCTGGATGCATGCTCATCACTCCTTTGGTACCTGATCACACTATGTCCGTACATGTCTCATCTACCCACATTGGAAGCAAACTATTGAAGACCCACTCCTCGGTGGTCTATTTGAGTCTCTATCATGAATGCCCTGCTGAGAATCCTCATAACCCTACATCATACTATATGAATAATCGCCACTAACATCACTTTCCTCCATCACCTAGCTCAAGTATGAATGGTTTGTAAAATTTACCTCATATATTAGCACATGATTCACAGCCTCTGAGAATGAGTCTAACTTGAAGGTGTTTACCTACACCTTGATGGCATTCCATAATCCATCCTCACAATGAATCACTCTCGAGGTGTCTTCACCTACCATACTAGATGAGAAACAAGAAAATTATGTGAAATTAATTATATAATCTATGTCAGGCATGTCTTCCTACTAAAGGTTTAAGAACTCCTAGGCTCTCTCTTCCCACGGTGTCTCTAGAAAGAAGTTTTCAAAGAATCTGGCCTCAAAATATTTCTAGTTTAGTCCTGCATGTCTTCCTTCCTAAACTTGTACATACCACTGGTTCTTTACTATTACTCTAAGAATTTACATATCCAACTTCACCCTTTGGCCTACAGGTGTCTTGATCTATTCAAAGATGTTCTACACTAACTCTATCCAGTTCTCGGCCACTCGTGGTCCTCCCTCGCCTTGAAATAGTGGTGGGTGATGTGACTAGAACTCTCAAGTTAGGTATTCCATCGATGGATCATCTCCCTAAGCTCCATGATCAATACCCTAGATAACCTGAACTAGACTCACCTTGAGCTTCTCATCAATCCATGTCCCAAAATCTTCTATACATTGTTGTTGTATCAATTATACTAAAGCTTGTACCTGTGGCTCATGATCTTCTTGACCCTTCGAGGCCTCATCCCAACCCTCATGAGCGTCATCCTTTGCATGTTTAAGCTACACCAAATCACTTCCCTACGGAATCTCAACCATTGCCTGTCTAGGTGGAATCACACTAAATACCAATACCATGGTTAGTTAGCCATAAATATATATATATATATATATATAGTATATCATATATAGGGAAAGTTTTAATAGGCAGTGTGATCTCGCCACCCTTACACTCCCCTACCGAACCATGTCACATGAAATATGGCCTCAAGGCCCCTCACCTACCCATATCAGAGTCAGGTGTCACACATAACCTAGCCTCATGGATCCCTACCCACCCACATTAGAGTAAGGCATCAAATATCATCTGGCCTCATGGCCCCTCATCATCATCATCATCATCATCATCATCATCATCAGTGTTGTCATTTTTATTCTAGAAAAAGAGTACATGCCATGCAGGGCCCCCGGGACCTAAGGAGGACTCTAATAGTGCAGAAAAGGGAATCCCCTCAAATCAGATTCAAACTATAAGTTTTAAAGAAAGATATTTTGGTGAGACAGGTGACTTTGAGAACATGATCAGCCTGGGAAGTAGGGTGATCCACTACTTTTTTTCCCTCTTTCTAGGTATGAGTGACCTCAATATTGTTATTGATGAGATATTTTCACTTCTTGATGGTGTAGGAAATCGACCACGGTTTGGGTCCTTTCCCATGAAAGGAGTCATGAGAGACTATAGGGTTCATTTTCACTTAGGAGAGTCTGACATTATTTTGCATGCATATAGTGATCTCGGTCAGAACTTCCTTATCTTCTTTCTATAGGGAGTTTCCATGGTTGTAGTGTGCCATGAATTCCAGAACAACACTTCTTATGTGGTCCCTCACAACTCATCCTCCTCATATGAAACTTGAGATGCATTCTCCATCCGTACCTAGCATGAACCCCTCAGTTTCAGGAATCCATTGCACCCAATGATCCTATGCCATGGAGTGGGGGTGGATCACTGTAGAGGAAACATTTTGTGGCTGGTGCATGGTTGAATCTTTCCAGTTGCTGATAAATGTCACCCAATTAGCTAGTAGGCTCCTTTTTAATGCAATGATGGATCTATATGTTTAAGGAAGACCCTCATACCTCGCTCAATTACTAAATTTCCAAAAAACCTAGAACCCTACATTGAAGATTATCATTCTCTCCATTCTTTCTAGTCATGCATTGTTAGTCCCCTAGAACCAATGCTCCAAGAAAGGTGTATTGTGGGGGTCCTAAGAGAGGTATGTAGTAAACTCACCAAAGAAGATCCATACTTCACAGGCCCATTTTCCTTCGAAGAAAATGTGATGCATTCTCTCCTCATGTTTACTCATATATTAATGGCAGTAAGAATCCATACTGAAGCACAACCTTTTGATATTAACATCTGAAGGGATTGTGTGATTTCTGATTCTCTAGGTCATGAAGCTATATTTTGTTGGGATTTTGTTTCACTACATGCTCCTTCCCATAGAAGAGTCTGGCTTCACATATAATTTGAGGTAGTTGAATAGAATGCCACCACAAAATCTATAGAAGAAAACACTATTTATCTTCTTTATTGGCACTTTAAATAGATCACCTCCTAATCATCCCTTCATACTAGTATGTCCATATATCACATTCATATCGTCAGATCACATCACATAATGATCTCATTAGAACCACATGCCTAGGATGGCTGAGTAGAATGCCACCAATGAGAGGATATGTGGGAAAACATTGTTTAGATTTCTTTGCTGACACTTTAAACAACATAACCCCACTTAGCACAATCAAGTTTCTCAATAAAGATCATAATAAAAACACATCATATATTCCTAAAATCATATCATAATGCATAATCATACATCTCTTTCCATACCGAGACAAGGGATAAAATCCATTTAATAACAACCATCATACCCAAGTACACCAATCAAGGTGGAAATTAAATCAACTATAAAATAGAAAATTAAAACAAAAATGTCCCACCCCTAGAAACTAGGTTTATCACCCATTCATGGGGATGTAGGCACCCAAACACGAGATCTATACTGAGTTCTGACTACATCCAAGTCTTTGGTCTACCATATCCCAAATAGTAAGGAAATAAGAAAAGAAAATAATTTTATATCATTTATACCCAACTAAATACTACTACTGATTTCCAATCACAGATTTCTCTGATACCATTTTAGCACCCCAAACCTAGAGCCACTTAAAACTCGTGCTCCAGACTGAGGTACTAATAGACCTTAGGAACACCTCCCCATATGCCAAAGTTGTTGACTAGTAGAAAGGGTGTAAATATTTGATAGTGGGGAGACTATAAGCTCGGTTGGTAAAAATAATAATGTCCTATAGATAAATATAGTAGTGAAAGGAAACCCATATATCAACAGAAGCATAATCAAAAAGTATAAGTAATAAACAAAAATATCAACATACCATTTGTAGTTAATCATTCATATCAAGTCAGGTCATACAAACTAATAGAACAAGGGTTATCCTATGGTTGACCATACTAGTATATACACATAAGCATGTTGAAAACAAAATAAAGACAAAAAATTAAACTCTAGGTGATGAAAGGGAATCCAAGGTCTTTTTCCATCCATCCCGTGATAAAGTTTGTACATAATCACTAAGGTCCAACTCCTGATCTCAGCCCCTTATCTGGTCATAAGAGCATAAAGTTTACACATGTTGAAAAGGGCCCATGTGGGGTGTGAGAATAATATCAATATACTACCACCAATGTGTTCCTATCTTACATATGTGATAATTCAGGTGTTATTAATATAAATAAAAAGGTATTGTAGGCATAATAAATAAATAACCCGCTTCCCTTATAGTCAATATCCACAAGGAAGTGATCACCTTCTTCGTTCATCATCGGAATAACATGTTCCCCCAATTATACATGTTTTATACAGAATGTTCATGTATATTTATAATTATATTGGTGAGGATGCTTAATATAAATCCTAAGGCTTCCTCGGATGAGAATGCATCCCAAGTGAACCCTCAGGTTCCACCTCTAAATTATAACCGGGAACCTCATGCCATCAATAATATCATTTAAGTCTAAAAAGGATTTCCCAATAAGTACCTAGTCTCTTGGACCTCGCCTTAGTAAATCACCATCATCTTGAAGCCTGGCATCCTGAGGCACAGTGATGTTTGTCCTCAAAAAATAATCAGTTTTGGATCAACATCCAACATCCTAAGTAATGTCGATATTTTTCCTCCCAATATCCAAGCCCAGTGGCTTCAAATAATTTGGTGAGCCACATCCCACAATTGACAATATCATCACCATCAACTAATGGATCATAACCATCCCTGTGGCTTTCTATAGTAAGAGCCTATAACCTCACTCATGGTCAACACCATCCTAAACCACATCTAACAGAGGCCTTTACCCACATGAGTGGTCAACACCACCTCATAATATGAGTCCTATCTGTGTGAACATGACTCTAAAGGTGCATCATCAAATCATGATTAGTGGAAATCTCCCAACATAGTACCTAATCCACATCATCCTGGCACCTCATTCCCCTATGGCCATGTCGCTCAACCTAACATTCATCACCTTCTCATATTACATGGGTCATACCCATAACCCAACAACCTCATCACCTTAACCTAATGATCAATTCACCCAAACCAGTGATCAAAATCACATCATAAGTCTTGGGCCCCACCTAACCTGATGATTCATATCGCCTCAGTACGGGTGGTCATCACCACCCCAATCCTTGGTTCAATACCAGCACATCCTCATGGAACCATCGCAACCAATATATATAATTCAATTTAATTTAAAATAACCCACCCATACTAACCTGACCAAGTGGTCCAAGCCTCTAAACTTCCTTATCATTTTTATTCAATGGGGAGCATTCCCATATACATCTCAAGTGATCAATTTAATAATTAAAATATAAGCATTAAATTATTAGGGTCTCTCTCAGACAACCCAACAACGTGTTCAAGAACTCATCCCCTAAAACACCACAAAATAAAATTTAAATATAGGAACCACCTACCACATATTTGTAGACAATATCTTATCCAATATTATCCTCCAAATCAATATTAATCAGAATAAATTGGCATTTTATACAAATTCTCGAGATGAATCATTATCCACCAATAGATTGAAGATTATATTCTAGATGAAGAATGAGGCTAAAGCCTAGGTAAGGGAGTAAGAGCGATCCCTAGATGATAGAAAGGAGAACCACATTGTCATGACCAAACCAGATAGGGCCCAGTCCATAACTCCCCAAGCCCTCCTCCAATAGGCTAGGGGCTGGAAACTAGTGCTGAGTAGGAATATCACTAACATGGGAGGCATTGCCTATTTGTCTGTACACAAGCACAAATTTCCAAGCTAAGAAATGTTGAAATGTAAAAACCACCCAGAAAAAAATGCATGCATACATCTATATCTCATAATCAGTGTACAACATAAGTACTAAAATTAAAAGAAGAAAAACACAACACCCACCAAAGAAAACTATAAAAGAATCCAACCTGTTCAGAAGGAGGGGATCATTATCAAATGAAACTACTAGAAAGCTCCTCGGCCCAGATCTAGTAAACACCTCAGTCTATCTATCTCACTAAGAACTACCTTCCTAGGGTCCTATATGGACTCATTCAAAAGGATTATAGTCTACACAAGTCACAAAACATGTGCGGGAAAATCCCGTGCAGGGTTGAGTATAAAAATACTCAATATGCTCCCCAAAAACACCCAAAAAAGTAGAAACTGAAAGGTAACAATCTGCTCGACTTAGACATAGGGAACCCCAATGGAGAGAGAAACTCCATCTCAAACTATCATCAGTTATACATGAAACGTTAGTTGGGTCTACAAGGGTTGTAAACCTCAACATGTGACAACACCATAAGGAATCCAAGAAATCACCCGAATATACTCATCTCAGACACCAAGTCTCATAAATCTCTTACCTCATAACTAGTAACATGATTTTATTCATAGTATCTAACCATAACATGAAACTAGGACAATACACACCATGATCTCTGCCATCCCATATGGCACCCGTCTGAGAGATGTACTCCATCGAAAACAACTCTACCATTTATAATGGTATGTCTGAGATAATGTGCTCCACCAGGAACATCTTACTAGGTCCATCACTAATGTCAAGCACTAGTGGTTCTGTCATCACTATTTTGCACCCAATGCAAGATAAAGAAACCCAAGTGAAGAGGCACAACCCTCACCACTACACACAGTTGAGGGAGCACTACTCTAGACTATTCACCACATGCATCATCTCCAATGAGAGGGAACGGAGGGACCCACGCCTCTCCACTGCCCCACAGTCAAGGGAGTACTGCTCCTAATTAACTCGTGTAACCTCTTTCACTCTTGTATGGAGTGTCCCACACCTTATTCTATCAAGGAAAAAATAAATTATATCTAGGTATCATTCACATCAAGTGGATGGGCCCAATCCTCATAATTTTATCCCATAGTCGAGGGATATCCAAAACCCATAGAGGACCCACTCCCCGCTGCTACTTGGAGACGATAGAGTACTACTTCATAGGTGAGGACTCATACCATGATATAATAGGGGACTACCACTTCTGAAGGACTATCACCCTGAAATGATAGGGGAGTACTACTCCATAAATTGAGGACTCGTGCCCTAACCTGGTATGGGAGTACCACTCAGTTAATAGAGATCCCGAACCCTAGTAGGACAAGGGAGTACTGATTATACCAGCTCATTCACTATGGGGTAATTGCACCCTGATACGATAATAGAGTATTGACCCTAGGCTTGAGAACTCACTCCTTGACACAGAAGGGGAGTATCGACTCCTCTGGAACAACACCTATGGAGGACCCACACCCTAGAACAACATGGGAGTACCAAATCATAAAATAGATGACCCACACCCTAACATGATATGGGAGTACCCACTCTATCTACACATAATATATGGAGGACCCGTGCCCTGGTCCAATAGGGTAGTACTTTCTATATTCATAAACATCATGGGGAAACCCACACACTAGTCCATCAGGGGAGTAACACCCCTGGAAGAAACTACCTAAAGGTAATGAACCCACACCAACGATGTGGGGAGTCCCGTCTCAACCTAATAAGAGAGTTAAGTAAAACTTTAACCCAAATCCATTAGGGGATTACTAGTCACAACGTCTCTCTATATGAACCACATCGATCTCCAACATCGTCCCAGTACAACTTCACAAGTGTCTTGCTTGATTTACACCACCTCGTATATCATAGGCCATAACAGAGGCAACCATCATGTTCTATGTGGAAAAATGCTTATAATAGACTAATCACAAGCCTAAATCTAAGTCCTATAGAAGAAGATACAGAAGGAGGAAGATACAAGGAGGATCTCCTAGGAGTATACAACATGCACCAGGACACACACGGTGTGTGAGCCCACCTGAGCACCTATATGTGTATCCTTTATACATGGTTTATCGACCCATTTATGGGTACACAAAATGTAAAGGAGGAACATGCCATGTCCCTTATCACCCGAGCCCTGGTTGTGTTCCTCTTCTACACTGACCGACCGATCATGTCCCTCACACATTGTGTATCCCCTATAACACTGCATGTTCAAGACAAACGGTCACCTACCCATGTAGTTTTTCTATGTCCATGTATTGGACCCTATGTACATATACCTTGTCTGTGTTTTAGTACACTTCCATGTGTTTTTACATGGCTAACCCATGCCATGTCCCATGGTCACACGGTTTAGGGAACTACATGGTGTCTAACCCCTACACAAAGTGTGTAATCACAAATGTTCATATTACCCAAATAGGAATATATACACAACATGTGTCACTAAAATAAATGTCATGTATATGGTAACTACAATCAGGAATTACCTACAAAACACCCCGATTCATTCTGTTCTTCCCCAAAACTCACAGATCTACCTAATAGGGATAAAAAATAATTGTATTTGGGCTCTAGAACCTTAAAATAATTCATAACTAAATGGATCGAGACTAAAACTCAAATATTCATACCTTTTTGGTGAAAATATGAAGCTCTGAATGAAGAATTATGCTTGGACCATGTTTCTCTTTGATCTGTTGGTGATCTTCATCAAAAACGGAGATCGGTAGCACCTTGCTTTGTCGATTTGGCTTGTTTCCATCCATCGACCAAAGAGAGGAGGAGAGGGGAGAGTATGGGTTCCTCTTGTTTTTTTTTTGCACCAAAGAGAAGGGGGAGGGAGGAATTTATTTTTAGGTTAATTTAATTAATTAAATTATTAATTAATCCACCACTTAATGCCCCGCCAACTTGCCTCCAACAAAACCTCCCATCACTGAAAAATTTATGTCATGCCTAGGGTAAATAAGATGTTCTGCAGTCAACCGCGGTCTCAGAAATCCAGTTTAATACTTCTCATGGGATTTATTTATGTTTCAAGAACAACTATGTGTGCATAACAAAATATTTTTAACATCACCTTGTTGAGGCTCCCCTGGCCCTAGCTTCCCATGCAGACTCAGCACCTAGCTATAGAAATATTCTCCAGAATATTCCAAGGTCTTATGGGTAAAAAACTAAGTCATTAAATTCTCCCCATATTAGGTATTTTCTTCCCTAAAAAGTGAAATCCTAATCACAAGGGAAGAAACAGCACTCCCCACTGGACTCCCACACCAGCGAGCTCATCAAGGGTTCTTATGATACTGACAAGCACCCACATAGAGGAACCACAAAGATCAAACCACTCTTATGTCCAACTTCTACCAAGATAACATTGTTCAATAGAAGGAACATGTCTCCTTAGATGCAACAGGTGGGAAAGAACCACAACCCAGCTATAGTCATGAGGTCTAATAGTAAACCACCTCACTAACCTGACGTATATACTGATGTAACCACACAATTCACATCCACCCCTAGAAGGACTATACAATATCCTCTTCAAGAATTTTGTGTTCAAGTTGAAACTGAACATTTGAGGGTATTTTTGAATGGAATAGGGATTCCCAAGAGTAAACATTAGGTCTTATCAAGCCCTTCGTCTACAACCCTCCAGCTATAACACAACTTGCCCAAACATAAACACTATCACACCCACTAGTGAAATCCTAACTAAGCGTGGATAGTAGAAAACCAATCCACACTTCAAGAAAATAATAGGGTCTAAATTTGTCACTATGAAGTGATTTTAAGAAAGGATATCTCTCTCCTAGGGTTTCTAAGCTAAAGGGGTTAAGTAGAGAAAATATACTGGAAAAGTCAGGACCTGCTCTGACACTTCATCACATAACCTTGCCTGAACATGCAAGCCTAAGGAACTCATCCACTAAATCTCCATACTATCCTCTTTGGGAGGTATTGACTCACCTACATGGTTTTGGTCATGTCACAAAGATGTGTCTTGGTGGGGAAATTATCCCCCTTCCTCATGAGTTTAAATCTACATTAAAATGTACCACATCCTCCTTGAGCATGTCACGTACAAATTTGAGGATAAAAACAAGAGATTACTCATGAAAAACAAAAAAGGTCTTCCCAAACACACACACTAGGTCTTACGATTCACTATATCGCAACTACCAATACAGGGTTCTACCAACGCACCGTGTCCCCCTGGTTAGACCTCGAACATAAGTGGAAAGAAAAGAGTACCCACAATAGTGTCTAATGATTTCTACTAGAAAAAGTATAAAGGACAAAAGTCATACCTCTATCCATACATGGATCTTCTGGTTCAAAGGTCTCTACGGCTTGTAATTGTCCTCACCCACATCCTCCATCTCCTCTGGCCTGGTACAAACCACCTACGGGTGGTGGTGGAAACACCTCGAACTACCTACCATATTCTATTACTCTTACAGCTCCTTTGCCTCGTCCGCTACATTTTGGAACTCCTTGATCCAAACACTTTCTATGATAATGTGTATCTTCATCTAGATCTCTCTCATTATTAAAACAGGTTGGAAAAAATCTAGCAAGATTTCCATGGCCATCCCAAGCATAACACCACCTTTCCTTTGACTGATTTGATCCTCGGTGCTACTCCTGCGCTACAGGCCCAAGAGTCTAAGTCCAGGCATGGTTATTCCTCCTACATTGTGATCTTGTCATCTGTCATCTACTAGATCCTACAGAAACCTCAATATCATGACCACTACTGCAGGTTGTGTCCACTTTTTCCTCATCCAGGAAACCCTCAACCACTAGATCTCACTCCAGCACTCCAGCATAGGTGGGAATGCACAACAAAATCAGAAACACCCTAATCTCCTGATAAAATCCCTAATAAAAAGTCCATGATCTAAATAATGGATCCATAACCATATCAAAGGACTATCATGACAAGTCTGTGAACCTCACTGAAAACTCTACCACTATCATGTTACCCTATAGAAGTTGTAGAAGCTCTTGGATATGCACAGATCTCAACATGGCTGGGTAAAAATATTCCCTAAAGAGTTTCTAAAACTCCTCTGAAGTAAGTGTCTCCTCTTCATGAGAATATATCACCAAAATCAACCATCAATAGTTTGAGCCCTGTAAAAGGTTTTACGCTAGGACCGACATCTGATCAGGAGGTGTCCTCACTAAGAGGAAAAATCATGTGACTAGATTGAGACAGTCATCTGCTACCTGGGGGTTTGGATCACCCTAGTACCTTAGAGGTAACATCCTCTAGAACTCATGTAGTGCACCCATCCTATGTGCATCCTCATCTTGAACTTCTGATAAAACATACTTCTCAACGGGTGGTGGCACTACTGTCATACCACCTAGAGGTAATGCCTCAGAATCAGTGCCTTGCATTGAAGACTCATCACATAGTATATTTTCATCACAATCACAATGTATAATCATGTCTGGCTATCATTGTGGAGGTATCCTAAAATAGAATCAAAAGGTGCTATAATCCATGATTATATTTGGGGATATGACTCAAGAAGGATAGGAAAAACCAAAAACTTATTCCTATATATTGCATGCACCATTTATTTCTCAGTGACTAGTGTCCTAATGAGTCTAAAAGTAGGTTATTAGAGTCTTGGTGAATGGATATGTTGGATACCGCACCCACACTAGAACCTCTGAGCTGAGATCCGAACTTGAAATATCCTGACACTATGAAACCCAAACCAAGATGATGACACTATGGTCCCAATGTGGAACCAACTGCCTCTGATACCACTCTGTCATGACCCGAATCGATGGGTTTTGGGCTACTACTCCCCAAGACCACCTCTAATAGGTCAGGGGATGACAACTAGCACTGACTAGGCATATCACTAACATAGGAGGCATTTTTTATGAGCTTGTACACACGCACATATATTCAAGCTCACAAAATGATGAAATGTAAAAACCACTAAGAAACCAATGCATGCATACAACTATATCCCACTACAAGAGTACAATAGAAGTAATAAAAGTGAAATAATGGGAAAACAATTCCCACCAAAGAACAATATAAAACCATCCAACTTGCTTATAAGGAGGGGATCGTTATCAACTGCAACTACTGAAAATATCCTCGACCCAACTCTAGTAAACACTTCGGTATATCTATCTCACTAAGCTCAACTTTCCTTGGGTATTATTTGGACTCCATCAAAAGGATTTTGGTCTTTATAAGACAAAAAACATGTTCATGGAAATCCCCTGCAAGGGTGAGTATAAAAATAATAAATAGGGACCTAAAAAACCCCAAAATAAAAAGGGAGAAACTAAAAGGAAACAATATTCTTGACCTATTTAGAGGAAACCCAAATTGAGAGAGAAAATCCATATCAAACCATCTGCATTTATACATGACAAGTCAGTTTGGTCTGAAAGGGGTGTCAACCCCAACATGTGACAGCACTACAAGGACTCCCAGAAATCACCCAGATATACTCGTCTCAGGCACCAAGTCTTATAAGGTTCTGACCTCACATCTAGTAACAAGATTCTATTCATAGGATCTAACCATAACACAAAACTATGAGAACTCACACCACAAGCTTAGATATCCTATATGGCACCCATCTAAGAGATGCACTCCATGAGGAACAACTCTACCATTCCTAATGGTACATCTGAGAGAACGTGATCCATCGGAAACATCTTACTAGGTCCATCTCTAGTTCCCATAACTAGAGAATATGTCATCACTACCTTTCACCTAACGCAAGATAAAAAAACCAAGTGAATAGGACCTCTCCTCTCTACTACACATAGTTGAGGGAGAACTTCTCCATACTATGCATTGTGTTCATCCTCTCCAACGAGAGGGAACAAAGGGAATCACGCCTTTCCATTTCCCCATAGTTGAGGGAGTGTTGTTCCTAAATAACATGAAAAATATTTTTCACTCCTATATGGAGTGGCCCGCACCACAGTTCATCGAGGGAGCACTAAATCCTATATAGGTATCATTCACATCATGTAGATGGGACCACTCCTTGTAATTGTTCCCCATGGCTGAGGGAGCTCTAACTCTAATGGAGGACCCACTCCCTACTACTACTCAGAGATTAGGGAACACTACTCCATAATTGAGGGCTTGCACCCTCATCCAATAAGGGAGTACCACTATTTAAGGACTTTTACCCTAATATGATAGGTGAGTACCACTTTGTATATCGAGGACCCGCACCCTAACCCAGTAGGGGAGTACTACTTAGGGACTAAAGGAAACGCACCCTGGTATTATAGGGGAGTAACAAATCTTCTATCTCATTCACTATAGGGTACCCACCCCATAATATGATAGGGGAGTACTAACCTGAGGCTGGATTACCTGCTTGACACGTCAGGGGAGTAGCGACTCTGTCGTAACAATACGTATAGAGGACCCGAACCCTAGAAAGATAGGGGAGTACTGAATCCTAGAATAGAGGACCTGCACCCAATCATGGTAGGGGAGTACCCACTCTATCTACATATCATATATGGAGGACTCGTTCCCTGGTCCAATAGGGGAGTATTTTCCATCTTCATAAACATCACATGGAAACCCACACCCTACTCCATCAAGGGAGTAAAACCTCTAAAGAAAACTACCCAAAGGTAACAAACCCACACCCACAATGTGGGGAGTCCCACCTCTAACAAAGCAGAGATATAAAGAAAACATGATCCCTGGTTCATTAGGGGAGTACCAGTCCCAACATCTCTTCACAAGAACCGCACTAATCCCCAAAATCTGTTCAGTACAGCTTCACAAGAATATTTCTTGATTTACACCATCTCATATCTCATAGTCCATAATGGAGGCCACCATAACATTATATGTAGAAAAATTCTCAGAATAGACTACTCAAAATCCTAGATTTGAGTCCCATAGAAGAATATACAGAAGATGGAGGATCCCAAGAGGATCTTCTAGGAGTACATGGCATGCATCGAGACACACACAGTGTGTAATCCCACCCAACCACCTGGCCGTGTATCCTATCTACATAGTTTACCAACCCATGTATGGGTACATGGAATGTAAATGAGGTATAGTTCATGCCCATCATCACCCGTCCCCTGGTTGTGTTCCTCTTCTACATGGACCGGCAAACCATATCTCTCACATTTCATGTATCCCATACTACATAGCATGTTCAAGAAAAATGGCCACATGCCCATGTATTTTACCATGTCTATGTACCAGAACCCATGTCTATGTACCTTGGTCGTTTGTTAGTATGCAGCCATGTGTTTTCACACAGCTAACCCATGCCATGTCCCTTAGTCACACAATTTAGAGAACTATATGACATGTAACCCCTATACATTGTGAGTAGTCGAAAATGTTCATCTTTCCTAAATAGGAAGAGCTACACAGTGTGTGTCATTGAACTACATGCAGTGTATATGGTAATTCTAGTCAGGAATTACCTTTAAAACACCATGATTTTTTATTTTCCTCCCCAAAACTCAAATATCTACCTAGAAGGGATCAATTGCAATTGTATTTGTGCTCTAGAACCTTAAAAATGCATAATTAAAGGGATTGGGACCAAAACTCAAATTTTCCTACCTCTTTGGTAAAAATCCAAATCTTTGAATGAATAATGACACTCGAATCATGATTCTCTTCAATATTTTGATGACCTTTATCAGAAATAGATATCGGCAGCACCTTGCTTAGTTGATTTGGATCATTTCCATCCATCGGAAAAATAGAGGAGAAGAGGGGAGATTAGGGGATACTCTAGGTTGTGACATAAACCAAATAGAAATGGAGGGAAGGATTTAGGTTTAGGTTTATTTAATTAATAAAATTATTAATTAATATAAAACTTAATGCCCCCACTAACTCACCTCCAACCAAACCTCCAGATGTGGGCAATTTTATGTCGTGCCTAGGGTAAACACAACGTTATAGACTCAACCAGAGTCTCAAAATTCTGATATGAGACTCCACGCAAGATTTATTTACGTTTCAAGAAAAACTATTCCTATGTGAAAAAATAATAATATTTTTAATATCAATGAGCCAAGGCTCCCCAGGCTTCGACTTCCCATGCCGACTCACCACCAGACTTCAGAAATATTCTCTAGAATATTCCAATGTCTTACAGGAAAAAACTGAGTCATTACACATGCATGGGAGGAATAAATTGTAAAACCTATCTTAAAGAAAATAAGGTCAAAATGGTAATTTTTTCCTTTTAAAGAGGCCATACAGTTACCGCGCGATTTGGAAAACTGTGTTCAAATCGTATGGTGCCCACTATTCAAGCACCTCCCTCGAATGTTTCATTTAAAAAGTTTGGAAAGCCGTTTGAAAACTGTCTGTGAAGCCTCTTCTAAAATAGAATAATACACTGAATTTCCTTACTCCCCTTCCTACAAGGTTTTTCAAACCATTTCCAATGAATAATGAGGGCCTCATAGTTTCTCATGGGAGGTCGCATGGTTTTTCCAAAGTGTACGCATATGTCTATACAATAAAAAAAGTTTGGTTTTCAGCCTCTAATGCACATGAAACCCACTATAATCCCTAAGGAAATTATCAAGAATTAAAACCCATCTAAAAACAATGACTTGGGTTAATGAAACTATTAGAATTAAGTTTTGAGGATAAAAAATAAAGATAGACCATTCACCAAACATGAAAAAATCAAACGGGTTGAGGATTTCGACCCGCTCCAAAATCCCAGGATGTTATTGTACTCTCCAATATGGAATATTATGAGACCAAACCCACAAGTAGAAATTATACATGTTTTTGTGTCATTGGATATTTCTATCAATGAGAATTTGTAATTATCCTTATACTTTAAGATTATTATTAATTCATTCCATGACTCATGCACTTGGATGTGTTGTTGTAAACCATGATGATGTATGTTCACGATGAAGTTGGCTATGTTGGATGCATCATAAATGGTATGTTATTAGTGAATTAGTAGAGGAAGTATTTATCCTATTCATCTTTATGGAAGTTAATATATCAACCATTTCATTGAAATGGAACTATCACATTAAATTTTATATCCATGGTGTATATATGATTTCATTTCAGATAGTTAAATAAGGATGTGTCAATCATATAGGTTGATGACACAAGTGTGTACCCTACATGATGAGATATTAGGATAAGTGGATTATATTACATAGTGAGTATTAGTATGTATTTATTTTCATTATGAAATATACTTTTCTTTTTTGGGTTCCTTGACCTCTTTCTAGATAGTGATATTGGACTTTAGGCAATATCAGCTAATGCCACAAAAGAATAAGCCTACAGGATCAGACATAAAGTTTTTCATCCAATATTAGTTAAATATTATTTGTATTTTACAATTGGAATAAATATTATTTTCTAGACAAAGAAGTAATATTTATTTATGTTTTATTAATCGATCACAAATATTAGATAAATATTTATTCATGAGTTAATTGTTTAATTATGTGAATATATAATATTTATTTATCTCTTTTTATTCACTGGGTAATAATTATTTATTTATTCATTAATAAATAATTTATTTATTTATATGAATATTATATAAATATTTATTCATCAAACTGTGGAGGGAATATTTATTTATTTACTGAATGAATAATATTTATTTAATAATTTAATAAATTTTGAAGAGGATGAGTGAACCAAATTTTTTCTGGTGATAAATATTTATTTACCATATTTTAAAATAAATATGTATCTTTGTGTAGGGTAGAGGATTCTATAAAATAAAATAATATTATTATTTTATTACATGGCATTGATTTTCTTTTTTTAATATATTATTAAGGGCCTTTGAGTAATTAATTAAATAATATACCTTAAACCTAGGTCTATTAATAGATTTTTATCTCATTTCATAAGAGGTTAATCATTATACACAATATTACTCTCAATTTTATCCTCATTATCTATTCCTCCCAAGATCAATAAGAATAAGAGATATTCCTTCAAGCCTAAAGGAATTTGAAGTGATCAAGACGAATAAATCAATATGAATAATCGGCCATGCTAGCACCCTGTGTTTCTTTGTAATTTTTCATAGATTGAATGATTATGTTTGGATCATAACTAGATGGGATCTATTATAGGTCCTCATGAAAAAATGATGATACATTGATCGGGTTTAGACTATCGTGGCCATACTTTATGTTTTTTGTATTTATTGTCAATGATCAAGTCAATGATATGAATTATAATGAAGAAAATTTCTCAGGTGAAGTGATTATTCAACCATGTAAGAGGGGGTTTTGTTATGAGGAACAAATGGAAAATAATAAGACTACAGGTCCTTGGAATATCTATCTAGATAGATTCCACAGAACCCAAAGTTAGAGAAACCATCTGACGAGTATAAAGTATTTTTGTTTATAAATCAGTTTTTATTTACTCCTGTATGATGCATGAGTTGAATAATGATTTCTAAAGATTGATTAAAGAGGATCTGAACCTGAGTTGGCAGAGAAGTTCATGGAAATACTCTAAATAGAGTATTTTATATGCTACAACACTATGGAAATGAGTTGAAGGAGTTTGGAACTATTTTAATAATTCTAATATTTATTTGAAGATGTTTTGAGATGATTTTAAGATTTTGGATAAGCCCCATAAGTAATTGGATGTGGTTATAAATCTACCTATATAAATCATACTTTTAGAGTTCATGAAAAAAATTTAAGTCCTGTGTAACACCCCAAGCTTCCACAGTACGCTTCTCTTTGAATAATATAGTAGGGTGTGTTGTACGCAACTTCGAGTTCTAACACACACCACAACCAATCAAAATAGCCGTTATGAATAGTAATACCCACTTTTTGAAATTTTATAAATTTTATCTTTCAAAATGGACTTCATTTTTGGATTCGTAATATCTAAATTAACCTAGGGTGAAATTGTAGTATTTTTCTGAAAACTTTCAATTTTTGATGAATAGTGAAAAAACACTGAGTTATAGTTTAAAACCGAATTTTTATTTAAATAATTATTTATTTTATTTAAATTTAATTAAGTTCAAAATAGATACATAATACCTATATAATTTCAATGTAATTCATTGGAGTTAGTTCAGAATAATTTTAGATATATAAAAATTTTATTGAACTTTTCACCGTCTTTTACCCACCTCCAAGGAGAATTTGGAAATTCACATAAAACTTAATTTTACCACTTCTGTGAGTGGAATTTCAAAAATCTGAGAGACACAGTTAATATCAAGGAGTAAAATGTGGTTCAATGAAATGATAATAATTTTTTGTGAATAGTAACTTTTTACTTTTATTTACCACGGTTAAAAGTAAATAGGGTAATTAAGGGTAAAAAGTATATTAATATTACCCTAACACATGTACTAATTCTATTGGACAAGTGTATCTTGACCAAAAACAACCTTAGGAATAAAATATTATCATTTAGGTCCACTTGGATTAGATTAGGACATTAATTATTATTTAATTCAAAGAAGAGTTAAAAGAGTTAAAATCAAAGTTTAATTACTAAAACATTTTTAATATAGGGTTATACATAATATAAATTAGATTAAAAACATTAATTAGAAATATAAAAAGATTTCATACAAAATGGTATTTTATTTATAATTTTTATACATTAAATAATTTAATTTATTTATGACACAATGGTGATGCAGTAATTACCTAATTAATGAAATATTAAAATAATTGATATAATAAATATCAAAATAAATGTAATTTGAGACTTTTTATGAATTAAACTAATTTTATAGCTTAATAATACATATTATTATTGGTTATATAAATTATTTTTTAAGTAATAATGCTTTTATGAAATTATCAAAAACAAAATACCCAACAGTGTCAAACTTGACATAAAAGAGTTTTTAAAAAAAAATATTATATTATTAATTGATATTATATTTTTAAAAATCTATGGTTCGGCCAAAGGAATTATATAATGATAGGTTTATCATTAATGAACCACTTGGGGGTCGCTTGGATGTATATAGTAAGTTTATTAACTATATAATATAAAAATACAAAGTGACATGGTAAATGTCAAACAAATTAACTAAGAGTTAAAACTAAAAGTTAAGGTTAATATAATGACCCAAACTTGTCTAAAATCTATTGGTTGAAAGTATTTCGACCCATACCCACCTTAGACTTTGAATAATCCACTTTGGAGCCATTAAAAACCGAATATGAATTTATTATAGAATAATACTTTAAGTTTTTTCTAAAGAGCCCCTCCTCCCCCTTATAAAAGGACACCACTTCTAACCAATTCTTCACACCTTCAAAGCCTTTTGGATCGGCCAACCCCTGCCGAGATATTCTCTAAACTTCCCTCAATTCGACCTAGAGGCCTTAGTTTGATCAGAAATCCAACCTAAGGAGCCCTTTTGATCAAATCAAAAGGAAGAACCCGATTAAGAGGTAATGTTTTCCCACCCTCTTTCAAGTTCCTTTCTTCTTCAGCTTCTTCTTTCTTTGTTATTCCCATTATAAAATAATAAATCCAGTATCTTATATATACTATGATGTTATTATAAATATGTTACAACCATATTCAGTATTATATCCATCCTTTGAATGACATGTCACCATACGTGCGTACATACGGCTTACCGTCTCCACGTCGTGGTGTAATTGTTATTCAAAACATTATTATTTGTATGGGTATAATAATGATGTGTAATTCATGTAAATAATAAATTTAACATGATAATGATTCTATATATATTATATACCATCCAATTATATATTATTTTAATATCAAAAGAATGATATTGTCGCTCGTGCGTACGTACGGACTACCGTCTCCACGAAGGCGATGAGATTCATTCCCCATCGTATCCATTCAAGACTAATTCTCATTTAATGATTAAAAATAATGTTTAAGGACTTGATATCATTCTGGATATGAATAAGATACAACCTATCCATAACAAACAAGGCTTATGTAACAAAACATATAAAATAAAACGAGTAAGTTAACACCCGAAACAACGATAATACTAAGATATTATTAAAAAATCAATGTTAAAAGATCATATATGATATCATGTTAATGTATATGATTATTGTAAAATTTAATAACAATTATTTCACCATTATACAGGAGTTTAACCTACCCTCAACCAAGGAAAAGTACAAGGTAAGGGTTTATTTCACAATCTCTTCATTATCTGAGGTTGTTTATACGTAATTATCTACTAGGACCTCTTTATCATCCACAACCATGTTTCTTAAAAATGTATTTAAAACCATTCTTAGTATTTTAAATACTATGGGATAAATTCATTTATACCCTTGTTGACTTTCTATAAGAATTTTATAAAGGAATTTTTCTATCGTTTTCCAAATAAGGTCCTTTTTAACCTTTTCGACAGAATTAAGGTAAGAATGTATTTTTTAACTTATACGGCGGGTGCGGATATTTTCCGCCATTATAAAATCGTCGAAGCTTCCCTTACAAGATTATAAGAATATTTTCAATGTAAATGTTTTATTTTATAATTATATGACTTTTAAATGATTTCAAAAAAAAAGAGATATTTCTCTCAAATAGTTTTGATTTCATCTATGTCAACATCCTTTGATGGATTTTAAGCTTATTTGAAGTTTATTTATTAGGATACAAAACTTACATATTGTATTGAAGGTTTTGTGATATGTTTAACTATGGATGTTTTATTTTTATACCATTCATGGTTTATGGATAAAGTATTGACATTTCTTATGCTAGTTTTAATACAAATGTTTATGTTATGTTTAAACCTGTTCATATGAGGAATGCGTTGGACTTAATATGTGACGGGTGGAGCCCGCTATAGCTCCTAGATGAATCGGTAGGTCTCATTAGACAAACTAGTGTCTTGTCACAAGGCCTTGACAAAATCTTATTTTTAGTCTTGGAACGAGGCCTTGGATATGTGGTTATGATAGTCTGGCATTATACATTCCATCATTATGAAAGTGGTTATTTATATTGCATGTGATTATTAGACTAGTAGAATATCCATGTGAATGTGTAAATGGAATTATTTCATTTTATCTTTTCCATATTATCCTAAAGTTCAAGTTTAAAAGGCTTTTGTTTTAGTTATACATTGCCTTAAATGTTTATGATTATTTATGAAAGTTCCCACTATATTGTTATCCTTACTGAGAATCTGAGCTCACCCCTTTCTATGTTTTATTTTTCCCAGGATGTGAAGAAGTATTTTATGAATGACCTGCAGGGATAGTATGAGAGGATAAGAGTGTGGACTATGGAGACTATATTGTTGTAGTTTTCTTTTTATGATGTAATGTAAACTTTATGAATATATCTAGTGATTCCAAGGCTACTAAAATAATCGGTCTTTTGAGACTTGATCTTTTGTGATCATGCCAATGTTATGTAATAATGCACCGACTCTGGGTAACTGGGGTCGGGGCGTTACAGTTGGTATCAGAGAACGTTTAGTACAAATCTTGGAAGCTAGATTTAGGTAAACTCTGATTAGAGCACATAGACCTAAGATAGACTTTGAGGATTAGTATAGAATAACTTTCTAGAATTTTGGTATTGTAGATATTTTTTGAGTTTTCTGAGAAATGCATCCCTGTCTGGATACGAGTAGGTAGAGGCGGCTCTGGCACAGATGTACCTAGGGGTAAAGCCTGAAAACACCGCTTTGAGATAGACTCGAATGGGAATTGTTGCACGACAATGGGATTTGTTGCACTCTTGGTAACGACACTCCCAGGGGATATGCTTAGGATAATTATCAATTTCTTTACAAACCATTATGAAGTGTTTATGAGTATATACTTCCTCAAAAAAAACATTTTTATGATTATGGATTATATCCATAAATATTTCAATTTATGTTCAGTGTTTTACAAGTATGGAATTATGTATTTTGATTCATAAACTGATCTAGTTTATGCCATTGTTTAGAAATGGCGCCTAGTGGAAGAAATGGAAACTGTATCAATACACGCACTCCATATAGGGATTTCCCTCCTTCTCAAGATAATTATAGTGGAGCTGGTGATGAAACTGGTGCTGATCAGCTAATCACCATACTGGGACAACTCACTCAGGTTATGAATAATAACTTTACCCGTATAGAGCACCCTGATCCACAACGTGTAGGATCAATGTTAGATCGCTTCATGAGGCAACAACCACCAATGTTCAATGGGAGTACAAATCCATTGGTATCTGAGCAATGGATAAGTTCCCTAGAAAAAAATATTTCAAGCTTTGGGGAGTAGTGAAAGGGAGAAAGTTATCATGGCAGTTTATCATCTCACTGGAGATGCTGATCAATAGTGGTCATTGATACAAAACACAAAGGAAGATGATGAAGTATCAAATATGGAATGGAGATAGTTCAAAGAGATTTTCTTAGAAAAACACTTTCCTCGTGACCATCGAGTAGATATGAAAAGGAAATTTCTTAGTCTGAGACAAAAGGAGGATGAGAATTTCACAAAGTATGAGGCTAACTTTACAAGGTTATAACGGTATGAGGTAGATTATATACATAACCCAAGAAGTAAGATTTATCATTTCTTTTATGGGTTAAAACCGTTTCTCCGTCAAGCATTAGTCTGACAAACCTTCTCATTGTACGAAGATATTGTCTCATGTGCTATTAAGACAGAAAAGGAATTCTCTAAGTCTTATGACTTTAAAGAAAAGTAGGAGAAGAAGAGATATGTTGATCACTCTGGGAATGGAAATAAGGGGAATAATGGAAAAGTTTAATATCCATCCTATAGTAAATGTGGGAAGAAACACCTTGGTACTTGCTTAAAAGGAATGGGAGTCTGTTACAAGTGTGGTGAAAAAGGCCACCAAGCTTGTGATTTCAAGGGGAAGAAGGAAGCTACTGATGTCCAATGCTACAATTGCAGGGAGATGGGACATTATGCAAATGAATGTCCTAAGTGTCAGGGGAACTTACCTCAGAAAATTCCAAGGGATCAAGGCCAAGATTATGATATCACTACTGCTGAGGTAGAAGCTCCGAAAGACATGGTGGCAGGTAATTTAATGGTTTCCTCAAGTTTAGAAAATGAATTATTTGATTCTAGATCATCGCATTGTTTCATATCTTCCCAATTTTCTAAGAAAATTAGATATTTCCAATTTGATTTAACAAGGGATTTTTCAGTTAAAACTCCTAAGGGAAGTATCATTGCAACAAAGTTTTTTGAATCAATCCTCATTACAGCACATAAATGTTCTTTATCTTTGGATCTCATCGCCATACCTATGATTGAATTTGATATAATCCTCGGTATGGATTGGATTTTGGACAATGATGCAAAAATTTATTGTAAGAAGAAGGAGGTTACTATTTTTTATGATAATAATAAGGAACACCTTATCTTTGGAGCGGAATCATCACCACCTAATTCTTACCTAGATCCACCCCCAGTAGCTCAACTAAATTCAATTATTGGGGAGGAAGAGAATGAAATTACTGTGGGTAAGGAAAGGAATGTTTAGATATAGGATGTACCTATTGTGAAAGAATATTTAGATGTGTTTTTGGAAGATTTACCTGGACATCCTCCAGAATGACAAATTGAGTTTTCCATTGATTTAATTCCTGGTTCAAGGCCCATATCGAAGACCCCTTATAGAATGGCCACTGTGGAATTAGTGGAACTAAAGAAACAACTAGAGTAATTGAGTAACAAGGGATTTATTAACCCTAGTATTTCTCCATGGGAATCCCCTATCCTTTTTGTTAATAAGAAAGATGGATCTATGAGGTTATGTATCGACTACAGGGAGATCAATGTTATAACAATAAAGAACAAGTATCCCCTACCTCGCATTGGTGATTTATTTGACCAACTGCATGGAGCTCAATACTTTTCAAAGATTGACCTTCGATCTGGATACCATCATTTGTGTGTGAATAAGGAAGACATTCCGAATATAGCATTTTGAACCAGGTACGGGAATTACGAGTTTACAGTAATGCCTTTTGGGATGACTAATGCACCCTCTGTATTCATGTATCTAATGAATAGAGTTTTCAAGGAATATATCGATGATTTTGTGGTTGTATTTATTGATGATATCTTGGTATACTCCAAAAACTACGAATATCATGAAAATCACTTGTTCATTATCCTGAAGACTCTGAGAAGACATGAATTATATGGTAAGTTTAGCAAGTGTGAATTCTGGCTTCAATAGATTTCTTTTCTTGGCCATATTGTCTCTAAAGATGGAATCTCTGTTGATCCTTCTAAGACCAAGGCAATCCAAGAATGGCCTACACCAACGAGTATAACTGAGGTACGCAGTTTTATTGGTTTAGAAGGATATTATCGACGTTTCATCCAGAATTTTTCCCGATTGGTTAACCCATTAACGAAGCTCACACGTAAAGGGGTTAAATTTGTTTGGACAAAAGAGTGTGAAGAATGTTTTGAAGAACTGAATATAAGATTAGTCAATTCCCCTATTTTGACTCTACCATCGGGGAATGATGGGTTCGTTATTTATAGTGATGCATCAATGAAAGGACTTGGTTGTGTCCTTATGTAGAATGATAGGGTTATTGCCTATGCATCACAATAGCTAAAAAATCATGAGCAAAACTATCCTACTCATGATCTTAAGTTAGCTACTGTAATATTTTCTTTGAAGATATGGATACATTATCTCTATGGTGAAAAATGTGAGATTTATACAGATCAAAAGAGTTTGAAGTACATTTTCTCATAGAAAGAACTCAACATGAGGCAAAGGCGATGGCTTGAACTACTCAAGGATTATGATTTCACAATAAAGTACCGCCCAGGGAAGGCAAATAAGGTGGAAGATGCTTTGATAAGAAAAGATCATGGAGTTTTGAACATGATGAGAATTGAAAGGGATCCTATTTTCATTGATCTATTGAATATGGATATGGGAATTACCATGGAAGGTGAAACATTGATACTTTTTTAAATGGTCTCCAAACCATATTTACTAGAAATGATATAGAGTTATTAGACCGGTGATGAAGAGTTTCAAAAGAAGATTAAAGCTGTGAATGATGGTAGATTGAGAGACTTTGTGTATGAAGATGGAATTTTGAAATTTGGGAAGAGAGTTTGTGTTCCTGATATACCTGATCTAAAAAGGGAATTTTTGGATGATGCTCATAGTTCGAATTTCTCTATACACCCTGGGAGCACCAAAATGTATAGAGATTTGAAGGAACATTTTTGGTGGGATAACATGAAGAGGGAGATTTCTGATTTTGTTTCAAGATTTATGGTTTGTCAACAAGTGAAAGCTGGAAGGCAACAGCCTGGAGGAGTCATGCAACCTCTTCCCATACCTGAGTGGAAATGGGATAATATCACTATGGACTTTGTCATAGGACTACCAAAGACTCCTAGAAGGAACAATGCAATATGTGTTATTTTTTATCGTCTTACCAAGTCAACACATTTTCTTACTATAAGATAAGATCTACCACTGGAACGTCTAGAAAGACTATATATTAATGAAGTTGTGAGACTTCATGGAGTACCCCTATCGATTGTTTCTGATCGTGATCCCCATTTTACTTCAAGATTCTGGAAAAGTCTTCAGAAAGCCCTAGATACTGAACTTCATTTTAGCACTGCCTACCACCCTCAAACTGATGGACAATCATAATGGACTATTCAAACCTTAGAATACATGTTGAGATCATGTTCACTTGACTTTCAGGGTATGTGGGATCAATATTTACCTCTGGTGGAATTTTCCTATAACAATAGATTCCATTCAAGTATTCATATGGCACCATATGAAGCATTATACAGAAAGAGATGTCGCACACCAACTTGTTGGGATGAAGTTGGTGAAAGAAAACTTGTAGGCCCAGAACTGGTGGAGGAAACAATGGAAAAGGTAAAGGTAATCCAAAACCACATCAAAGCAGCTCAAAGTAGGCAGAAGATCTATGCCGATAACCTAAGGAAGGATTTGGAATTTCAAGTAGGAGATCATGTTTTCTTGAAGGTATCTCCATGGAAGGGAGTTATACGTTTTGGTAAGAAGGGTAAATTGAGTCCCAGGTATATTGGACCTTTCGAAATTATAGAATGAATTGGGGTTGTAGCTTACCGTTTGGCAATGCTGCCAAGTCTCTCCAAAGTTCACGATGTGTTCCACGTATCACTGTTGAGAAAATACATGTCTGACCCAACGCATGTCCTCACTTATGAGGAATTAGAACTAGAACCCGATCTGTCTTATTGTAAAGATCCCATCAGGATTCTTGATACCAGAGAACAAGTGCTGAGAAACCGGACGACTTGTCTGGTAAAAGTTCTATGGAGAAACCATAAGATGGAAGAGGAAATGTGGGAACCCGAGGAACTTATGATGAAGAATCACCCGAGTCTTTTCATGCGGTAGTATTCTAGAAATTTTGAGGATGAAATTATTTGAAGTAGGGGAGAATGTAACACCCCAAGCTTCCACGGTACGCTTCTCTATGAATAATATAGTAGCGTGTGTTGTACGCAACTTTGAGTTCTAACACACACCACAACCAATCAAACTAGCCGTTATGAATAGTAATACCCACTTTCTGAAGTTTTATAAATTTTATCTTTTAAAATGGACTTCATTTTTGGATTTGGAATATCGAAATTAGCCTAGGGTGAAATTTTGGTATTTTTCTAAAAACATTCAATTTTTGATGAATAGTGAAAAAACACTAAGTTATAGTTTAAAACCGAATTTTTATTTAAATAATTATTTATTTTATTTAAATTTAATTAAGTTCAAAATATATACATAATAACTATATAAGTTCAATGTAATTCATTGGATTTAGTTCAGAATAATTTTAGATATATAAAAATTTTATTGAACTTTTCACCGTCTTTTACCCACCTCCTAGGAGAATTTGGAAATTCACATAAAACTTGATTTTACCTCTTCTGTGAGTGAAATTTCGAAAATCCGAGAGACATGGTTAATATCAAGGAGTAAAATGTGGTTCAATGAAATGATAATAATTTTTAGTGAATAGTAACTTTTTACTTTTATTTACCACGGTTAAAAGTAAATAGGGTAATTAAGGATAAAAATGATATTAATATTACCCTAACACATGTACTAATTCTATTTTACAAGTGTATCTCGACCAAAAACAACCTTAGGAATAAAATATTATCATTTAGGTCCACTTCTATTATATTAGGACATTGATTATTATTTAATTCAAAGAAGAGTTAAAAGAGTTAAAATCAAAGTTTAATTACTAAAACATTTTTAATATAGGGTTATACATAAGATAAATTCGATTGGAAAAATTAATTTTAAAGATAAAAAGATTTTGTACATAATAGTATTTTATTTATAATTTTTATACATTAAATAATTTAATTTATTTATGACACAATGATGATGCAGTAATTACCTAATTAATAAAATATTAAAATAATTGATATAATAAATATCAAAATAAATGTAATTTGAGACTTTTTATGAATTAAACTAATTTTATGGGTTAATATGACATATTATGATTGGTTATATAAATTTTTTTTGAAGTAATAATGTTGTTATGAAATTATCAAAAACAAAATACCCAATAGTGTCAAAATTGACATAAAAGAGTTTTTAAAAAAATATTATATTATTAATTGATATTCTATTCCTAAAAATCTAAGGTTCGTCCAAAGTAATTATATCATGATAGGTGTATCATTAATGGACCACTTGGGGGTCGCTTGGATGTATATAGTAAGTTTATTAACTATATAATATAAAAATACAAAGTGACATGGTAAATGTCAAACTAATTAACTAAGAGTTAAAACTAAAAGATAAGGTTAATATAATGACCCAAACCTATCTAAAATATATTTTTTGGAAAGATTTATACCCATTCCCACCTTAGACTTTGAATAATCCACTTTGGAGCCATTAAAAACTGAATATGAATTTATTATAGAATAATAATTTAAGTTTTTCCTAAAGAGTCCCTCCTCCCCCTTATAAAAGGACACCACTTCTAACCAATTCTTCAGACCTTCAAAGCCTTTTGGATCGGCCAAACCCTACCCAAATATTCTCTAAACTTACCTCACTTCTACCTAGAGGCCTTAGTTTGATCAGAAAGCCAACCTAAGGATCCCTTTTGATCAAATCAAAAGGAAGAACCTGATTAAGAGGTAATGTTTTCACCACCCCCTTTCAAGTTCCTTTCTTCTTCAACTTCTTCTTTCTTTGTTATTCCCATTATAAAATAATAAATCTAGTATCTTATATATAATGTGATATTATTATAAATATGGTACAACCATATTTAGTATTCTATCCATCCTTTGAATGTCATGTCACAATACATGTGTACGTACGGCTTATCGTCTCCACGTCGTGGTTTAATTGTTATTCAAAACATTATTATTTGGATGGGTATAATAATGATGTGTAATTCATGTAAATAATAAATATAAAATGATAATGATTCTTTATATATGATATAACATCCAATTATATATTATTTTAATATCAAAAGAATGATATTGTTGCTCGTGCATACGTATGGACTACCGTCTCCACGAACGCGATGAGATTCATTCCCCATCATATCCATTCAAGACTAAGTCTCATTTAATGATTAAAAATAATGTTTAAGGACTTGATATAATTCTGGATATGAATAAGATACAACCTATCCATAATAAACACAGCTTATGTAACAAAACATATAAAATAAAACGAGTATGTTAACACCCGAAACAACGATAATACTAAGATATTATTAACAAATCAATGTTAAAAGATCATATATGATATCTTATTAATGTATATGATTCTTGTATAATTTAATAAAAATTATTTCACCATTATACATGAGGTTAACCTACCCCCAACCAAGGAAAAGTACAAGGTAAGGGTTTATTTCACAATCTCTTCATTATCCGAGGTTGTTTATACGTAATTATCTACTGGGAACTCTTTATCATCCACATCAATGTTTCTTAAAAATGTATTTCAAATCATTATTACTATTTAAAGACTATGGGATAAAGTCATTTATACCCTTGTTGACTTTTTATAATGATTTTATAAAGTAATCTTTCTGTCATTTTCTAAACAATGTCCTTTTTAACCTTTTCGACAGAATTAAGGTAAGAATGACTTTTTTAACTTATACGGAGGGTTCGGCTATTTTCCGCCATTATAAAATCGTCGAAGCTTCCCTTACAAGCTTATAAGAATATTTTCAAAGTAAATGTTTTATTTTATAATTATGTGACTTTTAAATGATTTTAAAAAAAAAGATATAATTCTCTCAAATAGTTTTGATTTCATCTATGTCAACATCCTTTGATGGATCTTAAGCTTATTTGAAGTTTATTTATTATGATAAAAAACTTACATATTGTATTGAAGGTTTTTTGATATGTTTTACTGTGGATGTATTATTTTTATACCATTCATGGTTTATGGAGAAATTATTGACATTTCGTATGTTAGTTTTAATATGAATGTTTATGTTATGTTTAAACCTGTTCGTATGAGGAATGCATTGGACTTAATATGTGATGGGTGGATCCCACTATAGCTCCTCGATGCATCGGTATGTCTCATGAGACAAACTAGTATCTTGGCACAGGGCCTTGAAAAAATCTTATTTTTAGTCTTGGCACGAGGCCTTGACTATGTGGTTATGATAGTCTGGCATTATGAATTCCATCATTATGAAAGTGGTTATTGATATTGCATGTGATTATTTGACTAGTATAATATCCATGAGAATAAGTAAATGGAATTATTTCATTTTATATTTTCCATATTATGTTGAAGTTCAAGTTTAAAAGGCTTTTGTTTTAGTTATACATTGCCTTAAATGTTTATGCTTATTTATAAAATTTTCTGCTATATTGTTATCCTTACTGAGCATCTGAGCTCACCCCTTTCTATGTTTTATTTTTCCCAGGATGTGAAGTAGTATTTTATGAATGGCCTGTAGGGATAGTATGAGGGGATAAGAGTGTTGAATATGGAGACTATATTGTTGTAGTTTTCTTTTTATGATATAATGTAAATTTTATGAATATATCTAGTGATTCCAAGGCTACTAAACTAATCGGTCATTAGAGACTTGATCTTTTGTGATCATTACAATGTTATGTAATAATGCACCAACTCTAGGTAACTGGGGTTAGGGCGTTACATCCTGAATGTGAGGATTTTTATACTATAATTGTAATAATTTTCTTCCAAATATAAAAGTTTAGGTGTTAAGCATAAATCTTTGTAGGGAGTGTAAGACTTTGAGTTCCATCATATAACTTTGTATATCATAAATGTTTTCTTATCATAAAGCTTTATCATATGACTTCACTACCCATTGTAATTCTTTGAAGTTTGTTGAAAATTGAAAAAGGAAAGAGAGTAAGAAATATTGATATGAACATAAGTGTTATTTCACTAACCATAATAATAATCTGAAAAGAAAGCTTTACCAAACATAATAATTTGAATAACCCAACATATGGATTCAACACTTTGGAAAAATTCAAAGTTCTGCTGTATAAAAAATTGAGTTTCAAGATTTTAGATCTAATAAAGCTGAAATAATTTGGGATAATGCAAGATTTTTTCATTCACGATATAAAAAAACAATAACATAAAAATGGTTGTGATTCAATCATGATAAGAAAGAGAAGATGGTATTTAACAATGGAAAGGGAAGATCAAATATTTATGAAAAATAAGATTTCTAAAATTATTTAATTTAGAATAAATACCATTCTAAAGATTCTTGTGTTGTGCTTTTGTGTTCAAAACATCATGTAGATTATTTAAGCCATAATCTGAGATTATTTTGAGAATATTATATAAGGGGAACTACCACATGTATTTCTTAAATCTAAAATTGATTTCATCGAGTTTTCAAGAATAATGAGGATGAAGTTCTATTGAATATTGATCAACTATTTGTCAAATAATACATAAATTAGATTCAAGATTTTCTATGTTAATTTTATGAGTAACTTATATGGAAACCACGGAATTTTCCCAAGAATTTATAAATGAGAAGACTTAAATATTTCATGAATCTAGAAAACAAAGATGAGTTACACACCACAAAAATTATTTGATGTATGATCTTTGTAAAACTATGAAAATTCGGACTAGTGCGAATTATATGGATGATTTTGATAAGAAAAAACCACACCTATAGAATAATAAAAGAAAAATTTATTCATCTGTGTTTCAAAAATGAGGATCATTTATTATGGGTGTTTATGGAATACCCCTTGATAAGAAAAAGTAGTTAATGGGTATTATTTAATGGTGATTTTGTTTTAGTTTTTATTTTTTATTCTCAATATACCATTTATGGTATTTTGGAAATAAATAATGCATTTAATATTGTGGCCTATGCATATGAGAAGTTGAAAATATTGATAAAAATAATATATAAAAGAAATTTATTGCTGCTACTATTGGGATATAAGTGATCTATGAGTATCTAAGATAAATTAAACTGTCGGGGAAGATGAAGGAGAATCCACTTCAATATATAGTGAGGAATAATTGAGTGATAAAGAGAAAACCAATGTTCTTAATTGAATATCATCAAGAAAGATTCTGAGACTTTGTTTAACTGGGTAAAGCTATGGAAGGTATATTCTAGGTTGTATTCTTGAGAAGTGAGTCTGAGAATCCTATGACTAGACTTGGAAGAACTATAAACTAATAAGACTTCCATATACTGAGTTTCATGATTTAAACTTGTAGATATTATGGTATTGAATAACTCTAAGGTGATGAAGGATATCTAATTATATTATAGAAGATCCATCTAGTCTTTAGAGGTGGTCTACTTCAAAAGAACAAAGTAAAAAAGATAAATGGTGGGAGTTGAAGTCTATGGAAGCAGTATAAATACCCATTCACTTGTGTCATATAGAGGAGGATTTTCACCTACATAATATGGTAACCACACATATTTAATATTACGTGAAGAAGGTTTCAAGATGGTCCATGGAAACCCATTTTAATTTTTATTCAATTATAGTGGAGAATCTGTGACTCAACAAGAGTTGACATGGTAAGGATTAGGTCACCCACACTGGGGTCAAACCTTGTAAAAATTCCTATGTTATTTTTAATTTCATTATCTACACTTTTTATAGTTTTTTGGGAGGGTTATACACAAATATATTCATTTATATCATAATAGGTGACATAGGTTAAAAACTAAAGGGGGTTTAAAGATTAAAAGAATAAAATATTTTTTGGAAAAATTGGTCCACATATGATTCAACCCCCCCCCCCAGGTGTGTCTTCATGATACAATGGGACACTACAATTGGTATACTAGACAAGGTTCTCTTTGTATGTTTTATAAGTTCTACAATATATATTAGAAAATTGGTTACCTCTAAATGTACTTGGGGTTTATCTTATATATATGAATTGTTTATTTCATATGTTTGAAGAATCTCCTCTGATTAAATAAACTATTTCAACTCTTATGGCTACTATAATAGAGGATTAAACTAATAAATTAATAAATAAGAAAATATATGAAGCTAATAATCTAAGTAATAATGTGGGAGTATAATATAAAACAACACTAACTAAATTTAATCAAAGTGTTAAAAATTGTGATAAATTAGTTGTTGAATGATCCTCTAGTTATATAAGATAATGTTGTGAGGAAGATAAATCTGATGAGTTATTTAGTGAATTTTATTCTAAAGTCAAGGAGTTCCTAGAAAAATCTCTAAATAATTTTTTGTATATATGTTTTCATATATCAAGGGACTAATTTTTGAAAAGTCATAGATATTGAAAGAATCTAATATTATAGAGAATGAATTAACAAATAAGATAATCACCTACAACACTCTTATAAATATTTTAAAATATAAGGAAGAAACTATCACACATTGTAATGAAATATTCTCTCAAACTAATGAATAATTTCCAAGAAATAAATATTATAAATAATTTTTTAAGGATGATATAAAGGAGGTGTTCCATGCATTAGAGAAGCATTATAAAGTCTTCATGGATTTCAAGGTTACCAAACTAAATGTAAAGTCAAAAAGGGTGATAGAGTTGTATAATTATTTAGTATAGATAAAGGAAATTTATGAAGATAAAATTTAGAAGCTAAATAATGATTGGGAATACATTTTGATATTAGTGTAATATGAGAATGACTCTCTCAAACTGAAATTTCTTGAGTGGAAAATCAAACTAAAAAATCTGGAAGATGAATATGGAACATCCCAATCTCTTTTAAAAAGTATATTTGTACACTAAATTTATAAATGATCTATACATAATAGAATTATCACAATGGTGTATCAAATACTATGAGGACATTTGGAAAAGAATCCACCTCAATTTTATGGAAAAAGGTAGCCCATAGTAAAGTCAAATCAGATATCACTAAATCTATAATTTTTGGGAGTGCTGGAAAAAAAGTAAAATTTGCAAAAACATAGAAGGAGTAAAATGATGAGATATACACAAATATTTATAGGATATAGGTGATCATGTATAATGTCCTGAGCTCGTTCTTCCAAACTCGGTGCTTTAAAAAAATGCTGTGTAATTTAATTTTTTTTATAAAGTGAATAAACAATTACACAACACTATAAACAAAGAGGACCTTTTACCGGTCTAGGTTCTGGAAGATTAGACATAACCTTACATTGATCAGAGTTAAAAATAAATTAAAATAAAATAAAATAAAACAACTGTCTACTATGCTTCCGCGCACGCTACAACAAAGATGTCCACTCTGGAATTCAAGGAAACCTATGAAAAACATTTTAAAAAACGTAGGGTTAGCACAAAAGATGCCTAGTAAGGGGTTTTGAAAACCTTTGATAAATTACATTTAAAAATATCCTTTCAATAATACATTTGAAAAATTCAATTGTAATTACATTTGTAAAACAACCTTTACAAAATAGTGTAATGCTTTTGAAAAATAATTATACTTTGAAAACACTTTAAAACTAATCCAGTGATTTTCTTTGGAAAATATTAAGAAAACTTCTTTAAAACAAAAACAACATTTTGAGGAAACTTAAATTTTTGAGGGTTGTCTTGGACCTACCCACTTAAAGAAGGATGGGTTCACTCCCCAATGACCTTCCATTTTTACAACGAACAAGCACCGATACTTTTTTCGAAAACGTTTAAAGTTTTCTTTACATATATAAATATATAATAGTATATCTCACTGGAGTTTTTACCTTTAAACATGTCAATTCATTTAAATAATCATTTCCACTAATATCCATATATACGTATGTATATATATATATCTGTGTGTGTGTGTGTGTGTGTGAATTTTTATTGAAAAACACTTATGAGTATTGATTCCCAAAAACTCATGTCACTTGACATGTACATAAACACCAACATACCCGATCGTCCATTGATAAATAATAAAAATAAATATCAATGATTTGTTTTCATGATTAAATGACTTAAACCCTTATTTTAATACAAAATCATAAAATAATAATGAGCATGCACCAAAGATTATAAATGATATTTTTTTAAAAAAATCAACATTTCATTCATGAGTAAAATTATAAATATAAACATGTACAAGACAATTTAAAATTATAACATGTCTATAAACATTTCATCCAATTCCATTAAAATTCATTTCTTTGTAAAGTTTATCCAATGTTCATGAGTATGTGTATATACCTATATATGCATATTCATGTATCAAGTTTCATAAACAATCATCGATATATGGCCATAACCTTGATTTTTATATGACTTGTATGTGACATAATAAAATTATGATATTCTTATCTTCTATTATAATTTATTTAAAATAGTTATTAACATAAAAATTATACAAATGAATAAATATGTGTCATATAGAATGAGCTCATGTTGGAATAAAGCTTCGATAAATAGAAACAACCCTTAGAAAGACTAACATGAAACAAAATGAAAATATAACTTTGATACATAAATAGATATATCCATCTCATGTAATTAAAATGATTCTAATATTAATAATTTCTGAACACAAAACTAAATAAAAACCCTTTTTTCAGAAATAATTTCACTTACATCAAATTTTTCTTGCACATAGATAAAAAAAATAATCTTACTAATTCAATAATTATGAAACATAATTCTGAAACAAAGAATAAAAATATATTCATTATTCAAAAATATAAAATTATAATTATAATTTTGAAATTAATAAACTACCTATCTCTTACTAATTTTTTTTAAATAGAGAAATTCGAAAGTTCAAATATAATTATCCCTTGTAAAAATAGAATGGAATTGAAAGTGTAAAATAAGTAATCCCTTACTCTTTATTTGCAGACGAAGACTTAGTTTCGTTCTATTACACTGCATCAAATGATACTACTTCCCTTGATGCACTTTTCTCACCGAAAGAGGGAAAAAAATAGAATAAACAAAACAGCATCACTACCTTATGCCTCGATAGACAGTGCAGTATCGAGTCCAACTGATACACTAATATATAGTGTCCAATCTCACTGTACAATTTTACATATTTTATTTTCAACTGGCATTGATATATATATTATAGAATTTTACAACTTCAAAGTAATGAAATTTTTTCATGTCTGCATGAAATTAATACTATCATGACATAAGGATATAAACATATATAGTCAGAAGAATCTGGAAAACTGAATATGTGGTTGATGTTCCTTGATTATTGAACATGGACAAATTATACTATACTTTTATTGCTATAATTGACAAAGATAAATATAATGATAGTATATTGAATTTTATATTCATCCAATTCCATAAACCAGACAAAATGGGCCGAAAATGTTGAAAAAAATTGATATATGATATAAACATATCACGCAATAAACAACCCATATTGGTCCGTATATCTCAATTTGTAGAAGGAATTGAATAAAAAAACCAGAAAAACAACAAAAGGATGATGATTGGAAGACAATTAAAAAAATAAGAAACATGAATACCGGATTTGCAGAAGATTCATATAAACCTCCCGCAACAAAAATTGAAACCCTAACTATGAATTAGATATTTTCTTCCTTCAATCCGAACTCAGGCCTTCGCCTTCAGCTTCAAAACCCTAGCTTTATACTGGATCTCACTGCCACACCTAGCACTCGAGCCTCGGCCTTTCATCACGTCTCGTCTTTGGCTCTCAATGCACAACCTTATATTTCATCGAGGACCTGCTTAGATCCACATCGACCTCACCCCCTGAAAAAGAACAATGCTCGACAATATTTGGTTGGACTTCTCTCAGTGGTGCGACCTATTGATATTTATCTGAAACCCTACCCTCCATGGGACTCGAACGAAAACCCCTTATTCCCGATTCGTTTATCCAATTTTTTTTGTTATATATATATATTATATATATCTTTTATCATCGTTATATATATATATATACATAAATAGTTTTATTTTTATATCATAATTAATAATTCTAATTTTATAAAAATACTTTTAATAATTTCCATTTGTAATAATATTAATTTGTTTCTAAATTTTAATATCATAAAACAATTAATTAGAATTCATTTAATATTTTGATCATTTATAAATATAAAAAAATATTACTCAAATTCAAATAATTAAATCCTTTTAAGAGCCTTAATAATCGTTATTTAATATCACAAATAAAGTAAATATAGTATTATTTTAAATCTCAATATTTATAAATACTGTTTATTCAAATATTTATAATAAAATATTGTTTTTTTAAAGTTACCTTTATGTATTGTTTATTTATTTAATTTATATCAACGGTTATCATATTCCATTCCTCAATTTTAACTTGTAACGGATAGTTTTTATAACGGTCGGATAAAAAACTCTATAAATTTAAATGTCTAAGGGTCGTTCAAACACACAAGAAAATAATATCGCGATTCTCACGCCACTATTTTCAAATATGGTTTTATATGTTTTTCTTATTTTTAGTTTCATTGCTATTGTTCTTGCTATAACGTTTGTGCTTCTATCAGATCTAACAGATGATAACTACTCGATCGACATCGTTGTGTTTCTCGGTGGTCTTTCAATTGTTTTATTATCGATAGTAGTTGGGTTAATGGGTTAGTTTTTGTGTGTCAAGGATATATTATGGTATTTTTATAAAGTGATTTCTACTTATATATTTTCGTTCAGAAATTTATATATTTTATTACATCTTGGAAAAATTGACAAAACATAAAACATAAATTCAAACCTGGGGTGTTACATTCTCCCCCACTTAATTGAATTGTGCCCTCACAATTTATTTACACTTATCACTCTTAATTCCCATCTATTCTGAGTCTCACATGATGTCCCCAAGGTCTGTATGGTTGTCTTCCACGCTTACCATTTTTTCCTATGAGATTAAAATTCAAAGTGGTTTCGAAATTTTCCACCTCCTTTTCCCAAAAACAACTTGTGCAAGAAGGGTTGTATGGATGTAAGCATCGGAAGACAGTCCTCAAGGAGTGATAATCAATATAGTATTTGAGGAGGTCATCTTAAATTTCATTCCTATAATAAAGTCTCATGGATTCATCTTTGAATGTTTCAAATTCATCATAAATTCTTCCTGTAAAGTAAAATCTTACAAGTTGGCACATAAAAGTTGCGCGAAGATTTCCTTCTTCTACTGCGCTATAAAAGGCTGATATTGATTGTGGCTACTCAAACAAGGTAAAACACTGAAATATTCCTTCGTAATATGTCCATTGGCATATATAGAAGCGACGTTGAATCTGTCTGATGTTTTCAAAGACAAAACCCGAACCACGATAAAAACAAAGTATATCAGGTGAACCTGATATATTGTAAAGTTGTTTACAGGAAATCCGCATGGCTTCGTACGGCTCAGATTCTTCCTTGCATGATTTTTCCATGATCATAGCAAGTAATTTATCTGGAAAGACTAAGAGACTTGTTTGATTTCCCCTTCCTTACATCTGAAAATTACAAAGAAGAATGTTGACTGAGAAAGGACAGTCAATTTATTGAAGGGTTCTAAATTTCCAGTGTTATCTAGACCATTCCTCTGATACCAATTATAACGCCCCGAGCTCGTTCTTCCAAACTCAGTGCTTTAAAAAATGCTGTGTAATTTAATTTTTTTTATAAAGTGAATAAACAATTACACAACACTATAAACAAAGAGGGCCTTTTAATGGTCTAGGTTCTGGAATATTAGACATAACCTTACATTGATAAGAGTTAAAATAAAATAAAATAAAATAAAAAAATTGTCTACTACGTTTCCATGCGCGCTACAACAAAGATTTCCACTCTGGAATTCAAGGAAACTTGTGAAAAACATTTTAAAAAATGTAGGGTGAGCACAAAAGATGCCCAGTAAGGGGTTTTGAAAACCTTTGATAAATCACATTTAAAAATATCCTTTCAATAATACATTTTAAAAATTCAATTGTAATTACATTTGTAAAACAACCTTTACAAAATAGTGTAATGCTTTTGAAAAATAATTATACTTTGAAAACACTTTAAAAATAATCCAGTGATTTTCTTTGGAAAATATTAAGCAAACTTCTTTAAAACAAAACATCATTTTGAGGCAACTTAATTAGTTGAGGGCTATCTTAGGCCTACCCACTTAACGAAGGATGGGTTCACTCCCCAATGACCTTCCATTTTTACAATGAACAAGCACTGATATTTTTTTCGAAAACATTTAAAGTTTGCATTACATATATATATATATACTAGTATTTCTCACTGGAGTTTTTAACTTTAAACATGTCAATTAATTTAAATAATCATTTCCACTAATATAAATATGTAAATATATATGTGTGTGTGTGTGTGTGTGAATTTTTATTGAAAAACACTTATGAGTATTGATTCCCAAAAACTCACATCACTTGACATCTATATAAACACCAACAAGCCCGATCTTCCATTGATAAATAATAAAAAGAAATATCAATGATTTGTTTTCATGATTAAATGACTAAACCCTTATTTTAATAAAAAATCATAAAATAATAATGAGCATGCACCGAAGATTATAAATGATTTTTTTTTAAATCGACATTTCATTCATGAGTAAAATTATAAATATAAACATGTACAAGACAATTTAAAATTATAACATGTCTATAAACATTTCATCCAATTCCATTAAAATTCATTTCTTTGTAAAGTTTATCCAATGATCATGAGTATGTTTATATACCTATATATGCATATTCATGTATGAAGTTTCATAAACAATCATCGATATATGGCCATAACCTTGATTTTTATATGACTTGTATGTGACATAATAAAATTATGATATTCTTAACTTCTATTATAATTTATTTAAAATAGTTATCATCATAAAAATTATACAAATGAATAAATATGTGTCATATATAATGAGTTCATGTTGTAATAAATCTTAGATAAATATAAAGAACCCTTAGCAAGACTAACATGAAACAAAATGAAAATATAACTTTAATATATAAATAGATATATCCATCACATGTAATTAAAATGATTCTAATATTAATAATTTTTGAACACAAAACTAAATAAAAACCCTTTTTTTAGAAATAATTTCACTTGCATCAAATTTTTCTTGAACATAGATAAAAAAATAATCTTACTAATTCAATAATTATGAAACATAATTATGAAACAATGAATAAGAATATATTCATTATTAAAAACTAGAAAATTAAAATCATAATTTTTAAATTAATAAAATACGTATCTCTTACTAATATTGTTTTTTAAAATAGATAAATTCAAAAGATCAAATATAATTATCCCTTGTAAAAATAAATTGGAATTGAAAGTGTAAAATAAGTAATCCCTTACTCGTTATTTGCAGACGAAGACTTATTTTATTCCTATTACACTGCGTAAAATGCTACTACTTCCCTTGTCGCACTTTTCTCACCGAAAGAGGAAAAAAACAGAATAAAAAAATAGCACCAATGCCTTATGCCTCGATAGATAGTGTAGTGTCGAGGCCAACTAATACACTAATATATAGTGTCCAATCTCACTGTACAATTTTACATATTTTATTTTCAACTGGCATTGATATATATGTGTATATATTATAGAATCGTACAACTTCAAAGTAATGTGATTTGTTCATATCTGCATGAAATTAATACTATCATGACGTAAGGATATAAACTTCTATAGTCAGAAGAATCTGGAAAACTGAATATGTGGTTGATGTTCCTTTATTGTTGAACAGGGATAAATTATACTATACTTTTATTGCTATAATTGACAAAGATAAATATAATGATAGTATATTGAATTTTATATTCATCCAATTCCATAAACCAGACAAAATAGGCTGAAAACGTTGAAAAAATTTGATATATGATATAAACATATCACACAATAAACAACCCATACTAGTCCATAGATGTCAATTTGCAGAAGGAATTGAATAAAAAACCATCAAAACAACAAAAGGATGACAATTGGAAGACAATTAAAAAAATAAGAAACATGAATACCGGATTTGCAGAAGATTCGGATAAACCTCCCGCAACAAAAATTGAAACCCTAACCACGAATTAGATATTTTCTTCCTTCAATCCGAACTTAGGCCTTCGCCTTCGGCTTCGAAACCCTAGTTTTATATTGGATCTCACCGCCACACCTAGCACTCGAGCCTTGGTGTTTCCTCACGGCTCGTCTTTGGCTCGCGACGCACAACCTCATCTCACACTGAGGACATGCTTGGATCCACTTCGACCTCACGCCCCCCCCCCCAAGAAGAAAAATGCTCGACACGATTCGGTTGGACTTCTCTCAGCGGCGTAACCTACTGATTTTGATCTGAAACCCTGCCCTGCATTGGACTCGAACGAAAACCCCTTATTCCCAATTTGTTTCTCCATTTTTTTTGTTTTATATATATATATTTTTTCTATATCATTTATCATCATTATATATATATATACATAAATAGTTTTATTTTTATATCAAAATTAATAATTCTAATTTTATAAAAATACTTTTAATAATTTTCATTTGTAATAATATTAATTTGTTTCTAAATTTTAATATCATAAAACAATTAATTAGAATTCATTTAATGTTTTGATAATTTATAATTATAAAAAAATATTTTACTCAAATTAAAATAATTAAATCCTTTTAAGACCCTTAATAATCGTTATTAAATATCACAAAGAAAGTAAATATAGTATTATTTTAAACCTCAATATTTATAAATATTGTTTATTCAAAAATTTATAATAAAATATTGTTTTTTTTAAGTTACCTTTAATTATTGTTTATTTATTTAATTTATATCAATGGTTATCATATTCCATTCCTCAATTTTAACTTGTAACGGATAGTTTTTATAATGGTCGGATAAAAAATTCTATAAATTTAAATGTCTAAGGGCCATTCAAACACAGGAAAATAATATCGCGACGCTCATTCCACTGTTTTGGGAGATGGTATTATATGTTCCTCTTATTTTTAGTTTCATTTTTGTTGTTCTTACTATAATGTTTATGCTTCTATCAGATCCAACATATGATAACTACTCGATCGAAATCATTGTGTTTCTCGGTGGTCTTCCAATTGTTTTATTATCAATAGCAGTTGGGTTAATGGGTTAGTTTTTGTGTGTCAAGGATATATTATGGTATTTGTATAAAGTGTTTGCTACTTATATATTTGCATTCAGAAATTTATATATTTTATTGCATCTTGGAAACATTGACCAAACATAAAACATAAATTCAAACCTAGGGTGTTACATCATGTGTATGAATAACTCCCCACCCCCCCACCCTAAAAGATCCCAAAATGTTGGGGTTCCATCCCAAATTCAATAAGCGAGTAGATACAGATAGACAGCACCTAACATGAAAAGAAAAAGGATTATTGGAATTTTCTAGCGTTAATGGTGATTTGATAATATGGATATTGATTTATAATACAATATTTACATGTGTGGAAATAATATAGGTTCTAAATAAATTTGTGTAAATCTGGAGAAAAATATAAAACTGATTACATTAAACAAAACAAAACAGATGAGGAAACATTTTTTTCTCAGGAATAAATTTGATATTATTGAGAACTTCTATGATTTATACAAGATCAGTTGACATTGTTATGATGAATTTTGGTACAAACCTTCTAGGTATCATATATGTACTAAGGAGAAATATAACCATGACATGTTTTAAAGTAGGTAAAGAAACCAGACAAGTCTTCCTTAAGACATAAATCATTAAAGAAGGTCATTAAACAAGAAACTCCTGAGAAGGTAATGAAAATGGATGATAAGGATATCATGCAAAATGGAAAGAAATAATTATACTATGGTGAGAGAGGCCATACCATTGACAATTTCAAAATATCAGTGAATTATAATGTAAATTGGAGTGGATAAGGTAAATAAGAGAACCAATTTAGTAAAGAAATAATTGGATTAGTATGGTGGTTGACACTCCACATGGAGAAGTGTCAAGTCTTAATAAGAGAGGAAAATTCAAAAATATGGAAGAGGTGTGTGGAAGGTGAAACTAGGAAATACACATGGTTGTCACATGTATGGCTATTTTTTCTGGATGGATAATAAAGGGAAAAGAAACTATAAGCTTAAATTCAAAAATTATGGCTACAAAGAAGCAACCCACACCCAAAGTGAGATTTGAGAATGATCCTACTGATATACTAATAATAAGACCAAAATATATGAAGTTGGATCGAAAGCTAGATAAATATAAAAATAAAATAAGTGCTCAATTTTATAAGGTTGAGAAGCCAAATATAGAAAATAAAGAAGATGAAATTTAAAATATGATCATGTTTCCTGAAGGTTAATAGAGTTTTAAAGTGAATGGTGAAGAAATAATAAAGAGGTCTAGGAATTTTATACCTTCAATGAAGAAATTTTCAGGTTGAGATATCAATCTCATTGGTATTTATCAAAATAGAGATCTTCTGAAAGACCCACTCATGCCCTATGTTTGTTTAATGGGATTTAAATTATGAGAGGGGAAGATGATGAATTCTTGAGAGTATTCCCTTTATAGGGAGCTCTAAAAATGAATAAAGCTACCATAATTTATCAAATATTCTTATATATGGAAATATGAACAGAACCTTAAAATATGAAGGGTGAGGTATGATTTCATTCTCCCAACACTTTTTTAACATGTATATATTATGTTTAAAAAAAATTTATCTAAACTTTATTAGGAAGACTTGAAACTTAAAATCATTTGATATATTTGTTCAATTGGGTGTAGGTTCCTAAAATTTCTTGAAACTCTATATGTGTTTCCCCTAAACTAAAAAGGAAGAAATTTGTATCACATGTTAAAATTTAGAAATCTTTGTTGTATAAACTTTTCACTCCTTTTTTATACAATGGGTTATCCCACATAGACTTATAGGTGATTTTTTGGTGAAACATTACTAAGAGAAATGTGATTCTATGTTAAAATCAGATGATGGTGATATATTCTTAAGTTCCTACAATCAATTTCAATTGGTAAGTAGTGATTATAATAGAAAATACCCCTCATGGTACCTTAAAATGGATAGGAATTTGAATAATATCCCCCCATTTTATTTTAATTGGTATCAGTTGGAATTTCAATTGGTATTTTAAGTGGCATCAAACTCAAGTGATATCATAAAATAAATTAGGAGAACAAGTATAAGGATAATCCTAATATGTTAAAAAGGGTGAGATAATCTTACCCAGTGTGCTAAAAATGTGAGAGTATCTTAAAATTTGATTTTTTTATCAAAAAGGGGTGTAGGATATCATTTACTTTGAGATGATATGTGCTATGACAATAAACACAAAGAGGGATGTTGTTTTTAATATAGGTTGTTTTTATTATATTTTTTGTCAAAATAAACTCAAATATATGAGTTATAATAAATAAAAGGTCTCAGGTAAATTGAGTATCCACCCATATAATATTTTTTTCTTCCATAAAGATAAAATAGAAAAGAAGAAGACGACAGGTCCTTAGAATAGCTGGCTGGGAAGATTCCTTGGAACCTAAAGTTGGAGAACCCATCTAAGGAGTATAAATTATATTAGATTTTTCAATAAGTGTTTGTACACTATTTTATTATGGGTGAGTTGAATAGAAATTAATTAGGATTTATTTAATAGGATTCACATCTGATTTGGAAAATAATTTCACGAAAATACACTAAAGATGGTATTTCATAAGTTACAACACCTTAGAACTAAACTAAGGAAGTTTTAAATTATTTTAATAATTATAATATTTATTTGAATATTTTTTGTGATGAATTTAAGATTTTGAAAATACCTAGAATAAAAGAGAAGTGGTTCTAAATCTACCTTCATAAATCAAGATTTTGGATATCGTAAAAAATGGATAAGGCCTAATCATAAGGCTTTTCCCACATGAAGTAGATTCAAAACTACAAAGGGAGAGATTTTTGTGGTTAGAGGTTGTGTAAATTTTATTTTTAAAAAATATAAATTCAATTATATGAGTTATAATAAATAAAATACCTCTATTTAAGTGTTTATCAACCCATGTAATAGGATTTACTGCCATGAGGAATAAATGGGAAAAAATATGACTATAAGTCCTTATAATAGATGGTAGGATAGATTCCTTGGAACTTAAAGATAGATAACTCATCCAAGGATTATAAAGTATTTTTTATGATAAAATAGGTGTTTATACACTCCAATATTATGTTTGAGTTGAATATATATGGATTGGGATTGATCGAAGAGGATTTGCACTTGAGCTGGTTGAGAAGTTCATGGAAATACTCTAAAGAGGGTATTTTATATCTTAAAACACCATAGAACTAAGATAAAGGAGTTTGGAATTATTTTAATATTTATAATATTTATTTTAATATGTTATGATATGATTTTAATAGCTTAGATAATCCCTATAATCAATCGGGGTTAGTTCTGTAGTTATCTGTAGAAATCGGTTTTTGGAGCTCATGGAAAATGGCTAAGTCGTGAGCATAAGGCTTTTTATACTATGATAATAATAATTTTCTATTAAATTTCATACTTCATTTATTTATTTTAAATATTTTAATCAATAATAATAAATTTAGTTTCATCATGTAATGCAGTTGATTATAATTATTTTCTTATCATAAGGCTTTATCGTATGACTTCACTTCACATCGTATAGTCTGTTGAAAAATGATAAAGACCAGAGTGTAAAAAATTTATAGGTGAACATAAGTATTATTCCACCAATCATAAGACTCTAAAATTATATCTTTATCAAAATTAGTACTTTTAAGATCCTGGTGTAAAACTTCAACACTTTGTAAAATTTTGAAGTTTAGCAAGATGAAAAATCATGTTTCAAGATTTAGAATCTAATGAAGATGAAACTATTTGGAATAATTGAAGAGTTGTTCATCCATGGTATAAAAATTACAAACACCTATAAAGTTTTTTTATTTAATAATAATTATAATCTAATATTCATCCCTAGAAAGGGAAGATCAACTATTTTTGAAAAATAGAGTTTCCAAAATTATTAAATTTTTAATAAATAGAAATTTAAATATGCTTGTGTTGCAATTTTGAGTTCAAAACATCATAAATGTGTTTAAATCCATGATAAAATATTTTCATAATTTTTAATTAGAAGAACCGTTTCATGTATATCTCAAATCTGAATTTGATTTTATAGGGTTTTCAAGAATAATGTAGACAAAGATCCATCAATGCTTGAGCTACTGTTTGTCAAAGAATACATCATTATGATTTGATATTTTATGATTAAATTTCATGATGAACTAAGATAAAAGTCTAGGAATTTTCCCAAAACTTTATAAATTATAATTCTTCTATATTTCATGAATTTAGAAAATAAATATGAGTTCTTGGTTGCAGACATGATTTGTTGTATGATCTGTGTACAACTATGAATATTAGAAGTGTGAATTTTGTGGATTATTTTGCGAATATGAAGCCATGACTGAAGAATAATAAAAGAATATTTTATTTGATCATTTTTTGAAAATTAGGATAATTTATTATATGTATTTAATACTGATTAATATGAAAAATTAGTGCACATTAATTCATTGAAACCCAAAATTTGTATTCATTATTGGTGCTTTTGTGTTAGTGGTTGTTTTTTCTTCTTAACATGTCATTTATGGAATTTTGAAAAATTATGAACGCATTTAATGTAACTTCATATTCATGTGATAATTTTATAATATTTATGGGAAGATAATAAAAAATAAATTTGTTTCCATTATCATTGAGATGTGAGTGATCTATGAGTATCTGAGAGAACTGGATCTCTTGAGGAAGAACAAGGAGAATTTGTTGCAACCTATATCTAGGAAGAAGAGAATGAGTAAGATCAGACCCATGTGAAAAAATGAATATTACCTAGAAATATTATTTTTTGATCATTTACATATTTGAAATCTAGTTTTAAATTTCATAAATTTATTCTTTTAATTTGATTTCCAAGTTTTATTATTTCTCTTTTTGTTTCTCACTCATATAACCCAAATTTGTTTAATAATTAATGAAGAAAATCCAAAGAACCCATCCGGAGGTTCTGTAAATTTTGGTCGAATAAAAAAATATTATAAGACATGTTGACTAAAGTTGCACATCATGTACCCATGTTCAATGCACTAGGATAACTCTTGAATTAATTCAGAGTATTGTGCATTAAATACACACTGCATGCATTAAATTCACATCATGTGTTGACCGGGTCAGGCTGGCACATGGATCATCAGACTAAACATCGTGGAAATCACTTAGACATCATATATTCCACATGTTTTCATGGAATAAAACATGGAATCCAAGACATGTCATGCATTTATTAAATGACACAGGGATTGGAAACCGTGTAACTGTAAAGACCCAAAAAATCCGTATAATTTTTTCTAATTATATGGAATTATTATGAGAATGAAAAAATTAAAGGCACATGATTCTGAGGCCTGGATAGCATGGAATAGATTTTTGAACTTTTTTTAAGGTATGTTCAGTAAACATGCAAGTGAGTTTTTCTATCTTTTGAACCTGTTCTCAGAATTGAAATTCAAGGGCACCGTTAAAATCGCAGCACTAGGATTCAACTAGGAGAACCTTAACTTTGACTGGAAGGTTCAGACTGAAAATTTAATTTTTGGACTTTTGGAAAAAATAATAAAATAACTAAAAGTTATTTTATTCTTTCTACAACCATTGAGCGACGTTTGGCGGGACCGCAGAGTTAGTCGGTCATTAAATGAAGGTCACTAAATGACCTGTTATACTGGTTGTGTAACTGCAACACATGTGTAATTAATGGGTTCACTAATGAACCACATTAATGAATCTAATGTGAAACTCTTAAACTCTAAGTGATAATCAATCCATTGGTGGAGGGGGATTTAACAACCACAGGGGAAATCTTTGACGAAGCGCCAGTGGTGACTTCCACCAATGAAGAACGGAGTTTTGACGACACCCATTGATGAATCGATCTGTAGGTTGATGAGTGGTGATGAAAGTCGAACGACAATGCACACGGATCTTCTTATTCTTCTTCTTCTGCAACAGTTTCCAGCAAAATCAAGGTAGGGGAATTAATACTTTCTAAGTGTTTAAAGATTCATCATACATCATTCTTGAAAAATTATGATGAACACGGATCAACTGATTAATAGGTAGATCCGTGGTATGTAAAAACTTTTGGGAGTCTATTGTAGGAAATTGATTTAGGTTTAATCATTATCTTGTGTTGAATTATTTCTTCCCAAGTTATAATGCTAACGCGAAGGGTGCGGGCTGAACCGAACAATGAATGAAACCCCCGCTAAAATTGTTCTTGTTGTATTCTTTGATGAAGATCAACTAACATATCAGCAATGTGATTTAGAGGGCCACACGGTGAAGGCGGCATCTCAGGAGGCCCGTAGGCACAGACTGAACAAAGAATGCATCACTAGAGCGTGTTTGGTGGTCTGGCAAACATTTTGTTGGGCCACCGCTGGTGGCAGTGGCGGTGTTGGTAGCATTCCAGTCATACAGCAGTGTGCCGCAAAGGAGGAGTCATGGCTCCGACCATAGACCGATCTGGTGAAGCAGCGCTAGGTTGCCACCGCTATTGGTGGACCCGAACGGACCACATTCGTTCAGGAGGGGAGCGCGGGCCACGCCTGGCTGGTGGGCCGCGCCCAGCCAGCAGGCCAGACCAGGTCGGACCAAGTCATATCGGACCCGAGTTGGGTTAGGTCAACCTGAACCGGGTTGGGTCGTCCCAGAATGGGATGGGTCGGTCCGACTAGGTCAGACCCGACCCAGACCCAACCGACCCAGTTTCGCATAAACGTCCATAACTTCTAAACCGATTGTCTGATTGATGAGCCGTATGCGGCATTAGAATAATTGGGAAGAGGTTTTACTTTTGAGTTACTTCACTTGGGTTTCTAAAGAAGTTGGAATACAGTTGTGTTGGATCGGACTCAAATCCAATCGGGCCCTATTTACCTTTTTGCTTATAACTTACAGATTGGGCGTCCAATTGATGTGTCGTCTATTGCGTTGGAACTCTTATGACATGGTGGTCTTTCAGGTTACTTATTTTTGGGAAATAATTGTGGTTTAAATACGACCATTTTATTGAGGATCAATTTCTCAGGAACTCAAGCACACTAAGTGCAGGAATCCTGTGGCTCGCTGTCAAGTGAAGAGAAACCCTCCGTGGATCGGCAGGAGAGCGACCCTCCATCGATCAGTAGTAATGTGACCCTCCATGGATTGACATGAGTATGACCCTCCATGGATCAATGGTAGTGTAACCCTCTATGGATCGATATCAGAGCGACCCTCTATGGATCGGTAGTAGTGCAACCCGACGTGAACCAGTCTTAGAGCAACCCGTCGTGGATCAGCGACAGAGCGACCCTTTGTGGATCAGTTGTAGAGTGACCCTTTGTGGATCAGTAGTAGTGAAACCCTTCTTGGATTAGTATTCAAGCCACTCAACATAATAAAATGATTTATATTCAGACTAATCATCTTTATTATTGTCCTCTAAGTTGTATATCTAGTGTGATATATCTTTTACTTAGTGCTTTATGACTAAGATCATGCCTTGTGTTTTTTCCTTTGTGGAATTTTGAGAGACCTTTGGGGGTCTCTGGGTCCCTACTGAGTATTTTTATATTCACCCCTACACGGGATTATCCCAAACCTTATTGTGTCTTGTGAAGATGACAGACATCTTGACTGAGACTTGAGGATTTAGGCCTAGACAGTGCTCGGAGGTGATTGACAGATGTGGTGAGCGGTAGTGATAGCAGACGACGAGTTGTACCTACCCTTCAGGTAGGATCCTTGGTGGACGAAATTCAGAGCACATTTTTTATTTTTTATTGTAATTTCTTTCCAGATGGTATTGTATACTGTCCCCTTTACATTCAGTACTTACTTTTACTCTCAATGGTGGTTTTTAGTAGTGGTTGTACTTTTTTCTTTTTTTTCGTTGTGTTTTACTTATATATAGTGTGTACCTAGTCTATGTGTGTATAGGTTTAAATGCAATCCCTTCCATTTTTGGTTTATTCCTTTCTAGTTCTAGTTGCTAACCCCTGGCCTATGGAAGGCGGTATTGGGGTAATCACAGCACGCCCCCCCCCGGGGGGGGGGGGGGGGGGGGGGGGGCAGGTCGTGATAGTAACATGGAGGTTACACAGCATGTACTGAATGTACACATCATGTTCCATAATAATTTCCATGCATAGTGATATAACAAATATTTTTAATTATTTTACTCTTAATTTTAGTGTTTTAATCCCGCCAATGTGTTATTTCAAGGGAAACTGTCACATTTTATGTTTTAGAATCATTTTTTAGCTTAATTGATAAAATGGCTTATTTTGGAATTTAGATTTTTTTATTTATTTAAATGTTTTATCCATAAAATTTTATAAACTAATCCAAATTGAAAATTTATTCTTTTATAGGTTTCTATGTTCGATTTTATTCATTTTACCCTTCTGGATGCAATTCTCAATCAACCATTTGAGGGCCTAAATCCATCTCACAAAACGGACCTCAAAATCTATGCACGAATCTGGAGAATTTTATTTTTGGGCCCATAACTCATAATATACTAAACCAAATGATATAAAATTCATCATGAATAAATAATAAATTCGGATTAAGAACTTTAATTAAGTATTACTTGCATGATTCCTTTATTTTCAAGGCCATAAATACGTTGGAACTTGGTGCATTGGAATAAAAATAGTCATCCTAGGAAAAATAAATTCCATCTGTAATTTGTCTATATATCTCTAAAAATATAGAAAATGAAGCTAAAATGTTTTGGGTAGATAGAATATATATACAGTAATAACTTTAAATAATTAACATTTTCTAAATTCAGTCATTAAATGGTTCATAAACGCGCATATATTCTATAGACAAAATTGGATCCTAAAATTTCACTCCATTTGCCTATAAAAATGTACACCTTATTCTTCTCAAGTGGTTGGAAACATAATGGTATCCTTTGTTGGCCATTTTATGTAGTTTAGTCTTTTATTTTATTTATATTTAATTTTTTAATGGCATTTCATGTTTTAATTTAAGTGTTCTCCTTTATCTCCTTTTCTTTCTCTCTTTTGTTGTCTTCCCCCTTTTTCTTCATCACTGTGAACTCTTCTGCTCGTGATCATGATTAGTTAACCTGAGGAAGTTCTTAGGGGATTAATCCAGTGATGAACCCAATTATTTGAACATTCTTTCTTATTTATTCTTGTTTTCTTAGATTTAGGCTAATGGGGGTATTAGTGGGCAAGGAATCTTTGTGTCTAAAATTCTACCTAAGGCTTAGCTTTCACTTCTGTCATATTCTCCCTTAATCGAGGAGGTGGATGTGCGGTATCTTGATGATCATTGAGTGTACTTTATATTAAAAATCATAGGAAGAAGTAGATATTCATGCATACTATTTATCATGTTCATTAAGTAAATTTGAAACTAATTAAGAGACAATTGTGATTCTCTCAGGAATGTCTCATTTCTTCCTAGCATTATTTTGTTTGCATTCATTATGTCTGCATTATGCATTGCATGTTTAATTTTATTCATTTTAAATTCCATTTCCCAAAAATCAATTTATGTTAGGTTTATTCCATAAATAAAATATATATAAAAAATATTTAATTAGAATTAGTGAGTGATTGACCACAACAGCTCCTCAAGAGATCAACCTAGGTCATCCCATGTGCTTCATTTTGTTATAAATATTTTTGAGATTGTTCATGACAATGATACATCACATAAATCCACTCCCATCCCCAAAACATGCACCACGAACATATAGTGAGTGAGATACAAGATTTTTATCTGGATTTACACGTATTGTACCCAACCTATTAACATAAAAATTTAAAAAATAATTTATTTCTCTATAAACCACATTAGTATGTGTTTTGTGTGTCATTTATTGACTCATAAATTCAATATCATAGGTTTTATATGATATTAAATTCTTAGTTAATTTATAAATAAAATTTTAAAAAATATATCATGTATAGTCGTAATATGTTTACTACTCTACATGCATTAAAATTAGTACATGCTATATTAATTAATATGTGTTACATATGTCATTTTTTGACTTGTACACACCATGTAATTACTTGAAAAAACATGAATGTTATATGATTCATAAGTATACTATATACGATCTTAATACATTCTGATAAGTTCAAACAATTATTCACCAAGTTACTTCTATGAACAAGTTGTGTACTTAATTTATTAGATTTTAAATTATATTAATTTATTTAATTTATTTAAAATTATAGTAGATGGGTATCTTTAGGATGGATTGAGATAAAGATGAAATGAATTAATTTTTTAATCTAATATTTAATTGGATCAATTCACATGTGTTTTATCTTAATGAAATAATGAATCAAAAATAATGTTATCTAGTTAATTAAAATATGTATTTATTGAACAAGTGGTTGATTGTGAGATTATACCAACTTATGTATGTGTGTGGTTTCCTTTAATTTAATTATATCAGGGGTTTTTGAAATTATTATTATTAAATTAAATTTAAGACTCGTGAGTCACCTCTCCCTCCTTATTACGTACAGTCATACATGCCCATCATTTTTTTATGTAAACCCCATTCTATTTCCCTTCATCTTTGAGTAAAGTAAATTAATTTTAAGGATGGATCACCTGGGTTCATGGAGTGTGTTCAGGATATAGTTGAGGTGAAACCAAACCAATTAGATACATAGGACATAGGTTTAATGCTACAACTAGAGCTCAGACCAACTATATGAGTTTTCCCCAAAGGGGAAATGGTTTTTTTATTGTCCACTCAATAAAAAAAGTAATAGTTAAAGATCGTGATCATTACACATTTATTTTATTTTATTTTTTGTCTGATTCATGATTTATTTTATGGATTCAATACTATAATCACATAAATAAATATATTAGTATACAAATATGGAATTAAAATAAAAATATTATGTGTAAATATTTTATTGTCACATAGTTAATCACTTAAGTAAAATCCACTTAATAATAATAAGTCATATAGAAGATAAAATAATAAAAATTATGCATAATAAACAAAATCCATTAATTTAATATTAAGTCATTATGACTTCCATTATATGATTTAATATAGACCTATAGTTAAAGTGTCAGTTTAGTTCTTTATTAGGGTAAATATTAATTATATATGAATTTAAAAAATGATGGTGGGTCAACTTAATCAAACTTGTATTAGATGTAGTAAAATTTTCTGATTTAAAACAAATTTTGGAGGCAAGTGTTGATGAAATTTGATATAGGATTTCAGGATTGGGGAGAAAACTCAATGGAACAAAGGGATGGAATCCCATGGTTGGAAAGAACACCTACCTAAAAACCATGTGGTAATTTTCATGGAATTTTTCTAGATTATAATAAGGTAAATGTGCATTCTTTCCACTATAATTTTCAAGTGATAGGACATTTTGAGATAAATGGTGAGGGAATAGATAAAATAGTGTGAGAGTTAATAAAATTAAAATAGTTATGTCTCACATGATTTGTAATGAATTAAAGCACTGATAATCTTCTCTTATACTATTTTAGAATAATGAAAAATTCATCAACCACATTATCCTTATAATAATTTCTAGAAAAAATCCATCTCCTAATTGTAAGTAACTTCTAAAAATGGTTTATATGCTTATGGGTTTTTTTGTTCCATGAACAGAATTTTTATGTGTAGAATCCCTAATCTTTGATCCACATGCACAGTTGGAGTGGTAATTGAGTGGTTAACACACCTTGTAATCCTTTATGAAAACCAATAGAAAATTCTAGTGGAGGGATATTCTGAGTTATTATATAATTAGTATAGTAAGTACTATGTGGTACTATAACAACTAGAAATATTCATCCATTTTGGGTCTTTGTACCACTAGTTTGATACTATGGGCCATAAGTCCTTTGGGCCATCTCAGGCCCCTGGGACATGGGATTTCAGGATATAGGACTATGAAACAATTCAGGAAGACCACACATAAGAAAGACCTAGAAGAGGATTCAGATCAACTAGCATCCACCAAATCATAGCTAACTGGATTGGAAGAATTAGAGGGTATGTCAATCGCCATTGGTATGAGGCACCATGCAACTTTTCATGAGGAAATTCTAGTTGATAAACCATACGATTTGGGAAGCTAGGTGCCTTCGATGATGCATATGATGGGGATGGGTAGTTCTAGTGTATTTGGGTCTTTTGGAATTTGGGTCATGTATTGGGCCTTGTGCGTATGGGCCTTTAGGTCATCTATTGGGCCTTGTGCTTCTAGGACTACAGGTCATGTAAGGATTCCCTCTTAACCTAGTTAAAAAAAGGGGAATTATCCAAAAATAAATAAAAATATCAAAGACCTTTGGGACAGATTGGCCATCGATCCACTTACTAAGGAGGCAAGTGATGAGGACTTCACTATCTAAAAAAACACTTGAATGATGAACTAGTGGTTCGGTGTTTAATTATTTAATTCATGTCAAGTGAACTCAGGAAGTTGCATGAGAACATGGATTTCTATAGAATACATCATCATTTATGAAAACTTTATTAGGAGAGATCCATACATAAATGGTATGATATCTCTAAGGCGCTCTTCAGGATAAAATTTACAGAATTCTCATATGTTCTTCCTCATGTAGTCAAACTCATTAGCTTCATTAAGAATTTAGAGGTTTTAGGTTTTAATATACCTAATGAATTGTGAATTGATGTCATTATTTCATCACTCCCTCAGAGATTCTTAGATTTGTTTTCAATTTCAATATGAAAAACATAGAGAAGTCTCTCCTAGATCTTATCACACTAATTATTGAAGTTGATAAGGATATGAAGCATGATAATTCTTTTTACCTTATAGTGAATAAGAGTAAAATCCAGGAAAAGAGCTCCAATACTAACACCAAATCTAAAGCTTTTTTATAACGCCCTTACATGAAGAGTAAGGTAAAGGGGAAAGCAAGGGAGCGTAAAATTATCTATTTCAAATGTGGCAAGAAGGGTCAACAGAAGAAAAACTTAACCCATATAAAGAAAAAAGGGGAATATTTAAGTGTGTTTATTATCAGGTGAAATCTATATATTTTTTAAAAGTTGGGTATTAGATACGATATTTAGTTCTCTAATGTGTATTAAAATAAAATAACCAAGTATATTATGGAAGATTTATAATGGTGAAGTGGATATATGAGCATCCAACAAAGCTAGCCTTTTGGTTGTGGTTATAGGAGACTACCACCTCATGTTTCCAACTAGAATGATCATGGATTTGAAATATTGTTATTATGTGTCATAAGTTCCCAAAAACATTATTTCTCTGTCCAAACTTGATATATATGGATTTATTTACAAATTTGTGAATAAACTTTTCTTCCTTAATAATGAATTCATTTTTCATGGTAAGGAATATTTAAATAACAATTTTTATGTGTTATATTACACAAACCAAGTGATGGTAATCGATAATGAAAATAATCCACATGACTTGTACCACACCCTACTATGGAATCACTTGATATATCATGTAAACAAAAAAAATTAGAATATTTATCCAAGATGAATATTTAGATTCATTTAAACTAAAACCACTTGGTTTATTTCACACATGATTACAAGTAAAAATAATTAAATCATGGTTTATTGTAAAAGAATAAAGGGATAAAGAACTTCTTGAGTTGGTTCATACCAATGTGTGTAGACCATTTCTTGTTGAATCTAGGGGTGCGTACTCATACTTCATAACTTATATTGATGAATTTAGTATATATTGAAATGTATTTTTAATGAGTTATAAGTCATAATCCTTTTAAAAATTCAAGTAATATAAGAATGAAGTTGAGAACCAACTTGGTAAGAAGATTATAAATCTCTAATCAAACCATGGTGCATAATATCTTAATCAATAATTTACTGATTATTTATGGGAGTTTTGGATTTTATCTCAAATCACTCCTTATTATATGCTATGATGGAATAGTATATGTGAAAGGAGTAATTGTACCCTGTTGGAAATGGTAAGATCATTGATGATTCATGCGAGTCTTCCATTATCATTTTGGGGATACGCATTACAAAAAGCATCGCACAAACTAAACCAAGTTATGACTAAAGTAACAACAGTACTCTATATAAACATTGGTGTGGAAAGAAAACCCCATAAAATATATGAGTGTGGGATTGAGGAGAATTTGTTAAGGTTATTTCAGGTAATAAACTTTACCCTCAAGGAACTAAGTGTATCTTTATTGGTTACCCTAAGAAAACTAGGGGATATTACATATAAGATCCTTTAGATTAAATTTTTTTGTTAATAGACATATCGTATTTATTTAAAGGGGTCACATCTATAAAATAGATATTGGGAGAGTGATAGTATTAAATGAATTCTAGGCTCAAGATACAAAAGAGTTGGCATAGGAAAAAATTCCATAAATCCCCATAAAAGAGGAAGTTCCATAGACACAAGTACTATATAGGATTATGAGGGAAAATAGAGAACCAAAATGATATGTTTTTCTAGTCACTAAGGATTGTGACTCATTATTAGTTTATAATAATGGTCTTATAACCTACAAGAACGTAGTAAGTAGCACCTAAGTTACTAAATGGAAAGAATCCATGAATTCTGAAATGAATTCCATATACCAAAACCAAGTATAGATTTTGGTAGATCCTCTAATGTATGTAAATCATGTTGGTTTTAAATGGGTATTCAATAAGAAACTGAAAAAATATGGATAATTCAGTACCTGTAAGGCATGAATAGTTGTAAAAGGGTTCAAAAGGCATCAAGGTATATACTATGATAAAACCTTTTCATCAGTTTCTATGAGTAAATCAATGTGAATTATACTTTTCATAGCAAATTTCCATGAATATGATATTTAGTAGATGGATTTCAAAACATATTTCATTAATGGGAAACTTCATAAAGATATCTATATGAAAAAACTATAAGGTTTTGTAACTCCAAAGGATGTCAATAAGGAATGCAAGTTTTAGAGATATATTTATGGATTAAAGAAAGCAACCAGTTTATGGAACATTCTATTTGATGAATCCATAATAGAATTTGGTTTCATAAAGAATGAATATGATATTTGTGTCTATAATAGGTCTATTAGGAGTGCGTTCAATTTCCTAATAGTGTATATAGATGACATATTACTTATTGGAAACAAAATACTAGTCTTACAGTTTGTTAAGGCCTGGTTAGACACTTGCTTCTCCATAAAGGATTTAGAAAACGTAATATATATTATTGGGATCAAGATATATCATGATAGATCTAATAGTATAATTTTACTAAGTCAAATTACATACATTTACAATATTGAAGGACCCCAAAATACCTTGAGAGGGGAGGCGTGAATCAGTGTGTCAACTTTTTCTTTTAAACTGATGGATCTTGTTTCCACATTGGTAGAAACCTGTTAAACTTATCTGAAGAGGAAGTGTAGAAAATAAACAATCACATGAAAAGTAATGACACATCAATTTTACTTGGTTCACCACTAAGGGCTACGTCTAAGGAGTATATGCCGACAGTGTGTCGGTCGTAACAAAAACCACGCATCTTCACAAGTTGTGGATTACAAGAGTTTAACATAGTCACTCTATTCCAAGTGCACTACCTTTACAAGGTTTTAGGGATAGCACACTGCATCCCTCGGATCACTTCCATTGACTCACCCTTTCTCACTGCGTTGGAATAATATTCACTTGGTTTAATGACTTGATGGTCGCTTCAATGGTTTAACATTAGATCTTGTATCCTCAACTGTAAATGGATGCTCTGTTGAAGTCTCTTAATCACCTACAGATGTAATATATTTCCTTGTACACTGATCTGTTATGGAAATTAATTTCTCAAGATGATTTGGTCAATTTTCAGGCTTCCTTTAGTGTTCTGTGTACTTCTGTTTCCGCGTACCGCTACTATTTTTGTGTACCGCTGTTGTTTTTGCATACGGTCTAGTTGTTTCTGCATATCATCGAGCTGTTTATGCATACCATCTAACTCCTTCGTGAATTATCTATCTTCGTATATTGTCCTACTCTTTATACTACTCTACTCCTCCTTGTATCATCCTGCTCTACGTACTGCCTTGCTCGGCCGCATACTGCGAGAGCTTCGTGTGCAAAACTCACCCTCTTCCACAAACTGTTTTCTTTACGGTGATGATTCTCTCTACATACCATCTTCTCCTCCATGTACCACTTCGGACTTCACCGAATTTATTCCCAAAATTTTAATCTCTAATCTCATTCCTTAACAAATGGGATTACTCCTCCTTAAATAGTCACATAACTCCAAAAATTTTGGTAATATGATTTACCCAAATTTTCAATGTGGGAAAATCTTCACTATAAACTAAACTTCATCTACATACTATTAGCCTTCACCACGTACTGAAATCCTCTGAACTGCGAACCTTTATTGTGTACCATTAACCTTCCACGTATCATATGTCTATCGATCTGTGTACTACATATCTTCACCATATACCATCGTTGAGAACCATTTTTGGAATCATTTCACTTACCATTTCTACGAACTGTTTTTGGAAGCATTTATTATACCACACACCTTCACCACTTACTGTCGCTGCGAACTGTTTTCAGTTCTTCTCATTGTTTCACATACCGCACACCTTCATCGCATATCATGAGCCTTCACTGCATACGGGCACCTTCGCTGTGTATCGTGGGCCTTTACCGCGTACTGCGCACCTTCACTGCATACTTCATACCTTCACCGCATACCATTACTGCGAATCGTTACCAAAATTCTGATTTGTGAGGTCCAAAAATTTGGAAAACACTAGGAAACTACGCCACCTTCAATGGTGATTTTATCCCCAAACGTATAACCCTATTCTTTGCAAAATCATTAGTCATCCATGTGAAGATTGATAACAAACACAAACCAACCTCCATTATTAGAAATGAGCATCCTTGGTTCTAGTAAAGATACATAATAGATTCGGTATGGAACAATCCAAGAGGGTATTATTAATAGTTTCACATGGAATTCATCTTTAAAAGAAAATGGTTTTTGAAAAAATCGCTCAAGGTGTCCTCTTAGTGTTCGGAATCCTCTCAGTGTTTTTGGTGTGATTTTGTTTTTTGAAAAAGTATGAAAAATAAAAATTAGTATGGTTGGTGTTTCCAAAGTAGGTTTTTAAAGTGGCACAATTTCCCAGTGTTTACCAAATTTTTGGGTCTCAAAATTTGGAGTTTGTTTTTTGGAAAAGGAAGGTTTTCCAAAAGTGGATCACAATTTGTGGAATGCACAGCAAAGTTTTTAGACCGCAAAGGAGCTATGTGGAATGGTGAAGGAAAATCATCAAAGGTAAAATTTATGCATAGTAGCACTATGTCGACCACAAATGATACTACATGAACCAAAAATGAAAATATTTTATGGGAGTCTTATATTTTTTATAAGGCTTGAATTTTGTGGGATAGCTCATTGTTTGTAGAATTAGGTGGTAATTTGTGGAGCCATAAAGGGTTTTCATTTGTGGAAGACATCAGCAACCACAAAGGATCATGGAGAATTGCACAATGTGTTTGAACCAAGGATTTTCTTTTCTAGAAATGGATTATGGTTTGTTTTTTTTCAATCCTCTAATGGATGATTAAGAATATTGTAAGGAAAGGGATCATGCAGTTCAAGCCGTAAGCAGTATTGAAGGTGGTGTAGTTTCCCAGTGTTTTTCAAATTTTTAGGCCTCAAAATCAAGAGTTTGATGTTGGAAAATGAAGTTTTTTAACATATGAGTGAATTTTATGTGAAACAAAAAAGAAAATCGGTAAAATAAGGGAACCACATTGATCGCATACCATGTTTCGGGGAATGTTTCATGGTTACATACCTAGCAGTGGGAATGGTACGTGGAGCCGTGCATAGAACTAAAAATGGTTTTTCAACGATGGTTAGTGGTGAAAGAGTGTGGTACATGGAATGCTAAAAGGTTCGTGGGATTTCTGTGGTTCGCAAAATAGGATCGGTATGCGGTGTAGGATAACAGTACATGGATGGAGTTCAGTATACAGTGAAGATTGTCCCACATTGAAAATTTGGGTAAATCAAATTAGTGAAATTTGCAGAGTTATGTGCCTATCTAAGGAGAAGTAACCCCCTTTGTTGGGTAAAGGGATTTAAGTTTAAAATTTTAGGAATAAATCCAGTGAAGTCTGAAGTGGTTCGTGGAGGATACAACATTTTGTAGAGAGGACCGTCTGCATAATGAAAAAGTTTTCGGAACAGAGTGTAGTTCACGAAGGAAGCTCTTACAGTATGGGGCGGAATGAGGCAGTACATGGAGAAGGATGGTGCACAGAGGAGCCCAGAATTACGTGGAGTAAGGAATTACATGGATCAGGGTAGTTCTTGTAGGATCTGGATGGTGCGTGGAAGTAGCATTAGAATTCGGAGGAGGTGATCCCCAAACCATACCCGCTACTCAGTACACGGATGAGGCAAAGTGGTATGCGGAACACCCAAGGAATCTTGAAAATTAACCAAATAAGTTTGAAAAATTATTTACCATAACCTATCGGAGTGCAGGAAATTATTTTACATATGTGGGTGATAACAGGACTTCAACAGAGCATCCATTTACAGTTGAGGATGCAAGATTTAATGATAAAACATTGAAGTGACCTTCAAGTTGATAAACTGACTGAAGATTCTTCCAACAATGTGAGAAAGTGGGAGTCAGTAGAAGTGATCTAAGGGAAACAGTGTGATTTACCTAAAACCATGTAAAGGTAGTACACCTAACAGAGAGTGATTGTGTTAAACACTTGTAATCCAAAACTCGTGAAGATTAGTGGTTTTGGTATGACCGACACATTGTCGGTGTATTCTCCTTGGACATATCCCTTGTTGAGAAAGTTTTGTTTTCAACAACACTCTATTTTATTAAGGGGAGATCATTGAGAACAATTCTCTATCTCTTTATTATGATTTTGATGTTCACAAATACCATTATTTGTTATTCTAATGATTTTACTTTGAGTATATTTTATGAAATTAATATTATTTATTTATCTATTTTGGAATAATATTAAAGTGTTTAATCCATATGGAATATTTGAAAAAGTCTTCAGAAATCATTTTAGCATGTTCTGGAAACACTGTTCATGATCTATGTGTTCGGAAATCACTTTCGCATATTCTGGAAACACTGTTCATACCCTATGTTGAGGAGCATAGCGTAAGGATAGAATCCTTCATTTACTTTACGGTATATCAGAAAAGTATGGTTAAGCAACCATACATTATAGACAAAATTATGGAAGAATAACCCTATGTTTGGAAGGAACCTTGTGTTTGAAATATCAGAAAAGTATGGAAGAAGAACCCCACGTTAATATGGAATGTTATTTTTTTTTACAAAAGTATGGTTCATCAATATTACTTTTGAAAACAACCTTAAATTTTATCAAAAATTATGGATCATATACCTTATGTTTAGAAGCTGATAAAAGTATGGATCATCAACCTTGCTTTTATAATGAACCTTACAGATCATGTATCTTATGTTTTTCTAAAAAGGAAAGTATGGATATTGTATCATACATTTGAGAGTTGAAGAGAAAAGTAGGGTTTATCAACCTTACATTGTGAACCTTACGTTATCAACATTACATTGTGAACCTTACATTGTGAACCTTATGTTCAAACAAAGAATGCTATGCAGTTCAACCCTACGTTTGGCATCAGAGATTTAAATTATAACTTTATTGATCAATGGTCTTTATGCATATTATTAGGGTGATTTCTAGCCAAATTCAAAGTCCAATTTCAAAGCTCGTCTTTGACTGAGTCAAATCCATTTATTTTTTATTCAAAGGATCGATTTAAGAGGATCTTTTCATACTGAATATTCCAAGGATTTACGACTGCTCTGTTATTTAAACATTTGAATATCGTGATTCTAAAGGTGTCTTTTGTGGATCTAAATTATTTTTAAGGAAAATGATCATCGTTATTCTATATATATCTGTGATATTATGTATTACAAAGTGAGGGAGAATCATTAATAAAATATATAACAAGCTCTTAAGTTCTTCACAACTACAATTTTACAGAGACATTCAAGATTTACAAATCTACTGTTACAAGGAACCACAAACTCTGTATTTTCTAAAGAATAATAAATACGTGGAAGATTCATCGATTCTACAATGATTATATATTTTGAATCTACTATTGTTGAAGTTGAAAAATTCATTTCAAGATCTACTACAACCAAATCAGCTCAAAACTACTTCTACCTGAAGATTATTATTTTTGAAGACGACGATCCATCAACTGTCAGATGCATGATGTTGCAACTGTAAAGATCAAAGGGAAAGTATTTTAAGTCAAATACTCTTTTTATTTTGAGTAACTTGATTCTCGTACTAAGTTTTATATTCGATTATGTGTATAAACCAGAAGGATCTGTTTTTATCCTTAACTTGTAAAGTTGTCAACTATCTGCACTCAGTTGTTGACAGTCTCTTGATAAGAGGACCAGATAGTGAAAATCACCAAGTTCAAGGAGTAGAGTGTTTGTGGATTGGACTAGGGGCCTTCTATTCCTCAAACTACTATACATCATTGTCTTCCTTAACTGTTTATTTTCCACTACATAAAAAACCTGATAAAGACAAAAGGACAGACTCGGGCTTCATCACAATTTATGAAGAATTTTTTAAAGACACAATTCACCCCCATCTTGTGCGTATTTGGTATAACTTGATCCAACAATTAGTATCTGAGGAGGAGATTTTTTCAAACCTATAACAAGCTGAATGTTTTTGGATTATATAGAGCACAATGGATGATACACAAGAGGGTATGTCAATGGTTCGAGCACCCTATTTCAATGGTGAAAATTATGGATACTAGAAATCAAGTATGATCATTTACTTGAAGAACCTTGGATACAAAGTCTACTCGAAAATTCTAACTCTCTATGTGATTCTAGAGAAACTTGAAACATGGAGTGCTGATATAGAAGCAGAGTATGACATAAACTCAAAATCTATGAATGCTATCATTTGTGGTCTTGGACTAGATGAATTCAAAAGAGTATCTCAGTGCCCGACTGATTATGAAATGTAGCAAACAATTGTAGTTGCTTATGAAAGAAATGAAAATGTTAGACAGATGAGGTATGCCACAGCTAAATTGAAATTCAACACATTTAGAATGTTTGAAGGAGAAAGAATCACCCATATGAATGGAAGGCTTATAGAAATTGTTAATAACATCACTGCTTTGGGAGATCCTATCAAACAAGTAGATCAAGCCTTGAAAGTACTGAGAGTACTACCACCTAGATGGAATGGGATATCAGTGACTATTAGAAAATCATCACCAGTCAAATATCTAACTATGAGAGAATTAATTGGAAATAATTTTATTAAAAAGAAAATATATGGAATAGGTAGTAAAGGTGATAAATCCAAACTGTATAAAAACTATTTTTTTTCCAAGCACAAAAGGTAAAATTTGCAACTATTATGGAACAAAATGTCACATATCTAAAAACTGTTATTTAAGGAAACCAAAAATAAGTGGGATTAAGAAATCCTTTTTTGAAATTAGTTTATATGATTAAATTGATTATAGAAAAACAAATAATGTCTGTATTCCCAGGACTTTTCTGGATAACACTACTGGACCCAACAAAATATGGGTACCAAAAAAAACCTTTGTTTAAATTCCATTGCAAGAAGCAGGTCACAGAAGCTGAACTAAAATATAGTATATGGACAGTGGCTACTCTAGTCATATGAGTGTAAATTCATAGAAATTTAAAACATTAACTCGAAAGGATAGACTATTAGTCACATTTGGTAACAATACCAATGGTAAAATTATTGGAAATTGGAATTGTTGGAGATCCAGAAGCTATATCAATTAATAAAGTACTCTATGTACAAGGATTGAAACATAACTTGATGAGTATCTCTCATCTCTATGATGATGGTTACTTAGTGGATTTTTCTAAAAACTTTTGTTTTGTAATTAAAGATAAATTTCTTAAATTTAGAGCACCAAGAACTGATAATGTTTATACCTTGGACTTAAATTATTTGTGTAAACACAAAGTAAACTGCTTAACTGCTAAGATAAATGAATCATGGATCTGGCATAGAAGACTTGGACATTACAATGTATATGATTTACATAAGTTATCTAAGAAACAATTAGTTTCTGATTTTCCTAGTCTCAAATTTCAAAGTGATAAATTCCATGATGCATGTCAACTTGGCAAGTAGCCCAAATCATTATTCAAATCTGTTAACAAAATTGCTACATCTAAACCTCTAGAACTTATCCATATGGATTTGTTTGAACCTTCAAGAATAGAAAACTTGGATGGTAAATTATATGTATATGTTTTAGTTGATGACTATTCTAGATTTACATGGATTTATTTTCTAAAATATAAAAATGAAGCTTTTACTATATTTGAAAGTTTTTGCAAAGCTTTCCAAAATGAAAAAGGTTTTTAAAAAATTTCATTAAGAAGTGATCATGGTGAAGAATTTGAGAATATGGAATTTAATTCATTTTTCTCAAATATAGGTATTAAAAACATCTTCTCTACACCAAGAACACCTCAATAAAATGAAATTGTTGATAGAAGAAATAGGACTATTAAAGAAATGTTTAGGACTATGCTAAATGAGTACAATCTTCCTACCTATTTCTGGACAGAAGATGTAAGTACAACTTGCTATATAATGAATAGAGTTTTAATCAGACCAATTTTTGAAAATACACCCTATGAACTCTGGAATAAAATAAAACCTAAATTAAATTACTTTAAAGTTTTTTGATGCATGGTTTACACATTAAACACCAAGGAAAATCTTGGTACGTTTGATCCAAAATATGATGAAGGAATTTTCTTAGGATATTCTGTTACTTCCAAATATTATAGAGTTTTTAATAAAAATTCAAGGGTTTTTGAAGAATCTATTCATGTAAAATTTGATAAATCTGGTCCGTTTGAGAAAAGGAAATACCAAATTAATGAATATGACTCTAATGATAACATGATACTTGAGAACCTAAAAGATGATTTTGAAAAAGATTTAAATGAAATTCAGTACAGTTCAGAAGAACATGACATTGAAGAACCCAACAGTGTAATACCTAGATAGTCTAGAACCCAAAAGAATCACCCTTTAGAAACTGTTATAGGAGACCTAGACACTGGAATAAAAACTAGAAGAAATGTAGGAAATCTTGTTGAATTCTTTGTCATTCTATTCTAATTAAAACCTAAGACATTAGAAGTAGCCTTAGTTGATGAAAGTTGTATGATAGCAATACAAGAAGAACTAAACTAGTTCAAGATAAATGAAGTTTGGAATTTAGTTGAAAGACCTCATAATTATCCAGTTATAGAAACTAAATGGATATTTAGAAATAAACAAGATAATCAAAGAATAATAACTAAAAATAAAGCAAGACTAGTAGCTAAATCATATAATCAGGAATAAGGTATATATTATGATGAGACCACTGCACTTGTAGCTAGATTAGAATCTATTAGAATCCTTTTAGCCTATTCATCTCATATGAACTTTAAATTATTTTAGTTGGGTGTTAAGTATGCCTTTTTAAATTGTTACTTATTGGAGTAAGTTTGTGTTGAGAAACCTCCTAGATTTTAAAATTCACAAAAACTGGATTTTGTTTTTAAACTTACTAAAGATCTTTATGGCCTTAAACAAGCACCTAGAGCTTGGTATGCTATATTAAGTTCTTTTATTTTGAAAAATTATTTTACTATTGGGATGGAATATCCAACATTGTTTAAGAAAATTATTAACTCTAATATTTTATTGGTTCAAATTTATGTTGATGGTGTAATTTTTGGTTCAAAAAACAAATACCTTTGTCATGAGTTTTCAAATTTAATGCAAAAAGAATTTGAAATGAGTATGATGGGAGAATTAAATTTCTTTTTAGGACTTCAAATTTATCAAAAGTATTTTGGAAATGTTTTAAATCAAAGAAAATACATTACTGATTTACTAAAGAAATTTGGACTGGAAAACAGTAAGACATATACAACTCCTATGTGTAATAATATAAAACTTTATTTGGATGAAACTGGAAAATCATTTGTCAACAAGTTATATAGAGGTATGATTGGTAGTTTATTATATCTTACTACTATCAGGCCAGATATAATATATTCAGTATGTCTTTGTGCTAGATTTAAATCTGATCCTAAAGAATCTTACTTAAGTGCTATCAAAAGAATTTTTAGATATTTAAAAGGAACTACTTTTCAATCTCTTCTCTATCCAAAAAATTCTGATTTTAATTTAATTTCATATTCAGAGGCTAAATTTGGAAGTTTTAGATTAGATATAAAAAGTACCTCAAGGAATTTCCACTTTTTAGGAAAATATTTAGTGTCATGGTCTAGTAAGAAACAACACTCAGTTGCCCTGTCAATGGCTGAGGTAGAATATGTATCTGCAGGTAGTTCTTTTGCACAAGTTTTGTGGATGAAAAACAATCTTATGGACTTTGCAATAAATTTTAATAACATAACTATTTTATGTGATAATACAAGTGCTATAAATATTTCCAAAAACCCTATTAATCATTCTAGAACTAAGCATATTGATATCGAACATCATTTTCTAAGAGATCATGTTCTTAAAAAGGATATATTCTTAGAATTTGTAAGTACTAAAATTAAATTAGCTGATATTTTTATTAAACCACTTCTCACTATGAGGTTTGATTTTATTAAGGGGAAGCTAGTTTTATTGAATTTTAAATGAAATTTTAATTTTAATTTTTATGCATTTATTTTTTTCTTCACTGTTTTAAATAAATTAATTATTTGTTTTTAGAATAATTTACAATTTAATTTTTTTCGTGTATATTTTATTTTATTTAAATAATGTAATGATTGTTATATAAGTAATTGACATGGGAATCAAGGATGTGAGAAACTGTTTCAAATTCTAAACCCGTTCTTTTTCTCAAAACCTTTCAAAACACCAAAAACCATTACCGCCTTCGTTTGCCTTTGGATAAACCTTTGAAACCCTAAACCTTCGATCCTTCAGAACTTTGAAACAGAAATGGTAAAGACACAGAGAATAAAGAAAGGAGAATCTAGTAATTCCAAGCATCAGCGCACGACAGGAAGAAAGATTCTACATGGAAAATTAATCGACCTAGAATGGTTGTATCAAACGGATTTCATGTTGCGGCAAGACCTTGCTTTTTAGAATCTTGAGCAAACTTTCAGTCGAAAAAATACAGATTTTCTATATGTGGTAGAGCATCATCACTTTTTAAAATCTATTCAGTTCAGTCTTGGAGATACAGAGGACACTATATTTGTGAAAATTGAACATTAGAATTTTTCAATTTCATCTGTAGAAATAACTAGAATCTTAAACTAACCTCATGAGGGATTTTAACATTTCGACTTAAAGAATATTGTAGATGATTAACATAAGTTAGATGACATTATCTCATTTTTATTTGGATCTAAAACTATAATAAAAATGTTAGTGAATGATCTAGAACCTGATCAGAAGATTCTTACTAAGTTTTTTCAAATAGGGATTGCACCTAGGATGTCAGAGATGGAGAAGATTTTGTTTCCTAATATGTACATAATGTTTTTTCTTATGATTGAAATCAAGTGGAATTTTCCAAGACATATGGTAAAATATCTAAACTATTGTTGTCAACCAGAGGCTATAATGAACTTATATCCCTATGGAAGGTTCATTTCAAAATTACTATTTAAGTATGATATGGTGAGATTAATAGATTCCAGAGTAAGATACCATCACAAAAATATTTTCAATGCTGGAACTCTGAGGAAGATTGGCTTCTTCTGGAGTACTGTGAAAGGAAATCTTATGCCTGTTGGAGATGAAGAGGACAAGGACTCGGCTTAGGGGGAGCAACCTGGTAATTCAAAGGAAGGCATGGTTGAATCAAGAGAAAATGGAACCTCAAGAAGACTAAGATTTAAAGGATTTGATCCACCTACTGATGAGGAAAATCAATAGAAACTTCTGAGGAAAAGGCATAGAGTGGATCCAACTTGTGAGGAGCCTATTCAAGAAAATTCGGATGCAACTGAACCTCTTCTGAGCTAAAAATTTGTTATAGAACCTACAGTACAATAAATTGAACAACCAATAGTTTCCCAGATTGAGGTGACTCCTCAAGTGGAAAAATAAATTGTGCCTCAAACTGTTGAAAAGTCGGGATAAGTTGAAGTGGCTAGACCTGAATCTGCTCAAACTATCCAGCCTACTGAGATCACTCAATATAAACCTATATTAGAGGATCCAGTCTTGGAGGAACTCAATAAATAAGATTCTCAGGAAGAGAAACATCCTACTAGTGTGAATTTAGAAGGGAATACTTTTGAGATTCATACGAAAGTTCTTAATAAAAAAAAAATTTGGATGAGTTAGTTCATGACTCTGAGGAAAAATATATTGAGCAACCAGTGGAGAAGGCTACAGATCAGAGATCTGATGCTCAATATTTTCCTTTAAATTTATTAAATCAAGTTGAGAGTTATACACAGGGTGCCTCTAATTCTGAGAATGATCATGTGGAGGAGTTAATCCAAAAATTAAATAAAGTTCAAGTGGAAAATTCTTTTTTGAGAAGAGCATTAGAAAAGGAGAGACAGAAAATTTAGAACTTGAAAGATAGCTCAGTTTGAAAAATGTAAGTGGAAGTTTTTAAGAAGGAAATATTATCTAAAGTTAGAAAACTAAAATATGAAATGGTAATGAAGTCGGATTTGGTAGATTTTAAGATTTTCATGGAGCAACAGTTTGCACCTTTCTGGGACACTCAACCAGGTACCTCAGGTACTTTTCCTGATATGATAAGTAGATTTCAGGCCATTACAGTAGTAATAAGCAATATAAATGACAGATTCCAAGACTTATAGTATAACCATGCTCCATTATCTGTTATTCTGGATAATCAAAAGCATCTTGTTGACTAGCTTAACTCAGATGAACTAGGAGACATAGTTCTATTGAACAGATTCATAGAGAAGCTAAATCAGTTTATAGAGAAGGAAGATAGGTTATATGAGTTTGTTTAGAGTCAATTTGATTGAAGATATCCATCTGAATAAGGAAGGAAGGAATCTCATAGTTCAGTTAGGCAATAGACTGATGAAAATTTTGCGACTGCAGATGTCAGAGCTCAAGGAAGTCATTCAGAGGCACTGAAACCTATTTCCCAAACCTTTTTATCTGACCATGATTCTCATTGTCATTACTTCACATTTAATTATATTTTCAATAAAATATACTTTCATCTCATTTTCATATGTTTTTATTTGTTTTACTATACTGTTTATGTTAAAATTCCAATAATCCAGTTTAAAATATTGATAAATAGTTTATCAAAGCATTTACTTAAGTTCAGTGCTACATTAAAATGTGTTTTATTCCTTATTCTATTATTCTTTTTTATATCAAAAAAAGGGTAGAAATATGGATAAACACAACATATTTTTTTATATAAATCATTTACTCAGAGGGAGAAAATAAAAATTTCCATTTTAAGGGGAGAAATTTCTAAAAGTTTTTTTAAATATATTTTTTTAGATAAACACAAAATTTTATTTTATTTATTCATATACTTTATAAAGGGGGAGAAAATGTAAAAATTAAGAAATAATTTTTTTAAAATAAAATATTTTTTTATCTTTTCAAAATTCTAGATATATACAATTAATTTTGTAAGATAATTTCATTGGTTATTTCATGGGTTTTGTGATCATCAAAAAGGGGAATATTATTAATCAAGTCTTGTTTTCAACAACACTCTATTTTATTAAGGATAGATCGTTGAGAATAATACACTATCTATTTATGATGATTTTTGTGTTCAAAAATACCCTTATTTGTTATTCTAATGATTTTACTTTGAGTATATTTCAGGAAATTAATATTTTTTATTTCTCTATTTTTGAATAATATTAAATCATTTAATCCACATGGAATATTTAACAATGTGTTTGGAAATTGTTTTAGCATGTTCTGAAAACACTGTTCATTCTCTATGTGTTTGAAAATCACATTTTTGTATTCTAGAAACACTGTTCATACCCTATGTTGAGGAGCGTAGAATAAGGATGGAATCTGTCATTTACTTTACGGCATATCAAAAAAGTATGGTTAAGCAACCATATGTTATAGACAAAAGTATGGAAGAAGAACCCTACGTTTGGAAGGAACCTTACGTTCGGGATATCAGAAAAGTATGGAATAAGAACCCCACGTTAATATGGAACGTTATGTTTGTTTCTCAAAATTATGGTTTGTTAACCTTTATTATGAAAACAATCTTACATTTTATCAAAAATTATGGATCATATACCTTAAATTTAGAAGCTGTTAAAATTATGGATCATCAACCTTACTTTTATAATAAACCTTATGGATCATGTATCTTATGTTTTTCTAAAAAGGAAAGTGTAGATAATGTACCGTACGTTTGAGAGTTGAAGAGAAAAGTATGGTTTATCAACCTTATGTTGTGAACCTTATGTTATCAACCTTATTTTGTGAACCTTACATTGTGAAACTTACGTTCAGAGAAAGAATGCTATGAAGTTCAACCCTACGTTTGGCATCAGAGATTTAAATTATGACTTTATTGAGAAACGGTCTTTATGCAGAGTATTAGGATGGTTTCAATCCAAATTTGAAGCCCAATTTTAAAGCACATCTTTGACTGATTAAAAGACGTTTATTTGTTATTCAAATGATTGATTTAAGTGGAGCTTTTCATACCGAATATTCAGGGGAGTTATGACTGTTTTGTTATTCAAATATTTGAATATCACGATTCTAAAGCTGACTTTTATGGATCTAAATTTTCTTAAGGAAAACGATCATCGTTATTCTATATATATTTGTAATATTTGGTATTACAAAGTGAGGTAAAATAATCAAGAAAATATATAACAATCTCTTGAGTTCTTTATGACTACAGTTTTTCAGAGTCATTTGATATTTACAGATCTGCTGTTACGAGGAACCACAAACTCTGTATTTTCTAAAGACGAAGAAATATGTTAAAGATTCATAAATTCTACATCGATTATCTATTTTGAATCTATTATTTTTAAAGTTTCTAAATTCATTTCAAGATCTAATGAAACCAGATCAGCTCAAAACTACTTCTACCTGAAGATTATTATTTCTGAAGATGGAAATCCATCAATTGTCTGTTGTGTGTTGTTGCAACTGTGAAGATCAAATGTAAAGTATTTTAAGTCAAATACTCTATTTATTTTGAGTAATTGTATTCTATTACTAAGTTGTGTATTCAATTCTGTGTATGAACTAGAAGGCTATGTTTTATCCTTAACGTGTAAAGGTGTCAAGTGCCTACACTCAGTTGTGGATGGTCTGTTGATAAGAGGACCAGATAGTGAAAATCACCAAGCTCGAGGAGTAGAGAGTTTGTGGAGTGGTCTAGGGTCCTTATGTTCCTTGAACAACTATGCATCATTGCATTCTTTAACTATTTATTTTTAACTTCATAAACAACCTGATAAAGACAAAAGGACAGACTCGGGATTCATCACGATTCATCAAGAATTTTCAAAAGACACAATTCCCCCCCCCCTCTTGTGTGCATTTGGTATAACATGATCCAACAATTTGTATCAAATGAGGAGTTTTTGTCAAACCTATAACAAGCTAAAAGTTTTTTGGATTATAAAAATAACAATGGATGATACACAATAGGATATGTCAATGGTTCGAGCTCCCTACTTAAATGGTAAAAATTATGGATATTACAAATCAAGGATGATCATTTACTTAAATAATCTTGGATACAAAGTCTACTCGAAAATTATAACTCCCTATGTGATTCTAGAGAAACTTGAAACATGGAGTGCTGATACAGAAGAAGAGTACGATATAAACTTGAAAGATATGAATGCTATCATATGTGGTCTTAGACCAGATTAATTCAACAGAGTATCTCAGTGCCTAACTGCTTATGAAATTTGGTAGACAGTTGTAGTTACTTATAAAGGAATTGACAATGTCAGACAGATGAGGTATGCCATAGCTAAATTGAAATTTGGAACATTTAGAATTTTTGAAGGAGAAAGAATCACCCAGATGAATGGAAGGCTTACAGAAATTGTTAATAATATCACTGCCTTGGGAGATCCTATCAAACAAGCAGATCAAGATCTGAATGTAATGATAGTACTACCACCTAGATGGAATGGGATATTAGCAGCTATTAGACAATCATCACTAGTCAAAGATCTAACTATGATAGAATTAATTGGAACTCTAATGATGTATGAAGTTGAGATGCAAGATGAAGCAAATGAGCATAAAGTATTGATCAAGAGAGAAAATACTACTTTCAAAGTAACATCCCAAAAGAAGAGTAGAAAGAGGGAGAAAGAAATAAAAAATGAAGTTAGAAAATTCTGATTCATCTAATTCGGATGTGGAACTGACTCAGCTCGCTAGAAAGTTTAGTAAATTCTACAAAAAGAAGAAGGGATTCAGAAAATCCTTTAAAAAGGATGAAAAAGAACCAAGGTAAGTCAGATGATATTAATGAAAGAAGATGGGTCACATTATACCCTACTCTCCACAATTAAAAGGAGAAAAAAAATCAAAAACAATGATTACAATTATAAATGAAAAAGAGTAATGAAAGCTACTTGGAGTGTTTCTGAAGACTCCAGCTGCTCATCAAAGTCTAACTTAGAGAAAGAAGAATCAAATCTAAAAGAAAATATGTGCTTTATGGAAGAAGATGATGAGGTACAATCTTATTACTCATCTAATTTTGATTCTAGTTCTATTTGTTCAAATAATAAACTTGTATCCTACTGCAACATGCTGGAATAAAAATATGATTCCTTATTTAAGAAACATAAATCACTAAAAAATATTCACACTTCTATTTTAGGAGTAAGAGACACTGTTAAAACAACATCAAGAGTTAATTAGAAAATATAACTCATCAAACATAAACTTTACAGATAATGAAACTAAAATAAAAACACTGCAAACAGAAGTAGAAACATACAAAATTGAAACTCTCGTTTTTACAAAAGGATAAAGTACACTAAATAAAATTATTGGAAAGAATGTGATTAAAAAGGAAATATATGGAATATGCAGTAAAGGTGAGAAACCCAAACTATATAAGAACTATTTTTTTCCAAGTACAAAAGGTAAAATTTGTAACTACTATGGAACAAAAGGTCACATATCTAAAAACTATTATTTAAGGCAACCTCAAATGAGTGGGATTAAGAAAGTCTTTGTTGCAATAATTTTATACGATTCTATTGATTATAGAAAAAAAAAATTATGGATTCCCAGGACTTTGCTGGAAAACACTACTGGGCCCAACAAAACATGGGTACCAAAACAAACCTTTGTTTAAATGTCATTGTAGGAAGAAGGTCATAGAAGAAGAACTGAAATATGGTATATAGATAGTGGTTTCTCCAGTCATATGAGTGAGAACTCATCAAACATTAAAACATTGACTCAAAAGGATGGAGGATTAGTCACATTTTGTGACAATGCCAAAGATAAAATTATTGGCATTGGAACTGTTAGAGATCTAGAAGTTGTCACAATTAATAAAGTACTCTATATACAAGGATTGAAACACAACCTGATAAGTATCTCTCAACTCTATGATGATGGTTACTTTGTTGATTTTTCTAACAACTGTTGTTCTATTTTTTAAGATAAATTTCTTAAATTTAGTGCACCCAGAACTAATAATGTTTATACCCTAGACTTAAATTCCTTATGTAAACAATAAGTAAACTATTTAACTACTAAGATAAATAAATCGTGGATCTTTCATAGAAGACTTTGAAATTGTAATGTATATGCTTTACATAAGTTATCTAAGAAACAATTAGTTTCTGATTTTCCTAGTCTCAAATTTGAAAATGAAAAATTCGGTGATGTATGTAAACTTGGCAAGCAGCACAAATCATTTTTCAAATCTATTAACAAAATTTCAACATATAAATCTCTAGAACTTATCCATATGGATTTGTTTGGACCTTCAAGAATAGAAATCTTGGCTGGTATGTATATGTTTCAGTTGATGACTATTTTAGATTTACATGGATTTATTTTCTAAAATATAAAAATGAAGCTTTTACTATATTTAAAAGTTTTTGAAAAGCTGTCCAAAATGAAAAAGGTTTAAAAATAATTTCATTAAGAAGTGATCATGCTGGAGAATTTGAGAATCTGGAATTTAATTCCTTTTGCTCAAATATGGGTATTAAACACACCTTCTCTGCACCAAGAACATCTCAAAAAAATGAAATTGATGAAAGGAGAAATAGGACTATTCAAGAAATGGCTAGGACTATGCTAAATAAGTATAGTCTTCCTACCTATTTTTGGGAAGAAGCTATAAGTACAGCCTATTCTACAATGAATAGAGTTTTAATCAGACCAATTTTTAAAAAGACATCCTATAAACTCTAGAATAATAGAAAACCTAACGTAAATTGCTTTAAAGTTTTTGGATGCAAGGTTTACACCTTAAACACCAAGTACAATCTTGGTAAGTTTGATCCAAAATCTTATGAAGGCATTTTATTATGATATTATTCTACTTAAAAAGATTATAGAGTTTTTAATAAAAATTCTAGGATTTTTGAAGAATTAGTTTGTGTAAAATTTGATGAATCTGATCCCTTTGAGAAAAGGAAAGACCAAATTGATGAATCTGACTCTAATTATAACATGAGACTTGAGAACTTAAAAGATGATTTTGAAAAAGATCTAAATGAAATTCAGTCTAGTTCAGAAGAATGTGACATTGGAGAACCCAACAGTGTACTTCCTAGACAGTCTATAACCCTAAAGAATCACCCTTTAGAAACTGTTATAGGAGACCTAGACACTAGAATAAAAACTAGAAGAAATATAGAAAATCTTGTTGAATTCTCTACCTTTATATTCCAATTAGAACCTAAGACATTAAAAGAAGCCTTAGTTGATGAAATTTGGATGATAGAGATGCATGAAGAACTAAACCAGTTCAAGAGAAATGAAGTTTGGAATTTAGATGAAAGAACTCAGAACTATCCATTTATAGAAACTAAATGGGCCTTTAGAAATAAACAATATGATCAAGGAATAATAACTAGAAAAAAAAGACTAGTAGCTAAAGAATGTAATCAGGAATAAGGTATAGATTATGATGAGAGCTTTACACCTATAGATAGATTAGAAGCTATTAGAATCCTTTTATCCTATGCATCTCATATGAACTTTAAATTATTTCAGATGGATGTTAATTCTACCTTTTTAAATTGTTACTTATTGGAGGAAGTTTATGTTGAGCAACCTCCTAGTTTTGAAAATTCAAAAAAACCTGAATTTGTTTTTAAACATACTAAATCTCTTTATGGCCTTAAACAAGAACCTAGAGCTTAGTATGAAATATTAAGTTCTTTTCTTTTGAAAAATTATTTTACTATTGGGATGATAGATTCAACATTTTTTAAGAAAACAGTTAACTCTAATATTTTATTGGTTCAAATTTATGTTGATAATGTAATTTTTGGTTCAACAAACAAAAAACTTTGTCATGATTTTCAAATTTAATGAGAAAAGAATTTTAAATGAGTTATGATGGGAGAATTAAATTTATTTTTAGGACTTCAAATTTATCAAAAGGATTTTGGAAATGTTTTAAATCAAAGCAAAAGCGTTACTGATTTACTAAAGAAATTTGGACTTGAAAACAGTAAGACATAAACAACTCCTATATGTACTAATATAAAACTTGATTTGGATGAAACTGGAAATTTAGTTGACAATAAGTTATATAGAGATATTATTGGTCATTTATTATATCTACTGCTAGCAGGCTTGATATAATATATTCATCATGTCTTTGTGCTAGATTTCAATCTGATCCTAAATAATCTCACTTAAGTGTTGTCAAAAAAAAATTAGATATTTAAAAGGAACTGTTTTTAAATCTCTTCTCTATCCAAAAAAATCTGATTTTAATTTCATTTCATATTCAGATGCTGACTTTGGATGTTGTATATTATATAGAAAAAGCACCTCAGGGACTTGTCACTTTTTAGGAAAATCTTTAGTGTCATGGTCTAGTAAGAAACAACACTTAGTTGCCCTGTCAACAGCCGAGATAGAATATGTATCTACAGGAAATTGATGTGCACAATTTTTGGGGATGAAAAACACTATTATGTACTTTGGAATAAATTTTAATAACACGCCTATTTTATGTGATAATACAAGTGCTATAAATATTTCAAAAAACCCTATTAATCATTCTAGAACTAAGCATATTGATATCAGACATCATTTTCTAAGAGATCATGTTCTTAAAAAGAATATATTCTTAGAATTTTTAAGTATTAAAATTCAATTAGCTGATATTTTTACTAAACCACTTCCCACTGCGATATTTGATTTTTTTAAGGGGGATCTAGGTTTATTTAATTTTAAATGAAATTTTAATTTTAATTTTTACGATTTTATTTTTTTTATCTTCACTGTTTTAAATAATTTGATTATTTGTTTTTAGAATAATTTACAATTTCATTTGTAATTTTTTTCTATGTACATTTTATTTTATTTAAATAATGTAATGATTATTATGTAAGTAAATGACATGAGAATCAAGGATGTCAGAAACTGTTTCAAATTCCAAACCCGTTCAGTTTTTCAAAACCTTTCGAAACACAAAAAAAACCCTTATCGCCTTCATCTACCTTTGGATAAACCTTTGAAACCCTAAACCTTCAAGCTTTTAGAACTTTGAAATAGAAATGTCCAAGACATAAAGAATCGAGGAAGGAGAAGATAGTAATGTTAAGCATCAGCGCACGGTAGGAAGAAAGAATCTACAGGGAAAAGTAATCAACCTAGAATGGTTATATCAAATGGATCTCATGCTGCGGTAAGACCTCGCTTTTCAGAATCTCAAGAAAACTTTGAGTGGAGAAACTACAGAGTTTCTACATGAGGTAGACCTTTGTCACTTTTTCAAATTCATTCAGTTTAGTCTTGGAGATATAGAGGACACCATATTTGTGAAAATTGAAGATCGGGATTTTTCAATTTCATCTGTAGAAATAGCTAGAATATTAAATTTCCCTCATGAGGGAGTTTATCATTTCAACTGAAATAATATTGGAGATGATGAACATAAGTTAGAGGACATTATGTCATTTTTATTTGGATCTGTAAGTATAAGAAAAATGTTAGTGAAGGATCTGGAACCTGATCAGAATATTCTTGATAAGTTTATGAAAATATGGATTTCACCTAGGATGTTAGATATGGAGAAGATTTTGTTTCCTGACATGTACATAATGTTTTTTCTTATCAGTGAAATCAAGTTTAATTTTCTAAGATATATGGTAAGATATATCAACTACTTCTGTCAACCAGAGGCTAGAATAAACTTATATTCCTATGGAAGGTTCATTTAAAAATTATTGTTTAAGTATAAAATGGTGAGATTAATATATGCCAGAGTAAGATGACATCACAACAATATTTTCAATGTTGGAACTCTAAGGAAGATTGGCTTCTTCTAGAATACTATGAAAGGAAAGCTTATGCCAGTTGGAGCTGAGGAAGACAAGGAATCAGTTCAGTGGGAGAAACCTGATCAGTCTGAGGAAGGCATGGATAAATCAAGAGCAAGTGGAACCTCAAGAAGAATGATATTTGAAGCAGTTGATCCACCTACTGATGAGGAAAGTCAAGAGCGACTTCAGAGGAAAAGACATCGAGTGGATCCAACTTGTGAGGAGCCTGTTAAAGCAATTGTTGATGTAACTAAACCTCTTCTGAGCTACAAATTTATTAGAGAACCTACAGTACAGCAAATTGAACAACCAACAGTTCCACAGATTGAGGTGACTCCTCAACTGGAAAAAGAAATTGTGCCTCAAACTATTGAAAATCCTAAAGAAGTTGAAGTGGCTAGACCTGAATCTACTCAAACTGTCCAGCCTACTGAGATTGCTCAAGAGGAACCTGTATTAGAGGATCCAGTCTTAGAGTAACTCAGTGAACAAGATGATTAGGAAGAGAAACATCCTATTGATGCAAATTTAGAAGATAATCCTTCTGATATTCATACTAAAGTTCTTAATGAAAATTTTTCAGTGGATGAGTCAGTTCATGAATCTAAGGAAAAATCTGTTGAGAAACCAGCAGAGAAGGATAGAGATTAGAGATCCAATGCTCAATTTGTGTCTTTCACTTTATTAAATCAAGTTGATAATCACACACAGGGTTACTCTGATTCTAATAATGATCATGTGGAGGTGTTAATATGAAAATTTAATAAATTTCAAGCCGAAAATGCTTCTTTGAGAAGAGCATTAGAAAAGGAGAGATAGAAATTTTAGAACGTGAAAGACAGTTTAGTTTCAAAAATAAAAGTGGAATTTTTTAAGAAGGAAATGTTATATGAAGTTAGAAAATTAAAATATTAAATGGTGATGAAGTTAGATTTGGTAAATTTTAAGATTTTCATGGAGCAACAGTTTGCAACTGTCAGGGATAGTCAACCAGGGACCTCAGGTACTTCGCCTGATAAGAAAAGTATATTTCAATCCATTACAATATTAATGAGAAATATAAATGCCAGATTCTAGGACTTATAGTGTAACAGTGCTCCATTATCTGTTCTAATATATAATCAAAAGCATCTTGTTAACCAGCTTACCTTAGACGAACTAGGGGTAAGAGTTATGTTGAACAGATTCACAGAGAAGCTAAATCAGTTTATAGAGAATAAATAGTGGTTACATGAGTTTTTTTAGAGTCAATTTGATTGAATATATACATCTTAATGAGGAAGGAAGGGATCTCATAGTCCAGTTAGGCGATGGACTGATGAAAAGGTTGTGACTGTAGATTTCAGAGCTCAAGGAAGTGATTCAGAGGCACTGAAATCTGTTTCCCAAAAAAAAATTTCCAACCTTGATTCTCATTGTCATTATTGAACATGTAATTATATTTTCAATAAAATATACTTGCATATCATTTTTATATTTTTTTATTTTTTTTACTATACTGTCTATGTTAAAATGCCATTAATCCAGTTTCAAATATTGATAAACAGTTTATCATACCATTTACTTAAGTTCAGTGCTACATTAAAATGTGTTATATTCCTTATTCAATTTTTTTTTTTTTTTGATATCACAAAAAGGGAGAGAAATATGGATAAACAAAACATATTTTTTTATATAAATCATTTACTCAGATGGAGAAAAGAAAATTGTTCATTTTATGGGGAGAAATTTCTAAAAGTTTTTTTTAAGGAGAATTTTTTGGATAAACACAAAATTTTGTTTTATTTATTTATATAATTTATAAAGGGGGATAAATTTTAAAAATAAATAAATAATTTTGTTAAAAAAAATATTGTTTTTATCTATTAAAAATTTAAAAATATACAATTAATTTTGTAAGATAATTTAATTTTTTATTTCATGGGTTTTTTTATCATAAAAAAGGTGTAGATTGTTGAGAAAGTGTTGTTTTCAGAAACTCTCTATTTTATTAAGGGGAGATCATTGAGAAAAATACTCTATCTCTTTATGATTATTTTAATGTTCACAAATACCCTTATTTGTTATTCTAATTATTTTACTTTGAGTATATTTCATGAAATTAATATTTATTATTTCTCTATTTTGGAATAATATTAAAGCATTTAATCTGCATGGAATATTTGAAAATGTGTTTGAAAATTGTTTTAACATGTTCTGGAAATACTGGTCATGCTCTACGTGTTTGGAAATCACTTTTGCGTATTTTAGAAACACTTTTCATACCCTATGTTGAGGAGCGTAGTGTAAGGATGGAATTTGTCATTTACTTTACGGCATACCAGAAAAGTATGGTTATGAAACCATAAGTTATAGAAAAAATTATGGAAGAATAACCCTACATTTGGAAGGAACCTTACGTTCATGATATCAAAAAATTATGGAAGAAGAACCCCACGTTAATATGGAATGTTATTTTTGTTTCTCAAAAGTATGGTTCATTAACCTTACTTTTGAAAACAACCTTAGATTTTATCAAAAAGTATGGATCATATACCTTATGTTTAGAAGCTGATAAAAGTATGGATCATCAACCTTACTTTTATAATGAACCTTATGGATCATGTATCTTATTTTTTTCTAAAAAGGAAAGTATGGATATTGTACCATACGTTTGAGAGTTGAAGAGAAAAGTATGATTTATCAACCTTACATTGTAAACCTTGTGTTATCAACCTTACATTTTGAACCTTACGTTGTGAACCTTACATTCAGAGAAATAATTCTATGCAGTTCAACCCTACATTTGGTGTCTGAGATTTAAATTACGACTTTATTGAGCAACGGTCTTTATGCAGATTATTGGGATGATTTCAAGCCAAATTCAAAACCCAATTTTAATGCACATCTTTGACTGATTCGAATCCATTTATTTTTTATTCAAAGGATCGATTTAAGAGGATCTTTTCATGCTGAATATTTAGGGGAGTTATGACTGCTCTGTTATTCATAAATTTGAATATCGCGATTCAAAAGAAAACTTTTGTGAATCTAAATTTTTTTTAAGGAAAATACTCATTGTTATTCTATATATATCTATGATATTTTGTATCACAAAGTGAGAGAGAATCGTCTAGAAAATATATAAAAAGATCTTGAGTTCTTCACGACTATAGTTTTACAGAGTCATTCGAGATTTATAGATTTGTTGTTACAAAGAACCACAAACTCTGTCTTTTTTAAAGAAGAAGAAATACATTGAAGATTCATCGATTCTACATTGATTATCTATTGTGAGTATACTATTGTTGAAGTTTCTAAATTCATTTCAAGATCTAATGCAACCGGATTAGCTCAGAACTACTTCTACCTGAAGATTATTATTTCTGAAGATGATGATCCATCAACTGTTAGTTGCGTTCTATTGCAACTGTGAAGATCAACTGGAAAGTATTTTAAGTCAAATAATATTTTTATTTTGAGTAACTGGATTCTTGTACTAAGCTGTGTATTCAATTATATGTATGAACTAAAAGGATCTGTTTTTAGCCTTAACTTATAAAGGTGTCAACTGTATGCACTCAGTTGTGGACGGTCTGTTGATAAGAGGACCAGATAGTGAAAATCACTAAGCTTGAGGAATAGAACGTTGGTGGAGTGGACTAGGGGCTTTCTGTTCCCTAAACCACTATACATCTTTGCATTCTTTAAATTTTTATTTTCTGCTGCATAAACAACCTGATAAAGACAAAAGGATAGACTCAATATTCATCACGATTTGTGAATAATTTTTAAAAGACACAATTCACCCCCCCCCCCCTCTTTTGCGTATTTGGTATAAATAGATCCAACAATTGGTATCATAGGAGGATATTTTGTCAAACCTATAACAATTTGAAAGTTTTTGGATTATACAGATCACAATGGACGATACACAAGAGGGTGTGTCAATGGTTCAAGCTCCCTACTTCAATGGTAAAAATTATAGATGCTAGATATCAAGGATGATCATTTACTTAAAGAAACTTAGATATAAAGTCTACTCGAAAATTCTAACTCCCTATGTGATTCCAGAGAAACCTAAAACAAGGAGTGGTGATACAGAAGCAGATTACAACATAAAATAGAAATCTATGAATGCAATCATATGTGGTCTTGGAATAGAAGAATTCAACAGAGTATTTCAGTGCCTGACTACTTATGAAATGTTTCAGACAATTTTAGTTGATTATGAAGGAAATCATAATGTCAGACAGATGAGGTATGCCACAGCTAAATTGAAATTCTACACATTCATAATGATTTAAGGAGAAAGAATCACCCAGATGAATGGAAGGACTATAGAAATTGTTAATAACACCACTGCCTTGGTAGATCCTATCAAACAAGAAGATCAAGCCCTGAAAGTACTGATTGTACTACCACCTAGATGGAATGGGATATGAGTGGCTATTAGACAATCATCACCAGTCAAAGATCTAACTATGAGATAATTAATTAGAACTCTGATTATGTATGAAGTTGAGATGAAAGATGAAGCAAATGAGAATAAATTCTTGATCAAGAGAGAAAATACTACTTTGAAAGTAACATCCCAAAAGAAGAGAAGAAAGATGAAGAAAGAAATCATATTGAAATTAGAGAATTCTGATTCATCTAATTCAGATATGGAACTGGCTCAGCTAGCTAGAAAGTTCAGTAAATTCTACAGAAAAAATAAGGGATTCAGAAAATCCTTCAAAAATGATGAAAAGGAAAAAGGAAATTCATATGCTATTAATGCAAGACGATGGGTCACATTAGACCTGATTGTCATCAATTAAAAGGAGAAAAGAAAAATAAATTTTTCAAAAACAATGATTATGAGCATAAAGATAAAATAGAAATGAAATTTGCTTGTAGTGTTTCTAAAGACTCCAACAACTCATCAAAGTCTTACTCAGAAAAGGAAGAATCAAATCTAAAAGAAAATATGTGCTTTATGGAAGAAACTGATGAGGTACATCTTATTACTCATCTGATTCTGATTCTAGTTCTAGTTGTTCAAATAATAAACTTGAATCCTACTATAACATGCTGGAAGAAAAATATGATTCCTTATTTAAGAAACATAAATCACTAAAAAATATTCACACTTCTATTTTTGTAGAAAGATACACTCTGCTAAAACAACATCAAGAGTTAATTGAAAAATATAACTCATCAAACATAAATTGTAAAGATAATGAAACTAAGATAAAAACATTTCAAACAGTAGTATAAACATACAAAAATGCAACTCTTGTTTTTACAAAAGGAGAAAATACACTAAATGAAATCCTTGGAAATAATGTGATTAAAAAGGAAAGATATAGAATAGATAGAAAAGGTGAGAAACCCAAACTATATAAAAACTATTTTGTTCTAAGTACAAAAGGTAAAATTTGTAACTACTGTGGAAAAAAAGGTCACGTATCTAAAAACTATTATTTAAGGCAACTGTAAATAAGTGGGATTAAGAAATCCTTTGTTGCAAATAGTTTATATGATTCTATTGATTATAGAAAAACAAAGCAATTCTGTATTCCTAGGACTTTTCTGGCTAACACTGCTTGACCCAAAAAAATATGGGTACCAAAACAAACCTTTGTTTAAATGCCATTGCAAGAAGAAGGTCACAGAATCCGAACTAAAATATGGTATATGGATAGTGGATGCTCCAGTCATATGAGTGAGAATTCATTGAACTTTAAAACATTAACTCAAAAGGATAGAGGATTAGTCTCATTTGGTGATAATTCCAAAGATAAAATTATTGGCATTGAAACTTTTGGATATCCCGAATGTGTCTCAATTAATAAAGTACTCTATGTACAAGGATTGAAACACAACCTGATAAGTATCTCTCGACTCTGTGATAATGCTTACTTTGTTTATTTTTCTAACAACTGTTTTTATGTTTTTAAAGAAAAAATTCTTAAATATAGAGCACCCAAAACTAATAATGTTTATTCCCTAGACTTAAATTTCTCGTGTAAACAAAATGTAAACTGCTTAACTGCTAAGATAAATGAATCTTGGATATGGAATAGAAGACTTAGACATTGCAATTTATATGCTTTACATATGTTATCCAAGAGACAATTAGTTTATGATTTTCCTTATCTCAAATTTTAAAGTGATAAATTCTGTGATGTATGTCAACTTGGAAAGCAGCACAAATCATCCTTCAAATCTGTTAACAAAATTACTGCATCTAAACCTCTAGAACTTATCCATATGGATCTGTTTGGACCTTCAATAATAGCAAGCTTGGCTGGTAAATTAAATGTATATGTTTTAGTTGATGATTATTCTAGATTTACGTAGATTTAATTTCTAAAATATAAAAATAAAGCTTTTACTATATTTGAAAGTTTTTGCAAAGCTATCCAAAATGAAAAAGGTTTTTAAATAATTTCATTAAGAAGTGATCATAGTGGAGAATTTGAGAATCTGTAATTTAATTCCTTTTTCTCAAATATAGGTATTAAACACACCTTCACTGGACCAAGAACACCTCAACAAAATGGAATTGTTGAAAGAAAAAATAGGACTATTCAAGAAATGTCTAGGACTATACTAAATGAGTACAATCTTCCTACTTATTTATGGGTAGAATCTGTAAGTATAGCCTATTGTATAATGAATAGATTTTTAATCAGAACAATTTTTAAAAAGACACCCTATGAACTTTGGAATAACAGAAAACCTAAAGTGAATTAATTTAAAGTTTTTGGATCCAAGGTTTACACCTTATACACCAAGGACAATCTTGATAAGTTTTATCTGAAATCTGATGAAGGAATTTTATTAGGATATCCTGCTACTTCCAAAGCTTATAGTGTTTTTAATAAAAATTCAAGGATTGTTGAACAATCAGTTCATGTAAAATTTGATGAATCTGATCCCTTTGAGAAAAGGAAAGACCAAATTGATGAATCTCACTCTAATTATAACATGAGACTTGAGAACTTAAAATATGATTTTGAAAAATATTTAAATGAAATTAATTCCAGTTTAGAAGAACATGACATTGAAGAACCCAATAGTGTACTACCTAGACAATCTAGAACCCTAAAGAATCACCCTTTAGAAACTGTTATAGGAGACCTAGACACTGGAATAAAAACTAGAAAAAATGTAGGAAATCCTGTTGAATTCTCTACCTTTCTATCCCAATTAGAACCTAATACATTAGAATAATCCTTAGTTGATGAAAATTGGATAATAGAAATGAAAAAAGAACTAAACTAGTTTAAGAGAAATGAAGTTTGAAATTTAGTTGAAAGACCTTAGAAATATCCAGATATAGGAACTAAAGGTCTTTAGAAATAAACAACATCATCAAGGAATAATAACAAGAAATAAAGAAAGACTAATAGTTAAAGGATATAATCAGGAAGAAGGTATATATTATGATGAGACCTTTGCACTAGTAGATATATTAGAAGCTATTAGAATCCTTTTAGCCTATGCTTATCATATGAAATTTAAATTATTTTATATGGATGTTAAGTGTTCATTTTTATATGGTTACTTATTGGAGGAAGTTTATGTTTAGAAACCTCCTAGTTTTGAAAATTCACAAAGACAAGATTTTGTTTCTAAACTTACTAAATCTCTTTATGGCCTTAAACAAGAACCTAGAGCTTGGTATAAAATATTAAGTTCTTTTCTTTTGAAAAATGGTTTTACAATTTGGATGGATGATCCAACATTATTTAAGAAAATTTTTAACTCTAATATTTTATTGGTTTAAATTTATATTGATGATGTAATTTTTGGTTCAACAAACAAAAAAATTGTTATGAGTTTTCAAATTTAATACAAAAATAATTTAAAAAGAGTATGATGGGAGAATTAAATTTCTTTTTAGGAATTCAAATTTATCAAAATTATTTTGGAAATGTTTTAAATTAAAGAAAATTCATTACTGATTTACTAATGAAATTTGAACTTGAAAACAGCAAGACATATACAACTCCTATGTGTACTAATATAAAACTTGATTTGGATGAAACTGGAAAATCAGTTGAAAACAAGTTATATAGAGGTATGATTGGTAGTTTATTATATTTTAATTCCAGTAGGCCAGATATAATGTATTCAGTATGTCTTTATACTAGATTTCAATCTGATCCTAAAGAATCTCACTTAAATGATGTCAAAATAATTTTTAGTTATTTAAAAGGAACTGTTTTTTAATATCTTCCCTATCAAAAAGCATCTGATTTTAATTTAATTTCATATTTAGATGCTGACTTTGGAATTTTTAGATTATATAGAAAAAGGACCTCAGGGACTTATCACTTTTTAGGAAAATCTCTAGTATCATGGTCTAGTAAGAAATAACACTCAGTTTCCCTATCAACAGCCGAGGCAGAATATGTATCTACAGGAAGTTGATGTGTACAGGTTTTGTGGATGAAAAACACTCTTATGGACTTTGGAATAAATTTTAATAACACAACTATTTTATTTGATAATACAAGTGCTGTAAATATTTCAAAAAACCCTATTAATCATTCTAGAACTAAGCATATTGTTATCAGACATCAGTTTCTAAGAGATCATGTTCTTAAAAAGAATATATTCTTAAAAAATTTAAGTACTAAAATTCAATTAGCTGGTATTTTTACTAAACCACTTCCCACTGTGAGGTTTTATTTTATTAAGGGGGAGCTAGGTTTGTTTAATTTTAATTTTTACGAGTTTATTTTTTTATCTTCACTATCTGAAATAATTTAATTATTTTTTTTAGAATAATTTACAATTTCATTTGTATTTTTTTCTACGTGCATTTTATTTTATTTAAATAATGTAATGATTATTATGTAAGTAAATGACACGGGAATCAAGGATGTCAGAAACAGTTTCAAATTCCAAACTGGTTTATTTTCTCAAAACCTTTCAAAACACTAAAAACCCTTATTGCCTTCATCTACCTTTAGCTAAACCTTAAAAACCCTAAACCTTTGAGACTGCAGAACTTTGAAACAGATATAACCAAGACATAGAGAATCGAGGAAAGGGAAGATAGTAATTCTAAGAATCAGCGCACGGTAGGAAGAAAGATTCTACAGGGAAAACTAATCGACCTAGAATGGTTGTATCAAATGGATCTCATGCTGCGGAAAGCCTTTGCTTTTCAGAATCTCGAGAAAACTTTCAGTGGATAAAATATAGAGTTTCTATATGTGGTAGAGCTTCAACACTTTTTCAAATCCATTCAGTTTTGTCTTGGAGATATATAAGACACCATATTTTCAAAAATTGAAGATCAGGATTTTTAAATTTCATCTTTAGAAATAACTAGAATCTTAAACTGCCCTCATTATGGAGTTTATCATTTCGACTAAAAGAATATTGGATATGATGAACATAAGTCAGAGGAAATTATGTCATTTTTATTTAGATCTGCAAGTATAATAAAAATGTTAGTAAAGGATCTGGAACCTGATCAGAAGATTCTTGCTAAGTTTATGAGAATAGTTATTGCACCTCGGATGTTAGAGATGGAGAATATTTTGTTTCCTGACATGTACATAAAGTTTTTTCTTATGGGTGAAATCAAGTTCAATTTTCTGAGATATATGGTAAGATATCTCAACTACTGTTGTCAACCAGAGGCTATAATGAACTTATATTCCTATAGAAGGTTCATTTCAAAATTAATTTTTAAGTATAATATGGTGATATTAATATATTACAGAGTAAGATTCTATCAAAGAAATATTTTCAATGTTGAAACTCTAAGGAATATTGGCTTCTTCTGGAGTAATGTGAAAGGCAAGCTTATGCCTGTTGGAGCTGAAGAAGACCAGGACTCGGCTCAGGGGGAGAAAACTGCTAAGTCTAATGAAGGAATGTCTAAATCAAGAGCAAGTGGAACCTCAAGAAGACTGAGATTTGAAGCATTTGATCCACCTGCTGATGAGGAAAGTCGAGAATGACTTTAGAAGGAAAGACATCGAGTGGCTCCAACTTCTGAGGAGCATGTTCAAGCAACTGCTGATGCAACTGAACCTCTTCTGAGCTACAAATTTATTAGAGAACCTGCAGTACAACAAATTGAACAACCAATAGTTTCCCAGATTGAGGTGACTACTCAAGTAGAAAAATAAATTGTGCCTCAAACTGTTGAAAATCCTGAAGAAGTTGAAGTGGCTAGACCTGAATATGCTCAAACTGTCCAGCCTACTGAGATTGCTCAAGAGGAACCTATATTAGAGGATCCAGTCTTGGAGGAACTCAATGAAGAAGATCCTCAGGAAGACAAACAGAATACTGATGTAAATTTAGAAGAGAATCCTTCTAACATTCATACTAAAGTTATTAATGAAAATTTTTCTATGGATGAGTGATTTCATGACTGAGGAAAAATCTGTTGAGAAACCAGCATAGAAGGCTACAGATCAGAGATCTGATGCCCAATATTTGCCTTTAGCTTTATTAAATCAATTTGAGAATCACGCACAGGGTGTCTCTGATTCTGATAATGATCATGTGGAGGAGTTAATCTGAAAATTTAATAAAGTTCAATCCGAAAATTCTTCCTTTAGAAGAGCATTAGAAAAGGAGAGACAAAAATTTCAAAACTTGAAAGATAGTTCAGTTTTAAAAATGGAAGTGGGAGTTTTTAAGAAGGAAATGTTAACTGAAGTTAGAAAACTGAAATATGAAATGGTAATGAAGTCATATTTGGCAGATTTTAAGATTTTCATGGAGTAACAGTTTGCAACTATCAGAGACAGTCAACTAGGTACCTCAAGTACTTCACCTGATATGATAAGTAGATTTCAGGCCATTATAGTAGTAATAAGAAATATGAATGATAGATTTTAAGGACTTATAGTGTAACGGTCATCTATTATCTATTCTGTTGGATAATCAAAAGCATATTGTTGGCCAGCTTACCTCAGATGAACCAGGGGTCAGAGTTCTATTTAACAGATTCCCAGAGAAGCCTAATCAGTTTATAGAGAAGGAATAGAGGTTAAATGAGTTTTTTAGAGTCAATTTGATAGAAGATATCCATCTGAATTAGGAAGGAAGGGATCTCATATTCTAGTTAGGCGATGGACTAATGAAAAGGTTGCGACTGCAGATGTCAGAGCTCAAGGAAGTCATTCATAGGTGCTAAAACCTATTTCCCAAACTTTTTTATCCAAAACTTGATTCTCATTTTCATTACTGTACATGTAAATATATTTTCAATAAAAATATACTTGCATCTCATTTTCATATGTTTTGATTTTTTTTTTACCATATTGTCTATGTTAAAATGCCAGTAATCCAATTACAAATATTGATAAACAGTGTATCATAGCATTTAGTTAAGTTCAGTGCTACATTAAAATGTGTTATATTTCTTATTCTATTATTCTTTTTTATATCACAAAAAGGGAGAGGAATATCGATAAACACAACATATTTTTTTTATATAAATATTTTACTCAGAGGGAGAAAAGACAACATTTCATTTTAAGGGGAGAAATTTCTAAAAGTTTTTTCTAAGGAAATTTTTTTGGATAAACACAAAATTTTATTTTCTTTATTAATATACTTTATAAAGGGGGGAATGTAAAAATTAAGAAATAATTTTGTTAAAATAAAATATTGTTTTTATCTTTTCAAAATTATAAATATATACAATTAATTTTTTAAGATAATTTCATTGGTTATTTCATGGATTTCATGATCATCAAAAAGGGGGAGATTATTGAGTAAGTGTTTTCTTAGAAAAACTCTATTTTATTAAGGGGAGATTGTTGAGAACAATACTTTATCTCTTTATGATGATTTTTATGTTCACAAATACCCTTATTTGTTATTCTAATGATTTTACTTTGAGTATATTTCAGTAAATTAATATTCTTTATTTCTCTATTTTGGAATAATATTAAAGCGTTTAATCTACATGAAATATTTGAAAAAGTTTTCAAAAATCATTTTAGAGTGTTCTAGAAACACTGTTCATGCTCTACATGTTCGGAAATCACTTTCACGTATTCTGGAAACATTGTTCATACACTACGTTGAGGAGCATAGCATAAGGATGGAATCTGTCGTTTACTTTACATAATATCTAAAAATTATGGTTAAGTAACCATATGTTATAGACAAAAATATGGAATAATAATCCTATGTTTGTAAGGAACCTTACGTTTGGGATATCAGAAAAGTATAGAAGAAGAACCCCAAGTTAGTATGGAACATTATGTTTGTTTCTCAAAAGTATGGTTCATCAACCTTACTTTTGAAAACATCCTTACGTTTTATCAAAATTATGGATCATATACCTTATGTTTAGAAGATTATAAAAGTATGGATCATCAACCTTACTTTTATAATGAACCTTACAGATCATGTATCTTATGTTTTTCTAAAAAATAAAGTATGGATATTGTACAGTATGTTTGAGAGTTGAAGAGAAAAGTATGGTTTATCAACCTTACATTTTGAACCTTACATTATCAACCTTACGTTTTGAACCTTATGTTGTGAACCTTAAATTCAGAGAAAGAATGATATGCATTTCAACCCTACGTTTGGCGTCAGAGATTTAAATTACGACTTTATTGATCAACGATCTTTATGTAGATTATTAGGCTAATTTCAAGCCAAATTCAAAGCCCGATTTTAAATCATGTGTTTGACGAATTCAAAGATATTTATTTTTTATTCAAAGGATCAATTTAGGAGGAGATTTTCATGCCTAATATTTAGGGGAGTTACGACTTCTCTGTTATTCAAACATTTGAATATCGCGATTCTAATGGAGACTTTTGTGGATCTAGTTTTTTTAAGGAAAACACTCTTCATTATTATATATATATCTATGATATTTTTTACTACAAAGTGAGGAATAATCATCAAGAAAATATATAACAATCTCTTTAGTTCTTCACAACTACAGTTTTACAGAGTCATTTGAGATTTACTAATCTGTTGTTACAAGGAACCACAAACTCTGTCTTTTCTAAAGAAGAATAAATATGTTGAAGATTCATTGATTCTACATCGATTATATATTATGAATATAATATTTTTTAAGTTAATAAATTCATTTCATGATCTACTACAACTAGATCGGCTCAGAACAACTTCTACCTAAAGATTAATCTTTCTGAAGATGACGATCCATCAATTGTCAGTTGCATGTTGTTGCAACTATGAAGATCGACTAAAAAGTATTTTAAGTCAAATACTATTTTTATTTTGAGTAATTGGATTCTCATACTAAGATATGTATTTGGTTCTTTTTATGAACCATAAGGATTTGTTTTTAGCCTTAACTTGTAAAGGTGTCAACTGGCTATACTCAGTTGTGGACGGTTTGTTGATAAGAGGACCAGATAGTGAAAATCACCAAGCTCGTGGAGTAGAGTGTTGGTGGAGTCGACTAGGGTAATTCTGTTCCCTGAACCACTATACATATTTGCATTCTTTAACTGTTTATTTTCTAATTCACAAACAAACTATTAAATACAAAAGGACAGACTTGGGCTTCATCACGATTCGTGAAGAATTTGTAAAAGACAGAATTCACCCCCCCCCCCCTCTTGTGCGTATTTGGTATAACCCGATCCAACAGCCCTTAGTGGTGAACCAAGTAAAATTGTTGTGTCATTGCTTTGCATGTGATTGTTTATTTTCTACACTTCCTCTTCAGACGGTTTTAACAGGTTCCTACCAACGTGGGAAAAATATAGATCATTTTAAAAGAAAAATTTGACACCCTAATTCACCCCTCCCCTCTCTGGGTGTTCTGGGGTCCTTCACTATGTGGACCACATAGTAGTATGTGGTGAAATTTGTACTGCATCGTAGTTTTGGGTATTTCATATTAGTAGGTTTAGCGGATATTTTTTTCTATATTGATACCCTTAATCAGATGATTAAGTTAGATATAATTACATTATCAAATATCGCCTCTTTGAAGAGAATTCCAAAAATTCTAAAGTGGTTTTCGAGGGAGGATTTCGTGAAGGGTGATGTAGTTCATAGGAATAATTCCACAAAATGAATTTTTTGGGGATCTACAACTCACAAAGGAAGATGGTATGTGAAAGAGGGATGGTCCATAGAAGGAATGGTGGTCCAAAAAAGTATAGGTAGTCTGTAGAAGTAGAGGTGGTCTGTAGAAGCAAGGGCAGTTCGTGGAAGAAGGGTTGGTCTATGAAGGTATAGGAGGTCCACATAAGGAAAGGTCATCTGTGAAGGAGGTCCGGTCTATGGAATAAGAGTCTTCCCATAAAGTATGGAAGGTAAATGGAGGAAGAAGGAAGTTTATGAAGGGACTAAAATATTTTGCGAAAGAAATTTCTACAAAATAACAGTACGCAAAAAAGTGTATTTCATATACAGGTCAAAGTGGGACTTCAATAGAGAATCTACCTACAATTTAGAATTTGTGCATTTCTAAAAATTAAGGGACCTACAATTCCATAAACTATGGTTGAATATCTTCCAAGAGAAGTGAGAAAAAGAAGAGGAATACGGTGATCCTTTCCACCAACAGTGATCTAGAGAAAGAGACTCAGGGTGTAACCCTTGGAAAAGTAGTGAGATAACAATTAACCTTGTAATGGAAGTGAGACTAGTCATAGAAGTAATCTATCCTGAACCATGTATTATAATTGATCCTTAGAGGATTTGGTACATCAGTACATTGTCAGTGTATGCTCCTTGTATGTAGCTTAGTGAGGGTGAACCAAGTAAAAATTTGTGTTTATGTGTGCTTTCTTTCCTGCTTTACTTTCTATGCATCATCATCAGATAAAGTTAGAAAGGGTTAGATAAATATAATCACTAAAGATAAAATGAATTGACCCTTATAATAAAGAGGTCAAGATCTATAGGAGTGGGAATAATTTCAAAAATAATATCCATAACCTAATTCACCCCCCCCCCTCTTAGGGTATCTAAGCCCCTTTTGGACCTAACAATTGGTATCAGAGTATTGGTTTCTTTTATCATATTTTTTTCTCTTACTTGGTTCAGTCAACTATTGAAGTTAAAGTTTTAGTTTTCTACTATATCGGTGTTCCATGGAAAAGGGAAGAACTTAAAAATAATAAGAAGTATGGTGGCATTCCTCAGTGTAGAAGTGTCTATGGAAAGTGTGTGATTCATTTTAAGGAAATAAGTAGTGATCAGAATAATTATTTGGATAAATCATACAATGAAAATAACTACTCATTCAATGATGTTGTAGGAATGAGTGAATAACCTGATATTCCAAGTGATGTTGGAACTACTAATGATGAATAAATTCCAAGAAGGATACTAGTAGATATTTTCAACATGACAAAAAAATTGGATCATACCTTAAAAGAGGAAAATAAATCTCAAGATATTCAGATACAAGTACTAGAAATTGAGGTCAACAAGCTAAAAAGATTAAATCAAAATATTAATGATGTGGCTACTGATTTGAGGAAGAAGAATGATTCCCAAGCTGAGGAACTGAAAGATATGTCTAAAAATATAGAAAAAATAAAATTTTATAATAAGGGTAAGAATCTAAACTCAAAAGATATTCATAATCTATAAGTCAGAAATGATGATCGTGCTAGACATCGATCTGAACTATTTTAGGAGAACCAAAGACTACAGAAGAAGAATGTATACTATAATGATTTTGTTTCCTAGAAATATTCTAAAATAAAGAATCAAGTTGTCATAATAGATAAGATGACATGAGAATTGGAAGATGAGATGAATAGTGGGAAGAATCTCAAAAGATAACTTAATTCTCAAATTGAATCAAGGGATATGATGATTCAACAATTAAGAGAGAAGCTAGAATCATTCAAGAAATAAGTGGAGAAATCTAATTCCAAAGGAAATCCAAAATTGAAGGATTCTTTGCACTTACTATTTTATTATCCTACGGTAGATGATAATGAATTGAAAAGTAAATATGCTACTTCATAGGTGAAACATGAAAGGATTGTATCATCCCAAAGGCTATCCAGTTTGGAAAAACTGGTATTGGATATGATCATCCCTCTCCCGTGGATGATAGGAAGAGAGTAGTGAATTGTTCTAGAAATATTAAAAACCTAATAGGTGTTAAAGATAGAACTAAAAGGATTTTATAGGAAGTAATGAAATCATGTGCTACTTATATGGGATGCATGGTCATACTTCAAGTTTTTTTTGAAGATTTCGACAATATTTCAAATTGTGAAGGAATAAATATTTCTAAATCTGAGAATAATCAGAAGATTTTTAAAGAGTATAAAATGAACCCTTCTCAAAATAAAGCATCAATCATGTGTTATTATTATGGAATATAGGGACACACTATGAGTATGTGTAAAGAAACATGAGGAATCAATACCAGAATAGGAATACCTCTGGATGAATCGATATCTCATCCAAGACATGATGACATGATGTATGTCTTTAATTGTAGATGTTTTATTTGTTCTAATCATGGGAATTTGGAAAGACATTTCAGTAGGAATAATGAAGTAAAGAAAAAAGGTGTCCAAAAGGAGATCCCCAACACTAGAAGTGTATAAAAAAATCCTATATTGGAAGACAACATGATAAGCTAAAAAATAGGTTTACAGCCTCAGGGGAATCACAAGGATTTCAATGAAAGGTGTATCAATCACCTCATCTATTACACTCACAATAACTCTCTTGGAAGAAATTTGAATGAAACTAGATGAAAAATGGAGGATATTCTCCAATTCTGATTAAGAAGAATGTAAATTTAGTGGAATACTCGACCATAAAAAGAAAGGTTGGTGTGACTTGGATAACTAATTAAAGAAAAATGAATAAAGAATGAATCGAAAAATTCACATGTCATGACACATGGAGAGAACTTAATGCAAGATAAATAGTCCTCTAGTAGATTAAGAAGCAAGATCAGATGACCAGTGGAAATATTACTACTCAAATAAATAGTCATAAAAAATGGAATATCGGCAAAGCATCAATGAAGGAAATTTCTACAGATGGGTTTAAATCCAAGATTGTGAAAAGGGACAAGCCTATAGAATGTAAATATTATAATAATACTCATCATTTGGCTAAATAATGTTTAGTCATATGGCTAGAATAGTTGAATTTGGTTGGGTACTTAAAACAAGAACAAAAACAATGCAGTGCTTTGTAAGAAAGTATCAAAGGGTTGATCCATCAGGATCGACCATGATCCTATTCTTGAGGATTATAGAGTTACCCCTCTTCCTATGAATTAAATTTTTCTAATATATACTATAATTTTTGTAAGACTTAGGGGGAGATACAATCCATGGTGTGTGTGTGGTGAAAGGGAATGAGTTCATAAGTTGAATGGGGATACATGTGAAGAGAATAATCTGAACAGTTGAAATTCACATATGATATGAGATTCAACAAGTGATGTTACACAATAATTATATTTCTTTAAACTTTATCTAAAGGTTGTGTGCTATGGAAAAATAAGATGGTGTGATGAATAGTCTTATTTGAAATTGAAGAGATATCAAAGATATACATGGATGATCTAGTGTTTCCAAGTTGCATTGAATATGTAACCATTGGTATCATGCCCCAGTTTAGGTTTTAGTTGTCCAATGAGAGAAGACATATTGTTGGAGAAGTACCAACATTCATGTATTTTAGGATTATCTATTTTTTCAAAAAATATGGTATCATCTAACTATTTTCAAGATACCAAGAAGCTTTGAGATAATATCAACAATGTTTCAACAAGATGGGAAAAGTAGTTGAAATTAATGATGTCACTACAGTAGAGAATTAAAAGAATATTCAACAACATAATGACTAGTTGTTTGATGAAAGTGATGATGAGATAACAGCTCAGGGGAACTTCTAGTTCTTAAGGCTCATTCTAAATAAGATTTATATAATGAAAAGTATGAACATAAAACAGTATCTGTAAAAATACCTAAGAGTGGGTCCAAAATTGATAAACATAACATAACTGATGATCAGACAGTGCCATTGCAGACAAGGAGGATAAATACTCTACATCAAGAATCATTTATATCTCAGTTAAATCCTAAATGTTTTGATGAAGCAAATTTAGATGATAATTGGTTTCAATTTATGAATGAATAGCTTGAGCAAATTGAGAAGAATCGGACATGGGAGACTGTTTTGAGGCCAACATATAAGAATTTCATTGGGACCAAATGGGTCTTTTGTAAAAAGATGAATGAAGATGACATAGTGATTTGAAAAAAAGAATGGTTAGTGTGAAAATGGTACTTTGAGAGAGAGGGTATCAATGTTGATGAAAAGTTTTCACCTGTTATAAGGATAGAGACAATCTTACTATTCTTGGCCATATTAGTGAAAAGAAGGTTCAATGTTTTCAATATTTATGTCAATTCAACATTTCTGAATGGAGTTATGGAATAAGAAGTTTATATTAAGTATCTAGATGTTTTTATCATTAATAAAGATGATAACAGAGTTTTTAGGATGAATATGGAACTTTGTGGGTTGATGTAAGAACTAAGAGAAAGGTATTCAAGACTAGATTGTTTTTAATGAAGCTCAATTTTCATCATGGTGTATTTTATTACAATATATATGTCAAGAATGATAGTAATCAAAGGATTATGGTGATGGTATATATTGATGACATAATATTTGGTGGATCATATGAAGCGTAGTGAAATCAATTCACAGAATTCATGAAAAATTATTTCAAAATGTCAATGATTGGTGAACTAGCATTTTTACTTGGTTTAAATGTGAAATAAGGAATGAATGGCACATTAATGTATTAATCTAAATATGCCAAGGAGGTTTTAATAAGATTTTCAATAGATAATTCCAATGATATGAAGACTCTGGCGGATACCTAGATGAAACTATCATGAGATGATGAAGGTAATGCATTAAATGTGATAGAATACATGAAAATCATTTACAATTTATTATACTTAACATTGAAAAGACCTGATATTGTTTTTGAAACATGTGAAGCAGCATGGTATAAAATTAATCCCAAGGATTCTCACTTACTTACAGTGAAAATAATACTTTGGTATATCAAGGGAATGGTGTATTTCAGATTTTTGTACAATGAAAACTACGCACAAAAGTTATTTGTCTATACAGATGCGGATTGGTCCAGTTCAGCAGATGAGAGAAGATCAACATCAGTTGGTGAATTCTATCTTGGTGGATTGTGTACTTCTTGTCTAAGAAATAAAAAATATTGAATTTCATTAAGCACTGTAGAATCTGAATATATTATGGATACTAAATTGTACATATAGTTATTGTGGATGAAGAAGTAGCTTGATGATATGGGAGTTGAAGTAAAGTATCTGATCAGAATTCATTTTGATAATTTAAGTGTTGTAAATCTTAGAAAAAATCTATTCCATCAATCAAGGAAAAAATGCATTGAAATCAAGTATCATTTTATTAAGGAGTAGGTGGATCAAGGTCTTGTGAAGTTGGAGCATGTTCCTACAAAACTACAAGTTGAAGACATTTTTATAATGGCCTTAGCCAAAGAATCATTTTAAAGGCATCGACTAGATCTGGAAGTCCATTTGACTCCCCACACTTGAAAAAGTGTGGATGTGGGACCCCCTCTCCCTGAGGTATGGTGTGTTTTTCCCTAAAGTGATAATCTGTGTTATTTACCCGATTTTAGATCATAAAAAAGTGACCTTCAGGTTTGTTGATAAAGGGGGGAAATTGTGGATATCAAAGGGGAAAATGTATTAATAAAGATAGGGGAGAAGCTACAAGGTAGAGCAGTGGGATGGGGGGAGTTGAAGTTTCTAGGTTCTGTATTGAGATATAGGGATTTTTAAATCTAATGGTTCTAAAGGTGGTCGATGAAATATTATATATCATGAAAAATGAGGCTTGTGATGAAAGAAGATGAGTGGTTTTTTTAATGGAGTAATTCATCGATGAAATTTTCATTATACTCTTATTTCTCATGATGATCATGGATCATGTGTACTTAGAGTGTGTGTTGAGTAAATCTTTTATCGCCATTTGAATCGCAAGTAGTGAATGCTGGAAGATGTTTGAGGAATCTTTAACAATGTATCAAATTATGAAGATTTGTCAACAAACTCAAAGGGGGATTGTTTAGAAAAAATACCTCAAGGTGACCTCTTGGTGGTTGGAATCCTCTTGATGTTTTTGGTGTGATTTCATTTTTTTAAAGATTTAGATGACGGTGAATCAGTGTGGTTGTTGTTGCTAAATCTGGTTTTTAAAGTGGTGTAGTTTCCTAGTGTTTTCCAAATTTTTGGGCCTCAAAATCAGGAGTTTGTTTTTAGAAAAGGAAGTTCTTACAAAAATGGTTTCAAGGTTTTCATACCGCGAACCACAATTCATGGACCACAAAGGAGGTATACGGAATGATGAAGGAAAATTGGAAAAGGTAGGATTTCTACATAGTAGTGCTATGTGGACCACGGAGGATGCTACATGGACCACAAATGAAAAATAGTTTGTGGGAGGATTGGAGTCCATGGAAAGCTTAAAGTTTGTAGGATGGATCATCATTTTCAGAATGAGGTAGTAATTTTTGGAGCTGCAAAGGGTTTTTGTTCATGGAAGACATTGACCACCACAAAGGATCAGGGAGAAATGTGTTATGCAGACCGCATAGCAGTACACTGTGAAGGTTGTACCACATCAAAGTTTTGGGTATTTTAGATTAGTGGGTTTTGTGAATCTATTTTCCTATATAAATACCCCAAATAAAATTATTAAGTTATAGTGAATTACATTATAAAAGATCATCACTCTAGGGAGAATTCAACAAAGTATGAAGTTGTTCATGAGGGAGGATTATACAAAGGGTTAAGTAGTTCACAAGAACAATTATATAAAAGGAGTTTTGAGGCACTCTACAGCTCACAAAGGAAGAAGATCCATAGAAGAGGTAAGATCCATGGAAGGAAATGTGGTCCTTGAAAGTAAAGGTAGTTCGTAGAAGTATAGGTGGCCCGTGAAAGAAAGGGCAGTCCGTGGGAGAAAAGGAAGTATGCGGAAGAAGGGTTGGTTCACAGAAGCAGAGGCAGTCCGTAGAAGGAAAGTTCATCTATAAAGGAGCGACGGTCCACATAAGAAGATTATATCCAAAAAGTAGGGATGGACCATAGAAGAAGAAAAAAGTTCATAAAGGGACTAAAACAGTTCGCATAAGCTATTTCCACAAACTAGAAGTACACAGAAAAGTGTATTCTGTCTACAGATGAAAGCGAGACTTCAATAGAGAATCTACCTATAATTTAGGATGTGTGAATTCATTAAAATGAAGGGATATATAAGTACATAAACTATGGGTGAATCCATTCCAAGATTAGTGATCAAAGGAAGAGGAGGACAATAATCATTTCCACCAGTAGTGAGCCAGAGAAATAGACTCAGGGAGTGACCCTTGGGAAAGAAGTGAGCTGACCCTAAGCCTTGTAAAGGTAGTGATCATGGTAATATAAGTGATCTAGATGAAACTATATATTAGAAGTGTGCCTTAGTGTATTTTTTACATCAGCACATTTTGTATACTCCTTGGGTTAGATAAATATAATCACTAAAGTGAAAATGAAGTGACTCTTATAATAAAGAGGTCAAGATCCAATGGGGTAGTAAGAATTTCAAAAATAATATCCATACCCAAATTCACCCCCCCCCCCTTAGGGTATCTAGGCCCCTTTTGGACCTAAAAATGTATAATTAATCATTTTAGGAGAGATAGAGTATGGAAAAGATTCCATATGCGTGAATGATTGGTTCAGTCATGTATGTTATGTTATATACTAGGATAGATGTCGCATACACCCTAATCATAATAAGAAGATATCAAGATGATATAGGTGACCTCTATCGGATGGAAATAAAAAATATCCTTAAGTACCTAAGTAATAATAAGGATATGTTCCAATTATATAGAGGATATGAGAAGTTAATCATCATGGTATATAAAAATACTACTTTCCAAAAAAGATGAAGATGATCTAAAATTGTAGTCAGGATACATCTTAACTCTCAAGGGGGGTTATGTGAGCTGGAATATCTCAAAGAAAGTAAACATTATGTCTTCTAAGGCAGCTAAATATGTGGTTTGGATACACAACTTTTTCTAAGATATTGACATGGTTCCTACTGGAAAAGACCATATCACTCTATATTGTGATAATACTATAATGGTGGCTCTCGAAAAGGAACCAAGGTCACATAATCAAATAAATTATATACTTCATGAAATATCATCTCTTGAGGGATTTTTCTTAGAGAGGTGATAATGCATTGAGAAGATTTTTCATGGAAGATAACATGGTGAAACCTTTAACTGAAGTCTTGACTTATTAGAAACATGATCATCATGTAAGATCTGGTAGACTAAAAGTCATTAGTAGTTGGATCTAGTCTAAGTGGAAGTATATTGGAGTTAGTGTTCTAGAACCAACTGTTTGTACTTTATATTGAATTTATAGTCAAATAAGTGGGTATAAATAAAATATCTTATTACATATCATTAATTATTTTATGTGAAATTATGTAATAATGTCCTAGAGTATTTTTTACATTGAAAAGGTCATAGTAGTTCCCCGCTATAATGAGAACAATGAAATTCTATGATGATATTCTTAAATATTATTTTATAGCCATATAAAATTCTATGATGGGACACATGGTATGTTGACTGTCTGGTTCCAGTACTCAAAATCATATGAGACTTTATCTCATTAAGTTCACACTTTGTAATCTCCAAGATGGGAGAATATGAGAACATACACTCCAGTAGGAATTTCACATGTGACATTCTTGGAAGACATCATTGAATCCTATGGATGAATCAAATTTAGAAATTTATACTAACTCTAACTACACTAACTATAAAGATTAGAGTAGTGGTGGGTGTGGGGTTGATCCCACATGGAAAACTATTATGAATAATCAATATCTTTGACTGTGTCATGATTTATTAAACTATAATTTACTAAAATAATTGATAAGTGTTATTGGATGGACTCAAAAAAGAAAATAAGGATGAAGAGAGGAAATTTGATATTGAAGTGTGATTTTCACAAAATTATTTCAATAATTACTTAAGAGATTGCATTATATTAAAATTAACAAGACTTCTTGAAGTATCTAACCTATCCTCTCATCATTATCTAAAAAAACTATGCCAGTTGACCCCTATCTCAAGGTACATCTATAAATGGATTAGGTGCATTATGTTTAATATTGAGGGGAAAAAAGAGAAGTTAAGTCATCTTTCACTTTCCACTTACCTAAATTAAATTAGGTTTTATTTCATAATTACCATCATTATTTCTAGGTAATTAGGGATTTTATAAAGATAAGTCTTATTTTAATACAAATTTATGAGTAGAATTCACATGTTGGAAAGAATTAAATCAATTGTTACCCATCCCTTTCCATCAACTCTAACATATTCCATAACACCTATCCACCCATAGTCAATATATTAATCATTTATGAATGAATTAGAATTTTTATAATAGGTATTGGAAAATAAAAAATATTATGTAAATGTGAGACCCTTACTTGAATTGAATAAAACAACCAATATAAAAGAAAAATTGTTACATACTAAAAAAAATAGACAACAAAAAACCCATGCTATGACAACTTGATAGTTGATGGTGATCTTATTCCTTCCACTCTCACTCTAGTTTCATGAATTTTTATTCTATTATATTGGGGAACCTCCCCCCCCCACCCTAGGGTGGGATAATTTAGCTCATTGAATCCATTTTCACAATAATTGTTTTTATCTATTTATAGAGTATTCTCATGCTTCTTCTTTGTTTTAAACATTCTTTTCCCTCCTATATTTTTCTCCACTTTACCCAGTCAATAGATCACCCTTTGATTATCCATTAAAAATATCTCATTATTTAATGAGAGAGGTTGGTAGTCTTCTATATAAATTTATTTATCTTTTTAATTTTCATGACTTAGCCAAATCTACCCTTGCTTCATGGAGTGTTTTTAACTCTTCAATGGCTTGTGATACCCCATGCGTATGGTCTTCTTAATAATCCAATGAATCTCTCTAATAGTTTGTGTGTATCCTAAAGATATCAAGTTTTAAAATTGAAGCATCAACAAACCCTATGGTGTGGATGTGTACCTATGTGGTGTAGCCTTTGTTACTTAATTTTTGCTCCTTAAATGGAAGGCATGGCTATAGCACAGTAGGTAAACCACAACCATAACCTCCTAAAATATTATCACTAATTCCATTATTGGCCTCTCCATGGTTTAGCCAAACCCTACATTGCATCCTTCTTTCTTCCAACTTTAGTCATAGAATAGTAGGTTTTCATGATGTCGCAACCTTCATCTTGGGTAGTATCAGCCACGACACAACCCTATTCATGACATCACTTCTCTATTTCTTTCACTATCAGGAAACAATGGATATAGCATAATTCTCACCCCATTATGTTGTCTACCTTCATCTACTCAAGCTCCAAGGTCACTACAACTAATATCCAAGGTTGTGGTGTAGTGATATTGTAAATTCCAATAGTGTCGATCACTTCATCATTTGTCCATGGTGGACCATGATGTAGTGGGTGGTGGTGAAAGTGTAGAACGGGTGGTTTGTATAGCGGTGGCCAAAATGTTGTGTTTTTTTTAGTATGAATAGTAACCATATGTAAGGCCATCCCACATAGAATATTTCCATGGTCTGTTGATTCTTTATAACCAATCCTTTCTCATAAGTGGCTATCAAGTCTGATGGGGGTCGAAGGACCCTTTTCACTATTGATGTTGTCTCGTGCTAATAAGATTATCCTCCTACCATCACATGTCCCCATTCTCATGCGTCGGTGTTATTTTCATTCATTTGTTCCATGATCGACCTCTAAATACCTTATTACACATGTTTTGTCCTTTCCTGTGCATGTATTGTCTGGTGGACCCTCTATGGGGATTCTATGTGGCTTACCTTCATGAGTTTAGTTCTAGCTATTTTTGGCCTATTTTTCACCTAAAAATGTATAAAAAATACTTAGAAAATTATAAATTCAAAATTAATGTATTTTATTTATATATATTTATTTTTTAAAAATGTAATTCTAAAATATAAATACACACAAAATATAATTATAAATTGAAAAAAGGGTAAAAACAAAAAAAACAAATGAAATTGACCAAAAAATTTAAAAATGTATGAATAAAATGTACTCATAAGCATTTTTTCATGTCATTGGGTATTTCTATCTATAGTAATTTTTAATGACCATAGGCTTTAAGATTTTTATTAATGCATGTCATAACTCACACACTTAGATGTGTTTTTATAAACTAGGATTACATATGTTCATGATGATATTGGGTATGTCGAGTGTGTCACTAATGATATGTTACTAATGAATAATTTGAGGAAGGATTTGTCCATTTCATATTTATAGAAGTTGATATATAATCCCTTTGATTGAAATGAAACAATTACATTAAATTTCATAGCCATGGTGTATATACGGGTTTATTTCAAATAGTAAATGAAAGACTTATCAAGCATATAGGTTGAAGGAATGGGTGTGAAATTTATATGATTAGATATTGTGACCAATGGATTATATTACACAATGAGTGTTTGTATATATTTATTATCCTTGTTACATATTTTATTGATTTATGGGTTCCTTGAGCTATTAATAGACAATAATCTTAGACTTTAGGTAAGTCTGCCTAATTCCACTAAGAAAGATCCCTAGATGGTCACACATAAAGTGTTTCCTTTGATCTCAGATAAATATTATTTTTATTTCATAATTGAAATAAATATTATTTTCTATACTAAGAATTAATATTTATTCAAGTTTTATTAATCGATCAAAAATATTAAATAAATATTCATTCATGAGGAAATTATTTAATTATATGAATATATAATATTTATTTATCTCTTCTTATTCACAAGGTAATAATTAATTAATTGTTAATTAATAAATAATTTATTTAATTATGTGAATATTAAATAAATATTTATTCTATAGAATGTGAATAGAATATTTATTTACTGAATGAATGAGTAATAATTTTTTAGATATTTATTCAAGAATTCAATAAATTTCAAGGAGGTCGAGTGGACCAGATTTTGTCTGGTGATAAATATTTATTTACCAAATTGTAAAATTAATATTTATCATTGTGTGGGGTAGAGTACACCATGAAATAAAATATTATTATTATTTTATTACATGGAATGGGTTTCATTTTGTTTTTAATATATTATTAAGGTCTTTTGTAATTAATTAAATAGTAAACCCTAACTCTAGGTCTATAAATGGACTACTATATCATTTTGGAAGAGGTTAATCATTGTGCACAACATTCCTATCAATTCACTCATCCTCATCTCTTCCTCTCAATACTGAGAAGAACAAGAGAGATTCCTTTAATCCCAAAGGAATGTGTAGTAATCAATATGAATAATTAAAGATGATTAATTGGTTACACTAGCACCCGATGTTGTTCAGAGATCAAAGGATCACATGTGGATCAACACTAGAGTGGCTCTTCTTTGGGTCCTCATGATGCAATGATGATACACCGATCGGGTTTTTCCAATAAAAATCATTAATAAAGAAAGATCTCAAAATCGAGGTAATATTTCTTTTTGTGATTTTAGATCCTCTCTATTGGTTCTAGTGAAATCAATTATCAATATTATTTGGAAAAACAATCGGTAGTCATGGCGTTCACAGCATATACATTAAAGATGTTATATTGAATCCAAAAAAAGATATGTTTTCCATAGTACCATTAGGAACTTTCATTGTGTCTAAAACTATCAAATCCTTCTAATAAATATTTATATATCACATATCAATCCTCCTTTAGAATAAAACATCCATGACCCATGCCTGATGCAACATAGTAGACCTCATACCTCTTGTTTGAATTAGGGATATAAATATTAGTTTGAAAGTGATTTTTTTCTCTAAATATTCAAATAATATATTAGACCAACCATCCCATATGAACCCCCAACCACATCATCAATGAGATCATAATTCCAAGCATAAAATATTTTTGGATGAATCTTCAATTATATCTTATGAGACACAAGAACCTTTGGATCTTAAATATGTTCTTTGGAACCTCCCATGGAATCATCACATCTACCATTTTAGGATCCATTAATATATTGACATCTTATTACACAGGCATATGATTGAAAATATAATAAGATATCTGGATAAAAAATATCACTTTGAGACCTTGATAAAAATATGATGCTCTGAATATGTCTCTAATACAATCCATGTGTGCTTTTTGTGATCTTCCTATGATCAAAAGTATAAAAAGATATCGTCAAAAAATAACATAACAAAAAAATATAGGTATCAATGTAAATTCATACTCATCAAAAACATAAACACATCTAATACATTTTCTAACACAAAAAACATCACTAAATACTCAAACTGGTCATACCAATTTTAAAAAAGTTGTCTTTGGAATATTCTTTGAATTTACTTTCATTGAAAACAATTTGAACACATGTATATATTTAAAACCCATATGGAACCCTTTATATTATATATTTAATCATTAATTCGTCAAAATTGTTAGAAAATTATATTTATAAGATAATTTAAATTTAAATAATTGACACATATATGCAATGTCTTATCACCCTTATTACTGAATATCACTATATTTCCCCATGAATAGGTACTATGTCATATAAATCATTTATCCTAAAGATATTATAATAGAGTATTCAACTCTTAGAGATATTTTGAATCTATATAGTATGGGAAAATTGATATAGGCCTTATCCTAAAGAAATTACTAATTACAAACTCAACTTCCCTAGCTAAAGAAAAATAAGAAAAATCCTTGGGTAATACATTAGAGAAGTGGTCTAAAATTGGAGGAAAATGAATTAATTAGCCACTCCATTGAATCCTAATAAAAAAATTGATTTTCTAAGAAGTGGTAGGTCCCATTTTTCATATTTAACATTTACTAACATTCATTTAGGTCCCAATCTTTGATAAAAATATAGGTAACCCCTTTAACTGAAGAACTATACACTCATCATCGATACTAGTCTATATGTACCTGAAACTGAGTTAAGTAATCTATACATAGGATCACATTTAAGTTCTCTATATCATAATCAAAATTAAAATTTTATTAAGGATCCAAAGTTTCACACATCCAAACAAAGTCATGGAGGCCTAAAATAATGAATCCCTGGAGCATCTTCCCTAACAAGATTAAAACATTCAGGGGGGAGGGATCACATGCTAGAAAACATAGTAAAGGTTTCATCCTGAGTGTCCCAAGAAGAGAAAAAATACATGACTTTATTCCCTTATTTCCATTTATTATTCACCTTCACATGGTTGTTAAGTAGTATTTTACTTCTCCGGATATGATAAGAAGTTATCTATATCCAAGATAAAGAAATCTCGTAAGTTTTCATAGATTACAATGAAAATAATAAACTCCTATAATATTCTAATCAAATCAATATGTTTCCTTATGATAATTTCAATACTCAATACACATGTTGAGGTTCCCACTTCTGACCCCAGATAACACACCAGACACAAAGATAAAAATCAGTTTAGAACACTCATGTAAAATAAAAAAAATAAAGCATATATTCCATTAAAATAATAAATTTAATGGTAAAATCCCCCTCACAATTATCTATCATCATATTCTCTATAATTTTTATTGAGGTTGTGTGTATTAAAAACTATAATAATTCACACACTCAAGGTACACAAGTGGGTCGTTTTTTTATCCCTCCCCACAAGGAATAATAAGAATCCACAAGGCCAATACAATTTTATAGACCAAAGGCTCTATGTATTAAATATTGGGGATAAAATGAGTTTAATAACATTTATTATAATTATTAAAAACAATAATAATCCATTACACAAGGATCTACATGCAAGAAATGTGAAACCTTTAAAAAAATAAAAATAAAGAACATTGAAAATGGTGTACCTTACATCAAAGAAGCCACTATAACATCTTAAAAAACTCCTTCAAATGTGTTTGATAAAGATCATATGAGTGTAATATTAAATCCTCCCACCTTAATAGGTATCCATGGATCAATATAAATCTCTAATTTTATAATATGGATCCTACTTCACCCATGTTGTGATAGAACCTCACTATGCTAAGGATGAATAATATGAGAGTAATTAGTTTCAGAGAGGTTCATCCAAGCATCAATTAAGAACAACCACAAAAATCCATTTCTTGACAGTATTATATATGTTGTTGAGGATGATCCTAAATTACTTAAACATTAACTCATGTGTTATAACACATTAGTTAATGTCTTACCCAACTCTTTCATTTCATACATGAATGCATCACCTCTCAAACATTTCATCTTATAAAACAATTAATTAAATGATATCTTAGGTGGAAGAAGGCTCTAGTATCCATGATATATGTAATAATATACCTTATTAGTGCATGAAAATCATAATTTTCATGCAATTAAAAATATTTCTTATATATATCATATATATATAATTATTTAGGGAATATATCTATAGATATTCCAATTTCCCTAAAGCCTAATATACTTTTTTCAATTTCACCTTTTATTAAAACATACACAATAACATGTAAAATGATATATATAACTCCTTTTGGGTGTCTTAAAAACACATTTGGAAAGCTATCATTAACTTCACCTTGCATCACATCATATGTAATACCTTTTGAATACCCATAAAAACACTTTTGGGTTAAGTCTAAAACACTTTTAGAGTAGATATTTGAGTCAAAATCAATCCTCATTAAGTCAACTACAAAGTTTGATCCCACGTGCCTTTATAGAATTGAAAATAAATATAGATGTCCATATTTATAAATGTAAGAAAATATAATCCTCTAGTAAAGCTTCAATGATACTCAAGGTATAAAGGAATCTGGTGTGATCACCATCAAACATAGGTATCTTTATACCTATTTCCACTAGTCTACATCATATAAAAAACAACATTCTCATATTTTCCCTTTTTCTAAGATATTGAGGGACCATGGGATGTAAAGTATTTCAATCCTATATATCTAACTCATACATTCTCGATTCTCAAATTATAGAATGAACTAGTCGGTGAATACATTGTATATCATTCACCCTTATGGATAAGTACATCACATATACCTTATTTGAATAGATAAGAACATCATATGTACTATCTAGGTGTGGTCATACACTCTGTAGTTTATCTTAATTGAGGGTCCAAATTTCATACTCATCATACGATAGGACAAATTCTATCTTTTTTGAGCTCCAACCGATGACATGATTAATAACATACCCAACCACCCACATATTAGCTAAGTCAATAAGTATACTTATATAAGTAGGTTATCAAAGTATAAAGGTTCCCATGCTAGGTATCCCACCAACCTCATGTATTAGGGACTCAGATATGTTTCATGCACCTCTAGTATACCAATGACATTTGTATGAAACTTCATTTGGTATACTTCATGGATCATCTATCACACACAAAGAATCATATTCTTTGTTTTGTGCCTCATGAGAATATTTTGTATCTCTATACAAGAATCCTACTCTTTTTGGACTTTAAATTTATTTATAACCAATAATACTCCATGATGAACATTGGATAGGGATAACTCAAAGTTAAACTTTGAGAGGTCAATTATCATTACACTTCACAAATTTTATATATATATATATATATATATATATATATATATATGAAGCCAGTGTGAATGAATGATAAAGTGGTGATTTCCTTTAATATGATACATTTTATATCCTTAAAAATATTTTAAGAAAAGTTAATAAATATAACATAAGCACCTATCTACAATATCATTTATGATTAATTTCTAGATCATCCTTATGTATGCCATAATTTTAGGGTATTTGTTATCTAATTACATCATATGTAATTACAATCACATATATTTGTGATCATATGATAAAACCATCACAATAAACTCTTTTAGTGAGTAACATAAATAAAGTAAGCTATTTTTAATAATGATGATATTTAGGAATCATATTCCTAACATTCAACTGTTTTAACATACTCATACTCCTTAACTTTAAAACATAAAATTTTATGATGTTAACTTCTATTTTCTACTCAAAACTCTTTCTAATTACATCATAGTTATCCTTAGAACCCCATTCCTTCAAAAACAATTCCTTAAAATAATGAAATCACTTACATTATTGTTTACCAATACATCCTAAACCCTTTTAGGATTAAGTGACATTTACTTTGTTATGGTAACTAATTTAACTCTTTATGTTTCTCTTTACCATCATACCCTAAACTCTTATAGTATGTTAAGAGTAATTCTAATTTTAATTTTTCTAGTATGAACTTATAGGAAAAATTGATGTTCACTTATTCACGATAGCTTTGTAACTCTTTAAAAAATTTATTTATCATCGTATATCCTAACTCTTTTAGGAATTAAGTGAAAAAAACATTAATCTTGGACTATTATAATACTTTTAGGAAAAGGTGATATTCACTTTCTAAATGGTAACAAAATATAACACTTTATATTTTTCTTTACTATCACATATTCTTAACACTTTAGGATATTAAGTGGAAATCAATTTAACTTTAGATTGGTATAATCCTTCATTTGTTGACTTTGAAATTATCTATGCTCAAACACACTCCCCCTAGATTCTTAGATACTATATTATTTTTAGAACATATTTATAAGAAACGAAATGAACCTTTTGGGCTATGAAATAACATTTATTGCCTCTTAGTGGAATATTTAACAAATAAACCATTATCCTGTATCATATATGGTATTTTATGTATTTGAAGAATTTTTTAAAAGAATACATTATTAAAATATACGACTAATGGGAGGTGGTAACTCATTCCCCTATATTTTAACAAACATCGGAACAAAAACTTTATCATTGATAAAATATTTCTATCATTATCTTCTTTTTAATATATGTTAAAGAATTCAATAAATCTTAAACCAAGTGTATACATATAACTATATCATGGTATTCATAATTACTCTTTGTTTTCTAATTATTTCTCTTATCATATAAGAAAAATGAGATGAGTATAAAAAACCTTTACTTAGATCTATCTGACCTTGATACATTCCTTTGTATTAAACTACTTGATGTAGTAACTATTTTACTCCATCACATGAATATAAACTACAAGTTGATTTAATTATTCCTTTGATTTTGAACTCTTGTATACTTAAAAAATTGTAAAATATACATTTCTTATTACATACCTTTAAAAATTGAAAAATTAATTTCTATAACATCTATACTTGACATGGAAATTCCGTGAATTTTTATAAAATCCTTCAGGTAATTTAGATAATCCCATCATATGTAATTATTACACCTCTTTCCTAAAAACCCTAGGTTTAAATGACCTAATAGGTTACTTAAAGAAAAATTATTAGACTATTCCAACTAACTTTTCATATTTTGGTTTTAAATTTTACTTGCTTGTACTATACATATAATACTAGAACTCAACCACCATATGCCCAGTTCATCTATTCTCAACAATTAGATAATACGAGGTAAAATTTTCTTGAACTCATTTATCTTTTTAGAACATTTCCATGGATGAAAATAGAATGAATTCCTTAATTAGAACAATCAATTTTTAGTCTCTCTTAAAGCATGTTATAGAATTAAAAAAATCATAACTATGTGTATCAAAAACAACCATCATATTTCATTAAAAAAAATTGAATTTACACTCTTTTCAAGAGAAAAAATGAGATAATATACATCTTATGACAAGTCTATCTAAGCTTGAAATATTTAAATAATCAATGAAACAATGCCTTTGCTCCATCGCTTGGGAACCAACTTCAAGCTTGATCATTTATTTTTTTATGTTTCTTATGCTTTTGTTGTCCTATATACTCACAACACTTGTAAAATATATAGTTGGAATTATATACTATTCAATGGAAATAAATGAATTCAATAAATTTTTTAACTAAAGTGGATGATCAATGTGTATTATTATAGCCTTTCAGATAATCTACAAAAATTATTCTCCAATGTCCAGCTCCGATGTAATGGATGCATTGTCCCTTTTTTTATTCTTCTTCTACTTAGCTATTAGTGTAAACTCTCCATGGACACTTTTCTTTCCCTTTTGACCAAAAACATTTACCTTTATAATTTTTTACCATCGACATGGTACTTGATCATGGACCTCCCATGTCTTGGTCATCAATCCTCAACATATTAAGGAGGTTTGGTAAAGGTTTATAGAGTTTATTCATATTATAATTCACAAAAAATTGTAAAAACCTTTCAAATAATGATTGCAAACAAAAATTAGTGTCCAATTAATGCTTAAGAGGTGACCATAGCCTCTCCAAGTAATTGAAAAACCTAATGATATTGCATACATGAGTGGATAATGAGGTTCCTTAAATCATATTTCACCAAAAAAAATAGTTTTATACACTTCATACCATTCATTCCTAGCCAGCTTCTAATAGATTTTTTTAAGGTTATCTATCATTTGATAAAAATCTAGGTTCTCATGATGTTTTTGAAACTTTGAATCCATGGTAACAAGAATGGTTGTGGATACTTCCCATGAACCTTTTAGATGCTTATAATAGTCATCCTTTTGTTGAAAAACTTCACCATTTGGTTTCTTGGTAAGAGGTTGTTCCAACACATAGATGGTACCTTCTTGTTTGAGAACTATTCTCAAATTATAGAACTAGTCAAGGAAGTATTTTCCATTTAGTTTATATTTATCAAGGATTGACGTTAAGGTCAAACTTGATGATGAATCATTTATCTACAGCAGAATATTTTATTTGATGAGTATCAATTTATAAACATTTAATAAGGACTTTTATTAAATGGGATCCCACTAAAATGATAACCCCTTTTAAATTACATCATATATGTTAATAGACCAAGATATATATTTCACTATGTAATGAGTCCACATTTTCATTACTCTCACCACTTTTCTATTTATGTAGGGAATCATCCCAATCATATCATATATTAATCTTGGATGATCAAGTAAGAAACTCCTCGTCCAATCCATCATATGGATAATCTCAATATCATTCATCTGGTATCATTTTGAAGGGGTTCTTAGAAAAGTTTAACCAAAAGAAAACACTAAGAATATGCTAAAAAGACAATACAAGGGAACCATGATTTTGGAGAACCTTCCCAAGGATGATCCAGTATCACCCATTACTTTCTTTTCTTATATAAGATAATCCATAGGAACCCTTCTTTAGAAGAACCTTCCAAGTAGGATGATCGATGTCTTGATAAGTTCCACTTTCGATGGAATCTAAAAATTAGTATTTTAAGGGGATTAAATATCACCCTCTTATCTCATGTTATTATCTTCTATTTATGCATGCTTCTAGTAATTTAGTTTGGAGTCCTATACTACTTAAAAATTCACTTATAGACATACGAAAAAATTATGTCTATAGATGTGTAAATCATGGATATAGGTAATAGCCATGGTCTATCTAGTTGTGGATCTTATTTCCATGGAAATGGGGCCAAAGATATTACCACAGGTGATAAATGTGGTAATATACCTATATCCATGGTTGTACTTATGGCAATAGGTCTATTGTCACAGGCCTCACCCATGGCTTTAAGAAATAGCCACAACCACTTGTTTAATCTAAAAATCCACAGTTTTACCTGACTCAATAGATCTAGTATTCCAATGAGAAAAAATATAGTTTTCTAGCCACTCCTATATAAAAAAACATAATTCTATATATCACCATAATACAATTTATATTAAAAAATTAAAAAAAATACAATATCATTATCACCATAATAAAATAATCAGCATAATAAAATTCAACCTATAAACCAAGAATACAATTTACATCAGAAATGATCATCAATATCAGTACCACCAAAACCATCACAACCCTCATAAACATCTTTTAAAAAAACATAAGCATCCTTACTGCCTCCTCTCACACCACCAGCATCATCATCATCATGGACATCAACATCTACATCAATATTGGCATTGACATCTACATTAACACCTAAATGAATGCATCATCATCAAAAAATAATCGATTATTACAAAACACTATAGTGTGAATGTAGAAGAAAGAGCATATATAGATTTCATTATTTGTTCATTTATCATCTTTTGAAAATGAGTATCTTATTCTACTTTTTTAGTTGCTTGTTTGATTGTTATAGTAATTCATTTATATGTGACCGTACCAAAATAGGTACTCAAAGAAAATTTTTTAGAAGACTGGTATATAGATGGTATAATCTTCTTCCCAAGTTGATAGTGCACCCTTCCATGATGTTTATGTCTTAATACCTGATGAAAATAATCCTTTGGACCCAAATTGTTTAGTATTTCTCTACCAATTCCTCTAAAGAAATTTTTTAAGTGATATATAACATAAATTAAAATGATAAAATAATGTAAATAATTAAATTCACTCAAAAAAATAAAATATACTTCAGTCATTTCTAGGGTTTCACTATTTACCATGGTACCATCTCTCATTTCCTGCTTGTATAAAACAAGGTAGAGTAAGGAATGTGACCCTCAATATTCAATGCCTTTTTCTGGGAAAACAAGTAAATAATAAAACATTATATTTAATCCAAAATTGAAAATTTAATATAAATGATAACACAATTAATTTCTAAAAACATACAATGTTATTAATGTGAGAATATATCTCAAAAGATGTAGCTTTTTCAAGAAAAAAATGTATTCTTTGGTTTAAACCATTTAGGAAGAGAGATATGAATTGATGAGGAATATTAAATGATTAATTTACCACATATGTATATGGAGAATACCTATAAAAAAATTATATAATTGAAAACTTATGGGATCAATTAAAATAAAATATGATATGTCTCATGCTCTTATGATTTACTATTTATGCACTAACTGTTTTGTGAGAATTTGAGGTTATGGGTAGTGTGTTGTTAGAGAAATTTTATTAACTACATGTGTTTCATGAAAATTATTAAGTTATATAGAAATCATTGATGATATTAATAAGAACTTAAGTTTCCTATATTGAGTTCTAACTTAATGTGATTAAAATATTTTCTGAAGGATCATTAAGAATTAGTAACATTACTCATTATAATTTAATGAGAATAATGAACTTTTAATATGAATGTGTCTTGGAATTTTATGTTTCAATGAATGATGGATGAGATAAATACAGAGATTTTGATGATCATCAACATGTTGATTGAAATGAAGTTTCGAAGTAGATATGATCAGGGATAATATACTCTCTTATTCTAGAATTATTGATGGAATGAAAAGATATTTATTTCATTTGAAAAATCTAGTGAAATTTAAAGGGAGATATAATTCTATGTTATATCATAATGTGTGAGAACCTTTTTATTTTTTTTAAAAAGATGGATAAGTAAGAAAAACTATAAAATATGTTCATGAATGTTATTAGATATTTCAAAAAATTCCATTGGGGGGAGAATGTTGCAACCATAAGGATGTATGTTTGATTTTTTTACAATATATATTGAAGTGGTTGATAAATTATAGTATTAGTTACATGAAAAGGTTTAAAGGATTCATTAAGTTGTTCAAAATATATATCGAATTAGTCGAATGAATTATAGAATGAGTAGAATGGACATGATGGCTAGTTCATACAGAAATAAATTGCTACCTTATACAAGGAATCATCCTTAGACCATTTTGAATAATACATCCTTAGAACTTAAGGTGGAATATTATATTAAGATATGTTTTAGTTTCCCATAGATTAGTAGTTCAGATATTAGATATTATTAAAAAAAAGTTAATATGGAAGTCTAGAAATGTATTCTTGTTTTGGAAGAAGATCGTACTATTAATTTAGTGGAATTATAGTTGTTGAAATATGGCATGATGAGTTGGGTATGTAAGAGTGTATAAAAAATGGGAAACTATTTTTCATCCAATCAAAGTAAGGTCTGCACTATGTGGTAAGAAAATATATTGTTAGGCCTAGCATGGAGTGGCAGAGGAGCATAACTAGTGTGAGTAAGAACTATGAGTATTAGAGTATATAATAGGTATTGTGAGGTGTAATTTCTAGTAATAGTGGTTGTGATGTATGGGGGAAACATGGAACAACATTGAGATGACTATGTCATGTTATGCCTTATTAAGTGACAGCTATAAAAAAGAAACATTGATGTGGGATTCAGTGAATGTGGTATATTTTTTGAAATGTGACATGTGTGAAGACAAGTAGAATGATGTCATCCTATGCATCATATTCCTTATAATGGGTTTTCAAGAATGGGTAATTAAAACACAGATTTATTTTTATGACAAAAAATGTCCATAGTAATGTGATCACACCATAGAGGAAGACCATGGTTGTTGAGATTAGACCATGTTGAGAGATGTATGTTGCATTGTGAAGGATTTATAGGGGAATTTTTGAGATTTTGTTTGATTGATGATTCCAAATACATTAAAGATAAGTTTAATGTGAAAAAACTAGGTAGTTTTGGAAGCCTTGACTAAGGTTGAATCATTTTGGTAAAAAATCCAATAAAATAAATTTCATATATTCTAATAGAATCTCATATGGTTTACCACAATTATCATATGGTTGATAAGTGATTATCTCATGGTTGAAATTTATATGGTTAAAAATAATTAGGTTGATCAAGGGATTTATTAAAATTGCTTGTTATTTGTATAGTTGTTTTATTGGCATCATAATGTTAATAAATCATTCTTTTATGTTTCAGTAGATGTGTTCATACAGTTCACTAGCGAAATGTTGTAAGGGTCACTGCCTTTATGAATATTGGTAGCCACCATGATTCAATACACAATAATTACAAAGGATGAGAAGTTTTGGAAATATCATTCCATAATATTTATATATTTAAAGGGTGATATTCATCTGGATTCTATGTATTGATTCATTGACCAACATCATGCCTTAGTGAAAGCTATCACTCATGATAAACTGAAATATGAATGAAATAAAGGAACCATTCCATTCTGAATATGATGATTTTGGAGTAATAACCAGATCTATTATTATAATTATAGGTGAATTTTTTATTACACTAAAAAAATTGGGGGGATTGAATGATCATTGATCATAGAAGAACAAGGTGTGATGAACAACATTGATGAAAATTCATGTAGTCGTACATATTTAAAAATATTTCTTACAGAATTTTTGTTGGAGAAGATATAGAATTGAAAAATTAGATTTAGAATAAGAGATAGAATATAGAGGAGGTGTAGGATACTAAAATATATGAGATTTAGAGAATAATAAATATAATTAAAAAGAGAATAACTTATTGATACATCTAGTTCACTGCATATAAAGGATAATGAGAAAAAATGGAAGTAGTATCATCGATACACCTGGATGTAAAAGGAGTTCACACAAGGATATTTCTAGTTTTATAATTATAATATTATAAAGAGGAAGAGATGGTGTGATTCAAAGGATAAATAGACACATACATCACCATTTAAGAGTTTATTATATCTATCTTGTAGAAAGAGAAATATAAAATCATGGAAAAACAACTACACATCTACCTAGTTTTGTCTTAAATATTTGCCTTATATAATTATACAACATGGAAATATTTTCTAATAATTGATAATTACTTGTGTGGAGAACATTTTAAAGGTTACATTATGATCCTATTTTGATAAATAAAAAATATTGATGAGTAAATAAACATGATAATAAAGGAATATGAGAAGAACAACAGTTGTGTCTGAAAACACAAAACTAAAAAAATAAACCAATGTGACACTCCAATGAAACTTTAAAGTTAATAAATGTAAATTTAAAGAAAATGAATTTGATTATTTAAAATATTAAATTACATGTGATTTCTCATAATCTAAGATATAAGTGTGTCAAAGAGTGTAAATTTATTTCATTTCACTTTTATTTATTTTATTTCTATTGGATTTCCCTATAAATAGAAAATTATATAATTGAATTAATATCAGTAAAATAAGTAATTATAATTTAAAAATAATTTTCAAATAAATAAATTATTATATATAGAAATTTAACTAATACCTTAAACTCTAGACACTTCCAATATTGGATCATCTCTTTGTACTATGATATTGGGAAATCGGTAATGATTAGTTTTTCTTGGTCAAAATGGCCCGAAGGCCTTCATTTTTTATTATTTTTGATAATACACCTTTCAAGGGGTGAGGTGGAACCCTTACAAGGCCTGAAGTCTTAGAGACAATTACATGACCCATAGGTCTTAGAGGGAATCACCCAGAAAAGACCTTATAACTGCTCCTCCCCTAGAATATGTCATAATATCAGTACTCCACCTTCGCAGGGCTGGTCGGCTAACTTTCTTATACAAGGTTGCACAGGCCTGGTACCAATGGAAAAGTCATACCCTCTCATTCTTCCAATTCCGGTTAGCTCTGCTCTAGTGAATGTGTATGCCCTGATCCTCATCTGAAGCCTTGTCCCTTGTATTATGACTAGTATATCTGCATCATGTGGCCCAAAGGCCTTAGGGTGGCCCTAAGGCATTAAGGTGGCCCGAATTCCTTGAGAAACAACTAGCCCAAAGGCCTTGGGTGGCACGAAAGCCTTCCTCTTTATATTGAACCATAATATGTGTGTGTCGATTCCAAACCTCTCACTTTTTTGGAGACCTCGTCATATAGTAGAGGATGAATCAAATCATGAAAATATACAATTAGAAATGTAAAATACTATATATATATATATATATAAATTAATTTATCATTAATCATTATTAGTAATTTTTAAACACATACCAGTAAATGGGGGATCTTTTGTCCCTTAGAGTTCTATGTTTGGAGGAGGAGGTAAGTATCCTATGTGGGAGTTAGGATATCTAATTTAGAGGTACTTTATATAGTTGATGAAGTAAAATGTACTAATAGAGGGGGGAAACCTTGTGGATAGGCCTATAAAGATGATAGTGGGTGTGGATATGGTGTTGGGATATATGGAGGAGCAGTGCCTTGTACAGTGGATGGTGGGAATGAGTAATAAGAACGGATGTGAGTCTGAGAACTACCATCATGTGTGGCTATGGATGGAAAGGGATATGGAAAAGGTGGGTATGGAAAAATAGATATGGAATAATTAGAGGATGGCCTCCTGGTGACTGAAGTGTCATCAAGGGAGGTTGAACTAGATGACATTCTAGTGAAAGAAGTGGTATGGTAGTAGAATGAACCATAGAATCAGTCGTATGAGTACCCATCGCCATCTTGTTAGGCTCCATAGTATAATACAATCATCTCTTTGATGAAGTAGCCTAAAATATCATGGATGATAAAATAAAATGAATGATAAAAAAGATAAAAAATCCGAAAGAACTTAATATCCATGAATAAAATGTACTTACAATGATGATCGTATGAGACATTCCTAAATCTATAATTTGTTTTTCATTCTTATGAATTGTTCTCCTTATAACTTATTTATAATATGGCATACTGACTTTGAAATTTAAAATAGTATTCTGAGATAAATAGAATTAATGAAAATGTTAAATAAAAAAACTATTTAACTTCAAAAAAAATGAAAAGACAAAAAAAAATGTTATTTTATATAGGGATTTATCAACTTAAAAATTACATTTTCAGATCTAGTTACAGTAATGAAAACTCATTTGAAATTTTTGCAGAGTAATTAACAAAATTAATTTGATACCATGTATAAAAGTTAAACAAATATGTATAATATTGTAATAATATCAAGTAAATAATTAAAAATGTGTCAATGCTCTATGTGCGCAATTACAATATCAGGTTTACACTTTTTTATAATAATTGAATCGTCTGTGTCATGAAATGAAACATTTTAATAAATATTGACAAGTTCATCCAAAACATCACTATTATCCATTCCTTCTCTGAAAATATGTCTTGGGACATCAATAATAACACCAAATTATAGTTTTAATGGGATAGTTAACTAAAACACTTGTCTAGTTTGTGATGTAATAATATAAGGTTCATCAGTATGAAGCCGACATTTCATATCAATCACTCTAAATTCACAGTTATCTATATACATGATTTTTTGTATCATTGAATCAAACCACTTTAACTTCATCATTGTGACACGACCATATGTGTATTAATCTAATAAAGTGATTCTTTCAACAGCCTCATAATACGATATATATTTTGATTGGGGTTACTTGTATGAAGTACTCACATAATAATTAGTTGTGTCGTTTATCATGACATTGTCATGCTACGTTTCTATTTTCATTACACATCTATTTATAATGAATTTAAATCTATTGAAAACCATTTCATTACAATAACATACCATATTGTTTAACCAAATGAAAATACCCTTATTTCATATGATACACCATTCATTGGAAAACTTGGAACCTGAAAGATACCAACATTGAATATTAAACAGATACATGTGATTAAGTTATATAAAAAAAATCTATTACCTTTGACTTTAACTAAGAAGTAATTGTTCCTTCCTATTAATAGATAATGAATGATGCTTCATTTTTATAATTTCTAAATGTTCTATAAAAATATGAAAGCTTTAAAATATCAAAAGCTATAAAAAACTACACAATGAAAAAAAATGAATATTTATTAGTTTACTTACTTGATGTAATCATCAAGCACACCACAGTTGAATAACATTGTATGATGATCCATTTCTCACTATTCCCTACTCAAAGTACACAATGAGTGTGATCTAAATATTTCCCCTATTTAGGATAGTGAAGGAAATATAAGCTCAATGAGATCATATCTCTCATCTTCTGTTCTCATTAGTTGATTAGACCTCCAAGTGACATTATCCAAGTATGATGAATAAAAATCCAAGCATTCTTATGCTAAATAGACTTTCACAATAGATCCTTTAAGAAGATACTTATTTATCATATAATATTTCAATGTAGACAACATTCTTTCTATTGGATACATCCAGCGAATCGAAATATAACCACCAAAAAGAAATTTTGTAGGAAGTTGTGCAGTCAGATGTAAAATGCATGTGAAAATGATAGAGGGAAAATTTTATCTAAGTCATAAAGAATAATTAGTGAAACTCTATGAAATTTATGAACAACACTTCTACTTAGTTTTTTGGAACAAAGTTGTTGATAAAAAAGAAATAACATAATCATAGAAACTCTAACATTATGTGAATGTAAATGTCGAATGGAAATGGGAATCAACTCATGTAACAAGACATGGTAGTCATGGGTTTTAAGAAATTATAGTTTCACTTATTATGTATTCAATATTTTTTAAATGTTTTGTTGAAAACCCATCTAGAACCTTCAAACTTTACAAGACCCTAAGGAATTTTTTTCTCCATATTTTTCATTGAAAATGGGAAAAAAGGACATTCCACTTATTCTGGAAAATTAACTTAGGATGAAGTCTTGGTCTTATACCACAATCCATCAAATCGTGATGTAACCACAAATCACATTTTTTTACCCTTGGAATTTAAAAGAGTAGAAAGTAACATTTCATAAATATTTTTCTCGATATGCAATTACATCCAAAAAATGATGTAATAAATTTGATGACCAATGAGGCAACTCAAAAAATATACTTTTCTTTCTCCAATTACTATTGGAATTTGAATCAGTATTCCTTCACTTTATTGAATTTGATTGACTCTTTCCAAGAACATAGTTCAAACTATCAAGTTCTTTAACAATATCATTCCCTGATATTCGTTGTGGTGCTTCATCTGCCTCTATGACATTATTGAACTATCTTTGATTTTTCATGTGGATGATCCATCGGTAGAAATCGTTGATGCCCTATGAAGCTTAAAGTTCATCAAAACTTTAATCTTTGAGAATTTTTATTTTTCATAAAAATAGGGCATAATAATTTCCCCTTTATACTCTAACTGGACATCATTCTATAATAAATGAAATAATTTATCATCCATAATAAAGTTTCACAGAACATAAATTACTCCTTCTTAAATGTATCATATGATTGCACACCAATGATCCAAAGCTCATTTAACTCATATATTAATGGATACAAGTGTATTTTAATATCATTTTCAGGATCACTGGTTCTTTATATCAATATAAAAATTATAGTAAATAGATTATTCATACACATCCATGATAGAAAGTTATAAATGTGATTGAAAACAGGAGTTGTATTGTTTCTAGTATGCATCTACTAAAATGGGTTGAAACCATCACATGATGATCCCAATCTAACATTTTGTAAGTGAGATAAAAATATGGATGTAACCTATCAAATTTTTCCAAGCTAACCTGTCTGTAGGATGTACTATTTCATCCTAATCCTTATTTCTTGCATCTTCATGTCATCTCATATTTCATTCCATTTGTTCTGGCATAAAAAGTTTTTAAAGATTGAGAATTAAAGGAAAGTACCACATCACTTTATTTGGTACATGAGGTTGAGTTTTTTCATTATTAGTCTTCCACCATGATGTACCACACTGTTTGTACTAACTCAAATCTACATCTTCCTTCCAAAACAGACAATAATCTTTAGAGCAAGCACAAATCTTAGTAGATGAAAATCCAAAATTTTCAACCAACTTTGATTCCATGTAATAATTTTCTTGAATACATGCATCATCGAGTAGTAAATCCTTAATAAATGTAAAGAGATAGTCAACCATAGTATTACTAAATCCATACATTGATTTCCCATGATATAATCATATTAAAAACTTAATTTTTCTCATTTTTTCACATGAATGATATACAGGGGTATTCACATCTTCCATCAGTTTTCTAATATGTTCAATATCATCATTCTGATCAACAGTTGAAAATTGTGTTCCATTATTCATTTCCTTTTGCAGTGGTCTACATGAGGAGTTGGCTTGAAAAAAAAATTGAAACTGATTAGAAATCATATTTTTCATACCAATCCTTTTAGCTAAATCAATGTCAATCTCCAATTGATATTTTTATCCATTGTGATTCTACACATAATATTTTTTTGGAAACCATTTTTAGTGATATGGTAACTCATTTCCTCGTGAGTTAACCATGGTCTTCCAACACAATCAAAACATGGGCATCAAATCAATTCACCATCTGAATCATTATTGAATATAAAATCTAAAAAATATTGTAACTCCTTTTGAAACTCATCGATGATCTGGTCAACTTTGCACATTCAACTTATATCCATTCTAATGAAAGTAAACATACATTAAATAAATAATATAGAAAATGACTTAAGGTGATAGATATTATTTCATGAGATAAAAACTAATAATAAATAACATGTTTATAAAAAATGATAACAAATATCCTAAATGGAAGGTGAAATAATATATTATATGTTGTGAAATTTTAATTAATAGTCAATTTTCTATTCATACTCTTCAGTATTTATTAATTCAATATTTTCAAGTATGCTATAGTGCATATTCATCAATAATAATTGTGTTAAACTGTTTTACAAATACATATTTTGTGTTAATGTATTCACTATAAGTACATATTGTTGGAATATTCTACTAGGTTATTATACTCAACCCTATATATACACACTCCTATGAGATATCATATGTTGTTGGGTTCAATCTTTTTTGCATATGCATTATATAATTTATATGGTTATCTAATGAAATAATTATGGTTCTTGAATTATGGGATCCCTATCAAGGGGATTTTCTTTATCATTGGAATCTTTTTGTGATTATTCTATGTATAGATGACTTAGCCAAATTTTTAGTTGGTATTTATCATTTAGGTAATATGTATTTTTGGAGAAAAATGTTCTCCAAAATGATGTGTAAACCCATGGTTTTAGTCACCAGTCATTAACATTCCATGGAACATGCTTGAGGTCAAGGGTAGCCAGGTATGGTGATTGGTCATTATCTTGTATAGTTCATTAAAACATCATTATCAAAATTTAATGATTTGGCTATAAAATACTTTAAACCCACCAAACATTATTTTAGTTAGTCAACCCACTAATTACATACTTGATTAGAGTATTAACGATTGATTAGTATGAATTGGTAAACTCAAAATTCTTAGTGATTTTATTGTCCTTAATTTAAAAGGTGATAAAAATATTCTAATAATCTTTTAATGTGCACTTTGATACCCCTCGGATGTGAATATTATAGTTCTGTAAGGTAGGACTATTTCATGTCTAGGTGATACTATGTAAAATATTAATGTTTTAAAGAAAATGAATGCACTCATTTGACTGTTGATTGTTTAAATGTGAATTTCCTTTATGAATTTAATATGCTTCAAATACTTCAAATTAGAATGGTCTGGTTTCTCATTTTTTATTCCATTATTTAGCCCAATATATAGGAAATGATCTCACATGCTAGTGTAGATATAGAACAAATCATATTACATAGTAAAGGATTTAAATTTCAATCTTAAATCGTCAACCTAAAGTAAATTTTCTAGCAATTTGAATTAGAATATATATATATATCCAAAGGTGTATAACAAGACAATGTTATAGTAGGTGGGAGAGAGAAAAGATTGCCAGAAATGGTTGATCCACCACTATGAGTTTGTCTTTTTGATTCTTGGCACAAATCATGTCATGTGATATGTTGTATAGTTTATACATATTTCTTTCAAGGAAACCACACAATTTGAATAATTCTAATAATAACAGTATAGCATATACCCGAGCCTCACGTCATAACTTTTCTCATGATATAAATTAGAAAATAAACTATCACATAGGGATTCATTCATTGTTCATGTCATGACTATATAAAAGTTTCCTAATAAAGATGGTGTCATTGTTTACACCACGATTGTGACTGAACCCATCTTCCTACCTGCATAGTGCACTTAATCTGCCCATTCCACGTATTATTTGCACAAAATTTTTCTTTACCCTAAAATACTCTCAATTCTTCCACATACCCTATATATGTTTTTTAAGAATATCATGTCACTACATTTCACTCCTTGTTTTCATTTTTAGGTTGATAATAGAAAATTATTTATCCATGAATGTTAATGATCCTTCAAGATTATTCAATAATTCCGAGTTCATATTCTTTTCCATATAAAAAACATATATATTCATACACACCATTATCCTTTATCTCATACCATCATGATCACTCCCCCATTTTTTCTCATTCCCCTTATTTATAAAATGCACTCTTTCATAAAGCATGATAGGCCTCCAATTCTATTTAAGTTTATGTCATGATCATGAGCATCATATATTCTATAGGAGATACCCTTAAGATTACCCTCTATTTTTCAACCCTTATTTGTTTTTCTTTCATTTTTGGATTTTCAAACACAACAATTAATATTTATCATGTCGCCCATTCTGAATTTTTTTATTATATTATTAAAGCCTCTCTTTCCAAGAAATTTTACTAAATAATGGGATCCTTGATTCAAACTCCTCCACAACATACTATGATCCAACATTATCCATCTCTATCAAATTAAAAAATGTTCTATATCCATATATACCATTAGTTATATGTCATAGAATAACATAATTCCTTCTATACAGACAACAAAGTAAAAATATACCAAAGAGAATAACATAATTCCTTCTATACAGACAATAAACAATGTAAAAAAACACCCCCTTTATTTGTTTTAATAATAAATTGTGTCTCGGTCCTTGACTGAGACACCACCTGTTTTAAAAAAAATGTAAAAAAACACCAAGGATTCGACAAAAACGTGAAGAAAATATGAAAAAATAAAAAGTAAAAGAACTTATGATTAATCCGATAAAATAGATAATCCAAGAGATAGTAGAAAATCAGAGGCGCCTTCAACAAAAATGAGGATGCTGCAACACATGTGTGCAGGTGAAGGAAGAAGACAAAGTGCATGGAATGGGAGGAGTAGAGTTCGTATAAAGAGTAGGGTCGGCTCGAGCGGGTCCTTCTCACTGAAGGTTCATGTGCAGTCCACTTGCGGAAGGAAAATGGTTCGGCTGATGCACCGAATGGAGGAGGAACGCGCGACTAAGGGGATGGAGGAGGGGAAGAACACATGATTAGTTGATTGACTCTTTATTAATTAATATATATCCCCAAAATAACTTTTATTGTAATTTATAAACAATTTATAAATTATAAGAAAACTTTATAAAATATAAAAAAATTAATTGTCTCTACCCTTATGTGAGAGGGGTCCCATGCGTGAAGGTAAAATCCTTTATCTTTACATTGGGGACCTACGTAAAGGTAACTTGTGTTAACCATTATGTAAACCCATATACGTAAGGGTAAGCAGAGATGACCCTGGCATAGACCGATCTACGTAAGGGTAAAACTGAATGACCCTTACGTTGACTGCTCTACGTAAGGGTAAGTTCAGGTAACCCTTATGTAGACCACTCTACATAAGGGTAAGTGGGGATTACACTTACGTGGATCGTTCTACGTAAGGGTAATCCCAAATGACCCTTGCGCAAAACATTTTTGCATAAGGGTAATCCTATTAATCCGAAATTTTCAAAAAATGAATAATGGTGCGCTACTATTTCTTCATTCTCTACACACAATTTCACAAATCCCAACATGAGAGTGATTATGATGCCACTACTGGGGATCAAACGAGTCTAATAACATTTATTAGAAGCAACGTAAACAATCAAAATCCCTTATATGAGGATCTTCATGCAAGAAATGTTAAGCCTGTGAGAAAACTTAAAATGAAGAACACTATAAATTGTGCACCTTAGACCGAAGAAGTTGTTGCAACATCTTCAAAAACTCCTTCAAATGAGTTTGATGAAGATCATAGGACTAGTAGACGAAGGTCTCCACCTCCATGGGTATCCACATATCAATATGAATATCTCATCATACGAGAGAGATCCCACTTCACCCACAATGTGCTAGCACTGCACCATGTTATGGATAAGATACGAGCAACTGGTTCCAGAGAGGTTCGACCAAGCATCAAGAAAACACACCCATAGAGTCATCACATGGCATCCTTATATAGGTTGTTGAGGGTGCTCCTCAGTTGCTTGAAAATTAACTCATGCGTTATAACGCATGCATGAATGTGTCTCCCCTCAAACGTTTCATCTTATGAAATAGTTCGATAAATGATAGCTTAGGTAGAAGATGGCTCGAGTGTCCAAACTGCATGGAATAATATGCCTTATTCATGCATGCAAATCATAATTTGCATGCAAGTCGAAATACTGATTATATATATATATTTAAGGCTTTAGGGCATTTATTCATCATTAAAATCTCATTACATAGCCAAAAGGCTCAATTTAATGGCTTAAATACCCCTTCTGTGAATAATATGGCTATAATACTCACATTGCTGCAATGTCTGCTATAGCAAATACCCCTCCATGTGTATCTTTTCTATCAATATAGCAAAATGTCCCTAAAAATAGACCTGATTGTCATTCTCTTGTGGTCACCCTGCCCAAATGCCTAAGGTTTGCAACTGTATCGAGCCTTGACCACCAATCCATGGTGTATGATCTAGCAATAGCACTCTAAATGTCCTAGATTGCCCAAAAAGTGCCACTCCTTTTGGTCATGTTGTATAGGAGGCTTTCATGTGACCTGTTTTTTCACACTGATAACACTTAGTGAGACTCCATCCCCTATGTGGAAGAAAGAACAAATTTCTACTTTGACTTCTTTGTTGTTCAACACCCTCTTATGACTGTCTCGTCTTTTGACCACTTGAAGTTTCACTCCCAAAACCCCTCAAAATAAGATAAAAGTGTTTTCACCCCGAGTTCCCAAAAAAATTAGCCTATGCAATAATAATCGTTTTAACAACCTTGGAAAATGTAGGAAGAAAAAAATAATTTCACTCAATATTGAAGCGGAAAATGAAGCCCCATTTCAAAATGGTGATCATTCATAGTCTCTTTTTCACCTAAGGCCAATGGAAATTGAAGCATATCTATAAACCTAATGGTGTACTCCATCATCATCATCTCTCTTATGGAACTCCATAAACCCTCAAGCCTTCATATATACGGTTACAAAGTAAAATTGTTTATAGAATAATTATTGGAATCCAACCCATGATAAAACTTCATGTTTCTTTACCTTCAAAAACACTTTCCACCAATGTTATGTTGTCCCCTCTAGCATACAGACGGTCATATTCAGTTGTATCCCTTCTGATGTACCAATAAGCTTAAAAAAACGATGGATCTGCTCTACCAATTCGTCCATACACTATAGTCCATTAATATCAACCACTGAGTCATCTCATGGGAAACCCCATTCCACAACCTAAAACACTTAGAACCAAGCTCATCATAAATTGCAAGTTAACCATCACTTTCATCGCTATATCTTATAAAATCCCAAATCATCATATTAGAATGAACACATTTATAAAATCTTTTACTCTTAATAGAAATATAACACTCATACTCTTCCACCATTGGTAGTGGGGTCGTAAGGGTTTAGGGGGCTGAGGGGCAAGTTGCAGAGCCAAGTCTCCAAGTTTGCGTGTTTACTATGAATTTCTCAAGTTGTGTTCAACAGTAACAGATGTAATGGACCTATATAATAACACTCATATTTCAATATACTTTCCTTGCTTCATAACCCCGTTTTAAAGCCTCACTTCAAAGTTCCACCATTTTTCATAACTCATAAACATTCACAACCCATTCAACACCCCACTTTAACAAACGTGGTAAGATATTATTATAGAAAACCCACAAATGATTCAGCAATTCCCTTTCCCATCTATTAAGAAAGATGATCAATTTGTAACAATCAATATCAAACACACCCCTCATTTAGACTTGATCAGGTCATCACTAATAAATTATTTAAGGAATCATTAAACATTTATTGGTGACATTAAACTAATTTGGAATTGATTCCATACAACAATCAACATTATTTAACAGGTCGTTAAATACTTACTGTTTCCTACATGCTCCATCTTTACCCACCATGGGATGAGGAAAAAATAACCAACCAAAATCACTTGTAATTAATTTGTTATAATGATTTGAGCTAACAAATCCCCACCAAATCAATGGTTTCAACATATGGAGGCATGAAGGATTACAGATGAATTTTCTCATCTTCAAGAATTCAGATGGTTCATATCCCTTAAACCAGAAGATGATTTTTAACCCCATAACATATCTACACATCATTGAATACAATAATCTATAAATTGATACAAACCAATGTGACTTGTTTCACATTCTTTTGTTATGGGTCTCCATGTAAACCAATAGCTTTCCACGACAAACAAGAACAAAAACTCAAACAAAAACAGTGATCTGTTCCGCATCTAAAAATAACCTCTGAGATCCAAAAAATTGGGAACACTTCAAGAAAAACGTGCATTACAGATGAAAGAAAATTTCAGCAACTAAATAAACTACAGAGATGATGCATCTATACTTTAAATAGAAATTTGAAAGCAGAGCCAGTCAGAGGATAAATTATACCATAAGAGGCTAACTCGAACTTTTATCCTTGCTTTCCTGCCCAACGGCATCGGCCACCAGATTCACGGGTCTCTGGTCAATCACCTCATCAATAATTCCAAACTCCTTTGCCTCCTCGGGAGTCATAAAATGATCCCGGTCCATATTCTTCTGGATGATCTCCAGGGGTTGGCCGGTGTGCTTTTGATACAGCGCATTCAGCGCATCCCAAATCTTAACAATCTGCTTTGTGTGAATCGTCAAATCCTTTGCCTGCCCACTATAACCACCGGAAGGCTGATGGATCATGATGGTTGCATTTGGGAGGGCCCGTCTCGAGCCCTTTGCACCAGCAGCCAGCAGCAGGGAAGCCATGGATGCCGCCTGCCCCAAACATATAGTATTGATTGGGGATCGGATATACTGCATTGTATCATAAATTGCGAGACCTGTGAAAAACAAAAAGACATGGCACTTTGGTAGTGAAGGCTATGATTGGTACGGGAAAATTCTCTCTAATGGAAATAGAAAAGGGATTGACGATGAGATTGAATATGTTCAATCCATTATTTAAGGAGTATGTTCATCAATTATACATAAAACAAATAACGATTATGTTCACAAAATTTATTTGTCAATGAATGAATGTGCATTCAACCCAAATAGGAAGGAACCATATCAACATTTAACAAAAGAACTAGCACTCCGAATATCTCTTGCTCAAACTCGTACCAAACATGATATTCTGATCATTCTCCCACTCATCCCTTTTCCCAGGTCAATGTTCCTCTGTAACATAAATAACTCAAATGTAAGGCTTTTTACAATCAAAGACGCATCAAATACTATCATGAAGTAAGCCAGACCAGCACAACATGCACCAATAGAGGCAGTAATTTTGAACTTCGTATTATAATACGACATGACACGACATCAGTTAAATGGGTTTGCGTCAAACATAAATGGGTTCAGGTACCAATCAGATTAGGTAGTTTGACACAAATAATATTCGGGTTGACTATTCCTGACCAGTCTAACCCATGTGAGCCAATTGAAAATATAATGATAATATAAAATATTAAAAATATAATAATAATATATTTTATTCTTATAATCAACTTAATTTAAAATAATTCAACATGTTTATAACACATTATTTATTTTGAATGGTTTAAGAAAGTCAAGTTGCGCCATAGATAACATATGTTTCATGTTAATTAGATTATTTTTAGTCTAAATGAGACAATCCAATTTGCTAAGCTAGTTCAACATGTCATGATCCAGTCTAGTGTATATTTAAAGTTAAGTTGGAGGATTGGGTTAGGATTGACCCTTCATAAATGGGTAGGGTCAGGTCAGCCTGTTTAATTAAAATGGATCCCGTTAGGGCTGAGTTTAAATGGATTCCCAGGACGGCCAACCCAACACAAACTCAACCCATGAAACCGAATTGTCGCCTCTATACACCAGCAAAAGTTCTTTTATGAGACATTCCATGCTGCCATGAAGGGTATGCTCGTGTAATTTTCCAGCAGATTAATGGGAAAATCACAACAGATGAACAAAACTGCAAGTTTATTCCAATAAATAACCCAACCAGCTATAAACACATCCAGAAAAAATAAACTAACAGTTTTTTGTCCCCAGTTTGCATATTCCCCTGATTATTCTGGCGGGATATGCTAAAAACACATTTTTCATCACAGCTATATAAGACAGAGGGAGCCAGTCCCATCAGTTCAGATTCTATCAGAAATTCAGATGAACAGTAATGGTAGTGATAATTTCATCATGAGAAGCATTAGTACCGCCGCACCAACTAAGATGAATGTCAGGACTCGGATAGGGTTAAAGGTGATTTCATTCAACATTGGTTAAGTACATAATAAATTTTGATTCCATTTTCAATTTCTAAAAACAACAAATCAACCCTTATTATAGCAAGCAGAGCCATGCCGCGCAAGGCAAATAAGAAACCATCAACACGATCAGTCAATAGGCCACTACCATACATGTCAGCTACGAATTCTGATGGAATTTTCGTTTCAGAAACCCAAAATCATGACACATGAATCAAAGTGGAAACTTTGAAACGAATAAAGGAATAGAGTGAAGAGGAGGGGACCTGCGGTGACGGCGCCTCCGGGGGAGTTGAGGTACATGTGGATGGGCTTGGAGGGGTTCTCGGACTCGAGGAAGAGGAGCTGAGCGACCACGACGTGGGATGTGTCGTCGTCGATGGGGCCGTTGATGCAGATGATCCGCTCCTTGAGGAGGCGAGAGAAGATATCGTAGGCTCTCTCGCCTCGGGAGGAGTGCTCGATGACCATGGGTATGAGGCTGAAGGGGCGAGCGGTCGGCCACGGCGGCGGACAGGGGCCGGAGCGCCCGGGGAAGAGGCCGCCGCCGCGCAGCGTTGATCTCAGATTCTTCCCGGAGCATGCCAAGGCGCGAATCATGTCTGGGATCGAATCAAACAGAACGCGGCTCCGTCGGTACAACCAATGGCGTTAGGGCTCCGATCCTTCCACGACAGAGTGGAACACAGCCAGCGGGAGGAGATGGGGTCCGACACCACGATGGTGTTGGGTTTTGCCCACTGGAGGTATAATTTTCAAGGCCTTTTCAAGTTTTTAATTAAATCACAGGTTGATCTCAATTAAAGTTATAAATTGATCCATAAATCCTTTTTTTTAAGGATTAGCCATCAACTTCAAAGGAAACCCTGGTAGGCTAGTGATGAACTGAATTTTCATATACATATTGGATACATTTGTCTAAGGTTTATTCGATGTTTTTGTTCTATAATGCATTGAGTTTTGATTTGTTTTCACAGGTATTAGGAATTTTGAACTCAAAGGAAAAATGTTGAAAACTGGCAAAAACAAGCATTACACACATCGAGTATAGCATACACGACGTCTAGTCCTCATTCGTAGCATGTCTGCAGAGTCACAAACCAACTCGTGAAGACTTTACATGACGTGAAGCTCATACACAACATGTACATACATTACACGTAGTGCAGATTTCAAAATTAGAATCCCACTGAAAGCAAATCAAACACACGGCGTGCAGAGTTTACACGATATGCAAAGTTCGACAGTCAACTCGGTCAAAGATACTAGCCGATTTTCCGGAGGAGATTGTGGATCTCAAATACACGACGTCCAGCCTACTTACACGACGTGTAGATCTTGGGATGAAGCCACTTAAAGCCAGTACACAACGTGAAGACTTTACACGCTGTGTACTTTTCGAGCCTATATATTTTTGAGCGCTCCGCCACGCGTAGTGGTTTGCAAACCTATGTTTTTCTCTTGTTGTTCTTTCTTCATTTTCATTTATTTCTCGTCTAAACTCAGTTTTAATTCATTCCTTTCATTGTTTTGTCGAATCCTTTTGAGTTGTTAACCATTCCACATCCATTCTTCGTCTGTTGTGATCCCATTTCCGTTTCAACGTTCATTTTCAATATCGTTCGTCGTTCTTCATCGACGCTTGCTGTTTCTTCGATATTTCTTCATTCCGTGTAAATGCTTGGTTGGATTTACATTACTTTTTAATTGTTTATCTTGATTCTTGCTTATTATAAATTGTGGATTGCTTATTTTTCAACTGTTTCATGATTATGCTAAGCATATTTTACATTCCATTGCTTTTGATACATACCATCATGCACAGCTAATCCGCTTAGGGTTAGGGGTCAAGAGTAGGGGTGTTTATGAACCTAATGAATCTATGAATTGAACCTCGGGAATCATATAACTAGTAATTAGTTTAAAAACAATTATTCATCACATTCACTTACACAACCTTGACCATGAGAGGTGTAATTGAATGAATATGACCTAATCGGAGTTGAGCAGGTTATGACCATTAGTCTGTGACGCTTTCTACATAGAAGCTAAGCGTAATGCATCTAGGTTGTCAGCTATACCTGGGCCAAGAGATAGTTGCAGTATAGGTAGATCCAATTGGTTTGACCAAAACCAATTGGCGACCCTTGCACCGCTTCACAGCCTTGTTAGGTTTCCGGGGCCCGCAGCGGAAGCCGGTGGGCCGGGAATTTTAAAATTTTCGTCAGCGGAACGACGGTACTTGTCGCCGCCGACGATCCGAGCCTCGGAGAGGTCCGAGGATCTCGCGTAGATTATTAAGAGCACAAAAATTAAAATAAAAACGTACCCGTTTCAAATACGAAGGCGTGGTCGACTGCCGCTAGCCGATGGCGATCGTCGCTTGAAGGATCCAAAGTAGGATCCTTCTAGATCGTCCACACGCGCTCCAAAAATCCGCGGGAATGTCGATCGTCGAACTTCGGGTGCTAGCGCGGCGATTCAACGATATCTTCGACGTCCCGACGATCATCGCATCGTTGATCTTGCGATGCGTGAGGAAGAACTTGATCTGAGCTCTTGGATCATCAGCTTCTCTCTCTAGGAAGCGGGAGGAGAGAGAGGCTCTCAATTTTTCATTCCATAAATGAATGAATAGTGATATGCACACCAAAGAGAGAGGGCCTCCTCTTTTATTTATAGAGACGCTGATAAATACCCGGTAGGGTTCCCCGGCCCCCGTTAATAACAACGTTCTCTAAATAAATAATTTCGACAGACTAAACTGCGCCAATATTATTTAATATTTTATCACATACTTGTAATATATATATAATATATTACCTGATAAAACCGAGCCATTTAACTCAACTTGTCATCCCGCTTAATATTAAACGAACCTTGAATATTAAATAATATTTGTTCGATTAATATTTTTCTTGTATTTACTAAACTCGTAAATACATTAAATAAATTCAATCCCAAATATCCGTGACTTGAATATTAATGAATTTATTTAATTATTTTGGTGATCGACAACTTGGACAACGCTCGAACCCCGTGGCGGGGCCCACTATGTCCATATACCTATTCAACTGAATAGGGGCAGATTCTTGAATACGCTATTGTGTGTGACCCTCTAGGCCCTTATCTCAATAGTAGTGAATAAAATTCACAGACCAAGAGCGGGGTCTAGCAACCCGTCATGGCCCCTAAAGAGATAAGGATAGTCATTGCAACGACTACCAACCTACGAACACTGACTGTGTACTAAAGTCTCTTTGTCATTAAATATCTCATAAAGCAGGACACACTCTTGTGTCATCGTCCCTATCTTGCTTTATTATTTGTTGATCTATCCGGATGGATTCGCCTTTCTACTGCTTTGGCCAAAGACTTATGAAGGTGACACCATCTTGATCAACCAGGGCTGAGATATACAACTTCCTAAACTTGGAAGCGACAAATTCTTTCTTGACCATTCAACCAACGTCATACCACCAACGACGCACCCAACACAAACTACCTCACCACGACATTACTGCCATGGTTTTCGCCTTGTATTAAAGTACGTAATTAAATAATATACATTGGTAATGGTCTCAAGTCAGGAGACCAATACACATGTCCATAGATAGAAACAACCAATGACACCCAAAACATGTGGTGTTCCTATTGGCGGGTCTGTCCTCATGATCTCACTACTAGAGATCACCAAGTGAGAACTTCATGAGAAGAAGTCTTAATGCTTGTGATCCCCCAACACCTAATAGTCAGACATCTACTGTGTCCAGTCAGTAAGATGTATCTAGACTATAGAACATATATTTAAGATCAATGTCATTGTATCTCGAGGTTCTCATTATAGTCTGGGATCTGCTACAACCTCTTGACACGTCAATTAACCTTTGTAAATTACCATTATTATAGTGGACGCAGAAAAGTCTGCACTATAATGGTAAGATATCATCATGCATATCTAACGGTACGCACGATACAATAATCAAAAGTACTACATAGTTGGGTCTAGGGAACCCACTATTTCAACACTCCCACTTGCACTAGAGCCAACTTGCTAACTAAACTTGTTAGCTACTCACATGATAAATACCATGCTTCTGCTGAGTAATGGCTTTAACTGCTGGGCCTGCCACATTTTCGCTGCGTGGCATATCTGCTATATGCAACCTCATCGACTTGAGTAAAACTTCTCAAGATAAGGTATCCCTGAGTAGATTACTTTCATCCATTGTCATAACTTGACAACTTGGCTAGTAAGAATATCATAATTCTCATTATGATAACACTTTTCTCACTAGGTGAAAATCCAATAATTGGAACAAATCGTTGCAATTTACAACTGCTTCTTAGTTGCTTTAGAAGCTGCAACGTAATCGGTGTTTGTAGGTATGGCTACCACAAGCTTTTATGAGCTTGACTTGCTCATCTCCTTTGCCTAACTGTGATACTAGATCAAATTGATCTAAGGATTACTAGTATTAATCCCACCAAAACTAATATACCTTCCTCTCCTTATTCCAGGTACATATCATTTGTACTTACCGAAGTACAAGATGAAAGTTCGGACTGCATCACTTGCAGTGCTCCTGGAAATAATTGATATCTGCCTATAATAAATTATATCCTGGCAGTATCAATTATTATACATATTATGGCATATGTGATTGATCCATATCTAAAACATATAGTATCAATTCACAACTTTAATCTCTACACATGCATCGAACATGTTAACATGGAGAGATTAAGCCATGTGACATAGGCAACAATTATGAACTTGAATTGTTCCAACTTGTAATTTCTCAATAAAATGTCACTATATGTACGATTGACTAGGATCAAGCAACCTTTGGATCTACCAGAGTGGATCTTGTTCCCTAGAACTTAGGTTTCTACTTGAAGTCTATCATTGGAGAATTGCTTTTAACTTGATCTTATCTAACTATAAGATCATGATCTGTCTTCCATATGCTGCCGAACATATTTCATTTGGAAAACATTGGTGCTCCCACTAACCTTTGGTAGACACAAGTCAAGATTCTTTTATAATGAATGTTATAATATCTCGTGGCTTACTTTAATCTAGAATTGTATTTCAATAACTTTCAACCCTTATTGGCATAATTTGATGTCATCATCTTTTTCTGGTTGCGTCGTATAGACACCTTCCACGAAAAATGATCTTAACATCCAATGACCAATAAAAAGATCTTCAAAGTTTAGCTATGACAAGTAAAATTATAATAGATTTAGGCATACTGACTTGGTATAACCCATCGAGCCTTGTTGGTACCATTCTTGTACCATCCATGTATCATTTTATTTGAATACCCACCGTAGTATTCAATTTATAAGCCCCATTGCAATTTGATACATGGAATCCATTATTGAATTTTAATTGATCTTGTCAATCTTAGCTCGTTGCCATATACTACTTACTTGTAGGATTTATTATTCTCAATGAATAATATATCATCGACCGCGGTGAATATAAAACCATCACCATGGTTTCATTCTTCCTACGCAGTATGTGTCTCTGGAACATTCATATTCCACACATACCTATACCAACCATTTGTGAATCTCGAGCATCGACTAAGTCCAAGTCAATTCAACTCCCACTATCTCTAATAGAGATGTGCGCCCTTGTATAAAAATGTAGTCTAATACTTGACTACATCTTTTCTATCTTAGGGATTTAGGTAATATCTTAAGCAACTGTTAGGATAATTATCTTAGATGCACAATGTGATTAACTTGATGCATGTTTGTTCAAATCCTAACAAACGCTTTACATATAAACACGTCCTATGAAATAATGGATTTTCCATCATACTATGACACGTATGATATCCATTTGTTATTTTAGTTGGCATATTGGTTATAGGTTTATGCTGTTATTTGCAAATCACATTTTGAAATATAATGGAAGTTTCCACAAGTTGCAACATTGATACAACTTACATCATAACTTTGATGTGTAACATATGCGTTTAGGAATTGCTCCACGCTACATGTTTTTTGATCAATGTTAATATGTAAGACTCATCATCGATCCTCCTTATGAACATCAATACGGTGATGCAGATATGGTAACATGCATTTAGGAATTACTCCATGCTACATTACCATGATCGATGATTGCTTGGTCAAGATATTCTTCAGCCTGCCGATCCGAAGCAACTCATATCTTCTGACCAAACTTATACTTCATTATTCCTTAATGACTTAAAGGAAACTTATGAAGTATCTTTACCTCTTGCTTTCTTTGGAATAGTTCACACTGTCTTGTTGAACTAACCTCAGAAAGCTTTGTGGCATACCTTTATTTCTAATGGTTTCTTTGTCTAAACTAAGGGTGTCAATAATACCATAGGTGTTTAGCTGTGCCGAGCCTAAATACCATACTGGGTATATAGTTGACATTCACTTTTATTTTTACTTGACAAAGAATCACATTTCCACAACTGGGTAGATCTTACATCATGTATTGCCATTGATTCAAATAGCAGTGAACTATTTGTTGAGTATCTTACCACAAACAAAATTTATTCCAAAACATGGAATAATGTCTCATCATGTCCAAATGGGAACATGAGATAAATGTTTTTGGTTATACTCCACAACTTTTTCAATTTGAATCAATCACTTAGCAATTAGAAGTTACATGTTTTCTCCCCGCTGACTTAGGAATCGCCCTTTCTCAGCTGCTTGAAGAAGACACTTTACTTCTAGTAATGTTTCTTGACTTACTTGGTTATTGTATTTCAATACATATATATGAGAATAATATTGTATTTTAATACCCAAGAAGTATAAGAAAAAACAATACTTTTATTTGATGAATATAAACTGAACGAGAAGCGATTACTTGCTTCTTGTATTTCAGTTTTTAAACTTCCATAAATTTATTTAAATATGTGATACAAATAACCTCCTGTTAAATAACCAACCACCTTTCATTGAAGGACATGACGAAGGTGTTTCTGGTGTAACTTACCATAAGCCTTTTCACCTTATCATTCAATGTATTCTCTATAAGAATAAAAGATGGCGTTATCTCCAATATTCTTATTACTTGGAAAATGTTACCTTAACGGTAATGAAGCGCTTACTCTATACGGTTCATTTGTACCTTTAAATGAAACTAGAGTAATTGGGTGTAAAAGGTATAAGAAATGGTATGTCATGAAATATTGTGAACTACCTTTCACTTTACACAAACCGAGTGCGACCATCACATTCAAATCTTGCTTCACTTTCTCCTCGAAAGGATCTTGGAGATGAGACTTCATGCGATCATCATCCAAGTCTTGATGTAGAAACCACAACTAACATCAGAATTTGATGATAGAATTATGACAGAACCATCATATACTTTATTCATGAGTCTCCTAAAAGCAACTTTACACCCTCGCTTCCTGAGATGGCTTAACAGGTTGGGACACAAGCACCTTGAATTTCCATTGTAGCGGTAATGTGCGCAAGCGCCTATACTACATTTAGGACATTTGTTCTTAGTTTAGACGTTAACTTTGTCTAATATTTATCACAGTTTTATTGTGGTATTGCTTTCCATTATCTACAAATATACTTTAGCAGATTGTACTTTTATGTGATTACCTAATCTGACATTACTGATTATTTAATCATTAAATGTCTCCCACTAATTTTTCGAATTCTAGGATCCCTCTTTACTAGAATCAGAATAATATTGAGTATTCTAGGGGCAAGGATCCCTGAACCTCCCTTATAGTCTACAAGCTAGGTCTACGCCACTACTCAGAGGGTCCAAGGTAGGCTTTTGACTAGCCAACCGCATTAGCTCGCGGTTCCTTGATCTGTTGAGTGAAGTCCCAGCTTCAAAAATCATTTAATGATTTACTCAACACTTGCCTCTAAAATTACAACAAGTTAGCTAAGGCTATTCCATTGCTGTAATTTTAGTTAAGTCGACCCACCACACGAATAAGAACTCCCCGGTAGTAAGAGACACCCTCAGCTGAGGGATGAACCGACACCTTGAACACCCGGTTTTGTTCAAACTTGAATGATGGAAGGTTGTTTGTGACTTAATATTTTATTTGAGGGTTTTATTGGTTTCTCTCGATGAATGTAATCCATTTCTATTAATCTTGTTCATCTATGTTGTCGCGCTCACAACTGAACTTTAATAGAAAAACATACGCCGATTCTTTATGCATTTTATTATCTATTATTTTATGTATTTTTCCTGCTGTTCTGAAATGCATAAAATAATAAATAAATGCATAAAGGAAAACTACTACCCAACTGGCCTTGAGCATCTAAACGACCTAAGGGGCATCATACCTGTGTCGAAACTTGACACTAGATGCATCTCAACCCGTGTTGTATGTCTGCTTCTCATTTGGAGCATCGCCTCGTCTTGGCGGAGTCCACGTCACATCTTGGAGTACCGCATCATCTTGGCGTGGTCCACGTGTCGTCTTGCATCATCTTGATCAATGTGCTCTGCCTCGTCTTGGCGGGGTAGACGTCGCTCGTCGTCTTCGTCTGAAGTACAAAGATACTCGCGCACATGCGAGGGGAACTTGGGTATAAATTTACATTAGGTAAATTGGGCGTGCATGCCCTTATACATTTTAACCGAAAACAAAGACGATGCGCAGACCGTCATTTAATTAATTACACACATCGCACGCAGTTTAAAATAATTAAATTAAATAAATAATTTAAAAGCAGACATACGAGGCTAATGCTCAAGACCAGTTGTTGGGTATAAAAAAATTGCGCGATAAAATTAAAATGCATAAATAAGTATGAGAGTTATTAAATTAAATGAATTAATAAATTCAAATAATTTAATTAATTATCGGTCATGTAATTAATTTAATTTTAATACTTAAAATCAAATTAATTAGTTAATTAATTTAATTACAAAAATTAAATTAATTTTAACCTCAGGTATTAAAATTTATTTCACTACAATTAATATATTAATTAATTTAATTAATTTAATTAATTAATTATATTAATTGATTTAACTAAACCCGGGTCAGGGGTTACCTGCCCACTAGGAGGACCGGGCGGCGGCCGGAGGCAGGGACACCCAATGGGAGCCAAGCTGTAATGGCGGCGCTGCGGGGTATTGCAGCGCGAGGTACCCGAGAGGCTTATGGCCACTTTGGTCTCCGACGGGAGGGTTCAGACGAGGCTTAGCCAGAGCAGGACGGCGCGCCGGGGTAGTGCCCGGAGCGGCGGAAGCTGACGCCTTGGATGGCCGATGCCTTGGCTTCCGGCGAGCTTGACCTGTGCGGTCCCACGCCAAAAAGGAGGAGACGCCCTGGTTCTGGCCGGAGGTCCAGGCTGGTAGGGCGGCGCGGGAGAGTCTCGACAGGGGCTCGTCGGCAGACTCCTGGTTTCCAGGCTGTAGCCGCTCCGGCCGGATGGGGATGAGAGACGCAGCCCGGTGCAGGCCGCTGTATGCCGGAGGGTGCGGCGCCGGCAGAGGGGTGCAAAAGAGGTGCAGTAGCTGGGCTAGGCGGTTCCCAGCGGCCTACTCCGCGGCGCTGCATGCACCGCGCTTGGTTCTGCCCGAGCGGGGCGGCCGGCTGAGCGCACAAGGGGGCCGGGGTCGAGGGCGGCTGGCGTGTGGAGGAGCGCGTGAGGAGCAGGGTGGAGCTGAGCGGAGGGGCTCCTGGCCGGAGAGAGGGCGTGGTCTGGTGCATCCCGGTCAGCGGCAGCAGTGTGCTGCGGGAGGAGCCGATAGGCCTGGTCCGGCGAGCGTGGAGGAGGTCAGTGGCACCGGCTCGGAGAAGCCGGCTGCGGGCACTGCACCGTGCGGGTCCGTAGGGAGAGGGGCGGCCGGGGCTCTCGCATGGGTAGGGCTTCGCGCCGGTGCAGAGTCCCGGCGGCGCTGCAGAGCGCCGCGCGGGAGGGGGAAGGGGGTCCGCTCGGACCCCCTGATGTTTACCCTTTTTTTTGTTCTTTTTCCTTCCACGCGGTAGCCCCCCCTTTTTTTAAACGGGCCAGCCTCTTCCTTTTTTTTATTAAAATGCAACAAGAACCCCTTGGGTCTTGCTTTGGGTTCTCCACGTGGGAAGACCCCCTTTGGGGTCTTCCTTTATATATATATATATATATATTTATAAAACTTTCTAAAGTCTATTTTAGACTTTAGATATAATAATAATAAAATATTATTTTAATATAATAATTTTATTATTATTATAATCTTATTATTATAATTATATTATTATAAGAATAATATAAATTATAATAATTATAATTATATTAAAATTTTAATACCCTTGTTCAAAAACGAAGACACAATCCATTCTGAAAATTTCGAACGACCATATCTTTGTCGTTCGAAATCGGATTATATCACAGTTTGAATGGTTGTGACCAATTTTAAACCCTCTACTTAATTTCATGCAAATTAATTTTATTTGGCTTAGAAAATCTACGCAACTCGCTCTGATACCAGTGTTAGGTTTTCAAGGCCCCCAACGAAAGCCGGTGGGCCGGAGATTTTAAAATTTTCATCGGTGGAACGATGATACTTTTCGTCACTGACGATCCGAGCCCTGGAGAGGTCCTAGAATCTCACGTAGATTATTAAGAGCACAAAAATTAAAATGAAAACATACCTGTTTCAAATCCGAAGGCGCGGTCGACTGCCGCTAGCCGATGGCGATCGTCGCTTGAAGGATCCAAAGTAAGATCCCTCTAGATCATCCACACGTGCTCCAAAAATCCGTGGGAACGCCGATCTTTGAACTCCGGGTGCTAGCAAGACGATTCAACGATATCTTCAACATCCCGACGATCACCGCATCGTTGATCTTGCGATGCATGAGGAAGAACTTGATCTGAGCTCTTGGATCATCAGCTTCTCTCTCTAGGAAGCGGGAGGAGAGAGAGGCTCTCAATTTTTTCATTCCATAAATGAATTAATAGTGATATGCACACCAAAGAGAGAGATCCTCCTCTCTTATTTATAGAGACATTGATAAATACCCGGTAGGGTTCCTCGACCCCCGTTAATATCAACGTTCTCTAAATAAATAATTTCAACGGACTAAACTGCGCCAATATTATTTAATATTTTATCACATACTTGTAATATATATATAATATATTACGTGATAAAACTGAGCCATTTAACTCGACTTGCTGTCCCGCTTAATATTAAATGAACCTTGAATATTAAATAATATTCGTTCGATTAATATTTTTCTTGTATTTAATAAGCTCGCAAATACATTAAATAAATTCAATCCCAAATATTCGTGACTTGAATATTAATGAATTTATTTAATTATTTTGGTGATCGAAAACTTGGACAACACTCGAACCCCGTGGCGGGGCCCAGTATGTCCATATACCTATTCAACTGAATAGGGCGGATTCTTGAATACACTATTGTGTGTGACCCTCTAGGCCCTTATCTCAATAGTAGTGAATAAAATCCATAGACCAAGAGCGGGGTCTAGCAACCCGTCATGGCCCCTAAAGAGATAAGGATAGTCATTGCAACGACTACCAACCTATGAACACTGACTGTGTACTAAAGTCTCTTTGTCATTAAATATCTCATAAAGCAGGATGCACTCTTGTGTCATCGTCCTTATCTTGCTTTATTATTTGTTGATCTATCCAGATGGATTCGCCTTTCTACTGCTTTGGCCAAAGACTTATGAAGGTGACACCATCCTGATCAACCAGGCCTGAGATATACAACTTACTAAACTTGGAAGCGACAAATTCTTTCTTAACCATTCAACCAATGTCATACCACCAACGACGCACCCAACACAAACTAACTTGCCACGACATTACTACCATGGTTTTTGCCTTGCATTAAAGTACATAATTAAATGATATACATTGGTAATGGTCTCAAGTCAGGAGACCAATACACATGTCCGTAGATAGGAATAACCAATGACACCCAAAACATGTGGTGTTCCTATTGGCGGGTCTGTCCTCATGATCTTACTACTAGTGATCACCAAGTGCGAACTTCATGAGAAGAAGTCTCAATGCTTATGAGCCCCCAGCACCTGATAGTCAGACATCTATTGTGTCCAGTCAGTAAGATGTATCTAGACTATAGAACATATATTTAAGATCAATGTCATTGTATCTCGAGGTTCTCATTATAGCATGAGATTTGCTACAACCTCTTGACACATCAATTAACCTTTGGACATTACCATTATTATAGTGGACGTAGAAAAGTCTGCACTATAATGGTAAGATATCATCACGCATATCTAACTGTACACATGATACAGTAATCAAAAGTACTACATAGTTGGGTCTAGGGCACCTACTATTTCAACAAGCCTAAGCCGCAGAACTATTCCAAGCTAGATTTAAGATTATCTTCTTCCAGGAGCTCTGAAATTGACTATGATCCCTTCTTAGTTATCTGAATTAAATCCAAACCACCCAATTCTAGAAAAAACTCAATTTTAAGAGTAAACGTGATGAATCCTTTTAAAGGGTTTTATTCGAATGGTTTCTTGCTTTCTAGTGATCCCTATGGGTTCGACCCCACACCACCTCTTTACTACGCCCTAGTAGTAGGTGTAGTTTGATACTATAAATTTCTAATCTGATCAACACCCATGTGAATTCAATGACACATGTAGGTGCATCAAAAATTGACATCTTTATTAGGGAATACTTTTACCCAAGCACAGTAGCCTTCAGATTGAACCTTGGATTACCTCACCCTCCCCCTATTGTCTTTCTTTTCCCCTTTTTCCTTTTATAATTTTCTTCCCATGGACTAAAATCTGCATCCGAATTCTTTCCAGTTAGAGCATACGCCAGGGACCTTTGTCTCACTCAAGGAGCCTGGAAGCAAAATAACTACTTCTTTTCTATCCTAAGATCGATAGAACATTTACTGCACGACACTGCTTTGTTGGGTAAAAACTCAATCCCACATCAATTTCCGCAAAGGATAATGGCTCACATATAAGTTTGGATGAACAATTCCTCCTAGAACCCATGAGTTTTTGGATGGAACCCCAAAAGGGCATGTGTTGGGCCTTGAAGATCTAGGGATAGAGAAAAGTGATCCTAACAAGTGGTATCAGAGCCATGATGTAGCCTAGGTGTGATATGGATGGTCCCAAACTAGTTTGAGAATGATAATGATGGCTCAGGTTGGAGCATATGGATATATGGTGGTGCCTTGTATCGAAAGTATGTCTGATAACATTGGATAGACGATGCATCCTGATGGAGAGAGAAACAACGGTGCAAGTGTAAGATGATTTGGATCAGATGAATTATCATTAAAGGGAGGCCCAATTTTGCGATCTTTGGTTTGAGGGGAGGATTGTTGGGTGAAAACCCAATCTCAAATTAGTTTCTGTAAAGGATGGTGCGTCACGAACCAAGTTGGGCTGCCATCTAACCCAACATTCGACCCAGTCCGAGACAAGGCTTGAAGGGAATTCTCGATCCCCACGGGCTGATAAATAGCTTCAGGCATCAAAATAATCCAGATGAGAACGATTTAGCCCAAAGAAAACTAGGGTCAAATAACCAAAAAAAGTATGAAAAAAATCCAACAATAACTGAGCATAAATAAATATATAAAGATGATCCAAATACAATAGATGATGAACAAACATAAACTGAAAACAAAATGAAAACTGAACCACGCTAACATGATCTCCACATGACCTCTTGGTCACCACCAACTGCAAGACCAACCTGCTCCCAAGGAAGACTGAACCAGAAACCTGAACCTGCAAAATAGCTTGGGTCTACCGACACTGAGCGGCACAAGTAGGGTGTGAGCTTAAACATCTCATTAGGTAATCACCACATATTCCATGTATTTCCTTTCCCAAAACAGTCCACAAACACTAGTTTGAAATACATTCATAAAATAGACTTTTAATCATTTTCAACAACCAAACACAACTCTCCACAAGTTCCCTTTTAAAATAACATATGAAACTTTTCTTTTCTTAAAAGAATGACTCTACATTTCAAAACCCCATTTAAAACAAAATCCCAAATAAAAATCCGTAACCAGTGAAAAAAAGCGGATATGAAAAAAGTAAAGGAAATAAAGCAAGAAGACATAAACTAGTAGGAATAATATTCACATGCAGTAGAAATAAATAGAACATACATATAATAAATCAAGAGAATGTTCTAAACATCTATAGAAGAAATCCATGGACATACTTAGTTTGAAATCACCTATCGGCATATGGTGAAACTCCATAGTTAATAACCAACTGGCCGCTCTAAACTAGCTAATCCAACGAAACATCCCACCTAGCCTCTCAGCAAATCTAGGGGTACCAACCTGTTTAATCAGGGTCGACAACACAAATGTCACTCGCCCCTCTAGATGATTACCATGAATGTCATGATAAAATTACTCAATGAAATATAGTATAACAACCATAACCCATAGCATCCTCATGCATGAGCCACTAGAGGGGAATGCATCCCAAGGTCTAGTGGTTTCCCAAACATAAACCAAAACCAACAACGTTATCATGCACTATCCACTAGAGTGGATCCCATCCCAATGTATAGTGGTCTCCAAAAATAAGCTAAGTCATTACGAACACACATGAAAAGCCATTTATTTCAAAATCCCCTTCATCCCAAAATTAAATCTCACATGGAAACCACCATTTTTCCTATAATTAAAACCACTTACCCATTCATTTTAAAATACCAACCAAGGATTCACACTACCCATGTTTTCAATCCATTTTCCCAAAACATGTCAAGATGCCCACCAGGCCCGTATGTCACATGGGTTCCAAAACCAATTTCCAAAACATCACATGGTTCCAAACGAACCTTCACATCACGTCACATCAAAACTAACTTTTCCAAGGAAACACAATATACCAATCAGGCCTTTAACATTACCAATCCAAATAAATTTACAAAACCATTTAAAAACCATTTCTAAATTCACTATGAAACAACACTTTCATGTTAAAAATGCCAAATGGGCCTTTACATTTCAAATCCAAAACCACTTCCAAACTAAATTGAAAACATGAAACAACAAGAAAAGTTACAAACGGGATTCTACACCATATATCTTCCAAAACACACCTCAAGGTTCCAAATAGGAAAAGATTTAAAGAACACATTTGAAACCACATTTAAATTCACTCAAAGAACCAAGGCCATTTGGAAACACATTGCACACCACTTGCCCAACTCATAACACACATTTGAGAAGCATAATAAATAATCTCATGTTAAAAAAAACCCATTCTCTTTAGAAAACCAACTTTCATCACATTTGTACCTCAAAACCTTTTTAAAACACATTTCAAATCTTTCACACAATTCATTGAACACATTTATAGATCAAAACAAAGAGGTACACATGAAACACAATCAAATTATTTTTGAAAGTCATCTTCCAACACATATGCACTTCAAATTACTTTGAAAACAATATTAGCTTGAAAGAACCATTTTTAAAGAAACACCACTTGTTTTACCACCAAACACAACATGCCACACATAAGCGTCAAACCACAATAATCACCAATTCCCATATACAACACTCAATTCACAATACAATCACAATACAAAAACCTAACTAAGGGAAAAAACCACCCAATGCATCAAATTCAACTTTAAAAGATCAATTGAAATTTATCAAGAACCTTCCATGCATACATATATAGGCATGTTTAAGAAAACCCTTTGAAAATCATTTCTCTCCAACTTTACATTTTGAGAAAATCATACCAAACTAAAAAAAACATATCAAAATTATGCGAAACACATTTATAAATTATTTAGAAACACCCAAGCATCAAATTAAATGTATCTGAAAAGAAATGGACAGATGAACTTACCTCAATGACGTGAAAATACAACGAAACTTTGAAAGAAGGAAGAATACACCCCTAGGGAAGATCCACACACCATAAAATCAAATAAACCAAACCGCACATCAAACCTAAACCTTAGGGTTCGACCAAGAGGAAAAACCCACCAAGAGAAACCAAGAAACCAAGAGAGAAGGATGAGGAGAAGAGAAAATCAACCAAAAACTCAAAGAAGCTTACCTAGGAACCTTCATGAAGTTTCAATGTAGGAAGGAGGGAAAGAGAGGAGCTTGGAGGCCCCCATGGTGCACCTAGGTCGAATGGGGGAGGAAAATACCAAAATAGGTTTAAAACAGCAGAGTGGAAATTGAGAAATTTCACACATTTATTGAATTGGGAAACTCAAACGGTTTGGTCGCACGGTTTAACAAACTGTGTGCTAACAGTGCACACCCTACTGGAGAAAAGGGAACCCTACATGGGATGGCTGCACAATTTTTCAAACTGTGTGCCAACCATAAAAAATGACACTTTCCAATCTACTTAACCCCTCACAAGCTTGCCGCATAGTTTCCTCTAACCGTGTGCAGGCCATGTGCTATGCCCCATACACCAACCCCAAGCTGCACAGTTTTCCCTTAAACTCGCAAGGTTTTCCCCAAGATATGGCCAAACCATGAATTCTCATCCATACAAGAATAAAATGAATGGAAAACACCCTTTTTCGTAACTGGCCTCATGGTTAACACCCAAACCATGCACACAAACCATGCATAAGATAAAAAGCCACCTGAAAACTCCAAAACTCAAAAATTTAATTCGGTAACTCAACCTGAACCTCAACCAAAAGAACCAAAACCAAGAAAGAAATAAAATAAAATAAATTCCAAGATTGGGGCATAATAATTATCCCCACCAAAAACACTTTATGAAGTCACCCATCCACACAATAAATAATGCTCAATCCAAAACCTGAACAAATCCGAATGAATCCATGAACCTCGGGGTGACATTTCACTCCACAAGTCACATAATCTAAGAGAAATGATAACAAAATGAACTATAAAAAAGTAGGAGGGTTATCCACACCATAAGAACCCAACTAACATGACCAGCATTGAAACTCCCAACATGATGACACCAATATGAGAACTCCCAACCCAAACAAAAAAACCCCCAACACAAGGGGAAAAATCACATAAGGAAATAAAACCAAATAGATAACAAAACCACAGTTCATCAACTCCCCAAGACTCAAACATATCCAAAGGGAGCATGACTGGAAGTGGGAACCAGTCTAAAAAAAGCTAATAAAACACAATATTGGACTAATAATGAAGGAATCACATTTAAAAAGGCATCACCACTATAATTCCAAAATTAACAAACCACCAATATCTTATCACAAAAGGAAAAACTTACAATGGAAGCAAAACTAAAATAGAGAGACTTCAAACGTCTCTACTCTAACACTAGAGACAAAACTAGGCCAAGGTTCCCCACCCCCCTATAAATTTCTGACTGCGTGATAAGCTTCATTCCTGGGCCTATGGATGGAGCCCTGATGTCATGAAGCATCTGCTACCCCACTGTCAGGAGCTGATAACTTCCACATGAGACTTCTTCCTTGGGAAATGATTTCTACCAAACTTCTCTATATGACCCAAACAACCACAAAAATGACATTATTTTATAGGATTATGGTAGTACGACTTTAGATTCCCAAACCAAACTCACTATAAACACACAAGCAAATGGTATGACTAACAAGAAGCTGAAACTGATGGAAGAGTCTTCTCAGAAATATGTTACTCTGACATACACCTCTCGCTAAATGGGTAAACTTCACGAGTACGATGAGAAACCAAATTTCCAATTGCCTGCACCCTGGGAACCAAATCAGCTAAGAATGCCTCATCTATAAATTTCTCAAACTAAACTTCACAAAACAAAATAACTCGATCCAAAATCTCTAGACAAAGAGCCTAAACAAAAAGAGGATCTTTCAACTGATTCTATGATGATACCTCTAGAGAAAAGGAAACCAACTTCTTGAAGTGGTCAACATACACCTTCACTATCAACTAACTTTTCTAAACATTCATGAGCTCTTCTAACTTCCTTGTCTTCACCTCCTCAGTTATAAAACATCAGAAAAAGTGGTCTTAAACACATCCCATGTCATCACAACTTTCAATGATGATGGAGAAATCACCTTATATCTATCAAAATAATGATCCTTAAACAAACCCAGAACAACACACACTCTCATAGATTCAGGATTTACCAATGATCTAAAGACACTCAACTTCATCAATCCATTTTTCAGCCTCTAACATACCTTGGTCACCATGAAAGATAAGAAATAACTGAGAAAAACTCGACTCTTACACCCCACTTGGAGTCTGGGTAGGTTTAGAAACTAGAAGAGACTCACTAGAAACCTCAGAGATATTTCTGGGTGGCATAATCTTAACAACATATGGAGCACAATACCAAAATCAACATTCAAACAAAACTCAACCAAAAGAACACCTCAAGTCAAAACAACAAGATCACAAGCCAAACATCACAAACAAAACCAAAATCCTCCTTTCAAAAACCCCATATCATTCAAATTCCAAAATTTCCTCCTTCCAAGGACACTTTCTAATTACTAAAAACCACTTCCCATAAAACAAGAACCCACTTTTTAAAGAAAAACCAATTATCAAATTCATTTTACCTTTCAAAAATCATTTTGGAAAAACCAAGCCAAACCTTTGATTTCAAAAACTCACCCATGGTATCCTATAAACCATCACATATGTGTCCATCCAACCTCCAGTTATATCATCCATGAAAACATGCCAACATGCACTTTCCATACACACCCACACATATGTGAACGTTCATAAGGAATACCAAGGGACACACATACCACATTATCATCAAACCCAAGCATTTATCAAATTTTCAATTCACTTTTCCTCCACACTCTCTCAAACTTTTCAAAATTCTGAATCACTTTCTCTTTTAAAAGCCTATTTCTATTTTTAATTCAAAACCACTAGTAAAAATAATTTTCATTTGAAAAAACTATATTGCCACTACAAAGACAATTTTTCCTTTGGAAACCCACTCACACCAACAAGAACAATACCAACACACAACTTACATCAATCTACCAGAATAAGGAACTAGTGGTCATGCATAACTAGATGACCTTGTTAGTGGACCATGACCCAAGAAAGAATTATCCACTAAGAGGAACTTGAACCATGCACTCAGATTCCAAATGGGTTACTACTCTATGTAAGATAAATAAATGACACTGACTCACCTCCATTGGAATTCCCCATCCACTCAAACCAAAAACCAAAACAAAAGACTCAAGTCCCAGACTAACCCTATCAACTCGAGGATCAGAACGAGTAAGAATTCATGACATCCTTCCCATACCTAAATCTCAAGTCCCGACAGTCCTAATATCCGATCTACCTAACAACCCAAATAAAAAGATCCTTCTATGGTACCATTTTTCCAAAAACCAAGTAGAGCTTCCATCTAACGCGACATCTAAACCAGTCTGGGACAAGACCCAAAGATAATTATCAATCCCCACGGTCTGACAACTAGTGTCAGGAATAAAAATAATCCAAATGGGAATGATTTAGCCCAAATAAAACCAAGATAAAATAAATAAATAGAGTATGAAACAAATACAACAATAACTAAAGGTCAACAAATATAAAAAGCTGATCCAAATACAACAGATGATGAAATAACAAAAACTAAAAACAAATTGAAAACCAAACCATGCTAACATGATATCCACATGACCTCTTGGTCACCGAAAACCACAATACCTACCCACTCCCAAGGAAGACCAAACTAGAAACCTAATCCTTCAAAATAGATTGGGTCTACCGATGCTGAGTGACACAAGTAGGGTGTGAGATTAAACGGCTCAGTAGGTAATCACCATAGAGTCCATGAATTTCCTTTCCCGAAATAGTAAACAAACACTAGTTTTAAATAAATTCAAAAAATAGGCTTTTAATAATTTTGAAAAACCAAAAACAACTTCCCACAAGTTACCTTTTAAAACAACACACACAACATATTTTTTTTTAAAAACAATTCCACTTTTTACAGCCCCGTTCAAAAAAAAATACCAAATATAATTCCATACCAAGTGACCAAAAAGGGGCTATGATGAAAGTAAAGGAAACAAAGAAAGAATACATAAACTATTAGGGATAATATACACATGCAATAAAAATAAATAGAACATATATATAGCCAATCATGGACATTTACTAAACATCACTAGAAGTAATCCCTGGACGTACTTAGTTTGGAATCACCTGCCAGAATATGGTGCAACTCTATAGCCAATAACCAACTAGCTGCTCTAAACTATCCAATATAGTGTCATGTACCACCTAGCCTATCATCAAATCCAGGGGGTACTAACCCATCTAATCGGGGTCGACAAGAAACCAATAATCCCATGATAAAAGTACTTGGTGAAACATGGTATAACAACCATAACCCACAATGTCCTTATGAATTATCAACAAGAGGGAAACACATCCCAAGGTTTAGTGGTTTCCCAAACATAAACAAAAACCAACAGTGTTCCCATGCATAATCCACTATAGGGGATCCCATCCTAAGGTCTAGTGGTCCCCAAACATAAGCCAAGACATTCCAAACACACATGAAAACCCATTTCTTTCAAAATCAAATTCACCCCACAAATAAATCTCACATGGAAACCACATTTTTTCCCATAATTAAAACCACTTTCCCATTCATTTTAAAATACCAAATGAGCCTTCATTCTACCAAAGCTTTCAATCCATTTTCCCAAAACATGTTAAGATGACCACCAAGCCCATACATCACATGGGTTCCAAACCCAATTTCCAAAACATCACAAGGTTCCAATTGGGCCTTCACATCACGTCACATCAAATCCAACTTTCCCAATGCAAGAAAAGGTACCAACCAGGACTTTAAGATTTCCAATCCAAATAAATTTACAAAACCATTTCCAAACTATTTTTAAAGTCACTAAAAAACACCACTTTCATGTGAAAATGCCAAACATGCCTTTACATTTCAAATCCAAAAAAACTTCTAAACTAAAGTGAAAAGATTCAACAACATGAAAAGTGAAAAATGAGATTCTTTTCCATTTAGTTTCCAAAATACACCTCAAGTTTCTAAATGTTCCAAGCTTTAAAGAACACCTTTGAAATTGAATTTAAATTAAATTAAAGCACCAAAGATATTTAGAAGCACATTTCACACCACTTGAAAAACTCATAACACACATTTAAGAAGATCATGTGCAACAAAAAAACATTTTTCTTTAGGAAACCAATTTTATCAAATTTGTACCTCAAAACCTTTTTAAAGCATCTTTCACAACTTTTACACAATTCATTGAACAAATTTATAGAGCACAATAAAGAGGCACACATGAAACAAAATCAACTTCTTTTTGAAATCCATCTTAAAACACATACACACTTCAAATTACTTTGAAAACAATATTAGCTTTAAATAACCTTTTTTAAATAAACACCACTCGCTTTACCACTAAACACAACAAGCCACACATAAGCGTCAAACCACAATAATAAAAAATTCCCATATACAACACTCAATTCACAATACAATCACAATACCAAAATATAACCAAGGAAAAACACCACCCAAAGCACAAAATTTCACTTTAAAAGATCAATTGGAATTTTATCAAGCACCTTGCGTGCATACATATGTAGGAATGCTTAAGAAAAATCTTTGAAAACCATTCTACACAAACTTTCCCTAATGATAAAATCATAGAAAACCAAACAAACATATCAAAATCATGTGAAACACATTTATAAATTATTTCAAAACACTTGAGAATCAAATGGAATGTGTTAGAAAGTAAATGGATGGAAACACCTACCTCAATGATGTGAGAATGCAACAAAACTTTGGAAGAAGGAAGAATACACCCCAAGAGATGATCCACACACCCTAAGATTAAAGAAGTTAAACTGAACATCAACCCTAACCCTTAGGGTTCAACCAAGAGGAAAACCCCACTAAGAGAAACCAATAAACCAAGAGAGAATGACGAGGAGAAGAGTAAATCGACTAAAAATTCAAATAAACTTACCTAGAAACCTTCAAGAATCTTCAATAGATGAAGGAGGGCAAGAGAGGAGGATCTTGGAGGCCCTCATGGTTCACCTCGGTCAAATGGGGGAAGAAAATCCTGAAATAGGGTTTAAAAAACATGAGGGAAAAGTAAAATTTCACACTTCTAATGAATTGGGAAACTCGCACATTTTGGTAACATGGTTTGACAGACCGTGCGCCAATCGTGCACACCCTAATGGAGAAAAGGGAACCCCACACAGGCTGACTGCAATGTTTTCCAAACCCCATGGAAACCATAAAAAATTCCACTATCCAATATACAGAATCCCTCACACACTTTTCGCATGACTTCCTCTATCCATGCACAGGCCATGCGCCATGCCCCAGACACCAACCCCCAAGCTGGATGGTTTTCCCTTGAACTTGCATGATTTACCCCAAGACATGATCAAACCATGCAAGTCAAACCATGCAATAATAAAATGAATTTAAAACACCCTCTTCCTTAACAGGCCACACGATTAACACCCAAACCATGCACACAAACCGTTCACAAGCTAAAAGCCACAAAAAACTCCAAAACTCAAAAATTAAAATCAGAAACTCAACCCAAACCTCAACCAAAGGAACCAAATCCAAGAAAGGAATAAAATAAAGGAAATTCAAAAATAAGGGTGTGACATGGTGTCTCACATATAATCTTGGATGGATAATTCCTCCTAGAACCCATGGGTTTTGGATAGAACCCCAGAAGAGATTATGTATTAGGCCTGAATTACCTAGGGCTAGAGAAAAAGGATCTTGACCCCCATCGATTCATAATAGTTAAGCACAACTATATTCTACCACCACACCTTTAGAACCCCCAATATGAGCCATAATGGACTACAAATTTCCATCCATTAGTGGTGCCATGACCAACATTGTGTACCCACCAATTTAGGCACACACTTTCAAAATCAATACTGGACTCATTCACATGATCCATAACATGGTGAAATTTAGTGGTATTCAAAGAGAAGACCCCCATGATCACATTTCTATATTTTTAGAGGTTTGTGATACCTTTCGCAACTAGGGAATTTTGTGAGATGCAATTAGACTCTGTGAATTATCATTCTACTTACGCGACCAATCCAAGGATTGGATCAAAATCAAAAATATAGAGTCCATAATGACTTGGGATGAACTAGATAAGAAATTTATTAATAAGTACTTCCCACCCATCTGAACCTGGAAGTTGAGGAATGACATTTTATACTTTTCCTAGAAAAATGGATAATCAGATTGGGAGGCATGCGGCCAGTTTAAGGAGACAACCCTCAAGTGACCACATCATAAATTAGATGTGTGGATACAATTTTAGAAATTCCACTGAGGAATTCAACCTTCCCCCCGTATTGTGGTAGACGTCACTACAGATGACAGACTCATTCTTAAGATGTGTGAAGTTGGCCAAGCCATTCTAGATGAAGTTTACCACAATGCTAGTCCATGAAAAAGTGATAAAGGACTACCTTGATGTGGAATCCATCAGATGGAGGAGACTACCCACCTGGAAGCCCAAGTTGAGGCCTTAACCAAGAAGATTAATACATTCTAGTTACCTGCTACACCACCACCCCCTCCTTCTCCGATGATGGGAATTCAATTCTATGAAATGTGTGGAGGACCGCACCCATACCAATACTGCAAGAAAATAATTGAGGAACCCCAATTCCAAGATTGTAATTGCATCAATTACAATCAACAAAATCATTTGTACTGGCAGCCCCGAAAATTTCTACAACAAAACTTTCAGCAGAGACTGACTTAATAGCTACAATAACCTAGTCAAGGTTATTTTTAGTAGAGGAGTGTACATGTGCCACAAAAGAACTAGAGACCACCTAAGTACCCACCCAAGGTCTATCGCATCAACCATAGCAACAATTTCATCAACCTTTTACTAGATCTCAACAATTTCCACCAGCTCAGTAGCAGTATTAATAAGCTCTACTAAACCACTGCAATAATCGAAACCTCTCAAATACAATCTTGAAAAACTTCTCACTACCTTCATTCAGAAAGTAGACCAAAGGATTACAACCCAATATACTAAAATGAAAAACGACAAGGATACCCTACAAAACCTAGAGCATAAAATGGTGTAGATCTCTAAAACTTTATTTGATCGACTACCAGGTACTTTTCTCGGTAATACCAAAACTCATACAAGGTGGGAGTCTAAATATATAGTTGTTAGGAGTGGAAATATGTTGGACTTTCATCATCCATATAAAGCTGAGAAAAAATAGTAAGAAGAATCTGATAAAGCTGATCAGGTGAGAACTTAGGAGGTAAGATCAACTGAAAAAGCTCTCGTATAGGGAATGCCTGAAAAGGACAATGTATATGTGGCACCACCACTATACAAGACACCTATCCACATTCCTAAAAATATGAAACAAGTGATGAAAGAGGGAAAATACAAAAAAATTCTTGATATGCTTAAAAAACTTCACAATAACATTCCATTTACTAAAGTGATTTCTCAAGTGCCTACTTATGCAAGATTATTTAAATATTTTTTCTCAAGTAAAAGAAATATAGAGGATTTAGGAGTCATCTACCTAAATTAATAATGCTCTATAGTATTCCAATGGAAGATGCCTCCAAAAACACGAGACCCCATATGTTTATTAATTCATTACACCATAGGCACATGCAATTTTAAGAGAGCATTGTGTGATCTAGGGACAATTATAAACATCATGCCTATGAGTGTCTACAATAATATGAGGTTTGGTGAACTAAAATGAAAAAGAGTGGCACTCCAACTTACTGACTGCTTATTCAATCATCCTCAATGATTTCTTGAGGACATCTTAGTAAAAGTCGGAAAATTCATTTTCCCTACTGATTTTATTATACTTGACATGGAATAAGAAGGAGATATCCACCTCATTATAGGAAGACCATTCCTCACCATTGGGAAGGAGGTTATTGATGTTAACCAAGGGAGATTGATATTCAGAGTTAGTGAGGAACATGTTGTCTTCAAATTAGTGAAGGATGCAAATAAAATCAACGAGTTATTGAATTATCAATCCATATCTCTTACCGATAAGAAATATGATCATGTAACTAGTAAGAACAATACTAAAAAACTACCTCCTATTGAAAAGTGATCTAGTTCTCACAAGAAAAAAAATTTAACTGCACCTATGATGAGGAAGGTCAACCCACCTTTCATCCCCTCTATTTTAAAAATTATTCTACAAGGGGTATCTCTTCACAGTTTAAGTCTTATGTATTGAAAAATGTACAACTCTAGAAAATAAATAAAGTTCTAACTAAGAGGAAACCGAAGGTAGGTTTAATAGAATAAAATTGGCCAGTTTAGAATTTAGGATAATTTAATGATGCTAGGTAGATTTTTAAGAGGGATTGGCTTAAAAATCGGAACAAAATTCAAAATACATGTTATGTAGCCCTCACATAGTGTGTAAATGTAGAAGACTTATTTTTTTTTAAAAAAAATCAAGATTTACGCATTGTGTATCCCGAACACAAAGTGTAACTCTCAGGTACTTTATAATCTTGTGAACCCTAAGTTCATGGCCATAGACCCCCAGGTTTCTTCTCCCACATTCGAACACCCCCTCTCTCGAACCTCATACGTTGGTTCACATACCTCCCTCCCTTTCCTCCAGCCACAAATCCCTCCTCTTTTTAGTATGTTATCATCTATTCCATATCCTCCTCATCTCTACTTACATTCTGACCTGGCCTGCACCAAAACCACCCTCACACCCCTGCCAAATGCTCGCTCAAGCGTAATGAAACTTCATTTCCACCTAAGTGGCATATTGATCCTCCTCCACCACCTACAGATCCTTCCACCTCATCCTTTTCCTCCACCTATGCATATTATTCCACTTATGAGGACTCTTAGTCTTCATCCAGTGGGTCATAGGGCATTGCCTGCCCCCACCTCCATCCCTGAACCTAATCATGCTTGAGAGGATCCATATTATGTAGGTTTTCCTTGACCTCATGAACCTATTGAATATCTATTCCTCAAGGTCATACTTATTGCCTCATCTATGGGTGTCCGAGCCATCTACATGGATAGACAATTCAGTGTGTTCTACCAGACCCAAGTGAGGAGGACTCGAGGTATGTTGATGGGAGGCTCCTTCATTACCCATTTGGCTAGAAATCTCGATGCCTTTGATGCTACCCAGCCTATCTCATCCCTAGGACCGATGGAGAGCATCAAACTCCTTTTTCTCCATAAGATGGGGAAACTCATGAAGAGTGGAAACATCTACTGATGGGCATCAGATTTTGTTAATTATGCTGATGAGGAACCAACCCAACACATATATGACCCAACCTCCCCTATCCATGTCCCTACTTCCACCGCTGCCACCACTGCCACCACCTGCACCTCAGTCTTTACCCCTATTACCACTAACATCCCACACACGACCACTTCTCATGCCCTTTATTTTACCACCACCACCACTACCCCTACTACATTTGTACCTCATCCACCCATTCCATCTGACCTTTGTCCTATTTTACAGTTTATTCTGAAAAAACTATGCCAAATTTGATTTCACCTCTACTATCCCTTCATCACACAATCCTTTTTCCCCACCCCTGCCCCACCACCACCCCCTATTACTACCCATAGACCACCTACCCCAATCCCCTATTCATTATCTTTTCCCACCCCACAGACCACCCCTGTCGACCTCCCTCCCAATCTCACTAACCCTACCACCCAATAGGAGTACCTATAAGAGTAGGATATAAGGGGAAAGAGCCCCACTATTCCATATCCATCCGAGGTTCCATTCATTGATCAAACTTCCTAACACATGGACTCTGTACGGTTCAACACCTCACCTCCTCTATCCTTGAAAAATCCATCTTTTAGCACCACAACACCCACCTTGGTGGTTGAACCTCTAGCACTTTCCACCATCGATGACATTTATAGGGAATTACATTTATTGGAACCATCTATTCCAGAGGGGACTCTATATGTTGACCTTAGTGAATTTGATTTTAATTTTTAGTTTTGTCTTTTTTTCCTTCATTTTTTGTACTCTTCTTGGGTGTCCATTTTTTCACTACTTGTATTCCATTTTCCCTATTTTATCATTGCTTATATATATGGGTGAGATATTTTTTTTTCTTCACTACTTGTTGGATTATTTTCATTTCACTACTACTTTACTTTATCCATTTCTATCTCTTATTCCTCCTCTATAGTTATTTATGTGCCTATCCCGCCACCATCTTCCCTCCCACATCAGATGTCTTAGCATCTGGTTGACGTCGAGCACCAACTTGAGGAGCTTGTACTTAAGATCCATGCTTATAAGGGGTCCCCTCTATGAATTTTCTAGATTATCTTCCTACCACATAAGGTTCATGGTCGGTACCATCCTGAGGTGGTTAATCCCGCCAAGCATCTCTATGAGCTTGATGACACATCCACTAGTTTCTGTAGGAGGCAATAAACCTCTAAGAAGATGGAAAACACTGACTGATTCCTTTGACCATTTTTTAGGATGATGAAATACTTATTATAAATTTATGGGAGGCAACCCACATTTTTCCCTTTATTTCATCCATATTCTTAGGATCACTGTTTTCCTTTTTCTTGATTTTTTCCATAGGTCGTCCTGAAACTTCACTGTACTCATCTTCTTTCATTCATCTGAGCTATTTTTCCTTATTTTCATCTGTGTGCATGATGTTATTAATATTTTCATGAATTATTATGTACTCCCTTTACTGATTTTATATGAAATGTGCATAATGTGTGTGAAATATTAATATTTTAATACAAAGTTTAATTTTTGAGCATTTTTAGAAGTAGTCCAATTGACTCAGTTTACTATTTTATTTATAACTATCACCCTAATGATCCAAATTGTGTGGTTATTATTTTTTAGGATTAATAATTTAATATAAAACATTTAATTAGAAGGTCGCATGGTCCAATTCTTCCATTTTAAGGCCCATATGGACCACACAAGGAAGCCTATAGAATCTGTGAAGAAACTGGACCAGCCATGAAGATTTAATTTCTGGGCTCAATCAGGAAGTAAAAATTCTTTTATCATCCTCCAAAGTTTGGGGTATAATTAAAGGAGTATTGGATAAAAATTTTAAGTCCCAACTCTAAAGACAAAGGGCCCAAATAATTATTTGAATCTCAACCCACATTTTTGGACGAGAATTAAAATCAGTACAGTGCTGATGACATGGATCCTGATCTAGAAATAATTTTGAGCTGATATTTTTCAGTGTGAAAGAGGATATATATGCGGAAAACTTCGTTGAAGACATCATTCGGTTTTGAGGGAATATTCCTATTAAAAAACCCTTTCATATTTTCGACTTCAAAAAGATTGGATTTAAATGGACAGATTAAATTTGTTTAATCAACCGGCCATAACATTGGATACATAGGTCAAAATTACTCCAACTTTTTAGATAGGTCTTAAAACTTTATTATACACAACTTTGAAGAAGGATATATCTCAATATTCGGCTATCTTAATAGCCAAATTGGCGATGAAAGTGGAGGGACAGATTGGGAATGAAAACAATCCACTTCCTTGGGCTATAAATGCATCCCCCTCCTCTCCTTAAAGGGGGTTGGCATTTCAGAAGATAGGAGATCATATTGGCACAACCAAAGACTTTAAAAAGTATTGAGAGGACCTTCCATACTCAAGTTTTCACTTGAGAGACCTTTCCTCCTCTCTTTGTTTTCATTTACTTTTATGTTCTTCATTATTGTAATTTTGTGAGTCCTTTCTTTTGTAATTCTGTTTTAATGAAAGTTTCTTATTCAATATATCTTATTCTCATCCACCTTCTGTAGATTAATATTAATGTTCTTAAAATAGTTTAAATACAGTTGAATCCCTTTCTCTTCTTTTGCTTCCTCATTCAATCTAAAATCTGTTTTCAATTATCATCATTGTTCGTGTGTGTGTGTTTGACGTACCACTCTTTTCTAATCCCTTTATTTTTCTTATCTTGTTAATTAATCATCATAAATATATAAATTAGATTAATATTAATATCAATGGATGAGTAAATATATTATTGGGGCGAGTCAAAATTTAGGGATGTTAAGTGATTGAGAGTATTTGCTCGATGAATATTCTTTAATTTAACATTGTGTATATTGGACTTAACATTTCATGGATTAATGACTTGTTTTGTTTAACGTGTGGTTTCCATGGATTATTGGAACCATAAATACAATACCATAAACAAGATATGATTCAGATTAGAACACTAAGTTAATTTAAGGCTTTTATTAAATCCTTAACACTTAGTAATTCCAATCAACATTATCTTGTGAAGTGGGTGTTAAATTAACTGCAATATAAAGCAAAGATCTAGGATATCACAAGCTTAACTCCCTAAAGATGAAATCACCCCAATATTTATCAAATTGTTAAATCAAACACTAATCTTTAATCACTTCATTTAATCTCTACAAACAACCCCCCCAATCAGAATACAATCAACTAAAAACAAACGACTATTACAAAGTATCATCGCTGAGGATTCGACCCGAGTGCTGCTATACACATTAGCAGAGCACCGAAACCTTCACTGGTCGATAGGCGACAATCGGCCGTGCATTTAAAATGGTTCTGTTGCCGGGGATGGTGCTTTAAGTAGTCATTAGTTTCTGGTTATTGTAATAAAAAACAAAAAAAAAATATTGAAAAAAAAACACAAAGAAAAACCCATCTTCTCATAAAAATCATAAACAGAAAAAACACAAAGAAAAACCCATCTTTCTTTTCCTTCCAAAATCTCTCTTAATTCCCCGTAGCCTTCCAAACAATCCCTCGGATTTCTTTGACCCTGAAATTGAGCAAAAACTTTTCCAACTTAGGAGGAACATAAGAGATAATCAAATAATTCATGAATCAGTCCTTGTCCAACCAATTGAATTAGATATGGAAAATCCTAGGGAACAAACACTTTAAGAACTTTCTGACCCTGATATAAATTACCAACCTCTTGGTATTAAATATCCAAACATAGAGGATTACTTTGAACTCAAATCGAGTTTGATTCATCTTCTTCCTCATTTCTACGGGCTAGCCGGTGAGGATCCACATCTCCACCTTAAAGAGTTCCAAGTGGTGTGCTCTACCATGAAGCCTCAAGGGGTTTCTGAAGAACAAATAAAACTTCGAGCATTCCCTTTCTCCCTAGCTGACACTGCTAAGTCATGGATTTACTACCTACCTCCTTGTTCCATAACCACATGGAATGACATGGAGCAACTCTTCTTAGAGAAATTCTTTCCTGCTTCTCATACTGCTTCTATCTGAAAGGAAATAAGTGGTATCCATCAGTTCCCAAGTGAATCACTCCATGAATACTGGGAAAGGTTCAAAAATATTATTGCAACCTTCCCGCATCACCAAATCCCTGATCAACTCTTGATCCAATACTTCTATGAGGGGTTATTGGCTATGGAGAGAACTCTCATTGATGCTGAAAGTGGTGGTTCTCTTGTTGATAAAACTCCTGCAGCTACAAGATATCTCATAAGTAACATGGATGCAAACACACAATAATTCCATACTCGAGCACATGCTCAATTCAAACAAGCCCAAGATAATCAATCAATTGAGCCGAACAAGATGACCAAGTGGATGAGTGAACTTACAGGTCTTGTGCGACAACTAGCTATGGCTACCAAATCCCCAACCTCATCTTCTTCGCAATCACTGTTTCTTGGACCTGTCAAAAACTGTGGAATCTGAAACTCTCCATCTCATCCAAATGACACATGTCCACAAATTCAAGAGGATCAATCCGATTCATCTGGATCAATGGAGCTCAATGCAGCATATGCTTAGCGTAATAACAACCCTCAACTATCAGGTCAGTTTGTTAGAAACTTCAACCAACCTCACTATGAGCCCTTCTATTCTTCCATAACCAAGGCCATAGGTATAGTAATCCCATATCTCATCCTCCTCAATTCCATCCTCAAAACCCAAACCAACTCCAATATGTTCAAGGTGTTGGTAACTTCCAACAACCTTATCCTTTTCTTCCTCAACCTCAAAGGAACAATCCTCCTCCTGGATTCCATTATCCTAGTGAGCCTTCCCAATTCCAAAACCAATACAATTGCTTTACCAAGAACCAAAATCAAGGTAATCCCAATTCGGGACAAGCCTATTATTCTAAGAAACCATGGGAAAGCACAGTGGAAGATCTTGCCTCTTTCACCCATTCTAGCCTCAAGAACATTGAAACCCAAATTGGTCAACTAGCATCCCACCTTAGTCAGCAGCAACCATCTAATTCTTCCCAACTTCCAGCTCAACCATTAACCAACCCCAAGGGTAATGTAAGTGCAATTGCACTTAGATCAGGAAAGCAAATTGTTATGCCTCAAGATAACTCCTCAAACCCTCCTTTGAATTTTGACCTAGAAAATGAAAAGAAAAATAAACTTGAAAAGGAACCTGAAACAATTCCCTCATCTCCTTTAATTCCACTTAGGAACCCAATTCCTTTTCCTCAAGCCATTTCTAAGCTAAAGAATTCCTTTGAACCCGATCTTGAAATGCTCGATATGTTTAGGCGTGTTGAAGTCAACATTCCCCTCTTAGATTCCATAAAAAAATTCCTAAGTATGCCAAGTTTCTCAAGGAGTTGTGTACCCACAAGAGGCAACTTAGGACCTTAGAAAATGTTTCCACCCAGCAGTCTATTCCCATAAAGTGCAAGGATCTAGGGACCTTTACGGTCCCATGCCAAATTGGAAGTTCCAACTTTGATGATGCACTCATAGACCTAGGAGCCTCAATTAATGTCATGCCCAAATCCATCTTCTCCAACCTTGGTCTAGGCCCCTTACATCCAATGGGTGTAGTCATTCAATTAGCCAATCAAAGCACAACCAGTCCTGAGGGAATAATTGAGGATGTCCTTGTCCGAGTCAATGATCTTATCTTCCCTGTTGATTTCTATTTCCTTGACATAGAATGTGAGACGAACTCTTCTCGATCTCCCCTAATTCTAGGAATACCATTCCTCATGACTGTGAGAACCAAGATTGATGTCCATTCCGACATCTTATCCATGGAATTCGGTGACCAACTGGTCAATTTCAACATTTTCCAAGCCATGCGATACCCATATGAGGATCACTCTGCATTCTCAATCCATGCTTATGAGGACACTTCTAAGAGTCAATCGAACCCCAATCCACCATGTTCTTCATGTTCTAATGACAAAGGATCTTGTGAAATCTGCACCATGATTAACCAAGTCATAAATGGTGAAGTTGATGTGGATATCTCATTCATAGACTCTATCAATCTAGAGGAACTTAAAAACTCTCTTGAATCCCACATCAACTCTAATCTCTACTTCTCCACCTTGGACAATATTAAGGAAAATTAATCTGAAGCAAATGAAGTCCCTTCCTCCATTCCTGAGTTTTCTAACCCACAAATAAAAGATGATACTGATCTGAAACCTCTTCCTGAACACCTGAAATATGCATTCATTTTCCATGATCACTCTTATCCTATCATTATCTCTTCTTCACTTACTAAAAATTAGGAGTCCAAACTTGTTCAGGTGTTAGAGGAAAACAAAAAGGCCCTAGGTTGGACCCTAGATGACATACCAGGAATCAACCCTGCTCTTTGCATGCATCACATCCATCTTGAGGAATCATCCAAACCAATTAGACAACCACAAAGAAGACTCAATCCACTCATCCTTGAGGTAGTTAGGGACGAGATCACCAAGCTTATTCAAGCTGGTATTATCTACCCAATTTCTGATAGTGAATGGGTTAGTCCAATTAAATTTGTACCTAATAAGGGTGGGATAACTGTTGTCACAAATGAACATAGAGAGGTAGTCACAACTTGAGTGAAGAACAAATGGCATGTGTGCATTGACTATAGAAAATTGAATGTTGAAACAATAAAAGATCACTACCCTCTTCCATTCCTTGATCAAATGCTAGAACGATTAGCCGGAAAGTCACACTATTGATTTCTTGATGGATACAATAGCTACTTCTAAATCCCAATTTCACCTCAAGACCAAGAAAAGTCTACTTTCACATGCCCCTTTGGAACATATGCATATAGAAGAATGCATTTTGGACTTTGCAATGATCCTTCAACATTCCAGAGGTATATGATTAGTATCTTTTTTGAATTCATTGAACACTTCATGGATGACTTCACCATTTATGGTGAGTCATTTGAATCTTGTTTGAATTCACTCTCTCTAGCCCTCCAAAAGTGTGTCAAGTGCAACCTTGTGTTAAATTTTAAAAAATGTCACTTCATGGTTGCAAATGGGATTGTTCTAGGGCACATAGTTTCAAAAGATGGTATTTAAGTCGATCCTGCCAAAATCAAAGTGATCCAATCACTTCCTCAACCCACTTCTATTTGATACATCCGTTCATTCCTCGGTCATGCCGGTTTCTATCGGCGATTCATCCATAACTTCAGTAAAATTTCCCTCCCACTCACTCGGTTTCTCCAAAATGATGTCACTTTCCATTTCGATGAGGTTTACAAGAGAGACTTCTTTGAAATCAAAACTGCTCTTACATCTGCCCCGATAATCCAACCCCAAGATTGGTCCTTACCCTTTGAGTTGATGTGTAATGCTTCTGATAGAGCTGTTGGGGTTGTTCTTGGTCAAAGAAGAGAAAAAATTCCTCATGTCATATATTATGCCTCAAAAACATTGGATTAAACTCAATCTCACTACATGGTCACTGAAAAAGAACTTTTAGTAGTTGTTTTTGCCATAGATAAATTCCGGCCCTATCTCTTAGGTGAAAAAATCATCATCTTCACAGACCATTCTGCTATAAAGTTATTACTCAAGAAAAGTGATTCCAAACCAAGGCTAATAAGATGGATCCTAATGCTCCAAGAGTTTGACCTTGAAATCAAAGATAGACCAGGAAAATAAAACCCTGTGGCTGATCACTTGAGTAGAATTTCTAATTCTTCTCATTCTAAAATCATTGATCCTGAATTCCCCACTGAGAACCTTTAATCTCTCACTCCAAAGTTACCATGGTATGACCCAATTGTAAATTACTTGGTTTCTGGTGTTTTTCCTGAATTTTTTTCAAAAGAACAGAAAATGAAGTTGAAAAGTGATTCAAAACACTATTTTTGGGAAGAAAATAAACTTTGGAAAACTGGGGCAGACATGGTAATTAGGAGATGTGTTGATAAATATGGACATTCCTCTATCTTATAATTTTGTCACTCAATGCCTGGTGGTGGCCACTTTGGACCACAAAGGACCTCCCGAAAGGTCCTAGACTCTAGATTCTTCTGGACTTCACTCTTCAAGGACTCACATGAGTTCTATCAATCATGTCCCACTTTCCAAAAGTTTGGAACAATTTCCAAGAGAAATGAAATGCCCCAAAAGCCTTTAATTTTTTGTGAGATTTTTGATGTTTGGGGCATCGATTTCATGGGACCATTCCCCCCTTCCAATGGATTTTCATACATTCTTCTTACAGTTGATTATGTTTCTAAGTGGGTCGAGGCCAAACCCACTAGAAAGGATGATTCACATACTATTAGTGAGTTCCTAAAGACACACATCTTCCACCGATTTGGCACACCTCGTGCCTTGATAAGTGACTTAGGAACCCATTTTTGTGATAAAACCATGGAATCTATTTTGAAAAAGAATGGGGTTGTACATAAAACTTCAACTGCATATCACCCCCAAACAAATGGCATGGCTGAACTTTCTAATAGAGAAGTGAAAAGAGTGCTTGAGAGAATTGTAAAACCCACCAGAAAAGACTGGCCTGAAAGACTTGGTGAAGCACTTTGGGCTTATCGAACTGCCTATAAAACACCCATTGAGATGTCTCCTTTTAGGCTAGTTTCTGGTAAAGCATGTCATTTTCCAGTTGAAATCCAACATAAGTCATTTTGGGCAGTGAAAACTTGTAATTTTGATCTTGAAAAATCCAGTGAAGAAAGATTGTTGCAATTGGATGAACTGGAGGAGCTTCGACTTGATTCTTATGAGAATTCTATTCTCTAAAAATAAAAATACAAGGCACTCCATGATAAACACATCATGAGAAAGGTATTTCATAAAGGTGAAAAGGTAATGCTCTTCAATTCTCGATTTCAGCTTCACCCAGGTAAGCTTAATTCTCATTGGGAAGGTCCTTTTGTTATTACTAATGTTTACCCATTCAGTTTAGTGAAAGTCCAAGACCCCTCTTCCAAAAGGACATTCACGGTTAATGGACATCAGTTAAAGAATCACCATGAGAGGATGCACAATCCTAGATTAACATCTACTTCCACTGGATCCCCAACTTATCCAATCGACCCACCACTGGATGGAGATGGCAACCCACCAAATCCAAACCAGGGGACACCTATTTCCCTTTAACTCTCTCTCTCTCTCTCTTATTCTTCCTCCCTCATTCTCATTTTTTTACCACCTTCCTCATCAAACTTTTTTTATTTAATCTTTCTCTTTTGTGTGGGTGTGTCTTTATAAAAAAACTAAAAAAAACTTAAAAACTGAAAAAAACAAAAAAATAACAATTTAAGAAACAATATGAAAAATCAAGAGTAATGCTTACTCACCCTTCAATTTTCAAATTTTGTCTAACCATTTTAGGGAGTCTAAAGACATGTTTTCATCTCAATTTTTTTTATTTTCATCATGAATTTGGATAAAGAATTTTGTGTCAAAACCAAAAAAAATTTAATGCTCAATTTTTGATTTGGAAAATGATTTTCCCCAACCGTGAGAACCAACATTAGCTTTCATTCCAAGGCTACCTATGGCCATTTTTTAAAAATGAGTGTTTTTTCACCTCTATTTTTGAATCTAGAGTTTGTGGACCTTTGAGATGAATTTCTTACTTTAGTGTGCATTAATATGATAGAGGAATTTTTCTGAACCACATGAGAATTATAATATCCAAATAGCCTCCCATTAACCATACATTAATCCTCCTTTTTAAAACCCCTTCGAGCCTATGAAAAACTTTTCCTTGATATCCACATTACAATCCCAATACCTTTTCCCACCCAATATCAACATGGATTTTCATTGCATAATTTTTTGAAATTTAAGTGTGGGGGGAATGGATTTCATTGTTTGGGTATCCTATTATTGATTTTCAACGAGTTCTCATCTGCTTGAGGGAAAGCATCCATTTCAGTGTGGGGGAGAGGTTGTTATTCAGTGTGTTTTGGGGAATGTAATTTACTTCCATTTATGTAATTTTGTAAATGTTATTGACAAGTGTTCAAAAAAAAATGATGAAAAAAAATCAAAAAAAAAGAAAAAAGAAAAAAATGGGTTGTGTCTTGGGTAGGTCAAAAATCACTCTTCCTCAACCTTTGATCTTGTTAGAAATATTAAAATTAGTGTCGTGAGGAGATCAAACATGGGTTGGGATATGAGTGTGAGATCTGTTTCAAGTTCAACTTTCGAAAAAACAAAGAAAAAAAGGAAAAGAAAGAAAAAGAACACTTGAATTATATTCTTATTGGGAGAAGTTTTTTGGTTTGTAAATATTTCATCTTCTCATCCACTTAAAATTTTCTTCCTCTATTGTGTCTTTCTTCACATAATAATTCCCTTGTAAATATGTGTTTTCATTTCCTTCCATGTTTTATTTCAAAAAAAATGTGCATTGCTTTTCTATGTTGGTGTTTTACCCCTCTTATTCTCTCTCTTGGACATTATATTCCTACCATCCCATAGCCACAGAAAAACCCCTTAAAATACCTATTGATTATTGTGCACTTTGGATAGGGATTGGAAGCTGAGAGCTTTTTTCAAACTCTAATATTTTTACTTTTGGTTGGTGAAAGAGTGAACCTCCACAAATGAATTTTATCATCTTGAGAGGTGTGAGTTTTGAGTGTTCACATTTTCCATTTCTAAAATTGAGCATGAAAAAATGAATTAGTTTTGGAACATTGTTTCTGTAACAACTTGTGTTGGAATTCAAAATGGATGAGTGAAATAGTCTAAACCACCCCTGATTGGAGAAAACAAAATTTTAATATTTGTTGGTGAGTGAAAATGATTTTTTCATGTTTTTATATTTGTTGAACATGAGGACATTCATAAAACTAAGTGCAGGGGAGTTGATGTTATTAATATTTTCATGACTTATTATATACTCCCTTTACTGATTTTATATGAAATGTGAATAATGTGTGTGAAATATTAATATTTTAATACTAAGTATAATTTTTGAGCATTTTTAGAATTATTCCAATTGAGTCAGTTTACTATTTTATTTATAACTATCACCCTACTGATAAAAATTTCACGTTTATTGTTTTTTAGGATTCCTAATTCAATATAAAACATTTCATTAGAAGGGAGCATGGTCTAATTTTTCCATTTTAAGGCCCATATGGACCACACAAGGAGGCCTACAGAATCTGTGAAGAAACTGGACCAGCCATGAAGATTTAATTGCAGGGCTCAATCAGAAAGTCCAAATTCTTTTATTCTCCTCCAAAGTTCGGGGGATATTTAAAGGAGTATTGGATAAAAATTTCAAGGCCCAACTCTAAAGAAAAGGGTCCCAAATAATGCTTTGAATCTCATCCCACATTTTTGGTCTGGAATTAAAATCAGTACAGTGTTGATGACATGGATCCTGATCTAGACATCATTTTGAGCTGATATTTTTCAGTGTGAAATAGGAGATATAGGCAGCAGACTTTTTTGAATACATCATTTGGTTTTGAGGGCATCTTCTTATTCAAAAACCCTTTCACATTTTGGACTTCAAAAATATTGGATTGAAATGGACATATTAAATTTGTTTAATCAAACGGTCATAACTTTGGATAAATAGGTCCAAATGACTCCAAATTTTGAGAGAGGTCGACCAACTCTATTATCTACAACTTTGAATAAGCAGATATCTCAATATTAGTCCATCTGAATTGCTAAATTTGTGATGAAAGTGGAGGGACAGATTGGGAATGAAAACAGTCCACGTCCTTGGGCTATAAATGCATTCCCCTCCTCTCCTTCAAGGGGGTTGGCATTTAAGAAGAGATTAGATAATATTTTCATGACCAAAGCCTTTACAAAGGCTTGGGAGTATCTTCCATACTCAAGTTTTCACTTGATATACCTTTCCTCCTCTCTTTGTTTTCATTTACTTTTATGTTCTTCGTTGTTGTAATTTTGTGAGTCCTTTCTTTTGTAATTCTATTTTAATGAAAGTTTCTTCTTCAATATCTCTTATTATCAACCATCTTCTATAGATTAATATTAATTTTATTAAAATAGTTTAAATAAAGTTGAATCCCCTTCTCTTCTTTTGCTTCCTCATTCAATCGAAAATCTGTTTTTAATTATCATCATTGTTCGTGTGTGTGTGTTCGACGTACCACTCTTTTCTAATCCCTTTATTTTTCTTCTCTTGTTAATTCATCATCATAAATATATAAAAAAGATTAATATTAATATCAATGTATGAGTAAATATATTATTGGGGTGAGTCAAAATTTAGGGATGTTAAGTGATTGAGAGTATTTGCTCAATGAATATTCTTTAATTTAACATTGTGTATGTTGGAATTAACATGTCATGGATTAATGACTTGTTTTGTTTAACGTGTGGTTTCCATGGATTATTGGAACCATAAATACACTACCATAAACAAGATCTGATTGAGATTAGAACACTAAGTTAATTTAAGGCTTGGATTAAATCCTTAACACTTAGTAATTCCAATCAACATTATCTTGCGAAGTTGGTGTTAAATTAATTGAAATATAAAGCAAAGCTCTAGGATATCACAAGCTTAACTCCCTAAAGATGGACTCACCCCAATATTTATCAAATTATTAAATCAAATACCAATCATTAATCACTTCATTTAAGCTCTGCAAACAAACCCCCCAATCATAATACAATCAACTAAAAATAAACGACTATTACAAAGTATCATCGCCGAAGATTCGACCCGAGTGCTGCTATACACATTAGCAGAGCACCGGAACCTTGACCGGTCGATAGGCTAAAATCGGCCATGCATTTCAGTGCACCTGTAAATTTTTATTTTCCACCTTATTTTAACCTTAGGGACTAATATTTTATCTAGTGCAAACATTTTGTTTCTCATAATTTTTGCAGGTATCCCAATTTATAATCATCATCCAATAAGTTTCCCCATAGAATGAAATTCACTACAGGGAGCTCTTGATTCCCTAATTTCAATTTCAAATTTTCATTTTATTTTTGTCTATAAATTTCTTTCTATATATCCCACTACGCTTTTCATAAAAGTGTAGACACTATCTCATTTTAAGTTTTGGGGAGTCTTGAGCATTATTTTCTATACACTTGGATTTTTACTTGTTTTCACTTGTCTAGGAGATATTATTCACTAAATGTATGCTTAAAACTTTAAATATCATTTCAACATTTTGAATAAAAAACAAATATAGGTTGAAGACTATTGAAATACATGTTTTATTCCTGTTTATATTTTAGAATGGTTGCTGATTTGATTACTTTAATTCTAATTTTAGACTCTTGTAATTAATTTTGATTGACTTATTATTAGATACTATGCCCCGAGTGATTTCCAGTTATTTTATACTCCCATTCCTGAGAGGATTCTACACTTACACTATCATATTATTTTCTAAACATATTTCTTGAGATACACCTAGGACATGTAAACCTATCGCAATTTTCATTGAGATCTTATTGAGGCTATGATTGAACAAATAAATTTTTAAAATGATTGGGACAATATTTGTGAGACACTTTTCCTTGAGACCCACTTGTACATATTTTATTCTATAGCCTATAATATCCATGAATAACCTTATTAGGATGGAGATATTTCAAGATGATTATCCCTTCCTACCCTTCTCTTGGTATAATGCATGATTATCCTTTGAACAAGTGTGGGGAAATTTTCACTACCGATGGAAACAGGATGTTAGCATTGAGGAGATATAAAATGGAACTTTCACCATATTGATATGATGAAGTCCATGATTAATTTTGGATGTTTTTATACTTACCCTGTTCCTTTGAAAAAAAGAAATAAAAAAATATTGTGTTGTGTATTAGGAAGGTCAAAAGTCACCATTACCAGATCGCTGAATCCCATGATGGATCATATGTGGTTAGGGTATGGATATGAGACCTAACCTAGACATGATTTTCAAAAAATAAATATAAAGAAAAATAAAGGAAAATGGTTACATTCTTGATACTTCCTTGATATACTCATGGACCAAATTTGAAATGTTGGAGCATGGACACATCTTGTCTAGGAGGAGTTACTTCATTGCACTGTTCACAATCTTCATGAATTTTACATTAGAGCTTACCCTCCTTTTGAGCTTGTTTTTTATTTTCTACCCACCTTCCCTTAGCCTCAGAGACATTTGAACCCTATTACTGAAGCCCTCATGATTAATTTCATATTTTTATTTACAAAGTGGATACGATAAAAACAATTCAAGATTATGGTTAGGAATGTGCATTCAGGGCATGAGCATAAATCCAGTAACATTTTACCGCGAGTGATGATATAAAATTTATTGTGTAGTAAATTGAAAAATTGGTACAAAATTTAAGGAATAGTTATGAAATTGTAATTAAAAGAAGGAAGAATCTAGATAAAGAACTGAACTATGAGGTATGACTGATTTTCTCTACAGGATTGATTTTGGAGGACTGACTTTTTCTTCTCACACTTAGTTTTTTTCCTGGTTGTAATTCACGTTTCTTGTTTTAAAAATTGTTTTTTTGGAATCCCTATTGAGATGATTTTTTACTTTAGGATAAGAAATTGTTCAATTTTGGGGGAATTTGATAAGATGAATTTTCAAATACATATTGAATAAAAAAATTTAAGTCTTATTCATGTTTTTTTTCTATAATGCACTGGGTTTTGGTTTTTTTCTCATGAATTAATAATTTTCAACTCGAAGGAAGAAATGTTGAAAAGTTTCAAAAATAGGTTTTACACGTCGTGTATAGAATACACAACGTGTATTACTCATTCAAAACATGCCTATAAAGTCACAAACCAATCCATGAAGGCTTTATATAACATGAAGCTCATACACAATGTGTACACACATTACACATCAAACATACTTCAAAATTAAAATCCTGCCGAAAGTGAATCAAATACATGACGTGAAAAGTTTACATGATGTGAAAAGTTCGAGAACCAAACCAGTAAAAAATATGGGCCAATTTTTTGAAGGATATTTTTGTTCCCAAATACATTATGTGAATCTTACTTACACAACGTGCAGATATTGAGATGAATCTACTTAAATCTAGTACATGACATGAAGGCTTTACACGTTGTTTACTTTTCAAGCCTATATATTTTTGATCACTCCACCGTGTACAATAGTTTATAGACCTACGTTTTTATCTCATTTTTATTTCTTTATTTTCAATTATTTCTCATTCGAAATCAATTTTAATTCATTCCATTCATTTTTTATCAAATCCTTTTGAGTTGTAAACCATTCTACATATTCTCTTCATCTGTTGTGATCTTGTTTCCATTTTGACGTTCGTTTTCAATATCGTTATTCATTATTCTTAAAATCTTGTTGTTCCTTTTCTATTTTTTCATTACGAGTTAGTGTCTGATTGGATTTACATTGATTTTTAATTGTTTATATTTTTTTTTCTTTTTGTAAATTTTGGATTACTTATTTTTCAAACATTTCATGATTATGGTAATAATGTTTTATATTCCTTTGATTTTGATTAATACCATCATGTGTGGATAATTTTCTTAGGGTTAGGGGTCAATATTAGGGGTTTTTATGAACCAAATTAATCCATGGATTAAACCTTGGTAACCCTATGGATAATAATTAGGTTAAAAATAATTTCTCACCACATTCTCTTGTACAACCTTAACCATGGGCGGTGCAATTGAACGAACCTAAACTAATTGGAGTTGAGAAGGTTATGACCATTAGCCTGTGATGATTTCTATATATAAGCTAAGAATAATCTATCTTGGTTATTAGATATACCCGAACCAAGAGATAGTTGCAGCATAGGTAGATCCAATTGGTTTAACCAAAACCAATTGGCGACCCTTGCACCAATTTTCATCCTAATCCGTAGGAATATTCCAAGATAGATTTAGGATTATATTTTTCAAAGAGCCCTAAAATTGAATCTGATCCCTTCTTAGTTATCTGAATTTAATACAAACTACCTAGTTATAGAAAAACCAAATCTAAAGAGTGAGCACTGGGAATCCTTTTAAAGAGTTTTTTTGAATGGTTTATTTATTTCTAATGATCCATGTGGCTTCGACCCTACACTACCACTCTACTACACCCTAGTAGTAAGTTTAGTTTGGGGCTATAAATTTCTTATCTGATCAACACCCACATGAATTCAATGATGTGTGAAAGATCATCAACTAGGGTTGATGATTTCATTCTCCGTAGAGTCATTGACATTGGATAACATATCGATACCGAACCTTAAATAATAGGTGAATTTTTCCACGATTTAGGACTCTTATGTTTCTATTTATCTATTATTTATGATGTTTCAATATGATCTTAGAATTCTTTGTTGCATTGATCCCTGTGAAGTTATTTGATTATCATTATTACCATTTTTCTATTTTAATTTTGTGTTTTATTCATCGATGATCAATCTCATGATCGATGAGTGGGGTTAATAAAAATTATCAGCCACCAAACATTCCTCCTCTCCCTAATTCTTCTCCCTTACCACAATGAATAGTTGTTGTCACAACCCGACCTATTAGAGCCTGCCTGCCTGAAGGTAACCCAAGAGTGATGCCCCAAGCCCATCTCCAATTGGTCAGGGGCTGGAGACTAGCATTGAGTAGGCATATCTCGCATATGGGAGGGCTTAGCCTAAAATACATGTACACATGCACACATATCCAATCACTAGTATAATGTAGAAAGGTAAACAACTAAAACTGTAAATGCATGAATAACATTTAGTCAGTAACGACCTAATCTTTTATAAATAAAATTTTCTTTTTTATTTAATTAAATGTACTATTATGTATTATAGTTATACAAAACACATGAACTTCTTTGGTTTTATTATATCTTATTAGATTTAAAAGACTATTAATCATCATAACTGTTTATAATATAGTTGTTTATAAGTGATCATATGATTAATATAAATATTGGGATTTGATAAATCCAATTGACATAGAAGAAGGGAGTGATATACTCAACCAGTAGGATCATACCCTATGAAGACCATTTATCGAAGCTTTTGAGGGAGATAACATCACTGTGATTTTATCTTGACCAAGACCAAGCCGAGATCCAATAACTAAAGAATGAGTGAACCTATTTATGAGAGAAGTTCAAGATCATCGATATCATGAGCCAAACCATGTACGACGAACCACCCCATGAAAATCTCACCATCACACACCTTATCCTTAGGGCGTTTTTTGGTGTAATAAAGGGATATGTATTAAGACCCTTATAATATGAATATGTATATTTTATAGAATAATGAATATATTTTCCTCTTATTTTTTTCCTTTATAAATGATTTCGATTTTGATACGATAAAGAAAAAATTGTATTTTTGGATAATATTCAATTTAAATTAATATATTTATTTTTGATGAATTAATGATTTTTTGATAAAAATAGTATTTTAATAAAATATTATTATTTAATTATGATTATTAAATATAAATGATAATATAATTTTTATGATTTCAAATGTAATTTCTATAATTGTTCGAAAACTGTTATTTTTAAAAAACCCAGCATTTCTCAATAATTGTCGATTCTATTTTAAAAATTAAAATTAATATATTTAGAAAATTATTGTTATAAAATAAATATTTTTTTGAATCAGCATGTCGAAATTATCCAATGGTGAATTTTTCATAATTTTCTGAGAGTCGAATTTCTGGGTAAAAAATTAAATAGAGTATAAATATACGGTGCGTATTATGACATCATAATGACCCAAAAGAGATCTAATAAATTCTATAAAATTTATTCACGACCAAATATATGTTCCTATTTAAATTAATGTGTTTTTGAGGCTATTTTATTAATTTTATAAAGACTTTATGAATCCTCCAAAATCTATATTATATTTTATGGTTTTAAAATCATTTTTTAATGAATATGACTCACTTCCACATCACCAAGTACAATATTTTAATAATTTATACCCTTGTAAATTTAAAATAATGAAAACCAATCCTATTTGGTAGAAGCCATGGGCAAAAACAATGGGATAGTTTGTGGTTTTGATTACTTTATTGTATAGAGTCCAAAACCTATGTTTAAAAAATAATAAAGAACCTCCATCTTTTCATATATAAACCCACCAAATATCCCATTACTATTCACTCAAAAACATTGTATCATATCTTTAATCTTCTATCCCTTCTATAGAGTCTTCCCAAAGTTCCCCAAAGATCTCAAAAATCTCCTCCCAAGCTTTTGGAATCACCATCTCAAGGTAAGGGATTTCCCTCTCTTCTATTTATTCAAGCACCTCTTTTATATTATGCATATTAATTTCTATTTTTTATTATTTGGGTTTTTTTATACATCCCTATTACTAACCTTTTTATTTCCATGTGATTAGAGACCCCTTTCACTCTCATTAATCCCTCCCACGAACCTTTACGTACACCCGTTATGCTACCGAAATTGTCCAGCGATTTTCCATACCAAAAGTAAAGGATCCTCTCCTTCATCTATTTATTCAACAATATTATTCATTTTGTGCCTTTTATTTCCAATTAATAATGTTTAGATATGTTTTTAAACATCCTTAATAATGTCTATTTTATTTACAAATTATTATAGAACCCTTTCACTCTCATTAATCCATTTTATGAACCTTTAAGTACTGTTGTTATGCAGTCGCACTTTAACTGTGAATTTTCCATTCCAACCTTTGTATTGTGAATAACATCATTATTTTCAATTAAGGGTATTCAACTATACATAACTATACTACTTTTATTAGGGACCTCCATATATTTATTTAACACTCCATGATCATGGAATTAAATGTGATGAATATGATCATATATTGAATGATCTATGTGGAACACTTATGCATGTACATGATATGAAAGTGATGGGTGCAACCAGAATTATATATCACTCTAATGCATTGGGTAATTTTTTAGTCTCATTATATGTCATTCAAGGGATTAGGGGGTGAATGTAATCCATTATGATACCTTTTCAACCATGTTATGATGTCTTGGTTGTTAGACTTGATCTATGTTTATGGTGTCTTATTTAAAGTTATTACCACATTTCCCATGTTTCCTTTATGTTATCATGATATATCATGCCTTTTTGTTCATTTATATTATTATCACCCCTTTTATGTACCATTTTTATACTTATTGTCTAACATGTAACACTTTATTGATGTTATTCCATGTTTATTCCCATACTGGGATTTATATCTCGCCCTTTTCTAATGTATGTCCCCAGGTTATCCCATGAAATTTTAAGTATGATAGAATATTATGATATGTTAAGGAAGTTTTCAATAATGGAGACGTACCACTTATTTTAAGTCGTTATGTAATGTACCTAATTCCCAAAGAAACTAGAATTCTCAATCTTATGGGTTGTATTAAGTGTAATATTATGTAATAAATCATGTATTAATGTGTAATAAAGATATGGGTTTTCATAGTTGGTATCAATGGAAAGTTTATAATTTTTTTGGATTAGGATTAGAAAACACTAGAGACATATTTAGGGATAACACTAGACTTAATAATACATCCCTAAATTTTGGTAAAGTATAGAGTAAGTGGTTTCCAATCAAATACATCCATGTATGGATACTACAAGTGGATGTGGCTCTAGAACAAATATACCTAGGGGTAAAACCCGAAAACACCACATTGATCTAGACTCGATCAGTAATTGGTGTATGAAAATGGGAACTATTTCACACTTGGTTTAACTCTCTTGGGGGATATGCTTTGATAAATTCACAAGCTCATTATGAACCATTATTAATGGAACAAAAATTCCCATAAGTTTCTATGTTATAAAATAGATCATGGATAACATAGATTGAAGCCTAGAAATTAATACGTTAAGGAAATACATGTCAATTATAAATTATCCATTTAATTGGATTACCAACTATGTGTTTAATAGTTTAAAAGTTAACATCCCTAATTTTCACATTATTTCATACAATGGATGAAAATAGGAGGAACCGAGTAAAAAAACAATGTGAAGGGTAATGTGATGACCGCCCAAATGAGATTCACAATTTTATGGGAGAAGGAATTGTAAATTTTTTTATGATACTCTCTCAGTTGACTTAGGTTATGAATGGAAACTTGAATTAGGAGGAATGAACAAATACCCCAAAGAAAGAACAATTTGTAATTGAGACCTTTATGTGATAAAGGCCTCTGAATTTCAATAGATCATCTGATCCCTTAATCATGGAATAATGGATCAAATCCATTGATAAAATCTTATCCATACTTAAATGTTATGAGTAAGATAAGGTTATACTAGTTGTTTATAATATGTAGGGATAAAATGATCAGTGGTGGAAATTGTTCAAGAATATAAAGCCTGAGGAAGAGATCAAAGTGATGTGGTGAAAGGAATTCTGGAAAATGTTCTCAACAAATATTTTCCTCATAATATTTGACTTAAAATGGAAAGGGATTTACTTTCACTTAAGCCAAAATATGATGAATCCATCGGGGTGTATAAGAAAAACTTTACATGACTTTCAAGATACACCTCTGGCTCTGTTATTACCCCTGAATGCAAAATTATCTACTTCTTTGGTGGGATAAAACTGATTCTATGAAAATCCATAGAGATTGAAGACTTTTATAGCTATGAGAAACTTTTTCGGTGTTCCCTTAAAGTTGAAATGGATATTAGTGAATCTCAATGGTCTAATGGGGATAATAAGTAGCTAGTGGAGTTTAATTTTGATGATTCAATTGAGAAATCTAATGGTGGGAATAGATTTAAATATCCCACTTGTCAAAAGTGTGGAAAGAATCACCCCATAAATTTTCTAAGGGGTACATGGAAATGATTTAGGTGAAGAAAGGAAGGTCACCTTGCTAGCAATTACCGATGAAAGAAACCCTCAAATGTGATAGAAGATATGAATACTCTAGTCAACCCTCAACCATTTTTCCAATATTTCAACTATAAGGAATAAGGGAACTTTGAAAACCAATACACTAAGCCACAGGTGGTTGGAGACAATCAACACCAATAACCTCCAAGATAATAAGGGAGAGCTTATTCCATCACAACTATTGAGGTGGATCCTAACAATGAAGTGGTGATATGTATTTTAGTTATTCATTCAAGAGTAGTGAATGAACCTTTGGATTTTAGTTTTGCACATTCCTCTATATCATGAAAGTTTAGTATAACTATTAAAACACCACCACAAATCATGGAAGTAGAGATGTCAGTGAAAATGGAAAATGGGGTAATTATTTCAACCCAATTATATAACTCCTCATTTATCAAAATTTGTTCCCTAAACTTCCCATTAAACCTTTTGATAATCAATTTAATGGAATTTGTTGCAATTCTAGGTATGGATTGACTTGACTTATATAGAGCGAACATAAATTTCCACAAGAAGGAAATCAATATTTGTATCATGAATTATCCTCTGATTATATTCAAGTGCAAGGAGGAAGATGAATCTTATTTAGAACCAATATCACAAGAATGGATATTATTTCCCTATGAGTAAGCATATATAGATAATATGATTGAGTATAAGGATAATACCATCCTTGAAGACACGCCCATTGTGAGGGAATACGCTGATGTGTTTCCCAAATAATTTCCTGGTCTTCCTCATATATGATAGTTTGAATTTTCAATCAAGATTATACTTAGGGTGTTTCTATTATCCAAGTGTAACTTGAGGAGATGAAGAAACAACTATAGGAGAATCTAGATAAAGGGTTTATACACTCAAGTGCTTCACCTTGGGGGGAACCAGTCCTCTTCGTCAAGAATAAGGATTGATTAATGCACCTTTGCACTGATTATCATGAGATAAACGAGATCATGATAAAGAACAAGTATCCTATACCACATATTGATAACTTGTTCAATAAACTACTTGGAGACCAATAATTATCCATGATGGATCTTTAGTCGGGGTATTATCAAGTAAAGGTAAAGTAGGAGGATATCCCCAAGACTGCTTTCTGTGCAAGTTATGGGCACTATGAGTTTATAGTAATGCCATTAAGAATCACTAATGCTCCAAAAATATTCATGGAATTTATGAATAGAGTATTTATATATTACATTGAAAAAGTTTTGGTAGTCTTTATAGATGAAATTATAATATACTCCAAAAGAAAGGTGGAGTATGAGTATCTAAGAACTGCGCTAAAGACCTTAAAAAAAGAATCTTAATGAAAGGTACAACCAATGTGAGTTCTGGTTGAATGAATTCTCATTATTGGGAAATATTATCACAATAAATGGGATATCTGTGGACCCTTCAATGAAAAAAGCAATTTATGGATTTTCAAGGCCAACATATATGACATAAATCCACAGTTTCCTTGGATTAGCTGGGTATTATCATCGATTTGGGATAAATTTCTCATGATTGTCAAACCTTGTAACCAAACTAACTCGGAAGGAAGTCAAGTTTATTTGGAATAATAAATGTGAAGAGAGATTAAAGTATTTTAAAGAGTTTATCATTGCACATGTACTTATGCTACCCACAAGTGGGGAACTTTTTGTGGTATACAATGATTCTTCAAAGAAGGTCTTGGGCTATGTGTTAATGTAGAATTAAAAGGTGATAGACTATGCCTCAAGGCAATTGAAATTTCATGAATAGAACTTCCCAAAACACAATCTAGAGTTGGATGCAGTTATCCTCACATTGAAAATATGGTAGCATTATCTCTTTGGGAGAAGTGTGAAATATATACCGATCATAAGATCCAAAAGTATATATTTACAAATAAAGAGATGAATATGCACCATTAAATATGGTTAGAGTTAATTAAGGACCATGACTACTCAATCCATTACCATCATGGGAAAGAAAATAAAGTGGAATATTCTCTATGTATAAGGGATCTAGTAATTTTATCATTAATGATAATTAAGAAGGATACGATCATATTAAACTTGAAAAGAATGTACATGGGAATCATAAAGGAAGGAACATCATCAATCCTTTCACAAAAGATTTCTCAAACATCCCTTCTAGAGAAGATAAAGGCCGATCAAATAGATGATGTGGAAATTCAGAAGAAGGTGGAATCTATAAGAAAAGGGAAATCCTCCTATTTAAAAATTAATGAAGAAGATGTTGAAATATTTGGGTCACAACTATGTGTACCATTAAATCCTATATTAAATAAGGGGTTGTTGGATGATGCACATAGCTTGACCTTATCCATCCATCCAGGGAGAAGAAAGATGTATCGAGATATTTAAGAGAAATATTGGTGAGAAAATATGAAAAAGGAGATAATAGAATATAAATCAAGGTGTATTTTATGTCAGTAAGTGATGGTTGAAAGGAAAAAAATCTAAGGGTATGGTGCAACCATTACCCATGACTATATAAAAATGGGAAAACAAAACCATAGAATCTTTCACTGGTCTTCTGAATACATCAAGAAGAAATAACGATACATGGGTTATGGTGGATCGTCTTACAAATACTTATCACTTTATTGTAATTAGTGAGGACTTCTCACTTGATCAAATTTCAAGGATATACATCAGAGAAGTGGTGAGGCTGCATGTAACACCACTATAGATTGTATCTAATTGAGATCCAAGATTTACATCCATATTATGGAAGAGTCTACAACATTCTATAAATACTGAGTTGAACTTCAGTAAAGCTTCTCACCCTCAAATTGATGGACAATCAGAGCGGATTATCTAAGAACTCAAGGACATGTTGAGAGTATTATCAATTTAATTCAAAGGATGATGGGATAAACATATTCCTCTGGTCAAGTTCTCATACAATAATAGTTTCCACTAAAGAATCCAAATGGATCCCTATGAATACCTTTATTGGAAGAGGTTCATAACACTTTAATGCTGAGATGAAGTTGGTGAATGAAAAATACTAGGTCCTAAAATGGTCGAGGAAATGGTAAAAAAGGTCAAGACCATTCAGAAACATATCAGGGTTTATTAGAGTCAACAGAAGATATATGCCGAAAATATTCAATGAGACATGAAGTTTGAGGTTGTAGATAAGGTATTTTTCCACATATCTCCATGAAATAAAGTCATGAGATTTGGGAATAAGGGAAATCTTAATCCAAGATACATCAGCCCCTTTGAGATCCTTAATCACATAGGAGCACTGACCTATATACTAGCACTCCTATATAACCTTTCTCAAGAACATGATGTGTTCAATGTATCCCTATTTAGTAAGTACATACAAGACCCCTTATATGTTATGAATTCATAGATGGTACCATTTAATAATGATCTTTCTTATGTGGAGTAACTGTTGAAGATCTTAGATCGTAGAGACAAAGTTCTACGAAATAAGATAATGCACCTAGTCAAAGAGCTATGAAGAAAAAAAAGTTTGAAGAAACAATGTGGGAACTGGAGGAGGTGATGAAACAAAGTTACCCTCATCTATTTTTTTGTGTGAAATGAAAATTTCAAGGGAGAAATTTCTAAAGGGGGGAATATTGTAATGATCTAAAATTTTATAAATAAAATTCCCTTTGTGATTTAATTAAATTTATTATTATGTATTATGGTTATAGAAAACACATGAAATTATTTAGTTTTATTATATCATATCATATTTAAAAGACCATTAATCATTGTAACAATTGATAATATAGTAATTGAATAGTGATCATATGATTAGTATAAATTTAGGGTTTTGATAAATCCAATTGACATAGACAAAGGATGTGATGACCTCAACCCGTAGGATCATACTCTATGATGCCCATTTATTAGAGTTTTATATGGATATATAATTACCAGGATTTTCCCTTGACCAAGCCTAAGCTGATATCCAATAACTAAATTATGAGCAAAACTATTTATGTGAGAAGTTCAAGCTCATCGAGATCACGACCCAAACCATGTACACCGAACCACCCTAAGAAAATATCACCATTACAAACATTACCCTTAGAGAGTTTGATGGTTTAATAAATATATATGTATCAAGGCACTAATAATATGAATATTTATATTTTATAAAATAATTAATACATTTTATTATTATTATTGTTACCTTATAAATGTTTTTTTTATTTTTATGTAATAAAACAAAAATTATATTTTTGGATAATATGAAATTTCAATTAAGACTTTTATTTTGATGAATTAATGTATTTTTTAAATAAATAATATTTAATAAAATATTTTTATTAAATTATTATTATTAAACTTAAATGATAATATAATTTTTATGACATCAATTGTAATTTATATAATGGTTCAAAAACTATTATTGTCAAAAACCTCATTATTTCTTAATAAATATCGATTATATTTTAAAAGAGAATATTCATATATTTATAAAATTATTTTATTAAAATAAACATTATTTTTGGAATCATCACATCAAAATTATTCAATGGTGAATTTTTCATAATTTTTAGAGGCAGTCGAATTTTTAGGTAAAAAATTAAATACGATATAAATTTACGGTGTGTATTATGACATAATAATGAACAAAAAGTGACATAATAAATTCTATAAAAGGTATCAATGACCAAATATATATTTCCCTTTAAATTAATATATTTTTAGGTTATTTTATTAATTTTATAAAGCTTTTATGAATCCTCCAAAACCTATATTATATTTTAAGGTTTTAAAATCATTTCTGTATGAACATGACTCACTTCCACATCACCAAGGGTAATATTTTAATAATTTTAGACCTTTTACTTATAAAATAATTAAAACCACACCTCTTTGGTAAAACCATGCTAAGGATTGCGGTTTTTATATTGTTCCCAAAACCTAAGTTTGAGAAATAATAAAGAACCCCCTCTTATTTCCTATATAAACCCACCCAATCTCCCATTATTCTTTACTAAAAAACCTTTTATCGAGTTTTTAGTCTCCCATAACCTCTCTAGATTCATCCCAAGTTTCCCCCAAGCACTCAAAAATCTCCTCCCAAGCTTTTGGAATCACCCTCTCAAGGTAAGGGATCTCCCTCTCTTCTTTTTATTCAAGAACCTCTTTTATGTTTTGCCTATTAATTTCCATTTTTTATTATTTGGGTATTTTTTATACATAACTATTACTACCCTATTTATATTCATGTGACTATATTTCCTTTCACTCTCATTAATCTCTCCCACAAACCTTTATGTACACCCATTATGCTGCCGAAATTGTCCGAAGATTTTCCGTACCAAAAGTAAGAGATCCTCTCCTTCTCCTCTTTATTCAACCATATTCTTAATTTTATACCTTTAATTTACAATTAATAATGTTGGAATATGCATTTACAATTCCCTCATACTTTCCATTTTATTTATAAATTATTAGAGAACCCTTTCCCTCTCATTAATCCATTTTATGAACCTTTATATATTGCCATTATACTACCGAAATTTCACTGTGATTTTTCCATGGAAAACCTTTGTGTTGTGAATTAAATCATTATTTAAACTAAATTTTATTCACCTATACATAACTATACTAATTTTATTGGGTAATTTCATATATATATATTCCACACTCCTTGATCATGGAATTAAATGTGATGAAATATGATCCTATGCTGAATGATCTGTGTGTCACACTTATGCATGTACATGGTATGTAAGCTATGGGTGTACCCAAAATTATATATCACTCCAATTAATTGGGTAGTGTTTTAGTCTCATGATACATCATTAAAGGGATTAGGGAGTGAACCTAATCCATCATGGGACTTTTTCCACCATGTTATGATGTCTTGGCGATTAGCCTTAACCTATGTTTATGATGTCATGTTTAAAGTTGTTTCTAAATTTCCCATGTTCCCTTTATGTTATCATGATATATCATGACTATTTGTTCATGTATATTATTATCACCCCTTTTATTTCCCATTTATATTATTATTGTCTAACATGTAACACTTTCTTTATGTTATTCCATGTTTATTACCTTATAGGGATTTATAGCTCACCCCTTTCTTATGTATGTCCCCAAGTTACCCCATATAGTTTTTAAGTATGATGGAATATTATGATCATGTTAAGGAAGTTTTCAATAATGGATACGTACCACCTATTTCAAGTTTCTATGTAATGTACCTAATTCCCAAAGAAACTATACTTCTCGATCTTTCAGGTTGTATTAAGTGTAACATTATGTAATAAAACATGTATTAATGTGTAATAAAGGAAAGGGTTATCATATAGTCTCAAATTAGAGTATAAAAAAAGTGTATGGAAATATATAAGGGTTAAATACAAGCCCATAAAAAATGTAAAGGAGTCCAAACTGCTATAAAAAAGGAAAATTCTACCAAACCATGACTCTGAGATTCATCTGTAGTCAGTTTAACCCAACTAAACTCATCATACTCTTGGTCCACTAAAGAATATGTCGAAATGTCTGTCATTTGAATGAGACATAAAATGAGTGGGCATATCCCATGCATGAGTGAGAATGAACATAGGTAATAGGTCACCCCGTAAACATAAAACACAAAACATAAAGTAGAGTGTCAACTCTAAATCTATCAGCAAGGGAAAAAAAGATAAACCTAGATTTGATCAAAGGAAGAATCTAAGTCTTAGGTAGAGGTTTTTTACTTATTACAAGACCAATGATTCTACTCGAAGCTCCATGGTTAGATTTTTCTGAGAGAACTCACTCCATAAGTCTTCCCAACACTAATGGAACTCACAAGAAAAAGATACACAGGTAGGGGATCACACCCATGGCTCATGGGAGATACCTTACCCTATCTGAAATAACCCACTAAAAAGTGGATCACACACCCTAGATATTAGTCACATGATAACTGACCCATACTTGGGAAGAATGAGATAGAGGATCATACCTCGAGTCATGTGGAGGGATACTAGACTATATACAAAACTATCCCACATATGGGATCACTAATCCTCTACACAGGACAAGATGTCTCATTATACCCTCATGGGAACATAATTAGGGAAATTCACCCATACTAAGATGGTTTGAGGAAACACTATTATGATAATACTAAATCTAGCCTAGGATTCATGTAACATGTAAACAAGGAGCATAACTGAGTGATGTATTATCATTTCAAAAGGATAACCATAGAAAGGAGGGGTCCACATGGTGTGTGTTATTCCAAAATTAACATTGTTCAATTCAAAAATTTCCTAGAAACACAAGATATTTCATGCATCTTTTCCCAGATCATTGTCTCCTCTACATCGGTCACAGGTCACACCCAAAGTGCCTGATGATTATGTGGATTATGTTGATTCATCATCATCACACATCCATATATAAAAACCTGCACAAATTGCCTCACAAAACCACTGTCACTCATACCACCATCATATTTTTGTTGTCACCATCATGCCTCCATCACATCTTCAATCTTAACATCAAACCCTTATAAATAATCCCCAAAAATGTAGAGATAAACACACCATGGAATGGTTTCCAAAATAATGTTGAATCACCGACCAAATGAAAGATGAAGATGAATGAATAATGGAGGGGTAAAGTCATGAAACCAAAAATTAAATATCAAATTAAGTTCATGTTCATTTAGAAATTATTGACAAAATACATAGAACAAGGAGAGTAAATAAATTGTCCAAAATAAATTTCAAATCCCCAATTCTAGGAAAATGAAATATAAAATGGTTAAAATGAAAAAGAACCATCCACAAATTAATTTCTAATTAAATTAATTTTTTTATCACAAAAATAAATAATGGGTAATAAAACAAACAAAACAAAGATAAAACTACTTCTTGTTGATGTAAACTTCACGGTTTATCAAGAGAATTGTCACCCAAACCACATTCACATACCAATTAGAACAATTTTTCATGCTAAGAGTTCATAGAACTGATTCCAATCCAACATTAAAGGGTTCTAGAATGATACTTAAGAATAAAAAGGCCAAGTTATAGAATAATCACATACCCAACAACAATTACCATCAATGGTAGTCTTCAAGTTAGGTTGAAGGAAGGAGAAATTAATTGCTCTTATAAAATGACAAGAGAAGAGAAGAGTTGTGTCTCTAGGAATTTAGATCAACAAGAATAGGGATAAACTCCCAAAGTCAGATATTTTAGTAAGGTTAATAAAGGATAAACAAGGAGAACAAACTATCCAGAACCATATCTTCCAAAAAGGAAAAATTGTCTGAATCTTTCCCTAAAAATGTTAAGAAAATGAGGGAAATATCAAGAGGAAGTTAAAATTGGTTAACATGGGTAATAATTGATTAAAACCTCATTAAACACCCCAAATTTAATCCATGGGATTTTATCCTTTTAATTGATCAATATTAAATGGATAAGGTGGCCATTTTGAGCATTTCAAATCCAGTATGACTGTCTCCACACCCTCCACCGCGACCTACATCATGTTGTGGTGGTTCGACCATTCCAGATTGAAATATCTAGTGATGTGGAATGGATAAAAAAAGTATCTATTTTCCATCTCCACAACCTCCACTATGGCCTTGGTGTGGTTTTCCAATCCATGGTCCACCGAGACCTCCCCTGAGATCCATGGCATGGCCACACCCATTTCAGCATTTTCCATTTTATATTAGGGACCACCACGACTTTCACTACACTATGTTGTTGACTGTTTTGAAACAAGAAACACTAAAAACTACTTTTAATCTTTCAATAACCTCCAAAACATTCCAAACCCAAGTTTCAACCATCAAAAGTTTCCATAACATCACTTAATACATGTCAAAACCTATATTAACACACCCAATGAAAATGATGGAGTTACAAATCTCCCCACCATAATTTTCATCTAAAAAAGAAAAAACTCAAACATGTGTGGGTGATGAGATCATATTTGGTTCTCCTACCCCCACGATCTCTCCTGGAGGTTCCTATGTTTTCAATGAATGCACACCAATGGAATATTTTTCCCATGAAGGATATTCTCCCACTAATCCTCATTACTATTTGGTACTCTAATAAGGTATATCCTTATTCAATGTTCATCTTTCCTTAGTTGATAATGAGTGATGAGTTATGCACATATCTACTAAACAACAACACGTGGAAGATTTCATGCACCTGATTTAATTGTGGTGGTAAGGCTAAGTAGTATTCTACCTCTCCAACTTTACAAAGTATCTGAAAAGGGATAATAAACTTTAAATATTGCTTTTTGCCTCGAAAAAATATCTATATTCCTCACTATGGTGAGACCTTTGGGAACACATAATATAACTTGTTAAAAATAAAAATGCCTCTATCATTGGTCTTAATAGGTCTTTTAATGGATTTTAATAGTCCTCATCCACTCCTATATTATCTGGATATTTTCTTCCATTGATTACACCAACTATGGGCCTATAATAACTGTCTCTCCTCGAACCATCTTGCATAACAGTGACCTATAGATTCTCCTATAAAAGCATCGAATGATTCCATAACAATGGTGGAATAATAATCATTGTTATACAAAAACTCCACCAAGGGTAGGTTATCCTCTTAGATATGGTCAAAGTATAATACACATGCTCACAATATGTCCTCTAGGAACTAAATGGTTCACTCAGTCCAACCATCTGTCTGGGAGTCAAACACTGTTCTCAACCACAATTGAGTCCCAAAAGCCTCTTGTAACTCTCTCTTATAATATGGTGCGAAGAAAGTATGATATTCTTAAACAATAATCAAGGGGACTCTATGAATCCGGACTATCTTTGATATATACAGGTGTCCAAAACTCTCCACTGAACTTTGCTCTTAGATGGATAGGAAGTACGCCAACTTGGTGAGCCAACCTATGATCACATAGATAGCATCATAGCCTGTAGATAACTGTGTAAGTACCTTCACAAAGTCTAGGGGGATACGATCCAACTTCCACTTTGGTACCTCAAGGGGTTGGGCTAAACCCACTGGTACCTAATGCTCAGCCTTCACCTATAGAAAAGTGAGGCATCTAGAGATTAATTCATCTACATTTCACTTTATACCTGAAAAAAAACTGACACTAAAGGTCTTGGTACATCTTCACCACTCATAGATGCACCACTAAGGGGGATGTATGAAAATACCTCAGCACCTCCTCCCACTGTGTGATTGCAATCATCATCTTTCCAAAGAAAATTATGAGACACTCCTCACATTTATAAAATCCATCATAAGTATGTCTTTTGAATATTTGTTTATGAAATACCTCACAATCAACATCTATGAGTTGAAATTACCTAATATTTTGGAGAATATTTGGCGTCACAACAATCGATTGAAAGTAAGATACTCTACACTCATCCACAAAGGTCAACTACAGGGAGGCCAACTGATATGTTTCCTCTCTTAGAAACTACGAATGATATTTCCTACTGATGGAATCTTCCACCACATTATTTTTCCTAGGAGTATTTACTATCTCAAAATCATATTCCTACAAGAAATAAATCCATAACTTTTACATCAAGATAAGTTCTTTCTAAGAGTTGATATACCTGCGACTCTTATAGTGAGAATATATGATGAGTCTATCTCTCATGATATAGTCTTCAAATTTTTAATGAAAATACCACTTATAAAATCTCTATATCATTGGTCAAATAATTATCTAATGCAGTCTCAGCTATCAGGACCCATAAGTAATCACAAAAATTCTATGCATCATAACACATCCAAACCTAGCTTTGGGGAAATTGTAGTACACCATATATTCAACTTCCTCCTATATAAGTCTTAAGATGGAGGTGATAATCAACCTCTATTCCAACCCCTAAAAATACTATTGACACTTCTACAACCACATGAAAGGCTTCCCCTTTTTAGTCAAGGTAGTCCGAGGATTCTCAATACTTAAGAAAATGGGCATGAATCTTTTGTAATAGACTACCAACCTAAGGAAGATCTGAACCTAATTAATGATCTTGAGTGGCTCCCAATCTATAATTTCCTCAATCTTTTTTGGGTACACTAAAAATACATCCTATGAGATTACATATCCTAGGAAGAAGACCGATTGAATATAGAACTGACACTTCAAGAGCTTCCCATAAATTTGGTGCTTTTAGAGCATGTACAAGACCATCCTTAAATGCTTCACATGATCCTCCTATGATGTTGAGTACATGAGGATTTCATCCATAAATTCCACCATGAACTGATCCAATAAGGGATGGAAGATATAGATCATGAGTCTCATGAATAGTTCTAGGTAATTTTTGATGAAAATGAAAATAACTAAGTACTCATAGTGACTATAGTGACATCGGAAGACCGCCTTTGGTACATCCTTCTCTCGAACATAGAGCTGGTGATAACCCGACCTTAGGTCAATCTTCAAGAACCACTTTGACCCTTTCAAATGGTCAAAGATATCATCAATTCTTGATAGTGGATACTTTGATAGTAACATTATTTAGGTGATGATAATCCATGCATTACCACAAGCTTCCACCAACCTTTTTAGCGAACAACATTGGGGATACCTAGGGAGACACACTAGGTCTAAGGAATCTCTTCCTATGTAGATACTCCAACTACAATTTCAACTCTCATAGTGATTCAATTTTCATATGATATGTTGGTTAAGATACTAGGGTCATACCTAGGTGCAGGTCTATATAGAATTCTATCTATCAATGGGGAGTTAATCCTAAAACATCCTCAGGAAAGACATCTTTGTACTCCTCCAACACTATAGGGAATTAAAAGCTTACAATGTCCATAGCTCAAAGATCCATACTATCCAAATAGTGAAAAATTATTTGTATCCTATTAAATACAAACCCAACCCACTCTAACTGAGTTTTTTTCTCACTAGCAAAGGAAAATCTCTTCCTTTCTACCTAGATCCACCACATACTTTGACCAAAAAGTATATCTATACATGGAATATATATATTTTATCTATGAATATAATGAAATGATAGTTTCTAATTACAGCTGTGAAGATACCACACTTGAAACTATCTCCTTTGAGAGTTAGGTAACACTATTGGTAAAAGTGTTTGATCACTGAATCTCTCCTGTAAGAGTATCTCAGAAAAAGGGTAGAACTAAAGGATCCACTGGAATCTCCTAGTCTCGAACAAGAGATTTGGAAAGGAAATATTGTCTCACACCTATGTTTATATAGACTAAAACTAAAGAAAATTAGAAATATATCATACCTAAGATCATAGCCAGAGCCTCCAGGTTATAAGCCTCTACTGTATGCAACTATCCACATCCTTGACCACTAGCTATTTGAACCTAACATGGGCCACTTGGGGGTGGTAGTGGTGGTAACATATCATAAAAATGGATTCAACTCCCCCAGATCATCTTCCATGTCTACCACCCTAAAAAAATATCTATTTAAGCCGATACCCCTACCTTTGTGGACCATAGACCAACTCCTTATCTACAACATAGCGGTTTATGAAATACCACATGATATAGCCTTTCCCATTATAGGAGAGATACCACCTCTCCCTCAATTTATTAGAATCACATAGGGATCCCTGAGCAGTCAACAGTCTATCCTAAGACTATCTCTAGAAATGCCTCATGCACTTGGGTCCCTGAGCTTATCATTGGTTACCAACCACTAAGGTCTCAACTCCATGGTTTCCACTACTAGAACCAATAGTCTGTGACTGCTCAACCAAGAAGATCTCAACTATCAATTCTCTCTCTAACAACCAAAAATAAGAAGTAATGTAAAGATATATCACTATAACTTGAATATCCCAATGAATTATACACTCAAATTTTGATGCTTGAAATTATTTTTCATGAACCATATCCATGGAATACCAAGGGAGGTTGGTGAACCTCGACACATACTCTACGATTGACATGATGCCCTATCAGAGATTTAGAATCTCTTTTATAAGAACTTCCCACAACATCACTGCATAAAATTCCTCTTTGAATAGGTGCCCAAAATCTACCTAGGTGAGAGTCACATCTTCATGCATCTAAGTCACCAAGATCCACCACTACCCTATTGGGAAATGGAGAAGGATCACCGTAAAGACCACCATCTAGTCAGTAGGGGTCCTAATAAAGAGAAAAACATGATCTACCACCTCAAGATAGTCCTCTAATGTTTGGGGGTCTGGATCACCCATAAACTTGAGCAGTTTCTATATATGAAAATCTTGAATGCACATGAGCCTCAACCCAGTTGGTGAGGTATCCTTAAGTGCATCCACAAGACCCAGGTTCAAAACCAGATAGAGGTATATTTCTAGGGTACTATAGTAGCACTGTAAACTGTGCGGTACTGTAGTAGAAATATACACTGTGTAGTACTATAGCAGAACTGTACACTGTACAGGTACTGTAGCAGAACTGTACACTGTGCGGTACTGTAGCAGTCACTGTAGTAGTTACTGTAGCATGTACCGTTTGGTACTATAACAGCTGGAACTATTCACCTTGGGCCACCAGTTTGGGCTTGGAGTTCATAAGGCTTTTGGGCCACCCAGGACTTCGGGTCAGTAGGTATTTTAGGCCACCTTTAAGGCCTTCGGGCCACCTCAAGGACTTCGGGCCACATGATGTTTCCCCAGACACACTACAAAAAAGGAGCAACCCTAGAAGAGGATTCAGAGCAGGTGCACTCACTAGAGCAAAGCCAAATGGATTTTTCAGAATGAGAGGGTATGTCTATGCCATCAGGACCAGCATGTGCTTGAACAGGAAGCCTAGCTAGATGGCCATGCGAAGGTAGAGAGCTACTATCATGATGCAGATGTTGGGGAGGGGAAGTTCCTTGTAGATAGTCTGATTGAATTCCTTAAGACCTTCGGGTCATGTAATCTCCTAAGCCTATGAGCCATGTAATCTCTGAGCCTACGGGACTTGTAAGGGTTACCTCTCATCCCTTGAAAGGGGGTTCTCAAAAATCAATAAAAATGAAGGCCTTCAGGATATTCGGGTGAAAATCATGAATCATGCAAATTATGTACACATCATCTTCCAATACTACCGAAACAATCAGTTTCTCAATGGGTGGAGGTAATATTGGCAATCCATATGGAGGAACTGCCTCCTGTATAGGCCCCTAAACTAAAGTATCATCACTAAGAGAACCATAATCATAAAATTTATGTGGAATACTAACATACTGTTAATGTGGAGGAATCCTACAACAATTAAGATGCACCGTGGTCAAAATAGAATATCTGGGGATCTGACTTAAGAAATACATGGAAACCACAACTCATTCCTATATGATGCATGTTCCAATGTTCTCCTTGAAACCATTAATGATATATACCAAGTAAACAAGTAGGTTATTTTATTTATGGTGAATGGATATGTTTTCCATGGAACCATAACTGGGTTTTCTGGTTCGATATCTGAATTTGACACAATTTAACACTGTTTCACTAGTTCCCAAACCAATCCTCACAACTATACTATGTCTAAAATCTGTTCCTAAGGCAACCTAGGATTTGATACCAATCCATCATGACCTGACCCATTATATCCCACCTATATAGTGTTAATATGGGAGTGACACCCCAAGCCCACCTCCAATAGGTCAAGGGTGGGTGACTAGAACTGAGTAGGTATATCTCATAGATGGGATTCCTTATACTAAAGTACCTACACACACACACACTTCTATAATCACCAGTATAATGAATAAAGGTAAATAAATGAAATTTTAAATGCACACATAACATCCTATCTCAGATCATACTATGAAAAAAGAGTACAAAAAGATACAAGGTCCAAATACATTCACACTAAAACTGTAAATAAGTCCAACCTACTAGAAAAAATAAACTACTACCAAACCACGACTCTAGGATCCATATGTGGTCATTCTAGCCCAAATAAGATCCACACACTCCTAGTAAACCTAAGAATTTATTCAAAGTTATGTCATATTCATTAGATATGACATGTTCATACCGATCCCATGAAGGTGTGAGTATAAACGTAACTAGTAGGACACCCCGTAACCACCAAACATAAATCATCAAAGAGTGTATCAACTCTAAATTTCATAAAAAAGGACAAAAAGATAAAATGAGGTATGATAAAAGGAAGTAAAGTCTTATGGTGAAGTATGTAATCACTACCAACCTAGGGATTCTACTTGAAGCTCCAAGGTAGTGCTCATTTGAGATAACTCACTCCACAAGTCTTGTAAACACTGATAGTACTCGTAAGGAAAATATACATAGGTAGGTGATCATGCCCAAGGCCTTCGTGGGATACCTGAACCTATATAGAATAACTCACTAGGAAGGATATCAAATTCCATAGATGTTGGTCCCAAGATACTTGACCCAACCTAGGGAAGAATGAGATAGATGATTACACCCCGAGCCACACAGAGGGATACCCGAGTCTATCAAGAAATTTTCCACTGATGGGATCGATCATCCTCTACATAGGATGAGATGAATCACTATACCATCATTGGAATGAAATTAATGGAATGTACCCATACTAAGATGGTTCTAGTAAACACACTTATGGTATTACTGATGCCATCCTAGGAGACACATGACATGTATACAAGGATAATGAATGAGTGATGTCTTCTCAACTCGAAAGGAGAATCATTACAAGGAGGAGTCTACATGATGTGAGTTGTTCTAAACCAAACACTATGTAGTTCATAATTTCCCAGATACTCTAGAAATTCCATGCATCTCAGCCCATGTTGCTATCTCCTTAGCTTCTACTATGGGTCTCACCCAAAGTTCTTAAGGATTATATAGACTATGCCAAATTCATCATCATTAAACCTACAGAATGAAGCACCTACACATACTAGATCTCCAAACCACTTTCACCTATACCAAAATTATATTTACACTCTCACCATCATACCTCTATCAAATCTCCAATCCGTATACTGAACCCATATAAATAATTCTTATAAATATAGATATAATGTATCACCCACAAGATCATAGGTACACTTTAGTTGAGCCTTGGTTTTTATCTTTTGGGGTCTGGTAAGATTTGGGGGATTAGACGTTTAAAATAAGGGAATTTAGGGGAAAATGGAAAGGTTAACAGTTAAGGAACACTTTTAAACCCTACAACTTTACCATGTGGTATTCCTCTGTGAGGTTCTAGTGGTGGTTTACATGGTTTGCGCATGGTTAGAAAAACCATGTGGCCCACAGTGTAATTTGTGCACCATTGAATAAAGGGGTTTACATGGTTAGTGCATGGTTAAAAAAACCATGTGGCCAAACCATGAACCAAAAATAGAATAGACTGCAGGGGTGCACGGTTAAAGCACATAGTTAGTTAAACCATGTAGCCTCCTCTAGAAAATTGTGTGACCTCCATTCGAACTGTTAAAAAGTGGGATTTACATTTTTTTACCTTGATTATTTTAATGCCTAATCACACCCTAATCTCATTTTCCTCATCATTATCCTTCCCCAGTTCTTTGGAGGCCTCTCCCATTGTATTCTAGGTATAATTACTTCGTTCTTAATGGATATCATCAAGGTATGTTTCATTTTTGATCTTGTTTCTCCTCTTCTTTGTAGATATATACTAGATATCTCCTCATCTCATCTAATTGGAACCTAATTGGGATATGATTCTAGATATGGTGTGTTTTATATAGTATTTATATTGTTTCTTGTGGATCTATGATTGTGAGGACCTGGTATAATCTTCCCTAGTCTCTATTTTCGAGGGAGGTTGGTTCTACCTCTATTTTGAGGTAGGTGTTTCTATATAAAGAGTTGATTCTAGGAATTTCTTACTATTCTTGTAAAATTAATTTGGTTTGTTGATTTAATTGAATTGATTTTTTAAGGGATATCTTGTAAATATAAATGTTTTTAATGGGGTTTTCTTTGAAAATGGGTTTTCAAAAACCGAAGCATATTGTCTTGGATTTGAAAATGTTTTATGAAATTTTGAGCATGATTTTAAAAAACTAGAAACATTGGAAACCTTGGGTGTGTCGGGAAAGAGACATAAGTGGCCTTAGTGTGTGTGGCACCACTAGGGGTAACTTTTGGGAATTGATGGATTATAGTAAGAATCAATATTTGTTGGTACCAACAAATTCACAGTTTAAGATCTTTTATGTACAGTATGTATTATCATAGTCTAGGGACCAATATAGCGTGTTTTTTCATTTATTTTTTATCTATAAAATGATGGGTTTTTATCATGGATTATTCTTCACATGGTTTCACATGAGGTTGTATCAAATGGTTTTTCATGATGGATTATTTCATGGATGTATGTTTACTTGCTTACCCTATGGTGTATAGATATTCATTTCATCTTTATCACTTATACTTTTTATATTATTGATTTTGTGAATATAAAATGACTTTATTAAAACCAAAGGAAAATTATTGAAAAGTGGGTTTGGATTTATGAAAATGATTTGTAAAACTATTTTTTTAAAGCTAAAACATATACATTCTTGATATTAAACCTTGTATAGACTCTATGGTGGTATCTTACTTGGATTTATACTCACACCCTACTTTTTCCTTTAGGTAGTTATAGATTTTATATTATAGGATCCAGGTAATGGGAGGGGAATCTTGTAGCATGATGGCTTCTCTTGTTGTTTCTGCCTTTAGTTCGAGATGGTTTGGAGGTGATAGTTAGTTATACAAATACTTTTTGGCCTCATATTTTCATACTTTCTGGTTTATCTGGTTTTTGATTTGATTGTATATATTTTGGATGTATCTCTTTTTTCTATGTTGTACTCTTGTAGTATGATTTTTTTTGGTTATATTCAAGATTTTTTCCCATTATCTCGTTACACATAACCACCGTGATGAGACGGCTTAGGTGTCTTGTCTAGTTAACTCAGGTCGGTTCATTATATAATGGTATCAAAGGGATGCTCAGCCTGAAGTGTGTTAATAATGGCTGAGTTTAGTTCTATTTTTTGGGTAGATAAGACTTTGTAATTTCATAATTATGGTCATAAGTGAAGAAGGGTTCTCGATCAACTTACTTTCGTGTCTGAACTCAAGTTACCATGGGTGGTTGGAAAATTTTTATCAATTTTGAGACTTTGAGTTTGAGGCCATTTGAATGAAATGAATGGGAAGTTTATTTAAACACACCTATTCTTTCTTAAAATATTTTTTTCATTCATAGAATTCATATCACTTTAAATTCTTAATGTCTTAAATCTTGGTCATGAATTATTGAAGTTAGTCCTAAGATTTTGGAATTTTCTCTAAAGATGATTGTTCATTGAATTTTTCTTAATAGAAAATGACTCTAAGAAGATCTATTCTTAATACGATAGAGGAAACTACAAGGAAAGATCCACAGGTGAATCCTCTAGTGGAGAGTTCTATAGTTGAAGATATAATCCATACAATTCAGACTCAGGGTCAAATCGGTGTCCGTAATCTGGGATGTGTAGTGGATTATGGCTCTGAATTCACTAAGAATAATTTAACTACCTTCCATGGTGATAAATGAACTTAGGAATATAAGGATTTTCTTGAGTGGATTGATAGGATCTTCAACTTTTTTAAGACTCCCTAAGACTCTACGGTGGTTTTTCCATGTACATGATTGAGGGACCAGGAAAGAGATGGAGGGACTCTATTGTGCAAGATAAGTTTCATTAGGACCTTACTTGGACTTATTTTAAGAAAATATTCAATCAATTATTTTACCCTAAGATGTGACATGAGGTGAAGAACCATGATTTTCCAACCTTGGATCAAGGGGAGCATACCATTCTAGAGAACTCCACCCACTTTTCTAATATAGTGTATCTGGCACCAGAGCTAGTTACCAATGAGTACCTAAAGGATTGTTGGTTTGAGTTAGTACTGAGGCCAGATATATATTTGATTTTGATTATCATGTGTATTCTGAAATTTATAGAGGTATTTGACCAAGTAGATTTGGATGAGTAAGACATAACTTGAAATATAGGTTTGGGTGGAGCTTTGGTTGGTACAATTGTTATCCAGGGTGTGTCTTCTGGCTAGAAAATAAAGCGTAAGGGTGGTCAGTTTTCTTTAGAACCAATTTCAGGGGCTTTTTTAGGAAAAAAAATTTGTATACTATAAGTGTGGAAGGCATGGTCATACTAATATTAATAGTACAGAGTCTCCTAAGACTTTTCATCATTGCATATTATCGGGCTATATGAAGCGTTTTTGTGAAAAGATATCCCAGGGAATTAGGGAAGGATCCACTCTCACCAAGGGTTTATAGGTTCGTACCAATTCTTCCAAGTGTGGTGGGTTTAATCCTCATTCCAAGGGATATATTCATGGGGCTAAGACTAGACATCATTATATGACTAGGTATATGCTATAGGAATCTGAATCAGGGCCAACTACTATTAGTGGTACAATGTTTATTTCATATTTTATAGTTCTATATTTATTTGATATAGGTGATAATCATTTTTTATATCATTAAAGTTAGTTGTCTTGGTAAGATAGAGTTTGGATCTTATGCCATTCTTGTTGGATCTTTCCATACCTTTGGGTAAGAGGTCTGAACAAGGTTTCAAGTGTTCCATGTGTCGGGTGATGATAACCTACTATGAAGAGATATGTGACTTTTTAGTTCTTGATATTAACATATTCAAAAAGATAATTAGAATATATTAGATGATCTATGTTAATGCTCAGATATATTCTTACATTGTTGAGTTTAGTTTTTATCTTCTAAGGGAGTCACCCATGATTTTCAAGGTGAGTGAGACTCTAGATCAGTAAGGGTAGGGATTGTTGCTTCTTATACTGGGTAATCTTGTGCTAGTTTTTAGAGATTTTTTTGATGTTGTTGACCCTTTTTTGGGTAGTCAACCACATATAGTTGTGTTTTCATACCCTAAAGTATTTTTGGATGATTTATCTAGTTTACCACTACAGATAGTGTCCAAGTTTATTATTGGCCTACTCCCTGGTATGATTCTCATTTATATTCCATATTATCAAATGAAACCTGCTGAGTTGATGGAACTTAATGTCTAGCTTGAGGACTTAGTGGTTAATGGATTTATTCATCCTAGAGTGTCGTTATTGTCTTGGCATGTCCTCTTTTATAATAAGGCAGATGGAAGTATCAGAATTTGTGTGGATTATCGAAAGTTAAATTGGGTAACTGTTAAGAACAAATATCCTTTTCCTAGGATTGATAATCTCTTTGACTAACATAGAGGGGCATGTAGGTTTTCAAATATTGACCTTCATTCGAGGTACCATAAGTTTAGAATATAAGAATAGGATATATCTAATATAGTATTTAGAATCCAGTATGGGAACTTCAAATTTCATGTTATTCCATTCGATCTCACTAATTCTCTCACAATATTTATGGATTTGATGAACTAGATCTTTCATAAGTTCTTGGACTCTTTTTTTGTTTCATTCATGGATGATATTTTTTTATACTCCAAGATAGAGGAGGAGTATATAGACCATTTGGATATTGTTCTTCAAACCATGAAAGAAAAACATATGTATGGTAAGCATTCCAATTGTGATTTTTAGATCGAGGAAGTAAAATTTATAGGGCATGTGATATCTGAGAGGGAAATATCAGTGGATACTAAAAAGATATAGGAATTTATTTCATATGAGTAGCCTTAAAATGTGTTTGAGATATGAAGCTTCTTGGGTTTAGTGGGTTATTATAGGTAGTTTGTTAAGGATTTCTCCAAGATTGCATATTTAATGACAACTTTAACCCGTAAGGGTGTAAAGTCTGAATGGAATGAAAAATGTTAGAGATCTTTTGAGGAGCTAAAGGCAAGGTTGAATTCATCACCATTTTTTATTATTCAAAAACCAGGTTCAAGTTATGATGTTTTCTGCGATGCTTCTATTCAGCATTTTGGATGTGTCTTAATGTAGAGGAAATAGGTTGTGCACAATGGATCATTCCAGTTACAACCTCATGTGAATTCACTCAAAACATGGAGTTATGAATTGACAACAGTTATGAATGCACTCAAAACATTGAGTCACTATCTCTTTGGGGAGTGGTTTATAGTGTATTCTAAATATAAGAGACTGAAATATATTTTTACTTATAGGGGTCTAAACTTTCGATAGAGGAAATGGGTGGAGTATCTTAAAAATTTTCATTTTGATATTTCATACACTCCTGGGAAAGGGAATGTGGTTGTTGATGTGTTGAGAAGAAAATTACAGACACAAGATATAAAGGAATTAGTTGAAGAGTGGTCTCTAATGAGTTTATTTTATAATATGATCTTGGGAGTGGAAGAGGTTGGTGGACAGGTGTTCATGGATTTGATAAAAGTGTTTTCTATATAATGGCTAGCTGAGCACTCAAGAGGGCGGGTGAATTGAGTTTCAAAAATTTTCTTTATAAAACCTCCCTCTTCAGGTATGATCAATCAAATATTTATCCATAATAAATATAGGTTGTGTAAATAAAAATATAAAGGAAAGAGATCAAACATAGAAGATTTATAGTTCTTATGGGAACATAAATCTTCTAGTCCACTCCACTAACACTATATTCCATGAGTTTGGTGATTTTCACTATAACATCCCTTTTACCGGGGGCTCCCAGCTGAGTACAAGAAGCTGTCACTTAATAAAAAGGTCCAATCTATTTTAACTAGGCTCTACCTTTACAAGACCTATCCAAAATCACAACACACACTCTTACACTGATTTTAAATGAAAATAAAATGAATAATCTTTTGAAGATAAAATTACAACAAACATTTTCAAGCAACAACTGAATATAGTTGAAGATTATTCTTGAGAATATGATAGTATTCAATGTATATATTATGATGATATTTAGTTAAACTGATAGAAATGATAAGAAAACCACAAGAGTTTATGTTTTTTCTTATCTATATACAAACATTCAGATTATTCATATGTATGTGCATGTGTATTTGTATGTGTGTCTGTATCTTTTCTCTTTTTGTCATGAAATAACCAACTATCCTTTTATATATTTGGTTTTAAACTTAATCATGATATAACCCTAACAGTAAAGTGAGCCATGAATTATGAATTTGATAAGATAGGATATTAAGGATATGCATCCTCCCTTTCAAATATAAAAATTGATTTTGTGTTAGCGGTGTCAGAAATCATCTTGTTCTTCAGATCTTTCTATTCATGGAAAAGTGAAATATTGTGCAACTATAGGAGGGAGATACATTCCTATCAACTATAGGAGGAAGAGACATTCCTATCAAATATAGGATGTCATTTCAGACATCTCTCACACATCTGAAATAGTGAATAATCACAGGTGTCTATCCTTTTCACCATATCATTTTTTCATTAGTCTAGGATATTCGTGAAACCATTCCAAACTCATTGTGAAAAATATCCTAATATATTTTTTATGTCTCTTTTATTTGGAATTCAAACCACATACTTCCTCAACTATTCAAACCAATGATCTGAAATGTTCATTGGGTAACTGATGGAAATGATCTCTTTACACTTTATAGAGATCTGATGTTCCTGAAACTCCACAAAAGCATCAACTTATTCTTTATTATCATCAATAGATGATTCTTGATTTAAATTTTTTAAAACTACCTAATATAGATGGTCAACCTTTTTCTCTATAGCATTGAAATTACTAGCTAAATAATCAACCATATTTTTTAGTCTTTTTTTGATAAAACTCACATCCTTATTTACTTCATAAGATACATTCTGAACTTCAAGAACTTTTTCTTTTAATAGAAAGGACATATCTTTCTTAGATTGATCAAACAATGAAATAGATTCTTACAAAAAATCCTAAATTCTTTTTAACTTCACTAACTAAGTCCCATTAAATATATTGAATGGTTTCCTTCGAGAGCATATCACACTTAAACAAAGTAATGGAGGAGGTTAAAGTTTCTATAGCCTAGGACGCATTTTATAGATTTAAAAAAGTTTCACTTTGATTCATGATTCTTTTAAAAAATTACAAAGATCCTTTTTCTATAATTGATTGAGCTAGATTCTTTACTTCATTCAGTTCTTCTTTAGACACAACATTTTCATGAAGATTCATAATCTCATTTATAGATTTAACTTACTAAGTCTTAACATAATCTATTTCTAATGATAACTTGAAATAATTATCTTGATATTTATTATAAACACTTATACCAAATTCAGGAATTCAGGAATTCCTTCCTTCTTGAAAAACATGAGAATATATATCCTGGTGAACTTCAATACTCCCACTACCAACTGTTTGATTTCATTTAGCATGTGGAATTTCTTCTACATGAAGAAATTCCTGATATTCAAATCCAATTCTTCTTACATCTAAGTTTTCTAATTCCTTAGAACAAGAATGAATGATGAGGGGGGAAGTTCTCATTCTTAATGAGAGGGACTTGTTTTGATAAAAAAATAGTTGGATAACAATAGAGGCTATATTTTCTCTATTTACTTGAAATGGAATAGAAGCTGGAATAAGATGAGGGTTCTATTATTGAGTAGTTAGATCTCCAAATTCTATAATAATTATGACTATTCTGCGTCTCTCGACAAGAGTCTCTTCATCATCAGGGATTTCTCTTATTTAAATAATCTGAGCTGATCTTTCTAATAATACTGGTCTTTCTTGTAGGTGGGATGACTCCCCCTGAGTTGATGCATGTTCCACTTCAACATATGAGGTTAAGGTCACTAACTTGATTAATGATGCATTCCATCACAATTTTTTTCCTTAAAACACTTTCAATTAAGGTTGTCAAACCGTGACAATCTGCTTCATTATTTTCATCCAGGTAAACTCTAACATTACAAAAAATAAGGGTTAATATCATTTTGAAGGGATAAAAGTTTAAATATATTTTATAAACATGGAACATGTATCACAAGATATATCATTCCATATTAACAAGTTTTTCAAACATGAATAGATAAAGAAAAGTAACATCTTGAAAAATAACTTTGTTCAAACTCACTATTTCTTTGCACGATTCTAAACTATATGAACTTGAAAAGAAATTTTCTTTTCATCTCTAAGTCCTTGACTAGTTTCTTTTCAATATCTTCTATTAAAAATAGTGAATTCATTATCTATGTAATAGTGAATCCATCCACTGAAACAAAGGATTTATTAAAAAATGGGTAGCCTTCATGAGGGGTCTTGAAGGCTTCTACTAACTATACAGAGGTTGCCAAAAAATTCTTCTGGTTTACTGTTGAAGTAACTAGGTATTAATAATCATCGAAGTAAAAAAATACAGATTTATAAAACTCTTAAACTTTATTTTTGAATATGAACAAGTTTTTCATTTTATTAAAAATTAATTCCCATCCTTGATGATTAATGACCTTCTTCAGTAACAAATCTATCTTTTACAGCCAGTCAAAATCAATTGCTCGACCGCTCAAAAAATTTCTTGAGCTCATTTGTCTCTTCATTATACTTACAGAGGCAACGTTAATTATATTTGTTTTTAACATTGAAAAATGGTTCATAAGGTTGTAAGGTTAGGAAAACAAGGGTTTGGGTAGCAGAGAGGAAGATGGTTCAAAGGTTTGCAAGGTGTTTTGCACATAGAGTTGATACACACTTCTTTTCATTTGCATTAATTGAGGGTTTGCACTATGATGTGCAGAGTAATTATTACTAAAACTAAGATACATGACCTATTTTACATGAGTAATACTTAAAATAGTAGCATGAAAATAAAAATAATGATGTAAAATATTCTATATAAAGACAATTCTTTATAAGATATTCAACTGGAAGCACTGTTCATCATAAGATAACTTTACAAGAGACTTTATAGGATAAAACAAGTATCTGAATTAAACTAATCATAAAATAATTATCCATAGTAAGATAAATATGTTATAATTATGTAACATTTAGTTTCTTAAACTTTTTTCTGGCTTCCATAATATAATATTTTACAAATATCCTCTTCGTAAGATAATATCTTCTCGTATTTTCATTATAACTAAAGCATATAACTTAAGAAACTCAAAAATTATCTTTGTATGATAAAGTCTTACATAGTAAGATAAACTTTCAAAATTTACAATTCTGAGTAGATAGAATATATTCTTCAATTTTCATAAGGTAAAACACTTTGTAATAGATCAAATACTTCACTCAACATAAGATAAAACTTAAGACTAATGTATGAAACACTTGAGATAAACTTATTAGAATAAAAGTATGGATTTTGTGAATCATCCAAACACATAAAAGATAAGATATATTGGAACAACATAATCTATCCAAAAAAAGATAACTCATATTTTGATGATCGATTTTGGATCAATCAGGTGATAGACACTGAGTTCTAATGCTTTAGTAAAAACCTTTATAGTGGGGAGACATTGGGTGAGTAGTCTTAGTCTCCCAGTGGAGATTTTTTTCTTTCATAGTAGGTTGTTTGTTCCATTTTCTACGAGGAAAGTGTTGATGAAAAGTGGAAACTGATCATGTTAGTTCATACACCCTAGGGATACCATGATGTATCAGGAATTGAGACATCAGTATTAGTGGCTAGTGATGAGGTGGTTAATTGTAGATTTTGTTTCGTGATGCCTCACTTGTTATAAAATTAAGGTGAAACACCAAAGACCTACTAGTTTGTTGAAACCTTTACCCATTCTGATATGGAATTGGGATGATACTTCCATGGATTTTTTTATTGTTTTCCGTGGACACCTAGTGGGAAGGATACAATTTGGATGATCATTGACCGACTTACAAAATCAGCTCATTTATAGCCTATCAAGGAGATGAAGAAATTGGAACAACTAGAAGAATTATACATTTGAGAGATTGTGAGACTTCATGGGGTTCCCCATATGATTGTTTATGATAGGGACCTGAGGTTCAAAACTAGGATCTATAAAGTTTTACAAGAGGCAATGGGTTCCCAAATAAAATTGAGCATGAATTATCATCAACAAAAGTATAGAAAGATAGAGAGATATATCCAGGTTCTTGAGGATATTCTTCGAGTTTATGTGACTAATTTTGGAGGATCGTAGGAAATGTTTTTGAATCTGGTTTCATTTTACCATAACAATATTTATCAGTATTTTTTAAATATTCCTCCCTTTGAATCATTGTATGGGATGCTATGTATATCTCTCTTGTGTTGGGAAAAGTAAGAGAGCGGTTATTGTTTAGGTCAAGTCTCATTTAAGAGATATAAAAAAGGTATAGTTGATCTGTAATAGGTTGGTCACAACACATAGATATTTGAAATATTATGCAGACTATATTCATCATCCACTAGAGTTTGAGGTTGGTGTTCAATTTTTTCTCATAGTTTCACCTATCTTGGGACATCATTGGTTGTGTTAGCAAGGTAAATTGGCACCAAAGTTTGTTGGACCCTTTGAGATCATGGATAAACTTGGAAAGGTGGAATATCAGTTTGAATTAATATCTCATTTTACTTTGATCCATGACATGTTTTATGTTTCCCAACTAAGGAGTTATCACCCAGATCCTTACCATATGATTGGATGGGTGGATGTTGATCTTTATCCTGATACCACTATTGTGGTGCAACCAGTTTAGATTATGGATCACCAGGATAAGGTACTACATGGTAAAATGATTCCCTTGGTTTGGGTATTATGTAAGTGTGGATATGATAACCATGACATGTGGGAGTGGGGATCCTTGATGAGGTAGTAGTGTCTTTCTCTCTCTGTTGGCTCATGATCTTGAGGACTTTATGGGGATAAAATGTGCTTATGGTGGGGAGGATTGTAGCACCCACAAGGTAATATGTACGACTTAGTTGATCCTTGGTTTTTCTATTTTTGTGTATGGGAAGATTTATGGTATAGGAGTTTGAAAATAATGTAATTTGGGGAAAAATGGAATGACACACGATTAAGGCACATAATTAGTTTAACTATGCGATAACTGTGTGGTATGCCTCTATGAGGTTCTAATAGCAGTTTTCATGGTTTGCGCATTGTTTTAGAAACCATGAATCCCCCAATGAAAACCATGAAACCTTGAATAGAGGGGTTTACATGGTTTTCACATGGCTAAACAAGTTGTGCACCTCAAACAGAATGGATAGTAGGGGTGCACAGTTAAGGAACACAATTAGTTTAACCATGCGACCTCCTCTATAAAAGCATGTGACATCCCTTTTAACTATTAAAAAGTGGTATTTACCCTTTTTTTCGTTGGTATTTTTAAATACTAATCACACCCTAATCCCATTTTGTCTCATCATTATCCTTACCCAGTGCTTTAAAGATATCTCCCCTTGGATTCTAGGCGGATTTCCTTCATTCTTGATGAATCACATCAAGGTATGTTGCATTTTTGATCTAGTTTTCCCTCTTATTTTTATATCTATGCTAGATATATTATCCTCTCATATCATTAGAACCCAATTGGGATGTGATTCTATATCTAGTGGGTTTTATAAAGGATTGATGTTATTTTTTGTGGATCTAGGATTGTGAGGACCCAATCTACTCTTCCCCAGTCTTTGTTTTTTAAGGCTAGTGTTCTACCTCAATTTTGGGGTAGGTTCTTAAATACAAAGGGTTAATTCTATGAATTTATTAATTTTATAAAAAAATTATTGTGGTTTTTTCTTTGAATTGAAGTGATTTGTGATTTCAAGGGATCTATTAGAAAGATAAATGTTTTTAAAGGGGTTTTATTTGAAAATGGGGTTTCAAACATTAAAGAGGATTTTACTGGTCTTGAAAATGTTTTATAAAATTGAAATCATGGGTTTTAAATTGATTTTTGACAAAACTGGAACATTGGAAACATTGGGTGAATTGAGAAAGAGACATAGGTAAACTTAGTACGCGTGAAAAAACTAGGGGTTACTTTTGGTATATCAATGGACTATGGAAGGACATGATATTGGTTGGTACCAATGTATGTCAAGTTTTGGCTATTTTATCTCTAGAACATATTCCAATAGGATATGGCCCAACAATGTGTACTTTTTCATTTATGGTTTTCTATCGCATGATGATTTATATCATGGATTTTTTCTCACATGTTTTCACATGAGGTTGTATCACATGGTTTCACATAATGGATTATGTCATGGATGTGTGTTTAATTAATTACCATATGGTGCATGAATATTCATTTCTACTTTATCACTTATATTTGTAATATTTTTTTCTTTGTGAATGTGAAATGCTTTTATAAAAACCAAAGGAAAATTATTTACAAGTGGGTATGTATTTATGAAAATGATTTGAAAAAATATTTTTGTTTTAAAATCTAGAACTGTTGCATTCTTGATATTAGACCTTATATAGACTCTGTGGTGGTATCCTACTAGGATTTGTGGTCACACCCTACTTTTTTCTTTAGGATTTTGTAGATATTATATTGAAGGATCCTGATAAAGGGGAGGGAATCTTGCAACATGTTGGATTCTATTATTGTCTTTGCCTTCAATTTGGGATGGTTTGGAGGTGAAGATTAGTCACATGGATAATTGTTGGTATTTTATTGTAATACTTTCTATTTTGGCCAATTTTGTCTTGGATTTTATAGATTTTAGATGTATCTATTTCTTCTACATTTTACTCAGGTTTCATGTCTTGTTACAGTGATATTTCTATTAGGATTTTTAACAAACAAATCTCTCCTTAAGGTGATAGAGAAATATCTATTTTTCTTGGAAAACATAGAAGATATAAAAGAGTGAAAGGATCCACAATAAAATAAAGCATTAAATAAATTCGAGTCTATGATTAAAGTATCCTCCACCACATAGTTAGGAACATCAATATCAACAGTAGTGATTGCATAATATTGGTCTTCTTCCCTCAACCTCTTATGTGGTAATTTCCCTCAAAACTTGGGACATTATTTTGAATAATGCCTCATTTCTTTATAGTTTAATCACTAGATAAAAATGTTTTATTTCTTTTCGTGCACTCATTAGCTCGATAACCCTTATATCCACACTTATAAGAAACTCCCATGCCCTTAAATCATTTTCTATGATGATTCTTTCCATAGTTTCCACATTATGGAAATTTATTAATTCTCTTCATCTTCTTTGATGTGTTTGATTTTACTTGGTTTTTAATATACCTCTTATTTTTTTGATTTCCCTTTAACATATTGGACCTATAAATTTTCTTGTCTGTTTTGATGGAACATAATACTATTTAATCATATGATGATTTTTTTGAGAATCCAATGCCCTTTAGAGACTTGTCTTAAGACCTTTAAATAAATGATCAATATTGTTTTCTGAGTTATTTATATAATCTGTAGCATACCTGGTCAATATATTAAAGGTAACCTCATACTCTGCAACACTCTCTTGATCCTTTTTCTTTAAGCTAAGGAATTTTATCTTCATTTCTATTTGTTTACTATAAAAGAAATATTTGTACAAGAATGTTTCTTTAAAGGTTCTCTATTATATGTGTTCTATTTCATCTTCCTCCATTTTATTCTAGATCAATAACCACTATTGATCAACATCACCCTTGAGAAAATATACTACTAGTACAACCTTTTCCCTTTCATTGCATCCCAAATCTGGAAATATATTTTCAAGAGACTGGATCCATTTCTTAGATACCACTATATTAGTAGTCCCACTAAAATATGGGGCTACTACCACATAAAATTATCCAACATAGGTGTATCATGCTGCAGGGCATCATGTTTCTCCATTCAGGCATGGTTATTCATAATAACATGATTAATTTTCCCTAATGTGGTCATGATATTATCAGCTTCAACACAAACTATATTAGCATTCTCAATGGGGAAATTCCTATAATGACCACAGGTATAAATTCCCTTTATTCCAGTAGTCACCATCACTAAATAATGGAACACATTGCTTTAGTTCATAATCATCATGAATATTGAACATAAAATAAAAATCCATCTAATGGTAAATTTTTTTCGAATAATATAAGTAATTATAATAATTATCATGTTAGATTTTTTTATTTAATATATAGTTTCCAAGGTTTCCACTAAACCTACTCTGATACCAACTGTAACAACCCCAACTCAAAAATCCTGAAATCAATAGTTATTTTATTAAATTATAATAAGATACAAGGGATCACATCACCAAGGATCGATCAACCTAGTAGTGTTGAAGAACTATATATATACATGATTCCCTTATTAAATGAGTAATATAATAAAGAACATAATAAAGGAAAGTAATCTATATGCTTAGAACTCATTCAGATATTTCACCTTCATATATTGGGGAAAGAAAACAAACTAAAGGTGAAATCAAATGCTCAATAAAGGTTACATATAGTAGAAACTATCATAAGTAAATACGACATAATCAATATGAAAATCTAGATAACTAAAAACACATTCCATTTGATCAATAACTTGAAATAGATAATATCAATGTGAAAATATCATAGATAATAATAATAATAAAAAATCTCAATGAATGAAATGATTAATATTGGATGTCATGATCACATGAATCATGATACCTTTACCGTAAAGACCTTTCACAAGATATTTTAAAACTATGGGTAAATACTCATTTAATTTGGCCAAATAATTTTTCTCATGAGACTTTTCGATGCATCGATAGGCTGTCTATAACCAGGCCCCACCCATCACTACATGACCAAAGTATTCTTTATATATTTAATGATCAATTAAATTTATAAACAATATGCCTCATCAAAAAACATCTATATGGAATAAAGGATACATATTTATCCATATTTCTCATATTCAATCAAATAATTTCCATAGTAAAACTCCACATGTCAAATGGTATATGGTTTAGGTAGTTATCATATCCATGATACAAAGAATATGGATATTTTATGAGAAATGTAATATCTAATGATCACAAGTAAGTGAATATGTCAAAGGATGGTATAATTAAAACATATACCCAATGGTGAATAATTAAAATAAAGGGTTATTTTCATTGATGAATATAAATTCAATTAGAATATCATTAAAACATTATTTAGGAAAATAACCTTTACATTTTTGAAATCACTTATTTAAAAAAAATGCGCACATAAAATGTAAAAAACATTATTTTAAAATAACCTTGTAAAATTTTGATTGATACTTCAAATCAAATTTTATTCATTAGGGTGGGAAAATACAATCACTCTATATAAATTTAAAAATCATTTTTCCATAATTTTGTTAGAAAAACCACAAAGTACGTCATTTTTAAAATAATAAAAATACTCCTTTCAAATCATTTTGTAAAAAGTCATACATGGGTAAAAATGTTTTTTGATAAATCATTGTAGAAGTGTAAAAATATTTTTGATTTTTTTAGATAAAATATGGATAGGATAAAAAATATATCTGATCAAAATAGAAATAATATTTGTTTTTATTTTAAACATTTCTTTGCTTGATTCAAGTTCCAAAGAGATGAAAAGTTTTAAGAAAATATGGAAAATCTTTAAAAGAGTAAAAATTAAATGAAATTTAATGGTCATGAATAAATATAAATTCATGTTAAATACTTTAATGGGGAAGTATATACACCACAGAAAAATGTATAGATACACATTACCAAATATGTCTCAATGGAGTATAAATTGAGATGAAATACCTTACCTCACACTTATCTTTAGTTGAACGTGATTTAAACTCCTGTATAACGGTTTTAATTTTTTTTATCAATTTATAATATAACCATATTAATATTTATAATATCATATATAATCTTATTATATCATTTTATCACCCATTTGTTAATAATATTTCATTATTCCCTTTTTTTGGGTATTAACCACTTCATTTTCCAATATATGTTTTGTTGTGTAAGTTCTGTTTCTTATGTATAAGATATAGTTACATAATATAAAAAATGGTATTATGGTTATATATATCATATTTATTCATTAGATTCATTTTTATAATCAATATTAAAGGTGGATATAGAAACTGATTCACATTGCTTCGTAGAGATGGTAAGACATACGTACACATGAGAAACAATATCATTTATAAATGATTGAAAGAGAAAGAAAGTGGATGATATATTAGTTTTAAAAAATAAATATCATATTTTAAGTTTCATATATATAAATTATTTCCATCATTATAACCATACATGTAAAGTGGCGATGAAAAATAAATTACACCATTGCAAGGCGACAGTAAGCCGTATGCATGCACACACAATGATTTTGTTTTTCATAGGATGTAAAAAATTTTAAATATGATTTTATAATAATAATAATAAAATCTAAGTATATATATGATACTAAATTTATCAATTTATTATATAAAAAATACATTAATAGTAATTATAAGAAGAAACAAACTTGAAAGATTTGGTAGAGACAATTACCTCTTCTTTGGTGGACTTCCTTTAGATCTCTTATTAAGAGATTTAGGGTTGGTATTTTGGAAGGGAAAAAAATATAGAACTTGGGTAAGTATTTTTTAAGAGTAATGGTTAGGTTTTGGTTGATCAATATGGCTCAAAGTGATGTAAATAACCGCGGAAAGAGGTTACCTTTTATAATTGAAGCAAGGGGCATCTTTGGAATTTCTTAAAATATTAAATTAATATAAATTAATTTTGATGTCCAGATGGATATAACTGATTTATTTAGAATATAGGATGTGTATGAGTATGAATAATATTATATAATAACCTTTTTAAAATTTTAGGTGATAGTTTTACCCTTATCCTTTTGTTTTAACCTTATGTTAACCCTTTTAATAATTTTTGTTCTATTAAACCTTTCTACTCTCTAATGGTCAATAATGTTACTATAAAATTGAAAAAGACCCATAAATTGAACTTAGTTGATTTAATTAACTATATATCAGTAATTTTGAAGAATGTAATATTTTTAGGATTTTTTAATCATTGAATAAAATATTATTTATTATAAAATATCAATAATGTCAATTTTTAGAGCTATTCATTACATTGTCTTTAATAATATCAAGAAATCACCTATAATTAAAGAAAATTATTATATAACTAAAATTTCATGTAAATATAAAAAATTTATGCATCCCATTATTTATCTAAAATTAGATTAGTTTTAATATTTTAAATATCATTTATTTGATTTTTCCATTAATTGAATAATTACTACACCAGCATTATGTAAGAATTTAGGGTAATTATTTCTTCACTAAAAATTAAAAATAAATTACCATGACGAAGATAAATATTTTATATTTCATAATAATATTTATATTTGAACATATACTTTGGATAACCTCATATTAAAAATATTATTGTTTTTAAAATCAAGAGTGTAACATGTTTCATTTTTTTTGAAATAAAATACTATAATGGACATATTCTCATAAAAATGGACATAAAATTCTATATAACCAAATAATGGATAATTAAGTATTAAATAAAATCATAAAATAATATTAAGTTAAGTTTTAGGGTCATTTTATAGTCCTTATCATTTTATTTTCAACTTTAATTACCCGATTTACCCTTTATCGTGGTAATAAAAATTATTAAAGTTACTATTCATATTGTCCAAAAATAAAAGATACATATTTAATAAATTTTTAACTCCTTAATATAAATATAAAATCAAATTTTCAAAATTAAAAACACATAATTAGAGGAATATAATTTAAAATTAAATCAGAAAAACGCAACAAAGACTAGTTTTTCAGAAAATTATCTTTTTAAGTGTAAAAATGTTTTTATATAAAATTTTACCATGAAGTTGATTAAAATAAAATTAATTTAATTATTTATAATATAATATAATTGATTTAACTTTGATACCATTTTAAAATAAAGCGGAACTTTTAAAATGGTTGAAATAAAAATACAGTTTTCAATAAACACACTATTCACTGGAAAATTAATCTTTTCAGAAGGATACCAAAAATTCACCCTAAGATATTTTTTATATGTTAATTTCAAAAATAATTTATTTTATTAAAATAAATTTTCTAGAATTTTAAAAAATTAATTATATTTATTTTATCATGGAAAGTAATAAAAAGTCATTGTTTGAAGAAAATATATTTTTTAAGAATAAAAAGACTACTAAAAATTGAGTGTTTATTTCATAAGTGTAAATTTTTATTGAATATGAAATTCACAAATGTTCCATAATATGGTTATTACTATTCATACCCTCTAATTCAACGACTAGGTTTTAATGACCATATTTAAATAATATTTCATTGTTTGTTTAAACTTAGTGTTGCATATTCTGAACACTATAAAACATAGTCTTATTTTAAAAAATAGAGATAATAAAATATGACCATAGTTTCTTACTTTAAATGGATTCAGTAGAACTATAAAGTTTGGAAGAAGTAACTATTCTTTTTTATTTTGTAAAGTGCGAGTTATCAATATAAAAGGAGTTGGATTGATTATGTGTGAGTAACACATATGAGCTAACAGATTTACTATAAGAAAGAACTTGAGAACAAGTGAGTATTACAATTTAATGAAGAAGATAATGGAAGGAATATGTATAAGGTTATCCTAGTTTTGAATGGTTTTTATCAAAATTAATCCATTGACTTTAATGATTTTTTTCCACTAGTTAAACATACCACCATCTAAACTATTCTAATCTCAGTTTATTTTGTAAATTTGTACCTTGAATAAATGGAAGTGAAGATTGATTTTCTTCATAGGGATTTTGAATAATAAATTCATATAAAGAAACTAGTAGGTTTTATGAATAAATGGAATTAGTTCTCAGTGTAAAAACTAGAAAATAGTCTTTATGGTTTGAAACAATCCCTGAGGTATTGGAATCAAAATTTTGATTCCTTTATGGAAGAGAAAGGTTTCAAATGAAGTAACTTTGATAAATTTTATTGGATTATTTTAATAAATACCTTATTTTTAATATTCATAAATAATGTTTACTATTTATTTACCTTTATGTAAATCTTATATGATTATATTTACCCTTACAAACTTCACTGAAGTATTCTATTACCTTTACACAAGATTTAGGGTACCCTTATGTGAGATTTTTCTACTAGGTTTTACCCTTACATAAGTTTTTATCTACCTTTACACAAGATTTAAAAAATATGTTCTACTCTTACGTAAGAATTTGGTTACCTTTATGTAAGATTTTTAAAATCTATTTTACCCCTAGATAATAATTTTATTACCTTTACTCAAGCTTAGAAAAATATATTTTACCTTAATGTATATATTTTTTTACACTTACACACACAAAATTATGTTTACCTTTACAAAACTATTATATAACCCTTACATAGTATATGTAAGAATGTTTTTACTCTTATATAAGGTTTGTTGAAAAATTATGTAAGTCCATGTTGCTACCATTAGTTCAACCATTCCACCACCATAATATTTGATGCTATCACCAGAGTATATGTGTTATTGTAAATTCATCTCTGCTATCACTAGTTGATTCCTTCTACCACCATGGAAAATATTTTTCCACTAGAAATAATGTTCTACCACCATAGTATGCGTGATACACTAGTAATATCCTACCATCGTTAGTAAAAGTCTTCTACTTCCACCACTAGTTCAAAGAGGGCTACTACTAGTACAAGTCAGGTAATGATACAACTAGTTAAATATGTTCTACCACTAGTCTATGTATACTACCATTAGTTTAGATCATTCTACCACTAGTTCAATTTAGCTACCACAAGTGAAGTTTCTACCTAAAATTGAAGATCTTTTGCTTTAGATATTTGGAGTAAAATTCAAATTAATTATGCCAATAACTAGTTTAATGTATTTAGTGAAAGAGACACATGGATTTAAGAATGATTAATATTAAATAACTACACAAATGGATTGAAGACAAATCCAGACCTTTTGGATATTTTCTTAGTACAAGGATTCACCTTATTTTATTATTATCCTACAATAGATAATTAGTGACTATAAAAAGCTATAAAGTTAGACGATCCCCTCGTACATAAAGGCTATATGGATGGATGGTTGATTTCTTTTCTACTACTGAATGACTGGATATGTTTTAGTGTCTAATAAAACCATATAATATTGTCAAGTGTTTTATAAGATACTCTATTTTACACAAAAAAATAGTATACTTGTAATGAACATTTGAAGTGTCCTCAAGGACATATTTAAAGATAATATGAAATAAGAATAAGAACATTATTTATCATCTCCTTCTAGATTAGTAAAATAAAAACTACACAAATAATTCTATAATATTTATTTCTTATCCTTTATTTATTTATATTTGATCTTTTCCTACTTTACTCTATATATTAAATAGAACAAGCTCCTTCACTGTATTTAAGAGTGCTAGATACTCTCTCTTTTATTATTTTACATCTGTTACCCCACATATAACTATGGAAGAGGACATGTTTATCTTGGACTTTATGTGTAAAATTGTATGTAAAAAACCAATGTAGGTCATGGATCAAGTGTATTGTTTAATAAATAGTTTGGAAGTGGGTGATTGTCAAGTGGAGAGGACTAGGTATCAGCTTGAGACTATACCTCTTGTTTTTAATCCACTATGGGTTTCTTTGTTTTTTTTATTTTTTTTAAAACAACCTTATTTTTATTTTTCAAAACTATTTAACAAAATAATAATATATTATTTAGCTTTAATTAATGTTTTACATACTATATTTAATGAAATTATAATTATTTCAAAATTTAACGTAATTTTGAAATTGTTTTAACTCGGCCTTGATCAAGCCTTTGAGAAATATTTTTAAAATGTTAAATTATATATTTATACTATTTTTGTTAACTATGAAATTTTATAAATCATTGTAATTTTTTTAAATATAAAATTTTAATTGGAAACCCAATTAACCCCCTCTTGAGTTGTCCACTCTGACCAACATTTTATATAAGAGGCAATTCTTCCTTCTCTTTACATAACTTTTTACCCTGATCCAATCTTGAGAAAGATATTTTTAATTTCTATTCTCTCATTAATTTTTTATTATGGTTTATAAGTTTGAAGGTTATTCTACCAAAATACCTCCCCAATTTTATAGTCAAAATTATGCTCAATGGAAAATAAAAATGAAAATCCACCTTGAGAGCATGAGTTTTAAAATTTGGAGATCTATTGAAGATAAATATGAAAAACCCAAAACTACTAGAAAATAATGGGATGATCCAAATAATGGTGCTTATGATTAAAACCTCAAATCTATGAGTGATTATTTTTTTATCTAGGAGAGGATGAATTTAATAGGATATCTTAATATGAACCTGCTTATGAAATTTTGGATACCCATTCTGTATCACATGAAGACAATTATAATGTTAAGAAAATGAGATTAAATACGTATAATATCAAGTATGATAATTTTAGAATGAATCATCATGAGTCTATCTATGACATATATCTCTGGTTTAATGAGATCGTAAATACTATGATTACACTTGGACAAACAATGATGAAAAAATTTTAAGTGATGAGGATCTTGAGATGTTTTCCAGATCATTAGAGAGGTGTTGTAGTCTCTATTTGGGAATCATGTGGCATTAAAAAATTACCAGTTAATAAGATGATGGGAAAGATGAAGATATAAAAAGATGATATATCTAATAGAAAATATATTTCTTTTTAAGGAATCATAGTTTAAAGCTAAGTACGTAGTCAATCTATATAGTATAAGTGGAAGTGAAGATGATGTTGGTAGTGATGAGGAAATGGATCAGTTATCTAGAAGGTTTAAGAAGTTAAAAAAAAAATAAGTTCCTCATAAGTCAAATTATAAAAAAATCATGAAAAGAAAGGAAAATTAGAGGAAATAGTAGAAAAGGAATGACTCCTCTAATGAGGTTACCTACTATGAATATAAAATAAAAGGGAACATAAAAGTTGACTGTCCAAATATCAAATACAAGAAATGTTACGTGGATAAATAAAGAGAGACCAAAGAAAGAAATGAAGGATTCTTGGAGTGAATATAAGGATAACTCAAGAGACCCAGATTCAAGATGAGTAGATACAAATGAACAAGAAAATTTATTCTTTATGGGTAATGATTCTAAGGTACCATATACTCCTTCTAATCATATTTCTTATGATTCTGAAATGTCCAATAAATAATTAGTAGAATATTGTGTTATGTTGGAATATACCATGAATTAATAAAAATATAAATAAAAAAATATGAAAAAATTCATGTTTTATGTGTTGTAGATAAGTTTTATATTAATATAGAAAAAGAAAAGAATGAAAGCCTACTTAAGTAAAATAATAATTTAAAGTTGGTAAAAAAAAATCAAAAGGGATTTAGACAAAAAAAAGTATAGTATAAAAAATTTGAATATCATTCTAGGTGAACAACATAATCCAAAATATAAATCTTGAATTGGATATGGATTTGGACAATAAGTGAAGCTATACAAAAACTATTTCATTTAAAGTTCTAAAAACAAGACTCTAGTTTCTAGGAATACTACTGGTTTTGGAAATAATTATAAAAAATTTAGACTGAAAAAGGTTTAAATATACTAATTATATTGTAATAAATACTATGAAACAAATATAGATTCCAAAAGATTTGATTACTAACTTGTATAGATCCAAATTGATCTAGGTACCAAAATTAATGTCCATTTCATTGATTATAGGAAAAATGCTTGAAAAACTCTAGTAAAAATCTATGGTATCTAGATAGTGGATGTTCTAGACATATGATCAGAGACTACTAAAGCTTTAAGAATCTTATAAAAGTGGATGATGCACATGCAACTTTTGGTGAAAATGAAAAAAAAAGATTATTAGACTTGTACAAATTTGTAACTCTAAATCTATCCTTATATCTAAAATGTTATTTTTTGATGTTTTAAAATATGACCTATTTATTATTTATTAATTACATGATAATGTTTTTAATGTTAAATTTAAAAACAATTATTGTAATATTTATGATTACAAGAATGCATTAATACATACTAATTTAATAACCGATAATTTATACATTGTTAATTTTTATTACTTATTTTCTCAAAATGTTTTCTATTTAAGTGTATTTCAAAAAGGATATTGGTTATAGCATAGGAGACTAGGACACTATAATATATACTCACTTATGTTGGACATACTAATGTTTTTCCAATATATATTAGTTTTTATGTGTTATGATGATTCAAAAAATCCCTATTTTTATTGTAATGAGTTTATCTTAAGTGTTTTAGATAATATTTTTATTATAATGAATTTATCTTATGACGACACTTAGAGTTTTTCTTACTACGAATAAAATGTTCAATCTATAGTAAATTATTTTATCTTATGAGAATCAAATATTTAAAAGAATATATTTCATCTACTTAGAATCAGAAAAATTTGTGTTGGAAGTTTATCTCACTATGTAAGATATTGTCTTTTGAAGAGAATATACTAGATACCGTGTGTTCGAGGTTATATATTTCAGTCAAAATATAATTAATCAAATTCCTTATCTTACGAAAAGGATATTCATAAAAGTTTATCTTATGAGCATCAAAATAAGTTATGAAAGTTAAGTATCATACTTTAGTAACATATTTATCTTATGTTAGAGAATTACGCTACATAATATTAAATTCAGTTTATCTTATTCATAATATAATTCAAAGATTGGTATTATCATATGAAGCATCTTATGAAGTTATCTTATGAGAATAGTACTATCAGTTGGATATCATATAAAGAATTAACTATTATGAAAAATGTCATGATTACTTTCATAATATATTGATAAGTCACTTCATGATTTTTGTCATATCAAAAAAGTAATTTTCCATTTAAGGAAAGATCAATTTTTATAAATTGTCATTTTTTCAGGAATGGAATGTGTTGGACAAAAATACCTCAAGGTATCATTGCATCATTTTGGGTTGATTGTGTTTATTCACAATATAGGTTTCCATGGTGAATTGTCGAGTTCTAGAGATGTTTTTGACAATCCACGTTGACAAAGAACCATGATAAAGGAATGGACGATCTGGAGGCGGTAAAAAAGAACAAATACAAGGTGGCACCATTTTCCAGTGTTTGCCAAATTTTTGGAGTCCAAAATTTGGAGTTTGGTGAGCATCGCGAAATATGGGTTTCCTTGAAAATATTATCAAAATATGGAAAAGACATGAGTTTTGAGAAGATAGGCTTCATGGATTGGATTTCACAAAGACAAGAAGAATGTTGACAGTGTTCTTCGCGATTATGAAGAGATTCACGAATGATAGAGTTGAAGGGAAATGCAAGAGAGATTCGCAGAGGTAGCGCGAAGTAATTGATGGAACAATCTGCAATTACGATGAGCTCCACGATTGGAAAATTTCTGTGGTGCTTCGTGATTTTGACAGAACTTCAGCGGAAATTTTGAAGCTTCACAATTTGAGATGATGTGGAATTGACTTTACACGGAAGGTTTGTGGGTTGGTGGAATCACCTATAAATAGGTCTCGACCCCCTTGAGAGAAGAGATAGACATTTTGAAGAAAATATTTTTCTCCTGGCTCGCAAAGGTGGTTCACAAAGGCAGTGTGCTTCGCGAAAGGAAAGAGCTTCGCGGCGGCTAATCTATCTCCGTGAAAGTTGCGTGCTCTGCGTTGGCTCAGTGCCCTTCATGAAGGAAGTCGCTTTGTGACGGCCTGAGCTCTGCAAAAACCTGAGATCTACTAAAGTTGTGAGCTTTTCAAAAAGGTAGGAGGATCACGAAGGCTTGTTTGAGCTTCACGAAATTGGGAGCCTCGCGAAGTAGGGTGCTTTGTAAAGGTATTTCCAAAGGAATTGCCCAGTGTTCAGGGGAAAAGGGGTATTCATCAGTGGATGAAATTTGGAATTCAATAGAGCATCAACATACAGTGAAGGATGCATTCATTAGTGGTAATGAAGAGACCTACATGTCTATAAATTATGAGTGGATCCCTTCTATGTGCAGTGATCAAAGGAAGAGGAAGAAGGTTATTCTTTCTACCGGCAGTGATCCAACGAGAGAGGAAAATGGAGTGAACCTTTGGAAGCAGTGAGCTAACCCTAAACATTGTAAAGGTAGTGATCCTGGGTATAGAAGTGATCTAGCCTGAACATTATTGGCAGTGAGCTTTAGTGGATTTGATACAGTGGCACATCGCCGTTGTATACTCCTTGGACGTAGCCCAGTGAGGGTGAACCAAGTAAAAATCTATGTGTCTGCCTGGTTTCTTCCCTGCATTACATCTAAATCATCACCATCATATAAATATAAAAATAAGTGATCAAAATATACACATAAGAGAAAAAAATGTGACTCTTATAACATAGAGGTCAAGATCTAGTGGGGCAAGAAGAATTTTGAAATAGAATATCCATACCCTGATTCACCCCCCTCTCAGGGTATCTAGGCCCCTTTTGTTCCTAACAATTGGTATCAAAGGGATATGTTTCTTTTATCAGATTTGTTTTCTCTAACTTGGTTCAGTCGATCTACGTGGTTAAAGATTTAGTATTCTCTTTTCTTGTTGTGCCATGGCAAAGGGAAGAACTTCAAAGAAGAAGAAGAAGTCTTGTGAAATTCCAGAGTGTAGAAGTGTCAATGGAAAGAGTGTGATTCAATTAAAAGAATCATGTAGTGAATGGAGGAATGATTTGGATGAATCATACAGTGAATATATATACTCATTCAATGATGCTGAAGGAATGAGTAAAGAACATGATATTCCAAGTGATTTTGGAACTACTGATGATGAAGAAACTCTAATAAGGCCATTGGTAGATGATATAGATATGAAAAAGGAATTGGATCAGAAATTGGAAAAAGATATCAAATGTAAAGATATCCGGACCTAGGTATTGAAAATTGAGGTAAAAAAGATAAGAGGATTAAATCAACGACTTATTGATGTGGCTACTGATCTAAGGGATAAGAATGATTTCCAAGATGAAGAACTGCAAAAAGTTGTCTATAAAGAGAGAAAATCTCAAAGTTGATGTTAAGGGAAAGAATCTGAACTCAGATGAAATTCAGAATCTGAAATCCAGCAATGATTCTCTTACTAAATAGCTATCTAAATTAGTTCAGAATAATCAAAGGCTACAAGAAGAGAATGCATTTTTCTCTAATTCTGTTGCTGAAGAAAAATTGAAAATAAAGGAGAAAAGTGATATGGTAGATAAGATCACACGAGAACTGGATGATGAGATGAGTTGTGGAAAGAATCTCAAAAGAGAACTCAATTCCCAACTTGAATCAAGAGATAAGAAGATTCTGCAATTAGAGGAAGATATAGAGTTAGTCAAGAAAGAAATGTAGAAATCTAATTCCAAAGAGAATCCCAAGCTGAAGGATGCCTTATAATTATTATTTGATTATCTGTCAGCCAAATATGATGAAATGAAATCCAAATATGCTACTTCAAATGAGAAGCATGAAAGGATGGTATCATCCCAAAGGCCATCCATTTTTGGAAAATATGGAATTGGATATGATGATCCCACTCCTATGCATTATAGGAAAAGAGAAGTCAAAATCTCTAGAGATAAGAAAAACCTTATAGGTGCTGGACATAGACCTAAAAAGGATTTTACAGGATGCAATGATAGCATGTGCTATTTTTTTTGTGATTCATGGTCATACATCAAGCTTCTATTTAGAGGCTTTGGAATACATTTCAGGCTATGAAAATAGAAACTATAATAAATCTGAGAATAAAAAGAAGCATTATGATAAATCAGAGAGAAGATTCTCTCAGAGGAGAACATTCATCAGATGATATTACTATGGAAGAATGGGACACACTATGAGTATGTGTCAGGATGCTCTAGATCTCAATGTCAGAAGAAGAACTCAAGCTGCATCAACATCTCAGTTGAAAAATGATGAAATAAGGTATGCCTTTGATGGAAGATGTTTTGTATGTTCTCATTATAGGCATTTGGAAAGACATTGCAGTAAGAAGAAATTAGGAAAGGAAAAGGGACTCAAAAGAAGAATCTCAACTCCATTGATGTATAATGACAAATCTTTCATTGAAAGACAAAGTGGTAAGCTGGAAAATAGGTTTACAGTCCCAGGGGATCACAAGGTGCTCAACGGAAGGTGTATCAATCACCCACTCTATTAAACCCACAAAAACACCCCTGGAATGGACATAGGAAATCCTCGATGAAAAAGGGAGGAGATTCCCCAAGTTTAATTAAGAAGATTGTAAAGTCAGGGGAAGACTCAACCACAACATGAAAAGGTGGTGTGAATAAAAAAATTGATAAAAGAAATATGGCTAAATAATGTTCTGGAAAATTCACTTGCCATGCCACATACCGAGAAGTGGAAGAAAGAGAAAGAACATTCCAATGGAGGAAGAAGCAAGAGAATATGACCAGTGGAATGAGTCCCACTCAAAGAAAGAGTCCTGAAAAATGGAATATTGGTGGTGCATAAAAGAAGAAAATGTGTGCTAGTGGGTTTTACCCAAAATGGTGAGAAAGGACAGGCCTTCAAAATCTACATATCAGAAAAAGGATCAGCTTGTGGGTAATGAATGCTTAGTCATATGGCTAGAGCATTTGAAGTTGGCTAGGTAGCTAGAAGAAGCAAGGAAGGAGTGGGATTCTCTATAAGAAATAATCAATGGGCTGACCCATCAGGATCGACCACAATCATCACCTTGAGGATTCCAGAAAGACCCCTATCCCTATGTATATAAATGATATTAATTGATGATTCAAATGTTTCAGGTTTTAGGGAGATATGATCCAAGGGGAAGTGGCATCTAAAGATGCAAAGTGGAGAAGTGATATGCTTTAGAGTTTTAGTTGACTCAAATCAGGTACCAAAGTTGAAGAAGAAAGAGAGAAACATAGCATAATAGGAAGTGAATGTGTTATTAACTTTATCTCTTTTTTCCTACATCGAGTTCCAACTCAGTAGGATTAGATATTTGGTTAATGTATCAATGAAGAGTTCCATATTAGAATAAATGATGTAGGAGGAGAAAAATGGTTATGGGCCTAAGTAGTGGGCCTAACAACTGGAAGAGTTGCATAATACAGGGGGAGCACTTTATATCCTAATCAGATGCAAGATCTCAATGGGATATGAAGGATGAATGTTTATGTTCATGAAGAATGATTGGGGGACAAGCAGCAACACACATTATTTTCATGATTATCTATTTTTTTCTAATAATATGGTATCATATGACTGCTTTAAGGATATAAATAAGCTGTGAGAGAAAATCAAAGGTGTTTCAACAAAAATCTAAGAAAATTAGTTGAATGAAAGGACGTCATTGAATAATGACACAGTGACAAGTTTTCTATTGAAAGCGAGGAAGTGGTAAGAGACTCAGGGGGAGTAGAAGTGGAAAATACTAATTCAGAAGTAGACATTGATAATGACCATGAGGAAGGAAAATCCTTATCAGCATGAAAGTCGAAGAGATGAGCTAAAATTGACTTAAAAGATATAATTGGCAATCAGACTGTGCCAGTGTAGACATAGAGGATGAGGACTCTATAGCAAGCATTGTACTTACCACATGTAGAGCCTAATTGTTTTAGTAAATCTATTGAATATGAGAATAAGTTTTTTCAACTGAAGAAGATGTTATATGGTCTGAAACAAGTACAAAGAGCATGGTACTCAATGCTTGATCAGTATTTGAAGAATCTTGGTTTTCTGCGTGGTGGAGTTGATTACAATCTCTATTTTAACAACAATAGTAATCAAAGGATGAAAATGCTGGTTTATGTCAATGACATAATATTTGGAGGATTAGATTAAGTATAGTGCATACTATTTTACGAATTCATGAAACATGAGTTCTAAATGTCTATGATTGGTGAGTTAATGTTTTCCCTCGGTTTATAGGTGACATAAAGAAGGAATGACACATTCATTTCTCAATACAAATATGTCAAGGAGGTTCTAAGAATATTTAAAATGGAAAATTACAAGGAGATAAAGACTCCAGTTGAATCTCGGATGAAATTATCTAAAGATGACGATGGAAAGATAGTTAATATCACATAATATAAGCAGATTATTGGGAGTTTACTATACCTGAAAGCGACGAGACCTGATATTATTTTCACTAAATTCCAAGCAGTGAGATATCAGAGTAATCCCAAGGAAAGGCACATGATTGTAGTAAGAAAAATACTTCGGTATATCAAGGGCACAGTGGACTTCAACTTGATATATTGTTAAAAATATCAGTCATAGTTATTGGGATATACTGATGCAGTTTGGGCCAGTTCAGCCGATGATGGGAAATCAACATTAAGAGGTGCTTTCTATCTTGGTGGATTGTGTATTTCTTGGCTAAGCAAGAAGCAAGATTATATTTCATTGAGAACCAAAGAATATGAGTATAATTCCGCCACTCAAGCCTGCACACAGTTATTGTGGATGAAGCAGTAGCTTGATGATATGGGCATTGAAGTGAAATATCCGATCGGAATCCAGGAAATGGTTGAAAAGGGAATCGTGAATTTGAAGTATGTGACTATAGAACTACATGTCACAAATATTCTAACGAAGGCCTTACCTAAGGAAGATTTTTAGAGGCATCGACTGGCGCTGGGAGTTCAGTCGACTCCCCGCACTTGAAAGAGTGTAACTAAGAGACCCCCCTCTCCTCGAGGTATGGTGTGTTTTTCTCTAATGTGTTAATATGTATTATTTCAAATGTCTCAGACCACAGAGGAGTGGACTTTGGGTTCATTAAAAAAGGGGTAGAAATAGTGACTCCTCAAGGGGGAGAAACTGTGGCTAATGAAGGGAGAAAATTTCTTTGTCAAAGACTTGGGGAGAAGTTGACAGGTGGAGCAGCGAGATAGGGGGAGAGCAATGAGATAGGGGGAGAGTTTTGAATTTTCCGAGTTTTAAATCTGACGATGCTAGAAGTGATTGATCAAAGAATAGATATCACGACAGCTGAAGATTGTGATGAAAGCAAAACAATGATGTTGGAAAGGTGAGAGAAGGTCTACAACTATCACCAATTGGTATTAGTGTGGTATCAAAAATTGATATCTGTTTGGAAATTGGTCTCAGTTGGGTTTCAACTTTTTGTGTCTGACATGAAGTGATTCATTGATGAACTTTTAATACTACTCTTGTTTCTCACGCCGAGCATTGCTCATGTGGGCTTAGAGTATGTGGTGAGTGAATCTTTGGTCTCTATTTGAATCACAAGAGGTGAAGGCTGGGTGATGATGGAAGGAGCTTCAGAGAGGTATCAAAGTGCAGAGAATCATTATGAGAATAGTTGTCAACAAACCCAAAGGGGGATGTTGTTGGAAAAAAATCCCTCAAGGTATCATTGCAGCATTTTTGGGTTGCTTGTGTTTGTTGATAATATAGGTTTCCATGGTGAACTGTCGAGTTCTAGAGATGTTGTTTACAATCCACATTGACAAAGAACCATGAAAAAGGAATGGACGATCTGGAGGTGGTACAAAAGAATAAATACACGGTGGCTCCATTTTCCAGTGTTTTCCAAATTTTTGGGGTCTAAAATTTGGAGTTTGGTGAGCATCATGAAATATGGATTTCCTTGAAGATCTCATCAAAATATAGAAATGTCATGAGTTTTGAGAAGATAGGATTCATGGATTGGATTTCATGAAGACAAGAAGAATGTTGACGGTGTTTTTCATGATTACGATGAGTTTCACGAATGACGGAGTTGAAGGGAAATGCGAGGGAGCTTCGTGGCAGTGGAATGAAGTAATTGACGGAACACTCCACGATTACGATGAGCTCCAAGATTGGAAAATTTCCGTGGTGCTTCGTGATTTTGATAGAATTTCGGCAGAAATTTCGAAGCTTCGCTATTTTAGATGATGTGGTGTTGACTTTGCACGAAAGGTTCAAGGGTCTGTGGAATCACCTATAAATAGGCCTCGACCCCCTTGAGAGAAGAGAGATACTTTTTGAAGAAAATATTTTTCTCCTAGCTCGCGAAGGTGGTTCACAAAGGAAGTGTGCTTCGCGAAAGGAAGGAGCTTCACGGTGGCTAATATATCTCCGTGAAAGTTGCGTGCTCTGTGTTGGCTCAGTGAGATTCGCGAAGGAAGTGAATCTGTGACGGCCTGAGATCCACGACGACCTGAGCTCTGTGAAAGGTGTGAGCTTCACAAAAAGGCAGGAGCTTCACAAAGGCTTGTTTGAGCTTCACAAAATTGGGAGCCTCATGAAGTAGGGTGCTTTGCGAAGGTATTTTTGAAGGAATTGTCCAGTGTTCAGGGGAAAAGGGGTATTCATCATTAGATGAAATTTGGAATTCAATAGAGCATCAACATACAGTGAATGATGCATTCATTAGTGGTAATGAAGAGACCTACATGTCTATAAACTGTGAGTGGATCTATTCCAAGTGCAGTGAGCAAAGGAAAGGGAAGAAGATTATTCTTTCTACCAGTAGTGAGTCAGAGAGAGAGGAAAAGGGAGTGAACCTTGGGAAGCAGTGAGCTAACACTAAACATTGTAAAGACAGTGATCTTGGTCATAGAAGTGATCTAGCCCGAACATTATTGGCAGTGAGATTTAGTGGATTTGTTATATCGGCACATCACCGTTGTATGCTCCTTGGACGTAGCCCAGTGAGGGTGAGCCAAGTAAAAATCTCTGTGTCTGCCTAGTTTCTTCCTTTCATTGTATCTATTTCATCACTATCAGATAAATGTAAAAAGAAGATCAACATAGACACATAATAGAAAACAAAGTGACCATTATAACATAGAGGTCAAGATCCAGTGGGGTAAGAAGAATTTTGAAATAGAATATCCATACCCTGATTCACCCCCCCTCTCAGGGTATCTAGGCCCCTTTTGGTCCTAATAGAAAGATCCTAAGAAGAAGATCTCTAACATCGTTGCTACAAAATATTATTACATATTTGGAAAGAATAGATGTACAAAATTAATAGTTCATCTTATCAAATTTTAAATATACTATCAATTCAACCATTATGATTATATCATGTTATTTAGTTCAAAATCAAAGAGTAGATATAAAAGGAAGAGTTACCAATTTCATATAGATACATGCTAAAAGACACAAACATTTACTCATACTTTGATAACATGAATGAAGAATTATTTTATATAGATAAGATATTTTAAAATTCTCATGTGATACAATTTCTATCCTATTATTGAAATAGAATATCATCTAGGGCTGAGATTCGAAGTTTATCATCTTCTCAAGATGTATCTTCTTCTATTGTTAGTTTATTCTTATAGTTTTTTGCTTCAATAGTTATTCAAAATTTCATTCATATCTATTATGTTTACACTCATTGTAAGTGAGTGTGTTAAAAATATGGATAGGTCTTATAAAGGGATATCTTGGTAGAAATCTCTTGTACCTTTGTAATAAGTAATAGCATCTTGTACTTAGATGGGATCCCATAAAAAAGAAATTTCATAGTGAAAACCACTAAAATCATGGAGTAGAGTGTTGGTGGGTGGGATAGGGGATTATGCTCCCCAAAAACTCTAAATCTCTTATTTTCAATCTATTTATATTATGTTTTTATATTTTCACTTCCTATTTTGTTTAATAAAAATATTTGAACTCGTAAACCTAGAAGAGGGTGGTCTAAAGTAAATAAAATTTTAAGATCTCAATTCACCCTCTTCTTGAGTTTTCAGTTATCCATTTCTCCAAGACAAAAATTGGTATAGGATCTTATGAATCTTTAGTTCAAAATTATTAAAGGTTCAAGTCCAAATATTTTCTTTCTAGTGGATGTTATGGATGATAACTGAGAAGGTATGTTAATGGTTAGATATCCTCATTTCAATTGAAAAAATTATGGTTTATGGAAGGTTAGTATGACCATATATTTGAACAATATTGGCTTAACAGTTTATCTTAAAGTAGTAAATCCATATACAATACCAATGATAGAACTGGACACATGGGATTATACAACTGAAGCAAACTATGATCTGAATTCCAAAGCTGTGAATTTAATAACTTATGGATTATGACTAAATAAGTTCAATAAAGTTTCTCAGTGTCAAAATGATCATAAAATGTAGAATACTATAGAAGATGAATTTTAATCAATAGACTATGTGAAGGATCTTATATATGATACTACCAAACTTAATTTCGATACATTCAAAATGGATGAATGAGAAAGAATTACTCAGTTGAATGGAAGACTCATTAAGATCGTGAATAATGTTGTTGATGTAGGAACACTAATTAATGATCCTGATAAAGCATTAAAAGTTCTAATAGTTTTACTATCCAAGTGGTGTGTAATCTCATCTTACATAAACAAATGTATAGAGATCAATAATTTCAAAATAAAAGATATCTTTAAAACCCTTACAATTTAAGAAGATGAAATGGATATTGAAGATAAAAATATAAAATGTCAAAGAAATAAAATTATGCCTTAGAGGTTTCTAATTATAAGGATGATAAGAAGAACCAATGAATATAGATCTATAAAACATATAAAGAAGAATATTCCTCAAGCTATTCTAGATAAAATGATGAACTTGCACAATTTTCATGAATGTTTAAAAAATTATATAATAAAAGAATCGGTTTCTGAAGACCCTTTGTAAGATCCCAACCTTTTCTAGAGATGTCTTGAGATTTTTATTAGGTACTCTTTTCCTCGTTTTGAGTAATTATTGTTTTTGTTTTACCTTGGGTGTGTTTGGGTGAAAATTGGAAGTTTTTTGAGGGGTTTTGGGCAGTTCACAGTTGGCATATGATTTTCCCAAACTGTGCACCCTTCCCTAATAAACCATGAAAACCATGACAGACATAGATTTAACAGCTGGCATATGGTTAGTCAAACTGTGCACCCTTTTAAGAGTAACTATGAGACACCCCTAGATGAGTCCCATGGTTAGGAAAAAATGTGTTCCCCGAGCATGAAACCGTGTGTATGGTATTTTAAACCCCTAGAAAATTATAAAACAAAATCCTCTAACCCCCGTCTTATAACCCCAAACACCCTGGCTTGACACATATTCGTTTTCTTTCATTTTTGGAGGCTCATAGATAGATTACAAGGCCTTACGACCTCTATTTTGGATGATTTGAAGGTTGAATTAAAGATCTTCACCTCTCTGGGTATGTGGTTTCTTCCTGACTATATATATATCTCTCTTGCTCCTATTTCTGGATAAAATATGAATTTTTAGCCACTATTGGAAAGGGTTTAAATCTAAGATTTTTGGATCTTGATTCGTTTTATCTTGGATCTTGGGTTTGGATATATATATCATACTTCATCATGATCATGGTTATTCTACTTCAAATTGGGGATTTCCATTAGCGAGCATTGTCAATGATCTTTAGATAGGTGGTCTACTATTCAATTCCCAAAGTCTTGATTTCAATTACGTGTATATAATTATAGAATTTATATTGAATGTTTAGCAATTTAATTTATTAAATTGAATTAATTAATTTCATAAATTAATTAATTAAGGGGTTATGGAATTGGCTGATTAATGGGGTTATGAAATTGGTTAATTAATGGGTTCATGTGATTGTTCAATGGCGGAATTTTATTAATTAATTGATGAATTAATTAATGGGATATTGGGATTGGATTAATTAATTATTTAATTAATCAATAGTATTTTGAAATTGGATGAATTAATTGGTGAATTAATTAAGGAGATATTGTGATTATGGAATTTATGGGATATTGAGATTGTGTAATTGGTTAGTTTATGGGATTATGAATTAATTGAAAATAAGGAATATTACCTGGTTGAATTGACCATATTTAAATAATGGGTTAAATTATTTAAATGGTGAAAAGTGGTTTAATATTGAATTGTTCATATTATTCCTTGTGATTAAATTGAAGAACCATGCTGGTTGTAATAAATTGTGATGGTACCATTGGTGTGAAATGTTAGTAAAAGGATTAATTTTGATTAATATCGATTATTGTGATTTATGTGAAATTGTGATATATGTGATATATGTGTGTGGGACATGGATTGATGATTCAAAATCCCATAGTGATAAATGAGTGTGGGTCAAAGACTACTACTTCAAAATCCCACTTGTGTGATATGTGATAAATGAGGCATGGGATAGAGACTGATTCTCCAAATACACATATGAGATAGTGAGTATGGGACAAAGACTGAGGCTCCAAATACCCATGTGATTGTTGAGGTGTGGGACAGGGACTGAGGCTCCAAATACCTGTAGGGTGTTAGACATGACTTTCTATGCCCATGAGTTTTCCATTGGAATATGGTTCCAATTGGTTGTGATATGATATGAAATGAAATGATAAATGATAAAAATGTTTTTATGATATGGTTCAGACTCTGACATGGGATGAAGTAGGTATTGAGGGTTTGGGTGTCCTCGGGAACCTGAGTGTTTATGTGGTTAATTAAAGAATGATGAAATGTGATAAATATTTACTTATGAATTGTAATTTATTCTTTATAAAAATTCATACATAGTTATTGACCAGATATTGTTTTAGATGCTATTGGTGGTGACCTATTGAGTTTTAATCACACCCTACTTAGGATTCCTGATCGGTACATGAATAGATTTCATGGCTGTATGACAGGATGAGGGAAAAATCCATATATTAGATGGCTAAGTCAGGATGGAGAAAAGATAAGGGAACCAGGCATGATTTGTGACTAACTTGAGAGTTTTCAGTGACCTTATTTATTTTGGGTTTTTCATATTGACACTTTACATGAATTTGGATTGACACATCTATTGTTTAGTTTTGGATATCTTATTTCTATTTTAGTCATCACGTGATACTATTTTATTCTGGATATTGGTTATATAATTTGGCCTTTTATTTATTTTATTCTATTGTTCTACTTTGAAAAATAGGGTATAGTATCCCCATGATTGATATTAGAAACTTGTTTCTAGTCAGAAACCTCTTTCATACGAGAAAGTTTTCTTGAGGTTGTGTGATTGATTGACTTGGGGAACAGGTATGTGGCACCCAGGTTGGGATGTTACAAAGTGGTATTAAAGGAATTTTATTTTGTCTTACTATATGGGAAAGGTAGATAGGAGAATAAGATGATTAAGGACTTGGTTAAGAGCTCATGTATGGGAGTAACTAACCTATGTATGAGGGTAATATCCAAGTAACTAGGGTGGGATTATTGTAATTGATGTGTGTTGTTACGGTTGATGCTATTTTACCTCGAGTGATGCACTTGTTATGTGAGGTGATTATTATTTCTGAGTTTTTTTGAGATTTGACTTGTGGCCTAGAATTGAATGATAATTGAGTATACATGCATAATATTTTAGGAGCGCATGGGAAAATGGGTTTTGGGATACTTTTTGAAATTTAAATGTTTTCCCTTGACTGTGTAATTGAAATGAAAAAGGGTCCAAAAAATAAATTTAAAGTTGTAAAATGATGAAAAATGTGAATAATTTTGGGTTTCTAATGAGAAACTAGCAATGAAAATGTGTTTACCCTTTATTAACCATAACCTAGAGGTAGGAGGGTTAATAGTAGTTCTAGATCCTTGTTTTTGACCATGTGGTGGGGTTTGGGGGAATTACTTGTTATGGATTATTGTGAATACCTCTTATGTAAATGAATCAATGTTTTTTTATGTGTCTTGATATGTGTGTTTCAAATTACAGAGATATACCTCCATGAAGACACTTGTTGAGAGGATTCCAGGAGGACATGGATGGAGATGATCCTCTATTAGTGGTATCTAAGGCATCGATAATGCCAGATGAAGAATTAAGAGAGCAGTTCTAGGAGACATTTTCTCTCTTCATGAAGTTTATGGAGAGAGAGACCCATATCGGGTAGTGAAGAGTATGTCCAAAATGACATGAGATATTTAGGTATAGAACCCTTCAAATTTCACAAGAGAGGGTGGACTTGAGGTAAAGTTTTGTATTGAGTCCATCCATACTATACTTGACCATTTGGAGACTCCTACTAAGAAGAGGTTCAAGTTATCTACTTATATATTATGAGGATCAGTAAAGTACTGGTGGGATGTTTCTACCCAGACAGGGTAAGCTGATGGTATGGTATGGAAGGAATTTTTGGAGAAGTTACTAGAGCACTTTTATCCATAGATGTTGAGACATGAGAGAGAAAATGAGTTTATGCAATTGGCTTGGGGGAGTATATCTGTGATGGACTATGCTGGTCTCTTTAAAGACCTGCAACAATTTGCTCCAACATTGGCATGGGATGATACCATTATGGAATGGAGTTTCTAGGATGGGCTTAAATGTGAGATTAAGTTTAAGTTTAAATTATTTTAGGTAAAGAACTTTTTTGAGGTGGTAGATCAAGCTCTCATGGATGAGGGGAACCTAAAGGAGGATTCTAGTGGAGGATAGGTGGGTTTTTTGGGATGATTAGGAGGTACAAGATCTGAGGGTAAGAAGCGTCATTATGATAATGTTGACAAGAGTAGTCGAAGGAAGAGTGGCCAGGGGGAAGGATCAGTTACTCAGGATATTACCTGAGTCATTTTCCACCAGTGTGGTAGGCCAGAACACTATCATAAAAATTTTCCCCAACCACTAGAAAAGTGTAGATATTGTGGTAGGATGGGAAATCTATAGAGGTTCTATAGAAACCCATGGTAGAAAAGTAGTGATAAAGTAGCTAGGCCGAACCGGAGTATTGGAATGAGATCTTTTACACTGTATCAGTCAGGAGGTTGGTGTACTACTGGCCATTGCAGTCAATGTAGTGAAAGAGGTACTTTTGGGTAGAAGCGCTTGTATCAGCATAGTAGTGAAACTTAGGGGACTCAGGAAGTATACCAAGGAAGAGGGGTAGGGCAGTTATATGAAGTTTATCCTACACTTGTGGATAGCGAGTCTGGACCATCGACCGTTAGAGGAACTATTCTTGTAGATTCTATGCTTTCTAGTTACTTATTTGATACTGGTGCCTCTCATTATTTTATATCTTCACAAATTATGAATTGTTTGATACTGATGGTGGATTTTGGGGGTAGGGTTAATATAATAGATACACCTTTGGGAGTATGGTCAAGAAATATCGGTTTGTGCAAGGGATGTTCTCTCAAGGTTGGGGTGTATCATTTCAGTTTAGATATTTACATCCTTGACATGTCAGGATTCAACCTAATTATGGGTATAGAATGGTTAGTATAATACCGAGACCATATTAATTGTTACTATAGGATATTGAATTTTACGTCTTCAAAGGGTGACAATTGTATTCACTATGAGGAGTGGGATATCTAGGTGGGCCGTGTAGGGACAGTTCACCAGCAACTGGGGGAGCTCACCACCCAAGTTTCTAGTATTTTTCTGGACGATGGGGGTGTGAAACATGATGTATTTCAACCCATAGTGGACCAGTTTTAGGATGTGTTCCCTAAATAATTTTTAGGTTTTCCACCTAAGAGATATGTAGAATTTATAATTGAGATTATTCTAGGGGTTAAGACAGTTTCTATTCCACCATACAAAATGGAACCAATATAGATTCAAGAGTTGAAGAATCAACTATAAGAGTTGATGGATAAGGGGTTTATCTATCAGAGTACGTCACCTTTGGATTCTATAGTCTTGTTTGTTAATAAGGTTGACGAGACTCTAATCTTATGTGTTGACTACCGGAAGATGAACCAGATGACTGGGAAAGAATTAGTATCCTCTTCTGCATATCAATGATCTGTTTGACCAGTTGATAGGAGCTTGTGTTTTCTTCAAGATTTATTTGAGATCGGGGTATCATCAGTTGATAGTTTATCCTTTTGATATACCATGGAATACTTTTAGAAGTAGGTGTGGCCTTTATAATTTCACAGTGATGTTTTTTGGGTTGAAAAACACACTATAAGTGTTTATATCATTGATGAAAAAAATATTTCACCAGAACCTGGATCATTTTTTGGTAGTGTTTGTGGATGAAATCTTGGTGTACTCCAAGAGTCAAGATGATCATTTCCATCATCTTGTCATCATCATGAGTACACTAAGAGAGCATCAGCTATACACTAATCCATCTAAGTGTGAGTTTTGGATTGATCAAGTACAATTATTGGGTGACATAATTTCATAGGAAAGTGTGTTTGTGGATCTAGGGAAAGCACAAACAATTTTTTCTTAATCGAATCCCAATAATTTTTTCGATATCCACAGTTTTTTGGGATTGGTGGGATATTATTGAAGGTTCTTCTAGGACTTTTCCCATTTGGAAGCACCAATTTTAGGCTTTAAGAAAGGAGATAAATTTTGAACGGTCTTGAGAATGTGATAATTCCTTCTAGGAGTTAAAGAAGAATTTTACTACGACACCAGTCTTGATCCTACCTATGACTAATGAGGAGTATACGATGCTTTTTGATTATTTTGGGATCAGTCTTGGAGAAGTGTTGATGGAGGGAGATCGAGTTGTGGTGTATGGGTCTTGAAAGTTGATACTGCATGAACAAAAAAACCCTACACACAACCTTGAGTTAGCTATAGTGGTTTATGCTTTGAAGTGCTGGTAGCATTATCAGTTGGGTGATAATTTTGTCATGTATACTGATCACAAGAGTTTAAAGTATATATTTTTGTAGTGATATATGAATCTCCAACAGTAGATGTGGGTAGATTATGTTTAGTATTTTTATTTTTAAATAACATATATTCCCAGAAAGTGAAATAGTGTCGCTAAAACTTTAAGCATGAAAAATAATACTTTTAAAGTTCTAGAGTCAAGTTCATAGGGGAAGATGATAACTTTACTAATTGAGATGTTTGTGGTAGTCTAGGAGAGACAGGATCATGTAACACCCTAAGATTTTATGAGATAGTTACCTTTTAATTTCTTTGGTGTATCGTGTTGTGCGATACACCAAGATTAGCTTGTGCTATACAAAACAACGTATTAACTTGCAGTATACGCAACACTATACTTGGATTGTGTTACACACAATTTCAAGTTCTTTTGATACAATTCATTACACGAAACAATGAGTATAGATTTTGTTCAATGTATAAAAGAACTATGTTGGATTATGTTATAAGCAACACCAAAGTAATATTTCACTAAACACAACACTGACTTGGATTTCATTACACGTAGGAGTGACCTTCCTCGATAGTTTGTGTTGTACGCAATACCGAGTTTCACTAAACAATGATATATTATTAAAATATTATTTAATGGGATATAAACTAGCCTTTATTAATAGTATCAACTGAATTATGAAAATATGGTTTACAAATGTTTAAATAATGATTCATTGGTTACTAATGAATTATAAATGTAAATAAAAACCAATTGAATATAAAGGATGACTTTTTATGAAAGCCTATTTAAAAAGAGAATAATTGTGTTTATAAAATCATATCACTATTTATTTATTTTTATTTAATGATAAATATATGTAATATAATAAATGTAATGTTTTAAACTCATCTTATATGTTTTCTAGATATGATAAAAGAACAAATTCAATTTTTCATATAAAAGAGTTATTTTTCTAAAAATATAGTTTTACCGCCTTTTGATGGAAAAACCTTTTTAAATTTAGTTTTTGAAACCTTTATAAGTTGTATTTGAAATAATAGGCTTCTTATTTAGAATCATGACATCAAAATTTACTTTGGATTAATTTTTGATATTTTTTGATAACTGTCATGTTTTGATGAATAGTAAAAATACGATAAATTTTAATTGAAAACAAATTTTTCCATCGAAATAATTTATATGATTACATAATAATATTTAATGGTTTTAAAGTATAAATGGAATATATTTTTATCATTTAATCCAATTTTTGTGATTTTAAGTAATTTCAATTTTAAATTGGACATAAACACATGTCAATCTTTTGATAGTTTTTACTTCTTAAAAACCCGCTTTCTAGTTTTGACAACGAGAATTAATTTTAAATTAATTACTAAAATTTCTATATTTTGAATTTGTAAAAATACATTACATATATGGAATCATGAGGCCCATTTTTTTTAATAGCTACCTTTTATTTTTAGACATTATGAATAGTTACTTCAGAAATTGATTTTATTTACCATGGTTAAATGGTAAATCTGGTAAATAAGGGTAAAAGAATAATATTATAATAATATAAAACTACCCTAAAACATGTCCTAATACCATTTTATGAGATATTTCCAACCATGATCATTCTTGGATTGATTTTAAGACCCCATGGAGTCACTTGAGTATGATAATAACCTTTTACAATTTTTAATTTAAAGTAAAGAGAAATATAACATAAACTTGTATCTTTTACTAAAAAATTTTTAATATAGGGTTATATAATTGATTTATTTTACTATAAATAGTCATTATAAATATAAAAATATTTCCTACATCATGGTATTTTATTTATAATTTTTAACCATTAAATAGATAAATTTATTTATTACAGAATGACGATGTAGTGATTACTTTATTATTAAAATATTCAAATAAATGATATTATAAATATTAAAATAAATTTAATTTGAATATTTTTATGCCATACATGAATTTTATGGATGATATTGAAATATTATATTTGATTTAATTACTTTGGTTCTAAAGAATCAAGTTGTTATGAATTAAAAAAATCAGTAACTAAAATAGTGTCAAAATCGACACAAATGAGTTTTTAAAACAAATAATATTTTATTAAATGATATAATAGTCCTAAAAATATAATATTCAACAAAATAACTTATATAATGTTAAAAATTTCATTAATGATCCACTTTTGGTTTTGTTGACATTTTATAGTAACTATAGTTACCATATATTATAAAAATATAAGAAGACATGGTAAGAGTTATTGTTTTTAACTAAGGGTTAAAGCTAAAAGATAAGGTTAATTTTGTGACCTAAAATTATCTAAAACCTATTGGTTGAGAGTATTTGGACCCATTATTATCTTATCCTAGAAATATATCACTTTGGAACTATTAGAATCTGAAAATAAATTTATAATAAAATAATATTTCAAGACTTTCCTAAAGTGCCTCTCCTTCCTCTTATAAAAGGCCACCACCTCTACCCACTTACTCACACCTTTAAAGCCCTTTAGGTCATCCAAATTCTACTCAAGTAAGATCCCAACATCCATACCTTACTCTTAGAGGCCAAACTTTGGTCATAAATCCATCCTAAGGATACCTTTTGTTCAAATCAAAAGGAGATACTAAAAAAAGAGGAGTTTCAGATATATAGGAAGCATATCAGACCTAAGGTAAGGGATAATTTTTCAATCTCATTTTTATCCAAGATTGTTTATATGTAAGTATTTAATGGGGTATATTTATTATCCATATACATGTTTCTTAATTATTTAATATTATTTCTATTCTTCTACAATTCTTTAAAATTAATTTTATCCTTTAGTGAATTTTTATTAAACAGTATGAAAGGAATATTTTGTCATTATTAGATTTGAGGTACTTTTTGACTTTTCTAGAAAAAGTACAAGGAGAATGTTTTTTTAACTTATATGGCATGAATAGACTTTTACAGTTTCATGACACCTTATTTCCATGAAGCTTCCTCTACAAAATTTCAAGATTATTTTCAACTAAATTATTTTCTTTTAAAATTGAATGGTATTTTGAGAAAAGAAAATGTTTTTGAAAAAGAAAGGATATTTTCTTTAGGAATTAAGTTCAAGTGTTTTATCAAAATTATTTTCCATCTAAGATGATTCTCTTTAAATAGGGTTTTGTTTTTATCCCTATTACTACTATGATTTTATTGTGTTAATGATAAAATAATATTTTATATGGATTATGTTATGATAGAATGATGTTTAAGAAACCCATTTTATTTCTTGGGTTATGCTATGATGAATGATTTATGTTTTTGTGGAAAATGTAAGAATGATTTGATTATGAGATGATTGTGACCTATTTCTCCCTGTAATACATTGGGTAAAGATTTATATCTCATGAGATAGAAGTAAATACGATTCAGTAATACAGGGATAGAATGACAAGTAAATCCAGTTTAGTAATACATGGCTGGAACGATAAGAAAACCTGTTCAGTAATAGACTTCTTACATTATGATGGTCTTGGAAGAAATGACTTAGCTACTCTGGAAATCACATTATGTGTTTTTTTCCACAATTCCATGTTTTATGCCAATTCTATTTTATCACGTTTAATGTTCTTTTATGATCTATGCCTTACATACTGTCAAGATTTATTTCATGACTCAATATTTTGATGTTAAACTTTATTTTAATATTTTTACATTATTTTGTTTATTTTTTATTTTATGTTCTCCATGTTTACCCTTACTGACCATTTGAGCTCATCCTTTTTATGTTTTCTTTTCCCTAGTATATAAAGAAAGGTTTTAGGTAGGAAAAAAGGGGAAGATATTTATGGGAGATGTTGAAGATCTTTAACCAAGTTAGAAGATTATGTTCCAAGTTTCCAAAGACACTAAACTAATACGGTCTTTGGGTGTATATTTTTGTAATGTATTAAGTATTCTGAAAAATAAATGTAATGAACATGTATGTCAAGCATGAGACTTTACAGTTGGTATCAGAGAAAAGGTTTAGTAAACCTTTGGAAACTAGGATGTGAAAACTTTAGTGAGATTCCTATAGATATTTATATCGTATGTCTAGGGATGTCCCTAAGGGTAAGTATAACTATAGGTTACAATCCTATAATTATGGTAACGATCATGAATAATCTAGGATTAAACCTAAGATGTTAGATATTGAAAGTACTCCTCCTGGATTATGTTGTTTTCTTAGTATGATTTTTCCTCTCACACTATTATTTTTGGGTTTTAGATGATGTATAGAACCTGAAGGAACTATTTTAATGATCAATGCACTGGGTAATGCAATGATTGTCCTCCTAAACAACCAAATGTTATTGGAGATGGAATGAAAAATCTTATTTCTATACTTACACAAGCTATGAAAAATTATGGACTTCCAAATGAGTAGAGAAGGGAACAACATTCTATTGAGTCCTTCATGAGGCAACATCCACCGTCTTTCAACTGATATTCTGATCAACTAGTTGCAGAACAATGGATCAGTACAATTGAAAAGATATTTTCCATACTTCACTGTTCGGAACATGAAAAAATATTTTGGTTGTTTATCATTTATAAGGTGAAGTAGACCATTGGTGGAATATAATCAATAATACAAGGAAACAAGATGAAATTGAATCTATGGAATTGGATAAGTTTAAGAACTTATTTTTTAGGAAGTGCTTTCATCGTATTCTTCGAAAAAATATATAAAACGAGTTCCTTGAGCTTAAACAAAAGGATGATGAATCTTTTGGTATATACAAGAAAATTTCACAAGAATTTCAAGGTATTATTATGGCTTTATCATTCAACCTAAAAGTAAATTTGATCGATTCTTCAGTGGCTTAAAACTAAGTCTTTTAAGGGAATTAGCTATAAAATACTATAGTAGCTATGAAGAGAGTGTGCATTGTGCTATCAAGGTAGAAATAAAAGTTGGTTTTTTTATATCAATCTCATGGTTTTGAAATGAAACAAAAGACAGATTTCAAGGGAAAATCTCAAAACAATGGTGAAAAGAGATGAATGTTTCCTTCTGCTCAAAGTGTGGAAAGAAGCATGGCTGATATTGTCATAAATGGACTAGAAAATGTTTTAAGTTTGGAAAATATGGTCATCAAGCAGTTGAGTGTTGAAGTAATGGGAACAAGTTTTCTAATGATGTGAATAGAGAAAAGACTACAAAGAGTACACCACCCACACTTAAATGATACAAGTTCAAGGAAATGTGGCATTATTCTAACCGATGCACTAATATAAGGGTTATGGATGATTATCGACTTCAAAAACCTCTTAAGGAAAAATACAAAGGTAAATCACATGTGATAACTATTGGTGATGTTGATTATGATAATGAAGTGGTGGAATGATTAAGTGTTTATGTAGTGGGATTCCAAAATAGTATTTTAGAATCTCTTTTATGGTATTATGGAATATTGTAATATCTATGTATTGGTCCATGGTAGTTTTCCGTAAGTATATGGTACCAATAACCATGAAAAGTGATTGAATTTTTTTTGTAAGGCACATGATATGTGTATAATGAAGGGATAAGGAGATAATGAGATGTTTGATAGTATTAATGACCTCATGAATAATATAAGGACAAAGTGATATCATGGCTTGAGTATATAGAATATTTGGTATTTTTGGTGGGTGGAAAGAGTTAATTTTTATAGAATGCTTATTTTCACTAAGGTTCTATGGAAATTCATGTTATTACTAAGTTTCAAGAGAATTCATGATTAAGGTATTCCCATATTTTTAATGTGACAACAAAAAACTACCTTATGTGATATGGGAGATAAATGTTATGTTTATTTAGTTAATATCATTATAAAGCTTTATATTTTTAATTTTGGAAGGATTGTAATGTTATCCATTTATGGATAGTATAAGTTATATTCCATTTGAAGTTTGTTAAATTAATTTATTATCTCACTATAGGTGGACTTATGCATATTTGATAACCTGTTATAACCTTTTTGTTGAGATAGATAGAATGACCTATCATTCTATCGCATGATCTGCTAAGACTTCAAGAATGAAAAATTAAACTTCATTTATTTAAATAAGAGATGAAGTGAAAATAGTACAGGGAACGACCAATAATGCGATTGTACTAAAATCAAGTAAGTATTTCTTCTCATTAATCAACTTTAGGAAAAGGATATTGAAACCAAAAATTTTATGATGGTCCCTTAAATCATTGAAGATTTATGGATTTTTGGTTGTTAACTTTCTCTAACCTTGTTCTCTATCACTATTTATTAGAACTTGACAACTAGATTTCTCTTCCATATCTATGTTTTCACTTACCAACTATGTTATCTTATGTGGAAACACAATGATGAGTTACTTTGGGTAACCATTATGTTTCTACCTTTCCTTTTTAAAATGAAGTTTTAGTATTCCTTTTTATGATGCAGGTTTCCATGAAAGAAAATTTCAAGTAGTAAACCTTTTATAACCTCGATGAATTTTGAGGGTGAAATTAATTTTAAGGGGGTATAATGTAACACCCTGAGATTTTATGAGATAGTTTCTTTTTTAATTTCTTTGATGTCTTGTGTTGTACGATACACCAAGATTATATTGTTCTATACGTAACATTATATTATCTTGTAGTATACGCAACACTATACTTGGCTTGTGTTACACACAATTTCAAGTTCTTTTGAAATAATTCATTTCACACAACACTGAGTATAGATTTTGTTCAATTTATAAAAGAAATATGTTTGGATTAAGTTATATACAACACTAAAGGAATATTTCACTAAACAAAACACTAACTTGTCTTGTATTAAATGCAAGAGAGACCTTCCAGGATAGCTTGGGTTGTACGCAATACTGAGTTTCACTAAACAACGATATATTATTAAAATATTATTTAATGGGATATAAACTAACTATTATGAACAGTATCAACTGAGTTATTAAAATATGGTTTAAATTTTTTTAAATAATGATTCATTGGTTACCAATGAATTATAAATGGAAATAAAAACCAATTGAATATAAAGGATGTGTTTTTTTGAAAGCCTATTTAAAAATAAAATAATTGTGTTTATAAAATAATATAACTCTTTATTGATTTTTATTTAATAATAAATATATGTTATATATTAAATGTAATTTTTTAAATTAATCTTATATGTTTTGTAGATATGATATAATAACAAATTCAATTTTTTCAGTTAAAACAATAATTTTTCTAAAAATGTAGTTTTACCGCCTTTCGATGGTGAAACCTTTTTAAATTTAGTTTTTGACACATTTCTATGTTATATTTGATAAAATAAACTTATTATGTAGAATAGAGACATCAAAATTTAATTTGGATGAATTTTTTATATTTTTTTGAAAACTATCATGTTTTGATAAATAGTAAAAATACGCTAAATTTAAATTGAAAACAATTTTTTCCATCGAAATAATTTATATGATTAAATCATAATATTTAATGGTTTTAAAGTATAAATGGAATATATTTTTATCATTTAATCCAATTTTGTTCATTTTAAGTAATTTCAGTTTTAAATTGGACATAAACACATGTCAATCTTTTGATAGTTTTTACTTCTTAAAAACCCACCTTTTGGTTTTGACAATGGGAATTAATTTTAAATTAATTACTACAATTTCTGTGTTTTGAGTTTGAAAAAATGGATTTCATATATATAATCATAAGGTCCAAATTTTTTTAAATAAGTACATTTTATTTTTGGAAATTATGAATTGTAACTTTAGTAATTATTTTTAGTTACACTGGTCAAAGGGTAATTCTAGTAAGTAAGGGTAAAAAATAATATTATAATAATATAAAACTACCCTAAAATGTGTCTTAATCCCATTGGATGAGATATGTCTGACCATGAGCAACCTTGGGTAGATTTTAAGACCCCATAGAGCCACTTGGGTGTGATAATGTCCTTTTATAATTTTTAATTTAAAGTAAATAGAAATATAACATAAACATGTATCTTTTACGAAAAAAATTTTAATATAGGGTTATATAACTGATTTATTTGACTATAAATAGTAATTAGAAAAATAAAAAATATTTCCTATATCATGGTATTTTATTTTTAATTTTTATACATTAAATAAATAAATTTATTTATGACACAATGATGATGCAATGATTACTTTATTAATGAAAGATTCAAATAAATTATATTATAAATATTAAAATAAATGTAATTTGAATATTTTGACTCCATCCCTGAATTTTATGGATGATATTCACATATTATATTTGAGTTAATGCCTTTGGTTTGAAGGAATCAATTTTTATGACTTTAACAAAAATCAATTACTAAATAGTGTCAAAATGGACATAAATGAGTTTTTAAAACAAATACTATTTTATTAAATGATATAATAGTCCTAAAATTCTAATATTCGGCCAACTAACTTATAAAATTTTAAAAATTTAATTAATTATCCACTTGATGTTTTCTTGGCATTTTATAGTAAATATAGTAACCATATATTATAAAAATACAATAAGACATGGTAAGAGTTTATGTTTTTAATTAAGGGTTAAAGCTAAATGTTAAGGTTAAGTTTATGACCTAAAATTATCTAAAGCCTTTTGGTTGAGAGGATTTCGACCCATTATCATCTTATCCTCGAAATATATTACTTTTTAACTATTAGAAACTTAAAATCAATTAATAATAAAATAATATTTCAAGAATTTCCTAAAGTGCCCCTCCTCCCTCTTATAAAAGGCCACCACCTCTACCTACTTACTCACACCTTTCAAGACCTTTGGTTCATCCAATTTTTTCTCAAGTAATCCCCCAAAATACCTACCTTACTCTTAGAGGCCACACTTTGGGAATAAATCCATCCTAAGGATACCTTTTGTGCAAATCAAAATGAGATACTCGAAAAAGAGGAGTTTCAGATACATACGAAGCATATCAGACCTAATGTAAGAGATAATTTTGCAATCTCATTTTTATCTGAGATTGTTTATACGTAAGTATTTACTAGGGTATATTTATCATCCACATCCATATTTCCTAAGTATTTAATATTATTTTATACTTCTACGATTATTTTAAAGTTAATTTTACCCTTTGGTGAATTTTTATTAAACGATATGAAATGAATCTTTTGTCGTTATTCGATTTGAGATACTTTTTGACTTTTCTGGGAAAAGTATGAGGATAATGTTTTTTTAACTTATATGTAATTAATTTATTTTTATGGTTTCATGACACCTTATTTCCATGAATCTTCCTCTACATGATTTCAATATTATTTTCAACTAAATTATTTTCTTTTAAAATTGCATGGCATTTCAAGAAAAGAAAATGTTTTTGAAAAAGAAAGGATATTTTTCTCAGGAATAAAGTTCCAGTGTTTTATCAAAATAATTTTATATCTAAGATGATTTTATTTAAACAGGGTTAATTTTATATCTCTATTAATACTATGATTTGATTGTGTTAATAATGGAATAATATTTTATATGGATTATGTTATGATATAATGATATTTAAGAAACCCATTTTATTTCTTGGGTTATGCTATGATGAATGATTTATGTTTTTGTGTCACATGTAAGAATTATTTCATTATGATATGGGTGGGACCTATATCTACCTCCAATGAATTGGGTACAGATTTATATCTCATGAGATAGACCTGACTAGAACGACAAGTAAATATGGTTTAGTAATACAGGGATGGAATGACAAGTAAATCTGGTTCAGTAATACATGTCTAGAACGACAAGTAAACCCAATTTAGTAATGTACTTTTTCCACTATGATGGTATTTGAAGAAATGACTTGGATACTATGGAAATCACATTATGTGCTTATTTTTTTTCCCATAATTCCATATTTTATTCCAATACTATTTTATCATGGTTAATGTTATTTTATGATCTATTCCTTACGTACTACCAAGATTTATTTCATGACTCACGATTTTGATGTTTAAACTTTATGTTCATGTTTTTACATTCTTATGTTTATGGTTTGTTTGATGTTCTCCATGTTTTCTCTTACTGAGCATTTGAGATCACTCTTTTTATGTTTTCTTTTTCCCAGGATATAAAGAAAGGTTTTAGGTAGGAAAAAAGGGGAAGATATTTATGGGAGATGTTGAAGATCTTTAACCAAGTTATAAGATTATGTTCCAAGTTTCCAGAGACACTAAACTAATATGGTCTTTGAGCATATATTTGTTTAATGTATTAAGTATTCCGTAAAATAAATGTAATTTCCATGTACCTCAAGAATGGGAATTTACAAATTAGATGACTCTCATATTAGTCTCAGTAGAGTATACACTTTTGATCCATATTATAGATTGAAAATATGAAGATATTGAATTTTTTCCCTTGAGGAAAAGCCTTGAAAGTTAGGTGTCACCTTTATATTTGACCATAGATGTGGATGAAATAATATATTTTTTGGAATATGGTTGTTGTTATAATGAGTATGTGGGAGGATCTGGTGTGTAAATTTCATTCCTCGAAGCGGGAGGTGCATCCAGTTGTGAAATAAATTTACCGTGACCTATGTAAACAGTTTTGGTGGTTAGGAATGAAAAATGATATTTTAGGGTTTGTGACACAATGATACACCTGTAAATAGGTAAAGGCTGAACATCAAGTACCTGGATGTTTACTACAGTCATTTTCCATTTTTAAATGGAAGTTGGACAATGTTACCATGGAATTTGTGGTGGGTATCCTTGGGAAGCCTTAGAAGAATGACTCTATTTGGGTGTTTGTGGATTGGTTGACTAAGGTAGCACATTTCTTGCCTATATGAGAGACTTTATCAGTGGAGCAGTTGGGAGATTTGTACATTCAGAAAATAGTCCATCTGTATGGGGTTCCACAGAGTATTGTTTCATACTATTAACCACATTTACGTCATGATTCTAGTAGGGGTTATATAAGGTACTTGGTATATAGGTTTTACTGAGTATGGAATTCCACCCATAGATATATGTGAAGTTGGTGCATACAATATAGGTGCATGAGGATATGCTTCATGTGCATGTCCTAGACTTTGGCGGGTCTTGGGAGAAGCACCTAGCTTTGGTGGAGTTCTTCTATAACAACATTTATCAGGTGAAAATTCAGATGGAACCATACAAGGCACTTTATGGTAGGCCATGCAGATCCCCTATTTTTTGGATGGAGATAGGTGAGTTAGAGTTGATGGGGTTGAGTCTCCTACAGGAGATGTCGTATTAGGTTTATCTGATATGAAATAATATGGCTATGGATCAGAGTAGGAAGAATTTGTATGCTGATAGATGTTGATGAACTCTAGAGTTTACAGAGGGTGATTTTGTATTCCTCTAGGGGTCGCCTAGATTGGGTCACCATAGGATACAGAGACAAGGAAAGTTTGAGCCCTGGTTCGTTGTACCATTTGAGGTTGTGGAGAGAATCGTTCCATTGTCATACCAATTGTCTCTTCTATAGGGGTACAATTCTATGCATGATGCCTTTCCCGCGTCCTAACATTGGCGGTATTACCCCAACCCTTCTCATCTGATCGATGTGGATGATGTTAAGATTGAGACCAATGTGGCCTTTGAGGAGAATCTAATGCATGTAATAGATCATAGTGATAAAGTGTTGTGGAGAAAGACCATGATAATTATTTATGTATTGTGGAATCCTTAACATGTTCAGGAGGAAACATGGGAGACAGAAATAGATATGCAGGCTCATTGGCCCGATATTTTTGACTTGAAATCATAGTGATGCTTGAGAGTACAGATCGAGGATGAGCTGTTATAAGGTGGGGAGATTTTAAGATACTGAAATTTTCTAGAAATGTATCAATCTCATTCTCAGGTACTCTTTTCCCTTGTTTTGAGTACTTTTTTTTGGGTTTTACCATGGTTGTGTTTGGGTGAAACTTGAAAGTTTTTGGATGGGTTTTGGGTAGTGCATGGTTTTCCCAAACCTTGTTCCCTATGAGAAAAAACCTTTAAAACTAAGATAGAGGGGGATTTCATGTTTGGATAATGGTTAGTCAAACCATTCCCTCTCTTAGGAGTAACCTTACGACACCCCTAGAGGAGGCTCATAGTTAGGGGAAATCGTGCACCCTGAGCAGGAAACAGTGAATACATGATTTTAAACCCATGAAAATTATAAAATAAATTCCCAAACCCCTATCTTATAACCCCAAATACCCTAGATCAATCTATAATCATTTTTCTCATTTTTTGTGGCTCGTATATAGATTCCAAGGCCTTCTGACCTCCATTATTTATGATTCAAAGCCTAGATTGAAGATATGAACCTCTCCAGGTATGTGGTATCTTCTTGATTATCTCTCTATCTCTCTCACTCCTATTTCTGGATAAAAGAGGAATATTTTATCCTATTTTGGTAAGGGTTTAAATCTAGGATTGTTGGATCTTGATTTTTTTGTCTTGGATCTAGGGTTCGGATCTAGATCTCATTCTTCGTCATGATCGTAGTTGTTTGACTTCAAATTGGAGATTTTTTTTGGTGAGAGTCATCAACGATATTGAGGTAGGTGGTATATTATTTAAATCCCAAAGTCTTTATTTTTATTATATGTATGCACTTATATAATTTATATTTATTTTTTAGCAATTTAATTTATTAAATTGAATTAAATAATTTGGTAAATTAATCAATAATGGGATTGTAGAATTGGTTGATTAATGGGGTTATGAAATTGGTTAACTAATGGGTTCGTGTAATTGTTCAATTATGGAATTTTATTAATTAATTGATGAATTAATTAATGGGATATTGAGATTATGTAATTGGATTAATTAATTTCTGAATTAATTAATGGGATATTGTGATTATGGAATTGATGGGATATTGAGATTGTGTAATTGGATAATTAATGTGACTATGAATTCATTGAAAATGAGGAATATTAGATGGTTGACTGAAACAAAATGAGATAATAGTTAAATTATTTAAATTTTGCAAAGTGGTTTAATAGTGAATTGTTCATATTATTCCATGTGATTAAATTGAATAACCATGTTAGTTGTGATAAATTATGATGGTACCATTAGTGTGAAATGTTAGTAAAATGATTAATGTTGATTAATCTTGATTATTGTGATTTATGTGAAATTGTGATATATGTGATATACATGTGTGGGACATAGATTAATGATTTAAAATCCCATAGTGATAAGTGAGTGTGGGACACATACCGTTGCTTTAAAATCCAACTTGCGTGATATGTGATAAATGAGGTGTAGGATAGGGACTGATGATCCAAATACCCATATGAGATAACGAGTATGAGACATGGACTGAGGCTCCAAATACCCACGAGGTGTAAGAAACAACATTCTATGCCCATGATTTTGGAATTAGAATATGGTTCCAATTGTCAATGATATGATATGGAATGAAATGATAAATGATAAACATGGTTTTTTGATATGGTTCAGACTCTCACATGAGCCGAAGCAGGTATTGAGGGTTAGAGTGTACTTGAGAACCCATATGTTTCTGTGGTTAATTAAAGAATGATGAATTATGATAACCATTTACTTATTCATTTTAATTTATTCTTTATACAACTTCATACACTGTTATTGAATAGATATTATTTTATATTCCATTAGTGGTGGCCTACTGAGTTGTACTCACACCCTACTCAGGATGCCTGATCGATACCTAAAAAGATTTCATATTTACAAGATAGGATTAGATGAAAATACATATGTTAGATGGGTGAGTCAAGATGGAGTATGAATGAGGGAACCAGACATAATTCGAGACCCACTTGGTTGTTTTTGGTGTCCTATTTTATTTTGGGTTTTTCATATTGAAACGTCACTCGTATTTGGATTGACTTATATACTGTTTAGTTTTGGTTATTGTATTCCTTTTTTAGTCATAATGTGATACCAGTTTATTCTATTTATTATTTATATCATTTTTTAATGTATTTTACACTATTTTGCTACTTTGAAAAAGATGGTATAGTCTCCCCATGATCGATATTAGACCTTCGCTTCTAGTTGGAAGACTCTGGCATACGAGGAGGTGTTCCTGAGGTCATGTGACTGACTAGATCAGAGAATCGGTATGTGGTAACTAGACTGGGATATTAAACCCTTGAAAAAGTATAGAAAAAATGGTAAAAACTATAAATAAATATGTTGTTATGATTGAAAGAAGGTAAGACTTATCAAGATAGACTATCCATAATTTAACGAGAATAAAAAGTCTGAAAAAAAGTTCTTCAAGAAGGCTGGATATAAGAAAAAATACAAGAAGGATATGAAGGCCACATGGAATGCTTCTGAGGATTCAAGAAAATATAAATCCTCATAATCAAAAGTTGAAGCTCATTATAAAATGGACAATATATTCCTTATAGCACATTAAAATGAGATACATTCTTATTACTCTTATGAGAATGAGTACGAATTAAAAAATGAAAATTTCACATATGAAGAATTAAATGAATACCATACCATGTTAGAAACTAAATATAAATTTTTTAGAAATAAAAATAATCTCTTAGTAACTCCTATAATAAATTTTTTAATGAATAGAAGGAATTAAAGAAACAAATTTTAAATTTGAAAGATCGATTGGAAAATTCTACTGCCCCATATACTGAACAAGTTAAGAAAATAGAGAACCTACATAAGGAGGTTCAAAAATTTAAAGACGCCATAAGTTTTTTCACTAAAGGGGAAGATTGTCTAAAAAAATTATTGTTCAAAATAAACTCATAAATAAACAATTTGGAATGTAAATTCAGGTTGAAAGGCCCAAATTTTTAAAAAACTATTTTGTGCCTAGTTCTAAAAACAAAAACCTTTCCAAAGGTACTTATTTTCATTGTGGATATATAAAAAATTATGATAACATATATAATCTAAAAAATTTCAATTTTGGGGAATTAAAAATTATTTTCTTAAAAAATATTTTTTAAAACATGTTGCTATGTTTTATGGGAAATAAAAAATGATTTGGATCACTAAGAATTTTCTATATAACATTGCTAGACCCATGATAATTTGGTTACAAAAAAATCTTATTGTTTGATTTTACATTGTAGGGAAATAGAAATATGAACAAAAATATAAATTGGATAATGTAAAATGGTTATATGATACATATGAATGGATATTTAACAATCTTTCATTCACTATCAAAGATTTACAGAGTATGTTTCACCTTTAGTGATACAGAAAACAGAAGAATTTTTGGTATTTTATCATTTGGAAATCCACAATCTATCCTAATAAATAGAATTAATTGTGTTGAAAGATTAAAGAACAACCTGATAAGTATTTCTCAATTTTGTGGTGATGGTTATTCAATTGATTTTTATAACAAATACTATTTAGTTTTCAAAGATAAATCTCTCAAGTTTAAAACACCCAGGATCAATATTATCTATACATTAGATCTTAATTATTTGCGTAGAAAAATGTAAATTTTTTAATGATGAAATTTATGATTCATGGTTTTTTCATAGAAGGCATGTACATTGTAATATTCACTCTTTGAAAAATTTGTCTAAGAAACATTTTATTTTTGATTTTACTGACCTTAAATTAGATAAAAATAAACTATGCGATGCATGTCAAATGGGAAAAAACACAAGTCATATTTTAAACCAATTAAAGATGTTGCTATATATAGACCTCTAGATCTTATCTATATGGATTTGTTTAGACCAACTAGAAATGAAGTTATTTTTAGTAAATAATTTGTCTATATGTTAGTTGATAATTTTTCAAGATTTTTAGGGGTTTAATTTTTAATACATAAGAGGGAATCTTGTTATGTTTGCATTATTTTTTTTAAGATGGTAAAAAATTAAAAAGATGATAAAATTGGGACTTTGAGAAGTGATCATGGAGAATATTTTTTGAATCATGAATTTAATTTATATTTATCAAAATAAGGTATTAAAAATACGTTTTCTACCCCCAAAACACCTTAACAAAATGGTGTTGTTGAAAGTAATAGTAAGACTTTGTAAGAAATTTCTAGAATAATGTTATGTGAATATAATATGCCCACTTGTTTTTTGGTTGAGGCTGTTAACACAACATGTTATTGATAAGCCTAATTTATATATATACTTTTCTGTCATTTATTAATAGTTTTTTATTTAATTATTCAATAATGCATGTGGTATGTGTCTAATTTTTTAGGAATAAAAGCTTCAAAGGTTTTCAAGAAAGAAAAGGAAGAAAAAGTGAAAAAATGGCCATGTACAGGTCGTGATTATGAAGTTCACATTGTGTACCTAAGGATTACAGCCAAACCCAAGCCATGAAGCCAATCTGTGACTATGCCACGAAGCCTAAAGGAGAGACCGCTGCACATCATGACTAGACTAGACACGTAATGAATAAAATCAAATCCCCATGTGAGAAATCCATGAATAATTTTCATAAAAATCAGATAGAGATAGGGTACATGTCGTGAATAACCTATCCACATCGTGTACCCAGTCAAACATCCTTATCCGTAAGAACCATGTGCCACAATGGATATCCAAAGGAAAATGACACAGATCAAGGGTACACATTGTGTATCATAGGTACACATTGTGAACAAAAACACCTATATAAATAGTGGAGCGAAAGAGCATTTAGAACAATTCGGGACATGATTCTCTTCTCCCTTTCACCACCTTTTCAAATCTTTCCACCCTTTCCCCTCTCAAAATTTTAAACTCTTAGTATTTGTGTATTTTTATTAATCCAAGTGTTGTGGAGCCTCAGTTATTCAATGCATTCAATTCCCAACATCGTGTTTAGTTTCAATTCCCATTTATTTTTTTCAAGTAATCATTTTATTTATAATCATAATTTACTTAGTGCATGTTTATTTTAGTGCCATTACCAAACCTTTGCATGATCCCAATTCCATTAATTAATACATAAACCATGCTGCCTTTGATTTATTTAATTTCGTCCTACCCTTCCATGATTAGCTAAATTTATTGGGGGTAAGGATCAAGTAATGTATATATATAACTAAATATACCTTTTAATCTAAACTCAGAAAGTCTAATTGAATTAGTAACTAGGATATGAACCCCCGATCGATTCCATTTGTGTGAACATCCCCAACCATGGGATGGTCAAACAAACGACCCTATCCTAACTGGAGTAGACTAAGATATGACCACTAGCTTAGGAGAATTTCTACCTTAAAGAATCTAAACATAATTCACATAGGTTGTCTCTATCTCTTGACCACATAATAGCTACTTCCTAGGTAGAACTAGGAGGCTAATACAAAAGTCAATTAGTGATCCCGGTTTGCTTCGTAGACTAAGCCATAGGATCTTTCCATGGTTAAAATTAAAAGGACACCCTTCAACCAGATACACGACTAGATCCTAACCCTTCACTTATCATTTAAATTCATCCCAAAATAGAACTTAGAACAAACTACTAAACAAAATACTTTAAGAAAGGACTCCCTTATATGTTTAGAAACCAGATCATCTCAAAATTTAATAGTAGTCTCCCTATGGATTTGACTTCATACTCCCACTACACTACGTATTAGTAGTTGGTGAAAGTTTGGGAAAAATTATAAATTCAAATTTGATTCACGTCAGAGGAAGTAACGACACCACCACACAGAGGCCATCAAATTTCTAGAGTCATTGGTTGGGAGACAACACAATTTTGTAGAATAACTCTGGTTTTTATAAGACTTAAGATTACCTTTCCCTCTACCTATTTTCTGTATTTTGTTTATATATGACCTTACATATTCACCTACATCATTCAGTTCATGTACCAAGGTCCATTGGCCCAATATAGGAACCTTGAAGCACAAAACTTTTTAGCCTTCGATCCCGATATCTAAAGACATATTATTTCGCTCTGCCAATCAAAAATGTCTAAGAAACATCACAATGCGGGACCTAACATGCCAAATCATAAAATCATACCAAGAGAACACCTGATGCACCCATAGAAAACCATAATGAAGTATGGATTTCCATCAATCCATGGTGCGATCCCAAGCATCATTGGCCCACCAATTCAAGATCATACCTTTGAAATCAAGCCTGGACTCATCCATATGATCTAGAACATGGGAAAATTCAATAGTCTTCAAATTCAAGACCCACATGAACATATTTCCAATTTTCTGGAGGTTTGCGATACCTTTCAGAACCAGGTAGTTTCTTTTGAAATGATAAAACTCAGTATATTTCCTTTTTTAATAAGATATAGAGCTAACGATTGGATCAAAAGCCAAGCTCTTGAGTCAATCACGACTTGGGACGAGCTCACAAAAAAGTTTCTCGATAAATACATTCCACCGATCCGAACCTGGAAAATTCAAAATGCCATTCACAACTTTGCACAAGCAGATGAAGAATCCACATGGGAAGCATGGGATCGATTCAAAGAAATAATGAGGAAATGTCCACATCATCGAATTGAAACTTGGATTAAAGTGAAAATCTTTTATCAAGGACTCCAGCCAGCAGTATGAATAGTTATCTATGCTTTCGCTGATGAAGGATTGATGTTCAAAACACCTGACTCATGACGAGCTATTTTGGAAAAAGTATCCCACAATGACAGTCTGTGGCATAGTGATCGTGGAGCACCATGATGTGGAATCCACCAAGTTGATGAGTCCACATGGTTATCAATTAAAGACGAAGCATTAACCAATAATCTTGAGTAATTTCAAATACGAACCACACAACCCCTCATACCCCAGTCATAGAGATCCAGTCATGAAAGATATGAAGTGAACCGCACCAGTATCAAGACTGAAAAGTAGGATACAAGGAACCCCATGATTGTAATTACGTTAATTAAAATCAACGAAGTCCACCATTTCATCAGCAACAACAACAACCATTTCTTAGAAGAGTCCTACTTAACAACAGCCTCAAAACATTCAAGTATATTTTTAGCAGCGTAGTAGTCAAACTTAGTTTCACAACTAGGCACCACTAGGATATCCACAAATAAACCCTGTACCAAGACTAGAACATATGACATATCTACAGTAACCCTTTACGAGGCCCCAATAACAACAATTTCCACTATACCATCCAAGGCCACAACAACCACCTCCAACACTATAATGTAACTTATAGAACCTCCTGACATCCTTCGTTCAAAAGTCATATCAAAGGATGACCATGCAGGAGACATAAATGCAAAATCAGCGATCAGCTTTAATAAACTTGGAGATGAAAATGGGGAAGATCTAAAAAACCTTATCTGAAAGATTACCAGGTACTATACCTAGTAACACGGAGACATACCCACTATAGGAAGCTAATGATGTAGTGATAAGTAGTGTAATATTTTTATATTTCTAAAAATCAAAGGAAATAAGGCCAAAGGAAGACCCCAAACAAAAAATATAAAAATTATAAGTAATACGAGTTGAGAAGAAGAAATCCCGATAAAAATAGAAGGAAAATATTTATATAGACCAACCTCCATAAAAGACACCTATTCCCTTTCCAGAATGAGCGAGGAAAGTTAAACAAGAAGATCAATACAAAAAGTTCCTTGAAATGTTCAAATAATTGTACATTAATATTCCTTTTGGTGAAGAAATCTCCCAAATGCCCGTGTATGCAAAATTTATCAAAGATTTTCTATCAAACAATAGAAAAATAGAATATCTGGGAGTCATCTCATTAAATGAATAATGCTCTACTGTTTTAGAGTAGAAAATCCAAAAAAAATGAGAGATCCTGGAAGCTTTTCAATTTTGTGTGCAATAGGAGAGTGCAAATTTGGAAGAGCACTCATTGGTCTTGGAGCCAGTATTAACCTGATGCTGATGTGTGTTTTCCACAAACTCGGACTCCAAGAGATCAAGGTAACAAGAGTACCATTGCAGTTAGATGATCATTCAGTTAAGTACCCATGTTTTATTCTTGAAGATGTTCTGGTTAAAGTCAAAAAATTCATTTTTTACAGTAGAATTTATAGTTTTAGACATGGAAGAGGAAGGAGATGTGCCAATCATTCTCGGATGACCTTTCCTAGTAACAGGTAAGGCCTTGATTGATGTTAATAAAGGAAGTCTCATCTTCAGAGTTGGAGAAGAACAAGTAGTGTTGAACCAGATAAAGGTTGCACAAAATTTGGATGATCTGGTGAACTACAACGCCATCTCTCTTACTCAGCAAGGAGAGGAGTACATGTATATTAAGGAAGTGACTGATGATTCACGTTCAAAAAAAGAAGAAGACTATGAATTGAAGGAATTCATATTTATTTAACCACTTACCCAATACACTATACCACCATTTATCCTATCCATAATTCATCCACCCAAGTTGGACTTGAAACCTTTACCAGAAAGGTTTGGGGTCAAGCCCGTTTATTAAAGAAAAAGAAAAAAGGCAGTAATCCCTTTTGAGTTGGGTAAGGTAAAACCCATTACAAGCCCGTAGGACAGAGGGACAAAACCCATTCAGAGACATGCACCCAAAGCATCAGATGACATGATAGAAGATCCCAGTGGGAAAACCCATTAAAAGTGAAAACATCACCAGAAACGCTGCACTATCAGAGCCACATCGCCCGTAGATGACCTCATTGGCACCCGCCACTGACCAGAACACGCCCCACACCGCCAATCCGACCAAATCATGTTTCTGAGATCTAGAACCCACTAGCCTGAAGCCCTTTAGATCCATCACCATGGAGACGCACCCCCACATCAGAACCCCAGATCTGAGAAGATCGGATCTTGTGCCGTCGTCAACCCCGCTGCAGCCCGAAGCCCCGCCAACGATGACTGCAGCACGCCGTGGTGACTGCCACTCCAAAATTCCCATTCCCAGCCCTCGGCGCTATCCACAGCCATTGGCACACAATATCTGTTTTGAAACTAGATCTGAAACCGCAAGGCCGAACACCGCTCCGATTCCCAGCCCGAAGCCAGCGATGAGATCCGCCATCCCAAAGCCTTCGCGCCACTCAACGAAGAAACCGAAAGCAAAAACACGTCCACCGAAGATCACCATCGCTAAGGTCGAAAGATCCACTGTCACTGTGACCCCCGCCTCCACCGAGTACCGACACCAGATATCCCACCTGAAACTCACCGATCTGGAGCAGACGCTTCACCGAAGAAACCTTTACCCCATATGTTGAAGTACTCATACCTAGGAGAGTCATTATCTTTACCCATAATTATCAACACTGAACTACCTCAGACTTAGAAAAAAAACCGGTTGATTTCCTAAAAATACACAAGAAATAAATTTCATGGGGGTGGCCTATATTAAGAGGATCAATCCTTCAGAGTGCACCGACCAGATTTTACTCGAAGAAGATGAAAAACCAAAAAGACAACCTCAGAGGTGGATTATGTCACCAATGAAGGAGGCTGTCAAGAAGGAAGTGTTGAAGCTTACAAATGCTGGAATATTCATTCCTATCTCAGATAGTGAATGAGTGAGTCCACTCCAAGTCATTCCTAAAAATGGGGGACTCATTGTAGAAAAGACAACTGATAATGAACTTAGTTCAACACGCACCATAACATGATGGAGATTTTTCATGGATTATAGATGTTTGAATGTAGAAACAAGGAATGATCATTTTACATTACCTTTTATAGATCAAATACTTGAGAGTCTAGTAGGAAATGATTTCTAATATTTCCTATATGGCTATTTAGAATACAATCAACTTGCAGTATACCCCACTGACTGGCCCAAAACCACCTTCACCTGCCCCTTCGGTACTTTTTTCACATAGAAATATGGAATTCAGTATGTGCAATGCAACAACAAAATTACAAAGATGCATGAAAAACATCTTTCATGATATGGCTGAATAATTTATCGAAATATTCATGGATGATTTCTTCGTCTATAGAAGATCATTTGATATCTATCTAAGCAATCTAAAAATGGTTCTCCAATGTTGTGAGAAGAAATTCTTATTACTGAATTGGAAAAAATGTCACTTTATGGTGTAGGGAGGAATTATACCAGGACACAAAATCTCTAAAGAAGGCATTGAGGTTGATCCCGCAAAGATCATAAACATCAAGGATATTCTAGAACCAAAAAATGTAAAAGGGATCATAAGTTTCCTCGGGCATGATGGATCCTACAGACGATTTGTAAAATATTTCACTAAAGTCGCACGTACATCGACTCACTTGTTGTTAAAGGACATTCCTTTTGAATTCAATGAGGACTGCAGACAAGCTTTTGAAACATAGAAAAATAATCTAATTGTGTCTCCGGTTATCATTTCACCAAACTAGGAAAAGGAGTTTGAGCTTATATGCAATTCCAGTGACCTTACTGTAGGATCTATGCTTGGACAAAGTATTGACCACATCTTCTACCCAATATATTATTACATCCACACATTGAATGAATCCCAGATCAATAATACAACTACAAAGAAGGATCTCCTAGCTGTTGTATATGCCTTTGAAAAGTTATGTTCATACCTCATTCTATCCAAAGTCATTGTCTATACAGACCATGATGCCCTTCGATACCTGATGAACAAGAAAGACACAAAACCAATATTGATATTCTAGATTCTTTTGCTGTAAGAATTTGACGTCATAATCAAGGACGCCAAAGGGACATGAAATGTCATTATTGACCACCTCTCACGATTACCCCTGAACATCACTAAATAAGATAACGAGACTGATATTGAGTTAGATTTTCTAGATGAGACATTATTTAGTGTCAAAACCCAAGATTGGTTCTCGGACATGGAAAACTATCTTTCCACAAGATATCTCTATTATGACCTCTCATACTAGCAATGAAAGAAGTTTCTATCTGATGCCAAACACTACATTTGGGACAAACCATTTCTATTCAAGCATTGTGCCGATGGACTTTTACAACACTGCATCCCAAAGGAAGAGATACAAAATGTGATCAAAATGTGCACACATCGCCAATTGGTGGCCATCATGGACCAGAGCGTATAGTGGAAAAGATCCTACAAAGAGGATTTTTTTATCCCTCATTGCATCATGATGCCAGGGGATTCTGTCATCAATGTGACATATGTCAAAGAATGAGGAACATTAGTAAAAGAAATGAGATACCAAAAAACCCCATTCTGGAAGTTTAATTTTTTGATGTCTGGGGTATTGATTTTATGGGACCATTCCCCTCATCACATGGCAGGAATTACATTCTACTTGCAGTAGACTATGTTTCCAATTGGGTTGAAGCTAAAGCCACAACACATGGCACAACCAAGTTATTCGTTAATTTTATTCAAAAGAATGTATTTGAAATTTTTGGATTTCCACGACTACTCATTAGTGATCATGGAACATATTTCTCAAATTAGCCAGTATGAAAAATGATTCAAAAATATGGCATTCTCTATAACACTGGAACCCCATATCACCCATAAACAAGCTAGAAAGTTAAATTGTCAAATAGGGAGGTGAAAAAAATCTTATTAAACAATATCAACACAAGTAGAAGTGATTGGATCTTGAAATTGGATGATACGTTATGGGTATACCAAACTGCATACAAATCACCCATAGACACCCCCCCATTTAGTCTGGTTTATGGTAAACCATGTCATCTTCTAGAAGAATTGGAACATTTTTCATTCTGGGAAATTAAAAAGATGAATCTAGATTTAGAAAATGCTGGAGAGGAATGGTTATTGTAATTAACCACATTGGAAGAAATAAGGAAAGGTGGATATGAAAATGCAAGGATTTATAAGGAAAAAAAAAGAAAAAATGGCACAACCAATGAATTGCAAGACATACCTTTATTCTAGGGAGCAAGGTTTTACTATTTAATTAATGATTAAAACTATTAACAGGGAAGTTGAAGACACATTAGTCTGGTCCTTTTGAGGTTTTCCAAATTTTTCCTTATGGAAAAATCGAAATTCAACGAGACGAAGAACCACCATTCAAAGTAAATGGTAAAATGTTGAAGATCTTTCAGGAACGGTTCCAAGAAGGCTATGTACTTAGCCTTAATTTATACTAAACATAAAAGGAGTAAAGATACCTAATTTAAATTAAGCACTGACTGGGAGGCAACCCAGGTTAGGAACTCTTTAGTTAAGTTAGATTAGGATCATTGATGATGACTTTGACGTTTGAAGGAAGATGAAGTATGAGAGAAACAAGGAAATTGGGAAAACAAGAGCTAAGTACATGTCGTGAACATCATGTTCACGACATGTATCTTTTTTACCTATAAAAACTAAACATTATTCCAATTTATGACATGATGGAAAAGTACACGTCATGTACTCTTTCAGTTTTGTTTTTTTTTAAAATTCCGGACGTGACCCGCAACGTCGCGACCCGCACTCCCTCAACCCCAATGCTTCACCTCCCTCTCCCTCAACTCATGCACCCTTCCATATCCCTCACCCCATGTGACCTTACCTGTCCCTCACCCCATGCGCCCTTCCCTCCTCCTCACCCCGCGAGCTTCAACCTCTCCACTCCCTCACCCCGGGTGCTACCCCACTCACCCCCTCCACTCTTCACCCATGCGTGAACCATCCCTCTCCCTCTTACCTTACATGCACACCACTCTACTATTTTCAATGGAACACAAAAAATGTCCACAACCCTCCTCCACTATATATTTTTCCTCCTCTTCCTCACCATTCGAGGAATGACCTGCATCCAAGTGTTCATGGACCGCCACAGACAAACCTTCTGCACCAGCAACCGCCCGCGCTACACCAGCCCCTCAGGTGTAGTCCGACACCACCATGAATTCTATTGACGAGGACTTAAACCTTCACCCCATATTATGTTTCTCAAAAATAATGAACCAGGGTAATCTTATTAGATTACAGGTGAAGCCCATGCAAATAAACAAGACCCTGGACATAAGGATCCTCACCCAGCTGAATATTATAGATTCTATCATTGACCTCCTCGAGACTCATCACATTAGCACTATTGTCAAGGTCTGTGAGGAGACATACAAGGATTTATTTATAGAGTTTTTCGACACCTTTGAGATGGGCGTTGATAGTCTCCTTTTCGGCCTATGTGGCCACCCACATGAGTTGCATTTTGTTGAGTTTGGGGTCGGGCTTGGCATGTATATTGGGGAGTTTATCATTTCATACATTTATCCAACACTTTAAATACAACCACCTCGTGACATCTCTATGTAGTTATGGCCGATGATAGCCCGAAAAACTCAGTCACATCACGACCCACACATCACCAAATCCACTCAACTACGGGGTCCGACTTTGCACATCTTGAATAAAGCAATGGACCATGGATGGTTTTCCCAGTCTGAGAGTCATAGCGGCGTCATCTAAGTGGATGTCTTGAATTTTATAAAATCCATGGGTAGAACAAGAATCAACATGGCCAACCAGTTCTCTCAGTACTACAGGACCCTAGCATAGCAGACGTGAGGCACACTCATGGGTGGATCTTTCATCACCACATAGCCAGGTACCTGGATGTTTTTGACACTGCACAACCTCTCACCTCCATTGGACAACTGGATATGATCGACCTTGTGCTCCTTCACAAGATGAGGATGTTGGTGAAGGAGGGAGACTTATATTTTTGGGTACCAGGCATCTAGGAGCCTGCAACTCATGAGAAGCCATCCAGAGCAGCATCAACAGTGCCACCCCGACCTCGTGAAATAGCCACACCTACAACACCCATACCCACCACTAGCTCTACTGCCACCCCTTTGACCACACCACCACTATACTTTCACACCCTCACTGAGACCTAGGATGATATCTAGTGAATTATGGCAAATTTGCACCAAATATCAGCCCACATCCATCTCTTGTTCATTGAGCACACTACATTTTCCGTTCCATAACCCTCACCCACCCCAACTAGCCCATCATCTACCACTATTCCACCAGCTACTTCTAGCCAGCCAGACCTTCCCCCTAGTCTCACTGACCCTACTGCACAACAAGAGGTCCTTGCAGAGCTGGCTTGGAAGGTAAAGGGAGTTTCCACTAAGGCCATCCCCGAGGTACCATTCATTGATCTATCTATCAAACCAATGACCCAGTACGGATTGGTACTTCACCACCCAACACCCCCACCCATATCCATACCTCCGCTACCACACCACCCACCACCGCTGCACCTCCATCCTCTACTATTGCTGCTACTGACATAGATACGCCTGACCAGTTTCTCGAGACACCGAGCAGTGGGATGACACTCGAGGAGATTTTTGGCGTGGATCTCTGATTTAACTTTGATATATCTTTTGGGATTTTTGAGACCTTTCCATGTAATTGGGCTAGTTGTATTTTTATCATTTTATTTCCCACCCTTGTATGGATTTTTTTTGATATCTATATATACTTGGGATTTCATTATTACATTCTGTTGTGTTTTTAGATTCATGTTTTTTCTTTATCATGTCAAGCTCCTTAGAATCCTCTACCATCCTCGATGGTCCAGTCCTGCCAATAGTCTTAGAATAAAGGGTACTCCATCAAATCATTGATATTTCCTGACAGCTTCACGAGAACTCAATCGCAATTCACCACTACCACCAGCCACCGCAACCAATGATTCCCTTCTTACCACATCTCATTCATGCTCACGTAGCTGCAGGTGAAGTGCTTAACCCACTGAAGCAACCACACGAGATTGCCTACAAAACCTTTAGTATCTGTAATAGGTGAAGGTGCAGCTGAGTTGGTGGACCTTCTGACACAATCTCTGTCCACTAGTCTGGATGATGATGTTTATTTAGCACTTTATAGGATGCAACCCGTATTTCATCTCTATTTTGTCTCATCCTCATTTCCATGTCTAATTCATTCCATTTTCATTTTTCATTTGTGTATTTCATGAATCTACATTGTAAACTTATAAACATTTAAATAAAATGACTCTCTTAATTTCTCACTCTGTATGCCTACCCTTTGATATACTATTCCAACTATTTAACACTACGAACTAATATTTTTTATCTATTGTAGGATTTATTTCTCTAACAATTTTGTAGGTTCATTGGATATTCCTGTTATGATAGCACAAAACACCCCCATGGCATACCACCTTTCCCAAGGAGCTCTCTATTCCCTCTTATTTTCATTTTTTCTAATAGTCTATTTCAAAAAAAACTTTAAAAATCAATTCCACACCACTCCCACCTATATTCAATTGACAGTAGGGACAATTTCTCATTTTGTGTGTGTGTGTGGGTGGGGGGGGGAGGGGGTATCACAGTTTCACTTGTGATGAATTTGGATTTTTGATTGTTCTCACTTTTCTAGGAGACATTTTTAAAAATATTAAGCATGCTTTAAAGCTAATAATCATTATTCCCTTGTAATAAAAAGTTAATTGGAAAGGTTCCAAGGGAAATGTTTCACTCCTACATATATTTTTTTAGAATGATTACTGAGTTAGGGAATTAATTCCAATTCAAAATCTTTGAAATAGTGACTAATTGACCTAGTACTTAGGATTTATGCCCTTTGTGATTTCTAGTTTGTTTTTGATTCTCACTACCCAAGAGGACTCTAAGATTTCAATTTCGTACTCTTAACTGAGCATATTTTTTGAGAGATACCTGGGGCATGTAAACTGATTAAAACTTTCACTGAGATCTTATAAAACTGATGACTGAACAAGTATAAAACTAAAATGATTGAGACACTCTGATAAAAAAATTTCCTTGAGACCCATCTGAAATATTTTCCTTGTTCAACCCATAGTTTCCACAAATGACATAATAGAATGAAGCTATTCCAATCCTATTTATCTTCCAACCCTAATTCTTGTACAATACATTTGGATATCTTTGAACAAGTATGGGGGATACATTGAGACAACATGGGATGCTTACACTTCCAGAGATGTACGGTACACTCACATGACTATGGGGTTGTGATCCTTTTACCATTTGTTGTATTTCATCCATATTCTATTCCTTTGAAAAATAAAAAAAAGAAAACAAATAAAAATTGATATGGGTTGTGTACTTGGAAGGTCAAAATTCACCATTTTACAGACCGATGAATCCATCAAAGGATAATATGTGGTTAGGTGATGGGTGTGAGATCTATCCTAGGTCCAACTTTCTAATAATTAAAATGCAAAAGAAAAAGAAAAAGGAAAGGAACATAATCCATTCATTGTATACATACTTTCCATACATATAGATCCAAACCGAACTGCTAGAGTAAAAACTTGACCATCTAGAATGAGGAGCTTCACCACACTTATCATTTCACTTTTTTTATTTTACTACAGAGCTTACCCTCCTATTTGAGCCTAATTTTTCACATTTTACCCACCTACCCACAACCACAGATTCATCAGAACCCGATTGCTTAAAGCCCTCAAGATTAATCTTATGCTTGTCTTTACACAGTGGATATGATAGAACCAGTGCAAGCCTATGGTTAAGAACAAGTACTCAGGGTACGATCATACTTATAATTACATTTTATAACCTGAGTTATGAGAGAAAATAATAGTGAGGTAGATTACAATTGGGAATATAACTTAAGGAATAGTTAAGAGGTTATTATTTTAAGACTAGAATTTGTTTTGAAAACTAGACTATGAAGCATGACAAAAATTTTATACAGGTTTAATTCTGGAAATTGATTGTTCTCTACTTACACCTAATTTTAATAGCATGAACATAATGAATTTTTCTTGCTTTACAAATTTCTTATCCTTTATAAAATCATTGTTGAGACGTATTCCTTGAGGACAATAAATTGTTCATGTGTGGGGGGATTTGATAAGCCTAATTTTTATATATAATTTTCTGTTATTTATTAATAGTTTTTCATTTAATTATTTGATAATTCACAAGGTTTGTGTGTAATTTTGTAGGAATAAAAGCTTCACAGGTTTTCAAGAAAGAAAATATAGAAAAAGTGAAAAACCAGCCAAGTACACATTGTGATTATGAAGTTCACATCATGTACCTAAGGATCACAGCCTTACCCAAGCCATGAAGCCAATCCGTGGCCATTCCACAAATCCTGAAGGAAATATATTTACACATCATGACTAGAACATACACATCATGAAGATAATCAAAGCCCCGAGTGAGAAATATAGGATGAATCCACACAAAATTAGATAGAGACATGGTACACATCATGAATAACCTATTCATGTCATGTACCTAGTCAAATATCCTTATCTACGAGAACCGCATGCCACACTAGAGATCTGAAGGAAAATGACATGAATCGTGGGTACACATCATGTACCATAGGTACACACCATGACAAAAAATTCCTATATAAGTAGTGGAGAAGCAAATCATCTTGATTAGTTCGGGATGTGATTATCTTTTCCCTTTCATCTCCTTTTTAAATATTTTCACCCTTTCCTCTATCAAACATTTAAACTCTTAGTATTTGTTAATTTTTATTAATCCAAGATCCGTGGAGCCTCCGTTATTCAATGCATTCAATTATTACCATCGATTTTAGTTTCAATTCCCATTTCTCTTTGTCAAGCAAGTCTTTTCTTTATAATCATAATTTAATTATTGCATGTTTATTTTAGTTCCATACTTGAACCTTTGCATGATCCCAATTCCATTATTTAATCCATAAAGCATGCTACCTTTCATTTATTTAACGTCATCCTACCCCACCATGAGTAGCTAAATTTCTTAGGGGTAGGGATCAAGAAATGTATCTACATAACTAAATATACCTTTTAATATAAACTTGGAAAGCCTAATTGTATTAGTAAATAGGATATAAACCCTTAATATTTTCCATTTGTGTGAACGTACCATACCATGGGACGGTCAAACAAATAACCCTATACTAATTGAAGTAGACTAAGCTATGACCACAAGATTAAGAGACTTTCTTACTTTAAAAATCCAAGCTTAATGCACCTAGGTTGTTGTTATCTCTAGACCATAGAATAGATACTTCCTAGGTAGAGCTATGAGGCTAAGAACAAAGTCAATTAGTGATCCCTGTTTGCTTCACAGACTAAGACATAGAATCTTTCCAAGGTTATAATTAAAATGAAACCCTTCAATCAGATACAAGACTTGATCCCAACACCTCATTTATCATTTAAAGTCATCCCAAAATAGAACTTATACCAAAATCATAAACAAAATACTTCTAGAAAGGACTCCCTTATAAGTTTAGAAACTATATCCTCTAGAAATTTAACAGTATTATCCCTATGGATTCAACCTCGTACTCCCACTACACTACATCTTAGTAGTTGGTGAAAGTTTGGGACAAATTAGAAATTCAAATTTGATTCACACTGAAGGAATTAATGACACCACCACACAGAGGACATCAATTATGTTATTAAAAAAGTTATAATAAGGCCTATATTAAAGAAATCACCCTATGAGTTATGGAATAATATAAAACCAAATGTAGGATACATAAAAGTATTTGTATGTAAGGTTTACATATTAAACAAAAAGTATAATTTTGGAAAGTTTGATACAAAATCCAATGGAGGTATTTTACTAGGTTATTCCACAACATCCAAAGCGTATAAATTTTTCAACAAAAGGTCTAGGAATGTTTAAGAATCAACTCATGTGAATTTTGATTAAAGTGATACCTTTTATCTCAAAATTACTAAAACTAAAGAGTTGATTGATTCTCTCAGGGACATGTGACATAAAACTCTCTTTAAAAACAACAAATATGATGATTTGGAACTTGGTTATCTTGAACCAAATCCTATAAGATTTGATTCTAGTGAACCAGAAAGTTTTCTACCTAGATTAACTAGAAATGTTAAGAAACATACTTTTGAAATAGTTACATGAAGATTAAATTAAGTAGTTATAACTAGAAGAAATATAGGAAACTTAGTAGAATTATTTTTCTTTTTATCTAATCTAGAACCTAAAACTATAGAAGAATCTTTATATGATGAAATTTGTTTTTTATATTTTCAAGATGAGTTAAATCAGTTACAAATGAGAAAATTACATGAATTAGTTGATAGAATCTCTGATTATCCTACTATTAAAACAAAATGGGTATTTAGAAATAAATAAGATAATCATGGTATAATCACTATAAATTAGGTAATATTAGTTGTAAAAGGATATAATTAAGAAGAATTAATAGATTATGAAGTGTCACTTTCACATATATTTAGATTAGAAGCAATCAAAATCCTTTTAGAATATACATATTTTTTGAATTTTAAATTATATCAGATTGATGTTATATCTATATTTTTAAAATGATTTTAAGGAGGAAGTTTATGTTGAAAAACCTCTTAGTTTTGATGACCCTCACTTTCAAAATCATGTTTTCAAACTTACCAAAGCTTTATATGGACTTAAAAAGTCAACAAGAGCATGGTATAAGAGATTACTCTATTTTATTTTATCAAATGGTTTTATAGTAGGAATGATAGATCTTATAGTTTTTAAGAAATTTTCAGCCTCATATATCTTTCTTGTAAAAATATATGTTGATGGTGTTATTTTTGGATGAAAAAATCAAAAATTATGTAGTAATATTTCAAAAATTATGCATAAGGAATTTGAAATGAGTATTATGCGTGAGTTAAATTATTTTATAGGATTTAAAATTTATCAAAAAGATTTTGGGAACATCTTAAACCAAAGAAAATACATACTTGATTTACTTAAAAAGATTGGGCTTGAAAACAATATGATTTTTCAACTCATATGAGATTCAACATTAAACTTGATATGGATGAGACTGGAAAACCAGTTGATAACAAGTTGTATAGAGGAATCATGAGAAGTTTATTATATCTTACTATAATTAGACCAGATATTAAGTTTTTAGTATGTATTTGAGAAATATTTCAATCCAATCCTAAGGAATCTCATTTAAATGTAGAAAAAGAAATTTTAAGGTATTTAAAAGGAACTGTATCACTTTCTATACTTTTTACAAAAACCTATGATTTCAATTTAACTTCATATTTAGATGCTGATTTTATTGGATGTATAATAGATATAAAAACACCTCAGGAACCTAACATTTTCTTGTTAAATCTTTTTGTATCTTGGTCAAGTAAGAAACAACACTCTATAGCATTATCAACTGTTGAAGTAGAATATATTGTAGTAGGAAGTTTTCATGTAAAGGTTTTGTGGATGAAATACACTCTAATGGATTTTGGATAAAATTTTAATTTTTTTACAATTTAATATGACAACACTATTTCTATAAACATTTAAAAAATCCTATTAAACATTACAGAACAAATCACATTGATACGAGACACCATTTATTAAAATATAATGCATAAAAAGGTGACATCTATTTAAAATTTGTTTTCACATAATATCAATTAGATTTTTTACTAAACCATTTCCTACTAAAATATTTGATTTTATTAAATCCAAATTAGGTCTATTTAAATTTAGATAATGTTATTTTAATAAGGAGAATGATTCTGTAATTGAATAAATATTTTATTTATGTTATCTTGTTTGAGATTTGGTATTGCAATTTTAAATTTTAGTTATATAAAAATAGAACATGTTACCTATTTTTTGTTATTATTACTCTTAAAATAACACTACATAACCCTTAAATTACCAAAAAACAAAATAATGTGTGTCAGTTCTACGCGTGAAAACATTTCAAACCTTCAAACCCTATTCTTTATGCTATATGAACCACCCCGCCCCAACCCTCATATTTTCCAAATCTGTTCAAGAATGGAAAAAACAAAGAGAACCGATGGAATTTCCTCAAGACGAATGAAACACCCAATAATGGAATGGAAAATTTTAAGTTTATGGGCAATATTTTTTACCAGGATTGATTGAAAAAACATGTTTCTTAAGAAATTTATAAATATCCAAGGATGGGATTTCATTTTTGATGAATGGAGGATAGAGTTTGTTTTTGAAAAATATTTTTGTGAGTTTTATGAGACTGTAGTTTTTAATTTTGGTGGTAATGAATACTTATACACTGCGATGGTGGACCAAAATTTTATCTCAATAACCTCCTTCGAAATGAATGAAGTATTTAAGTTCCCTCACAAAGGATAAAAAATCTTCAGTACTTTTTTTGTCACTATAGATGAAGTCAGTCCACCATAAATTTTGAGGACTTTTTTTTTCTCAGTAGACATTGATAAAAAGTTCTTGAAAGGATTGGACCCCAAAAGAGAAGTTCTTTTAAATTTTATTCAATCTTATATCGCACAATGCAATGGTGAGTTTGAAAAAGACCTTTTTTAAAGATCTTACATTATTATATTTTTTTATGTTAGAGAGTCCTATAAATTTTGAATGATATGTTATGAGATATATGTTCCATTTCTAGAATAAGTTAGTAAATTTTTATCCATTTGGAAGGATGTTAACTCTAGTTTTTCATAATGTCGGTGTTTTTATGGATGCAAATACTACAAATTATTGTCATGGATTGACCACATTGAGTGAAAATATCATAAGGAGAAGTGGGTTTTATTAGAATTAATCTTTAAATAAATTGGTAACTATAAGTTCTGAAGAAGGTATTGAAGTATATCTCTCTTCCATTTAGGGGGAGTCATCCTGAATGGAAATTTCTAGTGTTTTTAGACTACTATGATTGTACCGGTTTTTGTAGAAAGACACATATAGACTATTGATGTAAGGGATTTTCTTGATAATGAAACTCTTTATGAGAGATGTAGAAAATTAAGGGTTGTTGTTAAATCTTGATAAGAAGCTTATTATCAAGTCATTTCAACTATTGATACCATTTTAGTTCATCATGATGTTATACCCATTTCTTATATTAGAGAATAGTTGGCCTCGTCCATCACTAGGTTGGTAAGTGTTGGTGAAGGTAGGACCATATTAGCTGTGTCATGTACAATTACTCTAATTTAATTTTTTACATTTAGTGATTCAAGAAGAAGAGATAGAAGGAAATCTGTTGAATTTTTTAGTCAAGATGCTTCTGGTGGAGAAGAATAAGAAGAATAGAATCTAGATCTGCTGGCTGCAAACAAAAGAGTCTGATCAGAATCTGCAGAACCATCCCAAGTGCAAGAGAGACCTAATGTTTATGTAAATCAATAGGTTAATGAAAACATAAGCACATAAGTACATCAAGATACTTTTTGTCTTATCATATTACAATACAAAACTTCAAAAATTCCTACAATGAAATTGGATACTGTTGATGATAGAGCTCATAAAAGCTACAAAAGGTTAACATCTGTGGTATAAACATTGAAATTTCAATTTTTTGATTATAGAATTAAAATAAGGACTCTTCATGAGAATCCAGTCTCTAAGGATGATGTCAATGACATAAATCAGTTAGTTTAATCAGTATTGGAAAAGTGTCCAGTGGAACCCTATGGAGAAGAAACAAATCAGGTGGATGTACTTTCAAGATTAGAAGTGTATCTATTAATAGAGATGATGAATTATACCACTGATTCAATGTAATATGAACTTATATCCAGGTAAATGGTTCAAGATCTAAAAAGATATGTAATATACAAAGTTATAAAGTGTCCTAGATTCCCTCAAAGTTTGATTGTGTCAATTGATCAATCTCGAATGGAAATAATATCCTTGTTAAAGGATAAGATAAATTAAAGTCAAGATCAGTCAGATCAAGAACAAAAGGATGTAATATTTATTATTATTGGTGTACAAAAAATGGATGGGTCCTTAGAAAATAATTTTAAAGTTATATAAAAGAAATTTGAAGTTCAATATTAGTTGGTTGGATGTAGTTTAAAGACAAAATCTTTTGAAGAAGAAGATGAAGAAGATGTCGATGATTTTTTTGAACCTCAGGAAGACCAAGTTTCTAAACAATTAAATGAATTTTTTTATATTGATCATCTTGTTAGTATGTCAAATAATAAATTTTAAGTGTTAAATAATTTGGTCTTTGGTTTCACCAATAAGGGAGTTGTACAAAAATTCTTTGTAAATTTTTCATAGTAGGTCAGTAATGGATTCACAACTCTCATAGATCACTATAGAAATGACATGGTGAAAATAATCAACGATTGTGAAGAAGGAAATTTTAAATTTTGAGGGAGAAATATTCCAATACCTCTTATTTTCTATTGTCATTACTATACCTCCCAAAGACATAATGAGATCTTTGAACCTGCTGATGTTTACATAAGGGAAGATCTTAGATTTGAATAAGAAGTCTCTTTAACTTTACCTGACCATATTCTAAGTTATATTTTATACATGTAGATAATTTTGATATGGTTAGATCTTATATATATGCTCTAAATATAAAATTTACCTCTATAAGGATCGCTCAAAGTAGTTGATCAGGAATTGGAGCATCTTTATTGACATTTGGTGATGTTGTTGGAGAGACGAATGGTGATCATTTTCCTATATCCTATCTACCTTATGATCAGCCTCTATCATTAAAACAACCACCCCAAAAAAATATTTTCACATTATAGAGTTGATATCCACATTCAAAATTTACATTCCTAGTTGAATGGGCATTTTACAAACATTTTAATCATGTTTTGAGAAAATATTTGAATGCTTTCATGCTTATTTTTCTTGTTTTTAATGAATGTATTTCTTTATTTCATTCATTTTTTCAAATATATTTATCTATATTATCAATATGTTTCTATTTTATTCTTATTTTTTATTCTCTATTATTGTTTTTATGTTTGGGTTTATTTAAGTAGTTAATGATCTATAATACTTTTTTTACTACTTCATGCCAAAATTTTGTCACATTTAGTAGTAGTAACTATTTACACTTTTTTGTGTAAAATATTGATTGTATTGTTTTTTTTATTATTTAACTTCTTTTTAATGTCACAAAAATGGTGAGAGAAAAAATGAGAATAAAGAAATTTAAATTTATTTTTTGGGAGAATAAACATAAGAAGGAGAAGAATAAAAAAATTAAAAATTTGTTTTTAAAATATCCTTTCATAAGTTTTTTAATCTTTAAATTCAATGTGTTTTATGATCATTAGGGGAGAGGGGGGGGGGTGTTGAAAAAATGTATTTTATTCAAACATGTCTTAGTTTTTATGTGTTATTATGATTAAAAAAGTTCTATTTTTTATTCTAATGAGTTTATCATAAGTGTTTCAGATGATATTTTTGTTATAAGGAATTTATCTTCTGCTTACCTTAAGATTTTATCTTATGCCGAGTAAAATGTTCAATTGGTGATATATTTTTTTTATCTTATGAGAATCAAAATTTTAAAATAATATATTTTTCCTACTCAGAATCAATAAAATCTATGTTGTAAGTTTATCTCACTACATAAGATAATGTCTTATGAAGAGAATGGACTAGTTACCATGTATTCAATATCATATATTTCATATAGAATGCAATTATGAAATGTACTTATCTTAGGAAAAGGATATTTGAAAAATTTTATTTTATGACTGTTAGAAGAAGTTGTGAAATTTAAGTATCACACTTCAAAAGAATATTTATCTTACGCTGAAATATTACCCCATGCAATGTTGAATTCAGTTTTTCTTACGCACAATACAAGTCAAAGATTGTGTTTATCTTACAAAGACTCTTAGGAAGTTATCTTATGAGAAAAATAATATTATTTAGATATCTTATAACGAAGTATCTATTATATAGAATTTTTTGATTACTTTTAAAATCTATTGATAAGTCACTTCATGCTTTTTATCATATCATAAAAGGGATTGTCCATTTAAGGAAACATCAATTTTTAAAATTTATCAGCTTGTTAGGAATATAAATATTTGAAGAAGAAGATCTCTGACATCATCGTTGTTCAATATTATTACATATTTGAAAAAAATGGATGCATTTTATTAATATCCTATCTTATTAACTTTTCAATGGATTATCAACTCAACTGTTGTGATTATATCATGTGATTAAGTTCAAAATCAAAGAGGAGATATAAAAGGATGAGTTAGATATTGCATGAAGATACATACTCAAAGACACATAAATTCACTCCTACTATGATAATGGTAATGAAGAATTATTATACATAAAAAAATTTATATACAATGATTTTGTGCTACAATTTTAAGACTATCAGTGAAATTGGAGGTCATCCAGAGTTGGGCTTTGAATTTTATCATCTTCTCAGGGCATATATTTATCTAATTTCAATTTCTTCTTACAACTGTGTGATGTAATAGTTATTCAAAAGTTCATTCATATCTATTGTATTTACGCTTGTTTTAAGATAGTGTGTTAAGTTCATGGATAAGTCTTGTAAAGTGTGATCCTAGTTGAAAACGCTTTTACCTTTTTAATAAGTAACAACTACTTGTACTTAGGTGAGAACCACTAGAAAAAGGGCTGTCAGAGTGAAAATCACTAAAATAATGGATTAGAGTGTTTGCAGAGTGGAAAAGGGGATTTATGTTCCTTGAAACACTAAAAATCTATTGTGTTAAATCTCTTTCCATTATGTTTTTATATTTCCACTGCCTATTTTGTTTAAGAAAAATATTTGAACTTACATAACTAGAAGAGGGTGGTCTAATGTAATTTTATTAAGAACTAAATTCAATCCCTCTTGAGTTTTCAATTATCCATTTCTCTGGTACAACAACTTAGAAATATAAATAAGAAATTTTTATTCAAGGATCTACCTAAGCTATAATTACCTAAAGACAAATTTTGTAATACCCTTCAAAAGGGGAAACATCACTAAATATCTTTCAAACTAAATAAATTGGTCTCTACCTATCAAACACTAGAACTAATTCATATGGATCTATTTCGACCATCTAGATTTTCTATATTATCTAGAAAACAATATGTATTTTTCATTTTTTATTATTATTCAAGATACATATGTGTATTTTTCCATGATCATAAAAGTGAAGCATTTTATTGTTTTAAAAAAATATGAAAATTCATTACAAAATCTTAGTGGAATCACCATCAAAACCCTGAGAAGTGATCATAGTCAAGAGTTTTAGAATCAAGAGTTTGAATCTCTCTACTTACAACATGGATATACTCACAACTTTTCTACACCCAAAACACCTCAAACAAAATGTGGTTTTTGAAATGATAAAAAGGAATCTTCACGAAATTACACATACTATGCTTGGTATATATGAAACACCTATCTAATTTAGGGATGAAGCTATTAATATAGTCTATTATATAATTAATAAAGTTATTATTATAACTATCTCGAAAATAAACCCATATGAATTATGAAATGATAGAAAACCCAAAGTAAATTGCTTTATAGTTTTGGATGAAAATTTTTCATTCTAAATACAAAGGAGAATCTAGATAAATTTGTACTAAAAATACATGAAGGAATTTTTCTTGGTTATTGAACCATGAGTAAATATTATAGAGTATTTAACAAGAAATGTAATTTTTTGTAAGAAACTATTCATGTAACTTTTGATGAGACAAATCCATATGAACTAAAAAATTCTATATAAAATCTTAAGGATGATATATCAAATTTTAATATTAGTAATACCTATAATTATTCTAATATTTCTGCTTATTTTCCAAATAAATCTCCCAAAAAATACAACAAAGTCCTTCTTGACCTAGAATAATACTTGGAAGAACCAATTTATTTATTTTCTAGAACCATTAGAACCATTAAAAATCAAACCTTGGATTATTTTGTAGGTGACCTGGATAAATGTACTCAAACTTGATCCTCACTAAGAAACTATGCTGATCATCAATACTTCCTATCACAACCTAAACCTAAAAATATTAATGAATCAATAAATGACGAACACTAGGTAATTTATATGAAAGATGAAATGAATTAGATGGAAATAAATAAATTCAGGGAGTTATTAGATAGAACTAAGGAATACCTAACTATTGTAACCAAGTGGGTATTTAGAAAAAAGGTTGATGAGTCTATTAATATAGTTATAAACAAATATAAATTGGTTGTAAAAGGTTATAGTCAAGAATAAGGTATTTAATATGAGGAAACCTTTTCAATAGTAGCTCAACTAGGAGCCAACATAATACTACTTTCATATAAAACTCATTTTAATTCCAAACTATATCTAATGTATATCAAGTGTGCATTCCAAAATGGTGGTATTGTTGATGATGTTTTTATATAATAACCCCATGCATTCCAAAATCCTTATTTTCAAATTCATGTTTCTAAATTAACAAAAGCTTTATATGGTTTAAAAAAATATCACTGATCTTGGTATGATAGAATTAACACTTTTCTTATTTCAAATGGATTTTAAAAAGGTGTTTCTAAACCAAATTTATTTATAAAGTTTATTTTCAAGGATATTTTACTAGTTAAAATTTACCCTGATAATATTATTTTTGGATCATCCAAAAATTTGGTGTGTACTAAATTATCAAAACTTATGAAGAATAAATTTTAAATGAGTTTAATGGGAAAGTTAAAATTCTTTCTTTTTTTCAATGATTTCAAAACAAATATAGAATCATTTTGAATCAAATAAAATACACTAAACGTATTTTAAAATGTTTTGGTATGGATAACACCAAAAGAAGTGAAATTTCTATGAGTATAAGTTTGTTTTATATCTGGATAAAATTAGAAAGTTAGTTAACCAGACTACTTATAGTAGTATGATTATAATATTACTATACTTAACATTTAGTCAACATGATACTATGTTTAGTGTATGTATGTATTCCTATTTTCATGAAAATACAAATGAATCTCATTTAAATTATGTTAGAAGAATTTTAAAATACATCAAAAAGTAAAAATAATTTTGGAATATCATTTTCTATAGAACATGAATTTGACTTTTCTAGTTATTTATATTCCAATTTTGGTGGTTGTAAGATAGATAAAAAAATTACCTTTGAAATATGTCACTTTTTGGGCATGTCTCTAGTGTCATGGTGTAGTAAAAATAAAATTTAAATTTTATTATACACTATTGATTCTTAGTACATAGTTGTAGGAATTTTTGGTGTATATATTCTTTGGATGAAAAAAAAACATTACTAAACTATGGATATCAGTTTAGACATGTCCCAATAAATTGTGAAAATAAAATTTCTATAAAAAATTTCTAAGAATCCTCTATCTTACTCTAAGAAAAAATATATTGATATAAGACACAACCTTTTGAGATACCGTTTTCAAAAGGGTGATATAACTCTTAAGTTCATTGGTACTGAACATCATCTTGCTGAAATATTAACAAAGTCTTCGAATATTGAGAGAATGAGCTATATTAGGCATGAAATTGAAATGATTAATTTCTCTTAGTCTTTTATTTATTTAATTAATTTTTTTCTGGTAGAGTTAAGTCACAAAATTTTAGTGCTACCATGTCTTGCAACAATTTGGTCGCTACCAATCTAATAGAAACTGTTACTTAATTTTATAATTTAATTTCTAAATTATTTATTTCACTTGAATTAATATCTGTTTATATTTTAAATTATTTTTGTGCCTTATATGACTAAAATACCTATTTAGAGTTTGAATAAGAATATTATTTCATGTTTCCCATCCAAACCTATTACTTTATCTCTCAACCCAACCTTTGACCTTCTACCTTCTACCTTCAACCTTCAAACATATGCTGAAATGGTGAGAGTGAAACGTGTTGTTGGTTCCTCTAATGAGTCTCAACTTCACAAGAAATAAAATAGTGAACCAAGTCACCTTATCAATATGTTAAATACTAATCTTTCTAAATTAGTTGTTTTTGCTCAAAAATAAATCGATGCTACTTGTTTAACTTCAAGAAAGACACTCGTTTGTAAAGTGATACAAGGAAAAGGATTGGTATCGTGGTTTTTAAGGAATGACAGACCATTCTATCCTATATTGGTTTGAAACTTTGAACTATTTTCTAAGTTCAAGTATGAATATGAAAAATATTTTATCAGGACTTTTGTAAATGGATAGGAGCTATTGTTTTCATTGAAACATTAGGTTAAGTGCTTGAGAGTTCCTCATGAAGTATTCCTTGAGGTCTATCAAGGTTCTTATCTAATTAAACATGAAAAAGTTTTCATTGAGGATTACCTTCTTAAACTAAATAGGCATGATTCTATGAGGATACCTATTGCAGTTGAACTATATGGGGTGTACATACTTCTTATCAAATTTTCCAACACATATTGTGTCCTAGGAATGGGAATTTTAGCACTATGAGGTACCAATACATATTTTTTATTTGTCTTATTAAAATAGAAGATAATATTAATCTATGCATATTTTTAATTGTGCACCTGATAGGATTTTGAAAGACTACTTAAATGGAAAATTCCCTTATCCATACTAAGTTAATTTATACCATATTTTAAGCTATATGACTTATTCCCAAAGTAGAAAAAAGGTAACAAAGAGTGAAGGTTTATATCTCTATAAAATCAACTCTAAAAGAATGAAGGTTAATTGTAAACCTTAGTTGAAGAGATGGGTGGTGGAAAATAATTGACATTATGATAAGTTTAACCTTTTAGAAATTATTTCTTGACCAAGAGACTTGTTTTTCCCTATATTAGAGCCATATGAGATAGAAGTTTACTATTTAGATGAGGAAGTGGCAGTGGAAAGTGCTGAAATTGAGGTCAAATCTCAAGATGAAGAAAAGGAAGGCTATATACCTTTTTTATTGAGGTAGATAGTGACCATGTCATTGTAAGAAGTTTAAATGTTTCATTTGGACCATTTAACTCTCATATTTATTTATCTTATAAGGAAATATTGTTAAAAAATAATGAGTAATCTAATAATGAAGTCTCAAATGGTTCTTATTTTGAGGATAATATCTCAACGAGTCATAAAAATATTATTATTTTATCTGATGACTCTTCACTTGATGTTGATGGAGAATATGAGGATGAATAATCTCATCCCTTCATGATAATCTTTGATTTTGGTAGGACTATTAGTGGAGAGTGGAAAAGAAATTCCTAGATTTTTTTTGTGAGAATAGCAACTGAAAGCCTATTTAAGACTAATAAGATAGTTGTAGATGAAAAATATATACCTTTTAAGAGGGATAAATAACCAAGATCAATAGTACTTGGCATGAACAACTCTATCTTTTATGAAGATCATGATGGAGGAACTCCACCTGAGCATGGTGAACCTACCGTTTATATTCCTTAGAGAGATCCTAAAGGATCCTTACTATACATAATTGGCTTTTAAAAGTTTCTTAAAACTTTTAATTTAGTATATTCTTTAAGATATTAAGAACTAATTCCTTTTATGGAAGAGATTCCTAAGGTTACTGGTAATAGTTTTACTCTAGAACATGCAGTTCCTTTACCTAGAAAGAAGACCCCTCATACCACTCCTCCTCAGATAACTACTTTAACTGGATATGATCTAGATTCCTTTAAGGTTGAAACGTTTCATGATTTTAGTAATATTATTATGATATCTACCTTAAAAGATAATAAACTCAAGGAATATTACATATCTTTAATAGTATTCTTGGTTTTAGCTCACCATTAACCTATATTATTTATAAGGATTGGAAATATTTAATGGATAATAAAAAATTGGATGATAAGGTTAGAGTTATCCTCTCCACCTTGAAGTACATGAGAGTGGATCTAAACTAGAGAGATTTAGTAGTGCTTGGAAAGATATAATCTCTCTCGCTCTCTCTATCTCTCTCTACAGTTGGAGTTAATTATTCAAGACATCATCCTCCCTATGTGCGTACAGCTATGTATGTTTATAATCTTAGGAGTGTTTTTAAAAAATAACTACAGGATATTTTTGGAAATTATTCTACCTATCACTAGTATGAGCTCAAATAAATAAAGTCTCATTGTGATAATGTTCATAATATGGTTAGAGAATGTTTTAATGAAGCAAGAAATGATATAGATACCATAACCAAAGATATTAAGTATTAATTGTATAAGATTTTTACCAAGAATGATCTCAATTATCATTTTAAGTTATTTTCTGAAAAAATAATGATTCATATTGTCACTATGGACTTCATATAGAAAGTAAGTTAGTTGAAGAGTTTATACCCTTTTCTCAATCTATTCATAGAAGAAAATATAGACTTATTTCGTGAAATGGATCATGGTGGAAGGGTTATCACTTAGTTTGTGGAGATTATAGAACAATTATTCTACAATAAAAGGAAAAAAATCATTACACCTATATACATTCCCATTATTTCTTGAGTCTATTCTCTTATCTCAACACCCATTCAAACCACATGCATAGCACTTATTCCTTTCAGACTTACTCATATTGAATTTGTGATATTTGAGTCCAGTGGCATTTGGGAATGTCTTCAAGACTCTTTCACCTTCCTCTAAACCTCCTCCTTCACCAACTACTTTGGGAAAATGAAAAGACTCAGTTGATCCTACCACTATTCATGATGGGGATCCATCAGACTCATAATAGAATTTGATAGGAGGTTTTGTTTTTTTTTTGTATCTTTTGATGATGTACTTTACTTGACATTCATATTAAAGAAACATAATTAATCTTTAATAATTTTTTATTTTTATTTTATCTAATACATTTTTTTATTTACTATAACTTTTTACAATCCCAAAGGGGGAGAAAATACTATGTGTGGTGAAATAAATAATGTAAAATATGTATGCCTATGATTTTTTTGAACTTTATCTTTGTTGTAGATATGTTATTCTCAAAAGATCCAATATTTATTTTAAGATATCTCCTTTCTTTAAATCCATTGAACATGAATTTTATTTTTAAAAAAATTTTGAGATCATCAAAATTGGGTGATTTTTGTCTTAGTCTAATAAAATAATTGTTTTAATGTTCAAAAATCAAGTTAAGTATTTATTTACCTTTATATAAGTCTTAAATGATTATATATACCCATAAGTACTTCAATTAAGTATTTTGTTACCTTTGAATAAGATTTAGGGTACCCTTATGTTATCTTTTAAAACTTGGTTTTACCCTTATGAAAGTTTTTATCTACCTCTAAATAAGATTTACAAAATCTATTTTACCCATAAATAAGATTTTTTTTACCTTTATATAAGATTGAAAAAACTTATTTTACCATTACTCAAGAATTTTCTTACCTTTATGAAAGATCTAGAAAATCTATTTTACCTTCACTTATTTATTTTTTTACCCTTATACAGTATATAAAAATATTGGTTTACCCTTACACAATATTCCATTTACTATAACAAAAATGTTAGCTAACCATTACATATCATATGAAAAAGTTTTTTTTACTCCTATGTAAGTTTTATTGAAAAATTATCTAATTCAATTATGCTATAGTGAGTTCAACCTTGATACCGCAAGAAGATTCGATGCTACCTACAGGGTATATATGCTACTTCTAGTTGACACCTTCTAAATCCAGTGCAACTATACTGCAACTAGAAGGAATGTTCTACCACCAGAGTATGTGTGCCACCAGGTGTACAATCCTTCTACTACTAGTACAAGGATACTACTACTATTGCTAATTCAAAGTGTTCTTATTCTAATACAATTTTTATACTACAAACACTAGTTCAAATCACTCCACCTCTTGGATATGTTTTCTATAGTTAGTTCAGATCATGCTACCTCCAGTTCACTTCATCTACCGTCGGTTCAAGTTGCTACTACTAGTTGAAGATATGTTATCGTAATTGTCTGGAATAAAATTTAAATTAATTATTCCAATGGATAGTTTAAGTTTTTTAATGAAAGTTATATACACATGGATTTAAGAATTATTATTCATAAACAATTGCACATAGGAATTAAAGACAAATTCATACTTTCTAGAGATATTTCTAAGTTGAAGGATTTACACTATTTTATTATTATCCTACAATGGATAATTAGAGACTCCAAAAAGATATAAAGTCAGAGGATTCCCTCATGCAAAAGGGTTTTCTAACTAGACGGTTGATTTCTTTACTACTACTACTATCGACTGTCCATTTTTTAGTGTCTATTGAAACCATAAAAGATTGTAAAGTTCTTTATACAATACTCTATTTTTCACACAAAAACTGAATCCTTGAAATTAATGTTTGAAGTTTCTATGAGGAAAAATTTAAAGACAATATTAATGAATGAGAAGAACATTCTTGATCATATATTACATGATTGAAAAAATAAGAACTATAAAAAAAATTATACTATCTTTATTTATTCTTCTATATTTATTTACATTCGTGTTGTCTCTAATTTACTCTATATATTTAATAGCACAATCTATTGTATTATATTGGAGAGTGCTAGATACTTTCTCTTTTATTATTTTACATATTTTATCCCATGTATAAATATGGAATAGTCTATGTGTATCTTGTACTGCCAGTGTGCAGTTGTTGTTTGTAAAAACACGATCCAAGTTGTGGATCAAGTTTATTATTTGATAAATTTTTTAGCAGTGGGTGATTTTCAAGTGGAGAGGACTAGGTTTCGACTTGAGATTGAACCTCCTATTTTTAATCCTCGGTGTGTTAATTTTTTTGTTATTTTTTTTAGTTTTAAAAACTATTTAACAAAACAATACTCTATTATTTATCCTTAACTAGTTTTTTATAAACCATGTTTAATGAAATTAGAATTATTTAAAAATTTAATGTAATTTTGAAATTGTTTTAACATGGTTCTTATCATGACTTTGAGAAATCTTTCAAAAATGTAAAATTATATGTTTCTATTATTTTAGTTAACCAAGATATTTTATAAATAAATGGATTTTTTTGAATAGAAAATTTTAATTGGAAACTCAATTCACCCCCTCTTGATTTGTCCACTCTGACCAACAATTTTTGTTTCCGAATGAGGTTAAACAAAAAAATATTGTATTATATTACTCTTATAAATGGATGATATACTATTGGTGGGTCTAAATTTTCATTTTATTCAAAATTTGAAGGACGATATTTATGGAACGTTTGAGATGAAAAATATCGGTGAAGTGAATAATATCTTGGGAATGTGGAGTGAACATGATAGTAGGACTGTGATATTGGTTTTATCACATATTTATTATATCCAAAAGATCATTTATAGATTCAAAATGATTAGATTTAATCTAGTTTTAACTCCTCTCACTTGTCACTTCAAACTTACCAAAAAATAATCACAATGAAAGGAAGAATAAATAAAGTACATGAAAAATGTTACATATGATTTAGTATTCATAAGTTTGATGTATGATATGGCATGAACACATATAGATACTACTTATTTAGTGTGAGGGTTAAAACGGTTTATAAAAAATTAAGGTAAAGATCATTAGGAAGTTATAAAATGGATTATTCGGCATCTAAAAGGAACAAAAGGTACAAATATTTGTCTCAAATATATGTATCAATTACTCTGGTTTTTAAATTCAGACTTTGGGATGATTTTTTATTCTCAAAAGAGAACAATTAGATATGTTTTTCATTTTGGAATAAACATTATTAGTTGGATATCTAGTTTATAACTAGTGATTTCAATTTCCACAAAAGAAGAATAATATATGTATATAGAGGAAGCTAGGAAGAAGATAGTATAGTTGAGGTTTGTAGTTGTATAAATTGGATAATGTCAGGGGGAAGGGATTCTCAAATATGATAATTATATTTCAATCCATTTGGATAAGAATCCAATGTTTCATTTAATACCTAAACAAATTGAAATGAATTACCATTAAATATAGAAGATACTTGAATATAGATAGTTAGAGTTATAAAAGATAGTTGGAAAAAAAATTAGAATGAATTTTTATCAAAGTTTAGCTCCAAAAATATCGAGGAAACATCAAGAATTAGTCAGTATTGGGTGAATAGAAGAAGATAGAGAAGTATTTTATATAGTGAAAGAATATAGATGTTCTCTAAGATGAAGGTGGTGCTATGGTTTTACCTAAATCACTCTTTTTCTAGGATATTGTTAGGATTATGTGATGTCTACTTTATTTGATCAAATTCAGTCTACTAGAAGAAGTTTTTTTGGAATATATTTAGTTCATTGAAGTTAGGGAAGTAGTGATTTTCTTCCACATTTTTGGAAGGTGTGTTTTAAAAGGATGTTCTTTTGATGTCTTTTTTTCACCTAGTGGTAGTGTTACAGAAGTTTGGATAATACTTATATAATATGATAGATTTTTATTTTATTGTCAGCTGGTTTTTGGTTTACTAGAGGTGTTATGTTTTTAAATAGAAGGTTGGGGGATAACTTTGTGAAGCTATATTGCAATTAATTGTTATAGAGATCTATGCATCTCATTAGTCACAATTTATAATATTTTCTTTTCAGCGAATTGAAATTTTGTAGTGTTTCTCCCAAAGATGTAGGATTTTCAGTCTAAACAAAATAAATCCAAAGTGTTCTATCTTTCTTTCATTTAGTTTCACAACATGAATGTGTTAGGTGTGTTGGAGTGAAAATGGATGAAGTTGTTTCAAATCAATGTGTTGATTTGGGTGAATATATTTCTTCTAAGTTCCTAAGAACTAGATTTCTGAGAGTTCCATTTCAAAATATGATTTTGTGAAAGTGATTCTAGATTTATTACTTAAATCATTTATAAGGATAATGGGTAAATTATTAATAAGAACTATGATGTCCATAAATTTCATAAATTGGAACTTGACATCAGTGTGGTTCTCATCCTAGTCCTCTAAATATATAGGACTCAATAAAATCCATGAAACTTCAACTTCTAGTTTTCTAAAATTTATTTAGAACCTAATGTTCCATTCATCTCAACTTTCTTCCACCCAAGTAAATATTTCTTGAATTATATTAATGAAAACATACTCTCTTAATTTTATTCACTTCTTCTAAGTGGATCTCTCAAATTATTATTTTCATAAACAAAATCTTTCTCTTAATATACAGACCCAATCTTTAAATATTATATAATCTTGAGTTTTAAGTAAAGAATTCATTCTCTTATATTTGAGTATCATTTTGGTTTAGAGTTTTAGAGAATTTTTCCATCACCGTTACATAAATAAACATACATCACAAAGTGGAAAACCTGACCCAAAATATATTTTTCCCACAAAAAAAAAATTTTATTAAATAATTTTCATGACATTTCTTCAATAATTTCATCTTGACCTCATCCTTTTTCCTACTCATTCTTGTAATTACATAAATTATTAAATTAATATAAACTAATTTTCAAATTTAAATAAAAAATTGATATAATTAAAATTTAATATGAGTATGAGTCAAAATAATATCATACAATAAAATTTGGATAATTTTAGACTATGTGTTTTCCCTTATGTTTTGATTTTAACCCATTGTTAACCCTTTTTACACTTAACACAGTATCAAATTATTTTACACTAAAGTAGTCAAGAAAGTTATTATAAAAAGAAAAACATACCATAAATAGAAAATGGTTGATATTATAAACTATAAAACATTCAATTATCTAAAGATAATATTTTTAGTAATTTTAAATAATTTAATAAAACATTATTTATTATTTAATAACATAAATGTTAATTTGGGATCTATTCATTTAATTTGACTTTGAAAATAACAAGATAACAAATGATTTTGAATATATTACTTTAAAAGATCCCTAAAATGTTATATTTATCTAAATATTTCACGTAACACACTAATTAATTCAAATTATATCACTTTTAATATTTGTAAAATCATTTATATTATTTTTCTATTAATTGAATAAATACAGTGTCGACATTGCATAAAAATTTAAGGAAATTATTTCATCACTAAAAATTATAAATAAATTACCACGATAAAAAAAATCTATATTTTAAATTAATATTTATTATAGAACATAAGTTGTTTTTTATCCCGATCACACAATATTATAGATATTAAAAGAATGAAAGTGACATTTTTGATATTATCTTTTAATTAAGTTTTATAAGGGTAAAAGTCAAATAAATATGTCCCCAAGTTGCCATAATTTTTAATCATGGATAAAAATAGAAAAACTAAACTCATCCAAATTGATAAAGGAAAATTTTAAGGTTATTTTTTAGTCATTATCAGATTATTTTTAACCTTAATTACCCCATTTACCTTTACCATGGTCACAAAAATTTACTAAGGGCACTATTCATAATGAACAAACATAAAAGGGACCTATTTACCAAATTTGGACTGCCTATTTACAAATATGTAATTCAATTTTAGAACTAAATTAACTGAAGTGGAAGAATTTAATTTAAAATTAAACCTTCAAAACATAATAAAAAGTAGTTTTTTAGAAAAATGCATTTCTAAATATAAAAAATGTTTTTATAAAAACTTCAAGTATAAAATTCTTTGCAAATAAAATAATTGGATTATTTAAAAAATTAAATAACTAATTTTTAAAACTAATCCATAATATTATTTAACTTTGTGAATACTTTAAATGAAAATATAGTTTTCAATAAAAAACAATATTTTTCACGATCCATTGAAAAATCATACTTTTTAGAAAATTCTAAAAAACTCATCCAAAGATAATTTTTATATGTTGGTTTCAAAAATGATATCCTTTTATCAAATAAAATTTATTAATGTTCTATAAATAAATTATAATATTCTCTCATAAAATGTAACAAAATAATTTTTTGAAGAGAATATATTTTTAAGCATAAAATAATCTTACTAAAATTGAGTTCTTATTTCCTAAGAATTAATTATTAAATTTTTATTAAAAAGGATATTTATGGATATTTCATAATTTGGTTATTCCTATTAAAATATTAAAATTTAATGACTAAGTTATAATGATCATAATAAAATAATAATATTTCATGATTCATTTAAACTTGGTGTTGTGTGTTGTATAGGCTATTGAACATAAACCTATTTTTAAAATCTTAGGGTGTTACATTATCCCCCCTTTAATAAATTGAATAATTTCAATTTGAACTTGATCTCAGTAAACAACGTTTTGACATTTGAAAATACCTTTTTTGAATTCCCACATCATAAAAAGGGATAATAAAACTTCCTCTTTAAAAGAGTAAAAGGGAAATACGAAGTTCATATGAAATAATGATTAACTATGTTTCCAAATTTGATAAAATTAGTGGAATCTTAAAATATTGACCTCGATTAAAAGCATAATGTCCATATAGTTATGTAGAGTGATATAGATCACCGATAAGAAGAAAGTGAATGATCATGATAAAGTAAATGAACACAAAAACAAAAAACATAAGAGGTATGAAAAAGATCATCCATTCATTAGAAATGAAGGCAATAGGATAATTTTTTTTTCAAGATCCTTTTACAAGGTTTAAGGAAATAATTTTCCATCTAGATTAAGCATATAAGTAAATATAATTACTGAAAATGTATAATTTTATCCTTTAATCAATTTCCACCACTATCTCATATTTTTCTCTAAATAATGAGTATTTAAGATGATTGTTTCATTCCCAAAGCACTAAAACCAACTTTCAATGGATAATATAACCCGCTAATGGATAACATGCTATTATTAATCTATTTACACATTAACCAAAATCATAATGGTTAGAATAAGGTGAGATAATTCCCAAAATGAATAAAGCTACATATGAATAAATACAACATTAATCTTCAAAGACTTAATAATAACACCCAAATTTCAATTTAGATCATTCGATAAATAACTATCTTTAAAATTATTCAAAATATTCTTGAGTAAGATTAATACCCAAATATTATAATTATTTTTTCAAACATTCATCCAAAATAAATTTAACATTTATACCTAAATAACATCAATAAATTTAAAAGTCTCATACAAAAAATTTATATTACATAGTTATATAATCTCAAAGATATTCTAATTATTTCCATAAATTATCCAAATCACCATAAAGCCACATTAAAATCATAATGCTTCCAAAAAATAATTTAACCTTTATTATTCAAATAAAATCCCATCTTATTTTAAAATATATCCATTTACCTTAATCATATAAGGTTCCCAAGATATTGAACTTATTTAGAAATAATATAAATCACTTAATTAACATATCAATTTTAAATCCCATGGTTATCTATACAATAAAACATATGTTCTCAAAATTAACTTATAAAAAATAATGTCATACTAACCAGTACATAATATAGACTAGTAGTAGGAACTACACCCTTATTTCACTTCAGTTATGGTTTCAAACCCCATGAACTCTCTGGATGTGATGAGTTATCCTTTTAATAAAAATATATTAATATAATTCCTATAACATTCCCAAAAACATGATGGAAATCCTAAAAAATATCATTAAAAATCAATTCATTTTTATTAACCTTTAAGGTTTTAAATACAACTTACTTTTCCAAAAAATAAAATTACCATAATTTACTATTATTTTATTAACAACAATCACATATTAACCCAATTTTTTATTTATCCCTTTATCATATTCTCTTATATTAATGTCTCCAAAAATTATCACATTTTCACTGCACCACTTTTCAATGATATCCACTTCATCTAACATATGTTTCCCAATTCTGAAAACAAAATTTACTATAGAATATTTCTTTAGTGTTTCATGATTCTCATAATAATTAGAATATATCATAATATCATTGAAAAAAACATCCTTCATTCAACATCATTCTTAAAAATATAACAATGATTTTTCATATTAACCCTTAATACATTATTCCTACAAATAAAAGAGATAAAATATGTCCTTATAATTCATCAATATCAACTCAATCATGTTTCTTACTTAGAACATAATAAACTAATTCATACAATAAATTCAGATATCCGAGTCTTCTTTTATGTTGTTGATATCCCATTTATCTTCCCGCATGAACTCCATATATCTAGAAAAAAATTCAAGTCCTCGGTGTTATTTACATTTATAAATTATATGGATGAGTTGATATTTTAAAATAAAATAAAAGAAACACCATGATTCATATAAAGTTTAGAGAAATGAAGAGGTTTTGGATAGATAAAAGAGTTTTATATAGGTGATTTGAATGTTAAAAAATATTTGAAAATATTTTGAGTTTGATTTTTTCAATGAGAGTAATGATTAAATCATTTGGAAGGAATAATATGGTTATGTTATATCATTTTACTTTGATATTGATAAATGAACTTTAATCTGCAGAAAAGAACACCTTTAAAACATGAAATAAATTATTGTATTTTAAAATGAAAATAGTTTTTGTAAAGTGGATACCCATAAAAAATCTATAATACTTTAACCTTAGAATAATTTATACCAAGTTTGATTATAATTCTAAATCCAATATAAAAAAATAGAAATATTTCTACTTGACATAAATACCCCTAATATTATATGAGACTGCCAACTTATAATTTCAAACCATTATATTAACCCTTGATGTGTTGTAAATCTTTTAATTATAGACTTATAATAATATCTTAATCTCTAAAGTTATCTAAACATTTCATCTAATACCAACTATAAGTACTTGATCCTTAAACATTACATAATCTTGAGTTCTAAGTCAAGAATTTTTTCTCTTACATTTTAGTATATTTATGGTTTAGAGTTTTAGGGAATTATACCACCACCCTTACATAAATAAAGATTACATCACAAAGTGGAAACTTATATCTAGTATCCATTTTCCCCCAAATCAAATCATTAATGATATAAAAAGTATTTTTCCATGAAATATCTTCACAAATTTCATCTTGAACTCATTCTTGTCCCAAATCATCCTTAAAACATCATAAAAAAAATTTAAATATGGGATGAGGACAAAAATATCATTAAGGGTCATGTAAAATAAAGAAATAAACTTGTTTGTCTATGAATGTTTATAAATATTTTCCATTTTCAAAATAAACTATGGGTCAAAATAAATATTTTATTACCCAAGAAATGAACTTATCTACCCAAATATTTTAATAAAACATTTCATAATAAATATTAAATAAAAAATAAAATCATAAAGTATTATTTCTAATCATAAAAAAATCCATGAGATTTTTTTTAAATTTATATTTTTCACCCTCAAAAAGTATCAAACACTTTTATTTAAACTTAAGCTCATTATCTTACCTTAAAATGTCATTATATTTTCATATAAACTATAGAAAGAATAAATAAACTATGTATGTAAATTGAGGCATTATTTTAATATCACTATTACATATGTAATAACCTTCATTGTTATAAATGAAATAATATTCATGGTTAAAATTGGAATAAACTACACAGTTACAACTAGAATAACCTTTATGATCTAATTCAAAAACAAATATTACCCAATGAATTAGAGGGAAACCAATGACACACCCATTATTGGTTTATAATAGAAACACCTGCCATCATAAATAATTACCAGTAACCATAACATAATCATAACACATAAAATATTTCAAAGTTTCAACATTATATTCATAAAAAAATTATTTACACCTATATGAATTTTTTTTTCGGATACTGAAGTTTCCATTCCATTTAAAAAACTTTTTAAAAATACTCAGAAAAAAGGGAAAATGGTTTTTTTTCAATGAAACATGAAATATTATAATGGAATACAAATATCAAATAACAGTTATGGTGGCAGGAAAACCTGTTGACCCCATATATGTTAAAATAGATCATTATTTTTGTCTTATTATAAAAAAATAATTTAAAACATATAAAAAAATTAATTTTGAAAACCTTTAAAGGAAATTAAAAAGTGAAATAAAGTTTCATTTATAATTATTTTATTTCCAAATAGATACATTCATAAAATAATTTTAATAATACGAACATAGAAGAAAAATATTTAGAAAAATAATCATTAAAACATTTAAAATCAGGATTTTAAGGTAATGTTTCCCTTACCTAGAGTCTGAATCATCACATACATTCCTTATTATCCTGAATAATAAAATTATGTTAATTATTTACTTAAGAAACATTTTCAAATTTATTATTCCTTTTACCATGTTATAATCAATTACTATATCAATTAAGTTTACATCAGGCATTTTGATGACATTCTACTCATATGACCAAAATGAATTTGGTAGGTTAAATGTTGTTAAATGGGTAATTATTCCATCCTATAAATAGTAATAATAATATAAAAAATAATCATTTTTATATATTATTTATAATTTTAAAACAAAATTTTATATATGGTTATGAAAAATGAACTATGTTACAATCATGGAGATGATAGGTTTTACGTACGCATGATTAACACTTCCGGTTTTCAAAAATCATGATGGAAATATGGTAAGTGTTTTTTTATTTTTATGTAATTAAAATTATATGATAGATATAATATTATCTCTTTAAATAAACTCATATATATCATCTATATGATGCAGCGATGAAAAATGAATAACATTGATTTGTAGAGGTGGTAGTCCACATATACGAATAAATGACGTTATCATTTTTCAATGAATGGGAAGGTGATAAAGTAGATGATATATTATATTTAAATCATGATAAAAATATCATTAATATAATATATATACATTAAATCCATCATTATATCAAATCATGAGAGGAGGTGATGGAAAATGAATTAGATCGGTTCGCGAGAGGGTAGTCCTCCAAATACATAAATAATGGTTTTGTTTCCCATTTAACGGAAGAAAGAGATGGATATTGGTTATGATACTAAAATAATAAAATATAATTATATTGGAGATATTGGTGTTATTATATTAGTATGGTTGAGGAATACTAAAAATAGGTGGAAGAATAAATAAAACTAAAACATTTGGTTAAAAGCTATATGTATTCTTCAGACAATCTCTATTTCATTACAGCTTATCCATCTAAGGTTGGTATTATACCTAATAAAACACCTCTAGAATTATGGGATAAATTATAAGAAGGTATCTGGGAAGTTATTTTCTGTAAAAAAATATTTTTAAGTGTGAATAAAGGAAGAGAGGTGTTTCCCTTTTATAAGAGAGGGGATGTTCATTCTTGGAATTACGTAAAGTATTAAATTAATATAAATATATTTTTATATTAAAATGGAAAAATTGATATAATTAGAATATAGTATGAGTACGAGTTAAAAAAATCTCATAAAATAAAATTTGGAAAAGTTTATACTATGTTTTTACCCTTATATTTTGGTTTTAACCCCCCATTTACCCTTTTGACACTTACCACGATATCAAAGTTTTTTAAAATATAAGTTTTCCAAAAAGTTTCTATAAAAGGATAAATGACCCATAAATGGACCATGGTTGATATTAGCAACCATATATTATTCAATTGGTTTACTATAATATTTTTAGTAATTTTAAATCATTTAATAAAATATTATTTATTATTTAATATCATTAATGTCAATTTTGAAACTAATAATTTAATTTGACTTTGAAAACCACATGAGGGAAAATGAATTTGAATATAATAATTTGAAAAATACCTTCCATATTATATGTATCTAAAAAATTAGTGGAACATAATAAGTCACTCAAATTATATTAATTTTAAAATTTTTAAAATAATTTATTTTATTTTTCTATTAATTGAATAAATATTGTGTGAACATTGCATAAGAATTTAAAATAAATATTTCATAATTAAAATTTATAAATAAATTAACATGGTAAAAAACAATTATATTTCAAATGACTATTTATAATGGAACCTAAGTTGTTTTTATCCGTGTCACAAAATATTATTTTTATTAAAAGCAAGAAATTGACATTTTTGACCTTATCTTTTACTTAAATATTATAAGGGTAAAAATCAAAGAATATGGAACCAAGTTGAAATTTTTTCAAAAAATAGATGGAAATGGACAATATAAACCCATAAAATAAGATAAATTCAAGTTTTAGTGTAATTTTTTAGTACTTATAATATTATTTGTAACCTTAATTACCTAATTTACCTTTACCGTGGTGACAAAAATTTACTAAGGTTACTAATCATAATGGAAAAAATAAAAGGGATATATTTAAAAAATGTTGATATACTAATTCAAAATATGTAATTCATTTTAAAAGATTCAATTCATATAATTGGAATAATTTAATTTAAAATTAAATCCATAAAACGTGATGAAAATAAGTTTTAAAAAAAAATGTATTTTTAAGTATAAAAATGTTTTTATACTAAATTCAAGTATAAAATCCATTAAAAATACTATAATTGGATTACTTTCAATCAAAATTAACCAATTGAATATTAAAAATAATCAAAAAGATAATTTTACTTTGTAAATACTTTAATAGAAAACACAATTTTCAATAAAAATTATTATTTTCACTATTCATTGAAAAACAACCTTTTTAGAAAATTATTAAAAAATTATTATAAGATAATTTTGATATGATGATTTCAAAAATGATATCATTTTTTTAAAAATACAATTTCTAAATGTTCTAGAAATTAATTATAATATTCTCTCATAAAAAGCAATAAAAATAATTTTTTTTTGAAGAAAACATATTTTGAAGTATGGAATAACCTTATTAAAAATTGAGTTCTTATTTTAAAAATAATTAATCAGTACATTTTTATCTGGTAGGATATATATATATGTATATGTATATATATATATATACCATAATGTGGTTATTCTTATTTATATCCTCTTATTCTACGACTAGGTTATAATTCTGATAATAAAATAATAATATGTTACAGTTTGTTTAAGCTCGGTGTTGCCTGTCATATACGCTATTGAACATAGTCTTATTTTTAAAATCCTAGGGTGTTATAATGGATGACATTAGCCATTTTTATAGGCTCAACCTTCCATATAATTTTGGTGATTTGAAATATTTGAACTTCAAGATTCAATTTTGAATGCCTTTAATAAATCTTCTAAAATCTCTTAGTCAACTCAAATATCCACAAAATCTGACATTAACTCAATTTTAAAATTTTCCAAAAAACATTAATAAAATCATTAAATTCATTTCTTGAATGTTTTAATTGGAATTCATATCTCAAAATCATCATAATAAATATTTTCTAGTGCTTTAACATTTGTGATTTTCACTTTTCATTAATTATTATGGTCTCAATATTGTTGTATACAAACCACTCGTGCTTTTAATTTGGATTGAACCCACTACTGACTAGGAACATTTCTACATGAATTTTAATCTCATATAAATTTTCCATGGTGTCTAATTTATATATTCCTAGTATAAAAACACTTAATTTTCTTGAAACTCTAACACTCTATGCTCCTGTAAGTTCACTATTCTATCCTATGAACCACACTACTTCTTGTGCACAAAAAATTATGCTTCTGAAGATCAAAAATCAATATATCAACTTATTATACACTCATTACATTTGGAATACTTTTTCACTTATCTTCACTTTTAGTTTATTAAGCCACTATCTATTGACTTTATACAATCAATAGTATGCGATGTTGCACTTTTTCCGATTCTCAGACATGACATGAAGCCCAAAGGCCTTTATTTATTTTTGGATAATCACCTTTTAAGATGGATTGTGGTGGAACCTTACATAGAACATAGGCCCAGTGAAAAAAGACCCAATACATAACCTGAAGGCCTAAAGACCTAATATATAAAAAACCCCCATGCTATATGTTGCTTCATAATATTCCAAAGTTCTATAACCTTTCAAGGATGATAGGATAGAATTTAACCATGTAGAGCTTCATGGTGATTAGTACCAATGGAGAAATCCATACCCTCTTATCATTCCCAATTTTATTAGCCTGGTGGTGGGTGATTCCATGCTCTAAATTCCTCATCTCAGGCCTACACTTAATTATATGATCTTTCCTAAATCTCAATGCAGTGATAAGCCTATGTGGTGTCATGTGCCTCTTCTGCCTGCCAACTGAGCCATTCCCTTGACCTGCCAACAACCACCACCTTGTCTTCCAACAGTTGTAACCCTCCCCCACTGAGATCTCCGCTATTGACATCAATGGACCTACCCTTGACATTGACCCACCAATCCATCAATGCCAAAGATCCCATCATCAGTCATGCCCAGCGGTGTCAACATTTCCTGCCAAGACCCCTGAACTATCGTGCCACTACAACTACTCCCTATCACCTGAGGTTTATAGTTACCACCATCCAATAACCGTGTCCCTTTTCCTCAACCAAACATTAATGAAAACTCAAATAAATGGGGTGGACATGATTTAATCTTGGGATTGATGCATTATTACAAGGTTCCTTTGACCCTAGGACAAAACCCAAATACCTAATGCTTGAGATTCATTTATAGATTCATGTATGCTTGAAAATTTTAGCTTCTATCAAACTCAACATGTCCTTTAATTCACATTTTTTTTCAAACTCATAAATAGTATTCATATTTTATCTTCCGTTGTCAAATGCACACACATTTTCTAGTAGTTTTCAACCTCAAACAACTTTTGTACTTCATTGTTCATGTTCCCATATTCCGCTACCTTTAATATCATTTATTAAACTTTCAATGTCCTAAAAGATAACTTATTATTGTGGTATAAACATCCCATTTTATTTATGTGAATAGTTTTTCACAAGCCCACTATATATGGTACTATGTTCTTCTTTTCACAACAATACATGAAAAATATCACTCTTTGTTCTTTTCTTCCAGAAATAAAATAGGAAAACATAAATCACTTCATGAAAATATATTTCATGTCCTTATTTATACAGAATAATTGTGTTACTTATAGTATGTGAGTTATTCTTCCTCAAGCATCCTCAATATTTATATTCTTGACATATCAACATCTATGCATTTATCTTTTGGAAATCTCATATTCTCATATCATTCATGACTTTTAGCTTGTGTAAAATGACCACAAAACAGACCTTCCTATAGATTTTTTCATTAGATATTATCTACAATTTTCCTTAATTGAAATTCATTCCCTCATTCTGATTAAATAATATATCAACTTGTCTTCATCACCACATTCTTTTCACATCGTGGACTATACTACTAGAACATTTAATTCTTTCGGTCTTCTCTTCATACCAATTTTAGACTTTCACTGGATTTTCATGTCGGTCACTCAAACATGAATTTCCATTCATTTATAAACATAATTACTCATCCAATATAACATAAAAATATAAATTATAGAAATAAGTAGTTTTGGAAACTATTTACCAATCTACTAATGAAATTTGGGGGGGGGGTCTAGCATTGAAGGGTGGGTACTGTCCGAGACAACACCCTCTTTAGAAATGTTCTTAAGAAGTCATTTTCCAAGATAATGCCTTATTTATTATATTACTCAAGAAGGTAATATCCCAAAAAACACATATCCTTCTATTTTTTTGTTATATATATATATATAAATAATAACATTAAACTCTGTTTAACTGTTTCTATATTTGGTATTACTATAATAAAATTATTCTAAAAATATTATATTTTGAAAAATATATTTTTTTTCAGGAAAAGTCTGTGAATATATCTAGTAATATTTTCGAGACCAGACACTAAGATGACATGTGATTCTGAGGCTCGATGATCCTACAATTGATGTTTGAAACATATTAAATATATTAATTTCATGCATATGTTTTTTTTCTCAAAATGTGTATTAAAACTCAAATGTGGAATCAAATAATAAATCTAAGGCCACTGTTGAGTTTAGAGAATGGGTTTTACCATAGGTGTGATGTATACTTGGAGCGTGTCATTCTTTCAGGTTGAGAATAGTCATGAGAGGATTAGTAAATAAATAAAATAATTTATTTATTTTATTTAATTTTCTTCTCCATAACCTAATGTGTTCTATAAATACATTTCTATGAAAAAAATCCCAAAGTGAGCTACATAAACCTTGATATTTAAGAGAGAGCGTTGGAGGATCGTTCTCGGATGAACAAAAACCAGATCGTAGATCATTGATCATTGTGAAATAGAATTCAAGGATCTCACCAACGACAATGATGTATATTCATTCATCATCATCAATCAATCCATATTGATGTAGGAAATTATTTCATGTGGATTTATCCCCATTTTATTTTTACTATAATGAACATAAATTAATAAACTAGTGAATAGATTCATGGATCAACCGTATTGCAGGTACGGGTTAGATATTATTCTAGATTAGGGATTTATATTTTGATTATTTATATTTATTTTTTCATTATTATAATATAAATTAACTGAGGCTAACATGAATATAGGATGGGGTTTATTCTTCATGTTTGTGTTTTGTGCATTTCTTCCCCTCTTCTTCTCACATTCATCACGAGAAATTACTTTGGTATATGGTTCGATGAATACCCATTATTTGATTGTTTAATAACCATTTTTTAGTGAAAAAAATCAATACCATGGGTATGAATGTGATCGAGGTTGTGATTTTAGGGCATGACGATGACAGATGATCGATTGGTTCTGATTTGGGTGTACCCATTGCGGGTTTTGGACATGTGGCAGTGGCGTAGCTCGATGAAAGAATATCTCAATCGAGTTTGGTGACTGGATATCAGTGAGTTGGTGACAAATAGGTATGACTAGGCTATATACACCACCTCTAGAGAGTTAGGCAATGGATATCATGGAAAGCGGTGATGGGAGAGGCAACTGCATGAATATTTGTGAGTTCTGGAAAATACTGATATACATAGTGTGTAATATAGTAATACACACCATGTGGGGCCCTAGATGTGGAACCATGGTTTCCATGGAGGAGATAAGTAACACACAACATGTGACAAGTTTCAAATGGTGTTTGACCTGACCTAGATACTGAGCATATACTCTGGTAATATATAAGTAGACACACAACTAGACACACGACCAAGCTAGGAGTACATGCTAAGAGTTGTGTACTTGGACAAGACTAAGTACACATGAAAGAACAGGTGTACACAAACATAGACATGGTAATAGGTCATGATAAATGGGTATAAAAAGTTTTGAAGAGGCATTCCATGTAATTATAATACATGTTTGTAATTTTTAAAATATTTCTTGGATCCCTTTTTCCCTTTATCTTGGAAAAGTTTCATTTGGGTTCATTCAATTGATTCATTTCCCTAAGGGTTTTTATGGAATTTATTCCTATTCATAGGATGGTGATACCATATTAGGAACATTAGTCTCAAATAAAGTTGTTGGAATCCCCCCATGAGGCTCAGAACGAGATCATCTATCATCATTATTTTCCCTAGGTGGGGTTATCTGAATCTTCATGACCAATACTACACAGGAATTGATCTCCTACTTAGTGGGTTAATCCATATTGGGTTATTGGTATACCCTATAGACCTAGGTGTGATACCCATCTATGTATAAATAACTTTATACTTCTAATGTGTACTTCTTATAGCGAGTCCCAATGATCACGACATGTTGAATGGATACTATTTGTGTTATCTAACTCATGGAGTGTTTCCTATCAGATGAGTGTTATATAGAAACTTTGAGAAGGAATCCTAGGCTAGAAATACTATTACGACCTTACCTTGAGACATTGTGTCTTCTATGAGAATATCTAGATATTATTGTAATGTATTCAATTAGCATATCCCTGTGATGATCTGACCATTATTTTGATTCTTTATACTTAGTGATTTTGGGGTGTCCTACTGGGTATTTCAATAATTACCCCTTTATGCACTCTATCTACATGTATCGTGTCTTATACAGATGATCATCCATTCAACGAGGTTCTCAATGGATGAGGAGTATATGGAGATTATATTTGGTCTATATTGACCATGGTTCATATTAGGAGTAAAATTTTAATATAGGCCCCTCTTTCTATCAGGTTGGAATTATTTATAGTTTTTGGTGGTCTCATACATTCCCATTATCGATTTCTAGAATTTTTATACTCTATTTTTGTAACATCCCTGATCCGGGTGCCACTCAACGGGTTCCCCGAACCCGGTTGGTCACAAGACCTCAAGCGCATTTCCCCAAACGCCAGAGGATGCTGACTAGCAGCGAGGGCCCAGGTCTGATAGTGGGAAAACTATGCCCTCAATTGTCAAAGTGTAGCACAATGGAATAAAATATACAACATACAACAACAATGGAAGTAATAAACCATAAACATTTAAAATAAACAACTACAGTAAAATATAACCAACCAGTTATATAGATATAATGCAACATGTCTCAAGTTCTAAGAAAATAGCTAGAACATGTTACACAATAGTACAACACAATATAGAGTACAACAAAGCAAAACAAAACAGCCGGTAGTATCACGAGCCTAAGCTCGGTCCCATGCTCCCCTACTCCTCAGCAACAATCATGTACCTGTATAGGGACCCTTTCCCTTATCCACACCTGTAGAAATATAATCTGTTTGGGATAAAGACATGACCCAAACAGGGTGTGAGAAATAAATCCCAGTAGGCACCCACGAAAGGCCCATGCTCAACTGTGTGTAAACATGCAATGGCAGTGTGCAATAGTAACAAGAAATAAACTAAGGAGTAATAAAAAGTAACTAACTTAACCAGTTTTATTTTCCATTTTAATATTCAATTTATCCATTTAATATAATAAAACACCACAGTGAATTTTTAACTAAACAATCAGTGTCCTCAGACACGCAAACCCTTACCCTCAGGTAATCAGAATCCAACCCGTAGGTAATTTCCCTCAGGCGTAACAGATATTTCCCTCAGGCATACGAAGTGTCGCCCTCAGGCACAGAAGTCACTGCCCTCAGGCATACGAAAGGTTTCCCTTAGGCGAAATAGAACGTTGCCTTCGGGTTAATACAGTCATGCCCTCAGGCTATAGTAAAACACCACCCTCAAGCACAAGTAACCGAGCTGAGCCCAAAGCATAAACATGCAATTAAAAAACAATTCCTCTCAAGGAAAAAGTAATGCTAAATATAACACGGTATACCCTCGGTTATTCTGACCAAACTACTAAACAGAGAAACGCACCCCCAGGGTGGTCCTGGATCCAAGAAATGATCCCAAACAACAGTTTTACAATTTCATTAAATTACCTATACAATTATAGGTATTTAAACAGCCAAGACCTCAGCCATATGACACCCCAACATGGGTTTGTAGCACAACAGTACACAAAACACACAACAGTTGGAAATTTAAACACTAAGACACCTACCTTAAACACCAACGAACGGTATATGTGAACGTCGATTCCAGAAACGCCCAAAGACGATGTAGATATGGGTTAGAATAAATCCCGTTCAAATGTAAATAACTTTTCCTTGGGAAATAATTGGTAAGAATTGCTTAAGGAGAGGTGAGTGCTTACTCGTGCGGTTCTAACGAGATCATCGACAGAAGAATCTGATTCCCGACGTGCGCTCGGCGGATCTCCAAAGCTCCGACCTCCTCTCTTACTCCAAAACAAACCCAAATGGCTCCTCTTCCAAATGAGGAGGATACTGCCCGTTTTAAGCAAAAAAAAAAACAAACTACACGGCGTGTACTTTTCTCATTTAACTGTTTCTATGGTGGCACCGCCAAACTGTTCATCCGTCGACATGAGTACACGGTGTGTATTCCTGACTACATGGCGTGCACTGTCACGCAGCTGGTGGCTACTTCCACCGCCTTATTATTTGCCTGCCGACTGACTACATAATGTGTAAATACCACTACACGGCGTGTAGTTGGTTTTTACACCCTTCGTCACTGACATGGCTACACACCCTGTGTACTCATCCCACACGGCCAAAGTACACGACATGTGGAATAGTACACAGCGTGTAGTCCCAAATTTTAGGATTTTCCCCCTTTCCCTTATTTTCTCAAAAACACTTAAGGAAAAGAGAAAAGAAGAAACCCATCCCTCAAAAATAAGAACAGGGTTCTTACAAACTTCCCCCCTTAAAGCAATTCGTCCCCGAATTTCCCTTCCAAGGGTGGCGAAGATAATGCTCAGAACAGCTCTAGCCACTGAGCACGTACATCGGTCTCCCGCTCCCAGGTTTCATCCTGCACTTGGCCATACTGCCATAGCACCCGTACGAGAGGAACTGACCGACCTCAGAGAACCTTCATGCTCCTATCAACAATACGAATCAGATTCTCCTCAAAGGACACATCTAATTCAAGCTCAACCTCCTTGGGCTGAAAGAAGTGAGACGATTCTGAATGATAGCGGTGCAACTGAGATACATGGAAGACGTCATGCATGGCTCGGTACCTCTGTGGTAACTGTAACCGATAAGCAACCAGCCCGACTCTCTCCAGAATCTCAAATGGCCCCACATACCTCGGTGAAAGTTTACCCTGTCTCCTGATCCGCCTGTGTCCCAACCTTGGAAAAACACGCAAGAAAACACGATCCCTGACCATGAACTCCAAGGGTCGTCTACGACGATCAGCATAAGATTTATGACGAGACTGTTCGGTAGCCATCCGCTTCTGAATCAACCGGACCTGCTCAGAAGTCTCCTGCACGAGACATGGTCCTAGTAAAGATGCCTCACCTGCCTCTAACTAGCACAAGGGTGATCAAAATGGCCTACCATATAAAGCCTCGTAAGGTGTTATCTCAATAGTTTCCTAGAAACTATAATTGTAGGCAAACTCGACTAGGGGTATGTGCTTCTCCCAAGAGCCCCCAAAGTCTAGGATGCATGCACGCAGCATGTCCTATAGCACCTATATCGTACGCTCTGACTGGACATCGGTCTGAGGGTGGTAAGCTGTTCTTAGAAGCACCTGTATACCCAGTGCCCTCTGAAAACCCTGCTAGAAACGAGATGTAAAACAGGCGTCCCTATCTGAAACGATAGAACGAGGGACCCCATGAAGACGTACGATCTCTCAGATATACAGCTTTCTGATCTCGTCAACACTGAAGGTCTCCTTGATCGGCAAAAAGTGAGCTACCTTCGTGAGTCTGTCCACAACAACCCACACAACATCATTGCCTCAAGGTGACCTCGGCAACCCAGTCACGAAGTCCATCACGACATCATCCCATTTCCACTCCGGAATGGGTAACTGCTATAACAGTTCGGCTGGCCTCTGATGTTCCTCCTTCACCTACTGATAGGTGGAACACCTCGTAACAAAACCAGCTATCTCTCTCTTCATACCCGGCCACTAGCACTGACGTCTCAAGTCACGGTACATCTTGGTAACCTCGGGATGAACTACCAAAGATGAAACATGAAACTCCCACATCAACTCCTCACGTATATCCCCTAGAACCCACACTCATCCATGGAAATGTAGTACCTCATCATCGCCTATCGTTTATCCAGGAGGAGGGTCCTCACTAGCCACCGACTCCCATATAAATAGGCCTTCTAAATCAGATAGTTGTCTCATCCTCAATCTATCCCAGATGGTAGAAGTCGTAGCTAAGGAAGAAAGGTAGGTCTACCCCTGACTTTCGTGCACCTCCAAATGAATCTTAGAGAACAAAGCCATTAGCTTCCACTTGCCACTGGCCTCCTGTACCGCCTGTATCTGAGTCCTCCTGCTCAGTGCATCAGCTATGACATTACCTTTACCAGGTGTATAGGCAAGATCAAAATTGAAGGACAGAAGGAATTTGACCCACCTTTGTTGTCTCAGGTTCAAGTCACGCTGAGTAAAAATATACTTGAGACTTTTGTGGTCGGTGAAAACCACAAAATTCTCTCCCAAGAGATAATGTCTCCAACAGCGAAACACATGCACAACTGCAGCCAAATCGAGATCATGCGTCGGGTAATTCCATTCATGTGTCCTCAATTACCGAGAACCGTATGCAACAACTTGATCACCCTACATCAACACTGCTCCCAATACAATACCTAATGCATCACAATAAACGGTATAAATATTTCCCTACACTGGGAGTATTAGGATTGGTGCTGATGTCAACCTTCCTTTCAGGTCCTGAAAGGCTGTCTCGCAAGATTCTGACCAAACGAACTTCACACCATTCTTAGTCAGACCAGTCAACGGTGCTGCTAAGCGGGAGAAGTCTTGTATGAAGCGTCTGTAGTAACCAGCCAGCCCCAAGAAACACCATATCTCAAACACGTTTTTAGACTGTTCCCATGAAACTACTGCTCTCACCTTCTCTGGGTCCATAGAAACTCCTGCCTCTGAGATGATATGACCAAGGAAGTGAATCTGGTTCATCCAAAATTGGTACTTTGAGAGCTTAGCATATAGCCGATGCTCCCTCAGTGTATTCAATACGATCTCAAGATGGGTGGTGTGGTCGTGTCGAGTGTGAGATTACACCAAGATGTCACCCACGAATACTACCAAAAAAGAATCCATATAAGGATGGAACACACAATTCATCAGAGCCATGAAAACCGCTGGCGTGTTCGTGATTCCGAATGGCATAACCAAGTACTCGTACATACCATATCTGCTCTGAAAGTCTGTAAGCGGTATGTCCAATGGTCTCACGTGTAGCTGATGATATCCTGATCTCAGGTCATTCTTCGAGAACACTCATTCTCCATGAAGTTGATCAAAAAGATCATAAATCCTTGGCAAGGGATATCGGTTCTTAACCATCAACTAGTTCAACTTCCGATAATCCAAATAGAGTCTGAGGGTACCGTCCGCTTTTTTCGCAAAAAGGACCGGCGAACCCCAAGGAGAAGTATTGGGTCGGATAAAACCCTTTACCTGTAACTCCTCTAACTACCTCTTTAGCTCCTGTAACTATGGTGTAGCCATCATATAAGGAGGAATGGACACCAGTGCTACTCCTGGTACAAGCTCAATAGAGAAATCCACCTCTCACTCTGGAGGTAGACCTAAAAAGTCATCTGGGAAGATATCCCTGAAACGATCAACCACTGGATGGAAATCCGCCTGACAAGTCCCTTGATCATCCAGATATAAACTCACAATCTGGGCTATGACTCCACCTCTCCCACGATGCTCTGGTCCAGCTCGACTCGCCTGAAAATCCCATTCACCCTTGTATAGAAACTCTCCGCCCTCTGGTGACGTGAAAATCACCCTACAATGATAAAAATCTACAAAGGCTCAGAAGGGAACCAACCAGTCCATCCTGAGAATGACGTCATAAGCTGTCATCTCTAAGACATATAGGTCCCAAAGAAAGTGACACCCTCCAACCTCAAGGGTGCACTCCTTTCACTGACGCACACATGTCATTCTAGTTCCCAACGACGTGTCTAGCGTCATAACAACATAAGAATAAGAAACACAGAGCCCAAGGCTCTCCACAACGGGCATAGATATGAAACTATGTGTAGCACCCATATCGAAAACTACAGAAGATAACACAGAAGCTACTAGAATAGTACCTCTGATAGTAGAAGGTCTGGGATCCTCCTTCTATTGGGTCTGCTGCACTGTATATTCCTGCCCAGTGTCGTGACCCTGTGACACAGCCTGGCTACCCTGAGCTGTCCCGCCCTACTGCCTCTGAGATCCTGGTGTCTGGATACCACGGGCATGACCACCATCCCTTCCTGCACGCCCTGACGTATTCCAGTTCCTCGACTGGTAAGAAGCTGCTGGTCCTACTCCCGCTCGCGGAGTATGCACAGAACTCCTCTCACTAGCCACTGGTGGAAATGCCCAGAAAAAGTGCTGCAGATGACCCATCTTGCCGAAAGCTCGGCACTCCACTGGATCACGTGGACACTGTGGTCTCTTGTGCCCCTCTTTACCACACTGGTAGCACCTAACCGGGCCACCTGGAGAAACTGCTTGGCTTGTACTACCACCATGAGAGAAACTCATCTGTTGCTTCCTCTTTCCGGTAGAAATAATAATAGAAACTGGTGCTGAATCTCCCTAGCCTGCACCACTAGCTTCCCGAAGGTTCCTATCTAATCAGTGCCTGGTTCACAATAGCATGTACTGAAGTCAACCTAAAAACATTCACCAGTGCTCAGATGTAATATCGAAGACCATAATCAAAGAGTCTGTCTCTCAACGTCTCATCACCCACCAGAACGGGTGCAAAACGCTGAAGCTCGGTGAAACGGGTGGAATAATCCATCACCGACATAGCACCCTGCTGCAGGTTCATGAACTCTCGAGCTCTATCTGCCCTCAGTATCTCTGGAAAGAAGAATTCATAGAAGACTGCCTGAAAATATTCCCACGCCATGTCTCTGTGATGCTTTGACTGGGTGGTAACATCCCACCACCTCTTGGAAGAATCGTGCAACATGTAAGTCACAAGCTTGACCCTCCGCCCTGGAGGCATCTCAAGATGCTCAAAAATAGTCTTCATAGACCCCATCCAAGAATCTACAGCCTGTGGTCCTCCATCCCCTGAAAATGTCAGCAGATGCTACTACTGGAATATACGAGTGAGCTCGGCCATAGATGTGGCAGCCGACGGTGCTCCCTGAAAGGTCTGCATGAACCGCATAAAGACTTCACAGAACTTCTCCTCCGCACCTATGTCTGGAATAATGGCTGGCGCCACATTTGGCTCTGTTGGAGGATCCACTGGTAGCCCATGGCCCACCATCGCTGGAGTATAATCGTCACCGCTCTCCTGGAAAACAATGCGCAGTCGTCTCGGCGGCATGACACTGCAAGGTCAAACACACACCTTAGATCCACATTTATCACAATTTTGAAAAACTAGGGGACCAAAAGGGAAACAGGAGGAAGAGGGCATCTCAATATTTTAAAAAAAAGACTACACGATGTGTATACTGACTACATGGCGTGTACCTGACTTCTCTTCCCCTGCTCGGGTCTTTTTACACGGCTAAGACACACGGCTTCCACTGAACAAAACTACACAGCATGTATACAAGCTACATGACGTGTATGGTGTAATTTCCAACTGCCCATGTCATTTGTGACACGGCCGACTACTCGGATTGATACTACACGACATGTGACACCCGAACACGACGTGTACTCCACCCTGTTTTCCCTACCACACGGCTAAAACCACACGGTCTGTCCTCGGACAAGACTACACAGCGTGTCCCACAGGTACACGACGTGTACTTGACGAGATCCGCTGACCCGTGTTGTTAGTTACATGGCCAGATACACGACTCAAAATACATGGCTTGTTCCATATACACACGGCGTGTACATGAAAGGATTACCCCGACCCGTGTTGTTAGTTACACAGTCGGGTCCCCAGATCACACTACACGGCGTGTTCTTCATTGAAACGGTGTGTTCAAGAAAATATTACACCAGCCCGTGTTTGTTAGTTACACGGCCGGGTCTCTGGGTCAACACTACATGGCGTGTACATTAGGTACACGATGTGTTTTACCCCAGCTTTTCCCTACCCTGTGTCCCCGCCCACATGGTCTATGACATGGGAAGAGACTACACGACGTGAACTTAAAAAGTTTCACTTTCTTCCCGAATAGAAGAACACATGGCGTGTGTCCATAGGACTATATGGCATGTATACTGGGTTTTCTGGACAGTAAGCTTATGAAACTACTCCGGAATCCCAAAAAATACCGAAAAACAACACCTAAGTTCCAAATTCCGATCCGTGAGGGCCCATACTCCCCGCGAATCAAAGTCTAGCATCTTATGTGTGTTATAACAAAAGTAGTCAATGGTCCACAAAATTCCGGTCAATGAGGGACCATACTCCCCAAAAACCGAAGTTTGGTGTCCATTCTATAAAATGACTCCCACAAGAAAATACCCTATCACATAACAGGTATTTATCAAAGCATCTATCACTACATCATGCTTTTCTAGCACAACAACTATCACAACAACATGCAATTTCTAATGCACCTACATGGCATGGAAACTATGAATGGCATGTGATTTATTGCATGTGCCTAAATGATGCATGAGATGGCATACCCTCATCTCATCGGGTTGTAAATAAATAGAACCTGTGGATAAAATATAATAGCACAATCACAAGTGTGTCACCCAACGGTGAAAATCAAATCAACTTTAAAATTTGAAAAATCAGAAAAATTGCAAAAAAATACGAGGAATACTGGATTTTCCCTGTACACGGGTTAGCTACGCCCGAGTACAACTTATTACTAACTACCGCACTCATCCTATCCATGAATACGACTCTAAATAGTAAGTCAAAGAAAAGAACCCCTTTGATACCACTTTGTAACGCCCCAGATCTGGGTGCCACTCAACAGGTGTCCCGAACTCGGTTGGTCACATGACCTCAAGCGCATTTCCCCAAATGCTAGAGGCTGCCGACTAGTAGCAAGGGCCCAGGTCTGATAGTGGGGAAACTATGCCCTCAACTGTCAAATTTTTGCGTAGCGGAATAAAATATACAATATACAACAACAGCGGAAGCAATAAAACATAAAAATTTAAAATAAAAAACTGCAGTAAAAGATAACCAACCAGTTATATAGATATAATGCAACATGTCTCAAGTTCTAAGAAAATAGCCAGAACATGTTACACAACAGTACAACACAATAAAGAGCACAACAAAGCAAAACAAAACAGCCGGCAGCATCGCGAGCCTAAGCTCAGTCCCATGCTCCCATACTCCTCAGTAATAATCATGTACCTCTATAGGGACCCTTTCCCTTATCCACACCTCTAGAAATTTAATCTGTTTGGGCTGAAGACATGAACCAAATAGGGTGTGAGAAATAAATCCCAGTAGACACCCACCAAAGGCCCATGCTCAACTGTGTGTAAACATGAAATGACAGTGTGCAATAGTAACATGCAATAAACTAAGCAGTACTAAAAAGTAACTAACTTAACCAGTTATATTTTCCATTTTAATATTCAATTTATCCATTTAATATAAGAAAACACCATAGTGAATTTCTAAGTAAACAGTCAGTGTCCTCAGACACGCAAACCCTTACCCTCAGGTAATCAGAATCCAACCCGCAGGTAATTTCCCTCAGTCGTAATAGATATTGCCCTTAGGCGTACGAAGTGTCACCCTCAGGAATAGAAGTCACTGCCCTTAGGCATACGAAAGGTTTCCCTTAGGCGAAATAGAACGTTTCCCTCAGGATAATAAAGTCATGCCCTCAGGCTATAGTAAAACACCACCCTCAGGCATAAGTAACCGGGCTGAGCCCAAAGTATAAACATGCAATTCAAATAAAATTCCTCTCAAGGCAAAAGTAATGCTAAATATAACACGGTATACCCTCGGGTATTCTGGCCAAATAGCTAAATAGAGGAATGCACCCCCAGGGTGGTCCTGGATCCAAGCAATGATCCCAAACAAAAGTTTTACAATTTCATTAAATTACCTATACAATTATAGGTATTTAAACAGCCAAGGCCTTAGCCATACGACACCCCGATATGGGTTCGTAGCACAACAGTACACAAAACGCACAACAGTTAGAAATTTAAACACTAATCCACCTACCTTAAACACCAACGAACGGTATACGCGAACGTGGATTCCAGAAATTCCCAAAGATGACATAGATATGGGTTAGAAGAAAACCCGTTCAAATGTAAATAACTTTTCCTTGGGAAAGAATTGGTAAGAATGGATTAAGGAGAGCAGAGGGCTTACCCATGCGGTTCTAACGAGATTTTCGGTGGAAGAATCTGATTCCTGACGTGCGCTCAGTGGATCTCCAAATCTCTGGAATCCTCTCTTGCTCTAAAACAAACCCAAACAGCTCCTCTTCCAAATGTGGAGGCTACAGACCATTTTAAGCAAAAAAGAAAACAAACAAACTACACGGTGTGTACTTCCAAGTACACGACGTGTACTTTTCTCATTTAACTGTTCCTCTGGTTGCACCACCAAACAATTCATCTGTAGACATGAGTACACGACGTGTATTTCTGACTACACGGCGTGCACTGTCCTGCAGCTAGCGGTTACTTCCACCACCTTAATATTTTCCTGCCGACTGACTACAAGTGTAAAGACCCGTAAAATTCAAGGGAAATTTTTTCTTAATTTTCTTTGGAATTTTACAAGAGCGCGGTTTCTGACGGCACCTGATTCCGAGGCCCGGAGTGCCCAGAATTAATTTCCGAAGTTTGGCTCGGGTACGTTCAGTGAACAAACGAGCGAGAATTTCTAACTTTTGATCCGGTGCTCGGAATTGAAATCTGGGGACACCGATGAACTCGCAACGCCGATATTCGCTTAAGGAGACCTTTTCCGAGGTTTCGTTTTATGCGGGACGAAAGTTAGTTTTGGGAGAAATTATAAGAAGTTAAATAAAAATGTGGAAACACTTTTTATTTTTATCTTGTTGGTTAACTTCTCTCAAAAGAAGTTAGGGGTGGGACCCACACCCACTTAACCTCCCTTGAGAGGATTAAGTGTGGTGGGGCCCACACGAACCCTAACTTTTCACCTTCTCTTTTAAAAACTCCCTTTAACCCCTCTTTAAATGACATGACAACTTTGTTATTTAATTTGGAGTTATTTTTATTTGAATTTCAAACCTTTGAAATTCAATTTGTTAAGTGTGTGAATAAAATAAGACTCTAGCTTATTTTATTTGGTTAGATTTCTCTAGCCTTCTTGAGAGAATTTGGGTTCTCCTTCTTCTTCTTCAACTTTGACGAAGAACGCGAAGAACCTTCGAGCTCCGACGAAGAACGTCGCTCCTCTCTTCTTCGTAGCCGGTTGTTTACGAAGATCGACGACGCCTTCCGTGTCAACGAGAGGGAACGCCGCTTCCTCCTCGGACTTCCTTTGTCGGCTTACGAAGATTCGCCAACGACGTACCTCTTCGGACGTACCTCTTCGTCAACGGATTTGACGAACGATTACCGCGACGCCCGACCTCCGCGACGTTGTCTTCCGCGGGTCGTTGACGATCATCGATCTTGAAACCAAGGAAGGGGTTGTTGTTGGTTATTTATTTTTTATCGTTCTTGGTTCTAGCTTGACAATTTTGAGGTATATTGTTAAGTGTTATCGACTAACGAGAGGGGGGCCGGACCGCACAAACACGGCCGAATTCCCCCTCCTCTGTTCTTGAATATTATTTCCTTGCGGATGTACGAGATGGTGTGGTGCCGTCGCACCACACGGGAATCGCAAGGCTATAATCGCGCGGCGCCGTCGCGCCGCGCCATGGAAAGTTTATCATGAACGCGACGCCGTCGCGCCGCGTCGAAGGGAATCGAAGGCGCCGCGGCCGGAGCGGGGCCGCGGCGGAGGGGCGCGGTGCCGTCGCACCGCGCCGGACGACGAACACCGCGGCCGGTTCTCGGCCGCGGCGGAACGAGAAGACCGGCGGCTCGCCGGGCCGCCGGCGTCGGAAGCCGGAAAGGGGACCGGTTTGCCGGTCCCGTTGAAGAAAAACTGGCCGGCCAGGTGGCCGGCTGGAAGGTCAAAGACCGGGGGAATTAAATTCCCCCGACCAGGTTATTTGCCCCCCCCCCCCTTTATGAGGGTGGGACGGTTTCATTAAGGGGGGCAGGCGGCCCCCCCGTTTCCCACAAAGCAGGCCCCCACGAAGGGGGCCGGTTTTCACAAAAGGCGCGGCTTCAGCCACGCCGCCAGAGAGGAGGCGGGGGCCTTGCGCCCCGCGCGCAGCACCCATGCGGCGCCAGGCCGCACCGCCGCCGGCCGGGCCGCGCCGGACCGCGCCGCCGTGCCGGGCCGCGCCGCCACGCCGGACCGCCGCCGGCCGGGCCGGGTCAGACCCGGGTCGGTTCGACCCGGTTCGGGCCGACCCAGGGGGGGTCGGGTCGGGTCGGCCCGGACCCGGACCCCCCGTTTTCGAATCGTTTTCAGTTTTTTGGCCATAACTTGAGCTACGGACCTCCGATCGACGAACCGTCAGCGGCAATGCGATCCTTGGATCGAGACGGTCGATTCGGTATATCACACTCAAAGTTTTGGAATAATTTGAGTTCGGCCGGGTTGGTTCGTTCACGAAACCAACCGGGCCTTCGGAGCGGAAATGCTCATATCTTGAGCTACGGACGTCCGATTGACGTGCCGTCAGCTTTGTTGTGTTCCTCTTAGTGAGATGGATCTTTTGGCATACTCCACCCGAGGTTTGGACGCAGGTGGAGTACGGTCGGGCTGGTTTTGCCTTAAAAACCAACCGGGCCCCTGGGATGAAAAAGCCAATAACTCTCAGACCGGGCGTCCGATCGACGCGCCGTCTGTTGCGTTGAGTTCCTGTTGACGATACGGAACTTTTGGATACATCAACTCTGGAATTTGTGACCGTTGATGTATCAGCCTCTCGGCTCGTGGAGCGGACCCTCCTGAACGAGCTTGCTGTGTGCGGGAACCCTAGTGCTGGCTGCGACTGTGACTACTACTGCTACTGCTACTGCTACTATGACTGCGACGACGACAGTACATAGATCCTGTGTGGATTCGACGACGACTATAGCACTCAGCGATCCTACGTGGATCAGTGCTACAGGTCCTGTGTGGGCCCGATCCTGTGTGGGTCTTTGCGCTCAGCGGTCCTGTGTGAACCAGCGCCTACAGGTCCTTTGTGGGCCCGATCCTGTGTGGGTCTTTGCGGGGGTTAGTTACCTATCGATCCTTCGTGGGTCCAACGACTTAGATGGATCAGAGATCATCTTTATCGTCTTTCGAAAAAGTATATCCTGTGTGAGCTGAATCCAGTTACTTTCCTGTGTGGATTGTGTTGTGCTATCCTGTATGGATTTCGTTTTGCTTTCCTGTGTGGAATACGTATACTTTCCTGTGTGGACTGATTTGTACTCGGGCTCGGAGGTTGGAGCGTATTGGAATTGATGACTTAGGTATATGTATGGGCATATACCTAAGCAGTGTTGGTTGTTACTTCGTGTTTGTATCTTCCTTGTGGTTTATCCTTTTTGGATTTTGGGAGACCTTCAGGGGTCTCGGGGTCCCTACTGAGTAGCTTATACTCACCCCTGCACGGGCTATGCCCGCACTACATTGTGTTGGTTGCAGATGACGGACATCGTTGATCTTGGCTGAGGCTTGCAGAGCAGGACGATACCTGGAGGTGGACCACTGGGTGGGACGTACTCGGAGCGGACGGTGGGACCCATGGAGCAGTGGAGCTATCTGTATCCACCCTTCAGGTGGAATCTCCAGTGGACAGCTCGGTGTAGCGGCTTTTACTTACAGTTGCTGTTTTCCCATTTTGAGTTGTACTTTACTTTCAGTTTGGGTTTGTATACTGACCCATTTACTTTTCCGCACTTTCAGTTGTACTCTGTTTTTACTTAGTGTTTACTTTCCACTTGCTTACTCTGTGGTGTTTGTTTACTTTACAAAGGCAATGCCTTCTCTTTTTACTGGGATTTACGCCTTGGTGCTAGTCGCCAGTCCCTGGCCTATGGAAGGCGGGCTTGGGGTAGTCACGGCACGGACCCCGAGGGCGGGTCGTGACAAATTGGTATCAAAGGAGTTCGGTTCTACCGCGAACTCTGATCTTTTCTATGTGAAGCAATAATGTTTAGCGTATTGAGTGTGGTTATCAGTCCAGGGAGTCCAGTGTTGGTGTAGCGGCCGACGTATCCGTACACCAGGACCCTGACTTCTGATTTCCGACTTAATGCACGAAAACATTGATTACGTGTGTGTTTCAAAGTTTTCTTTGTGATTACTTTATATCAGCTCACCAGGTATACTGTTCTGACCGTGGCGCACCTGTTTCCTTTTCAGGATGGCCCCACGACGGCAGCCAGCTAGGGTTCCGAGAGTCGAGTGTGACGACAGCCCACCGAGTGACGAGGCCTCGGTGCAGGGCCCTTTGTCAGCGGTGGCACCGGCGGTAGCTCTACCCGTCGAGCCACCGATACTTCCAGCACCAGCCGCTGACGATGCACGTCGCCTCAGCGCACTGCATGAGTTTCAGCGCCAGCGACCACCCAGGTTTCGCGGGGAGACGGATCCCCAGCAGCCGAGGACTGGCTAGAGGCAGTGGTACGTGTGTTTAGGCTAGTGAGGACACCAGCAGACCTCATGGTGATCCTCGCTGCAAGCCTACTACACGCAGCAGCAGGACGATGGTGGAGCTTGATGCTCGAGGTGCATGATGAGGCATCTCTACTTTGGACGGACTTTGAGAGCCTCTTCCGCTCGGAGTTCGTCCCAGCCACCCTTCGTGCGGTGCGCATCCAGGAGCTTCTCCAGCTGCGGCATGGCAGCATGACGGTCGCTCAGTACTCGGCGAGATTTACCTATCTCTCGCACTACTCGACTGACATGGTACGGGACCCATTCTTCAGGGCCCGGACCTTCGAGCAGGGTTTGAGACACGAGATCAGGGCATCGCTGATCTCCCTCAGCATACCGACTCAGACAGGAGTACTAGAGCGGGCCCTTTTGATCGAGAGCTTCCTTGCTGAGTCTACACCAGCACCGAGACCCACCGTAGGGCGGCACGTGGCAGAGTCATCTGCAGCAGGCCGTCGACAGATGACTCAGGGGTTCAGGCAGACCAGACCTTCGGGAAGACGACCTCAGGACACTGGCTCAGTAGTGCGGGGCACACAGCGAGGAGCCAGTCTTTCGAGAGGCAGATAGTACTACTCGTGCGGCGGGCAGGGCCACATGGCTCGTGACTGCCCGACCCGCCGTGCCGAGGAGCAGCAGACAGTTGAGGGACCACCGAGGCAGAGGCAGAGGGTCGACCGTGGCGGTCCGCAGGGAGGAGGCAGACGAGGCAGAGGAGCTGGCCGAGCAGCAGGTGGTGGGCGACGCTTTGAAGCTCTGCCACCACCACCACCAGGAGGTCCACCCCGACCACAGGGAGCTGGCGGGTAGAGACAGGCACAGCTCCAGGCAGCAGAGGCCTACGACCACGGCGCACCCGAGATGATTTGAGGTACTATCTGTGTCTATTCTACCCTTACTGCAGTTCTTATAGATACAGGAGCGAGTCACTCTTTCATAGCCGCTGCCCTTGTTCGGAGCTCGGAGATTCCGACAGAGCCGTTGGCTCGATCCTTACGGCTAGAGACTCCTACGGGAGCAGACTCGATGATTACGCACTGGTTCCGGCAGTGTGAGCTTACTCTAGGAGGCGAGAGCTTCGGCTGGGATCTTCTTGTAGCAGCCTCGAGGCCTTACGACGTCATCTTGGGCATGGATTGGCTATCTACGGTCCATGCGCAGATTGACTGTTTTAGGCGCAAGGTGCGATGTGTACGCACCGACGGGAGCAGGTTCACCTTCACCGGCGAGAAGGGATCCTTTGCAGCGTAGGATGGACTTCCGCGGAGGAGAGGACAGCCCATCACTCATCAGTTGGCTAGCCTCATCCTTGGAGCAGTTGACGTGCGGAGTCCTGGTTTTCCTGCAGTGGTGGATCAGTTTGCGGACATTTTTCCCGACGACGTTCCAGGGCTACCTCCTCGCAGAGAGGTAGACTTTTATATTGACTTTTACCCCGTGATAGCCCCGATATCCACTCCAGCATATCGGATGGCCCCCGCCGAGCTTCGAGAGCTACGGGTACAGTTGGAGGACTTGCAGGGAAAGGGGTTCATCCGACCCAGTGTTTCACCCTGGGCTTCCCCGATATTGTTCGCCAAGAAGGCGGACGGGAGCCTGCGGCTTTGTGTTGACTATCGTCGCCTGAACCAGGTGACAGTGAGGAACAAGTATCCGCTACCGAGGATTGATGACCTCTTTGATCAACTCAAGGGAGTATGGTGGTTCTCGAAGATAGACCTCAGGTCAGTCTATCATCAGCTCAGAGTCAGAGATGAGGATGTGCAGAAGACGACCTTCAGATGTCGGTATGGCCACTATGAGTTCTTGGTTATGCCTTTCGGCGTAACCAATGCTCCAGAAGTGTTCATGGCCCTCATGAACAGGATCTTTCAGCCATACCTCGATCGATTTGTCGTAGTCTTCATCGACGACATTCTGATTTACTCTACGACTGAGGAGGAGCACGCCTATCACTTGCGAGTTGTACTAGACACACTCTGAGAGCACCAGATTTATGGTAAGCTCTCGAAGTGCCAGTTCTGGATACGTGAGGTCCACTTCTTGGGACACGTTATCTCTGAGGCGGGAGTTGCAGTGGATCCTGCGAAGATCGAGGCTGTGTTAGCATGGGAGCCACCCAGGAGCGTGACTGAGGTTCGGAGTTTCTTGGGACTAGCTGGATACTATCGAAGATTCGTGCCAGACTTCTCTAGAGTTGCGGCACCACTCACAGCTTTGACGAAAAAGGGGAAACCCTTCGTGTGGTCAGACAGATGTCAGCAGAGCTTCCAGGAGCTGAGACAGAGATTGACCAGCGCACCTATCTTGAGGTTGCCTTAGGAGGGAGTAGGGTACGTAGTCTACTGCGATGCATCAGGGACCGGACTCGGATGTGTTCTGATGCAGGAGCGGGCCGTGATCGCCTATGGATCACGTCAGTTGAGGCCGCATGAGCAGAACTACGCTACCCATGACCTGGAGTTAGAAGCAGTGGTCTTCGCTCTGAAGACATGGCGACATTACCTGATGGGCGAGCGCTTTACAGTCTTTTCTGATCATCAGAGTCTCAGGTATATCTTCTCGTAGAAGGACCTGAACCTGAGACAACAACGATGGCTTGAGTTCCTCTAGGACTATGACTTTGAGATAGTCTATACTCCTAGGAAGGGGAACGTAGTAGCCGATGCCCTCAGCAGGAGGACGGGCATTCAGCTACTTGAGGAGGCGACGGAGCAGCTAGCCTCTTTGCAGATATCCTTCGTGGATAGAGATGGAGCAGCCTTCCTCCAGTCTCTCACAGTCACCCCTCCTCTACTACAGCAGGTTAGAGAGGCACAACGTGAGGATGCTAACTGTGAGACACAGTGTGCACAGATATCCTCGGGACAGGCACCTGATGGTTTCTTCCTTGGAGCAGAGCACGACATCTTTTTCAGAGGACGTACCATGGTACCAGTCGCTTTGCGAGAGGAGGTGCTGAAAGAGTTTCACACTTCTCCTTTGGCGGTACATCCAGGAGTGGCGAAGATGTACCAGGATCTCAGACGACAGCACTGGTGGTCGGGCATGAAGAAGGCAGTAGCAGAGTTCGTTTCTCGATGCCTCACCTGCCAGCAGGTGAAGGCAGAGCATCATGTACTAGCAGGCTTGGTACAGCCCTTGGAGGTCCCGGAGTGGAAGTGGGACGACATATCTATGGACTTCGTGACTAGACTTCCACGCACTTCCAGAGGTCATGACTCCATCTGGGTGATTGTTGACCGACTCACCAAGTCGGTACACTTCTTACCCATCAGAGAGAAGGGCTCAGTGGAGAGCTTGGGACGTCTCTACGTTCAGGATATTGTGCGGCTCCACGGCATGACATCATCTATCGTCTCCGATCGAGATACTCGCTTTACTTCCCGGCTTTGGAAGGGGTTACAGGAGGCGTTCGGGACGCAGCTACGTCTGAGCACAGCCTTTCACCCTCAGACGGATGGTCAGACGGAGAGGACCATCCAGACTCTCGAGGACATGCTCCGCGCATGTGTCCTCTACTTTGGTCGTAGCTGGGAGGACCACTTACCCTTGTTGGAGTTTGCGTACAACAACAGCTACCACTCCACCATCCGGATGACACCGTACAAGGCGTTGTACGGCCGACCTTGTAGATCTCCTTTGTGCTGGACATACCCTGGGGAGTCAGCACTTGTGGGACTGGAGATGGTCCAGGCTACGACAGAGAAGGTCCAGGTCATCCAAGAGCGGATGAGGACAGCTCAGAGCCGGCAGAAGTCATACGCTGACAGGAGGCGGAGGCCACTGGAGTTCGAGGATGGCGACCACGTCTTCTTGCGGGTCTCACCTCGACGTGGTATTCGGAGATTTGGCCGAGGCGGCAAGTTATCTTCGCGCTTCGTCGGACCCTTCCAGATCCTCAGCAGGATTGGAGAGGTGGCTTATCGCCTGTCTCTACCACCTCAGTTGCACCGGGTGCACGACGTCTTCCACGTATCTCAGCTGAGGAGATACGTGCACGACCCGACGCACATCATTGACCATGGGGAGCTTGACGTTGACGATGGGGCAACTTTTACGGAGGTCCCGGTGGAGATCGAGGATCGACAGGAGTGGGTCCTACGTGGGCGATCGATTCCTCTTGTGCGCATCAGATGGTAGCATGGGAACCTCCAGGAGAGCACATGGGAGCGGGAGGCTCAGATGCGTGCTCAGTACCCTCATTTGTTCCCCTAGTTTTTGATGTATCTTTATGGGGACGTAAAGCCCTGAGGTGGGAGTAATGTAAAGACCCGTAAAATTCAAGGGAAATTTTTTCTTAATTTTCTTTGGAATTTTACAAGAGCGCGGTTTCTGACAGCACCTGATTCCGAGGCCCGGAGTGCCCGAAATTAATTTCCGAAGTTTGGCTCGGGTACGTTCAGTGAACGAACGAGCAGGAATTTCTAACTTTTGATCCGGTGCTTAGAATTGAAATCCGAGGACACCGATGAACTCGCAGCGCCGATATTCGCTTAAGGAGACCTTTTCCGAGGTTGCGTTTTATGCGGGACGAAAATTAGTTTTGGGAGAAATTATAAGAAGTTAAATAAAAATGTGGAAACACTTTTTATTTTTATCTTGTTGGTTAACTTCTCTCAAAGGAAGTTAGGGGTGGTACCCACACCCACTTAACCTCCCTTGAGAGGATTAAGTGTGGTGGGGCCCACACAAACCCTAACTTTTCACCTTCTCTTTTAAAAACTCCCTTTAACCCCTCTTTAAATGACATGACAACTTTGTTATTTAATTTGGAGTTATTTCTATTTAAATTTCAAACCTTTGAAATTCAATTTGTTAAGTGTGTGAATAAAATAAGACTCTAGCTTATTTTATTTGGTTAGATTTCTCTAGCCTTCTTGAGAGAATTTGGGTTCTCCTTCTTCTTCTTCATCTTTGACGAAGAACGCGAAGAACCTTCGAGCTCCGACGAAGAATGCTGATCCTCTCTTCTTCGTAGCCGGTTGTTTACGAAGATTGATGACGCCTTCCGTGTCAATGAGAGGGAACGCCGCTTCCTCCTCGGACTTCCTTCGTCGACTTACGAAGATTCGCCAACGACGTACCTCTTCGGATGTACCTCTTCATCAACGGTTTTGACGAACGATTACCGCGACGCCCGACCTCCGTGACGTTGTCTTCCGCGGTTCGTTGACGATCATCGATCTTGAAACCAAGGTAGGGGTTGTTGTTGGTTATTTATTTTTTCTCGTTCTTGGTTCTAGCTTGACAATTTTGAGGTTTATTGTTAAGTGTTATCGACTAACGGGAGGGGGGCCGGACCGCACAAACACGGCCGAATTCCCCCTCCTCTGTTCTTGAATATTATTTCCTTGCAGATGTACAAGATGGCGTGGTGCTGTCGCACCACGCGGGAATCGCAAGGCTATAATCGCGCGGCGCCGTCGCGCCGCGCCATGGAAAGTTTATCATGAACGCGACGCCGTCGCGCCGCGTCGAAGGGAATCGAAGGCGCCGCGGCCGGATCGGGGCCGCGGCGGAGGGGCGTGGTGCCGTCGCACCGAGCCGGACGACGAACACCGCGGCCGGTTCCGGGCCGCGGCGGAACGAGAAGACCGGCGGCTCGCCGGGCCGCCGGCGTCGGAAGCCGGAAAGGGGACCGGTTTGCCGGTCCCGTTGAAGAAAAACCGGCCGGCCAGGTGGCCGGCCGGAAGGTCAAAGACCGGGGGAATTAAATTCCCCCGGCCAGGTTATTTGCCCCCCCTTTATGAGGGGGGCCGGTTTCATTAAGGGGGCAGGCGGCCCCCCCGTTTCCCACAAAGCAGGCCCCCACGAGGGGGGCCGATTTTCACAAAAGGCGCGACTTCAGCCGCGCCGCCAGAGAGGAGGCGGGGGCCTTGCCCCCCGCGCGCAGCACCCATGCGGCGCCAGGCCACACATCCTCCAGCCGGGCCACGCCGCTGCGCCGGACCGCGCCGCCGCGCCGGACCGCCGCCGGCCGGGCCGGGTCGGCCCGGACCCGGACCCCCCGTTTTTGAATCGTTTTCGGTCTTTTGGCCATAACTTGAGCTACGGACCTCCGATCGACGAACCGTCAGCGGCAATGAAATACTTGGATTGAGATGGTCGATTCGATATATCGCACTCAAAGTTTCGGAATACTTTGAGTTCGGCCGGGTTGGTTCGTTCACGAAACCAACCGGGCCTTCGGAGCGGAAACGCTCATATCTTGAGCTACGGACGTCCGATTGACGTGCCGTCAGCTTTGTTGTGTTCCTCTTAGTGAGACGGATCTTTTGGCATACTCTGCCCGAGGTTTGGACGCAGGTGGAGTACGGTCGGGCTGGTTTTGCCTTAAAAACCAACCGGGCCCCTGGGACGAAAAGGCCAATAACTCTCAGACCGGGCGTCCGATCGACGCGCCGTCTGTTGCGTTGAGTTCCTGTTGACGATACGGAACTTTCGGATACATCAACTCTGGACTTTGTGACAGTTGGTGTATCAGCATCTCGGCTCGTGGAGCGGACCCTCCTGAACGAGCTTGCTGTGTGCGGGAACCCTAGTGCTGGCTGCGACTGTGACTACTACTGCTACTGCTACTGCTACTGTGACTGCGACGACGACAGTACATAGATCCTGTGTGGATTCGACGACGACTACATCACTCAGCGATCCTACGTGGATCAGTGCTACAGGTCCTGTGTGGGCCCGATCCTGTGTGGGTCTTTGCGCTCAGCGGTCCTGTGTGAACCAGCGCCTACAGGTCCTGTGTGGGCCCGATCCTGTGTGGGTCTTTGTGGGGGTTAGTTACCTATCGATCCTTCGTGGGTCCGACGACTTAGATGGATCAGAGATCATCTTTATCGTCTTTCGAAGAAGTATATCCTGTGTGAGCTGAATCCTGTTACTTTCCTGGGTGGATTGTGTTGTGCTATCCTGTGTGGATTTCATTTTGCTTTCCTGTGTGGAATACGTATACTTTCCTGTGTGGACTGAGTTGTACTCGGGCTCGGAGGTTGGAGCGTATTGGAATTGATGACTTAGGTATATGTATGGGCATATACCTAAGCAGTGTTGGTTGTTACTTCGTGTTTGTATCTTCCTTGTGGTTTATCCTTTGTGGGTTTTGGGAGACCTTCAGGGGTCTCGGGGTCCCTACTGAGTAGCTTATACTCACCCCTGCACGGGCTATGCCCGCACTACGTTGTGTTGGTTGCAGACGATGGACAACGTTGATCTTGGCTGAGGCTTGCAGAGCCGGACGGTACCTGGAGGTGGACCACTGGGCGGGACGTACTCGGAGCGGACGATGGGACCCGTGGAGCAGTGGAGCTATCTGTATCCACCCTTCAGGTGGAATCTCCATTGGACAGCTCGGTGTAGCGGCTTTTACTTACAGTTGTTGTTTTCCCCTTTTGAGTTGTACTTTACTTTCAGTTTGGGTTTGTATACTGGCCCATTTACTTTTCCGCACTTTCAGTTGTACTCTGTTTTTACTTAGTGTTTACTTTCCGTTTGCTTACTCTGTGGTGTTTGTTTACTTTACAAAGGCAATGCCTTCCCTTTTTACTGGGATTTACGCCTTGGTGCTAGTCGCCAGCCCCTGGCCTATGGAAGGCGGGCTTGGGGTAGTCACGGCACGGACCCCGAGGGCGGGTCGTGACAACACGACATGTAAATACCACTACATGGCGTGTAGTCGGTTTTTACACCCTTCGTCGCCGACATGGCTATACACCCTGTGTAATCATCCCACACGGGCAAAGTACACGACATGTGGAATAATACATGGCGTTTAGTCCCAAATTTTAGGATTTTCCCCCTTTTCCTTATTTTCTCAAAAACACTTAAGGAAAAGAGAAAAGAAGAAACCCGTACCTCAAATATAAAAACCAAGTTCTTACAATTTTTGGGATTTAGATATTTTAATTCATTTTGTATAATTATTATTTTACATTTCAGAATTGTATGAGATTTGATATGTGTGTGTGGATATAAGTTCCTTATGACATGGCCGCCCAAGTTAGTGTTTTGCCTACTCATCGCTAGTCTCCATCCCCTAGCCTATTAGAGGTGGGTTAGGGGTAGTCACACTTGGATTATCACTGGATAAGTGGTCCCTGGTGGGTCAGGTCATGATAGTGTGGTATCTAAGGAGTGTTTCATATTAGGATATAAGTTTTTGAGTTTTTTATATCTGTGAGATTAGTTTGAATTTTATGTAAATGACATTAATTGTTTTGAGTTTGGATCTCAAGATAGGGAATCTAGTGTTAGTGCGGTGGCTGATGTATCCATTCACCTGGACTCTAATGCCCTACTTGTCGACTCAGTATATGTAGGAACTTGTTGCGGGGGAAAACTTTGACACATGTATCTTATAGGAATGATTTGTGGTTTTCATGTCCTTTTTGAGACATCTCTCCCGATATAATCATTGATCATGGTACATATTATTTGTTTCAAGATGCCTCTAAGATGTTTTCTAGCTAGGATTCAGTAATAGGATCATGTGGATGATCCCCTAAGTGACGAGTCTTTGAAACAATGACCTGTTAAGAAGGTGTTACCTCCAGGTGGTTCACTAGTCTCACCACCACCTATCAAGTAGTAGATGGTACTGGAAATACCAGTAGATGAGGTGCATAGGATGAGCATGTTTCACGAGTTTCAGTGATAGTGAAACCTTAGGTTCTGAGGCAATCCAGACACTGAAGAGGATTATAGTGACCTAAGATTAACATACATGGATATTAAATCATTTTTAATTAATATTCATCACATTACAAAAAGTACATTCCCAAGTACCAGAATAGTTTAGTGTCTTTAGAAATGTGGGGAAAATATTCTAACTTGGTGAAATATCTTCAATGTTTCCCAAAAATATCTTCCCCTTTAGTACTTCTACTTAAAACCATTCTTTATAACCCAGGTATAGATAACATAAGAAAGGGGTAAGCTTGAATTCTCAGTAAGGGTAAATAAAGGAAATAAGTAATCACAACATGAACATAAGGGTATAAGAACATGAGCATAACATGTAAAGATCATACCCTGCATATCAAAGTTTAGAAACATGAGAAATGGAATAAATATTGGAAGTCCATAAGACATGAATCATAAGATAATAAATAACATGAACCATGAGATAATATCATACATATAATATAGATAATTTGTGTAAAGAACATAAACATGTAATATATTTCCCTATAATACAAGGCTCATTACCAAAATATTTTTAGGGAACATCACAAGACTATACCTAGTAGGCGGGACACACCATCATCCCTAGTCACAGTCATTTCTTTATAAGGGATAAGGTTTCTACATATACCCATAGTGGATTTGGTTTCCCCATATTCCCATTGTGAATTTGATTTCCCCATCATTCCATAGTGGATCAGGACACATGTGTTTCCCATTTTGGATCAGGATGAACCTGTTTCCCATTTCAGATCAAGCCCGTCGACTTTTTTTCCATCATTATCTCATGAGATATAAATCCTTACCTAATGCATTGGAGGGATATATAGGTCCTACCAATCTCAAAATAAAATCATACGTACATGTTCCAAAAAATCATAAAAAATCATATCATAACCCATGAAATGAAACGGGTGTCATAAACATGTAATCATATCTTAACATATAGAAAAAGATGGGTTTCATAATAATTTCATCAAAGCATAACCCCTAAAAAGAAGCTAGTTTCAAAATCATATAACATGTGAAAGATAAATAGGTTTCATAAACATATGACCTGTGAAAGAGAAACGAATTTCATAAACATTATGAAATCAAATCATAAACCATTCAGAGAAAGAACATGAATGGAACCTTTGGATAATTTTCCCAAAAAGGTATGATTAAAACCAAATGATGTTATCTTATATTGAAAATAATTTTGAAATGCCTTTGAAAAACATTTCTTGAGAAAAATATCCCTTCTACTTAGAAAAATAATATTTTTAAAACATATAACCTTATAAAAACCATTTTATTTCAAAATAAACTTAAATACTTATAAATAAAACTATAAAACCATTTTACTTAAAAAATATAAAACAAACCTAATAGCATTTTAAAAACCTTTTCCCTTGAAAACATAAACTTGAAAACATTTTGAAAATAATTTCTTTGAAAACTTATAAAGGAAGCCTGAAAACATTTTTGAAAGCCATTTATTTAAAAAGGAAGCTTAATTTTTTTTGAATTTTTTTTATTTTAAAATGATTTGAAAACCTATAAATTAATATTTGAAATTATTTAAATCCTTTTCTTTGAAAGAAACCTTTTTAAAACATATAAATGGAGATTTGAAATAAATCAAAACACTTTTTAAACATAAAAACATTCTTTTAAACATTTTTATTTGAAAATACCATAAAAAACAATGAATGTATAGATTATTAGGAATTTTTTTCTTAAAAGGGTATATTTTAAACTTATAAAGTAAGCTTCAAATGAAGGGAGATAATGATGGTGGATAAATCCATACATATAAAACATTCCTTTTGCACTATAGAAAGTTTAAAAAGGTTTCTCAATCAAAAAAAAAAAAAGAAGATTAATTTTTTACATACCCATTTGTTTAAAAGGTAAAAAAATGGGTAAAAATATCTTTTAAATATCATAGTATAATATTAAAACATTTCTAAAAACATTTTTAGAAAACATACTTTTGAAGGAACACGGATTTCAGAACGAAGTGGGAGATGAAGTTAGATTTTCTTAAAAGTAATTTCTCAATTATCTTAGTACCAATGTGTGTAAAAATGGTAATAAAACATAAATTTATAATTTATAACCATAATATAATAAATTTAATTAGTGTTTTTGAAATATGGATTGTAAGGTTTCCTCAATGAAAGCATAACCATAAATAATCCCGATAAATGATGAGATTGTTGCAATAAACTCTTACCACTTGGTAAATTTAAATCATACTCCCCATGTAAGAAAATAACATCACATGAATCTTAAAATATCATTGAAATAAGTATATTAATTATATAACATATCAAAGGGTATTTTATACACCTTATAGAAGAATATAGATGTATAACATGGCGTGTGTCTCAAAGAAGACAAATTGAGACTAAATTACTTTACCGATTTGGTAACTTTTGAAATATAAAATACATGAAAGAAATATCATAAAATAGATATTTGAATAACCATAAATTTAATTATAATAATCATATAATATATCCATGGGTAGTTTACACACCACATATATGAAATAGTAGGTGAACATGGATTGTGTCTCACAGAAAATAAAAGTGAGAGGAGAAAACCATTACCTTAGGTCTTGACTTTTTTCATACACGTTCATACCTCTTGTATAATAAATATAATTTTATTATACATATACCAAAAAAATTATTATATATAATACAATATATTATTTTATCATGACTTTATATTATCCATTTATTAATAATTCCATGTTAACGTTATGTTTTGGGTAATATTCGCGTTGTTTTTCGTATATGTTTTGACTTGTTATTCTTGATCCTCTTACTTATATCTGGATTTACTTATTTCCAGAATGTAAAACATGATTTATATATCATAAATATTCTTTATATTATTATTTATAATATATATATATATATATATATATATTTATAATATATATATATATATATATATATATATCAAATGGAATACACCGTTCATGGAGACGGTAGGTCGTACGTACGCATGAACTCTGTTTATGTTTTCTTATAGTATTTAAATAATGAAAGTAATTAAAATATATGTATATATATATAACATAATTATAGTATAATTATTATGTCATATATATAATATAATTTTTACTAAACTTATCCTTCATACATTCCATGTAAAGTGTGCATGAATCAAATTGCTTTGAGGAGACGATAGTCAACACATCCACAAATGAAGTTATCATTTCTACAAAAAATAGAAAGCATGAAGGTATGTTTTATATAATAATTATAAAATAATAAATAAATAATAAATATAATATATATAATATAAAAATATATTTTCCTTCATAATTCCCAACCATGAGAAGTAGTAAAGGAAAAAACAAACAACATCGTTTCGTGAGGCGGTAGTTTTCCGTACATAAGAACGATAAGTTTGGTATCCATTAGATGGAAGTGTGTTTAAGTGTAGGTAAACAAATTATAATAAAAAAAATCTCAGTATATTTAGGATAATGATGTTTTTATAAAATGATGTAATAATAATATTTTAGGGGTGGAGAATGAAAATAAAACAATTGAGTTTGAGGAAGGATGTTACCTCTTATTTGGGTAACTCCGATTGGTTTTCACTAAAGGGATTCCTTAGTTATATTGCTGCACAATTGTAGGATTATATGATAAAGGGAGGAATTTTGGGAGATTGTTTGATCATATTTTGGGTTTAAAAATTCCTTTAGTGGTGTTAATAAGTGGGAGAGGTGAGTTCCTTTTTATAGTGGACGAGGAGTGACATTCTTGTAAATTTTTGAAAAAGGAATTCCACCCATGTTTTTCCCATGAAAAGTGGCTCCAATAATGGTAAAAAATATATAAAATGGATTATGGAATATAAATATGGATATCCAATGTATTTTGAAAATTTTATAGGTCATTTTGGGTCTTGATTTTAAGGTTTACTCCTTTGTTAAGCTAATGTTTCTCTCAATCGCTGTAATTAATTTTAAGCACTTGCACTAATATTTTAATTAAAAAACTATGTTTACCTTATTATAAATTATAAATAATTGTTATTAAAAATATTTAATCCATTTTTATAAATTAAAATCATATAATTAGAATAAAATAATTTAAAATTAATCCCACAGACGTGCCACGACAATAGGTTTTTAAGCAAAAAGGTCCAAAAGTTCGAAATGTTTTTATATCCAATTTAAATGTAAAATTGGTTCCAATGAACTAAAATGGATTAATTAATTTAAAATTTATATAATTAAACTTTAAAACAAAACTAAAATATAATTTAACTATATAAATAAATTAGATGAAAAATAAGTTTTTAATTAAAATTTAGAGTTTTTCACTATTCATCAAAAAATGAAACTTCTCAGAAAAATCTAAAAAATTCACCCAAAGTAAATTTTGATATTAATATTATAAAAAATAAGTTTATTTTTTCAAATAAAAATTATAAAAGTGTCGAAATAATACTTAAAATGGGTTCACCATTAAAAGGTGGTAAAATTACCTTGTAGAAAAATATGCCTTTTTATTCATAAAATTGGATTTATTCTTATCTTATACCTATAAAATCTATTGTATAAGTACCATATATAACTATTTAATATTTAATTTATAAATTTTAATGAAAACACTAATAATTTTTTTTTTAATTTATTAAGATAAAAAAAATTTGTACATAGAAAAATAGTTTTCTTAGAAAAGTAATTTCTTTATTTTCAAATCATTCTTACGTTCAATTTTACAGATTGATAAAAAAAGATTAATTTTATATAAAAGTGTAAATCAAAAATTTACAATTTTTTTAATATTTTTCACAACTTTAATTTCAAAAACTAGGTGGTAGCTATAATAATATTTTAATAATATTATTAATAGTATCTTGTAGTTCGGTAAAACTTGACCTTACATGTAACACAAGTTATCGAAGGGAATTAGAATTATATGTAATACAGTCCAAACATAGTGTGGAGTTTACCAAAATATAATCTAAGTTTTGCGTGAAATTTAAAATATCAAAATATTAAATTAATTTAAAAAATAATAATTCACAAAATCTTGGGTTGTTACGTTCTACCCCCCCTTAAATGATTTTCACCCTCAAAATTCATCTGGGTTATCAAAGACCTAATACTTGAAAGTTCCTTTCTTAGAAACCCACATCATAAAAAATAATACTAAAATTTCCCTTATAAAGGTAAAGTTGGAAACATAATGGTTACCCAAAGTAACACATAACTGTGTTCCCACAAAATAGAACATAGGTTGGAAGTGAAAACTTAGATATGAAATAGAAATATAACTATCAAGTTTTAATGGAGATTGATAAAGAAAATGTCTAAGAGAATGTTAACGATCACAAATCTATAAACCTGTGATGATCTAAGGGGAAATTTGATTCATCAAAAAATGAAGCTACTAGGATAAATTTATTGGTTTCAAGATCTTTTTTCCTATATTTAAATAATTTTCATGAGAATATATACTTACATGATTTCAAAACATCCTCACCCTTTGTTGTGTGTTGATAAATTTCCACTTCATCCCTTATTCCAATAAATTAAGGTGATTTTTTTATTCCTAAATCATTATAAGATCATTATATACATAAATATAATGATAGGTCATTCCATATGTCTTTAGTTAACATCACAATAAAATAGTTAACACAAGTTATCAAATATTCATAAATCCTCATATGGTGAGATAATACTTTAATCTCTAAAACCTCATCTTATGTTTAGAATAAAACATTCCATAAATGGTCAAACTTTTATCCCTTCCAAAAGACAAAAAATAAAAAAATTTAGAAAGAAGTTAACTAAATCATCTTAACATTGATTCCTTATATATCTTAAGGTAGCTATTTGTTGTCACATACCAAACATGTGAATAAATTAATCATTTATTATCTTGAAACATGGTAATAACCTGAATTATGATAAATAATTATTGAAAACATGCATGTTTCCTTATTCCAAAGTTTATTGGATATGTTAATTAAATCCAAAAATGTTGTAAACTTCATAAATGATAGCATAAACCACTTGTCAAAAAATCCATTATCAGTTTTGAGGGAATCTATATCATCCAATTTATTTATTCATATCCAACACATCTTTATACAGACATTATTATCTCAACATGAGGAAAATATTAAGGGTTATTTTTTTTTCAAATCTTTGGTTTATCATAAACATCACCTTTCCATTAAATCACTTTTCTAGTACATCAAAACCATTCAACATACTCTTGTAAATCCATAGTGAAAAACATAAAATAAATAATCCTTATATATTTCAAAATTCATACTTCTTGAATCTAGATACACAAAAACTTAGATTATTTTACTTTATCCTTAATCCATTAACAAGGCTACCTCATCCTATTATTTGATACCTATTTCCTTTCACATTTCATCTGTACTCTCACTATTATTAGAAATAAAACCATTACTCGTACCACCTAGCTGATTCTCTTCCTGAGATTTCCACTTGGGACATCAATTTTCATAATGACCATTCATTACACACTTAATTAACTTAACATTCAATTATTTCTTTGAGCGGCCAGTATTTCCATCCATTTTTTTAATCGAACCCTTAATTTTTCCTTTTCAGTTACTTGATTTGTGTCCTTATTTTCCACATTCAAAACATCTTCTTGTTCCTCTAATACATTCACTTAGGTGATTTTATCCACATTATTGACACAAAGTAAACTAAATATTATTTCCTCCATGGTGTTTATTACCAAAACTCTCTTTGAAATCCTTCCTTATCTTCTTTTTTGAGTACGAGAGTTAGTTAAGGTACACATTATTAATCATGTTCCAAGAAAACTGATTAACCATGATCAAAACATCCTTTAATCCAGTGATCATCCCATTTGACTTCTCATCAGAAAATTTTCCATCACATTCAATGTTAATCCAGTTCCTTCTGGTTCCTACCATTGACTAAAACTTGAAAGTATAGTGTTAACATCAGTTATCATAGTATTAGACCACATAATCATTAAAAAAATTACTTATAGGATGTCTAAATCATGACACATGCTTCTTTAATCTATAAAACCTTTGGTTTATCATAGTTTATTAATTTTAAACCTCAATTTAAATCCTTCATGGTGGAAAATAAAGATTTTTTAAATTCACAAAGAATACCCCCCAGGAGTTTCAAACTAGGTGTGCAGTAAGGCACGTTTTTGTGCACAAGTTCCCAATAAAGTCTAACTCAATACAATGTTGTAGGGGTTGTTAACCCTATTTAAATATGTTATAGATCCACATATATATGTAGTATCCATACATAGATGTATTTATAAGAAACTACTAACTCTATCCCTTACCAAAATTCCAGGACAATTTCCTAAACATTAACTCATCCTTAGAATCACCCCTAAATACATACCTAGACAAATCCTTAGAAATATCCCCATGGATCTCAATAAAGTTTTCTCATAATAGTTTCCAATGGTTGACTAAAAATTTCATTTGATACCAACTCTAGCAACCCATGCTTAACATACATGGATATGACATCATTTTTTATGAATATTTATCACATTAGAAAAGTACATGGATGAGGACCATAATAGTTTAGTGTCTTTGGAATCTTGGAATAAAATATTCTACCTTGGTGAAATATCTTCAATGCTTACCACAAAGATCTCCCCCTTTATTACATCTACTTAAAACCTTACTTCATAACCTGGGGAAAGGAAACATAATAAATGGATGAGTTTTAATGCTCAATAAGGGTAAATAAAGGAAATACGTAATCATAAGATGAACATAAGGGTATGAGAACATGATCATAATATTTTAAGATCAAATACTACATATAAAATATCAGAAACATGAGACATGGTATAAATATTGGAAGTTCATAAGACATGAATCATGAGATAATCCATAACATGAGCCATGTGAGCATATCATAGTCATAAGACATATAATTTGTGGAAACCACATAAACATGTAATATCTTTTCATATAAGCCAAGGATAATTGCAAAAAACTTATCCGGTCAATTCATGAGGGCTGTACCTACTGGGAATGACACACAACCATCCCAAATTACAATCATTTCCTTATAAGGGACTCGGTTTCCCCATCTTCCCATAGTGGATCGACTTTCCCCATGTTCCCATAGTGGATCAGTTTTCCCCATCTTCCTATAGTGGATCAAGTTTCCCTATCTTACCATAGTGGACCATGACACACTTTTTTTTTCATTTTGTATTAGGACACACATGTTTCCCATTTTTGATTAATCCCATCGACCTATTTTCCATCATTATCTCATGATATATAAATATTTACCCAATGATTTTGAGAGAGATATAAGTCCCACCCATCTCATAATGAAATAATACATACATGTGACACAAAATCTTAAAAACATTATATCAGAACTGGTGAAATGAAATGGGTGTCACAAACATATAATCATATCTTAACTTGTAGAAAAATATAGGTTTAATAATAATTTCATCAAAGCATAACCCATGAAAATAAGAGGGTTTCATAAGCATATAACTTGTGAAATAGAAATGTGTTTCATAAATATATAACCCATAAAAGAGAAACATATTAAACATTATTCCATGAAAACAAAAACCATTCAGAGAAAGAATATGAATGAAGCCTTTTCATCACTTCCCTAGAAAGGCACGAGTATCACCAACCGATGTCATCATAGATGGAAATAAATTTTGAAATATATTTGAAAAATATTTATTGAGGAAAATATACTTTCTTATTTGGGAAAATTATTTTTAAAACCTTAAACCTTTTGGAAAACATTTTCTTTGAAAATAAACTTGAATAATTATAAAGGAATCCATAAAACCATTTTTCTTGAAAACATATAAAAGAAAAATGAAAACATTTTGAAAACCAATTTCATTGAAAACAAAAGATTGAAAAAAATTTCAAAACCATTTATTTGAAAACATATAAATGAATCTTGAAAACATTCTTGAAAACTATTTCTTTGAAAAGGAAGCTTAAAAAATATTTTTTAAAATCTGTTTCTTTGAAAATTATTTGAAAAATTATAAATTAATATTTTAAATAATTTAAATTATTTTCTTTGAAAACAACTTTTTGAAATAATTGAAGGGGAACTTTAAAAATCAATTAAAACACTTTTTAAACATAAAAAAAGTTTTATTTGAAAATACCTTTAAAATCAATGAATGTCCAGAATATTAGGATTTTTTTATTAAAAAATATTCTTATAAAATTTAAAAGGAAGCTTCAAAAGAAAAAAATCATGATGGCTACTAAATCCATACAATCCAAACATTCCTTTTATGACATAAAAAGTTTAGAAAAGCGTCACGATCCAAAAACGACAAGAAGATTAGTTTTAAAAGAACCCTTTTTTTAAAGATAAAACATAGAAAAAATTTCTTTTAAATATTATATAATAATATTATAAAATTTTCTAAAATATTTCTATAAAAAAATATTTTTAAGGAACATAGATTTCCGACCGAAGAGGGAGATAATGCCATATAATATGAAAAACCACTTCTCAATTATCTTTAGTAAAAAAGAGTGAAAATGGTAATAAAACATGAAGTTATGATTTATAATTAGAGGATAAGAAAATTAATTCTTATTATTTAAATATGGATAATAAGGATTCATCAATTAAATCATAATCATAAACAGTCCCGATAAATGAAGATATTGTTGCAATAAACTCTTACCACTTGGTAACTATAAATAAAACTCCCATGTAATAAAATGAAATTAAACGATGCATAAAATATTATTTAAATCAGGATATTCATAAGATAACATATCAAAGGGAATTTTATACAAATCATAAAAGAATATAGGTGCATAACATGGCATGTGTCTCAAAGAAGGAAAATTTAGACAAAATTACTTAACCGATTTTGTAACTTTTGAAACATAAACCCAATAAATGAAAGATCATAAAATTGATATGTAAATACAAATTAATTTAATTTTAATAATAATATAATAAATACATGGGATTTATACACACTAAATTTAAGAAATAGGAGGTGAACATGGATTGTGTCTTATAGAAAATAAAAGTGAGATGAGAAAATCGTTACCTTAAGTATTGACTTTCTTCGTAAACATCCAGACATCATGTATAATAAATATAAGTTTATCATAAATTTTTCAAAGAACCATATTATTATATATAATACCATATATTCTTTTATTATTAATTTATATTACCCATTTATTAACAATTCCATGTCAATGTTATGTCTTGGGTAATATCTGTGTTGTTTTTAGTATATGTTTCGACTTGTTATTATTGATCCCATTTCTTAGATCATGATTTAATTATTTCAAGAATGTAAAAAAGGATTTATATATCATAAATATTAATTATATAAATATTTATAATATATATATATATATATATGAAATTGAGTACATAATTCATGGAGATGGTAGGCCATACGTACACATGAACACGGTTTCTAGTTTCTTATCGTATTGAAATAAATTTATTAATTGACATATATGTATATATACATATAAAATTATTATAGTATAATTATTATGTTACATATATATATCATATAATTTCACTAAAAAAATCCTTAATAAATTCCATGTAAAGTGTGAACAAATCACATCGCTTTGAGGAGGCGATAGTCCACACGTCCATAAATAAAGTTATCATATATACAAAAAATGGAAAGAATGAAGTTATGATTTATCTAATAATTATGTAAGAAAAAAAATATTATAAATATAATATAAATAATATAAAAACAGAGTTTCCATCATAATTTCCAACCATTATAGGTGTTAAATAAAAAAGTAACAACATCATTTCTTGAGGCGTTTGTTTTCCGTACACAAGAATGGTAAGTTCATTACCCATTATATATAAGTGTGTGGAAGTGTAGGTAGAACCATTGGAATAAAAAAAATAATTATATTGATTATACTGAGGTTATTATATAATCATGTAATAATAAGACTATATGGGGTGGATAATGAAAATAAAAAAAAGGAGTTTGAGGAAGGATGTTACCTATTCTTTGGGTAACTCCTCTTGGTTTGCACCAAAGGGATTCCTTGGTTGGATTTATGTCAAAAGGGATGAATAAATGGTAAAGTTAGAAATTTTTATATATTATTTCAGCATATTTTGGGTGATCCAAAGGGATTTAAAGGTATGAATTAGTGGAAGGGGTGAGTGTCTTTTTTATAGTGGAGGAGGAGTGACATTCTTGTAAATTTTTGAAAAGGGAATTTCACACACGTTTTTCCCATGAAAATTGGCTCCAATAGTAGTAAAAAATAGATAAATTAGAGTATAGGTAAAAAATATTAAAATCTAATAGATTTTAGAAAAGATTCTAGGTTATTTCGGGCCTTAATTTTAAGGTTTAGTCCTTTGTTAAGCTAATTTTTCTCTTAATCATTATAATTAATTTTAATCACTTTCACTAATATTTTTGGTAAAAAACTAAGTTGAAATTATTAGTAATAATAAATTGTTATTATTACAAATATTTAATCCTTTTTGTCAAATCAAAATCATATAAGTGGCATACATTAATTTAAAATTAATCCTTTAGATGTGCCATGCTAGCAGGTTTTTAAGAAAAAATCTTCAAAAGATTGAAAGGTTTTTATATAAAATTTCAATGTAAAATTGTTTAAAAAGAAATAAATTTTATTAATTTATATAAAAATGATCTAATAACACTTTTAATATAAAATAAAATATAATTTAACAATATAAATAAAATAAACCAAAAAAATAGTTTTTAATTAAAATTCAATACTTTTCACTATTCATCAAAAAATGAAACTTCTCAGAAAAATTCCAAAAATTAAGCTAAATTAAATTTTTATATTCCTATTGCAAAAATGAATTTTATTTTTCCAAATAAAAATTATAAAACTTAAAAAAGTAATATTTAAAATGGGTTCACTATTCAAAGGTGGTAAAATTACCTTTAAGAAAAATATATCTTTTTATTCGTAATATTGGATTTATTCTTATCTTATAAATATAAAATATATTGGATGTGTATCAAAAATATTTATTGAATATATAATATAAAATATTTATTTAAAACATTAATCATTTTTTTAATTTATTAAGGTAAAATTGCGTTTGTACATAGAAAAATAGTTTTCTTAGAAAAGTAATTTCTTTATTTTCAAATAGTTCCTATGTTCACTTATAATAATTGATTAACAAAGTATTAATTATATATATATATATATATAAGTGTAAATAATATTTTCACAATTTAGTTAATCTTATTCGTTACTTCCATTCCAACAGCTAGGTGGTAGCTATAGTGTTATTTTTATAATAATATTAATAATATCATGTAGTTCAGTAAAACTCGACCTTGCATGTAACACAATCTATTGAAGGGACTAATAATTGTGTGTAATACAAGTAAAACATTGTTTTGTGTGTACAAAAATATAATCTAAGTGTTGCATGAAATATAAATTATCAAAATATTAAATTAATTCGAAAAAAATAATTCAAAAAATCTCGTTGTGTTACAATGCTGAGGACTAACTTGAGGTAGTGACATGAGTCTTTAGTCTCGTCTGGAAACCTAAAAACTAGAAGGTGGTCTTGGTAGTGATCCTTCTCTATGGATATTGAAGACAATTAAGGTTCTTAGTGACTCATTCATATGATTAGGTGACTCATGCATGATCAAATTTTGGGTTCCTTTTTAGAGTGGAGTTTTCTTCATCTACGTTGAGGGCTGTACGCATCCAGAAGCTTCTACAGCTTTAGCAGAGTAGTATGATGATGGATGAGTATTCTTTAAGGTTCAAAAACCTCTCTTGGTTCTCTATAGATATGTCTCTAGATCATTTCTTTTATGGTTGGAAATTTGAGTGAGGTCTATAAAGAGACATATAGCCCATTGTGGTACCTCTATGCATTCCTACCTATACTAGGGGTGATAGAGTGTGATTTGGTGGTTGAAAGTTTCCTAGATGAGAAGATATATATAGTTATTGCTATAAGTAGGAACAAAATAGTACAAACTTTGGTGGTGGGTAGTCTATAATAGATGCAAGGACCTGGACGTTTGAGACATTTCAGGAGGTGATCCCTGGATAGAGGGTTTGCAACACAAGTCTCATATTATGAATCTAGTCAAACTATATAGAGGTATTGGAACTCTTGTGATGGTCAGGGAAATATTCCATGATATTGAGCAACCAAACATATGACTGATTGAGAAGAAGTGGATGGGATGCCTAGGTAGAGGAAACGACAGGAGAATGAAGGTATGTAGGGTGGAGGATGTAGAAGAGGAGTTTAGAGAGAGATTCTTGAGGTGTAATTTGTTTTGAATTGTTACCACGAATTATCCCAGGTGGTTCCCACCTAGCTCTAGGAGTTGGTTGTCAAGATCGAGGATAGCTGTAGGAATTTGAGGTTTATGAGACAAAGGCACGTGGGATAATATGAAGTACAATATATGTCTTCTCTAATTTAGCTTCAGTATTGATAGATATGGGTGCGAGCCACTCCTTTATTTCCACTTCTCTAGTTAGAGATTTGGAGATTCAAATTGAACCCTTGGCTCAACCCATGTGCTTGAAGGCTCCTACTATCGGCAACCCAATTATCACACACTTTTTTTCTGATAGTGTGACCTAAATCTTGGAGGCGAGAGTTTATTTTGGGATCTCTTTGTTGTGGTGATGAGGCCTTATGACTTCATCATAGGTATGGAATGGGTATCTATAGTTCATACTCAGATGAACTATTTTAGGTATAAGATTCAATATGTCTATAGTAATGGGATGTGGTTTTCCTTTATGGGTGAAAAAGAAACCCATGAGGAGGAGGATTTTCTCATGCATCGGATTTTTTATATGATTACACACCAGTTAGATAGAATGACTCTTAGTTCAATGAATGGTATGAAATTTCATTTTCCTACAGTGGTGGTGGAATATGAAGATGTATTTTCTGAGCATGTTATAGGATTACCTCCCTTCCAAGAGGTTTAATTCTATATTGAACTACACCCCAGGGCGACCCTGATATATAATCCAACATATCAAATGGATCCCATAGTGCTTCATGAGTTGTGGGTGTAGTTAGAGGACTTGTAGAGGAATGGAATTATACAGACTAGTGTTTCACCCTGGGAAGCCCCGTTGTTGTTCGCTAAGAAGGCGTACAAGAGCATGAGGTTCTATTTGTATTACCATCACCTAAACTTGGTAATCGTGAAGAAAAAGTATCCACTATTGAGTATTTATGACCTCTTCAATAAGTTTAGAGTGGAAAAATGTTTCTCAAATGTTGAACATAGATCAGGATATCACCAGCTATGAGTACAAGATGAGTATATATCAAATATATATTTCTGATACCATTATGGTCACAATGAGTACTTAATAATTCCATTTGGTATGAAGAAATCCCAAGTATTGTTCATAAGACTCATGAACAAGATATTTTATCCTTTCATAAACTGGTTTGTGGTAGTCTTCATTAATGATATCCTAGTGCACTCGACGTCTGAGGGGAAGCAAGAAAGATTCTTGGGGATGGTCTTGGATGTACTCCAAGAGCACCAGGTTTATGGGAATCTCTCAAAGTGCCAATTTTGGATTTAGGGGTTCCACTTTCTAGGACATGTTATCTTATCATGTGGTGTAGCAGTGGAACTAATGAAGGTTGAGGTAATATTTTCTTGGGTTCCATCCAAGAGCGTGGTGGAGGTGTGGAACTTCCTTAGGTTGGAATGTTTTTATTGGATATTTTTACCTGATATCTCAAGGATATCATCTACCTTGATAACTTTAACCTGAAATGGGTAGCCTTTCATGTTGACAGAGAGGTTCCAAAAATATTTCCATGAGTTGAGCTATAGATTGATGAGATCTCCCATATTGATATTATCGAAGGATGGTGTCGAGTAGGTAGTGTTCTATGATTTATCAGGGACTAAACATGGTTGTGTTTTGAAGAAAAGATAGGTAGTGATTTTCTATAGTTCACATGAGTTGACACTGCATGAGAAGAACTATACAAACCAAAATATTAAGCTAGCAGTGATAGCCTTTTCACTAAAGGTGTAGTGACACTACATTATGGGTAAGAAATTTATCTTATATTTCTATGATAAGAGCATCAATTATATATTATTTAAGAATAATATTAACATGAGATAGATGCAATGATTAGATTTCCTCTAGGATTATTACTTCGAGATTGTATATACTCCTGGAAAGGGGAATGTGGTATGTGATTCTCTATGTAAGAGATCTTGTCTGCAGTTTCTGTGGATGATGGCAGATTAGTTGGCCTCATTGTAGTTTTCCTTGATGGATAGAGATGGTGAAACATACCTCCAATCGATGGTTGTTACCGCACCAATTATAAAGAATATCTGGGAGGGCCAACATAGAGATACCAACTACGAGACCCTACATACTTAGATATCCACTAGATGTTATCATGATGGATTTTCTGAAGTTGGGGACCATGAAATCCTCTTCAGAGGATACACGATGGTTCTAGTGATGTTGTAGAAGTAGGTTCTAAGATATTTCATACATCTACTTTGGTGGCACATCCAATTGTGGTGAAGATGTACCAGTACCTACAACATCAGTTTTTATGGATAGGGATGAGTAACGAAGTTACATAGTTTGTCTCTCGATGACTTACTTTTCTGTAATTTAATGTTGAGCACCAAGTTCAAGTGGGTTTGGATCCAACCCTTGAGGTTTCATAGTGAAAGTGGGATGGGATATCTATGGACTTTGTGATGAGGTTACCATATATTTCTATAGGACACGATGCCATTTGGGTGATTTTAGACAATATTTCCAAGCTAGCTCATTTTCTAGATATTAGAGAGAAATGTTCAGTATAGATCTTAAGATGAATTTACATTCAAGAGATAGTATGACTCCATGGAGTTCCATAGATGATCATTTTGAAGCATGATGATCACTTAACATATTGGTTATGGGAGGGATTTTAGGAATCCCTTGGGGATTAGTTGTGTTTGAGCATGAATTTTCACCCCCAGACTGATGGCCATACTAAGTGGACCATTCATGTCCTGGAGGAAATGTTATGGTCTTGAATGTTATACTTTTTCTATAGTTGTGAGGATCACCTACCATTGGTGGAATTTGTGTACAAAAAAGGAACCATTCCACTATCAGTATGGAACTACTTGAGGCCCTATACATGTGAACCTTTAGGTTACTACTATACCTGAGTGACACGAGAGATTCAGTACTTATGGGACCAGATTTGGTGCGATCCATGATAGAGAAGGTATAAATCATCAAGGAAATGGATGAGTACATGACATAGTTTTCAAAAGTATCATACAAACTTACAAAATAGGCCTTTGGAGTTTGAAAAGGGAGGCCATGTATTCTTATAAGTATCACCTTGACATGGGTTGAGGATATTTGGTCAGGGATGAAATCTATGTTCAAGATTCTTTATCCCTTTCTAAATACTGAGTCGATTTGGTGAGGTGGTGAACCGCTTGGCTCTACCCCCACAGTTTGATCGAGTGAACGATGACTTCCACGTATTGAAGCTTAGGAGATACATGCATGACCCATCAAATGTTATCTATTTGGGTGATATAAACATTGAATATGGAGATAATTTTGCAGAATACTTAGTGAATATTGAGGATTAGTGGGAGATACTTCATGGGAGAGAAATTACTTTAGTATGTTTCTGGTGGAAGCATAATAATATAAGAGTGGGAGACCGAGATGCATGATCATTACGTACATATATTTATCCAATATTTTGATTTTATTTACTAGAGGAAAATCCATAAGTTGGGGATAATTTATTGTCTCTTTTATTCCATGTAAATTATTGGAATATATCTAGTAATATTTTTCAAGAACATGCATTGAGAGGATGCGTTATTCCAAGGCCCGGTGAGCCCCAAATTGATATTTGAAGTGTATTAAATATATTAATTTTACATGTGTGTAGTTTTTCTAAAAAAGTGGAATAAATCCTAAATATGGGATCAAATCAGAAATACAAGGCTATTTTATAGTTCAGATCATGGGTTTTACCAAAGACATAACATAAAATTAGAGCGCGTCAGACGTTTGAGCTGAGTTCACTCCCGGGCAGATTAGTAAATAAATAAAATAATTTATTTAATGTATTTAGTTTTATTTTCCATGACTTAATTTGGTTTATTAATACATTTTTATGGGAAAATCCTAGGGCGATCCAAAAAAACTTAAGATTTGAGGGAGAGCATTGGAGGATCATTATCAGATGACCAATAATAAGATCGTGGATCGTTGATCATTGTGTAATGATATTTGAGGATATTTCCAACAAAAATGATGTGAATTCATTATTTATTAGAGATTTATCAATCTCAAGGTTGGATATTGTTTTATATAGATTTATACAAATTTTATTTTTCCTATAAGGAACATAAATTAATCAACTTCTGAATTGATTCACAGATCGAGCATATTGTGGGTATTGGTTAGATATTATCTGGGATTAGGGATTTATACTGTTGATTATTTATATATCTTCATTATTCATTTCAAAAGAAACTAAACAAGGCTAGCATGAAAATTTTTCGAGGCTCATTCCTCATGTTTTTGTTTTGTGAATTTCTTCCCTCGTTCTCTGTACGTTCATCATAGAAAATTTCTTCGGTCTGTGGTTTGAAGAATACTCAGTATTAGGTTATTTCACAACCATTATTTAGTGAAACAAATAAATATTTTGGGCGTGGATTTGTTTGAGGTTGTAGTTTTAGGGCATGATGACGATAGATGATCGATCAGTTCTGATTTGGGGATTCCTATTGTGGGTTTTCGGCATGTGGTAGTGGCTTAGCTCGATGACAACAGCTCCCAATTGAGTTGGGTGATTAGATTACAACAAGTAGAAAATGATGAGGTCTGATTAGGCCAGATTTCCCACCTCTGGTGAGTTCGATAGTGGAAATCGTAGATGATGGAGACTGTAGAGGAAACCGCGTGATGATCTATGGGTTCTAGAAAATCAGAATATACACGGTGTGTAATCTAGGAATACATGCCATGTGGGGCCCTGGTTACAATTCTAGGGTTTACACAAAGGAGATAAGTATCACATGGCGTGTGACATGTGTCGCATAGTGTGTGACCAAATCTGGTGACTTGTCATGTACTTTGAGAGTACACGACTAGACACATGGCTAGGCACACGACCAATCTAGGAGAACTCAGGTAGATCCATGTACTTGGAAATGACGAAGAAAATGGGCATGATTAGGTTTACACTAACATAGGCACACGTTATGTTACACGAGTAGAATTGGTGTCGAAGAGACATGTTGTGTAGTTATAGTATGTGCCATGTAATTTTTCAAATATTTATTAGAGACCTTGTTCCCTTAATCTTTGAGAAGTTTTTCTAGGGTGAATTCCCTTGATTCCATTACCTGAGGGTTTAGTATGGAATCACGTCCTATGCATAGGATGGTGATCCCATCTAAGGAACTTCTGTCTCAGATAGAGTTGTTAGAATCCCTCCATTAGGCTTTGAGTGAGATCCTATATCATCACCATTTTACCTATGTGGGGTTCTTAGAATCATAATGGACAACGCTATATGTGCGTCGATCCCATACTTAGCATGTTAATCCAGGTTTGGTTGCTGGTATACCCTAGGGCCTTGGGTGTGATCCTTATCTTTTTATTGATCTCTTTATACTTCCAACACATACTTCTTATGGAGAGACCTGATGATCATGACATCTTGAATGTATGCCATCGGTGATATCAAACTTGTGGAGTGTTTCCTCTTGGAAGAGTGTTATATGGAACCTTCGAGAAGAAATACTCAACTGGAAATGCATCTATGACCTTACCTTGAGACTGTGTGTCTATTATGTTTACATCTTGATATTCTTGTTATATATGCTATTGACATATCTCTGTGATGAACTGACCACTATTTTTGATGCTTTATGCTTAGTGATTTCGGGGTGTCCTACTGGATATTGTCATACTCACCCATGTATGGGATTTTCCCACATGTATCATGTCTTATGCAGAAGACCGACCATTCGATGGGGTTCTCGGTGGACAAAGAGTAGAAATAGATTAGATTTGGGCTAGATATATTATAGTTTGTATCAGGAGTCACATTTTACTATAGTCCCTTATTCCTATTAGGTTAGACTTGTTTATAGTTTTTGGTGGGATTTTATTTGGTCTGTATCACTTTCTAGTATTTTATTATACTCTATTTGTGGTTTTTAGATGTGTCCATGCATTTGGTATTAGTTGTATTTTACATTTCAGTATTTTATGGGCTTGGAGATGTGTGTGTGGGTACAAGTACCTTAGTCTAATATCTCCCATGTGATTGTTATGCCTACTCGGTGTTGGTCGCCAACCCCTGGCCTATTAGAGGTGGACTTGGGGTAGTCACACTCAGCTTATTGCCTACCAGGTGGGCCTCAGTGAGTCTGGTCGTGACATGTTAAACCTCATCCAACCTCCCCTTTTATAAGAGTGAGGTACTCAACATCTTTTTTAGGTTGTTGATGTAGGATTCAATCACCGCTATTCCACTATTTAATGAATAATAAATAACAACACATTAATGATAATAAAGGATTAATCATAATAGGCTTTTAATAACTAATTATGATTTAAAAATGAAATAAATATTTATTAATAAGGTCGTAGTAATGATTTATAATAATATCATTAATGTTGTTAAAATTACAATTAATTATAAAAAATGTTTTTAAATGATGTGATTAATAATGTAATTAATAATAAAAATATAATTATTAATAATTTCTAATACTTTCAAACAATTAGAGATGGGAAATTAAAACCACCGAAGAGTTTCTCACACAAAATATAAAAAATTCAATTAATAATATAATTAATTTTATATTTCAAAATAATCATAAATAATTAATAATCTAATTATTACCAATTATTATTAAGAAATAATGTTTTATGTCATGTAAATTATTTTTTTGTTTATTATATTTATGAATAATAATAATAATGAAAATAATAATAATGATGTATATAATAGTATTAAACGCTATTCTTATTGAATTAATTGATTTAAATAATAAATTATTATTATTCTTAAATATTTTTTTATTTATTAAAATAATTAATATTTTCATTTTATTATGAAATAAATTACAATGATATTATTATCAAATATGATTATTATTAAATAATAATTACGCACATAAATTAATTCTTACTTAATCATTATTTATAATTAATTGCATTATTATTTATATTATTATTTTGTATTATTAAATACATAAATAATTAGATTATATATAAAATTTATAATAATTACTTCTTATCAAAACATTAATTATATTACTATTATGATTATTATAAATGATTATTAATTGTATAATAATTTTTTAATAATAAAAGTATTATTATTAATTATATTTTATACATTACAAATTTAGTTAATTTTTATTTTAAATTATATTATTAACTTCTTCATTAATTACGTTAGTTTTTATATTATTTACAACATTATACATAATTATTATTGTAATTATTGTAAACTTTTAATAAAAATAACATAATTAATAGTACTTTATGATAATGCAATTTTTTTAACTGGTAGGGTCAACACTTCCTTTTTTATTAAGGAAAGAAAACTCTCTTTTTTAACGAGTTTGAGTGGTAACCCTTTACACGACCCTGAGGCCTAATGACTCAGAGGACCATTACAATTTTTTATAGCCTAAAGGCCTAGTGTTCTGAAGGCCTATAGATGAACCTTTACGACCCTAAATGAGTAGTTTGCATCATGCCCCGTCACCAGTCATATGACATGCCACCCCATTTTTAACAATGATCACACCTTGATCCTAGTCTGAAAGTTGCATCGCCCACTTGTATGAACCGTTGCATCATGAAATCTAACACGTCATGGTAGAGAACCCCCCTTCTACGGTGTGGGAGGAGGGATGAATGATAGGTGTCATCACACCTATTTCCCTTTCGATTCGACCACCTAATGATGCCTGCATGGCCCTCACTTATATCACCTGCCTATTGCTCTGCATTCTTAGATTGGTCCCTAGTATAGATGGTCATATGGTAGGTAACCCCTCCATCCCACATCAATTCAATGGGGATGGAAGTTTAGATGATAAGTGTCAATACACCTATCCCTCATGTTGAGGCTACCCACCTGACAGTTCTTGCATACAATGCCTTCCTATTACGCCGAGCTATTTCTCTAATTCCCTACCACCCAGCCTTCTTCCCACTGGTGCTAATATAAAGGCCCCACTATATCTTAGAGGTTATGTGCCCTGAAGGCCTTGGATAGCCCAAAGGCCATATGGAACTTAGGCCCAAATTAGTGGCCTGAAAGCCCAAGTTTGTTGAATAATTCCGATACTACAGTTTCGCTACAATACTGCAACAATACTATTATAGTAGCTTTGGAAATTAACCCCCTTCAAGATTTGATCATTGGTTTCATGTAGGTTTATGGGGTGTGTTAATAATAAAATTATTACTAAGAATTATGATTATAATGTTTTTAGAGTGTAAATGTTATGTTTTCAAAAAAAAAGTTTGAATCATGAAAATTTGTTTTTGTATATTATATTTCTGAAATTATTTTTAATTCTAATTATTTTTTATATTATTATCTCGTATGTCAAATTTCATTTAGATTTTATTTTAACTTTATAATTTATATTCTTTAAAATTCACCTAATTAAAATAAAATAATGTTTCAAGTAGGTGAATTTGAAAGCCTATAAATTATAGAGTATAAATACAATATAAATAAAATTTGAAACATTAACTAAACATTTAAAAATTAATTGAAAATAAAAATAATTTTAAAAAAATGATGAAAAACCATTTTAATGACAAAAAATATCATTGTTTCAAAACATAACATTTATACTTATAATATTTTTTTACAGAAAACATTTTTTTGTGTAAATTAATTTTTGGGTTTATTATTATTTTTACATTAATTTTATTTTTGAATAATTTTATTTTTAAAGTTAATGTTTTAAATTTCATTTAAAATTTATTTATTCTATATTTTATGCACATAATTTTTTTAAGTTTAAATGTTATTTTTTAATCAATATTGTTTGTCAGATGTAAATTAATTTTTGGTTTATTATATTTATGATTTTTTAACAATTTTTATATGTTTAATCCATATTTTATATTTTATTTAGATTTTACTTATAGTTTATATTTTATAAGCTTTCAAAGTTACTTGAAACATATTAAGTTTTTTTATGATTCAAGTTGGCGACATTGAAATCTTATAATATATATAATATAAGTACAATGTAAGTAAAACTTAAAATATAGACAAAAGATATAAAAAGTAGTTGAAAATAAAAAAAAATTCCTCAAAATAATTGACAGATAATAATACAGATGATAAAAAATCATTCTGTTTCAAAATATAACATTTAGACTTGAAGTGGGTAACATTAAAATATTATAAAATATAAATTAAACTATGATTATAAATGAAATTTAAGACATGCACTTAGGACAAATAAATGACTAAAAAAATCCTAAAATATAAATATAAAATATTAACTATTAATAATAATATATGAAATAATAATAATATAATTAATTAATTAATTAAAAAATTAATATTTTAGGAATTTATTTTGAGATTTAGTTATTAGAAATTCATAATTTATTTATTTTTAATTATTATTCATTATTTTTCATTACATTATTAATTATTATCAATTATATTAATTTTTGATAATTAATTATGCTATTAATATTTATTTATATGTTATTACTTAAATATACACCCATAGTTTTAATTCCTAATTCTAATATCTTCATTATAACTTTCATTTTATTAATTTCATGGCATTAGGTACGCTCAGCCTAGAATTTTTTGGATTAATTGTGTTATTATTATTAAATATTATTAATTTAATTATAAATAAATACTAATTATCTTAGAAATTATTTGTAATAATTACCATAATAATCTATTTAATAATCTATTACTTAATAATAATTATGCTTATAAATTTTTTAAAGTGTAAATTTTATGTTTTTAATCAATAATGTTTATGTCATGTAATTTTTTTTGTTTTTTATATTTATGAAAATAATTTTGTTTTTAATTATCTATTATATTTTTATTCTATATTTTAAGTTTCATTTTAATTATACTTATAATTTATATTTTATATTCTTCCAAAGTTAACAACATGAAGCATAATAAGTTTTGTTGTGTTTCAAGTAGATTAATTTAAAAGCTTATAAAAAATAAACTATAAATACAATCAAAATGAATTTTAAAACATAGACTAAACACATACAAAATAATTATAAATAAATATATTTTGATCAAAATAATAAACAGACAATAATATCGATGATACAAAATAATGTTGTTTCAAAACATAACATTTGGACTTAAAATAAGCAGGTAACTCTAAAAGTAGGTAACAGTTGGAATTTATAAATGAATTGTAATGAAATTTTAGACATTCAATTAAAAATATAAATTATTGGAAAATAAAAATAATTTCATAAAAATAATAAATAGAAAATATTAAGTAATCATAATAATAAAACATGACTTAATAACAACAATATAATTAATTAATTAAATAAAAATAATGAATATTTTCTACTTAACAATAGTAAATATTATTATTATCAATTATATTATTACTAAATTTATATTTTTTAATATTATATTAATAATTAATAATAATTAATAATAATATGATTTTTTACATCATTATTAATAATTAATAATTCCATAATTAATGATAATAATAAAGTCAAAATTTATAAATTCATAATTAATAAAGTAATAATAATTAATATATTTTTAATAAAGTTATAATAATTAATATATTATTTAATAATAATAATATTTTACAATAATAATACAATTTACATGATCATCATCATTATTATTAATAATATAATTATTCGTAAATATAATAGACAAAAAATAATTTACATTCCATAAAGTATTATTATTTGTAATAATTATAATAATAATAATATTATTATTTACCAAAATAATAATTATATAATCAATATTGATTTGATTATTAATTTTTACTATTTTTTAAATATAAAATTAAATATATTATTAAATATATTATTTATATTCACTATTATAAATTATTAATAATTATATCTTTATTATTAATTACATGATTAATCACATCATTTAAAAACATTTTTTTTATTAATTGTAATTTTAACAACATTAATGAAATTATTAGTAACATTACTATGAATTTATTAGTTACTATTTATTACATTATTAAATTATAACTATTTATTAAAATTATATTACGATTAATTATTTAGTATCATTAATGAATTATTATTTATTATCCTTTAAATGGTTTAAATGTGGTGTCTGAATCCTACATTGACAACTTAGAAAAGATGTTGAGTACTGCACCTTTATCAAAGGAGAGGTTTGGTGAGATTTTAGGTAATATTTTTGGAATATTGTTCTTAATGTAATACTGAATATAAAAATAGTTAAATACTGTTTAATTTTTTATTATTTTTGTTTTTATATATATATAATCAAAACAATTTAAAAAAAACATTTAAGGGTGGGAGATTTTTCAGAAAATTCTTTCTTTTAAATATTTATAAAGAAGGAGCTATCTTGGACATCGTCCACACTTCCATTCCATACCCCCTAGTTTCATCGATAGATTGGGAAATAGTTTTCAAATCTACCAATTTATAATTTTTTGTGTTATATAAGGAAAAAATCCTCACTATGAGGTAGAGCTTCTGGTGGTTTTTGCACAGTTCTTACAAGTTCTGTATATGAACCCGTGTCATGATATTTCCTTTCAGCCTTCTTCTATGTATATGTAATTCCATTTCATTAGTGAGTTCAATAGATTCTCAATTCATTATCCATAATCACACATCAAAAAATACAACATCAAAAATTGTTGTAATTATCTTCAAGACATTCTTTATTTCCCATCTTCCATAAGAAGTCCTTTCAACCACTAACTACATATGATAAACTTTGAATATTCTTTATGCTAAAACACAGTTCTCAATAAACTCATTCTTCTTTATTAAAATAAAATCAAATCCTCTAATTCTCATCCCATATAGCATGAAAATCAAATATCATAGAATCATTAGATATTACTCAGTGTTAGATAAATTATTTTCCAACTCACTCATCTTTAATCATCCAGAAATAATTATCATCCAATAAATTAATTTTTTTCTTGCTTTTATTTATGATGAACACTATGCATCTGATAATTCTTTACACCATACTTGTATTAAATATAATATTGTCTCCTTATCTTATATTCCTCATTATCTAGGAAAATTAATTCTTCAAAGAATCAATCTATCATCAACATTCATTTTACATTCCTTCATCAAATAAAATTCCTACTTCTGATGGTTTTCTCATTCTAGAGTATGTACATCTGATGATTTTACTTTGGAAAGATCAATTGGAAAATTTATTTTCCTTTAACTATCTCATTTAATTTTCCATAATCCATTTAAAATAAATACAAAACTTCATCATCATCATTATCTAATGGTAAGATCAATACCCCATTTGGATTTGTTGTCAATAACAAATTCTCGTTAAATTCAATGATTTTTATCCATAATTATTGATAATAAATTCAAATTATTATATTTAAGGGATCAATTTTCTCTTTACCTTAATGATATAAATTTTAATCCACCTTATTTACATCTTGGTTTGAGGGAGGAAATTTCTTCAAAAAATTTCTTCTTCTCCCTTTTTCTTCCATTTAATTAAATGTAAACCATAAATTTCTTTATAGGAGGATTAAAGCACTTTTATTAAATCAATGTGTCATAGAACAACCAACTCTATGTCTACAAGAGCCATGTCCAATAAAAAAATGAGGTACTAAATCCTAAATTAATGTTTTCTATAAAAATTTCCAAGTGATGCCAAATTTTATGAAATATTATTTTAGGGGTAAATTAATCTAATTTTCATTCAACTTACTTTCCTACATCCATCTCAAGAAAAATATCAAAAATATTCAAGCATAAAATAACAAGTTTATCCACCTTTAAAAAATATTTTTATGATCAACATATCAATTCCCCCTTTATATTTAAACTTCAGTCTTCATCTAAGAATTGGAGAGTATGGAAAACATACCTCATTGACGAGAGACACATAAATTATTTAGATTATATGTATCCAGAACTTCAACCTCATATAGATATTCTACTACTAGGTACTTTATATATTGGTTTCAAAAACATTGGTTGTCTTGAATTTAATTTTCTGACTTTTTAAAGACTCTAAAAATAACTTTTATATAGGGTTAAATCCCATATTATTTCATTCAGAACTCCCCTATGATTTTATCACATTCAATTACCTTTTTCTCTGGAGTGCATCACAACTTATCAGGGAATACAATTTATCTTATTTTCATCAATAGTTAGAGAAACATGGCTAAAATAATTTTATTAACCTAGAAACCCCATTCAATATATATATTTTTCTTTATATAACCCCCTTGACTTCACAGGAACTTATATTTTTGGGTGTCATGGATTTTTTCTCATTACTTTTACTTTTAATATTTTGTGGTGGTTTCTTCTTAACTTTTACTGGAAATGAACATTCACTTTTTTTGATTTTCTTCTAATTATAATTTCCTTGATTTCTATAGCATATTTGAAAATTCAACTATGTAAACCTACGAAATATTTTGAAATTTATTCTTATCATAATATTTATTTATAACAACACTTGTTCATTTTGAAGGTTTATTCCCTTTACCTTCTAACTTCTATTTCCATGGTAATATTTGAATTCATTTTTTAGGAAATGGACTATCCAAATTACATCTTCCCCACAACTTCTTTTCTTTTGGTAATTTACCCTTATAAATTAACTTTTAGTGAACTTGAACTTCTTCACCCGAGATGTATTCCCCTATTTGACTCTAATTGTGTATTTATTAGATTATTTCACCTTGATTTTCTATATTTATTCCTTTAATTTTAGTATTCATATCATATTTACATCTATCTATAAAAATTACCTTCCTCCAACTGTATAATCACATTCTATTGGGAATGAAATATTCTAAAACTTTCTTCTTCAATGAATTCTATTTTGAATATTTATTTACACTACACTTTAAAGAATACTTACTATATTTCTTAATTTCATTTAATTTTATATTTTATGAACTCCTTTCATCATTGTTAATTTTTTTGGTATTTGTAAGATAGAACTTATTATAATCATATCCACTTTGTTCATAACATTCAGAGAAGTTTTAAAGATACATATAAACATATTTTAATTCCTCCACAAAATTTGGTTATACTTAAATGTACTTCCTTTACTTTCTATTCCCCCCTTAATGTTGTAATTATTTTCTTTTAATATTTTGGCATGTTGTGTCATCATTTTATAACCATGTGTTTGAACATTCCACAACACCAAAAGTAGCTAATAAATATTATTTTCTTTATTTGTGTTCTATTATATATGGTGGATATATGTTCTGATTCTTGAACATTAAATTATTTTTCCGAACACCTTGAGGGAAAACTCTTAAATTTATTATTTCTTCAAACTTAAGGAAAGTGTTGGGGTTCATGTCACTTCACTTTAATCATATTTGTTCAAAAATTCAAGCTTCCCTATTTAAATTAGTGTAATTAGTTCATATAGATTCATCATAACATGGGATTACCTTTTCCATATACTTATTTAAATATTGAACTTTTGATGATCTCAAATTTTTCATTTTTCTATATTAAGTCTTCTAAAAATTAAATCTTTTATTAGAAACCTTGGTTGTGGATCATTCCTCAACTTTATGTGAAGATTGAACTTGAGTGTCTTCCATGCCCCAAAATCTTATTTCCAACTCAAGGAACTGTAAGTTTAAAGTGTTTTTAAATATTTTATACATTTAAAATTACCATCACATTCATCGTTGAACTTATTAACCTTTTATTTCTTAATTATCCTTTCATATATAAAATAATTATAAATATCTTTTATTCTTCTAGATTTGATCTTAAACCTATAGTTCTTGACCTTAATAATATCTTTTTATGTATGTAGTAGTTCTTTGATAATTTCTTAAAAAAATCCTTTGCACATGAACTCCTCTTTAATTATTCTTTTATTATGAAAATTTTTTCATTATAAAGTATAATATATATTTTTTCCTTAAATTCCATGAGTTCTATGATATTTTTACACTTTTGTAACTTCCTAGCTAGTGCACCTTCCATTTCATTGGCTTCATATTATAGTAGTGTGATTTCATCTTATTATCCATTTATATATTCAAGTATATATCCAAAATCTTGAACTATTACATTCTCCATGTAATCATTTATTTTAGATTAGAATCCTTTGATAGTTTGAATAGACTTATACTCCCCATGGGTAGTACATTCTTCATATAGAGGATTAATTCTGACATATTTTATAGTAAAACTTCTACTTTGTTTTCCTGTAGGTAATATTTATTCATACTTCCTTTGATTTTGAGATCTTAACTTATGTTCATTATGATCATCCTCATTCTTCCATTTTTTCAAAGTTTTGGTCAAAACCTTATTCTTACAAAAACCATGAATAGATTTTGTTATATTTATATCATGAAATCATTTTTTGATGTTACAAAATTTTCAACCATTTAACTTAATTATCCAACTATGAGATTATTTACTCAACTTCAAGAAATATACACTTCATGTAAATCAGTGAAAAAACAACCAGGAACAAAAAACTTAAAGACCCAATTTGAGGGAACCTATTCTCTAATACCAATTGAGAGTCCCTTTGGATTATGTAGTCACCCTGAGAGTGGGGTGGGGGTGAATCTAGGGTGACCAAAATTTTACCAATTACATTCAACATAATTCTTTTTCTACCTTTTAATTGATCAAACCTATTTTATCAGTTAGGATTTATGGATCTTTAAAATTCATCCTAAAAAATTAATCCTTCATTCAATGTAGAAAAAGTAAATTAAACAGTACACAAGGATTTTTACAATGTTTTAATTTAATGCAATATCTTACTCCTTTCCATGTCGACTTCTGCATAGTAATAAATTCTTCACTTTCTCATAAGTGGTAAAAAGGAGTAAGAAATTATCATTTAACAAAATATTAGGATTTAAACTAAAATTAGAAACCACAATATTACACATGTGGTTGAGATATTTCCTGAAAATATATTCCTACCTTCTGATAGGAATATAGGGTTATTTATACTAGAACCACCGGTCTTCAAAGGTCTTCCTAAAACATCTTCATGAAAGGAACATCAACTATCAGGTGAATATTCTCTGAACCTTCATAAAAATCATACCATCCTTTGATTTTGGTATATTAATATTCCAGAGTTCTCACTTTCTGAAACTATGATTTCCAAAACCTCTGCAAATCGTCACTTAAATTCAGTATGGATCTAATCTTATTGATCTTTTGAAATGAAAGGGCTCACTCAAGTTCTCATTACTTCATGTTACAGTATTCTCTAATTTCTTTAGAACTTGATGTTTCAGTCTTCTCAAATTTCTTCAACCCAAATAATTCTTTCTTGAATGATATAGTAAGAAACTTTCTCTCTCATTTTTCTCACTTCTTCTAAGCATCCCTCTCAAATTCCTCTTATAATAAAAAAAATCTTTCTCTGAATAAAAAAATCCCTTTATATAGGCTCAAACTTCTTGATAAGTTAAATGATTTGAAATCTCCAAACATCAGAGCTTAATTTTTTACACCTTCGTTAAATATTTAAAATATCATTTTCAAATGAATGATCCATAAACCCTAGAACCAAATAACTTTTCAAATTTTCCTCAAAACTAGGATAGATATATGAAATTACATTCATTAATATCGGACTGGGAAATTAAAACTCATCATCAACATAATTAATATTTTTCAGTGATTTAAAATTTATGAGTTTTTTATGCTTTAATTCTTCTAAACTCAAAATTTCTGTATAAAAAACACTTGCGTATTCGGTTTGGGCTGAATCCACTACAATCATCTATCTTATGATATTAACATATCTACATGCATGTGTATCTGACATAATATTTCCATAGTAGCTACCAGACATATTTCTATGTATAAAAAATGCTCATTTTCATGAAACTACAATCCTTTAAGCTCTTGCAAGTTCACTATTTTATCTCATGAATCACACTACTTCTAGTGTAGAAACAATTTTGTATATGGTGATCTAAACTCAATATCTTAACTTCCAATAAGATAAATACATATTGTATGATTCATTCTTCACTACACTTTCAATTAATGAAACCACTTTGTATAGCCTTTTCACAATCCACAGTACATGATGCTTCACCTTAGTTCTTCTGATACTCATACATTATCCACAACTTTATATATGCTTGAAAATTTCAGCTACTATCAAACTCAACATGTCACTAACATCATATTTTGATCAAAATAATCCATAAAATTCATATTTCATATTCTATTAATAAATAAATACACATATTCTATTAATTTTTAATCTCAGACAATTTCCATACTTCCTGGTTCATGTTCTCGTCTCCCACTTCCTTTAATTTCATTTCTTGAACTTATGGTGTCCTCATAGATATCTTCCACCAATATTATATATTTTTGTTCTCTGATTACAAATAAATGGAATGAGTAATAAAAAAATAAATTCTATTTCATGTATAAGAAGTATTACAATCACCGCCAAGAATCACCTCCACCCACTCCTCCCTTTCTCTCTCTTAGAGCTCTTGAGGCCATCACAATGAAAAGAAGCTCTATGGATTTCAATGGAGAATAAAAGATGATCCTAAATTAGTCATTTTATATACATGTATAACATGTTTCATTTAATGTAAAATTCATTGGTAATATTTATTACATTTAATATTGTTGAAACCCATTAATTTAATATTAGGGGAATTTAATCCATTCAATTCATACACCTGAATATTCAATGAATATGCCAGATGGATACTTATTCAATTTCCACCTCAAACTGAAATCTATTGGAGAATCTATAGAAGTCTATCTTCACATGAGATACCACCTTTTTTAGTTTTTGATTTAGGTTCTCTTTCATGTGGATCTTCACAAGTTATAGCAGTTGTAGATCAATTACCTCATGTATAAAATGATAGAGAATGTTGATGTGATTCATATAGTAATGATACATGGAGTTATTTCTCAATTCCAAATCACTTTTAGTTTTTTAATTAACCTTGTACTTCTTCTAGTTGAATCCAAACTCTAAGAGAAAATGATTTAGCCACAACATATCCTTGAGTGCCTCCATGACAACAATGTACTCTACTTCAGTTATAGATAAAGAAAAAAATGTTTTCAACCTTTACTTATATGATACGTCTTCTCTTTAAAAATTATAAATGTGTCCTCATGTAGAATTCCTACTATTAGGATCTATAGCCATATCTTCACCTGTATATCACTAAAATAATGGGTCATCTCCCATATAGCATAAATATAGTTTTGATATACCTCTAAGATACCTCAGTGAATCCCATTGACTATCTTTAGTATTATAGAGAAATTTATTAATGGTCTCTACTCCATGGGAATAGTTCAACTCATACAAATTATATATTACATCAAGTTTTGAACCACTAAATAGTATGTTATCATCTCTATTTACTTAATTTCATCCTTGGATGATGGACTTGGAATCTTTCTCAAATTTATATGAATGAATAAATTAATTTTCAATGGTTTGACTCTATCTATGCTGAAATGTTTTAGAACAGGTTCAACATACTTCTCATGAGATAGTAATAACAACTTCATCTTTCTATCATGAGTGACTTGTATCCACAAAATCCATTAAGATGCTCTAAATTCTTTCATATCAAAGTATGTGGATAACCCATTATTCAATTAGTTTATATTTTCTAAATCCTTATTAATGATCAATATGTAATCAACATAAATTAGTGGAGCAAAAAAGTTACCAAGCATTAATCTATATAATTTGACACACTGGTCTATCTATGTCGGCTTGTAACCATGACTAACTATAAAAGAGTCAAACTTCTTGTACCACCATCCAGGATCATGTTTCAATATAAACAAGCTCTTATTAAATTTACACATGAATATTTCTTTTCAATCTGATTTAACACATATTCACCATGGGTGAAAAAATCTCATCAAATTAAATTCCTTTATTTTGAATGAATCCTATGTCCACTAACCAAGATTTGTTCTATACCTCCTTCCCACTTTAATCCATCTTTAGTATAAACACCCATTTTTTGTTACTATATTCTTACCTTTGAGTAGTTCAAAAAAATTGTACATCTAGTTATTAATTAATGACTCTATCTTATCCTTCATTATATGTAGCTACATAAGTTTATCCTGATGAGAAATTTCTCCTTAATTTCATTCATCCTCCCACCTCATCAATCAATAATAGATACTCTAATTATTGATATCTTGTTGATAAATTTTTTCCTTGTGTAAATATTATAACCTTTAAAAAATTAGGTTTTAGAGGAACATCATCACTTGGATATTGTGATGATTATTCAACTTCTCATGGATAGTTTTGAGTCTACCCCTACCCAATATCCTCCTCTACTACATCTTGGTTAGCTATTGAGGAGTCTTCTTACACCTCCTCCTCTCTGGTGGTGGGTGGTGCTGATACATGTGTTGGATCAAGAATTTATTCCTAGAAATAATCATTTCGATACATTATGGGATTTTTAATTTTCTCATTGAACACAAAATCTCTACTTTTGATTAAATTTTTCTCCATCATATACCAAAGAATGTATCTGAACTCCTCATCTATATTTCTAATGAAGTTGTATGGAGTAGATCTACAGTCTATATTCTAGTTGATATCTTTGGATACGTGTGGAAAATATAAACATCCAAATACTCATAAATGTGAGTAATAAGTATGTTTACTAAACCATATCTTTTGTGGAATTTTGAAATTAAAGACAACTTATGGTGATCTATTGACATGGTTGCATGAAACTTGAAAATATTCTCCCTAAAATGGATTAGGTAGCTTAACTAAACTCATCCTACTCCTGAACTTCTAAATGATGGTTTTATACATCCTCTATGAAACTCCATTGTGTTATTGAGTTCATAATACCATACTTTCATGTCAAATTCCCTAACTCTAGGTATCCAGCCCCTAGATGTGTACTATCTTATGTTTCCAGATCAAAGACACTTAAAATTCCTTCTAGTTTTACATTCTACCATGGAATGGGACATCTTAATGTACTCCATCACTTGGTCCTTCATTTGTAAGAAGTACACTCACACCATTCAAGATTCATCCTTAGTCAAGGTTAGGAAATATTTATTACATCTCAATGATTTCAACTCCATGGGACCACATATATTAGAGTGTACCATATTCAACAACTCTAATCTCCTTGATGAATCATAAAAGAATGAGACTCTATGTTTCTTCCCATATAAGTAGTAGTTTTAATGATTGATTGATTCATCCTTTTCAACACCAATGTAATTCTTCTTTTGTAGGTATAATAAAACTCTTTCACTCATGTGGATGAGTCATATGCCAAGAATTTGATGAATCATATCCTTCCACCATGTTGAGGATATCTTCATAAATCTTCACATGTTTTTTTAAATATTACCATATACTTATCCTTAGGTGATGATGATGGAAACATTAATCATATTCCACACCCCATTAATTAATATATTGTTATAACATTGTCTTTTAAAGGTTATCCTTGATAATAGGTTAAGCCTAAGGCTTGGAACATAGAGAAAATACTTCAGGTTTATTATGTATCCAATGTTTATATTTACTATGATATTACCCATTCCATCAATCTTCACTGAACCAGAATTCTCAATCTTGACTGCACCAAAGTCACTAGCTTGATAAGTCTTTAAATACTCATGATGTATAGTTACGGGGTATTATACTGTAGTATTGACCACCCAGTCTTTGTCTTGGCTTGATTTGTGAAAGAAATTTTCTTATTCATATTTGAAAAAAATTTAAATTTCTCCTGTGATGATCACATGTGCATCTTCATTTCTTCATTGTTGGTTGGTTACCACCTTGGAATTTATCTTTTCATAACTTTTGACAATTCTGATTTAAGTGTCCCTTTATACCAAAATGGTAGAATTTGTATGTCTTTATCCTACCATATATGGAACTTCCTCTACTATTAATTTGACCTATACTTCCTACCCACAACCACCAGTTTATTGTATTCCTCACTTATCTAGGATGAGATATTATATCTAATTATAACTTGCATCCTTCCTTCGAACCGCCTCATTAAACAATTCATCCTTTAAAATTACCATGATAAGTTTTATTATGCGATTCGAGTTGCTGAGGAAGAAAACCAATGTATTCTAACAATAGTGAGGAAGAAAACCAATGTATTCTAACAATAGTTAAGTGTGAAAAGTAGTTTTTTCACCTATTCCTCATCAGGTGAAGTCTTACCTACAACAACAAGTTGATTCATCAGGCTCTAGAACTCACCGGTGTGTTCAACTATAGAGGTCCAACAATATAGTCAAAGATTCTTCAACCTCTTCAACAATAGAATCTTTTTTATAGTGTACTTTTAATGGTATGTAGTATCTAATTTTATCCATATTTCATAATAACTAGTCTCTTGAGAAATGTGGTGGTGGATGTTGTGATCGAACCATTGGTGGATTTGACCAATCATTATCTTTTCCAACTTATTCCACTCATCTTCCTTTATAGCATTGGGGATAAATCCCTTATTATTAGTGGTGTCAAAGAGATAATTGAAATTAATTAGATATTCTATTAGATACTTCTAAATATTGTAGTTTTAGGAAGTCACCATGACCATCTCTCCCATGGATGGTCCCTTAATTGATTTTTTTACAAATTAAAGTAGAATTTGATGAAATGAAGTATACCATTGAATCTATAATGGTTTAAAATGATGTAATACTCTCATAGATAATTGAATTTAGACTCTAATTGATCTAGATATAATCAAATAATTATAAATGGTTAAGATTGATTAATGACGTGATGATGATGTGGTGATGACATGTCACACTAGAGTAGCTTCCAAAAATGTGTTAGAAATATCACTAGTGTCGAAATAATAACTTCTTATTTAGAAAGGGGGTACAAAGACACCCCATGTTTGACCTAGACCATCGCCTCCTCTAGAGATATTTCTTTAAATCCATTTTCAATTTCATTTGTGCTATTTAAATCATATTGATATAGAATTTTAGAATATTCTTTCAAAACATGAATTTGGGAAAATTAAATTTTACAGTCACTGGAAAATATCCTCCTCTCATCATTGTTTCATCTTTAATGGCTCTGATACCACTTTTTGTGATTCAATGATCACTAATAAGGGGAATTTATAGAGAAAAAAATTTATTTCACAGATAATAAGTATTACTATCACCACTAAGAATCACCCCCACCCACTTCTCTCTTTCTTCCTAACTTTGAGTTCTCAAGGATCTCATAATTCAAAGAAGGTATCTTGCTTTAATTGGATGATAAAGGATGATTCTAAAGGATTTTTTTATATCTATGGCCAAAACGTTTTATTTAGTGATTTTTTGGGCATATTTTATAGATATATTCCTGTTGATACATATTCATTGAATATTAGGGAAATTTAATCCATTCAATTCATACACCTAAATATTCAATGAATATGCTAGCTAAAAAAGCTCTTCATTATTGACATATAATTTTATTTTTGCCAATGGATATTTGTATGGCCCATAGTACATGGTTCTGAATTCTTATTTGAAAAACAATACTTTAGTGAACAAAAATATGGGTTGATCAGATCCATCAACCAAGCTGGAATGCCACAATCCCTAACTCATGTTCCTGATCACCATGAGATGGAGATAAGAACCAGGGAATAATTAACAAGATCTTAGGAATGTGTTTTCTCATGGTAGACTGGTATGACATGTCCATTAGTTTGGATGACCACACCAATATAATTAGAGTCAACATATATAAGAATACAACCAGAGGAAATAATGATGGAAGGAATATACCATTAACAAAATCATAACATCAAAATTAACATGTCATAAACATGACATAAATAGGTCATCTCAAGTTATAAGAATAAAACCCTAATTAGGGATCAAGACCTAAATAGAAAATAATTACATCCCAATGACACAAAAACTAAAAAATATCTCCTCATGAGATAACCCTGTGAGACCACATCTCCTCCATAAAAATATCCATGAACAACAGTAATTGAGAAGACCCACCTAAGTACATAGTTCCCAAACCTTTACATGTTTCTTGAAAATAAAAGTCTACATACACCTAATGGAATATGTTGGGTGTGAGGCATAAATCCCAGTAGGATACCACCATGAATCTATATAAGGATTTTAATCCTTGAAAACAAATAAACTAGATTGAAAAATCATTTTTCAAAACTATCCGACATTAAAAGCATTTCACTTGAAACCATTCCTTTGAAATCCCTTTGTCTTTTCTTTGAAAAATCCTGTTTTTGAAAGTATTAATCAACAAGGATCAATTAAATATGTATAATTCACTTGGAATGAACAAGCTTAACCTACCCAAATAAGGAATAATCAAGGTATAAGAATAAAAGACATCACAGAACCAAATAAGTGTAAAGGGTCATACCTCATGATATAATAATAAAACAAGGCACTAACGTAGTGCATAAAAGCATATAAATCAATCAGAAATACGTAATATGAACCAACGGATCTAACCATAAAGGATGAATTTGAGATAGTATAAACTATAATTTTTAAGAATGATAATCATGATAAAAAATATTATAATCTCTCAAGGTCTTCCATAAGACAAACTCCCAAGATCTGTCTCTCGATATATTGGTTAACTAGTGGAAGCTCACTCATCCTTCCTCCCCAAAATGATCTATTTTACCCTTAGACAATAATGTTGAATCCCTCTTGGTCTTCCTCCCCAAAGGATCTCTCAGTACATTGAAAACTACACTATCTCACCCTAGGTATCACATGTGCTACTCAATTCCAAACACATCAACCTCACAAGTGTCACTGAAAAAAGATTTTCCAAAAAACCAATTTAATTAAAAAACATGAACATTTAGATAAATATACTTCCTCAAGGAAAAATGTTTTCTAAAACCAATTTATAAATCCATTTAAAACTATAAAACCACTTTTATACATTTTATAAAACACTTTGAGTGCATTAAAGATGAACCCCTTTGGGAAGCCCACCCTAAACATCCAATTGCCAATTCAAACCATGAATCATAATAAACATGGAATAAAAATCAATCATAAAAAAATTAAATTAAAATTTAATATATAGGAAATAAATTAAATAAATAATTCAAAGGTTAGCCTTGGAAAATACACTTATATAGAGAACTCTACCTATGAATCACTTATAACCTCATCACCTTCAGTTAAAACTGATAGATTTAGGAAGAATAGTTCCTCTGATGCATAAACCATAATCAATAAAATCAAAAACCCAATTAAAAACCATATCTTCATCCAACACACCATCTAGTGTCTCACACTTCCATGGAAATAGAATAATAAGGTAAGAGAAGGGGTAAAGATGAATAAATCATCAAGATAAGGGATTAACTCATGAAAAAAGACCAAGAATACAAGGAGAATCCACTAAAAAGAGGCAGGAGAATATATAACATCAAATGAAGGGGGTTGTACACAATTGGGAGAAGAAATGATCCAAATGGGAGTTAAATCATTCAAGGGAACTTTAGAAATTTATTAAAACCTGAATAACTTAGACACACTGCATGGTTTGGATCCATAGTTATGAAAACTGTGCACTCGTCATGTTAGAGGCACTATCTCCCCAAACCTCAACCTACACAGTTTATAGATATCCTCACATATTTGGACAAACCATTCCCAAACTATAATGACCAAGAATTTATAAATGACAGTTTTTCCTCAATAAATATGTGTTATATTACATAGTATTATACACATACAACACATAGATAAACTAATAATAAATTAATTAATTAATGGACATCATTACATTAGTTAATTACTAAACCCAAAAAAATGAAAAAAATTATAATGGGACAAAAAAAGAAAATAGAAAAAGTAGAATGGGAAAATTTAGATCACCCCTGATCTGTTAGAATAACCACTCCCATGAACAACACTAAAGAAAAGAAAAATAATATTAGTAAACTACTTAAAATTTTAGAAAAGGAAAATATATAACCTTTAGATGAATTTAGACAAAATTTTAATGAATTAATGAAGTGATATTTATAATAGGTAATGTGACGGTTGGAATATTAATGTGGCTGTTGGAATAATAACTTGACTTTTGGGAAAAATAACATGACTACTAAAATAGTGATTTCTCTTGAAAATAATAAAATGTAATTTAAATAATATTTATCATGAGTAATTTAATAAAAATATAAATAATATAATTCCATAATATAAACATCAAGATTAAAAACTCAATGATATATAAGAACATTTTTAATAATCCAAATTTTAATGTATTTTTTAAAAATCATAATTTTTGTATTAAAAATTAAAATTATCTATGTTAGAAAGTATTTTGATAAAATTAATTTAATTTTTTGAATCATCATGAATACATTTTTAAAGGTTTATTTTTTGTATAATTTTATAAAATACTTAAATTTTTATATGAATAGTAAAAAAATGTTTTTCAAATACTAAATGTTTTATGACATAATAATGATGAAATAACTAGTTAATAAAATCTAAATTGGTTATTTACACAAAAAAATAAGTTTAATATGATAAATAAAAAATTTAAATGCATTAAGTATCATTTCCAAACCTAAAAAGTGTTTTCCAAAGTCTAAAGTCAAATGCATTTTATTAAAATTATAATTTTTCATTTTTTTCACTTTCCTTTTTAATAAACTAGTGAATTTAGTTTATAAAGGGGATTAAAGTAATGAATCCATTTTATTTTATTGATATATGATTCATAATGAAAAAATATAATTATTATAAGGTTTACCTTAGAATCTATATTTTATTCAATATTCTATCCTAAAAATACCCCTCTCCTCAAGTATAAATAACCTCTCACCCCTCCCTTGGAAAATCACTTAACTTACACTTAAAAAAGCCAATATTGTAACAAAATTAAATTAATTAATACCTTTAACATACTTAGGGACATTCTAGAGTATTCAAAATCTAATATTTAAAAAATATAAGGGTCATAGAAAAGGAACAACTTGAAGAAATAGGTAATGTGATTTTGTATTTTATTTTATTTTCCATTTCTAAACTCTCTATCCTCCTTTTATTTTATAATCCAAACCTTCTTAAAATAATTAAATATTACATTTACATTATCCTTATAATGTTAATATCTTATTAAAATTTTATTTTTAATAAAATCACATAATATATATATATATATATATTGCACCTCTTATTTGGACAATGTATCACTAACAGTTAGTTAACCGCCAACAAGGACATTTCCAATTATTTTATCATCATAACCCTAATGGATGATTATAATAAATTATTAATATTTTATAAATAAATAAATTTATTTCTAAGATTATGGAATTAATTCTACTTATGTATAAATGACCTAAAAAATAGTGAAATAAAAAAGAACGAGATAATTTAATGAAAACATGACACAAAAACAATTTAATTTTAAAAAATAATATTATAAAATAGAATCCAATAAATATAATTGATCAATAGTGAAATAAATTAACATAAGAAAATTATTATTAATTTTTTTAATAAACCTAATTATATCATATAGAAGGTGGAAAACTGATGAAAAAAGTGGGATTTAAGATAATAGGATTATTTAACACAACACCTTCTTTTTGGGATATCTTTATTTTGCATTATTTTCTATACGGATATTCCTATAATGTCCCTAAAATTATTTTTTCAATATCATTCCACTTTTCTTTATGGGATATACATGTTATTACCCTATAAAATTTATTTCTAATACCATTACAATGATTTATAAAAAAAAGACATTATTTTTCAAAAATATATCATTGAATTCTCTTGAGTTATTTATTATCCAATCAAGAATGATGACTTTTTATGCCAAAATATTATTTAAATTATTAATTTTGGAACCCCAATGTTTATTTATGAAGTAAATCTTTATGAAAACTTTATGAAACCCATTTCATTCCATGGGTTTATTTCTTGAATATGATTGATAAATGTTCCCATTCCAAGTGGCATGAATGATTATGATCATTTTATGATGTTATTGGTGGTACCAAAATTATATATCCTTGCAATTTATTGGTTAATATGTTATATCTCTTGAGATTATGTGTGAACATGATCCTATATTTTTTCACAATTATAAAGCTATGATTTATGAACATATGTTATGAGTGAACATGATGTTAGCTTTTTTAACAACTATGTGTGGTATTTAACCACTATGTTATGATGTTTCATTATTATTAATATTCCACATTCTCAACATTTATCAAATGTTTCCCTCATTATTATGATGATGATATAATGATTATGTATTGATGATGTTTATTATGCTGACCCATTTTCTATTGATTAATTTCCCTTATTTCTCCCATGTTACTCCTCCCCTTACTAGGATTTTACCTCACCCCTTTATTTGAAGCATATCCTCAAGTGATTAATTATACTAATGAAAATATGAGATATTATAGGAGGATAAAGAACATATATTTAAATAATGTTTATGTTTTATTATAGACAAGTGATGTATGAGGCTAATTTTCCAAATATACTAAAGCTTTGAATCCTTTAATGTATTAATATTATGTTATTTATCTTAAAAATGATGTAATATTTATATAAGAAAAACTTGGGTCATTATATTTAGTATTAGAGGCATGGTTAGGATTAGTAAAAATTAGTGAAAACCAAAAGGATAAGTCTATATATAGGTAAAGATCCTAAATTTTGGTAAATTATGAGAGTGCGTGGTTTTTGATAAATGAAATCCATGTCTAGATACTAAAAGTGGATATGGATATAGAATAGAAGTACCTAGGGGAAATAACCCCGAAAAGGAAAGATTAGATGTTAACTCGATCATCACCTGGTGTATGATAATGAGGAATTATGGCACACTTGGTTTAATACTCCTAGGGGATATTCATTAGCTAATCAAAATCTCTATATAAACCATTATAAAGGATATATAGATAGATAAATTATTTATTTTAAGGTTATAAAAGGATTAGAGTACACAATCCTAAAAGTATCATTTTAAAAAAAGGATAAATATAAGGAACCCATAAGATATGACTTTAGAATTAATTTTAATATAATAATAAATTATTTATTCATTCTTTGTTTAATTATGTTTTGTTCAAACATTTTCTATTTTAGAAAATAGTGGGAACCAGGAGAAAAAAAACAAAAAACCCATGTGAGGTATAATGTAATGATTTCCTAAATAATATCTCCAATTCCATGGGAGACAGAGTTAAAAAATACATGGTGATGCTTACCCAGCTATCATAGACTATGAACAATAACCTAAACCATCTAGAATTGTATATTTACCCTAATAAAGATAAACTAGATATCAAGACTTTTATACTGAAATAAAGGGTGAAATTTAGTTGTCCTTTTGATCCAATTGTCATGGAATAGCGGGCGATCTAAATGGAGAATATATTTTCTATGATACACTATTCTAAGAAGGAGAAGGTTACCTCGGTAGTCTATCGTTCAGATGGAGAGGATAAAAAATAGTGGTAATTGATAAAGAATACTAGGTAGGAGGATGAAATGGGTTTTTTTTTGTTTTTCCTATTAGTTGTTTGGTTGTTTTGAGGTTGTTTGTGAAGGTTGTACCTATTTTGGATTTCTTCAGCATCAACAACTCCCATATGTTCTTTCCATTGTTTTTTCATAAAAAATCCTTCTTTTTCTCTACTCTGGATCTAGTTGCCCTCCTTTCTCTTTGAGGTGGAGCTGCGTGGAGGTCTTTAAGTCTCTTTAGGATGTTAGTTTGAGAAGGCGGCTTTAGGATGTTGATGGTGATAATGATTCAATCTTCGACAATGAGGTTGGGTTTGGGTTTGGAGATGATAATGGTGGTGGTATGGTAATAGGGGATGAACCAACGTTTCCATGATGGGTTTCGACATTCTAGCGGTGGACGTCGAATAGGCGGTCAGTGTTGATACAATTATGAGGAAGATGTCTTTTTTGATGTGAAGACGTGATGGAGATGATAATGATGTGATGTTATGTCGACGATATGATGATAGCGGTGTGGTGAGATTTGAGGTCTCCATGTGATGTGGATCTAGGTGGGCAGCTCATGGTATGAAGTGGTTTTTGGCAGTTTTCTGAATTTTGGTTTTAAAATTTGAAAGTTTTAAACTTTAATTCTGAACATGGTGTGTTATGTGGTTGGGGGTTATGCATGAACAAGTCATGAACTGTGGATCTTTTGTTCGGTTCCCACTTATCCAAATTTTGTTTTTAATAAATTCAATAAAATTTATTGTGGATAGTAAAATAGATAGATTATTTAGTGGTTTAAAACCAAACCTTCGAATGGATCTATCCATATGAGACTTTGGTATTAATAGAGAAGTATTTTGATGTTCTATCAAAGTAGAGATGGATTTCAAAGAATGGTCCCATAGTTATGTAGACATAAAACAAAATATAGAGTTCCAAGATAGAAGATCGAATGAAAAAGGATAAAAGAATATCCAACCACCCACATATAAAAAATGTGGGAAGAATAATCATTGGAATTTCATTAAGAGACTATGAAATACTTCAAGTGTGGGATAGAAGGCTACTAAGCTCGTGAATGTTGAGGATGCATGAAGATGCTAACCAACATGTTGGCAGAAAGGAAAGAACCTCCCAATGCACCACCCCTTGTTCAATTCTTCAACTTTAGGAAGCAAGGGAACTATGAATGATAGGTCACTAAAATATGGGTCTTTTAGGGCAATCATTATCAACAATCACCAAATACAAAGAATAAAGTGGAATCTTATTCCATCACTACTTATAAGGTAAAAGATGAAAAAGAAGTATTATAAGGTACACATCCTATTCACTCAAGAATGAAAAACATTTTATTTGATTATAGTTCTACACATTACATTACATCCTATAAGTTTTCTAGAACTATTGAATCAAAAAATTGATAAAATGAAGTAGATATATCCATAAAAACACCTAGTGAAGTGATGAATGAAACACATGTGTTGGAATCTCCTCTTGTTAGTAACTATGGGAAGATTCTTCTAGTGAATCTCATAATCCTTCCCTTGGGGAAATTTGAAACTATATTGGGAATGGATTAAACCATGTTATATAGAGTTCACATCAACTACTGGGAAAATGAAATACCTTTCTATATTATGAACCACACCATGATCCTGTACAAATTAAAGAGAATTTGTGAATCTCCTTTGTAAAATGACTCGATGGTGTGGGTGTTGATACCCAATGAAGAAGAAGAATTTTCCAAAATGGTTGATTTGAAGGAAAGAATTAACCTTGAGTAAATTTCCATTGTAAGGGAATATACCAATGTATTTCCTTAAGTGTTAATCAAACTTCCCACATATTATGATGTATATTTATCAATAGATATTATACTAAGAACCACTATTATCTCCAAATGAACCTATAAGATAGACCCGATCAAATTGGAGGAATTAAAGATGCAGCTGCATGATAATTTGGAAAAAAGGTTCATACACCCTAGTACATCACCTTAGGGTGTTCCAGCACTATTTTTAAATAAAAAGTATGGATCAATGTAGCTATGTATAAATTAATGGTAGATCAACAATATCACCATAAAAACAAGTATCACCTACCAAGGATTGATGATTTATTTGATCAACTATGAGGAGCTCAATACTTTTAAAATGTGGATCTCCATTATATATATCATTAAAGGTAAAGAATGTATATATCTAGAATATATCCTTTCATACAAGGTTTGGACACTATGATTTTATAGTTTTTCCCTTTAGATTTACTAATACCCTAAAAATCTTCATGGATTTGATGAATCGAGTCTTTAAATACTAGCTTGAAAAAATCATGGTAGTCTTTATTAATGATATTCTCATTTAATAAAAGTGAAATTAGGAACATGAAGAGCACTAAGGATTGTGATGGTGATATTTAGAAAGGAGAAAATTCATTCTAAGTTCAGTAAGTGTTATTTTAGATGAATAAAGTAACATTCATTGGGAATGTGATCACAAGAGAGGGAATTTTGGTGGAACCCTCAATGATAAAGAAAATTAAGGAATATCCCTAAGCCTCAAGTGTCATAGAAATTCATAGTTTTCTTGGAATATCTAGGTACTACCGATTTTCATAATAAATTTCTCAAGCTTTTCTAGACATATAAGTAAGGTAACATGGAAAGGGGTAAAGTATTCATGGATGGAATAATGAGAGGAATGATTTAAGGAGATCAATAAGAGGCTAATCATTATGATTGTACTCACACTACCCTCAAGTGGGGAAAAGATTGTGACATATATTGATGCTTCAAACAAGTTCTTGGGTTTTTTACTAATGAAAAATTTTAAAATGATATCCTACTCTTTATGATAATTAAATATCCACAAGAAGAACTAACCAATACATAATATTCAGTTAGTATATGTCATATTCTCTTTGAATATTTTGGGGAACTAGATATATAGTGATAAGAGTGACATATATATAGATCAAAAGAGTCTAATGTATATATTTACATAGAAATAGATAAACATGCATCAATGAAGATGGTTAGTGTTGATCAAGAACTACAATTTATCTATTTACTACCATCCTATAAAGGATAACAAGGTATATTATTCACTTAGAATAAATAACCTAACATTCTATCCATTATTTGGATTGAAAAAGACCCTATATTCATGGTTATGCAAAGGATGTATCTGGAAATAATAGTGGTAGGGAATACATCCTACCTTTCCCAAATTATTACCCAACAATATATCCATGAGAAAATCAAAGAGGAATAAATGGATGATATGGATCTTGAAATGAAGGTGAAAGTCGTAAAGGAGGGTAAGATTTATAAATAAACATTGATGAATATGGTTTCATTCGGTTTGGAAATAGACTATAACACCCCAACTCAGGTGCCACTAAAATGGTTCCCTGAGATGGTTCTCCATGAGGCCTCAAGTGTGCCTCCCATACACTAGAGGTTTCTAACTAGTAGAAAGGGTCTAAGTCATGATAGTGGGATGATTATTCCATAATATCATAGTAAGAAAAAATGGAAATATTAAAACATCATCAAAAGAAGTAAATAAAAAGAGTGCAGAAGTAGTAAATAAAATGAAACATAAGCATTCTGTAGTAATAAATGGAATTTAGTAATAGCCAAAACGAACATGTCATATATACAACACTTTTCACCCATTGGGTCGACCATACATTAAGGATTATATAAAGGGAACCGAAATAAAAGTACATGGCTCTCCTACTACCTTCAAGACAGACCACATACCTGGTCTCCAAGACACTATCGAGCTAATCTAGTATAATCAAAAGAATCCACATGAGATGTTTTGCTTGATGATTCAACCCTTGGCCTCAACCATATCCATCATGAATCTATACTAAACCAAAAAAGAATTCATAAGGTCTGCATGCACACCAAGGTGCACATACATGGGTGAGAAATAATCTATGTAGGACACCACAATGATGATACTATAAATTTTATATTATAAATGAATACTCATGAAATATGCTTATCTTGGAAAATACATAGTTGAATATAATAAATAAAATAAATAAAGTGAAACCAGAGTTGATCCCTGGGTCCATGATCCGGATCAATTGGGAAATGTTCCATCATGTATATATATATATAATTATATGTGTATATATATATTCTTACAATATATATATTTATATATATACATAAATATATATATACATGAGTAAGTTGAAAAGGAAATTGATCTGGCTGTTACACAATAAAAGCTATGAATAATTAAGTTGATCCTTAGGTCTGTAATTCCGATCAACAATACCTTCTTCGGATAGATCTATAAATATCTATGAGAAAGATATATCTCCATAGGTGGGATACATGTCCTAGCCTTAAGATCATCCATACTCACCTATAATCACTATAATAAAGGATGTCATATACAGATGGAAAATCCTATAAATATGGCAATGCATCAACTATGACCTACATCGTATGTATCAAGTATCAAACCTATGAGGGATTGGACCTAGGGCCATTAACCAATGAATCCTATTCAAGTCCATAGAGCTCATCCATAGAGAACTTATTACTAGGTACATGACCCAAGGATGTTGACCAAGGCATCATCCTCGTGTCCCAGGAGCACATCCATAGAAAACATGGTATAATATAGACCTATATGGGCGATGACCCAAGGCCATTGACCAAGTCTTCCTTCTTGATTCCATAGAGTGGATCTATAGAAAAATTAGTAAATAGTTCCATACCATCAAGATTTATCAGTGAAATAATACAATTCCCCTCATCATGCCATACCGGTATATCTACAACATTCTATAGGATCAAAAATTGTTTCCTAGGAAGTATGTTTGAGAATCCCAATACATCAATCAGAAGGATATGAATCTGGATCCTAATAAGTACCTCTAGGAATCCTATCCATGCATCATGTCACATCAGGCACATCGGCCAAATACCAATAAAAACCTCTGGAAATCATAGCAATATAAAAAATAATCAAGTGAATGCATAAATAAATATTGAGGGTGGATTAAAGCCTAAACCCAACACTACTATCACAACTCCTTGGGATTACTAATTTGGTATGGGTTATAAGGTGACACCCACTACCATCTTAACCCAAAATTGAAATGCACTAGATCTGAGTTAGTCAAACAATGGGGAACTCACAGGGCCCCCTAGACTAATATAGGGGAGGAATCCTACTCAGGATCCACAAGGATAACATGTAAGGAATGGAATCCCTCTTAGGATCCTACAAGTTAAGACATTGAAAGATTCATCATACATGGGATCCTCGATAAGAGTAAGTAAAGGAAGGGATCATAAATGGGATCCTATAGGACCACTTATAAAGAGAGGAACCCCTCAGTGGATACTCAAAATATTTCTAAGGTAATGAAATCCCTCTTGGAATATTTTTAAACACATTAAGGTAAATACATCCATCTTGGGATCCTTGGAAACATTACATGAGAAGAGGCATCCTGCATGGGATCCTCAGAAATGTTACATAGGTAGAAGCATTATACATGGGATCCTTAAAAGGAAAAAATGTAGAGGGATATTACAAGGGATTCTCTAGGTTAGCATGTAAGTAAATCCATCCCACATGGGACCTTCAGAAATAGAAGTATGGTAGAGGCATCCTACAGGAGATCCTCTAGATCAAAAGATTAGACAACCTCTTTTCCTAAAAGGAAAATTCTTTGAATAACAGTCTAAAGATATGGATCATGGCTCACCTCAGATCAAAGGGTCTCACTCTCAAGAGGTAACTGAATTTGATTACCAGAGTAATAAGCTCTCTATTTAGTAAAAAGTATGAAAACCCTCATAGAAGTACTTAAATCAACTCTATAGTCTCACTATAATGATCTATTTGAAAAGATACTCAAAATGGGATACCCAAGTATCCAATTCCTACTATGGGGTGTAAAATATGGAAACCCTAAAAATGTATCAAGGGAGGGGTACACGGTGTGTATACCCTGGTACATAATGTGTACCCTCAAATCCCCATCTAGGCATGTACTTCATCCAGAAATGGTATATAAAGACCATGTAAATGATATTTATACCATGTGAATGGTGTGTACCCTATCCGGGGTAAATTTCCATGTAACTCAAAATGCCTGACCATGTATTTTTCATATCCATGTACTTTTACACAGCATGTGACCCACATGGGGTCTATCCATGTACTCTATATAGCCATGTTCCATCACACAGGCTCTATAAACATGTACTTAGCTATACGGCCAAGTAGCAGTAAAAAAATTGTATACCTTATACATGGTGTGTACTACTAAAAATTCATATTCCCCAAATGGGAAGAAAACACCGAGTGTTCTCATGAGCTACATGCCATGTGATCAGGATTTCTGAATGGGAAACCCCTCAAATCAGCATGAAGCCCTATTTTTCTTTCCAAAATATATAGATCTACCATCAAGGAGTTATAATCAGTGATAATAGGTTTCTAAAACTAGAAAATGGTAAAACTATAATGATTTATAGTAAAACATAAAAATGACCTACCTTTGGGTGGAATCTTCCAAAGCTTCACCCATATCCACGATCCAAAACTATCGCAAAAAAATCTAGCTTATCCCATGATCTACAAAGGCACCTACATCCCTCTACCTCTCGATATACCATTCTCTCTCTCAATCACATGAAGGGTATTCCATTATGGTGTATGTGAGAACCTAGGGGGAGGATAAGAAAACAAAAAAAGAAAAAGAAAAATAAGAAAAATAATAGAAAAAGAAAAAGGGACTCAGGCCCGACCCCATGGCCCGACATGAGTTTATGCATCGCCTAGGAAAAAACCCTAGTTTTGGGTTCAACATAGGAGACATAATCTCAATTTTATGATCCGATCAAAATATATACGTGAATGATTGTTTGAAAAAAAATTAGTATTTAATTAATTAAATATTAATTATTAATTATTCTATGAAAATTATAAAGGCTCATAATTTTACCAAACTCATGTTCTAGGGTAAGAAACCTATTCTAGGACTAAAGAAGTAGTCATAAAAATTATATGGGATCATATTCTAGGGGAAAATGATCATTTTTCGCCTTATAAGAATCTAAAGTCAAAAATTCAAATTTCTGATCAAGTTAATAGTATGAAAAATCATAGTTCGTTACATAGTCTTTGTGTTACAACATCACTTGAGATAAATAAAGAGCTATTGGATAAATAACATACCTCATATTTCTACATCAATCCAAGAATTACAAATATGTATTATGATCTTCATGATAACTTCTAGTGGGACAACATGAATAAGGAGGTCATTGTGTACACCTCAATGTTCTTGGCATACCAACAAGATAAATTAGAGAGTTATAATTCGATGGGGAATATTTCCCATACCCACATAGAAATACGAGAACATCACCATGTTATTTGTCAACGGTATCTGAAATAAAACCAAATAAAGCAACGTGATATGGTTTTTGATGGATTTACTCCCCAAGATCTCCCACTAAATCGCTATTTTGGAAGAATTATCACTTGAACAACATTACGCGATATACTTAAAATAAGTGGTGAGGATATATGTGGAACCAATTTAAATAATATCTAATATTGATCCAAGGTTCACTTATAAATTATGGAGAATTATTAAACATGATCTGAATAATGAATTGAATTTCAGTACGACCTATCACCCTAAAACTGATGCCCAATCTAAAAGGACCATTCAAACACTCAAGGACATGATGAGGCACTTCTAAACAGGATTTAAAGGTGTATGAGACCAACATATAACATATTTTGAGTTATCATACAGCAAAAAATTTCACTTGAGTATTCAAATGAATCCATATGAAGCTCTATATGGGAAGCAATGTAGAACTCATATTTTTTATGATGAAGTTGGTGCACAATAGTTTCTTGGACCCTGTGACACCTCGAACCCCAAATCCCATAGGCGGTGCATTATTTCATTATTTTGGCATAAATATAAGAAATAAATCCTGAAGGACTGATTATTTTAGAATCTTTGGAAGACCATATTACATACATGATACCAAAATTACATTTGGAAGGATAGAAAATACAACATGATATATAATAAACTGAAATAAAATGCCTCCTTGAAAGATTATTCAAGGTTACCTTCTTCATAACCTGGGGAAAGGAAAGATAAGAATGTTGATATCAAATTTTATATAAGGGTTACATATAGTGGAATCATGAATCAATAATAAGTGAATCATAATCAATTAGACATGACTAATATGGAATGATGAATAAATGAAAACACTTTCCATCAATAAGTTGAGAATAAAAATGAATCCATATATTTTTTCATTGTGAAAACCTCATAAATAGTAATAAATGAATAATGAATGAAGAAAATGATTATTATTTGGATTTCATGTATCCAAAACATGAACCATTATTCTATCAAGACGATTTAAGTCTGTAGGTAGAAACCTGTCTGATTTTTGGAAACAAACTTGAAGGGTTTACTGAAAACTAATTTGTCTCATGAGACTCGTCGATGCATCAAGGGGCTATAACAGGACTCTCCTATCACTACCAGTCCAAATAATTCTTTATAAATATATTTAATAAAACAAAAATATTACCTTTTGATATTTTTATTGAATAGAGGATACAGATTCATCAATATTTCCTCAGTTAAAATAGCATTCAAAATAAACACCCCTTGTGAAATGGTATACGAATTAAAGAAATAATCATATCCATGACACTAAAAATGGATATTTACTAGAATTGTAATTTTAAATGAATAATTATCTCAAATGGGCAGTAGATACACCACATAAGAAAGATTATGTGCACAATACCAAGTAAGTCTTAATGGAATGGAAATTGAGACAAAGTCCCTTACCACGTTGTAATCAATCGAGTCGTATGACCAAAAATTAATAATAACCAAATGAATCACATAGTATAGTGAATATAAATATAATAATTATATTATATATCAAATTTTATTACACATACACCATATTCAAGAAATATGTGGCTAGCAATGGAAATCTCATCAAATTAAAAGTGAGATGAGAAAACCCTTACCTTATGCCCGAATGTGTTCTTCGGTTGATCTTAATGACCTAAATAATCAAATTTAGCTTAATTAATTAATAATTACATTACCGCATACACATGTAATTTATTTAGTATAACCTTATTAGGTTCATTCATTTCCTTTTTATGGGTTTATGAGGTTCAATTTTATTGTTTTGGAAGCATTTTCTTCATTGGTTTTTATGATCAGTTTGCTTGTATATGAGTATGGAAGTTCGTGTAAAATGAAAATTGAAATACAGAATTGAAGTTATGAGTTATTAATGATCATAAATAAGTTTAAATTATCATATAAATCCTTTTGTTATTTTGGGGGAGTATGAATCGTTATACAAAATTTTCATGATAAACACTTGGATTATTTTGATGGTTTTTTTGATCACCACGAACTCGTATTCTTTTTTAAATAAATACTATGTGCAAAAAATGATTCCAGAACATTAAATAGGATATATTACACATATAAGTATCTATTTTAACCATAAAAATGGTTTTATGACCATAAATAAAAATGGTAATATAAATTGAAAACCCATCATCATTGAATCTGATAAATTAACACATCTCAAATGGTGTTTTCATTTTTAGTATAAGAGGAGGGGGGGGGGAAAGAGAGATGATGATGAAATATTCCATTAGAATAATAAAATTATATTTCATGTAAGGTACTTAAATTATCATAGAATTTGTATGAGGTGAGGTGATGAGAGAGCAACAAAAGAATGGAACTTGTAAAATAAGTTGAAAGAAAAAGGAAGAGTGGTTCACCTATGGATACTCCTCCTTGAGAATATCCTTAAGGCCATTGTTTTTGGACTTTTGGTGTGACCAAAAGGTCTTGGACGTGGGGGGGAGGGATTGGAAAGTGTATTTTTCATAACTTAGGCAATGATAAAATCTTGATTGGTGTGATATGAAGATGTGTGAGGGGTAGTTTATATAGTGGAGGGGAGGAGGGATTTCTTAATATTTTATTCATTAGTTTATTATTTTTCCCTAAGACATGAAATAGTGATTACTCCCTGACCAAAAATAGTAATAAGTACATGTTATTTTGTACCAAGTGTTCTTAAATATTCAGGACATTATCCATTACTCAATAAATCATTTATTTATCATTTATAATAATTTATCATATTTTACTATTCACAAAAAAATTCAGGTATTTTAAAAAAACCCAAAAATTTACCCTGATTATTTTTTGATGTGTAGAATCCAAAAATAAACTCCATTTTTTAAAAATAATTTTCTAAATATGATAAATTTTAATTTTAATTAAGATCGTCATTTAATCTAAAAATACCAACACTTAAAATATTTATCTTTATTTTTAAGGTGCCTAAATTTTATTTATAATTTCATGGGTAAGGTTAACATTCATAAAGTACATATTAATATTCATAAGGGTAAGTTAATATTAATAAGGTTAATTTAATATTCATAAGGATAAGTTACTATTCAATGAAAATTAAGTTGATTATATCAGACTCTAAATATCACCCTGATCATAACTGTGTATGTCCATTTTTCAAAATTCAAAACACAGAAGTGGAAAATTTAAGTTTAATGGCCAGGTTATTACAAAATCCTATAAATAACTAAGTTTTGTTTCATAGAGACAGAGTAATTCATAAAATATGGGCTATCTAATGAATTGAAAGTATTTAAGAGAAACATACCATAAAATATTTAGGGTGTTATATTCTTCCCACCTTCATAAATTTTATCCTCAAAATTTTTAATATATAAATCCCTTTAAAAGATGTGTATGGTTATTATTCATAACATACTTAGGTTCCCATGTTTCCTCCTCTGTTTTTTTGTTTCTCCAATGAAGATTTACCAGATGAGTCGTCTAATTTCTCAATAATTGCTCTCCAGTGTTAAGAATATCGATAGGCTCTTCACAGTAAGACAAATCCGGTTCGAGCTCTATTTATTCATAGGTGAGTACATGAATTTGGTCTGGAATATATTTCTTTAACAAAGACACGTGGAACACATTATGAACTTTAGAGAGAGTTGGAAACATTGCTAAATGGTAAGCTACATCTCTAATTATTTCTAAAATTTTGAACGGTCTGATGTACCTGGGGCTCGGTTTCCCCTTCTTACCGAACCTTAAGACAACCATCCACAATGATACTTTTATAAATACATGATCTCCTAATTGAAATTATAAATCATTTCTATGGTTATCTACATAAATCTTTTGCCTACTTTGGGATGCTTTAATATGGTCCTGAATTTTCTTTACCTTTGAATTTGTATCTTTGATAAGTTCTGGGCCAATAAGTTTCCTCTCACCAACTTCATCCCAAAAAGTTAGAGTTCGAAACCTCTTACCATATAATGATTCATATGGCAAAATTTAAATGCTATAATAGAATCTATTATTGTAGGAAAATACCACCAAAGGAAACTATTGATCCCACATACCTTGAAAGTCAAGAGGGCATGATCTCAACATGTCTTTTAGTGTTTGAATAGTCCTTTAAGGCTATCTGTCGGTTTGGGGGTGATAAGCAGTGCTCATTTGAAGCTCAGTATCTAAAGTCTTCTATAAAATTTTCTAGAATTTTGATATAAATTAGGGATCTCGATCAGACACAATTGATAGAGGTGCACCACGAAGTCTTACAACTTTATTAATATAAATTCTCTCCAAGCACTCAAGTGGTAAATCCTATCTTATAGTAAGGAAATGTGTTTATTTTGTGAGACAATAAAAAATTACCCATATTGCATCATTCCTTCTAGGTGTCCTTGGTAGTCCTATGAAAAATTCCTTCATAATGTCATCCCACTTACACATAGGAATATGTAGAGGTTGCATGACACCTCTAGGATGTTTTCTCTCGACCTTCACTTGTTGAAAAACTAGACACCTTGACACATAGTCAGCAATTTCTCACTTCATGTTATCTTTCCAAAACTGTTCCTTTAGATCTCTTTACATCTTGGTGGTACCAGGGTGTATAGAGAAATTTGAGCTATGAGCATCATCTAATAGTTTTCTTTTTAGCTCAGGTACAGATGGAACACATAACCTCTTCCCAAATTTCAAAAATCCATCCTCATACACTATGTCTACCAATCTTCCATCCTTAACAACTTTAATTTTCTTTTTATATTCTCATCATCATATTGAGAGCTTTTTATCTTATCTAGTAAAGATGGTTTATCAATCATTTTAAAGAGGAAAGATGTTTCCCCTTCCTTAATAATTCCCATATCCATCTTTATAAGATCCATGAATATAGGATCTCTCTCAATCTTCATTTGGGTTATAAGTCCATGATCTTTCCTACTTAATGCATCTGCCACCTTATTTTCCTTTCCTTGGTGGTAGTTTATTGAACAATCATAGTCTTTGAGTAACTCGAGCCATCTCCTTTGCCTCATGTTGAGTTCTTTCTGTGTAAAAATGTATTTTAAACTATTTTGATCCATATATATCTCACATATTTCACCATATAGATAGTGTCTCTATATTTTTAGATAAAATATTATGGTTGCTAAATCAAGATTATGAGTTGGATAATTTTGATCATGAGTCTTAAAATACCTTGATTCATAATCAATAACTTTATCATTTTTCATAAGGATGCAACCCAGTACATTCTTTGATGCATCACTATATATCACAAATCCATCATTTCTAGAGGGAAGAGTCAAAATTGTATCATTGACCAATATTATTTTCAATTATTCAAAGAATTATGTAAATTATTTCATCCATAAAAAATAAACCCCTTTACATGTGAGATTGGTTAGCAGGTTATCTATTCAGGTGAAATTCGGAACAAAGCGTCGATAGTAACCTGCTAATCAAATAAAACTATGTACCTCGATTATGTTCATTAGCATGGGCCATTCTTGGATTGAATTTGTCTTCACAAGATCAAATATGATTCCATCCGTAGAGACAATATAGAAAAGAAAAGAAATTGATTGAAGCGAAAATTCACACTTGCTAAACTTCCCATTCAATTCATTTCTTCCGAGAGTTTTCAAAATAAAAAACAAGTGATTCTCATGGTCTTCGTAGATTTTGGAGTATAGCAGGATATCATTGATAAATACCACAACAAAGTCATCAAGATATTCCTTGAAAACACTATTCATTAGATCCATGAAAACTAAGGGTGCATTAGTTAGTCCATAAGGCATTACTATAAACTCATAATGCCTATACCTTGTTAGAAATGTTGTCTTAGGAATATCTTCCTTCCTCACACGTAGATGATGATATCCAGATTAAAGGTCAATCTTAGAAAAATATTGGGATCCATGAAGTTGATCAAATTAATCATCAATGCGTGGAAGATGATACATTTTCTTTATCATAATATCATTGATCTCCCTGTAGTCAATTCATATCCTCATAGATCCATCTTTGAGAATAGGGGATCCTCATGGAGAAACACTAGAGAGGATAAATCATTTATCACTCAATGCCTCTAGTTTTTTCTTGAGTTATACTAATTCCATAGTATCCATTTTATAATAAATATTTGATATAGTTGTTGCACCAGGAATTAAATCAATAGAAAACTCAAATTCCAGCTCTAGATTATGTCCCGGTAAATCCTCTGGAAACACATCAACATATTCATTCACAATAGAAACATCCTATATTTGAAAATTCCTTTACTCACCCATAGTTATTTCATACCCTTACTCCCCAATAATTGAATTCAGTAAAGAAAATTGGGGTGGATCTAGATAATAATCAACTGTCAAGGTTTTTTCACTAATGATAATGGATTCAACATCATTATTAAAAATTGTAACTTCCCTCTTCTTTCAATAGAACTTCACATCATAATGTGAAATAAGACTCATACCAAGTATTATATCAAATTAAATCACGGGTATGATGATATGGTTAGAAACTAAAGCATGTTTATGTGTCATGAGGGGACTGATCGACACATATTTGTTGCAATGATACATCCCCTAAGAGTTTTGACTAACATCTCCTTTATTAAATCAAATTATACATGTCTAATTTTCTTGGAAAACTGGGAAGATATAAATGAATGCGATGATCCACAATAAAATAAACATTGGTTAAGTTCGAGGAAACAATTAAAGTATCTGGCACCACATCATTAGGAACTTTAACCTCATGGTTGTAATCGTATAAGATTTCCCTTGATCTCGTGGCCTTTTCTGAGTCAAGTTTCCTTGGCTCTTAGGAAACTCATTTGAATAGTGTCCCATCTCTCTAAAATTGTATCATTGAATTTCATTGGGTTGTTTCTTCCCCTTGAATTCATTAGATCGATGACCCTTTTCTCCACACTTATAGAAAACTCTCACTCCTTTTAAGAAATTTCTCAGGATGATTCTTTTCATAGTTCTCTCATAATGGGAATTTCTTCATTCCCTTATTATTATTTGGTTATTCATGTTTTCCATGGTTATCAGAGTACCACTTTTTATCTCGGTTTACCTTGAATAAATTTTATATAGAAAATTCCTTCTCTGTTTTGATGGCATTTAATAAAATTTCATCATATGATGAAAATGTTTGAGAAGCCAAGGTCCTTCAAATACTTGGATTAAGACCTTAAAAGAAATGATCAATCTTATCTTTTGAATCACGTACATAATCTATAGCATACCTAGATAATCTTGTGAAGGTAGCGTCATACTCAACAACACCCTCTTCTTACCTTTTCTTTAGGCTAAGTAATTTCCTTTTCATTTTAGTTCGTAGTTCACAAGGGAAATGTTTGTCGAAGAATATTTCCTTAAAATTCCCTCATTTCATATCTTCTATTTCTTCTTTCTCTCTGATATTCTGGATCAATGACCACTATTGATCAACATCACACTTGAGGCAATATCCTGCAAGTACTACCTTTTCATTTTCATTGCATCTTAATGCCAGAAATATCATTTCAAGGGACTTGATCCACTACTCTACTACCACTGTATTGGAAGTACCACTAAAATATGGGGGCTTCTGTCACATGAAATGATCCAATATAGGTGTAGCATGGTTATTTGTCACATCCTGAGTAAGTTATCCCAATATGGTCATGATCTAATCCACCCCAACACTGACTGTGTTTAATTTCTTAGTGGGGAGATCTCTACATTGTCTATGGGTATTGATTCCCTTTCTTCCATTGGGTTCCATCACTAAATAATGGAATACACAAAATTAGTTCATAATGCATAATTTCTAAATAGCAAACACTTAACATAATTTGAAAATTTATGCAATGATAATATCATAATCATAAACATGGTTTCTATTTACTTTTCAATCCATCATAATGGTTTGTACACAAAATTTGAATTATCTTAAGCATATCCCCCAGGAGTGTCAAACTAGGTGTGTAGTAAGGACTATTTTTGTGTACCAAGATACCCCAGGTCTAGCCTAAAACTCATTGTCGGAGTTGTTACTCTTAGGTACATCAGTGCCAAAACCATGTCCACTTGTAGTATCTAGACATGGATGTATTTTCTAAGAATACCCACATAGAATCTACCTTACCAAAATTCTAGGTTGTTACTTTATTCTTATCCTCAAAGTCTATCTTAGGTTATGTCCTCAAAACTATGTTTCCTAAATCTAGTTTACAAGGTTTTTTCTAAACTTCCTCTGATACCAACTGTAATACCCCAAACCCCGAATGCCAAAGCTGATTCATTATTTCATTATATTGGAATGAATATAATAAATAAATCCCAAACGACCAATTATTTTGGTATATTTGGAAGACTAGATTAAATACATGATACCCAAAGTACATTTTGAAAGATAGAAAATACAACATGAACCATAATAAATTGAAATAAACTGCCTCATTGAAAGATTATTCAAGGTTTCTTCTTCATAACATGGGGAAAGGAAACATAATAAGGGTGATCTCAAATTATTAGTAAGGGTTACATATACTAGAATCATGAATCAATAATAATTTAATCATAATCAATTAGGCATGACTAATATGGCATGATGAATAAATAAAAACAATTTCCATTAATAAGTTGAGAATAAAAATGCAACCATAGATTTTGTCATAGTGAAAACCTCACGGATATTAATAAATGAATAATTAAGAAAGAGAATGATTATTATTTTGACTTCATGTATCTAGAACATGAACCATTATACCATCAAGACAGTTTAAGTTTTTGGGTAGAAACCCATCTGATTTTTGGAAATAAACTCAAAGGGGTTTTCACCTACTGATTTGTCTCGTGAGACCTGTCGATGCCTCGAGGGGATATAGAGGTCCCCAACCATCACTAACAGTCCAAAGAATTATTTATACCAAGATTTAATATAGGGAAAATATGCCTTTTCTATATCTGTGTTGAATAGAGGATACAGATTCATCAATACTTCCCTAGTTAAAATTGCATTAAAAAAACATCGTATGTGAAATGGTATACGACATAAGGAAATAATCATATCCATGATACAAAAAATGGATATTTACCAGAATTATAATTTAAAATGAAAAATGATCTTAAATGGGAAGTAGATACACCACATAAGAAAGATTAGGTGCATAATACCAAGTAAGTCTCAATGAAATGGAAATTGAGACAAAGTCCCTTACTGCATTGTATCAATCGATTCATATGACCAAAAATTAATAATCATAAAATGAATAAAAAAATACCATGAATATAAATAGAATCATGATATTATATATCAAATGGTAGTACACATACACCACATGCAAGAAATTAGTGGAGAACAATGGAAATCTCAAGGAACTAAAAGTGATATGAGAAAACCCTTACCTTATGCCCAAATGTCTTCTTTGGTTGATCTTAATGAACTGAATAATAAAATTTAGCTTCATTAATTAATAATTCCAGAACCTCCTTTACATGTAATTGATTTAGTATAACCTTATTAGGTTTATTCATGGCCTTTCGATTGGTTTAGGAGGTTCAATTTTATTGTTTTCGAAACATTTTCTTTCTTGGTTTTCATGATCAGTTTTATTGTATATGAGTATGGAAGTTCGTGTAAAATGGAAATTGAAACTGATTATTGAAGTTATGAGTTATTAATCTCACCCAGAATTTTAAATGATCATATAAATCCTTCAACTATTTTGGGGTAGTATGAATCATTATACAAAATTTTAATGACAAATGCTCGGATTATTTTGATGGGTTTTTTGATCAGCACGAACTCATTTTGTTTTATAATTAAATACCATGTGTAAAAAATTATTCCAGAACATTAAATAGAATATATCTCATATATAATTATCTATTTCAACCATAAAAATGGTTTTATGACCATAATTGAAGACGATAATAGAAATTGAAAAGCCGTCATCCCGGAATGTGATAAATTAACACATCTCGGATGGTGTTTTCATTTTCAGTATAAGAGGAGGGGGAAAAGAGATACGAGGATGAAATATTCCTTTAGAATAATAAAATTCCAGTTCATGTAAGGTAAAAAAATTATCATATAATTTGGATGATGGGAGGTGAGGATAGAGCTACAAAATAATGGAACTTGTAAAAGAAGTTGAAAGAAAAAGGAAGAGAGGTTCACCTATTGAGTACTCCTCATTAAGAACCTCCTTAAGGAATTTTTTGGACTTTTGGTGAGACCAGTAGGTATTGGAAGTGGGGGGAGGGTTTGGGAAGTCTATTTTGCAGAACATAGGCAAGGATCAAAGATTGAGTAGTGTGAGGGGAAGAGGGGGTGAGGGGTGGTTAATATAGTGAAGGGGAGGAGGGTTTTCTTAATATTTTACTCATTAGTTTAATATTTTTCCCTAAGACACGAAATAATGATGATTCCATGAAATAATAGTAATAAGTTTATGTGAGTTAAAATCACATGTGATTACCTCAGAATGAAATCATACATGACTCAATAAATCATGTATTTATCATTTATCATAATTTATCGTATTTTTTATTCACAAAAATTCAAGTATTTCAGAAAAATCCCAAAAAATTACCCTAACCATTTTTCAACATTTAGAATCCAAAAATGAACTCTATTTTTCAAAAATAATTTTCTAAATATGATAAATTTAATTTTTAATTAAAAACATCATTTAATCAAAAAATACCAACACTTAAAATATTCGTCTTTATTTTTAAGGTGCCTAAATTTTATTTATAATTTTGTGGGTAAGGTTACCATTCATAAGGGTCCTATTACTATTAATAAGGATGAGTTACTACTCATAAGGGTAAGTAACTATTAACCTAAAATTAAGTTGATTCAATCAGACTCCAAATATCACCCTGATCGCAACTCTGTATGTCTGTTTTTTGAAATTCAAAAACAAAAAAGTGGAAATTTAAGTTTAATGGCTTGGTTATGAATATATCCTATAAATAACCAAGTGTTGTCTCATAGATACTGAGTTCTTCATGAAATATAGTCTATCTAATGAATTGAAAGTATTTATGATAAACATACCATAAAATGTTTGGGGTGTTATAGAACCAATATTGTGTAAGAAATGAAAAAAAGGTTCAGACCATCCAACAACATATAAAATATTCTCAGTATCAATAGTAAAGTTATCATGATAACCGTTGAATGGATTTGGATTTTGAAGGGGGAGAAATTTTTTTCCTCTAAATCTCACTATAGAAGTGAGTCATGTGGTTTGGAAAGAAATGGAAGATTATCCCATGGTACATTGAACCCTTTGATATCTATGATCACATCAGATTTGTGTCATATCGGCTAGCACATCCACTAAACACGGATCAAGATTATGATATATTACATGTATCTCTCTTGAGGAAGTACATACACAATCCCTCACAAGTATTGAATTCAGAGGTGTTACAATTGGAGATTGAATACTCTTATGAGGAGTATCTAGGGAGGATATTAGACCATAGATACAAATTTCTATGTAACAAGACAACTCACCTTGTAAAAGTGTTGTGGCAGAACCCAAAATATGAAGAGGAAATGTGGGAACATGAGGAAATGATGAAACCAAATTACCCTCATCTATTATTAACCCATAATATGATTTGAAATTCCAAAGATTAAAGTTATAAAGTGTGAAGAATTTAATGAACCATTCTTTATAAATTACATTTGTTTCCTGAACAAATGTGTGTTATATTATATTGTATTACAAACATACAACACATACAAAAACTAAAAATACTTTATTTAATTAATGGAGATAATTGAATTAATCAGTGATTAAAAAAATGAAATTTCAAAATATTAAAATGGGATAAAAAATAGAAAATATAAAAAGTATAATGTGAAAATTTAGATCACCCTGATCTTCAAGAATCACCGCTCCCACGAACAACACTATAGAAAAGAAATAAAATATTAGTAAACCAATTGAAATTTTAAAAAATGAAAATTTATAACCATGAAAGGAATATAGGAGAATGTGGAATAAAGGAATTAAGTAACATTTATAGGAGTTAATGTGACCATTGGACAAGTATTGTGACCTATGGAGTAGTAACCTGACTGTTGTGAATAATAACCTAACTGTTGGAATAGTAATTTTGAATAAAAATACAAAAATGTAATGTAAAAAATATTTATCATGAGTAATTTAAGAAAAATATAAATATAATATTTTAATAAAATAAGTATCAAGATTAAAAAATCAAAGAAAATATAAGTACATTTTTTATAAACTATATTTTAATGTATTTCGTAAAACTCGTAAATTTTAATTAAAAACTAAAATTAAATATGTTGGATTTTTTTTTATAAAATTAGTTTCATTTTTAGAATCAGAACATAAATTTTTTTCAAGGGTTGATTTTTTAGAATTTTATGAAACACCTCATTTTTTACATGAATAGTAAAAATATATATTTTTCAAATATTACATGTTTTATGGTATAATGATGATGAAATAATGAATAAATAAATTATAAATTAGTTATTTTGGTCCAAAATAAATTAAATAAGATAAATAGATCATTTAAAATCATTAAGCATAATTTCCAAACATACAAATGTATTTTTTAATGTCTAAAGTCAAAATAATTACATTAAAAAAACAATTTTTCATTTTCCACTTTCCTTTTTCATAAACTATTGAATTAAATTTATAAAGTTTTTTAAAGTCCTAAATATATTTTATTTTATTGATATAGGATTCAAAATTTAAAAAAATATCATTGTTATAAGGTTTATAATAGAAACTAAATTATATTCAATATTTTATCCTAAAACACCCCTCCCCTTAAGTATAAATAACTCCTCATCCCTACCATGGAAAACCACTAAACATCCAATTACTAAAGACATATTTCTACCCAATTACCCTATATTAAACCCCTTAAAATACTTAGGGATGTTTTAGAGTAATTAAACTCCAAGATTTTAAGAATTAAAGACCATAGAAATGGAACAACTTCAAGAATGAGGTAATGTCCTTTCATCTTTTATTTTGTTTTCCTTTCGTAAAATTCACATCCTAATTTTATTTTATAATCCAAAACATCTTAAAAAAATTAAATAGTCCATTAAAATTATATTTATATTGTTATTTTCCTATAAAAATATTATTTTTAATATAATCACATAATATATATATCTCACCTCCTCTTTGGACAATGTCTCATTAATGGTCGGTTAACCGCCAATAAGGAAATTTCCAATTATTTTCTCATAACCACCATTACAAACGATTATAATACATTATTCATAAAATATATGTAAATAAATATATTAATTTTTAAGTTTCTCAAAATAATTCTGCTTATGTATAAATGACTTCAAACAAAAATAGAAAAATTGAAATAGGATGGGATAATTTAATAAAAAATGTTATGAAAACAATTTACTTTTGACAAATAATATTATGAAATAGAATAAAATAAATATTAAAGATAAATAGTGACATAAAATGACATAATTCACTCCTGGATACATGTTTTAATAAACCTTTATTTTTTATAAATGAGGTAGAAAATTGATTAAATAAAAAGAGATTTAATATAAGGGGATTCTTGAACCTAACTTCTTTTTGGGTAATCCCTCTTTCAAATAATTTTCTGTAGGGATATTCCTATAATTTCCATAAAATTACTTTTCACTATACTTTCATTTTTTTTTGGGATATACTTGTTATTACTCGATCAAAATGATTTCTAAGACAATTAGAATGATTTATCAAAAAGGGCATTATTTTTCAAAAACATCTCTTTGACTCATCTTGAGTTGTTTCTTCTCTAATCAAGACTGATGATGTTTTATACCTAAATATGATTTACATTATTAATTTGGAATCATTAAAGTTTATTCATGAAATTAATATTTATTAAACATTTATGACACCCATTTCATTCCCAGGGTTTATTTCATGATTATGATTGATATATGTTCACTTTCCTAGTGGAATGCATGATTATGAGAATTTTATGATGTGATGGGTGGGATTTGAATTATATATCTCTAACTAATTGGGTAATGTGATATATATAATGATATTATGTGTATTATGTGTGAACATTATGATATCTTTGGTTAAAATTATGATGTTATAATTTATACACATATGTTATGTGTGAACTTAATGTTGGATTTGTTCACATAGATTTGTGGGATTTGACCATTATGTTATAATGTTTCATTATTATGAATATTCCACAATCCATTAATGTATCAAATTTCTCCCTCATGAATATGATTATGATCCTATTCTTATGATATGGTGATGTTGATTATTCTCACCCATGTACTATTGATTCTAGTGCATTAATCCTCACATAATATTCCTTCCCTAACTGGGATTTTAGATCACCCATTTCTTTGATGTATATCCTTAGGTGATTATATGAACTAAGGAGAATTTGAGATATTATAAAATAATAAGGAATAATGATTTAAATATTTTTTAGGTTTTATTATATACCAATGATGTATGAGGATAATTCATCAAAGATACTAAACTTTTTGATCCTTGAATATAATATTATGATGTTATTTATATTAAAAATGATGTAATATTCATGTAAGAAAAATTTGGGTTGCTATAAAGTTTTTTGACAAAGAACGCTATCCCAAAGAACTCACCCTTGCATGGTTATCCACATGGTTAAACAAACCATGTTCCAACCATGAGCTAGAGTTTGTTTTCTCTAAAACCCAAAATTTTAACCCCTGAAGCCTAGGAAATATAAGAAAAAAATACATAGATAAATAAAAACTTATAATAGAAAAACCAGTGACTCAATTACTGTAAAAAACATCCCCACCATCCCACTGACCCCCCCCCCCCCCGAAATTCCTCAAACGCCCTAGGAAGAAAACATGTGAGGTCATTACTCCCTCACCAAAGCTCCCTGATACCATGTATCATGGCTACTTCCACCATGTTTCAAAAGAACACAGAGAAATGGGATTGATTTACCATGGATAAAACTTTCCTAAAAATCCAAGATACAAACAATCTACTCCATAACATTGAAATTAGGATCAACATTAAAATAATCCAACTATATCACATGAGATGGGTCTGCATGATATATATTCAACTGAGAAACTTGAAAGATATCATGAATTGAGTTCAACCATGGTGGAAACTCCCACTGGTAGGCTACCTTACCAAGATTTTACACAACACAAAACATCATAACTTAATATGACACCAGCTTCCCATGCTTTCCCTATGATGGTGTCCCAACCGAACATATACCCAAGGAAACACCTGATCATAGACCATAAACTCTAATTTTAAATGACATCGACCAACATAAAATTTATATTGACGCTGATATTTAACTAACCATTTTAAAATAAACCAAATTGTATCTTTCATATATTGGATGAGACTCAATTCCAATAAGGAATAATCACCCACCTCAGCCAAACACAAAGGGGAATGGCATGACTTCCTGTATAATAACAAAAATGAGTTTATCCTAATTGAGGTATGATAACTACTATTATAAGTAAACTCATATAATGATATATATATTTCCAATAAACCCTCACATTTTAGAACACATTCTAGGAGTATATCCTCAAGAGTTTGTATTTACTACTAAGACTACCCATCTATATACATATGGTCTGTTTTTCACAACCTCAGTCTTATTCCCAAATATTCTCAAAGTACCTTTGAAAACCTATAAGTAAAATAGGAATCATGATTAGAAAATATCACTGAGGGAACTATAGGAATCCCAAAAACCACTCATACATTCATGTTACTAGGATCCTCTACCTTTATCGACACCCTGATGGGAATAAAATGGGATGATTTCCTTAAATGGTGGACAATCACCCTAAAGAATCTTTACCCCTTGGAGTATGAGGTTGTTTTATTAAAAAATCCCTATATATTTCATCTCAATTCCACACTAGAATATAAAGAGGCCAAAATATCATGTCTGGTCTCTGATGCTCAACTTTGATTATCATGAAGGTCAAAAATCGAGATACAAAATCCATAACTAAACACCTTATCCCAGGCCTCCAATATCGAACTCTCAAGGTATAAAACGTATTAGTATCCCTAGGGTACACAAATAAACTTGAATAATTACCACCTTTCATTACCAATTAACCCAAGATAAAAAGGAAAACTAGCTACTTCCTAAAAATGAGGGAACCATCGAGAGACTAAGACAAATTACATAAGGTCTCCCCACCATTTAGAGATTTATTAATCTACTAGTACTAAGGGTTAAAATATTTTTCACTCTGAAACCAATCAAAAAGAGAGGTTTTATGTTTCATTCTATTAAAAACCACCATATCTCAATGATCAACAAACAAAATCATAAATTCCCACTCATCTTCAGATTCTTGAATAACCCGAACTATAAAATTTATACCCAAAGAATCAGTAAAAACATTCCCCTTCACATGGGTATAGGCTATATCAAAATATAAAGTATATATATACTCTACCCAATGGATATATATTAGGTTAAAGTCCCTTAAGTTAAATATTTACTTCACACTGTTATGAATATAGTAGACTATAAAGCATTTCCCAAGAGGTAATGGAATCAATTTTCAACGCATTAATCACATCTTCCAACTCCAGGTCATGGGTGGAGTAATTATTCTAATGTGGGAAAAAATATATAGATCCATAGGAATCCACATGGTCATCTTGAATTACAAAACACCTGAAACCCACACCCAAGGAATCACAACACACTTTAGAATCCTTCCCAAGGTTAGGAATTATCAATACTAGTGCAGATATCAAATGATCCCATAACTCATGAAAAGAATATTATAACTTACCATCCCACTCAAACTTAACCACTTTATTAGTAAAAATAACCATAAGAGAAACTATCTTATTTGAATTTTCTATAATACCCATCCAAGCCTAAACAGTTCCTGATATCGAACATGTTCTTGGGATGCTCCAAAGACATGACTATTCAAATATTCTAGGGGTCCACTGAAACTTCTCTATCATAAATCACATAGACCAAGCAACTCACCTCAAAAATAATTTTTTTTAATTTGGATATATTGTAATATAGAAGTTCCTCTCTCAAAATTCAAAAAAATAACCCGAAGATGGTCATCATAATCCTCCTCTATCTTGGAATATACTAAGATGACGTCAACAAAAACGACTATGAAGGAGTCCAAAAAGTGATGGAAGATTTAGTTCATCAAATACATAAAGAACACATAAAAATTAGTAAGGCCAAAAGACATATAAAAATACTCAAAATTTATATAAAATTTTGAAAGGATGTCTTAAGGACATCCTCCTCCCGGAACCTGAACTGGTGGTACCTCAACCTCAAGTCAATCTTTGAAAATGCACGATCTCCCCTAAGTTGATAAAAAGATAATCAATTATGGGTAATAGGTATTTATTCATTATAGTCACCTGTTTAATCTTATGGAAATCTATCTAAATTCATATCATCCCATCTTCCAAATTTATATATAGAACTAGTGATTCCCACAGTGACATGCTCGAATGAATAAATAGCTTTCTCTCAAGGTCCTCTAACTAATATTTCAACTCCATAAAATCATCTAGAACCATATAGTAAGATGGTAAGGTAATTGAACTTTTGTTATAGGGAGTATTTATAGTAAATTTGACCTTATATCTGGGTTAAAACCTAGAAAAATACTCTAAAAATACATTGGGGGTATCATCCCATAACCACTGGAAGACAACCAACTGAATTTTTCTCAAAGACATCAAATAATAACCTATAATGATTACATGATATCAATCACATATCTAAAAAAATGGGTCTTTACCTCCACGAACATGGATCCTACTCACCTAAAAAGATGTTTCTTATACCCTTAATAGATAGAAACTAGACCCTTTGGTGATAGAAATGAATATGAGAATTGAAGGTAGTCATCCAATCCATGATAATGATGAGTTAAAAAACATATAGGTCTAACATGAGGAAATCCAAAATAAATTACACATGAATGATAAAAACATGACACTCTAGGAAATTAAAACCTTGATGCTTCTTCCTACCCTGTGGGATAAGAAAATACATGAAAAAGGTATCAAATTGGATCACATTCCCAAGGCATCAAACAAATTTAATGAGATAAATTAATGGGAAGAACCCATATCAAATAAAAGATATTTTATGGAAGAAGAAATAAACATCTTACCTCTCATGATGTTCATCCTGGACTTGGTGTCCTATAGTATCACTTATGAAGTATGGATATTCGCAAATTCAAGATCACCATGAGTCCTATATTCCGGGTGACAATCACCTTTACCTTGAGGGAAATATCCATCACCGTTGGAAGCATCATATCTCACCTTATAACCCTTAGAGAATATGGAACCAACACCACTTCCCTCAGTAGGATCCTAATAGAAGTATTGAAGATGACCTGAATGTCCACACTAGTGGAACATCCTCAAATCCTCTTGGAAACTAGGATTGGTATAACCTTCATTCCTATAATAATATCATAGAACCATATTATACTCTAAATAAACCACTGGTGCTACACCAAATGACTAATGAACACTCTTTCCACTACCTCATTAAGGTTTATCCTACTCCCTCTTCTGAATAGATAAAGATATATGGAAACCACCCACTAAAGGAACACCAATGAGACCATTCTTTACAGCCATATCTACCTCATCCATGGACACCTTATCAACCACCTCATCATATATTTGTTAGAAAATAAAAATAAACTTTAACCTAATTTCTGATTTTAATCCCATCATGAAATGTTAATCCGTAAGGTAATTGTTTTTAAGGAGTTCAGGAGATACATGAACTGACTTAGTAAACTCAAAATCATACTCTAACACTAAATTTTTTCTTTTATTCAACTTCAAAAACTTGTGTGACCTATCCTCACTTTAGGTTTTTTGGTAGAACTACCAATTAAAGGCCACTTTAAAGGTAGTCCATGTGAGGTTCTCGTGCTAATTTTCTAGCACCACAGATTCCCATCATTTTATACACAATCCTTCAAATATATAGGTGGTGAATCAAAAATTCTAGGCCTCATGGGTATTCAAAAGAAAATATATTCTCTAAATCCATTCTAGTCACTCCTCAGACTCTTGGACTCCCTTGTCACCATAGAAGACGAGTGGATATTTATTAGTTAACTCATGAGCGTGGTCCACTAACCGTATCTGATCTCAAACACACTTATGGACCAAGGATTGGATTGTATGGATCACCATATATAATAAATATGGATAAACATGAGGATAAACTAATGTGTAATTCTTTGTAACACTATATCTAATCCTAGATGTGGTCCTTATGAGAGGCATTGTCTACAAAACACAAAACAAAAACTCATTCAATACATAATTGAATCTCAATAAACCTCATTTAAACCAAATGAAACCCTTATAAAAGATATCAAAAACAAAATTATAAAAAAATCAATTGAAGATTGGGTAAAAATATAAAAAATCTAAATATTTTACCAGTTTTAATGGATTAGCCACATAGTTAGAAAAACCATGAACCAACTATTAAAGTTCCACTGAAAGATTATAGACAAGGTTTTATGGCTTCTTCATCATTACTACTAACAATGTTCCTAAATTTTGAACCTCTTATTATCCACCTCATTTCACCCCAAAAATAGAATAAAACCCATGGTCTTTACATGTAACTTTTATATCTGGGAAACACATAAATAACCAATAAAACAACCCATAACTGGCTTAAAATTTAAACAAAATCCCAGAACACCCATGGTAACTCAAGAATTGACATGAAGAAGAGATGGATAGGCACTATTACACTCCTACCACTCAAGTATTGATGGTATTGTCTTTAATAAAAAACTAAACCTAAAATAAAATAGAACTTTGCTACCATTTTATAGTGAACCAAATCGGGTTAACCCAACCCATCACCCAATCTGGATCACCACAAGGCCCAAAGTGAATTACCGAATTCCATGGATTGGCGATAAGAAATATGGAATAATAAAAAATCTCTTATGAATGGATTATATAATAATAACCTGTAATAAACCACCAATGAGTTTTGATGACCACACCAACATAATCTGAGTCAAAAAATATAAGCATACAACTAAAGTAACACAAAAATGACTATAAAAAGACACTAAAAATAACATTGTAACATCATACATAACATGTCATAAATAATACATAAACATGGGTTTTTAATTCAAAATCTTAAAAATCCAAAATAGTGATCAAGATCCAAATGACCAATACTAACATACCATAGATACAAAAAAATAAAAACTCCTCATGAGATAACCCTATGAGACCATGTCTTCTCCATCAAAATAACCACAGATGATGGTAATCAAGAATATCCATGTAAGTACGTAGTAACCTTTCCTTTACCTGTGTCCTATAAAACAATGTCTACATACAAGTTTTCCAAATCATTAATCAACATGGATTAATTAATGAAATAGAATCCACTGAGTATGAACATGCTCAAATAACCCAAATAAGTTATAAACAAGGTATTAGAATACAAAACATCATATAACCAAAAATTGTAATGGGGAATAAATCTTTATATCATAATCAAACAAGGAGATAACAAAATGAATAAAATTAGACTAATCAACTAGGAATAAGTAACTTCCACCATGAAATCGAACCATAAGAATCAAGTGTGAGTTAGTCAAAACCCAAATTTTATAGCTACCTAAAAAAGATATGTAATATTGTATTTTTTTCACAGTCTTCTCCAGTACCAACTCCCATGATCTCTCTCAGTCTCTTGTTCAACTAGTGGAAGCTATCTCAACCATCCTCCCTAAAGGATCTATCAGTCCCTCAAACAACAACATGGAAGATCTCTTGGTGGTTCTACCCAAAGGCTCTATCAATCCCTTTGAAAATACACCCTCACACCCTAGGAATCCCATGTTCTACTCAATTCCAAACACATAAAAATCATAAGTTCCATTAACAAATGATTTTCTAAAATCCAATTTAATAAAAAAACATTCTCATTTTGATAAATCAAATTATTCAATATAAAAACATTTATAAACCCTATTTATAAATCCATTTAAAATCATAAAATTCCTTTGATCCATTTTATTAAACACTTAGAGTTCTTTAAAGAAAAATATCTTTAGGAAACCCAATTTAAACATCCAAATTACAATTAAAACCATGAATCACAAAAAAAAAATGGAATAAAAATCAATCATAAATCAATTAAGTGGAAACTTTATAAATGAAAACCAAATAAAATAAAGAATTTATATGGTAGCCATGAAAAAAACCTTTAAATAGATACACTTATATCCTAATTGGTTCCATCCTCATTTACCCCAATGATAACCACTATATTTTGGAAGAATACATCCTCACAAACCTAAAATAAATAAATAAAACCCAAACACCGATTAAAAACCATAGGTTCAGTCAAACCACTATTTTTGGGTTCACACATCTATGGAAATGGAAGAATAATTAAATAAAATGGGGGGTGAAGAAATCATTAAGAAAGGGGCCTACCTAAAACCAAAAAAACTAGGAATCCAAATATAATCCACCAAAAAGATAGGGTAGAAGCTCCAACATCAAAGGAAGGGGATACACATGATGGAGAGAAGAAATGATCCCATGGAGAGATAAATCCATCAAGGGAACTTTGGTCATTTCTCAAAATTTTAATGACCATGAGCCAATGTAGGATTTGGATGCATGTTTAGGAAAACCATGCACCAACCATACCCAGGCCACTATCTCTTAAAACCTCAACCCCTATGGTTTCTGATGATCCTCACATAGTTTGACAAAAAATTCTCAAACCGTGTAAAATCTCACTATCCCTAAAAACTCGCCCTCACATGGTTATTCACATGGTTAGAAAAACTATGAACCAACTATGAACTATGGTCTATTTTCTCTATAAACTAAATTTATAGTCCTTGACAATTAAGAATTACATGAGCGAATAAATAGATAAATAAAAAAACAAAATAGACATATTAGAGACCAGATGTGGGTTACAAATTCATGTATAATATCACTATTTGTTCTATAAATAGTTCAATAAAATAAGAATGTATAACTCACTTCATGAAATTATATTAAATGTTTTTCTATACACATAATCATTGAGTTACATATAGTATATAGATTCATCTTCTTCTAGAAATATCAATCTCTATCTTCTAACTATCTCAACATTTGTACATTTATCTTCTTGAAAGCTCATATTCTCATCAAAACCAATATTTATATCTTGTTCTACATGACCACACATTATAACTTTAGATAGTTTTCCTCATTGTATAGCATATACGATTCACTATTTAGGGTGTTTTTGTCATGTCATCTTTGTACCATAATGTTTTATTTTAAGAATCATGAAAATATATCCATGCATGATCTTTTTTCGGTGAGCATAAAAATAAGGCCATATTTTACTGAATCTTCTTGAAATATATCTCCATTTTTTAAACAATCTATATGAAAAAATTTCTTATACTTACACAAAGATTATTTTTTTCTAAATAAACTAAGTTGTAATAAAGGCCCTCCTTCCATTTCTATAATCCGTCAACTTGTCTTCATCACAACATACTTTTCACATGGTTTAATATACTTATATAAGCCCTAGAGGGAAGAGGTCAAGGGTTCTTCCACTTCTATACCTATGGTAGTGTGTTGAGGAGGTCCTGGTTTTAAGACTCTGTGTCTACATCTTTGTTTACTATGTTCCCCCACCACCTATCCACTATAATGTACCACTAGAACATTGATTTCTTCCAGTATTCTATTCAGATTATTTTCAAAAATTTCAATGAATTTACTCATTACTCCATAAAAAATGTATTTCCATTCATGTATAACCATGATTACACACTATAGGGTAGAGATTCTAGTAGTTGTTTCATAGTTCTCACAAGTGTTACATGAAAACCCATCTTGAGATATTTCCTTTAGTCTCAGTCTATGCATATGAAATTACCCTTCGTTAATGAGTCCATAGGTTTCTCATTTCATCAAACATAATATTACTTCTAAAAATATAACTTGAAACATCATTGTAACCATATTTCAAACATTCCACATTTCTTATATTATATAAAAAGTCTTATCAACCACTATTTGTATCAGACAAACTTAAAATACTCTTTACGGTAAAAAAATGTTTTTGGTAAACACATTCTTCTTAAGTAAACTAAACTAAAATCATATTATTATTATACCATGAAACATGTAAATTAAATATAATGGAATAATCAATCATTAATCTCTGTCTATTTGATTATTTTATAGCTCAATTATCTTCAATCATCCAAATATATTTATCGTCTAATAAATTCATCATTTGGGTTTCTTGTCTTTATGATGCACATCCTATATTCAATAATCCTTCAAAACATGCTTTTATTCAATATAATATTTCTTACATATTATCTATCATTCATTATAGTCATCTGTTTAACCTAATTATTTAACTCAATCCATCCATCAACAATATTAATTTCACTTTCCTTTATCTACTAGTGTTTCTACTTTTAATGGGTTTCTCCTTTAGGAGTATTTACTTCTGAAACTTTTACTTTTGAAACACCCATAGGAAACTTCATTTTACTTCAAATTAGTTATTGAATTTTCTATAATCCATTGACAACAAAGACCATACTTCATCAACATCATCCTATGGGTACATCGCTAATTATAAATTTGTTTTACGTAATAAATTATAAATAGTGTTATCATTTTTTAAAACACAATTTTCTTAGTTAAAAAGTAAAAATCACCGTATTTTAATTGATTATTTCATATTCCTTGAAATAATTTAATTAAAGAACTATAATTATAATGGGAAAATTAAGAAACATGGTTTTTATATTTATCATAGGATGTTAATTGATATAGTTTAATCATTTATTTTCCACTTGGATTTTGATTTATATTTTAACTACAATATGTTTGTTTTGAGTCCTATTTTTATTATGAATTATATTTAGCTAATGATATATTATTTTTAACCTATTCCATTAATCATGTAATTTTATGAGATGTACATTAAATATATAATCTGATTAATTTAAATTATGGAGTTAGATGTCTTCATGTTTTATTGAATCCTTCCTTGAATAAAATTAATCCTTTTACCATATAGTCTAGATGAGTCATAAATCATTAAAAAAAATTAACCTTTGGTTAAAATTTGAATCATAAGTGACTAGAGGGTTAGGCTATATAGGTAAATTAGTTATTTATATGGTCTTCATATTCCTATATTTGTATCCTTTATTGATATTGGGTGTTTTAGTAATTCAAAAAGTTATGGATTGGATCACTTGTAACAACCCACATATTTAAGAATCAGTGAACTGGAAGAAGGATTAGATACCATAAGTTTGATGGATGAGTAGATTTTAATTTTTTGGATCTAGATCGATAAAGTGGTACTCGATCATGTTAAAATAATTTAAGGGATGTTTTAGGGGTGAAAACATGAGGGTAAAATTCCCAAAGAGAGTTCTCAAGTGTTAGAGGATGTAAAAGAAGATAAATTATTAGTTTTGGCCTCTATGAATCTATTTGGATTTCATTGTGTACTAGACAGAGGTTTAGGGGGTGGGATACCCCTATATGGGATATTGGGTAGTTGAATCCCTATACTGGGTACATATTAGAGTCAACAGGTACCCATTGTAGGAATATATACCAGTTCCTCGATGGGTGTTTTTCCAATTTTTGTATTAAGGAAAGAACCATCATTTGATAGTTGGACTCCTTTAATTTTTTATCCAATAGGGCCAATAGGGGAGATCATCTGGCTGGCCTCTCCCCCATTGTTTCCCCTCAATTTATCCCCTTGGTCTCCCCTTGTTGAAAGAGTGATTCAGAGGCGTTCTTGCAGGAATATTGATGTGAGTTGATCTCATGTTCTACTATTCCTCCATCCCTTTATCACTCTATGATTTTGGTTGGATTATTTTATGAATTTGGGATGTGATTCCACTATAGAATGTTGAAATTTATTTTTAATGACAGGGATTATTTATGTGGTGTATAGTAATGGCTTTAAGAGATTGGATTATCATTATTACATGCCATTTGAGTGGAGATATATTTTCTGAAGTGCATTAATTTATTTTTATATGATTTTGTGTGATTTAATCCACTATTTTGAGGTTTTACTTTTGGTATTTTTCATGTATTGGTCTTGGGTGTGTATCATAGGTGGACCTTACCCTATTTATTACAATTTTAGTGTTACTATATCACCTAGAAAGCTTAGAAATCTTTATTTCATTGAATTTTGTACTTTTTCATTATTTAGTGTTTAATTATATGGAGTTTGTGATTGAGATAGGTGTTTATCGGCTCAGTGGAGGCTGGTATTTGCTTGGTTAAATTAAATTAAAACATGAAATCGGTAGGTGGACTTTACATTATCGAGTCTCTTACTCAATTAGTGTTTCTATATCCATGTATAATCATTATCTTTTTTTCATATTGCATGATTTCATGTCATCTCATGCCATAAAATCTTATGGGATCAACCTAATAGTAAATAAGGACCATGTGTCTTTCTAATTGGTTCATTGGTTATGCCTTAGTTGAATGAGTGCTAGTTGCACATTTTATGGTTGTTTTGGTGGAGTTATTTGGATCATTAAGAGTAAATAGATTTTCCTTTTTTATGAGATTTAAAAATGTGTTTGTTGTAAAGTATAATTTCAAAGAAAAACTAGTGATTTAAATAAATGTTTTTCAACTATAATCTCAAAAAAATGAAGGGTTTTACAAAGAATTTTTCATTAGGATATATCTAAGGGATAATTGTGAGTAGTGTCTAATTGGTTTACATTTTTAAATGATTCCAAAATGTTTATTTTGGGAAATTTTTTAACAAAAATATTAGAGGGATAATTTTTCTAATTGTTTTGGTCTATTTGATCTCATAAGGGTGACACCCTATTTTCCAAATTACTATTTTATTTATGGTTTCTTGGCATGTTATATATGACTACATGATGATTCATTATAGCATAAGATCTATATGAGAAACTTTCTCTTGGGTGATATTCTTGTTGGAATGATTTGAAATGTTAGTTAGGTTAACTTTTCTTCATAGGTCTATAAAATCCTTGTGATACCCTTAGTATGGGTCTGCGTCCTAGAAATTAATAATGTGATGGGTGAAATATTCACTTTCATACTTTGGAAATATTTTGATATTCTAGATGGGTTGTGTAGCCTCATTAGTTCCTGTTAGGTTAGAGATGGTGATGATATATAGTCTGGGAGGGGGGGCGAATACACTAGATTAAAATTTTTTAAAAGTTGAATTAATTATCATTGTTAATTAATATAGTTAATTAAAATTAAAAATATGAACATAGATAATTTTTATATTAGTTCAGTCCAAAGTGGACATACTCTACTCTTACACCTCTCTACTCAGTGAGAGACTCATTTTTACTACCTGATTTTTAAAGGGAATCATAACCTTATACAACATGTAAAATTTTCTAGTGTAGTTATAATTATAAAGACACGTTAATTTTTTTATGGTGAGTCACAACCCAAATAATTTTTTTGAGGAAGCTGTAATATATATTGACTTTTAGAATTTGAGAGTCATAACCCAAATAACCCAACTTTAGAATCCAGGAGTCACTACTAAAAGATAGATAATGATTTTTTATGGGTAAACAATATGCCAAAATAACAACCCAAATGAGAGGATATAAAGAATTAGCACATAAATAATTACAGACTCAAAGAAATAGGATAATGTTGATGAAGCACATTGATGCTCATACCGAGGTTCTTGATCAGTGATTTGGATCAAATCTTCATGGAAGTAGTAGTCGTCAATGAATTTTTGGTTCAACACCTAAAAATCCATCATAAATATTTTTGGTTCTCAAAGGTTTGTGTGTTATCTTAACTATTGTGCTTTGAATCAATATTAAAGCCTTTAAATAGGATCTATAAAACTACAAATACAATATCCAACCAAGTAAAATAATTCACATTTACATAATATATAATTATAAAAAAGAGATAAAATTATAATTCCTCAATAATCATCAATATTAAAATATTAAAGACTAATTCAAAAATATTTGAATTCATCTTTAAAAAAACAAAAAATATGTCATAATAATAGGTTAATGAGATTCTATAAATATTGTATATTTTATTTTGGTAAAAAATAAAATTTTAAATCTGAAAATAACTTTTAGTATTCATGAAGTTATATAATTATTCAAAAAATAATGACATTACATTAAATATTATAAAATAGGTTTAAATAAATTTTTTATCAATAAATTTTTATTAAGAAACGAATAAAGCAAATAACCATCCACAATCCATTTTTTATTATTTTATTGAAAACCCGCTTACAAGGTAAGTGGGAACCCCTACACAAACATTCCTTCACGTCAAGTCACACCCACATTACAATATTCAAAATTCAAAATAGTAAAATAGAACCAAGTCACCGTGTCATCTGTATTCACACACCCAGTTTCAAAATTCAAACCATCATCACTGCAAATAACGCTAATCCCACAAGCTGACCGATGTGCATCGACTGCATTGAGGAAGGACATGTCTGGTCTATACTTCGTCACCCTCATCCCATCACCTCGCCATCATCACCAGCATCTACCACCAAAATCCGCAACAAACAACCCCACTACGGTCCACCATGCCGAAAAATCATCAAGGCCGAAAACCGCGTAGTTGCCATTGCGCCAGATCCAACTCATCTGACGCTCATCCTTATAGAGTGAAAAAAACCACTAAAAATATGGACATAAATCTCTCTGAGCTCGAACTCACATCCAAAAAGACCATGAAGCCCACCGCACTGCACCTCGAAGAGAATGGAGGAATTCAAAAATTTGAAAGAGTCGCTGCCACAGATTGTCGCCAAGGACATCCATCTGAGCCTCTGTCCACACCGAAGACCATCTAGATCAAAGGGGGAGCATGAAAATGCCACCATTTTCATCGCAGAACCATAACCCTCATATAAAAATAAAACCCATGACCAGATCCATATAATTTCAAACCCACCACCGTTGAAAGTCGAAATCTGATCCGAAAGTCAAAGCACCAAGAACCCTCACTTCCACTGAAAGCCGAAGACCGAGAACCATCCTTGTTGCCACCACTGAATTCTAAAATCTGATTCGACAACCACCCTTGTCGTCACTGAGTGACGTCATCACCCAAAGAGCTGAGCCGAGTCAAGAGAAACCCGCAGTCGAAGAAAGCCACTGAAGCTGAATCCCAGACACGAGCCGCCTTAGACCCGCCACCATCACCACTGAAGCCCTCCCCTCATCGAGAACCTATGCCATCCCCCTAAACTCATGCCACTAGAGACCGGATGTTCGTGTTGAATCACCCAATGCAGCAAAAACCCTAGGCGCTTTCGAGAGCAGAGCTCCCGAGAGCACCTAAATAAAGAAAATAAATGAATTCAAAATATATAAATTTAAATATTGGTAAATATATATTGTATGTATGTACATAAATATATAATAACTTACATCATTATTTATAACTAATTAAAATATTATAAAAATAGTTCTCATGGATTTGATATCATTAAAATGAATTTTAAAAAAATAAATCATTTAAAACACTTAAAATGTGAATTTAGTAATTCAAAATTCCAAAAGAATCGAATAATTTTATATTGATAAAATTATATATTTTTTAAATATAAAAAATGTGTTGAACTGAATATCAGTGTAGAAAGACCATGAGGGATAAAACCTAAAACTTACAATTGATATATCTACCGTGCCGGCGACCATGTTTGATCTCATATTAGGGAGTTAGTATACTGTTAAACACATACTAAAATACTGTAAAAAGTATTCATGTGAACAAAAGTTTCATTAACACGTCATATAAAATGAGAAACAATGATTTTAAAACTATATATATATATATATGAATTCATGGATTTTGAAAAATGAAAAATGCATTATGTAAGAGGGAATTCTAGATAAAGTTGAGTTTAGGTGTCATTGATCTCAACTGAAGTGTGTAATGCATGTAGTGAGTGTTCTTTCAGTTTTATGTGTGGAAATAACTTTGAGAATATTCACTAGAAACTCAATAAATATTCAAGTACTTAATTACTCCTAATGAAAATTTCATGTTCAGTTGAATCATAGAAAAAGTAAAGGATGCTTCATAGAATACAGGTGAACTCCGGATTGGAATGTAACAACTGAGCTTCAATTATAGTAATTGAACATTTTATTTTAATAAATATACAATTCAAATAAAATTTTAATATTTCAATGCACAAAAAATTTAATTTTATATGATTAATATCAATTTTTAAATTAGTTGGTCAAAATAAGCCTAATATGATTTTTTGAAATTTTCTATTAGAAATAAGTTTTTATAAATAATAAAAAATTTAGTATTTAACTCTTAATACTTTTATTTATAATAATAATTTATAATATTCATAATAAAAAATTTATTTTCTATCTATCTGATATAAATAGAGATAATATCATTTAGATGTAAAAAGGGAAGTTTTTTCAGAAAACTGTTAAAAAAAAGACATAATGTCTTTCCATTTTAATTAATTAAAATAATATATAATGATGAATTAAATAAATAATATTTATATATTATATATATAAATATATTAATTTAAATCCATATAATGATAATTACTATTCATATAGTTAATTTAAGATCATCTTATTCTTGAAAAATGAATTTCTTAAAAAACAATTCCAACATTTTTTGTGGGTTTTTTTTCAATTAAATTCTTATAAATATATGAATTTAATTTGTTAAAAATGATTCCATATTTATAATATACATAATTAATATTATTTAATAAGTTCAAATTAATTTTTGGCTATAATTAATAGTAAAAAGAATAAAAATTAACTACTACAGTTAAGGAAAAAATAGGTTTACCGAGGAATAATTTATAAATAAAAGAGTTAAAATGAACAAAAAACTTTTTTGAACCCCATTGGTTGATTTAATTTAGGAATTAACCTTATAAACTTGTAATATGAGACATTTTGGATCCATATTTTTAAGAAAGTGACATGACATTATTGTAAAACTTTAAAAACTTTCAAATGTGCCACTCACTTTAATTATAAAAGGGAACCTCATCCCTTAACTTATTCACACCTATAAAGAAATTGATTGCAAAAAATACTAAAAAAATATCTCCCCAAAATCCTTATACAATTTATAGATATTATTAGCTTCCAAAAATACCAACCCTAGGGTAATTAATAAGAGATACAAATGAGGGTTTTCTAATTGAAGGTAATAATCTCCACTAAGATATTTCTTTTTTTACTTATTATTTTACCACATTAAATTATGTATTAATAATTCCAATATAATAACACCAATATCTAATATATATATATGTGTGTGTGTGTGTATTTGTGTTATTATTTTTATGTAATAATATTTTTCCTTCTTTTTCTCTATCAAATGGGAAAAAATTATCGCTCATGTGTATGGAAAACAACCGCCTCATGAACAAATGTAATTTTTTCCATCACCAAATCACATGGATAGTCATAATAATAGAAACAATGAATATATATGATAATTATTAAATAATTATTATTATTAAAATTTAATATATCATCTAATTCCTTACCCTTTCACCCATTAATGAAAAGATAATGTCACTCGTACATACGTACGACTTACCGTCTCCATGAAGCAATGTCATTCATTTTCAATGTTAAAATTTTAAAAATGATTATAAAAATGTATATAATGAATAAATATTTTATTTATAACATTAATATAACTTTTCATCTTATGACACTATATCCTATAAACATGAATTATAACTTCCATGACAAAACCTACATGATAAAATGAAGCAGTTAACACCCAAAATAATAGAAATAATGAAATATTATTAACAAATGGGTAATAATATGTTATAAGTGGGTCATATATGATATTATAAATTTTAATATTTTAATGGTATAAATTAATAACAAGTTTAAAACCATTATATAGGGTGTTAAATCATGTCCATCTTAAGGGAAGTGTGAGGTAATGGAATTTTGTCTCAATTTCTACTCCATTGAGATATATTTGATATTATGCACCTATTTACTTTTATGTGGTGTATATACTTAAAATTTATTATATTTAACATAAATATGATTAATATTTCAATTAATTTCTATTATTTCAAGTGGTTATAATTTAAAATTTACCAAATAGATAAGGATTTATTTTACTATCTCAATTTTTTGGGATTACCTAAATTTTAATTGAAAGAATATTATAATCCATCCTTTATAAAATCCATATACATCCTTATCCACTGAATATTTAAGTAATATTCATATTTTATTCCTAATTTTTCTGTATTTTTAACTAGAATCAATAAAATAAATGTTTAAAAGAAAAAACCTATTTTATTACTCTTTTAATTGAATATATTTTTCTTTATTTTCTATATTTTTCAATTTTTTTTACTAAAGTCCTTTTTAATAAAAAAATAATTTTTTAAGAAAATTTTAAGTTATAATATAAATTTTAAAAGCTATGAAAATAATATTTCTAATGCTTTCAAAAAGTTCAATTTTTTACTTTCTTTATAAAAAATTAAAAATGAATGTTTTTAAACGTGTACGACATTAACCGGCTTTCCCACTATCGTAACCATTTTAAGATATATATCTTCTTCTAAAAAATTTCAATGGTTTTATAAATAATAATATTAAATGAAATATTATTAAAATACTTCTCTTCCATTTTATTTATTTTTATAAAGTTCATGATTTTATTTCAAAACCTATGTTTCCAATGAATCTATGGACATATCGTATCTCTAATTAATTTTTGTATTTGTTAAATTTATCATGAAACATTAAATTTACTATGATCATTGGAAATTAAATTTCTATTAAATATCCACTTTTTTATCATAGATATGATTATTTCCTAAAATGTATACCTTTTTTATGTACAGTGTTTTTCTATGAAATTTATTTTATTTACTCAGGAAAATATTGATGAATTTGTATTCTATACTCAATACAGATATTTCTTGATATGGAATATTTTTTATGAATTTCTTTGATCATAAGTATATGAGAAATTAATTGGAAATGTAGTGATGGGTGGGGACCTATTATATATATCCCCTCTATGCATTGACAAGTCTCATTAGACAAATTGGTTGGACAAATTAAATGTGTTTTTTTGTCTCTATTTCATTTCATTTGGTTGATTTTTTATGTCTTCTACTCTTGATGGTCTAGTAAAAGAGTATCATGGTGTTTAAACCTTGACTTCGATGACGTTGAGTTGATGAATATGATTTCTGCAGCTATTTTTTGTTCTCATTGATGTGGTGTTAGTTTAATTTTAGTTTTTAATTTTTTCTGGTTGTTTTAGGGTTGAGGTATTGGATTTGGATGAGGGGGAAAAGATTAGGTGTTTATTAAAGTAATTTTTTTCAATGATCTAGTTTTCTTATGTTTCAACATTTCTGGTAGTCATGGAGGATATACTGGGGATGATGACAGTCGAGTAAGATGTGGGTCACATTGACACTGGGATCAAGGAACTGTATTGATTTTCACCTGCCAGCTCATCTAATTATAGAAATGTTTAAATTTAATTTTTTTATGTTTGTTCTAAATCCATGGTTTTCTAAAGAAGGTGGTTATTGGTTGTGGTCTTTTATTTGGTATGTTGTATAGTTCCCACTTTACCTAACCTAGTTTTACTTGAAAATAACAAAAATAAATTTGGAGTATAATATTTTTATGATTTTAAGATATTCCAAATGATGTGGGGGAAGGTACTTTAATCATAAACTTAAATTTATCTGCTGTTTTATTTGATTCTAGATCCTCACACTCTTTTATATCTTTCATGTTTTTCAAGAAAATTAAATATTTCCTTAACACCATAAGAAGGGAGTTTCCAGTCAAAACTCATAGTGGAAAACTCGTCGCAATAAGGATGTTTCAGGCAGTTCCCATTATGACACATAAACATTCCCTATTTATAAAAACCATTATTATACCTATGGTTGAATTCTATATATCCCTTGTTAGGGATTTTCTTTCAAAAATATGATGAAATTTTTTATTTTAAATAGAAGGAAATTACAATTTGTGATGAATATGTGGAATTCCTTATATTTAGAGAGGAGACTTCATCATCTAGGTCATATCTAGATCCACCACGAATAGCTCATTTGAATGATATTCTTGGGGAAGAAGATAAAATAAAGTATATAATTGAAAAATATAATATTTAAATTTATTATGTACCTATTTTATAAGAAAAAATTGATGTTTTTACAAAGAGAATTAAATAGACATCCACTAGAGTGTGTAGTAGAGTTTTCTATTGATTTAATCCGGGATTCAAGAAATATATCAAAGTATCCCAATATAATGGACACTGTGAAATTATTAGAGTTGAAGAAACAATGAGAGAATTTGTGTGATAAAGGATTTATATTCCCTATTGTTTCACCTTGGGGATCCCTTAGTCTTTTTTAAGGAAGAAAGATTGATCCATGAGGTTGTGAATTGAATATAAAGAAATCAATGCTATTATGGTAAAGAACAATTATCAAATGCCTCACATTGATGGATTATTCAATCAAATTCAGGGTGCTAAATATTTTTCAATGATTGACCTTCATTATGGGTACCATTAATTATGAGTAAGAAAGGGAGATATTCCAAAGACAATATCTTGAATGACGTATGGACATTACATGTTTATCGTAATGACATTGAGATTGTCTAATTCACCATTTGTTTTTATAGAACTAATGAATAGATTATTCAAGGTATATATTTATAGTTTTATTGTCATATTTATTGATGATAACTGGTTGTATTCATAAAGATATGAGGAACATGAGAATCAATTATGGATCATTCTTGAGACTCTTAGAAGAAAATAGTTATATGGAAAATTTATAAAGCAGGAATTATGGTTTTAAAAAGTTAATTTTCTTAGATTTATTGTCTATAAGTATGTAATATCAGTTGATCCTATGAATACAAAGATATTAAAATAATGCTCCACACCAAAAAAATATAATTGAGTTATGTAGTTTTACTGGTTTGACATGTTATTATCTATGATTTGTTTAAAATTTTACTCTATTGGCTAACCTATTAACCAAGATTAGATGTAAATGTGTTAAGATCATATGGATAAAGGAATGTGAAAAATGATTTAATAAATTGAAGATTAGATTGGGAAATTCTAATATTTTTGACTCTACCATCAGGAAATTATGGATTTGTGATATTTATTAGTGCATCAAATAAGGGAATTTGTTGGGTCATTATGAAAAAGGAAAAAGTTTTTTCATTTTTATCAAGGACTCATGAATAGAACTATCCAACCCATGATCATGAGTTAGAAACTGCAATAATTTCTTTTAAGATACAGAGACAATTTATCTATGTTGAAAGATATGAGATATACATAGTACATAAGATCCTAAAATACATATTTTCATATAAAGAGATCAATATGAGGTAAATTCAATTTCTCGAGCTACTCAAGGATTATTATTTCACAATACACTATTACCCACTGAAGGAAAATAAGGTAGATGATTCATTGTGTATGAAAGATCATGGAGATCTTACCAAAATGAGGATTGATAAGGATACCAATCTCATGGATCTAGTAAAGATCTATAGGGAAATTATTACGAAAGGGGAGACATCACTCCTTTTTCAAATTATTATGAAACAATATTTATTGGAAAATATAAACATTTCTTAATCTAATGATGATAATTTTCAAAAGAAAATTAAATCCATGAATGATGGGGAATTTTAATACTTCATTTGTGAAGATGGTATTCTAAAATTTGGAAAGAGTCTAGCTTTTCCATCTATACTAGGGATAAAAATATAATTATTGGATGATTTTCATATATTAAATTTATCTATACACTCTGTTATCACTGAGATGTAGAGGTATTTGAAGGAATTTGTTTTGGATAATATTAAGAGGTAAATTACTGATTATGTATCAATATTCTTAGTATATCAAGACATCAAGGATGAAGTAAATCATCCTAGAAGAGTCATAAAACCTATACTTATTTTTTTAAGGAAATGGGATGACATTAGTATGGGTTTTTGTTTTGGATTAACAAATACTCTTGGAAAGAATGATGTAATATGGGTTATAGTTGATTACCTTACAAAATCTGCACATTTCCTTACTATAAGAGGAGATTGACCTCTTAAGATACTTTCATGACTCTATATTAATTATGTTGTAAGACTTAATGGGGAAACTCTTTCAATTGTGTTTGATCATGATCCCTAATTTAAATTAAAATTCTATACAATTCATTAGGATGCTCTTGATATTAAGCTTTATTTGAGAACCTCTTGATATCTTCAAATTTATTTATAGTATTAATGGAGTATTAAAAAATTATAAGGCATGTTAAGATCATTATCACTTTAATTTAAAGGTATATTGAATCAGTATTTATATTTTGTAGATTTGTCCTAAAAAAATAGCTTCCATTAAATTATTCAAATGGCACCTTATAATGAATTATATGACGAGGGATGTCGTACTCTAACTTGTTGTGATGTAGTTAGTGAAAGGAAGCTTATAGGACCACATCTTATTAAGGAGACAACGATAAAGCTAAATAATATTCAGAATCATATTAAAGAAGTTATTTTTTTAAAATATTAATGTCTAGAGTATATAAAAATATTTATAATTCTAAGTGGGTGATCATGTTTTCTTAAAATTATCTCCTGGAAGGTTGTGATAAGGTTTAGTAAGAAATGAAATATAGGCCCTAGATACAATGGAAAATTTGAAATTATAGAAGGAATTGGACCTATGGCTTACCATTGGGAAATTTTACCAAATCTATCTAAATTACATGATGTTTTCCATATATCATTATTAAGGAATCAAATTCCAAACCGAACACATGTACTCACCTATGAAGAAATATAAATGGAACCCGATCTATCTTATATCAAATAGAATATATAGATTCTTAACACTAGAGAGAAAGTGTGGAGTAATTAGATGAATCAACATGTAAAATTACTTTGGAGAAATAATAAAATGATGGAGGTAATGTGGGAACCATAGGATGATATAAATAATAACCACCTATATTTTCTTAGAAAGTAATAACCATGAAAATTTTGACGATGGGATTTCTATAGGAGGGAAGAATATAACACCCGAGATTCAATTATAGTAAGTGGAAACTATATTTTAATAAAGATATTTTGAAATGAAAATTTTAATATTTTAAGGAACAAAAATTCTATCTTGATAGGATGAATATTGATTTTGAACTCAATAGGTCAAAATAAGGCTAGAATGAATTTTTAAAAATTTCCCTTAGAAATAAGATTTTAGTAATAATAAAAAATTAAGTATTTAAATATTTATCCTTTAATTTATAATAATGTTTTATAATATGTATAATTCAAAATTTATTGAATATTATGTTTATAGAAATAATGATAAGGTCATTTGGTGGTAAAAATGATATTTTTAAGAAAATATTTTCTTAAAAAATGACTAATGTCCTTCAATTTTAATTAATTAAAATAATATTTAATAACAAATGATTTAAGTTAAATTCATATTTTATATATTTAAATATATGAATTTAAATCCACATAATTATTATTATTAGTTATATACTTAATGTAATATTATCTTATGCTTGAAAAATGCATTTCTTGAAAAACTATTTTTCGATATGTTTTGTGGGTTTATTTTTAGATTAAAATTTTCAACTTATGTCAATTTAATTTGATAAAATTGATCACATATTTAGAATAATAATAATTAATATTAGTTAATAAGGTAAACTTAATTTTTTGTCATAATGAATAGTAAAAATAGTAAAAATTATTTACTATGGTTAATGTCAAAATGGGTTTACCGGTGGGTTAGTCTATAAATATAAGGATTAAAATGACCATAAAATTTATGAAAACCCATTTTATGGTTTTATTTAAGCCTTAGACTTATAACTTTATAATATGATCCATTTTGGATCCATATTTATAAAAATGTAAAATGTCATTATTGTAAAACCCTGAAAAATTACAAATGTGCCACTCACCTCAATTATAAAAGGGAACCTCTGCCCCTCAATTATTAAGACCTACCAAGCCATTTATCTTGACCAATAACTATTAAAATATCTCCCCAACATCATTATACATATTATATAGATAATTTTATTCCCAAAAGACCAACCCAAGGATCCTTAGTAAGAGATCGAAAGGAGGGTTTTCTAAGTGTAGGTAATCATATTCACCAACCTCTTTCTTTTTTACTACTTCTTTTACCACATTCAATTATATATTAATATTTTCAACATAATAAAAACAGTATATAACATATAATTAGATGTTATTATTTTTATTTCATAACATTTATCTATCTCTTTCTTTATTAAATGCTAAACAAATCCATTGCTCATGTGTACGACAGACTACCGCCTCAAGAACCGATGTAATTTGTTTACAACACCAAATAAAATGGACAATAATAATGATAGAACCAATGATTATATATTATAATTATGAAATATTAATTTTTATTTAAATTTAATATATCATCTACTTACTTACCCTTTCTCCCATTATGTAAATGACAATGTGGCTCGTGCATATGTACGACCAACCGTCTCCACGAAGTGATGTGATTCATTTTCCATGTTCAGATTTTAAGAATGATTATAAACATGGATTTGATGAATAAATATGATATTTATAACATTAATATCATTCTAGAGAATATGGAACTATATACTATACATAAGAACTATAAATTATATGACAAAAAAGTATGAGGAATGAAGAAGTTAACACCCGAAATAATGGTAATAATGAAATATTATTAATGAACAAGCGATAAGATGTTATAAATGGATAATATATAATATTATAAATATTAATATGGTTCTTTTATAAATTAATAACATGTTTAAAACCAATATACATGAGTTTAATGAATTTTTAACTAAAGTTAAGCGCGAGGTAATGGAATTTCATATCAATTTCCACTTCATTACATATTTGATATTACGAACCTATTTACTTTAATGTAGTGTATATAATGCCACTTTAATATATTTAACATGAATAAATATTTATTAATTATGGATAATTTATCAATTCAAGTTTATTCTTTCAAGGGGTTACAATTTAAATTTTTTGAAATAGGTAAGGATTTATTTTTCAATATCATTGTTTTGGGATTGCCTTAATTTTAATTGAAGGAATCTTTTTACCCATACTTCATAAAATCCTTCTATTTCATTATACTATGGATATTTAAGGACTTTACATGTTTTATTAAAAGCTTTTATCTCTTTGTAACTTCAACTAAGAAAATAAATATTCAAAATAAATACCGATTTTATTTCTCTTTCAATCGAATATATTTTTCTTCCATGTTCATATTTTTCAAAATTATTTTAAAATTTTAATTTTTATTAATAAAATTATCTATTGAGGAAATTTTATTTTATCCTTGAAAATTTAATATTTATGAATGAAATATTTATAATGTTTTCCAAAAATTTGGTTTCTGAATTTCTTTATAAAAAGTTAAAAGGAATGTTTTTAACATATACATCGTTAATAGACTTTACCAAAACCATAACTATTTTATAATATTTATCTCCTTCTGCATGTTTTCAATTGTTTTAAAAATTAAACACTTAAATTAAATATTATTTTAATATTTCAATTCCATATTATTTATTTATCCAAATGGAATGATTTTATTCCAAAACCTATGTTTCTAATGAATCCATGGTCATATTTTTTCTCTTATTAATTTTGTGCTTGTCAAATTTATTAAGAAACATTTAATTTATTATGATCATTGAACATTATATTTAAATTAAATATCAATATTATTTTTATAATGGATATGACTATTTCCTAAACTATATACCATTTTTACATATAGTGCTTTTCCATGAAAGTTATTGGATTGTCTAGAAAAAATGTTGATGAGTCCATATTATATACTCAATATAGATATTTATTAATAAGGAATATCTTTTATAAATTGAACCAATCATTCAAAAAATGAGGAAATCATTGGACATGTAGTGATAGGTGGGGCCTAGTTATATATAGACCCTCAATGCATCAACATGTCTCAAGAGACAAATCAGTTGGCCAAATTAAATGGGTTTTTGGTGTATACCAACCCATCAATTATTCTATCTTAGAATAAGGATTATATGGTAAAGTTATCACGATGTATGTGATCATGAAGTCCAATATTAATAATTTACTTCATTAATAATTAAATTATTATTATCCGTGAAACTATTACACAAATATTATCCAAATAAGCATTTTGTAATCAAGTTATTGATTAAATGACGTGTGTTTTCAGTTATTTACCTTACCATATTGATTATGCTTTATTTACACATAATATATTCCATTTTATGTAACCCTTATTTAGAATTTTATACCACCATTATTTTATTTCCTTTCCCTAGGTTATGAAGAATAAATATTTGAATGATTTTCAAGGATACATAATGTTTACTTTTTTTATGTTTTATATTTTATTTTCAATGTAAAATTTGTATAATGTATATATACAGTTCTCCAAGGCTACTAAACTGATCAGTTATTTATTATTAGATCTATTATATCTATACCAATGTAATAAAGTATACATTAACTCTAAGTTACTGGATTCAGTGTTCTTACATGGAAGGTTTCATTCTTCTCACGATCAGATAACACCTTATATGAAAGCTTCAGTTGAGAGTACAACATATGTAGTGATTCATAAAAGAATAAAGGTTCACTGAAATAGCTATAGGTTCATGGAAGATACATGAAATAGGTTCATAGAAGAATTAATAAGGGTATCCGGTCCAATATATATATATCTATGATTCCATGAATGAAATCTACATACCATTAGCATGTACTTGTTGTGAACTATATATGGTTGATGCAGATTGGAATCACTAAATTATTCTATTTTTAGAGGAAATAAATAACATAATAATCATTCAATTATGTTTAATTGTATTTATATAATTCTATAATATTTTCAATAGATAAAATAAATCAACATTCTGACTTTTTAGCAAATAATATTTAAAAAATAGTATAAAAATTTATTCTGAAATTAGAAACACTACATGAATAATTACAAAAGTAAAAATATTTTTTATAAAAAAAAACAATTTCAACTTTACCTTCCTTTGAATAAAATGTATATAAATTTATTATCTTTCAAATTTAGAAGTCATTGTGAAATTATGAGGTCTATATCTAGAGTTATCATTGAATAAAATAGGATCTATCATATTCTAAAAAATATAAATTGCATAAATATTTAAGAGAAATTATTAATTTTTAAGATAAATTGAACTAACATTTCATATTTATTTATAGTTAAATGAAATATAGATAAATCTATCAGATATCCAACACATGAATTTTCATGCAATTTTATGCTATGTAACTCATGTTGTCATTGAATAATAGAAGCTAACTATAAACTAAAAACTATTATGAAACCAAAAAAATGAAACAAAATTGAAAATAATGATAAAAACTAATGACTGATTCAAACATAATCATAGTTGAATTAATTGTATAAAATTTTATTATTTGTGAAATATGAGTTGTAAAATTCCATTTACTTTAGCTCAATATATAATAAAAATATTGTGAGTTAGTAAACATTAACTCCCAAAGTTATGATTTACATGTAATTAATAAAATATTGTGAGGAATTGTAATATTCAAAACATAAAATATAAATAAGCAATATGAAACACCCAAACCTCCCCCCTTTTAAAATTACAAAACCTAAACAAAGATTTTATAAAATTCTCCCATTTTTTGAAATTTTTCAATAAGATAATATTAAAATAAATACAATTAGATTGAAAAAAATAATTAAAACACATAAAAACCCCCTTAATATATTCATATTAATTCAAGGAAAAAAATTAAATCAAGGTTTTAAAAATAAATTTATTAAATTCAAAAATCAATCTTTATTTTCTCAAACATTTCAAAATGCAATGATTTAGTAAAAATATCAATAAGTTTATTTTTAGTTGGAACAAAAAACAAGAAAAATAGGTCCATTATTAATATAATCTCTAAGAAAATGAAATATCATGTCAATATTCTTAGTTATATAATGATTTATATTATTTTAGAAAATTTAAATCACAGAATAATTTTTACTATAAATAGGAATCTCTTAAAAATTAAACCATATTCAAACAATGTTTGTTTAATCCATAATGATTAAGAAAAAAATAAATAAGTAGTTATATATTCATTTTTAGTAGTTTTTTCTTGAAGTCTATGAAAAAAATACTTTACAAACAAAATGACGCATACCTGGTGTACTTTTTCTATCAAGTCTAAATCCTACAAAATAATAATTAGAATAACTAATTAAATAAAAAATATTTTATCCAAAATAAAATAATCTATAATTAATTGTAACATTTAAAATAATACACTATTTTTTTTAAGTTTGATTCCTTAGGATCATATTGAAATCTTTCACATAAATAAACACGAAACATAGTATTATGTCTAGAAGCAGTTAAATACAAAAAAATTCAAATCATGTCTATAAATATTTTAGAACCTAAATATTTACTAGAATTTTCTAAATATAATTGATAATTATTACTCCTCAGGGTGTTATATTATTTATAATAATATAAAGTAATTTTCATAACTAAATCTATATCATATTTAGATTGATTCAAGAATACAATATCATTTCATTGATTAATTTGAATACTTAAAAAGAATTTAATTTATCCCATTAAAATTACATCCAATTTACTAGATATAAAATATGAAAATTCATTAGAAATTAAATCACTTAAATATTTAAAAAAATATCATCAACATAAAATTGAACAATTAAAATATTATTTGAAATTATTTTAATAAAAAATGTAGGATCTAATTTACATTTAACAAAATTATTTTTCAATAAAACAAAGTTTATAATACCAAGAATGGTGTGATATATTAATACCATATAAATATTTAGATAACTTAAAACCATGATTAATAAATTTCTCATTTTGAAAACCTGGTGGTTAAGAAACATATACTTCTTCATAAATAAAACCATTTAAAAATAAATTTTAACATACATTCCAAATAACTTAAAATTTTGAAAAGATATAAATATAATAAAATTCTAATAGATTTGATCTGAGAAATAAGAATAAATATTTCATTAAAATATTTACCTTATTTTTGAAAATAACCTTGGGCACCAAGCCTAGATTTATTCTTAACAAATTGATCAGATTCATCCATTTTATTTCTAAAAATAGATTTAGTTACAGTGACATGCTTATATATAGGGGGGTTAATTAAATTATAAAAATTATTTCTAGAAAATTTATTAAGTTCATTTTTCATAGTAATAATCCATTTATCTATATTCAAAGCCTCAAAAAAATAGTTAGTCACACATTCAAAAATAAAAATAGATTTTTTATATTTTAAAAAAAATTATAGTCTTAATTCTAGAATCAACATTAGAAGTAAGAATATCAATATGGTGATATTTATGAACCTTCCAAGTCTTAGGATCAAAATGATAAGGAGTAAGATCCCCCTCAATAGTAACATCATATTGAGGTTTTTGTTCCCCAAAATTAAAATCAATAAATAATATTTAAAATATTCTAAAATAGAATTACTTTTCAAAGAATCTTTAAAAAATAACATAAATATATTCTTATAAAACCATATTCCAATTATTATAAAATAAAAAAGATTTAATTTTATAATAATATCCAATAAAAATAACTTCATCAATTGTAGAATTGAATTTATCCAAGTTATCTTTAGTATTAAAAATAAAAATTGTACACCAAAAAATGTTGAAATAACCAACATTATATTTTTACCATTAAACAATTCATAAGGGGTTTTATTTAAAAATGAACAAATTAAAAATCTATTGAAAATATAACAAGATTTATTAATAGTATTAACTAAAAAATATTTATTGAGACTATATTCATTTAATATAGTTTTATCCATTTAAATAATAGCTCTATTTTTATATTCTATAAATCCATTTTGGTTTAGTGTTATGGGATTAGAAAAATTAAAAAAATAAGAATATTCTTCATAATATTTTTTAAAATTAGAATTAAAAAATTAACTACTATTATCACTTCTAATAAAAATAATTAAATATCATTTTTAACCAATTTATAAAAAGAAATAAATTCCTATAAAGTTTCACTTTTATGAGATATAAAATATGTCCATGAAAATCTACTAAAATTATCAAAAATAAAATATTTCTTACCTCTTAAATTAGAAACATTCATTTGAAAAAATAAAACTAAATGAATAAATTATAATGGATATCTATTCTAGATTCATTAATAGATCTAAAAAAATTATTCTATTTAAATTTTCAATAATAATCATAAGTAAAATTATTACAAGTATTTAAATTGATTATCTACTATACATGTCCTTTTGTGGACAGTTTTTTGTAATAACCAAAAGTTTAAATGTACAATCCTTTGATACCATAAGATATAATTTTGTTTTATATAATTAATCCACTTGACATTATGGTTGATTAATTTAGAAAAATCAATATAATATGTTCTCTATTTTCTAGTATCATAAATTAAAATATTTTTTATTTTTTAGAACTGAATATATATTATCATAAAATTTAACACTCATTTAATAATCACCTAATTTTGAAATACTAATTAAGCTATGTTTCAAACCTTCAATGTATAAAACCTTAGAAATTAAAAAATATATTAGATATACATATTTCACCAAATCCCTTAACATTTCTTTTTGAGTTATCACTGAATTTCATAGAGCCACCATCAAATTGATTAGATGATATAAAATTGATGGATCTCCAGTTATATGTCTAAAGTAGCCACTATCCATGTACCATGAATCTTTGAAACTCCTAAGGAACATTTCATAAAAATATTATCTAAGTACTATTTTTTTGTGTCCATGATGTATTGGGTCCGATTAGGTTCGTTTAAGAATTATTTGGTACCCATAAGAATATTAATCAAGTATTCATGGGTAATAAAGAATAAAAATTCTTTGTAATAAAAGCCTGAGTATAACTATGAGATTGACGAAACCTTAATAAACACTCATTAGTATAATGAACTTGAATACAACATTTAAACCATGTTACATTTCATATACTTCCTTTATAAATTTTTAAAAATAAAGTTCTATATATATTAGGTATTTTTTTAATATATCCAAATCCACTTTTATCTTTACTTGGTTTCATCATTGATATCATTTTATCACACTGCTCTTCTACTTGAACCAAAGTAGATAAATTTTCATTAATACTAACAATTTATTTATTTAAATATTCAATCACTTTTATCAAAAAATCTAAATTAATATTTTTTTCATTTGAATAAGAATAATTATTTGAAAAACTACACTTTCTTGAGTTAAATTTTAATTTTTTTTAATATTCTCTTTACATTCTCATTTTAATTTTGTATACAAAATTAGTAATTTTAGAAACATATTTTTTTAATTTTTCTAAATCAATTATTACATACTAGGTTTCCAAGATTCAGAATAATAAGAACTATAATCAGAATAATTAATTACCTCATTAGTACTTAGACCCATTAAGTAATGGGTTTTCATTTCTTTTTCACCTTTGGGTTCATCACTTGAATTGTATTCTTCCGTAAAACTCAATCCAACCATCAAGAATCTATACCATTTTTTCGTATATTTCTTATCTTTTCTCAAATTATTTAACTATGGAAAATTTGGATTTATGTGTCCATTATTTCTACACTCATATCATCTTATTTTAGAAACATCACTATAATCAGTTTTAACTTTATTCTTTTGATCATCCCCATTATTATCCATCTTTAATCATTTATTTAATTATATAGTTCTTTTTATTAATTTTTAGTAACTTTAGTAAAATTTAATATCTATTTATATATTTCATATAATTCATAATCAGATTAGTTAGTGGTTAAATAAATATTTTATTTAAATGAAACACCTTTATTCTTTGAATTCTCCTCTTCAGAAATGTTATTCAACTCCAACTCATATTAAAGGAATGAACCACTTAGTTCATCCCACATGTATTCATTAATTTTTTTTCTTTCATCGATTAATAATTTCTCCTCATACCACTTCTTGGATATATATCTTAGTACTTGTTCAATAAGTACAGGGTTCTATAACTTTCCCCATAGTAATTCATTCCATTCACGATGCTCGTGAATCCACAGAAAATTTAGTCAACACTTTAATCTAAACCCATATTAAAGTCTTTATACTCATCACAAATCATTCTAATTTTGGTAATAATTAGATTATCGAATCCAAGGTGAGTAAATTGTAGAATTTTCCATATCTCATGATCTGTCTTAAATGAATAAACATGAGTAAACGCACTTCCATTAATAACACAATATACAATATTTATTATTTTTAATTCAAAACATATATAAAAACATCATTTCCTGTAAGAGTATCCGAGATAGATTTTGGAAGTTTATAATGTTTTACGATGATAGAATAGTGTTCTATGATTAACTTCAAGAGGTATTCCTCCATTATTTATTATTAGTAACAATAATTATCACCATAAAAGTGTGGTAGGATTTGGGGAATCCATGCATCATTTACATTCATTACCACTATCTTATAGTGATCTTTTTTCCTTAGACTATAAGGTCTAGGATAAAAATGTAAACATAATAAAATATAAACAATAGAATATATATCCAATAGGAACATGTTCTTGATACCAAGTTTTTTATATCAATAAAATAAATTGTAAAGTTAGTATATCCTTAACAAGGTCTAACTTCTGATACCAATTATTATGTCAATGATGGTGATGATAGAGGGACTATGGGGTGGGGGATGAATAGAATAGATTAAAAGTTTTAAAAAGTTGAATTAATTATCTAAATTAATTAATATAGTTAATAATAATAATAAAATAAAATAATGATAATAATAAAATTTTATAGTAGTTTGGTCCAAAGAGGACCTAATATACTATTAAATATCTCTACTTAGTGAGAGATTTATTTTTACGACCTTATTTTTTGAAGTGAATAATAAATTGAAACAACACATACCTTTTATAAAGGATGTATAACCATAAAGGCACACTGACTTTGTTTTGGTGAGTTAAAACCCTTAAAAACTTTTTGAAGAAGCTCAAACCTATCCTGGATTTTTGAATCCTGAAGTTACAACATGAATGAACTAACATTTGAATCTAGGAGTAACAACCTAAATAAATATAATTCTTTTTTATGGGAAAAGAATAAGACAAAGTTACCACACAAATGAGAGAATATAAATAATTAGCACATAAAGAATTACATACTCTGATCCACACTTCATGGAAGTAGTAGTTTTTGAAGAAGTTTCGATTTACCACTTGAACGTCTATATAAAATATTTTTGGTTCTCAATGGTTCATGTTTTCTCAGAACTGGTGTTATTTGAATGTGAGTTTAAGACATTAAATTTTATCTTTAAAACTAACTAGTCAATTTCCAAATGTGTAAAATAATTCAAATTCAAATAATAAAGAATTATTAGAGATCAAATATTATTATTCCTCAATAATTATGAATATTCAAATACCAAAGACCAATTAAAATAGATTTAAATTTATTATTAAATAAACTGAAATATATTTATAATAATATATTAAAGAAATTCTATAAATATCACATATTTTATATTGGTAAAAATTAAATTTTTAATTTTAAAAAATATTTATTATATTGATATAAATACATCATTATTCAAAAACTAATCACACTACATTAAATATTATAAAAAAATTTGAATAATTTTTTTTTCACTAAATATTATTTTATAAATGAATATAAAAAATCAACTCAAAATATATAAATTTAAATATTGGAAAAAATATGACGTATATATTTACGCAAATAGAGAATAAATTAAAGAATTATTTATAGGCTAATAAAATATTCTAAAAACACTTAACATGGATTTAATATAATTAAAATGATTTAATAAAATAAATAAATCATTTTAAACACTTAAAATATGAATGAAGTAATTAAAAATTCTGAAATAATCATAAAATAGAGTATATTGAAAAAATTACAGATTTGTGAAAAATAAAAACACACTACAATACTAAACAAAATATTCATTCATACATCATTTTCACATTCAAATCATATATAGTGAATAATAGTGAGTTGAGAAATGTATATATAGATGCATAGAATAATGAAAGATGAATATTACACCATGAATGATGGAATTCTAGGTGAAGTTGAGTTAGGGAGTTATCGGTCTCATGGTAGGTGGGTAATGCATGAGGCAAGTGTTTTTAGAATTCTACATGCAATAAGATCTTTGAGTAGATTCACTGGAAAATCACAGAAGATTCAAGGTGTGCTTTATAGATGAAGAAAATGGTTGCATTATGGAAGAATGAAAATACTCTTCATTAAAGATCAATGAACTCTTTCAAAAAATATTTCATTCTTCTCTCAGTCAAATAACACCTCATATAGAAGCTTCATTTTAGATTAAAATATACTCAAGATAGTATGTGTTATGATTTATAGAAAAATCAAGGTGCAAAGAAGCAGTCAGGGGTTCAGGAAAGATATAAAAAATAGGTTCATTAACGAATTAAGTATGGCATGTGGTTGAATAATGAAAATACATAATACCAATATGAATTCTATTTGTAATGAGTATGTACCTTCAGTAAACCATATATGATCAATGCATCTTGAAATCACAATTTAATCCATATTTTATAGGAACTAAATAATAGAATAATCATTTTATTCTAAGGAATTATATTTAGATAATTCCATAAGATTTATAATGGATCAAATAACTCCTTACTAAAAATTCTATAACTTGAATATTTTATGAAAAATAATTTAAAATATTATTTTGAAATCGTTAGCAAGACATTATTAATTTAAGTACGTTGAATATTTTTTGAAGAACCGATTTTTTATTCCCACATGGTTTATTTTTATTTTAAATAGATTTTATAAATTTTTGTAGAATGTTTGATTCTCTTACATTCATAATATTCACTATGTATTTGTGATATAATTTTACCATGCTATTTTTGTATTTCCATGAAATTTATTTTGGGATCCAAGGTTATAGTTTTCCTTATTATCCTACACCTTTATTTGTATCCATTGATCATCTAAGATCCAACAACTTCATAACAATTTTGGATTATTTTTCAATGGTATTTTTTCCACTCATAGATCATAAATGATCTTTATTACACACATATAGCCAATAGTGTGCTTCATTGTGTCCCAAAAATCCATGCCAACTTCTGTTATTCGAAAAATCCCACTGATATGGTTCATCCATGTGGCCTTCATACCATATCCATGCCTAAGACAACTAATGTATCACTTTCCCATCATCATTACTCTCGTGTATTCATCTATCTTATTTATTTGAGTACCTTCATTCATATCTAGTTCTTCTTGAGAGATTTTTATGGGAGAAATTTTGTTCTTTGTGAGGTCTTGAATAAAAAGATGTTAAACTAAGGTTTTTGGGCCCCAATGATCCCTTTAACCCTTGACATATCTATATCCTATAATTGGTCCTCTATTATAATGGATATTTTGTGGAATGCCTGGTTCTTGGGTGATGGATGATGGAAATACACATTAGAGGCTCCAATCTTGGATTTTGTCATCATAACCTTATCTCAATCATGAAACCTAGATCTATAATAGAATCCATTTCCCTTTTAAATCCATGTTTGTCATTGTATCCTTTATATATAAATTTTTTATTTTGTTTAGGAGTGGACAATGTAGATTCCTCCTGATGAGTTTCATCATCGGTACTTGGTTTAGTAAGGTTGGCCCCCTTTAATATTTTCTATATTCCATATTATTTCTATATTCGAGTTGTATTTATTTCCTACTTTTCTTAGTAATAAATCGTTTTTTATGATGGTTTACTCGTTGTACACATAGGATCTACATGATCATAAGAATTCTATATCTTGGTGTCCTTTCATTATTTTCTTCTTTATGTTTTCATATTCAAGAAGAATGATAATTTATTTTCATAAATTAATTCACAATATTTATAAAAAAATAACTTTTCCATTCACCACAAAACTATCACATGAAGATAATTAGGTTTTGGATATTCTAGGGGACAATCATGAAAATGATGTCTCCAATAATTAGAATCATGGAAACATGAATCGCAACAAAGGGGATCTATTAAGTTTTATATAAATAAGTTTGATTGTGAAATAATTTCAATTTCTGGTGAATAAATAAGAGTTCTATTCTATATCATAATAAATTGATTGATTCTATCAGTGGTTATAAAATGAAAATCACCCCCGAATCCCCCAATGTAAAAACTATTGTTACCTATATTAATGTTTTTGAGGATTTCCTTAGTAAATCCCATAACATTCAACTTTTTTCTTTAGGTGATAAATTTATTAGTGAGGTTTCATATGAGTCTTATAATGCTAGTATTTGTTGCAAATTTCAAATCCATATACATTACTAAATATCTTTTTATTAGACTATAAAAGAAGATTAGATTTTATACTTTCAAAATGCACCTTGGAACTACAGTCAGGGCTCACATTGATGAATTTAATAAAATATTATAATATCTTTCTAACAAATATGTTGAATTATAGGATTATGACTAGGATAACATCATTATATGATTCGTTTAATTATACTAAATATTATATGATGTATGAAAAATAAAATCAAACCCTCAAAGAGGTTAAATCAACATTATTAGTCAAAGATATTCAGAAGGAGGGATGTGTTAAAGTTGAGGCTAAGAGTCTGAATTTTAAGGGTAGAGTGAGTCCAAGAGTAAAAGAAGAGATAGAATTCAGTCTTTAAAACATAGTTCTAAATCCATGAATAAATTACTAAAATGTTTTCAATATAGGAAACTTGGGAACATAAATAGAAACTATAACAAAAAAATAAATGACTATAAAGAAAATAGTAATGACCATTCTTTATTAGTTGAACAAAACTTCAACACTACTGATGTGTTGAGTGTATGTGACTATTCCATCTTTGATCAGAAGATCTTGGATTTTAGGTTCTCCTTTAGCATGTTCCTAAGGAGATATTACTTCACTAAGTTGAGGGAAGTTGATTCAGGTTTGGTCTTTTTAGTGAATAACATGAGTTTTTGTATTGTGGGGATAAGTTTTATTTTGTTAGAAATTTATAAAAATACTATAAAAACTTTGTAAGAGGTCAGATGGGTACCTGAGATTAAGAGAAACCTAATTTTATTACAATTATTAAATATAAAAGGATACACTTTCCATTTAGGATATAGTAGCCTAAAAATTTCCCATGGATACCATACTATCATAAAGGGAATCCTTTAAAATAGACTATTGTTTTTAGATGGTAAAAATAAAATGAAATAGTTGAATGAATCTAGTGTTTAAAATTTAGATAAGAATACCCTTTTTCATAGGAGGCTTGGGAATGTAAGTTTCGAGGGCCTTGATGAGATAAGGAAGTAAGGGATATTGAATAATGTATCTTGTATTAGTCTTCCATTTCATAAGTATTGTGTCTATGGGAAATCTAGATGACTAAGATTTAAAAATTCAGTTTATATTACTAGATTCACTCGTGATTGTGTTCACTATGATCTTTGGGGCCCCTCTAGGATTGCTTCCCGTAGTGGAGGTTATTAATTTGTTACATTTATTTAAGATTACTCTCATAAATTATGGATTTACATCCTAAAATACATGTCATATACTTTTTAGGTTTTCGAGAAATAGAAATATAATGTTGAGAATGAATCTGTTAAGAAGATTGAGAATATTAGAACTTATAATGGTTTAGAAAATCTATCCAATGAATTCTTTGAAATTGGAAACTCACAATGTATCAAAAGATAGTTAAGTATTTTGGAAACCCAAAAAAGCAATGGTTTATTTAATATGATGAATAATATCATATTATAAAGTTTAAAATGCATATTGTCCCATTATAACATTCAGAGGTCCTTCTAGGACGAGGTTTCCACTATGACAGAGTACTTAATTAATCAATTCCCATATTCTACTAATGCCCCCAAGACACTAAAGGAACTATAGAAAGGTATACCCCCAATTCTTGTGCACCTTAGGATTTTTGAAACTATATATTATGCACATAAAAACATGATAAGCTAGAAACTTGGGTCATTAAGTGAATATTTGTGGGATATACAAAGTGTTTTAAGGGTTATAGATTATAGATAGATAAACCTGGTTATTAGAAATGCATCATAAGTCATGATGTATTGCTCCATGAATATGGTTTGTTTAAGGAGAATAATGTCAAGCCCAATCTATCTAAAGGAATGATTGATGAGTCTAGTGAGGCCACACCAACTCCCCAAACTTTGGGTATTGAAGCTAACTTAGATTCTATATAGTATCATCAACCTGGGATAGTTTCGAATAATCTACCTCCATAGACTTAAGGTGAATCTGATTTTGAGTTTGATTCAAAATATAAGGTGGAGGAATATGGTGATATTAGAGATTATTATCTTACCATAGATGGATATAGGAGAGACATTAGACCTCTATCCCATTTTATCCAAACAAATGTGGTTTCCTTTTCATTCACTGTATCTTAATATTTTTATATCTAGGAATTGAAAACCTATAACAAAGGTGTTAAATAAAAATAATCTGGAAGTGGTTAGAAACCATGAAAGATGATATGAACTCCCTTATTAAGAGTAAAACATATACTACTATAAATAAACCTATTAATGATAGAATTATAGGTTTAAAAAATACATTCAAAATAAAGGAATATAATAATGAAGAATAAAAAAATCAAATGCAGTGCCTGGTTGGTTTCAAAAGGGTTCCTTCAACATGAAATAATTGATTACAGAAATATTCTCCACAGTTTTAAATCCTTTATATATATATTCTTCTTTACTTTTATATTAAATTTGATTTTTTATATTGATAAATTAGATGTTAATACTATTTTTTTCATAGTACCGTTGATGAAAGAATTTATATGATTCCTCCTGAGGGTTTTTCAAATGATAACAATTTTAATCAAATCCATCTTTTGAAAAATTAATTTCATGTTATTAAGGAATATTCAATAAAATTCTATTATAATTTTGATTCATTTATGATTGAAAACAATTTTAATAGAATCAATTTTGATGCATGTGTTTCTTTAATCATGTTATGTATAAATTTATTTACCTAATTTTATATGTTGATTTCATTCCCATAATATATAAAAATATGTGTCCAATAAATCTTTTCAAGGTAAAAATGGATTCCATATTTGAGATGAAGTATCTTGGAAATTAAAATAAAATTATTGGTATGGAAATAATATGAGACTAAAAGGAACGAACCTTTCATCTGTCTAAACATGCTAAAATGAAAAAAGGTTTCAAAGAGGGACCTCTTTGAACACATTAAACCAATTAACATTCCCTTATAACAACACCTTAATATATCTTTGAATTAGTCCCATAGTAATTATGCGGAGATTTCTTTTATTAATAAGATATTCTATGCTAGTGGAGTAGGAATTATTATATATTTAATGGTATTTTAAAGATTGGTTATTTCCTTCCCTGTATGTACATTGAGAAAGTTAATGGGGGAAAATTCAGTAAACCTAATTGGAATGATTTAAAGTGGGTCCTTAGGAATGTTTCTATGTATGTAAATATATTCATTATATATATATAAATGATATCATTTCTAAATCCATGGTTTAATTTCTGAATTTTGGTTGTGCTGCAAATATTTATACTCTTAAATATCTTACTAGTTTTTTTTTCTGCTTATAGAGGATTTGTCTACTGGAAATGAAATACGTAATATGTTGTTTTACATGACACCAAAAAAGATGAATATATATTATTGATCAAGACAACAAATGAAACTATATTTTTGTGAGGTATGGTTAATTCGTTATGAAATCATAATAGTTCAATGTGATAACCAATCAAATTTACATTTGTCTAAATGATTTGTTTTCTATAGTATATCAAAGAAGATATAAATTAGAGTTCATTTTTTTCGAGATATTATAGAATCTGGGATGGTGTGTGTCACATAGATATATGTTGAGGAAAACTTGACCGATAATTTGATTAAGTTCATGAATTTGTCTAGGTTCAAACACTCTCTCAAATTGATGAACTTAGTCTTAATTATCTAATTTAGGTTGCGAGAACCCCATCATTAAATCAATTTAATTTTAAGCTGTAGATTTTTTTATTTATTAAAACATGGTTTATATAGTACTTAAATTTATTTTCTTGATTTATTTAGGCCTTTCTATTCACTTTCATGCGTGGTATTCAATTTATACATGCAGTATAATTTTTTGAGGCATTTTTTATATTTCCTTACAATTTATTTTTGGATCCTAGGTTCTGGTTTTTATTATTATATAGTAGCTTGATTCATAGTCATAAATCATCTAAGATCCAAATGTTTCATGGTGATTTTGGCATGTTTCTTAACTATGTTTGTTTCCTCTCAAAGATTGGGAACGATTCACTTCACGAACTCATAAACAATGAAATTCTTCCAATTGTCCCACCCAACTATTCAACCTTCATATATTCAAATAAACCTTCTGATATGTTCCATACATATAGAATTCACCTCAAATCAGCACTAGTTGATATGACTGGAGGTCATCACGGCCCTCAAAATGTTATTTATAAACCTACGTTAGCATAGTGGTTCATGGTCAATCCACAGAGAAGGCAAGTGAGCGCTCTAAGGTTTTTTACAACCCCCACTATTGTCAGTAGTGGGGAAACAATTACTTACTTTTCAAATTTTTATAATTTTTTTAATATTTTATTTATGATGAAGTGAAAAAAAATGACACTAATTCTATAAATATCCTATTTACTTAACTAGAAAATGAAACATCTAGAAGCAATAATACTAACTAGAGATAAGAGAAAAATTAAACAGAAGTGATAAGAGTTGATCAAATGGTAAGCTCGGTTGAATTGAAATCTACTAGTTATAAAAATGATTCTTCATTAGATTGAATTATCACCTTGAAAATTAGTGGTTAATTCTTCCTCTCCAGAAGAAATAACACTCTGTATTACAATTCTCAAAGTTCACCACATCAAAAACCACATACATCAAGTTGTTTTAATTATGTTAACAGAAAGCTATCTTGCTGAAATTCTATGTAGTTAGAACTTTAAAGATTTGAGAAAAATAATCCAATATCAATATCATCGAAATATCAAGGATTGAATTTTTAATTTCAAGAAGGTGCAGACTCAATTTTAGATTTGAGAATCAGATCTAATCACACCAAAAAAATCCGAATCTCATTAGAAGAAATTTAATGAATAAGAAGAAAATATAAACCAATATGACTTCCAATTTTCTGAAAAAGTAATTAATAGAAAATCATTTTCAATTTAAAATAAGAAAATACAACATAAATAAAATAGAGTAGAGGAAGAAGAATCCTCCCTCTGTGAATGATGTTTATGATTTGTTTCCATGCTCCTATAACTCCATGTCACGAGTACCACTCTTGGTGTCTTCTATGAGTTTTGCTCTCGAATTGTGTGTCATGGAATCAGAATGAGAGTCCCCATTCAATCTGCTTCTTTCTCTATCTTAAGTACCCACTATATTCTGCTACTTTTCACCGCTCGGTTTTCACCGACTTTAAGTGTTCTTCATGTATGCACTGCACACGTGATTTTTTCTGCGACGGGCACGTCGTGCTAGTAAAACCCCCATAACTAACTCCCAATGAGTTGGTTAAATGAATATGGACGTATAACCATCTCTTGAATGAACCAGCACAATTGGAACAGAAAAAGAAATAAATGAAAAGGCAAGTGAAATAGTTATTTGTTTAGTTTTATGTTATATTACTTATTAAAGATTTAACTAAATTTAATTAATAAAAAAATTAATTGATAATTATTGTTAAATATTATTATTAAGATTATTAATTTATTATTAAATATTTAATAAAATTATTATGTTTTTTAATTTATAATTATTAATTTATTTATTTAATTAGTGTAAGTATTATTAATACTTAAACAATATAACTTAAATAGATTCATAAACTAGATTTAATAAATTACTTTATAAATTCAATTATTATATTTATTCAATTGATATTAAATTATAATTAAAGTTTTGATGTAAAAATGTTAATTGATATTAATAATTAATTTTATTTATAGATTATTATTTTAGTTTTAATAGATCTTTTTATTTTATATTAAATTTTATTTAAACAAAACTAATTTATTTAGTAAATTTAAATTATTATATTATATATTATATTAATTTGTTTAATTTATTAATTACTAATTTTAACTTTTATCTTTATATTTTCTTTATTTTTATTTATTTATTTATTTTTACTTCTCCCCCACCCCCCATTTCAGCGCAACAAGGGGGTCTTCGAATCTAGTTTTTCTTCTAGAAGCAACGTCATGGTTCCAGTAGGTGGCACGATGTCTTACTCAACAACAATGGCATCGGGTTATCCTCTATTCTTCGGTCTCAGTTCAGCCATGGAAGATGAACCTACGAATTGTGGTGGCTGTGGGCTCTCCTGGTGCAGCATCGCTGAACACCTCCTCACACAACACAGTGGCGGCTCTCTGATCCGGTCTCACAAGAGTGACAGCTCGGCACATGGGTTTCTCTACTAACGATGGTGCAGATCTGAAGAAGTTTCATCAGCGGGGGCCTCTTCAAATTGGTCTCCTCCTCTTCGGGCATCAGCTAAAGGTAGTTCCACCCATAACTAGTTCAGTTGAGTTCATGGCGGAGGGATGTTATCCTCTTCTCCCTTCTGTGTGGTCGGGTTCAAATCCTTCAGATCTAGAGAGTGTAAAGTGGGATTTTAAAACTCAGTTTTTAATTAAATCTGCAATGGTATAATTGGTTAGTGCAAAGGGAGTTCAATAAGGGTTTGATTTTTGAGTTTTAGGGATTTTTTTGTTTGAACTTTGTTGATTTTATGGTTTGAATATGTGTTTTTGAGGTTGAAGACACCGGTTAAGGTATGGAAGAAAGCAGTGAAGAGAGGGCATAAAATCGTGAAGGTGGAAACCAGTGGTCAAGAACGGTGTGACAGGGAAAAACTGTGAGACCGATAATGTAGGGATTGGATCGGTGAGTCGGACAACTCACGGGTAGTTAAAAATATAAATGAGTAAGTAATTGGTGTGATGTGAAACCGATGGAAATTTTTCATCGGTGAGTGATGACTCACTGGTAGTTGAAAATAAAATCAGAACTCACCGATGAAAGAAACTAAATGGTGAGTCAATGACTCACCGATAATAAAAAACAAGTCACTGAAAGTTGAAAAAGAGAGACTGAAACCGATGAAATGAGAAACTGAAACCGATGAAAAGGATCAGTGCCTCAAGGAGATCAGTGTGTTGCAACATCAGTGCGAGGTGAGTGACTGATAGTTAAAATAAAAGACGAGTCACCGATAATTAAAAACGAGATACTGAAGATGAAGCATAAGATAGACTGAAGCTGTTTCAAAGTAATTGGTGATTCATGACTCACCGATAATTGTAAAAAACTTCGGTGTGTCAAGGGATCGGTGAGTCGCGATCAGCGATTCGTGACATCGGTGTGTCACGACATCAGTGTGTCACTCACCGAAAGTACAAATTGAGACATTAGCAATAAAAATTGATTTAAAACAAACAATAAAATGAATAAAATATTAATTAATTAAAGAAAAAGAGAAATTAATTAAACTGTTAAAGATTAAATAATTAACTATAACTAAAATCTAACTAAATTATTTAACAAACTAAAAATAATAAAAGCGACTGATTATTAAATAATAATATAATTATCAAGATTAATTAAATATAAGTCAAAATAAATGAAAAACACTTACAAATAACTATCTGCAAACATAAAATTAAAATAATTAAAATTAACTAAAGATATTAAATGACAAAGTTAATTTGTTAGATGATGAAATGAAAACTTAAAATTAAAAACACATTATTTTATCAGTTATTAACTTAAATTGTTAACTTATTTATTCAGTAGAATAATTAAACTAGTTAATAAGTAAAGTTAATTTATTTAAATAAATCTAATTTTAATGGTAATGTTTTAAATTAAAAACTAAATTAGAATAATGAAGATTAAATTGAACACTTAATTAATTAATAAACATTTAAAAAGTTAACTAGATTAATATTATTAAACCAAAAAGTAATTTAATATAATTAAAATAATTAGAATGAACAAATAAAAAGACTAAAAACACATATTTAATTATAAAAAATTATTAGTTAATAAATTTATTAATAAAAATACAAAAGTTCCATTATTTATTTAAAAGTGTAAAAATAATTAACTAATTTGTTAAAAATTAAATAAAAATGTGGAAAAACTATGTAAAAATAGATCCACATCACTAGTTCCCACTAATTCCTTGACTACCCACCATCATTACTCCTGAGACTTCATCTCTCTCATTCTGCTAGGTCCCATCATTCGACTATGGTTCTACATGAGAGAGTTTGGGGAGTTAACATCTAGTTCTTTGTGGGATTTCAAATAATAAGAGTAAAAATCGAGAATTTCTAGACCTAATTTTCTCTTAGATACTTAGAATACCAACCTACTACAACCATTCCTTCATTACAATGGAGAATCATTGGAGATTCCTAGTTCTTAGGTGAAAGAAAATGATACAACACATCAGAGTCTCTAATGTTTTCTCCTTTCATCGTAACTGGGGTTCGATCAAGAAAATTATATCTATAATTGAATACCTTTCCTTTTTAAGCTTTTTTTGTTTTTTTATGCTTTATGTGTTCATACATGATCTTGACTAAGAGTGGAAAAAAGTTGATTCCTTATGAAATGTTTCATCACTGCCACCTAGTTCAACTATGTTGTCTTACTTGGATAGTTTCTATGGTCCATAATCATTCTATATTTGAGTATGTAATTCTCTATAACCATTCTTAGTAATAAATTGTTTCATGTGGTGGTGTTCTCACCATGTATATATGATCAACATGATTCAAATAAAATTATATATTGGTGTCCTTTATTTTTTTTCTTCTTTCTGTTTTCATAATATAGAAAAACAATCTTCATTTTTATAAATTAATACATAGTTTTTGTAAATAAAAAACATATAAATTCACCTCATAACTATCACATACAGATAATTGGTTCCCAGTTATACTCTTGTACAACCACTATAATGATACCCCTAAGTCACCAAAACAACCATCTCATCCTTCCTTTTATTTTAATGTACTATTGATAAATTATTGATATTTCAAATGTAATAAGTGGTGTGAAATTTCATGGTTTTTAGAAAGATTTATCATTGAAAAATAGTATATATTAAATTATAAAATCTATAGAATTATAGAGATATTATAGAGGCTTTGGTTATTTTTTAAAGAACTCAAACTACCATTTCATTCTTCCTCATAGTTGAAAAATTATAGTTATATCCATTGTCCATCCAACACAACTAGTTTAGTGCAATTTAGAGATTTCTAAATCAAGATACCTTTGAATAATAAAATCTAACTACGAACCAAAAACTATTATGTAACAAAACATATGCTATAAATTCAGAAAAAAAGTGAATATATAGTAACTAATTTAGACATCATCATAGTTGAATAAATTATAGAAATTTTTCTTAGCATTCATATGAAATAATATTTTTAAAATTATAAGTATTGTAGCTCAAGATATAATAAAATGGTTGTGTACTATTTAAAATATCTCCAAAATTATTATTGGAATGTAATAAATAAAATATTTTAGTGAATGGTAATATCCAAAAAAACTCTCAATAGTTCCTTACATAAGAGCCTCATTATTGACACTAGTGACTGAGTAGGGATTTATCCCTATTTTTAATTGGTTAAAGGATCATGCAAGATTTATGAATATTAGACATTTTGGAGTGATAATCCTTGGTATGGATCCATAAATGGGGTAGAAGAGGTGTATTGTCTACTTTATTCTATAGATAGGAGGATGGAGAGTTTCCCTCATAATTAGTATTGATATATTACATATGAGATAGAGTGACTAGAAACATAACCTAAGAGGTAGTGAGATTTTTGAGATAGAACTATTAATGGAGTATCGATACCCATGGAAGGTGAAATCTAAGATAAACTTTGTAATTGTTGATAAACTTGAGATTTATCATTCTATTTTTTAAGGTCACAATGTAATTGTTTTTCCTAGTTGGGATATGGGTCTCTTTAAATGTGATCTTCCACATGGGTGTTCGGATAAAAGGTGATGGTAGATGAGGGACTACGTGGGACAATGGATGGACCTTGGGATGTGATAGTGGAATTTATAAAATAGGGTTTACTTTGCTCCATACAAGGACCCATGTGATGTAATACAATATCCATAAAACACACATTATTTGTTGATTTTTGTTTACATGCATGATATTAGTGATTGAGGTATGTTCAAAGATATGTACCAACATGTATTGGGAGCCAAACCTTACAATGAAATGTGATTTACAAGATTGAGCTCATGGTTCTCTATGTCTAGATTTATTGATAGACCTAGTGAGGACATGTGAGAAGAGATGGGGAAGGGAATGAGAGATGGTTTATTTTAATTTTTTTATTGAGACCCATTTTTATTTTCCTATTTGTTTTATCGTGATATATATTTTTAGTATCATTTTATGCTTTGGTCCATCTTTGACTACCCAATTCTAGTTTTATATATTTTTTAACATATGATTTATGGTTAGGTTCTATTTTATTTCCTATTTTTTATATTCTTGGTGTTATTATTTTTTCCCATGATATGTTAGTATTGTAGTTATTTTACAGGCATCGAGATGATTATTGTGTCATGTGGGACTCAGATGAGAGGGTAATTATGGATATGGTTAAACCTCATATTTATTATTTTTAATGAGATGATAGAGATGTGGTATACATCATTGGGTCAACATTTTATATATCTTATCTATTATAGGAATAAAGGTTTTGGACTTAGTTGTGTATTGTTTTCTTGATTCTTTAGGGCGCATGTACCATCTATCCATTTATGATCAATTATGGTATGAATGTGAATCTTAGGTTATGTTTCTAGGTGGGTGAGTTATATTTAGAACTAATTTCCACTTTCTTAAGATTTACATGCACATATACTTGATCATAGTAGTACTCTATATATCAAGGCTATTGAGATAATCCTAATGGGTTGTTGGAATCACCCATTACCCGCATATAAAACATGGGTTTATATGTATGTGGGTAGAATTAATGTTTTATTTTATGATCAAGTATTATGTTAGAGATGGACATGTGGTTTTGTTCCAGCAGGGTATTTGGAGGATGAGGGTTCGGAAGGAGATACATTGTGTCTTAGGCCCGATGCCATTGTATCATGCTTATTTTTGTTGTACTAAATATATATTTTCTAGAGTGATTGTTTTTTATTTATTTTGTTTATTCATGATATTTATGCTTCTAATTTTCTATATTATAGTCCCAACAACATATAGATTATTTTATTCTTTTTATATTATGGACTATGGGAAGACCTATTGGATTATCGTATTATGACTAAAGATTTTCAGTATGGCCATTAAACAGACGAGTTTTACTGAATTTTTGATAGATATTTTCATAGACACTAATAATTGTATTCAAGTTCATTGTATCCCCCTAAATGTTCTAAGAATTCTCTACAATTAAGAAATCTATGGAATAAGGGGAGGGGAACTTAAGGTCATGTTTTTTCCCTTTCTTAGGTGTTGTTCAAAATATCTGGTATAGGGTATTAAAAAGTGATATCATAGTTTTCATTTAGTTAGTAAAATATTAGTTAGTTATAGAGATAAGGTTTTAGAACAACAGACATAGATCAAGATCACATCTATCTAAATTTACTTTGGTTGAAAACCAAGTTTTATGGGATGTCAAATTTTGGGACAAGGTACTCTAGGTACGAGTGAGGTGTTAGAGCATGAGTCTAAATACATGAGGTATAAGACTTGGAATGAGTCATAAGGCTTATCCAGGAGACATAAAATTATTCATACATCTTGATAGTGGCATCACTAGGTAATTATATTCATGCTTATGGGTGGTGTTATTTGATATAATACATTTTTAGGATCCATTGTTTACTAAAATAACTTATAATATATTTAATGTTTAATCAAATATATTATAAGGTGTTATTAGATTATATGTATTCAAGGATAATTATTGAGTGATTATTGATTGTGTTTGTTTGTCCATCATAGGGAAATGGTTTTTCGGGGGTTTGGATTTTTAATAAAAAAACTTGTTTTGAAAATAAAGCTTATCTAGTGGTATGATGTGTGTGTAAAAGGTTTTGGTTTGTTAGGTTTTGAGGAATCATAGGTAAAGAGTTATTTAAATGGTTTTCATATGGATTTTAAAATGGAATAAGTGTTTGAGAAATAAGACTAGCTACGTTGAGGATTTTAGTTTTGATTTTAGTACAAATCCATGAATTCTAATAGAGTTTTTAGAATTACCAATTGAGTTTTGGTTCATGTAAAATGATTTAAGATGGTTTTTAAATATGAAATTAGTACCCATGTAAATCAGGTTTCTTGATTTTCAGTGGTTGGACTGGGACTGACCTGATGTTTCATTTTGAATGATTTGAATTATATGTCATGGTTGTTTAAAGAGAGCCACATGGGACAGAATTTATTGTATGTTGTTCAATGTAAGGCTCATGTAACTGGATGATAGATTGATGGTTTCATAGTTATGAAATTTTTGTTGGTTTTTTGTCAGAAATTCATATGGTGGGGAAAATAATATTCGAAATTAGCCATTGTTAGTTGATTATTATAGTGGGGAGAACCATGGGATATGAATATGATTGATTGATGGTGTTTTGGGATCTATGTTTGTGTTCACGCACCATCTTAGTGTTTTAATTTTGTTTATAAGAAGGTTTCTCAAAGTACTGGTTGTAGATTCTAAGATCATCGATGCAGGGTTTATAGTAAAATGATACCATTGATATGGTATAAATTATGGAAAGTTAGTTTGAATTTTAGTAATTGGGTAATGAGGAATCTAGTAAATAGTGTGTTTGATTATTGGATTCATGTGTTAGACACATAACTAGAATTTGGAGATAGAACATGGTTGTAACAACCCCGACCCCAGTATCCTATAGTCTGTGGTTATTTTAAAAAAATGGAATATATATAAGAGATCAAATCACCATGGATCGATCATTTTAGTAGTATTGAAGAAGCTATATACATATATGGTTCCCTTATTACATTGGTAAATAAAAATAGTACATAAAAATGAAAATAACCTACTTTTTATCACTTATTCAAAGATCTCGTCTACAAAACCTAGATAAGGAAAAAAATAAAAGGGTGGGATAAAATGCTCAGTAAGGGTTAAATATAGCGAAATCATGAATCAATAATAAGTGAATCTTAATAAATTATACATAATCAACATGGAATGGAGAATAACTAAAAATTCACACCATTAATAAAATGATAATGTAAAAGAGTCCATATATTTTTTCATAGTGAAAATATTTTTGATAATGATAAATTAAAGATGAGTGAATAAAATGATTAATTATTGTATTTCAAGTATATGTAACATAAACCATCATACCACCAACAAGTTTTTTGTCTATGGGTAGATACTCATCTAATTCTACTTGGAAACAAACACGAAGGTTTTGATGCCAATTGTTTTGTCTCATGAGACCTATCGATGCATCTAGGGTATATAATTGGCCCCAAATGTCATTTAAATTCAAAATTATTACTCATACATATATTTAATTCAATAAAAATATGCCTTATCAATATCCATATTGAGTAGAGCATACATATTTATCAATATTTCCCCAATTAAAACAACATTCAAAATAAACATCGTATGTAAAATGGTATACGACAAAGAAAATAATCATATCCATGATACAAGAATATGTATATTTAATAGAAATATAATTTTAAATGAAAAATGATCTCAATGGGGAAGTATATACATCACATAAAAATTATTAGGTGCATAATACCAAGTAATTCTCAATGAAATGGAAATTGAGATGAATGCCTTTACTATATGTCTAAATGTGTTCTTCACTTGATCTTAATGACTTGGATAATCAAATTTAATTAATTAATTAATTAATTCATAAACTTTTCTACATGTATATTATTTATTATAATTTTATTAATTGAATTTATTCTATTTTTTATGAGTTATAACATAAAATTTATCATTCATGAGCGTCTGTTTCATTGGTTTTTGTGATCAGTTTACTTATATACATGTATATAAAATCAGGTAAAATAAGAATAGTTATCCAAAATAGAAATTATATTTTATTAATTAAATTACATAATATTAAATGGTTATATATTTCTTTGGGATATATGGTATGTAGATGAATCATTATATAAAACTTTAGTGATAATTGTTTAGATTAATTTGGCGCTTTTTCGATCATCATGAACTAGTTTTATCTTATGAGTTAATATTTTATATATATATATATGCTGGTTATAGAATATTAAATAAGTTTTAATACATATATTACATTATGGTTTAACCAAAAAATGGTTTTATGACCATCTTAGAAGGCGTAATTGAAAAATAAAAACCCATCATTCACAAAGGCGGTAAATCGGTACCTCAAGGATGATGTTTTCATTTTAAGAATAAAAGGGGGAAGAAAAATGGGTTTGATGATGGATTTTAAATTAAAATTATAAAATTATAGGATATATAAGATACTGAAGTTATAATGTTACTTTTTAAGAATTTTTAAGGTTATAATAAGAAGAAAATAAATTAAAAGAAATTAAAAGAGAACGAAAAATAATTTACCTCATTAATTCATATTTTTGAGAATCTAATTAAGGAAAATGATTTTGGTATTTTATAAAGATCAAGGGATATTGAATGTGGGAGATAGGTCTGGGAAAAGTATTGGGAAAAAATTTTACAAGCTTCAAGGCTTTGGTGGTTTGATGAGAAGGGTTTGTGAGGGGTGGTATTTATAGTTGAGGAGATGGGTGTTTTCTCATTATTTTTTTCTTATTATTTTGGATCGATAAAAGAAATAGTGATGATTATTTTGACTAAATTCAATAACTAGTGCATATGAGTCTTAAAAAATGGTTCTTAAATCATCTATACATTACCAATGGCTCAATAATTCATGTATTTAGCTTATACCATAAATTACCATATCTCACTATTCACCAAAAATTCATCTAATTTAGAATAATACCAAAAATTCACCCTAACCAATTTTTGAAGTGTATAATTAAAAAAGGATCTCAATTTTTTGAAAACTATTTTCTAAATTTTAGAAATTTAATTTTTAATTAAAATCATCATTTACTTGAAAAATACTAATTTTAAAATTATAACTGATTTTATAACACTTTGAAAAATTAACTAAGGTCTTCTAAAATTATTTTATAATCATAATACAACAAAATATTAATTTATCATTATATTTAATGAAAATAAATTTTCTTTTAAATCATTATATTAATTATAAAAATTTAAATAAAAATTTATGTTTTATAAAAATACCAACACTTAATTTATCATTTTAAAAATATTTATTAAATTATACTATAATAAAATTATATCATATTTTATTTTATAAGATGCATAAATTTTATTTATACTTTTATAGGCGAGGTTACTATTCTGTTGGACGAATTATTATTCCTAAGAGTCAACTTACTATTTCAAAGGTCAAGTAACAATTTAATTGGTATATGTTTCTTAATTTCAATAAAAGATTCTTATTTCATTCATTCTTCATTAATAGAGTTTTTTGTGTTATATATGTAATTATATATGATTTATACTTTGTGAAATAATTTTTTGTTCAATGTAAGTTATTAAATGAATTGAATTTATTTAAGAGGATACATATTGTGAAGTCTTGGGGTGTTATATTCTTCCCTCCTTTGAAAATTTCATCGTTGAAATTTTTTTCAAGAATATTTCCTTCTAAATGGATGAGGGTGGTTCTTATTCCCATGTAGATACTTCCATTTTATGGTTTCTCCAAAGAGCCTTTACAAGTCTAGTTGTCTGATTTCTCAAAACCTTCTCTCTAGTTTCAAGAATCTCTATAGGCTCTTCATAGTAAGGAAAATCTTATTCCAGTTTTATTTCTTCATAGGTGAGTACATGTGGTTGGTCTAGAATGTACTTCTTTAACAATGATATGAACACATCATGAGAGATTGGGTGGAATTTATAATCTGTACTCTATAGCTCCAATTATTTAAAAAATTTCAAATGGTACGATATACCTCAGGCTCAGTTTGCCTTTCTTACCAAACCTTAAGACACCCTTCCATAGAGATACTTTCAAAAAGACATGATCTCCCACTTAAAATTATAAATCCATTATCTGATTGTCAGCATAACTCTTTTTTTTATACTTTGATCCACTTTGATATGATCCTGATAATTCTTTACCTTGTCATTGTCCTATCAATAAGTTATGGTCCTATAAGTTTCCTCTCACTGAATTCATCCCAACATGTTGGAGTACGACATATATTTCCATATAATGCTTTATATAGAAACATTTTAATACTTGAATGAAAATTATTATTGTCAGATAACTCCACCAAAGGTAAATAATGATCTGACATACCTTAAAAGTCAAGTGAAAAAGATCTCAAAATATCTTAAAATGTTAGAATAGTCCTTTCAGACTATCTGTTGGTTTAAGGATGATAAGAAGTACTCAACTGCAGCTCAGTATCCATATCTTTATGAGGAGTCTTCCAAAATTTTGATGTAAAACAAGGATCACAATTAGACATAGTTAATAGAGGTTAACCATGAAGTCATATAAATTCTTTAATATATAGTCTTTTTTAGATATCAAGATGCAAATCTTCTCTTATAGTAAGAAAATGGTCCGATTTTGTAAGATGATAAAAAATAACCCATATTGCATCATTTCTTCAAGGTTTCCTTAGTAGTCTTATGATAAAGTCCATAGTAATGTCATCCCACTTCTACATATAAATATGTAGAGGTTTCATGACTTCTATAGGATGTTGTCTCTCAACCTTCACTTGTTGAAAAACTAGAAACCTTGACACATAATCAATAATTTCTCACTTGATGTTATCCCAACAGAAATATTCCTCCATATCTCTATACATCTTGGTAATACCTAGGTGTATAGAGAAATTTGAGCTACAAGAATCATCTGATAGTTCTCTTTTATGATCAGGTATTGATGGGACACATAAACTATTTCCAAATTTAAGAATTCCATCATCATAGATGAAGTATGAAAATATTTTATCCTTAATGAATTTAATTTTCTTTTGAATATTTTCATCATCGGATTGAGTGATTTTTATCTTCTCCAGAAGAGATAGTTTAACAATCATTTGAAAAAGGAATTATGTTTCCCATTCCTTAACAATTTACATATCTATCTTTACTAGATCCATGAACATAGGATCCTTCTCAATTCTCATTTAGGTTAGTATTCCATGATCTTTCTTACTTAATGCACCTACTACCTTATTTTCCTTTCCTGGGTGGCAGTGTATTAAGAAATCACAATCCTAGAGTATCTTGAGCCAATTCCTTTGCCTCGTGTTGAGTTATTTCGATGTAAAGATGTATTTCAAACTCTTTTGATCCATATATATCTTACATATTTCTCTATAGAGATAGTGTCTACATATCTTCAGAGAAAATATTACATCCGCTAACTTAAGATCATGAGTTAAATAATTTTTTCACGTGTCTTCAACTACCTTGATGCATATGAAATAACTTTATAACATTTTATAAGGACACAACCTATTCCATTCTTCGATGCATCACTATATATCATGAACCCATCATTTCCTGATAGAAAAGTTAAAATAGGAGCATTGACCAATATTCTCTTGAAATATTCAAAACATTATGTGCATTCCTTTTTTCATATAAACTTAACCCCTTTATATGTGATCTTGGTTAATGGGTTAACCAATCAGGAAAAATTCTGGAAGAAATGCCGATAACAACCTGATAAACCAATGAAACTATGTACATTAGTTATGTTCATTGGTGTATTCCATTCTTGGATTTACTTTGTATTCATAGGATCAACTGAGATTCCATTTATAAAGAAAATATGTTCATGAAAAGAAACTGTTTGAAATCATAATTCACACTTACTAAACATTCCATATAACTATTTTCTTATAAGAGTCTTTAAAACAATTTGTAAGTGGTTCTCATGGTTCTCATAGATTTGGATTACACCAAGATATCATTAATAAATACCCAAAAACAAATATCAAGATATTCCTTGAATAATTTGTTCATTATATCCCTAAAAACAAAGGTTGCATTAGTCAGTCTAAAAGACATTACTGAAAACTTGTAATTTCCATACCTAGTTCAGAATTCTATCATAGGAATATCTTCCTTCCTCATATGCAATTAATAATATCCATAATGAAGGTCAATCTTTGAAAAATATTAAGATTTGTGGATTTGATCAAATAAATCATCAATTAGAGGAAGAGGATACTTTTTATTTTTTGTAATAGCAGTAATTTCTCTATAGTCAATGCATAGCCTCAAGGATCCATATTTCTTCTTAATAAAAATAATAGGGGCTCCCCATAGAGAAAAACTAGGGAAAATAAATACCTTATTATTCAATTCCTTCAGTTGTTACTTTATTTCCACCAATTAAAAGTTTACATTCTATAAGGATTATTTAATATTGGTCTTGAATCAAGAATTAAATCAATGATAAATTCAACTTCATGCTCTAGGGGGTGCCTAGGTAATTCTTTAAGGAATACATCAATGTATTCCTACACAATTGGTACATACCCAATTCAAATATTACTTTCCACATCCCTTGATTTTGTTTTCACTTCCTCCATAAGGATTTCATTCACTAGAGATACTGGGGGTGGATCTAGATAAGAATCAGATGATAAATTTTTTTCTCTAATGATAATGGAGCCTACATCTTCCTCATATATTGTAATTTCCTTCTTCTTGAAATACTTTTTCACATAATATTTTGAAATCCAGTCCATACCAAGGATTATATCGAAGTCAAACATGGGTTTGATGATAAGTTCAGAAACTAAATCACATTTATGCGTCATAAAGTGTACTTACAAACACATTTTTGCTGCAATAAGACTTCCCTTAGGAGTTTTGATTGAAAAATCACTTGTTGAATCAAAAGTAAAAATGTATAATTTTCTTGAAAAACTACGTAGATATAAAAGAGTGTGATGATCCAAGAATCAAGTAAATCATTGTCTAGATTTTAAATAGGATTAATGTACCATCCACCACATCATTGGGTACTTCTACATCAACTGTGGTGATTGAATAAGCTTGTCCATATCTCCTTGGTCTCTTTGTGGTAGATTCCCCTAAATCTAAGACACATTCCAAAGGTCAGAGACCTCAAGGGGTTCACTACTAGAAGATGAAATTCATAATTATATAGAGTACAGTACTTGACTTGTGGTATGAGTTTTCATGAGGGGGGGGGGTGACCAGATACATGTATTCTAGCATAAAAAGTTGGGGGTATCGGGAGCAAGGTCTTCTTCCAAAAATGAAGGTATGATTGGGGAATGGATGGTGGCTCTCTGTAATGGACTGGTCATCCTCTAGGATAAGACAATAAAGAGGTTCCATGGGCTGTCTCTCTAGTGGTAGGTCATCCAATGCCACGACTCACCGGCCTAAAGGTGCAAGGGGAATGGACAAAAAGGCTACTCGGAATCTGATTACTCTATCCTATAGACTTAAAAGGATAAATAACTATGGTATTTAGCATATAAAGTGTGTTGTATGGTTCATGGTGAATAGGTTGGACCATCCACTATACTCACTCGGTTGGATCACTCTCTTGGGAAGCATGGGGGACACTGGTGCCTTCTCATACACATCAAACACTAGGATGAACCGTGGTACCATGCATGAATCTGTGATGTTGTGATCACCCATAAACACTCAACACCTTGCCTTGGCCTAAGCTATGCCTTTGGGGTTCTCTGGTTTTAACCACTCGTCTAGATTTGACTCCACTGGCTGCTTGGGTGTGGAGGATTCCTAACCCTTTAGAAAGGTTCAGATATATGGTACTTAACCTTATATAGTTCACCCTTTAGAACCTTATATAAAATTAGAAGACACTTATATATTATATAAGGGTTTAGAACTTTGATTTCCTTCATCGGCCAGGACATTTGGGGAGATGGGGGACCTTCAATGCCTACAACAGTTGGTGGGGTGGTGGACTTTATATGGGGACTTTATATACTAAATACCAATAAATTCCTCTTTACTCTTTGCCCTATAGACTAAGTACACCTGAAAATGGGTCATTGGATGGCATATGAGTGGATAGTTCAACATATGACTCAAACCAAACGAGTTCCATGAGTTCATTAGGAAGATGAAAGGGGGAATGATGCATGCACTGCTAGCGTGGGTGAGCAATCTTGGAGTGAAATATATAACCACCACATCATCCAACTATAGGCCTTGGGGGAAGAATCCAAGCACAACTAGTGGTGACTAGGTAGCATGTATTGTGATGGAGGTGATGGGTTGATCCAACTACCATGAAGCAGGATGTCAAAGGGTTAATCGAATAGGTGCAGGAGTCATTGGTAATGGAAATGGGGGCATAGATCCGATAGAACATAAACATCTAACTAGATCCATCTACTCAATCAACCGAGAACATGGAAGTAGTGGTGAGAGATCACCATGGGGTGAGTGTGCTCGTGTGGCTAGTAGGAATCCACCAATTCGTGGGCACCTATCAGCCTATGGGTCCAGCATTTGGCAGCTCAAATAGCAATACCATAAGGGTGAAGTACCGAGCTACTGGAATTGCAGCGACTGTGATCAGAAAGAATATGATTTTCCACCCTATTAGAGTAGATCAATGAATACTATTAGAATAGAGTATTGAGGGGTGATGATTCAAGTTTGTTTTAAATGGTTTGGAATGATCTACCCATAAAGGTGAAATTCCAGACATTCGTCCTGACCATTGAGAGTGGATCCTCAATAAGTAGTACAAGGCGTGTTCAAATTCTGTATTGTCTATGACAACCTGCAGAAACACAAGGAACTACCCTCTACAATGGTAGACATACAATATTTTTATATGACACTGATATCCCAACAAGTACTGTGAGGGGTATTTGAAAGAGCAGCCACCACATTCTTAAGGGAGTGTAATAGAACCCGAATTCCATTGCAGTTCAAGCAGTCGAAGAAGTGAGAAGCATAGAATCATTTGGTACTTAAACCTTATGGTCTTGATCAATTGGAGTGGTTGTTTACTCACTCGATTCCAAATGGCATACCTTTTTCATGATGGGTTAGCGAGACTATGGGAAATGTGGCTAGAGCTACTAGGTAATGGCGCTACTCTCTATTAGGACATGATACCTTTGGACATGAAACCGATCAATCCAGCCATAGGCAAGTGGTCACTTTCTAGTTGGAAGTGGAGAAATAATCCCAAGTATGTGGAAAAATACTAGGATTATTGGTGGCAAGGGGTGATTGGCCAACCGAGATCAGGGATAGCTAGTTTTCTGTGAAAGCTATTTTTGTAGTGCGTACCTACAATAGAAATGGCCTGAGGTAGAGGGTACTGGTGCATTGTAATTGGAAATGGATATGTGATTCTAGGAGGTTTTCATCTCCATTGGTACTCTATTAAAATACTGGCCTGGTATCAGTGGTACAAGATAGACAGTGTGGTGCCAAGATCCACTGTCGAAAGGGAAAGAGCCCAGATTGTTAGCTAAGGTCCCCAAGCAACTATCTTAGTGTGCAAGGAAGTGGGGGAATCAAAACTGGTTTAGGCGGTCATCTTGGAAGCAACCATATGAATGATTGAAATCATTATAGCTCTCTAGTCAAGGGAGAGTTATAACTATCAATTTCGAGAGTCTATAAGTGGTGCATTGAAGCGATGAGACGATTTCATCATGGTCCTCCATCCATATAATCTAGATGGTAAGATACTTCATGTATCCTAGGATAAGAAAATGATGGTTCTGTCAATAATGGGATGTTTTGTTGATATATGGTAGGGCCTTGGCTACTATGCCTGGGGTTTACTCGGAAGATATAATGCTAACATGAGTATACTATTTCAATCTTGTTTCCATGGGGAGTGCTACTAGTAGATCATTGTTTCAATGGGTTATTGGAAGTGTTGAGTGAATCGGTCCCTTATCTCTCCTTTTTCTGATTGGGGTACTCGAGAGTGAGAGGTCTATTTGAAAAATAGTGAAAAACCAATGAACATGACCATAAGGTTTAAGTTTCGGTTGGTGGTGGAATTTATATGTGGTATTATAGATAAAAAGTCATGACCCTTCCATGGTAGTGCACTATTAGAAGAGTACTGACCATGTGCCGCAATGGAAAGGGGTGGAGTTCATCAAAACTCTTCTAATAGTGTTGATAGACTATTATAAGAGTACTGAGGATTCCCCATGAAATGGTTGGGTGCCTAGATGGACCAGGTACTCTTTGGAAGTTCATTATGAGAAGAGTACCAGAGCTATTCAGCATTGCTAGAATTGGGCATATTGCACATTCGAATTTCATATACATATACATATACATATAGTAGTCGGGGGTTTAGTTGTGCAATGGGAGCCAAAATTTTATAATCACCCCCATAAAGTTTAAGTACCAGGTGACTAGTCATCAGTTTCATGGCTCATTCATGGACACCACCTCACAACTATAGGGGGAGTGGACTCTATATAGACAGAGTACCCGACTATTCTTAATAGTGTTGTCACCTTCCAAATGGCAGTGATGAAGGTGGGGGTAGTTTCAGCTACTCTATCTAATAGTCCTGTGATACTTGTTGGGGAAAATAAGTATAATATAGGTAGTAGAGGTAGTAGGACTAGGGTAAATCTACTCCAACCATTCCATCAGTGTTGATGGTGAAGTTGGTTGGGATATGGAAAGCATAAAATGGAAACAAATGTGAGTGGATGAGTCAAATCAAGCTAGATAATAGATGATCGTACCAACAACCAACATCGGTTCACCAGTAGAGTATACTATTTGGGGCATGAGAAACCCATTTGGAAGGAACTCGACAATCTCTTGAACCACAAGTTGTGTCACTATTAGTGTAGAGTACTGATGATAGACCTATCTCATTAGATCACCTCTGGTACATGCATCCAACAGGTGGGGAGAAAGGTGGAGACTATTTACTAAAAACACAGGAATCTGTTAATAGGTCGACCTATGTATAGAGTTTGAAACCTTCTTGGTGCTGCAAGGCCGATGTAGTTGGGTACCGAGTGGAGGGAAACCAGCCGTATTGACCAAGTGGTAAATGATGATAGTAACCCTAACTGTCTGAAGGTAGCGAAATACCTTGTCACATAAGTAGCAACCTGAATGAATGGTGTCATGACTGCCCAGCTATCTCCGAAATGGAATCCAATGAAAATGAACTCTGGATTCATATTCTGATCTCCCAAAGTCTAGACAGTAATACCCCATGAACCTTGAATATTTATTTTTTTGTGAGAAATACAGGTGAATGCCTCATAGGATGGCAGTAGTAATCTGCTCTCCTACCACCACTGCTCCACCGGGCACTCATTTAGTCAATGCCTAATGCTCTAACCTCATGAGTGACTAATATATTCTAATATGTGAGACTCATCAGTTCCACTATAGGCATAACCTAGTACTTATATATATATTAAGTATTAATCCCATATCCACATAAGGCTCTAGATGATTCATGGATAGGTGCAGAAAGCATTTTGGCCATTCATCCCCCTTCTTTCAAGGTTTCCCACTACTCCGACACGGTCACGGGGCAACCCAATTAGGTGAAATAGAGAGTATCATCTCTATATGGTGGTGGTATTTTTGGACTTTATATGTGGGTATTATCTCTATATGGTCATTTCAGTTGTCATTGTGACTGATATAGGATGATACCTTGGTTCATCAGATTATTCATTCAATTCAAATTCCAGTCTTGAGAACAGTGAAAGTTTAGTAGTTTATCTGGGGCAGATTCCTCTTAAAGAGTAATGGGTGGTGCTCAATGGACAAAGACACCCAACTCTACATGGTGCGTATTGGTCTTCAATTCCTGACAGTAGGATGGAATAACTTGAGTAGGGACAAACAATTAAAAAGGTAATTTGAGCTGTCGACCATAGTGAACTAGGAAGTTCTATGTGGTTGGGAACTTGCGAAATGGATCATAGGTATGATAAGGATAATAGGTTAATGAAACCCAAGATCTCATATCAACAGTTTCATTTGGAACCTCGATATTGAATCATTACCTCCTAGGGTGGAAGATGGTCCCAAGGGTTTGGTTGTTCACTGATTGAAAATAGTGGTACGTTAGTTAGGTTTAGAACATCTTGAGACAGTTTAGATCCTATCTACAGTTGGAACCTGAAAACGGAAAGGTACACACCCTATTATGAGAGGAATCAAATTGAGCACGGAGCCAACCCATTATGATCTAGAACCCGGGTGGCGTTATACGGTGCAACTACGTTGTTGGTATCATCTCTATTGGTGGTGGTCACTGATAGGTGGATCTTGGAATGCCACTTGGACTCATTATCAGACTCGATAGAAGAATATTACCTGAGTGTATAGGCGAGATGTGAACTTTCCCTCTTGGAACTCAATCTTTCTCACATGCGGCAGAGATCAGGGAGCTATCATGGAGAAAGCGTATTCGTACTAATCAGACAACTAGATAATAGGTATCTCAGAGCTCATGGGCCACCACCCCACTTAGGTACTCAAGTCGAACCACCACATACACCACCATATTACACTATATCCAATACAATCGAAATGAAAAATACAGATGAGTCGGATGGAAAATGACACTGGAACCACGAGAACCAGCCGATAATGCATTAGAGTCATGGTCTGGTTGACCTTGGGGTCAATGCATCTGCCAAACCGAAGGCAGTAGGTTGTTTCTTGTTCATTGGTATAATCTATCTAGGTACTCTTTTGTATATTCTATAGGAATACAACTATAGGCACCACCATAGGAACCTTTTTTGGTGCCTATGGTGGTGTCTATAGTGGTCTGACCATAGTATACTGACACCTCACATGATAGATGATTGTTTGATGGTAGATATGGTGGTGCTAGATTGGAGATGGAGGTACTATACTATACTAGTAGTTGTAGTAGTACGACTATGATTGGCTGGTGGCATGGAATTGTCATGGTTGGGTTGAGGGTGGTCGGTTTAGAATAGCATGGTGGTCAGAAACTATATATAAGAGTACCCGTGGTGTAGTCGAATGTCAAGAAAGGTCAAATATCAGGGTAGTTGAGATGTCAGAAATAATATAATAGAAAACCTAGGAGTGGATCTAGGAACTCTTAAATAACTATATATAAGAGTACTGTAGAATAATAGGGTTGGGGTGGTACTCGAGGAGACCTTGGCTTATATGAACTCATCTCTGGCATTGGACCGAGTGAAAAGGGAAATCAGCACTTCGACGTCCAAAACAGTCATTCCACCCCCTTCCCAACATGTTCCATATTCACCACCAATGTTGTTTGAGTGATTATACTCGAGACCAATCGAATCATATCTGGCATACTACTACTAGTCTAGTATGGTGGTGTGTTTTTTCTTTCTAAATGGTTTTTACTAGATGATTCCCTACTCATTGGCACTATATATATATATATATATGAATACCTAATCATTTCTCAAGTGGTTTAGTGGAATGGTGTTTCTAATTGTGATTGAGTGGATCTGTCTCTCTGGATATCCCACCCTCTTGAACGCCACCACCAAATCACAAGGGTCATGTTCATTAATCACGATCCAGTCTATATAGAGTAAGTACTTGTGACCAAGAATGAAAATACTCATGGTACCTTACTATAAGGTTTAAGTACTGAGACATGGGTACGATGAGGTGTTTGAGTCCAACCACCAATGAAAAAATGGACTTCCAACTAGTGAAACCCAAAAAGTTGATTTCGGACCCCACATGGTACTTATATATATTAAGGCCACTGCCTACTATATCAAAAATCACAAATCACAAAGTGGTACGATTGATGCCATCTCATGAAAATATATATAAGAATCAGGTAATTCGTTAATGGGAATTGCCAAACAACTTGACTTCAATACTTGAATAACGAACTACACCATATTATATAGAGTAAGGAGTGGTTCGAAATACACATAGACCATGCCTTAGTAATCTACTCTAATAGTGGTGAATCACATACAAGATAGCAGATCTCTGGTGAGGAGTGGGGGTTTGGATGTCAGTATAATATAGGTACTATACTTGAATTCATGGACACTAGTTATGGTATTGGGAATGAATAGAATGGGGATGGTACTATTATAGTTGGGCAGACTCCCCGCTTATTTGTTCCAAGAAAGTGTGGTGCCACCATGTATCCACTGTCACTTTTTGGAAGGTGGTCTAGTAGAAAAGCAGTAGGTAGTGGTGTTGTGATTGAGATGGTAGTTAGGGGTTGTGGTTTGGAGTGGGTGGATCCTTAGTACTCTTCTAATAGTGTGAAGGCCTTCAACTTCTAGGGTCTTGATATCCACCCCATTGGAGTGTGGTCAAACCTGGGAATGGATATATAGTATGTTGAGAGTAATAGGGATAACCAGATGAATTGTGTCCAATAGGGGAAGAGTTGAGGAGCTTAAAACAATTAGCTTCCTTCTTATTTATCCTTTCGAGGTCAGGTATTGAGTTTGTTCCCAACAAGGGATAAGGTCTCACTGGTTTAAATATCTTATTCCTTGAGAAAGATCAGATCAAGTAGAGGGTATTCCCTAGTAAAATAATGGGACCTCTCAATATAAGTAAGATCAAGCTCTTATTGTCCATGACTGCTTTAGTATAGAAATTCTTGTGTAAGAAAATATGTGGTTCTTGTATTAGTACAGTAATGGAATCTCTCCCCGAGTTCATTAACAAGATAATAAGTAGCTACACATCTTAGTCCACACCAAATTGTGTAATAAAGGTTTTTATTCCTCTCTCAATAGGGATAAAACCTATTCTTGTGCAGTTGGTAGTTGAAAATAGAATATTGGGTATTTTTATTTTCAAATCGGAAATCCTATACTTCTCCTTACACTTTAAACCAGAAATCTCAGGTATTAGATTCACACCTATAACTTAATGAAATCTAGCCATGATTCCCTTTCTTAAGAATAATAAGTTCAGTTCACATCAACATATTTCCTTGGCTATGACACATTGATCCTGTAAAGAAAGACCTAATCTTATTAGCTATGAAACACAGACCTTAGAAGGGACTTGGAGAATGAGATCTTCCCGCGCTTTTGTAAGACCTTATTGGGAATGAACCAACCAACATAAGGAGATAGAATATAAGGCTTAGATCCCTTTGTTTAAGAAAGATATTTTTCCTATCTTCTTTCATATCACCCTATTACACCTTCTCTCTCAATCCATCAACAAAAAAATTTATCTTTCATATCTGGTTTGTGCCCATTCAAGCCATTCGATAGCTTCTCTTCGCTCTTCTATTTCTTTATTTGTTTTGGTTTCTTGACCAGCCTTCTATAAAAATTCCTTTAATCAGTAATAAATTTTTCCAATCACTTCAAGCTGACCTTTTCCAACCTCTAGAAATGGTACTCTTCCTCTCATATCCTTTCTTTCCAACTTTCCTTGATTTCAAGCTGAGGGGTAAGGATTTACTCAACTATGATCTATATGCCCTAAGTATTTAAATGGATTTACTATGATTTTCATTTCAAATTCCTCACCCTCTATAAATTTTTCTAAAATATCTAACCCTTTAGGGAGGTTCAGGTATTTTAGAACATGGGATACATGAAGTATCTTACTATCTAGATTATACAGACGAAGGACCTCACCCTTTCTTTTGGGTAAGATCTATGGTACTTGAACCTATATAGTTCTCTTTCTCTCTTGAACTTGAAGGTGGGATTAGGCCCCCCTTATATAGTAAAATTATTCACTTCACTACTCTATCCTAACATTCACTTTCTTGAGATGTAGTTGAGACAATAATTCAAGGGAAAAATGGAGTTTTTGACTTGGAAGGATTTGGATAGAATAATGAATTTCTTACGTGAGTGGAGTTATACGCACTAGTTCCAATTTGAAGCCATTACTCTTCTAATAGTGATCTATATTTTCCTATTTATATATTTAGTCACTCAATTGAGTAAGAATTAAAGTTCTAAACCCTTATATATAAGTAGCACCTTTAGGTTCAGGATCTAAACCCTTGATATATAAGTAGAAACTTTCTAAAGGGTCAAGTTCTAAACCCTTATATATAAGAATATGCTACATATATCTAAGGGTTCTAAAGGGTTAGGACCTATCACGAGAAAAATGGAAACAATTATGAATCCATCAGAGTAGCAAGTACTCTCTGGGTAGAATGAAAGACCAAGGATGCATATTAGTTCAATAGAAACAAGTCAGACTAACAATCATAGTGATGAAGTGATCCTAAATCAGTAGTTAGAATGCGGCAACCTCAAAGTCAATTTTCTCATCAAGCCACCTATCTAGGTAGGTCGTAGCCCACTCAATCACTTGCATTAAAGTTGATTAATGTTGGTACTCTTCAGTTATTTATCCTTATCATTTATTAAAAGAGTACTGAAAGTAGGATCACATATGGATTGTCACATTGCATGCTGTCTAATAACACCTCATTAGCTACAACAAGAACAAAATCCTTTATACTAAGGAATTGGGTCGCCCAGTCACTGCTATTATTCAATTATTTTGAACTTCATAAGATGGTCAAGGACCAACCCCTATCTAGAATGAACAAACGTAGAAAACCGATTGGACCCTCAATAATTTGATAGCTAGTCCTTACTCAATAATATTAGAGTAAAGTTAGGTACTTTTCCTTTATAGTTTACAATATAAAGTATGGTCGAATAAATATAGTTTAGAGGTAAATTGAATTCTTCCCATCCATCACTGGACTCAGTCCCGTTGATCAGGAAGAAAAGATAATCGCTCATGTCCATCTGATCTAGTTCAACCCTAAACCAAATGTCTAAAAACAAGTCGGTGCAGTATCAAAGGTGTAGTAGGGATGGCTACGAGACTTAAATTTTGAGTCTCTTAGTTCATTAAGTAGTTTCTGCTCTGTTTTAATACTTAGAATGAAACAGATTCTTTTGAGATTCTTTCTTGAATCAAGGACTGTAACTACTTCATCAAAGAAAAACCTTTAGTCTCCCTTCCTGAAATTAATACCTATCGGTGACCTTTTGAGACTTCAACTTCGAGGTCAAGTTCTTGGAGAATGGTATCAATATTATCTTGTTCGAAAATCAAGATCTTGAAACTCAATGATACCCTTATTGGTTCATCCATTTTCGGTTATTTATTTTCTAGAATGTAACAAGGTGGATTGCTGCTCTTGACAATGCGAGATAACGTATCTTCATTTCCTGTATAGGAGGAAGCCCCTTATTACAAGATAGTTACTAGGATACCTATGAAAGTAAGTATTTCATTCCTTGTAAGAGTAAGAGTTTTCATATGGAAATCCTTGGGTAGGCAGCAATTACATCCCTTATTAATGGAAGATAGCCAAGCTGCAAGAGGAACTATTAGATAGCCAAGTGGGAACACATCCATTTGAGAGAGTACAATATAGAAGTAGGCCATATCTTGTTGATTCAGGGTTCCAAACTTTTTTTATGGTGGACATAGTTGATTGTCCTGTTCTATACCAAGGATAAATGCTTAACACATGCAGTTGAAACTTATAGAATATTTCTTATTTAGGGAGTCTGCTGATGAAGTGGATCTAGTTTATTATGAATAAAAAACAATTATGGAGTTGGTGTGTGTTTCTTACATGTTCTCGAAGGGGAACTCGGTGATACAGAACCTGAGAACTCGAGCACCTCTTCCCTAAAGAATGAGTTCTTTTCTCTTATTTCCCTATTTCAAAGAGCTCTATTTCTTATGAATACCTTCCTATGACAATATATATAAGTACCAGATTGAGATCGAAGGGATTTAATACCAGTAGTCTGAAAGCTTTAGTTGTAAAGGGAATTCAGGTCAGAAGTCAGATCATTAGTGCTAGTAGTATGGTCGAAAGTCGTAGTTGGAAAGGCAAGTAGTTAGAATCAGAAAGCATAGGAAGCAGCAGTTAGAAAAAGAGCATACCTAAGTGTGCACTGCAGTTTCCTACTTTGTTTCGAGGGTTGTGGGAATGGAATAACCATTCCCATTTTCTAATTAGAACATTTTTCACAATAGCTATGTGAATCTATAGGACTCGTCTCTATTCTCTTAAAAACCCTTCGCTATTTCCTAACCCTTTCTAAAGGTGATGCTTAATATATAAGGGTTTAGAACCTTACCCTATTTGTGTAAGATATTTTAGAACTTGACCCTTTATAAAGGTGTTACTTAATATATATGGGTTTGGAACCTTACCCTATTCAGGTAATATATTTTAGAACTTGGCTACTTCACCCAATTCGGTTTATAAAGGGCCAGATCTATGGAACTTAACCCTATATAGTTCACTATTTAGAAAGGTTCAGATCTACGGTACTTGACCCTATATAGTTCACCCTTTAGAAAGGGTCAGATCTACGGTACTTGACCCTATATATTTCACCCTTTATAACCCTTATATATAAATAGCAGATACTTATATATAAGGGTTTAGAAACTAAGGCTTTTTTATATGTCAATTGGAATCTATCTATACCAGTCGAAAGTCTATCAATCGGTCTAGATGCCTTTCCTTTTCCTACTATAGAGGGTTCAATCGACTAAGAGAACGAGATGAATGCCAAGGTCTAGAGACTAAGATCTTGATGTAGAGCATTCCTCCTCAGATCTTGATACAAAATCTATCTCTGCTAGGGTTAGTCCCCTCATCTTCTATTTGGGTTCGGCACTTACGGGGAGAGAAAGAGATCAAAGCTAGGTGGGTACTACCGGCAGAGGAGAAATCTCCTTCAGTCTTGGAGATGGGGAATGAGCAACCATAAGAAAAGAAAGCTAGTTGATTGATTGAGGGCTTTGTACTTGAACATTCTATGTCGATCCCTTAGATCGATCAAGGACAAAAGCATGTAATCTTAGGGGTGAAATCTTCAGGAGTGAAATCTGAATTGACTCTGCTAGGGTGACCTTTCTCCTATCTCTCCTTCCCTCGCATCTTCCCTTTTAAATAGTGAACCAATCGAAGAAACTATCTAGTTGGGGTGAGTGCGAGAACAAAGTATACTATATTTACAGAATCACTTGCTAAAAGGACTGATGCTGGACCGGGCAAAAGAACAAGCTCTCCTCAGCTACATCTCCTTATCATTTGAAATGAAAGGGATGCTCCAGCCTTTACTTCTAGGTCTATAACCATATGAAGGGAATATAAAGGTTACATGTCTCGATAAGGTTTTCTCCTACCTTTATTCTTTTTGATTTTCTCTTTATCATAAGAATGGATACCACCTAAGCCTCTCCTTCTGGGTCTCGATGTGTTGGATCTTCACCTCATAGAGCCAGAACATGTTATGTAACTAAGGGAGAAAGTCATATAGCATTTTTTACTAACTGATAAGGATAAACTATATAGGGTAAAGTATTGTAGATATGACCCTTTCTAAAGGGTCAAGAACTAACTGTAGGGTCTTATTCTGGCTCTCTATATAGAGCTATTGATTTAACAACTCCTATTGGTGCTTCGATAACATCATAAATAGCTCGGTATCATCCTATATGGGTATTAAAGACTACTGGTGTGGATTTAAAGGCCTTCTTACTGGTCTCCCTGCTCCCGCTTTTATAAGATCTTTACTAAGATACGCTACTTTTGGTACTCCACTACGGGAAAAATGGATTTTTTGCGACACGATCTATTCTCATTGCAAATAGTCTATCAAAGAGATTATTTGAGACGGGCCCCTAATCCCGTCACAAATAATGGGTTTTTTGCAATAGGATTAGGGGTCTCGTCGCAAAAGGTTTGGCGCGGTGTGGCGCGGATTGCGTGGAAAACCACGGGAAGGGTATTTGTGACGGGGGGGCTCCCCGTCGCAAATACCTGGTGTCGGTAAATACTATTTGCGATGGGGAGACACCCACCCGTCGCAAATACCCGGCAGCGGTAAATACTATTTGCGATGGGATATGCCCCCGTCACAAATACTGTGTCAGCAGGTCACTATTTGCGATAGGCCCCGTCACAAATACCCTTTTAACCACTAACAGTAATTAATGCGACTGAAGGTATTTGCAACAGGAGTCCCATCGCAAATAGTACCGTCGCAAATAATCTCACCTATACATACCCCGCATCTGTTTTTTTCATTCTTCCTCTCAATTCCTACTTTCTCTCTCTCTAAACTCTAATTTTAGAGTTAAATTTTCTTTGAGTTGATTTTTTTTCCTAAACAAGTTTGAAGTCATCTACACATATAAAAGACCAAGTTTAAAGGTATTTATATTTTATTTAATTTAATATTTATTTTATTTTTTATATTAATTTTAATTATTGTTAATTAGTTATAATTAAATTAGATTTAGACTGTTTTTGTCATTAGTATTTATTTGTAATAATAAATTGAAATTATTAGTACTAATTATTAATAATTAGTAGTAATTATGAATTATTAACGATAATTAGTAATAAATATAAATAATTAGTGGTAATTAGGAATTAGTAGCGGTAATTTTCGGAAATTTGCATTAATTAATTTTAATTAATGCTAATTAGTAATAATTAGGAATAAATAGTAATAATTGGTAAAAATATTAAAAAATACTAATAATTAGTAATAAATAATAATAAATACTAATAAGTAGTAATAAATACTAATAAATACTAATAACTAGTAATAAATACTAATAAATACAATTAATTGCAAATAATTACTGTTACTTACTAATAATTACTAATAATTACTAATAATTACTAATAAATAGTAATAATTAGTAATAATTAGTAATAATTAGTAAATAATTAGGAATAAATACTAATAATTAGTAATAATTAGTAATAAATACTAATAAATACTAATAATTAGTAATAATTAGTAATAATTAGTAATAATTAGTAATAATTGGTAATAATTAGTGATAATTAGTAATAATTAGTATTAACTAGTATTAATTAGGATTAATTAGGATTAATTATGATTAATTAGTAATAATTAGTAAAATTAGTAATAATTTGTAATAATTAGAAATAATTTGTAATAATTTGTAATAATTAGTAATAATTAGTAATAATTAGTAATAATAAGTAATAATAAGTAATAATTAGTAATAATTAGTAATAATTATTATTAATTTGAATTAATTAGGATTAATTAGTATTAATTAGTAATAATTATTATTAATTAGAATTAATTAAGATTAATTAAGATTAATTATTATTAATTAGTATTAATTATTTTTAATTAGTATTAATTAGTATTAATTAGTATTAATTAAGAATAATTGAGAATAATTAGATATAATTAGGAATAATTTGGAATAATTTGGAATAATTAGGAATACATAGCAATAATTAGGGATAATTAGGAATAATTAAGAATAATTAGGAATAATTAGGAATAATTTGAAATAATTTGAAATAATTTGAAATAATTAGCAATAATTAGCAATAATTTACAATAATTAGCAATAATTAGCAATAATTAGTAGAAATTAGCAATAATTAGCAATAATTAGAAATAATAATCAATCATTAACAATAATTAGAAATAACTAGCAATAATTAGAAATAATTAGCAATAATTAGTAATAATTAGCAATAAATAGAAATAAATAGAAATAAATAGCAATAATTAGAAATAATTAGCAATAATTAGCAATAATTAGAAATAAATATGAATAATTGGCAATAGTTAGCAATAATTGCAATTATAATAAATAATTAGCAATAATTAGCAATAATTAGCATTAATTGGAAATAATTGGCAATAATTATCAATAATTAGAAATAATTCGCAATAATTAGAAATAATTAGCAATAATTAGCATTAATTAAAAATAATTAGCAATAATTAGCAATAATTAGACATAATTAGCAATAAATACTAATAATTAGAAATAATAAGTTGTAAATACTAATAATTAGAAATAATTTGCAATAATTTGCAATAATTAGAAATAATTAGCAATAATTAGTAATAGTTATTAATAATTTGCAATAATTAGTAATAAATAGGGGAAAATGTAATAAATTTTAAGAACTTGGCACAATTTCTAGTGGATTAGCGACACTCCTTTTTCTCGATGAATCTTCTCTTTTCAACTCTCGCTGACTCAAGAGATTATGAAAAATGTGCTTTTATGTATGCATTTTTAATATCATATGCATGAGATTTGATATGCATTTGTAGGATCACATTTTTAAAATAAATTTGAGATAGTGACAATTTTAAGAAGATTATTCATCGAAAAAAGGGGGCTCTTTTGTGTGAAGACTCATTTACTTGTATCTCTCTCATAATGAAATCACAATGAAGAATCTGGTCAGAGGTATGCTTATGCATTCTTGTATGAATGAGAATGGATATGCGTACCTCTGAGTAGATTCTTCATTGTGATTTTAGTGTAAGAAAGCTGCAAGTAAATGAGCCGTCAGACAAAAGAGCATCCACCAATCCACTGGAAATTGTGTCGCCCATTATTAGTGGTAATTAGTAAGAAGTAGGTATAATTATTTATCTTCTCTTTTTTGGATAGTGTTTTTCTTATTTCAAATTCTTCAAAAACATTAATGATTTTATATTTTGTAGAAAACCATTGAATAAGGAAGTCAACAAAAGTCATTATCAGATGATTGTGCTTGGATAAATTAGTACAGAAATACAAATAGTTCTAGTTTAAATCCTATATATATTAAGGGTGTTGAACCTTTATTATCTTTTGCATCATCAAAACTAGAATTTGTTTCAGAAGGAACAATTAAGTGTCTTTGTAAAAAATGTGCTTTAAGAATGCTTGAAAATTTTGACAACGTTGGAGGACATATCTTGCATTTTGGTTTTCAACCAGATTAAGTTTTTTGGTATCAACACGGTGAACATAGTTTCAGAGAAGATACTAATAATTTGATTCCGGATCCATCATAGTTTCAAAATTTAGTACATGATGTTGCAGGTCCATCTGTTAAAAAAAATAAAACTCATGATGATATTGATTTAACTCCCGAGTAGGAATAATCTGAATTTTATGAGTTGTTGAGGTCTATTGAGAATGAATTATATCCTGGTTACAAGATAAGACAATTAGAAGTGGTTGAAAAATTTATGGCTATTAAATCAGATAATGGAATGTCAAACAACTATTTTGATTAGATATTTTCTTTGGTTAAAACACTGTTACCTGAAGGAAATGTGATGCCTACAAATTACTATGAGATCAAGAGGTTGGGTCATAATCTAGGCCTTAGTTATTAGAAGATTCATGCATGTTCAAATGATTGTATCTTATATTATGGTGAAAACAAGTCATTGGAAAGTTGTCCCACATGTGGAAGATCAAGGTATAAAAAATCTCAACTAGAGAATTCTAGATTAATTACTGTAAAATAGTTGAGATATTTACCACTTATACCCAAGTTGTAGCATTTATTTATGTCTCAAAACATAGAGATAATGATGTCATGGAAAAAAACCAAGATTTCAACTGGTAAAAGCATGAATCATCCATCTGATGGTGATTCATGGAAACATTTTGACCGAGTGCATCCATCTTTTTCTTTAGAATCCCAATACGTGCAATTGGAACTAGTGGAAATATAGGATTTAAAGTTGACGTAATAACGTCGGTTTTTTTATAAATCGACTCCAATAGTATGTGAGGGAAACTTATGGCGTCAGTTTTTAGTAAAACAGATGCCAAAAACAATTATTTGATGATATTTTGCGTCGGTTTTGTGAAAATCGACATGGAAAATTAAAAAAATGTTTTGGTGTCGGTTTTGAAGAAAATCGACGCTATAAGTTGAAGTTTTGGTGTCGGTTTTCTCCAAAACCGACCCCGAAACATAGAAACCGATTTATTTTCGGCGTCAGATTTGGTAAAAACTAACACCGAAAATAAAAAAAAGGATTATTGGCGTTGGTAATTCTCAAAACCAATGTTGAATGTTTTTTTTTAATTTTTGATATCGGTTTTTAACAAAACTGATGCCGAAAGTCTTTTAAAATTAATCAGGGTCGCGAAACCCTCATTTTGTCGGATCGTCGAAATCGAAACCCACTACAGCGCCTTGGACTCCCTGCAACCTACAAATCTGTATTTGTGATCTTAGAAGGCCATTTTTGATGGTTTTGTTCCATTTTCACGATTTTCGGTTTGCGTTCTTCGTTTTTCTCTCTTGTTTTATCTTCCATTGTTTATTTCTTCTTCTATAACCCTATTTTATGTGAATTTCAATGTTGGTTAGATTTTAGTTGTTGTTTATCATTATTTTTGGTTTTGTATTGTCATTGTTGGTATATATTTTGTAGTGTTTGTTTTTTGAATTCATTATACCGAACACAGTTTGGATTGAGGATATCCATTAGGGTTGAACTTCAAATTTTGTAAGTTTTTTTTTAATTTTGTAGATAAATCATTTATCATTCAATTTTGTTATTGATTTGCTTTAGTTATTAGTTTATATTTTATTTTAAATGTGTTAGGACATGGTTAAATATTCTTTCAACAAACATTCTTAAATATCCTAAAAACAATTTTTATATTTTTACATTGACTCTAATCAAATTTCACCCAATACACTTACTGCATCCCTTAAATTAATGCACTCTTCAATACTTTTGACACATGCAATATCGAAATAATGAAACAAATATGTTAAATAAACTAATAAATTTTAAAAGAATGATATTATAATTAAATTATAATATCAATATAACACACATGTATATAATATGAAAATAAAATGTTTACTCTATTTTTAAATGGGTTTCATATCTGATGTCTTCTATTTGATTATCAATAGTTTTTATTAAATATGTTTTTGTTTATAATTTATCTGATAGATATTTAAATTTTTATATGGTTTAATATATTCACCAATTATATTGCGATATCTGGTATTTAATTGATCATAATTGGATTCATTTACGAAGAACCACTAGTGAATATGAAAAAGGATTTGATAATTTTTTGGAATTTGCTAAACGGCATCTTCAAAATATTTATTTGATTTTATGTCCATGTGTGAAGTGTGTAAATATGAGAAAGTTAAACTCTAGAGAAATCAAGGATCATCTCATTAGTTATGGTTTTAGCCTTAATTATACACGTTGGATCTTGCATAGTGAAAGAACTGAAAATTCAACATCCAATGTTGATGACAATATTCATAATGAGTCAGAGGATCGTATTGAAGAATTAATTCATGATTTAGGTGTTGAAACCATAAAAAACACTAACAGTTGAACGATTGTATGGATATTCTGAGAAACCATTATTCCCAGGTTGTAGTAAATATACAATGTTGTCAGCAGTTTTGAGATTATTAAACTTAAAAAAAAATGGGTGGAGTGATAAAATTTTCTCCAGTTTACTTGAGATTTTAAAAGAGCTACTTTCAGAAGGCAACGGGCTTCCAGATTCCAGTTATGAGGCGAAGAAAATATTATGCCCAATGGGATTGGGGTATAAAGAGATACATGCTTGATCCAATTATTGTGTACTGTATAGGAAAGAAAATGAATATTTATCAATTTTTCCTACATGTGGGACATCACACTATAATATAGATGGGAAAGTAAACTCAGATTCATTCTTAGGTGATGTCATCTAATGTCATGAAAAATCAATTTTGTACTTTCCAATGATATCATCCAATATTTTTTTGCATACAATTCTGATAATTCAATTCTGATTCATTTTTAGGTACCAGAATCAAAACTCCTACTAAATCAATTTGGTACCTTCCAATAATTCCTCATTTGAAGCGTCTATTTTCAAATTCAATTGATGCAAAAAGGTTAAGATAACATTCAGATGAGTGCATCTCTAATAGTAACTTACGTCACCCTGCCGATTCACCACAGTGGAAGAGTTTTGATAAACAAAAATTCATGATTTTGGAAGAGAAGTTAGAAATCTCATAATAGGATTGTGTATTGATGGAATGAATCCATATCGGAGCCTCAGTAGCCAACATAGTTCATGGCCTTTTTTACGGTAGTTTACAACTTGTCCCCATATCTATTTATGAAGAAAAAATATGTTAGAATGAGATTGATGATTTCTGGACCAAAACAACTGGGAAATGATATTGATGTGTATGTTATACCATTGATTGATGATTTGAAATGGTTATGGGAGGAAGGTGTTAAATTTTTTGATGCATACAATAAAGCGTATTTTCTTTTGCATGCTATGTTAATGTTCACTATAAACGACTTTCCTGCATATGGAAACTTATCTGGGTATAGTGTTAAGGGACATAAAGCATGTCCAATTTGTGAAGAACAAACATCATATTATCAATTGCAGAATGGAAGAAAGAAAGTGTACATGGGACATCGAAGATTTTTGCAAATTGATCATCCTTATCATAGATTGAAAAAAGCATTTAACGGTTTACAAGAATAAAACCTTCCCTCTTGACCATTGTCAGCTGAATAATATTATGACAGAGTGAAAGATATTGATTCGACATTTGGAAAGAGAAGAAGTTCTGGTTTTCAAAAACATATCTGGAAGAAACAGTCTATTTTTTTGAACTACCTTATTTGAGATTTTTAGAGATAAAACAAAACATTGATGTTATGCATGTTGAGAAAAATATATATGATAGTTTGATTGGAACTTTTTTAGACATAAAAGGAAAGAAAAAAAGATGGATTTTATGCTAGATTGGACTTGATATTAATTAGAATACGTTTGGAGTTAGCTCCCACTGTGAAAGGAAACATAACATATTTACCTCCGGCTTGTCACACATTAAGAAAGATTGAAAAGATGAATTTTTGTCAGTGTCTACATGGTATTAAAGTACCCAGTGGTTTTTCTTCAAATGTGAATAATTTGGTGTAATTGAAGGATTGTAAATTAATAGGTATGAAATCTCATGATTTCCATGTGTTGATGCAACAACTTCTACCAGTAGCAGTGCATGGTATATTGTCGACAGCTGTCAGAAAGACTATCATCAGGTTATGTAATTTCTTCAAATCCATTTATAGCAAAGTCATTGATCCAAATTTGTTAGATGTGTTGGAGAATGAAGAAACTCTTATTCATTATAAACTAGAAATGTATTTCCCAACCACATTTTTTGATATAATGGTTCATCTGCTGATTCATTTGGTGAGTGAGATAAGAATATGTGGGCCTGTTTATTTAAGATAGATGTATCCTTTTGAAAGATATATGAAAATTTTGAAAGGATATGTTAAAAATACTTATCTACCAGAGGCCTCTATTATTCAAAAATATGTATCAGAAGATGTGATTGTGTTCTTTACTAATTATTTGAATGAGGTGGAGAATATTGGTCTCCCTATATCTCGATATATGACAGTTGATAGTAAAGTTAGAGTGGTTCGAGGCTTAAAGGTAAAGTTCATTCCTTGTGATGAAGTGATGTAGGCACATTTATAAATTTTGAACAACACAGATGATGTTCAATCATATATATCCTCACATATTACTAAATTAAAGTTACTATATCAGAAAAGAAACTAAAATTGGTTGATTATTGAGCATAAGAAGACATTTGTTTCATGGTTTAAAGAGAAAGTCACCCTAGATATATCTGCATCAGAAACATTGAAGTGGTTAGCAGGGGGACCATCTCTTAATGTGATCACATGGTCTGGTTTTGATATCAATGGCTACACATTTTACATAAAAAACCTGGATGACAAGAGTACCGTTCAGAATAGTGGTGTGATGATTTTCGCTGAAGTAGTGCATTTTTCAAGTGCCAAAGATAAAAACCCAATTTCTGCATCAACGTCATATTTTGGAGTTATTGAAGACATATGGGAAATTTATTATATTAAATTTAGAGTCACTATTTTTAAGTGTAATTGGGTTGATATTAATAGTGGTGTGAAACATGATGAATATGGGTTTAAACTGGTTGATTTAAAAAGATTTAATTACAATGAGGAACCATTTATCATGGTAACACATGCAGAACAAGTATTTTATGTCATTGATCCATTGAATAATCAGTGGTCAGTTGTTTTTCAAGGAAAAATATACCATTTGGGTGATGAGGATGATTCTAATGATGTTAGTGATTTACATGAGCCTTATTCACCTATTACGCAATTTCCAGATGATTACAATGTGTATAAGATAGACATAGTGCATGCAGTACATACTGATCATGATGATGGCATGTGGGAAAATAGTCCCCTAATTTTTCTAGTAAATATTTACATTTTGTTTCCATTTTTGAAACTTACAAATGCATTCCTCTTTTTTTTACTTACTTATTTTTGTCTTCCTTATTTCTAATTATTCATTTTTCTAATGATATGCAGGTACACAAAATTTCATTACACTTTCTAGTAGCAATGTCAGATACAGATAGAGAGGAGTAGTTACCGGGGTATATCTATTTTGAAATATTATTAAATATTTAGTAATATACTTATTTAATGAAATAACACTATTAATTTACAAAAACAATTTGCAGGACTAATGATGCGTCCTTGGCGGAGGAGACTTCTCCTGTTACTACTCAAAAATAAAGTTCTAAAATTGGTAAACGTGGTATTACACGTTTACCAAAACTATAACTTGCTCGTGATGATGACAAAGTAAACATATGTTTTGATGATAATAATAATGCAGTTGTCCAAAATGCAGTTCAGTTTGTCAGTTATATAGCGATGCAGAGTCGTTGCAGGATTAGTATTTTATATCCTAATTGGAAGTCAGTGGACAAGAAGGTGAAGCAACAAATTTGGGAGGCCGTGACGGTAAAATATCTTAATTAATTTCTTTTATCTCATTTTTTGAATATTATATATTTTAAATGACATATTTTATTTATTCAATTACAGATGACATTCAATTTTGAGGAATCCAAAGAAATTAAGAAAAGACATATCTCTTTAGAGGAGGTTCGATGGAGAGATTTTAAAACCAAACTGACAAGAAATTATGTTTTTGGAAAGAGAAGGTTTGAAATCCCATGTCTTAAGTATTCGTATATAGATTAAGAAACATAGAAGAGATTTTTTGACAGTCGTCATGAAGATAAATTTCAGGTATGGTAATTGTTTTATATTTTAAAATTTATGCTATATTTTTCTTATTACTTAGTAGTTTATTTTTATATAACAGGCCTCCAGGAGATCTCATCAAGAGATCCAGTTGAGAAACGTATACCCTCATACTTTATCATGTGGAGGGTATTCAAATTTGGAGCAGAAAATGATTGAAGAAAAATTTGAAGCATTAAGAGCTTGATCAAGTAATGGTTCAGAAGAGGTCCAGTTTGGTCCTCTATCTCCTCCCACTCACCATGAGAAATGGAAACGAGATAGAAGAAGAAAAAATGAACAGTGTATTACAGAGGAAGCTCATCAAGTGGCTGATAGAATTGTAAGTAAATATTATTTATTTGTTAAAAAATTCTCTATTTTATAATTTATAAACACTAATATAACTTTTTTATTTTTCATTTCAGGATGAACTTTAGGAACAAGAGACACATAGCTCTTTTATCCCCGAGGGTAGGATGGAAATCCTAGCCACTGCTTTGGGAAAAGAAGAACACCCTGGATGTGTTAGAGGATATCAGGGAGGTGTTAGTATTTGGAAAGTTTTTGGTAAGAGTAAGAAATCAAGAGACCCAGAAATAGAATCCTTAAAAGAAGAGATGAAAGATATGAAACAGTCTTTGGGTGATCAAATTCAAGAAGAAGTGCATAAGGCTTTATTAGAACACTTGGAAAGATAGTCACAATCTGCACAGATTTCCTAGGTATATTATTTATTTTTCATCAATTTTTCTATTTTATAAATTATAATTACTAATATAATTTTTTCATTTTCCAGCCTTCCCAGTTTGCTCACCTGGACTACCCTGCCCCATCTGCTTACCCATCCCCGTCTGCGGAGCCTTCCAAGGTATATTATTTATTTGTCACTAATTTTTCTATTTTATAAATTATAAACACTAATATAAATTTTTCATTTTTCATCATTCTCAGCCTACTCACCCGGACTACCCTACCTCATCTGCTTACCCTGCCCTATCTGCGCAACCTTTCGAGGTATATTATTTTATTTTAATCAATTTTTCTATTTTATAAATTTTAAACACTAATATACCTTTTTCATTTTTCTGCCTTCTCAGCCTTCTCACCCAGACTACCCTTCCCCACCTTCTTACTTTTATCCTCCACCTCCTCCCTCGGATCAAGCCTTATATTGTAAGTTGTTTGCATGAGATCCTCATGTACATATTGTTATGTTAAGATAGGTGCATTTTTTGGGGGACTCGGTACATCATCAGTCTATACAGATGGGTCAGGTTAGAGTATCAGTAATTGTTATTATAGATCCTACTGCTCTACTACCATTTCCTACTGTGGAGATCACCAATGTTGGGGAATGTATGGGCCATTTTTTACTTTGTCCAACTTCCCTTCTTCGTTATATTTCACACAAGTTATGCATTTTTTAAAATATTAATTATAAATGATTCAGAATTACTTATAATGTTTTTTGAAATTTAACTTATATAGGAATATCTGAAAGCAAAAGAAACTGCACAAATGCAACAAAATGTTCAGGCACAGTCGGCTGTAGATACTTCTAATATTTCTTATGGGTTGAAAAGATTATCTGAGTCCTCTTCTTCCTTTAATTTTATCTATGAGTTTCGGATGATGCCCAATATATGTGGAAGAAATTATTTATTGACATTAATGAAAGAAGATATCATGCATTTAGTTAATTTTGAAGATATCGGGCTGAGTGTGGTGCAGTTGTTTTCTATGTAAGTAAATTGATGTTTGAATTGCTATTTATTTAATAAAAGATTGTGATGTCATTGAATAACTATATTTTCTTTTTAAATTAGGTATCTATATAAGCTTATTTTACAAAATTAAACTATAGGAATTTACAGCTTTATAGATCCCGAGTACATTTCCTTGGAAGTCAAACATGTGAAGAATGATGAAAGAGTTCAATATATATCTGATAGATTATCACAGACAGAGATTAAGTGCTGGTTTTTTCCATTTCTTGAGAAGTAAGAACATCGACATAATTACGAACTAATGATCATTATAATGTCATTAATTGTGAAATTTTTTTATTATAGGGGTCATTGTATGTTAGGTGTATTTTTTCCAAGTGAATGCACCTTATATTGGTTTTTCTCTTTATTAGGAACAGTGCATAAACCATTTTCCACCTTATTAAACAGGTAAGTTTTTTTATTTTTTATAAGCTCATTATGATTAATTTTCATTGTTTTGACAAGTTTTATTATTTCGTATATAAAAAAATGTAGTTCATGGAAACATTTTAACAAGGAATACATGTCCGTAAAGAAACCAATGAAAATAAAATATGTGGAAGTACAGGTAATTAGTTTTTATATTTTTAGTATATATTGGTTTTTATTATTAGTTAAATATTTATAACTACAGTGTCATCGTCAAAATGGACATGTTGAATGTGGTTATTATATTCTACGAGTCATGTATGAGATAATCACAACTGGAGAAACTACTGATTTTCATAAGGTTAGTTGTATTAATTTTTTTATATATTTTCTACCATATTATTCTATTTTTTAATTTCATATCATTCAATATTATTACAGGCATTCAATTATTCATAGTATTATTCCCAATCGATTATGACCCATATTCAATTTACTTTTTCAAACTATTTGTTAAGTCTGATTAATATTTGAGGTATGTATATTCTAATATTTATAAATAATAATACATATGGGTTCAAAAAACTAACTCTTTTGATATATTAGGTGTTTGAACCTACTAATAATCAAATTAATGCTTCAACAATAACCAATAATGAACATGCCATAAATTTCAGGTACGTGTATTTTAATTCTACTTTATTTTGAAAGTTTAATATTCTGAATTTTCTTAAAAAATTACTTTCAACGTCGGTTTTTTTTTATGCTTGGTATATGAAAGAATAAATAATAAATAAACCATGTGATGAGAGGCTATGTACTATTCAAGCTGACATGAACCCATGTCGTACATGCATCAACTCCATTCCAAAAGGATAAAAAAGACATTAGAAGTGACCAAGAAAAATCCAAAAGTTCATTAATCATATTACATGGTATCCTTAAGGCATTGAGTATTGAGTCAGAACACAATGATGAAGAGTGAACATGTACTTGATATCTACATTGCATCAATTTCTTGCATGGTACTTGGTATCCATAATAAATTGAAATTTAGGTCTAGCCACATAACTATAATTAGTACATCGTAATCATTGAGTTCTCTCAAGTTCCTATGAAATGTATTTATCTAATTTTTTATTAGATTTATTGATGCATTGATCTTTAAATGGAATCCATGTAAATTTTTCAGTAACTCAAATGTATTGTCTTTGGTATCAAATAATAGTTGGGCGGTGCGAGAACTGTAAATGCTGGAGTCGTGGGACTTTCAAATGTAATAAAATTTCATGAAGTCATTGATTGTAGGTATGTGTATTTTAATTTTACTTTATAATAACAATGTATAGATAATTTGTTTGATTAACTAGATATAAGCATTTATGTTATAGGAGGCATTGGATGATAAATACTGTTTGATTGTTTTTGTATATTGTATTATTTTTACAGGGGTTTTGATTTTATTGGAAGTGTAATTTTAATTATTTTATAAATTTTTTTAATTATGGCGTCGGTTGTTTGAAAAATTGACACCGAAAGTTTTTAAAAAAAAAATTAAATTTGGCATCGGTTTTATCTAAAACCGATGCTGAAAAGCCTCTCTAAATTCAATTTTGGTATCTATTTTAGATAAAACCAATGCCGAAACTCTTAATGAAATTATTTTCGACATCGGTTTTTGAAAAATCGACACCGAAAACCAAATTTTTAACGTCACCTTTATAGACATCGGTACAAAACCGACGTCAAAAATAAAAAAAAAACGATGTTAATTTGTGTTTTTTCACTAGTGTGGGTCATTCAACTGACAGTTTCTATTATTTTGGTTCTTATGGTAGTCAATATTCATGTTGGCCTATCTTTGTAGCTCCATAAAATTTACCCCCATGGATTTTGATGAAGTATCCTTATATCTTTTTGACCTTATTAATCCTAGGATATCCAAAAAATAATATTGATGAGTTAAATTCATAGTGGAGTAATGGTGTTAGTACATCTGATGTTGCTACGAAACAAAATTTCCAACTAAAATCTGAATTGATGTGGACAATTAGTGACTTCCTAGCATATGACATGTTATCTGTTTAGAGTACACATGGTCTAAAATCATTTCTTAACTGTATGGGAGACAACAAATAATTTATGATTGTCAATGGAACAAAACCTCGCTATTTTGACTGTCATCGTAGGTTTCTTCCAACCGATCATCCTTTTCGGAGGAACAAATCTCATTTCATAAAAGGCACAATTGAAAGGGATGGACCTCCCAAAATGATCTCAGGTACAAAGTTAAAATTAGTTCTATTTTCATTACCTACCATCACATTTTGACCAAAAATAAACCAACAGAAAATTCAAGTCTTTGGGAAAGAACACAATTGGATAAAATGAAGCATTTTTTGGATATACCATAATAGTCTGATTTGTTGGCCTGCCACATATTGGATTTCATGTATATTGAGAATAACTATTTTGATAATTTGTTTCATATAGTTTTGGATACACCAGGTAAGACCAAAGATATTTTAAAGGCACGATTAGATCATACACAAATTTACAGGTGACTGGAACTTGAACTATTTGAAAATTTCAGGTCACAAAGGTTAATGAATTCAAAAGAAGCCTATACACTGTCCAAATAGAGTGGCTTATTATTTTTTCAGTGGATTGTGGATTTGAGACTTACAGAAGGCTATGATTCCAATTTGGGAAGATGTGTTAGGAATGGTCATATTACCGGATTAAAGATTCATGATTGTCGTGTTATAATGGAAATAATTATACCAATTGGATTAAGAGGTTTTTTGAATTATATTATTTGAGATTTGAAAAAAGATATATCATATGTTTTCTAAGACATTTGTGCAATGAAAACAGACTATGATGCACTAAGAAAATTGGAAAAAATGTTGTTGTAATTATATGTAAACTAGAAAAAATATTCTTTTCATCTTTCTTTGACTCAATGGAACATTTGATATTACATTTTCCTCATGAAGAAAAATGTGGTATTTCGGTACAGTTTTGATGGATGTACCCATTCGAGATTTTTTTTAAGAGGTGGTGCCTCAGTCAAAGACCAAGTCACAATTTATTGATAAAAAAGAAAGGTAGTTACAAAAGTCTGAAAGACGGAATCTTATTACAATCCTTGTGGAAAAAAGGGAGCGACTCGTCAAGTAAATCATCCAACCAGGTAACAACCTGATTGACTCCCTTATTGGCAAGAATATTGGCAACCATGTACCCAATTAAGATATGTATGCAGCAATTGAAGAAAAAAGTACGTAACAAATCATCAGTTGAAGGCTGAATTGCTGAAGCTTATTTGCAAGAAGAAATTTATTTTTTATACTCTCATTATTTTGAATCTGAATATATCTCAAAACACAACCATATGGGAAAAAATTAGGGTAATGTTGATTATGAAATGAACAATAAATTATCAGTTTTTAATCAGCCAGATCTTGGTTTCAATAGAGTTCATGAACGATGGATTTTAGATGATGAACATAATAGAGCTCATACATATGTTCTGCTCAACTATGAAGAAATGACATATTTTGTACTGTGAGTGCTTCTATCACTTATTCTATAATTTATGTTACAGTATGTAAAATTATTTTATTTTTAGGTTATATGATAATCATATCAAGAAATAACTTCTACAAATTAAAACAACTCCTCTTGAAGAAAGATGGAATTGTTTTCCCCAATGATTTCAAAAACTGGTAACATAAATTATTGATGGTTTAACATATCAATTAAGTTTATTATTTATTATATTGATAATTTTTTTACAAATTTTCAGGTCTCTCAACATGCTGATAAAATTAATATGCGACAGTGTATATTAAGTAACCTACCATCCAAAATGGTTAAATCCTATAATTCATATATGGTGAATGGTTTTCAATTTCATACACGTGCATATGGGGAATCAAAAAAACAATGAAAAGTGGAGTTTTCTTGAGAGAATATTATCATAGAGAAACAGAAGTTGACTTTTATGGCATGCTAGATGAAATTATTGAACTATGTTATCTAGGACAAAATTACACAATGATGTTTAAATGTTGGTGGTTGGATACTAAGAGAGGCTTGCGTGTTCATACAAATCATGGAATTTTTTATATTAAATATAAAAGTATTCTTGTAGTAATTGGACCATTTTTTCTATCTCAACAAGCACATCAAATTTATTACACAAAGTATTGTTCTACTTTAAGAGAACTGAGTGATTAGTGGAGCATAATAAAAATAAAATCTTGGGACAATCAGTTTACTCAAAGTGAATGTGGTTCTGCTGATTTGGGGGTTTAATTTGGGGCTTATTCTTAAGGAGGATGCCCATATTAAGTAAATTAGGGTTGGATTCCTTAAGAGGATATCTAGTGATCTTGGGCCCTGAGAAGGCTTCCTACGTATCCCTATTATAGTGGGAATCAGTGTTCTCGTAGTTCATTGATCATGGATGTTTGTGCATATGTTGTAATAATCACGAATCTCTAAACCCACGTGAGTCATTCTTAGTGTGAGAAACAAGAGGATGTGAAAGATTCAATAATGACACATCACACTTTTCCTCCTCTATTAGTGGAAGAGGGCGCACCTATGGCGACGAGAGTGGACCGGGCCTAGGTTGACCCGAGAAGAGGGTGAGGAAACAAGGCCGAGTTGACCTGAATATAGGGTGAGGTGACGAGACTTCCCTCTATTCACTTTACATTAGACAAGGTTCCAATGAAATTAATAAGGGATGAAGGTTAGGGAATTACACCAGGATGGATTCCCATGGTGACAAAGCTCAACGGGAGAGGGAAAGGGTAACGAAAGTCCTTGTGCCCATCTCTCCTCTGGTCTTTGGCACTGAAGAAGAGAGGAGGAGTAATGATGCAACCTCCTAAATGAAAATATAGGGGATTACACCAGGATGATTGCCTTAAAATTGATCTTGGTAGGGGAGGGATACTTCTTCTTTGTTCAAAAGGATGAAGTAGGTGTGAACCGTAGCTTCCCTACCAAAATCCCTAAGGTTCTGAGTCATCTCTTTGATAAAGGAGAGGCTAGGACCCAACCCTCCTCCAAATTGGGAACTTCCCATCACTGTTTCTGGGAGAAAGGTCCATGCGACTGTGGATATACAAACCCACAGACACTCCATGAATCCTAACTCCCTTATAAAACAAATGTGGGAAACCTCTGACTGTGGATATACAAACCCAAATAGGAGACATGATGATGTGTCTTTACCAAAGTTTTGATAAGTCAGGAGGTTTTGGTGGAGGTCTCAATAGAATCCCTTTCAAACAAGGGATCCAAGGAAGAAGAAGTCTTTCCATGAATGTATTTGAGGAAGGCTTTAGGTCTTGTAGAATGAAGAGAGTAAGTGAATCAAAGAGGGGCGCTCAAGTGGGTAAGGGAACACAAGTATGGGTGCACAAGTAGACTTGGGCGACCTGATATTCACTTAAGCGATGAAAAACCTATATGGTAATACTTGGGCAAGACTTGGCTCAAGCCTTTAGAAGTATTGACAGGTCATCCCAGAAGTGGGGCGCTCAAGTTCCTATAAAAGGAATAGGTGGCGCACAAGTATTTCTGATTTGGGGAGGTTGGGCACTTTAGGTGCGCAAGTGTTATGGTTTTCAAACACTAAAAGGACTTTATTCCAATGATCCTACCATAAATCTTCTGCTCAGGGTGTTGAATAACTACCTTGGAAGGTTCGGAAGAATGGGGTGAAGTTCTAGGGAGACTAGAGCAGCAATTCAGCTTTCGAGAAATTCGTCCGTACAAATGAAGACCCCAAAGGTCCATTTATAGGCAAAAATAGGACCTTGAGCAAAATGATTTTGGGTGCACAAGTGACTAACGTGCTAGATAGGAGAAAGGAGATTGGGAGTGCAAGTACCTTGCGTGTTGATGGTGTTTTGGCTAGACTAAGGCAACACCTTAAAGAATTATCCAAAATAAATACTTCAATCAGCTCCAGCATGGTGGTGCATAGGTATTTTTGTACAGGTACCTTGGGCGCCACTTTAGGGACTTAACCAAATTTATTGCTCCATACCATGGGGGTTGCACCCCCGCACCCCTTCTTGGGATTAGTGTTAGGCTACGGTCCTGGCCCTTTGGGCCGGTGCCTTTACTACCGTCACTGACCCCGATGAAAAATGCAGAGTCGCACTGTGAACTTTTCGAGCTTGGTTGAGGATATTTTGTAGATAAGTGCATGGAACACATTTCATGGTGTCTATAAAATCCCCCCTTAAAATTTTATTTGTTCAGAATGAGAAGAATCTTGTTCTAAGTTAAAAGTAGGGAACTTTGAGGCATTCCAACATCATTTGGTTAGATTTGGAGCTACGTCAAGTTTTTAAGCATGCCCTAATTTTTTCCTAATCCATGGGACCTAGTGCACATAGTTTTATTTTCTATAGGGTTATATGTTCAAACCCAAAAACTTTGTATATTTTGACTCTTTATTGCTCAATATTACCTAAATCATACAAAATTTATGTTTAGTGAGCTGGGACTTGACTTTTGTTCAAAGTTACCTTTTTGGGTTCTCAATATAGTGAGTACCATGACTCTTGTTACTATCAGTTTAGATTCATTCATGTTGGACTAAAAAGGGATAGTGTTTAAGGTCAAAATAGCTTTGGCCATAAATTTTGAAATTAAATCCCAAATAAGACTCAGTGACTAAGAATTGATTTAATATTATTTAAATATCTCCAAGGGGAATCTTGATCCATGATTTTTATGGTAACCAAATTTAAAACTTGTATCAACATAAGGGGTATTTTCCTAGAACAATGTTACCATTATTTGAAAAACCTGTTATGGGGGTTATATTATACAGGGAAAATTGGGGCATATTCTGTGTATCCAAATAATGGCATCTTTTGACTGACAAGCCCATTATGTAGGCAACTTATGCAAGGCCACTTAAGGGCACATACTACATAGTCAAGCAAAATAAATCTTAAGAATTTGACATTTTACTTTTGATAGACTAGGGAAATTAAAGTTTGTGTGACTGAAGACCACAGTGGGTGGTTTTTCCAAGGAAAGGGGTTTTAAGAATAAAAGGCTATTTTTATGCCAATATATGTCATGAATAGGAAAACCACTTCTATACAAATTTGGTATATGAAGAATGGTTGAAATTTATCAGAAAGAAGAATTTTTTATATAAATTTGTGCAATTTTATGTCATACAGTGAGGACATTGTATTGTGCAGTTTTAAGTCATGCAGTGAGGAAATTGTACTGTGCAATTTTAAGTCATGTAATGAGGAAATTGTACTATTTAGTGTTAAGTCATGCAGTGAGGACATTGTGTGGCTTTAATTTAAGGTCTTTATCTTCAACCATTGGTATGAGACTCTCCCAATTTCTTGATAATTTTTTTGGAAACATACTACCATATTCAGGTATGGAAGGGAAAATTGTAAACTGTGATTTGGGAATTTCTAGATCTGAATAATGATATGAAAAAAGGGCTAAAAGTATTAGAGGAAGTATTTTCCAAGAACTAATTTACCATTATTTGACAAACCCGTTATGGGGGTTATATTATATAGGGAAAAATGGGGAATATGTTGTGTAGCCAAATGGTGGCATCTTTTGACTGACGGTCTTGTTATGTAGGCAACATATGCAAGGCCACCTAAGGGCACGTGCTTCATGGTCAAGCAAAATAGCTCTTAAGAATTTTGACATTCTATTGCTAAAATCTGAAGAAAGTTTATGGATATTCATATTTTCCAAAGCACAGAGTTTGGTTTATGGAGAAAGGTACCTGAATATGGGGAGGCTATTTCCAACCAAGATTTCTAAAGAATCAGAGGAATATGACTTTTACGAAGTTCTGACCCAAATGTAAGAGTTGTGGGGTTTATAGTTTTAGGTCATAAAACTAGAACCAGAAAGGGAAACAGTATATGATATGTGGCCAAGTGATTCAATGGTTATTTCATATTTCATTGAACACATAGAGAGGGTAATGTGTAAACCATAGTCTTAAAGACTTTCAGATCGAGAGAAAGATAATGGGACAAATATACGTGAATTACTATTTTAAAATATATATTATTGAATATTATAATAAAATATTGAAGGGGAAAAAGACAATATAACCAAGAACAAAATTACCATAATTCGATAAACTCGTTATGGGGGGTGTATTATGTAGGTCCAACTAGGGCATATGCTGCATATCCAAATAGTGGAATCTTTTCACTGACAGTCCCATTATGTAGGAAAGTTATGCAAGGACACCTAAGGTCACGTGATGCAAAGTCAGAAAAAAGAGTTCACAGGTATTAGAAACTCAGTCACTAAAAACTGTAAAAAATATTATGAAGATCTGTAAAATATTCAAGATTAAGAGTGTGGAATATAGAAGGGGTTGTTCTCAATGAACATAAGAAATATTTGAATCAATATTGGCCATGAATCTGACGTCCTTAACATGGATCTAACTCATATGTAAAATGGATACTTTCTTTGTTTCCTTTTGAATTGATATTCTATTGTGTAGTTTAAAGTCATGAAATAAGAAAATTATACTCTGCAGTTTTAGGTCATGTAGTGAAGACATTGATAACCCGATAAGAAACTGAGTCACCTCATTTATATAAAGAATCCTTTTATCCAATTCCTAATCCCATGTGAGCTATGATTGGTGTGAGAAACAAGGAGCAGTAAGGATTTCTTCTATAACACAAAGGTGACACAAGTGAAGAATATGTGTTCTAGATTTCCATGTAGTTTAATGTCATGTGGTAAGGATGAAGATGAACCAATGTGAAAAGAAAGAATTGTTGTAGCTGAACTAAGGGATAAAACCCAAGTGTCACTACGTGTTTTTCTGAGGGAAAGAATCAATCCATACGTAGTTCTTTAAACATTCCCTAAGCAGGTTTGATTCTTATATAAAGAATAAAGGGGTTTTGTTTTTTTTATCGTGGCTGGGCCCAATATTGAATATTGAGGTGCCTCTATGAATATCATATAAATTATAATCAAGAAATATGTAGTTCTTTAATCAATCATTCCCCGCACCAATTGAGTTAGACATGAGAGATGGTGTACTTTAACACATTCTAAAAGAATGATTAAATTTAAGACACAAGATAGTATGAAAATCAAATCATGTATCTTAAAAGAGTACCATGTATAGATCTAGTTCATATACAGGAGAAAAAAAGGGAAATAAATTTTTTTTGTGATTACATTTGGGGACAAGATTAGAGATCCATGCATCTCTACGTATCTCAAAAAGATAAGAATCATTCCACACGTAGTTCTTGAAACAAGGTCCCTATGAAGATATAAATCATACATAGGGAAGAGAGGGACTGATGTGCCACTAAGGAGTATCAATGATTTCCATGATGCTTACTAATTTAAGATCCTAACTTCATGTAGAGAATACGTTAACTGTATAGTTTAATGTCGTGTAACAAGGAAAAATGGTGTCATAAAGTTTAACGTCATGAAACAAGGACAAAGATGCTATGCATTTTAATGTCATGCAGCATGGACACTTATGGTTGTTACACAGTTTAACGTCTTGCAACTTGGACATTATACTATAAAGTTTTATGTCTTGTAGTGAGGATATGGGCCTGAAAATCATTTTTTTTTATTTTCTAAAGCCGGGTTAAAGGGGACCGGTACCCCAATGTACAGCATGCATACATAGACGAAACATAAACAAATGAGAACAACACAACATTACACATCATAAGATTAAGGCATAAGCTCCATTTGAGTAGACCTTATGTATAGAATAAGGTCCTTCCCAAATTTGCTCAATCGTTGGAGGTTTCTTTTGTTGGTATCATTGGATTCATGAGGAACAATAAAAATTCTCCTTGAAGAAATGAATGGAGGTGAACATTCTTGTTGAAAGCTCACGCTATTCTATTCTAGTATACTTCCATGTGATGCAAAGTATGCAATATTTTTTCATCTAACCACTCCATCTCATCAAACCATTTTTGAGACCTCTCATATGTAGACAAATGATCAAATATTGAAAGTCTGAGTGAAGGTAATTGCATTTCAATTGGAAAGAATACTTCCATACTATATACCAATGAATAAGAAGTTTCCTGGTTAGCAGTACAGGTAGTAGTCTTATAATCCCATAAAGCATGAAAAAGTTTATCAGGACATGATTTCTTTTCTTTATCCACCATTTTATGGAGTATATTTGATAGGGTATTATTAAAGGCCTCTATCTATCCATTGGTCGCTGCATGATAGTGGTATGAATGGTTGGATTTGATATTATGTTCCTGATATAAATTTTTTACCTTATCATAACAAAAAATGGTGCCATTGTCTATCAAAATAGTATGAAGGACACCAAATATGGTGATGATATTAGTTTTGACAAAACTAACAATGCTTTTGGCTTCGAATTCTTTGATAGGTATTGCCTCAGTCCATTTGGAGAAGAAGTCAGTAGTAGAAAGGATATACTTGAATTTCTTAGATGTAGCTGGAGGATAAGGTCCTACTATATCCATTACCCATGTGGAAAATGGCTAGAAGTATTTAAATATATGTAGAAACTTTGGGGGTTGCTGAATGAAGTTGGAATGCACTTGGCAGGGATGACATTTCTTAGTGAAATCTATACAATCCTATGTCATTTATGGCCAAAAGTATCCAAGCCTTCAGATATTATTAGAGAGTATATTCCCCGACTGATGGGAACCACAAGCTCCTGAATGCAATTATTTCATGACAGATGCATTATATTCTCCATCAATACATTTTAAGAGGATTCCATCAAAGCCTCATTTGTAAAGAATTTTCTGATGGTATGGACTATCATAAAGAGTAAAATTAGTTGCTCATCGTCAGATCTGTTCTTTTTCATCCCTATCTGGTGGAAGTATTCCATTTTGATGATATTCCATTATGGGTGTTCTCTATTCTGTGATATGACCATATGGATCAGTGATAGGGATAATCTCATTAATTTCCTCCATTCTGGATTGAATGAAAGGTGATACCACATGATTATGGGATATTCTAATGATTTTCTCATAGCAATTCAGATCTTCCATAGCTATAGTTGCATTAGCTAGTGCATCATCTTGGGAGTTTTTTGATCAAGGTACATAAGACAATGTCAGATCTGAGGGAAATTCATCCATTAACCCTCTAACATAATCACACAAAGGGATTGACTCTTCTCTTCTGATATAATATTCCCCATTGATTTGTTTGACTACCAATTCTGAATCACCTTTCACTTTTAAGTGATTCACATGCACCTGAAGTTCCAATTCCAAGCCTCAATGAGAGCTTGATATTATGCCTCATTGTTAGTACCACCTTCTAACAATAGGAATGAGTAAGGAAACACTGCCTTTTCTGGGGAAATAAAAACAACTCATAACCCAACTTTATTAAGTTTAGGGTTTTCCATTTTCTTCCCTATTGGACTTCTGGAAGCACCATCAAAGTACATTTCCCATGTTTGGGAATTATCCTGAATAGAGAAGACCTATTCAACAGGAAGTTCAGTATTTAATGATGTATCTTCCACAGATGTATGTTCAGAAAGGAATTTAGCTAGACCTTGGATTTTTATTTCCTTCTGAGGCACAAACTGGATATCAAACTATTGCAGAATAACCGGCCACCATGCCAGACACCCTATAAACATAGGATGGTCGATGATAAATTTGAGCGGGTTACTATGAGACACCAATTGGACTTTATGATGTTGCAGGTAGTGCCTCGATTTTTTCACTTCAAATATTAATACCAGATAACAATTTTCAATAATTGAATACCTTGTTTCCACATCAATCATAGTTTGACTGAGATAGTAAAGGTTTTTTTCATTCCTAGCATCATTCTTTTGGGCAAGGAAGGCACCTAGTGATCACTCTAAAGTTTTCACATAGAGAATAAGTGGTCTTCCTTTAACATGTGGCATTAATACCAGTGGAATCAAGAGATATTTCTTGAGGGTATAAAATGATTCTTGGAAGTCTTCATTCCAATGGTAGGTGACTCCCTTCTTCATTAATCTGGTGAAGAGAAAACACTTTCCTACCAAATTGGCGATAAATCATCGAATGTAGGCCAAGTGTCCTTGGATTCCTCTTAATTCTTTCAAATTTAGAGTTGACATACAATGGATTGATTTTGTTTTCTTAGGATCAACTTCGATACCACGATGGTGTATAACGAAGACAAGGAACTTTCCCGAGGTTACCCCGAAAGAACATTTCAAGGGGTTTATCTTCAAATTATATTGTTAAAGTTTATTGAATATGATCTCCGGATCAGCTAAGTTATTGGAACGTTGTCTGTATTTAACCACCAAATTATCCACATAACATTCAACAAATTTCCCTAAGAATTGTTTGAAGATATGGTGGATGACATGTTGATATGTTGCACCTACATTATTTAAACCAAAGGGAATTACCCGATAGAAAAACACACCTTGAGGGGATCTTAAGGCTGTAGATTCTTCATCCTATGGGGCCATATGGATTTGATTATAACCATAGTATCCATCCATGAAGGAAATAGCTTCATATCTAGCTATTGCAACAATTATAATATCTGTAATCGGAACTGGGAAATCATATTTAGGACAATGCCGGTTTAGATTTATGAAATCAATTCAAAATCTGATTTTCCCATTATTCTTTTTCATTGGGAAAATATTGGCTAGCCATTTGGGTTATTGAATCTCCATGAAAAATTTAGCCTTTATAAGCTTATCAACTTCATCTTCAATTTTAGAGGCATGAGTTGGGTGTGTTCTTCTTACTTCCTACTTAAATCCACGATGTCCTTTTGGTAAACCCAAATGATAGGTGGATACATAAGGATTAAGACCTGTCATTTCTGTATAATTAAAGAAAATATATATCGATGTTGCATTAGAAATGAAGTATATACCTCTTTCTCTTCAGAATTCATGGCCGCACTAATTAGTGTGGGGCGTGGATCTTCTTTTGTACCCAGATTTATTTCTTTGAGCTCATCCACAGTGGTAGATACACCTTCCTCAAATGTTAGAGTAGAATCCCTAAGATCTTCCTCTTCCTCTTTATTACTTGTTATATCTTCTATTTCTACTAGCATAGTATATGATGAGGAAAAACTTCCATATTTAGGGGAGGAGTTAGTATTTGAACATCCTGAAGAAGAGGCCACCATATCTGACCCTACTGATGAAGAAGGGTATTCCTGTGGTAATAAAGAGGAGATGATGGATTCAGAATCAACATCTTTATCTTCCTCTAACATTGCTACAATTTATTCTAATCTGATTGAAAAAGTATAGGATTACTGTATTTTAGTGGATGAAATGAAGACATCCCCATTTCAGCTTCCATCACTACTTGGTGAATCAAAAATTTCTCCCATGTTGTCTAGATCAGTTACCACAATCAACATTATGGAAGTCACTGGACGATTGCTTAAATTTGATTTTACCCTTTCAATTTGATTGATGGGTATCACATAATCTGTACTCAAATGTATGAATGGATTTGTTGGAATCTTTTCCAAAACATTTGGATCATTAACATTGGTTATCTCTTTTTTCATGGATCTCGTTCATTTTGTGTGATAAAACTCTACCTCAATGTATTGAGATTCACATGTTTTGAACAGAGCCTTGTCACCATACAACATCTAGATTTGACCATTGAAACATTACTTAAGACATTGGTTGTATGAAGAAGGTATGGACGCATGTTGATATAGCCAAGGCCTTTCAAGTAGAATGTTGAAGGATGTATCCTGATGAACAACCGTGAAATCTGAATTAGACACAAGATATCCAAATTGAGTTCTGGGTGTAATCTCACCTAGAGGTTCTTTCCCATTCTTATCATACCCTTGAAACATTAAAGTGGAAGAAGATAAGTCAGATTCTATCAAACCCAATCGACAGAGTGTACAAATAGGAATGAGATTGACTTTGGAACCATTATCAATGAAGTCTCATAGGATGTCTATATCAATTACCTTTATAGATAAATACAAGGTTTTCATATGTCCATGTACAAAATCTTCTTGATCTTCATCTGTAAAAGATACTACTGCATGACATTCTGTAGGATCATTCTCTATATGGTAAACCTCTGCAGCAACAACTTCGGTTTCAAAATCTTAAGGACTTGACAAAGCCTCAATAAGTGCTTCTCAAAGATCTTTTGATAGATTCAAGGCATCCAAAATTGATAACTTGTCTAGTACTTGATCTAATTGATTCAAAAAATCATAATTTTGATCCAGAGTTCTGCATTTACCAGTATGAAAATACGGTTTTGAAGGTGCTTTTGAAGTTGATGCATCTAATATAGATGTACCCTGTGTTAGAAAAGAAGTTAGAAATACTCCTGTCTTTGGTAGATTAGACTGATTAGGTCAATCTACTTGCTGAGAGGAAGATGGTGTGACTTATAATCTATCCTAAAAAATAATCATATCAGAACCAAAACTGTCTTGCATGGAAGAAACTCCTTGTTCTTGTTGATCCCATTTAAGGGCACTTCCATGAGTTTCTACCACATATATGGTTCAAGCAGAGGTAGAGTTAAAATGGTGGTTTCTAGAATTCCCATGTCTTCCCCTGTATCCTCGACCTTGGACTCTTCCTCCAGTTCCCTAGTTAGGTATAAAAAATTTTGGCTCATTATAAATAGAATCACCATTGGAAAAAGGATCAGTTAAGTGAATAACATTGACAGAACCAAAGATCAATTCTTCATATGATGAAGATTCTTCCTGACAGGTTAGTTCTGGTTGTTTCATTTAGAGGGGTGGTGCCCATGCTTTTGAAACTTATGGCATGAAATCTTTTAGGTTCAAGGAAAACTTTGTCCTTGGAATGATCTCATCTTCTTCTGACTGCTCTTTGTCATTCTAATCACCTCTCTTTTTTGAGGATTGACCTTTTGATGAAGGTGGTTTTGTTGTGAAAGGAGTGGCAGAAGACACAATCGGTTGTTTCAACTGTGTTCATGAAATTGAATTAGTTCATTTGATCATTTTACTAATAATCCAATCATCATATTTCTGCACATTTTTACTTTTGACTTCATGCCATTTGCCTTCTTTCTTTGGATTAGTAGCAGTAACACATGCTACCTGAGTTGATGAAATTTTCAGTTTCACTTGTCTAGAGTCTACCATTTTTTGCAGAAGCTCCTTGAAAACAAAACACTCCTAAATGGGATTCCCCAACATCTGGTGGAAGGGAAAATAATTCAGAACATATTCATCCCCTTATTTATTTGTTTTCTTCAGCCTTGGAAACTGAACCAAATTATTTTCCAGAGCTGAGATGAAGAAACTGGGAACTTGTTCATTCCAGAAGGAATAAATTTTTCTTTTTAATTCCTAAAATTGTTTATGCCTTTGATATCTTTGATCATCTTGATGAGGTGGTCATTGCTGCTGACACTCTGGATGTGGAGCCCTTCGATACGATGAAGGCTTTGAAGTGGAAGCAGGTACAGTTTCTTTCTTAAGTGTAATAGTAGAATCCTCTTATTTCCCTATTATCCTTCCCAAAGCTGGTGGAATTACATGAGTTTTAGCCTTAGTTTCAATAATATAATATCTTATATGTTGAGAAATTGAAGTAAGGTTTTGAAACCCTCCTATGTATTTCACAAGGATCAGTGGTGTGCATAACTCATCTTGCAGATTTGCCACACAAATTGGCAGCAACTCTTCTTGAGGGAGTTCCATACTTAAGGAATATATTAATCCTTTCCATCATGCAATGAAATCTGAAACTCTTTCATTCTCAATTTTTTTACAATTGGTAAGATAAAAAACTATCATCTTCGGTAGCGTTGAGCTAAATTGAAGAAGAAATTTCTGACGGAGATCTTCCCATTCAGTAATTGATCGAGATTGTAAACTTGTATACCAGAAAAAAGCTGTTCTCTGTAGTGACTACACAAAACACCAAATATTTACTACTTATTTTTGTTGACGAGTTCCCATAACGGGATCAAAATGAGAAAATAAATGTGTTAAGTGTTGTTCTGGATCTCCCAAACAATTAAAAATTAAAAATGTAGTATTCACAAAATTTGGTTGGGGAGGAATAAGGTCCACCCATTTAGGGTAAGCTTTCTTTTCTGGCTGAACTGGTTCATATCGTTCTTACATAGCTTCCAATCGAGTTTTTAATGCCTCAATTGTGTTCATAATCATTTAGGGAATATCCAGATGAGCAAGAACCTGTGCAGGTACATCAACTGGAGTTTAAGCTAGTCAAATGACCGGAAAAACCACTAGTGATGGTGTTGGTATTTTCCTTGGATAACCCATAGGAACATGCTTATCAGGATGTCTTTTATCCTACCTTGGTTGTGTACCCAATGGAGGGAATTCATTATCCACATATGTAGTTACTACACATATTCGTTTTTGAGGAGCTCCTATAGGATGTGTAAGTTGAGGACCTACCTGAGAAGTATGTTTAACAGAAATGATGCTTTGAAGTAACTCTGTATTGAGTCTTCTCAACTCTTTCATTTACTCTTCTTGTTGTGAAAAACTTTCTTCAAGAAAAAGAGATTGACCTTCTCCAATGGAAAAGTGAGATGCAATATGACGTTTACCTTTCTCCTTGTTGAGGCCTTTCGGAGGGGCGGGAGTTGGTTATTTAAAGGCATACCTAGATTCTGGGTAAGCCTCTAATTTTAGGTACGTACACCTTATTCATTTGCCTCAGTGTGTACCATATTATGAACAAGAACTTCATCTTATGATTCCCTCGAACTAGACTCATTTTTTGGAGAATCTTCTGCAACGGTGTTAATGACATTTACTGATGCATGATGCATTGATGGAATTCTGTCATTATCTTTTTGAGATCATCTCTCTGTGTTTCTTCCATGAGACTTTATTCCCTTATATGATGAATTTTCAGAAACTTTTTGGCAGATAGTAACCCAAATGGAATCCTCAGATAATTCAGTTGTGCGCTTTCTTTGTGGCTTCTTCCGTAATCAGGAGAAAACTGACTTCTATTGAGGATGGGATTGTAGATGTGAAAAATCACCCATCCTTGCAGGCTGGGGCAGTTCTTTTTATTCTTCTTCAACCTTCTAAACTTCATTTAATGAATTTGAAGGTTGAATTAACTGAGCCCCAAGATATGAAAGATGGGGTGATTCTTAAACTACTATGGCTGAAATTTGTGCAACTTCTCTTATGATTTTGAGAATTTTGGTTTGTACATTATCTGGGTACATCATACAACAACCACTCAAATCACATGTTTCAAAGGATCGATATGATATTTTAGACATTTTCATTCTTTGATGGCTGACATCCTCTAAGTGAGATTCCAGCTCAAGATTCTCATATGCTTGATGTAAATGTAACTCAACAAGTTCTTTTCTTTGGGCCTGACTCTGATGAGAGCTGGTTGAGGCATGTTCTTGAGCGTACATTCGATTACATAAAAAAAAATTGATTTTAGCTAACTGTGGTAAAAAACATTTCCTGAGACTACTTTTGATGGACTTTGCTGATTTTGGAGTGCAGTGAAATGCAATGCTCCATGTGCACCCCATCCTCTAATACGAACACCAGATGGGGTGTCAGAAATTAACTAGCATAGTGTCTTTAGAGCATTGAGGCATGCGCACTGAAGGGTTCTCTTCTATTTTTCAGTCTTTGGATATCGGGAAACTGAGAGAGATGCCAAGTCAATTTGGAATTTAAACCCTTCTATTACTTTCACATGATTTTGATATTAATCATACAGTAATACTTTGGTTTTAAAATGATGAAGAGTCTTCCATAAATTGAGGTAGATATCATGAATAAAATATTTTACCATCAATTCTAGAATGTTATACTGAGAATTTTCCAAAGTCCAGAACATGACCGGTGTTTCTCCTTTAGTCAATTGTTTTCTCATGTTTAACATATCTTCATCATCTCTTACTAGAGATTTCTCTACTTTGTCTGACTAAAGTGGATGCTCTATATTTGAAGACAAATGACCCAAGGGAGGTTCAGATAATGATCGTTCCCTTAAGATGTCTTCTAGTTGAGAAAGTGTTTCACCCATAAAAGAAAAGGCATCTGACATGATTGGCCTTATATTTGAAAGTGCCTCAAGATAGGAGGTCTTTCTCATCACTACATTATCAATTATAGAATTATCTTGACAATGTAGAATACTACTATATAGAGGACTTTTGTAGAGAGTGACATCATGGGGAGGATCACCATGGTGGATTACAGCAAGGGGTGAATCCTCTTTCTCCTTGGTCTTCTAGCCACACAGAGGGTTTTCGTGGCTCTCAACTAGAGATAGGGGCTCTGGATTGACCGAATTTTCATGAAGAAATCCTTCATGATGAAGTTTCTAGTGAGGAACTTCAAAATTACTACTACCACTCCCATAATTTGGTAATTATAGGATAGAATCTTGAGTTTCAACAGATAAATGTCTGAGAGATTCAAGAACTCCAGCATTAATAGGAGCCAAATTACAGCTTCACTCTTGATTTTACAATAGTGTTTGATGAGATTTCTTCTTGGATGCTCTCTTATACTTAGTTGGGGCCACTTTCTAGGAGAAATGGTTATCAAGGGATGGTGTATGTTCCCACCTTGGATTGGTTACTAGAACGAAACGATTACCTCTAATTGGAAAGGGTGTATATTACCAATCTTATTGTCTTTATGATATGGGGGAGTATGCCCCATGACCCTCCTAGACTGGAACAGAGGTGTGTATCTACTCCGGGATGGTATGCTGATGTGTCATCCCATGTTTGGGGATAGATTTATGTGTCTGTTCCCCTAGTACTTCTAAAGTAGTTGTTATAATATCCTGACATGCTTCCAGAATATGGGCATGGATTTGCATCTGCCCTTTCACAATTTATAAGATATGTTTGGTGAATTCAGCAGCTAGAATGGGAATATACATCAATTTTGTATCTGTATTAGGTGTATGTGCCTAATCCTGTCATCCTTTTCATGTCAATGGGTATTGACAGTACTCATGCATGGGGGCAGAGAGTTGGGTCTACCCCAGATTTATCGTCAGTGCTTTTCGACTGACTTCTCCAGGTGATTCCAAACGAGATTGTTGGCGAGCCTGATGAACACTGGTAGGTGTATGTGCCTACTGGATGTTTTCCATCAAGTATGGTTGATGGAATTCCTTCAATACTGGCAGGCGAGACTTCCGGAAGAATCGGTGCTTGTAAGTAGGTGTGTGTTCCTGTTTCCCATTTTCCACCACATTAGATTGGTGGGATTACTTAAATGTAGTCAGACGCACCACTTGACTAACTGATAATTTTTAAGCAGGTGTATGTGCATGTTCACAATACTCCACTGGGTTTATCTAGTGGGATTGGTGGGTTCCTACCAGACGAATCTTCTAGACAACAAAATTAAAATGAACAGGTGTATTTTTTCGCTCTTTGTTCTCCATCAAGTTAGGTTTATGGACTTCTATAGAGGGAATTAGAGGTAAGAACCTGTTCCATATTGACTGGAAGTTGTCCCTGATAGTTCGTCTTGTATGCCCGGGTCTGAGAGACCTAGGACGAACGTTCAGAGGCAACACCCCCATCATGTTGGGGGTTCACTACCGCGTGATTTTGCTGGTTGTGATTGTTTGTGGGAGTCATCGGAAAGGATCCCTGCATTCTTGAATTGAGGACCTAAGTGAACTCTTGATCTACCTACCTGTAGTATGGGAGGGAATGGTTGTTTCTTTCTAGGGATAAGGACCCGAAATGGTTGAAAGTGGTGGTTGGAACCATCTTCTTCTTGATCATCGTTCATTGTTGGTCAGACGATCAAGAATTATTATTGAACTGGAGGGCTTGTCGGGCAGCCTCCAAAGTTAGAATTGTAACATGCTGATGATATTCCTTTACCATAATATTAGAGACCCAGCATTGAATATGATGGGTGGGTGATAACATATTTCCTGTGGATGAGTATTCATCTTGAGGAGCAGTTAGGAATTTCATAGATGTCAACATAAAGAAATCCACTTTGGAGTGAAGAGAGTTTTGAGAAAAAACATGAAACAATAATAAACTCCATAAAAGTAATATCTTTTAGATGGATACATGCATGATTTAATCCTTTTTCTGGACTTCCTTTATCAATTGATAGTGGCCTAATATGTGAAAAAAATTATTAACTAGGTTAAGGATTCACGTTGGGTTCACCATTTTTGTTTCATAGGTCCTTGAAAAGTCTGTTCTAGTTTTAATAATCACTGCTTCCATGCAGTTTACATAGGATTTATTCATGGAATCAGAAACCTCCAACAATTCTTTATCCAAAGGGGAACTACTTTCCAAAGGCAGGTGTTCATTAAGTATGAAATTTACAATACTTAGGAACGTACATTGGTCAAGAAGATGGGAGGTTGGACCCATCACACCCTTTTGGGGGGAATTATTGTCTACTCTGAGACTCTCTTTGTAAATTTAAGATATTTTAGTGAATCCTTATTAATTAAGCAAGCATAACATAATTTTCCCTTGGAATTTACAATCACTTATTAACATGTGTAAAATTTAGAATCATTAGTATGCATTAAAGGTTCTTCATTAATAGAGATATCTATATGTATTCAATGAAGTTCCCAGTTAGGATCCAAGTATCACTGAGAGGGGGAGGGGTGAATCAGTGATATCTTTTTCTTTTTAAGTTTCCCATTTTTGAAACAACCTTCACCTCCTGTTAAAGAGTTTCTTCCCAGATGAACACACACAACCATAGGAACATAAGATTTATAAGGTTCACTACTCAACAAGAGTAGCTACGTCCTTAGTATGGTACAGAAACAATCTAGTACCACACAATCCACTAGAAAACAATCCTTTGATATGGAATACAATGAGTAGGATATACCCTTACACTCTTGTAGCACTTGGAAAACAATCTGAAAGTGTGTGTGTACCCTCTTAGAACAAATAGAGAATTACAGTATTTTAGTGCTTCTTCACAGTTGAACAATTGTGTTCTCTGAAGTACAAATCTTCACTAATATACCTAGAAGCTGGTAAGAACTCCCATACGCACAACTGAATATGTGCGAAGACCGAAAATTTTCCGCGCAGCCTTTAGGTTACCTTGCGCGCAATTCAAATGGATTGTGCGAAAAATTCCCTTTGGGAGTGAATTTTTTTTTCACGCAACTCCCCTTTTTCGCGCAGCCTTTTTTCTTTTCACACAAATTATCTTTTTCCGCGCAACTTTTTATCTTTTCACGCAACTATCCTCTTTTTGTGAAAACTCCTTTATTTTCGCGCAACTCACTTAGCATATTATTTTACATGCACCAGAGCTCGAGATTTCTTCTAAGTGTCGAGCATTAAAAAATGAGAAGGGTTCACCTCATATTTATAGGTAGTTTTGACCCCGCGCGAAAACCACTAATCTGCTCATAAAACTCTCTTCATACGCGTAAAAAATCTTTCACGCAACTTCACATTTTGCGCAATGCTCCAATATTTCACTCACATCATGCCTTTTCCAATTGTCGAACTTCTGATCTCAAAACACCTTTTGCGTGAAAACTTCACTCTATTTTGCGCACCACTCTACTTTTTGCACATCCCGCTGATTTTTTGCGCATCCTGCTACTATTTCGCATGACCTTCATTTTTTCACGCATCCCGCTGAAATTTCATGCCTCCCGCAAATATTTTGCGCAACCCACATATATTGCGCGCACCACTTACTTTTTGCGCGCAACTTGCCTAAATTTCAGCGCACTTCATGCCTTTGTCATTTTTCGAGGTTCCGACCTTGAATCATGCCTTGTATGCAAAAATCTAAACCATCTTCAATATTTCACGCTCCATCCATTGCTAAAAACACATCTTCATCTCCCAATTTTTAGGCCCTAAAATTTGGAAAACACTGGAAAACGGCGCCACCTTAAACTGTGCTTTTCTGCCAGCCCCAGATTGTCCATTGCCTTGTCATTTTCTCTCTTCACTGCTTCTCATAACCATTATTATGCTTTTATCACGAATTCCACTATCATGATATTTATCTTTTGAAAGACCAGATCTAGCATCGTCAGAATTACAATAGAAAGCACTAAACCTTCCATATATTCCACCAGCATCATTCCTTCCAATCAAAAATATATATGACTGGCAACATCATTTCTCCCCATTTCCATCATAAGGCTTACATCACAAGTTCTCCTAACTTATGATATTTGAAAAATACATATCAGAAAAACATCGTCTGGTTTCAAGTCCTTTACAAAGTGAATTGATTTATCTTCTTTGACAACAAAAGACAACACTCTGCAAATGCTAACTCTTCAAACTTCATTCTCCATCCAACTTGGTCCCAACATTCAAGGTACTCCATCAATGGTATCCTATAATATACTATTTCATTATTCTTTTAATCATCATTATGATGATATTGGTTTTTAATCCACTCAACGGGGCACTCTGGAATTTATTGTCATCCAGGGAGATGAGGGCTTGTTTTGATATTGGGATCGTACCCATGAAATGAGTTACCTAAGTATATTTGTGAAAGGAATCAGAACCCTCGTAGTTCAGTGCCACTTAATAGGACACATCATACCTTTTAAGGTCATGTGATAAGGACCTAACCATACTGTTTAATGTCATGTGGTAAGGAAATCTAAGAGAAAGGTGCTTAGTCAAAGTTTGGTGTGGGACTTATGCAGAAATATCCTAATGAACTTGGAAAGGATATGAGTTTCCAAGTAAGATTAGACCCAATTGAGAATATGGCCTAAAGAGAACATTGTCGATTTTTAATTATTGGGTTTGAACCTCAAGGAGGATTCCTATGTATCCCATGTGGATGGGAATCAAAGCCTGTGTAGTTTGATAAATCTCATAGGAGAGTATAGTCCTTTGAGATAAATGAGTTTGGGATTACTTTCTGAAAAGGATTCCTAGATTATTTGGGGGTTTAATTTGGGTCTTATTCCTAAGGAGGATTCCCATATTAAGTAAATTAGGGTTGGATTCCTTAATAGGATATCCAGTGAGCTTGGGCCCTAAGAAGGCTTCCTACGTATCCCGATTATAGTGGGAATCAGAGTTCTCTCAGTTTATTGATCATGAATGTTTGTGCATATGTTGTTATCATCACGAATCTATAATCCCACATGATTTATGCTCGATGTGATAAATAAGAGGATTTGAAATATTCAATAATGAAACTTCACAATTTTCCTCCTCCACTAGTGGAAGAGGGCGCACCTATGGCGACGAGAGTGGATGAGGCCTGAGTTGACCTGAGAAGTGGGTGAGGCGATGAGGCCGAGTTGACCCGAGAAGAGGGTGAGGTGACGAGCCTTCCCCATATTCACTTTACATTAGACAAGGGTCCAATGAAAGGAATAAAGGATAAAGGATAGGGGCTTACACTAGGATAGATTCCCATGGTGAAAAATCTCAACAGGAGATGGAAAGGGTAACAAAAGTCCCTATGCCCATCTATCCTCTGGTCTTTGGCACCGAATAACAGAGGAGGATAAATGATTCTACCTCCTGCAAGAAAATCTAGGGGCTTACGCCAAGATGGTTGCCCTAAAATTGATCCTTGTGGGGGAGGGAGACTTATCCTTTGTCCAAAATGATGAATTAGGTGTGAATCATACCTTCCCTACCAAAATATTGGAGGTTCTGAGTCATCTCTTTGATAAGGGAGAGGCCAGGACCCAACCCTCCTCTAAACCGAGAACTTCCCATCACTATTTCTGGGAGAAAGGTCTATGCGACTATGGATCTACAAACCCACAAACACTCCATGAATCCTAACTCCCTTATAAAACAAATGGGGGAAACCTCTGATTGTGGATATACAAACCAAAATATGAGACACACTGATGTGTCTTTCCAAAGGTTTGATAAGTCAGGAGGTTTTTGTGGAGGTCTCAATAGAATCCCTTTTAGACAAGGGAGCTAAGGAAGAAGAAGCCTTTCCATGAATGGCTTTGAGGAAGGCTTGATGGCTTGTAGACTGAAGAGAGTAAGTGAATCAAATAGAGGCACTCAAGTAGGTAAGTGAATGCAAGTATGGGTGCGAAAGTGACTTGGGAGACCTGATATTCACTTAAGCGATGAATAACCTGTATGGTAATACTTGGGCGAGACTTGGCTCAAGCCTTTAGTAGTATTGAAAGGAGGTCCCAGAAGTGGGGTGCTCAAGTTTTTATGAAAGGAATAGGCGGTGCACAAGTATTTATGATTTGGGGAGGTTGGGAACTTTAGGTGCACAAGTATTATGGATTTCAAACACTAAAAGGACTTAAGTCCAATGATCCTCCCTTAAATATTCTACTCAAGGTGTTGAAGAACTACCTTGAAAGTTTCAGATGACTGAGATGAAGTACTAGGGCGACTAGAGCAGCAATTCAGATTTGGGGAAAGTCTTCAGTACAAATGAAGACCCCAATGGTCTATTTATAGTCAAAAATTTGACCTTGAGTGAAAGAAGTTTGGGCGACCAAGTGACTTGCGCGCGAGCTGGGTGAAAGGATATTGGGCGCGCAAGTAACTTGTGTTACAAAATGTGGCGCGTGAGTACCTTGCGCGTCGATGGTGGTTTGGCTAGACTAAGGCGACACCTTGAGGATTTAGCCAAAAGAAATACTTCAATCAGCTCCAGCAAGGTGGCACACAGGTATTTGTATGCAGGTACCTTGGGCGCCGCTTTAGGGACTTAACCAAATTTATTTCTTCATACCATGGGGGTTGTTCCCCCACGCCCCTGCTTGGGTTCAGTGTCGGACTACAGTCCCAACCCTTCGAGTCAGTGCCTTCACTACCGTCACTAACCCCCATGAAAAATGACAAGTTTCACTGTGATCTTTTCAAGCCTGTTTGAGGAAATTTTATGGATACGTGCATGGAACACATTTCATGGTGTCTACAATATATAATATATATAATCGGATAACTATTTGTGACGACGTTTTATGCAACGAGCTATATGCAATGGGACCCTATCGCAAAAGATAATTTACAACGGGATCCAGTCGCAAATTTCCCATTGAAAATACATCAAATTCAAGTAGTGCTCATACTGTCACCCCCATATCTACTGGATATGGATAAAAATCTGTGGTCTCTACTGGTTATGCTTAAGGAACTGTTACATAGTCAACTAGACTGATATGGTAAGGAACCATATTTAACATTATAAAGTATAATACCTATAATATACTGAGGTAATGCAAATGGTACTAATGGATGGGTATGTTACTGGTGCATGCTTTTTACGTATTAGCAACTTATTCTCCAATTGGTGTTGATACTAGGTATGGATAAACTGCAAGGTCTTATTCTAACATTGGGTTTGCTACTAGGTCTAATGACAATATTAATATATTACTGAGATTATGGTGTATATGGTTTTTAGTTTTCTCACTCTTTCCATTCATAGGTTCACACTCATGAATGTTAGAATCAGGCTCTTGATCACTAATCTCAGAATTCGGATCTTGACCAAAGCAACCAGTGGAAGCAGTAGTGGTGATGGTTATAGCGGTTCGGCTACTTCACTACTTCTGTGAGGAGCGACAATCACTATTTACTGGGAATAGAAGGTTTCATAGATAAAGTAAGTGGAAGAATTGGTTTGAAGTAGCTATAAGAGCGGTGCAGGCTAGTTGTATATACCTGTTAGTTGTCAGTCGATGAAGAGATCAGCAGTTAGAAAATCCTCATAGATGAAGGAAGCAGCTAAGAGAACTAGTAGACAATAAGCAACACAGTGGTTTTGGGTTTCTACATGAAATCATTGGGGAAGGCTAGCACCAAATCAAAAGACTGTAAAGGTTATAAACCCTTATATATAAGTATCTTATACTTACATCTAAGGGTTCTAAACCAAATAGGGTAAAGTAGATGAGTTCTAAATCCTTATATAAATGTGTCATCCCTTTAGTTAGAAATGGTCAAGAGAGAAACACTATACTATTAGAATAGAAGAGTTCAATACTTTTATAATAATTTATGAATTAGTGAAGAAAGATCAAATCATTGAGAACTTATCCTGCTAATCATAGGTATTGGTAAGTAACTGACAGAACTAAGGCTTGGAAATGAAAAAGTGGACTATATAGAGTAGAGTAATCTTATGATATTTCTATTTTGATCAAGAAAATATCAAAATTTCAATATCGCTACTACCACTATAGCAATTTTCCCCTTATGACGTATGCCCCTTCACAGGGTGGGAGGTGACCTTCACTAAATTCACCATTGGGAAACCCCCAGACAGGTATGTATCGTCTTGTTCTATTCTGATGTCATTTTTTATCTATAATATATCACAATCTCAGTACTCTACTCTAATAGTATATAAAATATATCAAATATAAAAAATAGAAAACCAACAAGGAAGAAAATAAAGTGGTATATTCAAAAGGAAGTTAGTTGTTTTTGTCTTCCAACTCTTCCTTTAGTAGCTAGACAGATGTGACCTTCTGAGTGTGTTAGTTTAAATAAGGAAAATTAATCAAAGTTTGGGGCACAAACTTGTAGGGTTTTATAAATCTCCCTCTTCCTCTTCTATCTTTCTTTCTCCTTCTACTCAACTTGATTAAACCCTACTTACAGCTTTAGGGCAGGTGTGTGTTAGAGCTCAAAAAACAACAATAATGTTCCTAACCATGGGATGGTCAAATCTACGGTACGTGACAAAACCCCACTTATAGCTTTAGGGAAGATGTTTGTTATATCTCTAAAAATAGAATTAACTTTCCTGGAAGTAATTAAAGGACTATCTATTCAGGTAGGTGTAGGGGACCTTGAGCGATAACAACTAGGAAAATACACCACAATAGTAATTTCTGTGATGTTTCTGTATAGCTATATCTTATCTGTACAGAAGGGGCTCTGAGGGCCTCTCCTACTAATATTAATAAGGTCAAATATGATAGTTGTAAGCATGAAATGATAGTGATATTCCTTCTTAGTTTTCGTTTAGTGATTAATCTTCAATTCCCAGCTTTGGATGTTCTCACCAATGGATTTATTTCATGTAGGCGCAAACGAGTGAACATAGGAGAACATAAAAGAAAAAAATATGTAAAAAGTGCTCTTTTTTGTCATTATTAGAGTATATTATTTTCTATTATGTATTTGAATCAGTAGTAAACCCTATTCAGTATTGGAAAATTAGTCTTTGGAGAGTCAAATTCCCATGCTTCTCACTAATAACATTACAATGGATGGGGTTTCTACCATATTTTTTCTAAACACATACTTGATTCAAATGATGTAATTCCAAATACTCTACTACATTAGAACTTTATTGGTCTCATTTCATGACCCTTTATAAAGGGTCATATCTTTTAGAACCTGACCCTATTCGGGTAATATCTTTTAGAACATAACCCTTTCTAAAGGGTCAGGTTCTAAACCCTTATATTTAAGTATCTTCTACTTATATATAAGGGTTATAAAGGGTATGGACCAAGTCCTATCTTACTAAAATGATGTAGAGGATTTTTATACACTTGAATAAGACTAAAATCTCACTTAAACCCTGATTTTCTATCAAGTGTCTATATCTATTAATCTTCTATGTCTTTCGAAGAACCTCAACTAAGATCAGAAGGTCTTAAGGGTGGATTCCTTTATCATCATACTCTATGTTGGATCTTCTATTCTATATATTTCAAGTAGAGTCCTGACATAACTTTTTGAGTCTAATAATATGGACAAGGTCACATACCCATTTCTAGTCTTCTAGAACAATCTCAGAACTGAGGTAGACTATCTATCATGTTTGTGAATCTATGGGGGCACTTCCACTTTTCTAGTAGTAAAGACTCTCTCTTCATCCTCAAGTTCCTTATCCCTATTAGTGGAAGCATTATGCTAATAGGTCGAGCAACATGATTTTATTTTGGCAAGGTAGCAGAGGCCTTTCATTTGTTAGTATAATATAGGTAGTAAGAGACGGTGCCATCTCTCTGCTATTCTATCTATCCTGATCCTAGTTTTTTCCTAACTGCTTGCATTTATTTTATCCCTATTAGAGATATATTGATCCTTGAATTTAATGAATAATCTAGACTATTAGATTAGAGTACTAAGAAAGATAAGAGTCAAGGGTGGTGACTTATTGATGTAAATAAAGGGATTTATTTGTAGTTGAGTCCTTACAGATCAGACTTTTGCATAGAAAAGAGGTTTAAGCTTAGACCCATATAACACTCAAGAGAGTCAAATAGGGAGCGGGACTTGGTATCATCACTATAACTATATATAAAAGTACCGTAGAAGAGTAACGATTTGCATCCCATTAGAGACCAAAAGACTCTACTATCTATATTATATAGAACTAGACTGAACGAAAAAAGAAATTCTGACCACTATAGGAATCCAGAGAAAGAAAAGAGACAGTCAGTATAACATAGGTAGTAGAGAACATGACTAGCCCAAGGACCTTTCATGGAAGAAGAAGTCAGTCGTACATATTAGATATAGATATACTATATAGATAGACTATATAGTCTATCTATGTCTGAGAAGAAGGGGAAAGTGGATAAAAAATGGTTGAAGAACAGAATGGGGTCTGGTACTTATATATATTTCCGAGAGGTTTGGAAAGAGTATGGTACCAATACTCTGTTGCTTTGAAACCTCTGTCAGTACTCTTATAATATTTTCCTTTGAAACATCTGTCACAATCCAAGTACTCTACTCTATATAGTGCCGATTGATTCACATAGAATTCATATGACCGTAATTAGAAACACCTTTGGTAGGGCTTGAAGATGGAGATGACCTATTATTACAATGACTTAGATCGATCGCTCATGCGCCTCAAGATGAACCATATCCCACGATGACAGATCTTCAACCAGATGATAGAGGCTCACATCATAGGGGAAGGATACATATATATCTTTCAGAACCGAGAATGGGATATTAACATGAGCAGAAGGAAGAGAACGAAGAGATGATAACTCTTCAAGCTTCACGAAGTCATCTATGTAACCAATGCATGCTTCAATGAAAGAAAATTTTGAAGACCGAGTCTCAATATAAGAAAAGAAAGTGTATGTTGACAAAGAAGGTATCAAAAGTCACAGATACTCTTCTATATAGTCATTTTATGGTCACCACCCACTACTATTCTTATTCTTAGTGGGGGGTTTTGAAAGAGTGAATGAACCCTTGGGTCTTGTTTTTAGTGCGTGTTCTGCTCGATATCAGTGTACTGAAGGTAGGTATGATCCCATTGGTGAAGATACATGTGACTATATATGAAGAGTACTTGGGACCATCAGTACTATTCTATTTCTATATAGTTCACATACAGAATCAATTGAGTAGTGGGGTTGGCCATTCACAAACCATCACAGCTCGTATCTTGGCATTGGCACTAGAAGTTGCATGATTGAAGGTTGGGTAGTTGGGATGGTTCGAGTTTCTCGATAGTTTGAAAGAACTATCATCTATGTTTGGCTTGTTCCAAGTAGTCGATCAGGACACCTATGGCTTGACACCCTACTATGATATGAGAGCTCAATACTCTTCTAATAGTCTGCTACTGTGTGGAAATGGTGACACCAGAACAACCAAAAACTCCCATCCTTCCAACCCCACTGTCGTATCCCAATGGTTGAATTGACGTACTAGTAGTTTTTCCATCAAAACATAAAAGTATGCTCGTTTACACTAATAGATATTAGAGGGACCCAGTGTCCAACGACTATATCATCTGGATGATACCCATGTCTCCCACAGACATGGTTAGTACTATTCAAAATATTGGATTGTTGAAGTGATAATATGTTTAGTTTGGAGCTAGGGCTATCTTTTTTGGACATGGTTGACACATTACTGGAATTGGTAAAAGTTCATATATTTAATAGAAAAACAGGTATATAGTCGTACAATATTGTCATCTTTTATTATTTTAAAATCAAATGATAGTCTCCCAACCACTATTGAAACGTCTCCCTATGTTATGGTCTACTTTTTATTTCCTCTATTGGTGCATCAAATGTGGTGATTCATGGTTCCACTTTGCTTATCTAGGTGCAGGGAAAGATCCCACTGCATACTCAATTTGAGTGTTGGTCGCTTGATGGCGTTCCAGTTCTTAACTCCAACCTCGCTCATGCCGTTTTGTTGGCATGTTCCTTCTATGGGGGCCAACCACTTCACCACTCACTTTCTTCAAGGCATGATGCTACCTAGCCTATTAGACCATATGCACTTGGCCATTCTATTTTTGTTCCTTTGTTTGGTCAGATCCCAGGTAGTCCTAGGAATTTCCATCTGTGTTTCATGGACCATCATATTCTCTATAGATTCTCGCACTCAGGCTGCTAGTGCACTTACATTCCTATGGGAACTGACCGCATTGAGTAACCTTCATCATTTTGGCTTGGTATTGCTGCTTATCCCAGCCTCTACAATGACACCTCCCGAGATGGTCTTCAATATCATATCATGTTGAACCTTGTATTCGATCTTCAGGTTGGATATCTCTATGGAATATATTTCTCAACATGTAGTATGGATGGTGTGAAAATGAGGTTCTCCCAGAAGGACACTGTTGACAATGGATGGTTGGGTGATGCACTTCCCAGAATTCCCAAGCACCAATAACACAACTCAAAACTATTCAATGGCTTCCAGTTGGTATGCCTACGTTTCCCCACTACTACGGCTTGCGAAATGACCTTCCTAGACAAAGGAGTTATGGTGGTGATAAAGAAAGTTCAAGTACAACATAGTCATCGGCATTCCCATTCTAGAAGAGGAAATTCATATGGTATCGTTAGTGAGTCACCCTTACTGGATATAGTTGTCATAGATAGATGTAGAAGAAAGGAAGAGGTACTTGGGTGGTTTTTATTTGGAGTTGAGGTTGAGCATTGGTAGTGGTGGATCAATTGGAGTCTGAAACATGGATAGCTACTGGCATATCACTATATAAGCTAGACTACTGAGTCATTGAGAGATGGGGAATTGGGGGGTCTGAGACTTATATTATAAGAATACCTAAGTTGACACACTACCTATATTATACTGAATTCAGAAAACCAGGAGTTGAAAGGCATTGAAATGAGGTTGTGTTTCATATCTACGGGACCTCCTCCATGAGCTGGGGGTGGAATTCCTTCTTTGAAGGCATATAATCGATGCGCTCAAAACCTCTCACATAGGTCAAACACTAATGATCGCACTGGAAGAACAACGATCACCCCTTTCCATCATGCATCAATTCTTGGGTGGTGATGGAACATATGGATGTTTGGTGGGGGATCATTGACTGGTGGAGTTCGAGGTGTACGGATGGAGCATGCGACCAAGATATATAGGAAGGGGATATTAGAATGGAAAATAGAAACTGCTATACCTTTCAATCTCAGTATGTTATAGTTAGTAGGCCCCTTATAGACTATATAGAAAGGGGGTTAAATGATCAATATATAATTACCATACATTCAAATGGTTTTCCTCACTATTAGAAGAGTATTGAATCAAACTCATCTTGATGAGCGGGTGAATGCCTTGAGTGTTCACCATGTATCATTCATGCTCGTTGTGCATTGGTACTCCAAATCAGTTTCTTCCCCCACATCTATTCATCTCACTATGATGGTGGAAAACCATGTACTAGTCCACCATTGGCTCGAGGAATTCCAGTTGGACCCCATAGAATACACTTCCAATGAGGTGTCACTAAAGGAGCCCATTCGACCCGTGATCTATAGCTGACCATTCCCAACCCTACTTCCCTATTTATTCCATGAATAGGGAATAGGTACGGGTGATAGTGGGCCTAAAAGAGTGTAATACGGTTCCTATTCTCACCCGCCTTCGCCCCAAGGGTTTGTGCTCCGGTTCCACTAGTCAAAACAACTGATTGGCGATAATGTTCTAAAAGATCTTACCCAAATAGGGTAAGGTCCTCTTAGGTCTGGGATACTTCATATATCCCAGGTTCTAAAAGATCTGACCCTATATGACCCTTTATTTAGAAAGGGCTAGGTTCTAAACCCTTATATATAAGTAATGTAATTATCTCCTATTTATATATAAGGGTTCTAAAGGGTATGGAAGGCTGGAAAAGAGGTATGTTCCATATTATAGCATATAAAGAAGAATTTATTGTTATTTAAAATATATAGTCCACATATAAAGAATCATATTTTATTATATATGTATATATAGAGAACATTTCATGGTATTTTGACAGTAATCCATTTGAAAATAACTTGTCAGAGGTGCCATGAACACAGGAAATGTGCAAGTGGTCCTGAGATGTCTTCAAAAGTATGTCCTACTAATATATCATGTCCATCATTACCTTATAAGGATAAAACTATTACTTTATTATTTCCTACAGGAAAATTCGTTAGAGTATTTTATAGAAAAGAGTTGAAGTTTGCTTGTAATTTAAGTTATGATATAATTCATCGTAGGGGTTATTTGTTCGATAAGAAGGCCAGTCCTTTCAAAGGACTTGTCTCAAACCTCTATTAAAGAATACTAGAATACAAGAATTTAGGTGATGAAGATATGACATTTATTTATAAGATTATAAAGAATTATTTCTATGGTAGATTTAGTTTGAATCCTGAAAGTACGGTAACAATCATCTGTAATCAAAATAAATATAAATAATTGATGAAGAAGAATAGTTTTCAATCAACAGAGAAGCTTACCGATCATTATTATATTTTCAATTAAATTACCAATAGTAGAATTGCTGACGATGATGACTGGAAAGATCCTACGATGTCAACAGTTTATTTGTCTACAAATATAACTTCTTTTTCTCATATTCATATGTATCCACACATTTCCAGACCTAACTATTACTATAAAAATACTAACTCAATAGTTCTAGGAATTCCTCTTTATGATGATATGATCTCTTCCATTGAATTGGGTAGGTTTAAACTCGAATGCCATGTCAAGAGAGGAATATTCATAGCACCTAAAAGTTATATGTTATACATAGAAGATGATATACATGTTATTAAACACAAGGTTCCTACTGAAGATTTAGTGACATCTGAATGGTTTAAAAGGAAATTGGTTGGTCTCTTTTTAATGAATCATATCTCAAACTCATATAACTTTAGAACATATTGGAATGAACTCACTATTGTCAAAAAGGAATATGCTAATAATCCCCGGACTACCACATTGTACGAAAGGAGAGAACATATATGATTCCAAAAATGTATGGATAGACACATGACCAATAGAAGTAACAGGATTAAGGAGTAAAGATGAAACCAATATTTACCTATTTGAACAATTGATGAAAAATTAAGAAAAGGATAATGATAAAAATAAAAAATAAGAAGAATCTAGTCAGTCCCCTACATAAGGTTAAAAAACCAAACCAATTCGATACAATACCAAGGCGGAAACATTGAAGGCTAATATGAAAGGTCAAAAGACCAAACCAACTCTCTACAATAACAAGGTGGCAACATTGAAGGTTAAGACAGAAGGTGAGAAGTATTATAAACCAAAACTGGATGAATAAGTTGGAAAAGTCCATCTCCCTTAGAATATCATATCCTACCAGGTAGAATATCTATAGGCAGGTCTGTTTCATTTATTATCCAAGATAGTAATTAGTTAGTATGAATTAGTAATATACACTATAATTATGAATTTTTTCCTCTAGAATTTTCTTAAATAGATTCTAATTATTTTGAGAAAGTGAAGAATTTGCATCATTATCTTGATTTGGATTACAACACACTGCATCTATATAGTAGTTGTAAGACTTAACAAAGTCAGATACCTTTTTATCCCATTTATTTTTATCTTTAATTGATGATATGGGGTAAAGTGAATTCAAATAATCAGTAAGATAATCATATGGAATAGTATTTCTATTATAGTAACATGTTATGGGTGATGGGATATGAATATCTTGATTAGTTTAGTTAGGTTGAATAAGATTGATCCAATTTAATTCATTAATATGTAGTAGAATCGATTGAGCCTGAATGTGGTACTTATATATATTGAGTTGGAATATCCATGAAATGCTTTTCATGTTGTATATCTATATCTATAGCATCAACCATCCCAAAGCAGAATAGGTATATTCTCTTGGTTGATGAATAGCAACTCAATGACATTGGACGATTTGACATATTTAGAAACGCGTGCTCTTTAGGCTGAAACACCAGTGTAATCCCCAAGCCCTAGTTCGGTATTATATAGGTAGTAGACCATATCCTACAACATGTCATGTATGAATAGGTATAAATATTCAAGAAGAAGATCGATTCCTTTCCAATAGAGGCCCTGGAGAGGGATGTAGTTAGGGGAGCATGGACTATGTCAACCTGAACATTATAAGGAAGGGGGTGAATCCAAAGACAAAGACCAATTAGAATAATGACTTTCTTTGATTTGGTAGAAACTCTGGGGATTCAAGCTAAAACTGGAGTCACCTTGGTACTCTATTACTATATATGAATTGAAAAGGGGGAAGTCAGGAGCTTATCCCATTCTCATCTCTCAACTATAAGATCACAGAATGGCGTTGCAGTGGCACTTATCACTTTAAAAGAGGGAGGTTTGGCCATGTATATCAAATTGATGAGATAGATAGGCCCCCCTGGATACTAATAAATAATTAATAAGGTTTTTCAGAAGTCTATAATAGATAGGGGAACCTCACAATAAGACTGAAGTTCCAAAACTTGATGGGTCCATTCCAACTCATCTCATGTCCAATGGAATGAATTTCTAGCCCTAGCGCAATCGCCATAGCTTTCTCATAAACTCTGTAATTATGTAAGGTTATACAAGATATAGAGGGAAAATCCTCTCGCTAGTCTAAATGGAAACACCACGCTATAGAACTAGAATCTCTTCATGGATAGAAGTGGGAGTTGGAGATCTCAAGGGTGTTTAACATCATTGATTTATTTCTTTCCCTTGCATTCATTAGCTCGATGTCCCTTTTCTCCACACTTATAATAAACTCTCATGCCTTTCAATCATTTCACATGATGATTATTTCCATAATTTTTACATAATGGAAATTTCATCATTCCCTTCATCTTATTCAATGATTCACCTTTTTCATGGTTGTCATAAGGCCTGTTTTTATCTTGATTTCCCCTAAAAATAATGGATCTTGCAAATTAATTCTCCATTTTGATGGAACTTAATTCTATTTCATCTATGATGAAATTTTTTGAGAAGTAAATTCCATTAAAATACCTAGTTTAAGACATTCAATGAAATTTTAAATCTTATCTTCTAAATCATGTATTTAATTTATAACATACCTGGCTAGTCTTGTGAAGTTAGCCTCATACTCCACAATATTCTCTTCTTCCCTTTGTTTTAAGCTAGGTAGTTTTCTCTTCATTTCAGCTCATTTCTCATGAGGTAAATATTTTTTGAATAATGTTTCTTTAAAAGTTCTATATTCCATTTCTTGTATTTCATCTTCCTTCTTAGTATTTTGGATCAATGACCACCATTGATCAAAATCTCCCTTAATATAATATACTACCAATACTACCTTTTCATTTTCATTAAATCCCAATGCCAGAAATATCTTTTCAAGGGACTTGATCCACTACTCATATACCATTGTATTAGTAGTAACACTAAAATATAGGGGATTATTCCACATGAAATGATACAACATAGGTGTATTATGGTTATTATTCATAACCCGAGTAAGTTGTCTATATATGGGAATGATCTGATCAACTCCAACATTAATTGTGTTGACTTTATTAGAGGGTAAATCCCTCCATTTTCCACGAGTATTGATTAATTTCATTCCAATAGGCACCATTTATAAACAATGGAATACAATAAATTAGGTTATTAATCATAATGCATAATTATTAACTAGAAAAACATTTAACATAAATTTAAAATTTATGCATAGCTAATCTCAAAATCATAAAAATTTTATTTTGGGGACATATTTACTTTTAAATCCTTCATAATGGTTTGTAAATAGAATATCAATTTTCCTAAGAATATCCACCAAGAGTGTCAAAAATAAGTGTGCATTAATGCCCGTTGTCGTGTACCAGGTTACCCCGAGTTAGGACTGGGATGCCTTATCGGAGTTGTTACCCCTAGATACATTTTTTTCATAACCCCTTCTACTTATAGTATCCAAACATTGATGTATTTACAGAAATAAAAACATAATATATACCTTACCAAAATTCTATAATGTTATTCTATGATTATCCTCAAGCTATATCTTAGGGTTATGTTCCCTAAACCATGTTTTATAAATCTAGTTCCTAAATTTTCTACTAAACTTCCTCTAATACCAGCTGTAATAACCTCAACCCCAGTATCCTAGAGTTACTGGTAATTATATCACAATGGCATAGATATAATACATCACATCACCAAAGATATATTAATTTTTTAGTCTTTAATAAACTAGATACACACATGGTTCCCTTATTACATTGGTAAATAAACATAGTACATATGAAAATAAAATAAACTGTTTCTTATCACTTATTCAAAGATCTTATTTTCACAACCTGGGGAAGAAAAAAATAAAATGGTGAGTTAATATCTCAGTAAGGGTTACGTATAGTGAAATCGTGAATCAATAATAAGTTAATCATAATAAATTAGACATAATCAATATGGAATGGAGAATAATTGAAAAAAACACACCTTCAATAAACTAAGAATGTAAAATCATCCATATATTTTTTCGTAGTAAAAATCCTATAGATAAAGATAAATGAAAGGTGAATGAAGAAAATTATAAATTATTGGATGTATTGTTTCTAGAAAATTAACCATTATACTGTTAATATGGTTTAATTCTATGGGTAGATACTCGTCTAATTCTACATGGAAACAAACATGAAGGGTTTGTCACTAACTTTTTTGTCTAATGAGACCCTGCAATGCATCGAGGGGATATAACAAGCCCCAACAGTCACTTAAAGTCCAAATAATTATTCATACATATATTTAATTCAATAAAAATATTCCTTATCAAAATCCATATTGAGTAGAGGATACAGTTTTTTTAATATTTCCCCTGTTAAAACAACAATTAAAATAAACATCGTATGTAAAATGGTATACGACTAATACAATAATCATATCCATGATATAAGAATATGGATATTAAATAGAAATATAATTTCAAATAAAAAAATGATCTCAAAGGGGCAGTAGATACCCCACATAAAAATGATTTGGTTCACAATACCAAGTATGTCTCAATGAAATGTAAATTGAGACAAAGTTCCTTACCTTATGTCTGAATGTGTTCTGCACTTGATCTTAATGTCCTGGATAATAATATTAAATATATTAATTAATTAATTAATATAATTTTATACATGTATAAGATTTATTAAAATTTTATTATGTGAATTTATGCCCTTTTAGATGAGTTATAAGATATAATTTATAGTTCTGGAGCATTTATTTCCTTGGTTTTCGTGATTAATTTACTTGTATACATGTATGGAAAATCATGTAAAATGAGAATAGTCGAATAGAATTGAAATTATATGTTATTAATGAACTTATAGAATATTAAATTGTTATATATTTTTTTTTCATTTATATGGTATTAGGATAAATCATTAGATAAAACATTAGTGATAATCCTTTAGATTATTTTGGCATTTTTTCTATCATCACAAACTAGTTTGGCCTTATGAGTTAATATTATATATATATATATATAGGTTCTACAATCATAAAAAAGTTTTAATATATATATTTTAGTATTTTTATACTATAAAAATGGTTTTATGACCATCCTTGAAGGTATAATTGAAAAAAAAACATTTCATCCATAAAGACAGTAAATCAAAACCTTATGGACGATGTTTTCATTTTTAGAATAAAAAGGGGAAGAGAAAGGGGTTTGATGATGGATTTTCCATTAACATGATAAAATTAATGTATATATAAGATACTATAATTATGATTTTAATTTTTAAATAATAATTAAGGATAGAGTGAGAGGAAAATAAAGTAAAAGAAATTGAAAGAGAACGAATAATGATTTACCTCTTGAATTCTTCTCCTTGAGAATCTTCTTAAGGAAAATGATTTTGGTCTTTTTTTGAGAAAAAGGATCTTAGAAGTAGGTAAGGGGTTTTTAAATAGTAGTTTTCATAAATTGGACAATCTTTGAGTCTTTGGTGGTGTGATGAGAAAGGGTTGTGAGGGGTGATATTTATAGTGGAGGAGATGGGTGTTTTCTCATTATTTTATTCATTAGTTTATTATTTTTGGCTCAAAAAAATCAATAGTGATGATTCATATGATTATATAAAGTAACTAGTGCATGTGAGTTTGAACCAATAGTTCTTATATCATCCATGCATAAAAAATAACCTAATAATTCATGTATTTAGCTTATACCGTAAATTGTCATATTTCACTATTCACCAAAAATTCAACTATTTTAGAAAAATCCCAAAAACTCGCCCTATCCATTTTTTGACAAGTAAAATTCAAAATTGAACACAATTTTATGAAAATAATTTTCTAAATATGATAAATTTTATTTTAAATTAAAATCATCATTTACTCAAAAAAGACGAATTCTAAAATTATAACTCATTATATAACACTTTCCAAAATTAACTAAGGTCTCATAAAATTATATTATAATCATAAGAAAAAAATATTAATTTATGATTATATTTTTTGAAAATAAATTTTCTTTTAAATCATTTTATTAATTATAAAATTTTAAAAAAACATTTATGTTTTATAAAAAAAATATTAACACTTAATTTAAAATTTTCAAAATATTTATGTACTTATACTATGATAAATTTATATTATATTTTTCTTTATAAGATGCCTAAATTTTATTTATACTTTCATAGGTTAGGTTACTATTTTTTTTCCAAATTAATATTCCTAAGATCTAAATTACTATTCTAAAAGTCAAGTTACTATTTCATTGGTACATGTTCTTTAATTTCAAGAAAATCCTCTTATTTTATTCAATCTTCAATTATATAGTTTTTTGTGTGTTCTATATGTTATTTTATATAATTTGTACTATATGAAATAATTTTTTGTGCAACGTAAGCTATAAAATGAATTGAAGTTATTTAAGAGGATACATACCATAAAGTCTTGGGGTATTATAATGGTGGGTTGGAGATTAATTGATATCCATGTTGTGATTTGTTTTCGAGTAATTTTCACGAATTCTAGAGGATGAGAAGAAATATAGTGGATATTTTTCAAGAGTTTAAATACTTAAGCATCGGTTATCTAGATGAAGGATTGTATTCCCAACAGTTTTATGGATGATTGAATTTGAATTTTTTATCTGGACTGTTAAAGGGGTGTTTGACAATGTTAAAAATAATTTATGGGATATTTAAGGGGTTAATGTTTGTAGGAAAAATACTCAAAGTGATTTCTCAGGTTTTGGTGGATGAAAAAGGAGAGGTAGTGGTAGATGCTAGACACTAGGTACCTGATTAGATTTCACTGAGTACTTGATGGTGGTTTAGGGGATAGATTTCTCATGGATGGACTACTGGGCCACTAGTGTCCTATACTAAGTACCCATCCGGCACAGACCAGGTACTCGGTGGGGGGAACTGCGGTATTTTTTAGTGGGGGTGGTACCATCATTTGATGACTGGACCCTCCCCCTATATCATATCCTTTAAACCCCTTTAGTCTCCCCTTGACTATAAAGCAATTTAGAGGTTTTTATCACGGTGAATTAAGGTGATTTGGTATCCTTATCTCCACTTTCTCCTTCCTATTCTTATTACCTAATTTTTGTTAGATGTTGTAGGGATTTGAGTTGTGATTCCATTTAAGCATGATGGACTCAAAACTTAATGATGAGCCTTCTAGGTGTAGTTTTTATATGTTTCCATAGGAGATTTGATTATCCATGTTATGTGTTGTTTAGATTGTGCCATGTCACTCGGTGTGTATTACTCTGAGTTTTACTGATTTTTGGTGAAATTTAAAGTTAATTAGAGGTTGTAATTTTTGGTATTTTTCATGGATTAGGAACAAGTTCATGCTAGAAGTGGATCGTGCCCAAATTCTCAAAGTTTTGACACTATTACACAGTCTAGTGATTTTGGATCCAATAGTTCCATTATGGATTTTTATTTTTAATGATTTAGTGTTTAATTTTTTGATGTTTCTGATTGAGATAAGTGCTTATGGGATTATTGGAGGTTGGAAATCATGGTAGGAAGCCTTTACATTATCGAGTCTCTTACTTATTCTATGATATAATGATTGGTTGTGATTATTATTAATATTGTTGGTAGATTTTATGACTTCATGTGAACTTATTCCAAACATTGAGAAGGTCTTGTGTCAGCCTAATAGTCAACATAGACCCTATAACTTTTTAAAAGGTTTTTTATAGGAACCTTGGTTGGACGAGTGCTACTGCCCCATTATATGGTTTTTTTGGTGGTGTGAGTTGGATTTTAAAGAGTAAACATGTGTTCCTTTAATATTTAAAATAAGGTTTGGTTTAAAGTATAATTTCAAAATAAGAAACTTTGTTTTAATGAAATGTTTTTAAAATGGTATTCCAAAACAAATGAGGGGTTTTTAAAATATATTTTTTCCTTTGGATATGTCATAAGGCAAAGAATGAGTAAATATAGTATAAATTTCCTTTTTAAATGATTTTTTGAATATGGTTTTGGATTGGATTTTAATTGAAATACTAGAGGGAGGATTTTGGTAATTTTTTTATTTTGTTTTAACTCATATGGATGGGTCCCTATTTTCTAAATATTATTTTCTAATATTGTGATTATTTGTTTATAGCTACATAGAATGTTATCTGTAACTACATGATGATGCATGATAGCATAAGACCCATAGGATAAAACACCCCTGGGATGATGGGTTGGTTTTACTGGTTTGAGACATTATATATATTAAATTTTTGTTGTAGTTACATAGGAATATTGGGATACACTTGGTATGGGTATGTGTCATGGGAATTGGATGAGTACTGGGTTATTTTTTTCCATTGGCCTTTGGGAAATTCTAAACATTCTTGATGGTTTGTGTGGATCCCCTAGAAACTATTGGGAAATCACACCGAGGTCACTCACACATGGTGGGAGTGGAACAAGGTTTCAGAATTCTTGGCATCCATGGCTTCACCGAATCATAGTATGGTTTTGTTCACTAGTTTAGGGTCCTTTCCTCGGGAGGGCCTCAAACATGTGGTTAATGATGCTCTTGGCCTGCATTTTTTCATACCCCTGTGACACTATTGTTCTTTTCTTCTCCAAAATTAATAAAAATGGTTATTTTCAATCAGTGTGGATCCCCTATTTCTTTATAGTAGAGCCTCGTGATTTAACTTAGTTGTTGAGGATGGAGTGAGTCCTTGGGTTTATTAGGACGAAGACTTATATATGATTTATTAGTAGTGCCCCTAGTTCAATGAAAATCATTGGTATGGGTCTAAATATAGTATATCATTGGTATAATTAATAATTTGTTTTCTAATAGAGGATGATATAGAGTTTCTATCCAAAATATTGTTGTCTTATGACACATGAGACAGAGAGACCAGTAATATAGCCTATGAGGCATCAATATTTGTGAAACATACTTCTTTATAGAGTATCAATACCTATAGGATGTGAAATATAGATGAAATGTGGGATTGATAATCTTCTCAAGGAGTATCATTGTCTTTTATTGTTATGTTGTTTACTTGTTTTATTTTGAGTTGGTATATGGCTCTCTCAATACGTGCTCTTCCCCAAGGATTTCTGGATATGGAGTGATGCATAATAAGGAAGTAGGTAGGAAGGTGTCTTTCCATTAGGAGGTAATACAGGCCTGCATGAAATAGATATGAACTAAATACTTTTAAGGACCCACCAAATTTAAGACCATAGTCATGAAACACACTTTGTTTATTGATGATGGTTTTAATGTATAATATATGTGATTAGGTTTTAGTCAGAGATTTATTCCACCGTGTACTATGAAATATCCCCTGTGACGAAATGAGACATATGAGACTTAAATAGTGATTTTCCATGGGTAGTTTTGCAGATAGATCTCATCAGGATCATTGAGATGAGATGGGTTAGGATGTCTCATGTGGTTGTTCCACATTATTTTTTCCCTATTTTTATAATGGAATTTTTGTTCCTTGTTATTTGATTCTTTAATTCCTCTTAGACTACACATTTCTGGTTTTGTTTAATATTTGACTTGTGATTAAGGGTTGGGACCTCTTTGATTTATTATTTATGTGATTATTGGTTTGATTTTTATTTACAATGATATTTTAGGATTGTGGTTATTTTATAGGCAGTGGGATAACTAATGGTTTATGAGGGACTTTTATAAGTGGGTCATTATGGATATAGTAATACCTCTTGGTGATTACTTCTAAAGAGATTAGAGAGGTGTGGTATACCTTATTGGGTCACAATGGTATGCTTGTTATAAATTACATGTAGGTGGGTCTATGACTTATTCACATACCATTTTAATGATTCTTCAATGTTCATGTGTTACAACCCATGATTTTTATGTATCTCTTTTTAAATAAATTTTAAGCTTTCGATATATTGCTTTTCATGCAACCCCAATTCAAAATGAATTGTGATATAGTAATCGTTTATAACCTATATGTTAAATTACAAGTTATGAATAGTAATAAACACATTATGAAACATATTTATAAAGGTTTTAAATAATTATTTTTTTATTAATTCATAATAAATAAGTACTCAATTTTCAGTAAAGTCATTCCATTCTAGAAAAAATTGTTTTCTACAAGAATGGTTTTTGAAGAAATTTGTGCCAAAAAATATTAATTAATTTATACATTTTTTAGAAATTTTATTTGAGTAAATGATTATAATTTATAAAATCATCATGTCGAAGGTATATTAGGATGAATTTTTTTGATTTTTCTAAAAATATTTATTTTCAGTTAATGGTGAAAATACCTATTTTTTTAAATTACCATTTCTTTTCATTAAAACAAATAATTTCAAAAGAGCCAAAATGTTTAAAATTTTATTTTAAAGTAAAATTATTAAAAATTCATAATAATTAATCTAATTAATTACATAGTTATTATAAGTATAATTTATTTTGGTAAAAGTTCATTTTTTGGGATTAAAAACACATTTTTCTAAAAACTATTTTTATGCACATATTGTGTTTTACCTTAATAAATTTAATTAATTTAAAATTATTAATGGTTTTAATTAAATTCATAGATTTTATATTCAAAAAAAATATTTTAAAAATAATTTTAGAATTTTTACAAGGTAAGGAATTTAAGTAAATTCAGTTTTATGCATAAAATTGCATTTGTCTAAAAACAGGTTTTCATTTACCTTTTCACTCTTATTTAAAATTAAATTATGAAACTTATAGAAATTGAATCAAGTAAAATAAATTAAATTTTATAATAATAATATTTAATATAATTTAAAATCTTCAAATTAATTTTTTATTATAATAAATAGTAAACCAGTAAAATTTTGTTACAACGGTTAAGCTTAAAACAGGGTTACCATGGGTGTTAAACCAAGAGATAAGGGTTGTAATTCCCTCTAAATATGTAAATTTATTATTTTTTTAATATATTTGAACGTAATATTATCCTAACTTTGGATTCATGTCTATATGGATCCACTTTCACATAGAGGTGACCTTATATTATGGAAATATTTTGAGTAATTTAATGTGTGTCCCTCCCCTAACTTATAAAAGGGAACCCATTATCCTCCATTACTCACACAATTTGAGCCTTATATATCATTCAAGAACTAATAAAAAAATTACTGGATTTATTATCTTAATCCTAGATCCCTAGTTCTTCTCCTAAGATAAATATTTCAAGGCCTAAGGTGTAAGCCAAATTGGTCTCTCAAAGAAGAGGTATAAATATTAACCAACCTATTTCAATTTTATTTCTTATTAAAACTTTTATAAACTTATTTTATCCATAAAAATGATTAATATAGAATAATAAATATACTAATATGTTATTATTATTATGTAACAATCATTTCCCACCTCTTCTCCATCAAATTGGAAGTGAAAGTATTGCTCGTGTGTGTAGGTGGACTATTGTGTCCACGTGGGCGATATGATTCATTTTCCAACACCATAATTAATGGTTAGTTATTATGATAGATTTAGAATATAAATATATATATTCTATTTAATATATAAAAATTATTCTTTAACGGTGAATTATTATTTATCTTTTTTTTCATTCCATCCACCAAAAAGTGGAAAACATCACTCGTGCATACGCATATACTACCGTCTCCATGAAATGATGCAATTCATTTTTCATCACCACTTTATATGAATGGTTAAAAAAGTTTCTATAATTATTAAATAATATAATTATGAAATTATTAATATTCTTGATATTATTGAATCATTATCAAAGTGGAAGGATCATAAAAGTTGAACTGAAACTTTCATGAAAAATGAAACAGTTAACACCTATAAATGATGATTTTAATAAATAATTATTAATTAATGGTTGTTGAAATGTAATAAGTGGACCATATATGGAATTTTAGTTATTATATTTTGTTTTTATAGAATTGTGATAAATTATAATTAATTATATTGGAGTTTAGAGTGCTTACGAAGCAATTAAGACTCGAGGTAAGGGTTTTTCGTTTCAATTTTATTTTGTTGAGAACTTTTTGATATTATGAACCTATTTATGTTTATGAGGTGTATATAATGATACTTTTACATGTTATTTAATTTATCCTTCTTAATTCATGGGTTTTAAATTTCAAATTCAAATAATTTTATCAAAGTGGGTCTGATTTTAAAGTTACCAAAGTAGTAAGGGTTTATCATCTCAAATTATCTTCTTTGGGACGTAGGTCATGTTATACACCTATATTATTTTATGAGGATATTATAATTAATTTTTTTTTATTTTTTATCATGAATATGTTTTTGTTAATGGTATTTTATTTTTCAGTTTAAGTCATTTATTTCATGGGGGTTATGATTCAAAAGTTACCAATGTGGTAATGGTTTTATGTTACAATATAATTTTTTATAGGGATTCTTTATGTTTAAATTGTAGATTATGAATTTTTATGATATATTTATACAAAATATTATGTTATTTCTTTTACTTTGGTTATTTCTAGGAAATAAATTTTTCCTTTCATTTTCTCCACTTTTTGTACTCAGAAGTCTGAACAAATGTTTTTAAGAAAAACTAATTTTACTTTCTCTTTGGTTGGGAATATTTTTCTTCCATGTCCAAATTTTCTTTAAAATGTTTTCATGAATGTTTTTGATATTATAAAAAGAATTATTAAATTCATTTTTAACCATATTTGAATTTCTATAATTTTTTATAGGAATTATCTTGTAATTATCCAACCAAGGTACTTTTAACTTTTTACTGAAAATGTGAAAGGAATATTTGTTTTAACATAACTGCATGAAAAAAATTTCCAAGCATCATGAATTCTATTTAATTTGAATCTTACTTTTAAAATTTCCATGTTTATTTTTGAAGAAATTATTTTCCTTAATATTTTTTTGAAATTTATAGATTTTAAATATGTGATTTAAAAATGAAAAGGATATTTTCCTTAAGAAATGTTCCATTCGTATTTTAAAGTTATTTTAATCTATAAAAGAAATCCTTTAATATTTATTATGATTTATTGATAACATGATAATATACTAGTATATGTATCCTTTATATGTATACTTTATGACTATGAGGATGAAATATTAATAAATAGTGTTTTATTTTCCATGGGTTAATCTTTGATGTAATGATAAATTATTTTATGATACTATGGAAAACATATGAATGGATTATGATTATTTGATAGGTGTATCTATTAAAGAACACTAATAAATTGGGTAAATATTAAATTTTTGTAAGCTAAAATAATATATAAGAGTTTATCCCAAGATCAAAATATGGTACACGAGAGGTTATCCCTTTCCCAAAATAGGGTACACAAGAGGTTATCCCAAACTTGAAGAAGGTACATGGGTGGTTTTCCCAATAATAAAATGTGATAAATGTCATGGTGGGTTAAATTGATATAATATTTCAATTATTATGATTATTACACAATTTATTCAACTCCTTTATGACATGATCTTATGAAAATGTTATTATCTCATTGATAATGTTCTTTTATTCTTTTATGATTCATCTATTATGAATTTCTATGAATTTTTTCATGCATCAGGATTATATGCATTGTTGGGTATGAGTTTCAAATGCTAAGCTCATGTTCTCATACACTTATTCTCATTATATGATTATATATGATCACTGATTGATATCTCCATTGTTTACCCTTACTGAGCATATGAGATATCTCACTATTATGATTCCTTTTCTATTGAATATGAATAATGGTTTTATGTATTATATGTCTAAGAAGGGTTCTAGTTGTAAATAACTAAGTGAGATATGATTTAGGTATTTTATTTTAAATTTTCTTATGTATAAAATTTTACAAAGATATTAATCCTTTATGGTTCTTACATGGATCATAATGATATGTAATGAATATTCATATAATAAGATATAATATTTTTGTATGTAAAGTTTGAGAAGATATAGTTGGTATCAGAAAAAGTTTTAGTTTTTTTGGAAAATAGGATGAGAAAACTTTAGTGATAATAATTAGGATAAACTTAAGTATATAATAAGATCTTAACTTATAGTAAATAAAGGAGTGTGATTTTCATAAAAATACATCCCTTTATAGATACTAGAAAGTGGATAAATCTATGACATAGATTCACCGATGGGTAACAACTCTGAATGGTGTAAATTGGGTATTAATTTTATCATCATCGGTGCGTGATGAGTGGTCCTAAGACTACACACATATCTAGAAAATCCTAGGGGATATGATTTCCTTAATTAAAATTTTCTTTACAATACATTATGAAATATTTAAATAAATGACACAAATAGATAATATATGTTAAAACTAAGGTGTCATATATTGAAAATAAGGTTCCATGATTAAGACATACAATGAATTATTTTTCATGATTGATCACTCTAATTAATGATGCTTTTATGGTCTTGATAACTATTTTTGTTTTAGTAATGGATTTAATATACAATGATGAAGTCGAGTTTATTATAGGTATGCTAAAATATTTAATTCTTATAAATTATAAAATGTATCATGGAAAGTTAATTCATATTCTCAATGATTAGATTTTGAATTGGAAATAAAAAATTCTAATGGTATAATGATCACATATCAAGTCTATGATTCTTATATGATTGAAGTTTATAGGAATTTTATTCCTAGAAATATTTTTATTATACATCTATTTGAATTTAATGTGATTTTGGGTATTCATTAACTTTATTTATATAAATACTATATCAATTACTATGGAAGGAAAGTCGCATTTGATATACCAAACCAACCTTTTATTTCTTATCGGTGTGAGGATAAATATTAACTTCCAATGGAAATTACACTTATTTAATGGATATTGGTTCCTATTAAAAGGGGGTATTTTTCTAAGGTTTTTGGGGAGAAAATCATCATCTAAGATATTCTTATTATGTGGGAGTTTGTTTATGAATTTATATAATATTTTATTAGTGTTATTATAAATTGTGAAGTTGATTTTTTAATATAACCCATACTTGGAACCACACATATTTCAAGTAATAAGTATATAATGACCCCAATTGAGTTCTATGAATTAAATAAGAAACTCTAGAAGAATATTAATAAAGGATTCATTCAGGAAAGTGAGTCACAATGGGGTGTACCTATTCTTTTTATTAAGAATAAAGATGGCCTAATGTGAATCTACATTGGTTATTTGGAACTTAATAATATAATGATCAATAATAAGTATCATATACCCCATAATAATGATTTTTCCAATCAATGATTAGGAGATAAATTTTTCTCATAGAATAATCTTCAATTTGGATACTATTAGTTGAGAGAAAAAAGTGAATAAATACCCAAAAAAACCTTCTATTTGAGGTATGGATCAGTTTGTAGTGGTATTTATAGGTGATATTATTATATATTTAAATGTAAATGAAGAACATGAATATCATTTGTTCTTATATATTCTAAGAGAAAGTAAGAGAATGAATATAACTTGAAAATTTTACTTAAGACCTTAAGGAAAGAGAATATGTATGTAAAATTTTCCAAGTGTGAATTTTGAATATAGAATGTTTCATTTTTGGGTCATATAATCTCAAGTGAGGGAATATCAGTGGATCCATGAAAGATAAAAGTTATTGAACATTTCCCCAAAACAACCACTATGACTAAAATATATAGTTCTCTTGAATTAGATAGATACTTTCGATGATTTGTAAAGGATTTCTCATGGACATCTAATTCACTCACCAAGATAACATATATTGGATTCAAGTTCCTTTTTTCTAATGAATGTAAATAAAATATCATGGAATTAAGGAGAAGGTTGGAAAGTGCACTTATTCTCACACTATATTATAGTGGATAAGGGTTTTCTATTTATAGTGAGGAATCCAAGAAGGTGTGGGGATGTGCTCTTATATAGAATGATATAGTCATATCTTATTCCTTAAACCAATTTAAGGTTCATGAGCCAAATTACATGACTCATGATTTGGAGTTAGCAGATTTAATCTTTTCATTAAAGATATAAGGGAAATATCTTTATTGAGAAAAGTGTGACATATATACTGATCATAACTATGTGAAGTATATATTCACCCATAAATAGTTTAATATGCACTAGAGAAAATGTTTGAAGTTTATTAAATATTATAAAAACTTAATACATCGCCACAATGGGAAATTAAACAAGTTGGATGATGTTTTGATTTGAAAGGATAATGCTAGGTTATCTCTGATGAGGATCACACAAGATCCAATATTTATGGATTTTCAAATGATGGAACATGAAATCTCAAAGGAAGAGGAGGATTATTATCTTTATAAAATTAGAGTTCAACCATCCATCAATGTGAAGATTAAAGTGGAACCAAAGGTGGATGTAGGGTTGAAAAAGTGGTTGGTAAATGTTTTTATATTTTACCATAATTATTATGGAATGATTATTTTTATGAAATAAGATGTGGCCCATAAATACTGCACTTGAAGAAGGATATATTGGAATAATCTCATAGTTCATCATTATATATTCATCATTGAAGTGAGAATATGTATAGAGATCTAAAAGAGTATTTATGATGGGACAACATTAAGAGAGATATTGTAGAGTATTTATATCGGTGCTCAGTATGTCAGAAAGTTAAGGCATAGAGACAGAATTCTAAGGGAATGATATAACCATTACCCATACTCTAATTTAAATGATAAAATATCACTATGTATTTTACCATCATACTCCCTAAAACATCCAAAGTCCATGATTCTATTTTGGTTTTAGTTGATCACCTTACGAAGTCAATAGACTTCATTACTATTAGAGAAGATTTATCCCTTGAACATATTTCTAGGATAAATATTAGGTAAGTTTTAAGGTTTCATATATTACCAAATTCTACTGCCTTTGATCGAGATATGAGGTTTTCCTCTATATTCTGGAGAATTCATCAACAAGATCTAGATACAGAGTTTTGTTTTATTGATTCCTATAATCCTAAAATTTATGGTTAGTTTGAGAGAACCATTCAAACCTTGGAGGATATGTTGAGATCATGGTCTATGTATTTTAATTGTTTTTGGTATTTACACCTTCCTCTCACTAAATTATCTTATAATAAACAACTCTTACTCGAGCATTCAGATGGCTCATTATGAATCCATATATAAAAATAATTGTAAAAATATAACATTCTAGGGTAAATTTGGATAAATTAATATATTGGGACCTAATATAATTATTTAAATGGATTATAAGGTTATATTGATTCAATAACACATCACAGAAGCTCATAATTGATAGAAGAGTTATGCAGAAATCGTCAATGATATATAGAATTCAAGGTTTATGGGAAGGTATTATTATGAATTAGTATATGGAAAAATTTTATGATAATTATAACTAATAGAAATCTTATCCCTAGTTATATTGGCCACTTTGATATTCTTGATGAAGCAGAGACTATATCTTATCTCTTGATTCTTCCACCGAACCAATATCAAGTTCACAATGTATTTCATATATCTATTTTGAGTATGTATATAACTAATCATTCACATGTGTTGAACTCAAAGGTTATACAAATATAAAATGATATTTCCTATAATGAAATACTAGTATAAATCTTGGATCATAGAGATATATTTATATGGAATGAGACTACTTATGTGGTTAAAGTTATTTGGAGGAATGAGAAATTATAGGAAGCTACATGGGAACCTGAGGATGTGATGAAGCAGAGATATCCTCATTTTTTGGGTCATAGTGAAGTAATTTAAAGATTGAAATTAATTTTAAGGGGGTATAATGTAACGCCCTATGATTTTATATGCATTTCCTTTGAAATAAACTTTAAGTATTCCATAGATTTCTTTATATTCCATCACTAGTCTATTTGAACCATGGTAGAATAATCCTTTATAACCAAAATGTTAAAGTGGATGGTATGAATAATAATTAAAAAATTATTAAAAATATTTTTAAAGGTTTTATATAATTCCAATTTATTGATTAATTCATAATAAATAAGTACTCAATTTTCAGTAAAGTCATTTTTTCAGTTCAATAATATGTTTTCGGTAAAAATGGTTTTTAAATAATTTTGTGTGTAGATATTATAATTAATTTATATTTTTTTGAAATTTTATTTCATGGAATTATTAAAATTTTTAAATCATTATATTCATATTATCTTAGGGAAAATTATTAGAATTTTTCAAAAAGATTAATTTTACAGTGAATAGTGAAAAACATGTTTTCTTTAAAACTATCAATTATTTTTGTTAGTCCAAGTAATTTAAAATAAAAATTTTGTTCTTAATATGTTATTAAAGTAACATAATTTTTCTTTAATTATAAATAATCTAATTAATTACATAGGAATAATTTGTATCTTTTATTTTGGAATAAGTCCATTTTTGGAATTAAAAACACATTTTTTTAAAAACTATTTTCAAGTGCACAATCTGATTCTATCTTAATAAATTAAATTAATATATTTTTATTAATATTTTTAATTTAATTTATATATTATATATTCAATGAAATATTTTAATATTCATTTTATTGTTTTACAAGAAAATTAATGGAAATAACTTTAGTTTTATGCTTAAAAATGTATTTTTTAAATGAGTTTTAATTGCGTTTTATAAGCTTATTTAAAATTAAATCCCACCAATTATATAAATTTAATATAATTAAATGCATGTAATTTTTTATTATAATAATTAATATATTTTAATAGGTTTAACTTAATATTTTTTCATAATGTATAGTAAAAATAGTAAAATTTTGTGACCACAAACATGGTTAAAACGAGTTTACCGGGGGTTAAACCTAGAGATATCAAGGAATGCAACATAAAATTTTATAATTTTTATTTTTTGAAGATATTTCAACATTATTATATCCTAAATTTTAAATCACATCCATTTAGACCCACTTTCACATGAAGTGAGCTTATATTATTGAAATCTTTTAAGCAATTCCATATGTGTCCCACCCTTCACTTATAAAGGGGCACCTCTTCTCCTCCCTTAATCACAAAATTAGAGAATTAATTCTAAAAAAATCCCTTCTAAAAAAATAAATTCATTACCTTCATAATAGATCCCATTGTCTTATCATAATACAATTCTTTTAAAGTTTAAGGTGTGAGCCAAATGATATCTCTCAAAGAAGAGGTATAAATCTTAACCAAGATCTTTCAATTTTATTTCTTCTTAAACCTTCTATAGAACTATTGTATTAATTAAAATATTATGAATAAAATATCATAAATATAATTATATTTCATTATTATGATGGAAAAACTATTTCCCACCTCTTCTCTATCAAATGGGAAGTGACAGTGTCACTCATGCATACATGTGGACTACTGCCTCTACACAGAGATATGATTCATTTTCCATCCCCATCATTAATTATTGGTTATTATAAGGGATTTAGTGTATATATATAATATTTGTTATATTATAATGATTTTTAAAGGTAAATTATTATTTACATTTTTTCATTCCATCCATCGAAAAGTGGAAAACATCTTGCATGCATTTGTACAGACCATCATCTTAATGAAGTGATGTAATTCATTTTTCATCATTGATTTATATGAATGACTATAAAACTTTATCTAATGATAAAATATTATCCTAATTTCATGATTTATATTCTTAATAATATATAACTATGATCAATGTTCAAGGATCATAACCTCTAAAACAAAAATTTTATGGAAAAAAACGTGTAACACCTATAAAAAATGGTTTTAATAAAGAATTATTAATAAATGGGTGTTGAAATGTTATAAGTAGAAAATATAAGGTATTAAAGATATGAAAATTATTATGGTATATAATTATAGTACATTTCAATTTATTTTACTATATTTTATAGCACTTTCTAAGTAAGATAGATTTGAGGTAAGGGTTCTTCATCTCAATTTTATTTCATTAATATATGTTTGGTTTTATGCCCCAATTTATGTTAATGAGGTATATATAAAAATAATTTGAGATTTTATATCATGTATAAATATGAATTATTTGTATTTAAAGTTAAAATTCCAATTATTTTATCTAATGGGATTTGATTCGAATGTTACCAAGGTAGTAAGGGTTTATCATCTTAAGTTGTCTTCTTTGGAAAATATGTTATGTTATACACCTAAATTATTTTATCAAGTGTATATAATGCACATTTTATTTCTTATATCAAGTTATAATTATTTCAATGATTATTAATTTTTCATTTTAATTCATTTCTTTCAGGGGGTTATGATTCAAAAGTAACAAAATGGGTGAGGGTTTTATGTTACACTCTCGATTTTTACCAAGATTGTTTTTTCATAAATTTATGATGTTGATATTATAAAATATTTTCCTACATAATATTATGTATTTTATTCTACTTTTTTATTTTTGTAGAATATATATTTTCATTTAATTTTCCTCCCTTTAATTACTCAAGTGACTGAAATAATATTTTTAAGAAAAAATTACTTTATTTCATCATTAGTTGGGAAATTTTTCTTCCATGATCATATTTTATTTAAAATATTTTATATAATGTTTTTAATTTTATTTAAAGGTTTATTAAATTCATTTCCCCTATTTTAAACTTTCTATGAAAATGTTTAAAAGGAATACTCTTATCTTTTTTCGAATGGAGTACTTTTAACTTTTTAATGAAAATGTGAAAAGAATATTTGTTTTAAAATACCCCAAATGAATGGATTTTTCCACCATAATAACTTATCTTTTCTTTGAAATTAATTTACAAGTATCCACAGTTATTTTCAATAAAAATATTTTCTTTAATATTCTTGAAATTTTTATATTTAAGATAATTGATTTCAAAATAAAATGAGTATTTTCCTCAAGAAATTTTTTGGTGATATATTAATGGTATCATCATATATAACTACATATTTTTATGTTTCATATGATTTAATAGTAATTGGATCTAATGTTAATATCTTTATTATTTTTTTGGATGGTTTATAATTATGATGATTAAATATTGATGTTTTTTTCATTTCCACATGTTAATAATTTCTATAAAGATAGATGTTTTAATGATCATCTATAATACATATGAATGGATTATGATTATGTGATGGATGGGTCCATTATAGACCTCCAATTGATTGGGTAATGAAAAAAGTTTTGTGATGTCAAAGGGTGTATAGTAGGCAATCCCAATCCTAAAAAATGGTACATTAGATTTTATCCCAAACCCAAAATATGGTATACTTGTGGTTATCCCAAGATTGAGGTAGGTACATGGGTGGTTATCTCAATCCTAACATGTGATGAATGTCTTGGTGGGTACCCTTGAAATAATATTTCTATAATTATGATTATTCCACACTATATTCCACTCTTTTATAACAAGATCTTATGTTAATGTTATACTCTCATGAGTCATTTTTTTTATTCCCTAATGATTCATGTTTTATAATATGCCAAGATTTTTACCATGCCTCATGATTATATAGTGTTTTGGGTATGAATTTAAAATATTAATCTCATTTTTTCATATTATTATTCTCATGATATTCTTATAATGATCATTGATTAATATCTCCCTTGTTTACCCTTATTGAGAATTTGAGCTCACCCTTACTAATGTTTCCCTTTCCCCAAGATATGAAGAATGGTTTTAAGTATGATATTTCCAATATGGGTTCTTGTTATGAAGAAATAAATGGGCGATGATGTATATCATTTAAATACCAATTTTTTATGTATCCAAGTTTCCAAAGACACTAAATCTTTATAATTATAGAATGGATCATAATGATATGTAATTAATATTCATCTAATAATATTTAATATTTATATTTTTAATGTTTGGGTCTCTATAGAATTTTTCTTCTAGTAGCATAGTCTTAGATATTTTATGCATGCTCATCTTGTGTTTTTTTATTTCTGATGATTTTCATTTAGCATCTATTTTATATCTTTTAAAATTTTCATGCACACCCACTTGACCACTGTAGCACTTAGATTGTCTGCATGAGGGGGGAATCCTATCAGGTTGTTGGAATCACTCCTTACCCACATACAAAACCTTGGTTTTTATGTACAATGGTAGAATTTATTTTTTTTAGTTTTAAGTATCAAGTTCAAGTTGGACACATGTTTAGGTTATAATAGGGTATTTGGAGTCTAGGAATTTTTTAGGAGATACATTGTGGGTAGGCCTAGAGGGCACTAAAACCAATTTATTTGAGTTTTACTATATATTTATTAGATATAGTGAATTTTGTAAATTTATTTAGTTGATTCTTGAGATATATATGTTTTTATTTCAAATATTTTATGGATGTTTCATCATATAAAATGTTTTACTATTTAATATTATGGAATGAATGGTACCCCCAACTAGTTGATAAATTATATATTTCCATGGGATTATAACTATGTGTAAACAGTGATCATGAAAATAAGTGGAATATATCAGTGGGAACACCTTTCTTGTGGAAAAATTCTTACCCGTACCACCACAAGAAAAACAAATTCTGTATGGGAAGGGCATAAGAAAGTCCATATATCCATTGGCACCCCTGGGTTTCTAACTATAGTTGAACATATCTCCAAGTGCTGGTGGAATACGTGGCTATATGGTCTATATGAAAACCCTATAGGCACGAGTTCTTACACCCATGGATATATGGTAGGTGATTTCCATAAGAAACATTTTCCCATGTATACAAGGGATATAAAACCGTGGGGGTAGTTTCCTACGACAATATCCTTATACACCCAAAAAAAATTGCAATTAATTTAATAATGATAATAAAATATATTTCAAAATTATTTTATATTTATATTAGAATGTAATTGAGATGTGTTGTAGTGTAATGGTATTGTGGGTTAAGTAATCTGTGTTAAATGAGAATTCAAAACCCATAAGGTGAATTTTTTTCAGGCCCATATCTATAGGTGGATCTATGTGGAACACCCTATAATCATGAGATATAGAAATAGTCATGGACCATGGTCATATCCTATGAGGCTATAAAAATGTCAATAGCATCTAAGGGTGTTCTGATCATGGATATTTCCCATTGACACTATCATGGCTTGTGTTTATAACTTATTTTCCAGTAGTTCCTCTTGGTTAATTGTTTTATCTCCACAATTTTTTGGTATATTTTTCATAAAAATATGTTATGTAAAATTTTTGGAAGATTATAGGATAACCCTTTATAATTTTTATCAAGGGTAGAGTCTCTTCATGACTATTCTAGGCCCTGACTACTAGTTGATAATGTTTAGCATATGGAGGGGCTTTCCTAAGGTCATGTAGTGCCACTAACTTGTGTATTATTAAGAAAAATAGGTTGGGTTGTTAAATAAATTCTATTCATATCATTATGCCTGAAAATATTGATGATTGTTTATTTGGATTTTCATATAAATGATTCTTAAATGGTGTGGATTCATTATCCTTATTACTCTGAACGATGATAAACCTTAAGTTGGTTTCAAATGATAACTTCAGTTAATTGTTCCTATCATGTTGAATTTCTCAAGATTCTTCTCGATGAAGAGAATACTAATGGTAGGTAGATTGTAATGAACCACATTTTTGGGTCATTATTTTGTATTTATATAAATTTTTTAGATGTAGATTTTATGGACTCTTAAGGGTGATAAAGAATTGAGGTTATGGGATGAAATGAACATAAATTTTTAACTCATATTCTCTTTAAATCTAACTCTTTTTGTCGCTATCTTGATTTGAGGAGAGTTTTCAAGTTTTGGAGGGAAATTAGAAAAAAGAAGTGAAGGGGAGAGTTGTAGTAAGTGCACCAGGTTCTTAGTGGTATTATATCATGTGCTTGATAGGGTTATGGTGGAATTTTTGGCTTCCATTAAGGGCATCTATTACTTGAGGTCCTTATACCGGATCCATAAAATAAAACTAATATAAAACCATTAAAAGTTTATTTTATACATTTAAAACTCTAAATTATAACCCTAAAATATATTCCTTTAGGTTTTTTTCTATTATTATACTCCTTTAAATCCACTCTTTTATCCTTCCTCATCCCAATGAGTTCCATTTTATAATATTTTTAACGCCATGACCTGACTCAATATATAGTAATTGGAATGGAGAACAACATGACCTCTAGCATGCCTCACTGTATACTAGAAGATTCCATCTAGAAACAAGGTTCTAAGGTGATAATATGTGGAGATTATACCTTCTGGTACAAAAAACAAAAATTCATTGTTGAAAGAACATACAATAAGTCATCACAATATTTAATAGAACAAAAGAAAACACTACATTTAAGATAACTGAAAGAATAAAATATAATACATTTAAAAACAAAATGAACTGTATAAAATATCAGATTAGTATGATAGACTCTAAAAAGTTATACCACATGTATATTGTTAGTCTTATTATTAGAATCCTTCTTCTAAATAAGTACTAAATCCATCAGATAGGCCTAACTTCAGATGCTTCCTACTTTCATTGAACACAGAGGATATAGTTCTCAAAAATAGGTGTCCAAATCATAGTGTCAACTATAGTGGTTTCAGGTGTTGACTGATCGTGGCGCCAATTTTAGAGGATCTTCTCTTTTGTATGATTTCTTATGATGGTGTTGATATTGAGGGGATGAAAAATCATTTCTTAGAGTCTTAAAAAGAGTACACTATTCATTAAATTATCCAGTTGAGGTAGTGATCACCCTTGATTAAGTGATTCTAGGATCACAAGGATCACATCCACGAGGAGTTCACTCCCTGAAAATCATTTTGATAAGGAACTAGGATTAATAGACGATGACTATTATATAGGTGTGGTTCAGTTGACTTATACTATGTCTGTGATTATAGTGAATTACTTAATCTAAATCTTCTATTATCTAGTTATTTGGAGTTGGCATTTTATTTTTATCAGTCTTTTTTACCTCTCTAGTAAATTTTTCATTTCCTTTGGATTAAGAATTTGTCTAAACCGCTTTAATCATTATATTAGTTTATTTTTAATTACTTATGTTCATTGAACAATCCTTTGGATAATCTTCTATTATATTATATTATAGTTTGATATGTTTTAGGTATGGTTGAATGGTTGTGTTTCCTAGATTCCTGATTCTAGATTCATCTCTGGGTAGAACTATGCTTATCCTAAAACTTCTAGTTCATTGTTCTTCATCATAGATCCATAGGTTGGTCTCTCTTGTAGAAATTTGTTTGAATAAAAAAGTGGTATCATATCTTGGTTTGAAATTATAAAGGGGTGCTCTGAAAACAATTTTTAGAAAGCATGAGGTAATTTTTCTATACCCTCTATAAATTTAGTGGTATTTTTTCTTTATTTATAATGTTATGTTTTATGAGAGCAAGTTAATCCTAGAAAATTTTGATGGCATGGAATTTTTATTTTAGAATATGTAAGTAAAAGACTTATTGGTAAACAAGGACATTTATTATCCACTTCATGGTATGAATCTATATAAAATATCAAATATCAAATGGGGAAGTATTTATTAGAATACACTTATAGTTTTCTGGATGATGTTGGCTCAAAATGTGACCTTAAATAGATAGGATTTTGGAATAACTGTAGAGTTAATTTCCAAGCTTACCAACATGTATGAGAAGTCCTCCATAATGAACAAAGTGTTCATCTCACAGTGAATTTTCAGAATAAAGATAGTAGAAGTAAGGTTGGTGGTAAATCATATGAATTAATTCAAAATAATATTGGGTCAATTGGAGTTCATTGTAGTGATGTTTTCTAAAGTTTTATTGGCATTGATTCTTCTATTATCACTTTTGGAATCATAGGATGTGATGAGGACCATAGTGAGAAACCACAAAAGAACAAATTACTTGGTCTTAAAATTAGATTCATGTTATGATATTTAATTAAGATATCTAGAGGAAGGGAAACTAATAAAATTTTATAAGTGTATTAAATTTCATTGAAGATAATGGATGCTCTACCTAGAGGAGTCAGAAGAGAAGGTGAAGAAATATAAGAGAGAAAAATTGTGGGAAGTTGGATATCCCTTGTGACTCTGTAAGTTGGAACTATAGAAAATAAGGTATAACTATGAAATTATTTCCTTGATATGTGGGTATAGTTTTTGTAGTTTAATTCTAAATCATCTATAAATATTTATGTTGATGGGGATGATGTCCCTTTGGTTCTATGTATCAAAATTTTATTGGAGTTTTGGATCCTTGGCCCCATTTATTCATTTCACTAAACTCATGATTGTGTATTCATGTGTATTTATGTGTCTAGAATCATTGGAATGTTTTAAATTGTTGATAGATAGGTTATTAATGTTATTGGTAAAGGATATGTGAGTGTGGAAATGAAAAATTAATGTCTTATATATTTTCAAGGTGTCTGAAATATCTGAGGACTATAGAAGAATATTATTTCTAATGGTCAATTTGATGATGTAAGGGTTTCCATCATATTTGTGGATGATTTATGGAAAATAACCTGATGTTATTTGGTGGTGGAATATAATGTGAAAGAGGGGTCATTAAACCCAATTAGTTTTCTAAAAGGTATCATTCATAGTGAATCAAAAATGTTTGGAACATATTTTGGATCTATAAATTTATGGAACAACCACCTTGTTCACATTAGCAAGGAAAGTCTATTAGAATTGGTTGAAAAATGATTATAAAATATTTATTTAATGGAGGTTATAACATGAGAGGGTTTCAATAAAAGTAATTATTGTAATATGTCATTAAATATGGCTGAGACAAAATATATTAATAGAAATATCAAGGTGGTTCAGATAGATATATGGAGACCAACACCAGTTTGATATCATGAGGTTTAATTGTATTAAATTACCTTCATCGAGGATTCCATATGAAAAGTGTGGATGTTTTTTCAAAAAAAAAGTATAAGGTCTTCCAAACTTTCATTAGATGGAGATAGATGTTGGAAGATAGGACCAAAATGAAGTTGAAATTATTTTATTCTGATAATGGATTTGAGTATAGAGGAAGTGATTTCTATACATTCTATTGGATAAATAGATTCCAGATAGAGATGACTATTCCTGGGACATATGATCATAATAATGTTGTATAATGAATGATTCACATGCTAAATTAGAGATATAGTATCATGAGGTTATGTTTTGTTTTCTTGAAGAAATTTTGGATTGAATAAGTTAACTTTGCATCTCATCCCATGAATAGTATCACATTGTACTGATGGCCTAAAAACTTATGCAGGAACTATGGTCTAACTAGAAGGTGGAATTTACTTACATGAGAGTTTTAATTTGTGTCACATATGCCCAATTTTATTTCCAGGATAGGAGAAATATAGATTCTAAAACTCAAATATGTTTACCAATGGGATATGAAAATGAATGATTTTGTTTCAGATACTATGGTAACATTCAATAGAAGGATATCAGATTTTAGAAAATTATATTCAATGTAGAAATACTTTTGAAGGATTAAACCTTGCTGGAAGCTAATCTTGGGAATAATGAACTATTGGATCATGTCGAGGTTGATTGGAGTATAGGTTGGGTAGTTTCGGCCTATTTAGGGAGCATGAAATATAGATTCTGAGAGGTGAAACCTTATTCTAGAACCATGGATGTTGATTAGGTTCTAGATGCACCAAGGCCTGATGTACTGTAAATCTCAAGGATAGTTTAATATCAGGGAATAATTTTGAAAGAATGATGTTTCAAATGAGAACAAACTTTGAGGGTGGAGTGATCTACTGAGGTTAGAAGGATAGTGTAAATTTTTTCTTCCTAAATTCACTTTATACTTCATACAGATAGTGAGAAACTGAAGACCTTATGTAAGGTGAGAAGTTTGAGTTACTGATTATAGTGGGTATTAGTAATAAGGGAACAATTTGATTACTCACATGTTTTTAATAAATGGGAGTTAAATAATATTTTGGAAGGAAATAGGGAACTTCAGAACAAGTGGGTTTATCATATAAAGGAGGAAGATGATGGAAAATTTTGTTATAAGGAATGACTGGTTGTAAAGGGTTTATAATAATCAAAAGGAGTGGATTTTAGTGATATTTTATCTCATGTTATGAAAAACACAATGATACAAATGTTTCATATCATGGTTTCCATGGAAGGTTTGTATCTTGAACCACCTGATCTCAATAAAATACTCCTTTATGGAAATTTGGAGGAAGAAATCTAAATGGAAAAACAAAAATGTATCATATTAGGATAGAATGAATTCTTGTTGCACAAGCTCCAGAGAAGTCTATATGGGACAAAGTAGGCACCAAGTTAGTGGAATAATGAGTTTTATAGCTTCATAACAGAATAAGTGTTCTTATAGAGAACTAAAAAATAATTTATATTGCCACAAGGTGTATGGAGATTATAGATTTTTTATATTTCTTCTCAATGTTTATAACTTACTCTTGGATAGACCTATGATGGAAAGGCTAGAAGAGCTTAATTTTGAGTTGTTCAGATGTTTCTAGATAAAATATATTGATTCTACTATGTGGATGTTGAGGATGAGGATCAGAAGAGACTTGAGTTTTATAACACTATTCATTTCTCAACCAGAGTATATCTAAATGTTACTTGAACTATTTAGTATGAGTGAATTGAATATTTTGAGTACTACCCTTGTTTCGCACTTCAATATTTCAAAGGAGAAGATACGTCAAATTGATGAGGAGTTAGAGTACATGGTGAAATCACTACATGCATCAGGTTTAGGAATCATGTTGTACACCATGGTGTGTACTAGGATTGATATCACTAAGGTAGTGGGTGTGATTAACAAATTCAAAGAAAATATGAAAAAGGTTCATTGAGAGGAAATCAAGTGGATACTCCTATTTATCAAAGGTATAATGGATCTTGATATATGTTTAGAAAAGATGATCCATTTCATGGATTTATATATGTTTAATTTGGAAGAGATATTAATCTAGATAATACCTCCATTTGCTTCAATTTTACTTTCAAAGGCACTAATATGAGTTGGATGTCAAGGATAAAACCATTAGTTGCACTATCAACCACTACATTTGAGTACATTATGATAAATAATACATGGAATGAGTTGTTGTTCTTGGTTTTACAAAGTAAATCATAAGATTTAAAGAGTTATATGTGTAATATTTTGATAGATAGAGCATGGTCCAATTAGAAAAGAATATAATATTTCACTCTTAGATAATGAATATTTAACTAAAATACCACATCATTTTGAATATTGGGGTGGATGAGGTGCTAGATCCACATATTGTTGATGAGAATCAAAATATAATGGATAGGAAAACTAATGTTATATATCAATAAATTTTAAATATATGTTGTGATTTAGTGGGGTATGGATAAATTAGAGGTCTTAGGATCTAGAATACATCGATAGACTAGAATATGTGATCTATATAATAGATTTATAGAGGATGGTGTATGTGACCCATCATGATTAGTGATAGAGCCATAAAATGATTCTAAAGTGGGAGATCGTTTGATTTGATATGAGAATATATTTTCCATATAAGTCAAAAAGTTATCATAAAGGTGAAACTTTTAATTATTTATACTTTTACCAGATGTAGAGATGGTAGTTTTTAAAACTATGTTTCTAGAACATAGCAGAAATGATAGTGTATTCAAGTGATGAATGATATTGGTGATGATGCTGGAGGATATTCTTTTCTAGAAGTTGGAAAAGAGGCTAATAATTCTAAGGAGACTCAAAGGTATTTTGATAGTGCCTATTAGAGTCATGTCAGCAAAAGGATGGAAAACCAAAGCTTAATCAAGCTAGCTTAGGGATTGTATTTTTATTTCTAGACAATGTAGATTTTTCCTACTCTTTCTCACTATCTAAAGGATGTAAAAATAACAAGGAAGAAGAACAATCCCTCATCATTGGCTTGGAATCAGCCCTAAAGTTGTAGAGATCCTACCTAAATATCAAAGAGGATTCATAACTAGCGATAAAGAAGATCAATGGTGAATATTCCATCAAAAAGAAATAATTGAACCCTCTAACTGTCAATGTTAGAAAAATAATGGTAGGGTTCCCTTTTGAGCCAACATTGCATCTTGTTCTCTGATCACATAATGCTTACATTGACGCATTGGAAAACATAGACATCATCATAGTTGTCCCTGATTAAGATGAAGTAATCTTTCATATGACAAATCAAAGAATGGTATCGTCGATCACCATGTGTGATATTAAAGAAATCAATCAGTTCAGCACCACCCTAGAGCATGATGAACTGGTATCCACCTCTGGATGGATGGAGCCCATAATCAGTTATCTACAGAATGGAGTTATACTGAAAAATTGAGATGGGAGGGAACATATTTGGAGCCCTAAAGTAAATTATTCCATGTAGAGCTTCCCCAGTGAATAGAGGGCTTTTTATAAGCATGACTTTGATGGAATTTTCCACAGAATCATAACAAAAGGAGAGATTATCATCATCATATAAAAAGTCCATTCGGGTTCCTACATCGCCCATCAGTCTGGGACCAGGCTCTTCCACCAAATTAAGATGTTTGGATATTACTAGAAAGCCATGATACATTACTGTGTGGAGTTAACCAAGAAAAATCATACATTTAAAATCCATGAAAACTTCCTGCAGCATCCCCCAAAATTGCTTCATATAGCTAAATATTACTGGGCATTTTCTATTTAGGGAATGGATGTTGTGGGGACATATCCCCCAACCACAACTATGCAGTTTAAATACATACTTACTGCTTCCAACTTCCTTTCCAAATGAGATGAGGAAACACCCCTAAAAGAAGTTAGGATGAATAAAATCATCAAATTTGTATAGTCCCATATAATCACTAGGTTCAGGGTCCCTCCCACAATATTTATGGAGAACAACACTAACTTCTATCTTATGGAGTTTAAGAACTGTACCAGGAGTATATTATTGAATCTAATCACTCATCTTGATATTGTGCAAGAAAAAATGGATAGATAGGGGCCTTAAATAATACCCTATCAAATATACTTCATAAGATAGTGAATAAGGATAATAAATCCTAGCAAGACAAGATCCTCCATGCTTTATGGTCCAACCATACCACCATGTGAACTTTTACATAGGAAAAACCATATTCATTGGAGTATGTGACTGAGGAAGTGTTATGCATAGAGGTCTAACTTCCTTCACTTCGAAGATCCATTTATAGATAGCTCTCAGATGGTGATAAATCAAAAAAGTGGCTGGATAAATTGAAGATGCTCGATGAGAACAAGTTACATACATTGCACAACCTTGATGTCCAAAAAAATAGAACAATCATTTAAAAAAATTTCACCTCTATTCATTATTCTAATTATAACTAGTATTGGATCTCATAACCCCAATGATACTAGGAATGAAGCCTCCAAATATGGAAGCTAAATTAGAAGGTCCTTATATCATACATAAGGTCTATCATAATGGAGCCTACTCATTGGACAAAATGTATGGGGAGTGTGTTACACCCCCCCCCCCCACATAAATGAGAAATTTATCAAGAAATAATTTTCATAGTTATCATAAAGCACCTATCGTCTTGGTTGTATGACATTAAACTACACTAGTTCATCCTGGTTGTATGATATTAAACTACACCGGTTCATCCTAGTTGTATAATGTTAAAAGACACCAATTTATCTTGGTTGTATGATGTTAAACTACACCATTTCATCCTATTTGTATGACATTAAACTACACCAGTTCTTCCTGGTTGTATAATGTTAAAATAAACTATTTCTCCCAGATTGTATGATGTTAAACTACACTAGTTCATGCCAGTTGTATGATGTTAAACTACACAAGTTCTTTATGGTTGTATGATGATAAACTACACTAGTTCATACTGATTACATGATGTTAAACTTTACAAGTTCATCCAGATTTCATGACGTTAAACTCTATAAGATCATCTTGGTAGTGAGATGATAAACTGTGTATCACCTCAAGTCCTAACAGAAATACTTTGAACTACACCATGTCTCACATATTGACCAAATGACGTTAAACTGTATAGATATGTTCTGACCACATGACACTAAACTGTATGGAATAATTCCTTACTACATGACATTAAACTTCATAGAAAACAACATCTCACTAACAAATCACTGCACAAAATCTAGATTTGTGTGGAGGATGAATGAAATACCCCATCCCCATATGAGAGTTAGTTCCACATGGGGAATCTCTTCAACCAATAACTATTTGATGATTTATTCCTATCATAACAGGATATGTAGTGATGATCGAACCTATAGTCTTAGGCCCAACCACAACCTTCCTTTTATTTCACATCAGGTGATTCATGTCCTTATTGTAAGACATTAAACTACACAGCTAATTTCCTATCAGCACGACATTAAACCTCATGGGTTTCCAAAACTATGTACATCTTGATTATTATTTTAAATGAGATACTTAGGGACTCCTCGATCCTATATCTTAGTCTAGCCACCACATGATACAAAATACCCAAGTCCTATCCATAATTTCCTCTGCAGAGTGAGAGAAACCCTTTCTATTCCTTGTTTCTCACATCGAGAATATATCACATGAGTATAGGAAATTCAATAAGGGATTCCCTACACAAAAAAAGGATATAAGCTCACTACAGGTTCATCATGGTCCTAAATTAAAGACCATAAAATCCATACCATGAGTTCTCACCACATGACGTTAAAATGTACGGTTGATGTCCCTTTCATGACATAAAACTGTACATCCATGTGGACCTCACCTGATGGGACCACCATTATTAGTGTTAGTATCCTACCACACCTCTATTCTAGAACTAAATATGTATTAATTCTCATTTTCAATGAAATTTTCAGGGATGCATCGATCATATATATTTGTCCAACCACCAAATGGTACAAAATTCCCCCTCTCTGCATATAGGCTAAACTTGAATAGGAGGGTCCTTCCTGAAGAACTAAAATTTTCTTCATTCCTATTACCATAAGATACATTGTAAGGCCCAGATATCCATATTTGGGTCCATCCAAAATTTCCATTTTCACATCATGAATCCCACTTCCTAACCGCATGATGTTATACTAGACTATTCCTAAATAACTATGTGTGGATTGATCCCTGTCATCACAAGATAGGTAGTAAAATTTGAATCTCCAATCCTGGGCCCATCTACAACAATCAATGGAAACAATTCCCACCTTCGTATATGGGTCACACCTACATGCATAATTTCTCATTCAAGAACAACATGTGGCTTGATTATTTTCATCATAGGATATGTAGTGATGACCAAGTCTCTAATCCTAGTCCTAGTTTCAACAAATGATAAAAAAAGTCACCCCAACCATAGAGGGACTAATTCACACAAGCTCATTTTCCTACATATAATTTAGATCTATGTCTGACTTGTTTCTACACACAATATATCATGAAATATTTTTTCACATCCATTACCATGCCCCTACTTCATGATGATAAACTAAAATGAAAAACATCATAGTTTCATGACATTAAAACTGGACAAAAAAATTTCCCTACTGCATGATGATAAACTGCAAGGAAAAATGTCCCGGTTGAATGACCTTAAAACTTAACAACAACAAAATCCTTACCAAATGATGATAAACTACACAAAAAACATCCTAACTTTATGAAATTAAACTGCACTGATAACATCTTCAGTACATGAAATCTAAATATACATATCATCACCCATGGTCCATACTTTATCAAAGGACCAAAAGAGCATTACCCTGGCTATACAGAGTATGGGGTGCTTCCATCATCTTTTAAAGCACCAAAATCCATAAATAATACTTCATGCCTCGAGTACCTTAGGTTGAAAAAACCTTCCATGGACCTTTGAAAAGATACCCAGCTCCAAGGGACCTTTTTTTTACTATGCATGTATTCTTATGCCCCTGAATATGTGTCTATGGTCATCAACTAAATGAATCACTCTATAAAAAGGGATTTCTGACCCTTGTGAGCCCTGACATCACCTAGAAGAACTCAACATGTCAGTGTGATATGAAGTACTCTCGATATGATTGTCCCATATCATTTCTCATGACCTAAGAACCTTGATACATGATTTACAACATTTTCATCCCCCTATGAAAGGGATATTGGTGTATAATAATTAGGCTCTTGTGTATCATTCCCCATATTTGGTCTATGTGCATCATGACCTTAAACCGCCTACACTATTGGTCAAAGCTATACAACCTTAAACTCTAGCCTTGGTAAAAATTGTAAGACCTTAAACTACTAGTGAAAGAGACACAAAACTTGTCAGGTTGAGAGACCGTAAAATTAGCATGAGCAAAATTCAAGTCTTCACTTGCTAAACTCTTCATCTCCAAATTTTAAGTGGGAATTAGGGAAAAAATAAATAAGTCATAAATCTCATAGGGAAAACATTGTATCCCTAGTAAATGAAAACGTATGATCGTTGGACCCCCTAATTGAGGAAAAATATAGAGTAATTATTTTTCACATCTCCTCACTACGATAATATGTTCTCTAAGTGGTGAAACAATTTTCTAGGTGCTCGAACCCTTCTTGGATATTAAACTTTCCATAAATCACACTTCAGGATTTGGCTGCCTCAGATCACCATAAACATTTCATGGACCTTGGAAATGATACCCTAATTTTAGGGACCATTTTCATGAATATGCATGTATGCCTATGGATCTTGCATATGAACCTATATTTGTCAACCAAATGCATTACTCTGCAAAAAAAAATCCATCGTTGTGAGCCCTGACATCACTGTGGCGGAACTGAACACCTCAGTGTGATCTAAACTACTCCTAGTATGATTTTCCCATATAATCCTCCTAACCCAAGAACTTTAGAACACGACTTACCATATTCTTACCAAACTATCTGAGTGGATTCAACATCCTCAATGGTACATCACTCTATTTTTTTACCCTTTCTCAAGGCTAAAATGTGACACCCTATTTACAAACCTTTGATGGCCCACACCTCATGATTTGAAACCACAGGGCATGGGGTTCGGGTTTTATCAAGAGATGAGCTACCCTAGTTTGATAGAAACCTTCTTGGATATCTTTCCTCCCATACCCAACCTCATTATCTTGACGTTTGAGTCTTCATAAATCTTCCATTTCCTTCAGAAAGGAGTAGATATAATCTTTTCTTGACCATAATAATAACACATAAGCGCCTTAAACCACCAACTAAAGGCATATTCTTTCTAGAAATGAGATTCAATCATTGTGAGTCCTTTAAACACCTTGGTGGAACCTGACATCTCAAAGTGTTATGGGTCATCCCCAACATGTCTTCCCCATCTCATATTCACAAACTCAAAGTTTTGGGTTATGATTTACATCATCCATACTCCAACAATCTAGGAATACCTAACATCCCCAGTATTTTTCCGTCAATTGATATTACTCCCATAAACATTCCATGACCCTTTGAAAATAGTAGAGGTACCCATATTTTGCATTGTTATCAAAACATAAAGTCTTCAACCTACCAAACAGTGGCATCTCCTCTTTGTAGGAAAGGAGCTCTGATCATCATGAGCCTCAGAAACACCACAACATAAACCAACACCCCCGAGTGTTTTGGGTCATTCTTGGAATGTCTACACTATATTTCATGATCATCTATCAAGTATGAGCTAAAATAACCTAAAATAAAGAAATTTAAGGTCTGAGATAAAAGACCCTAAAACTATAATAGTAGAAGGTCCAAGATAAAGAACACTTAACTATAATGATAGAAGGTCTAAGATAAAAGACCATAAAATAAAGTAATATGGGGTCTGAGATAAAATACCCTAAACTACTGTGATGGAAGGTCTGAGATAAAATACCCCAAACTAATGAAAAATAAGATCCAATCTAAAAACCCCTAAAACTAGAGAAATAGAAGGTCTGAGAAAAAAAACCTAAACTTTAGAAATATAAGATTTGAGCTAAAATAAACTAAACTACTGTAATATAAGGTTTGATCTAAAAGACCACAAAATAAAAAAAATAGAAGGTTCAAGTGAAAAGACCCTAAAACTATAGAAATATAAGGTCCGAGAGAAAAGAAACTAAATAACAAAAATAGAAGGTCAGAGTTAAAATACCCTAAATTAAAATAATAGAAGGTCTGAAATAAAAGAAACTAAAATATAGAAATAGAAGGTACGGGCTAAAAGACCCTAAACTACAACAATAGAAGGCCCAAGATAAAATACCCTAAACTATAATAATAGAAGTCTCGACCTAAAAGTCTCATAACAACAATAATAAAATGTCCAAGCTAAAAGAACCTAAACCACAGAAATGGAAGTTATGAGTTAAAAGTCCTTAAATATATACCAATAGAAGGTCCGAGTTAAATAAACCTAAAATATAAAAATATACGGTCTGATATAAAAGTCCCTTAACTATAGAAAATAAAAATTCTAGTCTATAGGAATGGGATCATCACCAGAAATACCAAACCCATAAAGGGGTAAGAATTCTAAAAGTGGATAGATTATGAATTATAATAGCATAATCTTTATCAGACTCAGTTTAATTGACCCAATGTCTGATGATAAGTAGGATCTACGCTCTCCACTATAGAATCACGATGGGCTATCACTACATTTTCATCCTTCTTCAAAGGCTTGCAAGAAGATCAACATGAACTGGAAGCCATCTGAATAAAGTTAAGTGGATTATGTCCGATAGATAAAATAAAACATGTCAAAGAAAAGGAATAAACTTGAAGCATCATGCACATCGCGTGAATCAATAAAGGAACTCACAAATGTTCTATAGGGATCTAAAATCACCTACCTCCCCATGGTCTTGTGGGTTGTATAACCCTTCAGGGCATCACACAATCGCATTCCCCTCGAAGACTCATAATATCATGACCCTGACATAGTCAAGTGAGCTACATGATAGTCAAAAGATCATGCGATTGAGCCATAAGATCATAGGGAATCCTCAAGATAATCTCATCCTCATGGAAAAAGTTCAAAAAATTACTAAAGTATAGTTCTTAGTTGGTTTGAGTGGTTGCCTAAAAAAGAGATTTTAAGGAATTGTTCTTGTAAAAATGGCTCATGATAGGGTTTCGTGATCGGGTCTTGTGGCATGGTCTAGCGACAAGGGAACACGACAGAGGCAAGAGGATATCACTCTAAATAAATAGGAAACTAGTGAATTATGAAACTCTCTTATCCCCTATATATAGGAAATTATTCAGAATACCAAGCATCATCTAGAATACCAAACATTTCCCAAGACACTGGTTTATGAAAACACTAAAGACCCAAGAGGGCATTTACTTTCTTCAGAATTGAGCCCTTTTCCCCAAAGGAATCACTGTTGAGGGTGGGGAAGGATTTGTTGATGCACTAAAAATGAGAATAGGAAAATTCAAAAAGGAATAAATACCTAGATATGAGTAATATTTTTCCCACAAAGAAAAGGAAGAAGAAGGTGGCCAAAGAAATGTAGATCGTGTAAACCACCAATATGCATGGGATCACTTAACCAGAAGAAGGTCATATAGATAGTCACGTGTAGTTCATATCCTTAGAAAGGCCTCATGAAGCCCCTTTCAACAATATGTTATGCTTTTGTTAAATTCATCCCAAAAAATTAATTATTGTGCGACGTCTACTAAGCAAGTATTCCATAGGTCATGTGGCTTTTCAAATGACAACTGCTTGACAACCCATCTGAAAGTCCTTTGAAAATAGGATGGAAATATCCAAAATTTATAGGCCTCTTGCGGTCATACAACTCACATAATGGATAAATTATAGGGAAAATGATTATGTTTTACAACATTAATCCAACCCAAAAACTGCCTAACCATTGTAAAATAAAAAAAGAAAATAAATAGGGAGGATGAAGGAGACTCTTGTTGTTGTAAAATTCAAGTGACGTGCCGTTGGAGATTCTACAGACACTACAAGCACCAAACGACATTCCTAGATCATCTTATGAAATCCCATCATATTTTCATACTCGTCACATGAAGGGACTATGGTATGTCTAGGAAACCACAATCTCTCCCTTTTTCTTCTTAATAACAAACATATATAATTTTCTATGAAATACACATGCATATCTACATAACCCTTTCTTGGTCACGTGATGCATCATCAAGAGGTAGGGTGATTGTCTTCAACAACTCCCAAACAACATCACAAACTCCCCAAAATTTGTAGAATAACCAAAGGAAATAAAAAAGGGGAGGAGGCAGAAGCCTCTTGTGGTCTTAAAACTCTTGTGAGACTCTAAGGCCATCTGTAACATAGTCTCAAAATACCCATTGACAAGTTATCCTAATACCATGAATACCCCTTGAGAATCCATACTTATCTCAGGGAAATTCCCAGAAAATTCACCTAATATCATTTGGAGGCCTTCTAGAGGTGCCCTAATCTCACGAAGAAACTTGGACATGTCATCCTAACAACATGAATGTACATTTTCATTTACATGTGATTCAACAAATCCCTATTAATTGGAAATAATCTAATAAAGGAGGCGTTGATGAAATAATCATGTGATCATTGAAAATTAGGTGACTTCTCTAGGGATACCTATGACATGACCTTGTGAAGATGCACAATACCCAGGCCCTCTACTGACTCCATCCTGGATGAGAGTGATATGTGCCTCACAAATAAGTGAACCACTTGGGTAACATAGACTATAAATCCCCCACCCCAGCATGAATAAAATAACCACCACTACTCGTCATATGAGAAGATTGACCTTTTACATCCAAGAACCATAGTGTATTTCTCATAGTGGTTGATCTTCCAACCGACAAGTTTCCTATCAAATAATATTCTAGTGAAAAGCGGAGCAACCAGACAACATGTGTAATCACTTAGTGTGATCACACATAGATCACTTGAAGGAATTCTATTAGGTCATGTGAAGAACATCCCATACATATGGTAGATTACACAATACAAAAAATAGACTAACACTACCAAATATATGAAATTCACAAAAAAAATCTAGAAACAAAATACTAAATGGTGGAGGACTTACCCGAAAAATATACACATTGACCCTCATGCGCTCCGCGTGAACCACCTAGGGCACGTGAAAACACCAGGACATGTCACCCATATCTCACAAAACTCCTTAGGTATACTTTTTTATCACGAAAAGTCCTCTGGACATGTTAAATAAATTCACATGGTTCCCCTTGGGCATGCCACCAAAGTATCATGAAACCCTTCAGGCTCTCCATTCAAGGCTCACGATGTTCTTAAGACATGTTTTTGGACTCATATGGCAGCACCAATTCATGTCAGTAGAGTATCGCAGTAGCACCCAGTCATTTCAGTCAGTTCTTATGATTTCCCTTGGACACACCATCTAAGATTTACAATTTCCACCAGACATGTCAGCTAGGACATGTGAAACCCTCTGATACATGTCACATTGACTCTCGTGATGCCCTTTAAGTGTGTCAGCCACCTCTCACAATGACCCCAGGGTATTTCAGTTGAATCATGTGACACCCTCTAGAAAATCCATCTATGATCATGCAATGGATTACAAGATCAACTGTCTAGGTCTCACAATGTCCTCCAGACAAGTAAAACTTTATCATACAATGACCCTTAAACATGCCATCCAGGAAACACAACATCCCTCATAAAAGCCAATTGGACCATGGAATTATCTTTAGGAATAATTGAAATATAACAATGAATTTCCATAAATTCTCTAAAATTTTTAAATAGAAAATCAATCCATTTTATGTAGGTAGTCAAGCTGGATAGGTAGAAAAATAGGCTTGGTAAATAAGGGAATCTGAGGTCTTGATAATTTTTCCACCCTCAGCGCGTAAACCCCAACCAAAGGGCAATGTCAGTAGGTAATACCCAATAATGAAAAATATGAGGACTTTGATTACTTTCATAACTGGTATATTTAGGACACCTATCAGAGGCCTGATCACTATATTAATCATCTAAAGGGTTGTCTTAGTACCCAAGTTCCATGACCATAAGAAGTGAGGCTAATCATTTTCCATCCCTTGTTTCTCAAACCGATAATAGTTCACATGGTCTTATGGAGTTTTAATAATCATATCATTTGAATCATAAGCCTCTATAAAGTAAAGGGAAACATTAGAGTGCAATCCTTGATCATTGGCATAATATGGTATGTCCCGCATATAAGGAAACATCAGTGTGTAAGCCCCAAAAAAATAAGGGAATCTTTAGAGTGTAAGTCTCGATCAACGACATAATATTACATGTACCACATAAAGGAAAACGTCAGTGTGTAATGAGAAATATTATTCCTAAAAATAACCAGGATATATAGGAATCCTTCCTAAGGTCTGAGCTCAAATAAGAATCCAATTTGATGTATGCTCCATGTCTCTAATATTTAAACCATTGGGACCCAATTATTCCCATGGGTTATTCACTCTACCCCATCCCTCAATAGACAGAGAAATAAAATAAACTAGGATGAATATGATTCCTACCATAACCAAGATATATAGGATGCCTCCCCAAAGCTCAATCTCTACATTAACATCCAAGGGTTATCTTAGTACACATTTCTGACATCTATATGAAATAACATTGTTCACTTACTATCTCGTTTTTCTCAAACCAAGCATAGATCCGGCTGGATTAAGGATCCGCAATGACCAAATCATTGGAATCTTAAATCTCACCTGCAAGGAAAATCTCTATATGCAATCCCGATAAGTTTCATGATATAAATATCCCTTATATAAATGAATCTAACTCTGGTCCATTACCAAGGGAATTATAGAACTATAATTACTTTAATTACATTCATAAAAAGCATAGGTAGGATGAATCCTAGAGACTCAATCTCAAATATTTGATGCCACAGTGACTGCCCATTTTTCATCTCTATATGAAATTAAATTACACGGTTTTAACAAACTATGTGGGTTTTGATTACTAAAATAACCATGATACATAGGATGCCTCATAATGGATCAATCCCATCCTTAGAATATTAAGCGCCTCCCAATGTGGTATAAAATTCTAAAGTTCATGAGTATATAGATTCAGAATATAAACGACAATTCATTACTGGGAAACAGATGAAGGACCTTAGATACATACAGATGAATTCAATAAAGAGATTCACCTTTATTTTGTATATATAAGAGACTTAACCTATAATTTTTTGTTAGAGTAACCGATCCCATATCAGGATTAAGAAGAGATTCTTAAACATGTATTAAGTCTACAAGAGAGTCTTAGAGTATGAAACAATTCCCCCTTAAAGGGTGCGATGAGCCCTAACTCCCATCCTCTCGACCAATGCGAGTCCTTGGGAATCGTTGGGTTTGAAACCCCAATTGACCACCTACCTTTGATAATTATGTCTTTACCTAGTTATGGATGAGGGATCTATTGGTATTTTCTATTAATAATGGTAATGGTGACCGAATGTTGGTGATTTTTCAAGAAATGAACCCCCACAATCAGCCATCGGGATGAACCGAATCCACTTCGAATGGGGTTCTAAGTTATATCTTATCTGTCAAAATAATTGATATAAAATTAATTAATTTTTTTAGATAGTGTATTAAATAAAATATTTTAACATTCATATAATAGTTTTTACTTATAAAGGAATGTATGTAAACTCATATTTTTCCTTAAAAAATCATTTTTATAAAAATAGTTTTTATTGCATTTTACAAACTTATTTTAAAATGAATTTCATCGACTTATAGAAATTGAATATTTTAAAATGGATTCCATATCTAGAATCATCATAATTAATATAAATTAACAAATCCACCTTAATTTTTTGTTACAATGAATAATAGAAATAATAAAAAATGCATTATTATGGTTAAGATTAAAATTAGCTTACTGATGAGGGGGGTAACCTAAGAGATAAGGTATAAAATATCACAAAAAACTTTTTTAAATATGATTGGTTGGTGTTAATTTAAAATTATACTTCTTATATTGAAAATTTTATCATTTTAGATCTACTTGACTTGACTAATACAGTATTATATTTTAATATTTTAAAACATTCCAAGTGTGTCCTATTAATTCCTTATAAAAGGATACTGTCAATCCCCTATTACACACACTTTTTGATCCTTATATATTGGAAAATACATCCCCTAATCCATTAAAAAAAATACCTCTTCAGATCACTGAGTTCATATTTTTATCAGAATACAATCCTTTCAAGGCATAAAGTGTAAGCCAAAGAAGGGTTTTCAATGAAGAGAGAATTTGAGTGCATAAGAAGCAAGATCAAGCTTGTGGTTATGAAGAAAGGTTTCAAGTAGGGTTTTCAATGAAGTGTAATATATGAGAATATATTTTTGGGAGATGTTGAAGATATTTCATGAAATAAGATGATATATGTATTTAGTCTCCAAATACTCTAAACCTTTATGGTTCTATGGTGTGTTTTGTAATGTGATATATTGAATATTCATCTCAAATGATGTAATATATATGTATCAAATTATAAATTTACCATAGTTGGTATCAAATAAGAGTTAAATTAATATTTATAGGTTACTTTTTGAAATATTTATAAAACACCTAGGGGATAAGTCCAAGTATATCATACCATCCTGAAGCTTTCGTAAAGTAGATATTGTATGGTTTTCCTAGAAAATAAATCCCTCTCTAGAAACTAGAAAGTGGATGCAGATTTGTAATAGAAGAACCTACATATAATAAATTTTAAAGGGGTATATTGAGTATTAATTCAATCATCACCGGTGTATGATGAGTGGGAATAATAATGTAAACCTATCTAGACACTCTCGATGGATATGCTTGGGTAAATTCAAATTTTCATTATGAACAATTATGAAGGATTTGACTAGATGATGACTATGAATAACCTAGGTTAAACCTAATGTTTCATATATTTCAAATAATATTTCATGATTTATAAATCCTATGAATGATTTTTCATGATTACATGATTACTTACTATGATTATTATTTCTCACACTGCTTTTTAGGCTTGTTCAATTTCTATACCCATGAGTAATCATGTTACCACTAAATGTGATGGTCAATGAAATGACCATCCTCATGAGAAACCAAATGAAATGGTATCTAGGATATAAAATCATATATTTATTATCACCCAACAATCTCAAGTTATAAATGGTAACATGAATCATTCTAAACTTATAAATGGATAAAAGAATTACAAAATCATGATTGAGTCTTTTATATGGAAATTTACACCTTCCTTCAGTAGTTCATCTCATATAATATGTTTTGAAAAATGGATCAGTACTACTGAAAAGATGTTTTCTATTCTCAAGTGTTTGGAACAAGAAAACTTTATTCTAGAAGTATATCATTTAGAAGGAAGAGTAGATCAATGGTGGACTCTTATCAAGAATACAAGGAAAGAGGAGGAAATTGACACCATGACATGGGAAGAGTATATGAATCCATTTTTCAGTAAGTAAACTCCCTAAAATATCACACAAAGACAGGAAGGGATTTTCTATAACAAAAGTCGAAGGATGATGATTCCCATAGTTCATATGAGAAAACATTTACCAGACTTGCAAGGTGTGGTCTAGTTTTATCATCAATCATGAAATAAAAGTTTATTGATTATTTACTATATTAAGACTAAATCTCTAAAATTAATTAGTTATAAGATACTTATATATCAATTAATAAGTTTTTCTATATTCTCTCAAGCTAGAATTGGGAATTGGAGACTCTCAATGTTCTCATGGTTTTGGGGAAAGAAAGAGAAATATTGAATTTTTAGGCAATTAATATACTAAAACCCATGAAAGAATGAAAATAAATTTTACTCCAAGTCAGAATTGTGGAATGAAGCATGGAATAAATTTCCTTATTGGGTATGGTATATTTTTTAACTTTGAAAAAATAAGGTTGTCGAGAAAAAGAATACTGAAGTAATGTAAAGAGGCCAATCAATGAATAGAATGTTGAAAAATCTCAACTGAATGTTCGAACCACACTCCACTGATATTATTTCAAGGATTATGGAAACTACACGAATCAGTGCATGAATATTATGGTTAATGGTTACAATTAGTGTCAATAAATTCTTAATTCCATAAATAAAGGGAAATATCATATGATCACAACTACTAAAGTGGGTCATGAGAATGAAGTGGGGAAAGGTACACATACCGTCCACTCTAGAATTGAAAATATTTAATTTGAATCTAGCACTATCTAATATTTTATATCTAAAGAATTTAATAAGGGTATAATATCACCACCTAAATGACTAGATGTTGAGTTTGCATTATAAAAACCTAATGGTATGATGATATCATCTAAAGCGTATATATTATCTGTAATAAAAGTTTGTGGGAATTTAATTCTTGAAAATCTTGTGATTCTCGCTCTAGTTGAATTTATGTTATTTTAGACATGAATTAGATCTATTTATATAGATCCCAAATCAATTTTTGAAGAAAGGAAGTCAAATTTGATATATTGAATCATCCAATGATTTCCATTTTATGTGAGGATGAATATGAACTTCTAATGGAAGTTACTTATATTGTATGAGTATTATTACCTATTAATGATGGATATTTATCTGAAATGGTTAAGGATAAAATCAACATAAAATCTATTCCTATTGTTTGAGAATATGCAGATGTATTTCTTGACGACTTTTTTATTCTTCCCCCCAAATCATGAAGTTGTGTTTTTAATATAAGCCATACCTAGTTCTACAACTATATCAAATACTCCATATAGAATGGCATAGATTGAGTTATAGTAATTGGAAAAGTAAATATAGATGAATCCTGATAAGGGATTCATATGCCCCAGTACATCACCATAGGCTGAAACTATTATTATTATTAAGAAGAATATTAGGATAATGAATTTTTCATTGATTATCAAAAACATAACAAGATAACTACCAAGAAAAAGTATCACATTACCCATATTGATGACTTGTTTGATCAACTTCATGGAGCTCAATACTTTTCCAAGATTAACAGTCATTATGGATATCATCAATTAAGTGTTGATAAGGAAGATATATGCCAGACATCCTTCCATATGAGGTATAGTCATTATTAATTGATAGTGATTCCATTTGGTATTATCAATAACCCATCTATCTTAATGGATTTAATGCATAAAGACTTTATACATTGCCTTGATGTGTTTGTGGAAGTTTTAATAGATAATATTCTTATATTTTAAAAGTTAAAGAAAGATCATGGAGGTCATTTTATGATTGTGCTAAATACTCTGATAAATGATAAGTTGTATTCTAAATTTAAAAAGTGAGAATTGTAGGTTTTAGGCATAGCGGAAGCATGCGATGGGTGGTTCCCAACATTACATTTTTTCCATAATCGATGATCAGTCCAAGATCTATATGTCGATGAACACCATGATCCAAGAAATTGAATCAAAGAAATAGAAAATTGATAATTACGCTAGAACTAGAGAGAGGATCATCACATATTATATATAATTAATTTAATTAAATAAAGAATTACCTTAAAGGAATTATTTCTTTGTTGATGGATCTAGTGATATATATGTGGTGCATCATCATTGTGTTGTAGAAACCAAGTGAATATTTAATCTTGTGGTGATCCTCACATGTTCCATGAATCTCCAGACATCGTTGAAAGAATCTTATGGTACTAGCACAATAGATCCTTGTGCTTACATCGTCTACCTTTGATCTCTTTGAGAACCACTTCCAAAGAACTATTCTTGATCCTATGGAGGAGGATTACTCTGATTCTTCAGAGCATTCTTTGAGAAGGGAGATCTATAGGCTTGAGAGGACTCTCCAAATCCGTTGTATACAACTAAGAAAAATGAATTGGTTCTCTTGATAAAATAACATAATTGGGTATTTGTATTGGTAGGGTTAAAATAAAATAATTTCAAAATTGACCTTAATTATTTATTTAATCCCAGAAAAATCCCATTACAAATAATAATATTGTTATTATCATTTCTCGATATGTTCTTAACTTACGAATTAAAATTAAATATTATTTAATTAAATAATTTTCAATTATTTATCATTAGACCAATAAACTCAGTCTTCCATTCCCCCATAATATTTATCGGGCCTTAAATAATGTCTATTTATTTATTAAATAAATATCACTTCATTATTCACCAATAAATAAATAAATATTATATCCACTAAATTGAAAATAAATATTTATTAAATATTCCACTCGCATTATATTCTCTCGAATAACTAGTGATGGAATAAAAATGATCAATCATACATGGATAATTATTAAACCATTATCGGGAAGAATATTTATTCAACTTGTTAAATAATAAATAATAATATATTATTAAACTTAGATTCTAGATACACTTAGTGTGTGTCCCTCAAGGCCTTTTTCTCAATGGCATTTGGCGAAGCAGACTAAAGTCAAAGGTTAGCATCTAGAAAAATGTCAATGCACCCATAGAGAAAGAATTTAATGTTGAAAAGACATGTTACATCATATAAAAGTTTACTATGTAATATAATCCCTTTATCATGATATATTTAATCAAGTGGGTTTCATGTTAGTGTCGTGAACCTATGTGCTCAATTTCTCTAGATTTGACTTTTTGGAAATTGAAATTTCCTATAGAAAACAATGACCATGGATTTATTTAGACTATATAATTTCCATAAAAGGGCCTAAGATATAAAATTTCGTTTATGAACAGAAGGGATAAATCCATTCTCGCATTATTTGTTAATGTAGTATTACTCGTGATACACCCAACATATCCTACCTCACCGTGAACATATGTTGTCACAGTTTTCATCAATACATCTATGTGCATGACTCATAACGCTCTTAATAATAATATTAAATTCTAAGGACCAATACACTTGTATATAGATAGGAATATCCAATGAAACATATAAATGTGGATTTTCTACTGGAGAGTCTTGTTCTCATAACATCCTACTAGATATTAATAGGGGTGTATACCATGATAAGGTGCCTCAAAGTCATACAAGTCTCTACCCCTAATATTCTATATCATTTGTGTCCATCAAATGATATCATACGACTATAGAACATATATTCAATAATAGTGTCATATAACTTCTAGGTTCTCATCATAGTGGGGAACTACTATGACCTTTGAGTATGACAACTAATCTTCAGAAATTATCACATATTATGTCATGTAGAAGAACAATCATGATGTGATAATTAGTTTAATTAATATTAAAAACCATGAATACAAGCTATCATAAAGTACATAGAAGTTGGTTATAGGGAACCAAATCCAACATACACCCACTTTCAATAGAGGAAAATGATAATAACTTTTAGTCTTCTATATTTCACATGATGATCATGCTTCTGATGAGATAGGTCTTTATTCAAGGGGTCTGCAATGTTCTCTTCTATGGGTACTCTTCTTACTACAACATCCCCCCTATGATATAAATACCTCAAGATTTGATACTTTCGGAGTATATTCTTTTTCCATTGGTGTGACCTTGGCTCTTTTGAAATAGTTACTGCTTTAGTATTATCATAATACAATGTGATTGGATCTTTAATGCTAGGTATGACTTCATTCACTAGTAAAAAAATTCAGAATCCAAAAAGATTCACTACGGAAAAAAAGGCATTTAGCAGCGGTTTTTTTTTCGTTTCGCGGCGGTTTAAACCGCCGCTAAATTGATTGGCGGCGGTTTTCAAAAACCGCCGCTAAATCGTGCGTCGGGAAACTATTCACGGCGGTTTTCAAAACCGTCGCAGAACGTTTCGCGGCGGTTTTTTAGCGGCGGTTTTTTATTTTTTTTATTTTATATATATATTTATTTATTTATTTCGTATTTATTTTATCCAAAAAGATTCACTACGGCAAAAAAGGCATTTAGCGGCAGTTTTTTTTTCGTTTCGCGGCGGTTTAAACCGCCGCTAAATTGATTGGCGGCGGTTTTCAAAAACCGCCGCTAAATCGTGCGTCGGGAAACTATTCACGGCGGTTTTCAAAACCGTCGCAGAACGTTTCGCGGCGGTTTTTTAGCGGCGGTTTTTTATTTTTTTTATTTTATATATATATTTATTTATTTATTTCGTATTTATTTTATTTATTTATTTTTCGTATTTATTTATTTATTTTATTTATTTATTTTATTTATTTATTTTATTTATTTTATTTATTTATTTTATTTATTTATTTATTTTATTTATTTATTTTATTTTATTTATTTATTTTATTTATTTATTTATTTATTTATTTTATTTATTTATTTATTTTATTTATTTTATTTATTTATTTTATTTATTTTATTTATTTATTTTATTTATTTTAATTATTTATTTATTTTATTTATTTTATTTATTTTATTTATTTTATTTATTTTATTTATTTTATTTATTTTATTTATTTTATTTATATTATTTATTTATTTTTCGTATTTATTTATTTATTTATTTATTTTTCGTATTTATTTATTTTATATATTTTATTTCGTATTTATTTTATTTATTTATTTTATTTATTTAATTTCATATTTATTTTTTATTTTTTTTTATTTCGTATTTATTATTTATTTATTTATTTATTTCATATTATTTTATTTACTTTATTTATCCATGCATGCACATACCATGCCCATGCAATATAAAGAAATTCTGCGTTTGGTGAGATTTGAACCACTAACCTCTTGCATATTTTTCAAAGACTTTACCACTCCAGCAAGCTCGTCATGTGGTTAATAAATAGAATTTAATATACTTATATATATTAATTGAAAAAACAAATAATACATAAATAATAGATATAAACTCGATAATAATAAATAATAAATAATCAATAAGGAATAAGGAATAATAAATAATAAATAATAAATAATAAATAATAAATAATAAATAATAAATAATAAATAATAAATAATAGATATAAATAATAAATAATAAATAATAAATAATAAATAATAGATATAAATAATAAATAATCAATAATCAATAATCAATAATCAATAATCAATAATCAATAATCAATAATCAATAATCAATAATCAATAATCAATAATCAATAATCAATAATCAATAATAAATAATCAATAATGAATAATAAATAATAAATAATAAATAATAAATAATAAATAATAAATAATAAATAAATAAATATAAATAATAAATAATAAATGATAAATAATAAATAATAAATAATAAATAATAAATAAATATAAATAATAAATAATAAATAAATATAAATAATAAATAATAAATAAATATAAATAATAAATAATAAATAATAAATAATAAATAATAAATAAATATAAATAATATATAATAAATAATAAATAAATATAAATAATAAATAATAAATAATAAATAAGGAATAAGGAATAATAAATAATAAATATTAAATAATAAATAATAAATAATAAATAATAAATAATAAATAAATATAAATAATAAATAATAAATAATAAATAAATATAAATAATAAATAATAAATATATATAAATAATAAATATATATAAATAATAAATAAATATAAATATTAAATATTAAATATTAAATATTAAATAATAAATAATAAATAATAACTAATAAATAATAACTAATAAATAAATATAAATATTAAATATTAAATATTAAATATTAAATAATAAATAATAAATAATCAATAATCAATAATCAATAATCAATAATCAATAATCAATAATCGATAATGAATAATGAATAATAAATAATAAATAATAAATAATAAATAATAAATAATAAATAATAAATAATAAATAATAAATAATAAATAATAAGTAATCAATAATCAATAAATATAAATAATAAATAAATATAAATAATAAATAATAAATAATAAATAATAAATAATAAATAATAAATAATAAATAATAACTAATAAATAATAACTAATAAATAATAACAAATAAATAAATATAAATAATAAATAATAAATAAATATAAATAATAAATAATAACTAATAAATAAATATAAATAATAAATAATAAATAATAAATAAATATAAATAATAAATAATAAATAATAAATAATAAATAATAAATAAATATAAATAATAAATAATAAATAATAAATAAATATAAATGATAAATCAATATAAATAATAAATAATAAATAATAAATAATAAATAATAAATAAATATAAATAATAAATAATAAATAAGAAATAATAAATAATAACTAATAACTAATAAATAAATATAAATAATAAATAATAAATAATAAATAAACATAATAAATAATAAATGTAAATAATAGATAATAAATAATTAATAATAAATAACCAGTTACAAATAAGATAATAAATAAATTAAAGTATATTATAAATAATAAATAATAAATAATAAAGGAAACACATGAAAAAGTGTGAAAAGACGTGATAAGGGATGAAAAATCATGAAAACGCATGAAAAAGGATGCAGAAGCATATGAAGAATGAGGCATTAGAAAGAATGAGAACGCATGAAAACTCGTGACAACTCTGGAAAACTCCTTAATAATTCAACATAATCATCATAATAACCCACAAAAAACCATTGATAAAGATAACAAGTCATGGAAACCCAAATAAACAGTAATAAATGGAGCTACCGTTAAAACCCGTCAAAACGGTCATAAAGAGACAAAAACATTGGACTCACATTAACGGAGATAACTTATGATCCGAGAGTCCGTTTTAGATCCGTGACCTGTCAAATCAAAGATCCTGAAACGATCTTCGACCTGAAAGGTGAAAGTGTCTGAATGGACAGGCGGATCGGAAGTTATGACCATTTAAAAAAAAGCTGATGGGGAACGGTTGCTAGAAACGAGGCATTGAAAAATATAACAAACCTGATACCCACTAAAAAGGCCATAACATATGATCTAGGAGTGCATGTGGGCACCGCGACCAGTCAAACTGAAGCTCATGGAACGAGCTATGATTTGGCAGGTGGAGGAGGCCGAACTGACACGCGGATCGAAAGTTAGGTCTGTTTGAAGACAAGTTTGACGGGACACTGGTGACGGAAACGAGGTTTTAGAGGCCTTCAGAGGGGTTTTTGGGGTCAAAGAACATGACAGAAGTTAACTTCTGTCGATCTTGTGCATAGATATTTTCGCTGGCTTCGATTTGATATGTGGTAGAGCCCAAACGGACACTCGGAGAGAAAGTTATGGTCGTTTGAAGTTGGTGAACTTTTTTTAACTTTCTTATAACTCTAATATCTTCCGCACCTTAGACCGTCTCACAGTTTTGATTATATGTGCCTCTAGATCTCTTCATGAGCTTCGATTTGACTGGTCGTGGCACTTCAACGGACGCCCGGATCAAAAGTTATGGTCATTTTAGTGATTTCGGGGTTTCTCGTGTTTTTTTATTTTTTCATTTCATTTCGCGGCGGTTTTACTGAAACCGCCGCTATTTCGCTGCGGTTTTTTAAAAAACTGCCACTAATCATCGAATAAAATTAAAAAAAAATAAAAATAAAAATAAAAAAATAAAAAAAATAATAATATTTTTTTTTTGTCGTTTAGCGGCGGTTTTTTCGCGGCGGTTTTTAAAACTATCGCTAAACGGCGGTTTTCTTGTAGTGATTCCTTGGATACATCATAAGCCGCTATATAATCGAACTCTATTATAGAATTAAGGAAAAATTTCTACTTTCAATTCTTCCATAGCATAGCTCCATCGTTGATATAGAAAACATATACTGATTGTGACTTTAGATCATTCTGATTTATCTAAAAAATAGCATCAGTATAACCCCTGATGATTAGATCCTCTTCTCCTCTATACACTAAGAACATATCCTTAGTTATTCTCATATACTTAAGGATAGCCTTAACAGAAGACCAATGATGTTCTCCTAGATCTGCATGATATCTACCTACCATGATTAGTGCATAGGAAACATCAAGTCTAGTACATAGCATGGAATATATTATTGATCCTATGGTTGAAGCATATGTGATCCCACTCATTCTATATTTCTCATTTTCTGTCTGAGGAAATATTTTCTTAGAAAGATATAAACCATGTGATAGCAGAACCAATCCCCTCTTGGATTTTTCTATACTAAATATCTCGAGTATCTGGTCAACATATGTACTTTGACTTAGTCAAAGTATCCTATTGGATCTATCATGAATGATCTTGATATCTTGAATATAGATTTCTTCAACTAATTCCTTCATGGAGAAACACTTGTTTAACTAGTCCTTAATTGATTGTAAGACTATTATGTCATTTCCAATAAGCAATATTCCATCAACATATACTACAAGGAAAACGAAAAATTCCCAATAAACCTATTTTAAACACATGGCTTACATTATTTATTAATGAAACAAAATTATTTTAGGGATTTATCAAATTGAATGTTCCATAACCCAGATTCTTGTGTCAATCCATAAATGGATATTTGTAACTTGATAATTATTTTGGAATCACTTGGAGTCAAAAAACCTTCTGGGTGTGACATATAGACATCTTCTTGAAGGTTCCCATTAATGAATGTAGTTTTGACACCCATCTACAAAATCTCATAGTCATAGTAAGTTTCTATATCAAGTAGAATTCTGGTGGATTTAAACATGGAAACTAGAAAAAATGATTCATTGTAGTCAATTCCTTGACACTTTTTAAACCCCTTAGCCACTTTCCTTTCTTTATAGGTATTTAATTTACCTTCCATGTCTAGATTCCTCTTTAATACCCATTTGCATCCAATAGTCTTTACGTCAACTGACACAATGACCAAAACCAAAACTTGGTTCTGATACATGGAATCCATTTCAAAATTCATGGAATCTTTCCATCTTGTAGCCTCTAATATTTATACAACATCCTTTTAGGAGAGAGGTTCATCATTGTCAAAAAATAACGAGTCACCATCTTTAGTGACTATAAAACCACATCTCTCTAGTTCTATTACCTCTCTCATGCTCCAATGCAGTACTTGTGTTTCTAGAACTACTTCTCCCATGGAAACTTATGGGATCTTCTCATGTTCCATATCTAGTTTATATTGAGCATCAATTTTATCTAAGTCAATATTTCTCCCATAATTCGTTTTGAGGATGTGATCTCTCTCAATAAATATGTCTTTTCTGACAATAATGACTTTCTTATCTAAGGGTTTGTATAGGTAGTATCCCTTTGTTTCCTTAATATAGCCTATAAAGATACACTTTGTTCCTTGGGGTGCTACTTTGTTGACCAAGAAGGACCTAAAAAATGCCTCACAACCCCATACACATGTTTGACACAAAACGTGTTTCTTTCCTCTCTATAACATAAACGGAATTCAATTTTCTGCACTAGTTGGAACTTAGTTTAATGGGTATACTGCACTTTGTAATTCATATCCCCTATAGGATAATGGAAGATCTGCATGACTCATCATTGACTATACCATGTCTAAAAAATTATGGTTCCTCCTTTCACTTACATCATTCCACTATGGTGTATAAGTTGAAGTGAGTTGAGATAGAATCCCAAAATCCCATAAAATATCGATGAACTCTTAATTGAGATATTCACCACCTCAATCCGATTAAAACTTCTTTATCTTCTTCCAAAGTTTATAATCTACTTAATTATTGAATTCCTTGAATTTCCCAAAGGAATCGGACTTATAAATCATTAAGTAGACATATCCAAATCTAATCAAGTCATCAATAAAAGTTATGAAGTAACAATATCCACCTCTAACTTCTATTGGAAATTTTCCACACACATCAGTGTTTACTGTAAGAGTTGGTGTCCTAGAACCAACTTGTTGTACTTTGATTACATGGATATTTAATTTATTTAAATATTAAACATCTTATTAAATGTTCTTCATTGTTCTGCATGACTATGATGTAATGATGTCCTAGAGTATTTGTTGTATTGATAAGGTCATGGAATTTCCACGCTATGATGAGTACCTTGAAATGCTATAAAAATATTCTTAAATATAGTTCTATAGTTGGATGACATACTATTAAGGGACGCATAGCATGCAAATTGTCAGGTGTGATTACTCATAAGTAGATGATACTTCCTCTCATGAAGTTCTCACTAGGTAATCTCCAAGACAGTAGATTATGAGAACAAACCCGCCAGTAAGAATTCTGCATGTTTTGGTGGCATTGGATATTTCTATCTAAGAGTGTGTTTAATGATCCTTAAACTTTAATATTATCATTAATATTTGTCACGACTCGCGTACTTTTATTTACTGACGAAAACCATCATGCAGACAGTTGGTGGGAATTAGGGTACATTGGGTGAGTCACGAGTGATGTGTTATTAATAGATAAGTCGAGGAAGGATTTTCCCTTCCATTTATGAAAGTTTATATCTCGTCCCATTGATTGAAATAGTACCGTCATGCGAAATTCCATGTCCATGGTGTAATGACGAGTTTATTTTAGGTATTCAAAGAATGACGTATCCAGTATAAAGGTTGATGACACTATCATGACACCTTAATGAGATATTGAGACAAAGGGATTATATTACATAGTGAGCATTCATAGGTGGATGTCGTTGTTGTGACTTTACATTCTTTCTATTGGGTGCCTTGACCTGTTGCTAGATAGTACTCTTGGACTTTAAGAAAGCCCACATAATTCCAATGAGAAATAATCCTATAGGGTCACACACTAAGTGTTTTTGGTGGTCTCGGTTAAATTCTACTTGAATTTAATTAATGAAACACATATTATTCTCAAGACTGTGGAATAATTTTATTAAAGTTAAGATGATTTCATAAATTAAATAAAATTTATTTATTTATTTTATTGAACATTTAATAAATATTTATTTACTAGTTTTTAAATAAAAAATTTATTTAAGAGAATAAATTATTTATTTATTTATTCAGGTGTTCAAGAAAAGTAAGTGGAGTTTGAGCAGACCAAAGCTGACCCGTTAGTAAAATAATTATTTTGAAGACGATAAATACTTATTAGTTATAAAACGTTAAAATAATAATGATGCTGCTATTATTTTGTGACATATAATTTTATTTATAATTCTGTTTTGTGCAAGTTGGCGCACCATAAATAATGACGCGGTATTATTATTATGATCATGGGTTTTATCTAATTTCATGAATGTATTTAATTTCTATTATTCAATTAAATATTTTAACTAAAGTTCTATGCATATAAATATACAAGTACATCTATTATGCCATAGCGAACACACCACACACTTGGTGAATTTAGAATTGTTGAGATAAACAATTTCTCTCTCAAATCCGCTTCCCGCCCCTCCCAAGAACGAGAGACATCCTTCAAGGCCAATGAACAAGTGATAAAGAATGCCCGACACAAGACACTCTCTTCACCATGATAGCACCCAAAATGAGTGGTGTCGATTAGAGTCCATCAGAGCACGTGTGGATCACCATTAGAGGGATTCTAGTTTGGATCCTCACAAGCACAACGAGATAATTTGGAAGGGTCATTCCAAATGATCAACATCATCAATGAAGAAAATACCGACGATCTAGGTATTCTTTTCTTTATAAAATTAATTTGATTAATTATAAACATGATGTGAAAGATCCTATCTAAAGGTTTCAGGAATCTTCATTATTTATCTAAACATTTGATTCTATACTGTGGAGACTGATGTTCATCATTTTATTGATCCCAAAATAATCACTGATCATGGTAAAAATTAAAGTTGGGTGCTGGCCTAACCGCGCTTTCACTGCACCCGGAACCTAGAAGTGGCATCAGAGGGGTTACATCATAGTTTATAATTATTTAAATATTTCATTCATGATTTACACATTTAATAATTTAGTTGTTTCAATTAATGTTAATTTTTCTACAAATCTGAATCTCAAGATCTGTTCCTCCTCTTTCATTTCTCGTTCACCTTATAAAAATGATCTTTTTTTTAATTTTGATTAAAATAAAATAGAGGATCTCATCTGAAGGTGCCAAAGATTCCTGGATATACAGCACCAGAACACGTAGCGTGTATTTGGTAGTACACATCGTGTAGTAAAGATTCAATGCATCAGACCGGTTCGCAAAACCAAGTCGTGTGTTGGAGTCTTTCTAAGTCTTAAATGACTCTGTGTGTTGACCAGGAACTTGTGGCACGCAGTTTCCAAATTACTTGCCGTGTAGTCCACTAGACACAGCGTATAGTCCCTTCGGGTTGGGGTTGGATCATGTACCCCATACACAGCTTGCTCGGAATGAATCCGTGTAACGCGGATACTACACGGAATGTGGCCCACTGAACACATTGTTTACTCTGATGATTTCTAAAGTAAATATACATGTCACTTCCTCAGGTGTGTAATTCGGATGGACGGTGAACGATATTACACACTATGTAGTCATAACTATACACCATGTACTCATCCAAATTATGCCGATTTATTAAAATTTATTATTATATTATACAAACCCTTGAGATGTATACCATAGTGCAGGCGTAAAGCTGAGGCACAACACGTGATAGGTGTTTTATATATATGTGTTTAATTTAACATTTTTGTAATGTTCATTTCTACTCATTGGGTAGTTATGAACGGTAATTCACCGGGTTTCCTCCAAAGTACAAGTTACGTACAAAGATAATTTTAAATTAATCTATTTGTTTAAAATTATGATAGATAATAATCTCAAGGAAATTCAAAAAAGGGTTTAAGATAAAAGGATTGATTAATTAAAGAAGATAATTAATTGATTCGAGCATGATTTATCTTAAAAAGGAATGATTAAATAATTGAATGCTAGTTTTATTTATGCGTAAATATCATTGCATGTATAGTTGATCATGAGATAGAACAAGACCTTTGTATGTGGATGGTTTCTTTTAATTTATTTATTTAAATTAATTTTTTTAGCTTGTTAGCCTTCTCCTTATTAATATGTAGGGCCTACGTAACCAAGGTTTATTTAATGTAAAACCCCTTTTTACCCCTCACCAGCATGAGATTTAAAAAAAAGGCATATGTAATGAATGTAACTCCCAATCTAGTGGAGGCAGTTCAAGTTGGAGCCAAGACAAAACCAATCCCAGGAGATAGAGAGGTTGACAGGTGGAAAGTTGTAAACACGAACCCAAAAGGTTCAAGTTATTTCTCCCCTAGGTTAGGGTTAGTTTATCGACCTCTTGAAAAACTGACCATTAGAAATGCTCATGATCATGCCCTTTATTTTATTTATGTCAGTTGTATGGTTTATCATTATAGATATGTTGTCATGATCACATAATTACTGAATTAATCAATCATGAAAGATGGAACTAAAATAAACCAGAATTATGTGTAAATGTTATCAAGACATGGTTAATCACTTAAGTAAGTTCCACTTAATATTAACAAGCATGTGATAATGATAATAAGAAATTCACGCATAAGAGATAAAATTCCCTCAAATAAAATATTAAGTCAGACAAAGCCTTCCCTTACTTGATTAAGGGAAAAACTCAATAAAACTATGTGTTTGACCAACCCTTGTTGGGACACTTGCTTTTATACCGGAATCCCTTATGGAAGGTTTTGGGGTGAATTAACCATATTATATCTAGAGGAGTAGCCCTTGCTAGAATTGGTGTAATATTAGAGGTAAGAGTTGAGGAAATCCAAAAGTCGTGATTTCAGGATTGGGGAGTCCACTCAACAGATCAAGGAGCTGCAAGCCAACAGTTTGCAAAGATCTACCAACCTAAATACCTTCTAATAGCTTGACCAACCTTATTGGGGTTATGTGAAGGGGAATATAGATCCTTGCCACTAGAATTTCATAAAAACTAGACATTCTATGTTCTGTGGTGAGGTCTATTGTGACATGATAAAATAGTGGGAGAATTAATAAAAATTTATTATTTCTCATAAAATGTAATCAAGAAAGTACTAATGATCTTCTCTTTTAATTGTAGAATAAAAATGACAAGCTTTTGAACCACACTTTCCCTACGATACATTCTGGATAAAGAGAACATCCTCACCGGAAGTAACTTCCAGGAATGGTTTAGATGCCTTCGGGTTATCCTACACCATGAATGGAAGTCTTATATACTGGAGTCAGCATTACCTAATCCTCCTGCCAAAGAGGCAAGTGATGAGGATTTCCTGTTCTATCAGAAACATATGAATGACATGGTCAATGTTCAATGTTTGATGTTATCATCAATGTCTAGTGAGCTCATGAAGTCTCACAAAAACATGGATTCTTATAGCATGATTGAGAAACTCTGTGGTCTTTACCAGTAGAGAGAAAGGCAGGAAAGGTTTGAGATATCTAAGGCACTCTTTTAGAGTAAGCTTAGAGAAGGTGCCCCATCTGGGCCTCATGTAGTCAAGATCATTAGCTACATTGAGCGCCTAGAGGTTATAGGGTTTAAACTCCCTAAAGAACTGGGAACCAATCTCATTCTTGCATCACTCCCTCAGAGATTCTCTAACTTTGTTGTCAATTTCAATATAAACAACATTAAGAAGTCTCTATATGATCTTATTATCCTCATTCACCAAGTGGGAAAAGATATGAATCGTGAAAAGCCTTTTGTCCTTATGGTGAATAAGAGGAAAGGGAAGGCGAAGAGCTTTAAGCCCAAATCTTCTTCACGACCTTCCAAGAAAAGGATGATCAAAAGGGTGGAAAAGGAATAGGAGTCTATTTGTTTCACATGTGGCAAGTAGGGCCACTGGAAAAGTAACTACACCTAGCCTAAGAAGTAAGGGGAAGATTCATGTGAGTTTTTGTCGAATGAAATCAATATGTTTCTACAAATTGGGTATTATATAAAACTTTTGGTGCTCACATATGTATCCAAATATAGGAACCAAATAGATTTAGGGAGATTAACTAAGTGGAGTTATATCTACGAGCATCCAATGGAGCCAGACTTGTTACTGTAGCTATCGGGGACTACCACCTCACATTGCCAACTAGAATGATCTTGGTGTTAAAGGGTTGTTATTATGTTCCTTTTGTTACTAAAAACATTATTTATGTATCTGGATTAGATACATATGGATTTGTTTTCAAGTTTGGAAATGAATGTTGATTATTTTACAAAGATTTCATTTGTTTTGGTAGGGAACATTTATACAATGGTCTTTACGTGTTGGATTACACAAACCAAGTGATGGAAATCGATAACAAAGATAATTCACATGACTCATACCACACCCAACTTTGGCATCATCAACTAGGTCATGTAAACGAGAAACGGTTGACAAAGATACATCAATATGGATATTTATATTCTTTTAAACTAAAACCACTTGTCATATGTCCTGCATGTTTACAAGGAAAAATGACCAAATCCCCATTTAGTGGGAAATGTGAAAGGGATAAAGAACTTCTTGAATTGGTTCATACCGATGTGTGTGGACCATTTCTAGTCAAAGAAAGGGTAGGGTACTCATACTTAATAACTTTTACTAATGATTTTAGTAGATATGGATATATCTAATTAATGAGGTACAAGTCGAATTCTTTTAATAAGTTCAAAGAATACAAGAATGGTGTTGAGAACTAGCTTGGTAAGATGATTAAGAAACTCTGCTCAGACCGAGGTGAAGAATGTCTTAATCAAGACTTCATTGATTACTTACGGAATTTTGGGATTCTATCCTAACTCACTCCTTCATACATGCCCCAGTGGAATAGTGTGAGCGAGAGGAGGAACCACACCCTGTTGGAAATGGTCATATCAATGATGAGTCATGTGAGTCTTCCATTATCCTTTTGGGGATATTCATTACAAATAGTGGAACACATACTAAACCAAGTACAAACTAAATCAATAAATGGTATTCCATATGAGTTCTAGAGTGAAATAAAATCCATGTTATCGAATTTACATGTATGGGGTAGTGAAGCATTTATTAAGTCCTCTTTAGGTAACAAATTCGCACCCCGAGGAACAAAGTGTACCTTTATAGGATACCCTAATGAAACAAGGGGATATTACCTATACAACCCCTCAGAAAAAAAGGATATAGTGGAAAATACATTTCATATTCTTTGAGAGGGAGAACTTATCCAAAAGAGATAGTGGGATCAAGATAGGCTTCGATGAAGTTGAGGCTGAAGGTATACAAGAGTTGGTACGAGAACAGATTTCACAAATCCCCATGGAAGAAGAATCTATTCCAGAGACACAAGTACTGCGTATGATTACAAGAGAGGTTAGAGAACTAGAACAGTATGTTTTTCTAGTTATCAAGGATGGTGAATCATTATTAGTTGATTATAATGATCCTCTAACCTACAAGGAAGAAGTAAGTGGCACCGATGTTTCCAATTGGCAAGAAGCCATGAATTCTAAAATGGATTCCATGTATCAAAACCAAGTCTGGATTTTGGTAGATCCTCTAGTTGTTGTAAAGACTATTGGTTTAAAATGGGTATTCAAGAAAAAATTGGACATGGAAGGACAAGTCAGTACCTATAAGAAACGACTAGTTGGAAAAGGGTTTAAACAACATCAAGGAATTGACTACGATGAAACCTTTTCAGCAGTTGCAATGCTGAAATACATCAGAATTATAATTTCCATTGTGGATTACCCTGACTATGATATTTTTCAAATGGATTTGAAAACAACCTTACTTAATGGGAACCTTTAGGAAGATGTATACATGATACAACTTGAAGGTTTTTTTACTCCAAAGGATCCCAATAAGGTATGAAAGTTACATAAATTCATTTATGGATTAAAGCAAGCATCCAGGTCTTGGAACATTTGTTTTGATGAATCCATAATAGAATTTGGTTTTATCAAGAATTAATGTGAGACTTGTGTCTACAAAAGGTTTAGTGTTAGTGCAATTTTTTTTCTAATAGTATATGTTGATGAAATATTACTTATTAGAAACGAGATACCAGTCTTAGAGTCTGTGAAGGCATAGTTGAATCAATACTTCTCTATGACGGACTTGGGAGAGGAAACATATATTCTTGGGATCAAGATTCATCATGGTAGATCCAATAGATTTTTGGTCCTATGTCAAAGTACCTACATTGATAAGATATTGAAGAGATTTTGTATGGAACAGTCCAAGAGGGGATTGTTTACAGTGTCACATGGCATTCATCTTTGCAAGAAAATGTGTCCTCAGACACATGAGGAAAGAATGATAATGTAAAGGACTCCATATGCATCATTGATTGGGTCAGTCACGTATTCCATGCTATTTACTAGGCTGGATGTCGCCTATGCATTAAGTGTGGTAGGCAGATATCAATCTGACCCAAGTGACTGCCATTTGATGGAAGTAAATACTATCCTAAAGTATCTGAGGAATACTAAGGATATGTTCCTGGTTTATGGAGGATATGAGGAACTAGTTATTAGGGGATATGCAGATTTTAGTTTCTAGACTGATCAAGATGACATGAAGTTGAAAATAAGATACATATTCACTTTGAATGGAGGTGAAGTGAGCTGGAAGAGCTCAAAGAAGAGTGTGGTCACAGATTCTACATCAGAGTCTGAGTATACCACAGCTATTGAGGTAGCTAAAGAAGCAGTTTGAATGTAAAGCTACATCCAGGAGTTGGATGTGATAACTAGCATTAAAGATCCCATCACATTGTACTATGATAACAGAATAGTGGTGGCTCTCGCAAAATATCCAAGGTCACATCAATGAACTAAGCACATACATCAGAAGTATCATCCCTTGAGGAATTTTTCTTAGAGAGGTGAAGTTATAGTGAGAATTATTTCCACAAAATACAATGTGGAAAAACCCTTGACTAAAGCCTTGACTCGGCAGAAATATGATCACCATGTGAGGTCTAGCGGACTTAAAGTCGTAATAAGTTGGCTCTAATCCAAGTGGGAGTTTGTAAGAGTTGGTGTCCTAGAACTAACTGGTTGTACTTTGATTACATGGAGTTTTAATGTATTTAAATATTAAACATATTATGACATATTTTTCATTGTTCAGCATAACTATTATGTAATAATGTCCTAGAGTATTTGTTGTATTGATAAGGTCATGGAAGTTCCCCTCTATGATGAGAACCTTGAAATGTTATAATAATATTCTTAAAAATAGTTGTACGGTTGGTTGACACACTATAAAGGGACACATAGCATGAAGATCATCAGGTGCGAGTACTCATAAGAAGATGAGACTTCCTCTCATGAAGTTCTCACTTGGTAATCTCAAAGATAGGAGATTATGAGAACAGACCCACTAGTAGGATTTCCGCATGTTTTGGTGTCATAAGATATTTCTATATGTGAACATGTGTAATGATCCTTAGACTTTAAGATTATTATTAATACATGTCATGACTCGTGCACTTTGATTTACTAAAAAAACTGTCATGTAGATAGTTGGCAGGAAGTAGGGTATGTTGGATGCGTCACGAGTGACATGATATTAATGGATAAGTCAAGGAATAATTTTTCCCTTCCATTTATGGAAGTTGATATCTCGGCCCATTGATTGAAATATAACCATAAGGCGAAATTCCATGGCCATGGTGTAATGTCGAGTTTATTTCAGGTAGTCAAAGAATGATGTATCAAGTATAAAGGTTGATGAAACTATCATGAAACATGCTTGATGAGATATTGAGACAAGGGGATTATACTAAACAGTGAGAATTCGTATGTGGATGTCATATTTGTGACATTACGTTCTTTATCTTGGGTGCCTTGACCCGTTGTTAGACAGTACTCTTGGACTTTAGGCAAGACCGCCTAATGCCAATGAGAAATAATCCTAGAGGGTCACACACTAAGTGTTTTTGGTGGTATCAATTAAATTATATTTGAATTTAATTAATGAAATAAATATTATTATCAAGACCATGGAATAATATTATTCAAGTTAAGATGATCACATAAATTAAATAAAAAATATTTATTTATTTTATTGAACATTTAATAAATATTTATTTACTAGTTTGTAAATAAAATATTTATTTAATAGAATAAAATATTTATTTATTTATTTGGGTGTTCAATAAATGGAAGTAGAGTTCGAGCGGACCAAGGCCGGTCTGGAAGTAAAATAATTATTTGAAAGATGGTAAATAATTATTAGTTGGCACAAGTTAAAATAATAATGATGTTGTTGTTATTTTGTGACGTGGAATTTTATTCATTATTCTATTTTGCGCAAGTTGGCATACCATAAATAATGACATGGTATTATTATTATGAGCATGGGTTTTCTCTAAGTTCATGAATGTATTTAATTGATTTTATGAAATTAAATATTGTAACTAAAGTTCCATGCATATAAATAGATAAGTATGTATATTGTGCCATAGAGAACACACCACATGCTTAGTGAATTGAGAATTATTGAGCTAAAAAATTCTATCTTAAATCCTCTTCCCATCCCTATAAAGAACAAGAGATGTTCTTCAAGGATAAAGAACAAGAGATCAAGAATGACTAACACAAGACACTCGCTTTTCCACACTAGCACCCTAAGAATGAGTGGTGTCAATTGGAGGCCATCAGAGCACCTGTGGATCACCGCTAGAGGGATTCTAGTTTGGATCCTCGCAAGCGCAACGAGATAATCCATAAGGGTCATTCCAAATGATCAACATCATCAATGAATAAAATACTAAAGATACAGGTATTATTTTCTTTATGAAATTAATTAAATTAATTATAAACATGATGTACAAGATCCTATTTAAAGGTTTCGGGCCTCTTACTTCTTTATCTATATCTTTTATTCTATTCCATGGAGACCGGCGTTCATCGTTTTACTGATCTCGGAATAATAATTGATCATGGTAAAAATTAAAGTCAGGTGTCGGCCCAACCGCACTTCTGATACACCTGGAACCTACATATACCAATACTAGAAGCTCTATGGCCCTTTCAACTAGTCCACAAAATTTTGGTTTGCCATTTTTCCTTGTAAACAAGCATGAAATCAATCAAGTGGTTTGAGTTCAAAATTGTCTAAATAACCATATTGACAAAGATTTGTCAAAATATTCTCGTTTATATGACCAAGATGGTGATTCCAAAGTTGGGTGTTATATGAGTCATTTGAACATGATTCATTATCAATTCACAACACTTGGTTTTTGTAATTTAATATATTAAGACCATTATTTTAATTTTCCACCCCATAACATATGTTTTTCTTATAAAATAAAAAAATTTATTTCCAAACTTGAGAATAAACCCGTCTGTATCTAAGCATGATAAAAAAAAGTATGTTTTTGGTAAATGTAGGTACATAATAAAATCTTTCAAAACTAAAATCATTCTTGTTGTCAATGATAGGTGGTAGTCAAAAATATATAGGGTAGTGAACCTCCCTCCATTAACAGCTCTAAGATCCACCTATCCTCTGAAAATCTTTCGAAATCTACTTGGTTCCTACATTTGGATAAATATGTGAGAATCTTAAGCTATATCTAATACCCAATGTGTAGATATGGAAATATTAAACTTGATAATGAATGCACCTTTAGATTCCCCTTGATTCTTGGTGAAGTTCCTCTTCTAGTGTCCTAACTTTCCACATGAAAAACATATTGCCTCGTTTTCCTTTCCCTGCCCCTATATCTTCTTCTTCTTGGAAGGACAATGCTTAGGATCATTAGGCTATTTATAAGTCTTTGTCCCCTTTTCCTTGTTTTTAATTTTCTTATTCATAATAATGACTATGGTTTTAACAAACCCCATGTCCTTATCCACTTGTATAATCAAAGTAAGAAGTTCTGAAAGTATCTTCTCTTTATTGCTCATATCATAATTAACAATAAAACTAAAGAAGTTATTAGAAAATGATGAAAGTATGGGATCTGTATGCAAATCATATGAGATTTTAATCCCTAAGATGTCCAAGAATTAAATGAATCCAGTAATCTGGACTACATGATTCTCAACTGGTGAAAACTATCCAAGATTAGTTTTAAAAAAAGTGTTGGAGATCTCTTACCTCTCTTGTCTCACCTTCTCTTGATAGAGATCCTAAAGGTGATACGTCATGATATAAGCATCCATATCATCATGTTGCTTCAAAATCTCATTAGACATAAATGATAACATGAAACATTGAACATTTTTAGAATCATTGTGATATTTCTCATAGAGTGATAGATCTTCCTAACTTGTCTCATTAACAGGCGCAACTGGAAAAGGTTCTTCCAACACATATAATTTCCTATCATGGGGAAGGATGACACATAGGAACCTTTCCACTCTTGTAAATTTGAGTTGATGGTAAGCTTTTACTTCCCAAGTATGGATCACAATGATATTTTTGATGTAATTTTTAAAATTGTTTCTATAAATAAGATAATAATAATTTTAGTACTTTATCTGATAAATTTAAAAAAAAATATTATATTTATTAGTCTCTGTCTATTTTATCAATATGTAATATACCTTACCATTGGATTCAAAATATCCAATTCATTAGTCTTCCTAGTGGTAAGGATCCATATTCCCCTTCTCATTACCCCAACTTTGGTTGGTCAAGTAACACCCAAATGTTTTTTTATGAATTGTTTTCTTTAAATATTTTTAATTCTTCACTAGCTTTCTTTTCACACAATCGTGAGTTTAAAAAAACCGTGGGATTCCATTATTATAAAATTACTATTATAGCCTGGTCGTTAGGTTAGCATGAATAATTATAACTAGCTTATGAAAATTCATTATGAATTCATTGGCTATCAATTATTTATAAAAAATATAAATCAATTAGATATTTGTATTTTGATTGAATTACTTTTGGTAATGAAATTAATGAGATATATATGTGTTATATATTTAATAAAATATTTTTTATATTCATAAAATGGATATTTTAGTCAAAGGTTATGAATAAAAACATATTTTATATATAAAAACCTATTTTTAAAAGGTTAATTTTACACATTTGAATGGAGAAACCATTTTAAATTAATATTTTGACACATTAATAATTTTTATTTTACAACATAAACATGTTATTTTGAATTAGTATATAAAAATTTACTTTTCATTAATATCTGATATTTTTCTAATAACTTTCATGTTTTGATGAATAGTAAAAATAAACTAAATTTTAATTAAAAACAACTTTTTTCATCAAGATAATTTATATGGTAAAATTAAAATATTTAGTGGTTTTAAAATATAAACATAATATATTTTTAATATTTAATATAATTAAGGTCATTGGAATAAATTTTACATTGAATTCATATATAAAAATATTTCCATCTTTTGCAATATTTTAACTTTTAAAAGACTTGTACTCTCATTCCAACAACGGGATTGATTTTAAATTAATTACTTCAACTTATCTATTTTGAAATTTTTAAAATGGATTCCATATTTGGAATCAGTATTTCCAAATTATGTTAATAGAATAATTTTATTTTTTTGGAATTATGAATAGTAACTTTGGTAATTATTTTTATTACCATAGTTAAAGGTAAATTGGGTAATTAAGGGTAAAAATAATATTATAAAATTACCTTAACACCTATAAAAATAATATTTGATGACTAAATTCAACCCTTATAATCTGTTGTTCAAAATTTAATCACTTTATTGCCACTTACCTATGAATATGACATGAATGTAATAAAAACTAATAAATGTGACAAAATGTCACAATCTCATTTTATATAAGTATATTGATTTTAATATATGTATAACTAGAAGATAATATAGACTATAGATAGTATCTGGAAAGATAAAATAATTACCTACATTATAGAATTTGATTTATAATTTTTAGAGATTAAATGATTACCATTAATGATGACACAATGGTGATATAGAAATTATTTTATTAATAGAAATACCAAATAAATGGTTTTAAAAAATATTAAAATAAATATCATATGAACTAATTAAAGTGATCCACGAATTTTATAGGTGACTATAACATTTTATGAGTATATAAAATATTTTGGTTTGAATTTATATTCTGTTTTAATTATATTTAAAGTCCAATAAATGAATAGTGTAAAAATTGACACTATTGACATTTTATAAAAATAACATTTTATTAAATTATTAAAAAATAATAAAAAAATTTAAAAAATAAAAATTAATAATTACAAGGTCTAAAATGTCATGAAATAACCATTTATGGTAAATTAACACCATATAAGTAAATATTTATAATGATTAAATATTTATAATGTTATTACCACAATTAAAATTAAATGGAACAACAAAGTGTTAATCAAAATGATAATGATTAAATTGATATAAACACTTGTATAAAATTTATTTTTTGATGATATTACAACCCCATCTCATCTCATCTTCTATGTTGGGACATTTTGGAGGATTTTAAGTGGGGTTTTATTTTATTATAAATTAATATTTTTAAGGTTTCCAAAAGTGTCCCTCACCTCAATTATAAAATGGAACCTTCTCCCTCACCTTTTCACTTAATTTTGAGAATTAAAGCTCGACCAAACCCTTCCATGTTTCCTTCTCAACTTCCCTATTTTCATTCTAGAGGTTCTGGTCTTCTTTAAAGTCTAACTCTAGTGCCCTAAGAGGAAATTTAAAGGAGGCATGTCGAGGAAGAGGTAATCTCTTCTACCGATTCTTTCAAATTTCTTTCTTCTTATACATCCCCTTAATTAGTTTTTTAATTATAAAGTAATAAAATAAGTATCAATAATATACTGATTTGTTATTATAAATATGAAACAACCCTATTTCACCTTTTATCCATCCTATGAAAAGCAAAATCACCTTGCGTGCGTATGTACAGTTTACCGTCTCTATGTCATGGTGTAATATGTTTTTCACCACCGCATTACTTGGATAGATATAATGGTGGAAATAATAACTATATGGGATTATTATAGAATTATACTAATTCTGAGATATTATACACCATCCATTTCAATACCATTCAAAAATTATGGGAACGGTATCATCGCTCGTGCGTACGTATGGATTACCGTCTCCACAATGAGAATAACGAGTAACAATGAAATGTTACTAACAAATAGATACAAATATGATTATCATAAAAATGGTTATGATTCTAGAAAAAATTAGTAACATTATTTAAATCAATATACAGGAGGTTCTGATACATACGAAGCATATCAGACCTGAGGGGGATAAATTTGAAAATCTCATTTTTATCCAAGATTGTTTATTCATAAGTATTTACTAGGGGTTATTTGTCATCCATGTCTATGTTTTCTAAATGTGTATTTAAAAATGTTATTTATATCCTTCAATAATTGTTTAATGAAAATTTTACCCATTGTTAAATTTTACTAAATGGTATGAATGGATTTTTTTCGTTTTTGGTACGAAGTACTTTTTGACTTTTTCGAAAAAGTACGAGAAGAATGTTTTCTTACTTGTATGGAATGAATTAATTTTTACACATTCATAATGATTTATTTACTTTAATATTCCATTACAATATTACAAGGTTATTTTCACATAAAATGTTTTCTTCTAAAATTGTGTGGAATTTTGAGGAAGGAAAATGTTTTTGAAGAAGAAAGGATATTTTCCTCAGGAATGAAGCTCAAGTGTTTTATCAAAATTATTTTCCATATAAGATTACATAGGCTTATGTTTCTATACCTATTATTACTTTTATTTTACTGTGTCAATGATGGAATTATTTTTATGAAATCCATTTATGGATTATGTTATGATGGGATGATATTTAATAAACCCATTTTTTCATGGGTTATGTTATAGTGAATGTTTTTATGTTTTTGTGGAACACATAATAATGGTATCACTATGAGATGGGTGGGACCTATATATCCCTACAATTTATTGGGTAAATATTTATATCTCATGAGATATCCATGACTGGAATAACAAGTAAATCCGGTTTAGTAATACATGGATGGAATGAGGAGTGAACACGGTTTAGTAATGGAATTTGTCTACAATGATGGTCTTGGAAATGAGCCATGACTAATATGAAATGATTTTATATGATTATGCGTGTATTCCAAAAAAAATCATGTCTTATGTTATGACTATTGGGATTATATTTCACTTTTATGATTTATCTCATGATATGATATTATGATCTTTTATATACAGGATATGATTTTTAAATATTATGTTCTTATGAATATGATATGATTGATATTTCCTTTATTTACCCTTCCTGAACATTTGATCTCACCCTTTCATATGTTTATTTTCCCCGGGTCTTGAAGAAGGGTATTAATTATGATATTCCAAAAGTGTCTAGTTATGATGAAATAAACGGGAGACAATGTAGATGTTTTATGAACCAATTGTTTATGTTTCCCAGTTTTTAAAGACACTATACCTATACAGTCCTGTCATAATTTTATTATATTTTGTAATGAATATACAATAATTCTAAATTAATATCAATGTATGTAAAGTATGGGTCACTATAGTTGGTATGAGAGAAAAGGTATAGTTAAACTTTGGAAACTAGGTTGAGAAATCCTTAGCAAGAACCCAAAGGATATGTCTAAGTATAGGATACAATCCTAGTTTTTTTTAAATTTCCATGAATAACCTAGGATAAAACCTAAAGTGTCCAAAATTGAAATTTTATTCTTGATTATGTAGATTTTTTGTTATTTTTAGTGTTTCTCACACTATGCTTATTGGTTCTAGTCAATGGATGGAACCCAGAGGTATTGTGTTAATAATGAATATGATTTGAAATGCAATGATTGTCCCCCTGAGCAACCAAATTTTATGAGAGTTGGAATGAAAAATATTGTAGCCATGCTCACACAACTTTCTCAAGCTATGAATCATGAAGGACTTCCAAACGAGAAAAGGAAGGAGAAACATTCTGTTTAGTCCTTCATGAGACATGTCAACCTTCATTCAGTGGGTTATCTGATCCATTAGTGGCTGAACATTGGATCAGTACCACTAAAAAGATATTTTCAATTCTACAATGTTTTGAACATAAAAAATACATCTTAGAAGTATATAATTTGGAAGGTGAAGCTGATCAGTGGTGGAATCTTATCAAGAATACGAGGCAAAGAGATGAAATAGAGTCCATGGAATGGAATGAGTTCAAGAACATATTTTTCAATAAGTACTTTCCTTGTATTATTGGAATAAAGATGGAGAAGTAGCTCCTTGAACTAAAGAAAAAGGATGATGAATCTGTTTGTACCTATGAAGAAAATTTTAGAAGACTTTCAAGGTATGCTTCTGGAATTATTATCCACCCTAAGAGTAAGATTGATCGATTCTTCAGTGGATTAAAACCAAGTCTCTGAACAATATTATCCATAAGGGACTTCAATAACTATGATTAAATTGTTCTATGTGCTCTCAAGGTTGATATGGAGATTGGATTAACCCACCAGTCATATGGGTTTGATAAGAAGAGAAAAATGGAATTCAAAGGAAAATCTAAAGACCACACTAAAAAGAAGATGATTTTTACCTTATTCTAAAAGTTTGGAAATAAACATTGATGGAATTGTCTTAAAGGGACTATTAAATGTTTTAAGTGTAGAAAAAAAGGTTATCAGGAAATTGAATGCTGAAGTGATGGGAAAAAGATGACTAATGATGCGAACAAAGAAAAGGCTACACAGAATGCACCTCCTACACTTCAATGTTACAAGATCAAGGAAATGGAGAATTATGCAAATAAATGACCTAATCCAAGGGTTATTGATGATGATAGATGTCAACAGACTTTTAAGGCCAAATATAAAAGAAAGTCGCATGTAATAACTATCAGCGATGTGGAGTATGATAATGAAGTGGTGAAAGGTACAGTTACCATCCACTCTAAAGTATAAAATGTTTTATTTGATTCTAGATCCACCAAATCTTTTATTTATGAATAATTTTATAAGGCTATGGTTGTATTACCTCGACAATTAGAAGTTGAGTTAGTTATGACAACTCTTAATGGAACAACAGTCACAACAAAAGTTTATAATTCTTCTCCAGTTGAAGTTTGTGGGAAAGTGCTTCCTGAAAATATTGTGAACCTTTATATAGTGGAATTTGATGTGATTCTTGTCATGGATTGGATTTATCTATATGGATATCATATTAATTTACAAGTAACTGAAGTCACATTTTAAACTCCAAATTAATATATGATCATCTATCGATGCAAGGATGAATATAACCTTTTAGTAGAAATTTCTTCCATCTTATGGGTATCGATTCTAATAAATGAAGGTTATTTTTCTCAAATGGTTGGGGATAAACTCACAATTAATAATACAACCATTTTACGGGAGTTTGATGATTTCTTTTCAGAGGAATTTTTTGGTCTTCCACTAAATCGTGAAGTTGAGTTTTCAATATAAATCATACCAGGTGTTATGCCTATTTCAATGAAACCTTATAGAATAACCCCAATTTAGTTGTAGGAATTGAAGAAGAAACTCCAAGAGAGTATTGATAAAGGATTCATATTCCCTAGTGCATCACCTTATGGAGAACATTTTCTATTTGTTAAGAAGAAATATGGATCAATGAGACTCTTCATGGATAATCGAGAACTTAACTAGATCACTATCAAGATCAAATATCCTCTTCTACACATTGATGAATTATTTGACCAACTATATTGATCTCAATAATTTTCCAAGATTGATCTTCATTCAGAATATCATCAATTAAGGGTCAAAAAAGAGGATATACCAAATAAATCTTTCCGTACAAGGTATGGACACTATGAATTTATAGTGATGCATTTTGGTCTTACTAATTCCCCCTCTATCTTCATGGATCTAATGAATAGACTCTTTAGAGAATATCTCGATTAGTTTGTGGTAGTCTTTATATATGATATTAATGTCTATTAAAAGATAATGGAATAACATGAATATTACTTGAGAATTGTACTAAAGATCCTAATAAAGGAGAATCTTTATTCCAAATTTACCAAGTGTTGATTTTGCCTTTATAAAGTTTCATTTTTGGGTCACATAATCTCAAGAGAGGGGATATCTATGGATCTATCAAAAAAAGAGGTTATTGAAAGATGGTTGAGACCAACAACAGTAACTGAGATATAAAGTATTCTTGGTTTGTATGAATATTATCGGCGTTCTGTGAAATATTTTTCATGATTATGTTATCCACTCCCCAATTTGACTCGGAAAGGAGTTAAGTTCGTTTGGATGGAGGAATGTGAAGATAATTTCAAAGAGCTAAAAAGAAGGTTAGACAGTTCCCCTTTTCCCACACTACCTTGTAGTAGATAAAGGCTTGTGATCTACCATGATACATCCAAGAAGTGGATGGGATGTTCTCTCATGCAAAATGATATGGTGATAGCTTATGCCTCACAGAAGTTGAAAATCCATGAGAAAAATTAACCAACTCATTATTTGGAGTTAGCTACAGTAATCATTTCATTAAAGATATGGAGGAATTATATTTATGGTGAAAGGTGTGATATTTATAGTGATCATAAAATTTTAAAGTATATTTTCACACAAAAGGAGATGAATATGAGCCAAATAATATGGTTGGAGTTGATTAAAGATTTCGATTGCTCAATACATTACCACCCTAGGAAAGTGAACTAGGTGGCAGGTGCTTTCAGTCAAAAAGACCATGATTTCTTATCCATGATGAGGATCATGAAAGATACAATATTTAGGGATTTACATAGGATGGATCTTGAAATTTTAATGTAAGGGGAGAAATATTATCTTTCTCAAATGAATGTTCAACCATATATACAAGTGATGATTAAAGAGGCACAAAAGGAAGATGTGGAGTTGTAAAAGAATGTGGGAAATGTTCCTGGATTCAAACTTAATTTTTATGAAATAATAAGGTTTAGGAACCAGGATTGTATTCCTCACATACCATAATTAAAGAAGGATATATTGGATGAGGCTTATAGTTCTTCATTCTCTATTCACCCTGGAATCACAAAGATGTACCGGGATATGAGAGAGTACTTCTGGTGGGATGGAATGAAAGGATATGTCGCCGAATATGCCTCTCAATGCTTGGTTTTTTCAGCAAGTTAAGGTTGAGAGATATAAGTCTAATGGGATTTTAAAACTATTACCCATACCAGAATGGAAATGGGAAAAAACACTATGGACTTTTTCATCGGACTTACCAAAACATCCAAAGGAAATAATGCTATCTGGGTTATAGTTGAACCTTATGAATTTGGCACACTTCATTGCTATAGAGAGGATTTCTCTCTTGATCATCTTTCCAGGATATATGTAAAGGAAGTGGTAAGATTGCATGGAGTGCCACTTTCCATTATATTTGATCTAGATCTGAGGTTTACCTCAAAGTTATGGATAATTCTTTAGTATGATCTGGATACTGAGTTCAGTTTCAGCACTACTTATCATCCTCTGATAGATGGTCAGTCTAAGAGGACAATTAAAACTCTTGAAGACATATTGAGATCTTTCTCTATGGATTTCAAAGGTGGTTGGGATCAACACATACCATTGGTGGAAGTTTCTTACAATAATAGCTTTCACTCTAGTATTCATATGGATCCTTATGAAGCACTCTATGGAAATAAGTGAATAACTCTAACTTGTTGGGATTAACTTGGGGAAAGAAAGATATTAGGACCTATAATTATTGATGAAATGGCATAAAAGGTCAGATATATTCAACAAAAAATAAGAGCGGTTCAAAGTTGATGAAAAAGTTATGCTGAAAACCGAAGAAAAGACGTAGAGTTTAAAGTGGGAAATAAGGTGTTCCTATAAATATCTCCCTAGAAGAGAGTAATGAGATTTAGAAAGAAGGGAAAGTTGAGCCCTATGTATATCAGTTGTTTTAAAATTCTGGACCGTGTTGGGAAGGTAGCTTACCGTTTGGCGCTTCCACCGAATCTCTATCACGTTTATGATGTGTTCCATATATCTCTCCTAAGAAAGTACATACGTGATCCTTCACATGTACTAATCTTAGAAGTTGTACCACTAGAGCAAGATCTTTCTTATAAAGAACAACTGAGAGAGATTCTTGATCATAGCGAAAAAATTCTATTAAACAAGACCACTCACTTGGTTAATGTTTTATGGTGGAACCACAAATTGGAATAAGCTACATGGAAAATTTATGATATGATGAGGGAGAGGTATCCTCGTCTATTTGTTTCCAAGTGATGAATTCCGAGGGAGAAATTCAGTTTAATGGGGTAGAATGTAACACCTTGATGTTTTTTTATGAAATATTTTCTTTAAATAATTTTTATTCTTCACAAGATTTCTTTGCAATCAATAATGAGTTTAAAGAACCATGATATTCTCTTATTATAAAATTACCATTATATACAATCTTTTAGGTTAGCAGGAATAATTATAACTAACTTATGAAAATGCATTATGAATTCATTGGCTATCAATTATTTATGAAAAATATAAAACAATTAGATATTTTTATTTTGAGTGAATTACTATTTTTAATGAAATTAATGAGATATATATGTGTTATATATTTAATAAAGTATTTTTTATATTCATCAAATGGATATTTTAGTCGTAGGTTATGAATAAAACCCTATTTGATGTATAAAAACCCATTTTTTTAAAAGGTTAATTTTACACCTTTGAATGGCGAACCCATTTTAAATTAATATTTTGACACATTAATAATTTTTATATGACAACATAAACATGTTATATTGAAGTGGGATATAAAAATTTACTTTGGATAAATTTTTGATAACTTTCATGTTTTGACAAATAGTAAAAATATGCTAAATTTTAATTAAAAACAAATTTTTTACTGGAGATAATTTATATGGTTAAATTATAATATTGAATGGTTTTAAAGTATAAATAGAATATATTTTTACCATTTAATATAATTAAGGTCATTGGAATTAATTTTACATTGAATGAATATGTAAAAACATTTCAATCTTTTGTAATGTTTTAACTTTTAAAAGACTCGTTCTCTCATTCCAACAATGGGATTGATTTTAAATTAATTACTACAACTTATGTGTTTTGAAATTTAAAAAACTGGATTCCATATTTAGAATCATAAGTCCCAAATTATGTTAATAGGATAATATTATTTTTAGGCATTATGAATAGTAAGTTTTATAATTATTTTTATTACCATGGTTAAAGGTAAATAAGGTAATTAAGAGTAAAAATAGTATAATAAAATTACCTTAACACCTATAAAAATTCTATTGGATGACTAGATTCGATTATTATCATCTATTTTTCGAAATGTAATCACTTTATGGCCACTTACCTATGAATATGACATGAATGTAATAAAAACTAATGAATGTGAAAAAATATCAAAATCTCATTTTATATAAGTATATTAATATTAATATATGGATAACTATGAGATAATATCGACTATAGATAGTCTCTATAAATCTAAAATAATTACCTACATCATATAAATTTATTTATAATTTTGAGAGATTAAATAATTACTATTAATGATGACACAATGGTGATGTAGAGATTATTTTATTAATAGAAATAAAAAATAAATGGTTTTAAAAAATAATAAAATAAATATCATATGAACTAATTAAAGTTATCCAAGAATTTTCTATGTGAAAATGAAATTTTAGGAGTATATTAAATATTTTGGTTTGAATTTATCTTCTGTTTTAATTTTATTTAAATTCCAATAAATGATTAGTGTCAAAATTGACACTATTGATATTTTATAAAAAGAACATTTTATTAAATTATTTAAAAATAATAAAAATATTTAAAAATTACCAAGTGATAATTATAAGGTCTAAAATGTCATTAAATATCCATTTGTGGCCAATTAACACCATATATGTAAATATTTATAACCATTAAATATTTAGAATGTTATTACCACAATTAAAATTAAATAGAATAACAAAGTGTTAATTAAATTAATAATGCTTAAATTGACTTAAAAACTTATCTAAATTTGATTTTTTTTAATGATATTATAACCCTATATCATCTCATATTTGAAATTGGGACATTTTGGAGGATTTTAAGTGGATTTTATTTTATTATGAATTAATACTTTTGAGGTTTCCAAAAGTGCCCCTTACCTCAATTATAAAAGGGAACCTCCTCCCCCATATCTTCAATTAATTTTGAGCCTTAAAGCTCGGACACCCCCTGCCATTGTTTCCTTATAAACTTCTATATTTTCATTCTAGAGGTTTTGGTGTTCTTAAAAGATCAACTCTAGTGCCCTAAGAGAAAATTTAAAGGAGGCATGTCGAGGAAGAGGTAATCTCTTCTACCGATTCTTTAAAATTTATTTATTCTTTTACTTACTCTTTATTAGTTGTTTCATTATAAAGTAATAAAATCAGAATCAATCGTATAATTATATGTTATTATAAATATGAAACAACTCTATTTCACCTTCTATCCATCCTACAAAAAACAAAATCACTGCGCGTGAGTACGTACGGCTTACCGTCTCCACGCCGTAGTGTAATCTGTTTTTCACCACCATCGTACCTGGATGGATATAATGGTGGAAATAATAATTATATATGATTATTATAACATTATATGAATTCTAATATATTATACACAATTAACTTCAATAACATTCAACAACTATGGGAATGATATCGCCGCTTGTGCATACGTACGACTTACCGTCTCCATTGTGCGATGTGATTCGTTCTACATAATCTTCATTAAAGCATGATTATATATATTAATTAAATTAATAAATATGATATATATTATACTAATAACATGATTTAAATTATATAACTATAACCTAAAAAAATAAATAAGAACTTATCTGATAAATTATTTATAAGAATATAAAGCAGTTAATACCCGAATAACTAGTAACAATGATATGTTACTTACAAAAGGTTAAAAATATGATCATGGTAAAAATGATTATGATTTTGGAATAAATCAGTAACATTATTTAAATCATTATAAAGGAGTTTCAGATACATACGAATCATATTGGACCTAAGGTAAGGGATAAATTTTCAAATCTTGTTTTTATCTGAGATTGTTTATTCGTAAGTATTTACTGGGGGTTATTTATTATCCACGTCCATGTTTTATAAATATTTATTTCAAAATATTATTTATATCCTTAAATATTTATTTAAAGTCAATTTTACCCATTGTAAAATTTTACTAAATGGTATGAATGGAATCTTTTTTCATTTTTGGTATGAGGTACTTTTTGACTTTTTCAAAAAAAAGTACGAGAAGAATGTTTTTTACTTATACGACATGAATAGATTTTTACGCTTTCATAATTATTTATTTACTTGAAGATTACCCTACAATATTACAAGTTTATTTTCACATAAAATTTTTTCTTCTAAAATTGTGTGGCATTTTGAGGAAGGAAAATGTTTTTGAAGAAGAAAGGATATTTTCCTCAGGAATGAAGATCAATTGTTTTATAAAAATTATTTTTCATCTAAGATTAAATAGGTTTGTGTTTATGTACTTATAATTACTTTTATTTTATTGTTTAAATGATGGAATTACTATTATTAAATTAATTTATGGATTATGTTATGATGGGGTGGTATTTAAGATACCCATTTTATTTCATGGGTTATGCTATAGTGAATGTTTTTTTGTTTTTGTGGAACACATAAGAATGGTTTCATTATGAGATGATTGGGACCTATATCTCACTCAAATTCATTGGGTGAAGATTTATATCTCATGAGATAGACATGACTAGAACGATAAGTAAATCTGGTTAAGTAATACAGGGCTGGAATGAGGAGTGAACTCGGTTCAATAATGGACTTTTTCCGATATAATGGTATTGGAAATGAGCCTTGACTAATATGAAATGATTTTATATGCTTATGTGTGTATGCCACAAAAATTTCTTGTCTTATTTTATTAATATTGGGATTACATTTCACTTTTATGATTTATCCCAGGACATGATATTATGATCTTTATATGTTGGATAAGATTTTTAAATGTTATGTTATGATGAATATGATATGATTGATTTTTTCTTTGTTTACCCTTACTGATAATTTGATCTAACCCTTTCATATGTTTCTTTTTCCCAGGTCATAAAGAAGGGTATTAAGTATGATATTCCAAAAACGAGTCTATTTATGTTGAAATAAACAGGAGACAATGCAGATGTTTTATGAACTAGTTGTTTATGTTTACCAATTTCTAATTAAACTGTACTTATACAGTCCTATCATGGTTTTGTTATATATTATAATGAATATATTTAAATTCTAAAGTAATATCAATGTATTTAATGTATAGGTCACTATAGGTTAAGAAACTCGAATGGTTTTAGGTAGGAATTTCAAATTCCAACTACATTAACTCATAGTTCCTTGATCTACTGAGTGGAATCCCCAAACCTAAAATCCTTTAATTGGATTTCATTAAACATTTCATCTCATTTACACCAAGTCCTACTTTGGAAGACAACCCTTTATGTGAAAAATGTTAAGTCAACCAAAAACCTCAAGTTAAAATTCCACGATAATTGAAAGCACCCCAACTTTGGCTAGTCAAGAACTTTGAACTATGGTTTGATTTTAACCGAAGTAATGGAAGACTATACCAAATTAATATTTTATTGATGGATTTTATCATTTTATGCATAAAATTAAAATTATTATCTTTATCACATTTTTTTAATATTAATTTTATTCACTTAAATGATTAACCATGTATTAGATATTATTCACACATAAACCAGTTTATTTTAGTTCTATCTTACATGATCGATAATTTCATTAATTATGTGATCATTAAAAAACATCCATAATGAAATAACCATGAAACTTATAAAAAATAAAGGGTATGATCATGAGATTTAATAATGGTTAGTTTATCCAGCATTTGATAAATAATCATTGACCTAGGGGAATAAACACCGTGAACTAATTATGGTTCATGTTACAACTTTTCACCAGTCCACCTATGTATCACCTTGTATTGGTTTTTCCTTGGATCTAAACATGAAAAACCTCCACTATATTGTTATATTCATCTTTTACATATGCCTTTTAATCACATGCAAGTGATGGGAAAAAGGGGTTTACATAAAAGAAACTGTGGGCATGAAATACCAACATAATAAGAGGAGAGAAGGCATGCATGCCAATAATTTAATTTAAAAATAAATTAAATGAAACAAATCACATACAATGTTATGGTCTAGATCATGATCATCTAAATAATTTAAACAAATTATTTATTTAATAAAACAAGCATTCAATTCTTAATCATTCTTATTTAAGTTAAATCGGGCTCGAACCAATTAATTTTTATCTTTAATTAATAAATTATTTTATCTTAATTATTATGTGAATTTCCTTGAGATTCTCATACATCATAATTTAAAACAAATTAAATAAATTCATTTAAAATTAGCTGTGAACATAAATTTACCTTCTAGGAAATATGGGGAATACCTATCCGAATCTAACCAACATGTATAATGCTCATATACTTGTTTATTATTTGTTACATATAGCATACATGACTTATCGTGTACTTTAATGACGTACAATATCAACTTAATGGCTACATGAATTACCAAATTTTTTTATAACATTTCATGCTTTAATGAACATATAGTAACAACTGTAATATGACTCATACATGATATGAAAATATTGAACATTACACATATATTAATTAAACACATGCATATATATATATATATATTATAACCAATCACATGGATTGTCCTGTCAAATTAATGACTACATTCAAGAACATATCTCAAGGTTTACATAATATAATAAACAAATTTAAAATCTTAATAATTTGGTATAATTACACGACGTGTTCATCTAAGAACATGGAATGTGCGAATCTCACCATCTATCTAAGGTATATGCCTAGAAACTCAAAGTGTAAATCATACCTCAGAACCTGGAGTACATAGCGTGTCCAATGGTCCACGCGACATTGATCTCCGAATTACATGGTCACTAGTTAGGTGGGCCGTGTATGGTAATACACGGCCCATATTTGACTTGAAGGGACTACATGTAATGCCCCAAACCTAGTTACCCAGAGTCAATGCATTATTACATAACATTGGCATGATCACAATTGATCATGTCTCGGAAGACCGATTAGTTTAGTATCCTTGGAAGTACTAGAAACATACATAAGTTTTACATTACATCATGAAATAAAAATAAAGCATTGTGCCCCTTTGAAAACACTCATATCCTCTGGCCTATCCCTGCAGGTTAATCATAATATATTTCTTCACATACAGGGAAAAAGAAAACATAAGAAATGGGTGATCTCAGATGCTCATTAGGGATAACAATATAGCATAAACTATCATAAATAAGCCTAAAATTTAAGGCAATGTATAAGACTAAAGAATAAGCCTTTGAAACTTAAACTTTATCATAATATGGAAAAGATAAATCAAATAATGACATTTAATTATTCATATGGATATTATACTAGTCGAATGATCACTTTTAATAACAATAGATAATTTTATAATGATGGAATACATAATGTCGGACATCATAACCACATAGTCAAGGCCTTGTGCCATGACTACAAATAAGATTTTTTCAAGGCCTTATTCCATGACACTAGTTTGTCTCATGAGACCTACCGATGCATCGAGGAGCTATAGTAGGCTCTATCCGTCACTTATTAAGTCCAATGAATTCCTCATATGAAAAGGTTGAAACATAATCTAAACATTCGTATTAAAAATAGCATACGAAATGTCAATATTTTAACCACAAACCATGAATGGTATAAAAATAGCACATCCACGGTCAAACATAACTAATTCTATACAATATAAAAGATTTTATTATATTAAATCAACCTCGATCAATAATAATGAAGTATAGTGACATAGATGAAAATAATCAGTAAAACTCTTAGTGAGAAATATCCCCTTTTTCTTGAAAACATTTAAAAGTCTCACTATTTATCAAGAATCTGTTAAAAATAGATTTTTTAATCAAAGTATCCCATACCAATTTGAATCGTTTGAAATGAATTTTAATTTTAAAACATCCATGTCCATATAAATAAATCCTTAAAACAATTTCTAAAACATGGACATTAATGAGAAAGATTTAGAAGAATAAATCTTTAAAAAATTTAAAATGATATTTTAGTTAGAGTTCCTAACCAAATGAGAGATGATTGAATACAAATAATTGAGGTAATAAAAATTTTATAATATCATGAAAATAAAGGGATTCATGATATACTATGTTAAAGTACAGTATATACATCATATAAAAGTGAATTGGTGCATAACAACAAAGAAGTCTTAATGGAATGTAAATTGAGATTAAATCCCTTATAAAGAGTGTATCCTTAAGTTAAGAATAAATAAATGACAAAATTATGTGTGAAAAATATAAATACACTCAATATTATTGGATATTCAGTGTAAATCAATCAGAGTACATTCACACATATTCTTGTAAAAACAACACTAATGACTTGGATATTTAACTCAATGAATGGAAATTGAGTTAAGATTACTCTTATGAAGTTCATATTGATGACTTAAGAATTTATAAATGGATTGATTATGTGTATCAAAAGTATATCCACCCAAAGGGGAGTTTAAATTACTACATTAATAAATAAATAGTGATTTCACACATAATCTAGGAGTAAAATAATCAATGAAGTTTGCGTAAAACCCAATGAGTGGAAATCGTAATTAGAAAGTCCCTTACCGATTTGGTAACTTAAAAAACATACACCCAATGAAAGAAAGAGAATACAATGAAAATGTAAATACCCATAAATTAAAGTATATTTCACAAAGAATACAATCATGGGTAGTACATACACCCCACAAAAGGAAATTGTGGCAATATAGCATGAATCTCACTTGAATAAGAAGTGAGATGAAAACACTTTACCTTGTACTTTTCCTTAGTAGAGGGTAGTTTAACCTCCTGTATAATGGTGAAATAATTTTAATTAAATTATAAAAGAACCACATAAATAAATATGATATCATATATGATCTTCTAATATTTCTTTGTTAATGATATTTCAGTAGTATTATTGTTTTGGGTGTTAACTGATTTGTTTTCCTTTATATGTTTTGTTACATAAGTCATGTTTGTTATGGATAGGATGTATTTGATTCATATCAAGAATGATATTATGTTCTTAAAAATTATTTTTAATAATCAAATGAAAATTATTCTTGAATGGTTACAATGGGGAAAGAAATCTTATCGTGTCGTGGAGACGGTAAGCCGTACGTACGCACGAGCGACAATATCATTCTATTAATCGTTAAATCGTATGTAAATGGATGGTATATTAAATATAAAGAATAGTTAACATGTTATATTTATTATTTATATCAATTATACTCATTATTATGTCCATCTAAATAATTAAGTGTTGAATAACAAACTACACCACGACGTGTAGATGGTAAGTCGTACGTACGCACATATGGTGACTTTGTCGTTCATAGGATGGATAGAATAATGAATATGGTTATACCATATTTACAATAACATCACCATTTTTATAAGGTAATGGATTTATTATTTTGGTATGGAAACAACAATGAAAGAGGAAGTGGGAGAAGAAAAGAACATTGAAAGATGTGATGGAATTATTACCTCTTCTTTGGGTGCTTCCTTTTGGATTTGATCAAAATGGCTCATTAGGTTGAATTTCTGATCAAATTAAGGACTCTAGGTTGAATTGAGGGTGGTTGGGAAGATATTTGAGTAGGGTTTGGACAATATAAATGGCTTTTTAGGTGTGATTTTTAGATAAGGGAAAGTACCCTTTTATAAAAGAGGTAAGGATCACTTTAGGAAAAGCTTGAAATATTATTTTCTTATAAAATCATTTTCAGTTTATAATGGATCCAAATGGATTTATTTCAAGGATAAGGTGGGGATGGTTCGAAATCATCTCCACAAATAGTTTTTAGACAAGTTTAGGTCACCATATTAACCTTATCTTTTAGATTTAATTATTAGTTAAATAGTTTAACTTTTACCATGTCTTCTTGTATTTTTATATTACATGGTTAATAAACTTACTATAAAATACCAAGAAAACCTATATTGGTTCATTAATGAAATATATATCATTATATAAGTCCTTTGGATGAGCCTTATATTTTTAGGAATATTATATCATTTAATAATATAGTAATTTTTTTAGATACTCATTTATGTTAATTTTGACACTATTTAGTATTTGGTTTTTGTGAAAGTCAAAAAAAAACATGATTACCTAAAAAAAAATACATTAAATCAACCCTAAAATGTCATATTAACCTATAAAATTCATGGAATGAATCAAAAGTCTTAATTTACATATATTTGGATATTTATAATATCAATTATTTTAATCTTTCATTAATAAGGTAATTACCGCCACATCATTATGTCATAAATAAATTTAATTATATAATGTCTAAAAATTATAAATAAAATAACATGATGTAGGAAATATTTTTATATTTCTAATGAATATTTATAGTCTAATTTATCTTATGAATAACCCTATATTAAAAATGGTTTAGTTATTAAACTTTGAATTTAATACTTTTAACTCTTCTTTAATAAAATAATAATAAATGTCCAAATCTAATCCAAGTGGATCAAAAGGATCATATTTTATTCCTAAGGTTGATTTTTTTCTAAATAAACTTATCTAATAGAATTAGGACATGTGTTAGGGTAATTATAATATCATTTTTACCTTTAATTACCGAATTTACTTTTAACCATGGTAAATAAAATTCAAAATTTATTATTCACCAAAAATTATTTTCATCCTATTGAACCACATTTTAATTACTGATGTCAACTGTGTCTCTATGATTTTTTTAAATTCAATTCACATAAGTGGTAAAATTACATTTTATGAAAATTTGCAAATGTGCCTGGAAGATGAGTAAAAGACGTTAAAAATTTCAATAAAATTTTATATATCTAATATTATTATAAAATGACTCTAATGAATTAAATTGGACTAATATAAGTATTATGTATATATTTTGACTTTAAAATAAATTTATGTAAAAATAATAATTATTTAAATAATAGTCGGTTTTAAACAATAACACAGTGTTTTTCACTATTCATCAAAAATTGAAAGTTTTCAAAATAATACCAAAAAATAACCCAAAGATAATTTTGATATTACAAATTTAAAAATGATGTCTATTTTACCAAATTAAAAACATAGGAGTTTCATTAAAATTAATTCTCGTTGTCAAAACCAGAAAGTGGGTTTTTGAGAAGTAAAAACTATCAAAAGATTAATATGTGTTTATGTCCAATTTAAATATGAAATTACTTCAAATGACCAATATTGGATTAAATGATAAAAATATAATATAATTATACTTAAAAACCATTAAAATTTATAATTTAACACTATAAATTATTTTTATTAAAAAAAGTTGTTTTCAATTAAAATTTAGCATCTTTCACTATTCCTCAAAATATGAAAGTTATCAGAAAAACACCAAAATGTTATCCAAACTAAATTTTTATGTCCCGATTCTAAATAAGAAGTTTATTTTGTCAAATTGAATATATAAAAGTGTCAAATATTTTATTTAAAAAGGTTTCTCCATTAAAAGGTGGTAAAATTGCATTTTTTGAAAAATACTTATTTTATCTGAAAAATTGAATTTGTTCTTAAATTATGTATATGAAATGCATAATATGGATGTTAAAATTATATGGAGTAAATAATATTCAAAATGTAGTTAATATTATTCATAACCGTTTTTTGAATGACTAGTTTGGTAAGTCGTGGTGCGCTTGAACTCGGTGTTGCGAGTAGCGCAAGCTATTGAATTACTTTAAAGAAAATAACATACTATGAAATCTTGGGGTGTTACATTCTTCCCCCTTTTTGGAAATTGTGTCCTCTAAATTTTTAAAATTGGGTTTTGGAACTTCATTGAATTTCCCACATCATAAAAAGAGTCAATAAAACTATCACTTTAAAATAAAGAAAGAGAATTACAAAGGTCACCTGAGATAAGCCATACTAGGCTTCCATGTAGGAAAACATGGATATGGAAGATAAACTAAGTGTCATGTTCTAATGGAGAGTGAGAGAAAACGTGATCAGGAGAAAGTTAAAAATAAGAAAAACACAAACTTGTGATGGATTAAACGGTCATTAGTTTCATAATAGGAAATGTAAACGAACAATGTTTTTTGTTTTAAGTTTCATTTCATAAATTTGAGGAATTTATTTATGATATTGACTAAGAACATAAACAGATATACTTACTTTTTAAGTAGATTTTCATCCTTTAATAAATTTCTACCACTAACTCATCTTTTCTCCAAACAATGAGTATTCAAGATGAATTGGTCACACCTAAAGCGCTAGAATCAACTTCTAAAGAATCACCTAATCCACAAAGGATGAACTATATATTTCCCTTGTCTTTAGAGATTAACCAAAACCAAATGGTTAGTACAATATCAAACGATCCCCAAAATGGATAATTCTTTGTAGAAATAAATACTAATCTTAATTTCCAAAATTAAACAAACAATACCCAAAGTTCAATGAAGATCATTCAATAAACAATTTTCCTTAAAATCCTTTAATATAATCCAACTAAGATTGAAACCCCGAACTTAGAAGAATTTAATAACATATTCTTTCATATTAAATCTTAACATTTATCTACAAATAACATTAACTACTCTTAAAGTCTCATATAGAAGTGTAAATAACCAAATATCATATTCTCTCTGATAGGTTAATCATTTCAATTAATAACCTGAATCTGTATAAAAAACATACATTCTTCCAAAATAAAAAAATACCATTACTCCTCAAATGAAATCCCATATTATTCTATTTTACCTAGGCATATAGTATTCCCAATAGAGTGAACGTCTTTCAAAATAACATTTATCACTTAATCACAAAATCATTTTCCTATACTAAGGATATCCATTTGATAAAACATAAGATTACAAATAAACTTATTATTGATCAATAAAATAATTTAACTAAAAATAATTAGTCACACTAATTAAGGAATTCACGTAGTCCAGTGGTAGGCGATAAATCCTAGTCGCACTTGGGTTGTGAGTTCAATTCCCACAGCTTTGTCTGACGCGATGGGTTGTCACACAGTCTGCATGTTTTCCTTTTTCAAAAAATATATTTTATAACATTCCCAAAATGAGATAAATTTATCAAAATAACCATAACATAATTTACCCATAAATTTTATCTCATACCTCACATTTTCATCCCAAAAATTAATAACCTGTAATTACCTCAAATTCAAGGATCATATAAACCCAAATGGTTCTTTATAACTATATCCACAAAATAAAAGATAATTCTTCCCCAAATAGCATTTTCACATAACAAACTGCAGGGTTGCATATACAAGAGAAAAGTCTTCCAAAGTTATCCCATAAACAAAGAGCAATAATACTTAGAAACATTTTTCCATCCATTTATTTTCACATAGATTCTTCCTTGACCTAATGGTTATCCTATAGAATAGGGCATTGAATCGGGTAATGCCAAGGTCCCCCATATTTATGGAAAATGAATGTAAATAGATTCTTAGGATCATTTTTATTTTCTTCTATAGTACTCTTCATTTTTCCTTGGAAATTATTTACTTTAATTCCTTCTTTCCCACACATAAAGCACTTCTTTTTTTCCATTGAGACACTTTCTTGGGTGTATCCTTCCACATTTATGGCATGATGGAAATTGAGCTTTCTTTTCTCCACGGTCTCCACAGCTGGAGCTCTTATCATTCTCCACCTTTCTATTCTTTGTTGAGTTTGGGAGTTGGTTAATGTATATATTATTGATCATATTTTTGGAAACATGCTTCGACATGAACATAATATCTTTTACGATAATCGAAATTTTATTTAGTTGCTCATTTCCACCATCGTGCCCACATTAATTGTACATCATATTCAATGTTACTATGACTTCCTTGGAATCTATCCATTGACTAAAACCAGAAAGAATAGTGTGAGTAACAATAGTCATAAAATCATTTAGAGAATATCATGAAACCTTATTTTAAATCTAAAACACCTTAAGATTAACCAAGTTTGTTTATTCTCATATTACATTAAAATCCTTCAAATTAGTTTTCAAAGAAAATGTGAATTATCGTAAGCATATTTCCCATGAGTGTCATAACCAAGAGTGCAGCAAGACCTATTGTCATGCACCAGTTCTCGTTCGAGTCTAGCTCAAAGTGGTGTTTTTGGGTTTTACCCCTAGGTACATCTATTCCAGAGCCGCATCTACCTGCTCGTATCCATATAGGGATGTATTTCTTGTAAAAATCACATAATATTTACATTACCAAAAATTTTGGATGTTATTATATACTAATCCTCAAATTTTATCTTAGGGTAGTGTTTTATAATCAGAATTTTTCTAAATTTAGCATCCAAGGTTTGTACTAAACTTCCTCTGATACCAACTACAACACCCCGACCCTAGTTACCCAGAGTCGGTGCATTATTACATAACATTGTCATTATAATAAGAGATCAAGTTTTGAATGACCGATTAGTTTAATATCCTTGTAAGTACTAGATACATACATAAGTTTTACATTACATCATGAAATAAAGAAAAAAACATTGTGTCCCCTTTGAACATAGTCATATCCTTTATCCTATCCCTACAGGTTAATCCTAATATACTTCTTCACATCTTGGGAAAAATAAAACAGAAGAAATGGTTGATCTCAGATTCTCGGTAGAGATAACAATATAGTAGAAACTATCATAAATAAGCATAAACATTTAAGGAAATGTATAAGACTAAAACACAAGCCTTTTAAACTTAAACTTCAGCATGATATGGAAAAGATAAATCAAATAATACCATTTACTTATTCACATGGGTATTCTACTAGTCTAATGATCACATGTAATATCAATATCTAATTTCATAATTATGGAATTCATAATGTCAGATATCATAACCACATAGTCAAGGCCTCGTGCCAAGACTACAAATAAGATTTTGTCAAGGCCTTGTGCCAAGACACTAGTTTGTCTCATGAGACCTACTGATGCATCGAGGAGCTATAGTGGGCTCCAGCTATCACTTACTAAGTCCAATACATTCCTCATATGAAAAGTTTGAATCATAATCTAAACATTCGTATTAAAACTAGCATATGAAATGTCAATATTTTAACCACAAACCATGAATGGTATAAAAATAGCACATCCAAAGTCAAACATAACTCATTCAACACAATATGAGAGGTTGTATTATAGTAAATTAACATCAATCAATAATTATGAAGTATATTGACATAGATGAAAATAATCAGTAAAACTATTTGAGAGAAATATCCCCTTTTTCTTAAAAACATTTAAAAGTGTCACTATTTATCAAGAAGCTGTAAAAAATAGATTTTTAAATCAAAGAGTCTCATACTACTTTGAATATTTTGAAAGTAATTTTAATTTTAAAACATTCATGTCCATATAAATAAATCCTTAAAACTATTTTTAAAACATGGACATTAATGAGAAAGATTTAGAAGAATAAATCTTTAAAACATTAAAAATGATATTTTAGTTAGAGTTCCTAACCAAATGAGAGATGCTTGAATATGAATAATTGAGGTAATAAAAACTTTATAATATCATGAGAATAAAGGGATTCATGATATACTAGGTAAAAGTACAGTATATACACCATATAAAATTGAATTGGCGCATAACAATAAAGACGTCTCAATGGAATGTAAATTGAGATGAAATACCTTATAAATACTGTATACTTAAGTTAAGGATAAATAAATGACATAATTATGTGTGAAAAATATAAATACACTCAATATGATTGGATATCCAGTGTAAATAAATCATAGGACATTCACACATATTCTTGTAAAAACAACACTAATGACTTGGATGTTTAACTCAATGAATGGAAATTGAGTTAAGATTACTCTTATCAAGTTCATATTGATGAATTGAGAATTTATCAATGGAGTGATTATGTATATAAAAATTATTTCCATAAAAGGGGAGTGGAATTTACTACATAAATAAATAAATAGTGATTTCACACATAATCTTGGAGTAAAATAATCAATGAAGTTTGCGTAAAACCCAATGAGTGGAAATTGAAATTAGAAATTCTCTTACCGATTTGGTAACTTACGAAACATACACCCCATGAAAGAAGGATAATAAAATGAAGATGTAAATACCCAAAAATTAAAGTATACTTCACAAATAATACAATCATGGGCAGTACATACACTACACAAAAGGAAATAGTGGCAATATAGCATTAATCTCACAGGAATAAGAAGTGAGATGAAAACCCCTTACCTTGTACTTTTCCTTAGTAGAGGGTAGGTTAACCTCATGTATAATGGTGAAATAATTTTTATTAAATTATCAAATAACCACATATATAAATATGATATCATATATGATCTTCTAATATTGTTTTGTTAATGATATTTCAATAGTATCATTGTTTTGGGTGTTAACTGATTCGTTTTCCTTTATATGTTTTGTTACTTAAGTCATGTTTTTTATGGATATGATGTATTTGATTCATATCCAGAATGATATTAAGTTCTTAAACATTATTTTCAATCTTCAAATGAAAATTATTCTATAATGGTTACGATGGGAAACAAAATCTCATCGTGTCGTGGAGATGGTAATCCGTATGTACGCACGAGCGACAATATCATTCTATAAGTGGTTAAATCATATGGAAATTGATGGTATATTACATATAAAGAATCATTAATATTTTATATTAATTATTTACATCAATTATACTAATTATTATACTCATCCAAATAATGAAGTGTTGAATAACAAACTACACAACGACGTGGAGACGGTAAGTCGTACGTACGCACGTGTGGTGACTTTTTCATTCATAGGATGGATAGAAGAATGAATATGGTTGTACCATATTTATAATAACATCACTTTATGTAGAAGGTAATGGAGTTGTTATTTTGTTTTGGAAACAATAAAGAAAGAGGATGTGGAAGAAGAAAAGAACTTTGAAAGAGGTGATGAAATTATTACATATTCTTCAGGTGCTTTCTTTTTTATTTGATCAAAATTTCTCCATATGATGGATTTATGATCAAAGTAATGCCTCTAGGTTGAATTGAGGGTGATTGAGAAGATATTTGATCTGGGTTTGGATGAGACAAATGGCTTTGGAGGTGTGGTTTTGAGAGAAGGGAAAGTAAACTTTTATAAGAGAGGTGAGGGTTACTTTAGGAAAATCTTGAAATATTATTTTATTATAAAATCATTTTCGGTTTATAATGACTAAAAATAGATTTATTTCTAGGATAAGGTGCGGATGGGTAGAAATAATATCAACAAATAAGTTTTAGACAAGTTTAGGTCACCATATTAACCTTATCTTGTTGATTTAATTCTTAGTTAAATAGTTTAACTTTTATCATATATTCTTGTATTTTTATATTACATTGATAATAAACATACTATAAAATTCAAAGAGAATCTCAAGTGGTTCATTAATGACATACATATCATTATATAAGTCCTTTTTCTGAACCTTATATTTTTAGAAATATTATATCATTTAATAATATAGTGTTTTAAATACTCATTTATGTCAATTTTGACACTATTTTGTATTTGGTTTTTTAGAATGTCAAAAAAAACTTGATTACTTCAAAAAAATACATTAAATCAACCCTAACATGTAATATTAACCTATAAAATTCATGTAATGCATCAAAAGTCTCAATTTAAATTTATTTTAATATTTATAATATCAATTATTTTAATCATTCATTAATAGGTTAATTACTGCATCATTATTGGGTCGTAAATAAATTTAATTATTTAATTTCTAAAAATTATAAATAAAATACCATGATGTAGTAAATATTTTTAGATTTCTAATTAATATTTATAGTTGAATTTATCTTATGTATAGCCCTATATTAAAAATGGTTTAGTTATTAAACTTTGAATTTAATACTTTTAACTCTTCTTTAAATAAAATAATAATAAATGTCTTAATCCAATCCAAGTGGATAAAAAGGATCATATTTTATTCCTAAGGTTGATTTTGGTTGAAATACCCTTATCAAATAGTATTAGGACTTGTGTTACGGTAATTATAATATCATTTTTACCTTTAATTACCATATTTACTCTTAACCGTGGTAAATAAAATTCAAAGTTACTATTCACAAAAAAAATTATTTTCATAATATTGAACCACATTATACATACTAATGTAAATTGTGTCTCTTGGAGTTTTTAAATTCAATTCACAGAAGTGGTAAAATTATGTTTTATGTAAATTTGCAAATGTGCCTAGAATGTGGGTAAAAGACGTTAAATAGTTCAATAAAATTTCATATATCTAATCTTATTATAGAATGACTCAAATGAATTACATTGGACTAATATAGTTATTATGTATCTATTTTTAATTTAATATACATTTAGGTAAAAATAATAATTATTTAAATAAAAGTCAGTTTTCAACAATAACGCAGTGTTTTTCACTATTTATAAAAAATTCAAAGTTTTCATAAAAATATAAAAAAATCACCCAAAGATAATTTTGATATTCCAAATTAAAAAATGATGTCTATTTTACCAAATTAAAAACATAAGAGTTGCATTAATTAATTTAAAATTAATTCTCGTTGTCAAAACCAGAAAGCGGGTTTTTGAGAAGTAAAAACTATCAAAAGATTGATATGTGTTTATGTCCAATTTAAATGTGAAATTACTTCCAATGACAAATATTGGATTAAATGATAAAAATATAATCTAATTATACTTCAAAACCATTCAAATGTATAATATGACACTATAAATTATTTTTTTTTTAAAGATGTTTTAAATAAATATTTAGTATCTTTCATTATTCATCAAAATATGAAAGTTATCAGAAAAACACCAAAATTTTATCCAAAATAAATTTTTATGTCATGATTCTAAATAAAAAGTTTATTTTGTTAAATTGAATATATAAAAGTGTCAAATATTGGATTTAAATAGGGTTCTCCATTAAAAGGTGGTAAAATTTCATTTTTTGAAAAATATTTATTTTATCTGAAAAAATGAATTTGTTCTTATATTATGTCTAAGAAACACATAATATGGATGTTAAAATTATGTGGAGTATATAAAATTTAAAATGCAGTTAATATTATTCATAACTATTTTTGAAGTGCTAGTTTGGTAAGTCGTGGTGCTCTTGAACTCGATGTTGCGTGTAACGCAAGCTATTGAATTACTTTAAAGAAAATAACTTACTATGAAATCTTGGGGTATTGTACTACATACCGTGTACATGGGCCACACTGCGTGTAATCCAGATGATTGTGTGCCATTATGTTTTGGTCAATACACAGTGAAATTAAAGTGTGTAATTAATGAATAATCTTGAATTAATTTCTGAATCAATTTTGAGGCATTGAACATGACTACACAGTGTGTAACACTAGTTACACAACATGTAGTCTTGTGTTGTATGGCTAGACACCTTGGAACCTCAGGATGAGTTACTCAATTTTATTTTTATCATAAAATTAATCGTCTAAATGATCTATGAGAAACTAAGGATGAAGAAGTCGATCTCGTAATTAGGATTAAATGAATGATTATACTTGAATTAAAAAAACTAAATTACATATGCATAAATCACTAATGATCATTAAATAATTATAAATAATTATGTGACTGCTCGGATACCACTTTTAGGTTCTAAGCACAATATAAGCATGTGATCAGTGTTGCCCAACTATGTTTTTTCCATAATCAATGATCAATACAATATCTATATGATGATGAACGTCGTGATCCCCAGAATTGAATCAAAGACATAGAAAATGGATAATTACGATAGAGCTAGAGAGAGGATCATAAAATATTATTTATAATTAATTTAATTAAATAAAGAATTACCATTAAGGATTTATTTCTTCATTCATGAATCCAGTGATAGATCTGCAGTCCACCGTCATTACATTTTAGAAACCAAGTGTAAATTTACCCTAGTAGTGATTCAAACGTGTTCCAAAAATCTCTAGATGTTTCCGAAGAAATCTATGGATGCTAACATGATAGATCCTTGTACTTGTGTCATCCAACATTGATTTCTTAGAGAACCGCTTCCAAATAATTCCACTTGATTTGATGGAGGATGATAACTCCCATTCTTCGAAGAATTCTTAGAGAAGGGAGATATATAGGCTTGAGAAAACTTCTCTAAATCTGTTGTGCACAACCAAGAAAAATGAATTGGCTCTCTTGAGAAAAAAACAAAATTGGGTATTTATATTACTAGGGTTAAAATAAAATAATTGCATAAGTTCCCTTAATTATTTATTTAATCCTAGAAAAAAACCATGTTAAATAATAATATTATTATTATCATTTCTCTACATACACTTAACTTTAAAATTAAAATTAAATATTATGTAATTAAATAATATTAAATTATTTCTTATCAGACCAATAAACTCAGTCTTCCATTCCTTCACAATATTTATCGGGCATTGAATAATATTTAATTATTTATTAAATAAATATCATTGCATTATTCTCTAAAAAATAAATAAGTATTAATTCACTAAATAGAAAATAAATATTTATTAAATATTCCACTCACATTTTATTTTATCAAATAAATAGATACAAAATATATACGATCAAGCATACATGAAAAATTATTAAACCACGATCAGGAATAATATTTATTCAACTTGTTAAATAATATATTATAATATTTTATTTAACTCATATTCTGGATACACTTCGTGTGTGACCCTCTAGGCCTCTTTCCCAGTGGCATTAGGTGAAGTTGCCTAAAGTCCATGGTTAGAATCTAGATACAACCCAAGGAACCCATAGAGAAAGAAATTAATGTCGCAATGAAATGTTACCTCGTATGAATGTTTACTGTGTAATATAATCCCTTTATCACGATATCTCTAATCAAGAAGGTCGCATGCTAGTTCCATCAACCTATGTGATCGATTTCTCTTTCTTTGACTTTCCGAAATTTTAACCTGCAAATAAAACACTATGGACATGTATTTATTTAGGCTATATCATTTCCATCAAAGGGCCTGAGGTATCAACTTCCATTAATGAATATAAGGTATAAATCCTTTATCGCATTATTCATTAATTCAATATTACTCATGATGCACCCAATGTATCCTACCTCACCACGAACATTTTTCATCACGGTTTTCATCAATACATCCATGTGCATGACTCATAATACTCATTAATAACAATATTAATGTTTAAGGGCCAATACACACATCTATAGATAGGAACATCCAATGACACAAATAAATGTGGATTTCCTACTGGTGGGTCTCGTTCTCATAATATCACACTAGATATTACCAAAGGAATACACCATGAGATGGTGCCTCAAAGTCCTTTGAGTCTCCACCCCTGATAGCTTGTATCATTTGTGTCCATAAAATGATATCATTTGGGTATAGAAAATATATTCAATAATAATGTCATAGCAGTTCAGGGTTTTCATCATAGCAGGGAATTGGTATGACCTTTTAGTGCGACAGCTACAGCTAGGACATTATCACATACTGTGTCACGCAGAAGAACAATCATGATGTTATAAGTAGTTTAATTAATATTCAAAACCATGAATAAAAGTTATCATAAATTATATATAAGTTGGTTCTAGGGAACCAACTCCAACCTGAAATTTGGATATATAAATTCAAATTCTTGGGTCATATAATCTCAAGTCATGGTATATCAGTTGTTCTTTCAAAAAATGGAAGTTAATGAAAAATGGTCTAGAATAACCATGGTAACCAAGATCCATAATTTTCTTAGGTTGGTAGGATAGTAATGACACTTTTTAAAATATTTATCACACATATATAATCTAATAACTACGTTGACTTGAAAGGGATACATGTTTCTTTGGACATATGAATGTGAGAAAAATTTCAAGGGGATGAAAAGAAGGTTTGTTAATACACATGTACTTACAATACCCTACATGAGAGAAGGGTTTTTATTATTTATTGATGCATTAAAAAATGGACTAGTATTCTTCCTCATGAAAAATGATATGTAGATAAATCATTCTTTGTACTAATTGAAAATTCATTATAAATATTACTCGATACATGATTTGGAGTTAGAAGCAGTAATTCTGGAACTAAAAATATAGAGACATTATCTTTATAGTGAATAGTGTGATATATATACTGATTATAAAATCTTGAAGTATATATTCATAGATAAAGAGTTGAATACGAGATAAAGTATATGTTTTGAGTTGATTAAATATTATGATTACTCAATACACTACCACCCTGGGAAGGTGAATAAGGTGGATAGTGATCCAAGTCACAAAGACCATGCTATTTTGTCCATGTTGAGGACTTATAGAGATCTAATACTTATATATATACAAAAAATTCTTCTTAAAACCATGAGGAACAATGATAGATACAATATTTATAATATGAATGTTCAACCATCCATCTATGTGAGAATTAAAGAGGCATAAAAGGAGAATTTGGAATATTATAAGAAGGTGAGAAATGCTCCTGAGTTTAACCATGATTGTGATGGATTGATAAGGTTTAGAAAATGAGTATGTGGCCCATTAATACCATATGTGAAGATGGATCGGTTGCATTAAGCTCATAGTTCATCATTCTCTATTTATCCTAGAAGTATGAAGATGTATTGAGATCTAAAATAGTATTCTTGGTTTTTTAACATGAAAATAGATATTTTAGAGTATGTATCTCAATTTTTGATATGTTATAAATTTAAAGATGAGAGATATATATCTAAGGGGATGTTATAACAATTATCCACACCAGTATATAAATAGAAAACGATAATCATGGATTTCATCATTGAAATCCTCAGAATATCTAAAGGGAAAATGATATTTGGGTTTTAGTCGATCACCTTATGAAGTAAGCACACTTTATTTACATTAGAGGTGATTTATCAATTGATTATATTTCTAGGATACACATAAAGGAAGTGGTGAGTTTACATGGATTACCACTCTCAATTGTATCGTATTGGGATCCTAGGCTTACCTCAATGTTCAGGAGAAATATTCAGAAGGATCTTGATACAAAGTTGAGGTTTAGTAATGCATATCATCCTCATATACAAAGTTGAGGTTTAGTAATGCATATCATCCTCATACAGATAGTTATAATAAAAGGACAATTAAAACCCATAAAGGTTTGTTGAGAGAATGTTCTATGTATCTTAAAGGTGGATAGGATCAACACCTTTCTATGATTAATGTTGTTTTACAACAATACCCTTTACTTGATCATTCTGATGAATACATTTGAATCCCAATATGGTAGGAAGTGAAGAAATCCAATATGATAATATAGAATTTGTGAAAAAAAATATTGGGACTTAAACTATCTAATGAAATTATAGATTATTTTAGAGATATTTAGCAGCACATCAATGTATCTCATAGTTGATAAAAGAGTTTCACAAACAATCATCGGTGATATCTGATGTTCAAAGTTGGTGAGAATTTATTCCTATAAAATTATCCATGGAAGAAGGTTATGATATTTAGAAAGAATGGAAATATGATCCTAGATATATCATTCCCTTTGAAATTCTTGATTTTATTATGATATTTACTCATCTATTAAAACTTCCACTGAATCTCTCTCAAGTTCATGATGTGTTTCATGTATCTCTCCCAAGGAAGTACATACATGATCATTAAAATGTACTAAACATAGAGGTCATACCACTAGAGCATGATATCTATCATGAAGAATATATGGTGAATATTCTAGATTAAAGAGAGAATTTTTTGTTAAACAAGACCACTCACCTGGTCAATGTTTTATGATGAAACTATAAATTTGAGGAATCTACCTATGAACTTAAAGATGTGACATAGCAGAAGTATCCTCAGTTGTTTATTTCATAGTGATGGAATTTTTAGGGATAAATTCTTATAATGGGGTAGAATATAATACCTTTATATTTTATGATAGAATTTTCATTAATATTTTTTTCTTTGATATATTTATTTACATGAAACATTTAGTATAAATTAACTCGGATATACTATTAAAATATTATTATTTAATGTGACAATTATTTCCTAGGAACTAGATTGGTGGGTATGAATAGTAGTAACTAAATTATGAAAAAATATTTTTTACACATGTATAATATGAAATCATTGTTTATCAATTGGTTTGAAATGAAAATGAAATTGCTTGAATGTAAAAAAGAGATGTTTTTTTTGAGAAATTATTTTTATACGCATAATGTGTTTTTACAATAATAAATTAAATTAATATATATTAATGATTTATTTTAATGAAATATCTAGATAATATATTCAATCAAATATTTTAACATTACTATAATAGTTTTTCATGGAAATTAATGAAGGTAAACCTAGTTTTATGCTTAAAATGCATTTTGATGAAAATGGGTTTTATTTCATTTTGAAATATTATTTTAAAATTATTTTATACGACTTATGGAAATTGAATCTTATAAAGAGTATTCCTTTTATGAATCAAAATAATTAATATATTTTAACATGGTTAACTTAATTTTAGTCAGAATGAATAGTAAAAATATTAAAAATGTTTAACCACGGTTCAGGTTAAAATAGGTTTACCATGGTTAACCTACGAGATAAGGTTTAAAATATCAAAAAATACTTAATTTAATTTGATTGGTTTATGGTATGTATACCTCATAATTACTCTCTTGGAGGTTTTTCATTTTTGAACTACTTATCTTGAGTTAGGAATTATTATATTTTAATCTTTATAAAAATTTGAAGTTTCCTCTCCCTCCATTACAAACGGATACCACATATCCACTATTCCTCACAATTCATGAGCCTTCTTGATTAGACAATACATTCCCTAATCCATTCATAACATCTCTCCCCATGTTCTTGTGGTCTTGGTTTGATCATAATATCATTTATTCAAGGCTTAAGGTGTAAGCCAAAGGAGGTTTCTTAATAAAGAAGACATTTTAATACGTACGAAGAAAGACAGAAATTGAGGTTATAAAGAAAGGCTTTACGTAGAGTATGTCTAAGAAGTTTAATATATGAAGAGATGTTTTTGGGATATAATAAATATCTTTCATTATATAATATGATTTATGTATCTAGTCTCTAAAAACACTGAACCTTTACGGTTATGAGGTGTGTTTTGTTATGAGATGTGTTGAATATCCATCTAAAATTATGTAATGTATATGTATGAACTGATTGGGTCATCTCAAATTTCATAAGTAATACTCTGGTTATAATCAAATAACTACTGATGGGATGATCTCTAATGACTTAATCCTCAATAAACAGGGTTCACACCACCCCCATTATCCACCCAAACCTCTAACACAAAAAGATCAAAACTCCCATCTCAAACCAATAATCAATTTCAACCAAATCGATGTAAATCTAAAAAACATTCAAGGTAGTGACATGCCTACCTACTGTGTTTATCCTCCTAGGATCCCCTTTAGTCATGAAGAATGAAATACCCATCTTATTAGGAATGCTCCACCATGTCTTAATGGAATAATTACCAAATACCCAGATCCCATCATCTGAAATTAGGGGACAAGAAGGGAGAAGGATGCATTGATTGATAATGGAGATAAACTAACCTCAACCTAAGGGGAAATCGCACCGATCCCTTGAGAACCATTTGGGTTAAGAAGAGAAGAAAAGGGGAATAGGATCTCCCCTAGATTTGAATGCCCAAAAAATGAAGATCTATAAAGTGGGTGTTAAATTAAATATCCCCAAAGACCATTCTTCCCCTTGGTTTAAAAAACCTTGACAACAGACTCATTTAAATGTATTTGATAAAGCTTTTGGGGTAATTAATCTCCCTAAACCCCCCTCATTGTGTGGCCCTTTAGGTTACAAAATGACACAAATCAACTATCCAAAAAACGAAAATACGACTCCACCACCCATGGTCACATTGCAACATTAACTTTCCCTTCATTATACAACAACATTTTGTGGATAAGGCCTCATAGTGAAATCCTCAAATACTACACTATAATTTCATCTACTCAAAACCATCATGGAATAATATACCATGTTGTGATGTGATCTACTACCAACCAAGAATTTAATTCTATGAAACTATCGGTCATTCTTAAGAAACACCCACATCACCAAAATTCCCTTGGCTATAGTGTGGTCCTTGAGAAACCACATAAATTCATTATTATAATGAACAATCACACCTTGGTTTCCCCTAGCTCGCGGTGTTACTACCACTCTGCACTGAATTTTTAATCTCACATAGGATCTCCATGATGTAACTCCATAAAGTCAGGGAGTGATACATCCCAAACTATAGGTTATCTTAACCTCACACAAAGGGCCTACATAGTGATCCCCATCAATCATAGTGATAATATATTACATACCTTAAAATTTGTATCCCACACAACACACACCACATCCCAACGACCCCTGATTATAGTGTTGTGTGACACTTATAGTAGAAATTCACTATAGGGTCACCTCGACCATATTCTTACACTCACCCAAACACTCAATGCAACAACTAGGCCTCGGAAAACATCCTAAAACACATCCCAGAAATGTTCCAACTCTCATAATCCCAACCCGAGTACTAATTCTTAAAACGTTCCCTACTCCAAGACTAAAAATTCAAATTTTCCTAATTTCAACAACCTATAACGATGTGGGTAAATATAATATTCTCACCATAATGATTCTCATCCCTGATAAGTCTCCTCATGCATCCTTCATGATTTTGGGTCATCGTGCCATGGTACATGACTAAAATTCTCTATATCACGCTAATTTTTTCAAAGAAGATAATAAATATGAACATGATCCACTTCTCAAAACCCTGAGATCCACTCTCCTAGTCCCTCATAATGTTGATAACTCCCCAAGTGATGTTTTTTTAGATATTTATAAATTTTCATGCTCAATATCTTCTGAAAAATCCTAGTTGGTACTCCAACACATTAACCATTCCTAAAAACCCATCAATCCACACATTATGGAACTAATTAATTCAAAAAACTCCATGATGATTCCCTCATTCCTATGAAATTTGTGAATTCTAAACCCACTTAAACTACAAAACCTTAGTTTATGTTATCGTTCTACACTTTTTTTACACTCTCCCAAGGTACACCTGAGCATCATCCATAAATTCTCATTAAAACCTATTGTCTCACTCTTGAGATTGTATCTATAAAACATGACCTTGCTTCATTTTATCTATTAGAACACTATCCAAAAGCATAGATATTTAATGTTGCCAGTAACCCTACTACTATGTATCCTAATATATAGACTCAGTTGTACCATCTTACCTTCATCCAACATCTATATATTTTCAGTGAACAAATGTACTAACTCAACCTAATCCTATTCGGTTAATACCCACATCCGGTAGACCATATTTAACAACACAACACATCTACTTATATCCATGTTCTGATAAAAACAATCACCTCTAGGTTGGGTATATCAGTACATCACCTCTGATATTTACCAAGATGTTTCCATGATGAGGGTCACACACTCTGACCATATATTGTGCACTCCCAACCATATAATTTCCCTTATCATTCATCAATGAGAATGGAACTGCCCGACATACACTACTATTATAATAATAACACACATGGTCCTCAATCATATTTCTTGAATAGTCCCATATCCTTAACCCCACTCTAGGGTCCAACGTCACAATGATTCCCCTCCAACCGCTATCCAGTTCTAGAGATAATACTTCATCTCCACACCCAGCCCTAATGGATTTAATTCAACATCCACAAAAGTTCTCATTACCATGTGACTCTCATTTTTTATCCTTCTATGGTCCCCATTTAGTCATGCTAGAAAAATTCAATCACATCAACTTACAACTCACTATAGTTAAGGAACTCTCTTGATTCCTTATCCCTCATGACATTCCACTCACCCCCATGATGCTTTACATGGACCAACTATTATCAAATTGCATTTCACTTTCCACAATAGATCATAGGTCATATCTCACATGAGATAATCATCTCGACATACCCACAACCTCATTACCCCTCAGTAATTTCATTATCTCTTTATAGAGACATCGTGTCACATACTAGTTATACCCCAATGCACCTACCATTCTCGATAAAACTACCCTTGACCATCCCCCAAAGAACCCTCTTCTATAACCAATGCACAATATTATTTCATGGGCCAATATTCCTTCCTATCAGTAAATTTAGGAGTCCTAGAAACCATCACAAAACTTAGGCACCACTCAGTTTCCTAACCCAAAAGAGGTATCATGGGACTAAACACTACCCAGAGTATCCTATGAACACTCTAGGGATGAGTCTCATCCAATCACCATGTATTTCCATTAGTCATAATGACCTCACCCTAGGAGTCGTGTGACCTATGAAATTAAATCTCCCCCACCCTAGAGATTTCCCAAAACCTATGCATTAACATGCCCCACATATCATCCATGGTAGATCACACCCAACCGAAAACCAATATCATCTTCCTCAGGCCTAGATTAGGTCTCACCAATCCTTACACCACATAGTTTAAACAAAATACCACTCTCACAATAGTGATAAATATCCCTTCATTAGTACTCACATCCCATACAGATAAGCATACACCATAGTGCTACCCTGATATAAAGCTCTACTCAAACCACAATGAGTGTAATATCATCAACTCAAGGATTTCTCAGCTAACCATATAACCAAACATGACTCTCTTTCATTTCAGAACTATCATAACACAAGAACTACCAATGCTTCTGTACTCATAATTACCTAATTCATCCCCATTCCTAACCAAAAATATGATCAAACATCTATCTATGATTTGTCTCTATAAGAAAAAATATCTACACATGATTTTGACATATAAAGGCCCTAACAAGCTTATACTAACCCCTCATTCGGGTTACCCTCATACATGACAACTCATTTTAAATATTAAACGAAAATAACCATACTTGTAAGCTATGATACTTGACTCAACAATATTTCGAGTCGCATCTCAATATCACTAAGACCTCTAACCTAGTCTATAAATCGTACACCAATAGGTTAAAACTCATAGAGGAACATAGAAAATCTATCTCAGATATCATAAGGAAGCTCATAGGTCAATACACCCACTCTAGGGTATTAATCCTCACTATGAATCCACGTAACCAGATTACCCCATTGAGGACCAAGATCACATCCATGTGTATGTAGATGACATCAACGTATGAAGATTCATATCAGAAAAATCATAACCTTATGGTTCAATTAAGTAGAATTCCACCAATAAGTTATTTGGGAAGACACAAAATAAATTATTCTTGAAACTTTAAATGATCAGAAATAATTTTTTTTCCAGAACCAGTATCACAATCACATATATGAAATCACATGTCATGTAATCCTACATGAATGATATAATTCGTAGAATCACACCTCTTTCCACCATATTCCAATAGAAAAACTATAAATTAATAAAATCAAAATATCAATCTTGGAAAAAATAAACTCAATGATAACATCAAAATCTAAGGACAATAATCCCAATTCACTGCTTACTTGGACTTTAGCTCATGTAGGGGCCTTCCAGGTATAATACAGAGCATCCATACCTAGTTCTGACTAACTTATCCTTGTTCCACCACATCCCAAATGTTATGACTAAAGAAAATGGATTTTATATCACTTTGTAACCAGGGCAGAGTGGTATATAAACTCAGGCACACCTCCCTATAAACCGAATCCACTAACTAATAGCAAGAGTATAAGGTGATAAATTGGGGAGAATATATCCTATAGTACAAAAGTTCATAAGTTATAGTGGAAACTATATAAAACCAGCCATCACAATATCTAACAGAAAAAAAAAATTTACAAATGAGAAAGCTAAAGGAATAAAACTCACCATCGTTTCCTTGCGAAATGGTGGCACATTTTCCCTTTACAACATTTCTCCACAACCATTTTACCATTTCCCAATGGCACCATATCAACATCCTTGATGTGCCACCAGTTTCCGTGTCACGGATTCTTCCTTACAAAACTGTTTTCTCCTCACCTCCCTCTTGCAAAACTGTTTTCTCCTCCCCTCGGCACTATTTCATTCTCATCCCTTTGGCACCGCACCGAAGCCACTCTTTCCACCACAACCTTCTGTAACCGCATTTTTCCGCCAACCTTCACCTTAACTGGTGTCTTCGACCTCATCACACCACACCCCCGAACCAATCTGGAAGATTCCAAGCTGATTTTGGAGTTCCCGAGCCGAACCACTCGTAGCCGCCGCCTAGACCTTTTTCGCACCAAACCAAACCCTCTACCGGCCTGGTGAAGGAGGGGTTCACCCGTATCGAGTCATCGTCGAGCCTGCTGAAGTCGAAATTGAATCGGGGTGCTACAGATCTGGAGGGTTTGCATTTGATCAGAGAAGAGGAGCCAAAATCCACCGGTTCTTGAAGGAGAGAAACCCACCAGACAACAATAACACGAACCACTGCGATTCGAAGGAAGAGGTTACTGTGTGAGGAGTCCGCTTCAGCACCGCATCCGCCATTGGCCGCCATGGGAAGAGGTCGCCGCTGAACAGAGGCCAAATCCAAGGAACCCCCGCTTCCTACTTTCTCCGCCGTGGGAGTTTGAGAAGGCGATCCATCGGAGCTAATCTAGTGGAAGAGATCTGCTGAGAACCGCCGCCGCAGAAGGAGGGTAGCTGCCGTGCGATGCGAGGAGAAGGAGACGCTGTTGTGCGTCCTGCTAAGAAACCCTACACCTCCCCTCGCGGGGGGATGAAGAAAATAAATTAAAATTAAAATTAAAACAAAATTTTCATTAAATATAATAATAAAAATAAAATATTAAATAACAATAATTATTAATAAATAATAACTATAAATTAATTATATTTTAATAGGATTTTTAAATTAATCAACTAAATTAAATATATTAAACTTAATTAGTTAATAATAACTTATAATATTAAACAAATAAGTTATTAAACTAGAATAATAATTTATAAATAAGTTTAATTTAAAAAATTTAACCAAATAATACTTTATTGGTTACTTTAATTAATTTAATAATTGTAACTTTTTAACATTTATAATTATAATAACAAATTTAATAATTAAAATAAAGTAATTGATTTAACTAAATAAATAATAATTTTATGTTTTAATTAACTAATTACTAATAATACCACTTTAATAAAATAATCCAAATAAATAATATTATCTAATTAAAGATTTACTAATAAATTAATAAGTATAATTTTTATTTATTAAGTCAATAATAATTATCAATTAATGTATTTATTAATTAACTTTAATTAACTTTTTAATAAGTAATATAACATTAATTTAAAAAATAACTATTAATTAACTTTCTTCGTGTTTTAACAGTTTTATTTTGTTCTTTACTTTGCAGGTTCACGCAGGAGATAGAAACACGTCCAGATTCACTCAACTAACTTGCGGGGAGTTAGTTAGAATGACAAAGCTAGAACGACGTGTTATTTACCAAAAAAATTCACGTTTGTGGTGTGCAGCGAAACACAAGTATAAATCGGTGGAATATAGGGGGTGACGTGCAGCAGATGACATTGGGTTTAAAGGCAGAGCATCAACATAGTTTTGCGGGGACTCTCATTCTCCTTCCACGATCACACCGAATTCGAGAGCGTACGCTCCAAGAGACACATCAAATAGAGGAACGAAGCCTAGAGATGCCAGGATGAGCAGAACATAGCTGTATTTTCCGAGAATTAGAAGGGAAAATCTTCTCCATTATATTTTTTTCAATATTTATGTAATTCAAATAGTTAAACTTTGTTTTCTGTGATGAATTATGTGTAGCTATTAGTGTTTGGGGGAACTATTAATTGTTGGTTCATACAACTCTAATTTGTAATTCTTTTCCTTCAAGATCTGGAATTCGTTGGCGAGATTAGTTCCAGATCTAATCTTTTAATTGTTTCACACCACTCTTTCTCAATTTTTAAAATCCATGATCTCTCGGCGAGAAATAACATGGATGCTTTTTAAGAAAGTCTAATTTCAGAACTGTTGGAATTGGTTAGCGAGATTAAATTCCAATAACATTTTTTTTCAAACTCCTTTACACCATGGAAAACTTCTAGAATCGCCGTCTATGCGATTATTTTCCTAGCGAGGGAGAGTGATCCACATTTTTTTAAGGTTGTGAACTCAATAACAACTTGAAAAGAAGTTATTATTTCAACCAGTAGTGTTTGTATTTCCCCAAGCAGTTGTCTGTACCTTGTTACTCTGTATATGCCTTCACTGTAGTTTACCAATTTCTTTTTCTTAGCTAGTTTATTTTTTTTAAATTCAGTTTGTCACACTGTCTACATACACTAGTACAAAATATAAAAAAAAATTAAAAAGTAAAAAAGATGTTTCCTCACTTCTAACAACAATGAGGGTTTCAATAAACCATAGAATAGCTCACTTTCCTTCCCTTGGGTTTGACCCTTCATTACTGTAATAGAGTAGGTTTATAAATAATATTTTGAGGTTTGTGATGACCTCCAACCACATCAAAATTTGGCGCTGTTGTCGGGGAAGTAACAAACCGAGTGTTCTTAAGGTAAAAAACAATCAATAAAAAAACATAAAAAAATCATATAAAAAAATCTGCTTAAAAAATCTATAAACTTGAACTTCATTACTGTTTGAGCTGAGCATAGAAAATTCTCCTAGGATTTGTGTGTGTGTTTAATCTGAACATTTGAAAAAAAGGAATGTCTTGAGGGCTCAAGACATCATACTGGACCTTACTATGTTCGTTGTGGAGATTATGGACACACTGCCTGACAGTGTGTTTATAACCAGCCACAACGGTTCCATCACTTTGAAGTTAATGAATAGAACTTTGGGCCCAGTCCTGACACCATAAAAAAATGTAGTCAAATTTTTTCAAAACTAGATGGTAGGGAGGATACGTGGACCACTTGGTTAAATAAAACCCTTGAAATTAAAATTAAATATACTCAAGAGCAAGATCAAATAATGAAAATATTAGAAGTAATTCCCTTAGAGTTACAACAAAGGGTTAGGGGGCATAAAGAATTTGAAGAAAAAGAAAAAGAAAATGTTTATAAGAGACTTGAAAATCAACTTGAAGAGGATAATGATTGTGAAACTGGGCTACAAAAATTTCATTATGAAGAACCTGAATATGATGAATCACTTGTGGAAATAACCAACTCAAAAATTCAAGAAAACAAATTTGAAAACCCCAAAAGAACTTTAATGATGTTGAGTTGGACAATTATGATGATGAATTGAAATAGATTGAAAAGGAATGCACAGTTCTCTTCGTAATTCCTATATTGGAGAAAAATCACTGCTTTAGAAGTTTTGAGAATGAAGTCACTCGGGTTGAAGATAAACTAGAATTTAAAAAGTTAAAGGTTAAGAATTCTTCACCCAATTTTTTTGAAATTGTGAACATTGAACATGAACTTGAGATTGTGTATAATCCGGAAGAGAACAATGAGCTGGAAAACATAGAATTTGTAATTTTTGATCTTGTGTTGAAAACCACTCTTCCTCGTTTGGAAATTGCAAACCCAATACTTCCTGAAACGACGTTGGATGATTTAGAGTATAGTGGAATGATGTTTGAAGAAAGATTAAATGATGATATTTCATTTCCTTATTCTCAGATTGATTGTTTGATTGAAACTGAGAGTACTGAAATTGAGAACACTATTGACATTCCTGGGGATAGATGTTTAAATTTGAACAACCTGGAAATTGAATTTATTGAATCTCAATTGAATATTAACCTCCTTGATTTTAATTTTTTAGAACACACAACATGCTTTGATTTGGAAAGTGAACTTTTTGAAAATGAACTGGAAGTAGAGGTTGAACACACACTGGATGTAGGAAAAACTTATTTGTTAGAAGCAATAAATGTTGAATGTTCATTCACTGATGAGGAACTTTTTGAATAGATTTACAACATTGTTAAACCTGAATCCGCTGCTGGTCAGATAAATTATCTTCCTTGTTTGTCACTTCAATCCTCAATTGAGTCAGGTGAAAAAGATATTCAAGATATTGATAGTAGTTTAGAGGGAATTTTTTCCTTGATTTCTAATGTTTGTGATTCTGTTCAACACTTTATTAAATTCCCTTTTGAACCTATGTGTTAGAACTCACCCACAAGAACCCTTGAATTTGAATTTGTTTTTGTTGAAGTTGAGAGAGATAACATTGAGAATAAGTCCATACCCTTTAAAGCACCTACTTTGTTGTCCCTTCCAAAAAATGTTAAATGTGTAAAATCTGGAACAATTCTGGAAGTTGACAGCACCATGCCCAGAATTGTTAAGGGGTTCTACTTAGGGGTTATTTCAAGCTATGAGGGTTTTGTGTTTGTTTTATTATATTTTGGTGCCCAAAAATCTCATTGTTTGGTTAAAAATGTTTGGACCAAACACATGTGGTGGTTCCAAATGAGGAAACCACATCCATCTAGTGACTACAGTTAGTCTCTAGGTGAGTCTGGCTGGGGACTTTAAAACTAGCTCTATATGGGTGGAAACCCATGGATTTTCTTTTGTTTAAAAAAATGTAATTAAATAATGTCTAACTGAAGACTTAAAATTCAGTGCTCCATGGGAGTCAACCCATGGTTTCCATTTTTTTCATGTTTTTTCTTTTCTTTGTTTGGTTTTGAATAAAGTGCTATTGGGTTGTCTTCTTAATCTTTGTCTCTTCTAGATATTTTTTCTTGGATTACATGTTCTATTTTTTCCGAATGCTGCTGCTGGTGTCAAAAAAGGGGTGGAATTCCCATGATCATATCTAGAAAAGAACATAGTCAGAAAAGTACTTCAAATTTTGCATTTATTTCTGCTCCTGTTTATTGCTAATAAATTTTTTCTCACTTAAAAAATTCTACTTGCTAAAAAATTATGCTGCATGTTTGTTGTCGCTACAAAAGTCTTTTCTATAAAAAATCTGCATGTGTCTGTTGCTATAAACTGAAATTCATCGTTTATAAAATCTTCACTGTTATAAACTAAGTGTGGGGGTGCATGTAGATTAAAAATTTGTTTTATTATGTTCTTCTTGTTTCTTTAGAGTGTATAGCATGAACTTTGTCTACTTATTTGAACATCCAACTGGATAAATTCTATTAAAATGCTTACACCATATTCACTGTGCACCCATAAGTTACATGATATCTTTTGAACTGTATTGAAAATATTTATCACTGTTTAATTGATAATGCATGTGCTTCCTTATGGACCTACTGTTATGTTATTTATTGTGTCATGACCTGTCCCCTGGGGCCCGTGCTGTGACTACCTCAAGCCCGCCTTCCATAGGCCAGGGGCTGACGACTAGCACCGAAAGACGTAATCCCTAAAACTGGGAAGACATTGCCTTTATAACCTATAATCACACGCAACCAAGCACACAACAAGATACGAACACAAATAAACTGAATAGTAAATAGAGTGTGTACAGTAAGTAAAAGGGTCCAGAATACAAGCCCAACTGGAAAGTACAAGAAACTGAAAGTACATGTAAACTGGAGCAAAAAGGAAGACAGCTGCTGGGTCATCCTCTAAGGTTCCTACCTGAAGGGTAGGTACAGATCACCTCCTCAGCACTCCACATTCATCCATCTCCTCTGTGTACCGACTCATTGTAAGGTCCACCTATGGGCACCGTCCTGTCCTGGTACCCTCAGTCTCGATCAACGTTGTCCGTCGTCTACACCAAACACAACAAGGTGCAGGCATAGCCCGTGCAGGGTTGAGTATAACGATACTCAGTAAGGACCCCAAGACCCTGAAGGTCTTACAAAATCCACAAAGGATAAACCTCAAAGCATGAAGTCAACTTTCAACCCTACTCAGGTATATGCCCATACATATACCTCAATTATCAAGTATACCCATCTCAATCATGAGGAAACACAGAGTCCACCCCAAAATCCCAAAGCTCAACTGTTCTACAAAGGAAGGAAAACCACAAAGGCAAGTACCACATAGGTACATCACACAGAAAAATACCACCAAGGTATTACCACAAAGGAAAGTACCACACAGGTACGAACTCAACTCACACCAGGTATAACATAAGTACAGTAGTAGAGATGATTAGATGTAACTACTGAATCATCTTACTCTGTTAAGAGCCAGACCCACACTGGATCGCTCAGTGATGATCCACACAGGATCTCTAGGTGCTGACCCACACTGGATCGCTAAGTGCTGACCCACACAGGATCGGAAGGTGCCGACCCACACAGGATCGCTAGGTGCTGACCCACACAGGATCGCAAGGTGCCGACCCACACAGGATCGCTACGTGCTGACCCACACAGGATCGCAAGGTGCTGACCCACACAAGATCGCTACGTGCTGACCCACATAGGATCGCTACGTGATGAACCACATAGGATCGCAAGGTGCTAACCCACACACGATCGCTCTTCATTCTCCACGTCACAGCCAACTACAGGGTTCATGTGCTAAGCTCACTCATCTCCGGGAGGTTTTGCTCCAAAATCCACTGGTCGATACTCCAAATTCCATTAATTCTCATGAAGAAGTATCCCAAAGGACCGTCAGGTCATAGGGTTCTCAACGCAACAGATGGTGCGTCAATTGGACGCATGGTCTATAAGTTATTAGCCTTTTAGTCCCGAGGGCCCGATTGGATTTGTGCTCGATCCAACCCGACCATTTCCCAACCTGATCCAAATCTCCAGTGGGGTATACCAAAGGAAAAATCTCGCTCCAAGGTTTCCATCTCCACTGGCGGTTCGTCAAACGGACGCCTGATGTCAAAGATATGGCCGAAAATGCGTAAATGGGTTGAAGTGGGTCCGGGTCTGGTCAGACCCGGTCAGACCGACCCGGCCCGACCTGCACTGGGTGGCCTGACCTGCTGGGCAGTCCGACAGGCCGCGAGGTCCATGAGGGCTCGTGGAGGGTGGTGCGATGCCGCGGGGACCACAGAAGGTCGCGGGCAGCGCGAGGCTGCGAGGCGGCTCAGAGGGCCGCGACAGCTCGGAGGGCCACGGGCGGCGCGACTAGGTCACGGGGTGGTGCATCAGGCCGTGGGGTGGTGAGGAGGCCGCAGGCGGTGGCGCGGGCTGGGGATGGTAGAGCCGCGAGCAGTGGTGGACGCGGGGCGGCGTCGTTGCCTTCGTCGCGGTTCTTGAGTTCCACCGGTGCCAACCACCAACACCGGTCGCCGCCTTCTTCCATTGTGAAGAACACACTAAAGATGCAGAACGACAGAGGGGTTAGGCCATGTTTTTTTGGCCAGCACCCTCTGTGTTAGAGCGGTAGCAAGCGGCTCAACAAAATCAGGAGTCAAGAATGACAAACTCTACAATTTAATATGAATCATGGATCAACTTGTTTTGGTTGATCCACATTTGCCTTGATTTCCAAGAACGAGGAAATTAATCGAGAGAATTCAAGAATTCAATAATAACCCCTACCTTGTTCGTTTGATTCATTGAAGATTGTCCATGTGGAAAGAGTCGATGTCGTTGGTAATAGATGGATGTCGGTGGTGTCAGCGTCTCCTCGTTCATCGGTGGAGATGTTCCTCGTCGACGATCCTTCGACGGAGTTTGGAGAAGAATTCGTTGAAGGTGAAGCATTCTTCATTGACGTTCTTCGTTGGAGATCTTTCTCCCAAGGCTCCTTCCTTTGACAACGATTAATTTCTCCCCCAACCCACCTAAAAGAAAAGGTAGCCAATATAATAAAATATGTTGGCACAATTTCAAGTTGGAATAAATTAATTGAGTTGGTGTATTAATTAAAAAGGGAGGGTGGCATAATTAATCAAGGGGAAGTTCAAGAGACTTCCCATCATTTAAGAGGGAGGTTCAAAAGGGTTTTAATCTCGGGTGGTCCCCACCACCACAACCTCTCATGGGAGGTTTTAGGTTCGGTGGTCCCCACCTCCATAACCTCAAGGGGAGGTTTAATTCTGGTGGTCCCCACCTCTCAACATCCACAAGGAGTTTCAAATAAAAATAAAAATAAAAGCTACACAATTTTATTTTTATTTTATTCTTTCACGAATATGTGAAAAGCTAAATTCCACCCTCAACCTACTACGGTCAATGTGAAGGTCTCCTTAAGTGAATACCGGCACTGCGAGTCCAGCGGTGCCCTCATATTTCAATTCCGAGAACTAGTTCAAAAGTTATAAAATCACACTCGTAGGTTTACTGAACGTACTCGAAATAAAGATCAAAAATTCATTCTGGGCACTCCGGGCCTCGGAATCACATGCCGTCAATTTTTCGCGGACTCATAAAAATCACATATATTTAAAAAAAATTAAATGAAATTCAGGGTCTTTAAATTCTCCCCACCTCAGGGCTTTACATCCCCGTAAAATACAACTCAAAACTAGGAAAACAAGTGGGGGTACTGAGCATGAATCTGAGCATCCCGCTCCCATGTGCTTTCATAGAGGTTCTTATGCTTCCATAGAACGCGTGCCAGAGGTATTGACTTCCCACGAAGGACCCACTCATGTCAATCCTCAATCTCCACTGGAACCTCCGTAAAAGTCACCCCATCGTCGATGTTCAACTCGCCGTGGTCGATGACTTGGGAAGAGTTGTGCACTTATCTCCTCAGCTGGGATACGTGGAAGACATTGATAAATCACTATTTTTTTGAATATTTAATTAATAATAAATGATATAATTTCCTCACATTGTGCTAAATTTGTTTATTTATAAAATATTTGGGATTTGATCATTCATTTGAAAATTTAGTGAAAATTCCAGTTTTACCCTTTATAGTGCACTGTAGTATTTCAAAGATAAATATTTTTATTTTTATTATTTGAATTTTAAATTTTGTAACAGTGTTCATAAATTAATTTTCTACAACTTTTATTCAGGATACTAGAGCTAAATAGCGCATTTGGTTGTTGAAAATGGTTCATGAAGTCAAAGTTGGGCTGGACTCGCCGGAATGGACATAGGTTCTGTATTTGGACCATATCTTCTTTATCTGAGCTTGGATTGAGCCCAAATTTTGATGAAAACTTGGGGACATGATTGGGCACAAATCATACTTCTGTAAGTCCGGCCAATTCACGCGTTATAGAGGTCAACTAGGCGGTGAAACTCGGAATAAAATATTTGGCTGAGTTTTTCATTTCACACTTAAAAAGTTATGTAACCCTAGCCCTCACAAACTCTATTTAAAGGGGGTTTTAACTCTTTGGGATGTATGGTAGAGGAATTAGGAAGGTGTTGAAGAAAGGTTGTCTCTTGGGAGCCCCTCACAACTCTTGGAAGAAGTAAGGCTTTGTGAAAACCTCTCTTCCAAAAAGGCTCTCCTCTCCCACCTCTTCTTTGTATTTCTTTTCTTTCATGTTTGTTTCTTGAATTTTTCTTCAAATAATCTTCTGTGTTCTTACCTTTTCTTATTCTATTAATATTCTTAATTGGTTTGGAATCAAGAGTGGAGATGATATTGGGTTCTACCCTTTCAATCCTTTGCTCATGCAAAACGTCTCCACAATGACTACACCGCCCATGGAAGAGTAGTTCTTTTTAGTAATCGGTCGACCTCTATCCTTCTTCATTTAATTATTTTGAATCATTGAGATACTTTAATTAACTTAATATTATCCATGAATTGTGTTTTTAAATTGTAAGAAACTAATTAATCAATTGAATAATTAACACAAAAACACGTGAGGTCGAGATTTTGTGTAAATTGTGAGAGTGCGATCTTAATCGGTAATACAAGACCACATAGGATAAATTTGTAGAGTTAAAATATAATACCTAAACACAATTCATCCTCATTTACAGAATGGATATGTGATCTAATTAAACACTGACCATAAGCTAACCTTAGAACAACAATCAAAGCAGGGTGCTTTGATTGCGTGTTCCGAAGCTAGCCCAGGGTTTAAGTAATTCCATCTTTGTGGTTAAGTTAACTCTTGTAGGGTTAAAGGGTTAACAAATTAAGGGATCATAATTAAGTGGATATTGGTTTAATTGATAATGATTAATAAGTAAATTAATAGTTAGAGTTAGATCGATTACTCCTTTTAAAATATTTTCTAAAAAAACATCTTCTTGTTGTGTCTTTTTAATCAAACTTCATTTCAAAATTAAAAACAAAAAAATGAAATCTTCTTCCAGAAAAATTCTTCTAGATTTATAAACTATAAAAAACCCCTATCCTTTTAAGTAGTATTTCAATTCTATTCTCTTTTATTTTTTTTAGAATACCTCTGAAAATTTGTTTTAATTCACTTCCTCCTTTGAGAGATGACCTTGGTCAGCCACTCTGTTGCACCTAAGTACCCCAAAATCACACTAATCATTTGAGGGCGCCCACGACAGTGCTCTTTTAAATTGGTTCCATTTATAGGGAGGCAAGTAATTTATTCAACCATTTAGAGGTATTTCTTTTATTTTTCATTTTATTATTTTCTTCACCTCTCTCTTTCATCTTTCCCCTTTCTCAAGTTTTCATTTTTTTCATCCTCTTCTTTTCTTTTTTGACCATCAACTCAAACTTCTCATTTTTATTTTACTATGGTCCACTTTATTTCTTTTCATATTTATTTGATTTATGACATGAACTAATCCCGAAGATCTCTTAGATCTTGACCCTAAGATTGAACATAGCCTTATGGCTCGAATCAGACATTCTCAGTCTACGGAAAGTTTCAATATTCAACCAGTTGGTGAATTCCTCTCTTCTAGAAACTTTGAAATTGGAAGCAATTAAAATTCAAACATAAAAGAGGAACCAATGGCTGGAAATATTGGAAATGAAATTAATAGAACCATTCGAGAATTGGATGCACCAGATATTAACTATCAACCAAATTGTATTGCATACCCAAACCTCGAATCAGACTTTGAGTTAAAATCTGGGTTAATTCACCTTCTTCCAAAATTTCATGGATTATCTGGTGAGGATCCAAACAAACACCTTAAAGAATTTAATGTGGTTTTCTCAACCCTTAAACCAAGAAATGTTTCTGAATATCAAATCAAATTAAGAGAATTATGATTCTCACTTGATGGAGCTATGAAAGATTGGATGTATTATTTACAACTCGAGGATGTAACTTGTTGGAACGATTTAAAATGTCTTTTCTTGCAGAGATTTTTTCCATCATCGAGGACCACTTCTATTCGTAAGGAGATATTGGGGATCAAGCAAGCACAAGGGGAGTCAATGTATGAGTATTGGGAGAGATTCAAGAAGTTGTGTGCAAGCTGTCCACATCACCAAATCAGTGAGAAACTCCTCATTCAGTACTTCTATGAAGGACTCACACCTATGGAGAGGAGCATAGTGGATGCCACAGCAGGAGGAGCATTGGTGGACAAGACACCAACAGCTGCATGTGCATTGATCGATAAGATGACCCAAAACTCCCAACAATTTGGTGATCGAGGTACACCACATGTCAGGGGAGTACATCAGGTAAGTCCTTCTTCTCTTGAAAGTCATTTGATTGATACCAAGTTAGAAGAATTGACAACTATGGTAAGGAAAATTGCTTTGGCACAAAAGACATATCTACCCCCTCCTTCAAGGCTTTGTGGCATTTGCACTGAGACAAGCCACCCAACTGACTATTTCCCACAACTACAAGAGACAGAGGATTGCACAACAGTATTCCCAGGGAGACCATTTCAGCAGAAACAACAACCATATCCCCAAAAGAAGTTTGATTCATTTGCTCCAACATACAACCAAGGGTGGAAAGATCAATTAGACATGAAGTATGGCTCTAGACAACCACAAAGGCCACCCTTTCAACAAAACTTCAAGCAGCCTCCGCCTTACCAGTAGGGTTTCTAACAACCCCAAAGGAGATTTGAAGCCCAAGAATCAACAAGCTAACAACAAGGGAATCCCCCACCAAAGGTAGATTCTAATACTGATGATATTTTGAAGCAAATTGTTCTTAATCAACAAAATGAGCTGAAAAGTCAAGGTTCAGAGCTAAGGGAGTTGAAGACTCAAATGAGCCAGATTGTCACTGCCCTCCATGAACTTGTAAGTAATAATTCCAGAAATCTACCTTCCCAACTCACTCCAAATCCAAAGGGTAATGTTAGTGCCATCACATTGAGAAGTGGGAAGCAAATGAACGATACATCTATACCTACCATTCCACTGGGATTCACCTCTACTTCAGAGAAGCCGCATTCCATACCAACTGATGAGCAATCCAAGGAGAAAGATAAAGGTAAGAAAAAGATTGATGATGTTCCTCCTAAACCCCTTCCTTTTCCAAACAGGGTTGTTCAAACCAAGAAGATGGCTGAAGAAGCAATGCAAAAGGATGTTTTGGACACATTCAAGCGTGTGGAGATCAAAATTCCTCTACTTGAGGCCATTAATCAAATCCCAAGGTATGAAAAATTCTTAAAAGAACTCTGCACCAATCGAAGAGGGCTCAAGGGAAATGAGAGGATCAACCTTGGAAGGAATGTCTCAACACTCATTACACCAACTCTAGCAATGCCAACAAAGTGCAAGGATCACAAGACATTCACCATCCCATGTACCATAGGGGAGTTGCACTTATCTGATGCTCTTTGTGATTTAGGAGATTCAATAAATGTGATGCCTCACTCTGTATTCTCTTCTTTACAGGTTGGTGAGTTGAAGCTGATGAGAGTAGTGGTGCAATTAGCGAATAGAGCTACGGCATATCCAGCGGGAGTCCTTGAGGATGTACTTGTCCGGGTAAGAGACATGATCTTTCCAGCAGATTTCTACGTGCTTAACATGGAGGATGATCAGGTAAGTTCTCATGAACCCATTATCTTAGGTAGACCATTCCTCAAAACTGCAAAAACTATCATAAATGTCAATGAGGGTACACTTTCCATGGAATTTGGGGATGAAGTTGTGATATTTAATGTTATGGACTCTATGAAGTACCCCTCTGAGGACCATTCTGCTTTTGTTATCTCTCATTTTGAACCACCAAGTAAAAAATCCATGGATTTTGATTGTCCTATGCTTAGGGAGATTATGAGTATTGGTTCTGGTTTAATGTCTAAGAGAACTTCCACACCTGTTTCTAATGAACAAGACTCTCTAAGATTTGATTTTGAAATGGATTCATATTCTGGTCTTGATCATGTGAACTCTAATTATGACATGGATATTGAGTATGCTGATGAATTTGGTGCTTTAATCTATGATTTTGATGATGTCTATTCTGATACTGATGCTCTTTGTGCACGTATTTCAGTTCCTTCAATGTCTCCATCCATACTACACCCTCCTTCCTTAGAACTCAATCCATTGACACCAAATCTAAAATACTCATACTTGTTGAGTGGTGAGAGATTACCTGTTATCGTTGCTAACAATCTCCCTTTTGAACATGAAGAAAAGATTTTGAATATTTTGAGGGAGAACATCAGGGCGATTGGGTGGACCTTGGCTGACATATCAGGTATTATCCCCTCCATTTGAATGCATAGGATTATCTTGGAGGATGGGGATAAATTGATGAGACATCCACAAAGGAGACTCAATCCCACCCTCCTGGAAGTTGTTAAAAAAGAAGTTAAGAAATTGATTGAGGCTGGTATAATCTTTCCCATTTCAGATTCTCAGTGGGTAAGTCCTATTCAGGTTGTGACTAAAAAGAGTGGTGTTACTGTTGTTAAAAATGAGAAAGATGAGTTAGTTCCAATGAGGGTGCAAAACAATTGGTGTGTGTGTATTGATTATAGGAAACTAAATCATTCCACTTGCAAGGACCATTTCCACCTCCCATTTATTGATCAAATGCTTGAGAGAGTAGCTGGGAAAACACACTATTGTTTCTTGTATGAATTTTCTGGATATTTTCAGGTTCCTATAGCTCCAGAGGATCAAGAGAAGACTACATCAACCTATCCCTTTGGCACATTTTCCTACCAGAGGATGCCATTTGGACTTTGCAACGCCCCAGGTACCTTCCAGAGATGCATGGTGAGTATTTTTTCTGATTTTGTTGAGACCTTCATGGAGGTATTTATGGATGATTTTACAGTGTATGGATCCTCATTTGATGAATGTATAAATAGTTTTGGAACGGTATTGAATCGTTGTATTGAGAAGAATCTGGTCCTGAACTTTGAAAAGTGTCATTTCATGGTAGAGCATGGCATTGTCTTAGGGCATGCAGTGTCAAAACATGGGATAGAGGTTGATAGATCTAAGGTAGACATTATTTAATCCTTACCTTATCCTTCATGTGTGTGTGATGTTAGATCTTTCCTAGGGAATGTGGGATTTTATCGGCACTTCATCAAAGATTTTAGTAAGATTGCTCTTCCTATGTCACAATTACTTCAAAAGGATTCTGATTTTGTGTTTGATGATTCTTCCAAGACTTCCTTTGATGAGCTAAAGAAGTGTCTGACTACTCCACCTATCATATAGCCCCCACAGTGGGAGATTCCTTTTGAGATTATGTGTGACGCCTCCAACTTTTCAGTTGGAGATGTCTTATCTCAGAGGGTGGAGGGACGTTCACATGTGATCGCCTATGCATCGAGGACACTGGATTCGGCCCAATCAAATTACACAACCACAGAAAATGAGTTTCTTGCTGTCATATTTGCTTTAGATAAATTCTGTTCATATTTATTGGGCTCTAAAGTAGTTGTTTTTTCTGACCATGCAGCTCTGAGGTACCTCTTGAAGAAGCCAAATGAAAAGCCCAGGCTGATCCGATGGATGCTCCTTCTTTAAGAATTTGATATTGAGATAAAGGAAAAAAATGGGTCAGAAAACATGGTGGCGGACCACATGAGTAGGCTTAATCACACACTAGAAGATGACACCTTGGACCAGGTACCAATTAAGGACACTTTCCCTGATGAGCATCTTTATTCCATCTCAGGTACACATCCTTGGTATGCAGATTTATTTAACTACCTTGTTGCCTCTAAAATCTATGCAAATTTAAAGAAACATCAAGTCCAAAAATTAAAGAGTAAGTCAAGATTTTATGTTTGGGATGATCCATACTTATGGCGCATATGTAGTGACCAAGTTATTAGGAGGTGTGTTCCTGATCATGAGTTTGAGTCTGTTTTGCAATTCTGTCATACACTTGCATGTAGTGGACACTTTGGACCCCAACGGACAGCTAGGAAAGTTTTGGACTCTGGATTATATTGGCCTAGTTTATTCCATGATGCCCATGGGTTTTGTAAGTCATGATCTCGTTGCCAACACACTGGGAATATTTCTAGGAGACATGAGATGCCCTAACAACCCATACTATTATGTGAGATTTTTTATGTGCGGTGCATTGATTTTATGGGTCCTTTTCCAAGTTCATATGGTTTCTTGTATATTTTGGTTACTGTTTATTATGTGAGAAAATGGGTGGAGGCCAAGGCCACCAGGACTGATGATTCTCATGTTGTTGTGGATTTTGTGAAGGCACAGATTTTTTGCAGGTTTGGAGTACCAAAGGCTATCATCAGTGACCAAGGGACACATTTCTGCAATTGGAATCTTTCTTCCCTTCTTCGGAAGTATGGGGTAACACACAAAACATCAACACCATACCACCCCCAAACAAATGGCCAAGATGAGGTTTCAAATCGTGAGTTGAAACAAATTTTGGAGAAAACTGTGCAGCCAAATAGGAAGGATTGGAGCAAGCGCTTGGATGATGCATTGTGGGCTTATAGGACATCATACAAGACACCCATTGGTATGTCCCCATTTCAGATTGTTTTTGAGAAAGCGTGTCATCTCCCCGTGGAAGTTGAGCATCGGGCTTATTGGGCTATAAAGAAATGCAACATGGATTTGGCCCAATCTAGAATACAAAGGAAGCTACAAATTCAAGAGCGTGCGGAGATTAGATTGTCTTCATATGAGAACTCAAGTCTCTACAAGGAAAGATCAAAAGTAGCTCATGATATAATGATCCAACAAAAGGAGTTTCATGTTGGAGAGAAATTCCTTCTCTACAGTTCATGACTGAAGCTGATGCCTGGTAAGTTGCGTTCCAGATGGTTAGGTCCTTATGTTGTGACTAATGTTTTTCCTTATGGTGCAGTGGAGATAACACAATAGGACACAAGAAGGAGCTTTACAGTCAACGGGAAATGTTTTAAGAGATACATTGAGGGACTTCCTACTGATGTAGTGGATTTTATCACACTGCATGACCCCATCATCACTTGAGCACATCATGATGTTCCTAACCCTTTCAATTTTATATTATTTGTCCTATTTAAAAAATTCTGCATTTCATGTGCATATATTATCTCATTGGTTCACATTGAGGACAATGCAGTATTTTAATTGTGGGGGAGGGAACCTTTTAGTTTAGTAATTTCAATTCTTTTCCTGTTACAAAAACAAAAAAAAATTGTGTGTTTTTCAAATTTTGTGTGTTTATTTTTCAATTTTCTTTGTGTTTTTGAAATTTTTGAGCTAAAATGATTCTCATCAGAATTTTGAAATGCATATCAATGAGTGAAACAATTTATCCCATGAAACTGAGCTTAAATGAATGTTTAAATGACTTTGTTTCAAGTTCAAATATTTAGTAATTTCATGAAAAGTACACTGAATTTTGAATCTCATGCCACATCTCACTGTCTTTATATTTGAAATCACTTTCCTGTGAGGCTTCTGAACCATCATTTTCATATTATTTACATTCACCTCACTTCTTGAGAGAACCAAACCATGCTTGATTTAACCAAAATTTGATCTATTCCTGTCAAAACTTGAGGGTTTGAGGTACTTATGTTTAAATGATTGAGGCATTTGTTTGGTATTAAATCCCCTATTTCAAATAATACTTTTTCATAATGGCCTACCTTGAACATTTAATCCTTGTATCCCTTAGAATCCATGCACAGCCTGTTAGGTTAGCCACATTACAAGCCAATTTTCCCTATCCAACCAACTCTTGAAGTGAAATTGCATAATCTAGTTGAGCTTAAGTGTGGGGGAATCTATCTTGTGTTATGATACCACATTCTGTGATACTTTGGGTGGAAAATTAAATTCCGAAGAGATGTGTTTGCTGCTAAAAAAAGTCATTATATTGAAAGTTGTTCCTTTTCTGGAGCTTTCATGACAAGTGAAGTTGTGCTTTTTCTGGATCTTCTAATTGAGGTGGAAAGCTGTGCCTATCTGGAGCTTTCAAGAAAATCATGTTTGAGAAGATTGACATTAGTTATGCTAAAATGATGAATGGTGTAAACTTTTCATGACTTTTCATGATGATGGAGCTGAATTGATACTATGGGGATTAAGGAGAAGACCATATTTAAGTGAAAATTGGATTAATGCAATTTTGCTTCAAAAAGAGTCAAGCCCTCCTCATTCAGCCTCAGAGTTTTTCACATCTTAATCCTACCAACCGAAAGCCACAAAACAACCCAGAAAAGTCCTCATGATAAAAATACATCCTTGACTCACATCAGGTATCAATATAGGAATTTATCAAGCCTATGATGACCCTTGTATGAGTTTGGATGAGAAAGACATTGCAAAAGAAAAATGACATTTGTGTGATAAGAGAAAATTCAAGTGAGGTAAGTGTTTTGTGCATGGAAGGATAAATAAAGTAGAAATATATTGAATGATATAAATGAAGAACTTGAAATAATGGTTTTTATAAGGCATGATATCTTTTGTTTCTTGGTGTGTAATTGTTTGATCTCAAAGATATGAGTTTTAAAATTGGTTTTGATTTGATATTGATGTTTACTTGACATGAGGTTTTTCCCAGGAGTGCAAAAGGGTAAGTGTGGGGGAGTTGATAAAACACTATTTTGTTTAATATTTAATTAATAACAAATGATATAATTTCCTCACATTGTTCTAAATATGTTTATTTATAAAATATTTGGGATTTGATCATTCATTTGAAAATTTAGTGAAAATTCCAGTTTTACCCTTTATAGTGCACTGTAGTATTTCAAAGATAAATATTTTTATTTTTATTATTTGAATTTTAAATTTTGTAACAGTGTTCATAAATTAATTTTCTACAACTTTTATTCAGGATACTAGAGCTAAATAGTGCATTTGGTTGTTGAAAATGGTTCATGAAGTCAAAGTTGGGCTGGACTCGCCAGAATGGACATAGGTTATGTATTTGGATCATATCTTCTTCATCCGAGCTTGGATTGAGCCCAAATTTTGAGGAAAACTTGGGGACCTGATTGGGCACAAATCATCCTTCTGGAATGCTGGCCAATTCACGCGTTATAGAGGTCAACTAGGCGGTGAAACTTGGAATAAAATATTTGGCCGAGTTTTTCATTTCACACTTAAAAAGTTATGTAACCCTAGCCCTCACAAACTCTATTTAAAGGGGGTTTTAACTCTTTGGGAGGGATGTTAGAGGAATTGGGAAGGTGTTGAAGAAAGTTTGTCTCTTGGGAGCCCCTCAAAACTCTTGGAAGAAGTAAGGCTTTGTGAAAACCTCTCTTCCAAAAAGGCTCTCCTCTCCCACCTCCTCTTTGTATTTCTTTTCTTTCATGTTTGTTTCTTGAATTTTTCTTCAAATAATCTTCTGTGTTCTTAAATTTTCTTATTCTATTAATCTTCTTATTTGGGTTGGAATCAAGAGTTGATATGATATTGGGTTCTACCCTTTCAATCCTTTTCTCATGCAAAACATCTCCACGATGACTACACCGCCCATGGAAGAGTAGTTCTTTTTAGTAATCGGTTGACCTCTATCCTTCTTCATTTAATTATTTTGAATCATTGAGATACTGTAATTCACTTAATATGATCCATGAATTGTTTTTTTAAATTGTAAGAAACTAATTAAGCAATTGAATAATTAACACAAAAACACGCGAGGTCGAGATTTTGTGTAAATTGTGAGAGCGCGATCTTAATCGGTAATACAAGACCACACGAGATAAATTTGTAGAGTTAAAATATAATCCCTAAATACAATTCATCCTCATTTATAGAATGGATATGTGCTCTAATTAACCACTGACCATAAGCTAACCTTATAACAACAATCAATGCAGGGTGTTGCGATTGCGTGTTCCGAAGCTAGCCTAGGGTTTAAGTAATTCCATCTTTGTGGTTAAGTCAACTCTTGTAGGGTAAGGGTTAACAAATTAAGGGATCATAATTAAGTGGATATTGATTTAATTGATAATTATTAATAAGTAAATGAATAGGTAGAGTTAGATCGATTACTCCTTTTAAAATATTTTCTAAAAAAAACATGTTCTTGTTGTGTCTTTTTAATCAAACTTCATTTCAAAATTAAAAACAAAAAAATGAAATCTTCTTCCAGCAAAATTCTTCAAGATTTATAAACTATAAAAAACCCCCATACTTTTAAGTAGTGTTTCAATTATATTCTCTTTTATTTTTTTAGAATACATCTGAAAAGTTGTTTTAATTCACTTCCTCCTTTGAGAGACGACCTTGGTCAGCCACTCTGCTACACCTAAGTACCCCAAAATCATACTAATCATTTGAGGGAACCCACGACAGTGCTCTTTTAGACGTCGTGCACCTGATGCAACTGAGGTGGAAGAGATAAGTGATATGCCACCTCGCTAACTCTGTTGAGGACCTGAAAAGGTCCGATAAACCTTGAAGATAACTTGCCGCCTCAGCCAAATCTCTACAAACCTCGTTGAGGTGAGACCCATAGAAAGAAGTGGTTGTCATCCTCAAACTCCTAAGGTCTCTGTCTCCAATCGGAATAAGACTTTTGCCTGCTCTGTGCAGTCTTCATCCGCTCATGGATGATCTGCACCTTCTCTGTGGTAGCCTGTACCATCTCTGGTCCCACTAGTGTAGACTCCCCTGGGTCAGTCCAGCACAAAGGTGATATGCAAGGTCGCTCGTACAACGCCTGAAAAGGTGTCATCCCAATGGTGGAGTGATATATGTTGTTGTATGAAAACTCCACCAAAGGAAAGTGATCCTCCCAGATGCGACCAAAGTCGAGGAAGCAAGCTCGCAACATGTCGTCAAGGATCTGAATGGTCCACTCAGTCTGACCATTCGTCTGAGGATAGAAGACAATGCTCAAATGAAGATGCATCCCGAAAGCCTCCCGCAACCCCTTATATAGCCAGGAAGTAAAATGTTCATCACAACCGGAGACAATCGTCGAGGGAACTCCATGTAGCTGCACAATCTCATGCACATAGAGGCATCCCAAGATCTCTACTGAACCACTACTAGAAATGGGTGTTTTCCCAACGCTTTTATCCCAATGGTTTAAAAAAACTGTTGGGAAAGGGAGGCTATACCAACAGTTTAACAAAACCATTGGTATAAGCCTATTTTAGGAGCCTTTACCAACAGTTCTAGAGAACTGTTGGGAAAAGCTTGCTTGTAGGAGGCTTTACCAACTGTTATATAGAACATTTGGGAAAAGCTTATTTTTAGGGGATTTTACCAACGGTTATATATAAACTGTTGGTATAGGCACTCTTTCCCAATGGTTTTTAAAAACCATTGGGAAATGTTTTCCCCAATTATCATCCCCTCCTCATTCGTGAATATAACTGAATGTGCAGTAGCAGGCCATCCTCGCTTGACTTCCCCCATCTGAACTGCTAAATATCCATCAGATCCATCTCAAATCAGGTATTTTCTTCTTTCTACACTTAAAATATTTAAGTGTTACCTTATTATTATTGTCATTCATCTAATATTTTAGTTTTGTGTTTTGATTTTGATGTGTATCCCTTTTTTTTATGTTTTGATTTAGCCTAGATTTTCTCCATCCCATCAGATCCATTTAATTAATGAAATCTTTAACCCTCCATCGGAGGTGAAACATATTAGATTCGTTACGTTGGATTCCATATTTTATAAGTATGTGTTTTTATTCCCTTTCTTCATCTTGTAATTAATTTTTACTTGCGAATTCATTTATATGTGTTTATTAATTTTTAAAAAAGTTTCTATGAAGGTTTTCCTTGAAATTCCCTGTGAAATATTATTTAATTCTATTCTCATTGAATTGAACAAGTCATGAATTTGATGACTAGAATTTTGACATCTTTCAACTTTTTATGAATTATTCAATTCCATGACTGTTTAGATTTATTTTCAAAGAATATTTAAAGAATGAATTGGTGAAATTGAGACTTTGTCTTTGTTTTTTATTCAAAGAATGAAATAAATTGATTTGAACGAAATGAATTGAACTATTTAATGTTTCCTAAGTAGTTTCAAATGATTGAATTTGTGAAATGACAATGAACCCTATTGGAATGAGGGGGGGGGGGTGAGAGGGGATGTCAGGGGGGTGGGGGGGGGGGGGCTGTCAGGGGGGTGGGGGGGTTGTCCGGGGTGGGGGGGGCTGTCCGGGGGGGGGGGGGGGTTGGGGAGGCTGTTCGGGGTGCGGGGGGGGGGGGGTGTCTTGGGTGAGGGGGGTGTCCGGGGGGTTGGGGGATGTCTGGGGTGAGGGGGGCTGTTCGAGGGGTGGGGGGGGGGGGGCTGTCCGGGGTTGGGGGATGTCTAGGGTGGGGGGGGGGGGGCTGTCCAAGGGGTGGGGGAGCTGTCTGACCAGGGGTGGGGGGTTGTCCGAGGTGTTGGGGGGATGTCGGGGTGGGGGGCTGTCTAGGGGGTGGGGGAGCTGTCCGGCCGGGGGTGGGGGTGGGGGGGTTGTCCGGGGTGTTGGGGGGATGTCCGGGGGGTTGGGGGGTATCTGGGGGGTGGGGGGTTGTCCGGGTTGAGGGGGGGGGGCAGTCTGGGGGGTGGTTGGACTGTCCGGGTGGTGCAGGTGGCTGTCTAGGTGGTGCGAGGGGCTGTCCATGGGGTGTGGGGTGTTTGGTGGTTGGGGGGGGTGTCTGGTGGTTGGGGGGGGGGGGGTCTTCCGGGGTGGGGTGGGGGGGGGGTATCCAAGGGGTGGGGGGCTGTCCGGGGTCGGGGTGGGGGGGGGGGCTGTCCGGGGTGAGGGGGGTTGTCCAGGAGGTGAGGGTGCTGTCTGGGGTGAGTGGGGGGATGTTAGGGGTGAGGGGGGTGGGGGATGTCAGGGGTGGGGGGTGTCAGGGGTGAGGGGGTGGGGGTGCTGTCCGAGGCACGGTGTGACCGATACCACTCAAAGTGTCTCACTTTTATTTGAAATGGACCAGATTTTAAGTGAAAACAACAACTGACATACGAAAAACTGATCAAACGCATTCATATTGTGTTGATACTTTAGTACAATGATACATTGGAAAATTTTGATGGGTACGAGTCAACTATGCCTCAATCCGAGACACGGTGTGGCTGATATCACTCAAAGTGTCTCACTTTGGTTTGAAATGGACAACATTTTAAGTGAAAACAACAACTGACATACGAAAAATAGACCAAACGTATTTGGATTGTGTTGATACTTTAGGAAAACAATCCAATGGTCATTTGAGACGTGTAAAAGTCAACCCCGCCTCAATCCAAGGCATGATGTGGCCGGTATCACTCTAAATGTCTCTCTTTTGTTTAAAATGGACACCATTTTAAGTAAAAACAACTGGCATACGGAAAACCGGCCAAATGTATTTGGATTGTATTTATACTTTAATACAACGATCCATGGGTAATTCGTGAGGTGTACGAGGAGACAAAAAATCATTTGGACATGTGGTTTGCGCGACACAGCTGAATATGTGTTTTTTAGGTGTTTGGCGTGCTTGAAAAGCGTGCGTGGAGTGGTCAAAACTAGCCGAATAACCCCAGAATGCCATGAAATAGGACGAAAAAAAGGGTGGGTGAATTGTGAAATGGTTGGCTAGATGTCACGTCAATCGGAGGTGTCATGTGACTGCGGTGGCCGAAAACGCACTCTGCGTGTCATAAATGGACAAAACACACGTTTAACGGTCAAATGCACGCCGAACAACATCAGAATGACTTGAAATCACATGAAAACACCCTAATTATTATTTTTGAGGTGTAAAAGGAGACGACACATCATTTGGACATGCAGTTTGTGGTTCACAGATGAATATGTGTTTTTTAGGTGTTTGGTGTGCTTGAAAAGCGTGCGTGGGGTGGTCAAAACTGGCCGAACGACCTCAGAATGCCATGAAATCGGAGGACAACAAAGGGTGAGTGAATTGTGAAATGGTCGGCCAGAAGGCATGTCAATCGGAGGTGTCTTGTGACCGCAATGGCCTAAAACGCACTCTGCATGTCGTAAATGGCCAAAACATGTGTTTTACGGTCAAATACATACCCAACGACATCAGAATGACTTGAAATCACACTAAAACACCCTAATTATTAATATTGAGGTGTACGAAAAGACTAAACGTCATTTGGATGTGCGGTTTGCATGACACGATTGTATATGTGTTTTTTAGGTGTTTGGCGCACTTGAAAAGCGTGCGTGGGGTGGTCAAAACCAGCCGAATGACCTCGGAATGCCATGAAATTGGACGAAAACCAAGGGTAGGTGAACTGTGAAATGGTCGATCAGACATCACGTCAATCAGAGGTGTTGTGTGACCACGATGGCCGAAAACGCACTCCGCGTGTCGTAAATGGCCAAAACATGCGTTTAACGGTCAAATGCATACCGAACGACATCAGAATGACTTGAAATCACACAAAAACACACTGATTTTTATTCTTGAGGTGTATGAGGAGACGACACATCATTCGGATGCATGGTTTGCACTACACGACTGAATATGTGTTTTTTAGGTGTTTGGTGCGCTTGAAAAGTGTTCGTGGGGTGGTCAAAACCGGCCGAACGACCTCGGAATTCCATGAAATTAGAAGACAACAAAGGGTGGGTGAATTGTGAAATGGTCGACCATACGCCATGTCAATCAGAGGTGTCGTGTGACCGCGGTGGCTGAAAATTCACTCTGCGTGTCGTAAATGGCCAAAACACACGTTTAACGGTCAAATGCATATAGAACGACATCAGAATGACTTGAAATCACACGAAAACACCCTAATTATTATTCATGAGGTGTATGAGGAGACAACACATCATTCAGATGCGTGGTTTGTGCGAAACAGCTGAATATGTGTTTTTTAGGTGTTTAGTGCATTTGAAAAGCATGCGTGGGGTGGTCAAAACTAGCCGAACGACCATAGAATACCATGAAATAGGATGACAATAAAGGGTGGGTGAATTATAAAATGTTCGGCCAGATGGAACATCAATCAGAGGTGTCGTGTGACCGCGGTGGCCGAAAAAGCACTTTTGCGGGTCGTAAATGGCCAAAAATGTGTTTTACGGTCAAATACATACCCAACAACATCAGAATGACTTGAAATAACACGAAAACACCCTAATTATTATTCGTGAGGTGTGACATGTCATTCGAATGCACGGTTTGCGCGATGCGACTGAATATGTGTTTTTAGGTGTTTGGCGTGCTTGAAAAGCGTGCGTGGGGTGGTCAAAACCAGCTGAACGACCTCAAAATGCCATAAAATCAGAAAAAAACAAAGGGTGGTTGAATTATGAAATGGTCGGCCAGACGACACGTCAATCAGAGGTGTCGTGTGACCACGATGGCCGAAAATACACTCCCCATGTCGTAAGTGGCCAAAACATGCGTTTAACGGTCAAATGCATACCGAACGACATAAGAATGACTTGAAATCATAAAAAACACCCTAATTTTTATTCGTGATGTGTACGAGGAGACGACATACTATTCAGACGTGCGGTTTGTGTGGCACGACTGAATATGTATTTTTTAAGTGTTTGACGCCTTGAAAAGCGTGAGTGGGGTGGTCAAAACCGGCCGAACGACCTCGAAATGCCATGAAATCATACGACAATAAAGGGTGGGTGAATTTTGAAATGGTCGGCCATACGAAACATCAATCAGAGGTGTCGTGTGACCGCGGTGGCTGAAAACGCACTCCTCGTGTCGTAAATGTCCAAAACATGCATTTAATGGTCAAATGCATACCGAACGACATCAGAATGACTTGAAATCACACGAAAACACCCTAATTATTACTCGTGAGGTGTATGAGGACACAACACGTCATCCAGACACGCGGTTTGCGCGACACGGCTGAATATTTGTTTTTTAGGTGTTTGGCGCGCTTGAAAAGCGTGTGTGAGGTGGTGAAGACTGTCCGAACGACCTCATAATGCCATGAAATCAGACGACAACAAAAATTTGGTGAATTGTGAAATGGTCGGCCAGACTGAACATCAATCGGAGGTGTCGTGTGACCGCGGTGGCTGAAAATACACTCTGCGTGTTGTAAATGGCCACAACATGTGTTTTATGGTCAAATACATACCCAACGACATTGAAATGACTTGAAATCACATGAAAACACCCTAATTATTATTCTTGAGGTGTCCAAAAAGATGACACATCATTCAGATGCGCGTTTTGTGCGACACAACTAAATATGTGTTTTTTAGTTGTTTGGCGCGCTTGAAAAGAGTGTGTGGGGTGGTCAAAACCAGCATAACGACCTTGGAATGCCATGAAATCGGATGAAAACAAAGGGTGGGTGAAATGTGAAATGGTCGGCCAGATGGCACATCAATCAGAGGTGTCGTGTGACTGCGATGGCTGAAAACGCACTCCACCTGTCGTAAATGGATGAAACATGCATTTAACGGTCAAATTTATACCGAACGACACCAGAATGACTTGAAATCACACAAAACACCCTAATTTTTATTCATGAGGTGTACGAGGAGACGACACATCATTTGGACGCGCGTTTTGCGCGGCACTACTGAATATGTGTTTTTTAGGTGTTTGGCGTGCTTGAAAAGCGTGCGTGGTGTGGTCAAAACCGGCCGAATGACCTCGGAATGCCATGAAATTAGACGACAATAAAGGGTGGGTGAATTGTGAAATGGTCGGCCATGCGACATGTCAATCGGAGGTGTCGTGTGACCGCGGTGGTCGAAAACGCACTCCGTTTGTCATAAATGGCCAAAACATGCGTTTAACAGTCAAATGCATACCGAACGACATCATAATGAATTGAAATCACACAAAAACACCCTAATTATTATTCGTGATGTGTATGAGGATACAACACGTCATTCGAACACACGGTTTTCACGACACAGATAAATATGTGTTTTTTAGGTGTTTGGTGCGCTTGAAAAGCCTGTGTGGGGTGGTCAAAATTAGACGAACGGCCTCAGAATGCCATGAAATTGGACGAAAACAAAGGGTGGGTGAATTGTGAAATGGTCATCCAGACGACACATCAATCGGAGGTGTCATGTGACCACGGTGGCCGAAAACGCACTCTGCGTGTCGTAAATGGCCAAAACATGTGTTTTACGATCAAATACATACCCAAAGACATAGGAATGACTTGAAATCACACAAAAACACCCTAATTATTATTCTTTAGGCATAGGAAAAGATGACACATAATTCAGATGCGCGGTTTTCACGGAACGACTGAATATGCGTTTTTTAGGTGTTTGACGCGCTTGAAAAGCGTGCATGCGGTGGTCAAAACCAGCCGAACAACCTTGGAATACCATGAAATCGGACGACAACACATACTGGGTTAATTGTGAAATGGTCGGCCAGAAAAAACGTCAATCAGATGTGTCGTGTGACCGCGGTTGTTGAAAACGCACTCCGGACAGCCCCCCCCGGACAGCCCCCACCCACCGGACATCCCCCTCGCCCACCAGACAACACCCCCATCACCCCGGATGTCCCCCCACCCCCTGACATCCCCCCAAACCCCCATACATCCCCCCTTACCCTGAACGGCCCCCACCCCCCAGACATCCCCACCCCCCGGACAACCCCCCACTCACCCCGGACAGCCCCCTACCCCCCGGACAGCCCCCCCACACCACCCGGACAACCCTCCCACCCTCCAGACAGCCCCACACACCACCTGGATAGCCCCCCACCCCCAGAAATCCCCCCACTCAATTATTTAGTTCTAATCTATAAGTCCTAATGTTATTCATCTATTTTTTTTATTTTCTGTGTTGATTTGGTCTAAACTAGATCCATCTCTCTTTACCAAGGCTGGGAACTCCTTCCTCCCTATATATCCATCTGAATTCAATAAATTTTTTAGTTATGCACTCCAAATCGGTAAGTCTTAACTTAGTTTTAATACTTTTCATATATTATTATTTGTTTCTCCTTTGATTTGACTTAAACTAGGTGGTGCTGCGTGTGGCATGAATACCCAATAATTACAGTTTGATTTGTTTTCTATTTTCATTCGACAATTCAAGTGTCATGATTATATGAATCAACTTGATTTGAATTCATCATATCCACTCCTTTTATGTAGTTATTGAATCATATAGAGGCATGGTGTGGCCGGTATCACTCAAAATGTATCACTTTTATTTGAAATGGACATGATTTTAAGTGAAAACAATAACTTTCATATAGAAAACTGACCAAACATATTCGAATTGTGTTGATACTTTAGCACAACAATCCATGGGTCTTTTGTGATGTGTACGAGTCAACCCTGCCTCAATCCGAGGCATGGTGTGACTGATATCACTCAAAGTGTCTCTCTTTTATTTGAAATGGACAACATTTTAAGTGAAATCAACAACTGGCATATAAAAAACTGATCAAACACATTTATATTGTTTTTATACATTAGGAAAACAATCCATGGGTCATTTGTGAAGTGTACGAGTCAAACCTGCCTTAATCCAAGGCATGGTGTGATGGGTACCACTCAAAGTGTATCACTTTTGTTTGAAATGGACAGGATTTTAAGTGAAAACAACAATTGGCATACGGAAAACCAACCAAACGCATTCAGATTGTGTTGATACTTTAGAACAATGATCCATGGATCATTTTTGATGGGTACAAGTCAACCCCACCTCAATATGAGGCATGGTGTGACTGGTATCACTCAAAGTGTCTCACTTTTTTTTGAAATGGACAACATTTTAAGTGAAAACAACAACTGGCATACAGAAAATATTCACAAGGCTACACATAGATTCTTGAAATTAAGGGATAAAAAATAAAATATGGTCTATTGGTAATACGTTATTAGAATAAAATATTCATAAAGAATAGGTTGAAACATAATTGTTCATAGTATATATACAAAAACATGAATTATATTAGGAATGAGTCTCGACATCCCATCATTAACATACACCAACACTCATGTTCTAATTCTCAATCACAGGTCATTCATTATAAAAAATAAAATACAAAAAATAAATATCATATAGTGATTTCATATGAAACCTATGAACACTCAAGCATACCATATAACAAGTTGGTCAACAAGGCTACACATATATTCTTGAAAAATAAGTTTCAAAGTCTTATAAAAATACCCCAATGGTGAGGAATACATATGGTTACACCATAGACCCATGGATCACCTCAATCCCATCCTCAAACAGTGGGTTCTAGGACCAAACCAAAGTCCCTTTGGGAACCCAATACCAAAGAATTAATTGAAAATTCATACCCACTACCCAAGATGGGGATTCATCTCACATCACACCCAGGAGACAAAATTACAATTAGCCACATACCCCCTTATTCTAATTTAAAAGTCTATGAAAAACATGTAGGCTATTTCGGTAACCCATCTCATATGTTGAGATTGGCCAATTTTTCCCACTAACACATCAGGAACCATTTATACATGGATACATAATCATTAGAGGAATATAAACATACCATGTGCTTCTTATAACTCATCCTAGGTCTAAGAACATGACCACTACCATTGTCTATCTTATGGGTATCATGATCCTTGTACACTCTACCCAAGTTTTTCTGTTGGTTTTAAGATACTCAACCCAAGACCATGACTAAACATCCCATGTGCTTCCTATAACATGTAGGTTTTTTCTCTTGTGTGTATTGGTGTTGTGGTTTGAGTGAGGAATGAATTCTAAATTTTGAATACTATTATGTGTGTTGGTGTTGTGGTTTGAGTGAGGAATGAATTATAAATTTGGAATACTCTTATGGGTGTTATTGCATTTCCTATAACATGTAGGATTTTTCTCTTATGAGTGTTATTGCATTTGAATTTATAAATTTATAAATTTCTAAATTCTGGAATGAATTCTAAATTTTGAATACTTTGGATGGGGATTTTGTATTGGTGTTGTTGCAGGTTTGGAGAAGGGGAGGTGTGTTGATGTGTTGCTGTAGAGCTATGTTATTGCAGGTCTAGAGAGGGGAGAAGGGAGAGGGGCCTGCTGCAGTGGAGTTGAGAAAATTTATACCAACGGTTTTCAAAACTGTTGGTATAGATTCTATAATATAACTATACCAACGGTTTTGTTATAACCATTGGCATAGGTTTATACCAACAGTTATAAAAAAACCGTTGGTATATCCTTATGGCTTGCCATATCCCCTCTATACCAACGGTTTACAACTGTTGGTATAAGTGTAACACACATATACCAACGGTTTCACAAACCGTTGGTATATGTTATACTTTAACACACATATGCCAGCGATTTTTAGAAAACCGTCGGTATACCTTCTATTTTGACACCTATACCAATGGTTTTCACAGAACCGTTGTTATAGGCCTATTGTCACGACTTACTTGGCCACGGTTGAGGGAACCGTTGGTATACTATATACCAATGGTTTCCAGGCCTTTACCAATGGTTGTGAAGCATTGGTAAAGTGTAAAATTCCAGTAGTGAACCCTGCTCTCTGATCAATAGGAAGTGTTCCAACTTGGTGAGTCGGTCTAAAATCACCCAAATCGAGTCATGTCCCCTGGATGTATGTGGAAGTCCCGTCATGAAGTCCATGGATATCCCATCACACTTCTACTCTGGGACCTATAAAGAATGAACCAAGCCTGCTGGTACCTGATGCTCCGCCTTCACTTGCTGACAAGTGAGGCACTGAGAGAAAAACTCTACAAGTGATTTCTTCATTCCCGGCCACCAGTGCTGTCATCGGAGATCCTGGTACATCTTCGCCACTCCTGGATGTACCGCTAGAGGGGATGTGTGGAACTCCCTCATCACTTCCTCCCAAAGCGATACTGGTATCATGGTATGTCCTCTAAAGAGGATGACGTGCTCTCCACCTTCAGAAAATCCATTAGGTGAATGTCCCATGGATATCTGAACATGTGGAGCCTCGCAGTCAGCGTCCCCATGCTGCACCTCCCAGACTCGCTGAAGAAGTGAGGGAGTGACTATAAGAGCCTGAAGAAAAACTGCTCTATCACGTTCTACAAAGGAAATATGCAAAGCAGCCAACTGCTCCGTCACCTCACCTAGAAGCTGTATACCAGATCTCCAACTGAGTGAATCTGCTACAACGTTTCCCTTCCCAGAAGTATAGAATATCTCGAAGTCATACTCCTGGAGGAACTTAAGCCAACGTCATTGTCTCAGGTTCAGGTCCTTCTGAGAGAAGATATACCTGAGACTCTTGTGATCCGAGTAGACTGTAAAATTTTCGCCCATCAGATAGTGCTGCCACATCTTCAAGGTGAAGACCACTGTTTCTAACTACAGGTCATGGGTAGTGTAGTTCTGATCATGCTATCTCAGTTGTCGAGAACCATATGTGATCACGGCTCACTCCTGCATCAGGACACATCCGAGCCCGGTCTCTGATGCGTCGCAGTAGACTACGTACCCTACGCCCTCCTTCGGTAACCTGAAGATGGGTTCACTATTTAGAATCTACCTCAGCTCCTGAAAACTCTTCTGGAATCTCTCCGGCCACACGAAGGGTTCCCCTTCTTCGTCAATGCTGATAGAGGTGCTGTAACTCTAGATAAATCTGGCACAAATATTCAGTAGTATTCGGCCAAACCTAGGAAACTTCGTACCTCCATCACACTCCTGGGTGGCTCCCAAGAAAGTACCACCTCAATCTTTGTTGGATCTAATGAAACTCCAGCCTCTGATATGACATGTACCAGAAAGTGAACCTCTCGGATCCAGAACTGACACTTTGAGAGCTTACCAAAAAGTTGGTGCTCTCAGAGTGTGTCCAGAACTATCTACAAATGATAGGCATGCTCCTCCTCAGTAGTCGAGTAGATCAGAATGTCGTCGATTAAGACCACCACAAAGCGATCAAGGTATGGCTGGAAGATCCTATTCATGAGTCCCATGAACACTACTGGAGCATTGGTTACACCGAATGGAATAACCAAGAACTCATAGTGGCCGTACCGACATCTGAAAGCTGTCTTCTGCACATCCTTGCCTCATACTCTGAGCTGGTGATAGCTTGATCTGAGGTCTATCTTCAAAAACCATTGTGCTCCATTCAACTGATCAAAGAGGTCATCAATCCTCGGAAGTTGGTACTTGTTCTTCACAGTCACCTGGTTCGGGCGCCGATAGTCAATACAAAGTCTCAAGCTCCCATCTGGATTCTTGGAGAATAGAATCGGGGCTGCCCAAGGAAAAACACTGGACCGAATGAATCCCTTCTCCTACAAGTCCTCTAACTATACCCGCATCTCACGAAGCTCCGCGGGAGCCATCCGATACGCTGGTGTATATATCGGTGCCGTCCCGGGGTACAAGTCAATGTAAAAGTCCACCTCTCTCTGAGGAGGTAGATCCAGAACATCATCAACGAAAACATCCGCATACTATTCCACCACTATAGGATAGCTCAGACTCTCCACATCAACTGCTCTGAGGGTAAGGCTAGCCAACTGAGGAGTGATCCGCTACACTATCTTCCGGGTAAGTCCATCTTGTGCTGCAAAGGCTCCCTTCTCATCGGTGAAGGTAAAACTGGTCCCATCCATGTGGAAACACTGCACTTTGCGCCTAATACATTCAATATGAGCATGGAATATAAATAACTAGTCCATACCCAAGATGACGTCATAAGGCCTCGATGATGGTACTAGGAGATCTCAGCCGAAGATCTTGCCTCCTAGAGTAAGCTTGCACTGCCAGCACCAGTGCGTAATCGTCAAATCCGCTCCCGTAGGAGTCTCTAGCCGTATGGATCGAGCCAACAGATCTTTCGGAATCTCCGATCTCTGAACGAGGGAAGTAGTAATAAAAGAATGATTGACACCTATGTCTATAAGTACTGCAACTAAGGTGGAGTAGACACAGATCTTACCTCGTATCATCTCCAGAGCACCGTGATCGTAGGCCTCAGCTTCCTAGAGCTGAGCTCGCCCCTGTCCTCCTGCTCTCTGTGGTTGAGGTGGACCACCTGGTGGTGGTGGCAGTAACATCTTGAATCGTCGCCCACCGCCAGCTGCACAGCCAGTTCTTCTGCCACGTCCACATGCTCCCTGCAGACCTCCTTGGTCGAATCTCTGTCTCTGCCTGGGTGGTCCTTTGACTGTATGCTAATCATCCATACGACGGGTCAGACAGTCAAGATCCATGTGACCCTACCCACCACATGCATAACAATGCCCACTCTTAGCATGACCGACTCTGCCTCGGGTGCCCTGCACAACTGACTCTGAATCACGCGGTCATCCACCTGTAGGTCTGGTCCTCTTGGACCTCTGTCTACTTCCATCTGCAAAAGACTCTGCTACGTGATGTCTGGTGGTGGGTCTCACTGCTGGTGACTGATCAGAAAGGAAACTCTCCACTAAAATGTCTCTCTCTAACACCCCCACCTGCGTCGGGATGCTGAGTGAGATCATCGAAGCCTTGATCTCCCGCATGAGTCCCTGCTAAAAGTTCCGGGCCCTGAAGAATGGGTCCCGCACCATATCTGTGGAGTAGCGTGAGAGTTCAGTGAACCTCACTGAGTACTGGTCCACAGTCATGTTTCCCTGCTGCAGATGAAGTAGCTCCTATATGCGCACTGCACGAAGAGTCACTGGGACAAACTCTGTCGAAAACAGGCTCTCGAAGTCTGACCAGAGAAGCGTCACCTCATCGTGAACCTGGAGCATCAAGCTCCACCATCTTCCTCCTGTTTCCTGTAGAATACTAGAGGCAAGGATCACCATGAGATCAGCTGGTGTCCCTACCAGTCATAAAACTCTCACTACGGCCTCCAGCCAATCCTCATCCGCCTGTGGGTCGGTCTCTCCCCTGAACCTGGGTGGCCTCTGGCGCTGGAACCCGTGAAACATGCTCAAGAGGCATGCACCCTATGCTGTTGAGGCTGGTGTCATCGGTGGCCCAACGGGTAATGGCATCGCTGGTTCCTCTGCGGAAGTAGGACCTGCACCGAGGCCTCATCGCTCGGTGGGCTATCAGTGCATACTACTCTCAGAACCCTAGCTGGTTGTCTGCATGGAGGCATCCTTAAAAGAAACAAGTGCACCACGGTCAATAAATTATACCTGGTGAGCTAACTCAAAGAGTTCACAAAGAAGACTCTTGAAAACACACACGCAATTAGTGTTTTCATGTACTGAGTCGGAAATCAGAAGTCAAGGTCCTGGTGTATGGATACGTCGGCCGCCGCACCAATACTGGATTCTCTAAACTGATAACCACACTCACTACAATTAACACTATTTCTGTTAAAAAGAAAGATCAGAGTCCTATGTTCTACGGTATAACTGACTCCTTTAATACCAATTTGTCACGAACCGTCCCCCGGGGCCCGTGCCATGACTACCCCAAGCCCACCTTCCATAGGTCAGGGGATGGCAACTAGCACTGAAAGGTGTAATCCCTAAAACTGGGAAGGCATTGCATTTATAACCTGTAATCACATGCAACCAAGCACATAGTAAGATACGAACACAAGTAAACTGAATAGTAAACAGAGTGTGTATAGTAAGTAAAAGGGGCCAGAATAAAAGCCCAACTGGAAAGTACAAGAAACTGAAAGTACAAGTAAACTGGAGAAAAAAGGAAGACAACTGCTGGGTCATCCTCCGAGGTTCCTACCTGAAGGGTAGGTATAGATCACCTCCTCAGCACTCCATGTTCGTCCGTCTCCTCCATATACCGAATCGTCATAAGGTCCTCCTCTGGGCATTGTCCAGTCCTGATACCCTTAGTCTCGATCAACGTTGTCCATCATCTGAACCAAACACAACAAGGTGTGGGCATATCCTGTGCAGGGATGAGTATACCGATACTCAGTAGGGAAACTGAGACCCTAAAGGTCTCACAAAATCCACAAAGGATAAACCTCAAAGCATGAAGTCAAGTATCAACCCTACTTAGGTATATGCCCACACATATACCTAAGTTATCAAGTATACCCATCTCAATCATGAGGAAACATAGGGTCCAACCCAAAATCCCAAAGCTCAACTGTTCCACAAAGGAAGGAAAACCACAATGGAAAATACCACACAAGTACGCCACACAGAATAATACCACTAAGGTATTACCGCAAAGGAAAGTACCACACAGGTACGAACTCAGCTCACACCGGGTATAACTTAAGTACAGTAGTAGAGATGATTAGATGTAACTACTGAATCATCTTACTCTGTTAAGAGGCAGACCCACATAGGATCGCTCGGTGCTGACCCACATAGGATCGCTAGGTGCTGACCCACACAGGATCGCTATGTGCTGACCCACACAGGATCACAAGGTGATGACCCACATAGGATCGCTAGGTGCTGACCCACACATGATCCCAAGGTGCTGACCCACATAAGATCGCTACGTGCTGACCCACATAGGATCACTAAGTGCTGACCCACACAGGATCACAAGGTGCTGACCCACATAAGATCGCTCTTCATTCTTCACGTCACAGCCAGCTACAGGGTTCATGAGCTAAGCTCGCTCATCTCTGGGAGGGTCCGCTCCACAAGCCACTAGTCTATACTCCAAATACCACAAATTCTCATGAAGAAGTATCCCAAAGGAACGCCACGTCATAGGGTTATCAACGCAATAGACAATGCGTCAATCGGACGCACGGTCTGTAAGTTATTAGCCTTTTAGTCCCAAGGGCCCGGTTGGATTCGTGCTTGATCCAACCCAACCATTTACCAACCTGATCCAAATCTCCACTGGGGTATACCAAAGGGACTGTCCTCCAAGGTTTCCATATCCTCTGGTGCTTCGTTAAACAGATTCTTGATGCCAAAGATATGGCAAAAAATGCGTAGATGGGTTGAAGTGGGTCAGGGTCCGGTCTGACCCGGTCGGACCCACCCGGCCTGACTCGGTTCGGGTCGACCCAGACCGACCCGCGGGGTCCAGCCTGGCCCGTTGAGTCCGGCCCAACCTGTTAGGTCCGGCCCGGCCTGTGCTTGGTGGCCCAGCCCGCTGGGCAGTCCGACAGGCTGTAAGGGCCGCGAGGGGCCGTAGAGGGTGGCGCAATGCCACAGGGACTGTGGAAGGCCGCAGGGCGGCTCGGAGGGCCGCGGGCTGAAAGATGAGGACGCGAGGCGGCGCGACAGGACGTGGGGCAGCATGCCCGGCCTCGGGGCGGCGCGGTGGGCCACGGGGTGGTGCGACCTCGGCTTGGAGGGCTGTGGGCGGCGTGGCTAGGTCACGGGGTAGCGCGGCGGGCCATGGGGCTGCGCGGTGAGGGTGTGGGGCAGCGTGGCGGGACGTTGGGTGGTCTGGCGAGGCCGCGGGGCGGCACGGTAGGCCGCAGACGGTGGAGCGCCACGGGGCGCTGAGGCCGCGGGCAGTGGCTCTACGGGAGGTGGAGGCCGCGAGTGGCGGTAGCCACGGGGTGGTGTTGTTTCCTTTGTCGTCTTCATCGCGGTTCTTGAGTTCCACCGGTGCCAACCGCCGATACCAGTCACCGCCTTCTTCCATTGAGAAGAACACACCAAATAAGCATAATGGTGGAGGGGTCAAGCCATGTTTTTTTGGCCTGCACCCTTTGCGTTATAGTGGTAGCAAGCGGCTTAACAAAATTAGGAGTCAAGAACAACAAACTCTACAACTTAATACGAATCATGGATCAACTCGTTTTGGTTGATCCATATTCTCCATGCTTTCCAAGAACGAGGAAATTAATCGAGAGAATACAAGAATTCAATAATAACCCCCTACCTCGTTCGTTTGATTCGTCGAAGATTGTCCGTTGGGAAATAGACGATGTTGTTGGGAATAAACGGATGTTGGTGACATCGGCGTCTCCTTATTCGTCAGTGGAGATGTTCCTCATCGGCAATCCTTCGATGGAGTTTGGAGAAGAATTCGTCGAAGGTGAAGCGTTCTTCATTAGCGTTCTTCGTTGGAGAGATTTCTCCCAAGTCTCCTTCCTTTTCCAATGATTAATTTCTCCCCCAACCCACCAAAAAGAAAAGGTATCCAATATAATAAAATATATTGGCACAATTTCAAATTGAAATAAATTAATTAAGTTGGTGTATTAATTAAAAATGGAGGGTGGCATAATTAATCAAGGGGAAGTTCAAGAGACTTCCCTCATTTAAGTGGGAGGTTCAAAGGGGTTTTAATCTCGGGTGGTCCCCACCACCATAACCTCTCATGGGAGGTTTTAGGTTCGGTGGTCCCCACCTCCATAACCTCAATGGGAGGTTTAATTCTGGTGGTCCCCACCTCTCAACATCCACAAAGAGTTTCAAATAAAAATAAAAATAAAAGTTACACAATTTTATTTTTATTTTATTCTTTCACGAATATGTTAAAAGATATTTTCCACCCTTGACCTACTGAGGTCGAGGTGAAGGTCTCCTTGAGTGAATATCGGTGCTGCGAGTCCAACGGTGCCCTCAGATTTCAATTCCGAGCACCAGTTCAAAAGTTAGAAAATCCTACCCGCACGTTTACTGAACATACCCAAAATAAAGTTCAGAAATTCATTCCAGGCACTCCGGGCCTCAGAATCAAGTGCCGTCAATTTTTCGAAGACTCGTAAAAATCCCATATATTTAAAAAAAATTACATGGAAATTCTAGGTCTTTACATATTGTGGCTAACATTTATATCTAAACTTCATTGAGACCCTTAATACACGCCATTAATTTACTCAATTGAAAACCTACTTTGAAATATAACTATCCAATGGTTCTTCTCCCATTTAGAAATCAACTTTGGGTACATAGTAGGGTTTTGAGTGTGGGGGAGGGGGTGAATTCTTGAATGAGCTAAACTTTGTTAAATGATAATTCCATCAATTCCCAATGCAACTTCAATCTTTTTTTAAAAAATGGTTTTTTTTTCAAAATTTCTTTCAAAATTTTAGGATTTACACTGTACCCAAATGGGTCTTGCCTTAGGATGATGCTTGATTAGTAGTTAAGAACTGCTATGAATATTAAATTAATGAGGATGAATGATTGATAAGTGAATATACATAATGATTTAATGGAAATTTGGTTTAAGAACAACTTTTGAGAGTGATAAGGGTAACTTGTTAGTGGAGTTATGATCATAGCCCTTGGAACTGTAAGTTTGATATTAATCCTAGGGGACACAAATTTTTATTATTTATTAAATTAATTACCTTAGCAATCCAATGTTAATGACTTTTATATAAATATTTTGAAACTGGTGTAGTTTGGGCATCTCAGATCCCACAATGAATCTCTGAGACCCTATATGCTGAGTGCGTTTCTGTTAACTATAATCCCTCTGTACACTTTGAATAAGTGCATTGCACAGTGCTTAGAACATGATACATGGCTTGGAAAAAATAAAATAAAGTGTCTAGGGTCAAAAAATAGTTCATTAAGGTGAGGGTAATGATGAAATCTATATGAAGAAAGGGACAATTGGTTTATATGGTAATCATTTAGGTTGTATCAATAAGGTGATTCACAAAAAAATTACGTATTTTTGGAACCCAGGAGAAGTTCAAAGTACAAAGTTCCTATTGTTATGTTTTTAATTTCATTGATATCTAACCTATTGTCACTCTTGGACTTAGAACCTGATATTGGATTGAAGCGAGTCATTAAGACGATTCACATATGAGGTTGGACATCTTCATTGATTGATGATTCATTTCACTCAAGATTACCTTTTATGAGATTTATTAAGGAAAGACTTGATTTTAAGTTATCATTTCAAAAGCCTATGAACAGTTTCATTATCCTCTACTTCTAAACAGATGGACATGTCACATTTTGAGCTAATTAATAAACATACTTCTATTTTAGAAGGATAATAAAACATGAGATTGTTTGAGTAAAAAAATGTTTAAGTGTGGAGGAATTTTATGTGGTCTTATTTTACATAGTTTTGCCACATCTATTTTTTTAATGATTTAACTAATTATTTTGTTACTTTTTGTTAAATATTAACACATTTTTATTTTTAGTATTAAATTGATTATTTAATCAATTTTTATAATTAATCATGTATTTTATGATTTAAAATAGTTAATTTATATCTTACTTTAATTTTATAGTTTAATAAATTTTTATTTAGTTTGGAGTTTTTGTCTTCATATTTAATAAATTAACATTAATTAATTAATTAATTAATTTTTCTTTTTGCACATAAATAATTTAGTTTTAATTTATAATTTCTTGTATTAAAGATTTATTAATCAAAGTAACATTATCTAATTATTATATGTCATTTAATAATTCAATAATTATAAATTTAAGTTTTTAAACTTTTTACATAATTATTAAATAACAGAATAATTATCTGTCTACTTTGATTAATTGAATTTGTTAATGTAACTATTTTAAATAATATAACTTTATTATATAAATGTTTGAATTATATAGTAACTTTTAATAATATAGTTGTTTATTAATTTTAGTTTTAGTTTAGTACCAATTTAAGTTTTATAAAGTGATGTTTATAATAATTTAATTAACGTTTTATTTGTTTTATTTGTTTTTATTTATGTTTTTCAAGTTTTTTAATTGTTTTCATTAATTTTAGTTTTTGATTAGTTATTTAGTGTGAATTTTATTTAATTTTTTAATCATTTTAACTTTTTTTGTAGGTAAGATCCGAGTAATGGTGGTACTGTTTCTTCATTTACCACTATTTCTTAGCCCATGCCATCATTTCCTTATGAAACAGTGGCATAGTTTCTATTTACAACATTTCTCCTTGACCATTTCACCATTTCCCCATGGCACCATATCAACATCCTTGATGTGCCACCGGTTTCCATGTCACGGAATCTTCCTTACAGTCTCATGGCTTCTTCCTATACCCATTTCCCCATCACACCATTCCTCAACACCGATTCCACCGTAAATCATGGTGCCACATTAACTTCACACACCATATATTCTTTGCAACCATAACCTCTTACAACACCGTTTTCTCCTCCCCTTGGCACTGTTTCATTTTCATCCCTTTGGCATCGCACCGAAGCCACTCTTTCCACCACAACCTTCTGTAACCGAATTCTTCCACCAACCTTCACCTTAACTGGTGTCTTCGTTATAAGGACCAGGCCTTAAACACTACTTATTATTGAATTAAATGAATAATTCACATTGAGGATATTTTCGGGTTTATATTTTTAGAGAATTAGGACATAACTATTACATCTCAAAGATTACAAAGTAGACACATCTACTCAGCTTCCATTTTTTTCCACAAAATAAAAACTCTTGAACACAAGAGTCATGTCTAGTTCCTTGTTTTAGACAGCCTGAAATTTCCATGATCCCATCCTTGACCCTATTCATCTTTATGTCTTGTGGAAAACATTTCAAAAAAACTTGGGATGAGCATAAAAAGCTCAGTAAGGGATACACAAAAAATAAAAACTGTTAGTCTTTCAAAACAACAAGTAAACCATGTATACTTTATCAAAGTAATACATTTCACCTTTATGAAGTAGTAAAAACTCTTCACTGAATAAAATATCATTACTTACCCTTTTGTAACCAAAATATTACCATAAAACCCATATAAAGAACACATAACATATAAAGGTAACTTGGGACATAAACATACTTAAATGGAATAACCATACGCTCGACTTCCACATATATCACTTAATGGAATAGCCATACGACTGACTTCTAAACCCAATGCATTGGAGGTTATAATGTAACCACCCATCCTGGTATTCACAGCACCACCCGTCATATGGTTTATCACGTAACCACCCTTCAAATGTCCAAGTACCATTACAAAATCATAATACATAAAACAATTATAAAGGAAAGAAAACATTTACATATTTCAATCACAATATATCACTTAAATATATTGACTTAAAAAATCCATATCAAAACCATTTTCAATACCAAAATACATAAAAGAGTATATGGAATTTATTTACTTTTAAAAAATATTACAGCTTGTTGAGGAAGCCAAATATCACATAATACTCGCGGCGGCGGAAAGGTCGTTGTCACCGCATACATTAAAAGAAACATACCTTTTGTCATTTAGCAAAACGCTTCGTATATAAAAGATTTCTTTTGAATAAAATTATAAGTCAAAGAGTTTTATACAACATATAAAAGAAAGTCTTTTATTAGAACAAAATATGCCTCAATGAAAAGGGATTGAGATGAAGTCCCTTACAAAGTCCATATCCTTAGATTAAGGATAAATCAATTACATAATTATGTGTGACAAATATAAATACACCATATTATAAGAGGATATTAAGTGTAAAACAATTAGAGGTCAACCAAACATATTCATAGTATGACATAATAAAGAAGTAGAGGTTTAACCCAAAGAATTGAAATTGAGTTAAGAAGTTCCCTTGCAAAAATTTGACAGCCTAACGGCGTCACTTCAAAATTCAGAAAATTAGTCGATGAGAGAGAGAATGGTATATCATCACTTGGAAATAAAATTTACATCAATAAGGATATAGAAGAATATATACCAACATAATAACATGTAAGTTAAAAGACATAACAAAAGAAGTCTTTTAAAAAGAGGAGGGTGAAAGATTCCCTTACTGACTTGGGTAACTTTCGAAACGTACATCCCATGAAAGAAGGATTATACAACATTGATTTAAATAACCAGAAACGAAAGTATATTACACAAATATTAGAATAATGGGAAGTACATACACAACTCAAAGGAATGGTGGAAAATGTTGCATAAATCTCACGGGAATAAAAGTGAGATGAAAAATCTCTTATGAAAACTCGGCAGCCTAACGACGCCACTTAAAACTTCCAAAAATGGATTTATGAGATCAAATAGGGTATCTCATAATATGAACATAAAAATTACAGTATGAGTAATATAAAATAAAATCCCCAAACATAAGAAATATGAGCTTAAAAGAAATGACACAGAAGAGAGTGCTTAAAAAGAAAGAGAGAGGTAGGATCCCTTATGAAAATTCGGCAGCCTAACGGCGCCACTCAAAACTTCCAAAATGGATTGATGAGAGAAAATAGGGTCTCTCATCATATGAACATAAAATTACAGTAAGAGTAATATAAAATAAGATCCCAATCATAAGAAATATAAGCTTAAAAGGAATGACATAAAAGAGTGTACTTAAAAAGAAAGAGAGGGGTAGGATCCCTTACCTCAAGTCTGACTTGTCTTGTTCGTTTCTTTATATTACTGAATAATAAACTTTGGTAAATTTATAATTTCCTAAGTACCTCCTTTAAAGATTATTATTCAGTTCATATCACATATTATAATGTTATAATAATTGTTTAATAATGTTAGTTCATATCAGACATTTTTTTGCCGATGTTTGGTACATGAGTCAAAAATGAACTTGTTTGAAAATGAATGCCCATGTAGTTATAAGTAAATCATTTCCAGAATATTTTTAATTATTAAAATATCATATATATCCAGTAAATATTCATTTTATACCATTCCATAACATTTATAGATAAAAAATGAAAATCACCGTTCATGGAGACGATAGGCCGTACGTACGCATGAACGCTACTTTCATTTTTTTGTCATATTAATGGAATTAAAAATAAATGAGATATATATATATATTATAATTCCAGTATAATATATATGTTATATAGGTCACATATGTTCATTAATCTCATTATTTATACATTCCATGTATTGCATGAACGATTCACATCACTTGAGGGGGCGGTAGTCCACACTTCCTCGTTTGAAATTATCGCATTTGTACAACATGAAAAGCATAAAGGTATGTTTTAAATATAAAATACAGAAGCATATGGAAAAAATAAATACCATATATATAATATAGAAAATACAGTGACATCATAATGGACACCCTGAAAGGTGTTAAGAGAAGTTTGAACAATCATCGTTTCGTGAGGCAGTAATTCTCCATCCACAGAAACAGTATGTTCTTTAACCATTAGACGAAGGTGTGTGTAAGTGTAGCTCGAATACTTAACATAAAAACATACTATTATATTTAATATACTTGTGTTGTTACAAAATAAAGTAATAAAAATAGTTTAGGGGTTTAGAGAAGCAAAATAAAACAAAGGAACACAAGAGAAGACACTACCTTTAAATCGGGTAACTCTTTTTGATTTGAGCTCAAAGGCTTCCTTGGAAAGACTTCTGCCCAAATTGAGGCTTCTAGGAGTAATATAGGGATGTGGAGAGACAAAATGGGTAGGGGTTGGCCGAGCCAAAGGCTTGAGAGGTGTGGGTAAGGTGGTAGAGGTGGGGGCCTTTTATAAGAGAAGAGGATGGGCACTGTTGGAAAGTTATAAAATATTACTTTATTATAAAATGCTTTTCGAATTTTAAAGGTCCCAAAAGGATATATTTCCAGGATAAAGTGGTAAGGTTTCTAAATCCACCCATACAATAGGTTTTTGAAAAGTGTAAGACTTAAATTTTACCCTATCTTCTCATTTTATTTAAATCGTTCATTTATGAGGTAATCACTGCATCATCACAGTGTCATAAATAAATAAATTTATTTAATTTCTAAAAATTATAAAACAAATATAATGATGTAGGCAATATTTTTAGATTTCTAATGAATATTTATAGTCAAAAATATTACCTGTATAACCCCATGTAAAAATTGTTTTAGTAAAACAATACATGTTTGTGACATTTTAATTTTAACTTTAAATAAAAAGTTATTAATGTCATTTTCCAACCAAAGTGGCTCCATGGGGTCCCCAAGTTGACCCATGGATTTTATTGTTTGGCCATGACTCATCAAATAAGGGTAGGACATGTTTCAAGGTCATTTTATATTATTATAACATTATCTTTACCCTAAATTACACTAATTACCTTTAATCGTGATTAATAAAACTTAAAAGTTACTATTCACCAAAAATTATTTTAATCTCATTGAACCACATTTTACTTCTTAATGACAACCATGTATGTCGGATTTTTGAAAATAAAATCACATAAATGGCAAAAGTTTCATTTAAACGAAAAATCAGTTTCTTTAACTACCACTTAGTGGTTTCACTATTCATCTAAAATTGAAGTTTTTCAGAAAAATTCCAAAAATTCGCCCAAATCTATATTTGATATTCTGAATTAAAAAATTATGTCTATTTTAAAAAATTCAAAACATATAAGTTGAATTAATTAATTTAATAATTAATTCCCGCTGTCAAAACAAATAGCGTGTTTTTAAGAAACAATATCTATTAAAATATTAACACTAGTTTAAGTCCAATTTCAAAGTGAAATTAATTCCAATGACCACCATTGGATTAAATGGTAAAAATATATTCTAAATACACTTTAATATAAATTAAAAATATAATATATCCATATAAATAAATCAGATTAAAAGGAGGTTTTGAATTAAAATGCAACATTTTCACTAAAAATGATCTTTATCGGAAAAATAACAAAAATTTACACAAAGTAAATTTTGATGTCCAGATTCTAAAGAAGGATTTTATTTTTTCAAATACAACATATAAAATTTTCAAAAGTATATTTAAAAATGGTTCTCCATCAAAAGGCGGTTAATCGACCTTTTAAAGAATATTAGAATATTTATGCTTAAAATTGGATTCATTTTCATTTTACGCCTCTAACATTTATTGGATAAAAGTAAAAATATTTGACAAAAATATATAATCATTTTGTAGTTAGTTCCATTCATTCCCGCCATTACAATGACTAGGCGTTAACTACCATTTAAAATAATATTATTTTATTATTAGAGTGCAACGTAAGATTTCAAAGAAACTCGTTGTTGCGTATTGGGTACACCATCGAGCATAGCGTTCCCTTTAAAGTAATATTAATATTTTATTCACAAATATGGATAAATATGAAAATTTCATATTCTTTATTTACCTGGGGTGTTACATCCTTCCCTGTAATGGCCCGGGTTTTTGGGGTCCATTACTTTGTGAAAATCTCGTTTTGGGTTTTCTGGTCTGGGAATCACGGTGGTGTAGGCCTACCGGTAGCCTTAGCCTACCAGTAGTAGGCCTACCGGTAGCTCGGTCTACCGGTGGCCCTAGCCTACCGTTAGCTCTGTCTACTGGTAGCTGCAGCTACCGGTAGCTCTGTCTACCGGTAGCTCGGCCTACCGGTAGCTGCAGCCTACCGGTAGCTCGACCTACCGGTAGCTGCAGCCTACCGGTAGCTCGTCCTACCGGTGGCTGCAGCCTACCGGTAGCTCGGCCCACCGGTGGCTGCAGCCTACCGGTAGCTCGGCCCACCGGTCGCTGCAGCCTACCGGTAGCTCGGCCTACCGGTAGCTGCAACCTACTGGTAGCTCAGCTACTGGTAGCTATCACCCACCGGTAGCTCTCAGCTACCGGTGGCTCTGGCCTACCCCGCGGGTTATTTCCAGTAGCGCTCCCATTTGCACAAATAGGGTTTTAAACCCTATTTTGACCTGTTTGAGCGTGTTTTAAAGACCCGTAACGCGCATAAGAGTTTTAATTAAATACTTAATGAATTAATGAGTCGGTTTAAACCACATGACCCCCTTTAGTGACGAGTGGAGCCGCGTGGTCAACCCACGACCCCCACGCCTTACGCGGTTTCGCGTTTTCACCTCAACCGTCCCCGGCTCTTATAAACTAAGGGTTAGCCATGGTTTCTCCTTTCCTTGATCACAGATTTTCACAAACAACTTCTAGTGCATCGGGCACGCCGCATCGTTATCCGTAAAGTTCCGCGCCCGGCCTAAACGTCAATCATCTATCAACAAGTAGGGAATTTCTCCTTCGTCTCTCTCTTTTGTATATCATGCGGGATGGGCGTGTTTCTGTTCTGTAGAATTGGATAAACCAGACCTAAATGAAGATAATGAACTGGATTCTATAAAGAAAGAGGGGGGTTGTGATCGTTGATGTTGTTTATATTATGAGCATCTTGTTGAGTTGTGATGGCTTATGCCTTCTGAAAATCGAGGCCGTTGGTGGTCGTTGTTTGTGCACTAATGAACCCCTGCTGATGTTTTAAATGGCTTGTTTGTGGTTGTAAACTCCTACTGTGAAAAGTAAATTGGTTAATCACGTATATCCGGCCAAATAAATTGAGGCACCAGGATTAATCCTTCTGTGATAACCCTGGTTAAAACACACAAAAATTGAAATCATGGAGTGTGTTAAGTCATTTAAATCTGAAAATACCGGCATAGCCCTGACTTGTGTTGGTGGTGGTAGTTGGTTGTTTTCTTTTTCAGGCCGATTTCTAGAGACGTGGGAGGGGATGGGATCCCCTGTCTTTATACTCTCGGTGGTTGTGTGAAATTGGGGATGGGATCCCCTGTTGGTATGGATTTGGTGGTTGTGAGTTTTAAGACTGGGTGGGTACTTGTTTATATCCCGAATTGGAGTGGGATCCTCTGTTGTTGAGAACAGGGTGTGGGCATTACGGTTGATGCTTGACTGTTTACTTTACTGGACTTATGCCTATGCCTACTAGTTTCCCAGTAGTGCTTAAACTTAATTAAACATTATTTCTGAACATGAAACAAGAATGGGACAAATGGGTTTTGTTGGTGAGAGTCGTGACTTGTGACTTGGATGTAATGGTGTTGTGTTTTGTAAGCTGTTTAGAAAAACCTAAACTTTGGGTGAGTGCTTGTTACCTATATCTATACTTGTAGCTTTGTGTTTCTTATTCACGCCCCACCCAAGTTGAGAACTTAGTGCCGAACACCCCCATTTCATGGGGGAGGGTGTTTTTCCCAACACTATTCTTAGTGGCTGGTTATTAGCACCTTTTATGATCCCTTTCCCGGATAGCCCAAGTATCTTCGGGTAGGCTGTGATGGCCTGAGGTCCATTATTAGCCCAAGAACCTTCGGGCGGGGCAGTGTGACGGTCGTCTAGGTGTGTGCGGCAGGTGGTTTCCCAAGTGTCTTTGGGATGAGGCCCAGGTGTCTTCGGGCGTGGCAGTGGATATTCTGGCCCAGGTGTCTTCGGGCGTGGGGGTGGTTGTTCTGGCCTAGGTGTTTGCAGGCATGGTTACGTGTGACAGTTGTGGCCCAGGTGTGTGCGGCCGGGATTTCGGCAGTGGGACTGCATGTGGTTGTGGCCCAGGTGTGTGCGGGCAGGTGTGGCAGTGGGACTGCGGTGATAGAATGGTAGGATTGGTCCGATGCATAGGATGTCTCAATAACCAGTGGGAAAGTGGCGCGGGGTACCCAAACATTGATGTGCTCTGATCATATATATATATTACTTGACTTGCGTTATTTGGGGAGTGTGCCTTGGTGATTCCTGGGGTGGATAGTTTACCTTGATAGGAGTTTAGTTTACTCCTTTTTCTCACGGGACTTTAGCACGTTCCCCCACTTGTGCACGAGAGTCTTTGGTTTTCCCTACTGAGTGTACTTGTATGCTCACCCTACGTATATAAAACTATTTTCAGGTTTCCAGGAGGACTTTGGGGATCGCGCAGGACCATACTAGCTCGGACCTTTGGGGTAGTTGCAGTTTCTGTTTTTCTTCCTTGATACTTACCCTTGTAGTCACCTTTTGTACTTTGTGGATTTACCTTTGGAACATGCATGTGGGAATGGTTTATTTTTGGCTTTACTTTTCTTTTACTTTGGTGTTGTTGAGTTTCATCATCTCATCTCTCGATCTTATAAAACAAAAAAAGGGGTAATGCCTTCCGTTTGTGAGAAATTTCTATACCCTTGGTGCTAGTCGCCACTCCGGGACCTATTGAAGGCGGGTCTTGGGGGTCATTATCTCTCCTTCAACTTAAAAAAGTAAGGGCCTGGAAATCTGCTAACCCTTCCCTCCTTTTAGTGAAGGCGGGTCGTGACATTCCCCCCTTTTGGGAATTGCGTCCTCGCAATTTTAAAATTGGGCTTGGAAACTTCATTGAAAATCCCACATTGGAACAAGAGTCAGTAAAACTATCACTTTAAAATAAAGAAATAGAAGTACAAAGGTCACCCGAATTAGCCCATACTAGGATTCCATGTAGGAAAACATGGACATGGAGGAAAAAAAAGGGTCATATTCTGATAGAGAGTGATAGAAAAAATGTTTATGAGAAAGTTAACCACAAGAAAATCACAAACTTGTAATGGGTTAAATGGTATTTGATTCCCCAGTAGGAAAAATTAACAGACAACATTTTTGTTTTAAGTTACTTTTCATTGAGGAATTTATTTATGAGCTTAACTAAAACATAAGGAAACATACTTACTTGTCATGTTGACTTTCAACTTTTACTATATTTCTTACACGAACTCATATTTTATCCAAAAGATGAGTATTTAGGATGACTTGTTCACATTAAGAGAGCTATAATCAACTTCTAGAGAATCACCTAATCCACAAAAGAAAACTATATACTTCCCATGTCTTTAGACCTTAACCAAAACTAAAACCAAAAAGGTTAGTATGAGATCAGATAATGCCAAAAAAGGATAATCCTTTATAAAAAAAAATCTATTCTTAATCTCCAAAATTTGTCAAACAATACCCAAAGTTCAACAAAGACCATTCAATAAACCTCTATCCATAAAATTCTTAAAAGTAACCAAAAATAAGACTGAAACCCAAATCTCTGAATGTTTTAATCACATAGTCTTCCAAGATAAACCTTAACATTTATCTCCAAATAACATCAGTTACTCTTAAAGTATCATACTGAAAAGTAATTAACCTAATCACATATCCTCCATGATAGGTTAATAATTTCCATATATAACCCAAAATCAACTTATTCTAGATTCATAAGATCATATAACTAAAAATAATTAGTCAAACTAACCAGAGACTTCACGTAGTCCATTGGTAGGTGATAAATACTAATCACACTTTGGTTGTGGGTTTGATTCTCGTAGCTTCGTCAGACGCAACAGGTTGTCACACGGTCTACGTGTTGTCCTTTTTCCAAAACTACATAATTCATATAACATTTCCCAAAAAGCGATAAAATCTTCAAAATTAACCATAACATAATTTAACCTCAATTTTATCTCATGTCATTCATATTCCATAATAACATATAGTAACCCATAATTACCTCAAAAGTAATGATCATATAAACCCTAATGGTTACCTTTATAATTATTACCCGAACTTCCACATCGAGTTAGTTCTCTCGTACATGATGCATTAGAGAACTCACCAAGGTTCAAGTGGTTGATCATGACTCCTGATAGTTGGTTTAGAATAACCACAAGATTTCTCATTGAATCCCCCATTTCATCCAGTCTCTTAATCATAGAACCACCACAGTTTCCTTCAAACCCATTGTCACTTTGGTGTCTGCTAGATCCATCCATTTAATAAAAACAAAAATGTCAGTGTGAGTATATCAACAAAATCATCATGTACTAATGAGGAAGATAAACACTAAGATATACTTTCTCCTTCACTTTATCTAAAAAATATGACTCTTTCTGAAATCCTAGCCATTATAGTAATGTCACTTATGCTTAAAGAATACCCTAACCTCTAAATTTATCTAAATCGACCTTTGATACCAACTATAAGGACCCAACCTTAAACATTACTTATTATTGAATTAAATGAATAATTCATAATGAGGATCTTTTCAGGTTTAGAGTTTTAGAGAATTAGGACATAACTATTACATCTCAAAGATTACAAAGTAGACACATCTACCCAGCTTCCATTTTTTTCACAAAATAAAAACTCTTGAACACAAGAGTCATGTCTAGTTCCTTGTTTTAGACAGCCTGACATTTCCTTGATCCCATCCTTAACCCTATTCATCTTTATTTCCTATGGAAAACATTTCAAAAAAACTTGGGATGAGCATAAAAATCTCAGTAAGGGATACACAAAGAATGAAAACTGTTATTTTTTCAAAACAACAAGTAAACCATGTATACTTTATCAAATTAATACTTTTCACCTTTATGAAGTAGTAAAAACTATTCACTGAATAAAAGATCATTAATTACCCTTTTGTAACCAAAATATTAACATAAAACCCATATAAATAACACATAACATATAAAGGTAACTTGGGAGAAAAACATACTTAAATAGAATAACCATACGGTCGACTTACACACATATCACTTAATGGAATAGCCATATGGCCGAATTCCAAACCCAATGCATTGGAGGTTATAACATAACCACTCATCCTGGTATTCATGGAACCACTTGTCATATGGTTTATCACGTAACCACCCGTCAAATGTCCAAGTACCATTACAAAATCATAATACATAAAACAATTATAATGGAAAGAAAACATTTCCATATTTCAATCACAATATATCACTTAAATATATTGACTTAACAAATCCATTATCAAAACCATTTTCAATACCAAAATACATAAAAGAGTATATGGAATTTATTTACTTTTAAAAAATATTACGGCTTGTTGAGGAAGCCAAAGATAAAATAATACTCACGGCAGCGGAAAGGTCATTGTCACCACATACATTAAAAGAAACATACCTTTTGTCATTTAGTAAAACGCTTCGTATATAAAAGATTCATTTTGAATAAAAGTATAAGTAAAAGAGGTTTATATAGCGTATAAAAGAAAGTCTTGTATTAGAACAAAATATGCCTCAATGAAAAGAGATTGAGACGAAGTCCCTTTCAAAGTCGGTATCCTTAGATTAAGGATAAATCAATTACATAATTATGTGTGACAAATATAAATACACCCAATTATAATAGGATATTAAGTGTAAAAAAATCATAGGTCATCCACACATATTCATATCATGACATAATAAATAAGTCTAGGTTTAACCCAAAGAATTGAAATTGAGTTAAGAAGTTCCCTTTCAAAAATTCGACAGCCTAACGACGTCACTTCAAAATTCAGAAAATTAGTCGATGAGAGAGAGAATGGTATCTCATCACTTGGAAATAAAATTTACATCAATAAGGATATAGAAGAATATATCCCAACATAATAATATGTAAATTAAAAGACATAAAAAAATAAGTCTTTTAAAAAGAGGAGGGTGAAAGATTCCCTTACCGACTTGGGTAACTTTCGAAACGTACATCCCATGAAAGAAGGACTATACAACATTGATATAAATACCCAGAAATGAAAGTATATTACAAAAAGAGTAGAATAATGGGCAGTACATACACCATTCAAAGGAATGGTGGACAATGTATCATAAATCTCATGGGAATAAAAGTGAGATGAAAAATCCCTTACGAAAACTCGACAGCCTAACGACGCCACTTAAAACTTCCAAAAATGGATGTATGAGATCAAATAGGGTCTCTCATAATATGAAAATAAAAAGTACAGTATTAGGAATATAAAATAACATCCCCAAACATAATAAAGATGAGCTTAAAAGAAATGACATAGAAGAGAGTGCTTAAAAAGAAAGAGAGAGGTAGGATCCCTTTCGAAAATTCGGCAGCCTAACGACGCCACTCAAAACATCCAAAATGGATTAATGAGAGAAAATAGGGTCTCTAATCATATGAACATAAAAATTACAGTGAGAGTAATATAAAATAACATCCCAATCATAAGAAATACGATCTTAAAAGTAATGACATAAAAGAGTGTACTTAAAAAGAAAGAGAGGGGTCAGATCCCTTACCTCAAGTCCGACTTGTCTTGTTTGTTTATTTATATTCCTGAATAATAAACTTTGGTCAATTTATAATTGCCTAATTACCTCCTTTAAATATTATTATTCAGTTAATATCACATATTATAATGTTATAATAATTATTTAATAATGTTAGTTCATATCAGACGTTTTTATGCCGATGTTTGGTACATGAGTCAAAAATGAACTTGTTTGAAAATGATTGCCCATGTAGTTATAAGTAAATAATTTACAGAATATTTTTAATGATTAAAATATCATATATATCTAGTACATATTCATTTTATACGATTCCATAACATTTGGAGATAAAAAATGAAAAGCACCGTTCATGGAGACGGTAGACCGTACGTACGCATGAACGCTACTTTCATTTTTTTGTCATATTAATGGAATAAAAAATAAATGAGATATATATATATTATAATTAAATTATAATATATATGTTATATAGGTCACATATGTTCATTAATCTCATTCTTTATACATTCCATGTATTGCATGAACGATTCACATCACTTGAGGGGCGGTAGTCCACACTTCCTCGTATGAAATTATCGCATTTGCACAACATGCAAAACATAAAGGTATGTTTTAAATATAAAATACAGAAGAATATAGAAAACATAAATACCATATATATAATATATAAAATACAGTGACATCATAATGACCACCATGAAAGGTTTTAAGAGAATATTGAACAATCATCGTTTCGTGAGGCAGTAATTCGCCATCCACAGAAACAGTATGTTCTTTAACCATTAGACGGAGGTGTGTGTAAGTTTAGCTATAATACTTCACATAAAAACATACTAGTATATTTAATATACTGGTGTTGTTACAAAAGAAAGGAATAAAAAGAGTTTAGGGGTTTGGAGAAGCAAAATAATACAAAAGAACACAAGATAAGACACTACCTTTAAATCGGGTAACTCTTTTTTATTTGAGCTCAAAGGCTTCCTTGGAAAGACTTATTCCCAAATTGAGTCTTCTAGGAATAAGATAGGGATGTGGAGAGACAAAATGGGCAGGTTTTTTCCGATCCAAAGGCTTGAGAGGTGTGGGTAAGGTGGTAGAGTTGGAGGCCTTTTATAAGAGAAGAGGAGGGGCACTCTTGGAATGTTATAAAATATTACTTTATTATAAAATGATTTTTGGATTTTAAAGGTCCCAAAAGGATATATTTATAGTATAAGGTGATAAGGTTTCAAAATACACCCATCCAATTGGTTTTTGACAAGTTTAAGACTTATATTTTACCCTATATTCTCATTTTATTTAAATAGTTCATTTATGAGGTAATCACTGTATCATCACGGTGTCAAAAATAAATTAATTTATTTAATGTCTAAAAATTATAAAAAAAATATCATGATGTAGGAAATATTTTTATCTTTCTAATGAATATTTATAGTAAAGAATATAACTTGTATAAACCCATGTAAAAATTGTTTTAGTAAAACAATACATGTTTGTGACATTTTAATTTTAACTTTAAATAAAAAGTTATTAATGTCATTGTCCAACCAAAGTGGCTCCATGGGGTACCCAAGTTGACCCATGTATTTTATTGGTCGGCCATGACTCATCCAATAAGGGTAGGACATGTGTCATGGTCATTTCATATTATTATAACATTATCTTTACCTTAAATTACACTAATTACCTTTAATCGCGATTAATAAAACTTAAAAGTTACTCTTCACCAAAAAATTATTTTAATCTCATTGAACCAAATTTTACTTCTAATGACAACCATGTATGTCAGATTTTTGAAAATCAAATCACAGAAGTGGTAAAGTTTCATTTAAACAAAAAATCAGTTTCTTTAACTACCACTTAGTGGTTTCACTATTCATCAAAAATTGAAGTTTTTCAGAAAAATACCAAAAATTCACCCTAAGATATATTTGATATTCCGAATTCAAAAATGATGTCTATTTTAAAAAATTCAAAACATATAAGTTTCATTAATTAATTTAATAATTAATTCCCGCTGTCAAAACAAATAGTGTGTTTTTAAGAAACAATATCTATTACAAGATTAACACTAGTTTAAGTCCAATTTCAAAGTGAAATTAATTCCAATGACCACCATTGGATTAAATGGTAAAAATATATTCTAAATAAACTTTAATATCAATTAAAATTATAATCTATCCATATAAATAAATCATATTAAAAGAAGGTTTTGAATTAAAATGCAACATTTTCACTAAAAATGATCTTTATCGGAAAAATAACAAAAATTTACACAAAGTAAATTTTGATGTCCAGATTCTAAAGAAGGATTTTATTTTGTCAAATACAATATATAAAATTGTCAAAAGTATATTTAAAAAATGGTTCTCCATCAAAAGGCGGTTAATCGACCTTTTAAATAATATTAGAAGATTTATGCTTAAAATTGGATTCATTTGCATTTTACGCCTCTAACATTTATTGGATAAAAGTAAAAATATTTGAAAAACATATATAATAATTTTTTAGTTATTTCCATTCATTCCCACCATTACAACTAATAATAATTAACTACCATTTAAAATAATATTATTTTATTATTAGAGTGCAACGTAAGATTTCAAAGAAACTCGTTGTTGCGTATTGGGAACGCCATCGAGCATAGCGTTCCATTTAAAGTAATATTAATATTTTATTCACAAATATGGATAAATATGAAAATGTATTATTCTTTATTTACCTGGGGTGTTACATTCACCTTATCACACCACACCCTCTCACCAATCCAGAAGATTCCAAGCTGATTTTGCAGTTCCTGAGCCGAACCACTGGTAGCCGCTGCCTGGACTTTCACCGCACCAAACCAAACCCTCTACTGGCCTGATGAAGGAGGGGTTCACCCGTGTTGAGTCATCGTCATGCCCACTAAAGTTGAAATTGAATTGGGGTGCTACAGATCTAAAGGGTTAACATTCATTTAGAGAAGAGGAGCCCCAATCCACCGGTTCTTGAAGGAGAGAAACCCGCCAGGCAACAACAACACATACCACTGCAATTCAAAGAGACTACCGCGTGAGGAGTTTTCTTCAGCACCATATCCGATATTGGATGCCATGGGAATAGGTCGCCGCTGAATAGAGGACAAACCCAAAGAACATCACTTCCAACTCTCTCCACCGTGGGAGTTTGAGAAGGCAATCCGTCAGAGTTAAGCTAGTGGACGAGATCTGATGAGAACCATCGCTGTAGAAGGAGGGTAGTTTCCATGCGATGCTGGGAGAAAGGGAAACTGTTGTGCAGCCTGCTAAGAAACCCTACACCTGTAACACCCCAAGATTTCATAGTAAGTTATTTTCTTTAAATTAATTTAATAGCTTTCGCTACACGCAACACCGAGTTCGAGCACACACAACTTACCAAACTAGCCTTTCAAAAAATGGTTATAAATAATATTAACTACATTTTGAATTTTATATACTCAATATAATTTCAACATCCATATTATTTGTTTCTTAGGCATAATATAAGAACAAATTCAATTTTTCAAATAAAATAAGTATTTTTCAAAAAATGAAATTTTACCACCTTTTAATGGTGAACCCTTTTTAAATCCAATATTTGAAACTTTTATATATTAAATTTGACAAAATAAACTTATTCTTTAGAATCATGACATAAAAATTTTTTTGGATAAAATTTTGGTGTTTCTCTGATAAATTTCATATTTTGATTAATAGATAAAGATACTAAATTTTAATTGAAAAAACCTTATTTAATAAAAATAATTTATATTGTTAAATTATACATTTGAATGGTTTTGAATTATAATTAGATTATATTTTTATCATTAAATCCACTATTTTTCATTGGAAGTAATTTCACATTTAAATTGGACATAAACACATATCAATCTTTTGACAGTTTTTACTTCTCAAAAACCCGCTTTCTGGTTTTGACAATGGGAATTAATTTTAAATAGATTAATGAAACTACTATTTTTTGAATTTGATAAAAAAGACATCATTTTTGAATTTGAAATATCAAAATTAACTTTGGGTGAATTTTTGGCATTTTTTTGAAAACTTTCAATTTTTGATGATTAGTGAAAAAAACACTGCGTTATTATTCAAAACTGAATTTTATTTAAATAATTATTATTTTTAGATAATTTTTTTAAAGTAAAAATAAATAAATAATAATTATATTAGTCCAATTTAATTCATTGGAGTCATTTTATAATAAGATTAGATATATGAAATTTTATTGATCTTTTTAACTTCTTTACCCACCTTTTAGGCACATATGCAAATTTTCATAAAACATAATTTTACCACTTCTGTGAATTGAATTTAAAAAATCCTAGGGACACGGTTGAAATCAGTAAGTAAAATTTGATTCAATAGGATGAAAATAATTTTTGGTGAATAGTAACTTTTGAATTTTATTTACCACGGTTAAAAGTAAATAGAGTAATAAAAGGTAAATATGATATTATAATTACCCTAACACATGTCCTAATTATATTTGATAATTGTATTTCAACCAAAATAAACCTTAGCAATAAAATATTATCCTTTTATTCCCGTTGGATTATATTAGGACATTTATTATTATTTTATTTAAAGAAGAGTTAAAAGTGTTAAATTCAAAGTTTAATAACTAAACCATTTTTAATATAGGGTTATACATAAGATAAATTAGACTATAAATATTCCATAGAAAGAAAAAAATATTTCCTACATCATGGTATTTTATTTATAATTTTTAGACATTAAATAATTAAATCTATTTATGACACAATGATGATGCAGTAATTACCTTATTAATGAAATATTAAAATAATTGATATTATAAAAATAAAAATAAATGTAAATTGAGACTTTTGATGCATTACATTAATTTTATAGGAAAATATGACATGTTAGGGTTGATTTAATGTATTTTTTTTCGAATTAATCAAGTTTTTTTTAGTTAAAAAAAACAAATACTGAATAGTGTCAAAATTGACAAAAATGAGTATTTAAAACAAATACTATATTATTAAATGATATAATATTCCTAAAAAGATAAGTTTCTTTAAAAGTAATTATATAATGATATATATTTCATTAATTAACCACTTAAGGTTCTCTTGGCATTTTATAGCATGTTTATTAACCACATAATATAAAAATACAAAAAGACATGGTAAAAGTTAAACTATTTAACTAAGAATTAAATCTAGAAGATAAGGTTAATATGGTAACCTAAACTTGTCTAAAACCTATTGGTTGAGATTATTTCGACTCATACCCACATTATCCTTGAAATAAATCCATTTGGATCCATTATAAAGGGAAAATTATTTTATAATAAAATAATATTTCAAGCTTTTCATAAAGTGACCCTCACCTGTCTTATAAAAGGGTACTTCCCCTTCTCTCAAAATTACACCTCAAAATCACTTTGTCTCAGCCAAAACCTACTCAAATATCTTCCAAACCACCCTCAATTCAACCTAGATGCCTTAAATTGATCAGACAACCAACCAAAGTAGTCCTTTTGATCAAATCAAAAAGGAAGCACCCGAAGAAGAGGTAATAATTTAATCACCTCCTCCAAAGTTCTTTTATTCTTCCACTTCCTATTTATTTGTTGTTTCCATACCGAAATAATAACTCCAGTAAATTATACATACTTTTATCTTATTATAAATACGGTACAACCATATTCAATATTCTATCTATCTTATGAATGACAAAGTTACAATATGTGCGTATGTACGGCTTACCATCTCCATGTCATGGTGTAGTGTTATTCAACACTTCATTATTTGGATGCATATAATAATGAGTATAATTTATGTAAAAAAAAACATGTTAATTATTCTTTATATGTAATATACCATCCATTTACATACTATTTCACCGCTAATAGAATGATATTGTCGCTTGTGCGTACGTACGGCTTACCGTCTCCACGACGTGATGAGATTTCATTCCCCAACGTAATAATTCAAGACTAATTTTTATTTTATGATTAAAAATAATGTTTAATAACTTAATATAATTTTGGATATAAATCAAATATGTCCTATCTATAACAAACATGACTTATATAACAAAACATATAAAGGAAAACGAATCAGTTAACACCCAAAACAATGATACTACTATAATATCATTAACAAAGAAATATTATAAGATCATATATGATATCATATTTATGTATGTGGTTATTTTATAATTTAATAACAATGATTTCACCATTATACAGGATGTTAACCTACCTTCTACTAAAGAAAAGTACAAGGTAAGGGGTTTTCATCTCACTTCTTATTCCCGTGAGATTCATGCTATATTTCCACTATTTCTTTTTTTGTGTGGTTTATGTACTTCCCATGATTGTATTATTTGTGAAATATACTTTAATTCATTGATATTTACATCTTCATTTTATGATCCTTCTTTTATATGGTGTATGTTTTATAAGTTACCAAATCGGTAATGGAATTTCTAATTTTGATTTCCCCTCATTGGGTTTTATGCAAACTTCATTGATTATTTTACTCCAAGATAATGTGTAAAATCACTATTTATTTATTTATGTATTAATTTACACTCCCCTTTGTGTGGATATAATTTTTATACACATAATCACTCCATTGATAAATTCTCAAGTTGTCAATATGAACTTGATAAGAGTAATCTTAACTCAATTTCCATTCACTGAGTTAAACATCCAAGTCATCGGTGTTGTTTTTGGAAGAATATGTGTGAATGTCCTCAGATTGATTTAAAATAAAGATCCAATCCTATTGAAATTATTTAAATTTTTCACACATAATTATGTCATTGATTTATCCTTAACTTAAGGATACAGTCTTTACAAGGGATTTCATCTCAATTTACATTCCATTGAGACTTCTTTGTTGTTATGCGCCAATACACTTTTATATGATTTATATAATGTAATTTGACATAACATATCTTGAATCCCTTTATTATCATGATATTATAATGTTTTTCTTACCTCAATTATTTTTATTCAAGCATCTCTCATTTTGTTAGGAACTATAACTAAAATATCATTTTAAATTTTTTAAAGATTTATTCTTCTAAATATTTATCATTAATGTCCATGTTTTAAAATTGGTTTTATAAATTTATTCATATGGACATGAATGTTCTAAAATTAAAATTCATTTCAACAGTTTTAAAGTGGTATGGGACACTTTTATTCAAAAATCTATTTTTAACAGCTTCTTGATAAATAGTGAGACTTTTAAATGTTTTCAAGAAAAAGGGGATATTTCTCTCAAATAGTTTTACTGATTATTTTCATCTATGTCAATATCCTTCATTATTCTTGATTGAGGTTGATTTACTATAATTCAATATTCTATATTGTATTGAATGAGTTATGCTTGATTGTGGATGTGCTATTTTTATACCATTCATGGTTTGTGGTTAAAATATTGGCATTTTGTATGCTAGTTTTAATACGAATGTTTAGATTATGTTTCAACCTTTCATATGAGGAATGAATTGGACTTAGTAAGTGATGGTTGGAGCCCGCTATAGATCCTCGATGCATCAGTAGGTCTCATGAGACAAACTAATGTCTTGGAACAAAGCCTTGACAAAATCTTATTTGTAGTCTTGGAACAAGGCCTTAACTATGTGGTTATGATGTTCAACATTATGCATTCCATCATTATAAAATTATCTATTGATATTATATGTGATCATTCTACTAGTAGAATATCCATGTGAATAATTAAATGTAATTATTTGATTTATCTTGGCCACATTATACATAAGTTTAAGTTTAAAAGGCTTGTGTTTTAGTCTTATACATTTCCTTAAATGTTTATACTTATTTATGATAGTTTCCGCTATATTTTTATCCCTACCGAGCATCTAATCTCACCCCTTTCTTATGTTTTATTTTTCCCATGATGTTAAGAATTATATTATGTTTAACCTGTAGGGATAGGCTAAAGGATATGAGTGTGTTCCATGGGGACACAATGTTGTTTTTCTTTATTTCATGATGTAATGTAAAACTTATGTATGTATCTAGTATATCCAAGGCTACTAAACTAATCGGACTTTCGAGACATGATATATTATGATCATTCCAATTTTATTTAATAATGCACTGACTCTGGGTAACAAGGGTCAGGGTGTTATAGTTGGTATCAGAGGAAGTTTAATATAAACCTTGGATGCTATATTTTAAAAAAATCTGATTAGAAAACACCACCCAAAGATAGAATATGAGGATTAGTATATAAGAACATCCAAAAATGTTGGTAATGTAAATATTATGTGGCTTTTATAAGAAATACATCCATGTCTGGATACACGTAGGTAGAGGTGGCTCTGGAATAGATGTAGCAAGGGGTAAAACCCAAAAACACCACTTTGAGTTAGACTTGAATGTGAACTGGTGCACGACAACGGGCCTTGCTTCACTCTTGGTTACGACACTCCTAGGGGATATGATTAGGATAATTCACATTTTCTTTACAAACCTATTTGAAGTATTTTAATATAAAATGAGAATAAATAACCATGGTTAATCCTAAGCTGTTTTAGATTGAAAATAAGGTGTAATGATATTATCTAAATGATTTTATGACTATTGTTACTCAAACTATGATTTTTGATTTTAGTCAATGTATGGATTCCAAGTAATTCATAGTAACATTGAACATGATGTACAATGTGGTAACAATGGTGTAAATGAGCAACTAAATGGAATGTTGATTGGCTTAAAAGATATCATGTTCATGCCGAAGTAGGTTTCCAAAAATATGATACAAAATATATACATTAGCCAACTCTCAAACTCGAAAAAGAATAGAAAGGTGAAGAATGATAAGAGCTACAGTAGTGAAGACTGTGGAGAAAAGAAAGCTCAATTTAAATCATGCCAAAAATGTTGAAGGGGACACCAAATAAAGTGTCTCAATAGAACAAAGAAGTGCTTTATTTGTGGGAAATAAGGATATAAAGTAAATAATTGCTAAGGAAAAATGAAGAGTACTATGGAAGAAAATAAAAATGATCCTAAGAATCTATTTACATTCATTTTCCATAAATGTTGGGGACCTTTGAATTACCCGAGTCAATGCCATATTCTATAGGATAACCACTAGGTCAAGGAAGAACCTACGTGGAAATAAATGGATGGTGAAATGTTTAAAAGTATTAATGCTCTTTGTTGATGGGATTACTTTTGAATACTTTTCTCTTGTATGTGTAACACTATAGTTTGTTATATGAAAATTATATTTGAGTAAGAATTATCTTTTCTTTTGTGGATATAGTAATAAATAACCATTTGGGTTTATATGAACCTTGAATTTGAGGCAGTTACAGGTTATTAATTTTTGGGATGAAAATGTGGGGCATGAGATAAAATTTGTGGTTAAATTATTTTATGGTTATTTTGAGGCATTTATCTCATTTTGGGAATATTATTAAATATAGTTTTTGAAAAAGGACAACACGCAGACCGTGTGACAACCCACCGCGTCAGACAAAGCTGCGGGAATTGAACCCACAACCAAAGTGCGACTGAGATTTATCGCCTACCACTAGACTATGTAATTCCCTGACCCCAGTTACCAAGAGTCGGTTCATTATTACATAACATTGTCATGATCACAAGGGATAAAATCCCAAAAGACCGATCAGTTTAGTAGCTTGGAAGTACTAGATACATTCATAAGTTTTAAATTTCATTATAAAATGAAAAATAACAAGAACATTATCTTCATTAACCTCATTCATCCTTTATACTATCCCTATAGGTCAACCATAAAATATTTCTTCACATCCTGGGAAAAATAAAACATAAAAAGGGGTGATCTTAGATGCTCAGTACGAATAACAATATAGCAGAAACTTTTATAAATAAACATAAACAATTAAGGCAATGTATAAGACTAAAACATAAGCCTTTTAAAAATAAAGTTCTAAATAATATGGACAATATAAATCAAATAATTCCATTTACTTATTCACATGGATATTATACTAGTCAAATAATCACATCCAATATCAATAGCCAATTTTATAATGATGGAATGCATAATGCCAGACTTCATAACCACATAGTCAAGACCTTGTGCCAAGACTACAAATAAGATTTTTTCAAGGCCTTATTCCAAGACACTAGTTTGTCTCATGAGACCAACTAATGCATCAAGGAGATATAGCAGGCTCCACCCTTCACTTACTAAGTCCATTTCATTCCTCATATGAAAAGGTTTAAACATAACATAAACATTCATATTAAAATTAGCATACAAAATGTCAATAATTTATCCATAAACAATTAATGGTGTAAAAATAACACATCCATAGTCAAAAATATCACAAAACCTTCAATAAAAAGGATGTTTTATATCATAATAAATCAACTTCAAACAAGCTTAAAATCCATTAAAGGATGTTGACATATATGAAATCAAAACTTTTTTAGAGAAATATCTCTTTCTATTTTGAAATCATTTAAAAGTTATATAATTATAAAATAAAACTTTTATTTTGAAAATATTCTTATAATCTTGTATGGGAAGCTTCAATGATGTTATAATGGCAGAAAATAGCCGCACCTGCTATATAAGTTAAAAAAAGACATTCTTACCTTAATTTTGTCAAAAAGGTCATAAAGTATCTTGTTTAGAAAACGACAAAAAGATTCATTTCAAAACATATATTGTCAAATAAGGGTATAAATTACTTTAACCTATAGTCTAGTAAATATTAATAATGTTTTGAATTACATTTTTAAGAAAACACAGATGTGGATGATAAATAGGTCCCAGTAGATACTTACATATTAACAACCTCGGATAAGTAAAGAGATTGTAGAATTAACCCTTACCTTGTAATTTTCCTTAGTAAATGTTATATAAACCTCATGTAAAATAGTTAAAACATTGTTATTAAATTATACAATAATCATATACATAAATATGATATCACATATGATCTTATAATATTGCTTTGTTAATAATATTTCAGTAGTATCATCATTTCGGGTGTTAACTGATTCATTTTCCTTTATATGATTGGTTACGTAAGCCATGTTTGTCATGGATAGAATGTATTTGATTTATATAAAGAATTATATTATGTTCATATAAATTATTTTTAATCATAAAATGAAAATTATTCTTTAATGATTACGATGGGGAATGAATCTCATCGCGTTCATGGAGACGGTAATCCGTACGTACGCACGAGCGACAATATCATTATATTGATGGTGAAATCGTATGTAATTGGATAGTATATAATATATAAAGAATAATTAAAATTTTATATTTATTATTTACATCAGTTATACTCATTATTACACCAATCCAAATAATTAAGTGTTTGAATAACAAACTGCACCACGACGTGGAGACGGTAAGCCGTACGTAAGCACGTATGGTGACTTAGTCAGTTATAGGATGGATAGAATAAGGAATATGGTTGTAACATATTTATAATAACATCACAGTATGTATAAGGTACTGGATTTATTATTTTGGTATGGAAACGACAAAGAAAGAGGAAGTTGAAACAGACAAGAACTTGAAAGAGAGTGGTGAAATTATTACCTCTTCTTCAGGTGTTTCATTTTGAGTTGATCAAAAAGGATCCTTAGGTTGGATTTTTGATCAAATTTAGGACTCTAGGTCGAAGGAAGGATAGTTTAGAGGATATCTGGGTAGGTTTTGGCTGAGAAAAATGGCTTTGGCGATGTGAATTTAAGGTAAGGGGAAGTACCCTTTTACAAGAGATGTGGGGGTCACTTTAGGAAAAGCTTGAAATATTATTTTATAATAAAATAAGTTTCGGTTTTAATGGCTCCAAAATGATTTATTTAGAGGCTATGGTGGGTATTAGTCAAAAAACTCTCAACCAATAGGTTTTATATAGGTTTAAGTCACCATATTAACCTTATCTTTTACATTTAACTATTAGTTAAATAGTTTGACATTTACCATGTCTCTTTGTATTTTTATATTATATGGTTAATAAACTTACTATAACAAGACAATATAACCCCATGTTGTTAATTATTAATATATATAACCTTATCTAAGTCTTTTTTCCGAACCTTATATTTTTAGGAGTATTATATCAATTAATAATATAGTATTTTTTTTTTAAAAACTCAATTATGTCAATTTGACACTATTTAGTATTTTGTTTTTGTGAAAATCATAACAGCATGATTACTTCAAAAAAAAATTATTAAATCAACCTTACCATGTCATATTAACCTAGAAAATTAGTGGAATTGATTATTAGTCTCAATTTAAATTTATTTGGATATTTATAATATCAATTATTTTAGTATTTAATTAATAAGGAAATTACTGCATCATCATTGTGTCATAAATAAATTAAATTATTTAATGTTTAAAAATTATAAATAGAATACCATTATGTAGGAAATATTTTTAGATTTATAATGAATATTTATAATCTAATTTATATTTTGTGTAACCCTATATTAAAAATGGTTTAGTTATTAAACTTTGAATTTAACACTTTTCACTCTTCTTTAAATAAAATAATAATAAATGTACTAATCTAATCCAAGTGGACAAAAAAGATCATATTTTATTCCTAAGGTTTTTTTGGTCGAATAAAACTTATACAATAGAATTACGACATGTGATATGGTAATTATAATATCATTTTACCCTTAATTACCCTATTTACTTTTAACTGTGGTAAAGAAATGTCAAAAGTTACTATTCACCAAAAATTATTTTCATCTTATTGAAATTTTTTTTACTTACTGATGTCAACCGTGTCTCTTGTATTTTTTAAATTCATCTCATAGAAGCTGTAAAATTAAGTTGTATGCAAATTTTCAAATGCTTCTAGAAGGTGGGTAAAAGGCGGTAAAAAGTTCAATAAAATTTTATATATCTAAAATTATTATAAAATGAATCCAATGAATTAAATTGAACATATATATGTATTATGTATCTATTTTGACCTAAAATAAATTAAAATAAAACAACTAATTATTTAAATAAAAAGTCAGTTTTAAACAATAACGCAGTGTTTTTCACTATTCATCAAAAATTGAAAGTTTTTAGAAAAATACCAAAAAATTCACCCTAAGCTAATTTTGATATTTCGAATCAAAAAATGAATTCCATTTTGAAAAATAAAATTTATAAAATTTCAAAAAGTGGGTATTAGTTTTCACAACGGCTTGTTTGATTGGTTGTGGTGTGTTAAAACTCCAAGTTGCCTACAACGCAAGCTACTACATTATTCAAAGGGAAGCGTACTGTGGAATCTTGGGGCGTTACAACTACGTGAAGTACCTAGTTAGTGTGAATAATTATTTTTAGTAAAATTATTTTATTTATCAATAATAAGTTGATTTGGGATCTCATGTTTTATCAAATGGATATCCTTAGTATAGAAAAATGATTCAGTGATTAAGTGATAAATGTTATTTTGAAAGACGTTCACTCTGTTGGGAACACTATATGACTAAGGAAAATATAATACTATAGGATATCATTTGAGGAGTAATGTTTGATTTTTTTATTTTGAAAGAATCTATGTTTTTATAAAGATTCAGGTTATTAATGGAAATGATTAACCTATCATAGAGAATATGCGATTTGGTTAATTACACTTCTGTATGAGACTTTAAGAGTAGTAGATGTTATTTGGAGATAAATATTAAAATTTAATATGAATGACTATGTGATTGAATTCTTAGATGTTTTGGGTTTCAATCTTAGTTGGATTATATTAAAGGATTTTAAGGACAATTTTTTATTGAGTGGTATTTATTGAACATTGGGTATTGTTTGTATAATTTTGGAAAATTAAGATTAGTATTTCTTTCTATAAAGTATTATCCATTTTGGGGATCATCTGATCTTGTACTAACCATTTGGTTTTGGTTAATCTCTAAAGATAAGGGAAATATATAGTTCATCCTTTGTGGATTATATGATTCTCTAGAAGTTGATTCTAGCACTTTAGGTGTGACCAAGTGATCTTGAATACTCACCGTTTGGAGAAAACATGAATTAGTGGTAGAAATTTATTAAAGTATGAAACTCTACTTAAAAAGTAAGTATATCTCTTTATTTTATTATTCAATCTCATAAATAAATTCCTCAACATTAAGAAATGGAACTTAAAACAAAAAAAGTTTTCCGTTTACTTTTCCGACTGGGAAACTAATGACCGTTTAACCCATCACAAGTTTGTGTTTTTCTGGTTGTTAAATTTCTATTGATAATATTTTATATCACTCTCCATTATAAATTGAAACTTATTTTATCTTCCATATCCATGTTTTCCTACATGGAATCATAGTATGGGTTATCTTGTGTGACCTTTGTACTTGTCTTTGTTTATTTTAAAGTGGTACTTTTATTGAATCTTTTTCTGATGTGGGACTTTCAATGATGTTTCCAAGCCCATTTTTAAAAATATAGAGGATGCAATTTCCAAAATTGGGTAAGAATGTAACACCCCAAGATTTCATAGTAAGTTATTTTCTTTAAAGTAATTCAATAGATTTCGCTACACGCAACACCGAGTTCGAGCACACTACAACTTACCAAACTAGTCGTTCAAAAAATGGCTATGAATAATATTAACCTAATTTTTAATTTTATATACTCCATATAATTTTAACATCCATATTATGTGTTTATTAGACATAATATAAGAACAAATTCAATTTATTTCTCATAAAATAAGTATTTTTCAAAAAAAAAAGCAATTTTACCACCTTTTAATGGAGAACCCTTTTTAAATCCAATATTTGACACTTTTATATATTAAATTTGACAAAATAAACTTCTTATTTATAATAGAGACATAAAAACTTAGTTTGGATAAAATTTTGGTGTTTTTCTGATAACTTTAATATTTTCATTAATAGTGAAAGATACTAAATTTTAATTGAAAATAATTTTTTAATCAAAATAATTTATAGTGTTAAATTATATATTATAATGGTTTTTAATTATAATTAGATTATATTTTTATCATTTAATCCAATATTTTTCATTGGAAGTAATTTCACATTTAAATTGGACATAAACACATATCAATCTTTTGATAGTTTTTATTTCTCAAAAACCCGCTTTCTGGTTTTGACAAAGGGAATTAATTTTAAATTAATTAATTAAACTCCTCTATTTTTAATTTGGTAAAATATACATCATTTTTGAATTTGAAATATCAAAATTATATTTGGGTGATTTTTTTTATTTTTTGAAAACTTTCAATTTTTGATGAATAGTGAAAAACAATGCGTTATTGTTTAAAACCGAATTTTATTTAAATAATTATTATTTTTACATAAATTTATTTTAAAGTAAAAATAGTTACATAATACATATATTAGTCCAATGTAATTCATTGGATTCATTTTATAATATGATTTGATATATAAACTTTTATGGAACTTTTTAACGTCTTTTACCCACCTTCAAGGAACATATGCAAATTTGCATAAAACGAAATTTTACCACTTCTGTGAATTGAATTTCAAAAATTAGAGAGACATAGTTGACATTAGTAAGTAAAATTTGGTTCAATTAGATGAAAATAATTTTTTGGGAATTGAAACTTTTGAATTTTATTTACCACGGTTAAAAGTAAATAAGATAATAAAAGGTAAAAATGATATTATAATTACCCTAACACATGTCTTAATTATATTTTATAAGGGTATTTATACCAAAATAAACCTTAGGAATAAAACATGATCCTTTTGATCCCCATGGATTAGATTAAGACATTTATTATTATTTTATTTAAAGAAGAGTCAAATGTGTTAAATTCAAAGTTTAATAACAAAACCATTTTTAATATAGGGTTATACAAAAGATAAATTTTACTATAAATATTCCACAGAGATCCAAAAATATTTCCTACATCCTGGTATTTTATTTCTAATTTTTATACATTAAATAATTAAATTTATTTATGACACAATGATGATGCAATAATTACCTTATTAATGAAAGATTAAAATAATTGATATTATAAATATCAAAATTAATGTAAATTGAGAATTTTGACTAATTCCATGGATTTTTTAGGTTAATATGGAATGTAAGAGTTTATTTAATATATTTTTTTCTAAGTAATAAAGTTTTTTTACTTTCACAAAAACCAAATACTAAATAGTTTCAAAATTGACATAAATGATTATATAAAACCAATACTATATTGTTAAATGATATAATATTCTTAAAAATATAAGGTTTGACCAAAGGACTTATATAATGATATATATGTCATTAATGAACCACTTGAGGTTTTCTTGACATTTTATAGTAATCTTATTAACCATGTAATATAATAATACAAGAAGATATGGTAAAAGTTAAACTATTTAACTAAGAATTAAATATAAAATATAAGGTTAATATGGTGACCTAAAATTGTCTAAAACCTATTGTTTGAGATTATTTATACCCATACACACCCTATACTTGAAATAAATTCACTTGGAGCCATTATAAAACGAAATTAATTTTATAATAAAATAATATTTCAAGATTTTCATAAAGTGACCCTCACCTCTCTTATAAAAGGGTACTTCCCCTTCTCTCAAAATAAAACCTCCAAATCCATTTGGCTCGGCCAAATACTTATTAAATATCTTTCAAAACACCCTAAATTAAACCTAGAGGCCTTACGTTTATCATAAAACCAACCTAAGAGTCCCTTTTGATCAAATCAAAAAGGAATTACCCGAAGAAGAGGTAATAATTTCATCACCTCTTTCAAAGTACTTTTCTTATTACACTTCCTCTTTCTTTGTTGTTTCCATACCAAAATAATAAATCCAGTACCTTCTACATACTGTGATGTTATTATAAATATGGTACAACCATATTCATTATTCTATCTATCCTGTGAATAAAAAAGTCACCATACGTGGGTACGTACGTCTTACCATCTCCACGTCGTGGTGAAGTTTGTTATTCAATACTTCATTATTTGGATGGGTATAATAATGAGTATAATTGATTTAAATAATAAATATAACATGTTAATTATTATTTATATGTAATATACCATCCATTTACACATGATTTCACCACTAATAGAATGATATTGTCACTCGTGCGTACATACAACTTACTGTCTCCACGACACGATAAGATTTTGTTCCCCAACGTAACCATTCAAGAATAATTTTAATTTGATGATTAAAAATAATTTTTAAGAACATAATATCATTATGGATATTAATAAAAAATATCCTATCCATAACAAACATGACTTACATTACAAAACATATAAAGAAAAATGAATCAGTTAACACCCAAATCAATGATACTACTAAAATTTCATTAACAAAGAAATATTATAAGATCATATATGATATCATATTTATGTATGTGGTTATTTTATAATTTAATAGAAATTATTTCACCATTATACAGTAGGTTAACCAACCTTCTACTAAGGAAAAGTACAAGGTAAGGGGTTTTCATCTCACTTCTTATTCCCGTGAGATTCATGCTATATTGACACTATTTCCTTTTGTGTGGTGTATGTACTGCTCATGAATGTATTCTTTTTGAAATATAATTTAATTTAATGGGTATTTACATCTTCATTGTATGATCCTTCTTTAATGGGGTGTATGTTTCATAAGTTACCAAATCGGTAAGCGAGTTTCTAATTTTGATTTCCACTCATTAGGTTTTACACAAACTTCATTGATTATTTTACTCCAAGATTATGTGTGAAATAAATATTTATTTATTTATGTAGTAATTTCTACTCCCCTTGGTGTGGATATAATTTTGATACATATAATCACTCTATTGATAAATTCTCAAGTCGTCAATATGAACTTGATAAGAGTAATCTTAACTCAATTTCCATTCATTGAGTTAAACAACCAAGTCATTGGTGTTGTTTTTACAAGAATATGTGTGAATGTCCTATAATTTATTTACACTAAATATCCAATTATATTGAGTGTATTTATATTTTTCAAACATAATTATGTCATTTATTTATCCTTAACATAAGGATGTGGTCTTTATAAGGGATTTTATCTCAATTTACATTCCATTGAGACTTCTTTGTTGTTATGAGCCAATTTACTTTTATACGGTGTACATAATGAACTTTGACATAGTATATAATGAATCCATTTATTCTCATGATATTATAAAGTTTTTCTTACCTCAATTATTTGTATTCAAGCATCTCTCATTTGGTTAGGAACTCTAACTAAAATATCATTTTAAATGTTTTAAATATTTATTCTTCTAAATATTTCTCATTAATGTCAATGTTTTAAAATTGATTATATGGATTTATTTATATGGACATTAATGTTTTAAAATTAAAATTCCTTTCAAAAGTTTCAAAGTGGTTTGAGACACTTTGATTCAAAAATCTATTTTTAACATCTTCTTGATAAATATTGAGACTTTCAAATGCTTTCAAGAAAAAGGGGATATTTCTCTCAAATTTTTTTATAGGTTATTTCCACCTTTTTCAATATCCATCATTATTCTTGATTAAGGTTGGTTTAATATAATACAATCTTCCATATTGTATTGAATGAGTTATTTTTGACTATGGATGTGCTATTTTTATACCATTCATGGTTTTTGGTTAAAATATTTACATTTCGTATGCTAGTTTTAATACGGATGTTTAGATTATGTTTCAACCTTTCATATGAGTAATGAATTGGACTTAGTAAGTTATTGGTGAATCCCTTTATATCTCCTTAATGCATCAGTAGGTCTCATGAGAAAGACTAGTGTCTTGGCACAAGGCCTTGACAAAATATTATTTGTAGTCTTGCCACGAGGCATTGACTAAGTGGTTATGATGTCCGGAATTATACATACCATCATTATGAAATTAGTTATTGATTTTACATCTGATCATTCGAATAGTAAAATATCCATGTGAATAAGTAAATGAAATTATTTGATTTATCTTTTCAATATTATGATGAAGTTTATGTTTAAAATTCTTGTGTTTTAGTATTATAAATTTCCTTAAATGTTTATACTTATTTATGATAGTTTCTGCTATATTTTTTCCCTATTGAGAATCTAAGATCACCCCTTTCTTATGTTTTTTCCCAAGATGTGAAGAAGTATATGTTGGGTCGGAACAAACGCGAGGAAAAGATGGCAAGAGGGGGCGTGAATTGCCTTTTAAAAAATGATTGACAAATTAAAAATCAAAGTTGACATGCAGCGGAAATAAAGAGGCAAGACACACAAAATTGATAACGGAGTTCGGCCAAAACCCGGCCTACGTCTCCGCTCCCAACTCAACCGTTGAGAGATTCCTACCGCTTGCTTTTCAATGGTTTTAGCAAGAAACCCACTAGGCTTTGAGGTAGCACTAGGACCTATTACAGCTTGCTTTTGAATTGGTTTAGCAAGAACCCACTTGCTTTTGATGGTTTAGCAAGAACCCACTTGCTTTTGATGGAATAGCAAGAACCCACTAGCCTTTTTAACGGGTGAAAGCTAGCTCACCCAAACACAAGCCTTTTAAAAGGAAAGGCTTGAAGAAACCTCTTCACACCTTAATGGTGGTGTGAAACCCAAAAGAAAGGGAGGATGAGAAAAGGGTTGGGGTTTGTAGGCACAAACCCAATTTTAAGCTCAAAATATATAAAACAAGAAAAACCGTGATTGGGAAGACTTGGGCGCCAATTGGATGATGGAGTTGATGTAGCGTGCTCTCCCAAGCTTCTTGAGGTGCTCCTTGGATATGGAAGTGTGTTGGAGCAGGATGGGTTCCTTGGAGGAAGTCCGCCGGAGGTACGCCAAAGATGGAAGATGTGTACGGTGGCTTCAAAATTGTTCCGGTTAGTGTCCGGGGCTTCCTCAGCCTTTATTTATAGGCATGGAACCCTTGGGGAGGCTTTGGAGCCGTTGGAGAAGTCCTCGGAGCCGTTGGAGGCCAAAAGAAGGTTGACTGGTCAAAGCCAACGGCTAGTTTGACTGGGCTACCGGCTGGCCGGTACAGCTCCACCGGCTGGCCGGTGCCTTGGAATGAGGAGACTTGTTCTGTCCAGGCTCCACCGGTCGACCGGTGGAGGAGCCACCGGCTGGCCGGTGGCAAGACAGTAGCAAATACTATTTGGGCTGGGTGCCACAGGTCGACCGGTGACAGAGCCACCGGTCGACCGGTGGAACCTGGCAGTGGGCAATGCCTCTGCCAGTTCCACCGGCTGGCCGGTGCTATCACACCGGTTGGCCGGTGGACTGAATTTCAGTCCATTTGATGTCCATTCTTGGGCCAACTTCTTGGCAACCTTGTGCCTTTGAATCAAAAACACTTCAAACAATGTTAGATAAACATGAAAGTGATTGTGATCATGAAAATTAAACCACGAGGGGATACGAGAGGTACAACAATCTCCCCCTATTTTGATGATCACAATCACCAAAACAATCAAAGTAAAATACTGAAATTAAAGACATTCTTAAAGGATAATTTGAAAATAAATCAAAGCATGATAGAGAAGACTCTCCCCCAATCAATCAAGGAATTTCTCCCCCTTTGTGATTATCAAAATAGAATGGGGCATAAAACTTGATTGAGGGAAAAGAGATTTGAAAAACAAGATAGATATTTTTTAAACCAAATGAAATTTGAAATTTGAAATCAAATGTTGAAATTGAAGGTTTGAAATGAAAAAATTTTGAATACCCAAAAAAAACTTAAAAGATCCTAACTCCCCCTAAATAAAAACAATAAATCACCCGGGATAGGAAATAAATTTTGGCCCGGAGATACTCGCCAAAAGGGATTTTTCAATCCAAACTTGTCTCATAGCGGGTCTTCTCCTATAAAATTCGTCCGAAAAGTAAAAAGATTTGGGTTGGCCGTACCGGGCGTTTTTACAATTACATTCATAAATAAGGTGCCCGGGTTTTTTACAATAGTTGCAAAATTTGTAATCGGAGCTCCCCCTTACAAAAACAGTGGGTGCATGGGAGGAGGAAGCTATATTGGTGTAGCCAAGTCCATTGGTGGTTCTAGATACTCGTTGAGAACCTAAGAGTTTGGACAAATTTTGTTCACCTTGGGTGAACTTGGCTAAAGATTCCCTAAGGTCTTTGATAGTTGATTCCATGGAATCAATATCCGGGAGGTTTTGGATTTTAAGGGTCAACTCCTCCTTCTCTTTGAGAAGTTGTTCTTTTTCGGAGGAGAGTTTTTTGAAAGATTTTTTTAAAGCAACAAATTTTGACGATAAAGCATGAAAACCATTTTCAAGTTGGTCTCTAGTATGTTGGAGTTCTTCATAAGACATATGATTGAAAGAATTTGAAGAACTAGAAGACGAGGAAGAAGAGTCGGAAGATGATACCTCATGATTTGCCATTAGGCATTTTTTACCTTGGTCGCTCGAGGAGAAGGAGGAGAATGAAGAGGTGGAGCTATCACTCCATGTTGCCTTTGAAGCCTTCTTCTTTTTCTTCTTCTTGGCCCTTTTCTTGTGAAGTGGGCAAGCGGGCTTGATCTTTTCGTCGGGTTCTTGCTTGTTGTTGGCTTCTTGCTTTTGAGCCTTCTTAGTGCCTTCATGGGTAAGTTCTAAAAGCTTCCAAATATCATGAGAAGATGTGCAAGAAGAAATATAATCAAAAACATTACGATCTAAGCCACAATGAAGAGCATTCATGGCTTTGCCATCAAGCTCGAAATTTGCAATGTCGGCGGCGGTCCATTTAGACTCATCGGGGGAAGAGAGCGTAAAACCATGCATAACAATTCTAAAAATTGGATAACCAATACTTTTTAAAAAAGTTGACATGCGGGTTTTCCAAAAACAATAATCGGCTCCATCAAAGAATGGAGCACGATCCAAAAGAACCCACTTGCTTTTGATGGAATAGCAAGAACCCACTAGCCTTTTTAACGGGTGAAGGCTAGCTCACCGAAACACAAGCCTTTTAAAAGGAAAGGCTTGAAGAAACCTCTTCACACCTTAATGGTGGTGTGAAACCCAAAAGAAAGGGAGGATGAGAAAAGGGTTGGGGTTTGTAGGCACAAACCCAATTTTAAGCTCAAAATATATAAAACAAGAAAAACCGTGATTGGGAAGACTTGGGCGCCAATTGGATGATGGAGTTGATGTAGCGTGCTCTCCCAAGCTTCTTGAGGTGCTCCTTGGATATGGAAGTGTGTTGGAGCAGGATGGGTTCCTTGGAGGAAGTCCGCCGGAGGTACGCCAAAGATGGAAGATGTGTACGGTGGCTTCACAATTGTTCCGGTTAGTGTCCGGGGCTTCCTCAGCCTTTATTTATAGGCATGGAACCCTTGGGGAGGCTTTGGAGCCGTTGGAGAAGTCCTCGGAGCCGTTGGAGGCCAAAAGAAGGTTGACTGGTCAAAGCCAACGGCTAGTTTGACTGGGCTACCGGCTGGCCGGTACAGCTCCACCGGCTGGCCGGTGCCTTGGAATGAGGAGACTTGTTCTGTCCAGGCTCCACCGGTCGACCGGTGGAGGAGCCACCGGCTGGCCGGTGGCAAGACAGTAGCAAATACTATTTGGGCTGGGTGCCACAGGTCGACCGGTGACAGAGCCACCGGTCGACCGGTGGAACCTGGCAGTGGGCAATGCCTCTGCCAGTTCCACCGGCTGGCCGGTGCTATCACACCGGTTGGCCGGTGGACTGAATTTCAGTCCATTTGATGTCCATTCTTGGGCCAACTTCTTGTCAACCTTGTGCCTTTGAATCAAAAACACTTCAAACAATGTTAGATAAACATGAAAGTGATTGTGATCATGAAAATTAAACCACGAGGGGATACGAGAGGTACAACAGTATATTATGATTAACCTAGAGGGATCAGACAAAGGATATGAGTGCGTTCAAAGGGGACACAATGTTGTTTTTCTTTATTTCATGATATAATGTAAAACTTATGTGTCTATATAGTACTTCAAAGGATACTAAACTAATCGGTATTTAGAGAATTGATATCTTGTGATCATGCCAATGTTATTTAATAATGCACCGATTCTAGATAACTAGTGTTGGGGAATTAGAGTTAGTATCAGAGTAAGTTTATTACAAACCATTAATGCTAGATTTAGAAAAACTATGATTAGAAAACACTACCCTAAGATAGAATTTGAGGATTACTATAGAAGAACATCCAAAAAAGTTGGTAATGTAAATATTATGTGGGTTTTACAAGAAATACATCCCAGCTTGGATACGAGCAGGCAGAGGCGGCTCTGGAACATATATACCTAGGGGTAAAACCTGAAAACACCACTTTAATCTAGACTCGAACGGGAACTGGTGCATGAAAATGGGACTTGCTATACTCTTGGTTACGTCACTCCCGGGAGATATGCTTAGGATAATTCAAATTTTCTTTACAAACCGATTTGAAGAATTTAAATATAATATGAGAATAAATAACATTTGTTAATCCTAAACTATTTTAGATTGAAAATAACGTGTCATGATATTCTCTAATTGATTTTATGACTATTTTTACTCACATATGCTTTCTGGTTTTAGTCAATGGCTAGATTCTAAAGAAGTCATAGTAACATTGAATATGATGTATAATGTGGGCATGATGGTGGAAATGAGCAACTAAATGGAATGTTGATAGGTGTAAAAGATACCGTGTTCATACCAAAGCAGGTTTCCAAAAATATGATCAATAATATATACATTAACCAACTCCCAGACTCAACAAAGAATATAATGGTGGATAATGATAAGAGCTACAGCAGTGAAGACTGTGGAGAAAAGAAAGCTCAATTTCTATCATGCTAGAAATGTGGAAGGAGACTCCCATGAAAGTTTCTCAATGGAATAAAGAAGTGATTTATGTGTGGGAAAGAAGGACATAAAGTAAAGAATTACTGAGGAAAAATGAAGAGTACTATGGAAGAAAATAAAAATGTTCCTAAGAATCCATTTACAGTCATTTTTTTGTAAATTTAGGGGACCTCGACATTACACGAGTCAATGCCCTATTCTTTAGGACAACCACTAGGTCAAGGAAGAATCTATGTGGAAATAAATGTATGAATAAATGTTTAAAATTATTAATGCTCTTTGTTGATGGGATTACTTTGGAATACTTTTCTCTTGCAGGTGTAACCATATAGTTTGTTATGTGAAAATGATATTTGAGGAATAATTATATTTTCTTTTGTGGATATAGTAATAAAGAAATATTTGGGTTTATATGATCCTTGAATTTAAGGCAATTACAGGTTATTAATTTTTCGGATGAAAATGAGAGGTATGAGATAAAATTTGTGGTTAAATTATGTTATGGTTATTTTGAGGAATCTATCTCATTTTTGGAATGTTATAAAATATATTTTTTGAAAATGGACAACATGCAGACCGTGTGACAACCCGCCGTGTCGGACAAAGCTGCGGGAATCGAACCCACAACCAAAGTGCGACTAGGATTTATCACCTACCACTAGACTACGTGATGTCACTGGTTAGTGTGATTAATTATTTTTAGTTAAATGATTTTATTGATAAATAATAAGTTTATTTGAGATCTTATGTTTTATCTAATGAATATCCATAGTATAGGAAAATAATTTGGTGATTAAGGGATAAATGTTATTTTGAAAGACATTTTCTCTGTTGGGAACACTATATGCCTAAGGAAAATAGAATACTATGAGATTTCATTTGAGGTGCAATGATGATTTTTTTATTTTGTAAGAATCTATGTTTTTTATAGAGATTTAGGTTATTAATGGAAATTATTAACCTAACATAGAGAATATGTGATTTCTTTAATTACACTTCTATATGAGACTTTAAGAGTATTTGATTTTATTTGGAGATAAATGTTAAGATTTATATGAAAGACTATGTGATTAAATTTTTATGGTTTTGGGTTTCAATCTTAGTTGGATTATATTGAAGGATTTTAAGGACAATTTTTTATTGAATGGTCTTTATTGAACTCTGGGTAACGATTGTTTAATTTTGGAAATTAAGATTAGTATTTATTTCTATAAAAGATTATCCATTTTGGGGATCATATGATCTTTTACTCACCGTTTGGTTTTGGTTAATCTCTAAAGACAAGGGAAATATATAGTTTGTCCTTTTTGGATTATGTGATTCTCTTGAAGTAGATTCTAGCACTTTAAGTGTGACCAAGTCGTCTTGATTACTAATCATTTGGAGAAAAGATGAGTTAGTGGTAGAAATTTATTAAAGGATGAAACTATACATAAAAAAGAAAGTATATCTCTTTATGTTATTAGTCAATCTCTTAAATAAATTCCTCAACTTTATGAAACGAAACTTAAAACAAAAAACATTTTCTGTTTATTTTTTCCACTGGGAAACTAATGACCGTTTAACCCATCACAAGATTGTGGTTTTATTATTGTTAACTTTCTCCTCATTATGTTTTCTATCACTATCCATTATAAATTTACACTTAGTTTATCTTCCATATACATGTTCTCCTACATGGAATCCTAGTATGGGTTATCTTGGGTGACCTTTGTACTTATCTTTCTTTCTTTTAAAGTGATATTTTTATTGACTCTTTTTCCGATGTGGGATATTCAATGAAGTTACCAAGACCAATTTTAAAAATTGAGAGAATGAAATTTCAAAAATGTGGGAAGAATGTGACACCCCATGATTTCATATTTAGTTATTTTATTTAAAGTAATTCCATAGCTTACACTACACGCAACACCAAGTTCAAGCGCACCACGACTTACCAAACTAGTCGTTCAAAAAACAGCTAGGAATAATATTAAATGAATTTTGAATTTTATATACTCCATATAATTTTAACATCCATATTATGTGTTTTTAGACATAATATAAGAACAAATTAAAATTTTCATATAAAATAAGTATTTTTCAAAAAATGAAAATTTACCACCTTTTAATGGTGAACCATTTTTAAATACAATATTTGCAACTTTTATATATTAAATTTTACAAAATAAACTTCTTATTTATAATTGGGACATAAAAATTTAGTTTGTATAAAATTTTGGTGTTTTTCTGATAACTTTCATATTTTGATTAATAGTGAAAGATAATAATTTTTTATTGAAAACAACTTTTTTAATCAAAATAATTTATAGTGTTAAATTATACATTTGAATGGTTTTTAAGTATAATTAGATTATATTTTTATCATTTAATCAAATATTAGTCATTGGAAGTAATTTCACATTTAAATTGGACATAAACACATATCAATCTTTTGATAGTTTTTACTTCTCAAAAACACGCTTTCTGGTTTTAACAACGAGAATTAATTTAAATTCATTAATGAAACTATTATGTTTTGAATTTTGTAAAATATAAATAATTTTTGAATTTGGAATATCAAAATTAGCTTTGGGTTAATTTTTGGTATTTTTCTGAAAACTTTCAATTTTTGATGAATAGTGAAAACACTACATTATTGTTTAAAACCAATTTTTATTTAAATAAATATTATTATTCATAAATTTATTTTAAAGTAAAAATATATACATAATACCTATATTAGTCTAATTTAATTAATTGGAGTCATTTTATAACAATATTAGATATATAAAATTTTATTGAACTTTTTAAAGTCTTTTACCCACATTCTAGGCACATTTAAAAATTTGCATAAAACGTAATTTTACCACTTATATGAATTTAATTTCAAAAATATGAGAAACCTGGTTGACATTAGTATGTAAAATGTGGTTCAATAGGATGAAAATTAGTTTTGGTGAATAGTAACTTTTGAATTTTATTTACCACAATTAAAATTAAATAGTGTAATTAAAGGTAAAAATGATATTATAATTACCCTTACACATGTCCTAATTATATTGGATAATTGTATTTCTACCAAAACAAACCTTAATAATAAAATATGATCATTTTGATCCACTTGTATTAGATTAGTACATTTATTATTATTTTATTTAAGGAAGAGTTAAAAGTGTTAAATTCAATGTTTAATAACAAAACCATTTTTAATATAGGTTCATACATTAGATAAATTATACTATAAATATTAATTATAAATATTATATAATTTCCTAAATCATGGTATTTTATTTATAAATTTTAGACATTAAATAATTAAATGTATTTATGACACAATGATGATGCAGTAATTACCTTATTAATGAAAGATTAAAATAATTGATATTATAAATATCCAAATAAATTTAAATTGATACTTTTGATGCATTCCATGAATTTTCTATGTTTATATGAAATTTTAGGGTTGATTTAATGTATTTTGTTTAAATTAATCATGTTTTGTTGACTTTCTAAAAAACCAAATATTAAATAGTGTCAAAATTGACATAAATGAGTATTTAAAAAAAATACTATATTATTAAATGATATAATATTCATAAAAATATAAGGTTCCACCAAAGGAATTATATAATCATATATATGTCATTAATGAACCACTTTAGTCTCTCTTGGTATTTTATAGTAAGTTTATTAACCATGTAATATAAAAATACAAGAAGACTTAGTTAATGTTAAACTATTTAACTAAGAATTAAATCTAAAAGATAAGGTAAATATGGCAACCTAAACTTGTCTAAAACCTATTTATTGAGATTATTTCGACCCATAACAACCTTATCCTTTAAATAAATCCATTTGGAGCCATTTTAAACCGAAAATTATTTTATAATAATATAATATTTCAAGCTTTTCCTAAAGTGACCCTCACATCTCTTATAAAAGGGTACTTCCCATTATCTCAAAATCACACCTCCAAATCCATTAGTCTTGGCCAAAAACTGCTCAAATATCTTCCCAACCACCCTCAATTAAACCTAGAGGCCTTAATTTTATCAGAAATCCAACCTAAGGATTCCATTTGATCAAATAAAAAAGGAAGCACTCGAAGAAGAGTGAATAATTTCATCACCCTTTTCAAAGTTCTTTTCTTCTTCCACTTCCTATTTATTTTTTTTTACAATAAATAATAATAAATATAGTACCCTATACATACTTTTATGTTATTATAAATATGTTACAACCATATTCTTTATTCTATCAATCTTATGAATGACAAAGTCACCATACGTGCGTACATACAGCTTACCATCTCCACATCTCGGTGTAGTTTGTTATTCAACAATTCATTATTTGGATGGGAATAATAATGCGTATGATTGATGTAAATAATAAATATAACTTGTTAATGATTATTTATATGTAATATACCATCCATTTACATGCAATTTCACCACTAATAGAATGATATTGTCACTCGTACGTACGTACAGATTACCATCTCCACGACGCGATGAGATTTCATTCCCCATCGTAACCATTCAAGAATAATTTTCATTTGATGATTAAAAATAATGTTTAAGAACTTAATATAATTCTGTATATGAATCAAATACATCATATCCATAACAAACATGAATTATGTAACAAAAAATATAAAAGAAAATGAATCAGTTAACACCCAAAACAATGATACTATTGAAATATTATTAAAAAATAAATATTTGAAGATCATATATGATATCATATTTATGTATATGGTTATTATATAATTTAATAACAATGATTTCTCCATTATACATAAGGTTAACCTACCCTCTACTAAGGAAAAGTACAAGGTAAGGTGTTTTCATCTCACTTCTTATTCCCGTGAGATTCAGGCTATATTACCACTATTTCCTTTTGTGTGGTGTATATTCTGCCCATAATTGTATTCTTTGCACAATATACTTTAATTTATGGGTATTTAAATCTTCATTGTATGATCCTTATTTTATGGGGTGTATATTTCTTATGTTACCAAATCGGTAAGGGGATTTCTAATTTTGATTTCCACTCATTGGGTTTTACGCAAACTTCATTGATTATTCTACTCCTATATTATGTGTGAAATCACTATTTATTTCTTTATATAGTAATTCCACTTCCCTTTATGTGGATATACTTTTTATACACATAATCAATCCATTTATAAATTCTCATGTCGTCAATATGAACTTGATAAGAGTAATCTTAACTCAATTTCCATTCATTGAGTTAAACATCCAAGTTATTGGTGTTGTTTTTACAAGAATATGTGTGAATGTCCTATAATTTATTTACACTGAATATCTAATCATATTGAGTGTACTTATATTTTTCACACATAATTAGGCCATTGATTTATCCTTAACTTAAGGATACAATCTTTATAATGGATTTCATCTCAATTTACATTTCATTGAGACTTCTTTGTTGTTATGCTCCAATTCACTATTATATGGTGTATATACGATACTTTGACCTAGTATATCATGAATCTTTTTATTATCATGATATTATAAAGTTTTTATTACCTCAATTTTTTTTCAAACATCTCTCATTTGGTTAGGAACTCTAACTAAAATATCATTTTAAATGTTTTAAAGATTTATTCTTCTAAATCTTTCTCATTAATGTTCATGTTTTAAAAATTATTTTAAGGATTTATTTATAAGGACATGAATGTTTTAAAATTAAAATTAACTTCAAAAGTTTTAAATTCTTATGGGACACTTTTATTCAAAAATCTATTTTTAACAGCTTCTTGATAAATAGTGATACATTTAAATGTTTTCCAGAAAAAGGGGATATTTATCTCAAATAGTTTTACTAATTATTTTCATGTATGTCAATATCCTATATTATTATTGATTGAGGTTGATTTACTATAATAAAATATTCAATATTGTTTTGAATGAGTTATGTTTGACTATGGATGTGCTATTTTTATACCATTCATGGTTTGTGGTTAAAATATTGACATTTCGTATGCTAGTTTTAATACAAATATTTAGATTATGTTTCAAATTTTTTATATGAGGAATGCATTAGACTTAATAAGTGATGGGTGGAGCACACTATAGCTCCTCAATGCATCAGTATGTATCTTGAGACAAACTAATATCTTGGCACATGGCCTTGACAAAATCTTATTTGTTGTCTTGGCACGAGGCCTTGACTATGTGGTTATGATGTCCAGTATTATGCATTCCATCATTATCAAATTAGCTATTGATATTACATGTGATAATTAGATTAGTAGAATATCCATGCGAATAAGTAAATGGAATTATTTTATTTATATTTACTATATTATGCTGAAGTTTAAGTTTAAACAGCTTGTGTTTTAGTCTTATACATCGCCTTAAATGTTTATTCTTATTTATGATAGTTTCCACTATATTGTTATTTCTACTGAGCATCTGAGCTCACCCATTTCTTATATTTTCTTTTTCCTAGGATTTGAAGAAGTATATTATGATTAACTTGCAGGTATAGGCCAAAGGATATGAGTGTTTTCAAAGTAGACACAATGTTTTTTTCTTTATTTCACGATGTAATATGAAACTTATGTATGTATCTTGTACTTCTAAGGCTACTAAACTAATCGGTCTTTCGAGACTTGATCTCTTGTGATCATGCCAATGTTATGTAATAATGCACTGACTCTGGGTAACTAGTTTTGGGGCATTACAACACCCCACTCATGGCATTGCAAGAAGTTGGTGGGGGGATGAAGAAAATAAAAAAAATTAAAATTAAAACAAAAAATTCATTAAATATAATAATAAAACTAAAATATTAAATAAAAATAATTATTAATAAATAATAAATATAAATTAATTATATTTTAATATTAATATTAAATTAATCCACTAAATTAAATATATTAAAATTAATTAGTTAATAAAAACTTATAATATTAAACAAATAAGTTATTAAACTAGAATAATAATTTATAAATAAGATTAATTTTAAACTAATTTAACCAAATAATAATTTACAATTTACTTTAATTAATTTAAAAATTGTAACTTTTTAACATTTATAATTATAATAAAAAATTTAATAATTAAAATAAAGTAATTGATTTAACTAATTAAATAATAATTTTAATTTTTAATTAACTAATTGCTAATAATACTAAATTAATAAAATATTCCAAATAAATATTATTATCTAATTAAATATTTAATAATAAATTAATAACTATATTTTTTTAATTAAGTTAATAATAATTATCAATTAAAGTATTTATCAATTAACTTTAATTAACTTTTTAATAAGTAATATAACATTAATTTAAAAAATAACTATTAACTAAATTTCTTCGTGTTTTAACTATTTTCAACTAACTTTTGGGGAGTTGGTTAGAAGGGAAAATATAGAACAATGTGTTATTCACCAAAAAAATATACGTGTGTGGTGTGCAGCGAAACAAAACTTTAAGTCGGTGGAAAATAGGGGGTGACATGAAGTAGATGATAGTGGGTTTAAAGGCAGAGCAACATCATATTTTCATGGGGACTCTCACTCTCCTTACACTATCACACCGAATACAAGAGCGAATGCTCCAAGAGACACATCAAACAGAGGAACGAAGCCTAGAGACACAAGGAGGAGTGGAACAGAGTAAAATTTTGTGAGAATTAGAGGGGGAACTCTTGTCCATTCTATTTTTTTTTCATTTTTTTGTAATTCAAATAGTTAAACTTTGTTTTCTGTAATGAATTCTGTATAGATGTTAGTGCTTGGGGGATCTATTAATTGCTGGTTCATACTGATCTACTTCTTTGTAATTATTTTCCTTTAAGATCTATAATTGGTTGGTGAGATTAGTTCATGATCTAAGCTTTTAATTTTTTCACACCTACCTTTCTCAATTTTAAAAACTCTATGATCTCTGGTGAGAATGATTATGGATTCTTTTTAAGAAAGTATAATTTTAGAACTATTGGAATTGGTGGGTGAGATTAAATTCCAATAGCTGTTTTTTCAAACTCCTTTACAGTATAGTGTTTCTGGTTGTGGTGAACTTCTAGAATCACTGTCTATGTGATTATTTTCATAGCGAGGGAGAGTGATCCACATTTTTTTAAGTTTGTGAAATCAATAAAAACTTTTAAAGAAGTTCTTTTTTCAACCAGTAGTGTTATTATTTCCCCAAGTATTTGTCTATACCATGTTACTCTGTATCTTCCTTCACTGTTGTTTACCAATTTATTTTTCTTAGATAGTTTATTTGGTTTAAATTCAGTTTTTCATACTGTCAATATATCCTAGTAAAAAATATAAAAAAATTAAAAATTAGAAAAGATGTTTCCCCACTGCTGACAATAATTGGGGTTTCAATAAACCTTATAATATCTCACCTTCCCTCTCTTAGGTTCGACCATTCACTACTATACTAGTGTAGGTTTTTAAATAATTTTTTTAGGGATGTGATGACCTCCAGCCACATCACTCTCTCCAAGAGCACAAAAAAGGTCCAATATGTTCTATAGGGTTGGAAAATATATTAAAAGAATTTTACACTTTATTTATAGGTTGGTTACTATGGAACACAATCAAAATCCCATTTCACATTCTTCAATGCTACTTCAATTATTTCATTTCACTATTAATCAATCAATTATAATATTGGGACCATAGAACATAACATGGTCCACTTGGTTGAATCAAAACCTGGGATATCCCTCATGGGTTCATTAAGTCTACATCCAAAATTGGGGAGAAAGACCACTGCAAAAAGTCATCACATCCCTTAATTATGATAACACTAACATGTATCTCACCCAAGGGTTTAAATAAAGTTCAAAACACACTGAAGTCTCAATTAGATCACCCCACACATGATTTACCTATAACCATAATCATCATTAAGGTAATCTCATGTAATTATTAATGTTGATGATAAAATAATGTATACCACACATATTGGTTCCCTAGAAAAATTTTATAATGTGGAACACAATGGATCTACACAATACACACTTTATCCACAATCATACATATCACAAACCCTAGTAAAAGGATACCAAAGCACTTAATATAAGGGCCACTATGTTACATTCATTGAATTTATACCCCTCGAGGGTCTATATACTAGACAATACATATTTATGGACAATCCCACAACCATCAACGATTTAGGAATCAAGATTAGTGTTCAAGGGTCAATTGTGGCCTAATAAAATTTTGTTATACTCATTGGGGTTAAAAGATACAATTAATTTATAATTCAAGATCGATCGCACACAATTGGTGAGACTACTTATCAAATGTTACATAACAAAATTCATAAACCTTAGGGATATGTTTTGGGGCCACTTACCTCAAAACGAAGTCATTTCCTTTAATCATATCTCAACCACCAATGTTGGAAAATACAAATCAGCCACCCCCCATAAATTAAAGTACCTACATCCATTAACAACCATTATAATATATAATAAAAAACTAATAAATAATTTACACATTAAACCAATATTAATTCCATAATAAATTATTTAGGTGTAATCAAAGAATTATTCACTAGGAGATCTCCCATAGCCTAATAATTGAGCAATGAAGTACACACCTGTAAAACCCCTCTCCTTTACGAGTCTTTTTTTAGATAAATTTTGATTTTTTAGAAATTAAGTGGATGATATGTTTTGAAAACCAAGATTTGGATAGAGAATTTGAGAGTTAAAGAGTCCCAAGATGATTTATTTAAATATGTTTTAAAGCCCAAGAGGTTACTAAGGTACTTGAGAGAATATAAAGAGTGTCAAGTTGAATTATAGATTTTTTTGGAATGTTTTTTCTTAGGGTAAACAGTTTTCTGTGCATAGTTTAAGAGAAACCATGCAACACCCTGAGCATGAGGAGGTTTCCAATTCAGCTTATAAATTACAAAATTGAGTTATATATTTAGTAAATGGATGAGGGTTGACCATGTGAGATCTCAGTGTAAATTATGTGATCTTTATTCCACCTAGTGTATGACACATGGTTGGTACACATTTGTAAAAAAACCGTGTGAAATATTCTACATCGAGGTAGTGTCGATTTTCATGATTAATGCATAGTTTGGAAAACCCTGTAGCTAAACCATATAGCTCTTTAAAAAAGGGAAAATTACTTTTTCAACCTCTTATGTTTTAAATTGGAAACAACAATTTTCTTCTTATCCCTCATGTATGTACTGCAGCTCGATGAACCCCTCATCATCCATTGATTCCCCTTGGATTTAGAGATTCTTGGATGAAATTTGTACAATTTTTTTGGATGATTTCTCTTACATTGACCTAAAATATCCCCCTTACAACCTGCTCTTCAATTTTGGTTCCTTTCATTTTGTTTTTGAAGGAATTTTCATTAGATCATGATGAAATCACCTATGTTTTATGTGGATTTCATGAAGCCAAATGAGAGGACATCCCAAGACAACATCAATATGTCAACACTCATTGTATTGATGAGGCATACCACCATAGATATTTTTTATAATCTTTTTGGGTTAAATTAAATTTATTTGGTGGATGAATCATTTTTTAATGTAGGGGATTTTTCAAGTATACGGTATGCGGTGTGTCATGAAACCTCTATTTGTGGTTTCTCAGGAGTTTAGAAAGTAGGTTATTCTCACTGAGTTTATAGAAAATATGCCAATTTTCATCAAATTTACTCTTTGATTATAAATTTTTGTAATCATTTTATTAATTAATTATAAATTATTATGATTAATTATGGATTTTTAGTTCATTATAGGGCCTCGTGATGAACGGTGATGAACTATTGACCTTGGGAGAGCTTAGGAAAAGTTTTCAGGCCTTGCTTAAAGAGGATTTGACTTCACTAAAGTCACATAGTACCTTGAACATTCCCCATTGGTTTATACTATATTTATATATAGAATGTTGTATGAGTAATCACCACCATCAAATAACTATATTTAACTTAATTAATTTTTTTGAATAAATTTCATGGGTAAAATGAGGTTTCAAGGATCTTGGTGGCCTCTTAACACTAGCGATTATTTGGATTCCGATGCTTGAGGGATTACTGTAAAATATTATTGTGAAATTAATAGACCCTATTGAGTCAATGGATTAATAGGAATTAAATTGGATGAGTGAGATAACCTTATTATATGTGTCCTAGTTTTTTCACTAGGTGAGAAATAATGATGTACTCAAGACATTCAATCTTCGGTGGAAACCTAGACCCCATATTGGACTAGTAAATATATGGAAGTTCTTTGTGGAAAAAATGTGGGAAGGTATTCTTAAATGTACATTATTTCCTAGGTGACGGGATTATCTAATTTTATTAGAGATTAACTAGAGGACCTATTTAGGGTTCAAGTGTATGATATGGCCTAAGGAACCCCAATGGGTTCTCTAGTTGGTTGTTGAACCTTCATTGGGTTAGTACAAGGGAGGTATGATATCATTCCCGAGGTACCTTAGAACCCAATAACTACCAGTTCATGAATTGACCTAATTTGATAAAATGGAATAGTTAGAATTTAAATTATAAAGGGAGTGGTAAAATCATGTGAATTGGGCATAGTTTAGTTGACATGGTAAAAGTTGTGACATGATTGTGGCCCCACATAGGATATTTCCTATGGTGTTTTGTGTAATATGATGATGAGTTAAAGCACCAAGGGCATGATATGAACCTTGGGAAATGAAAGTATTCTACCTAGTTTTCAATAAGGGATACGAACCCCTGGGTATAATAAGGATTCATGGGTAGGGGATATGACCTTCTATATTTCTATGGAGGCCACAGACACATTCCTTGGATATGAGGGTAAGAGATGTGACCCCTATAAATATTTGGATACCATGGAATACCTTGATTGGGATTCATCTATTGAGCTTGTTTACCTGGTGGTCTAACCCCCAGGTGTTTATCTTTTATATACCGAGTTGTTTCATCTCCAAGGTGCTTATTTCTTCTATACTGGGTGTGTCATCCCTTGGGTGTTTATATTATATGTACTAGGGTGATCAACCCACAAATGGTTATCTCATGTATACTGGGTGGTTCCTCCCCTCTGTCATTATCTAATGTATATTAGGGTGAGATAGACATAAAATGATTACAATAGTTGGAAAAATTACATGATGTGCTTAGACACACTCTAGCACATGATGAATAATGTTTGGGTTGATTAGGGTTCCATGGTAGAACCCATGAATCGATAATGGATATATTTTTACACCTATATAGTTTATTTATTTAATCTAATATTTTCACATGTATACAATGCATTTACTTGTTTTTTACAATATCAAATTGGTGGTTTCCTACTAAGTTATACTCAAACCTTTCTCTGGTTTCCATAGTACTTGGGTACCAGAGTAACACTCACAAATTCTGGTTTAGGATGGGCAGAGTCCTAGAGTATCTTGATCGAGCAGGATAACTCATATGGGGTTTAGAGATCTTGATGAGTAGAGCTTGAGGATATAGTTGATCCTACATTATTTTATTCTTATATTTTATTATATAAATGTGGTCATCCTGGTGGGTAACCAATGAGTCTGTATAACTACTTGCCTACTGAGTTTCATTTTATATTAATGGATATGCTTATTACTTATAAATAATCTAATGTTTCTTATTAAGATGGATGGTTTTTTGTTATTTTATCCTTTATTGGGTACTATGATATAGGGTATAGACTCCCTAGGTACTACCCTAGACCCCCACTACTTTTTGGAAACCTTTGACATATTATAAGGCATGCCTGAGGTGTAGTGTTCTTCAATCCGATTATTGTTCAGACTAAACTGGATTGGGACCTACCAAAGTGGTATATGAGAATATTTATTTTATTTTACTATTTATTTAAGGTATACATATGTTAAGGTGTTTTCAAAACATCGTATAGAAAATTTTCATGGGAATGGACACCCCATGTATGAGGGAAGTCCTCGTTATCAAGGATAGTATTTTTATCATTCTTTCCTCTTTTCCTATTGACCTATTTCACCTTGAGTGATACACATGATTATTATGTTATTAATTTATGTTATTTTTCCATTATATGGTATAGTAAGATCATGTGTATGTGTGCATCATATTATTAACATAGTATTCACATGTCATTAGTGTGATTTACTCTGATTTTTACGTAGACTATGATATGGGTTGGTTATTTAATGTATCTTCATCAATTTGTATGATATTTTCTTATATAAGTGTATGGTTCCATAATAATTTAAAAAATATTTTAAATGAAAGAATAAAATTTATGTGATCTCTTGAATTAATTTTTATGAGGTTTTAACAAAATTAAATACCAATTACAACTTAATAAGAATTTTCATCTATAACTTATAATTGATATTTCATTTAATTGGACCCTATTTTTGAAATTATTAAAATTAAAAAATAATAAAGTTTGGTGTTGTGAATACTTTATGTATATGATGTTGACCTTGCATGAATAATTTTTTTACCCTGTGTATGGGTATTTGGGGCTGTTGAGAGTTCCCATTGAGTTCAGTGCCTTGATTAGGCTGGTGTTTTGGCATGTGATGCCTGTTGTGTGTGATTATGTGTGAGACCCTATAGTGGATGTTTGGTTTTTTCACATTAGATGGTGTGTGTATTGATATGGGAGTAGGAGAACTACACATGATTTTTCTATTATATGAGACCTGATTTATAAGACTAAGTGAGATATTAGTTTCCTTTGAGTTACAAATCATGATAGTGGTGAGTCAGTGGGTTTTGATGATCGAGAGTAACCCAAGAGAGTGTTTGGACTGGGAATGTAAGGAATGAGAAGCATAGTTAAATGATCACATTTGAGATCAATTCATAGGAAGTTCTATTAGTGTGTGGTAAATTCTATTGATATTCCATGATAATACTCATCTTGGGTTACCTTGTGTATTTGGATACCCTTGGATGGGTTTGAGGAAGGGCATGTGGATTCCTTGAGGTGTTTCGTTATCAAGGCTAGTTTTAGAGGGTAGGATAATATGGGAACCTATTCTTATTAATTACTATTTTAACATATAACAGGATGGTCAATGGTGACCTTATATTGTTGAATATTAGGTGAGTTGAGTGTGGATAGATGCTTTGGGGTTTTTAACAACACTCAGGTTATGGTTGGTCATGTGAATGGTTTTAGCTTTGTGAGATACCTATATTTGAAAATTACTGAGGGTGATTTATAATTAATGAGACTAGAATACAATGAAGGTATGGATATTGGATTAGTAACACTAGCCTATTTTTGATGAGATGTGAATCATTATCATGAGTTAGGTTAAGTGACCAGGTGTTATGAGAGTGGACACCAGTTTCTTTTAGAGGAGATCGAGATAGAGCATTCTATATACATGTGATCTTATTGAATTTTTAATAGGCGACTAACCTTGTGAGATATGAGGGATGATGGTTTTTATTAAATCTATATAGGCTTGTTTTCTAAAGAGTTTCTATGAAAATGGGAATTTTTCCTTTATGGTATAGGGAACTTTAGAAATTTATTGGGTGTGGTGGAATGACCAACCTTAGGTGGTGCATTGACATGTATTTTTCAAGAAGGTGTCGTGTCCTAGGTTTTTAATGGATGACCATGGATCATGAGGGGAACATGCATGTGATGTTAAAACCTATTGTGGTTTCACTTAAGGAGTTGTATAAGGTAATCCATATAGTGGTAATGTCACCACCAGACATAAAGGGTATGGACCTTGAGATGAATGCAATTTTGGTGAATGTCATGCATGATGTTCCCATGAGCTTGGAACATATTGTGTTTTAAATTTTTAGTGGTTCTTGAGTATGAGTGGTGTTTTCCACATCATACCATTTTGTTATATGACAAGCAGGATATAGGCTATGGACATTGGGATCAAGATAAATTTTACATGATATGAGTTTTTTTGAATTAGGGATAAATTAGTGCTCATTTTATAGAATGAAAGTGGGTATAAATTATTGAGTATACAACCATTGAAATAACACTAGGATTATAGTTCAAACATATATGTGAATGTTCAAATAATCATGGGATACCTCCAGAATTTAAGGCATCATGATCAGGTAATTAATGTCATGTCAACATTTATAGTTAGTTATCCTTGAAGTAGGTCAATTAGAGGTGTTTAGACTCGTGTTTTATTATATAATTAGATGTGGAAGGTTATAAAACACCTGAGTAACCTCATATTGAGAATGAAGATTATATTTCAATAATTTTTTGGGACCTTTTGAGTAAAGCCTGAGGTAATCAAACCATGTGCATGGGCAATGAGGGTTCATATAATTTGGTTCGTAATCAGACATGAGAAGCCGTTTTAAGTTATGATAAGTGTTTTCATATTTCATTAGGTATGATATAATTTTGAACACACTGAGTGGGTCAGTCAACTATGGTTAAAATTATTCATTTGGAAATTTCAATAGTATGAAGTGTTGTGGATAAAGATTGGTCCATATGAGAAGAGACTATGGTGGGAAAAACCATGATCCATATAGTTAATTGATCAATTTAACCATAGTTTCTCTAGTTATATGAGTGTGGGTAATCACAATATAATTGATTCTTTAGTGGATTTGACTAGTGGATCATTTTTTGGAAAATTCAGTTCCATGTGTTTGGAGTTGAATAATCGAAGTGCACTTTTTGTTTGAAGATGGAAAATGGTGCATTGATGATGAATGAATGACCTGATTAGGTAATGATTAATGTTTTAATGGTCAAATATAATTCTCAAGGACAATAATTATTAATTTAGGGAGGTCATAAAACCTTGATCCTTTATGAGTTGTGTTTTTAGAGATTTGTTTTTTGAAATTTAGTGGATGATCCATTTAGAGAACTGAGGTTCAGATCAAGGATTAAAGAGTTTTAGAATCCCATGATTATGTTTTTAGACATGTTTTGACATTTAAGAGTCACCTCTAGTGCCTAGGTGAGTCTCAAGAGCATTGGGTTGAATTTCAAAAGTTTTTTAGGGTTTCTTCCCTGGGTGAATGGTTTGTTATACACAATATATGAGAAACTCTAAAGCACCTTTAGCATGAGAATGTATCTAGTTTTGTTTCCAAAGAACATAACTGAGTATCATGGTCATCACGTAGTTGAGGGTTAACCATGTTATATCTCAGAGTAAATTTTTTGAGCTTGGTTGGACCTTGGGTATGTCACATAGTTAGATCATGCTTGCAGACAAATCATGTGAAATGCTATCGACTGAGGGAGCATCAATTTTCATCTTTGGTTCATGGGTTGGTAAATCTTTTGGCACAACCATGAAATAGGGGTGTGTTATATAGGTCCAACCACACAATTTCTACACAGTTCAAAAAACCATGACACCAAATGATGGGATTCATTAAAAATGAAAAATTACTATTTTCCCTCTCATGTTTTAAATGGGAATCCCCATTTTTTATTTTTCTTCCTCATACTCACACTCCATCCAGCTAAACCCCTCTCCCCCATTATGTTCCCCTTTGATTTGGGGGTCCATGGATGAAATTTATTTAGGTTTTTTGTAATATTTCACATATTTTTACCTCAATTATCACTTCCTCTATATTCTTTAATTTTGGTTCCTCCCATTTGGGTTTTGTTTGTGATTTCACTAAACCATGGTGATATTTTATAATTTTTATGGGTCTTTTATGTAACCTAGTGAAAGGATATCCCAAGACAATGTTTTCTTTCCATCACACATCTTTTTGATGAGGTATGGAATAATATTAAATATTTATAATCTTTTTGGGTTAAATTAAATTTAGTTAGAATCTGAATCATTGTTACTTGTTGGGGATTTTTCCCAGTATAGGGTTGAGGGTGTGTTGTGGGCCCTCCAAGTGTGGTTCTTGGGAGTTTGGTGAGCAGGTGATGCTCAATTATTTTATAGGAATTATACTTATTTTATTTAAATATATTATTTGATTATAATTTTTTTAATAATTGGATTCATTTATTATAAATTTTTACAATTAATTATGGATTTTTTTCTTCATGTTAGGGCCTTATGATGAAGGGAAATGACCATTTGACCTTGGATGAGCTCAGGTAAAATTTTTGGGTCTTTATTAAATTAGATATAAATTCATTTAAGGTAAGTGGTCCCTTGAACATACCCATTTTTAATTATCATTTTTATACAGTATGTGGTATGAGGCCACAACACCATTAATGTGTGATTTTAAACTTAATTAAATATTTTATAAAATTTTATGGGTCGAATGGGGTGCTAAGGTATGTGATGGCCCCTTGACACTAGTGATGACTTTCCCATATATGGATGGTGGTTTAAAATAAAAAATAAATTTTGAAATGAATGGAACTTGGTGGGGAAATTGATTAAATATAATGGAATGGGATGAGTGAGAGAACATTGATATAGGTGTTCAAGTGTTTTCATTAGGTGGTAAGGTATGATGGAATTGAGATGTTTAACCTTGGATGAAACCTTTGACCCAAGGATAAAGTAGGCGAGACATGTGAGTAAGTTTAGGTAGTGATATGGTTGGGGATACATAAACAAATGTCTTAATATTGGTTATTGGATTAGATGACATTATAGGAGATGATTTAAGGGGTTTATTTACAATTTCAGTGTGAGATATGTCCAAGGTAACCCCATTTATTACCCTAGTAATTTTTTGTCCTTTGAGAAGTGTTTTGTAGGATAACTAGGCTATCACACCAGGTGGAACCTTTAAAACCAAGTGCTTCCAGTTCTAGACCTGAACTTGTTTTCTAAAATAAAAAACTAGAAATTTAAGTGATAAATGGAATGGTAACCACTTTTTAAGTGGTCCTAATTTAATTGATATGGTTAAATTTGTAATATTAATGTGACCCCAAGGAGAATAGGCTCTGGGGTGTTTTGTTTCATGTGATTATGGGTTTTGGTTCCCAGGGCGGCATATGACACTCAGGTAATGGAGGCATTATATTGGGTTTTGGGTAAGAGATGTGACCCCTAATGTATATAATGGATTCATGGGTAAGGGTTGAGACCCCCCATATAGACCGAGATTCCTTAGATCCATTAGGTGGGGGATATTACTACTATATATATTTGGATACAATGGTCTTCTCAAATTGGGAGTCAGTTTTTGTGCCTGTATACCATTTGGGTCAGTCCTCACGTGTTTATATTCTATATACCTGGGTGGGTTAGCCCTTGTGTGTTTATCACCTGTGTATTAGGTGGGTTAGCCCCTTGGGGTTTATATCTTATATATCAAGGTTATTTATACCCGAGTGATTATATTGGTTGGAATGAATACATGACGTGCTCAGAGATGCCCCAACATTGATTGAAGAATGTTTTGATCAATGGAAGTTCCATGGTAAAACCCGAGGATCAAAAATGGTTATTTTATTATTATTATATAGTTTATTTTTTATTATGATCATATCACATGTATACATGTCATTAACAAGTATGTTATGGAACCACATTACTTGTTCTCTATTGAGTTGTACTCACACCATGCTCAGGAAGCCATGAAACTTGGATGCCTGATCATTCATCACATATTACAAGTTTAGGTTTTCTAGAGGCATAGAGTGACTTGATCAAGTGGGGTTACTCAGATGTGTTTGGAGATTGGTATGGGGTGTGGATTAGGGATGTAGTTTAGTCTCCCTTTTTTATTCTTGTTTTTTTATTTTTTATATATATTTGGTCTGGTGGGTGGCTGATGAGTTTTTATGATGGCTTACCTGTTGTATTTTATTTTTTATTAATGGATATGTACATTTCTTATGGATACTATGATGTTTATTTATATGACAAATGTTGTTGGGTTATTTTAACCTTGATTGGGAACTCTGATATGGGAGTATAGTCTGCCCATGATACTACTCTAGACCCTCGCTACTAGCTAGAAGCCTCTATAATTTATGGAGTCATTACTGGGGTCTAGTATTTCTTGATCCGTTTACTATACAAAGTGACCTAGGATAGGAAATGAAAATACCAACCATGGTATCCACCTTGAAATGTTAGAACAAAAATCCCCAAGACCCATCTTAATTAACCCATCTATTTCATTCAAATCGATGGAAATACAAGAATAATTTAAGGTAAAAACACACCTTAAAGAAAAAACACAACTCCTAGTGCATTCATCCTCCCATGATCCCCTCAAGTCAAGTATAATGAAATCCCCATCATATTAGGATGATTACACCATGTATCAATGGAATCATTACCAAATACATAGATTAAAACAACTAAAACTAGTGTAAAATTATGGATAAGGATGAGTGGGTTGATAAAAGAGAGAAACTAACCTCAACATGTAGATAAATTTCACCTGAGCCACTAAAAACTATGAGGTTATTAGAGATAAGATAAGGGGAAGAGGTGAATGGCCTCCCTCTATTTATAAACCTTAAAAACGTTGAACTCCAAAGTGGGTATTAAATTAAAAATCATTAAAGACCAGTCCACACATTATTTTAAAAAAATTAGACAGTGGGCCCATTACATCATGCCCCATTAGGTTCATGATTCAATGCCTATGTCAGAAAACCCTTCTAGATTGGTCCTTCAAGCCACAAGATGAAAAAACTCTCCTATTTAGAACCAAAATCTTACCCAGGTTCATGTTGTGGTGTGACCCTACCTTTCACGACACAACCACCCTAGGAAACTAGGGCTTCATAGTACAATCCTCAACCAATGTAGCGTTTTATCCCTTGATCAACACCCCCATTATGAAATAATACCTATTGGGGGGGGTGTTCCATGGATAACCTAGAATTTAATTATATGAAAATATAAATAATTATTAAGTGAGAACCACCAAGATACAGTTACTTGGATGTGGTTTAATCCTCATGAAACCACAAAAAATCATTCCTATAGAGCACTGTGAGACCATGATTCAATTTTTCTATGGCGTAACCATCACCTTGTACACTAAATTTGATCTTAGACATGCACTCCATGATGAAAAACCTGAAGGTTGTAGTATGATACTTCCTAAATTCTGGATTTTATTAATCTCACATAGAGGGATAACCAAGTGATCCCTATCTATCATTATGAAACCATCTTCTATCCTTTAAATTTTAATCCCATGTGACCTTGGTTGTAGCATGATTTTTCTTCTATGGTATAAATATACACCAGGGTCACCCACCCTACTCAAATACTCACCCAATCACCAAAGACACTGATAAACCTTAGTACACATCCCAAGACACCTTTGATAGATTTTATAACTTTCATAATCTTAACCAGAGTCCCAATTGTCAAAATATTCCCTCCATCAGGACCAATAATTTAAATTAACCCTATTTTAACCAACCTATATCAAAATGGTTTATTACAATATATTCACCATAATGCTTCAATTACCTAATAATTCCTCTTGTGAGTCCTTTATGAACAATCTAGGACACTAAGACTTGATACATGACCTAAATTCTGAAGGAATCTATGGTTTAATGGTAGTGTAAAAAATATTCAATTTAAATTTTTGGGTTCTGATACATGTTAAAAACATTTATTTTAAAAACCCTTTCCTATATTTCTCATTGTAACACATTCAATTCAATTAATTCATAAAGAAAAAAATCAAACAAAACTGTAAATTGTATCTTGTTCATTGGAAATCATCAAGTTGATTCACTCACCATCTATGTGTTGTGGCTCAAAGGTGCCAATATAGGCATCCTATAGATCATCCACAAGTTAAAATACCTCATAGAATATCAATATTTTATTTTGGGGCTCTATCATGAGAAATTAAATAGCTTTATGGTATCATTCCTATTACACGAAGAACACATAATTGATTGAGAAGACATGATCGATCCAACCTTGTTCTTTGTAATGCCCCGACCTCAGTTACCTAGAATCAATGCATTATTACATAACATTAGAATGATAAAAGGAATCATGTCCCGAAAGACCGATCAGTTTAACAGCCTTGGAAGTACTAGATACATACATAAGTTTTACATTACATCATGAAATAAGAAAACAACATTGTGTCCCCTTTGAACACTCTTATATCCCTTATCCTATTCTTGAAGGTTAATCATAATATACTTCTTTGCATCCTGGGAAAAATAAAATATAAGAAAGGGGTGAGCTTAGATGCTCATTAAGGATGACAATATAGTGGAAACTGTCATAAATAAGAATAAACATTTAAGGTAATTTATAAGACTAGAACACAATCCTTTTAAACATAAACTTCAGCATAGTATGGTGAAGGTAAATCAAATAATGCCATTTACTTATTCACATGGATATTCTAATAGTATAACAATCACATGTAATATCAATATCCAATTTCATAATGATAGAATGCATAATTTCAGACTTCATAACCACATAGTAAAGGCCTTGTGCCAAGACTACAAATAAGATTTTGTCAAGGCCTTGTGCCAAGACACTAGTTTGTCTCATGAGACCTACCGATGCATCGAGGAGCTATAGCAGGCTCCAACCATAACTTACCAAGTACAATGCATTCCTCATATTAAAAGGTTTAAACATAACATAAATATTCATATTAAAACTATCATAATAAATTTCAATACTTTATCCATAAACCGTGAATGGTATAAAAATATCACATCCAAAGTCAAAAATATCACAAAAACTTCAATATAGTATAAAATATTTGTATAATAATAAATCAACCTCGATCAAGAAAAATATCCCATAAATGAATTTGACATAGTTGAAAATGATCAGTAAAAATCTTTGAGATAAATATCCCTTTTTCATGAAAACATCTAAAAGTCTCACTATTTATCAAGAAGCAGTTTAAAATAGATTTTTAAATCAAAGTGTCCCATAATAATTTGAAACTTTTAAAAGGAATTTAAATTTTAAAACATTAATGTCTATATAAATAAAACCTTAAAACCATTTTTAAAACACGTACATTAATGAGAAATATTTAGAAGAATAAATTTTTAAAAAATTTAAAATGATATTTTAGTTAGAGTTCCTAACCAAATGAGAGATGCTTGAATAAAAATAATTGAGGTAATAAAAACTTTATAATATCATGAGAATAAAGGGATTAATGATATACTATGTCAAAGTACAGTATATACACCAAATAAAAGTGAATTGGCATATAACAACAAATAATTCTCAATGGAATGTAAGTTGAGATGAATTCCTTTATAAAGACCGTATCCTTAGGTTAAGGATAAATCAATGACATAATTATGTGTGACAAATATAAATACACTCAATATGATTAGATATTCAGTGTAAATAAATTATAGGAAATTCATTCATATTCTTGTAAAAAAAACACCAATGACTTGGATGTTTAACTCAATGAATAGAAATTGAGTTAAAATTACTCTTATCAAGTTTATATCGATGACTTGAGAATTTATAAATGGAGTGATTATATGTATAAAAAGTATATCCATACAAAGGGGAGTGAAAATTACTACATAAGTAGATAAATAGTTATTACACACATAATCTTGGAGTAAAGTAATCTATGAAGTTTGTGTAAAACCGAATGAGTGGAAATTGAAATTTTAAATTCCCTTACCGATTTGGTAACTTATGAAACATACACCCAATAAAAGAAGGATAATCTAATTATTATGTAAATACCCATAAATTAAAGTATATTATGCAAAAAATACAATCATGGTCAGTACATACACCACACAAAAGGTAATTGTGGAAAATATAGCATGAATCTCACGGGAATAAAAGTGATATGAAAACCCCTTACCACATTGTAATCAATCGAGTCATATGATCAAAAGTTAATAACCACTAAATAAATCACATAATACCATGAATATAAATAGAATAATGATAATATATATCAAATGGTAGTACACAATTCACCACATGCAATAAATAAGTGGCGAACAATAGAGATCTCACAGAATTAAAAGTGAGATAAAAAACCCATTACCTTGTACTTTTCCTTTGTATAGGGTAGGTTAACCTCCTTTATAATGGTGAAATAATTTTTATTAAATTATACAAGAACCAAATTGATTCACGCTCAAATTTACCCAAGAGATGAAGGTAGAACGGTCCTTGTAGTTTATCTTGGGTTGTCGAATCCTCAGAGACCTAAGAAGAAACCTATAGACATGTACATTCTATGGACTGTTTTTGGCTATGAAGTGGCCAACTTGGGTTGATTTTATATGGGTTTAAGTTAACTCAAAGACAATGAAGTTAATTCAATTTTAAAGTATGATTTGATCCTAGGTTATCACTTGGTGAGGATTAGATGCATTTCCTTTTCAACTATTTCAATTTCTTATATTTGAGATGAGTTCATTTAAGAAGATCAAAAAACAAAAATCATCACTCACTAGTTTAATGCCTACAAACCCTAATAATAATCACCTATATACTTTAAGGATCAAATATTCAATCACTCCAAGGTAAAGGTTCGTATTAGCACTTGAAGTGTGTGGCCTTAAAATTCAATAAGGATGAAGAAGTTTTAAAATCATCAAATAAAAATCTCATTTTAAAAAAGTGATTAGAGATTAAGGTAGTGATACATAAAATCCAATCTATCCCCTTTAGACTCCCTTGGATCATCCCATAAGTGGGTTATCCTCCATTGATCCTATGGTTTCAATTGAAGTGGAAATTAGACTCATGAGGGAGGAATTGGAGAAGTAAAAAAAACAATGAAATAACAATCACTCCACCGTTGTGTGATAATCTCACAAGGTTTTGTATGAAAAAGTTCAAAAATTGAGGAAACAGTATCAAAGTGATAAGAATAAGAATAAAAAAAGAGAATATGAAGAAATTTTATAAATAAGCTAAGGTAATTCAAGGAACCTACAATTGGGGGAATGCGATTACAACATCAAATTGGCAACATAACATTAAGATGAAACAAAGCTCAATAGATAATAAAATCCTCCACCAACACTATCATAAATAGGAATTTTGGGAGCCTTGGGTAGAGCCTCCAATAGTACAAAGTATCCCAATTGATTATGATAGGCCTAGGGTGGTGGAAATCTTGTGGAACTTGGACTTTTCCACTCTTGACCCGAGGTGGCAGCCATCTTGCAACCACCGAACAGACGCATCGAAAGGACCTTCTAGATTGTCGAATTACAGTGGACCATAGAAGAAGAAAATATATCTTCGGATTTCTCATAATCTCCTGTAAAATTTGGTCCCATTTGGTGTTTTTAATCGGGAGTTATGTCCGATTTGGTGGGATAATATTCTGGGCCGCATATTCTGGCCCAAATTTTGATATTCTATTTGGGCCACCTTAATTGCCATCCTGGAGGCCGAATTAGCACTGGATCCCGAAAAATTATTTGTTCCTCTATATGTCTTCTATAATCCCACTAAATTTGGGCTTCATTGGGTTTGTATTGGGGGTCCCACATTCTCATCAGTGGGCTGGTGTCCAATCTGCCTTCTCCAGAATTCTTTCCTATCATCACCAAATATATCCATCATCCTTTATGAATACTCCATTGACCCCTAAATGAAAAATGTTCATATTTAAGTGTATATACAATTCCAAAAATATAAAATTAAAATATGTATAATTAAAATCCTTAAAATCATATGAATCATTGGGCCTAAATTGGTGTACATTAGGCATGAAGTGCACAAATGATAAGAATGGATGTTTAAAATTAAAATCCACTAACTCATACCCATAAGATCAAAAATGAACATTTAATACCATTAAAATGTAATTAAAAAATGTATTTTTATTGTCTAATCACACCCCCAACTTGATATTTTCTAGTCCCGAGCAACATGTATCTCAATAATATGAAATTTGAATTCCCTTTTCCAAAAATAGTTTAATACACAATGATCACCAAAAACCCTTATACAAAACAATCATGAAACCCATAAAAATATTTTAATACAAGATAGTTTCATAAGAAAATCCTAATCCCAAGTCCATTCCTTGGTTCAAAGTCATCTCCATATTTCATCCAATACCAATTAAGAGTGATGATGTGTTGTGCATCACATTAGACATGGGGGTTCATCTTTATTCAAGAGGGAAATGATGGAAGCGCTAGGTGGAATCAAATTTCAATATTAAGATGAGTATTCAATTTTTTTTATTGTATTTTATTTTTTTTATTTTTTTTATTGTTTTTTTTTGTTTTTTCTATTTTTCCATGGTAATTGAAATTACACTCAAAAGAGTCAACCCCTGTAGTGAGACTTTGCCGATGACTCCCAGGCTCAAAGACCTTAGGGAACCAAGTGAAACCCACATACTCGGGAATCATCTCAAGTTAACTCAATAAAAAACAAAATCAAATTACCAAAAATAGAGATAAAATTACTAACTCTGGGCCATAAAACTATGGAGTCACGATCCCCAAGTGCCGAAAGCCACACATTAGTTCATTTCATTGCTCTACGCACAAATTTATTGTTTTTTTAATTTTTTTATTGAATATTCATATTAAAACTAAAATGATTACTAAACCTTTGATATTTATTTGGGGGACCCCATGAACTCAAAATAATACCCCACTATCCAAAGGACGTGCATTGTGATCTTTTTTTTATTTGGATGAAAATATAAACGATGAAATATCACATTGGACAACCACACTTTCCAAAATCAATGCTCATTAAATTATACAAGGATTAAAATCAGAATCGGGTCATGCTAAATTATTTGATATTCAGTTTCAAAGTGTGTAATGTGTATTACCATGTTCAAAGTTAAAGTAATTTTTCCTTCCATTTACACACACATTTTTTTCTTCAAATCATTCATTTTTTTTACACGAAAGCATTTTTTATTTTATATCCCCCCAAATTAAAATAACATTGTCCTCAATGTTTAAAGAAAAGAAAATTTAGAAGGGGGTATAGGTAGAGAATGAGAGTTCAAAAATGAAATTGGAAATGAGGATCATGGAATGAAGTCACCTGGTGGTTGAAGTTGAAATTCTTGTTGCTCCCTTTTAATCCCTTGATCTTGATGTCACTCTGAGAATTCCCTAGTGAAAAAAACAAGCAAAAAAAACAAAAAAAACTATATATATATATATATATTTATATAATAAATAAAGTAAAATATAAGTATATATATAAAAATTATAGAATAAGGAAGCAAAAAAAGCCGTAGGTTAGTGGAAAGGGCGTTCCCCTGTCTCCCTTCGGTCCTGGGTTCGATTTACTGCATCTTTGTCAGTTGTGACAGGGTTTGACCCACGACATATGACATGTCCTTTTTTTATTAATATATTATTATTATTTTTATTTATTTTTATTTCAACCTACAAACACATAAAAATAAAACGAACTGATGATACATTGTCTTATTTTTAAATTTCTGGGTAAGGTATTACTCAAGGATCACACCACGTGAAAAAGATAAATATAGTGCTCCCCTTTCATAGCCATCCATACTCATAATAGAAGAACATGTAAACAATCTATTTTTTTAATATCAAAATTATTAATTAATCCTATTTGAAAAAATAAAGATGATTCAAAAAATAATGGAAACATGAAAACCACAGGTTTCCTCCTGTGAAGCGCTTTTGTTTAAGGTCGTTAGCCCGACATGGATCCTAAATCTATCAATTTTTTCCGGGTTCATATGTTGGCTCAGTTAACTCAACCACTATTTCCTATTTATTGAATGATTCAATGAATGGTTTTAACCTATGACCATTGACATTGAAAATGTGACCACTAGTGGGATCTTGAATCTCTACTGCCCCATGGGGGTACACATGATGCACTATGAAAGGACCTGACCATCTAGAACTTAACTTTCATGGGTGTAAATGAAGTTTTGAACTATAAAAGAGCACAAAGTTTCCCGGTTTAAAATGTTTGACTTTGATATTCCTATATTGGTAGGCTTGAACTCTAGCTTTATTGATCCGTGAATTTACATAAGCCTCCATCCTTAGTTCCTCAAGTTCATTGAGATATAATTTTCTTTTTGTTCTAGCCAATGATAGGTCATAATTTATTTTCTTAATTGCCCAAAAAGCCTTATGCTCAATTTCAATAGGTAAATGACATGCTTTTCCATAAACCGACCTATATGGTGACATTCCAAAGAGCATACAAGAGTTTCTCGGACCAATCTTTCCTAGAAGGATTGACAGTTTTTTCAAGAATATTCTTAATCTACCTATTTTCTAACTCAGCTGAACCATTGGTTTGAGGATGGTACACAGTGGAAAACTTGTGATAAATACCATACTTAGACATGAGTGAAGAGAACGGAAGGTTGCAGAAATAGGTTCCTCAGTCACTGATTATATCCCTATGAATTCCAAATCGAGAAAATATGTGCTCTTTCAGAAATCGGATCACAACATGATGATCATTAGACTTGGTGGGAATGGATTCAACCCATTTTGAGACATAATCAACAGCTAAGAGGATTTAGAGGTATCCCCTAGAGTTTGGGAAGGGACCCATGAAATAGATTCCCCATTAGTCAAAGATTTCAATCAATAAGATGAGAGTGAGTGACATTTGATTCCTTTTTGTGATTGACCCTACTTGTTGACACTTAGGAAAAATTTGACAAAATGTTTAGGAGTCCCTTGAGAGGGTGGTCCAGAAGATACCACACTGAAGAATCTTAGAAGATGTTTTCTTAGAGGAAAAGTGACCTCCACATGCCTCACTATGACAGAATTTAAGGATGGACTCTTGTTCAGATTCTAGGACACACCTCCTAATGACTTGGTCAGGGAAGAACTTATAGAGGTATGGATCATCAAATACATAGTTTCTAACATCAGAAAGGAATTTCCTTCGAGCTTGAGTCCCTAAGAATTTTGGAATGACTCCTGTAACTAAGAAATTTTCTATGTCGGCATACCAAGGGTAGTCACTCACAAAGTATAGGTGTTCATCAGGAAATGCATCAGACACAGAAAGGTGATTTTAGTTGTCTTTTAATTCCATCATAGAGAGATGATCAGCTAAAACATTTTCAATGCCATTTTTATCCTTGATTGTGAGGTCAAATTATTGTAAAATAAGGACCCACCTAATTAGTCTATCCTTAGCATCTTGTTTTTGGAAGAGGTATTTTAGTGCATAATGGTCAGTGAACACAGTGATGGGGGATCCTAAGAGGTAGGACCTAAACTTCTCTAAGGAAAACACAATAAAAAGTAACTCCTTTTCAGTAGTGGTGTAGTTGATTTGGGCATCATTTAAGGATTTTATTGCATAAGCAATGACATAAGGAGTTTTATCACAACGTTGTCCTAACACAGCTCCTACAACAAAGTCACTGGCATCACACATAAGTTTGAAAGGGAGGTTCCAATTTGGAGATTTCATAATGGGAGGAGAGGTGAGAGAGGATTTGAGGGTTGATAATGAACCCTCACAGCTTTCTGTCCAAATAGATGGAGCATCCTTTACTAGGTAGCACAAAGGGGATGAGATATTGAACTAAAGTCCTTGATAAATCTTCTATAGAAACCAGCATGTCCTAAGAAAGACCTCACTTCCTTGACAGTTTTGGGTGATGTAAGGTGACGAATGATGTCAAACTTGGATTTATCAACTTCAATTTCCTTACCTGAGACTAGATGGTCTAGAACTACTCCCTCTTTAACCATGAAATGGAATTTTTTCCAATTTAGGACCAGATTATTTTCTTCACATATTGACAAGACTCTCTCCACATTCCTTAGACATCCCTCAAATGTTTCCCCAAACACAGAGAAGTCATCCATGAAGACCTCAAGAAAATCCCCTACCATGTCTGAGAATATTCCCATCATGCACCACTGGAAGGTTCCAGGGGCATTGCATAACTCAAAGGGAATGCGTTTGAAAGAAAAGGTGTTGAATGGACATGTGAATGTAGTCTTCCCTTGATCCTCTAGGGAGACCTCAATTTGATTATATCCTGAGTACCCATCTAAGAAACAGTATAAGTAATGACCTGCCACTCTCTCAAGGACTTGGTCAATGAATGGTAAGGGGAAATGGTCCTTCTTGGTGAATGATTTTATCTTCCTATATTCAATGCAAATCCTCTATCCACTACTCACCCTAGTAGGAAGAATATCTCCATTTTTATTGGTTATCACTGTGATTCCTTCCTTCTTGGGACCCACTTGGATTGGGCTGACCCACTCACTCTCAGCTATGGGATATATGATACCAGCTTTTAACAATTTCTCAGTACTTCCATGAGATTAGGATTGAGTCGCTGTTGAGGTTGACGACATGGCTTTGAATTAGATTCCAGAACAATCCCATGAGTCTTGATAAGTGGGCTAATACTAGGAATATCAGACAGTGTTCGACCAATGGTTTTCTTATATTTCCTAAGGACATATAGAATCATCCTCTCATGACTGGATTAAAGTGAATAAGAAATGACAATAGGATGTGTTTGATTGTCCCCTAGGAAGGAATACTTGAGTGCAGTGGGAAGTTCCTTCAATTCAAGATCAGGTTGGTTCATAATTTCAGTAGAATTTTGGGACATTGGATCAATTTCAATTTATTTTTTTAGAGTTTCAGATAGGATTTATTCCCCACATATAGAAGTTTCAACTAAAAGATTTGTTTGATCAGATTTAGGGAAGGAAGTTTGATTGGTCTCCATGAATGTTGTTTTCTGAATGGTTTCACTGATTATTGGGCCTAAGACTTCATCATAAGAGTAATTTGAAAATGATTCAATCCAATGAGATAAATTTACTTCATGTGAACAAAGGAAATCAATCTCATCCTGACTTAAACATCCATCAAATATTCCTTGATGTTTTATGGATTCATTATCAATGCTTCCTATCACGTTTACTTCATGAATGTACTCATCATCCCCTATTTGCGATCTTTCATTATAGACGTTCAAGTCTAGACTCATGTTTCCAAAGGTGATGGTCATGTTCCCATTTCGGACTCGGATAACAGAGTTGATTGTTGCAAGGAAAGGATGACCAAAGTTGATCGGGGTTCATTCCATATTTCCTATGTTTGGATGGTTGTCAAGGACAATGAAGTCAGTAAGGTAGATGAAGTTTTCAACCTTTACCAGAATGTCCTTTAAAATCCCCTTTGGAACCCTAATGCTACAATCATCAAGTCGAAGTGTGACAGATGTGGGTTGGAGATCTTCTAGGCCTAACTAGAAGTACACAACATATGGGATGAGATTGACACTAGAACCTAGGTCACACAAGGCCTTGAAAACATTGCTCTCTCCTAGTTCAACATTAATGTAAGGGAAACCAGGGTCTTTCAACTTAGGAGGAATGGTCCCTTGAATGGTTGTACTCACATCAGCAGCCAAAAGGACTTGGTTTTTATGTGAAAATTTTCTTTTAAAAGTTCACAAGTATTTAATGTACTTTGAGTAGGCAGGTATGGTTTGGATGGCATTGATAAGGGGAATGTTCAACTTGACTTGTGAGAAGATTTCCCTCAATTTTTCACTCAATTCAGGCTTGGTTTTCCCCCTCATGCATTGAGGAAATGGTGCAGGTTGTGGGGTTGTTTGTTGAAGAGTTGTTTCTTTCACATTGTTATCAGTTTACTCAGTTTGATCTTGCGGTTCATTTGAATTTTCATTAGATTTTTGGATCTTCACATGGTTTCTAAATTATTTTTTCATGTTTCTCAATTTATTTCCCACTTCTTAAAATAGTCATAGCCTTTAGTTTAAGGTAATAGACTTTCGAGTTCATCCTTTCCATTTGTTTGCACAATTGTTCTAGTAGGCTTTGTGGAATAGTTTGGGTTGGTGCTTGAGAAGATTGGTTTATCCCAGGGAAATATTTTGGAGGTGGGATGGTTTTTTAAAAATGGACCTGTGGATATTGGTATTGGATAGGTTGGGTTTGGAACTAGTTATGGGTTTTGTAGTTCTGATGGGGGTAAGAATTTTGTCCCTGTGGTTGACTAGGTTGTTGGTTATCTTTCCAGCGGAAGCCTGGGTGGTCATTATACCTTGGGTTGAAGTTGTTTTGGTATTGAGGATTTTTAAAGTTCAAGGCATTTAATTCCGCTTGGGGTCCTCCTAAAAGAACATACTTGATAGATGGAATGGTTGGGTAGTTTTCTGTCTTATGGTCATGTTTGTCACAAATTGTGCAAACAAGGTCAACAGTTTGGATTTCAAGGAATTTCCTAAGGTCTATCTCTTCAACCTTCCTAGAGAGTGCTATGAGTTTATCCCTAATGATTTAATCTTCTCTATGTGTATTAATTCCAGTAGTTCTTTGTGGCTTTTCAGAATAAGGTGAAGTTCCCCATGTTTGGTTTTGTTCAGCAAGACTTTATAGATACTCGTAAGCATTATTTGGGGCTTTGTTTTTAAAGGTTCCATTACACATCATGTCAATGAATTGTTTGTTCCCCAGACCCAACCCTTCATAGAAAATTCTCACTTGTTTTGGAATAGAAAAACCATGGTGTGGAACCATATTTAGAGTGTCTTTGAACCTCTCCCATGTTTCATAAAATGACTCTCCCTCTTTTTCAAAAAAGTTTTGGATGCTCTTTTTAAGTGCAACTATTTTGTGGTGGGGAAAGTATTTTTTGTATAATTCTCTTTGTAATTGTTCCCAAGAGTTTATTAATGATGGTCTCAAATTTTTTAGCCAATTTTTTGATAAATCCTTTAAAAAAAAGGAAATAGACTCATATTAGTAGATTCTAGTTGATGTGGGGGACACATGGTTTCTACAATGTCATTGAACTCTTTAATGTGAAGGTGGGGCATCTCGGACTCCATTAATGGAATGTGGGAGGGTGGTTTAGGACATGGGGTTTAAAGATGTAGTTGGAATCTACTAGGTAGTTGTGTCTAATTCATGAGGGGTCATTGGTCCAGGCAGGTGTGAGGTAGTCATTCATGGTTTGATCGATTGCATTCCCCAAGTTTGGGGCTGCCTCATTTGGGTTTCCATTTTGGTTCCCACCCGGGTTTATGAGTTGGTTTCTTTGAAGAGATTACATTGAAATAGGATCAATTTTTGAATCTAGAGTATTAGGAAGATTAGGATCTAATGGAAACAATTCCCTAGGTTCACTTGACTCCTCAACCCTAGGACTTTCCACCCTAACTAGATGGTTTGATTGATCATGGGTGTAGGCGGACGTGCACCAAAAGAAAAAAAATGAGAAAGGGAAAAGATAAGAGATCTTAGGTGAGAATAGAATAAATGTGGGAGAATAGAATGGGTGTTGAGATGACTTACTTGGGTCCCCGGAAATGGAACCAAAATTTGATTCACGCTCAAATTTACCCAAGAGATGAAGGTAGAACGGTCCTTGTAGTTTATCTTGGGTTGTCGAATCCTTAGAGAATTAAGAAGAAACCTATAGACACGTAAATTCTATGTACTATTTTTGGATATGAAGTGGACAACTTGGGTTGAATTTATATGGGTTTAATTGTACTCTAAGACAATAAAGTTAATTCAATTTTTAAGTATGATTTGATCCTAGTTTATCACTTGGGGTGGATTGGATGCATTCCCTTTTCAACTATTTCGATTTCTTATATTTGAGATGAGTTAATTTAAGAATATCAAACAAAATCATCAATCACTGGTTTAATGCTTACACACCCTAATACTAATCACATATACACTTTAAGGATCAAATCTTTGAGCACTCCAAGGTAAAGTTTTGTATTAACACTTGAAGTGTGTGACCTTAAAATTCAATAAGGATGAAGAAGTTTTAAAATCATCAAATAAAAATATCATTTTGAAAAAGTGATTAGAGATTAAGGTAGTGATAAATAAAATCCAATACACACCCTTTATAATCCCTTGGATCAACCCATAAGTAGGTTATCCCTCCATTGATCCTATGGTTTCAATAGAAGTGGAAAGTAGACTCATGAGGGAGGAATTGGAGAAGTAAAAAAAACAATGAAATAACAATCACTCCACTGTTGTGTGATAATCTCACAAGGTTTGGTATGAAAAAGTTCACACCATAAGGAAATTTTATAAAAGTGATATGAAGAAGAATAGAAAAATAGAACATGAAGAACTTTTATAAATAATCTAAGGTAATTCAAGGAACTTACAATTGAGGGAATGCGATCACAACATCAAATTGGCAGAATACCATTAAGATGAAACAAAGCTCAAAAGATGATAAAATACTCCACCACCATTTCCTTAAATAGGAATTTTGGGAGCCTTGGGTCTAGCCTAAAATAGTACAAAGCATCTAACTTGATTATGGTAGGCCTAGGGTGGTGGAAATCTTGTGGAACTTGGACTTTTCTACTCTTGACCCAAGGTGGCATCCAGCTTGAAACCACCAAACAGATGCATCGAAAGGGCCTTCTATATGGACGAATTATAGTGGTACATAGAAGAAGAAAATGTATTTCCTGATATCTCCTAACCTCCTGTAAAATGTGGTCCCATTTTTAGTTGTTAATCTAGAGTTATGTCCTATTTGGTGGGATAATATTCTGGGCCGCAGATTCTGGACCTGATTTTGATATTCTAATTGGTCCGCCTTAATTTCCATCATGGAGGACAAATTATCACTGGGTCCTGAAAATTTATTTGTTACTATATATTTATTCTATAATCCCACTAAATTTTGGATTCATTTTGTTTGTATTGTGGGTTCCACATTCTCATCAGTGGGCTGGTGTCCAATCTTCCTTCTCTATAATTCTTTCCTTTCATCGCCAAATTTCTCCATCATCCTTTCTGAATACTCCATTGATCCCTGAATTAAAAATGTTCATATTTAAGTGTATATACAGTTAACAAAATATCAAATTAAAATATGGATAATTACAATCCTAAAAATTATATGAATCATTGGGCCTAAATTGGTGTACATTAGACATGAAGTGCACAAATGATAAGAATGGATGTTTAAAATTAAAATACACTAACTCAGGCCCATAAGATAAAAAATGAACATTTAATACCATTAAAATGTAATTAAAATATGTATTTTTATTTTCTAATCACAAATACATAAATATGATATCATATATGATCATCTAATATTGATTTGTTGATGATATTTGAGTTGTATCATTGTTTTGGTTGTTAACTGATTCATTTTCCTTTATATGTTTTGTTATGTAAGTCATGTTTATTATGTATAGGATGTATTTTATTAATATCCATAATGATATTAAGTTCTTAAACGTTTTTTTAATCATAAAATGAAAATTATTCTTGAATGATTACTATGGGGAGTGAATCTTATCGCGTTCATGGAGACGGTAATCCGTATGTACGCACGAGCGACAATATCATTATATTGATGGTGAAATATTATGTAATTGGATGGTATATAATATATACAAAATAATTAACATGTTATATTTATTATTTACATCAGTTATACTCATTATTATATCCATCCAAATAATGAAGTGTTTGAATAACAAATTACACTATGACGTGGAGACGGTAAACTGTACGTACGCACGTATGGTGACTTTGTCATTTATAGCATGGGTAGAATAAATAATATGGTTGTACCATATTTATAATAACATCACAGTATTTATAACGTACTGGATTTATTATTTTGGTACGGAAACAAAAAATAAATAGGAAGTGGAAGAAGAAAAGAACTTGAAAGAGGGTGGTGAAATTATTACCTCTTCTTTGGGTGTTTCCTTTTGAGTTGATCAAAAGGGATCCTTAGGTTGGATTTATGATCAAATTAAGGACTATAGGTTTATTTTAGGGAATTTGGGAGGATATTTTTTCTGGGGTTGGCCGAGACAAATGGATTTGGAGCTGTGATTTTGAGAGAAGCGAAGTGCCCTTTTATAAGAGGGTGAGGGGCACTTTAGGAAAAGATTGAAATATTATTTTATAATAAAATCATTTTCAGTTTATAATGGCTCAAAAATGATTTATTTCTTGGTTAAGGAAGGTATGGGTCAAAAACATCTCAACCCATAGGTTTTAGACAGGTTTAGGTCACCATATTAACCTTATCTTTTAGATTTAACTTTTAGTTAAATAGTTTGATATTTACCATGTCTCTTTGTATTTTTATATTATATGGTTAATAAACTTACTATAACAAGACAATAGAACCCCAAGCGTTTAATTATTAATATATATAACTTTATCTAAGTCCTTTGGCTGATCCTTGTATTTTTAAGAATATTATATCAATTAATAATATCGTATTTGTTTTAAAAACTCAATTATGTCAATTTTGACACTATTTAGTATTTGATTGTTTTGAAAGCCATAAAAACTTTATAACTTAAAAAAAATTTATTTAATCAACCCTAACATGTAATACTAACCTATAAAATTAGTGTAATTCATCATAAGTCTAACTTTATATTTATTTGGATATTTATAATATCAATTATTTTAATATTTCATTAATAAGGTAATTACTGCATCATCATTGTGTCATAAATAAATTAAATTATTTAATGTCTAAAAATTAAAAATAAAATACCATTATGTATGAAATATTTTTTTCTTTCTAATGAATATTAATAGTCAAATTTATCTTATGTGTAAATCTATATTAAAAATGGTTTAGTTATTAAAAATTGAATTTAACACTATTAACTCTTCTTTAAATAAAATAATAATAAATGTCCTAATATAATCCTAGTGGACCAAAGAGGATAATATTTTATTCATAAGGTTATTTTTGGTCTAATTACACTTATACAATAGAATTAGGACATTTATTATGGCAATTATAATATCATTTTTACCCTTAATTACCCTATTTACTTTTAACCGTGGTAAATAAAAGTCAAAAGATACTATTCAAAAAAATTATTTTCATCTTATTGTACCAAATTTTTATTATGGATGTTAACCATGTCTCTGAGATTTTTAAAATTCAACTCACAAAAGTGGTAAAATTAAGTTTTTTGTAATTTTTCAAATGCTCCTAGAAGGTGGGTAAAAGATGGTAAAAAGCTCAATAAAATTATATATATATACAATTATTATAAAATGACTCCAATAAATTAAATTGAACATATATAGGTATTATTTATCTATTTTTAATTAAAAAAATTAAATAAATAATTATTTAAATAAAAACCCGTTTTTAAATAATAATGTAGTGTTTTTCACTATTCATAAAAAATTGAATGTTTTCAGAAAAATAACAACAAATCACCCTAAGATAATTTTTATATTATGAATTCAAAAATGAATTCTATTTTACCAAATTAAAAACATAGAATTTGCATTAATTAATTTAAAATTAATTCTTGTTGTCAAAACCAAAAATCTGGTTTTTAAAAAGTAAAAACTATCAAAAAATTGACATGTGTTTTTGTCAAATTTAAATGTGAAATTACTTATAATGACATAAATTGTATTAAATGATAAAAATATAATCTAATTATACTTTCAAACCATTAAAATTCATAATTTAACACTATAATTTATTTCCATTAAAAAAGTGGTTTTTAATTAAAATTTAGTATATTTCAGTATTCATCAAAATATGAAAGTTATTAGAAAAGTACCAAAAATTTATCCAAAATAAATTTTTATGTCCTCATTCTAAATAATAATTTAATTTAATTAAATTGAATATATAAAAGTGTCAAATATTTGTTTTAAAAAGGGTTTTCCATTAAAAGGTGGTATAATTTCATTTTTTGAAAAATACTTCTTTTATCTGAAAAAATGAATTTGTTATTATATTATGTCTAAGAAACACATAATATGGATTCTAAAATTATATATAGTATATAAAATTCAAAATTTAATTAATACTATTCATAACCACTTTTTGAACGACTAGTTTGGTAAGTCGTGGTGCGCTCAAACTCGGTGTTGCGTGTAGCGCAAGCTATTGAATTACTTTAAAGAAAATAACTTAATATGAATCTTGGGGTGTTATATCCTTCCTTCAGTTTTTCACTCTAAATTTGAGTGATAGTATGGGAGAGATCTATAAAATCATCCCAATGGGTGAAAACTCTATTGAATAGGTAAAAACTATCTTTTATACCTTGGTTATAATTCTGAAAATTTCACTTTGTCCCTTGGAAAGTAATAACATTCATTTTAGAACATTATGCACACTTAACGAATTAATTATATTTCTTATAAATGTCATGAACATTTTATTAATCACTTTTATCACTTTAACATGTCATGTGATAAAATTTTAACCATTAACTCAGGCAATAATCTCCACAAATAATTTAATAAACCTTGAACGTGATATTTTTATTTGAAAAATTATATCTTATCATGTTTACTTTTATGATAAAAACTTTTGAATTCCTTGTGAAATAAATTAAATCATCATTTTTCTAAACATGAATAATATAATTTAATTATATTTACTTATGAGTATCCAAAATCGAACGTTCACCGACCCCTACATGTGGGTCCCACTTAGTCCTAAAATCATATTCATCAAAATAGGTGCAACTTATGAATATGCTTAGTGTGTGACCCTTTGGTCCTCATCTCAATAGTAGTGAGTCAAAGTCACAGACCAAGAGTGGAGTCTAGAAACCCATCAAGGCCCCTTGAGGACATAAGCAATGTAATAATAAAATAGATAATAATTTTAATAATTTCACTTTTAATTTCATTATTTTAATCTCACAAATGTTTTTGTTTAAGGTAAATTGACACTTTTGTTTATTTTAGAAGTATTTTAATATTATTTGTGAAAATGAAGAATTTTGGGAATTTTAATTATTTTATGTAAGTTTTTTTATTTTCTCAACAACTTTTATTTATCAAATAAAAATTAAAAAATTATTTTTTAGGATTCTTTATTTGTTTTCCTACATTTTATTCAACTAGACCAAGAGCTTAATCCATAATTTTAAGGCCCAAAAGAAGCTCACAAATCAGGACTTAGAATCCATGCCCAGATCTAGAGAATTTTAAATATAGGACTTTATCTCACAATGTATGAGGATAATTGATCTTAAATTTTATATGGATATTTAAGTAATTCATAGGAATAACTTTCATAACCATGGGACCACATGATTCTAAAAATATCAAGGTAATAAATTTGTGCGAACTTGATGCAAGGGAATATGAAGATTCCACACGGGAAGAATAATCTTCCAGTGTAAATCAACATTAAATATTTTTACATGTGAAAAAATGAGTTTCAATATTATTAGTTGATAGAGGAGAGTTATGTGAACAACTCCCAAGAATAAATAGTTTATGAATGAAGTCAGTAAACGGGTCTACCATGAGAAAAAGTTTAGATGATATATTTGGATCCAAAATTTTCACCCCTTTTTCCTATAAAAATGTATCTCATCTCCATTTCAAAGGGTTGATATTCAAGTTGGATTTTTTTTGAAGTTTATTTTATGTTTTAATATTATTATTAATTTTAAATATATATTAGTCTTCTTCTTCCTCTCATTATCTAATTATTATCTTTTGTGTTTCCATTATGTTCTTTTACACTATGAAATCTTTTGCTTGTGATCATGAGTAACTAGCCAAAGGGATTTCCTAGGGGAGAAATAAAATGTTAAACCCAAGTATTTTCACAATTATTCAGAATATTTATTTTTTTCTTAGAGTAAGTCTGAGGGGGGATATTAGTGGAAAAGGTGCCTTTATGTCTACACTTTCCACCTAAGGATTAGCTTCTTCTTGCTTTAATATTTTCCCTCAACTGTGAATCTGTATGTTCATTGTACTTGGTGATTGTTAGGTGTAAAAATATTCACAACATGGTTAGAATAGTATGTTGACACATATGATTAATTTTTTTAATTTGGTAAATTTGAAACAAACAATGAGATGATAAAGGTTAACTCTGGGTGTTCTCCTGGGAGGATCTCCTTTATATCTAGCATCATTCTATTTACATTAATTATATTTTCATTATATATATATATATATATATATTATTTCATGCATATTACAAATTTAATCTTTATATTATTTATTTTTATAGTAGCTATAATATAAATAGTGATAATATAAATTTGGTGTTTTGTAAGTGTATCATATAGACCAAACCCTTTGTGTGTATAGTATTGCATACTTAGGTAAATAAAATATTGACCAGAGATATATAAAGATCCCCACACATAAATTTGGTACCATTTCCAGGGAGGAGTAACATTTAAACATTTTTTTCAAATGTAAAATAATAATAATTTTTTTAAATTAAAAATATCTTTTTTTCCATGATGTATTTAGATTGTGATTATTTTTCATGGACTAAAAAATATCAGTTGATACAAAAAGAAGTTTAAAATGATCCTGAAGCCTGTTTCAAAAGGATTAGTGACACAATGAAAAACCTATGAGGAAAAATATAGTGGATAGATGAATGTGTACATGCATCCTAGGAGTAGCAGTTAGAGGCAAAACCAAAACCATAACTATAATGATTGGTGAAAGATATTTTACAAATACTTTTTTGTTTAAAAAATTAAGGAGGTTGAGGGATCTACTAAACGAATTAATATCATCATCCCATCCTCAACCATTTATTAAGGAGGTATTTAAATAAAAAAATATAGATGATATACTGTAACACCCCGACCCTAGAAGCCCAGAGTTGTTGCATTATTTTAATACATTAGCATGATTACAAGGATTCAAGTCCCAAAGTAATGATCAATTTAGCATTCTTGGCAAATAAATTACATACATTAACTTTACATTACAATTTCAAACATAAAACACAACATAGATAGTTCTTTGAGAGCGCAATTATTCCATTTTTCTTAACCCTACATATCAATCATAATAGACTTCTTGGAATCCTGGGAAAATAAAACATAAGAAAGGCGTGAGCTCAGATGTTCAGTAAGTGTAAACAATTTAGCGGAAGATAACATAAACAATAGGCATGGTGAATAATTGAAAACAAATTCCTTTACAAATAATAAACATTAACACTTTATGGCTGAAATATGAGCTGATTAAATAATTCCATAATGAAACATAGTCATGGGTATTCTACTAGTCAAATAAATACATAAACCATCAATATTATTTTCATAATGAGGGAATGTATAATGCTAGACATTCTGAAACATTTTTTCAAGGCCTCGACTAAGATGTCTAAAAATGATTAAGGCCTCATCCAAAAGCATATATCAAATTAGGAAAGGCCTCGGCCAATTCCATGTCTAATAGCCTCATGAGACCTACCGATTCATCGAGGAGCTATAGCGGGCTCCACCCGTCACTTACTAATTCCAATGTATTCCTAATATGAAAAGGTTGAAATATAACATAAACATTCATATTGGAACTAGCATACGAAATGTCAATACTTTAACCATAAAATATGAATGGTATAAAAATAACACATCCATAGTCAAACATATCACAAAACCTTCAATACTATATGGAATATTTTTATCATAAAAATCAACTTCAAACAAGTTTAAAATCCATCAAAGGATGTTGACATAGATGAAAATGATTTGTAAAAATCTTTGAGAGAGATATCCCTTTCTCATGAAATCATTTAAAAGTCACATAATTTATAAAAAATTCATTTAAAAGATAATTTTGAATCAAAGTGTCCCATACCACTTTGAAACTTTTGAAAGGAATTAACATTTTAAAACATTAATGTCCATATAAATAAATCCTTAAAACCATTTTGAAAACATGGATATTAATGAGAAATGATTAGAAGAATAAATCATTAAAACATTTAAAATGATTTTTTAGTAAAAGAATCCCTTAAAAATAATCCCTTTGAAAACACTTTTATGAAACATGGAAATGGATAATAAATATGTCCCAGTAGATACTCACGTAAAAACAACCTCGTATAATAAAGAGATTGTGTGATTGGCCCTTACCTTGCACTTTCCTTTGATTGAGGGTACATTTAACCTCCTGTATAATGACCATGTTTGTTATTAAATTATACCAGAACTATATTAATATATATTATATCATAAACTATTCATTTATGACTTTATACTACCGATTTAATAATGATTTCCATGTTTAATAAACATTTCAGGTAATAATCGCTTTCTTTATAGTACATGTTTTAACTTGTTATTATTGATCGTATAATTTAGATCATGATTTAAATAATTTAATAATATAAAACTTGATTTATATGTAATATATATTTAGAATATAAATATTTATAATAGATAGATATATGAAATGGAAGGCACCGTTTATGGAGACGGTAGGCCGTACGTACGCATAAACGCTGTTTCTGTTTTCACATCGTATTGAACGGAAGTAAGTGAATAAGATATATATTAGTATATATATATATATATATATATCTCCAGTAGAATTATTATTTCATACATTACATACTTATTAATAATATATATTTTTATAATCATCGTTGAATGGTGAATGTGGAAATGAATCTCATCGCGTAGTGGAGACGGTAATCCGTACGTACGCACGAGCGACAATATAATTATATTTATGGAGAAATAATATGTAATTGGAAGATATATAATATATACATAATCATTAACATGTTATATTTATTATTTACATCAGTTATACTCATTATTATACCCATCCAAAAAATGAAGTGTTTGAATAAAAAGCTACACCACGACGTGGAGATGGTAAGCCGTACTTACACACGTATGGTGACTTTGTCATTTGTAGGATGGATAGAATAATGAATACAGTTGTACCATATTTATAATAACATCACAGTATGTATAAGGTACTTAATTTATTATTTTATAATGGAAATAAAAAAGAAAGAGGAAGTGGAAGAAGAAAAGAACTTGAAAGAGGTGATGAAATATTTACCTCTTCTTCAGGTTCTTCCTTTTGATTTGATCAAAAGGGATAATTAGGTTGGCTTTATGATCATATTAAGGACTATAGGTTGATTTGAGGGAATTTTGGAGGATATTTGGGTAGGTTTTGGCTGATCCAAATGGCTTTGGAGGTGTGATTTTGAGAGAATGGGAAGTGCCCTTTTATAAGAGAGTTGAGGGTCACTTTAGGAAAAGCTTGAAATATTATTTTATAATAAAATAATTTTTGGTTTCTAATGGATCAAAAATGAATTATTTTAAGGATAAGGTGGGGATGGGTCGAAAACCTCTCAACCAATTGGTTTTATATAGTTTTTGTTCATCATATTAACCTTATCTTTTAGATTTAACTCTTAGTTAAATAGTTTGACATTTACCATGTCTCTTCATATTTTTACATTATATGGTTTATAAACTTACTATAATAAGAAAAGAGAACCCCATGTGTTTAATTATTAATATATATAACCTTATATAAGTCCTTTTGCTGAACCTTAGATTTTTATGAATATTATATCAATTAATAATATAGTATTTGGTTTAAAAACTCAATTTTTTCAATTTTGACACTATTTAGTATTTGTTTTTTTGAAAGCCATAAAAACTTTATCACTTTGAATAAAATTTATTTGAACAACCCTAACATGTAATATTAACCTATAAAATTATTTTAATTCATCATAAGTCTCAATTTACATTTATTTGGATATTTATAATATCAATTATTTTAATATGTCATTAATAAGGTAATTACAACATCATCATTATGTCATAAATAAATTAAATTATTTAATGTCTAAAAATTATAAATAAAAAACCATTATGTATGAAATATATTTATATTTATAATTAATATTTATAGTCTAATTTATATTGTTTGTAACCCTATATTAAAAATGGTTTAGTTATTAAACTTTAAATTTAACACTTTTTAATTTTCTTTAAATAAAATAATAATAAATGTCCTAATCTAATACAAGTAGACCAAAGAGGATCATATTTTATTCCTAAGGTTGTTTTTGGTCGAATTATACTTATCCAATATAATTAGTACATGTGTTAGGGTAATTATGATATCATTTTTACCCTTAATTACCCTATTTACTTTTAATCGTGGTAAATAAAAGTCAAAAGTTACTATTCACCAAAAATTATTTTCATCTTATTGAACCTCATTTTACTTACTGATATTAATGTTTTCTTTTTGATTTTTTAAATTCAACTCAAATAAGTGGTAAAATTAAGTTTTTTGCAAATTTGCTAATGTGCCTAGAAGGTGGGTAAAAGAGGTTAAAAAGTTCAATAAAATTTTCTACATCTAATTTTATTATAAAATGACTCCAATGAATTACATTGAAATTATATTGGTATTATATATATATATTTTGACTTAAAATAAATTTAAATAAAATAAATAATTATTTAAATAATAATTCGGTTTTAAATAATAACGGTGTGTTTTTCACTATTCGTCAAAATTGAAAGTTTTTAGAAAAATACCGAAAATTTACCCTAAGATAATTTTGATATTCCGAATTAAAAAATGAACTCTATTTTTCCAAATTAAAAACATATAAGTTTCATTTATTAATTTTACATTAATTCCCATTGTCAAAACCAAAAAGTGAGTTTTTAAAAAGTAAAAACTATCAAAAGATTGACATGTGTTTATGTCAAATTTAAATGTGAAATTACTTATAATGACCTGTATTGTATTAAATGATAAAAATATAATATAATTATACTTAAAAACCTTTCAAATTCATAATTTAACACTATGAATTATTTCGATTAAAAAAGTTGTTTTGAATTAAAAAATAGTATTTTTTACTATTCATCAAAATATGAAAATTATTAGAAAAGTACCAAAAATTTATCCAAACTAAATTTTTATGTCCTGATTCTAAAGAATAATTTAATTTCATTAAATTGAACATATAAAAGTGTCAAATAATGGGTTTAAAAAAGGTTCGCCATTAAAAGGCGGTAAAATTGTATTTTTTGAAAAATACCTCTTTTATCTGAAAAAATAATTTTTTAATTATATTATGTATAATAAGCACATAATATACATGTTAAAATTATATAGAGTATATAAGATTTAAAATGTAGTTAATACTATTCATAATTTCTTTTTGAACGACTAGTTTGGTTAGTTGTGGTTCGCTCGAACTCGGTGTTGAGTGGAGCGCAAGTTATTGAATTACTTTAATGAGATAACGTACTATGAAATCTTGGGGTGTTACTATCTCCCCTCCTTTAATAAATTTCATCCTCATAATTTAAAATTTTCCTTAAAAAATAAATGGTTAAAAATAGAAATATACCTTTGTGGAAAACCTACATCAGAAATTGGTTTAATAAAATTTAGTCTTAATAATAGGGAAAGGGAAATGAAAAAGTCACCACCAAATTATGATCTCGATTAAGAAAACATTGGTGGAAATTATTGACATAATTAGAGGAAAACATAAATATTTATAGAGAGTGGTTGAGGTCATCAATCACAAACAAGTGTAAAATTGAGGGCCTCAAAGCCATCAATCTATGGTGATTTAAAATATCGTCGGTTCAACAAAACATAAGGTATTAGGATAACACATTTTTTGTTTTAAGATACCTTCCCTAAAGTTTTAGAATTAATTTATTCATAGAATAAGAGGAAAAAAATATACTTAATAAGCAGAGTTTCATCCTTCAACTAATTCCTACCACAAACTCACCTTTCACTCCAAAAGATAATAGAATTCAAAAATATTCTATTTATCGTAATCGTATAGGATTCCAAAAATAATGAATTTATAATTCATTTGTTAGACTATTTAGAAAAAACTACATTACTCAAACCAGGACATCACGTAGGCCAGTGGTAGGTGATGCTCCCTTATCGCCCTTCATTTGCGAGTTCAAGTCTCGCGCCCTTACCGGATGCGACGGGTTGTCGGCCAACCTTCGGGTTGCCCTTTTATAAAAATCCAAAAAAAAAATCTTAATAAATTATTTAACCTTAACAATATTATCCATTTTCAAACTCAATTGATTCCAAACTTTAGACTTATCCAAAATACTTCTGTCCAAACTCACAGTCCAAATTTTATAAGGAAGGTAAACACAATGAAGATCCTTTTTTCCATGTAATAACATGTGAATAACTTCATCATGTATTATTTTAAAACACAGTAACACCATAAATTATCATAAAACCTTATTTATTAAATTCATGCTCCCTTATTCCTTATAGAATACTAAATATATTCCTTATATCCAAATATATTGAATACTCTAACAATGATGGAATAAAAAAACCATTAATCAGTTCCAAGGTAGTAAGGAATATCCAATATAATTTATCCAAATCAATCATATCTTATTTAAAAATCACTAGATCAATATCAAAACCATATTAAGGTTTATCTTTCCTTCAACCATGTATTTTCCAAAAAAAATCATCTTGCTATTAAGTAACTATTCTTAGAACCATATAATCTCAAATCCTCAATGAAATAGTACTGCAGTACAATCCTTATTTATTTTAAAAATTCATATAACCAGTACATCGTTGATATAAAACTCGAATGAAATAATTATTTAAGAAAAACATAAGAATACTAGTCATTCATCTTCATCTGTGGTAGTATCATAAATTTATTATTATCCAATAGCATCATTTGGGGCATACTCTGATGATTTGGACATTGATTCGCGTAGTGTCCCAACTTCTTACAGATGAAGCATTGTAACTTTGACACCTTTTTCTTACCCTTGCAATCATTTACTTGGTGTCCTTTTTCTCCACCCTTATTACAAACTCCCATTCCCTTCAAGAATTTACCAAGGTGATTCTATCCACAATTATCACATATGGGAAAATCCTTTTTCCCCTCTTCCCTTTATCCATCTTTCTCTCTTCCATCCTTTTCTTCTCTTGCTTCCCTTCAAAGCCATAGGACTCAGAGAATTATTTAATTATCTTATTAACACATGATACTATTTCTTTATATGATGATAATACATGGGAGACTATTTACTTTCTAAATTTTGGCTTAATACCATAAAATATACAATCCTTCTTAATCTTTGGATCATGCATATTGCTAGAGTTCTCATTCCTTATACTAGGCACCATTTCCAAACAATGGTATACAATAGGTTTGTTTATGAATCTCAATACATAATTCCAAACTTGTAAAACACTTTACATAAATTGAATAGTTTATGGAAATAATCCATAATCATAAAAATGTTTTCTTTGAGGAGGTATATACTCATAAATCCTTCATAATGGGTTGTAAAGAAAATGTGAATTATCCTAATCATATCCCCTGGGAGTGTCGTAACCAAGAGTGAAGCAAGACCCATTTTCATACACCAGTTCCCATTTGAGTCTAACTAAAAGTGGTGTTCTCGAGTTTTAACCCTAGGTACATCTACGCCAGAGACACCTCTACCTGCTCGTATCCAGACAGGGATGTATTTCTTGGAAAATTCTTAAAATCTCTACCTTACCAAAATTCTAGGAATTTCTTATATACTAATCCTCAAGGTCCATCTTAGGGTAATGTTCTCTAATGAGAGTTTATCTAAATCTATTTCCAATGTTGTTGCTAAAATTACTCTGATACCAGATCTAACGCCCCGACCCCAGAATCCCAGATTCAGTGCATTATTTTAATACATTGGCATGATTATAAGGAATCAAGTCCTGAAGGACCGATCAGTTTAGCTGTCTTGGAAAATAGATTACATACATTTACTTTACATTACAATTTCAAACATAAAACATAGAATAGATAGTTATTTGAGAACACCATTATTCTATTTCACTTAACCCTGCATATCAGTCATAATACACTTCTTGGAATCATGGGAAAATAAAACATAAGAAAGAGGTGAGCTCAGATGCTCAGTAAGGGTAAACAATTTAGCGGAATATAATATAAACAATAAGCATGGTGAATAGTCAAAAACACATGCCTTTACAAATAATAAACATGAACACTTTATGATAGAAATATGAGGTGAGTAAATAATTCCATAATGAAACATAGTCATGGTTATTCTACTAGTCGAATAACCACATAAACCATCAATATTATTTTCATAATGAGGGAATGTATAATTCCAGATATTCTGAAACATTTTTTCAAGGCATTGGACAAGACGTCTAAAAATGATTAAGGCCTCGTCCAAAACCATATATCAAATTAGGAAAGGCCTCAGCCAATTCCACATATAATTATCTCATGAGACCTACTGATGCATCTAGGAGCTATAACGGGATCCAACTGTCACTTACTAAGTCCAATTCATTCCTCATATGAAAAGGTTGAAATATAACATAAACATTTGTATTAGAACTAGAATACGAAATGTCAAGACTTTAATCATAAACTATGAATGGTATAAAAATAACACATCCATAGTCAAAAATATCACAAAACCTTCAATACAATATAGAAGATTTTTATCATAACAAATCAAATTCAAACAAGTTTAAAATCCATCAAAGGATATTGACATAGAAGAAAATGATTTGTAAAACTCTTTGAGAGAGATATCCCTTTTTCATGAAATCATTTAAAAGTCACATAATTTATAAAGGAAGTAATTTAAAAGATAGTTTTAAATCAAAGTGTCATATACCACTTTGAAACTTTTTAAATGAATTAACATTTTAAAACATTCATGTCTATATAAATAAATCCTTAAAACCATTTTGAAAACATGGACATTAATGAGAAATGATTAGAAGAATAAATCTTTAAAACATTTAAAATGATGTTTTAGTAAAAGAGTACCTTAAAAATAATACCTTTTAAAACAATTTTATGAAAAATTTAAATGGATAATAAATATTTCCTAGTATATACTCACGTAAAAACAACCTCAGATAATAAAGAGATTGTGTAATTGACCCTTACCTTGCACTTTCCTTTGGTCGAGGGTATGTTTAACCTTCTGTATAATGACTATAGAATGTTATTAAATTATACTAGAAACATACTCATATTTATTATATCATACATGATTCATTTATGACTTTATACTACCCATTTAATAATGATTTCCATGTTTAATTAACATTTCAGGTAATAATCGCTTTATTTATCGTACGTGTTTTAACATGTTATTCTTGATCGTATCATCAAGATCATGATTTAAATACTTCAAGAATATAAACATTGATTTATATATCATATATATTTATAATATAAATATTTATAATATAAATATTTATAATAGATAGATATATGAAATGGAAGACACCGTTTATGGAGACGGTAGGCCGTACATACGCATAAACATTGTTTCTGTTTTCACATCGTATTGAACAAAAGTAAGTGAATAAGATATATATAAGTATATATATATATATAGAAGAATTATTATGTCATATATTATATAATTAATAATAATATATATTTTTATAATCATCGTTGAATGGTGAACGTGGAAATGAATCTCATCACGTCGTGGAGACGGTAATTTGTACGTACACACGAGCGACAATATCATTATATTGATGGAAAAATCATATTTAATTGGATGGTATATCATATATACAGAATAATTAACATGTTATATTTATTATTTACATCAGTTATACTCACTATTATACCCATCCAAATAACGAAGTGTTTGAATAACAAACTACACCATGACGTGGAGACGGTAAGCCGTACGTACACACGTAAGGTGACTTTGTCATTTGTAGAATGGATAGAATAAAGAATATGGTTGTAAAATATTTATAACAAAATCATAGTATTTAGAAGGTACTGGATTTATTATTTTAGAATGGAAACAACAAAGAAAGAGGAAGTGGAATAAGAAAAGAACTTGAAATAGGTGATGAAATATTTACCTCTTCTTTGGGTTCTTCCTTTTGATTTGAACAAAAGGGATCCTTAGGTTGGCTTTATGATAAAATTAAGGACTCTAGGTTGATTTCAGGGAAGTTGGTAGGAGATTTGGGTAGAGTTTGGTAGAGCCAAATGGCTTTGGAGGTGTGATTTCGAGAGAAGGGGAAGTGCCTTTTTATAAGAGAGGTGAGGGTCACTTTAGAAAAAACTTGAAATATTATTTTATAATAAAATTATTTTTGGTTTATAATGGATCCAAAATGAATTATTTCGAGTATAATGTGGGTATGGGTTGAAAAACTCTCAATAAATAGGTTTTATACAGGTTTAGGTCATCATATTAACATTATCTTTTAAATTTAACTCTTAGTTAAATAGTTTGACATTTACCATGTCTCTTTGTATTTTTATATTATATGATTAATAAAATTACTATAACAAGACAAGAATACCCCATGTGGTTAATTATTAATATATATAACCTTATCTATGTCCTTTTTCTAAACCTTAGATTTTTAGTAATATTATATTAATTAATAATATAGTATTTGTTTTAAAAACTCAATTATGTCAATTTTGACACTATTTAGTATTTGATTTTTTAGAAATCCATAAAACTTTTATCACTTAGAATAAAATTTATTTAACCAACCCTAACATGTCAGATTAACCTATAAAATTAGTGTAATTCATCTTAAGTCTCAATTTACATTTATTTGGATATTTATAATATCAATTATTTTAATATTTCATTAATAAGGTAATTACTGCATCATCATTGTGTCATAAATAAATTAAATTATTAAATGTATAAAAATTATAAATAAAATAAAATTATGTAGGAAATATTTTTATCTTTATAATGAATATTTATTGTCAAATTTATATTGTGTGTAACCCTATATTAAAAATGGTTTAGTCATTAAACTATGAATTTAATTCTTTTAACTCTTCTTTAAATAAAATAATAATTAATATCCTAATCTAATCCAAGTGAACTAAATAGGATCATATTTTATTCCTAAGGTTGTTTCTGGTCGAATTATATTTATCCAATAGAATTAGGACATGTGTTAGGGTAATTATGATATCATTTTTACCCTTAATTACCCTATTAACTTTTAACCGTGGTAAATATAAGTCAAAAGTAACTATTCACTAAAAATTATTTTCATCTTATTGAAACAAATTTTACTTACTGATATTAACCGTGTCTCTAATATTTTTTAAATTCAACTCACAGTAGTGGTAAAATTAAGTTTATGCAAATTTGCTAACGTGCCTCGAAGGTGGGTAAAAGAGGTTAAGAAGTTTAATAAAATTTTATACATCTAATTTTATTATAAATTGAATCCAATGAATTACATTGAAATTATATAGTTATTATAAATCTATTTTGACTTAAAATAAATTTAAATAAAATAAATAATTATTTAAATAAAAAGTCAGTTTTACATAATAACACATTGTTTTTCACTATTCATCAAAAATTGAAAGTTTTCGGAAAAATACCAAAAATTCACCCTAAGATAATTTTGATATTATGAATTCAAAAATGAAGTATATTTTTCCAAATTCAAAACATATAAGTTTCATTTATTAATTTTAAATTAATTCCCGTTGTCAAAACCAAAAAGTGGGTTTTTAAAAAGTTAAAACTATCAAAAGATTGACATGTGTTTATGTCAAATTTAAATGTGAAATTACTTATAATGACCTAAATTGTATTAAATGATAAAAATATAATCTAATTATACTTAAAAACCATTCAAATTCATTATTTAACACTATAAATTGTTTCGATTAAAAAGGTTGTTTTCAATTAAAATACAGTATTTTTCACTATTCATCAAAATATGAAAGTTATCAGAAAAGAACAAAAAATTTATCCAAAATAAATTTTTATGTCTCGATTCTAAATAATAATTTAATTTCATTAAATTGAATATATAAAAGTGTCAAATATTGGTTTTAAAAAAGAATCTCTATTAAAAGGCGATAAAATTGCATTTTTTGAAAAATACTTTTTTTATCTAAAAAAATAAATTTATTCTTATATTATGTATAAGAAACACATAATATGGATGTTAAAATTATGTAGAGTATATAATATTTAAAATGCAGTTAATACCATTCATAACCTCTTTTTGAACGGCTAGTTTGGTAAGTTGTGGTGCGCTCGAACTCGGTGAGGAGTGTAGTGAAAGTTATTGAATTACTTTAATGAGATAACGTACTATGAAATCTTAGAGTGTTACATATAATTATGGTATATAAACAGTTTTTTAATAATAATTAAATAAAATTATTGAAGTTCACTTGAAACATGATCTTCTCCTCTGTGACAATGAAAAATCATCACCTCTATACCTATATCTTACTTTGGAAAATTATTTTGAAGATGCACCTATTAAGACTAAGTTACTAGTGTCCCTTATAGAAGATATAAATTTCTAAGATTAATTACTTGAATGAGAATAATTTTGTATTAATTCATCATGTTTTAATCTTTTTTCAAGCTAAATTGTTTTTTTACTTCTCCTTTTCAAATATTTTTGACAGAATCCCGATGGAGCTGGCCTTGGAAAATCATGGTAAGGAAGAATCCAAAATATTATTGGTATAAGAATAAGATATATATGTCCAAGTGGTGAGGAAGGTAACTCTTATACATCACCATGCATAATAAATGGAGGGGGACACAATAGAAGTCAGCAGGGCACACCCCTATCTTGTTTCCCTCCCAATATGCAAGTCAAATTCTATCTTTCTTTTATCTTAGGGGGTTTTTAATTTTATTCTCATCATTAGGGGTCTCTAATATCAATTTATAATCATGGAAACTGAGAAACGTCTCATTTGGTGGTCCATCTTAATGAAACCCCATCCACTTTATGATTGGGGATAATCCAATGAAACAACCTGACTAGGGGTAGTAAAAACATAGCACCTACTTAGGGTTCTAAATGAAGATTTATCACTTTACATTATACCTTCAATTTATTTTTATTTAATTTAATTATGTTTTCTTTTATTTATTTCTTTCTTGTAGTTTTAAAGTGGTGTATGTTAAGATCTTAAGTCAAGGCATCCACTTAAAAATAAATTAGTTTATATCTCTCATTTTATTTATTTTATTTTCTAAAAAATTAATATTATGTATAAAAATATTTCATGATATGATTTGAAATAAAAAATAGGGTAGTGAATGGAATAGGTATGGGAAAGGGATGTTATCCAATTTTTAGGATTTTTTTGTGTGTTTCTTTTTTTTTTCATATTTTTTTTCTAAATGTTTCATTTTTCTGCTTTGGTTATTTATTTTTGGTTTGTTTTTAGTATTATTAGGATAAATAGAATAATTTTAAAAAAATAAAACAATATTTTTATTTTTGGAACAAAGATTAATTTTAACATTTTAAGATTTAAATAATTTTTGAATGGATTTTGTTTTCTGATTTCTAATTTATTCATTTAGTGAAGTTTGATTGATTGTGAAACTCATGTGCACTAGCACTGTTGAAATTGAAAATAGTCCCAAAAAGAAGAGTTTTCTAAAACCTTTTGACTTATTATTTACATTTATATTTTTACTGAGAGTATTTATAAATGTTTTTTACCCATCAATTTCTATTTTTCTCTTTTTCAAATATGTTATGGTTTATGGAATGAGTCAAGTATTATTGAGGCACCACTTTGAAAGATTTTTAATTTTCAACTCTTATTTTGGCTTACCCTAACATATGAACATTATGAATCCCTTAGTAGTCATGAATTTTTTTAGGTATCCACATTATAATCCATTTATCCCTTTCTATCCTGGTCTAGAAATCAAATTCATGATTATTGTTAAACTAAAGTGTGGGGGTGGGGGACTTTGGTTGTGTTGTTCTAGTTTAAAGATTTTTTTCCACAAAAAAAGTGTTGACATATCTATTTCTTATTTATTGGAAGAAATTTCATAAAGGAAATATGTATGCATGTCCAAAATATCATTACATATATGGTCCAAAAGTTCTCCAATACCTTATGATCTAATGAACCTCTCTTTTCCTAAAAAATATGATTATGAAGAGAAATTTTTGATCTAAAGTCAAGCTAAAACAATGCTAAAAATGGGGGAAAAAAGGTAATAAATTTATCATTGATTCTAAAATTAAATGTGTGAAATTACCAAGGAGATCAAGAGGTTTTTTAGTGATTAAATTTGGAGATTATTTAGGAACACACCATTCTTGAGAAAAACTGTTTTCATGTAAGTTCTTCACTTTAGAGCTTAACCCTCATCATTCTGACTCATATTTTTCACATTTAAAACATGCCTACCCTCAGCCTTAGATAAAACATGTAAAATATTTAATTATTTACACATTTTTGAATCTATGAAGTGGAGATACTATTATGATAGAAATCCTACAAATATCACACATGTTCTTGGGAATGAGAAAATCTCCACACAAAAATCCTTGAGTGAAGAGAGAAATTTTTCTTCAGGGAGGTAGGTACGAAATGAACATAAGGAATAACATGAGATTGTTTTTTTATTATTTTTTAGGATTTATAGATTTTTTATCTATGTATTTTTCATGGTATTTCTTTATATGTGATAATAGAATAGTGTTTTCATTTATTCTTTGAGAAGTTTGTTTTGATATTGTATTAGATTATTGCCAAGGAGTGAAATGTTCAAGTGTGGGAGAATTGACAGGTATAATAATTTCAATAAATTTACATTTAATTTCAAAATTTTAAGGACACCAATGTCTTATTTTAATGTAAATTATCTCATTTTATGGTTCTAGAAGTTTCTTGAGCTTAATTATGAAAATGTAAATATTTTATAATTTTAATTAATTTAAGTTAGTTTTGTATTTCGTCCAAAAATTTTAATATAATAATAAAAAATAAAAAATTACTATTTTATAGGATTATATGTTATTTTTTATATATTTCATTCAACTGGACCAAGATATAAATCCAACATTTTATGGCCTATAAGAATCTCACAATTCCAGCCTTGGAATCTATGCGCATATATAGATAATTTTAAACATAGGAATATATATCACAAAGTAACAACCCAATTGATCTAAAATTTTACATAAAGGAAGAATATATTAGTAATATAAATATTTATAACTATTTAACTATGTAATTATATATATATTAGGGTCTTAAATTCATAGGTACTCAGTTAATGAGAATACAAAGAGTCAGTCAGTTCATAATAATTTTATTGAAACACAACTTATTTTAAACGTGTCCAAATGAGATTATATTTGCTTAGTATATAGGGGATAGATAAATTAACAAATTTTAAGAATAAAATATTACAAATTATGTCATTAAATTTTTCTATCATGTGAAACCTTCTATAAGATATATTTGGATTCAAAATTTTTACCCCTTTTACCTATAAAAATGTATCTCCTATCCATTTAAAAGGTTTAAAATTCTAGTTGTATTTTTTTGTTTTGTATTTTATTTTATTTTGTAACATTATTATGAATTTTTAGTATATATTAGTCTTCTTATTACTCTCATTATATAATTTTTATGCTTTCATGTTTCTATCATGTTCTTTTCCACTATGAACTCTTATGCTCATGATCATGAGTAGATAACCCTTGGAATTTCCCAGGGAAGTAATATATTGTTGAAACTAATTATTTGAGCTATAATTATTACTATTTATTATTTTATTATATTTATCTTGTGAGGGATATTAGTGTGAAATGTGAATTTATGTATCTACATGCCTCTCGAGGCTTAACTTATTATTTCTACAATATTTTCCCTTTATTGGGGAGGTGGATGTGCAGTGTAATTTTCAATCATTAAGTGAAAAAAAATTAAAAAAATAGCTATAATAGGATGTTCACACATACAGTGAATTGTTTTAGTTAGGTAAATTTTAAATAAATAATAATATTATAAAGTTTCAATTTGGGTTTTATCATGGGAGGATCTCCTTTCTATCTAACATCATTCTATCAAAATTCATTTTTTGCATTTAATTTGTGTATATATATATATTAATATTTTATGCATATTTAAAGACCTTATTTATCATTTATCTTTATATTAGTTAGAATATAAATAGTGATTATAGAAATTCAGTGTTGTGTGAGCTGCCTACTTGAGACCGAACATTGGGTGTGCACTATATTTTATAGTTATGTAAATTTAATATAGACCAAGGATCAATGAAAAATTCCCACACATCACATATATATATGACTAACTCCTATTAATGTGATCTATGTAATATAATATTATTATCACACGATATCTAATAAATAAGGATTCAAACTAATGTTATCATCCTATTGATGCTTTATATATTTCATGACCTTAAATGATGGACTTTCCTCCTTGCACAAACATGGATTTAATGAACATACTTCCATACTTATCAACCTGGACCCCAAAGATACCTCTTACTGAACTAAAAATAAATATATTCTATCTTGATCATTCCACCAATTCCATACCACCAAAGACACACCCAAACAAGCAACCTCATTATGACTTTAATGTCATAGTTTATACATTGCATAAAACTACACAATAAACTGATACATATTGATAATGATCTATAGTTAGTAGGAAAATACAAAGGTTTTTAGACAGGAATGACCAATGAAACATGGAATATTTAGTGTCCCTATTGGGAGGTTAGTCCACATGATCACATCTACTCAAGATCACCAAGGTAGAAATTTCTGAGAATAATCTTGAATGCTTATGAGCCCCATCACTTGATAGTTATACATAATATTTTCCCTACTAGAATTATATATCTAGAACATATGAAAAATATTTAATATTTATTTCATAGTATCTCTAGGTTATAATTATAGCTCAAAAATACTATAACCTTTTTATATGACATGTAATCTACGTATATTACCATATAAATCATTGATGCAGAAGTATCAACAATATTATAGTAATAATAAACACATGTATATATCAAACTGTGTACATGTAATGGTAATAATTGTATATAAAGAAGTTAGTTCTATGGAATCCACTCAATACACTCCCACATGCACTAGAGCCAACTGCTAAAAATTCACAACCCACTAAATCTCACATGAGTATCATTATTCTACTGAGACATGGATTTAGTCAGGAGCTCTTCCATATTATCCTCTATAGATACTCTGATAAACATTAATTCACCTCTATGTGTAAAATATTTCTAGTGACAAAATTTTTTAATTATATGACTCATCCTCTGATGTAACTGTGTATCTTTGGTGAGAACCAATACCACAACATTAACACTATACACTTTAATAAGTTTTGTACTACTTGATATAATTCTAAGCTTGGAAATAATTCTGCGTAACCAAACTAAATACTTAGATTCATTAAAGGCCACTATATACTTTGATTATATTGTAAAATATGTTACCACAAACTACTTCGAGATTCTACAATGCACTAAAACACTATTCAAGAAAAATACATAGGATGAATACTATTTTAGATCATATTGATATCTCTGGAATATCTCATAAGTGTATCCCCTCACAAATATCCCCTAATCTCATCCATACACCATGAATATATCCTTTTTACATCTCAATTACTTTAGTATACTTTTTATATATTCCTAATACAACTCTTCTAGTTAGCTTGATATCTTCCCATAATGCTTAAAGAAAAGGAAACATTAGACCAAGTATATAGAATGGAATACATAATAGATCCCACTACTAAATCATAACTGATTATACTCATTCATTCAATCTTCTCCTATGTCTATAGACACATTTTATTGGAGAGATTAATACCATGTGACATTAGAAACAATCCTATATTGGATTAGTCCATATTATATCTTTTGATTACCATGTCAATGTATGTTCTTTGACTTAGCCCAATCATCCACTGAGTTCTATTTCAATGTATATTGATCCCTAGAATGTAGGAATCTTCACCAAAACCTCTCATGGAGAAGCATTCATTTAACAAAGTATTCAATGACTGAAATACTTGCACTTTGTTTTCTATTATCAATATGTCATCAACATATAATACTAAGAAAATTATGGCACTCCCACTAACCTTATTACAGACACATGGATCATGCTTAATCTTGAAAAAACAAAATTCTCTTATGTCTTGATCAAAATAAACATTTCCTGATTGTGATTACTTCTTCAATCCCTGAATGGATCTCTACAGATTTTATACATTACTGGAACTCTCTGAAATAATAAACCCTTTGGGTTATGTAATGTAGAAATCTTCAACTAAATTCCCTTTTAGAAAATTATTTTTTTCATCCAATTTCCAAATTTCATAATCATTAAAGTTTCTATTCCAAGTAATATTCTGATGGATTTCAACATTGATATTATTGATAAGTCTTTTCCATATCCAATACCTTGACAATTTCTAAAACCCTTAGCTATTGGCCTTGAATTATAGGTTCTCACTTGTACATCAATGCCATGATTTTTCTTGAATACCCATTGGCACCCAATAGGATTTACATCAATTGGTGAGTCTACTAAAATTCAAAAATGATTTTAGTATATGGACTCTATTTCACAACGCATGACTTCTCTCCATTTAGTAATATACTTTGTATCTACAAATTTTTTTAGGATAGAGGTTCATTATTCTATAAGAGTACTATGTCACCTGACTTAGTGATAAGAAAAGTATAATTATTTGGACCTCTAAACTCTTTAGTTTACCTATTTCATACATGTGTATTTAGAAAATCTTCATCTCACACCATCTATTGTGTAGATTTTTCCCATACCAACTCATGAGAATCTAGAACATCAAAAACATCAAATTAAAATTTTATCTCACTATTTCCATTAGAAATGTGTTCCATTTATTTAAATGTATCATGAATTTCTATAATCACTTTCATATATTAAGATTTATATATGTAATATACTTTAGTCTCTATATGGTAACCTAAAAATATTCACTTCATGATTCAAAACTCTAGTTTTTCATTAGATAATGTGTTTACAAACGTCTCACTTCCCCATACACACATATGTGACAAAGAAGGTTTCTTTCCATAATATAACTAATATGGAATCCCATTTTCCACTTTAATTGGTACTTATTTTAGTTTATATTCTATAGTCTATAGTGAATATCCCCAAATGGGTAATGGTATAGTTGCATCACTCATCATCGATTTGAAAATTTCAAGGAAGGTACAATTCCTTATTTTACTAACACCATTCCACTGAGGTGTACAAGGAGAAGTGAGTCAAAAAAATTTCCTAAAATCATTTAAATGATAGTTGAGAAAACTTGTTTAAGATATTATCCAGCATGTTTTGAGTGGAGTTTCATAATTTATTTACCAAGCTAATTTTCTACTTCATTATGATATTCCTTTAACATAAAAAATGAATCTAACTCATAGATCATTAAGTTAATATATCCTTATCTACTATAATAATCAGTAAAATAAATGAAATAAGAGTATCTATCCCTTTAATTTACTGGAAATAGACCACATATATCAATATGTACCTATTATAATGGTTAATTATGTTTTTATCTATTACCTTTGAAAGATTCATTAGTCATTTTACCTTGTAAACAAGCATGACATAAATCCAAGGGTTTTAACTCAACAGATTCTAAATAAACTACTTGACGTAGTTTTCTTAAATGGTTCTCATTTACATGACCTAGCCTGAGGTTCCATAGGTGAGTAATATTTGATTCATCCCCATTTATTTTTATTTATTTATGACCAAAACTTTATTTTCTTGTTCAAGTATATAAAATCCATTCTTACAATTTTCTATACCATAACATATGTTTTCCTTGTACATAATACATCATTTATTTCCAAATATTAAATAAAATAACATATTGTCTAAAATTGACACTGATATCATGTTTCTGGTAATAGATGGTACATAATAATAATTATTTAACACAAGAACCAAACTGCTGGGCAGTGTAAGATGATAAATCCCTATATTACATGGCTAATCTCACCCCATTTACTAATTGGATATCCCCTTCACCCTTTTTTTATCACCTTTAATATACTTGGTTCCTGTGTTTAAATATAAATGTATGAGCCAAATGAAGAGTCCATTACCCATATTTTAGATATAGACAAATTATATTCAACGAAGAATATAGCTGAAGTAGGAGAATCACCTTGATTATTATTTATAGCTATGAAATTAGCCTTCCAGTGGCCTTTACTTCCACATGAAAATAATATTTCCACTTTCCCAATACTCTCTATATGTAACTTTTTCTTCTTGGAAGGGTTTTGTATTGATTTATTTGACTTAGGCTTACCCCTTGATACTTTAAACTTTATTCCCCCCCTTGTTCACTATAATGACCGAAGAGTTGAAATTATTCATATCCTAATAAGAATGGATAACTTAATCAAATAAATATAGGACTGTCTTATTCATTTTATTAATATTATAATTAATAATTAAATAATAGAAGCTATGTAGTAAAGAGTAATGAATGAGATCAATTTCTAGTTCTTTGTGAATTTGAACCCAAGGGAATCATGTATCTTAATGTACCTAATCATCTTAAGTAAATGAAGTATTACCAGATTACCTTTTTCCAGTCGGCATCTATACAGATCATTTGATATCTAATAATATTATTTCTAATCTATCTCCTGGTATAACTCTTAGAGATAAGGTAGAATTTGGAAAGCAACTTTGTCGTCATGATTTTTTTATAACTCAAAAGATATATATGGAAACATAAAACATTGAATATATAACACATCATCCATATGATTCATGAATTTATCTTTATCTTCCTTGCTTACTCCCAGAGGAGGCTCAATAAGAATTGGGGATTCCAACACATAAATCTTACTTTCTTAAGGTAGTACTATGTGCAAGTGCCTATACCACTCATGGAATTTATAGATGATCATGATATTCTCTTTACCCAATATTGATCATAGTGAAATTGAATTATTGGTGGTGCCCATTTTATCCATAATAAGTAAAATTAAGATATTAGTACTTTATCATTATTACAAGTAGAAATTTTTAAATAATTAATCTTAAATATCACCAACTATTTTCTTCAAATTCTAGTAGCCCTCAACTGCAAGATTCAGAATACCCATTCACTAGAGTATTCTAGTGGTCAGGATCCTTAAACCTCACTTTATATATCATACAATGGAATCAACACAAATCTGAGTGTCTAAGGTAATATTTTTTTTCTAACCGCATTAACTCATGTCTCTTTGTTAGTTGAGTGGTGTCTCACCTTCTACAAAGAATTACTTTGCATTGGTCAATGATTTCCCTCTAAAGTTTCAACAAGCTAGCTATGACTACTTATTTTCTTATAAATTTTGTTAAATCATCCCACTTCTCTCATAATAACTCCCTGATAGTAAAATACACCCTCAACTATGGATGACTAGATCCTCAAATAATTGGTTATGTCCTAATTCAAATGATGGAAGGCATTTAATGACTTAATATTTTATTTGAGGGATGTGTTAATGTATCTCAGTGGATGAAATATTTTTCCTATTTGACATTCTTGTTCCGTGTGACCACACTCATAAATTAACAATTATTTAAATAGAAAACATTCACCGCACATGTTCTTTTTATTTATTCATTATTGTTTATTGTTATAGTACGTGATCACCTATAATAAATACACATTCAAAAAATCATAAACAATAAATAGAATAGAATAATTAAATAATGATGTGATCATGATCCACTAACTATTTGTTGATCCATAAAAATTATACCATATTAACTGTGACCCTAGGGAAATTAATTAAGTCATTATTTTACTTGAATTGAAACAATCTCAACTCCTGTACAATTTATTTATTTGGTTTATATCGGCTCTCATCTTGAACAACTTCACCATGAACTTTGCTGATCTTTAAAATATATATTCACATGTAGGTGAAGAGAATTAGGTGTGTGAAAGTACATTTTATATTTAATAATGACACACATACCCTTATACATTTTAAATAGGGATATATGATAAAAAGATCACCAAAATAAAATAATTATTACATTTAAAAACTTAAATGAAATAATTAAATTAAATAAATAATGAACCAAATATGCATAAGCCATTCTGAGCTCCTGATCAGTCAATATGAAAATATATTGCATAAGAGAAATTAAATTTTATAAAATTCAACTTGAGGGTAATTTTAATTATTTAAATTTAATTAAAATAATTATAAAAAATTATTAATATTTATTTCCACACTTGAGATAATTTTATTATATTCAAGATAATGAAATTTAATTTATAATTTTTTTTTCACAATTTGTTTGGTCAATGTGGACATAAAGAAGATCCCCAGTAATAAATTGAGGGCTTGAAGATGGTTTGATAGATAAGGAAGGACTGATCCAAAATGACTAAGTCTGGCCCTAGTCAAGTTGGGGTGTCCAATTAAAGGGGCACAAAATCACACACAACATATGTACATATATATATATATATATTATAATATAAATTTTTTATAATATATTATTATATATATTTGTGTGTATATATATAAGTTTTTCATCAGAAAAAAATATGGGTTAAAAAAATAAAACAAATCCCCTATAAATGGGATGGTTATGGTATCCACATCTTGGTAAAGGGATTTGCAACCATTTATTTTATAATGAAAATCATTTCCTGATATTTTTGTTTTTGAAAATTTTATTTTAGTCATTCACATAAAGTATTATTTTCAATAGAATAAAATAGATAGATTTTGGTATCACTATCCTACACATAATTCTCTCACATCGTGCTCCAAGTAAAAATACATTGCACTGGTAGCCATTAAAGTGAACAAATAAACCTTTAATTTCCATAAAAAAATATATGGTAAATATGTCGATCATTGATCGATAATTTCTAAATGATACGAAATCTGATTGACGTGCCTCCATTTTCATTAGGACCTTATCAAAAACCTCTTTCCTAATATTAGAAACATTAATATTTTTTTTTATTTTTTTAACTTAAATAATTTCACGTTCTCTCTAATACCAATTGAAGGAACCCAAGGTGAAGCGGTAGTGTGAAAATACACAATTAAATTTTGGGTTCAGATTTATTTTAAAAACACTAAATACACAAAACCATTCCCATATTTTTCAAATAATCATGTAAAATTCAATATATGCATGAAGAAAAAAATAGAACGAAACCGTAAATGGTACCCTATTTGTTTTAAATTATCGCTTTGATTCGATCACTTTTGGAATATCGTGGCTCAAAGGTACCAATATAGGAATCCTATAGATTATAAAAATGTTCAACATAGCTCCTGGATACTCAATCATGGATTCCTAGGTGTTAGAATAGGAAATCAAAGATCATTATAATGTCACTTTGATCATGTGAAGAAATCAGAATCGATCAAGAAGACTAGATCAATCCAACCTTGATCTTCCTTCGGTTTCTCACTCTAAACTTGAGATAGTGGCGGGGAGATGTATCAAACTTCGTCCAAATGGTTTATCACTCAACTAAAGAGGAAAAAATGAGATTTAATATGTATTATATACTTTCCAAAATTTCACTTTGGCCCCTAGAAAGTAATTACCATCATTTTAGACCCTTGTACACACTTATGACTTAATAAATCTTGTTATAAATGTCACAAACATTTTATCACTCACTTGTAACACATTAACATGTTATGTGATAAAATAAATACAATTAATTCATCCTGTAATTCACCCAAATATTTTAATAAAACTTCAATGTGATATATTTATTAGAAAAATTATATCTTCCCATATTCGCTTTTATGATAAATTCTTTTGAATACATTGAGAAATAAATTCAATAATCATTATTCCAAACATGAAAAATATAACTGAATTTTTTTTAATTGTTACCATTCTCACTATGAAGTTCATTGACCCCCACACATGGGGTCCAATTTGTCCTAAATTCTCATTCATCTGAATAGGTGGAACTTGTGAATACACTAAGTGTGTGACCCTCAAGGTACTTATCTAGATAGAAGGGAGTCCAATTCAAAGACTAAGAGTGGTGTCTAGTAACCCATCATGCCCCCTAAGGTGATAGAGAATATCGTCGCTAAAAATACATCCTATGAACAATCTATGTGTAATATAATCTTTTTGTATCATAATATCACATAAAGAAGGATGCACACTTATGTCACCAGCCTTTTGATTATTTATATATTTAATGACCATACAATATAAACTTACCATATTGTACCATGTCCATGGATTTAATAAAGGTACCACCATCCTAGTAAACCTTGGCCCATGTGATATCTCTTTCTCATCACAAAATGGGAATTTGACATTGAAAATTCATCCAAAGACATACCACCAAATACTCAGCCAAAACAAGTTACCTCACTAAGATTTCGAATTCATGGTTTTTCCTTGCATCAAAGTATGAGATCAAATGATATACATTAATAATGATATCAATTAAAGATACCAATACACATGTTTATATATAGGAACAACCAATGAAATAAAAAACATGTGGTGTTCCTATTGGTGAGTTAGTCCTCATGATCTTATCTTATTGAGATCAATAAGTGAGAACTTCATGAGAATAAGTCTCAATGATTATGATCCCCCAAAAATTGATTATTAGAAAACATATGTGTCCCATTAGTATGATGTATCTAAACCACATGACATACATTTAAGATTATTTTCATAGTATCTCTAGTCTCTCATTATAAATGGGACCTACTATAACATTTTGATACGACATGTAATATAAGGAAATTACCATGTAAAGAGTGGATGTAGAAGTATAAAAACTATTATTGAGATAATAAAAACATGCATATGTAAAATTTTATACTTGTAATTCTCATCAAAATATATAAATTAGATGGGTTTAGGGAACCCAATCACAAAAAAAATCTATATCTCCCATTAATTGTTGTCATGTCAACATTGTATTTGAACCATATCCATTTCTCAAAAACCTGAGAGACTCTCTCCCAATCCCTTCATAATATATATCATTACCCAAATGACATGTTTTGACTCTATGAAATATTATGCTAAACTCCATGAAATAAATCCTAGTCAGTACCTTGCCACATTGAATATTTTGGAAAACCTATTAGACCATACATTAAGGCACCTATTAATTGGAAAAACTCTATGATGATGCCCTACCTATAACGAGATTCCTGAATTCTCATCCCACAGATATTACACACCATTAGTTGACATAACTGGTCTGTACCAGACTACCACACACCCAATGTCACACTCGAGAATCACCCATCCATTCTCACTATAACCCAATATCATAGTCACGAGACTATATCCATAAAACATGGCCCTTATTAATTTTACTTATCAACATACTATCCACAAGCACTGAAATTACATAGACCTGGTTACGCTTCTAGTTCATCGCAAAAAAAACATACCTAGTCATTACACTAGACTCTGATCCCACATCTAGCGGTACGTTACTAACCATACTAACACTACCTGATCCACACGAGTCAATACCTGCATCTAGTTATTCCTAATTTATCAACACAACTTGGCCACATACATCCAAGTGTTAACACAAAAACCCAACAAACTTTAGGTTGGTTTTACTAATATGTATCCTTTAACATTTACCATGACTTTCCCATGATGAGGTTCACACACTCTAACTATCTATAGTGAAATCCTCACCATATAATTTCACTTATTATCTATCAATTAGAATAAACCCAATTGACATCCACTATCAGCAGAACTCAAAAACTCTAGATCCCCGCTCATAATTCTCAAATAGGTCCAATCCCGATCCCCACTCTAGAGTCTAATGAAACCATGATTCCCCACTATACACTATCTAATTCCACCAATATTCAATATTATTTATGCCTCGTCTTAATAGATTTAACACAAGGTACACGATATTACTCACTATGTTACGACTTTAAAATTATATCGCACAATGATACCCACTTAGTCCCACTAAAAACTCATAATCACATTAGTGACCAATTCACTATAGTTAAAGAACTATTCTGATTCCTTATCCATAATTCCAAACCACTCAACCCTATAATTCTTTACAAGAACCCACATTTATCATGCTACAATTTATTTTCTACAAAATATCTTAGTCCATATCTCACATGAGTTGGTGATCTAAATATACCCACAACTTTATAATGTCTCAGTCATTTCATTATTGCTTTACACAGACTTAGTATAACATTTTCGTCTTACCCTGAAGAAACTATCCTTATTGGTCAAAAAACCCTAACCATTACCTAGAGCATACCCTACTCCAACTAATGAAAAATATAACATCAAGGTCCAACACCCTTTCCCATTTATTTTTTCAAACAAGGTGTATCATAAATATCCACCATTGTATCATACATGGCCAAAACCCAAATTTTATTTCTCACAGAATCCCATCAACAACCCATAACCTAATTTAATGTAGTTAGTAAACTAAGGAAAACTAGAGACCATCAAAATATATAAACACCATTGATGGTCATAACCCTAAATAGGTCGCAAGGGACTGAACACTCTCATGTCCAGCCTATCCACACACTAGGAAAGAATCACATGTAAGAACCATGCATTTAAATTAGTCCTCATGACCTCACCTTATGATTCATAGAACCTGTAATTGACACCACAAAATGTCAAATTTTTACTTTTTTATGTCGTTGTTTTCTCAATTGGGTTTGGGATGTCATGTGGTTGAAATTTTGATAATTTTGAGATTTTACTACAATACATGGTTGTGTGCATGGTTTTGGAAACTATATAGTAGAAACTATATTCCATCTATACTGTGGGAAAAAGGCCATCATATGATTCATTAATGGTTTGGTAACTGTGTGAGACAACCATGTGACCTATAAGGTTCCATGGAAGTGTTATAATCATGATCTATCCATGATTTGTAAAACCAAGTGATACAACAATGTGACCTACTGAAGATGGGATTCTTTTTAATTTCAACTTATTTTTAATTAGGGATTCCTCCCTCAGCTTCTCCAGTTGAGCTCGCCTGAACTAAGAATCACCCAATGAGATCTCCACGTATTCCAAGATCCTCCATGGAGAATTTTGGTTAGTGATGTCCCTTCATCCAAATTTAATTTTTAGGGATTCATCTCTCTTCCACTCTTAGTTTATCCTCTTTCACCCTCTTCCCCTCTAACCCTAATAGACACATGGTCCTATTTTAAAGTTTAAGGTTGTTCTAAATCAAACATTTATTTTTTAATGTTTTTAACCCATAACTTAAGGTTTATTTTGGTAGTTTCAATCAGAGGTGAAATGATTCCCCCTCTTGAGGTATGTGTTTCCAATATAATTCTTTTTATTAAATAATTACTTGATTTCTTAATGTTTAAAAAAATATTATGAACTAAATTAATGATGTGTCACTACTGGAAATAAAATATATACCAACAGTTTGAAACTATTGGTATATGCCTCAAAACCATTGGTATACTATATACCAACAGTTTTCCAAACCGTTGGCTAGTAAGCCGTTGTAAAAGGCCTATACCAATTGTTTTCCTCTAACCGTTGGTATATGGCACTCTAACATTTAGTATGTCAATGGTTTTATAGAAACTGTTGGTATATATTTATACCGATGGTTGATAAACCGTTGGGATATATAGAATACATGTAGTTCACCAATGGTTTCAAACCGTTGGTATATAGTATTACCAACAGTTCCTTAAAACCGTTGGGACAAATATTCTGGAAATACACTATACCAACGGTTCAAAACCATTGGTATCGTGTCTTACCAATGGTTTATTTAAACCGTTGGTAAAACTATTCTCCCAAAACACTTTACCAATGGTTTAAAACCATTGGTATAGTGTTTTCCCAAAAAATAGTATAGCAGCCACCCATTCCCTCCATTGCACCTGCAAACACAGGTTGCACTACATACACCTGCAAACACAACTGCAAACAAAAACATAAAATAGAACACTTTGTACTTAAAATAGAACAAAAAGAAAACACAACACTTAAAATAGAACAATTTGCACTTAAAATAGAACAAAAAAACACCTCCAATATAGCATAAGAAATAATAGAATCTTCCAACCATGACATGTACCACGGCATGGTTTTCTCCATTTTAATCTTCACATGACAACCACTCTTCCAAATAACCCATTTCAATTTATTTGGTGGAGACATCTCATAATGGTGAGAGGACAATCACATCTATGAGAGCCCATCATAGTTAGAGTTACATACACCATTAACAGAATTAACACACAATTCATAAGGTAATTACATCAAGTATACACATACAACAAGTATACCCATACGCCATTAACACATAATTTATAAGTTAATTAAATACATAATGAATTAAAATCAGAATTAAGGGGGTTGGTGGCTGTTCAGGGGTTTGGGGTGGATGTCCAAGGGGGGTGAGGGTGTCCAGAGGGGTGGGGGTGTCCGGGGGGATGGGGCTGTCCCGGGGTGGGGGGGTGTCCATGGGGGTGTCAAGGGGGGGTGGGGGGGGGGGGGGTGCTGTCAAGGGTGGTGGTGGGGTGGGGGGGGGGGGGGGGCTGTCCATGGGGGTGTCCAGGGGGGGTGGGGTGGTGTATAGGGGTTGGGGGGGGGGGGGCTTTCCAGGGGGTGGGGGGGGGGAGGTGTCTAGGGGTGGGGTGGTGTCTTGGGGGAGGGGGCGGTCCGGGGGGTGGGGGCTGTCCAAGGGGGGTGGAGTGGTGTCCACGGGGGTGGGGGGTTGTCCAGGGGGTGGGGGCTGTCCAGGGGGGAGTGTGTGTGTGTGTGTGTGTGGGGGGGGGGGGGGGGTCCACGGGGGTGGCGGGGGTGTCCCGGGGGGTGGGCGGGGGTGTCCACGGGGGTGGGGTGGCTGTCTAGGGGGGTTGGTGGTGTCCACGGGGGTGGGCGGGTTGTCCAGGTGGTATAGGGTGTCCAGGGGGTGGGCGGGTTGTCCATGGGGGGTAGGGTTGTCCGGGGGGGGGGGGGGGGGGGCTCTCCATGGGGGGAGGGGCTGTCCAAGGGGGTGGGCGGGGCTGTCCAGGGGGTGGGCGGGGCTGTCCAGGGGTGTACAGGGTGTCCAGGGGGTGGGGGGGCTGTCCACAAGGGGGAGGGGCTGTCCAGGGGCGGGCGAGGTTGTCCAGGGGGTACAGGGTCACTACGGGAAAAATGGCTTTTTTCGATGGGAATAAATCCCGTCGCAAAAGGTCCGTGCAAGAGGTTATTTGCAACGGGATTCTGTCTCCCGTCGCAAATAGTTTGGCGTGGATAGCGCGCCAAACCGCGTGAAGTTTATTTGCGACGGTGGGATCCCACCGTCGCAAATTACCGGCGGCGGTATATAGCTTTTTGCGACGGGATGTCGTCCCGTTGCAAAAGGTGTGTCGGCAGGGACTATTTGCGACGAGACCCGTCACAAATAACTTTTTAACCGCCGACTGTAATTAAAGCGGGTGTAGGTATTTGCGATGGGTCTCGTCGCAAAAGATACTATTTGCGATGAGTATCCCGTCGCAAATAATCACGTCGCAAATAATCTAACCTATATATAACCCTATCCGTTTTTCCTCTCATTCCTCTCAAATTTTAGATCATGTTTCTCTCTAAACTCCAATTTTAGAGAGAGATTTTTTTTATGTTAATTTGTTTGTTCACGAAGAAGTTGTGAAGCCGTTTGCATCAATAGAAAATCAGTCTTAAAGGTATTTATGTTTTTTTTAATTTATTATTTATTTCATTTTTTATGTTAATTTTTTTTTGTTGATTAGTTGTAATTAAATTAAATTTAAATTGTTTTGTCATTAGTATTTATTTGTACTAATAAATTGAAATTTTTAGTATTAATTTTTAATAATTAGTAGTAATTATTAATTATTAACGATAATTAGTAATGTATATAATTAATTTGTAGTAATTAATAATAATTGGTAATAAATATCAATAAATACCAATAAATATGAATAATTAGTAATAATTAGGATAAATTAGGAATAAATATTAATAATTAGTAATAATTAGTAATAATTAGGAATAATTAGCAATAATTAGGAATAATTAGCAATAATTAGTAATAATTAGCAATAATTAATAATAGATAGCAATAAATAGCAATAATTAATAATAATTAGTAATAAATTGTAATAATTAGTAATAAATTGTAATAATTAGTAATAAATTGTAAAAATTAGTAATAAATACTAATAATTAATAATAATTACTAATAAATACTAATAATTAGCAATAAATACTAATAATTAGGAATAATTAGAAATAATTAGAAATAATTAGCAATAATTAGAGATGAATAACAATAATTAGCAATAATTAGCAATAATTAGCAATAATTAGCAATAATTAGAAATAATTAGCAATAATTAGCAATAATTAGCAATAATTAGCAATAATTAGCAATAATTAGGAATAATTAGCAATAATTAGCAATAATTAGCAATAAATAGCAATAATTAGTAATAAATACCAATAAATAGTAAAAAATAGGAATAATTAGTAAAAAATAGAAAAATTAGTAACAATTAGGAATAATTAATAATAATTAGGAATAATTAATAATAATTAGTAATAAATTGTAATAGTTAGTAATAAATTGTAATAATTAGTAATAAATTGTAATAATTAGTAATAAATACTAATAAATACTAATAATTACTAATAAATACTAATAATTAGAAATAATTAGCAATAATTAAGAATAATTAGAAATAATTAGCAATAAATAGAAATAAATAGCAATAAATAGCAATAATTAGGAATAATTAGGAATAATTAGTAATAATTAGCAATAATTAGAAATAATTTGTAATAAATAGAAATAATTAGTAATTAATAAAAATAAATATTAATAAATAGGAATAATTAGTAATAATTAGGAATAATTAGTAATAATTAGGAATAATTAGGAATAATTATGAATAAATACTTATAATTAGTAATACTTACTAATAATTAGTAACAATTAGCAATAATTAGGAATAATTAGGAATAATTAGGAATAATTAGCAATAATTAGTAATAATTAGCAATAATTATTAATAATTAGAAATAATTAGAAATAATTAACAATATTTAGTAATAAATTGTAATAATAAGTAATAAATTGTAATAATTAGTAATAAATTGTAGTAATTAGTAATAAATACTAATAATTAGTAATAACTACTAATAAATACTAATAATTAGCAATAAATACCAATAATTAGCAATACATAGCAATAATTAGTAATAATTAACAATAATTAGAAATAATTAGCAATAATTAGATATAAATAATAATAATTAGCAATAATTAGTAATAATTAGCAATAATTAGCAATAATTAGCAACAATTAGCAATAATTAGCAATAATTAGAAATAATTAGCAATAATTAGCAATAATTAGAAATATATAGCAATAGTTAGAAATAAATAGAAATAATTAGCCATAATTAGTAATAATTAGCAATAATTAGTAATAAATAGAAATAATTAGTAATAAATAATAATAAATATTGATAAATAGGAATAATTAGTAATAATTAGGAATAATTAGTAATAATTAGGAATAATTAGTAATAATTTGGAATAAATACTAATAATTAGTAATAATTAGAAATAATTAGGAATAATTAGCAATAATTAGGAATAATTAGCAATAATTAGTTATAATTAGTTATAATTAGTAATAATTACTAATAAATACTAATAAATACTAATAATTAGGAATAATTAGGAATAATTAGAAATAATTAGGAATAATTAGAAATAATTATCAATAATTATAAATAATTATCAATAAATAGGAATAAATTGTAATAATTAGAAATAATTAGGAATAATTATGAATAATTAGAACTAATTAGAAATAATTAGAAATAAATAGAAATAATTAGAAATAATTAGAAATAATTATCAATAATTAGGAATAATTAGCAATAATTAGGAATAATTCACAATAAATAGGAATAAATTGTAATAATTAGTAATAAATTGTAATAATTTTTAATAAATAGTAATAAATAGTAATAAATAGTAATAAATAATAATAAATTGTAATAAATATTAATAGATACTAATAATTAGTAATAAATAGTAATAGTTAATAATAAATAGTAATAGATAGTAATATATATGAATAATTAGTTATAAATAAGAATAATTAGTAATAAATAAGAATAATTAGTAATAAATATGAATAATTAGCAATAAATAGTAATAATTAGTAATAAATAGTAATAATTAGTTAGGAATAGTTAGAAAGAAATTTTAATAAATTTTAATAAATTCCAAGAACCTGGAAATTTTTTTAGTGGATTGACAACAATCCTTTTGCTGGATAACTTTTCTCCTTTCAACTCTCACAGACTCAAAACAATATAAAAAATGTGCTACTACATAGGCATATTCAATCTCATATACACAAGATTGGATATGCATTCATAGGATCATATTTTTTATAATGTTTTCAGGTGGTGACAGTTGGAAGAAGATGATTCTTTGACGAAAAGGGGGCTCTTTTGTCCGACGACTCATTTACATGCATCTTTCTCACGCTGAAATCACAATGAAGAATCTAGTCGGAGATACGTATATTCATTCTCGTGCATATGAGAATGAATATACGTACCTACGACTATATTCTTCATTGTGATTTCAGGGTGAGAAAGATGCAAGTAAATGATCCACTGGACAAAAGAGTAGCCGTCAATCCACTGGAAATTGTGTCGCCTTTAATTAATGGTAATTATTAAGAAGTAGTAGTAATTATTTATCTACTTTTTTCAGATAGTATTATTATAATTTCAAATTATTCAAAAATAGTGATGATTTTATATTTTGTAGATAATATGGAACAAGGAAGTCGACATCAATAATTATTAGATGATCATGCTTGGATAAATCAGCGTAGAAATCCAAATGGTTCTAGGTTAAATCTTGTATATATTGAGGGTGTTGAAGCTTTCTTAGAATTCGCATCATCAAAAATATAATATATTTCAAAAGGCACAATTAAGTGTCTTTGTAAAAAATGTGCTCTGAGAACGTTTGACACATTTGATAAGGTTAGGGGACATCTCTTGCGGTTTGGTTTTCAACCAAATTATGTTTTTTGGTATCAACATGGTGAACATAGTTCTAAAGAAGATACTAATAACTTGATTCCAGATCCATCACAGTTCTAAAATTTAGTATATGATGTTACAGGTCCATCTGTTCAACAAACTGAAACTCACGATGATATTGATTTAATTCCTAAGTTGGCACCATATAAATTTTATGAGTTATTGAGGTCTGCTGAGGATGTATTATATCTTGGTTGAAAGATAAGAAAATTATAAGCGGCTGATAAATTTATGGCTATTAAATCAGATAATGCAATGTCAAACAACTGTTTTGATCAAATATTTTCATTGGTTAAAACACTGTTACCTGAAGGAAATGTATTTCATGCAAATTAATCCGAGAGAAAGAGGTTGGTTTGTAATATAGGCCTTAGTTATCAAAATATTCATGCATGTGAAAATGTTTTCATCTTATATTCTAGTGAAAATGAGTCGTTGTATAGTTGTACAACATGTAGACAATCGAGGTATAAAGGAGCTCAACTAGGGATGTTTGGATCGATTCCTATAAAACAGTTGAGATATTTCCCCCTTACACCCAGGCTGCAATGTTTATTTATGTCTCATAACACAATGTCAATGATGTCATAGCACAAAACCAATATTTCAACTGATAAAAGCTTGAATCATCCATTTGATGGTGATTCATGGAAACATTTTGATCGTCTTCAACTGTCTTTTGCTTTAGAAGCCTAAAACGTGCGATTGGGTCTTTCTACTGACGGTTTCTGTCTATTTGGTTCTTATGGTAGTCATTATTCATGTTGGACTATCTTTATAACTCCGTACAATCTACCTCCATGGATGTTCATGAAGGCGCCCTATATCTTTTTGACCTTATTAGTCCTAGGACATCCAAAAAAGAATATTGATGTTTATTTGAAACCATTGATTGATGAGTTAAATGAATTGTAGAGTAATGATGTTAGTACATATGATGTTGTTGAGAAACAAAATTTCACATTAAAAGCTGCATTGATGTGGACGATTAGTGAATTTCCAGCATATGGCATGTTATCTGGCTGGAGTACACATTGTCCGAAATCATTTCCTTACTGTATGAAAGAAAAAAAGCTTTTATGCTCATCAATGGAAAAAACCTTTCTATTTTTATTTTCATCGCAGATTTCTTCTAACCGATCATCCTTTTTGAAGGAACAAATCTCATTTTAGAAAAGGCACAATTGAAAGGGATGAACCTCCAAAAATGATCTCAGGTACAGAGTTAAAATCAGCTGTATTTTCATTACCTCCCATCACATTTGAGCTAACAGTAAACCAAAGGAAAATTCATGTCTTTGGGAAAGAACATAATTGGATAAAATGAAGAATTTTTTGGGATCTACCATATTGGTTTGATTTTTTGGTTCGCCACATGTTGGATGTCATGCAAATTGAGAAGAACTATTTTGATAATTTATTTCATACAGTTTTGGATACACCAGGTAAGACCAAAGATACTGTAAAATCATGATTATATCTTGTCCAAATTTGTAGGCGACCAGAACTTGAACTATTTGAAAATGTCAGATCATAGAGGTTAATGAAGCCAAAAGTAGCTTATACACTGTCCAAAGAGATTCGTTTATTATTTTGTCAGTGGATTGAAGATTTGAGACTTCCAGATGGATATGCTTCTAATTTGGGAAGATGTGTTAATAATGATCATATTATCGGATTAAAAAGTCATGATTTTCATGTTATAATGGAAATACTTATGCCAATTGGATTCAGAGTTTTGTTGAATTCTATGATTTTGGATTCGATAACAGAAATATCATATTTTTTTTCGAGATATTTGTGCAGTGACAACTAACTACGATGCACTAAGAAAACTGGAAGAAGATGTTGCCGTAATTATATGTAAACTGGAAAAAATATTTCCACCTGCTTTCTTTGATTCAATGGAACATCTGATATTACATTTTCCAGATGAAGCTAAATGTGGAGGTCCAGTACAATTTCGATGGATGCACCCATTCAAGAGATGCATGCAGAAATTGAAGAAAAAAGTACGTAACAAATCATTAATTGAAGACTCAATTGCTGAAGCTTATTTTCAAGAGGAAATTGCTTTTTTCTACTCTCACTATTTTGAATATAAATATCCCTAAAAAAAACCGCATGGGACAGAAGGAGGGAAATGTTAATGATGAAATAGACAATCATTTATCAGTTTTTAATCAGCTAAATCTTGGCTTTGGTGGAGTTCAAGAATGATGGATTTAAGATGATGAACATTACAGAGCTCATACATATGTTTTTCTAAACTATAAAGAAATGAAAATATTTGTACTGTGAGTGCTTCTATCACTTATTCTATAATTTCTGTTATAGTATGTAAAATTATTTTATTTGTAGGTTATATGATAATAATATCAAGAAACAAGTTCCACAAATTACAGCAGCTGCTCTTGAAGAACGCTGACATTTTTTTTCTCAATGGTTTGAAAAGCTGGTAACATAAATTATTGATGGTTTAATATCAATTCAATTTACTATTTATTATAATGATAACTGTTTTACAAATTTTCAGGTGTCTCAACATACTGATAAAATTGATAAGCGACTGTGTATATTGAGTAACCCACCATCCAAAATGGTTAAGTAATATAATTAATATGTGGTGAATGGTTTTCGATTTCATACACATGCATATGGGGAATAAAAAAAACAATGAAAAGTGGAGTTTTTTTGAAAGGATTGCATCATAGAGAAACTGAAGTTGAATTTTACGGCATTCTGGATGAAATTATTGAGCTATGTTATCTTGGGAAATATTACACAATGATGTTTAAATGTCGGTGGTTGGATAATGAGAGAGGATTGCGTGTTCATCCAACTCATGGAATCGTCAATATTAAATATAAAAGTCTTCTTGCATTAAATGAACCATTTTTACTAGCTCAACATGCACATCAAATTTATTACGCAAAGTACTGTGCTACATCAAGAGACCTGGGTGATTGGTGGAGCATAATAAAAATGAAATCTTGGGAAAATCAATTTACTCAAACTGAATGTGGTTCCGCTAAAGTGGAAGAAATTTAAATTTTTCAAGAGACTACTGAAAATCCATCTTTTTCACAAACAAACATGAATATCGATGAGGACACCCCACAATTAAGGGTCCATGGTGACAAAGATGTTAATGATGTTACAAATGAAATTGAAATGACAAGGGATGATGAAAGTGAAACTCATATGGATATTGATGATGCCAAGGAGGAATATGAAGACATTGACATCGTTAGATATGAATATGATGATGAAGGTGAGCATTGGCATAGTTAAATGCTGGTTAGGATCATAACTAATATATATATATATATATATATATATAATAGTTATTTTCAACTATCTGTTGACAACAATCATTTTGTGTTTCAGATGGACTCTGATCTATTACATGAGTTAGAGGAGGCTGAGCTACCTTTGGATGAGGGGGATGTGGGATCATTTGACCCTCATCCTACTGGTAGTTCATGAGGTACGCAGAGGGGGCACGGTCTGGCGTGATTGATGATTCCTGACCCTATCCCTGAGCGACGTCCACGTATTGGCTTTGATCCACGCACACAGAGGTATGGTAACCTTTATATTTTAATTAGATTTCATTAATTTATTTATGTATATACTAATTGCTTGATTATTTATTATTTTTTCATAGTTTTGCACGTGTAGCTGTTGGACAGGGGAGCGCTATCTTGCACAATTATTTTTCTCGGCCATGGACCACATGAGAACAGATTCCTGTTGATGTGCAGTTTGGCATGTACAATCATTGGCTGGTACGTAAATAAATAATATTTATTTTGAAATTTATTTTATTAATAACTTGATATTATAAATTATTTTTAGGGTTTATGGTATCCCATCGATGATAACATGAGTGACGATATCCATGCAGCATGGGAGGTGGCTATGCGTGAGAGTTTGCGTCAGTTTTTTCACAATTTGAGAAAGAAGACCATTATAAAAGCAGGAGAGACAGTATTTGATGAGTCGTGTAGAGCCCACCGACCAGTGTAAATTTCATCTCAGGTTTGGGATGGATTATGTGCACACTGTTTGGGTGGTGGATTTCAGAGGAGGTCTTCATTGGGTCGGCAGAACCAAGGGAGACAGGAGGTGACACATCGAGCTAGTAGCCGTACATTCAGTATGCATAGAGAGAATCTGGTAAATATTTTTTTAATATTTTATATAACTTCAAATATAAAGAGTTTATTTTATATTAATATAGGCATTCGAGCATCCCGATATTGCAGAGTACGATGTTTATCAGAGGATATATAGTGATCCATCCACCGGAGAGATTAGAGGTGATCGCCAACATCAGATTGTGGTTAGTCTTTTTTTTTAGTTTTAAAATTAACTACATATAATATTTTCACAATTTTAATTTCAAATTGGAATTTAAGGATTCATATGAAGCTGCAACTTCTCAGACACAGGCTGAGGGTCAGGGCGAGGCAACTGATCAGACCAGTGCCCACCATTTCGATGAGTCGACATGGATGCAGGCGACTCAGTATGGCTTTGAGAAGGGCCGAGTAGTTGGTATCGGCTCTAATGTGACTCATGGTACTTATTATGGTACTACTACGATGTCGGCGTCCAGATCGAGAGGAACTCATGGAGAGACATCATCTTCTGGCTCACAGTATCAGGAGCAGTTCCGAGCTCAGAATGACCTTATAGAGAGTTTGCAGAAGCAGTAAGAAGAGATGCGTCAGCAGCAGCAACAACAGTAGCAGCAACACGAGGAGGAGATGAGTTGATGGCAGCAGCAGCAGCAACACGAGGAGGAGATGTGTTGATGGAAGCAGCAGCATCACGAGCAGATGGAGTACATGCACTGTCTGACTCGTAGTTTAGGGATGAAGTTTCCTCCACCAGCTCCTTCAGCTCCTCCACCTCCTCCAGATAATGACCCCCAAAGATTTTTTATGTAAAAACATTTGAATTTAAATTTGTTATAATATAAACTATTTACAGTTTCTGTCTTTTATATCGGTGCGATTATTACATAATTTAATTTTTAAAATTTTATGATTTGTTTGTGTGAATATTGAGAATTTTAATATTTTTTATTTTTTTTATTTAAATAATATTAATATTATTGTTTCATTAATCATAATTTTATTAAATATATTTTTCAGTATTATATTTTTTTATTTTACTAATAATAATAATAATAATATTATTATTATTTTATTATTTTTTAATATTTTTTTTTGTGAATATAGAGAATTTTAATATTTTTTAATATTTTTTTTTATTTTATTAATAATATTAAATTTAAAATTTCAATAATCATAATAATATTTTATTATTTTTTTATATTTTTTTTGTGAATATTGATAATTTTAATAATTTTAATATTTTTTATTATTTTAATAATATTAAAATTAATTTTTCAATAATCGTCATAATATTTTATGATTTTTTTTGTGAATATTGAGAATTTTATTATTTATTATTATTTTATTATTTTAATAATATTAAAATTATTTTTTCAGTAATCATAATTTTATTATATTTATTTTTTTTAAAATTTATTTATTATTTGCGACGAGATCTGTTGCGACGGGATCCCGTCACAAATAGTCTAAATATATTTTTCTTAAAAAAGGTATTTACGACGGGATTACGGGCCCGTCACAAATACTATTTGCGATGGGCCCATCGCAAATAGTCTAAAAAAATATTTTCAAAAAGAATTTGCGACGAGATTATGGGCCCGTCACAAAAAAGTATTTGCGACGGGCCTGTCGCAAAAGAGCTTATATATATATATAAAGTATATAATCGGAGACTTATTTGCGACAGTGAAGTTTCCCGTCGCAAAAAATATTATTTGCGATGGGCCCGTCGCAAATAAATTTTTTTGCGACGACGTTTTCTGCAACGGGCTATTTGCGATGGGCCCCCATCGCTAAAGCTTATTTGCGACGAGATCCCTTCGCAAATAACCCATTGCAAATACCTTGAATTCTAGTAGTGGGTGTCCGGGGGGTAGGGGTGGGGGGGGGGGCTGTCCAGGGTGGTGGTGGGGGTGGGGGATGTCCATGGGGGTGTCTGGGGGGGTAGGGGTGGGGGGGGGGGGCGTCCATGGGGGTATCCAGGGGGTGGGGTGGTGTCTGAGGGGGGGGGGGGTGGGCTGTCCACAGGGGTGAGCGAGACTGTCCAGGGGTAAGGGGTGTCCAGGGGGTGGGCGGGCTGTCCACAGGGGTGGGCGGGCTGTCCATGGGTAAGGGGTGTCCAGGGGGTGGGCGGGCTGTCCACAGGGGTGGGAGGGACTGTCCAGGGGTAAGGGGTGTCCAGGGGGTGGGAGGGTTGTCCACAGGGGTGGGCGGGCTGTCCACGGGGGTAGGGGGTGTTGAGGGGGGTGGGCGGCCTGTCCAGGGGGGGTGGGTGGGAGGGCTGATCATGGGGGGTAGGGGTGTCTAGGGGGGGGGGTGGGCGGGCTGTCCACAGGGGTGGGGGGCAGTCCACGGGAGGAGGGGGTGTCCACGGGAGGAGGGGGTGTCCACGGGGGTGGCTGGGCTGTCCAAGGGTAGGGGGTGTCCAGGGGGGGTGGGCGGGCTGTCCACAGGGGTGGACGAGGCTGTCCCGGGGGGGGGGGGTACGAGGTGTCCAGGTGGGTGGGGGGGATGTCCACAGGGGGAGGGGCTATCCAGGGGGGTGGTCGGGCTATCCATGGGGGTGGTAGGGATATCCAGGGGTACGGGGTGTCCAGGGGGTGGGGGTCTGTCTAGGGAAGGGGTGAATCAGTCACAACAAATCATTAAGTCAATTTTTATTATTTATAGATAAAAAAATAAAGATAATGTGATCTACCAAATCACACATATATTCAGGCACAACAAATCAATAAACATCAAAGGTTAGTAATATCAGTAAAAAATGTAATGGATCAATCTGTCCCGCATCACCATCATCATCACCCTCACCCTCATCCTCATCATTATCCCCATCATCATCCCCACCCTCCTCCTCACCCTCGTACTCAACCTTGGCCTCCTCATCGCCCTCCTCCTCCTCCTCGGCATCCTCTCCCTCCTCCTCGGCCTCGACCTCCTCTTCACCCTCCACCTCCTCCGCCTCGGGCTCCTCCTCTCCATCGTCTCGACCACCACTAGAACTTCCACCTGGTGCAACATATATAGAACACTTCGATAACATATATTCATCACAAGTAGTGCTGGCCTCTGGTGGAAGTGTTGGATGTAAAACTTCCATCAGTTTCATAAATGCTATGTTTTCCCTAGCAGACTATTCTCCCGTCTCTGTTGATCGTTTTTCATCTTGTTCTTCTTATGCCTTAACCTACCGCAACTTGGTGGCACTAAAACTCATACTTGAGGAGGGATAATACCTTATCGGAACTATACTCTTCCCAGGTCGTCAGCATACTCTACCAGGGTGCTCATCTCCCAACACCTGATGCAAGTTATCGTTTGGCCCAAAATTGTCAGGTTCCTAGGCATAAAAGGCCTCTAAAGCAGCCTGTTACAAATATAAATAGATTATTAAGTTACAAAAAAAAGAATAAAATTTTAATTCTACAAAGTAAAACCTACAATCTGCTGCTGAGTTAGTTTATTAATCGCACTTCCATCTTTCTTCTTTCTACTCAAGCAAAACAGTTTTGCTCAAGGCACACGTCCTTCTATATTCAATTTATGCCTCTACAATGACATTGAATGTAGGAAACCATAATTTAAAATAGGATACCAAAATACATTAATTTCATAAATAAAATTATATAAAAACTTTAGCAATCGAATAAATTATGGAAGAAGTAATAGAAAGTGAAAGTCATAAAGAAAGATTATAAACTGTCATACCTGCTGCCTCTCATGATCTGATATCGTAGTACGTCCCAATGTGTAGACGTATTTCTTAGCATCAATGTTTTTTAATTTATTCCAGATGAATCCTAAATAAAATTCAATAATTAGTATTAACTAAAATCATGAAAATTTTCATTTAAATACCTATAATATGATTAATAACTTAAATTGGCTAGTTGTCTAATGAGTAATAATCTGTCGGTAATGTTCTAACGGACAATCATCCATGACAGGGACTGCCTCTAACTCTGTTCCCACTCTAGAAAGCCAACCAATGTACAACTCATGCTTATAAGCTCTCCAAATCTCTCCTAAATCCTTTAAACGTGCTGGCTTTGAACCCTCACCATTGGGGAAATTAAACCACAACTGACACCAAAATATTAATTTATATAAATAAAAAAATTAATATGTTTCATTAAATACAACAAATTTTTTTACCCATATCTCTTCCCAGGATTTATCCTTGACTTCATTTAGCAGCTATCTCCATGAGAGTGGGATGATAGGAATGATGTTGGAGTATCTGGCAAGCATCGCAAAAAAACTCCAGCATTGCTGCACTAATTTTTCAGTCATCTGACTATCTTCATTATAGTCCACTATCAACTGCATGCGGCGGTTACACACCGCACGCATGCGTGTATGCCCCCACCCTTTCCTCCTATCAGTAGTCGTATTTGTTATGAAATAAAAACAAATATTTTATCAATAAATTTTATAATGAAAATAAATAATGGTGTAAAAATTTGTTAGGGTTGTATAAGTATACTTGTGGTAGTCTGATCAATGGGCGCCGCTGGATCTGCAGAAACTAAAGGAACACCCTATACAGATGGAGTGGGTCCCAATGTATGCTCCATAGGGACAGACTATGGCGGATCAAGAGTCGAAGAAGATAGAATATAAAATCCTAGAGAGAAGGAAGCATAAGTAAAAGAAGATGATAGGGATGGCTGGCCGAATTCCGGAAGGGTAGTGGGAATCATCATCAGATATGGTACACATGGGTGAGGAGGCTCAGATGTAAATGGCGGTGAAGAAATGGGAGGCCTAAATATCCTGTGTGTCCCTAATGACAAACCAGGATCAGGATGTGGTATGGATGGTATATCAGTGGGAGGGGCAGGGTCTAACTAGGTACATCGACCAGATCGTCTAGCTCTCATAGCACCCCCCTCGTATGAACACCTTGAGTACTGGGACCACTACTAGGATGCTCATCAAATAACGATATCCTAATAGACGGATCCCGCAAAAATGTTTAAAAAAAATTAATAACATGACATTATATATTATTTAAATATATATATTTGAAATAAAATACTCACTGCAGGCACTAGTGATGGAATTCCTAGCTCTGTCATGCGGCGATTGTTGTCCATAATATGTTTTCGTCACCTCTCTTCAGTTGGTTTCATTTCCTGCATTTGAAAACTAATATGGAATTAAATAGAAAAGGATAACTAATGTGTAACCCAAAAAAAATGAGAGGGAATAGGGGGATTCATGGATAATTTAACTAACCATTATTTTAGATGATCTTGAAAAAATATATAATGAAGTCAATAAATCATACAATATGTAATAAAGAAATTTAATTTTTAGTAGGATGGTTATTTAATAAGTGTCATCAGTCTATTAAAATCATGGAACATTGATTCTACCAGATTTATAAGTGGTAAAGCAGTTGTCAAAATTAAGGAAAAATTTAATTTCTTTAGCCCAGGTATATGATGCAAGTTTCAATACTTGTTTTGTAGAATAATACAAACCATCATGTTCATTACTTGGTAAAATGTTAAAGAGAGGTCTTAGAGTCATACAAATTTTATACAAATCATAGTTGAAACATTGAAATGTTCAACAAGTTAGAAATGTTGGTTTCATAGGTTTGAATACAGTTTAATTCCAAATTAGAAAATGAAGCTCAAATAAAATTGCAACCAATAAACATTGAAAATTCACATAACGATCAAGTCAGATACAATATATTTGTAATCAATATTAAACCAATTTGAATAGTACAAACCTTAATAGCCAAAGTCGAGGTAAACCAAAATAATTGAGAACATGAATGGATGATTTTATATATTTCCCACCATAACTTTAGGTTCACAGTCAACTCTGACAATTGAGCTATTGGATTCATCAAAATTAATAAATGGATCATTTCCAATGACAATAGGGATGGTTTCGATTCCATGATCACCTTCATAAAAAATATGTCTTGGAATTACTTCAATAATGACACTAAATTCATGTCGAAGACGGTCTTTGACATAAAAAAATTGTTTCTCCATTGATGGAAATACATATGGTTCATCGGTAGAAAGATTATAAGTCATATCAATTACTCGAAATACAAAATAATCAATAAATATGCCCTACCTCGTAATCAAATCAAACCACTTACATTTCATCAGTGTGAATCGTCCATGAGAATAATAATCCAATATTATTATTTTTTCAACGACTCTGTAATAACCTACATTTTCAAATCACGGTCTACCATCTAATGCACTATCATAATAGTCTATTGTGGAAGTAACCATAACACCATTATTTTGTGTTCTCATGTTCTTTGCTCGTTCAGTGATAATAAATTTGTACCCATTTATAACAATTGATATACAGTCACGAACCACGGTATTAGGACAAAAAGCCAAAGCTCTTATTTCCTCAGAGACAGAGTCAACAGGAAAACTCAATACCTAAAATATAAATCAATATTAAACTTAATTAATTATTGTTTTAATTATTTTAAATAGTAATATTATTACCTTCAATTTTAACCAAGTAGAAAACTATTTACTATGAAAAGTCTGCCTCCTTCTCAAAGATAAAGAATGATGATTTTTATTTATCAGCGCTTAATGTTCCCTATAGATAAAAATAGGAATAGTTTAACACACACACACACACACACACACATATATATATATATATATATATAAGATATAAATATAAAGTTTACTTAAAATATGTAGTCATAGAACAAATCACAGTTGAAAAAAACTGTGCGATGTGCCATCTCCCACTCTTCAATGATTGATGTCTTCAATGTATATGATCTAGGAATTCATCCCGTTTGAGGTAGTGATGTAAAAATGGGTTTAATTTTCTCATATTGTTCTTCTTAATTTCTCATTGGTCTGTTCATTCTTGTAGTAAGATCAGACAAATACATAGAGCATAAATCCATACATTCTTGATCCAAGTAACCATTCATGATAGAACCTTCAGGATGATTCCTATTACGAACATAAGACTTTAATGTGTACATATTTCTTTCAGTTTGATACATCCAACGAAAAGTAATAGGTCCTCCTAGAAGTATTTCAGTTGGAATATGGACAGTCAGATGCATCATGCATGTGAAAAATGATGGAGGAAATATTTTCTCTAACTCACACAAAATTAATGGGGCATCTGCCAACATATTTTTCTAGAATAATTGGACAACTTCTTAGTACAAATATCTCTAAAAAAATGGCACAACCGAATAACAACCACCCTTACATTATTGGAAAAAATATGACGAATTTCTATTGGAATCAACTCATGCAGAAGGATGTGATAATCACAAATCTTCAAATATTTTAGCTTCAACTCTATTCTGTTGACCCATTTGGATATGTTGATTGAATAGCTATCATGAACTTTAATAGTCTCTAGTACTTCCAGAAATTGATTTTTTTGTAGGTGTCATCACATAAGAAGCACATAGAAGTTTCCATTTATTTTCACTGATACGCACATGATGCAATTCCGGTCTGATGCCTCAATACACCAAGTCACGACAAGACCATAAATTATTTTTTGTCTTTCCTGTAACATTTAGAAGAATCAAAAGCAACATTTCACACACATTTTTTCAATGTGAATTACGTCTAAGAAATGACATAAAAAATTGGTTGACCAATAAGGAAAATCAAAGAAGATACTTCTCTTCTTCCAATTGAAATAGGTTTCAGTGGAAACATTCTTTCTCTTTCCAGATTTCATTTGACCCTTCTCGAATGAAAAACTGAAATATTTCAATTCACTAAGCACATCAGTTCCAGACATATGCTGAGGTGGATCATCGGTCTCCATGGTATTGTCAAATCTTCGATGATTATTTCTATATAGATGGTCCATTGGAAAGAATTGTCAATGTCCCCTAAAATTGAAACTACAACGATGTTTCCATCTTCTGGATTGTGTATTCTTCATACAAACAGGACATGATAGTTTTCCCTTCGTGCTCCATATAGACATCATTTCATAAGTATAAAAATCATTGATCATCCACATAAGCACAACACACATCTGAAATATGTATTTCGAACATGTATCATATGTGCGCACACCCACATCCCAAAGAAGTTTCAAAGATTTTATTAAAGGTTGAATGTATATGTCTATATCATTGACAGGATCAGAAGGGCCAGATATGAGTATAGTCATGAAAGTGAAAGGTTTTTTCATACACAACCATGGGGTAAGATTATAAATGTGTATAAAAATCATCCATGTTCTGTGCGACGTAAGCATTTTCCTAAATAGATTAAAACTGTCACATGAAAGACCCAACCTCACATTACACATGTCAGCTGCAAAATCAGGATATCAACCATCAAATATCTACCATGAAAATACATCTACAGGGTGAACTAACTCATCATTATTCTTCTTTATCTCAGTATCATTCCATCACATTTTTATTTATATTTCACCAGATATAAAAAGATTCTAGAGTCTGGGGATTAATGAAAAGTGCCACATTACATTCTGTGGCACACAGGATGGTGTTCCATCAGATTTTGGCTTCCATTGGGATGTGCCACATTTTATACAATCATTCCATTCAGAATTTTCCTCCCATAATAAACTACAATCTTTTAGGAAAACATGAATTTTTTTTCTTGAAAATCCAAGTTCCTCAACTAACTTCCATGCCATATAGTGGTTTGAGGGAATATCTGCATCATTTGAAAGTAAGTCCTTTAAGAAGGTAAGAATGTAATCGATGGAATTATTAGGAATCCCATACATAGTTTTCCCATGAAACAATCAGATTAAAAATTCCAGCTTTTTCATTTTACCGTATTGTCGATATACTGGAGTCATGGCAACATCATTCAATTTTTTCACCATGACAACATCATCATTTTCATTAGACGCATCATGTGTGCTCATATCAAAATCTTCTTGGGTCAGATTACTTTCTTTTTCATGATGATGAATAAATGGAAACTGGTCATATAAAAAATTCTCCAATCCAATCCTCTCATTTGAATCATCAGCAATTTGAGATGTCATTTTCTCCCCATTATGATACCACACAGAGTAGTTTGCTAGAAAACCATATTTGGTTATGTAGTAGCTGACTTCTTCATAGCTCAACCAAGGTCTTCCAACACACTTGTAACAGGGGTAGTGTATGTGACCAATATCTGAACCATTGTGAAATGTAAAATCTAAAAATCCATCCAAATTGTTTTAAAAATCGTTTGAGATCTGATCAGTTTCTTACATCCAAATTCAATCCATTCTGTAAAAAAAATTGTTATAAGTCATTTCGTCAAAATAAATTCAATAAGATTGATGTTTCATTGAAAATATATTTAGATAAATCAGAATTGTTCACTTTATATGAAACCATAATTGACACACTACTCTATATGAGAACCATAATATAAAAGACAACAATATACTATATTTATAACAAAATATCTTTGAAGAACTATACATGAGTGTAGTAGATCATGTACACTTGTAGAGGAGAATTGTCCAGGGGGTGCGGGGTGTCTAGGAGGGTGGCAGGGATGTTCAGGGGGTCGGAGGTGTCCAGGGGTGGGGGGATGTCTAGGGGGGTTGGGGTGTCCAAGTGGGCGGGCTGTCCACGGGGGTGGGGGGCTGTCCAGGTGGGTACGTGGTGTCCAGGGGGGTGGGCGGGCTGTCCACGGGGGTGGCGAAGCTGTCTAGGGGGGTGGGTGGTGTCCGAGGGGGGGTGGGGGGATTTCCAGGGGGGCTGTCTAGGGGGTATGGGGTATCTAAAGGGGTGAGAGGGGTGTCCAGGGGGTGGGAGGGGATGTCTAGGGGGGTACGGGGTGTCCGAGGGGGGGGGGGGGGGGGTGTCCATGGGGGTGGCGGGGATATCAAGGGGGTACAAGGTGTCCAAGGGGGTGGGTGAGCTATCCACGGGGGGTGGTCGGGCAGTCCATGGGGGTGTTGGGGATATCCAGTGGGTTTGGGGGTGTCAAGGGGGTTTAGGGGGGCTTTCCAGGGGGTAGGGGGAATCTGAAGGGATGTGGGGTGTCCGGGGGGTGGTGGGCGGGTGTCCAGGGGGGTGGGCTGTCCACGGGGGTGGGTGCTATACAGAGGGTACAAGCTTTCCAGGGGGTGGGCGGGCTGTCTGCAGGGGTGGCGCGACTATATAGGGGGATGGGGGTGTCTGGGGGGGGGGCTTTCCAGGGGGTGAAGGGCTGTCCAGGGGGTACGTGGTGTCCATGGGGTGGGTGGGCTGTCCAGGGGGTGGCAGGGCTATCCAGGGGTATGGGGTGTTCAGGGGGTGGACAGGCTATCCACGGGGGGTGGTCAGGCTGTCCACAGGGGTGGCAGGGATGTCTGGGGTGGTCGGGGGTGGTTGGGGGGGGGGCTTTACAGGGGGTGGGGGTGTTTGGGGGGATGAGGGGTGTCCTAAGGGTGGTGGGCGGGTGTCTAGGGGGGTGGGCTGGCTGTCCACGGGGGTGGGGGGCTATCTACGGGAGGAGGAGGTGTCCGGGGGGTGGGCAGGCTGTCCATGGGGGTGGGGGGCTGTCTATAGGGGGAGGAGGTGTCCAGGGGGTGGGCGGGCTGTCCACGGGGGTGGAGAGACTGTCCAGGGGGTCAGGGGTGTCTAGGGGGGTGGGGGGGGGGCTTTCTAGGGGGTGGGGGGGGGGGGATTTCCAGGGGGTATAAGGTGTCTAGGGGGTGGGCGGTCTGTCTAGGGGGGGCTATCCAGGGGGTAAAGGGTGGGTGGGAGGGCTGTCCATGGGGGTATGGGGTTTCCAAGGTGGGTGGGCAGGCTGTCCACGGGGGTGGTGGTGGGGGGGGGGGGGGGGCTGTCCATGGGGGTTGGGGGGGGGGGTCTAGGGGGTGGGGGGGGGATTTCCAGGTGGTGGGGGGCTATACAGGTGGTACATGGTGTCCAGAGGGTGGGCAGTATATCTAGGGGGTGGCAGGGATGTCCATGGGGGGGGGGATACGGGGTGGGTGGGTAGGCTGTCCACGCGGTTGTCCGGGCTGTCCAGGGGGTACATGGTGTTCGGGGGGCGGGAGGGCTGTCCACAGGGGTGGAAGGGCTGCCCACAGGGCTGGCAGGGCTGTCTAGGTGGGTGGGGGGTGTCCGGGGGGGGGGGGGGTAGCCATGGGGGTTGGGGGCTGTCCAAGGGGTGTGGGTGTCCACCCCCAAACTAGGGTTGTAAAATCCAATCTTTATCCAATTGATGCATTATTCAAGCCTATTATAGATGACCTAGAATACTGTTAGCGTAAACCCTGAATATCATACATATAAATCACAATACACCCAATTGTAAACAACCACCAAATATCATACATGGATCAGTTTTTATGAGCCATGTTTCGATGGGACACTACTCAAAGGAGTATGAGACTTGTTATATAATTAGGTGATATGGAGTTTTAAGAATGTTAAATTTGTATAAGATCAATATGGATAGTGGATAAGAACCTGAGTGAGATTTCTTTGTAGAGATCACTTCTTCTTAAAAGGGTAAGAGTGAGTGTTGGTATGAAACTTGAAGAAATGTCTTAATGTGTGAAAGAAACTATACATTGGTTATATTTGATTCATATTCTTTTTTAGATTATCAGATTGGAAAACCCACCCCCTACCTGGATAGCCCCCCCTACACCCCTGTAGCCCCCTACACCCCACTTAGATAGCGCCCTCACCCCACCTAGACACCCCCACCACACCTGGACAACCCACCCCTCCTCCCAAGACAACCAACACCCCCACCTGGGCATCCCACCCCCACCCCCCTTGGATAGCCCACCCCCTTGAATGTCCAAACCCCCTCCCCCACCTGGATAGGCCACCCACCACCACCCCTGGACAACCCACCCCCTCCCTGGACAGGCCAAACCCCCTCCCCTGTAGCCCTTCAATAGCTCGCCTGGACAGCCCCCCACCTGGACATCCCAGACCCCCACTCCCCACTAGACACCCCCCTCATTGGATAGCTCATACCCCTCCCCCACCTAGATAGCCCCCACCAGAACAGCCCACCCCTCCCTGGACAGCCCACACCCCCACTCCCCTACAGCCCCCACCCACCTGGACAACCCCCCACCTGGAAATCCCACCCCACCCCCACCGGGATATCCACCCCCACCTGGACAGCCCCCCAACCTAGACAGCTCGTCCCCTCCCTGGACACCCACACCCCCTCTCCCACTTGGTCACCCCACCCTAACCCCCCTGGACAGCCCACACCCCTCCTTGGGGTAGCCCATACCCCCTCCCCCACCTGGATAGCCCCCCTAGGATAGCCCACCCCCTCCCTGGAGAACCCACACCACTATCCCCTCTATCCCCCCACGTAGACAGCCCCCCACCTGGACAGCCCACCCCACCCCCACCTAGATAGCCCAACCCCCTCTCTGGACACCCCACACCCCCTCCCCCACCTGGAAAACCCATCCTGACCCCCTGGACAGCCCACACCCCTCCTTGGGGTAGCCCATACCCCCCTCCCCCACACCCCTATAGCCCCCCTACCCCCTGTAGACCCTACCCCCTGGACAACCCACCCCCACCTGGATATCCCCCCACACCTGGACAACCCCCTACCCCTCCTGCATCCCCCTTAGGTAATTTTATTTAAAATCATTTTATTCATTAAGAAATTCAAACTATCATCCATTATCCATTTCATTCCAAACAACCCATTCAATTTATCAAAACATGACAAATTAAATTTATAATGCTCTATGGGTCACTTATAAAATGTCATTGGGGAAAGGGGAAATCAACTACATTGTCAATTCCAATTTGAAAATTGGGTCAACCACTTAGGAGGTGAGGTGGTGTCAAGGATGTGTGGTGGTGTCCAGGGGGCTGTGTAAGTGGGTGGGGTGGGGGAGGGGGGCTGCCCAAGGGGGTGGAGGGTGTCTAGGGGGGTGGGGGTGTCTCATGGTGGTGGAGGTGGTGGTGGTGGTGGTGGTGGGTGGGTGGGGGGGTGTCCATGAGGGGTGAGGGGTGTCCAGGGAGGGTGGGGGTGGGGGTGTCCAGGGGGTGGGGGGAGGGAGGGGGCTGTCCAAAGGGTGGGGGGTTGTCCAGGGGGTGGAGGGGGGGGGGGGGGTTCTAGGGTGGTGGGCTACCCATGGGAGGCGAGGGGTGTTTAGGGAGGGTGGGGGTTGGGGTGTCTAGGGGGTGGGGGGGGGGGTGCAGGGGTGGGGGGGGGGCTATCCAGGGGGTGGGAGGTGTTCAGGGGGGTGGGGGTGGGGGGTATTCCAAATTCCAATCCATCATCCAACCAACACCAAAATCCAAATCCAATTTTCAACTAAACCAAAGCTAAAAAAACATAAAACAAACCCTTTCCCCCCTACACTAAACAAAACGCACTAAACAAACCCTTTACCATGTTTGAAGTTTATAACAAAAAAACATAAAACAAACCAAAGGGTTCGGTAATCCAAAGACAACATGAACTCTAATTTATCCAAAATCAAAACAGTAAACAGAAAAAAAGAGGAAGAACACTAAAACTAAGGTAACACTTACTAATTTTAAGTGTAGAAATAAAAATTTGATTGATTGAAGATGGATCTATGGATGGAAGTAGTTTCGCGGTCGAGTAGACTTCAGGGGGAGCTATGGATTAGGTCTGCAATCGGACCGAGTGGGAGATGGGGTGCTAGGTATTTGGGGGAAAACTTTTCCAACAAATTTTAAAAACCATTGGGAAAGCCTCTCTTTACCAACAGTTTTGATAAACCGTTGGTATATCTTAGAGAAAATATTTATTTCCCAACACTTTTCCAAAACTGTTGGGAAATATTAGGCATTGCCAACAGTTTCTTCAAACCGTTGGCAAATGTTGCCTTCTTTTATACTATAGAAATGGTTTGAAGAAACCACTGGTATATTACTATTAGGAAAACACTAGATTCCAGTAGTGTGTATAATACAGAGGTCTATGTTATCAAATGGTTTCTTTGTTATGTTTGTTTTTTTCCTTTCAAATAAATTGGTAAAATTATTATTATAATGGAAATTTAGTTTTATATGATGTATTATGCATTTAAGGTGTTTGATAAAATTACATTGAATATTTTAGGCTAGATAAATAACTTTTTCATAGTGTTTTGAATCAATTTGGTGTGATAAAGTGATGTTTTATTTATTTAAAAAGGGGTTATGAAATTTTAAGGTGTTACCATGTTTTAGAAGAGTCTTTCTTAATTATAAAGGGTGTCATGGAATTATAATTGGGTTCCCTTGTTTTAAAAAAGTTTTCTTGCTAAAATAAAGTTATTTTCATTTTAAAGTCTGTCTTCAGTTTGAAAAAAGTTATGCGTGTCCTATTGAGTTATTTTTTTTGGATGAATGCTTTAATTTATTGACCTTGTTGTTTCTTGATATTGTTTATGTGAATTATATAATTTACCTTGTTTTGTATGTGATTCTGAAAGATGATTTTTAATGTTTTATTTTTATTAATATTTATTTTTATTTTTGTTTTTTCCTTGGAATTTAATTTGGGTTTAAAATGGATTTTAGAAAGGAATTTCTAAATAAGGACATTTCTACATATAAATAGAATGCTTGTTTTACACCTTGAGGGATGGTGGTTTAATGATTTATGAGTACACCCTAGTTGGTCCCTATAAAAATACTTTTCCTGTGCTTGTGTTCATTGTGTTATAATTATATGAATTTTGTTTCATGGATTATGTGGCTGGATAGGGGATCATTATTAAAGGGGTGTTTTAGAGGTTGAAATTGTATGATTTATGTGCTTTATTTCCTTTGGTATTTATGTTTTCACAAAATTGAAATTGGTTTTATATTTTCCCACCTCCATTATCTATTACATGTGGACCACTAGGCTACTATGTGGGGATTCAAGGGATGTTGGCTATTCTTGTTGAGAGTTACACACTACCAAGTATCCCCTAGTCGAATGTTATAACTAGGTTATGGGATTTTCATGAGTCTAGTTGAGAGTGATTTAGGGGTTAAGTGATATGATAGTTAACCCTATAGTATTTGGTTCTACTTTTACACACCTTGTACTCAGGATATTAGTCCCCATGTTATTACCACACTCTATGTATCCTATATTATATCTTTGTTGTACATTATCACGTGAGTTTATTATTTCTTGATTTGAGATTATTTTGAGATGTTTATTGTTTATACTTGAGAATTATGGTTTTAAGGCCTATATTGTTTCATTATTTTCATTTGTGTATAAATATTTTGGGATTTACATTTTGTTATTTTTTCCCTTGCCTATACACTTGTCGAGTGTGTGGGTGTGTTGAGTTTTAAAAAGAGAAACTAAATATTTGTTTTAAAAGAATACCATGAAAATAATTTATTTATAAATGTGTTTTAAACCATGAGATGATTTTTTTTCAAAATAAGTGTTTATTAGGAATGTAATCCTTGATAAATTATTTTTTTGAAAATGTATTTTTAAACTATGTGATGGTTTGTTTTTGAAGAAGGATTTTTTGTGATAAACGTAAACGGGTTACATTTTTCATTTTTTGAAAGGAATGTTGTTTGATTTAAAAATAGTAGATGGTTATTTTTTTATAAAATGAAACAACTTGTAAAGTCCTCTTTGAGAAGTGTGTTATAAATGGTCTATTTTTTTAAATGATATGTGATATTGTATGTTTTTTTTCCATTTTGTATAAAGGAAATGAAAATCATAATTTTTTATTATTTTTAAACTAGTGGACTTGGTTTTTATATAAAATGAATGTAATGAACTTAGGGAGGTATCCTAATATCATTTGTATCACACTTTTCATGTTCACATTGTTGGGTATGAAACTTTTTATTTTTTTATAGGTTCTCATAATAACTTCCAGAATGGATTATTATCACTATTTCTTTAGAAGTGGGTGTTTTGTAGGATATATTTGTAACTTTAGAGTCACATTGAGATGTTTTAAATTATTTACCCATTTTATTCAACATGTATTAGGTTAAGTGGTGTATCAAACTCTTAGAATGCATGTTTTAGTTTCAATTTATTTCAATTTTGTTATTTTTTAATTGTAAAATATTTTTATAAAAATAGTTTCAATCATGTGAAAAAAAGTTTTGGAATGATTTTGATTATTTATTATACATAAGGCTTATTTGGTTGGTGTTTATTTGTCTATTCTATTATTTTTTGGGCATGATTGTCAAATATAAGGAGACCTCATGTCAGGTTCATAGTTGGAACCATTTTCAAGGGTGAAATAATTCCCACATGTTCACATGTGACACCCTGGTGATTATCTCCAACCTAGAGTGATTTGGAATGTTCTTCAGACCTTTGGGAAGAATGGTTTAGGTGACGATTCAGGTCATCCTGGGTTGGTTCACTACACTATACAACTAAATCAACCCTATCAAAGAAATTTCCAAAAACATACACATCAACCTATCCCGAATGTTATCCAAGGTCGATCATTACTAACTAAAAATAAAGATTACCTTCCTCAATACAAGATTATATCGCACCAATACTCATTCCACATAGGCTGAGTATAACCCCGCTCTCACAATAGTGCCGAATATCCCTTTATTTATACTCATATCCCATACCTATAAGTGTAAAACTCAATGATACTTGGATACACAATAATGGTAAAATAATAATGATTAAAATATCATAAACTCTAGAATTTACCACCTAATCAATCAACATACCATAACTCTTATGCATGTCAGACCCATCACAACACAAAAAAACCCCATAAATCCATACTTAAAATTACCCAATGCATACCCACACCACACTAGAATATAATCACACCTTTATCTATGTGTAATTTCTATAACATGAATCATCTAAAAATTCTTTTTGTTGGTTCTATTTCCCTAGAAATAACTTCTGTGTACTCTATGATAACCTATATTCACTGTTTTGAATATTAATAAACTCATTATCACATCATTATTATTCCTATGCATAACATAGTTTGTAATAATGTACTGAGAGTAGTTATTGCAAGGAAAGGTCATAGAAATCCCATTCAATGATGAGAAACCTAAAGTGACTCAATAGTATTATTAAATATATTTTCTATAGGAAGATGAAATCATTTTAGGGAAATAAATGGTACATGCTAATATGGGTGGAGACTCATAGGAATTTGAGGAACCTTCTTATGGTGTATGCCCTAGGTAATATCCATTATAGTATATTATGAGAATGAGAACTTCTAGTAGGAAATCCGTATTTATATGTGTCACTGGATGTTCTTCTTTTTGTATGTGTTTATTGGTCTGTACAGTTTAAGATTATTGTTAATGAGTATTATAAGTCACTTAAATTGATGTATTGATGAAAACCATGACAATATATGTTCCCGGTGAGGTAGGATACATTAGGTGCATCACGATTAATATTTACTTAATAAATAATGTTAGAAAGGATTTGTACCTTCAATTATTTTACAGAAGTTTATATATCAGGCCCTTTAATAGAAATGATATAGACTAAATAAATCCATGTCCATGGTGTTATATAAGAATGTTTTATTTATAAAAAGTCAATGAAAGTGAAATTGAGAAAAGAGGTTGATAACTCTAGCCTAAAACCTTTTTGATTATAGATAACATGATAAAGGGACAATATTATACAGTAAGCATCTGTATGAGGTATTATTTAATTATAACATTAAATTATTTCTCTATGGATGACTCGATCTGTTTCTATATGCTAAACTTGGAATTTAGTATCCTTCTCCTAATGCCACTAATAAATAGGCCTAGATATCCACACACTAAGTGTATCAAGAATATTAGTTAAATAATAATATTATTTATTATTTATAAAGTTAAATAAATATTACTACCACATGATGTTTAATAATTATTCATGTTTTTATCACTAATATTCCATTATTAGTTACTAAAGAGAATATTATGTGATAAGAATAGTTAATAAATAAATATTTTATATTTAGTGAATATAATATTAATTTATTGGAGAATAATACTATGATATTTATTTATTAAATAGATATCCATTACTAAAGTCTTGAAAATTACTTTGTAGGAATGAAGGATTGAGTTTAATGGTCTGGTGAGAAACAATAAATAATAAATATTATTTGAACATGAATTAAGCGCTTGTCAAGAAATAATACTAATATTATTATTCTAATAGACATAGTTTTCCACAATAAATATGGAAATAATAAGGGTGCATGTGAAATTATTATTTTCTAACTCAAGTGGTATATCAAAACAATTATATTATTTTTTAATAGAGTTAATTTGTTTTATTCTATACATAATGATATCAACAAAGAATACTCTAAAATTCCTAAAGATCTCCCTCTCCATGTATTATTTTAAGTATGAAGAATGATCCTCCTCTACCACCACTCTCAATACTAGAGATATCGAAGAGAACCCTTCCTTGAAGAAGTTCTTGGGTCAATCAAATGTGAATGATGCATGTGTTGGGATATACCATGATAGCACCCAGAGATTCCTATAACAGTGTTCGATGGTTCTTAGATCATGTGTGGATCACCAATAGAGGGAATCTCTTCTTGATCCCTAAAATGAAATGATGTTATGATATAGAGATGTTTTCAGATCCATCAATGAAGAAATAATTTCTCACTAGAAATTTATTTAATTTATTAAATTAATTATAAATAATATGTGACGATACCACACTTTGGTTCTAGTTTTTTTATATTGTTTATATTTTATGATTAAATTCATTTGATTACAACATTTATCATCATGTAAATCTCAGAATAATAATCGATCAAGACAAAAATATGAGTTGAGAATTCCCCATCCACCACTTCCACTACGCTTAGAACTTTCAAGTGGTATCAAAGGGAGTCACATAATTATTTATCATTATTTAAAGTGAATTGATTTATTTATGCATTTATTATTAGTTCTTAATTATAGTTTAATAATTATTTAATCTAAATTGTGATATTTGATTTCTTCCTCTTCATTTATTATAAATATAATCAAAAAAATTAATTTAATTAACAAAATAAATTTAAGGATATCATCTGGAGGTTCTAAGGAGTATGACCAGACAGTATAATATCGCACACCATATAACTCAGAGGTACACTCGGTTTACTTGTGTTTAATGGACCATGAATTAATTTGGAATTAATTCAATCCATGTACATTTATTACACATGGAGAATTTAATTACAAACAAAATTTTGATTGGGCCATCCTGGCCCACGGTCTGCTGGGATACATGCCTTGTAACTCCAGTACACTGTGTGTAGTGCTTTAGTCCTCGATGATCCATGTATCTTCTTAGAGAGACTACATGAATGGTGATCGTGTAGTTCAGATACCACATGATTTGTATCCCATGTACACACCATGTACTATAATATTTTCTCTGGCATGGTTACATACTGATTCCCAAGGTGTGTTAGGAGGATATATTGTTAGAATAATACATTCCATGTAGCTGCAATGTACAAACTATATACTTTTTCAAAATTACACAGAGTTGAAAATTAATTTACAATACTCTTCAAACTATATATACAATTGTTCTTTGTGGTCATCATGTTAATTGTATAAATCATGTGATGACTTATATATATATATATATTTAATTTCTTCATAATTTTTGAATATGTATATAATGTATAAGTCTCATTACAGTTGTTACTCTACTTGAATTTAAGGATAACATGCTTTGTAAATACCATGTGTTCCATGTGGTCATTAATTTTATCATACATTACATGAAATTACGTGATAATTCATGTATGCCACATGTCACAATAGAAAATTGAATATGATTAAAATATATATTGGTTAGTTTAGATGGGTACTCACCATGTTGCCGCCATGGTACAATTCTTCTAGAAAATTTTAATTTTAAATAAATTTATTTAATTTGTTTAAAAATATGGTGGATGTGAATATTAAGAAAATTGATATGATAAATTAAATTAAATAATTATTTAATTATAGAAGTTAATTAATTTATTTGAGAATGATTTATCTTAAATCATAATTATTATAATTGAATCCTAATTTTATTAAATGTGCAATTAGTTGCATGCATGTGGGTGATCATGAGCCTAAACCAGAACTTTATATGTGATTGGTTTCTTTAAATTTATTATTAAATTAAATATTTTTCTTATGTTTCATCCCTCCCCTTATTATTTAAGTGCCTACATGTCCATGGTTTCTTTTCAGTAAAACCCTTAACCAATCCTGTGGTTCCCCTCACATGCATATGAGTAAAAGGATATTTAAGGGATTGATATCCCATGCCAGTGGTGGCAGTTCAGATTTTAAGCCATGGAAAATACAATCAAATATAAATACATTGGTAGACAGGTGTAAATATACCACATAAACCATAAATCATTCCTTGTATTTTCTCCTAGGACAACAATTAGTTTATCATCCACTAGACAAAATAACCATTAGTAAAAGATACTAATCACACGACTTTATTATTTTATTTCAATAATGTTTCATGCTTATTTCATTATGGATGATTTTTTGTGATAACATGAATTAATGAATTAAAAACCATGAAAGATAAAACTAAAATAAAATGACTTATTCGTAAACATTTTCTACTACACGGTTAATCACTTAATTATATCCACATAATATTAACAAGAATTCAACAAATATAATAATTGGAAATTTATGTGTAAGAGATAAAATTGAATAATTATTTATATTATGTTGTTATAACCTTCCACTACTTCAGTTAAAATTGAACCATAGTTCAAATTGAATGACTAGCCAAAGTTTGGGTGCTTTCAATTATATGGGGTTCTAATTTGAAGTATTGAGTTGACTTTACTTTGTTCACACTAAGGATTAACTACCAAAATAGGACTTAGTGTAACTGAGAGGAAAAGGTTCAGGAAATCCAATTTAAGGGTTCTAGGATGGGGGAGTCCACTCAAAAAGTAAAGTAATTGTGAGTTAATGTATTTAAAATTTGGGATTACAACCTAAAACCCTTAAAATTTCTTGACCTACCCAATTTTAGGTGATGAGAAGGGGAATATGGATCCTTTCCACTATAATTTCCAAGCAACATGATATTTCAAAGCCAATGGTAATGGATATTGGTTTTTGATAAAATAGTGGGATATTAATAAATATAATATTTATTTATTTGTCTAAATTTTATCAAATAAAGTACTAAAACTATGCTCATATTATTTTGAGAATAAACAACAAAAATAACTTTAATAATATCACAATAATACATACCCGAGAAGGATAACCTTATCACTAGTAAAAATTTCAAAGAGTGGAAAAGGTGCTTAGGTGTTATCCTACACCATGAAATGAAGTTTTATGTACTGGAAGAACATATTCCTGATTTACCTCATAAAGATTCTAGAGAGTAATATTTATCTCTCTAAGAGTAACAATTAAAAAATTCCACATATGTTCATTGTTTCATGCTACCATCCCTAAAATATGAAATTCTAAAGGAGCATAATGACATGGATGCATATAGAATGATCTCACACCTTCGAGATCTTGATCAAGATAAGGTGGGATGAGAAATATACAAGATCTCCAATGATTAGTTTACAACTAGTCTTAGAGAGATGACACCGATTGGACCACATGTAGTCAAGATTATTAGGTACATTGAATGCTTATACATCCTAGGGATTAAATTCCCAGATTATCTGCACACATATATCATACTTTCATCACTACCTAAGTCCATATCTAGTTTTATTGTTAATTATAACATGAGAAATAATGAGAAGAGTGTTTCATAACTTATTACCCTAATTATCCAAGTGTAAAAGGACATTGGGTATGACAAACCCGCAATCATTACAGTGAATAAGAAAAGTAAGTAATAATTGAAGGGGTACAAGACTCATAACAAGAATAAATATCTTGAGAACCATCCATCTAAGAATAGGAAGATCTAGAGGCAGGTAAAGGAAAAGGAAGTAGTATGTTTTATAGGTGGAAAGAAAGTCCACTAGAAGAGATACATCACCCAGAAGAAAGAGGAATTTAAAGGTTCATTTTTTATCAAGTGTAATGTTTAAATATCTAAACTTTGGGTATTTAATATAGATTATGGATCTTAAATATATATCTAAATGTATAAACTAGTTATATTTTGAAATATTACAAAAGGATAAGTGGATTTTCAAGTCACCAATTGTAAGAGGTTGACTTTTTTATCCATTAAAGACTACCACCTTTCATTTCCAATAGGAATGATATTGGTTTTAAGATATTTTTATTATGTACCAACTATCATGAAGAACATAATTTATATATAATTACAAGATACAAAAGGTTTATTTCAAAATTTGGAAAAAACTTTTTTATTTTATAAAGACAACATATGGTATGGTATGACACGTTCAAATAATGGTATTTATGTATTAAATTAAAAAAGTAGAGTCTTGGAAATAAAAAATGAATAATTTTTACATGACATAAGTAACACCCATCTATAACATCACCATATTGGTTATGTAAATGAGAACCATTTGAAAAAGACCAATCAAGATGGTTATTTAGAATATTTTGAGTTTAAACCAATTGAAATATGACATGCATGTTTACAAGGAAAAATGACCAAACCACCACTTGATGTGTGGGGAACACTTCCCATAGAAGATATAGATGGGTATTATTAACTCATAACTTTTACTGGTGACTTGAGTAGATATTGATACATCTACATAATGTGGTATAAGTATGAGTACTTTGAGAAATTAAATGAATTCAAGAATGAAGTAGAGAGCCAACTTGGAAAAAAGATAAATATGGTTTGATCAGATCAAGGTGGTGAACATCTTTATCAAGAGTCTATCAAAATTCTATGAGAGTTTGGGATTCTATCTCAACTCACCCACCATACACAACATAGTGGAATGGTGTTAGTTAAATAATGAACCTTACCTTGTTAAACATGGTAAGATCAATAAAAAGTCACACAAATAATCCATTATCCTTTTGGGGTTATGCAATACAAAATGTTTCATACACACTAAACCAAGTATCAACTAAAGTATAAATCAGAATTCCCTTAGAGTTATGGACTAGAAAGAAACTTTTTTTTGCATACACATGTATGGGGTTGTGAGGAGTTTTCTAAGGCCTATATAGAAAATAGAATAGTACTATGGGGACCAAAGTGCATCTTTATAGGGTATCCAAAGAAAAAAAATGATATTACTAATACAATACCTCAGAAAAGAAAGTGACTATTTCCAGAAAATCTATATTTATTGATAGGGATAACATCCTAAAAAATTACAGTGGTAGAAATATTTACTTTGATGAAATTGATGTTCAAGATACACAAGAGTTGGTACATGAAAATATAACGACCCAAAACTTTTATAATTGAAATTTCATTATTGTAATTATGTCATATAGTATAATCACATTCAATCACATTAAGATTATAATAAAAACTTTATAAATGATTAATAAATTAAATAAAAGGTATTTTTAGAAGTTAAAGAACCAATATCGGTGAAAAGAAACTTGACCTTTGGAATAGTAATGTGACCCTTATGAATAGTAGACCAGCTAAATTAATAGAAGCCTCACCCATAAATGTATAAATAAAATTTAGGCATCTAATAAATGAAATAATTGTATAATTATATAATAGTATATATAAATAAATGTTTTAAAAATTATCAATTAAGTGTTGGTATTTTTGTAAGTCATAAATATTTAATTACAATTTTATGATTAATTTAATAATTTAAAAGAAAATTTATTTTCATAAAATGTATTCATAAATTAATATTTTTTATTTCTTATTATTTTAATATAATTTTATTAGACCTTAAGTAATTTTTCATAGTGTTATAAAATCAGTTATAATTTTAAAATCTGTATTTCCAAAGTAAATGGTGATTTTAATTAAAAAATCAAATACTCATATTTAGAAAATTATTATCATAAAATGGATTTCATTTTTTAATTCTAAACCTTGAAAAATGGTTAGGGTGAATTTTTAATATTCTCAGAAATACTTGAATTTTGGGTGAATAGTAAAATAGAATAATTTACGGTATAAATACATTATAAATTAAATATACTATTCCATGAGTCACAAATGATGTAAGCACCATTGGATCAAACTCACATGATAAAATTATTGTATTTATTATCATGAATCAACACTATTTCTTATATGGAAAAAATAATTAACTATAGAATTAAATAATGAGAAACACCCACCTCCTCCACTATAAATAACACCTCTCACCACCACTTACCCTCACACCTCTCAAGATTTGGGCCTTGTAAAAATTTCTCCCAAACCTCTACCCAACACACTATCCCACATCTAGGAGATCTTGGTCTCATTAAAATTGAAAAACATTTTTTCTAAGGAGGTTCTCAAGGAGGATAAATACAAGAGGTTAAATCCTCTTTCTTTTTCTTTTAATTTCTTTTCAATTTCATTAATATTCTTATATTCTACTCAAATTATCTTATCCAAATTGAATGATAAATACAGTATGTTTGATATAATGAAATTATATCATGTTAATGGAATATACATCATGAAAACCCCCTTTCTCTCTTTTATATTAAAAATTAAATCATCGCTCGTGATGTTTAAATTTACCGATATAATGGGTGATGCACTTTTATTTTCCTTTAACACATTCAAGGATGTTAATGAAACCATTATTATAAAGACCCTTACTTTACAAACATGGTTATTACTTCATAATTGAAGAATACTTATTATAACCCATAACAAAACCATAATAGGACCCTATAGGTATAATGTCTTTAGAAACTGGGAAACATAAACAACTGTTTCATAAATCATCTACATTATATCCATTTATCTCATCATATTTAGAGTCCATTTTGGAATACCCTACTTAATACCCTTATTCCAGACCTGGGGAAAAGAAAAAATACAAAAGGGTGAGCTTAAATGCTCAGTAAGGGTAAACAAAGGAAATATCAATCAAATCATATTCATAATAACAAAACATTTTGAAAATCTTATCCTGCAAAGGAGATCATAATATCATGACATGGGATAAATCATAGTAGTGAAATTTAATCCCAATAATAATAATTAAAACATTAAACTTTGTGGCATATACACATAATAATAGAAAATCATTTCATATTAGTCAAGACTCATTGCCAAGACCATTATAGCAGACAAAGTCCATTACTGAACCGAGTTCACTCATCGTTCCAGTCCTGTATCACTAAACCGGATTAACTTACCATTCCAGCCATGTCTATCTCATGAGATATAAATCTTTACCCAATGCATTGGTGGGAGATATACATCCCACCCATCTCATAATGAAACCATTCTTATGTGTACCACAAAATCATAAATCATATATCATAGCATAACCAATGTAATAAAAATGGGATTGCTAAACATCATGACATCATAACATAATACACATAAGATAAAAGGACTTCTTAAAAATAATTCCATCATTACATAATCAAATCAATGTAATAATAAGAATAGAAACAGAAACCTATATTATCTTATATGGAAAATAATTTTGATAAAACACTTGAACTCCATTCTTGAGGAAAATATTTTTTCTACTTCAAAAATATCTTTCCTTTCTCAACATGCCATACTAAAAGAATTTAATTGAAAATAAACTTAAAAAATTGTAAAGGAATCTTCATTGAAATAATGTTCTATGAAATAATAAAAATATATTCATGTCGTATAAGTTAAAAAACATTCTTCTCGTACTTTGGCCGGAAAACTAAAAAAAGTACCTCGTACTGAAAACGACAAAAGATTCCTTTCATATCTTTTACTAAAGATTCACCAATAGGTAAAATTGGATTTAAAAAATTGTAGGAGGACAGAAATGAAATTAAATATTCAGGAAACATAGATGTGGATGATAAATATGCCCTAGTAAATATCGAAGTATAAACAATCTTGGATAAAAATTGAGATTTGCGAGATTTTCCCTCAGCTTAGGTTCGATATGCTTTGTACGTATCTGAACCTCCTGTATAATGATTTAAAACATTTCATTGAATTATTCCAGAATCATATTCATTGTTATTATATAATATATGGTCATATTAGTATCATCTTGTTAGTAATATTTCATTGCTACTTTTTATTCGGGTGTTTATTTATTTATGTTCATATGCGTGTTTTGTCAAATAAATTCTTATTCCCCTTTTTAGGTTATAGATACTTCATTTGTAGAATTATATTAGTATAATATATATCATATTTATTCATTCAATTCATTTATATAATCATTGTTTAATGGATATCATGTAGAACGAATCACATCGCACCGTGGAGACGGTAAGCCGTACGTATGCACGAGCGACGATATCATTCCCATAATTATTGAATGGTATTAGAGTGGATGATAGAATATATCAGAATTAATATCATATTATAATAATCATTTATATAGTTATTATTTATATCATTATACCCATCCAAGTAATGTGGTGGTGGAAAACATATTACACCACGACGTGGAGACGGTATTCCGTACGTACGCACGCGCGGTGATTTCGTTTTCTGTAAGATGGATAGAAGGTAAAATAGGGTTATTTCATATTTATAATAACATATCAGTATATTAGTGATACTGATGTTATTACTTTATTATGAAACAACAAAATAAGAGGAAGTAGAATAAGAAAGAAATTTGAAAGAATCGGTAACAGATATTACCTCTTCTTCGACACGCCTCTTCGAAACCTCCACTTAGGGCACTAACATTGGTCTTTGAAGAAGATCAGGACCTCTATAATGTTTCTAGGGAAGTTGAGAAGGTAAATTATCAGAGGTTGGCCGATCTTGAAGGAAAAAAATTGTGTGAAGAGGAGAGGGAGGAGGTGACCTTTTATAAGGGAGGAGAGGGACACCTTTGGAAATCTAAAACAATATTAATTTATAATAAATTCAAACCCCACTTAAAAACTTAAAAAATTACTCAAATTATAATATTAGATGAGATAGGGTTTTAATCTCACCAACCAATAAAATTTATACATGTTGGGAATTTATTTTAAACATCATCAACTTGATTTATCCTTATTTAATCTATTTAATTTTATTTGTTGTAATAATATTCTAAATTTTAAATCATTATAAATAATTACTTATGTGTTTTGAATTTTCCATAATTGGATACCTTATAAAATTTTAGATCATATAAATTTTGATTTATAATTTATAAATATTTTTGTGATTTTTAAACAATTTTATAATATGTTATTTTTATAAAATAACAATAGTGTCAATTTTGACACTATTCATTTATTTGAATTTAAATAAAATATACACAGAAGATATGTTCAAAATAAAAGATTTAATAGATTTATAACATTTAATATTTATCTAGAAAATTCTTTTATAACATTAATTAGTTTTTATAGTATTTATTTTAATATTTTTAAAACCATTTATTTGATATTTCAATCAATAAAATAATTTCACCATCACTATTGTGAATAATTAATGATAATTATTTAATCCCTAAAAATTATAAATAAAATTACATGATGTAGATAATTTTATTATATTTCTGGATACTATTAATTTTCGAAGTTTTATGAAGTTTATCACTAAATTAAAATTATTATACTTATAAGATATAAGAGAGTGACATATTGTCACTTTCTTTGGTTTTAATAATAATTATATCATTTTCATGGTAAAAAGTCCATGAAATGAATATATTACAACCCTTAGGTGATATGGGTAGACTTTTATTCATCAAATAGAATTTTGGAAAGTGTTAGGGTAATTTTACAATCTTATTTTTACCCTTAATTACCCGATTTACCTTTAACTGTAGTAAATAAAAATTATAGTAGTTACTATTCATAATATCAAAAAAATAAAAGTAACCTATTAACATAATTTGGAACCACTTAATCAAAATATGGAATCAATTTTTCAAAATTCAAAACATAGAAGTTGCAGTAATTAATTTAAAATTAATCCCGTTGTTAAGCAAACAGATTTTAAAAGTTAAAACATTGCCAACGATTGAAATGTTTTTACCTATGAATTCAATGTAAAATTAATTCTAATGACATAAATTATATTAAATTGTAATAATATATTCTATTTATACTTTAAAACAATTCAATAATATATTTTAACCATATAAATTACTTTTATGAAAAATGTTGTTTTCAATTAAAAATTAGCGTATTTTTACTATTCATCAAAATATGAAAGTTATCAGAAAAGTATCAAAAATTTATCCAATTTAAATTTTTATATCCTGATTCAAAATAAGAAGTTTATTTTGTAAAAATGAATTTATAAACTTGTCAAAAATTTTATTTAAAATGGTTGCACCTTCAAAAGGCGGAAAACTGCATTTTTGCAAAAAGTAATTCTTTTATCCGAAAAATTGATTTTTTCCTCGTTTCATATGATAAATGAATTCTAAATTAAAAATGTGGTTAATACTATTTATAATAGCTAGTTTATATAATATTTTAATAACATATCATTGTTTAGTGAAACTCAGTATTACGTACAACACACGCTATCGAGGAAGGTTTCTATTGCGTGTAATGCAAGCCAAGTCAATGTTGTATGTAGTGAAATATTCCTTTTGTGTTTCATATAACATAAGACATAAAAAAAATATTTCTCATAAAATCTCAGGGTGTTACATTCTACCCCCCTTAAAATGAATTTCTCCCTCGAAATTCGTCACTTCGTAGAAAATAGATGAGGATACCTCTCCCTCATCATATCCTCAAGCTCCCATGTAGCTTCTTCTAATTGGTGGTTCCCCCATACAACTTTAACCAGGAGAGTGGTCTTGTTTCCTAGAACTTTTTCACTAAGATCCAGAATATCTATCGGCTATTCTTCATAATAAAGATCCTGCTCTAGCGATACGACTTCTCAGCTTAGTATATGTGAAGGATTAGGTATGTACTTTCTCCGGAGAGATACATGGAACACATCATGAACTTGAGAGAGATTTGGTGGAAGCACCAATCGGTAAGCTACCTTCCCAACACGATCCATTATTTCAAAAATACCGATATACCTAGGGATCAGCTTGCCCTTCTTTCCAAATCTAATTACTCTCTTCCAAGGAGATATTCGTAAGAACACTTTATCACCCACTTCAAAATCTAGGTCTTTTCTTCGATTGTCGGCATAACTTTTTTGTTGAATCTAAGATGATTTTATGTGTTGTTGAATAGATCTAACATTTTTTGCCATATCATCAACAAGATTAGGTCCTAATAGCTTTCTTTCCCCAACTTCATCCTAGCAAGTTGGAGTTCTGCATTTCTTTCCTTAGAGAACTTCATAAGGAGCCATTTGAATACTGGAGTGAAAGCTATTATTATAAGAAAATTCCACCAAAGGTAGGTGTTGATACCAACAACCTTTGAAATCCATAGATCAAGCTCTTAACATGTATTCTAGAGTTTGAATTGTTCTCTCAGACTGACCGTCTATCCGAGGATGATAAGGAGTGCTGAAACTCAACTATGTATGTAGAGTATGCTGAAGACTTCGCCAGAACTTTGAGGTAAACCTCAGATCTCGATTAGATATAATGGAAAGTCGTACTCCATGAAATCTTACCACTTCTTTTACATATATCCTGGAAATCTGATCAAGAGAGAAATCTTCTCTAATAGCAATGAAGTTTGCCAACGTTGTAAGATGATAACTATGACCCAGATTTCATTATTGCCTTTGGATGTTTTAGGAAGTCCATAGTGATGTTTTCCCATTTCCATTCTGGTATGGGTAATGGTTTTAACATACTCTTAGACTTCTGTCTCTCAGCTTTAACTTGCTGACAAACCTTGCATCGAGAGACATATTCAGCAACATCTCTTTTCATGCCATCCCACCAGAAGTACTCTTTCAGGTCCCTATACATCTTCGTGCTTCTAGGATGAATAGAGAATGAAGAACTATGAGCCTCATCTAGCAGCTCCTTCTTTAATTCTTGTATGGGAGGAATACAGACACGGTTCCTGAACCTTATTATCCCATCACAATCAAGGTTGAATTCAGGAACATTTCTCACCTTCTTTTGTAACTCTACATCTTCTTTTTGTGCCTCTTTAATCTTCACATGTATAGATGGTTGAACATTCATTTGAGAAAGATAAGATTTTTCCCCTTCCATTATAATTACAAGATCCATACTTTGTAAATCCACAAATATTGGATCTTTTGTGATCCTCATCATGGATAAGCTAGCATGGTCTTGTCGACTTAATGCATCCACCACCTTATTTGCTTTCCTATGGTGATAATGAATTGAGTAGTGGTAATCCTTAATCAACTCCAACCATCTTCTTTAGTGCATATTCATCTCCTTTTGTGTGAAAATATACTTTCAACTTTTATGATCAGTATAAATATCACACCTTTCACCATAAAGGTAATGCCTCCAAATCTTTAATTAAAAGATTACCAAATCTAACTCCAAATCATGAGTTGGGTAATTTTGCTCATGGATCTTCAACTGTCGCAAGACATAAGCTATCACCATATAATTTTGCATGAAAACACACCCCAATCCCTTCTTGGATGCATCACTATAGATCACAAAACATTATCCACTACAAGGCAGTGTGAGCACAGGTGCACTGAATAAGCTTCTTTTTTAACTCCTTGAAATTCTCTTCACACTCCTTCGTCCAAACGAACCTAACTCCTTTTCGAGTCAACCCGGTGAGTGGATTAGATAATTGTGAAAAGTCTTTCACAAAACATCGATAATATCCAGCCATACCAAGAAAAATTCGGATCTCAGTTACTATTGTTGGTCTCGACCATCTTTCGATAACCTCTATTTTTGCTGGATCCACAGATATCCCCTCTTTTGAGATTATGTGACCCAAAAATGAAACTTTTTGAAGCCAAAATTCACACCTGGTAAATTTGGCATAAAAATTCTCCTTTATTAGGGTCTTTAATACAATTCTCAAGTGATCTTCATGTTCTTCCTTATTCTTTGAATAGAAAAGAAAATCTTCTATAAAGACTACCACAAACTGATCAAGATAGTCTCTAAAGACTCTATTCATTAGATACATGAAGATATTAGGGGAATTAGTAAGACCAAATGGCATCACTATAAATTCATAGTGTCCATACCTTGTATGGAAAGACGTATTTGGTATATCCTCATTTTTGACCCTTAATTGATGATACCCTGAATGAAGATCAATCTTGGAAAAGTTTTGAGCTCCATGTAGTTGGTCAAATAAGTCATCAATGCATGAAAGAGGATATTTTTTCTTGATAGTGATCTTGTTAAGTTCTCGATAATCAATTAAAAGTCTCATTGATCCATCTTTCTTCTTAACAAATAGAACAAGTGCTCTCCAAGGTGACGCACTAGGGCATATGAATCCTTTTTCAAGATTCTCTTGGTGTTGCTTCTTTAATTCCTGCAAATCAATTGGGGCCATTCTATACGGTGTCTTTGAAATAGGCATGTCACCCTGTATGAGTTCTATTGAAAAATCAACTTCATGATTTGGTGGAAGACCTGGAAATTCCTCCGGAAAGACATCATCAAACTCCCGTACAATGGGTATATTCTTAATCGTAATTTTCTCTCCAACCATTTGAGATAAATAACCTTCATTTATTTGAATCAAGACCCATAATATGGAAGAAAAATCCACTGGAAGGTTATATTCATCCTTGCATCGATAGATGATAGTAAATTGATTGGGAATATTAAATGTGACTTTCCTTCTTTGGCAATTGATATGAGCTCCGTATAAAGAAATCCAATCCATGCCAGGAATCACATAGAATTCCACTATAGGAAGGATCACAAGATTTGCAGGAATCACTTTCCCACAAACTTCAATATGAGAAGAATTGTAAACTTTTGATGCGACTGTTGTGCCATTTGGGGTTGTCACGGCTAACTCAATATCTAATTGCTGAGGTAATATGGAGATAACCTTGGAAAATTATTCATAAATAAAAGATTTGGTGGATCCAAAATCAAATAAAACATTTTCTACTTTAGAGTGGATGATATGTGTACCTTTCACCACTTCATTATCGTACTCCACATCGCTGATAGAAATTTCATGTGACTTTCCTTTGTCTTTAGCCTTAAGAGTTTGTTCATGTCGATCATCCTCAACAACCCTTGGATTATATCATTGATTGGCATAATGCCCCATTTCCTTGCACTTGAAAAATTGAAGTGTAGGAGGTGCGTTCTGTGTATCCCTTTCTTTGTTCACATCATTAGACATCTTCTTCCCATTATTTCGACATTCAATTGCCCGATTACCTTCTTTTCCACACTTAAAACATTTACTTGTCCCTTTAAGACAATTAACTCCATGTTTCTTTCCACACTTTGAGCATAAGGGAAAACTCATCTTCTTTTTAGTGTGGTCTTTAGATTTTCCTTTGAATTCCATTTTCCTATTCTTATCAAACCCATATGATTGATGGGTTACTCCAATCTCCATCTAAACCTTGAGAGCACATCGAAAAATTTCCTCGTAGCTATTTAAGTCCTTTATGGCTAACGCCCTTCAAAGACTTGGTTTTAAGCCACTAAAGAATCGATCGATCTTACTCTCAGGTTGGATTATAATTCCAGAAGCATACCTTGAAAGCCTTGTAAAATTTTCTTCATAGGTACCAACAAATTCATCATCCTTTTGCTTCAGTTCAAGAAACTCCTTCTCCATATTTTTTCGAAGAATACGAGGGAAGTAATTATTGAATAATAAGTTCTTGAACTTGTTCCATTCCATGGACTCAATTTCATCCCTTTGCCTTGTATTCTTGATAAGATTCCACAATTGATCAGCTTCACCTTCCAAACGATATACTACTAAGATAACTTTGTCATGTTTAGAACATTGAAGGACTGAAAATATCTTTTCAGTGGTACTGATCCATTGTTCATCCACTAATAGATCAGAAGACCCATTGAATGAAGGTGGACACTTCCTCATGAAGGATTCAAAAGAATGTTGCTCCTTAATTTTCTCGTTTGGAAGTCATTCATGATTCATAGATTGAGAAAGTTGTGTGATCATGGCTACCAGATTTTTCATTCTAGCTCCCATAACATTTGGTTGATTAGGGGGTCAATCATTGCATTGCCTGTCACATTCAGCATTAACACAGTTCCTTCGGGTTCCAGCCATTGACTAAAACTAAGAATCATAGTGCGAGAATCATTAATTAAAATAGGAAAACCAAATAATCAGTAATAAAATGTTACACTTTAGATCTTATCATAGGTTATTCATGGACATTTCTAAAACACTAATATTTTTTTCTTTTCTTAGACATATCCTTAGGGTTCTTACTAAGGCTTTCACATCCTAGTTTCTAAAGGTTGACTATAAATTTCCTCTAATACCAACTATAACGACCCTTACTTTACATACACGGTTATTACATCAAAATTGAAGCATACTTATTATAACCCATAACAAAAGCATAATAGGACCGTATAGGTATAGTGTCTTTAGAAACTGGGAAACACAAACAACTGGTTTATAAATCATCTACATTGTCTCCTGTTTATCTCATCATATTTAGATTCCCTTTTGGCATACCATATTTAATACCCTTCTTCGAGACCCGGGGAAAAGAAAACATACAAAAGGGTGATCTCAAATGCTTAGTAAGGGTAAACAAAGGAAATATCAATCATATCATATTCATAATAATATAACATTTTTAAAATCTTATCTTGTAAAAGAGATCATAATATCATGACATGGGATAAATCATAGTAGTGAAATGTAATCCCAATAATCATAACTTACAACATGAAACTTTGTGGCATACACACATAAGCATATAAAATCATTTCATATAAGTCAAGACTCATTTCCAAGACCATCATAGAGGACAAAGTCCATTAATGAACCGAGTTCACTCCTCATTCCTGTCCAGTATCACTGAACCAGATTAACTTACCGTTCCAGCCACGTCTATCTGATGAGATATAAATATTTACCCAATGAATTGGATGGAGATATAGGTCCCACCCATCTCATAATGAAACCATTCTTATGGGTTCCACAAAATCATAAATCATATATCATAGCATTACCCATGTAATAAAAATGGGATTCCTAAACATCATGACATCATTACATAATCCATATAATATAAAAGGACTTTATAAAAATAATTCCATCATTACATAATCAAATAAATGTAATAATATGGATAGAAACAGACCCCTATATTATCTTATATGGAAAATAATTTTGATAAAACACTTGAACTCCAATCTTGAGGAAAATATCCTTTCCACTTTAAAAAAATCTTTCCTCTCTCAACATGTCATACTAAAAGAAGTTAATTGAAAATAAACTTCAAAACTTGTAAAGGAAGCTTCATTGAAATAATGTTCTATGAAATCATAAAAATCCATTCATGCTGTATAAGTTAAAAAAACATTCTTTTCGTACTTTGGCCAGAAAAGTAAAAAAAGTACGTCGTACTGAAAATGAAAAAATATTCCTTTCATATCTTTTACTAAAGATTCACCAATAGGTAAAATTGGATTTAAAAAATTTTAGGAGGATAGAAATGAAATTACATATTCAGGAAATATGGATGTGATGATAAATATTCCCCAGTAAATACCGAAGTATAAACAATCTCGGATAAAAATTGAGATTTGCGAGATTTTCCCTTACCTTAGGCCGGATATGCTTTGTACATATCTAAACCTCCTATATAATGATTTAAACAATTTCATTGACTTATTCCATAATCATATTCATTGTTATTATATCATATATGGTCATATTATTATCTTCTTATTAGCAATATTTTATTGCTACTTGTTATTCGAGTGTTTATTTCTTTATGTTCGTATGCATGTTTTGTCGAATAAATTATTATTCCCTATTTTAGGTTATAGATAATTAATTTACATAATTATATTCGTATAATATATATCATATTTATTCATTAAATTCGTTTATATAATCATTATTTAATGGATATCATGTAGAACGAATCACATCACACCGTAGAGACGGTAAGCCGTATGTATGCACGAGCGACAATATCGTTCCCATAATTATTGAATTGTGTTAAAGTGGATGATAGAATATCTCTGAATTAGTATCATGTTATAATAATCATTTATATAGTTGTTATTTATACCATTATACCCATCCATGTAAGGTGGTGGTGGAAACATATTACACCACAACGTGGAGACGGTATTCCGTACGTACGCACGCGCGATGATTTCATTTTTCGTTGGATGGGTAGAAGGTAAAATAGGGTTCTTTAATATTTATAATAACATATCAGTATATGAGTGATACTAATGTTATTAATTTATTATGAAACAAAAAAATAAGAGTAAGTTGAATAAGAATAAAATTTGAAAGAATCGATAACAGATATTACCTCTTCTTCGACACACCTCTTCGAAACCTCCTCTTAGGGTACTAAATTTTGTCTTTGAAGAATATCAAGACCTCTAGTATGTTTCTAGGGAAGTTGAGAAGGGAAATGGGAAGGGTTTGGCCGAGCTTGAAGGCTCAAAATTTTCTGAAGAGGAGAGGGAGGAGGTGCCCTTTTATAAGGGAGGATAGGGGCACCTTTGGAAATCTAAAAAATATTAATTTACAATAAATTCAAACCCCACTTAAAAACTTCAATAATTACTAAACTTCGTATATTATATGAGATAGGGTTGTAATCTCATCAACAAATAAAATTTATACATGTTGAGAATTTATTTTAAACATTATCAACTTGATTTATCCTTATTTAATCTATTTAATTTTATTTGTGTTACTTATAAGATATAAGAGAGTGACATATTGTCACTTTCTTTGGTTTTAATAATAATTACATCATTTTCATGGTCAAAGGTCCATAAAATGAATCTATTCCAACCCTTATGTGATATGGGTATAATTTTATTCATCCAATAGAATTTTGGCAAGTGTTAGGGTAATTTTACAATCTTATTTTTACCCTTAATTACCCGATTTATCTTTAACTGTAGTAAATAAAAATTACAGTAGTTACTATTCATAATATCAAAAAAACAAAAGTAATATATTAACATAATTTGGACACACTGAATCCAAACATGGAATCCATTTTTCAAAATTCAAAACACAGTAGTTCTAGTAATTAATTTAAAATTAATCCCGTTGTTAAGCAAACGAGTTTTAAAAGTTAAAACATTGCCAAAGATTGAATTGCTTTTACCTATGAATTCAATGTAAAATTAATGCTAATGACATAAATTATATTGAATGGTAAAAATATATTCTATTTATACTTTAAAACCATTAAATAATATATTTTAACCATATAAATTACTTTGATGGAAAAAGTTTTTTTCAATTAAAAAATAGCGTATTTTTACTATTCATCAAAATATGAAAGTTATCAGAAAAGTATCAAAAATTTATCTAATGTAAATTTTTATATCCTGCTTCAAAATAAGAAGTTTATTTTGTAAAAATGAACTTATAAACTTTTCAAAAATTATATTTAAAATGGTTGCGCCATCAAAAGGCGGAAAACTTCATTTTTGAAAAAAGTAATTCTTTTATCCGAAAAATTGATTTTTTCCTCGTATCATATGTAAAATGAATTATAAATTAAAAATGTGGTTAATACTATTTATAACGTCTATTTTATATAATTGTTTAATAACATATCGTTGTTTAGTGAAACTCGATATTGCGTACAACACACGCTATCGAGGAAGGTCGCTATTGCGTGTAATGCAATCCAAGTCAATGTTGTGTGTAGTGAAAGATTCCTTTTATGTTGTGTATAACATAAGACATAAAAAAATATTTCTCATAAAATATCAGGGTGTTAAAATTATAATAGTTCAAACATATTGTAAAATTTCTTTTAAATTCCTCTTTATGTTTTTTAACTTACTTATATATATAATACTAAATGATAAAATAAAACCAGTTCACGGTGATCGAAAAACCGCCAAAATTAACCAGAAATCGTCATGAATAACTTTTTTTCTAATGATTCATAATAATACGATATAAAAAATCTTTATAAGATCATTAAAAAATATATAATATCATTAATAACATATAATAAAAATTCTGTATATTTATCCTCATTTTACATGAACTTCCATTCATGTATAAAAGTTAACCGATCGTGAAAACTAAGAAAACGAACACACTCAAATGATGAAAATAAAATATAAAACTCATAAAAATTATATAAATGAACTTAATAAAAATTATAATGAATAAAAATCATGTCTAAAAGGTTCATAATTTTTTAATTAATGAATCTAATATGATTATACCGGATACTAATGTGAAGAAAGCATTCAGACATAAGGTAATGGGAATTCTTTAACACAACTCTCTTTCTTTGGGTTTTCGATACTTTACTGGATTTTCAATATAAACCTTCCATAAATATAATTTATTCATAATTATCTTAAATTTTCTGGGATATACATATTTTCTACTTGATTTTATGACAAAAACAATGCTTTCTAAAAGTACTCTTCTAAGAAAACACACATTTTACTTCTTGAGATTGTTTGTTCTTCACTCAAGGTTGATGATTCATATATAAATTATGTTATTCTATATTTCATTTAAGAACCCAAATTTTATGAATTTATGTTTTATTAAATGAAACCCATTTCTTTCCATGGGTTATTTTAGGTTCAATATTGAGGTACATTCTATGTGGCATGCATGATAATGTAAATGTTATGATGTGATGGGTACACCTAGAATTATATAGCGCCAAGTAAATGTTACGATATGATGGGTTCCCCTAGAATTATATATCAATCCAATGCATTGGGTAATGTGATGTGCCTCATGATAAAGGTGGAATATGCGTGAGCATGATGCTGGCTTTGTTCACAACTATGTGTGGTAGTTGACCACTAAGACTTGGTGTTTCATTTTTATGCATTGCCACATTCAATGAATTTTATTAATGATTAATCTCAATATTATGATCCTATGACTATGTTATGATGATAAAAATTATTCTCACCCCATGTAATGTTGTTTCATGTTCTTATCCATTCTCTTACCGGGCCTTTATCTCACCCCTTTTTGATGTATATCCTCAAGTGACTACTTGTACTAAGGAGAATTCAAGGGCCAATAAGAATCTAGAGAAGAAGAAATTAAATAAATTTTTATGTTTTATTTTTTAAATGTTATGTATGGTCCTATTTTTTTCAATACACTAAACCTTTGGATCCTGGTCATGTAATGATTTTATGTTTTTTATCATTAAAACTATGTAACAGTAATGTAAGAAAAAGAAGGTTCTATGTAGTTGGTATCAGAGCATGGTTTAGTTAATTTGGGAATTAGGATTAGATAACCCCAGTGAAAACCCGTAGTATGAGACTAATTATAAGTAATCACCCAAGAAGATTTGTTTTAGAAAATGCTAAAGGTAGGTATCCCATAAGACATGCATTTAAACTTAATTGTACATAAGAATAAATTATTTATTATTGGCTTGTTGAATTATGTTTTGTCTTAATATTTTATATTTTAGAATATGGTGGGAACCTAGAGAAACAAATCCAACAACCCATGAAAGGGACAATGCAACGAATTCCTGAATGACATCCCAAATGCTTTAAGAGGTGGAGTTACAAATTTCATGGTGATTCTTACCCAATTGTCTCGAGTTATTAACAATAACCAGAATAATGTGGAATTCCCACCTTCACCTAAGAGGGAGAAACTAGATATCAAGTATTTTATGCGGCAATTACCACCGACGTTTAGTGGATTTTCTAATACACTAGTAATGGAATAGTGGGTCGACTCAATGGAGAAGATCTTTTCTGTGCTTCACTGTTCTAAGATGGATAAAGTGTATTTAACCATTTACTATTTATATAGAGAGGTTAATCAATGGTGGGATTTGGTTAAGAACACAAAGATGAAGGATTAAATTGAAGATATGTAGTGAGAAGAATTTAATATAATGTTTTATAATAATTATTTCCATCAAAGTCTTCATACAAATATAGAGAGATAATTCATAGAGTTGAAGAAAAAAAGAAGGTGAATCTTTCATGACCTATGAAGAAAATTTAACAAGGTGAGAAAGGTACACTTTGGTTTTTATTATCAATAATGATATAAAAATTGATATATTATTTAGTGGTTTAAAACCACACATTTTAAAGTATCTTGAAATTAGAGACTTTTGGAGTTATGAATTAAGTTGTTTGATGTGATCTCAAATGGATATGATGTTTGGAGAATGGTCCCATGGTTATTGGGACAAGAAACCAATGATGGAGTTTCAAGGTGTAAGATATAATGAGAAAGGTGAAAAGAAAACTCAACCACCCACATGTTAAAAATTTGGGAATAACCCTCATGGGAACTATCTCAATGGGATGAGGGAAATGCTTCAAGTGTGGGAGAGAAGGCCACCAAGCTCATGATTGTTGAAAAGACACAAGGAGGTAGGAATATGTGGTGAAAGAGAGGAGAGAACCACCCATGGTCACATGCTAAAACCATATAGAGCATGCATACTATGAAATAAAATGCACTAAACCTCGTTTCCTTGAGGGTAATCAACGTCATCAGCCACCAATGCTGAAGGAGCAAGGGAAGTCTTATGCCATCATTACTATGGAAGTGGAGTAATAAAATAAAGTCTCACAAGGTAAACTTCATATTCAATCAAGAATGGAAAAAGTCTTATGTGATTCTAGTTATAAACATTCATTTATATCATGAAAGTTTTCTAGAACTATTTAATCAAAGCTCTGAAACCTTAAAGTAGAGATATCTATAAAAACACCAAGTGGCAGAATCATTGTAACCGAAGTGTTGGTATCTTGTTCTATTGACATATGTGGGAATATTCTTCCAATGAATCTCGTAATACTCTCCCTAGTGGAATTCGATGCTATACTGGGGATTTATTGGCTCTCTTTATATAGATCAGACATCAAATGTTGGGAAAATGAAATATACTTTCACATTTTCAACCATCCCATGCTCCCCTACAAATTAAAGGAAGATTATGAATCTATTTGGGCAAATCCATAAATTGTGTGGGTGTTGATTCCCTGTGAAGAATAATATCTCGCTCAAATGGATGAGTTAGAGGAAGGTATAAAATTTGGGGAAATTACCTTCATGATGGAATAAAATCATGTATTTCATAAAGAGTTACCCGAGATTCCCTCAGATCATGATGTAGAGTTCTCAATATAACTCATACCCAAATCTACTCCTATCACAAAGTGTCCCTATAGGATGTCTCCTATCAAAATGTAAGATTTAAATAAGTAGATACAATATAATTTGGATAATGGGTTCATATTTCATAGTGAATCACTTTGGGATGCACCATTACTCTTTGTCAAGAAGAAGGATGAATCAATGCGGCTGTGTATCAATTATCACGAACTCAACAATATCAATATAAATAAAAAGTATCCTGATCCAAGGATTTATAAGTTGTTTGACTAGTTACAAGGAACTTAGTACTTATCAAAGGTGTATCTTCGTTCTAGATACCATTATCTAAAGTTGAAGAAGGTATATATTCAGAAGACTGCTATACATACAAGGTATGGGCACTATGAGTTTCTGGTGATTCCCTTTAGACTTACTAATTCCCCTGTAATCTTCATGGATTTGATAAATAGAGTTTTTAGACATTACCTCAACAAATTTATGGTATTGTTTATCGATGATATTCTCATATACTCCAAGGGTAAGTAGGAACATGAAGAATATTTAAGGATTCTGTTGGCACATTATGGAAGGATAAGTTATACACCTACTTCAACAAGTGTGACTTTTGGATGCAACAAGTCACATTCTTGGGGAATGTGGTCAAAAGTGAGGGAATTTCTGTGGACCATTCAAAATCAAAGGCAATTTAGGAATGAACAAGACCCTATGGTGTCCTAGAAATATTCAGTGTTCTTGTATTTACTAGGTACTACCACTATTTTGTGATACATTTCTCATGATTGTCAATCCAGCTAACTAATTTAACAAGGAAAGGGGAAAGGTATGTATGGATGGATGAATTTGATTAAAGCTTCAATGAGCTAAATAGAATGTTGATAACTGCACTTTTACTCACATTACTGAGAAGTGAAGAATTTTTTATGATATAAAATGATTTTAGAAATAATGTCTTGGGTTGTGTAATCATGAAAAATGATAATGTGATAGCCTACACCTCATGTAAGTTGAATATCCATGAGCACAACTACCTGATGCATGATCTGGAGTTAGAATCTATGATTTTTCCTTGAAAATCTAGTGGAACTACCTATATGGTGATAAGTGTGACATATATATGGATCGAAAAATATTAAAGTATATATTCACAGAAAAGAATATGAACATGCATCAAAGGAGATGGTTAGAGATAATCAAGGACTACAATTTCTCTATTCACTATCATCATGGTAAGGAAAATAAGGTATTTGGTGCTCTTAGCAGAAAAGAACCCGCTACTCTATCCATGTTGTGGATTGAGAAAGACCCTATCTTCATGGATATGCAAAGGATTTCTTTCTAAATAATAATGGTGGGGAATAAATCCTACCTTTCAAAAATTATTTCCCAACCATCTATTCAATAGAATATTAGGGATTAATAATGGGATTATTTAGAGTTTCAAAATGTGTTGAATTCATCAAAGGAAGGGAAGATGCAAGAGTTCCATATCGATGATGATTGTTTGATTTAGTTTGGAATGAGGATTTTTGTGCCTTAATCACCTGGGATAAAGAAGTATCTATTGAATAATGTATATAGATCAACTTTATCTATCCATCTCGGGAGTAACAAGATGTACCTTGATCTCTGAGAAGAATTCTTGTGGGAAAAAAATGAAGAAGAAGATTTCTGAGTATATCTCAAGGTTCTTGATATGTAATCAAGTTAAATCATAGTGATAAAAGTAAAAAGGGGTGATGAAACCATTTCTTATACACATGTGTAATTTAGAGAATGTCACTATAGACTTTGTTACTGGTCTCTCAAATACATCCAAAGGAAACAATGTGATATGGGTTGTGGTGGACCGACTCACCAAGACTACCCACATTATTGCTATTCCAGAAGATATCTTGCATGAACAACTTGAAAATATATATGTGAAGGAAGTGGTGAGACTAAATGGGGTTCCAATCTAGATTGTCTCTGATCATGATCCAAGATTCACATCTACATTTTGGATGAGTCTTTCAACATTCTTTTAGTAATGAATAAAATTTTAGGATGGCCTATCACCCCTAAACTAATGTCCAATCTGAAAGGACTATCCAGACAGTTGAATATATTCTAAGATCACGCTCTTCATAATTCCAAGGTGGATGTTATTAGCATCTCTGATTGGTTGAGTTATCATACAATAATAGCTTCCACTCAATTACTCAGATGTGTCCATATAAAGTACTGTTTATAAAGTGATGTGGAACTCCAACCTATTGGGATAATGTTGGTGAGAGAAATCTACTTGGACCAGATCTTGTGAAAGAGATGATAGTGAAGATTTAGACCATCTAGAAACATATCAAAGATGCTCAGAGTTAGAAAAAGAGCTATGCTGACAACTATCGAAGGGACTTGGAGTATGATGTTGGAGATAAATTCTTCCTTAAATATCACCATGGAAGAGAGTTATGCAGTTTGGAATGAGAGGGAAGATAATCCCAATGTACATTGTCCCCTTTGAGATCCTTGATCAAATAACATTAAAGTCCTGTTGGGTTGCACTTCCACAAAATATGGCTTAATTTCATGACGTGTTTCACATACCACTCCTGAGGAAGTACATACCAAATCCCTTACATGTACTGAACACATTGATGGTACAACTACAAGATGATCTCTCTTACGAGGAGCATCCATTAGAGATGATCGACTAGAGAGATAATGTTCTACACAACAAAAGAACCCTCCTTTTAAAAGTGTTGTGGAGTAACCATAAGTATGAAAAAGCAACTTGGTAACTGGAGGAGGTGTTGAAGGATAAGTACCCTCACTAGTTTATGTAAAACAAAATTTCTGGGGAGTAATTTCAAAAGCGGGGAATAATGTAACACCACAAAACTTTTATTAATGAAATTACATTCTTATAATTATTCCATATAGTAAAATCACATGAAATCCCATTAATAACACAATATGAACTTTATAAATGATGAATAAATTAAATAAAAGTTATTTCTAGAAGTTAAGGAACCTACACTAATGAAATAGTAACATGACCTTTGGAATAGTAATGTGAACCTTATGAATAGTAAACCATCCAAATGAATAGTATCCTCACCCATGAAAGTATAAATAAAATTTATGAATCTTATAAATGATGTAATGGTATAATTATATCATGGTCTACGTAAATAATTTTTTTAAAAATAATCAATTAAGTGCGAGTATTTTTGTAAGTCATAGATATGTAATTAATTTTTTTTTATTACTATAATAATTTAAAGATTTTTTTTTCATAAAATGAATTTATAAATTAATATTTTTATTTCGTATTATTTTTAAGATAATTTTATGATACCTTAAGTAATTTTTAAAAGTGTTATAAAATCAGCTATAATTTTAAAATATGTATTGTCCAAGTAAATGATGATTTTAATTAAAAATTAAAATACTAATATTTAGAAAATTATCTTTATAAAATGGATTTCATTGTTTAATTATACACATAGAAAATTGGTTAGGGTGATTTTTTCAGATTTTTTGAAATACTTGAATTACTGGTGAATATTAAAATATGACAATTTATGGTATAAATACATTATAAATTAAATACACTATTACTTAAGTCATGGATGAAGTAAGAACCATTGGACATAACTTACATGATATAATTACTATATTTTGTCTCAATAGTCATTAATATTTCTTTTCTTGACTAAAATAATAAACTAATTAATTAAATAATGATAAAACACCCCCTCCTCCACTATAAATACCACCCCTCACCACCTCTTCCCCTCACACCTCTCAAGCTTTGAGCCTTGTAAAAATTATTCCCAAAACTATCCCAGAGAACTTATCCAACTCATATGAGCTATTTGTCTCTTCAAATACCAAATCCTTTTCCATAAGGAGGTTCTCAAGGAGGATAAATCTAAGAGGTAAGATCCTTTTCCATTTTCTTTTAATTTATTTTCAATTTCATTTAGATATTTCTCTTCTAATCTCCTTATATTATCCTAATTTCATTATAACTCCATTATTTTTTATATAATGGAATTATATCATGTTAATGGAAGATACATCATGAAATCCCCCATCTCTTTTATACTAAAAATGAAATCATTTCCTGTGATGTGTCAATTTACAGACATCATGGGTGATGAACTTTCATTTTTCTTTAATCAATTCAAGGATGTTAATGAAACAGTTATAATGGTCAAATAATATTGTAGAAATTATTTTACAACTCTATTTATGTTCTAGATCTAAATTATATACATAATAATAAATGATAAAACAAAATGGGTTCTTTGTGATAAAAAAACTGCCAAAATTAACCTAAAACAATCATCATTAACTTTTATCTCCTGATTAGTCCCCATAACATTTACCAAATTCATTATAAGATCATTAATTTTTTTAATTAATTTAATAACATATAATAACAATTTTGTATATTTAACCTTATTTAACTTGAACTTACCATTCTGGTATACAAGTGAACTGATCATGAAAAATAAGAAAATGAACAATCCCAAATGATGAAATTAAAATCTATAACTCCAAAAATCCAATAAATGAACATAATAAAAACTATAATGAATAAAAATAATGTATAAAAGGTTATTAATTTGTTAATTAATGAATATAATGTGATTATATAGGATACTAAAGTGAATTAAGAATTCAGACATAAGGTAATGGGAATTCTCAAACCCAACTTTCTTTATTTGGGTTTCCCTCTTTCACACCATTTTATGTATGGATATTACTTAAATAACATTTATTCATCATTATGTTACCTTTTTTTGGATATACATGTTTTCTACTTGAGTTTATGAGAAACACAATGTTTTCCAAAATAACAATTCTTTGAAAAAAACACACCTTTTACTTCTCAAGATTGTTTATTCTTCAGTCAAGGTTGATGATTCATATATCCAGTATGTTATTCCATATTTAATTTAGGAACCCAAAGTTTATGAATGTATGTTTTATGAAATAAATCCCATTTATTTCCATGTGTTATTTTATGTTCAAGATAGATGTACGTTCTATGTGGCATGCATGACAATGTAAATGTTATGATGTGACGGGTATACCCATATTTATATATCACTCTAATGCATTGATTAATGTGATGTTTCCCATGATAAAATTTAAATATGGGTGAAAATGATGCTATATTTGGTAACTACTATATGTGGTAGTTGACCACTAAGACATGATGTTTCATTTTTATACATTTCCACATTCCCTGCATTTTTTAGTGCCTCCTCTCATGATTATGATCCTATGACTATGTTATGATGATAAAAATTATACTCACCACATGTTATACTATTTCATGTTCTTATCTATAATCTTACTAGGATTTTAGCTCACCCATTTTTAATGTATGTCCGTGGGTGACTAATTGTACTAAGGAGAATTCAAGGGCCAATTAGAAGCTATAGAAGTAGGAAACAAATAATTTTTTATGTTTTATTTTGTAAATGTTATGTATGGTATTATTTTTCCCAAGACACTAATCCTTTTGACCATAATCATGTAATGATTTTATGTTTTTTATCATTAAAACTATGTAATAGTAATTTAAGAAAAATAGGGTCACTTTAGAAAATATTCCATATGTCCCCATGGTAGAGGTAGTTACTAAAACACAAGTACTACATAAGAGCACTAGATAGGTAGGAGAACCAGAGAGATATTTTTTCTAGTCGCAGAAGATGATGACTCATTATTGGTTAACAATTATGAACCCATATTCTAAAAATATAAAGTACAGAGCTCAAATGTTTTAATATGTAAAGCTGTCATTAATTCTGAAATGGATTTTATGTCTGAGAACAATGTTTGGGTTCTGGTCAATGTTTCAGTTAATGTAAAGCCTATAGGGTTAAAATGGATATTAAATAGAAAACTAGAAATTTAATGTAAATTAAATACCTATAATGTAAGGATAGTGTCTAAAGGGTTTAAACAACATCAAGTAAATGAGTAAAATGAAACCTTTTCACCCATTACATGTATAAATACATCATAATTCTATGTGGTATAGTAGCAAACCATGAAAATGAAATTTGGTTGAAGGATTTAAAAAAATATTTCCTTAATTGGAAATTTCAGGAAGGCATCTACATGACAAAACCTAATGGGTTTATGACTCCATGTGATTCCAAAAGGACATAAAAAGTTGAAAAGATCCATTTATAGATTAAAGAATGAATCTAAGTCATAGAACATTTAATTTAATGAAGCTATAAAAGAATTTTGTGTCATTAAGAATGAATGAGAACCATGTGTTTACAATAGTTTTAGTGATAAATTGGTCATTATACTAGTAGTATATGTTGATGACATATTACTTATTGGGAATAACATACCAGTATTACATTTTGTTGAGTACTAGTTAAACAAGTGTTTCTCCATTATGGGTTTAGGTGAAGTAGCTAATATTTTTGGGATCAAGATCATTGGTAATAGATCCAAGTGTATTTTTATACTATGTTAGAGTATAAAAATTGACCATATACTAAAGATATTTAGTATAAAATAATCCAATAGGGGAATGGTTCTAGTGAAACATGGTATAAATATTTCTATGAAAATGTGTCCTCAGACACAATAGGATAAAGTGAGAATGAGTAAGACCCATACGATTTAGTGATATAAATAATAAGGTATGACATGTTATGTACTAGACATGATGTTTCCTATTAATTTATCATGGTAATAAGATATCAAGTTGATCCAGGAGAATAAAATTGGTCTAATATTAAGGATATCCTTAAGTATCAAAGAAGTACTGAGGATCTGTTCTTAGTATATGGACGTGACAAGGATCTAGTCATCAAGGGTTATAATTATTATTGTATTCAAATAGATTATAATGATACAAAGTTATAGTAAGGATATTTTTTCTATCTCAATGAAGGATCTATGAGTTGGAAGAGTTCGGAGTATCCAATTGTTACTGATTATATAGTGGAGTCTGAGTATATAGCGACTTTTGATACAACCGATGAAGATGTTTGTATATGATTTTTTTTGAGGAGATTGATGTGGTACCTATAAGTAAAGACCCTATCATATGGTATTTTGATAATATTATGGTGGTCGCTTTTATAAAATATCTAAGGTCACACCAATGGAAAAAGAAAATACTCCAGAAGTATCACCTCCTAAGTTATTTTTCTCATAGATTTGGATTTATTGTAAGTAGATTTCATATAGAAGAAAATTTGGTGGGGGAATTGACTAAAGTCCTTTCTTAATAGAAGTATGTGTATCACGTGAGATCTAGTAGACTTAAGGTTGTTATTAGTAAGCTCTAGTAAAAGTGGGAGTCTGTTGGAGTTTGTTCCCTTGAGCTGACTTCTATGTACTTTATAATAACTTGTATTAATTGTTTTTAATATTAATAATATCCCTATCACAACATGATTGTCGATCTCTATAACATAGTATGTGAGAATTTTATAAGAGTAGTTATCACACTAAAAAGTCATAGCAGTTCGAAACTTTGTTGAGATACCAGATGTTCCATAACAATATTCTCAAATATATGTTCTATAGTTGGATGAAATTGTTTTAGAGTTATAAATGATACATTATATCATGGGTGGAGACTCATAAAAATTTTAGGCACCTTCTAATGGTGTACTTCCTTGGTAATATGAATTGTAGGATATTATGAGAACAATATCCACAAGTAGGAAATCAAAATTTATATGTTTCATTGTTTATTCCTATCTGCAAAAGTGTGTATTGATCATTAGACTTTAAGATTATTATTAATGGGTATTATAGGTTGCATGATTTTATGTAATGATGAAAACTGTGATGACACATTTTCTCAGTGAGGTGGGATATGTTGGGTGTGTCACGAGTAATATTTCCTCAATGAATAATGTGAGAAAGTATTTTCCCATTATTTTCTTTAATAAAAGTTGATATCATTGTCCCTTTGATGGAAATGATATAGAATCAATAAGTACATGAACATGGTGTTTTATAGGAAAGTTCAAATTTTCAAAATTCAAATAAAGAGACGTTATACACATAGGTTAATGGAACAACGTGAAACCTATTTGATTAGATATATCATGATAAAGGGATTATATTACATAGTAAGAATTCGTGTGAGGTATTATGTCATTGCAACAATAACTTATTTCACTATGGGTGCCTTGACATGTTTCTAGATGCTTACCTTGGACTTTAGGCCACATCACCTAATGCCACTAAGAAATAGGCCTAGAGGGTCACTCATCGACTTTACCTTGAATCTCAATTAAATAATAATATTATTTATTATTTAGAAAGTTTAATAAATATTACCCCCGTATGTGGTCTAATAGTTATTCATATTTTCTTGATCACATATATTTTATCACCAGTTATTCAATAGAATATTATGTGAGAATAATAATTAATAAATATTTATTATCTATTTATTGAATATAATATTTATTTATTTTTTAGAGAATAATGTAGTGATATGTATTTATTAAAAAATAGCCATTATTTAAGGCATGATAAATATTTTGGAGGAATGGAGGGCTGTGATTAATGGTATAGTGAGAAATAATATATATTGAATATTATTTGAATAAATGATATTTAATTTAATTCATGAGTTCATCACATGTCAAGAAATAATAGTAATATTATTATAATTATATACACGGGGTTCCACAGGGATTATATAAATAATAATGTTAGATATGTAATTATAATTTTTCAACCCTAGCGGTATATAAACCCAATTATATTATTTTATTAACAGAGAAATTTAATTTTGTGTCTTGAATAATGAGATATAGAGAGAATACTTTAATATAAATAGAGACAACTCTTTAAGAACACTCTCAATTATGGAGAGAAATTATCCTCCACCAACAATATCAAGTCTATAAAGATCAAATATAAACATTTTTTGAAGAAATTATCAATAAAATCAAATGTGAACAACGGAAGCATTATGATCTTTCATGCTAGCACCTGGAGATTCCTACGGTGATGTTTAGAAGTTTGTGGAACACATGTAGATCATTGTTGGAGGGAATATATTCTTTACTTATACAATGCAATGATGGAATGAAATATAGACATTGTAAGATCTGTCAACAATGAAATAACTTCTCATAAGGAAATTCTTTAATTTCGTAAATAAATTATAAAAAATATGTGACGATATTGCACTTTGGTTATGGAGTTTTTATATTATCTATATTATTTGATTCAATTATATTGATCAATGTGTTTTTTTGTAAATCTAGAATTAATAATCGATCATGAAAACAATTAGAGTTTTTTAAAGCCCATCCACTACTTCCACTGAGCAAAGAGTCTTTACATTACCTCTCTTAAGGCACACAAATTACCAGGTTATCCCCTCTCTAAGGTTACCCTCATATATTTTATCTCATCTCATATAATAATAAGAAATATTCTTGTTACTCAAATACACCACACAACTCACCAATATCCTAAGTCACATCTTAACATCACTAGGACCTCTCACATAGTCTATTAACCATACACCCATAGTTCAAAACTCATGGAGAAACATCCACACCATGTATCAAATATCATATGGTAGCTCATATGTCAATACAACCACTATATGGTACTAATTCTCACCGGTCATCTATGTACCGAACTACTCCCTCGAGGATTAAGGTCACACCCATTGGCATATAGAATACATTTATTTATGATGATCCATATTATTAAAATAATAACCAACTGGTTTGGTTTGTTGTAATTACACTATTATGTTTTTGGGAAGATACCAAATATGTTATTATTGACACTTTACATAATTAGAACCCATTTTCTTTTATAAAACCAATATCAAAATCAAATACAAACAAGAAAATGTAATGTGGATCTATTGGATTAATGTTATACATGGAATCATTATTCTTTACACTCTTATATAAGAGAAAATATATATATCAATAAACTAAAATCAATAGTCTTAAAAAAAATCAATTCAAAAGTAACATCAAAATCCATGAACAAAAATCTCAACTTTATAGTAATTTGTGTTTTAGCTCATGTATGGTTTGGTTAGAAAAAATAACTAGCATCCATCCCATTTTTGACATGACCTATATCTAGTATACCACATATTAAATAGTAATACAAAAGAATAAGGATCTATTACAATTTTGTAACATCTCAATCCAAATCATTATATAGTAACTAGATGAGAGGTCCATGTGACATCAGGAATGCCTCCCCATATTCTAGATGATTACACTAGAAGTGTGGGTCTAAAGTGATACTTGGAGAGAATATATCCTTTTTTATAGACAACCATAAATTAGAATGGAAAAAATATAAACCATTGATCAAAAAATCTAACATAAAAATAAATAAACATTAGAGATAAGATAGTTAAATAAATAAAACAAACCATATAATATAACATATTGAACTATATAAAATTCAACACTAGGTAGACAAACACTAACATGATTACTCAGGGGAAGATCATATACAACTCATACCAAAATTTTAAAAACCAAAACTATAACCTAGACCTTATTCTTGACCTCATTCCATTTACCAACTCTTTTCAAGGTACTATGATAAACCATCTAACACTAGGTATTTTACCTACTGATAACTATGATCAAAAGGTTTTCTAGGGTGAAAAAAGTGATAGGGATTCCTGATCAAGGTGTGAGTATAATGTAGTTTGAACCCATCAAAAGTTACCCTAACATATCTAGTATATACAATGCATGAACCATGTGACATGATATATAAAGTAAATCATAAAAAATGAAACATTTTCAAAACTAGGGTTTTTTCAGTGACACTAGGGAATAACCATACCCACTTTTTATAGTGTTAGGGTTTCTTGAAAAAAGATACATATTTAATGTGTGGATCTTGTAGGTTACATTAAAATAGTGATTTAAAACTTCTGAACAGAACATAGGGATGACTGTGGTATTTATTAAGGATTTCACTGGTTGGTTATTGATGATTCTCAATCATATATTAATTTTTTTAATGTTTCTTTTTTTAAATAAAATAAAAGTAAGGGGGTGTGTTGTTTTCTGGCGTATTCATGTAAATAAAATAATGTAATAAAATCCTAAATATGTTTATTTTCTGAAAAAAGGGTCATTTACTATCAAAATTTATCACTTAAGACCCATTGGTAATCTACTAAATATCATTCATAGATCACCAAGCAAAAATTATTTTTTAAGGATTATTGTACCTTTTTAAATATATTAGGTACACAAAGTCACACATCCTCTATTTTTCAAGTTATGGAAATTACAAAACCATAGAAAATACACCACCATTAACCCATTCACAATTATACCACATTCACACCTTGATCCAAAAAACATCAATAGTATGATATTTGGACTGAGAGAAATATGGGGAAATGATTTTGTTGAGATTATAATGTGGCTATAAATATCTCTAAGTTAAATTTAGGAATATCCTCACAATTACTTTGTAATTAAACTGTTCCATCACAAAAAAATTAAAAACATAAATAAATAAAATGAGAAGGGATTTGGGAGCACCAGGAGACCTCACCAGATAAATTTACTTAACTTAGTACTCCAATATCATAGAGTTTATATTTCAACATAAAACATAAAGGAATTATGAAAATAATTATACTAGATAAAGATAAACATAATTTCACTTCACTTAATATAATTTGATTGAATGTGAAAAGGTATAAAAAAGAGTTAGTAATAGTTCAACATATGGGAATTTGAGATTCATGAATAACCCATGTCCTTTAAATACATCAATCGAGTCCATACAATCTAAAAGAATTGAAAAAAACAAATCATACCCAATGAAGACACTTATCCCATTGTCAAGATATATACACCTTCGAACATAATAAAAATTTTATGTGGTTTTCTATGTTGTGGATTTAGAAAAATATGAGTACAACTTATCATTCTTGTGTGAGGAGGAGATAGAAAGATATTATTCACATGTTTATGTTGGGTTGGGATTGAGTTATTGGAACTAAAATAATAATCAGAGGGACTTGTATGTATTGGTGTTTAGTTATTTATGAAATTATACCACTAGAAGGATCTTCTCAATAGTTGGTGAGTGCTTTATTTACACATTAGTAGTAGTATAATAGATATTATATCAGTATTCACAAAATATTTTGATGATTAATGATTCATTTCATGTTGGTAATTCATTTTAAATGATTAAAATTGTAAAAACGATTAATGGGGCATGTCTACTTGGATTCAGGATTTACTTTTAGGTCTTCAGGGTTGATGCTACATCGCTACAAGTGAGTTATGCACCCATTCGGTTAATAAATTGAATTTTTATAGGGGATCAACACATGGAAATCAGGTATTGAATGTGGGGATTTTGTGAAGACTCAAATTGGAAATTTTATATACTTAGATAGGCACTAAACAAATTATTTTTGAGGGATAAAGATTTAACATAAAAATGGACTCATTCATCCAAAACATTTCATTTAGAAGATGAAACACACTATGGCACATTCTTATAGATGTAGTGATGGGGGGATATTAAGTCCCATACATTCTTCATCATATCAACCCTATAAAATAACAAATTAACCCTATAAAAAAATCATCAAAACCTTTCCTTCATCATTGTTGAATGAACTTAAATCATGATGCTCTATTTTAACCATTACGTTCAAAGATCACCAGTTCCACCAGAGCTCATCCAACTTCAAATCAATTTATATTATTTGATTATAATCAGTTACAAAACATTATATTCTCATGTGTATTCCTATAACTTAATTCTCGGTAAGTGATAATGATTTTATGATGTTTATAGGAACCCTAATATAAATGTCTCAACATCAGTCGATCTCAATGACAACTAAAGTAGTCAGGTAGATTGACTTTTCATTTTATTTTAGTCACATTAGCATGAGATTGTGATCTTATTTTATTAGGTTCATTGACTATTACATAGACTATAAAGTTTTGAAGTTACCCCTATGAAGTAGAGGGTTCATGATTCTATCATTACACAATGACTGTTTTTTATATATAAATTTTGAATGAAATGAGGTGATACCATTACCCATCTCCCAACTGACCTTAACATAGGCCTGTACATGACCTTTATACAACCTATATAACACCTATAGGACAATGATGCAACATGTAGAGAATCCACACTCACCCATATGCTTTGAGTTACCCTTGAGTAAAATGTTTAGATTATTAAAATTCATTTTACATGAAATCGAAACAAAAATATTTTATATTTCAGTACCTAGAAATTTTTTGAAAAAAACCAAAACAAATCCATGAATATTTTTTTATAAAAAATAACACGTTTTTATATTTTTCACCAAAATGACATGAATTAATAAAAACACATAAAATTATTTTTTTAATAATAATAGGGGTATAATAAATGAATTATACATTAAAAAATTGAAAATATGATGTTTGATCACTCCCCTACACATAAAATATTTCAATCTTGGGAAATTCTTAAAATTATACTCCCAAATAATGATTAACCACCCAAAAAATATATAATTTTATATTATATACTTCCAAAAACCATTCCAAAACATTCTTGAAATTCCTATTATTTTAGAGAAAATAGTGGAAATATAGTGTACCATAATTCCAATATTTACTCACCTTCACAAATCAACCTCATTTTAGTGAATTTTCTTAATTTCATTTTAATAAATAAATAAAATAGTTCCACCCTATACAAGAAATTATTTTTTAAAATAGAAATTCATAGAAGATTTTAATCATATATCAAAAAATAACTCTATCATTTCATAATTACAAACACCACATATCTCAAAGAGTGTTTGGATTTTTAGAAAAATGGAAAAAAATAGTACATGATTTTAAAAGTTTAGTCGCATGATCTAAATATATCAACATAAAGTTAAACACATAGTTCATAGTGGAAATAAATTAGAATAAATCATATGAATACTCTTTCAAATTCTACAAAATAATTCACTCTATTTTAAAAAACAATAATGTTCAATACAATAAGTACCGAATTTTTGAGTTTTGAGAATTCCAATATTTCTATTTAGTCATACCTCACTGTATCATACCAGTAAAAATAGTTTTTAGTGAAAAATAATATTCAAACATACTTAACTCAAATAATTTTATTATGAAATTCATTCAATAAATATGAAAATATAGACTTAAAGAAAATACTAACTACTAAGAAAAGAGGGTGGGAACCTTTTTGGTAATTTCCAGTAAAAATTAAATCATGCTTCACACATGAATTTAATTTAAAATTCCTGAAATTATCTAATCCATATGAAATTCAACCTTAAATTCACATTTAAAACTATTTCATGAACTAACTTACATTTTAATGTTCACTATTCACTCTAAGAATACATGAATATCATGTTTTTATCATTCATAGAGTTCATATGTTCTTTCCATATACATGGAAATGATCTAGTTCTCTACTAGTAGAAACTAGTGTAACACCCTGATATTTTACGAAATATAGTTTTTTGAAATAAATTTAATTTCTTTGATTGATTTCATTACATGCAACACAAATTTTTAAAGAACCTCAATACAATAATACTAATACTATTATTTAATCTGGACCTTTATAGCTTAGCCATTAAATTTAGAGATAAACATAAGAATATTTAAAAAAAACATGAAGTAAAAAAATTCTAGATAAATAAAATATATTTATAAATAAGTACTTAAGTTTTATTAATTTCTTCCTATTGTTTGAAAATACATTTTTTTCTTCAAAAAAAGATTTCATTTTGTAAAAAAATAATAAAATTATTTTTTCAAACTTTTAGAAAAATTATTTGAAAAAATAATTTTTATTTTTTGAATAATCATATAAAAATTATTTTAGGGTGAGTTTTTGAGAATAATATGAAAAGATATTTTTTGTTGAATAATGAAAAATAATGATTTTTTTTATTAACTGCCTTTTCGTTTAAAGAGTTTGAAAATTGAAATATTGTTTAAAAATGTTTTAAAAGTAAAATTTGAAAAATTATGTTATTATTAAACCATTTTAGGTTATTTTAATCAAAGTTTTGATGATTATTGATATTAAAATGTTCTATACTTATGAAAATATTTCCTTTGGAATTTTTTTTTTCGTTGCATCTGCAAGTTTAATTAAAAATTAAAAATTTTCACATCAATGAAAAGAATTTAAAAAAATGGATTCAATATCTTGATTTATAATAATTAATATTATATAATAAATTCAACCTATTTTTTTTCAATATTAATAGTGAAAATAAAAAAATTAATTACCGTCATTAAGGTTAAAACATATTTACTAAGGGGTCAAACTAAATAGATTATTGGTAACATGTCATAAAAACATGTCCAAATCATAGTTTATGAAACTATTTTGAACGAATTTCATAAAATTTTCTATAATTAAACATTTTTATCCTTTTTTAATTTTTAAAACATTGGTACACATTTTTCTTTTCAAAATATCCAAGTGTGCCCCCTCCCCTAGTTATATAAGGGAACCCCCTCTCCTCTTCTCTTTACACTTAAAAAACCCTTTGGATCAACCAAGAACTAAAAAAATACATTAATTAATTCCATCAACACATCCTATTAGCATAATATTTATTATTAAACCCTCATAATATGGCTTTTAGTTCTAACCTAAGTTGGTTGTTCGAAGAAGAGGTATTGTTCTTAACCGAGCATTTTTATTTTAATTCTTCTTCTAGATCCGTTAAATATTATTAAAAAAATAAAATTTAATAATATATTTATCTCCCATATAATTATATTTTATTATTGTAATTTAATAAACTACATCCATCTCCTCTTCAATCAAATGGGAAACAAAACCTTCAATTGTTAGTACCAAGACTACCACCTTGCGAACCAATGTAATTTGTTTTCCATCACACGTCTTACGGTTGGAGATAATGATGAAATTAATATTTATATATGATATTTATGATATATTTATACTATTTTAATTATAATATCACATTTACCTTCTTAACTTCCAATTATTGGGAAATGATAATGTCGCTCATGCGCACGTGTGGACTAAGGCCTCCACGGTGCGATGCAATCTCTTTCAATTTATTTTGAAATTGATGGTAATAAGCATAGATTTAATGAATTTATATGATATATATTATATAAAAGCGATTCTATAAAAGTGATATATTATTTACCTTTACTTCATTCTGATATTTGAGAAAGTGGATACATTATTTATCCATACGTACGACCTACTGTCTCAATGAACGATGTAATTCATTTTCTATATGTAAATTTAATGGATTACTATAAAAAACATATATAATGAATATATATGATATTTATATAATTTTTAACATTATTAAGATTATGGAACCATTTTCAAAGTAAAATAAATGAAAATAAAAAAATCAAAACTTGCATGAAAAATGAAGCAGTTATTACCCATGATATGATTTCAAAAAAGAATTATTAATAAAAGGGTAATAAAAGTTCATAAGAATAGAATATATGGTTTGATAAATATGAATATGATTATGGAATAGATTTATAATTAACATATATTTATCTTACATGAGTTTTAAATTTGTACGAAGAAAGTCAAGACTTGAGGTGAGGGAATATTCATATCAATTTTATTTCCATGGAACAAATTCCATATTCAACAATTATTTATTTTTTGTGGGGTATATTATTCAAATTAATTTATTATATGATTATTATTATGAAAAATATTTTTATTTACATATCCTTATATTTGTATTTATTTTCGGGGGCTTATAAGTCAAACATTACCAATGTGGTAAAGTTTTCTTTCTATAATTTCACTTTTTATCGGGATTGTTTATGGTTATGCTCCTGATGATGAACCATTATGATCTATATCACAAGAAGGACATGAATTTTCTTTTACTATGATTATTTATTTAAATAATATGTTTTAATTTAATTTTAATATAATTATGTTCTCATGATATCAAAATTATGTTTTAAGGAAAACTGAATTTATTTATCTCTTCAGTGGAAAATAATTTTTCTTTCATGTCAATATTTCCTAAAACTGTTTCAAAGATTTTTTTTAATATTATTCAATGATTTTTTAAATAAATTTTTACCAATTTTTTATTTTTTAAGAATTGGTTTTTAAGGAATATTGTTTTCATTTCCCAAAAATACCCTTTTGGATTTGATAAAAAATTTGAAATGAATATTTATTTTAATGTGTACAAAATGAATAGTCTTTTCTAGCATCATGAAATCTCCATGATTTAAATATTCCTTTACATATTTTCAAGTTTATTTTGAATGAATATGTTTTCAATAATATTTGGGTTTTTTATTTTAAATAAGTTATTCAAAATAGAAAAGGATATTTTTCTCAAGAAATGTTAATGTTATTTTTCCAAATTATTTTACATATAAGATTAAATAATTTTATGTTACATAAGATTTACTAGGGATATAATCCAATGATATAATTATTATTCATTCTCTGTATGGTTTATTTTTATTATAACATGTTTTCTATGAAAATTGTTCCTTTTCCATGGGTAATGTTTTGATGAAATGATGAAATATTTATTGAACCAATTTATTTTACCAAGGGATATGCTATGGATTATGTGATGGGTGGGAACTATTTCTCCCTATAATTAATTGTGTAAATACTGATATATCATTAGATAAATTGTATTTGAATAGGGAGTGAACCCTATTTAGTAAGGGAAATTTTACACTATGATAGTACTGGGATTGAACCATGACTAATATGATGGTTTGAGGAGTGAACATAATCCTCTATAATAGTCTTGTGAGTAAAACATAACTAATAAATTATTTTTGGGGATTGAACACAATAAATTATGATAATATGGTAATGATCCTTGAATACTAATGAAATAATTTTCTATACATATGTGTATTACACAATTCCATGTCTTATGCCAATTTTATGCTTCCATGGATTATGTTATTTGTTTAATTTACGTTTCATGTCTTATAAAAAACCAAGAATTATTCCATGGCTCAAGTTTATTATATATGATATATACGGCGTGTTTTATAGATGTTATTCTCATTTTCTCATACCCTTATACTCAATTTTATGTTGATATATCCCTTTTTATGCTTACTAATTATCTAAGACAACAATTCTTATGTTTTTTTCCATCCAAATTATTTTTTCAAATAAAAATAAATTTAAGGTTAAGTGAGAACTGTACAGATGAATAAAATGATTATAGAGTGGTATACTCAAAATAAGATCAATGTGACCCCAAAAGAGATCTTCTATCATAGACTCGTGATCCTATCAAGCCTGTGGAACACTAAAAAAACTAAACAATGATCCCCCAATGCATTTAAGATACACAACACACAATCACCACCAACACAATGGAAGAAAATCATAGATGTTGGTGAGGCACCAACCCACCATGAACCTCCACTACAAAGCCACGTCACTGGGAATGAGCTAGACCAAAACCATAGGAACCTTATATGGAGGATTAAATATGGAGAGGGCTTCATCGCTAGATCTCCTGATCAAGGATCCACGACACCAACAACTGACCAAGAAAGATTCTACCAAGCTAAAAGATTACCCCCACAAATATACCTCCCTCAAATCCACCAAAAAGATATAAATCTTCATGGAATACTTTGAACCAAACCAACATGGAGTCTTGTGTGAAGAGGCTTGATAAAATGATAAAGGAAACCAAAATATTAAAAAACACTTGGGCAGAGAAAAAGGAAACAAAAAGAATCAATAAACCAACCAGAAGGGAATCAAGTAGTGAACTAGAAAGGATAAATAATCACTAACACTAAGCGTTCCTATGTCTGGTTCAAGTTATTATGAACTTAGTGGTATTTGATGTAATCCACTTATGAACTAGTTGTTTATGTATTTATGTTTCCAATGGCAATAGATGTAAATAATTTTTGGCATGGATAATTTTGTTATGTAATGAATATTAATTTATTTTGATGTTATATATATGTATGAGTAGTTTATGACTTTATAGTTAGTACCATAACAAGGTTTAGTTAATCGTTTGGAAAATAGGACGTGGAAAATTTTGTGATATCCATAGGGATATGTCAAGGGATTTGTAAAAGGTTAGGTATAGGGGTAATCCGATGAATAGGAAGATGTCCTGGAATTTTGGAAAATGATATAGTGAGTTGTTTCTAACTAGTTACATCCCTTTATGGATATTATATATGATTGTGGATCTTGAAACATTGTACCCATTGGTAATAAATTTTAAAAGGGTGCATTGATATGGACTTGATCTTTACCTGGTGCACAAAAATGGTCCTTTATGTACACCTAGTTTGACAATCCTAGGGGATATATTTTTGATATTAATAAAAACTTTATGAACACTCATGGAGTATATGAATAGATGATGACCATGAATAACGTAGGTTAAATATATGGTGTGGTGTATTGAAAAGAAGGTGTCCTAATTTTTACATCCTATAATTTATTTTTCAAGAATATGTGGTTTTCCATTATGATTAGTGTTTTCTTCATTATGATTTTGGTTTTAGTTAATGGTTGGAATTTGAAAGAATATTGTTAATGTTAAGTGTTATGGGAAATAAAATGATTTTCCACCTGAGAAAAAAAATGTTTTGGGAGATAGAATGAAAAATATATTTTCTATGACTGTAAATCCTTATTAATCTATAAATCATGTTGAACTTACAAATGAATAAAGGAGGTAACAATGTTCTTTTGATTCCTTTAGGAGGCAATGGTCGACATCTTATAGTGTTTATAATGATCCATTCCATTCTGAGCAATGGATCAGTACCATTGAATATATATTTTGCATTATCTAGTGTCTAGATCATGAAAAAGTCAATTTTGATGCCTGTCATTTGAAAGTAGAAGCATATCCATGGTGGACTCTTATCAATAATATGAGTCTGCAAGATGAAATTAACTCCATTGAATGGGATAATTTTAGAACTTATTTTTTAATAAGTAATTTCCTCTTATTCTTCACATGAAAATGGTGATGGAATTACTTGAGTTAAAGTAGAAGGATGATCAATCTATTGGTACCTCTGAGGAAAATTTTACAATATTTCAAGTTTTAATTTTTGTATTTTCATCCAACCGGAAAGTAAGGAAAATCAATTATTTAGTGGATTAAAACTGAGACTCCAAAAGGAAATATCCATAAGGTACATTAGTATCTATGAATAAATTATTCTATGTGATATTTAGGTGGAAATTTAGATTGAATTTACTCATCAATATTATGTATCTGATAAGAAAAGTAAGATTAAATTCAAAAGAAACTCTAAAAAACATGGGGAAAAATTTGAGATTTCTTTCACCCACAAAGTATGTGTGGAGACATGGAGGAAATTTTATTAAAGAAACTAGTAAATTTTTTATGTGTATAAAATATGGTCATTGGGAAATCAATTGATAAAGTGATTAGAATAAGGTAGCTAATGATGTGAATAGAAAGAAAGATATAAAAAATACAACACCCACACTCAAATGATTCAAATTTAAGGATTATATACATTATGACAACTAGTTCCCAAATATAAAGGATGGTGATGATGATTGATGTCAGTAACCTCTAAATCTGAGAGAAAAATTGAAATCTTATTCAATAACTATTTTTGACGTGGGATGCGATAAAAAAATGGTGAAAGATACACTTACTATCCACACTTAAACTTCTTATGTCTAATTTGACTATGGATCTACCCATTCTTTTATATAAGAATAATTTCTTAAGGGTATCAAAATTCCACCCTAGTGTTTTGATGTTGAATTAGCAGTGGAAATCCATTTTTTTATGATGGTATAATCTCATGTAAATGATATTTATTTTCTTGAAGTTTATGGGAATGTGATTCCTGTAAATATTTTCATTCACCCTTTGGTTATATTTGATGTTATCTAGGGAATGGAATTGATTTATCTACATAAATACCACATCAATTTTGGGGGAAGGGAAGTACCATTTGATATTTTGAAACAACCTAATACCATCTATCAGTGTGATGATAAGTTTTAACTCCTAATGAGAATTAATCCCCTTACATGGATCTTGATTCCAATTCAAAAGGAGTGTTTATCTCATGTGGCTGGGGAGAAACTCCACATCGATGATATGTCTATTTTAGGGATGTTTGTCACTGTATTTATATAATGGTTCCCCAGTCTTCCACTGAATCATGATGTTGAGTTCTCAATAGAACTCATACCTTGTTCTATGCTTATTTAAAATACTCTCTATAGAATTTACCTCATTGAGTTTCCATTATTAAAGAGGAATTTCTAGGAGAATCATGACAAGGGATTTATTTTAAAAAGTTTTTCACCTTTGGTTGAACCTATTATTTTTATTATAAAGAGAAATGGGTCAATGTGACTATGCATTTATTATCATGATCTCAACAAGATCATAATCATGAACAAGTATCCTCTAACCTGTATTTTTGACTTGTTTGATCTATAACACAAATCTAATTTTTTTTTCCAAGATTGACCTTCATTATGGATATCATTAATTGAGGGAAAAGAAAAAGGATATATCCAAGACAACATTCCACAGAAGGTATGGAAACTATGAATATATAGTGATTCTATTTGGTCTTACTAATTCCCTTGTTATCTTCATTGATTTAATGAATATATTCTTCAATGATTACATTGATCACTTTGCGGTAGTCTTTATAGATGATAATCATATATATTAATAGAGAAATGAAGATTGTGAATATTAATTGAGAATTTTACTAAAGACCCAATGGAATTAGAAACTATATGAAAAAATTAGTAAGTGTTAATTTTGGTTACAAAAGTTTTCCTATTTGGGATATATAATCTCAAGATAGTATTAATTATTGGATCTATCAATGACCAAATTTATTGAACATTGAACCAAAAAAACCATGGTGAATGAGATCTACAGTTTTCTTCGTCTAGTTGGATATTATCAATAGTTTTTTTATAGAATGTTTTCATTAATATAAAATCCGCTAACCAAGTTAGCTTAAAAGTGAGCTGATTTCCTATAGACTAATTAATGTGATGAATATATTCTGAAATTAAAGAGAATACAAGTTAATGAACCTATTACTACATTATAATACAATGGATAAGGGTTTATAATCTAAAACAATGCATTGAAGAAGGTAATACAATGAATTTTGATTTATAATGACATGGCTATAGATAAATCTTCACAAAAAACAAAGGTTAATGAGAAAAATTATGAAACTCATGATCACGAGTTAGCTATGGTAATTTTTTAAATAAAGATATTGAGGAATTATATTTATAGAGAAAGGTGTAATATATGTATTTATTATAAGAGTTTAATGTTTATATTCACACAGAAATAGTTGAACAGGATCTAGAGAAGATGATTATAGATGATTAAGTATAATGAATGTTCAATAAATTATCACCCTCAGAAGGAGAACTAGGTAGCTGATGCATTTAATCTAAAGGACCTTGATAGATTATAAATTAAGAGGATAAAAAAAGATCCAATATTTTTATATTTTAAAAGTATGTATATGTAAATCATGAAAGAATAGGTACAATCCTATATTTATAAAACAAGTATTCAACTATATATCCATTTTATGATTAAAGATGTGAAGAAAGAAGATGTAGTGAATAAGAACAAGGTGATAGGTGTTCCTGAGTTTGACCTTGATTGTGATGGAATGATAAGGTTTAAGATCCGTGTATGAATTCCATCCATACCTGATTTGAAGAAGGAGTTGTTAGATGAAGATCATATTTCTTCATTCTCTATTCATTTTGGAAGTACAAAGATGTTTATAGATTTGAAAGAGTATTTATGACGGGTTACAATAAAGAGAGATATTATAGAGTTTGGATCTCAGTGTTTAGTATGTATGTATGTTAAGGTTGAGAAACAAAAATATAAGGGTATTTTACAACCATTACACATACCAAAATGGAAATGGGAAAACATGACCGTGGATTTTTTCATTAGACTCCCCCAAAAATCTAAAGGGAATAATTCTATATGGGTTGTAGTCAAACTCCTTAAAAATTCATCATACTTCATTGCTATCTAATAAGATTTATCTCTACATTAACATACATGAATATATATTAAGAAAGTGGTATGTTTTTATGGAGTACCACATTCTATTTCAATTGATTTGAATCGATGGTTTAGCTCAAAATTCTAGAAAATCCTTAAGAAAGCTATTGATACAGAATTAAGTTCTAGTATTATGTAACATCCTCAGATAGATTCTCATTTGGAAAGAAAAATTCAAACCCTATATGATATGTCAAGATCATATTCTATAAATTATGAAGGTGGATGGGATCAACACCTACCTAGAGTTTATTTTTCTTACAACAATTTATTTTACTCAAGCATTTAGATGGCATCTTATCAATCCGTCTCTAGGAAGAGGTATAAAACTACAACATATTGGGATGAATTTTTAGAAAAAAAATATATTTGGATCAGAGATGGAAGAAGAAATGGAAGAGAATATTAGATCCATTTTGTAACACATAAGGGTAGTATAAATTCGATATAAAATTTATGATGATAATCATCGATGTGATTTGGAGATTAAAATTAGTGAGAATGTTTTTATGAAAATTTGTCCATATAAGAAGGTTATGAGACTTGGGGAGAATGAAATAACTATCTTTATGTATATTTTCAGCATAAATAATCTTTTTCTTATAGGAATGGTTTCTTATCATTTTGTTCTTCCATCAACCCTCTCTCAAGTCCAAAACGTGTTCCATGTATCTTTCCTAAGGAAGTATATAACTTATACTTCACATGTAATGAACTAAAATGTTGTACCACTAGATCATGATATTTCATATGAACAACAAACTTTAGAGATTATCTATCACAGATATAAAGTTTTATAAAACAATACCACTCATCTAGTTATAGTTTTATGATGAAACCACCAACTTGAGGAAGCTACATGAGAACCAAAGGATAACATGTGGTCAAAGTATCCCCAATTATTTATATTCGAGTAACATATTTTTGAGGTAAAAATTAATTTTAATGGTGTTATAATCCAACAACCCAAGATTTTATTATATATATATATATTAAAAAAAATTTAATTCCTTCAATAAATTTCACAACAAACAACACTATGTTTTAAGGAACTATGATATATAATTAATATTATTATTTAAACAAGAAATTTATATCCAAGATGTTAAATATAGAATTATGGATGAGTATAATAACGTTTTTAAATGTATTTATAATTGTTTTAGATAAATAAAATATATTTATAAATAAGTACTTAATTTTTAGTAAAGTGTTTATATGCTTTAAAAATACTTTTTTTCTTGAAAAATTATTTGTATTGTTTTTTGTGAATAAATAATAAGATATATTTTAAAAACATTTATAAATTTTATTTGAAAAAAATAAATTCATTTTTGGAATCAACATGTAGAAATTATCTGAGGATGAATATGTTATAAATATTTGTGAAGATATATTTTTTAGTGAATTGTGAAAAATACCAATTTTTATTAAAACTTTTATTTTTTATTTTATGAATTTAAAAAGATTATATTGTTTAAAAATGTTTTAAAATTGAAATTAGTTCAATTATGATATTATTAAAAAAAATTCTCATTTGAATGAAATTCATGTTGACATTTTATGTTAAAAGTTTCAATACTTATGAAAACATTTTCTTTGTAAAACTATTTTCTTGACACATCTACGTGTTTAATTTAAAATTAATTTTTTTCACTTATGTGAATGGAATTTGGAAAAAATGGATTCCATATTTGTAATCATAATATTTAATATTATACAATAATTTCAACTTATTTTTTGGTCAAAATTATTAGTAAAAATTATTTACCGCGGTTAAGGTTAAAATGAGTTTACTGAGGGTTGAACTTAAAACATAATGGGTAAAATGAATTTTTTTTTCCAAATTAAAATTTTATGGACATATTTATACCTTATATCATCTTAGGTTTGGTAATAATCCATTTTAGATACTATTTTCATGTTTAAAACCTGGGTATAACGTTTTTATTTTAAAAAATTCCATGTGTATCCTCTCCCCCACTTATAAATGGAAACCTTCAATCCTATCTTATTCACACATAAAGACCAGTTTTTAGACAATAAATACCCAATACATTACCTAATTACCTAAACACATTATAGAGTCCTTATTTGTTTTTAGTAAAAACTTATATGAATTATTTTACTGCTAACTTAAGGAGGTCATCCGTAGAAGAGGTATTGTTCATAACGAAGTATTTTTATTTTATTTCTCCTTAAATATCCTTCAGATATTATTAAAATATGATGATATAATAATATTAATATCTAATATATAATAATATGTTAGTTTCTTTAATTAAATTACCTATATTCATCTCCTCTTCCATCAAATGTCAAATGAAACCGTCAATCATGTGTAAGCCAGACAACTGCCTCACAAACTGATATAATTCGTTTCCATAACCACCTACCATAGCTGAAGATAATGATATAATTATTATTTATATATAGAATTTATGACATATTTATAATACTAGATTTATAATATCAAATATACCATATTACTTTCTAATCCTTTGGGAATCGATAACGTCACTCGTGTGTACGTCTGGACTACCACTTCCACGATGTGATATGATCATTTTTCATTTTATTTTTACATGGATGATGATAATTTATATTTAATAAATTTATATTATATATATGAAATAATAATAATTATTTAATTCTGATATATTATTTACCTTTCTTTTATATCGATCGTCGAGAAAATGGAAACAACATTCATTCGTACGTACGACCTATCGTCTCCATGAATAGTGTAATTCATTTTCTTTATATATCAATAATGGATTAAAATAAATACATATATAATGAATATATATTATATTTATATAATTTTTAAAATTATAGATATTATATAACCATGATCAAAGTAAAAGGACCGAAAATACCAAACCAAAACATGCATGGAAAATGAATCTTTTATTACCTAAAATGCGATTTTAAAAAGTAATTGTTAATAAAATGGTAATAAAAGATCATAAGTAAATCATATATGGTATGATTAATATAATTATAAATATTTAATATATTTATAATAAACCTATATTTATTATTTATGAGGTTTTAACATGTATAAATAAATTCATGACTTGAGGTAATGAGATTTTCATCTCATATTTATTTTCATTGGACACATTCCATATTCACCAATTGTTTCTTTTGTTTGGTGTATATTCTTACCGTGAATATATTTTAAAAAAATTATTATTAAATTTATTTGAATTTAAATTTACATATATTTTTCATTCTTTTATGGTTCCTACAATTCAAACATTACTGATGTGGTAAATTTCTTATGTTACAATATCATTATTTATTGGGACAGTTTATAATTATGCTTATGATGATGAAGTATTATTATATATATCTCAATAAAATAATTAATTTTTTTATAATATGGTTATTTATAGAAATTATATATTTTCCATTCATTTTCATTTCTTTATGCACTCAAGATATCAAAATAATATTGTTAATGAAAAATGACTTTATTTCTTTTTTTCTGTTGAAAATCCTTTTCTTCCATGTCCATTTTTTCAAAACTGTTTTGAAGAAACATTTTAATATTATAAAATTATTGTTTAAATAAATTTTTAACAATGTTTTATTTAAAAAAATGGTTTAAAATTAATCTTTTTGTCCTTTTTTAAATAAGACCTTTTTGGATTTTACCAATAATGTAAAATGAATATTCATTTTAATGTGTAAAACATGAATGGAATTTTGATTCATCATGAAAACTAAATGATGTAAAGATTAATTTATAAATTTATGGTTATATTCAAATAAAAATTTTAATTTAATATTTGGTATATTTTTTATTTTAAAGATGTGATTTCAAAGAGAGAAGGATTTTTCCCTATGAAATGTTCAAAGTAATCTTTCAAAATCATCTTCCATATAAAATAACATCCTTTGATGTTACATAATCTTTAATAGGGATATAATCCAATGATAAATTTTTTATTCATTCTCTATATGGTTTAAATTTATGATTACAAGATGTTTATGAAACTCTTTTTTCCACAGGTTATGTTATGATGAAATTATGAAATGTTTATTGAACCCATTTCTTTTATCACATGTTATATAATGATGAAATGATTATGAAACAGATTTATTTTCATTTTTATAATATAATGAATGTTTTATGATCTTATGTAACACACATGTATTTATTATTTGATGGGTGAGACCTATATCTTCCTCCAATACATTGTGTAATGATTGATATCTTATGAGAAACATAATAATTGAATAGGGAGTGAACCTAGTTTAATAAGGGAATTTGTCCACTATGATAGTCATAGGAGTGAACCATGGATACTACCATGGTTTTGGAAGTGAACCCAATCCACTATAAAAGTATTGGGTGTGAACCTTGGCTATTACAATGGTTTAAAGAGTGAACCCAATCCACTATGATATTCTTCTAAATGATCCTTGACTATTAAAGAAATGATTTTATAAACTTATATATATGTCGTAATTCTATGTTTTATGCCAATGTTATGCTTCCATGAATTATTTTATTTAAATAAATTATTATTAAATTCTTATGAAATTTCTTTATTTATTCCATGACCGAGGTTTATAATCTATGATTTGTAGGGTATCACTTATAAAAGTTATTCTCATGTTCACGTACCCTTATGATCATGTTATGTTGATCTCTCCCTTGTCTACCCATAATGAGATTCTGAGATAACCCTTTATCATGTTTCCTTTACAAAGGTTATGAAGAAATTTATTATATATTATATTTCAAAGAAGGGTGATATTTATGAAGATATTTTAGTATGATGATGTTGTTCCATTATGAACTAGTTATTTATGTATCTATGTTTCCATAGGAACTATAGCTAAATGATTTTTGGTGTGGATTGTCTTATTTTTTAATAAATATTCATCTGTTCAGATGCGATATATATGTATGAGAAGTTTTGGTCTTTACAACTAGTATGTTACTCCGGAGGACATCCAACATGCCATTCTAATGATCAAGGGTTAGTAATAATTTATGTTTAAAAATACTATGTAGAAGAGGAATGTTTAGTCTCTTGAGTAAAAATCCTCTCAAAATTCAATTTTCTTGTATAATGAAAGTAATCACTCAACTCCTCATAAGGTGTATCAATTATAAATCATTCACCCTTTTTTCATTTTGTTTGGATAATATCCATGTAGTGAATAACAATGAATAATTCTCCTATCTTATTCATATTGTTCTACACTTTTTTTTAAAATTTTATATACATTAATTTATTATTCAATTTTTTATTATTCAAATCTATAGAACTATTTTATTTTTTATATATACATTTTTCTGGGAGATAAAGAGAAAAATATGTAGACAAAAATAACGAATTAGGTCTTGTGAACCCCACTAACTATTTTAGACTTAGGAAACCTCTCACTCAACCCATAACAATGAAGTTTTCCATAGAACTCTACATAAAACATCATATCCCCCACATTTGGTGAAAAAACCAAGATTTCAAACAAGTGAAGGGTGTAAAGGGATAACAATATATTTTAATATGGTTTTAATAATAGTTATTTCAATGTCATTAAATCTTAAGAAGTGTTAGATGTCAAGGTGGCCCAAAATAGAAGATAATTGTTTAATGAGCATTTTAATTAACGATGTCCTCTATCATTAATGAAACGCACTAGAATCTTATGGTCTCAAATAGAAACAAGTGACGTTATAGTTTCTAAAAATGTCTAGAGAACCTTAAGAAAGTGATTATAAGAAAGAATATGAAACAAAGGTTTCATAATGTCTCTCAGGCATAATATTTAAATATGGTCCAAACATTAGTGGATTTAGATCTCAATTGTGAGTTAAAAATAATGAAAATGATTTAAAATCACAACAAAATAAAAAACAAATATAGACTATAAATCATTATATATTTAGAGGTTCAATAATATGATCAATATTTTTATAATATACTTGGAGTTCAAAAATTATTTATATTTTCTCAATCATGTTATTTTTTTTAAATAAACACATAAAATATTCCAAAAAATATTTATACATTACTGAAAACATAGAATATTTTTTTTCCTGTTTTTTAGTAAAAACACTAAAAATAGATTACAAAACCAAAGATAAGAAAGCTAACAGGGAAACAATTTATTATCCCCATCCACTACATTTCATTTTCACTATATCAATAATGAAAATTATAAAATATAATGTAGTTTTAATGACAAAAAACTAGGACAATGAGACTGAGTGTAATGGATAAATTTCAACTACATATTGTTATTCCTTACATGTGTAAAGAATTAGGATAATGTAAATCCTCATTTTATTAGATTATGATGGTCTTTATTCAGCTTCTGTAGTTGTAGTCCTCTTGTATCCTATAGAGAAAAAAATAAGAATCAAATCTCTTATTTGACTAAAAATTAATTTTTATTGGAAATCAAAACACTTTTAAGGAAAAAGTGAGAAACCCCAAATCCGAGTTACAAAAACGAGAGAACAAAAAAACCAGAACAAAACTAAAAGGACCATCCCTCCCAGCCAATACAAAATAAAGGAAAATCCTCACCAGCACCTACCATTTAGCAAGCTATCCCGTGTACGAATACACGGGCCTGGAACCGATGGCCTGGCCATACCCTCTCGATCGAACAATCCAAATGTCAGGTACATGTGGAGGGAAGGCTCTGATCCCCATCTGGTGTGGCCCCTCTAGAGTGCTGGCATAACACTACCAAGGAACCTGCAAAATCATAATATACTCCAAGAAAACATACATGTCGAACTAACATGCATCCCAAACACTTAACAGTTTCCACACATTTTATCAGAATCATTGAAAGAAAATTTGAGGTTACCCAAAACCAGATCCCTGGACAACTTCCAATATATGGAGGATACCTGGGTGCTTGGTATAGATAAAAACAAATGTTCTAGTTCATATGCCAGCTGGTCCCAGGTCTGTAAGTACTCCTCAAGGCATATCTTCCCTTTGTTGAAACCTCCAACAAGAATTAGATCCTTCTTATCAACCCATGAGTATTGTTCCTCATTGAGTGACACATTTAAAGGTCTCCCCATCATTTTAGCGGCCTCCTCTTCTGACGCATTCAGTAAAAAAACTTGTTCAACCACGTCTTCTTCAGAACTTAGTAGAACTTCCAGAGACTGGTCATCCCCAACCTCCAGTTCCAATTTCATGGAATTTAGTGTTTTTTGCAGACTGAGTCTCCAAAGGAGGCGTTAAAGAGGAGTAATCTTTCCTAATTTTCCTCCTCCTATTGTTTCTGCTCCTCCTCGGGCTTGCATCATCACTGACCCAGAAAGTAGGATCAGTTTCATTTTCTCCATCCATGTGTTTCCCATCTACATCAATTGGAAAACTGGCATCACAACATGGGACAACCTCTTAAAGGCCTTCAAATTGGTTGAACAACATAACTGGTTTGAGGGGCCCTGCAGCAGCACCCTCTGGCCACCCAAAACTGACCTGCAAGTCCATCTTCTGCTTCCATTTGATTGCAGAATCCTTTCCTGGCCTCGGAACCTCCGCATAATGATCAACCGCCTCATCCACCTCCCCACTTTCCTTCTGTGCAATAGAAAGCAATCTGTCACCCGTTGAAATAGCCACATGGTCAGCCTCGAACTGAACCAAAGCCTCCCCCGCTCCTATATCCTCAAAAGGACTTGGTTCCTTTCCACAAGCAGGATCTTCCAGATCATACTTCAGCCTATTTAAAACTTCTGAAACCTTCACATTAACCACCATTTCCAGTGGTTTCTCCCCCAAAGTTGCACCTTGATTATTATCCAGAGGCCCCTTAGATGTCTCCGGATGGCAGTTGGATTGCTCCACCACCACAGGCATAGTGGTGTATTCACGCCCCTGCCTTCTGAGCCTCTAACCACCTATTTCGGCATGACATTCACATTTCGGTTATCTATAACAATACCACTACTTCTACCTTTTTTACTGAGATGATCAAGGTCACCCCGACGACAATAACCTACATCATGACCCAGACGACGACAGGTGGAGAAATATTCCATCCAAGACTCATAGACAACCCACTGTTTGCACCTATAATCCTCCCCAATGGTAACCCAAACAAATTCAAACGGAATCCTTGAAACGTCCATTTCCACGCAAACCCGCAGGATGATGGGGTGACAAAATGATTCGGTTCGACTACCAGTACGAAGAAATCTACCCACAAGATTACGCAACATCCTAATGATAGAAGGATTTTGGAAAGGTAAAGGTCAGTTTGGAAAGCTCACCCAAACTACAGCAGATGGAGGATCGCGCTTCATATGAAAATCGAACGACCAACGAAACAGAATGAACCGAAATCCTTTGAAGAAGTGGGGATCACTCGACCAAGAATAGATTAGGTAATCCTCCAAAGTAAACCAAACAATAATGTGGTGGCGATCCAGCAAGCCCACCATTTCCCTCTCCTGCAAGTTCCAAGAGTCGAAGACGAAATGATCGAAGGAGTCAACCGCAGGCCGTCTATGGTTAAACCGAGCCACCAAGGTGAGGTTGGGAAGAGATGAGGTTTTTGTGAACTCCGATTTTGACAATGGAAGATTCGGGAACCTGTCGATCAAATATAAAACTTTAGGGCATAAGGATGCTTTCGGAAAAGGAGGTAGGAAATCAGGGTTAGAAAAGGGCTTGAACGAAGTCTCAGCTCTCTTGAAATGTGCTGGAGGTCCCTCCCCCACCGGGAGGGGAGGAGTGTGATATCACATAATTACTCTAATAGGTTCTTCATTTTATTCAATATTAATCCATACAACCTTATGATTATCCATGATCTATTGGTAGGTATGGTTTGTGTGGTAAAAATAACATTATTTTTTCTTACCAAAACTCTTCCATCTCTTTTTTGATGCCCCATTATTGACATTTTTTATGTAAACCTTCCATTTAATAATGATTTTATAAAGTACAGGAGGGGATATCAATATGTATGGGTTTTCTTCCTTATACTTAGCTCGCGATTTATAGATATTAGTTTCCATTTCATTATTTTCTCTTTTATTGATCATCCTAGAGAGATTTTTCATTTCTTATAACAATTTTTTATCCATGTATTTGCTGGATTGTTATTAAAATTCCTACATATATGAATTTAACAATTTGTCAAAATAATTCACTTCTAGGTTATCTTTATTTTTCTGAGTAGCAACATTTTTAAATTATTGAAAAATATACTCTTCAATTATAGCCACATCTCAGTATTCTTCTTTATATAGAAAAAATGTGGCTCAATTGAGGCAATATTATAAACAAAAGGCATTTAAGTTTGTAATTCAAGTAAAGAAAGTTCAAAAAACTTAGTTCAAGGAAAGATCATCTCCCTTTCTTATCTCAACCAAAAGATCTTGTTCTTTATCAAGGACCACATGGAGGATTTGAAAACATTTTGGAAAAAGGAGTTTACAATGTGGATTACACCTCCATTATTAATTCTTCATAGGTTTGAGGGATGAGATAATTGTGTACCTTAGCATAATTTTTATGCAGTTATGGGAAGTAATCTAGGTCCTCAATAATCTCATTGTACAAGGATTTTAACATTGAAGGTTCATGGTTCTATTTGAGTTTCTCAAATATATCCTTAAATTACTATCTACTTTTTGAGATAATAGATCTCCACACATGTATTTAAGTTGTTGAAACAACCACATAATTTGGTTGGGGTGATTCAAAACAATATTCCATTATATCATTTAAAATTTATAATTTTAATTTAAATGTTTTAGAGTATTTAAAAAGTGATAAAGAAAAGTGAATTTTTGATCCAAACCCCCCCAAATAGCACCAAGTTGATTATATGACATCAATAAAATACATTTTTAAAACTCCTAAATATAGAACATGAATAACTAAGGTTGTTTCCAAAGAATTTTGTGGGAATATTCTTCATGATTCTAAATCACATATTAATATTTTGTTAATCATTATTTTTTTCTAATAATAAAAAATTAAGGGGTGCAATGTTTTTGGTTGTGTTTATGTAAATAAAAGAATGAGATAAAATCCTAGATAAGTGTTAGTCGTTAAAGGGGTTAATTCTAGGTCAGGGAGACATGAGTCCTTTAATGTCCAAATTAATTTCTTAAGACCTATTTATAATATACTAAATATCATTCATAGATCCTTGAACTCAACATAATTCATAAGGATTAGTGAACCATTGGAAATATCATATACACAACAAGTCTCAACTCCTTCATAGTGTAAAGTTAAGGACATGCCACAACATTAGACAATCTACCCCCTTCACCTTTTCCCAATCACACAACGTTCATCCCTTGATCCATATGACTATAATCATATGAAATTAAGATATACAGAAGGCATGATAAATAATTTGGTTTATATGAGTACGAGTCCATGGAGATCACCCATTAAAAGTGAGTTATATCCCTATAATTCTTGTGCAATACCACTTCTCCATCACAATAGAGTAAAAAAATGAAATAAAATGAGAAGGGACTTTGAAGCATCATGAGACCTCCCCCCAAGACCATTCCTCAGGTCATTACACCATTATCATGAAATTTAAAGTTTATAGTACATCATTAAGGAAGAATCACAAGAAAAATGAGAATATATAAAGATGAATAGAATTTCAATTAACATAATGTAATTATATTGAATATAAAATTTTTAAAAACAAGACTTTGTAATAGTCCCATTGAATGGAGTTAGAGTACCCCACATAAACCATACCATATATATTACATATGTTGAGCCCATACACTCTAAACAAAATTATAAAAATAACCATACCCATATGAGATACTATTCCTATGATTGAGTATCATATAACTTTGATAGAATAATTAGTTGATGTTATTTATTATGTTATGAATGAATTGAAAAACGATTATAGCTTGGCGTGCTCATATGAGGAGGACTTAGAGTGAAATTATTCATGCACTGAGGCTAGTTTGAAATTGATTTATTTTTCATGAACTATTCAGTAGTAGGTTTGACCTATCCAGGGATTTAGTTTTGTATATAACCAGACCATTAGAAGGACATGATTGATGGTTGGGGGACTTTCATTTTGACGCATGCAGTAGTTGGGTATATGTTGCCTTGGTATGCGCAATGTACATGGATTGGTTATGCTTAATTTCATGTTGGTGCTTTTTGTGCATCAATCACAAGTGTAAAGAGGATAACTTTTTAATGTCTACTTTGAGATAGGATATTCTTTCAGGTATTCATGCTTGAGGCCACAATAATGAAAGTGAGTTGTGCACCGGTTTTTGAAATGAAGTTGATGTCTATAGGTGATTGAAATATAGAGATAATTTGAAGTGTGTGAGGATCATTTGATGACTAAAATTGAAACTGGTTTATTCTCATATAGTAAAGAAACAAGGTATTTTAAAGGTATGGTATTTTAAGCTAGACATGGACTCATCTATATATTTCATCAAGTAGATGGCATGCACACTCGTTAATTCCTTTAGTCATAGTTATGTAGAGATATGAGGTACCCTTCTCTCTTAAGTACCTCAATCCTATAATAGAGTGAATTAACCTAGTGATAAATATATTAAACACCTTTTGTAATGTCCCGACCCCAGCTACCCAGAGTCGGTGCATTACTTCGTAACATTGGCATGATCACAAGAAAGATCAAATCTCGAAAGACCGATTGGTTTAGTAGCCTTGGAAACACTAGATATATTCATAAGTTTTACATTACATCATAAAATGAAAAACTACTACAACAACATAATGTTTCCACAATCCACACTATTAACCCCTCATAAAATCCCTACAGGTCATTCATAACTTACTTCTTCACATCCTGGGAAAAATAAAACATAAAAAAAAGGGGTGAGCTCAAATGCCCAGTAAGGATAACAATAAAGTGGAAACTTTCATAAATAAGAATAAACATTTAAGGCAATGTATAACTAAAACAAAAGCCTTTTAAATACGAAATTTCAACATGGTATGGCATAAATGAAATAATGCCATTTACTTATTCACATGGATATTCTACTAAATGAATAATCACATGCAAAAATCAATAACCACTTTCATAATGTTGGAATGCATAATGCCAGACTATCATAACCACATAGCCAAGGCCTCGTGCCAAGACTACAAATAAGATTTTGTCAAGGCCTTGTGCCAAGACACTAGTTTGTCTCATGAGACCTACCGATGCATCGAGGAGCTATAGCGGGCTCCACCCGTCACATATTAAGTCCAATGCATTCCCATATGAAAAGGTTTAAACATAACATAACATAAACATTCATATTAAAACTAGAAATGTCAATACTTTCACCATAAACTATGAATGGTATAAAAATAGCACATCCACAGTCAAACATATCACAAAACCTTCAATACAATATAGAAGTTTTGTATCATAATAAATCAACTTCAAATAATCCATCAAAGGATGTTGACATAGATGAAATCAAAATTATTTTTAAAGAAATATCTCTTTTTATTTTGAAATCATTTAAGATCCATATAAAATAAAACATTTTCTTTGAAAATATTCTTATAAGCTTTTAAGGAAAGCTTTGAAGATTTTATAACGGCGTAAAATAACCGCACCCGCCGTATAAGTTAAAAAAAAACATTCTTACCTCAATTCTGTCGAAAAGGTTAAAAAGGACCTTGTTTTGAAAATGACGGAAAGATTCCTTTATAAACCACTTATAAAAGTCAAAAAGGGTATAAATGACTTTAACTCATATTTTAGTAAATAGTAAAAATGTTTTGAAATACATTTTTAAGAAACATGGATGTGGATGATAAAGAGATCCCAGTAGATTATTACGTATAAACAACCTCGGATAATGAAGAGATTGTGAAATAACCCTTACCTTGTACTTTTCCTTGGTTGGGGTAGGTTAACCTCCTGTATAATGGTGAAATAGTTGTTATTAAATTATACAAGAATCATATATATTAATATGATATCATATATGATCTTTTAACATTGATTTGTTAATAATATCTTAGAATTATCGTCGTTTCGGGAGTTAACTTACTCATTTTCTTTTATATGTTTTGTTACATAAGCCATGGTTGTTGTATCTTATTCATATCCAGAATGATATACAGTCCTTAAACATCATTTTTAAATCATCAAATGATAATTATACTTGAATGGATACGATGGAGAATGAATCTCATCGCGTTCGTGGAGACGGTAGTCCGTACGTACGCACGAGCGACAATATCATTCTTTTGATATTAAAATAATATATAAATGGATGGTATATAATATATAAAGAATCATTAACATGTTATATTTATTATTTACATGAGTTACACATCATTATTATACCCATCCAAATAATATTATATTGAATAACAATTACACCACGACGTGGAGACGGTAAGCCGTACGTACGCACGTATGGTGACATGTTATTAAAAGGGTGGATAGAATACTGAATATGATTGTACCATATTTATAATAACATCACAGTATATGTGAGATACTGGAGTTTTTATTTCAGAATGGTAAGAACAAAGGAAGAAGAAGTGGAAGAAGAAATGAACTTAGAAAAGGGTGGTGAAATCATTACCTCTTCTTCGGGTTCTTCCTTTTGATTTGATCAAAAGGGCTCCTTAGGTTGGCTTTCTGATCAAACTAAGGCCTCTAGGTTGTAGTGAGGGATGTTGGGAGAGTATTTGGGCAGAGTTTGGCCGAACCAAAAGGCTTTGAAGGTGTGAAGAAATGAGAAGGAGGAGTGCCCTTTTATAAGAGGGGTGAGGGGCACCTTTGGAAAAGTTAGAAATATTAATTTATAATAAATTCATATTCGGTTTACAAAGGCTCCAAAGTTGACTATTCAAAGGATGAGGTGGGGATAGGTCGAAAACAACTCATCCAATAGAATTTAGACAGGTTTGGGTACTTATATTAACCTTATCTTTAAGTATTAACTCTAAGTTAATTAGTTTCACTTTTACAATGTCTCTTTGTATTTTTATATAATATGGTTAATAAACTTACTATATACATCCAAGAGACCCCCAAGTGGTCCATTAATGAGGAACCTATCATAATATAAGTCTCTTGGCCGAACCTTAGATTTTTAGGAATTTAATATCAATTAATAATATAATATTTGTTTTAAGAACTCTTTTATGTCAATTTTGACACTATTCAATAGTTGATTTTTGTGAAACTCCTAACAGATTGATTACTTCGAACAAAGTCAATTAAATCAATCCTAATATATCATATTATCATAGAAAATTAGTTTAATTCATAAAAGTTTCATATTATAATTATTTGGGTATTTATAAGATCAATTATTTTTATTTTTCACTATTTTAGTAATTACTGCATCATCATTGTGTCATAAATAAAATAAATTATATAATGTCTAAAAATTATAAATAAAATATAATTATGTAGGAAATCTTGTTAGCTTTCTAATGAATATTTATAATCGAAAATCCAACATGTATATCCCTATGTAAAAATTGTTCTTCTAAAAGATGTAAGCTTATGCCATTTTTATTTTTATTTTAACTTTATTAATATAATGTGTCATTATCACTTACAAGTGGATCCATAGGGTCCCAAAATAGACCCAAAGATGCCCATGGTCGACCATGTATCAACCAATAGGGTTAAGACACGTTTTAAGGTAATTTAGTATTATTATAATATTATTTTTTTTAACCCTTATTTACCGGATTTACCCTTAACCATGGTAAATAAAATATTTACCGCAGTAATTATTCAAAATGTCTAAAAATAAAAGTTACCTATTTACATAATTTGAACATCCTGATTCCAAATATGGAATCCATTTTTCTAAATTCAAAACACAGAAGTGGCAGAAATTAATTTAAAATTAATTCCCGCTGTCAAAACAAAAAGCGTGTTTTTAAGAGATAATAACTATCAAAAGATTGACACTTGTTTATGTTCGGTTTAATTGTAAAATTATGTCCAATGACCAAGATTATATTAAATGGTAAAAATATATTCTAAATATAAATTAAAACCACTCAAATTCACAATTTATCACTATTAATTATTTTGATTAAAAAAGTTGTTTTTAATTAAAATTTAGTAATTTTCACTATTCATCAAAATATGAAAGTTATCCGAAATGTACCAAAATTTCACCCGAGGCTAATTTTGATATTCCGAATCCAAAAATGAAGTCCATTTTGAAATATAAAATATATATGATTTCAAAAAGTAGGTATTACTATTCACAACGGCTAGTTTAATTAGTTGTGGTGTGTGTTAGAACTCGAGGTTGCGTACAACACACGCTATCGCATTATTCGATGGGAAACGTACCGTAGAAGCTTGGGGTGTTACATTCTCCCCTCCTTCAAATAATTGCGTCCTCGCAATTTCTAGGGTATTACTGTATAAAAAGACTCGGGTGGTTCTTCATCATAAGTTCCTCAGGTTCCCACGTTGCCTCTTCCATCTTATGATTTCTCCACAAAACTTTTACCAGACGCGTCGTCCGGTTTCTCAGTACTTGTTCTCTTGTATCAAGAATCCTGACGGGCTCTTCGCAATAAGACAGATCGGGTTCCAGTTCTAATTCCTCATAGGTGAGTACATGCGTTGGGTCAGGCATGTATTTCTTCAATAGAGATACGTGGAACACATCGTGAACTTTGGAGAGACTTGGCGGCATTGCCAATCGGTAAGCTACAACCCCAATTCGTTCTAGAATTTCGAAAGGTCCGATGTACCTGGGACTCAATTTACCTTTCTTACCAAAACGTATGACTCCCTTCCACGGAGATACCTTCAGAAAAACATGATCACCGACTTGAAATTCCAAATCCTTCCTTCGATTATCGGCATAGCTCTTCTGCCTACTTTGAGCTGCTTTGATGTGATTTTGGATTACTTTCACCTTTTCCACCGTTTCCTCCACCAGCTCTGGGCCTACAAGTTTTCTTTCACCAACGTCATCCCAACAGGTTGGTGTACGACATCTCTTTCCGTATAACGCTTCATATGGTGCCATTTGTATACTCGAATGGAAGCTATTGTTATAGGAAAATTCTACCAGAGGTAAATATTGATCCCACATACCCTGAAAATCAAGTGAGCAAGATCTCAACATGTCTTCTAAGGTCTGAATAGTCCGTTCTGATTGTCCGTCTGTCTGAGGGTGGTAAGCAGTGCTCAAATGAAGTTCAGTATCCAGGGATTTCTGAAGACTTTTCCAAAATCTTGAAGTAAAACGGGGATCACGATCAGAAACAATCGATAGGGGAACTCCATGAAGTCTCACAACTTCATTAATGTATAGTCTTGCTAGACGTTCCAGGGGTAGATCTTCTCTTATAGCAAGAAAATGTGCTGACTTGGTAAGACGATCAACAATAACCCATATTGCACCGTTCCTTCTAGGAGTCTTTGGTAGCCCCATGACAAAGTCCATCGTAATATTGTCCCATTTCCACTCCGGTATGGGAAGAGGTTGCATGACTCCTCCAGGCTGTTGCCTTCCAGCTTTCACTTGTTGACAAACCATACACCTTGACACAAAATCAGCAATCTCCCTCTTCATGTTGTCCCACCAAAAATGTTCCTTCAAATCTCTATACATTTTGGTGCTCCCAGGGTGTATAGAGAAATTGGAACTATGAGCATCATCCAGCAATTCCCTTTTTAGATCAGGTATATTGGGAACACAAAGTCTCTTCCCGAATTTCAAAATTCCATCTTCATACACAAAGTCTCTCAATCTCCCATCATTCACAGCTTTAATCTTCTTTTGGAATTCGTCATCATCGGTCTGAGAACTCTTAATCCTTTCTAGTAAAGATGGTTTGGCAACCATTTGAAAAAGCATTGATGTTTCACCTTCCCTGGTTATTCCCATGTCCATTTTCACTAGATCCATGAAAATTGGATCCCTTTCAATTCTCATATTGTTCAAAACTCCATGGTCTTTTCTACTCAAAGCATCTGCCACCTTGTTTGCCTTCCCCGGGTGGTAGTGTATCGTACAATCATAATCCTTGAGTAATTCAAGCCATCTCCTTTGCCTCATGTTGAGTTCTTTTTGTGAGAAAATATACTTCAAACTCTTGTGATCAGTATAAATCTCACATTTTTCACCATAGAGGTAGTGCCTCCATATCTTCAAAGCAAAGATCACAGCTGCTAACTCAAGATCATGAGTAGGATAGTTTTGTTCATGAATTTTCAACTGTCGTGATGCATAGGCAATAACTCTATCATTCTGCATAAGGACACAGCCAAGTCCTTTCTTTGATGCATCACTATAAATAACGAACCCATCATTCCCCGATGGTAGAGTCAATATAGGAGCATTGACTAATCTTCTCTTCAGTTCTTCGAAACATTCTTCACACTCTTTTGTCCAAACAAATTTAACCCCTTTACGTGTGAGCTTCGTTAATGGGTTAGCCAATCGGGCAAAATTCTAGACGAAACGTCGATAATAACCTGCCAAACCAATAAAACTACGTACCTCAGTTATACTCGTAGGTGCTGGCCATTCTTGGATTGCCTTGGTCTTAGAAGGATCAATAGAGATTCCATCTTTAGAGACAATATGGCCAAGAAAAGAAATCTCCTGAAGCCAGAATTCACACTTGCTAAACTTCCCATATAATTCATGCCTCCTCAGAGTCTTCAAGATAATGCCCAAGTGATTTTCATGATCTTCGTAGGTTTTGGAGTATACCAAGATATCATCAATAAATACCACCACAAATTCATCGAGATACTCCTTGAAGACTCTATTCATCAGATCCATGAATACAGAGGGTGCATTAGTCAATCCAAATGGCATTACAGTAAACTCGTAATGCCCGTACCTGGTTCGAAATGCTGTTTTCGGAATGTCTTCCTTCTTCACACACAACTGATGGTATCCAGATCGAAGGTCAATCTTTGAAAAGTATTGAGCTCCATGCAGTTGGTCAAATAAATCATCAATACGAGGTAGGGGATACTTGTTCTTTATCGTTATAGCATTGATCTCCCTGTAGTCGATACATAACCTCATAGATCCATCTTTCTTTTTAACAAAAAGAACAGGGGCTCCCCATGGAGAAACACTAGGGCGAATAAATCCCTTATTACTCAATTCCTCTAGTTGTTTCTTTAGTTCGACTAACTCTACAGTGGCCATTCTATAAGGGGTCTTCGATATAGGCCTTGATCCAGGAATCAAATCAATAGAAAACTCAACTTCTCGTTCTGGAGGATGTCCAGGTAAATCTTCCGGAAATACATCTACAAATTCTTTCACAACAGGTACATCCTCTATTTGAACATTCCTTTCCTCACCGACAGTTATTTCATTCTCTTCCTCCCCAATAATTGAATTAAGTTGAGCTACTGGGGGTGGGTCTAAATAAGAATTAGGTGGTGACGATTCTGCTCTAAAAATAAGGTGTTCCTTATCATTATCATCAAGAATCGTAACCTCTTTCTTCTTACAATAAATCTTCGCATCATAGTCCGAAAGCCAGTCCATACCGAGGATTATATCAAACTCAATCATAGGTATGACGATGAAATCAGCAGATAAAGAAAATTTATGTGCTCTAATGGGGACTGATTCACAAAACTTTGTTGCAACGATACTTCCCTTAGGAGTTTTAACTGACAACTCCCTTATTAAATCAAATTGGAAATATCTAATTTTCTTAGCAAACTGGGAAGATATGAAACAATGCGATGATCCAGAATCAAATAATGCATTTGCTAAACTTGAGGAAACCATTAAATTACCTGCCACCACGTCTTTCGGAGTTTCTACCTCAGCAGTAGTGATAGCATAAGCCTGGCCTTGATCCCTTGGCCTTTTCTGAGGTAAGTTCTCCTGACGCTTAGGACATGCATTTGCATAATGCCCCATCTCCCTGCAATTGTAGCACTGAACGTTGGTAGCTTCCTTCTTCCCCTTGCAATCATGAGCTTGGTGGCCTTTTTCACCACACTTGTAACAGACTCCCATTCCCTTCAGGCAAGCACCGGGGTGTTTCTTCCCGCACTTACCACAAGATGGATATTCAACCTTTCCCTTCTTCCCCTTATTTCCATTCCCAGATTGATCAGCAGGTCTCTTCTTCTCTTGCTTTGCTTTAAAGTCATAAGACTTAGAGAATTCCTTTTCGGTCTTGATAGCACATGAGACAATGTCTTCGTATGATGAAAAGGATTGTGAGACTAATGCTCGACGGAGAAATGGTTTTAACCCATCAAAGAAACGATCAATCTTACTTCTTGGGTTGCGAATATAATGACCAGCGTACCTCGCTAATCTTGTAAAGTTAGCCTCATACTTTGTGACATTCTCATCCTCCTTTTGTCTCAGACTCAGAAATTGTCTTTCCATATCCGCTCGATGGTCGCGAGGGAAGTATTTTTCTAAAAACAGATCTTTGAATTCCCTCCATTCCATATTTGATACTTCATCATCTTCCTTCGTATTTTGAATCAATGACCACCATTGATCAGCATCTCCAGTGAGGCGGTAAACTGCCATGATAACTTTTTCCCTTTCACTGCTCCCCAAAGCCTGAAATATTTTCTCTAAGGAAAATATCCATTGCTCAGCTACTAAGGGATTTGTACTCCCATTGAACGTTGGTGGTTGTTGTCTCATGAATCGATCTAACATTGATCCTCCACGCTGCGGATCAGGGTGCTCCATACGGGTAAGGTTATTATTCATAACCTGAGTAAGTTGTCCCAGTACGGTGATTAGCTGATCAGCACCAGTTGCATCACCAGCCCCACTATAATTATCTTGAGCAAGAGGGCAATCCCTACATGGAGTGCGTGCATTGATACGGTTTCCATTTCTTCCACTAGGCGCCATTTCTAAAAAAATGGCATAAACTAGATCAGTTTATGCATCAAAATACATAATCCCATACTTATAAAACACTAAACATAAATTGAACTATCTATGGATATAATCCATAATCATAAATATGTTTTCTTTGAGGAAGTATATACTCATAAACCCTTCATAATGATTTGTAAAGAAAGTGAGAGTTATCCTAAGCATATCCCCCGGGAGTGTCGTAACCAAGAGTGCAGCAAGGCCCGTTGTCGTGCACCAGTTCCCGTTCGAGTCTAGCTCAAAGCGGTGTTTTCGGGTTTTACCCCTAGGTACATCTGTGCCAGAGCCGCCTCTACCTGCTCGTATCCAGACAGGGATGTATTGCTCAGAAAACTCACAAAGTCTCTACAATACCAAAATTCTAGGAAGTTCTTCTATACTAATCCTCAAAGTTCATCTTAGGTCTATGTGCTCTAATCAGAGTTTATCTAAATCTAGCTTCCAAGGTTTGTACTAAACTTCCACTGATACCAACTGTAATGTCCCGACCCCAGCTACCCAGAGTCGGTGCATTACTTCGTAACATTGGCATGATCACAAGAAAGATCAAATCTCGAAAGACCGATTGGTTTAGTAGCCTTGGAAACACTAGATATATTCATAAGTTTTACATTACATCATAAAATGAAAAACTACTACAACAACATAATGTTTCCACAATCCACACTATTAACCCCTCATAAAATTCCTACAGGTCATTCATAACTTACTTCTTCACATCCTGGGAAAAATAAAACATAAAAAAAAGGGGTGAGCTCAAATGCCCAGTAAGGATAACAATAAAGTGGAAACTTTCATAAATAAGAATAAACATTTAAGGCAATGTATAACTAAAACAAAAGCCTTTTAAATACGAAATTTCAACATGGTATGGCATAAATGAAATAATGCCATTTACTTATTCACATGGATATTCTACTAAATGAATAATCACATGCAAAAATCAATAACCACTTTCATAATGTTGGAATGCATAATGCCAGACTATCATAACCACATAGCCAAGGCCTCGTGCCAAGACTACAAATAAGATTTTGTCAAGGCCTTGTGCCAAGACACTAGTTTGTCTCATGAGACCTACCGATGCATCGAGGAGCTATAGCGGGCTCCACCCGTCACATATTAAGTCCAATGCATTCCCATATGAAAAGGTTTAAACATAACATAACATAAACATTCATATTAAAACTAGAAATGTCAATACTTTCACCATAAACTATGAATGGTATAAAAATAGCACATCCACAGTCAAACATATCACAAAACCTTCAATACAATATAGAAGTTTTGTATCATAATAAATCAACTTCAAATAATCCATCAAAGGATGTTGACATAGATGAAATCAAAATTATTTTTAAAGAAATATCTCTTTTTATTTTGAAATCATTTAAGATCCATATAAAATAAAACATTTTCTTTGAAAATATTCTTATAAGCTTTTAAGGAAAGCTTTGAAGATTTTATAACAGCGTAAAATAACCGCACCCGCCGTATAAGTTAAAAAAAAACATTCTTACCTCAATTCTGTCGAAAAGGTTAAAAAGGACCTTGTTTTGAAAATGACGGAAATATTCCTTTATAAACCACTTATAAAAGTCAAAAAGGGTATAAATGACTTTAACTCATATTTTAGTAAATAGTAAAAATGTTTTGAAATACATTTTTAAGAAACATGGATGTGGATGATAAAGAGATCCCAGTAGATTATTACGTATAAACAACCTCGGATAATGAAGAGATTGTGAAATAACCATTACCTTGTACTTTTCCTTGGTTGGGGTAGGTTAACCTCCTGTATAATGGTGAAATAGTTGTTATTAAATTATACAAGAATCATATATATTAATATGATATCATATATGATCTTTTAACATTGATTTGTTAATAATATCTTAGAATTATCGTCGTTTCGGGAGTTAACTTACTCATTTTCTTTTATATGTTTTGTTACATAAGCCATGGTTGTTGTATCTTATTCATATCCAGAATGATATACAGTCCTTAAACATCATTTTTAAATCATCAAATGATAATTATACTTGAATGGATACGATGGAGAATGAATCTCATCGCGTTCGTGGAGACGGTAGTCCGTACGTACGCACGAGCGACAATATCATTCTTTTGATATTAAAATAATATATAAATGGATGGTATATAATATATACAGAATCATTAACATGTTATATTTATTATTTACATGAGTTACACATCATTATTATACCCATCCAAATAATATTATATTGAATAACAATTACACCACGACGTGGAGACGGTAAGCCGTACGTACGCACGTATGGTGACATGTTATTCAAAGGGTGGATAGAATACTGAATATGATTGTACAATATTTATAATAACATCACAGTATATGTGAGATACTGGAGTTTTTATTTCAGAATGGTAAGAACAAAGGAAGAAGAAGTGGAAGAAGAAATGAACTTAGAAAAGGGTGGTGAAATCATTACCTCTTCTTCGGGTTCTTCCTTTTGATTTGATCAAAAGGGCTCCTTAGGTTGGCTTTCTGATCAAACTAAGGCCTCTAGGTTGTAGTGAGGGATGTTGGGAGAGTATTTGGGCAGAGTTTGGCCGAACCAAAAGGCTTTGAAGGTGTGAAGAAATGAGAAGGAGGAGTGCCCTTTTATAAGAGGGGTGAGGGGCACCTTTGGAAAAGTTAGAAATATTAATTTATAATAAATTCATATTCGGTTTACAAAGGCTCCAAAGTTGACTATTCAAAGGATGAGGTGGGGATAGGTCTAAAACAACTCATCCAATAGAATTTAGACAGGTTTGGGTACTTATATTAACCTTATCTTTAAGTATTAACTCTAAGTTAATTAGTTTCACTTTTACAATGTCTCTTTGTATTTTTATATAATATGGTTAATAAACTTACTATATACATCCAAGAGACCCCCAAGTGGTCCATTAATGAGGAACCTATCATAATATAAGTCTCTTGGCCGAACCTTAGATTTTTAGGAATTTAATATCAATTAATAATATAATATTTGTTTTAAGAACTCTTTTATGTCAATTTTGACACTATTCAATAGTTGATTTTTGTGAAACTCCTAACAGATTGATTACTTCGAAAAAAGTCAATTAAATCAATCCTAATATATCATATTATCATAGAAAATTAGTTTAATTCATTAAAAGTTTCATATTATAATTATTTGGGTATTTATAAGATCAATTATTTTTATTTTTCACTATTTTAGTAATTACTGCATCATCATTGTGTCATAAATAAAATAAATTATATAATGTCTAAAAATTATAAATAAAATATCATTATGTAGGAAATCGTTTTAGCTTTCTAATGAATATTTATAATCGAAAATCCAACATGTATATCCCTATGTAAAAATTGTTCTTCTAAAAGATGTAAGCTTATGCCATTTTTATTTTTATTTTAACTTTATTAATATAATGTGTCATTATCACTTACAAGTGGATCCATAGGGTCCCAAAATAGACCCAAAGATGCCCATGGTCGACCATGTATCAACAAATAGGGTTAAGACACGTTTTAAGGTAATTTAGTATTATTATAATATTATTTTTTTTAACCCTTATTTACCGGATTTACCCTTAACCATGGTAAATAAAATATTTACCGCAGTAATTATTCAAAATGTCTAAAAATAAAAGTTATCTATTTACATAATTTGAACATCCTGATTCCAAATATGGAATCCATTTTTCTAAATTCAAAACACAGAAGTGGCAGAAATTAATTTAAAATTAATTCCCGCTGTCAAAACAAAAAGCGTGTTTTTAAGAGATAATAACTATCAAAAGATTGACACTTGTTTATGTTCGGTTTAATTGTAAAATTATGTCCAATGACCAAGATTATATTAAATGGTAAAAATATATTCTAAATATAAATTAAAACCACTCAAATTCACAATTTATCACTATTAATTATTTTGATTAAAAAATTTGTTTTTAATTAAAATTTAGTAATTTTCACTATTCATCAAAATATGAAAGTTATCCGAAATGTACCAAAATTTCACCCTAGGCTAATTTTGATATTCCTAATCCAAAAATGAAGTCCATTTTGAAATATAAAATATATATGATTTCAAAAAGTAGGTATTACTATTCACAACGGCTAGTTTAATTAGTTGTGGTGTGTGTTAGAACTCGAGGTTGCGTACAACACACGCTATCGCATTATTCGATGGGAAACGTACCGTAGAAGCTTGGGGTGTTACACCTTTATATCCTCATTCTTAAATGAACTTCAATCATGATTTTCCTTTATTTTTTCCATCATGTTCAAACTTCTCTAGTGCTACCCAATCTCATCTACCTTCAAATAAATTTCTCTATTTTGCTTCAAATCAAATTTGGTTCATTATATTCCATATAATATTATTTTAAATTTGATATTGGATGGTGATTATGATTTGATTATGCTTGAAAAAATCCACTTGTAAATGTCTTAACCTCAGTCGATATCACTCGTAGATAAGGTAGTCAGGCATATCGAGTTTTCACTTAATCTGAATCTCATTCACATGAGATTATAATCTCATTTTATCATGTTCATTGAACTACACATAAAATGTCCCATGTTGAAGTTTCCTTTTATGTAGTTAAGGTTCATGACTCCACCTTTACATAGGGGCTATTTTGGTTACCTTAACCAAGAGATTGAAATGAGTTGATGATGTTACATAGCTCTCACATGACCTTTACATAGGTCCATCTATGAAATTTAAACAACTTGTATATCACCTATATGTTTTTGATGAAGAAAAAAGATATGGTACATTCATTTACTATCCTTAAGTTAACCTTATGTAATCTGTTAGGAAACATAAAAGTATTTGTAAAATAAATTCAAAGAAAAACATATGAAGATTAAGTACCATGAAAAAAATGTAAAACCCCTAAAAATTTACAACTATTTTTTATCAAAAAATTAAATGTATTTAAAATTTACACACAAATGACATGATGTAATAAAAATGCATCAAATGACCAAATTTTAATAATAATAGGGCTATATAATCATTGAATTACACTTTGAAAAATTTAAAATGTGACGTTGAGTCACATATATAATCCAAGGGATAGATAGTGAATCACCCAAGGTACCTATGGAGGGTTTTAAATGAGTCTAATATCATTTATCGGATAAATTTGAAGTGATTAAAATCCTTTTATGAGGATATTCATGAAGGATAAAATTAATCCTATTTAAAAAATAAAATGAATAAATTTTTTGTAAATATGTGTAACTTACACTGAAGATCCATTGAATTCTATTCAAAATCCATCCAATGAGATTGATAGAGATCACTAAAGTGGAAAACATAATAATTACTCCTTTGTAAGTATCCTTGGGTAAAATGAATCATATGATATTCAGATGGGATTCACTATTTCTTAATTGTATTATAGTACCTTTAAATGAAATGTAGGAAGATAAAGAAGAACTTTGGGTGTCGGGGAGTTCACACATACATTATAAAAAAGAACAACTACTACTATATTTTGGAATTAATATATATATATATATAGTATCTAGAACATTTCTTAGGCTTCTTCATTTATTCATGAGTTTATAATTCATGAATAAATATTGATTCATCCAAATCATGCATCCAATGCTTGTATATCTCCTAAAAATTTAAATATTATGTAACAAAATAAATAAATGATATATTTTAATGATTTTAAACCAATCAAATATTAAGACACATAATATTTTATTTCTCATATAATCAAAGGTAGTGGCATGCGTGAAATACTATTTTATGTATGCATCTCAATATACCATACACTTGATATAGCCAGGCATCATATACTAGATATATCTTTAGTGAATCACTCCTTAAATCTCCCACTTCCACTAAATCCAGAGGACTTTATCCCATTTCAACTTATATTTTATTATTTAAAATAACTTGTGAAATCATATCCAAAGACCATTTTGGATATATTTCAAAAAACATTTGGAAGGCTATCATTAACTTCACCTTGTATAAAATCATATTCAATACCTTATGAATACCCATCCAAAACTTTTTTTGATTAAATCTCAATTAATTTTAGTATATCTATCTATGTATAAATAAATATCCATTAATTCAACCAAAAAGTGTGACCCCATGAGAGTTTGTAGTGTTAAAAATAAATATGAATCTTCAGTTACATATATGTAAGAAAAGTGAGGTGTCTAGTGTTGAATCAATTCCACTACGTATATAAAGGGATATAGTGTTATCTAAATTAAAAACATGTTTCTCTACACCTATGTACACCATTATGCATCATATGAAAATGTAAATTATCATATTTTTCTTTTTTGTCTGAGACATTGAGTGACCATGGTACACAGATCATGTCAATCCCATAGAGCCAAATCATCTTTTCTAGATTCTAAGTGTAAAAATAAATGATTAAGGAATACATCACTTTTCAATCGTCCTTTTAGATTATCACATCACATGTTACTTATATAAATAGATATAAAATCTAGATGTAGATGAATACTCCCATAATATTTCTCATTAAAGGTCCCATATTTCATACTTTTCATACAAGAGGATAAATAGAATCTTGGTTAAGTTCCAACCAATGACATGATAAATAACATACCCAACCACACCTATTAGCTAAGTAAATATGTAGACTTGTTTAAGTAGATTATAAAAGTATGAAGGCTCTCATTCTAGGTATCTTTCCAACCTTAGGTAGTGGGGAGTCAAATATAACCCATGAACCTTTAGTATACCGAAGATATCTTTATGACACTCCATCTTGTATACATAGTTGGTCATCCAGTGCACACAAAGAATCCTATTCATTGTCTTGTGGATCATGATCATAATATATATCCCCATATAATAATCATACATATACTCAGCATAAAATTATATGAGAATCTCGAATATTCTATGAAGAACATCAGTTATGGATAAACTCCAAGTCATAATTTGAGAGATCAATTATCATTATAATTCAAAAAATGCATATTTATATAAACATGTATGTAGCCCATTTTAAATAATTTTAAAATAGAGTTTTCCTTTAATATGATACGTTTTAATATTATTAAACTCTTAGAATACATAACAAAACCAATACAAGCACCAGTTTATCACATCATATATGATAAAGTGCCAGAGCATCCCTATGTTTGCTACATATTATGGGGTTTGTTAACTATTTTTCATAATATGTATTATATTCACATCTCTATGTGACTATCTAATAAAACATGTCCACTAAGCTCTTTAGTGATAATAATATTTTAAGTAAGAAAATTTGATTAATGGTGATACTTAGGAATCATATTACTAACTATTCAACTTCTTAAACTTATTCAAACCTCATAAATTTACAACATTAAATGCTATAATGTTAAATTTTGTTTACTACATAGATATATTTCTAATATCATCATCATCATCCATGGGAAACTATTCCATTAAACTTTTTTTAATAATGTAAATACTTACATTTTTGTTTACCGGCCCACCTAAACTCTTTTTGGATATAGTTAAAAACACTTTAACTTAAGATTGGTTTTATCCTTTATATGTTAATTTTAAAATTCACTAACTCCAATAATACTACCACTAGCCTCTTAGACACTACATTACATTTATACTATCTTAATAAGAATCACAAACTCTTTTTTATTAGGAAATACGATTTATTTATTTTTATTAAGAACATTTAACAAATAAGTAATTATTCCATATCACATATGATATTTTTTGTTTTTAGAATATTTTAATTTTGAAAGTATACTTTATTAAAATATAACTCTGACTTGATGTAGTAACACATTTAATTATATTTTAATAAACATCCAGATATTTTTTTTATCCTAGATAGACCCTTTTATCCAAATATTCTTCTCAAAAAATGATATAGAAAATTTTTAATCATAAACCATGTACATACAATTAATCTTTTCATACTTTTTCACACCAACTATTTATAATCAAACAAATTATCTTATCACAAAAGGGAAATGAGATGAAGATACAAAAATTTTAATTATATTTATTTGTTCTTGATAAAAACCATTACTTTCAAATTATTGATATATTAACTATTTACTACATATCACAAATATAAAATATATATGTTCAATAAATTCATTATTTTATTGACAACTTCTTTACATTTCAAAACGCTGTAAAATATACATTCAATATATCATACCCTTTAAAAATGAATAATTATTTTCAATAACATCCATACATGACATGGATATTTCATGGAGTGTCAAAAAATCTATGAGGTATATCTTAGATAATCCGATAAAATTGAATAATTATTATTCCTTCCTGAAAATACTAGATTTTAGTGGCTTTGGTTATCATTTTAAAGAAACAATATTTAACAATTCAACCAACTTTTCTTCCTATATTTTGATCTTTTTCCTACCTGTACTTTCTATACAATACTTTAGAGTCTAGACATCATATATCTAGTTCATATATTTACCCAAAACATTGATAATATCAAGAAAGTTATCATTATATTCAATAATATTTTTGGAACATTTACATAGATGAAAATAGGATACATTTAATAACAAAAATAATAAATTAAGGAAAACATTAATATTTCCAAATCATTGAACATATTCAATCATATTGAATATTGTTTGACTTGAAAATCATATTGAGTATATGAGATAATAGTAAGATTCCTTCAGTTATTTTTCATCTAATGCCTTTAAAACCCAAGATGAATCACATTATGCTTCCATAAGAATCTAGATTCAATTGACTAACAATTTCATCTTTTGGTTACTAAGGACGTAATTTTTCCAATTCATATAATTTTACTTAAGAAATTTTCTTAAATCACTAATCCTACGTTAGAAGTTTTCTTAAGTTTCCAATATTAAGAGCTACTTACAATAAGCTTCTCTTAATAAAGGATTGATTAAAAAGTTTAGGTTCATGATGATGATACTGTTATCAAAAATAGAACATTATATCATATGAGTATCATGTAGTATTAGCCTCTTAACACAGTGTTTTATGAATTGGGTCCCACTATAATGATGAACTTTTTTTTGAAATCCATCATATCTATTATAGTAGGATAAGATCTATATTTCACTAAGAAAATATTATGCTTTATCATTCATCTCACAACTTAATTATTTAGTAAGGGAATCATTTGAATCATATCATACATGATTCTTGGATATATGAGTAGAATTTTTTTCCAATCCATCATATGGATAAACTAAACTCTATTCTCATGGTATCCAAACTGTTAGGGATTCCCGGCTAGGTGTTACCTTAATAAAATGACAAAAAAATCTAACCAAGGATAGTCTATGGGAACCAAGATTCGAAATGAAACTACCCAAAAAGATAATCACAATCCCCTTATTTTTTTCTAACATTAAATAAGATAATAAATGGGAACCCAAATTTGACCTGAAACTACTTAGTTGGATGATTGTGATATTAAAAAGTGTCAATTTAGAAAGAATATTAAACTTAGTATTTTTAGAAGATTTTAATCTCACTATCTTATCTAATTTTATTCCATTTAATGTATTCATTATTAGATTAATTTAGTTTTGAATCCTATTCCCTACACCAAAATAATATATTCAAACTATATTTTTGTTTAACTATTTACTCAACCCACAAGATTATGTTACTCACCCAAAATAGAAGTAAATCATATTAATACATATGAAAACACATCATATACTTATGGTTCATGACAAAATTACATAAATTTATAGATTTATACACATGAGTAAGGACAAAGAGACATATAGACAACCCCATTCACTAGCCTAGAGAAGGCACAAACCTCTAGGTAGGTAGGTGGTCTATCCCCAATTCCCTCTACCTGGGGATACTTTACCTATTACAAAATCAAAATAATGAAAACTATAACACATAATATGCCTAAAATATATTCAATAAATAAAATAAAGCATATAAATTAATTTATAAACCAAGTTTAAGGTAAAATAAAAGATAAATTCATTATACAGTAAATCCTAGCATATAATTCACGGCTTTATCCTAGCATCATTTTATAATAATATTAAAGAATAAAAAATATTCATTTTTCATAAAGAAATTACTAAACATAAATATAGTAGGTAATAACCTTTAAATAAATTAAAAATTCAAAAATTTAAACAATAGATAAATATTTATGAACAATTTATAAATAAAATATAATTATTAACCCTTTTATAATTTACTAATTTAAAATTATGGACATTAAATAATTTTGTATATATAAATTGTACATTCTTTGTAATATTAAATCTTTCATATTAATCATGATATGTCATTTCCATTTCAAATATATGATATTATATGAATTATAAAAAATTTATAATTAAATTTATATTATGTAATCATTTTACACAATCTAAACATCATATAATTAAAATTTATTTAAACCTTTATCATATGAATGATCAAATAATTTTTTATATTGATTAAAAAATATCCAAATAAGACACCTTATTATTTTTAACAATTAAAAAAATTAATTATGATAAATTACTAATTCAACAATAAACATTGAATACATTGGCCTTATTTCATAATTTATATCTATTTATCAATTATTTTTTATGATTTCTAAATAAACACACTTATTTCTATATCCAATGAATTTGCATATAATTTGTTAAAATGTATTTCAAATATTAATATTTAATATTTTGGAATAAAATTTTTCATTAAATTTTAATTAATTATGAAAAATTTATAATTAGTTAATTTATAAACCTTTTATAAATTAAAATATCCCAAAATATCTCTTATAATGATTTGTAAACATTCTATAAACCGTATAAATCATTTTATATATTCATTTTTTTAAAATTTCAAAAATATTCTGATTACCCTTACACACATGGGTATTTCCATATAATGGTAATTACTTATACCCTTATTCAGTCTATTTTGAAGCCCTTATATAAACGTAAATAACTTTTTACCATTAAATAACTTAAAAATAAAACAGTGCATATGAGTAGTCCCTTTACATAGTTTTCTCATGTAATGGTATGGAATTTATGTATTTGATTATACATAATAGTATATCTTGTCATAAATTTACATGTATTTATGGTAACAATGTGTAAGGGTACTTCCTTTATGTAGCTTGCTCACATAAGGTTATAATGTTTCATAGAAGATATTGGGTAAGGGTATATCATGTCATACCATTACATGTCTTCCTCGTACCACTGCATAAGGGTACAATCTTTACAAAAACCATTTTCATAAAGGTAACAAATAGGTTACTTATATACAAACCTTCTATGTAAGGGTATCATGTAAGGGTAGAAGCTCACATTAACTGCATAATGATTCACTATTCATTTCAATCCTTACACCACTGTTTTAAAGTGGCTTTGTATTGAAAATTCCAAATATAATAATAAATTAAAATTCATGTTTGATTCAATGAATTAATGTGTATTACTATTTAATAAATCTATTTTAATTGTTTTAGTGTTTAAATTGTAGGATGAGGTGATTTGAGAGCTTGTGGTGGAATTCAAGAAAAATGGGCCAAACTCGATGAGAGCCCAAGTATGTATGTGGACATAAATATGTATTATGAATAATCTGTGTATCTAATTGTGTTAATAATGGGTGCATGAATTAAAAAATGTGTGGGATATATTTATTTAAATGACCATGGATCCTAATTTGTTCATTTAGAGGCCCAAAATAGCCCCACGATATGAAGAAAGTTTGGGCGGGCTAGATTGGACCACCCTTTTTATTTGGACTATAACTCAGGACTCCGACCTCTAATTGAGCTTATTCTATCCTCATTTGACATATAACTCGATGGCCCACTGTTCCACTAAATTTCATGACATTGTAATGGGTTTTGTTCAATTAACCATCCATATAAAGAAAGATTAAAAAGTTTTCTATGAATAGTTACCCAGTTCCTTAGACACTTGACTTATTTTGTGGAATGTGTCATTTATTTATCCATAAAATCACCCTCAACCTCATTCTATCATGTTTCAAAACCATGGGTGAAGGTGAGTATAATTTGAGATCTCCCTTCATCCATTTTATTCATCTTCTCCATCATGTTCTTCTAAATTTTATAGTGATCAATTGGGGGGTATTCTTTGTTGTAATCCCGAGCTCCGCGCTTGTAATATTTGTAAGGTAATTGAATTTCTAGGGGTTTTTTTCATTTTTATACATTTATAACTTCTTATTTTTTTATTATGGTATGGACAAATACAAATCAAAGGAACAATAATCCTCATGCTTTCATGCATAACCCAAATATTGTGATGATTTGATCATTTTCATCTCTTTTCTCACCCCTTATATTTCATGAGTATGCAAATGGATCACATCAGTTGATAAAATACAGAAGCTATAATCCATGAATATTCATGTTCTTTTATTGTGGAAAATTTCATCATGGGAAAAAATCTAGTCATCTCATCATGTTGTTGATGTGAATCCTTCATTGAGTTTAGTTTTTACATCGATTCATGTTTGTTAATTTTGAGCGGTCGCCAGTAATCAATACAATTGATCAATCAAATAATAGGTGGTAAAATATTAATAACTCACATAATATAGTGGTTTAAGTGTGTATAAAATCATGGAATCAAGGATCCTTACCATTCCCTTGAGAATGACGACAGATTCATCATCATGGGACACATACCCAGGATGATCACGATTTCTCCAACTTATTTCTATCTCTTTGTGATACAGTTTCAATTTATGAGCTTAAATCATAAAACCCCCATGATGTCAAAAATTCCATTACCCTTTTATTTTCATAATCAGATCCTTCTCTTAGAATTAATGATCTAAGGCTCCTTCTAGAGACGACCTAGTGTTCCTTCTATACAACAAAAATTATAGTAAAAACTAAAAAACTAATTTGATGAACACGAAAACGTGGTCAAATTTTGGCATCATTTTCAGGGATACAATAACATTATTTATTTATTTATTTCCTTTTATTTCTTTATTTTTTTATTTTTTACTCCATTCAATATCCCCTTCTTTTTTTTTTGTTTTTTTGTTTATGTTTTTGTTTGTTTTTGAGTTCTCTCTCTATCTCTCCCCTTTTTCTATCTCTATCTCTCTCTAATTTTGTAATATAACATTATCATTTCTTTTATTATTTAATTATTCTTAAGTAATTTTATTCTATTCATATTCCATTATAAAAATAGAAAAATATAATAAAAAAAATCACTACTTATTTTCATGACCCAATCCGAAAAGAAAAACTGCTAGAATTTCTATAGTAGGATGATCTAGTAAAACTGAGTAACCACTTTTAGAACCTCAAGTGGTCCAAAAAAAATCAAAAATTGAACCAAATCAATCCCCATAAATCATTGATACAAATAATTGAACCTTAAAAGAACTGACCACCACAAATGTGGAGTACCAACCCGTGTACATCCAATATCCTAAGGAAGTAGAAAAATTTGATCTCAAATCAGGACTCATCCACCTACTTCCTAAATTAAATGGTCTCCATAGTTAGGACCCAGATAATAATCTCAAGGAGTTTCATATAGTGTGAAGTACCATGAAACCCTAAAATGTGTCTGAGAACTTCATTAAGTTTAGGGACATACCTTTTCCCTTGATGGTGTAGACAAAGACTGGATATACTATCTGCCTAACATAATTGGGGGATGGAATGAACTTAAACAACTCTTTCTAGAGAAGTTATTCCCTACATCCCAAACTGAATCAATTAGAAAATAAATCTTTGGAATTAGGAAATCATAAAGAGAGACGCTTCCTGAATACTAAGAGAGATTCAAAAGACTCTTCTCAAGTTTCCCCCACCACCTAATTATTGAAAAATTTCAATTTCAATACTTATATGAGGGGATTTTACCCATGGATCTTGGTATGATCAATGCTACATCTGGTGGTTCCCTAGTTCATAAAACTTCTTCTACAGCTTAGGACTTAATAGCCAACACGGCTCAAAATGCACAACAATTTGGTACACGAGCAATTTCACCCACCCAAAGAGTTAATTAGGTAAGTAATTCATCTATAGAAAAAATGTAGATAATAAACATGATGAGATACATACCCTTTTAAGGAAATTATATCAAGAACAAGGTAATTCAAACTCTCCTCCCATTCCATTACATTGTGGTATTTGTTCTGATAACACTCATTTTTTTGACTCGTGCCCACAACATCCTAATTCATATGAGTCTTGTGTAGAAGTATTACATGGGAGTCCATTACAACAAGCACCAACCATCAAGAAAAAACTATTCAGGCCAAATCCAAACCTTGAGTGGAAATAAAAACCATAATACTGATAAGGAGGAAACTCAATCTACCCCAAGAATAATTGGTATCAATAAGGCCAAGGTATTTAACCTTTTTATCCTTCAACTTCTCAGAATAATACTCCTCCTACCAAATATGAATGAAGACTTTAGGACATGGTGAGGAAAATGGAAACCCATATCCTATAGTTTCTAAAAAACCACATAATCATCCATTCAATACCTATGAACTCAAGTGGGACAATTGGAAAACACCATCGATGAGATTAAGTTGCAAGGTTATATAAAACTACCATCCAAAAAGTGATTCTAATCCAAACAACAAATGTAATGTTTCTTCAATCACACATCATAGTGTTAAAGAAGTTTATTCATCTAATGATTCTAACCAACATGTATGTACCCCTCTTGAAAACTCTCTTACCCAACCCTCAAAAGTTTTATATAAAAAAATAAGACAAAATGGAAATCAAATTATCATTGAGGATTCCCACATACAATACATTCCTCTTCCTTTACCTCAAAGAATCTAAATATATAAAAACTTTTAATAATGATATTGATTAAGAAATAACGGATACATTTAAAAATGTTCAATTAAACATTCCTTTATTGGATATAGTTAAACAGATTCCTCATTACACCAAATTTTTTAACGAAATTTTCACCCATAGATGCATGTTGAAGTGAGATGAGAGAGTCAACTTGGGAAGGAATTTATCAGCCTTGATTCAACCGAAATTCCAACCAAATGCAAGGATCCAAGAAATTTGATGATACCTTGCACCATAGGGGAGAAATTATTTTTAGATACTATGCTAGATTTAGGTGCTTAAATTAATGTATTTCCTTACTCTGTGTACACTTCTCTATAGGTTGGGGAGATTCAACTAATAGGCATTGTAGTGAAACCTTCCAATAGGAGCACATAACACCCATCAGGAGTGGTCGAGGATATCCTCATAAAAGTGAGTAATCTCATCTTCCTCTATATTTTATGGAAGTGCTCTATAAAATAAACACACAAACAATTCACTCCTTGAACCATATTCAGATTTATTTCTCTATTCTTCAACATTGGATGATTTAAGTTTTTATTCATGTTTTGAGTGTTGTGTGGGTTTAAAAAAGTGTAAATTTTGTGATTTAATTGATTAGTGTGTTCATTATAAGGTTCCCATGACTATCAATGATTAAAAAAATATCAATCCCATTGATTCTCTATCATTATATAATAAACATTAGTAGATAGACAGTTTCATGGGCCTAAATCCCCCAGAATACACTCCCTCAATCCAAAAAACTATCAGTGATGGAACTAAAACCACTTCCTTATAATTTAAAATATGCATATTTTTAAGGGTATTGACCAATTTCCCATCATTATTTCCAACAACCTCTCTTCATAGCTGGAATGAAAATTTCTCAACCTTTGGAGAGAGTGTAAAAACGTGATAGTATGGACATTGGATAACATTCTTTGGATTATACCATTTATTTTTATGAACTATATACTATCATATGACAAGGCTAAGCCCATAAGGAAAGATCAATTTGGTTAAATACTATTCTCCTAGAAGTGGTAAAAATGGAAGTTAGTAAAATAATTGTTACTGGGATCATTTATACTATATTTGATATTAAATGGGTTAGTCTAGTACAAATTGTGCCTAAAAAACTCGAATCATGGTTGTGCCAAATTAATGGAATGAATTGGTTCCAACACATGTGAAAAATAGTTGGGAAGTCTGTATTGAGTGCCATCGAATGAATCAAGCCACATGAAAGGGACACTTTCCTCCACCTTTCATTGAACAAATGTTAGAAAGATTGGCTGGTAAGTCCCATTTTTGTATCCTTGAAAGATATTTGGGTTATTTCTAAATCCATATAGCCCATGGTGATCAATAAAAGACAATATTTACCTATCTATTCAATATATTTTCATACAAAAGGATTCATTTTATTCTATGTAATTCTCTTGGTACTTTTTAGTGATGTACGTTGAATATTTTTTTGAGTACTTGAAGAATTGTATAGAGGTATTTATGGATGTTTTCATGGAATATGGATCTTAATTTGATGACTATTTGGCACACCTAGGTTATGTCCTCCACTACTGCATTGAAGAAGATATCATATTAAATTATGATAAATTCCATTTCATGGTTGAGCAGGGGATATTCCTTGGGAATATTATTTCAAATAAGCAAATTAAAGTGGATAAGTCAAAAATTGAAATAATTTCATCCCTTTCATATAAAAAATGTCTTTGTGAGGTGAAATATTTCTTAGGTTATTCTGGTTTTTTCTTCCGATTCATTTAAGAGTTTAATAAGATAACACTTCCCTTATCCCAATTATTAAACAAAGTCATTATGTTTGTTTTTGATAAACAATGTGATGATGCTTTCAATTCAAAAAAAATGAGTCTCACATCACATCCCATAATCTATCCTCTAAGGTAGGATATACCCTTTGAACTTATGTGTGATTCCCCTAAATTTGTAGTTGTGGAAGTTTAATCATAGAGGGTTGGGAAGTATCATCATTGAATTTCATATGCCTTGAATACCTTGACCCTACCAAGAAAAACTACACAACCACTAAAAAATAACTTCTTTAAATTTCGTTTTCCTTTGAAAAAATATGTTCATAACTTATTAGGTCAAAATCATTGTCTTTCATAATAATAATACCCTTTGTTTTCTCCTAAATAATCCTAAAGCTATGACATGCCTCATTTGGTGGATGATCCTCCTCTCAGAGTTTGAACTTCATATTTGATATAACACAGTAGTAGAAAATGTTGTAGCTGGCGACACTAGTTGTATTTTCCCACCACCGGACCATCATGTTGACTCACCCCTCCCCATTGAACAATTCCTTCCTTATGAGAATATTTTTGATATTTTTGGCCTTACCCCTGGTATCTAGAATTTGTGAATTTTCTAGCAACATATAGGGTCCTCACTGATTTTAGAAATTCAGAATCCCAGATACTTAAGATTGATTCAAGATGGTACATTTGGGATAACCCTTACTTATAGAGAATTTGTATTGACCAAGTTTTTTGTCAATGTGTCCCTGACCATGAGTTCATCTTTGTTTTGACCTTCTGCCACACTTTGGATTGTGGGGGCCACTTTGGCTTTCAATGTATAGCTTGAAAAGTCCTTGAATCATGACTTAATTTCCGAACATTGTATAGAGATATACATCGGTTTTGTAAGTCATGTACTTGATGTTAATTCATAGGAAATATCTCTAAGAGGAATGAAATGTCCCAATGACCCGTGTTATTTTTTGAGTTCTTTGATGTATGGGGAATTAAATTCGTGGGGAATTTTCCAAATTCATTTGGTTTTGAGTACAAATTATTGGATATTGACTATGTCTCTAAATGGGTGTAAGAAAAGGCCACCAGGACTAATGACTATCTAGTGGTTGTTTATTTTGTGAGTTCTTAAATTTTCAACATGTTTGGTTTTCCAAGATTCATCATTAGTGATCACAGTTCACATTTTTGCAATCAAAATAATAAAAACTTTCTCCATAATTATGTGGTTGTTTATAAAGTATCAACTGAATATCACCTCTAAACTAATGGAAAATAATAAATCTAAAATTAAGAAGTTAAGAAAATCTTGGAAAAAACAATACAACCCAATAGTAATGATTGAAGTTTTCACTTAGTTAATGCACTTTGAGCATACCATACAACTTTTAAAAACCCAATCAGAATTTCACCATACATGATTGTGTTTTTAAAGGCTTTTTACCTCCCATTGTAGGTATACCACCATGCATATTAGGCTATTAAACAAAGTAATATGAATCTCTCAGATGCAGGTGAGCATAGGAAGTTACAAATTCTAGAGTTGGAAGAAATTTGTCATGATGCATAGGAGAACTCTAGAATCTAATAAGAGAAGACAAAGGCTATCCATGATGTGATAATTCATTAGTGGAAGTCTCATATTGGTGAGAATATCCTCTTGTACAATTCTAGGATAATGCTCTGCCCAGTTAAACTTTATTCCTGATGGGTCGGTCCTTATATTGTTACTAATGTTTACCATTTTGGTGAAATAATTGTTTTACATGAGTATAGTGGAATAATTATTCCATCAATGATTATATACTTAAAACAATTTTATGAGGAATTCCCAAAGAATCTTGTGGAGGAAATCCACCTCCAAGAATAAACATACTAGTGAATCCCACAAGGTTTTAACATTCCTTCCCACATTCTCATTTATAACAGTGAGGAAACTGCCTATTCTAGGTGTGGGTGGGGGGTGGGTGGGAATATTTTTGGATTTGTTAAGTTCATTAGGATTTTCATCATCATTCTTCTTTCATATTTTTTTTTTCTTATTGTATAATATTTTTACCTTCCTACTACCCCTCTCCCCTTACTTTTCATCTAGAATTTAATCACGGAAAATGGTTCTCATTTAATAATTAAATTTATTGAAAATACATGAAGTATTACTCTATTTCTTGTTGTTTTAACAATAAAAAAATGTTTTAATTATGGAATGTTTTTTTTAAAATTAATTTAACATTTAGGTGTAACTTTTTATTGTAAATTGGCTATTTTTCAATCATATAAATGGTTGTATCTCTATAAAACCTTTAATATGATTAATACCCCTTGTGTGGGTAGTTTTTAGGAAGACTATGTCACTAATATCTCTACACATTGTTTCACCAAACCATGATGTGTGAATATTTAATACTTAATATAAGGTAAATATAAGTTAGGTTAATATTTATCAACTTTATAGAACAATTTTTACTTATGTTCAGTCCTTATCAGATCTGTTTCATTACTGTACCATATTGACCTATTTCTGTGTATCTATTATCTGACTGTTTTATGCCCTAACAAAAATATTACTAAAAATAAAATAAAAAAATTAACAAAAAAAAGAAAAAATATGGGTTTTGTATTGGTTATTTCAAAAAACACTCTTCCTAAACCTTTTATCTTGTTATAACAATTACAATTAGTTTCGTGAGGAGATCAAACAAGGGTTGATAGATGTGTGTGAGATTTGTTTCCAGTGAAAATTTTGAAAAAAAATAATAAATATAAAAAATAAGTTGAGTGGTGAAATGTATAACATATGGGGATATGTTGGTCTGGAGCTTAAGGTTTGAATTCTGGGAATTCTTAAGTGAGTGGGTCTTGAAATTTGATTACAAAGGATATATGGAAGGTTCTGTGGAAAAGATAATTTAAGTTGAAAAATGATAAAATACCCAATATTTACTAAAGAGAAGGTGGAAATAATAGCATGGAATGTTTTTTATACACACACACACACACATGTGGAGAGTTAATGGCATGGTTGACTTTTTAATTGCATGGTCATATCTTTATCATGAATATATTTGAATTTCATTGTGATATTATTTATGATACATCTTTTCCCATTATCAATGAGAATAAATCCTTTGTGTGCTTTGTGTTTTGATCACATTAATTTAATGAATTAAAATTTCCTTGAATGTGAAATATTTATGATGTTTGGAAGATCTAGATGCATCATTTTTTGGAATTATGTTTTTCCCATGAGTGAAAATGTTTAGGTGTGGGGGTGTGATTGCGTAGCAATTCACTATTCATTTCCACCCTTACACTACTATTTTAAACTAGTTTTGTATTGAAAATTACAAATATAATAATAAATTTCACTTTATTTTGATTCAAATACTTAATTTCTATTACTGTTTAATGGGGAAATTTTACTTGTTTTGGAGTTTACATTGTAGGAGGGGGTGATTTGGAGAGCTCACGATGGAATTCAAGAAAAACGGGCCAAACAATATGAGAGCCCAAGCCTACATGTGGACATAAATATGTACTAGGGAAAATACATACATCTAATTGGGATAAATATGGGTTTATAAATTGAAATTTTTTTGGGATTTATATCTCTAGAAGAACATTGATCCCAATTCATCCATTTAGAGGCCCAAAATAGGCCCACAATGTGAATAAATTCTAGGTTTTCTAGATCAGACCACCCTTCTATATTTGGGCTATAACTCGGGCCTCAGAACTTAAATTGGTATGATTATACATCCATTGTAATAATACCTCTAAGACCAACCTCTGCACCCAATTTCATGAAAATTGAACATGTTTTGTTTAGTCAACCAGCCAGATAAAAGAGTAAATATTATTATATGAATAGTGAACTATTCCCTTCAGAGATTGACTTATTTTGTGTAAAGTGTAATTTATTTGTCCATAAAATCACCCCTCACCCTCATTTTCTCATGTTTCATGACTAGGTGTGAAGGTGAGTCTAATTGGAGATCTCTCTTTATCCATTTTATTCCTCTTCTCCATCATGTGCTTCTAAATTTCATAGTGATCAATTTGGGGGGGGGGGTGTTCAATGTTGTAATCTCAATTTCTACACTTGTAATCTTTGTAAGGTAATTGAATTAATAGGTTTTTTGTCAATTTTTATCCATTTATACCTTTTTAATTTTTTTTATTATGGTATTATCAAATACAAATCAAATGAAAAATAATCCTCATGCTTTCACGTATAACCCGAATCTTATGATGATTTGAGCGTGTTCGTCTCTTTTCTCACCCCTTTCCTTTCATGATTATGTGGGGGGATCACATTATTTAAAAAGATCTAGAAGCTATAACCCATGAATATTCATGTTATTTCCTTGTGGAAAATTTTATTATTGACACAAATTTGGTCATCTCATAACATTGTTGATGTGATACCATGATTGATTTTAGTTTTTACCTCGATTCAAGTTTATTGAATTTGAGCAGTCACTGGTAATCAATATCATTGATACATAAAATACTAGGTGGTAACCGAGTAAGAACTCACATACCATAGTGGTTTCAGTTTTTATAAAATCATTGAATCAATTATCCTTACCATTCCCTTGAGAGTGATGATATATTGTGCATCAAGGGACACTTACCCAGTTTGATCATGATTTCTCCAACTTATTTCTCTCGATTTGTGATATAGTTTTAATTTATGATTTTAAATCATAAACCCCAAATTTTCACAAAATTCTATTCCCCTTTTATTTTAATAACCATAATATTCTCTTGGAATTAATGATCTAAGGCTCCGTTGAGAGATGACCTAGGGTTCATGCCATACTGCATAAATTCTAGAAAAAAATAAACTTCTAATTTGACACACTCAACAATGAAATCAAACATAACCTTATATACCCCAAGGAAAAATGTTTTTACCTATACATGTATACCAGTTACCCTTATGTAATACTTTCAAGAAAACCATTTTCTTAAAGGTTACTATACATACTACCTTAATATGAACAATTCAAATAAATATAAACCTTGGGGTTTCTTACTTTCATAGGGGTAATAATGGGAGACCTTTATTTAAGAAGTAATATCTACATATAGGTAATTCCTTGGTTACCTTAACACAACCCATATTCATAATGGTTGTGCCTTAGTTGTTCTTAAATAACCCTTTTAAAAACACACATACCATTACAAATCCCTAATTTTACATGAAAGTATGTTATGATGATATTTAAATAGAAAAATATGTGTAATGTTAATTCCTAGGTTACCATTACACATGGAAGATACATAAGAGAAATTTGTTGGTTACATTTATGTATTTTATCTATGTATGGTTAATCCATTTTAAGAAATCAAATTTCCAAAAATAAAAATCTGCTCTATTTGTTTTTAATTCTCTTCCTCATTTCATCACATGTTTCATAAACCAAAATAATTTATGGATTTGATTTCATTGAATGGTTCTAAATGAGTCTAATAACATTTATCTGATCATGCGGAAGAAATTAAAAATCCTTATTCAAGGATCTCCCTGCATGATAATATGAAACATGTGTTAAAACTGAAATGATGGACATGTATTAATATGTTTACCTTATGAAAAAAAGACACTGCATCATCTTGGAACACCAGTACATGGGTTTGATAGAGACCACCAAAGTGGAAAACATAATAATCCTACCTCTTTTGGTATCTATGGGTAAATGAAATCATCGAAGGTTCAGATGATATTCACCTTTTCTTCATTCTATACTTGTTCCTTGAAATGAAAAGATGGAAGATGAAATAGAGCTTTGGGTGTTGGGGAGTTCATCCAAACATTATCAAAAAGGGCACCTATTTACATCACATGGATGTAATATATATATATATATATATATATATATATATATATATATATATAGACACACACACACACAAAGCACTGAGAAAAATTCTCAAGCTTCTATATTTATTAAAGTATTTATAACGAATGAATAATTATTGATTCAGAAAACTCTTGCATCCAATGCATTTATAAGTGAAAATCCATGAAATATTATTTAACATATAAAATAAATGAGATATTTTAATATGTTTGAATCATTTAAATATTAATAAAATTAATATTTGGTTTCTCATTTGATTAAAGGAATTGGCATGCCTGAAATCTTATTTTATGCATGCATCTCGATATACCATACACTTGATATAGCCATACATTATACACTAGAAATAACAATAGTGCATATATCATTCATCATCACATGTGATCATCAATCTCTATGGGTTGGATAGGCACCCACTATGAGTACCATCTAATATCATCAACCCTCATGTGTTAGAAATGTACCCACCCTAGGTGCCATATCCCATAATCAATCTCATATCATATCATCAATCCCCATGGGTTGGATAGGCACTATCCATGGGTACTATTTAATATAATCAATCCTAATAGACTGGTATAATCCCAAATTAGGTTATTTAATATAATCAATCCTAATAGACTGGTATAATCCCACATTAGGTACCATATGATATCATGAATCCATACTGGTTAGATAGTAACTTATCTCATGTACCTATTACATCGTTAGTGACATATTATATCATGAACAATTCATGTCAGATAATAACCTACTTTCGGTACCACCTCACATACAATAAATATACCCCGATGTATTAACACTCTCTTTCTATCCAATTATATAACATCCATAAACCATGTTATAATGGTTCACATCTCAATTTCATATCTTATAATCATACTATACCTTTTCATAATGATGCACACCCATGATACCAATCTACCAGTGATAGTTAGACTGGCACCCGATTCATTTTATTATCACATCCATCCCATAATCACATGAAAATCAAGGTTGGAGTGGAACACTACTAATGTAACATCCCATTGATGATAGAAATGAAACCCAAACATTCTCAAATGTCTATCACACCATAACCTGAATTCCAATGGTTGGAATCAATTCCCAACCCATATCACATAACACCTATATAAAATCATAACATAAATAATCATAGAGCATAATTTTTATCCCAAAATTTAAATGGTAACTTTTAGCAAACCAAGAGAAGATTAAAAGTTCCAACATATTCTCTGGGATTGGAAATTCTCCCAACTCTAATTAAAAAATTATTCCTTAGTTAGTTCCTTAAGAACACAACCCAAATACCATTTCATATCCATCAAGGATAATTCCATAATAGCCACACATTATTAATCTATCAATTGTATGAATGGGACCAGGGGACCTTATATGGTACACTAGGTCGCAACATAACCTATAAAATCCCTCATGGGTTATTGAAGACCAATTCAAACATTTGTGTCAAGGCCTATTTCATAGAGGCGTAAATCCACTTAAGTATATCCACACCAACAAGTATCTCACCCAAGGGTTGACATGACATAAAACACACACTCAATTCTCAGTTATATAGGCCCACACACACATGACCTATAATTATTTTCATTATTTAGGTACTCACATCTAATTATTAATGAAAGAGTGAGAGGAACAATTACCCCATGTCTCAGTTCCCACTCTAAAGGTTATAAGTTATAACACAAGGGATGTACATTAGGAAAAGTTAATCTAAACACCCATACTCATCACATACCTTTCCAAGAGGATAATAAACAACCTAATCCAAGGTACACTATGTTACATTAATTGAATTCATACCCCTCTAGGATTCATATAAAAAATATCACATATTTTTGGTCTAGCCCAAGGACATTAATGATCAAGGAATCACGTTTAGTGTTAAATGGTTAATCATGGACCAAAAAACATCTATTATACTAATAGGGGTTTAAATATAGAATTTAATTCTAATTCAAGGATGATTTCACACAAATGGAACGTTTGTATATCACATGCAACAAAATATAATTTCTAATCCTTATGGAGATGATTAAGGAACACCTACCTCATACTGAACTCATTTCATTTAAGAAATGTTCCAACAACAATATCGACCACACCCAATCATCCACCTCCCATCAATGAAAGTCCCCAAATCCATTATCAACCATTATAATTAATTATAAAACACTTATAATTAATTTACACATTAAAATATTATTAATTCCATATTTAATAATTTTTGAATAACAATAGAATTACGCACTAAGAAATATATCACAATATAATCCTAGAGTGATAAAGTGTACACCACCACCAGTATCCACCCATACCTATAAATCAAACTGGAAACAAAATCCTATCTCAACCCTTCGATAAATTTCACCCAAATATATTAAAATATATAAATAATTCGAGGCAATGACATACCTTAGGAGAAACATCACAATACCTAGCGAGTTTATACATAAGAGATTGTATTTAGTAAATTATAATGAAAGACTCATCATAATAGGATGATTCCACCATGAAGTCGTTGAATCATTATCAAATACATAGATCCCACTAGTTGAAATTAGGGTAAAAGAATAGATAAATATTATTGGGTTGATAATGGAGAGAAACTAAACCTAACCCATGGATAAATCTCACCTATTCCGCTAAGAACTATGAAGTTGAAGGGTAGAAGAGGAGGAGAATATGATACAAGCATCCATCTACTCATACACCACAAAAATGAAGAACCTGATAGATTGTGTTCAATTTAAAAGCTCATAATACCATACTTCCCATTATATTTTAAAAATACTAGACAACATTCCTATTTCATCATTACCCATAAGGTTCCCAATGAAATTCCTCTACCAAAAACCCCTCACGGTGTGGACCTTTGGTTCATAGTGTGACATAACTCCCCTAGAGAGAATGAAAAACCCAAATATACTTCCTATGTTTATATTGCGACATAAACCTAAACTCTATAAAACAACCACCATATGTGGTTAGGGATTTATAACATCGACCTAAATTTTTGCGACATGATATCTCTACAAAATTTCCTCACAGTGTGAAATACTTTTTTTTGAAATGATCCATTTCTACCAAAGAAGTTAATATTATGAAAATATTGTTCATTCTTACTTGACACCCACCCTAATTTAATTTCCTTGGTTGTGGAATGATAATTGAATATCCCAAAAAATTCATTCCTAAATAGCAACATCATGCTATAGTGCCCTTGCCTATGAAATGACTATTACTCTACACCCAAATTCTAATTACATACATTTTCTCCATGGTGTAATTTCCTATGGTCACAACCTGATATATCCCATAATCCTGATTCTCTTTATCAAATGTAGTTGGAATTCTTTGTGATCATTTTCCATCATGGAATAACTATCTTTATTCCTTTAAAATTTTAATCCCTCAAAACACACACTACTCAATAATATCCCCTAGTTGTAGTATTATTTGTTTCCTATAATATAAATCTATAAAAAGGTCTCCATGGCCCCACTTTGTCAATCACCCAGTCACCCAATACACATTACAAGTTTCCAAACATATCTTAGAGATATTATAAATATTAGAATATCAAATGGTGTCCTAATTCTAAAAAATTAACTTAATTTGGGACAAAAAATTCAAATTTACCCTAGTTTTACCTATTCATAATGACATAAGTCATTATTAGCTTGATTTGAGGTGTTTTTAGCTACCAAGGGGATGATTCTTTGTTAAATCATTGGGTTTTTTTAAATTCTAAAATTTCTTATATTTTTTAAGAAAATGAATTATTATCCATTTTCTATTATTTTGGGTATTTTGAAACTCATTTATTTCTTTTTGATTTACTTCCACCCATATATTTTGTGGGTTATATCTAGGATATGATAAGGTAAACATGCTAATTTTCATTCATGTTTCATTTTTCCTTGAAGGGTGCAAGTAAATAAAAAATATACCTTATTTTAATATTGTAGATGTTATACTGTACTATTATACTCTAGATATTGAATTAATTTTTATCTTAGAAGGTACTCTATTTATATATGCTAGAGAACTATAATTTACATAGTCATGGTAAGTCCTTTATTCGTGATTTTAATTGTTTTTCTACGATTTAGGAGAATGTTGGAAACATTATATTATGAATATATGGATTATATAGGTACCCAAAAATTAATTAATAAGTTGGTGGTATGTGATAATATTGTAACTCCTATACTTTATATTCCCCTCTTTTTATTCTTGAAGGAAAAGTTATCATTTTTTCTTTGACTATGTATGCATAAATCATTTTCCTCTGATGAGATTGGTATTGTAATCAGAATTAGTTATGTGTCATCTCAGATTATAAGAATTATTTTTATTTTTTATTGGTTTATACCCTCCATATGTTGGGATTAACCTATTATTACTTTTTTTATGTCAAATACCCCTAATATTACATGTTGATTATTTTTATGCTTACCACTATAGATTTATAGTGTTTCTACATACATTTTAGTTTATTACAGGTCATTAGGGGTTGGTGGGTGACCACTAATAGGGTATATTATACTCACACCCTAAAAATTTCTTTTTTCCATTCATGCATATTCTTTTATATATAATCGAAGGGACGGTAGACCACTAGAGATCGGGAGCTACTTCCACTTTAAGTATGGAGTCTTCAAGTTTTTATGGATAAATGGAGTGTATGTATAGGGGTTGTGTTAGGATTTTATCATGCGTGTTTTAGACATGGGTCTTTCAATTTTTTTCACTAGAGAATGTGTGGATTTCATTATTTATGCACATAAGGTTTTTTGTAGTTTCAGATACTTAGTAAACTATTTGGATGTATTTTGAGCATTGTTGTATGATATCACTTGTTTGTATAATTTCATTATTTTAGTATTGTTTTATTATTTTACAACTTCCATTGATTAATAGATTACCCCTTTATTGAAATTAGTGTTTATATAGGACATGCTAAATGTGAGAATAAAAATGATGTAATTTCATTGTTATTATAAGTGGAAATATATATCTCAATAATTTATCATTAAACTCTTAGAGATTACGCAAAATATAGTTATTTAATGGTGTTCCTGAGGTATTTTTGAAAACTTATCCAACATAGTTTATGTATTTGGGTCATGATAATCATAAGGATTTCCATATTTTATTTATACCAAGTCTTGTTTTATTTTGGGATAATGGGATCATATTTTTCTCTACTTTCAGATGTTGTATTTATTAAACTATTATAAATGATTACCATCTACCAAATTTATGTTATATCATAGATTCATATTTTGTTTTAGTGATTTATGGATATGTGTAGTTTTATTAGAATAATTCCTCCCTGTATGTGATATTCATTCTTAGTGCAAGTCAACAACTACTAGATATTGAATTTCATATTGGGGTGTCACGTTATGCCTACTTTTAACTGAGGATAGGTCTTGATTTTTATGGTCTTATCATGGGGGGGGGGGGGGTGGAGTGGGTTTGTATAATTGATGGAGTTTAAATTAAAGAATCTTATGAGGTTTTTCTTGGAAACTTCGGGAAAAACTATCAAGGTTTCTTATGTTTGGTCAAAAGTCCTGGTAATCTAGAATACTTTTAGTTGGCTATCACATCCATCTTCCTAGACTCTAATAATAATTTAGTTAACACATAACTCTTAGACATCATTGGTAGGGTACAATGAGATGGTACATGAATTGTATAAAATTCCATTTGTTATTTTCCCATGTAATTATTGATTTAACTCAATGAGATACACTTTAATAAATTTGGATTACAATTTTAAAATAAGGGATCTCAGTTTTTATACTTCCATCATAGATCTAGAGGTAGGGTCATGAAGAGACCATGCTAGTTCTGAAACCTCTAGTCAATGCATAGTTAAGAAATGAGGTTTATTTTTACTGATGAAGTAATATATTGTCCTCCCCCATGTAGATGGTCGATCCTCCACACATTTGTTAAAGAGAATATCCTCTATACCTAAGGATCATATGGTAGTTCCATATGAGAAGGATGATACCACCTGTAAGTTGAGTGTGCTGCATGAGTTTTAGCATCAGATGCCTCCTAGGATTCAAGGAACTCTTGATCATTATTCAGAAGATGATTGGATATATTTTACATTTCACATATTCCATTTAGGTTGGAAACCCACTAAAAAAATTTCTGTTCTCATCTAGATTTTTTTTAGGAGTGATTAACTATTGGTGGAAATTGACTACTTAGACTCCAGATAAGGCCGCACGGTCCCAGTTGGTGTTTGTGTGCTTGTTTGGAGAGGAGTAAAATTTTATGATTTTGAGGATTCTTTGAGTTTAAGAGACACTATATCTTTATCAGTGAAACATGATCATGGTTGAGTATGCAGTGAAGTTCACATACCTCATTAGATAGTATTTGGAGATGATTCCTAATGGATTTATAGATGATCAAAAGTTATAATGAGGAATATTAAGGGAGATTCATGATAGGTTTGTGCCTCTATGTATCACAAAAAAATATTAGAGTTATGGATAGATCTATTATGATTGAGAGTTTTCATTATAGGCTCTGCTGGGGTCTAAGGACGGTTTTGGTCTCCTTGAGGTAAATTTATAAAAAAAATCAATTCAATGATATCAAATGAGATACAATCACTAACAGCATTGTAATTTACAATATTGATCTTGGGGATCAATAGAAAAGGAATTTCTTATGGGGTAGAATAAGTAGGATGGTTTCAGTTCTTTTCGTGGAAGAGTATCTATAGATCAATATTTCACAACTAGTTGAAAAACTCAGTATATTGAGGGTTGTAATGTGGATAAACCCATAATATAGAGGCAAAGTAAAAAATCAAGGTCCTCCATACAATGGATAAAATGACACTATTGGTTGCAGTTTCAGAAATGGGGTGGGTGGAATAGTAGAATGAGATGGATGTGATTGATGCTTCAATCCACTCTCCCCACCACCCCAATTAGGTACTCCTTGTTAGGAATAGGGTACGGATAGCTAGGATTTTGGGTAGATTAATGCAATGGAGGGATAATATTTGGCAATGAAAAATATTGTTTTAGGTAATGTTTGTGTATTTTATACTCTAGTACTCATACTTATCAACAACAATGAAATTCATTATTTTCTTACAATATCATTAGTTTAGGAGTAAGGGATACCAATAGATCCCATATATATACCTCTTTATCTAAAGGATCTAATTAGGGGAAATCATTATATTACTCAATTTTACTATTAGTAATAGATTAATCTATTTAGAGATTGGTTTTATTGGGATCTTGTAATGGTAGAGATAAGGCCATATAATATCACACTTGATACAGAATGTTCATTATTAGTCTAGGATTTGGTGGATTTATATCATAATTGGATGATTTTTAGTCGAGAATATGGGTCTTGGTTCACCTTCAATGGTGAGGAGGACCTTTAAGTAGAACATATGGGGATAAACCTTAGAAAGTGACATCCTATGACCCATTATTTGGAGATATTGTTTTGTCATTATACAAGGATTTTAGAGGATCTACCTTTATATATTTTATAGGTGTACATGGACTTTTTCCCGAATACATGCTAGAGTTACCCCTCACTGAGAGATCAATTTCAATATCGATCTATATACTAATAACCGATTGATATCTTTTTAAACATATCATATATCATTGGATAATCTTAGGGATCTCAAGGTGTAGTTAGAATACCTCATTGGGATAGGTTTAATCAAGACTATTGTGTCCCTAGGGTATCTCCTTTTCCCTTCACTAAGAAGGTGGATGAGATTTTTAGACATTTTATTGACTATCAATACCGAAACCAAGTAACAATAATGAATAATTTCCCTTTTCATAGTATCTAAACCTATCTCATTAGATAAATATAGTAAAGTGTTTATAAATGAGATTACTTCGAGATGGGTATTATTAGAATCGATTTTAGGTGGAGGATATCTTGAAGACTGCATTCTGGTATTTTTATGGTGATTAAGAGGTCTTAGTTATGTCATTCATAGTAACCAACATCTATTCTATGTTAATTGGAACCATGAATCATATATTTTATCCCATACAAGAACACTTAATTGGGGGGGAGGGGTATTTATTAATAACATCCTCATTTATTTTTGGGTATAAGAGGATCATGTCGAACTATAACACACTTCAAAGTAAAGGGTGAAAATACTAAATATTATTACCTGGGTAAACAAGGTGCACCTTTTTTTAGGACCCATCTTGATTAGAAATCCATAGTTTAACTAGATTATCCTAGAGTAGTGTCTGGATCGGTGACATCCTAGGAAATTTCCTAAGGTGTGTGTGAGTGAGGATAAAAGAACACTGAAATACATGTGTAGGACTATGGGGAATGTCTTTAATATGATGACCCATTTAGGTATGTAGGTGGGACCTAAGGGGGAAAGTAATTTTCTGTGGGACTACTGGTGGATCATAGGGGTCCAGGACCCAATGTATATATAAAAAATGTGGGGTGCATGTGTTGTTAGTGGGGTCCATTTGTTACATTTTTATTGAAGTGATGCTCAAATAGTAGTGCAGTGGCGCTACCAGGGTTGGAATTTAGGGTTGAAAACAATTATTTTATGCTCCAAAGGGGTGGGGTAGAATATAAAACCCCATAAATTTAATGGTTCAAAATTATAAACATTACTATGCAATTCAAATAGGTCCACCTTTGTTTTCAATAGACTATCCAATTAAAACTATGAATTTAAAAAATATTTTATTACTTTTTTAGGATGAGAGACATCATGGGAATTTTATCATGGTTTTTCTGAGTATGTAAAAAGGTATATTTAAAGAACATGTGTTGTCCTATGGGACCAATCATTGGTTTGATTACCAGTTAAGGATTGTTTTTTGGCCTTATTGGGACAACTTGTGTCTGTTGGATAAATGTAGGTTCCTAGTGGTCTAGGAATCCATGTCTATATTAGAACTATGGGGTTCCCATGCTATTAGTAGGGTCCATTTGTTACACAAACATATGAGGATTGTTTTTGGATTTCTTTGGGAGCCCCATTTATATAGTAAACACTTGAAGAGTAAGTTTTTGGATTCACGATGTTTATTTCTTAGGGAATGTCATATCATAGGGTGGAGTAGTTGTTGACCCCATGAATATTAAGGATATTATGTCTTATTAGCCACCCAATACCATGATACCAATGAAAAAAGTTTTTCATTCAACAAGATATTAACTAATATTCATAGTAGACATCTCCATGATAGTGGCTTCCATAACTCCCCTTACCCAAAAGGGGTAGTACTTTATTTAATTAAAATGATTTTATGTGGATTTTAAGGTGAGAAAGTGGAGGATGAATATTTCTCATATTATATATTTTCCATATTGTCTGTATGATTATGTAGAGTCAAGCGATGATTACTTATGGGTCTAGGAAACTGATACCCCATGATAATAAATGCACAACCCAATTATTTTGAGGATAAAATTGTAGTGTATGTAGCCCAAGTTTCAGAAAAATATTCCTCTATAAAAATAATAATGTAATCGATAATTTTATCCATAATAAACAAAAAAATAAAAAAATATATTGACCATTAGAAGGCAGCTGTAGAGTTAGTAGGTATAAACAGTGGTGACAGAATTATGATATATATATATATATATATAAAGAATAAAATGTAATAAAGTTCACTTTAAATATCGGCTCAACTAGTGAGGCTACGAAATTAAGAATTTTTTTCATTAATTTTTTTATTATATATTGTTATATTAATAATGGATTGATAGTAGTTCAATTAAAAATTTAAAGTGAATGGGAAGAAGAATAGATAATAAACCAAAATTCATTTTCTTAGAAAAATACATTTTTCGCTATATTTAATGTTTTTAATTAAAATAAAAATTATAAATTTTAGAGTTTCAATTTGAAAAAAATAAAATCTTTTTTTGGATTTCACTTGAAAATATTATCTTAAGATGAAAATTTAATATTTTTATTGAAAAATTGATTTTTAGGTGAATAGTGAAATGGATTGTTTTTAAAAATACCATGCCTTTTAAGGAATTGTTAGTTTTGGAGAATGATATAAAAATTTATGAAACCATTTTCTAGAAAAAATATTAAAATTTTATTCTATATTATGAATTTTAAAATATTGATTCTATTTCAAAAATCTATATTTAATGTTTTAGAACTTAAGTAATATTTATTTGAATATTTTTTTAAGGCATTATATAATAATGATTTTAAAATTAATTTTTATCACCTTAATTAATTAAAATATTTTAAATGTAATTCAAATTTGGAATCATAGGTCAAAATTATATAATAAATACCATTTTATTTTTCAGCACAGAGGATAAGTTAATAAGGTAAAAACTAGTTACTACAAACAAATTTAAAACAAATTAAGTTAAAATATAAGAGTAAATGACCAAAATAATGCATTAAAAATGTGTGGGATCTATGTTTGAGGAATTTATAGTCCTTAATAATTCACCTCTCAGTTATTTCCCAATTTTAGAGCCACTTTCATGTAGAGTGAATTCACGTTCTTAAAAAATTAGGGTTATTTACAAATATGTCATCCCTTCTCACTTATAAAAGGGGATCACCTCTACTCACTTACCCTCACACAACAACCCCATAATTTCATCGAAAAATATTCCAAACACAATCCTCAACACTCTTATAAAAATTAAATAGGTTTTGGTGTTATCAAAATAATTTCCTTCATTGGTTTAACCCCCTTTGCAAAGGAGTTAATCCAAGTAGTGAGATATAAATTTATAACTATTACATTCTCTATATATATCTTTATGTATAATTATTCTTCCTCCAATTAAATTAAAATATATTAAAATTATAACATCATTATCATTATTTTATTTATATGTTATTATAATTATGGTACAACAAATAACCACCCTTCCATTTCCTAGTAAATTAAATGAAAATATGAATTATGTCTATGCGTAGACTGTCGCCTCGATGAATAAATGTGTTTTGTTTTCCAAAATATCCATACATGGATGGTATAAAAGGGTAATTTAAAATATAATTATGATATATATTATATTTTAATAGTATTATATAAGGAACTAAATTTTTCCTGTATCATGTTTCTAGAAAAATTAAATTATCATCAATGCATAGGTGCGAACAACCGTCTCCATGGAACAATACATTTTTTCTCTACCAGCTTAATGGATGGTTTTAGTTTATAATTTATGAATATATATGATATATATGATTATTATATGTCATTAATATAACTATTTATGGAAAAATAAATTAATTAAATATTTGTATAAGGTAATCCATTGATATTGATAAACAACTATAAACTAGTTCTTCATCAAATTTACTTTCAGGAAAATCAAAAAACTATCATATAAGGGAATTATATCTTTATTATACATTATTGAACATAAATTATAGCACCGTAAATGGGTTTTTAATGATATAAATTAGGAAAATAAGAAATATTGACACCATTATTACAAAATTCGTACAAAAGATCAACACCCATATATACAATTCAAATCTACAAAGAGAATTATTAAAATTAAGGGCTATAAATGGAAATATATATGAATAGTCTATTAAATAGATAATTAATAATTAATAATTTTTCTTTTATTTATATAATTTCTATTGAACTTTTACCAACAACATTCTCTATATTCAATGATCTTTTTTTTTCATATGATTTCCATTTTTATCTCCACGGGGAAAAAAGTTCTTAATTAAAATCACCTTATATGAATAATTTTATTTTCCATATAATTATAATATTTTTTTTATAATTCCCATACTCTTAATTATTTTTTTCTATTAAATTTATCATTCATTCAAGCTCATGTTTTTAATTAACACCAAAGTTATCCTTTATTATATTGATATCCAAATAAGTATAAATGCATGTGATATTTATACTTTACATAACAAGATAATATTTTTTTGTGTATATTTTTGTATTTAGATTTATTTTTCATATTTATCTCAAAAAGGATCTATTTTATATGATGTTATGTTTTATAAATCACCCTCTAAAGGATTTAATGATTCCTCTTTTGAGTGATTGTGTTTGGTATCATTTTTTCTAGTTTATGTAGTAATTTATATGGTACCATTTGAAATGTAATGTGAAACCAATTCTTATTTTTTATACTCTAATGATGTGATTATTAGATGTTTTCTGGTGGAACTATTGTTTATGGTGAGTCATTATGTTATTTGTGGACCCTAGACAACCCTATAATTAATTTAGTAAATCTTTAGATATAATGATATAATAGTAAAATGAGTAGTGATGCTTGATCCAAAAGGGGAAACTAGTTGTGATTCCTGATCTTATATAGGAAATAGGTTATGATTCTTGATCCCCATAGGAAATAGGTTGTGATTCTTAATCCACTATAGGAAACCTGTGGTGATGAGTAATCCACAATGTAGTGTTTATGTGATTAAATTGGTGATGGACTCCTTTTATATGAGGCTTTTCTTTGATTCATGGCTCAAGATTTTAGTCCCATGTTTTATATATATTTATTCCATGTTATATGTTTGATCATATGGGATTAAATGTTCTCATATCATGCCATATGAACTATTTTTATGATTTCATGGTATTTTAATTACACATTTATCTCATAATTATTTTCTGTCATATGTGTAACATATTTTTATAGTCTTCAGGAAATCATTGACCCTATTTTTTTTATCATTATTTGTTTAGGCCTCTTTTAGAGATGCTTTTGGTGAAATTACGAATTTTTTGGAGGGTTCTTGGGATGTTTATAGTTGGTGCATGGTTTTCCAAAACTATGTGCCACCAAATGAAAACCATGAAACCCAAAATAATGGGGTTTTTCAATGTTGGTGAATTTTTAGAAAAACTATGTTCCCACTTAATAGAAACAATTCACCCAATTAGAGGGGAACATGGTTTGGGTGCATGGTTTGAAAAATCATACTGCCCTACCCAACTAACCATGAAAAAAGACTTTTTTAATTCTAAAAGTTAATTTTAATAATAATAAAACCTGATATAACCTACCTCTCGACCCTAACTAACCATATCTCTATCTCCAATATTTATAGAGATCTCAAGGACCCATTTTTTACCTTCCAAAACCCTTTCAAGGTGGAACAAATATCAGTGAATGTCATTCAATTACTCTCCTATAAGAGTTCTTCTCATATTCATTATCTCAAGATCTATCTATCATTCGTCTATAGGGATTTTTAGATCATCTAATATGTTATGAATATATAATAATTTTTTTGGTTCTTGAATATATGTTTGATTCCTTGATTTATGATGTTGACGTTTTTCATTGGAAATCCCCATTACGGGCATTATGCTTCATGATATCCATGTTAAATGTAGGTGGTTCCATTGAGATTTTACATTTTATAAATCTTTTAATTGATTTATTTAAATTAAACTGATTTAAATTAAATTTTGAAAAACCAATAAAAAGATAAATGGGAATTTGAAATTTATTTGGCATGAAATTTTGGAAAAACCACCAATTCCAATGGAATTCGAAATTTGGGGTGTAATTTGAAATTTATGGAATGTTTAAAATTGATTTTTTGAAAATGAACGTGAGGGAAAATGGATTAAAATTATTTTTAAGAACCTATGATAGGGTTTATCTTGAAAAGTCGTGCATTTATTAAAAACCCATGGTTTTGTTTTTGATGATAAATTGGCATACTGAAATGGGAAATGGAGAAAATTTATTTTAAGAAGTTTTAAAATAACTTTCCCATTGTTTATTAATTGATTGAGAACATGTGATCCTAGTTAGTTAGTGGGTTATATTAAAAAAACTAGTATGCGAATTCCTTAGAAATATATTTATGCTTTAAAACACTAACAAAATCATGGTTCGGTAGTTCTTATCCCTAGAGGGATATTTTTGAGTCACATTTTTCTAGTGTGTGAGAGATGCATGTGAACATTTCAATGATCTCTAATATGAGTGTGTGAGGATCTCATAATTTAGAACTATCACGCCCCTTATAAGATGACCACGTTTCTTGTTTTATTTACTTTGATAAATATTCCATTATTGGTAAAAATGATTTAAACATGCTTGTTGATTTATATAAACCATTTTATATAAACTTTTTACTATACTATTGTTTAAAATATTTCCATCAATTGAAATAAAAATCTTGTTTTATTAAATATGAAATTGCACTACCATGCTTATTTTAATTGAAATTGAAAGAATTATTTGGTTTATTTACATTTTAATCTTATTCTGGAACACTTAGTGAGATCCTACTTAGCTTTTACCTCACAACCTACCTTTAACTACAAGTGTTTGTAGATTTCATTCTTCTAGGTTTGAGTGAAAGGAAAGTACGACTTGGATGTGGTAACTGTTGTTGATCTTTTTTGGGCCTGTAGTGCTATGTAAAATGGGAATTGGGTTGTTTTTTATCTTTCTTATTTATCTGGTAATTTTATGATGTACTTGTGGGATTGTTTTTCCAAATTTACTTCTGGTACTATTATATATTTGTAGTTTTTTATGCCTACTAATTTGTAGTTATTATTATATTTTTTTGGGATAAAATAATTCCCTCTTTTATCTTGTATAATTCCAGGTGGTAGTCACCAAACTCTGGGTATTAGGAATTCACTTTGGGCTATGTGAGTGCCGGGATGAGTGTTAGGGTACCAGGGTATCTAGGTAGGTTCATGAAAAAGTGGTATCAGAGGTGTATGTTGTACATCTTTTCTTGATGTTAGTATGTAGTTGGATATCTTTTAGGAACTTAGAAGGTAGTTATAAATGAGTTCATATCCATTCCTCATCATAATGAGCCTTAATTCACCATGGTTGGATTTGGAAATACATCTTGAAAATTAGTTCTAGTGTTTTACATAATTTTGATTTGGATAGGTTAAAATCCAAATCATTTTTACCTATCTAATGAGATTAATTTCCCTGTTTTTCTTTTTTGAGTGTTGATTTTAGTAATCTTATGCTGTCTTATGTGTTTTATATGAATTTTGTGTAGTATTATTCCTATGAGAAGACATGTGAATCAGATCTAAGAGGAATCAGATGAAGAACAAAAATAATAAAATCATTATATGAACTATAATCTGGTGGAGTCTATTGGGAGTTCTATCCATGATTTCAGACATGCACCTTAACCCATCCTCGTTCAAGCTATAGTTGTGGAACCTCATATGGATGAGTCTCAGAATCTAGTTCATGAGTTCCTTCTCCATAATCCCCAGCATTCCAAGGCTCAAATTATCCTCAATAGGCTGAGGATTGTTTGAGGAGAATTCATTTTTTTCAATTCTTGGAGACTCCTTACTCAATTAAGGTGAAATATGCCTCCTTCAACTTGGAAGGACCTAGCAGGATACAATGGTATATGATGGTAGAAGATAAGAAGCATGAGGTCTTAGAGTGGAATGAATTCAAGGATATTTTCACCAACCAGTTCTATCTAGAGAATATGGGGTTGGTTAAGGCTATTGAGTTTTTCAAACTTGAGTAGGATGACAAGACCATAACTGAATATAAAAATCGTTTTACTGGGACTATATAGTTTTCATGTGAGATATCATCGAATAAGAAGATGAAGACTTAAAGGCTCAAGATTGAACTTTATCTCATATTCATTCTCAGGTTTTCTTGCTGAAGATATCTTCTTATGCTAAGGTTCTAGATAGAGAATTAATGGTTAAGCATGATCTGGCTGGTAAGTCAGGTTTGACATGAGTTCCTTTTTATCCCAATGGAAGTTCTATGAGTTTATTCAATGGAAAGAGTAATAATTATGAGTCTCATGTGGGTTATCAATAGATGTGTTCTTCTAGATGTCTCTCAGTTATTAACTAAGGCCCTTTGATTTTATACTAGAGTGGAATCCTGAGAACCAGAAATGAATTTGAACTGAGGTCCCCTAGGTATGTAGTTCTTGTGGATGATTAGGTCACTTGAATAAGTTCTGTCATGTATATTCTGCTCCACATAGTGGAAAATGTTCATCATCACCCAATATTAATACGGTGAAATCAGTTCAAGAACAAAGGGGTTCTAGCCATAGGAATCTAGAACAATGCTTCCTCACACATTGGAAGTGTTTTTAGAGGAAGTAGACATGGCTCCAGTGACAGTGAGAGGTATATTAACTATAACTTCATCTTTAGGGACTGCTTTATTTGATACTGGTTCATCTCAATCATTCATTTCAACTCATATAGTAAATTTACTAAATCAACATATGATGATTTTATCTAATGTGATAGATATTACTACATCCCTTAGAATAAAGAAAGAGAAACGTCTCTATTTTCTTGCTTGTGTTTTCTCATTATGAGATATCATGATTACATGGGATTTTCTGGTTCTTGACATGAAACCTCTTTATGTCCTTTTTTATATTGATTGGATCATTTTTAATAATACCCAAATTGATTTTTATCTTTTATGGGTCTCCATTACAACACTCGATTGGATGTGTCATATATTTTTCCTAGAACAGGACATGAGGTCAAGTAGATCCATACCTTCTTATCTATAATTGAGGAAAGTAATATAAGTGTTTTGTTTTTATTTGGAGAGAAAATACTTAAGTGAATATCTACCTCTATTTATTGTCATGTATTCAAATTTTTTTCCCTTCAGAATCATCTGGTTTTTTGCAGGTAAGGGAGGTAGAGTTTTCTATTGATCTAGTGTCCCATACTCAACCAGTATCTATTCCTTCACCCCCCATGGAACCATCTAAAATGAAAGATTTGAATACTCAATTTTATGATATATTAGAGAATGTATTTATAATCCCAAGGGTTTCACTTAGGGTGACAGCTATTCTCTTCACTAAGAAATATTATTGGCCACTCTGCCTTTGTGTTGATTACCAAAAAACCAATCAAGTTACGGTAAAGAAAAAATATGTGTTTTAATGGATTATTGATCTATTTGACTAGTTGAAGGGGAGATGTGGTTTTTGAAGATTAAACTTCAGTCTGGTTATCAACAGTTGAGAGTTAAAGAATCTGACATTTATAAAATTTCATTCTAAAGTAGGTGTTGATATTAATAGTACATTTTCACGCCTTTTGGTCAAACCAATGCTTCTGCAGTCCTTATGAATTTAATGAAAAAGTTCTACTATGAAAATATTGATGCTTTTGTGGTGGTATTTTTGGATGACATCCAAATTTACTCTATGTCTGAGGAGGATCATGTGTGTCATTTGATATAAGTTATGGAATTGTTTATAAATCAAAGACTTTATACAAAGATAATGAAATGTGATTTCTAGAATCAAGAAGAAAATTTATTGGGACATGTGGTGTTAGAACATATAATCCCAGTTGATCTTGAGAGGGTGAAAACTATTATGACATGGGAGAAACCATAAAATATTTTTGAGATTCAATGATTCTTAGGTTTAGCTGGATGTTATTGCTGGTTCATAAAGTACTTCTCAAAGATGGATTCTCCAATGAATACCCTAACTCAGAAGGGAGTAATCTTTTCTTGGGATGATAAATTTACATTTATTTTTTGGTGTTGAAACCTATTTTGACTAATATGACAATGTTGAGTCTTCCAGAGGTTGGGAATGGCTACATGGTCTTCTGTGATGCGTATGGTTTGAATTTTGGATTCGTTCTTATACAGGGTGATCGTGATGTTGCCTATAGATTTTGTAAACTTAGGACACATGAGAGGAATTACCCCACCCATGACCCTAGACTCATATCTGTGATTCATGCGCTTAATATTTGGAAGCAATACCTTTTCAAATAATGTTTTAAAATTTTTTCTGACCTAAAGATATTGAGTTATATCTTTTATCAAAAGTATTTGAATCTATGTGAAAGGCCTTGGGGGGAGTACCTTCAATATTTTGAATTTGAAAATTCCTATAACCTAAGATAATGGAATGTCATTGAAGATGCTTTAATAAAGAAACTTCCAACCCATTACATGAAAGAATAATTAGAATAGTGGAACATGATAAATATTTTTTTCACAATTGAATATAGGAGTCCATAAAACCTTGGCCGAGGTTTCCTTGTATAGTGTTCAGTTGACCTCCTCTCATATCGAGATGATTCTTCATGAACAATAACTTGATGATGAGTTCTGTATCATTAGAGACTCTCTTTTTGGTGTGGAGACCATTACTGAGTTTTCATTCTACATGGAGGGTGTTCTATGTTTTGGGAAACATTTTTTTTATGCTGTTAGTGGTGAGAAAATTTGTGATGGGGGATTGTCATAGATTTTAGTAGGCTGTAAACCTAGGAACCATGAATATGTTCTATGAAATGTGGTGATGATATTGGTGGCCAGGTATTATATGGGGGTATTTTTTATTTTTTTCTCTTATTGTTATATGTGAAAAAAGGTCAAGGATCAACATTAGAGGCCTTCAGGTTTCCTTTAGCCACTTCTAATGCTGAATTGGAAGTTGAAACGAGATATCTACAGAATTTGTGGTTAGGTTTCCATGTACCTATAGAAGGAAGAATAAAATATGGGTTGTTATCGATAGGATAACTAAATTTTATCACTTTATACCCATTCAATATATAACCAAAGTTCAAGAGATAAAAAATATCTACATGAGAGAGATTGTTCATTTTGACAGAGTTCCATCTACTATGGTATCTGATAGGGATCCCCAATTCACTTCTTGCTTTTGGAGAGGCCTTCAAGGGGCACTGGGAGCTCATGTTCATTTGAGTATGGAATACCATCCATATATGGATTACTAGATAGAAATATATATACATATTCTTTCAGATATGCTTCTCCCTTGAGTTATTGACTTTGGTGGATCTTGGGATGACCATTTCATATTGGTTGATTTTTCTTATAAAAATAGTTACTATTCCATGATCAGGATGTCTCTTTTTAAGGACTTGTATGGATGAATTTTAAAAATATATTGTGTTGGTTATAGATTAGGGAAAGTTCCTTGGTTGGACCAAGCTTTGTTTAAGATATGAAATCAAATATTCAGTTGATTCATCAGAGGATATTGATGGTATATCCTGTATAAATCTTCTGATGACCATCACTTTAGACCATTGAAATTATCATTTGGTGACTATGTCTTATTGATCTTTTCACCTCGTTTTGGTCAATGGAAGCTTGGGAAGAAAGAAAGTATTTCTCCTCATTTTGTGGGACCTTTTGAGGTTGTTGAGTATGTGGGTAAAGTGTCTTATCATTTTTAACTTCTTCTATAATTGATTTCTATACATAAAATGTTCCATATATTATAGTTGCGAAAGTATATTTCTGATCCATATCACGTTAAATTATGGAGTGATCTTGATGTTGAGACTGACATATCCATGACTGAGTATCTAGTCAGGTTGGTTGATACTAAAACCAAGGTATATCAAGTGAGGATGATACCTTTGGGTTGAGTGCTATAGAAGAATAGTTTTGATACTCATGAAACATGGGGAATAGAGGCTCTAATGATAGTGTAGTCACCTCATCCTTTTTGCAAGGATACTTCTTAATAAGATTTATAGGGAAATAAAGTTTCTATGGTGTGGAGGTTGTAACATCTAGTTACTATCGTTAGTCACTTCATGACCCTCTTTTTGTCAATTCTTTGGTTGGGTCTCTTTTAGGGTTTCTTTGGTTGAAATATTTAATTTTTTGGAAGGTTAATGGGATGTTCAAATTTGGCACATGATTTTCTCAAACTATGTGCCACCAATGAAAACAGTGAAATCCCAAATAGTTTTGGTTTTCACAGTTGGTAGATGGTTTGAAAAACAATGTTCCAAAGAATTAAAAAACTTTTACCTCATTATAGGGGCACATATATAGGGTGCATAGTTTGAAGAACCGCACACACATACTTTTTAAATTATGAAAATTAATTTTAAATTTTTTGATCCCCCTTATAACCTATATGTCGATCCTAAATCACCATATCTCAAGTTCCAATGTTGAGAGGTCTCTAAAGGACCCATTTTTTCTTTATAAACTCCCTACATGGAAGATTGAATCTTGGAGAACATCATTCGATTCCACTCTGATAAGGGTTATTCTCCTGTATTTCTCTCCCTCTCTCTCAATCATTCCTTCACAGGGTTTGTTAGATCATATATTTCTTTGTGTATCAAAAATCATTTTTTACTTATGTTTCATTCCTCAATCTTTATTGTTGACGTTCTTCACTGGAAATCCTTATTGTGGGAATTATGTTTCGTGATCTTTATGTTAAAGGTAGGTGGTTTCTTTGAGATTTTATTTGTTATAAAACATTGAATGTTTTGATTTAAATTAAATTTATTTCATTTTAATTATAAAAAACAAATTAAATGTCAATTGAGAATTGGAAATTGATTTGGCATGATATTTTGGGAAAACTCCCAATTCAATTTGAATTGGAAATTTGGGGTGTAATTTCAAATTGATGGAATGTGTGAAATTGATTTTGTAAAATTGATTTGTTAAATTGATCTTGAGTAAAAATTTATTAAAATTATTTGATAAGAACATATTATTGGTTTTGTCTTTAAAAAGCAATGAATTGATTAAAATCCCTTGTTTTGGTTTTTGAACAGAAATTGACATATTGAAATGGAAAATGGAGAAATTGTATTTTAAAGTGTTTTAAAATAATTTTCCCAAATTTGAATGATTGATTGAGAACATGTAAGCCTAGGTAGTTAGTGGGTTATTTGTGACAAACATTCTATGATGGGAATGACCTATCAATGAATTGACTCTTTACAAAACTTAGAAAACTAGTTTCAACAGATCTTATCCTCAGTGGGATATTGATGAGTCCTATATGGTTAGCGTATGAGGGACATTTGTTCACATTATAATAATTTCTGATATCAGTGTGTGAAGATCTCATAACATGGAACAATCATACCCCTTGTAATATGACCACTTTTCTTATTTTATTCACCTTGATATATATTCCATTGTTTGTAAAACATATTCTGACATGCATGTTGATTTATATAAACTATTTTATCTAAAATATTTAGTAATATTTTTTTTAAATGTTTTCAATAATTAAAATAATAATAATGTTGGTTTTAAATATTTGATTGTATATAATTCATGTTTAATTTAAATTTGATAGAATGATTTGGTTAACATACTTTAGAATATTATTATGGAACACTTGGTGATACCCTATTGGGATTTTATCTCACGCCCTACCTTTTCCTTTAGGTGTTTTTAGATTTCCATCTTCCAGGTTCGAGAAAATGAAAAGTGCCACTTGGAGGTGATATCAGTTGTTGATCCTTTATGGTCTTGGAGTATTGCATCCACTGGGACTTGGGTTGAGTTTTATCTTGCCTATTTTTTTTGGTAATTTATTGATGTACTTTTGAGTCTTTAATACCTGTTTTACATATGGTATTTTTCTCCGCATGGATTTTTCTTTGTGTATAGTGATTTGTATTTGTTCTTCCACTATTTTTGTGGAAACATAGTTCCCTAATTTTTCTCGTACGATGTTAGGTTCTAGTAAAAAACCCACAGGGATCAAAAATTCATTTTAGGATATTTCAATTCTTGCTTGGGTGTTAGGGTACCAGGTTGTCTAGGATGGTTTGTCACAATATACTTCTTATCTCATGATTTGTAACATATTGATATGTTTATTCTACCCTTCATGTGAATTTGAGCTCACCCATTTATTTTGTTTCCATTTCTCATGGAATGATGATAAGGTTAACTTAGGATATGTTTATTAGAATACCTAGTATGAAACAATTATAGGGATATGTTCACAAGAAATATATGTTAAGTTTCTTATGTTGATTGTCTCTAAATGAAAAAATCCTTCAATGTAACACCCTAATATTTTATGATAATTTTTTTATGTCTTATGTTATACTCAATACAAAAGGAATCTTTCACTACACACAACATTGACTTGGCTTGCATTACACGCAATAGCGATGTTCCTCGATAGCGTGTGTTGTGCCCAATACCGATTTTCACTAAACAATGATATGTAATTAAATTATTATATAAAATAGCCATTATAAATAGTATTAACCACATTTTGAATTTATAATTCATTTTACATATGATACGAAGAAAAAATCATTTTTTTAGATAAAAGAATTACTTTTTTCAAAAATGCAGTTTTCCGCCTTTTAAGGGTGCACCCATTTTAAATCTAATTTTGAAAAGTTTATAAGTTCATTTTTTTAAAAAAAACTTCTTATTTTGAATCAGTATATAAAAATTTACATTGGATAAATTTTTGATACTTTTCTGATAACTTTCATATTTTGATGAATAGTAAAAATACGCTAATTTTTAATTGAAAACAAATTTTTTCATCAAGGTAATTTATATGGTTAAAATATATTATAAAATGGTTTTAAAGTATAAATAGAATATATTTTTTCCATTTAATATAATTTATGTCATTAGCATTGATTTTACATTGAATTCATAGGTAAAAACATTTCAATCTTTGGCAATGTTTAAACTTTAAAAACCCGTTTTCTTAACAACAGGATTAATTTTAAATTAATTATTGCAACTTATGTGTTTTGAATTTTGAAAAATGGATTCTATATTTGGATTAAGTGGGTCCAAATTATGTTAAAATGTTACTTTTATTTTTTTGATATTATGAATAGTAACTACGATAATTTGTTTTCACTACAATTAAAGGTAAATCGGGTAATTAAGGGTAAAAATAAGATTGTAAAATTACCCTAACACTTTCCAAAACTATATTGGATGAATAAAAGTAGACCCATATCACGTAAGGGTCGGAATAGATTCATTTTATGGACCTTTGACCATGAAAATGATATAATTATTATTAAAACCAAAGAAAGTGACAATATGTCACTCTCTTATATGTTATAAGTGTAATAATTATAATTTAGTGATAAACTTCATAAAACTTCGAACATTAATAGTCTACATAAAGATAATAAAATTATATATATCATTTAATTTTATTTATAATTTTTAGGGATTAAATAATTATCATTAATTATAATAAAATAGTGATGTTGAAGTTATTTTATTGATTGAAATATCAAATAAAAGGTTTTAAAAATATTAAAATAAATATTATATGAAATAATTAATGTTCTACAAGAAGTTTCTAGATAAATATGACATGTTATGAATCTATTAAATCTTTTATTTCTAACATATCTTCTGTGTATATTTTATTTAAATTCAAATAAATGAATAGTGTCAAAATTGACACTATTGTTATTTTATAAAAATAACATATTATAAAATTGTTTAAAAATCACAAAAAATATTTATAAATTAAAAAATTAAATTTATATGATATAAAATGTCATAAAGTATCCAATTATGGACAATTCACAACACATAAGTAATTTTTTATAATGATTTAAAATTTAGAATATTATTACTACAAATAAAATTAAATAAATTAAATAAGGATAAATCAGGTTGATAATGTTTAAAATTAATTCCCAAAATGACTAAATTTTATTATTTGATGAGATTAAAACCCTATATCATCTAATATTTAAATTTGAGTAATTTTGGAAGTTTTTAAGTGGGTTTTGAATTTATTATAAATTAATATTTTTTAGATTTCCAAAGGTGCCCACCCTCCTCCCTTATAAAAGGGCACCTCCTCCGTCTCCCATTCACACAATTTTGAGCCTTAAAGCTAGGCCAAACCCTACCCAATTCCATTATCAACTTCCCTAGAAACCTACTAAAGGTCCTGATATTCTTCAAAGACTAATTTTAGTGCCCTAAGAGGAGATTTCGAAGATGCGTGTCGAAGAAGAGGTAATATCCGTTACTGATTCTTTTAAATTTCTTTCTTCTTCTACTTCCTCTTATTTTGTTGTTTCATAATAAAGTAATAAAATCATTATCACTCATATAATGATATGTTATTATAAATATGAAAACCCTATTTTACCTTCTATTCATCCTACGGAAAACAAAATCACCGCACGTGTGTACGTACGGAATACCGTCTCCACGCCGTGGTGTAATATTTCTTCCAACACCACCTTACTTGGATTGGTATAATGGTATGAATAGTAACTATATAAATTATTATTATAACATGATACTAATTATGAGATATTCTATCATCCACTCTAATACCATTAAATAATTATGGGAACGATATCGTCGCTCGTGCGTACGTACGACTTACCGTCTGCACAGAGTGATGTGATTCGTTCTACATGATCTCCATTAAACCATGATTATATAAACGAATTGAATGAATAAATCTGATATATATTATACTAATATAATTCTTTAAATGAAGTATCTATAACCTAAAAAGGGGAATAAGAGTTTATTCGACAAAACACGCATACGAACATAAAGAAATAAACACCCGAATAACAAGTAGCAATGAAATATTACTAACAAGAAGATAAGAATATGACCATATATGATATCATAACAATGAATATGATTCTGGAATAAGTCAATGAAATTTTTTAAATCATTATACAGGAGGTTCAGATACGTACAAAGCTTATCAGACCTAAGGTAAGGGAAAATCTTGCAAATCTCAATTTTTATCCAAGATTGTTTATACTTAGGTATTTACTGGGGCATATTTATCATCCAAATCCATGTTTCCTCAATATGTAATATTAATTCTATCATCCGACAATTTTTAAATCCAATTTTACCTATTGTTTAATTTTTAGTAAAAGATATTAAATGAATCTTTTGTCGTTTTCAGTACGATATACTTTTTGACTTATCGGGCCAAATTACACGAAGAATTTTTTTTAACTTATATGGAATGGATGGATTTTTATGATTTCATAGAACATTATTTCCATGAATCTTCATTTACAAGTTTTTAAGTTTTATTTTTAATTAACTTCTTTTAGTTTAAAATTGTATGACATATTAATAAAGGAAAAATGTTTTTGAAGTAGAAAGGATATTTTTCTCAAGAATGGAGTTAACGTGCTTTATCAAAATTATTTTCCTTCTAAGATAATATAGGGTTCTATTTATATCCCTATTTTTACATTGATTTGATTATTTTGTGATGGAATTATGTCCTTTTATCTTATATGGTTTATGTTATGATGGCATGATGTTTAGGAATCCCATTTTTATTACATGGGTTATGCTATGATATATGATTTATGATATTGTGGCACACATAAGAATTGTTTCATTATGAGATGTGTGGGACCTATATCTCCCTCCAATGCATTGGGTAAAGATTTATATCTCATGAGATAGACATGTATGGGACGGTTAGTTAATCCGGTTCAGTGATACAGGACTGGAACGAGGAGTGAACTCAGTTCAGTAATGGACTTTGTCTACTATGATGGTCTTGGAAATGAGTCTTGACTAATATGAAATGATTTTCTATGATTATGTGTGTATTCAACAAAGTTTCATGTTTTAAGTTATGATTATTGGGATTACATTTCACTACTATTATTTATCCCATGTCATGATATTATGATCTCTTTTGTAGGATAAGATTTTAAAAATGTTATGATATTATGAATATGATATGATTGATATTTCCTTTGTTTACCCTTACTAAGAATTTGAGCTCACAATGTTGTATGTTTTCTTTTCCCTAGGTCTAGAATAAGGGTATTAAGTAGGGTATGGAAAAAGGGACTCTAAATATGATGAGATAAACGAGAGACAATGTAGATGATTTATGAACCAGTTGTTTATGTTTCCCAGTTTCCAAAGACACTATACCTATACAGTTCTATTATGGGTTTGTTATTGGTTGTAATAAGTATGCTTCAATTCTGAATTAATAACAATGTATGTAATGTAAGGGTCGTTATAGTTGGTATTAGAGGAAAGGTATAGTCAACCGTTGGAAACTAGGATGTGAAAGCCTTAGTAAGAACCCTAAGGATATGTCTAAACATAGAACACAATATTAGTGTTATAGAAATGGCCATGAATAACCTATGATAAGACCTAAAGTATAAAATTTTATTACTGATTATGTTGTTTTCCTGTTTTAATTAATGTTGCTCACACTATGCTTCTTGGTTTTAGTCAATAGCTGGAACCTGAAGGAACCGTGTTAATGCTGAATGCGACGGGTAATGCAATGATTGTCCCCATGTGCAAAAAAATGTTATGGGAGATGGAATGAAAAATCTTATAGCCATACTCACAAAACTTTCTCAAGATATGAATCATGCAGGGCTTCTAAACGAGCAAAGGAAGAAGCAAAATTCTGTTGAATCTTACATAAGGCAGCATTCACCTTCATTTAGCGGGTCTTCTGATCCATTAGTGGACGACCAATGGGTCAGTACCACTGAAAATATATTTTCAGTCCTTCAATGTTCCGAACATGAAAAATTTATCTTAGTAGTATATCGTTTGGAAGGTGAAGCTGTTCAATGGTGGAATCTTATCAAGAATACAAGGCAAAAGGATGAAATTGAGTCCATGTAATGGGACGAGTTCAAGAAATTATTTTTCGATAAGTACTTCCCTCATATTACTCGAACAAAGATCAAGAAGAAGTTTCTTGAACTGAAGTAAAAGGTTGATGAATCTGTTGGTACCTACGAAGAAAATTTTACAAGGCTTGCAAGGTACGCTTCGGAAATTATTATCCAACATGAGAGTAAGATCGATCGATTCTTTAGTGGCTTAAAACCAAGTCTTCGAAGGGCGTTAGCCATAAGGGACTTCAATAGCTGCGAGGAAATTGTTCAATGTGCTCTCAAGGTTGAGATGGATATTGGAGTAACCCATCAATCATATGGGTTTGATAAGAAGAGGAAAATTGAATTCAAAGGAAAATATAAAGACCACCCCGAAAAGAAGATGAGTTTTCCCTTATGCTCAAAGTGTGTAAAGAAACATGGAGGTAATTGTCTTAAAGTGAAAAGTAAATGTTTTAAGTGTGGAAAAGAAGGTCATTGGGAAATTGAATGTCAAAATAATGGGAAGAAGATGTCTAATTATGCGAACAAAGAAAGGGATACATAGAACGAACATTCTACACATCAATGTTTCAAGTGAAAGGAAATGGGGCATTATACCAATCAATTCCCTTATCCAAGGGTTTTTGAGGATGATCGACGTCAAAAAACTCTTAAGGCCAAAGACAAAGGAAAGTCACACACAATTTTTATCGGTGATGTGGAGTACGATAAAGAAGTGGTGAAAGGTACACTTACCATCCACCCTAAAGTAGAAAATGTTTTATTTGATTCTAGATCCACCCACTCTTTTATTTATGAAAAATTTTCCAAGGGTATCTCCATATTACCTCAGCAATTAGATATTGAGTTAGCTGTGACAACCCCTAATGGAACAACAGTCGCATAAAAAGTTTACAATTCTTCTCCGGTTGAAGTTTGTGGGAAAGTGCTTCCTGAAAATCTTGTGATCCTTCCTATAGTGGAATTTTATGTGATTCTTGGCATGGATTGGATTTCTTTATACAAAGCTCATATCAATTTCCAAATAAGGGAAGTCATATTTAATATTCCTGATCAATCTAATATCATCTATCGATGCAAGGATGAATATAACCTTCCAGTAGAAATTTCTTCTATATAATGGGTCTTGATTCCACTAAATGAAGGCTATTTATCTCAAATGGTTGGAGAGAAACTCACGATTAAGAATATTCCCATTGTATGGGAGTTTGATGATGTCTTTTCGGAGAAATTTCTAGGTCTTCCACCAAATTGTGAAGTTTAGTTTTCAATAGAACTCATACAGGATGCCATGCCTATTTCAAAGACACCATATAGAATGGACCCAATTGAGTTTCAGGAATTGAAGAAGAAACTCCAAGAGAATCTTGATAATGGATTCATACGCCCTAGTGCGTCACCTTGGGGAGCACCTGTTATCTTTGTTAAGAATAAAGATGGATCAATGAGACTTTGAATTGATTATTGAGAACTTAAAAAGTTCACTATCAAGAAAAAATATCATCTCCCACGCATTGATGACTTATTTGACCAAATACACGGTGCTCAATACTTTTCCAAGATTGATCTTTTTTCAGGGTATCATCAATTAATGGTCAAAAAGGAGGATATACCAAAGACGACTTTCCGTACAAGGTATGGACACTATGAATTTATAGTGATTCCATTTGGTCTTACTAATTCCCCTTCTATCTTCATGTATCTATTGAATAGAATCTTTAGAGACCATCTTGACTGGTTTGTGGTAATCTTTATAGATGATATTCTTGTCTATTAAAAGAGAAAGGAAGAACATGAAGATCACTTGAGAATTGTATTAAAGACCCTAAGAAAGGAGAAGCTTTATGCCAAATTTAACAACTGTGAATTTTGGCTTCAAAATTTTTCATTTTTTGGGTCACATAATCTCAAAAGAGGGGATATCTGTGGATCTAACAAAAATAGAGGTTATCAAAAGATGGTCGAGACCAACAATAGTAACTGAGATCTGAAGTTTTCTTGTTATGGCTGGATATTATCGACATTTTGTGAAATATTTTTTTACGATTATCCAATCCACTCACCAGGTTGAGTCAAAAATGAGTTAAGTTCTTTTGGATGGAGGAGTGTGAAGAGAATTTTAAGGAGTTAAAAAGAATGTTATCCAGTGCACCTGTTCTCACACTACCTTGTAGTGGAGAAAGGTTTGTGATCTATAGTGATGCATCCAAGAAGGGATTGGGGTGGGTTCTCATGAAAAATGATATGATTATAGCTTATGCCTCACGATAGTTGAAAATCCTTGAGAAAAATTACCCAACTCATGATTTGGAGTTAGCTCCGGTAATCTTTTCATTAAAGATTTGGAGGAATTACATTTATGGTGAAAGGTGTGATATTTATAATGATCATAAAAGTTTAAAGTATATTTTCACACAAAACGAGCTGAATATGCGCCAAAGAAGATGGTTGGAGTTGATTAAGGATTACAAATGCTCAATTAATTATCAGCCTGGGAAAGAAAACAAGGTGGCAGATGCATTAAGTCGACAAGACCATGCTAGCTTATCCATGATGAGGATAAAAAAAGATCCAATATTTATGGATTTACAAATGATGGATCTCGGAATTATAATGGAAGGGGAAACATCTTATCTTTCTCAAATGAATGTTCAACCATATATACTTTTGAAGATTAAAGAGGCACAAAAAGAAGATGTAGAGTTACAAAAGATGGTGAGAAATGTTCCTGAATTAAACCTTGATTGTGACCGGATAATTAGGTTTAGGAACCGTGTATGTATTCCTCCCATAAAAGAATTAAAGGAGCTACTGGATGAGGCTCATAGTTCTTCATTATCTATTCATCCTGGAAGCACAAAGATGTATAGGGACCTGAAGGAGTACTTCTAGTGGGATGACATAAAAAGAGATGTTGCTGAATATGTCTCTCAATGCTTGGTTTGTCAGCAAGTTAAAGATGAGAGACAAAAGTCTAAGGGGGTGTTAAAACCATTACCCATACCGGAATAGAAATTGGAAAACATCACTATGGACTTTGTCATCGGACTTCCTAAAACATCTAAAGGCAATAATGTAATCTGGGTCATAGTTGATTGTCTTACAAAGTCGGCACACTTAATTGATATTAGAGAAGATTTCTCTCTTGATTAGCTTTCCAGGATATATGTAAAAAAAGTGGTAAGATTGCATGGATTACCACTTTCCATTATATCTGATTGAGATTCGAGGATTACCACGAAGTTCGGGCGAAGTCTTCATCATACTCTAGATACAGAGTTGAGTTTCAACACTGCTTATCATCCTCAGACAGACAGTCAGTCTAAGAGAACAATTCAAACTCTTAAAGACATGTTAAGATCTTTCTCTATGGATTTCAAAGGTGGTTGGGATCAACACCTACCTTTGGTGGAATTTTCTTATAATAATAGCTTTCACTCCAGTATTCAGATGACTCCTTATGAAGCTCTCTATGGAAAGAAATGCAGAACTCCAACTTGCTGGGATGAAGATGGGGGAAGAAATCTATTAAGACCTGATCTTATTGATGAGATGGAAGAAAAGGTCAGTTCTATTCAACAACACATAAAAGAAGCTCAGAGTCGACAAAAATGTTATGCCAACAACCAAATAAAAGACCTAGAGTTTGAAGTGAGTGATAAAGTGTTCTTACGAATATATCCTTGGAAGAGAGCAATGAGATTTGGAAAGAAGGGAAAGCTGAGCCCTAGGTATATCAGTACTTTTGAAATACTGGATCGTGTTGGGAAGGTAGCTTATCGATTGGAACTTCCACCAAATCTCTCTCAATTTCATGATGTGTTCCATGTATCTCTCCTGAGAAAGTACATACTCCATCCTTCACATGTACTAAGCTCAGAATTCATACCACTGGAGCAAGATATTTCTTATGAAGAACAACCGATAGAGATTCTAGATTGTAGCAAAAAACTTCTATGAAACAAGACCACTCACTTGGTTAAATTTTTATGGAGGAACCACCAAATAGAAGAAGCTACATGGGAGCTTGAGGATATGCTGAGGGAGAGGTATCCCCATCTGTTTGCTACGAAGCAACGAATTTCGAGGGAGAAATTCCTTCTAGGGGGGGGGGGGTAGAATGTAACACCCTGATATTTTATGAGAATTTTTTTTTATTTCTTATGTTATACTCAACAAAAAAGTAATCTTTCACTACACACAACATTGACTTGGCTTGCATTACATGCAATATCGACCTTCCTCGATAGCGTGTGTTGTACCCAATACCAAGTTTCACTAAACAACGAAATGTTATTAAAATATTATATAAACTAGCTTTTATAAATAGTATTAACCAAATTTTGAATCTTGAATTTATTTTAAATTTGATACGAGGAAAAAATCATTTTTTCAGATAAAAGAACGACTTTTTTCAAAAATGTAGTTTTCCGCCTTTTGATGGAACAAACATTTTAAATCTAATTTTGAAAAGTTTATAAGTTAATTTTTACAAAATAAACTTCTTATTTTGAATCAGGATATAAAAATTTACAATGGATAAATTTTTGATACTTTTCTGATAACTTTCATATTTTGATGAATAGTAAAAATACGCTAATTTTTAATTGAAAACAAAATTTTTCATAAAAGTAATTTATATGGTTAAAATATTTTATTTAATTGTTTTAAAGTATAAATAGAATATATTTTTACCATTTAATATAATTTATGTCATTAGAATTAACTTTACATTGAATTCATAGGTAAAAACATTTCAATCTTTGGCAATGTTTAAACTTTTAAAACCCGTTTGCTTAACAACGAGATTAATTTTAAATTAATTACTGCAACTTCTGTGTTTTGAATTTTGAAAAATGGATTCCATATTTGGATTTAGTGGGTCCAAATTATGTTAATAGGTTACTTTTATTTTTTTGATATTATGAATAGTAACTACGGTAATTTTTATTTACTACAGTTAACGGTAAATCGGGTAATTAATGGTAAAAATAATATTGTAAAATTACCCTAACAGTTTCCAAAATTCTATTGGATAAATAAAATTAGACCCATATCACCTAAGGGTAGGAATATATTCATTTCATGGACCTTTTACCATGAAAATGATATAATTATTATTAAAACCAAAGGAAGTGACAATATGTCACTCTCTTATATCTTGTAAGTGTAATAATTTTAATTTAGTGATAAACTTCATAAAACTTAGAAAATGAATAGTCTAAAGAAATATAATAAAATTATCTACATCATGTAATTTTATTTATAATTTTTAGGATTAAATAATTATCATTAATTATGACACAATAGTGATGTTGAAATTATTTTGTTGATTGAAATATCAAATAAATGGTTTTAAAAATATCAAAATAAATATTATATAAACTAATTAATGTTCTCAAAGAATTTTATAGATAAATATGACATGTTATGAATCTATTAAATCTTTTTTTTGAACATATCTTCTGTTTATATTTTATTTAAATTCAAATAAATGAATAGTGTCAAAATTGACACTATTGTTATTTTATAAAAATAACATATTATAAAATTGTTTAAAAATCACAAAAATATTTAAAAATTATGAATTGAAATTTATATGATATAAAATGTCATAATTTATACAATTATAGACAATTAACAACACATAAGTAATTATTTATAATGATTTAAAATTTATAATATTATTACCACAAATAAAATTAAATAGATTAAATAAGGATAAATCAAGTTGATAATGTTTAAAATAAATTCCAAAAATGACTAATTTTTTTTTTATGATATTAAAACCCTATATCATCTATTATTATAATATGAGTAATTTTGGAAGTTTTTATGTGGGTTTTGAATTTATTATAAATTAATATTTTTTAGATTTCCAAAGGTGCCCCTCTCCTCCCTTATAAAAGGGCACCTCCTCCCTCTCATCTTCACAAAATTTTGAGACTTCAATCTCTGCAAAACACTGAAAATTTTCCTTATAAACTTCCCTAGAAACATACTAGAGGTCCTAATATTCTTCAAAGACCTATTTTAGTGCCCTAAGAGGAGGTTTCGAAGAGACGTGTCGAAGAAGAGGTAATATCCATTACCGATTCTTTCAAATTTATTTCTTCTTCTACTTACTCTTATTTTGTTGTTTCCTAATAAAGTAATAACATCAGTATCACTCATATAATTATATGTTATTATAAATATGAAAAAACCCTATTTTACCTTCTATCCATCCTACGGAAAACGAAATCACCGCACATGCGTACGTACAGAATACCGTATCCACGCCATGGTGTAATATGTTTTCCCCCACCACCTTACTTGGATGGGTATAATGGTATAAGTAATAACTATATAAATGATTATTATAACATGATAATAATTCTGATATATTCTATCATCCACTCTAATACCATTCAATAATTATGGGAATGATATCGTCCCTCGTGCGTACGTACGACTTACCATCTCCACGGTGCGATGTGATTCATTCTACATGATCTCCATTAAAACATGATTATATAAATGAATTGAATGAATAAATATGATATATATTATACTAATATCATTATTTAAATGAAGTATCTATAACCTAAAAAGGGGAATAAGAGTTTATTCGACAAAACACGCATACGAACATAAAGAAATAAACACCCGAATAACAAGTAGCAATTAATTATTACTAACTAGAAGATAAGAATATGACCATATATGATATCATAACAATGAATATGATTCTGGAATAAGTCAATGACATTGTCTAAATCATTATACAAGAGGTTCAGATACATAAGAAGAATATCAGACCTAATGTAAGGGAAAATCTCGCAAATCTCAATTTTTATCTGAGATTGTTTATACTTCGGTATTTACTGGGGCATATTTATCATCCACATCCATGTTTCCTCAATATGTAATATTAATTCAATCATCCTAAAAATTTTAAATCTAATTTTTCCTATTGGTGACTATTTAGTAAAAGATATGAAATGAATCTTTTTTCGTTTTCATTACGATATACTTTTTGACTTTTCCAGCCAAAGTATGAGAAGAGTGTTTTTTAAACTTATATGGAATGGATGGATTTTTATGATTTCATAGAACATTATTTCCATGAAGCTTCCTTTACATGTTTTCAAGTATTATTTTTAATTAAATTCTTTTAGTTTAATATTGTATGACATATTAAGAAAGGAAAAATGTTTTTGAAGTAGAAAGGATATTTTCCTCAAGAATGGTGTTCAAATGTTTTATCAAAATTATTTTCCATATAAGATAATAAAGGGTTCCATTTCTATCCCTATATTTACATTTATTTGATTATGTTGAGATATGATTATTTCCTTTTATCTTATATGGTTTATGTTATGATGACATGATGTTTAGGAATCCCATTTTTATTACATGGGTTATGCTTTGATATATGATTTATGATTTTGTGGCACATATAATAATGGTTTAATTATGAGATGGGTGGGACCTATATCTCCCTCCAATGCATTGGGTAAAGATTTATATCTCATGAGATAGATATGGCTAGAAAGGTATGTTAATCCGGTTCAGTGATACAGGACTGGAATGAAGAGTGAACTCAGTTCAATAATGACCTTTGTCCGCTATAATAGTCTTGGCAATGAGTCTTGACTAATATGAAATGATTTTCTATGATTACGTGTGTATTCCACAAAGTTTCATGTTTTAAGTTATTATTATTGGGATTACATTTCAATAATATGATTTATCCCATGTCATGATATTATGATCTCTTTTGTAGGATAAGATTTTCAAAATGTTATGTTATTATGAATATGATATGATTTATATTTATTTTGTTTACCCTTTACTGAGCATTTGAAGTCACCCTTTTGTATGTTTTCTTTTACCTAGGCCTGGAAGAAGGGTATTAAGTAGGGTATGCCAAAAGGGACTCTAAATATGATGAGATAAATGGGAGACAATGTAGATGATTTATGAACGAGTTTTTTATGTTTCCCAGTTTCTAAAGACACTATAACTATACGATTCTATTATAGTTTTGTTATGGGTTGTAATAAGTATGCTTCAATTATCAAGTAATAACCATGTATGTAAAGTAAGGGTCGTTATAGTTGGTATCAGAGGAAAGGTATAGTCAACCTTTGTAAACTAGGATGTGAAAGCCTTAGTAAGAACCCTAAGGATATTTCGAAGAATAGAACATAATATTATTGTTTTAGAAATGTCCATGAATAACCTATGATAATACCTAAAGTATAAAATTTTATTACTGATTATGTGGTTTTCCTGTTTTAATTAATGTTTCTCACACTATGCTTCTTGGTTTTAGTCAATGGCTAGAACCCAATGGAACCGTGTTAATGCTGAATGTGACAGGCAATGCAATGATTGTCCCCCTGAGAAACCAAATGTTATGGGAGCTGGAATGAAAAATCTTGTAGCCATGCTCACACAAATTTCTCAGGCTATGAATTGTGCAGGACTTGCAAATGAGAAAAGGAAGGAGCAAAATTATGTTGAATCCTTCATGAGGCAGCGCCCACCTTTATTTAGCGGGTCTTCTGATCCATTAGTGGATGAACAATGGATCAATACCACAGAAAAGATATTTTCAATCCTTCAATGTTCTGAACATGAAAAATTTATCTTAGTAGTATATCGTTTGGAAGGTGAAGCTTATCAATGGTGGAATCTTATCAAGAATACAAGGCAAAGGGGTGAAATTGAGTCCATGGAATGGGACGAGTTCAAGAATGTATTTTTCAATATGTACTTCCCTAGTATTCTTCAAACAAAGATGAAGAAGGAGTTTCTTGAACTGAAGCAAAAGGATGATGAATCTGTTGGTACCTACGAAGCAAATTTTACAAGGTTTGCAAGGTACGCTTCTGGAATTATTATCCAACCTGAGAGTAAGATCGATCGATTCTTTAGTGGCTTAAAACTACGTATTCGAAGGGCGTTAGCCATAAGGTACTTCAGTCACTAATCAATGTTCTCCAAGAATTTTATAGATAAATATGACATTTTATTAATCTATTAAATCTTTTATTTTGAACATATCCTCTGTGTATATTTTATTTAAATCCAAATAAATTAATAGTGTCAAAATTGACACTATTGTTATTTTATACAAATAACGTATTATAAAATTGTTTAAAAATCACAAAAATATTTTAAAATTATAAATTGAAATTTATATGATCTAAAATCTCATAAAGTATCCAATTATGGACAATTCAAAACACATAAGTAATTATTTATAATTATTTAAAATTTAGAATATTGTTACCACAAATAAAATGAAATAGATTAAATAATGATAAATCAAGTTTATAATGTTTAAAATAAATTCCCAACATGTATAAATTTTATTGATTGATGAGATTAAAACCATATCTCATCTAATCTTCTAATTTGATTAATTTTTGAAGTTTTTAAGTGGGGTTTGAATTTATTATAAATTAATATTTTTTAGATTTCCAAAGGTGCCCCTCTCCTCCCTTATAAAAGGGCACCTCCTCCCTCTCCTTTTCAAACAATTTTGAGCCTTCAAGCTTGGCCAACCCCGGCCCATTTACCTTATAAACTTCCCTATAAACATACTATAGGTCCTGATCTTCTTTAAAGACCAATTTTAGTGCCCTAATTGGAGGTTTTGAATAGGCGTGTCCAAGAAGAGGTAATATCCGTTACAGATTCTTTCAAATTTAATTTTTCTTATACTTCCTCTTCTTTTGTTGTTTCATAATAAAGTAATAACATAAATATGTCTAATATACTTATATGTTATTATAATTATGAAACAACCCTATTTTACCTTCTATCCATCCTACGAAAAACGAAATCACTGTGCGTGTGTACGTACGGAATACCGTCTCCAATCCATGGTGTAATATGTTTTCCCCCACCACCTTACTTGGATGGGTATAATGGTATAAATAATAACTATATAAATGATTATTATAACATGTTACTAATTATGAGATATTCTGTCATCCACTCTAATACTATTGAATAATTATGGGAACGATATCGTCACTCATGCATACGTACGACTTACCGTCTCCACGGTGAGATGTGATTCGTTCTACATGATCTCCATTAAACCATGATTATATAAACGAATTGAATGAATAAATATGATATATATTATACTAATATCATTCTGTAATTGAATTATCTATAACCTAAAAAGGGGAATAAGAATTTATTCGACAAAACACACATACAAACATAAAGAAATAAACACCTGAATAACAAGTAGCAATGAAATATTACTAATAAAAAGATAAGAATATGACCATATATGATATCATAACAATGAATATGATTCTGGAATAAGTAAATGAAATTGTTTAAATCATTATACAGGAGGTTCAGATACGTACAAAGCATATCAGACCTAAGGTAAAGGAAAATCTCGCAAATCTCAATTTTTATCTGAGATTGTTTATACTTCGGTATTTACTGGGGAATATTTATCATCCACATCCATGTTTCCTCGATATTTAATATTATTTCTATAAACCTAAATTTTTTTAAATCCAATTTTACCTATTGGTGATTTTTTAGTAAAAGATATGAAATGAATCTTTTTTCATTTTCAGTACGAGATAATTTTTGACTTTTTCGGCCAAAGTACAAGAAGAATGTTTTTTAACTTATATGGAATGGAAGAATTTTTATGATTTCATAGAAAATTATTTCCATGAATCTTCCTTTACAAGTTTTCAAGTTTTATTTTTTATGAACTTCTTTTAGTTTAAAATTGTATGACATATTAAGAATGGAAAAATGTTTTTGAATTAGAAAGGATATTTTCCTCAAGAATGGAGTTAAAGTGTTTTATCAAAATTATTTTCCATCTAAGATAATATAGGGTTCTGTTTATATCCCTATTTTTAAATTAATTTGATTATGTTATGATGGAATTATGTCCTTTTATCTTATATGGTTTATGTTATGATGGCATGATGTTTAAGAATCCCATTTTTATTATATAAGTTATGCTATGATATATGATTTATGATTTTGTGGCACACATAAGAATGGTTTAATTATGAGATGGGTGGGACCTATATTTCCATCCAATTCATTGGGTAAATATTTATATCTCATGATATAGACATGGCTAGAACGGTAAGTTAATCCAGATCTGTGATATAGGACGAGAACGAGGAGTGAACTTGGTTCAGTAATGGACTTTGTCCACAATGATGGTCTTGGAAATGAGTCTTGACTAATATGAAATGATTTTCTATGATTATGTGTGTATGCCACAAAGATTAATGTTTTAAGTTATGATTATTGTGATTACATTTCACTACTATGATTTATCCCATGTCATGATATTACGATCCCTTTTGCGGGATAAGATTTTCAAAATGTTATGTTATTATGAATATGATATGACTGAAATTTTCTTTGTTTACCCTTACTGAGCATTTGAGCTCACCCTTTTGTATGTTTTCTTTTCCCCAGGTCTGGAAGAAGGGTATTAAGTAGGGTTTTCCAAAAGGGACTTCTTAAATATGATGAGATAAATGGGAGACAATGTAGATGATTTATGAACCAGTTGTTTATGTTTCCCAGTTTCTAAATACACTATACCTATATGGTCCTATTATGGTTTTGTTATGGGTTGTAATAAGTATGCTTCAATTATGAAGTAATAACCATGTTTGTAAAGTAAGGGTTGTTATATTTAAGACTCAGAATGTTGAGTTTATTATGTTATGTATTGTTTTAATTATTTATATGATGCAGAATAATGTCATGATTAGCTTAGGTCACCTCAGTTAACATCATAGATAGGATTTAGTTATTTTTGTAGATTAATTTTGTTACTATTGGCATTAGGGTAAAAGAACCTTTGTGAAAACCATACATGTCATGACCCCTCTCTCCAAAGGTATCCTTCCAGGGCCAACAGTGAAAGGAGAGAGATAATGAACCCCTGAGTATCAACTCTAGTTAGATCCAGGTTGGATACTGACAGTAAGGATATTCAATCTCATAGATGGTAGGAATTATCAAATATATAATAATTTAGGATCGAGAGATAGAATAAAAAACCACCAATAAACTACCATATGTAATATAAAATTAAACTCAAAACCATATCTCAATTCATGAAATTTTTTAATAAATATAAACAAAAGTCTCCATGTAAATACAAAAATTAAAGTCCTATGACAATGCGTCAACAATAGCTCCAAAACGCAAGCTAGCGACAACCATATTGGTCCCCAAAGTCCTACTAGAAACCTGAGAAAAGTACACACACACACACACAGATATATATATATATATAGGGTGAGAATAACTTTTATAATTTAGAGGGTCATACCTGAGGTCTCTAATGCACATGTGAAATGAGAATACTAATGTGATAGAGAATAAATAACACAAAAAGAACCTAAATAGGTCAACTAACTAATCCCATCCGAACTACAGCCCGACCACTAAATCATGCATCCAATATAATTACATAATACCAAGAACATAAAAAAGGTGACCCACATCTACTTCCCCACTGATTTTCTTCTCTCATTACCCAACATCAAATATTCTATTTTCCCATTCCTTGCATACATGTCGCACCACATATCCAGCCATATCTGATGTGGTTCAGGATGTATGTGAACATACCCCTCCCTTATAAGGTCTAGAATATGTGCTATCATCAGTTATCATCAAATCAGAACCTCATCACATAAACAAGGTAGTAGGGTATCATGAATGTGAAGGAAATAAACCTCATTCCCTCCTCCCACCACACATGATCCCCACCACATATTAAATCCTCATCACCATAGGAAAATATCCAACACCAACCCGCATCATCACTAGGTAATCTACAACACCAATGCGTATCATCACTGCTACTGATGGAAGTGTGGGGAAGATGTGGAAACTAGCCATCCATATCACCACTATCCTAGATGTTGGAAAAAACACTTGGAACCCAAAACCTTTTGGAATTGGGTGGGTTATCCCACTTAGGTGGGGTGTATATTAAAATAACATAAAAAACATGATAGATAGATATCAAATAATACCCAACCTATGAGTTCACATTAAATTCACTAGAATACACCAAAACACCACCATTTTACCACACAATATACATTATAACCTCCAACACCATTAAATTTATCACACCACACAACCACCACACATAACCACACAATTTCACTTTCAATTAAAGGTTTCACCATTTTCCATATTTAACAAATTTCAACTAACTCCCATTTACTAATCCATTTCATTCACATGAACAAAAACCATTCATTCATCATTAATTTATTTAAACTAATTACCGAACATCAATTCTATCCCACTCTTATTCATGTACCAACCCATGTCAATTCATTTCATCATTAAAATTTATTCCATGGCTAACCAGGAAACCGAAAAAATACACCCTACAATAAATCACCATTTTAAAATCAAACAATACCACAACACAACATTAGGAAAGACATATTTCAACAATAACCACATGTCTCAACCACCACACAACACAAAAACTAGACACCACCAAAAGCTACACATCATAAGTATCAAACATCACCGCCATCACATAACCCCCCACATCACATCCCATTCAGACCAACCATTACATCATGACCCCAAACTTCCTCAATCTATCCAATCAACACCATTACCACACAACAACCCAACTCACACAAGGAAACACAAAATTCACAACCACACACCACCATAACCCAACTTTCAAAAATTAGGTTCAAGGGATTACATAACATTACATCATTATATTGCATGGTTATTCTTTCAAAAATTCCATATTTTTGTGGGTAACCAATTAATTATCCATATAAATATTCTAAACATATTATTTTGGGTGAAATAAAATAATAATACCAAAGAGGATCTCACATAAATATCAACTACATCATAAGGATGGCGCTCAACAATTCTTATGTTCATCAATGACAATAAGAATGAATTATTTCCATAGTAATAACATCAAATCATTAAAACATGTGATTTATCCCCATTACCATGAATTTCACAATAAACCAATTAATTATGTATATTAATATAACCCTTACTATACTGTAAATGGAAGGAAAAATAATTTAATCCACATATATACACAAAATTTGGAGAGAATGAGGATCCCCTATCCAAAGACGCTATCCGATTTTCGACACATGATAGGGTGAAGTAAGAATAACCAAGAAACCCAAAATGCATTATGAAACCTCTAATCTATTTGGATCACACCAAGGGATCATCAAAATCACAAAAAACTCACCCCAATCAAATCCTCATAAAAATTATGGATTCTTGAATGAAGAATAAAAGGACAAAATGAATTAATAGGAGAAATCACCTCAGATCACCAATATCAAACCTTTAGTGTAACACCATAAGCTTCCATGATACACTTCTCTTTGAATAATATAATATCTTGCGTTGTACACAGCTTTGAGTTCTAACACACCACAACCAATCAAGCTAGCCGTTATGAATAGTACTACCCACTTTTTAAAATTTTAAAATTTTTATTTTTCAAAATGAAATTCATTTTTGGATTTGAAATATCAAAATCACCTTAGGGGGAATTTTTGGTACTTTTCTGAAAACATTCAATTTTTGATGAATAGTGAAAACCATTGCGTTATTGTTTAAAGACACCATTTTATTTAAATAATTTATTTTATTTAAATTTATTTTAAGTAAAAATAGATAAAAATACCTATATTAGCAAAATGTAATTCATTAGAGTCTTTTTATAATAATATTAGATGTATAATGGTTTATTGAACGTTTTAATGTCTTTTACCCACATTCTAGGCACATTTGCAAATTGGCATAAAATATAATTTTACTGCTTCTGTGAATTGAATTTCAAAAATCCAAAAGACATGGTTGACATTATTAAGTAAAATGTGGTTCAATAGGATGAAAATAATTGTTTTTTTGAATAGTAACTTTTGAATTTTATTTACCACAGTTAAAAGTAAATAGGGTAATTAATGGTAAAAATGATATTATAATTACCCTAAAACATGTACTATTTCTATTGGATAAATGTATTTAGACTAAAATCAACCTTAGGAATAAAATATGATCCTATTTTATCCACTTGGATTAGATTAAGACATTTATTATTATTTTATTTAAAAAAGAGTTTAAAGTGTTAAATTAAAATTTTTATAAATAAAACATTTTTAATATAGGGTTATAAATAAGATAAATTAGCCTAAAAATATTCAATAGAAATATAAAATCATTTCATACATAATAGTATTTTATTTATAATTTTTAGACATTAAATAATTAAATTTATTTATGACACAATGATGATGCATTAATTACCTTATTAATGAAAGATTAAAATAATTGGTATTATAAATATGAAAATAAATATAAATTGAGACTTATGATGACTTCCACGAATTTTATAGGTTAATATGACATTTTAGGATTTATTTAATTTATTTTTTTGAAGTAATCAATTTTTTTACTTCCAAAATAACCAAACACTAAAAAGTTTCAAAATTGACATAAATGAGTTTTTTAAACAAATACTATATTATTAAATGATATAATATTCCTCAAAATCTATGTTTTGTCCAAATGACTAATATAATGATATATATTTCATTAATGAACAACTTGGGGTTCACTTGGCATTTTATAATAATTTTATTAACAATGTAATATAAAAATACAAAAGACATTGTAAAAGTTAAACTGTTTAACTAAGAGTTAATTATAAACAATAAGGTTAATATTGTGACCTAAACTTGTCTAAAACCTATTATTTGAAAGAATTTAGACCCCTACCCACCATATCCTTGAAATAAATCCATTTTTAGACATTATAAAACCGAAAATGATTTTATAATAAAATAATATTTCAAGCTTTTCATAAAGTGACCCTTACCTCACTTATAAAAGTGTACTTCCCCTTCTCTCCAAATCACACCTCCAAATCCATTTATCTCGCCCAATACCTAATCAAATATCCTCCCAAATATCCTCAATTAAACCTAGAGTCATTAAATTGATCATAAATCCAACCTAGGGATCCCTTTTGAAAAAATCAAAAGGAAGCACCTAAAGAAGAGGTAATAATTTCACCACCTCTTTCAAAGTTATTTTGTTCTTCCACTTCCTATTTATTTTTTGTTTCCATAAAAAAATAATAAATCTAATACCTTATACATAATGTGAAGTTATTATAAATATGGTACAACCATATTCATTATTCTATCCATCCTATAAATGAAAAGTCACCATATGTGCATATGTACGGCTTACCGTCTCCACATTGTGGTTTTTTATTCAACACTTCATTATTTGGATGGGTATAATAATGAGTATAACTGATGAAAATAATAAATATAACATTTTAATGATTCTGTATATATGATATATAATCCAATTAAATATGATTCACCATCAATAGAATGATATTTTCGGTCGTGCGTACGTACAGATTACCATCTCCACGAACACAATGAGATTCATCCCCCATCATAACCATTCAAGAATAATTTTCATTTTATGATTAAAATTATGTTTAAAAACATAATATAATTCTATATATGAATCATATAAACCCTATCCATAATAAACATGGCTTACGTAACAAATCATATAAAGGAAAATGAATCAGTTAACACCCGAAACAATGATACTTATGAAATTTTATTAACAAAAAAATATTAAAAGATCATATATGATATCATATTTGTGTATGTGGTTCTTGTATAAATTAATAAAAACGATTTAACTATTATACATGAGGTTAAATTTCACATGACTAAGGAAAATTACAAGTTAAGGGTTAACTTTACCATCTATTTATTATCCGAGGATGTTTATATGTAAGCATCAACTTGGAATTTTTTTATCATCTTCATCCATGTTTCTTAAAAATGTATTTCAAATTTTTTTTACTGTTTACTATTATATGGGTTAATATCATTTATACCCTTGTTTGAGTTTTTATAAAATGTTTTTAAAGTAATCTTTCTGTCATTTTCCAAGCATGTTACTTTATGACCTTTTCATCAAATTAAGGTAATAATGTTTTTTAACTTATATGGTGGGTGCAGCTATTTTCTGCTATTATAACACCTTCAAAACTTCCCTTACAAGATTATAAGATTATTTTTAAAATAAATGTTTTATTTTATAATTACGTGACTTTTAATTGATTTCAAAATATAAATAGATATTTCTCTCAAATATTTTTGATTTCATTTTTGTCAACATCCTTTCATGGATTTTACACTTGTTTAAAGTTCATTAATTATGATACAATCTTCTATATTGTATTGAAGTTTTTGTGATATGTTTGACTGTGGATGTGTTATTTTTATACCATTAATGGTTTATGGTTAAATTATTAACATTTAGTATGCTAGTTTTAATACGAATGTTTATATTATTTTTCAACATTTTCATATGAGGAATGCATTTGACTTAGTATGTGACGGGTGGAGCCCAATATAGCTCCTCGATGCATCGATAGGTCTCATGAGACAAACTAGTGTCTTGGAACAAGGACTTGAAAAAATAATATTTGTAGTCTTGGAACGAGGCCTTGACTATATAGTTATTATGTCCAACATTATGCATTCCATTATTATTAAATTTGTTATTGATATTTCATTTGATTATTCGACTAGTAGAATATCCATGAGAATAAGTAAATGGAATTATTTGATTTATATTTTCCATATTATAATTATGTTTTTGTTTAAAAGGCCTATGTTTTAGTCTTATACGTTGTCTTAAATATTTATGCTTATTTATAAAAGTTTCCTCTATATTGTTATCCTTACTGAGCATCTGACCTCACCCCGTTCTATGTTTTATTTTTCCAAGATTTGAAGAAGTATATTATGGCTGACTTTTTGGGATAATCTTAGGGATATGAGTGTGTTAAAAAGAGATAAAACTTTTTTGTTTTTAATTTCATAATGTAATGTAAAACTTATGTATGTATGTATCTTTTACTTCCAACGATACTAAATTGATCGGTCTTTCGGGATTTGATCCCTTGTGATCATGCCAATGTTTTGTAATAATGCACTGAATCTGGGTAACTAGGGTCGGGGTGTTACATTTAGAAGCCATGGATCAATGCTAGAGAAAAGGGGATGAAGTATCTCCAAAAATTATATAGGGTTTACAAAAAACTAATTGGAATGATAGTGGAATGGGGTAAAAATTAGGGATACTATAATTTATAAAAAATATGGTCCTCAGCACATTCATGGTGTGAAACTCTTCTTCAGACCATTATTTTTTTGAGGCCCTAAAATTCAAGCCATGAATCCAGTTTAGGCTATAAACTCCCCAAACTAAAAACCTGATGAAAATTCCCTATTTTTTTGGTGCATTATCCTTAATTTAATGCACGCCATCAAGTATCCATTCATTTCATGAGTTAATTTAGCACATAACTCTTCATCCAAACTCAATATGTGAATATACATCCCCGAATTTGCAAATAAACATATCAAAACATGAATATATATTCACATAATAAGCCACCTTATATAACAATGTTTCAAATCCAACTCTACTGAACCCTCTTCAAGCCTCCTCTGGAAACATCTAACATCCAAAACAGAAAAGTAATAGGACAATAAGGCACATAACATTACACTAGATACCTTTTAAATGATTATCTTCCTCAATAATTAAAATCTAACATGAAAATGAAAGGGGTGGGACCGAAAACCCATCATACGAGATACCACTCAGGGATCTTGTTACACCCCAAACACTCCCACCATCCAAACACACAAAACCATAATGTCAACCAAGCATCCTACACAACAACATTATCATCCTCCACTAGTTACATCACAAAATCATCTCATACCATCCACAAGAAACCTATTTAAATATAACCATCCATAAAATATTAATCATCTACATAAAAAACCTCCTTGAATGACACACAACTCTACCCCATACAGAAAAATCATTGAAAAACACCTTATATATCAAGATAATGTACACTTTTGGAGACATTGAATCACCCACAAAATTTTAAAAGGCATATTAAACATAATTCGTCTCAATTAGGAAGGGGTTTTCCCTATTCATATACTTGAATATATAGAAAACAAAAAAAGGAAAATAGGGAAATCAACTCTACGTACTGGGATCACATATGCATCTCAAGATGTAAATTACTCTCCTATAAAAAACCATTCCCACACAACACAAGAACCAAGGGTATGACTTTTCGATAAAACACTTTATCCTGATACTTCTATATCTCTAAAATATTCTCTATAAACTCAATATCTTCCTCGAAATCCAAAAAACCCATTCAATGAGATGGGATAAATAAAAAATTTATTTATGAAGATAGGATATGTGGATTATGTTGTAGGTCTTTTCCAAATATAGTGGGAAATCTAACCTATATCCCACCTCTTTAACACACCCCAATAGCTAAAAAGACGCAAATAATTGGGTAGAAACTTACATCCTTTTCCAAACTTCTACTGGACCCATAAGTAGAAACCTTAACGAACATGTGGAGTCTAGCATAAAAATCTTGGTGGACTAAACCTATGATTAGAAATAATCCATTAGACAGTCTTTGACTACCCTCATCAAATCTTGTACCATCTGGATCTTCTCATTTCCTCTCTGCACCACATCAAGACCAAGAACCACAAATTCCCCAACCTCTATCTTGCACAACAGAGAATGACCAGACCACCCATAAAACACCTCAAACGAATCCATGCTAATGGATGAGTGATATCAATTTTCTTAGGTGAACTCAACCAAAGGATGGTTATTTACACATGATCTTCCAAAATCTGATATGCAAAATTGTAACATATCCTACAACATCTTGATGGTATGATCCATATTCCCATCTATATGAGGGTGGAAAGAAGTTCTAAGGTAGAATTGGGATCCAAAATTGTACTACAATACAATCTTTATTCGTGAGGTAAAACAAGGACACTAGTTAGAGATAATGGACCTTAGTAACCTATATATAAAAATCACATTTTCTGATTACCTCCTTTCCAAGACATCCATAAGACATGATTTATACATCCCTATAAAATGAGATGATTTTGTTAGCTAGTCCATAATCACCTAAATTATATCACATCCTTCTCGAGAATAATGTAACATACTGACTAAATCCATCAATATTTCCTACCATTTCCACTTGGGAAAATATAAGGGTTGCAACAAACTTCTAAGAACACAATATTGTGATTTCACATGCTAAAAAACCTAACACTTCACCACAAAATCTACCACCAACTATTTCGTCAACATCCAACAAATATGTATCCTCATTATAAGATAAATCTTGGTCATTTTTAGATGTATCACTAAATCTTAGATTTTAAATACCTAGATAACTACCTCATGCATTTCTAGAGAAATTTACAACCACCCATAGAACAACATTTGGTTTTGACCATCCTCCATCCTACTCTCCTGAACATCACCATGGATAACACTATTACAAATCTCCTCCACCTCTTAGAGTCCAAACCAAGAATTCCCCAACTTTTATATCAAGGATGACTTCATATTCATCCCATAATGGAAACTGCATCCATTAATATTATCCACATCAAGATGTATCACTTCAAGATCTTACACCCATTTCCAAAAATCTATAGACTCCCAAGCCACATTTCATTTGAACTTCTAACTTAGAACATCACCAAAAAATGTTACCCTTTATTTGGGTGTAGAAGATCTTAGAATCATAATCGTTGAAAAAATATATCCACTGTCTTGGAATAGATTCAAATATAGTGGATAGAAGACATATTTTATTCTCTTATGGTCCATGAAAACCATAACGTGCTTTCCAATGAGGTAATGATTCTAAAACTTCACTGAAAACACAAATAATTGCAACTCTAGATCATGGATGGAATATTTAAACTCATGATGACATAACCGATTAAACCCATAAGATATCACTAGTATCTGCTGCATCATGGTGCACCCCAAACCTATATGATAATAATCACAAACAACCTCAATCATCACCCCTTCCTCTAGAAGATGAAGCACTGAAGCACTGAAGCACTGATAAAATTATCTTTTATGTAACCAAACACCTCTTTGAACTGATCAGTCTATATAAAATCCACATCCTTCCAAGTCAATGATTTTAAATAGTCTATGAGATAAATAAGACACAAAGACCCGATAATATACTATAATAACCAAGAAAATACTATCCTTTTCAATGTTCTTGGGTGCTTCCCAAGAAAAAAATCCCTCAATATTTGATGGGTCCTTATCCACACCCTACCAAGACACCACATATCCATGAAAATGAACCTCTCATATTCAAAAAATTTATATACATAGCCTTCCACAGATATTATAGTGTTGAAGGACCTACGAAACATCTTTTTGATTGTAAAAATATAAACTCTAGTAACCCATATCCCGTGTTTACATTATAGAATTGGTATAAGACAAAAAGGTTCTAATCCCAAATGACAAATGAATTTAATAGTATTAAGGAACCAAATTTATACATGATTCCCATACTATATTGGAAATATAAAATACATACAATAACAACATTATCTTATCCTTTGTATTATTCACAATATCCTTATTCATATCCTAGGGAAAATAAAATCAATAAATGGTGACCTCATATACTCAATAAGAGTTATTTATAACATAAGTTATCATAAATCTACAAAACATAATCAATATGGAATGGTAAATTAATAAATACACATGCCATTTATCCATTAACTTAAGAACGAAATTTATCCATAGATAATTGAGAGATATAATATTTTCAATATTTTTAATATGTCTTTCAATGATTTAATCCCAGAAAATTATTAAATTTTATGTGATTTTCATTAATTTAGTATATTTGGTGAATTTTTTTCTTAATTGCGAAAATTGCTTAATTCTGTAAAATTGAAATTTTAAGGGAGATTCTGTTTTTTAGAAATAAATTTTACAATGAAGATCCAATTTAAATGATTCCTTTTTAGGATTCCTTTGTTCGTGGGATTCAAATTTTTATTATTGGCCCATATCCAGTTAAAAACACAATAACCTATAAAAATTAATCAAATGGAGAAATTTATTCTGGCTGGTAGAATGGAAAATAACTCATTAGATGAGGTATATCTTAGTATAAAAACATTAAAATGATATCATTCAATATTAGTTTTATTTAAAACATTTTTTTTAATGTTCACATTAAATTTCATGAAAAAAGGATCCCATTAAGGCATCCTTTGAGTGAGTAAAAGTGGAGTAGGTAGAACAGTTTTTGGAAGCCATAAAACATCATGTCCATTATTTTGGACATATCTTTCTTTAAACTTGTCCAGAATCATTAAAATCTAGAGGGTAGATAGAAAAATAAATTAAATTGATTTTAAGAAGATACTATGACCTATTTCTTCCACCTACTGATAGATTTTGGAGGAACAATTTCTATGTTCTTTATTTTATGTCTTTTATTCTTCATAGTTTTGTAATAAATTCTACATCCACATTATTCAAAATTACATTTACCATGGTGAGGTAAACTTAAGTGTTATTCAGTTTGGAGAGGTTTTATCTTTTTTAATTCTTGAGTTCTTGGACATAATGTTTTAAGATCATTTTCTCTCTTTTACAAAATCAGTTTCAATTTCTTAAAACAATTTGTATTATCATGAACGACTGTATTTGATTTTAGATTCTATTATTTTTATTGTTTGGTTAAATTATAAATATATCCCTCCACTAGTTTATGGTCTATATATGGTGGAATAGATCGGGGTTTAGTGGTTAAGTACTCTATGATCACTGGTATGTGTGTCAGGAGTAGTGAACATTCTTGATTGTTTGGGATAAACAAGACCCGAATGGTAATTGCCCAAGTCAATTGGGGGTATCTGCTATAACTATATTTCACATTGGAATGGGAGTAAACCAATAAGATAATTTAGTATGTTTTATTATCCACATTATTATTTGATGAAGGGAGTGGGAAGAAGAGATTGTGGATTCTCACTTTTATCGATTTTGTAGAAGAGAATTGGATAAGTCGAACCATGATAGAATTACAATTAGAAAAAAGCCCTAACCTGATCACCATATCATATAATAGTTTTCAATCACTTATTTTACCAATTTCATCTTCATATTTTTATTAATTATTTTCCTTATTTTTCATTTCTTTAATGTCTTTTCAAAATCAAACAATTTCAAATAAAAACTTCACTCATTTCTTAAATTTTAAGGTGATAACTTAATTGTTAAGTGATCCTCTCTAGAGATAACCTATGTTGATTAATTTACTTCATTTTAACTTAGTAAATAATTATTTTTTCAACATACCATGATTTTGATGTGTTAAAACTTATCACCTTTGATGGGAGGTAGTGTCAACATTTTTCCCTTATATTGCATGATTAGAAGTAAAAACCTTGACCCTTCCCCCATATATCCTAAAATTGAAATAACCTTATTGAATATACTTATAAAACTTAATTTTAAATATCAATTTGATTAAATTTATCTTGAGGACTCATGTGAAACTTCAAGTGTTCACTCTGAGCCTGTCATCATGGATAAAAATCAAAACAAAAAACTTAGAGACCTTTATGCACCACAATTACTTAATCAAAATAATCTAAATTCCATTATAGTGTTGCAAAATGATTTTGATATGAATCCTAACATGATTCCATTTCTCTCAAAATTTCCTGCCATGGTAGGTGAATACCCAAAAAACATATAAAATAGTTTATGCATGTCTTCTCTTCTTTCTGACCTCGAGGAGTAGACGAGGAGTAGGTAAAGTGGAAGGAATTTCTATTTTTGTTGGAAGGAGAATCCAAATAATGGTTGTATGGCATAAAACAGAGAGATGTGAATGTTTGGAATGACTTGAAATGATTCATCATGAAATTATTCTTCTCCACCTCTAGGATCATAGCCATCAGAAAGGAAATCTATGTCACCAGACAGTCATCTAGAGAAACTATTGAAGAGTACTGGGAGAGATTTAAGAAGCTATGTGCCAGCTTCCCACATCAGGAAATTGATGATCATAAATTTCTTGTCTTTTTTATCAAGGCTTACTAGACAATGATATTAACCTTATGTATGCATTATTTGGAGGCACACAGATTAACAAGTCACCAGAAGAAGCCAAGGGCTTGGTTGAAAAAATATCTCAAAACTCACAACAATTTGGTACAATAGGTAATGGCATAAGTGGTATTCATGAGGTAATAACTTCTCATACATCACCAATATTATAAACTAAGATTTAAGATCTATCTAGTTTTGTGATACATATGGCCTTGAAATAAGGGGGTGACCAACACGCACTGGCTAAGGTATACACTATATGCTCATCACCTAATCATTTCACTGACCCCTGTGCTAAAAGACAGGGAATGGAAAGTTGTGAAGTAGTCTTTTAGTTGAGGAAGTTTTAGATAAATCATGTATGGAGAGAGCCTAACCAAGTCCAATATGGATTTGTAAATCATCATAATCAATCTAGACCCCCATACCAAAATCTGTTCCAAAACCAACCCCCATTTCAGAATCAATTTCAGAACCGACCACCATTTAGACAAATGAACTCTTATAACCAGACTTCTTACCAAAAAACCACCCACTTTATAGGGACCTTATGAGTAGATATCCACTAGTTCACAACCTCCAATTCAAAATAATAGTAGAAATATGATATTGAGGGGTTGGAAGACACCTTATAAGATTTTTACAACAAGTTTGAAAGTCTCATGGACATCCTAACCAAAAAACACAGGAAAAATACCTTCCCAAGAAATCCCAAACCCAAAATATAATTTTACAATGATAACAAAAATAAGTGGAAAATAACTCTCACCACCATCATCTGATGAATCTGAAATAATACCACTTGATTTGAGGGAAAATGAAGTCATATATTTTGAAAATTCTATGAAATCGCACCGTGAATAAGAGAATAAATAGAAGGAGTATAAGGAAAGGACTAGGAAGAAGAGAAAATAAACACCATTGAAAAGGAGAAAAAGAAATAATAAAGGCTTACACCCACCATTTCCATTAAGGATGATTGAATCCAAGAGGTAGAAAGAATAATCGCTTCAGAAAGGAATTCTGGAAACCTTTTAGAAATTTAAAATCAATATCCCCCTACTTGAATCACCCAAACAAATTCCAAAGTATTTTAAATTTTTAAAGTATCTTTTCACCAATAAGAGGATATATTAAGGGAATGGAAGTATCCCCTTGGAAAGAAGTGTCTCTTCCCTTATCACACTAGAGTTTCCAAATGAATTTCAAGATCTAGGTATGTTTTCCATGCCCTATTAGTTATTTAAATTTCTCTAATTATTTATGCGATATAGGTGATTCAATTAATGTATTTCCTCACTCAATATACACTTTTTTTGTAGATGGGAAACATTAATTCTAAAACAGTGGTGGTCGAACTTGCAAAAAAATCCATAATTTTTTTAGCAGGAGTTCTGGAGGATATCCTTGTGAAATTCAAAGATCTCTTATTCCCACGTGACTTCTATGTGATTAATATGGAAGAAGACAGGATTCTATCCCACTCACCCATAATTTTTGGTATTCCCTTAATAAATATGGCCAAAACCATCATTAATGTCCATGGAGTGACACTCACCTTGGAGTTTGGAAATAGCATTGTCCACATAAATATTTTTGAATCCATGAGGAACCCATAAGACGATCACTCCCTCTTTTCATTATCCTGTGATGTTGGTATTGAACCCATTGAAGAGTCATGTATGTTCCATGAATTCTTATCCATATGAGAGACTTTTTCAATTGAAAATATCACCAAACATGTGGATTCCCACACTGTTAGAGATTCTGATATCATTTGGGAGGAAAATGTAAAATCTAATTTCATGGATGATTTTTGAATCGATGAAGATGATGATATGATTTCTTGTGTGTAGGATGTCCAACCTTTCAAAGTGGGGAAGCTCAAATTAATTTCTTCCCTTGATCATCCACTGATTTGGAATTAAAACCACTCCCCACTGATTTAAAATATGCTTACCTTATAGAGGGAGAGAAATTACAAGTGATAATTTCTAATAATTTGTCAGAAACCCAAGAAAAATATTTGATTGAGAATTTGAGAGATATTTTCCATGCAGTATGGTGTATATTACGTGATATACCAGGAATCAACACAAAAATACACTCATATATAATTCTTCTTGAGGGAGATTCGAAACCTATCAGACAACCCCAAAGGAGGATTAATCCAAACCTAATAGAGGTTTTTAAGAAGGATATTGAGAAAATATTGGAAAATAGGACCACATATCCCATCTCATATTCATAATGGATTATACCCATTAATTTTGTTCCCAAAAAATTGGCCTAATAATTGTGAGGAATGATAAGAATGAATTAAACCCAATAATAATTCAGAGTAGTTAGAGAGTGTGCATATATTTTAGGAAGTTAAATAAGGTCACTCAAAAAGATCATTTTCATATCCCCTTTATTGACTAGATGTTAGAGAGAATGTTATGGAGAACACAATATTGCTATTTGGTTGGATTTTTAGGTTATTTACAGGTACCTATTTCTACCGAGGATCAAGATAAGACTACATTTACTTGTCCCTTTTACACTTTTTCATAAAAAAGTATTCCATTTAGATTGTGCAATTCTCCAGGTTCATTTTGGAGGTATATGTTATTTATTTGTTTCTGATCGTATTGATGACTTATTAGAGGATTTATTGGATTATTTCAAAGTTTTTTCAAATTCTTTTGATCATTGTTTGAAAATTATGGAAAAAGTTTTGAAAATTTTCATTGAAAAGAATCTTGTTTTGAATTTTGAAAAGTTCCATTTCATGGTTGAGAGAGGAATTGTACTTGGGCATGTCATTTAAAAAAAGGGAATAGAATTTGATAAATATAAAATTTAAGTCAAAATGTATTTTCCTTACCCACTTGTGTGAAGTATATTAGATCAATTTTAGGACATGTAGGATTCTACAGGAGGCTTATCAAATATTTCCATAATATTTATCTCCCTCTCCATAGATTAATTTTGAAAGATGCTAATTTTGATTTCAATGGTGCATGCAGGTAATCCTTTATTGATTTGACAAATATATTTATGACACCACCAGTGATACATTCACCAAATTGGGAAGAACCAATCGAGCAACATTGTGATTCTTATAACCAAGAAATTGGTGAAATACTTTCTTAGAAAATTGAGTGCATGTCACAAGTCATTTACTATGACTCAAGATCCTTAAATTTATCCCAATTAAACTATAAAACCATATAAAAATAGTTTTTAGAAGTTATCTTTTTCTTTATAAGGATTTAGATCATATCTTCTTGGAACTAAAGTCAACGTGTTTTATGATCATGCAACTATTAGGTACTTAATGAAGAAGTATAAATATAAAATGAGTCTAGTGAAATAGATGTTAGCACTATACGAGTTAAAAGTATAAATCAATGATAAGAATGGATATGGGAACAAAGTTTCTGATCACTTAATTAGACTAGCCAACACCATTGAAGCTGAAATTCCAGAAAGATAACCACTAAATGACCACCTTTCAGGAGAGAATTTTTACATGATTAAAGTAGAAATTCCTTGGTATGCTGATATGGTCAATTATATGGTATCATATCAGGTCCCATCTCATTTAAATTCCCACAAAATTAAAAATATGAAATCTAGATCTAGATATTACATCTATGATGATCTATTTATTTGGATGATTTGTAATGACCATGTGATTAGAATATGTTTTATTGAAATTGAAATTGATTCATTGTTTATGTTTTTTCACACTTTATCTTGTGGAGTCCACTTTGGACCTTATAGGATATTAAGGAATGTCTTAGAATCTAGACTTTATTGGACCACTCTTTTTAAAGATTGTCAGGAATATTTCAAATGGTGTGGAAAATATAAGTATTCTAGAAATATTTCAAGGAGATAAGAAATACCTCCAAAGCCCTTGAATATTTAGGAAATTTTTGAGGTTTTGGGGATACATTTTATGGTACTTTTCCCAAAGTCATCTGGAAATTATAATATCATTCTTGTAGTTGATTATTTTTCAAAATGGGTGGAAGTAAATCCACCACGACTAATGAGGCTAATGTTGTTTGTGATTTTGTAAGTGCTAACATATTATGTAGGTTTGCAGTTCCCATAGACATCATTAGTGATCAAGGGAATCATGTAATATGAGAATGGTGGATTTTCTGAAGAAGTATGGTGTTCATTATAAAACAACAAATCCTTATCATCTATATAATAACAATCAATCTAAAGTATCCAAAAAATAAATCAACTCAATTTTGGAATAGACTGTTAATCCAAATAGGAAAGATTAGATCCAAAGGTTGGAAGATACATTATGAAATTATAGGATAAGCCTCCAAACCATGATTGTAATGAGTCCATAAAGGTTGATTTATGGGAAAAGTTTTCATCTTCTCATGGAATTAGAGCATAAGGTATATTGGGCTATGAGAAAGTTGAATTTTGATCTTGAATGTGCTTAAAAAGAGATAAGTTTGAAGTTTCAAAAGATAGAAAAAATTAGAAGGGAATCTTTTTAAAATTTCATGATTTATAAAGAAAGAACAAGAGTGGATCATGAAAATCTTATCCAAACTAAATAATTATATCCCAGAGACACAATGTTGTTATTAAACTCAAGACTCAATCTAATGCTAGGTAAACTTCATTTTAGGTGGGATGGTCCATTCATTGTTACTCATGTATATCCTTTTGGTGTTGTGAAGATGTGAAATATGGATTGCGTGATCCATTCACTGTTAATGGACATAGGATGAATAAATTCCATGGGACTATTCCATCAGATCCAGTGGATGAGATCACACTCCTATAACATTTTTATCAACAAAATCCACTAGGTCGTACCTCTCCTTTACACTTGCTTGATTTCAGTGATTCACTTTTCAAATCTTATTACTTGTGAAATATATTTGAATGCATTGTGGAAGGTACATTATTTATGTTTGGGGGAGGGAAACTTTGTATTTTAGGATTTTTATTTGTTGTTTATTTCCCTATTTGCAAAAAATAACTGTGTGTTTTTCAAATTTTGTGTGTTTATTTTTTATTTTTTGTGTGTTTTTTAAAATTTTGAGTAGAAATGATTAACTTTAACATTTTTTAAACCCATGAACATGAGTGAATCAATTTATTCTATGAAACTAATCTTAAATGAATGATGGAAATGATTTTTTTCAAGTTCAAATATTTAGGAATTTCATGAAAAGTAATCCATTTTTTAAATCCCATGCCACATCTCACTATCTATATATTTGAAATAACTTTCCTGTGTGGCTTCTAAACCATGTTTTCCATATTCTTAAGAGAGACAAATCATGATTTATTTAACCATAATTTTATTTATTCATATCAAAACTTGATGGTTTGAGGTACTTTTAAAAAAAATGATTGAATCATTTCTTTGTTTTCAAATCCCCATTTTCAAAATAATCATTTTTATAATAGAATACCTTCCACATTTAATCCATGTATCCCTTATAAGACATGAATATCATATTGTGTTTTCCACATTACAAGACAATTTTCACTATCCAACCTACTATTTAAGTGAAATTCCATAATGTTGTTGAAATTAAGTGTGGGGGAAGATATCTTGTATTATGATACCTCATTTGGTGATACTTTGGGAGGAAAATAAAATTATTAATAGATGTGTTTAATATTGAAAGAATGAATTATTTTGGAAGATGTTCCTTATCTGGATCATTCATGATAAGATAAGTTGTGCCTTTATAGAGCTTCTAGTGAAGAAAGAAAGTTGTCCCAATATGGATATTTCAAGAAAAATTATTTTTTACAATTTTGATAGTTTTTATTCCATGATGATGTTGGAGATGAATTACGATTAAGGAGAATGAGAAGGATAACATACTTGAGTGAAAATTAGAATCTTGTAATTTTTCTTTAAAAAGATCCAATCCCACCTAATTCAGCCTAAAATTGTTTCACATCAAAATCCCACCAACCAAAATACATAGAAAAAACCTTAAAATTATTCATGATAAACACATGTCCTTGACTCACATCTGGTGGAGATGTTGGAATTTATCAATACAATGGTAACCCTTGTATGAGTTTGGATGAAAAAGATATTTTTGGAAACTTGAATTTATGTGATGAGTGAAAATGAAAGCTAGGTAAGTGTCTTGTGTTCATGGGAGGAGAAATGAAGATGATATATAATAAATGGTATGAATTGAGAACATGGAATAATTATTTTGGAGGAGGCATGGTATCTATTGTTTATTTTTGTCAAATTGGTGGGTCTCATGGGTATGTATTTTTAATTTTCATTGATTTGGTTTTGTTGCGGACTTGTCCAGGATTCCATGTGCCAAGTATGGGGGAATTGATAGAGTTAATATTTTCATTATTTTTAATGTGTGTTTCAATTATTTAATCCCTTAAAATTATTAAATTTGAGGTTATTGTCATTAATTTATGATTTTTGGTGAATTTTGGGATTATTTGTGAAAATTACTTAATTAAATAAAATTGAAATTTTAATGGAGATTCTATTTTTCAGGAATAACATAAAAATTAATTATCCTTTTTAATTTGTTATTTTTTAGGATTACTTTTTTGATGGGTTTCAACTTTTTATTATTGGCGGATATACAATTTGAAACATAATGACCCAAAAAATTAATCAAATGGGGAAATTTATTCTGGCTAGTAGAATAGACCCTAACTCATTAAATAAGGAATATATAAAGATAACAACCATTACATGAGATGATTATTACTAGTTTAGACATATAAATTTTGGTTTCAATTCAAATTAAATTTTAAGAATAAAGAATCTCATCAAGGCACACATTGAGCTAGTCAAAGTGGAGTACGTGGAACATTTTTTGGCAGCCAGAAAACGTTATGTACATTATTGCTTCCATATATTACTTTCAAACTTTCCAAAATATTTTTAATTTGTATGGTAGATAGAAAAATACATTAGGAACATATTTTAAGGAGATACCCTGGAATTTTTTGGCCATCTGGCGAGTAGATTAGAGTCAAACTTCTGGCGGACAGATTCTGGAGAAGCAAGTTTTCTATTTTTGTTTTCTATCTTTTTATCTTCTTAGTTTTGTAATTAATTATTCTTACCCCTTATTCAAAATTACCCTTAAAATTTTTTGGAAAAATTATGTGTGATTGGGTAAGGAGATTTTTTCCCTTTTTCAATTCTTGAGTTCTTGCACTTAATGTTTCAAGATCCCTTCCTCTCTTCTGAAAAATCAGTTTCAATTTATTATAATGATTATTATTATCATGTATGATTGTATTTGATATTATATTATTTTGTTTTTATTGTTTGGTTCAATGATCAATATCTCCCTACACTAGGTTATGGTTTATATATGGTGTAATAGATTAAGGCTTAATGGTTAAGTACTCAGTGATCGCCGGTATGTGTGTGAGGAGTAGTGAACATTTTTGATTGTTTGGGATAAACAAGACCCTATTGGGAATTGCCTAAGATAATTTGGGTTATTATATATAACTCGATTTCACATTAGAAGTATATTATACCAATATGATATTTTGGTAAGGTTTATTCTCCCCATTATTATTTGACCAAGGGAGTGAGAAGAAGCGATTTTGGATTCTCACTTTTATCGACATAGCATAAGAGAATTGAATAAGTTAAACTATGATAGAATTACAATTGGAAAACTGACCATGTCCTGATCACAATATCCTATAATTGTTTTCGTTCACATTTTTTTATCAATTTCATCTTAATATATATTTTTAATTATTTTTCTTTGTTTCATTTCTTTACTGTCTTTTCAAAATCATACAATTTCAAAAACCACTACACATTTTTCTCTAATTTTAAGGTGATAGTTTAATTGTTGTGAACTCCTCTTTAGAGAAAAACCAGGTTAATGAATTTATTTAATTTTTAAATTAGTAAATAATTGTTTTTTCTACACCCCACGGAAGACATGTGTCAATAATATCAAATGAAATAATCTCATGGATAATAATAACTGAATTATCAATGATGTAAATTTATACCGTTGGGCATCCTGATCTTAGAAATATTGATATCTCTACCTTCATGTCCTTGCACTGGTATAATTTAAACAGTGGTTATACAGATACCAAAAAAAATTCAAGAAATCTATCAAACTAGTTTCTCATATGAGACTTGTTGATGCATCGAGGGGAAGTATAATTTCGGTTCCCAACCATCATTTCATTTTAAATTCATTCATCATATATGGAATGATGAATTAAATTTATACACAATATGAATTATAAATAAATTTCCATATTGAATAAATTATACATAATATAAATATTTCCCCATTTAATCTAATACCATTCAAATTAAAAAAATATATATAGATATGGTATATAATTTAGGAAACAATCATATCCATGATAAAAATAATAAGGATATTTAATTGAAATTTAATTTTCAATGATCAAAGGAAAGTTAATGTTTGAAGATAATTTTTGTTGAAAAAATTATTAATAAAAGATAATAGATGACCAAATATTTATCGGAAATATATATTTTGTAATAAAATCATGTCTTTATGATAAATAAATAAAATCGATGTGAATTATTAAAATAATATTTCATTAAATTGTTTTCTCTATAAGAACATTTAAAACTCATAGAATAAGATAAAGGTCATAGAATGGGTATGTTTGTAGAAAATTACATTAACACTATATATATTAGAAAGAAAAAAATTCCCTTTTTTACATTTTATGAATATACTTTAAAATGAATCATTTTTGGAAAAAATCACAAATATTCCTTTAAAACCATATAAATAGTCCCTGATAACTAAAAATTTCATTAATAAATAATTTTATTAATAAAAATGACTTTGTTGATTTTTTAAAAAAAATATGAACATGGGATAAAAAATATACCCAAACAAAAAGGGAAATAATAATGCATTTTCATTTAATCATTTATTTTCATTATTCAAGTGCTAAAGAGAAGAAAGGTTGGAAGAAAATATAGAGAATCCACAAATATCTAAAGTATAAGAAATTAAATGATGTTTACGAAGGTTATATTATAATATCTATTCAAATAAAATAAGATCAATCCCATAAATGATATTGTAAAAAAAATTATTATATCTTTGGTATCCTTCAAATTTGAACACCTTAAAAGAGTAATATTTAATTGAAACCCTAATCATCATGAATAAATTTATATTTATATTAAATATTTAAAAGGGGAAAAATATATATCAAATAAATTTAAATTGGTAAATAAAAAAAATATTAATGGGGTTGGAAATTGAGATGAAATCACTTACCTTAGGTTCGACTCATCACATACTTTCTTTATATTCATCTTCTTCAGACATCCTCTTTAGGTTTATACCTAGAACCTTCCTATGATATTTTTTTGATAAAAACATGGACTCTAGGTCATCAGGATGGATGCATGGAAGGTATTTGGATAGATATTTTATGATCCAAAAGTCTATTGAAGTGTGGAGAGGAGAGAAGAGGGGGTGTCCTTTTATGAGTGTGGGAGAGGACACACTTTTTATTTTTAAAAATAATAAAATATTTTACTGTCTTAATCATAAAAAATTGATCCAAAATGTACCAATTATTAATATTAGATTATATAGGGTAAAAATATTGGAATCTAATAGAAAATATACATGTTTTAACTCATGTTAACCCTTATGTCATTAGTTTAACCCCCGGTAAATTGATTTTAATATTAAATATGGTAACATATTTTTAAGGTTTTTTACAATTCATTATGAAAAAAATAAATTGACCTTATCACCTAATATTAATTATGATAATTAAAAGTATGGATTATATTTTATCAAATTAAATTCATATATTTTGAATAATTTAATTTGAAATTAAACCCAAAAAATGTAATGGAAAACTGTTTTTCAGAAAAAATGACTTGTTAAGTTTAAAAATTATTTTATACTAAATTCAAGAATAAAATTCATTATAAAGACCATAATTGGATTATTAGTAATATAATTGAAATTTTTTCCTTTTAAAACAATTAAAAAGAAAATTTAACTATGTATATTCTTAAAATATAAAGATAGTTTTCGATAAAAATTAGTATTTTTCACTATTCATTAAAAAATCAATTTTTTTTTAGAAAAATCCCAAAAATTCATTCTAAGATAATTTTTCTTGATGAATTAAATAATTAAGTTCATTTTATTAAACTCAATTTATATAATATTTAAATAATTATTTTAAATAAAATCACATAATGCATGAAAATCCAATTTGGTTATAAATAAATGTTTTTCCTTTTGATTGAAAAATTACCTAATATAATTATAATTTAGTAAAAATATAAATAATGAATATTAATAATACATGAAAATTATTTATTCCAGAATTTACAATTTTATTACATTATTCCCTCTTACAAAAATTTCACACACAATTTTTTAATGGATAATATTTTTTTAAAAGTGGTGGTTTTTCTTCATAAAATCCTCAGGTTCCCACATTTTTATTTCATATTATGTGTTATCCAAAGTACATTTACAACTAAAAGTATTATATTACAAAATATATTCTTCCTTGTACAGATAATCTGGATATTCTATTTTCAGTATGATATATTAGGTTCCTATTCTATTTCTTCATAAGTGATCACATGTGTTGGATTTGACATATACATCATTAACAATTAAATCTGAAACACATAAGAAACTTTAGAGAATCTTAGTGGCATTTAAAATTAATAATAATCATATAAAATTAGTTCTATAATTTCAAAATCTTTGTTTTACCTATAGATCATGTTTTTCCCTTCATACTAAACCTTAGAACTCCTTTCTATGGAGTTACTTTTAAGAAAATGTGGTCACCAACTTGAAATTCACAATTTTTTCATTCGGTTATAATCATAACTCTTTTCCCTACTTTGAAATGACATAATATGAGTCTGAATAGTATGTTAATTTTTTTCTCCTTAAAAATTTCTAGTCCTATAATATTCCTTTCATCAACTTCAACCCAACAAGTTGGTGTGTGACATCTATTTCCATGAATTGCTTCATACAGTGTCATTTTAATACTTTAATAGAAGTTATTATTATAGGAAAACTCCAAAAAAGTTTAATACTGATCCCACATACCTTTAAAGTAATGTGATTATGAAATAAACATGTATTGCAATTTTTTAATTGTCCTATGGGATTAACTATTAGTTTGACTATAATAGGGGGAGCTTAAATGAAGATTAGTATCAAGATCCTTCTAATTTTTTTTAATAATTTGGATGTAAAACATGGATCATGACCATACACAATTGAAATAGGTCCACTATTAATTATTAAAATTTCATTAATATTGTTTGTACAAGGAACTCATGAGTTAATTTTTTTTTCTTGTAGTGAGAAAATGTGTCTATTTTGTATGGCGACCAATAATAACCCAAATTGCATCATTAATTTTTTGGGTCATGGAAATCTAATTAAAAATTCCATAGTAATGTCTTCCCATTTCTTCATTGAAATTGGTAGAGGTTGCATGACTCATTTAAAATACTTTGTCTCATCATTTATCTATTAACAAACCATATATGCTAGTACATAATTATAAATTTCTATCTTCATGTTATCCCACCAAAAAGGTTCCTTCAGAACCCTATATATATTGGTGCTACCATGGTTTATAGGGAAATTCAATATATGAGAATCATTTAATAATTCCATTTTTAAGTTAGGTACATATTTAATACAAAGCCTCTTTCCATGTTTCAGAATTACATTATCATATACGAAGTCTTCCAATTTCTCATCATACGTGGCTTTAATTTTATTTTGGAAGTTCTCATCATTAGACTAAGAAATATTTATATTTTCTAATAAAGATGGTTTATCAATCATTTGGAAAAGGAGTGATGTTTCCTCTTCCTCAATAATTCCCAGATCCATATTTACTAAATTGAAGAACATGGGATTATTTTTAATCCTCATTATAGATATAATTCCATGATCTTTACTACTTAATGCATCTACCACCTTATTTTCCTTCCCTGGGTGGTTGTGTATTGAGAAATAATAGTCCTTGAGTAGCTAATGCTATTGTATTTGCCGAATGTTAAGCTATTTATTTTAAAAGATTTATTTTAGACTCTTATGGTCTGTGTATATCACTCATTTTTCAACATAGATACAATTTCTCAAAATTTTCTATAATATCTGATGTTTTTTAAAAGAATACAATGTTCGATAGCATATAGAACATACACCACTGAGTTTAAAAAACAATGAAATTTATTTAAATATGATTGTTGTAACATAGAAATTGAATTGGATTATATAAATAAGAATAACCATATTAATAAATACATGTGAATTTCATATTCAATAAAAAATTATTCTTACAAAATAAACACTCACTTTTTTAGTAAAGTCATTTTATTCTTCAAAAATCTGTTTTCTTCCAAATCGAATTTTTACTACATTCTCTGAAAAAATAAGTATAATTAAATTTTTAAATTTTTTTAAATTAATTTAATAAAATTAACAAAAAAATTTAAACCAGTTTATAATAAATTAGCATATGGTGGTTTTTTGGTATTTTTCAAAAAATATTGATTTTCAAGAGAATAATGAAAAATGCTACTTGTTATTGAAAACTTTTTTTTTCAATAATTTAAAGTGTTAAATTTTATTTTAAAATGTTTTCAAATTAAAATAAGTTATATTATAATCTTAATAATTTAATTAATTTCTCGGAATTGTCTTCATGGTTAAATTTTTTATAAAAACATTTCTACACATAAAAATGCATATTTCTAAAAAACTTTTTTCTTTTCATTTTTCTGATTTAATTTCTAATTTTTTTCATCTACTTCTATGTTTTTAATTTTTATAAATGGATTAAATATTTTTATTTATTAGTTCCAAATATAATAAATTTGACCCTTTTATTTTTCTACAATATGAATATTAACTTTAGTAATTTTTGTTATTATGGTAAATGGTAAATCATGTAATAAAAGTTAAAAATAAAGTGATAATGACTATAAAATGACCCTAAAACATTATTTATTTTTAATTTAGGAGTCAATTTATTCTGTAATCATTTATTTATATGGAGTTTTACGGCCTTTTGGATGATATTATGACTCTTAAAATATTTTATTTCATGAAAAGTAAAACATGTCAAACTATTGTTTTTTATAACAATAATATATTTAATATGGTATTTTCCAGAGGATATATTTGACTATAGATATTTTTCTTAAATAAAATATATTTTTATTCATAATTATAATTTATTTTTAATTTTTAGTGAATAAAAAATAACCATAAATGCTTTTACAACACAAATGTAGTAATAATTGAATTTTTGAAAATATCAAATAAATGATATTAAAAATATTAAAAGTAATATAATTTGATATAAATAATTTGATCCAAGAATTTTATATATTACCATGAAAGTTTTGGGGTATAATAATTTATTGGTATTTATTTATAGGTTTTATTGATATTACTAAATTCAATGTAAATAATAGTTCTAAAATCTCACATTATTGATATTTAATAAAAAATAATGTTTTATTAACTGATTAAAAAAATAATAAAATATAAAATTCATCCAAATTAATTAGATATTGTTAATTAAATCTACCATGGTTCACTTTTGGGTCTATTTGTATTTTATTGTATCGTTTGTGACCATTAGAGTGTAGAAAAGTTTAATAGTATGGTTACCATTAAAAGGTTTAACAGGAGGTTAAAACAAAAAGATAAGGGTAAAACAACCACCTAAACATGTAAAACTTTTATTAGAAAATATTATTACATCACATACACATAATAAATTCTGAATAAAGTATTTTGGAACCATTTTCACATAATAATTAATTTATATTAATTGAATATTTTATGAAATTCTAAAGATTCCCCTCACCTCAATTCTAAAAGGAAACCTCATTCCTCAACTATTTACATCATTATGAGAGATATATCTCCACCAAAACCTATACATTAATCTTATAAACATACTTATTGAATTTATATAGGTTTTGGTTCTTCCAAAATACCAAACCTATATCCCTTAATAAGATTTCTAATGAAATCCCATCGAAGAAAATTTAATCATCTTTATCAACTCTTTCAAGTTTATTTATTATTATAATTACCCATGATGTTTTATTTCCCTGATAAATTAATAAATAAACTCTCAAATTTATACTTATATGTTATCATGATTATTTTTAAACCATAATCCACTTTTTATCCATCATATGAAAAATGAAAGCACCGTACGTGCATATGTACGACTTTCCATCTCTACACAATAGTGTTATTTTTTCGTCACGATATTATTTTAATGGTTATAATGATAGAAATAATGGATATATATGATAATTATGACATGATATTGATTCTATAAAATTAATACATGATTAACTTTCTTACCCTTTCAATCATTTAGAGATGATATCATCGCTTGTGTATACGTGTGACTTATCGTCTCCACAAAGTGATGCCACTAATTTTCTATGACTGCCTTTCAAGAATAATTATAAAAATGTATCTAACAGATAAATATAATATAATTATAGAGATTATGGAACTATATACTATTCACTAGATTCAAAATTTACATGACAAAACATGAATGGTAAAATGAAGCAATTAACACACAAAACAAGGGTAATAATGAAATATTATTAACAAACAAGTGATAAACTTATATGAGTGGATCATATATGATATTATAAATTTTAATATGGTTTTATTATAAAATAATAACATTTTTAAATTCATTATATAAGAGGTTAAATCACATTCAACTAAAGGGAAGCATGAGGTAAGGGATTTCATCTCAATATCCACTCTATTAAGACATATTTGGTAATATGTAGTAGTTTATTATTTTTATTGTGTATATATTGCCACATTGAGGTATTTAAAATTAATATTTAAATATTAATTATCATTAAAATTTATTTAATTTATACTATTTTAAATATTTTCTATATTTTCATTTAAATTTTCATGTCCTTGGAACTTGAATAACACAACGAAATGTTTAAAATGAAAACTGATCTTATTACTCTTTTGATCAAATATATTTTTCTCATATCCATATGTTCTATAAATTTTTTTTGATAACATTATTACAATTATAAAATGATTTATTAATAAAAAAATTTAACCTTGTTTTACTTTTTACAAAATGGTTTGAAAGGAATATTTTTATCATTTTCCAAATGAGGTCCTTTGTGACTTTTCTGAAAAAAGTATAGGAATGTTTTTTAACTTTTATAACATGATCGGATTATACCACCATCATGAATGATATTTTATTTTATTATTCCATTACAATTTTAAATGTTTATTTTCAATGATTTTTTTACCTTATATTTGTAACATTTTTTAAAATAATTTATTTCAAAAATGGAATGGTTATTTTTCTTAGGAATGATTTAATGATATTTTAATGTCATATATATTAATCAATGAAAAAAACATTTACTTTACTTATTCACCACTAGGTATATGTTTTAATTAAACCATCCTTTAATACATTCACATACCTATGATCATTGTATATTACATTTCTCTTAAATAGCATATTTTTGTATCATGGATATAATTATTTCCAAAAATACATTCCATTTGACAAACAATTTTTTACTAAGGAAATTATTTGATTAAATAGGGAAAATATTGATAAATTCTTATCATTTATTCAATAATGATAGATTTTGATAATGAATATTGTTTATAAATTGAATTGATCATTCAATATTTTAGGAATGTTATAGACATGCAGTGATGGGTGGGACCTAGTTATAGATACCCCCTTGATGCATAAACATGTCTCATAAGAAAAATATGTTAGCAAAATAAAATGGGTCTTTACCCATACATTTAAATTACCCTGTGAAAGGTCTTTTCAATAGTGGTATCTTGATGCCTAAGATCCTGAAATCTAATATTAATATTTTTATTCATTAAAATTAAGTTATTATTTTGATATATGATATTTTAACATTGACATAATCTATGGATGAATTTCATTCTCATGTAATTGATTAAATGGAATATATTTTCAGTTATATACATTTCTATATTAATTATTTCTTATTTATATAGGATATTTTCTACAGTATTTAACTTTTATTGATCATTTTAGACCACCCTTATTATTTTTTCTTTCCCTAGGATATTAAGGTGAAATATTTGAATGAGTTGAAGGATGATGATTACATTATTTTTTTTATATTGTTTGTTTTATTACCAATGTAATAAGAGAACCATGTATGTATCGTGTTCTTTAAGACTGCTAAATTTAAATATCCTTAGCGATGTGATTCCTTGTATCTTATTAGAATTTAATAAAATAAATACTCATTCTAAGATTCAAGAGTTGGGGTCAATATTTTTGGAATCAAAGAAGGTTTAGTACAAACCTTGGGAACTTGGTTTTAAAAAAACATTACTAAAATGAGAATTATGATAATTCAATATATATTTTTTACCATTACATGGATTTTTTTGTGGTTCAACATTCATGATGATTATGAATTAACTAATTGTGTTCCATTAGTTAGTGATGAAACCTAATATAATAAACAAAATCAATACTCATGGTCAATGTAGAGATTTCACTGATAAGAAATATAGTACAGTTGGTGTTGTAGTTGAGTAGATCATGACCATATTAAGGAAAATTACTCAGGTTATGATGAGTAACCTTTATCAAATATAGAAACATGATTCCCCATGACATGACACACTTATTTTTGGTCATTTCATATGGATGAAGCCCCCCCATTTTATTTGGACTACTAATCTAGTTCTATATTATATCTGGATCACGTACCTTGAAAATCTATTCTTGGATTTGGGATTTAATGAAATGGAAAATGTTGTACTGATGAAAAATTATCTCAATGGAGATATTGATCAATGGACATCATTGATCCAGAATACTAGGGAGTAAGATCAAATATAACACCTGGAATGGATTAATTTTAAAGGAAAATAATTTTAAAAATATTTCCATCATGACAAATGAATAAAAATGAAGAGAAAGTACCTTATGTTAAATAAAAAGGAATAAGAGAGTGTTCAAGAGTATGAGGATACATTTACAAGAATATCCAAGCATGAAATAGATTAAATACGTAATTCGAAAATCAAGATTGAACATTTATTGAATGATATTAAGTTGAGTCTCTAAAGGGAATTAGAGTCTAAATTATTTTCAACATATGATAAAATATTAATATGTACCATCAAAACAGGGAAATAATTTTATATATCCTATATTCTTAAGGGAAATAAAGAAAATAAGTGGTCATTTGAACACCAATGAAAAGGGAACACATCAAAGATGGAGAAGAATATGAATAAATTTATATAATTTGGAAAATATGGAAAGAAAAATCCTAGAAAATTCTTGTAGGGAATGCGATTTTGTTATAAGTTTGGAGATAAGGTTCATCGGGCTAATTATTGGATGGGGAATAAAGAAAACCATGAAATACTATGTTTTAACTATAAAGAAATGGGGTATTATTCAGAAAAATGTATCAAGCATCAATGGAAGTTACCATAGAAGATTCTGAGGGAAGAAGTATAAGCTTATATAATAATTATTTCCAAGGTTTAATTTTCTAAGGATATAGTGAAAGGTTCTCTGATCATTGCTTAAGATTTATCCAATGCTTCATTTTATTCTGGATTTTCCAATTCTTTTGTATCTTCTATTTTTACCCTAAATATTTTATATTTTCCTAACATCACAAGTATATAATGTTTAGTCAAAAATCATAGGGAAAAATCACTAATAAAAGGATGTGCCCAGTGTTTCCCATAATGACACTTAAACATGACGTGTTTTCTAACATTATTGTAATACCTATGATTTAATTTTATATAATCCTTAGTATTGACTAGATTTGAAAATATTATTAAATAAAATTTAAAAGAGAAGGAAGTTATGATTACTGATGAAGATATGGAATTTATTATTTTTATAGTGGAGACATAATTACTTAATTAATGCCAAGACCCACTCTCAATATCTCTTCTAAATGTGATTTTAGGGGAAGAATAGAAAATACAGTCTATGGAAGAAAAAGGTAATCTCCAAATTGAGGATGTGCCAATTGTATAGGAATAAATTGATGTCTTTAGTAAGGAATTACCTGGATATCCACCAGAAAGTGATGTGTAATTTTCTATTGATTTAATCCTTAATGCGAGACCTATATTGAATAATCCCTTTAGAATGAACATTTTGGAATTAATGGAGTTAAAGAAACAACTACATGATTTGTGTGATAAGGTATTTATATTCCTTAGTGTTTCACCTTGGGGAGACCCTATTATTTTTATCAAAAAGAAAATGGATCTATGATTCTCTTCATTTATTATAGGTAAATCAATTCTATTATGATAAGGTACAAGTATCCTATAACTCTCAATGATGACTTATTTGATGTACTTCATAGAGAATAATAGTTTTCAAAGATGAAAAATCATTTTGGATATAATCATTTGTGAGAAAAGAAGGAATATATTACAAAGATAGAAATATTTATGAGGTATATACATTATGAGTTACAATAATTCCATTTATATTGACTAATTCACCCTTTTTTAAAGGGTCTAGTGAATAGAGTATTTAAGGAAGATCTTTATATTTTTTTGGTGTTTACTAATGATATGATGTTGCACTCTAAAATATATTAGGATCATAAAAATTACTATTTTATTTTTCTTAATAACCTTAGATAAAAGTAATTTTATTGGAAATTTAGAATGTGTGAATTATGGCTACATGAAGTTTCTTTTTAGGACCATATTTTCTCTAAGGATTGAATCTCAGTTGACAATATGATGAAAAAAGTAGTCCAAGAATGGGAAAACACAATAAAAAAACTAGGATACATAATTTCATTGGTTTAATAGGTTACTATTGATGATTTGTTTAAATTTTTCCCGATTATCTAACCCTTTGACCAAGATTTCATGTAAAGGGATTCAGATTATATGGATAGTGGAATGTAAATAATGTTTTGAAGAATTGAATTGGAGATTGGTCAATATCCTATTTTCAATCTAACATCATAAAATGATGGATTTCTGATATATAATGAGGTATCAAATAAGGTAATTGGATGTGTCATTATGAATAAAGTTAAATCTATTGAATATGAATCATGTAAGTTTATGATACATGAATAGAAATATCCAACCCATGATCTTGATTTGGAAGCCATACTATTTTCTTTGAAGATATGGAGACATTATGTCTGCGGTGAATGATACGATACATACATTGATCATAAGATACTGAAATATATCTTTTAATATAAATATATCATTATGAGGAAAATGTGACAGATCAAGCTATTTAATGATTATGATTTCTCAATACACTACCTCACAGGGAAGGAAAATAAGGTAGAAGATGAATTGAGCATAAAATATCACATAGTTCAAACTAAATTAAGTACATTTAGTAATCCTATGTTTATGGATTTAGTAAATATGGATATATTAATTTGAAGGAAAGATAAGAATAAATATTTTTTCAAATGATTTCCAATCCGTATTTATTAAAGGGGATAAAAACATCTCAATTTGCTGATGAAAATTTTCATAGGAATATTAAATTTGTTAATGTTCTAAAGTTTCAAGACATCATATACGAATATGGTGTTTTAAAATTTGGATAGATAATATGTGTTCCATGTATTCCCAAGAAGAAAATGGAATTACTGGATGATTCTCATAGCTTGAATCTCTCTACACACCATGAATGCACCAAGATGTATAGGTATTTGAAGGATTATTTATGGTGGGATAATATGATGTAGTAAATTACTGATTATGTATCAAGATAATGGGGTTTTAAAAAAGTGAACATTGAGAGATAACATCATAGAGGAGTCATAATACCTCTACCTATTCTTACATGGAAGTTGGATGACATTACTCTGGATTTTATCACTATATGTCTAAGGAAACCTAGAAAGAATGAAACAATATGGGATATTATTTATCTCTTTACCAAATATTCACATTTCATTTCTATAAAATAATATTTAACTATTGAGAACCTTTAATTCCTCTCTATTAATGAATTTTAATTTCTTCATGGAACACCTATTTTAATTGTGTCTGACCACGATCCTTGATTTACATTGAAATTTGAGAAAAGTAATTAGAAGGATTTGGATACTTAGCTTCATTTGAGTACTCCTTCTCATCCTTAAATTGGTGGACTATCCAAAAGGACTATAAAAACATTTGAAGACATGTTGAGATAATTATCATTTTAATTTCAAGTTATGTGGGATAATTATTTATGTTTAATTGAGTTTTCATATAACAATAGTTTTCTTTAAATTATTCAAATGGAACCATATAATGAATTATATAGAAAGAGGTGTTATACTCCATCATACTGGGATGAATTTGTTATAGTAATCTTGTTGGCCCATAACATGTTGAATACAAAACATCAAAGGTAAATACTATTTAGAGTCATTTTAAATCATTTTAAAGCATTTAAAGGAGTCACACTGATAACCAAAGGAATGATTTGGAATTTTAAGGGGGATATTTTGTTTTATTGAAAGTATCTCCATGGAAGGGATTTGTTAGGTTTGGTAATAAATTAAAACTGATCCCCAGGTATATTATACACTTTTAAATCCTTGAATTAGTTGGGGTTATGGATTACTGTTTAGAAATGCCTCCAAGTCTCTCTAAAGTAAACGATGTGTTCTATATATAATTATTATTAAAGTACATGTCAGAACTAATGAATGTTCTCACCTCTAAATAAATATAATTGAAACTTGATATATCTTGATATAAATAGCCTATCAAGATTCTTGACACTAGAGATAAATTGTAGATGAATCGAATTACTTGACTAGTAAAGGTACCTTAGAGAAATCATAAAATAGAGGAAGAAACATGGGAAAAAGAGGATACTTTAAAGAAGAACCACCACCATCTATTTGAAATTTAATATTGATGAAAATTTCATGGAAGAATATTTTTAGGAGGGTAGAATTTTATAAAATGATTTTTTTAAAAAAAGACTATGTTTGATAGCATGTAGAACGCACAACACCAAGTTTAAAAAAATCATGAACTATTATTTAAACATGACCTTTATAACCAAGAAATTTAATTAGAGAAAATGAAGAAGTGTAAAAATATTATGAAATATATGTGAATGTTATATTCAATAAAAATTAATTCTTAGTAAATAAAAACCCAATTTTTAGTAAAGTCCTTTAATTCTTTAAAAATATATTTTCTCTATTTTTTGTATTTCTTTCCATGAAAAAATAAATGTAATTAATTTTTGAAACTTTTATAAAATTAATTTAATTAAATTAAGTTCATTTTTGATATAATAATATAAAAATTATCTTAGGGTGATTTTTTGGTATTTTTTTTAAAAATACCATTTTTCTTGTTAATAGTGAAAAATACTACTTTTTAATGAAAAATATAGTTTTGTTTCAACCATTTTCAAAATTTATTTTTATTTTTATATGGTTTCAATGTAAAATTTATTATATCATATTTTTATTAATACAATAATGTTCATTTAAATTATTTTTATAGTTTAATTCGGTATGAAAACATTTTTACACTTAAAAGGAATTTTTCTGAAAAACTGTTTTCTTTGTGTTTTACTAGTTTAATTTTCAACCATACTCTACCACTTATGTGATTATAATATTGAAAAATATATTCCATATTTTTATTCAGGAGGTCTAAATTTATTAAATAATTCCCTTTTATTTTTGGGCTATATGAATATTAACTCTCATTTTTTCCCATGGTAAAGGGTAAATCAGGCAATTAAAGTTAAAAATAAAACGATAAGGACTAGAAATTCCCCTAACACTTTAATTATTATTATTTAATGTTTTAACTTCATCTATAATCATCCAATATTCGGATATCTAGAAACTATTCCAATTTGAATGAGATTAGAACCTTTATAATATTTTATTTCAAGAAAAGTTAAACAAGGCACATTCTTATTTTAAAAAATTATAATATTTTTAATATGAGGTTATCCCAAAGATATGGTAGACTATAAATATTTTTTTGAAATATAAATTATAAACATTTTTCATTATAATTTAATTTTTATTTTTAGTGAAAATATTATTACCATAAATTCATAAACAACGCTAACATAGTAATTATTCAATTAATGGAAAAAATAAAATAATTGATATTTAAAATATGAAAAGTAATAAAATTTGAGATATATAATGTGATGTAAGAATTTTATAGATTAAAATGACATTTTATAAATATAGGTAAACAATTTTTTCTAATTGTTTTTTTCTTGATATTATTAAGGTCAATATAATGAATAGGTTAAAAAATTGACATTATTGATATTTAATAATTAAATAATATATTATTAAATGAATAAAATATAATAAAAATATTAAATTCATCCAAATGAACGGGATATAGTTAATTTAATATAACACGGTCCATTTATGGATCTTTTATCAATTTATAGTAACATTATTGACCCTTAGATAGTAGAAAATTATTATAGTATGGTATTTGTCAAAAGGGTTAACTGGAGGATAAAACAAAGAGATAAGGGAAACCCCTCACTTAAGATTGTAAAAATGTTATTGTATAAAATTATTGAATCCCATACTCATACCATATTATAAACAAATTATTTTAGATTCATTTTCACATCAAAATTATTTTATATCAATTAATATTTTAATAAATTCCAAAGATGCTCCTCACCTCAATTTTAAAATGGTACCTCATTATTCACTTATTTACATACCTGTTATCTATAATGATCTAAAAAACTATATACATTCCTTTTATAAACATCCTTATATATATTCTAGAGGTTATGGTCCTTCCAAAAGACTAATCCTAGATCTCTTAAGAATGGATATAATGGAAGTCCAATGAAGAAGAGGTAATCATCTTTACCAACTCATTCAAGTTTATTTCTTCTTATACTTCCTCTTCATGTGTTGTTTGGATCTTAAAGTAATAAAACCATTATCTTATATATACTGAGATGTTATTATGTTTTTCTTATAACCATATTCCACCTTTTATCGATCCTATAAAAAATTAAATCATCACGCACGCGTACGTACGACTTACTATCTCCAAATAACTGTGAAACGTTTTTAATCACCACCTTGCTTTTATGGTTATAATGATAGAAATAATTGATATATATGATACTTATGAAATTATATTAGCTTTTAAAATTAATATATAATCCACTTTATTTCACTTTTAATCATTTAGAAATGATATTGTTGCTCGTGAATGCATACGACTTACAATCTCTTTGAATTGATGTGACACATTTTCTATGTCCAACTTTCACGAATTATTCTAAAAATTAATAAAATAAAATAAAATAATATCATTATGATTATTATGGAACAATATTAAATGCACAAAAATTGGAACCCTCATGAAAAAACATGCATGAGAAAATTAAGCAGTTAACATCCGAAACAAGGATAATAATGAAATATTATTAACAAATTAGTGATAAAATGATATAAGAGGAATGTATATTATATTATAAATATTATTATGGTTCTATTATATCATATTAACATGTTTAAAACCATTAAACACATGGTTAAGTAATTTTCAAATTAAGGGAAGTACGTTGTAAGGGGTTTCATCTCAATTTCCACTCTAGTGAGACATATTTGGTAATATGATTCTATCTATCTTTATGTGGTGCACATACTTCCCCATTGAGTTATTTAGTAGTAATATATTTTTATTCATGATAATTAAAGTTCATTTCAAGTTTAATCTTTTAAATATTGTTAATATTATATTCCAACTTTTCATCTCATTGGATGTTGATTCAAGTAAAGAAATGTTTAAAAGAACAACTGATCTTATATCTCTTTTGATCGAATATATTTTTATTTATATAAATATGGTATCTATTTTTTTTCAAAAATGTTTTTACACTTATACAATGACTTATAAAAAGACATTTTATACCATGTTTTACATTTTACAAAATGGTTTGAAAGATTTTTTTTTCATTTTCCAAACGAGGTACTTTGTGAATTATTCAGCCAAATTATGGAAGAAATGTTTTTTTTAACTTATAAAGAATGACCATATTTACCTAAAATCATGAATAATAATTGATTTGAATATTTTTTTACAATATTACACGATTATTTTCTTATAAAATATTTTACTTTATAGTTTCATAGTTTTTTTAAATGAGTTATTTACAAAATAGAAAGGTTATTTTTCTTAAAAATGTATTAATGATATTTTTAATGGAATTTATATTCATCATTGAAAACAACCATTTATTTTAGTTATTAACTGCTTCGTATAATTTTTAATTATACCATCCTTTTAAATAATAATATATTTATGATCATTATACATTACACTTCTCTTAAAAATCCATATTATTTGTATTATGGATATTGTTATTTCGTAAAACATGTACCATTTTACATATAGTGTTTTACTATGGAAATTACTTGATTGATAGGGTAATATATTGATAAATTTTGTATCCTTTATTAAATACATATAGGTTTTGATAAGGAATATTGTTTATAAATTGGATCGATCATTCAATATATGGGGAATGATTTGGTCATGCAGTGATGGGTGGGGCCCGATTATTGATAGACCCTAGATACATCAAAATGTCTCATGAGACAAGTCAATTAGAAAAATTAAATGGGTATTTAATTGTAGTTTTAAACTATCTTGTTAAAATGTTTTACATTAGAGGTATCATGATTTCTATGGTCCCGATATCCAATATAAAGAATTTTATTTATTGAGAATTCAGTTATTATTATTAATATCAAAGAGATATTCACATTGATATTATCTATGGATTCATTACATTATCAAGTTATTGGTTATGTGAATGCATTTTTAGTTATCTAACTTTCATTATTTATTTTTCCTTATTTACTCATGATTGTTTCCACTATACGTAACCTTTATTTATCATTCGATCTCACCCTTATTTTGTTTTCCTTCACCAAGATATGAAGGTGAAACATTTGAATGCGATCAAGGCTACAAATTACGTTCATTTTTTCTATTATTGGTTTTATCACCAATGTAATAAAATAGCCATTTATGTATCTAGTTACTAAAGAATACTAAAATTATTAATAAATGGTGATGTTATCCCTTGTATATTATGACCATGTAAAAAAATAACTATGGATTTTCTGATTCTGGAGTTGAGGTTGTTACATTTTCAAAGAAAAGATTATGTCTGCCAAGTCAAGATCATGAGTTGGATAGTTTTTTTCATGAGTCTTTAACTACCTTAATGCATAGGAAATAAATCTATCATTATGTATAAGGAAATAACCTAGTTCATTATTTTATGAATTACTATATATAAACAATTCATCATTTCCTAATGGTGGAGTAAAAATCAAAGCATTGACCAATCTCATTTTCAATTATTCGAAACATTCTTCACATTAATTTTTTAGGTGAACTTAACCCATTTACATGAAACCTTTCTAAATGGATAATCCAATCATGAAAAATATTTAACACGATACTCATAGTAACCTACCAAACCCATGAAACTATGTATCTTGATTATGTTTTTTGGTGTGATCCATTATTTTTATGCCTTTTTCTTTTCAGGATCAGCTGGGATTATATACATGAGGACAATATGTAGAAGAAAAGAAACCATATGAAGCCTGAATTCACACTTTCTAAATTTCCCATATTACTCTTTTCAAATAAAATTCTCAATATAAATCTTCAATTGATTCTCATGGTCCTCATAGGTTTTAGAATATACCAATATATCATCAATAAATAAAACAAAACAATTATCAAGATATTACTTGAATACTATATCCCTTAGATCCATAAAAATAGAAGGTTAATTTTTAAATTCAAATATAATTACTATAAATTTATAATTCCAAAAACTCATATGAAATGATTTCTTTGTAATAGATTTTTTATTTACTCACAATTGATGATACCCAAAAAAGGTAAATCATTGAAAAATATTGAGCTCCATGAAGTCGGTCGAATAAATCATCGACGAGAGGCACACAATAATTATTATTTATCATAATAAAATTTAATTCTCTATAATCAATGCACAGTATCATAAATACATATTTCATTTTAACAAAGATAATTTGGGATCCACAAGGTGAAACAAAATGGATTATAAATACTATACCACTCATGTCCCCTAGTTTTTTATTTAACTCTAGTAATTCCACAGTGTCCATTTTTGTAAAATGTCTTTTATATTATTCTTTCATCAGGGATTGAAACAATGGAAAACTGAACTTCATTCCTTGGTGGATGTGTATGTAATTACTGAGTAAATACATAACTATATTCCTAAACAATATTTACATTACTAATTTGAAGATTATCTTTTCCACCCATAAGTTTTATTTACTCTTCTTCCCCAAGAATATTGTTTATAATAGAAAATAGGGTTGAATCTAGACATGACTCAGATCATGATATCTCCCCTATAAATATAATTAACTCATCATCTTCATCATGAATCATAATATCACTCTCTTTGAAATAATTTTTTCAATCATATTTTAAATTACAATCCATAATAAAGATTATATCAAAATCAACCATATATATAATAATAATGTCTTCAAATAGGAAACATTTATTTATCATAATGGGAACTAATTAACACATCCTTGTTTTGGAGGAATTTCCACAATGAGTTTTGACTAAAAATCCATTATTAATTTGTTAGGTAAATATCTAATTTTCATGACAAATATAGTAGATATAAAACACCGAAAAGAACTATAATCAAATAAGGCATTTGAAAAATCTGAGCCTATGATTTGGGTACCTTCCACAAAATCTTGAGGAACTTCAACCTCAGGTGTAGTGATCACATAATCTTGGACTTATCCCATTATCCTCTTCTATGATAATACATTGACTCTTAGGACATTGGTTTGAATAATGACCAATTTATTTTTAGTCAAATCACTTGATATTAGTGTCCTCTTACATTTCCTTGGAGTCATTAGTTAGAAGACCCCTATATTTTCACTTGTAACAAGCACCAATTCCCTAAAAGAATTTTGATGGATATTTCTTTGCATAAGATTCAAATGATGGAAATTACTTCATTCTATTCTTATTTTTTGAACCATTCCATTTTACTTATTGTTTAACCAACCTCTTTACTTGATTCCCCTTGAATATATATGATCTAAAAAATTCCACCTCTGTATTAATGGAACTTGATTCTATAGCATCTTATGATGAAAATTTATGAAAAAATAGTCCCCTTTAGAGACTCAGCTTAATCCTAACAAATAAATATTCAATCATACTTTTCAAATTATGTATGTAGTCTAAATTATGTATGAATATGATTGAAAATTTATCCTCATACATGTCCACACTTTCTTTTTTCTATATTCTTTAAAAGTAGTAACATTCTCTCTATTTCATACCATTTTTTTATGGAAGTATATCTCAAAGAAAATCACATCAAAATTAACCCATTCCATTTCTATACTTATTCAACATCTTTAGTGTTTTGAATCAATGTCCACCATTGATCTGTATCTCCTTTGAAACAGTACACTTACAAATATTTTTTTTAATTTTATTATATCCTAAATTTAAGAATATATTCTTCAGGGAATTAAACCATTTCTCAAATACCAATAGATTATTATTTCTTCAGAAACATGGACCTACATATCACATGAATTGATCCAACATAGGAGAATCATACTATGGAACAATAGGTTTATCCATTCATGAAAGGTTATTCTTCATAACCAGAGTATGCTTCACTAATATGGAAATATTAAGCTTAGTCCCAATACTAACTATAATATATTTCTCAGTAGGAAAATATCTATATTTTAAATGAGTTTTGATCCCATTTTTTTGGTTATGAAACATCACTAAATAATGGAACACATCAAGTTTTGTCATTATCATCAGGAATATTGAGCCATAAAATATAGTCTATATAGTGGTAGAAGTTATCAAAGACTATAAGGTATTATCATAATTCTCATGTTATATAAATTCATTTAAAATATAGTTACCATATATTATAATAAACTTATGTGATATCAATTTTAATAACCACAACTCTAGTAACCCAAAGCTAGTGTCTACATTATTACATTGGTATAAGATAGAAATGATATCATCTTCAAGGACATGTTAGTTTAGTTGTCTTGAATAACTAGATACATACATGATTCCCATATTACATTGGAAATATAAAATATATTGGATAAAAAATTCTTTCATCCTTCGTATTACTCAAAATATCCTTATTTATATCATGGGAAAAAGATAACTATTAAAGGGTGTGGTCAGATTCTCATTAAGAGTTATGTACAACCTAATCTATCATGAATCAATAATGCATAATTAAAATTTCATGGTAAATAACTGATAAAACATTTCATTTAATCAATATCTTGAGTACAAAATGAATCCACCAATAATATCTAATGCAATAATATCATAGATAATAATAACTTAATTATCAATGAAGGAAATGTATATTATTTGCCACCATGATCCTAGAAATCAGGATATCTCTACTTCCATTCCCTTTTTCCAAGAGAGTTTAAAATATACGTTGGAGTACACCAAAATCCCATTTAAATAAGTCTAGAGAACATTTTTTTCCAATGAGACCCAACGTTTAATCAAGGTGCTATATAATATCAGACCCTTCCCATCACTGCATGTCCAATGCATTCCCATATATTGAATGACCAATTTAATTCATAAAGAATATGACTTATCAATAAATTTTCTTATTTAATAATGAATATAGAATATTAATATTTCCCTAGTCAATAAAAAAACGTTCAATGTAAAATTACCTTTTTTGAAATGGTATATGGTTTAGGAAATAGTCATATCCATGATATAAATACTATAGATATTTTAGAGAAATATAATTTTCAATTATCACAGGAAAGTGAATATTTATAAAGAAATATAAAGAACACAAAATTAATAAGAGATATGATCTGACCAAAAATTTGTTAAAAAGATATTTTTAATAATAAAATCATATAATTTTGGTAAATAGATAAAATGGAAGTGAAATATTAAAATAATATTCCATAAAATAGTTTTATATTTAAAACCATTAAAAAATAAGAAGAAGATAAAGAGTGTGAAATATTTATGGTGGACTGAAAGTATATTAATGCCATATACAATAAAAAGAAAACACCCCCATTTAATTTTCATAAAGAAATTTTAAAATAAACCTTTTAAGAAAACAATATAAAGATTCCATTAAAATCATGTAAAAATTCAAGGAAAACATAAAATTTATTTAATAATTATTTTGAGTAATTTAGATTACCTTTATAAATTATTTTGAAAACTATAGACATGGAAGAAAAATATACCTGATAAAAAAAGGGAAATAAGACTCAGTTTTCTTTTAAACATTTCTTTACATGATTAAAGTAACCAAGAGAGTAATATTTACAAGAAAATATAGAAACTACATTAATATATAGAGGAAAAGAAAATAGAGGGAGTTTAAAAAGTATATATTATAATATTCCTTGAAATAAAATAAGATAAATCCAAAAAATGATATTGTAACATAAATTCTTACCTCTTATGTAACCATCAAATTGTAACCCTTGAAAGTGTAAAATTTAATTGAAAATTTAATAATCATGAATAATTTGATATTAATGTTAAATACCTAAAATGGGAATTTTATAAACCTTATAAAAGTAAATAAGTTCATAATACTAAATATGTCTCAATGGGGTGAAAATTGAGACATAATCCCTTACCCTGGTCTGGCTCGTCACATAAATTCTTTATCTTCCTCTTCTTTAGAAATCCTTTTTAGTTTTAAACATAAGTACTTCATAGGATGATTTTATGTTTAAAAAAGGGATTCTAGGTTATGAGTAGGTATTTAAGGAAAGGATTTAAATATATCATGGTCTAACAAAAAGTATCGTGAAGTATGGAGAGGGGAGGAGAGGGGGTGTCCTTTTATAAGTGGGGGAGAGGAAAAACTTGGAATTTATCAAAATTATCAAATATATCACTATCTATCTCATGAAAAATGTTTTCAGAACTGTCAAAAAATAAATCCTATAAAAGATAGGGTTTAAATATTCCCAAATAATAGAAATTAGAACAATTTTAGGTCATTTTAACCCTTATATAATTAGTTTAACCCCTGTTAAACTATTCTTAACATTAACTATGGTAATAGTTTTTTACTATTTCTTACAATTCATTATGAATTTTGGAATAAAAAAATATATTAAATACAATTTTACATGTGACCATTGATACCATTCTTACTTAGACAAAACTTGTCTAGTTTGAGTATAAATGTGTCTCCATTATAGAAGAGTAAGTAAGATATATTTCCATGTATCATATGACTGCTCAAACACCGAGGGATAAAGATTCCTAATAAAAATTATCCAATATGGTAGAGTGGTAGTGAGAAGATCCATATGGGAGTAGGACTCATATATTTTGAATTTATTATAAAAAGGAATCGATACCTTAAAATGAATTTTTAAGGGTATTTAATGCACTTTCTGGCATCAGAAAGCATCCTAAAAAGGTGTACACACCATACACTAGGGAGTATTTCACATTATAATATTTTATATGATTTCTCGAAGAGCCCAAAAATACTAATAGATAAAAACTTATGGTCATTAGAATTTGGGAATTTTTCATAAAGGAATTCATGTTTTCACGTAAGTTTCTGGTGTAGCTTTGTTTCCTATCTCAAACAATTCCCAGATACATGGAGCACCTATGCAACCCACCTTCATGATGAAGCCTATGATTTTCACCTTTGCATACAAGCCTACATAGAAAACCTACATGAACAAGCATGTGAGGTATACCTACACAAACTAACTACATGATCCACTTTCACTAAGAACTTGCGTGAATAACATTCTTCACCCCAGGTCCCAAGGTCACCTATAAATAGGACCCTTGGGATCTTTATTTGACATGTCTAGAATACAAAGAGATAACTTGAAGATATAATCACCCAAGCCTCTTGACCAAGTCCTATAAACCCTCTGGTAGCTTTCCAAGTATTTAAAAATAAGAGGGAATTTGAAAAAGTAAATGGATTATAGTTCCTAAAAGGTATAAAACACTAAGGACCTACATGAAGAACCACCCCTACCCAATACCAACAAATAAGGTTAAAGGATTTTACTTGGATCAAAATATGACTGTCAATATTTCAATAGAACATGAGGAGAGCCTTGGAGATCAGAACAAGTTCTCTTGTAGTTATGGTTTCCCAGGTTTCTCTTCCCTTAAGAATTAATCCGTAGTATTTCTAGGTATCACCTAGGAAATGTACCTCCTAGTTCACATAAATATCACTTGGGTGTGGCACCCATAGTATTCCAAAGTATCACCCAGGTAAAGAACCATTCATCTCACCTAGGTATCACATGGGTGAGTTCTAATCCTACCTTTCCAGGTATCACCTGGGTGGAACACCCTCTAACCCCTTTTTCATACCATAAATGAAAGGGCCCTCTCCTTGGGACTCCCATCTGAAGGAAACTAAGTCAAAACTACTCATATTCCCCTATATTTGTATGATTAGAGAATATCATGTATCAACATGTCTCATATTCGATTGTGTATTATCTAGGTTAAATATGTTCTACACTTAACATACCTAATGGGTATGGTCCCAGAGATTATTATAATTTTGAATCCCCTCAACAATGAGGACCCCAACCATAGAGGTAGTTCCATGGATCTCCCACTTTCAGATAGTGAGGGGAACCAATTACTTTTTTCCTTTCTAAACGGATAAAACTATATCCTTCTCTTCTCCTTTATGAAATAGGGAATTGAGAATACCACCTAGATTAATCCCCCATAAGTTTATATAGGATTTCCCTTTCCTTCCATACCACAACCCTTATCCACCATCATATGAAAGAGATTATTCAAAGTGATAGATCTTCCAATTCCTATTATTTTCACACCAAACATGAATCAAATGGGATTAGAGTCTAGTAATGATCATATATATAACATGATAAAATATTCAGCCAGTCCTCCCTTTTAGGCGTAAACCCCAACTTAAAAAACATCATGGGCTTTGATTCCTATCTTGATGGTATATATAGGAATCCTCCATGAGGATCAAACCCAACTCCTCCAATATACAATAATTTTTTTTCTGCATTCCTAGAATGTCCATGATCAAACCTATAGGTCCATACTTATTTCAAGCCCCATCATATCAGCCTCATCAGAACATATTCCCACTGAAAGTTATTTTAATAGGGTTATATTCTATGTATGATTAACCTAATGTCATGAGTCCCTATTAAATTATATATTAGCTGTAAAAGGACTTCACATATGTAAGTCTCATACTTGGATTTGATAGGCACCATTCACATCTGTGTCCTCATCACATGAAATTATATTTCATGGTTTGGTCCTTTCTATGTGACCTTAAAAATGCATGATGTGTCTTATTAAGGAACATTGAACTATGTGGGTTCTAATTCCTTTCATAGGTATACATAGGAATCCCATCTCATGGGCCTGATCCCAACATCAGAAACTCAGACTACCACCCTGGATAGAAATATATTCTAGAGTGATGAATTTTGGGGCATTAAATCATAATTATTCAGAATAAAGTAATAAAAAGTAAATAATAAGATGGTATGGATAAACTCTGATACACACATACAGTACCATTAATAGAGAAACTATGATATGTACAAATGGTTCCATTGATGGAGAACCAATGATACTTACATATGGTTACTCTCATGTGTATATGTGATTGACTGAAAATGGGAAGGGTGACCAAAATTATTTTATGGTTTTATAAATTATTCATGAATATGACTTAATTCTATAAGAGATTATTATATAGTCAATAACCACCCCCAAAGGGTGTGATAAGACCAACCTCTTTTCCTCTCAACTAATGTGAATCCCCAAGATTAATTTAAAAAAATGCTCAGTGATCACATACGATTGGAATGACATTCCATAACATGGATATAGGAACCATTGGGTGCTTCCGGTTCCATGAATAAATACTTTTGGACACTGAAAAAATGGGATAAAAATAAAAATAGTAAACCTATTGAAAAAGTTTGTGAAACCATATTCAACCCCCATAATCTAGTTTCGGGCCTCGTTTTCTATTAGTAAAAATTGATGAACCTGACATGAACACGTTAATTAAGTTAAATAATTATATTTCTCACATGTCAATCCCTTTAACACTCCTATAAAAGTGAATGTTGGCCCAACATGGATTCTAGTTATAATTCGACCTTTCTTGTGCATTTTTATTTTTTATTCTTATTTTAAAAGTTTCTTTATTTTTATGTTTATCTTCCCTTATACATATCATTCATAACTACCTTCAATCCATGATGAAATCTCCTTTTCAATAACAAATGTAAGAATCAGGTTTCGTACATACCAGACCCTCATCCAGTAAGAGGATACCATCACCCACTCAGTGTCTCTAACACCATGTGTCAAATGAATTGTATTGGGATTACCACCTCAATGGTATTTTTACAACTTTTTATTTCATACATAAAACATTCAAAATCATGAAACCCCACCAAAATTACACCTAATGATGGCTAGTGGAAATAAAAAAGATGACACCCATTTCCATCACAAATAATTTAAAGAGACTTTACCTATAAGAGAACAACAAATTCCTCCCTTACCCATGGGAGAATGATCATGAGGTCAATACTGGAACCATTCCAATTTTATAGGATTCAGGTAAAATGGATCTTGTCAGAAACCTTAACAACCAATGATGCATAAAATAAAGTCCTTACCATGATGAGGATGCCACCCATGTGATCTCTATCTTATATCACTCAGACTTAGGCACCCATGACAACCCCTTTAGGGTGCTGATAAATTGAACATTTATGGTAACATATCCATCATACCTCTAGAGAAGATCACAAATATATATTGGTGGACATTTTCAAGAAGATTCAAAATCTTGATTACATCCCCCTCGCCCGCCAACACAGTTAGGAAGAAACTAGAGAAACCCATCAGTAAATTTCAATAGTAAATAGGGGAATACATAAATCTCTATAATCACACATGATAGATATAGTTATATCCTGGTAAGAAATATTTGACAAGATATGGGTTACATCCCTAATCCAACCACAAAATGGGAATATATTCATGTTCCCACTACAGAATTCACTCAACACATCATGGAAATGCTATAAGGATATAAATCAATCCATAGTCACAATCTATAAACCTTATAGAATATAATCCCTACAAAAATAGTGGTTATGATTCAATAATGCAACCCTATCTCCATAATTGGAGTGTCCCATCAAAACAAGGTCACTCAAGAGAAGTTTCATATTCCTTCTTCCATCTAAGAGGGTTATCCAAAAAATTACATGATTAATGTATAGAAGTATTGTCCATATAAACCTGTAAAAACTAGAAATCATTGGTCCATTCCAATGGTCACTCTAGGGTAGGAATATATTATTTTCAAAAATCTATAATCTTGTCAAAAAAATCATCAATGGAACAAGAGTCACTCAGGTGGGCTCATGTATATGAATGTCACTATATAATACATGAGACTCTAGCCTCCCATAGTAGAGAATATAAAATTAAGTCTCAAAAAATGGTGATATGAGAATCAATATCAGGCCCATGACCAAGTTCCACTGATGGATAGTTCTCTTGAGGCCATCAAGAATCTATCAATCGTGGTCCAAAATCCTATTGACTCATTACAAATTTATGTAACAATAGGTTATAATATTGAATGATATTCACAAAAAATTGCTACCAGTAACTCTATAGGTCCTCCCCAATATATTTTCCATGAATTCCTCTTTCGTGGTCTTAATGTGATTGATTGTGATTACCCATATCATGATGAGGGTCAGGGAAACCCACCCTATGGTCAGAAGTTCAAACAACAAGAAGTACCCCACTTAATATCATCCACTCTAAAGGCCCTGCCAAGGGTTTACAATACAAAATTTATCAATTAATTCAAACATTAATCCATAATGGTAGTCCTACCCATGATGGAAGTTTCTATGAAGGTATTACCTGCAGTGATATTTTATTTTGACAAGAAGGGCCTCCCCTTAAAGAATAAAGTTTGATAAATCCCTCGCATCGCGAGGTACTTGAGAAGATTAGGTCATCCATTATCGATTACTTATCCATGAATAGTGATATTATTTCTCAACCAGCTGATATCCTAAGGAATAATTAACTCTATGAACCACCCTTGGATCATATTCCTTCCAGAATAATGAATGAGATTCCAACCAATCCTACTATATGTATTAAAGTATCTTGGAAATGTCCACTTTGGTCAGATCAAGTGGAGGAATCCCTTGTGGAAGATGAAGAGAATACAATGTTGATTAGGATAAAATTTTCTACTAATAACATACTTGTAATGTTTTTTCCATTATACACCCCAAAATATAGTATTCCAAATATGTTATCATAATAATGAATGCATGAAATTTTTATGGATCTATGGACAACTCTTAATCACCTTAAAGTTAAAGAAATTCTTATGAAGGATATAACATTCGTGAAAAATAATTAACAAAACTTCATGATCTATTTGACTTTTCTATCCTTAGAGATTCATGAAGACTAGAATTTGGAAAATAGAGACAAGGTTTTCAATGTGAATGCATTAATTCTTTAAAAAAGCTATGTTGACTAATTTTTGAATCCCTATACAAAATTCATATCAAGGGATGGGTTGAACATCTAGAATATAATTTCACCTCACTACCTGATCAAAAAATTCCTACATATGTGACATCATGTGATATAATTGATCCAAGACAACTCTCAAAAAGTGATATATACTCATGAAATAAGGTATTATCAGTAAGAAGTTTCCATGATGACATATCCTAAGTTTAGGGAACTATGAGAGGGATCTATTGAAAAACTCTTATATCAATCATCTGAAAACATAGATCAAGATTCCCTCTTAAGGAATGATAAACATTAGGTACCACTTATTACTTTAAAAGAAAATGGATTATTGGTAGGCCATATAGTGCACACAGCTCATTCTCAAATGAAGATGTGTAATATCAAGAGAGAATCTATAATATATTAAGCTACAACTATATAGGGGAAAACCCAACCTGTAGGGATGGGGTATTTTTTTTACTATAACAGACTTTTTTAAGACCATTAATCCCAGATTTATGTAATATAGAAGTGGATAAATGGGAACCCTAGCCTATATGGATGGTGGGATATTTACCTCAACCTTCTCCCAGATGAGAATCAAACTTTTCATATTTAGGAGGAGTTCTGTGACATGCACCACCCAGTTTGTCCCATATCAGGACCTAGCTTCCTCACTGGGGATGCGTGTAATGAAACTTTCATGGGATTCCATTAAAATCACCCTTCTCTTAAAGTCTCAAAGTGAATCCTAGAATAGAATGATGAGGCCTAATGGTTTCTATAAAGAAAATAAATATTTCAAGGGTGAAACCACTCATGAAGATCACCGCTCTTTCTATTGATATTCTTGGGGAAAATGGTACTCCAAATGTTATAGTAGTAATAATACATATGCAATGAACAATTCATCAGTGAACATAATTAGTACCACCCTTTCATATAGAATAGAACATGAAGTCAATGCATAGGAATAAAAGGAGGATATTTCCATTTGGGAAACATTACACACTAAAATGATTAAATAATGTGTGTAAACCATAAATAAAAATATCATAAAAAATATAGGCATTCTTATGAATGGTCAAATACCTCTCCCATGATGATCTTCAACCATGGAGAAGTTTAAAGGTGTGGGTAAATCCTATCCTCTACCAAAAAGAGTTGTCTCAATTATATTTTAGGAGAATTTCTCTCAATAGGAGATATTAATATTGGAGTTGATGAAACTAAATAAAAGTATATATAGATGGAATATCCCCACTAGATATGTTCTTCAAGAGGAACCTCATTTAATCTGCCTTCCAACTTCCCTCAACATGATGTCCTTATCATTAAAATGAGTGCAGATATGAAATATTCATTCATTGTGGGATCTAGAAAACAAATTTACTTAGATCCCACATTGATGATATATCAAGAGTTCCCTCTATTAGGGATGCCACCAAGAATATATCAGATGAATCCTTATAAGTTATCCCATGAATGTTATCAACTGCAAGTACATGTAGTCATCACTATTAGATTAACCCATTATACCCACTATTCATGCTCCCGCTCAATAGGTTATCCCCTCAAATATTGTTGATACCATTGATATATTAGAGGATCATTTAAAATATATGGAAGAATTGAGTGCAATATAAAAAATATAGGTATCCTTTCCATGAATAGGTAGATTCAAATCTTCCCCTCTAAATATTGAGAATCCTAATTTCCCAACATTTAATGGTTCAAGGGATCTGGAAGAGCAACTGAGGCACTTTTCTCCTCTATGTGGTCTTTTTATGGGAACTCTTGATAAACAAAAATCATCTAAACATAAGTTTTTCATGACGAACATAGAGGGACCAAACATCATATGGTATATTGGTTTACTAGATAGATCGATCAAAGGGTGGGATGATATTCTCTAAAAATTTCTCTATCAATTCAGCTCTATACTGTAGAATAATAAAACACCCTACCTCTCAAATTATGAGAAGAGAGAAAGATAGAGGGTCTCAAATTTTATATCAAGGTGGAAAGGTTTGACTTACTCGTTGAACTTGCAGCTTCCTCAAGAGGACATGTTGTGTCTTTTCATTAAGAACATTTCTGACGATTATCAAACACCACTTATCCTGGTAATGAATCAGAGTTTATTTTGGGACCCTATTATAGTTTTAAAAAGGTTAGAAGATTCTATTTTGTGAACTGGGGACAAATCTTGATAAGTTTAGGCAACTCATGTAAAGAGGAAAACCAGAGAGGAAGCTATGACTGTCACCTTAATACCAACTCATATTCCTTCCCCATCTTCAAACCCCACACTGTATCATAAGGGACCATATCCTGAATGGAAATAATAGAAGAAAAATCCCTATCTAGATGATATAAAGTAATAAACACATTCACAATGTTAATATCAGAAGAATAATGTTTACTCCTTATGAGATAAGAAGGTTTTGGGTATCTTCTTAGCAGCTATGAAAAAATAAATTACTAAATTTACTAGAACCCAAGAGGACCGATCAAGTCAGTCTCAATAACAACATGAATTATTGCCCACTTCATCTCATATTCTGACACACAATCCATGATAATTTTTTCTTTAAATATATCCTACAAAAAATAGTTGATTCTAGGAAAGTAAATATGGGTAAACCTGAACACAAGTGGAATGTGTTTCTACTCCCACTCTAGAGGAAGAAATAGAATCAAAGGAAGTCATAAGTAAGTGTTCACAAATGTTAAATGAATAGATGACTAGAAATATAATAAATCAAACTCATGCTATCCTTAGGTAAAAAATAAACCAACCAATTATGACCCTAGTTTATTCTAATGTAGTATGACTAAATATTTATACAACATAATCATATAAGGGTATACAGGAAACAATGTAGTGTAAAGAATAATTTTTTTAAGTAAGAACGGAGATTAAAACCAAGTCAGATTTAACTCTCTCAGACTTCATGCCTCCAGCTGTAGGGCTGTGGGCACCGTCCCACCAAACTGTACGCTCATCAAAAGATGAATTTATCTTTGGTTATATTAATTTCTTAAATTTAATGGACATTCAAGATGTTTATGATGTCAATGGTCTTTGGAGCTGGTTCAATGATGCTCTGGATGGAGATATTCTGACCTGGTAGATTTGATGTTTTTGGATTAAGATCCCTATTGACATGATTTTGTTAATGCTTATAGAGGGGTTAGACCAGAGGATTTGTGATCCTGGTGGTGTCGATGGGGTTCTGTTCCATTATGGTGGTGACCACATAGTGGAGAATCTCTAATGGATATTACTGATGGGATTTATACCATGGATGGTTTGTGTGAGTTTAAAGGTGTCGTTTGAGCAGATAGTGATACAAGGTGTTGAAAAGGAGGATGAATTCCAATGGTCATCCCATGAGATCCTAGGTAGTTTCACTGCCCTGAAAGAGATGTAAAAGATGATATCAGGTGATGGTGTGGGTTTAGGATGGTGATGGGATCTCGAATGTTGGTTGGATCGATGCCAAATGTTGGAGGGGATAACGATTGGGTTTTCTGATGATGATAAGGACATGTCAGCGATGCTATGGTTGTTCAACATGAGGTGCACAGTGATGGTGATTGAATTGGGGTGAATATTTCTATTGGATGGAGATAGCTAGGTGTGATTTCATCAATCGGTGTGATAGGGGGACGACCTCAGAATGCATGTTTGGATGACCTCATACCGGGTTTCAAGACAGTCTACTGATATCCTACATGGCTTTCCTTATCTCGAATGTAGTGGGACACCTTTTCCTAACTTGGGCATCGGTGTTTTACAATATATTTCTTAATTAGGTACTATATTACTGTTTTGTGGGTGTTAGGACCATGTTCTTATTTGATGGTGTTGGGTTGTGTTTTTTGTACCACACTTTTTCTTTTGGTTACTTATGTATTTTAATTTTAAATAAAAGTTATAGGGTCAAGTATGCTTGGTCCTGAAATATTTTGGTAATAAATAATGTTATAGAAGGAAAATGCACAAATTTCGAAATTTTGAACAGTTATATGGTCTTTCTAATTTAAAATACTATTAGGAATCATAACCATTTATATTATAGTTGTTTAAAAATTATCATATGACTAGTATGTATAACGGGTTATGATAAAGTACAATTGACATTGATAGAAGAAGTGATGTCCTTGACCAGTAGGATCATACCATATGAATCCCATTTATTAAAGTTTCTCAAGGTGATAGAATCATTGATATTTTACATTGAATAATACCAATGTGATTCAATAACTAAATCATTTATGGGAAAATTCCAAGCTCATCGAGATCACGAACCAAACCATGTATGCAAAACCACCACAAGAAAATCTCACTTTCACACACTATAACCTTAGGGAGTTAACTTGTGTAACAATGTATTATGTATTTAAAACCTAATAGTATGAATTTTTATATGTTTTTTTATGTCAAAATAATATTTATATTTATCCTTTTGTTATTACATTAAAATTATTAAATAATAAGTTTGATGAAATTGTATTTCAATGTGATGAAAAAACTTATATTTATGGGAAATATATAGTTTCAATAAAGAAACTATTATTAATGATTTTTTTAAATAAATTAAATTTTAATAAAATATTGTTATTAAATAATATTTATTAAATAAAAATTATAATATAGTTTTAGGAATCTAGAAATAATTTTTAGAAGGGTTAGAAAAAAGTTATTGTTAAAAAACTAGCAATTTTTAATAAATGTGGATTTATTATTTTAAAGTGGAAATTATCATAAATAGATAATTATTTGAATAAAATATTTTTTTTAAATTACAACATCAAAATTATCCAATATTTGTTTTTATAAATTTATGAGAGTGTCTAATTTTGGGGTAAAACTTAAATACGGTATAAATATATGGAGTGTTTTATAACATCATAATGACTTAAAAGTGTTGTAATATGTTCCAAAAAATGTATCCAAGAAAAAATATATATTTCTCAATTAATATAATTTTTTATTTTATTTTATTAAATTTATAAGGATTTAATGAATTATCAAAAATCTATATAATATTTTATGTCTTTAAAATAAATTCTTTATAGATATGACCCATTTCAACAAAAACAAGGGTATTATTTTTAATGATATCTGTTATTAAACAAGTAAAATAATGAAAAACACTATAATTTGATATAAAAAACTCTAAAATAATAATTTGATAGTATTTATTTTTGGTTACTCTATCATATAGAGTCAAAAACCTATGTTTGGAAATTAATAAAGAACTCCCCTCTTTTTTTCAATATAAACCCACCCTACCACTCATTTATCTTCACTCATAACTCATTTAGAATGAAATTTATCTTCCATTACCTCTCTAAATATATCTCAAGGTTCCCCTAATCTATCAATAATATCCTCACATGCTTTTACAAGCACCCTCTTAAGGTAATGGATCCAATCCTTCCCCCACTTTATTCAAGACCTTCTTTATGTTATTATTTTTTATTTTAAATTATTCATGTTTATATAAGTTTTCAAACATACCTACTACTATAAATATGATTTCCAAGTGATTATATACCCCATACACCCTCATTAAACCCTCCCATAAAACTATTATGTACCATTGTTATGTTTCCAAAAGATTGTTGTGAATTTTCATGCCAAACATCTGTGTAGTGGATACCCATCCACTTTTCCACTAAAGGATATTAATCTAGATGTACATATCCTTAATTTACTATGAAATTAAATCTTTTTCAACCCACACTCCTTTATCATGTGATTAAAGTTTATTAAATACGTCCTTATGTTGAACAATCTATGCGGAACACATGAACATGTACATATTATAATGGGTGTTCCTAGATAGCGCTCCAATGTATTAGGTAATGTTTTAGTTTCATGATACATCATGTATGTTATTATGGAGTAAAAATAATCAATTATGGGACTATATGAATCCTTTATTTTTGTCTCGGATGTTATCCTTGAATTATGTTTATGACATGATTTATGTTGTTTCCACATTCCCATGCTGCCTTTATGCTATCATGTTATATCATGATTCATTGTTCAAGATTATGATTCTCATCCCTCTTATGTTACCTTGATATGGATATTTGATCACATGTACTAATTTACATTATTCAATAATTTTTTCCCTTACTATAATTTATATCCCATCCCTTTCCTATGTGCGTCCCATGGTTAACCCATACAGTTTAGAAGAAAGATTGGACTTTAGGATCACACTAAGTAGGGTTTCTATAATATTGATGTATCTATGTTTCACGTTGATGTACTATATACCTATTTTTCCAAATAAACCAGGATCCATGATATTTTTGTATTTTTTTATGTGTGACTTTATATAATAATTCATGAATTATGGAGAAATAAAATATGGGTTGTTATAAATTCTATCTACGAGATTTTTAGTTATTTTTGGGATTAGAATTATAAAACACTAGAAATATCCTTAGGTAAAATAATAAACATATTAAAACATCCAATTTTTTTTTTAAATTATAGAGTATGTGGGTTACATGAGTGGATGTGACTCTGGTATAGAGGTACAGAGGGTTAATAACCTCAAATAGGGCACATTGAGCTAGAATCGATCATCACCAAGTGAACGATAATGGGTCTTATTTCACACCAAGTTTTACTCTCCCAGTGGATATTATTTGGCAAATTCACAAGATCCAAACAAATAATAACTAAGGTAACAAAAATTCCTTTACATTTTTATGTTAGGAAATAGATTATGAATAACATAGATTGAATCCTAGAAATTCATAAGTTAAAGAAAGTATGTCAATAATGATTTATATCTTTAATTTTCTTGGTTTTACATTTATGTGATTACTAGTTTAAAATACTCATCCCTATTTTCCCCTTTATCCTATTTAATAGTTGGGAATAGGAGAAACCATGACAAAAACAAATTTGAAGAACAATGTAATTCCTACCCAAATAAAATGCCCCAAATGATACGAGAAGGAATCATGAACTACATGATAATAAGTTCTCAATTAACACAAGTTTTGAACCAAAACATGAATTTGGGTAAATGTTCTAACCCCCCTAAGAAATAGTAACTTGAAATTGAGACCATTATGTGAAAAGGGTCTCTAAATTTTAGTGGATCTTTTGATCCCAAAATCAGGAAGTAATGGATCAACTCCATTGAAAAAATATTATACATCCTATAATACTACAAGAAAGATAAGTTCATACTATTTATTTATCGTATGGAGGTAGAAACTGATCAATGGTGTAATTTGATAAAAAATACGAAGCATAAAGAAGAGGTAAAAGTGATAGAGTGGAAGGAATTCCAGAAAACATTTTTCAAAAATATAGTCCTATCACTCTTTAACATAAAATAGAGAGGGACTTCATTACCATCATGAAAAAAGATTATTAATTCATCTGGGATTATGAGGAAAACATCATAATACTTTCATGATATGTCTTTGAATTTGTGATTACCCCCAAAAGTAAATTTGACCACTTATTTGGTGGGATACACATGTGTTTATGAAAAGCCATGGAAATTTAGGACTTTGAAATCTACGAGGAAATTATTCAATGTTCTCTGAAATTAGAAATGGAAAGGACTGAATCACAAGGTTATCATGGGGATATGAATCTAAAAAAGTAGTTTAATTCATGTTGTATGATGAATAAATATAACGGTGTAAAATAATACCCAAATCATACTATCCAAAATTGTGGTAATAAGTTTCTCAGAAATTTTGATAAGGGGATGAGAAAATAATTTAGGTGTGGGAAGGAAGGACACCTAGATATTCTGTTAAAGTGGGAGAAACAAAAAATGTGATAAAATATAGGAATTCCCTAGTCAAAATCTTAGGTGGGAGTATAGTTTTTAAATTACAACGATACTAGAATTATGAAATCGAATTCCCTAAGCCAAGTGTTGTCTGCGAAAATCAACACCAACAATCGCCAAGGAATAAAGTGATATCGTACTCCATCACAACTACTAAGGCGAATCCTAAAAAAGAATTTGTTACATGTACACTATTTATTCATTCAATGATTGTGAAAATACCTTTTGATTATGGCTTTATACATTTTTTCATAGAAAAAACGTTTAGTATAACAATTCAAAAACCACCGAAAGTAACAGATGTATAGCTATTAGTGAAAAATAAATATGGGGAAATTATTTCATCCCATGTATATAACTTATACCTTATGAAAATTTATGGGATGAAATTACTAGTTAACCTTGTGATACCTTCTTTAGAGGAATTTGATGATATTCTAGGAATGGAATGTATTTCATTATATAGAGAAAACATAAATAAATAATAAAATGAAATCAACCATTGTACATTGATTCTTCCTCTGACTCCATACAATTGAAAGGATGGAGATGAATCACCTATTATATCTTCATTTCAATCAGGGATATTATTTCCCAATTAGAAATAATTTCTATCTCAAATGATTGAGAATAAAGAAAAACCCATCCCAATGACATGCCCATTGAAAGTGAATTTTATGATTTTTTTCTAAAGAATTTTTTTGTCTTACTCATAGTCATGAGGTTGAGTTTTCAATCGAGCTTATACCAAAAGATTTACTAATATCAAAGAATCCATATAGAAAGGATGTTGTTGAACTCGATGAGATGAAGATTCAACTATATGGAAATATAGATAAAGGGTTCATATGCCCATGCTCATCATTGTGGGGTTCACCTATCCACTTAGTTAAAAATATAGATGGTCCAATGCACCTCTATATTTATTATCATGATGTTAAAAACATCACAAGAAAGAAAAGTATCTTCTTCCATAGATTTATGTATTTTTCAACCAACTATGTTGATCCATATATCTCTCTACGGTGGATCTTCGTTCAGGATACTATCAAGTAAAAGTGAAGAAGGAGGATATATCTGATAGTTTTTTCCATACAAGGTACGAACACTATGAGTTAATAGTGATTCCATTTATAATCACTAATTCTACAAAAATATTCATGTTCTAGATGGATATAGTCTTAATAGATTAACTCAAAAAATTTGTTGAAGTCCATATGGACGATATTCTCATATACACTAAAATGAATAAAGAACATGAGAAGAATTTAAAAACTACAATTAATAAAATGTGGAAAGACAATATCTATGTGAGTACATAATATGATAATTTTGTTTGTATAAATTAATATTCCTAAGGTATGTTATCAATAATAAAGGGATATTTGTGGATGCTTCAAAAATAGAGGCAATTGAAGGAATGACCATGATAAAATCTGTGATGGATATCTGTATTTTCCTAGGAATATCTAGGTACTATTATTGATTTTTGATAAGATTATTACAATTTTCAAGCCCATTAACCAAGATAACTTAGAAGGGAAAATTTTTTGTTTTGAATAAATAATGTGCGGAATGTTTTTAAGAGAAGAATAAAAGGCTTATCACTAAACTTGTGCTCACATTTTCCACTAGTGGGGATGGATTTGAGACCAATATAAATGCATCCAAAAATTCATTGTGTTGTTTAATCATGTAATATGAGAAATATATAGCTTATACATCCCTCCAAATAAAGGTTCATGAGAAAAACTACCCAACTCATGATCTAGAATTTAATTTGGTGATCTAGACATTAAATATTTAATAATATTATCTGTATGGGGAGAAGTGTGACATATATAAATATCATAAAATCCTTAATTATATATCCACGCAAAAGGATATTATTAGGAGACAATTATTGTGGTTATAGCTAATCAATGATTATGTTTGTTCAATCCATTACCATCCTGGGAAGTCAAACAATGTGTAATATTCTCTAAGTATAAAGGAACCTAAAACCTTATCCATGATAAGGATTATAAGGGATATAATATTATTGTACATGAAAAGGATGAATATGGAAATAATAAAAGGATATTTATCCTACCATTGTCAAATAACTATTGAATAATCCATTCTATAGATGATCAATGAGGATTAAAAAGGTGACAATGCACTATAGAAGAAGGTAAAAAATATCCCGAAGTTTAACATCCTTAAAGAAAGAGTTATAAGATTATGGACTTGTATATGAATTCCATAAAAAAGAGGACTCAAGAGGGAAATTTTGGAGGATTCTCATAGTTTATCCTTCTCAATTCATCCAGGAAGCACTAAGATGTATAGATATTTGAAGAAAAATATCCTGTAGGGTAACATGAATAGAGAAATTGTGGAGTTTGATTCTCGATTATTGATATACTAGAAATTCAAGGATGAATGAAATAATCCTAAAGGAGGATGAAAACATTTCCCATACCATTATGTAAATGGGAAACATAAAAACATATTTCTTCATTGGACTCCCTAGGACATCTAAAGGCAATAATTCCACCTTGGTGGTAGTTGATCACCTTATAAAATCAACACTTTACATTCCTATTAGGGATGATTTATATCTTTATCAACTTCATAAGATATACATAATGTAATGTTTAATTATATAAAGTGTTACACTCTCTATTGTAACTGATTGAGATATGTGGTTTACCTTGAGGTTCTGGGGAAGCATTCAACAAGAATTGAATATAGAACCCTTCTTCAGCACATATTATCACCCTTGAAAAAATAGTCTGCCTAAAAAGACTATTAAAACACTTTATGGTATGTTGATATATTTTTCAATTGATTTCCATATATATTTTCATAAACACCTTACCCTAGTGGAGTTCTCAAATTAACAATAGTTTCAATTATATTACAAAAAATGGAACCTTATGGGGTTCTTTATGGGAAGAGGTGTCAGACTCAGACATGCTGGGATGAAGTTGGAGAGAGGAATCTAATAGGACTTGATCTTATCCAAGATATGAGAGAGATGGTTCAAACCATTTAGCATCATATAAAATCCACACAATGTCAACATAAAATATGTACATATAATCATCTATGAGACCTTGAGTTTAATGTCAAAGTTAAAGTATTCCTCCATATATCATCATTGAATAAATTCATAATGTTTGCGATGAAGGTAATGATTAGTCCAAGATACATCACCCCCTTTGATAACCTTGACCGTATCATATCGGTGGCCTATTTAATAGAAATCCCACCTAACCTATCTCAAGTACATGATTTGTTCCATGTACCCCTCTTTATAATGTATATACCCGAACCCTCACATGTACTGAATCTAGAGGTGGTACCATTGAATAAGTATGTTTAATATGAGAGGTATCTGGTTAAGATCTTAGATTATTGAGAAAAAGTTATATGAAACAAGATAACTCACATGGTAAAATAATATGGAGGAACTAAAAGCTTAATGAAGTGACATGGGAACCAAAAGAGGCGATGAAATAGAAGTACCCTCATTTTATTAGTGTATAAAATCCAAAATTAAAGGGTGAAATTACTAAAAGGGGGGATAATCTAATGACTTTAACTTTTATAAATATAATTCCATTATTAAATGAGTAAATTAATTATTAAGAAATGAAGTTATAGAAAACACATGCACAAATTTTCAATATTGAATAGTTATATAGTGATTAAAATTTAAAACACCATTAAAAATTATAACAAGTGATAATATATCCATTAAAAATCTATCATATTACTATTATATATAAAGGATCATGATAAATTACAACTAACACAAGCATAAGAAGTGATGGACTCATATAGTAGTATTGTACCCTTTAAAGACCATTTATTTTTAGCTTTTGAGGGAGATAACATCATTGGGATTTTCTCTTGACCATTCTCAAGAAAATATTTAATAATTAAATCATGAATGAAAAAATTTATGGGATAATTTCAACATCATCAAGATCATGGACCAAACCATGTATGTCAAACCACAAAAAAACTCATTGTCACACACCTTACCGTTGGGGAGTTCACTGGTGTAATAAATAATTTTGTACCTTGAACCTAATAATATGAATTTTAATGCAATTATTTTTGTAATAAAATAATTATTATATTTATCCTTTTACTAATTCGAACTTATTAAATAATTAGTTTGATTAAACTGGACTTTAATGTGATGAAACACAAATTGTATTTATGAGAAATATATATTTGTAATCAAGACATATTTTTTATTGAATTGAAGAATTCTTGAAATAAATGATGTTTTAATAAAATATTATTATTAAATAATATTATTTAAATATAAATGAAACTATAATTTTATGAAACAAAAAGATAATTTTTATAAGTTTTAAAAAAATGTTATTTAAAAAAACCAATATTTTTTTTACTAAATGGGGATTTTTAATTTAAAATTGAAAATTTATATACATATATTATTATTTGGATAAAATAAATATTATCATTGAAAGCATCATGTCAAAATTATCCAATATTTAATTTTTTTATAATTTTCAGGGATAATCAATTTTTTTGTAAAAATTAAATACGATATAAATAAACTGTGTATATTATGACATCATAATGACTGAAAATTGGTGTAATATATTTCATAAAAGGAATCCCAAACCAAATATATATTTCAACTATAAAATAATGTGTTTTTATCTTAATTTATTAATTTTAAAATGCGTTAATTAATCTTCCAAAATCTGTATTATCTTTAAAGGGTTTAAAATAAATTCATTATAAACATGGATCAAATCATCACCAAAGTTATTTTTTATATCGGTTCATAAAAATGTAAAATAAATAAAACCACTCCACTATGGAAGAAACTATGGGCAAAAAATATTAGATGGTTTGTGGATCTGATTATTTTATCATCCAGAGTTCAAAACCTAAAGTGGAAATTAATAAATAACACTTCTCTCATTTTATAAATAAAACCACCCAATCTCTCATTTCTATTAACTCAAAAATCTTGGAAAATTTGGACCTTACCTCTTTATATACCTTCCAAGGATCCCCTGAGATCTCAAGAAGCTCATCACAATCTTTTAGAAGCACCATCTCACGGTAAGGGATCCTCTCAATATCCTCTTTATTCAAGCACCTTTTATATGTTATGTATTTTGATTCCCAATTATTCAATTTGGAATATATTTTTACCCATCCACACTTATATCATTATGATTTCAATGTTATGATAGACCCATTTCACTCTCATTCACCCCTCCCATAAAACCTTTATGTATCCTCGTTATTCTGCCGAAATAGTCCAAATAATTTCTATGAAAAACATTTATGTAGTGAGAACCCATCCTCTTTTCCACTCAAGGGTATTCAAAAATATATACCTATAAATAATTTATTTGGTACTTCCATTTATGTAATTAAAACTCCTTGATCCTGGGAATAAATTTTAGAAAATATGTTCGTATGTTGAATGATCTATACAACACAATGAGCATGCATATATTATGATGGGTGTACCCAAATAGCACTCCAATGAATTGGGTAATTTTTTAATCTCATTAGATGTAATTTATGGGATTAGGGAGTAAAAATAATGCATTATGGGACTCTATACATAATGTGACGATTTCCTAGTAGTTATCCTTAACTTATTTTAATGACATGATTTAGGTTCTTTCCACATTCCCATGTTGCCTTCATGTTATCTTGTTATATCAAGATTCATTATTAAATGTTATGATTATTACATCTCTTATGTTACCTTAATATGACTCATGGATCATGTGTACTTATTTACCTCATGATATGATTTATTTATATACATACTTGTCTTTATAGCTCACCAAATTCTTATGTATTTCCCTAGGTTATCCCATTTTGTTTTACAAGAATCATGGAATTGGTGGAGCACGTTAAGGATGTTTTCAATAATATTGTTTTATCGATGTTTGAATTTGATATTCTATGTACCTATTTTCTTAAATACACTAGGATACATGATCTTCTAGGATTGTTTTATGTGTACCTTTGTGTAATAATTCATGAATTAAGGTGAAAAAATATGTGTTGTCATATAGAAACAGTAGGAAAAAACACCAATAAAGAATAAAGGTCTTCCAGGCTCGGTCATTATAGAAGATCAAAAGGAAGGGGTGAAAAAATATTGATTGTAGAGATGGGTGGTTAGGCTAAGTTATCCTCATCCAACAACATTTTAAATTCACTCAATGTATGTTCAAACAACCTAATTTTCTACTCCATACTCTTTTCCCCCCAAGGCCCTTGCTAGGGATCTACCCCCATGGGAAAGCTTAGGAATTTTGATAAAAACTACAACACCATATAATAGCTCAATGTAGTTCCAAATAATCTATCATTCATGGATGATCTTAATTTATGAAAGGACCTCCAAGAGACACTTGGATAATCCATTATGAGACCTCAAGTGTTTGAAGATGAAGTTACTCCTATTAAGTTATATTGTGTAGTGACTGACCCCAATGAGTGTCATGTGGTTATCTTTTTCACCAAATAGGTTATGAATTCTATTATATATAGACATATCTGAACCTTTTATGTGTCTATTTTTTAGTTCCTTGAAATGTGTTTTCTAGTTTTAAAAATCACTACTTTCAAGTGGTTTCTATTGTATTTATTCATGGAACCAGAAACTTCCAATAGTTTTTTATCCAAAAGGGACCTGCTTTCCAAAGGCAGGTGTTCGTTATGTTTGAACTTTTATGATACTTAGGAATGTGAATTGTTCGAGAGGATGGGAGGTCAGACTCATCACACCCTTTTTGGGGGGAATTATTTCCTACTCTGGTACTCTCTATAAATTTAAGATATTTTCATTAATCTTTATTAATTCACCAAGCATAACATAAGTTTCCCTTTGAATTTGCAATCACTAATTAACATGTGTAAAATTTAGAATCACCAGTATGTATTCAGGGTTCTTCATTAATGGAGATATATATATGTATTTGAGGTTCTCCATCAATGGTATCCTCTCATATACTATTTAAAGATTCTTTTAATCATCGTTATAATGATACTGATTTTTAAGCCACTTAGTGGGTCAGTCTAGAATTTATTGTCATTCAGGGAGATGAAAGTTTGTTTTGATATTGGGATCGTACCCATAAAATGGGCTACCTATGTATCCTTGTGAAAGGAATCAGAACCATTGTAGTTCGGTTCCACTTGATAGGACACATTATACCTTTTTAAGGTCGTGTGATAAGGACCCGACCATACAGTTTAATGTTATGTGGTAAGGAAATCTAAGAGGAAGGTGCTTAGTCAAAGTTTGGTGCAGAACATATTCCTAAGAAGCCCAAGGAACTTGGAAGGAAAATGGGTTTCCAAGTAAGATTATACCCTGTTGGGAATATGGCCCAAGGTGAATAGGGTTGATTTGAAGTGTAGGTTTTGAACCTCAAGGAGGATTTCTACGTATCCCATGTGGGTGGGTATCAAAACCCATGTAGTTTGATGAGTCTCATAGAAGAGTATAGTACTTTAAGAGAAATTAGTTTGGGATTACTTCATGAAAAGGATGCCTTGATGATTTGGGGGTTTAATTTGGGGCTTATTCCTAAAGAGGATGCCCAGATTAAGGTAATAATGGTTGGATTTTTGAAAAGAATATCCAATGAGCTTGGGTCGTGGAAGGGCTTCCTACGTATCCTTGTTTGAATAGTAATCAGAGTTTTTATAATTCTTTTAATTGTGGGTGTTTTTGAAAATGTTGTAATCACCATGAATCTCTAAGCCAACATGAATAATGCTCGATGTGAGAAACAAAAGGATGTGAAAGATTCAACAATGAAACATACACTTTTCCTCTTCCAATGGTGGAAGAGGGTGTGCCTATGGCAGTGAGGGTGGATGAGGGTGAGGCGACAAGACTTCCCTCTATTCACACTACATTGGAAAAGGGTCTAGTGAAAGTAAGAAGGGATGAAGGTTAGGGGCTTATGCTAGGATGGATTCCCTAAAATTGATCATGGTAGGGGAGGGAGACTTTTCATTCTCATGAATTTAAAAGAAAGCATGGACCTTACCTTCCCTACAAGAAATTTGATGTTCTGGATCTTTGAGAAGGGAGAGTTCATGACCTAAACCATAATCTTAAAAATAGGGAACTTCCCAACCCTGTTACCAGGAGAAAGGTCCATGTGACTGTGAATATACAAACCCACCGACACTCCATGAATCCTAACCCCATTGTTAAATAAATGTGGTAAACATCTGACTGTGGAAATACAAACCCAAATAGGAGACATGATGATGTGTCTTTCCCAAAGGTTTGATAAGTCAGAAGGTTTTGGTGGAGGTCTCTATAGAATACATTTAAAACATGTGATCTAATGAAAAATAAGCCTTTCCATGAATGTTTTTGAATAGGGCTTGATGGATTTTAGACTGAATAGAGTAAGTTAATCAAAGAGGGGATCCCAAGTAGAAAAGGGAACACAAGTATGGGCACACAAGTAGGCTTGGGTGACCTGATATTCACTTAAGTGAAGAAAAACCTATATGGTAATACTATGGCGAGACCTAGTGCCTTCTAGAGTATTCACAGGCAATCCCAGAAATGGGGCACTCAAGTTCCTATGAAATGAATAAGTGGTGTGAAACTATTTCTTATTTTTGGAGGTTGGGCACTTTAGGCACGCAGGTGTTATGGATTTCAAAACACTAAAAGGACTTAAGTCCTATAATCCTCCTTTAATTCCTCCACTTTAGGAGTTAAACAAATATATTGAAAGCTTCTGAAGACACGACTGAAGCACTAGGGAGACCAGAGGAGGAATTGAGCTTTAGAGAAATTTTTCTGTAAAAATGAAGGACACAAGGGTCTATTTAAAGGAAAATAAGTAACCTTGGGTGAAATGAAATTGGGTTCGAAATTAGGTCTCATGAAAAATGGTGGCATGCAAGTAGGCTGCGCCCATATAGGGGCGCACAAGTAGGCTGCGCGCCGACAACCTCTTGGCCTGACTTGGGTGACCGAAAGCTCGTGCCTTTGCAAATTTTGATTTCTCTTAATGTTTTCCCCTCTTTTTTTCTAAAGTATTCCCCATTTTCATTTTTAGAATATTTTACAGAATAAAGTATCAAAAAAATCCCCACCTCAGAATTGGATCTATAATGAAAATAAGATCCCATAATGAGGTAAAGTAATGAAGGGAAAAGAATAGGGCATAGGGGCGCACAAGAATCAACCGCGCAAGGAAAATGGTCATGCAAGATGGTAGCGCGCATTATTCTGGAATGCAGGGTGACTTCATCACTTATATATAGTGGTTATACTTCCAAAAAAATTCTCTGACTTCTGAAATTTTGGCTCTTGGTGTGCAAATCCTTTTTCGCTCGGATGCTTCTCTTTTTACCACGTTTCTTATATATTTTTTTAGTTGCGCACTATAACTGGATCCCCACACTTGTGCACCATCTTACATTTGCATGACATGTTTTATACTTGCGCTCCTTAATTACTTTTCCAATTCCTTTCAATTATTTTGTCAAGCATTAAGAATTAATTTACTTAAAAGATGATTTTTAATCTCTATGAAGGTTCAATGGCTCTTAAAAGAATTGGAACTTCTGATGAACTAGCGAATAAGAGGATTGATTACATGATGAATTTCGTCGGTCATGACTATTTTGACTTCTGTGACAACACCCTTCCAGACTTAGAAAAATATCTAAAGAAATATCACTTTAACATTCCTAAAAGACCTTATTTGCCTCTGTATAGCTATGGATATCTCTAGGAAGTCAATATCCCATACCTGGAGAACTATGTCCCACCCTCATGGTTTCATAGTTATACCAACTTCTCATCTTCCAATGTTTCTATTGGGGGCTCATTTTCTAATGCTGGGATAGTAGATAAAGCTCATATCATGCATCATATCCCATGCACTCTAGATTTGAAAGCACACACACCTGAGCTGCATCCACATTGTTATTCATCCATCTTTCGAAATTATCAAACGAATCAATCCAAAGGTTGGAAGAAAAGTTGGGATTTATACCCATGAGGAGGTGTAAAACCTGAATGGATGTGGGCATACTGGGTGCAGAAGACATGTGCAGAATTTACAGATGACTTAAATGGTTTTGGGATATATGAGGCTATCCGGGTTGGGCAAACCTATGTGTACAGGAATACTGATTTTTCTAGATTTATTAAGCCGATGGAGTCTAGAAACTAACTCCTTTCACTTAACTCATGGATAATTATGCATTAGCTTGTGAGATGTCTACAAGATTTCTGGAGCTCTGATCCTTGGAGAAATGTATGATGAATTTATTCCTCCCAATGTAACATGGAATGACATAGAGAAGACACCGGTTTTGGATCATGAGTTGATGAAAATATTTAGAAAACTCAAGAATGTCATTACCAAGAAGTCCCATACAAGAAGGGATATTCATCCAGAAGAATGGATGTAAATATTCTTGGTAAAGAAAAAGGAAAAGGGGACCACCTGCACTGGTCCAACTAGCTATCCAAAGGAAGATAAAAGAGGTACACCTGACACTTTTTGGATGAAATTAGATAAATGGGAGTTTGACAATTGGAGATATGAATTCAATCCCAAAATTACTGTGAAAACGCATTTGAAAGGTTTCCGGGCCATGTGGCCCAATGTGTACTTATTAGCAGTATGAGATTCCAAAGTCGGTGTATGGCAAGGAACTTTTGTTATCATGGAAAAGATGGCTGAGAGAAGGATGGTAGGGTTGGAAACTCTTGTTTTGGAAAAACATCATTGTAACTTACTGCATATTTACATAAGGAAGTCTCCTTTTAGAATAGTGGATCCATTCCAAGTGTTATAGTGATGGATCACTACTCACTTCAAAACTTATGCTATACAAAGTGGGGAAAAGGTCTTTGGAATTTTGTTCCGACCATCTTTTTAGGCTTTCTATAGTATCTCTCCTTTTTCTATGACTGCTTAAGACATCAAGGGTTGGTTGAGTATGTTTATGGAATTTCATTTCCTTCATTATGGGAATCCACCTATGGGGTGATTCGTTGATGATGGGACGATGAGTTTAGATTTGAGGGCATACATGATAGCTTGTAGAGATGGTGTATTAGCCACTAGAATCGACAGAGAAATCATATGAGAGGCCTATGATCCTTATATAGCTATGTGTCAAATAAAATGTATGAAAAAAAACACTGTATCACATCCTGTTCATGTCATATTAGAGAAACATCTTATGGTTTCCTAACAATTATTGTTGCTGACATCTATGGAGAATACTGGGGCAGTATTTAATTTACCTATCGCTAATGCAGTAAGCAGACTGACTATCTGGTATGCCGAAAATTGGGTCACATCTTACCCTAAAGGGGTATTAAACCATGTTTTCCCTTGAGTGGGGGTAAAGAGAAGTATAAGGATTGAACCCCGTCATTTGGAAGGTAACTCTTCATCATCAAGGGATGACTCATTAGAGTCAGAGGGTGGAGGGGATGAGGCTCCAAATTCAATGAAGAGACATTGTGCTAGATATAATCCACTTTCCAAAGTTAAGGGATCCACTCTATCGATCTCTACTAAGGTTGTACTGAGGTGATATAGTCTTCATTATTATGAAGAGTGATGAGTCTCAGTTTCTCATACCCTATCTGTGAATGCGGGAGTTGGGAAGAAACATAAATCTAAGGATACAAAATCCTATTCCCAACCCTCCTCTGACATCTTATTTAAGGACAATCCCAATAAAGTGAGAACATATATTCCATAGATGGAAATGATCATATATGCAACTGATGAATCAATTCTGACCATGAAGCGAGTGAATGAAATGATTGATCATGGTACCACTGAAGGGATTGATCCTTCATTATACGAATAATGGCATGATTTTGTGGATCCTAAAGATATAAGTTTCCTTTTTTCTCACATTATCTTTTTCTTTAAATTTAAATTTAGTCAAAGTTTTGTTACTCTAGGAAAATATCATTTTTAACTTGTAGTTGGTTAAATAAAAATCTACTGAAGTTCCTTCACCACGGTATAGGCCTGGAGGCAATGATTTTGGATCTTCGGGATCACCTCATGAATCGGGAGAAATATCTCTAGGAAAACATTCCATAGAGGATGATATGGAAAGGGTATTGCCATATCTAATACCTATCTTTGGAGATGATGATTCAAGTCCTCCTAAGAAGGAGAATAAACAAAAGCATCAAAGGAATAAATACATAGTTAAAAACCTTCTCAGTATTAGTAAGTCTTCTAGATAAAAATGAATTTTTGCCTTTATTCATTAAAAAGTGTTTAAACTTCTTAGGATTATAGGACATTCTTCTGTTTCTTTATTGAAAGAAAATTATAATAAGCTTCAAGGAACCATAGAGGGTGATGCTAAATAGGAACAAATTCCTGCAAATCTGGTGGCTCCTAAAGAGGCACTGAGGCCAAAGGAACCAATGTCTACTCCCTTCATTACTCCTATTAATACTATCATAGGAGAGGAAGATTATGGAAAATCCAAAATTATTTATAATAAATCAAATATAAAAACAACTGATTTCCATATTGTGATACTTTAGGTTCGTCACATGCACTAGAACATCCAGAAACAACTGATGCTAACCCCACAACTATTGCAGAGGAAGATATTCAGGGTCAAAGGTTGTTAGAGGAAGGTTGTGAAGAAAACACATTGAGTGCTCCCACATGAGAGACTAACCTGGGATCCGGGATATCATTGGATGATATGATGAACCTTGGCATGCCTTTTGAAGAAGTATTAGAACATATTAATATACCAAATGCTTTAGAAGATTATAGAGTTCCTCATATAGAATCAAATGTACATGAGTTTTCATTATTCATCCTATTAATATTATTACGATTAAATTTCTTACCATGGTTGGTTGAAATATGAAGTTCCATCTAAAGAAACTACTACTACAACAATACTTGAAGGAAGTATTGATATTAATGTCAATACCATCATTGTAGAGAAATTGGATTGGGTGAATCTTGAGATAGAAAATATTTACGAGATTAATTCTAAAGATCCTGAGCCAATTAAAGATAGCACTCCGCACCCATAAACATCAAACATAAATGTTGAAACTGATAATATTTGGGAGGAGTCTTCTCAAACTGCTGACATACTATTAGGCAAGAGATACTGATATTATGATTGTACTTACTTTTTTTATCCCTTGAAGCTAACCACAGACATAATTTTTGATTTTCCATATAGGGATATAAACTTAAATGGCTAGGTTCGGAGGTGAAACCTCTGCATCATCCCAAATTGTACTATAAGGAGAAGCATCCATTGCTTAGGAGGGAGCAGAATAGGGAACTTCTTCAAGTGCATTAATCACAGAACACATCCCTCCTTACAATAGTGATTCAGAATCAGACCCCAAACTATAAAAGGCTCTTCTTCTTTCACGTCACAAAGCATGGAAGAATATATTGTAGATAATATCTGAGATTCCCCTTGAGGAAATTCCTTCAAAAATTCCATGACTCTCATCTTGATTTATCACACTAGGATTTGGAAGTTTTAAATACCATGAAATTCATACCACGGTGAAAGATATTATTTGAAGGAGGGAGAAAGAGAAAAAACTACATCGAGACTTGATAAAAGCTAAAATGTTGATTAACACTGAAGAATTCCAAGTGGCATTGTCCCGAGATGAGGAAAATCATACTGTAATGTTGAAGGAACTGAAGTAGAAGATCAAAGAGAAGACTGTTAAGTAGATGCATCTTCAACATGAATTAAATGTCATTACCGGGGATCTTGACCAGCTTCATAGGTAATTGGGATAAGACTATAAGGATGGTAAAAAACCCATTGCATATGCTATATAAGCACTTCATCATGCTGAAGAGAGCGGAGCTGGTCAACTAAACGAGCTTCAACGAGCAGCTGATAGGGATCAAGAGGCTGTTAACCAAATAAGAATTTATTTAGAAAACCTTTTGTGATTCTTGATAAGAAACAAGCTCCAATTTTTGGATTCTCCTATATAAAAAGTTCTTCATAAATGAAAAGATTTTTTTTTCAATCATCTACGTTTTTATTCTCACTAGCTACTTTTGTTTTACCAAATCCATTGGGCCTAGTAAGAATTGTTTGATTCTTTCTAGAGTTATATGGAAAACCCCAAAAACTTGGTATCTTTTTACTTTTTATTTACCAATATTACCTAAATAATACAAAATTTACATTTAGTGATCTGGGAATCACCTTTTGTTTAGAGTTCCCTTTGCGGGTTCTCAATCTAGAGAGTATCATGTCTCTTGTTGTTGGATGTTTAGAGTCAATAATGTTGGACTATAAAGGGATAGTGTTTAAATTCAAATAACATTGACCATAAATTTGAAATTAGATCCCAAACAAGACTCTGTAACTAATAATTACTTTAATATTATTTAAATACATCCAAGGGGAATCTTGAGCCATGATTTTTATGGTCACCAAATTTAAAACTTGTATCAACATTAGGGAAGTATCTTCCAAGAACGATGTTACAATTATTTGAAAAACTCATTAAGGGAGTTGTGTTATGTAGGGAAAACTAGGGCATATGCTACATATCCAAATAGTGGAATCTTTTGACTAACATGCCTGTTATGTAGGAAACTTATGCAAGGCCAGCTAAGGACATGTACTACATAGTGAGAAAAAAGTGCTCTTAGGAATTTATCATTTTACTGCTGATAGACAGGATAAAATTAAATTTGGGTGACTCATAACCATAGTTGGTGGTATTTCTAAGAAAAATAATTTAAAAAATTAAAGAGTTATTTTATGTCGACATATATCATGAATTGGAAAACCATTTCCATAAAAAATTGGTGTATGTAGAACAGTTAAATTTTTTCAGAAAGGAGAGTTTATAATATCATATTGTTCAATTTTAAGTCATGTTATGAGGAAATTATACTGTGCAGTTGTAAGTCATGTAGTGAGGACATTATTCTATGTAGTTTTAATTCATGTAATGGGGACATTATACTGCACAGTTTTAAGTCATTAAATGAGGACATTATGCTGTGTAGTTTTAAGTCATGTAGTGAGGACATTGTGTGGCTTTAATTTAAGGTCTTTAGCTCAGAACAATGGTTTGAGACTCTCCCAATTTCTTGATAATTTTTTTGGAAACATATTACCATATTCAGGTATCGAAGGAAAAATTATAAACTGTGATTTTTGAATTTCTAAATCTAAAGATTGATATGGAATAAGGGTTAAAGGCATTAGAGGAAGTCTTTTCCATTAACGATATTACCATTATTTTAAAAACCCATTATGGGGGTTGTGTTATGTAGGTCCAACTGAAGAATATTCTTCATAGCCAAATAATGGAATCTTTTGAATGACATGCCAATTATGGAGGCAAATTATGCAAGGCCACCTAAGGGAACATACTGTATAGTATGGTAAAAGAGATCTCAGAAGTCAGACATTCTATTGATAAAAGTCTAAGAAATTTTATGAAGATTTAGATTTTTCGAATTACCACGTTTGGTTTATAGAAAAAGGTACCTGAATATAGAGAAGGTATTTCCAACCAATATTTCCAAAGAATCAGATGAATTGGATTTCTACGAAGGTCTGACCCAAATGTAGGAGGTATGTTGTATGTAGTTTTAGGTCATACAACTAGGACTAGAAATGGAAACAATATATGATATGTGGCCATGTGATTCTTAGGTTATTTCATATTTATTTGAACACCTGGTGAGGGAAATGTGCAAACCATGGTCTTAAATATTTTCAGATTGAGAGAAAGTTAATGGTATAGATATATCTGAATGACTGTATAAAAAATACAGATTCTTGTAAATTATCAACAAAGTTTGAAGGGTAAAAAGTAATTATAACCAAGAACGAAATTACCATCATTTGAGAAAACCGGTATGGGGGGTGTATTATGCAGGGCCAACTGGGGCATTTACTGCATATCCAAATAGTGGAATTTTTTTACTGACAGGCCTATTATGTAAGCAACTTATACAAGGACACATAAGAGAACATGATGCATAGTCAGGAAAAGAGCTCTCAGATATTATAAACTCTATCACTAGAAACCATAAGAAAGATTATGAATATCTGGGAATATTCAAGATTAAGAGTTTGAAATATATAAGGGGGTTATTCTCAATGCACATAAGAAATATTTGAATCAAAATTGTCCATGAGTTTGATGTCTTTTACATAGATCTGAATCATATATAAAATGGAGACTTTATTTATTTCCAATAGAATTAACATTTTGATGTGCAGTTTAAAGTCATGCAGTGATGAAATTATACTATATAGTTTTAAGTCATGTAGTGCGGACATTATACTGTGCATTTTTAAATCATGCAGTGAGGACATTGATAGCCTCATAAGAAATTGAGACACCTTATTTATATAAAGAATCCTTTTACCCAATTCCTAAGCCCACGTGAGCTATGCTCGGTGTGATAAACAAGGAACAGTAAGAGTTTCTTTTATAACACAAAGGTGACACAAGTGAAGAATATGGGTGTTTTATTTCCATTCAGTTTAACATCATGCAGTAAGGGTGAAGATGAACCAATGTGAAAAGAAATACATATTGTAACTGGACTAAGGAATTAAACCCATGTGTCAATATGGGTCTTGTTAGGGGAAACACTCAAGCCATACATGGTTCTTTATACATTCCCTATTCAGGTTTGATTTATATTTAATGAATGGAGGGGTTTTTTTATATCATGTCCAGGACTAATATTGGAGATCTAGGCGTCTCTACATATCTCATATAGGTGAAAATCATGTTGTATGTAGTTCATTAAACATTAATTTCCCACACCAATCCAGTTTGACATGGGAGAAAGGGGTCTTTAACACATTCTAGAAGAATTATTAAATTTAAGACACAAGATGGTATGAAAATAAAATAATTTATCTTAAAATGGAACTCTGTATAGATCTAGTTCATATACAGGAGAAGAAAAAGGGAAATAAATTTTTTTAGTTATAGCTATGCCCATGATTGGAGATCCAGGCGTCTCTACGTATCTTAAATAAATGAGAATCAGGCCACACATAGTTCTTGAAATTAGGCCCCTATGAAAATATGATTCAGACATAGGAAAGAAAAGGACTCATGTTACACAAAAGAGTAGCAATGATATAAATTATTATTGCATATATAATCTCCTAACGTCAAGTAGAGAAGACGTTAACCATACAGTTTAATGTCATTTAATGAGGAAAAATGGTGTCATGCAGTTTAACGTCATGAGACAAGGACAAAAATGCTATGCATTTTAACATCATGAAGCATGGAAGTTTATGGTTGTTATGTAGTTTAACATCTTTCAACTAAGACATTGTACTGTTCAGTTTTAAGTCCTACAGTAAGGACATGGGGGCTATGTAGTTTTCAGTCTTGCAGTGAGGACGAATGGTGTCACTACACAAAGTATTTCTTCAAAAAACCCACATTGGTTGGAGTTGTAATAATCTCTCCATCCATTGAGATTAAGGAATAGTATCCATTTTAGTAGAACTTGTTTATGGAATAAGGCCCTCCACAAATTGTTTCAATATTTGGAGGTTTCTTTCCTGGTATCATTGGATTCCTAAGGACCAATACCAATTCTCCTTGAAGAAATGAATGGAGGTGAACTTTCTTGTTAAAAGATCATGTTATTCAATTCAGATAGACTTATAAATGGTGCAAAGTATACAATATTTTATTGTATAATCATTCCAACTCATTAAATAATTTCTCAGACCTCTCATATGTAGACAACTGATGACAGATTGCAAATCTGAGTAAACGCAATTGCATTTCTATTGGAAAAATAGATTCTGTTCTTTGTACCAGTGAATAAGGAGATTCTTGGGTGGCAGTATGAGTTGTAGTCTGATAAGCCCATACAAAATGAAAAAGTTTATCAGGCCAAGATTTATTATCTTTATCAACCATTTTCTAGAATATATTTGATAAGGTCTTATTAAAAGCTCTTATTTATCCATTGGCCACTGCATGATAACGATATGAATGGTTGGATTTGATATTGGGATCCTAATATAATTTCTTTACCTCAACAAAACAAAAATTGGGGCCATTGTCCATCAATATAGTATGAGGGACACCAAATCTGGTGATGATGCTAGTTTGGAAAAAACTAAAAATGGTTTTGGCTCTGACTTCTTTGAGAGGAATTCTCTCAACCCATTTAGAAAAATAAGTCATTAGAAAAAATAATATACTTAAACTTCTTAGCTGTAGCTAGTGGATAAGGTCCTACTACATCTATTCCCCATGTGGAAAATGGACATGAGTATTTTTCTTTATGTTGAAACTCTGCGAGTTTATGAATGAAGTTGGCATGCACTTGGCAGGGATAATATTTCTTAGTGAAATTTGTGAAATCTTGCATCATTGATGGCCAAAAGTATCAAAGACTTCAGATTTGATTAGAAAGCCTATGCCCAGACTGGTGAGAACCACAAGCTCCTGAATATACTTATTTCATGACCATTGTAGTTTTTATCCATCAATACATATAAAGAGGATTCCATCAAAGCTGCATTTTCAGAGGATCTTCTGGTGATCTAGACTATTACAAAGGGTAAAATTGGCCGCGCATCATCATATCTATTCTTTTTCATCCGTATATATTGGAAGTACTCCATTTTGAAGGTATTCCATGATATGTGTTCTCCATTCTGTGGTATGACCATATGATTCATAAATAGGACTAATTTCATTATTTTTCTCCATTATGGTTTGAACAAAAGGTGATACTGCATGATGATGAGCTATGCTGATGACTGTCTCATCCATATTTGGATCTTCCAAGGGAGTAGTTGCTTTAGCTAGTGCATCAACTTAGGAATTTTGTGATCGCAGGACATAAGGCAATGTTGGATCTGAGGGAAATTAAACAAGTAACCCTCTAATGTAATAACACAAAGGGATTAACTTTTATTTTCTAACAGAATATTCCCCATTGATTTTTTTGATTACCAATTTTAAATCACCTCTCACTTTCAAGTGTTTCACTTGCACATGAAGTGCCAATTCCTAGCCTGCAATAAGAGCTTGATATTGTGCCTCATTGTTGGTTATACATTCTGATAATAGGAAAGAAAATGGAAACAATTCTTTTCCAGGGAGATATGGACAATTCCTAACCCAAATTTATTATGTTTTGGGTTTTCCATTGTCTTCCCTGTTGGACTTCTTGGGGCCCCATCAAAGTTCATCTCCCATGTTTTGGAATTATCTTGAATGGAGAAGACTTCTTCATCAGGAAGTTCTATATTCAATGATATTTCTTCCTCAGATGGATGTTCAACAAAGAATTCAGCCAGAGCTTGGCCTTTTATTACCTTCTAAGGTGAAAAATGAATATCAAACTATTGCAAAATAAATACCCACTGTGCCAGATGCCCTGTAATAATATAATGAATGAGGATAAATTTCAGCTGGTTATTACGAGATACCAATTCGACCTCATGAAATTTCATGTAGTGCCTCAATTTATGAAAAATAAATATTAATGCCAGGAAACATTTTTCAACTCTTGAATACTAAGTTTCAGCATCAATCATAGTTTGAATGAGATAGTAAAGGCTTTTTTCATTCCCAACATCATTCTTTTTGGCTGAGAAGGCACCCAACGATCGCTCTAAAGCTGTCACATAAAGAATAAGTGGTATTCCTTCAACATGTGGCATTAATACTTATGGAACTAATAGATATTTCTTTAGGGTATCAAATTCTTCTTGTTAGTCTTAAGTCCATTAATAGGTGACTCCCTTATTCATTAATCTGGTGAAAATAATACACATGCTAACCAAATTGGTGAAAAAAGTTCCAAATATAGGGCAAGTTTCCTTTGATTCCTCTTAATTATTTTAAATTTCAAGAAGGTGACATGCCAGGGACTGATTTTTTTTTCTCAGGATCAACTTCGATACCACGACGGCATACAACAAAACTGAGGAACATTCCTAAAGTTACCCCGAAAGCACATTTCATGAGGTTTATCTTCAAACTGTGTTGCCAAAGTTTATTGAATATGGTCTCCAAATCATCCAAGTGGTTGGAACATTGTCCGTATTTTCCACCCAATCATCCATATAAAATTTAATAATTTTCCATGAGAAGGGTTTGAAGATATGGTGCATGGAACGTTGATATGTTGCACCAACATTTTTTAAGACAATGGGAATTAACTGATATCCAAACACACATTGAGGGGCTCTAAAGGATATATATTCTTCAACCTTTGGGTCCATAGGGATTTGATTATACCAATATTATCCATCCATGAAGGAAAGGTATTCATAGCCAATTGTTGCATCGATCAGAAGCTCTATGATTGGGATTGGAAATTCATCTTTAGGACAATGCTGGTTAAGATCTCTAAAATCAATACAAACTCAGATTTGTACATTATTATTTTTCATTGGGACAATTTTGGGTAGCCAATTGGGATATTGAGATTATCCTAAAAAATTACCCTTTATAATCTTATCAACTTTAGCTTCAATTTTAGAATTATGAGTTAGGTGTGTTCTTCTTGCTGCTTGATTGAATCCTCGATGTTATTCTGAAAAAAAAATGATGAGTTTCTACATCATGATTAAGTACTGTAATTTTGGTATAATTCAAAGAAAATATATATGGATGTTGCTTTAGAAATTAAGTATATACCTCTTCCACTTTAGAAGTCATGGACAGACTAATTAGAGTGGGGCGTGGATCTTCTGTTGTACCTAGATTTATTTCTCTGATCTCATCCACAATGGTAGAGACACCTTCCTCAAATTATGGAGGAGAATCCCTGAGATATTCCTCTTATTATTCATTATGTGTTACATATTCTATTTCTACTTGCATAGTAGACGATGAAAAAAACTTCTAGGGTTAGGGGAGGAGTCAATATTTGAACATCCTGAAGAAGAGGCCACCATTACTGACCCTACTATTGATGAAGGGTCTTCTAGGGGTAATAAAGAGGAGATGATGGAATGAGAATCAACATATATGTCTTCCTCTAACATTGCTATAACTTCTTCTATTCTTATTGACGAAATAGAGACTTTCTGAAGTTCAGAGGATGAAATGAATACATCTTTATTTAAGCTTCCATCACTACTTGGTGAATCAATTATTTTTCCCATTCATTCAGGCTTGATTACCATAATTGAAATTATGGAAGTTATTGGATTAGTACTTGAATTTGGCTTTACCTTTTCAATTTTATTGACATGTAACACATAATCTGTACTCAAATGCATGAATGAGTTTGTTGGGATCTTTTCTAGTCCATTCAGAATATTAATTTTGTTTACCTTCTTTGTAATGGACCTCATTTCCTTTGTGCGATAAAAATCTACCTCAATGTATTGATATTCACACATTTTAAATGGATCCTTGTCACAATAATATGTCCCGATTTGAACATTAAAATAGTGCATAAGACATTGGTGGTATGACGAAGGTATGGCCTCATGTTGATGTAACCAAGGCCTTCCATGCAGAATGTTGAAGGCTGTGTGCTGCTGAAAAACCATGAAATCTAAATTAGATACAAGATCTCCAAAACCATGTTCTGAGTGTAATATCTCCCAAAGGTTCTTGCTCATTCTTGTCATATCCTTGTAACAAAGTGGAAGGAGATAAGTCAGATTCAGTCAGGTCCAATCGTCGAAGTGTATGAACAGGAATGAGATTGAATCATGAGCCATTATCAATGAAGGATTTTCGGATGTCTATGTCATTGACCCTTCTTGATAGATTCAAGGGTCAGATATTTCCATGTAAAAAATAATCTTCATCTTCATCTATTAATGATATGAATTCATCACATTCTATAGGACCATTCCCTATATGGTAAACCTTTGTAGTAACAACTTCTGTTTCAAACTCTTGAGGACTTAACAAAGCCTCAATAAATGCTTCTCAAAGATATTTTGACAAATTCAAGGAATCCAAAATTGACAACATGGAAGGTAGTTGGGCCAATTGTTTCAATAAATCATACTTTTGGTCTAAAGGTTTTCATTTCCCATCATGGAGATACGGTTTTGCAGGTTCCTTGGAAGTTGATGCTTCTGATGTAGATGTACCCTGTATCAGAGAAGAATCTAGAAATACACATGGATTTGGTAGATTAAACTGACTAGGTATATTTAATTACTGAGATGAAGATGTTGTGACTTCTAATTGGTCATCCAAAATAATTATTTCAGGACCTAACCTATCTTGCGTGAAAGAATATCCTTGTTCTCATTGAGCCTATTGAAGGGATCTTCTAAAAGTTTATGCTCCATATATTTTTTGAGCAGGGGTAGAGTTAAAATAATAGATTATAGAATTCCCATGTCTTCTCATGTATCCTCAACCTTGGCCTCTTCCTATAGTTCCCCAATTAGGTATATGGAACTCTGGATCATTTTAATCAGAATCACCATTGGCATAAGGATCTGTTAAGTGGATATCATTGATGGAGCCAAAGTTAAATTCTTCATCTGAAGAAGATTATGGTTGAAAGGTTAGGTATGGTTGTGCCATTTCGCAGGGTGGTTCCAATGATTTTAAAAAATATGGCATGAAATATTACAGAGTTAAAGATAACATTGGAATTAACACGAGCTTGTCTTCTTCTAACTACTCCATATCCTTCTGATCACCTTTCCTTTTTAGGGATTGACCTTTTGATAATGGTGGTTTTGTTGTGGCAGGAGTGGTGGAAGACACAATCGGTTGTTTCAACTATGTTTTTAGAATGACATGATTTCAGTTGATCGATTTCTTAATCATCCAATCATTATATTTTTACACATTTTTACTTTTGACTTCCTGCCATTTATCTTCTTCTTCTGGATCAATAGCAGTAACACATACTACTTGAGCTGATAAACTTTTCAGTTTCACTTGTCCTGAGTCTACCATTTTTTATAGGAGGTCCTTGAAAAAAAAACACTCTTTAATGGGATGCCCCAACATCTGGTGAAAAGGAAAATAATTCATAATATCTTCATCTTCTTCTTTGTATGGTTTTTTCGGCCTTGGAAACTGAACCAAATAGTCATCTAGAGTTGAGATGAAGTAACCGAGAACTTGTTCATTCGAGAAAGAATAAAAATTGTTATTTAATTCCTCAAACTATTTCCACCTTTGATATCTTTGGTCATCTTGACGAGGCATTAATTGCTGCTGATACTTAGGAGGAAAATCCCTTCGATATGATGAAGGTTTTGAAGTGGAAGCAGGTATAGGTTCTTTCTTGAGTTTAACTATATCAGCCTCTACATTCCCTATTCTCCTTCCTAGTTTTGATGGAATTACACAAGTTTTAGCCAAAGTTTATATAATATAATCTTATATCTATTGAGTAATTGAAGTAAGGTTTGAAAAGCCTCCTGTGTATTTCACAGGGATCAGTGGTGTGCGTAACTCATCACACATATTTTCCACACAAATTGGCAATAATTATTCTTAAGGGAGTTATAGACTTAAGGAATATGTTAATCCTTTCCATCGAGCAATGAAATCTAAAACTCTTTCATTCTTCCTTTGTTTTAAAATTTTGAGATCAAAAACCATTGTCTTTGGTAATGTTGATCTTAATTGAAGAATGAATTTCATATGGAGATATTACCATATAGTAATTTATTTGGATTGCAAACTTGTATACCATATAAAAGCTGGTCCTTGTAAGGACTGCAAAAAACACCTAATATTTATTGCTTCTTGTTATTTAGGCGTTTGCATCATGGGATAAAAACGAGTAATGAAATGTGTTAAGTGTTGTTCCGGATCTCCCAAACCATTATTGATTGGAAATGTGGTATTCAAAAAATTTTATGGGGGTATGAATTCGGTACACCCACTCGGGGTAAGCATTCTTTTCTGGTTAAACTGGTGTACATTGTTTCTCCATATCTTCCAATCGAGTCGTTAATGCCTCAATGGTATTCATAATCATCTAGGGAATATCCATATGAGCTGGAACCTATGCAGGTACAACAACTTGATCTTGAGTTGGTGTAATGACCGAAAAAACCTCTCGTGTTGGTATTTACCTTGGATAGCTCATGAGAATAGTCCTATCAGGATGTGTTTGATCCCACCTTAGTAGTTTAACCAATGGATGGAATTCATTATCCACATCGTTAGTTACCAAAAATCCTTTTTGCGAAGGAGATCTTGCAGGATGTGAATGTTGAGGATCTGCCTCATCTAGCAGAAATGCTGCTTCGAAGTAACTATGTATTGAGTATTTTCAACTCTTTCATCTCCTCTTCTTGTTGTGAAAATATCTATTCAAGTGAAATAGATTTACCTTGTCTAGTGGAAAAGTGATATATAATCTAACTTTTAACTTTTCCCTTGTTATATGTCTTTTAGAGATGTGGGAGTTAGTTATTTGAAGGAATACCTAGATTCTGGGTAAGCCTATGATTTTGGGTATGTACACCTTCTTCATTAGCCTTACTATGTACCATATTATGGATAATAACTTCATATTGTGATTCCCCAGAACTAGACTCATATTCTGGAGGATCTTCTATAATGGTGTTAATGACATTTAATGATGCATAATGCATTGATGGAATTCTTACAGTATCTTTGTAAGATCGTCTCCCTCTGTATCTTCAAAGAGACTCTTATCTCATTTATAATGGATTATTAGGATCTATTTGACAAAAAGTTACCTAAAGGGAATCCTCGTATAGTTCAGTTGTTCACTCTCTTTGTGGCTTCTTCCCTAATCGGGAGAAAACTGACTTCTGTTGGGGAGAAGATTATAGATGTGAGAAATACCCCATCCCTGTAGGCTGGTGCTGTTCATGTTCTTATTCATCAAACCTTTGAACTTTTTTAACGAATTTAAAGGTTGAATTAAACGAAGTCCCAACCCTGCAAGCTGTAGTGGTTCTTGAACTGCTATGGCTGAGATTCGTACAACTGCTCTTCTAATTTTGAAAATTTTGGTTTGGACATTATCTAGATATAGTATCCAAAAACCACTCAAATCACTTGTTTCTAAAGATCATTGTGCTATTTCAGACATTTGTGTTATCTGATGGATGAAATGATCTAAGTGGGAGGCCTGGTCAATATTCTCAGATGCTTTATGTAAAAGTAACTCAACAACTTGTTTTCTTTGGGCCTGAATCTGATGAGAGCTAGTTGAGGAATGTTCTTGAGCGTACATTTGATAACATACAAAACTTGTTGATTGTAGCCATCCATGGGCAATAACATTGCCTAAGACCACTTTTGGTGGGATTTGCTGATTATGGAGTTCAGTGAAATACAATTCTCCATTTTCTCCCCATCCTATGATATGAACACCAGATGGGGAATCAGAAATTAATTGGCATAGCCTCTTTAGAGCATTATGGCATGCACACTGAAGGGTTCTCTTCTTCTTTTCAACCTTTGGATATTGGAAAACTAAGAGATATGCCAAGTCAATTTGTAATTGAAACCCTTCTATTACCTTTACATGATTTTGATATTCATCATATGGTAATACTTTGGTTTTCAAATGAGAGAGAGTCTTCCATAAGTTGATTTGGATATCATGAATGAAATCTTCCACCATCAATTACGGAGTGTTATACTAAGAATTTCCCAAAGTCCAGAACATGACTTGTATTTATCCATTAGCCAATTTTTTTCTCATGTTTAACATATCATCATCATCTTTCCAAATAGGTTTCTCCACTTGGTCTTACCAAAGTGGATGTTTTGTACTAGAAGATAAATGACCCAAGGGAGGTTCAGAGAACGACTGTTTCCCTAATATGTCTTCTAGTTGAGAAAGTGTTTCACCCTTCAATGGAAACGCATCAGACATGACCAGCCTCATGTTTTCAAGTTGCTTGAGATAGGATTTATTTCTCATCGCAAAATTTTCAACTATAGAACTATCTTGACAATGCGTATTACTACCATAGAGAGGACATTAACAGCGAATGCCATCATGGGGAGGACCACCATGGTGGATTACATCAAGGGATAAATCCTCTTGCTCCTTGGTATTCTGGCCACACGGAGGGTTTTCGGGGCTCTTATTTTGATATAAGATCACTGGATTGACCTAATTTTCATGAAGCATGCCTTTATGATAATGTTTTCAATGGAGAAAAATATAATTACTTCTATTAATCCCATAATTTGGTAATGAGAGGGTAAGATCATGATCTGCAACCGATAATGTTTGAGGGCTTCAAGAACTCCAACATTAAGAGAAGCCAAATTGCAGCTTGAATCATGATTTTCCAACTATGTTTGGAGAGACATATTCTTGGATGTTCTCTTACACTTAGTTGGGACCACTTGCTGTGAGAAGTGGTTATCATGGGAAGGTGTATGTGCCTGCCTTGGAGTGGTTACCAGAACAAACCGATTACCTCAAATTGGAAAGGGTGTATGTTGCCGATTCTATTGTCCGTATGATATGATGGAGTATGCCCCATTACCCTCTTTGTCTAGAACATAGGTGTGTATCTGCTCTGGGATGGTATGACAATGTGTCATCCCATGTGTGGGGATAGATTTATGTGTATGTTCCCCGAGTACTACTGAGGTAGTTGTTATAATATCCTGGAATGCTTCTAGAATATGGGCATGAATTTGTGTATGACCTTTCACCATTGATAAGATGCGTTCGATGACTTCAATGAGCATAATGAGAATATACGTCCATTCCGTATGTAGAGTAGGTGTATGTTTCTGCTCCTGTCCCCATTTTCATATAAACAGGTATTGACAGTACTCATGTATGGGGTCATAGAGTTTTATTTTCCCCGGATTTATCATCGGAGCTTTCTAACTAACTTCTCTAGGTGCTACCAAATGAGACTGTTGGCATACATGATGAACAATGGTAGGTGTATATGCCTATGGATTCTTTTCGTCAAGTATGGTTGAAAGAATTCATTCAATACTGGAATACGTTACTACTATAATAATTTGTGATTTTAAGCAAGTGTATGTTCCTTTTTAATATTTTCCACCACATTTGATTGGTGGGATTCCTTAAATGCAGTCAGACAAGCCTGCTGACTGGCTTATAATTTGAAAACAGGTGTATGTTTCTGTTTACCAATTTCCACCACATCTAATTGGAATGCTTCTTTAAATGAAGCAAGACGAGCCTACTGAATGAATAACAATTTTTAAACATGTGTATGTGCCTATTCGTGGTACTCCATAGGGTTTGTATGGCAGGATTGGTGAGTTTCTACCAAACGAGTCTGCTGGGCAACAAAACTTTGACGGACGGTTGTATGTGTCTGCTCGTTGTTTTCCATTAAGTTAGGTTTATAGACCTCTCCGGAGGGATAAGAGGCAAGAATTTTTTCCCTATTGACTGGACGTTGTCCCAGACGGGTCTTCTTGCATGTCTAGTTCTGAGATACCTAGGTCGAAAGTCCACAGGCAACACCACCATTATGTTGGGGGTTCACTACCATGCAATTATGCTGTCGACGATTGTTGGTGGGAATCCTCAAGAAGGATCCTTGTATCTTTGAATTGAGGCTTGAGTGACCTGTTGGTCCACCTCCCTATATTACGGGAGGGTCTAGTTGTTGCGTTATGGGGATAAAGACAAGAAAAAGTTGAAGAAGGTGGTTGGAATTTTCTGCTTCTTGATCATCTTTCGTCATTGCCTGGATGATCAAATAATGTTATTGACCAGAGGGCCTATCGGGCAGCCTATAATGTTTGGATTGTATCGTGATGGTGATACTCCTTTACCAACATGTTGGAGACCCAGTGTTGAAGACACTGGGTGGGTGATAATGTCCTTCCCAGGGATGAAGATCCATCCTGAGGAGCTGCCAGGAAGTTCACATATGTCATCTTTAAGAAATCCATTTTAAACTTAAGGGAGTTCTGAGAGAAACAAAAACATGAAACCAAAAATAAAATCCATTAAAGCGACATATTTTAAATGGATACTTGCATGATTTATTCCTTTTTCTAGCCTTACTTTATCAATTGATATGGGCCTTATAGGTGGGTAACATTTTTAACTTGCTTAAGGATTCACGTCAGGTTCACCATTTTTCTTTGTAGTTCCTTGAAACATGTGTTCTTGTTTTAAGATTCCCTACTTCCAGGCGGTTTCCATTGGATTTATTCATAGAACTTAAAACTTTCAATCATTCGTTATCCAAAAGGGACCTTCTTTCCAAAGGTACGTGTTCATTATGTTTTAACATTTACGGTATTTAGGAAGGGACATTGGTCAAGAGGATGGGAGGTCAGACTCATCACACTCTTTTTTTGGGGAATTTCTTTCTACTCCAGGACTCTCTTTATAAATTTAATATATTTTTATGAATCCTTTTTAATTCACCAATTATAACATAAGTTTCCCTTGGAATTTTCAATCACTTATTAACATTTGTAAAATTTACAATCATCAGTATGTATTCAAGGATCTTAATTAATGGAGATATCTACACGTATTCGATGTTCTCTATTAATAATATTCTCTCATATACTATTTAAAGATTATTTTAATCATTATTATAATGATACAGGTTTTTAATCCACTTAGTGGGGCACTATGGAATTTATTTTCATCCAGGGAGATGAATGTTTTTTATATTAGGATCATATGGGCTACCTACGTATCCTTGTGAAAGGAATCAGAACCCTCTTAATTCGGTTCCACTTGATGGGACACATCATACCTTCTTAACGTCATGTGATAAGGACCTGACCATACTATTTAATGTCATGTGGTAAGGACATCAAAGAGGAAAGTTCTTAGTCAATGTTTGGTGTGGGACTTATGCCAATGAAGCCCATGGAACCTGGAAAGAATATGGGTTTCCAAGTAAGATTAGAACTTATTGGGAATATGGGCCAAGGAGAACATGGTTGATTTGAAGTGTTGGGTTTGAACCTCAAGGAGGCTTCCTACGTATCCTATGTGAATGGGAATCAAATCCCACGTAGTTTGATGAGTCTCATAGAAGAGTATAGTCATTTGAGAGAAATGAGTTTGGGCTTACTTCCTGAAAAGGATGCCTTGATGATTTGTGGGTTTAATTTTCAGATTATTCCTAAGGAGGATACCCAGATTAAGAGAATTATGGTTGGATTCCTGGAGAGGATATCCAATGAACTCAGGTACTAGAAGGGCTTCATACATTTCCTAGATTGAATAGGAATCAAAGTTCTTGTAGTTCCTTCAATTGTGGGTGTTTGTTCAAATTTTGTAATCATCATGAATCTCTATGCCCACGTGAGTCATGATTGATGTGAGAAACAAGAGGATGTGAAAGATTAAACAATGACACACACACGTTTTCTCCTCCGTTGGTGGATGAGGGCGTGCCTATGGCAGCGAAGGTGGATGAGGGAGAGGCAACAAGCCTTCCCTCTATTCACATTACATTAACGAGGGTCCAATGAAAGGAAGAAGGGATGAAGGTTAGGGGCTTATGCCAGGATGGCTACCTAAAATTGATCCTAGTAGGGGAGGGATACTTTTCATACACTTGAATGGAAAAGCAAGCGTGAACCTTACCTTCCTTACCAGTAATTTGAGGTTCCCTCTCTTTGAGAAGGGAGAGGTTGAGACCTAAAACCTAATTCTCAAAACCAAGAACTTCCTAGCATTGTTCCTGAGAGAAAGGGCCATGTGAATATGGATATAAAAACACACACACAATACATCTATCCTAACCCCATTGTGATACAAATGTGGGAAACCTCTAACTCTGTATATATAAACCCAAATAGGAGACATGTTGATGTGTCTTTCCCAAAGGTTTGATATGTCAAGAGATTTTGGTGGAGGTCTCAATAGAATCCATTTCAAACAAGGGATCCAATGAAGAAGAAACCTTTCCATGAATGGATTTAAAGATGGCTCGATGGATTTTAGACTGAAGAGAGTAAGTGAATAAAAGAGGGGTGCCCAAGTAGATAAGGGCACACAAATATAGATGCCCAAGTAGGCTTGGGTGACCTGATATTCCCTTAAGCGACAAAAAACCTGTATGGTAATACTTGGGTGAGACCTAGATCAAGCATTTAATAGTATTCACAGGTGATCCTAGAAGTGGGGTTCTCAAGTTCCTCTTAAAGTAATAAGTGGTGAAAAAGTGTTTCTAATTTTGGGAGGTTGGGTGCTTTAGGGGCGCAAGTGTTATGGGTTTAAAAACACTAAAAGGAATTATTTCTTTTGATCCTACTTCAATTCCTCCTCTTTAGGTGTTAAAGAACCACCTTTAATGTTTTGGAAGACATGGGAGAAGCACTAGGGTGATGAGAGCATCAATTGGGATTTAGGGAAATTCATCCATACAAATGAAGGTCCCAAGGGTCTATTTATAGGCAAATAAGTGACCATGGGGGAAATGAAATTGGGCGCGCAAGTAGGATGCACGAAAGATGGCGGTGCACAAGTAAGCTACATGCCATATAGGGGCATGCAAGTAGGCAGCGCGCTAAAAACCTCTTAGCCTGACTAGGGTGACCTAAAGCTCGTGCCTTCACAAATTTTGATTTGTCTTCATGTTTTCCCCTATTTTTCTAAATTATTTCCCTTTGTCATTTTTAGAATCTTTGATAGAACAGAGTGTTAACAATGTATAGAAATTTGGATAACATTGACATATGATGAGATTTCATTGAAAATGGATCATGATTCAATATCATTAAAATCCAAAGGATTAATAGATTGTGCTATAATGAAGATATTTGTTCCTAATATCCTTTTAAACATCATGTGTACAATAAGAAATAACAAAAACAACTTGGTTGGGTCATGATTAGGATGAAAATTTGGGACCCTGTGTCTGATTTTGAATTCTATTCATCTAATAGGATACAACATTCAATATACCACTAGGAAGGTCTTGGTATCACTAACATGTGGAAATCCCTTTATTATATCACAAATGACTCAAATACTGCATCAATGGGAAATATAACAACCCGGTCTTAAAATTCATTAACATTACATAAATTTTTATGCGATATATAATACATTATGTTGGACTCCTCATGTTTTAATACTCACAAATCATGTTTGCAGATTGTTGGAATCCTCATGATTTAATGCTCACAAATCATGTTTGGAGATTATTGGACTCCTCATGTTTTAATGGTCACAAATCATGTTTTATACTCTTATAACTCATGTTTTAAAATCTCAAAAAATCATGTTCACAATATAACAAATTATATTTTAATCTTGTGAACTAGGTTTAATCTTGTAATATTGTCTTTTGATATGATTACGATTAATATTAATCCATTCTATAAAGATTTCTTCTTAAAACATCTTACATAAATTTGACTAAGACTGTGAAACCGTAACCTTGCTACTGGTTCTAGATTTTCACAAAGTCTATGGCACCGTAAGCTTGCTACTGGTTCCATATTTTCACAAAGTATGTGACACAGTAAGCGTGATACCAGTTCCAGATTTATGCAATGGACCTAAAACCATTTCCATGCTATTGTTTTTATGACACCGTAACAAGGCAACATATCAAGACACCATTTAGAATTTTGACAAAGGACTAGACACTAATACCTAATACATTGTTTCCCTAACACAATTGTCATGGTACTGATCATAGAATTCGAAAAATAATAGAAATTGTAACCTTTATACCGTTTCCACATCTCACTGTGACTGTCTCACCATGACTGTCTCACTGTTACTATTTCACCATGACTTTTTCACCGTGACTGTCTCACCACAAATGTAAAACCGTTCCATACTTAACTATTTTTTTTCTTTTGTAATTAAATTTAAAAGTTGTTTCCAATGGTCACATTTGAGTCACTTAATGACAATGATATAATTAATGATATTTGTTATTCCTATCGGTAGATAGTATGAGGTACATGGTGTGGAGATAACACAACTTGTCGTCTCTAACACAAGAACCCCAAATAAAATAATGTGTGGAGCTTGAGTAGATAATTGGGATAGTTGAATGCATGAAAAAATGACAACCATACATGCAAGAATACACCGAAGGAAGAACTCTTAATTACTTCTAGATGTAAAAAATGAAGAAAATTCTTCGAACCATATGGAAATAATCCTTGAAGAAACTCAAAGGAGAAGAAGAACATATCACTACACTAAAAACTAGAACACTCGACTCACGACGCTCTGTTTTCAGAAGAGGAATGACACATTTCATCTGCTACATCCAAAGAGTCCAAAGCTGCATTTCAAGACACACAGAGCCTTGTAAACACTATCTCATTACTTTTTTCTCTATTTTGAAAGGATTTATTACTCTTTGCTCAGTGTGTTTATCTATATTAAAAACCCACACGGTCTCCTACACTGAACTGGAGGATACAAGATATCCTCAATCAAATACCTTTTTACATCTTGTTTCACCCACGTATAACTGTGGAAGAGGTCATGTGTGACCTGGATGTTAGTTTTCCCATGTAGAATAGTGGTATAGGTCTTGTGACTTGAATAGTCTTGTGTATTGTTGTTAACCCCAATTTTGGGTGTGGATCAATGATTTTTATATATTTCTTGATGTAGGTAATCACCAAGTGGATTGGATTAGGTCTCAGCTTGAGACTAACCCACATGTTTTATCTATTGTGTTTTTTAATTTAGTCTTTCTCTATTTTAACTCATATTTTTGAAAAATAAATTTTAATTTGATAGTTAATCTTGGATAATAGTTATAACTATTTTTCCTTATTAGAGTAGTTTTAAAAGTTGTATTGATATATCATATTGTAATAATTGAGAATTAATCAATATTCTGTGAAACTATTTGAACAGTCAAGCAATTATAATTTTACTACCATGGTTAACTGGCCAGATTTATTTTTAATTCGGGTAATATTTTAAATAAATTTTTTAACAGAATTTTTTATAGGAACTCAATCCCCCCCTCTTGAGTTTTCAACTTTGACCAACATTTTTTATAATAGATTGTTCTTAAATTCTATTTTCAAAAGTTTTAAGGATTTTTTAAAACTAATTCAAATGTGATTTAGTATTGTTTTAAAGATATTTAAATTTCTGTTAGTTTTAATTTTATATATTCTTTAAAAGCCTATTTATTTATCATGGATAATAGATTGGAAGGTGCTTCTATCGACAGACCACCATTGATTAGTGGAACAAATTATGTACAATGGAAAATCTAAATGAATATTAACCAAGAAAGTATGGGTTTTGGTATTTAGTCTTCAATTTTAGATGAATATAAGATTCTTGCTAGTTCTAGAAATACTTGGGATGACCCAAGTTAGGCTTCTTATAAAAATAATTGAAAATACATGAATTCCCTATACATTTCATTTGGATATTAAGGGATTTATAGAATTTCTACATGTAAAACAACCCATTAAATTTGGGATGCTTTATTTGTTTCACATGAAGAAACCTCTAGTGTTATGGATATGAGACTTAACACATATACTATTAAATATGATAACATTAAAATGATGTCTGATGGGCATATTTCTGACTTTTTCTCAGGTTTAATGACACTGTAAATACTATCATCTCTCTGGGAAGGGATGTTACAACTTAGGAGAAAATCATCAGAATACTCAGATGTTTACCAAATAGATGGAGAGGGACTTATGTATCAATTAAATAATCCTGTGATATTAGTAATCTACCAGTCATAGAGATGATAGGTAAATTGATGATGTATGTGGAAGAGTAAATGGTAAACAAGGAATAATAGGATTAACCAAAGAGAAAGGAAATGTCTTTCAAAACAAGTACATCCAAAACTAAGGAATAAGATAGGGTAAAAACTCATTATGACAGTACAAGTAATTAAGATTCACCATCTGATAGTGATGGGTAAATGGCTCCATTATCTTGAAGATTTAAGAAGTTTTATAAAAGGAATAAATTCATCAGGAAGCCTAACTACAAAGGTGTATATGACAACAAGGGAAACTGGAAAAAGGATTGGAAGAAATGTGATACCTCCAGGGAAATAATCTTCAATGAATGCAAGAGAAAGGGACATATAAAGGATGATTGCACCAAGAGAAAATATAAGAATATATATAAGGACAAATAAATAATGTGAAAAAAGTCAATGAATGAAACATGGAGTGCTTCTGAGGATAGCTCAAGTGACTCCGAGTCTCCACATGATGAAAAGTTTGACAAAGACAATATGTGTTTCATGAAAAATAGATTAGAGGTAACTCTTCAGTATCCTATAAAAAATTAATATTATTATGTAGATGAGAGTGATTTTGAAAATATGGCTAATGAAGAAATGTTTGAATACTTCAAAATTCTAGAGGACACTTGTAATGAACTATAAGATAAATAGAAATATTTAAAGAAATAGAAATCATTAACTATCACTATTAAATCTTCAATTGCTGTAGAAAAAGAGAAAAATGATCAATTACTTAAAGAAAATAATGGTCTTAAATTATCTAATGAGCAATTGAAAAAGGACTAAGAAACGTTTAACAATGGTCAGAGTAATCTAATAGAATTTCATGGTAAGCAAGTAGCTCTTATGTATACTACTGGTATATGATATCAACATAGAAAAAGAAACTTTACTGTAAAATCTAGAATTTTTTTTCCTTGTTTCCAATTATTTTACCGGGGCACACATCCATATCTTTTGGAGGATGCGTAGCTATTCACCGCATTCCCACTTTACAAAGGAGGGTGAAAATCATCACTTATTTAGGGACGATTTATCCTTGACCAAAACAGGATTATGGGATGTCAGATTCTCCTTCTGTGGATTCCTCCTCGGAACTCGTTACCTAGTTCAGGTCTCTATCATAGAGTTAAGATGTTGTTCATGAAACTCTTCCAAGTGTATGTCTTTGTGGATGATGGTCAATTATAATACTTCTGTCAGGACAATCCAAGGGGTCTAGTCAGGGAAACAACCTTCCATTGGGGGAGTAGTCACATTGGACATCGCTTGCATGTCTGGATGCTGGAACACTGACGCGTCTGATTTTCTTCTTTTTATGGTAGGGATTTTTGTGGGAGTGGAAGCTCGAGGAATCACATGTTGAATGTGGGGAATTTTATACCCTGGGAATGTCTTTGAGGTTTTTCTCAGCTTCCCATGTTTAACACAAGACATTCCATGAGTTTAACATCTAGAAGAGATGGATCAGACTGATTAGAACACTGACAGAAGTGGATCAGATGCGTGAAACACCTGGAGTGATCACTGATTCTAGGGATAATTTGTAGTTAGTTACCCAATTATTTCTCAGAGCAGTGAGGAAGTGGGTGACATGATCCCACTAGGATGTGGCATCCCAAGTAATAATTAGGATGATATGTATGGTCAATAGTAGATGGAGTGTGAGATGGAGTCGACATGAGGGCAATCGTGATGTTGGTATTGATCCTCTAAGAGACTTACTATGTATCCCTGTAGTAGGGAATCAAAGTCAATGTAGTTCGGGGAGGGAATGGGAAACCTGAGGAGGTGACCCGTGAGAATGGACGCATGGATGAGATTTATAAGATGTCAAACCTTTGGGTTGGGGCATGACCTTCATGAAACACATAGGCTCTAAAGAGAGACCACAATTGGACATGAGTGATGGTCTTGAACCTCATGGAGGCTTCCTACGTATCCACGAAGTAGGGATTCAATGTTTATGTAGTTTAGGATGGGGTTATAGAATCAGGGTGTGTATAGAGGCCAATGAACCGATGAAATATTGGGGCTTATGCAAGGTTAGAAGCTCGAGTTGGTCTGACGCCATGAGGAAGACCAGAGATGTGGGTACCAAAAAAGGGGACTACAATGGATTACCATTGATTGCAGACTAAAAAGGCTTGCTGTTGGTTGGGTGGAACGACTTACCTCCAACTAGGGAACACAATGTCTTACTATTGGTTGGGGAACACAACAGCTTTCCATCGCTTGGGGAACACAAAAACTTATCGTCGATTGGGGTTGACAATGACTTACCTCAGAATGGTGTTGAACCTCAGGGAGGCTTCCTACATACTCTGTTTAGAGGACAAGGATCAAACACCACATATTTCTAATGGGTACAATTTAATGTCTTGTGGGATAAAAAGGTGCATACATTTTAAAATCATGCGGGATGAAGGTGAACCGATGTGAAGGGGTCGGGACAAGTAGGTTTTGGGCTTGAATGTTAGGGAGGTTTTCTACATACCTTTTCTTATAAAGGATCAAAGTCCACATAATTCGGGTGGTTACAGTTTAACATCTTTCGTGATGAAAGTGAATTGACGTGAAGGGGTCAGGACTAATAGTTGTTGGGATTGAACCTCATTGAGGATTCTTATATACCTTGCCTTGGGAAGGATCAAAGTCCACGTAGTTCAGAAGGGTGGATACAGTTTAACATCTTGTGGGATGAAGGTGAACCAGCGTGAAGAGGTTGGGCCAAATAGGTGTTGGGCATGAACCTGAGGGAGGGTTCCTATGTACCTTTCCTTGGAAAAGATCAAAGTCCACATAGTTCTGAAGGGTTAGTGGCTTACATGCTAAGCCGTACCAGAGATGATTTCATGGTTGGTTCTTACTCTATGCCCACATGAGTCACACTCGGTATGAGAAACAAGAGCTGGCAAAAACCCAACGATCACGTCGTGAAAGGTGAATCCCTGAGATGTGCAGTGGGGCTTACACATGGTTAGTATCCTCAAAAGGAAACAATGGATTATGTGTGGTTAGAAGCCCAAGGATATGGAGATTGGGACTTACTCCATGACGGAGGCCTAATGGCGACAAATCCCAGAAGGAGAATGTTGGGGTTACAAAGTTCCATGTGCCCCTATCACCTCTAGAAGAAAGGCTAGGTGATTACAACAAGATGGTTTCCCTTCCCCACATATAGGAGCCACTCTAATAGAGATGATCCCATTCAATGTGAGGAAGATCTCACTCCTGTGGATACAAGCGGGTGTAGAGAATGTCCGAGATGGGGTACACCGCGTATGATGCATGGGGAGAGGCCATAATTTAACATCATGTGCTGAAGATGATGGTACTTGGAAGTTTAATTTCCTGCATCTTAGATGAGGCAAGTTCACTTCACACCCTTAGGACTTACATAACCAGACCACTTTAACCCTTGGTGACAGTAAGGCACCAACAATGCCATAGTGAAGGGGTGTTTTAGAGTTATCAACTGAGGGGTCCACATTGTTTTGGCTATGCGAGGAATCAATTTCCATTAGCGAGCCTATGTGAAGAATCATATGTCTAAGAAACACAATGAAAAGAACCACCAAAGGAACCTTGAAATCACTTCATATAAACCTGGAGGTCCACAAAGAAAAGGGGTGCATAAAGTATTCAGTCTCACAAAGAGGTGCTTCGCAAAGAGGATGAGCTTCGTGAAGAGGATAGCCTTTACAAAGAGGATGTCCTTCTCAAAGGGAAAAGACTACCCATAGAGGATGGGATTAATGAAGGCCAAGTGCCTCAAAAATATGGGGTTCTTTGTGAAGGGGAGAGACTTTGCGATGAGGGAGGTCATTGCAAATAGGCAAGGCTTCACAAAGAGCAACCCTTATGTGAGTAGGGATCCAACTGAGAAAAAACCATTTTTAGGAGGATTTGGTGAAATATCTATGTTTCATGAATCCTTGAGATAATTTCATGAAGGATCTACACTTCGTGAATCCTAGGGCACCCCAAAGGGGTCCTTTCCTCTACGAAGGGCACTGGCCTTCACAAAGGGTATCTCTGCCATAGGCGGAGGCTGAAAAGAACACAAAGGGGGAAAATTCTCAAAGGGGAATCACCTCTGACAATCCATTGGAGGGTTTCACAAAGTTCTATGTGAAATAGGAGCTGGGAAGTTAAAAGGATAGAGTAACAATGGGTTTGGAAGAGGGGGGAATTCTATTTTTAGGCAACCCCTGTCAGAGGGGCGCAAAAATCGCCACGGAGGTGGGATACATTGTGGAAAGGCATCATTCTGTCATCCCTCATTGGCCTCAGGGAGGGGTGTGACGTCACACAGAGTTTTGTTGACATGACCGTCATGGAGCGCGTCATAGAGGGGACACGACGCCGTGGAGGGGCCTCTGTCAGCGTCAGACTCCTGCGAAGCCGGGACGTCTCAGAGCCATTTGCAGAGGCATCCATGATGCAATGCGCTTGCTGCATGGAGTGATTTGCACATGACCCTTTTGAAAGGGATTGAAGTATCCTTTTCGAACCATTAGGGTGGGGGGCAGCCCAACAAAAGGAGAACTCAAACATTGTTAACTATGGTCTTAGAATGCCTCCTAAAGAAGATCCATTTTCAAAAAATTATAATCAAGGCTATAGGAACCACCCAAACATTTCTTGGAAAGATCAAGGCCTAATTAAACAATCCACTGCCCCTAATAGTTTTCTTTGTGTTCTAGTTCATTAATGATTGTAATTGGTTGGTGATTTCAGCTTGTTGATCTTGAGTTTCATTTGTGGAACCATTGTTTCTGTTAGCAATTATATTGACTCTTTGGGGGGGGGGGGGTGGCGGCTTTCTTCGATTGCAAAATTGAATATATGGAATGGGGTGGATGCATTTTTTTCAGTGCCAAAAAATTCCCCCCTCCGAATTTGAGTTGAGGGAAGAAGAGGGTTGAATTATGAGGTCAAGATGAAGAAGAAAACGAGTTGTTCAAACTCATGGTGGATCACAAAGGTTGGGATGAACATGGTTCGCTAAAGGTGGAACCTTTCCCTTCTCGTGAAGGGTTCTTCACAAAGTGGGTGAAGTTCTCAGGGAGAAGGGTTCTACGAAGCAATTGGGGGCAGCTTTCCAATCGCGGAGTGTGCCACAAAGCCCTAGGATTTCACGAAGAGCGTAGGGCTCGCCGTGATGCTAGGGGAATCGTGAAGAGATTGAGGATCACTGTGAATCCCAGGGTTATGTGAAGAGCTCGAGGCTGTCCGTGAAGCCAGGGCCACCGTGAAGAGCATGGGGCTCACTACGAAGCTAGTTTATATGGAACCTATATATAGCGGCTCAGAGGTATTTTGTCCACACCTGCATCTTTGTGAATGACAGTTCTCGTGTTCTCATTGAGAATGATCCTCTCTAATAATACCTAAGAGAACTGTAGTGTATAGTTTGGTACTTTTGTGAATTCTTTTCAGCGAACCACAACATCACGATCCATTTCTTTCTTTGAGACGCGGGCTAAATCCCCATATTCTTTGCGACAAAAAGGGGAGGTGTGATCATCTCTGCTAAGGGTCTTAACAAATGGTATTTGTGAATTGTTCTTTCTTGGCTCTCGTATCTCAGCCCCAATTTTCTTGAAGTCCTTGGACATGATGGACACTCAGGAGGCTACACAATAAGTTCATTCTGATGTTTCTTGATGGGAGTCCATGGACAAAAACCTAAAAATAGGGTAGTACATCCGAAGCACTTCTGATCACAAATCTCTAATAGAGCAGCTGGAAGAGGTGCAGAGGGAATATCCACTATGTAAGTGCTTTCCATTATATGGTTTCTACTTGCAGGATGATGTGTTCATTACTGATACTAGACAAGATGATCCATCTAACTTGTTCAGGGGTACCCCTGAGCAATATAAGTGGCATAGGGCCACAGATGGGCATAACAGGAAAGATCATACCCCGTTCATAGCACACTGTCTATATAATCATGACAATAACATCAATGGAAATATACTAGTAAATGAGGAATCCCCACCACTATAAGAGACAATCATCTAGGTCGGGCTTGGAAATCCAAAAAGGGGTGGATAACAAGCTGGTACTTGCACCATGATGGTAACTTCACAGAAAAATAGGTTGGGGCCAACTAGCCATGCACGTCTTGTGAAGAGTTTGTGAATATTCTAATGTGGGGTGGACTTTATGAGGAATCCTAGGCTTCCCAATTTAGTATCTCCCTACCAAAGGAATTCATATTGGAGTATTTTTGCTGATTGTATCCAAATACCAACATTTTCACCTTAATGAGGGGGAGGTTGGAATCAACCTCTCAGACCTCCATCAAATTTTCAGCATCCCAATCCTGGGATGGATGTATGATGAGTTACTCCCTGTCAATAATTCCTAGGGAGACAGTGTAGAGACCCGAAGCTTGACGTACATATACATTACATTAATTTTGCGGAATACTTAATACATAACAAAAACAAACACACAAGGACCATAATAGTATAGTGTCTTTGGAAACTCGGTATATAAACTTCTAATCATGTTGAAATATCTTCAACAACTCCCATAACGATCTTCCCCTTTTTGTTTCCTTACCAAAAAACTTTCTTTATTTCCTGGGGAAAATAAAACATAAAAAGGGTGAGCTCAAATTCTCAGTAAGGGAAAATATAGATAACATAAAACAATCCATAAACATTTGAAATCAAAAACATGAACATGAAATTTAAACATCAAAACCTTGAGCAAAGACATAAATCGTGGAAGTACGTAAGGCATATATCATAATGGAACATAAATCATGATAAAATAGCATGGGAATAAAACATGTAATTGTGGAATCCATTAAGCACATGTAATGATTTCCATAGTAGCCAAGGCATTGCTGCCAAGACCATCTTAGTGGACAAATTCCCTTTCTGAATCGAGTTCACTCCTCGTTCTAGTCCTGTAATACTAAACCGGATTAACTTACCATTCCAGCCATGTCTATCTCATAAGATATCAATGCATTGGAGGGAGATATAGGTCCCACACATCTCATAATGAAATAATTCTTACTTGTGCCACAAAATAATCATACATCATTCATAATAACCCAACGAATAAAATGGGTTTCATAAACATCATCCCATCATCACATAATCCATATAAAAGAAATGGATATCATTTCATAATAAGAAAAGTGAAACCATTTAAATCATAGAGACATGATACTTGAAACATACACATGTAAAATAATGTCATCTTAGATGAAAATGGTTTTGATAAAACACATGAAATGAATTCTTGAGGAAAATATCCTTTCTTCTTCAAAATCATTTTATTTTCACAAAATGTCAGGAAATTTTAAAAGAAAGATATTTTTTTAAAAATATTCATGAAATATTTTGGAGGAAGCTTCATGAAAATAAGGGTTTATAAAACCGTAAAAATCCGTTCGTGCCGTATAAGTTAAAAAAACATTCTTCTCGTACTTTTTCCAGAAAAGTCAAAAAAGTACCTCGTAACGTAAACAAAATAAAGATTCCTTAAATACCATGTAATAAAAGTAAAAAATGGGTAAAAAGGACTTTAAACATACATTAAAACACTTTTATAAAACATGTACACGGATGATAGAAATAACCCCAGTAAATACTTATGAATAAGCAATCTTGGATAAAAATGAGATTTGAAAAATTATCCCTTACCTTAGGTCCAATATGCTTTGTATGGATCCAAAACTCCTGTATAATGATTTAAATAATGTCATTGGCTTATTAAATAATCATATTCATTGTTATGATATCATATATGTTTCACTTATGACTTTATATTACCCGTTCTTTTGTAAATTCCATGTTAAAGTAGCGTTTTGGGTAAAATCATTTCATTTATTGTATGTGTTTCGACTTGTCGTTTCTTGATATTATTACTTATATCCTGATTTACATAATTCCAGAATGTAAAACATGATTTATATATAATATATATTCATCATATACATACATATTATAGATCGATAAAAGGAATTAAATACACCGTTCATGGAGACGGTAGGCCGTACGTACGCATGAACGCTGTTTTCATTTCTTTATTGAATTGAATGAAAATAAATAGATGACATACATATATATATACATAAATCCAGTAGAATTATTATTTCATATATTTCATTATTATTCATTATATAAACTTTATGATCATTCATGTATGGTTAATCATGGAGAATGAATCTCATCGCGTCGTGGAGACGGTAGTCCGTACGTACGCACGCGTGGTGATTTCATTTTCCGTAGGATGGATAGATGGTGAAATATGGTTGTTTCATAATTATAATAACATATTAGTATATGCGTGATACTGATTTTATTAACTCATAATGAAACAACTAAAAAGAATTAGTGGAATAAGAAATAAAGTTGAAAGAATCGGTAATGGACATTACCTCTTCTTTGAAGCGCCTCTTTGAGACCTCCTCTTAGGGCACTAAAATTGGTCTTTGAAGAAGACCAGTACCTCTAGGATGTTTCTAGGGAAGTGGATAATATAATTTGTCAGGGGTTGGTCGAGCTTGAAGGCTCAAAGTGGTGTGAGGAAGAGAGGGAGGATGTTCCCTTTTATAAGGGAGGAGAGGGGCACCTTTGGAAATATAAGAAATATTAGTCTATATTAAATCCCAACCCCACTTAAAAACATAAAAAATTACTCATATCCGAATATTAGATAAGATAAGTTTTTAATCTCATCAACCAATAAAATTTAGACATGTTAGGAATTTATTTTAAACATTATCAACTTGATTTATCCTTATTTATCAATTTAATTTTATTTGTGGTAATAATATTTTAATTTTTAAATTATTATAAATAATTACATATGTGTTGTGAATTTTCCATAATTTGACACTGTATGACATTTTATACCATATAAATTTTAATTAATAATTTTTTAAATATTCTTGTTATATTTAAATAATTTTATAATATGTTATTTTTATAAAATAACAATAGTGTCAATTTTGACACTATTCATTTATTTGAATTTAAATAAAATATATATAGACGATATGTTCAAACTAAAAGCTCTAATAGATTAATAAAATTTTATATGTATCTATAAAATTAGTGTAGCACATTAAATAGTTCATATAATATTTATTTTAGTATTTCTAAAATCATTTATTTGATATTTTAATTAATAAAATAATTTCAACATCACTATTGTGTCATACTTAATGATAATTATTTAATCCCTAATATTTCTAAATAAATTCCTATGATGTATATAATTGTATTAGCTTTCTGGAGACTATTCATGTTTGAATTTTTGTTAATTTTTCACTAAATTAAAATTATTATACTTATAAGATTTAAGAAAGTGACATGTTGTCACTTTCTTTGGTTTTAATAATAATTAAATTATTTTCATGGAAAAAAGTGCATTAAATGAATCTAATCCGACCCTTAGGTGATACGGGTCTACGTTTAGTCATCTAATAGGATTTTTTAAGGTGTTAGGGTAATTTTATAATCTTATATTTACCCTTAATTACCCGATTTACCGTTAACTATGGTAAATAAAATTTACCGTAGTTACTATTCATAATGCCCAAAAATAAAAAGTAGCTTATTAACATAATTTGGACCCAATGATTCCAAATATGGAATCCAATTTTCCAAATTCAATACACAAAAGTTTCAGAAATTAAATTAAAATTAATCCCGTTGTCGAAAGGAAACAAGTTTTTGGTTAAAACATTACAAAAGATTGAATTGATTTATCCTACGAATTCAAGGTAAAATCAATTCTAATGACATAAATTATATTAATTGGTAAAAATATATTCTATATATACTTTAAAAACATTAAATATTATAATTTAACCATATAAATTATTACGATGAAAAAAGTTGTTTTTAATTAAAATATAGAGTGTTTTTACTATTCATTAAAATATGAAAGTTATCTGAATAATATGAAAAATTTATACAAAGTAAATTATTATATCCTGATTCCAAAGAAGAATTTTATTTTGTCAAATTGAACTTATAAACATGTCAAAAACTAGATTTAAAGTGGGTGCGCCATCAAAAGGCGGCAAAAATGCATTTTTTTTAAAAAATACTTATTTTACCCGAAAAATTTATTTTGTTCTTATACCATGTTCTAGAGAATGAGTAAGATGAAATAATAATGTTATAAGAATAAAAATTTATTTAATACTTTTCATAACATCTAGTTCATAATAATATTATAATAATATATCGTTGTTTAGTAAAACCTTGTATTGCGTACAACACACACTATTGAGGAAGGTCGTGATTGCGTGTAATGCAAGCCAAGTCAGGGTTGCGTGTTGTGAAAGAATCCTTCATTATTTCATATAACATAATCCAACCATATTTCATTTATACATTGAATATATATATATTTATATATATACACTCAATGTTTCGTAGAATAAATACTATCAAAATTTTGTGTAACATGATCCAAGAATAGTGTTGTGTATACTGAAAGCTCATACGGTGTTGCATATAGCGCAAGGTAATCTTGTTTTAGCTTACAAAACAAGACATCAATGAAATTAAAAGAATATTTTTCATAAAATCTCGGGGTGTTACATTCTACCCCCCTCAAAATGAATTTCACCCTCGAAATTCTTTGGGGTTATAAATTGTTTACTATTTATAGAAACCCACATCGTAAAAAGGAATACTAAAACTTAATTTTAAAAACTAAATTATGAAATGTAACGATTACCCAAAGAAACTCATCACTGAGTTTTCATATAAGAGAACATAGGTGAAGATATTGATATGGAAGAAAAATCTAACCATCAAGTTATGATGGATAGTGGTAGAGAACATGGCTATGAAAAATACATCAATCACAAAGACATAGATTTGTGATGATCTAAGGTACCATCTGATTCATCAGATATAAGGGAACTAGGACAATATTTTTGGTTTTCAAGATCATTTCCCTAAAGTTGATGAAATTGGAATTAGAAGAAATACTTTCATGATTTTGGCACAGTCTCACCGTTGGTCGTTCTTTGGATAATTTCAACTTTATCTCTTAAAGAAATGAAGTTGAATTTTCCATTCGTGAATTGTAAGCATATCATGTGATAGAATGATGGGTCATTCCATCTGTCTCAAACAAAAGGTTATAAAAGTTATCAAAAATACATAAGTCCATCTATAGAGAGATTAATCATATATGGTTCCTAAAATGGACTTATACTTCATATATCATACTGCTTAATATAATAAAACTAGTTTCTACTAAACAGGAACTTCCTATAGGCTAGTGGTTGGCGATAAAGGCCATTCGCACTTCGGTTGTGGGTTCGATTCCCACAGCCTTGTCCGACGCAATGGGCTGTCGCCCATCCTGTAGGTTGTCCTTTTTCTAAAACTACATTACTATAACATCCCATCAATAATATCGAAAAAACTTATATCCTTAAACAATACTAACTTATGTACAACATAATCCATTCCAATCTTTAGCCTTATCCATAATACTGCAGTCCACTCTCACATTATAGCGAAAACTATTACCAGAGATTTCATATAACAGGAATGTTAATACCATTGTTGATCCCCATATATCATAAGATATGTCTTGTTGGTCACATTCCAAACATTCGAAGGCCTTAATCAGGTATTCTCTTGAAAAATGAATACCCATTGAATCTTAGTGAAAACATGAGTACTGTCAAAAGTTAACTCTTTCCACCTACCAAAACCCCAAAATTATATATACTCAAACCATATTATAACTATTTCCTTATATCAGCCATGAGGTCATGAATACTGTCAAAAATTTAATTTTCTCTTTATCCCTTCATTATATGCATATCATCTTTTTTCCAAAAATATCTGAATAACCTTTCATTGATACTGGTACCATTCATCATACACTTCAAAACTTAAGGAAAGACAACAGTGCAACAATACTTAGATGTCTCTTTATTCCATAGTACCATGAGATTACTTATACAAGATTACACTTGATAAACATGTAATCAGTCCACTACCTTCCTAAACCATTGACCGAGATTCAACAATTCTTTCATCTCATATATCATTTGTAGTCTCTTCATCATCATCAACATAAATAATACCCATATGACCATCCTGATTCTCTTCATGGGAGTTTCCCTTAGGGGATTGGTTTTAATAATGCCCATACATTCCAAATTTAAAACATTTAACCATTGTTGATGTCGTAGAAATACCATTATCCTTGTCCATGGTGTTAACTGAACCTTTTCCTTGGCATTTACTGGCTTTGTGTCCTTTTCTACACCCAAAGCATCTTCCAGTTCCTTTGAGACATTCTCCTTGATGCCTCTTCCCACATGATTTACATATGGGAAATTGAACTTTCTTTCCTCTATGATCATCATGAAACTCCATCTTTCTCTTATTATCCAAGTCAGGAAACCTACCAAATTTGAGTTTATTGATCATATTATGAGAATGCTGATTCGGCATAATAATGATTTTTGGACTTCCAAATCCCATTTCATTTGGTTTCTCATGAAGAATATCATTCCATTTTCCTTCATATCCTCCATTATCGTGAATCTTCCTGTTTCTAGCCATTTTCTAAAACCCAAAAAGAATAGTGTGAGAGGCAAAAATCATGCTAGGGAAAAAAAACATAGAAAAGGGGGAGTAACCTCAATATCTAACATCTTAGGTTAAATTCTAAGATCATTACCATAGTTCTAGGACTATATCCTATACGTATACTTATCCTTAGGGAGATCCCTAGACATACCTTAGAAATATCTCTAGGGATCTCACTATGGTTTTTGCATCCTAGTTTCCAAATGTTAACTAAACCTTTCCTCTGATACCAACTGTAGAGACCCGAAGTTTGACATACATATACATTACATTACTTTTGCGGAATACTTAATACATAACAAAAACAGACACACAAGGACCATAATATTTTAGTGTCTTTGGAAACTCGGTATATAAACTTCTAATCATGTTGAAATATCTTCAACAACTCCCATAACGATATTACCCTTTTTGTTTCCTTACCTAAAACCTTTCTTTATTTCATAGGGAAAATAAAATATAAAAAGGGTGAGCTCAAATTCCCAGTAAGGTCAAACATAGATAACATAAAACAATCCATAAACATTTGAAAGAAAAAACTTGAACATGAAATTTAAACATCAAAACCTTGAGCAAAGAAATAAATCATGGAAGTAAGTAAGGAATATATCATAATGGAACATAAATCATGATAAAATAGCATGGGAATAAAACATGTAATTGTGGAATCCATTAAGCACATGTAATTATTTCCATAGTATCCAAGGCATTGCTGCCAAGACCATCTTAGTGGACAAAGTCCCATTCTGAATCGAGTTCACTCCCCGTTCTAGTCCTGTAATACTGAACCAGATTAACTTACCATTCCAGCCATGTCTATATCGTGAGATATAAATATTTACCCAATTCATTGGAGGGAGATATAGGTCCCACCCATCTCATAATGAAATCATTCTTACTTGTGCCACAAAATAAACATACATCATTCATAATAACCCAACGAATAAAATGGGTTTCATAATCATCATCCCATCATCAAATAATCAATATAAAAGAAATGGGTATCATTTCATAATAATAAAAGTGAAACCATGTAAATCATAGATACATGATACTTTAAACATACACATGTAAAATAATGTCATCTTAGATGAAAATGTTTTTTATAAAACACTTGAAATGAATTCTTGAGGAAAATATCCTTTCTTCTTCAAAATAATTTTCTTTTCACAAAATGTCATGAAATTTTAAAAGAAAGATATTTTTTTTGAAAATAGTCATGAAATATTTTTGAGGAAGCTTCATGAAAATAAGTCTTTATAAAACCGTAAAAATCCGTTTGTGCCGTATAAGTTAAAAGAAACATTCTTCTCGTACTTTTGCCAGAAAATTCAAAAAAGTACCTCATAACGTAAAAAAAAGAAAGATTCCTTACATACCATATAGTAAAAGTCATAAATGGGTAAAAATTAATTTAAACATACATGAAAACACTTTTATAAAACATGGAAATGGATGATAGGAATAACCCCAGTAAATACGTACGAATAAGAAATCTCGGATAAAAATGAGTTTTGCAAAATTATCCATTACCTTAGGTCCGATATGCTTCGTATGGATCCGAACCTCCTTTATAATGATTTAAATAACGTCATTGACTTATTAAATAATAATATTCATTGTTATTATATCATATATGTTTCACTAATGACTTTATATTACCCGTTCTTTTGTAAATTCCATGTTAAAGTAGCGTTTTGGGTAAAATGATTTCATTTATCGTATGTGTTTCGACTTGTCGTTTCTTGATATTATTACTTATATCCTGATTTACATAATTCCAGAATGTAAAAAATGATTTATATATAATATATATTCACCATATAAATACATATTATAGATCGATAAAAGGAATTAAATACACCGTTCATGGAGACGGTAGGCCGTACGTACGCATGAACGCTGTTTTCGTTTCCTTATTGAATTGAATGAAACTAACTAGATGAAATACATATATATGTATAAATAAATCCAGTAGCATTATTATTTCATATATTTCATTATTATTTATTATATTAACTTTATGATCATTCATTTATGGTTAATCATGGAGAATGAATCTCAACGCGTCGTGGAGACGGTAGTCCGTACGTACGCACGCGCGGTGATTTCGTTTTCTGTAGGATGGATAGATGGTGAAATATGGTTGTTTCATACTTATAACAACATATCAGTATATGAGTGATACTTATTTTATTACCTCATAATGAAACAACTAAAAGGAAGAAGTGGAAGAAGAAATAAAGTTGAAAGAATCGGTAACAGACATTACCTCTTCTTTGAAGCACATCTTTGAGACCTCCTCTTAGGGCACTAAAATTGGTCTTTGAAGAAGACCAAGACCTCTAGGATGTTTCTAGGGAAGTGGAGAAGAGAATATGGCAGGGGTTGGCCGAGCTTGAAGGCTCAATGTGGTGTGAGGAAGAAAGGGAGGAGGTGCCCTTTTATAAGGGGGGAGAGGGGCACCTATGGAAATATAAGAAATATTAGTTTATATTAAATCCCAAACACACTTAAAAACTTACAAAATGACTCATATCCGAATATTAGATAAGCTAGGGTTGTAATCCCATCAAACAATAAAATTTAGACATGTTAGGAATTTATTTTAAACATTATCAACTTGATTTATCGTTAATTATCAATTTAATTTTATTTGTGGTAATAATATTCTAAAATTTTAAATTATTATAAATAATTACATATGTGTTATTAATTTTCCATAATTTGACACTTTATGACATTTTAGACCATATAAATTTTAGTTTATAATTTTTAAATATTTTTGTTATTTTTAAAAAATTTTAAAATATGTTATTTTTATAAAATATCAATAGTGTCAATTTTGAAACTATTCATTTATTTGAATTTAAATAAAATATATACAGAAGATATGTTCAAAATAAAAGCTTAAATAGATTCATAAAATTTCATATGTATCTAGAAAATTAGTGGAGAACATTAAATAGTTCATATATTATTTATTTTAATATTTCTAAAATCATTTATTTGATATTTTAATTAATAAAATAATTTCAACATCACTATTGTGTCATACTTAATGATACTTATTTAATCCCTAAAATTTATAAATAAATTCCTATGATGTATATAATTGTATTATAATTCTGTAGACTATTCATGTTCAATGTTTCATTAAGTTTATCACTAAATTAAAATTATTATACTTATAAGATTTAAGAAAGTGACATGTTGTCACTTTCTTTGGTTTTAATAATAATTAAATTATTTTCATGGGAAAAAGTCTATTAAATGTATCTAATCCAACCCTTAGGTGATATGGGTCTACTTTTAGTCTTCTAATAGGATTTTGGCAGGTGTTAGGGTAATTTTATAATCTTATATTTACCCTTAATTACCTGATTTACCTTTAACTATGGTAAATAAAATTTACCGTAGTTACTATTCATAATGTCCAAAAATAAAAAGTAGCTTATTAACATAATTTGGAACCAATTATTCCAAATATGGAATTAATTTTTCCAAATTCAATACAAAAAATTTTCATAAATTAAATAAAAATTAATCCCGTTGTCGAAAGGAAACATGTTTTTGGTTAAAACATTACAAAAGATTGAATTGATTTATCCTACAAATTCATGGTAAAATCAATTCTAATGACATAAATTATATTAAATGGTAAAAATATATTCTATTTATACTTTAAAATCATTAAATATTATAATTTGACCATATAAATTATTACGATGAAAAAGTTGTTTTTAATTAAAATATAGCGTGTTTTTACTATTCATTAAAATATGAAAGTTATCAGAATAATATGAAAAATTTATCCAAAGTAAATTTTTATATCCTGATTCAAAATAAGAATTTTATTTTGTCAAATTGAACTTATAAACATGTCAAAAACTAGATTTAATGTGGGTGCACCATCAAAAGGCGGCAAAACTGCATTTTTTTGAAAAATACTTATTTTACCCGAAAAAATTATTTTTTTCTTATACCATGTTCTAGAAAATGAGTAAGATGAAATAATAATGTTATAACATTCAAAATTTAGTTAATACTGTTCATAACGGCTAGTTCATAATAATATTATAATAATATATCGTTGTTTAGTAAAACCCGGTATTGCGTACAACACACGCTATCGAGGAAGGTCGTGATTGCGTGTAATGCAAGCAAAGTCAGGGTTGCGTGTTGTGCAAGAATCATTAATTATTTTGTATAACATAATCCAAACATATTTCATTTATACATTGAATATATATATATTTATATATATACACTCAATGTTTCGTAGAATAAGTACTATCAAAATTTTGTGTAACATGATCCAAGAATAGTGTTGTGTATACTACAAGCTCATACGGTGTTGCGTATAGTGCAATGTAATCTTATTGTAGCTTACAACACAAGACATAAATGAAATTAAAAGAATAATTTTCATAAAATCTCGGGGTGTTACAGACAGGGATAAAATGCCACCTTTGGAGATGCCATTGCTAAGGTTTGTGCCCAACACAGATGAGGACAAATAGAATACCCAAGACATCCACTTCAAGCTGTTGTTTGGTTAATTCATGAATTTCCCCTCAAAGGAGGGAACATTACTAGTGAAACCCCCTATTTTATCATGAAGATCTCAGCGGGGTAAAGAGGGCTCATACTGGTGAATCCTGGAAGATAGCCAGTGGAAGATGTGGGGATACAATATCAAGACTGAGCGGCGACCAATAGTTAGGATTTTCGGATTTATCTCAGCACAGATATGTGGATGTATAGTGCCAATAAGAGATGCCCATATGGGGGTTAGACCAAGAGAATTTATCATGGTGGCTGAACTGGCTGGTGGGGACCAAATGAATCTAAGAATACCCATGTAATAAAAGTTGTACCGCTTGCTCTGGCACATCAGTGAAGTGAAATGGTCGCTGCGATTGTGCCAGATGTTCAACTATCTGTATAGCTAGATCGCAGCGCACGTGGAGGATTATGAATAATTTAACCCCATTTCATCCTCAAGAATACATTCTCACTCGACTATTTTGAACATTGTGGGGAGCACCACGTTGAAGGTGGATGCTACGACCGTGCTGGGTAAGATGGGGCGAGTAGAGCAGTTCATCTTTCATCCATTCCCCTTTCTAATCAGGGCTTATTCTGATGATGACATGGATAAAATAGATAATTGGTCACATTTTCTATCCTTTTTCAGTTGTGCGTTGGTGGAACGAGTAGATTGAGAACCCATATGTGAGTTGTACAATCCCCACCGGTTTTCTCGACAATTCTATTGTCTGCAGCGGCTGAATCACCGGGTGTACAAGAACGTGCACCACAATAATCACCCGTGCATGATGCGACAACTCCTGGATGATGTTTACAAGAGAGGATGGTAACATGATGAATGAGATACCCCACCTGATGCTATATTCAGATTGGTCCATGAGTATGCACAGAGTTGGGAGGCTGCCTACCCTGGTGAAATGCTGAAGAAAGTGACCATCCGATCCAACAAGGTGGTTCCAATGCCATGACGTCGAATAGTGGCGGTGATGGGGGGTGGGTCAGGATGTTAATGCAGACATTTTATAGGGAGCCAAGGCTATAACAGCAAGGGCAGTCGACAATGAACCAGAAAATACCTGACCAGTGCTGACCGGACATGAAGAGGGTGAGGGGTGGTTCCAGGACCAGTGGCTCCATCTAGGAGGTCCCAGGAGGGAGCCGAATCGTCTCGGGGATTTCACAAGATCTCCCTTAAGATCCTGGGAAGCAGCTATATCGAGTATCGATCCCCTAATAGGATTTCATTCTAGAGGTATGGAAAGACTGGGGAAGGATCAAACAATACCTCAGCATCAACGATTTATGGACGAACCTGAACATACATGGGATATCTCTTAGGGAGCTCAGCTTTGCAAAAGGTGGCTTCAATGTCACTCCTTCCAAGGGAAGAAAATTTGTGATGGATATAGAGGAGGTAATAAATTCCTAGGGTGATATACAACCGATGTCACACCGGGAAAGGGTGCTGTTGAGTATAACTACTCCCGCAGAACCAATTACAGGTCAACTGGCAGTGCGTTTCCCCTTTCCTAGCCACACAGACAAATCACAGTGGGAAGAAGTCATCTTGGGAGACTCTCATTTTGTAGCAGATAGGACCTCTAGGGAATCCTCTACTGAAGAACATGAGATACCATCCTCAGGGGAATCTCCTTGGGTGAATTCTCCAAAACTCTGGAAGTAGTTTTCCACTCCCCTTAAGTGCACTAATTCCATTTCTACATTTTAATGCTTTATCCACTAACATGTAAATGTTCAGGAGAACCTTCAGTCGACCACTCCTATCATTGAGGACGAAAGCGTGGTAGTCACCGAGGACCCAACAATAATGCCTGCAACTAGGGGGATGATGGTAGTAGAGTCCCGTGATGCTGGAGAAGCAGGGGTTGCCTTCTAAGAACACTCTGAACCCACAATTGTATATGGGGGGCTATGCCCTGGCCTCCCAGTGATGGTATACTCGAGGCAGAACCTAGAGATATAGTAGAGTAAGCCTCATACTCCAGAACTAAACCCATTAACTTATTAGTTGAACTAGATCACACGAACTTTTCATACAATGTTTCCAGGATGGTGTGTATGATAACAATGAAAATGTCTAGGGGACCCAAGGCTCTTCTCAGAGTTGAGGTGCCACACCCTATTGTGTTGAGCACCCTTGCTAACCAGGACACAATTCCCTATGAATGGTCGATGGTGGTGGGTGATATTTCTGGTGGGACAAGGTTTAACATTAACCAAGAAGATATCAATAAAGTGGAATCCAGTGAAGAAGACAAACCCGAGGAAGACCCCACAACTGATCTCTTGGAGGAATTTCCCACATATGAACCTGCTGACCCATGGGATTGGGACAAAACTGCTTCTGAAAAAGAGGATAGAATCTCCGTTCATTGATGATCATGGAAGCTAATCAACCGATTTATCACGAAGACCCTGCAAGCACAACAAATATATTAGATCGGGAGGCTTCGTACTTGGATGTGTAAACTATGCACTAGAGGAGTAAATGAAAAACACCCACATGTGATTATTCTATAATACCTCTCCAAGTGGTTGTGGGAAGATGTAAGTAGTCTCAGTGCCCACTGGCAGGGGAGAAGGGCCACCAAATTCAAAGGCTCTAGGAGGCTGAGCATGGGATCCTGTGTTTGAGGGCACAATCAAATGAGCAGTCTTCCTTCCTTGAGGTGCAATTGGGGATCATATTGCTTCTGAAGGACCACCTAGAAGAGGCTGAAGAAAAGATTCGGCAAGCCTCTGAATAGATGCTCCTCATCTGATCCGATGGGGACCGGGCCTGAATCGAGGCTGACGAATTACACCCTGTTTCCATCGAGGAAGAGCAGGAGCTCAACTGGTGAAAATAGGTTCTAGATTCCATGATTTAGCAAGTGGTGGAGCTGAAACACGCCATTGAATAGGTCAAACCATCTATGGGAGGGGCTGACCCCTGAGCGCTATTCTTGGTGTGCACATTATAAATGCTCCTTCATGATTTGCTTAAAAATGTTGAATGCATGAATTAATTCATTGTCCGTTTTGATTGTCGCATATCCATCACATCCATGAAATATACAGTGATGAACCCCTAAGATTGCGTGGGTTGCGCCTGATGAACGAGACAAGGAATGATCGTATTGTTACCTCGTTTGAATGTGGGAGTAACAACCAATCTCTAGGAACCCGGAATAGAAATGACCAATTTGGGATTCTGGGAAAAAAAGGAGGTCTGACTTGAGAATAAAGCTCTCAGGAAAGTCAAATTCCTCTCTTCCCAATGATCTCTGGTGCACGAGTGGGGTAACACCATAGAATTAGAACTAGTTCGAACATAGGGGAGTGGAAAGTGTAAATTACGATATTCAATATTTGAGACACTGTGAGGTGGTGTGAAAATGAAGGATAATTATTTACCGTGTTCAAAAAACAATAACCCTATATCGTTAGCCTGAAATGGTGATGAAAAATGAGGGCCTACCACTGACCATGTTCGAAACACGGGGCGTGACTCAAAATGTTATCCTTTTGTCCTCCATAATGTAATCCCATAACAGTTGGAAAGCCATAGGCTGAGTATCCGTGCTGTTAGGGGGTTCTTTTAGACGTGAAAAAGGAAAAGGGTCCAAATAACGAGCACAAAAAGCGTGGAGGGTGGAGTTATGGGTTTTTTGAATGGAGTCCAATAATCTTGAAATTATGCCACTGTGGTGAAGACACATTAGGTGGGTGCATCGGTCTGATTAGGGATCATACCTACTTTCGAACAAGACCTATCTGGTAAGAACATGGAATGCTCTGTAGTTTTTTTCATCATACCAATGAGGATGATAGACATGTAGTTTAAATATCGTATGGTAAGGACGGTACAGTTTAAGGTCATGTGGGACCAAGGATGATAGTTTAAAGTCATGTTTTATGGATTGTAGGTTCCTAGATTAAGGTCATAGAGACTAAACTGTAATCAAGATCGAGTGGATAAAGGGGTTAATGACCCTAGGGATGAGCTTGAGGAGAGAGGCCTAGGCTTCGCTATGTGTCTCATATGAATGATAATCAAGCCAGACGTAGTTCTTAAGCACAACGTGCTTATAGAGTAACCCTAGCAGGGGAAATCCTCTCTAGCGAGGAAACTGACACATCCCATGATTAACATGGGGAATACAGAAGTTATTTATGGTAGGACCATAGTTTAGTGTCATGCATTGAGGAAATATAGAATCGTGCAGTTTAGCATCATACGATAGGACAAGCAATGAATGGGAGATTCCAAAAGGGGATTACGTGATGCAGTATCTATAAACCCAACATTAATGAGGACATAAGGTGTCCTCACCACACCATGTATCCATTTGGGACGTTTTTTAGGTCAAGGGACCAAAATTGGTTAGGATGAGCCCTAATCGAAGTGCCCGAATATTCCAACATACCTCATTAGGATGGTAATCAAGCCACACGTAGTTCTGGAATCATAGTTTAACGTCATGCAAGACGAAGGGCCCATGTGGCATAACTGCACCAGTACACGCCCCACCTACAATACTAAGCCCATGTGAGTCGTTATCGATGTTGGAAACAAGGTGTATCAATGAGATTTTCTTGGTACAAGAAGGCACACATTAGGGGAAATGAGCCACTAGGTGAGTGACATCCCACTATTACCAACCTGCCTACATAACACACATAAATGGACAGGGAAATAGAACTGAGTGTGTTGGGATTAGACTTGAACATGGGGGGGGGGAGTGGGAATATGTGAATCATGATGCCCGAGATCTGGATCACAATGATAGCGGTGTGATGATAGAGGATAACTATTGACCATGTCTGAAACACAATATCAGCTTCTCATTATCCTAGAACGAGGATTGAAAAATGAGGGTTGATCGCTGACCATGTTCGAAACATAGGACCTGTCACAAATGTTGTATGAGGTCTTTTGGGGCATTGGCTTAAGACGGTAGGTGAGCCAATGTGTCATGATACCAGGCCATAAAGGGGGTCCCTTTAGACATGGAATAGGATGTGGATCCAAATAAAGGGCTTACGATGCTTGGAGATGAAACGAGGGAATCTCCATGTGAAAATTCTACACCATGGGATTTTGGTCACGACACATTTGAGTGCTACAATAATATGCATCAGATAGAGGGAGTTGAATCCCTTTCCCTAGACAAGCATCCTGGGGTCTCATGCTCCTAACTTAAGGTCAGAAAGTGGAAAATTAAGAGGGGACCCGATTTAATGAAATTCTCACAAGGGGTCGGAGTAGTCAAAGCCAATGCATAGTTACCATAGGGAGGTCTTAGTTTAGGGTCATAGAACTTGGACCATGATGGGGAGAGACAAGGAAGAAACATGGTGTGGTCGTTGAAAAACTATACGTGAAGCGGATCCCAAAAGGTGCTTTCCACACCACATACTTCCAAAGGCGTTCGGGCTAAGGGGCTGAAAAAGGGGTAAGATTTAGGATTCCTCGGACTGGGCTTGTAGAAAAAATGTCTGGGCGTTCCTACATATACCCTAAAGATGTAAATCATGCCACACATATTTCTTAGAGTGCAGTTCGGTGTCCTGTGACAAGGACGGTTGGATAATAGTTTAATGGCCTTAGATCCCAAACCATATAAATAATAGAGGTAGGGAGACCCGTGGTGCAGTGATTTCAAAACCCGATGTGAATGAGGACATTAGCCCATACCGCACCATGTACTCCCCAAAGGGGTTTTAGGTCGAGGGACCAAAAATGAAAGTTGGGTTGGGCCTGAGGAAAAGTGCCTCGACATTCCTACATACCCCATTATGATGGGGATCAATCCATTTGTAGCTCTTGAAGAGTCATGGAAGGGTACCAGTGCCTGGGAAAATACCATCATTCGGGTCTGGACCACACACCAAAAGAAGTTTTATTTGATATATCTTGTTTGTTCTTAAGGATGGATGGGTTTTTTTGTGAATCAATAAAACTAAGATGAAGAATCTAGGTGTCGATATAGGAATCAAGCCACATGTAGGAATTGGAAAATGGTATGGTGGATGACCAATACCCAACATGATTTCCCCCCCGAGGGAGGACATCACAATGCAATGTCGTTTTTCGTCATGAATCCAGGATGATAATTCCATAGTTTAGGGTCATATGATAGGACCTACCAATGCATTTTAACGTCGTGTAATAAAGACACAACATTTTAAAGTCATTTGGGACCAGGAAGCACAATTTAAGGTCATATGGATTGGACACATATAGAAGAAACGAGGTTTTAGGGGGGGGGGGGATGCACATATCATGATGAAGCATGCCCAACATAAATGAGGAAAAGGTCCAAAACTCACCACACGCAATTCCAAGAAAGAAACCTTAGGCTGAGGGGCCATAGAAGGTCGGGGAATATGGGGCTGGACCCGGAGATGAAACATCTTGGTGTTCCTACGTATCCCATGAGGATGGGAATCAATCCACTTATAGTTCTAGAAGTGTAGTTTAATGTCATGCAGGATGAGAGGTAGGAGAGAATAGCTCATTGAAGATGAGTACGTAGTACATCTCTTGAAAATATGACGTGAATGAGGACATAAGTCCACACACACCACACCACATAATCCTTTGAAAGCCAGGGAAAAAAGGCCCAACAGAAATGGTAACTGGTAGAACCTGAGCTGATCTCGATGACAAGATTCCCAAGCATTCCTATGTATCCCATGAAAATGGGAATCAATCCATACATAGTTTTAATAATGTCCTATAGTTTTACATCTTGTTGCAAGGATGCATAGATATCTTAGTTTAAAGTCTTAGAGCTTGGAACATAGATAAATGAGACTCTTCCAAACAAGATCAAACCTTGACCAAATCTATAATCCCAAGTGAGCTACGCCTGGTGTAGGGAAAAGGTATGATAAAGTCATTGAAACACGTGGAATCCATGAAAAGTAGAAATTGTTGCGGATCCCCGAATGATGCCTCAACAAGGGTTTTTTCTCCTAACGTGAAAACACGCACTGAGGGACAACACCAAGAGTGTCGAAATTCCACTTGGACATGATGGTTTGGAAAAGGACACGAATAATTAAACCAATATTTTTGTCTTGATAAAGGTGGCATGATGATGGAGGATAACCATTGACCGTGTTCGAAACACAACATCCATATCGTGGGACCTAAAATGGGAACAAAAAATGAGTGTCAACCGCTGACCATATTCTCAATGTGGGAATTCTATCAATTTGTTATTCAAGATCCTCAAGCATTGGACCAAAATGATAGGAGAGCCCTTGGGCTAAGTATATATACCATTTTGGGGGCCTTTTGGATTTGAAAGATGATGGAAGCCCAAATGAAGGGGAGCATGAAGCATGAGGATAAGCGATAACATTTACATGTAGGATTCATCACTATAGGTGCTGAACCAGAGTGCTCCTGAGAACATTGGTGAACTACCAAGGAGGGTCGAGGGGCCCAACTTAATATTAGCCGACTTTATAAAAAGAGTGTGGAACAAGGGGACGAAGATATTTCAGGAGAGTAGAAGGTATGTGGTGTGGTTATTAAAGATCCGACATGAATAAGGATATAATCCCATACCACGCCGCATGCCCCTCTCATGGGAGAAATCAGGCTAGGGGGATAGGAAGATAAGGAGGTTTCTAATAAATGGGGCTAGACCTAAAGGCTATGTGTCTAGGCGGTCATACGAATCCCATAAGGATGTGAATCAAGCCATACATAGTTATGTAGGATGCTATGCAGTTTTATGCCATGTGGAAAAAACGTATATTATGTCAAGGTATCTCAATGAGGTCTGTGTATGACATGATGGGAAACCTGACGTGAATGAGAACATAATCCCATTCCACACCGTACAATCCCAAATGAGTACTTGGACCAAGTGGCTAAAAAGGTTGAAGGATTTAAGAAAGGAAGTCCCAACTAGTTCATAGTTTAACGTCTCTAGGTGAGGAGGATAATGGAGGGGTGTCCCAAGGGGATGTGTGTGGCATGGAAAAAATAGCCCGATGTGAATGAGGACATAGATTATAGGCCATACCGCACAATCCTGAGTGAGATCTTGGACAAAGGGAACAAAAAGGTCAAGGGACCTAAGATAGAAAGTCCTATCCAGTTTGTAGTTTAACGTCTTAAAATGAGAACGATGGTGACCTTAGATTAAGGTCATAGAGCTCAGACCATGGACACATGACCCTTCATGTGGGTATTGCCTTCCCAAAATTCCTAATCCCGTATGAACAATTCTCGGTGTGGGAAATGAAGAATGATATCTGGCTCTCCCCAAAAATTAAGGGTACGATATCTGGACTAAAACTACTGCCTGAGGAAGACTCATGTTTGAAGGGATAACAATGACAAATGAATCACTGCAACCAATTTTTGGGACATATGACGGTGGAGGCAATGATGAAGGATGAATATTGACAGCATTCGAAGCACAACATCCACATAGTGTGACATGGAATGGTAGCAATGAATGAGTGTCGAACACTGACCATGTTTACAATGCAAGACATGTATCGATTTCTTTCTCGAGATCCTTGAGGACGTTGGCCTGAAATGGTAGGAGAGCCCATTGGCCAAACATCTGTTCCGTTTTAAGGTTATTTTGGATGTGAAAGATGATGAAGAACCAAATAAAGGTATTGTGAGAAGCATTAATGCACATGTGCAGTTTAGCACCATGCGGGATGAGGAAAGAGGTGGAGATCTCCAGGGAGAGAGATACAAGGTGTTGCCATGATGAACTCGACATGAATGAGAGAAAAAGCCTACACCACCATGTGTTTCGACCCAAGGGGAGATCTTGATGTTTGGTGATGGGCCTATAGATGAAATGTCTGAGTGTTCCTATGTATCCCATGTCCATGGGAATCAATCCATACATAGTTCTGAAAGGTCCATGCGGTTTAACGTTGTATGATGAGGATGTGGGAGAGTTGAATAAAAAGGAGGGTCATATGGTGCGATTATCGTAATCTCGACATGAGTGGGGACAAATAAGCCTACACTACACCATGTGGGATCCTCCAAGGAAACTACACCCAAGGGAGACAGTCAAAGAGAAGATTCTAGGGGATGGAATCGAGATGATGTGTCAAAGAATTCCTAGGTATACCATGAGGATGGGAATTAATCCATATGTAGTTCTTGAAGGTTCCCTATAGTTTAATTTTGTGTGGTGAGGATGAATGATGAGTAGTTTTACATCCTTCAGTCCAGAAGAACCACACATTTTAGCATTATACGACGATGAAAAAGCAGTTTAAGGTCATGTGGGACCATACATATTTTAGTTTTTGGTTATAGAGATCATACTGTTTTATAGTTTATCATCATGTGGGATAGAGAAGCAGTTTAATGTCATGTAGGACATAATATTTTAAGGTCATGTAGGACCGAATATAGTTTAACATCTTTCATGATGACATTAAATTTACTATCATGCATGACATAATAGTTTAAGGTCATGTAGAACCCAGAAAATGGGTCAAGAAAAGTATTGATTTTGGAATTTGGCATTGGTTGGAAAAGTTATACTCTTTCCATCCATGGTAACCAGGGAGTACGCACCATTGGGGTAAACCTTATGAATGATGTAAGGTCCTTCCCAATTGGACTCCAGCTTGGGTGGTTTCCTACTAGGTATCATTGGAGTTATTAGGGACAACACCAGGTTACCTTTCAAGAAAGAGAGGAGGTGAGCCTTATTGTTGAAACCTTTGAATATCTTGTTCTAATGCCTTTCCAGATTGTGCAGGGCACAAATCCTATTCTCGTCGAGCGCTTCTAATTCATCTAGATGGATTTCAACTACCTTATTTGGTTCTTGCTTATCATAGATAACTATGTGTAATGATGGAAATTGAATCTCGATGGACAGGATGACCTCTGTTCTATACACCATGGAATATGGGGTCACCCATGTGGAATTGCGAGTTGTTTTTCGATAGGCCTAGAGGGCGTTGGGGAGTTTTTCCGACCAACTCTTCAAATTCGGACCAACCATTTTCTGCAGTATTATAGAGAGGGTATTTTTGAATTCCTAGATCATACTATCTTCTTGTGTGTTATATCTGGAGGTATGGTTAGAACAGATGTTGAACTTCGTGTATAGTTTATTCAACTTGGATGCCAAGAAGTTGGTGCTCTTATCGGGGAGGATGGTATGGGGAACATCGAATTGATAGATGATGTTGGAGCTCACAAATTCAATTATAGAATGGGACTTGACCTCCTTGAGAGGAATTTACTCTTCCCACTTGGAAATTAAATATGTATGATTTAGGATGACCCTGCACTGGCGATCTATCACCAGTGGATATAGCCCCACGACATTGAGTCCCCAAACCACAAGGGGCTAAGAGTAATTGGTTGTGTGGAGAGGCTCTGGCGACCGATGCACAAAGTTGGCAGGAATTTGGAATGCATGAAACCTCTTGGAAAACTTGATGCAGTCACATATCATGGCAGGCCAAAAATACCCCAACCTTCAGATCTAGTGAGACATTTTCGTCCTGATCTGATGAGCCTCGCAGGAACTAGCATGAACCACCTACATGATGTGAGAAATATCAAATCCTTGAATACAACAGAGGAGAAACCCATAAAACCCACACTTTTATAGGATCTTCTCGAAACTGGGACCACTCTGTAGGGTAAACTACAATGCGTGACATCAAATTCCCTCACACTCAGCTCAATCTGCCTGGATATTTCCATGATGGCGGTACTTGACAAAGGGGTTATTTCGGTTGGGAATCACTTCTATAACTATATTAGGGGGGACCTGGGGTTCTTTACATGGAGGCTCAGGCAGTAAGGTGGATTACTTACGGGCTATCGTCGTCGTCTAGAGTGACAGGGGAAATGACTCTTTCGTGTGCCATGTAGATAATGAAATCATCCTGATCAGTGTCCTCAAGAGATACTATTAGGTTGGCAAAGGCATTGGCTCAACCATTCTGGGATTGAGAAATATGAGTAACCTCTGACCGAGATAAGAACTGGGCCATCGACTTTAGGGTGAATTTCAATAGTGGTACAAGTTCAGGATTTCTGATAGTAGAGTCACTGTTGATCTTCTTGATGACTAGTTTGGAGTCCCCTTTCACATGCCAATGGGGAACATCAATCTCAAGGACCGACTCAAGACCAATGATCAGAGCCTGTTACTCCCCCTCATTGTTGGTACAACCTTCTGATAGTAGGAATGAATACATAAAAAAATTATGTTGTAGTGATGAAGACAATACCCAGGCCCACTCTGTTGAGTCTGGGGTCATTGAGCCTTCTTCCAATAGGGCTCCAGGAAGAACCATTGAAGTTCATTTTCCAACATGGAATGGCTTGGTCCACCAAGAGAATTGCCTCATCGGGAAATTCGAGGTCCAGATACTGGTCCGTATGAGAAGGATGGTCAGCAAGGATGTTTTCCAATGCTTTCCCCTTAATAGCCTTATGAGGGACAAACCTGTTGTCGAACTGCTAGAGGATCACTACACACCGAGCTAGATGACCTGTCAACATGGGGTGGTTCAGAATGTACTTCAGTGGATCTAATCAGGAAACCAGCTGTACCTCATGGTGCTGCAAGTAATGTCACAATTTTTATACTGTTAATACAAGCGCAAGGAAGATTTTATCGATAGGGTATTATCTGGTCTCCGTATCGAGGAGAATGTAGCTGAGATAGTAAAGACTATTCTCCATTCACTCATTGTTCTTCGTGGAAAGAAGGGAACCGAGAGATCATTCTAGGGATATCACATAAAAGACCAGCGACTTTTCGGAAATGGGTGGCATCAAAACCAAAGGTTGGAGCAATTACTACTTGCTTTCCTCAAAACTAGTCTGAAATTACTCGTCCCACTAATAGACATTTCCATTCTTAATGAGCTAAGGAAATGGGTTACACTTGCTGACCAAATTCTCAATGAATCGTCATGTGTAGGAAAAGTGGCATAGAAATCTTTGAATTTCCCAAATGATGCTCATGGGAGACATCTGTCTGATGGCCTTGATCTTCTCTAGGTCAATCTTAAAGCCCTTGCATCTAACAGGGAAGCTGAGAAACATTCTAGAGGTAACCCCAAAGGAACATTTCAATGGCTTCATCTTTAGATGATGAGAAAAGAGGAAGCCAAATACTTTCTCATGATCTTTGATATGGTCCTATAGATGGAGATATTTTACCACCAAATCATCCATGTAACATTCCACCAATGTCCCGAAGATCAGCTTAAATATGAGATGCATGTAACACTGATAAGTGGCACTGGTATTATTTAGGCCAAATGGTATTAGATGGTATTAGAAAGTACCTTATGGTGCCCTGAAGTCTGTAGAATCCTCATCCTTGGAAGCCATTTAGATCTGGTTATACCAGGAATATCCATCTATGAAAGAGAGGACCTAGAACCTAGTAGTGGCATCAATCAACAGTTTTTCCATAGGAAGGGTAAAATCATCCTTCAGACAGTGGTGGTTGAGATCCCAGAGGTTGATGCAGACTCTGATTTTTCCATTATTCTTCCTAATGGGAACAATGTTTTCTAACCATATGGGGAACTGAACCTCTTTAATGAAGTGTGCTCTGATGAGCTTATAAAATTTCGCCTCAACCATAGCACTATGATAAGGGTGTATCTTTCTTGGAAGTTGTTTGAACCCGCAGTGATTTTCTGGAAGAATGAGGTGGTGTAAAACGACATGGGGATCTAGTCCTAGAATTTTATTATTACTCCAAGAAAATACATCATAATGTTGCTTCAGGATGTCCATGTACTGTTGTTTCTCTTTGATAAGCATAATGGCACTGATCAATGTGGGTTTCAGATCCGTCTCGCTACTGAGGTTCACCTGTACCAATTCATCGACCGTGGTGGAGATACCATCTTCAAAGGCTGGGGGGGGGGGTACATCTTCTCAATACTCTTCTTCACTTATGTAGGGGAGATTCTGGATGGGAGGAGATTTCTTTTAGTCAACAGATCTCTATGAGAAGGTTGTCCTAGCCTGAGCAGCGGTAGACACTGCATTGGAGAACTCCTGCACAGCCAAAACCAGAGCAATGAAAGTTGTCGATCTGATCCCATCTGGTCTTCGGCCCAAGGGGCCACACATGATGATATCGAAGCAATATTGGAACATTGGCTTGATCTGGTTTATCCGAGCCTGGTGGAACAAGAAATTATGACGTATTGTCATTTCCATGGGGCAGAAATCCAAATACCTTATGTGGGTAGGGGCTCTGGGATCACCCGAGCTTGATATTTGTAAGAATACGAGGTGATCTTACGTTGTTTCTTCGAATTGGGAATGTGCTTCCCCCTCGATCCAGAAAAAACTGATCATTGACCCATATCTGGGGTAATAGCCTCCAATCGATGGATCAGAAAAATGTAGGAATCATCCAGGTTTGTCCACGGGTCGGTCATCGACATAGCGAGTTCACCTCATTAGCCTAAATCTATTTGTCCTTTATCTTGTAATAGTCAACATCCTGATGAAAATCTTCACAAGATGCAAAGGGGGACACATCACCTTGAAGTACAGTCGCTCGACCATTAAGGTAGTACTTAAGGAATTGCTGATACGATGAAGGGACCACCTCAAGCAGGTGAAGCCATGGCCCACCCATCAATGCATTGTAGGTAATGTCCTGGGATACAACCATGAACTTGATGTTGGAAACTAGGAAATTGAACTAGGTCTTCAGGTGGATCTTTTCGACTAATGTATGTTCATTCCTTTCTTGACCTTGTATTTTCATGTCAGAGGGACTCAAGTCATCCTCGGATAGCCCTATATTTTGGAGTGTTCGGGTCAGGATTAGCTTTATCCCAGAGCCTATATTGAAAAGACAGTGATGAATCTCCACGCAATTTAAGTGGCTAGTGATATACAGTGGGAGAATGTCCCCCTATATAGGAGAGCCTTCATCTTCTCCAGAGAAAGAGATAATGACCTTGCATTCATCATACTTGACTGCCTTAGCATCGAAGGCTTCTGCAGCTGCTACCTATGTCTCAAACTGGAGGGGACTTCTTAAATTTTTGGCAAGGGATTCATGCATATCCACTGACATGAAAAGGTCATCAAGGATATAAAGGCTCGTAGTATTTCTAGAAAGATTCTTGAGGACATCATACTTTCGTTCCAAGAATGAACTTCTTCTTATAGGAGGTCATTTTGTGGTAGGGGGGATGACTCGCCCTTCCGGCTGAACTGGTGGCTAACTAGTGCTAGTAATGTCCCAATGTTGGCTAGTAGAAACTCGTTGGGTGACTACCAAATGTTTCTATAATGACTGAGGCCGGTCTGTAATAGAGTGTGGCTGATCGCAGAACGGTTGAGGCAGATCCGCCTAATCAAGTAACACAAACGACGACGGAGGCAGACCTTATGACACTAGATGAGAAGGATACTCATGTTGAGCTCTGTGCTAGGAATACTATCTGGTTTCAATGTCATACATAGCCTAGATGGATGTACTGACCAAGGTACTCTGATGACCCATATAGCCATAGCTTTATCGATGCTGGCGACAGTTGGGGACGTTGGGAGGATCCATCTGGCGCTCCTTGTTGTTTGAAATCATGTATGGGTTTACCAGCTCTATGGTGTTAACCTAGGAATGCCCTTGATCTTAACCTGAAGAATATTCTACTACTGGATGGGGTCTAGGGGGAATTTCCATCTCTGGGGTCATGAAGTCACCGAGAATACGGGATGACGATGGCAACAATGGGGGACTTTGTTTTCATTTACGTTGCCGATGCCTGCTCTTCTGGGAAGTGGAAGGTTGAGCCGTTGATGTAGAGGTATTGGTTGTGGGTGACGAGACATCCTCTGAAGGGTTAGGTCGATTCAGATGTGCATGGATAATAACATGGGAATGGGAGACTGTATTATGATCCATCTAGTTTTCATTCTTTTGGGATCTGTAGTTAGAAATCTGGTGCCAGTTACCTTCATTGTCATAGCCACTCTCTAGCTTCATGAAGACACATGCCACCTATTCCGAATCAAGGCCTAACTTGAATATGTTTTTATCAACATGGTCTTGAAGCCAATCATTAAACACATAGAATTTTTTGATGGTGTTCCCCAGGACCTGGTGATAGGGGAAGTAATTGGGGTGATTAGTGAGAACTTTCACTTATGGTCTCCTGCATTTAGGCTAATGTAGAAGTCCCTAATCCAAGGCGCTTCAGAAATAACCATGGACCTGAGCCTCTCAGAATAAGTAGGTCTAGTTTCTCCTATCCGAAAAGGGGGATCTAGGATCCTTTCCCTGACTAGGGGCTGGAGGAGACTGTCAAGGAGGTGGATCCTGGTTATCTCGCCTAGGTGGTGGCGGCGCATTATGCGGGGGAGCTTGCAGATTCTAAGGTGGGTGTCATTGGGTCGGAGGTTATGCCTGAGGTGGAGGGTCCCTGTGGGGCTATGGGGGTGGCTCCACTGTTAATAAATCCAGTTGCATGGGGGGCTTTGTTTTGGCCACCGCAGCGGGATCAGCCTTAGTGGCTCTTCTTGTGGGAATTGTAGGAGGCAACAGACGTGCCTACTTGGAATGTTGTAAGGATTATTCAAGACGTTGGTTCTTAATGGAGAAGTCTTAGAATAACTCAAGGTAATTCTGGGTAATGAGATAGGGGACCAGTTCAGTCTTGTCATTTTCCACACACAATGTCAGCAACTGTTCTTGAGTAAGTGACATATCCAAGGAGTAGGTGTGATATTTTCACCGAGTGACAAAGTCCGTAGAACACTCATCAGGGCTCTGGTTACACATGAAGAGGTTTAAAATACTCATATTCTAGGTGGTAGAGCTAAACTGGTTGAGAAACTTCCAACATAGATCTTCCCAACCGAAGACTAACCCGATGGGTAGCTGGTTATTCCAGAAAAATATAGGACCTTCCAATGTCTGTATGAAACATCAAAGTTCAGTGGCTTCTTACTGTGTTGGAGTTCCTAGAATTGGTCCGCACCTCAAGATGAAGTGGTCTAGATGCTGCATTGGATAGCTTTCCCATTAAAGGGGGATAAGGTGGGGTTTCTAAAACCCAGGGGTGCCAAAAATATCATCAACCCACACTGGATATGGCTTGGCATCGGAAAGGACTTCCACCTGTCAAGTTTCCAACACCTCGAGGTGAGAAATGAGTGTTGCCATAAGATCATCTGGGCATGGTTTTTGTTTTGATGAGGATTCTAGACCACCAGTGTGTTGGCGGGTTCTTCAACATGATGAGCAATCCTCACAGCTCATGGAGCAGCTGCTGGGATAGCCGTCAGTGCAGTTGAGGGAACCTGAGCTGGGTCCTGGGGATTATCACACTGCTCAGGTGGATTTGGGGACACATACTGGACCATATTTCCATAATTCCCATCCTTAACCCTGTCTGCGTGGTAAGGATGGTTAGGGTCACCTGGAGGCAATTCGATGGGGGGAAGTTGTGCTTGACCCTGTTTCCCCAGCCGAGGATCACCATATTCAATATACTGATCCTTGACGCATTCAGTAAGGAGTTCGTCAACCATATTCTTGTGCTCCGCAAGCAGTTGATGCAAAACTTCCTTTTTGGGATCATCCTTCAAGATCTATATCGAGCCAGATGGTTTGTAGGGTTTGATGGCTCCATAGTGTTATTTGCACTTATTGGGATTCCGGCTGAGGATTAATGCCTCAGTGGGCACTAGAAGACCATGTAGATTTATTCTCTAGATAGTAACCCTTCCCAATAGATCCAATACTTTTGGCGCTCCCCCATTGGGTATGTTTTCTCCAAGGAGCTATTTCTCTATATCTTCCTATGATAGATCGTCCATGTCAGCCACAACTCTACTTGGAGACATATGCTCAATATTTCCTGTAAAGTTGGGATGGTGCCAGATATGACTGAAATGGAGGGAAACATACTACCCCCAACCACAGACCTGAACGTGGGGGGAAACCTCCTTGATAATTATGCGGAGAAATTCAAAGCCTTGAATGCATTGTTTCTGGAGGGTCCGATGGTGACTGAGTGACTCAGGGTACTAGGCTACTGGGAGTGTAGAAAAGTCAATCATAAGACATTGTTTTCCAATGTTCTCAAACTGTGCTTGAATCTTGGGATAACCCACTCGCTGATAACGAAGATAGAATTGCATCACCCATACGATTTGCTGAAAGCATGTGACTTCCTAATGTGTAAGAGATTATTGCGCACTGATCTTTGTAGCTGCAATTGTCTAGAACAATTATGAGAAATGATCCACTGGGAGGATCTCCCAAAAGATCCTCTGCTCAAACTCCATAGCTATCCCTTGGTTTCCCCACTCATCAACTAGGGGTGGTTGGGGAACCAGTAGTGGCCCTGAAGCCGAATGCTGAGATAGTAGGCCAGCTGGTGGAGAGTATGACGAACTGGCATCCAAGAAACTGCACCTCAAGCTATCCTGCGATGAATGTGATGACTGATCTACCACATATCGGTAGGATGGGTTGGCGACCACAGTTTCCGCTATGGGGGCTGTAGTTACTGATGGTGGGTCAGGCTGGTGTTTATCCTCCATTGGTCCCTAGAATAGCTCTCCATGGTCTTTGGTCAAAGTAGAGAATGACCCTGTGGATGATAGGGAGGATTGCGCTACAAGGACCTTAGAAGGGGAAAAATCTTCTTCCTCCTAGATGTATTAGTAGAGGGAGTCAAGAATCTGGTGGACCTAGAAATCTGGAAGAATGAGGCTGATACATCTTGTTCCTGCCCCGAACCTCAACACAAAGGATCAAGGTGAGGGATGCATTTCTAAATCGCATTCTACCTCATAATCTGAGAATTAGATAGGCTTAATTGTAGTCTGAATATTCTCATCACTCTTTTTATGGCACTGGCGACCCACCCTCCTTCTTAGGGATGGATCATTAGGACAGGGTATATTTTTGGTCTGAGGTGGACCTTCTACCAAATTTATTCTTGATCAGAGATAACTTCTTCCTGGGTGAGCTGGGGTGTGAGGAGCACCTGGACAGATGTCAAAGGGAACACAGGGAGGACCTCTGTGTCCACTGATTAACACATTAAGGGAATCCCTACAGGAAGTGCTGGAGCACGTAGGACCTTCGCTGGAGCTGGTAAGAGCATGGGTAGGGAATCCATGCTTATTTTCTTCAACTCTATTAGTTTGAGGTGGTTTATTGTTCTGATCGAGTTTGACACGAGTATGACCTCTATGTTGGGTGATTATAAGTTAAGGAAAACCTCTGCTTCTCCGATTACTGAGATGAGTATGACCTTTGTCGGCTGCTATACAGACATGGGGAACACCCCCCCCCCACACTGACAGCTGACTAGATGTCTATCATCTTCACATTGGAGACCTGTGATAGGAGGAACAACTCCATACTTGAGGTCATGGGTGAAGAGGAGGATTCTGTACTAAGCGTCACTACAGTAGGGAAGACCCTTGTCTAGCTTGAAGCTGGCATGTGGAGGACCTCCACACTGATCTTTTGAGTGGGAAAAACCTTCACTCTAATTGGTGATGGTACGTGGAGGGCCTCCATACTGGGTATCATTTCCATGGGTCGACCTGTGGTGGGAGCTACATGTGTTGGTGACCAAGAGATTTGATCCAGCCTGCCTGTGGGGTGGTTGGGGCCTCGATTCGGGTCGGGCATATGAGTACCACTACTCAGCATAAATAGGGGACTCATGGTATGTGTTAGTGGTGGAATGGTCCATGGTAGTCATTGGCATTAACGCCCCTCGAGGGGCGTCCTCCTTAGCCCACGCCAGACACTGGCATTAGGTTAACCGGGTCGGGGCCAGTGGTGTAGGTGCATAGCTTACCAGCTGCTCAACCCATGGGGAAGGGAGGTGGCGATGACACGGCCTCGTGGGAGCCCTCCTTGGATCCCCTTGAAAGAGATTTCGGCTGGGCTGACCAAGACATCCCTCACCTCATTGGCGTATGGGTGGGAGTCATTGAATTGTTTTAGGTAGAGGCTCCCGAAATGGTTATGCATAGGAGTGGGGAGCAGTGGATCCCTACACGGCCCTTGGAGGCAGTAGTGGCAGCGAGGCGCAAAAGCCTCTAAGTCTTGTCAGGCCATATCCTAGGTTGGGATAATCCCCTCTTCCTCATATCATCGAATGAGGTCATTTATCACCCTTCTATGAAATATTTCAGAAGGGGAGATGGGGCATTGATGACCAAAAACTATGGACGTAGAAGCCTCCATGGGGATGATGAGGTCACTCAGGATTTTTGTGTTGATGTTTCCCTTACCCCCACATCAGTGGGTGGGTGGTGATCAGTTTCTTGTTAAAGTAGCTTGGTCCGGAAAAGTAGGGAGATCTAACCATTAGTCCTGAAAGGAGGAAAGTGACATATAGTGCCCAGTTCCATTCTGTATTCCATGGTTGGTAATAAGGATCCACGCTGAAAACTTCGTAGACCGGGATGTCCAACATTTAACTGCCCTAATTTCTAGTGAGTTTCACACCTAGCCCACTATTTTCTTGGGAGGAAACGGTTCTAGATATATAGATTTGGTGACACATCAATCTGATGATATCTCTAATGATACTAATCTTTATATTGAGGAGAATAATTTTAGTTCAGGTTCACCATTTATGTTTCAGACACTTTTTGGGGAGCGCATCTGTAACTTTTGGAGGACGCGCATCTGTTTCCCAGCATTCCAGCTTTTCAAAGGTGGGTGACGTTCATCGATTATTCAGGGATGTTTTCTCCTTGATCGAAACATGATAATGGGATGTCAGTTTCCACTTATTTGGATTCCTCCTCAGAACATGTTACCTAGTAAGAGTCTCGCTCATATAGTTAATATGTGGTTCATGAAACTCTTCCCAGTGTCATGTCTTTGTGGATTCAAGTTAATTATGATGCTTCTTTCAGGACATTCCAAAGAGTCCAGTCAAGGTAGAAAACTTCCATTGGGGGAGTAGTCACATTGGACATCACTGGTTTGTCTAGACACTGGAACACTAACTCTTCTGGGTTTCTTCCAATTATGATAGGGCTTCTCGAGGGAGTGGAAGCCCGAGGCACCCCACATCGAATGTAGGGAATTTTATGCCCTGGTCATGTCTCTGAGATTTTCCTCATCTTACCATGTTTAAAAAAAGGTATTCTGTGAGTTTAACATCTAGAAAAGATAGATTGAACAGATCAGAGCACTGAAGGGAGTGGATTAGATGGGTGAAACCCCTAGAGGGATCACTGATTCTAGGGCTAACATATAGTTAGTTACCCGATTACTGCTTGGAGCAGTGAGAAAGTGGGTGACATGATCTCACCGGATGTGGTGGCTCGGGTAAGAATTAGGATGATATGGACGGTCAAGAGTGGTTGGAGAGTGAGATGGATCTAACATGAGGGAGACAGTGTTTTCAGTCTAGAGCCTCGAACAGACTTCCTACATATCCCCGTAGTATGGAATCAAAGTCCATGTAGTTCAGTGAGTCGATGAGGCACCTGAGGAGACGACCCTTGAGAATGGACGCATGGATGAGATCTAAATGATATATAACCTTCAGGTTAGGGTGTTCCCTACCTGAAACATGTTGGATCATGGGAGATACCATGATGGGACATGATTTATGGGCTTGAAACTCATGGAGGCTTCCTACATATCCCCAAGGAAGGGAATAAAAGTTTACGTAGTTCCAGATGGGGTTATAGAATCAGGGTGTGTGCAGAGGACAATGACCCGACAAGATACTGGGGCTTATGTATGGTTAGAATCCTGGGTTGGTCTGATTCCACGGGGCAGACCGGAGATGTGGGTCCCAACAAAGGGGACTACAATGACTTATCGTTCATTGTGGACAACAATAGATTACTATTGGTTGGGTGCAATGAATTACCACCGATTGGGGAACACAACGACTTACCGTCAGTTGGGGAACACAAAAACTTACCATCACTGGGGAACATAACGAATTACCATTGATTGGGGTTAAAAACGTCTTATCACTGAATGGGGTTGAACCTTAGGGAGGCTTCCTACATACTCTGTCCATGGGACAAGGATTAAATCCCACATAGTTCGAATGGGTACAGTTTAATTTCTTGCGGGAAAAAAAGGGGTGTACAATTTATCGTGATGCGGGATGATAGTGAAATGATGTGAAGGGGCTGGGACAAGTAGGTGTTGGGATTTAACGTTAGGGAGGATTCCTATGTACCTTCCCTTTCCTAGGATCAAAGTCCATGTAGATCAGGTGGGTACAATTTAACGTCTTTCTGGATGAAGGTGAACTGACGTGAAGGGGTCAGGCCAAATAGGTGTTGGGCTTGAACTTCAGGGAGGCTTCCTACATACCTTACCTTGGAAAGGATCAAGGTCCATGTAGTTCAGAAGGGTGGACACAGTTTAACATCCTACAAGATAAAGGTGAACCGACATGAAGGGGTCGGGCCAAATCGGTGTTGGTCTTGAACCTGAAAGAGGCTTCCTACGTAAATTTCCATGGAAAGGATCAAAGTCCACATTGTTCGGAAGAGTTAGGGGCTTACATGATAAGGATTTTTAGAGAAGATGTCATGGTTAGTGGTTACTCTAATCCCACATGAGTCATGCTTAGTGTGATAAAGAAGAGGTAAGAAGGACCTGACGATCAAGTCATGAAGGGTGCGTTTGTGGGAAGTGGAGTGGGGCTTACACGTGGTTAGCATCCCAAAGAGGAAACAATGAATTATGTGTGGTTAGTAGCCCAAGGAGATGGAGATTGGGACATATTCTAGGATGGAGGCCTGATGGAGAAAAATCCCAGAGGGATAAGGATGGGGTAATAAAGTTTCATGTGCCCCTCTCGCCTCTAATCTTTATCACCGAAGAAGAAAGGAGAAGAAGGGATGCTGCCTCCGGCAAGAATGGAAAGGGTCTTACAATAATATGGATTCCTTCCCCATGGACAGGCGCTTCTCTAATAGAGATGATCTCATTACATGTGAGGAATATCCCACTCTTATGGAGACAGGAAGGCATAGATAATGTATAATAGATGGCACCCCACATTTGATGCACGGGGTGAGGCCAGAATTTAACATCATGTGCTGAGGATAATGGTTTTTGGTAGTTTAACATCCTGTATGTCGGACGAAGCGAGTTCACTTCACACCCTTATTACATACATAATCAGAACCGTTTAACCCCTGGTGAAGGGAAGGCACTGAAAATTCCATAGTGAAGGGGTGTTGTGGAGTGATCCATTGAGGGGCCCACTTTAGCATTGCTACGAGAAGAAGAATTATCTGTTAGTGTGCCTATGAGAACAAGGAAATGGATAAGAAACACAACGTAAATCACCACCCAAGGGACCTTGATATCACTTCATACAAAACTGGAGGGCCACACATAAAAAGGGTTTGTAAAGCAATTAGTCTCACAAAGAGGTGCTTCACAAAGAGGATGGGCTGTGCAAAGAGGATGGAATTTGAGAATATGATAGCCTTCACAAAGGGAAAAGACTACCTAGATAGGATGGGATTCACGAAGGCAAAGGACCACATGGAGAGGGGGTTCTTTGTGAAAAGGAGAGACTTCACAGAGAGGGTGGTCTTTTTGAAAGGCCAAGGATTTGAAAAGAACTACCCTTATGGGAGTAGGTATTTTCCTTAGCGAACACCTCTTTGTTTTGGAAGGATTTCACAAAGGTTCTACACTTCGTGAAACCTTGATAGAATTTCCTGAAGGCTCTACACTTCGTGAAACCTCAGGCACCCTGAAAAGGCCCCTTCCTCTATGAAGGGAATTGGCCTTCACGAAGGGAATTTCCACCCTAGGAAGAGGATGAAAAGCACAGAAAGGGGGACGGTTCACAAAGGGGAAAAACATTTTACAATCCATTGGAGGGTTTTGTAAAGGTCTATGAAAAACGGGAGCTGGGAAGTTGAAAGGTCAGAGAAACATTTGTTTGTAAGATGGGGGGGGGGACCTTCTATTTATAGAAAACCCTGGTCAGAGGGGCGCATAACTCGTTGTGGAGGTGGGAGATACCATAGAAAGGTGTCTTTATGTCCGCCCCTATTGACCTCACGAAGGGGTGTGATGCCTTGTAGAGTTTCATCGACACGACCACCGCAGAGCGCAACGCATAGGAGATGTGACTCAACGGAGGGGCCTCTTTCGGTGTCGGACTCCTGTGAAGCCGGGACGTCGCATATCCATTCTCAAAGGCATCCTCATGGAAATTCACATTACCACATAGAGTGATTCATACATGACCCTTGTGAAAGGGATCTAAGTCTCCTTTTCCACCCATTCAGAGGGGGGGGGGTGCTTCCTCTGATCACAACGTCAAATCTGTTGAATGGGTTGGATGCATTTTTTTCAGCACCAACATGCCTAAAACTGATAAATATTCTTCAAGTTCTATTGTTGGGAACTGTTTTATTTCTTCTAGTATCTCCATACCTAATAGAGTTTATTTATCAAATGCTTTACAATTTGCCTCTATGAATCCCAATAATCAAGTATGGGTTCCCAAATCACTTATTACTAATGTTTCTGGACCCAAGAAAATCTTACTACCAAAATCATATTTTGTTTGATCATTATATAGGAAATCTATTTAAAGAGATCTGGTAAAATTCTATGGTAATTGGATAGTGGATGTTCAAGACACATGACAGGAGATTACTCATTCTTCAAGAACATGATAAATATTGATGGTGGACATGTCACCATTGGTGATAATGCTAAAGGAAAAATAAGCCAGATTGGTAACTCTAACTCAGTTTTAATTTCTAAAGTACATTTTGTTGACGTATTGAAGAATAATCTTATTATTATTTCATAATATAATGATGATTGTTTTCATGTTAAATTTGAGAATAATTCTTTCATTTTTTTAATTCAAAAATTGAATTAAAACATTCTTATATTAGAAATGAAAATGTTTATGCTGTTAACTTAGATTCTTTAGTTTGTCGAAATGTTTCTTGCTTAAGTGTATTTCACAAAGTGTCTTGGATTTAACATAGAAGACTAGGACACTGCAATATACCCTCCCTTAGAAATCTTACTAAAATAGTCTTAGTCAAGGATCAACCCAAACATTAGTTTCCAAGTGATAAAGTCTATAATCCCTTTCAAAAGGGTAAGTAGCACAAAATGTCATTCAAACCAAAGAAATAAGATTCAACTTCTCGACCTATTGATTTGGTTCACATGGAATTGTTTGGACCTTCTAGATGGGTATCACTATATCTATGTTCTTGTATATGACTACAATAGATATAATTATAGGAATTTAGAAAATATTAGTGGTCTTAAGATTAAAACCCTACGAAGTGATCATGGACGTGAGTTTGAGAACCAATAGTTCAAATCATTTTGTTCACAAAATGGATATAGTCATTACTATCTTCCTATAGGACACATAAAAAAAGGGTGTTTTAGAAAAAAGAAATATAAATTTACAATAAATACCTTGAACAATGCTTAATGAATAGGATATAACTATTTAATTTTGGTTTGAAGCTATTAATACAACAGGCTATATAATCAAGAGAGTCTTGATTAGACATATCCTTAAAAGAACTCCCTATAATTTGTGGAACAATAGAAAGTGAAAGGTTAACAACTTTAATGTCTTTGGTTGAAATGTCTATAATATTATCACTAAGGATAATATGGAAAACATTTCCTTCAAGAGTGATAATAGAATTTTTCTAGGTTATTCAATATTTATCAAAGCCTATATAGTATTCAACAAGAGAACCAAATTTGTGGAAGACTTTGTACATGTCAAATTTGATGAAATAGATCCCCATGAATCTAAAGGATCTATAGAAAATTATGATGATGATATGTCAAATTTGGATATCAATGCTAAATATTCCGACCATCCTATAAAGGAATCTATTAAAAGTTCTAGTTTTGGAAATTTTCCAGATTCAATCCATGATGAAACCGAACCTTTTTAATAACCTAAAATTACTAGTCCTTCAATTTATAGAATTTATAGAACCCTTAAGAACCACAATTTATATAATGTTGTTAGAGATTTAGATAAAGGAGCACAACCTAGAGCTTCTCTATGAAATCAAGTTGAACATCAAGATTTATTGTCATAGCTTGAGACTAAGAACATTAATGAGGCAATTAATGATGATTTTTAGGTGATAGATATGAAAGAAGAATTAAATCAGCTTGAAAGAAATACATTCTGATAACTTGTGGAAATACCTAAAGACATCATGACAATAGGTACTAAATGTGTGTTTATAAATAATGTAGATGAATTTGATACCGTATTAAGAAATAAAGATAGATTGGTTGCTCAAATTTATAGTCAATAAGAAGGGTTTGACTTTGAAAAAATTTTATCTCTATTTTCTAGACATGGAGACATTATAATCTTTCTCGCATATGCAGAATATCTAAATTTCAAACTATATCAAATGGATATCTGGAGTGCATTCCTAAATGGGTATATAGTTGATGATGTTTTTGTTGAACAAACCCCTAGTTTTACAATTCCTCATTTTCTTAATAATGTTTTCAAATTATCAAAATCTTTATAAGGTTTAAAACAAGCTCCATGAGCTTGGTATGATAGATTAAGTAGTTTTCTTATTTACAATGGTTTAACAAAAGGTATAGATGATCCTACTCTCTTTATGAAAAGAATTTCTAAAGATGTTTTATTTTTTCAAATCTATATTGATTATATTATTTTTAGATTTTCAAAAAAATAATTATGTATAGATTTTTCAAACATGACGCAAAATGAATTTGAAATGAGTTTGGTGGGTGAACTAAAATTCCTTCTCAGATTAGAAATATTTCAATATAAGGAAGGTATTATTTTAAATCAATGTAAATACTATGTTAGTGTGTGTACATTTTCTATTAGGCTTGATATTATGTTTAGTGTGTGTACATGTGCTCATTTTACATAAATTCATAAAGAGACACATGTTATTGCTGTTAAATGGATTTTAAAAAACCTCAAACATACTTACAACTTAAGATTGTTTAGTCTTAGAGGAAAATCATTTGACATAGTTAGCTATTTTGTTGATGATTTTAGTTGTTGAAAGTTAGATAGAAATAGAACCTAGGGAACATGTCACTTTTTGGGAAAGTCACTAGTTTCATGGTGTAGTAAAAATCTAAATTCTATTTCATTATCTACTACTGAAGCTGAATATGTAGCTGCTGGTGGTTGTTATACTCAGATTTTGTGGATGAAACACACTTTTCTAGACTATGGATATCAATCCAGACATGTACCTATAAATTTTGATAACACAATTTCTATTAACATATCAAAAATCATATTTTTCAATATAGAAAAAATAATATTGATGTATGACATCACTTTTTTGTGATATCATTATAAAAAAGGTGATATCACTTTTGAATTCATTATCATAGAACATTAGATTGATGAAATTTTCAAGAAGCCATTAAATTATGAAAGGATAAATTACAACCCACATTAATTAGGAATGATTAACCACGAGTTAAAAATTTATAGTCTCAGGATTAGTATGTCATTTTACTATATGAGGATTACTATCTCAGTTTACTATCTCAGGATTACTATCTCACAGCTTACTATCTTAGGTTTACTGTCCCATTCATTATGGTCACACCATTTTTAGTCACACCAAAATACTAACACCATGAATTCATGTATAGGTCTCACTGTATTATTCAGAATATCTTTTTAAAACATTTCTTTTTTGTATCAGGTGTTTTATTTATTTTTACTGATTTTTTGTTTTTTTGATGTTTGAACTCCTTAAATGATAAATAAATATCAATTTACTTCTCTTGATATCACTTCTCATTTAACAAAAAACCTCTGTCTCTCTAAAGCTTATTTTCATCCTTATCATCCTTATTGAGCCCACAATGATTGTCTAAGATGAAGCATCCATCCTCATCGACAAAAGAGAAGAATAATTCTTATAAGATATAGAAAAATATCCTATTGTAATAACCAAGAAGCCACTGAACCCAGGTCTTGAAGATTGAAAAGTCGTACAAGAAAAATAAATCAGTTTAAAGTGGATCTTGTCTAGTAATTATCTTATTCTAAGAGTTCTGAAAGAACAAGGATGGCTAGATTGGTTTACTAAATAGAAGATACCCATTTATCCAAATATATTTTTGAGTTTTATTAGTATGTCCAGTTCAACTTCAAATCCAAGCATGATTTTGTAGTAAGAAGCTGGGTAGAAGGTCAAAGATGCACTTTTTTATTGAGGTTATGGGATTCTTATCTAAGAATTACTCATGAATAGATTTATGAGGAATATAAGAGAGGTCCACCTCCACCTTTTAATGTGTTTAGCCTAGAAGAGGCTATGGGATGTTTGATTGGATATAAGAAGAACAGAAGGTCTGTTGTTGCTGAACTTGATGGTCAATCAAAGATGTTGTTCAAGTTCATTCAACATCTCATTTTCTTAAAGAATGGGGATGTTTAAAATCATAGGTATCAAGATTTTTTTATTCAACTTTTGAATAATGGACACAAAATCAACATGTGTAAGTATATTATACTTCACATGTGTGATATGCTCAAAACTACATCAAATTCAACCTCCATTTTCTATTCAAGGATTATTTAGGCTATTCTTCTAGACAAAGGTGTGGTTGGATAGAATGTAGAAGTGATTGAGGAATATGATTTTCGTATTTCTATGTATACTTGTAGGAGAATGAAAATAATTTGGAATCTATGAAAGAGATCATGGGTTTAGGATAATGATAGGTTGACTGAAGATTTTAATCCTATGGAAATCCCCTCAAGACATAATGATATAGCTGATATTGGTTTAGAAGATGATGATATTGTGGAATATTAATATCAAGAAACAGATGATGATTTTAGTTATGGTTTTGTAAGTGTATCACTTGATATATCACCTCTATATAAAGGTTATGTTGATGCAAGTAAAAAGGATAAAGATTCATCTAATAGAAGTATTGGTGTAGAGAAAGAGCTTGATATTAAGGAAAAGCCTACTGTTGAGGAAGAGTGTGATACTCTGGGACAGTCTAAAGAATAGACTGAATCTGATGTAAGATTATTTTCTGAGGAAAGGATGAAAAATACCTTTTAGGTGGCTAGAAAAGATATGGGTGAGCCTGACAGAGCTAAAATTATGGGAATGGGTTAAGAGATTGAGTCTATCAGTCTTTCGAGATATGCACATGTTGAGGGGGAGCCACACCCCTTCTTAGAAAGCGTTCAACTTCCAAATATTGTTGATAAATGTTCTATAGATACCTACTATAGGTTTACTAGTTATTTTGATGTGGATGATACCTAAGAGGGCTCAGTAAAAGGGATAGATATTTCAACTATGTTTTAGTTGAAACCAATATCTGCCAAAGAAGTATCCCCTACTAAGGAATTTGAACTTGTTTTAGTTTCTGTTTCTGAATCCACTCAAGAATCTTATGATTTTGTAAGTCACAGTGATCTCAAAGTTTTTGGAGACACCTTTTTGTCTGGTTTTGGGAACTTCATGAAGTCTCAATCTTCACCTATGATAAATATCACTGAAAGGGATACTGAATTACTATTAGAGAAAATTATATAGAAGATCTAACCGAAGATGCTTCATGAAATTTGGGAAGTTTGCATTGAGAACAGAAAATTGAGTGATGTGGTGAAAACTCTAAAATCTATGGTTGAAGATATGCATAAATCCTTTAAAACTTGTCATGATCCTATTTCTCATCTTAGTGAGGTTGATGCTGGAAAGATTCCACAGAAGGTTTTATCTCTGATTCAACTAAACAAGATTAATGTGTATGAAAAGGTGGTTGAGAAAAACACCATGATATCCAATGAGATGGGTGGTCTAGTCTTTGGGATCCATAATCTGACCGATGAATATAGATGTTGTTTACAAATTGTTTTAAATCAGATCAAGACTCTCACATCAGCTATTTCAGTTCCATATACCTCTAGACAGTCCTCTCAGCCTGTAGATAATGATTTGATCAGAACAATTTTTCGAGGATAGCTTCAGTCAGTGTTGGGTGGTATTGATAAGGAAAGTCTCTCTACTGTCATCAAGAACAGTTCACATGTGGTTGATTTTCTGAGGATCCATTCAAATATTTCCACTAATGCTCAAAAATAAATCTCAAAGAAATTGAACTTCTACTTTGAGAGAATTTATTCATAGCATTAGTTGAGTAATCACTTCAAGTATCTTGTGAAGAATTTGAAGATACCTCCAATCACTCCAACCTTCAAGGATCAAGTGCATAAGATAAAGGATTTCACACACACTCTTGAGAATTTTCTGGAAAACAAGGATGAATTTGAGAAGGTAATGCAGTATGGTGGAGAGATCATCACAAACTTTATTAACATCTATAAACCTTATATCCATGTTCAATGTACTACAATTGTGGCTCCTGAAACTATTCCTTTAAGTTCTTTTCAACCTTGATCTACCTATCCTTCATCATCCACCTCTTTTTCTATAGTGACTATGTCTTCTGCGCATGCTTTGATCTAGATAAAAACTGTCATTATTGAGCAGCCTTTTCTTCGCTCTTCCACCAGAACTACCCTTGCACCTATTATTATTGAAGATGTTCTACTACCTTCCCTATCTACTGCTTCTATAACCTCCAATTCTTCCCCTCTTTATTTTCTATCTGACGTATTTGAAAAATGAAAGTCAAAGTCTATGGAATATATGGATAAGTGAATGATGATTTTGATAAAGATGTATTGTATTTTTCTTTCTTGATTCTACTAGACCTTAGTTTTATTCAATGGAATGTGTCCTGATGTTGTTTCTTAACTTGTTATTTTTGTTTAGTCTTTTTTGTCTCTTCCACCCTCCTCTATTTTTGATAACCCAAAAGGGGGAGAAATAATAAGAAGGCATTTAAAGGGACAGAAATATCAAAATGTACATTTTAAAGGGGTGAAATAATAAGGGACAGAACTATCCTTTATGATATTTATTACATATATTCTTTAATCTCTTGATATGTTAAGTAATATGGTTACTTCCTTCTATAATATTTGACCTATAAATTCCATGATTTGTGATCATCAAAAAGGGGGAGATTGTTGGACTCATCATGTTTTAATGATCAAAAATCATGTCCAGAGATTTTTGGACTCCTCATGTTTTAATGCTCATAAATCATGTTTGGAGATTGTTGGAATACTCATTTTTTAATGCTCAGAAATCATTTTTTATACTATAATAACTCATGTTTTAAACTCTCACAATATCATGTTCACAATCTGAAAAATTATATTTTAATCTTGTGAACTATTTTTAATCTTATTCTATTATGATTTTATATGATTATGTTTAATCTTAATCCATTCTATTAATATTACTTCTTAATAAATCTTATATAAATTTAACTAAGTTTTTGAAACCATAAGATTTCCACAGATTCCAAATATTCACAATGCATGTGACATTGTAAGCTTGCTACCGGTTCGAGATTTTCACAAAGTCAGTGACACCATATGCTTGCTACCAGATCCAAATCTTCACAAAGGACCTCACACCGTTTCCATGCAACCATTTCCAAGACACCGTAACAAGACACTGTAACAAGACACTATTCATAATTTTGACAATTGACTAAAAACTGTTACATGAGAAACTGTTTCCTTGAAACCGTAATCATGTTACCTATTCCATAATTCACGAAGGACCAGACACCATAACTTTGCTACCGGTTTTAGATCTCACCATGAATGTCTCACAATGACTGTTTCACAGTGACCGTCTCACTGTGACTGTGGCACTGTGACTATCTCACAATAATTGTGACATCATTCCATTATTAACCATTTTCTATCTTTTCTAATTAAATTTAAAATTTGTTTCTAATGATCATATTTGATTCATTTAGTTACAATGATATAATTAATGATCTTTTATAGTCCTGTCAACAAAAAGTACGAGGTATGAGGTATGGAGATTGTGCACCTTGTCAGCTGCAACACAAGAACCCAAAATAAAATAATGTGCAGAACTCAAATAGGAAATTGTGACAGTGGAATGCATGAAAAATAATAAGCACAAATATACATGAGAGAATACACTAAAAGAAGAACTCTTAATTACTGCTGGCTATAAACCAAGAAGAACCTAATGTGAACCATATTGAATACATCCTTGCTGGAACTTAAAGGGGAAGATGAACATATCATTTCACTGAAAATGAAAACAATCGACTCAAGAAACTTTTTTTCAGTAGAGGAATGGAGCATTGAATATTATTCATCCAAAGAATCCATAGATTCATTTCACAACAGACAGATCCTTCTAAACTCTATCTCATTAATTTATGCTCTGTTGTGTATTGATCTATTAATCTTTGAGCAGTGTCTGTATCTATATTAAAGACACACACTATCTTTTGTACAGAACTAGAGGATACAAGATATCATCACACAAATATCATTTTTACATCTTGTTTCAACCACATATAACTGTGGAAGAGGTTATATGTGACCTGGCTATTAGTTTTCCCAAATAGAACAGTGGTAGAGGTCTTGTGACAAGGATAGTCTTGTTTACTATTGTTAACCCTGATCCAGGGTGTGGATAACATATTTTTATATATTTCTTGGTGGCAAGTGATCACCAATTTGAGTGAACTCGGTATCGGCTTAAGACTAAACCACTTTTTTTATCCTTTATGTCTTCCAATATAATATTTCTCTGTTTTAAATCATATTTGAATTAATGAAATTTTACTTTTTTTGTTAGTCTTCGATAGTAGTTAAAACTATTTTCCTTATTAGAGTAGTGTCAAAAGTTTTATCAATATCTTATATTGTTATAACTGAGAATTAATCAACATTCTGAGAAATTTTTTGAACATTCATGATTTTATAATTTTACTACCTTGGCAAACTGGCCATATTTATTATTAATTGGGGGAATATTTTAAATAAACAATAACCATGAACCCGTGCACATAATAATTCCAGTTTTGGAGAACCTGATCATGATCCATAAAGGAATAAGATAGGGAACTCATGGAATACAAATAAATATATAAAATCCTATTTTAAGGCTACCTACCTTGAACTTAATAAGATGTTAGGCTTGGGATAATAATCGGTGTACCTAATTTGGGATTGGGATTCCCTCCTATGCACCATCTTGTTTTTGAGCTTGGGATTCCCTCCCATGTACCCTCTTATTCTAGGATTATGATGTCCTCCCGTATACCCTCTTATTTCAGGATTGGGATATCCTCCCGTGTACCCTCTTATTTCATTATTGGGATTCCCTCTTGTTTACCGTCTTATTTCGAGCTTGAGATTACCTCTCATGGACCCTATTATTGTGGGATTAATATTCCCTCTTTTTTAGGCTTGGTATCCCCTCTCATGTACCCTCTTGAGATCATAAAAAATTTATTATTACCCAATGCATTGAAGGGAGATTTAGGTCCCAACCATTACTTAATAAAATCATACATACATGTACCATAGTATAATAAAACATCCATCATATTATGACCCATGAATGAAAATATGGGTTATATAATGATCAAATCATATCCCAAGAAATGAAATAGATATCATTAAGATTTCATCACATAATAACCTACAAAAAATATATTGGTTTTCTAATAAATTCTTTAATGAATAACCCATGAAAAGAAGTGAGTTTCAAAAGCACATAACCCATGGAAGAGAAACTGGTGTCATACTTATCATTCCATAAACTCTTAAACAATGCTATAAATAATTTTATTGGAACCTTTAGATCATTTAATTTAAGGGATTGAGTAATATCAATGAATGTAATCATAGATGGGAAATAATTTTGAAATATATTTTAAAAATATTTCCTGATGAAAATATCATTTCTCCTTGGAAAAAGGATCTTTGAAACATAAAACCATTTGAAAATAATTTTCATTGAAAATACATAAAAAACATAGAAAGAAATATTTAAAATCATTATGAAAACCATTCCCCATGAAATATCATAAAAGAGGATTGAAAACATTTTTAAAATATTTTTCTTTGAAAATAATTTGAAAACATATAAAATAATATTTTAAATCATTCAAATTATTTTATTTTAATAAAACCTTTTGAAAAATTATAATGGAGGTCTTGAAAAATATTTAATATACATTTTAAAAATAAAACATTTTTGAAATTGTTTTCATTTTTTACCACTTTAAAACCCAAAAAATTCCAAAATTTAGGAAAAACGTTTCTTCTAGAAAAATAATATTATAATATTGTAAAGGAAGCTTAATGGGAATGATGGTTAGGATTGTGGATAAATCCGTACATGTTGAACATTCCTTTTTCATTGTAAAAAGTTTCAAAAAGTTCCTCAACCGAAAAATGAAAAGAAGATGAATTTTTTGAAATAATATTTGTTAAAAGGGTAAAACATGGGTAAAAATTTCTTTTAAGGATCATTGGATAATAGTATAATATGTTTTGGAAACTCTTTCATAAAATATAGTTTTGAATAAACACATATTTATGACCGATGACATCCATAAATTCATACTTTCTTAAAATCATATTCTTGATCAGATTATGTACCAAAGAGTGGAAAAATTGTAACATTACACTGATATAACATCAATATATAGAGGGTAAGAAAGATCATGATAGTTATTAAAATATGTTCATAATATATTATCAATTGAAGCATAATCATAAACAATCACAATAAATGGGGAGATTGTAGCTATAAACCATTACCAATTTTCTATCTTTAAATCATGACACAATGGAAAGAATAAAATTACAAAAATCATAAAATATCATGGATAGAAGGATATTAATGATATAATAAGTCAAAGTCAGTATATACATATCATAAAAAAATATAGGTGCACGTGATGGCATGTGTCGCAAAGAATGAAAATTGATAAAAAATTACTTTACCATTTTAGTAACTTTTGAAACATAAACCCAGTGAAATGAAGATTATAAAATGGATATGTAAATAACCACATATTTTCGTATATTAATTATAAAATACATCCATTGGAAGTATAAACACCACAAAAAATGAGTGGTTAGTAAGGAATGAATCTCATGAAAATAAAAAGTTAGATGAAATTCCCTTACCATGTATATGGACACTCATCGTACTTATTAAAACCTCATATATAATAAATATAAGTTTATTATAAATATATATAAAAACCATATTCATATATATAAAACCATAAATTGTTTTATTATGAATTTATATTTCCCACTTATTAAGAATTCTATGTTAAGGTTTTTCTTCGGGTAATATACTCTTTGTTTTTCGTACATATTTGGACTTAAAATTCTTGATCATCATACTTAGAACAAGATTTACATAATTCCAAAATGTAAAAAATTATATAAAAAACATATATATTCCTTATATATAATTATAATAATATAAAAAATATAGACAAATGAAACGGAATACATAGTTCATGTAGATGGTAGTCCGTAAGTACGCATGAACGTTGTATTCGTTTTGTTGTTATATTAAAAGAAAGTAAGTAAATGACATATATGTATACGTGTATATAATATAATTATTGTATAATTATATATATATATATAATATAATTATTGTATAATTATATATATATATATAATATAATTTTACTAAAACCATCTTTAATAAATTCCATGTAAAGTATGAACAGATCAAATTGCTTTGAGGAGGTGGTAGTATACATATCCACAAACGATGTTATCGTATTTACACAAGATGGAAAGTAAAAAGGTTTGTGTTAAAAATAATTATAGAAGTATTAAGGAATTATAAATATCATATATTTTATATATAAATATATTTTACAAAATAATTCCCACAATGAGAGGCGGTAATGGAAAAATAAATAATCATCATTTTGTGATGCGGTAGTTCACCGTAAACAAAAATAGTATGTTCATTACCCAGTAGATGGAAGTGTGTGTAAGTTTAGGAGAAAAACTTATCATAAAAAAATATTAGTATATTTATTATTATAGTGTTTTTATAATAATGGGATATGGATAGTTTTGGGGGATGGATAGACGAAATAAAATTAAAGTGGTTGAGGAAAGATGTTACCTCTTCATTGGGAAACTCCTTTGGGTTTGCACAAAATGGATATATAGGGTGTCTGTATTACAAATGGTAGGATTATATGATGATATTAGGGGGTTTTAGGATATATTTGGTTAGATATTGGATGATAAAAAGTGTATTGATATGTGTGAGGATGTGGGATGCGAGGATGCCTTTTTATAGTGGAGGAGGAGTGACACTCTTGTAAATTTTGGAAAAGGGAATTCCACCATCATTTCTCCCACTATACATGGATATAAAAATGGAAAAAATTAGACCCAATGTAGTATATAAACAAAATATGTATATTCAATTGATTTTGGAAAAGTTTCTAGGTTACTTTGGCCCTTAAGATTATGGTTTAGTCCGTTGTTAATCCTAATTTCACCTTAATCGTTGTAATTTTATTAATTACTTTCACTAATATTTTTGGTAAATTCATAATATAAACTTATTATAAAATATATATTATTTAGATTCTAAAATTGGAATCCATTATTCTTAATTTCAATCATATATATGGTATAAGTTAACTAAAATTTAATCTCACAAATGGGACGACATTACATGGGTTTAAAGTAAAAACATCCAAATGTTATCTATGTTTTTATTCCCAATTCCAAATATTAATTGATTATAATGATATATATTAAAATAATTGTTAATTTATTGAAATAATGTGACTTTAAAACCAAATTTAAATGTAAATTAGTATTATAAATAAATTATATGAAGGATAAATTTGGAATTAAAATTCAGTATTATTTTATTATTCATAAAAAAATGAAACCTCACATAAAAGTGAAAAACATTCACCTTAACCAAATGTTTATGCTTATAATTAAAATATGAAGTTTATTTTTTACATATATAATCTATAAAAATTCAATTTTTTATTTAAAATAGGTTCACCATTAAAAGCTAGTAAAACTACCTTTACAAATATATTGATTTTATATGAAATATTGGGTTTGTTCTTACCATATTATTACCAAATATATAAGAAGAATATAGAAAATATTTTATTTAATATAATATATATATATATATATATTAATATCATTCACTAATATAAATTAATTTAAATTTTTATGATAAAACAACTTTGTGATAATATAAATAAAAAAAATTCTTTTATTGTCAATTTGTTTTCATTTTCATGTCTAGTCAACTTTTATCCAATAAATTCCTTATATATATTTGTATAAATCATGGATTTTCATTATTTATTTAATAATATTTATAGACATTAATTTAATGGATAGGTTAATTCTTATTATATTAAATAATAATATATTATTGTGCGGGAGAATTCAGCCTTGCGTGTTATGCAAGCCATATACGAATTTAATTGTTTTTCTAATGCAAGATAACCTCAGTGTTGGATATAAAAAATGTATGAATTAGTTATCTAATATGAAAAAACTATGTCTAGTATTTCATAAAATACAATATATGATATTAAATTAATTTGAAAAAATAATTCATAAAATCTTAGGGTGTTATATTACACCCCCCTTAAAATGAAATTTGTTCTCAAAATTCGTCTGGGTTAGTAAAGATTTAATACATGAAAGTTCCACTAATATAAACCCACATCATAAATATAAATACTAAAAATTATTTAAAAAAAATGAATGATGAAAACATAATGGTTACACAAATTAACTCATAACTAACTTCCCAAATAGGAGAACCTAGGTGGGAAGTGTAACAATAGACTTAGAGGAAAAGTGTAAATATTCATAGGGAGTGATTGAGTTCATAAATCACAAATAAGTGAATGCTAAAAGAAAATTTGAAGGCCTCAATGTCATAAATATATGATGATTTAAAATTCTATCAGTTCTACAAAAATGAAGGTGTTAGGACAACCTTTTATTTCTTGATCATTTTTTATAGTTGATGAATTTTCATAAAAATATATAATTTCGTGATTTCAGGAAAACCTCACACTTTTTTGTTCCTTGATCCATTTAACCTATTTCTCTAAAAATGATAGTGAAATTTTCATTCTGGAAGCACTAACTGATCACGAGATCAATGATATGACACCCTATCTATCATCCATTATCATATATTGAATGTTGTTAGAACATGTTATCTAATATGATTATATCCTCATGTGGTGAGATAATACATTAATATCACAAACTTTATATTATGTATTACTTAATATTTCAATAAATATTTAAGCTTATAACCCTTTTTAAAATTGAAAATCAAAATCTTTGGAAATGAAGTCATCAAACCGGCTTTGCATTGATCCCCCACATGTCAGAAAGTAGTTTCGGGTTGTCACCCAGAAAACATGTTAATACCCTCATCATATATTCTCTTGAAACAATTAATAGAATTAATTACCATAAATACTTTTGGAAAACATGAATTCTTTATTTTTCGAAATATTACTAAATCTATTTCTCAAATACCAAAATTTCTAAAATTAATCCATGATAACATAGAATCGTTTTTTCACAAATCCTTTATTTTTAATGAGGTAATCAGTACCATGAAACATATATTTATCCAAAATTATTATCTCAACTTCTTGAATAAATTAAGGTTTACCTTCCCTTAATCAGAGTACCACCATTCCCTGAAATCACATTTCTATCTCACCGGCACCATTAAACATAAGATTTAAAATCCTTAACAAAAAAACTTATATTAAAAATACTTATATATTTCATGGTTAATATAACATAATATTTTAATTTCAAAACATAAATACTTAATTCATACAAAAATATTATTAAACCATTACATAGGCTTCATAAACTTATTCCTTAATACATATTTCTTAGATTATGAAATATGAATCATGTATTACAGTTCCTCAACCTCAATCTAATCATTCTTCTTACGTTAAATGTAAATAACACTATAAGAACATGACATACCTTTCACATATCGTTTTTGGTCTCTTTATCTTTATAAGAATAACAAATACTTATACCACCTTACTTATTATCCTTTTGAGATTTAAACTTGGGAAAAATATTTATATAAATATAATACATTCCACATCTGAAACATCTAATGTTAACTATGTTCCTTATATTTCTCTCCATAGACTAAAACCTGAAAGCATAATATCAGAAAGATTTATCATAATGAGATATCAAAAAATCATGAAAAATTACTCATAGGATACCTAAATCATGGATCCTACTTATTTAATCTATGAAACATTAGGTTTATCCTTGGTTATTCATATTCATATTCTACTTAAATCCCTCATGATAGTTCATAAAGTGTTTTTGAATTCCTAATGCATATCCCCCGGGGGTGTCAAACCAGGAGTGTAATAAGGCCCATTTTTGTGTACCAAGTTACACCGAGTCAAACTTGAGACATCTTTTAAGAGTTGTTACCCTAAGTTATATCTGTTCCAGAGCTACATCTACTCATATTATCAAAAAAGGGATGTAATTATAGGAAACTAATCACTCTATCTTTTACCAAAATTCCAGGAAATTTTCATAAAAATCAACTCACCCTTATAATTATCCTTAGAGACATCCCTAGACAAATGAAAGTGCGAACAATTTTCACTGATCGACTGTTCAAGGTTCTGATGCTCTGCTAATGTGTATAGAAGCACTCGGGTCGAATCCTTAGCGATGATACTTTTTAATAGTCGATTGTTTTTATTTCATTGTTTTTTGATTGGGGGGGGGGGTTGATTACAGAGCTTAATTTAAATGATTAATTGATTAAGATTAATTAAAAATGTGATAAATATTACTGTGAGTTCATCATTAGTTATTTAAGCTTGTGATATCCTTTATCTTTTATTTATATTGCATTAAATTGATAGCCATGTCATAAGTTGGAAGTGATTGGAATTACAAAGTGTTAAGGCTTCAATCCAAGCCTTAACTTAGGATTATAAAAATAATCAATTTTTTTTATGGTAGTTTATTTATTGTTCTAATAATCCATATAAAACACTCATTAAACAAAACAAGTCATTAATCCATGACAAGTTAAGTCTAATATACACAATGTTAATTTAGAGAATATTCATTGAGCGAAAGCTCTCAATCACTTGACATCCCCAAATAAAGACTCACCCCAATGGTAGATTTACTCATCCATTAATATGGTTATTAATATGATAATATATTTTTATTTTGATTAATTATAAATAGAACAAAAAGATCGGGATAAGAAAATAATTGTGCATCGAACACACACACACACACGAAGGGTGATGACTATTAAAAACGACCTTCAGATTGAATGAGAAAGCAAAATAAGGGAAGTATATTCAACTGTATTTAAACTATTTTAAGACCATTAATATTATTTAACATAATTTGGATGAGAATAATAGATAAATAAGAAGAAACATGCATTAAAATTCAATTGAAATGAAAACCGACTTACATGATTACAAATAATAAGAACACAAAAGTACATGAAAGCAAAGAGATGAGGAAGGGTATATCAAGTGAAAAATTGAGTATGGAAGATACTCACAAGCCTTTGGAAAGGATTTTGTCATGAAAATATATTCTCTTATCTTATGAAACTCCAAACACATGCAAAGTGAAGAGAGGGTTATATTTATTGCCCACGGACGTGGACTGTTTGCATTCCAAATCTGCCCATCCACTTGCATCGCCAATCTGTCCATACATACAACCAAATCTAGAGATATAATCTTCTTAAAAGTTTTGAATAATAATTTTGGATGAATAATATATAAATGTTAAGGAATTTTGTCTTATGGATCCAAATTTATGGCGGTTTTATTAAACTATTTTAATATGGAAATTTCAATCCAAACTTTTTAAAGGCTAAAATGTGAATGGATTTTTGAATTGTAAGATGCTCTTAAATACAGACACATTCTTGAAAAATGTAGGCCAACTATATATACTATTTCCCAATACAATATATCAGCTTTAATTAATGTCTCTATCTATATAAAAATCAATAATTATGTGATAATTTCATTTCCTAGACAGAATAGTGGGCTGGGTTTAAATTCATCAGTTGGGCCCCTTGTTCTTGGGATTGGGCCTTGAAATTTTTATCCAGGATTTCTTTGGATAATAAAGAACGCACTCTGGAGTGTCATCAAATTTGGTATTATGGATTGATCCCAGTAATACAATTATCAAGGCTGATCTAGTTTCTTTACCGATTCCTTAGGCCTTCTTGTGTGGACAATATGACCCATCCAATTGAAGAATTGGCCCAAGCTCGCTTCTAATCAAATGTTTTATATTCAAAGAGGAATCAGAAAAAATATGAAACATGAAATTTTGAAAGTAGGGTGAGAGTTATAAAGAAAATATTAAACTTACATTAATCAGATTAATTCAAATAATGATCACAAATTACATTTAATATTTAAACATTAATATTTCACACAAATTATTTACATTCCATATAAAATTAGTAAAGGGAGTATATAAAAAGTTTTCAAAATATTAATAACATCAACATATCATTAGAAATATTCCTAGGTATTTCACTAAATATTTATCATCCTAGTTTCCAAATGTTAACTAGACCTTCACTCTGATACCAATTACAACAACCATCTCCTAACATAAATTAACATTACTTCACTTTTTTATGAATAATTACTAAATTACAAAAAATTGACACCCAAATACCATGTTATTTTTGTGATATTTGATACATTGAAGCATAAAAACTGGTACATGAGTGAGGTACATTATCTCCCACTTTTTTCCCCAAGACTAGAACCCTTCTTAGACATATCATGCATAAAATATATCTGCAAAACCAAGTGAAGAAAACCTAAAAATGGGTGAGCTCAGATGCTCAGTAAGGGTAAGAAAGGGAGATATGTAATCATAATCATGAGCATAATGGTATGAGAATGTGATCATGAAATTATATTATCATAAAAAAGATATAAAAGATTCTATAAATGAATCATGGAATAAATATTAGAAGTTACTAAGTCACGAAACACAGGGGATACAAGATCATGATTCACAAAGGAACCAGACACGGAACTCAAGGAATACACATAAACATATAAAATACTCTATGAAGGATAACTACCAAGACCTTCATAACACATTAAGATTGGGATAATAACCGGTGTACCATATTAATGCTGGTTATTCACTAATGTGTAACCAATTATTTTGGGCTTGGGTTGTAGGTTATAGGCGTAGCGGAAGCGCATGGATGGTGTAACCAACTGCAATTGTTTTCATTAACAACGATCAATCCAAGATCCTTCACAATAATAAAATTTCAGATAATTGGAATAGAATGAATAATGATAGAAAAGTGGGGAGTCCCAAAACCCTAGAAAGGTAATCATTTGTTATTTCTAATTGATCTAATTAAAATACGAGAGTTACCTTGATGGAATTCTATCTTGATTGATGTTTTCGATCATGATCTAATGTGATCCTTCATTGCATCGTAGAAGGTTTGTGTAGGATTCATCTAGTGGTGATCCAAATGTGCTCCATATATATTTGGACATCATTGATGGGATTTCTAATTCCTAGCACCGAAGATCCTCCGCTTGCAATGTCCACCTTCAGTCACCTTGGGAGCCACTTCCAAAGCAATCTCCTTGATCTGGTGGAGGAGGATCTCTCTCGTAACTTGAGAGCATTCTTGGAGGAAAATAATTCTCTATTTTCTTGAAATATTTCTCTAGATCCATTGTGCACAACCCAAAAAATTTCTTGATCTCTTGAGAATTATATAATTGGGATTTTAATTACATAGAATAATAAAACAAAGTAATTACCTGAAAGAATTTATTCATTTTATTTAATTATTAGTAAAACACCATGTTTAATAATAACATTTGACTATTATTATTACATCACATGCACCCAAAAAATTACACCTAATATAATTTAATGAAATAAATTTCTCACAAATCCCCAGAAAGACAACATGGTTTGTATATTAATATACACAGCCTGTATTTTTTTCATTTTCTTTATTTCCTCCACCACATTTATTAGTTATTGAATAATGAATATTTTTTTATTAAATAAATATCATAGAATTACTTGCTAATAAATATATTATTTTTCCACAATATATTCTCTCAAATAACTAGTGTTGAAATAAATTCGATCATACATATTTGAATAATTATCAAACCATAATCGGGAATAATATTTATTCAACTTGTTAAATGAATAATTAACTGAGAGAATTGAACACACTTAGAGTGTGACCCTCTAGGACTCTTTCTATGTGGCATTAGACAGAGCTTTCCTAAAGTCCAAGGTTTGGGTCTAGCAACATTCCAAGGTACCCATAAAGAAATAAGTTAATTCTAAAATGATGTTTCACCTCCTATGAATGATTACCTTGTAATGTAATCTATTTGTCTCGATATCTCCAATCAAGCTAGTTTCATGCTGGTGCCATCAACCCATGTTCTCAATTATTCTTTCTTTGACTTCCTGGAATTGAACTTTCCCATTCCTTACCATGGAAATGGATTTATTTAGGCTAAATCATATCCATAAAAGGGTCTGAGATATCAACTTATGTTATGGACCAGAAATAACAAATCCTTTCTTGCATTATCTATTAATGGTGTATTACCCGTGGCACACCCAACATATCCTACCTCACTGTGAATAGTTTGTCGTCACATTTTTCATCAATAAATTTAAGTGTGTGATTTGTAATACCCATTAATAATAATCTTAAAGTCTAAGGATCAATACACACGTCAACATATAGGAACATACAATTTCACTATGAAATGTTGATTTCCTACTAGCGGGTCTTGTTCTCATAATATCCTCCTAGATATTACCAAGGGAGCACACCATGAGAAGGTGCCTCAATGTTTTATGAGTAATCACACTGAATGGCCTGTATTATTTGTGTCCCTAAAATAACATCATTTGTCCATAGAACATATATTCAAGAATAATGTTATGGAACTTACAGGTTCTCATCATAGTAGGGATCCGCTATGACCCTTGGGTGCAACAACTATTCTCAGGACATTATCACATGCATTGTCACACATATAAACAATTAATATGTGATACAGTATTTATTAATTAATAAATTAAAAAGTAGTTGTTTCCAGGACACCAACTCCAAAAAACTTCCACTTAAACTAGAGCCAACTGTTAACAACCTTTAACCAGCTTTCCCTCACATGATATTCATGCTTCTACTGAGATATGCCTTTAGTAATGGGGTCTACCACGTTCTCTTCCATGGAAACTCTTCTCACTACAACATCACCCCTTTGATAGAAATCCCTCAAGAGGTGATACTTCCATAGAATGTGCTTTTTTCTGTTGATGTGACCTTGGTTATTTTGTAAGAGCCACCACTATAGTATTATCACAATATAATGTTATAGGGTATATACTACTAGGCACCACATCAAGATCTTGGACAATTTTTCAAATCCAAACAACTTCCTTGGCTACCTCAAAATATGATATATTTTTAGACTCCACTATAGAATCGACGACAACTGGATGATTTGAACTCTTCTAGCTCACATATCCTCCGTTGAGGCAGAAAACATATCTATACTATGACTTTAGATTGTTCTAATCTGTCTGAAAACTAGCATCATCATACCCTCTGATGATAAGCTCCTCATCTCCTCCATAAACCATGAATGTATCCTTAGTTATTCTATGATACTTAAGGATAGTATTAATAGTAGTACAACGATTTTCTCCTAGATCTTCTTGATATCTACCTACCATGATCAGTGAAAAGGAAAAATCAAGTCTGGTACATAACATGGCATATGTGATGGATCCTATATCAGAAGTGTATGGGATCTTACTCATCCTATCTTTCTCCTGTCGTGTTTGTGGAAAATTTTTCTTAGAAATATGTAGTCCATGTGACACTGGAACTAATCCCCTTTTGGGTTGTTGAATAATAAATCTCTATAGTATATGGTCAATGTATGTACCCTGAATTAGTCCAATATGCCTCTTGGATCTATCAAAAATGATCTTGATCCCTTGAATGTAGGCTGCTTCACCTAATTCTTTTAGGGAGAAACACTTGTTCAACCGGTACTTTACTAACTGTAAGACTGGTAGATCATTTCCAATAAGTAATATGTCGTCAACATATACTACTAGGATAACGAATGCATTCCCATTAAACTGCTTATAAACACATGGCTCATTTTCATTCTTAATGAAACCAAAATCTTTGATGGCTTCATCAAATCAAATGTTCCATGACCTAGATGCTTTCTTTAATCCATAAATGGATTTTGGAAACTTGAAAACCTATTTGGATTCACCTGGTGTCACAAAACCTTATGGTTGTGTCATATAGACATCTTCTTGAAGGTTACCATTAGGAAATGTTGTTTTGATATCCATTTTCCAAATCTCATAGTTATGGTGAGATACTATGGATAATATTATTTTTATAGATTTTAAGATGGAAATCGGCAAGAAGGTTTCATCGTAGTCAATTCATTGATGTTTTCTAAATCCCTTATCCACTAGAATTTCATTATAGGTGCTAACTTGACCTTCAATGTCCATATTTCTCTTGAATAACCATTTGAATCCAACCGTATTTACATCAACTGGCTCACCGAACAGAACCCAAGCATGGTTCTGATACATGGAATCCATCTCATATTTCATAGTTTCTATCCATATTGCAGCTTCTGAGCTCTCTACTGCTTCTTTGTAGGATAGAGGTTCATCATTGTCAAAAAATAATGAGTCACCATCCTCGATGACTGGTAATCCAAATATCTCTGGTTCCCTGACCTCTCCTAATATCCTACACAAAACATGTTTTTCTGGAATATCTTCCACAAGGAAGTGTGGAAATTGTTCCTGTACCAACTCCTATGTATCTTGAGCATCAAATTTGTTAAAGTCAATCTTTCTCCCACCATCCTTTTTTAGGATGTGCTCCCTCTCAAGAAATATGGCTTGTTTTCTGACATTTACTTTCTTATCTCAATGGTTATATAAGTAATACCATTTCTTTTCCTTGGGATATCCTATAATGATACACATCATTCCCCAGGGTTCTAGTTTGTTGTCTGAGAAGGCCTTAAAAAATTCCCCACATACCCATACACGTGTGTGGGACAAAATGGGTTTCATTCCATTCCATAACTTAGAGGGAATTCAATTTCTCACCTTAGTTGGTACTCAGTTTAATGTTAATGCTGCAGTTTGTAACACATATCCCCAAAAGGATAATGGAAGATCCGTATGACCCATCATCGAACTCACCATGTCCAAAAAGGTTTGGTTCCTACTTTCACTAACACCATTCCATTGTGGTGTATAAGGATTAGTGAGTTGAGATAATATCAAAACTCCTGTAGAAGGTTGATGAACTCTTGGTTCAGATATTGTCCACCTCTATTTGATTGAAGTTTCTTTATCTTCTTACTATTCCAGATATCTACTTCATTCTTGAATTCCATAAAATTGTCTATAGACTATCACTTATACCTCATTAAGTAGATATAACCATATCTACTCAAATAATCAGTAAAAGTAATGAAGTAAGCATATTAACCACTTGTTTCTATTAGAAATGGTCCACACACATCTATGTGCACCAATCCTAGAATCTCTTTGGACCTTTCACCCTATCCACGGAAAGGTGGATTGGTCATTTTAACATGTAAAGAAGCGTGAAATCTATCAAGTGGTTTTATCTTAGTAGAGTCTAAATAACAGTCCTGGTAGAGCTTGGTCAAGATATTCTAGTTTACATGACCTTGATGGTGATTCCATAACTCGGTGTTGTACGAGTCATGTGAGTTTTCTTTGTTATCAATTTCCAACACTTGGTTTACATAATTTAATATATACACACCATCATTTAAATGCTCCATACCATAACATATGTTTTTATAATAAAAGAAACAACCCTTATTTCCAAACATGAAAATAAATCCATCCATATTCAAACATGATACATACATTTTGTTAATAGTAACACTAGGAACATAATAACAATTACGTAAAACCAAAAGTATCTCAGTTGGAAATAAGAGATGGTAATCGCCAATGGCCAACATAGCCAGCCTCACGCCATTGGTAGCTCGAACATCCACATATCATATGGAAATCCATTAAAATCTACTTGGTTCATGAATTTGAATACAGATGTGAGCCCCACAAACTATATATAACACCCAATGTGTAGATATGGAAATATTACACTCACTATCAAATGCACCATTAACATCCCCATGCTTTTGGGTGTAGTTCCTCCTCTATTGGCCTGGCTTTCCAAATGAAAAACACACCTACTCCCATTCCTTGCCCTAACTCTGGATCTTCCCCTTCTTGTAGGGATGGTTTTCAGGGGCTTCAGAATGATTATAAATCCTTAGAACCATTTCCTTGTCTTTCCTTTTCTTATTCACTATAATGATTGTAGGTTTCTCATGCCCCATGTCCTTATATACCTAGGTAATTAAGTTCAAAATCTCTGATATAATATTTTCATTTTTGCTCGTGTTGTATTTGACAATAAAGCTAGAGAAGGTCTTGCGTAGTGATGATAGGATGAGATATATATGCAAATCATCTGGGAACATAATCCATAAGATGTCCAGGCATTCAATGTAGCCAATAATATTGACTATATGAGGCCCAGCTAGCGCAGACTCTCCAAGCTCAGTTTTGAAAAAAACGTTGGAGATATCATATCTCTCTTTCCTCACCTTCTCTTGATAAAGATCCTTTAGGTGACACATCATGCTATACACATCCACGTTTTCATGTTTCTTCAAGAGCTCATTAGTCATGGATAATAGCATAAAACATTTGAAATCTAGGGCATCACCGATATGTTTCATATAGATATATAGTTCGTCATCACTGGCCTCTTTTCGAGGTGCAACTGGAATGGGCTCTTCCAACACATACAATTTCTTCTCATGGGGAAGGATGACATGTAAACACCTCTACCACTCCTAGAAATTGGTGCTAGTAAGACGGTTTTCCTTATCTATTATGGTTAAAAATGATATTTTTGAATTAATTTTTCTTTTATTTTTGACAAATTAACATGAGGAATGATTTTATAACTTTATCATGATAAAACTGATATAAATAAATAAATTTATACATATTAGTCTCCCACTATTTTATCAAAATACAATAGACCACACCATTGACTTCATAATATTATGTTGCCTAAATATTCTAGTGGAAATGATCTATATTTATCTTCACATTACCCCAACTAGGGTTGGTCAAGAAACTTGAAAGGTTTTAGGTAGGCATTCCAAATTCCAACTGCATTAAATCACATATCCTTGATCTGCTGAGTGGACTCACCAATCCTGAAATCCTTTTATTTTTGGATTTCCTCAACCTTTCCCTCTTGGTCACACCATGTAATTCTGTGGCAGTCAACCATTAAGGTGAACCAAGTAAATTCAATTGAAAAACTTGAATTATAATTTCCTGATAATTAAAAGCACCCCAAATAGGGTTGGTCAAGCACTTTGAGTTATGGTTCATTTCTAACCAAGATTATGGAAGGATATACTGACTTAATATTTGATTGAGGGATTTTATCCTTATATGTAAATTTCCATTTTATTATATTTGATTACATGCCTTTTAATATTATATGGGATATACATAAGTGATTAACCATTTTAAGTTAATATTTACACAAAATCCGGTCTTATTTTTGTTCCATATTGCATGCTTGTTTAATTCATTAATTGTGTGATCATGACAACACACCCACAACAAATAAACCATGAAACTGATATAAATAAAATAAATGGTATAATAATTATCTTGTTCTATTGGTTAGATTATCTAGCGGTTGATAAACTAACCCAAGACCTAGGGGATAAACACCATGAACCTTTTGGGTTCATATTTACAGCTTCCAACCTTTCCACCTTTGTATCTCCTTGGGTTGGTTTCACCTTGGATCCTAACATGAGACACCTCTACTTGATTGGGAGATCCATCCATTACATATGATTTTATCTCACTCTCAAGTGAGGGGTAAAATGAGGTTTTACATAAAATAAACCTTAGGCCCGCAGACCGTACATATTAATGAGAAGAAGGATCACAGGCCAACAAATTTAATTTAAATAAATTAATTAAAAGAAACCATCCACATACAAATGTCCTGGTATAGCTCATGATCATCCATACATGGAATGATATTTATGCATAAATAAAACTAGCATTCAATTCTTTAATCATTCTTGTTTAAGATACTAGAATAAATTAATTATCTTTAATTAATCAATCCTTTTATCTTAAACCCATTTATGAATTTCCTTGAGATTCTTATCCAACACAATTTTAATCAAATAAATTCATTTAAAATTATCTTTGTATGTAACTTTAATCTTGGTGGAAACCCCATGAATTCTCATTCATAACTACCCAATGAGTATAAATGAATATTACAAAGATGTTAAATTTAACACATATATATAAAAAACGTATCGCATGTTGTTCTTAAGATTTATGACCACACCATGGTACACATCTCAAGGGTTTTTATAATATAATAATAAATTTTAATAAATCAGAGTAATTTGGATGAGTACATGGTGTGTCATACCAACTACATGGCGTGTACTATCGTTCACTGTCCATCCAAAGTACACTTCTGGGGCCATGAAATGTAGATGTACTTCAGAAATCTTTGGAGTACACGACATGTCTAGTGGGCCACATGCCGTGTAGTGTCCACATTACACAGTCTCTATCCAGGAAATCCATGTATGGGGTACATGGTCCAACCCTAATCTGAATGGACTACACATCATGTCCTGTGGGCCACATGGAATGTAATATGGAAACCGTGTGCCACCTATTCTTGGCCAACACACCGAGTCATTTAAGACATAGATTGTGTCCAACACATGGATTGGTTTGGTGGACCAGTCCCAATGCATGGAACCTAGACTACACAATGTGTACTACCGAATACATGCCGTGTGTTCTAGTGTTGTACGACCAGGAAGATTTTTCACCTCTATATGAGATCTTATATTTCATTTTAATCATAACCAAAAGAAAAATATAGTTTCTATAAGGTGAATGAGAAATGAAATAGGAGGAACATATCCCAAGATTTAGATTTGGAGAATGATTAACATGAATTGAAACAACAAAATTATTAGTTGCGTAAATCATCAAAGAAAAACTAAATAATTATAATCAATGATATGACTGCTTTGATACCACTTGTAGGATCCAGGTGCAACAGAAGTGTGTAGATGGATGTACCCAACTTTAAATTTTTTCGTTAACAATGATCAATCCAAGATCTGTCATGATAACAAAAATCCAGATCTTTGGAAAATAATTAAGAACTAAAGAAAAGTGGGGAGTCTTAGAACCGCAGATCGGATCATCATTTGTTGGTTATAATTTATTTAATTAAAATAAAATAATTACCTTAATGGAATTCTCTCTTAATTGATGTTTCCTGTCACTATCTGATGTGATCCATCGTTTCGTCATAGAATCCATGTGTAGGCTTCCTCTAGAAGTGATCCACACATGATTCACATATTTTTGGACGTCACCGAAGGGAACTCCAGGTGATTTCATGGAAGAGACTCCAATATCTATGTCCGCCTCTTATCGCCTTGAGAACCGATTCCAAAGCGCTCTCCCTGATCTGGTGGAAGAGGATCTCTCTCATAACTTGTGAGTGTTCTTAGAGGAAAACAATTCTCTCATGGCTTGTGATATTTCTCTATATCCATTTTTCACAACAAATAATATGGGTTGATATCTTGAGAATAATATATTTGGTATTTTAAGAACTTATAATAATAAAACAAATTAATTACCCGAAAGAATTTATTCATTTCATTTAATTCTTAATAAAACCCTTTGTCTAATAATAACAGTTGACTATTATTATTACTTGAGATACACCTAGAGAATTAAACCTAATATTATTTAATTAAATAAATAATATTATTTCTCATAAATCCCCAAAAAAACTACATGACCATTTTATTAATACACACGACGTGTTTTTTCCATTTTATTTATTTCCTCCACCACATTTATTAGACCTTGAATAATGAATATTTATTTCTTAAATAAATATCACTACATTACTCACTTATAAATATATTATTTTTCCCCAATATGTTATATTTAATAACTAGTGTCTAAATAAATGATTTCAGACATCCTTGAATAATTATTAAAACCATAATCGAGAATAATCTTTATTCAACTTGTTAAATGAATATTTAACTGATATACTTGGACACACTTAGTGTGTGGCCCTCTAGGTATATTTCATAGGGGTATTTGGCAGAGCCTATATAAATTCATAGGTTAGAATATAGAAACATGCCAAGAAATCCATAGATAAAGATGTTTACTCCAAAATTACAAGTGACCTCTTACGAATGATTATCGTGTAATATAATCCATTTGTCTCAATATCTTAAATGAAGCTGGTTTTATACTAGGGCCATCAACCCTTGTGCTCGATTAGTCTTTATTTGACTTACTAGAATTGAACTTTCCCATTACTTACCATGAAAATGGATTAATTTTGGCCATATCAATTCCATCAAAGGGCTTGGGATATCCACTTTTGTAATGGAACAGAAGGGACAATTACTTTCTCGCATTATCTATTAATGCAGTATTACTCGCGATGCACCAAACATATCCTACCTTTCTATGAATAGTGTGTCATTATAGTTATCATCAATAAATCTAAGTGAACGATTTTGAATACCCATTAATAATAATATTAATGTCTAAGGACCAATACACATGTCTGTAGATAAGAACATCCAATGAAATTATGAAATGTGGATTTCCTACTGGCGGGTCTCGTTCTCAAAATATTTTTACAGATATTACCATGGGAACACAACATGAGAAGGTACCTCAATGTTTTATAAGTCCTCACCCCTAATAGCCTTTATTATTTATGCCCTCAATGAAAATCATCCATCCATAGAACATATATTCAAAAATAATGTTATGGAACTGCCAGGTTCTCATCATTGCAGGGATCCGCTATGACCCTTTCGTGAAACAACTATTCTTATGACATTACCACATGCATTATCATGAAAAAGAACAATCATGATGTGATAAGTTATTTATTAATGAGTAAAGTATAAATTATTTGGTTATAGGCCACCAACTCCAACATGGGTGGCCCTCCCATGTACCCTCTTAATTTAGGCGTGGGATGACCTCCTATATACCCACCTATTTTAGGATTGGGATTCCCTATTGTGTACCCTCTTATTCCAGGATTGGGATGCCCTCTCATTTACTATCTTGTTTTGGGATTGGGACTCCCTCTTATGTACCCTCTTATTGTGGGATATATATTCCTTCTTGTTTTAGGCTTGGTATTCCCTCCTGTATACCCTCTTGAGCTCACAAAATATTTATCATTACCCATGCATTGGAGGGAGATATATGTACCACTCATCATATAATAAAATCTCACATATATGTGAAAAAATATAAAACAACATTCATCATATAATGAGTGATAAAAAATTATGGGTTTTATAAGCATCAAATCATATACCATGAACTGAAATGGGTATCATTTAAATTTCATAACATCATTACTTGTGGAAAATATATCGGTTTCATTATTATTCCCTTAAATCATAACCCGTAAAAAGAAGTAGGTCTCAAAATCATATTACCTATGGAAGAGATACAGGAGTCAAAAAAATCCTTCCATCCAGACTTAAAATATTCAAGAAATAATAGGAATGGATCCTTTGGATTATTTCATAGAAGGGTGTGAGTAACATCGACTGATGTCCTCATATATGGAAAATAATTTTGAAATATCATTAAAAAATTTCTTTTGTAAAATATCCTTTCTTATTTGAAAAAGGATATTTAAAACCTAAAACCTTTTGAAAACCATTTTCATATAAAATACTTTGAAAACATAGAAATAAAACATGAAATCATTTTTAAAAACATTTTCCTTGAAAACTTATAAAATAAGTTTGAACACATTCTTAAAACCATTTTCTATAAAAATAATTTTAAAACTTTAAAAGAATATTCCAAATCATTGAAATTATTTTCTTTGAAAAAAAGATTTTCAAAAATTATAATGGAGGTTTTTAAAATAATTTAAAATTCATTTTAATCCTAATTTTTTTTAATTTTTTTCATTTTAAACCACTTTAAAACCATTGAATTTACATAATATTATAAAAACAAATTTTTTTTAAAAAAATAACATTTCAAAATTTTAATTTAAGCTTCAAGGGAAGGATGGTCATGATGGTTGGTAAATATTTACATGCCGAACAATCCTTTTTCACCATAAAATGTTTAGAAAAGATCCATGACAAAAAAATTACAAGAATATTTCTCTTTTAAAAACCTTTTTGTTAAAAAGAAAAAACATGGGTAAAAATGTATTTTAAATATCATTGAAGAATAATAGATTTTTTGGATACTCTTTTAGAATACATGGTTTTTAATTAACACATATTTTCAACCAAATAGAGAGTTAATGTTTTACTTTCATAAAAACACATTCTTGATCAGATTATATACCAAAGAGTGGGTAAATGGTAACTATAATTTGATATAATAAGAATAACTTGAGGTTAAGATTGCTCATGATATTTCTAGAAATATGGCTCATAATATTTCATCATTGTGAGTGTAATCAAAAACAATATTGATAAATTTTAATATTATAACTATACACTGTTACCAATTTGGTAACTTTTAATCATAACATAATGGAAATTATAATAATATTACATGAATATTAATATATCATGAAAAGAAGAAGATTAATTATAGATTAGGTCAAAGGTAGTATTTATAATAATTAATTTCCAACATTTTAGAGGAATACATGAATTTATTTACTACATTTGGAACATTATAGAAAATACTACGGGAAACTATCATGCCTTCCCAAAGTTAATGAAAAAGGGGTCACTTATCAGTGGAATGAAAACCGCAATGAATAATTTTATAGTCTCAATAAATATCTCTTGTGTACAACAATGTTAATGCACCCTATAAGGTAAATCCACTCATATTATATGTGATATATTTTGAGTTATTACTAGTTCTTTTCACACTATGTAGAATGATGTTATGATGAAAAAACCTCTATTACCATAGCTTAACCATGATCGATAATGAGACTCATTATTCAGATATTGAGAGGAACTATCTTGAATTAATCTTTTTAGTTTATAAAATAATGCACTACCTAAAACATCATGAGATCCATTTGATTTCTTGGAATGACCCCTTAAAATATAACCTCTACTATACCATGTTTAATGGATAGTTGGAATGGTGTGAAATCTATGTAAAGAAATTTTACACTTACTACGTACCTTAGAAGGGGACAAAAGGGTAGGTTTTAGAAAATTTCTAACATAACATCCAACTATATAAGAAACACTAATGAATATATAAAAACTTCCAGATGAAGAAATACTCGATGTTAAAGACCCCCACTAGACACGGGAGATGTATTTTGACGGTGCGTCCAAAAGCCCAATAATAAATTGGATGGAATATCCCATGATCAATGGGGTTAGTTTGAGATATATTCTTATGTATCATAAAAATATAGTCCTTCATAATTTCTTATTTTAGTGAAAAAGTGACACCAATAATGAGTTTGAATATCAAGTGCTCATTGCAGGACTAAAACTAGTAGGAAAAATACCTTTGGATCACCATAGGGTTAATGGTAATTTAGAGTTGGTAATTTATGTGAGTTTTAAATTTCAATATTTTTATCTAAAATTCAATGAAAATACCCATACTTATTATTCAAATACTAGGTAAATTTAGTGATTTTTAAATTTTAATAATCTAGAATTTAATTATTAAATCAATAAAATTACAAGTTTTATTAATACATTCATTTCATAGAAATATTTTTTCAATCCATATATAGATTAAAATTCTTTATTAACCTTTAAAATACTTAGAATTCAATTATGAAATTAATCTCTTAAATATATTAATTTTTTAGTACCAATTATATAATTCATTTTTTAATTTAAATTAAATCAACAAATAAAAATATTTGAATATAAAAAAATGATTAGAATTTATTTTAATACAAATGGATTTAAACTTTTAAAATTAATTATTATGATAATTTTCTTAATTTGTTTATCTTAAATTTATTGATGGAAAATATTTCATTAAATGCAATTATTTTTCTCGAATGAAGGTTTAAAAAAATATGAAAATACTTTGAACATTCATCACACTGAACCTATCATTGTCACAATACTAGCCATGGACAGCCTACCACATCCTTCCTCATGGTCAGTATACTAACCGTGGGAACTTCCAACCATCTTACCACACCCTTCTCATGGTAAGAAAAGTGACTATGATGATATGTTGACTATTTCTCCTCCCCCTATACCAGCATATCCATTTCATAGACACTACAATGACCATGGATTTCATCCTCAACCTACTATGAGATCTACTCATGGTCACCCACCTTACCGTAGTCGTTCTACTAGTGAAGCCCTAGCACCACCACCACATCTTATTAAGGATTTACCTTGTGTCTTGACTCTTTTCATACTCATTCAAACCTCATGTATAATAAATATAAGTTTATTATACATCTTTAAAAAAAATTAAATTCTTATATACAATACTATATATTTTATGATTATGTCTTCATATTACTCTATTATTGAAAAATATATATTAAGTTTTCAATTCGGGTAATATCCACTTTGTTTTTTATGCATGTTATGACTTACTATTCTTGATCATCTTACATAGATCATGATTTAATTAATTCTATAATGTAGAACATTATATAAATACCATATATATTCAGTATATTTTTATTTATAATAATTTATAAAATATAGAAAGATGAAATTGAGTACACCATTAATGGATACCGTAGTTCATAATTACACCTAAACACTATTTCCGTATTGTTGTCGTATTAAAGAAAGTAAGAATTTACCCTATATCTTGATTCTCATAATAATCTTTATAACCTCATGTATAATAAATATAACTCTATTATAAATATATCATAGAACCAAATTATTATATCTAATACAATAAATGTTTTGAATATGTCTTTATATTACCCTCTTTCTAACAATTCTACGTTAAGGTTTCACTTCAGGTAATATCCTCTTTGTTCTTCATACCTCTTTTCACTTAATATTCTTGATCATCTTACCTAGATCATGATTTACATACATCCAGAATGTAAAAAATTATATAAATATCATATAAACTCATTAAATATGCATTTATAATTATCTATAAAATATATTATGATGAAATGCAATACAACATTATGGATACGGTAGGCCGTACGTACACATGAACATTGTTTCCGTTTTCTTGTCATATTGAATGAAAGTAAGTAAATGATATATAAGTATATATGAATATAATATCATTATAGTATCATTTTATGTTTTATATATCATATATTTTTACTAAAATTGTCCTTAATACATTCTATTTAAAGTGTGAACGAATCACATCACTTTGATGAGACAGTAGTCCACACGTCCAAAAATGATGTTATCATATTTACAGAAGATGGAAAGTATAATTTTCTATTTTATGAAAGAATTATATAAGTATAAATACATTATAAATATCATATATATTATATATAAATATATTTTACATCATAATTCTCACCATGATAAGCATTAAAGGAAAAATGAATAATCCTCATCGCATGAGGCGATAGTTCACTGTACACATAAATTGTATGTTCATTAACCATTAGATGAATGTATGTATAAGTTTAGGTTGAACACCTCTCATAAAAAATATATTATTATATTTTTGACACTGGGTTTTTTGTATAATACTGGAATAAAGATATTTTAGGGTTGGAGTATGGAAATAAAACAAAAGAGCTTGAGGGAGGATGTTACCTCTTCATTGGGTAACTCATTTTGGTTTCCACTAAAGGGATTCATAGTATGGATGAGGTTAGGAATGTTTATGAATTATTTTTTGAGATCTTGGTTGATTAAAAGTGGCTTGGGATGTTTGAGTAAGTGGTAGGATATGATTCCTTTTTATAGCGGGGGAGGTGTGTGACTCTTGTAAAATTTGGAAAAGTGTATTCCACCCACGTTTTTCCCATTGAAGGTGGGTAAAATAATGTAAAAAATTATACCCAACGTATTATAGAGTATAAATATGTACATACAAGGAATGTTTTACATGTATATAGGTCATTTCTACTCATAAAATTAAGGTCCAGTCCCTTGTTAAGCCTAATTTCACCTTAACCATTGGAATTAATTTTAATTAATTTAAATAATATATTTTTTTTTGTAAAAAATGATGTTGACCTTATTAGAAATTATAAAATATTTTTATTCAAAATATTAATTTTTTTCCAAATTCCCATTATATAAGTGGCATAAAATAATTTAAATTTAATCCCGTAGATGAGAGAACAATGCGAGTTTTTAATGTAAAAACGTCCAAAAGTTTCTTATGTTTATATACCCAATTACAAAGTAAAATTGATTATAATGACAATGATTGGATTAATTGATAAATTATTGATATAATGTGTCATTAAAAAAATTAAAACATAAATTAAAACAATAAATAAATAAGACGAATTTTTTTTGAATTAAAATTCAATATTTTTTATTAATCATCAAAAAATGAAACTTCACAAAAAAATACAAAAAATTCACCCAAAACTAATTTTTATAATTTAAGTTTGAATATAAATTTTAATTTGGAATATATAATCTATAAGCGTTCCAAAAATTATATTTAAAATAGGTTCTTCATTAAAAGGCAGTAAAACATCCTTTATAAAAATAGAGATTTTTATTAAAAACATGGATTTGTAATTATCGTATGCTTACCAAATATATTGGATGAATATAAAAAATATTTGATTTAATATATAATATATATAATTAATATGACTCATTAATTGTAATGAATTTAATTTTTTAGGATAAAACTACTTTGTGAGCATAAAACTAATAATATTTTCTTTCATATTCAATTGGTTTGGATATTCATTTAAAATTATCTTTAAACCAATGAATTTGTTATAAATATTTTTCTAAAATGTATTATTGAATAAGTTAGTTAATAAAATTTATAACAACTAATTTAACATCTAGGTTATGTCTTATTATATTAAATAATAATATAATATTGTGTGGTAGAACTCGGATGTCCGTGTTATGCAATCCACCGAGGAATATCATTATTGCGTGTAACACAAGATAACATTGGTGTTTCATATAAGGATAGTATAAAATAGTGATTTAATATAAATAAATATTTATAGTGTTGTGTCAAATACTAAATATCAAAAATATTAAATTAATTTTTAAAAAACAATTCACAAAATCTCCAGGTGTTATAAGAAAATTGGGACATTACATACAGAAAAATATACATTTGAATATTATGAATATCAATACATTTATGCATGATTTTAATGGAGGGAAGGTACAAAACCAAAAAATAATTATTTTTCTCTATTTGCTACCCCAAATGGTCTAGAAATGGCTTTAATTAACACCTTCAAGGATATGAGGAATGAATATTCAATTCCCATCAACCAAATTGAAAAAATGAGTTCATATTTGGGAATGAACTCATCAACTCTCATCATATTAGTAATGTGAGCTATACTTAAAAAAATGAAAAAATATTTGATCTTATCCCATTTGGTGATAATTCTGGTAAAGGTTCCCATTCTTTATCCCCATAAATTATGTAGACCCTAGCATCATCATCTGAATTTGAGCGGATTGTTGTGTCAATATTGAAAAATGAAAATATATATGCCTCTGGATCTCAGAATATATTTATCTCCTAGAACTATAAAGATTCCCTTTCATCACCCATCCATGTTAACATAGGTATAGAGGAAGAGGAAGAGGAAGAGGAAGAGGAACATGGAGAGGTAGAGGAATAGTAAGAGGAAGAGGAAGATGAAGATGAAGAAGAACTCAAAGTTTATCCTCCAACATTTGAGGAGGGATCCTCTAGCAGCATTGATGAACTACGATAAGAAAATCTTGGTACAGAAGTGGATACATGACCGAAACTATCCAATATGACCAAGTCCCCATATGAACAATAGATATATTCATATTTATTAAAGAAACACTAAAATGTGTTCACCTAGAATTATAAAGAAATGCTAGGCCATGATCCTGATGTGGAAACTAATCACTTGGGTTTTCTAGAAGATCAACATCGTTACAAGCTTGTATCCAGAAGAACACATCCAAATCACAATGTTAATATCAAATCCAAAGTTTATAAACTCACTAGGGAAAGATTAATTTGGGTAGTACAATACTCGAAGTGTATCATGAATGTTTTCCCAATCAAGAAGAAGAATAAACATATCAGATTTTGTATCAAATTTTGATATCTCAATTGGAACTTCAAAAAATATGATTTCCCGATTATGATTAAAGAACTAATGATAAATTGAATGACCAACCATCATGATCTATCCTTTATGGACGAATATTTGAGATAAAACCATATATAAATAGATCTTGAATATGGATAATCTACTACCTTTATGGAAAACAAAGGGGTATATTATATTGGTTGATTCACTTTTGTATAAAGAATTCTGTGGCTACATACAAATATTTTATACATCACATATTCAAAACATTGTAACGGAAGTTCGTTGAGTGCTATACTGATGAGTTTATGGTGAAATCAAAGAATATTACTAGTCATATTATAGATCTAGATATTTTGTTTAACCATCCAAAGTAGAATAACCTAGAAATGAACCCTTAAAATGTGTATTTGGTTATACCTTATGAATGATTATCAGATTTATAGTATGAAATTATGGAAATGAATTTGATTCTAAAAATGATAAGGTTATCCTTGAAATATATAAACCTAAAAACCTTAAATATTTTATAGGAATACAAGAATTCATTGCCTACATTTGAAATTTTATAGAAAATACTACAGGAAACTGTCTTCCCTCCCAAATGTTAATGATAAAGGGGTCAATTATCAATGGAATGACATATTCCAAGAAGAATTTGATAGTCTCAAGAAATATCTCTTATGTACAACAGTGTTTATCACCCCTATGAGGAAAATACACTCATCTTATTTGTGACATCACTAGAGATATCACTAGTTTTTTCCACACCTAGAAGAACTATGTTAGGTTGAAAAAACCTCTATTACCATAGATTAACCATGATAAAAACTAAGAATAATTATTCATATATTGAGAATAACTTTCTATAATTTATCTTTATAGTTCATAAACTGAGGAACTACCTAAAAAATATTGAGATCCATTTTATTTATCCTAATTACCCCCTAAAATATAACCTCAACTATCCCATGATTAATGGATGATTGGAATAGTGGGAAATCAATGTGAGTCAATTTTCATTTAGTATTTACCTTAGAAGGTGATAAAAGTGAATGATTTAGAAACTTTTCTCACATAATATCCCTCTTTAAATGAAATACCGATACATACATAAAAACTTCTAGATGAATAAATATTCTATTTTAAACACCCAAACATGACATGAGAGATGTATTTTTATGATACTTCCCGAAGCCCAATAATAAAGAGGATGAAAGATCCCATGTTTGATAGGGTTAGTTTTGGATTGATTCTATGGACTCATGAAAGGGTAGTCCTTAATTATTCTTTATTGTATCAAATAAGTGACACCAATAATGAGGTTGAATATCAGGCCCTCATTTTAGGATTGGAAATAGCAGGACAAATACCAGTGGATCACCTAAAGGTTAATGGTGATTCAGATTTAGTAATTTTTAGTAAGAGTAGGAGACTCAAGAGGAGGGTGAATTGAGTTCCTATACAGAAATTTATTAAAAATGTTATTTAAAAGATTTCCCCCAATTAAAAATAAAATATAATAGTTAATCAAGGTAATAAAATTATAATAGACTGATTGTTCAAATAGATTCTCAGAAGATTGATTAATTCTTAGTAATATTAATATGATATATTCATACAACTTTTGAAACTATTTTGATCAAGAAAAATAGTTATAAATACAATATAATACTATTTATCAAAGTAAAATTTGGTTTTCTGAAATATTAGTTAAAATAAAGATGTACTAAATTGAAGGGAAGAACAGATAAAAAAAGTGGTTCAACATCAAGATGATACCTAATCCACTCGACTTGTTGATCACCTACCACCAAGAAATATATATAAAGCTTTGATCCACACCTTGGATCGAGGATAACAACAGTACATAGGACAGTCTAGGTCACAAGACCTCGTTCACTATTCTACATGGGAAAACAAATAAACAGGTCACACATGACCTCTTCCACAGTTACAAGTGGGTTAAACAAAGTGTAGAGAGATATTTAAGTTAGGATATCTTATATCCTCTAGTTTAATGCAGGATACATAGTGTGTTTTAATATAGACACACACTTCTCAAAAGGTAATAAAAACTGTACAAAATAGAGAAAATATAATGATAAATGATTATAAATTATCTCAGTGTTTTTCTATGAAGCTCTGGACTTGTAGGTTGTAGAAAATATGATTTTCGAGTCCTCTTGTGAAAATAGAGTATCACAAGTCTTGTGTTCTAGTCTTCAGTTTGATGAGATGTTCTTTATATCCCTTTTTCTTCATAGGGTTGCTACTACGAGAATGTTTGAGGTTCTGATCTATAGTAGTTCAACCTTCAAGAATCAAGATTTCTTCAGTATATATGTTTTTCTATTTTTTTCATGTCTTCAGTTTCACAAACTCAGACTCTATATTTCTATAGTTCCACGCTTTTCTTTTTTAAATCTGGTGCATGTGTTGGAGCTAACAAGAAGCATGATTTATACACCTCACACCTTGTAATTTCATGTAACATGTATATAAAGAACAATTAATTATATCAGTGTCCATAAATGAGTCAAATATGATCATTAGAAATAACTTCTAAATTAAATTGAGAAGGACATAAAAATAGTTAAGTATGGTATAATGTCACAATTTGTCTTGAAATGCTGTAACTAGAAACATTTTCTTATCTTTTTTCCTTTGATCTGCGAGACAATCACAATGAAATAGTTTCATTGAGATCTAGTGTAACACCCCAAGCTTCCATAGTACGTTTCACTTTGAATAATACAATAGCGTGTGTTGTACACAACTTCGAGTTCTAACACACCACAACCAATCAAACTAGCCGTTATGAATAGTAATACCCACTTTTTGAAATTTTATAAATTTTATCTTTCAAAATGGACTTCTTTTTTGTATTCATAATATCAAAATTATCTTAGGGTGAATTTTTGGTATTTTTCTGAAAACATTCAATTTTTTGATGAATAGTGAAAAACACTGAGTTATAGTTTAAAACTGAAATTTTTATTTAAATAATAATTTATTTTATATAAATTTATTTTAGGTAAAAATAGATACACAATAACTATATAAGTTCAATGTAATTCATTAAAGTCAGTTTATAATAATTTAATATATATAAAACCTTTATTTTACTTTTTACCGTCTTTTACCCACCTCCTAGGAGAATTTGAAAATTCACATAAAAATTAATTTTACCGCTTCTGTGAGTGGAATTTAAAAAGTTTGAGAGACACGGTTTATATCAGTAAGTAAAATGTGGTTCAATAAGATGAAAATATTTTTTGGTGAATAGTTATTTTTTACTTTTATTTACCATTGTTAAAAGTAAATAGGATAAATAAGGGTAAAAATGATATTATTATTACCCTAAAACATGTCCTAATTCTATTGGATAAGTATAATTAGAAAAAAACAACCTTATTTATAAAATATTATCCTTTATGTCCACTTGGATTAGATTAGGACATTTATTATTATTTAATTCGAAGAAGAGTTAAAAGTGTTAAATTCAAAGTTTAATAACTAAACCTTTTTTTAATAAATGGTTACACATAAGATAAATTTTACTATAAATATTCATTAGAAAGATAAAGATATTTCCTATATAATTTTATTTTATTTATAGCTTTTAAAAATTAAATAATTTAATTTATTTATGACACAATGATGATGCAATAATTTCCTAATTAATGAAATATTAATATAATTGATATTATAAATATCCAAATAAATATAATTTGAGACTTTTTATGAATTACTCTAATTTTATAGGTTAATATGACCTTTTATGGTTGGTTATATGAATTGTTTTCGAATTAATAATGCAGTTATGAATTTAGCAAACACAAAATACAAAATTGTGTCGAAATTAACATAAAAGAGTTTTTAAAACAAATATTATATTATTAATTGATATTATATTCCTAAAAATATAAGGTTCATCCAAATGTATTAAATAATATTATATATGTCATCAATGAAACATTAGAGATTGTCTTGGAAGTTTATAGTAAGTTTATTGACCATATAATATAAAAATACAAAGAGACATGGTAAATGTCAAACTATTCAACTAAGAGTTAAATCTAAAAGATAAAGTTAATATAGTGACCCAAAACTATCTAAATCCTATTGGTTGAGTGGTTTTAGACCCATCCCACCTAATAATTTAAATAATTCATTTTTAAGCCATTAGAAACTGAAAATTATTTTATTATAAAATAATATTTCTAACGTTTCCTAAGGTGCCCCTCACCCCTCTTATAAAAGGGCACTTTCCCTTCCCTCAAATTCATACCTTCAAATCCTTTTGGCTTAGAAAACCCCTGACCTAATACCCTATCAACTGTCCTCCCTTAATCCTAGAGGAATTCCTTTAGTCAGAAAGCTATCCTAAGGAGCCCTTTTGATCAAATCAGAAGGAGTAACCCGAAGAAGAGGTAAATATCTCACCACCTCTTTCATGTTCCTCTATTCTTCCACTTCCTCTTTAATTATTGTTTCCATTCTAAAATAATAAATACACTATCTTATAGATACTGTGATGTTATTATAAATATCGTATATCCATATTCATTATTCTATCTGTCCTTTGAATGGTAAGTCACCATATGTGCGTACGTACGGCTTACCGTCTCCACGTCATGGTGTAATTGTTATTCAATACATTATTATTTGGATGGGTATAATTATGATGTTTAATTGATTTAAATAATAAATATAACATGATAATGATTCTGTATATATTATATACCATACAATTATATATTATTTTAATATCAAAAGAATGATATTGTCCCTCGTGCGTACGTACGGATTACCGTCTCCACGAATGCGATGAGATTCATTCCCCATCGTATCCATTCAAGACTAATTATCATTAAATGATTAAAAATAATGTTTAAAGACATAATATAATTATGAATATGAATAATATACATCCTATCCATAACAATCATTACTTACGTAACAAAGCATATAAAGTAAACGAATCAGTTAACACCCAAAACGACGATAATACTAAGATATTAATAACAAAGCAATGTTAACAGATCATATATGATATCATATTAATGTATATGATTATTTTAAAAATTAATAACAATCATTTAACCATTATAAAGGAGGTTAAACTACCATTGACCAATGAAAAGTACAAGTTAAGGGTTAATTTCACAATCTCTTTATTATCCAAGGCTGTTTTTACGTAAGTATCTACTGGGACCTCTTTATCATCCACATCCATGTTTCTTAAAAATGTATTTAAAAACATTCTTACTATTTTATAGACTATGGGTTAAAGTCATTTATACCCTTGTTTTACTATTTCTAAGATGTTTATAAAGGAATCTTTCCATCGTTTTCTAAACAAGGTCCTTTATAACCTTTTCAACAAAATTAAGGTAAGAATGTCTTTTTTTTTCAACTTATAGGGTGGGTGTGGCTATTTTCCTCCATTATAACATCATTGAAGATTCCCTTACAAGATTATAAGAATATTTTCAAAATAAATGTTTTCTTTATAATTATGTGACTCTTAAATGATTTCAAATTAGAAAGAGATATTTCTCTAAAAAAGGGTTTTATTTCATCTATGTCAACATCCTTTGATGGATTTTAAGATTATGTGAAGTTGATTTACTACGTTACAAAACATCCATATTGTATTGAAGGTTTTGTGATATGTTTGATTGTGGATGTGTTATTTTTACACTATTCATAGTTTATGGATAAAGTATTGACATTTCATATGCTAGTTTTAATACAAATGTTTATGTTATGTTTAAACCTTTTCATATGAGGAATGCATTGGATTTAGTATGTGATAGGTGGAGACTGCTATAGCTCCTCGATGCATCGGTTGGTCTCATGAGACAAACTGGTTTCCTAGCATAAGTCATTGACAAAATCTTATTTTTAGTCTTGGTAAAAGGCCTTGACTATGTGGTTATGAAGTTTGGCATTATGCATTCCATCATTATGAAAGTTGTTATTGATATTGCAGGTTATTATTCGACTAGTAGAATATCCACATGAGTAACTAAATGGAATTATTTTGATTTATATTTTCCATATTTTGATGAAGTTTATGTTTAAAAGGATTTTATTTTAGTTTTATACATTTCCTTAAATGTTTATGCTTATTTAAGAAAGTTTTTGATATATTTTTATCCTTACTGAGCATCTAAACTCACCCATTTCAATGTTTTATTTTTCCCAGGATGCGAAGAAGTATATTATGACTGACCTACATGGATAGTCTATGGGATCTCAGTTTTTTCCATGGAAACAATGTTGTTTTAGTTTTCTATTTTATGATGTAATGTAAACCTTATGAATGTATCTAGTACTTCCAAGGATACTAAACTAATCGGTATTTCGAGACTTTATCTTTTGTGATCATGCCAATGTTATTTAATAATGCATCGACTTTGGGTAACTAGGGTCGGGGTGTTACAATTGGTATCAGAGGAATTTTAGTAAAAAACATGGAAACTAGATTTAGATAAACTCTGATTTGAGAACATTATCCTAAGATGGAATTTTAGGATTAATATAGAAGAACTTCCTAGAATTTTGGTAGTGTAGAGATTTTTCTAGTTTTCCAAGCAATAAAACCCTGTTTGGATACGAGCAGGTAGAGGCACCTCTGGCACAGATGTACCTAAGGGTGAAACCCGAAGACACCGCTTTGATCTAGACTAAAATGGGAACTGGTGCATGACAACGGGCCTTGCATCACTATTGGGTACGACACTCCTAGGGGATATTCTTAGGATAATTATAATTTTTTTACAAACCATTATAAAGGTTTTATGAGTATATACATCGTCAAAGAAATCATTTCTATGATTATGGATTATATCCATAAACAGTTCAATTTATGTTCAGTGTTTTACAAGTTAGGATTTTTGTATTACGATTCATAAACTAATCTAGTTTATGCCATTGTTTTGAAATGGATCATAGTGGAAGGAATAAAAATCGTATCAATGCACACACTCCATGTTGGGATTTCCCTCCTACTCAAGATAATTATAGTATAGATGTTTATGCACCTAGTGCGGATCAGCTAATCACCATAATGAGAGAACTCAATCAGGTTACGAATAATAACCTTACCCATATGGAGCACCCTGATCCGCATCATAGAGGATCAATGTTAGATCACTTCATGAGGAAACAACCACAAACATTAAATCGGGGTAAAAATCCACTAGTATCCTAGAAATATATAAATTCTTTAGTGAAATAATTCCATGCCTTGGGGAGTAGCGAAAGTGAAAAAGTTTTCATGGTAGTTTACCGCATCACTAGAGATGCTGATCAATGGTGGTCATTTATTCAAAACACAAAGGAAGATGATGAAGTATCAAATATGGAATGGAGGGAGTTTAAAGAAATATTCTTAGAAAAATACATTCCTCACAACCATCGAGCGGATATAGAAAGACAATTTCTGAGTCTGAGGCAAAATGAGGATGAGAATGTCGCAAAGTATGAAGCTAACATTATGAGGATAGCGAGACATGATACAAATTATATACATAACCCAAGAAGTAAGATCTATATTTTCTTTGATGGGTTAAAAACATTTCTCCATTGATCATTAGTCTCACAATCCTTCTCATCGTATGAAGATATTGTCTCATGTGCTATCAAGGCAGAAAAATAATTCTCTAGGTCTTACTACTTTAAAGGAAACTAGGAGAAGAAGAGATCTACTGAACACTCTGGAAATGGAAATAAGGGGAAGAAGGGAAAAGTTGAATATCCATCATGCTGTAAATGGGGGAAGAAAAACCCTTGTACTTTCCTGAAGGGAATGAGAGTCTGTTATAAGTGTGGTGAAAAAGGACACCAAGCTTGTGATTGAAAGGGGAAGAAAGAGGCTGTGTATGTTGAATGATACAATTTTAGATAAAGGGGGAATTATGTAAATGAATGTCCTAAGCGTTAGGGGAACTTACCTCAGAAAGGCCAAGGGATCAAGGCCAAGATTATGTTATCACTACTACTGAGGTTGAAGCTCCGAAAGACATGTTGGTAGGTAATTTAATGGTTCCCTCATGTTTAGAAAATGATTTATTTGATTCTGGATCATCACATTATTACATATCTTACCAGTTTGCTAAGAAAATTAGATATTTCCAATTTGATTTAACAAGGGAGTTGTCAGTCAAAACTCCTAAGGGAAGTATCATTGCAACAAAGTTTTGTGAATCAGTCCCTATTAGGGCATATAAATGTTCTTTATCTACCGATATCATCATCATACCCATGATTGAGTTTGATATAATCCTTAGTATGGATTGTCTTTCGGACCATGATGCGAAAATTTATTATAAGAAGAAGATGTTTACAATTTTTGATGATGATAAGGATTACCTTATCTTTAGAGAAGAAACGTCACCACCTAATTCTTATCTAGATCCACCCCTAGTAGCTCAACTAAATTCAATTATTGTGTAGGAAGAGAATGAAATAACTATGGGTGGGGAAAGGAATGTTCAAATAAAGGATGTACCTATTTTGCAAGAATATATTGATGTGTTTCGAGAGGATTTACCTGGACATCCTCCAGAACGGGAAATTGAGTTTTTCATTGATTTAATTCCTAGTTCAAGGACGATACATAAGACTCCATATAGAATGGTCACTATGGAATTAGTGTAACTAAATAAAAAACTAGAGGAATTGAGTAATGAAAGTTTTATTCTCCCTAGTGTTTCTCCAGGGGGAGCCCCAGTCATTTTTGTTAAGAATAAAGATGGATCTGTGAGGACGTGCATTGAATATAGGGAGATCAATGCTATAAAAATAAAGTACAAGTATCGTCTACATCGAATTGATGATTTATTTGACCAACTTCATGGATCTGAATACTTTTCAAAGATTGAACTTCGATCTGGATATCATTAGTTGTCTATGAAGAAGGAAGGAATTCCGAAAATAGAATTTCGAACTAGGTACAAGCTTTACGAGTTTACAGTAATGCCTTTTGGATTGACTAATGCACCCTCTATCTTCATGGATCTAATGAATAGAGTTTTCAAGGAATATATTGATGACTTTGTAGTGATATTTATTGATGATATCTTGGTATACTCCAAAATCTATGAAGATCATGAAAATCACTTGAGCATTATCCTGAAGACTCTTAGAAGACATGAATTATACGGGAAGTTTAGCAAGTGTGAATTCTGGCTTCAAGAGATTTCTTGTATTAGCCATATCATCTCTAAGGATGAAATCTTCATTGATCCTTCAAAGAACAAGGCAATCCAAGAATGGCCCGCACCAACGAGTATAACCGAGGTACACTGTCTTATTGGTTTAGCAGGTTATTATCGATGTTTCATCAAAAATCTTGCCCAGTTGGGTAACCCATTAATAATGCTCACACAAAAAGGGGTTAAATTTGTTTGGAAAAAAGAGTGTAAAGAATATTTTGAAGAATTGAAGAGGATATTAGTCAATGCTACTATATTGACTATACCATCAAGGAATGAGAGGTTTGTTATTTATAGTGATGCATCAAAGAAAGGACTTGGTTGTGTCCTTATGCATAATGTCAGTTTCATTGACTATGCACCATGACAACAAAACATTTATGAGAAAAACTATACTACTCATGATCTTGAGTTAGCAGCTATAATCTTTGATTTGAAGATATGGATACATTATCTATATGGTGAAAATGTGAGATATATACCGATCACAAGAGTTTGGAGTATATTTTATCATAGAAAGAACTCAACATGAGGCAAAGGCGATGGCTTGAACTACTCACGGATTATTATTGCACTATAAACTACCACTCAAGGAAGGAAAATAAGGTGGAATATGTTTTGAGTAGAAAGGATCATTGATTTTTGAACAAGATGAGAGTTGAAAAGAATAATATATACATGGATCTAGTAAATATGGATATGGGAATCACCATGGAAGGTGGAACATCAATACTTTTTCAAATGGTTGCCAAAACATCATTACTAGAAAGGATAAAAATTTCTCAGGCTGATGATGAGGAGTTTGAAAAGAAGATTAAAGCTGTGAACAATGGGATATTGAGTAACTTTGTATATGAATATGGAATTTTGAAATTTTGGAAGAGAATTTGTGTTCCTAACATACCTGATCTAAAAAGGGGATTGATGGATGATGCTCATAGCTCCAATTTCTCTATACACCTTGGGAGCACCAAAATGTAAAGAGATTTGAAAGAACAATTTTGGTGGGACAATATGAAGAAGGAGATTTCTGATTTTTGGTCAAGATGTATGGTTTTTCAACAAGTGAAAGCTTGAAGGCAAAATCCTGGAGGAGTCATGCAACCTCTTCCCATACCTGAGTGGAAATGGGATAATATTACGATGGACTTTGTCATGGTACTACCAAAGACTCCTAGAAGGAATAATGCAATATTGTCCATTTTTGATTGTCTTAACAAGTCAACACATTTTATTTCTATAATATAATATTTACCACTTGAACATATAGAAATACTATATATTAATGAATTTGTGAGACTTCATGGAGTACCCCTATCGATTGTTTCTAATCGTGATCCACTTTTCACAATAAGATTATGGAAAATTATTTAGAAATCCATGGATACTGAACTTCGTTTGAGCACTGCCTACCACCCTCAAACTGATGGAAAATCAGAACGGACTATTCAAACAATAGAATACATGTTGAGATCATGATCACTTGACTTTCAAGGTATGTGGGATCAATATTTACCTATGGTAGAATTTTCCTATAATAATATCTTCCATTCAAGTATTCATATGGAACCATAAGAAGAGTTTTATGGAAAGATATGTCGCACTCCAACTTGTTGGGATGATGTTTGTGAAAGAAAACTCGTAGTCCCAGAACTTGTTGAGGAAACAATAGAAAAGGTGAAGGTTATCCAAACTCACAATAAAGTATCCCAAAGTAGGCAAAAGATCTATGCCGATAACAGAAGGAAGGATTTGAAATTTCAAGTAGCAGACCATGTATTCTTGAAGGCATCTCTATAGAAGGGTGTAATAAATTTCAGTTAGAAGGGTAAATTGAGTCTTAGGTACATCGGACCTTTCAAAATTCTAGAACGAATTGGGGTCGTAGCTTACCGTTTGGCATTGCCGCCAAGTCTCTTCGAAGTTCATGATATGTTCCACGTATCACTGTTGAGAAAATACATGTTTGACCCAACACATGTACTTAACTATGAGGATTAGAATTGGAACCCAATCTATCTTATTGCTAAGAGAGTCTGTCAAGATTCTCGATACAAGAGAACAATTGCTGAGAAAACGAGTGACTCATCTTGTAAAAGTTCTATGGAGAAACAATAAGATGTAAGAGGCAATGTGGGAACCTGAGAAACTTATGATGAAGAACCACCCAAGTCTTTATATGCAGTAATATTATAGAAATTTCAACGACGAAATTATTTAAAGGAGAAGATAATGTAACACCCCAAGTTTTCATGGTACGTTTCTCTCTGAATAATACAATAGCGTGTGTTGTACGCAACTTCGAGTTATAACACACCACAACTAATCAAACAAGCCATTATGAATACTATTATCCACATTTTGAAATTTTATAAATTTTATCTTTCAAAATGGACTTCATTTTTGGATTCAGAATATCAAAATTAGCTTAGGGTGATTCTTTGGTATTTTTCGAAATACTTTCAATATTTGATGAATAGTGAAAAACACTAAGTTATAGTTTAAAACAAATTTTTTTATTTAAATAATTTTTTATTTTATTTGAATTTTTTTCAGTCAAAGTAGATACATAATACCTATATAAGTTCAATTTAATTCATTGGAGTCAGTTTATAATACGTTTTGATATATAAAAATTTTATCGAACTTTTCACAGTCTTTTACTCACCTCCTAAGAGAATTTGAAAATTCACATAAAGCATAATTTTACTAATTATGTGAGTGGAATTTCAAAAATCTGAGAGACATGGTTGATATCAGTAAGTAAAATGTGGTTCACTAAGATAAAAATAATTTTCAGTGAATAGTTACTTTTTACTTTTATTTACCACGGTTAAAAGTAAATAGGGTAATTAAGGGTAAAAATGATATTATTATTACCCTAAAACATGTCCTAATTCTATTGGATAAGTATAATTCGACCAAAAACAACCCTAGGAATAAAACATTATCCATTAGGTCCACTTGGATTAGATTGGGACATTTATTAATATTTAATTCAAAGAAGGGTTAAAAGTGTTAAATTCAAAGTTTAATAACTAAATAATTTTTTAATATAGGGTTAAAAATAAAATAAATTCGACTATAAATATTCATTATAAAGATAAAACTATTTCCTACATAATGGTATTTTATTTATATTTTTTTCACATTAAATAATTTAATATATTTATGACATAATGATGATGCAATAATTACCCAATTAATAAAATATTAAAATAATTGATATTATAAATATCCAAATTAATATAATTTGAGCCTTTTTATGAATTAATATAACTTAATAGGTTAATATGACATGTTAGGGTTGGTTAGATGAATTTATTTCTAAGTAATAATGCCTTTATGAATTTAGAAAAAACAAAATACCTAATAGTGTCAAAATTGAAATAAAAGAGTTGTTAAAACAAATATTATATTATTAATTTATATTCTATTCCTAAAAATCTAAGGTTCATCCAAAGGTATTAAACAATATTATAAATTTCATTAATGAACCACTTGAGGTTCCCTTGGAAGTTTATAGTATGTTTTTTAACCATATAATATAAAAATACAGAGAGACACTGTAAATGTCAAACTATTTAACTAAGAGTTAATTTTAAAAGATAAAGTTAATATAGTGACAAAAACCTATCTAAAACCTATTTGTTGAGTGTTTTTAGACCCATACCCACCTTATCCTTTAAATAATTCATTTTGGATCTATTAGAAACCGAATATTATTTTATTATGAAATAATATTTATAGCTTTTCCAATGTACCTCTCACCCATCTTTTAAAAGGGCACTATCCCTTCCCTAAAATTCACACCCTCAAATCCTTTTGGCTCGGACAAACCCTGCCCAAATACCCTCTCAACTATCATTCTTTCATCATAGAGGCCTTCACTTAGTCAGAAAGCTAACCTAAGGAGCCCTTTTGATCAAATCCAAAAGAAGAACCCAAAGAAGAGGTAAATATCTCACCACCTCTTTCAAGTTACTTTCTTATTCCACTTCCTCTTCCTTTGTTGTTTCCATTCTAAAATAATAACTATTGTATCTTCTATATACTGTGATATTATTAAAAATATGGTACAACCATATTAATTATTCTATCCATCCTTTGTATGACATGTCATCATACGTGTGTTCGTACGGCTTACCGTCTCCACGTTGCGGTGTAATTGTTTTTCAATACATTATTATTTGGATGGGTATAATAATGATGTGTAATTTATGTGAATAATAAATATAACATGATAATTATTCTTTATATATGATACACCATACAATTATATATTATTTCAATATCAAAATAATAATATTCTCGGTCGTGCGTACGTATGGATTATCGTCTCCACAAACGCGATGAGATTCATTTTAAATCGTATCCATTAAATACTAATTTTCCTTAGATGATTAAAAATAATGTTTAAAGACTTAATATAATTCTGAATATGAATTATATACATCCTATTCATAACAAACATTACTTATGTAACAAAGCATATAAAGGAAAATGAATCAGTTAACACCTAAAACGATGATAATACTAAGATATTATTAACAAAGAAATGTTAAAAGATCATATATGATATCATATTAATGTATATGATTCTTGTATAATTTAATAAAAATTATTTCCCCATTATACAGGAGATTAACCTTCCCTTGACCAAAGAAAATTACATGGTAAGGGTTAATTTTACAATCTCTTTATTATCTGAGGTTGTTTTTATGTAAGTATCTACTTGGACCTATTCATCATCCACATCCAAGTTTCTTAAAAATGTATTTCAAAACATTCTTAATATTTTATCAAATTTGGGTTAAAGTAATTTTTACCCTTGTTTTACTTTTTACAAGATGTTTAAAAAGGAATATTTCCATCATTTTCCAAATAAGGTCCTTTATAACCTTTTCGAAAAAGTTAAGGTAAGAATGTATTTTTTCAACTTATACCACGGGTGTGGATATTTTCCGACATTATAACATCGTCGAAGCTTCCCTTACAAGCTTATAAGAATATTTTCAAAATAATTTTTTTTCTTTATAATTATGTGACTCTTAAATGATTTCAAAATAGAAAGAAATATTTCTCTAAAAAATATTTTTATTTCATCTTTGTCAACATCGTTTAATGGATTTTAAGCTCATGTGAAGTTGATTTATTATGATACAAAACTTCCATATTGTATTGAAGGTTTTGTGATATGTTTGACTATGGATATGTTATTTTTACACCATTTATATTTTATTGATAAAGTATTGACATTTCGTATGCTAGTTTTAAGATGAATGTTTATGTTATTTTTAAACCTTTTCATATAAGTAATGCATTGGACATAGTATGTGACGGGTGGAGCCCGCTATAGCTCTTTGATGCATCAGTAGGTCTCATGAGACAAACAAGTGTCTTGGCACAAGGCCTTGACAAAATCTTATTTGTATTCTTGGCCCAAGGCCTTGACTATGTGGTTATGAAGTCTAGAATTTTTCATTCCATCATTATGAAAGTGGCTATTGATATTTCATGTGATTATTAGACTTGTAGAATATCCATGTGAGTAGGTAAATGGAATTATTTTGATTTATATTTTCCATATTATGTTGATTTTTATGTTGAAAAGGCTTTTGTTTTAGTTTTATACATTTCCTTAAATGATTATACTTATTTATGAAAGTTTCCGCTATATTGTTATACTTATTGAGCATCTGAGCTCACCCCTTTATAAGTTTTATTTTTACCAGGATGCGAAAAAGTATATTACGAATGACTTGCAGGGATAGTATATGGGATCCTAGTGTCGTCCAGGGAAACAATCTTGTTGTAGTTTTCCATTTTATGATGTAATGTAAACCCTATGAATGTATCTAGTACTTCCAAGGCTACTAAACTAATCGGCCTTTCGAGACTTGATCTTTTGTGATCATTACAATTTTATGTAATAATGCACCAACTCGGGGTAACTATGGTTGGGGCGTTGCATCTAGAGCTGGTAACGCAGATGTGGTGTTGGGATCATAATGTCTCAGGTAACGGTGTCTTGTTACAATGTATTTGAGATTTTAGCAAGTAACTGGTGTCACATGCTTTATGAAATATGGAACTGGTTACGGTGTCAGAGTCATGGTGTTTGAGTCACGGGGTCTAGGTTACATTTTCTAGGTTATGATGTCTAAGTTATGGTGTCTGGGTTATGGTGTCTGAGTTACTGTGTCTACGTTATGGTGTCTGAGTTATGGTGTCTGAGTCACAGTGTCTGAGACTTCGCCAAAATTCAGAATTGGTGCCAGACTTACAATTTTTCAGACATAATAAAATATCTATAAACTGCCTTAATAAGTATTATTCATATAAAGTATTTAGATTAATTATAACCATAATAAAACATAATATAAATAGATTAACCATAGTTTATAAGATTAATATATGATATTTTAGATGTTAAACATGATATGAGAGCATTAAAACATGATACATGATTTTTGATCATTAAAACATGATACATGATTTGTGAGCATTAAAACATGAGGAGGCCAATGATATCCCCTCTTTTTATGATAACAAATCATGGAATTTATAATCCATATATTTTAATTTTTGAAAGATATTGAGTATATATTGAGCATATATGTGATAAGATGCATAAAAAATTGTGCTTCCCCCAAGAAGATTCTTATTCAATATATTCCTTTTCGTATTTATCCCCCTTTTGGGATTATAAAAAAAAGAGAATAAAATAAAATAAAATAAACACTAAATTATATTAATTAACAAAAGAAACAAAAATAGTTCACATTGCATTGGATAGAAGGATAGACTTCATTACAAGAATAATGAAAAAAATACAATACATACCTATCAAAATACATCCTTCACTTCTCTTCAGATTCATTAGCCTTTTATTTTCCCTTGTAAGAGACATTAGGAGGAGCCACAAGAGAAGATATAAAACTGGTAGAAAGGATTAAGTCAACAGAGAGAGAAGGAGAAATCACTTCTTCAAAGATAGAGGGGGAAAGAGTTGTTATGGTTGAAGACCGAGGAAAGGTTTGTTCAATAATAACAGGTCTGATCTGACTCAAAGCCTAAGATACATACATGGTTGAAGGACCAAAGATAGTGGTGGAGGAAGGAGTTGAACCATTCCGTAAAGGGGCAGCTGCATGAGCCACAATGGGAATACATTTCCCATGGAGATAAGTTTTCAACAACATAATTGAATTAGTGAAGATCTCACCTCCATACATCATAGCCTTATCAAATTCATCATTGTTCTCTTGGAACATCTCAAACAGAGGAGTGAATTATTTCTGCTTTTGAACTCAATTCTTGAAGGCTTGAGTGACATGAGAAATTTTCAAATTCTATACATGGTACTTGAAGTGATTGGTCATATCATGATTAGAAAAAATTCTATTGAAGTAGAAGTCCACCTTCTTAGATATTTCTTCTTGAAAATCATTGAAAATCATTGAATGTATCCTCACCAAATCATGCACAGATTCACTATTCATGTGGAAAGCATAGAAACCTTCCTTATTAACATCACTTAAAATTGATGGAAGATATTCTTTAACAAAAGTTCTGATCAGGTCACTATCCATAGGCTGTGATGCATGTACAAAGGCACTTGAAGCTGTAATGCCTGAAGTGATAGACTTAAGTTGATTTAGAACATTCTGTAAACATCCTTTATACTCATTAGTTAGCTTGTCAAGTACAAAAAATATCTCACACATCTCTTTGACTACCTTGATGTTTCACTCAGCCACTATCTCATATATTGATGAAAGATTTGGTTAAATCATGGATAGAATTTTTGTGGGATCTGATCACCAACATTTTCAATAGGTTGAGATATAGGATCTTTTCCAGTTTGAAAAACATTCTACATATCATCAACCATGGATTTGAGAGACTTCACCTCATCACTCAACTATTTAGTCTGAATCCTGACTTCTTGAATTTCATGAAGCATCTTTAGTTTAATTTTCTGCATGATTTTTTATGATAGTAATGAAACATCTCTTTCCCAGAGATTAGTCTCTGGGGTAGGCTGTGACTTCATGATCTTTTAAATTCCAACTAACAAGGTGTTTCCAAAATAATTCAGATTACTGTGACACACAATATAAGATTAATCTTGAATAGGTTACAGAGCAAAAAATAAAATAGGTTCATGATCCTTATCATAGGTTACTTTTATGGCAGAAATTGGTTTCAATTGAAACCTAGTGGAAATATCTATGCCTTTTACCGAGGCCTCTTGGGTACTGTCAATATTAAAATAATTGGGAAACCTATACTAGGTTTCCATTAAGCTTTGGTCAATAAGATTGGGAACTTGAACACTTTCTAAACTAGGGTCCTACTACCCCTCAATAGGTACATCTATTCTAGGACTATGATACTCACTCTCTTGATTAATATCCAAAATCTCAGTTATGTTAGGCTCACCCATCTATTTTCTAGATAGTTTAAATGCATGTTCCAATATATCCTCAGCAAAAAAGATTATTTTTTGGTTTATCTTGTTCTTCTAACTATTCCACATAAACATACTCTTTCTCAACAATAATTTCTTCCTCAATAATAGGCTCTTTTTCAACATCATTCTATTCTTCAATAGCAGGATCATCTACAATACTAACACTTCCTTTAGCAGAACCTACATCTTTTTCATGTATTTATTGTGTAACAAGTAGTTCACTATTTTCTTTGGCAAAGGAATATTCTTCCTTATTTGAAGCATCTATATCTTCACCTTCTTCATCTGAATATTCAACTAATTCATATGGTTCCAAACCAGGGCCAGGTTTGTTCTTAGGTCTTGAAGGATTCTAATCCGGGTTGAAATTTTCTTAAATTATTTCATTATTCTCCACCGAAGATTTCTTCTAGGGGTTCAAGCTAATTTTAATCCTCTTTATTACATCCTTTGAGATACAAAAACCATAATCCACAATAATTTCTTCATTCATACCAACTAATTCTTTGGAAGATACCATTGCAAACATAAATCTAGAATAAAATAGAGAAGTTGATTTTGAAGTTGTCTTGATCATTTTGCACTTGTGAAGTATTACATACTTACAAATAATGATCTTGTGACCATTATTCATAATATGTATCAATAATACATATTGATACTTAAGGATTGAAAAATATCCCTTCCTTAGAAAAATAATATTTTGAATAAACTTATATAATAGCCTTGTCTCACCATCAAGCTTAGCTGCAATTTCCCTTCTCTTCTTATTATTTCTAGTCAAACTTACCAGTGCCTCTTCTAAGGTAAAAAAATCACTAGGAGGAGGAGGTACTATTAGGTAATCCTAAAAAAATCCTTCATGAGGTATTCATAGGAAGGAAGCCCATAGCCTCAAATAAAAGGTATATATTTGACCATTTACCTAGCTTCTTACAACAAAATCATCTTTAGAGTTGAATGATAACTGATCATACTAATAAAATTAAGGAACAAACTTTGGATAAATTGGTCTCTTCTCTTTTTTGAACTAGGTTAGCCATCCCTGATCTTCTCGTACTTTCAAAATGAGTGAATTACTTGTCAACAACAACATTATATAGACTTCTTTCTCTAGAATTACTGTTTTATCAGCAAGGCCTGGATTCAGTGATCCCTCAAGCACTATTTTCAGATCCCTTTTTACATTCTTCTGAGACCTTTACTTCTGAAGATTCTTTGAAGAATGAAACTTTATTATGGGAATCCAAAGTAGGTTTGAGAATGATGAAGGGTTGAAATAGGGGTAAAATTTGAGATAAAAGTGTTTTGGTTTCAAGATAAGAGAGATCGAGTGAAGAGAAGAGAAAAATATATCAGGTTTTTATCGTTTAGATATTTCAAACATCTCACACACAAATATGTGACATAAAATTAATAAAATAATTGATACAAAAATATGAGAAATAAAATTCTAAAAATAGAAATCTTAGTTATTACAGTGTGACCAGAATAGGTAGTAACAGTGTTAGCATTATGGTGTGACTCCAAAAAATGTGACCATATCATTTGGGACAACAAGTATGAGACCGTAAATGAGAGAGAGTGACTATGAAACCCTAAGTGTGAGATAATGAATTCAATGTAGTAACTTGCGAAACCATGAATCATGAAACCATAAACTATGAAACAATAGTTGTTTACTTAAGACTAATCATTCCTAACTCATGTATGGTGTATTTGTTCCTTTCATAATTTAATATCTCTGTGAATATATCAGCAAGATAATGTTCAGTTCCAATGAATCCTAAAGTGATATCACATTTTTGATAATGATCTCTCAAAAAGTGATTTATTACATCAATGTGTTTTATCCGAGAATATGAAACATGATTCTACAAAATGTTAATAACACTTGTATTATCACAATTTATAGGTACATGTATGAATTGATATCCATAGTCTTGTATGGGTCGTTTCATCCACAATGTTTTTTCACAACAACTACCAGTAGCTATATGTTCAGCTTCGACAATAGATAATGAATCATAATTTTTCTTTTTACTACACCATGACACTAAAGACTTGCCTAAAAGGTGAAAAGTACTAGAGGTTCTTTTTTATATCAAACATATAACTAGCATAATCAGAATTTGAATAGATAACTATGTCAAATTATTTTCCTCTAGGATAAAATAGTCCTAAGTTTGTAGTATATTTGAGGTATTTAAAAATCCTTTTAACATAATTTAATTGAGACTCTTTGGGGTTTGATTGAAAACATGCACACATGAGAACAATAAACATAATATCCGGCCATCTAGCGGTTAAGTAGAGTAAACTTCCAGTCATTCCTCTATAAGTGTCTTGATCAAAAAATTTACCATTTTCATCAAGATCCAACTTACAGGAAGTGATCATTGGATTATAACTACTTTTAGTTTTATCCAAGCCAAAACGTTTTAGAAGATATTTAGTATTTTTTTGTTGATTTAAAATAACTCCTTCTTTGTTCAGAAATATTTTAAATCCAAGAAATAATTTTAGTTCACCCATTAAACTCATTCGAAACTCCTTCTAAATCATTTATGAAAAATCAATGCATAAAAATTTTTTCAAGATCCAAAAATAATGTCATCTACATATTTTTGTACAACTAAAACATCCATAGAAACTAATTTTATAAAATGAGTAGGATCAGATATACCTTTTATAGAACCTTTTTAAATAAGAAAACCACCTAATCTATCATTCCAAGCTCTTTGAGTTTGTTTTAAAACATATAAAGCATTAGTAAATTTAAAAACATGATTTGGAATGTGAGGGTTTGTAAAACTAGGGGTTTTTCAACAAAAACATCCTCAACTATATAACCATTTAGGAATGCACTCTTGACATCCATTTGATATTGTTTGAAATTTAGATATGCTTAATATATTAGAATGATTCTAATGGATTTAAGTCGAGCTACTGGTGAAAAGGTTCTTCAAAGTCAATTTCTTCTTCTTGACTATAACCTTATGCAACCAATCTAGCTTTGTTTCTTAATATGTCAACAGCTTCATCTACTTTGTTCCTAAACACCCATTTAGTGCCTATGGTTAAGGTGTCTTTGGGTATCTCTACAAGTTTCCAAAAATTATTCCTTTCAAATTGATTTATCTCCTCTGGCATATCCATCAACCAAAATTCATCATTGATAGCATCATTGATGTTTTTAGGTACATGTTGTGATAAGAAAGCTTGATGTTCAACCTGATTTATAAGAGAATATCTAGCCTATGTCCATTCATCTAAATTCCAAACAACAGAATATAAAGGATGGTTCTTAAGTGTTCTAATATCACTAGAAATAGAAGGACTAGTAATTTCAAGTTATTCAATAGTTTTAGGTTCATTATGGTCTGAATTCAGATAATTTTCAGAACTAGAAGTTTTAATAGATTCTTTCCTATGATTGTCAGATGATTTAACATTAATTTACAGATTTTATATATGAACATCAAGACTCTATAGGGAGGTCTTAGGTTCATATGGATATGTTTCATCAAATTTGACATGTACAGATTCTTCCACACATTTGGTTCTTTTTTTGAAGACTCTATAATCTTTTCTAGAGACTGAATATCCATGAAAAATTCCATCATCTCTCTTGGATTAAAACGTATCAAGATTATCCTTAGTATTATGTATATATTCATTGCAACAAAAAACATTGATGAAATTATCCTTGGGTTTTATATTATTCCACCACTCATAAGGAGTTATTTTAAGAATATTTCGGATTAACACTCTTTTAATTATATAATAGGTTGTATTGACATCTTCCACCCAAAAATAGATAGGTACGTTATACTCACTAATCATGGTAATTGAAATTTCTTACAAGGTTCCATTTCTTCTTTCTACAACAACATTTTGTTTAGATGCCCTAGGGGCAGAGAAGTTATGACTATAGCCATTTTTTGAGAAAAAGGATTAAATCTCTTGAATTTTAAACTCATGACCATGGTTAATTCTTAGAGATTTAATTATAAGTCAACTAATATTTTCTAAAATCCTATCATAATTGGTGAAATTAGGGAAGGCATCACTTTTTTGAGCGCGAAGAAGGTCCAAATATACCTAGAATAGTCATCTACAAGAACATAACCATAGTGATTCTTATTTAAATTAGAAACTATAGATGGTCCAAATGAATTCATATGAACCAACTTGAAAGGTTTAGAAGTTGAAAATTATTTATTTGGTTTGAAATATATTTTGTGTTGTTTACCATTTTGACATGGATTACAACATTATCATTTGGAAACTCAAGTTTCAGTAGATCCTTGACTAAAACATTTATAGTAATGTTTCTAAGGGAGTGTATATTGCATTGTCCAAGTATTCTATTCCAAATACAAGACTCTTTGTTAAATACACTAAATCATGAAGCATTTGGAGATGCTGAAGAATATATGTTAAGAGCATAAATATTTTCATTTCTAAATGCATAGAATACTACTTTTTTTTTAAAGTTAGAAACATCAAAAGCATCATTTTAAAATTTAACATGAAATCCATCATCTCATATCTGTCATATACTAAGAAGAATATATTTTAATCCATAAAAAAGTACTTTAGAAATTAAAACTGAGTTAGAGTTACCAATCTAGATGAGGAGAATTTTTTTTCCTTTAGCATTGTAACAAAAAGTGACATGTCCACCATCAATCTTTATTAAATTTTTGAAGCATGATTAATCTCCTATCACGTGTCTTGAAAATCCACTATCCAAGTACCATATGAATTTATAGTATCTCTTAAAACATCTTTCCAACAAAATAATCAAACAAAAATAGATTTTGGTTCCCATATTTTGTTAGGTCCAGTAACATTAGTAATCTGTGATTTAGGAACCCACATATGCTTCATGGGTTTTTTTATAATAATTATGTAATATATTTGAAAAATAAACTCTTTTTGGTCCAGAAAAACTAGAGGTAGTAAAAGATTTTCTATAACTGGAACTAGTAGTAGAATTTTCATTTTTAGGTAGAAAAATAGATTTTTTAGATTTAGTTAAAAACTTATTTTTTATGAAAGTTATTTTCCCAGGATTGTATCTTATACTAGTAGTGTATCTAAGAGAAATATGTTTACCAAGAATCTATGTAAGAGTATTTTTTTTATTGGTAATTTTTTCTAGATCCTTTTGTAATTTCTCATTAGATAACATAAGTTAATTATTCTGTTTATGTATTTGAAATTTTTTCTCTTTTTATACAGTAAGTTCATATTTGACAGTAGTAGTCAAGGCATAATTTTTTTTAAATAGTTTTATTTTTCCTTTTGATCATTAAATGCATCTTCAAGCATATTACAGTATTCAAATAATTATTCACTATTCATATTTTTAGAATCACTATAATCTCCAGAATAATAAGAGTTTTTTACAAGAGACTCAATGGTTACCTCAGACGTGTTTTTCATAAAACACATATTGGATTTTTCAGCCTTTTAATCATGTGAAGACTCTATGTTAATTGAGCTATCCTTAGAAGCACTCCAAGTTACTTTCATAGACTTTATAAACTTTCTATCATTTTACACTTACCTCTTCTTATATTTTAATTTGAGACAATCATCTTTTAAATGTTCTTTTTATTTTACACTCATATGAGACTACTTCATCAGATTTATCACCTCTTTTCCAATAAATCATCCAATTTACCTTTTGATTATATATTCCATTGAAGTTAGGATTTCTAAAAAATTTATTCCCTCTGTAAATATTCTTAAATTTTCAAGATAACTGATCATTTTATCATCACTGTTTGGTGATGATTTCTCACTTCTGGAACTTTCTACAGGGGCTTGTAATTTCTTATTTTCATTGCGTTTAGAGGTAGTAGTTTTGAATGCTAAAGATTTTCTCTTCGATTCATCTTCCTCTTCCTTGTTGACTTTTAATTATTCATAATAAATCATCAATTTTCTTATCAGATCCTTGACTGGAAGTTTTCTAATATCACAAAATTATATAATTAAGAAAAAATTTCCTCTCCATCTATCTGGTAAGCATCTGAGTATTTTCATAATTTTCTCCTGGGCTATAACATCTCTTCCTAGTGAAATCATTGTATTTAAAATTTCATTAAACCTAAGATACATGTTAGAAATAGGCTAATTAGGATTCATTTTAATGTTATCATATTTAAGAGTATATGTTTCAAGACTCAAGGGTTACCTCAGATGTGTTTTTCAAAAAACACATATTGGCTTTGTCAGCCTTTTCATCAAGTAATGACTCTAAGTAACTTGAACTGTCCTCAGAAACAATCTTTGATGCCTTTATGGCATTCTTAAACTTTATATATTTATTCTCACACTTCTTCTTATATTTTATCTTGGTAAAATAAGCCTTTAAATTTCTATTTCTCTTACATTCAAAGCATATTATTTCATCAGATTTCCCATCTTTTCCAATCCTTCTCTAGTTTCCCTTGTTATTATGTCTTCCATTGAAGTTGGGATTTCTAAAAATTTTATTCTTTTATAAAGCTTCTTAAATAATCAAGATAATTGATAAAATTTCCCATCATGGTCTGATGATGATTGTTCACTTCTGAAAATTTATGCAGAGGTTTGCAATTCTTCCTTTTCATTTTCTTTAGTTTTGTAAGTAGTGGTTTCGAAGTTTGCTGAATTTCTATTCAGTTAATCTTCCTCTTACTTGTTGAATTTTAATTCTTCCTCAGACATCATCAACTTTCTTATCATCTACTTGATTCGTATCTTGATAATATCACATGATTATCTAATTAAGATAGAGGTTCCTCTCCATCTACCTGGTAAGAATCTTATAATTCTCATGATTTTATTCATGGCTATGACATCTCTTCCCAGGAAGATCATAGTTTTACCAATTTCATTAAACATGAGATACATGTAAGAAATAGGCTCACTAGACTTCATTTTATAGACTTCATATTTAATAGTATATGTGTTAAGTTAAATTTCCTTAACACTAGAGGTTCTTTCTTATAAAATAGGTAATGTATCCCAAATGTCAATGGCTGTTTTACATGAAGAAATTATGTTAAAATATTCACATAAAAAAGAACAATATAAGGCATTCATATCTTTGAAATTAATGTTATAAGAAGCCTTATTTGGGTCATCCAATGTGTGCCTATCCGTAGTAGCAATCTTATATTCATCTGTAATGGAAGAAAAAATCTCAAAACCCATACTTTCTAAGTGCGTTTTCAATTTAATATTCCATTTTTAATAATTTTTCGATTAAATAATTGAGGTTGGTTGGTACCAACACCTTAAAATATATTATCCATACTATGGATTAATGTGTAGATATTTAAATAACTAAAAATATTTAACTAATAGAAATTTTGAGATCTTTAAAACAGAACTAAAATCATAGTTGAAAAATATTTTAAACAGATAATTTTTTTGAAAATAAAAACTTTAAAAACTCCTCTAATACCAAATTTTTGTTAGAGTAGGACACTCAAGAGGGGGAGGAGGGGGTGAATTTATTTCCAATAAAAATTTCTATTAAAATTTTTAGTTAAAAGTTTTCTCCAAATATAAAATAAAATAGGCAAGTTAATCTAGGTAATTAAATTATAATAGCCTTACTATTCAAATAGATTCTCCTAAGACTGATTAATTATCAATAATATCAATATGAGAAATTGATATAATATTTGAAAGTACTATAATAAGGAAAAATAGTTATAACTACTATCCAGGACTAATTATCAAAGTAAAACTCGTTTTCATAAAATATTAGTTAAAACAGAAAAGAACTAAATTGATGGATATACCAGATTAAACTAATTGTTCAGTATCATGCCGATACCTAACCCACTCCACTTAGTGATCACATTATACAACGAAATATATATAAATCTTTGATTCACAACCTAGATTGGGGTTAATAATTTTACATAGGACTATCCATGTCACAAGACCTATTCCACTATTCTACATCAGAAAACAAACAACCTGGTCACACCAGATCTCTTCCACAGTTACACATGTATAAAAAAGTGTAGAAAGATATTTAAGTGAGGATATCATGTATCCTCATGTTTAATTCATGAGACATAGTGGTTTTTAATACAAAAAAACAATGTTGGAAATGTAATAAAAACAACCCACAACAGAGAAAATATAATGAGAAAGGATTAGAAATTCTCTGAGTGTTGTTCTATGCAGTTCTGGACTTCATGGATATATAATATATTATTTTCGAGTCCTCTTGTGAAAACAGAGTATCACGAGTCTCTTTTTTTGGTTTCCATTTTGATGAGATGTTCATTGTAACTCTTGTTATTCACAGGGTTGCTACCTCAAGAAGGTTTGATGTTTCGATCTACAATAGTTCAACCTTCAGGAATCGAGAGTTCTTTGTGTGTTCTTCAATAAATGTGTTTTGATATTTTTTTCATGCCTTCGGCTTTTCATGCTCTGACTCTATATTGTTACAGTGCCACTCTTTTCTTTTTTATTTCGGGTGTATGTGTTGGAGATGAGAAGATGCATTATTTCTACACCTTGTACCTCGTACTGTTAGGTGACATGTCTACAAAGAAACATTAATTTTGGAAGTTTCATTAAATGACTCAAAGATGACCTTTATAAATAACATTTAAATTAAATTGAAAATGATAGAAAAATGGTTAAGTATGGAATTGTGTCACAGTTTTCTTGAAATGGAGTCACTGGAAACAGTGTCTTCTCTTTTTCCATTGAGTGGTGAGATAGTCACAATGAGACAGTCATGGTGACATAGTTTCACAGAGATCTGGAACCGGTAACACATATATGGTGTCAGGATAATGATGTATTTGGAAATGGTGTATTTTTTTGATGTCTTGGAGATGGTAGTAAGGAACCAGTGTCACCGGATTTTTGAAATGTAGAACTGGTTATGGTGTAAGAGTCACGGTGTTTGAGTTACAGTGTCTGGGTCACGATGTCTGGGTTATGGTGTATGTATGGTGTCTCGGTTGTGGTGTATGCGTTACATTGTCCGAGTTAAGATGTGTGAGTTATAGAGTCTCAGTCAAGGTGTCTTGGACTTTTCCCAAATCCAGAACTGGTGGCAGAGTTATAGTTTCTCAGACTTAGCAAAATATTTGTAAACTGTCTTAAGAAGTAATATTCACAAAAAATATTATAATTAAACAAAACCATAATAAAACATAATAGAACAAGATTAACCCTAGTTTTCAAGATTCATACATGATTTTTAAGATGTTAAACATGATATGTGAGAAATAAAACATGATACATGATTTTTGAGCATTAAAACAAGACACATGATTTGAGAGAATTTAAACAAGAGAAGGCCAACAATAATTTTGGTGAGTTATAAATTTAAATTTTTTATCTATTTTTCAATTAAAATACCCATACTTATTATTCAAATATTGGGTAAATTTAGTGATTTTTTAAAATTTAATAATCTAGACATTAATTATTAAATCAATCAAATAATTGGTTTTATTGATATATTCATTTCATATAATTATTTTTTCAATACATACATAGATTAAAATTAGTTTTTAAACATTAAAATACTTAGAAATAAATTCTGAAACTAATCTCTCAAATAGATTTAATTTTTAGTATCAACTATATCTTTCAATTTTTAATCTAAATAAAATCAATAATTAAAAATATTCGAATTTGAAAAAATGATTAGAATTTATTTGAATTCATATTGATTTAAACATTTAAAATTAATTATTCAGGAAATTTTATTAATTTATTTTTCATCTAAAATTTATTGATGGAAAATATTTTATTAAATGAAATTATTTTTGTGGAATGCAGGTTGAAAAAATATGTAAATACCTTGATCGGTCTGCATAGTAACCCTGTCATTGTCACTATACTAGCCGTGGATATCCTTCCACATCCTTCCTCATGGTTTTTATATAGACCCAAAGAACTGAAAACCACCTTAACAATCCCTTCTCATGGTTGTAAAAGTTACTATGAAGATCTACTGACTATTTATCCTCCCCTTAAACATGTATCTCCATTCCACAAACACTACAATGACCATGGCTTTCATCATCAGCCTAATGTGAGCTATGATCATGGCCACCCACCTTTCTACAACGATTCGACTAGTGAAGCCTGATCATCACCAACACATATTTAGAAGGACCCCAAAGCCGATCTAACCAAACCCAAGTACACCAATGTAGATTCACCTTGTCTAGATTTCCGAAGTGCTGTACTCACTAGAATTCAGAAGACAACTAGATCCGACCTTGTCAGCTCAAGTCACACCACCCCCACCGAATAACACCTAATTTTCACGCCTATTTACAACCACCATCATGTGCTCCCACTAGATGATGAGGAAGCTAGAATGTATCCTTGTAGAACCCCCCCTAATGCGAGGCAACCTGAAAAGAAAAAAATAAATTTTTTAATATATATATATTTTAAATAAAATAAAAAGGAAAAAATAATTATATATATAGTAATAAAAATATATATCTTTAAATATAAATTTCTATATATATAAAAATTATTTATAAAACTTATTATCAAATTTTGCAATTATCTGTGACGTCTAGGAATAAACTCACTTGCCAAGGCCCAAAAAATTTCAAATTCCATTACCAATTATCATGCCATCTCCAGGACCAATTTTCATCAAAAAGTCATGCAAGATCATGGGTAGAGCATGTGTTAGTAGAACTAATCTTGATGGTCTAAAATGACACGTGACATCCATCAAGATGAAGTCAACTCTCACTTCAAAGCAAACTGTATGGAGGAAGAAGTTGATACCTTACCTACTCTATATAAATATATTTCACCCTCACACAGTAAAAGGGATTCAACATTTGATAAACCTAGTCGTAAATTTTATTTTGAACTTTTATTTTTAAAATTTAAATTCATTTTTTAATTTGATTTTTTCATTCAATAATACTGTGTTATTATTTCCCCACGATTTCTTTGAGTATCTCAACTATTTAATGTCGTAGTGATTTTTCTCTCCACGGTCCTGGATTGATATCGTATTATGGGTGGTCAAAGGGGGAATCACATTGATTATATTGAATTTATTTATTTAATTATAAATATATTTCCTATCTAATTCTTGTGTGTCATTGAATGTGGAATGTAGAGGGGGTAATTGTGATTGTATAATCCATTGACATTGTCAGACTATTAAAATAGTTAAACAACAAATTATCCTTCCATTTTGGGCCACAATTCATATGAGGGGAGTTCTGTGTCTTGATAGGAAGAATGGTATGTTATTTTTTCAGGTCTTTGAGTGAGTTTTTTCATAGGATTGAGGATGTTATCACCCATTCACCGAGGATAATACTTTGAATTACTACTCAGTTTAAGGATCCCTTGAGTATTTTAGTGGTTTCATACTAAATAAAAGAGTGGAGGGAGAATAGGCGATTGATATTGAACCTACTAATTGAATTAAGTGACTTACAACAGAATTAAATTATGATAGATCTCACTAGAATTCATCCTTATGTCCATTTTGTCCATTCTTTATGCATTTCATTTCTATTCTATAATCTATTTGCATTCAATAAAAAACATAAAAAATAATATCTTGCTATTTTAAAAAATAAGAAAATAAATTAGGATACGTAAGTGTTAGGACAGTAAAACTCGAAACCCTTTCTCCTTGAGATATGACCCCTGTCAGCCACTAGTCTGAATTAGGTGTATAAAATAGTTTATATCTAACCACTACTAGAAACAACTAAATAATCAAATTGGCACTGTTTCGAAGTAGATTTTTAGTGTTCTCTCTATCTAAAAACATTTCTAATTAAGTGTTTTATTATTTTCCTATATTTTATTGTTTTTATTTGTTTTCAAAATTTATATTTTAAAACTAGGATAAGAATTTCAGTGAGATCATTATTTAATGGATTTTCACCCATATACCCAATACACATTTCCACAAGCATACTAGTAGATAGAATTTCAAATAAAATACCACCAAATTCCTTTGGTAATCACTAATGGGTGGGGGGATGGAAGATACAACATTAATAAAAACATCAGCCATAAAAAAATATTCCCCCCACACCATTAAACTAATACAGAACTTACACTAGAGGAAATTCAAAGTTACTCATCTATGTTGAAGGATTTTCAAGTGAACCAAACACTAGAGTAACATAGACAAATGATTACATAATTAAAAGGCATTCAATATGTAATAGCTAATACCCTCCAAGAACTCATTGAGAAAAGGAATCAACAAGAAGAGAAAAAGTTAGATCCCTTAGTATTTTCTAATGATGAAATTCAGGTGAAGAAGTGATATTTTTTAGATACATAGGATTTTATCTCATTTAACCATGAGAACATTTAACCATATCAAGTATACTAGGAAATGAAACACATAGTTGAAACAACTGAGGGAGTCTTTCTTTGAGACTTTTATTTCCCCAATTTTATTTAATTCTAATTATCTTCTAATTTCTCTATTACTATTAATGAAATAAAAGAATCAAAATAATTGTTACAGGGTGTGGTGGATGATAAAAATAAATAAGTGTATGGGATCTATTATGAAGAGAAGCTTGAATTCCCAAAATTACCACAACCCACACAAAATAAATTTAGAGAGGCAGTGTACCCAGAGATTCATACATATTTTGAAACAAACGAGGGAGTTAAAAATAAACTAAATTTATTAAAATTTACTTTTTTATAAGATGATTTGTCTATTAATCCCCAAAATAGTCATATTTTAGATTAATCCCAAATGATTCCTGTCATGTATAATAAAAATAAAGAACCTAAAAAATCTACCCTTGAAGAAAAATTTGATAAATAAATAGTAAAAGAGAATTTGGAGCTATTGGAAGTTGAAAATGTGACTACACAAAATGATGGAAAAGAGGAGGTAGATGAAGATTAATTTGATAAAATAATTTCATATTATCTTAAAAAATATGAATATGATTCCATAGGATAAGTGGATGTTGAATATGTAGAAATCCCTAGACTTGTGGTGAATACAGTAATCCCTCAAACTCAATATGAAAAAAACTAGAGGGAGGCATAGAAAAATTGGAGGATTTCACAGTGGTACCTCTTAAAGTTATATAAAATATGTTGTTTCATATAATAGGATAAATTTTAATTTGAAATTACCTTATTTTGATCCTTTTCAATTTGAATTACCTATTGAACCTCACTTGTTATAACTCTATGAATCATCATAAGTGAAAGACCCACTAGATGATTATGAATCCACAAAAAGTGTATAAGAATCTGAGGAAACCCCATACACTATATTTCCACACCCATTTTATGAAGTACCTCACACTATTGAGGGGTTGTGCATGCAATACTCTTTCAAATGAAACCTTTATGAAGTGAATAGATCTATATTTGGAAGGAACCTAATGTAGTGGTTCCAATCACAAAAACTACCCCCCTATGGATTGGGGATAATCAAAAGACTGTATAGTTGTGAACAATATAACTATAGCCCCAATTGTGAGGGAAAATCCCAAGAATCTTATCCCCCCTTTCTTTTTTTTTCTATAAACTATATTTTAATAAACGTTTTTTAATGTTTTATTTATTTTCTATAGTTTTCCTTAAGTGAAAAGTACCAAAGAAGATAGATCAAAGATTTCTATAGAGCACCAAGGGAGAGATGAACTCAAACCTATTGAAAAAACATCAGGTTGTTTTAAACCTTTTTCACTATCTACTAACTTCATTTTTTTGTATTATTCTGGAACAAAAACCAGCATTCATAAAAAAGTGTAGGTGTGAAACTCAACCATTTCAGACTATTTCATAATTTATTTTTATTTAATATTTTTGAAGATGAAATTAATTTTTTTACTGTTCTCTATAAGATTTTATTAAATAAATTAAAAAAAGTTTAAAAGGAAATATATTTTTCTATTTGTAAATATTCGAAATACCCTTTTGATGATATAAATTTATTTTTTTAATTAATTAGAAAATAGAAAAAATATATTAATAGTTAAGAATCTATAAATAATTTCTACAGGTATCTAGTTTTTTTAAAATGTTTTGTATATAAAATTCTGTACATTTCTATTTTTTTTATAGTTTTATGATTTTATTTTTCACCCATTTCATGAAAATCATCACTAACCTTACTAGTTAGAAAATTCGTTGATAGAGTTGTGTAATTCAATGGTCATGATGCTGTGAGAATTCAATGATTTCTGAGTGGATTGTCTCTATTTTTTAGAATTTATTTCATTATAACTAATATATAGAATGTGAGTAAAAATATTTTTTTGGAATGAATGTTATAACATTAAGTCAGTAGAATCATAACCTCAATCTAGGGTAACATGAAATATATGAGAAAAAACACCTTAGAGATCCAATTTAACAAATAATGTTATTAGTAATTTGACCATCGAATAAAAATGGAAAATTCAGAACCCACAATGGATCTCTAAGATAAGGGCATTGGATATGTTTCTAGAATTAAATAAATCTATTTCAATAATTTCTTTGCACATTGCATTAAAAAAACATACGGACATGAAAAAAAATTTAAAATCGCCTTGTCAAAATCCAATTCATTTAGGTGCGGGGAATATTAAACCCATATAAAGAGGTGAAATTGACTTATACCACACATATTGATGTTGAATCAATAAACTATAAAATTGAACTTGGAATTTAGGAATATTAAGAAATAGGGATAAATGGATGTTCATTTTGTTATATTTTTATTCAACTTAAATCAATTTTGATCCACTCTTGAACCGAAACATTTGTTAAAATAATGTGAGAGAGAAAATGTGTTCACATTTGACACATCATATTTCCAACATTGGTAGAATCAGTGTTCTATTTCACCTCTAGATGTTAATATTAAATTCAAGATGGATATGTTTTTGAACAAATCATATTCAATGATACTATTTACCAAGAGTGCAATAATTCAAGTTCATGGGTGTGATGTTATCTTAAAATTTCATAATTTTAACATGTTATATGTTAAAAATACCCCTAATTTTACTTGAAATATTTGGTAAAATTCAAGTTTTGTGATCTTTGATAATTTATAAATTAATTGTTTAGTTGATAAAAATACTAGTTTTATTAATATATTGACCTAGTTGAATTAATTTTTCAAGACATTCATAGATTCCAATTAGTTTTTAAAATTTAAAATAGTTATAATTCAATTTGGAAATTAATTTTTAAATGGATAAATATTTAGTATCAATTTTTTCAATCAATTTTTAATTTAAATAAAATCCAAAAATCAGAATTTTTGAATATAAAAAAATGATTTGATATTTTTTTTTGATTTTGAAGAGATTTAAAATTTTATAATTAATTGTTTATATAATGATATTAATTTTTTTTGTTTTAAATTTATTGGGGGGAAATATGTCATTGAATAAAATTATTTCTCTAAAATGTCAGTTGAAAAGAACATAAAAAGGACTTGCATGGTAATCACACTGACCATGTACGACTCATTATACTAACCATGGGACACCTACCTCATCCTGCCTCATAGTCAGTATACTAACTGTGAGAACTTACAACCACCTTTCCACACCCTTCCTTGAGTAGGAAAAGTGACCATGAAGATCTAATAACATCCATTCTACCCCCTCATGCAACATATCCATTTCACAGTCACTATAGTTCCCATGAATTTCATCTTCATCCTTCAATGAGCACTACACATGGTCACCCAACTTATTATGGTCGTTCGACCTGTGAGGACGGAGCACTGCCACCGATTCTACGAATGGACCTGAAAGCTGATCTGACAGAACCAAAGTTCATGGAAGCAACATCGTATGATTGATATTTTCAAATCACCGCACTCACAAGAATTAAGAATACCACCATATTCAACATCCTCTACTTGAGTTGTGTCACCCCTTTAGAAGGGAATCCAAGCCACGTGCCTATTTTCAACCTCCATCACATGCTCCCACTAGAGGAGGTGGAAACGTAACTTTCACAATGGAGAACCCCCCTCATGTGATAAAACTAAAAAAGATAACAAAAAAAGAATAAAACAATCTAATAATAATATATATATAATTTGAATAAAATAAAAAGGTAAAATAAATATTTATATATGTACAATATAAATATATATAAATAAATATATAATAATAACAATAATATATATATTCATACAAATAATTATTTATTTATTAAAATTATTATCAAATTATTATTTTTGTAGTGACGTCTAGGACCAAACCAACTTTCCAAGGCCTAATAAAATCCAAATTTCAATCCAAGTTCTCAAGATTACTCAAGAACCAATTTATAGCACATGAAACTATATCTATGAAGAATATGAATATATTATTCTTCAATTATTATCAAAATAATGTGTGCACAATATTGGGTAGAGGAAGTGTCCATAAAATTAATCTTGATGGTCCGCTAGGACATGTAGCATATGTAAAGATGTAGTGAAATATCACCTGACTCTAAATGTTAGGTGAAAGAAGATTATGCATCACTTACTCTCTAAAAAATATATCAACCACTCTATGTAGAAAAGAATAAACATTGGTTAACCCTATTTGTAAATTTATTTAAACATTTTTAATTCAATGTTTCATTCTATTCTTTGTTCAATCATAATGTGTTGTTCTCCCCCCATCAATTTATTTTTATTTATCCCATTTGTGGCATACTAGTGGTTTTGATCGCTATGATCATGGATATATAACCCATCATGGGTGGTCCAAGGGGAAATCACAGTAATGATCTTGAATTTATGCATTTAAATATCAATAAATTTCCTCTCTGATTCTAGTGTGACAGTGAATGTGTACTATGGAGGGGGAGTTTTCTACTCTACAGACCATTGGAATTTTCTCACACTGATAATTGTTTCACAACAATTTATCTATCCATTTTTGGTTCTCTTCATATTAATGTATTCATGTCATACGATAAGAATAATGGCATGCAATTACTACCAAGTGTGTGAGTGAGTTTTTCCACTTAATTGAGGAATGTTTTTACCTATTGACCTAGGATAATACATGGAATGTACAAGGATATCTTGATAAGATTATTGGTTTCATACCAAAGAAAATAGTGTATAGTGAATAGGTGTATGATATTAAACCTACTCATTTAATTTTATGATTTTAAAAAAATTAAATTATGGTAGATCTCACTAGAATTCATCCTTTTATCCATTTGTATTCATTCATTGATCATTTTTATTTATATTATATTTCTTGTTTCCATTCAATAGAAAACCAAAAAAATAACATTTTTCTATTTTAAACAATAATAAAACAAAATAGACACATAAGTGCTAAGATAGCAAGACTCCCATCCCTTTCTTCTTGAGAGATGACCCTAGTCAGCCACTAAGCTACATTAAAAGTATAATAGAAATTCTGTTTGACCACAATCCATGATAACCCTATGATCATTAATCAATTAATTCATTGGTGAATATGCTATCAAAAAATAGGATATGACCCCCCCTTCTCGACTATGTCCTGGGTTTGATGGGAGAATTCCCCTTTGAGATAATATTGACTCATATCTCGCATTCATGGAATACTCAGGTCAATACCTTATTAAATGTGGAAATGGATTCTTATATATATATATAGATAAGGATGAAATAATAATAAATATTACACACCTCATACTAGTGTTTCCATTCATTCATAATATTATTGAAGACATTGATAAGGTTAATTTTATTCCGAAAATATAAGATCCTATTAATTGTTAGATGACACCCATACTGAACTAATTGTAAAGTGGGACTGTTCTATCAGAGATATCTAGGATAAAGATCAACTTATGGTGGGTATACAACTTCATAGTTTTTTATATCATTAATCATCATAATATCCTCTATAAATGGGGATTTCATGGATTCCTCATTATATATATTGACGAGAAGGAAAATATTTTCATAATAAAATAATTCATTATAGGAATGTTCAGCTCCCTTCAATTGAGAACCAAGATTTCTCACCAAATTAATAGGATTGGGTATTTTTAGCCTTCAATGATACAGGATTTCATGGAATTCACAAAAAATGTGTCATTCCTATTATGTATATTCCAACATCATCCATCAACCCCATGAATTATTGCACACTAAAAAATACTCTTGGACATTTTCAATATAAGGAATGAATGTTATGGGTCTATACCCTCTTGATACAACTAATAATTTTAAGTATATGCTCACCACTACTGACTTCCTTTTCAAATTGTTTGAGGAAATACCACTCAGATAAGTCTAGATAAAGCATATCATCAATTTGTTTTGGAATCCTAACATCATTATTAGATATGGTATCCTTCAATAAAATATTAATGGAAAATGGTACTAAATTCTATTCTTATGAATTGAAAAGGATGTACCAATATAATAACAATGAATACAACCATTCATCTCCCTATCATGTAATGAAAAAATGGATAGGCTTTCAATAAGTCCCTATCAAACATTCTATATTTTTTTCAAGATAAGTACCAGAAAAGTTTTCCAGAAAATATTTTATGTGCCTTGTAGGCTTATTGTACTACAAATTTTACTACCAGGAAATAATCCCCATATTCCCTGGTAAATGGAATAGAAGTACTTCTACCCATCAAGGTATAATTTACATTACCTCACATTTCCATTTTTAATCAATTATCTTTAGATGATAAATCTCAGAAATAGTTTGATGAATTGGAGATGCTCAATGAGAATAGACTATATACATCGCACCATTGAGTGTTTTATCAATACCAAATAGCATGACCGTAAAATATGTGTATTTTACTTCATTAATTCCTCCAAGTAGAACTGGTTTTGGTTCTCAGGCCTCCAATGATACCTGTGAAGAAACCTCTTGTTCTTGAAAAAAAATGGGAAAGTCCTTTTTTCATCCACTAGGTTAACTCCAATGGTGTATATAAATTGATTACTATAGATGCTGAGCATAGTATATCCCCCAAACAAGGCAAGGTTTCTCAATAATTATTTAATGTGATCAATAGAAAATCATCCTTACTTCATGATGTTAAATTGCATAGATTGGTCCTTATTCAATCATCTTAAATAAAACAACCCATACTGTCGAAGTCATGATATGTTAAAATGTATGACAATTTCTTCAACACATGATGTTAAAATGTTGTATTACCCTATGAACCATGCATAATATTCTCAAGGAGACAATATTGGGAAGGAATTTGTGTTGCACATTGTATTAATCATATGAGATGATTCCCTAAACACCCAGGTAGCTTCAATGCATAAATCTTACATGATATTTTGTTGGCACTCCTTCTATGACACAAGTGTCCTAACCACATGATGTAAAATTGTATGGAGTTACCCTATGTAAAATACCATAAAATTTACATGTCTTGTCCTAGTCTCCCAACATTAAAACTATTGGAAAATGGATTTAAGAATGGATAAATATAAGAACTAGGGGTGTATTTATTCCAATTTCCACATGATACAAAGTGACACAATGATCCTATATCCTCACCCATCAAGAATAAAAAATATTTATTCCCAACATATAAGTTATATCAGTGTGGGTAATATTTTTCCATAACTATGTACTACTTGATTTAATTCCACAAAATATATGTAGTGACACATAGACCTTTTATCTCAGTCCCAAACAAATTTTCTAAACCTAGGTATGATTTTCTTCATAGTGTTTGGCCCCATGTCAGTCATTCATGTGAGATTCCTCTTTACTAGATGATGAAGCTAATACATACCCACAAATGGTCTTAAATTCAATAAATTAAAAGGAAAACCAAACATACTAATTTTATGATGTTAAAATACATTTTTTACATCCCTTTTTTACATCATTTATGATAACACATTGTTATGGCCATCACATGAGAGGGCCACCATTCCTAATGTCGATATCCTATTTCATCACTTTTGGTGTTGGTATCTAACCACACCTATGTCTTAAACTATGTATGGATTTATTCATATTTAAATGGGACATTTAGAAAGACCTGAATTCTATATCATATTCCCGTCCGAAAGATAAAACAGAAATTCCCCACTCTCATGTGTGTGATCCAGATCTACTTGGGAGAGTTAATCGTGATTTTTTCCTTACATCCATAAAATTGTTTGGTCAATCACTACCACAAAACTGGGCATTCCCGGTGCCACCCTTTATCAACGCTAATGAAAAAGAGCTGATAAAATTACCCCTTTATCAGTGCTTTTTTTAGCACTGATAAAGGTACCCCATTTAACAGCGCTTTCTTTAGCACTATTAAAGGGTACCACTTTATTAGTGCTTTTTTAGTAGCACTGATAAAGGGGGGTCTTCATCAGCGTTTTTTTAAAAGTGTTGATAATGGGTCTCATTCCAAAAAAAAATTCATTAAAAATATATATTAATATTTACATATATTGATATAGTTATATTTATATAAATATAATATATATTTTTTAAATATAATTTTAAATATATTTTAGATAAGTGTAAATATACAGTTACACTTAATATATATGATATTTAGTGAAAATGGCTTATAAAAAAATTTAAAAAATATTTTTAATTAATAATTTTCTAATTATTATGGACTAATAGTCATTTAATATCAATTTTAAGACTATTAAAAAATTACAAAAAAAGATCCAAAATATGTTGAAAACGTAACTCGAACTTCAAAGGTCCATAAATTTTGATCCGGGTGTCCGTTTGAGCTCTACCACATATCAAATTGAAGCCTGCGACGAGTTCTACGTCTTTATGATCCGGGGAGACTGGGGTCAAGTTTTTTTAGAGGTGAAGAAGGCCTCAAAAACTGAGTTTTTAGTCGGTGTAACCCGATTTTTTTAACATTTTGTGAATTTTCAGCCTCCTTTAAGGGGGTTTTATTGGATTTTTTTGGTGGGGACTGAATTCATTCCAAGGTATTACATTCATATTGATATTATGTCTTTAAACGTTTTTCTTTTTTTATAATGCAATGCTATTTATAATCAAATATATAACAATATCTATATATTTTTTATATATTCACACATAAAAATTTAATTATAAATATAAATAATAAAATGTATTTACATATAAAATATATTAGATGTATATAAATAATAACTAATTTAAATTGTATTTAAAATACCAATATATCAATATTTATAAACCTATATATTAATCTAACTATATATGTACCTATATAATGTGTGTGTGTCTAATTGTGTGTCTATATATTAACAAACTGATATTATATATATATATATATCTATATTCTAAAATATGTATATGATTATATATATATATATATAAATATGTATAATTATACTTATAGAAAGACACACACACACATATATATTTGTGTGTGTGTGTGTGTTGTAAATATGTATTTATTTATACACACACAAAACAAAACATATTTTATTATTCTATTGAAAACTAATCTTATAAATATATATTAATATACGAATAAATATATGGATAAAAAATATAACAAAAAATATATAAATAAATACATATAACTTAATATTAATATACGAATAAATATATAAATATATACATATATACATATATAAATTTAACTAACTGTATATATATATATTAATATACAAATAAATATATAAATATAACTATATATATATATATTAATACAACTATATAAATTTATATTAATACATGAATAAATATAACTATACATATATATATATATATATAAATAGATATATCACTATTTGGAAAACAAATCAAATTAGAGGAGTGGTAAAGGCTTAGCGTGCATGGGGGGAGGTCTTGAGTTCAAAACTGGGTAGAGGCAGGTAGGGGCACACGCATGGGTGAATTTGGGGGGGGGGGGGATGTAGCGCTGTTAATGGGGCGCTACAAATCGCTGATAAAACGCGGGGTGTCATGGTTGGGGATTGCGGGGGAGTGGGTCGGGCGTGGGGAACTGATAAATAGGGGGGGGAAGCGCTATTAAAAGCCCCCTTGGATTTACAGATATTTTTTCTTTAAATTTTTGAAGTTTTATCGGCACTAAAAAAAACACTGATAAAAGGGGCCTTTTATCAGCGCTAAAAAAAGCGCTGATAAAAGGGTTCTTTATCAGCGCTTTTTTTAGCGATGATAAAAGGCCCCTTTTAGCAGCAGTCTTTTTTAGTGCTGATAAAAGAGGCATTTATCAGCGCTTTTTGGAGAAGTGATAAAGGGGACCCCCCTTTATCTTCGCTGAAATTAATAGTGCTTTTTAGCACTGTTAAAGGCATTTTTTAGCGCTGTTAAAAGCTGTATTTGTAGTAGTGAATGTTTCATGATCATAAAACTTATCCACCCATTTTACTGAGTAGTAAGACATTAAATTGAGCGTACATATTTTTCTGGTGTTTTAAATTAATATTGGGACTCTATATTCACAACATGTTTTCCTATTTAAATTTCTCTATATAATGCATCACCAATAAATTTTTGAAAAATTTGCATGAACTAAAATTCCAGTTCCCTTTATTATTGGATGTATGATGTTAAAATATAGGGAAAAATACCCAATTCAATACTTTAAACTACTTGGTTCATGTCCCTATCACATGACATAAAACTATGCATTGTTGATTCCCTATCCAAAGGGGACCACCATTTTCAGTGTTGGTATCCTCCCAAACATATTACTTAGAGCTAAATATGACTAGATTCTCATTCCAATGATATTTTTAATTATTCCTAGATCTAAAGTAATAGTCCCAGCAAAAATATAAAAAAATGTTATCTCTTCTCCGGTATGTGAACTTATTCCATATAGAATATTCCAACACAAGTTCCACCATTCTTAAGATCACGAAAATTGTTTCATTACTTATACATGATAGAGATCAATAAAATTGCAATTCCACACATTATTGGTCAATAACAGTCTAAATTATCATTTCATTCTCCAGAACCTTGCTCTTTCATGTCACACTCCATGTTTTTGGAAATTTGGATCATCATAAGCTTCCCAAGATAACACTGAAAATGTATTCCACTTTGAAAGACATGTTTTTTTACTATGAATAATGTAATGCCACCTCCCTCCAAAGTTACCCCTATGAGGATAGAAATGAATAAATATAGATAATGACCCCAAATTCCCACCTCTATTAAGCCCCGATTTGGTGACTAGCACCAAGGGTGTACAAATCTCACAATATTGGAGACATTACTCTTTATAAGGAAATAAGATCAGGAGAAAGGATGTATCAACCAAAACCATCCCAATAACTTATAAATAAGAAAAAAAACCATCCCACAATGCATGTGTAAATATATCTTAAACAAATAAAATTATCATATGAATGTTCCCAAAATAAAATAGAGTAGTGACACAAAAAGTTTCCCAATGTTTGAGCAAGTAACCTCGATCACGGTCTATAAAATCCTTCGGGAAATCTGAAAAGCAATTTTATATGTATAGGTTCAGCGTAAAAGTATACTCATTAGTAAAACCAATGTATCTCATGCACAAGTGGAAGGGGAATACTAATGCACTAGTGAGAAAATAGTAGAACCAAACAAAACCTAATAGGTAGAATAACCATATCCCCAAAGTCACTAAGGCATGCTCACAAAACAATACATGACAAGTAATATAAATTAATATTAATCACATTGATGAAAGGGTACCCCTCACCACTTTCCCACTAATTAGCCACTCTCACACCCAAATGGTAGTCATCAAGGTGCTCTAATATATTCTGAATATACCATATATTATCCCTCCCACACACACCAGGGCCTCAAAAAACATCACATCACATCCTGAAGGCACCTAGGCCACCACATCAAAACTCATGCCAAAGACACATGGGATATCATATCGCAACTCATACCAAAGACACATGGGGTTCCACATCACAACTTATCCTAAAGATTCTTGGGATGCCACATCTTACCACATCCTACCCAAAGAAGCTTGATCTTTCATCGCCTGGAAGAGGGAGCTTGGAAGAGGGGGTGGCCATCTATCCATCCTCCCACCAAGATGGTTGGGAAAGACACCCCAACGTGATTTTGTGGGTCTTTGGCACATAGTACTCAACATGGGTGGGGTGCGTATAGAAATCACAAGGAAAATACAAGTATATATAGTATCTAACACTGAAGCCCAACCTATGCGTTCTAAAAAAACAACCAAATGACAACACCGTCACCTTTGCTGCCACCTCTAAATGCATTTATTAGTATCAGTAATAGTAATTTCTAAAGGTGAAGTGCCCTGATATTCTAATACAACTTCTCATTTCCTCTACATTTAACACCCATTCGTTTAATTATTTAGCATCAACCACCATTAATCACAAAACCCATAATTAAATTATTCATTAAAAATTCTCATCAAATTAACCAAACCAACCAATTTCATTAAAAAATTATTAAACAATTATTTATTCCATCACTACTCAGGAATCTAGCACAACACAACCGCATTCCACAAATTGATCAACACATCGTCACGTTGCTACCCCAAAAGCGTGGAAAAACAAACTATAAAACCCACATACCTCATCCACACATTATCATCCCTCAACCATGGAAGCATAACAATATATCTCCCAACACATCATTGCAACAACACATAATCACCCCAAAATCATGACTACACATCACATCATGATCAATTTTTATAGTTTTACAAAGGGGATTTTATCACATTGTAATTTATTTTTAGGTGATTTATAACACACACCAAAACCTAGGGAAAACATTTCATTAGAAAAGTATAAGTAATTATCCAATTTCCATTTAAGGTGATATGACAAAAATCGCAACCAAAGAAGAAAACATTGAAGATATATCCCACGCAAATGAAGTCCCAAACCACCATAGTTTTTAGTGGGGTATCATGCTTGTACAATTCACAATATAAAAAATAATATCAAATCTGTAAACAAATTTGAATCATAACCCATTTACCCTATTAAAACTCAATATAACCAATTCATTATCTTTAATTAATCCTAAAAAACCAAATCCATAGGTAAAAAAAAAGAAATCCCCTCCCGCATGATACACAATAATGATAAATGGGGGAAATCCTACTTCAATAAGCATTTTGAACTCGTTGTACACCTTAGAGTGAATAAGAATTCAAAGAAAACACAATCTCACCACAATAAAACACATAAAAACCTATACCGCACCAAAATACCATAAAATGAAACTCAATACACACCAAAAAAACCACCACAATGAATCCCCATAAGAATAATGGAAGAAAAAGAATGATAAAGAGAGGAGAAATCACCATAGATCAAAGACAGAAAGTTGGGAATCAATACCCATCAAAAGGAATCTCAAATTCTTGAGGAAGGAATTGTTGGATCATCTAGAACAAGAGAGGGATGTGTTGTAATAGGGTTTGAGATGTAACCTGAGTGGATGAAACCATTAAAAAAGTATAGAATTGGGGAATTACACGACGTGTAAGCCTCTTTCAGGTTGTGTAATCTCATGATTTTTGCATTAAAAATGCATAACCTTTTATTATTTAACCCCGTAAACCTACATGATGTGAACTATACATATATAATCTTTGAAAACAACTTTCATGTTGTCTAATACACTTTCATGACATGTATTTCCTATCACAGTTTTTTTTCACCTCCATCTTCTATTGAAAACTCTCAAAACTACCCCCGAACACCTAAAATGCTAAAATCTAGAAATGTAACGGACTGGGGAAGGAACATACCCTTACATTAGATACCTCTCAAATGATTCTCTCCCTTGAGAATCCAAAACCACCACCATATGAAAAGGTGTGACAGCAAAAACCCTATGAGAAACCTTTCAATGATCTTTTCATACCTTAACTGTTCCCCCCAACCAAACATACCAAAAAAAAGACCAAAAAAATATCACACAACCTCATCAAAATGAAACCAAAACTAAAAACCATCTCCTCTCACACAACCAAATTGTCACATCACCACTACAAAACTCTCTCATACTCCAAACAACCTAAACCGAATAACAATACATCCAATGAAACACACCTTCCAGAACAAATGAATTCAATAATTTCATATTCCATTTAAACATACTATCCACTCTAGGTGGCACTGGCTCACCCACATAGGTTTAATCGCATAACAGTTAATGTGTCTCAATTTGTAATATGGTCCTCTTCTTTTCATATATCATGAATTCATAACACATCAAAAACCAAGTAAAAAAGTTCATCTTCTCAACAAAGGGATTGAAAAATCACATCACAATGAAAAATAGAACAAAGAAAAACTCAAAATAACTTTGGGTACTGGGAACACATATTCTATCTCACTCCCAAGTAATCTTCTCAAGGGCACCATCCCTCCATAATACATGAAACTTGTAAAGGTTACATCCTTGAAGCACCTTCTCTTGATGGCCTTGGATATCCACTGGATGATCCATGAATGTTTATTCATCCTTAACATCCAACTCCCCCCATTCAAGGAAATGGGATTCATTGTGAAGATACCAACGAAGCTTAATTATGTGGAATTCATCATGGATCCTTTCCAACAATGGTTGAAATTAAAAATGGTACGCTACTTATTGAACTCACCTAAACACCTGAAAGATCCCAAAAACCTAGGAGAAATATTACTCCCTCTTCCAAACTACCACTGCCCATGTTGAGGTGAATCATTCATGAATAATTGGTCTCCATCCTCAAACTCCATGTGCCTCTTCTTATGATTGACATAAGAATTATGTCAGTCCTACACTAGTTTCATCCTCTCACGAATAAGATGAACATTCTCTATCATACTCTACACCACATCGAGACCAAGAAAAGTTGTATCCATGACCTCCATCTAGCACAATAGAGAACAAAATGGTCTCCCGTACACAGTCTCTAATAGATCCATTCCAATGGAAGAGTGATATCTAATATTATAATAAAACAACACCAAGGTTATGTGTCATTACCAAGATCTACCAAAGTCCAAGAGGCATGACCCCAACATATCCTCTAATTGATGGATAGTATATTCCATATCCCCATCCATATATGGGTGGAAAGAAGTGCTGAGGTGTAACATTGTGCCCAAAGAATGCTACAATCCCTTATAGACCTGTGAGGTAAAACATGTTTGGGGATCCATGAATATGGACCTAAAAACTTCATGAAACTGTACTAAATCATCCACATACCTATTATACAAGGAATCCACTATTCCTGACATTCTGATAGCTAAAAACTAGGCTGATTTCATCAAATAATCCACTGTCACCCAGATAAAATCACAACCTCTTGGATCTCTACGTAACCCTATGAAGAAATCCATAGAGATTTCATCCCATTTACACTTGGGGGCATCTGAGTGTTGCAAGAAACTAACAGGAACATGATGCTCTACCTTTACCTGCTAGAAAATGAAGCACATTTCCAAAATCTTCACCACTGCCCAATTCATACCCGGCCACCAAAATAGCATTCTCAATCCACATTAAATCTTAGAATTTTTTTTGGTGTACCACCAAAGGTGAGTTATGAAACTCAAGAATAACTCCATTTTACATTGATACCAGAAAAAAACATTCCATGAAACATCATCTGGTTCTAACCATCCTCTGACCATCCCTCCAGAGCATCACCATGGGAAACACAAATGTACCTCACCTCTGCCGCTGATTCTCCCCATTGAGACTCCTCCACTAGATACATTAGAGAATATTGCACCATCATATGAAAGAAATATCCTCTTCCACCAAACACCCTATCATCTATGTGAAAGGGCTATCAACTCCTCAAATTCTCTCCAAGAATCCAAAGACTCCCGAACAACACCCTTCAAAAACTTCCTTCTCAATTAATCAGCCCTGACATTTCCCTTTCCTAATGTGTAGGAGATCAAAAAATCATAATCTTGAAGGAAATCCTTCCACATCCACTGCCATAAGTTTTTATCACACTGAGAAAATATATACCTCAATCCCTTATTTTTTTTGAAGAAAACAAAGAACTCCCCAAATAGGTAATGCCACAAAAACATCAGCATGAACACAAATGCTACGTAATCTTGGTTGTGGGTGGTGTAGTTATATTCATGGGGATTTAACTTCCAAGACCCATAAGATATCACTTCTCACTACTACATCAACATGTATCCCAATTCTAGATGATAAGAATCAAAAAACACCTCCAATAACACACCCTCCTCCATCAGTTCAAGAATTGTAGTACTAACTAACTTCCCCTATAGGTAACCGAAAAATCCCTGTCACTGAACACTCCACCCAACATCATGGTCTTTCCTAGTAAAAACTATCAATAAGGATTAAACTTGAGAGAAATATGGTACAAAACTCTGATAATATCCTACAAGACCAAGGGAACAATGAAACTCTACCACATTCTTAGATGCTACCCAAGAAAAAAAATACTTAATCCTTAAACTGATCAACTTCCACACCTTTATGTGACATGACATTCCCAAGGAAATTCACCTCTCTCATCAAGAACATACACTTTGAAAACCTTCCATAGAGCTGGTGGCATAAAAGAACATGAAAGACAGTTTTGAGATGATTGTCATGCTCCCCCTCTAACTTTGATTAGATCAAGATATCATCAATGAATACAACAATGAACCAGTCATGGAACTCAGGGAACACAAATTTAAGAATACCCTTGAACACAACTGGTGTTTTCATAACACTGAATGGAAGGACCACAAACTTGAAGTTCCCATAACTTCCATTTAAGGTAGTCTTCGGGGTATATACTTCTTTACACTCAACTAGTGATATCCATACCACAGATCGATGTTGTAAAATCAACTCACCCCTCTCATCTAGTTGAAAGGTATTCTATACTTAGAATGGGGTAACTGTTCTTGATAGTCACTTGATTCAACCTATGTTAATCTATACACAGTCTCATACTACCATCTACATTCTTGACAAAAAAACATTTGAGCACCACCCGAAGACACACTGGGAAAGATAAAACCCTTCTACATCAGATCATCTATCTAAATCCTCAACTCCTAAAACTCATTGGGTGTCATCAAATAAGGATCCATAAAAATCATAGAAGAACTAGGATTCAAGTCTATCATAAACTCAATGTCACATTATGGGGGTAGCATTACAACCTGCTTAGGGAAAACATATTTTTACTACCTAACAACCTGGGGAACCTCTACCATCTTAATGTCCACTAATTCCACTAAAAACATATCCAACAAGGAGAGAAGGGTCTCTACAAAACAAATTCCCACCTGACAACTCCTATCACCAACAAAAACCACATGATGGATATACACAACTTAAAAAACAACTCTATTCTTGAAGAATTTGATAATAGAACTTACAAAATATAACCATTTTATGTCTTGGATAACATCGTATGGATTCATCAATAGAAAGAAAATATCCCCATGGGGCTAATACGATCACAATATCATTCTACACCCCTATCAAGCATCAAACAAACTGGTCTAGCCTCCAACTGGAGTACTCAACACTATGGGTATGCAAAACCTCTCTACATCTCATTCTAGAGCATAGTCTAGAGCGGGTGAAACAATGGAGTGTCAAACTCATGAATCAAACAAGGAACAAGCGAGAGTAAAAAATAATCTGATCATACCTATTATGATTGTTGGCCCCTCGGGAATTGTTGGCTCCACTATGTGCAATTGACCACTCCCATTTCCTATACCTCTCTGTAATGACTCCCTCCCTCCAATGATACTTCTCATGGGATGGAAATGAAAAAAGTGAGAAAATTACACTTGAGTGCTACCCCCAGTAGGCCCCAGGTTGGTGACTATCACCAAGGGTGTAAAAATCTCACAATATAGGAGTAATTACCTTTTATAAAGAAAAAAGATTGGGAGATAATATGTATCAATGAAAAAAAAAATCCAAGAAATATATATATGTTATACCAACAGCATCCCACAATGCATGTGTAAATAGAATTGATACAAATAAAATTATCGAAATAATGCACCCAAAACAAAACTAGAGGAGAAATACACTAACTATCCCAAGGTTCAATATAGTATCATCCAGCCAGGTCCATGCAATACTCATAGAAACCAATGATTAATTTTATATATGTTGTGTGAGAATATATTTATAGCTAGAAGGTTCAGGAAACAGGCAAAAACCTGCTCCAATTAAAATTAATAAAAAATAAGTAAACAATACAAAACAGCTCAGGAACAAGAGGCTTTGCAAAGCCTTGAGTACAGAACCCCATTCCTATCATTGCTACTCAAATATTCATAATAGAAAGGCAATACAAACGACCAGCTAGAACTGACCTCCACAATGGACCTTTTAGAAAGAGCATCAGCGACCTGGTTGGCTTCACGATATGCATGAGAGAAATCAAGGCGTAAGCTGTCGGCAAGCCTCAGGAAGGAGATCCATTCAGGCATCATCCTCCAAGGAACATTTCGAGACCTATCCTTCAATATCTGCACAGCAAGAGACGAATCCGACTCCAACCATAGTCTATGTCAACCATAACGAACTGCATACCTGATAGCTTTGATAATTGCCCATAGCTCAGCTTCAATAGCATGCACATAACCAATATAATGGAAAAAACAACCTTTCACAAAGCCTCGATGAGTTCTGAACACTCCACCACATCCAGCAGGACCCGGCGCACCATCATCCACCCCATCAACATTCACTTTCAGCCACTCTGGAATTGGTGGAATCCACCTAATATATTTGACCATTCTAGGCTTTCGTTCCCTGCCACTAACACCAAGGGATCTCAAGATGACAAAGTCAAAAATGTTATTATGCATAGACCCAGTTTGGATCCTGGAAGCAACTACAATACTTCGGTGTATATGCAGAACACCATCCCGGAATGATGGATTTCCATTGGTAAAGACAATAGAATTCTGAGATTTCCATATGTAGGAAAAAACTGAAGTGATATCAGTAGTAAACAAGGAATGCAGTTGATCACTGAACTCAATTCTCAAGGGCGAGCTCAGCACCGATTCAAGAGAAAATCAATCAAGACAGCAGTGAAAAATTGATGCCACATAATTCCATAAATGTGCAGAAAAAGTGCAGTGTAGGAACAGGTGCGGAAGGGACTCATCACCACTAAAATAGAGGTAACATACCGAGGCCAGGTTGAGTCCAGCATGCTGCAGCACACACTGAATTGGCATTCTGTTCTTCCAGATCCTCCATATCAACATAGCATCACTGGGAGAGATGCATGGTTGATGAAAACCTGCCAGCCAAGAAGGAATTGCAGAGAGAGTGCCACACTGCATACTGTAATAATCTCTGCTGGAAAATTCACCACAAAGGGTAGGTTTCCAGATCAATGTATCACTATCAACATAGACATAATTGACAATTTCCATTCGCAGATTGTTTGGAATAAGCTCATGATCAATCAGATTTTCCTGCAGATCAGAAATGGAGAGATTTCCGAGGGAGGGGGGAATATTAACATGATCTTTCAAAGGAGAGGACAACCATGGTGTATTCCAGCAGTTCAGCTGAGAGTCAGAAGAGACCAACCAAGTTTACTGAGACATAATAGATGAAAAATCACTCTTAATTGAAGGCCAAACAGAAGATTTAAGAAATCTACACCTACTATTTTGCAGTTTGTCCACAAACCTTCTAACCAAAAAATCAAGAGAAAAACCAGGCTTAGAGAGAAGCCTCCAAGTGAAATTCTAAAGCAGCACGTTATTGAATATTCTAGCATCCTTGATCCCCATCCCTCCCATTTTTAGTGGCTTTATACACTCCTTCCATGCAATAGTAACAAGCTTCCTCTGATGAATAGATCCAGTCCAAATGAAATTCCGAATCTTTCTAGTCAATTCCTTAAGAAGAAGAGCCGGCTATCTATACACAGAAAAAGAGTAGACAAACATAGATGTAATAATATAATTGACAAGGAAAACTCTACCAGCCTGAGACATTGTCTTCCCTTTCCAACTTGCTAATTTATTGGTAATTTTTAACGCAATGTCCTCTAAATGGGAACGTCTCACCCTTCCCCAAAATAAGGGAACCCCAAGATAATTAAAGGGTAGTGTGCCTCTTCTGACACCAAGCCTACAAGAAACCCTATTTTGTTTCGAAATTCTAATGCCTTCCCCAAAGACAACAAAGGATTTATTCCAGCTGATCACCTGACCTGAAACCTCTTAATAATGTGAGAAGATACTTTTGATGCACAAAATTGTCTTGCTATCAGCCTTACAAAACAGAAGTATTTCATCGTCATAGAATAAATGAGATGGGGCATATAGATTCCTACTTGCCCTCATTATTTGATAAATACCCGTGTTGACAAGGTCATGAAGACAAATAATCAGGTAATCCTCTTCCATGGAAAACAAAAGACCAGATAAAGGATCCCCTTGACTGACCCCTCTTGTGCATCGAAAGAAGCCCCTTGGGGAGCCATTAATAAGGATGGATAGTCGAGAACTTTTCAAAATGGCATGAACCAAAATAATGAACTTCTCTGAGAATACATGCATCTTAGGAATTGAAAAAATATAGTCCCACCTTATAGTGTCGAAGGACTTTGAAATATCAATCTTCACGGCCATGTTACCATGTGGAACTTTGTTTCTCATGATGTTAATTCATTCTGAAGCAGTGAAGAGACAATTCTGAATCCTTCTTTCAGGTATAAAGCCAAAATGATTATCAGAGACAATAATTTTAGCAACATCACCTAATCGGGTAGCCATCATTTAGCTGATGACTTTTGGAATCGTGTTCCCAATGGCAACAGGCCTGAAATCTTTAATGTCCAAGGCATTATCCTTTTTAGGGATTACTGCAATAAAGTTAGAATTCATCCCAAATGGCATATATGAGTGATGAAAGAATTCCTTGACAGCACTAATAACTTCCATGTAAATAATGTCCCAGTAGAACATAAAGAACTTGTTTCTGAAGCCATCAGGGCCAGAAGTACTGTCCAGATTTAGAGAGAAAAGGACATGATGAATTTCTTTTTGGGAAGGATTCTCAATAAGATTTCTATTCTGATTATCATCAACACTGGTTTCATCACATCTAATAACCTTATCAAGGTTGTTCACACCAGAGCCAGAGTATAAATTTTCAAAATAGGAAGTCGCACCATTGACAATGTCATTTTCAGAAGTCAGCATATTACCATCAATCTTTAAGGCCCTGAGATTTTTTATAGCCTTTTTCTCCTTGTGCATACAATGAAAGAATTTTGAATTTCTATCCCCATCCTTGAGCCACTTAACATTGAGCTGATTTCGGTCAAGATTCTCCTTAGGGGACAAGAGACTATCAAGCATTGAAGCAGCTTCCACCTCATCTTGTGATGGACTTTCCTGCTGCATGTTCCTCTTTTGACATCTCAACAAATGAGACTCATCTTCTTTAATATCATTAACGATGTTGGAGAAGGTCAATTTACTCCACTCTTTAAGTCTGGATTTCACAATTTTCAGCTTAGCATTCAGAATGAACAAATAACTACCTATGACATCTATTTTCCAAGCCTCTGAGATTATTTCTCTACATCCAGGCACAACCAGCCAAGCATTATTGAACTTTAAGGGTAAGGGTGTAGACCTTAGACAACTAAAACATATATAGACCAGAATGGGATTATGATCCGAATGAATCCTGGGAAGAGTCACCCCAGAGACTTCCATCATGTCACTGCTATCATCCATCTTAATTAGACATCTGTCCAACTTACTTGCCTGCCTACCATTCAGAGTATACCGGCTCTAGGTAAAATCCACACCTGAGATTGGGACTTCAATAATCCTACAATGATCAATACAGGCAGAGAAATCTCTAGTTGAAATTCTGCAAAAGTTGCTCCCTGTTTTTTCCTCTGGCCTCAAAATGGTTTTGAAATCTACAATCAGAATCCATCGTGCAGACATGCTATCAGAGATAGCAGTAAGGGATTCCCATAAAGTTCTCCTTCTAATATACTGATTGAAATCATACACAAAGGTCACACAAAATCTATTCTCCTGAAAGCAACAAGATACAGTAATCGACTGTTGATCAATCTGAACAGAATCAAAGATAACACTATTGTGTTTTAGAACCCATAAAGTTTCATTCCCATTCACATGCTGATTCGCTGAAACAAGTGAGTAACCTATATTACTCCACTTAAAAGCCATCCATCTTTGAAAATTCATTCTTGGCTCAGAAATTCCTATTAACATAGGTTTTCTGGTCATAATCATATGCTTCAGGGTTCTGACCGTGGGAGGATTCCCAAGACCCTGGCAGTTCCAGAAAATAATCCTCATTGATTAGAAGACCTCTGTCTAGTGCAGGGTCCAGCATAGCTTGATGCTAAGAATTCCTTAGGGTCTGACTTATTCCCATCTACTGTACCATTAGAGTCATCTCCAACTCCAGCCTCATCATCAGAGAGAGAGGTAAACCTGTTTTCTGAATCAATAGGCATTGTAAAAGATGCCAGTAATTTCCTTCTTGCAGCTTTAGAAGAAGGTACTTGTGCGAAATTTTCTTCAAGATCCACAGTGGGTTGTTCCATTAGACTTCAACCCACAGGGGAGTCATGAATCACTAAGTCAGTTACAGACTGAGCACCAGGGCCCTCATCTGCAGAAGGACAGTCCTTCATTTCTTGTGTTCGTTTACCAGCAGAATCATGTTCAATGACCACCTGACCAGCAGGCACATCACCGCCATGCTGAGGGTCCAGACTTTGACTCATTTCATTGGAAATCTGAGCACCAGATCCCTCATTCGCAGATGGACAGCCCTTCCCTGCTCGTGTTCGAATACCAGCAGAGACATGATCAATAACCACCTAACCAGCAGGCACATCACCCTCATGCTGAGGGTCCAGACTTTTACTCATTTCATTGGCAGTGTGAACATCAGCCAATGTGGTCACCTCATGTACAGAATTCACCACCTTTACAATGGCCTCCTCCTGTGGTGGGTTCTCAAGACTACGATTCCTTTCTTCATCAGATGGTGCAAAATCAACATTGGGTCTCTGAGTATCAACCTTATCCATCACTTCCTGTCCATTGGTATTGACATTATCGAGATTAAATTGACCCTGATTAGCTGTCCTTCTTCGACAAATCCCAGCATCATGCCCTCGATAATTACAGGAGGAACAAATCTTATTCCTGTTATATTCCGAAATTGAATGCCCAAAGATTTGACAATTTAGGCAGAATTTTGGCTTTCTCTCATAGCCAATTTCAATATTGATGCTATCATCCCTAGTAGTAAAGACAACCTCTTCCACTAAGGTAGATGACATGTCAACCTCCACTAAAATCCTAGCAAAGTGCCCAAAGTTAGGGTTTTATGTCTGTTTATCAAGTCTAATAGGGTTACCAACAGAGGAAGCAATATCCCACAGAATTTGTGGATGCCAATAAAGCCAGCTTAACTTATGGATACGAATCCATACCTGAGAAAAGGTGTTTTTAACCAAGCTGGGATCAAAGTTGTGATCCCACTCATGAACTCGAAGAAATCCAGGATGCAGTGGAACAGAGCCCAAGCTCTAAGCGCGCCTTTTACATTCATCAGATGGAAAGACCACATGATAAAAGCCTCTACCCATGGTTGTCATATTCCAGTCACTGAAGCCCCAAATCTCAGCCAACCTACTTGAGAGGTCATGAAATTTCCAAGGCCGGACCCCTTTTGGAACCACAACCCGAGCAATAATAGAAAATTTGCACAATTTTACCCTTTCTTCAACAGCGGCTTGATTAGATGATACATGTGCAACACGACCCTTACGTATGATTCTTCCCGAGCCACCAACGTTACAATCCATGAAGGAGAAGCCTCCAGCTTGTTTGGCCACATCCGCAAACCTCCTCCTGTATTCAGAGACATCATTCAGCATCGCCTTATCAGATTTTTGTTTATCACAGAGACTGAAGAGCTCATAATGACCGAAGCGATCCTCATCCTTATCCCTAGAATTCCCGTCATCATCACCCCGATTAGGGTTTACACCTTCGCCCTCGAGGGAACCTTCACGAGGAATGCTCACCAAATATCAAAATAATAGTTATATAATGTAATATAAATAACATTAATGATTGGTTACCCCGCACCATAACTAGTAGACTAACCATAACCCCAACATCACCAAGGAATGATCACCAAATATCAAAAGAATAGTTATATAATGTAATATAAATAACATTAATGATTGGTTACCCCACACCACATTCCCACTGATTAGAAACTCTCACACCCCAATGGAAGATGTCATGGTTCTCCCACCTCTTCCAAATATTCCACAACTACTCTTTCCCAGACACACCTAGGAATCACAATAAATCCCTACCACACACACACAAGCCTCACAATTCATCACATCTCATCTCGATGAAAACTGGGATACCATATCACAACTCATCCCAAAGACACCTGGGACATCATATCCCAACCCATTCTAAATACCCCTAGGACACCACATCACAACTCATCTCGAAGAAATCTGGGATACCAAATCTCATCACATCCTACCCAAAGAACCTTCGGTCATTATCTCCTAGAAGAGAGAAAAGGTAAGAGTGGGTGGGTAGCTATCCATCCTCATATTGGGTTGTTTGGGAAAGACCCCCCCTGCAAGATTATGCAGGTGTTCATCCCATAGCGCTCAATTTGGGTGGGGTGCATATAGAAATCATAGGGAAAATAAAAGTATATATATAGTATCGAATACTCAATCCCAACCCATGGGTTCTGAAACAAACAACCAAATCACCAAACTATCACCTTTGTTGGCACCTTTAAATGAATTTATTAGTATCTACAACAGTGATTTCAGAAGGTGAAGAACATTGATAATCTAATACAGATTCACATTTCCTCCACATTTAACACCCATTCATTTTATTATTTAGAATCAACCACCTCTACTCACACATCCCAAAATTAAATTAGTTATTAAAAATTATCATACCATTAACCAAACTAACCCATGTCATTCCAAACATTATTAAAAAATGTATTTATTCCATCAATATTGGGACATCTACCTCACTATAATCACATTCCACAAACAGCTCATCATACTGTTACCTTGGTACCCAAAAGCATGACCAAACAAACTATCAGCCCCATATGACCCAACCACACATCATTGTCCTAAAAGAACGACCAACCAACCATATATCACCCTACACCCCATTAAAACCACACATTTCCACCCCAAAATCACAGCCACACAACACATAAAAATCCTTTTTTATAGATTTACTAAGGGGATTTTATCAAATTCCACTTTATTTTTAGGGTTGTTATCCCAAGAACCAAAATACTGGGGAAACATTTCATTATCCATGTATAAGTAAATAAACAATTTACATTTAGGATGATTTTAAAACAATCAAAACCAAAATAGAAAACATATCAGATATATCTAGTGCAAACAAAGTCCATAATGACAACAATTTTCAGTGGGGCATCAGGATCGTACAATTCACATTATCGAAAATAATATCAAATATGTTAAAGCATGTGAATCAAACCCCATTTACCCATTAAAATTTAATTTAAGAAATTATTTATCTTTAATTAATATAGAACAACTAAATCCATAGGTAAGAAAAAGTAATTTCCTCCCACATGAGATACAATAAAGAGAAATGAGGGGAATCCTACCTCAAAAAATCTTTTTCATCTTTTTGTGCACCGTAGGATGAAGATGAATGCCCGAAAACCACAAACACACCACAATAAACCCCCTGAAAAATATATACTACTCCAAAATAATATAAAAATAAACCCAAAACACACGCCAAACCAAAACAACATCTCTGTAGAAAATCCCCATGAGATGAATGGAAGGAAAAATATGAGAAAGGGAGGAGAACTCACCATGGATTAAATACAAGAATGAAAAAATCAATCCCCATCGAAAGGAATATCAAATGCTCGAGGAATGTGTCACTGGATTATCCATAATGATGGATGAAGTAAAACCTATAGGGTTTTAGAAATAACCTGAGTGGATGAAAACTTTGAAACTATACAACCTTAGTGAATTATAGAACATGTAATCCCCTTTCACACCATGTAATCCCAGGATTCTAGGTTTCTCTAAAAAGGCATCACCTTATTATTATTTCAACATAAAATACCACATGTTTTGAACTATCCCCAAATAACCCATGAAGCCAACTATCACATCATGTAATACACTTACAAGATGTGCATTTCCTGTAGCTTTTTTGATGCACCTCCAACTTCCATAGAAATCTCCCATAACATCCCCCAGACACCTCCAATGCTCAAAACTAGAAAATAAATGGATAAGATGACATGGACCATTTCAAATAATATTCCTAAATGCAGATCTATATAATATTTTACAATGCTTCATGTCAACTTAAGGAACCCTCATCCTTAGTAGAAGACCCTTTTATTTGTGTACTCCCTGAAAACATCATAGTGAAAAATTATTTTCAAACATAGTATGTGGCTTTTCCTCTTGTAATTTTACCAACCCCTTTTCTCAGATCCAAGAACCCTTAGATCATGGTTTAAAACTTTTCCCAATCACACCCAGAGAATTATTTACCCTTCTTGACCAAATTACCATGAAATAGAAAATAAAGTGGTCCCCACTAAAAGAAATAATTGATTGATATATTTTTTCAATTTTGATTACTCTATGAATTCCCTTTTTTCTCACATTCAGAATGACCAAAATGGGGTTTAGAGATTTTGTGATAGTGTTATATTTTTCATGGTGATTTCATGTTAGAACTAGAATTGAATACCTAGACTTTTCACATGACTTTATAGGGAACATGTGGTTATAGGTGCACAAACTTTAAATGAACAAAAAGGGTCAAATATATGAAACCCTAAGCTCTAGCCACCGAGCTATAAGAGAAATGTAACATTAAACTAGGAGTACATATCTGAGGAATCTTTTATACTTAAATTTTGGTTCTATATTCCAATCATAAAATTCCCTTTACCTTACTATGTATACTATCATAACATCTAGTTTTGGTCAAATCTATACAACCCTAAATTTTAGAATTATAACATTAAAGTTTAAACACACTAAACTACTTGGTCCAGATCCCTATTGCATGACATAATACCATTGATCCCTTTTCCCTTGATTAAGAGGTCCCCTATTCTTATTTCAAGTCTCCTACAACAATGCCATACCTTTTCTAGAACAACATGTGGATTGATTTTCATTTCTATGGGATAAATAATGATGGATGTATCCCCTATTATAAACACAACCATAAAGAATTGTGTTTTTTACTTAATTCTCAGACACAACTGGGATCTAGGTTAGAGGTTCTAAATTTTTTCCATGTTCCCTAATTATTGAGGTCGTGATTAAAAAAAAAATTTCCCCTTCACTATAAATCAAATTGATGTTGGGAGTATCCCATAATCATCTAAGTCCAGTCTAAATTATTATTTCATTATTAGACACATATTATTCACCAACCACACTTTCTAGTCTTAAGAAATTTTAATCCTCACAATAATAAATTATCTATCATTTATAAGATAAGAAAACTATTAAGGACTCTATTGTTTAGACTAGGCCTAACATGGTCAAATGTGGGTCTGTATAATATGTCCCAATGTGGACCATCAATTTGAGTCACCTTTTTCTTCAGGGGAAAATAATATATATATATATATATATACTATTTGACAAAATCATAATGAAAGGATCATCTCAAACTTGGTAATCAGTCACCCTTTACATGCTTGCCCCATTTCATATTATTCAGATCTGAAAATACTAATATCATGAAAAAAACATCCCACCTATATCCAAATGGTTTTAGAACATATTTTATGGATAAAATAAACTTGGGTCATTATTCACAGAAATCCCATTCAAATATGTTTGAACATAAATATTAGTTGCATTAGACTATATTTTAATTCTCTATGCATCCAATGGAAAGAAACATAGTATTTAATAGGATGAAATCCCCCAAAAGGGAACCCCAATAAAAATTTTATTCTTATCTTGATAGATTTCCACACTTCATAATCTAGAAATAATAGAGTAATTGAAATAGAAAAGGCATAAAACTCATTATGTTGAAAACACACAAAGGGATACCAAAGAAAAACCCACTTATTTCCCACTTAGTATTATTTACATTAGTCTTAGAAAAAAATTAGGCAGTTTTAAAAAATACATAATGTTTTTATGATCCACAATACATCCCTCAAAATATTCAAGTTATTCTCCCTAATCCCCATAGATGTGGAAAAAAGCAGTGTATCCTCCAACTAGTTTGAAGAATCAAGAGCCCACGAGATGATTTATGAATGAATCAAAGTTATCTATACTTTACTTAAAATCATATTGTTTTCATTTTTAAAGAATCTAATTCTAGGAGGGATTTGTTTGGCATTGAAAAAATTTGTACCATGTACTGTTTCGCAAGACCGATGATACTATCCTTATTTATAAAACACATGTCGAGCTTGAGTGGAAATGTGTATTCATTATAGAATAGTATGATAGATATAACTAAATGTGATGTAGGACTTCAAACACACCAAGTGATATATATTCATTAGAAATATTTCCAAATCTGGTGGAGTGTTGGTGAGAACCTCTATCTGATAGTATACCTCAGATTTTAAAAATTACTTATAAAAAGGTTTTTATGCATTAAGAATAATTTTTGAGGATCTTTAGGAACTTTTATACATTTTCAAGAATCCTAATAGTGTATATACACCATATCTTGGAGATCATTACACTTCACAGGATTTGATTTGATAGCTCACAGAGTCCAAAAAGAATTACTGATCAAAAGTTATGGTCATTGGAAGTTAGGAAATTTTCATAGATGAATTTGTTTTTATGAAGAACTTCTTCACAATGATTCTTTTCCAATATCATGAAAGTCCTAGATATGTGTTCATTTATGAAGAATATATTCATGTATAATAATACATGGAACACTAGTGTGATCATGCCTGTGCGACACAGATGCGTATCCAAGCCTGCATGGCACACCTAGGCGACCAATACTACATAGAACACCAATGTGAACTACCTTTTTGATCCTCCTATGCAATGGAAATTCATGTAAAACCATATTTTACCTAGTTTCTTGGGATTTATTTAAATATATCCCTTGGGCTCCACATTTGACATGACTGGATGATGAAGATATATCTCGATGCTCTTCCCAACCAAGTCTCTCACCTAAGTCCTATAAACCATCAGGTAGCTTTCCAAGGATTATATAATAATAGGTATTTACTAATAGTATACGGATTAAAGTTTCTAAAAGTTAAAAAAACACCAAGGACCTACATGATGAACAACCCCTCCCTAGTGAAACAAACTAGGGTGAAGGACCCTTCCTTGGATTGAAACTTGAGCACCAATCTTTCAATAGAACCCAAGGATACCCTTGGAGATCAGAATAAGGTCTCACCTAAGTATGGATTCCCAGGATTCTCATCTCTGAAGAAGTCATCCCCAATTCACCTAGGTATCACTTTCGTGAGGTACCTCCCTATTCTTCTATGTATCACTCAGGTTTGTAACCACTAGATCACATAGGCATCACCTAGGGAATACACCATCCATCTCGCCTAGGTATCACCAAGAAAAAGAACACTCCGGGCTTTCTCTCATATCATCATTTATTGGTTCATATCAATAGTAATTCTATTTTAAGGAAACAATGTAAAAATTTCCAAAAATTTCCAAATATAAATAGGATTAGAGAACATGACACATCATTATTTCCACCATTAAATTGTACAATTCTCTCGGTAGAAGATATATTTCACTTAACCTACATAATGTGCAGGGACATCATAATGTTTACAATTATGAATAACCTTGACAATGATGTCCCCAACTTTATAGGTAGTTTCATGGACCTACCCATTTTAAATAGTGAGGGTAACCACATTCTTTTCCCTATGATGAGGGCTAGTGTTGTATCCTATAATCCTCCTCTTTGAAATCAGAAATTGGGCATCCCACCTAGAGTAAGCCTGAAATATTTATTGCAGAATATCTAATACCCTCCATACCCCATCAATATTTCACCATAGGATAAAGGAGATTATGAGAAGTTTAATATCTATTAATTCCTCTTGTTTCTCACATTGTTAATGACTCACATTTTCTTAGTTGTTAGTGGTGATCATAACAGTAAAATGATCAAATATTCAGTTGAAACTCCCTCATATGTGTAAGCCTTAACTTTCTAAACTACATGGTATTTGATTCCAATTTTGATAGAATATGTAAGAATCATCCCTGATTCTCAAACAGAACTCTTTCAATCCACCATCATATTTAATGGTTTATATAAACAGTAAAACCAAAATCCACCCTGAAGGGTCAAACTTCATTAGGGTCCCATCATCTCATCGTTATCAACCCATATTCCCAGTGAAATATATTTTCCCTGGTTTATAATCCATGTAATATTAACCCAATTTCTTCAGCCCATATACCCTATGGTATCAAAAATAAAAGGGTTACTAACTTGTAAGTCCTACACCAGCCTTTGTTAGGATCCTTATTCTTAGACATTCTCACCAGATGATGTTAAAATTCATGGTTTTGTACCCATCACATGACCTTAAAAAGGTATTATGTTTCTCATTAATTAGTACTAAACTACAAGGTTTATTATTCCTTTCACGAGTATACATTTGAAGCCTATATGATGGGCCATATCCCAACTTCAAAAACTCAAACTGCATCTTTGGAAGGATATTAAATACAATGTCCATAATTGTGAGGCTTTAAATGAAATTTCATTTGAATAATGTTTTAAAATGTAAATTAAAATATGGGATAAGGAACCTAGGATACATATTGATGGTCCCATTGATGGAGAACCTATGATACATATAGAATTTTCTACTGATGGAGAACCTATGTTACATAACGATGGTTACCACCATATATATATGTGATAGATTACAAATGTAAAGGGTGACCAACTTAATATTAAAATTTTATAAAGGATTTAATAATATTAATCCAATAATTAATATAGTCCTAGAATATGCAATAATTCCCCCCTAAAAGTGTGTGATTTGGTTGACTGCCCATCCTCTTGACCAATGTGAATCCCCAAACATCATTGGGAAAAATACATGGTGATCTCCTATCTTAGGAAAGAAGGTACAAACCATGGATATGGGATCCATTAGGTGTTTATAGATCCATGAATAAAAACTATTGTAAACAACCTGAAAAGGGATACATAAATAATGGAAAACCCAAAGAAAAAGAGTGTGAAACAATATACAACCCCCATAATCATGCTCCATACCTCAATTTTAATCAGAAATAATGACTAGAAAATAAATTAAACATAATACATAATAATAATTCTAATGATTGAAAATATGGAATCAATTTTAACAAACTAAATTCAAAGAATTTATAGAATTTTATTTAAAATTAAAACAATAAAAAATTATGAAAAAAGATATATTCATAATAATTCCTTTCTAAGTATAATTTTTTTACCCAATTAATGTATAAAATTAATTCCAAATACCATATTTTTATTTTTAATAATCTCATTAAATTTTTTTATTGAATTTTTTTTAAGAAAATTTAAATTTTAAAATCTTGAAACAAAATGACAATTTTTAATAAAAATAAGTACTGTTCAAAATTCATTGAAAAATAAAACTTTTCAAAAAAATTAAAAAAATAAATCCTAAGATAACTTTGATTTATTGAATAGAAAATAAAGCAATTTTTTTTGAAATTCAAATTATATTATTTTGGAAATTGGTATTTTATATAAAATCATATAATTCATCAAAATCCAATTTAGTTAAATATTAATATTTTTTTCCATTTTAATGAAAAAACATCTAATATTATTTTAAATCTATAAAATATAATTAATGAATATTAATAAGACATGAAGATTATTTATTCTAATAATAAATCAATTTTTAGAAATATTTTCATCATGCTCCTCCCCTAACATCGATTATATCAAAATTTCATCAATGAACATGATGAAGAATTGGTCTAATAACTCATGTAATATAGAGTTTATAAAACCCCTGAACATAATAGGTGTGTTTGTGAAACTTAATAGAATGACCATGTACTCAAATTAACCATATATAATCTTTTGGGCAGTCTTTGGGATATCCTCATCTATCATCGAAATATGGTTATATCCTGAGTGCATGTTGATATTTGAAAACTAATTATCTCCCTTAAATATATTGAATAAATTATCACTCCTTGAAAGAGGGTAATGATTCTTGACATTTAATTGATCCATCCTCTAGTAGTCTACTGAAACAAACGTACTACCATCCTCTTTCTTGGAGAAAATCAATTATTCACCCCAAGGATAGACAATAGGTTAGATAAAACCCCAATGCATCAAATTATCAACTTAAAGACTCAACTTGTGCAACTATGTAGGATCTATTAGATATGGATCTATCAAAATCAGAGAAATTCTAGGTTGAAAATATATTCCAAAATCAACACCATGTCAAAAGGATAATTTCATAACCTCCTCTAGGAAAAAATTTATGAAATCATCCACAAACCTTGTAATATCCACAACATGATCTTCCAATAATAGATACGCTACCAAATAAAAAAGAGACATCGCTTTCCATCCACCCATTTGATGACCCCTCTCTCCAATGAATTCTACTCACTCACCCTATACATTAGAAAATAAATCTATTATCTAGAATAATTTTATGTTCTCAATCACAGAATACATACAATATTTATTGTGGATAAAATCATATGGTCCTATCTATTGAGAGAAGACATATTCTATTGGACAGTGTTTTAACATCACCAGTCTTCATCCACGATATATATGAAACAAAGAAAGATAACCTATAATAAACATAGGTATTACTATGGGAAATCTAGTCCACACCCCATCGAGTCCCATGTTATCTAATAAAGTAGGAGAAACAAAGGATTATGATGATCATGAATCAAACAAGGCAAAAACAAGGGTAGAAGATAAACAGTTCATACCTTATATAACCTATAGCCCATCTGGAACTGCTGCCTCTATCACATGTATCTAACGAGTCCTAGAAACTTTACCACACAATTATTTTCCTACATGACCATGATATGACCTATTTACTTGAGGAAATGGATCATAATTTGGCTTCCCCACCCAATACCATATTCCCTCAACTGATAAATATGAATAGATGGTTCATGATGCTGAAACTACCTTGGAGGAAACTAATGTTGCTGCAAAAAAGGGGTTTGACTCCAAATATGATATTGGACTCCCTTAGTGTTGAGAAACTAATCCATGTGGTGTCTATTTACCACACAAAAATATCATGAAAATTGAAATCTCTTTGTGGGAGATCCCTAATTACGATCCCCAGAATGATGGGAAAGGATCTGCTATAGTCAGTTCCCCACTAGTTGAATCCCCAACTGTATAAATGCTTGTGATCCACTACTTAAATATCTACTCCTAGAGAAGACCTTCTAGAAATAGTCTCTATGGTCACCTATAATATAATTTATATACTATATAACATCCAACTTCTTCATTACCACCAGGTTTATAGAAAGTGAAAACCAGGTGACCTCATATCTAATCACTAGGTGCAATTCCTTATATAGATGCCACATCATATACTCCCCCTTTAGAAATAAATAATTGTGGGAGGGTCCTAAACCAGATCCCATGCCCCCACACACTTATTCTCCACCGATGAAGATAGTGTATCTCTTTCCTCCTATTCTCCTTCATTGTTAAGGAATGGAATTCTAAACCGAAATACTTCTAGAAGTATGGACATAAAACATTTCCTTCTTTCTGTTACATAGATATCGCATCCACCACATACACAAAGCCACCTATATATGACTAATTTCAAATTCCACCCAAAACACATCTAATTATACAATTAGACTAATGTGTTCTCGATCTCATCTAAATAGTTCTCTTTACCTAGTTTAGAGATGCTCAACACATAATTCCCTAAGAGAAACTATTGAATAGAACAAAAGGCTCACTTTCATGCCCCATACCCCCTATCAGGTGGATCCTATGATAATAAATTAGATCATTTTGTATAACCTATACTACCTTAGCTTGTCATAGATGACGACCATGATCCATTCCTATAAATAAATGTGAAATCCTAATCCTAATAGCTTATAATTTTATAAAGTTTTCTAAATAATTCATGTTTTTCCCAAAATTACCTAATTCAGTCAAAAACATAATAAATCGGGATTCTTATACAACTTCGAGGTCTCTACTTAACAAATAGATCCATCTCACTTTTCCATTTAATAAGCTCATTGTCCTTACATCATATCATAGGGTCCCTAAAATTATATGTCTCAGAAAATCTCCCAATTTTATTCCACTAACCATGACCAATTGGCACCATTTCTCATAAAACCCATGAAATTATCATAGTTCCTAAATCTAAACATATTTCTATATATCAACTAAAACCCTTGAAACCACTTTTTCATGACACCCTCCCTCTATAGGTATCTCTCCTAGGACTAAATAATGGAAGATAGATAATGAACCTTGAGTCCCATCTCTTGTATGCCCTATTTTGATGAATAATAATGATGGTATAAATTCTCATAGATGGAAGTAATTACCCTCTATATAATAATTAATGATTGGGAGATAGTATAAGAAACCACCAAGAAAATCTATCATGTAATATAAAAGTAAACACAAAACTATCCCATGATGCCTGATCAACATCAACAAATATAAATAAATGTCTCCAAGTGAATACTAAAAGGAAATTTCTATAGAAGTGACTCAACATAAGCTCCAAAACCCAATTTAATAACACACAAGTCATTCCTCAAAATCATTTTGGAAACCTAAAAACTAGATTACATATATGTATGGTGAAAAGAATAAGTATGCATAATAGGATCATACCCATGGCCTCTAGTATACATGTAAAAACAGAATACTAATGTCCCAATAAATAAACAGTAGAAAAAAAAAGTTCCCAACCTGCTAAACTAAAAAATACCAGCCTCACCATGGATTGATTACAAAATCACAAATCCAATACAGTAACATTATATAATTAACATAAAAAAGGTTTCTTACAATATTTTCCCAACTAATTTTTTGATTTCATTCCCCAATATCAAATGTCATATTCTCCCATCCCCTCTATATACATCACGTATATATCCATATCTAGTGTGGTTTGGGATACATCCTAACCAATCCCACCCTCATAAGGTCTAGAATCTGATGCTCGCATCAACCATAATCAAATCACAACCTAATCACATCACAACCTCATCTCATAACTCAGGTTGTAGGGTATCATGCATATGAAGGACACAACCCACATTAACTCCTCCCACAACACATGGCCCCCGACAAATATCACATCCTCATTAGCATTGGGTAATCTACAACACCAACATGAATTTTCAATGGTTAATCTCCAACAAAAATCTATAACATCACTGCTGGTGAAGGAAGAGTGGTAAAGAGAGGGTAGCTAGCTATCCATATCACAACTATCCCTGATGTTGGAAAAATACACCTGAATCCAAAACCTCTTGGTGTTGGTAAGGCCATCCAACTCTGGTGGGGTGGATATATAAATAACATAAAATAAATGAAATATAGATAACATACAATAACTAACCTATGGGTTCACATCAAATACATTAGATTACACAAAAAATACTATTTCACCACAAAAAATCCATCACAACTACAACCACAAAAAAATTCACCACACGGCACAATCACAACGCATAGCCACACAATTCCACTTTCACTCATATATCCCACCATTTTAAAAATTTAATGAGTTTACATGAACTTCCATTTACTAATACATTTCAAGATCATTAACACAACCCATTCATTTATCATTCAATTTATTTAATCCAATTACCAAACATAAATTCCATAATATTCTTATTTATTTACCAACCAATGTAATGTTTTTTCAGTAATATGATTTATTACATGGCTAACCAAGCAACTTAAACAACCACTACACTCAATAGCGCAAACATATCACATAAATCACTACAACAAAACAACATCATCCAATACATCTAACTATAATAACCACACATATCAACCAACACATAACTCAAACACCTCACATCACAATTACCAAACATCACAACCAAAAAAAATCACCACCATCACACAACTTACCACATAATATCCCATGCCAATAAATCATCACATCACTTCCGCACACTTCCATAACACATCCAGTCACCACTATTACCACATGAAAACCCACCTCACACAAGTAAAATAAAAAAAATAATAACCACACACACCACTACAACCTGAATTACATAAATTTGGTTAAATGGATTATATTACTTTAATTCATTTTTTAGAATGGAATTCTCCCAAAAATACATTTCAATGGGAAACCAATTAATTATCCATATATATATTTTTATCCTTTTATTTGGGGTGAAATAAAATAATCAACATAGAATAGATTTTACAAACATATCAACTATAATAAAATAAAGTCTCCAAACAACCATTATTTTCAACAATGGAATAAATAATATATAATTTCATCAGCAATAACATAAAAGAAATAAAACTTGTAGTTTATTTATATTAACATAAAGTTATGATTAGTCTAATTCATTATCTTTATTAATCTGAATAATACTATCCACCCAATAAAAGAAAAAATCATGAAATCCTCACACATGGACATGAATAGGGGGAATGAGGTTCCCATAATTGAATGATTAATTTTGATTCTCTATGAACCATAGGGAGAAAGAGTAAATCCACATAAAAACTAGATTAGGAAAAATTGAATCAACCTAAAAACCTTAAGATTTCATCAAAATCCCATCATAAACTCACCCTGATCAAAACATCTTCACTTATGCGTATTCCAAAAGTTGAATATAAGGAAAAAAAAGAATAAACTGGAGAACTCACCTTATATTACCAATATCAAACCAATATAATACAAGGATGAAAGATAGAGGAATTTGGATAATGGATCTGAAAAAATAACCAAGGGTTTACCCAAAACTAAGATGAACAAGAGTGGAATGGGATAAAACCAAGGGATTCTAGAATCTATAAACAAGATGGATATGGTAACATTTATGGAGTGAAACCAAAATTCACATAATGAATTTTTATGAGCCCCCCAAATTCATGCTATGAATAATGTTTAGAATGTGGAATCCTAAAACTCAAAACTCGATGAATATCCAATGAATTTCATGGCACGCCAAGCTTGATTTAATACACATCATGATTCATCCATTAATCTTGTGAGTTAATGTATCATAAAAAAATCATTCAAAATCAATCCATAAATATAAAACAGCCTATCTTGGATCCAAACTCTCATGATGTTAATATATATTCATGTCATGAACTAGATACTATAGCAAAGGTGTACCTTCGACTATACAGAACCCTCCTTAAGACACCTCTGAAAAATTCCTACTCTAAAACTAGTAATGTAATAGGTCATGAAAGAACAGAAGATTAAAATAGAGATGAGTCAATTTATAAAATGATATCTTGAAAAATTGCTAAAATTTTGAGAAGGACATTTTATTAGAAATATAAAATGTTTATTATATGGGAAAGTGGATACAGACATGTAACATCAACACCTATAGGTCATCACCCTAAAAAGGGTATATCGGGACTTAAATCATTATTCTCTCTGATTCATGGTGGTTTTCCTAAGACTACACGCCTTATTTGACACTCTTGATGGATATTATTTGGTTGATCATATGCTCTTTATGAACCACTATAAGGGATTGAATTACTATTTACATTTATGGATTAAGTTGAGTGGTATAATATAATGAAAATTAAAATAAAACATGTAAAACTAAGATTGATATAGGTTGAACTAAATGAATTACATGATTACATGGTGATTTAAATGGGTTAATAGTTTTAAATATGAATCCATTTTATGTTACTTATTATGATATTCCACTAATAATGTTATATTTTTATCACTCATGTTAAACACTTTTAGTTTTAATGATGTGTGTAACCAAAAGTAACTAAGTTAACCATGGGGTGATGCAAACTTTTCTTACTAACTCAATAATCAACCCATTAGAATGCTATATGGATAGAGAAATATGGTGATTATATAAAACTAGATATCAAGAAATATTGTTAACAATGTTTCCATAATTGAAATCCCGAGTGCATGAAAGAAGAGAATGATAAAGTGTCATGAAAATATAGGTAATTAAGATAATGAAAATTTGAATATTCAACAACATATATTTCTGAAATGTGGGAATAAATAACTTTTAAATTCAACATGAGGATAAGTAAAATGTTTTAAATTTGGTAGATATGTCTATCAAGATTATAAATATAGAAAGGATGCATAAAGGACTACAGAAGGGTAGAAGGTCCCCACTAAAGTTATATAAAATCATTAAGGTTTCACATTCATGAAGTTTGGGGGTTATGTGAATAAATTTCTCAAATATAATTAAGATAATAGGACCTATAAACCTACCAAACACAAGGATCACGGGAAAAAGTAATGCATTACTACCATTGAGGTGAACCACAATAAGGATGTGATGCCGGGTACACATATTATATATTACATATCTATGAATGGATTATTTTATTCAAGTTCCTCACATTTTTTTATGTAATACAATATTTCAATGATTATCTAATCATCACTTCAATCATAGGATATTGAACTATAAGTGAAAATAGGCAGTGGAACGATGGTCACATATAAGATATATAAATTCATTTTGATCAAAAGTTTTGGAAGATACTTCACATAGATATAATTAATTCCTCATTAGTTGAATTTGACATAATATTGGGTATTAATTGGATATCTATACATAGGTACCATATCAATTATTTGGATAATGATATCTCATTATTTATAATATATTATTCTATTCTCATGTATGAACAAAAGGATGATCTCCCCTTGGAATGAAATTTTATATTATGTGTTTTGATACCCAATAATAATGTATTTTTAGCTCAATTTATAATAAATGAAGTCAACATTAATGACATGACAAGTATATGAGAATATTTTGTGGTATTACTAGATGAACTACTTTTTATTCCCCCAAATAATGAGGTTGAGATATAGATTGAAATTATACCTAGATCTATGCTTATCTCAATGACTCCATATAAGATGGATTCTGTTGAATTTTATGAATTAAGGAGAAAAAAAATGAGAATTTGGAAAAGGGTTTTATCTTCCCTGGAGGTTCACCATGGGGAGAACCAATCCTCTTTGTTAAAAAGAAATATGGATCATGTTGTTTTTTCATTCACTATCATGAGATTGACAATATCAAAATTAAAAATAAATATAAGATATCCCATATTTATGACCTATTAGATCAACTCAGAGAAGATCAATACTTCCTAATGATTGAACATCTCTCTTGATATAATTAGTTAAGGCTCAAAAAGGAGGAAAATTCCAAAACAACTTTTTGAATGATATTTGAACACTATGAATTTATAGTGACTCCATTCAAAATAACTAATCATCATACCATTTTATTAACATAATGAATCAAGTCTTTAAAAAATACCTTTTGTCAAATTTCAGTTTTGTTTATAGTCGATATTCCTAGTTAATAATATATCACGGAAGATCATGAAGATCATTTAAATATTGTGTTAAAACCCTTGAGAAAGGTGAATCGATATTCCAAATTTATAATGTGTGAATTCTATGTATATAAAGTATCCTTCTCAGGTCATGTAATCCCATGTAATGGGGTATCAGTAGATCCACCAAATATTATTTTATTGAGGAATGAACCAGACCAACCTATGTAACAAATATCTATAGTTTTCTTAGGTTATAAAGGTATTATCAACCCTTTGTGAGAATGTTTAAATGGATATAAAATCCACTAACCAAGTTAAAATGGAATGGAGTAAAGTTCCTTTATATAGAGGAATATGAAGAACGTTTCAAGGAACAAAAAAGTGGTTGGTGACATCTCATGTACTTAATTTATCCTTAAGTGAAATGTTATTTTAATTTCTTATACCTCTCCCAGATTAGAGACTCATGATAAAAATTACCCAACCCCTAATTTGGAGTTGGCGGTAGTGATGTTTTCATTGATGATTTGGTAGTATTATCTATACAAAGAAAAATGTGGTATATATACTGATCAAAATATCTTGAAAAATATCTTCACATAGAAGGAGTTGAATATGCACCAAAGAAGATTGTTGGAATGGATAAAATATTACGTTATCTCAAAACATTAAAACCCTTGGAAGGAAAATAAGGTGGATGATGCTCTATGAATAAAAGATCAATACACATTATCAATGTAGAGGATTAAAAAAGAATAAGTACTAACGAATTTTTGAAGGATGAATCTCGAAGTCATAAGGGAGGGGGAAATCATATATTTCCAAAACTACTACCCATAAATTCACTAAATGTTTAAATAATACCATAAATATTTTGTGTAGATAAAAAAAGGTAATGAATATTCCATATCTCATCATTGATATATATGAAGTTATAAGGTTTGGAACCTAGGTATGTTTCCCATTAAAACCATAATTGAAGAAGGGCCTTTTTGATGACACACCTAAAGCATCTTTATATATTCATCCAGAAAGTATAAAGATGTATAATGACCTAAAAACAAATTCTAGTTGGATAGTAATAAGTGAGTAATTGATGAATATATACCTCGATGGATGCTATGATTTCATGTTAAGGATTAATGTAAAAACTTATAAGGGTATGTTGAAAACATTACCCACACTAGTATGTAAATATAAAAACACAAATATGTATTTCATTTCATAACTCCCCAAAATATTTATATTCCGTAATGTTATTTGCATTATAGTTTATTCCCTTATGATATCAATGATTTTTTTCTATAAAATAATTTTTATACCTTGGAAAACTCACTAATATTTACATAAGGGAAGTAGGGAGGATGAATGAAGAATCACTATCCATTGTATTTTAGCAGGATCTTGGTTATAACTTGAGATATTGTAGAATTATTCAGAAATAATTAATGATAGAGATGGGTTTAAACAATGTTTATCATCCTCATATGGATGGATAGTCTAAAAGGACCATTCAAAATCTATAGAATATGATGAGATCATGTTCAATAGATTTATAAGGATGATGGGATCAACACCTTTCCTGGATGATCTCAAATAAAACAAATATTTTCTATTATATAATTTAAATGACACCATGTGATATTATTTATAGGAAGTTATGTATGACCTCATCATGCTAAGTTGATGTTTTAGATAGGAAGCTGATAGGTTGTGATCTTGTACAATAAATGATGGAAAAGGTTCAAAAAATTTAGTAACATACAAAAGATCTGAAAATTTGACCGAATGGTTGAGAATATAATCATTGATGAGATCAAGAGTTTAAAGATGGTGAAACTTATTCCTTCAGATTACCTCACAGAAGCGGGTTATGATATTTGGGAAGAAAGAGAAGTTAATCCCTAGATACATAAGACAATTTATAGTTCCTTGACCATGTTGGGGCCTTAAAATATCCCATATCACTCCCTAAGGACCTCTCTCAAGTGAATTATGTGTTCCAACTATCAATTTTCAGTAATTAGACAATAGATCAATCACACGTACTGAGATTAGAAGCTGTACAACTAGAACATGAAATTTTATACGAGGAAAACCCTGTGGAAATATTTGATTGAAGAGACAAGATTCTATGAAAAAATAATATTAATCTAATAAATGTTCTATGGTGAAATCATAAGTTTAAGGAGGCTATATGGAAACTTGAATATGTTATTATAGAAAATATCCATCCCTTATGTTCTTCCATGTAATGAAATTTAGAGTATGAAATTCTCTATAAGGGGGTAGAATACAAAAACCTGAATTTTAGTAAAATATTCCACAATAAATAAATACTATGTTCAATATTTTTATTCACAATAAACAAAAAAACAAAAAAAATATTGGCCTTTATAAGGTAGTTTTATAAATTTTTAGTATAAATAGTTTTAATAGAATTATGAAATATATATATATAAACAAATAAAATAAAAGTTCACTTTAAATATAAAATCATCTATCTCATTTAAGAAAATAATAATTTTTTTCTCTAAAATTAGCTTATTAATAATATATTTTTATATGAATAAATTATTAACATTTCTTTAATTAGTATTCTATAGTAAATAAGAATAATAATAGATAATATAGAAATAGGCATTTTCCTATAAATAATTAATTTTTCTCAACATTTTAGGATTTTAATTAAAATAAAATCTAAAAAATTTATACTATGAATTTTAAAAAATAAACTTCATTTTTGGTTTCATCATATAAATGTTAGGGTAATTATAATTGTTTGAGATTTGAAAAAAAAATTATTTTTATGTGAACAGTGAATTATAATTTTTTAAAAATACCTTCCTATTCATAGAATTATTAGTTTATAAGAATGATATAAAAATTTATGAAACCATTTTCTAGAAAAAATTTGAATTTTTTAAGTTATATTATAAATTTAAAAATATTTATTCCAGTTTAAAAAGCTACATATAATTCTTTAGAACATAAGTAATATTTTTTTGATGAAATTTATTTTGATACTTTATATAATTATTATCTCAAAATTAATTTTTATCACTATTTAAAATTCAATCAAATTAAATAGATTTGAAATTTGGAAGAATTTTCTATAAATTATATAATAAGGTCGAATTTATTTTTAATCATAAAATAAAAGTTACTTAGAAAAGAATAGGTTTTGTAGTAAAAGAAAAATTATTTAATGTAGAAAATAAGAGTAAAATACTTAAAACACCTTTAAAACATCTCGGTAAATGTGTGGTTTTATCGCTTTTCAACCATATCACTTATACACTCTATTGCTTCTCAATTTTGGAGTAACTTTACGTTGGAGTTACTTCCAATTATGAAAATGTTATCAGTATTTACCAAAATTCCATCCCTTATCACTTATAAATGGGAATATCCTATCCTCACATACCCTCAACACAAAACCAAATATTTTCAAATCAAATTATTCCCAAAACGGTCTTCAACACACCTTCCCACATTAAATTTGTTCTGGGCTTCTCAAAACACTAAACCTCAAAGTTTTATCCCTCTTCACAAAGGAGATAGTCCAAGTTGTGATGTATAAATTTATAAAAACTCCATTCACATTATATTTTATCATATAACCTTCTTCTTAATCAAATTTCATTAACATATTTTAAAAAGATAAAATAATTATCACGAGTATAAAAATATTTTATTTCAAATATGGTACAATCTTTAACCACCCTACCCTTTTCCATTAAGAAAAATGGAAACATGAATCACACGTATGTGCGGACTACCACCTCCACAAATTAAAAAGTTTCATTTTCATTCACCACATAACATGGATGGTATAAAGGGGTAATTTAATAAATAAATATTATAAATATTATCATTTAATAGTCTTAAATAAATAACAATATTTCTCATTTCTCTAGTTTCTAAGAGAATTAAATCATCATCCATGTGTATGCAAAAACTACTACCTCCACAAAATGATAAATTCCATTATTATAAAACTCATTTAAGGTTGGTTTTAGTTTATAATTGATTATTATATATGTTATATACTATTATTATATATCATTAATATTACTCTTTATGTAAAAAAATTAGTTAACAATCATCATAAGGTCATTCATCGATACCAATTAATAACTCAAAACTAATTCATCATCAAATTCACTTTCTTGAAATAAGACAAAACTCACATGTAATATAATTATAACATTATGAAATATTATATAACACTAATGAAAATACCTTTAATGGGTTTTTAATTATAATAGGTTTTAAAATAATATATCTTGAAACTGTTATTAGAAAATTAGTACAACCTATCAACACTCATTTATAAAAAACAAAAATTGGAATAAAATTATTACAAATTAATGGTATAAATTTTAATAAATATGAATAAGGTACCTAAATAGGTAATTAATAATTTTAAATTTACTATACTTGAGTTTGAATCACTTTTTTGGAAAAAATTGTAATGGTAAGGGACATTCAAAGATCAAACCTCTTTCTTTGAGTTATTGTGTTTATTTTGAACTTAAAATATAAATATTCCCTATATTAAATGATATTAATGTACATATGATTTAAAATTTTATCTCTCTAGGGAAAATAAGATTTTAATTCAATTCTAATTCCATTAATTATTTTATTTTCCATAAAATTATAATATGATTTTTCATAATTTCCATCCTCTTAAGTGTTGGTTTCCCTTAAATAGATCTTTCTTTTAGTCCATGTTTTCAATTACTACCAAATATATTCTTTATTATTTAGAAATCCAAATTTGTATCAATTTTGATGATAATATCCTTATAAATATAATCATTTTACTCTCTTTAATTATTTATATTTAGTTTTTCTCTTTATTATGTCATACTTACACATTATTCCATCCCTTACTATGTGTTTTCATTTTCTTTTTGTCCGTTTTAATTTACATGAGCCTCCTTAAATAGCAAATTATGTGGGATAAAAGTGTTTTGAGATTGTGATTCATTAATTTTATTATAATAAAAGGAATATAACTATTCTAATATTTCATATTAGATTAATTTTTTATTGATGATTTAAAATAATGACCAGTTTTATTCAAGTGAAGCACAATATATCCTTACATTATGGTTGGGGTTTTGTGGTTTTGATTCATGTTGCTGATTTTAAACAATCCTTTTATTTTTAATAAATTAAAAATTATGAATAAAATTGATTAATACATGTTATATAAAAAAAATATTATTATGAAGTATATTAAATTTTCCTCCTCTCAATTCTCATTTAAAGAATACCATATTTATTTATTTATTATATGTACATATATAGCCAATGGGTGGGGTTTTACTTTCCCCTCAACATCCTTAAGAATATATTTCACAATAAGTGTCAGAAAGTCTCTATGATCATTTCCAAATACCATTAATATATATTTAATATAACAATATTCTATTATAAATATAAAATATTATCAACAATGAAGATTAAATCCACATTTTATTATTTATTTTTTAGATAAAATATAAATATTATAAAATAATTTTAGACTAATATATTCCAAATATTTTTACATTGTAATGAACTGTTCCATTACAGGTTAGTGAAAAATAGGAACTTTTTTTATTTTAATCCAATATTAGGGGAAATTTTGAAAATATTGATTGAAATTGGAATTTTAGAGAGTTTTAACATCTATCAGATTTATTTTCTTATGAAATACGACGCCATAAAAATTTTATTAGGTGACCAAGTGAGAGAAAAAAGCAGGATTATAGTGAATAAATCATAGATTTTTTATGCTGGTGTGTCATTATGATGTGAAGGGTAAGACTTATGTTATCACGAGGGATGAGTAGTTGAACATCATACTACAAAATGTGAAGGTTTTTTCATGTTAGGTTCCTTCATGAGAATAAACCACTTTCAGTTCCGGAGAAGTCATACCATGTCTTAGGTGGTTAAAATATGATGTGGCTAGTATAAGAGTAGTTTGGTATTTCATAAGGGTTAAATTTGGGGTGTAGGGAGAAACAAAGCATGTTTTTTTAAATGAGTTTTGTTTCTTGAGAAAATATGTATTATATTATATTACACCCAAAAAACCGTATCAATTTAATAATAATCAATAATCCAGTCACCAAAATGGGAAAATATGGATCACATTAATCCATTTGAATCATCTCTTAAACCCTACATAAATAAAGAAAATTATTAGTAAACCAAAAAAAATCTTAGAAAATGATTGTATTGAATATTGAATGAAAAAATGAAGTGGTATTTATATATTATAAAGGGAAATGTGACTTTTGGGATTTGACTATTATTGGACAAATGGTCAAATATCAACATTAGTCAGTATAACCAATATAAAATGTTACCATTGATAACTATATCGTATGGTTATAATTCCAACAATATAATTAGTTTTTATAAGTAAAAATGAAAAAGGATAATTAATGTTGATAGATGATGTGATGTTCTCAACCTGTTGATTCATGCCGTATAAATCCAATTTATCAAAATGTGGAATGGAGGTAGCTTCATTAGGGTTCTCCCTTGAAAAATCCCAAGGCTAGATTCAACAAGTGAAGTAAGAATGAAATATCATATAGTGGAAGTTCATGTTGGTGGAAGTTACCACTCCTTTGATGTTAGCTAAGCCATCCCATTATTCTATCACCATTGTACATCTTACCCTTAGGTCGTATGTGAGTGTTATAAGGGATTATGTGTCTATAAATAAGTTATTAAACTTTAATAACATTTCATAAAATAAATTTTTATTCCATAAATTTATTTTTAATAATAGTTTTACATAATTAAATATATGTTTAATTGAGATAAAATTTGATACATTTATTTTTCAGACAAAAATTATATTTTTTTGAAAATATATAAATTTTTATATTTATCTATGTTTTTTTGAATAATATTTATTTTAATTAAATATTATTTTAAAAATTATATTATTTAAAAATAAATGAAAAAATAATTTTATTATGACCTATTAAATTTTTAAGTGTCATAAATTTGAATATGCCTTACAACCCGCTATTTTTTTTAATAAATAGGGAATTTATATTTTTAAAAGATAAAATTATACAATTTAGAAAATTATTTGGATAATTTAAACATCATTTTTGAAATAATCACATTGAAATTAGGTTAGGGTGGATTTATGCGAATTTTCTAAAATACTTTCTTTTTTCATAACTAGTAAAAATATAGTTTGAATTTTTCTGTATGTTTATTGACTTAATAATTATTTCATAATGATTTCATAATTATTTAACTGTAATAAAATACCTAAAATATTTTATTTTATTAACTTCATGTATTTTAATAAATTTTAATCAATTTCCAAAACCTATAATTAACCTTCCAAAGACTACAATGAAAACATTAATTTTAAAAACATTACTTTGTGGAAAAATTAGTTTTCCATGATAAAAGAAGTAATAAATAATTATTCATGATTATTTTGGGATACAATAACATTAAAATTTCCGAAATTTCTAAAAATGTGGGAAAAACCTTGGGTAAGGTAATGGTTTTCAATTTTCCACAACATAGAATTCGACAACCTATATATGAAAACTATTAAACAAATACTATGATATTTCTATAAATACCCACCCATATATCCATTAACTTCCACTCCCAATAAATCATTCAGGAAGTTATGGTAGCTTTTCCTCGCAAGTAGTTCACACAAGGTTTTCTCATTCCACTATGATTCCATTCCTCAATATTTAGGAGTAACTCTTTAAGGTAAGAGAGTAATCCAACATTTCTTTTCAATTCAAGAACATTTTTTTGCATGTGTCTACAAATTGTTATTAATAATCAATTTTGTAACCCATCTAATCATTTCATTACATAAAAATTGTTTTTTCCAATGTTACACCTTTTCCCCTCTAATTTTACCCTTTTCTAAAGAAATGTTTTATACCCCTCATGCTGCCAAATTTATCTCTAAATTTTTTTAACTTATCCATAATAAATTATCTTTTATTATCTTAGTGTGGATTCTCAAAACTTTTTATTTTCCATGTGTATTCACCTATATTTAAAAATTATTTATTTTATTTATGTATTTACACCTAATAAACCCACATACCCTCTTTATGGGCTAAAAATGATGTATTGAGAAAGTCTTTAAACACTTTTGTACGTCACACTTTTGATAAGAATTACATTATTTATTTTCCACAAGTTATTAATGAAATTATTGATTATGATCTATTTTCTCACATTTATTAATACTTATTAATTGTGTTCCCTTATAGCACTCTATTAAATTGGGTGAATAATTTAATCTCTATATAAAACATGTTTTACGATACCTCGGTGGATAACCTTGGTAATTTTTATGACACATTAGGGAGAAACCAGGGTGATATGTCATGAATGTCACATTTAAATGTTATAGACACATCTAATTTTTTGAATAATATTCCTTTTATTATAACATTCTTCATGTTTTATTTCTTATCCCACAATTATATTACTCATGTTCTTATTGATATTCCTCATGATCACATGTTAATAGTTACCCTTTCTTATTCCATTACTAGGCCTCATACTCACCCATTTCCCTTGATGTATGTACCTAGGTTTTTAGATGTATTAAATTTAACTTAGGATGAACCCATGAAGATTCATTTCAAGTAGATTATAAGAATGTTTTATCTTTTCAAGTATTATGTTCCTAATTTCAAAGAATATAATCTTTAAAATATCCTTTGTTGTGTAAAATGTAATGAAAAGATTATGTTAAAAAAATAAGGATATTATAGATTGTATAAAATGAGGGTTTAGTTATTTGTGGGATTTATTATATAAATCCTTAATTGAATCCTAGATAAATGATTAAATATAGGAAAAAAATTTGTATTTTTATAAAGTATTAGTTGAGTGCCTTCTGAGAAAATAAATTCATCTCTCGATACAAACAAGTGGGCATGGAACTAGCATAGATATATCATGGGGTAACACCAATAAAAAATTATTTGATTAAAAATTGATCATGAAATGGTGAATGAAAACATAACTTTCTTCACTCTTATTTTGAAACTCCTAGGGGGTAGTTTTAGTTAATCACAATATTTTTATGACCCATTATGAAGGATATATTGAAAATGTATTAATTGATAAATAATAACATAATTAATCATGATGTTTTAAGTTAGAAAATTCCTTTTGAATTATCTTATTCTTAAAAAAAATTCTCATTAAGGGTTTCTTCTTTTAGGAAATAGTGGGAAATAGGAAGAACCATGTAAATGATTATCTCAATAGATGATGTGATGACGATCCTATAATGTAAGTAAGAATTAAAATATTTATGAGAATGATGAATGAACTATCTCGAGTAATTAATATTAACTTGAATCTATTTTTGTTGATATATTCAACTATAAGGGAACAAATTGTCGTTGATTCCTTCATGCATCAACAAGAACCTTCTTTTAGTGGATCTAATGACCCATTGATTTCCCAAAAAATGGATACGCTCTATATATTTTCTATAATTTATTGTTAAAACCAAGATAAAGACACCCTAAAAATATACAACATAGAAGGAGAAGCTAACCAATGGTGAACAATTATTAGAAACACGCATCTCAGAAGGGAGATTGCTTCTAGGTATTGGAGAAGAGTTTGGGGGAATCTTTTTCAATAAATATTTCCCCCGTATGATGTAAAAAAATTGATAAGGGATTCCTCAAGCTGAAGGAGTAGGAAAATGAATCATTGGTAATCTATGAGATAAAATTTACAAGACATGATCAATACACCTCTAGAATTTTTATTGATCCTATGGGAAACCTTTATATATTCTTTAGGGTTTTGAGACCCAATGTATGAAAAAATTTGGAAAATAAAGACTATGAAAGCTATGAGGAGATAGTGAGAAGCACTATGAAGGTCGAATTTGAGTTTGGAGAGATATAATGGTCACATAAGTCAATTGAAAAGAAGAGTGATATGAATAAAAACTTATTGAGGAACTTTTACCATGGTTGAAAAGGAAAGAAAGTCCATCTTCCCATGTGAAAAAATATGGGATGAGGCATTTGAGTAACTTCTTTCTTAGGAGTGGGAAATTATTAATGTTTTGGAGAGATGACCATATAGCTTGGAACTGTCATGGTGAGGTGATGAATCAAATTCTCAACACTAACAACAAATGGATGATGATATAAGCCCAACCTGAAGATCAATGCTTCAAGTGTGGAAAACTGGGAACTTTTACAATCACTATCTAAATTAGAAGATAATAAAGGTAAATCACTATAAACCATAGAATAGGATAAGCGAGAAAGGATAATAATTTTTTATTATAATGACTGAAGTAGAGGCTCTAATTGATGAGGTGGAAAGTGCTCTCATTGTTCTCTCAAAGCTATAAAGTACATTTGTTTATTACTGTTCTACAATTCCATTATTTAATCCGTGTTTTCAAATAATATATAATCAAAACATGAGATTATTGAGGTAGAGTTATCAATCAATACACTTATAAGTATTATCCATGAATTAATAGTGTATAAAAACACTATTATTGACTTTGGCGAGTCCAATGTCATCAAAAATCTAGTAGTAATTCCCATGGTAGAATTTAACACTGTACCATGGATGGAATATCTCATAAAGTATAATTCTAAGAAAAACTATAGAAAATAGGAAATATAAATAGCCTTGGATAGACAACCTATAGTTAGTTTCAAAGGAGATATGTCCTGACCTATGCTTTGTCTTGAAGAACTTAACATATCCTTCGTTATGGAGATGATTGGTGAAGAGGGAGAAGGAAATTAAAGTATAGAGATTGGTAATGTCCCCATAGTTCAATAATACATTGAATAATTTCATGAGGAGTTTCCAAGAACTCCCCCAAAAAGGGACGTGGTGTTATCCCTTGAACTCATACCTGGATCAAATCTCATATGAAATACCTAATATAGAATAAAAAATTTGGACCTATAGAAATTATATAAGAAACATCCAGATATTTGGGATAAGGTATTTATACGATCAAGTTTGTATACTTGGGGAACACCTATTATCTTTATGAATTATAATTAAGGATCAATGAGACTATTAAATGATTATAGAGAAATTAACAGGATCACATTGAAGAACAGGTACGATCTCTTAATGATTGATGATTTATTTGACCAACTTCATGGGGCTCAATTCTTCTCCATGATTGATCTTTGACCTGGTTATCAATAATAGAGGGTGATGAAAAAATATATTCTAAATACTACCTTCCTATAATGACATGTGAATTATGATTTAGTTGTTATACCCTTCAACATGAATAATTCCCCTGCTATATTTATGGATTTTATGGATATATTCTTCAAGGAGTACCTTGATAAATATGTAGTATTTTTTTATTGATTGTATTATGATATATTCCAAATGTTTTGAGGATCTTGAGTACTGTATAAGGATTATATTACAAACTCTTTGGAAGGATAGGCGATCTGTAAAATTAAAAAATGTGAAATCTGGTTACAAAACGTTGCTTTATTTGGGTACATTGTATCTAATGAAGGAATATCAGTTCACCCTAATAAGAAAAAGGTTGCAGATGAGTGGCCTCATCCTATAACAGTAATTAGGATTCATATTTTCCTTGTTTTATCATTATATTATAAGAGGTTTTTGAAAAACGTTTCAATATATTATAATTCAAAAACCTTGTTAATAAAAAATAGCTAAGTTAATATGGACTAAGGAGTGTGACGAATGTTTCCAAGAACTGAAGAAGATATTAGTTACTGTACCCATGTTATCTCTACCCTCTATTAGAGAGGGATAAATTATTTATAGTGATACATATATAACAGGGCTTCGGTGAATCTTCATGAAAATTAACTAGGTGATTCATTATGCATATCAATAATTAAGGCCTCATGAGAATAATTATTCTATGCATGACCTCAAGATAACTGTAGTTATTTTTTTTCTAAAAATATAGAGGCACTATCTTTATGGTTATAAGTTTGATATATAAACATACCACCTAATTTTTAATTATATATTCCCATATAAGTAATTGAACATGATAAAAATGATATTTATGGAAATTTTTAAATACCATGACTTCTCAATTCATTATCACCCAAAAAGTGAAAAAAAGACGTTGATGCATTCAGTAGAAAAGATACTATTTTTCTGAAAATGATTAATATAAAAAGAGATACATTGAAATAGGACATATTATGGTTGAACATGGGTATCATGAGGGTATTTAAATCATCAATTATATCCCAAAATTTTCCGACTTATCATTAATTGAGAACACCCATTTTTACAAAAGAAGATAGAGGATGCAACGAATGGGAAGTTTCTTGAGTTTCCCCTTTTCTTAGGGTATGATCGATGAATCCTATAGCTCAACAATATCTAAATATCATGGAAGAAATAAAATTAATATGGGCCTTTGTGATCATTATTGGTGGGATAATATGAAAAGGAAAATTTCTAACTACGCTTCTAGGTGCTTGGTATGTCAACAATTGAAGGCGGAGTGAGAACTTCCAAAAAGGGTATTTTGAAAATTACCCATACCAACAACGAAGTGGGAAAATATCACTATTGACTTTTTCACTCGTATACCAATAAAATATAAATGAAGTAATTCAACATGGGTTATAGTGGATCGGCTCACCAAGACATCCCATTTTATCGATATTAGGGAATGTTTCTATCCTTACAAAAATTCCAAGATATATATAAAAGAAAGTGGTGAGGCTGAATTGGGTGCCAATTTATATTAATTATGATCATGGTCCATGGTTCACATCTAATTTCTGGAAAAGTCTTCAACTTGCTCTGAATACCAAATTGGATTTCAGTATGGGCTATCACCCCCAAACTTATGGCCAATATGAAAAGGCTATTCATACACTCAAGGACAAGATATAAACATTATCAATTGAATTTAATGGAGGATGGGATAAACACCTCTTACTATATGACTTCCCATATAAAAAAATCTAATAAAGTATTCCAATGGAAACCTATAGAGATCTATACGATAAGTGATGTCGAACCCCTACATGTTGGGATAAAGCTGGTGAGAGAAAAAATACGGGGACTGATCTTGTGGAAGAGATGAAAAATAAAGTTCATTCCATTAAAAAACACATAAATGATACTCAGAGTTAGAAGAAGAGATATGATAAAAACCATTTAAGGGACATGGAGTTTGATTTATGTGGGAAGGTTTTCTTATGATATCACCATGAAAGAGAGTCATGCAGTTTCAGAATAATGGGAAGCTTATCCCTTTGTAAATGGGCCCCTATGAAATCCTTGATTGCATTGAAGCAATGAATTATTATCTAGAACATCCAAGAAACCAAGAATCAGTTCATTATGTATTCCACGTATCTATCTGGAGGAAGTACATACCTAATCCAACACATTTAATACTACCGAAGGTGGTACAACAAGAATATAAACTCTCTTATTTGGAGATTCTGGTGGAGATATTGGGATGTAGAGACAAGGTTATATGAAAAAATACTACCACATATTCAAAGTGTTATGGAGAAACCATAAATAACTAGGGGATACATGGGAAACAGGGTAAACAATGCAGTATAAGTACCCTCGATTTTCTCAACCAAAAGAACGATTTGAAATTTCAGAGTTGGAATTTTTTAGCAGGGGGAAGAATGTAATGACCCATATGTTTTAAATGATTTTTGTTCTCTAATAAAATGTGCATTATATTATATTACAAATATGATAACTATATCATTTTAATAATGATTAATACACTATTCACCAAAATGAAAAAATATGGATCATGTCAATCTGTTATAATCATTGCAGAACACTACATTAAAAAAATTGTTTGTAAACCAATCGACATATTAGAAAAAATGTAGTGAATATTGAATGAAATAATAAAGTGGTATTTATAGAGTATAAAGGGAAATATGACCATTCTAATTTGATCATTATAGGACCGATGCTCAAATATCACTATTAGTCAATATAACAATAGGAAAATTTGATCGTTGATAAATATAAAATTTAGTAACAATTCTAACTCAATAATTAGTGTTTATAAGTATTAATAAAAAAGGATAATTAATGAAAAAAGGAGAAGTGACAACCTCAAATAGTAGATTCATAATGTATGAATCCCATTTATAAAAACATGGGAAGGGGGTAGCATCATGGGGGTTCTCCCTTGAACAAGATTGAGTTTGTATTTTAAAGGTGAATCTATAAGAAAATTGGCCATGGGAGAAGTTAAGGATGGTGTAAATTACCACTCAGTCGATGTTAGCAGAGCAACCCCATGAATCCATCACCATCTACCTCCTTACCCTTAGGTCGTACGTGGGTGTTATATGTAGTTATGTGTCCAAAACATAGTTACTTAAATTATATTTCCATTGTATAAATAGCTTTTTTATTCTATCAATTACTTTTTAATAAAGGGTTTTCTTACTAAAATATAGGTTCCATTGAGTCAAAATATGTTAAATTGATTTCTCACACAAAAATTATACTTTTATGAAAATATATTATTTTTTATAATACAAAATTATTCTCTAATTAATATTTATTTTAATTAAATAGTATTCTAAAAACACATTTATTAAAATATAAACTATATAATAATATTATTATGCCCTAGAAAATTTTTAAGTCTCAGAAATTTGACTATGCCTTACGACCCCCTATTTTTTTAATTAAATATTTTTTATTATATTTAAAAGTTAAATTATTATATTTGTATAATTTTTTCTGATAAAATAAACAATATTTATGAAATCTATATGATGAAATTAGGTTATAGTGAATTTATGAATTTTTTTTAAAATGATTTCTTTTTACTTGAATAGAAAAAATTTAGTTTGGGTTTTCCGGTATGTTTAATGGATTTATAATTATGTCCTAACTATATAATAAATAATTAACCACAATAAGAGAGCTAAATTTTCTATTTTATTAATATCTTTTCTTTTAATATATTTTAATAAATTTCCAAAACCCATATGTAACTTTCCAATGTCTAAAATGGAAACCTTGATTTTAAAAACATTAATTTATGGAAGCTTTAATTTTACATGCCAAAAGAAGTAATAAAAACTTATTCTCGGTTCTTTTGGATTATAATAACATTAAAGTTATCCCAAATTTCAAAAAACATGGGAAAAATTTCATTTAAGCTACTCCTTTTTTATTTCCAACAACCGATATTTCCAAGGCTTATATTTGGAAACTATTAAAAAATACTCCACTTTTTTAATAAAAACCCACCAATTTCTCCATTTACATTCACTCTCAATCATTAATATTTTAATTTATGCGATTTTCCTTCCTAAGAGTTCCTCCATGGTGTCATCAAGGCCCCACAGTTCCATTCCTCATGATTTAGGAGTAACTCATTAAGGCAAGAGAATTATCCTTCTTTTGTTTTCAATTCAAGAATATCTTTTTTTTATGTGTCTTATAATTTTATGATTAATATATTTCATTACTCTTTTGATCATACCCTTACTTTGAAATTATGTTTTATCAATGGTATAACCTTATATCCTATTATTTTACTATTTTCTAAAATCACGTTTTATACCTATCTTACTGTCGAATTTAATTCTCAAAATTTATCTATTCTTTATAATAAATTATCTTTTATTTTAATTATGTGTATACCTGATACTTTTTATTTTATATGAGTATTCACATAGATTTAAAAATATTTATCTAATTCAGGGATTTACATATAATAAACCCACTTTCCATTTTCATGGGCCAAAAAATGACATAATGATCATGTCTTTAAGAACTTTTGTATAGCATGATTTTGATAAGAAAACTATTATTTATTCTCCATGGGTTATTAAAGAAATGATTTATTATGAGCTATGTGGATCACAATAATCAATACATATGAAGTGTTCACCATGATAGCACTCCAACTCACTGGGTAAAGAATTTATTCTATAGAGATGACATTTTTTAATATACCTAGGAGAATAAACTTGATAATTTCTATGACACCTCGGTGAATTATCCTGGTGATACTATTATGAATGTGTCATTTAAAGGTTTTATCCAAATTTCCATGTTTTGAATCAGGTTATTTTTATTATGATAAACCACATGTTCTCTTTCTTTTGGAACAATGATATTACAAATGTTCTTATTGATATTCTCCATGATCACCTATAAACATTTACCCTTTAATAATTCATTATTTGGCCTCATGTTCAACCCTTTACTTTTATATATGTACCTAGGTTATGATATGCATTAAATTTTACATTGGAAGAACCCTTGATGAATTATTTTAAGTTTATTAGAAGAATATTTTTTGTATTCTTATATTAGGTTCTTTATTTCCAAGAAACTAAACATTAAAAGATCCTCTATTTTGTACTTTGTATTAAAATATTTTTCTAATAAAAGGCGGGATGCTATATGGGGATCATGCCATGATTAGAGGGAATCATGACAGGATGAAAAATATTACATATTACTATATGTCTTTTAAAAGTAGTTCAAGGATCAAATCATAGAAGAGGTTGTCAGACTATGATGAAAAATCTTTCATATGAGGATTACTCTCTAGAATGGGAGGCACACTATAATGGAATTTTCTTAAATATTGAATTTATTATGTATTAAAAACATTAAAGTATGTGTTTGATTAAATTTTAAGTGGGGAGGTTGGTTATTACATGACCCATAGATTACACCATAAATTATTGAGAGGGATCACTCCATGGAAAGGGTATCATGATTTAAATCAAGACTAGTAAGGTGATTTATACTGTGAAGGGAGAGACCTCATCATGAAGAATTGAGTTGTGGGAGTTTTGGTTCTTCTTAAATGAAGGGTGTCACATTTTGACAACCATTATTCTTTATAATTAGGGTCACAATGTGATGTGTTGTGCCTTTGGGATAAGGTACATATCATAGAGTATAGTAATGTGGAGTCCATTTTTCTATGGAGGATAATGTTATTCCATGATGTGACAATGATTAGTGATGTCAGTATTTTCATTTTAGTAGAGGGGATTTTCAAAAAAATATTATTAGAAGATCCATGTCGTAAGGGGTTTTTGGTAGAAACTCATTCCATGAGACATAAGGGTCACAACATGATATGGAATGTTTTATTTTCATATGTAATAAAATTATGGTATTTTGGAATTTATATATTAGAACCCCTTTAGGACTATTTATTTATTTTCGGTGCATTAGCAATGGAAGGCTGAGTTACTCTTATTGACCTACTTGTCCTTTTAACCTCATTGATCTGTAGCGATTGAATGTGGGTTTTTTCATTTTTTGAGGGGAGAGTTTTTATTCTACTTTGGTTATTCCATCTCTTGTATTGTCACTAATTTTTTTCCATTCAGGTTAGGGTTTGATGGTGATCCCATTTTCTCTTGACGTATTCATGAATATTAAGATTTTGAATTCATTTTTTATAGAAAAAGGGGATCCCGGGAGGATGAAATCACTATATTTTATTTAGGTATATCACTACATTGAATTATTTAATGATTTACATCAGTTTGGGTGAAATTGACAGATGAGTTGAAATGAGAAATTGTGGATCTTTTTTTAATGGTTTGTGTGGATACATGGGGCAGGGGACACCCCACTTGTCATTTTTTCCATGAAAGATCACTTGATAAATTGTCCTTTAATTATTACCTGGATGTTGATTTTGGAATTAATATTTTTTAATGTGTAGATAAATTATAATTGTTTTCAAATAGAATTGAAATTAATTTTATGGATTTAAGCGCTTTTATGGTCGGTAGATGGCTAGTTTTGAAATTACATGAGATTTTAATGTAAGTTTTTCTCTCATTAAGTCAAAAAATGTTTGAATGTTTGATCCACATGAAATGCATAATTAAAACAAAGATGTTACATGTGTGTGAGTATTATATATGAATTCTAAAACAATCTATTGAATTATTATGTATCAATTTTATTAAATTAAGAATAAAGTATATTAATATCTATTTATATATGAATGTTTTTAATAAAAATTTCCATCAATAATTATTGTGATTTAGTATCTATTTTTTATGCGCTAAAAGTTTTATAAAATAAAACAATTTATATTATTATAAAATGATTATTTTAATGATATGTATTACTTATTAGTTAATTCTATCTTTATTAGTGTTTTATATTAACTAATAATAAGAACAATTAGTATTTTAAAAAGTTATTTTATAAAAATATCAGTTTTCCTTGTGCTTTATAATTTTATTTAAAAGTAAAATTTACAAATTCTAGAATGTTAAATTGAAAAAAAAATCTTCAATTTTGGATTCATTGTCACTATATTATCTTTGGGTAATTTTTTTGGTATTTTCCAAAAATATTGATTTTTAGGGTAATAATGCCCAATATGGTTTTTACAAATAACATTAACTTTATTGAAATTTGTTGTATATAAGTATGAATTTTAAATTTATGAAATTTTTTTATAGAACCATATATGTATTTTATAAGTGAATTTATAATTTAATAATTTTTTGTTTTAATTTAAAATCCCATATTTAAAATTTTAGATCTTAAGTTATATTTTTCAACAAATAAGTTTTAATGCATTATACATTTAATATTTTAAATATAATTTTAATCTATTTTAGAAATTAGATAAATAAGATAAATTTTAAATTTGTAATTAGTAGGTCCAAATTATGTAATAAGGTCCTTTTATTATTTTGTCTGAATTATAAGTTACCTTATGTAATAACTAGTTACCACAATAAAATATAAAATAGTAAAAGTAAAGAATCTAATAGTAAAAGGCCCCCAAAATATTTAAAACACGTGTTATAATGTCTTTATGAGGAATTTATCAACTAAATAACTTATCATATCCATAATTTCTAAATTTTGTATCCACATTCCTTGAACGTGACTTCTCATGGTTAAATTTGTTTTTCAATTTTAAATAATGCCATCCTTTTGACTTATAAAAGTGGAACCCCACTCCTCACCTCCCCTCACACCACAGCCCACATAGTTTCAGACCAAAAAATACCCAAAACCTCTCCTTATAATCCCTATTAACCTTAATTTGGTTATTATCTTCTCATAATATGATCTCTCAAAATTTCAACCCCCGTCATAAAAAATACAATCCAAGAAGTGAGGTATAAATTTTTTTACCATATCTTTCACTTTTTTATTTATTTATGTGCACTTATTATTCATGAAATACCATTAAAAATAATAAAATTATTACATATTTATCATTATTATACTAGTCTGTTGTTATAATTATGGAAAATTCAGTAACCACCTTTCCGTTTTCCTTTATGAAAAACAAAAGATTCATTCGTTTGTCATGCAGACTACGACCAACATAAATTAACATGATTCATTTTATCCCACCATATTAAAAGGTAGGTATACATATGGAATTTAATATATAACTATAATATTTATCACATATTTTATATTCTTAAAAGATATACCATATTATTCTTTCCCCCATTCCATGGAAAATGAAATCATCATCCATATATATGTGTGTCCTACCTCTATAGAATGGTTGATTTTCATTTCAATTTTCATAACACCCTTAAATTTATAGTAATGAGAATGGTTTAAATGGATAAATATTAATTTTATAAATTTATTAAGGTTTAATAAAGACAAATACATCATATTAAAAATATGATCAACACACAACTGTGGTAAATTAAATCCTCCGAAAGAGCATTCTAAAAGAAAAAAATGATTTCTGCATACTATAAATTAACTTATTATAGGTTATATTATTATTATAATTTTTCCATTTATAGTATATCACCATAAGAAATAGTACATTATATCATTTTTCTTTTGGTATAATTAAATTACAACTAAATCACTTCATAATCATCTATAAATTATGGTATGTTCTTATTTGAATTAGATTAACCACCTAATTTGACAATGATATAAATGTATATCATGGTTAACTATGGGAATTTTATTTCTATATTATATGATATAAATAAGTAAATAATTAGTTTCATTGATATAATGTTTTCATATAAAAATTTAACAGATTAATTAATAAAATATTCTTCCTTCCCTAAGAATAATAAAAATATGTTCATCACAAAATTTATCATTAAAGATCATAAAAATAAATACCATAAAATTTAATTAAAAAAAATTTAATAATTTTAAAAAAAAAGTTCAAGTTACTTTTAGGATCTAGTAAGGGGGAAATTTGGGAGATGAATAAGGGACAACATCGCGATTTGAAAAAAAGATCAAAACAACCAATGCTACTCACACCCGATATTGAAATTGGTTAACAAAATAACTAGAATTCATGAAGAGAATAATTATAAGAGATGTTTATAAAACGTTATTTTATAAACAATTTAATCAAATAGGTTATCAATATGTTTATGTTTATTATAAAGGATCTTATAGTTCATTCGACTAAGAGAAGAAACAAGGTAAATGTTTCTTTATCTCTTTTTCTACTCCATATGAAATGTTTAATATTGTGCAACTAAAATAATTTTATATAGAGTAATAAATTACCATTTTCATTAAGAAAATTACATATATTACATTTAATGAAATGAAATATAATATTCAATATGATGAAACCCCAATGGGTGACCTGAGAAAAATCCATTTATTTCCCACTAAGTATTATTTACATTAGTCTTAGGAAACAATTTGGGCAATGTTGAAAAAAACACAATATTTTTATAATGCACTATGCAACCCTCAAAATAGTAATGTTATGCTACCCAAGCCCCATGGACTTGGAAACAAATAGAGTAGCATCCAACTTGTAATAAAACTAAAGATATGATGATATGATTTATGAATGCATCAATGTTAGATATATTTTACTTAGAATCAAATTCTTATCATTTTGAAGGAACATTACTCTAGGGGGGATTTTCTTGGCATCTGAAAAATGCATACCATGTACTTTTTCTCATGACCAATGAATTTATCCTTACTTTGATAACACATTTCGAGTTTGAGTGGAAATGTGTCTTCATTATAGAATAAGAATTTAGATAGATTTAAATGTGATATAGGACTTCACACACACCAAGTGATGTAGATTACTTAGAAATGTTTCCCAATCTGGTCGAGTGTTGGTGAGAACCTCCATCTGAGATTATGCATCGGATTTTAAAAACTACTTATAAAAAGGCTTCGATGCATTAAAACACATTTGTGAGGATCTTTAGGAACTTTTATACATCTTAATGAATCATAATTGGGTATATAGACTCTATCTTTGGGCTCATTTGACTTCACCATCTTTTATTTGATAACTCATAGAGTGCAAACAGACTTACTGATCAAAAGTTATGGTCATTGGAAGTTAAGAATTTTTTATAATGGAATTTGTGTTCATGAAAAACTTCTTCACAATGATTATTTTCCAATATCATTCATGTCCTAGATAGGTGGGCATATATGAGTAACAAATTAATGTATAAGAATACACAGAACACCTGCATGACTAGGCCTGTGCGACACACATGTGAAACCAAGCCTACGTTACACACCTCTGCGACCAAGACTACGTGGAAAACCTATGTGAACTAACTTTTTTGATCCTCTTATGCAATAGAAATTCATGTAAAACCATATTTGACCCAGTTTTTAGGGTTTTCTATAAATATTTCCCTTTGGAACCACATTTCACATGTCTTGATGATGAAGATACATCTCTAAGCTCTTCCCAACCAAGTCTCTCACCTAAGATTTATAAACCCTTAGGTAACATTCCAAGGATTATATAATAATAGGGATTTACTAAGAGTCAAGGGACTAATGTTTCTCAAAGTTAAAAAAACACCAAGGACCAACATGATGGAAAACCCCTCCCTAGTGAAAATACACTAGGGTGAAGGACCCTTCCTTGGATCAAAACATGAGCCCCAATATTTCAATATCACCAAAGGAGACCCTTGGAGACCAGAATAAGGTCTTACCTATGAATGGCTTACCCAGAGTCTCATTTATTAAGATTTCATCCCCAATTCACCTATGTATCACTTGGACAAGGTACCTTTCTATTCGCATAGGTATCACTTATGTTTTATAAAACTAGATCACCTAGGTATCACATAGGCGATGAACCATCCCTATCAGCTATGTATCACCTAGAAAAAGAACCCTCCAGGCCTGCTACTATACCATCATTGATAGGTCCTACTCAATAGAAATTCTATTTTAATAAATCAAAGTGAAAATCTCCATATATTTTCCAATATTAATAGGATTAGAGAACATGACACATAAATATTTTCCCCATTCAATTGTGATATTCCCTTGGTAAATGATTTATTGCACTAAACCTACCTAATAAGAAGGGACACCATAATGTTTACCAGTATGAATTTCCTAGAAAATGAGCACCCCAAAATTATAGGTATTTTCATGGACCTCCCCATTTCAAATAGTGTGGTTAACCACATTCTTTTCTATATGATGAGGTCTAGGGTTGTATCCTACTATCCTACTCTATGAAATCAGAAATTGGCCATCCCACCTAGAGTATGCACCTAATATTTATTACAGAATATCTACTACCTTTGATACCCCATCCTTCTTCCACAAGAGGATAAAGAAGATTAAGAAAAGTTCAATATCTATTAATTCCTCCTATTTCTCACATCGTTCATGACTCACTTGGTCTTAGTGGTTAGTGATAATCATAAAAGTAGAATGATCAAATATTCAGTTGACACTCCCTTATATGTGTATTCCTTAAAATTCTAAAATTTATGGTCTTTAATTCCCATTATTATAGGATATGTAGAAATCATACATGATGTTCAAACCTAACACTTTCAATCCACTATCATATTTAGTGGGTCATATAACAATTAAAACCAAAATCCACCCTGAAGGGTCATAATTAATTCAGGTCCCATCATCTAATTGTCATCGATCCATTTTCCCAGTGAAATATTTTTTCAAAGGTTAATATTCCATGTAATATTAACCTAATTTCTTCAGGCCATATTATTTATGGGATCAAAAATAAAAGGGATAATAACATGTAAGTCCCACCCCACCCATTGTTAGAATCCTTTTTCTTAGACATCCTCACCACATGATGTTAAACTTTATGGTTTTGTACTTATCAAATGTCTTTAAAAGGTATGATGTGTCTCATTAAGTAGTAATAAACTACATAGTTTCTTATTCCTTTCATCAAAATATGTTGGAAGCCTATCTAATGGGCTATATACCAACATCAAAAATTTCAAACTACAACCCTAGAAGGATATTAATTATAGTGTCCCCAATTGTGAGGCTTTAAATTATAATTATTTAGAATGAATTATGAAAATTTAAATAAAAATATGGGATAGAGAACCTATGATACATACTGATGGTCCCATTGATGGAGAACCAATGATACATACAGATTGTTCCACTGATGTAGAACCTCTATTACATAAATATGGTTACCACGATATGTATATGTGATAGATTACATATGTTTAGGGTGCCTAAACATATATTATGGTTTTATAAATAATTCAATAATATGACTTAAATAATTATTATAGTCCTAGAATAAGAAATAATTTCCCCTAAATTTTTGTGATTTGGATGATTTACCATCCTCTCAACCAATGTGAATCCCCGAAAATCATTGGAAAAAATACATGGTGATTGCCTATCTTTGGAAAAAGGTACATCACGTGGATATGGAAACCATTGGGTGTTTATGGATCCATGAATAAAAAATATTGTAAACAACCAAAAAAGGGATACATAATAAAAATGGTAAACCCGAAGCAAAAGAGTGTGAAACCATATACAACCCTCACAATCATGCGTCCAACATCAATAATCATCAGAAACAATGACCAGAAAATAAATTGAGCTTAATACATAATAATAATTATGATTATTGAAAAAATGGAATCCATTTTATCAAATTAAATTCAAATAATTGTAAGAATTTTATTTAAAAGTAAAACCAGAAAAAATTATGAAAAACATATATTCATAAATTTTTTAATTATAGAAATTGTTTTGTACCAAATTCAAGTATAAAATTCATTACTAATACCATAATTTTTTTTAATAATATCATTGATTATTTTTCTAAAAACCTTTTTTTAAAGAATTAAATTTTAAATTCTTGAAAGAAAATGATAATTTTCAATAAAAATTAGTATTTTTCACAATTCATTGAAAAATAAAACTCCTTCATAAAAATACCAAAAATACACCCTAAGATAATTTTAATTTATTGAATTAGAAAATGAAGCTAATTTTTTCAAATTAAAATTCTATAATTTTGAAATTGGTATTTTAAATAAATTCATAAAATTCCTGAAAATCCAATTTGGGTAGATATTAATCTTTTTTCCATTGGAATGATAAAATACCTAAAATTATTTCAAATCTATAAAATATAATTAATGAATATTAATAAGACATAAAAATTATTTATTCTAACAATAACTCAATTTTTACAAATAATTTGATCGTGCTCCTCCCCTAACTTCGAGTATGTCAAATTTTCATCGTTGAACATGATGATGAACTGGTCTAAGAACACATGGAATATGGAGTTCATAAACCTCCAGAACAGATTAGGTGTGTTTGTGAAACTCAATAGAATGAACATGTACTCAAATTAACCATATTTACTCTTATGGGAAGTCTTTGGGATATCCTCATCTATCACCCACATATTTTTATATCCTTACTGCAAGTTTTCCATTGAAAACCAATAATCTTCCTTCAATCATTTGAATAAATTATCACTCCTTGAAAGAGGGTATTGATTCTTGAATTTTAATAGATCCATCCTCTAGTAGTTTACAAAACAAAACTCATACTACCATCCTTCATCTTGGAGAACAACACTTATGCACCCCAAGGTGAGACACTAGGTTAGATAAAACCCCTACGCATCAGATTATCAACTTGCAGCCTCAACATGTGCAACTATATAGGATCTATTTGATATGGATCCATCAAAATTAGAGACATTCTAGGTTAAAAATCTATCCCAAAATCAATATAATGTCAATGATTAATTTCATTACCTCCTATAGGAAAAAATTTAGTATCTCTTCTATAATCCTTGTAATATCCACTATATGATATTCCAATAACAAATATGCAAGATAATAAAAAAGAGGTACCACTTTCCATCCGCCCATTTGATGACCACTCTCTCCAACGAATGGCACTCACTCACCCTCCACATTAGAAAAAAAAGATATTATCTAGAAAACTTATACATTTTAAATCATAGAATATATACAATATATATCGTGGATAAAATCATAAGGTTTTATCTATAGCGCGAAGAAATCTCTTGCTGGCTGGTGTTTTAACATCCCTAGTATTCATTCTCAATATAAATCATACAATGAAATATAACCTATAACCAACATAAGTATTTCTATAGGAAATGTAATCCACTCCACATATATTCCCATGTTATGGAACAAAGTAGGAGTAAAAAAGAAGTATGATGATCGTGAATAAAACAAAGCAAAAACAAAGGTAGACAACAAACAGATCATACCTCAAATAACATCTAGCCCTTTTGGCACTGTTGCCTCCATCACATGAATCTAACGATGCCTATAACCTCTAGAAAATAATGATTTTACTCCATGAACATGCTATGATCTATGTCCTTGAGGAAATTAACCATCATTAGGTTTACCCTTCCAATACGATATTCCCCTTACTGATGATCATGCATATATGGTCCGTGATGCTGAAACTACCTTGGAGGAAACTAATGTTGCTGAAAAAAATGATCTGACCCCAAATATGAGATTGGAATCCCTTAGTGGTCAAAAACCAATCCATGTGGTGTCCAGGTACCCCACACACATATGATGAAAATAGGAAGCTCTTTCTGGGAGATCCCAAATTTCCAGCCCTAGAAGGATGTGAAAGGATCTTCTATGGTCGGTTACCCACTAGTTGAATACCCAAATTCATAAATTCTTGTGAGCCACTACCTAAATATCTACTCCTAGAGAAAAACTTGTAGAAATATTCTATATGGTCACCTGTCACATAATTTATATACTACATAACATCCACCTTCTACTTTACCACAAGGTATATAGAAAGTGCAAACAAGGTGAACACATACCTAATCACTAGGTGAAATGCCTCCTATAGATGCCACATCATATACTACCCATATATAAACAAATAACTATTGGAGGTTACAAAACCAATTCCCAAGCTCCCACACACTCAGTCTCCACTAATTAAGAGAGAGTATCTATTTCCTACTTTTTGCCTTAATTGTCTAGGAATGGAATTCTAAACTGTAATTCTTCTAGAAGTATGGACATAAAACATTTTCCTATTTTCTGTTACAATGATATAGCATCCACCCCTGAAACATAGATACCTACATATGACTAATTTCCATTGTCACCAAAACATAGATAATTCTCCAATTAGACTAAAAGTGATCTCAATATCCACCAACTACTGCTCCTTATCTAGTTTAGTGACGCTCAACACATACTTCCCCAAGATCAATTATTTAATAGAACATATGGCCATCTTCCATGCCTCATCCTCACTACCAGGTCAATCCCTTGATAATAAATTAGATCATTTTGTATAACCTATAATTCCATAGCTTCTCATGAATGAGGAAAAGGATCAATTCCTATAAATCATTGTGAAATCACAATCCTAATAGCTTATAATTTTATATATTTTTTAATTAATTCATTTTTATTCCCACAATCACCCAATTTAGTCATGAACATAATCCATCAGTATTTATATACTAATTTGCGTTCTATACCCTAAAAACAGATCAATCTCACTTGTCCATTCAATAAGCTCATATTCCTTACATCATATCACAGGGTCCCTAAAATTATATGTATTAGACAATCTCCAAATCCCATGTCACTCACCATGATCAATTGGCACCATTTCTTTTACAACCAACTAAATCATTACAGTTCATGACTCTAAACTTCTTCTTATCTATCAACTAAAACCTCTGAAAACACTTTTTCATGACCACTCCCTCTATAGGCATCCCTCTTAGGTTGAAATAATGGAAGAGAGATAATGAACCATGATTCCCATCTCTAGTATTACCTATTTTGATGACTAGAACTGATGGTATAAATTCTCATAGATGAGAGATATTATCCTCTATATAATAATAAATGATTGGGAGATAGTATAAGCAACCACCTTGGAAATCATTCATGTAATATAAAAGTAAACCCCAAACTATCCCACAATACATTAACAATGTCAACAAATATAAATAAATGTCTCTAAGTAAATACTAAAAGGAAATTCCTATAGAAGTGACTCAAAAGAAGCTCAAAAACCAATATAATAACATAAAACTCATTCCACAAATTCATCTTGGAAACCTGAAAACAATTTTACATATATTCAGGGTGAAAATAACATGAATGCATAACATGATCATACCCATGGTCTCTAGTGCACAAGTAAAAATAGAATAATTATGTTCCAACGAATAAATAGTAGAACAAAAAACTACCTAAACCAGTCAACTAACCAACCCCATCCTCACCATGGATTTATCACCAAATCAAAATTCCAATATATTAACATTATATAATAAAAATAAATAATGGTTTCCTAAAATCTCTTCCCAACTGATTTTCTACTCTAATTCCCCAATGTCAAATGAAATATTCTCCCATCCATTATATGCACATCACATCACATATCCATCCATATCTGGTGTGGGTTGGGATGATTCCCAACCAATCCCACCCTTATAAGTTCTAGCATCTGATGCTAGATTCAACCACAATCACATCACAAACTAATCAAAAAAACAACATCATCTCATAACTTGGGCAGTAGGGTATCATGCATGTGATGGACACAAACCACATTAACTCATCCCACAACACATGAAACCCACTAAATATAACATCCTCATCAACATTGGGTAATATAAAACACCAACATGCATTTTCAATGGGTAATCTCCAACACAAATCTGTAACATCACTACTGGTGAAGGAAGAGTAGGGAAGAGGGGGTATCCAGCTATCCATATCACCATCATCCTGGATGTTAAGGAAAAAACCTAGATCCAAAACCTCTTGGTGTTGGTAAGGCCATCCATATCGGGTGGGGTGCATATGTAAATAATAGAAAATAAATGATAGATATAAAAAAAAAATAACAAACCTATGGGTTCACATCAAATACACTAGCGTACACCAATAAAATACTATTTAACCACACCAAATCCATCACAACTACAACAACCAATAAATTCACCACACTTCAAAATCACTACACAACAATTTTCAGATTTCATGACTTTCCATGAACTTCCATGTACTAATAAATTTCATGAACATTAACATAAACCATTTATTTATCATTCAATTTATTTAATCTAATTTCCACACTTCAATTCCATCATATTCTTCTTTTTTTACCAACCCATGTAATTTTTTTTAGCATTACAATTTATTACAGGGCTAACCAAGGAAATTACACAACCACACCACACAATATCTCAAATATACCACATAAATAACTAAAAAAAAGCAACATCATCCAATACATCTTAATATAATAACAACACATAACAACCAACAAACAGCTCAAGCTTGTCACATCACAACTACCACACATCACAACCACAAAAAATCACAACCATCACACAACTAACCACATCACATCCCATACCAATCAACCATCACATCACTTATGCACACTTCTATAACCCATCCAATCACCACCATTACAACACGACAACTCACCCCACACAAGTAAATACAACAATCATAACTACACACACCACCACAACCTAAATTACATTAAATAGTTTAAATGGATTATATTACTTCAATTAATTATTTAGAATGGAATTATCACCAAATTTTAGATTTCAATAGGAAACTAATTCATTATCCATATACATATTCTTTCCTTTTATTCAGGTTGAAATCAAATAATCATCATAGAATAGATCTCATAAACATATCAACTATAATAAAAGAAAGGCTCCTAAAAAACCAAAATTTTAAAAAATGGAATAATTATTATATAATTTCCCCAACAATAAAATCAAAGAAATAAAACTTGTAATTTATCATGATTCACATAAACTTCATATTATTAAAATTTATTATCTTTATTAATCTAACCAATACTATCCACGTAATAAAAGAATCAATCATGCAATCCTCACATATGCACATGAATAGGGGGAGAATTAGGTACCCCTAATTCAATGAAGCTATTAGATTCTCTATGCACTATATGGAGAAGAAGAAAAAATACATAAAAAATAGACTAGGAAACCTTGAATCAACCTATATCACACTAATAGGTCATAAAAATCCCATCATAAAATCACCCAAATAAAAACATCTTCAATGATGCGTATTCCAAAAGGTTGAATAGAAGGAAAAGAACGAATAAAGGGGATAACTCACCTTATATAACAAATATCAAACCCATATAATCCAAGGATGAAAGATAGAGGAAAGGGGATAAATAAGCCCTAAAAATCACCACGGTTTCACCCAAAAACTAGATAAAAAAGAGTGTAATAGAGTAAAACCAAGGGCTTCTATGATTTATAAACAATATTGAACTGGTAACATTTGTGGACTGAAACCTATATTCACATAATGAATTTTTATGAGGCCCCCCATTTCAAGATATGAATAATGTTTATAACGAGAACTCCTGAAACTCAAAACACGATGAATATCCACTGATTTTCATGGCACAAAAAGCTTGATTTAATTCACATCATGATTCATCCATTCATTTTTTGAGTTAATTTATCAGAAAAAACCTCTTTCAAAATCTATCCATAAATCTAAAACCACATATATATGATCCAAACTCTCATTATGTTAATATATATTCATTCCATGAACCACTTACTGTACAAAAGGCGTAGCTCAAACTCTACATAACCCTACCTAAGACACCTTTTAAAAACTCACACTCTAACCCTGATAATGTAATAGGTCACAAAAGAATATATGATTAAAATAGAGACGAATCTATGTATAATATGATATCGTCAAATAGTGGTAAATTTTGAGAAGGACATGTTACTATAAAAATATAATTTTTAGGATATGGGAAGGTGGATGCAGACGTGGAACAGAACCACCTATGGGTAATCACCCTAAAAAGAGTACGTTGGGCATTGAATTGTTCTTCATTATGATGCATGATGGTTTTCCTAAGACTTATTTTCTAGATAAAAAATCTTTATGGATATTACTTATCTTATCATATATTTTTTATGAGCCACTATAAGGGATTGAATTACGATTTACAATGATTGATTAGGTTTGGAGGTATAAGATAATGAAAATTAAAATAAAACAAGTTAAAATAAGATTGATATTGGTTTAACTGAATGAATTACATGATAACATGATGATTTGAGTGGGTTAACATTTTTAAGGATGAATCCATTTTATGTTACTTATTATGATATTCCACCACTAATGTTAAATCTGTATCACTGACGTCAAACACTTAGTTTTAATGATGGGTGTAACCAAAAGGTACTGAGTTAACAATGGGGGTGATGTAAAATTTACTGACTATCTCAATAATCAACCCATTAGAATAATATATAGACTAAGAAATCTGGTGTTTATATAAAACCATATTTTAAGAAATATTGTTAACAATGATTCCATAATTTCAATCCCAAGTGCATGAAAGAAGAAAATGATGAAGAGTCATTAACATTTATGAAATTAAGATAATGAAAAGTAGAATATTAGAAAACATATATGTCAAAAATATGGGAATAAACTCTTATTAAATTCACTATGAAGGTCGGGAATATGTTTTAAATGTGGTAGATATGTCCATCAAGATCATAAATATAGAAAGGATGAAAAAAGGCCAAAAAGGGAAGAAGGTCCCCACTAATGTTATATCAAATATTTAAAGCTTCACATTCAAGGATTCTAGGAGTTATGTGAATAAATTTACCAAATATAATAAAGATAATAGTCCCTATAAACCTACCAAACCCAGGGATCAAGAGAAATAATAATGAATCACTACCATTTAGGTGAATCATAATACGGATGTGATTTTAGGTACACTTATTCTTTAATCAATATCTATGAATGACTTATTTTATTCAAGTTATTCACAATATTTTATATAATACAATTTTTCTAAGAATATATAATAATCACCTCTATCATAGGATATTGAACTATATGTGAAAATAACTATTAGAACGATGGTCACATATAAGATATATAAACTCATTTTGATCAAAATTTTTGGAAGATACTTCCCATAGATCTAATTAATTCTTCATTAGTTGAATTTGACATAATATTGGGAATTTATTGACTATCCCTATGTAGAGACCATATAAATTATTTGGAAAGGTGATATCATTTTATATAATAGATTATCCTATTATCATGTATAAAAAAAGGATGATCTCCCATTGGAATGAAATTATATTGTATGTGTTTTTATACCCAAGAATAATGTATTTTTATCCAAATTGATCATATATGAAGTCAACATTAATGACTTAACAAGTATATGGGAATATGTTGTGGTGTTACTTGATGAACTACTTATTATTCCCCCAAATAATGAGGTTGAGTTCTTGATTAAACATATAACTAGATATATTCCCATCTCAAATATTCCATATATGATAGATTATATTGATTTTGATTAATTAAGGATGGAGAAAACAAATGAGAATTTAGAAAAGGGTTTTATCTTCTATGGTTGTTCACTATGGGGAGAACCAATACTCTTTATTAAGAAGAAATATGGATCAAGTTGTATTTTAATTCATTATCATGGGAATAAGAAGATCAATATTAAAAATAAATATAATATATTCCATATTTAACTCCTATTAGATCAACTTGGAGAAGATCTATACTTCCTAAATATTGAACATCTCTCTCGGTATCATCATTTAAGGCTCAAAAGGGAGGAAATTTCCAAAAAAACATTTTTAATGATATTTAAACACTATGAATTTATTGTTATTCCATTCATAATAACTAATCCTCCTACCATTTTATTAATATAATGAATCAAGTATTTAAATAATACCTTTGTCAACTTGTCGTTTTTTTGTAGTAGATATTCCTATATAATAATAGATCTTGGAAGATCATAAAGACCATTTAAATATTGGGTTAAAACCCTTGATAAAGGTGAATCTATATTAAATATTGGGAAGGTGTGAATTCTGTCCGTAGAAATTATCCTTGTCAGGTCAAGTAATCCCATGTATGGGGATACCAGTAGATCCAACAAAGATTTTGTTATCAAGGAAAGACCCATACCAACCACTATAATAAATATCAGTAGTTTTATTATTTTACCAAGGTATTATCAACTCATTGTAATAAATTTTACATTGATATCAAATCCACTAACCAAGTTAAAATGGATGTGAGTAAAGTTTCTTTGGATAGAGGAATATGAAGAAATTTTCAAGAAATAAAAAATGCGGTTGGTGACATCTCATGTACATAATTTATACTTAAGTGAAATTTTATATTATTTTCTTATACCTCGCCCTAATTAAGGACTCATGATAAAAGTTACCCAATACATAATTTCGAGATGGTGGTAGTGATCTTTGTATTAATGATTTGGCAACATTATCTCTAACAAAGAAAAATGTGGTATATATACTGATTAAAATAACATGAAGAATATATTCACATAGAAGGAGTAGAATATGATCCAATGAATATGGTTGGAATTTATAAAATATTATGCAATCTCAATAAATTACAACCCAAGGAAGGAAAATAATGTGGATGATTCTTTGGGAAGAAAATATCAATACACCCTATCTTTGTAGAGGATTAAAAAAGAATAATTACTCATGAATTTTCAAGGGATGAATCTGGAAGTCATAAGGGTGAGGGAAAATCTTATATTTCCCAAATTATTAACCATAAATTAAAAAAATTATTAAAGAATCTCATAAATATTATGTAGATCTACAAAAAAGGAAATGAATATTCCATATGTCAACATTGTTAAATATGGAGTTATAATGTTTGGAACCTAGATATGTTTCGCATTAAAACCATAATTGAAGAAGGATCTTTTTGAGGATTCACATAAATCATCCTTATATATCCACCCAGAAAGTATAAAGATGCATAAATACCTATAAACAACTTCCTGTGGGATATCAAGAAGAGTGTAATTGATGAATATATGCCTCAATTGATTCTATGATTTCAAGTTAAGGATTAATGTAAAAAAGTATAAGGGTTTGTTGAAACCATTACCCAAACTAGTATATAAATAGAAAAAACCCACCATGTATTTATTTTCTTGAGTTCCCAAAATATTTATATGTTGTAATGTTATTTGGATTATAGTTGATTCCATAATGAAATCAATGAATTTTATTTCCAAAACATCATTTTTATAATCTGACCAACTAACAAATATTTACTTAAGGTAAGTGGTGAGGATGAATGAAGTATCACTTTCCATTGTTTTTTATTAGTATCTTGGTTATATGTTGAGATTATATAGAAGTATTCAAAAATAATTAATGATAGTGATAGGTTTTAATAATGTTTATCATCCTCATATGGATGGCCTGTGTAAAAGGACCATTCAGAATCTAGTGGATATGATGAGATCATGTTCATTGGATTTATAAGGCTATTGGGATCAACACATATCCTATTAGATTTATCATAAAACAACAAGTTCTATTATAGAATTAAAATAAAACCATGTGATAATATTTATAGGAAGTTATGTAAGACCTCAACATGCTAACTTGATGTATGAGAGAGGAAGCTGATAGGTCATGTTCTGGTCAATTATTTATAGATAAGGTTCAAAAAATTCAGTAACACATAAAAGAACTAAAAATTTGATAGAATAGTTGTGAATATAATAATTTATGAGATCAATAATTTGAAGATGGTGAAATTTTTTCCTTTAGATAACTTCCCAGAAGTGGGTTATCAGATTTGGGAAGAAATAGAAGTTAATCCAAAGATACATTAATTGGTCCCTTTTTAGTTCCTTGACCATGTTGGGCCTTAAAATATCTCCTATCACTCCCTCAACACCTCTCTCGAGTGAATTATGTGTTCCAACTATCCGTTTTGTGTAATTAAATAATAGATCAATCACATGTATTGAGATCAGAAGCTGTAAAACTGTAACATGACCATTAATATGAGGGAAACCATGTGGAAATATTGTATTGAGGAGACAAGAATCTATGAAAAAGGACTACTAATCTAGTCAATGTTCTACGGTGAAATCGTATGATTTAGGAGGATATATGTAAATTTATTATGTGATAATAGAAAACCTACATCCCTTATTTTTTTCCATGTAATAAAATTTAGAGTATGAAATTCTTTTTAAGGGGTTCGAATATAGAAACTCGAAATTTAGTAAAATGTTCCCCCTTAAATAAATACTATGTTCACTATATGCATACACATTAAACAAAAAAACCAAAAAAATATTGGGCTTTATAAGGTACTCATATAATTTTTTAGTATAAATAGTTGTAATAGAATTATGATATATATTTATATATAATAAAAAATAAAAATAAAATTTACTTTAAATATAGAGTAATCTAGCTCATCTAAGAAACTAATAAATGTTTTCTCTAAAATTAACTTTTTAATAATATATTTTGATATGAAGAAATTATTAAGATTAGTTTAATTAACAAGTTATTAAAAATAATAATAAAAATAGAAAATATAGTAATAGGCATTTTTCTATAAAGAATTGATTTTCCCTACATTTAAGGATTTTAATTAAAAATTAAATTTATATTGTGAATTTGAAAAAATTAACTTTATATTTTGTTTTTTTCATAGAAATATTAGCCTAATTATAAATTTTTGAGATTAAAAAAAATATTATTTTAGGTCAATAGTAAATTATACAATTTCTAAATATACCAACCAATTTATCGAATTATTACTTAATAAGAATAATCATAAAATATATAAAACCATTTTCAATAAAAATATAAATTTTATAAGTTAAATTATAAATTTAAAATTATTTATTCTAGTTTACAATCCAATAAATAATGCTTTAGAACATAAGTAATATTTATTTCAAGAAATTTATTTTGATACAATATATAATTATTATTTAAAAATTATTTTTTCTCACTATTATAAATTGAATCAAATTAAATAGATTTAATATTTGGAATCATTATGTATAAATTTTATAACAAGGTCCATTTTATATGTAATCATATTGATAAAGTTACATAGAAAAGAATAGTTTTCATAGTAAAATAAAAAGTATTTAAAGTAAAATATAAGAGTAAAATTCTTAAAACATGTTTAAAACATCTATGTGAATGTGTAGTTTTATCCTTTTTCCACCTTATCACTTATACTCTCTATTATTTATCAATTTTTTAGTCCCATTACTTTGGAGAGACTTCTAATTATTAAAACTTTACGGATATTTACCAAAATTCCATCCCTTTTCACTTATAAAAGGGGATATCCTCTCATCACTACCCTAAAAACCCCCATATTTTCAAAAACAATTATTCCAAAAAAGTTCCTCAATAGTCCTACCCACATAAAAGTTGTTATGTTCTTCTCAAAATACCATTCCTCAATGTTTTATCCCCCTTCACAAAGGAGATAGTCCTGGTAGTGTGGTTTAAATTTATAACCACTCCATTCACATTATATTTTATCATATAATTTTATTCTTTCTCAAATTTCATTTAAATATCTTAAAAATATAAAATAATTATCTCCATCATACTACTATTTTATTTTATATATGGTAAAATCATTATCACCCTTCCCTTTTCCATTAAGATAAATGAAATCATGAATCACACGTATGTGCGGACTACCGCCTCCACAAATATAAAAGTTTATTTTCACTAACCACATAATATGGATGGTATAAATGGGTAATTTTATAAATAATTATTATATATATGATCATTTAATAGTATTAAATCAATAAAAATATTTCCAATTTCTCCTATTTCTTAATAAACTAAATCATCATCCATGCGTATGCACAAACAACTACCTCTAAGGAATGCTGAATTTCATTTTTCTCTACCACATTCAAGGATGGTTTTAGTTTATAATTGATGAATATATTTTCTATATAATATTATTATATATCATTAATATGAAAATTTATGTAAGCAATATTTTTAACAATCAACATAAGGTCATTCATCGATATCGATAAATAACTCAAAACTAATTCGTCATCAAATTCAGATTCTTGAAATAAGAAAAAACTCACATGTAATAGAATTATAACATTATGAGACACTATAGAACACCAATTAAAATACCTTTAATGTTTTCTTAATTATAATAATTGTGAAAATAATATATTTTTAAACTACTATTAGAAAATTAGAACAAACTATCAACACTAATTTATAAAAATATAAAATAGGAATAGAATTTGGAAAATTAATGGTATAAATGGATGTAAATATGAATAAGGTTTCTAAATTGGTAATTAATAATTTTAAATTTATTATACTTGATTTTTAAGTACTTTTTTGGAATCAATTATAACAGTAAGGGACTTTAATAACCCAAACCTCTTTCATAGAGTTACGGTGTTTATTTTGAACTTCGACTATATATATTCCCTATATTAATTGATATTATTTTATAGATTTATTAAAATTTTATCTCTCTAGAGAAAATTAGTTCTTAATTCAATTGTCATTCCATTAATTATTTTCACTTACATAAAATTATAATATTTTTTGTATAATTACCATCCTCTTAATTGTTGGTATCCCTTAAATAGATCTTTATTTTAAGTCTATGATTTCAATTATTTTCAAATATATCCTTTAATATTTTGAAATCCTAATATGTTTCAAATCCAATGATAATATCCTTTTAAATATAATCATTTTTACTCATTTTTTATTATCTGTATTTAGTTTTTTTCTTTATTATGTCATACTTACACATGATTCCATCCATTACTATGTGTTTTCATTTTCTTTTTGTCCCTTTTAATTTACATGAGCCTCCTTCCATAGCAAATGCTGTGAGACAAATGTGTATTGAGTCTGTGATTCATTAATTTTCATATAATAAAAGTAATATAATTATTCTATTATTTCATATTACATTAATGTTTTATTGTAGATTTAAAATACATACCATTATTTCATCAAGTGAAGTATACCCCATACTTAATTTATGGTTTGGGTATTTTTGTTTCGATACATGTGGTTCATTTTAAACACTCATTTTTTTCTTAAATTAAAATTTATGAATAAAAGTTATTAATTAATGTTATATAAAAAAAATATAATTATGAAGTACATTAAATTTTACCTCTTCTTAATTATCAATGAAATAATCCCATGTTTCTTGGTTTATGATGAGTACTTATAGAGCCATTGGGTGGGGTTTTACATTCTCCTCAACATCCCTAATAATATATTTCACAATAAGTATCAAAAAGTATCTATGATCATTTCTATATACTATTAATATGCATTTTATATATCAATACTCAATTATAAATATAATATATTAGGGACAATGAAGAGTATATCCATATTTCATTATTTATTTTTTGGATAAAATATAGAGATTATATCATAATTTACACGAATATATTCTAATTTTTTTTACATCGTTATAAACTGTGCCATTACAGGTTGGTGAAAAATATGAATTTTTATTTATTTTTTTCCCAGATTAGGAGACATTTTGAGAATAGTGATTAACATTGGGATTTTAGAGGGTTTTAACATCTATAAGACGCGTTGTCTTGTGCAGTAAGATACCCTAGAGGAGTACTAGGTGATCATGTATGAGAAAAAGTAGGTTCATGGTGAACCCATCATTGATTTTTGAAGTAGGTGTCTCAATATGACGTGAAGGGTAAGGGCTATGTCATCCCGAGGGATGACCAGTTGATAATCATACTACAAAATGAGAAGGTTTTTTCATGTTAGGTTATATTATTAGAATTAACAACTTTTAGTTCTGGAGAAGTCATACCATGTCTTAGATGGTTACAATATGGTGTGGATGGTAAATGAGTAGTTTGGTCATTTATAAGGGTTATCTTCTTGGCGTGTGGAGTAACGAACCATGATTGTTAAATGATTTTTGTTTCTTGAGAAAATGTGTGTTATATTATATTACACACAATAAATTTATATCAATTTAATAATGATCAATAAATTAGTCACCAAAATGGGAAAATATGGATCACTACAATCTATTTGAATCATCTCTCCAACACTACAGAAAAAATACAAAATATTAGTAAAGCAATCAACATCATAGAAAATGATTGTATTGAATATTGAATAAAAAAATGAAGTGGTTTTTATATAGTATAAAGGGAAGTGTGATTTTTGGTATTTGACCATTATAGGACCAATGTTCAAATATCAACATTAGTCAGTATAAAAAATATAAATATTTACCATTGATAACTATACCATATGGTAATAATTCTAACATTAAAATTAGTGTTTATAAGTATAAATCAAATTGGATAATTAATGTATACAGAAGAATTGATGGCTTCAACTTGTAGAGTCATGTTGTATGAAGCCCATTTATCAGAATGTGGAAAGGGGGTATCATCATTAGGGTTATCCCTTGACCAATCCCAATACTATCTTTTACAAGTGACACAATAATGAAATATCTTATGGGGGAGTTCATGTTTATGGAAATTACCACTTAGTTGATGTTAGCTGAGCTGTCCCATTAATTTATCATTGTCGCACACCTTACCCTTAGGTTGTATGTGAGTGTTATAAGGGGTTATGTTTCCATAAATTAGTTATTAAACATTAAAATATTTTTATAAATTAAATTTTTATTCCTTAAATTCCTTTTAAAGAACAGGTTTACACAATAAAATATAGGTTTAATTGAGATGAAATTTGATATGTTTATTTTTCAGAACAAAATTATAAGTTTTTTAAAATATATAATTTTTTATAATTACATATGGTTTTTGGAAAAATATTTATATTAATGAAATAGTATTTGAAAAAGAATCTTATTTTAAAATAAATGAAAAAATAATTTTATTATGACGTATAAAATGTTTAAGTGTAAGAAATTTGAATATGCTTTACAACCTGCTATTTTTTTTTAATAAATGAGGAATTTATATGTTTAAAAGTTAAAATTATAATATTTAGAAAATTATACTTATAATATAAACTTAATTTTTGATATAATCACATAGAAATTAGGTTAGAGTGAATTTATGTGAATTTTCTAAAATAATTTCTTTGTCCATAAATAGTAAAAATATAGTTTTTATTTTACGATATTTTTAATGAATTCCTAATTATTTCATAATGAATTAATAATTAATTTACTATAATAAAATAACTAAAATATGTTATTTTTTTATCTTCAAGTATTTTAATAAATTTGAATCAATTTATAATACCTATAATTAACTTTACAAAGTCTACAATGAAAATATTTACTTTAAAAACATCACATTGTGGAAAAATTAATTTTCCATGGAAAAATAAGTAATAAACAATGAATCATGATTATTTTGGGTTATAATAATTAAAAATTTCCCAAATATCTAAATCATTTGGACAAACCTTGGGCAAGCAAATGGTTTCCAATTTTCCAAAACATAGAATTCCACAACCTATTTCTAGAAACAATTAAACAAATCCTCTAGTTTTTCTATAAATACCCACCCATATATCCATTTACATTATCTCACAATACATCATTTTGGAATTTATGGTATTTTTTCCTCCCAGGTAGTTCTCCCAAGGTTTTATCATGCCCCTATGATTCCATTCCACAGTATTTCGGAGTAACTCTTCAAGGTAAGGGAGTAATCCTTCATTTCTTTTCAATTCAAGAACCTATTTTCGTATGTGTATTATAATTGTTATTAATAATATCTTTTATAACCCATTTTCTTTTACCATTACATAAAAAATATGTTTTACCAATGTGACAAATTTTCCCTCTAATTTTACCCTTTTCTAAAGAAATGTTTTATACCCATCGTGTTACCGAATTAACATCTCAAAATTTCTATATTATCCTTAAGGAATTATCTTTTATTTTCCATATGTGGATTCCCAAAACTTTTTATTTTCCATGGTTATTATCCTATATTTAAAAATTATTTATTTTATTTAGGTATTTACACATAATAAACCCACATTCCCTTTTTATGGGCTAAAAATGATGTAATGAGCATTCCTTTAAACACTTTTGTACCTCACAATTTGGATAAGAAACACATTATTTATTTCCCAACGGTTATTAATGAAATGATTGATTATGATCTATGTGTCTCACATGAATTAATAAATATTAGTTTTGTTCCCTGATATCACTCTAATGAATTTGCTGATGAATTTAATCTCTAGATAAGACATGTTTAACGATACCTCAGTTAATAAACTTGATAATTTTTATGACACCTCAGTGAAAAACCATGGTGATATGTTATGAATGTAACATTTTAATATTATAGACACATCTAAATTTTAGGAATAATTTTCTTTCTATTATGACATGCCTCGGATTTTCTTTCTTATGACATAATTATATTCATAATGTTCTTATTGATATTCCTCATGATCACATGTTAATAGTTACCCTTTCTTATTCCCTTACTCGGCCTCATACTCACCCATTTCCCTAGATGTATTATCTAATGTATTTAGTTGTATTGAATTTCACTTAGAAAAAACCCATGAAGATTCATTTCAAGTGTATTGTAAGAATGTTCTATCTTTTTATGTATTATGTTCATAATTTCCAAGAGTCTAAACTTTAAAAGATCCTTTGTTGTGTAAAATATAATAAACATATTATTTAAAAAATGATGGTTGTTATAGTTGGTATAAAATTAGGGTTTAGTTATTTGTGGAATTTAGATTATAAATCCTTGTAAGAATCCTTTAGAAAAGATTAAATATAAGAAAACAATTTGGTATTTTGGTGAAGTATTAGGTAAGTGACTTCAAAAAAAGAAATTCCTATCTGGTTACGAACAAGTGGGTATAGAACTAGAACAAATGTATCATGGGGTAATACTAATAAACAATTCATTGATCAAACAATTATTTGGAAATGGTGAATGACAATGTACCTTTGTGGACACTTGGTTTGAAACTCACGGGGGATAGGTTTAGTTAATCCAAATATTTTTATGAACCATTATGAAGGATATATAGAAAATGTATATATTGACAATGAATGACATAATTTATCATTATGTTTTAAGGCCTAAAATTCTGTTCGAATTATCAGATTCTTAATTGAAAAAAGTTTCTCACTAATATTTTCATCTTTTAGAAAATAGTAGGAAATATGAAGAACCATGTAAATGATTATCGCAATAGAAGATGTGATAAGGAACCTATAATGAAATTAGGAATGGAAAACTTCATAAGAATGATGAATCAACTATCTTGAGTTATAAATATTAAATTGAATCAATTTTAGTGGATTTATTAAACAATAAGGGAACAACTTGTCGCTGATTCCTTCTTGCATCAAAAAGAACCTTCTTTTAGTGGATTTAATGTCCAATTTATTTCCAAAAAAAGGATAATATCTATATTGTTTCTATACATTATTGTTCAGAAAAATAGATAGACACCCCAAAAATATACATCTTATAAGGAGAAGCTAATCATTGGTGAACACTGATTAGATGCATGAATCTCATAAGGGAGATTGATTTTATGTATATGGAAGAGTTTAAGGGAATCTTTTTTAATAAATATTTCCCATGTACGATGTAAAAAGTCGATAAGGAATTCCTCAAGCTAAAGCCGAAGGAAAATGAATCAATGGTAACCTATGAGATGAAATTTACAAGACATGATCAATAGACTTCTATATTTTTTTATGGATCCTATGGGAAAGGTTTATAGATTCTTTGGGGGATTGAGACCCCATATATGGAGAAATATGGAAAATCAAGACTATAAAATCTATGAGGAGATAGTGAGAATTGTTGTGAAGGTTGAAATTGTGTTTGGAGAGATATAATGGTCAGATAAGTCAAATTAATAGAATAGAGATATGGATCCATACTCTGGGAGGAACTTTGACCATGTATAAAGAGGAAGGAATTTCCACCTTCCCATGTAAAAAAATGCAGGATGAATCATTTGGGGAACTGCTTTCTCGGGAGTAGAAAATTATAATATTCTTGAAGAGATGACCATATATCTTGGAACTGTCATGGTGAGGTGATGAATCAAATTCTCAACACTAACAACAAAGGGAAGATGGTATGAGACCAACATGAAGATCATTGCTTCAAGTGTAGAAAAATTGGGAACTTTTACAATCACAATTTAAATTAGATGATAATAAAGGAAAATCACCACCAACCATAACATAGGAAAAGGGATCAAGGTCAGGAATTTTCTATAATAACGGCTGAACTAGAGGCTCTAAATGATGAGATGAAAGGTACTCTCATTTTTTTCTAAAAGTTATAAAGTAATTTTTTATTAAGGTTCTATGCATTCCTTTATTTAATCCACATTTTCAAAGAATATATAACCAAACCTTTAGATTCTAGAAGTAGAGTTATCAATCAATACTACTAGAAGTATTATCCAATCATTAATAGTGTATTAAAAACACTATTATTGACTTTGGTGAGAAAAATCTCATCGCAAATCAAGTAGTCATTCCCATGGTGGAATTGAACATTATACTAGGGATGGAACATATCTCAAATTATAATTCTAAGAACAACTAAATAATAAATGATATTGAAGTATCCTTTCATAGATAACCTATAATTATTTTCAAAGGAGAGATATCCTGACCTATGCTTTGTCTAGAAGAACCCCATAAATCCTTCTTTATGGAGATGATTGGTGAAAAGGGAGAAGGAAATGAAATTATAAAGACAGATAATATCCCCATAGTTCAATAATACATTGAATAATTTCATGAGTAGTTACCTAGAAAACCACCAAAAAGGAATTTTCAGTTATCCATTGAACTCATACTTGTATCAAATCCAATATCAAACACCCCATATAGAATACAATGTTTGGACACTGAGGAATTAGATAAAAAACATCAAGATACTTTTGAGAAGGGATTTATTCGATCAAGTTTGTATCCTTTTGGAAAAAATATTCTGTTTATGAATTAGAATGAATTATCAATAAGGACATGAATTGTTTATAGGGAACATAACAGGATCACAGCAAAGAAAAATCACAATCTCCCAAGGATTGATTGTTTATTTGACCAACTTCATGGGGCTCAATTCTTCTTCAAGATTGATCATTCATATGGATATCATTGATTGAGGGTGATGAAAGAATATATTTTAAATACTACCTTACTATAAAGATATGTTAATTATGAGTTAGTTTTTATACCCTTCATCTTGAATAATTCCTCTTCTATATTTATGGATTTGATGAGTAGAGTCTTTAAGGACTACCTTGATAAACATGTTTTATTTTTTATTGATGGTATTATGATATATTCCAAAAGTTTTTAGGATCATGTGGACTATATAAGGATTATATTAAAACTCTGAGGATGAAGAGGATATTTGGTAAATTAAAAGAATGTGAATTTTGGTTATAAAAAGTTACTTTCCTTGGGTACAGTGTAACTAATGATGGAATCTCAGTTGACCCTAATATGAAAAAGGTTTCGGATGAGTGGCCTCATCCTACAACAGTAATTTTGATTCATATTTTCCTTGATTTTTCTTGATATTATATTTGGTTTGTAAAAAACGTTTCATGATATTATAATCCAAAAACCATGTTAACTCATAAAGGAGATAAGTTCATATGGACGAAGAAGTGTGTATAAAGTTTCCAAGAACTAAAGAAGAGATAGGTTAATATACCCATGTAACCTCTACCCCAGATTGGAGATAGATTATTTATTTATTATATTGAATATTTAAAGGGTATCAGGTGAATACTCATGAAAAAGTACTAGGTGATTGAATATACATATCGAAAATTAAAGCCTCATGAGAAGAGTTATCCAAAGCATGACCTCGAGATAGCTACAGTTATTGTTTCTCTAAAAATATGGAGGCACTGTCTTTATGGGTATAAGTTTGATATATAAACAAACCACCTTACATTTAATTATATATTCCCATATAAGGAACTGAACATGATTCAAAGGATATTACTGGAAATTCTTAAAGACTATTACTACTCAATTTAGTATCACCCTAAAAGAGAAAAAAAAGTCATTGATCCATTGAGTAGAAAAGAAACTTTTTTATGGAAATGATGAGGATCCAAGGAGATCCATTGATCAAGGACATAGTAAGGTTAGACATGGGAATCATGAGGGTATTTAAATCATCAATTCTATCCCAAATTGTTTCTCACTCATCGTTACTTGAGAACACCATTTGTTACAAAATAAGATAGTTGATGCGAAGAATGGGAAGTTTATTGAGTTTCCCATTTGCCAAGGTGATGATCTATGAACCCATAACCAAACATTATTTATAAATTATGGAAGCACTAAAATACATATGGACCATTGTGATCATTATTTTTGGGATAATGTGAAAATAGATATTTTTAACTACACTTCGAGGTGCTTGGTTTAGTGAATGCGGAGCGAGAACATCCTAAATGGGTATTGTGACCATTAAAAATACCAACATGGAAGTGGGAAAAAATCACTATTAACTTTGTCCATGGTCTCCCAAGAACATCCAAATGGAATAATTCAATATGGGTTATAGTGGATCGACTCACCAAGACTTCCCATTTTGTCTCTACTAGGGAATATTTCTTTCTTCATAAACATTCCAAGATATATATATAAGAATGTGGTGAGTCTACATTGGGTGACACTGTATATTGATTATGATCATTATCCATTATTTACATCTAAATTATAGAGAAGTATTTAACATACATAGAATAATGAATTGAATTTCAGTATGGCTTGTCACCCCTATATTGATGGCCAATATGAAAAGAATATTCATACACTCAAGGACATGATATGAACATTATCAATCAAATTTAATGGTCGATGGGATAAACCCTTCCCAATAGTTGAGTTCTCACATAACAAGAAATTCCAATCAAGTATTCAAATGGAAACCTATAAATCTCTATATGGGAAGCGATGTCGAACTCCGACATGTTTGGTTGAATTTGGTGATGTAAAGAATATTGGGAATGATCTTATAGAAGAGATGAAAATAGGGTTCATTCCATCCAAAAAAACTCATAAATGATACTCAGAGTCGACATAAGAGATATGATAACAGAAATATAAGGGACATGGAGTTTGATATAGGTGGGGAATTTTTCCTATGAATATCCCTATGAAATATATTCATGATGTTTCAAAATAAAGGGAATCTTATCACCATGTACATTGGCCCTTATGGAATCATTTATTTCATAGATGAAATGGATTGTCATATAGTACTTCCACCAAACCAAGAATAAGTTCATGATGTATTCGACATATTTATCTCGAGGAAGAACATACTTAGTCCAACACATGTAATGATTCCGAAGGTGGTACAACAAAAACATGAACACTCTTATAAGGAGAATATGGTGGAGATCTTGGGCAGTAGAGACAAGGATATATGGAAAATAATACCCAACTTTTCAAAGTGTTATGGAGAAACCATATATTTCAAGAGGATACATGGGAACCAGAGGAAACAATGAAGCAGAAGTACCCTCACTTTTCTCAACCAAAAGAACTATTTGAAATTTCAGAGATGAAATTTACTGGTGGGGGTGGGGGTTAAGAATGCAATTAACCATATGTTTTTTAAATTATTTTAGTTCCCTGATAAAATATGCATTACATTATATTACAGGCATGAAAACCATATCACTTTAATAATGATCAATACACTATTCACCTAAATGGGAAAATATTGATCACTCCAATCCGTTATCGTCATCGCTCAACACTACATAAATAAAAAAATTATTATTAAACCAATAAACAAATTATAAAATAATTATTGTGAATATTGAATGAAATAGTGAAGTGGTATTTATAGAGTATAAAGGAAAATGTGACCATTTGAATTTGACCATTATAGGAAAGATGGTCCAATATCACTGTTAGTCAACAAAACCATTGTAAAATTTTATCATTGATAACTATAAACTTTATTAATAATTCTAACATTATAATTTGAGTTTACGAGTAGCAATGGAATACAATAATGAATGCAGAAAGGACCAATGATGGCCTCAACCAGTAGATTCTTGATGTATGAATCCCATTTATCAAAACATTGGAGGGAGGTAGAATCACTGGTGTTCTACCTTGACCAAGAATGATTCAAGATTTAAAAATTGAATGTAGAACAAAATCAACTATGGGAGAAGTTAAAGATGGTGAAAATTGCCACTTAGTCGATGTTAGTAGAGACATCACATGATTAATCACCATCTCCCACCTTACCCTTAGGTTGTACATGGGTGTTATAAGAGGTAATGTGTCCAGACCATAGTTACTTAAAGTTTAATTCTATTATATAAATAAATTTTTTATTCCATAAATTACTTTTTAATAATGGGTTTTCTTAATAAAATATAGGTAGAATTGAGTCAAAATACGATAAATTCATTTTTCACACAAAAATTATACTTTTCTGGAAATATTTTATTTTTTATAATAAACAAAGTTTTTTGATTAATATTTACTTAATTAAATAGTATTCTAAAAAACTTTTATTCAAATATAAATGATATAATAATATTATTAGGCCCAAGAAAAATTTTAAAGTGTCAGAAATTTGAGTATGCTTTACAACCTAATATTTTTTTAATAAAAAAATTTTTTTATTATATTTAAAAGTTAAAATTATCATATTTAGAGAATTGTTCTGATAAAAAAAAAACATTTCTATAATCTATATGTTGAAATTATAATAGGGTGAATTTATGAAAATTTTCTAAAATGATTTATTTTTACATGAATAGTAAAAATTTTGTTTGGGTTTTCTAGTATGTTTAATGGCTTCATAATTATGTCCTAAATATGTAATAATTAATTAACCACCATAAAATAACTAAATTGTTTCTTTTATTAATATCATGTCTTTTAATTGATTTTAATCAATTTCCAAAACCGATATGTAAATTTCTATTGTCTAAAATGGAAACATTGATTTTAAAAAACATTACTTTATGGAAACATTAATTTTACATCTTATAAGAATTAATAAAAAATTATTCTTGGTTATTTAAGATTATAATGACATTATATGTGTCCCAAATTTCCAAACCCATGGGAAAACCCCATGTTTAATCCAATGTTTTTTCATTTTAAAAAACATATAATTCCAAGGCCTATATTTAGAAACTATCAAAAAAATCCTACACTTTTTCAATAAATAACCTCCCATTTCTCCATTTACATTCACTCTAAATAAATACTATTTGAACTTATGGTTGTTGTTCTTCCCAAGGAGTTCCTCCATGGTGTCCTCAAGTCACAATGGTTCAATTCCTCATGATTAGGGAGTAACTCTTTAAGGTAATAGAATTATCCTTCTTTTGTCTTCAATTCAAGAACATATTTTTGTATGTGTCTTATAATTGTATTATTACTGTATTTCATTACCCTTTTGATCATACCCTTACTTCCAAATTATGTTTTATCAATGCTATATCCTTGTATTCTATCATTTTACTATTTTTTAAAACCACATTTTATATATATCATGTTATCGAATTTATTTCTCAAAATTTATCTCTTCTCCATAAGAAATAATCTATTATTTTAATTATGTGGGTACCCAAATTTTTTTATTTTATATGGTTATTCAACTACATTAAAAAAATATTTATCTGATTCTTTGATTTACACATTATAAACCCGAATTATCTATTTGTAGGCTAAAAATGACATAATGATCATGTCTTTACGAACTTTTGTATGCCATGATTTTGATAATAAACCTATTCATTATTCTCCATGGGTTATTAATAAAATGATTAATTATGATCTATGTCAATCACAATATTTAATACATATGAAAGGTGTACCCTAATATCACTCTAATTCATTCGGTAAAGAGTTTTTTCTATAGAGATGATATGTTTTACTATACCTTGGTGAATAACCTTGGTAATGTCAAAGACACCTTGGAGAAATACCTTAGTGATTTTCTTATAAATGGACAATTTAAAGTTTGTATCCAAATTTACATGTTTTAAATTAGGTTATTTTTATTATGATATTCCTCATGTTTTATTTCTTATGAAATATTATTTTTACTAATGTTATTATTGATATTCACAATGATCACTTGTATCAGTTACCCTGTCTTAATACCTTATTGGGACTCATGTTCACCCGTTTTCTTTTATGTATGTACCTAGGTTATGAGATGAATTAAATTTAACTAAGGAAGAACCCTTAAAGTATTATTTTTATTTTATTAGAAGAATGTTTTTTAATTTTCTTATTTTATATTCCTGAGTTCCAAGAAACTATAATTTAAATAATCCTCTATTTTCAACTAAGTATTCAAAATATTATGTAATAATAAGGTGGGATGCTATATGGGGATCTTTCTATGATTGGAGGTAATCATTCCATGATGGGAAGTATTACATATTCCTTCATGTATTTTATAAGTAGTTTTAAGATCACATCATGGAATAGGGCATCAGACTATAATGGAAAATCTTACATATAAGGATCACACCATGGAATGGGTTCCACACAATTATGGAATTTTCATAAATATTGAATTTCTTATTTATTAAATAATTTATGTATGTGTTTTATGAAATTTTATGTGGGGAGTTTTGTAATGCAATGACCCATAGATTACACCATAAATTATATAGAGGGATCACTCCATGGAAAGGGTATCGTGATTTAAATTAGGATTGGTAAGGTGATTTATGAGGTGAAGGGGGAGATATCATCATGAATAATTGATATGTGGGAGTTCTGGTTCATCTTATTTGAAGGGTGTCCCATTACAACACCCAGGGTTCATTATAAGTAGGGTCACAATGTGATTTGTTGAGCCATTGTGATACGGTGAAAACCATATAGTACAGTCATGTGGAGTCCATTTTACTATGGTGGATAAGGTAATACCATGATGTGACCCTGAGTAGTGATTTCAAGTTTTTCATTTTAGTAGAGGGGAATTTCATCACTATTTTATTAGAAGGTCTATGTCATAAGGGGTTTCTAGTAGAAAATCATTCAATGAGACATAAGGGTAACAACATGATATGGAATTTTCTAGTTTCATATGTAATGGAATTATGGTATTTTGGAATTTATATTTTGTAACCCCATTAGGATTCTTAAATTTTTAGGTGCACGAGGATGGGAAGATAGAGTTCCTCTTAATGTCATCCTTTTCCTTTTAACCTCATTGAATAGTAGTGATTTAAGGTGGGTTTTCTCACTATTTCAGTGGATATTTTTTTTATTCTTTGGTTATTCTAAATCTTAGGTTGTCACTAATTGTTTTCCATTTAGGTTTTGGTTTTATGATGATCGCATTGACTCAAGATGGATTCATGGCTATTATGATTGTGAATTCATTTTTATAGACAATGGGGATCCCGAGAGGATAAACCCTCTTTGTTTCATTGAGGTATGTAACTAAACTGAATTATTTAATGATTTATCTCAGTTTGGGTGAAATTAACCGATGATTTGAAATATGAAATTACTTATTTCTTTCTTAAAGGCTAGGGTGGATAATAGCGGTAAGGGACACCCACTTGTCATTTTTTTCTTTGAAAGATCACATGATGAATTTCCCTTTCATTATTACCTAGATATTGATTTTAGAATTAATATTTTTTAATTTGTACATAAATTATAATTGTTTTCTAATAGAATTGAAATGAATTTATGGATTTAGGACCTTTTATGGTCGCTAGATGGCTAGTTTTGTAATGACACGAGATTTTAATATATGTATTTCTCTCATTAAGTAAAAAAATATTTTATAGTGTGATCCACAAGAAACGCCGAACTAAAACAAAGATGAGACATGTGTGTGTGAACTATATATGAATTATAAAACTATATATTGAATTAGTAGGTATGAATTTGATTAAATTTATTATTAAATATATTAATATCTATTTATGTATGAACATTATTTATACAAAATTACATAATTCATTATTTTGATTAAGTATCTATTTTTTATGTATTAAATTTTTAATAAAAAAACAACGTATATTTCTAAAAGATGATTATTTTAATAAAATTTATTACTTGTTGATTAATTATATCTTTATTAGTGATTTATATAAATAATAATAAGAACAACAAGTATTTTCAAATGTTATTTTATAAACTAATCAGTTTTCCCTGTGTTTTATTATTTTATTTAAACGTAAAATTTACATATTTTAGAATGTTAAATTGAAAAATAAAATTCAATTTAGGATTCATCATAACAATATTTTTTTAGGGTTATATTGTTTTGGTATTTTTCTAAAATCTTGTTTGTAGGTGAATAATGTCCGATATGGTTTTTATAAATTACATTACTTTATTGAATTGTTTAGTGTATAATATGAATTTTAAATTTATGAAACATTTTTATATGACTATATATATATATATTATAATGGAATTTATAATTTATAATTTTTTTGTTTTAATTTTAAATCCCAGATTTAAAATTTAAGATCTTAAGATATATATTTCAACAAATAATTTTTAATGTATTATAGATTTAGTATTTTAAATATAATTTTTTTTATTTGAGAAATTAAATAAATTAAATAAATAAAATAAATTTTTAATTTTTAATTCTTATGTCTAAAATATGTAATAAGGTCCATTTTATTATTATTTATAAATGATAAGTCACCTTAGGTAAATTCTGATTACCATAGTAAAAGATAAAACAGTAAAAGTAAATAATCTAATAGTAAAAGGACCCAAAAAATTTTAAACGTGTGTTATAATGTGAGGATGAGGAATTTATCTACCATATAACTTCTCATTTTCATTATTTCTCAATTTTGGATCCACATTCTTTGAGCGTTACTTCCCATGGTTAAATTTGTTTTTCTATTTTTAAAAATGCCATCCCTTTTCATTTATAAAAGTGGTACCCCTCTCCTCACATCCCCTCACACGAAAAACCACTTAGTTTGGACCAACAAATACTCAAACCACTCCTTATAATCCCTAGTCACGTTAATTTGGTTATGATCTTCTCATAAGATGATCCCTCAAAACATTAACCCCCTTCATAAAAGAGGTAATCCAAGAAGTGAGGTTTAAATTTTTAACTGTACCATTCTGATTTTTATTTATTTATGTGCACGTATTATTCCAAAAATACCAATACAAATCATAGAATGATAACATATGTATCACTATTATACTGGTATGTTGTTATAATTATGTCACATTCATTAACTATAACACCTGAAACTTTTATGAGAAATATTTTGTTTTTATGTTATACAAATCATCAAAGGAATCTTTCGCTGCACGCAATCACGACCTTCCTCGATAGCATGTGTAGCACGCAATACTGAGTTCCACTAAACAATGATATATTATTATAATATTATAAACTAGCCGTTATGAATAGTATTAACTGAATTTTATATTTTACAACATTATTATTCATCTTACACATTTTCTAGAACATGGTAAGAGAACAAAATAATTTTTTTGGGTAAAATAAGTATTTATCAACAAATGCAGTTTTACCGCCTTTTGATGGCGCACCCACATTAAATATAGTTTTTTAAACATTTATAAGTTCAATTTGACAAAATAAAAGTCTTATTTTTAATCAGGATATAAAAATTTACTTTGGATAAATTTTTGATATTTTTCTGATAACTTTCTTATTTTGATGAATAGTAAAAATACGCTAATTTTTAATTAAAAACAAATTTTTTCATTGAGAAAATTTATATGTTTAAATTATAATATTGAATGGTTTTTAAGTATAGAGAGAATATATTTTTACCATTTAATATAATGTATGTCATTAGCATCAATTTCACATTGAATTCATAGGTAAAAACATTTCAATCTATAGCAATGTTTTAACTTCTAAAACACGTTTTCTTAACAACGGGATTTATTTTAAATTAATTACTGCAAATTATATGTTTTGAATTTTGAAAAATGGATTCCATATTCAGAATCTGTGGGTCCAAATTATGTTAATAGGCTACTTTTTATTTTTGGGCATTATGAATAGTAACTACGGTAAATTTTATTTACCATAATTAAAGGTAAATTGGGTAATTAAGGGTAAATATAAGATTATAAAATTACCCTAACACCTGCCAAAATCCTATTGGATGACTAAAAGGAAACCCATATCACCTAAGGGTCGGATTAGATTCATTTAATAGACTTTTTTCCATGAAAATAATTTAATTATTATTAAAACCAAAGAATGTGACAACATGTCACTTTCTTAAATCTTATAAGTATAATAATTTTATTTGTTAATAAACTTAATGAAACTTAGAACCTTAATAGTATATTGAAATCTAATACAATTATCTATATCATAGGATTTTTTTTAGGATTTTTAGGGACTAAATAATTATCATTAATTATGACACAATAGTGATGTTGAAATTATTTTATTAATTAAAATATCAAATAAATGGTTTTAAAATATTAAAATAATAATTAAAGGCACTATTTAATGTGCTACACTAATTTTCTAGAAACATATGACATTTGAATAATCTATTAAAGCTTTTAGTTCGAACATATCCTCTGTATATATTTTATTTAAATTCAAATAAATGAATAGTGTCAAAATTGACACTATTGTTATTTTATAAACATAACGTATTATAAAATTGTTTAAAAATCACAAAAATATTTAAAAATTATAAATTAAAATTTATATGTTCTAAAATGTCATAAAGAATAAAATTATGGAAAATTCACAACACATATGTAATTATTAATAATAATTTAAAATTTAGAATATTATTACCACAAATAAAATTAAATTGATAAATAAGTATAAATCAAGTTGGTAATGTTTAAAATAAATTAATAACCTATCTAAATTTTATTGGTTGATGAGATTAAAACCTTATATCATCTAATCTTCGGATATGAGTCATTTTGGAAGTTTTTAAGTGGGGTTGGGATTTAATATAAACTAATATTTCTTATATTTCCAAAGGTGCCTCTCTCCTCCCTTATAAAAGGGAACCTCCTCCCTCTCCTCCTCACACTAATTTGAGCCTTAAATCTCGGCAAAACCCTACCCATTTCACTTCCCCACTTCCCTAGAATCATCCTAGAGGTTCTGGTCTTCTTCAAAGACCAACCATAGTGCCCTAAGAGGAGGTTAAGAAGAGGCGCGTCAAAAAGAGGTAATATCCATTACCGATCCTTTCCAAATTATTTATTCTTCAACATCTTCTTCTTTAGTTGTTTCATTATGAAGTAATAACATCAGTATCACTCATATACTTATATGTTATTATAATTATGAAACAACCCTATTTCAACATCTATCCATCCTATGGAAAACGAAATCACCGCGCGTGCGTACGTACGGAATACCGTCTCCACGCCGTGGTGTAATCTATTTTACCCCAACACCTTACTTGTATTGGGATAATGGTGTAAATAATTACTATATATGATTATTGTAAAGTGATATTGATTCTAAAATAGTATACATACACTCCAATACAATTCCACGATCATGGGAACGATATCATCGCTCGTACGTACGTACGGAATACCGTCTCCACGATGTGATGCGATTCGTTCTACATGATCTTCATTGCATAATGATTATATAAATGAATTTAATGAATAGATATGATATATAGTACATTAATACCATTCTGGAAATGATGTATCTATAACCTAAAGAGAATAATAATAATTTATTCGACAAAACACGCATAAGAACAAAAAGTTATAAACACCCGAATAACAAGTAACAATGAAATATTACTACTAAGAAGCTAAGAATATGACCATATATGATATCATAACAATAATTCTGATTATTTAATAAGTAAATAACATTATTTAAATCATTATACAGGTGGTTCGGACACTTATGAGGAAAATCGGACCTAAGGTAAGGGAAATATCACAATCTCATTTTTATCCGAGATTGTTTATACTTTAGTATTTACTGGGGTGTATTTTATTATCCAAATCCATGTTTCCTCAATATGTAATATTATTTCCATCCACCTACAATTTTTTAAATCGAATTTTACCATTTGTTGAGTTTTTAGTAAAGGATATGAAAGGAATCTTTTGTCGTTTTTCTTACGAGGTACATTTTGACTTTTCTGACAAAAGTACAAAGAATGTTTTTTTAACTTGTATGACATGAATGGATTTTTAAAACATTATTTCCAAGAAGATTAATTTATAAGTTTTCAAGTTTATTTTTAATCAACTTCTTTTAGTTTATAATTGTACGACATGTTAAGAAAGGAAAAGTGTTTTTGAAGCAGAAAAGATATTTTCCTTAAGAATGGAGTTCAAGTGTTTTATCAAAATTATTTTTCCATATAAGATAATAAAGGGTTATTTTTCTATCCATATTATTAGATTGATTTGATTATGTTGTGATTGAATTATATTTTTATGAATTCCTTTATCTTATATGAATGGTTTTATGATGTCACGATGTTTAAGATTCCCAATTTTATTACATGGGTTATGCTATGATATATGGTTTCTGATTTTGTGGCACACATAAGAATGGTATCATTATGAGATGGGTGGGGACCTATATCTCGCTCCAATTCATTGGGTAAAGATTTTATATCTCATGATATAGACATGGGTGGAACGGTAGGTTAAACCGGTTCAGTGAAACAGGACTGAAACGAGGAGTGAACTTGGTTCAGAAATGGACTTTGTCCACTAAGATAGTCTTGTAAATGAGTCTTGACTAACAAGAAATGATTCTATATGATTATGTGTGTATGCCACAAAGTTTCATGTTTTATGTTATGATTATTGGGATTATATTTCACTACTATGATTTATCCCATGTTATGAAATTATGATCTCTTTTGCAGGTTAAGATTTCCAAAAGTTATGTTCTTATGTATATGATGTGATTGATATTTCTTTTGTTTACCCTTACTGAGAATTTGAGCTCACCCTTTTGTATTTTTTATTTCTCCAGGTCAGGAAGAAGGTTATTAAGTAGGATATGCCAAAAAGGGACTCTAGATATGATGAAATGAATGGGAGGCAATGTTGATGCTTTATGAACCAGTTGTTTATGTTTCCCAGTTTCTAAAGACTCTATACCTATATGGTCCTTTCATGGTTTTGTTATATGTTGTAATAAGTGTGCTTACATTTTAAATTATTAACAATGTATTTAATGTATGGGTCATTATATTAACTAACTTTCCCATTTCCTTTCTGAAAAACAAATTTTTCATTCGTTTGTCATGCAAACTACCACCTCCATGAATTAACATTATTCATTTTATATCACCATATTAAAAGGTAGGTAACAATAGAGAGTTTAATATATAAATATAATATTTATTATATATTTTATATTCTTAAATTATATACCATATTATACTTTCCCTCCATTCCATGGAAAATGAAATCGTCACTTAGGGTATGTGTGGCCCACCACTATAGAATGATTGATTTTAATTATTTGTTTCACAACTTACAGAAATTTCTGGTCATGAGAATGGTTTTAATGGATAAATATGAATTTTATAAATTTATTAAGGTTTTATAAAGACAAATATACATCCTATTAAAAATATTAGCAATAAACAACTATGATATATTCAATCATCCAAAAGAGCGTTCAAAAAGAAAAAACGATTTCTGCATACTATAAATTAAATTATTATAGGTTATATTATTATTATAAGATTTTAATTTATATTATATTACAATAATAAATAGTACATAATATCATTGTGCTATAAGTATAATGAAATTACAAGTAAATCACTTTATAATCATATATTAATTATGGTTTGTTCTTGTTTGGGTAAGTTTATCCACCTAATTGGACAATTAAGTAAATGTATATCATGGATAACTATAGGATATTAATTTTTATATTATACTATTTAAATAAGTAAATAAGTAGTTTCTTTTAGAGATAATTTTCATATAAAAATTTAACCGATTATTTAATAAAATAGTATTCCTTTACTAAGAATCATAAAAATATACTCATCACAAAATTCATCATTAAATATCTTATAAAGAAATACCATTAAATTAAATAATAAAACAATTAATAATTATAAAAAATCAGTTATAGTTAATATTAGGATCTAGTAATGGAGAAATTTTGGAGATGAATAAGGAATAAAATCATGATTATGAAACATGTTCAAAACCACGAAAGTTACTCACACACGTTATTGAAAATGTTTAATAAACTAACTAATATACTTGAAGAGAATAATTAGAAGAGAAGTTTATAAAAGTTTATTTAAATTTTTTTTATGAAATAGGTTATTAATATTTTTATGTTTCTTATACAGGATCTTATAGCTCATTCGACTATATAGGGAAATACGGTAAGGGTTTATTTGTCTCCTTTAAAACTCCATAAGGCATGTTTAATATTGTGAAACTCATGTTATTTTACATGGTGTATTAAATTATCATTTTCATTAAAAAATGAAAATATATTACATTTAATTATATTTTAATTTCTATTTCATTATATTTCTCTCCATATCCTTTTCTTCTTATCTTACTAATTCCATAATAGTTTCATCGACTCATTTTATATGGTATTTAATTTTATTCAATATTTATATAATTATCATCTTAAATACCAACTTATTTGATAAAATGTTTTCCGAATTAAAAGTATAGTGTTGGTAATTATAACTCAAATTCTCACCAATGAATCATTTCTTCCAGGGACTTTTTTTCCTACCAGAAGTGTTTTCTTCAATGAAATCCAAATAAATTTTTTAATTTAAATTAATCACGCTTTATTTTATCTCTTTTATGAATTAAAATCATTTAAATGTTTTTTTGATGCAGTTATTTCTTTAAAACAACCAAAATATATTAATAAAGGCATTTCTTCTTAATTATTTACCAATTCCAATTTATTATCATGATTTTTGTTTCTTTTAGGGATGATTTATTCATAACTCATTATAATAAGTTTTTTTAGTCTTATCTTTTCTTTATGAAAATGTTCTTGAAAATAATCTACACTTTATTTTAATAATAATGTTTAATAGTTATTTTAAAATCTTTGTATTTTCACTTTAATTATTCTTGAATATTTTTCTCGGAAGAAGTGATGTTTTTATTGTACTCTATAGTTTATTATGATATGATATAGTTCTTAATATGATATTTGTTTTGATATCCAATGATTTAATAAGTTAATAGTTTGTAATGTTTTCAAAAAATCTATTAAATTCATTATTTTTAAATGTATACTTTAAGATATGATTGTGGTTGATTTTAAGTGGAACACATATGTATGGATGATTATTTTTGGGGTCTTATATCACCCTATAATGTATTGGTTTATGATTATATCTCATAAGAGAGTCTTTCATGGACATATTGAATTTATTAACGAACGTGAGGGTATGATAGGTTGGATTAAAATTTTAGGTATGGACATAATTATTTTGATCACATGGGGATAATCATAACTGGTTTAGTGAAAAAGGTTTTACTATTATTATGGTCTTGAAATATTTTTAGGTTGTTTTCCATGATATTCCATACTTTATTCTTATTCTTATCCCTATGTTATGATCTCATGGATTATATTTATTGAATAATGTTTCAACTCTTGTAGGATTGATGTGTCATGATTTTCCATGACTTATTCCATAATTAAAATATTTTCCTTATTGGGTATAAAAATATTATATATTCAGATCATACCCATATGCTTATCGTATCCCCACTTATGATATTTGATCGATATATCTTATGTTTAACCATAATAATCATCTTGAATAACCAATTATTATGCATCCATTTTCCTTCACTATCAAGATAAGAAAATTATTAAATGTTTATAGGAATATATTATGTTCATAGAGGGTGGATGAGAAGTTCTTGTAGGAACAAACTCCAAATGAGGTTGGGGTTCCCTAAAAAATCATTATGTTTAAATAATAGTTTATTTAAAATTTGATATATAAACTCACCAAATTTATTAGATTAACCATGAATTATAAATTAATTATTTCTTTTTTTGGAATCATTTTTATTTTATTTAAGAAATTAAGAATTAAAAAATATGATAAATGAAAAAAAGGGTCCATAAATTTTGGATGTACAAAAAAAAAGAAATCCCAATGCACCAGCAATATCAAATCATCTACTGATCATCGAGAGGATTGCATGAAAATTATAGATCTGCGAATCAAGAATTTTCTAACCATATGAGTCATGAAATTCCACCAACAAATTACATTATCTCAATGTTCTTGAAATAGACATACACGTTTTAAGATTGATAGCACAATAAAAAATCACATAGAATATAGAATAATGGGATGCCTTAGGTTCCTCTAAAAATTGACAATGATGTGGTATGCAGTTAAACATTTGATATCAATATATTATTATCATGACACTTATTCATACCAATAAGTAAATAATTTTCTTCATATTTTATGGATGTTACTTGTAGAAAATGTGTATAGAAATACAAGATATTTGAACCCCTAGGTCCCACATGACACCACCTTATACCATAGAAGTGTCACAGTCTGATCCATTAGAAATTAATTTTCACCTAGAAATATCTGACTTCCAACGAACCCAATTAACCGATATTGTATGTGTTCTAAAATTCCACGAATGAAGATGCCTCATCCACAATTGAAATAGAACAGTATTTAGAATTTCATCTTGAACATCAGAAATCAAATCCTAGACCAGATTAAGGTAATGATGGGGGATGAAATTTATTAGAAGATCAGAAGACACATGCAACATGACATTTAATCCCACCCAAATCCACAAGAAAATTGACACAACGAGACACAGTCACAAAACACTGAAATATATATTATTTTAGTGATCGAACCATGAATATATAATCCAATAAGAGGAATCGAGTCAGATATGAACATCTATGACACTGATAAGGAAGTTATACATCCCAAGTAGTCACATTCCCTTGATGAATAAATGATCCACCGATTCCACCATCGAAGATGAGCAATACTATCATTTTGAGGCAATAGAGATACCTCTATTTTGATTCTATTTATCAAAATATACATAATTTTTATTGATTATTTATATAATAAATCACATTTTAATTGGTATATTTTTGTTGCAAATAATCCCCCACTAGATATTTAGTCTGGGGTCCTATTTGAAAAGAAAAATGAAGATGAAGAAAACCTACCACTAGAACTAGGCAGAAAGGCTAACTGATCCTGAGTAGATTGAAACATAATTTAATTAGATATAGACAAACAATACTCCTCAAGAACATCATTTCTGAAGAACAAATATTCCATCACCTTGATAACTGTGATATTTGGAGCAATAAAATCTGGATAATAAATTTGGTTTACCACATACTGGTCAATCCAAATAAAGATCTCCCCATTTCCAACCATCCACATAGATTCTTTAATTAATTGTTAAATTTAAGAGATATATTTTTTCAAAATCTTGAAGGTTGCAAGACCATTAAATCCTATTATAACTTCCCAAGGATCATCATGATTATCTCCAATAAATTTATCCCAAAGTGATGAGCCCTCCCAATAGTCCCATTCCAATCTCACATGGAGATACTTCCCGATGTCTTCTATCCTAATCAAATTAATACCTCTTCACTTCACTTGAAGTTATAAGTTATTCAATAACACATAATGGAAAAATATCTTATTTCTACTATCTCAAACAAAAAAGGACATCACCATATCAAACTTGTGAAGGAATTCCATTGGTACTACCACTGAAGAAAACATGTGAATATACAAGAAGGAAAGAATGATTTTGATCAGGGTAATATTTCTACCAAAATATTGGATTTTTTCTTGGATTTCAAGATTCTTTGATCCACTATGGTAGAAAGTTCATAAAATTAATGGATCATCACAAAAACAAAATCCAATAGATCCCCAAGATAAAAAAAGGAAACGTCTTTCCTATAGAGACCTAGGATTAACATACATCGATAATACATCATTTTAGATGAATATTTAGTATATTAAAAAAATACATGCCCAAGTACTGTTATAGTTTAGTGTCTTCAGAAAAATGGAAAAAAAATTATATATCGGTGAAGGATCTTTAACATATTACATAAATATCTCCAACTTTAGTGCATCTACCTATAACCATTCTTTATAACCTGGAGAAAGGAAACATAAGAAAGGGGCGCGGTCAGATGATCAGTAAGGCTAAACAAGAGAGGCATGTAAGCTTAAAAATGAACATAGGTGTATGATAATGCGATATTAACATTAAGAGATCATACCCAACATATTAATAATCATAAACATGATTTATAGGGTAAATATTGGCAGTTCATAAGATATGAATCATAAGGAAAAACATCATGAGTGATGAAATCATAACTAAGGAATATGACATAGGATTTGTGGCATACATATAAGAATAGAAACGTTTATTTTGAGGATACCTACCAAGAAATTTATAACATGTTAGTATTGGGATATGATCAATGTATATACTTTGGGCTTGGGAAAGCGACCCGTGTACCCACCTTCTTTTAGGATTGGGCTACAACCCATGTTCCTTCTTGTTTCTGGGCTTGGGAAACAACCTGTGTACCATATATCATTTATACTTGGGCTACAACCCATGTAACTTCTTGTTTTCAGGATTGGGATACGACCCCTATACCCTATTTCTTTTAGTCTTGGGAAAAAACCCATGCACCTTCTTGTCTTCGGGCTTAGGATATTACCCATATACCCTCTTTTCTTATGCTTGGGAAATAACCCATATACCCTCTTTCTTTTTTGTATTGGGCTACAACCTGTGTACCCTTTGGAGATCATATAAAACATATCATTACCCAATGCATTGGAGGGACATATAGGTCCCTCCCATGTCATAGAAAATTCTTTCACACATGTTACACAGGATAATAAAACATTTATGATATCATGACCCATAAAAATGTATAGGTCTTATAAAAATAAAATCATAACCCATAAAAGGAAATGGGTATCGTTAAAATTTCATCACATCATAACCTATGTTAAATATATAGGTTTCATAACCATTTCATATAAGCATAACCCATTAAAGAGAAATGGATTTCATAATCAAAAAACAAGTTAAAGAGAAACTGAATCATAAATTCTAGGACATTAAATGTAATCCATTCATAGAAAGGATATGAATAGAACCTTTATATAATTTCATAAAATTTCATGACTAAATCAAAAAATGTAATCTTAGATGGAAACAGTTTTGAAATATATTTGAAAAAAAATTTCTTAAGCAAATATTCTTACTTCTTTAAAAAAGTATTTTTAATACTTAAAACTATTTAAAAATAATTTTCATTAAAAAATACATTAAAAAAATATAAATAAGACTTGAAATAATTTTGAAAACCGATTCCCATGATAATTACTTTTAAAAACAATTCCTTAATGATTAAAATTTTAAAAAATGAAAAGGAATATTGATTGTAATAATTACAGGTAAATCCCTACATATCGTAGGATATACAGACATTCCATTTTTTAACGGTTAAAAGGTTAGAAGGAATACCTTGATCAGAAAGTGACAAATAGATTACATTAAAGAGGTTGTTAAAAGAAACAAAGTGTAATTTTTTTAAATCATATTGGATAATGGTATCATATTTTTGGAAATCCTTTTAGAAAAAATATATTTCCAATCGAAGGGAGGGTAAAGTCGGGATGTCATAAAAACACTTTCTTAACTATAATTTAGATAAAAGAGTAGAAAAATGGTTACAATACATGAGTATATCATATATGAACTAAGGATAATAAATTTCATGAATTTCCTTAAGATATGGATCAAAATATTTTATCAAATAAAGAATAAACATAAAAAATCTTGAAAAGTTATGAGATTGTCTCAACACAATATTATAACTTACTAACTTGGGATCGTACTCTACGAGTAAGAAATGAAATTACATGGATGTTAAAATATCATGAAAATATTGAGATTCATGATATAACATGTAAAATGGAAGTATATACACCTCGAAGAATGATTTTAGGGGAATAAAAAAACATGAGTCTCAAAGAAGGTAAATTGAGACAAAACTATTTTACTGATTTGGTAACTTATGAAAGATAAACCCCATAAAAGAAGGATCAAAAAAGGACATGTAAATAACCATAAAATTAAGTATAAGATGAATTGAAAACAATAATGGGTAGTATATACACATCACAAAAATGAAAGAGTGGTTAACATAACATGTATCTCATGGAAAATAAATGTGAGATGAAATCCCCTTACCTTGTGTCTTGACTCTCATCGGAGTCATTAAAAACCCCTATAAATCAGGTAACTCCTTTTGGTTTATGCCAAAATGATTCCATGAGAGTATTTCTACCCAAAGTTAATATTCATGGTCAAGGGGTGGAATGTTGGGGGACTAATTGGGAAAATATTGTCCAAATTTAAAAGGATTGAAGGGTGTGATGAATAGGTAGAAGTGGTGGCCTTTTATAGTGGAGGAGGCACTCTTATAATTATATTAGGAGATAATTCCACAATAATTTTTCATGTTGAAAGTTGATCAAATAATGGAAAATGTTCAATAAAATTGATTATACAGTCAAAATATGACCCTCCAATAGGTTTTGGAGAAGTTTCTAGGTTATTTTGTCTCTTAAATTTAAGGTTTAGTACTTTATTTGCATAATTTGTCTCTTAACCAATGTAATTAATTTTAATCACATTTAATAATATTTTTTTTTCAAAAAAAAGTTGAAAATTCTAGAAATTATAAATAATTTTAATTCGAAATATGGAATCCATTTTTTCAAATTTGAATCACATAAGTGGAAAAAATTAATTTTACATTAATTTCACTGGTGGGATGACACTGCGAGTTTTTAAAGAAACGAGGATCAAAAGTTTGCTAAGTCTTTATTCAAATTTCAATGTGAAATTAGTTCCAATTACCAACATTATATTACATGATGAAAATATTATATAATTAATACTTTAAATCAAATTAAATTAAATTTTAACCTTATAAATCAATTGAATTAAAAGTAAGTATTGAATTAAAATCTGGTATTTTTAAGTATTAATCCAAATATGATGTTAGTCATAAAAATACAAAAAATTAAACATAATCAAAATTTGAAATTATAAATTAAAAAATGAAATTTATTTTATCAAATTAAATTTAAAATTATGTCTAAAATTAATTTTATTTTTTCAGAGAAGGACATTAAAAGCAGTTCATTCGGGAAAATAGTTTTTTAAACATATGAGGTCTTTGAAAAAATTATCCTATCCCAATTATTATGTCTCTCTTCCAAAGATAATTTTTATTTTGAAATATTGAATCTATAAAGGATATTAAAATTTTATTTAAAATGGGTTTTCCATTAAAAGTGGGTAAAACTACCTTTACTAAAAAAAGTGTTTTTTTGCATAAAATTGGGTTATTTCTTATCTTATGTCTATAGAATATATTGTATGAATATAAAAAATATTTGATTAATTATATAACATATGTATTAAATTAATATCAATTACCAATTTTAATTAATTTAATTTACTAGTTTGAAATATCTTTTTGACTATAATAATAGTTTCCATTATAATCAATCAGTCTTCATATTCATTATTTGGTAACCTATGAATTCATCTTATATTTGTGTAAACCACATAATTTCATTATTTAGTTAATTATAATCATATTCATAATCTTAATGTCTAGTTTATATTCCATTAGAATAATATTTTTAATAATATATGTAGTTAGGTAACACTCAGTCTTACATGTTACGCAAGCCATTAAGGAAGGTCAATCATGCGTGTAATGTACACTACGTCGATGGTGTATATAATGTATGCCGATTTGTTGTTTTGTGTCGGACAAGAATAGTCAGTTCCATGTGGAAGGAATGTTTGAATTATTGTTTTAATATATATATATATATATATATATATTAAAAATGAACTATTTCAAATGCCACGTGAAATAAAAAATATCAAAAAGATAAATTAATTCGAAAAAATAATTCAAAATATCTCAGGGTGTTACATTATACCCCCCATAAAATGAATTTAACACTAAAAATGAATCTGGTTTATCAAATTTTTAATACTTTAATGCTTCGTTTATAGAGACCCAAATTGTAAAAATGGATACTAAAAAATTCCTAAAAAGTGAAATTTAGAACCCTAACAGTTACTCAAAGTAACATATAAATAGGATTCCACATGGGTAAACATAGGTGACAAGTGAAAAAACTGATATGGAAGAAAAATATTATGATCATGTTATGTTGGGGAGTGAAATAGAACAAGGTTAGTAGAATGTTAACAACCAAAAATCCATAAATCTATAATAAAATAAGGGACCTTATGATTCATCGATAACGTAGGTATAAGATAACATTTTTTTTCAAGATCATTTTTCTTGAAGTTAAATACTTTTAATTAAAATATATATTTTCATGATTTTTGGACAATGACACCCTTTATAGTTTTTTTATCCACATAACCTCTTTCTCAAAATAAGGAAGCTGGATTTTTAATTCTTGAAGTACAAATAGATCATGAGACCAAAGTAACGGAACAATCCATAAATAATTCAACATTATTAATTCTAGAATCCATATACCTAAATATATCAATCCATTAACATTAAAATTTGGAATGAAAGAGTTCCTTAATTGGTTTTGATGTAAATTCTTATCTCACGACATTGAGTTAGGTAATGCCCAAATAATCCATATATAAGACAATGAACTCCATAACAATTCATCACCCTATGACCCTTTTTTTCCACAAAAATAACATCTTACCCTCCATTTAAGGTATTACTCACGGTTATTCATCATTTATTCTTCACACACGGGAAGCTGAATCATTTTTCCATTATGGTCCATAACATTAAAGTACTTCTTTAGATTATTCAACCTATTAGGAATATCACCACATCTAACATTGTTAATCATATACCACGATAGCTGATTCGGCAGAAATGTAATATATTTTTCACCATTTATTATCACATTTGACTACTCATTAGAAAATAATCCATCAAATTAATGATTAATGTAGTTCCTTTTGGTTCTCACCCTTAACTAATACTACCTGTATTGTGTAATCATTACTTAACATTTAAGAAAACCACAAATTTGTAAAAGGAATTACTTATAGGGTATATAAATCATGTCACCTTCCTTAATCTATGGCACCTTAGGTTTATCGTAGGCTATTCATAGTAAAATTATATTTGAATCCTTTATAATTGTTCATGAATAATTTCTAAATTCCTAAAGCATATCCCATAGGAGTGCCAAACCAGGTGTGCAGCAAGGTCCATTATTGTGTACTAGATTACCCCAAGTCAAGCCCTGAACATCTTATCAGAGTTGTTACTCCTAGGTAAATATATGATAAATCTACATCCATGTGTAGTATCTAGACATGGATTTATTTCTAGGAAACCCCTAACTCAATCCATTACTAAAATTCCATTACATTTTCATGAACGTTAACTCATCATCATACTTATCCTTAGAGTCACCCATAGATATATAATTGCAAATATACCTTGAGATATCACTATGGTTTTCTCATCCTAGTTTCCAATGGTTGAATAATAATTTCCTCTGATACCAACTATAGTGAACTGGGCTTAACATACATGGATATTACATTATTTAGATGAATATTTAGTATATTAAAAAAATAAATGCCCGAGGACCATAATAGTATAGTGGATTTGAAAACATGGAAACAAAATCTTATATCCTAGTGAAATATCTACAATATCTACCATAAAGATCTCCACCTTTAGTACTTCTACCTATAACCTTTCTTCATAACATGGATAAAGGAAACATAATAAAGGGGTGAGCTCAGATGATCAGTAAGGGTAAACAAGAGAGACATGTAAGAAAAAACAGGAACAAAGGGTTATGATAATGTGATCATAACATTAGAATATCATACCATGGATATCAAATATCATAAACATGAGTTATGTGATAAAGATTGGTAGTTCATAAGACAAGAATCATAATGAAAAAACATCACGATACATGAAATCATAATAGAGGAATAAGAGATAGGATTTCTAGAATACATATAAGAATAGAATGTTTTATGTCAATGCTACCTACCAAGACCATTATAACATGTTAGTATTTGGCTAAAACCAATGTACCTTCTTTGGGATTAGGCTAGAAACCCATGTACCAATATTTGTTTAGGATTTGGATACAACTCAGGTACCTTTTTTTGGGATTGGGTTACTAATTGTATACCCTATTTCTTTAAGGATTGGGATATAACCCATGTACCTTATTATTTCCAGGCATGGCGTACTAACTGTATACCCTCTTACATTAGGATTGGGAAACAACACATGTAAGTTCTTATTTTTGGGCTTGGGATGCTAACCCTACACCCTCTTTCTTTTATTAATTGGTATAACCCAAATACAATCTTTCTTTTTAGGGTTGTGATATGACCCATGTACCATTTTGAGCTCATATAAAACTTATCATTACCCAACTCATTATAGGGATATATAAGTCGCACACATCACATATAATAATCATTCACACCTTTTCTACAAAATAATAAAACATTTATCATATCATGACCCATAAAAAACATAGGTATTATAAACATAAAATCATGACCCATAAAATTAAATGAGTAACACCAATTCATTTCTCCTTAGATGGAAAAAAGTTTTAAAATATCTTTTAAAAATGTTTCTTGAGGAAAATATCATTACTTCTTTGAAAATCAATTTTTAATAAATAAAACAACTTAAAAATCATTTTCTTAAAAAACATTGAAAAAATATAAAGATAAATTGATATAATTTAGAAAACCTATTTCACTAAAAAATAAATTCAAAATAAATTTATTAAATATTAACCTTTTAAATGTGAAAATGAATATTCAAAGGAATAATGGTGGGTGAATATATACATGTCATACGAAGTAAAAAGAAAATTCTTTTTTCATGGTAAAAAGGATAGAAGGAATGCCTTGATCGGAACGCAACAGGAGGATTACCTTTAAAAGGTTGGTAAAAGAAAAAACACAAAAAATTTATTTTAAATACTATATGATAATGGTATTATATTCTTGAGAACCTATTTAGAAAACATTGATTTTTCACTAAAGGGAGGGTAAAGTCGGGATTTCTTAAAAAACACTTTCTTAACTATCATTTGGATTAAAAAGTATAAAAATGGTACCAGTACATGATTTTATTATTTATAACTATAGGAGAATAAATTACATGAATATCCTTGAGATATGGATCATAATATTTCATCAAATTAAGAATAAACATAAACAATCTTGAAAAGTGGTGTGATTGTCTCAATAAACTCTTATAAATTAGTAACATGGAATTGTACTCTACATTTATGAAATAAAATTACATGAAGCTTAAAATATCATGAAAAGATTGATATTCATGATATAACATTTAAAATGTAATTATATACAACTAGAATAAAGATTTTAGGTGCATAAAAAACAAGATCCTCAATGATGTAAAACGAGTCAATACTATTTTACCGATTTGGTAACTTGATAAACTTAAAACCCATGAAAGAAGGATCATAAATTGGAATTGTGAACACACATAAATTTAAGTATAAGATACATTTAATACAATAATGGGAAGTACATACACCAAAAAAAAATTAAATAGTGGTGAACATAACATGTATCTCACAGAAACTAAAAGTGAGATGAAATCCCCTAACCTTGTGTCTTCACACTCATCGTACTTGTTCAAACCACCTCAAAATCAGGTAACTCTGTTTGGTTTACGACAAAAAGATTCATTGGGAGGATTTCTTCCCAAAAGGAGGTTCAAGGTTTATCGGATGAATGTTTTGAGACTAATTGGGCAGAGATTTGTTGAATATAATTGGTTTGATAGGTGTGATGAATGTGTTGAAGTGGTGGTCTTTATTGTGGAGGGGGTGTGGCACTCTTGTAAATATTTGAAAAGAGAATTTCACCTAATTTTTATGATGAATGTGGATCCAATAATGGACCATGGTGGATAAAATTGATGTTAGGGTCGAAATATGGAAATATAATGGGTTTTGACCCAGTTTTCGAGTCATTTGTGGTTTTAAATTTAATGTTTAATACTTTATTATGAAAATATTTCGCTTACCAGATGTAATTAATTTTAATCACTTTCACTAATATTTTTGGTAAAAAAATAATTTGGACTTATTAGACATTTTAAAGTATTATTATTCCAAATTTAAAATCCATTTTCCAAATTCTAATCATATAATTGGAAGAAATTAATTTAAAATCAACCCAGCTGATGGGACATCAAACCTGATTTTTTAAGTAAAAAGGATAAAACAATTTCAATGTATTTATATCCAATTTCAATGTGAAATTGGTTAGAAGGAAAAAAATTGTGTTAATAGAAAAAAATATTATCTAATTAATCTTTTAAATAAAATTATATTAAATTTTACCCATATAACTAAATTTAATTAAAATGATGTTTTGAATTAAAATATGGTATTTTTAACTATTCATCTAAAAATGAAGTCTGTCAAAAAAATATGAAAAAATAAACATTGGATAATTTTGAAATTCTAAATTCAAAAATTATGTTTATTTTATATAATTATATTTCTAAATGTTTCTAAAATGAATTATTTTTTTCATAGAAGAACATTAAAAGCGGTTCATTCGAAAAAATAGTATTTTTAAACATATAAGGTTATTACAAAAAATTTATCCTAACCTAATTATTTTGTTTAACATCCAAATACAATGAATATTTTTACAAATTTAATATTTTAAATTTTTAAAATTTTTATTTAAAATGGGTTCTCCAATAAAATATAGTAAAACAACCTTTACAAAAAATAGGTTTTTATGCAAAAAATGGGATTGTTCTAATCTTATGTCTATAGAATCTATTGGATGAATATAAAAAATATTTGATTGAATATACGAAATATGTATCACATTAACATCACTTAAAAATTGTATTTAATTTAATTTACTAGGTTAAAATATATTTTTGACTATAATAATAGTTTCCATTATATTCAATTTGTTTTCATATTCATTAATTAGTAATCTATGAATTCATCTTATATTTGTGGAAAGAACATATTTCCATAATTTAGCTAAAAATAGTAATATTCATCATCTTAATGTATAGGTTATATTACAATATAATAATATTTTTTTAATAATATATATATTTAGATAAAACTCAGTCAGGCATTTTACAAAATCCATTGAGGAAGGTCAATCTTCCGTGTAATGTATGCTAAGTTGATGGTGCGTGTAACATATTCCAAGGCAGTGTTCCATGTAGCACAAGCCAGGTTAGTTACATTTGAAAGGAATGTTTTACATAGTGTATTAATATATATATATATATATAATAACAATTTCTAGTTTTACATGAAATTAAAAATATGAAATATATAAATAAATTTGAAAAGAAAATAATTCATAAAATCTCGGGGTGTTACATTACTTCTTATACCTAGACATATATCAATCTATTAATTTATTATTCTAGTAATTTTATCATAATCCCAGAATCTAATTTTGTTAATATTGATAGTTTTGTTGATCCACATACCATGATTCTTGAGAAATCCCACAAAATTAGCAACTGAGATCTATTTTCCATTTAGATACACAAAAATATAATCTACAAAGAGAGTTCGAGAGACTCCAGGAGCCCCATTCCTTCCTAAAAACTTACCCACCCTTACCAATTTCATACTATAATTCATGTTTCAATTAAAATAATCTTGGGCTATTATACAAAGATTTGGGAAAAGTGGGTCACCTTGTATAAGCCCACGAATGGATTTAAAGAAGCCAAAAAACCGTCCCATAAGAGAGATGGACATCATTGGAGAAGAATAAAAACAAAAGTTCAAAAGCATTATTAAAGAAATTAATATTACCCAAGGGGAGAAATAAACCCCCATTATATCTTGTCGAATTACTTTTCCATAAATATTTTCATAATAATGTTTATATCCAAGAGCATTAAATCACATTTTTCATTCATTTCCTTATTGAGACCAATAGTTCCCTTAATTTTTATACCATTAATAAAACAATTTCTCTCTTCTAATATAATGTCATGTAACAATGGAAGGATTCTAGTATTCATTGTAGTATAAATGATAATATAATAAATGTTATAACAAATGATCATCCAAATACTTTGGAATATAGACGAACGATAAATCTTTTGGAATATGATCAATATTAGCGGATGCCATAGGCCTAGAGACAACACCGACCATGAAGAAATTTCTCAAAATATCTACTAAATCCCCCTTAATGATATTCCATGCGAATAGATAAAATGTTCCAAGAAATCCATCTGGCCCAGAGGCACTCTCCACCCCCATGCCTTCCATTGCGTCAAATATCTCATTTTATTATAGAAGGTAAATTATAGAAGAGTTATGAAACTCAAAAACTCTTAATGGAATGTTATCAATAATATCCTTCCCTTCTAAATAATTCACATGAAAATTGGATTTTGGTAGGGGGTCAGTGAGGGTATCAACAAAGGGTCTAACAGCTAGGTCACTAAGAGTGTCAATATTGGATTCAATGGTACCATCATCCTTAATCAGGTTTATTCTACCCATGCGTTGTTTTTGTTTGACACACACATGAAAATAAGAGGTATTATGGTTGCCTTACTAAATCCATAATTCCCTAGAATAGTCGTTGGCCTCAATATCTTCTTTCAAGAAAATGTTTCAACTATAAATCTGGTTTCCAAGAAATATCCTCATAGAATTGGGAGTTACATTTGACAAGAAATATTCTATCAAGATAATCAATTTCCTTAATTAAAAATCAATAGAATCAACATCCGCTACTACAAAACTCACATTTAACAACACTATAATTGGCCATTATCAGTGCTAGAAAAGCGTTTACTACCTCAGCATGGATAGGATGGAAAGGATTTTATCAGCGCTAGAAAAGAGATCATAAACAGTAGCTTTATCTGTGCAAAAAAAAGGCTCTAATAAATCATACTTTTATCAGCACTTTTAAAATCACCGATAAAGGGAAACATTTATTAGCAATTTTATTTAAAACTGATAAAGAGAACCTTTATCATCACTTTTAGAAGCACATATAAAGATTCTTTTATCGATTCTTTAAATAGAGATGATAAAGTGTAATTTATCCGCACTTCTACAGGTGCTGATAAATCTACCCTTTATCAGAGCACCAACAAGATCTGATAATGATACCCTTCATTAGCACTTTTAGAAAAATTGAAAAATATACCTTTATCAGTGCTTTAAAATTTGTTGATAAATCAGCATTTATCATCTCTTTTATAATAACTGACAAAGATAGTTTTATCAGAGCTTTAAACAGCAGAGATAAGGTCTATAATTATTACCACATTTAGTAGTGCTGATATGGGTGTAAACATTAGTGTGATGCTATAGCACACTGCATCACCAAAAATAGATTTAGTGTGTGATAACAACACACTGAATATCTAGAAACAATAAAATAAATTACCAAAATAAGACAAAAATAAAGAATTTCAATAAAAAAATTATAAAATAAATATAATAAAAAACACTGTTATAGAGTATACTTGTTGTTTTTTACTAAAATTAATGTAAATTTTTAATAAAATGGTGCACATGGAGTCATTCCAGTCACACTGTGAGTTGAATTAATGTGTGACTAATTCCTATTTTTTGAAAATTAATTCTGAATCATTTTTACCAATTACCAAAATAATCTAAATGTGATTGCTCAGTTCTGAGTATGTTAGTTTTTCTTCATTAAAATTAATCTCAACTTTGAATAAAAAGACGCACTTGGATTCATAATAGTCACACCATGCATCGGATTAAGGTGAGACTGATTCACACACATAACAAATGGCATTTGGATTATTTTACCAATGTACCAAAACAATCTTAATTCGTTTGATTGGTTTGGAGTTTTTCACTTTTTTCACAAAAATTAATGTATATCTTGAATAAAAAGTCACACATGGAGTCATACTAGTCACAATGTACATCATATTGAAATAAGGCTATCTATTACACATCTCCAAGGAATCATGGACCATTTTACTAAATTATAAAAATATACATAATTCATTTCCTTGGTTTTGAGTACACCACTTGTGTGTTTTTACAAAAATGACTTTTTAAACTGGAAACATGCACTTTAATCCCTACAGGTGGCATCAGGTGTGGGTTTGAAAAGATATTTATTCATAAAAATAAAAACTTAATTATGAATCATTCTACCAAATTATAAAGATAATCCAAGAATTCCTGCTTAGTTTTTAGTGAGTGACACATTTTAGTATTAAAATGACAATTTTAAACTCATAACATACAATTGGAGTCATACCAGTCACATAGTGCATCAGATTGAGGTTTGGCTGATTCCAACACATTAAAAATGAAATATGAATCATTTTACTAATGTAACAAAACAATCATAATGTATTTACTTAGTTTTGAGTATGTTAGTTTTTTTTATTAAAATTATTTTAAATTTTGAATAAAAATATGCTCTTCACGTCATACCGGTTACAACATGCGTCAGATTTAGGATTGGATGATTTATAAATTTCCCAAAATACTCATGGATCATTGTATTAATGTATAAAATAAATCATAATGTGTTTCATTAGTTATGAGCACACCAGTTGTGTTTCTTAAAAAAATTTCATTTTAAAATAGAAACACATATTTTGAGCCATACATGTGGCAATGTGAATGGGATTGACATGAGATTGATTCTTCATCATAAAAAATTAATTATGAATAATATTACCAAATTATCAATATAATATGAGAATATTTTCTATGTTTTTAGTGAGTGGAACTTTTTGAATTAAAATGTCAATTTTAAACTCATAACGGACACATTTTGTTTTATATGCCACACTATGCATAAAATTGTGGTACAGATGACTTATACACATCAAAAATGACATATGGGTATATTTCATAAAGTGAAAAATCATTACGAAGGTGTTTTATTGGTTTTGAGTATGTCAGTTGTTTTTTTGACTAAAATTAATGTCTATTTTGAATAAGAAGACACATTTGGAGTCATATCATATACATCATGTGTCTAATTGAGTTTAATATTATTTCTACATGTCCCAAATGACTGACGATTAATTTTAATGAAGTATAAAAAAAATCCAAATGTGTTTCCTCAGTTTTGAGTACACCACTTATGTTTTTTACTAAAATGTCATTTTAAAATGGAAACATGCACTTTGAGCCATATAAGAGGAATCATGTATGGGTTTTACATGAGTATGATTCATAAACTTTAAAAAATAATTTTTAATAGTTTTCCAAAACTATCAAGATAATCAGAGTGCACTTTATTAGTCTTCATTAAGTGACACTTTTTTATATTAAAATACCAATTTTAAACTAATAACTAATCAAGTAGTCATATCAGTCACATTTTTCATCATATTGAGGTGTGGATGATTCCTCCACATCAAAAATAAATTATGTATTGTTCCCATAAAGTTCTAAAAAAATCTGAATGTTTTTTATTGATTTTGAGTATGTCAGTTGTTTTTTCACTAAAATTAATGTCGATTTTGAATAAAAAGATGCACTTGGAGTCATACTAGTCTCACAATGCATCAGATTGATATTTGGATGATTTATACATGTCCCAAATGACTCATTGATATTTTTCTAAAGGAACATAAAAATAAAAATGTGTTTCCTTAGTTTTGAGAAGCCCACCTGTGATTTGTACTAAAATTTCCATTTAAAAAAGAGACATGCACTTTGAGCCATACGGGTGGAATCATGTCTAGGATTGAGATGAAATTGTTTCATACACTTCACAAATGAATTTTGAATCATTTTACAAAATTATCAAGAAAATATGAGAACATTTTCTACTTTTTCAATGAGTGACACTTTTTTTCTATTGAAATATCAATTTTAAACTGATAATAGATACTTAGAGTCATATTTGTATCACCATGCATTGGATTGAGGTGCAGATGATTCCTATAAATCATAAATGTATAATGTATTAGTTTCATAAATTACCAAATAAATATGAAATATTTTTCTCAATTTTTGGTACGTTAGTTGTTTCTTTACTAAAATTAATGTCAATTTGGAATAAAAAGACACACATGGTGTCATTTCGGTAAAACTGTGCATCATATTGAGGCAAAGATAATAGATACATTTCTGAAATAAATCATTGATATATTTAATAATCTATGAAACCAATTATAATGTGTTTACTTTGTTTTGAGTATGATTCTTATGTTTTAAAACAATGTCACTTAAAAATGGAAACATGCACTTTGAGCCATACAGGTGGAACTATGTGTGGGTTTGACATGAGACTGATTCATAAAAATCAAATATGAATTATGAATCGTTGTCCAAAATTATCAGTACAATATGAGATAGGTTTATCTATTTTTTAGTGAGTGATTTTTTTTGTATTGAAATGTCAATTCTAAACTCATAACGAACACTTTGAGTCATACCGATCACATCTTGCATCAGATTGAGGTCTGCCTAATTCCTATACATCAAAAATATCGTGTGGATCATTTTAATAAATAAAAAAACAATACAAATTCATTTTCTCATTTTTTTAGTATGTCATTTATTTTATTCACTAAAATTTATGTTAATTTTGAATTAAAAATTCACTTGGAGTTATACCAGTTACACCGTGCATCTGATTTATATGAGTATGATTCTTACACATCCCAAATGACTAATGGATCATTTTATTGAATTATAAAAAAATCATAATGTGTTTCCTTAGTTTTTATTAAATCAGTTTTTTTACTAAAATTTCATTTTAAACTGGAATCATGCACTTTGATCCATACATGTTGCATCGTGTATGGGTTTTATATGAGACTAATTCGTACACATAAAAAATAAATTATGAATGTTTTTCCAAAATAATCAATAAAATCTATGTGTGATTTCTTGGTTTTCATTGAGTTCCACTTTTTTTATTAAAATTTAAATTTTAAACTGATAATGGACACTTTGACACCAACCCTCCATGTTGACCATGATATATCAAGGTTGGGTATCCTCCAATAGTTCTTTTATACACCTTATTACTTCATTGGTTTGTTACAAATATATTTATTCAAACATTAATGCTGGATTATATACTTATTTTATGATTGGGAGTTCTACATATGTTTATTTAATAACGTTATTGGAGAAATTGAAGCTTCCAACATAGAATGATAATACATGTGGATTACTACCCAATATAAAATCACTTAAACAAGTGGAGAAAAACATTACTTAAATAGGTCGCCTAAAACACTTGAAAAATGGATATTATATTATGTGAAAAGTGTTGTGTGCACTTTTAAAAAATTATTCTCAAATAGAATCATGGTATTATCTTCATTTTACTGAATTACCCTACAATTTTATCTCCTACTCCGACTCTTCCTCTGAATCTACCTCCACCTCCATGATTTTTCAACAATTTTATTATTTTTGGGGCATCAATTCTAAACAAAATGATTTCCACCATTATTATTCTCTTGATAAAAAGATAAAAAATAATATATAAGTATTTTGAAACTAATTATTCACAACCCATATATCTTTTTATGTTCATAAATCATACTAGATCACAAACACAATAGTTAATCAGCTAAATTTTTTGTCATCAAACATTATGATAAAATATTTTTTTCCCACTTGTCACTAAAAAATTTAATTTCTTCTTTTGAGTATCAAGGTTGTCATAAATATTGATAGTACTGAGAAAATATAGAAAAATATTATTATGAAATATATTTAATGAAATTGTATTTAACTTTAGAAATTACCCATTCGGGGATGCTGGTATTTTCATGATTTATGATTTATCTCATAAATTATCAAACATAATATCCACAATCAACCTCATGATATTGGTTTGGACACTACATAATCAGTGAACAATATAATTAATTTTTTTGAAATTATTTGATAGTTAAATATTTGTATTTATACCATAATTTTTTTCCATTTTTTGTAATCCATAGGATTTATACCTTCAGACACCAACTTCTTACTGTGATCTAGATTATATTGAGAAACCACCCCATCATAAAAAATTATTGTTGAAACATAGGCTAAATATTTATTTCTAATTTTATATAAAAAATGTTTGTTGTATTGTATTACATATTCATAATACACATCAGGTGTGAACATTTTTTTTAATATCCATGCATTGGATATACAAAATAATTATTTGGGGTGTCAATATTGACCGTTATCAGCATCCAGTGCATCCTAAAAAATCTAAAAAAATTAAGTAATGAAAAAATTAAAAATATATTTTAGGTGATTATATTGTAGAGTTTTAACTTTTCATTGTAGGAAAAAAATAGAGTCTCTCATATGATACTTTTTTATTTAAAACTTCACATAACTTATCTTTTCTCTTCTTAATTACTTCCTCATTCAAAGTAAGTTCTAGTATAGAAATGATACATAGATTAAAGAATCCAAATGGTGCTTCGAATGATCTGGACTTTATATAGTTGTAATATAAATGTCTATAAAAAATATGAATAATTATCAACATTTATGGACAAATTATCTCATTATTTGGATAGAAGTATTATGAAAATGTACCATATGTATGTATTCACAATTGAGATGCCCAACCATTCTTTCTTGATAATATCAGTTAGAGTCTTAAGACCAATTATGTCTGTGAAGGAATATCCCTATATTTTTCCTTCAAATTCAAGGAATGACATAGTTTCATCTTTAAATGAGGTATCTGAACAAACTTATGATGACAATAAATGTTCCTCTTGAACTTAGGTGGAGAAGGTACTCTCAAAATGTCATTTTTTTATTGGTCGATTCACTAGATTTTATTGGTTAGACCTTCCATTTCTCCACTGATTAATCCATATGTAATATCATACCTCATTTGATAACTTTTATAATAAACTCTTACATGTTTGGAATATGAAAAAATTTGTTAAAGACATAACTCATGTATTTTTATAATATTAGACAACCATGCTATAAATTCTCCAATAACAGCTTCAACCGTTGTAATATTTGGGCCATTAAGTGGAATATGAAACTTATTAGTTAGCTCATAAGATTACTCAATCACCACTCTCATGTGATATTTTGGGATTTAATGATTTTTTAGCTGGTCTACCACGATATTATACAAAGTAAACATCGCAACACGCTAATACAAGGGTGTTGAGAGATCAAAATAACATACAACCGCACCCTAAATGTTTTTAGTAATATAAAGTTGTAGGAAGTTGTTTGGTTCACATTTTGGATAAAGATTAATGAAAAAATTTATTACCCAGATTAAGGTATTAGGTTGGGGGGAAGGACTAGCCTCAAAGCTAGTGGGATCATTTGGTTCATGTAAGGATATTTTCTCCATCACTAGTTCCCTTTGATCCTTTCTTATACATTGGTCTTCCAAACTAGATAGAAAAATAATATCTGGCATTAAGTTTATTTGTGTGTAAAATCATCTCACCATATTATATGTATCTTCATGTGGTTTTATCTTCATGAAATATGTTCTAAGAGAGAGTCCAAAACCTAATCCTAAAATGTGACCATATTGTTTGGGACACTTTAAAGCTACCAAAACTAGAATTTGTTCTGGTTCGTTCATTGTCAATTCTGGTGTCCAAACTATTTAAAAAATATAAACATAAATAAATATTTTTGTGTAATTTTGTTATAAAGAATAACAGATTACAATTATGTCACATTTACACATGCTTCCCATAATTCTTTTGTGTTTTCATCATCTAATTTAGCCACTTTATTTACACGAGCCTCTTACCATAACACATGATGTGAAATTTAAGTGGATTCATATTTTTATTCATCAATATGTATATAAAAAAAGAAACATATGTTTTTTCATATCACATAATTATAATATTATTATTGATTTAAAATACATACCAATATATTATCAAATTTTGAATACCCCATCCTTCCATGGTGATCGGTGTATGTTGGTTTTGATGCATGTTATTTATTTTCATCACACATTTTATGTTCCATAAATTAGAAATTTTGAATCATGTTGGATAAAATAAATAATTTCAAATAATATATTATCAACTGAAATGCACGAGAAAGGATTTATTATTGCGATGATTTGTGAAATTAGTAAATTTTATTGCTTTATAATGTCTGCATAACTCAATGATAGGTGGAGATTTATTTTCCCCTCAGCATCCCTAAGATGTAACTTCGCTAGAGTAGTCAGAAAGACTCTATGGGATTTTCTAGAATCCTTTAAGAAAAAATTCTTATAGAAATATTCTAAAATAAATGATGTCATCAAGGAATAATGAAAATTAGATAATTGTTTAATTGTATAAATTTTCAGAAAAATAGAAAAATTATATTATAACATTATCATTATATCCATCTCAAGGATTTCCTTCATTATAGGTTGGATGTGGTGCCATGAGCCAATACCAATCAGAACATTCATCCTCATTATTACCACAATAATACTAATGAATGTTGACCAGTTTGGCTCAATAGGTTTTCCGCATTGATTCCAACCAACATAAAATTTTATACCATTACTTATTACCTTGATAATTTTATTCAAATATGTAATTTTGTTTAATTTTTGTTTTATTCATCAACATGTTGTTGATACCCTAATAATTACACAATTTCATCATCAATAGTCTATTCGTCCTCAAGATTTGTAACATCATCATGTTTAGAACATGTTTTCTACCTGATTAGTCAGCCATTTAATTTGACTTGAATAACAATAATACAAAACAATCAATTCATAAAATTACACAATTTCATGTATCTTGAATGAAAATAGTTTTTGTCTTGAAAAATAATATAATAATTCAATACTAAAGTACAACTAAAATTCACTACATTTATTTAATCCATCATCAGATGATGAATGTGTTCACTCTCTTGATGATGGAGGGTACTCCCTCTATTAAACTAGCCTCCCTCCTATCATTATGGTTCCATTTTTAATTGATTAAATACCTCCCAAATAGTTATTATTTCATTTTATTATTTGATATTTATCCCCCATATTTTTTGGTCATCCGACTAAGTTCCTTGAACTACTATAACCAAAATTCATCCCATACCATTTACTGGTTATCATTTTAGATGAATTATACTTAGAGTAGTTCAAAAAACATATAAGATATGGGGATGAGTCTCAAGCAACACATTCCTATAATAATTGTTTTGGAGACGAATGTCAAGTTTCCCCTGGGTTTCAAAAATAACTTCATTGTAATTTTCATTATGGATTCTTTCATATTACATTAAAAAAATAAAGGAATGAAAATTGAAATCAACATGAATTCCACTCACAGTAATTTAGTTCCACTAAAAAAATTAATTTTTTCCCCTTCTTATAAAATTTATATTTTATTGGCTGGTAGAAGAGGAGATATAAACCTATAGTGGTATTAGTGTGAGGTGGAGGAGAGAGATTGAAAACCATCCATTTCTCCACGATTCCAAGAGAACGAATGAAAATTATGAATCAAAAAATAGGGATAAAGTGTTCTAATCTTTGTGGGAGGAATACCTTGGAGGTTCATATTGGAACCCTTTTAAATTAATCAAGAGTGAAGGGGAATAGAATCAAAAGTTGTTTTTGGAGAGTTTTTTTTAAAAACAATGTGCTAAAATATTATTTTTTGGAGGTCACTCATTGTAGTATTATTCTCATCCAAGTGTTATTAAGTGTGGAGTTCCAATACACTCCAATGTGACCACACTAAAAATAAATGTAAATTTTGATGATGTTTTCTAAAAAGTAACTGGGTGAGTCTATAAGAACATGCATATTAAGAAAACAAAAAATTAATTCATTAGGTTTTGATTACATTTTTGGTTTAATTGTTTTTGTTCTTAGAAATTATTAAATATGGAGGATAAAAGGCTAATAGAGTTTAAGAATGAGTTGGATGATGCAGTATTAAAATCCATGGAAGCATCATTGATGGAGATTAATTAATAAAATACAAGCGAGAGGGTTGTCATAAAGTAACCTTGGAACCATAATGATGGGAGGAAAACTAGTTTGAAAACGTGAGTCCAATATATCATCAAGAGATGGAAGGAAATGAGGTTTCTGAGGACAGATTAAATAAAGGTAGTGAAGGTTAGTTTTACTATAGTATTAATGTATTTTATGAATATTCCAGACAGTATCAATTTTCATGCAAGATGCATGTAGTTGTGGACTTTTATGCGTGGTGTGTTTTGTATTGTATATCAATCTTACCAAAATTAATCTTTATTTACAAAACCTTGTTTGTGAATGTCATGGTAATTTTTACGAAAAGTCATTTATGTTACTTACAATTATTATGTGTTGTATTCTTCTTTGACTACAATAGATGGAGATATAGTTCGTAGTGGTGTCATATGAAAACTAAAATAAAAATAAATGATAATAATGATATAAAAATTATTAAAATGAATATATATACCCATTATAATATCACAATTCATAATTATACAACATATTACACCCATATTATATTGGTGTATCAATACTCATCAGCTTTGAGAAAACATTCTCTTTCAATTTAGGAAAATATTCATACTTGTGTCTACCAATATTTTATAAAATTTACACTGATTACTATTTTTCAATATATTTACTTATAGATTATATTTATGGTATAACATTATGAATAAGCTCAAATCAAAATCCCAGATGAAATATATAATACTCATAAAATAAGAGTATGAATCTTATGTTCCCCAAGACTATCAACAAGAGTATAATATACTAGGTTTGTAACTTTCACTATATAAGAACTATTTGAAGTTCCAAAACTAACCATGTAGATGGAAATGTTTCACATAAAAGAGGCAATAAGGATTAATGTATCCTAGGAACCTAAAATGATGTAATCACTCAAAAAGTCTCATAAATTGAAGAGGAATTAGAATACCTCCACTCTAATGGTCTTGAAGAAATGAATCTCACCCCACCTAAATTTGACATCCCTTCTGTCTACTCAGGGATTCCTCACCTTACAATTTTGGATATATCTTTTAATCCACCATAAGATCCCTCAAAAAACACACATCCCGTTAAAGGGTGAACTTTTCAACTTATTCTCAGTATTGATTTATAATTTTTTTACTCTTATAAATAAAATGAATCTATTTAATGAAGTCCTAAATATATTATTATGATATATTAACATACAATCATAGTGGAACCATAGATTCTCTATGTTCCTATCATAGAAAATTATAACACATAGCTCGAAGTAGATCTATAATTACCTATAAGAATTGAGGGTCGATATATGTTCTCGCATATAGAGGATGTTCATTAGCTCTTTCATATAGATATATTTGGAGTGAGATTTGTGACATAATCTATATTAATGTTCAGATTCAAATAATTTTCACCTCCTAAAAACAATCTTTCAAAAATCGGCAGTAAATAAGGTATATTAAATGTGAATCCCCACACCCCAATCTCTCATTCATTTCCTTTTTAATAAGTAATTTATTTTATTATATATAATTTAAAAAATGTTAGATTAATTATTATATATGTAAGTATTAATCAACTAACTAATAGTATCGATAAATTGGGTTACTAAATAAAATCAATCAATCAATTAGTTATATAAACCTAATCATATGTAATAATAAAATAACAATGATGTATTTATTTATTGTTTATGTTTCTATTAATATAAATTTATAATTGATTCTAGAAAAAAATTAAACAAAGACACATAAAAACATTAAATTTTATATATTCATAAATATTCCCACCTATCAACTCTTAAATAAGAGGCATGATACTTGATATGATAGGTTACGGAAAAAAACAAAAAACGTAGACATTATATGGTAACTCAATTATGCAACATTATTATGCTACCCATTCATATTTATGGAATACTTTTATTTATAAAAAGTTTTTTCTTTTGGATACATTCAATACCAATATCCTTAGTTTCACTCTAATTCTATTTTGTACAATTTTTTATTTAGTATACCCAAATAGTTCCTAATTCAGGTCAAAAGATCACCTTAGACACACTTCTCGATCACTACAGTCTTGTGTCAATGTTTGGACATATAGATAAATTGTTTGAGAGTCAGGTTAACCTCTTCAATTATTAACTAAACTCAATTTGATCATGCTATAAATAAAACATTACCATTGTAGTAGCGGTGGTAAAAAATATACTATATTCATTCATACAGGACCACACACATATGTTGACTGACCTTACCATATGAAAACATCCTTATATTCATTAAAAACCATTTTATATGGAGGAAAAATATTAAATAGAACCACTCGATGTGTTTCAGTGGTGAAGAGATGAATGTAGGGTTCGTCATGGTTAAGAAAAGTGAAAAAACAAAAAATGTGGATCCCAAAAAATAAAACAAAAATAGGGGAAAAGTAGAAAATAACACAAATTGGATTATAGCCTTGATTAATCTGATGGAATGTAGATGAGTGGTCAAGATTTCAAAGATGTTCCATGAAAGATTGATAATTGTGAGTGACTGAGTAGTGGTTAGTGGTCTTTTAAATAGTTCAGTGACACTTTTAACAACGATTTCTTAAAAGCGCTGATAAAGAACCCTTTTATCAGTGATAAATTGATAAGTTGTAACAAAAGAGATATTTATCATTTCTAAAAGAGTGCTGATAAAAACATATTTATCATTGCTAAAATTTTAGCATTGGAAAATATTTCTTTTAACAACACTTTTTTAGCTTTGATAATGATTGATCATTAGCAGCTCTAAAACATTAGCACTAATAAAGGATTTATTATTATAATTTTTTAAATAAATGCATTGTAATTTTATAATTATTTAAATATATATAATAATTTTCTTATAGTTATATAAATACTTATTGTAAAACTAATTATTATTTATTTATAATAATTATTAATATATAAACTTATAAAATAATAAATAAAAATTTATAGATATATTCATTTATAAATATTTTTTACACACATATTTTGAAAATTATTTGTGGATATATAATCATAAATACATGCACTTTAAAAATGAGTGAAGTTGAATAATTAAAAATGAGTATACTTTAAAAATATTTAAAAAATGGTAATGTTTTATTAATTCAAAATATATTATTAAACAATGGATATATATTACAGTGGATAAATACATATTCAAAATTTTAAAACAGGATATATATATATATATATTAGAAAATGATAAAATTAAAAAATAAAATTAAAAATATTAAAAATGAATACCCTAATAGTAATAGTATTAAAAACAAATAAATAAAATTGACCGATTAAAAAAATAATATATTAATGTATCATGTTATAATGAAATTCTAAAATATACTAAAATGTGAATAAATTGCATAAATATTAGGTGTATGTGTTTCTATATATTAAATAAATATATTTTTGTGTATTCGTATATATTACATATTTATATGTACGTGAAATCAATGTAACACACAATGTTTAATATATGTTAAATTGAAAAATCAAGCAATGTTAAAAATGACTAAGACACTAATATGTTTTTAATTAACATTTTATTATTTATATACATTTTTATGTCTAATATATATTATTTATTAATACTTATAATTATTATATATATCATACTAATTAATTTTTTAATAATTTGATTCATTAATAAATATTTAAATAATATTTCAATTTATTCATTTTTAAATTTTTTGATTAATTTTTTTACAATTTATTCATTTTATAAATCTATATTTAATATATACTATTTATTAATATTTATAATTTATATATATTTACATTAAATTTATTCATTTTCATTATAATTATTTTATTAATAAAATGCTTAATATTTATGTTAATTTACCAGTGTTAAATTTTTATTTGTTTAATTATTTAATTTTATTCATATTACATATATATATATATATATTATATATAATATTAATTAATTTTTAAAATTTATATATCTGTATATTCAATTTATTCGTTTTGAATAATAATTAATCAATTAATGAAATTTTTTAAAAATATTTTTATTTGTTTAATTATTTCCTTTTATTTTGGATTTTTATCAACACTAAAAAAACACTGATAATGTGAGTCCTTTATCAGTTCTAAAAAAAAGCAATGATAAATGGTATCTTTTATGAGCACTAAAATAAGTGATGATAAAGGGAACCCTTTATCAACACTAAAAAAAGAGCCCATAAAGGAGACCTTTTATCAGTATATTTTTTATCATTGATAAACTAATCCCTTTATCAACACTTATTTTAGTGTTGATAAAGATGGACTTTATCCATGAATTTTCCTAGTGCTGATAAATGACATCACTATTAATGGAGTGTTTTATAGTAGTAATCCCCAATTCGATTCTCACACCACCTCCGAATCTCGTTCATAAGCCTTTTCAATTTCCCCTTAGAGTGCGACATTAGCGGGACACTAATATCTTCATTCAATGAAGAATTAACTAGTTTCATAAATCCACCCTCATCAGACCATAGGTTAGTGTATTCAATCCCATGTTTCAAGATAGAAAATTTATTATCTCCAAGATCAATATAGAGTGATCAGATAAGCCTTTGGGAAAGTGTGTTACCTTTAGATTTAAAAATTAATTCATCCCCTAGATATTTAAACAATATATATCTAACTGAATCCACACACACCTATGGTCTTTAATATTTGTTCACCATATGAATGAAACTCTTGAATAACCCAAGTCCATCAGTTGTCTATCGGTCGTTAAAGTATAAAAATAATCCATAGATCTCCTAGAATAAACACAAACTCCCTTTTTTGATTTGGATGTGAGGTTTTTTTGAAATGTACACCCACCAACCAAGGAATTATTCCAAGATTAAAATTCATTAATTCATTCAACATAAGACAAATTTCTAGCATATCACAACTCACATACACCAGAGTTTAGAAAAACTCTATATCACCCCAAATCAATTTTAATGTAATAAATAGATTTTACACATGAACCCACTGTAAGTAAACTGGATATTTCTAAAAGATCCATATATGATGATTAATAACATTATATATGATTTGTGTGAAACCTAACATGAAAGAAAATACTTCGATATTAAACTCTTTATGCATAGGTTCTAGAGGTATATGATTTTTAGAGACATATGAATCCACTTTAGTCTTGATAAAATCACATTTTCAAGACACCTAAACCCTTTTATATTACATAAGAAGATATACATCAATAAGAATTATTGATGAAGAGATCCATAGTGGCCCCACCACTTTCTCCATTAGAAGATGTAAATAGATTCCACTGAATGTTATCATACTTAGACTGTGAATGAGTGTGGATATTATATGATGCCCAATACTTATTCGAGCCACTCTTCCTGGAATATTTATTACACATTCCCTTAATTTTTGATGCTAAATCAGAATCCATATCATCCTCTAGAAGGGAAATAACACTTCCAAAATAGCCTATTACTAGAGATAGATTAGCAGAAGTCTTATTCTTGAACTTCTCAATAATATTAGGACATTCTTCCAATGGAAAAAATATTATAATGTTTATAATGGATCAAGGGAATAGAAAAACCAATTCCTAACGCATAATAACTTTAAAAAGATATTTTCTCCACTTGATTCATATTATAAATTCTTCCATCTCTATTCATCTCCTCAAATTCTGAGAGTGTTACCAGACCAAAACTCACTTGAGGTCCTCCATTTAGGGGTGGTTGAAAAAGGAGATGCTAGAAACAGGTTTACTAGATCCCTAAGGAGTTTTTCAAACCCATAAATTAGGTGTAATTTCCTTATTTCATGTGTGACTATAGTGAAAAAGGGAAAGATCTCAATGGACCCATGAACACTGATGTTAATGCCACATTCACTAACGGTTGTGGGATTAAACATAGATAAATTATATGTGATATATAAACCTTAAATGGTATAAATTTAATGATTGATACGTAATACACATTGTGATAAGTGCGTTATATTCCCTCCATATAGGGAAGCACGATGTATTGGGAACAATGGTTTATGTGTATGCCATTTTGTACATGGAGTTACCATGTAGCCTCTTTAATATTTGATCAGTGGGTTGGGATAGTGTTCCAACCCAAATTTAATTGTTTATCTTGGTGTTAATATAATTTATAATGTTCATATAATTGTTGGTAATGTTATAATGGAATCTAAATAGGGTATTTGAACATTAATGTGACATAGGGGACTATAGAGGGTTCCCTGGTCTCTTGTTGAAGTAATATTGGATTATAATAAGGGGTATGACACAATTGAATCCACGTTTGAACATATTTAAAGGTATGGGTTGTTTGGTTGACTGTAAAAACTAGTAAAATATTGATGGAATTTGGGTTAGTTTCCAAACTGTGTGACCCTTAGGATATGGGAGATATTAACATATTATTTTATATTGGGTCAGATATTATCCTAAAAATATTATATTATGGTATATATGGTGGGATACCATACTATATATTATATATTAATATATACATTGATGGACCTTATCCCATTAATGATATGTAGAGGTGTACAAGGTGAGTGATTATCCCCTGATAATATTTGATTCTATATGGGGAAGCTGCTTATCCCCCAATGACATATGGAGGTGTGTTGCATAGAAACATTTCTCCCTAATGATATATGATGGTATATCTAATGGATTTAATTTCTATAAAGGGTAAATATATAGATGGTATTAGGGGTGGGGGTCTATTTTACCCTTGGTTAGGAAATGTGGCATCTTTAGGGACTATCTGAAATAGGAAGAAGTATGTTTGTTCACACCCAGGTGACTTGGAAAGTACCCACTATCATGTTAAGTATTTTTTATATAGTTGTTTTATTATTATTATGATTATATAACCCTTTAACATCACTATATATAAGGGTTATATTAGGGACATAATTGTTGGCGGCCTATTTATTTTTATTCACACTCTAATCAGACATCATTAGAATATTTGTAAATTAACATGCCTCCTAACCAAAGGTACATGTAGGGTAGTGGATCAATGTTGGATGATTTGGATAGATAGTTTGGATAAGGTTATGATATGGGACTAGGTAGAGACTTGCGACCCGGTTTTGGAAATTTTAAATTTTTTATGTTTTGGTTTGTGTTGTATATGATAAACCCATGATATATATTGGTTTATAAGAAATTACGATCTGTCTTTATCTATGTTGTTTTATTTTTTATTTTATGTATTGATATGACCTATTTTATATTATTTAAATTGCCTTTTTCTACTCTAATATAATTGTATAGTCTCCTTATTGTATCATATTATACCATCACCACTAGTCAGAATACTTTTGAATATGAAGAGGCATGCCGAAGGTTTCATGGCACTCTGATATAGTCATTATTGAGTGACCCATTTCAAAACATTGTAAAATTGTAATTCAGATTTTTTAATTTATCATTCAATTTGGGATATGATGAATATGAGATATTTCTTATTGGAACCTCATATGGATGAAATGTTTCACATACATGAGATAAATTATATGTTTCCTGGATGTCAGGATTACTGTCATGGATTTTTGATATTATAGGTGAGTTAATTCATAATTAGAATGAATGTTTATATTTATTTTGTTTGGATTTCATCTTGTCATTAATAGGAAGGATGTGTGAGTTCATTCCTTATATCGAGTATATAAGTTCACATGACATGTGCATGTTTGTGTGTGATTTTGATGCTTGTTATGAAATGAAAAGTAGGTTTTTGTTATTTAAAATGTCGACATTAAATTTTTATTGTCTTAACAAAGTATTTTTTGGATTCATTCTACATAACATAAACATATTATATTGTTTTTTATGATATAGATCATTGTTGGGAAATTTCATTTATATGCCCATTGGTAGGAGATTGGTGCTGAGGGGGCTGTCTTGATGCAGATTCCTAGTGAGGATAAATACCCAATAGAGGTTCATTTAATTGAGTATGATTTCTCATATATATATATATATGAGAAACCATGAGTGGGTTTTGATATATAATTTTCTAGATGGTATCTAATATTGGATTTTGTATATTTCTCAATGAGTTATGGAATATGTGGGATATAAACTACAAGGTAGGTGGTTAATTCTAGTAATTTGAAAATGTGGCCCTGGATATTGGTGGGTGAGATCCTATGATTTAGTAGTAGGATGATTTATTATTATTTTTGGAGATGATTTTTAATTTACAAGGGAAAACGAAGAGAGGGGTGAAACCAAGCCTATTAGTTCCTTAAAATATGGGGAGAAAAACAAGAAGAATTTTGTTTGAGATTGGTGCATGTGAGGTACTATCAAGTCTGTGGTATAGGATTTTTAATTCAATGGGTATTATAGTGGTTTTATAATGGAAAATTCATATGTTATGATAGGCCTAAAATGAACAATATTCATTTTTAGTGTGATAATTAAGCTTGAAAGACAAGATTTAATGATATGAAAATGTGTGTTATGTATGATTAATTGGTGGATTAGGCATGTGATCCAATGATATATGGGATAATACTCAAGGTGGAATGATTCCTATGGAATATAAGGGTAGTACTTGGGTTCATGACAACTTTTGTGTTCTTTATTTTGTTAATGGGCAATGTTGAGCACCGTAATGGGGTTTGTTTGAGGAATAATGTACTTCCATGTTTTGAGAGAGTGATATCTCTCTTAACGTACTTTGTAAGTGGATTGGAACAACATACTCTTTTTCTAGGATACATAACATTGTTATTTCCGCTTGTAATTATTGGCCTTAGATGACATGTAGGACATGTAAATAAGTTTATTTTGGGAAATCATCATGGTTGGGAGGTGGATTTGTGTATTTAACGTGACTAATGAGGTATGGTCATGAAAATGGATGACATTTTAGGGTAGTTTCATTTAATTCCTTCCTAGTGTGTGGATATCACATATTAGGATGTATATATACATTAAATTAAGACTATTTTTGTGGTAGAAACCCAAGAGATTCTAGTATATTGTGGTGGGATATAAGAATCCTTTATTCCCTGAACTGATGGAGTGTGGTGGTGGGTTTTTTATGGGCTCAGTGGATGATCACATTTGGATAGTAATCATATGTGATATCATGGGGAAAAGGTGTGTGACACATTATTATGATCAAGGAATAAAGGGAAAACATTTTTAAACCTATATTCTAGGATGGGTGTTGGATAAATCATGGGTTGCTCTCAGGTATGGATAAGTGTGACTAATTGGTAGAAACTGGTGTATTGGTATATGACTAATGTGTGATTCCAAGTCCTAATAGTGTAGTAATAAATTAATTGGGGTGGGGTTTGTGGTATGTGGCATATGTCAAGATGATCAACACATATGAGAGATGATTTGTTAACATTTAAGTGATGTGTAATATGATAGGATGATCATTGGGTCTTATATAATTCCATGGGGATTCATTACTCAACATTTAGTTCTAGGAATCATAAGAGTGCCTTCACACCATTGAGTGGGATACCATATGGTTTATAAATTTCCATCAGGTTTAGAGAGATACTATAGAAATAAGGAATGTGTGATTTTCATGATAGTGAGGAAATTTTTAGTGCTTGAGTTAGATCCATAAAGACTAGGTTTATGATGGTATATTATAAGTTTTATTCAATGATTATTTGAGGGAAAATTTTTGTATCATTGTACTTTAAAATGGGGATAGAGAGATCGATATATTAATGAAATATGAGAGAGACAATTCAGTGTCAATATTTTACTAGAGGTGGATATTGGGAATGTTCATGCATGTGGATTGCTGATTTGGTAAATTATATGGTAGGGGAACACCATGGATTGTCTAAAACCTAATGTTCAATTTTAAAATTTCATTTAAAACCAAAATGGTGATGTTTTTATGGAAAAAACACATAATGGGTTGTGTATTGTGTTTTATATTGGATTCAAGAAGTATGTTTATGTGTGAAAAATAAGAATTACGTCGACATGGGTGTTGAATAATGAAAATAGGGTTGATTCGATACATTTGGTAACTAACATTTGTTGGATGAAGAATTAAAATTGGGTGGTATGAACTGGGGTGAAATTGGGAAAACAATAATTGTAGGGATATTGAGTTTTTTTTGGAACATTTGTACTCAGGGATTTGTTTTAATGTTTGTTTATAGGAGTAATGACTTGGGTTTTGGATATAGTCCCAATATTGAGTAGAGAAGTTATAAAGAGGATGAATGGGTGACGCTTGGGTGTGATGCCTGACTAGTGATGTCATGCTATAGACTGTTGATTCCAAATGATGTTGAATGACACGTTTCGTTTGGGAATTTATGAATTTTGATAAGATTATGAAATCATAACAGAATTTTATGAAATAATTTTTTCTCTAATGCATGGGCTAGTGGCTTGTTAATAATGATTGTTGTAGTGGGGTACCATCTAGGGAGTTCAGTCATGACAAAGGATGATAGTTTATAGAGAGTCAAAAATGACATTTGGGGATTTACCAGTGTTATGAGGTTTCAAGGATTGAGGATTTTGAGATTATGAGTAGTGGAGAATGTTTGAATGTAGTGCTGACACAATCATATCTAGGGGGAGACATAGAATTTGATCTCTGTTTACAACATGGAATGTTTTGAGAACTAAGATATAGATTGTGGTTTCCAAGAGTTAGAACTTATCTCAAAGGTGTTTTTTGATATGATTATAGGATAATATTGTGTATTGAGTGTTTGAGTTAGAGTTATACTAGTGTTAAGGTTAACATATAATTGATTTTTTATACAATGGGATCTTTACATCATTATAGGTAAGTGTCAAGACATGAGGATGCTTGAGTAGGTAATCCCTACACGCAAACATGGGAAGTTTTCACCATGATGGGTGGCTATGTGAGAAAAAATATTCTTAAGGTCAAGAGAAGTCATGTCATGGAATAGGCATTTAATAAAAGGTGAATATTACAGGAGATTATTTTGGTTCTTCATAATGTTTAATTCTGGGGTGGGAGGATCACGTTGTGGTGGGAGGGCCTCATCTTACATTGATAAATCTTATGTATAACTTTTCATATTTTCTGAGTAGTGTGAGGATTATTCCATCGTATAGGGTTTCAAAAAATTATAAAAATCATTATATATAAGGTTCATTATGGGGAATGGGTGTCACACTATGGTAGATTTTTCTTACATATTAAATTTATTACATATTAAAACTAGTACATATTTCTTTTGTAACGTTTTATGAAGGGGATGATAATCAATCTATAACTCATGTACTATCCTGTGAATCTTATTGAGGGAGAACATTGTAGAATGGGTGTTTTACCATGAAGAAATGATGACATGTCTCTTTTCACAATCATGGATAGGGGGAATGTTATTAAGGTTTGGGTTGTAAGAGTTCAGGTTCTACCAAGAGGTAAGGATTCACATTATGAAATCTATGTATCACTATGATGAGTGTCACACTGATATGGGTTGTTCGACAAGGATGATGACCATACTATAGAGAATATTCATGTGCAATTTGTTGCAACATGAAGGGTAGTGTCACTTAGTGATGTCTCTCTAGGAAATGATATCTGGTTTTAAATTCTATATAAGGGGATTGGTGTCATGTTGTGACAAGAAGGGCTATTCCATGAGGGGTTTCTATAATAATAATGACACCTTGAGCCATATTGGTCACATTTTGATGGTTCATTTTTCAATTTTTTTATGAAAGGGAACTATGGTTTTCTTGTATTTCACAAACTAATACCCATTTGATACTCATCATTTTTATATGTGTGAGCAAGGGGAGGATGAGCCCCATTTCCCTTATAATTCCTTCAACCTCCTTGATCTATTGTGATTGAAGGTGAATATACTAATTGTTGTAGGTGAGATTATATTATTCTTCCTAATTTTTTATCTTCTTAGGTTGAAACTATATCTTTACTCTTTAAGTTAGGGTTGTATGATGATCTAATCATAGCATGGTTGAATTAGGCATAATATGATGGGGTTTTGTTTCATAGCTAAAGGGGATACCTAAAAGATGAAGACACTAGAATTTAATATGAATTCATTAAGGTTTGGTTATTATTTGATTTATTAATAGATTTACATAAGTTTGAGTGAAATTGATTAACGGGTTGAAATGAGAAATTGTGTATTTTTTATTGGAGGTATAGGTGGATACGTGGGTGGTGCACACCCTATTTCTAAATGATTTTCCATGAATGATCACCCAATGAGTTTTCCTCTGACTATGCCCTAGGTATTTGATAAGGAACTAATATCAGTGTAATATGTAAATTAATTATAATTGATTTATAATTAAATTTAAGTTATTTAAATGGATTTTTGTCCTTGTATAGTTAGGAAACAATTGGTTGAGAATGAATAATATTAAATGATAGTGGAAGATAGTTTATTAAAGAAAATAACATCAAATGGGATAGGTGGTCCCTAAAAATTGTCACATGGATTATGAATTTTATATATAGAATGTGATATATGGAATTAAAAAAATTTTCAAATCACCCATAGATTATTATTGAATGTTTTTTATTTAAATTATGATGATAATAATAAGACTACCTTTGGCCATGATGGACCCATGAACACAAATCATGATGTCATGGTCAATGATGATCCTGATATTGACAAAAAATAATTTCTATTAGACTACAATGTTTTTCCACATATCCCAAGTACTTTTGGATTTGATGATCTAAAAACCCATTTATATTAAAAATGATTTTTTATGTGCCCTTATTGGGTTTTATCATTATCTAATTCATTCTAATATTAGTCACTATTCTTTTATTTTTTTGGTAAAATTTTTCTATGTATGGAAAAACAGCAGTATGAGGAAATCAACAACATGGATATTTATCTACATCGAGAAATATACTAGTTTTATTTTTTACGTGAAGGAAACACAAATGTGAATCATATATGTGAGAGAATCAGCTACGTGGAAATTTCATATATCGATGAATCACTAATGTGAGAAAAAGGCGATGTCGATCAAATAGCTACATCAAGAGGCTAAATAAATAAAATGACTATATGAATTTAATATCTTGAGAATTTTTATTTGTGATTAAAAATGGATTCATGATTCATTCAGTTAGGTCAAATGTTTATATATTTCTAATAAGGATATGTGAGGAAATAATCTACATGAAAAAAAACTAAGTAGACCAATTCACCTATGCATTGATAATGTATTGGCTATGTGGTTCTACAATATGAATATATTTTTCCGTTTGTTTACAATAATTGGAATATAATGATAATTTACATGAATTAACTGCTATACTATTTATTTACTGTAATATAATATGTAATATGGTTATGAGTTCCAAGTTAAGAAAATAGTGAAATAATAATTCAATTCTGTGTCATATTTATAATATTTTTCAAGAAAAGGACATCTAGAATTTAATTCAATGAAAAAATTTGTGGATCTGAAGTTGTGAAATGAATAGAGATTCTTTAATGTGTCTTTGAATGTGAAAAATATAATTATAGAGAAAATATGAAATAACAAAGGAAAGCACTTTCATTCTCTCATATGTTCCTCTCTCTCTCCATCTCTCGAAGATTACATGTTGTTAATTTTTTTCAAGATATAGAATATAAAGATTTAAGTTATCCAAAGTTATTCTATCAAGATAATGATTGATTTTATTAGAATAATGTCATCATAATATTTTTAATTACTTTATTCTCTCATAGAAAACTCTTTGATTATAAAAGATTCAACTTTAAACTATTATATTTATTTTCAATATCTCATATTATTTATGTCTATTGGATGTCTGAATTTTCCTGGTAAAAGAACCATTAAATATTTTGTTTCTTAAATAATTTTTGGTTCATGATAAAATCTTCTAGTATTGTACTATTTTTTAAAAAATTGAACTCAGTTGTTCATTCCCTCAAAAAAAGACTTGAAGTCTCTGGTAAAAGAAATTGTACTAGTGAAATTCACCATGCTCTAGGAGTTGAGCATTGCTGGAGTAGACCTGGGTATTTCTATTCCTCAAAAAAATATAAATATATGTTTTATGATATTTTTTATTTCTTCTCTATTTCCAATTCTTTCATGTTCTAATAAAAGATATGAAATTATCATACATTAAATAAAATTTTATTAGATAAGAAAATTTTAATAACTGAATCATCTCCTACTTGAGTCTTAATTCATATTGACTTTGACCAACAATTGGAATTAGAGGTTACAAATTTTTTTATCAAATTTTAAATGCTGAAGTCTTAAGATAATTTTCAAATGAAAGACATTATTTATAACATAGTAGGTATGTATATGGTAAGATCTCTCTACTTAAGTGGTGATAATTATAAATTATGGAAGGTACATGAGATAATATACCTGATGAACCTTAGTTTAATTGTTTATTTAAAAGAAATAAATACCAAAAATATTCCAAGATATGATCCAAAGAAGTTATATTATACTACAGAAAGATAATATTACCAAAATTAAAAATATATAAATGAAAAATATATATGAACTAAGTCATTATGATTTCAACTGTGTTTCACAATGTAAAATAAACCATTAGATGTTAACTACAGTTTCAATGGATTTTAAAGGTACTCAAAATGTGGGATTTATTAAAAAAATACTACAAAGATTAGTATCTATAATTTTACAATCATTGATGTAGAAATAATTACACAATAAAATAGAATACATAGAGATGTTTTAAATTGTGTTTCTTATCTTGGAACACAAACTCTTAAACTTGATCAAACAATGAAAGTTATTAGAGTGATATAATCATTTTAGTGGAATATCAATGGTCATTAGGAAATATACAACTATTAAATACTTCAATATACAATATATTGTTCGTTAACCAATTATTTATGAACAAGTAATTGATTCTAAGTTAGTTGAGAATAAGATTGAGAAAAAGAAATATTATGCATTAAAAGTTTAAAATTCTAAATATGATAAAAATAAAATGAATATAAAAATTTCTAAATCATATGAAGAATAAGATACCTCTAGAAATTTGGGATCAAATGCTAAGATTTATCAATTTTCATGATATTTTAAAAACCTTTACAATAAAATAATAGGTTTCAAGGAACCCACTAATAAGTATAATAAGAATGAGGGAAACTCTAAAGAGGTTAGTTAATGTGAGTGTAAGAAACTAGGGAACATAAAGCCAAAATACCTTCAATTACATGATAACAAGAAGTCATAGAAAAATGATTTCAAGAAAGGTTGGATATAAGAATAAACCCATGAAATACATGAAATAGATATAAAGAATTATTAAAGACTCTAGTAGTGATTTAAATATAGAATATAAATATAAAATATTAAATCATAAGTCTCATATGTGCTTTATGGAATAAATAGATGCGGTACTTTCATTTTATTCAACTATGCATGAATTCAAATATGAAAAGGTAAAACTCATCCTTTAAATGATTAAATATATATTTTACCATGCATGAAACACAATATTAAATCTTGAGGAATAAAAATAAGCACCAAAATATTCTTATCCTTTTTTAATTTTTAATAGGACTTAAATAATCAAATAAAAAAATTGAAAACAAAGTTGTAAAATTATGTTATTTCTTATGATGAAAATGATAAAAAAATTTAGAAGCATGAAAAAAGAATTCAAATTCTTTAAATATTCATTAAGTGTGTTTACAAAAGAAGATAATTAAATCCACCAAAATATTTTTTATAATATATACCATAAAGATAAATTAGGAATAATAATCTAATTTAGAACACAAAGATTTATAAAAATTGTTTTATTCCTAGTTCTATGAATAACATACTCTCAAAATTCATTATTTAAATATCTATAATCATGAAACTATGATAATAATTATAACTTAATAAATCCTCAATTTGTTGCTGTTAAACATTATTTAATTTTAAATGTTTTTCAAAATGTAGTGTTATATTTTTTGGATGGAATAAGAATTTTTGGGTTCCCAGTTCATTAGTTTCTATTATTTCTGTACCCAAGATAATATGGTTATCAAATCACATTCTGGTTTGATTTTATTTTAGAAGGAAAATATTAAAATATTATTGTTGATAAATGGTTTATGGAAATCAGATTCCTATGGAATCTGAGTGGATATTTTTCTAATTTTAAATCCATATCATAAATTGATGTTGGCTATGTAACATTTGGAAAAAATAATTTAAACCAATATTATGTGGCTTAGATTAGTTAGTAATATAAGCTCTCTCCTTATCAAGAAAGTTAGTTACATGGAAAGATTAAAGAACAATCTAATAAGTATTTCCCTACATTGTGAAAAGGTTATTTGTATGATTTTTCAAATAATGCATGATCTATGTTCACGGATAAAATTATAAAATTTATGCGACATAGAACAAATAATGTTTATAAAATAGACTTTAACTATTTATGTTGACAAAAATTGAAATGTTTATATTATAAATAAATTAATCATTGATTTGGTATAGAAGACTATGACATTAAAATGTAAATTCCATGAGACAATTTTCTAAATGTAATTTGGTTTGTGATTTACCTAAACATAAATTAAATAAAGAGAAACTATGTAATGCATTACAAATGGGAAAGAATCAAAAGGAATATTTCAAACCAATTGAGGTTGATTATACATCTAGGCCTCTATAACTTTCCCACATATATTTTTTTGGCAATATAGAACAACAAGACCTGGAGGAATATATTTTTTATGCGTTACTTGATAATTTATCTATATTTACTTGGGTTTTATTTTTTTGTGTTATGCATTAATATTGTTCGATTTTTATAATATTTTTTCAACATGTTAAAAAAAATAATGATTTAAAAAATATTATTTTTAAAAGTGAATGTGTGGGGGGGGGAGGGAATTTGAAAACCATGAGTCAATTCTTATTGTTCAAAACATTGTATCAATTATACATTTTCCACTTGGAATCCTCAACAGAATAGTGTTTTTGATTGGAGAAATATAAAAATGAAATAAATTTCGAGTACTATGTTATGTGAATGTAATATACACAATATTTTTTGAGATTAAGCTATAAAAACAACAAGTGATGTAATAAATAGAGTTTCAATTGGAAATTTTTTGAAGAGCACACCCTCTAAGATATAGAATAATTGAAATCGAAAATATGGATACGTAAAAGTATTTACATGAAATGTTTATAATATAAACACTAAGTGAAATCATGGTAAATTTGAGCCAATGTCCAATGAAGGAACAATTATATGATATTATAGTACTTCCAAGGCATATTAATTTTTTAATATACGGTCAAAGATTTTCAAAAAATAAAATCAGGTAAAATTAGATAAAATTTATATTTTTTATCACAAAATGAAATATGTTGATGAAAAATTTGATTATTTTTATATATTGATACCCAAACCCTTCTTTGAGATAAAAAGGATGATTATTTGGCACTTGAATTTAGTGAACCAGATCTTGAATGGATGGATGCAAGTGAACCTGAAAATGTGATACCTAAAAAACATAGATCCTTGAAAAACCGTCCCATAGAAACACCTATAGAAATCTTAGATTAATACTAGATGAAGTGTATGAGACCTTATAGAATTTTATAACTTTTTATCTCAATTAGAACATAAAATATTATGTTAATCCGTAACCAATGAGAGTTGGGTATTATAAATACAGGAAGCGTTAAACCCATTTAAGGGGTAAAAGGATTGAGAATTAGTTAATAGACCTTATGAATATCATTTTATAGGAAAAATGGGATTTTTGGAATAAACCATAATATCTTGGTGTGATTACTTGAAATTCATTTGGACTAGTAGCAAAAGGTTATAACCAAGACGAAGTCATAGATTATGGAGTTACCTTTACACTCATTATTTGATTCCAATCCATTACAATTATCATAGAATATTTATCACTTTTTAATTTAAAATTATATCAGATAGATGTAAAATATACATTTCAACGTGGATTTATTATGGATGATGTTTATGATGAACAAAATCCTTGTTTTGAAAATACATATTTTCCTAATTATATTTTTAAACAAACCAAACCTCTTTATGGCCTTAATCAAGCACCTATAGCTTGGTTTGAATGTATAATTTTGTTTCTTTTATCAAATGGTTTTTTAGTTGGGGTGTAATATCCTACTATTCTTAATAAAACTCCATCGTTAGAAATTTTGGTAGTTCAGAAATATATTTATCATGTTATTTTCCTTCATGAAAATAAAAAATCATGTAATGGTTTTTGAAAACTAACACAAAATAAATTTGAAATGAGATTGATGGGCAAGTAAAAATAATTTTTGTGTTTTTAGATTTATGAATATGAATTTGGTAATATGATGATTCCAATTACATACATATTTTACATACTAATGTTTTTTGGACTTGAAGAAATAAAAGTTCATGCAACTCCTATGAGTTATTTTGAAAAATATGATTTGAATGAAATTGGGGAATCTATTGACAAAAATTTATATAGAGGAATAATTGGGAACCTACTGTATTTGACTATAATAATATTTATAATGATGTTTTCAGTTTGTTTATGTGATGAGTTTTATGAAAATCCTAAGTATAAAATATTTGAAAGCTGCCCAAAGAATTTTAGGGTTTTTAAAAGAAACAATTTCTCCTTCTATACTTTTTACAAAAACTAATGACTTTAATTTTACCTCATAATCTAATGTTGAATTTTGTGGTCATAGATGACATTATAAAATTACTTTAGGAAACTTCCATTTCCAATTTAAACCCTTGTCAACCTAGTATATTAAGTAACAAAATGTAGTTTTATTATCTATTTCTAAAGTAGATTTTTCTCATTTAGTTATTTTGCACTGGTGTTGTGGATGAAACACACAAAAATAGATTTTTGATTCAGTTACATTCAAGTATTAATTAATTTGATAACACTAGTGCTATATATATTTCAAAGAACCCAATAAACCATTAAAGAACAAATAATATAGACTTAAGGAACCATTTCTCAATAGATCATGCTCAAAAAAGTTATATCACTCTTGAATTTATCTCTTACGATAATCAATTAGCAGTTATTCTTACATATCACCTTTCATGTGGTCAATTTTATTTTATTATCTGGAAATTATGGTTATATTATTTCAAATAATTTTAATACAATTTTACCCCTTTTTGTTTTAAATATATTTTAATTTTGGCATTTATTATCAATGTGTTTCTATTTTAATGCATTATAAAAATTAATTTTTTTGTTTATTTGGCATATTTATTTAGTATTTTTGTTTATCATTTCCTGATTGAATTTTAGAAAAAAATTAATTTTCTTTAATTTATTTTATTTATCTATTTTTATTTCAGAGAAACCATTAAACCTAAAACGAATATATATCCCTTATCTCACAAAGATACGTGACCTAAATCCAAATAAATAATCTCCTACCTTTCCTTTGACCTAAGTCCTTCTGCATTTCAAAGATAAATAATAAACAAATTTCTCTCAATCTACACTCAAACTACAACTAACCCTTCTATGATGGGGAATATAGGATTGAAGATTATAGTAGTTTTAGATGTTCAATGAAAGAAAAGATAGTCAATGTGCTAAATATAGTGTTAGTTGGAAAGGCCATAGATATGGCTAATCCAAGATGAATAAAAATTCTTTTGAATAAATTATTTCAATTATAAGGATGTTATTTCATCTTTGAGGAGAATAAATATATATTCTAATTTTAGGAGTAACTAATGGGTTTATATATAGTACATAGTTTCTATTCGGTGAAGTACAGTATTTGTTATTATCCAATATGAATGGAAAAATATTTCATCTATCTTCTTCAAAAATGGATAAATTATTTTATTTTCTTCATGAGGGTATTTTAATTTTTAGTGAGACTCTAGTTGGTATGAGAAATTTAGTTTCAACTGAAGTATTCAAGCATCTATTTGAATCCTCTAATTTTGAGAAGAATGTTTTGAATGATTTGGATGATTAAATGAAAGTACTCTATAAGTTCATTTAGATAGAGATTGGTCAAATATATGGATAGAGGGGGAAAGTGTTTTTCAAGACATGTATCACTTATATGTCATTATCAACAACTTAAAGTTGAATCTTCTTCAATATATGATGTGTTTTATGATTCACTACTTCCTAGGAAAATGGAAGTTGAATTAATATCCCTATATAAGTGAGATCTCCCTAACGTTAAATAATATAGAAGTAGACTTAATGAAGGAGAGGCCATGAAAGGTAAAAAGAGTAATAGACCAACTAAAGTTATCCTGAAAACCATTTTCCACAATTGGGCTATGGACTCTAACTCTTGATGATATATTCGATAAGAGGATGTTGGTTAGGTGGTTATACCCCCTCTTTCATTTTCTCAGGGGTATCCACACACTACCTCACCACCAAGGGATGCTATAACTATTGATAGGGTTCCTAATATGGAGGTTAAAGAGTCATATTTTGACAAACCAAGGCATTATGTGTTCAAAATTTGACCTATTTTTGAATATTCAATTCAGAGATAAGAGATATAATTTTTAGAGCTACTGAATAAATTCAATGTATTGATCCATCTAATGGGAAAAAAGATACAGCTCATCTAGAAAGGCCAAATGAAATAGTTCCAAGTGTTTCGGGTACTTGAATAAAGAGTAATACATGATTTTGTGTATTAAATAGATGATCAAATACCTATTATATCACCTAATAATTGATTTGTATTTGGGTATATGAATTTGGGAAAATATGGTGTTCTTTCCCATACTCCACGGGATATTTTATCACCTCACCAATTTCATAAGGACGCACCATATTTGTCAAAGATCCATGAAATTTATAATGTAAAAAATTTCATGAAGTCCTTTTCTTCATCTGTGATGTTGGAGTTCAATAATCTCAAAATATATTTTTTTCTCTTGAATAAGGAGATAATCTATTATAAGGATGAGATTATACATCTCAAGGAGAATTTAGTTTCTAGAGATGATTTTTATAAGCTAGTTGTGATGATGGCAGTCCAAACAAATATGATCAAAAACCATCAACAAGTCCAACATGTGGAACCAGTTACTTATGAAGTGAATGAAAAATACATTGATGATATTGAAGCCCAAGTTAGTGGGTTAAAAAATGTCTGTACGAGAAATTCTAAGATCAATGAGGTTGAAGTACTTGTTTCATATTAAAAGGGCTTGATTAAATTTTTTCAAATGGACCAATCTGATATGTATTAATATGTTTTTGATGAGATTTAGTTTTTAAGGATATAAATGAAGAGGATATTACAATATTTAATAAGTTTAGTTATAATTCAGTTTGAGTTTATTAAAAGGATTCATCTTGGTACCACATCATCTACTTCGTAATCTTTAGTGGATCCGAATTAAAGAACAAGTTTGAAAAACATTTTTCAAATCAGACATCGGTTTATTTTCATATCCAATATTTATAGAGTGACATGTTTACCCCTATTATGATTCATGAATTCAAGATGAAGTCTCTAGTTAAGTTCTAGGAAACCAAAGTAATTTTCAAGAGACTTGGTGTTGTAATGATGCAAAACTGAAAGATATGGTTTGATATATTTAATAACCTTTTATTGATAAGTAAAAAAGATACCTTGGGAGTTTCCAAGAAAGTGAGGGATATGATTTCATGTTATATTGGTCCAATCAATATAAACCATTAGAGGTTTTCACATATTTTGTTAAATATTTGTGAAGGAGTTAAAGATATATTTATAGACTATTAATAAAAGGATTATACCTCCATAAATCTAGAGAAATACCCTATTATTCTTACTAGTGATCAGGGAATGGAAATTTTTGTCTACATACATCTTACTCATATCACTTTAGTGAAACCACCTGATTCTTCCCCTCCATTTCACATGTTCCCACAAATACTATATTTATTTTAATATTTCCTAAAGCACCATAAACAAATATTAATATGGTAAGATAGGTTATAGTATAGTATCATGGAAATATAAAAAAAGATAATACCCTTAGAGGATATAATGATCATATTTCAAGTATACACAGACCATATTCATTAAAGGTTATACTCAAAACCCCATGTTGAATTTTCAAGTCCTCCACCTACTACTATTTTGGCTTATACAACTCAAACATTCACTTACAAATAGTTTTATACATTCAAAGGGCTGATCAATAATTGTTTTGTCATCAATTCCACATATACAGAGAGAAGCCTACACTCTTATCTTGGAGTTTTACAAATATGATATAACCAAAAGGATTAATCTATGAGAAGATACTATGTAATCTCTAAAATGAAGAAGAAATGTTGGTCCATCACCCATAGATAATTTTATAGGTTTTAGAGAAAGAGATAATGATATGTTTGGTCCAGTAAACTATTATAGGAATGAACAACCCAAAGTTGATGCTTTTTTTACTGGTGAGTGGTATAGTTAAGAATTTACATCATAAAGACCTCAAAATAAATAAGAATTTGTTCCTATATATTCTTATGATTTTAGTGATGGTCTTGGGAGCCTTGACAAGGTTTTGAGAAATCTTGGTAAGAACCCTTAAGCGAAATTTTTTGTTTTGGAACCAAATCAACTTCTATGGAAGTTGGGAGTGTTGTTTGACCTCTTCTGGTTGACCCTAAATACACCACTTCATCCTCTCATTCCTTTAAGAAACCTCCACCTAAACCTCCATCTTAATTAGACCCAATCCATAATACATGTTCTTTTTTCAAATTCTTTTATGTATACTTCTTTGGGTGTTGAGTCATTATATTTTTTTTACCAATGATGGTTATTAATAAAAATTTTCATTATTAATTTCATATGACTTTCCTAACAATTTTTTCCATTTAATGAATTTGTTATATATTTATTTTCTTATATTTTTTTAACATGCTGAATTTTTTAGAATTCAATATAACCAAATTCGTTTTTCAGTTTCCAAAAATTACTTAAATAGTTCACCCCTAAAACTACTAAATTAAAAGTATTTTTTGCCTCCTTACCCATCATTTTTAATAACACGAATGTGAGAGAAGATTAATCAAAGTGGAAGAAGTGTAATTAAGGGTTAGAAGAGAGGTTAAATAAAAAAATTTAAAAATATATAAATATTTCATATAGTTTCTGAATTTTTTTTTGAAAATTTGAAAATTTCATTTTTACTATTTAATAGTGTTTTTGATCATCCCAAAGGTGTAGATTGTTGGACTACAAGTATTTTATCAATATATCCCATGTACTTTATGTTATTAATATCTCATAAAACGTTAATATATTACAGTTTTTTTATTCTTCACATTAGGTTTTGTCAATATTTAATCTATTGTACAGTTAGTATGCAATTTTTGATGTTTGGGCTGAAATTTTCCTAAAATCGGAAAATCTGTTACATGAGGCAATCAGCTATGGGGATATTCAACAACATAAAGAAATATACTACATTAATGAAACATATATATAAATAAGCTATATATTAGAATCAAATTTGTGTAAATCACAGACATCTATGAATCAATTATGTGAGAAAACATATATGTTGATCAAACGACTACGTGAATAAGCTACATGAAGTAACTGACTACATAAATTAGATACATGGGGAATTAAACTTTATGATTCCTAATTCCAATTTTATTCATTAATCTATATAAAATTTGGCTACATATGAAAGCATGATACCCATAGAAATCATAAAACTGGAGAATGACTATGTGGATCAATTCAATGATGTGGTGATCCAAAATTAGCTACATAGTTCTAAAACCTACATATTTATTACCATTGGTGTACTTTAAGGAGAATTTAATTCCACTATTTATGTATTAACTATGTGATAATTTGTTTATTTTAAAATCCATTATAAAAAGGTTTCCAGTACTATAATAATAATAATAAATATAATAATAATTTGATTCTCATTCATTTTCCATGATATTTTCTAGAAAATGACATATATAATTAAATTACAAGAATGGATTAGATGGATATGATGTTATGGAATTAATTGAGAATTTTTTAAGTAATATTATAATTTGAAAAAGATAAATATAGAGAAAATACACAACAATAGGAGGAATCTCTTGTACAATCAACTATCTCTCTCTTTCAAAGCATTTGTGCTTTACTCTACTTTGAGTTAAAAATAAAAAGATTAATGTCAAATATAGTTTCACTCTCAAGATCATTATATTTATGACTAATTACTATATTATCTCTTGAATAAATCTTATATTCTACTCATTTAATATTGAAACTATAATCTTTATTTATAATCTCACATATTCATCCCTTATAATGTAATTATGATGGTTCCTTGAAAACGAATCCTGAATGTATATGTTGTGTAAGGCCTTGTAGGATCCAAGAAAAAGCTCCTTGTATTATAAAGAGCGTTTAATTCTTGACCTCAGTCATTAATTCTATAGTAAAACTACTCTAAATAACTAGTAAAAGGAATGGTAGTAGTGAAAATCACTATGCTCTAGGAGTTGATCAAGGGAGGATTGGAATAGGGTATTTTGGTTCCTTGAACACTATAAATCTATAGTGTTGAATATTTTTTATACTCTTATTTGTAATTATTACATGTGTTAAGAAGATATATAAAATCATCATACCTTAAAAAGGGCTGTTTTATAATCCAATAAAATTTCAAGGACTCAATTCATCCCACTCATCAGTCTTAGTGCAGCTGGTCTCTGAACAAAAGGTTCTACGAGATATCCATATCCTATAGAATTATACATTAAATTAATGGCTTATAATGGACACTGGGATATGTTCTTTTAGTTTACACTATGTAGAGGATTTTGGAATATTATGAATGGTTGGATTAGGAGTAGGATATTGGAACCTATATTTACCTTCAAACCTCTTTGATAGTTTATTAGTGGGTGAAGTGGGTGTTACTCCCCCATGGGTATATGTTTATCCAGGTGGGTATTCCTTGAATATGGATTAAATAAAGGTTAATAATGTGATAAAAAACCCACATCAGATATTCAAACATTGATGCAACCTTGGGGATCATAGTGGGTGACCTTATCTTGTGTTAAACATAGAGCGGATTAAAACATGGGGTATAACATGGTTATATCCTACTAATATAATGGTGATATGGATGTTTTTTTGTTTGATAGGAAATCCTGGGAAAATTTATATTAGTTTTAGGATGTTTTCAATCCCATGTGACCCTCAGGATATGGGTGATAATGATATATGATGGTATATAGGGAACATGATTATACCCCAATGATATATTACTGAAACAATAAGTTATTATATTAGATTTATTATTAAATTGAAAAAAATATTAGTTTTATTTTTTTGTAATGGAATTTGATGAAAAGGGAGTGGATTATAAAATTTAATGAAAATATCACTTGTGTCTCCACCATATTAATCCAACTATGAAAAATGTTTTCATAAGAGTTTCTTAGATTGTTGTAAGAGTCATTCTCATAAAAACACAACAGAATAAAATTTGAAGGAATTATCCATAAGGTTCTTCACCTAACTAGGTATGGTTATACCATTTAATAGATTTTATTTTTCTTGTTACACACCACAACACTAAAATCATTCCATTAATAAAAAATGTTGTGTTTTTAGTTCAAAAAGAGAGAGAATTCACTTTTTTATATCATTTTATTTGAGAAAACGTTTTACAGTGATTTCATATTAAGATATATTCAAATTATCCAACAATATTGAGAGAGTTTAATTTAATAATAGTATAAAATATTAAAATATGATTTCAAGGGTTATTACCATGAAATCACAACATAAAAAATATAGAGGTCCATGGAAGATAAAGATCATGTTTCTATGATACTGTTGATTGGATAACACCATGATGCATGTCATCACACAAGGAAAAATATGGTGGTAGAATTAAGATTAAAAAAAACTAACTTGGCACAATATGAACAAGGATATCACATCATGATTGGTGGAATCTAAATTTTTAATAAAAATGATAAAATTTTTATTTCATGATGGTTTGGTCTTAATTTGAGAAAATATTTACTACCTATTAGAATTAAATGGTGAAGATTTAATGAAATACGATTCAAGTGCTCCTTGACTATAACCTAACAATTGGGACCAAGTTAAAAGTCATTTTGTTTTTTCCTCTTTACATTTATAAATTTAATTTGGAAATATGTGTAAAACATTTATTGAGATTAAATGTTTATTTCACAATGTGAAACATGATTTAGTTAATTTAAATAGATAAAATACATTTGTAAACAATATTATTGACCCCTCCTCTTAGGGTGAAATGGACCTCATATTGCAACGAGTGGTGTTAAAGCCGCTGGTTATTTCTTAATTCTGTTAAGGGAATGATGTTTTCCTAGAGAATATAGAGAATCCCAATGAAGTTATGTTATTTTTTGGGAATAACTATCTTAATTTTTAAATATTTTCAGATCACTTCTATGATCTCTTAACAAATATTTATTCTTAGAATCAGTTCATTGAATTCTAGTTATTTATTCCACTAGATGATTATTGATGAAAGTTGATAATAATTTTTAGAATTATGATACCAAGGAACAAAATACATTATTAGCTTTCTTTAAGAAAAAAATAAATTGGTTGGTTATGTATTTACCCATAGAAAATATTATTTGTTAGAAATTTTCAAATATATATGAAGTTGACAGTAAATAGAAAGAAGAAAAAAATACAGGGTTTTAAAAATAGGTTTGATGATACGAAGAGGAATCCTCATGAAAATATAGATGAATTATTTTATTTCTTTTCTAAGGTTTTTGGTTTAATATATAAATTCACAAATTAGATCAAGGATGATATTCTAACTAATATTTTCATAAGGTTAACTCTGATGTCCAACCCAAAAGTGTCTTCACTTGGAGGAATAAATCCTAGTAAATTATGTGACACTCAAGATTCAATAATATTAGGTGACATATCTATTTTAATAAAACTATAATAAAATTTACATTTAAAAATTTCATGGAAGAAATAATAATTTTATAGGTTGAATATCAATTTTGGACATACCGGGTGAAAATAACCCTTGAATGATTTTAGGAAATTTTCCCTTAGAAATATGTTTTTATGGAAAATGAAATATTTAATATTTAACTAACCCAAATTTTATTTATAATAATTTTTAATAATATATATAATTATTATTTTATTAAACATAATTTTTCTATAAATGAGTATAATATCATTTGGAGTTATAAATTGGTATTTTTCAGAAAACAGTTTTCTTCATCAGAAAACATTTTTTAAAATCCCCTTATGGTCTATCCATATTAATTAATTATAATAATATTTTATTATGAAGGATTTAAATTAAATATATAGATTATATACCAAAATATAATAATTTAAATCAAAATAAGGATGATTAAAATTCATATAGTTAATATAATATCATCTTATACTTAACAAAATGCATTTCTTGAAAAACTTATTTTCTACACAACTTTCCAGTTTTGTTTTTGAAATAAATTATTCCACTTATGTGAATTGAATTTAACAAAATGGATAAAATATTTGGAATAATAAAAATTAATATTATAGAATATGTTAAAAAAATTTGTTTCATTATATTTTGTAAAAAATATAAAAATAAATTATTGTAGTTTTGGTTACAATGAATCTTTATGTGTTACATGCGCTTATGTTAAAATTAATTTCCCATAGACATGGAATTTTTATTTTATAAATTTAATTTAATATTAATTAATATTATTTCCATATTATATAATAATTATGATTTTATTATAGGCTTATAATCGTAATTAGCTATGTCAAAAAACTTGTAACCGTGGTGAAAACTAAAATGGTAAAAGAAAGTAAAATTAGATGATAAGAGAATCACATGCTTAAAAATGAATCATTTTATTTGTTTTAGGAGTTTATAGATGTTAGAATACCTCCACTATACTATTAATAATTTTTTTTGGCAGATGGGCTGAAATTAGCTTCCCATTATTGAATATGTTTGGGTATATATATAAACGACCCTCCTCCTCAGTTATAAATAGGAACTCCCTCCACTAATATATTCATCCCTATGACGAAATTTTGATATACCAAACCCTAAAAATATTTATTAAAACATAAATATTCAAATTTTATATATTTTTTTCTTTCCAAAATCACAACCCCAAGGTCCTTAAGATGAGATCCAAATGATGGTTTTCTAAGAGATGGTAATCGTCTTAATGGAGCTCTTTCCTTTTATTTCATATTTTAGCACATTAAATTATGCCAATAAACATCCAATATAATAAAACTAGTATATAAAATATTCTTATATGTTATTATTTTTAAGGTATTATATTTATCATTATCTTCCTCAATCAAATGGGTAACAAATACATCACTCGTGTGTATGGAAGACTATCGCCTCATGACCTGATATAATTTTGTTTCCATCATCCACTCATATGGATAATGATAATGATGGAAATAATGAATATATATGATACATATTACATGATAAAAATTCATTGAAATTAATATAACATAAACTTGGATTAACATTTCACCCATTAAGTGAATGATATTATCGTTCGTGTGTACGTACAGATTAACGTATCCACGAAGCGATACGATTTATTTTCCATGTCAAATTTTCATGAATGGTTTTAAAAATGTTTTTGATCATTAGATAAGATATTTATAATGTTTATATCATAATTTAAATTATGTGAATATATAATATACATAATTATCATAATTTTCAATGGAAAACACACATGAGAAAACAATACAATTAACACTTGAAACAATAGTAATACAAAAAGATTGACAATGAATGGGAATTAAGATATTATAAGTGAATAATTCAAGATATTATATATATGAATATGGTATTTTTATTAATAAATAACATGTTTAAAACCATTATATAGGATTTTAAATTACATTTAACTAAATGTAAGTTTGAGGTAAGGGGTTTTATCTTAATCTCCATTTCACTGAGACATATTTTTTAACATACATGTGTTCACTTTTTGGTGATGTATATAATTCCCAATTATATTATTTAAAAATAATAACTATTTATTCTTTATTAATATATAAATTTATGTGAATTATTTCAAGTGGATACAATTTAAATGTTACCAATGAGGTAAGTAGCTATTTTACAATATCACTTTTCTTTGAGATTACTTTTACATTCTTTAGAATAATATTATCATTTATTCATCATAAGATCTAATATTTTTTATATAATCGAGATATTTAAGTAGTTTCCTTATTATCTTTAAAATGGTCCTTTCTCTCGTACATAAATAAAAAAATGGAATTGTTAAAAGAAAACTTTATTTATTTCAATTCAAATTGGATATATATTTTTTCTTCAAGTAAATGTTTTTCAAAAGTATTGTACAAATGTCATTTTAATTACTCAATTTATTTATTAAATTTATTTTTATTTTTACTCAAATTTTGAAAATAGTTTTATAGGAATTTTATTATATTTTTTGAAAGCAATATTTTGGAGGAAAATTCCAAAGGAATTATTTTTAATATATAAATTTTTAATTGACTACCTTACCATTGTAACTATTTTATGTAATGTAGTTATTCTACAAGATTTAAATGATTTAAAAAATAAAACTATTTTATTAATTATTATTTTTATATTTCACTTATATTCTATTTATTCTTTCAAATGACATGATTTTATTTCGAAAACCTATATTCTAGATGAACAATGGTCGCCTGTTATTTCTTGATTAATTTTTTGATTGATTACTTTCTCTTAAGATAGCCACTTTCTTGTTATGATTTTTCATTAAACATTTAATTTCTATTAAATATCTATATTCCATGTATCATGGATATGATTATTTCCTAAATCACGTTAAATTTTTCTTATGGTGTTTATTTTGAATGTTATTGGATTAACTGGGGAAATATTGATAAATTTTTTAACTTTACTAAATATAGTTATTTTTTGATGAGTAATATAATTGATGAATTAAATCAGTAATTATATATATGAGTAATAATTTGGACATGAACTTATGGGTGGGGATTGAAATTATATATCCCCTATTTATATTAATAGGTCTCATGAGATAAATCAGATGGCTAAATTAATTGGGGTTTTACCATAAGTTTTAAACTATCTTAGCATAATTTATTGTTTGTATAAATACCATGATGTATAAGATCACGACATTAAATATTAATAATTACCTTCATTTATAATTTAGTTATTATTTTCGTAGATATTACTTCATTGATATTATCCATGGATCCATTTTGATCTCAATGTATTGATTAAATCACATGTGTGTTCAATTATTTCTCATTTCATATAAATTATTCGTTATCTTATCATTATGTGAATGGTATTTGTTAAATGAAATGTGTGTTAAACTATTTAACTTTTAATATTTATTATTCCTTATCAATTCACGATATCTTAGGTTATTATTAACCCTTACTGATTATTTAGTCACCCACATTTGGTTTCCTTTCCCTAGGATATGAAAATGAATCCTTTGAATGCGTTTCAAGGATATGAAAAATTATATTTTATGATATTTTATATTATTTTTCTAATTTAAAATGGATATCTTGTATGTATATAGTTTTCCAAAACTACTAAAATTATTGCTACTTTGATGTCTAACCCCTTTTATCTTTTCTAATGTATTAATGTAAACATCAGATCTAGGTAATTGGATTTGGGTTTGTTTTAATTGTTATCAAAGGAATTTTAGTAAAAAACATGAGAAATATGTTAAGAAAAACATATATTATGTAATTGAAACATATGGTATAATTTGAGGATAAGTATAGATGAAGATTTTAATGCTTTAGTATTGAAGAGTTTATGTGTTCTTTTTTTATGAATGCATATATGTTTGGAACCTATATGTAATTTTTTTTCTAAAATATATTTTCTCAAGGTAAATCACTCCAAAATGGGGACATTGTGATTTGACTCTATTTTCATCTGTTTAGTGACAAAAATGATTACTATGAACCTATTTTGACACACCAGGGTATATTATTAGGATAAGTTTCATTTTATTTAGAAAACTTTATGAAGGATTTTTAAATAAATCAATCTCTAAATAAAATAAGATTATGGTTTCGAGATTAATAATGCATAAATTTGAAATTTATGTTAACTGTCACGCTATATTTCTAATTGTAAATTATTATTTAAAATTCATAATGTTACGAACTAATTCATTATATTACCTTGATCAGAAATAGATTCTAGAAGAAACAATGGTATCAACACTCATGGTCAATGTAGAATTTTCCCTTCTGAGCAAGCTAATATAGTTGATGTTGGATATAAAAAGATCATGGTAATATTAGTGAATCATACTTAGGTTATGATGAATAACCATTCCCAAATTTAGAAACATGTTGTTCTAAAACATGATTATCCTATGTTGGATGGTTTTAGATGGTATTATCCCTTATCATATTTTTGGACTACCAATCCAATGGTAGTTGAGTAACAGATAAATTCCTTGAAAAGTCATTTATATCCTTCAGATGCTATTAAAAGGAAAAGGTTATACTGGTAGTGTATTTTCTACTAGGTGATGCTTATCAACGGTGGCCATTAATCTAGAATACTATTATGGAAAAAGAAATAAAACAAATGTAATGTAGATATTTTAAAAACCATTCTTTGAAAAATATTTCTCTCATGGTACATCAACTAAAATGAATAGAAATTTCCAATGATTTATGAAAAAGAAATTATATAGTGTTAAAAAATATGAGGATAACATTAAAATATTATCTAGGTTTGTTATGGATTAAATATTCAGTAAAGAATCCATGATTTATGATTTATTTGAATTGATTTATCCATGTATATGAAGGGGGCTGGTTTCAAAATATTTTTCATCATAAGAATAAATACTGTTATATTCCATAAAAATAGAAAATAAAATCTCTAGATCCTATATATATTCAAGGGGAATCAATAGAATACTATTTAATCTGAAAACCAATAACAATTAAATTATTCAATGAAAAATTTAAGGATGAAGTAAATTAAATCATGTGAAAACTGTAGAAACAAAATCATGAAAAATGCATGAAGGGCATGGTATTTTGTTACAATTGTAGAGACATGGTTCATTTTCCTCATGAATATAAGGGTAATATAGAGACTAATTCAATCTAGTTATTCAATTCTAAATAAATTTGGAATTCTTCAGACCAGTGACACAAGATTCAATATAATATAACATAGATGATCATAGGGGAAAAGGCGAAGCTGATACGATAACTAAAAATGAGGTGGAAGTATGAAATGACATGATAGAAGGTAATTTAATTATATCAAAAAAATTATCAAAAAAATTATTTTATTTAGGATCAACACACTCTTTTATATATTTGATTTTTTCTATTAAATTTTTATATTTCTTCACAAACTATAGAAGGGAGTTTTCGGTCAAAACTCGTAGCAGAAGCCTCACTGCAACAAGGATGTGTCAAGAAGTACCCATTATGATATACAAACATATTATATTTAGGGACTTTATTATTATACCTATGGTTGAATTAGATATAGTCCGTGGAATATAATAGATTTAAAAATATGATGAAAAAATTTATTTAAGGTGAAGGAAATTTGGATTTGTGATAAAGATGTGGAATTTCGTATTTTATGAGTGGGGAATTCATCATATGAGTCATTTATAGATCCACCCCTATTAGCTTTTCTGAATGAGATTATTTGGTAAGAATATAAAAATAAGTTTACCAATGGAGAAGGTAATATTGAAATTGAGTATGTACCATTTATATAATAATACATTGATGTATTTCCTAAATAATTACTTGGACATCCACTAGTGCATAAAGTTGAGTTTTACTATGATTTATTTGTTGATGAAAGACCAATATCAATGAATCCATATATATAGGCCACTATGGAATTTTATTATTTGAAGAAAAATCCAGAGAATGTTTTTGATAAGGGATCTATTCGCCTTAGTGTCTCACCGTGGAGATCCTCTATTCTATCCGTTATTAATAAAGATAGATTTCTGAGGTTGTTCAATTATTTTAGAGAATTCAATGCTATTATGGTAAATAAAAAGATTTTGTTCCCTTATATTGATGATATATATGATCAATATCATAGATCTCAATATTTTTCAATGATTTTCCTTTGTTATGTGTGTCATAAATTTCATGTAAAGAATGGGGGAATTACGAAGATAAAATTCAAAATGAGTTATGGAAATTTTATTTTGTTGTATTTACATTTGAATTGGATTAAACGATTAGTTTTTATAATTCTAATGAATACAGTATTCAAGGAATATATTTAACAGTTTTTTGCATTAATTGATGAAATATTATTGTATTCTATAAGCTATGTGGAAAATTATAATCACATGCAGATCATTATTTAGACATTTAGAAGATATGAGTTCAATGGGAAATTTATTAAGTGTGATTTCTAACTTCAATAATTTTAATTTCTTGGACATAGTTTCTTCAAAGATGGTATCTCATTGATCTCATGAAGAAGAAGGATTTTAGATAATTTCCTACACCAATGAACATAACCAAGGTATATAGTTTCTTTAGTTTAGTAGGTTTTTATCAGTGATACATTTAAAATTTTTCTTGATTGGATGACCCATTATCCAAGATTACACGTTTAGGGATTCTGTTCGTCTGAAAAAATAATGTGAAGAATTATTTCAAGAATTGAATGGGAAATAGTTCAATTCTTTATTTTTGATCTTATCATCATATAATGTTGGTTTTGTGATATATAGTGGTGCATCGAAAATGAGACTTGGTTATGTCATCATAAAAAGTGATAATGTTATCATATATGAATCAATGAAGTTAATGTCTCATGAATAGATCTATCCAAACCATGATATTTTGATGGAAACTGAAATATTTTCGTTGATGATATAGATACATTACCTCTATAGTGAAATATTCAAGATATACCCTAACAATAACAGATAAAAATACATCTTTTCACAATAGGATCTCAATATTAGGCAATGAATATGGCTCGAGATACTCAGGGATTATGATTTCTCAATACATTACCACCCAGGGAAGGAAAATAAGATATGTGAATAATTGACTTGGAATAATCATGGATTTATGAACCAAACGATGATTTTGAGGTTTCCTATGCTCATGGATTTAGTAAATATGGATATATAAATTCTTTTGGAAGGAGAAATATAACTCTTTTTTCAAATTGAAATGAAACCATATTTATTATATTAGATAAACGAATTATAAATCCAATGATGAGAATTTTTGTGAAGACAATTATAGCTTTGAGGGATTTGGAGTTGGAAGAATTAATTTGTAATAATGGAATTCCAAAAATTAAGAATGAGAATATGTTTTACATCTATACCTAGGATGAAAAGTGAATTGTTGGATGATTCTCATAGGTCAAATTTCCCTATACACCATAGTATCACCAAGATATATAGGAATTTGAGGGAATATATTTGGTGGGTTAAAAATAATTGGGATATTAGATATTATCTATCAAGATTCTTCGTTTTTCAATAGGTGATGGAAAGGAGAAAACATCCTAGATATTTCATTAAACCTCTTAGTATTACTATATAGAAATGGGATGAAACTACTATGGATTTCTCCACATGACTACCAAATTCATCATGAATGAATGATGAAATATTATTTATTATTTATCTTCTAAAAAAATATGAAAATTTATCCACTGTAAGAGAATATTTTAATCTTGATCACCTCAAACATATCTATAATAATTAATTTTATCTACTTTATGGAGAACCTCTTCAAAATTTTCAGATCATGATTTCAATTTTAATTCAACATTATGTAATAATCTTCAAAACCTCCGGTTTTTGAGTTTTATTTGAGCACCGCCTACTGTAATGGCCCGGACCTCTCTGGCCCATTCTTTTTTCCAAAGAAGGTCACGAAGTGTTCTTGAGGGTAAAATGGACTTTTCCCACACTTTTCAGAATTTTGAAACTACACACCGTGTTGTGTGAGTACACGCAGTGTACCCCCTCGCCGGGTATACCCCGTGTTTAAGGCCATTTCCTTGCCATGTGAAATAAATGAGTACATGCCGTGTATCCAATACTACACACAGTGTAGTCCCTCCCCGCGTATGCGTTACCTTCAAGCCGTGTGTTGACCAGTCAATGACCGTGTTCCATGTTGAAGGCTGTGATGGAAGCCGCGTGGTGACCGTGTGAAATGGCCGAGTACACGCCATGTACCATAAATTACATGTCGTGTACTTTTTTTCTCGCCTATAAAAGGAGGGGTCCCCTCCTCTTTTTCAACTCACCCCTATACTCCCCATTCCTCTGAGTAGAGCTCTCCCAAGAGACTCGAAGACTCCTTTTCTTCCTTAACTTCTTTGTCCGAGCTCCGATTTACGATCCGTCAGTGGCCACGAGATCGTAACGGCAAGGTGTAACTTCTGAGCTTGGATCCGTTATCTTTCCTTCAGCCTTTACTTTCCATCTTCACCTGAGGAGGTTTTGCCGGGACTCGACAGAAGTGACGACCGCCGACGGACGCCTTCTAAAGTTGATTCGGGGGAGCATTGGGATCAGAACCTCTTGAGGTAGGGATCTTAACTTCGTCTCTCTCTAAATTGTGCATCATATGTGGTGGGTATCCTATTTTTTTCATGAGAAATGGTTGAACCAATAAACGGAGATAATAACTGGTTAAAGAACGGGGATGGGGAAGTTGTTATGTTTATCTTTATATCCTGTGATATTATGTTGTGAATTGAATAGGCTAATGCATACTGAAAATCACGGTCGTTGGGGGCCTTTTCTTGTGCAATTAAATGTTTCCCTATCTTTCTATATCGTTTTTGGATGGAAACTTTGTGGAATATGGAAATTGGTTAATCACATAATGTTGGATGATTAAAATTTGGAACCCTTGTGTGATCACCCTAGTTGAACAAAATGGAATAGTAACCATGTGGGTGTTGGTTAGGATTTATTTATGTGAAGGGGGTGTTTTGTGGGTTGTTGTGGATCAGGTGAGCAGCGGGGCTGCGGTTGGCTTGGTTATGGGTTGGTGAGAATGCTATGTTAGTGATGGGCAACGGGGATGCGATAAATGGTATCAAGGGGTGATGATGTATGAGCTTTGGTGTGTTTGTAGTTATGGCGGTTGGCAGCAGGGCTACAGGGATGGGCTTGAATGTGAACGGACTATGGGTTGTGAATAATAAATAAAAAGTGGAAGATTTAATGAATGGTTGGTCATGGTAATGGAACATGAATAATAATCAATGGGGTTGGTTGGCTAATAAGAATGACTTTGTTGTGTTGCTTGTCTTTTCCTAACTTGATTTGTGGATGGCAGGGATATGTTTTACGAACAATCAATGTGGTTGGTTGTGGATAGTTTTCCATTAGTTAGGGAACTAATAAAAAAATTCTGCTGAAACGTGAAAACCTAAATGGGGTTGGGATTGTTTATTGTATGCGTGCTTCATAGTAGCAGTGCCGAGGCACGTGCTCAGTTTCTTTATTTAGAATCCATAGGTTGGGCTGTGTGTTTGGTATATATGTATATATCTGTATCTTTTATGTTTTATCTCACCCCACCCATGTTTAGCACTTAGTGTCGAACACTCCCATTTCATGGGAGAGGGTGTTTTCCCCTTAGTCACTAGCTCCTTCCTGGTCCTTCCTCCCTAGGCTATGATGGCTTGAGGTGACCTTACACCTAAGACCCTTTAGGTAGGTTTTGATTGGGGTGGTTTTAGCCCAAGACTCTTCGGGAAGGTTTTACTGTTTCCCAAGAATCATTGGGATGAGGCTCAGGTGTGTGTGGGTAGGATACGTGGTTGTGAGGCCGAGGTGTGTGCGAGCGGGATACGTGGTTGTGAGGCCCAGGTGTGTGCGAGCGGGATACGTGGTTGTGAGGCCCAGGTGTGTACGGGCGGGATACGTGGTTGTGAGGCCCAGGTGTGTGCGAGTGGGATGTGTGTTTTGTGAGGCCCAAGTGTGTGCGGGCAGGGAGAGTGTGGCAGCGTCAGGATGTTCGCCGTTAGGAAGATCGGCTAACTAATGGGAAATGGTGCGGGGTACCCAATACTCTTGTTCTTATACTACTACTACCTGTTGTGATTGTGTTTTTGGTGAGTGTGGCTGGTGAGGTTGGGTGGATATATTTCCCTACTAGGTTTATTCTGTTGTTCTCATGGGACATTAGGATGTCTCCCCACCTGTGCATGAGAGCTTTAGGTTTCCCTACTGAGAATACTTGTATGATCACCCTACATTTACTTTCATGTTTCCAGGAGGACTCCTAGGGATGTGTAGAACCCTACTAGTCGGGATAGTTGGAGTTGTTGCAGTTGTTGTACACCTGTTTCTTTTGATATTGTACTTTTGAGCTTTCCTTTACTTGTACCTTGTTTCAGAACTATTTAAACATGGATGTGGGATTGGTTTGGGTTTATTTATATACTCTTTTTCTTTTCCCTTTTGGTGGTTGACTTGTCTTATTTCCCTACCATAAATAATAAAAATTGTAATGCCTCCCATATTTGTGAAAACTCATACCCTTGGTGCTAGTCGCCACCCCGGGGCCTACTGGAGGCAGGACTCGGGGGGCCATTATCTCCCTTTCAGCATTCCCAGCTCAGAAGGGGCATCTTTGGTGGGAGGGCATCATGGTAGAATGGTATCAGAGGTGATGGTTGAGAGATAGGATGGAGTCTGGAGTTAGGAATAGTAAGGATTTCATGGGATGGTAGGGAAATAGTGTTAGTTAATCTTGGTGGGTGACATAGGCCATGGAAGACCGGCTAGGACATGAGATTTTATGCCCCCCCATGATCCGATGCAAGGACTCTGAGCCTACCGAACGACCAAGTGAGACTACATTGATTGCGTGGTAGTGACCCTAGTGAAGGTACATGCATCATCATGATTGTGTTTTACTTGATTAGGGTGTTCTGGGAAAGAAATTGAAATACAATGATAAAATGAAACCTCGACAAAATTCTTTACTACTTGGGCTTAGGCGATATTTGTTTACCATACAACTATAACACCTGGAAGTCATCCCCGGGTGGCTCATATGGCCGAGGCCCAGCAGATTCAGGTGGTCGATCAGTTGAGGATTGACCGAGCGGAGGACGATGACCAGTGGAAAAGGACTCTCCGTTCTTTCCAGCGACATACCCTCAAGAAGTATGAGGGTAGTACTTTGGATACGAAGATAGAAGGGTGGATTGAGGAGATAGGGATCGCTTTTACCTTGATTCGTGATCCAAGGGAGTACTGGGTTCCACTAGAATTCAGTCAGCTGAGAGGTGCGGCGCGTCAGTGGTGGACGCTCTACCTCGGAGAGAGGATAGAGACAGAGATTCCATGGGCTGACTTTGATAAGGAATTCCGAGAGGAATTCCTTTCTTCTATGATCAAGGCGGAGAAGCGGTAGGAGTTACTCTCCCTTCAGCAGGGGAGTATGTTAGTACAAGAGTTTGGGATCAAGTTCAAGGATCTCCTGTGCTTTTCTCTGGATCTCTTTCTGGATGAGGAGTGTCGGGCGAGACGTTTGGAGGAGGCACTTCGTCCTTCGCTCCAGTATGATGTCACCCACTTCACCCTTCCGACGTACTTGGTAGTACAGAATAATGAAGAGGTTGTAGAGAGGATGCACTCGCAGGGAGGTGTACCACGTGAGGGGATCTAGCCAGGTTTGTCAAAGGGGAAGGCATTCAGCAGCAGGTCTCCTGCGACGGGACCATCCAGGTTCATGCCAGTGGGGAGCAGTCCCCAGCTGTTCTAGTTCAGATCATTAGGTCCTAGTCCCTTTTTTACGAGCCCAGGACTGAAGTGATTTTCTTGTGGTGGTTTCAGGAACATTCAGAGTCGGTGCTCGACCCGAGATCAGTACAGTGGAGGTGGGCAGGTTCAGCTCCCACCTCAGCAGCACCAGTTGCCGGTGAGGCCCTTCCAGCAGTAGCATGATCATGCTCCTCCGAGGGCAGACTTTACGGGAGGAGGCCGACCTCAGGGTGCTACTCAAGGACCTCGAACAGGGAGTGGTCGGGGAGGTTGATGACATCAGAGAGGAAGAGGAGATGGGCATGGATACTTGCACACAACAGAGTTGATAGCTCCGGCAGGACCAGAGGTGGTGCAAGGTATGATTTGTGTGTTCAACACTCTCATTTCTTCCTTGTTCGATTCAGGAGCTTCACACTCTTTTGTTTCACCTGGTCTAACCCATTGTTTAGGACTATACATAGAGAAACTTCCCATACCAATGGTGCTAAGTACACCAGTTGGAGGCCAGAACAACGTATCTTGTGTTTGCCGGGGATGTGGGATGACGTTGGAACCACATCGATCTAGTGGGGACCTTCTTCTGTTAAAGATACATCCATACAATTTCATTCTAGGTATCGATTGGTTGTTTTCCTTTAGTTCCATTATCAAATGCTTCCGAAGAAGGGTCGTGTTCTCCGACGTGGATGGGAAACATGTAGATTTTGTAGGCGAGAGGAGTTATCAGGTGGGAAGTCGGCGTGTGGAGCCTCTCCATTCCTTGTTAGGCGGGTTATCAGTGGTTCCAGCTAATACAGAAATGATGGATTTCCCGGAGGTTGTTGGGGAGTTCCTCGATGTTTTTCTCAAGGAGGTTGGGACTCTACCCCCCCCCCCCCCGACGTGACGTTGAGTTTGGGATAGACTTATATCCCGGTGTCAATCCGATTTCGATGGGCCCTTATCGGATGGCACCTTCAGAGTTGCGGGAGTTGCGGATTCAGATTGATGATCTGATGGAGAAGGGTTTTGTTCAGCCCTGCGTATCACCATGGGGTGCTCCAGTTTTGTTCGTGAAGAAGGAAGATGGTGGTCTCAGGCTATGTATAGACTACCAAAGGTTGAACTAGGTAACGGTCAAGAACTGTTACCGCTTCCATGGATATATGATCTCTTCGAAAAACTGAGGGGAGCAGGTTGGGTTTCTAAGATTGATCTATGATCTGGATATCATCAGCTGAGGTTAAAGGACAGTGACATCTCGAAGACGACTTTCAGGTGCAGGTATGGGCACTTCGAGTTTGTATTGATGCAGGATTGTGTCGATCAAGGAAACTTTCTAGAAGGAAGGTCAGAGGACAACCGACATCAGATGCTTTTCCAGGGAAGGTTGTTTTTTCCAGAAGCGATGCGTGAGGGATTTCTCCGTGAGTTCCATAGATCAGCCTTGGTGGTACATCCAAGAGTTTAAAAAATGTACCGAGGCCTGAGGGAACAGTTTTGGTGGCCCAGGGTGAAACAAGAAGTGGTAGAGTTTGTGGCTAAATTCCTAGTGTGTCAACAAGTGAAGGCTGAACACTGTGTTCCCAGTTGTTTGTTTCATCCGTTAGATGTCCCCGAGTGGAAGTGGGATGACATCTCAATGGACTTAGTCAGAGGACTAGATGGAGCTCAGGGTGGTTATGATGCTATCTGGGTAGTGGTGGATCGACTAACGAAATCAGCTCACTTCTTAGCAATTAAGGAGTCTGGCCCGGTGAGTACCTTAACACAAAGATACTTAGACGAGGTGGTGCGTTTTCATGGAGTTCTGAAGACTATCGTCTCATATCAGGATACTCGGTTTACCTCACGAGTCTGGAGGGGGTTACAACATTCTTTTGGAACCCAGATACGCCTTAGCATTTCTTTCCACCCCCAGACCGATGGACAGACAGAATAGACTATCTAGACGTTGGAGGACAGGTTGCGTGCACGCGTGCTGGATTTTGGAGGATCATGGGTACGAAACTTGCCTTTAGTAGAGTTTTCCTACAACAACAGCTTCCACTCTACTATTAGAATGGAATCGTTTGAGGCTTTATATGGAAGACCATGTCGTTCACCCATTTTCTTGGTAGAGGTTGGTGAGACAGGTTGTCTTTGTCCAGAGGTAGTGCAGAGCACCACAGAGAAAGTCCAGCTTGTATGTGAGAGGATGAAAGCGGCTCAAGACCGACATAAGTCTTATGATGATCGTTGGAGGACGCCCTTGGAGTTTGAGGTGGCAGATCATGTGTTCTTGAAGGTTTCCCCTCAACGGGGGCAGCACAGGTTTGAGAAAGGGAGCAAGATCTCACCTGGGTTCATCGGACATTTTGAGGTGCTGAGGTGAGTCGGCGAGGTGGCATATCAGCTAGCCCTACCACCTCAGTTGGAGAAGGTTCATGATGTCTTCCACGTCTCCCAACTTCTTCAGTACATATAAGACGACTCTCACGTTATCAACTAGGGAGAGATAGATATGGGAGATGACACGACCTTCGAGGAACGACCGTTCAGAATTGTGGATCGTAACGAGAAGGTGCTCCGTGGATGAACCATTCCCTTGGTTCATGAATTGTGGAGGCATGTCGGCCTCAAGGAGAGCACTTGGGAGCAGGAGGCCAAGATGCATGCTTAGTACCCGGATTTTTTTTGACTTGTGTTTTTCTGTGTTCTTCTGAGCTTTGTGTTGATGTTATACTCTATACCTTTGATATATAGAATGCTTGTCTTATCGATTATGAGGCCTTTTGTTTCCTTGTTCTCTGGAAGTGTGTATCATGTCCGGATGTGTGGGGAATTGGAATAACCTGACACTTTATTGATACACATTAATGAGGATGCGATTGAACCCGTCCGGGTGAGTCAGTTCCACCTAAAGTAGATAATATCTCGACATAGGAGAAGGAATTTTCCCCAAACCACATTTTAGGGTAGTGTGTTGGTTGTGTGGTGTTGGGGGTAGTGCAAGTTGGAAAATCCTAATATATGGAAGTGGGAAGGCCCAATACATAATCGAGATTCATGAATGCGGATGTGATTAAACTCGTGTAGGTGAGTCAGTTCCGCCTAATGTGGATAATATCTCTACATAAGAGAGGGAATTTCCTAACACCTATGATTAGGATTGTTGGTTGGGTTCCTGTTATAACGAGAACCCTAGGAGGTATCTTGTTGGGTTCTTCTGGGTTGGGTTTTGAATTCTCAGAGATGAGAATGTTTTAAGAGGTATCTTATGTAATGGCCCAGACCACTCCGGACCATTCCTTTCTCAAAAGAAGGTCATGAAGTGTTCAGGAGGGTAAAATGTACTTTTCCCACACTTTTCAGAATTTTGAAAATACACGCCGTGTAGTGTGAGTACTCGCCGTGTACGCCCTCGCCGGGTATACACCGTGTTGAAGGCCATGTCCTTGCCATGTTAAATAAATGAGTACACGCCGTGTATCCAATACTACATGCCATGTATTCCCTCCCCGCGTATGTGCTACCTTTAAGTGGTGTGTTGACCAGTCAACGGCCACATTCCGCCTTGAAGGTCGTGTTGGAAGCCGCGTGGTGACCGTGTGAAATGGCTGAGTACACACCGTGTGCCATAAATTACACACCGTGTACTTTTGTTTTGCTCACCTATAAAAGGAGGGGTCCCCTCCTTTTTTTCAACTCACCCTCTCCTCCCCATTCCTCTGAGCAGAGCTCTCCCAAGAGACTCGAAGGCTCCTTTTCATCCATAACTTCTTCGTCTGAGATTCAATTTATGATCCGTCAGCAGCCACAGGATCGTAACAGTGAGGTGGAACTTCTGAGCTTGGATCTGTTTTCATTCCTTCAGCCTTTCCTTTCCAACTTCCACCCGAGGAGGTTTTTCTGGGACTTGACAGAAGTGATGGACGCTGACGGACGTCTTCGAAAGTTGATCCGGGGGACCGTTGTGATCAGAGCCTGTTGCGGTAGGGATCTTACCTTAATCTCTCTCTAAATTGTGCATCATATGTGGTGGGTATCCTCTTGTTTTCCTGAGAAATAGTTGAACCAATAAACGAAGATAATAACTAGTTAAAGAACGGGGATGGGGAAGTTGTTATGTTTATCTTTATATCCTGTGATATTATGTTGTGAATTGAATTGGCTTATCCCTACTGAAAATCACGGTCGTTGGGGGCCTTTTCTTGCGCAATTAAATGTTTCCCTATCTTTATAGACCGTTTTGTGGATGGAAACTTTGTGAAATATGGAAATTGGTTAATCACATAAAGTTGGCTTATTAAAATCTGGAACCCTTGTGTAATCACCCCAGTTGAACAAAGTGGAATAATAAACATGTGGGTGCTGGTTAGGGTTTATTTATGTGAAGGGGGTGTTTTGTGGGTTGTTGTGGATCATGTGAGAAGTGTGGCTGTGGTTGGCTTGGTTGTGGGTTGGTGTGAATGCTATGTTATTGATGGGTAGTGGGTCTGCGATAATTGGTATCATGGGGTGATGATGTGTGATCTTCGGTGTGTTTGTCGTTTTGGAGGTTGGTAGCAGGGCTGCAGGGATGGGCTTGAATGTGAACAGACTATGGGTTGTGAATAATAAATAAAAAGTCGAAGAGTTATTGAATGGTGGGTCATGGTAATGGAATTGGAATAATAATCAACGGGGTTGGATGGCTAATCATAAGGGCATGGTTGTGTTGCTTGTGTTTTCCTGACATGATTTGTTGATGGAAGGGATATGTTTTATGAATGATCGATGTGGTTGGTTGTGGATAGTTTCCCAATAGTTAAAGAACTAATAAACTAATTCTTCTGAAACGTGAAAACCTAAATGGGGTTGGGTTTGATTATTGTATGATTTCTTCATAGTAGCAGTGCCGAGGAAAGAGCTCAGTTTCTCTGTTTAGAAGCCATATGTAGGGCTGTGTGTTTGGTTTACATATATATATCTGTATCTTTTGTGTTTTATCACACCCTACCCATGTTGAGCACTTAGTTCCAAACACTCCCATTTCATGGGAGAGGGTGTTTTCACCTTAGTTACTAGCTCCTTCATGCTCCTTTTTCCCTAGGCTGTGATGGCTTGAGGGGAACTTACACCTAATACCCTTCAGGTAGGTTTTGATTGGGGTGGTTTTAGCCCAAGAATCTTCGTCCAGGTTTTACTATTTCCCAAGAATCTTCGGAATAAGGCCCAGGTGTCTGCGGGCGGGATATGTGGTTGTGAGGCCCACGTGTGTGCGGGCGAGATACGTGGTTGTGAGGCCCACGTGTGTGCGGGCGGGATACGTGGTTGTGAGGCCCAAGTGTGTGGGGGTGGGATACGTGGTTGTGAGGCCCAGGTGTATACGGGCGGGATACGTGGTTGTGAGGCCCAGGTGTGTGCGGGCGAGATATGTGGTTGTGAGGCCCAGGTGTGTGCGGCCGGGATACGTGGTTGTGAGGCACAGGTGTGTGCGGGTGGGATGTGTGGTTTTTGAGGCCCAGGTGTGTGTGTGCGGGGAGTGTGTGGCAGAGTCAGGATGTTCGTTGTTAGGAAGAGAAGCTAACTAATGGGAAATGGTGTGGGGTACCAATACTATTGTTCTTATACTACCAGTACATGTTGTTATTGTGTTTTTGGTGAGTGTGGATGGTGAGGTTGGGTGGGTACATTTCCCTGCTAGGTTTCTTCTATTGTTCTCACAGGACATTAGGATGTCTCCCCACCTATGCACGTGAGCTTTAGGTTTCCCTACTTAGTATACTTGTATGCTCACCCTACATTTACATTCAGGTTTCTAGGAGGACAATAAGGGCCGTGTGGGACCCTACTAGTCGGGATAGTTTGAGTTGTTGCAGTTGATGTACACTTTTTTTTGGTATTGTACTTATGAGCTTTCTTTTACTTCTACCTTGTTTCAGAACTATTTAAACATGGATGTGGGATTGGTTTTGGTTTATTTTTATACATTTGTTCTTTTCATTTTTGGTGGCTGACTTGTCCTTTTTCCCGATATTTAATAATAAAAAGGGTAATGCCTCCAATATTTGTGAAAACTCATACCCTTGGTGCTAGTCGCCACCCTGGGGCCTACTGGAGGTGGGCCTCGGGGGTCATTATCTCCCTTTCTCCATTGCCAGCTCAGGAGGGGCATCTTTGGTGGGACGGGGTCGTGACACCTACCATCCTCAAACTGATAGATACTCTAAAAGAACTATTAAAACATTAGAAGACTAATTGTGGTCATATGTATATCATGTTCAAGTTATGTGATATTAGTATCAAACATAGGTATATTTTCCCTATAATAATTTTTTTACTTTGAATTATTCAAATGTAATTGTATGAAGCATTATATGGAAAGATATGTTATAATCTAACTTTTTGGAATGATGTTAGTGAAAGGAAACCTATAGGCCCATAACATATTTATGAGATAATGAAAAAGTTAATCAATATTCAGGATTATATTAAAGTATCTCAATGTAGGAAAATGATTTATTATAACAATCAGAGGAGTCATTTGTAATTTCAAGTGTGAGATCATGTTTCCTTCAAATTATCTCTGTAGAAGGGTTTCATAAGGATCTTTAAAATTCGGCCCTGTGTACAGAAGAACCATTGATATTATAGAAATAATTATAGCTATGGATTAATCATTGGAAATGATAAAAAGACAATATAAAGCTTGTGATGTGTTATACATTTCTTTTTTAAGGATGTACATTCCAGAATCACAACATATTCTCTCCTCTAATGAAATAGAGTTGGAACCTAATCTATCATAATATAAATTTCCCATCATAATTCTTCATACCAGAGAATTTTTTTTGAGGAATCAGATGAATCAACTGGAAAAGTTAATTTAGAGAAATCATTTATGTGAAGAATTAATTTCATAACCAAGGGATGTTATAAAGAATAACCACTCTTATTTTTTTAGAAATTAATATCAATGCATATTTCAAGGATGAAATGTTTATAGGATAAAAGAATGTACCACACATTCAACAATTATAGTAGAAAAACATCTATTTTAATAAAACTATAATAAAATTTAAATTTTAATATTTATGGAACCATAATACTACTTTTATATAATGAATTTCAATTAAGAACAATGATTTTCAAAACAAACCAAGAATTAATTTTTGAAACTTTCCATTCGAAATAAGTGTCTATGTTTAATAAAAAATATAGTTTTTAGATACTGACCCTTTTATTTATAATTTTATTAATAATATGAATAATTTATAATTTATTGTCCATAAATTTTATATACGATAATATAATATAATTTGGATTAAAAACATGTATTTTTCTTAAAACATTTTTTAGGAAGAAATTTTGTTTTTAGAAGGCATAATGTCTATCCATTTCATTTAATTAAAAGTATCTTTAATGGTTAATTATTTAATTTAAATATATATATATATATATATAATAAAAATAAATATAATAATATAAATCCATATAAAGATTATTACTAGTCATATTGTTACGATAACATCATTATATATGTAAAAATGAATTGCATGAAAAACAAATTTTCAACACGATTGGATTGTATGTTTTTAAAATAAATCATACCACTTATGTGAATTGAATTTAATAAAATGGATTCAATATTTTGAATCAAAATATTTAAAATTATTTAATATGGTAAAATTAATTAATGGTCAAAATTATTAGTAAAAACATTAAAAATTAATTAACGTGATTAAGGTTAAAACGAGGTTTTAGGTGTTCTATGTGTTGATGTAAAAATTTATTTTCAAAAATATTTTTTTCAATAAATTGGATTCCATATCTACATTAAAGTTTTCCAAATAATTTAATACCGATCTTTTTTTATTAATTTATTAATTACCAAGTTTAAAAAACTAGTTACCTTGGTGAAAAATAATATGGATAAAGTGAGTAAACTTATAGGATAAGGGAAAAACATGTTTAAAACATGTTTATTATTAGTTTTTGAGGTGGGGATTGAAATTAAACTCCCTAAAATCCATTATTTATCAATTTTAGAGGAACATGTGTTGATATTGGATTCCCATTATTGAATAGTTTTGGTCATTTACAAGAATGCCTCTCCTCCTCAATTATAAAAGGGAACCTCATCCCCTGAATTCATATATCCTCTAAAGAAATTTGGATCCACCAATCCATATATAAATATCTCCCCAAAATCCTTATATGTATTCCATGACTTATTTTCTTCTTAGAGGACTAACCCTAAGGTTCTTAATAAGGGTTGCAAATGATGATTCTCTAAGATAATGTAATAGTGTTAAAGAATCTATTTATTTTTATTTATTCTTTTACCACATTAAATTATGTATTTAAACATAAAATATAATAAAAAAATTATATAACAAATACTGAGATGTTATTATATCTATTTCTTAATATTTATTCTTCTCATTCTCCATAAAATGGGAAACAATGCCATCAGTCATGTGTATGGTGGACTACTATCTCACGAACTTATGTAATTTCTTTTACATGACTAACTCATATAGATATTCATAATGATAGAAATAATGAATATATATTTTACATATAAAATTATATTAATTATATAAAATTAATATATCATCATATACCTTACCCGTTCACTCATTAATGGAATGATATCATCGCCCTTGTATACATATAGCCTACTGTCTCCATGAAGAAATGCGATTCATTTTCTATGTCCACCTCTCATGAATGGTAATAAATATATATTTAATGATTAAATATGATATTTAAAACATTCACATAAATATATGTATTATGTAACTATATTAAATACACATTAACTAAAACTTTCATTGAAAAACATGAATGAGAAAACAAGGATATTATCATCAAAAACAGAAGTAATAATAAAATATTATTAATGAAAGGTTAGTAATATTTTATAATAGGACCATATATGACATTATAAATATAAATTTTATTATATTATAAATTTATAGAATTCTAAAAACCATTATATTTAAGGATAAATCATTATAACTAAAAGAAACCACGAGGAAATGGATTTCGTCTCAATTTCAATTTCTTGAAAAATATCTGTTAATATCAACCTATTCACTCTTATTTGATTTATATACTATCTGTTTTTTATATAATATGAATAAATATTTATTCATTTTTTTAATGTTTCAATTCATGTTTCTAATTCTATGGGTTAAAATTTAAATGTTTCCGAAGAGGTAATAAGCTATTTAACTTTCTCACTTTATTTTGGTATTTATTTTAATTTCATATAAGGACTATTATTATTCAACATTTATAAGCTAAAATAATATCATTTTCATGTTTATAATTAATTATTTTTGATATTATCTTCAATATTTTCCTTTCATTGGTAATGTAATGTAACAAATAAATTTTTAAAAGAAAAACTGATTTTATTTCTCTTTAAATCAGATATATTTTTCTTATATATTCGTGTTGTTCCAAATTGTTTTAAAAAAGTATTTTCAGTTACTAAAATTATTTATTAACTACATTTTAAGTTATAATTTAATTTTAAAAATCGTTTTAAATGAATCATTCTACTATTTCTTGAAATACACATTTTCAAAAAAAGGCCAAAAGGAATATTTTTTATTATACAATCCTAATGTACTTCCCCATTAGCATAATTGTTTTAAAAAATGTATCTTGTTCAACACATTTTAATTCATTTCATAAATAAATTTTTTTTATGAATTTTTATTTTAATATTTCACTTCTATTCTATTTATTATTTCAAAGGATATGATTTTATTTCAAAAATACTGTATTAATGACAAACAGATGTTCACCTCTCATTTCTTAATTTATTTTGAAATTTTTTACTTTACATTGAGACAAAAAAAATTTTATGATCATTTTACATTATAAATTAAATTTTACATAAATATCAATAATATTTTTATCATGAATATGATTTTTTCTTAAATTTTACACCGTTATTAAATATAGAGTTTACTTTAAATGTAATTTTGTAAAATGGGGATGTATTGGAAAATCCTAATTCATTACTCAATGAATATATTTTTTGATAAGAAATATGGTTTATGAATTAAATAAATAATTCCATATATGAGTAATTCTTTATAATTGAAGTGATAATGGTGCCTATAATTATATATCCCCTCGATCCATTGATATGTCTCATAAAACTAGTCAGCTGGTAAAATTAAATGAGTTTTGACCTAGAGTTTTACCCTGTCTTAGTACAAGTTCTTAATGATATAGATACCATGATGTATGAGATCATGAAATCATATATTAACCATTTATTGAATTAAAAAATCAATTATTATTAACCATGATATTATTTTGTTAATATTATCCAGGGATTCATTTTTTATCAAGTTATTGACTAAATGTAATTTCTGTTCGGTTATTTACCTTACCATATTTATTATGAATTATCTAATAATGATAGTCAAGTTATTGATAAAATGGAATGTGTGTTTAGTTATTTACCTTTCTATACTGAATATTAATTATTGATTAATGATGAAATCTAATGAACATAACCCTTACAATCAATTTTAAATCACCATTATTTTGTTTCCTTTTCTGGTGATATGATGATTAATCCTTTGAATGATGTTCAAGGATTCCATGAATTTTATTTTTAAATGTTTTATATTATTTTACCAATTTAAAATGTGTATCATGTATATATTTGGTTCTCCCAAACTAATAAACTATTTAGTCCTCTAGGATTTTACCCCTTATATTTTTTATAGTGTAATAAAGTGGACACCGACTCTCTGTTAATGAGGTCGAGGTTGTTTAGAATTATCTCTTTATTACTTTCACTATAATATGGTAACATATGAAATGAATGTGAAATGAAGATCCATTTGGAAAATTATTCTAATGATATAACATTAAGAGGTGTTGAAAAAAAGAGTTTTATGATGTTTATATCGAAGAATATGTAATAATAATAATATATTATGACCTTAAACATGGATGTTCAAAATATGAAAAGTAATATTTTAAGGTTAGTTACCATTATATTAATTTAATTATGTAAAGGCTCAAAACATCACTCAAATATTTATGAATAATATTGATAAATAGGATGGTGAGTTTTAATTTTAACCAAAATATAAGAATAAGTTTCCACTAAGAAGTAATTTTAATTATAAATATTCAAGTAGTATAAAGTTTCAGTGAAACTGTTATGTTAAGAAATGATAGTAGTATGATGACATAGATCCATTGGATATTATTGAAACTTTATCTTCTCAAATATTGAAGATACAATTATGGATTTATTAAATAATTCTAAAACTAAATTAGAACAAAATGATCAATAAAATTTAGTTACAGACCTGAAAGTTGAATCTGAAGTGGATCCTAATCTTATTGATCTATAAATAAATAATTAAAATTATAGGATTTTTAAAGGAGTATTTGAACTATATTTATTAACATAAAACTGAATTTGACTCTCCTGAGAAGGTAGTGTAAGAATGTGAAAATAATAACATGAAATCAGAAAGATGGAATGAATTATATATTGAAAATTCAGGAATAGACCATGAGAGTTGATGATGTAAATATATTATTTAAGGAGATTGTCAAGAAGATTGAAACACATGAGGTGGTAGTTTTATGTTTTATAAATAATCATTAATCAGAATTTAAAATAAATAATAAAAATATGTATCACTAGTTTGGATAATTCTTAAAAGAAGCCTTTAATGAAAGGGAAAATATATGGTTAATAACTTTTGAGGATGCAATAAGTGATAAAAGAACCAATACTACGGGTAAATATGGCATTCATTATCAGTCTATTATATCTGATATAGAATTTGAAAATGTGTAGAATAATGGAAAATAGTGTAAATCAAAAAGGTATCAACCATAGAGAAATTACCAACTGAGGAGTTATATAAATATTATATATATGTATAGAGTTGTAAATATTGAGGTATTTATATTGATGATTTTTTTTGTTTTCATGGACACAATATATAATCTTCTATTGAAGATGAAATTTATCTAAGAGAAGAAGTTATTCGAAGTAAACAAAGGAGAGTTGAAACATACTCTTCTTATCAGAACATAAATTAATTCTATTTTTTTTGTTAAATTTCTCAAACTTTGGCCATAAAGCAATATGATGTAGGAATATAATAAATCAACCATCTTATAGAAGTCAAAATAAAATGGATACAAGAAAAGCCAATTTGTTTCTATAGACAAATACGTTTCAGCCTCTTGAATAAGAAGAATTTGGTTTGATAGCTATTGCTAAAGAAAAAGCAAAGATATCAACAGAAGAATAAAATAATTTGAGATTATAATATAAGGAATGGAATAATATTTAAAATTTTATTTTTATTGTAATTTAATTTAAACAATAAAAAATAATAGAACAATAATTTGGGATAGAGTATTTTCATATCATATGATGTGTAATATTAATCTCTTAAATAATTTGAAAGGAAGATCTGATGAACCAAAATGCTTCAAAAATAATGGACCATTAATGATTAAAAGTAGTGGATGGACCTGATTGGATTTTTATCAATTGATGGATACTGATTTAATATACATTGAGAGTATTCATAAAAAATTTTGAGTGTTATTTATCATTGCGACTCATTTTTTTAATTCAAATTCATTTTGGAAGTGTATAGTATCAAAGGAATGGCTATAAATTTAATTATAGAAGGATGTAGGACCAATGGAAGTCTACATAAGGTAGATATAGAAGATAATACATTTATATTAATTGCAGATGAAGAAAAAAATTATCACACTAGATACATTGTCAGATTCATTTGAAAAGCATGCATATTTTTTCAACGTTAAAGACAATTATTGATATTATTTCATGAATTGAACGAGATATAATGTTTGTGATTCATTTTGGAATTTAAATATGGTAAGAAATTCATATCATGCTAAGAATAAAATAGACTTAAGTTTGTTTAATTTGGTTCAGAGTGATAAATGTTGCCCAATCGGTTAGGCTGGAACATATGGAGTGAAGTAATTCATTCTATTTATTTAGGATTATACTAGGGTATAGAGTTATATGTTAATTCAATCAAATAGTGATGTTATTGGTTTAATGATTGTTTTTATATAAGAGTAAAAAAATGAAATTAGAAATATTACGAAGGTTTTCAAATTAGATAATAGAAAAGAGTACATGTTCTATGAGGTTTAAAATCACCTTGAAAATAATGGTATTAAACACGAATTATCTTCAGTGAGAAATCACCAAAATAATATGGTGTTATTAAGAAGAAACCCCATGGCTCAAAATATAGAATACAAAATATTTATATAAAGTGGAATACCACATCACCAATAGAAATAAATAATTAAATAAGTTGTTTATACTCAAAATAGAGGTTTACACATATCAAAAATAGAGAATAATATTTATGGAGAGTTTCATGGAATGAAATCCACACCAAAGCTTCACAGAGTATTTAGAAAGAAATTAACAATTAAAAATAAAGAAAATAATCATGGAAATATTGTAATTCAATAGATGAAGGCATATTTTAAGGATACTTATCAAGGAGTAAGTCCTATAAGTGTTTTTAAAAAATATAAATTATATTTTTGAGAGTAGATAAGTGTAGGTTATTGAGAGTGAAGCCAAAAAAATTAAATAATGTGTGTTTATAAATATGTTATTAAAAAAATTATTATATAAATTCTGATTCAACAGTATTTATAAATATTTTGATTGATAAATATTCTGAAGGTGAATTAGCTAATGAAATATTTAATGAAGTGAGTGGACCTATGAATCAAATTAATAGAAAAAATGTTTTAAGTTCATTTGAAAAATATTATTGGATATAATTTTAAAAAATATACATAGATAACGAGAATAATGTAGAAAATTTCTATATTATCTAAGATAAAACAAACCTCATCCGAAGAAGAAAAAAAGGGAAAATCATGGGTAAAATCAAATAATAATGAATTCAATCATATTGATAAAATGATAACTTGAGAGCCTGTGCACAGACTGAAGTAGAATAATGTGATTTGTACAAAGTGGGTCTTGAAGAACAAGATGGTTGAATATGGGAGAGTGGTTTGGAATAAAAACGTTGGTACGAAAATTTCATGTAGAATTTGAGGGCATTGATATTGAAGATACTTTTACACTGTTAGAGAGAATGGAGTCATTAAAATTTTTCTATATGTGGTTATTTAGAAGAAGTTTATTGTTTTCCAGATGGATGTCAAGATAAAATTTATAAACATTTTCTTGAATAATGATGTATACATATAAAAACTGGTGGTATATTTTATTATATTTGAGGATTATAAATTATGTGGATTGAAAAGGGGTTTACATGATTCAAATAAAAATCCCCATGATTGGTATGAATAACATGACTCATTTCAATAACTGTTGGATTCCAAAGGATGATGTGTTTATCATGACCTCGATAAAAAAATATCATGAGTGAAAAAAATAATAGTGATGAAGTATGAGGATGACATCATATTTGGAGGCATAAATCAGAATTCAGTGGACAAATTTCCTCATTTATTGAGTACAAAATTTTAGATTTCATTGAATAGGGAATTGAATTACATTATGAGGATATAAATTCATCAAAATTAAGGTTTTATATTCATCTCATAGGTTAAATATAAAAAAATAAGTATTTAATAGATTCAAAATGGAAGAGTTAAATATTTTTTAAACTTCTATTAGAGTTGAAACAATACTGCGAAGGAATAATGATAGCATATAAGTAGACTCAACACATATAGTAGAATCATGGGGACTTTACCGAATATTATTGTAACAAATGCAAACATATTTTATTCTGCATGACTGGAAGAGCATTTCTTGGTTTAACATAACAAAGGGTACCTCATAGTAGAGCGTAAAAAATTTGGTTATTTCTAGGGAATTTGGAATTACAGTTTGGTGTGAAATGATTGAAAATATTTAGATTTATTGGCTTAGTTGGTTGTGGATTAGGATGAAGACATTAGGGATTGAAAATCCACAAGTGTTGGAAATTTTATCATTAGAAATAAGTATGTTGGACAATTATGTAAGAAAAATGTTTGTGTTTCTATAATCACAATGTAAGAGGAGTATATTTTCGTTACTAAGGACTATAAACAACTTATATAGAAGAAGAAGAAATTATAATATATTACTAAAGAGGTGAAACAAAATTGTATTTTTTGAGGTGACAATAAAAGTGTAATTGAATTAACAATGAATCAAATTTTTTACTCTTACATGATGTTTATTGATATCGAATATCATTTAATAAATTAGAAGGTGGAGACCAAAATTGTGAAACTTGAATTATTTATTACACAAAATCAAGTGGCAGATATCTTCAAGGAAATATTGGTTTTATTTTTTCTCTGAGAATCACCAGTTGAAAATCGGAGTTCAAAAAATTCCTTAAAATAGAATAGGCATGAAATCCACCCTATTTCTATTATATATATATATTTATATCTTCCTATTGTTTTTGTTTATACGATCTTATCTTTATTAGGTACAAGAATATATAGAGATAAACTATCAATGGTGATTGTGAAGAGGTTCATTGGTTTTTTAATTGTTTTATTAGATAGTATTGTACAAATTATTTATATCTCTTTTTTCCTACACTAATAGTTTACTCACTTCATCTTAGTGACTAGATAAATTATAATTATTATGTTTTTTGATTAGTTGAAACATATCCAGAATAAAAAAAAATTAGATTTGAGAAGATGAAACCTTTGAATTTTATTATTTAATGGGTGGAAAATAAAAAATAAAAATAGGAGGCAAATTATTACTAGAGGATATAATGTTGGATAAATATTATTGAATTTTAATTTTAAAATTTGGGGAATTGAAAAAAAGAATAATTTTGATAATTGATAAAAAATCTAAAGGGGGGAATTATTGAAACAACATTTTTTATGATGGATTTGTATTCTGTTTGAAATAATATTTTGTTTGGAAGTTTCATAAAGGAACATTAAGAATATAAAATTTATTCAAGATGTTATAGGAAATAGAAATATAATTCTAGGATTTTATGCATCACACTATGAATGATTTTTTGTAGGGGTCATTGGGATTATTGTATGATTCATTCATATTCCAACACGAAAATCCATACTGCAAAAGAATTTTCCATAATGTTCTTAACCCAAATTAATAAGGTTGTTTAATTTATCAACTTTGGAGTCTCATGTTTCATTTGTGACATAGATGCTACACTATGATGTAATCATAGATGTTTTTTCAATGTTTTAGGAGATTTAATTCAGTTCATGATATGTTTGGCCTCATCGTGTTGTTTTTCAGGTTATTTCTTCGATAGATATTTTCAAATTACCTCTCAATGTATGGAGTGTATCATTCCATAACATGTAAAAATCGTAAAAATTTGATTTCTAGGGATCATAACATGAACACAATCATGAAAAATCAATTAGGATATGAATTTATCTCATCTTCCTTTTATAGTGTGTATCAAATTTCAGTAGGAAGCATTATATTTCATCAAAAACCATATAGAGGTTGAATTTAGTTTTAAAAAGAAAATGGAATATGACATTGTAAAGGAGTATTTCACACCATGATTGATAAAATAGAATTTTTTTGAATAGCTATTATAATATTTCTATATAATTATGGTTTTGTAGTTATTTGAGAAATTATTAAAAACCTTTTTAATGAAATGTTGGATATTTTATGGAAGATAGTCCATGTTATTAAATTAATGTGAGTTTGAATTTATCTTCCTATCAATTTTTGAGTTTGAAATTTAAAATCCGGGTAGCATATTTTAGGGTAGTTATAAAAATAGCATAGAATCACCCAAAGAGAATAAAAAGAGAGTAACATTGATGATCAATGAAAAAATATTATTAGTAGTGACCCTTATTGAATATATGGTATTAAAAAATGAAGTCTGGCTATCAGATTTCAAATAATGATCTAACATAGAAGAATTACATACTATGAATATATTTGTAAAATAATTAAGTGAACAATAGCTTAATATATTGGACACCCTGGTGGCTTTTTATTGATTCTTTTTATTAGAATCTTTTGAGATCATCATTTTTTTTATATCATAGTAACCCTCTTGAAAATATCACATAAAATAGAGGAAGTGTTCATGGACATTGGATGAATAGTGAGATCTGCTAATGTTATAATAACATACTTGTGAAGTATTGGTTAGTTGGAATATCAAAACAATGTTGATATATGATCCTTAATCCTATCCCATTATGGGTAAACCAATTAAAAATAAATGTGTTCATTCAACTTTATATTTTTTTATTTGATTTTTGTTTGTGTGAAAACATCACTACAAATTAAAGGTGTCTATTCAAATGTGATGAAAATATATATTAAATATAATGTGAAAAAGTAAATTTGAATACATCATAATTCACCCTCCTCATTAGGTTATAGGGAGACCCCATATTACAATGTATATGATTGTATATGTTTTATGTTATTATCAACCCAATGATATATGATGGTATCCAGGGTGGTCAGATATCCTCTGAAGTTATACGGTGTTATATGGATTAGGAACTTATCACCCCAATGATATATGATTCTATATGAGGCAGATTCTTATCCCCCAATGATATATTGGGGTTTTTGGGGTGTGATAATATCTCCACAATGATATAAGCTAGTACATGATGTGGCTATTATCTCCTATAGATTAAATATATAGCTTTTATTATTTTAAGGAATCAATATGACCCCTAGTTTAGTAATTTTTCAGGTACACATATACTCCAATACAAGACAAATAATGTATAGTCATACCCAAGTGACTTTGAATGTTCTCTTAGTCATGATAGTTATTTTTCATGAATTTATTTATTTATTATCCTAATAATATCACGCTGTACATGCACTATATATACCAGTTCTAATAAGGAAACCAATTGTGGGGGCCTACACTGCTATAAGAACACATATCTTAGGAATCCTAGACACATTAGTCTCTGAGAAAACCCCATGATCCGAATTAGAAGTAAGAAAGTTCCCATTAACGAAATATTTATCTAGACAACGTAATCTAGGTCAAAAAATTAGTTCAGTTGATAACTCATGTCCTAGGTGTGGATATTTTTTAATTTTGATATTTTAGTTTGGTTTATATATTATCCTACCATGGTTGATATTTTTAATGTCTGAAAAATTATTGATACGTTTTTATAGAACATTCTTCTATAGAATGTGAATTGTATATTATTTTATCCTGGATTTGGATATGGTGTTTCCATTACTCTTTTTAGAATTTTGATGACCATTAGTGTGTTATTTACACTATCTTTTCCTAATCTAATAGGAGATTATTTTAAACACATTGAATCATCTTAGACCCTCCCTATTATTTGGAATACTCTGGTATTGAATGAGGTGTTCTTGAGGTTTCATGGAAATTAAATCTAGTTTTTATAGAGTGATTTGCATAAGGATGTAAGAACCATCATTGTAGTCACCACATTGTGCAGAATATCAACGTAATTTTAAATACTGGTTCAAGTTTTAAACCTAACTTATCTAATGAAAATTGAATTGTTATGTTCAATAGGATGGTTTCATGTATTCTATCATACATTTATGTTTTAACCTTTCCTTATTATATTAATATTTTTTACTAATATTTTTGTGTTACACCACTCATATATTTTTTTCAATAACATTGTGTTTTCCCACATTCTCACCACTATGTTATTTCTGACCACCATAACATCAATCACCTCTCTATTCCAAAATCACAACTATGTTATTAATCATGATCAATTTCATTAGTATGTGTATAATCCATAACCTTCACCACTATTTACAAAATTAACTTATAGTAAATTAATTAAGTAGTGAACAATTTCTATAAGGAGGATACACATTATATATATAACCAATTTGATATATTTTAAATATTAAATGAATTTTTTTCCATAAATTTTGATGGAATGTTTCCCATATATCAATTATCCAAATAACTTTAGTATGGTCCTCAAAAACGTAAAGACTAAATCTAACTTTGGAATACTAAAAAATTATTTCAACATCCCAATGGTAATGTTATCCTCAATGAAAATTTCATTTGACCTTACAGTTGAAAGTTTAAAATAAAACAATTGAATCATTTCTATTTTTAGGATACGTGGAATAAAATACTTGTATTACCTATGGTTCCATTATGCATGGTTTATCCTTATACCCCTATAGGAATTATCATTCCTGAATACTAATTCATATATTTTAATCACACTCTTATTATAATGCCATTTTCATCTAAATATTGGCTTATTGAATGTTTTATAATTAGTAAACTACATATTTCTATATTTTATTGTACAATTCAATTTTTTAAATCCTAAAAATATATCATTTTATGAGTAATTATCACATTTTTATGTTTCAATATTATATTGATGTTTATTTTGAAAATAGATAATTTCATGATTTTTAAGTATTTCTCTTCATTTTTGGAATTGTTGTCGTAATTCCTACATTTATTGTTTTATTTATTAAATTCTTGGAAATGGGTATTTTGAATAAGAAATATAATTTTTTTGTATATTTTTTGGGATATGTAATTGAATTATAAGTATTTTGAGAATATATATATATATATATATATATGATATTGTGTAATAGAATAGAAAATATAAAAAAATATCATAACTTATGTATCCTCTTGAAACATATTAAGTATGAGTTAAAGTAAAAATATGGATAAGTCAAATATATTATTTTTGTATTATTCTACTAATGTATGGGAAATATATCTATGGTTTTTAATAAAATGTTTCTTTTGAATATGTATTGAAAATATTTGTTACATATCCTTTAAATTAGAATTTCGGAAAAGTGGAAAGTGCTATGTGTTAGTTTGAGTGAAATAATTTCTTACATATGAATTGAAATTCAGACCAAATATATTAGTCCCTGTTTTTTCAATGTAATATATCTTATAAATCAGATTTAATTTTTTTTGAATGGGTGTTTATGCACAGGGGTGTTCAAGTTATTATACATAGTGAAATATGTACAAACAAAACTGATTGTGTCTTGGAATATCTTTCATGAATGTGAAGGTATTTTGATGTATTTTGGATTCATTTAAATTCCATAGGTACCCATTCCATGGTAATTTCATTTTCTTCGCAAGAGAATAGGAAAAATAATTATTGAAAAATATCATAGTGAGGTTTCTTGTTGTACATGGAAGGATTCCCCAATATTATTTCATCCCATTCTCAATCTTGATAATGTTTTTCATTTAAAGGAAATATTAAATGTCAAAGTACATAGAAGGAATTCAAGAATAATTAACGCCATATAATCTATATAGAATATAGTGTTTTCTATCCTATGTGTATGAGGGGAAAATATGGTTTCAACTTCCCCATATAGAATAAAAATCATGTAATTTCTCATCCATGATGAAGCTTCCCCAAAAATAAAATATAATAAATCTCAATGTGATAATTCCACATCTTAAAAAATTATGTTTTTGAAATCATTAAATGAAATGACAATTCTTAATAAAAACTAGTGTTTTTGACTATTAATCGAAAAATTAATCTTTTCAAAAAATCCCAATAATTCACCCAAATTTATTTTTTACATGATGTTTTTAACAATAATCTTCATTGTTTCAGATATATTTCCTAATAGTGTTAGAAATTTGTTTTAAAATAAGTGGGAAAAAGGGGATATAACTGGGTTTTTTGAAAAATGCTGGTTTTAAACATTAAATTTGTCACGACCTGACCCAACGGGGCTCGAGTCGCGACTCCCCAAGCCCTCCTCCAATAGGCCAGGGGCTGGAGACTAGCACCGAGTAGGCTGTCACAAACATGGGAGGCATTAGCCTAAGGTACCTGTACACACGCACCCACATACACCTCCATGCAACAGTGCAGAGATATATAAAACTGAATCAAAATGCATGCATACACTATCCCACAACCAGAGTACAGAAGAAGTACAAAAGGAAAAACATGGCCCACCAAAAGTAAACTACAAAAGCGCGCCCAAACTTCTCTGAAGAAGGGGAATGATGCCACAAACACCGCCAGAAAGCTCCCTCGACACCGCACTGGCAAACACCCCGGTCAGTCTCACTCACTCAGCTCCGCCTGCTCCGGGTCCTCATGGGACTCCGTCGAAAGGCCTGTGGTCTGCACAAGACACAAACATGTGCAGGCAAAGCCCGTGCAAGGGTGAGTATAAACATACTCAGTAGGCACCCCAAAAACCCAAAACCAAAGAGAGAAACTGAAAGGTAACAGTCCGCTCACCCCAGCTAGAGGTAACCCAGATGAGAGAGAAACTCAATCTCGTGACAATCCTTGGATAAACAAAACTATTCAGCTCAACTCCGGTGTATTCCCATAGATACACCTTGAACAATCTAGATATACTCAGCTCACGCCACAAAGTCACAAGATGTACCGACCTCGTCACCAGAAACTGTCCACAACTAGGAGAGTACACCCCACAATCACTGTCATCCCAGATGGCACTCATCCGAGAGATACACACCATCGGGTTTCTCACAAACCTCTCAGAAGCTCACCCAAGAGATCATGCTCGTCGGTTAGCATCACTGAGGAAACCTCATTGAAACAACAGAACCACCAAAATCCTCATATAGGGGATTGCTCCTAGGGTCCACTAGGGGATACCAGATCCCTCTCCGGTATACGAAGCTCACAGATAGGGGATCACTCCCAGGGTCCGCTGGGGGATACCACGACCCGATCTGGCATACGTAGTTCTCACAAATAGGGGATCACACCAAGGATCCACTGGGGGATACCACAACATGATCTGGTGCTTGACAGAAGCACATCACTCAGATAGAGGATCATCGCCCATATAAAGGTGGTCACAACGATACCAGAACTCTATCTGGTATAACTCGCGATGTAGGGGATCGAACCGATAATGCCGCAACCCTACCGAAACCACGTGCTGAGTAGGGGATCACATAACCAACGATACTGCAACCCTACTATACACCTCATGCTAAGTAGTGGATCGTAAACCTGATGATACCGCAACCCTACTATAAACATGATGTTGAGCTGGGGATCATATAACCGACGATGCCACAACCCTACTGAGCACGACCCAATACGTAGGGGATCATATTCCCGATGATGCCAGAAACGCTATGGGGTTAACCTGCTAGATAGGGTATCGCCGCCCGTGAATAAGTGGTCACAGCGATACCAAGAACCAGATATAGGGAAAAGATGCTAGAGGATCCCGCTCCGGGCCCACCGGAGGGATTCCACAACTATAACAGTTTAAACATCCCATCGAGAGGATCACAAACCTATACGAAGGTTGTGATGCCACACGAACCCCCTTGGGAATGAACCAAGGGAGTACCCTTAACCACTTCTGGTCCAAAACGTCGCTACCTTGAGCTACCCACAACAACGCCACACTGCGCATCTCCAAGGCCAAAACTGAGCGGATCATACCACGACAATCCCCTCAGAAAACAAGCGGAATCAACTACTCGCTCGTCTAAAACGGACAACCGTTGAAAAAGGTACTATTCACCGAAGAACATCCCTGGTGGGGCCCACACCTCGATCCCAAAACACATTGAAGGGATTGCGCCATTGCGGTCCTCTCGGAAAAACACACAGGATCGACTAATCATCCGCCAAAATCAGACTCCTGGTGCGAAAGCTGTCTTTCTCCGCAAATGCCAAAAACCGGCCTCGTGGGGCCCGCACCCCGTTCTCAGTCCCAACACCTGGAAACCATCTCAAAATGTCCTCCATACCACCAGGGTCTCAACGCCACTGACGGCACGTCAGTCGGACGCTCCAGGTGGAAGTTACAATGGCCCGAAGTCGAATAAGAATAAAATATCATTACTTTATTCGACATTTCAAGCTCCCGGGTAACGATACCGAAACCTTAAACCCTATAACCCACACCGGAGTGTTCTCCTTTTCGTCAGGGTCACGTCGCCGCAAACGGCACGTGAATCCGACTCCCGTATTGCAAGATATAGGGGTTTAAAGAACCCCCGGAAAAACCTGGCCGGACCACCGTCTGCCTCACAGGAAACCACCACGCCACCGCTGGATTCCACCATGCCGCCGCACCGCCGCCGCACAATCGCCGAATTCTGCCATGGCCGCCGCCCCTCGTCGCCGGAAAACTGGGTTTTCGCTGGAAAACTTCCGGGAGCCACTGGGAGCACACTAGTGCTCCAAATTCAGATCCGAAACATGTTTTGGAAAGCTCGGGACCCGAACTATACAACCCTTATGAAAATTTGAAGAAAAAAACACAAAAACATGATCCGGGATTTTAAAACTCAAACCACCTACCTTGCGGGTGAAATGCCAATGTTCTGCCTTAGATCCGCGCTCCAGAGCTTCCGTTGCACGCTCCTAGAATGTCCGCCGTCGAAATCCGATCTCATAGGCGCTTCTTTTGCTCGATTAGGCAGAACGGCGGTGAAGAATGGAGAAGAACATCGAGAGGAACAATAAAGGGGGTTGCTGATATTTATATCAGCCACCCGCCGGCGCCAAACCCGCATCGGACCCGACGCCCGATGCGAACAGAGGTAAGGTCACCCCTAGGGTAAATGCGTCATTCTAAACGCAACAGAAGACTCATATTTTCAATCTGAGACTCTGTTCAGATGTTATTCGAGCCGACGCTCACACACTAACTTCTCCAATTATTTATAAAAATGCCCCTGGTGGCATTTCTCACCGCAGGCCCGCGCCCGCAAAGTTTACACCTCGCCTAGGGTAAACAGCATGTTCCGGATGCAACCGCGCCCTAAAATTCCCGCTCTGATATACCATTTAAGAGATATCTCACCCCCTCCACGTGCATAGAATAAAAATACTTAATATTTTTATAAAATTATTTCCGGGCACACCGGGCCTCAGAATCGCACGCCGTCTTCGCGCCTAGCTCTGGAATTATTCGTAGAAATAATCCAAAGTCTGACAGTGCCAAAATCTGAGTCGCTACATCCTCCCCCACTTAGATGTATTTGTCTCCGAAAATCCCTAACCTCAAGAGAAGCGATTGGAGTCTCAACTAGGTCTCACACCAGATAGTTCACCAACAAACACCCATGCCCGAACACATAAGTCAGAGGGACTCATCCACCACACATCAATACTATCCACTTTGGGTGTCACTGACTCACCCACACAGTTTTAATCACGTCACAAAAACATATCTCGGTGGGGGAAGGATCCCTCTTCCTTACACATTCGAAGCATGCCGAACAACACACACACATGGTATTACCAACGCCCTAAACAAAACTCAATCAAGAAACGGAAAGGAAAGGTTACCGCTAAACAGTGTCTAAAAAACTACTGCAGTAAGTTGAATAGACACAAGTCATACATCTATCCATCCGCGGAGCCTCTGGGTCAACAGCCTCCAGGGCATGCAGTTGTCCTCGCCCTCGGCCACCAGCTCCCTGAGCTTGGTGTGGACCACCTGGGGGTGGGGGTGGTGGAAACTGATACTGCCTACCACCTCTTCCTACTGCAACCACTCCACCGCCACGTTCGCCGCCCTGCAGACCTCCTTGCTCGAGACGCTACCTCTTCCAAGGCGGTCCATCGACCAGCTCCCTCTCAGCAGCATGTTCGGTCAGACAATCTCCAGTAAGATGTCCCCAACCGTCACAATTGTAACACCGCCTCTCCTGCGGCTGACCAAAACTGGCCTGCGAGCCCTTTGATCCCTGAGCCTCAGATCCTCCATCCTGGGGTTGCCTCCTGAAACGTCGACCACATCCAGATCCCTGAGTCTGTCGTCGGATAGCAGATGCCGATCTGACTGACGAAGTCTTTTCTCTCACGTGCCCGACACTGACAAGTGGAAATTGCTTAGCCAGAAAACTCTCCACCACCAATGCTCGCTCCATCACTCCAGCATAGGCGGGCAGGCACAAGAAAACCACACCTGCTCGGATGTCCCTGCGTAAGCCCTGCTCGAAGGTCCGACCCCTAAGGAAAGGGTACCAAACCATATCCAGGGAGTAGCGCGACAGGTCTGTAAACCTCGCTGAGTACTCCGACACGATCATGCTCTCCTATCGAAGCTGCAGAAGCTCATGGATCTACACTTACCTCAGCGTCACTGGATAGAAGTCCTCCCTGAAGAGCCACTCAAACTCTTCCCACGTGAGCGTCTCCTCACCATGGGACTGCATCACCAGGCTCCACCAACGCCCGACAGACCCATGTAGAAGGCTCGCTGCAAGGACCCCCATCTGATCTGGAGGGGTCCCCACTAGGCGGAAAACTCGGGTGACTGCCTCAAGGCCAGTCATCAGCTGCCTGGGGGTCTGGATCACCCCGGAACCTCAGAGGTCGCTGCCTCTGGAACTCGTCCAGCGCACTCAGCCTGCGCGCAACCTCATCCCGCACTACCGTCACAAACAGATGCCCGACAAGTGGCGGCTCAACTGGAAGACCACCTGGAGGTGCACCCTCAGAACCTCTGCCCTACTCCACAACCTCTACACGGGGCGGGCCGTCACCACAATCTCATTGCGGAACCCTCGCTAGCTGTCATCGGGGAGGAATACTGAAATACATTCAAGACGCATCATAATCAAAGATTATATCTGGAGAGCTGACTCAAGATGGATAGGGAAAACCCAAAAACCCAGTCCTATATGATACATGTACTGTTTTGTCCCTATGACCAGTGTACGAATGTCCCAAGTCGAAAGGTAGGTTATCAAAGTCCTGGTGTATGGATACATCGGCCGCCGCACTAACACTGGAGTCTCTGGCCTGAACGCCGAGCTTGAGACACCCTAACACTACCGCTATAAAACCCAAACCAAACTCACAGCTAGACCATCTACGCTCTGAGATCCCAAAGGTGGAACCTCCTTTGATACCACTCTGCCATGACCCGACCCAACGGGGCTCGAGCAGCGACTCCCCATGCCCGCCTCCAATAGGCCAGGGGATGGTGATCAGCGCCGAGTAGGCTATCACACACATGGGAGCCATTAGCCTAAGGTACCTATACACACGCACCCACATAAACCTCCATGAAACAGTGCAGAGATATATAAAACTGAAAAGAAAATGCATGCACACAATATCCCAAAACCAGAGTACAACAGAATTACAAAGGGAAAAACAGGGCCCACCAAAAGTAAACTACAAAGCGTGTCCATCCTGCTCTGAAGAAGGGGAACGCTGCCACAAACACCGCCGAAAAGCTCCCTCGACACCGCACTAACAAACACCCCGCTCAGTCTCTCTCACTTAGCTCTGCCTGCTTCGGGTCCTCCTGGGACTCCATCGAAAGGCCTGTGGTCAGCACAAGACACAAACATGTGCGGGCAAAGCCCGTGCAGGGGTGAGTATAAACATACTCAGTAGGCACCAAAAAAAAAACCAAAACCAAAGAGAGAAACTGAAAGGCAACAGTCCGCTCATCCCAGCCAGAGGGAAACCAGATGAGAGAGAAACTCCATCTCGTGACAATTCTCGGCTAAACACAACTAGTCATCTCAGCTCAGGTGTATGCCCATACATACACCTTGAACAATCCAGATATACTCAGCTCACACCACAAAGCCACAAGAGGTACCAACCTTTTCACCAGCAATTTTCCAGAACTAGGAGAGTACACCCTATGATCACAGTCATCCCAGATGACACTCATCCGAGAGATACACTCCATCGGGTTTCTCACAAAACTCTCAGATGCTCACCCGAGAGATCATGCTGGTCAGTTAACATCACTGAGGAAACATCATTGAAATAAAAAAACCACCAAACTCCTCGGATAGGGGATCGCTCCTAGGGTCCTCTAGGGGATACCAAAACCCTCTTCGGTATACGAAGCACACAGATAGTAGATCACTCCCAGGGTCCACTGGGGGATACCACGTCCCAATCTGGCATACATAGTTCTCACAGATAGGGGATCACACCCAAGATCCGCTGGGGGATACCACAACCCGATCTGGCGCTCGACAGAAGCACATCACTCAGATTGAGGATCATTTCCCATATAAAGGTGGTCACAACGATACCAGAACCCTATCTTGTAAAACTCACGAAGTAGGGGATCGAACCGATTATGATGAAACCCTACTGAAACCAAGGGTTGAGTAGGAGATCACATAACCAACGATACCACAACCCTACTATACACCTCATGTTGAGTAGGGGATCGTATACCCGAAGATACCACAACCCTAATATAAACCTGATGCTGAGCAGGTGATCATATACCCGACGATACCACGACCCTACTGAGCATGACCCACTATGTAGGGGATCATATTCTCGATGATGCCAAAAACCCTACAGGGTTAACCTAATAGATAGGGGATAGCCGCCCGTGAATAAGCGGTCATAGCGATACCAAGAACCCGATCTAGGGAAAATATGATAGAGGATCCCGCTCCAGGCCCATCGGAGGGATTCCACCACTCTAACAGTTTAAACATCCCATCGAGAGGATCACAAACCTATACGAAGGTTGTGAAGCCATACGAACCCTCGTGGGAACGAACCAAGGCAGTACCCTCAACCACTGCCGGTCCAAAACGTCGCTAACCCGAGTGACCCACAACAACGCCACACTGCGCATCTCCAAGGCCAAAACTGAGGCCACCATTGCGTTCTACACGGAAAAACATGCATGATAGTCTTCTTACTCGCCTGAAACGGAGCACTGGTAAAAAAGGCACAATTCACCGTAGCTAGCTCGTGCGGGGCCCACACCAAGATCCCAAAACCCATCGAGCGGATCATACCACGTCGATCCCCTCGGAAAAACAAGCGGAATTGACTACTCACTTGTCCGAAACGGACACCCGGTGAAAAAGGTACTATTCATAGAAGGCCAGCCTGGGTGGGGCCCACGCCTCGATCCTGAAACACATCGAACAGATCACACCATTGCGGTCCTACCGAAAAAACACACAGGATCGACTAATCATCCGCCAAAATCGGACTCCTGGTGCGAAAGCTGTCTTTCTCCGCAAACGCCAAAACTCGGACTCGTGGGGCCAACAACCCATTTTCAGTCCCAACACCAGGAAACCATCTCAATATGTCCGTCGTACCACCAGGGTCTCAACGCCACTGGCGACACGTCATTCGGATGCTCCGGGTGGAAGTTACAACGGCCCGGAGTCGAATAATAATAAAATATCATTACTTTATTCGACATTTCAAGCTCCTGGGCCACGATACCGAACCCTTAAACCCTCAAACCCACACTGGAGGGTTTGCTTCGTCATTAGGGTCGCGTCTCTGCAAACGGCACGCGTATCCGACTCCTGGATTGCAAGATACATGGGTTTAAAGAACCCCCGGAGAAACCTGACTGGACCACCGTCTGCCTCGCCCGAAACCACTGCGCCGCCGCCAGATTCCACCGTGCCGCTGCCGGATTTCACTGCACCACTGCCGCGCCATCGCCGGATTCCGCCAAGGCCGCCGCCCCTCATCGCCGAAAAACCAGGTTTTCGCCGGAAAACGTCCGGGAGCCACCGGGAGCACCTCGGTGCTCCAAATTAAGGTCTGAAACATGTTTCAGAAAGCTCGGGACCCGAACTATACAACCCTAATGAAAATTTGAAGAAACAAAACACAGAAACGGGATCCAGGATTTTAAAACTCAAATCGCCTACCTCCCGGGAGAAACACCAACGTTCTGCCTTAGATCCGCTCTCCAGAGCTTCCGTTGCACGCTCCTGGAACGTCCGCCGTCGAAATCCGAGATCGTGGTCGCTTCGTTTGCTCGATTCAGTGGAGCGGTAGTGAAGAACGGCGAAGAACATCGAGAGGAACGATAAAGGGGAGGGGGGGGGGGTGCTGATATTTATATCAGCCACCCTCCAGCGCCAAACCTGTCTCAGACCCGACGCCCGATGTGAACAAAGGTAAGGTCACCCCTAGGGTAAACGCGCTGTTCTGAATGCAACGACGAACTCAAATTTTCAATATGAGACTCCGTTCAGAAGTTACTCGAGACGACGCTCGCACACTAACTTCTCCACTTATTTACGAAAATTCCCATGATGCCATTTATCACCGGATGCCCGCGCCCGCAAAATTTACACCTCTCCTAGGGTAAACTGCACGTTCCGGACGCAATCGTGCCCTCAGATTCCCATTCTGAGCTACCGTTTAGGAGATATCAGACCCCCGCCACGTGCATAGTATAAAAATACTTAATATTTTTATAAAATTAATTCCGGGCACACCGGGCATCGGAATCGCACGCCGTCTTCGCGCCTAGCTCTGGAATTTTTCGTAGAAATAATCCAAAGTCTGACAGGGCCAACATCCGAGTCGCTACAAAATTGGATTTATTCTAAAATAATTTCTAGAAAAAACATAAGGTAAATTTTTTTAAAAAATATTGAGTATATAATATATTAATTATATTCAAATAATTCACCAAAAATGTTTTATTTAATTTATTAAGATAAGATAATTTTTTTGTGCCTAAAAGCAGTTTAAAAAAAGATTTACTTTATTATCAACTAGTTTTTATTATTATTAATTGGTAATCAAATAAATCATGTTATATAAATTTGTGAACCATATATTTTCATAATTTAGTTAATAATATTCATTTTTTCCATTAGAAGGACTAGGTGATAATACCATATTAAATAATAATATTTTAATAGTTTTTCATGTTTTGTTTAAACTTAGTTTCATGCATAATCCAAGATATAGTTGATGCTATGTGTAACACAATATATCCAACATATTAAATTAATTTGAAAAATAATATTTAAAAAACACTCTGTTTGTAACAGTCATGTTCTAAAAAAGGAATTCCGTGAGGGAACAATGTCTTTTTCATGAGAATGGTTGTCATTTAGATTGTACTATGAGGAGTGAGCACTCTACAAAACTGCAAGGGATGATTGGTATATTAAGGGTAGTTTTTGAAGGGATTAAAATACAATTTCATGATTATTTAGTTCCTTGGGTTTCATTTATTATATAAGGACCTCCAATCAATTCCTTAAAGAGAGATAAAGAAAGATAGTATATGATAATCATAGAGAATTATGCTAAGTGAGAAGGTATTTCTATGCATTGATCTTCTACTATGTTTCTTTATCTTTCTTTATGGTATTTATTGGAGGTTATTTTATTGGAAATGAAACCCCAAATAACAAATAATTCCAAAATTAAAATTTAATCCCTTAAAAACTACTTTTAATATACCAAGCATCCTATGCTATTTTTCACAGTGCTCACTCCTCATGGTACACTCTAAATGACTACATTTCTCTTGAAAAAGACATAGTTACATCACCAAATTATTATTTTTGTACATGCATGTTACAAAAAAATATTATTTGAATTATAATTTTTCAAATGAATTTAGAATTTTTGATATGAAATGCTAAACTCAACATCGGAGTGTAGCTTATATTATACGTGACACCGAGTTTAAAAGAAACTTGACATACTATTAAAATATTATTATTCAATATAGAAGTAAAACCTAGTAATTAAAATATAATAAATGAATATTATTAAATAAATTATAAAAATATATGGTTTAAAATTTTATATAAAATTATTTATTTTATGACCGATTAATAAGAAATGAAAAAACTATTTTAAAATAAACGTAATATTTTTTTTGAACAACTATTTTTATGCACAAAAACTGTTTTATCTATATAAATTAAATAAATACCATTAAGTGAAATGTTTAAATAGAATGAAAATATTATATATTCAATAAATTTTTTAAAATTTACCTTATTTGTTTTTCTAGAAATGTAAAAATAATAAATTTAATTTTAAAATTGAAAACAACATTTCTCAAAAAACCAATTATCTCACATTTTTATCGCTTGTTTTAAAACTATTTTCTAACAATTTTAGAGAATTTATATGAAAAAATAATGTTTATTAATTCAATAATCAGTTCATAATTACCTTTCCATTAATTATTGGGTTTTTTTAAAATAATAATTTTTTGACTAATAGTGAAAAATACAAGTTTTTATTAAGAAGTATCATTTATTTTAATGCTTTAAAAAAAATTTAATTTTGTTTTAAAAGTATTTTTTTTTTCAATTATAAATCTATTAATACAATTTGGGCCATTTTATTTATTTTAATATTTAATTTTGGTATAAAAAGTATGTAATCTTTTGAAGATTTTATCTTTGAAAACTACTTTCTCACCACGTTAGTAGGATTAATTTTTAATTAAATTTTACAATTACGTGAATTAAATTTAGAAAAAAGGATTTAATATTTGTAATCACTCTAATTTATATAATATAACATGTTCATAATTTTTCTATAAGGAACAATAAAAATAGTAAAAAAGAATTAACGCGGTTATGGTGAAAATGGGATAACAAGGGATTAAACAAAAAGTATGAGGGTTAAAAATGATCCAAAACTTGTCCAAAACCCATTTTATTTCAATATTTAGACATTATATCATATAAGTTTTACAATTACCCCTTTTTATATTTTTTTCAAATGAAAAACTTTGGAATAACTTTTTAATTTCAAAAATTACTAATGTTCCAATCACCTGACTTATAAAAGGCCACCCTCCATCCTATATTATTCACACATAAAAACCAATTAGATGATCTAATATAGAACCATATAGATTAATTAATTAATTCATATAATCTCATAATCCCTATTGTGGTTATAAATACTATATAATAATCTTTTTGGTGAAAATCAAAAGAAGTTGTCCAAAGAAGAGGTAATGTCCCTAAATGAGCATTATATTTTATTTATATTTTCAAAACTCCTTAAATTTTTATAGAATAATTATATAATAATATCATAATTATATTAAATATACTTATATTTTGTTTTTATATTTTCATAACCTAAATCCTTGTCCTCTTAAATCAAATGGGTTATAAAATCATCATTCATGTGCACAATAGACTACCACCTTAAGAACATATTCCATTCAATAATATTTCCATTACCAGTTCTCAAAGATGAATATAATGTTGCATTAAATATATATAAATTATATTTATGATATAATTATACTTATGTAATTATTATATCACATAAATGTTCTTACTTTCTATTTCTTTGAGAATAAGATGATGTCGCCCCGTGTGTACGCCAGACTCGCGAGGTGTTGTGATTCATTCACGCTTTACATGTATTGTAATAAATATGGTTTTAATAAAAATATGTGTTATATATAACATTAAAATTAATATATAATTATAATATATTATTAAGATTTCTTTATTTCAATCTATTATGAAAATGAAAACAACATTCATGCACACGTAGGACCTACCCTCTCTATGAACGACGTATTTAATTATATATATCTAAATTTTATGGTGTATTATAAATACATATATAATGAATATATATTATATTTATATCATGTTTATAAATATTGATATTAAAGAACCATGATCAATGTAATATTAACAAAAAATAATAATAAATCCAACCATACACAACAAACAAAGCAGTTATTTCCTGGAACATGACTTTAGCGTAGAGTTATTAATAAAATGGTCATAAAAGATAAAAACTATATAAAATATGATATGATACACATGATTATTGATTTTTAATATATTTATAAAAAAATTATATTTATTATATAGGAGGTTTGAACTTGTAAAAATGAAGTCAGTACTTAAGGTAATGGATTTTTGTCTCAATTTTTACATGTATGAGAAACATGCCATATTCACCACCAATATTTTTTATTTCATGTATTTACTACCCTGGAAGAAATTTTATGATATGTATCCACAAAATTATGGGACATTACATTTCTATTTTAGGATCCCTCTCTCATGGGGTTTAGGGTTTAGAAGTTACCAAAGTGGTACAATATTTTTGCCTCAATTTTTCTTCTCTGGGACATACATTTTGTTTTGAACCTATCTTATTTTATGATATAAATATAATAAAATTTTTTAATGTCATTAAATTAATATAATTTTATTTACTATATTTTATGTTCCATGTAATTCTATTCTTTCATAAGGATTACGATTAAATATTACCAAAGTGGTAAGTGTTTCATGATACAATCTCATCGTTTATCTATATTTTTTATTATTATATTTATGATAATAAAATATTATGATAAATATATTAATAATATATATATGTTTATTCTCCTATAATAATTTCATTAGAACACATTTTTCCCTTCATTTTCCTCTCTTTATGTACTGAATAATTCAAAGGAATATTTTTAATAAAAAACATCATTATTTCTCTCTTATATTGAAATCATGTTTATATTCCAAAGTCAGGTTTTATAAGAATGATTTAATTTTTTTTATCATTCTGAAAAAGATATATTACATAAAGTTAACCCATGTTTTATTTTTTACCCAATTTTAAAGGAATATTCCTGTCATTTTCCAAAAAATGCCTATTTGGATTTTACTGAAACAGCAAAAGGTATATCCTGTTTAATATGTATCGCATTGATAGAATTTCCCACCATCATGAGAATTATTTGATATGAGGATTAATTTATAAGATTTTAATGATATTTTCATATAAAAGTATTATTAAAAAATATATTTTTACTTTTTTTTCATATCAGAAAATATATTTTCCTTAAGAAATGTATTCAATGAATTTTAAAGCATTCATTATAAGTTTTTGATGTTATTTATTTAGAATTATGCTCCCAAAATATTTTATGAATTTGTAGTTTTAAATATTGATCATCATAGAAATTTTATTTTCTTCCAGAATTGTTCCAAGTGACCTTTAAATTTTATTTTCCATATTAGATGATGTCATTGGATTTTACTTATGCTTTACTGGGGATCTGTTCTGAGGATACCATTATTATTAGTTTATTCATGGGTTATGTTTATGATGAAAATAAATTTATGAAACCTTTTTCTATTCAATGTTTTATAGAAATATTAAATTATTATTAACCCTACTTCTTTTTCCATGAGTTATACCATGATAAATTTCTTATGAAACACACTTATTTTTCTAGGGGTTATGCTTTAATGAAATGAATAGATGATTATGAAACCTTTTTATTGTTTACAGTTTATGTTATAATGAAATTTTTATGAAACCATTGTCTTTTCATGGATTCTGGTATGTTGAATACTTTTTAATCTTGTGGAACACATATATATATGGTTATATTTTTGTGATGGTGGTTACATTATAACCATGGATGGTGGTTATGCTATAATAAAGGAAGGTTGTTACAGTATAACCAATGTTCCATAAGACCAATATATCCATTAAATTAATTAGGTAATGAATTATATCTCATAAGATAAAATGGGAAATATGTTGATGGGATTGATCCACTATGGGAAATAGGTGTGTCCCAGTCCACTATGAGAGACAGGTGTGTCCTGATAAAAAAATAGGAAACCTATGATAAGTCATGATCCACTATGTTAATGGTAATAATAGTTAACCTGAAAATATTAAATGGTTTTTTATATTTTTATGACGTTGACATACTTTTATGAGATGATATTTTGGTTCATGATTGATTTATGACAATATCCCACTCTTATGGGGTATGTTTTCAAAAATGATAATGTTTTATTCCATGCCTCATGATTATGATCTTTGATATATTATGTATGAACGTTGTAATTTAAGTTAATGATCACATACACTTATTTTAATCTTATTATTTCATATGATACTAGATTGATATATCTCATGTTTACCTTAACTAGTCATCTGAGCTCACACTTTCTAATGTTTCTTTCCATAGTTTATAAAGAAATGTTTAGGAAGGGTATTCCTAAGAGGATTATTATATAATAATATCTATATTAGATATGTTAAATAACATTCACTAAATAAAAATATTTTTTTCTTAATCTACAAATAAAATAAATTATTATAGTCCCTAGTTATTTTTTATGTAATTTGTTTAATATTCATCTAAATATATTTGATAATTATGTATAAAAATCTAGGGTCTCTATAGTTTCTGTCAAAGGAAATATTTAGTTAACCTTTATAAACTAGGATGATAAAACATTATTAAAATACCTAGGGATATTTCTATAGTTATCTCTAGGGATTCCTCAAAGTATATGTATTAGGACGAGTCCAATATCATGAAAATATCCCAGAATTTTGTTAATTGATAGAGAAAGTGGTTTCTAAGAAATGAAATATTTATCTACACATTACAAGTTTGTGGGGATTTCAAACAGATGTTAATAGGGGTAATAATTCGGAAAAGGGACATTTTTCTATACTTGATCATCACGTGGTGTTAGAAAATGAGTGTTGATACACACCTGGTTTGAATCTCTTGGGGGATATGTTTTGTAAATTCAAAAAATATTTATGAACCATCATGAATGGTTTAAATAATGACCATGATGGACCAATGATAAAACAAATGTTTCATAGAATGCAAAGAATGTGTCATGAAATATAAATACAATAAGAGTTATTTATTGATTATGTGGCTCCCCACAATGATTATGTTTGCCCGCACTATGATTTTTTCATTTATTCAATGATGGGAACCATATGGATTTAGATCGACATTGAATGTGATAGAATTTGTTTTTGATGAGAATAAAAATAGGATGAAAAAAAGAGTGAAGGAAATTTTTTATTATTCATAATCATTTATCATGATATATGGGTATAAATATTCACCTAAACTAACTCTTAGACTCCCCAAATAAGAGAATTATATAGTTTATTAAGAGTTGGGTTGGTGGAGACTATATAAGAAACAAGGTTCAGTTTCCTATATTACAAGAATGTGGGAATAATAACCCAAGAGGATGCCTTAGAGGATTGGGATGTATTTTTGAGTGTGGAAAAACCCAAGACAAAGATTTTAATTGTAGAGGAAAATTGAAAATCATGGTTAATGCAATGGATAAGAAAAATTGTCTCTCTAAGATATCATCAACAGTTGAATTTTTTAATTATAGACAATATTTTCATTATAAAAACCAATTTAATAAGGGGAACGATCATGAAGAGAATTATAAAGGTGGTATAAGTAATTTTATATAGTTTATGATGATGAGACTATAAATGAAATATGAAAGGTATGAGTTATTATAAAAAAAAATTAATTTCAAACATGAGAATAATTATTAAATTGAGGTTGGTGAATGTTAATACATGATTCATATTACATGTTTTAGGAAATATGTATTAAGGAATAAGATGATGAAGCCTAGTCAGTGGTTCGGGAAGGAAATGGGATGATTGATGTGTTTATGTATTGGAATTAAGAAAATATTTTTTAGTAATCAATAAATACATACAAGGATTGTTTAGTATAATTTTTTCACTAAGGACTTTCAAAAATATGTTAAATGGTCTTAATGACCTAGAAATGTGATTTTATGGAAATGCGATATTTTAATTAAGGAAATATAATCATTAATATTTCTTGGATGTTGTTAAAATAATGTTTATTTTTTATAAAGAGTTTATTGATACGAATAATGTAAATTTGATAGTATTGATGACCTTGGAATTAGTTAATGATTTATCGAAAACGTTATTTATATTATACTTGATGAATTTTATAGTATTATTATATTTATGGATTATATTAAATAATATGTGATTTCATTCAATTAATTATAGAGTAAATATGCTTTTAATAATGTTTTATGGAAATTCAGGTTATTAAAATTATTCAAGAAATTATTTGACAAAGGTATTAACATATTTGAAATGTGACAACAAATATACACTTTATTATATTTAGAGGACTAATGTTAAGTTGATTTTAGGAAAATTAGTGACCTTGTTTAGGAATTTTATATTTTGGAAGGGATTTAATGTTAACCATTTATAGAATGGTTTAATTTTATTTTCCGATGGGGTTTTGGAGATTAATGTATTATTTCACCATATAAATATTTATTCATAGCTTTTGCTAAATTTTTTTTTGATAATAACAATATATATATGTAATAACTAATCACCCTTTTATTGATCTTATTTAGTTTTTAAAACATGAAAATTTAATCTCTTTGAGTAATAGATGAAGTGGAAATTGGTCGAGATACAACCCAAGGATAAAATTGTGCTTATCAAATCTAATGAAATCAAGTATGTGTATCATCTCATGAAATTTACTCACCTTTAGGAAAAGGTCATTGAAATAAAATTCATACATTTTCCTTTATTATTAATGATTGAATTTTCTTTTCACCCATAAAACATTTATGGCTTTATGGCCATTAACTTTATCCTAACAATGTTATATATCACTCTTCTGAAGTATTTGGGGGGTTTGTTCTCTCTTCTATGTCCATGTTTTACCTTACCACCTATGTTATCCTATTTCAAAACATTGTATGTGTTATTTTAGATTACACCCATACATAAATTTATCTCTTTTAAAGAGGATATTTTATTAACACATTTTATTATGTGGGTTTCCAACAATAGTATTTTCAGCGGTTATACCCTTGTTTACCAAGCACAAGTTCAAATTCTTAGGATGCAATTTATAAAATGGGGTTGAATGTAACAACCTGATATTCTGTGAAATATATTTTTTCAAAATAATATATTATTTTTGATATTTTTTATTAAATGGAATGGTCAGTGTAGCATTCATTAAATGAAACCCCATGTTTAATAAAAACATGAAATACTATGGAAATATTATTATTTAATATGATATTTATCACCTAGACTTTAGAACAGAGGGTATGAATAAGATTAACTATAATATGAAAATATATGGTTTACACATGTATATAAAATGATGTTTTTAATGACTCGTTAATTACAAATTAAAATAAAAACATGTTGAAAATAATGGATGTATTTTTCCTGAAAAACTATGTTTTGCGCACAAAAATGTTTTATCTAAATAAATTAAATTAATCAATTTTTGGATGATTTTAATTATATTTATGTATTATATATTTAATCACATCTTTACTATTTTTATGTGCAATGTATACTTGAAATAATAATAATACCAATTTTAAGCTCAAAAACTATTTTTTTTCTAAAAACTAGTTTTGTCACCTTTTACAAACAAATTTTAATTTTTTTAACTCCATTATAAACTTTATTCAAAAAATAAATTATATCATTGAAATTAAAATGTCATAATTAACTTAGGGTGATGTTTTTGAATTATTCTAAAAATATGTATTATTCAATGAATAAGAAAAAATATAAGTTTTTTTATGAAGTTTCATTTCATTTATTGATTTTGAAAGTATCAAAATTGTTTTAAAAGTAGAATCAATTAAATTATATATCTATTAGTGAAATTTAGTTCATTTAAACAATTTTAATATTGAATTTTTATATGGGAACTTTTTAAATGTTTGAAAAATTTTTCTCATTGAAAACCACTTTCTCATCATAGCTATAGGGTTAATTTTAAATTAAAATTTGATACTTATGTGAGTGTAATTTGGAAAAATGGATTCCATATTTATAATAAGAATAATCCATATTATTTAATAAGATCAGTTTAATTTTTTAACTTAAATAATAGTAAAAATAATAATTTTTTTACCATGGATAAGGTAAAAATGGGTTTACCATGGGTTAAACTAAAAATATAAGGCTTTAAAATGATCCATAACAAGTGCAACACCCATTGGATGGACATATTTCTAAGTTATCTCTTCTATGATCAATAATGGTCCATCTTCAGCCTAGTTTCATGTTTAAAACGTGGTTACACATTTTTATTTTTCAAACATAACAATTTTACCACTCACTTAATATTATTTAAAAAAACAATTGGTTATTTTATGTACTCCCTTTATTATATAACCCCATTGAAAAATATTGACTTGTCTTTAATCTAAAATTCCATTAATTTCATTTCCATTGTTATTTCTATGAATAGATGAATTTTTTCAATTCATTCAATGGGTGAAAATGTTTCATTTATACCATTTACCTCTATCTCTAAGTATCTGTTACACACTAATAAAATTTATTTTGAATTACCTTTATATATTCATTCAGTTTGTTACAAAAGAAAAATTTTATCCCAATAAAGCTTTCATCATATAGTTTCGAAACAATCTCCCATGTTTGATTTTTTTTGATTTGTTTATGTTCTTCATTCATCACGTAAACCCAATTCTAATATTTAGTATCTTCTTCAAAAACGATTTAGTTATACCTATAATAATAATGATATTCACTTGAGAGACTTAATTATCCTCTTCATTAATAGAATTTACCGAATCACCAATGTAATTCTTATAACAAATTTCATCCCATCATTTTTAATTCTATATATATTCAAGTATAAATTCATTTTAATCATCATTAATGAATTATTATGAATTAAAACATTCCCCGTGTGTTCTCCCTGTGCTGATCTAGCCCTCATCACCATCCTCCTAAACTTGTTTACAAGCTTTCTGAATATTCTACTAATTATCCACTATAGTGACATTATTAGATTAAATAACCTTTACTTGATACTTATTAATTTTTTTATTAAGTATTAAAGGAAATGTAATTCATCTCCACAGGACTCAAAATTCCAATATCTGTTTTTATTGACAATAAAACTCATAATTTTGAAAATTTTAAATTACTTCAACATAATATTATATTTCATATTATAATTTGTATGGATTATTTTTCTTTTACTTGAAACCAAAGTGCTATATTATTAATATAGACTGATGTTAGTATTTGTTTTTTCCAAAACCTATTTCAAAGTTCAGTCTCAATAAAAATTACTAGATCCATAATTTTTATGATCTAGTTCCTCCTCTAAAATAATATAGTTTGTTGGGGTGTTCCCACTATTGAGACTTGGTAATTTATTTCTTATTTCAAGGTTGATTTACACTACAATTATAGTAAAACATTTTCCAATATAAGCTTAAATTTTATAATATTTTATATAATAACTTCTATGAATTCATAGGATATTATGTAATGAATTTTAACACCAAATAATTTTGTGTGAGTTCCATTATCAATTCCACACCACTAATATCATCAATGAAAAGTGAAAAATATATATTTACTTTAATATATTTTATTAATATATATCCATGCACTTAAACAAGAACTAATTAAACCAGTCTAGTCAACTAATGATATTTTCAATAATACCTTTTTTGAGCAATATCCCTTTTTTTGAGAAACTTCAAATGCATGTGTATGATTATGTGTTATCTTAGGGAGCTCTCAAGATCGATCATTCTTTACCAGATCATCAATATATTTTTGGCTTAAATTCCAAATATTCTTATTCAAAAATATGTTTTATTCTTAATTGAAAAAAGAAAAAGTCTTATTTCCATATAAAAAATATATATTTTATGTGATTTTATTGCATAATAACTATAATATTTTTTCCAATATAATATTGATATTATTGTTATCGTTTATTACATTACCCATGTCACACAGATGACCAACACATAGAATATTGTGACTATGATCTTCGATAATTAAACATATGTACATCTCATTCATTGTCCTCAAATTTTGATTTATATGATCCAATAATTTTTAGGCTCTCATCATTTCAAAATATGAGGAAACCCTAATCACGTACTTTATACCCTCGAAAAGAGCATTGATTCCTGTCATGTGGGATGTGTATCCACTATCAAGGATACACACACTAGTGTAATCTGATGCATTTAGGGAAATTTATACAACCTCTACATTCATGTCTCTTTTATTTCTGATCAAATTTGATGATTTCACACCTACCATTGATTTACATGCATGATATTCTTTAGAATAATATTGAGAAATTTCATCTTGTAAATATTCAAATAGATTTAACATTTTTATCCTATGTGATGATTCCTCGAGCTACCAAATATGAACATTTTGGGTATTTATCTACATAATTATCTATATTTTTATGATAAATACTTATAAATATGTAAAAAATATCCACAGTATAAATGGAGAGCATCAAAGTCATGCCAGAAATATTAAAATCTACTCATCTAAATCTGTTTTCTCTTGTGACCTTTAGTATCTTATGGCTGTGATTTTTTTTGAGAATGTACCATATTTCTAAAACAATAACACATGATATTAGATGAATTATCGGGTGTATTTACAATAACATTGGATTCTCCATTTGTTCTATTAGTATTCTAATTAGGATTCAGATCCATATAAATGATTAAATTTGGAGTGGGTGTTTGTGTCTTGGATTTAACCATATAAACTTTTTTATTTTGAATAATCCTCTTACTAGCGTGGTCATTCAGATGTTTCCTTTTTTTCATAAATCGTATTTTAATTATTTTACCAATCCTCTATATTCCAGATTCACATTTTATATTAAATTTATGATATGATTTACTCATGCCATACTCGGAGTTAAGAGTATCATTTGATTATCTACATTTCATTACTTACGGACAACCTACTCTTCAAGGCCATTCATACGTTTGACTTATTCTTCTAATATATTAATCAATCTATCGATAACCCTATCATGGTATTCTACATGGAACTTATAATCAAAAATATTCTCGGATTTTTCTAACTATTCTACTTTAATATTTCCAATTTATATCATTAGAAAAAATTATATTCTTCTTGCTACTTTATATAGTGTTTCAAATCATTAACCACTCTATTTATTTTCTTCATTTTGTCTCTCCAAATTTATATAACATCAATGGAATCTTCAATTTTTTCATGGATATTGACTCTCCCTTCCACCTATACTACTTCCCAATGACACTCTTCCCTTTTTAGGGAATATCCACCAACAACAACCAGAGGAACTTATCTATTATCATTGTAGTATTTAGTTTCTTTTTCATGTGTTTCTTCAAAAATATTTTCCTTATTTGAGATTATATTCTCTTTATTGAAGAATTTTCATTTCATACTACCTCCGAATTTCACATTGAATAAATATTTCATTACAAATAATTCATCATCCACATCACTATCTTGAATTTTCTACATAAACATTGATAATAGTGAACGACATTTCCATTTTATAAGCACACAATTGGAACTATTCCGTTTAATTTTTTTACCCCTTTCGAAACGTGGGTAAAAGAATGAAATTAATTCATCCCCCTATTCATTTTTCTAACCATAATCCATGATGATATTTGTTATGTACATCAATGCCACCTATTTAGGCATTCCCTTATCTACAACCTCATTATCACAATTTCTCATGTCTTACGAAACAAGAATATTTTGTAAACTATCCAATATATGATCCTTTGTGTCTTTTTCCACGAGTAAAAATAATTTTATATTGAATTACGATGAAAATATCCGTAGGATGAACATTATTTTCTTCAAATTATTGAGGGTTTATTTGAGACAATAGTTATTCTCTGAAATAACTTTAACTTGATAAATAAGGCATGAGTAGAATCATTCATGTGAATCCCAAACCCCTCATATTAAATCAATAGAACCTTTAATTTGGATTCTCATAATTTTGAATTTCCTTATTATATATTTATCATCTTTTAACATATGGAATGTGAGGATTTAAATGAAATCACCTTCATATAGATACTATTGGATAATTATATCCCTAGATAAATGATTCCTATAGAATAAATATCTAGTTTTATATAGTCTCCTTATAATAAATTATTAAATTTATTACTAATAAAAAATTAACTCATAAAAACTATATAAACATCTATACGCAAATATTGGAAATATTGTTGTTTCCCATGCTTCCACAATTTAAAAGTATTTCCATCAAAGGTCAATGTCCCTTTATGATTTCCTACTTCCACTTATTCTACTATGAGATAAAAAAATATCTTTACCCGTTATATATGATACAAATTATTTCCACCAATTGGTAAAATACCTTGATTGGGGGGTGGTGAATTTTGGTATGACAGATGAAGACATTTTCCCCTTACAATCTTGTTTCATTGTTAAAAAATACTCTCCTCTAATTTCTTAATTTTGTAATATATAATTGGTAGTGAAAGCATGTAAGTGAAAAAAAATTTATATGGTTAATACTAACCAGTATAATCTATCTATTATAAAAAATTAATAGACTTATGTACTGAAATAACTAAAGTGAACTACTGTTATAAGGTTTAATGTAAACTTGTGGTCCTTCCCTCTTTACAAAACTTCATACATTATAAATCACTATTCATTCAATTGAAGTGAAGCACAACTCTTACAATAGTATATTATAAATATTTTATGAAAATTTATTTTATTCACATTGAAATGATTTTGAAATGAAGCTTATCTTTATTCAAAGTGATGAAATATACTTTACCGATTAAATTTTTCATCTCAGAAAATTAATTTGAAAACTATTCATTATTTTGTACTAAATGATCTTCACAAAATATTTATGATTTATAAATAGCTTGTGATTTGTGAGATTCACATCCTTGGAAAATGAATTATACTTCATGAATCAAACCACCTTCATAGATGTGTTCATCTTCATGAAGCCCTCATTCTTCATGAACTACAATTTCATCAAGAACTTTTCACACTTTGTGAAATAGATTAAAACATATAAGATTTTTATTTGTTGATATTTTTTTAAGTGTTTTCACTCTTCTTAAAGATGTGATTAGGGATTCTTATATATGGAAAGAAACTCAAAAAACCCACAAATAATGTAATTATGATTTAATACATTCAGAAACTACTCTTCATATATTTATCCTCCAATACAGCTTCACATAGTGCTCACTCCTCATGATTTGATCTGAATCACCACCTTTATCACATAAATTAAATAGTTCTATCATGAACATCATTTTTTGGTTAGATAAATTCCTTGTAAAATGAATACTCACTATGTGAAGTGGTTTTATTTTTCCAGATTTCTTTCACTGAGTTTACTACTTGATATCACATAATTACTATGCAATGCAATGTATGTGATATGTGGGATTACTTCTATTTCTATTTTTCTATGAAAACTACTCATAATGTTTATTGAATAATATTTTATTTCCCTCTAAATTTAATACCAAAATTTTTGTTAACATAGTGAAATAGCCATAATTTCCATGAAAAATTTCATAAAACATATAATTTCTTCAATAACCATGTTTTACTTGATTTTTCATAAAATAACACTATAAAATTGTAAATTTACTTTTTCAATATGAAAACAAAATCCAAAAACCACAATAAGGAACCAAGAAGGATATTGTTTCCTAATATACTTCCCCAACATTACAGGTTGTACTCAATCACATTGGGGGAAGATCTATAGGATAATTACTATAGTTCCATACATAATAAATTCAAGTTTAATATCATTGTATATTAATGTATTTAGTGCTTCATGAGAACGAGACATCTTCATCCATTAGATTTGGGATAAAATTTTATATCTTCAAATTGGAAGTAGTAAAAAACTAGATCAATATGGGGGACTTAAAGAAATATTCTATCACCTTTTCCCATTTTTATGTAAATTTGATTTCAATAAATCTATTTTGTTTTATAATTTCATTATTATAGGTATGAAGTGAAGTAATTTGGAGCTTAACTCTAGGATACCACTATTTCAAATATATAAGGTTTTATCTTTTCCTCTCTTTGGTTTTATTTCACTATTATTTATATCTATTAGATATTAAATAAAAGGTAGTTAGACATGAAGTGTAGGAGTGATGTTAACCCATTTTTTGAATTTTTGTGTGTTTAATTTTTTCATTATATTAAAATATTATTGAATTTAGATATATATTTTTTAAACTATTTTAATTTTTATAGTGTTTTTTGGATCATAGATTGAATTAAATAATTTGGGAAATTTATATCATCTATGTAATTTTTTTAAAATATAATTTGACTATCTATGTATTTAAATGATTATTGAAAGGATATTTTTTCATAATATATAATCTATTTATTTATTTGAGTTTTATTAATTGTGAAATTCATATTCACCAACACTGTTAAAAAAGAAATATATTTTCCATCCGGAGAGGTTTCTAAATTTTTTGACATATTCTTTATATTTTGTATTTCTTTCGAGTCTTGAGTCATTTTTATAGATAAAAAGAATTCTATTTTATAATTTTAAATGTTTTTAGTGTATATGAAATGTATGAATTATGACTGAGAGAACATTTTGAAAATAAATTTTTACATTTAACATCAATTTTGACTTTTTGTAATATAAAACCTTTCTTAATACCCTAACATCATTATAAAACACCATTAGGTTGAAAAATTAGAATCCATTAATCTTTTTTCAACCTTATCTAGAATTTAAAGTAATTATTATTATTTATCACAATTTGGTGGGGATTGTTTTACCTTCTATTGATCTAAAGAAACTATTCAGTTTTTAAAAAAATTAAGGTGTTGCACCATTTACTATTGTTTTGGGGAGAAATTGAAGTATGTAAATATTTTATATGGACTAGTATATCCTTAAAAAAATAGGACGAGATTCAATACAAAATTATAAGTCTAACTACACCTCTCTTAAAAAAACACAAATCTATACTTGATATTAGATCTGAAATAAAATCAACGAGCACAAAAATAATATAGGAATGGGGTAGAAATATTTTTATTAGGAAAACTTTTCATCTTTTCACATCCCATGATTAATAATTTTTTTTGAAATGAATATTTTCATGTGGGATTAAGGATTACAATATTCTTTAAGAAAACTATTTTCATGAATTTTCATTACATTATAGACTAAACACTCCTCATTATTTCATAGGCGTTCTTCACATTTAAAAGAGGCTTACCTTTATCTACCAAATGGCCAATGAAAATTGAACATGATTGTCACAATTATGAATTTGGTATGTGGAGATAATGGAAATGAAAATTCCATGTATATTATTCATTTTCATGAGAGTGATAAACTATATACAATAATATCATTGAGTGGGAGAAAAATACATTTCATGGGGATAGGTACAATATTCCCATAGTGATTAAATTGATATAAAATGGAATTATATTACTAATTAATAGTTATGGAAGACTTGTTAATATAGGAATAATGATAGTCACCTAGTTTTGATAATTTAGTAGTGCTACCATTAATATAATGAGAAGGTTGTTTTTACCATTGTATTAGATGACTACCTAGGAACTCATCAGTAATGTATAGTGGATTGATGAAGCTCATATTTTCACATATATTATTATGTAATTAAATGATTTAAATCCCACCATTATGTAATTTTAATAGTAATTATCACATTTTTATATTTTAGGATTATTTTCAAATTTATTGTGAAAATGGAATAATTCATGATTTTTAAGTTTTTTCAATATTATCTATAATTATTGGTATACAACTTCCTTTTATTTATGTAATTTATTTAATTTTATTTGGAAAATTATCATTTGGAATTTTTATGAGAAATATTAGACTATTTTATGATATGTAATATACTTTTAAAGAGTATTTTAGAACATATAAAAATATTGACCATTGGAATTAAAATTTTTAAGAAACTTCCAAGATTAGATATCATCTTGAAAAAATTTATGTAGATGATAAGGTGTGATTCTGTCTAAGTTTAATATCTTATATTCTAATTATTCTTTTTTATTTAGGATAAATATATATTACGTATTTCAAAAGATCATTAATTTTATTATGTATTGAAAATATTTCTTATGTATCCTTCAAAAAGAAATTCGGAAAAGTTTTAAATGCTATGTGTCACTTGGAATAAAACAATATATTACCTATGAAGTAAAATTATTATGTATCCTTTAATCTTGTGACTTTATGATTAGAAGTATCTTAAATACATTGAAAAATATGAATTTTTCTTTTGAAAGACCATTTTTACACATGGGGGTTACTATATTTTTATACATAGTGAAATATAGAGAACCAAAATTATAACCAGGTTCATCGTAAAAGATATATAACATCCATAAATGTTTTTTTATGTATTTAATATCCATATCCATTCCAAAGGTACTGGTGCTGTAGTAATTTCCATTATGCTATAAGAAAAGAAGAAAATAAGTAATTGAATAATTGCACTCTGATATTTCATTTTCCACCACGAAGGAGTCCCATATTTTTTTTTGAAATTTACATATCTTGGAAACATTAATCTATTTAAATGGGAGATAAATATTCAAATACCATTGGGGACAATAAAAAATTAATTTTTTATAATCAGTATAGAAACAACTATTTTCAACCCCACGCATGGGAGGAAAACTACTGATTTTTCTGGAATATAGAGAACTCACTTCAATAAATGATACATGTATTATGAATCTTACCCATTAATTAAATGAATCCAATCATCCAATGATCGATCCTATAAATTATGTTCAAATTATTTTCCCCTTTATTATAAAAAGTATTCTCACTCTCTCAGTCTTGATAATGTAGTCCCAACTAATTATAGTTAGGTTTAAATATTTATTTTATAATAGTTTTCTATATTTTAATATAAATTATTTTTATTCTTTATCTCTCTATAATAATTTTCTATTTTGTGTTTCAACCTCTCTAATTCTATACTCTTTCATTAGGGCTGAACTATCATCAAATGCTATTTCAAGGAGGGAGAAAAGTTTTCTTTTATATTTCTATGCTTTAATATTTTTTATTACCATGTTCAGTGAATTTGATCAAAATTAATCAAATTATGTAATTTGGTTGGGAACATTTCCCTATCACCCATATACTTATTCCTTTTTTGTCCATATTCCTTGACTTCACTATTTAAGTCATTCAAATAGTACAGTTTTTCTTAGATAGAGATGATCAATAGAGTAGTCTCCTGGATGATTTTAGGAACAGTATTATCTTTCATGTATAGGTATCTATGTTGGGTAATTAAAATTAAAATGGGTGGTTGTAGAGTGATATTCATTGATCAATACATTGAATAGACTATTGAGAGTCATATTTTAGATAAGACTGATAACATCATTGTAAACTCCAAATAAATACAGTATTCTTTCATACCAACCGCACTGTGTCTTTTATTCTTCTTGATGTTTTCCAGTCACAGATATATATATATACATATATATCATATGTTTTGTTACTATAATATCAAGTTCCACTAAGAAGAGTGTGGGATAAATTTGTATCATCCTGACCTGAAGCCCTGGGTCTGAGCTGGAATGCAACGTGACCTGATGTGCGTCTCAGTGTACGCAAGAGGCTCCCAACTAGCATCAAGGGTCTGATTCCATTAGGGGGGAGACTATACGCTCAATATCCTGTTATATAATAAATAATCAAGAATAAACAACATAAAAAATAAACCAAGTAATCATTCTAAAGAATTAATATGACATTCCTGTAATAAAAATAAATTATCTCTCGCAAGGGGCAAGCATTCCCATTGGATATAAATCAGATAAAGTAAATAAATAAAAAAAATAATATATTAGATTCTATATCGATCCGTTACTAGATCCATGATCCACCACATATGTATCCACCATAGGGCACTTTGCCTTCACCAAATCCCACATAAAATCTATAAGCGCAACAAAATACCCGAGTAGGGTGTGAGTAAAATACTTATAAAGAAAACACCAATGTGTCCATAACCTGATGTTCACAAGTATAAAAGTGTATTACATAATAATAATAAATGTGTAACAGTTATAGAAACACAAAATGCAAAACCGAGGGGTAATGCGCTGACCAAGTCTCCACAAACCCCTATATGTGCCTGCTTCATCTCATTGTCGAAAAATATACTATATGTTGACAAGTATCCAAACCATCCATAAGGATGTTGGTGAGTCACTAAGAATTCACAATGCATCGAGTGAAAAAACATCCTCGAATTCCACGTGGTATTAGGTAATACTCAGAATCAATAAACATTGAGTATCTGTAACCTTCCCGGAATCCACAAGGCATTAGGTAACACTCAGAATCCAAAATGCATCAAGTGTCTAACATCTAATCAGAATTTTTAAGGCATTGAGTAGATTCCATGTTACAAGGTTATCATGAAGCACATACATCATCATCAAACATCATTTTTGCACCCCACAAGGAGTTATCTTCCCACGACGATCACCTATAAATTATACACATACCAATCCTCCAATAGAAAACATGAAAAGTCACAGCTTTATAAAAACCATAGCACACATCATGAGAAAATATAGCGTCATCATATACACTAATAGTTTAATCACACATCATCATAGAGTCAAGCTATCACATCAATCTCATTGAATCAAAACAATATATACTATATGCTACACACACCAACAAGTAATCACAAGTCCAGCATGATATTAAGTCAAAAAAAATTAAATATAGAAACATGAGTAAAAAAGATTCCAAAATATAAGAAACTTCTTACGTCAAAGTCATCATCATTATTGGATTGGATAAACCACCTTTTTTGGTTCGATACACATCCTCATGGCTTTATTATCATAATTATCGACTCATCAAAGCTTGAAATTCCTCAAGGATTTATTGAAACAAAACCGATTATTTTACTTCGAAAAGAAATAAAATATCAAATTTGATGACACATTCTCTCTCCTAGATAATTTATCATAAAATATCCCTTTATAATCATATTTTTATAATTCTTCACAAATTATTCATTTATAATAATATTTCGATAATTTCTCATAAATTATCCTTTTATAATTATCTTTTGTTAATTTAATACAAAATAACCTTTTATAATTTTCTTTTGATAATTTCCAATAAATTATCCTTTTACAATTATATATTGATAATTTACCATAAATTAGGCCTTTATAATTATATTTTGATAATTATTCAAATATTATCATTTTATAATTTTATTTCAAAAATTTCTAATAAATTACTCTTTTGTAATTATATATTTATAATTTCTCTTAATTTTTCCTTTTATAATTATATTTTGATAATTTCCCATAAATTATCCATTTTTAATTATATATTGATAATTTATCTTAAATTATCTATTTATAATTACATATCTACAATTTTTCATAAACTATCCTTTTTAATTATATGTTGATAATCTAGAAATTATCATTTGATAATTTTAATAATTATCATTTGATAATATATCAATTATCCTTTGATAATTTTATTAATTATCTTTTGGTTATCAATCTATTATCAGTTGATAATTTTAAATAATTATCCTTTAATAAATTTTATAATTAAATTTTGTTAATTATTCACTATAAATAATCATTTTTTCATTATATTATGATAAACTGTTTCCATAAATTATTGTGTGATGATTTGATGTAATTATCCCATAATAATTTTCTAATAATAAATTTTAGTAAAACTTGTCATTTCCCATTGATAATTCAAAGAAATTATTTTATTCCAATTTTATAAATCATCTCTCAATAATCTATGAAATTATCCATGGATAATTTATTTCAAAATATCCATTAAAAATAAGAAAAATCATTTTGATGAAGACCTTGTAGTATTGAAAACAAAATATTATTTTGGTTCTTCTCATCGATATGAAACCAATGACATTGACGATGAGTAAAATGGACCATATTCATAAGAGATATTTAAATTAGAATATTTGTAGAATAGAAAAAAGAATTAATTAATTAATTAATTAAAACAAACCTGATGTGGGGATAACCATGCACAAGACGAAGGAGATTTGGCCACACCCCACTAGAGAACGTCCAAATCTGATTGTCTGATATCTAATGGCCACTTGAAAGGGGGTTCTGGATTAGTCTCTAATCAATATATCCCCCAAGAATGAATGTAAAGGGTTCAGATGTATCATTATTCAAAAAAAAAACACACCAATAAAAACCTAATTTAATACTCATAAATAATTCACATCTTGATCAGACTATGAATACAAAGTCTTTAATTTCATCTCCGCAATGTGTTTCTAATATTTTTGTGTAAAAAAACAGTTGAAAAAAAAGCTTTCAATTTCATCCTCTAATCAACAGTGGTGGAACACATGAAATGGGGGAGAAGAATGAATAGTGAAAATTTATTATTTTAGTAAATAAATTTATTATTTCATTTAATTATCAAATAAATTAGTTCAACCTATGACCTAACCAATACATATGTTTCATTAAAACATTATACCCTTTCTAGGGTAAAACCCCCTTTTCAGACCCTAACTAGGGTCTTATATTTATCATATGATGCACCGTCTGAGAAATAATAATTATTTATTAATTAAAAAACAAAATAAGTAATTCATTAAAAATAAAAAATGTTTTCATTGAGAATGATTCATCCAAACGTCTGACCCCTAATAATTTTATACCCTTCCTAGGTTAAACACTATAACAACCCTGCCCTTTATTACATATATAAAAATTATTGATTACATAAAACTACACTTAAGACAACTCTGTGGATCGATAAGTGTAGTGTCTTAAGAAATTAGGAACACTACATGACAACATAATACATAAAATACACCATATTTATTGAAAACTTCTTTTACATGACCATTACATTCCTTCATACATAGCATTTCATGGGATAACATAAAAAAAACATAAAAAGGGTGAGATATAAAGTCTAGTAATGGAGTAAACAAGGAATAACATGAAGAATACAATACATGTTAGGAAATATTCATATCAATGGATCATAAGAGAAAAATGAACATAAATTCCTGATATAGCATGATTATCCTAACATGGAGATGTGGTAATAACATTTAACATGATATTAGCATGTTCTAGTTCTCATTGCATGTGGAGCATGAATAAAACCTCATTTCAATTAAATTAGCATAAGTAAACCCTCATTTCACATAATGTATCCTGATACTAATCTTTACCCAATGCATTGTAATTCTATGAGGGTGCACCCTTCTAAATGATTTCATTTAATGAAAAAGTGTTCCACATAGATCATACAATGTCGATTCATTAAAAGTAATAATTTATTCATTGAATAGGATATGTGGAATAAATAAATGTAATTCCTAAATCATAATTTACATGTGCATAAATTTGAATACCATTGATAGAGAAATGGGTATGGTATTCACTTACAAAATGGTTTTGGTATGGAACATTTTGGTGTAACTTCGGCAACATAAGAATGTCAAATAGAAATCATAAAATAGGATTATGAGAGGGAAATTGGAGTCTTAAAATGTATACATTAAATGAAAAGTAAGGGGGTCATGTCCCATAATATCCCAACATTTTTAATGGAATTTATATGCATAATATAACTGAGTTTCTTGAATGTAAATTAGGAGAGATAAATCCATTTCAGAATTTCAGAATTGTAACGAGTATTCATGGGAGGAATTAAAGAGAGAGAAAGGGATCTATCAACATTCAAACATAAATATAGAAGTATAGGCGAGGTTATAACTAATACCCCAACATTTTTAATTGAAAATAAAAGTGTATGACAATATAAAGAAACTTGTACACAAATAAGGAATGAAGTAAAGTGAGGATCCCTTACTTGAGTGTGTGACTTCAAGAGCTTGATGAGGGAATAATTGAGGGCTTGGGGTTAGTTGTGAGTTTTATAGATATATTATTGAATATTATGGACGTGCAACAAGTGTTTTTAGTGAAGATGAAGTGGGATCTTGGGTGGTATTAAATAAGAAAATAGAGTGTAATTCATAGTATTTTACAAACGTATGTTTTGGAATCTATGCAATTAAATATTCAAAACCACATACCAAACCATGGTTTATGCCGATGGGTTTTCAAAAAGGGGAGTAGAAAACATTATTTTATAAGTCTAATGATGTAACTTATTTAAATATTAGTCTTTCTTATTTGGAGGTGAGTCACACACTCAAGGAAATAATTTTAGAAAGTAAAAATATTTTATAAGTATTGGAGGGTCCACTATGGCACTATAGAATTATTAAAAAAAGTATAAAATAACATTACTTTAAAGTTAAACCATATATTGTATGAATATACCGTTTATATTATTTTATTATATCACAATTGGGTCATTATGATGTCATTAAACAAAATATATATTTAAAAGGTGTTTAATTTGTACCCAAAAAATTGACTATCTCAGAAAATATTTAAAATCCGCTCTTAGATAATTTTGAAAAAATGAATCAAAATATTAAATTCATTTTATCTAAATAATTTTATAAATATTTGAATTTTTACTTTTTAATATAATAATGGTTATTTATCAAAAGCTCATGGGTTTTGAAAAAAATAGCTTTCAAACCCAAATAAAAATTACAATTGTATTCATAAAACTTATATGAAAATTTGTCTTTAATTGAAGGTAATTTAGTTATAATATTTTATTAATATAGTATTTAATTTAAAAATCCATTAATTAATTAAAATATATTTTTTAATTGAATTAAAATACTAACTAAAAATATTGTTTTCTTTAAACAAATTTTTCAAAGTAACAATAATAAAATGAATATATATTATTTATAAAAAAATAATGAACATATGCATAGTTCAGGGGTCTTATTACATAACCCTTTATTACACCAGCATATTATCTATGCATATGGTGTGTGGTGGTTGGGATTTCTTGGGGTATTTCGGTGAACATGGTTTTTTCCATGATCTCGATGTGCTTGAACTTCTCCTGAAAACGATTTCAATCATGCTTAAGTTGTTAAGTTTCAACATGGGATTAGTCCAAGGAAAAGCCCATAAATTCTAACTCCCTCGAAAGATCTTATAAATGGAATTTAAATGGAACAATCCTATTGGTCGAGGCCATAACTTCCTTCATCTGTGTCAAAAGGATTTGTTAAAACCACTCACAGACACACATATATATAAGTCATGTGATCACTATTCAATGGATAAATTTACAATGGTAATAATATTTAATGGTTATTTAAACCCAATAAAAAAGTCATGTGCTTTATATATCCATAATCCATTTATTTAAATAAAAGAAATGGAAATTTATTCATGAATGTTTCAATCGTTTCAAACATCCCCCCTTAAGAAATTGTGCCCCCTAAATTCATGTTTCCACTATTAAAATAGATGAGGGTAACTCTACTTCATCACTTCCTCTGATTTTCACTTAGCCACTTCAAACTTGTGGTTTCTCAACAACACCTTGAAGAGGGGAATTATCTTATTTCATAGAACATTTTCCCTATGATCTAAGATATTGACTAGTTCTCTTCATATAATAGGCCATTCTACAATGTTCCACCTCAAGATTGAGTACCTGAAATGGGTCAGGTATTTACATCCTCGATAGTGATACATGGAATACATCATTCACTTGAGACAGGTTCAAAGGGAGTGCTAGTCGATATTCCAGTGCTTCAATGAGACCAAGGATCTCAAAAGGGATGATGTAACTTGGAATAATATTTCCTTTCATCCCAAATCTCAAAACTCTATTCTGGGGATATATATGGTGTAAAACCATACCTCCAACATCAAACTATTGGTCTCGTCAACAATAATAATCACAACCCTTTTGTCGAATTTGTGTATCTTTAATCTGTTGTTGGATTGTCTTAACTTTCTCCACCATTTCTTCGACCATTTCTAGTCCAAGGATTTTTCTCTCCCCAACTTCATCCCAACATGCCGGTGTTTTTCACCTCTTCTCGTAAAGGGATTCATAAGGATCCATTTGGATGCTTTAGTGGAAACTATTATTGTAATAGAACTCAACCAGATGAAGATGTTGATCCCATCCTGCTTTTATGTCCATTAAAAATGCTCTCAACATGTCCTCATGTGTTTGGATAGTCTGATCAGATTGGCCATGAGTTTAAGATGATAAACCATACTGAATTTCAACTTAGCAATCAGAGTGTGTTGGAGACTCTTCCAAAACATAGAGGTGAATCATGGATCTCGATCGGACACAATTGATAGTGGTACTCCATGAAGACTTACCACTTCTCTGATGTATATATGTTTCAGTTTATCCAATGAGAAATTATGTCTAATTGCAATGAAGTGTGCAGTCTTTATAAGATGGTCCACAACAACCCATATAACATTGTTTTCTTTGGATGTATTTGGAAGTCCAGTGAAACTTTCCATGGTGATTTTTTCCCATTTCCATGTTGTTATGGGTAATGGTTGCATCACCCCCTTATACATATGCCTCTCATCCTTCACTTACAGACATACTAGGAACTTTGATGTATAGTTAGCGACATCCTTCTTCATGTTATCCCACTAAGAATGATCTCGGAGATCTCGATACATCTTTGTGTTTCTGGGGTGAGTAAAGAAATTCAAACTATGTGCATCATCCAAAATATCTTCCTTTAACTATGGATTTTATAGAACACATAGCCATGACATAAATTTCACAATTCCTTTTTAATTAATATTTAAGTCCAAGGATTTACTTTTTCTGGTAGTTCCCACTTTATTCTGAATTCCCACATCATCCTTTTGAGCATCTTGTAACCATTACAAAAGAGATGATTCAACAATAATTTGTGAAAGGATTGATTATGTTCCCTTATCTATGATTCCAATGTCCATATTCATCAAATCTAAGAAGAATGGACCCTTTTGAATTGTCATCAATTATAGAATCATTGGGTCTTTTCCACTGAGAGAATCAAACTCATTTTTTTCTTTCCCTAGATGGTGGTGAATTGAGTAGTCATAGTCTTTGACTAGCTCTAACAATATTCATTGGTCCATATTCATCTCTTTCAGTGTGAATATATACTTGACCATTTTGTGATCCATATATATTTCACACGTCTCACCAAATAGGTAATGTAAATAAAATTTTAAAGCAAAGATTACTGAAACTAACTTCACATCATGTGTTGGATAGTTTTAATCACGAAATTTCAATTGCCTTGAATCATAGGCAATGAATTTGTAATTTTTCATCAACACATAGCCTAGGACCTTCCTCGAAGCCCCAATGAATACCACAAAAAGTTATCTACTTGTGGGTAGCATAAGCACAGACGTAGTGATAAGACTCCATTTCAACTCCTTGAAGATATATTCGTATTCATCCCTCCAAGAAAACAGGACTCCCTTCCGAGTTAGCTTGGTAAGAGTGTTTTAAAATCATGAGAGATTTATCAAAAAATACCGATAATATCCGGATAACCAATGTAAGCTGCGAATATCCATCACTGATGTTGGCCTCATCCATCCCTCAATTGCATTTTCCTTCGAGGGATCCACAGATATCTTATTGATTGTGATGATATAACATAAAAATGACACTTCCTTCAACTAGAACTCACACTTTCTGTGCTTTTCATAGAGATTATCCTTTCGCAAGGTCTCTAGTACATTTCCTAGATGCTTCTCATGATCCTCCTAGGATTGGAGTATAATTTAATTCTGTCTATAAATACTACCACTTTTTTTTTGAGGTAATCTCTAAAGACTTTATATATCAATTCCATGTATATTGTTAGAGATTTACTGAGTCTGTAAGTCATTACAATGAATTCATAGTGCCCATACCATGAATGAAAAGAAATATTAGGGATATCATCAACCTTACATGGTAATATCCCGACTGGAGATCCACCTTGGAGAAGTATTTTTCTCCATGTAGAGGATAAAACTATTCAACAATTCATGGGAGGTGATAATTTTTATTTATCGTGATTTTGTTGAGTTCATGATAATAATTTCAGAGGCGCATTAACCAATCCTTATTCTTGATGAAGAGAACAGGTGTACCCCATGGTGATGCACTTGGGCATATAAACCCTTTATCCAGATTCTCCTGGAGTTTTTCTTTACCCCCTCAAGCTCCCCAACATCCATTCTATACAGAGTCTTGGATATTGGAAATTCCCAGGTATATGATAAATTGAGAATTCAAAATCTCTTCTTGGATGAAGACCAGACAATTCCTCAAGAAACACAAGAGCTAATTCCCTCACATTAGTCATTTCTTCAAGGATGTTTTCTTCTTTAGAATTAATCATCTGAGAAAGATACGCGTGATCATAGGGAATTAATATCCACACATGAGATGTTGGTACTAATAAAGATTCATCTTCATCCTTGCACTTGTTCATAATCATGGATCAATTCTCCATATGGAGAGTGATTTCCCTCTCATGGAAATTTATGTAGGATATATATAGGGAAAGCCAATCCATGTCAAGAATTTCATAAAATTCCACCCGAGGGAGTATACGGAGGTTCTTCGGGAATATCAATCCACAAATTGTGATAGGAGAGGAGTTATATTCATGGGATGAAATGATTTCTCCATTTTTTGTTACCAAAGAAATCTCTACTTCTAAGATTTTTGGTGGTGTTGGGATTATTCTACTAAACATTCAGTATATAAAAGAATGTGTAAAACCAGAATAAAAAATTAATTTTAGTATTATTGAATGAATAACTTTCATACCTACCATCAATTTGTTTTCGAGGTTTTCTTCATCGGTAGTGATGGAAAAAGCTCTCTCTTGTGTCCTTGGAGGTTGTTGGTTGCCTTAAAAAACCCTTAGCTTAGGGAACTAGTTTGCGAATTGCCCTTGATCTTTGTAGTTGAAGCAATGAACAATGTGTTGAGGGTCGAACGGAGCGTTCCTTGACTCCGTTTAAGTAGAAGGTTTTTCTTGTTGATAGATAAAGGTCAGGTGCCCTTCTCTTCCACACCTAAAGCATTTACTCATCCCCTTCAGGCAATTTTCATGGTGCTTCTTTCCAAACCATTGGAAATTGTGGTTCTGTAATTTCAAAGAACCGTTGTATTTATCCATCGGACCACCATATTTAATGTAAAATTTCCACTTCTTATCCCCATGATACCCCTGAGATTATCCAATCTCATTTTCTTCGTTGAGGGAACATCAAACAATTTTCTGATAGCTATAGATGTCACAGATCTCTAGGGATTTTGGTAGGCTAGGTTTTATCCCACCAAAGAAGAGGTCAACAGTGCATTTGTGGGTAAAGACAAATACTGAGGTGTATCGTGCAATATTTGTGAAGTTTTCCTTGTACGCTATGATTTATTTGTCGTGTTTTTGATTGAGGGAAAGGAAATCCCTTTCCATCTTAAGTCAGAGGGTGCGAGGAAAATATTTATTGATTTTTTTTGGAAATACTTCAATTCAAATGCCTCGATCTCTTCCTCAGTCTTCATATTTTTTGTTAATGTCCACCATTGATCATATTCGCCGACTATATATTCAATATAGGAGGCCCTTGTCTCATAAAGCACTCAATTGCGAGCTTTCCTTTCTTATGGAGGTTGAAAAATCTTCTTGACCCATGTTTCTATTAAAAAATTTAGTTAACTAGGAGAGTATGGTGACATTTTATGTGATTACCACTCCCATCGGATTGGGCATCTCATTAGAACAGTCATCACATTGATCTTCATATCAGTTGTTATCCCGATTCCTCCTATTATCGGCCATTGAATTAAATAAATGAAATGTTAGGGGTAACACATAAAGGTTAATCCAATGAAAAATGGGATAACTTATAAATTAAATTTATTTACTTGACATATGAATTTATATTTTTCAATCAATATTATCCATGATCTACTTCCCAATATATATTATTAGAGGAGTTTTTTTAATTCCCTTAATAATGGATCATACCATGCTTATGAATTAAAAAATCATATCTCCTAGGAGTGTCTAACCTAGAGTACAGCAAGGCCCATTTTTGTGCACCAGTTTCCATTTTAGTCGATCTAAAAGCGGTGTTTTTAGGTTTTACCCCTAGATAAATCACTGCCAAAGCCACCACTACTTGTTCGTATCTATACAAGGATTTTTTTTGATAAACCACTTACTCTATAATCAGCATAATTTAGGGATGTTTTTATTATATAGTCTTATCCCTAAGGCCTTCACTAGGTTTTTCTAATCCTAATCCAAAAAATAACAAAACCTCCCTATGATACCAACTATAACAACCCTGGTTTTTATTACATATTGAAACATGATCTGTTACATAAACATGCACATCAAAAAACTCTGAGGATCTATAGGTAAGCTTTCTTGGGAAAGTATGAACATTACATGAAAACTTAATACATAAAATACAGCTTCTTTATTTAAAACATCTTTTACATGACCCCAACATTCCTTCGTACGTTGCATTACATGGCATAACCGAAGGACATACATAAAAAAGGGTGAGATATAAATCACATTAAGGGATTATAAAATTAATAAAATGAATAATACAATAAATTTTAGGGAATAGGCATATCAATGGATCAGAAGAGAAACATGAACATAAAGGCATGATATAGCATGATTATCATAACATAGAGATGCGACGATAACATTTAACTTGATATTAGCATGATCCAAGGCTCATTACACTTAGAGGATGAGTAAACCCTCATTTAAATTGAATCATCATTAGTATACTCTCAGTGAACATGATGTATCATGATAATAATCTTTACACAATGCATTGGAGTGCTACCAGGGTGAACCCTTTTTAATCATTTCACTTCATGCATATGTGTGCAAAAAATATCATACAACTTTGATTCATTAAACATAATAATTTATTCCATGAATTAGAGATGTATAATACATAAATGTAAGTCCTAAATAAAAATATACATCTTAATAATGGTGAATAACCTTGATAGAAAAATGGGTATGGTATTCACTTACACGATGATTTTATCCTGGGAAATTTTTGTGTAACTTAGGTTGCAAAAAGACGTCAAATAGAAATCATAAAATGGATTGATGAGACAGAAAGGGGTATCTTATCATTTATAGATGAAATGGACTGTAAGGGGTTCATGGAAAATTATATACCAACATATTAAATGGTATTTCAATTCGTAATATAAAATTATTGCTTGAATGTAAATGTGGAGAGAGAAATCACTTATGAAATTTCGGCATTGTAACAAGTGTCTATGGGAGGAATTAATGAGAGAGAAAGGGTTCTCTCATCAGTCAAAAATAAAGAGAGATGTATAGGGGAGGTGAAAAGGAATACCCTATTATTTTTAATTGAAAATAAAAGCTCATAAAAATATAATGAAACATGGAAAAAAAAATAAGGAAGGAACGTGAGGATCCCTTACTTTAGTGTGTTACATCAAGAGCTTAAGGAGGGACCTCTTGAGAGCTTGGGGAACCTTGGGAGGATTCTAGAGAGTGGATGTAATAGTATGGACGTGCTCAAAGTGATTTCAGTGAAGATGAAGTGGGATCTTGGTTGGGTTTATATTGGAAAAGAGAGGGGAATTCTTTAATATTTCACAAACATTGGTTTTGGAATCTATATAATTAAATATTCAAAATGAAAAACCAACCCATGGTTTTTTAACATGGTTTTTTACAGATGGGAGTGGAAGAAAATATTTTGTACAGACAATGACCTAACTTTTTAAAATATTAGGCATTCTTATGTGGAGGTGAATCACACTCTAAAGGAATTAATTCTAAAAAGTTAAAATATTTGATAAGTCTTGGAGGGTCCCCTATGGAACCCTAAAATTAATCAAAAAAATCTAAAATCACATTATTATAATTCTAAAACATATATTGGCCTTATATTCCTTCTATTGTATTTTATTAAATCACCATTGGATCATTATGTTGTCATAAAACACATTACATATTTAAACGATATTTAATTTTTTCCCAAAAATTCAACAGTCTTATAAAATTATGAATTATACACCTTTAGATAATTTTTACATAATTAATCTAAAAATAATATTCACATTATAAAAATATTTTTTTAAATATTTTAATTTTAACTTTTAAAATAAAAACCAACATTTATAAAAAATTCATGGGTTTTAACAAAAATAGTTTTCAATCCTTAATAATAACTACAACTGTATTGATAAAAATTATATGATTATTTATATTTAATAAAAATTAATTGAGTAATAATATTTTATTATAATAATATTTAATTCAAATATCCCTTAATTCATCAAAATAGATCTCTTAATTGAAAATAAATATTAACTAAAAATATTATTTGTTCTTTAAAAACCATTTATAAAGTAACAATAATAAAATGAATGTATATTACTCATACAAAAATAATACACATATTAATAGTGCTAGGGTATTTTTACATAACGATTTATTACACAAGAACATTCCCTAATTGTATGGTGTGGGATGGTGGCAATTTCTTGGGGTCGTTCGGTGAACTTGGTTTGGCTCATGATCTCGATGAGCTTGAACTTTTCAAGTAAACAGTATTGCTCATGCTCAAGTTGTTGGATCTCATCTTAGGCTTGGCCAAGGGAAATGACAAGATAGAAAATATCCCTCAAAATATCAGATAAATGGGGCTAAAAGGGAATGATCATACTAGTCGAGACCATCACTTCCTTCGTCTATGTCAAAAGGATTTATTAATACCCTATATAAATACTATTCATGTGATCACTGGTTAATAGATAAATTATCAATGGTAATCATACATAATAATTATTTAAAGACAATAATTAAAGTGAACGTGTTTTCTATATCCATATGAAATTTAATTAAATAAAATAAATGGAATTTTATTCATGAATGTTCGGGTCATTAGAAACATCGCATCTCAGACCTAACAGTGGTCTCAGATTTTTCATACGAAAATTTGTTTGGGTGATATTAAATTATTTATAATGAATAATTTAATTAAAATTATTAAATAAATCATTCTCATGAGAGAGGCATCAAAACGTCTAACACTTACAAATTTTATACGCAGTCTAGGGTAAACACCGCATTTCAAACCTAATAATGGTGTTAGATTTTTTATACAATGCACCCTTTTAGAGTTCATCTATTATTTTGAATAAAATGTATGCACTTAATACAATATATTTAATAAATTTATCTTGTCTTTACCAAGTCTTAATTTATCTCAAAATCTTACACCCAATTAGTGTAAGACTCGGAAAATATGTGATTGACTATTAAAAAGTGTTAACTATGCTTTTACACTTACACAATCCTTTAAAAAATTTATACAAAATTATCCCCCTCTACTGACTTCTAATCCGAGAGAAGTATCTCTTGTGTTCTTTCTCAAACAACTCAAATCCCTGATCTTGAACATCAGACTCACACTCACACATCTCTTCCTAGATCTTCCTATACTGCCTCCAAAAGTGAACTAGTGGTATCGTGTTTCCACATAAGTCCTTCAAGCATCAATCAATGATCTGCACTAGTTGGTCCTCATATGATACATTGATCTCCAACTCAACGTCCTCTTAATCAATAACTTGCATGAGGTCAGGTATTCACCTTCAAAACTTTGACACACGGAACATGTCATGCACACCATGATAGTGAGAATGGACGTCTAGAATATACAACACTACCCTATCTTTTCATTGATTTTAATAGGTCCAATAAAAAGTGGTGTTATCATTCCTTTATTCCCCAAATGTCTATGATCCAACTGTGGAGTCACTATGAAGAATACTTGATATCCCATAGCAAAATCCAAGGGACTCCTTTTATGGTCGGCATATGAAATATGTATTCTCTGAGTGATGAACAATATTCTATGTATCATTAGCACTCTCTCAAAGGTCTCCTAAACCAAAATATTTCCAACAATATCGATCTTGACCACCTAATGCCTACATAATTGTGGATGACATGGCCTGCTATATTGAGACACATAAGGTTCCATCTAAATCGAAGATTGATAACTATTATTGTATGAAAAATCAATCAAGGATAGGTGATCATTCCATGATCTTCTAAGGTCGAGCATGAAATTTAAAATCATATCCTCCATTATGTATATACTGTTCTCAGACTATCCCTCAGTTAGAGGGTGGCACGTCATGCAAAATATCATTAGATTCTCTAGGTCTTTCTATAATCCCTTCCAAAAGCGTGAAATAAAATCTGCATCTCTATTAGAGTCAATACTCTAGGGAACTCCATATAGGAACATAATCTCTCATTCATAAATCTTCTCCAGCCCTCCAACTAAGTGATTCTATTTGATCGATAATAAGCGAGAAGACTTTGTTAACCAATAAAAAATCACCCAAACTTCATTAAAACTCCTCAAGGTCCTGGGTAGACCCATTATGATGTACATCGTGATATCTTCCAACTTCCACATAGGTCTCCGGAGTGGCTTCAATAAACATAAATGACACTAGTGCTCGACCATCAGCCTCAAACAAGTGAGGTATCAAGAGATAAAACCAACAATGTCTCTATTCATCCCTGGCCAATAGGACTATCACTTGAAGTCTTGATACATCTTATTCGCACTAGGATATACTACTCATCTAGAGGTATGTTAATACCTCATCATATCATATTTGATGTTAGTATGGACTACTACTCTCCTGTGTTTATGGGTCACATCATAATTATCCATTGAACTTCATGATGTTCAGTTATCGCCAACTAGTTATTCTGTCATGACATCACAAATTGAGTCTGAATCCTGACCAAACATCACTCGGTTTATATATGAGGATGTGGTTGCTAAGGTGGAATAAGTGATAGATCCATGATCCAAATAAGAGTTAATCCTTATGTCGGAAAACGAGCTCATCATGAACAACTACTCCTATAAAGGCCACTCACTATGTTAATTTTCAGTATACATCTTATCGTTAAGAATAACCACTTAAATATTTTCCTTCCTTGGTGAAAATTTTATGTCAAAGATGAACATATTTAGATACTCAACACATCACCTAAGTCTCATATTCAGTTCCCTCTATGTGAAGATATGGTGAAGACTCTTGTGGTCCCTACAAAAATAATTCTCTCATTGAATAGATATTTTCTCCAATATTTAATAGTTTGGACCACCACTTCTAGATCTAAGTCATCCATTGGGTAGTTATTCTCATGAGGTCACAACTAACAAGACCCACAGACAACTATATACTGTCTTTTCATCAGCACCACTCCCAGACCAACACATGATGCATCACATTACACTACATAACCTATCCTAGACTAAAGGAGTGTCAGTACTAGAGCTATTGTCAAACTTTTCATTAGCTAAATGAAGACCTATTCACACTTGTTGGACCACTAGAACCTTACTCCCTTATTTATTCAGTGCTATCATGGGTGGTGATTACTTGGTGAAATCCTAGATAAACCTCTAGTAATAATCTCCCAAAACCCAGAAGCTCATTATCTCAAACACATTTTATGCATGTGTCCTAGACATGAATTCCGAGTCCATTATAATGTTTATTGATATGCCAATCTCAGAAACCACATGTCCTAGGAACAACACCTCATTATCCAAAAGTCACATTTCAACAACTTGGCATAGAGCTTGTGTAATCGAAGAATACTCAAAACTATCATCAGGTGCCTAGAATGTTGCTATGATATTGGTGACTAGATGAGCATACCATCAATTCATATTCAAATACTATATTATTCATTCTAGGTAAAACCATAGATGAAAATCAAGGTTATGTACACATAGTTGTAAATTGATTCCTCTCCATGCTATCTAACCAAACCTTGAGCCCCTTTAGCTCGGTTGGCACTTTACAATACAGGGTATCAAAAATTGATGTGAATGTGGAATGAGATCAATCTCAGCTTAATATGTCAGTCCTTCAAATTCTCTAGTAGGGTGAAGATTCCCAAAAATATTACATCCCATTTTTCAGCATCGTGAGAGCCACTGATGATCTAGAAGGATGAATAGTGTTAGAGTTGAAAATTATAGAACATTCAACCATATTTCTGAAATTTAATTTGTAGAATAGGTATTAATAAACGGACTTTCAGTTGAGGTGTCCCAACATCCTATACCATAGAGAATGTATGGGAGGAATCTCAACATCATTCTTCTATATGTATGTGTTTATGGCGATTCATCAACCATTGTAGAATTATTTTGGCCTATATCCAATGATGTTCTATAAAATACATTAAGGATATATATTATGAAACATTAATGAATAATTCCATAAAATAATAGTGTTTTTAGGATAAACCCTAACCATTATATGGGATAAAACAATGTTTCTATTAACAAGTCTATGGGATCAAACAATGTTTTCTCAAGAGTACAGCCCTAACCCAAGGTATACCCCTCCTAACATTAACCCTTGTTTTTATCTTTGAACGATAGACATAGTCATCATATATATACTAACACAACAAAATTATTAGTTTAAAAAATTAATTCCAATAAAGATATATCACATAGTATGACAACATATATATAACACAAAAAACAAACAATCTTGAACATATAGCACAAATTAAGTCATTTTATAAATGAACTATTATGCAACACCACAATAGGTATATATATGGAATGTGAACCTATGTCCCTAGTCATGATTCATGAACGCACACAAAATATCATAAATAACATATAACATCATGTGAATCACCGATGATGAATTAATTGTAACAAAAGATCATAAATTCCCCACATTATGTAAAATTAGAGGTCTGCTATATAGTACTGGTCAGGAATTGAAAAAGTTCCCCTACCCTAGTCACAACCATCGTAGTTCTGGTCTACCATGTCCCAGACGAAGAAAAAGATAAGAAAAAAGATAGTGAAACCTCCTCTAATTTCATTTTGTAACATCCTGACTGAAACAACCAGGTTCGAGTAGGAATGACACATGACCTTATGTGTGTCTCCCCATACAGAAGAATTTTACAACTAGTAGTGAGAGTCTGATTCCCTTAGTAGGGAGACAAAACCATTAATTTCATGTTATATAATAAAAAATTAACCATAAATAATATAATAAATAATCATATAAAACACATAGAAGAATAAAGATGACATACACGTAATACAAATTATGTATCTCTAGTAAGTGGTATGCATGTGCATATGAAATAAATCAGATAATGTAAATTAATAAAAATTGGATACATTATATTCTGTTCTCATCTGATATTGGATCCCAGCCCCTCCGTTAGCTATCCACCACAGGGCCCTTTCCCTTCACTAGATCCCTCACGCAATCTAGAAGCACAATGAAATTCCAGAGTTGGGTGTGAGTACAAGAATCAATAGGACACCACCAATGAGTCCTTAACCGAATGTTATCAAGTATACAAGTTTATGAAATAATAATAATAAACGCATAATCATAATAGAAACACAAAATCCAAAATTGAGCAGCCGTGCTCAATCCATTCTGCCATAAACCCTTGACAGTACATGCTTCGGCACCATGCCAGAAAATATACTGTATGTCAATTAGTATTCAAACCACCCATAAGGTTGATTCCAAGTCACTCAAAATCCAAAATGCATTGATTGAAAACAAGATACCTAGAATCAAAAAAGCCCCAGGAAATACATGGAATCCACAAGGCATCGATTATCTGTAACCTACCCGTAATCCAAAAGGCATCGGGTATCACTAGAAATCCAAAAGGCATCATGTTTCAGCCATCTACTCAGAATCCACTAGGCGTCAAGTAGATTCAAAGTTACAAGGTTATCATGTTGTGTTGTCGTCATCACAACACATCATGAACATACCACACAAGGAGTAATCATACCATGATGATCATCTGTCAAGAACACACATACCAATACTCTAAAGGAAAACCTGAGAAGCCATACCCTAATAATAAGAATAACAAAAATGATGAGAAAATATAGAGTCATAAAATACATCAGCATGTGAATCAAAAATCACCATGGAATCAAGCTATCACATCATTCTCATGCAATAAAAACATATTATATTATAGGCTATGCACCCCCACATGTGATCACAAGTCAAGAATGATATCAAGTAAGTAAACACATAAATTAATTACAACAACATGAGTAGAAAAGATCCCCAAAGATAAGGAAATTCCTATCTCAAATTCATCCTCATATACAGTTGGGATAAACCACCCTGTTTGGTTCAATACACCTCCTCATGACCTTATTATCATAATTGTAGACTAATCCATGCTCTACCTTCTTCAGGGGTTCCTTGAACCAAAAAAAAATTATTTTACTTCCAAAGGAATGAAAATATCACAAGCGATAACACATTGTCTCTCCTAGATAATTTCTCATAAATTATCCCTTTATAATCATATTTTGATAATTCTTCACAGAATGTCCTTTTATAATTATATTTTGATAATTCCACATAAATAATCCTTTAATAATTTTCTTTTCATATTTTAAAACAAATTATCCTTTTATAATTATATTTTGATAATTTTACATAAATTATACTTTTACAATTATATTGACAATTCAAATAACTTATCCCTTTATAAATATATTTTGATAATTCTCCATAGCTTATCATAATATAATTATATTTTCAAAATTTCTCATAAATTAATATTTTATAATTATATTTTGATAATTTCTCTTAAATTATCATTTTATAATTATACTTCAATTATTTATCTTAAATTATTCTTTTATATTCATACTTTGATAATTTCTCTTAAATTATCCATTTAATATTATCTTATAAAAATTTATCATACATTACCCTTTTTAATTATATTATTAAAATCTCTCAATTATCGTTTGATAATTTTAGTAATTATTATTTAACAATCTATCAATTATCGTTTGATAATTTTAATAATTATAATTTTATAATCTATCTATTATCATTTGATAATTTTAAATAATTATACTTTGATAAATTATATAATTATATTCTGATTATTATGACTTACAAATAATCATTTCACAATTCTATTATTATAATGTTTTTTCGCAAATTATCGTGTGATAATTTGATGTAATTTTCTAGTAATAATTTTCTAAGAATTATTTTTGATGAAACATGTCATTTTCCATTGATAATTCAAAACAATTTTCACATGACACTTTTATAAAACATATCTCAAAAAATCAATGATATTATCTGTTGATAATTTATTTTAAAATATCAATTTAAAATGAGAAAAATTTGATTGATGCATACCTTGTTTCCTTCAAAACAAAATAGGATGTAGGTTTTGATCGTTGATGCGAATCTAAAGACCCTAATGATGCATAAAAATTATAACGACCAATACTTTACATACATTGTCATTACTTCAGAATTTAACCACACTTATTACAACATATAACAAAACCAGGAAAGGACCGTATAGGTATAGAGTCTTTAGAAACTGGGAAACATAAACAACTGGTTCATAAAGCATCTACTTTGCCTCTCATTTATTTCATCATACTAGAGTCCATTTTTGGCATATTCTACTTAATAACCTTCTTCCTGACCTGGGGAAATAAAACATACAAACGGGTGAGCTCAAATGCTTAGTAAGGGTAAACAAAAGAAATATAAATCACATCATATACATAAGAACATAACTTTTGGAAATTTTAACCTGCAAAAGAAATCATAATTTCATAACATGGGATAAATCATAGTAGTGAAATGTAATCACAATAATCATAACTTAAAACATTAAACTTTGTGTAATACACACATAATCATAGATAATCATTTCTTGTTAGTCAAGACTCATTTCCAAGACTATCTTAGTTGACAAAGTCCATTTCTAAACCGAGTTCACTCCTCGTTTCAGTCCTGTTTCCCTGAACAGGTTTAACCTGCCATTCCAGCCATGTCTATCTCATGAGATATAAAATCTTTACCCAATGAATTTGAGGGAGATATAGGTCCCACCCATCTCATATTGATACCATTCTTATGTGTTCCACAAAATCAGAAACCATACATCATAGCATAACCCATGTAATAAAAATTGGAATCATAAACATCGTGACATCATAAAACAATTCATATAAGATAAAGGAATTCATAAAAATATAATTCCGTCACAAAATAATCAAATCAATGTAATAATTGGGATAGAAATAGAACCCTTTATTATATTAGTTGGAAAATAATTTTGATAAAACACTTGAACTCCATTCTTGAGGAAAATATCCTTTCTGCTTCAAAAAAACTATTCCGTTCATAACATGTCATAATATTCTAAACTAAAATAAGTTGATTAAAAATAAACTTTAAAACTTGTAAAGGAAGCTTCTTGGAAATAATTTTTTAAAAATCCATTCATGCCGTATAAGTTAAAAAAAACATTCTTCATACTTTTGTCGGAAAAGTCAAAAAGTACCTCGTACGAAAAATGACAAAATATTCCTTTGATATCCTTTACTAAAAACTCACCGAAGGGTAGAATTGGATTTAAACAATTGTAGGTGGATGGGAATAATATTAAATATTTAGGAAACATGGATGTGGATGGTAAAATACACCCCAGTAAATACTAATGTATAAATAAACTCGGATAAAAAATGACATTGTGATATTTCCCTAACCTTAGGTCCGATTTGCCTCGTAAGTGTCCGAACCTACTGTATAATGATTTAAATAATGTTATTTACTTATTCCAGAATCATATTTATTGTTATGATATCATATTTGGTCATATTCTTAGCTTCTTAGTAGTAATATTTCATTGCTACTTGTTATTCGGGTGTTTATAACTTTTTGTTCTTATGCTTGTTTTGTCGAATAAATTCTTACTATTCTCTTTAGGTTATAGATACATAATTTCCAGAATGGTATTAATGTACTATAAATCATATTTATTCATTCAATTCATTTATTTAATCATTATTCAATGAAGATCATGTAGAACGAATCACATCACATCGTGGAGACGGTATTCCGTACGTACGCACGAGCGATGATATAATTCCCATGATCGTGGAATTGTATTGGAGTGTATGTATACTATTTCAGAATCAATATCACTTTACAATATTCATATATAGTAATTATTTGCACCATTATACCCATTCATTTAATGTGGTGGGGGAAAATAGATTACACCACGGCGTGGAGACGGTATTCCGTACGTACGCACACGTGGTGATTTCATTTTCCAAAGGATGGATAGATGTTGAAATAGGGTTGTTTCATACTTAGAATTACATATCAGTATATGATTGATACTGATGTTATTACTTCATAATGAAACAACTAAATAATAAGATGTTGAAGAAGAAAGAATTTGGAAAGGATCGATAATGGATATTACCTCTTTTTGACGCGCCTCTTCTTAACCTCCTCTTAGGGCACTAGGGTTGGTCTTTGAAGAAGACCAGAATCTCTAGGATGATTCTAGGGAAGTGGGGAAGTTAAATAGGAAGGGTTTTTCCGAGCTTTAAGGCTCAAATTTGTGTGAGTAGGAGAGTGAGGAGGTTCCCTTTTATAAGGGAGGAGAAGGGAACCTTTGGAAATATAAGAAATATTAGTTTATATTAAATCCCAACCCCACTTAACAACTTCCAAAATGACTCATATCCGAATATTAGATGATATAGGGTTGTAATATCATCAAAAAATAAAATTTAGACATGTTAGGAATTTATTTTAAACATTACCCACTTGATTTATCCTTATTTATCAATTTAATTTTATTTGTGGTAATAATATTCTAAATTTTATATTATTATTAATAATTATATATGTCTGGTGAATTTTACATAATTTTATGCTTTATGAAATTGTAGACCATATAAAATTTTAATTTATAATTTTTAAATATTTTTGTGATTTTTAAACAATTTTATAATATGTTATTTTTATAAAATAACAATAGAGTCAATTTTGACAATATTCATTTATTTGAATTTAAATAAAATATATACAGAGGATATGTTAGAAATAAAAGCTTTAATAGATTAATAAAATGTCATATATATCTATAAAATTAGTGGATCACATTAAATAGTGCATATAATAATTATTTTAATATGTTGAAACCATTTATTTGATATTTTAATTAATAAAATAATTTCAACATCACTATTGTGTCACAATTAATGATAAATATTTAATCCCTAAAAATTCTAAATAAATTACTATGATGTAGATAATTGTATTAGATTTCTGGATACTATTCATGTTTGATGTTTAATTAAGGTTATCACCAATGTAAAATTATTATACTTATAAGATTTAAGAAAGTGACATGTTGTGACATTCTTTGGTTTTAATTATAAGTAAATTATTTTCATGGAAACAAGTATATTAAATGAATCTAATCCGACAATTAGGTGATATGGGTCGACTATTAGTCATCCAATAGGATTTTTTCTGGTTTTAGGGTAATTTTATAATCTTATATTTACCCTTAATTACCCGATTTACCTTTAACAATGGTAATAAAATTTACCGTAGTTACTATTCCTAATTCCCAAAAATAAAAAGTAGCCTATTAACATAATTTGGACCCACTGATTCTGAATATGGAATCCATTTTTCAAAATTCAAAACATATAAGTTGCAGTAATTAATTTAAAATAAATCCCGTTGTTAAGAAAACGGGTTTTAGAAGTTAAAACATTGCCAAAGATTGAAATGTTTTTACCTATGAATTCAATGTAAAATTAATGCTAATGACATACATTATATTAAATGGTAAAAATATATTCTATATATACTTTAAAACCATTAAATATTATAATTTAACCATATAAATTATCTCAATGAAAAAAGTTTTTTAATTAAAAATTAGCGTATTTTTACTATTCATCAAAATATGAAAGTAATCAGAAAAATATCAAAAATTTATCCAAAGTAAATTTTTATATCCTGATTCAAAATAAGAATTTTATTTTGTCAAATTGAACTTATAAATGTGTCAAATACTAGATTTAATTTTGGTGCGCCATCAAAAGGCGGCAAAACTGCATTTTTTTTATAAATACTTATTTTACCCAAAAAAATTATTTTGTTCTCTTACCATGTTCTAGAAAATGTTTAAGATGAATAATAATGTTGTAAAATTTAAAATTTAGTTAATACTATTCATAACATCTAGTTTATAATATTATAATAATATATCGTTGTTTAGTGGAACTCAGTATTGCGTACTACACACGCTATCGAGGAAGGTCGCGATTGCGTGCAGCGAATGATTCCTTTGATGATTTATATAACATAAAAACAAAATATTTCTCATAAAAGTCTCAGGTGTTACATTCTACCCCCCTTAAAATGAATTTCTGCCTCAAAATTCATCACTTTGTAACAAACAGATGAGGATACCTCTCTCTCATCATATCCTCAAGCTCTCATGTAGCTTCTTCTAATTGGTGGTTCCTCCATAAAACTTTCACCAAGAGAGTGGTCTTGTTTCGTAGGACTTTTTCACTACGATCCAGAATCTCTATCGGTTCTTCTTCATAAGAAAGATCTTGCTCCAGTGGTACAACTGCTGAGCTGAGTACATGTGAAGGATCAGGTATGTATTTTCTCAGGTGTGATACATAGAACACATCGTGAACTTGAGAGAGATTCGGTGGAAGCACCAATCGGTAAGCTACCTTCCCAACATGATCCAGTATTTCGAAAGGATCGATATATCTAGGGCTCAACTTCCCCTTCTTTCCAAATCTCATGACCCTCTTCCAGGGAGATATTTGTAAGAACACTTTATCACCCACTTCAAACTCTAGTTCTTTTCTTCAACTGTCAGCAGAACCTTTCTGTTGACATTGAGCTGCTCTTATGTGTTATTGAATAGATCAGACCTTTTCTACCATCTCATCAACAATATCAGGTCCTAGTAGCTTTCTTTCCCCAACTTCATCCCATCAAGTTGGAGTCCTGCATTTCTTTCTATAGAGAGCATCATAAGTAGCCATCTAAATACTGGAGTGAAAGCTATTATTATAAGAAAATTCCACCAAAGGTAGGTGTTGTTCCCAACCACCTTTGAAATACATAGAGCAAGCTCTCAACATATCTTCTAGAGTTTGAATTGTTCTCTCAGACTGACCGTCTATCTGAAGATGATAAGAAGTGCTGAAACTCAACTCTGTATCCAGAGTATGCTGAAGACTTCGCCAAAACATTGAGGTAAACCTCGGATCCTGATCAGATATAATAGAAATTGGTACTCCATGCAATCTTACAACTTCTTTCACATATATCATGGAAAGCTGATCTAGAGAGAAATCCTCTCTAATAGCAATGAAGTTTGCAGACATTGTAAGAAGAACAACTATGACCCAGATATCATTATTGCCTTTGGATATTTTAGGAAGTCCTGTGACAAAGTCCATAGTGATGTTTTCCCATTTCCATTCGGGTATGGGTAATGGTCATAACATCCCCTTAGACTTCTGTCTCTCAGCTTTAACATGTTGACAAACCAAGCATCGAGAGACATATTCAGCAACATCTCTTTTCAGGCTATCCCACCAGAAGTACTCTTTCAGGTCCCTATACATCTTCGTGCTTCCAGGATGAATAGAGAATGAAGAACTATGAGCCTCATCCAGTAGCTCTTTCTTTAATTCGGGGATGGGAGGAACACAAACCCGATTCCTAAACTTTATTATCCCATCACAATCAAGGTTGAATTCAGGAACATTTCTCACCTTCTTTTGTAACTCGACATCTTCTTTCTGTGCCTCTTTAATCTTCACATGTATAGATGGTTGAACATTCATTTGAGAAAGATACGATTTTCCCCTTTCATTATAATTCCAAGATCCATCCTTTGTAAATCCATAAATATTGGTTCTTTTGTGATACTCATCATTGATAAACTGGCATGGTCTTGTCGACTTAATGCATCTTCCACCTTGTTTGCTTTCCCAGGGTGGTAATGAATTGAGCAGTCATAATCCTTAATCAGCTCCAACCATCTTCTTTGGCGCATATTCAGCTCCTCTTGTGTGAAAATATACTTTAAACATTTATGATTAGTATAAATATCACACCATTCACCATAAAGGTAATGCCTCCAAATCATTAATGCAGAGATTACCGCAGAAAACACCAAATCTTGAGTTGGGTAATTTTGCTCATGTATTTTCAACTGTGATGAGGCATAAGCTATCACCATATCATTTTTCATAAGAAAACACCCCAAACCCTTCTTGGATGAATCATTGTGGATCACAAACCTTTCTCCACTACAGGGCAGCGTGAGCACAGGTGCACTAGATAACCTTCTTTTCATCTCTATGAAATTCTCTTCACATTCCTCCATCCAAACAAACTTAACTCCTTTCCTAGTCAAATTGGTGAGTGGATAATATAATCGTGAAAAATATTTCACAAAATGTCGATAATATCCATCCAAACCAATAAAACTTCGGATCTCAGTTACTTTTGTTAGTCTCGACCATCTTTTAATAAACTATGTTTTTGCTAGATCCACAGATATCCCCCCTTTTGAGATTATGTGACCCAAAAATGAAACTCTTTGAAGCCAAAATTCACACTTGGTAAATTTGGCATAATGCTTCCCCTTTCTCAGGGTCTTCAATATAATTATCAAGTGATCTTTATGTTCTTCCTTTCTCTTTGAATATACAAGAATATCATCTATAAAGACTACCACAAACTGATCAATATAGTCTCTAAAGACTGTATTCATCAGATCCATGAAGATAGCAGGGGCATTAGTAAGACCAAATGGCATCACTATAATTTCAGAGTGTCCATACCTTATACGGAAAGCCTTCTTTGGTATATCCTCCCTTTTGACCTTTAATTGGTGATACCCTGAACGATGATCAATCTTGGAAAAGTATTGACCTCCTCATAGTTTGTCAAATAAGTCATCAATGCGTGGGAGAGGATATTTTTTCTTGATAGTGATCTTGTTAAGTTATTGATAATCAATGCAGAGTCTCATTGATCCATCTTTCTTCTTCAAAAACAGAACAGGTGATCCCCAAGGTGACGCACTAGGGCGTATGAACCCCTTATCAAGATTCTCTTGGAGTTGTTTCTTCAATTCCTACAACTCAATTGGGGCAATTCTATAAGGTGTCTTTGAAATAGGCAAAGAACCTGGTACGAGTTCTATTGAAAACTCAACTTCACGATTTGGTGGGAGACCCGGTAATTCCTCCAGAAAGACATCATCAAACTCTTGTACAATGGGCATATTCTTAATCATGAGTTTCTCACCAACCATTTGAGATAAATAACCTTCATTTAGTGGAATCAAAACCCATAAAATGGAAGAAATTTCCACTGGAAGGTTATGTTCATCCTTTCATCGATAGACGATCATAGATTGATCTGGAATATGAAATGCGACTTCCCTTCTTTGGTAATTGAGATGACATCCATGTAGGGAAAGCCAATCCATGCCAAGAATCACATCAAATTCCACTATATAAATGATCACAAGATTTTCAGGAAGCACTTTCCCACAAACTTCTATCGGAGAAGAATTATAAACTTTGATGCGACTGTTGTTCCATTAGGGGTTGTCACAGCTAACTCAACAGCTAACTGTTGAGGTAATACGGTGATATCCTTAGAAAATTATTCATAAATAAAGGAGTGGGTGGATCTAGAATCAAATAAAATATTTTCTACTTTAGAGTGGATGGTAAGTGTACCTTTTAACACATCGTTATCGTACTCCACATCACTGATAGAAATTGCATGTGACTTTACTTTGTCTTTAGCCTTAAGAGTTTGTTGATGTCGACCATCATCATCAACCCTTGGATTTGGGCATTAATTGGCATAATTACCCATCTCCTTGCACTTGAAACATTGAAGTGTAGTAGGTTCATTCTATGTGTCCCTTCCTTTGTTTGCATCATTAGACATCTTCTTCCCATCATTGCGGCATTCAAATGCCAGATGACCTTCCTTTCCACATTTGAATCATTTACTTGTCCATTTAAAACAACTCCCTCCATGTTTCTTTCCACACTTTGAGCTTAAGGGAAATCTCATCTTCTTTTTACTGTGCTCTTTATATTTTCCTTTGAATTCCATTTTCCTCTTCTTATCAAACCCATATGACTGATGGGTTACTCCAATCTCCATCTCAACTTTGAGAGAACATCGAACGATTTCCTCGTATCTATTAAAGTCCCTTATGGCTAACTCCCTTCGAAGACTTGGTTTTAAGCCACTAAAGAATCGATCGATCTTACTCTCAGGTTGGATAATAATACCAGAAGTGTACCTTGTAAGTATTGTAAAATTTTCTTCATAAGTACCAACAGATTCATCATCCTTTTGCTTCAGTTCAAGAAACTCTTTCTCCATCTTTGTTCGGAGAATACGAGGGAAGTACTTATTGAAAAATAAGTTCTTGAACTCTTCCCATTCCATGGACTGAATTTCATCCCTTTGCCTCGTATTCTTAATAAGATTACACCATTGATCAGCATCTCCTTCCAAACGATACACTGCTAGGATGAATTTATCATGTTCAGAACATTGAAGAAATGAAAATATCTTTTCAGTAGTACTAATCCATTGTTCAGCAACTAATGGATCAGTAGTCCCACTAAAAAAAGGTGGACGCTGCCTCATGAAGGATTCAACAGAATGTTGCTCCTTCCTTTGCTCGTTTGGAAGTCTTGTATGATTCATATCTTGAGAAAGTTGTGTGAGCATGGCTACAAGATTTTTCATTCCAGCTCCCATAACGTTTGTTTTCTCAGGGGGACAATCATTGCATTGCCCGTTGCATTCCGCATTAACACGGTTCCTTCGGGTTCAAGCCATTGACTAAAACCAAGAAGAATAGTATGAGAAACACTAATTATAATAGGAAAACCACATAATCAAAAATAAAATTTCAAACTTAAGGTCTTATCATAGGTTGTTCATGGCCATTTCTAAAACACTAAGATTGTGTTCTATGCTTAGACTTATCCTTAGGATTCTTACTAAGGCTTTCACATCCTAGTTTCCAAAGGTTGACTATACCCTCCCTATGATACCAACTTTAAAGACCCATACTTTACACACATTGTCATTACTTCAGAATTTAAGCACACTTATTACATCATATAACAAAACCAGGAAAGGACCGTATAGGTATAGAGTCTTTAGAAACTGGGAAACATAAACAACTGGTTCATAAAGCATCTACTTTTCCTCCCATTTATTTCATAATATCTAGAGTCCCTTTTTGGCATACCCTACTTAATAACCTTCTTCCTGACCTAGGGAAATAAAACATACAAAAGGGTGAGATCAAATGCTCAGTAAGGGTAAACAAAAGAAATATCAATCACATCATATACATAAGAACATAACTTTTGGAAATCTTAACATGAAAAAGAAATCATAATTTCCTAACATGGGATAAATCATAGTAGTGAAATGTAATCCCAATAATCATAACTTAAAACATGAAACTTTTTGGCATAAACACATAATCATAGAGAATCATTTCTTGTTAGTCAAGACTCATTTCCAAGACTATCTTAGTGCACAAAGTCCATTTCTGAACTGAGTTCACTCCTCGTTTCAGTCCGGTTTCACTGAACCGGTTTAACCTGCCGTTCCAGCCATGTCTATGTCATGAGATATAAAATCTTTACCCAATGAATTGGAGGGAGATATAGGTCCCACCCATCTCATAATGATACCATTGTTATGTGTGACACAAAATCTGAAACCATACATCATAGCATAACCCATGTAATATAAATGGGAATCCTAAACATCGTGACATCATGAAACAATTCATATAAGATAAAGGAATTCATAAAAATATAACTCCATCACAAAATAATCAAATCAATGTAATAATAGGGATAGAAACAGAACCCTTTGTTATCTTAGATGGAAAATAATTTTGATAAAACACTTGAACTCCATTCTTGAGGAAAATATCCTTTCTACTTCAAAAACACTTTTCCTTTCTTAACATGTCGTACAATTATAAACTAAAAGAAGTTGATTAAAAATAACCTTGAAAACTTTTAAAGTATTCTTCTTGGAAATAATGTTTTAAAAATCCATTCATGCTGTAAAGGTTAAAAAAATAATTCTTCATACTTTTGTCAGAAATGTCAAAAAGTACCTCGTACGAAAAACGACAAAAGATTCCTTTCATATCCTTTACTAAAAACTCACCGAATGGTAAAATTGGATTTAAAAAATTGTAGGTGGATGGAAATAATATTAAATATTTAGGAAACATGGATTTGGTTTATAAAATACACCCTAGTAAATACTAAAATATAAACAATCTCGGAAAAAAAATGAGATTGTGATATTTCCCTTACCTTAAATCCGATTTGCCTCGTAAGTGTCCGAACATCCTATATAACGATTTAAATAATGTTATTGACTTATTACAGAATCATAATTATTGTTATGATATCATATATGGTCTTATACTTAGCTTCTTAGTAGTAATATTTCATTGCTACTTGTTATTCGGGTGTTTATAACTTTTTGTTCTTATGCGTGTTTTGTCGAATAAATTCTTATTATTATCTTTAGGTTATAGATACATCATTTCCAGAATGGTATTAATGTACTATATATCATATTTATTCATTCAATTCATTTATATAATCATTATGCAATGAATATCTTGTAGAACGAATCACATCACATCATGGAGACGATATTCCCTACGTACGCACGAGCGATGATATCATTCCCATGATCGTGGAATTGTATTGGATTGTATTTATACTATTTAAGAATCAATATCACTTTACAATAATCATATATATTAATTATTTACACCATTATACCCATCCAAGTAAGGTGGTGGGGGAAAATAGATTACACCACGGCGTGGAGATGGTATTCCGTACGTACGCACGCACGGTGATTTTGTTTTCCATAGGATGGATAGATGTTGAAATAGGGTTGTTTCATACTTATAATAACATATAAGTATATGAGTGATAATGATGTTATTACTTCATAATGAAACAACTAAATAAAAATATTTTGAAGAAGAAAGAATTTGGAAAGGATCAGTAATGGATATTACCTCTTTTTGACGCGCCTCTTCTTAACCTCCTCTTAGGGCACTAGGGCTGTTCTTTGAAGAAGACCAAAACCTCTATGATGATTCTAGAAAAGTGGGAAAGTGAAATTGGCAGGGTTTGGCTGAGATTGAAGGCTCAAATTGGTGTGAGGAGGAGAGTGAGGAGGTTCCCTTTTATAAGGGAGGAGAGGGACACCTTTGGAAATATAAGAAATATTAGTTTATATTAAATCCCAACCCCACTTAAAAACGCCCAAAATGAATCATATCTGAAGCTTAGATGAGATAGGGTTGTAATCGCATCAAAAAATAAAATTTAGACATGTTAGGAATTTATTTTAAACATTACAAACTTGATTTATCCTTATTTATCAATTTAATTTTATTTGTGGTAATAATATTCTAAATTATAAATTATTATTAATAATTACATATGTGTTGTTAATTTTCCATAAATTGACACTTTATGACATTTTCGACCATATGAATTTTAATTTATAATTTTTATATATTTTTGTGATTTTTAAACAATTTTATAATATGTTATTTTAATAAAATAACAATAGTGTCAATTTTGACACTATTTATTTATTTGAATTTAAATAAAATATATACAGAGAATATGTTCGAAATAAAAGCATTAATAGATTAATAAAATTTCATATGTATCTATAAAAGTAGTGGAGCACATTAAATAGTGCATATAATAATTAGTTTAATATTTTAAAACCATTTATTTGATATTTTAATTAATAAAATAATTTCAACATCACTATTGTGTCATAATTAATGATAAATATTTAATCCCTAAAAATTCTAAATAAATTCCTATGATTTAGATATTTTTATTTGAGTTCTGGAGACTATTAATGTTCGATGTTTCATTACGTTTATCACCAAATTAAAATTATTATACTTATAAGATTTAAGAAAGTTACATGTTGTCACATTCTTTGGTTTTAATAATAATTAAATTATTTTAATAGAAAAAAGTCTATTAAATTAATCTAATCCGACCCTTAGGTGATATGGGTCGACTTTTAGTCATCCAATAGGATTTTGGCAGGTGTTAGTGTAATTTTATAATCTTATATTTACCTTTAATTCACCGATTTACCTTTAACTATGGTAAATAAAATTTACCGTAGTTACGATTCATAATGCCCAAAAATAAAAAGTAGCCTATTAACATAATTTGGACCCACTGATTCTGAATATGGAATCAATTTTTTCAAAATTCAAAACTTATAAGTTGTAGTAATTAATTTAAAATAAATCCCGTTGTTAAGAAAACGGGTTTTAGAAGTTAAAACATTGCCAAAGATTGAAATGTTTTTACCTATGAATTCAATGTGAAATTAATTATAATGACATAATTTATATTAAATGGTAAAAATATATTCTCTCTATACTTTAAAACCATTAAATATTATAATTTAACCATATAAATTATCTCAATGAAAAAAGTTGTTTTTAATTAAAAATTAGCGTATTTTTACTATTCATCAAAATATGAAAGTTATCAGAAAAATAGCAAAAATTTATCCAAAGTAAAATTTTATATCCTTATTCAAAAGAAGAATTTTATTTTGTCAAATTGAACTTTAATTGTGTCAAAAACTAGATTTAATGTGGGTGCTCCATCAAAAGGCGGCAAAACTGCATTTTTTTGATAAATACTTATTTTACCCAAAAAAATTATTTTGTTCTCTTACCATGTTCTAGAAAATGTGTAAGATGAATAATAATGTTGTAAAATTTAAAATTCAGTTAATACTATTCATAATGGCTAGTTTATAATATTATAATAATATATCGTTGTTTATTGGAACTCGGTATTGCGTACTACACACGCTATCGAGGAAAGTCGTGATTGCGTGCAGTGAAAGATTCCTTTGATGATTTATATAACATAAAGACAAAATATTTCTCATAAATGTCTCAGGTGTTACAAAAATGATCAATAACAAATAAGATGTTTAATTTAGATGATTTAGAGAATAATAAATAAGAATTAATTAATTAATTAACTAAATCAAACATGATGTGGGGAGCACAACTCATGGCATGGAGGATAAATGGTCACACCCCATCGGACAATGTCCCAATACGATTGTCAAATCCCTAATTACCATGTGAAAGGGGGTTCTATATTAGTCCATACTTGATATATCCTCCTAGAATGAATATAAAGGGTTCGAATATATAATACTCCCAAAAAATGAACCAATAAAAAACCTAATTTAATCCTCTGATTCAATTCACATCTCTACCAAATTTTGATTATAGAGTCTTTAATTTCATCTCCACAATGAATTTCTATTTTTCAAATGTCAAAATGGTTTTAAAAACAATCTTTTAATTTCATACAACCATAAATATGGTGGAACTCGTGAAATGGGGGAGATGAATGAACTGTAATAATTTATTAATTTATTAAATAAATCAATTTTTTAACTTAACTATCAAAAATATAAATTTAATTGGTGACTTGACCAATATGCATGTTGCATATAAAACTTATACACTATGTATGGTAAAAACCCTGTATCATACCCAAAGGTGATATGGAGTTTATCATACGACACACTGTTTAAGAAATATTAATAATTTATTGACTAAGAAAAGTAGTAAATAATAAATTAAATATAAAACAGGTTATTATCTAGAGAGATTCATCTAAACGATCGATGCTTACAAATGTTATACCCTACCTAGGGTAAACACCACATCCTAGATCTAACAACGGTCTCATATTTCTCATACAAAGAACTTTTTAAGATATATTATATTATTTTCGAAAAATAATATAATAAATTTAATTAGATAAATCATATTATTGAGTGATACATCCAAATATCCAAAAAATTACAAATTTTATACTCCTCATAGGGTAAACACCTCATTCAGGACCCAACAGTGGTCTCATAGTTTTCTTAAGATGCACCATTTTGGAGTTATTCAATTATTTTGAATAAATTATGCATGCTTAATATAATATATTTAATATATTTAATAATTTTATTTTTTACTCACTAATTCTTTATGGGTCTCTGAATATTACTCCAACTTATCGTACAACTCAAAAAATTTAGGATTGAATATTCAAAAGTGTTAACTAGGATTTTACCGTTATGAAATCCATTAACAAATTTATTCAGTCATTTTCAAAAATAAATAATTTTTTCCAACAGTAAATAAATACTGGTATTTTATAGAAAATTGTGTTTTATTATCTTTGTAAAAATTAGGAAATTATGAATAAATAAATCATTAAAAATAAAAAGGTTTTTATCAAGAGAAAATCATCCATGCATGTGATTCTTATAAATTTTTACCCAGTTAAGCATAAACACTACATCCCTAGCCCAACTGTGCTTTCAGATTTTTCAAAAGAAAAACCATCTGGGAGATATTAAATTATTTTCAAAAAATAATATAATAAATATTATTTGATAAATCATTTTCATGAGCATTTCATCCCAACATTCATTGATTAGAAATGATTTAATCTTATTAGGGTAAACACTACATTCTGGATATTAGAGTGGTATTATATTTTTCATTCGATGCACCATTTAAGGTTATCCAATTATTTTGAATAAATTGAGAGTGATTAATATAATAAATTTAATAATTTTATTCAATCTTATATAAGGATTTATGGGTCATGGAATTTGACACCAATATAGTGTATGACTCCAAAAATATTCGATTGAATATTCAAAAGTGTTAACTATGCTTTTACCCTTTTTCAATCCTTTAACAAATTTATTCACATCTACCTCTAGATCCAATAACTAGGGAAATTTCTAAGATAATCTATATTAGATCATCAACAAGATATAAAGAATGATAACCAATTTTGATATCTCACTTTAATTAACAAGAATCAAAAATAAAATTTCGTGTTTAGAATAAGAATTATTGGATCTCACGTCATTATATTTTATGAAATAATAGAATGTTATATTATAGAAACTATAGATTTTAATAGATAGAATATAAGAGAATTCACTTATGTGATTGATTGATCAAATTTACTTACCTAAAAATCACATACATCATAGAGAACAACTATATTAATCATTAAATATATTGTTTTCATTATCTTACATGGATCTTAATGTATGGGAATATTTTAATACATGGTATAATTTATGTATATAATTTTTATATATGTGCTTAATTCCCATATTTCGACTAAACCTATTAAGTAGATATTTTCTATGCGGTAAATACTCTTATTTGATCTAGTAGTTTCATAATTCTAACATCAACCATAATTAAGTCACCACCACACATTATAAAACTACTCATAATAATTATAAATGTACCTCATTAACATCCATTGATCCTCATCAATGATTGACAACAAAATCAAAACAAATACCAACTCAAAAACGTACTCTAATACCCCCATTAAGAATTTTTTGAAAATTTAAAATAAATATTTTGAAATAATTCAACACTATCAACCTTAGTAGAAACAAAAAATAAAATCCATTTCTATTGGAGAAAAATATTTCAGAACACTAATAGATTCGGTAATTTGTTTTGAGAATTCCAACCCTAAAAAAAATATAATTTGCTATCCAAAGTGAAATAGATGACATTCTATACAAATTACTTCTCATATTTTTCATAATTATCCATCATATAATAATTAATGAAACATCAAATACACAATTCCAATAATCACACTCAGTGATTGTATAAATAATTTCCTAATGAAAATTATTTGTGGCATTATATCATCTCCCCATTTTTCATACCATTCCAAAACATTTTGGGGGACTAAACCAAAAAATCTCAAGTTGAATGAGAAGGACTAACATGATGGTTCTACCTATGTTCACCAAAATTATCCTTGGGAATATATCTTGTGAATATATGTTCAATTTGATATTTTTTTAGAAATATACTCCTGTTTAATATCATAATTAGCCAAATTTCCTTTAATGAAATTGTACAGAATATCTATATGCTAGGATATAGAACGTTTCACTAGATTATTTATAAAATTTATATCTCTTTTATAGTCACAAAGTTTCTACAATGTCCCTTATATTTTAACCTTCATATTATCCAGATGAACAATTCTCCCACTAACTTGTTTACTTAGATGAGTGGTTTCCATATATTTAGACTTAGTTGTACACAATGTGACATAAATGTTTTTCTTGTTGTCCAATATCACATGACCATCACTGATAAAGAATGTGTGACCTAAAGTTGATTGTATACCTATATAATCACTAGACTAATATTCATAATTGTATGCAAGAAATCTAAAATCTAAACTTCATTTTTATAAAAACCCATAATTCACTCTAAATTTTGTATATCTGAAAACCCCATTGATTCCAGAAGATGTGATTCTCTCAGATCATTCTAAAATCCTACACAAAGTAACAACATAATGAATTTCAAGTGTTGATTATATCAATTAAAAAAAATTTCTGTTGATACTTATGAATTATTTTTTATGATCATTTTTTCCATCTTCATCTTTAGTTATATATATTCCTATAGATATAAGAGTCTAAAATTACTCAGATTCATGGATGAATTTTTTTTCAGAAGCTCATTGGAATACATAACTTATGATAGAAATATATATCATGATTTTTTTTTCAATTTTCCAACCCTATAAATAACTATAATTCTCAAATTATTTTATTCTCAAATAACTCTTTCACTTCCTAAAAAAACCTCAAATAGATAATCATTTTCACTAGAATATATTATAACATCATCCTGCACAATATAAATCAAAGTACAAGGGAATAATATTTTTTGTAATTTTTTTATCAACTCTTATTTTTGTGAACCTCATTTGGAATAGCCAGCCATAAATATTTCAGTACTAGTATCTTTGATCCTGTTGTGACCTATAAAATTACTTCTTGGGTTTACACAACAAGTGGACATTATTATCAAAGATAAAGCCATCAGGTTGCTCAATAAATAACCCTTCTTTATGTTCACCTGTGGTAAATGACAATTTTATATCATTTTTAAAGAAATAATACTTCTTATGTAAAATGACTAATAATATCATTCTGATTTTTTCAAGTTAAGAATCAGGTGAATAGTTTTATTTAATGTCTATGTATTCATTTTGGGAATGTCATTTTCATACCAACTAGAACTTGTTCCCTATAACCTAACCTTTACCATTAATATTTTATAGGATAATATTTATTTCCAATAATATTTTCAACTTTAAAATTCTTAGTTAACCGATGAACCTACATTATTCCAATTTTTTAAATCTCATCTTCATCATTGGTATGTTCTGAGTCTATATCAACATTATCCAGTTAAATCTATTATACTTTTTCAACCTACTATACTGAAGTATTCTATAGAGATTTACTCGGATTTTTGAAAATACTTCAAAAAAATGGACATGTTTGACATTATTATTCAGAAAATAGAACTTCACATATTTCTATAATCTTGTGTATCCTTTTTTTCTAGTAATAATACACTCTATAATTTGATATGTAACCCATAAATATCCCTTTATAAAACTTTTCTTTATATTTTCCAATCTTATTGCATTTAATTTTAATATAGGAAAAAAATTCAAATACATTAAAATATTTGATTATATACTATGATGAACTAATTTTTTATTCCATATTTATAATGATAATTTTCTAATTAATCACATGTACATTCTATTCTATTATGTAATCTCAATTTCTTGATTAGTAGTCCGAACTCTTGCTTAATATATATTTTATATATTTTAAACAACTAAACTACCTCGAACATGATATTGATGATACTAAAATTTTTATTCTATTATAATCATAAAAAAAATAAAACAAAGTTCACATTTTTTAATGTTTTTCTCAAGGGACCATATAACTCACTGTGGACAAGGTCCAGTGGTCTTGTGGTCAGAATTTATACATTCTTGTGATATTTTTGTGTCAAATTCAATTTTTAACATGTCTCAAAAACACTAATTAGATCTATTTTCATCCATTTAATATCCCTTGTATCATCTTGATTTATAAAGTTGTAACAAATATATTTTCCCTGATGACCAAGACATATATTCCATAGAATACTATCATCTTTATCACTCATGTAGAATTTATAGGTGAGATCAATAATGATAAATAATATTCCATTTTTTATTTTTTCCCTTTGAAATGATCCTTATTTACATTAAAATTCTAATGATTCCCAAATATTTCTAGAAAAAAAAATCTATACCATCATCAAAATGTGGTCTAACACTCAAAAAAATATGCATCAACCCCTCCACATATAATACATCATTAGATTTCATATTATAAGTCACATATCTAGCCAATACAACTCTCTTGATTTTTAATTAATAATAATTTACAATGTTACTGCTAACTCTTCATGTTTCTGTATATTATTCAATAAAATTGTATTACAGTTCATGTTTGTAGAGAACCCACTATCAAGAATCAAATATTTTTTTATTTCTTTAGATGCATGCTATTACTAATAGACATTTTCATTATTGATATTTTTAATTCCTTTACCTTTGTTAGTATCTGATATCTCCCTTGGAATTCATTTTGTGTTTTTTAAACAATGGTCCTTTAACTCACACTTACCACAAATATCTTTAAAACAATCAAATAAGTTTTTATTTGTGTCACTAAAATCATTTTTTTCACAGTTTGACCTTTTTAATAATCATATCTTTCATCTTTTTAAAAAATCCCCTAGAATTCTTATCTTTTTTCCAGTAGTGACTAATTATACATGTATGTGTAGATCTTGTCATTAAATATAAAACAAAACAAAAAATAGATATAGATCCTATATCTTCTTGGATAATAATGTTTATTAATTTATTTCTTGTCTAAATATTTTATTTAATTATACATATTGGTTTTTTTAAATGATTATACATGGATGTTATTATTACTATTTCACATTTCATACCTAATAGATTTATTATAGTGTTTTACTCATTTTTCATATTCCAATAATTAACATAAATACTTTTCAATCATGAACGTTTAGTAAAAATCAAGATTATAAGAAGTTTTATCAGGAATAAATCTCTTTTTATTACATGTACCATAAATATTAGAAGCATTAGAGGATTAAACATTAACTTAAATATAATTTATAAATATTTCATTTATTTTATTCTGTTATTTCTTAATTGAATCATATTTTTATTATATCTTTGAAAATCCACTTATTTCAAATAAAAAAATCCATTGTTCAATATCTGTAACAATATTTTCGTATTAAATATAATTCACCATGAGTATCGTGTTTTTAAAAATGAGGGCATATTATTTTTAACAATGTCAAATATTTATTCAGTCAAATTCGTGTTCAATTTGGTTAAAAAATTTCTTTTCATTCTTAGTCATGGTATTTTTTAAATACATGCTATAAAATCAACATTCAAAATTTGTTCTGTCTCAATTGGTTCAAAATCATCATATCCACCAGTGAAAGTACTGAATATATTTTCAACATGAGATAATAAATTAGAAAATTTTCATTTATTGAAATGGTATGTGCTTTACTACAAGGCCGAAGGGATTATAGTTTATAAAATAAAACATAAAATTTTCAATATCTTCTTTACAAATGTAATCAGATGAAAAATAATACCAATATAAAATATATTATTAGATTTAGAAAATCTTATAAAAAATATAAACATTATTTATTTCATACAGAACAAAATAATGAAACTTGTAAAAAAAGAAAAAATATAATGTTATTAAATAAAACACAATAAATCTTTATAATAATGATCCATAGTTTAACCTTAATTTTTAAGGAATTCAATTCCCCTGGATTTAGGTATCCAGAGTTTGAAAAAAACTATAATGGTATTTCTTCATTAAACAATAAATCATTTAATACTATGGTTGACCTTATTAGTATTTTCTCATCCTCGGTAACCCTTGATTAGATGACCAATAATCTATGTATTCTTAGAGAATAGAATCCCTTGATCACACTAGATCAAATAAATAACAATTATTAAATAAAAACTTCTTAAAAATTTTTGAAAGGATTCCTCCAAATGACACCATAAGTAAAATTCACTCTAAATGTTATAATGGAGTATACACGAGTAACATGATGTTTCAAAAGCTTTAAAAAACATGATATTTACGATGATGAAAAATATCCCAAACTTGAATATGGATACTATTTAATAAAATAATCCCAAAAATCATATTCTTTATTTCTTGGAGTTGGATTCAATGAAATCATACAATCTTCTTATTCACAGGATATATTCACCAAAACATCTATATTTCATAGTTATTGTGATATAAAGTGATATAATGTTTCTAGATTCTATATTGTAGAATACAAAATGTATTCTAGTGGTAATTAATGAAATTATTCAGTTGGGTGGTTTTAAAAGTTTTAGTCTAGTAGACCTGTCGGTCTCCATTTGATGAAGTTTTTATAGTATATTGGGTACAACATCGTCCATTAGACATAATTATACTTTATTAGTAAGAATTTATAAACCTTCATATTATGATCCTTGAAATATTTTATAAAATTTTTATAGTACACGTTTATCCAATAAAAAAACTATATAAAATAAAAGTAATATTCTCTATATAGTAAAATAGATAACTTTCCTAAAAAAAATAAAAAGTGCATGGGAAGTATAAATGCTAGAAAAGAATAAACTTTTGAGGAAGTGGATTATGATTTTCAAAAGCATGGTAAGAAAGTGTTGAAAGAAAACATTAATCTCAACAATCTTGCCCTAAAAAAACAAAACAAAAAATTTTAATAGAAAAATAATAGGTAAAGCCAAAGAAAAATATTGAACCCTATATTAGTTTATCATGGACATCCTTCATTTCAGTACTTTATGAGAGTATTTAAAAAGTTTCTTTCAAACCATTATATTCTTTCTTACCAAAAGTTTATACCCTTTATCTTAAAAGATTGAAATCTTTGTCACCTTTTTTATATTAAAAATGATTTATAGGATGTAAAAAGTGTTCTTAAATAGTCAGAAAAAAAATCTATAGGAAACAAATTATGTAAACAATATACAAACAAAACATTAAGGAATATATTCAACCATATGTATAAGAGATAAATTCACCCAAATAAATTGGTTAAAAATGATCCAAAAAATATATTTAGTGACATCCATCCCAAAATAAATTTGAAATTTTAGAAATTCATTATTAAAAATAATTCAAGTGTTTAAAAAGTAACAATATTTATTAGAATGCTTTTTTGATGATCATTTTAATCTCATTAACAATATCCTGTTACTTTTTCATATTCATTAACAACAATATTCATTCTCGCAAATTATTCTTCTAGAAATACAATATTCTTCTTATCACTTTTATTATTTTATGATTCATCAAATATAGATTTTACCTTTGAAACATGTTCTTCAAAAGCATCTACTTTCATATCTGGTTTGGAAAATTCATTATCATATTTCATTATGAACGATTTGAGATTATCAACAACTCATGAAATCTCACAAACATCATAATTTATATAGATGAAATTAATTGAAAATAACATTATAGAACTAACGATTTCATCCTCCTATTCATCATATTATTTGATATCACCTTCAATGTGTTTTATATATTTGAAAATACATTTATATTTTATTGATGTTTTTTTGAGAATTCTTAATTTTTTGAAACTTTTTTTATATGACTTATGTAGAAAATATTTTATCAAATGAAACATAAAATTTTGATATAAAAATTAAATCAAAAATTTTCATAAATGTTTTAGTGACTATAGAACAAATGATAATTATAGATGAAGAAAAATTTATAAAAAAACACAAATAATATAACTATCATGAAAATAATTTATAAAAATTAATTCAATTTTGTTTTTTAATATGAAATTATTGGTTTCCTAAAAAGATAGGACAATGAAAAATTATTTTTGATAATATTTTCATCGGGATCCATTTTATGAATAATTAAACAGTTTCACATAAAAAATACTTATTAATTTCAAGAAAACCATTGGCCAGAACAATTGTAACTAAACATTATTGATTTGTATAAGAAATCTATTTCTAGACATATTTTTAAGAATAGTTTGTCTAATATTTTTTAAGATTTTTTTTTTAGAAAATGTTTAATGAATGTTTTTCATGAAATTATTTATGGAAATATTTTTTTTAAATTTATCAAATAAACATTGTTAGGAATATTTTTATGGAAAATGTTTCTTGATTTTTTTAAAAAAATTTATTTCAGGAAAATTTACTAATAAAAGTTTTTCTTGAAAAATTTTATCGAATTTTGTTTTCAAATTTTTTATATAATCATTTTCTTGAAATTTTTTGAGGAAAATATGTCTTAAAATTGATTAATGAAACATTGTTTGGAAAATATTTAAGGAAAGGATGACTTAAAAAATTTAAAGAATGTTTATCTTGATAATTTATAAATAAATTATGTCTTGAAAATTGTTACGCAAAGTTTTTTCAAAAAAATTTATTTAAATATTTTCCAAATAATTTGTAAGTAAAAAGATTTATAAATTTTTTAAAATATAGAAAAAATGATCTCCACCCATTTCAATTATTTTTTTAATATAAAGTGATAAAAGTATTGTATGTAGATAAATTTTTATTTTTATATTGACTATTCCATTCATATGTTTAATATATTGAAATCTATAATAATTTCATGGTTTTTTGAAAATATATATAAGCTGTTCTCGCATTATGATGAATTATAAAATGAAATCTCCATTTTTAATGAGATCCCAAAGGAAATGGTGTTATATGTCTATATTCTTCACTCATGAGTGTTTTATGGCTTTTGAATAAGAGTTACGATACTTGTTTTCTCACCTATAATTAGAGTTTTACTAATTTTGTTTTGAATTCTGTGAGTGTGTATTTCATTCACAACACATGATCCCAACTACATATCGTTACTACAGATTCAACATAAGTAGTTCAAATTTCTTCCATGTGTTTCTTCTTACACAACCATGAATCTAAATCTTATTCTAAAAAATGAAAACATTCAGATGTAATTTTTATATCCCTTTTATATCCTCTAGGTCAGCATCTGAAAAACAATTTAATTCAAAATCATTTCAAAATGAATAAAATAATACAAGATCTATAGTTCCCTTAAGGTACTGAAAAATGTGATTTATAACATTAGGATGGGATGCTTTTGGATTAGCTGTAAATCTCAAAAAAATAAATAATGAAACAATAATATATGGTCAACTAGTTCTAAAATATAGCCCAAATGGCCCGAAGGCCTTCTTTTTAATTGATTTTTGATAACCCTCTATAAATGGATGAGGGGGAACCCTTACAATGACCATGGGATTATAGATTACATGACACATAGGTCTAAGGAAATAAAATTACTATACTTGGAACATCTCCTCCCCATCATTTTTTCATCATCATATCAGCTCTCCACCTTTGCATGGCCTGTTCGGCTAGGATTTATGGGAAAGAATAGGCTGGTCCTGATGGAAATATCAGACCATCTCTTTTAGAAAAATCCTCTTAAATTCTTCTCTAGTGAATGTGCTTGATCTGAATCCCCATCTGGAGTCTGCTCCTTGTTGAGTCTGTTTGATCATTTAAGCATAGTTTCTGGTGGTCCGAAGTCCTTGAGGTGGCCCAAAGGCCTTGAGGTGGCCCAAAGGCCTTGAGGTGGCTCGAAAGTCATACTGAACCAGATGCATTGGGTGGCCCTAAAGAATTAAAGGACCCTATGCCCAAACTGATGGCCCAAAAGCCCAAATGGATGAACAGTTCCAGCTTCTATAGTACCGAATAGTGTCTGCTACAGATCCTGCTATAGTGTCTACTATAGTACTAGAAATATGTCTCCACCCAATTTTGAACTCGGGTATCTTGGATGCACTTTTCGAGTCCTCACGTACTGGGATGAGGATATTTTTTCTAGTTCTAAGAGGTATTAAACTAATAATCATTCCTCTAAAAGCATTTGATCTACTAGTTTCCCATATTCATCATGATCTAACGATTTGGAAGATATGATAAGAGTAACGATACTCTTAAAAATTACATACCAAATCCATTTATGTAAAAAAAATTATATTTGGTTAAGATACAAATGTGCCTTCTAGTTTTTGATAAATTTGATAACAAAGGCAAAACACTAGTTCCCTATTTATTCCCATTTCAAACTATGATTTCAGAATATTTGTAATTAAATCATTGAGTGTTTTTAATTTAATCCAAATATGATGTCAACAACATAAATTTTAGATATGAAGTTTTCTTTGAAAATATTTTTAATAAAAAGTGTCGGACCCACATCTCCCATAACAATGCTTTTTTGTAACAAAAATATAGTTAATATATTTGACCATTATCTTGGAGAGTTTTTAAGTCAATTGAGTGTTTTAGTATGTTTAAAAACATTATATACAGATTTTTTATTTTTAAAAACATGTGGTTTTTAACATAAATATCCTCGTGAACATATCCACAAAGAAAGGAAAATGTTACATCCATTTGAAAATGTGAAAATATCATAAATTATATATAGGATATATATATATATATGAATTTAATCATCTTTAAACACTATAGTGAATGTTTTTTTCATAATAAATACCTTTTTTGAGTATAAATCTTCAAAAAAATATAAATTAATTTATTAATCCTACTTTATTTTTATAACAATTATATTAGAAAACTCATTTTACTCCAATTATAGGAGAATATTTAGGATGTTCATCCAAAGATGAAAATTGATTCCTTTCAAATTCATTGAGTTAATTATGTATTTATTTTATCCAATCTTCATCACATAAAGAATCATTGAGATTCTTAAGTACAAAATTTGTTGAAAATGAAAAAATTTCACATGTACTTCTTAGTGATCCTCTTGTTTTGAATGGTGGATCGACATCATCTATTATGGTAGTAGTTCGGTGATTCCTTAAGGTTATCTAATTCATTGGATTTATGAAACACTATTGGTCAAAAATAGGTTAAATTTATTCTTGGTATATAACGTCAAAAAATAAATCTTCGGTTATTAATCATGAGAAGATTATTCCAACATTTAAAAAAAATAGTTTTAAAAATAATATGATGATTCAGTTTTGGGTTTCTTGAAAAAAAGGACCAGTTTCAAAAAAATTTACATTTACTATTTCCTCAATAGTACATGTTATTTTATTAAAACCATATGAGGCTAAAAACTATAGAATATTGAATAAAAAATATTTTATCAGATTTCTATGATAATTTTTATAAATTATCATTATTATTCAAGTTGAATACTTTTCAACTAAAAACTATGAATAAATAATGTGTTTGATTTCTTCCTATGAAAGAATCATAAGGTTTTTTATGAATAAATGGTCCCAGTAAAACATTATTTATAGTATAACACAATTTACTATTTTATTCCTCCAAAAAATGTTTTCTAATTGAATATTCCTTCAATATTGTTTCAATAATCACATAAATAACTGTATTTCATCTTTCAAATATACCATTATACAGAGGGGTACTAGAAGTTTAAACGTTATTTATTATAAATTTTTATTAAAAATGTTTAAAAATTTTCATTTTTAAATTTTCCTCCATGTTCACTATGAATAATAACCAAGGAAATATTTTTCTAATTTTTAACACGGGATACCATGCTTTTAAAATAAAAAGAAACATCTGAATTCTTCACTATAATATAGAACAATGTATATCTAGTGTAGTCATCATATAATACATATACATAGTATTTTTCACCAATAAATTTCATTTTTATATGGAAAAATAAATCCATGTGCACTAGATTTAATTAATCAGATGATAAAAATTCCCTAATAGATTTAAAACTGGACTTATGTTTCTTTCCAAATTAACAAGGATCTAAAACTTTTGAAGAATTAATCCTATGATCTGGTAGATATTTAAAAATTATTTTCTTAATAAATTTATCTAATGTCCTAGAATTATAGTGTTCTAAATTTCTATACCATAAAAATATTTATCACTAATTTCACTATATCTAGATAGATCTTCGATTCTAGTGTATTTTATGTTTACTGCATATGAATTCTAATTCTTATCTGCAGAAAAAATAAATGTACATTCTGAACATTTAATATTACATTTATCATTCCTAAAATTTACAAGGTAACCTTTAACACATAATTTGATTATTCTTATGAGGTTGTGGTCAAGGCCCATAACAAGTAAAACTTTTTTAAATTAAAGATTTTATAATAATAATAATAATAATATCACATATGATATATGTTTATCCTTGAGAATTATCTCTGAAATTGAATTTACAACCTTTGATCTTGATTAAATTTTGAATGAATTATTTATTACCAGTCATTATATAGAAATATCCATTATCCAGATACCATATTTTTTGGTACTTACATTTTATCTTTTAATATATAAAAGATGGGATTTTGGAACCCACACATTCCTAGATCCAAAATTTTTAGCCAAAAAGATACTTTTGTAATACACATCTGTTCAAATATTATGTGTTGTATAACAGTTACTTATTTCTAAATATAGGATTTATAAAAACTAAATGATTGAAAATTATTCTAGGATTATTTTTTCTTCTAGTTTCCACCTCTCTGACATTTCACACAAAAATGAGTGGTTTTAGAAACAAGATAGCTATTTTGAAAATAATGTTGTGAATTTATAAAACCCATTCATGAATTATTTAGATGAGGTCTCAATTATCTATAAATGTTAATGAAATTTTATTTCCCATAATTAAATATTAAGAAAATTATCTTTAGAATAAAAATTTCAATGTTTAGTTTTACAGATAAATTTTTATTTCATTTATTAAGGTAAAAATCGATTTCTTATCTCATTATTTAATAAGATTTTAAATTTATAGACAATGTTATGAAATTATAAAATTTTCCATTGAAAGTTGTATCTTAAAATTTCCATTGTTTTTAAAAAATTTATCAGTTTCATTTTTATGTAAAGTGTCATATCTAAAAACATCCTCATAACATTGTAATGTATTATCTTTATCATATGAAATATTTTTTTATTGTTCTAAAGATATAGAACTATTTTCTTCATCCATATATGGATAATTATAATTTAATGTTTAACTAGTTATGGATTAAATATATACCATATCCATCAAGAGTTTTTTATAATTTGGAATTTCAGTATATAATCCCATAATCTTTTGACTATCACTTCCATCATCTAAAGAATTTTAAAAATATTTGTCTCATCCACAAGCACTCCATGTGTCTATAGCATCTAAAACTTTCTTTCCTTTATACTTGTATTACCTATTATAAATTATTCATTTTTTATACTTCTTCTTCCTTATAGAAAAATATAGCTTGATTTGATCATTTTTTATATATTCATAACAAATCATCTCAAAAGAAATATTTTTATCACTTCTGTTCTAAGGCTTCTCATCTACTTGTATATGAAATATTTATTACCAACTATTTTTTTCCATACTTTTTTATTGGGTTTTTAGTTCATTCGAACATTAATCAGAATATATTCTTTCGATATCAACTCTAAAATTATTCTTCTTATAATATTTAGGAACATTTCATTCTTATCATAGTTTTTAACCTACTGTAGATTAAGAGGAAAAAGTAACTCAAGTTTTCTTTTTCTCTTTCTCAACATCTCTTTTGAATGTAACCTAATACTTCATGAGAGTTATAATTAGACCATTTAACCTCATATCTGTATGAATCTTGATATTTTAATTTTTCACTTATATTTCCATTTATTGGGATAATAGAAAAGATTTTATCTTCCAATAGTTCATTATTCAATTTTTTATCTCCCAAAATATTAAACAATTTACAATAGTAATAAATCATTGATAGATTTGTAAAATAGAATCTCCAAATAGAAAATTTAAATCTCTATAATATTTTTTCAACAAATGTCTTCTAGTTTGAACCACTTCCCTTGTTCAAAAATGTTTTACTTCATGTTTCTTTTAAATATTATTTACATTTTCCTAGAAATAAATATAGTTGTTGATATTTATTGTCATATAACAGAACAATGAATTTATAGATCGATGGTAATGTTGATATTATAAATATTAATCTTAAGAAAATATAGTAAATTCCCTCCAAGAAATTTTATAATAGCATATAATCATATAAAATTTGTCAACTATAGTATTTATAAAAAATGCCTACATTTGATCTCTCGAATGTTATTAATCGCTGCCATCAAATAAAGGGGGATATAATTGGATTTATAATTTCATGTGCCCCATTGAAAAAACCTTCCATATTAGAAACAAAGATAGTATTTTATATAAAATATTAGTGTTGAATTTTAAAATAATTTGAGCCTTCTCTGATACCAAATGTAGGATCAAAAGAGCATGTGTTTTACTAAAAGAAGATGAGTTAATTGTATTTTAGAATATAAAACATAGAATTTTCACTAACCACATTAAGAAAGTAATTATATTAATTATAATACAAGTATACTTTATATTATCATATTCTTAAAATTTTATAACAAATAATATAAAAATTCCTTATATCAAGCACATTTAAATTTGAAACTTGTAAAAACAATAAAAATAAAACATTATAATGTGAGTAAGGAAAACATACTAAAAGTTTTTAACAAAGATCATAAATTTCACCATAAGTGATAAGGAATTAAACAACCTTGAATTTAGGCATAATTAGTTTTAACCAAGAAATAATTGTATGTATTATTTAAATATGCAATTACTTGACAATAGGATCAGATGTACTTCTCTTTCCATATCCCTAATAAACCTTAATTAGATGGTCAATAAAATCATTCTTCTTAAGCCATAGAGACCCTAGAACATTGTAGATCAAAAAATAGCTATTATAAAATATAAACTTCTTATGGAATTTATAAAATAATAATCACATGTATTTCATAAAAAAATACACTCTAAAAGATATAATGGATCACAATAGATTAATAAGATATTATAAAGACGTAACAGTTACTATAGATTTTTTATGAGTGAAAATATCCATCCATCATGAATATAAAATCTATTAATAAGAAAAATCCAAATGATAATATTCCACAATTCTCATAGGTGGTTGACATGATATCAAATCAACTTCTTATTAAGTTGAATGATTCATTACAACATATCAGTATGATGGTTATAGTGATCTACACTACTACAACGTATCTAGATTATATCTGGTAGAATAATATATATATGTATGATGGAATTTCTGAAATTATTCATTTAGTATATTTTTTAAATTTTCTCCTCGTATACATGTACATCTCTATCTGATGAAGTTTTTCTAGTAGACATGGTTAAACATCATCCAATTTACATTGCTATACTTTGTCTACAAGACTTTACATGCCTTTATCCAATAAGCCATAAAATCATCTGTCCAATTTGTATAGTACATGTTCATATACTAAGGAAACTCAATCTAGTAAAAGTAATATTCTACATTTTTTAAAATAGTTAACATTCATAAAAAAACAACTTAAGATAATGGGAAGTGTAAAATTAAGAAAAATATAAACATTTAAGGAAATAGATTTTTATTTTCAAAATTAAGGTTATGATGTTTTTAAATAAAAATTTTGACTCAAGAAATTTCATACTATTGTAACATGTAGATTCATTAGAGGATAAGTGATAAAAGTCATATTCTTTTCACAAAAGATTTATTATATTTCTTTTAGATAATTTTTTTATTCTATTAAGTTTTGAAAATTATCGTGACCTTTTTTCCACATCTTTCTTCATGTTTTCTCATCTTATTATATTAATTATATGCTCTTTTCTACAAAGGATAATTTTGAAAAAAGTTTCAATTTCCATGGTTGTTTATTTTTTACCTTCCTCTTTCCATTATTAACTATTATTGAAAAAAGATAAATAACTCATTATAAATATTCATCTTCTTCCTCATATTTTAAAGAAAATGAACCTAAAACTTCATTATCATCAATTGTTTTATTCTTCATCAGGGACTCAAATTCTATTTCCTTTTTTAATTTATTTTTAAAGTACGGTATCTTTCTCATTTCATAGGTAACACGAATGTTATGTAGTTCATCCATATAAATGTGTTATATATCTTTATGAGATTTTAATTTATGATCAAATACATAAGGAAAGATCCTTATAAGTTTCATTAATTTTATTTATTTAGTAATTGTATCACAAAACCTCTAACTATTACTTACAACTTGATTAACCATTTTAAAATAATCATTTATATATTCATCCTTGTCCATTTTTATATAATTAAACTAGATTCTCTAGGTTTGTAAGTTATCCTCATTAACATTAATATTTACATCATAAATATTTTATAGTATATCCTAAATTTTCATGATTTTTTGTAAGCCCATAACTTTTATATAAACTTTTTTGGATAATGATGCTATAAAAGCATTATGTTATTTCCCCTTAATATCAATTTTTTTAATAGAATAATTATGTTTATATTCTCTATAAAAGGGTGAAAACCCACTATGGGAACATCTCGTATTTTAGGATAATAGATATAAGAAAGGGTAGCACCATGTTCTCCCAGGTATGATAGTTCTTCCTATAGATAAGTGGAAAACCTTTTTTGTTTACATAGTTTAGATTTCCCATTATCAATATATATAGAATTTAATAGATATGAAAATTTAATAATAAAAATAATGTGTCTAGAATCTAAATTTCAACTGATGGGGGTGGGGTGGTGAATTAGTGGATATTAATTTTTATGATTTTCACTCTCTGATAAATCAAAAACTATGGATTATTAGAGTCTGATCCACATAAAAATGAAAAAAAATCTCAGATTTACATGTAAGAAAAATAAATAACAATGGCCAAAATATTTTTAAAAGTATCATTTCCATTATGGATACCTAATCATTATTGTTTCTATTTGAGCTCCCTTAAAATGTATTATTTCACTATATTCATGATTTAACACCATGTTATAAGAAAACATGTAGAATATGAACACATTTTCTAGAGTCTCTCCAGACTAAGCAGTTTCACACTATTAATAACAATATGATATTAAAATCAGAAGTTCAATGATAACATAAAATATTTAGTTATCACAATGATAATAGATTGTGATTGTTCTTCTTGAGCTTTAATTAATATTAAAGAATAACTTCTCGCTTCTTATATATCTGCTGTAAAAAATCATCTCATTCTTGGACTTAGATCACATCACTAAATGATTGAGTTCCACTATATTTAGAAGATAAAATCTATATTGAGCCTTATTTCACTCTCTCTAGATAACTATATTTTACACATGATTTTTTATATACTAGAAGAACGCACACTTTTTATTTAAAATCTATTAATATTAGAGAAAATCAGAATTCATGGATTAATTTAATTCAAGTAAACATTTAATCTCAAAATTATTGATTATTTTAATCATAATTGAACACAAAAAGACTCTTTTATCTTAACATTAATTTTGTATGAAAACATGCACCATGATCACCTCAATAACAGTGGTGAGGTTCTCTGGTGACTGGTGTGGGATAATGATGGCAGTGGGCCTCGTGATGATGATGGCTGGGGATGTGACGTAACTTTGAAATTTGGGGGTACACATGGATCGAGGTCGCTTTAGATGATGTGAATTTCTTTTTGAATATTTAACTTCTTTTCTACTGTTTTGATCATGTATCCCACACATTTCTTTTTGGTTACTTCTTATCATAATGCGAATTATTTTAAAATACAAAAAAGTGAATTTTCTAGTGTTAGTAACTATATATCTACAATAAAATACCTCTATATCTTTCTTGTTTCCCAGTACATCAAAAAAAAACTCTAGAAACATATCCATATTAAATTATTAATGAGATTAATTCAAAAATATTAAATTTGTGAATTAAATGAAAATTCATCATTTCCCTCAAATTGAATTGAATTTTCAAATTGAACTCATAATGCTCAATATTTAGAGAAAAAAATCACCAACTCAAATCTTCATTTCTTTGAAACTAAACAAGAAACACTTAATAATCATATTCATGTGTTTATTTGAACTTTCAAACCATTCATTACAAAAATATTATAGATTTAATATTTTTAAATTATTCACAACCATCTTTCATATTGATATACACGACAAATTTTCATATTAACCATAACAGATATTCAATAAGAAATAAAAAATATCACACATTTTAATATATTATATAAATCATAAGGAATGAAAATTCAATTGATATATTTATAAGAACAATGATTTTATCTCACAACATGTTATTTGTAAAAATAATAATATTCTAATAGAGAAACTATAGATTTTGAAAAAAATGATATATAGAAAAATCACCTACATTATCAGTAGCTCAAATATAATTTCATAAAAAAAATATATCATATAGGTCCAAAAAAATCAATCTTCACATATATATTTTTTATTATCGGAAATGGATCTTCCTATATGATAATATTTTCATACATGGTAGAATTAACATACAATATTTTTGTATATGTGTTGAATTCTTATACATCATTGAAACCAATTATGTATATTTTATCTATGAGAGAATTATTTTTACATGGTTTGGGAAGTTTCAAAAATTCAATCACAAACTTTTTATGTAACCTCCCAACCTTATCAAAAAACTCAAAAACATTCTAATTGTTTCTCATCAACTTTCAGTGATCCTCATCAAGAATAAAAAAAATCTAAACCAATCACTAAATAAAAAAGGTAACATAATGTCCATCCCAAAACCACCATTATTTTATTTCTTTATTTTAATTATATTTTACATATTAATATTGTGAATAGAGAAACAGTTTGTGTGAGTTTCCTCTTAGAGATATTGAATATAGGGTGTGCACTATATTATATTATAATGTAAATAAGAATTTATTGACTAGGGATCTATGATAAATCCCCTCTATTGAAAACCTTACTCCCATATTTTTTAAATTACTCCAAAATATGATATATTCTTATAAATTGTATTTCTATCCAAGTGATATATATATAATTAACTTCTACTAGAAGAGATGCTGCACTAGTATACATCACACTATGTTGATCCAATTACATTATATAAAGTATATAACTATTAATTCCATAACCATTGTAAGATAATACTTATACACTTGCTACTGCATCTGACCATAAAATTAATTACGAAATTGAACTCATATTTACAAGATATATCATTAAAAATATATTCTTCAAACTATCCTACAAACTATTTATTATTTGTATTAAATAAAAATCATTCAACCATTGATGGATTCAAATACCAAGGACATACATTATGAGTTTTAACATATAGAACAACTTATAAACTATTATATAAAATTTAAATGAGAGCCTAATCCCAATCTATATTTTTTTATTAATAAAATATCTTTCATAAATTGCTTCACCCACAAGGAACACATTGTTATTTTATTTTGAAATACAATTTATATCCAAATCAAACAGATAGTCCATAGAATTCAACACATTCCTAAAATATATATATCCCTATAAAAAAATATTTTGTTTGAAATATATTTTTTATATACCCTTTAAAAATTTTCATATAACATTTATTGTGCTATATCCATCTATAATATATGGGGTAACATTTTCATATATCTCTAAATTGGTGAACCATAATGTGAACTATAAAATCAAATAATGATAGGGGCCATCTCCAATTCCCATAATATGAAAATAACTTCCTTCTCTATAGTTGCAAACTTCATCGGGTCTATAAATTTATTATATATATCTTCAAAAATGAATAAATGTTTGGTTAATGTGTGTTGAAAATTTTTAGATATAATGCAACGTAAATACACATGCATTAAACTTGAATCAAGAAATGGATGTCTTGTAATTTTAATCCATTTACCATGAAATTACTCATTTAAGAATTATTCTTGATATTTAATGAATACCCGTTTGAAATATTTACACCATTAAGTATGTTTCAAAACTAAAATATCTATTTACTAGATTTAAAATATTACATTGGAGGAATAAAATAATATATTACACCCTTAACTAAATCAAACTATTCCCTTATCCCAATATCAATCATGTGGAACCTCATCATTATTAGACATTTTGTTTTCTAGTTGTATTTTGTAACATTCTGATAAAACTCTCACATGAATTTTTTTATGTTCATTAATGAAAAAAATTTTGGGCTTACAAATAATTAAAATTAGGATATTTAGAAACAATTGATCTCTATTTCCAACCCCTTCTCATAAGTTTTTTCATAAATGGTTTACAAAAAATGGGGAAATATATATTATATTCTTAAACTATTCATCACTTTTTAATAGAGCAGGTGTTTTAACTTCTTTTTAATTCCCCTAAAATGTCATTTCCAATTATTTATATTTATTACATCTGGGTAAACATTATAATGTCCATCAAATACTATATTTAAGGATAATTTCAACCTAAATGATTGTGTTCCATATTTAAAAAATGGGTCACTATAACATTCATTTTATGAAATATCTAGATAAATTTATATAAATTGTAAATTCATTTATCATCACAAACAATATGTCTATCAATGTGAACTCTTCATATCTATGAAAATGTTATAATATAACACCTAAATTTGATATAAATTTAATAAAAATTTATACAATTAAAAGGATTTTTCTACTTTTATAAACAAAGACAAAATAATGTACTTAGGCTTCCAACCTAACCATGGTTAGAATTTATAATTGATGAATTAATCATACTTTATACACCAAAAGGATTTATCCAATCTTCAGATAATGCAAGACATAAGTTTACAGACTTTTTTCTAAATTTTGGATATTCATGATCAATTTTCTTCCACTAAGGAGATACTATTTGGGGACAATGTATACCATATTGAATTATTATATTTCTAGGGAAGGTTAATATCCTTATAGTCTCCTAACATACACATAAACTTTAAAACCTATAATTATTGTAAAGTACTATAAAATGTTTGAAGGTCATGATTCATATTTATTGTGTCGAATCACAGCACAATTTGTTAATTTTTTAAGTGATTCATTGTATTTATGAAAAAATATATAATCATTTAGATAGGAATGTATCTTTTAGAGGTCACACAAATTATACATAACTTCCATCTACCATCAAATGTTCGACAAGGAATCTCATTATCTTCTGATAACATTTCATTGAAGAGAAAAGTCATTCTATAAGGTGTCTATCTCTCTATCTATTACTAGATTTCAAATTATATAGATTTTGTATGGATGAAAATGTTGCATATTAAGTATATAAAATATATAATGGGATTATTTCATTTATATTTAAATTCATAAGTAGTTTAGTATAATTGTGAAGGTCATCTTCAATTTTTTTTATTAATCACTCAAAATGGTATACATAATAAATTATTGTAGTACTCATATTTAACAATATATAAACCATAGTTTTGTCCTAGTAGCTAACTATATTCATTGTTAACATTTTTAGTCCAACATTTATAACTTTAATCTACTCTGTGATAGATCATGTGTTCTTCCAACCCATTTAGAAACCTTTTCATGAATAACAACTTAAATATAGAGAAATTATTTGGGAATGTTGTTTTTTATGCTCTATTGAAAACCTGATGAACATTGTAACCCCATACCCATACTATCTTGACATATAATTATCACCCATAAATTTTAAATTAAAATTAATTTTTATTTGGTTTAAATATAATAATATTTAACAATAAATTTATAAATATATAGAAGATATTCACATAATGTATTATTATATATATATAAATTATATAATGTATAACATTGAAAAGGATAACTATAAACTATATTACATATATATGGGATATATTAAGTATAGCCTACTTTAATTTAAAAAACATTAATGGGATTTAAGTTCAAAATAACGGTAAATTTTATATGGGACATGCAAACTTATATATTAGAGGAAATTTCTCTAAAAATCTAGGACATGGTTTTTAAGGAAGGAAATATATTATTGTGAAATAAGAATATTTTGTGCTTGAAAGAAAATATTTGATGTAAAAAATACCTATGGTTTGACATAAATATGATTTTTGGAATCTATCTTATGTGTAATATGGAAAAATTATTTGTTTTGTATGAAAAGATGAGTATGCAATCACTTTGTTTCAATATTAGTAATAACGAGGTGTTGAGTATTAATTTTTTTTTAATTTTTTATTTCTGTTGGGTTTTTGAATTTATTCATTTCTATATATCTATATAGTAATTGAAAAACATGGTCATTTTCAGATTGATTAAGGAATCACAATTTAATTTGTAATATAGTAATGTTAATTTAGTCATGTTTGTGGAATGAATTTAAATTTCTATGTTCAAATATAGTTTTGTAATACTAAATAATTAAATGAATCAATGTATATGATCAGAATAAAAGAAGAGTCAAAATTTGATAGAAAAAACCATAAACAATTATTATTTTAGAACCAACTCTGAAAAAAACCTAATTATCCTTTAATGATATTGGATTCTTGTGTTTCACAAGAACATAGATTTATGAATTATTTGAATGTTTTTGACATGAATATTTCATTCAAATTAGTTATATATTTATTTATAGAATTTAAATATTATGTTTTCATACTTTTGAACTAAATACTCATGATACTAATACATATATTTGTGGTTCATCCTTAGACATGAAGTTATATCACATTGTTTATGTTATTGTTTTAATTATAAGATATTAAACTTTTGAATCCAAATTTCTAGAAGGAATTAGTGAAACATCATGGGTGGGCATTATCCCCTCTTTATAAAGTAACAATGTTAGAATTAATAAAGTGAGTAATAAAATTTAGTAACCACAATGGAGTTCGACACCTCCAATGAAGGATGTCTGAATGAAGGAAGCGATGAAACTCTTAGATACAAATTTCATACTCATTTAACTATATTAAAAAATTATTCTATAAAAAAATTGAACTTAAAAACAGAAATTGAAAACAACATAAAAAAATACCAAAATTTCTATTTGGGAATATTACACATGGATAAAACATTGGTAACAAGTTTGTAATCCATATACAACTCAAAATAATATATAACTACAAAAAAGTGTAAAATTAGATTAAAATAGACACTAACATGAAAAAACCCAATAAAGACATCATTAATAAATAGAGTAGTTTTAAATAAATTTAATAAAAAAAATCATTTCAAATTTATTATTTTACAACTCATGTTATTAATTATGAAAATAACCAACTTATTAATTAACATGAAGACAAAATAAATTATTAAACACTGAAAATATGATTCTTCTCTAAAAAAAATATTTAAATATCAATATCAATTCTGGATGAAAAATCATAATTATAAAAATTATAACCCTTCTGAAAATACAAGAAATAAAAACATGGAATTACTCTTTAAATCCATTTTCATTCAAATATTATGACTATATTTTATACAAACATTATTATAATTTATTTTTATTAATATTTAAATTTAGTTGACTAGTTTTTTATTTATATTAATTAATTTATAATATTTATCTGTGAAAATGGATAAAATATAATTTTTGGAAATGAAAATGAAAGGAAATAAATATGTATAACTTTTAATAAGAAATTATACCAATAGAAAATTTGTTATGGAGGTGCCAAAAAATATGACCAAAAGGAGGTGTGGCCCCTAAAAGTGGTTAAATGCATAAGGTATGCTTGTTATATAAATAACATGACTTACCAAGATTTATTCATCATTTAAGAAAATAAATGGTTACTTTAATTTAGGATATCATGTATTATTATATTAAAAAATGTCATTCCATGCTAAACTATGATGTGGAACACATATTCACCAAGCTATATTCATAATTACCAACAATGATTTCATATCAAGTTGGATTTCACATATTCTTCCATGGATATTTATTACACCACTACCACTTGCGCTACACTATAGATCCAATATTGATATCACGAGGAGCTTGATGACCACAATTATATTACAAAGAATAAAAAATCAAAATACATGGATTATTTCGAAAAACATGGAATATTATGATATGTATAGTTTCTTTCATCGTGTTCATCAGCACTGTACCATATTAGTTTTTTTGTAATGAAGGAAACAGAGTAGTGATATTCTTATGGAGTGGAGTGCCACAACATAGAAGGTAATAAAAAGATTTTATGTGAGTGGATTTGTGATGTATAGGTTTGACTATGCCGTAATTAGGCGATGAAGGTTAAGAGTTTTTCAAAAAGAAGGAAAATGGCTTCAACAATGACCACTGAAACACCATGCAAGGGCATGGTCAGTAGATAACAATAAATAGTGAAATGATAGCTAAAACACCATATTGATCATGGTAGATACCATGGTTAGGATAAGAGTTTGAGGTTGTATAATTTATAGATAAAATTCCAAATGAAAAATTTGAGTAAGTAATGAAACAATGTTGAAATGTTCATGGATGAGTTTAATGAAGAGTAAAATGATAATTAATATGTTATTAAAGAGAACTTGTCGCTCAAAGGTAAAGTCTGTGTATAAAATGCCTAAGTCTTCTGGGGCCATGTTGTAAGTGAACAGTATATGGAAAAAGTCCACATATAATGTAAAATAAAAAACTATTTCTTAGAATAGTGTTTTGGAATAACAATTTCCCTATCTATGGTAATGTTTGGCATGGATTTTGTAGGGTGGTGGCCGCTCTCAGAGGGAGGGCCTTGTTTAATAGATTATGTAAGAAGGCGCTATGTAAAAAAACACCTTCATTAAAATATTTAGGTATAGGATGGTGTCTTGGAAATCACATTATATAAATATTTTGTATAGAAATCTCTATATAAAAAAACACATTCCATCCTCTTCTATTTATAATTTTTTTTATTTATTGATTATATATATAGTTATGACAAAAAAATAAAAAAATTCAACACCATTTGTCCCATTTTTTCAATAGAATTTATTTTCAATTTAATATCCTACATTAATATCATTAATGCATTCTGGAATTCTGATAGAAACACTAACTGAGAGCTCCCTTTTACAAGAGGGCTTTTCCTAGATATCATTCTGCATTTTCAAGGTGGGATCCAGGTTCTCCCTTTCCTACACTGAGTATTCTGCATTTCCGATGTGGGATTCATGTTTTCACTTTTATATAATGAATTAAGAATATATTATTACTAATTATTTTAAATCAATTAAAAATTAATATTAGTTACTAATAAATAATAATTTGCTATTAATGTTTACTACTAAATATTAATAATTTTCTAATTAATATTAATAATATTTTAAAAGCTATTAAATAAGTACTAAATAATTATTAATTATTATTAATAAAGTATCAATAATTTATATTTATTAGTTAAATATTTTTTTAAAAATATTTAAATACTTATTAATATTCGTAATTACTAGTTAAATAATTAATAAAATAAGAGTAATACTTGTTTATTACAAAATTACTCATAAATAATAAAATAATTGATAGGTATTAATTTTTTAGTAATTAGGAAATTTTAACTTACTTATTAAAAATATTACATACTAGTTAAGTAATTAATTATTAATTAATTATTAACTTATTAATAAATACCAATAATTATCTTTAACAAATTACTAAAAAAAATTTAAAAATGTTTCGAGTATGTTGATTTGAAAGCCTTTAAAATATAAACATAAGACAACTATAAATGAAATATAAAAAATGGATTAAATATATTAAAAATAGATACAAATGGAAATAATTTTGTAATAAATATTGGGAAAAAAATAATTTATAATATTTTAAAGCCACCTACTTGAAACACAAAAATGATTCAATTATGTGACTTTAAAAGCCTATAAAATATGAATTATTATTCTAATATAAATGAAACATAAAACATTGATTAAAAATATAATAACTACTTGATAATAAAAATAATTTCGTAAATATAGTTGATGAAAAATAATTTATAAGCTCTCAAAGTCACCAATATGAAACTTTATTATATTTCAAGTAATTTACTTTGGAAGTATATAAAATATAAACTAAAAGAACAATCTAAAATAACATAAAACACGGAATAAAAATATAAAAAATAGTTAAAAAAATAATTTAATAAATATAACAAACCAAAAACAATATACATGACAAAAACATTATGGATTAAAAAAATAATAATGTTTTAACTATGTGGCTTTGAAAGCTTATAAATTTTTTTTCCATAATTAATTGTTGCAAATTTTTTTATTTAAATTATTTCTTATATTTTTATACATTTTTATGTTTACTTAATATTGGTTATATACAGTATATTTTATAATCTTTCAAAGCCACGTACTTGAAATATTTTAATGTTTCAATTGGGATACTTTGAAAGCCAATAAAATATAAACAATAAAATTGATATAAATAAATCATTAAAAAAGGATAAACATATAATAAATATTTTAAAATAAATATAATATCATTACAAATGTTTATGAAAAATAATTTATAATATCTGAAAATCAGTTTCAGGAAAAATGTCAAGTATTTCACCCTTAAAAAATTGTGGAAAATTGGTGTTTGAGTCCCACACTAAAAACATTAAAAATATGTCGAGTATTTCACCCTAATAAAAGGGGAGGTTGGTTGAGATTTCACATAATATATTTAGAATACTTTGGGTTGTTTTATTTAGGTTTTCTAGATAAAAAAATTATGTTGATAGGTCTAGGTCAAAATAAATATTACAAATAGGCGAGTAATTAATATTATTCAATAGTAAAAAATTTTATTTAATTAATAATATTAATAATATTAATATTACTTTATTAATTAATATTAATTACCAAAAAATATTTAGTTAAATAATAATAATTTAATAAAAATTAATTAATCATTACTATTTTAAAATTTTAATAATTATTAATAATATTTGCCTACTAAATAATAATTTTAAATATTTATTAGTAATTAACCTTAGTAAGTAATCAATATTTATTAAAAAGTAATCTTTATTAGAAATTAATGTTTATTAGAAATGAATATTTATTAGTAATTATTATTTATTATCAATAATTAGTTAATTAATTAACATTGATATATTATTAATTAATTCAAAATTAGTAATTTATAAATTTAATCAATATTACTAAAATTTAGTAACTAAATAATGATTTTAAATATTTTTTATTAGTTGGATTATAATATTTTTTATATTTATTAATAAATTAATTATTAATTTTTAATTAATTAGTTTACTAGTAAGTACAATTTTTAATAAGTAATTAATTATTTATTAATTTATAATTAATTAATAACTAATAATTATATTATTATTTACCAGTAATTTATTTAATTAAAAATTATTAATATTTATTTATTTATTAGTTAACTAGAAAGTACTAATATTAATTAGTTCGTAAGTATTTCTTAATTACTTTGTAATTAATAACTATTAATTAGTAATTAATTATTTATTACTTAATATTATTTAAATTATTATTAAAATAAATAAAAACTAATTAGTATTTAGTTTAAGTATTAATAATTAATTATTATTTATTAGTGACTAATTTTTATTATTAATTTATTTCAAATGATTAACAATATAAAATTAATAATTTCATGTACGAAAATTATACCTTAATCCCATATCGCAAATGCACAATGTTTTGAGTAGGAACGGGAGAACCCAAATCCCACATCATAAATATAGAATGATTTACAGGATAAAACCTCTTATAAAACGGATCCATGGATGAGTATTTCTGTCAAAATTTCCAACATTATTAATGAGAGTAGTATTGTAAATTATATAGAAGATAAATTCTACTAAAAAATAGTTGAATGGTGTTGAATTTTTTATTTTGTTTTGTCATATATATGTATATATAAACGAAAAAACGAAAAAACGAGAATAAAAATATTAAAAACAAAATAATAGGGAAGACACTATTTCATATAGTTCCTTCTAAACAATATATATATATTTTCAATTGTCCAAGATATCACCTTATTCCCAAATCTTTTAAAGAAGGCACCTTTTCACATAACACCTTCTATAAAAAATATATTTAGAAGTTGATGTCTTGTACAACTCCTTGATTAATATTTTAAATAAGGTCCTCTCTCTAAGAGAAGCCACCCTCCAACAAAATCCCTCCCATACGTTATCTTAGATGGGGAAATTGTTTTCCCCAACACTATTCTAGGAAATAGTTTTTTATTTTACATTATATATGGATTTTTGCCTAAATACACTCTGGAGGTCCTTGATATGTTAGGGGCTTGGGTTTGATGAATTAATTAACTTTTCTATGTGGATGAGTATATTATGTCTTGGATAATGAAATGATAAAGGCTAAGGAAGTGGCCACCACAAATTTAATGCATTACGCTTTAGAGGGATATATTTTAATAGTGAGTGGAGAATTTTGATGGAGGTACTTTGTGACATAGTAACATATCTATGTTGTATTTCTGATTCACGATCATTAAGGGGGAGTGATTGTGTCGTAAATTCATTATTACATTATAGGAGGTATATTTATAGATATGATAGAGTTTTAACCATCACATCCCATGCATTATTTTAAAGATATGTATGACCGATTTAAGGATATATTTTCACGTGTATTATGTTACATATCTAAGGTGTTGAGTTTGACTATGATATAAGAGGGATACAAGATTAAGTCTAAGACATATTAATACCTGGAATATATAAGTAATATATAAGGTATAAATATGATATTTATGATAGAGATTACCTAGAGAATGATTTCCTAAAAAAGGATCTATAATGAAAATTGAAAGGTGATCAACAACTTAGTGGTTTGGGATGTCAAAATTGATTATCCACTATGAGCTTCCTAATTTATGACATGTTATCTTTTTTATTTTCATTTTATAATTTGTGGAATTCAAACATTGATTATTTCATTAATAAAATTTTGTTATATATCATTTTCCAAATACATTATTTTAATTAATTTATCTATACCATTATCTATGATAATAAGTGTAATGTCTCAATTTTTTCCATGTAAGACTTTGGAATGTTTTTAGGATTATTTATGAAGCTAGGGGATAAGTCAGAACAGGATTCCAGAGCCTATTAAGCCTTGGTGTAGTCACATTAAAATTAAAAAAATATATTTTTATAACACATGAATAATTTTAGGTTAAATTTGTTTCTCATAGTTTGGAACCTCAAACAGTAAATCTGATACCATGGTTGAAAATAGAACGTGATTTTTACCCTTGGCACAACCTAAAGTTGTTCAGTGGCAGCTGATCGGTTGAGGAAGACATTGGAAAGTACATTAAGTGAATTAATTAATTTTATTTACTTATTTATTTAATCTCCACAATCCTAATAAGACTGTACAAATTCATCATTGTGATTTTTTACAGGGTTAGTCACATAATCCTGAGAGTCTTAGAGGTGGATGGATAATAATTCATTTGTGGATTGGGATAGAAGAACGATGACAATCGGATCATGGTTAATTGATAGGTCGACTGTGAATGGAATAGATCTTAATTATCACTAAAAACATGTTATTAACATATGATCAATCCATAATCTAGGTGGGGTGAATTATTTATGGATTTGTTCAATTTTGAATTTTATAATGTTTTATTATAATTACTTTCATATTTAATATAATTTTATCCCTTCATCACATGAAGCCCACAATAATTTAGTATTCCTGATATGATAGTTATTTTTCTTCATATATTCCAACCCACTTGGATCCAAATTATATTATATTGGTTTAGAGCGTATCAAAAAATGGTTGATTCAATTTTTTGGGTGTGAATTCCCACCCACCATTTTTCATGTTCTTCCTCGTTGGACCATGAGGCCATGGTTCAACATTACAGGAGCATGTTTGAGTGAGATCAAACCCCTGGATTCACTGTGGTTTCATGAATGATGTGTAGGATGGTTATTTTCATAATTATTGTGACATATTTGTTTATTTAAAGTCACAATGACTTAGATAAAAGGCCAAAATTATTGTTCATTGGACATGGGAGTGGCACACTGCGACTAGATGAGTGGTGTGGGGTTTTGGTGGCCATAATCCTACCACAGAAGAAGTATTGGGTGTTTTTTTCCCCAGATATGATACCCCTATGCTTATTCAATGGGGGGTGTAAATAATGAAATGGTGAGATGCATGAATATTTTTTTTTGGAAAAATCCTAGAATACAAAGTGTGTAGTCTAGAAACACATTCCATGTAGTCCACTTGCTGTTGAAGTTAGGTTTTTGAGTGTACATAATGATCACATTAAATTTATGACACCATTAACACCATGTAAAATTGTGATGGTGGATCGATGTGTACTCTTGTAGTATATGGGAGTCAGAACAACCAGGAACACAAGAAAGGTTTGTGGTACATGGGAATAATTGTGTACTCCGACATGGATAGGTACGCGGGTATATCCCATTCTAAACAGGCATTAATAGATGTTACTGGGCATGAATAGATATACACGAGCATGTCAAGGAGCACATGGGATATACCCAAGTTACTGGCACATGCCTTGTAGTACCCGTACATTCCTTTTAGTCCTATATGGCCAGATAAGATGTGTGAATACGAGGACACTACAAGGTGGTGAAGAGGTCACACAACCTATGACCCCATGCACACACAATGTACTTTTAATAGGGACTTACACATTGTATATATCCTTATTATGGACCTAGATTTCAGCCTTCGAGTAGCTCATCCTGAGATGTTTATCATCTATAACATGATAGTAACCTTCATAGTGAATTTTCAAATATGATTTGAGGTGTTTCAAGTGTAACACTTCTTCCAGAAATGATTGATCGATAGTGGTTACTGATTGGGATCATCTGAGATAATATAGGGGTGGAATCTGCCCCTATCACACTATGAAATTACTTATTTATGTTCCTATATCTATGAGAGGCACACCCGTCCACACTTGGGTTGGGGTCCTCTATTTGTTAGGGTTAGAAACACCCATATCCCATCAGGGAACATGTCTACCAGCTTGTTTTAAAAAATCAAGTGACTCCCCCTGATGTGATAGGTAACATGTCTTCTATATATCTTGAAATTTAATGGAAACTCCCACCCCCATCACACCAGTGCATCTATCCTTTATATACTGATTTTAACCATTTTGTTGCACTATGGCCCCACTATCTACTGAGTGGTACCCTCTATTGCACCTGGTTGTTAGTAATCTATCTAATGAGTGGAACCCCATATCATACTAGAGTGAAAATAATCTATTTGATATTATGCCACTAGTATTTGAATAATAGTGGTGAGGTGTAGGACCTCCACATAAATTTCTGTGAGGTCACATAAGATATATTACTAGAGAACATTCCACAAAATATTTGGAGCAATGTTGTGAGGTGTGGGTCCTTCCTTTCCATTCAAGTGATATTAGACGGGATGCATGGATGTGATATAGTTACCCCTAAACTATGTAGTATAGTAGTGAGTTGTATTCCATCTACATGGAATCTTAAATGAATACACGTTATTCTAGGCTTTGGAGATGTATCTTTAAAGCTGCAGTTAGACTCATTATTATTGGATGTGTTATGGAGATAAAGATCCCATTTTTCTATCATTTGGGATTCTTGTTTTTCATATCTGGATTGTTAATAGGGTTTTCTTCCCATATATTTATTTAAATTCAATCATTAGTTCAAGCTAAATACTACTATATCATTCAATTATTACAAATATGGTTTTTGGGGCACCCTACATGGTATGTATATACTAACACTTTCATGGTATTTACTCCACGTGCCATATCTTAAGGATACGATAAGAAGATTAATGATGACATTAGAGAAGTGTAGTGATATATGGGTACATTGTATATGTTCGATGGTCGAACTTAGAGATCAAGAGTCTATCTCTCCCATTCTCCCCCATTTTCTTATTGTATATTTGGGAATCCATTTCTGGTTGTGTGTGTATTTTTTTAATTTTTATTTTATTTATACTATGGTACTCTGATGTATTCCATAGAGGCTATTATATTTATGATTTTAAACTATATGTTAAAGTGTTTTATTTAAATTCCTTTATACTTTTTCATGATTATGGTTGGGTGAGTGTGTACATGTACATTAGTTTATGGCCTCCCAATTAATTTATGTCATTTTCGCACTAGTCACCAATTCCTATCATATTGGAGGTATACTTGGGGTGGTCAAACCCATCCTACCACTGACCAAGATAGCCCCTATTGGTCAGGTAGTGACAGAGTGGTGTCAAAGGAGTTATTCCTCTGGTCTTTGTTATAGTGAGACACATGACAAGGATTGTTGGGGAATTAAGGAAATGGTATAAAAGTGTTTTGAGTATTTATTTTAGGCAAGGGAACCTAGTTTTGGTGTGGTGGATGATGTATTTGTTCACATGGACTCTGATTGAATGTTTTTCTACTCGATATACAGATACATTGGTAACATGGAACAATGGTATATACAACATATATGACTGAGTAATTTAACTATTATCCTTTATTCAGAACCTCATATATTCTATTTGACCAACTTACATCTTGATAACACTCAATATTCGTCTTCAATGATAGCCTAATATAATTTTGATATAACATCATGATGATGAACAATTGAGTGATGGGGCCAGAGTTTAGGGATCCATTCATGGGGCATCTCTTCTAGGCTGGCATTGAAAAGTGCGACTACCTATTTATTAGAACATGGAACCACCTCCAATGGTCCTAATGGATAATTTTCCACACGTTTGGTAGTTGATATCTCTAGTGTAACACTAGGAAATTTTCAAATATGAACATAATATTCAATAGCATTTATGACATGCATAACCAAACATAGAAGAGACTGTAACACCCCAAGACATTAAAATATATTTATTTTCAAATAAATTAAATAAATTCAATATATTTAATTATAAGAAACACGGATTTTATATTTTGTTTCATGCAACCATGAGTTTCTTGAAATCATGTGTTACAAACATGACCATGTTTTACCGAACAAACAATATACAATTAATATTATTATTTATTATGGAAGTTATCGACTAGTCATTGGAATGATAATAATGAATATTATTAACTAAATTATCAATTTATAAATTTTTGACATGTTTATTTTTAATTTATTTATTATAAATAAAATATGAATCATTTAAAATAAAAAAAATTGATTTTTTTTTATAAAAGATGGTTTAACATGCTCTAAGAACACAATTTAATCTTAATTGTTAATAATTTTTGATAATATATTTGAAACAAAAAAATTATTTTATTGTATCGGGATATTAAAAATATTTTAGGGTGATGTATTTGTATTTTTCTTTGAAGTTTCATTTTTTGATCAATAGTGTCAAATACTGAATTTTAATTAAAAACGACATTTTCATTTAAAATATTTATAATGTTTATTATACATTAAATTGGTTTTAAAATAAAATTAATATTATTTTATATTAATCAATCCAATTTATGTTATTGGAATAATTTTCATTTGGAATTTAGATATAAAACTTTTGTAATCTTTTGAGTAATTTCACTTTAATAACCTACTTTCTTGCCTTATCTATGAGATTAATATCAAATTAAATCCAGACATTTCCCTAGGTTAAATTTTAAAAAATTAAATCCATATTTAGAATCATTATAATTTATAATATCTAATAATTTCAACATATTTTTTACCAGAATTATTAGAGGATTTATTTAAAATTAATTACCACGTTTAAGGTTAAAATAGGGGTTTTCACGTTACAGGCGTTTATAATAGAATTAATTTTAAACACAAATTATATTTTTATTTAAATTATTTTATTTCAAATTCATAATATTTAGTTCAACATTATCTTATCAATCTCATTTTAATTTTATTCTTAAATCAAAAAATACCTATGTAAATAAAATGATACAAGTTACCATGGTAAAAACTAAAAGGGTAAAATTGAGTAAACTTATAGACTATGGAATAAAATGATAAAAATGTATTTAATTTTATATTTTTTAGGTTTTTCTTGACCAAATCAACCATCCCTTTTATTATTGATGTATTTTGGAGTCACATGGCATAAGGAATACCTCCAAATAGTGAATAATTTTGGTTATTTATAAGAATTCCACTCCTCCACACATATAAAATACCACCCCTCACCTATCTTATTCACACATTCACACATCTTTGGTTCATCCAATACCTATCTGAATCACATCCCTACTTCACTACCCTCATCTTGTAAGACTTACCTAGGGAATTAATCCATCCTTTAGAGCCACCAGTGAAATCCAAAATAACATACTCGAAGAAGTGGAGGTTAAAGAACATTATATCAAACAGAAGCATTAGGTAAGAGATTTCGTAACTCAATTTCTATTTACTGGGTTACTCTTCTTCTGAATATATTAAATAATTATAATAGTATTTGAATAATTTATTTTTATTACAATTTTTTTCACTATTTTTAAGTGGATTTATAATCGAAACAAAAAATTGATTCATTAATTAATTCTCACTTCAAAGTTATGATCACTGTAAAGGTTTCCTTCACAATCTCATTCTAATCAAGATTACTTTATATGAAATTTTAGTTGAAGGAAATTATTATAAAATTTAATAATAAAACCACTTAATTTTATTTTCCTCTGGTTATTTATTATATCTTTATGTAATGGTGCCATTTTCCCCATATTGGGTACTTAATGATTTGAGAAAATGTTTTAAGTAAGTCCAACTTAATTTTCTCTTTGGACAGAAATCTATTTTCTTCAAAAAACCGTATTTTCTAAATCAATTCCATTTTTTTAACATTTTCAAAATTATTTATGTTCTAAAAGCTTATTATCATAATGAAAAGTATACTTTATTCAAGAATGTTTATAAATATATTTTAATGGTATTTTTCTTCATCAATGATATCAACCCTTTGTTGTACTTATGATCAAATTAGGATATATTTTATTGATATCAACCTTGTTATTTATTTGGATGATTTATTTCCAATTTAATTGAGGATTTATAACTTTTTTACCATTGAAAATTTTACTCTGAATGGTTTATCATTACTTTTATTTATTGGGGTATATATTACCATTTCGTATGTTTGTATATTAAGATGAATATTTATGTTGATTATGTTTCACCCCTTTCATATGTGGAATGCATTGGACTTTTTAAGTGACAGGAAGGGCTAACTATATCCTCTAAATCCATCAGTATAATTCATGAGACAAATTAGACATAGGTATTTAGCCGAGGCCTTACTCATTTATTTAGATGTCTTAACACAAGGAATTGACTATATGTCTTGGAATAATGCCTTGAATAGATGTATCTCTTGGAGGAAACAAAGGTGTATTTTAGATGTCTATCATTATGAATTCATTTATTTATATTTCATGTGATTATTCAATTTGTTAGAATATACAATGTTGTTTTCATGCTCATGTGATTATTTATATGAAATTATTAGATCATCATTTATTACTATCATATTATGATCAATTATTTTTCTATATAGAATGTGTGTCAGCAATTTACCTTTAAATATTGAGTATTTCATATTTAATCATAACTTATACTATATTATTTCCCTTAATAAGAATTTGAAATTACCATTTTCTTATTCTTTATTTTTCCCAGGAATTCGGGGAGTATTTTATGTTAAATATACAGGGAAAAACTATGTGGAATAATGGTGTTCTAAAAAAATTACTTTTTTGTATTATAAATTTTCAAATTTAAATCTGATTAAAGTTTTTATCTAGTTTTCCAACACCACTAAACTATTCAGTACGTTAGGATGTGATTCCTTGTATGTTATTCCAATGTAATAAAGTAGACACTAGCTACGGGCTACTGTTGTCGGGGTCACTACTGTTGGTATTGGAAAACATTTAGTAGAAACCTTGAGAACTAGATTGATGATAACATATATTAGGAATCCTAACCCAATGATAGACATTGAGGATAAGTATAGAATAACACCCAAAAAAATTTGTAAGGAAAATATTATGCAGTTTTTTCCTAAAAATGAATCCTTGTCTGGATACTAAAAGCCGATGTAGTTCTGACACATAGGTACATAGGGGAAATAAATCCAAAAGGGCGCATTAAGATATAACCAATCATCACCTGGTTCACTACAACAAGCCTTACTACAGACTGATTTTGACACTATTTTGGGATATGCTTAAGAAAATTCCCATTATACTCACAAACCATTACGATGGACTTAAAATAAAGATATCCCCAAGGAATCCATGTTAATGATTTTGACATTAGAAATTCATAAATTTTTCAGTTTTTGTTTCTCTTGTTTTGGGGTTTTACATTATGTTTCATTATGTTTTTATCTAATCAAGTGTATTTCATTATTTAAAAATGGTGCAAAATGGAGGGAATCAGAATTGTATCAATGCACATACTCCATGTAGGTATTTCCAATCTGGGGAAGATTAGAAAAAAGGAGCTACAAATAGAAAAAATCATAATATAACAATATCGGGGTAGCTAACTCAAGTTATGAGTAATAAAAATTCCCCTATGGAGTAGCATTGTGATCCCCCATGTGGTGTAACAATGTTAAACCACTTCATGAGTCAGCAGCCTCCAATATTTAGTGGCCCTAAAAATCAATTTTTAGATGAGAAATGGAAATGTTCCATAGATAATAAAATTTTCACTTAAGAAGTTGTGAAGGGTAGAAACATTCCCTGTAATTTTATCATCTTTGTAGAGATGTGGATCAATGGTGGTCATTTATTTAAAACACAATGGATGAATAAGAACAATCAAATATAGAATGGAAATATTTTAATGAATTATTCTAAGAAAAATATTTTCATTATGAGAAATGAGAAGATATGGAAAATAATTTCTTGAAAATAATATAGAAATATTAGGGAAATTTATCTAAGTATGAATTCATATTTATAGGGTCACCTATGCATGATGCTGTCTGTGTAATAATCCTAATAGGAACATTGAAGATTTTTTTTATGGTATTAACCCAATCCATCGAAGAGAACTATTATTCTAAACATTATCATCATGCGAGGACATAGTATCATGTTTTATTAATACAAAGAACTTTTTCTTTCTGGTTTTATGACTTAGATGGGAAGAAAGATAAGAATAGGGTGATAATGTAAAAAGAGGGATAATGGTAAGAATGGAAAGAAGTATTTTTTGATATGCGATACTTGTGAAACGAAACACCCTGGTACATATTTAAAAGTAAAATGTGGTTTCATATAGAGTAGAGAACAAGGCCACAATTCATGTGATTGAAAGTGATGTTTTCTTTCCAATGTTCATTGATTTAACTATGACTATATGAGGCACTGTGAAAATTAATTCCCTAAGCATCACGGGAAAATTCCTCAAAAGGAGAAAACAAGATAAGGGTAAGATTATTCCATTACATGAGAAAAATTGTAATGATTACTCTGTTTGTGTATATGGATTCAATAAATATTTTTTAAAATTATTCTTTTAATTTCACACTCAAAATTTATAGAGGTTATACTTCAGTACCATTTATTAAAGTATTTGATAGAATAGGATGAATTTTCTAATGACCAAGAAAAGTAATTTAGTGACAAGCTGAACCTATTGTAAAACACATGATTGCGGGAGGATAAAACGTAATTTGTTCTCTATATTGTGAAAATAATGATAAACATGTTTTTATGAAGGTATTGTTGACATTAAGTTTTGTCCAATAATGATGTTGAGGTTGTTATATGGAATTAGATTTTGGTAACATTATAGGAAGTAGAATAATATGGTTTTATAAAAAAGAAAAAATGAATTCAATGTAACATAATGTCACATCTGGAAATGATTCTATTCTTGAAACCAAATCCAAAGAGTGATAAGGGTTCAACACATATCACTCTCCTATGTGATTTTTTATTTAATATTTCATTGTTTTTAGTTAAAAACATTAATGAATAAATATTAATGTTAAACCACTAATGTTACTATTATGGTTTAGAGATTAATGTATTATATTTTATAAATTTTTCTAACCATCTTTTTAAGGAATAGTTTGAGATATAAAGAAACACATATTAAACTTTTATAGAACTTATGGTTCATTAAAATTGAATTTTAGAGCTTCAGGAATAAAAAAATTATTTTTGGAAGTTTATTTCAGGGAATATGTGATGAATTAGAAATTGATAGAATCACAACCAATGGATGGATTGTTCTTATGAAATATAAATGTATAAAGTAAGTAAATTTTTATATAATCATAGAAATTAAAATAACCCCTCAACTCTAGAAAACTAATCCAAAAATAAAATGGTATCCTTTTACATTCATATCTGATGAATTAGATGGCCTTTCAAATAATCACATATTTATGGTTTTGAGGCACTTAACATTTCAATTATCACTTAATTTATTATGATAATAAAACTCAATCACTCACTATAAATATTTATTATTTTCATTGATGTTCATATCTTCAATTTTCACTGATGTTCTCTTATATAAAAGCCTAGTTATGTGTTATTTCATATGAGATTTTTACTTACATATCTATCCTATTAAGAGAATATATTATAAACTGTTTTTATGATTTGTGTTTTAAATAATATAATTTTAAAATATAGAATATTTTAATGTTGAAATAATGTTTAAATTTAAAGTAATATATATATTTATGTTGGGGAGAGTGTAACACTGTGAAATTTTAAAACATGAACATCATATTTGATAACATGTTTGACACACAACACCAAACATAGAATTGAATATAACACCCTAATACTCTATGATATATTTATATAAAAAAATCAATCTACTAAATAGCTATAATTATAATAAATATTTATTTTATATTTTGTTACATGCAATAATGTGTTTCTTTGAAAGCTACTGTTTCTTGCAAGATCGAGTTTTTCCGAACAAACAATATACTATTAATATTATTATATAATATGGAAGTCATTTCCTAGCCATTGTAATGATGTAAAAGAATAGTGTTAACTAATATATTAAAATTTATACTCTAAATATGTTTATTATTTATCTTTTTAATATAAATAAAATAATATTTATTTAAAATAAAATGAAATGTTTTATGAAAAAATGGTGTTTTTCTAAAGGATGATTTATTCTCGCTTTGTGAAAAAAATAAAAAGTAATTATTACCACATTTATAAAATTAATTTTAAATAATAATAAAACTTTTTTAGATTAGCATATCAAAATTATATTAGGGTTAAATTTTGGTATTCTTTTGAAATATTTCTTTTTTTGGATAAAAAGTAAAAAATCCTTAATTTTAAATGAAAACTGCCTTTTGGTTTAATTTATTTATAATATTCAACTATATTTTGAATTTTTGTAAAACTAAAATAGGGTCAATTTTATATTAATTAATCGAATTTAGGTCATTGTAATAATTTTAATATTTAATTTAGATAAAAAAATTTTAAACCTGTGAACATTTTTATTTAAAAAAATTATTTTCTCACCACATCTATGTGAATAATTTTCAATTAAATCTTACCACATATGTGGATGGAAATTTGAAAAATTTTATTCCATGTTTAGAATTAGAATTATTTTATTATTTAATAATTTGAACTAATTTTTTACCATAATTATTAGTGGAAACATTTAAATTTAATTATAGCAATACAGGTTAAAAAAGGGCTTTTCAGAATACGTGTTTTTTTATTAAAATTATTTTTTCCAAAACATAGTATTTTTTTAAAAAAAAATTGATTTAATAATTTTAATGAGTAGGTATAAATTATATAATAAATCCCATTTTACTTTTAGTCTTAAGGTATAATTTACCTAGGTAAATAAAAAGCTATAAGTTACCGTGGTAAAAATTAAAAGGATAAAATAGAGTAAAAAAAAATATTAAGGAATAAGATCAAAAAATGAATTTCTTTTTATTTATTAGAGGTTTGTACCAACTACATAAACTTTCAACTCCATTATTTTTCTTTTTTGGTGGCACATGATGTAAATGAGTCCTCACAGTAGTAAATAATTCGGGATATTTACAAACTTTCCATTCCTCCCCACACATTAAAGGAAACCCCCCTCTCTACTTTTCTTCACTCCTATAAACTAATATGGTTCATCCACGACCTGACTGAATCACTTAAAAAAATATTTATCCTAATCCTATAATCCTTATTTGGGACATAAATTCAACATTTCATGGATTTAGTGCAAACCGAATGTGGATAACCAAGTAATGGGAGGTTAAAGATCATTCAATCAAAAAAATAATGATGGAAGAGATTTATTATCCGAATTACAGTTCATTGGGATAATGTTATACCTCAATGATAATGCCATTATAATATTATTTTAATAATGTATTTTTTGTTACCTTATACTCTATTTCAAATTCATTTATGTGGATTTAAAATTTAAAAACATAATAAATTAATTGATTAATTATCACATGAATTTTACAGTCATTGAAAATGTTTATTTCACAATATCATTAAAATCAATATTATTTGATCTTTAATTTTGATTGAATGAAATTATTTGACAATTTACTAATATAACAATTTCATTTTTTTCATTTCCTTTGGTTATTTATAATATCATTATGTAATAGTACTATTTTATCAACATTTTCTAAACAAATTAATTGATAAAATTTTTAAATAAGGTCTGACTTCATTTCTCTCTTCGGTTGAAAATATATTTTCTCAAAAACCATTTTTTCTCTAAAAAACATTTTTTTTTCTAAAAAGGTGTTCAAGAATGTTTATATCCTTTTCAAAATGATTTTTTAATTTTTTTTTCAAAATTATTTGGTTATTTTACTCAATATGTTTTTTGAAGATATTTTTTTTGTATTTTTATTGTTAAATGGCATCAACTCAACAATATAATTATGATCTAATAAGCCCATGTTGTAATGATTTTATCATTAATCATTATTTGGACAATGTATCATCAATTTAATTGATTTTTTACAATTTTATTACCAATCACCATTTTACATTGAATAGTTTTTATTATGTTTATTGATTGGGGTATGTATTATCATTTTGTACACTGGTTTGTTAATAAAAATGTATGTGTTGGTTATATTTCACCTCATTATATGAATAATTTTTTGGAATTTGTAAGTGATGGGCAGAGACCACAGTATCCCTTCTATGCATCAGTAGGTTTCATGAGACAAATTAGATGTGGGTATTTTTCGAAGGCTATATTAATTAATTTTGATTACTTGGCACGAGGTCTTGACTATATTTATTGGAATTATGACTTGAGTAGATATCTTCTAATGAGAAATCGATGTTATGTTTTAGTTATAATTAATTATGTATTCCAACATTATGAATTTAGTTATTTATATTCAATGTGATTATTCTATTAGATATATTTTGATGGTTAAGTTTCATGATCATGTGATTATTTATATAGAAATATTTTATCATCATCGATTCATTCCATATTATTCTCATGTTATTGATGAAATGATATGTGTTTTAGTTATTTACCTTTCCATATTTATTATGATGTATTTATTCATATCTTCTATTTTATGGTTAGCCTTACTTAGCTTCTATGATCACCCCTTTATTGTGTTTTATTTTATCTAGGATACCCGAAAGTATTATTTTTTATATGTTGGGATATGATAAGGGGAGTAATTACATTATCATGAAGATAATTTTTTTGTATTATATATTTTAAAATTTAAATATGATTCAAGTATGTAACTATTTTACAAAAACTACGAAAATATTCAGTCCTTTAGGATTTGAATCATTGTATATTATGATAATATAATATAGCAATCATTAGATCTAGGATAATAATACAGGGGCACTAAATCTAGTTGGATAGGTCAATGGTACTCACAGGCTTAACTCGTTATGTGAGTTCCATCGATAGGTGCCACTAGGGTTTCACAGTGAGCCAAACCCTCAAGTAGTGGATGATTTTATTAATGTGGTAGTCTTGGTTTTCCATCTTGTGAATACCCAAACCGAATGGATGGTTCCACTGGTGACCTTTATTGATTGTGGATTAGCAGTTGGATTCAATGGTAGTAAAATATGGCACACTTATGTTTCATGTGCATTTCCAGTTCCAAAGATAGAGACTGTTAGGACTTGTCCCAAAGGGGCGCAAGTTGTGACTACCCCAAGCCTGCCTCCAATAGTATAGGGGATTGTTACTAGAACCAAGTAAGAATATCCCACAAATGGGAGGTATTATCCTAAACTACATGTACACAATGAACTCGTCTCTAAGACACAAAGGTTTATATGTAAAAACACATTGTAAAAAATGCATGAAAACCACCATATCGCCCAACAAGAGTACAATAGTTAAAGTACTGGAATGTAAATATTGCCAGAATACGATCCCACCAAAAATAGTCTGTAACAACAACTCCAACCTATAAAGTAAGAAGTACTGGGACTATCGTCGAAAAAGCTATGGGAACACACTTTCACATGTAAAGAATCACAAGGTACCACTTGGTTCTGGTCTACCTGGAACATTGATGATGAGTCAGTCATCTTCATAAGACATGACATGCGCGGGTAAATCCTCATGTAGTGGTGTGTAAAAAATCAGTAGGAAACCTCAAAACCCAAAGAAAATACCATAAAATAAATTCCACAAAGTAAAACCACAATGGATTAAAAAAGGATATACCATGAAGGAATACCACAAAGGAATTACCACGAAGGAATACCACAAAGGAATACCACAAAGGAATTCATAGTCATCTCTACACCGATATATGTCTATAGAAATATATCATTAACATCCATATACACACAATCTCATAAGAAAAAGAGCCTCAACAAGAGACATAGTCTCCATAAGACACACAGTCTCAATAAGGCACACAGCCTCAACAAGACACATAGTCTCCATAAGACATATAGTCTCCATAAGACAAGTCTCAAAAAGACACATAGTATTTATAAGATACACAGTCTCTAAAACACACAAAACCTCTAGGTCACAAACAACTACAATAATATTTGCTCAAAGAATTCTTGTTTAGAGAGAACTCGCATATCAAGATACTAGGTCATTTGCACAGTTAAAAAAACCAACATAGGATATATCGAAATGATAGCATCATTAGAACGGTCCCACATCTGAATAAGGATCATCAAACAAACACGATGTTTGAAAGTTATTCTTGTTTGAATTTTCATAATGTAGAAGGCCACATGGCCTGTGGACTGACCATCGCAGTTGACCTCTTGGTTCGGGTGACACCTTGATCGATAACACCATGATAGCTTGAGATACCATGGTGGTCAATCATTCACCAGTTTTTGTAGTTGCATGGTAGATCTGTCTTTGTAGCTCATGGTTGACCATGGCCCAATCTGGAAACCCCATGTCCTACTATACCTGATTCACCTCTGATGGTCCAGAATCATTTATCCCAGGCCCAAACTAATCTGCCTAGGTCGTCCCGCCTCCTATGGCCTGGATAGATTGAACGTGATTTGTCTGGACTTGTCAACATAGTCCCCGACCACATCAAACACGACCACCATCACCGCACCCTACAGCCCAGCCATGTTCCACGGATTCCTGTCACATCTTCGGCCCACTATTGTTAGGCATGTCCTTCCGTTTTATCCCACACGACCTGTCATCTCCTTCCAAAACCATCACCACCTCCAATCACCATGTCACCTTGCTAGACAGTTGCACTATACCCACACCAGTGGTACCTCCCACACACTATAGAGTATCCCACAATCCTCATATTCTTAAACAAAGACATATCTGCAATGATTAGGTCCCTATCTACACCGATCCATATTCTTTTTCGATTTTCCTCAATTCTGAGGGTTTGATTGCGTTCAAAGCCTCCCAAAAAGTCGAGCAGAAACAATGAGGGTCCATTGGAAATGAAATACAAGAATAGGGTAGATAAAAGCATGAAGAACACCATGTGGAATCTGCCTCATCCTTAGTTTGTGTTGAACTCAATCCATTCTCATTATAATGAAGAATGAAATATAATTTAAAATAATCTACCGCTATTAAACCTCATAATTATAAACCGCACCTCAACATTAAACTCAAGAATCAATTTGTTCATGGATTGACCAACTTTTTTTGTTAAAATAATGAATGAGGAAATCACAAATAAAAACCTTTTCTATATGGAATATGAATTGATTGATGTCGAGGATTTATTGTTGTTGGTGATCTGTCAAGAACAATCTCTTATCCGGGTGTTTGGCGTCATTGTTGAGATAATTATCTAAGTATTCACTTCAGATCCTCTAGAGAAATTCCAAGTTTATGGGCCTAACCTTAGGTCCCTGCCTAGCTCTTCATTTAAAATAAAAATTGTCCCTACATCAACATAACATCAAAATAAAATTAACTGATAGTTTATTTTATTCATTAAAATGTCCAAAAACAATTTTTCACAGCTGACCCATACAGGATGATGTTAGGCCTAACCTAAGAAAAAACCACATTATGAACACAACAATGGTATTATATTTCCAATATGAGTCATCATTCATAAGGTATTAGGATTTTAAAATAAAATAAAATAATTTAATTTTTTTATTTACGGTTACGTCCCTAGTGAGTTTTTCATCATATGACCTGTTCCGACCAATGTAAGGCTGCACCTAGGGTAAATCCACCATTCTAAGCTCTGTAGTACACAAAAATATCTGATATGGGCACCCATTTAAATGTTAGTATACTTTTTTTTAGGAAATTTGTGCGTCGACGCTATTAAAAACATATCATTTTATAACGAATTATTCGAGGAACACCAAACCTCAGAATCAAACGCCTTCATAGATCCTAGTCTCCAAATTAACCCATATAAATTTTTAAAACAAATTTGGAAAATCTAAGCCATTATATTCTCCCCATCATAGGTCTTTACATATATAAAAATAAATAACAATGGCTACTCAAAAAGATGAAGTTACATAGCATGAATCTAATCCTCCGGCTCCCATGTGCACTCCTGGAGATTCACGTACTCCAATGGGACACACACCAAAGGAATCGACTACCCATGAAGGATTATCTCCTGCTAATCCTCGATCTCCACTGGGGACTCCATAAATTCCTCCCCCTCCTCTATGTCTATCTTTCCCCAACCAATGACGTTTGGTGGTTCATTCATGTACCTCCTTAGCTTCGACACGTGGAAGATGTTGTGTACCTGATCTAGTTATGGTGGTAGATCCAAGCGGTATGCCACCTCGCCAGCACTATGTAGTATCAAAAATGGTCTAATAAACCTTGTAGATATATTTCTACCCTGACCAAATCACTATAATCCACATCTATGTGAGACCCTAAGGAACTCACGACCTCCTTCCTAAAACTCCAAAGGCCTCCTTCGTCTATCAACATAAAACATCTCAGATCTGTGTAGTCTTTATCCACTTCTAGATGATTCAACCCTTTTCTATTGTCACAAAACTATCTTTTGGCCCATGAGTGCTGACTGCCCTATGTCCATCCGACAATGTGGCGACCTGTAGGGTCACCAGTACATGACCTTCAATGGTGAATTACCAATGGTGTAATAGTAGATATTGATGCACACAGACTCCACCAGAGATAGGTGATCCTACAAACTGCAGAGAACTATAACATTGATATTCATATCATGTCCTACAGAACCTGAATGGTCCACTCAGTCTGTTTGCCCCTCTAAGGTTGGAATACTGTGCTTAAGCACAACTGAGTCCAAAACACGTACTGCAATCCCTTCCTTATCCAGGATGTAAATAGAGCATCATTATCATAAATAATCATTCATGTGACTCTATGGTGTCAATATATCTCTTGCATATAGAGGTGTCCCATGTTCTCTACCAAAATTTGTTATCAGATATATAGGAAGTGGCTTAATGTTTGAGTAAGTAAACTATCACCCAGATGGAATCTTGTCTCCATTACATATGTGGAAAACCCTTGAAGAAATATATATATATCCCATCCCTCTTAAATTCAGGTACCAAAATGGGTTGGTCTAAACCCCCATAGAACGTGGCGCGCAGCCTTCACATTCTGTCATGTGAGGCCTCGAGAGATGATCTATGCAACTCCCTTCTTCATCCTTGGCCACCAAAACTAACGTTAGATGTCCTGGTACATCTTAGCACACTAGTATGTAAATCAAATGGGATGTATGGAACTCCTTCAAAACCTCCTCTCACAACACCATAGGAAGAACTACGCGCCCTCTAAAAAGAATGATGTGGTCCCCACCTTTAGAATAACCATTCCAGGCATTCCCTATCAGCATTTTAGCACAATAAGTATCATAGTTTGTATCCCCATGTTCTGCCTCCCTGACACGTTGTAAGAGTTTAGGGGTAACAACCATTGATTTGAGGTATGATTCTCTATCCAAATCTATAAAGGGGATCTAAAATGAGTCCAACTACTCTAATGCCTCGTTTATAAAATACAAATTTGATCTCCTTCGAAGAGAAATTAATACCACATTCCCTTTCTTAGGAGCATAGAAAATCTCAATGTCATATTCCTAGAGGAACTATAGGCATTTCCTATAAATCATTTTTAGATCCTTCCGAGAGAATATATTCTTGATACTCTTGCAGTTAGAGTAGCCAACAAACAAATCGCCTATCATGTAGCTTCTCCACATCTTCGAAGCGAAGACTACCAATGCTAACTGAAAATCATGGGTTGCGTAGTTCTTCTCATTTGGTCTCAACTGGCGTGAACCATGGGAAATAAAAATTTCCCCGACATCAATACACAACCAATAATGGTTCTTGATTCATTGCAGAACACTACGTAATCAGTACCCTCCTCTGGTAGTCTCAAGATGGGAGTGATTTTCAAAATCTACCTCAACTGCTCAAAACTGTCTGGTAATTTGTTTTCCACATGAAAGGTTAACCATTTTGTGTCAAATATGTCCAAGATGATTCCACTATGTAAAAATCAGGCACAAACCACTAATAGTACCCATCCAAACCAAGGAATCTTTGAACCTTGGTAACACTCTTTGGTGGGTACCAAGCAATCACTGCCTCAATCTTCACTGGATCCACTGCATCGTCAGCCTCTAAAATGACATGTCTTAGTAAATGGACCCATCAAATATATAAGTGACACTTATAGAGATTCTTGTAATTTTGGTTATCTCAGAGTGTGTCCAAGACCATCCTTAAGTGTCTCTCATGCTCCTCCTCAATCACCGAGTACACTATGATGTCATCAATTAATTCCACCATGAACCGGTATAAGTAAGACTGATGGATCTAGTTCATGAGCCCCATGAACACTAATGGGGAGTTCATCACGCCAAATGGAATCATCATGTACACATAATAGCCATAACTACATCCAAATATCATCTTCTGTATATCCTCATCACATACTCATAGTTGGTGATTTCCAGATATGAGGTCAATATTTAAGAACCACTAAGCCGCTTTCAAATGATAGAAGAGGTCATTGATCCTAATTAGTTGTGATTTGACACTAAAATATGCTAATATTAATTTTTAATATTTATAATATTCATGGGAATAATTATTCATAAATACCATATTATGTTTATTTTACAATTTGAACATTATTTTACATTATGATTGTAATTATTTGTTTAAATGATTTATTAATTGGTACATATTAGAAAACATCTTAAATAAAAAACGGCCTTGATTTTATTTTTATATTTTATTCTCAAGTATCCCATTATATAAGAAACAATTCAAGATTTTTGAGTACTTGAAGATTCACATCGGAAGACCACCAAAATGGGCTTTCACAGAACCACATTTTGGGAAAAGTAAATTGGAAAACATCCCAATAAAGAGACTAAAATGGCCAGGATCTGAATCCAATGATTCTAATACATTATCTTAATACATAATAAATCATGGGGAATTTTTCCTTCCATAGTTATAAGGGATAATTCAGATGTTTTAATGGGGTTCTAGGCCTCCCAAGTTGGAGATACAATTCTAGGCCAGATTCTGCTCCCTAGAAAAACATTCCACTATTTTTAACATATCTCAAAAAAAATTCTATTTGGGATGAAATTTTATAGGAGGTTAGGATACATCCTATGATCCATTTTCTTCTTCTAGGTACCACTCTAATTCGGCCATCTAGAATGTCATTTAGGCCCCTCTGTTCATTGGATTCAAGTTGAATGCCACATCAGTTCAAGGATAATGAACTCCACTATCCCTTACCTTCCACCACCAAAGGCCTGCAATACTCAAGTGGGATGATTTATACTATTTGCATCTCGACCCATGACTTCTAAAATGCCTATTTAATGAAGTGGTGGTGAACGAGTTGGTCATCTTTTTTTGTACTTGGTTTCATTATAGTGGTATGATGCCGATTTGTGTTTGTAATCGCATTTCATTCTCATGTAAGTTGTTCAATTCACCTTAGTTTCTTAATAAAATTTATTCATTATTATTATTTTATTCTTATCCATATCCTATTGATACTATTTCTTCATGGTGTGAATTTATTCAAACCTTACCTTGTGAAATTTATCACACAATGGTGGAGTGATCATTATTTTGTTGTTTTTACTTCCTCAATTCGACCCTCACTAGTATACTTATTGCTTCTATTGAGAACATGTAATCAATGGGAGGATAACTCTTTTATGGGTTGATGAAAGGGAGTATCAAGGTGTTGGATTGGATGTTATTTCCCACTCTCCAAATGTTTATTATTTTCGTTTATTTGAGTTTCTTTTATTCAATGATTTTCTCTATTCCTCTTCCATATTGAATTTATTCTCCCCACATTTATGTGCTAATAAGATCCTTTACCATTGATTTCTCATGAAAATGATACTAATAGTTCATAGGTGATTATCATGTGTTTTTTAATGAGTTTAATTCATAAGTGATGATGTTAGTTTGAATTCATTGAATGAATCCTTCTCGATTTAATAAAATTGAAATCGTTAAAAAAGGAATTCATCCAATACACCATAAGAAATAACATAGGATCAACTAATTATCTGATTTGAATTAAATTAGATCTGGTAGTGATCCATTATGACTATCTAAAATCAACCAAATGTTGGAAATTTCATATCCAAAAACAATCCATATAATGTACATGTATGTAGGTTACTTTTTAGTTCTCTAAGGAGTCAACAATCCAAGATAAGCTACAAGAGACCGCTTATCCCTAAAATCATGGTTAAATTTGGGAGAGACCAAGTGGATAATTATTCTTCATAGTCACTTGGTTCAGGAACCATAAGTCAACACAAAAACTCAAGCTCTTATATGCTTTCTTGGAAAAGAAACTAGGGGTGCCCAAGGTGAAACATTGGGTCTTGCGAAGCCTTTCCTTTGCAAGTCCTACAACTCCACCCTCATCTCACAAAGCTCTACGGGATCCATCCAACATGCACGTGTATATATAGATGTCATAAAGGGTATATATAAATGAATTATTCTACATCTCTATGAGAAGGTAATCCTGTAATATCCTCAAGAAGGATTCACTCGTTTGCTACCACCACTACAAGAAATTGTGGGCTCAAATCTTCCACTGCACTGATGGTCAAGCTTTCCAACTATTGAGTAATCAGATGTAACATCTTATGTGTGATTTCATCCAACACTACCATTGTTTTATTTTCACCAATAAATAAAAACCTTGTCCTATAATTATATAAACACGACACATTGTGCATAAAATATTCAATCTGAGCATGAACTGTGGATATCCAGTCCATACCGAGAATTAAATCATAATGCATCAACACCACTACCAGGAGATCCTAACTGAAACAGTCGCCTCCATGAGTATGGTTATAATATCAGCACTAATTTTTGATCTTCAAATTTCCTCCTGTAGGAGTCTCTAATCATAAGGGTTGAGTGAACGATTCTATACAAATATCCGAGTCCCGAACAAGGTTCATGGAATGAAATGAATGAGTAGAACCTCTATCTATCAAAACTATAGATAAGGTGGAAAATGCGTAGTTCATACCTTGACTCATCCCTAGATCCCCTATGTCCTAATCCTTCATCGCATGCAGCAGGCCTCGTCCTTGTCCAATAGCTTCTTGATCCTAGCGTGGACCACCAGGGGTGGTAGTGGTAACATGTCAAAATGTAGAACACCTCTCATTGTTCTCTCAGTTACTCTTCCACATCCACCACGTAGTATACCACCCTTATCCTATTTCTGCCTCCGCCTCAGTGGTCCATCCACCATATCTTCATCATCATCATGATGAGTTGGACAATCTCAAGTGAGATGTCATCTTCCGTTATACGAAAAGTAAAACCTATCTCTTGGATAACTGGACCCACCTTATGATCCATGATCTGTATATCCCCTATCTAGGGACCTCCTCTTGGAATGTATCTCATTTCCATGTCCATGATTTTGATATCGTCTCCCTTCTACTGAGGACTCTTCTCTTTATTTCCCACTACTCAAAATTACTGGTTGTATCTGCCCAACTAAGGAAATATCAACCACAACGGTTCGCTCTAGAACCCTATCATAGCGAGGAATGCACAGAAGGAAAATGATGGATCAGATGTCCCTGCATTGACCTCACTTGAAGTTGCAAGCCTTGAAAAACTAGTCATGTATCACATCCATCGGGTACATATAATGGTCGGTATGTATCGACGAATAATTGAATATTAACATATCATTCGTTCAAAGCTATAGAAGCTCCTAGAAAAACATATCCCTAAGATTACAAGGTGATAACTCATCTCGGAAAAGGATCTTAAAATATATCCATGGAAGTGTTTCTTAATAGTATGATTTGTTAACCAAACCCCACTATCGCCATACTGAGCCATGTAGAAGGCTCACTAATAAGACCACCAGTGGATCTGCAGGTGTCCTAACTAGAAGGAAAACATGGGTCACCACCACAAGTCAGTACTCAATCACCATAGGGTCGGGCTGAAAACAGAACCCGAGGGGTCTCTTTTTGTGAATCTTAAGAAGCATCTCATCATATTATCCTCATTGGCTTGTACTATAGGTACCATGTGAAACTCTACAGGTGGTGGAAAAGCTGGTGCACAACATGGATGTGGTGTCCTTGATGAAAATCCCAATACCTATGTCTCGTCACCTAGAAAATCATCCTTATGATCACACAGTGGAAGGCTATATTGCTATATAGGTGGAGGCATCTTGAAGAAAAACAAGATGTACAACAATGTATAGAGTATATCTGGAGAGCTGACTCAAGAAGGACATGGATGCCACAACCCATTCCTATAATGTACATGGAACATTATTTTCCCTACCAAAAGTGTCTTCGTGTACCAAGTTGAAAATATGGTTCCTAGTGTCTTGGTTTATTGATACATCAGATATTGCACCAACAATGGATTCCATGGCCTGAAATCTGAAATCAAAAAACAAAACACTTTCCCCAAAAACAACCTCACAGACTCTTGGTCATAAAGTAGAACTAAATTGCCTCTGATACCACTCTTTCATGACCATCCCAAAGGGGTCCATGCCGTCAGTACCCCAAGCACACCTCTAATAGGACAGGGGCTGGTGACTAGCACTGAGTAGTAATATCCTACAAATGGGAGGAATTATCCTTATCTACCTCTATGAACACACCCATATCCAAGACACAAATGATGAAATGTAAAAACACGAAGTAAAAAAATCATTCAAACCACTATATCCGAAAAGAAAAGTACAATAGTTAAAGTAATGGAATGTAAACAGGGCCAGAACATAGTACCATGAAAAATAGTCTATATCTACAACTCCAACCTTTAATGTAAGAGGTACCGGGAATATCTTCAGAAAAGCTATCAGAACACACCTCAACCAGTTCCGTCTCACAAGGCACTACCCAGTCCTGGTCTTCCTGGAACATAATCTAAGATTCGATCATATGCACAATACAAGACATGTGTAGAAAAATCACATACATGGGTGAGTAAAACAATACTAAGTAGGACACCCTGAAACCCTAAAAGAATACCACAATGTAAATACAAAAATGGAAATACCACAAAAGAATACCATAATTGATATACAAACAAAGTATACCAATAATGGAATACCATGAAGGAATACCACCAAGTAAAAACACAATGTAATACCAAAAAGGAATGCATAGTCAGCTTCAAAAAGATATATGTCTACAAGAAATTTATTGAGAACATCTAAATATACTCAATACAGTAAAACACACAGTCTCAACGAGATACATATTCACCATAAGACACACATCCTCCATAAGACATACAATATCTAAAAAACACACAGTTTGTATAAGATACAAAGTCTCCATAAGACACAAAATCTCTAGAAAACACATAGTCTCCATAAGACACACAGTCTCTATAAGACCGAAAATCTCCAGATCACAGCCATCCATAGAAATTCTTTCTCAAATCACACTCATTAAAAGATAACAAAACCCTCAAGCCATTAAGTCATATTATCTCTCACACAAAACAAACTTAGGATATCTTTAAATGACCATCACATCATAAGCGTCCCAACACCGTAGATATATCATCAAACGGACAAACCATTTGGTGGTTATTCCCGTTTGGATTTTTAGAAGGGGAAGGCCACTGGGGATATGGACCAACCATGGTGGTCAACGTTCCATGGTGGAATGCTCAGACTAGCCTCCCACATGGTGAACCATGCCATGATAGCCTGAGCTTCCATGGCGATCAACTGTGTAACGACCCAAAGTTTCATTAATGGAAAATCCCTCTTGATCCAGTTAAATGTTTCTTTATGAAAAATGTTTTTATAAGATGTCAACTTCTTTAGTTTTACGTTAAGATTTGTGACCGTTACTTTTATAGCCGTTGAACATTGATCATCTGGGTAGTTTAAATATAAGGCTTTAACGAAACCATTTTTTACTCAGACAAAGGAAGTGATGGCCTCATCCAGTAGAATTGCCCCTTACGAAGCCCATTTGTCGGAGCTCGGAAAGGAGGTGGCGTCTTTGGGCTTTGCCCTTGACCAAGACCAAGCTGAGCTTCACCAAGTCAAGCTCGAACGTGATCGTCTACGGGAAAAATGGAAGTTGATAGAGATCACCACTCGAGCGATGTTATCCGAGCAACCCCAAGAGTCTGTCACCATCGCACACCTTACCCTTAGGTCTTATGCGGCTATTTTAAGGGGTTATGTAACAAATAAGTAGCACCATGTTCATGTACATTATTTTTGTATATAATAATGAATATAATTTCTAGTCATTTTTGATGCATTGTAATTAGTTTTTAAAGTACAAATGATGTTTTTAGTTATTATTTAATTAAGAATTATATTTTATTAAATTAAAGGATTTTTGAATTAAATAATATTTTAATAAAATATTATTATTAATATTAAATTAATTTTTATTAAATATAAATTATCTTATAATTTTATGAATGCAATTAAAATTTTTATTAAGGTTTGAAAGCCATTTCTGTCAAAACCCGTGAATTTTTTATAAATGTCAGTTTTTATTTTAAAAGTGCAAATTCACATATTTAGAAAATTATTTAGATAAAATAAATATTATTTTTGGAATCAGGACGTCGAAATTATCCAACGGTGAATTTTTCATAATTTTCTGAGACAGTCCAATTTTTGGGTAAAAATTAAATACCTTTTAAATATATAATGTGATTTATGACATCATAATGACCCAATGGTGATGTAATAAAATACTATAATCCTTAGGTTCGGCCAATATATGTTTTATCATTAAAATAATGAGGTTTTGGGTTTGTTTGACTCACTTTTCAAAGCATTAATGGAGCCCTCAAGACTTATTCAACACTTTGCCTTTTTAAATTAATTTCCATGGGAGTGTGACTCACCTCCACATAAGCAACCCTAATTTTTTAATAAGTTCGGACCTTGGCCTTGTAAAATATTGTTTTCCTCTCTCCTTTTCCAGAAAACCATGGGCAAATACCATGGGATGGTTTGTGGTTTGGATTATTTTAATATAAGGGGTCCCAAACCTAAATAATAAAGAATTCTCTCACCTTTCCTATATAAACCCACCCAAGCTCCCACTTCCTCCTCACTCAAAGCCCTTGAAGTTCGTCCAACCTCTGCCCTACTCTCTCTAGAATCCTCTCAAGGTGCCCCAAGCTCCCAAGAAGCCTCTCACAAGCCTCTCTCTAGCCTTTGGAAGCACACTTCCAAGTAAGGGTTTTTTTCTTCCTTTCTCATTTTTTGTCAATTTTCTTTAAGTTGTATTGCCCTTTTAATTTAATTTATGAATGTTGGGGTATGGTTTCGCACCTCCCCCATACTGCCCTCTTATTGTTTGAATGATGGGAGTACCCTTTCTCTCTCATTAAATGCCTCCCATGTACACCCGTTACTATGCCGAAATTCCGAAAGGAACTTCTCTCTCTTCTTTTATATTCAAGCAATACTTTTGTATCATGAATCTAAATTCCATTTCTGTTGTTGGGACATGTATATATATGATCTCCTTACTGTCCATTTCATGTAAATATGATGAGGAACCCCTTTCTCTCTCATCAACCTTTTTTATGAATTCTTATGTCACGCCGTTACGCTGCCGAAATCGCACCAATTTTCTAAGCCAATGTCTTTGTGTAGTGAATACCATGCCCATTTCTCCATCAAGGGTATTCGCCTTTATGCACATATACGTATTGATTGTAAAGTTTCATGTATGAATTCCACATTCCTTTATCGTGGAAGAAATGATTATGTTTTATGAATCCATGTTTTATGATCCATGTGGCACACTTATGCATGAAATGAAATGTTTAAGAAGGGTGCGCCCTGATAGCGCTCCAATGCATTGGGTAAAGTATAGTATCATGATACGTCATGTGCAATGAGTGTTGACTCATGCTAATTCAAGTGCAACGAGGGTTTACTCGTGCTTCAAGTGCAATGAGGGTTTACTCATGCTCCATGTGCAATGAGCCTTGGCTCATGCTAATTCAATGTTAAGTGTTGTTGCCACATTTCCATGTTATGATTATCATGCTTTATCATGCCTTTATGTTCATGTTTCTCTTATGCTCTATTGATATGCCTATTGCCAAACATGTATTGTACTCCTCATGTTATTCATTGTGTACTCCCTTACTGGGCTTTATAGCTCACCCTTTTCTTATGCATGTCCTCAGGTTATACCATGCAATGCTAAGTACGAAGGATTGTAGTGGTCATGTAAAGGAAGTTTTCAATAAGGATGTTGTATTTCATGTTTAAAGGTTTTATATAATGATCCTAAGCCCCAAAGACACTAAACCTCTCGATCTTTTTTGTTGTATCAAGTGAAGTTTTATGTAATAAAGCATGTTTAAGTTGTAATAAAAAGAAGGGTTGTCATAGTTGGTATCAGAGGATAGGTTTAGTTATTTTTGGGATTAGGAAACCCTAGTAAAGCCTTAGATACAAGACTAAGAATAATAAAAACATCCCTAAGTTTTGCTAAATACTAAGTAAGTGTTTTATCAAACAAATACATCCCTGTCTGGATACGAGCAGGTAGAGGCGGCTCTGGCACAGATGTATCCTAGGGGTAAAACCCGAAAACACCGCTTTGAGCTAGACTCGAACGGGAACTGGTGCACGACAACGGGCCTTGCTGCACTCTTGGTTACGACACTCCCGGGGGATATGTTTTGATGAATTCACAATCTTAGTATGAACCCTTATTAAGGGAAAAATGCCCCTAAGAATATATGTTAGAAGGAAGATCATGAAAAGCCTGGATTGAATCCTATAGACTCATGAGTTAAAGAGATTAAAGTTTATTTATAAGTCATCAACTTTTGTCTTTGGATTACCCTTTATGTGTTACCCCTAACTTTCCTTTTATTCCAGCCAATGGCCGGTAATAGGAGAACTCGGGCTAACAACCGTTGTGAACATCAGTGTGATGATTGTACTAATGAGATGCCCAATCCAATGGGAGCGGGAATCGCGAACTTTGTCACGCTTCTCTCTCAGCTAACTCAAGTTTTGAATAGAAACACTGGTCAAGAGGAACGTTCAAACCCCCCTAAGAAAGAGCAAGTCGCTATTGAAAGCTTCATGAGACAAAGGCCTCCTACTTTTAGTGGATCATCTGATCCCACGATCGCTGAACAATGGATCAACTCCATTGAGAAGATATTCTCCATCCTCCAATGCTCTGAAAAAGAGAAGGTTCTCCTGGCGGCTTATCGTATGGAGGGTGAAGCTGATCAATGGTGGACATTGATCAAAAATACGAAGCCTGAGGAGGAGATCGAGGCTTTGGAATGGAAGGTATTCCGGAAGATGTTTTTCGATAAATATTTTCCACGCACCCTCCGTCTTAAGATGGAAAGGGACTTCCTTTCCCTCAAGCAGAAAGATGAAGAATCTGTGGGAGCGTAAGAGGCAAACTTCACAAGGCTTGCACGATACGCTTCCGGCTTTGTCGTTACCCCCGAATGCAAAGTTGACCGCTTCTTTGGTGGGCTGAAGCCTAGCTTGCGGAAAGCATTAGCGATCCGTGACTTTGACAGCTATGAGGAGATTGTCCGATGTGCCCTTAAGGTTGAAATGGAGATCGGAGAATCACAGGGGTATCATGGGGACAAGAAGCGGAAGGTGGACTTCAATGCTGGTGGTCCGATGGATAAATCCAACGGCGCTAAGAAATTCCAGCACCCCACTTGCCAAAAGTGTGGAAAGAAGCACCCTGGGAATTGCCTTAGGGGGACAAGAAAATGCTTCAAGTGTGGAAGAGAAGGGCACCTAGCTATTAACTGTCAGCAAGAAGGACCCGCGGCTGCGACGGAGGGGAGGAACGCTCCGTTCGAACCTCAACGCGTTGTTCAATGCTTCAAATGCAAAGAACCGGGTCATTTTGCGAATCAGTGCCCTAATCCAAGGGTTATCGGAGGCAATCAACAACCTCCAAAACAGCAAGGAAGAGCTTTTGCCATCACTTCTGCCGAAGTGAACCCCGACAACGAAGTGGTGACAGGTACGCTGGTTATTCATTCAAGAATAGCAAACGTACTTTTTGATTCAGGTTCTACGCATTCTTTTATATCTCAAAAGTTTAGTATAATAATCCTTGCACCACCACAAATCATGGAAGTAAAGATGTCGGTGAGTACGGCAAATGGGGCAATCATTGCATCCCATGAGTATAAGTCCTCCCCTGTTATAATCTGTGGATTGAATTTCCCGGCGAACCTTGTCATACTCCCTTTGGTGGAATTTGATGCAATTCTTGGCATGGATTGGCTTTCTTTATATAGAGCCAACATAAATTGTCGGGAGAGGGAAATCACACTCCATATGGAGAATCGACCCCCGATTCTTTACAAGTGTCAGGAGGAAGATGAATCTCCTTTAACTCCATCATCTCAAGCATGGATATTACTACCTTATGAGCACGCATATCTGGCTCAGATGATTGAGTCCAAGGAAGAAACCACCCTTGAAGAAATGCCTATTGTGAGGGAATTCGCTGAAGTATTTCCCGAGGAACTTCCTGGTCTTCCTCCAAGAAGAGATGTTGAGTTCTCAATTGAACTTATACCTGGGGCGCTACCAATATCCAAGACTCCATATAGAATGGCTGTGGTTGATCTTGAAGAACTGAAGAAACAACTACAGGAGAATCTGGATAAAGGGTTTATACGCCCAAGTGCATCACCATGGGGTGCACCAGTCCTCTTCGTCAAGAAGAAGGATGGGTCAATGCGGCTTTGCATCGATTATCGTGAACTTAACAAAATCACGATAAAGAACAAGTATCCTCTCCCAAGAATCGATGACTTGTTTGATCAGCTGCGTGGAGCACAATACTTCTCCAAGGTCGACTTGCGGTCGGGATATTATCAAGTAAGGGTGAAGAAGGAAGATATCCCCAAGACTGCTTTTCGTACAAGGTACGGGCACTATGAATTCATAGTAATGCCTTTTGGACTCACCAATGCTCCAGCAATATTCATGGACTTGATGAATAGAGTCTTTAGAGATTACCTAGATAAATTTGTGGTAGTCTTTATAGATGATATTCTAATATACTCCAAAACCAAGGAGGACCATGAGGAGCATTTAAGAACTGTACTGGAGACTTTGCGCAAGGAGAAGCTCTATGCCAAGTACAGCAAGTGTGAGTTCTGGTTGAAGGAGGTCTCATTCTTGGGCCATATCATCACAAGAAATGGGATATCTGTGGACCCCTCCAAAACAGATGCAATTGAGGGATGGCCGAGGCCAACATCGGTTACTGATATCCGTAGCTTCTTGGGGTTAGCTGGATATTATCGACGATTTGTGAGAAACTTCTCACGATTGTCCAACCCTCTTACCAAGCTAACTCAAAAGGGAGTAAAGTTTGCTTGGAGTGATGAATGCGAAGAAAGCTTCAAGGAGTTGAAAAGGAGGCTTATCACTGCACCTGTGCTCACTTTACCCACAAGTGGGGAGCTTTTTGTGGTATTCAGTGATGCTTCGAAGAAGGGCTTAGGATGTGTGCTAATGCAGAATGATAAAGTGATATCCTATGCCTCAAGACAGTTGAAAATCCATGAGCGAAACTATCCAACACATGATCTGGAGTTGGCGGCGGTGATCTTTGCCTTGAAAATCTGGCGGCATTATCTCTATGGGGAGAAATGTGAGATATATACTGACCACAAGAGTCTTAAATATATATTCACACAGAAAGAGCTTAATATGCGCCAGAGAAGATGGATAGAGCTCATAAAGGATTATGACTGTTCAATACATTACCACCCTGGGAAGGCGAACAAGGTGGCGGATGCCCTAAGTAGAAAGGATCCAGCAATTCTATCAATGATGAGAATTGAGAAGGATCCAATCTTCTTAGACTTGATGAAGATGGACGTGGGAATCATAAAGAAGGGAACATCATCAATCCTTTCACAAATGATTGCTCAACCATCTCTTTTGGAAAGGTTAAAGGATGCTCAAAAGGATGATGCGAGAATCCAAGAAAAAGTGGAAGCTATCAAAAAGGGAAAATCCTCAGAGTTTAATGTTAATGAAGAAGGAATTGTGCGGTTTGGGAAAAGACTATGTGTCCCATCAAGTTCGGAGCTGAAGAAGGAACTTTTGGATGATGCACATAGTTCAAATTTCTCTATTCACCCAGGGAGCACAAAGATGTATCGAGATCTCCGAGAAAACTTTTGGTGGGATAATATGAAGAAGGAGATCGCCGAATATACATCAAAGTGCCTTGTGTGTCAGCAAGTGAAGGCAGAGAGGCAGAAGTCTAAGGGGATGATGCAACCATTGCCCATACCTGAATGGAAATGGGAGAACATCACCATGGACTTCGTCACTGGACTTCCAAGGACATCCAAGGGCAACAATGCAATCTGGGTTGTTGTGGATCGTCTTACAAAGACTGCACACTTCATTGCTATTCGAGAGGATTTCTCTTTGGATCAACTGGCACGGATATACATCAGGGAAGTGGTACGGTTGCATGGAGTACCACTATCTATTGTGTCTGACCGAGATCCAAGATTTACCTCTAAGTTTTGGAAGAGTCTTCAACATGCTCTAAATACTGAACTGAACTTCAGTACGGCCTATCATCCTCAAACTGATGGCCAATCCGAGCGGACTATCCAAACACTTGAGGATATGTTGAGAGCGTGCTCAATGGACTTTAAAGGAGGATGGGATCAACATCTTCCCCTAGTTGAGTTCTCTTATAATAATAGTTTCCACTCGAGCATCCAAATGGCACCATATGAAGCCCTGTATGGGAAAAGGTGTAGAACACCGGCATGTTGGGATGAGGTCGGTGAACGTAAGCTGCTTGGACCAGAAATGGTCGAAGAAATGGTGGAGAAGGTGAAAACCATTCAGCAGCATATCAAGGCAGCCCAAAGTCGACAGAAGAGTTATGCAGATAATCGTCGACGAGACCTTGAGTTTAAAGTCGGAGACATGGTGTTTTTACGCATATCTCCGTGGAAGAAGGTCATGAGGTTTGGAAAGAAAGGGAAGTTAAGTCCAAGGTACATCGGCCCCTTCGAGATTCTTGATCGTGTTGGGGCTGTGGCCTATCGACTAGCACTTCCACCTACTATGGCCAAGGTGCATGATGTCTTCCATGTATCCCTCTTAAGGAAGTACATACCAGACCCTTCACATGTACTCTCTTCCGAGGTGGTACAATTAGAAGACGATCTTTCTTATGAGGAGCAACCAGTGAAGATCTTAGATCGTAGAGAAAAAGTTCTACGAAATAATACAATGCCCCTCGTCAAGGTGTTGTGGAGAAACCACAAGTTTGAAGAAGCAACTTGGGAGTCGGAGGATATGATGAAGCTAAGTTACCCACATTTGTTTTAGTGTGGGGAAAGGAAAATTTCGAGGGCGAAATTTCTTAAGGGGGGAATGTTGTAACGACCCAAAGTTTCATTAATGGAAAATCCATCTTGATCCAGTTAAATGTTTCTTTATGAAAAATGTTTTTATAAGATGTCAACTTCTTTAGTTTTACGTTAAGATTTGTGACCGTTACTTTTATAGCCGTTGAACATTGATCATCTGGGTAGTTTAAATATAAGGCTTTAACGAAACCATTTTTTACTCAGACAAAGGAAGCGATGGCCTCATCCAGTAGAATTGCCCCTTACGAAGCCCATTTGTCGGAGCTCGGAAAGGAGGTGGCGTCTTTGGGCTTTGCCCTTGACCAAGCCCAAGCTGAGCTTCACCAAGTCAAGCTCGAACGTGATCGTCTACGGGAAAAATGGAAGTTGATAGAGATCACCACTCGAGCGATGTTATCCGAGCAACCCCAAGAGTCTGTCACCATCGCACACCTTACCCTTAGGTCTTATGCGGCTATTTTAAGGGGTTATGTAACAAATAAGTAGCACCATGTTCATGTACATTATTTTTGTATATAATAATGAATATAATTTCTAGTCATTTTTGATGCATTGTAATTAGTTTTTAAAGTACAAATGATGTTTTTAGTTATTATTTAATTAAGAATTATATTTTATTAAATTAAAGGATTTTTGAATTAAATAATATTTTAATAAAATATTATTATTAATATTAAATTAATTTTTATTAAATATAAATTATCTTATAATTTTATGAATGCAATTAAAATTTTTATTAAGGTTTGAAAGCCATTTCTGTCAAAACCCGTGAATTTTTTATAAATGTCGGTTTTTATTTTAAAAGTGCAAATTCACATATTTAGAAAATTATTTAGATAAAATAAATATTATTTTTGGAATCAGGACGTCGAAATTATCCAACGGTGAATTTTTCATAATTTTCTGAGACAGTCCAATTTTTGGGTAAAAATTAAATACCTTTTAAATATATAATGTGATTTATGACATCATAATGACCCAATGGTGATGTAATAAAATACTATAATACTTAGGTTCGGCCAATATATGTTTTATCATTAAAATAATGAGGTTTTGGGTTTGTTTGACTCACTTTTCAAAGCATTAATGGAGCCCTCAAGACTTATTCAACACTTTGCCTTTTTAAATTAATTTCCATGGGAGTGTGACTCACCTCCACATAAGCAACCCTAATTTTTTAATAAGTTCGGACCTTGGCCTTGTAAAATATTGTTTTCCTCTCTCCTTTTCCAGAAAACCATGGGCAAATACCATGGGATGGTTTGTGGTTTGGATTATTTTAATATAAGGGGTCCCAAACCTAAATAATAAAGAATTCTCTCACCTTTCCTATATAAACCCACCCAAGCTCCCACTTCCTCCTCACTCAAAGCCCTTGAAGTTCGTCCAACCTCTGCCCTACTCTCTCTAGAATCCTCTCAAGGTGCCCCAAGCTCCCAAGAAGCCTCTCACAAGCCTCTCTCTAGCCTTTGGAAGCACACTTCCAAGTAAGGGTTTTTTTCTTCCTTTCTCATTTTTTGTCAATTTTCTTTAAGTTGTATTGCCCTTTTAATTTAATTTATGAATGTTGGGGTATGGTTTCGCACCTCCCCCATACTGCCCTCTTATTTTTTGAATGATGGGAGTACCCTTTCTCTCTCATTAAATGCCTCCCATGTACACCCGTTACTATGCCGAAATTCCGAAAGGAACTTCTCTCTCTTCTTTTATATTCAAGCAATACTTTTGTATCATGAATCTAAATTCCATTTCTGTTGTTGGGACATGTATATATATGATCTCCTTACTGTCCATTTCATGTAAATATGATGAGGAACCCCTTTCTCTCTCATCAACCTTTTTTATGAATTCTTATGTCACGTCGTTACGCTGCCGAAATCGCACCAATTTTCTAAGCCAATGTCTTTGTGTAGTGAATACCATGCCCATTTCTCCATCAAGGGTATTCACCTTTATGCACATATACGTATTGATTGTAAAGTTTCATGTATGAATTCCACATTCCTTTATCGTGGAAGAAATGATTATGTTTTATGAATCCATGTTTTATGATCCATGTGGCACACTTATGCATGAAATGAAATGTTTAAGAAGGGTGCGCCCTGATAGCGCTCCAATGCATTGGGTAAAGTATAGTATCATGATACGTCATGTGCAATGAGTGTTGACTCATGCTAATTCAAGTGCAACGAGGGTTTACTCGTGCTTCAAGTGCAATGAGGGTTTACTCATGCTCCATGTGCAATGAGCCTTGGCTCATGCTAATTCAATGTTAAGTGTTGTTGCCACATTTCCATGTTATGATTATCATGCTTTATCATGCCTTTATGTTCATGTTTCTCTTATGCTCTATTGATATGCCTATTGCCTAACATGTATTGTACTCCTCATGTTATTCATTGTGTACTCCCTTACTGGGCTTTATAGCTCACCCTTTTCTTATGCATGTCCTCAGGTTATCCCATGCAATGCTAAGTACGAAGGATTGTAGTGGTCATGTAAAGGAAGTTTTCAATAAGGATGTTGTATTTCATGTTTAAAGTTTTTATGTAATGATCCTAAGCCCCAAAGACACTAAACCTCTCGATCTTCTTTGTTGTATCAAGTGATGTTTTATGTAATAAAGCATGTTTAAGTTGTAATAAAAAGAAGGGTTGTCATAAACTGTCTACCAACTGTGGTGGTCTTGCAATAGATTGGTCGACTGTGGCCAAATCCTATCGCCCCGAGTCTAACCCAACCCGGTCTATCTCTATTGGGCCTAGCCCAACATCACTAGGACTAACCTATTTCACATTGGCCAAAACCAATCTTCCTGTGCCGGCCTAGCCTGCTCACACACTGGCCATCAAGTGTGGTCAATGCGGTCGCGTCCTGTACAGTCGCCACCACCTCCCGCATGGGTGCCGCCACATCCAGTGCCCCAACCACGTTACAGTGATTCCCACCATATCTATGGCCCACCATAATCACATGCAGAATCCCGCTACATCCAACATATCCCATCATTGATTTCAATGGCCGCCACCTCTAGTCGTCGTGCCACCTCATCGGACCAGCGCACTAGACCCACACAGTTGGACGCTACCGCGGACCATCGAGTCACCTTCGACGCTCTAATTTTTGACACAAAGATATATCTACAATGATCGAGTCCCAATATATGTAGATTCTACCTCTGTTTTAGTTGGCTTCTAATATTGGGGTTTGATTGCGTGCAGAGCCTCTCGGGATGTCAAGATACGACCTCGAGGGTCCAACAGTGAAGAACATCATGAATGGGGGAGATAAAAGCTTAAAGAACATCCTACGGAATGTACCATGCCTTTTTTCATGTCAAAATAAATACATTATCATTATAATGAAGAATTGAAAAGAATTTAAAACAATATACCCTTAATAAATCATGGAATTTTTAACCATCCTACGACGATCGATCTGCAGATTAATCTATTCATGGATTGACCCATGTTCATCATGAAAATTAAGAATCGGTAAATCCCAATGAAACAACCACCATACATGGGATATGGATCATTCGTTTTCGAGGATTGATTTCCCTCGATGATCTATCAAAAATGATCTATAATCCCATTTTTTGTCCTCACAGCATAGATAAATTTCTAAGGATTATCTCTAGAGCCTCCATGGAATTTATAGAGTTATGAGCATAACCACAGGTCCCTTCCTATATCATTATTTAAAAGAAACATCAACAATTTTTTTATGTAACATTAAAATAAAATAAACTCATTTTTTTTATTTATTATAATCTCCAAAAACTATTTTTCATAGTCAACCCGTTCTTGCCAATATAAGGCATTACATAGAGAAAACACCACATTATGAAATAAATAGTGGTCTTAGATTTATTAAATGAGTCACCATTAATGATTTATTATTATTAAAAAAAATAATTTTATTTAATTATTTTATATAAGGTTACGCCCTTTGTACCTTTTCCATCAGATGACCCACAATGACCAAAGTTAGGTCACACCCAGGGTAAAGTCACCATTCTGAGTTCAACAGTTCCCTCAGAATCCCACACTGTCACACCTTATATCGTAATTTTTCCAAATAATCTCAAAAAATAAAATTGGGAAAATTTAATTCATTATAGATACCAAAAAGGTATTGTGGTCAGCCAACACCCCCCGTCTCAAGTGAAAATGGACTGGAAACAATCTGTTGTGAGATGGATTTCTTAGTTAATACCCCTCATGATTGGGGTCCTCACAGTGAGAACTCTCTTGGGTGATATGAGGTTCCATTGTAACCCTATTTTGGTAATTTTGACATGGTTTTAGACGCACAAGGAAGAGGGACACTTCCACTAATGAGACACATCATTGGGGCATGATTTAAAATAATGTGGGTCAGTTAGTTCCTTCTAAAGTGGATAATATCTGGGTGTGTTGGATGATTTATTTGACTATAAGTTTTCAGTTGAATAGATGTTATATGGAATCATAGAATGTCCTAGTCACATTGAATAGGAAAACAAGGAATGTATAGGTTCTAGTAGTTCGTTGTTGGGACTCAAAGGTTTTGAGTGGGTTTGGGGTGTGGCATGTGTCTCCACTACTATTCATTATTCCATAATAGAGTCATGAACGATGTTTACCTACATATAACCTCATTTCATGTCCTTCCAATCATTTTAGATATTTTTTTATTGAACGTTATCCTTGGATTATCATGTATATGTGGATTGGTGATCACTCTTTGACTGATATTGCGACCAAACTTTAGGAGGATAGAGAGCCTCATATGGAATATTTCTATAGTAGGCAGTGAGGACCTATGATATTTTTTCCAAATGGATTTGTTTCTTTCCATTCATGATCAGTTGATTATTACTTGGGTGGGTCGTAGTGTATATGTGTTATGGGATGATGTTTTCCTCTTTTTATAATGGGCGATTCCAAGTTGAGTTGGTTGAGATCTTGTGATGAAGGATTCATCCAATGATCCATTTTTTGGTATGACCCGTGGATCATTCAATGCTACGAACTTCTAATTTATGGCATTATTGGAAATGATCGAGGTTGTGTTCTATGAGGATATACTACGAATACCTCCATGAGATTTGTTTTTCATAACCTTACTTCTCGGTATGTCCTGATATATTCTCCAGAATATCATATGACTATGTATAGTTGTGAGATAAAGAGGTTTGGTTTGAGGGATCTGTAGAGTTGGGGCCTCTTAGACCAAGTGTGTTCTTTTGGAAAACATATTGTTGTTCACTATGAGGGGGATAAGATCACAATTCTAGTAATTTATTGGCATATCATGATCTAGGTGACTATTAGGGAGTTCTATCTACACCTAATAATTGTTGATTTCTTCAACCAGTGGTTAAGGATGAAGTGGCGCAATGAGTTTGACCTCATGACACTATATCACCATCTATATATTATATATGAAGATGTATCGAGCATGAATTCCTATATATTATATGGTTTCATTGAGTTATTTATGATACCCATTGTTTTTTTTGAAGTCCTCAATAGTTTTTTAGAATTATAGACTGAATCCTTTAAATTCATAGATTGATTCATGGTATTATTCTATACGAGAAATCAGTTTTTTCGGTATCTGCGGATGAGAACCTGAGAAAATAAAGGATATCACCAAACATTCTCATAGTGATTTTCCTATAATATTTTATAGAGTGAGGTTGAGGAGTTTTTGGCCTCTGTAATTTTGACGATTGAGGTTGCGGATGGTGGAACTTACTTCCATTCAATAGTTGTTATCCCTCCACTAATTCAGTGATCTAGGGAAGCACATCTAGTGGATATTGACTGTGAGATATTTCATGATAGGATATCTATTTGACATGATCCTAATGGATTTTTTTAAGTAGGGGAGCATGCCATCCACCTTCAAGTATAGATGAAGAAACCATTCATGTAGCGAGATGAGGTTATGATGATGGTTTTTTTCTTAGTAGTGCATCCTAGTAGTCATGAGGTTGTATCAGTGTTTCATTGGAATTAGGATTGGTTGATAATGAAGTTGTGTATTGTTTCTCAGTAAGATATTGATTTACCCTAACTATTAATGGAGGTCGAGGTGATTGGATGGAATTAGAAATGGGATTGTATCTTTTTCAGTTTCTATGGTGGGGGATTCCACAATAATAAATATATCATGATGGTATATGAGTGATCATAGAATGCTTTTCTATGTTTTATAACTTCCTAACCACATGATAACTGATATTAGTGGAGATTTTGGGATGCCTATGCATGAAATATGTATTTTGATGTCATGGAATTAACTGAATAATTGTCTTTTAATTTGACACTCACTTCACATCACAATTATGGAAGGAATGTAGGAGGAATTTGGGACTCAGTTGTGGGTTCTTAGGGTATATCTACCCTAGATTGATGTCTAGGTAAAAAAACTATTTAGGTCTTGGTTCACATGAATTAGATCTTAATTTTAGTTTAGAGACATAGCTAGGAGGAGCTTCTACCATTTATGGAGTTTGAGTATGGAAGAGGTTACCACAACACCATTAGTGTATATCCATTTGAGGTTATGTATGAGAGAACATGTGGGAAACTATTTTCATAGTTGAATCCATTCAGATACAATGCTTGTGGGTATAATGTTGGTTATTTAAGTATTTAAGATAGGTGTAGTTTATCTAGGGGAGGATGAGGACATCCCATTAAATATGGGGTCCTATGTGGACTGATGAATCTGTCATTTTTAGTTTTGTGAGGAGATCATGTATTCTGAGAGATCTCACCTCATAAATTAAAGTGGAGTATTTTTTGACAAAATAAGTATTTCCCTAAGATTCTTAGTTCCATTTTTTAGTTACTGCATTGGGTTGTTGAAGAGGAATATCGATTCGACCCTATGATAGTAGTCACACCAAAAGATTTTATTTTCCACGTGTCATATTTGTGTAGATTTGATCTTGACTTGTTGTATCATTCTTACAAGGATGAACTAGAACTTGGGGATGGAGTTACCTCTTAGATGATTTCATGTTTCCCAAGGGTGTTTGAAACTACCTGGAGGTGACCCTTTAAGATCAATATTTCTATTGGGTGCATGTTTCTTCATAGTATGAGAACCTTCTGAAGATATATGTGGGGAAGAAGACCCAGATGAGAACTAACAATCCTCACTCATAATTAGGTTTATACTTTTCAAGATTAAAATATTCATGGTAAGGAGAGTGTAATGACTAATTTTTTTCATGTTAGACTTTGAAATATTTTGAGGAATATTTTTTATGTAAGGTGTCAAGTCTATGTAGGATTCCATGGCCCAGAGAGCCTTAGTGCGGTGATATTAAAAATATTTTTTTATCATTCACACAAATCATTTCATTTTAAATAGTATTCCTATATTTTTGTATAGTAGATGGTATATTTGAGACAACATTTTACTCTATAATATGTTGTTTACACTAGGTGTGACCTATGGATGATCAGCACTAGAAAATGTATTGATACAATCGTCGACATGTATGTTATGAAAATTAATTAATATAATTAATATATTTATTTAATTAACCTAAACCATATAAAAATATATATAGACATCATTAATATTATTTTAAGGTTATAAATATAAATTTTCAGTGATTGAAGGAGGAGGGACCATTATTTTTGTGGATCGAGATTGGAGAATAATGGGGATTTGGTTGAGGTGATTGGAGAGGCATTTAGTGAATACCAAAAACATTCTTCATCATTGGTGGGCATTTTCTCTAACAAATATTGATCCGTAATTTAGGTGGGGAATGTCATTTATGGATTTACACCCTTTTTAACTTCATAATAATTTATCTTGATTAATTTTTTATTTTATATATGTTTATTCAATCTTCACATGAGCACTTCAAGAATTTAGTATTCTTGATCTGAAAATTATATTGTTGTTCATATTCTCGCCCCATTGTTTGATAATTATATGATTTTTGGTCAAGATAACATTATCCAACGGAAGATCCACAATTTTTATACGTATCTCTCACCGCCGTTCATTGTGTTCATCTCTATTAGACCATGGGGTCGTGTTTCAAAATTGTTGAGTTGGGTTCAAGGATGATTGAATCCCCAGATACATGGTGGGTCTAAGAACAAAAAGAAAGATATGATTTTTTGTGTGGTTCAAGTTGGGTTTATGGGTTTTAGGTAGTATAGGCATAGATTGATGAAAGGAATCATTGTACTTTTTTCATGGGGGAAATAAAATGAGATGGGATGATTTGGGTAGGGTTTAGGGGGTTGGAATATAGCCACTGATGAAGGATAGGGTGTGTTTATCACCTTATCTAAGACTCCTGAAGATATTTAAGGCATTAGAAGTAGAAATCTTCGTGTTTCAATACATGTGAATCCTTCCTAAGGTTTCTATGAAACTCCAAACTTCATGGATTGTTGTATAAGAACATATTACTTGTATTCCCATAGCTTTAGAAGAGAGAGTTTCAGGTAGATAAAAAAATCACAAACTATGTATGACAACAAACATTATGTGTAGTGCTAGCGTCTCACAATGTACTCCAGTAGTAAATCTGATCGAACATAGAGAGAAACACATGCATTTCAAGAGTGCATAGTCATGAACAAGTACTCATACAAGTATAGGTACATGGACATGGATCAATGATCATGGGAATGTGTATATATGCATATCACAACTAGATGTAAACAAGAATGTTCATGATAACATAGGAAGTCCCTTGATGAACAAGACATGAAAAGTAGTTCACATACACAGCATGTAGTCCTACAGGTCTAGAAACGATGAGTGGATATAAGGAAACAACTAGGATTCTATGTGATTTCACACACTATGTGGCACCAGGTGTAGATCGTGTACATTTCTCATGTAATTCCACCATGCATATATACTTATTTTATATTCATATTTTTATATAAAGAGTATCGTTTCATGAACATTTTTTGGAAAAGAATTCAATGGAATCCTTCAAAGTAGATTTTATGTTACGAAATGAGGTGTTAAGAGCATTAAACTTATTCTGGTTATGCTTGAATGATAACCGAGATAAAGTGAGATCATCATATATATTTTTGGGGTGGAAACACCCTTGTTGTGCCAAGGAATAAGTCCCCTGTATTCCTATATCATCTAAGTATCACCCCCTAATGTATTTGGGAAATGATCCAACATATTCTAGGGTTGGAAGACCCCCTTTCATAGTAGGGTGAGGGTCCCCTATACTATTTTCAATGTTTGAGAGGCACCTTCTAACACAATTGGGTGTGGTTTATCCATCCATATATCTGCCTAGGGGTACCCATATTACGGCAAGGCATGGGTCCCCTATCTATCGAGTGGAACCCCATGTTGCATAAGGGAGTTGGTCCTTTATCAATCGAGTGGTACTCCCTATTTCACTTGGGCATGGGTCCTCCATATACTAAGAAGAACCCCATATCATTCTAAGGAACATGTACTCTATTGGATATTGTGATCCCATATCTGTGTAGAATATCAGTGAGGAACTTTCCACCACATGTATTCATGTGTGGTCATAGAAGATGCATGATTATATATTGTTCCCCCTCCTCTTTGGAGAATAGTGGTGAGGTACATGCCCTCCACTTAGATTTTGTAATGTTAACATGTGGTGCTTGGTTAAGAGATAGTTCCACCTCAATAGTGGAGCATAATGGTGATGTTTGGGCCCTCCAGAGAGACTCTTATGTGGATATATTAGATGTTGGGTATTAGAGATAGACCTTTAGAGATACATATTGACTCATCATTATTATCTAGGATGTGGAGATAGAGAACCCATTTCTCTATCATGTAGGATTATTATTAAGAATATATGTTTTATTAATATGTTTTTTGTCTCAAATTCTAGTTGACAGAAAATCAGTAGATAAATATGATTATTATTGTATCTTTCTATTTATCCCTTTACATTTTTTTTATTTTCATACTACGTAGATATATACTCACCCCTTCATGGGATTTTCCCACACGTATCATGTATTTTGAAGAAAAAATTAATATAAGTGGTGAAATCAATGGATCATTGTGATACATGGGTGAATTATCCACATTCTGTTGTTATATTTTTATATTAGGATCTATGATATCTCAATATTCCCATTTTTTCAGTTGTTTTCATGTTGGGACTCCATTTATGGTTGGTTATATATATATTTTTTTCCTTTTAATTAGTTTATACTATGATACTCTGATGTATTTCCTAGAGGTTACTACATGAATTGTTTTACTCTAGTTGTTACAATATTTTATTTATATTCCTCATTAATTTTTCATAGAGGTGGTTGGGAGCATGTGTACAGATAGATTTGGATTGGGACTCCATTTTTACTTATTCCTTCTCAGTAAAAGTCTCCAAACCCTTAGCCTATTGTAGGAAAGTTTGGGATTGTCACACCCATATTTATACATACAAGAAAATCCCTGGTCGGTTGGGTTGTGAAAATAATTTTATCCATTGTTGAAGTTAACGTAATCATGTGTTTATTGGTGGTATAGAGGAGGGTGTTCTGGATTAAGAGGTTGTGCACCAAATATTAGTATATCATCAAATCTTACTTCATATTCATTAGTATTTCATTGATATTATTTATATATCAATTTGTAGTTCCATAGTGAGAGTGATGGAGACTAGGGGATGAAACCCAATGTAATAATGGGGAGTAGGAAGTGAGATACGTCATCATAAAATAGATTTTTATTAGGATAAGGTTCCAATGAGGGTTAGGGGGGGGGATATCGCTATGGGGGTCTAAAATGGTGAATACCAGGGGCATAACCTGAGATAATGTTCGTACCTGCTAGAGTCGGGCTATGAAAGTCGTGAACGAAGAGACTCTCCGTTCCCTGAATGTCGTAGGAGGCCAAAAAGTCCACCGCCTTGTTACCCTCCTGTAAGGTGTGGGAGATTTTGATGTTGTTGTCAAGGAGATCATGGAATTTATGGATAGCGCACTCTATAGCCCACGAGGTGTCACCCATTCCCTTGAGGGAATTATGACCAATGAGAGAGTATGTTTCAACCTCCGCAAGGATGATCCCCTTCTTCTTGCTAACCGATAGGCCTGTCAGCAAGGTGTTTGCCTCTGGAATAAGCGATGAGCCATTTCCTAAGCGTATGGAGAAGGCCAGAATGACCGAATCATTGGAGTTTAGGATCAGCCCTTCGCCACGCATGAGTCTGACAACACATGACCCATCGATATTGAGCTTGAGGCCATGAGACGGGGGTTGCCACCATACCCATCAGCCAGCAGAGTTATAGACGGTGAAAGCTTGGCCGTGAGGGTTTTCGGTGATTTGCTTCATGGTGGGGGCATCCCTTCCAATGTTCCCTGCTCTAACCAGGTCGAGTAGAAGGTTTTTGGTTCTGATCACTATAGCACGGCCGGAGGAGGATGCCCCATAATGAAGACTATTGTTCCTTGCCTACCAAATGCACCAACATCCTGATTGGAGAACCAGTTCTAGAGATTTTCCCTCATACCTTTGGGGCCTCGATTCATGGAACCAGCGAATAAGGAAGGGTTCCCCTGCCAGTATAGTAACTGAGAAGCCATTGAAATTTCCAAAGTTAGACCATAGGACTTTTACCCAGTCACTTTCGAAAAATAGATGGTTCATCCCATCCTCATTGTGCTCCTTACTGCAGACACATCATGAGGCGATGTGCATGCCACATCTCTTAATGTTGTCATCTATGGGAAGGAATCTATGGCGTATCCTCCATGTGAGGAAGTTGAGCTTGTTCAGAATGGCATAGTCCCACAGAACATCGTTCCATTCATCCGCCTCCCCCTGCATGTTGGCAATACGACGGTAGTCCTTAAACGAGAAGGATCCAGAAGGGGACAGGGTGAATACACAACGATATGGGTGTGAAGACATCGCGATGAGATGAAACTCTTCTAGTTGGTCTTTGTTACAGACCTATTTGATGAAGTATGGATGAAAACTGGCCTCCTTGAAGGAGATTCTCGTGGCTGGGCAACATGGGTATCCGATAATTCCCCCGCAACAGTTGCAATTCCAGAGGGAAATCTCCCATATTCCTTCAATCCATCAGAAATAGTTCTTAAGCATGGTGGTGAGTGGAGCAAGCTCATGCCAGAAGGGGGAATACCGGTGGTCCCTGTCAGCCCCAACCTTGCCGTAATAGGTGTTCATGGTTCTTCCCCAAAGGGTGCGGTTTTCTAGAACCCCCCAAGCCAGTTTTGTGTGCATGTATGCCATTGTGTTTTTGAGGCTTTGAATGTTGATACCCCCATAGTTGGTAGGTCTTGCGAGATTCCCCCAGGAGGCCCAATGCCTCCTTCCCTCGGACTGAGGATCCCAGATGAACCCTGCAAAGATTCTTTCCATTCACCGAATGACCCCCTTGGGAAACTTGATAGTAGAGAGGGCATGGATTGGGGTTTCTAGGAGAACGCTACAGATCAGGGTGATCCTGCCACTGAAATAAAGATATCGAATCTTCCAATTAAGAACCCTATCCATGATCCTGGAGATGATGGGGTCAATATCCCGAAAGCGCAGAGCCTTTGTAGAAATCGGAGCTCCCAAATACATCATGGGGAGGTTTCCTTTTTTGCATTCACAGCGAGAGGATCACACTAAGGATGCGCTCTTCAATGCAGTAATTTGAGATGGGGTAGGTTCTCTTACTATTGTTGATGTGTTGGCTGTTCAAGTGGAAGTACACCTCCAGCACACTACACAGGCCTCATATTGATCTGCTTGACGCGTTGGTGAAGATGATTGAATCATCTGCGAACATGATGTGCGAGATGGAGTGAAGGATCATCCTCCTGTGAAAGGGAAGATATCACCCTTGCTGATGAAGTGATGAATGAGTCAGCTTACGAAATTCTGTGTAATAATAAAAATACTCGGGGAGATTGGGTCCCCTTGTCGAAGACCTCGCGTGGCTTTGAAGAAGCCAAACGTTTTCCCCATAAGCAAGATCGCCAACCATCCTGAACCGAAACACTGGAAAATCAGATCAATGTTCCAGGAGGAAAGACCCATACTTACAAAGACCTTGTTAATGAAGCCCCACTCCACACGATCGTAGGCCTTGATCATTTCGAGCATGACCGCCAAGTTGGAGCCGTGAGTTTTGAAGTGGAGATCTCTAATCATTTCTTGGGCCAAGCTGATTGCACCTAGATGGAACACCCTCTCACGAAGCTGTGCTGCTCCATTGAGATCCATTTATGTAGATGAGACGATATCCTATCATTAATTATGCATGCCAGGATTTTATAAGGTCCATTACACATACTGATCGGGCAAAAGTGCTCTACTGTGGTAAGGGATCTAGACTTGGGAATGAGAACCACTGTGGTAGCACTAGAAACACGAGGCAAGGCACCGCCCCTAAAAAAATCATGAATGGCCGCAGTGAGGTCGACATTCACAGTGTCCCACGAGGCCCTGTAGAAGGCTAAAGGGAACCCGTCAGGGCCTGCCATGCTCTACTTGTTCAAACTTTGCTTGGCTCTTCGGGTCTCTTCCTCCTGCAACATGGTACTTAGAGATTCATTATCGCGGCCTGATAGGATGGGATGAATAGCGTCAAGAATATCTCTGTCGTCACCATTGTACCCACTTGGGAAGTTCACATTTTGTCCAGAAAGAATGTTTCAGATGTGTGCATTGGCAAGCTCCCCCACCACCTCCCTATTTTCAGAGTAGGAACCATTCCCCAGAGCAATGTTCAACATTTTCTTCCTCTTCCTTTCCTTGATACACGCATGGCTATATGTTGTGTTCTTATCCCCCTATTTAAGACATTTTACCTTGGCCTCCATCCTAGCCATCTTATCTTGACACAAAATCATGTCAAACACAAGCTCCTTCTTGCTCACTAGCTCCTCGAAGGATCGATCGTCCCTATTTTCTTCGAGTTTCCTCTCGATGCGGGCGACATCCAGCTTCATAATTTCTAGGTCCCTCACAAAATTTGAGGGGTTCGGCGCCCATACATGGAGCCTCTGCCTGAGATGACGGAGTTTGTTATGGATGGCTGACCATGTGTGACCCTACATGGGTAAGTTCCATGAGGCGCTAACCTGCTCTTGATAGCTTGGGGAGTTCACCCAATGTTGATAGAAGCGGAAGTGAGGGTGGTGATCCTGTCCAGAGTCTAAGGTTATCAGTAGAGGGGAGTGATCCGAGAATCCACGCGCGAGATGAGACACCTGGGATCCAGTGGACTCAGAGAGAGCAGAGAGGTTCCCCAGGAATCTGTCCAACCGACTCCATAATCTGTGTGCACCGCTTTGATTGTTGTACTAGGTAAACTGGTCACCCGTGACTCCGAGATCCATGAACCCCTTCCCTTCCATGAAATGGGAGAAGTGGATCTATATAACCTATGATTTTTGGATTATTGTGGTTTTATTTATTGTATAAGTGGATTTGAGCTGTAAAAAATAATGAAAAACATCATTGTATTTATTTTCTCTTTTATTCTATCAATAATATTGTTTAATTATAGACTATGTAAATTGACTGAGTTTAGTTATTTTAGTGAAAATCATAATTTTATAACAAAATTTTGAGGAAATAAAAATTAGTTTCAAGATCATAGATATGTAATCTTTATTTTTTTATTATCCCCACACTTTAACTATTTTATGCCTTTGTAGTTCGTATTGGATAAGTAAAATATAATTTCTAAAATTTAGTAGCACATTAGAAATAAAAACATTACGACCTTTCAATTTTTCATCACTACACATGGTAACTTCGAAAATATTATTGATTAATAAAGGTATACACTTTGATTAACCTATTTTTTTCTATATTTTAGTTTATATTTTGTTCTTATTTTTATTTTTTTTCTTTTAAATCTTGATTATTTTTTAGTTGGGATGGAAGGTATAAATTTATTTATTATAAAATTCCATAAATTAATTATATAAATTATATATCTTTCTCAAAAAATAGATGTAATCAATGAAATGATCCAGTGGGATGGTATATATATGTATATGTATCCCATAGCTGTACACAAAGGATGCTCAAACACTCATCTACAACACAGTATTTTCAATTTAATAGGTGTGTCAAGTTCTAGAGATGATTGTAAAATACGATTGAGATATGAGTGGAGATCCTAAGGAGGAATCCCATAGTGAAGCAGACCTTGATGAGAGGTTTGAGGGAGTGGTCAAACCTCAAGATAAACCCAAGATAACCGTTTTTTCTTGACACTAAATCAAAAACCAATGTTGATATTTTTATGGAAAAACACCCATCACTAATGATTTGGGGAAAGATTAATAAGACAAATAAGTGATGTGAATGACTATTTTAAAATTATGTAATACCATGTGGGAGATGATGTAGGTGTAGTATAATAAAAAAAATAAAGTCTACGATGAAAATGAGCATCTTAAAATAATTTAAGAGTGGACGATGAAGATTGAAAAGAAGACATGTGGCATATAGTTATTAGAATTAATGATATTATTTAAGATGTTCTAGATGTATAACAAAAATTAAATGGAACAGAGGAATATTAAAAGAGTTGGATAAACTATATGTTTCTCTTTTAATCCATAATTACATCAACATTTTAGTTTTATCCATTTCAAATTTTTATGTTTATTTCATGGAGGTGGTGGAGAATAACTACAATATTTGAACATCAACATTAATCACAGTTAAATATAGATTGGCTAGAACTATATCACACTCCTATTATGTGATTAAAAGAGGTATGATATATCTGACAACATTAAACAAAATTTATTTACAGGAGAAATCCTGAGTTTTATTTTATTTCCTTCATTAGAGTTATTTCAATTCATAGAGTATCGGTTTTTTCATCCATCAATGACAATATATAAAATAATTTTTTATATTACAGTGTATAAACCCTATAAATTTACTATCCTTTTCGTTTTTAGGTCCATGATGATAAATTTAAAAAATTAAATTAAAATAAATAATAACATCATGTGAAAAAGGGAGTTGAATTTTAAATTCTTTATATTTTTACCTAATTTAAATTTTAATTCTATTTTTAAGTTTTAACAGATAAATTCATGTCCACCAAATATTTCTTATAATTATTCAATCTAGGATACAATAGTTACATAGGAATCCCATGTTGTACAGTTTTTTATTTTATTAGTTATAAATTTGAATGAGAAAAAAGTGTATGAATGATTAGTGATGAACATAGGGGAATCAAATCAATGAATCATCATTGAGGAGGTCAATTACTTTATGTAGATGACATTACCTTATATATTTATGCTTTTATTTTATGAAATTCTGGTTGATTAGTTTGTTATTACTATTTATTTAATGATTGATTGAATTTTATTATAAATTCATTTTCGCAAGAGGGTTCTAACAAAATTTTTCCTCTTCTTTATAATTCCCATTTTTGTGTTATACATTTGATATATTAACCTCCTAAAAGTGGAATTGGAGTAATCTAAAATATATGATTGTAAAAATGAAGCTTTAAATTGATTTATATTTTTTATTTTTGATCCCTCATCCTAGAGACCAACCTTGTAAAACTATTCTGTATTATGCCCAAATAAATATGGATAATTTAATTAGGGAAGAGCCACATTAAAATCCAAACATATTTTTCTCGACCTTACTATTCATGTATTTCATGGTATTTAGTCATTAATATTTGGAGGATAGGTTTTTTATGGTGGAAACGTTATGTAATTTAATGAGGATATGACGTAAGGGGTGTTTTTTTCACAGGGTATTGGGGAAATGTTCATGAAAATCCTTCATTATTATTTATTATCATTCCTATTGAAAAAATTGGAACAAATAATAGAATTGAAAAATGGAATCAAATTGAAAAAAATAAGGGAAAAAATTGGTTGTGTCTTCAATGGATCCAATATCAACCTTAGCTCAACCTATGATTTTTATAGCTATTATAATTAGTTTTTTGAGGATAAAAATTATCGGTTGCGTGTGAAGTGTGATATTTTTCGTAAGAAAAAATTTCAAAAAATTATTATTCTTTATTTTAATTTCAAAGGGATCGTGAGATTTAAATTGAGATTAGGAAAGTGGAGTTGTACTATTCGAGGAGTATTTTTATTTATTTTACATTTGTATATCAGGTAATGTGATAAATATTTTGACCACCTTATGAGCCATTATGATTTTAATATAATTATATACCAACCCTTAAGTATTAGATTTATTTGACAAATTTTTTTAATGTTTTCATTTTTAATCGAGGCCTTTTTATTTTTGGGGTCGATAATTTAGTTTCTAAACATGATTATAGTAATGATCATTAATTCAACTTATGTTTATAACCCCACTAAAATTGTTACCTTGATTAATGGCTGAAAAAATGAATGGTTAAGTATATAAAAAATTAAAATTTATAATAATACATAGAGATATGTGAAATGATATTAATTTAACTCTCATTTAATTTTCAATGGAAGACGTGAATTCAATAATTGATTAGTTTTCTTAAAAATTGACAAGTGTTATTGATATTCATATGTGATGCATTAAAGGTTTGTTCCCCATTTGATAATTATTCTATTTTCTTGACATTGAGTTTTTAATAGTGAGAGCAAGAGAATTACTTGTAATTTAAGTTTATAGTACATGATTTAGGAAAATAATAATTGAATCTAGAGAAAATTTGATTACTATATTTTATGTATTCATTTTGATTAAATAAGTTTAATAATTTTTAAATTTTATAGATATGTTTTTCAATTTTTTATTTTTTATTATATTCATAGGTGACATAATTTTTAAATATAATTGTATAAATATATAACAAAAATGTATAAATATGAACAACATTGATTGAGAAATTATATTAATGGGGAAATATATTTTTTAAATGAATTTGAAAAACATTATGGTCAATACACACACTAGACATCACCTAAGAATCTAGATACCTCAAGGAGGGATGCTGATCAAGATTAATGAAAGGAAAACATTTTCATGGTCTTGAATGTATCATAGGAATCCATGGGGTGGGTCGACATAGGTAAAAGTGTTCTTGATAAATGGTAATGTGATTATGCTATCAAATATGAAGTGAGAAACACATCCTTTGGGAAATGATAATAATTAATAAAAATGATGTCATTTCAATCCAACACTTGTGTCTTCTTCCTCAGGAACACATTACTCCACCATAATAATGTTTTAATTACCCGAATTTAAAACGTTAAATGAATTTGAAAACCCATCGTCCTTGAATGTGATGAATTTACACATCTCGGATGGTGTTTTCATTTCTAGTATAAAAGAATGGTAAAAGGGAGATTAAAATAACTTATTAAATTATCATAAAAAATTCCAGTACATGTATGGAACAAGAGTTTTCATAAAATTTGGATGAGGAGAGGTAAGGATAGAAAAGAACACAAAGGATCTCAGAAGGAAAGTAAAATAATTGAGAAGAGGAATCTACCTCTTAAATAAATATTCCATGATCACCTGTTAAGGGGATAAGATTTGGACTTTTAAAGAGTAAAAAGGCTTATAAAAGTGGGGGAGGAGCTTGGGAAGATCTGTGAGTGGAAATAAGGCAAGGAAAAAGGCTTGAGAAGAGTGTAGAAAAGAGGGGAATGTGGGTGGGTTTTATAGTGGAGGGGAGAAGGGGATTCTTAATATTTTTGTCATTATTTTATTATTTCTCCCTAAGATAAGAAATAGTGACGATTACATGAAAACATTAGTAATAATTTAATGTGAGTTCGAAAAAATGGACATTTAAATCTTCCATGACTGAAGCATGATTCAAAAATTCACATTTTAGCACTTATCATAAATTATCATTCCTTACTATTCATTAAAAATTCAAGTATTTCAGAAAAGTCCAAAAAATCCACCCTAACCATTTTTAAATGGCTAGAATCCAAAAATGGACTCCAGTTTATGAAAATTATTTTCAATATATAGGAAATTTAATTTTTAAATAAAATCCCCATTACTTGAAAAATACATATTTTAAAATTATAAATGATTTAATATTACGTTGAAAAATTAATTAAGGTCTCATAAAAATATGCTATAATTAAAAAAAATAAAAAAAATAATTTATGTGTACATTTTATGTTAATTCATTTTATTTTTTTAAATTATTAAATTATTTATAAATTTTTAATTTAATATTTATGACTTATAAAAATACCAACACTATTATATTTTCACTTATAATGTGGATATATTTTATTTATACACACATTGGTAAGGTTACTATTTACATGGAAGATTTACTATTCATAAGGGTGACATTACTATTCATACAGTTCTATTACAATTCACAAAAAGATTAAGATTGTCTTATCAGACTCTAAACATCTTACTGGTCACAACTGTGTTTGTTGGATTTTCTAAATTCAAATCACAGAAGTTACAATATTATGATTAAAGGTAAAATAGTATTTTTTAGTTCATTGAGTTGTGATTTCATGTGGTTATATAACTTAATTATAAGATGATAAGTTCTATTGATAAAACATTGCATTGTTACCCATTGTTATCTAGTTTATCCAAATGAGTTTTATATTCTTGGAGTTCTATCGGTGCCATTTTATATGGTAGAATAGAATCCAATTCTTCTCCTAGAAGAAACTCTATTATAAACTCAAAATCTCTCTCTAGTGGGATCCCTAATAATTACTTTGGAATAACATCCTAAAACTGGTCTACAATGGGGGAAAGACAAGCTTCTCTACTAAAATATCTTCATGAAAAAGAAAATCCACTTAGTTTATGAGTTCACCCAACTACTGACTGACTGGCCCTTCATGGCCTACTCGGATATCCCATTCTCTATGATGACCATAAGTATTACCCTCTAGTGACATGAATGTTACCCTATAGTGGTAATAGTCGAAATGGTAATGGTACGATATTATCCAATCTATCCCTAGTTTCAGGTCAAAACTATAATGACCGAATCATTTGGGAATAAAATTCCCTTTCTTTTATAGTATTATGGATATAGAAAACACAAGAAGTGTTTTATTATTATTATAATTGGGTTTATATGACCATTAAGTATCATTATTGTTGATAATATAGCCGTTGAATAGTGATCACCCAATGAATATAAATTTAAGGATTTAATAAATACTTTCATCACAAACAAAAGAGATTATGGCCTCATACAGTGGACGAGGGTCATATGAAGCTTATTTTTTGTAGCTCCGAAAGGAGTTAACATCATCAGGATTCGCTGTTGACCAATCCCATTCCATGGATCAATATTTTAAGCTAGAATGGAATCATGTACAGGAGAAGATCAAGTTAATAGAGATTACCACTCTGGTGATGTTATCTGAGCCTCCTCAAGAGTCTTTCACCATCTCACACCATACCATTAGATCTTATGTTGGTGTTAAAAGGAGTTATGTAAAAAGGTATTAGTTACTTATTGTGTAATACTTTTTGATAAATGAAAGTATTATTCCATCAATTATTTTATAGGAATAGGCTTTCTTGAAAAAATTATGAATTTGATAAATTGATTTTTCAGGTAAAAATGGTACTTTTGAGAAATATATGCACTACTATATTAAGATATGTTTTTACAAATCATATTATAAAAAAATTATGATTATATTTGTTCTTTATCATTAAATGGTTAGTTAATCAATTTGATAAGAGTTATATTTTTATACGATAAAATAGAAAGTGTATTTTTAATGAATTTATTTTAAAGAATTTTTGAATTTTTGAAATAATTAATATTTTAATAAAATATTGTTATCAAATTAATTTTATTAATAATAAATGAGTATATAATTTTTATAAAGTTAAATGTAATTTTTATTACTGTTTAAATGCTATTTTTTTCAAAACCATCAATTTTCAGTAAATGTCGGTTCTCATTTTAAAAGTGAAAATTCAAATATTTATAAAATTATTTAGATAAAATGAATATTATGTTCTGAATTGAGATTTCAAAATTATCCAATGGTGAATTTTTCATAATTTTTTGAGTGTCATGTTTTTGGGTAAAATTAAATAATATATAAATGTAGAGTGTGATTTATGAAAACATAATGACCCCATAGTGATGTAATAAATACCATTAAAGGGATCTTTAACCAAATATATGTCTTAACATTAAAATAATTTTATTTCATATTTATTTTACTTATTTTATATTGCCTTAGTGAATCCTCAAAATTGTATAGCATATTTTATAATTTAATGTTTATTTCTTTAATAATGCGACCAATCTACACATAAGCAAGGATAATATTTTAATATCATCAGCCCATGGAAGTATAAAATAATGTTTTCCACTCCTCTTTGGAAAAACCTCTGGAAAAAACCATGTGATTTTTTTGGTTATTAATATATAATTTTATAGATTCCAAAACCTATGTCTGTGAAATATAAAATATTTACCCTATCATTTCTTATATAATCCAACCAAGATCCCACTTATCTTCACTAATTTTTTTAGCTTGTCCCTAATCTGTCCACCCCTCTCTATAATCCCCCCAAGTCACCCCAAACTCTCAATAATCCCCTCTTCAATCTTCTGAACTCACTCACTCAAGTAAGGGTTTCCACCCTTTCTCCAATTTATCCATGTTTCCATATATTGTTACACCATTTTATTTTAAATTAAAAATGATGGGGTATATTTTAAAACATTCCCCATAATACCATTATTATGTTTTAAGGATGATATAACCCTTTCTCTATCATTAATCCCTCCAATGTACACCTCTTACCGTGCCACAATTTCAATAGAGTTATTTCATTCCTTCCCCTTCAAGTTTATTTATTTTGTTGCACCTTATATTTACAAATTCACAATTATAGAACATGTATTTACATTATCCCCTTACTAACCATTCCATTTATAAATGATTAGATACCCCTTTATCTCTCATCTACCCATTTTATGAATCCTTATTTTATGTCATTATGCTGCAGAAATTGCACCGTGATTTTCAATGCCATAATCATCATGTAGTGAATACCATGCACATTTCTCTGTCAAGGGTATTCTCCTTTATGCACATAAACATATAGATTATAGAATTTAAAATATGTACTCCACATTATTTTATTTTGTAATAAATTATTATGTTGAATGAATGCATCATATATGATTTATGTGGCATACATAAGAACGAGATTAAAATATTTAGGAAGGGTGTTCCCTGATAGCACTCCAATGCATTGGGTAATGTTTAGTATCATGATAAATCATGTTGGGATATGAGTTTACCTTATTCCATTATTGTACTTTTTCCATCATGTTGGGATATTGTTTTACCCAATTCCTTTATGTTAATGATGTAGTGCTTTATGTTGTTTCCACATTTCCATGTAATAAAGATCATGCTATATCATGCCTTTATATTCATGTTTCTCATATGTTCCATTGATATTTTTATTGCCTAAAATATATTTAGTTCTCCATGCTATACTTATTTACTCCCTTACTTGGCTTTATAGCTCACCCTTTTCTTATGTATGTCTTCAGGTTATCCCATACAATGCTAAGTACAAAGGAATGTTGTGGTCATGTAAAATATGGTTTCAATTAAGATATATTATTTTATGTATTAAGTTGTCATGTAATGTTCCTAATCCCCAAATACATAGATCTATCTCTCTTTGGGGGTGTATTAAGTTCAATTTTATGTAATAAATCATGCCTAAATATATAATAAAGAGCATGATTATTATAATGGTTATCAAAGGATATATTTAGTTATTTTTGGGATTAGGATTAGAAAACCCTAGTGAATGATTTAGGGATAAGACAATGTATAAGAAAAGAATATCTAAATTTTGGTGAGTATAGAGTAAGTCATTTATCAATAAAATACATCCTTATATGGATAGAAATATGTAGAGTTGTCTTTATCACATATGTATAGGGGTAAAACCCAAAAACAACACATTGGGATAGACTCGGACTAGAACAGGTTCCCAACAATGGGCCCTGCTGCACTCTTGGTTCGACACTCAAAGGGGATATGTTTCAGTAAATTCATAACATTAGTATGAAAAATTAATAAGGAAACCAAAAAAATTCATTGAGAATATATATTAAGAAGTAGATCATGGATAACTTAGATCGATGCTTATAAATTCTTCAGATAAGGAGATAAATTTAATTTATAAGTTATCCCTTTTTTATCATTGGATTCCTCTTTATGTGTTTAATAGTCTAATATACTCATACCTAATTTTCCTTTTTATCCAATGTTTTGTAATGTGAGTAATCAGGTTAACAAAAAATGTGAAGGGCAATGTGATGACTGCAAAAATGAGATTCCAAGTAAAATGAGAGATCAATAAGGATAGATTGTGATTATGGAAAACTAGCTATCAAAAATAAAAATTAAAAATTGGAACATTTTTAAATTCCTAAAAGAGTCAAGGACGAGGAAGATGACATCTACTGAATGTATATATGATAAAGTTGATTAGGTAAAGAAGGCCCAATTTCTTTTCTTCAACATGTGTGGAAAGACGCACCAAGGGAAATGTCACAAAGGGAATAAGAGAAGTCTTAAGTGTGGAAAGGAAAGTTAGAAAGTGTCCAATTGACATAAAAAAAGTTAACGTGATGAATGTAAACAATTTTCCATCTATGGAATCATATACAGTTCAATGTCATAAAAGAGGGGAATCTGAAAAAGATATTATATCATAGAGAAAAAGATCTACTAAATAAGACAATGCCCCTGATTAATGTGTTGTGGAGAAATGACTAGTTTGAAGACGCGATGTGGGAACCAGAGGAAGTAATGAAGTAGAGTTACCCTCATCTATTTTATTTTGGGAGAAATAAATTTCGAGGGTGAAATTTCTTAAGACTGTAAGGTAATAACGACTTGATCATTTATTAAAATAAATTCCCTTTATTATAAATACTTATGGATATAAAAAACACATGTAGTATTTTTTTTATTATCCAGTTTAAATGGATGTTAAGTATCATTACCATTGATAATATAGTCATTCAATAGTGATCATAGGAATAATATAAATATAAGGGTTTTGAATAATCTATTAGGCATAGGAAAAAAAGATGATGGCCTCATCTAGTGGGCTCGGGTGGTACGAAGATCATTTGTCAGAGTTTCATAAGGAGGTACCATCACTAGGATTCTCTCTTGATCAAGACCATGAGGAGCTTCAACACATTAGGTTTTAATAGAATCAAAAACAAGATAAGTTCATGTTAACAAAGATAACCACCCGGGTGATGTTATCTGAGATACCCCAAGATTCTGTCACTAATGCACACCTTACCCTTAGATATTATGTGGGTGTTTAAAGGGTTATGTAACATGGTATAATTTACTAATTATGTAATCCAATTCTATAAATAAATTTCTTATTTCATAAATTCCTTGTGGGAGTAGTCATTCTAAAAACATGTTGAATTTGGTAAATTTATTTTTCATCTAAAAATGGTACTTTTTAGAAATATATTTCTTATTATATTAGAAAATGTTTTTATTTATAAAATTATGAAAAACAATATCATAAATGATGATTATATTAGTTCATTATCTATAAACGTTTAGGTAATTAGTTTGATAAAAGATATATTTTTATACAATAAAATAGAAAGACTATTTTTAAAGAATTTATTTTATGGAATTCATGAATTCTTGAAATAATTAATAATATTATAATATATTATTATCAACTTACTTATATTAATAATAAATCAGTATATATTTTTTTATGAAGTGAAATATATTTTTTCATTAATGTATAAAATCTATTTTTTGTCAAAACCGGTCAATTTTCATTAAATGTTAGTTCTCATATTATAAGATAAATTCACATATTTAGAAAATTATTTAGATAAAATTAATATTGTTTTTCGAATTAGGATGTCAAAATTATCAAATGGTTAGTTTTTCATAATTATCTAAGGCATTCGAATTTTTGGGTAAGCATTAAATAATATATAAGTATATAGTGTGTTATGTGACATCATACTAACCCAATAATGATGTAATAAATACCATAAAAGGTAAATTATACCAAATATATGGTTTAACTTTAAAATAATGTGATTTAAGATTTATTTTAAATATTATATTTTTCCTTAGTTAATCCTCTAAAATATATAACATATTTTATTATTTTAAGTTCATTTATTTAATAATGTGACTCACCTCTACATAATCAAAGATAATATTTTAATATCATTGGACCATGTCCTTATAAAATACTATTTTCCACTACTGTTTGAAAATAAAATGGGAAGGCTTTTTTATTATTATTATATTTTAAAGATTCCAAAACTTATTTTTTAAAAATATTAAAGAATTCCTCTCTCATTACTTATATAATCCAACCCAAACTCCAACTTATAATCACTAAAAATACTTGTAGAAAATCCCTAATATGTAATTCCCTCTCTAAAATCCCCCAAGGTGACCCAAAATCCCACTTATCTTCACTCAAATTTCATGGTATCCAACATGGGAACCCTCCAATATGGCTATTTTGGAAGGATAATATCTCAGTGGAATTCCATCATGTGAAGGACCGATTCCTTTCTATGAAAATATCATTTGGATCTCAACGTTTCTTTTTCTCTTATGTTTATTCTAAGTGCAATGTCCTGGAGAGAGAGGTTATTTGAAGTGACCCTGAAGGGCTTCTCGATGATAACACCCCCTGGATTGTCTGGGGCAGCTTCAACACAGTAGCATCTCTAGAGGAGAAAAAACGGGGAAGGGCCTTCTCAAGGAGTTCTAGGCAGCCTTAGCTTCTTTCATGGATAGATCTAGTCTGATGGATGTCATCTTCGAGGGGGACTGCTACAACTGGTGTCATTACCTACGAGGGGGAAAACGAACTTGGTGTCAGGTTGATCGATGTTTTTTGAATGAGGTAGATATTTCTATCTTCCCGGATGCTAATGTTTCCCATCTAATCCGTTTCTTATCTTACCACTCTCTGCTACGGATTCTCTCTATTATTGTACCAAGAGGGATGGTCACACCTAGTACTCTAGTTAGTGCATGAAAGAGACGAGCATTAATTATATGTTCAGGGATTCATGGGAATGTACTCATTCAGGGAACCCATGGATATTTTACAACAACAAGATAATGAGGCTCCAAAATATGTTACGATGGTGGAGGAAGAATGTTCCTGCACATGATGAGTACCTACTCGTGATAAGTATTGAAGTGGAGTCCATGGATACATGTCTAGAAGGATGGGATGATTCCTTGTTTAATGATCTCAGGGATAAAAAGGGGCTTAGAACTGATCTTATTTTGAGGCAGGAGAGGCTGGAAAGTAAGGGATAAAGGGTTATGTGGCTTCATGAGGGGGACCAAAATACTGGCTTTTTTCATCCATGTATTAAAGAAAGGCTACATATTCATCGGCCCAATATTATTAGAGATGATGGTTCATATACCAATGATTGAGATGTAGCGGGGAAAATGGCCAATGAAATAATCAAATATTTACTGCATGGGCCTAACTCTATCATGGCAGGAGGATATCCATGTGTGGTTATAGAGATTTTTTAGAAAATTTATAGTAGGGCTAATGGGTATATTGATGAGTGGTTGAGGAGGCTTCCGAATGAGGAAGACTTAAGAGAGGCGGTGTAGACCTTGAACCATGACATTACTCCAGGTCCAGATGGGATCCTTGGGTCTTTTTACAGGGTTTCATGGGCTATGATCAAAGGAGATTTAGTAAGAGCAATGGAGGACTATTTTTAGGGTGGACATATTCCACACATCTCCAGTGAAACCATGGTGGTTTTGGTACCGAAAGTGAGTAACCCACATCTCATTGATCAGTACAAGACTATCACCTTGTGAAACTTATCATATATGGTTCTAGAGACTATCCTTAAAAAAGGATATAGTCAGACTTAAATAGAAGGCTAGAAGGAGAGAAACATGGTTTTTTTTCAATGGGAGGTCTATTCAGGGTGATATTGGAGTGGTTCATGAAATGATAAGGTAGATCACCAATAAGACCTTTAGGAAAAACATGGATATCAATTTTGACATGAGTAAGTCCAATGATAGAATTTAATGCAGTTTTATTTAAATGGTGCTGAATTGCATGGGCTTCTCTAATTGGACACAAGATCTCTTCTTCTGCTACTTTAGCTCGATGAGGATCTCCACTTCATTCATGAGTAATGGTTTTGTTTTTTTCAAGACATGCATAGGCTTAAAGAAAGGGGACCCCTTTCTCCAACTCTGTTCATTTTATCTCGAAATGTGCTTAGATGTTTTATAAAGAGGGGCCTACGTTTGGAAAGAGTCATTCCTTTATGGGATATACATGCTCAAAAGGGTATATCTCATGTTATTTTTTGTAGGATACTATCCTTTTTAATAATAGAGTTAGGAGATCATTGAATTTGATGTATGGGATGATAGGGTAATATTGAAAATGGAGTGGACATGTGGTGAATAAGAAGAAAAGATTTTTTTAATGATAAGAAATTATCATTTAAGAGGGTTTGGTATTTGGAACACAGTTTGAATATGAGGAGAGGCCCTTTTACATTAGAGTAACTTCGAGCCCTGGTGATTCCAAAATCCCTTCACAGGAATCACTTTGAAAAGATAGTGGGAATGATTTTGGGATGCATCTACAATTGGAGAAACAGGTTCCTATCTTTTTGAGGACGTATCACTTTGGTTAATAGTGTTATTGTTTCTATCCCCATGCACCTCATGTCCACCATGAAGGTTCCTAAAAGTGTGATTTCTATCATGGAGAGGATAATAATGTCTTTTATATGGGACAGTCATCTGAACAGTAGGCACCACTGGGCCTTAGGGAAGCATCTAGCATGATCTTTTTCTGAACAAGGTGTCAATTTAAGGAGTGCAGTGGTGACCATTAAAGGGATGCATGCCAACCTGGCATGGGAAGCTATGGAGGGGCGAACTCTATAAGGACAACTCATGTAGGATATGTATGGGATGAAATTGGCCATGCAGAGGTATCATCCATTGAAAACATGGAAGTTAATTCATGCATACATAGAGGGACTTCTTCCTCATGCGCATTGGCTGGTAGGTAGAGGTGATGTGAATTTCCGGCGTTCAGATTGGGGGGAAGGAAACTATTGTTTCCAGGCTGTCTAGTACCAGAGTTTTCTTTCAAAGAAGAAAGTGAGTACCCTATTTTTATCCATGATATTCTCAATGATAATAAACACATTGTGTTTAAGGAGATCATTGAAAATGATTACCCCAAATATCTCATCTAAATGGGTTCTATGTCGGGAGAGTTTTCCCTCAAGGCCTAGGGAATTGTGGGGAGGGAACCCAACTCGGGTGACCTGTGGGGGGACATGTTGTGGTGCATTGTATTTCATCCCAAATTAAACTTTTTTCTATAGATATCATTGAATAATGCCATGCCCACTGATGACAATATTCAACGTATGGGTGTTAACATGGCATCTAGATGTTGGTGTTTCTTAAATCCTCAACAAGAAATAGTAGAGAAACTCTTCTTCAACAGCGACTAGGCTTGGTGGAGCGGGAATGTGATCATTCATCTCTCTGGGTGGAAAAGTCCAGGAGGGAGGATGGAGGATCCCTTGAGCCAGTGGTTTTCTATTGCCGACGAGCATAGGCCATAGAGGAATGTTAGGGCAATCATTCTGATGGCAACTAACTAGTCTATTAGGAAAGTGGAGAATGCCATACGTTACAAGAACTCCTCAAGAAGTCTTGTTAGCATCATCCTCAAAATGAAGAATATATTTTTGGACTTAGTCAGATTATGTGCAAATTGTCATGGTTCCCCTTTTCATAGATTTATTATTCCAGGCGTGGCATCTTATGAGGGGAGGTCAGGTCATGGTCATTGGGTACGTTGGCACCCCCAATGTGGCGGGCTCAAACTCAACACAGACGAAACTCTTCATAGGGGAGATAAGAGGCGGCGATGTTATAAGAGTATAAATGGGGTCCATTGTGATGTATTTTTTTGTACTTTTATGGATGGGGCGATGCCCTGTAGGCCGAGGCTAAGTTGATGGTCCTGGGTTTGGAGATATGTGCAGAAAGGAATATAGCTTTGGAGATGGTGGAGACGGATTCTTTGATTCTGTATAAAGATCTGTCTAGAAGTGGATGTATCCCTTAGAGAATATCATATCTTATTTTTAAGTGCAAGAAGATATTGGGATCCCATATAAGGATCTCCAACACTTGGGGTGAGGGGAATAATGTTTCTTACTTCAGGGTTTCTTAGGATTCCCCAAGCTATACATTTTCCCTCTTTCTTAATTTAGGATCCTTCCTTACTGATGGAATCAAATTTGTTATTAATGATGCTTTGGGCCTTCACTACTTTTGTCCTCCTTAAAGTATCATGCTTTTTTATGTCTCCTTTAGCAAAACAATTGATAATTTTCAGGAAAACTGATCTTTTTTATGTGGTTTACCTCCATGGAGATGACTACACCCCAAATGAAACATGGTTATTATAACAGATAAAAATATATTATGTTATCAAAAGAATCATGAGTATGGGTATGTCAGTGAACTCTCTATCCTCGCATTGATCAAGAAAAAATCAAGTAATGCTTTATTGGTCTATAAGAATTTATATAATATAGGTTTTGATTTTATCCTTATGAATTTGATCAAAAATGTAACTTAGGTGTCCCTCCTTGACAAATGTAAGCTCTTCTTCATCACTTTCATTAATAAAATGGTCTCCATAAATCATTATCAAATTATTCAATATATCGATAGATTAATAAGGATTCCTCATTAATTTTATCTATATGAGGTTCTAATGGAATCAAAATTATATCCTTATATTCTTGTTGTATCAAAACAAAAATATGATAAGGTGTAGATAATCTTGGATTCCCCCCCTTTTTTATTTTTTTATTCAATTCAAATATAAACACTTACATTAGCACTATTAATTGTTCTACTTCTTCATTACACCTACAATATCACTGGGTATCTCATACTTATTTTGATACTTAATTTCCGAAACATTCAAAACCTTAGTTCTTCTTTTCATTAAACTTATTGGATATCCAACAATCACTCAAATCAAGACCTGTCATGTTTATATTTCACCATTTTCAACTAATAGTGCATGTATTTATCACAGTCATATAAATCACCATTTTTTTAATCTGTTATAAATATTTACAATGGATTGTATTGTCAACACCTTTTCATTTATCTAATTAAAACATCCAAAAATCATAGAAATCAATTTTATCATGATCTCAGTCATTCAATCAGCTAATGTCTTATACTTCCATTCATATAATTTATAGCATTCACATATTTCTTGAAATCATGTACATCAATATAAGTATCTTTGGTCCTCATATAATAATTATAACCTTTTAATTTTGATATATACTCAACCATGAATACAATTGCGATAATAAAATTATCATATTCCTCATTTATTGATTCAATGGAATTTGATTCTTCAGGATTCCACAACTGTTTGTAAATAATGTAATGTATCCACAACTACCTACTTTAGAGTGTGGAGTTATCCTGAAATTCTTTCCATTTATTACACAACTATGTATGGAGACCTATTATTTATTATCCCCATTCTCTGAATCTGATATCTTCTAATGAATTTTCTCTACTTATATTTTATGTTAGAATCGTTATTAATAGAATTATGATATTTCAAACATTCAAAGGATCATCATATCTAGAATCATCATAATAAAATAAATCATAATACATTATAAAATTATTATGTTCATTATTTTTATTACTTTATAACTCATATGATCATAAAATTCATACAATGAAAATTTATATTATCAGGTCATATGAAGAAAATTAATATGCATAAGTCATTCATCCCTATACCCCAACTCTCGAAATCGGGTGAGAATATTCACATAAATTATATACCAGTATTTTATTCCATTTAAGAAACTAAAACACACACACACACACACATATATATCCATAATTTAAAAATAAATAATAAATATTGGTTCATATATACATGAAATAACATTTTAGGTTTAGAGTTTTAGTGATTTAGAAAATCCTTTGACTAATAAAACTAATATATTTTCCATTCAGTGGGTAATTTAACCAGTAGACATAGGATTTTTCAATTTAAAATAAGTCTTCAACATCACCTAAAAAATTATCCAGAAATCTTACCCATATACACACCTCATATAACATATTTTTCTTCATTATCATGTGGAAGTGGAATGATTATAACAGTGATCTCAAACACTTAGTAAGTGGTAGTGTACAACAAAAGATATCAAGGTATAAACAAGTGATGAATAATATGGTAGGAATAAATATATTTAATAATCATACATCAACAAAACCATGAGAATAATATATTAATATATAACATGCTAATAAATAAACAAAAGTATATTAATAACTAATAACATAGTGATGGAATGAACAATTACGGAAATCTTAATCATAATGTCATGACCAAAACAAATACATTATAATTATCATAAATAATATTATTAAGACATCATTTTTACCATCTGGATCAAATCCAAGGCATCATTATTACAATCAATACCATAAAAAAGATTTCATGCTTATAATCAAGACCATATCTAGTACATCATACTTATCATTAAGACCACATCCAATAAATTATTTATAAATGGGTAGATTTATTCCAAAGAACAAAACAAATTTATCTCATACGATATAATGATGCATCAGTGGTAAATATAACTCATGTCCCCTCCCATCACTAAAACATGTCAAATGAGTTCATCATATATAAAATAACCAATAAAATATATAATTATTATTCCTTAGTAAATTAATAAACATCAATATTTGAATAATAAATATATGGGATGTTAATATTCTCACTAATCGATAAATATAATATAATGATCAAAATATATCTTGGGAAAAAGGTGGACGATATCATTAGTTAATATCCCTAATGAAATATACTAGCATTAAATGATGATGACATAATGAAAAAAAACTATTATAAAATAATGGGAAAATTTTTAGTCTAAAATGATGAAAAAATGTTACATTTTTTATAAAATTTTTAGAAAATATTTTTTAAAAGAAAGGGAATAAAAATTTCCATAAAAATGAAAACTCAGAGAAGAAATTTCAATGATTTAATAGATGAAGGTGGATGAAAATTAATTAGTATGAGATAAATTTAATGGAATATTCATTTTACATTTTTTAAGTATATTTAATGTTAAGGGAAACAATTTCACAAGTTAAATTTAAATATTATTTTTAATAAGATAACCAAAAAACATTTTCCAAATATACGATTTCAAAAGATAAATATTAAAAAAAGAATTTTTGAAAAAAAAAACTAAAGTCAATGTCAACAAATACAGAGTTGATGATAAGAATATGAAGGTGATTAATATTTCAAAATATATTTATGGAAACCCACATCATAAAAATATTAATAAAACTTATTTTTATGAATATATAGTGAGAAATATGAAGGCCTTCAATACCTATTCATAGAGGGTTAGTTTTCAATAGGGTTTTCTCGTGGAACCGAAAACAGCTAACAATTCTCATATCCATGATTGCTCTTTGGAAGCTTGTTAAAGGTAGCCAGTCATTACGAAACATTACCTAGGAATCATAATAACTCACATTGGAAGTTAGAATGGTAGTTCGGTCTCATCACACACCATTTGGTTGGAATTATTTCTTACTCCAGGTCTCTCTCATAGATTTAAGACATATTTTTGAATAACTTTTAAATTTCAAATTTGAAATTAGTGAGCCATATGTATTAATAATCAATTATAGGTAACCCTTAATTGGTAAAAATTTATATATATCTAAGGTTATCCATTGATTTAACCTTCTTTATATATGTGAGGTTCTATATTTATAGAATTACATTTATATCAAAAGTATAAATTTTGGCTATAAACATGGTAAAAAACAATGGCTATAGGGGTAAAAACCATGGATATAATCTATAGACACCATTATATCATTTGATGGCAAGTATTGGAATTGATATAGATAAAATATATAGCCACAAGTTTCTGGGGATATAGCCACTATTTTCCACCCTGGCAATAGAGATATTACCATGGTTTTAAAAAAATATGTATATAGCCCCTATAGCTATCCACCTTTACACTTTACCTAGATCCACAGTTGTCCATCATGTCTACATAGATATAGACATGGTTTTAAACTACAGATATATCCCATGTAAGCTGTGGATATAGCCCAAAATATAATGTGTGCCCAGCTAGATTCGTTCTTTATACCTCTTTTGTATTCACCTTTGACCATACCACTACAACAAAAATTCCTCTGGGTAGATATATATATAAATATATTTATATATATTATTAAAAAATGTGGTTATATTATGCAAACCATGTCTATATCCCTTCCTGACATTTTTTTGTGGGTTATTTTTTATCTCGCGCAGGGGTAGGAGATCTATAGCCACTTTTTTGAGGAACCATGGCTATAGAAAATAAAAAAACACTATAGCCACAGTTTTACTCAAACTGTGGATTTATTCATTATAAAAAAATATATAGCCATGGATTTACTCAAACTGTGGCTATATCCCTTCGTAAAAACTATATAGGCACATTTTTATAGAATCCATAGAAAGAAGTCTCAGAAAAAAAACCTTGTAATCATAGTTTAACACAAAGTACGACTATAGCCCTCATAGAAACACTAGGAAGCCACGTTTTTATAAAATCTTGGCTATAACTATCGAAGAAAAAACTTTATAGCCCTGGTTTCAAACAATCATGGATATAGACTTAGAAAATATACCCTATAGGCATGGTTTTGGAAGACGTTTCCTATAGGTCCAAGGATATTGCCCATTTTCTAGTAGTTTATATTATCAGTTCTCCATATTGGTTATGCATGTTTTTATGCATGTTTTAAAACCCATGGTTTGGAACTCTTGAATTTACTATCATCTAGAGAGACATGAGTTTTTTTTGATATTGGGATTAGGCCTATGATAGGGGCTTCGTACATATCCTCAAGAGAGGAATTAGAACCCATGTAGTTCGGTTCAACATAACCGAACACACCATACCTTTTATGGTCATGTGACAAGGACCATTCCATGTAGTTTAATGTCATGCAATAAGGAAATCTAGGGGAAAGGTGATTAGACAAATATGGAGTTGGACTTATGTTGAAATGGATTGAGGGATCCAAAAGGAATATGGTCCTTTGTGATAGATATGCCACTACTGGGAATATAGTCTATAGAAGAACATGTTGAGTTTTGGGGTACTATGTTTAATCATCGGGTGGGATTCTTATATATCCTTTTTGGATTGGAATCAAAGTCTACATAGTTTGAAGTGTTTGGGGATTAAACTTACATGGGAGGTATAATTGATATTTAATAATGTTGATGACATCTTCACCCCTAGACCTTAATCTCATGTGAGAAAAGATCATTGTTAGAAACAACATGGAGGGGAAGATCTATAGTTTTCATAATATAAATAATCCTCTAGTGGACAAGGGTAATGTTATGGAACGATGGAATATTTATGAAATAAATAATATGTATTTACTCCATTAGGGATTCACTAGTGAATTACACCCCATTCTACAGGTGGAAGAGTGGGTGGGGGAGAGGTGACATAAAATAAGGGGATATTTTCATCAAATTCTCTTCACATTTATAGTAATGTATTTCACATCGTGGACCAAGAATCCATCTTACATTATCCCTAAGGTTTGGATCCTCATTACCATAGGAATGTTTGATTGATGAATTCGTTGGGATCCTACCTATTTGGTAGGATAAATGTTGGACTTCCATTACCATATGAATGTTTGATTGGGTGGGAAATTTGGTGTATCCTAGGTTCGGATAATGAATGTATAGATGCACTGGAGGAGTCATTGATTGGTTTCCCCTAGATGATGGACTAGTATAGAGGGTTAGCTAATAATTTTAGAAGTGAATGAGGGCTCAAAAGGTACATCATGTAGGAGATACCTGGTTGAGTTAGAGGTCTCCTTGCCTAAGTGATACTATGATGAGAGGTATTTGGATACCTCACCCAAGTAATTCTTGGATAGATTTGGGAGGTACCTCACTAAAATTTTTCTTAATATAATTTAAAGGTACCTTCTTCAAGTGTTACTTGGGAGAACTTGGATGATGAAAAACCTGGGTGACCAAACATGGGTGGGACATTCCATAGACCGACAAGGGTCTCCTCAGTTTCTCATAGAAGGGTCTCTCTCATGAAATTATTTAGGAGGGTATTTATTCTTAGTAATTTTGGACCAGGGGAAGCGGCTCCTTTCATAGGTACTTAGAGTTTCAAACAATGTATGTAACCTAATCACTATACTATTGTCAATTCCAATTTTCGAGTGTCTTAGAGAGCTACCTGTATGGTTTTTGGGACTTGGGTGAAGGAATAGGGTGAGAAGATCTTTAGGATGACTCTTCATCTTCTAGTTATGCCAAATGAGGATCTTAATGGTTCAATTTGAGGAAATATCAAGACCTTGAGTGAAGGAGGTTGTTTTGAAAAGGTCTCATGCGTAGGTGGTACCTATGCAGGGTGGTCAAACGTGCCATCTGCACATGTATCCTTGAACATGTCATAAAACAGAGGTCCTCCACATAACTATTCCATGATTGTTGCTTCATATAGGATTAATTCATATGTTTTATTTGAAATAAGGGACTTCCATGAGATGGGAAAAGGATTTTTGTGATGGAAGTGCTCATGATCTTGAATTCCATTATAAAAAATTATTGACTTATGACTGCCTAGAATTTTGATCCATAAGCCTATTTGGGTTCCGCAATTAGTAAAATATAAGCCTATAAAGTGGAATAATACCATATTAAATGTACTATATACCATATAAGTGAGTTTTAAGATACTAAAATTTTCCCATAAGACCCTTAAAAAATGTGTTTCAAGGTGACAAAACTTTTTATCAGTATTTTGAGGAATACATATCTTACACCCATTGGGAGGTTCACACCACCATACCAAATGATGGGGAATGATTTATAAGGAATTATTATCCCTTTTGGGGATCTATCTTTCACAACATGGAAATAAAATCATATTCTTCTTCCAGAATAGAGACACATTTATACTTATGAATTTTTAAAGAGTTTGTGGAAATACTTTTTTTATGCCAATAAATTACCCCACCTAAATTTGGAATCATTTAGAATAAAATAAAATATTATTAATGATATTTTATATGAATTTAAAACATTCATAAATAATATAGTGATATGTAGAGTTTTATCAATGCTGATAAATTTTTTCCCTAGGGTATGGGACCTTACAAGCGAAGTTTGACTACTTCTAGAGCCACATGAAAGACCATACAGAAATTGAGTCCTTTGAATCACTGCCCAAATGTTTTCCAAATTTAGATATTAATATGTCTTAGAGAGCTAGACATAAATTTTTCATAGGCTACCCTCATGTTTTTTTACCTAACAAGTTTCGTTCCATTTTATGTTTAATTACACAATTTTTCCTAAATCATGTGGAGTGAATGTTTATAGAGATAAAAATAAACTCTTGACTAGGGTTCCCTTTGAATTTTTTCATCCTGGTGAGTATCAGGTCTCTTTAATTGGTAGTTTAAGGTCTTACTAACTTGATCAACAAAATTGATGTTTTAATTCTTACATATCTGACCACACTTTTTTGGGATAATGACTTAAGAATAACTAGTAGGTCAAGAATGCTCCAATGATTTATAGATATGAGGAGGGAAATATTTATGCCGTGTTCTAGGATTTTTTTTGGATCTGAAGAGATGAAATGGGACAAGTACACAAGGAATTATTGTGGAACATGTTAGAAAAATGACTTCCATTAAGATATTATTAGGGTATACAGAGATAAGAGTGTTTTTTCCTGGGGATGAATGTTCCATTTATTTATAGGATATATTTTGATTTCTATTATAAAAAACCATGTTTATGAGTTTCATGAATTGATAAAACAATGATTTTATTTAGAGTTAGAATCTCTTAATACCAATGTCTATGGGGGTTTTTGACTATCCATCTTTTCGAAACCATGATCTATGGTTTAAAAAAGTATTGTGTCTAGAGATGAAGGGAAAATTTTGATTGGATTATCCATGAATGATGGAATATAATTTTACTCCAATCATAATTTCATAAATGAATAAAATCTAACTGAAATTAGTAGCATGGATTAATACCATGTGTAAGATAGAAGGGTTATAAATTTCTTACTATAGCACATTGGTCTAGAATAAGGGATCCAAGTGTTACTATATATCTTATTATAATGAAATTCATGCCACAAATTGTTTTGAAATAAATGTGTGAGGGGTACCAACATAGAGAATTATGGTCCTCTCAATCACTATACATATTAATGCATAGTTTTACATCATATAGTAAGGTTGTTTCCATGTAGTTCAATTTCTTACATCAAGGTTGTCTGGTATTCATCTTAAATTCATTCATCCATGACCTCAAATTTTATGGTGATCTGGCCAAGGATGATATGGAATTATCTAGGTGTTAAGGGGGAATGTTATATTTTTTGACATTGGGGTTATTATATCTAATGGAGTGAGACCGGATAACCTTGTAAGTGATGTTTGTGGACCATGTTCATTTCTTTTCTATTATGATGTAATCAAAGCATATTAATATGAGAGGATTTTCTCATAGTAATATAAATTCATTTGATTTAAAGGACACATTTAAAGGCATATAATAAAAATTCATGTTTTGGAATATTATTCATATTCAAAACAAATGATTCCTATAAAGTGTATTTCTCTAATTACCGATAACCAATGTAATGTTTTTGGTGATATGAATTTACCAGGGCATAGAGTATGTTTTGTGAATGAAACATTTCTGAGTATGAAGGGTTTTTTAATCTTAAATTAACCAGGAATAGATAATGTGTTCCTTATAAAGGTATGACATATATATAATGAAGGGGAAATTTAAAACTGGTTCTAGGGTATGATTTTCAAGTGTCACTATGTATCCTATGGTAATAGGCATCAAGACAAACATAGTTATATGAAACCTTCACTGTATATTCCTTTTTCATATGTAGGGATAGACATTTGTTAAAAATATGGGTTAATAAATGAAATAAGAAACCGCTACATACTCTCTCACGTGTATCTCTCTCAGATATAGGAGATCAAGGGAATATTTTTTCCAGCTATTGAAGGTTGGAGAATCGATGTGTTGCTACGTATCTCATCGAGATGATAATCAAGAAACATATAGTTCTAGGATATATTCTCAATTTTAATAGATTTATTTTGTGGGGTGGGGGAATTTTATCATGTTTTGGTTTCGCAAATAAAATGGGAACCTACCCTAGACACTCTTCTATGGATCTAACTCACACACAAAAGATTTGGGTCAACATTTCTTTTACGAATATGCAAGGTTGGAGAATAGATGCTTTACAAAGTATCTTATCGAGATGAGAATCAAGCCACATGAATTTACATGATATTGATATCGTAGGAAACCATAGCCAATAATGGGGGTTCTCTTAGGTGAGAGAAACATAAATGGTACATTTAATTTTTTATGAAAGGGATTCCAACCATGTAGTTCAACATCATACAGGAAGGATGAAGCATACCCAATGTAAAGAGGTGATGTGTGGTATTGTATTCTAAAATATCCTCTATAATTAATTAAAATAATTTAATGGTTATAGTTCTTGGAAAATGATGTAATCTGACATTACAGGGAAGACCATACCAAGATTCTTAATACCACATGATATATGCTCGATATAAGAAATAAGGAATGGTGAAAGTTTCATGTATTACATGGGGAGATTAAAAGAAAGTAGGTGAAGTTAATTAGAAACACCAGAGGGAATATAGATTCAATAAATACTATTAAAGAGGAATATAATATGAATTAACGATATAGAGTGAGGCACTATCTAATAAAATCATACTTAGGTTTTGAATTCATGGGTAGGTTTGAGACATAAGGTTACAGAGTCGTTACGTATCCTATGGAAACTATAATCAAGAAGTAAAAAGTTTTGGGCACTGATTCTCTACACTGATACGACTCATATGAAGATAATGGGGAAATGTTGCTTTTATTTTTTATTTGGGACTAGGATGAGGTTACCAGGCTTTAGTACGCATCTCATCAAAATGAGAATCAAGCCACACGTAGTTCTTAACATTACATGCAGTTTATTGTCAGGTGGTAAGGATGCTTATGCGAGGGAATGAATGAAATGAAATGATTTAGGGATTATGAATTAAAATTTTTCATGGAGTTTGGGAAATTATCTTATAAGAAAATTAGACCATGAATTTTGGAAATCCTCTCATAATAGGCATCCCATTCTCATCAGACATGGATTCATAGGATTGTCACCCAAGTAATCCCATGATTAGTTCATTGGGTAAGGCTATATTTTAATGCCATGTGATGATGATGTTTTCATAAAACTTATCATCTTGTGACTGTGATAGTTTGGGGTTTTCTTTTGGGGTTTATGTGACAAGGACTACTCCGTGCAGTTTAGTATCAAGTAGTGAGGAAGAATGTTGTCTTATAGTTTTGGGTCATACGACTTGGACCATTTATTGTTAATCACATGAAATATTTATTTAGAAATATTGTTTTTCTAGGGGTGTAGTAATATTTTAGTCCCTAGTGATTAATGAATATGCTCCATTTGAATAAACCTTATGGATAGAAAAATGTCCTTCCCATTTTGGTTTAAGAATAGGAGGTTTCTTCCTAGGTATCATCGAGGTCTAGATGACAAAAATCAGTACCCTTCTAAGATATCAAGATATTTGGTTTTTATGAAACTATAAATGATGCCTAGTGCATAGTATCTTTTCATATAGACGTTCCAATTCATCCAAACACTTATTATGCAGCTCGTATGTGGACAACTGATCAAAAATGGCAATGCACATTGAAGGAAATTAGACTTTGATAGAGAAAATAGATTCTATCCCATATAACAGTGAATATGGGGTTTCCTATATAGAAGTACATGTTGGGATATAGAAGGGGAACAAAGCATGTAAAATCCTTTCTAGATAGTATTTATTTTCTTTTTCCACCATTTTCTTGAGTATGTTCAATGGAGTTTTTCTGAAAGTTTTTTTTTTCATTTTCTACTACATGATAGTGAGAGGTATTGTTGGACGCAATGTCATATTCTTGGTACATAAATTTAAACTCTAAAGAAATAATTTGGTTTATTCTGTCAATACTACATGAGGGACAACAAACATGGTGATGATGTTGGACTTCATGAAATTGATAATGATGTTTGACCCAAATTATTTGAGTGGTATTTCATTATCCATTTTGGAGAATAATTTAGTTGCAGTGAGGATATATTTAAACTTATGGGATGTAGAGGGAGGTTATTGTTTCAAAAAATCAATTACTCATATTTAGAATTGCGAGGAGTATTTTTCGTTGTGAAAATACTCTGGGAGATGATGGATGAAATTGGAATTCACTTGACAGGGGTGAAACTTTTTCTAAATTGTGTCCAATGATACATCATCGATGACCTAAAATATCAAAGCCTTCTAATTTAGTGAGGGATGTTACTATTTTTTAACAGACATTGCCACATCATTTTCAAAATCTTATTGTATTATAAATATGAAAATTATGTTTTTAATTGAATAATTTTCAATTGTTTTTAAATTTGTACTTGATTATTGAAATAATGATTTTTTGGTAAAGTATGTTACTTTTTTAATTTAGTTACTATTCGTAAATTTAAAATTAAATAAATAATTTTTTTATTTACTATATTTTTTATTTCCATGTACCTTTTTTAATTTTAGTAATTTTATTTTATATTTTTTTCATTAAACAATTTTTTAACAATATATTTTTTCAAAATAATAATTGTAATCATTTTATTCATACTCTTACTCAATTTATTAATTATTTTATTTTTTTGAAATTAATAAAATTTCAATTTGTTTAAATAATATTTTTTATTTAATTGTTTTATTAATTTTCAAGGTTTTTTGTAGTGAATTTATTTTCTTTCGTTTTTATTACTTTAATATAATCCATACTATCGTTCAATTCATTATTGTAGTTTGGAAATGAAATGTTTTATCTGTGTTGTTTTTTAATTTTAATTTATTTTTCATCATTTATTTTTTTAATATCTAAATTTAAGTGTTAAATATATTTTTTTTGTCATTATACTACCTCCAAGATAAAAGAGTAACACCACTACAATTCCTAGAGTGCAACCCCCCTCCCCCCTCGCCGAACTGGAACCCCCTTAGGAGGAAGATGACCCATCCGATGTACTCTATTGTCATGAATCCTGAATCACTACTAGGGCAATAAATCCTCACACCACTACAAACCGAACCCCACCCCGTAATATTTTTGGGGAAGAGATCATGTGTCATCAGATATTGATTAAATCCAAATTTGAACCAGATCTAACACACCTATTGATGAAGCCAGACCTAGCTTCTTCCAAATTGTGAGGAAGATGAATCCTTGAGCAAATGTATAGTGAGGGAAACAACTTGAGGATGAATTCTATGAGAGAGAATTTTTCTATTCCTAAAATAACTAGATAAGGCTTCTTCCTGAATCTATGCTCCCTTGTGGAGAAAAGAAGGATGCACAGCAAGGATAAGAGATAAAAAAACCTAAAAAAATAATTAATATAATAATATTAATAACATCAATAATATATATATATATATAATAATATTAGTACACATATATTATTAATTACAATAAGTATTAAATTTAAAAAAATACATATTTTTTAAATATATATATATTTTTCAGAACTGTCTCACTTTTTTTCTTCTATTTTTTGGAGGGATCCGGAAAGTAGTGATCATGGGCAGTGATCATAGGAGGAAATTACGGGAAAATTCATGTATAAGTGTGGGTAAATGTGAGGGGTTCACTATTTTTAGTAGTTCCTCACTAAAATCTGGTGAGAAGAGTATCGAGGTACACAATGTATATTTCTGGTATGTTTGGATTTTTCTTCCACTGTATTTGTGTTTGTTTAATAAAAAGTGGATATATCCTATTTAGGTTTATAAATCCATAGATAAAAGAACTATCTCGATTCCTAGAAACATGGACCCCTCCATTCTTCATCTTTATCCTTTTCTTCAATGTTCATTATTTTCATTTTCTTCAATTTTTTTAAATATTTCTATGATGATTCTGTTTTGTAAATACTTTGTGATGTTTCTCTATTTTCTACCAAACATTTTGAGTTTTGATCTCCAATATTCAGAAATGGGTAAAAAATAATGGGGATTGATCCAGGTTGTTAAGTTTGATACTACCTGGAAATCCATTCTTTCTTGTGATCAATACTTATTTTTATCCTTTTCGGATTGGGAATGTGATTTTAGGTGTGCAAGATTCCACTCTTTTACCAAAATGCTTTGATAATATTTTTCACTTAATATGTTTTCCATTCTTCTTCTAAAATGGTTGTTCATGTATTTAGGTCAGGTTGTATGATTTTTGATCCTTCAGTGATTTTATCATTTAGGATGAAATGCTTTGATAGAGTGATTTTATTTGGATATTTCTTCACATTGGTAGAGTATTCATGTGTTATAAATAATTATTCACAAGAATTATCATGGTTTTGATTAAGAGAGGTGTGTGAATTTAACTATAGACCACTCACTAAGTGAAGATTAGAGTTAGTGATTTATTTCTTAAGAATATATGTGATAACTAGTTTATGGTGGATGAACATAGATCAACCTTGTTCTTGATGACTTTATTATTTGTCTTTCTATCTTTTCTTATTATTCATATTTTTTCTATTTATTATTCATTCACTAATTCATCACTCTCACTATGGTTTTAAAATTTTTTTATAACTGTATTCATTTTCTTATTTAAAAAATAAAAAAATAAAAAATGATTTTCAGAAATATCAATACGGAATTCGAAAATATTTCATTATGAGAGACCATGAGGTGTTTATTGTGAAATAGTTTGGTTTTATAAATGTATCTTTTACAACCCTCAAGAATAAGATGTAGTTAAATTTTGGTGTCATTCTCGGGGAAGAAACGTTTTTATTAGGGGTTTGTCTAATTTTCTAAAAACAAAACAATAAAACAAAAGAAAACCAAAAAGTAAAAAAAATAAAGTAATGGAAACTATCTATTCATTTTTAGATTCATTTTTTGATTTATCTCCAGTACAAGAACATTATTAGTATTTTTCATTAATTCGGTTTTGGTTACCAAACCAGAAATCTGGAGAACTATTTGATGCAATAATATATTTCTCTCATCAAACTAAATAGAAATATGCATCGAAATTCAATCAAATCATAATGGATCAATTGGAGAAAGATCCCATCAGGAGGATTTCCTAGATACAAATAAAATCAATGACTTACATGGACCTACCTATCCAGCTGAAGAGGACCCAAAAAGAAAGGTATTATTCCAAGAACTCACTAAAATTTTAATTTTTGGAAAACAAATTAAGATAAAAAATAATGGATGAAAAAAATTATAGATTTCAATATTGGAGTCTTCAATATCCTCTATTTTGCTGCTAGAAATTAATGAGATGAATTTAGAGTCCCATTTCAAGGTCTAGATGAATATGAGAGTTGAATTCTTTGAAGAATGTAGGCTCAATTTGGAAGATAATTTTAATTTCAATGCATCATTTGATGATTATTTGTTTTATGACTTGTATAATTATTTTTCCAACACTCTGAAGGTTGAACCAGAAGAACACTTCCTCTTCTTTTCATTGGAAGACACAAAACCATAGGTTTTTTGTATATAATAGAAGCTGGAGGAGATTTACTTCCTCACTCTAGACCTAGACACACTCCCATGAGCATGATTTATTATATAGAAAGATCAAGGTGACAAAATCAAGGGAGAATTTTACTATAATGAACATGATTTTTTTTTATTTGATTTTAATTTTTATGTAACTTTTGTTAATTTTTATTCCATGTGTTGGTTTCGAAGCGTCAGATGAACTATATGTTTTTTAAAGAGTCTTGAGGAAGAATAACCAACTAAAGAAGTTGAGTGATAGTACCTATAAACATGGATAGAATTTGATGATACACTTTTAGTTTTCAATGAAGGAATCTATCTTCAAGTTAAAATAGATGAATTATCTCATCCTGGAATTCTAGTATTACAACTTATTCACTCCCAACCTTAAGGTGAATGAGGGCAGTGCCCTTACATCTTATTTCCCTCTCCATTATTCTACCAGAGGTACCTTATAGTCAAGGAGAGATACTTCATTAATGTTGAACAAGGGTTACTCCACCAATGGAATTTCTCTAAATATGGAATGAAGAACATGTGGTGATTTTAGGTAAATAAGAAACAACTTCCATCTGACTAGGGATGATCTAATGATTTTACCAATGATGATAGACAAACTATATAATCCCTTTTGGGGTTATCCCAATATTATCCTATTTTATTTCCAAATTTAAATTCTTAGGTAATTTTGTTAAATTTTTTATGTATTATTTTAGAAAATAATTAGGGAGTGTATTCACAAGGCGCATAACTAATAATAGAAACTTTTTAGAAAAATAAAGAACTATGGATGAATCATTCTGATTTTTAGGGCCATGGGTATCATTATGAAATAACAAGATAACACATCCTACCTCTCAATTTTGTTGAATTTCACGTTGAGATTTAATTTATGAAGTATAAAGATAATATTTTTACATCTATAAGAATTACAGTTAGTCAACTAGGGATACTGAAGAAAGAAAATAATGGAAGGATTCATTTAGAGTGACCTTGTAAATGAAAATCCGTACATTCAGGTTAGTACTATTTACATGCTTAAAATTTTAATTCTAGATATATTTTTTTGTATGCTATCAGAATTTAACTATGTGGGATTCCAATTTTTAGGATAAAATTTAAATATATCTCCTTAAATTGAATTCTTATATTTCAATAATCAAGAGACTTGAAAATCAACTTTATCTTCACCATAAAATCTGGCTAGAACCCCCATCCTTCCATTGTATCCAAATTTTTTTGTTATCCTTCCTAACTACCTACAATGATTAAATTTTTTAAAAACTAAAATATCATTCGTTTATTTATAATAATTCAAAGCATTAACCTTCCAAAAAAATATTATTTGTGCTTTATTTTCTGGTGATGGCCAGTAGGTTACCTTTAAATGATATTTTTATTACATTTTGTGTGGATAATGTTTTTTTGAACATTATTTTCACACCATAACATAACTCCATTTCTGTACTATAAATCTACATTTGAATCAATCAATTTTTTACTATTTCTCCCATAATAAGATTCAAAAATATGGAAATTGTTGATTTTTACATGTGGGTGAAAGGGTTCTTTGTTCTTTACTATGTTGGGAATTAAATTCATGCACATTAAAATTCCTATATCATTTTTTTGTCAAAAAATGTGGAAAAATTAAATTTTTTCGCAACCCGACACTCATTATGATTCAATCAGTACATAAATTCTTTTCTTTCTAGAGGATAACAACATGTTTGTCATTAACTGTTGTGTTGATTCCAAAATTATTAGGGTTTTATTATTACTGAGTGATGTTGCATGCTAGTTTTCGAGATATTATTTTTAGGAAATAATAAAGGGAGTGATATAGGGTAGTTATTTTTTGGAATTATGGACACAACTTTTAGAAATTGGAAATTTGAATAACAACCTAGGGGGCTCTCCATTTGAAAAGTAGTCACATTAGTTATCCAACTCAAATAATTATCTAATAAGTCCATTAAAATCAATGTATAATGGTAAAATTGGATCCCATAGTGAACATATGAGATTCTAGGCTCTGAGTGTGTTGGTGTAAACCCTCAATACATATGAAATAAGTGATTTTTCATTGTTCTCTTCATACACATGGTAGAAACAAATTCAAAGAAAATGAATAAAGTGTCTAATATATAAAAATGAGTTCATTAATGTGAGGGGAATTTTAAATCTATATAATTAAGGGGAAACCCAACATATATGAAATTATTTTACTTTTATCAATTAAGTGATAAAAAATGAATTTGTTTTTGAAACTATGGAGAAAGTGAAAGTTGAAGGTACCTTCTGTTAAAATTTTATTTCATCTTATATCTAAAATGTCACCACTCTTACAATTAAAACATGAAATTTAATTGAAGTATGATAGTAGGTGGAACCATACTGGATACATGACATTTTCAATGATAAATAAATATGTTCTCTCTTAATTTCTAGTGTGTATTTGAATTTCGGTATGGAATACTTTGAGAATTCATTGAAAAGGCTAATAATAATTTTTTTCATACGTAATTAAAAATATAGACCTGATCATTTTGAAAAGTCTATGGGAAACCTTGTTTTCATTTCCATATAGTCAAAAAAATGCAATTATTTGAGTTCAAACAAATATTATGTATGGGGGAGTTTGATGTGTTTTTAACACACTTTTCAACATAATTTTTTGAATTTTATTATAATATTCATATCAAAATAATATTTTAAATTGAAAATTTTAATTGGTGCTGATTTTTTATTTAACTATTAAAGAAGTTATTTTTTAAAGAATGAATCATTTTTTTATTTGAGATATTTTTATTGAATTTAAAATTACATAATTTTTTATTAATATTGTTTTTTATTTCATGGTTTTTTTTATTTTCATAGTATTTTTTCATTATTTTCATTCATTCATTAATTAATTTTAATTTTTTTTCAAAATCATAATTGCAATCATTTAATTTATCCTTTTATTCTATTTATTATTATTTTATTATTTTTCAAAATAATAAAATTTCCATTTGTCAGAATAATATTTTTATTCAATTTATTTATTTATTTCCATATTTTTTATAATTTATTTCTTTTATTTTATTATTTATATTTTAAATTAATTCAAGAATTTCTTAAAATAATACTATAATTTAAAAATAAATAATTTTACCTTTTTCATTATCATATTTTTGTTATTTTGTATCCTAGATTATTTTTGTAAATTTGAATTTTAGTTGTTTATTATTCTTTTCATGTGATTCTGCTACCACAAATATGCAATTGAAGAACCTTTTCAACTGCTAGAACCCTACCAATGATATAACTCTACTACAATTAGACCCCCACTACTGCTTCCACGTCCTCTCTTCCACCCCCATCCTTTACCCAATCCAATAGTACCACCCTACTATGGTTGGCCAGCCTCCAACAGTAGGACCACCCCATACTGCCGCAAGACACCACTACTTCCCCCATTCCATCCACTGTTGACCCCCATTTTCATCCACAAGTCCTTTATATTCCACTTCCAAATAAGACTGCCACCATGAACAATCCAACCTCCCACTGTTACAATGCCACAAGTAGACTACAACTATCAATCCCCCGATGATAGGCCACTAAGTATAGAATCCTAGACAAAGTGAGGCTCCGTAGAAGAATCTTCCACTAAAGATACTCAAATCCAAAAAATAAAGGTTATCCTAGATATCCTGACCTCTCAAACCCAAGCCTCACCACTCTGATCTGCAAACCCCTCCACCTTGCGGAATTGGAACTTATACGAGAGGAAGATGGCCCAATCGTAGTACCGTATTATCATGACTACTGAAACACAATGAAGCAACCCTAACACTGTTACCCACTGATATCAACCTTGTAAGCATATTAAAGAAGATATTCAGTTCCACCATCCATTGGTTGAAGCTGAATTTGAACCATGTTTAATCCACCTGTTGATGAAGCCTGACTGAGCCTCCACCACTTATGACCATGCCAGACCCTTAAGCCACCACTATGAGAGAGAAGTTTTTTGAGGTCTACTACTATGTGAGAAGAAATTTTCACACCTTCTACTATTGGAGTTGGATTTTTCTCAGATTCAAGATCCCCTATGGAGAATAGAAGGCCACACTATATGGATAAGATATGATAAATCAAAAAAATAATAATATAAATTTAAAATATTTACAATAATAAAGAAATTAAATATAACTATATATATTATTAATAATAAAAGTTATTTTGTACATATATATTATTATTATTTTTAATATTATTAAATTAAAAAAAACATATTTTAAATATATATATATATTTCAATAACTGTCTAATTTTTTTATTTCTATTTTTTGGCATAATCGGAAAATCAGTTATCATGGGTAGTGATCATAGAATGTGATTATGGGAAAATTCAAGGGGAAGTTAGGGTCATTGAAATGGGTGCATTATTTATAATGGGTATTCATCATATGTGGGTGAAAAGACTATCATGTAATGCAATGCAGACTTCTTTTCTACTGTGATTTTTTTCACTATATTTCTTTTATAGGAGAATGTATCTTCCAATTTTTTCTCGAACCCCAAAAAAGAGAACCATATCAATTCTAGGAAATGGGAACCACTCATTTCATCTACTACTATTAAATTCATTATTTTTTTCATATATTTTTTTATAAATATAGTTTAGTTATTTTTATTTTGTAAATAATTTTATATGTTTGTTTGTTCATTTCCCTCATTTTGAGTTGTGAAATTGAATCACTAGAAATGGGTAACTAATTCATAGGGTTTGATCTGGGTAAAAAATTTAATGCTACCTATATATCCACGATTCATTTAAATAATCACTTATTATTTACCTTTGAGGACTGGGAATGTGATTTGGGGAGTCTGAGAGAGAACTATTCCATATAAGTGGTTCACTACTGATTTTTATCTTGATCTTTTTTGCACTTTTTATATTGAATCGCTTGATTGAGTAGTTATTCGGGGTTATGTGATATTTGATCCTTAAACTATCACTTCATTGAAGTTAAAATTCTTGAATTGATTTATTTTATTTGAATATTTCTTTAATTTGAGAGAGTGATCGTGTGTTGGAATCAATTCTCTGAACAAATATTCAATGTTATGGGTTAGAGAGGAGTGTGATTCGATTAATTGATAATTCAATTAGTAAGGATGATATTTTTTGATTTATTTCTTATAAAGATCTGTGATAGGGATTTAAGGGTGGATCAACCCAAATCTATCCTTGATCCTGCTAACTTTCTTCTTTGTCTTTCTATCTTTTCTTCTTCTTCATGTCATTCTATTTTATTTATATCTTGTTATGTCTTTATTTCATCACCCTCCCAATTTTTTCATCATTTTTCCATGTTTTTTCAATTGATAATTTCAACATTAAATAAAAATATAATAAATTCCACTTGGAAATTCAACACTTCATCCATGAGATAGATCCCAATTTTAGCCATTGTGATATATTTATGTTTATAAATGTATCTTTGAATATCCTCAGGGCACATACACTATCAAATTTTATAAAAATTTGACATTTTTCTTGTTGTGAGGCCACATAAAAATTAAATATTTATAATCTAACTTACTAATTATAATTAGTACTATTATAAGGGGGTTGAACCATAATGAAAGACTGAGGCGTTTTAGTGACAAAAAAAATATGGTAAAACAAAAAATAAAATAATAAAACACATGTATTAATTGATTAGAGTGATGAATTAGTGACGAGGTTAATGATTTATTCTATTAGTGTGGATGGGGTGTGAGTGAAAACAGGTAGGAACATAGAAAAATAGGAGATATAGTTAGAACAAACATAAAATTAATAGGGGTAGTTATCTAGTTTTTTTCTAATGATTTTTTGTGTTTCATACAATTAAATTGAAGTACTTAGAACTAATTCAAAGTGAATAACATAATTTTTCATCAGTTCAACCTATGATATAGTAACCCATATAGTTTATCAACTAAAAAAATCATTTGATCGCTAAGTGAGAACCAATTAGTTATTAGTGAGTTCATTTTTAGATGAACTCATTGCGATTATATCACTTGATCTAGATTTTTATTTTAGTAAAATCCTCTTATTGAAGATAGTTGAAATTTAATCCTAATCAATAGGACTTTTACACAAATTATTGATGTTTTGTAAAAAATTATTCTCCAAAGAGAGAGATAGGGATATAGATAGAGAGAGAAGCAGTTAGTAGAGAAAAATCATGAAAAATGTAAAATAGATTAACCAATTCAGCCTATCCCCCCAAAGGTGATTAGGTGAAAATCATAAAATATTTAAAATTGTTAATAGATTTAAAAACCAACATATTTATAATAAAATAGGTGAAGAAAATATGAGAAAAAAATAGAAGGGTGTTTTATCTCCCTGATCAATCTCCCGAAGCTCCCAATGTTATGTCCATGATTCCTCCTTGCGGCATTATGAAAATGGTGCATGGTTAGTGGTGCTCTGAAATGTCTTGGTGTGGATAGTTTTTACAACCTCTCCCCTAAATTTGGACTCATATTACCCACTCCTCGATGGTTTTGGAATGGATACCTCAACCTCGAGTCTTATAAACTCTTCATGTTCTCTAAATCTATCGTTTCCATATCCTGTCACAACTCCTAAATGATCTCTCTCTCCTAGATGTGTCACATTTATCTTTCCAATTCCTCATTTTTGGTTACTAGAGAATGAGATCATTCAAAAAAATGATAAACTTCATGAGGCTCCAAGCCCTGGAACAATTCACGATATTTCTCCTAGATATTTTCCACATTGTACATTCAATGGCTATGATCGCTGAGTGAGGTCACCTCCCACGTTCTCCTTGACAGCAAACTGATTCAATAAAATAGTGGGAATTTTTTTCAAATGGTCAAGAATGAAAAACAAGTACCTCTAATAAAAATTAATATTAATTATATTATATTATACCAGTATTAATATATATATATATATATATATAAGTATTTTTACATTTACATATATATATTATTAAAATATTTATTATATTTATTATTACTAATATTATGGAAAATATGTATATATAATTACTATTATATTAATTTATTTATATTTAATATTATATATATATATATTATTTAATATAATTATTAAATATGAAGATAGATTGATGAATTTATGTATTTATATATACTTATAATTGTTTATAATCTATTAATACTTTTTTTATTATTGTTATTTGTTTTTATTTTTTTATATTTTTATATATTTTATATTTTTATAATTTTATCAGTACTGCACATAGTCCTTTAAGTAGAAAGGGGTCCTGCACCAATTTCAAAAAGAGGGTTTTTTTCAGATTCAGCTCATCCAGGGTGGGTAATGGCTTCTTCTTCCTAGATAAGGTGATCTGTGTCTTCAACCTCAACCGAGTCTTTAGATCTGATGTGGTATCAAAGTGTTTTGTGATCTTGGTCACAACTTCTTAAATATCCCACAGTGGCATGGTGGGTTACATGGTTCTTATTCAAAAAAACATTTGGTGAGTATTTATTTATTCAAGATCCACGTGTGGAAAACGACGGTGGCACATATGGCTAAGACTTCTTCAACAGATCTGGTGTGGCAGATAAATCTTGGTGTCTTATCAGCAACATATAAAGGTGGGGTTTCAACTATGTTGACCACTGGTGTTTCAAGTTTGTCGGTCGACATAGAGGTAGGTGGTTCAATTTGTTCAGATCTAAAAACTTTAGGAAAATTTTAGATAGGTTTTGATTTTTCTAGAGCGGTGGATGATTATGGATCCATGATAGAAGGATGGTGATGGCATGGGGGTCTGTTTCTACCAATTAAGGTTATAGACGGAGGTAGTGGTAGTATATTAGTATAAGGCCCTCACCATTAACCTTACATAATATTGAATTAAATGAAAAATTCACATTGAGGATCTTTTTAGGTTTAGAGTTTTAGAGAATTAGATCATAACTATTACATCTCAAAATATTACAAAGTAGACACTTATACTATCTTTCCATAAAATAAAAAACTCTTAAAAAAACATGTCTACTTCCATGTTTTAGATAGCCTGACTTTCCCTTGATCCCATCCTTGACCCTAATCCACATTAAGTCCTGTGAAAAACATTTAAAAAAAACATGGGGTGAGCATAAAAAGCTCAGTGAGGGATACACAAAGAATGAAAACTGTTAGTTTATCAAAAAAACAAGTAAACCATGTATACTTTATCAAAGTAATACTTTTCACCTTTATGAAGTAGTACAAACTCTTCATTGAATAAAAGATCATTACTTTCCCTTTTGTAACCAAAATATTACCATAAAACCCATTTAAAGAACACATAACATATAATGGTAACATGGGACATAAATATACTTAAGTGGAATAACCATACGGTCGACTTCCACACATATCTCTTAATGGAATAGCCATACGGCCAACTTCCATACATACTTAATGGAATATCCATACGGCTGACTTCCATACCCAATTCATTGGAGGTTATAACATAACCACCCGTCCTGGTATTCACGGCACCACCCGTCATATGGTTCATCACGTAACCACCCGTCAAATGTCCAAGTACCATTATAAAATCATAAGACATAAAACAAATATAATGGAAAGAAAACATTTCCACACTTTGATCACAATACATCACATAAATATATTTACATAACAATTCCATTATAAAAACCATTTTCAATACCAAAATACATAAAAGAGTATATGGTATTTATTTCATTTTAAGAACATTACGGCTTGTTGAGGAAGCCAATGACCAAATAATACTCGCGACGGCAGAAAAGGTCGTTGTCACCGCATACGTTAAAAGAAACATTCCTTTTTTATAAAATTAAAGGTCAATGGGGTTTATACACCATATAAATGAAAGTTGTGTATAAAACGAAATATGCCTCAATTAAAGGAGATTGAGACGAAGCCCCTTACCTTGGGTCCGACATGACTCGATCGTTCTTTAACATCCTGAATAATAAACCTGAGTTAATTTCTATTTTTTTTTAAGAACCTTTTTCAAGTTCATTATTCCTTTTATATCACTTATTTCAATGTTATAAACATTATGTAACCATTTAAGTTAATAATGTTTGTTTTGTCGATATTTGGTTCTTAAGTCGAAAGTGGACTTCTTACAATTACATGTTATTCATGTGGTCAAAGGTTCATTATATCCAGAATGAAATTTCTGATTTGAATATCATATATATCAAATTTATCCAGCATATACATGTATTTATAATATTACATAGTCATTTAGAGGTAAGAAATGAAATGCACCGTTCATGGAGACAGTAAGCCGTACGTACGCATGAACGCTACTTTCATTTCTTTGTCATATTAATGGAATTAAAACTAAATGAGAGGTATGTATATTTTATTTCCAGAATTATATTCATTATTTAGATGTATCATTCATCATATATATCGATTATATACATGTACATATAATAGTACATTACATTTGTGGATAAGAAATGAAATGCATCGTTCATGGAGACGGTAATCCGTACGTACGCATGAACGCTACTTTCATTTCTATCTCATAATTTAATGGAAAGAAATAATAATTATATAGAGTTATATTATAATTCCAGTATAACATCATATATAATAACTTTAAATCCATCCTTTATACATTCCACATATGGCATTAACGAATCAAATCACTTTGAGGGGGCGGTAGTCCGCACTTCCTTAAATGAAGATATCACATTTACCCATAATGAAAACCATAAAGGTATACCACAAATGAAAAATACATAAGTATAAGGAAAAAACATAATATATATCATATATAAATAGAGTGACATCTTAATGGCCACCTTTGAAGGTGTTATATGAGTGTTGAACAATCATCATTTCGTGAGTCAGAAATTCGTCATCCACAGAAACAGTATGTTCTTTAACCATTATATGAAGGTGTGTGTGAGTGTAGCTCGAAATATTCTTATACCAACATCATAGTATATGGAAGATACTGGAGTTGTTACAAATGAAATGAATAAAAAGAGTTTAGGGGGTTGGAGAAGCAAAATAAAACAAAACGACTCAACTGAAGACATTACCTTATAATCGGGTAACTACCATTGGTTTGAGCTCAAAGGCTTCTTTGGGAAGCCTTATACCAAAAGTGATGCTTCAAGGAGTTATAGAGGGATGTGGAGAGACAAAATGATCAGAGCATGGCCGAACCAAAGGCTTGAGATGTGTGGGTAAGGTGGTAGAGATGGGGGCCTTTTATAAGAGGAGAGGAGGGGCACTCTTGGAAGGTAAGGAAATGTTACTTTATGTTCAAATGGTTTTTGGATTTTAATGGTCCCACATTGATGTGTTTCGAGGATAAGGTGATAAGGGTTCGAAATCCACCCATAAAATAGGTTTTGGATATGTTTATGTCCTAGATTTTGCATTATCTTTCCATTTTATTTAAATCATTAAATAATGAGGTCATCGCTGCATCATCATGATGTCATAATGAATTTAATTTATTAAATGTTTAGAAATTATAAAAAAATACTATGATGTAGGAAATCTTTTTATCTTTCCAATGAATATTTATAGTCAAATTTATGACTTCTATAGCCATATGTAAAAATTGGTTTAGTAAAACATTTCATGTTTGTGTCATTTTTACTTTAACTTTAAATAAAAGGCATAAATGTCATTATCATACCCAGGTGGATCCATGTGGTACCAAAAATCGACCCATGGGTTGTATTGGTCGTCCATAACTCAACCAATAGGGTTAGGACAAGTGTCATGATATTTTCATTTTATTATAACATCATTTTTACCTTAAATTACACTAATTACCTTTAATCGTGATTAATAAAACATAAAAGTAACTATTCACCAAAATTTATTTTAATCCCATTGAACCACATTTTACTTAATAATGAAAATAATTTAAATTGGATTTTTGAGATTCAAAACACAGAAGTGGTAGAGTCTCATTTAAACGAATAATCAAATTTTGTAACCACCACTTTGTGGTTTCACTATTCATCAAAAAATTGATGTTTTTCAGAAAAATACCAAAAATTCACCCTAAGCTATATTTGATATTACGAATTCGAAAATGAAGTCCATTTTACAAAGTTCAAAACATATAAGTTTCATTAATTAATTTAATAATTAATTCCCGCTGTCAAAACAAATAGCGTTTTTTTATAAAACAATAAGTATCAAAGGATTGACACCAGTTTAAGTCCAATTTCAAAGTAAAATTAATTCCAACGACCACTATTGGATTAAATTGTAAAAATATAATCTAATTACACTTAAAAACCAATTCAAAATATTGTCTAATCATCTTAATAAATGAGATTAAAAATAGGTTTTGAATTAAAATACAACATTTTACACTATTCATTAAAAAATGAACTTTATCGGAAAAATACCAAAAAAACTACATAAATTAATATTTGATGTCCCGATTCTAAAGAAGAGTTTTATTTGGTCAAATAGAATGTATAAGATTGACCAGAACTATATTTAATGACGGTTCGCCATCAAATGTTGATAAGTGGACCTTTCGTTAAAATTAGAGTATATAAGCCTAAAATTGAATTATTTTCGTATTTTAAGCCTTTATCCTTTATTAGATAAATGTAAAAACATTTATCTAATATATATAATCATAATTTAGTTATTTATATCCATTCCCACTAGTACAAAAGCTATGTGTTAACTAACATTTAAAGTAATATTATTTTATTACTAGTGTGCAACGTATGATTTCAAAGAAACTCTTTGTTGCGTATCGGGTACGCTATCGAACATAGAAACCCCTTTAAAGTAAAATTAATATTTAATTCGCAAATATTAATAAATATGAAAATATATTATTCTTTATTTACCTGGGATGTTACATCCTTCCCCCATTTTGTGAATTGCAGCATCACAATTTTATTCACTTATCAAAATAAGTGGGGGTATTTATCCCTCATTGCATTTTCAGATTCCCACGTTGCCTCTTCAACCATATTGTTTTTCCACAAAACCTTTACCTAGTGAATTACCTTATTTCACAATACTTGCTCTCTTCAGTCAAGATTATGGACTGGTTGTTCTTCATAAGAGAGATTCTCTTCCAACTAAACTACCTCTGGGCATAAAACATGAGATTGATCTGGCATATACTTTCTCTGCATCGAAACATGAAAAACATTGTGTACCTGAGATAAACTCGGAGGTAATGACACTCTGTATGCAACTGATCCAACTCTCTCCAGAATTTAATATGGTCCAATGAACCTTGTACTCAGCTTTCATTTCTTACCAAATCTCATCACACTTTTCCATGGAGAAACCTTGAGAAAAACATGATCACCTACCTCAAAGGATAGATCCTTCCTCCGGTTATCTGCATAACTTTTCTGTCTCCTCTGAGCTGTTTTCATGTGTTTTTGAATCAACTGATCTTTTTCTGCCATCTCTTCTACCAATTCTGGTCCCATCAGCTTCCTTTCACCCACTTCATCCCAAAATGCTGGAGTCCGACACCGCTTCCCATATAATGCCTCAAATGGTGCCATCTGTATACTTAAATGAAAATTGTTATTATAAGAAAACTCAACCAAAGAAAGATGTTGGTCCCAACATCCCTGATAATCCATCGAACAAGCTCGTAGAATATCCTCCACGGTCTGAATTGTTCGTTCTGACTGCCCATTTGATTGCGGATGAAATGTTGTACTAAAATTTAATTCAGTACCCAACGACTTCTGAAGGCCTTTCCAAAAGTTAGAAGTAAACCTGGGATCACGGTCAGAAACAATATAGAGAGGAAATCCATGTAACCTGGCTATCTCTTTAAGATACAAACGGGAAAGTTGATCTAGTGAAAAAGTATCTCTAATAGCAAGGAAATGAGCAAATTTAGTCAAGCGATCAACAATAACCCAGATTGCATTATTACCTAGAGATGTATTCGGCAATCCCACAACAAAGTCCGTGGATATATTCTCCCATTTACACTCTGGAACTGGTAGAGGCTGAAGCATCCCTTTCGGTAACTACCACTCTGCTTTAACCTGCTGACAAGTCAAACACTTTACAGTAAAATCAGCAATATCTCTTTTCATTCCATCCCACTAGTAATACTCCGTCAGATCTCTGTACATCTTAGTACTGCCAGGATGAACTGAAAATGGAGAACTATGAGCTTCACATAACAACTCTCTCTTCAACTGTGAATCACAAGGCACACACAATCTCTTCCCAAATCTCTAAACACAATCACTATCAATGTTGAATTCATGTTACTTACCTTTCTGTACCAGCTCTACCTATTTCTGTAACTCACTGTCTTGCTTCTGTGCTTGCTTGATTCTGTCTGATAGAGAAGATCTCACTGATAACTGAAACAAAACAGAATGACATTCTTGCACCAATATCTTCTATGCCAAAGTTCATCAAATCCTTAACCAAAGGATCAAGTTCCAAATGGAACATCGTTAATGAAGAATTACTTTTTCGACTCAAAGCATCATCAACTTTATTGGATTTTCCTGGATGGTAATGAATTGTAAAATCATAATCCTTGATTAATTCTAGCCAACTCCTCTGTCTCATGTTCAATTATTTCTGAGTGAATATATACTTTAAACTTTTGTGATCAGTATATATTTCACACTTTACTCCATATAAATTATGCCTCCAAAATTTTAAAGCAAAAACAACAGCAGCTAATTCCAAATCATGTGTAGGATAATTACCTCATGAGTTTTCAACTGACGTGAAGCATAAGCAATTACCTGATCATTCTGCATAAGGACACAGCCAAGTCCCTTCAATGAAGCATCACTGTATATAATAAAATCACCATTCCTGGAAGGAAGTTCCAAAACTGGAGCATTTATCAATCTTCTTTTCAACTCCTGAAAACAATCACCACGTTATTTTGTCCAGATGAACTTAACACCCTTACGAGTTAGCTTAGTCATTGGACTAGATAACCGTGAAAATTTTTCAAAAAACCTTCGGTAGTAGCCTGCCAAACCAAGAAAACTACGGATATCGGTTACATTTGTGGGTCTTGGCCATTCTTCAAAAACTTTTTTTATCAGGATCAAATGTTTTTCCATCTTTTGAAACAATGTGACCTAGGAATGAAATTTGTTGTAACAAAAACTCGCACTTGCTGAATTTTCCATATAGTTTATTTTCTATTAAGGTTTTCAAGATAACCCTTAAATGACTTTCATGATCCTCTTTACTTTTAGAAAACACCAATATATCATCGATGAAAACAACCACAAACTTATCCAAGAACTCATGGAAAATTCTATTCATAAGGTCCATGAATACAGTAGGTGCATTAGTTAACCCAAAAGGCATAACTACAAATTCATAATGGCCATATCTAGTACGGAATTCAGTCTTCAGAACGTCTGCTTCTTTTACTTTCAACTGATGGTACCCCAACCTCAAGTCAATCTTCGAAAAATACTGCGCTCCCTGGAGCTGATCAAACAAATCATAGATATGAGGCAAATGATACTTGTTCTTAATAGTAATATTATTCAAGGCTCTATAATCAATGAAAAGTCTCATTGATCCATCTTTCTTTTTAACAAACAAGACAGGAGCACCCCATGGTGATGTTCTAGGTCGAATGAATCCTTTACCTAATAACTCATGCAATTTCTTCTTTAACTCTAAAAGTTCAACTTGAGCAATTTGATAAGGGGGTTTTGAAATTGGATTAGAATCAAGAACTAAGTCAACAGTAAATTCAACTTCCCGATCATGAATAATACCAGGCAACACATCAGAAAAAAAAGATACTCATTTACCAATGGCACATCATTAATCTGTTCAGTTCCGTTATTTTCAACAATATGTGCAAGGTAACATTCATTTCCTTCTTTTACTAGTTTCTCAACTTCCTGATATGTTATCAAAATCAAGGGTTCATTCTTGTACACAAACTAAAAATCTTTCTGAAAAGAAACCATTTTAGCTCTTTATTCAATCTTAGCATGATAAACAGAAAGCAAATCCATGCCCAAAATAACATCAAACTCTACTAGAGGAAAAACAATAAGGTTTTCTGGTATATTCCTTCCACACACAAGGATAAGAAGGTTCTTATAATTCCTTTTTGTCTCAACGTTCCCTCCGGGTGTTTTTACCATAAGTTCAGGGATCATATCATGATTTGGAATCTCCAATTTACTAGAAAACTTCTTAGAAATGAAAGAATGTGTAGACCCTGAATCAAACAACACATTGGCACAATCTGAACAAACAAACAGTGTACCTGATACCACTTCATTCGATGGCCCAACATCTGCAGAAGTTGTTGCAAAGGATTTCACCACCTCTTTTCGCTTGTTGTCTGGTTTCTTTCCCCCAGTTGAGTTCTTCGTTGGACACTCGTTTTCATAATGACCCATTTCATTACACTTAAAACATCTTACCTCTGGCTTTTCATTGCCTGCTTGATCATCTTCCTTACAGTTACGAGCAATATGACTAGACTTACCACACTGAAAGAACTTACCAGACTTGGATAAAAATTTTCCAGGATGCATTTTACCACACTTCTCACAGGATGGATATTTGGTTTTCTTACCTCCATGCTTCTTTGGTGAATTCTTCCCCTTTGCCTGCCAACTGGACCTCTTATTCTGTTGTTTTTCATAGAACACCTGATCATCGGCAAACTCCATTTCCACCTTCTCCGCACATCGAACAAGTTTTTCATAACTTTTAAACTCATGAGAAGCTAAAGCCCTTCGATATTTTGGCTTTAACCCTGAGAAAAAATGGTTTATTTTACTATCAAGATCTCGTATGAATTTTGGAGCATACCTTGCCAATCGAGTGAACTTTGCTTCATAAGCAGCCACAGAATCATCCTCCTGCCTCTATTCAAGGAACTGTCTTTCCCTCCTAAGACGAACCACCTTAGGAAAATATTTCTCAAGAAACATACCTTTGAATTCGTCCCAGTGAAGATCCTCAATCTCATCACTATCCCTGATATTTTTTACCATCGGCCACCACTGATCAGCTTCACCTTCAAAACGGTAAATAGAAAGACTAACCTTTTGATGTTATGAACACCCCATGACATCAAAAATCTTCTCCAGTGATTTAATCCACCCTTCAACTTGCACAGGGTCAGATGATCCTCTGAATGATGGGGGATGTTGCCTCAAGAAATATTCCACCACTGACATGTTCCTCTGCGGTTGATCTGGCTGATCTCGTGCATGGATACCACCACCATTTATAGCCTGATTCAACTGTGCCATCACTGCAACAAACTATTCAGTTCCGATTCCGACCATCTCAGGTTGCTGATTTGGGAGGTTGTCTTCCTCCTGATGTCGTCCCAACATAGCTGCTTTGTTTCCTCTATGGAAAACCATTATGAACATAGAAATATCTTAGGTGAAGCAACATGGTAATCCGTAAATGCTATATCATTTCAGTCATATTATAATTTAACACTTTTCTAACTACTAAAGTTGTCTAAAATGACCTTTGATACAAACTATAAGTCCCTGACCTTAAACCTTACTTAATATTGAATTAAATGAACAATTCAAATCGAGGATATTTTCAGGTTTAGAGTTTTAGATAATTAGATCATAACTATTACATGTCAAAAGATTACAAAGTAGAAACTTCTACTATGTTTCCATAAAATAAAAAACTCTTAAAAAAACATGTATAGTTCCATGTTTTAGATAGCATGGATTTCCCTTGATCCCATCCTTGACCTTAATCCACATTAAGTCCTGTGAAAAACATTTAAAAAAACATGGGGTGAGCATAAAAAGCTCAGTAAGGGATACACAAAGATTGAAAACTGTTAGTTTATCAAAACACAAGTAAACCATGTATACTTTATCAAAGTAATACTTTTCAGCTTTATGAAGTAGTAAAAACTCTTCACTGAATAAAATATCATTACTTACCCTTTTGTAACCAAAATATTACCATAAAACCCATTTAAGGAACACATAACATATAAAGGTAACATGGGACATAAATATACTTAAGTGGAATAACCATACGGTCGACTTCCACACATATCTCTTAATGGAATATCCATACGACCAACTTCCATACATACTTAATGGAATAGACATATGGCTGACTTCCATACCTAATACATTGGAGGTTATAACGTAACCACCCATCCTGGTATTCACGACACCACCCGTCATATGGTTCATCACGTAACCACCCGTTAAATGTCCAAGTACCATTATAAAATCATAAGACATAAAAAAAATATAATGGAAAGAAAAAATTTCCACACTTTGATCACAATATATCACATAAATATATTGACATAACAAATCCATTATAAAAACCATTTTCAATACCAAAATACATAAAAGAGTATATGGTATTTATTTTATTTTAAAAACATTACGGCTTGTTGGGGAAGCCAATGACCAAATAATACTCGCGGCGGTGGAAAAGGTCATTGTGACCGCGTACGTTAAAAGAAACATTCCTTTTGTATAAAAGTAAAAGTAAAAGGGGTTTATACACCGTATAAATGAAGGTTGTGTATAAAACAAAATATGCCTCAATGAAAGTAGATTGAGACGGAGTCCCTTACCTCGGGTCCGACTTGACTCGATCGTTCTTTAACGTCCTGAATAATAAAACTGAGTTAATTTCTATTTTCTTAAGAACCTCTTTCAAGTTCATTATTCCTTTTATATCACTTATTGCAATGTTATAAACATTATGTGACCATTTAAGTTAATAATGTTTGTTTTGTCGATATTTGGTTCTTAAGTCGAAAGTGGACTTCTTACAATTACTTGTTGTTCATGTGGTCAAAGGTTCATTATATACAGAATGACATTCCAAATTTGGATATCATATATATCATATTTATCCAGAATATACATGTATTTATAATATTACATAATCATTTAGAGGTAAGAAATGAAATGCACTGTTCATGGAGACGGTAAGTCGTACGTACGCATGAACGCTACTTTCATTTCTTTGTCATATTAATGGAATTAAAACTAAATGAGAGGTATGTATATTTTAATTCCAGAATTATATTCATCATTTAGATGTATCATTAATCATATATATTGATTATATACCTGTACTTATAATAGTACATTACATTTGGAGATAAGAAATGAAATGCACCGTTCATGGATATGGTAAGCTGTACGTACGCATGAACGCTACATTCATTTCTATCTCATAATTTAATGGAAAGAAATAATAATTATATAGAGGTATATTATAATTCCAGTATAACATCATATATAATAACTTTAAATCCATCCTTTATACATACCACATATGGCATTAACGAATCAAAACACTTTGAGGGGGCGGTAGTCCGCACTTCCTTAAATGAAGATATCGCATTTACCCATAATGGGAACCATAAAGGTATACCACAAATGAAAAATACAGAAGTATAAGGAAAACAAAAACATAATATATATCATATATAAATAGAGTGACATCTTAATGGCCACCTTTGAAGGTGTTATACGAGTGTTGAACAATCATCGTTTCGTGAGGCAGAAATTCGCCATCCACAGAAACAATATGTTCTTTAACCATTAGATGAAGGTGTGTGTGAGTGTAGCTCGAAATATTCTTATAAAAAAATCCTAGTATATGGAAGATACTGGAGTTGTTACAAAAGAAATGAATAAATAGAGATTAGGGGGTTGGAGAAGCAAAATAAAACAAAACGACTCAAGTGAAGACATTACCTTATAATCGGGTAACTCCCTTTGGTTTGAGCTCAAAGGCTTCCTTGGGAAGACAACTACCCAAAGTGAGGCTTCAAGGAGTTATAGAGGGATGTGGAGAGACAAAAAAATCAGAGCTTGGCCAAACTAAAGGCTTGAGAGGTGTGGGTAAGGTGGTAGAGGTGGGGGCCTTTTATAAGAGGAGAGGAGGGGCACTCTTGGAAGGTAAGGAAATGTTACTTTATTTTCAAATGGTTTTCAGATTTTAATGGTCCCACATTGATTTTTTTCGAGGATAAGGTGAAAAGGGTTCGAAATCCACCCATACAATAGGTTTTGGACATGTGTATGTCCTAGATTTTGTATTATCGTTCAATTGTATTTAAATCATTAAATAATGAGGTCATCGCTGCATCATCATGATGTCATAAAGAATTGTATTTATTTAATGTCTAAAAATTATAAAAAAAATACTATTATGTAGGAAATATTTTTATCTTTCCAATTAATATTTATAGTCAAAATTCTGACTTGTATAACCATATGTAAAAATTGGTTTAATAAAACATTTATGTTTGTGTCATTTTTACTTTAACTTTAAATAAAAGGCATAAATGTCATTATCATTCCAAAGTGGCTCCATGGGGTACCACAAATCGACCCATGGGTTTTATTGGTCGTCCATAACTCAACCAATAGGGTTAGGACAAGTTTCAAGATATTTTCATTTTATTATAATATCATTTTTACCTTAAATTACACTAATTATCTTTAATCGTGATTAATAAAACATAAAAGTTACTATTCACCAAAATTTATTTTAAACCCATTGAACCACATTTTACTTAATAATGAAAATAATTTACATTGGATTTTGAGATTCAAAACACAGAAGTGGTAGAGTCCCATTTAAACGAATAATCAAATTTTGTAACCACCACTTTGTGGTTTCACTATTAATAAAAAAATTGATGTTTTTCAGAAAAATACAAAAAATTCACCCTAAGCTATATTTGATATTATGAATTCAAAAATGAAGTCCATTTTACAAAATTAAAAACATATAAGTTTCATTAATTAATTTAATAATTAATTCCCGCTGTCAAAACAAATAGCGTGTTTTTATTAAACAATAAGTATCAAAAGATTGACACCAGTTTAAGTCCAATTTCAAAGTAAAATAAATTCCAACGACCACTATTGGATTAAATTGTAAAAATATATTCTAATTGCACTTAAAAACCAATTCAAAAGATTATCTAATCATCTTAATAAATTAGATTAAATAGAGGTTTTGAATTAAAATACAACATTTTACACTATTCATTAAAAATGATCTTTATCAGAAAAACACCAAAAAAAATTACACAAAGTAATATTTGATGTCCCGATTCTAAAGAAGAGTTTTATTTGGTCAAATAGAATGTATAAGAGTGACCAGAACTATATTTAATGATGGTTCGCCATCAAATGTTGATAAGTGGACCTTTCGTGAAAATTAGAGTATATAAGCCTAAAATTGAATTCATTTCGTATTTTAAGCCTTTATCCTTTATTAGATAAATGTAAAAACATTTTACAAACATATATAATCATATTTTAGTTATTTCTATCCATTCCCGCCAGTACAATGGCTACGTGTTAACTAACATTTAAAATAATATTATTTTATTACTAGTGTGCAACGTACGATTTCAAAGAAACTCTTTGTTGCGTATCGGGTACGCTATCGAACATAGAAACCCCTTTAAAGTAAAATTAATATTTAATTCACAAATATTAACAAATATTAGAATGTATTATTCTTTATTTACCGAGGATGTTACAATTAATATAATGGGTGTTGGGTGATGTCCAATGGTAGAAGAGGGATTGAGTTATTGGTGGATTGGTTAGTGCCATTAGGGGCGGGCCATAGTGGCAGAGGGAGGATGGAGGTAGTAAGGGTGTTGGGTGAGGGACAACAGTTGCAGAGGGAAAGAGATACCAGTGGATAGGTTTCTGCTGTTAGAGGATGTCCAACGGTAGTAGGGTTCTACTAGTTCCTTTAGAGAACGATGGTGGTGGTATAAGGGATGAAGAGTAGTAGCTGTGGGAGTGTGGAAGCAGTGGTGGAAGGTAGGTGGTGTCATGGTCTAACAGTGGCGTTGGAGAAGGCACTGGTGGTGGTAGTGGTCAATATTAAAAGGGTTCTACCAATAGACCCTAGCAGTCGTATATTAGTAGTGGTAGGGTGTTACTATTTTGGAATGGTAAAAGAACCTAAAAAATTTAAAATTACAAAAAATAATTGTATAAAAAACAAATTGAAACTAAAAAATAACAAATATAAAATTATTTTCATTCCAATTAAAATAATGAAATAAATTAGGTTTTTTTTCAAAAAATAAAATAAAATAAATAAACTATAAAATACATTGAAATTAAATAAATCAAATAAATAAAAAGATTCTTCCAAAAAATTGAAATTTTAATAATTTTAAAAATAATAAAATAAAATAATAAATTTATAATATGATGAATTAAATTATTACAGTTATTATTTCTGAAAAAATACAATTTAAAAAAATTAATGAATGATAAAATTAAAAATATAAATTAAAAAAATTAAAATATGTACAACAAAATAAAAATTTTGTTAATTAAAAAAATAATTATTTAATATTAAATTAACTAAAAATACTTAATGAAAATCAAAATATACATACTTTACAAAAAAATACTTTTCTTAATTATTTAATTAAAAATTGAAAACAATTTAAATTTATTAAAAAAATTCTATTATTTTGATAACAAAAATACATCAAATTAAAAAAATGAGGTGGAAAAGTGTTTTAATTAACAACCACATCAAACTCTCCTATACTTAAAACATTTGTTTTTCCACAAATAACTGCATGATTTTTGTCTTTGTAGAACATAAGAATTAATTTGTCACATCCTATTTAAAATTAGAATGCCATGAATTTTAATTACAAAAGAACAAATTCTGCGGTGGTTCATGTTTTTCGAAAAATTCTCAAAGTATTACCATCCTAAATTCTAATATATAATGGATGTTAAGACAGAAAAAAATTATTTTATCAATGAAAATATCATGGTTCTTTTATGCTTCCAACTTTTATCGTACATCAATTCAAGTTCAAGTTACAATTGTGAGAGTGATGACATGTTAGATATAATTGGAAATAAAATATTAACAAAAGTCACATTCAATTTTCACTTTCTAATACGTTCCATAAGTAAATTCATTCATTTATTTTATATTTTTTATCACTTCATTGAAAATATCATGCCTCTTATTTTTTGAATTTCACCCAGCCATGTTTGTGTAGAACAATATGAAAAAGAACTTATTTGATATTTGTAGATGTCTTACACATTCACCATGATCCTAGAATCTCATATGTTCCACTTGGGATCCCATTATGCAATTTTAGTTAGTATCAAAGTATTTATATCATAATCATTTAAGTTAGATCCCTATGGTGATTACTTTTCATAAGGTGATTCCCCATGGATCGAGTTCAAATTTATAGTTTCCTAAAGTCATGATCATAATTCCATAAATATACATTATATACCACTACCTTTGTATGTACATAAAAATAATATCAATAAAAACAAAAAGAAAAACCACATTGCAATCATACATCCATAAAAATTTTAGAATGAAAGAAAACATTTAAAACTGACATATAAATTTCCTCTATGTAGGATATAAGAAAGTTAAAAATTGTAACCTAAAGACCCCGAGGTTGTGAAATAATTTCAATTTTTTTTGGAAAATAATAACTTTGAATTTGATTTGTCTATAATTTAAAGCACAACATAGAAAAGAGAGACTCCTCTTACCTACATTTAAAGCATAAAATTATTACAATTGTGGAATATCAGAGTGAGAGACACATTAACAATAGTTTGATACAAATTGATGTGAAAATAAGAAGGGAGAAGGTTTTTTAAGGGGTTGTATGGAAGCTCAAAATCAATTCCCATAAAAAATTAATATTACTAAAAAAACATATACAAAAGAAACCTACTCGACACTACCGGAATTTCAAAAAAAAAGTTTTTTTAAAAGTTAATTGTTATTCAAATTTGATAAATAGATAAATGATTGTTTTCAATGTATTATAAAATGTAACATGACGATCAATATTTTACAGCAGGAATTTAATGAATGTGAATGAAATGGGTTCATAAAGAATTCCCAATGAAACTAAATATAATTTTATACTAGATAGAATTCATTTAGATCACACCCATGTAAGAAGAAACATTTAAAAGTTTAAAAAACATCAAGGGGAATCCCCCACACTTAATTAAAAACAAAATATGGTAAAATATTTTAAGAGAATATATGTGGAAAATGAAGAACAACACTTCCCTGAATTTGGGAGAAATGACCATTAATGTTTACTCAAATGTATCTATTATGTAGAACTTAGTGAAGTTCTATGGTTGTATTATAAATTTCATACATGGTTAATAAACTAATAATATGAATTTATAATTTAAAATTCAAGAACAAATAGACCAAATATTGAGTGATGGAGGTTTTATCCATAAGATGCAGTCCATGGATCCATTAGTTTTCACTTACCGAGTTTCTAGCATCTGTAACACTCTAACAGTACTAAGTCATATGAAATCATTGGACAAGCGTTTCAATAGAATATATAATATGGTAGTAGGAGTTTTCATTATTGAAAAATTGAAATAAAAAGAAAATAGAATAGAAACCAAGGGTTTATTCCCATGAAACACTATGTTTATTGTCCTCAGTTATACTTGAGATAGATTAATCCCTCAATGACAAAAATGGAATTGATTCCCTTTGGCGTCCCTTCTAGAAAGTGTTTGATTCTCTATAAATTGACCCAGAGTGGTTTTTTTCTACTCCAACTAGCTCCACAACACCATTATCAAGAACTATCAAACCAATGAAGGGTACTGATAACATGATTTTCAATTTTTCTGTAAAATGTTTTAGTTGAAAATTGAATAAAATGCCTCTCTAACCAACCTTTAAATCCTTTTTTTGTGTTAATGAGTTGTGAAATTATTTTGTTCTCTATTTTTAAATTTTATCATTTTAATATGATTACTTCCTAATTTCCTCAAGGAAACTCAACTCCAAAAACATCCTCTCAGCACTAGATTTCAATTCAACATTAATTCCCTTCCCTACCAAAAAAAGTCCTTTTTTGTAATTCCACTGGCATATGGAAAGTATTTACAAATAGAAACATGTATTGGGATATGTCTATGAGAGTCTTATAATCAGTTCTATAGTCCCATAGAGCCTCATACAACTTTACTAACCAATCCTTTATTGATCTAGATTTTTTTTAATCCAAAACATATTTGAGCTCTCTCTTAGAATATTTTGATTTCTAACAAGACTATGGGTGGTAGGTTGTAATTATTCTATGAGAATATCAACACTTATCCATTAACTTCATGGATTTATTGTTTTTAACTTGGGGTCCATTGTCTGTAATGAATGATTCAGGCACTCCAGACATAGGGAAAATCGGTTTATTAATAAATTTCACTACACTAGAAGCCAAAGGGTAGGTCAGAGCCAGTGCCTCAACCCATTTGGAACTATAGTTCACTTCCACAAGAATATATTAATTTCCATAAAAGGATGGGAATGGTCCCATAAAATCCAAACCCCAAAAATTAATGACATCAACTTCTAGAATTTATTTTTTTTGGAATCTATTTCCTTATGCCTACATTTAAAATCATTTACACTTGTCTATCTAATAACCAAACTCTTATCATCCTTGAACAGTGTTGGCCTATATAACCCAACCATTAAAACCTCGTGAGATATCCATTATCCTCCATGGTGTCCACCCAAAGGTGATGAATGACATATCTCAAGTATTGGTAACATTTCCTCTTCAACCACATATCTCATCAAAATATCATCATCACAACATATTAAAAGAAGAGGGTTATCCTAGATGTATTATTTCAACACAAATATAAACCTCTATATTTTGTTTTGTGAATGGTCCATGTTAATAACACTAACAATCATAAAATTTAACAATCTTAATACAAACGAAATTTTTGGAAAGGAAAAAAAATTCACACAGGAATGAGGTATTTATCTCCCTTGGTTCCTCAATTTGGGTGTTGGTAATCCTAGAAATGTGGTCATAAACAATATTTTTAGCACCCTTTTGTCATTAATTATCTTATAAAATTCTTTCAACTATTGTTCCCACAACATAAGCCTAGGTCTTGTGTCCTTTTTATCTATAAAATACTTACTGGCTGTATGATCCATGAAAATAATAAACTTGGACCGTATAATGTATTGTCTAATATTTTCAGGAGAGAACATAATAAAAAATAATTCCTTTTTAGTGGTGGAATAATTTTTCTGAGCACCATACAAAAGATATCTAGCATAATAAAATACCTAAAACCTATTATCTTTCTTATTCCCTAAAATATCACATACAACTAGGTCACAAGAATCACATATTACTTCAAATACCAACATCCAATCTGAGGCAACTATCACTGATGAAATAGTGTGTTTCTCGATAACCAATTTAAATGTATCTATTCATTTATCATCATAAATGAAAGGTGTATCTGTAACAGGAAGTTATAAGAGTGTCCTTGTAATCATGGAAAAGTATTTAATGAACGTTTTTTAAAACCCTTCATGAACCATGAAAAAATTTATACCCCTAAAATTTTCACTCGGTGTCGTATTTGGATCACCTTAACTTTGGAATTATTAACCTACATCCCCTTATTAGAAACATTGTGACCCAACACGATTCCCTCTTTATCCATGAACTATAAATTCTCCAAGTTAAAAATGATATTTGTATCATGGAATATTTCTATAATAGATTCTATATTTTCAAATATGTTTTCAAAATCACTTACCACAACTAAAAAAACATCCATGAATCGTAAAATAATCCTTTCAGTCAGTCTAACAAAATTTCCATCATGAAAATTTGAAAAGTGGTTAGAGAATCACACAAGCCAATGGGCATTCGTCGGTAAGAAAATGTCCCAAACAGACATATAAAGGTGGTCTATTCCTATTCCTCAGGAGAAATGGAAATATTTTTGAGGCCAAAGTATCCATAAAAAAACAAAAATACTCATTTTTTGATAGCCACTATAGCATTTGGTCCAAATATGTCATGGTTAAATGATCCCTCTTTATGTAACAACTGATTTTTATATAATTGACACAAATGCACCATTTGTTAACAGCTCTTGTTTAAATTTTCTCATTCTTATCATTGGTTTCCATAGTCCCTACACTCTTTTTGGGAAATACCGAGACATGAATTAATAAGTTACAGTAAGAAATAAGAAAGATAATCCCCGCATTAAGAAATATGATAACTTCTTATCGAACAACATACTTTATGTTCGATCTATGTATTCTATCGGATTCCACAATTTGTTTACATTTAGTCTCCAAGGGGGTTTTATGCATGCATAATGATGGACATAAACCCATTATTCCAGTAATTGACTAGCCAATAAAAATCTTGTACATCCTCAAAATACTAATCTTGTTTTACTGTTGATATTCTGCAAGTTTGCTTGAGATAATCCTAAGAAATGGAATGATATATCAAAAAACACATTAAATGGGATGAGAGGGGTTTGATCACAAAATAGGGTTCTTTCTTGGATTAAAGGAAGAAACTTGGGCATGATTAGACCAAGTTCTCCATCATGACTCTTAAATAAGGAACTGTTTAAGGCTTCATCTCCATCCGTATTGATTCCATAAACCTATTCCTTATATTTAGAATCCTCTTTTGGGGTCAAGATGTTTTCTAAGGGTAACCCATATATGTGTTACAATAATTCCCCCTCAAAATCATCCAAAGGCACATGTTTTTTACTATTAATGATCCCCATACACATTTCCATAGGGATATCCATTGAACTATTTATTTATTCAAGTATCCTCAATAAATATGATTTATCTATATTAAGGGATTATTCATCTCCAAACATCTCATCTCGAAGACATACTGGGTCTTATGTGGATTCTTTAATTTTTTTTAACATTGAATTATTCTTTTTTTCTCCCAGGTTGAAAAATAATTTCCCCTTTGAAACATTTAGGATAGCTCTTCCAATGGATAAAAAGGCCTTCCTAGGTTGAAAGGTACCTCATGGTCTCACTCTATATCCAATATCAGAAAACCCTAAAGCATGAAAAGTCATCCAACTCCCACTCATTAATCATTCCCCTACAAACTATGTTAGTGATTAATCTACCAGTAATCAATAACCCAACAATGGTGGGTTGGGGACTCCTAATCACAAGTTCTGAAAAAATATAGTGGAATCAAATTGATACTCGGTCTAAGATAAAAAACAGAGTTAAACTAACCACCTCTATCCCCAATGATGCGTGGAGTGAAAAATCTCCATGGGTAAAAATGTTTTGTAGGTATCCTATTCTAAAAAATATTACCATACTCCTCAGTAAGAATGTATGTGGAAAACTCTTCCTGGGAATTTTTGTTGGAAAATATTTTCCTGTTGGATTTTAGATAGTATGGTTTTTGAATCTCGATTTCCAAGATGGGAATTCCAATATTTAGCCTTTCAAATACTTCTAGAAATTTCTATGACCCAGAATCAGTTTTTTATTTTTTCTATTTATAGAAAATTTATTGGAGGAGAAAATTTCCTCAAAATATTGGGTATTCCTTCAAATTTCTCATCAACCATTTTCTTGTTATTATTTTAATTCTTCATGTAATTTTATTTTTTTCAGTTGGGGAAATAGGGTTCAGATTATTTCAAGTGATAATATCTAGATTTCCATATTCAAATGTTACAAGATTTAAATTTCTAGATTCATCCAATATTTTGTTTTAGTAGTTTGGGGAACATTATAAAATGCATTTTGTGTTTCGAGACCTTTTTTGGTAGTCACATTCATGTAAATTTCTCATCGTATTTCCTCAATGGTACTTAAAAGACTACCTTTTTCACTACTATCAACTTCCCTATCTAGCATCCCCATTTTTATTTGCATATTTTTCATTCATGAATCTATTTTCACTTTTCCGAAATCTTTTTTTAAGTTTTTTTATAAAACAAAGAAAAAAAAAATAATGGAACATACCTCTCAATTAGTCTTGTGTGTTGGATGATTTACTATTTGGTTGGGGTATGTGCTACAATCTATGTTGTTTTTGAAAACTAGGGGGATTAGTAGGTCAATGATCTACCTAATCCCAATTAGATATGATCAAGTTGTTCTTATACACCTAGTTGTCTATGTTTTAGAATGGATCATCCCTAGAATACATCTACGCAATATATCCAGTAAATTTTTCATTCTCAAGATCATTGGAAATCATGTCAAAAAATGAGGAAGCCAGATTTTAAATTCCAAAACAATAACACACCCCTAAAAGTTATTCTGGGGGTTTTCATTGAAAAATTCTACATCTTCAAGTTCATAATAAAGAACATCATTGGGTTGTTTCTACACAATAGTTCTTATCCTATATAATTTATGTTGTGAGTTTTGTTTTAGTGTGTTAAATATTTGTTTCAAATCCTCATCAGTTTTATTAAAAAAATCACCTTAGAACGATTTATCCACCAATTTTTGGTGGTAAGGGGCGATAATTTTGTAAAAATTGTCAATGAGGAATTGGGGAGTGAATGGTTGGTCTGTAAATTTTCTATGCTATCCCGTAAATCTATCCCAAGTTTTATAGAATTATTCTCCCACATCTTTAAAGAAACTAATGATCTTAAGTCTTATTTCATATGCCATTCTCATTTGATAATTTTTTATGGTGAAGCCATTGTATATGTAATCCCAGGTGAAAAATATTTTCTCTTCTAATGATTGAAAACATGTCCTTGAATTTTATATTAGGAAAAAGGTAACACTCTCTCCTTAAGATCTTATCCACTTAGGACTATTAGTAGAAACTGGTGGATACTACATTAGATTACCATAGTGAAGTCAAATGAGTCTTTAATGGACATTCCATTGATGGTCGGTAGTTAGAAAAACATGGATTTTTTACTTTCATAATTTCTAGACCTATTTGAGATCCTAATTAATAAAGAGTTACTAGATATAGTAGGAAATAATAACTCTCTCAATCTATGCCTCTCAATCATCTTATTTTCAAGAGGGATTTGATTTATAGGTGGTGGATTGTGAATTTTTTGGTTCTAAAAAACACTTTTATCATCCATTTTTTATTTTATATTTTTTAGCTTCTATATCACTAAGATGATTTTTAATTTATAGAATGGAAAGATCTATGGTCTCATGTTTATACCTAGTTTTCATAAAACACCTTCAATATTTTTCTAGTTTTCTAAAATAATTTGTTTTTATGTTTTTTTGTATTTTATTTTTTGTCTTTTTATTACATATGAATTTTATGTTTTATTTCTTGGCAAAATTTTCCTTTCCCAAAAAAAATTATAAAATTATACATTTTCCTTTTCATGAGGAAACATAATAATTTAAAATTTATAATCCTACTTACTGCTTAAAACTTGTACTACGATAAAATGGTCAATCTACATGGAATTACTGTGTTGTGATAGTGAAAAAATTTAAAAACATTTAAGATAAGAGAACACAAGAAGTGGTTAAGGATGGTGATGAAGTAGTGATTAGAATAAATATTTGTGTGTGAGTGTGAGTGAAGACGAGAAGGATGATAAAAACAATAAATATCTTTGGAATAGACAATTGAAGAATTTGGGAAATTGGATGGATTTGTTTTGTAATGATTTTACATTGTTATCATAATTAAATTGAATCACATGTAACTGAATCAAAGTGGGTGACCCAATTTCCCTTAAGGATATCCAATAATAGAATAACCGCTAAAAGTTAACAACTACAGAAAGCATTTTATAACCAAGTGAGATCCAATTAGTCATCATAGTGTTGAATTTTCTATTGAACATAGTGGTCTTCTATCTCTTAAGATTGAATTAATTTTCATTAAAAGAATCTGATTGAAGGAATTTATAATTTACTCCCAATCATGATTGGTTTTCATTGATTATTGATGTTTTTAAATAATATTTGTTGAGGAGAGAAAGAGATAAGAATCTTTCAGCAAAAAATCACAAACAAGGTAAAATATATTAACAAGATCATCTTATTCCCCCAATAGTGATTATCCAAAAATCATAAATGAATTAACGATATTATGAAATTTTAAAAAATTGAATTTAATGATGAATGAAAAGATAAAATCACATGATAATAGAGAGAATAACATTCTATATCCCACATCGATCTCTAGAAACATCTAATGTTGAGTCACTATTCTCTTCATGCTACCTACTGCAAAATGCATCTGATCTAGAGTGCTCTTAGATGACATGGTGTGGATGGTGTGGGTGTCCTTCTCCCCAAATGTGTTCTAAGATCCCCCTCTTCTCAATGATTCCGGAATAGATGCCTCAACCACAAGTCTTCTTATTATCTAATTATTTCATCGCTAGATCGTATAAAATCTCCAAGATGATCCTTATCTCCTCTATGTGGCACATTCACCACACCACATCCACGACATTGGTGACCAGAACATAAGATCCTTTCAATATAATGTTCAACACCACAAAGCTCTGATCCATCCAATAATCCATGATCCTTTTTTCTGGATGCTTTCCATGCGGTATGATCAATGACTACGATTGCTGAGTGAGGTAATCTCCCACGATCTCCTTCATAGTGACATGATTCAATCAATCAATATTTAAAATTTTAAATTGTCCTAAATAAAATAAATGAAGAAACTCCAATACAAATATATACTACATTATTATCTTATAATTGTATTAATATATATTTTTGTGTGTGTGTAAATGTTTTTTATATTCACATACTTGTGTAATTAAAATATAAATTATATTTATTATAACTATTATTATAAAAAATAAAACTGTTTACAAACAAAAAATACTTTGTGATGATATACATATATGTTTTTAAAATTATTATTATTGTTACTAATATTATTAGAAATATATATATATATATATAATATTATATTTAATATAACATATATTTCTAAATTGTAGAGTATAATTATTAAATATGAACATAGATAGATTCAATTTATATGTTTATATATACTTATTATTAATCTAGTATATTTATATTATTTTCATTATTATTATTATTATATTAATTATAGTTATTTTATATATTTAAATTTTTATGTTCATTATATATTTTTATATTTTCGTAATATTAATTTTTTCTTATCCGTTTTGTGCATGGGTCTGCACTTTTGGAGGGGGGCTTGCGGCTTTGGCATGAGGGGGTTCTTCATCAAATTTAGTATGGTCAGGGTGGGGATCAAATTATTCCTCACAAATGAGGTGCGAATAGACATCTACCTCGACAGATGTTTCAGTTCGGTGGTAGCATAACATTGGTTGGGGATCTCAGTCGTGTCTTATGAAATCTCCCAAGGTGGTGTGGTAGGGTAGGTTATTCTTCTTCAACCAACATCTGATGAGTTTAGATTAATTCAAGCTCTAAGTTCTGCGAAAGGCGGTTCCACATCTGACTCAGAATTCTTCTGTAGATCTGGTGTGGCAGGAAATATTTCTTCTATTTCAGTGACATGAAACTATAGAGGTATTCAAATGTGGTGATCATTGGTGGTTTAGGTTTTCTGATCAGCTTGGTTATAGGTGGTTTAATTTTTCTAGATCTGGAAAAATTTGATAATTTTGAGGTGGGTTTATATTTTTATATGGCTATGGATGATAGTCGACTGACAGTGGAATGATGGAGATAGAATTAGAATCTACTTCTACTAATGGAGGATGGTAACAGTGGAAGGGGGAGGGTAGTGGTAGAAAGGGTGCTAGGTGAGGGAAAATGGTAGTAGAGGGTATGAGCTTCCAATGGTTGGGTTGCTGTTGTTGGAAGCCGACCAATGGTAGCAAGGTACTACCATTGGTGTGGGGGAAGGCTACATGTGGCAGGGTCTGGAAATGCCACTGGTAGTGGCAGTAGTATTAGGGTGCTTCCATTCGACCATGGTAGTAAAAGGAAGCAGTGGTAGCAGGGTGCTATAGTTGGACCCTATTAGTGGCAGACTCGTAGTGGTAGGGTGCTATCATTGGTGAATAGAAGACAAACACAAAAAGATAAACTTATAAATATATTTTAAAATTTAAAAAAATAAAGAAAAAAAATTAGAATTTGAAAAAACTAAAACTAAATTTATTGATTTTGAAATTAAAATAAGAAATTGGATGAATTTATTAATTAATTTAAAACTATAAAATCAAAAAAAATTATTCATAAAAAACAATGAAAATATATAAATCAATTAGAAAATATTATTTATGAAAATTGAAATTTTATCAATTTAAAATAAAATAAAATAAAGAATAAATTGAATAAGTAGATGAATTAAATAATTATAGTTATTATTTAACAAAATTATAAATTAAAAAAACAAATCAATGAAAAGAATAAGAAAAAAAATTATAAAAATTAAAACAAGTACACAGAAATAAAAAATATAGTTAATCAACCAAATTAATAATTTAATTTTTAATTAAAAAAAATTACTGAAATAAAATAAAGATACATATATTACCAAAAAAATTATAGTTTTAATTATATAATACAAAATAAAAAATTATTGAAAATTATTTTAAAAAATAATATATTTTAAAAATGAAAAAACAAATAATTTTAAAAAAATATTCGGAAACTTTTGTTAAAAATAAGTCACATTGGTGAGAAAAATTTGTTCCTAGCTGGTGAGCATGAAAAACACCAGCATGTAATTCTTTGATAATGTTGATTATCTCCTCTCCAACAATTAATCTAGAGGTAATTACTTAATAGAATCATTTATAAAGGCCCTTTTGATGACTTAGGCTATAATAAATAATGAAATTAATTGCCCAATGTCAGATCTATGCTTTTATAGCTCTATCCGATGAAAGATTCCAACATTAGAGACAGTATATGATGGTCAACATCCAACCATTCATAGGATTATATGGTTCATGGGTTGAATTGACCTTATTGGTATCTTCCATGTTACTATGAAAAATGATGATATGTTTCTACAGTATGCAAGATGCATAACTATTTCTTCCCTATTAAGATATTCTAATGTCGTAGCCGCATTTGCTGGTTAATCTTCCTAATAATTCAATGAGTGCAGGATATTAGTCAATGTTGGATTCGAGGGGAATTCAACAATAAATCATCTTACATATCCAATCATGGTGATCAGTTCGTATTTCTTGATAGCATAATCACTATTCACCCAATTGTTTTCCTGCTTTAAATCTTCTTTGACATTCAAATGTGACATTGGTATTTATTTTTGAGAGTTCTAAGTCCACAATGTGGGCCTGATACTTTGTCTCAATTTTTGTGAATCCTTTTATCAATAGTAAGGAATAATGAAAGATTGTCATTTTTGGTTATATGAGAATAATCCCCAACCCAACATTATTGATCATGGGGTTTCTTAGTGGGTTGCTGGATGAAGAATCCAAATAAATTTACTATGTCTTGGGGAAGTCCAAGAAAGACAATATTTCTTTTTCTGTCACTTCAGTATTCATATGCGTTTATTCTAAAGATGGATGATCTACAAGAAAATCTATCAAAGCATTAAACATTATTCCATTATGTGGTATAAACTAGATATTAAACTACTATAGGATGACCTCCCACCATGCCAAACATCTAGTTATCATACAGTGATCAGGGATTTATTTGATTGTATTAGTTACAGAGACCGAATATACTTCATAATATTTCTTGTCATTTCACAACTTCTAATCCACGAAGATTAATTTCAGATAGTTTTTCATGATACTTGATTAAAAATTCTTAGTATCGAGCATGATCCCACTAAAATAATAGACGATGCGTTCATTTTTGTCTTCATTATTTTGTGTGAACAAATAAACCAATGATCGTACAAAGGATGTCATATATAGAATGAGATTATTTCCTTTGATAGGTGGAATCATCAATGGTGGTATTGGAATATACTTCTTGATACTATTTAAGGCTTCTTTAAAATCGTTTTTCCATTGATATGTGACCCCTTTTTAAAAAAATGGTGAAGGGAATGCACATTCAAGTATGATTTTCTATTAAGAATTGAATTATGGAAAGACCTCCTTATAATCCTTTCAAATTATTGAGGTTCCAATGATGTAAAAATTGAATTATTTCCTTTTTCTACTCTATATCAAATTCCATGTGATGATGCCATACTCTGAAGCTGATAAAAATTACCGAGGTTACACAAAAAACACATTATAGGGGGCTCATTTTATGAATATGTTGTTACCGTAATTTTAAAACCATATCAATGTCAGAAAAACGTTTTGAACATTTCCATGACTTAATTGCGATATCATCAACATAGAAATTATAAAATATTCCCATAAAGGGTTTAAATATATGGTTCATGGCATGCTGGTATGTAGCGCCTGCATTTTTCAGGCCATAGGGTTTCAGCTGATAGAAATTTACTCTGTAGGATTCACTAAAGAAATTGGATTCTTAATATTTATAGTATATCATAATTTTATTATACATTGAATTGGCATCCATGAAGGAGAGTTCTTGGTAGACATCTATTTAATCAATCAAAAGTTAGGAAATTTTAATCAGGAAGTCATCTTTTGGGCAGTACCATTTGAGATCAATGAATTCATTGGTCACTTTTATTTTTCATTCTTCTTTTTGAATGAGACTGTATTGGAAATACAATTTGGGTATTGAACTTATTGAATGAACTTAGATCTGATGATTTTTTCAATATTGACATTGACTTTTGTAGAATGGGTCAAATGTGTTCTTTTGGAGACCTACTTAAAACCCCAATGTCCTTTGGGCTGACCCTGGTTGTGGGTGGACACATTGGGATCAAGGCCTGAAATTTATTTGTAATTCTGGGAAAATACATTTATATTATTATTAATTAAATGTTTATATAACTATTTTTATCCAATGGATATATCCTCACTTATCAGAATATGTCCCAAATATTCTTTTGTGCCTTGATTTACCTATTAGAGTTCATCTTCTATGGTAGAGACACCCTCCTCAAATGATGGAGGTGAATCATTGAGGTCACCTTCCTCATCGTATTCATATTCATATCCCTCTTTCTCTATTCGAATATTCATGCCCACATTGGGGAAAATGAGTAATGAAGGGGAATCTTTTGAGTTAATATAATGATTGGTATTGTAAGATTTATAGGTAAGGACATCTCTATTACCTAGTTGTGATGTATTAATTACTTCATACTTAGATGATGGAATTGGTATCTATTGAATTCATGTTGATAAATAAAGGTTATTTTATCTTAGAGCATCACTACCAATAGGAGGATCAATGACCTCTTCAGTATGGTCAGGTTCCACTGAAATAAGTGATATCACGGGGGTTGGAAATTACACACCCAATTCTAAATTGACAGTATCTATTTGATTGATGGGTAGATCATATTCATCCTCAAGTTACTTGAATGTGTTTCTTGGGTTTGTTTTTAGACCATTCAGGGGAGTAACCTGAGTAATATACATAGTCATGGGTTTCTTCCAATATCTCTAATAAAATCTGGCATTAATGTATTGATCCTTAGAAGATTCAAATGGAGATCTATTATCATATAATGTCTCAATTTTCCAATTTTCATACTAGATTATATATTTGTTCTATGATGAATGGATTGTTGCATGTTTGTGTATACAAGGCCTTCAATGAAAGAAATTGAAATTTTTATCTTTTCAAAAGACCTAGAATTCAGAATTCGGCACAAGCTCCCCCAATTTAGATCTAATCTTTATATGAGTAAGAGAATTTTGTTCCCTAATTACATAGGCCATGATTTTCATGGGAGAAGGTGACATGTCAGTTTTACTATAACCCAACTGGAAAAGTGTTATAATTTTAATGTGATTGAAACATAATTGACTTTCAATAAAATCTCATCTTAATTCACTGTTATCTAGTCTACATGACACATATAAGGGTCTAATGTGTCCATATATCAAAACAACCTTGTCATATTCCAAAAAAGATATGAAAACATGAAATTCTAGAAGTTTGATCTATAAATGGTACACCTCAGTAGTTGTGACCTCATCTTCAAGCTCTTTAGGAATTATCTGAGTTTTTATTATTACTTTCTGTAGATACTTTATTAGGTTAAAGAATCCATAATTGAAATCATTGTTGGAACTGCATCCAAATTCTCTAGTATGTCATAATTCAATGTCAAAGCCCTATGCCTTCCAGCAAGGATCTATTTTTTAGTAGGAACTTTAGAGGCTGAATTTCTTGGAGTAGGCGATTTTGGTGGTTGAGCATATTTTGAGTGTACTCTTACATATGTTGGATTAGACCGACCTTGCTTACATATCCACTTGGGATCACAAGACTGATGCACCCCTTCTTTTCAATCTTACAAAATAATCTAGATTATAATACTTTTATTGAATGTATGTTCTTTTTCCTAATATTTATTTCTAGTATGATGGGATTTTCAATGAGTAGCACCATCATAAATGGATTTGGCAGGGATGTGGCCAATATTTTGGGTTCATACATGACAACATTATCCCGTGATTCTTGATCATCTATGGTCTCTGCTTGTGTTAAAATGATTTGGAAATGGTAACTCTGTTTTATAAGATTTATCATCCTCATAAAATAGATTCATTAAGTTAATTAATTTAATGGAACTTAAGATCAATTATTTGTATGATGAGAATTCATCTTGGAAAGGCAATTTGCATGGCTCCTTTTTGGGGGGATGCTCCTTTTCTCTTGAGAATGAAGGCATAAAATCAGATAGGTTCATGTTCAAATTTGGAATAAGTAAAATTTAATATTCTTGTACATGATTATTACCCATTCCAGTATGTCTCTTCTAATAAGATCATAACTTAAAAGATTATGGTTCTAGTGAAGCTGAATAAACTGTTGAAGAAGATTGTAGGGGGAAAGTTCGTTGGTTTAACATTTCTGTGAGGATAACATTATTTTGATTGATTTTTTTCTTTATATCTAATTGATGAACTTTAGTTTTCCATTATTTGTGATGTACTTTCATTTTCCATTTTCCTCTAGAGTGCTAGTGAAACACATGCCATTTTTTCTGATGGTTTACCCTGCTTTACATTCTCAGAATTAACCATCTTTTACCATATGTTTTTGATGAAAATACAATCCCATATAGTGTACCCCCAAATTTTCTTTCAAATGGTAGTAATATAGGAAATCATTTAGACCAACATGATTGTGCATTTTAGGGTCTGAAAACACAATCAATTTTTAGCTACTATAATGTAACCAAGAACATTCTCAAATGTGAAGGAATAAAATTTATTCTTCAAGTCTTTGAATTAAGAGTATTTTGGCTTTTTCGGCTCATCCTGATGGGGGAATTTTTTGTGACTTCTCTATTCAGGAGGTGGTGCTATGTGAGGTGGGGAATGATTTAGAGATGATGCTGGAGTAGAGTCTACTTTTAATGTGACTATTACAGTATCCACCCATTTTGATCTTATTACCTAGGATGGATGTGATAAATTGAAATTATCTTCAGTTTGTATATTTTATTCTTCTAACCATTTTTATTGTGGAAAGATCCTAAAATACACATGGATTGTTTACCATAATATGTGGCATACATAGTTTATCCTAAAGATTCCCAATGAAAAAAAACAAACAAATTGTCTTGGAGAAGATGTAAATTTTAGGTGTAATTAAATCTCTTACACATGGAAAAAAATTAAAAACACTCATGTATTATCATTGTATACACTATTAAAGACTGAGGACTATTTCCTTTTACAATGTAGAGATAAATTCATAGAGTAATTTTCCTCAATTTTGTTTCATCTATTTTATTGATCTATAAGGTAGTTTAGTATACTGGGTGATAGTTGGTACCTCTATGGTCTGAATGAAACTTATGAGTTTGGCTGCATTATGTTATTCAACGTTTCCCATTATGGGACTGCACATAGACTTGAACTACACCATAAAATATTCAAGATTCATTGAGCTATAGAATGTTGTGAATTTAGGATTCCTAATGTCTAGTGGATGAAAATTCACATCCATCCATTTAGGGTATGGATACCTTTTTGGTTTTACTAGTTCACATCGTCCATCCATATATTTCTATTGAGCCTCCAGAGACTCAACAATACTGATTATCTAGAGAGGAATGACCAAATGGGCTGGAACCTGAACAGGGGGAACAATGGATTGAGAAAGCTATTGTAGTTATTCATGTACTTTCAATGCGTAACCTGTAAAAGCTAGTCTATGAGGATGCATTAGACTACGCTCTAGTTATGTCCCTAATAGAGGAAAATCCTAATATCTTGTTGTTGTGAATCGAAGTATATTGGTTTTTGGTATCTCATATTGAGTGTATTTTTAGATCCTACTTAGATTATTATGACAAATACTCTATACTGAGGTTCATAAACTGCCTATGTGTGATGAGTCTCTTATTGAAGAATATATCTGGTAGGGATGATTCCTAAAAGTAATTCACATTATTTTTTCCCGAGTCCTTCATCTCATCCACATACAATGAGATAATTTCTTCAAGTGTGATTGATTCAACCTCTTCAATTAGTGGATGTGAAACATCTACATCTTTACCTATATCATTAGTATATGCTCTCTGTGTAGGTTCTAGTTGACAATTTGAGGAACTCCCCAATATATGAGTGAGACTCAAATTTCTAGTACACACACTGTCATCATTTATTTCATCATGGAATTTATATTGGATATAAATATCCCCTCTTTTTTATATATATATAATTCATGTTCAATAACATCTATAGGGGTAGTTCTAGTGATATTAACTAATTCTTAATGAATTATAGGTGTCACATTAATAATAGAATGACATGAGGGAAAATTTCCACTAGTTTATCTATTAAAAGTACTATGATATTCAGGAGAAGTTGTACCCCTGATAAATCTTCCTCGTTTTATCCCTCTATGGTGTCTTTTATTATCCTTCAATGTTCCCCTTTTAGCCTCTTTGAATGTGGTGTCTCAATTGGAATATCCCGACAATTTCATCTTATGTGTTCTAATCAAGTAAGTCAGATCATGAAATGGGAAAATCCTGGATGGTTTTTCTTTTATAATTCATCCCAATCAGAAATAGAATGACCTATGTTAGGGTGGATGAAAAGGATAAAATTCCCCTAGTTCCGCATGGAAGGGTTTTTCATACACCACTAATTTAAACTCTCATACCATATTTATCTACTTTATGAGGGTATGATGAGTTCAAAAATGCCGCAACCCTATAGATTAGGGATACTTCAATATCAATATGATTTCACCTTCCAAAAATTATGTATTAATCTTTCATATCAATGTTTAAGAATTATATGGGTTTATTATATGGTTTTCTTGTGAGCTACTTTATTTTGAAGTCCTTTTTTTGTTTGGAGATGGGCCTTCCTTTAAAAAGAAGCATGATCAACATTCATTGATACCTCATTATAGAGAATTTCAATGAACCATTCTCATCGGGCCTAATGATTGTAAGATTTGTTCAGGGCCAATTCTTATGGAGCGTGCCACCTTTAGAGAGAAGAGTGTTCTTCTAAGAGATGGATAGAAGTAATGATGTTTCATGGATTCACTTCTGATGGGACCTACTCAGTGGGGTACGGGGGTAAAATGTAATACTCCATGCTTGAACCATTCCATCCTCCTGACATTGGTTGGGTTGTTCATGATGAACTGGGGTAGTTGTCTTAATACATTAAGATATATACATTGGTGACCCTCCTGGGATTTCCATGATTTATTGGATCATATATCCAGAGGGTAAACAATGTCAACTTTATGAAATTTTTCTTGAATTCTCTTGAATTGATCTTTATATATATCATAATGTAATACTTTAGTCCTTATGTGAGAAGAGTTGTCCACATGTTCACTCAAATTTCATTAACACATTCTTCTATAAATTCTTATAAAATTCCATATTGGGGATTTTATATGGGAATGGTGATTAATTTATTTTGTTTTAAGCAAATTGTTTCATTATAATAAATATATACAATTCATATTCTATAGAAGATATTTCTTGTTGATCTGACTAAAGTCAGTATTTTTGAGATGATTTTCAATAAGCAGTGGGGTTATAATGAATTTAATCTACTGTCTTGAAGGGAAGGTAATACAATGGTTGTTTTGAGAGTTACTATTTTCTTATAGTGTCTTCCAATTGAGAAAGAATATCACATTTCATTGATATGGGATCAAGTATGATTGGACTCATCTTCTCAATCACCTCACAATATATGGTATTTTTCACAATTGATTAGGCAAGAGGAAGAGCTTATTTTTGAAATGAAATATTACTACAGGGTTGTCCAACATAGATATTCTATGATGGGGAGTAATGTTATCATGTTTTGACATTTGACTATAATGAGAAGTTCTACAGAGTATACCCTAGGGTGGACCATCAGGGTGGACAATCGAAGGGGGAGGATATTATTTCCATTCATCCATATGACCATGATGATGGTTTATGTAGTACTAAACAAGATAAGTATTATCATGATTGATCATTTCATGACCGTGAACAAGGACTTAATCGAAGTTATTTTGGTTGGGACCTATAGAGTTAATGTTAGAATTGTTGTGAGGAGGGAATTTTAACTACAATTACTACTACCCTGATTTTGTAATGGATTATTTAGATCTCTAGACATAATATAATGATGTTTGATGGCCTCAAAAATTATTAATTTAAACAGAATATGATCATTTATTATATTTGGTTTTTGAGTTTTCATTTTGTGAGACTCTTTAAAAACTTTTCTCATTTAGGATGCAAGAGTCACATTCCATTGACAATGAAATGAATACACTAGAGTCTATCTAATATACTCTTGTAATTTCTCTAGTATTTTCAAACAAGATACTAGAATTTACATTTGGTTATATTCCTTCAATGCAGTGGTTGTTGAAGGGGTCCTGTTGTTACAGTTTTGAATAGGGATATATACTCAATCCTATTGTCCTGTTATCATGGGATTTTGTAGATGGCCTTCCTAGATGGGAGAATAGATGTGTGTATTCTCTTGAGTGACCACCATATTATGTTGATGGGCTAATATTATTTTTGAGATGGAGAGGTTGACCTGACTCATAACCACTTCTGTTGTGGTAATTTTGTCTTAGTAGGTTTTAGATTGTGGGAAGAGACTGATACGTATCCTTCCAGTATCACCAAGATGTAATTGTTACTTATTTATCTAGAGAAGAGATATATTCCCTTTCCATGGTTGGGGAATAGATATATCACTACTCCTGTCATCCATTTATTTCAAGGATATACAAAAAAATGTCGTGTGGTGGAAGAGACATGGGTGTTCTCCTTATATACTATTGGGGTGTGCCGATAGTTTTCTTTTGTTAATTCCAAATTGAAATGGATGACTTGATATGAATGAAAATGTATGTAGGCCTCCTCATATGATTTCATCACATATTTTTTGGTGTATTTCTATGAAAAGAACATGGATGTGAGAATGTTCCCAGTTATTTGATCATTTCCCTCAATTGGATGCCCCGCACGCTTGGGTCTCGGTGAACTGAGCTAAATCCCACAGCGTAACATCTTCCTCATGTTGAGGACTTGGTTGCACAAGGAGTTAGTAATGACAGTTATTATAAGGGTGCCTATAGAATGACCTTTTCTTGGTTGATATGAGTTCATCACTGACCACCTTTTCTACCTACCAAAGCTAAGAGAGTAACTTATTGTTTTGTTCTGGGGAAAGTCTCCCAAAACTATTTCAGAAGGCATTGGGTATTGTCTACTTCTTGCCCACCAATCTCCATAGAGTGTATGTATGAAAGGTACTTATACCTTGGAGGTGTTCATGTTCATCCTCCAATGTTTTTAGTGTATCATTGAGGTGGTACTACCAAACTAGTTCATGTAAAACCCAATGTTGAAGGCGCTAGGTTGGAAATGATGTCTTATGATTTTTCAAGAACCTATTTTGTGTGGGAGTTGACTCAATCATTTGTTTAAGGTTGTAATATCCTATTTTATTGAAGAGATAACTAATTAAAGTTCGTAGAAGATTATATTACAAAAAACTGAGATAATATAGAAAAGCAGCATCACAATAAACAAAAAATTGTGAAATTGATTATCTTAATACAACCATGTTTAGCCCGATTTCAACTTATTTGAGTATCAATGGTCCCTGAAAGGTGGGTTATAGAGTTATTTTGGTTAATTAAATGATTAACAATAGGTTCCGTTTTTTCCAGTTATTCATAGGGGTTCAGTTTCACATGGGGATCATTCGTGGAACACGAAACACCCAAAGGTTGTCACAACGAAGATGGATCATTGTCTTTCTTTCCAAAGGCTGGTGGTCCTGGGAGAAATTAACTAATAAAATTTATGAAATTATATTGGTTGAGATGATTGAAGGTTTGTCTCATCACACCCCTATTTATTAATAATCAATTTTTGGCATTTGTTGATGGTAGAACATCTATATGCATACGCAGTTCTACATTAATTGAACCATATGTATGTATCCAAAGTTATCTATTGATGAAACTATCTATAGGTATAATATTTTATCAATATTTTTAATGTTTTTTGTTTAGTGATGTTGGTTTTATGTTACACAGATATGTGATTTGTAATTTACCGTCATCCATGGAGATGGTAGTTGTTTTGATGTTAGGATAAGAGCAATGATATGGTCATCATACATATCATCATGAGAGGAAATGGAACCCACATAGTTTGGTTCTACATAATGGGACACATCATAAGGGAATGTGACAAGGACATGACAATGTAGTTAATGGTCATGTGGAATGGACATCTAGATGAAAGGTGCCTAGTGAAGGATGGTATGTGACTTACACTGAAATGGACTGAAAAAACTATAAGAAATATGGAAATCCAATTTGGATACGACCCTTAAGGTAATATGACTTCGAGAATATTAAGGTAAGTTTGGGTTATTGATCTTGAACCTAATGAAGGAATCCTATGTATACTATTTGGATAGGAATAAAATCACATGTAGTTCGAAGTGGACGGGGCTTACACCAATAGAAGAGGCCTTAGTGGTACATGATCATTCTAATAAAATGATCCACACTAAAACATATTCCCATGTGATTAATTTTGGTGTGGAAAAAAATATGAATGGGAAGATGTGGAATTTCACATAATCCTTCATCTACTAGCGGATGAGGGTGAGGGAATTGAAGGATGGGGAATGTCCTACAGGAAAGACTCGGGGATTAATCTCTGAGGTATTTCTAGTTAAATTCCACCCCTTTATGAAAGATTAAGAGTAGGTGAGGGTGAATTGATAGAAAAAAGTGGATCTTATCATCTGATTCTCTTTAAAATTTGGGAAACAAATGTCACAATCCTGCTATAGAAGCCTTCTGCCACCATCACTAAGGTTGGGATACTTGTTACCATATGAATGTGTGATTGAGTACACTCAGAGAATTTTACCTATTCTGTGGGATAAATGTGATACAACCATTACAATTGGAATTTATGATTGGGATGAAACATTGGTGTGAACTATGTTCAGATCGTGTATATTCATAGGCTTTGAAAGAGGTATTCTCTTGGTCCCCCTCAGATAAGGGACTTATATAGTTGGGTGCCCAATCATTTTTCATATGAAAAGACGGATCAATAGGTTATCGACCAGTGGATACCTCAATGAGTTAAGGAATCAATTTTCCAAGTGATACATGGGTGAGCTAGCTTTGGATTTTCCTGGGTGATACCTTGGAGAATTGGGTTCGACTTCACCCAGGTGATACCTGGATGAGATTTAATTTTCATCTTCACCCATGTAATTCTTAGGATGATTTGGGAGGTACGTCTCTCAAATGTTACATGGGATAATTTGATGTTAAATTTTATATGTGATACTTTGAATTTTTTTGGACTAATAACAACCTTGGTGACCAAACATGGGAATGACCTTACTCAGACATCCAAGGGTTCCCTATGTTCTCCTAGAAGATTCTAACACTATTCTACATTCTGGGAGGGATAATTCTCCCTAATAAATTTAGAATATTGGTAATTGGATCCTCATATAGGTCCTCCATGTTTCTAACCATGGAGTAACCCTAATATTGATACTCTCATTAATTCCCACTTATTTTGAGGTTTAGAGAGAAACCGTGACAGTTTTGGGGACTTGGGCAATGGAATAGGGTGAGAAGAGATTCTCCCTAACTCATAGTCTTCTAGTAATGTAAAATTAGGAGCCTAAAGGACCTATTTATATAAATTATCAGGAACCTAGTTGAATGTGTCCATTTCACCCTGGTCTCTTGAATATGTGGTACTAGTGCGAGGTGGTCATATAGGATTTCCATGAATGTTGTCCCATATAGGTTATCAAATGGAGATTCCCTACACATGATTCTCCTTGTTGGTGTTCCACACTCATAGTTAAATGTAGGTTCTCCATTTAGGTGTTCTATAAAATCATGGATATGCGTGATATGTGTGAAGGAGTTATGGGATGATGTCGTGAAAAATTCTGAATACCATTATAAAAATTACTTGATTTCCAACAACAATAACATTTTACCCATATGTATAATTTTTATCTACAAGAAGTCAAATATAATCCAATGAAGTGAACTCTTCCCCCATGAAATGATCTATACACCATATACGGGTATTTTTTTGATTCCAAAAAGTGCCAAGAAGACCCTAAAATGGGTTTTAAGGAGACAACATATCTTTGTCATCATTATATTGAATTCATAACCTACTGATGGATGGAGGTTCACAAAAGCATGCCATCTGAATGTTAATAATTTCTATGGAAGCTTTATACCTCAATGGGAATCTGTATGACAACATACATAAATCCAATTTACTTCTTCGTTTAGCATGGAAATTCGTTTCTACTTATGAATTCTACAAAAATTCTCATGGCATGAATTTTTCGATGCCAATAATATTTCATAATAATTAATATATATTTTTATTTAAAAAAATTTAAATTAAAAAATTTGAATGAATTATAATATATATATATATATATATCGGGGAATGATTCCCAACAAAACAATAAGTGAGATTGGAAATAAATCCCTTAAATATTTGGAAATTTTTCAATCAAAATTTCATGAAGTAGAAAACATAAAATAGAACATTAATATATAATAAATAGATATATTAATCGTAAAATATTTCAAAGGGGAAATATATATCCCATAGAAATGAAAATAAGTACACAACATAAAACATGTCTCAAAGAATGTAATTTGAGACAAAAAACCCTTACAACATTTGTATCATTTGAATAGTAGGAAAATGAAAGATAGAAGATCATTTGGATTTTTGAATCCATTGAATTGAATAAATTATTTTAAGAGAGAATCCATAAGCGTATATATACACCACAAAAAATAAAAAAAATATTATGAATATGGAATCTGTATCAGAGGATGAATTTTTGTGAATGGAAACTCATACCTTAATTCTCTACATCCATGAACGTGATTTAATCTAGTGTATAATAAATATAAATATATATAAAAATAGTGTAGAACATTATTCAAATATATATTATCTTTTATAATATTCCATTATAATTAATTATTATACATCCCTTTGATATTTTATTTTTATTTTTCCTATGGAGTGTTAGTATCCATGGTCATTTTGTTAATATTTTGTAATGTCAGCTTCACTTCTTAAAATAAAATACAAAGTTAATAATTCATATATTATACAATTTAATAAAATATATGGTACCTAATTATGTATAAAAATTTACTTTCATTCCATGAAATCATTTTTTATGATTTGTGATAATGAAATCAGTGATGAGCTATTTAATGTAATTTTTTAACAAATCAAATGTGGTATCATAATTAATGAGTTAAATATTAATATTAAATTTCAAGAAACCAAAAGAAAATTATGTTTATCTTAATAAAATTTTTATTCATTAATTGTGTTCTTATAACAATAAATTTAGGGTGGTGAATAGAGATGAACTACATTGTTTCATTTAGGAGGTATTCCATATGCACACACAAGTGGTGTTTTCATTTTTCAATTGAGGGAAAGAAAAGAAGGTAAAAAATGATTAATATTTAAAAAATCAAAAATATTAAATATATAACTTATTTATTACCTAAATATTTTATTATAAAAATTAATTAAATTTATTTAAAAAAACACATCCTCGATGGAGGTTATAGTCTCCATGTATGCATAAACGAAATTTTTTATTTTATTGAAAGGATGATATGGGAATAGAAAATGGTTTTATCATGAATATAATAAAATGTTACAATAAAACATCAAATTATTTTTTTATACTAGGGTTTTTAGTATATGTTTGGAGGATCATGGATGATAAATATAATAATAAAAACACTAGGGTTGGATATAACTTAAGTTTAGGATTTGAGTTATCTCTTGAAAGACTTCTTTGAATTTGAGGAATTAGCCCACTTAATCGTTACCAAGAGATTAAAAATGTTTAAATGATTTCTATGGGTGGTAAAATGGTTATGTTATAAAATAAATTTCCAATTATATAAGTTTCTAGAAGTTGGATGACGTTATATTCATTTATTGGTTAAAAAACAGGACAATTCATTGGAACTGAATGATATATAAGTGGTAAGAATATATTTTTATGAGAATTAGACATGAAACTCTTGGTAAGACATGTTGGTATTAATTTTAAACATAAAAACGTATTATTTATGGTGTTTTTTCATAGTTAATTTATTAAAATTCAATCTAATTTTTGTAACTATTTTTTCCCTATTAACCATGATTAAAAAAAGGTCGTAGTAAATATTTTTTAAATTAATATATATGTTAACCCCTCCGAAAAACATAAGACATAATTATTCTAACTTTGGATTCACTTTTTTTGTATAAAATTTCTAAATATTATAAAACTAGATTTTAAATTAAATTTTTGGGATATATATTAAAACATTTATAGAAAAAACCACTTTTTATACATAAAGAGTTTTTATTCTTATATATTATAAACTAATAATTAAATGAGTGTTAATATATTTGTACATGAATAAAAAAACACATCACATTCATTATTTAGAATAAATCAATTTAATTTAAATACCTAAAAATTATACAATGTTTATAAAAAATTTCATTAAAGCATAACTATTTTACCATGGTAAATTATATCTACATTGGAATATCATTTACATGTTAAAAGTAAGAATGAACTTATTAACAATTTTGAATATACATATTAAAATGTGAAAACCTAATTATTAGTCACAATTTATAGTGTTTATAAAAATAAAATTTAATATCAGTGAACATAATATATAAATAACCATTTTTTACTAAAGTAAATTTTAAGCATAAACATAAATTTTTATTAGTTATTTTTCAATATAAATTAAATTTTATGAATCTTTTTTTATAAAAAAACTATTCTTTTTATTTAAATGTGTAAATGTTAAAATTATTTTAAATACATGTGATATTTAAATAATTTATTACCTTAATAACCATATATTTAAATCATACTAACTTCTACTTATATAACTCCTCAAAATTTTCTTATAATATATAAGGATGAGATATGCATTGGTAGTTTTCATGGTTGGAGAATCCACCAGAATGTATCTCATAGTGTTTTCCTTGAGCTTAATCTTATCCCACAAGTGATTTTTCTTAATCCACCATTCTTGGAGTATTGTTTGGGTTTGGCCTGGGGAAACCCCTTGAGGAACAAACTCCTTCCCATGCTTGGACCAATGAGCCACATAAGGAAGAATTATTCTTATTTATTTTATCTATTATAAGTTTTTTTTATTTATTTTAAAACATGTTTACATCAATTTATAGACACTAATTCAATGACTATGTTATAATATTTAAATACTAATTTTAATATGTTCACTTTTGATCAGTGTTATGTGTAAAATAAGCTATAATGATTTTAATGTATCAGAATATAACAACACTTCTCTTTATTACAGACATAAACCTGATTTATTACATAAAAGTTCAATTAATACAACTCTAATGATCAATAGGTCTAGTGTCTGGGGATATTAGTAACATTACATGAAAACTAAAGACATAAATACAACATATTTATTAAAAACTACTTTTACAAGACCACAACATTCCTTTGTACTTAGCATTACATGGGATAACATGAGGGAATAAATAAAAAATTTAGCTCTATAAATCCCACTAATGGAGTAAATAAATCATAACATGAATAATACAATATAATTTAGGCAATAGAAATATCAATGGAGCATAAGAGAAACATGAATATAAAGGCATGATATGGGATTATTATCATAACATGGATATGTGGCAACAACATTTAACATGATATTAGCTTGAGCCAAGGCTCATTGAACATGAAGCATGAGGAAAAACTAATTTTACCCAAATTACCATGAGTAATCCCTCATTTCATAAGACGTATCATGATACTATTCTTTACCCAGTGCATTAGAGCCCTATCAGGGCGTACCATTCATAATTATTTAAATTCATGCATAAGTGTGCCACATAGATCATTAAACATTGATTCATTAAAAATCATTATTTATTCCACGAATAAGATATGTGTAATACATAAATATATTTCAAAAATAAAAAAGTACATTTGCATAAAGGTGAATACCCTAGATAAGAAAATGGGATTGGTATTCACTTACACGATGATTTTGGCAATGAAATTTTGGTGTAACTTCAGCTGCATAACGACTTCAAATAGAAATTTTAAAATGGGTTGATGAGAGAGAAAGTGGTCTATCATCATTTATAAATGAAGTGGACAGTAATGGGGTCATGTAACATAATATCCCATCCTATGTAATGTAATTTAGTTTCATAATATAAAAGAATATCTTGAATGTAAATTAGGAGAGAGAGATCACTTACAGAACTTCAGCATGGTAACAGGCATACATGGGAGGAACTATTGAGAGATAAAGGGGACCTTGATCATTAAAACATACAGAGGGATGCATATTGGGTGATAGAAATCATACCCCAATATGTTTAATTTAAAATAAAAGGTCATAACAATAAAAAGAAACTTTCCCATAAATAAGGAATGAAGGAAACCGAGGATCCATTACTTGAGTGTGTGACTTCAGGAGCTTGAAGGGGGGATTTATGAGAGCTTAGGGTGACATGGGAGGATTATATAGAGATAAGGGAAGAGTAGGGATGTGCTCTAGGATTTTTAGGGAAGATGAATGGGATATTGAGTGGGATTATATAGGAAAGGAGAGAGAGCATTTTATTATTTAGGTTTTGGACACCACACATTAAACTAGTAAAACCCACAATCCAAACCATGTTTTTTTCCAAAGTGGAGTGTAAAACCTTATTTTATAAGGATAATGGCCAATTATAATAAAATATTAGGCTTTCTTTTGTGGATGTGACTCACACTCTAAAGAAAATCATTTTAAAATGTTAAAATATTTTATAAGTTTTGGAGGGTCCACTAAGGAATTGTAAAATTAATAAAACCAATCTAAAATCAAATAATTTTTAAGGTAAAACATATATTGGAAGAATAATCCTTTTATAGTAATTTATTACATCACTATTGGGTCATTATGATGTCATAAAAATCATTATATATTTAAAGAATTTTTTAATTTTTATGCAACAATACGGTTGTCTCAGAAAATTATGAAGAATTAAATGTTAGATAATTTCAAAATCCAGAATAAAAAATAATATTCATTTTATAAAAATAATTTTCTAAATATTTGAATTTTTAATTTTTTTTTAAAAGTGACATTTATCAAAAATTAATGGGATTTCAAAAAAAAATTTTTGAGACCTTAATAAAAATTACAATTGTATAATAATTATACTATCATTTATATTTAATAAAAATTAATTTAGTAATAATATTTTATAAAAATATTATTTAATTAAAAAATCCCTTAATTAATCAAAATATATTAATTAATTTAATATAAACTAAAATACTATTTATAATTTTAAAACCCATTACAAAGTAACAATAATAAAATGAATTTATATTCTTTATTCACAAAATAAAGATCATAATCATAGTTCTTGGGTCTTCTTAGGTAACCCATTATAACACCAGTATGGTACATAAGGGTAATGTGTGCAATGGTGATAGACTCATGGTTCGGCTCGGATAACATCACTCTATAGGTAATCGCAATTAACATCCACTTCTCTTATTGGCGGTTCCATTCAAGCTTAACCTGTTGAAGTTTAGATGGGGCTTGGTCAAGAGAGAAGCCTGGTGATGCAACCACATTTTCAAGCTCCGAAAAATGGGCTTCGTATGGAGCAATTGGACTGTATGAGTCAATCACTTCCATTGTCTGAGTAAACTGGATTTGTTAAATCTCTATATTTATACTAATCAAGTGATCACTGTTCAATGGATCTATTAGCAACAATAATAATTTTTTACAGTATTTTAAAATCCAAAAACATAAAACAAAGGAAGTGCATTTTCTTCATATAGCCATTTTACATAACAATACATTTAACTAGATCAAGAGTAATTTTCATTAATAAATTTTTGTGTCATTATATAGAATTTATGGGGTGTTAAATTTCACCCCATTAAATAAATTTCACACCTGTAATTTTAATTATCGCCCACTATTTAAAATTGATGATGGTATTCATAAGATAGTCATAACTAAAAATATAATATCTAATAAAATATAAACCTAAATGTTTTTAGGACGAATCAGTTGGGATATAAAAATTATTCAATGATAATTTATCATCCAAAAATTCCATAAAAATTATTAATCTAGTGATTTTGATACTCATAGAGAACACCCCATATATACTAGAGTTTCTAGAATCCAACTCCAATATGACATCCACAAATATATATAAGAGGATAAGTGTACCTTAAGTATCATGATCCCTTTCTATATTAGTTCTTAAATAGGATTTTCCCTTCCATATTTGTTTGTGAAATTAGTTTTCATAATTTTACAGACCCCCATAATTAAAAAATAAAACTTGTAGATTTGAGTGGAACTTGTAAAGACATTAGGGGAAATCAGTGTAAACAATTTTACTTATTTTTTCATTTTCTTTTTTATCCAATATTTCTCTTAAACCACTTCCCCAATTAATAGTAATGGACCGATAAATTCACTCTAAATGATTTCCCAATTATGAAAGGTGGAATTATAAAAGAATAACAACACATGATATTTACAAGGATTGTAATTTATATGATAGACAACCCATATTCATGATTGAGTTTTTCATGTACATAAATATTATTATCACCTTAATTTTAAGTGATTACTAGGGTAGTTCTAAGTCACACACAATTCAAGGGTTGGTATAATACAAATATTAAAAGGTAGGAAAATAATCTTATTGAGTGTATGGAGTGGTGTATATTATAGTAACCAGTATTCAATGAAATTATTTCTATACCTATAACATGTTAATAAAATTATATCTGATGATCTATAATGATCTATACCCTAAAAAAAGAACAGGATATAAAAACATCAAGAATAATATCTTCTGCTATGATACTTTAACTACCATGATATACAATAAATTATAGCATGCACATAAAAATATCATAAAAATATTCATAATGATCATTTCATGCATGAGAGTGTTCATGCACACACATAATATACATCCTATATAGTAAGGGTCTTGAAACCTATATTTTCAATGGAAATAACAAATTCAATCCCTTTTAATCAAACTTATTAATATTTATTTATTTTTAATCGATTATATTTTCTTAAATATATAGTTACTATCAAACTATCTCTCCTAATTCATCTCAATTTCTGATTCAATGAATACATAGGACCAGATGAGCCTTGACTCACTCTTTTTTTATTCAACTTATAGAAAGTAACATGAAAATAAATTTTATTCCCTCCGTTTAATAAGATGGTTTTATTTGGATCATGGTTTACATATTGTGAGGATCTATAGGCTTCCAAGAGTTATATTTTGAAAACTTGAGGTTTTGGAGAAAATAGGCCAGACATACATTTTAGGTGCATAATTATTAGTAATAATATGATAACGATGCAATATTTCTTTTTCGGTTCTAGTGCTGATTTTTATATTATTAGGATGGTTAGACTAACCATATGAGTTTCAAAGAAAATAATTTGAATTTTTGGGCTTCGGACTAGAGGCTATCACACGACTTGCAAAATGTTTGAAATATAGCGAAACTATTACAATGAAAAATTGTGACTTTGTTATTAAAGGAAACTTGTTATCACACTGTTAGAACAAATTTTTTTAACCACGTATCCTAACCATGAAACCCATTCCAAACTTATTAAAATTTAAAATTACCCTAATTCCCATGGGTTTTTTTAACTCTAGTCTCCTTCTAAACCCTCGTTATCTCAAAACAATACACTCCATGATGCTCTAGAGGAATATCCTATTGATTATTTGCGGATATTTGATTAATTTGTGTGGATAACTTTTAGTTATGTTTTTATTTCCTTTTCATTTCTCATATTTTCTCTTAATATATATTTTGTCTCTTTTCCCCTTGACCCTTTGTAACCTGATTGGGCCATGAATACTAGATCTGGATGGTTTTTTAGAGAATTTATGCCATTATCTATATATTTAGTCTTGTAAGGGATGGATATATTATTTCCCATTATCGAATTCATAGGCATCAACATTTCCTCCATTGTCAAGGTAGGTGTATCTTTCCAATGGATTATTTCACATAGAAACCATTAATGTTCTTGTGAAATCATTTAATTTCATTATTTAATATGATGGGTTTTATTTTTTTAAGAGATCAACTGAAATCCATGATTTTACATGGTCTTTGGTGGCAATTAGATAATTTTAAAGTGTGGTTTTCTATGAAAATAGTTTTTATGAACATTATGCATCTGATGAAATGCCACAAAGTTAATTTGAAAATATTCATCTTGGATAACCTTTAATGTAATTTGGGACATTGGAACATGGGTAATACCTTGTTATATATGTATATAAAGGGTGTTGGTATTCCACATGATTTTTGACTTCCTTGGATATCTTGGTATTATAGACTTCATCTTATATCCTGCCTAGGAATTTCTAGTAGAAATTAAAAGGATAAATTTTCCATATTTCCATCTTGTTTTAATGTACACAGATTTATTCATTATTTCATTTTTTTTAAAAAGTTTAAATTACATGTTATTAAGTATTTTGGTATCATTTTCATTATAACGTAAAAGTAAACGACTATTATGTGAGAATGTGTTTTCATTTGAAATATTTTATGAATATTTTTTTACATACTAGAACTAACAGATGAATAGTGAAATACTTCTTATAAATTCATGATAGTATCTTGTCAAGAAATTCCTCAAAAATGATTTAACTAGTCAAACATTTTCACTGAGTGCTTTGGGATGGTGGCGACTGATTGTTTCATGGAGATATATTATTGGATCTTGGATTGACATATATTTTATACGATCAGGTTTTTCTCATATTTGGTCTCATATTTCTTTTTAGAAATCCTATTTATAGTAATGTTTTGTTTTATATTCATCTATATTTCCATTGTTACATAATATGTTTCATAGTTACGTTTAGTGTTAAATAATTCACATTATTACCTATATTGATTCACATGTTCTTCTCACTGAATTATGGTGATCGAGAACATGTTTTGAGCCTTATGAGAGGCAATATCCGGTGATATTTTAGGATGACTTGGGTTATTTATTTACAAAATAGTATTAGATTCATTAACCAGTCATGATTTCGGTGGAACTAACTGGGTGTGGTTTGGGGTATAGTAGTCTAGAGCTAGTACGTTTTTGGGCTCAGGGAGTCTATTACAATTCGGTGATTGATAAACAAATTTCATGATACTACTTAAGTTAACATGGTAATTTTGGATTTAATTTTTTTTTGATGCATTTATTGTGTTGTTTTTTGATATGACAACCTATGGTCCTCATTGGTATATGTGGGTTACCTTGGGGGTTGTTATGTATTTAGGGCGTAACGTGAAAGTGGATTCATGATGTGATATTGACTTGGATGTCCTAACAAACCATACAATGATCAAACACATGATTTTGGAAATTTTAAGGTGGTTTTCACCCACATAGAACATGTCCATCAACTATATAGCTAGGTTGAGTGTGACTCCAAAACTCATTTCATTTATTTTTTAGAAACTATAATTTATGGATTATTTGATTGACATTAAATGATAGAAAAAAACCAAGGTGGTTCTTAGGATATGGTGATATAATGAACTTGTTTCATTGGATGTTACAAAATTCTTTTCTTTATACATGTGGGGTATAACCAATTAATTTATGAAAAATATATTTTTAAGAAAATGTTTTTATTTTTAAAACTACAGATTTAATGATTTCATGTAAAATGATGTTGGGTTTCTAGATCATGTATTTGGAAGTTGTTGTTTAATTAAGAAAATTTAGATAAATGTATTCACTTTCTAATTGATTAATGATTTACAAGTAAACAATTTACACCCATGAATAAAATATTTAATAACTTTTAGTTTAAAAAAAAATCCAAATATTTTACGGGGTGGGTTTTTGTTTTAAAAAAACCATGAAACTTTTCAACATATAATAAAGAAGTGAAAATAATGGTGGAAGTGAAATTATAAAACAAAATAAGGTTCCAAAAATCAAGAAAAATCAGTTATAGAATTTCATTAGTGGTTTATTTGAAAGAAATTCAAATATGAATAATATAATTAAAGATAAAAATGAATTTTGTTTAATGAATTTTTTTGAAGGTTAAGTGGTTTCATATTCAAATTTAGGAGTTGTAAAATGATTATATATTTAATTTTCTATAATATAATGAATGATACTTACTTATAAAATGATATATTTGTATAAATCCTTTTCAAATTCTTTTAGTGATTTTCAAAATGAATATTTTTTAGAAAAATTTATACTCATTAAATTGGCCATCAAAAACCTCTCTGAAAGTGCTTTCTTTCTTTTTTGATTTGAATATTTGGGTAGACCCATTAAAATCTATAGGCGATATAATATAGTACGTTAAATAAAATGAACATTTGGATTTATTATAAGATCATATATTTTTTAAATATGCCTCTCCTTATTTTTTGGTTAACCCTTTTGGGGTTCAGTTTTCTTTTGTTAAGCCTTGGTTTGCGAGTTTGAATCATGTAGGGTAGGTTCTGGGTTAATGTGTAGAAAATACAAGGTGTGGTGCTAATTTATGACATACATTATAGATTCATGACTAAAAATTCTCGATTGAGCTGACCGCGTAACATTCCTTTTATATTATAAATTATTCAGCGTAGTCCATAGTATATGAATTTACGCTACAAAACATTTTTACGATGTAGAATTGGTTTTTAAGCGATTATAATGCTTGGATATGTGTTTTTTGGAGAATATGTAATGAATGGGAATATGAAGTAAATCCTATATCTACACAAAAAATAATCTACACATATTTTATTTTAAATCCTAATGGGGCTATTGTTCAGTTTGAAAATGAATAACCTCCCCTATCGATCTGCAAGCCTTTCAACGACATGAAAGACATCTGTTATGATATAGAAGCTCCCTTAGTTGGATATTGGTAATCCATATCATGAAATTTAAGGTAGAGAAGACGAACCTAAATTTACCATGGATGATTAGATTTTTATTCATCCACTTGTCTTGATGGAGGTGGTCTTGAACAAATCCCAATTTTTTGTTTTCAATTTATCCTTATATGTGAAAAAACAATGATCATGTTGGAACACTATGAAAAGAACCTAAATTACTTGATAAATTAATATTTATGAAGATCATAGTGATTTTAACTTCCATTGGATCCTGTTGGGTCTATTTGGCCCTATGACCAGACATGCAACAACTTGAGAGGTGAGAATGCCACTAAAATTTATGATTTGGTTTCCATGATTACCTGATTTTGGAATAACATGTTATTTGGGTAATTTACATAAATGAGGTACATAGTATGAAAATATTATTCATCCATTAAATTAAATGTAATAATAAATATGGGAAATATAGTATAGTTTATTCATTAAGGGATGCAATGAATATGATGATAAACTTGGTACATTGTTTCACCTTGATGATATTGACATGTTGTTTTGGTTATGTTTCCTAATGTGTTCTAATGAATAGAGGGACCAGCCTAAATATAATGAAAATTTTAGAGGGATATACATAGATTTTCAATAATTCATAGAGGGTGTTACCTAGATATATTGAAATTTTTATAGTTATTGAATCAGACATACAAAAATGCTTTGATGGTTTTGATGTCATACATACTAAATTACCTAGAGGGTTCTTCCTGATATCTCTTGTGTTATGTTTGTAGGATATACCTTGAGAGGGTTATAGCTATGGTTATAATTAATCTGAAGACTCAAGAGAAGGATAGCTTACTCCCAGAAAATTTTATTAATAAAAAAGTAAATACATCAAAAGAGGAGACACAAGGGATCAACAAAGATGTGTGTACACATCACCACACGCATCAGAGTCAACCAAACCAAGAACCAAATTTTGGTGTTACAAATGAACATAATGATAAAACCTCATTAATGGAATTCTTGGATAAAGTATCAGTAACCTGAGTTTCCTGTCTATAGACATGAGTTACAGCCAAACAAATCCGTTCCACAAGCATTAGACGGTCATCCCAGGAAGATAACATCCTCCAAGGAACATTCCTTGAACAAGTTCTAAGAATATCAACAGCCAAAGTGGAATCAGATTCCATCCATAAGTTCAAACATACATGAAAAGAATCATACCTGATAGCATTGATCATAGACCATAACATCACTTCAATTGCCAAGCCATTCCCTAAAAAGTGATAGAAACAACCTTCAACAAAAACCCTTGAAGGTGCGAAAAACACCACCACATCCCAAAGGTCCCGTTGATCTTAAATCCATGCCATCCACATTAATTTTATGAAAACGAGTGATCGGAGGGGTCCACTGAATATACTTCATCATAATCAGCTTCTTACACCTGCCAGAAACACCCAAATTACACAAAATAACTAGATCTAAAACATCATTCCGCATAACTCTAATTCGAGCCCGTGCCGCAGCAAGAACACCAATATGAAGCTCCGGAATGCCAACAGAAATCAGCGTATTCCTTTTCTCAAAGATAAGAGCATTTCGAGCCATCCAAATAAAAGAAACCAGTGATGAGACTGTAGAAAGGAGAAGCGGTCTCACCTAAGAGCTGCAATTAGCTCGACAAATAGAGTCCATCAATCGTCCAAAACTCTCCAGATTCAGGCAACATCCAAAAATATCCTACAAATAATTCCATAGACCAGATGAACAGTGACATGATATAAAAATATGATAAATAGTAACATCAACAGTAAGAAAATGAAAGCAAACAGGTGCAAGAGAAAATCCAACTCTCTGTATCATGCGCTGCAAAGGAAGTCTACACTTCCAAATCCTCCATATAAGCAGATAATGCACTGAAGGAATAAAGGTAGAATAAAACATTAGAAGCCAAGAAGTAACCATCAAAGGCTCATAACACATGTATCTATAATCCTCCTTAGTGCTGAAATTTCTAGTAAGACTGGGTAACTAGATCAAATTATCCATCGCATAGTAGTGATAACAATCCACCTTGACTTTCAAAGCATCAGAAATCAGCCCCTGATCCATGCTGTTATTATGAAATTAAAAAATAGAAAGATCCTTCAAAGAATAAGGAATCACCAACTCCTTACCAATGGCACATGATAACCAAGTAGCCTTACATCAGTTCAATGGGGAGTTTCGAGAAACCACCCTTTTAGAGGAATGTGAGAGGCTACAATAAGAATGCTTAATTGAGGGCCATATCGAAGAGGGGGCATAAAGTGAGAAACCTTTCACCATCCTGGATCCAAATCTATTACAAAAAAACTCCAAATAGAAATAATTGGTGGTCAGTTGTGACCAACTAAAATTTTTTATGAGATATTCATTAAAATTCTTAAGATCCTTAAGCCCCATGCCACCCATGTCAACTGGCTGGATGCAATCACTCCATGCAACAGTAACAAGCTTCCTTTAATGAATTAAACTAGTCCAGATAAAATTCCGAATAAGCCTTTTTAAATCCTTGAGAAGAGATCTAGGTCATCTGTATAAGGAAAAAACATAGACACACATGGAGGTGATCACAAAATTAACAAGACAGACCCGCCCTGCCTAAGACATAGATTTACCTTTCCAGGTACCCATTTGATTGATAACCTTGAGGTTGATAGATTCCAGATGACATATTTTCACAACACCACAGAAAAGGGGAACCCCAAGATAGTTGAAAGGTAAAGAACCTCTTCTCACCCCAAGAATGTGAGCAACTCTGTTCTGCTTTGAAACAATAACAGCTTCCCCAAAAAACACAGAGGATTTCTCCCAGCTGATAACTTGACCAGAAACAAACTCATAATGCTCAAAATCTAACTTAATAAAATGAATGGTGACCTTGTCAGCCTTACCAAATATCAGAATATAATCTTCATAAAAAATATGAGAATGAGAAAAAATACCTCTTCTAATAGTGATTTGTTGATACAAACCATCATGCACAAGATCAGAAAGACATGTGCTCAAGTAATCCTCAACAATAGAAAAAAGAAAAATAGATAAGGGATCTCCTTATCTCACCCCCTAGAGAATATAAAGAAACCTCGTGGGGATCCATTAACAAGAATAGAAAGTATAGAACTCTAGATAATTCATCCAATCAACTTGATGAACCCAGTAGAAAAACCATGCATTCTTAACACTGCAAAAATGAAACTCCAATTCATCATATCAAAGGCCTTCGAGATGTCAACTTTCCTAGCCACATTTCCATACTTCAACTTTTTTCTCATAACATTGACACATTCTGATACCGTCTACAAATAATTTTGAATTCTCCATCCATGCACAAAGCCAAATTGAATTGATGGTAAACTGCAATTTTTCAGAAAACAATTTTTTTAGAAACCTATTTTTGTTTATAAAATAATAATGCCTAGAAATTTTAGTTATTTAAAGAAATATTTTATTATTAATTATTTAAATTAATATTATATATTTTAGAAATAAATATAATAATTTTAATCAATATAATTATTATTACTAGTTATAGTGTTAATATGAGATCATCTTATACTAGAAAAATGATTTTTTGAAAACCATTTTTGACACGCTTTTCCAATTTGTTTTCATAAAAAATTATACCAATAGTATTAATTAAATTTAATAAAATGGATTAAATATTTTAAATTATAATAATTTAAATTAATTTATATAGTAAACATAATTTCTAGTCATAATTATACGTGAAAATAGAAAAACAATTATTAGCTTGGTTATTTTTAAAATGATGTTTTACTCATTACTTGTGTTTGTGTTAAAATTAAATTTCCACATACATATATTATTTATTTGATAAATTTATTTCAATATTTAAAATTATTAGTTAAAATTTATCAAATTTGACTCCTTTTATTTTAGGCTTCAAGAATGTTTTTCTTAGTATAAAAAATTAGTTATCGTGATGAAGAACACATAGGAAAATGTTCGTAAACTTAGAAGATAATGGATTAAAATGTTTAAAAAAATTCATTTAATACAGTGACCATTTTTATCAGACATAAACTTACCCTAATTTATTATTTATCAATTTTTTTGTTACATGGGTTGATATTGAATTCCCATTATTGAATATTTTTTGAAATTTACAAAATTGGAAGTTTATAATTATAAAAGGGCACTCCCTCCCCCACTTCTTCACACCTATCAATCCATTTTGATCAACTAAAACCTACCCATATCTCCCTAAAAAATACTTCTCCACATCATATATCGTATTTTATTCCATAAAGTCCCACCCTAGGGTCTTTAAGAATATATCCAAATGAAATTTCACAAAGATAATGTAATCATCATAATGAAGCTCTCCCTTTTTCTTTCTTCTTTTACCACCATAAATCATGTCTTAAAAATTACATTATTATAAAACCATTATATCCCATATATTTTTATATTATTATGTTGATATAATAATAATTATCCACCTGTTTGGCTATATAATTTGAATCATATCCCTCGCTTGGGTGTATGGTGTACTGTCAACTCGTGAACCAATGTAATTTGTTTTCATTGCCGATTTACATGGATAGTAATAATGATGAAAATAATTAATATATATGGTAGATATGATGTTATATTAAATATATAAAATTAATATATAATCTAATTGATTAAAATTCTACCCATTAAGGTAATGATATAATTGTTTATGTGTGTGTACGACCTACCATCTCCACGATGTGATGTGATTCATTTTACAAATAAATAAATCATGAATGGTTATAAAAATTCAATAAATTATTATATAATTTATTTATAACATTAATATAATTCTAAATATAAAAGCACTATATCCAATACTTAGGAAAAATTATGCTCACTGAAAAACATGAATGAGAAAACATGGCATTTAAGACATGAAATAATAGTAATAATAAAATATTGTTGATGATCAGGAGATGATATGTTATAAGAGGATAATATATGATATTATAAATATAAATACGGTTATCTAATAAAATAATACAAAAAATCTCAACCATTATACATGATATTAATTTATTTTCAACTAAAAGGAAGCGTGAGGTAAGGGATTTTTTTTTCAATTTCTATTTCATTGAGAAATATTTGTTAATATGAACCTATTAAATTTTATGTGATGCATATAATTTGCTTTTTTAATTTAAAATGAATACCTATTTATTAATTATAGTTAATTTTTCAATTCTAGTTTATTATTTCAAGAGGTTATAATTTAAATGTTATCAAAGAGGTAAGATGTTATTTTATAATATCACTTTCTTTTGAGATTGGTTTTACTTTGGTTGAAAGAATATTATAGTATAAGATTAATAATATCCAATAATTATCTTATAATATATATATTTAAGTTTATTCCATATTTTACTCAAAATTTTCATTAGTTTCTTAATTTAATCAATCAGATAACTTTTTAAAGGAAAATATAATTTTATTTCCATTTAAAATTGTTTTATTTTTCATATATATCATTGTTTTTCATTTTTTTTACAAAAGTAATTTAAATTAATGAAATTATTTAGTAAGGAAATTATAATTTATCCATGAATTTTAAAAAGATTTAAAAATTCATATTTATATTACTTTTTTATGGTTCTTAGTTGGAAAAAAAAGTCGAATAGATTTTTTAATGTATCAGTGATAATGGACTTCCCTACCACTGTATCCATTTTATGAAATGTAGAATATTTAACACATTTTCAATGGTTTAACAAATAAAACACTTTTATGAATGATTATTTTATTTTTTTCTCTCATTCAAATTATTCTTTTAAATGACATTAAATTATTTCAAAAAACAATATTCTCAATTAATCAACAGTCACTTATCATTTATTAATTATTTTATTGTTTATTAACATTATTTTGAGATAATAAATTTCATATGATTATTTTTATTATAATTTAAATTTATATTAAATATAAATATTCTTTTTTATCTTGGATGTTTTTATTTTTTAAGCTTTATTCCATTTTGCATACGATTTTTACTTTAAAAGTTATTTTATTAAATTAGAAATATTGATGAATTCATATTGTTTACTCAGTATAGATATTTATTTACAAGTAATATCATTCATATATTAAATAAATCATTATATATATGAGGAATTATTTGTAAATGAAATTATGGGTGTGTCTTGGAATTATATATCCCCATAATGCATCGTTAGGTTTCATAAGATATATATCTTGGCCAAATTAATTAGTTTTTTACCCATAGTTTAAAACTATCTTAGCACAAGGTCTTATTAGTACAGATATCATGATATCTATGATCATAAATTCCAGTATTAAGCATTTACTTCCTTAATAATTCAGTTATTTTTAATCATGAGATTATTGCTATGATATTATCAATTGATGCATTTTGTGGTCTAGATATTGATTAAATGGAATATCTGTTCAGTTATTTACTTTACCATATTGATTATACATTATCTGAACATAATGGTCAAATTAATGATTAACTATCATGTGCATTCATTTATTTAAATTTCTATATTGATTATTCGTTATTAATACATGAATAATTTTATTTTATGTAACCTTTAGAGAGCATCTTAGCCCACCCTTATTTGGTATCATGTCACCAAGATATGAAGATTAATCCTTTGAATGAGTTTGAAGGATTTTTATAATTTTCATTCATTAGGTTTTATATTCTAGTCCCATTTTAGAATGGGTATAAATAATATATATAGTTCTCCAAAACTTCTAATCTTGCAAGTCCTTTATGATACGACCCCTTATATATCAAAAAATGTAAAAAAGTGACCACAGAATCTACGTTACTGGTGTTAGAGTTTTTATAGGAATTGTAACGTGATATGCTAAGAGATATCTAAAAGCATACCGCAGTATGTCTGGGTAATCCTGATTGTCACTCTAGAACTCGAGGGGCAATGAGATTATTATATTAAATATATTAATTTTCTAGATAAATTTCCTTTTTTCACTTTGTTACAAAAAAATATGTATATTTAGATTGGATTGTTTATAAAACATCGGTGTTGGCCCAATATGTTGTAATAATATCCTGTTTAGGACACAATTTTGTACATGTGAAGATTTCATGGATGTAGGTATGGAAAAGGGTAGTGGACCCTATTGTTGATTTTTCATTATAGATGGGTTTGTGTTTGGATATTGAGAGGACATGGGGAACATGACCTTGAATTTGGTGAATTATAAATTTTATGTTTTGTCTTTTATTTTAATGGATATCTACAAGTCATTTAGATACATTCAACCTATCTTTTCATGATTATATTATTATTTGGATTCTCAGTTTGTGCATTTGTTCTATTGTGGTTGCATTAATATGCAACTTAATTATTTAAATTATTTTCACCACTCTATTATTATTTTTGCTGATATAATAAATTTTTACTAGAGGGTACTATTTCCCCACTATATCTCTTACACAAAAACTACTAGTTGACATCCTCTAATATATGTGAAGGTGTTACTGAGGTTACATAGACCACCTAAATAGTTCATGTGAGGTTGTAGTGTGTTAGGGAAATTATAATGTGGTATCATAGGAAGTCTCTTTCCTGTTACATTTGTTTAGTAAAAGTATAATGAAAATTAGTATTTTGGGGACATGGTATAAACTCATTCATGGTAGTGTCTTACCCATGTGTGGGGTAAAAGTTTAGTTCACAGTGATAGGATTTTGTTTCCATGTTTTTCTCTTGTTACGGTTTTGATGTTATTTCTGATTAGATCATTCCAATGTTGTGTGATGTTGTTGTTTTATGATATTTTACTCACGGTATATTATAGAATTAGATGAGTATACTGAAATAATTATAGGAATGTAGTGTTATATTTTCAGATCCATGTTCTTGATAGGGACACTTTAATTGCATGTGACACATTTTTTCATATAAATTGTTAAATGAAATCCCTTAATATTCCTTAAGAAATGAAATTAAAGAAACTATTATGTTATTCCAAATCACATTTTAAGAAAGGTATAGAGGAATCATAATCCACTGACCAAATTTCATTTCCACCTATTGAGATTGAATTTTTTTTCTATCCTATGTTCTAAGGCATGTGTTAACCCTTTTAGAAAACTTAATCATTTTTGTTTTTAATTAGAGCATCATGAGAGTGGAAATTAGTAACCTTTCAATGTATTCAAGCTAAAACATCCTTTGGATTCATGGAATATGATGGATTTTTAGATTCATAATATATTTTTTAGGGTCATGTGGTCCATGGAATGGGTTACTATTTTCATGATGACTATGATGTTTGTTTAGGTGAGGTAGTTTCATGTGTAGTATCCACTTATGTTCTCTAGGGAAGGACGCCCCTAGGAATAAGTGTTGTAGATTGAGTTAGTATATATGATTTTGAATCATCTCGAGACACCCCTGGATTGGAGGGTTAATCATTCTGCTTACATGCTTTGAGGATCAGAAAGCATTTGGTGGGATTTTATAGAGAATACCAGGAAACAAGAGGAGCTGCCCAAGAATGATTTTGAGCCAAATTTCCTTAGCCAATTATATCTAGAGACATTAAAGGATAATATGTCTCATCAGTTCATGCATCTAACATAGGTTGTAATATTAGTGATGGACTAAGACGTATTATTTACCAACCGAAAACACTTCCCTCCATTATTTAAAGCTGATGAGTTCTTTAGGGAGATACATTTTCAATATGGACTTCTTTGTGAGATCGGTCAAAGGTAAAAACCATTCACCAGATTATCTTTTCATAAATGATGATTCAAGATCCAATTATGGTGGGAAACTAGATAGAGGCCTTAGTAATGTACTTGTAGTTTCATATATGAAATCTACGAGATTGTTTTATCATTAGGAACCACCACCAGGATATTTACCTCCAGGGAATTAACGGAAGGGAAACTAGGTCATTAGGCAGTTATCATAGAATAGTAACATATTGCATTTATTCTTTTGAAGATTGTTTGTCCAATGGTTATGATAGTGATCTTAACCCACAATGAAGTTTCATGGTTTCGTCAAGTTGGTTCGTCTCCAAAGGTTCTATAGGGACTGTCAACCAGAGAGTAGTTGAAGGGGATTAGGATGTACACTTGAATCTTGGAGGTAATCAAAAACCGATCAGATGACAAGTACCTGGAGTTACCCAAGATTTCTAGGACTAGGTAGGGGATTTTGTACCCCAATGAATGATAGATAATACTTCTTATATGAAGAAACATAGGAGAGTCAAGCTATAGCATGGGGTATAGGGGTGAGTCAGTTGCACGCTATACAATCTACTATGGCTAGATTAGATGTAGGTCCTTCTACCACCAGAGTTATGATTATTATATCATACACCCTTTGTGGTATACTGTTTGATAAAATACAATCATATTTCATTTAATATGATAATCTTTAAAAAAATATTGGTCATTGTTTTGGATAGCTTCGATGGTGTTATGACTACCGAAATTCCATTAAGAGGAAGATAAGAGGGCATCAAGCATTACAGTGAGTGTTCTCTTGAAATTCGTTTCAACCATTTCATTTAGGATCTGTTCATTATTGAAATTCCAAAATTAGATTTTATTATTTATATGCATTAGATTGCTCTATAATAGGATCATATTTACTGTTATCAGATGAGTTTTACCAATATATCTCATGAAGGGAATGTTATTATTATAAGGGTGAGTGCTATCTTTGAGATGGTTATTTATGAACAATTCAATGAAGTTTTGATTTTCTTATGGCTGAGATAAAAATCCTATTTTTTGATGATGGGAATCATAAATAGGAATCTTTTCCTCTTGAAGTGAACAATTTTCATTTTTTTCTAAAGATTTTTTTATCTTATTACTCAATTGGGAGATCGAGTTATGATTGGGTTGGTTTTATGAGTTGATCTAATTTATTTCACATTTAAAAATAATATAGTAGTAGTGGTTCATGATTTTAATGTCTATTTTAGAAGATATTTACATAAAATTATCCGTACAGCCTAGTACATACCTATGGGGTCCTCCCATTCTTTTCACCAGGAACGATAATGAAAAAACTTCAATTATGTGTCGATTAGTAGATATTGAACCAGATAAAAGTCTAGAATCAGCATCTCCATTCATTAATTAAAGTTAATTTAGATCATCTGATAGGTTCTATGATCTTTTTTAAGATTTACTTGAGGTCAGGATAACATTAGTTGTGGTTGAGACCATATAATACCTCAAGTACTACATTAAGAATAAAATATGGCATGTAAGAGATTGTACTGATTCTATTTGATCAGATGAACACAACAGATGTACTTATATAATTTCTTAATCGGATCTTTCATCATTCCTAGATCAGTTTTTATTTATTTTTTCCATAAAATATTATTGTACTCAAATTATATAGAAGTTCATGCCAAACATCTTGACATCAATCTGAGTACACTAAGACAAAATTGAATTGACACCGAGCTATCTAAAAGATATTTCCGAATTGATAATGTGCACTTATTTGGGCATGTTATCTCCTAGGATAGATTTCAAGTGGACCCAAATATGGTTTTAGCTATGGAATCTTGCGGAATACCCGAAAATGTCTTTGAGATTTTGAGTATCAATGGTCTTCATAGTTAATATTGACACATTATCTAGTACTTCTCCCATCATGAAACATTGATATATGGGATGTCAAAGAAAGGGGTGAATATTTTTTGGGTTATATGGTTGTGGAGATATTTTTACGAGTTAAATATTATACTTGTATTTTCATCGACTCTCAGATTTCCTGTGCTAGGGGAGGTGTATACCATGTACTTCAAAGCATCTAGAGTCAGAATCGTAGCAGTTTTGATGTAGGATAATAATTTTTTTATTATGGATCTAGATAGTTGTTATAAAATGAGAGGGATTATCATAATCATGATTTGTAGTTAACTTTGGTGGTACATAACCTATGATATTAGTAACACTGTATTTTGGGTAAAAGGATTGTGGTGTACACGGACCAAACATGGATTATGTAATTCTTTTATCTATAACAATTGAAACATGATATGAGGATGTTGGTCGAGTATGTATAATATTTTTACTTTGAGATGGATTACACAACGAATAAATGAAACTTTATTTTTGAATCCTTGTTCTAGAAGATGCAGGTGCTGGTAGTGTGGGAGTCTTATGATTAGTGGTGTCTAATAGAAATATTTGAAGACATGTATCTATATATTAAAGAGTCTCAGGGATGACTAATAAAATCTTTGAAAAATGTTATACCTATTCTTATTGACTAGATCAATATAGATTAGTTATTTGATCTGAAGTGTTTCACTCTAAGGGACATCATATATGGGGGGAGACACCATTAGGATGGTAACTTAGAAGTAATGATGTTCTTATTTTCCATGAACAACTGTAGGTTGATAGAGGTTTATGGGGGGAGATAATGACACAATTTAATTCTTCTAAAGGGGAATTACATATACGTATAAAAAATATTTATCGTGATATCCATAGAGAATACTAGTTTCTAAGAATTAAAAATGAGATAATAGTATTTTTGGTGAGCTCTTTCACCCTTTAGGATGTGAAGGAAAAGAATCAATGGATTGTCATGATATTGAAGTCCTTTCCCATTCTAAAATAGATGTGGGATGACATCCCTTGGATTTTGTTATAGACCCAAGGAATAAAATAATAATGATGAAGTATTGGTGATCAGGGATTGAGTGAAGAAGGCAACCAAATGTTTTCTTATTATGGATATCTTCACTAGTGAGGATCTGGGAAGTATCTATTGTAACACCATGAGATTTTATTAGATATATGTTTTTTAATTTCTTTGATTTCTTCTATTATACACTACACCAATGTTATGTTGTAATATATGCAACATAGTATTAGCTTGCAGTATATGCAACACTATTCATGGCTCGTGTTACGCACAATTTCAAGTTCGTTTTGTGGAAATTATTCTACACAATATTAAGTATAGATTTTTTTAATGTACAAATGAAATAAGTTTTGATTATGTTATAAGAAAAACCAAACAAATCTTTCACTACACTCATCCCTGACGTGGCGTACATTACATGCAATCAAGACCTTCCTCGATAGTGTGTGTAGTACGCAATATCGAGGTTCACTAAACGAGATATTAATATAATATTATTATGAACCAGACGTAATGAATAGTAATTACCAATTTTTGAAATTTTTGAAATTTTATCTTTCAAAATGGAATTCATTTTTTTATTCGTATTATCGAAATTACCCTAGGGTGAATTTTTGGTATTTCTCTGAAAACTTTCAATTTTTGATGAATAGTGAAAACACTTGGTGACTATTTAAAAACCCACTTTTTATTTAAATAATTATATATTTTATTTATATTTATTTTAGGTCAATGTTGATTCATAATAACTATATAAGTTCCATGTAATTCATTTTAGTCATTTTATAATAATATTAGATATATAAAAATTTTATTGAACTTTTCACCATCTTTTACCCACATCCTAAGAGAATTTGAAAATTTACATAAAACTTAATTTTACCACTTTGGTGAGTGGAATTTCGAAAATCCAAGAGACATAGTTAATATCAAGGAGAAAAATGTGGTTCAATAAGATAAAAATACTTTTTGGTGAATAGTAACTTTTTACTTTTATTTACCACGGTTAAAAGTAAATAGGTTATTTAATGGTAAAAATGATATTATTATTACCCTAACAATTGTCCTAATTCTATTGGATAAGTTTAATTCGACCAAAATAATCATTGGAATAAAATATTACGCTTTAGGTCCACTTGGATTAGATTAGGACATTTATTATTATTTTATTTAAAGAATAGTCAAAATAGTTAAAATCAACGTTTAATAACTAAAACATATTTAATATAGGGTTATACATACGATAAATTCAACTATAAATATTCATTAGAAAGATAAAACTATTTACTACATAATGGTATTTTATTTATAATTTTTATACATTAATTAATTTAATTTATTTATGACACAATGGTTATAAAGTAGTTACCTTATTAATGAAATATTAACATAATTGATGTTATAAATACCCAAATAAATGTAATTTGAGACTTTTTATACATTCCATTAATTTTTTAGGTTAACATGACATGTTATTATTGTTTCAATTAAATGTTTTCTAACTAATAAAGCTGTTATAAGTTTCAAGAAAATCAATTACCAAATATTGTCACAATTGACATAAAATAGTTTTTAAAAAAAATATTATATTATTAATTTCTATTCTATTCCTAAAAATCTAATGTTCGGCCAAATGACTTATCAAATGTTATATATATTAATAATGAACCACGTGGGGTTATTGTGGCTTGTTATAGTAATTTTGTTAACCATATAGTGTAAGAAAACAACAAGACATGGTAAACGGTAAATTATTTAACTTAGGGTTAAATCAAAATGATAAGGTTAAAATAGTAACCTAAACTTGTCTAAAACCTATTGGTTGAGAGGCTTTAGAACCATAACCACATTAGGTTATAAATAAATTAAATTGGAGCTATTATAAAACGAATATTACTTTATTATAAAATAATATTTTATGTTTTTCCTAAGGATCCCCTCTCCTCCCTTATAAAAGGGCACCCCTCCCTCTTCTATTTACAAAAGATTGAGCTTTCAAGCTTTTCCAACCCCTGCCCATTTCCCTTCTCAACTTCCCTAGAAACATTTTAGTGGTTCTTGTCTCCTCAAAAGACCAACTCTATTTCCTTAAGAGGAAGCTTAAAAGAAATGCGTCGAAGAAGAGGTAATCTCTTCTACCGATTCTTTCAAGTTTCATTCTTCTTCAACTTCTTATTCTTTATTTGTTTCATTATAAAGTAATAACATAAGTATAAATAATATAATGATATGTTATTATAAATATTAAACAACCCCATTTCACCTTATATCCATCCTACAGAAAATGAAATTACCGCGCGTGCGTACGTACAGAATATCATCTCCACGCAATGGTGTAATCTGTTTTTCCACCACCACCATAATTGGATGGGTATAATGGTGTAAAGAATAAATATATATGGTTATTATAACATCATAATGATTATGAGATATTATATCATCCATTCCAGTTCAAATCAACAATTATGGGAATGATATCATCGCTCGTGCGTACGTACGGATTACCGTCTCCACAAGGTGATGAGATTCATTATCCATGTTAACCATTCAAGAATGATTATAAAGTATATATAATTAATAATAATGAAATATATGAAATAATAAATCTATTTTATTTATGTATATATATATGTTTCATCTACTTACTTCCATTCATGTCAATAAGGAAAGGAAAATAGCATTCATGCGTACGTACGACCTACCGTCTCCATGAACGGTGTATTTCATTTCATTTTGCTATCTATTATATATATATACTGAATATATATGATATATAAATCATTATTTAAATTATTTATGTAAGTAAATCATGATATAAGTAATAATAATATCAAGAACAACATGTCCAAACACGTATGATAAATAAAACGATTTTACCCAAAACGCTTCTTTAACAAGTAATTTACAAAAGAACGGGTAATATAAAGTAATAAGTGATCCATATATGATATCATAATAAGGAATATGATTCTTTAAAAAGTAAATGAAATTATTTAAATCATCATAAAGAAGGTTCAGATATGTACAAAGCATATCGGACCTAGGGTAAGGGATAACCTTTCCAATATCGTTTTTATCCGAGATTGTTTATTCGTAAGTATTTATTGGGGTTATATTTATCATCAGTGTCCCTGTTTTCTAAAAATGGTTTCATTTATGTTTAAAGTAATTTTTACACATTTTTAAATTTTACTACATGGTATATAAGGAATCTTTCTTTTGTTTACCATATGAGGTACTTTTTGACTTTTCTGGAAAAAGTACGAGAAGAATGTTTTTTAACTTATACGGCATAAACGAATTTTTACGGTTTCATAAATCCTTATTTTCATAAATATTACTCTACATGATTTCAAGAATATTTTAAAAAATGTTCGTTCTTTTAAAATTTCATTTCATTTTATTTGAAAAGTAAATGATTTTGAATAAGAAAGGATATTTTCCTCAAGAATTCATTTCTAGTGTTTTATCAAAACTATTTTACATATAAGATGAAATTATTTAATATGTGTATGTTTCAAGTATAATGTCTCTATGATTTACATGGTTTCACTTTTTTATGATGAAATGATATCCATTTGTTTTATATGGATTATGTTTTGATGGAATGAAGTTTATGAAACCCATTCTATTCTTTGGGTTATGATGAATGATTTAGGTTTATTTTGGGGCACAAGTAAGAATGATTTCATTATGAGATTGGTGGGACCTATATATCCCTCCAATGGAATGGGTAATGATTTATATCTCATGATATAGACATGGATGGAACGGTATGATAATTTGGTTTAGTGATACAGGACTGGAATGAGGAGTGAACTCGATTCAGAAAGGGACTTTGTCCACTAAGATGGTCTTGGAAGCAATGCCTTGGATACTATGGAAATCACATCATGTGCTTAATGGTTTTCCACAATTATATGTTTTATTCCCATTCTATTTTATCATGATTGATGTTCCTTTACGATATATGTCTTACATACTTCCATGATTTATGTCTTTACTCAAGATTTTGATGTTTAGATTTTATGTTTAGGTTTTTTCTTTCAAATGTTTATGGATTGTTTTATGTTATCTATATTTACCCTTACTGAGCATTTGAGCTCACCCATTTCATGTTTTATTTTCCTCAGGATATAAAGAAAGTTTTTAGGTAATAAAACAAAAGGGGAAAATCTTTATGGGAGATGTTGAAGATCTTTCACCATGATTAGAGGATTGTGTTCTGAGTTTCCAAAGACACTAAACTATTACGATCCTTGAGTGTTGGTTTTGTTGTTATGTATTAAGTATTCCGAAAACATAATGTAATGTCCAAGTACGTCAGGTTTGGGGTCTCTACAGTTGGAATCCAAGGAAATGATTAGTTAACCTTTGGAAACTAGGATGTTAAGACTTTAGTGATATACCTAGATATATTTGTATGGTATGTCTAAGGATGTCCCTAAGGTTTAGTATAACTATAGTTTAAAGTCCTAGAATTATGTTCACGATCATGAATAAACTAGGGTGAACCTAGGTTGTCCTGGATTAAAGAATGTGTGATAAGTTAGACATCTCATAAGTGAATTTTTCTGTGGTTCCCCGTTATTTTAACTGTTTCTTACATAATGGATTTCGGTTTTAATCAATGGAGGGAACTAGAAGGAAATGGGTGAACATTGAATCCAATGGAAAAATTGGTGACTATGAGAAACAAAATTGCATAATGCCTAAAAAGAAAGATTTTGTTATTATGTCAAATCAGTCATCGCGATATATGATTTACAAGGTGAACTTTAGTAGTATTCCCAATTCATCAAATAAGAGGAAGATGGAATTTTATGCATGTTTTCATGTTGAGGAGAATAAAGAAAGGAAGATTGATATTTCTAACGAAGGAAAGAAGAGCCTTGATGAATACATCAAATGGAGGGTAAGATGTTATCTTTGTGGAGAGAAGGGTCATATAGTGATAGACTATTTAGGAGTTCAATGCCTTATCTGTGGAGAACATGGGAAATACCCAACACAATGCCCGGACCTAAGAGGTTACTTCTAAATCAAGGAAGGACTTATTCCATGATAATCAATGAAGAGGATGAATTTAAGTGTTTATTTATTGGTATTCAAGCATAATTTTGTTGATGTTCTTTTATGGTATATTGGAATATCTATATATTGGTCCATTGTGGTTTTCTATAAGAATATGGCATCAGTAACCATGAAAAGTGATTGAAATATTTTTGGAAATCAGATGATATGCTCATAATGAATTGATAAAGAGAAAATAATATGTTTGATAGTATTCATGATATCATGATTGATATAAAGACTAAGTGATATCATGGTTTGAGTATATATAATTTTTGGGATTTGGGTATGTGGAAAGTGTTAACTTTTAACTGCATTCATGTTTTCAATAAGGTTTAATGGGTATGAATTTTTCAAGAGAATACATGATTAAGGCCTTCGAATGTTTGGAATGTGACAAAAAATACATATCTTATGATATATGGGGATAAACGACGGTATTTACATGCTTGGTAGATGACCTCTCTATCAATCTTTTCCCTTATACTGTGAGTTTGGGTAAGCCTAAAGATTGAAATAGATTATGTTAGACACCAGAAAGTATTGTTCAAGGCTATAACTTTTTGATATACATTTGGAATGTTATAATAGTATAGTTTTAGGAAAAGGACAACCTGTAGGATGGGTGACAACCCGTCGCATCGGACAAGGATGCAGGAATCGAACCCACAACCGATGTGTGATAGGCCTTTATCGCATACCACTGGCCTACATGAAGTCCATGGTTAGTATAAATTAGTTTCAATTTATTATGTGGTATGATATACAATGTATGTGTCCATTTTTGGAACCATATATGATTAATCTCACCATAGATGGACATATGTATATTTAATAACTTTTTCTATCCTTTTATTTGACATAGATAGAACGAACCAATGTTCTATCACATGATCTGCTAATGCTTCACGAATGAAAAATTCAACTTCATTTCTGTAAGAGATGAAGTGGAAATTGTTCAAGGCATGAACAACGGTGAGATTTTACCAAAATCAAGTAAGTATTTCTTTTAATTCAACAATTCTTCAACTTTAGGGAAATGATCTTGAAAACCAAAAATGTAGTCCTAATGTACTTATATCCGATGAATCAGATGGTACCTTAAATCATCACAAATTTATGGCTTTTTTATTGTTGGACTTTTCATAGCCATGTCCTATACCACTCTCCATTAGAACATGATGGTTAGATTTTTCTTTTATATCCATATTTCCACCTATGTTATCCTATGTGGAAAACCAGTGATGAGTTAATCTGGGTAACTGTTACATATATTACTTTACTTTTTAAAATTAAGTTTTAGTATTCCTTTTACTATTTGGGGTTCTACGAATGAAAATTTCAAGTAGTAAATGATTTATAACCCCGACAAATTTTGAGGGTAAAGTTCATTTTAAGGGGGGTAGAATGTAACACCCCGAGATTTTATGAGATATATTATTTTTTAATTCCATTTAACTCATCTATTATACACTACACCAATATTAGCTTGTACTATATGCAACACCATATTAGTTTACCGTATACACAATACTATTCTTGGCTCGTGTTACACACAATTTCAAGTTCGTTTTGTAGAAATTATTCTACGCAACATTAAGTATATATTTTTTTAATGTATAAATGAAATATTTTTTGATTATGTTATAAGAAACACCAAACAGAGATTTCACTACACGCAAACCTGATTTGGATTGCATTACACGCAATCGGGACCTTTCTCGATAGTGTGTGTAGTATGCAATACCGAGTTTCACTAAACGAGATATTATTATAATATTATTATGAAGTAGCCATTATGAATAGTAATACCCACATTTTAAAATTTTATAAAATTTATCTTTCAAAATGGACTTCATTTTTGAATTCAGAATATTGAAATTAGCCTAGGGTGAATTTTTGGTATTTTTCTGAAAACATTCAATTTTGGATGAATAGTGAAAACACTGGGTTACAATTTATAAACCCAATTTTTAGTTAAATAATTATTTATTTTATTTAAAATTATTTTATGTCAAAATTGATACATAATACCTATATAAGTTCAATGTAATTCATTGGAGTCATTTTATAATAATTTTAGATATATAAAAATTTTATTGAACTTTTCACCGTCTTTTACCCACCTCCTAGGAGAATTTGAAAATTTACAAAAAACATAATTTTACCGCTTGTGTGAGTGGAATTTTGAAAATCCGAGAGACATGGTTAATATTAAGGAGTAAAATTTGGTTCAATAAGATAAAAATATTTTTTTGTGAATAGTAACCTTTTACTTTTTTTTACTATGGTTAAAAATAAATACGGTAATTAAGGGTAAAAATGACATTTATTATTACCCTAACACATGTCCTAATTATATTGGATAAGTTTAATTAGACCTAAAACAACTTTAGGAAAAAAATATTACCCTTTAGGTCCACTTGGATTAGATTAGGGCATTTATTATTATTTTATTTAATGAATATTTAAAATAGTTAAAATCAATGTTTAATAACTACAACATTTTTAATATAGGGTAATAAATAAGATAAATTCGACTATAAATATTCATTATAAAGATAAAACGATTTCCTACATAATGGTATTTTATTTATAATTTTTAGACATTAAAAAATTTAATTTTTTTATGACACAATGGTGATGCAGTAATTACCTTATTAATGAAATATTAACATAATAGGTGTTATAAATATCCAAATAAATGTAATTTGAGACTTTTTATAAATTCCACTAATTTTATATGTTAATATGACATGTTATTATCGATTCAATAAATTTTTTTAGAACTAATCATGCTGTAATAAGTTTCACAAAAATCAATTTCCAAATAGTGTCAAAATTGACATAAAATAGTTTTTAAAACAAATATTCTATTATGAATTGCTATTCTATTCTTAAAAATATATGGTTCTGCTAAATGACTTATATAAGGTTATATATATTAATAATGAACAACTTGGGGTTTTTGGGGCTTGTTATACTATGTGTATTAACCATATAGTGTATGAAAACAAGAAGACACAGTAAAAGTTAAATTATTTAACTTCGAGTTAAATCTAAAAGATAAGGTTAAAATAGTAACCTAAACTTGTCTAAAACCTATTGGTTGAGATTATTTCTACCCATAACTACTTTATATTAGAAATAAATAAATTTGGTGCTATTATAAATTGTATATTACTTTATTATAAAATAATAGTATTAGTTTTTCTAAAGGTTCCCCTCTCCTCCCTTATAAAAGGGCACCTTCTCCCTCTTCTCTTTACACAATTTTGAGATTTCATGCTCGGCCAAACCCTAACCATTTACCTTCTCAACTTCCCTAGAAACATTATAGAGGTTATGGTCTCCTTAAAATACCAACTCTAGTTCCTTAAGAGGAAGCTTAAAAGAGGTGCGTCGAAGAAGAGGTAATCTCTTCTACCGATTCTTTCAAGTTTCATTCTTCTTCAACATCGTCTTCTTTAGTTGTTTCATTATAAAGTAATAACATAAGTATCACTAATATAATTATATTTTATTATAAATATGAAAAAACCCCATTTCACCTTCAATCCATCCTACATAAAATGAAATTACCGCATGTGCGTACGTACGAAATATTGTCTCCACGCCGTGGTGTAATCTCTTTTTCCACCACCACCTTACATGGATGGGTATAATGGTGAAAAGAATAACTGTATATGGTTGTTATAAAATTATAATGATTATGAGATATTATATCTTCCAGTCCAGTTCAATTCAACAATTATGGGAATGATATCATCGCTCGTGCGTACGTACGGATTACCGCCTCCACGACGCGATGAGATTCATTCTCCATGTTAACCATTCAAGAATGATTATAAAATATATATAATGAATAATAATGAAATATATGACATAATAAAGCTACTAGATTTATGTATATATATATATATATTTCATTTACGTACTTCCATTTAAGTCAATAAGGAAAGGAAAACAGCGTTCATGCGTACGTATGGCCTACCGTCTCCATGAACGGTGTATTTAATTTCATTCATATATCTATTATATATATATATACTGAATATATATGATATATAAATCATTATTTACATTCTGGAAGTAATTAAATCATGATATAAGTAATAATAATATCAAGAACAACAAGTCCAAACACGTACGATAAATAAAACGATTTTACCCAAAACACTGCTTTAAACTGGAATTTACAAAAGAACGTGTAATATAAAGTCATAAGTGAACCATAAATGATATCATAAAAATGAATATGATTCTGTAATAATTAAATGACATTATTTAAATCGTTATATAGGAGGTTCAGATACGCACGAAGCATATCGGACCTAAGGTAAGGGATAACCTTTCCAATCTCATTTTTATTCGAGATTGTTTATTCGTAAGTATTTATTGGGGTTGTATTTATCAACCATGTACTTATTTTCTAAAAATTATTTCATGTAAGTTTAAAGTCCTCATTACCCATTTTTTACTTTTACTACATGGTATATAAGGAATCTCTCTTTTCTTTTCCATATGAGGTATTTTTGGACTTTTGCGGAAAAAGTACGAGATGAATGTTTTTTTAACTTATACGACATGAACAGATTTTTATGGTTTCATAATGCATTATTTTAATGAATCTTACTGTACAATATTTCATGACTATTTTCAACAAAATACTTCTCTTTTAAAATTTCATTTCATTTTTTTGAAAAGAAAATGATTTTGAAGAAGAAATGACATTTTCCTCAGGAATTCATTTTAAGTGTTTTATTGAAACCATTTTCCATCTAAGAAGACATTATTTCATATGTGTATGTTTCAAGTATAATGTATCATTGATTGAAATGGTTTCAATTTTTTTATAATGAAATGATATCCATTTATTTTATATGGATTATGTTTTGATGGAATGATGTTTATGAAACCCATTTTATTCTTTTGGTTATGATGAATGATTTATGTTTATTTTGTGGCACAAGTTAGAATGATTTAATTATGAGATGGGTGGGACCTATATCTCCCTCCAATGCATTGGGTAAAGATTTAAATCTCATGAGATAAACTTGGTTGGAACGTTAAGTTAATCCAGTTCAGTGTTATTGGACTGCAACGAGGAGTGGACTCGATTCCGAAAGGGACTTTGTCCACTAAGATGGTCTTGGAAGTAATGCCTTGGCTACTATGGAAATCATATCATGTGTTAATGGTTTTAAAAATTTTCATGTTTTATTCCCATTCTATTTTATCATGATTGATGTTCCTTTATGATATATGCATTACATACTTCCAAGATTTATGTCTTTGCTCAAGATTTTGATGTTTATATTTTATGTTCAAGTTTTTGCATTCAAATGTTTATGGATTGTTCTATGATATCTATGTTTACCCTTAATGAGAATTTTAGCTCACCCTTTTTATGTTTCCTTTTCCCCAGGATATAAAGAAAGGTTTTAATTAAGAAAACAAAAGTGGAATATCTTTATTGGAGATGCTGAAGATCGTTCACCATGATTAGAATATTGTTTTCCAAGTCTCCAAAGACACTAAACTATTATGATTCCTGAGTGTATATTTTTTGTTATGTATTAAGTATTCTAAAAACGTAACGTAATTTCCATGTATGTCAGGTTTGGTGTCTCTACATCTATGCTTGAGAGATAGTTCTGTTTCACAGTATTTGGACGAGAATCATTTCTAATCGATAATATCATTTCACGTCTCAATTCTAGAAGGGTCTTAAGAAATATTTAGGATCCCATGTTTTCTTACTACAACATACCATCCTCAGAAATATGGCCAATCTAAAATGATTATTCAGATTTTGAAGGATATTTTATGGGCCTCTATTTTGGATTTTGGTGTTTTCTAGGAATATTATTTGGAAGTCATCGAGTTATCCTATAATAATATTTCTACGAATAGATATAAATAGTCCCTTTTGTGGCTTTTTATGGTAGGTTCCTCCATTGGAATGTTTTCTAATTAGAGGTAGGTGAGTCATAACATGTTGGACTAAGTCTCATCCATGATATATCTTATCAGGTATGGTCGATCATACAATTATTTTTAGGCAGGTAAAGACAAAAAATAATAATATATTTACCATTAGATAAAACCATTAGTTTTTTAGTTTGATCATAATGTTTTCCATTGGGTGTCACATAAGTTAGGGAAACCCTATATCCAGAAACAAGGGAAGTTAGAACCTAGGTTATTCCTTTAATTTGAGATAGTATAAAGTGTTGGTACGGTGGTGGACCATTTAGTCCTTTCATAGAACTACAGTTCCATACACAATGTTTTTCATTTATAACAACTTTAGATATATCATCATGATCCTTCATAATTTATATAAGTTGGTAATTTCAAGCTGGATGTTGATGCATCCTTTGAGGAGCATCTTATTGAAATTGTATACCTTAGTGAGAAGAATCATCATAGGAAGATCGTATATCTATTGATAGTGTAATGGAAACATGAGAATATATAAGAGGAGTCATATGAGGATTATAATATGTAAAAAAATGGAAATATATGTTCATTGATTCCCACTGAGTTGCTTTAGAGCACAGATCAGGGATGGGATATTATATGGTGGGGAGGTTATAAGATACTGTCTTTTATAGGTTTGTCTTTCCTTATGTTTTATTATATCCTTTAAGGGTTTTATCTTTTGTTGATCCTCATATTTTTATTCTAGATTGAGTTTTTTTGTTCCGAGTAAGTTCTATAGAAGTGAAAATAATATAGGATTCAACGATAATTTATGATATAAAATCAGGGATTTATGGTGTTAAATACATGGTAAAGTCAAACCCATATAAATTATATAACAATGTAAATGTTTCATGGTTGGATGTAAAATAATAATTTACAATGTAAAACAATTTATGATGTAAAATCAGGTTTTATATGATATTAAATATGGATGATGGGGTTTTGGATGGATATGGGAATCATGGAATTCATGATTTTAATCCCCTATTTACACCATAAATATTACATACCCTAAATTTTTTATATCTTAAATACGTGTCAAATATTCTGATCACACGTAACATCCCATCTCAATCTGTAGGACTTATAGCAACATGCAAGACAAATCATATGATCTAGAAGCTCACCTATTTGTATCATGGATTTCTGGATCTTGATATTGAAGGAAGGGATGAACCCATATTTAACTTGGACATTGATAATTGTCATCCTCAACTATACTTTGAGTTAGGTGGTCTAGAACAATTCCCTATTGTCAACTTCCAATTTATCATAGTATGTTCAATAACATTGATCACATCTATATTCCATGTGTGTAACATAAATAATGACATAAATTTGTTTTGATTATTCTATAATTTACTTAACCTCACATTAGATCCTATTCGGTCCATTTCGAACTGCGACTAGATTTTTGGGAACTTACAGTGAGCCCACACTTAAAAATGATGATCTAGCTACCATGGTGACATAATATTTTCACAACATTGTGTTTGGTGAATTCTATTGTAGGATTTCTATAGGACAAAAATAATATTTTCATTTAAATGAAGTGGTTTAATAAATTAGATAAATATGATACACTTTATGAATTAAGGGTTGTAAGGAATATAATTTTATACTTTTTTCTTTGTTCCACATTAATGAGGGTGACATGTTTTTTTGTCAATTTTCCAGATGTGTTTTATTATGTTGAATGATCTGCCCGAATATATTTAAATGTTTAGTGGGATATTCTTGAATATGTTTTAATGCCTATTGGGATTGACCCAGAAATATTAAAATGGTGCAAGGGTTTTAACTGGACATACTAAAATGAGTAGAGGGGTTTGACCGAAACATACTAAAATTCATAGTGGGCTCTTCCTTGTTTCTCATGTCTTTGGTTAGAAGGCCACACCTTTGGAGGGTTATAGCTATGGTTTTCATGGTTATGCGACATGCTTAGATATATTTAGATATGTGCTATAAATGGTTTTGATGACCATGATTATTACTATAGAAATTCATGGTTAGTGGGTTTATTTTCTTAGTTTTACTAATTTATTAAATTAATACATCAACGTTTCACCAAATTACCTGAACTTTTTATATTTAGACTAGATTAATTACAAACCATGGGTGTTAGTCTGCTGGTTTGTACTGACACACTATTCAGTATGCCATTTTGTACACAATCATATTTAATATATGTTGGTACAGACACTGGAAATATTCCTTATTGTTGATTTTTTCATGAGGAATGAGTTGGGGTTTAGAGATGGGACTGACATGGAGCTCAGGACCATGGAATTTTGGGTATTTTATTTTATCAGTTTTCTATATTATTTTTATTCCTCTCCATAAATAATTTTGTTAAATTCATCCAGTAATTACATGATTCTATTATTACATGGATTATTCCATTTGGGATGTTTTTCTAATATGGATTCGTGGCTATTAAATTAAATTGTTTCCTCTATTTTCACAAATATATTATTATTTCCATTGTTATTAGAATTATGTAATTTTGGGTATAGAATCCCAACCATATATCTTACACATTAATTTCTATTTTGTAACCTCTAGAGTATGGGGAGGCACACCCAAGTTCATGTATTAAACCCAGGCCCGTCATGTGAGGGATCATTCTATCAAGGATGCTAAAGTTATCATCTTGTGTATATTGAAAAATTCTTATGAAGTGGTAATGAGTTTTAGAGAGATTATTTCTTCGAGAGTAGAATTTACTCATATTCTATGTCTATCCTTATGTAATTATAGAGTGAAAAATATTATATTCTCACTTCATGTTCTTTTATAGCCCACCTAGAAAGCTGTATCAGTTCACTTGGTTAGTTGATTTGGTGAGGACCTGGATTCTTGGATTAATTGTATTCATAAAAAGGATTTTAATCTTTAGTGAATCCAATGACTTTTCTATTAATACTATTAGTTAATCTTTATATAGTTTCATAGAAATTGTGTTTTTGATGTATCCTTGTTTAGAATGATAATTGACATCCTCTTTGAACTTCTCCATTGAGATTAGTGGACATATCGCATTTCGTCATGCTTTGTTATTTCATTTCACTATATGAAAATTCTATATGGGGAAACCATTATTTGAAAATGTGTACCATTAGTTTTGTATTATAATTATGAACATGGTAATCAATGGTTGTGTTCAAGTATTACTTTTTTTGGTTGGGTGACCAAACCAGATAAATAATCCATCAGAGATATGTGTGTTGTTGGATGAACTATGTGAGATACTGGGATGAATCCTCTAACATTAGTTTTCATGAATGTAGTCTTATTACCCAAGCCTAGATCCACGTCATTTCTTATTGATTCATGTCTTCGTTTGAATAATCTCTTGGTTATGTGAGATGTAGTTGATTTAGGGACCTGGTTGTGCCTTCTTAATGACTATATGGGTGGTTTGACCCAACAAACATTTGAATATTTATAAGTGATGTGAACTTTTCATAGTCTAGATCTAGTTACCTCTTGGATATTTGTATCATATATGAACATGTTTATTACCCTTTTTTATGGATAAATATCATGGTGTCTTCATTTGAAGGATTAGGAAACCTCAATCATCCTTTTGACGACATCTTAAAAATATGTGGTTTATTGTTTTTACACTATTTTTTAATTGAATATAAATGGTGGGGAGACCCACGTTAGGTCTTGGTTATCCTTAGAGACTTAAGATTGATAATGTCATACATTAGACTCCTTTTAAATGATATAAGTGAGGTTAATGTTTTCTCCAATATTTATTTGAGATAATTTTAGTTGGGTCTTCACAATGTCACTATAAGGCGTGAGGCATAGTGTTTGGATATGTTCTGATGATATAAAAATGGGAAATTGATAAAGAATTTCACCAATTATACCTTCAACGAAAGAATATATATCACCGTGACCATGATTTGATATAATTTTTACATGCTTCATGATTTTTGTGCACTGTTTCAACCAAGAAAAGATTATGATAAAATCAAATCATATCGTCCTGAAGTGTAGTTTTACCTAGAGTACACTAATCCTATGATATAAATACTAGTTTTTGTTATTTGTGATAATTTATTTCTATTTTTCCTAAAATCATGGAAAAGGAGGTGTGTTAAAGGATTATTTGAGAAGTGTATTATGGATTTTGGGAAAAAATGATGATTCCCCCTATGATAACATACCCCACATGGCTCTTATTTTTAAAATTTCTCAAACGGTTATTCTGGAACCTCCCTCCTTGAGTGATCAGATGATTCCTAAAATGATGATATTCTTTATTGGAAGATTCTCCTTTGCAATATTTTTTATTGGCCTCTTTATATGTGGTAGTGGAGTTTCATGAGTGGATATTGGTGGCTTTTTGGTGTGGAAACATTGTTTCTCCCCTTCTTCCAGAACATCATTAATTTTAAGACTCTCGAAGCTCCAAAAGGGTTTCAATCCAGAATTGAATGAAATTTTGGGTGTTGATTGGTTCTAGAGATGAATTAACTAAGTAAGGTCTCAGAGCCATTGATTCTTCATAAAATAGTTCTTCATTCTCTTCCACTAGTTGATGGAGGCCTACGTCAACCTAGACTCCTAGAATGGATCAATATAATCAGCATTTTTCCTTCCCTTCTACAATCCTTCATTAATTCATATCATAGGAGATCCTATTGGATTATTACTTTGAAAATTCTTGTATACTCCAACATAAATATTCTATCAATATTGATTATGTGTGGAGATGGATCTATCATTTCCCACTTAAATTTCATATTATCCTCAGGGTAGGCGATGCTATCTATCAGTTGAATTATTTTTCCTAAACATCTACATCACACTTCTGTATGAGATTAAACCTTCAAGGACACCCCCTTAGGGTATGTTGCAGGTATATGGATGAGTTTTATACATCTCAAACTATGTATCCTTCCATTCCAAGTTAGTATCTAGCTTAGTTAAGGGATAATATATCCTTGAATTATTTTAGATCATCCTCGGTCATGGGGAAGTCCTTCCCCCTCCGAAATCCTCCACAGGCCCATACCCCTACTCCCTGACCATCTGACTCCACTTTTCCTTTAGGGAATCCCCTATAACTAAGGGGATACTATTTATTGACATGGTTTTATACTATATTTTTGAAGCCTTTTTCTTTGAACATGGTCTAGTGAAAGGTCTTTCAATTGGACTGGTTTCATCATCACCTCTTAGAATGGTCACCTATATCTGCACAAGTCAGTAATAAACACCTCATCATGTCTAGGATATTGTAATTCTCTCAAACCTCCCCCAGGAACCCAAACCTAGTGGCCCTAGTTTCTCTTCTTTTTCTTTCCTTTCCTTATCAACCTACCATAGTGAAATATTACATGTTCTAGATGATATAGACATGGATGTTAGTGGTATTAATCCCACCCCTAGTGGATCCAACATGAGAGATCATGTATAATGGGAGATAACATCATTTAATAATTATTCTACGTGATATTTGATGTAGGGGGATAAATCCATGATTATCCATATGAAATGATTTCATTTATTATGTGTAACTCAGGGGTCTAGGGATCCCTAGGGGAGACTAATTTTATTTTTATATTGTATCTTCATAACCTGGATTCCCTAGTAGTAGTCCTCATACCCAAGAAACACCCCTCTATGATTTGTGACATTCCTCTCAAACATTGTATTTTTGATAACAAGTATGGGGATCTAATTAATCAACATATATATATTTTCTATAATATAAACCTTTAATTCAGAAAAACCACTATCTATAACCATCAAATATCCACATAGGTCAAATCTGTAAATTTAAATTGTTGCATATCCTCTTTTTTTGTGAAATGTCATCATAGGAGAGAGAATCCATTTTTCATGAACACAGAATCATTAATCAAAGTATAACTCCATGAATAGTTTAAAAGAATTTAACAAAATCTTGTAAACTTCAAAGAAAACTGGTGGATGGGTTTGTCATTGGAATTACAAGACACATTTTCCTTATTTGACATCCCAAAATGGGCTCTTGGATATTATAATAACATGGGATAAATTTACATGGTGTATTAATAATAAGGGGAACCAATGTACTTGGTTTTTTATGGATCGGTTCTTGGATAAACTCTAATCCATTTTCACATTTCCCAATGCTAGATTTAACATCTTGGTTTAGACAATTTTTTATCACCTTATTCTTCTAATCAGTATTTCATAATGTAGAGAGACCAGTAGTAATTTATTCAACTATATGCAGTAGGTGGTAGACAACATTTTTCATCTTGTATAACATTCATCATGGAATAAACCCATTTATGAATTATCATGGTTTGGATTTAATAAAAAGATAAGATTAATAAAAGGGTATATCCAAAAAAAATAATTCAATCAATCCATCCCAATTCTTGGAGCTATATACCATCAAGAAATATATAGAATATGCATATATATAGATTAATGGTAATTGGGATGATGATCCCTTCATTAAACCTTTAACCATGAAAACACTTGACATAATTACACCAAGAGAAATAATGAATAGATAAAGAATTTTCCTGATCCACTTGGCTCAAGGAAGTACATAAAGAAATAACATTGTGTTAGAAATTCAATAAGGAGAATAAGCACTCCATCTTCCAAACCATTATTATTCATGAAAACTCATTTACTAACATCCATTAAGTGGTGGGTCGTATGCTTGCATCACAATTTATCTTCTTTCCCCAAGATGTTAACCCTAATAAGAAGGATGAATATCCAAGGGGTAATTTAGAAAATCTTGGAACTATCCCCTAAGTGGTTACACCTAACATGAACTATTTTTTAGAACATAATGATGGAGGAAGAGACATTGGATGTCATGTATGCCTTGAATTGGGAAATATACCTCAAACGTAAAGAGTTTTTAGGGAAATTCTTTGTATCCAATTGATACCTCATTGAGGAAGAGCTTCAATAAATCATCCACGTCAATTTCCAAGGAGAGAGTGTAACTGGAGTGGAATGTTCTACCAAAATAATCCCCATTTCCATAGTGAAATCCACTTAATATATTAACCAATATATTCCCATTAGTATGTGAAACATTAACTATAATATCCTAGAATTTATTATTAAATAAATTTTATAGGTGTACCTATATAATTGGATCTTTGAAGAACAGTAAGGATTCATCTGGGGAATGTCTACCAAATATTCCATCACCATAACTAAAGAAATGATTTTTTATACCAACAATAATAAATCAATATCCAACACAGGAATCAAAAATGATATGTAAAAATATTATAATTGTGTGGAGTAGATATCCATCATCAAATTCATGGGTTTCATGTGAATATTTGGATGTGTGGTTAATCTCATATTGAGATGTATTAGTTCTCTATGGATTTTAGTCACCTTCATGTGGATATCGTATGAATTCTTTAAATCAGTCAGGGTTTTAAGGTAGGGGGACCCATTACCCCCAACATCTTCATCCTGTTCCATGATAGTATTAGCATATTTCTAAATAGAAACACTATAAAAGGATGAATTCTTCCTCTCTATGGTAGATCAAACATCACATGGTTCTCAATCATTCTTCATGAATATTTTATGATAATATTTTAAATGGTAATACTGGGTCCTTCCATAAACTCAACTAAATTATAGACATTTACAGTATGTGGAGTTTCCATCTATCAACTATGGGAATTATATTTTTTACATTTCAAAGTCCATCATTTATATAAGAGGGAATAAAATTTAAGATAACCTAGGAGCCCTTAGAAGACACTTTCCCATGGAATGCTTGAGATCCTCAGTCCCACTAGGTATAATTTACAACCACTATTATAATGGGTAGGTTGATAAAATCTATAACTACGACCTCAAATAAAAAAATAAATTCCTATTATATGGGGTATGTATCACTCTTGTGAACAAAATTATTACCTCCATCACCATGAATGACTTTTACATCATCAACACGCTCATGTAAGTCATTTGAAATATCGAAAACAATCTCTTCAACATTAATCTAGGATGTGAAAGTAGAAGGAAGGTATCATTGGGATTCATGGGAAATGATGTCCAAAGAGGCTGAGGGTGGAATAATGATTCTATGGAGTGTAATAGAAACCATACATTCCTTTAGGATAAGATATCTTGGGAGAAAATGGATATTATTTCACTGGGGGAAATATTCATACGAAAAAAATATGGGTCACATGTAGATGGAATGAGGGGTAAACACTCCCAGTTATGGGATTCAACTTGATGACACATTATATTAATTCATCAACCCACACATTTTATTATTTTATGTGGCATGCTAATTGTTTTGGTAATAACTTGGTTGGAAATGTACAAGGTTTCTTGGGTTACTCGACACTAGATATTTCCTTCTCTTGGGCTAGAATGTTCCCCTCCTTCCCTAGTGCTATCCCCAACCATCAGCAGTAAGAGGTTTTTAATAATATTATGATCAACTTTGATAAACATATGATCATATTCAAGGTCTTATCATCAGGGTTTTTCTCAAAAAAGTATTACCACCATGTTTTCCATGAAAACACCAATCATGATGCATCAGGAGGTACCCAAGGGGGTAATGATATTCCCTTGATTTTTTACCTTATCTGGAACATCTAAAACCATTCTCTTTAGACTTGTGACTAGGTACAACATAAGGGGTATCTCTTGTTTCTAAATTCACTTATTGTAGAATTTCCAAAATATAATATTCCTACCATATTATTTAAAGGATAAAGGTCTGCTTTAGTGTGGCTTAGTCTCATTAATTTAAATAGTCTTTACATTCATGATATTATTGTAAGAAACTATTTTAATGACCAATTCCTCATAAAATAACAAAATAACAATGAGTTAAAGGAATGAAAGATCATCATGGAGATTGGGTGATGAATTATGTTTAATGTCTGAAATAAGGATTGACATTCAGGGTTACATAGTACACATTTGGAAATGATGGTCCGGGATAGAAACATGGTGATTGAACTGGACCTTCTCCTAAAATAGTGGGAAATCTCCCTCTCTATATGAATTCTCATGGATGAAAGTAGTTTTTACCCATGTACCAAAAACCATCTCTGCAAAGAAAATGGGTATGTTGGACTCCTCTTGATAGTGTGAATAATCTAAATTCTGATTATTCATTTTTAAGTGGATTTATGTGGGGAGATGTTTTTCTTGTACAAGATAATTCAATATTTTTTTCTTTTAGTGGGTTTTATGTTTAGGGATACTCTCTTATTTCATAATCCAATTAAATGATTAAGGGTTTGTAGATATGCTAATATCATAGTATTACATTGGACTCAATGTAAATAGACATCTCTATTATACACTTCTCTATTATATTGATCTTAATCTAAGGGAGTTCCACCACCCCTAGTGATCATCTATTTTGTTTATATATGAAACAGGTTTTTCAATATCTAGATAAATATCCTCCACACATGGTAAGAGTAAAATAGTATTGCTAAATTTATTTCTTCCCAGGACACTCTTGATAATCCCTATATCACCATTATTAGCACAAGATCCCTTCCTCATGCATGTGTTATTATTTTCATAGATGATACTCTAGGGATATACTACTTTATACCTCCATGATCTATTGGGACTCCCTCTCACCTCCATTTTCTATATAATTTCTTAATATTGGATTGATGGGAGGGGTATTGCTTATATATTTTAAGAAGGAATCATTGGAAGAGAAATCCATGGTGATCCTAGTCGTAGAAATTCCCATGGTTTCCATTGAGGATTTCATGTTCCTTTTTCCTTATCCTATGATAAATATAGTTATTCCTTGTATATTCAAATTCAAAATCAAGAAAATAGTGAATACTGGTTTGTAGAATATTAATGAATCATTTTATATTAGGGAAAACACGAGTTTTGGTTTTTGGTCTCTTGATGGTGTGTTGTGTATTTATAGGTATTTAGCTAGTCTATCTGATCAAATTCAGTGGTTGATAGATCCCGCACTAAGTGATAATTGGTATCTATACTCTGGGGTTACTAGAATGTGTCATGATCTATGACATTAAATTTATTTTCCCAGAACAATCCCGTCAATTACAATATTTATGTAATTATTCCCTTCCTTATAATAAAGGATGAAAACACACCATTTACATCTTAGTTTATTGTGGCCTTATCGATACTATTATACATGTTCGATGAATTAACATGTACATTATAATTTTAGTACCACATAATCCTATTAGAAATGTTGATATGATTTTATGGGATCACTACTTGATTCATGAAATTACATCAATTCTTTCCTTATAAGGAATTTATTTTTATATAAGAGCTTGAACAATTGTATAATGTAAGGGTTTTGAAGCTCCGTGGGTCATATGCAGTTAATATAAATAGAAGATACCATAGAATCTCTTTATAATTATGGAATGTATTGTTGAATACAATGGGTTATAAATCTTAGTTTATCATCAAATTCAATATTCCTAAGGATTTTTGAAGTATAAGAATCATTCAATTCATGAGGATATTCATCAAGCATTCATTTTCTATTTTAATGGTTTTCGTTTTTGGAATATTATTTACTTTTGGATTAAGGGATTCACATTAAAGTGTCATATGGGTGGCCCTGTGGATCTCCTTGATGTCCAGAAAGGGTAGGTGAATAGTATCTATTATGACAAAGTCTTATCCAAGGGAAAGAAAGATGGTGTGGTTATCTAGAAAAAGTCTAGAATTACATACACACTTTTTAAATGTTTTGAAGACCACAATTATTTTTTGTTGGAGGTTGAAGTAGGTGATCAGGTTTCTCTCAAGGTTTTACCTCACTTGGCACATAATCATTGGGGTAAACAAGGTAATTTGGCATTGGGTATGGTTGTCACTTTCATGATCATAAAATGACATGTAAAGGTGGTATATATTTTCATGGTATGGGAATTGTTTTTCCTTATATGGAATGAGTATGTTTAATTTTGATATTGGTTTATATATTTTTCGGACCCTATAGGTCTTGGGGATTTTGTGGATGGAGACATGTAGTTTTGGGGAGAAAAATCTAGGAATAGGTTTTAGAAACACTATTTGTTGTAACCATGCGGTAACCATGATAAATGGATCTTTTGATTTCATAGGAAATTTAGTTGTTTTGAGTAGGGTTATTTTAACCATGAGAGTAACAATGGAAACCACTAAGATATTCTGGTTTTGCATTAGAGGATGTTACATGGATTTCCTATTGTTTTTCAAAGAATACAACTTTCCCAGAAAATCGAGTGACTTGGTTTTCAAGGATTAATGGCTAACACATGGCTAGAACTTGATTTTTTTAACTGTGCGACCTAGCTATATTACACAATCCAATTTTCTTAAAATTTAATATTACCACCACACCATTGGTTATATTTTATTCTAATCCACTCTTGGATACTCATTAGCTCGAACCATCCCCTCCAGGATGCTCTAGTAGAATGCATTTATGATTCTTTTATGACACTAAAGTGATTTGATTGGACATATTCGAGCTATGTTTTGAATTACTCCTGATTTCTCTTCTTCTATCTAGATCTATCCTCAATATACACTCCCCATGATTCATTATAACTTAATTGGGTTGTGATTTATAAATATAGGGAGTTTGGCATGGAATTAATGCTGTTTTTTATAGATCTATGATTATGAGGACCATATCTCTTATTTCCCATTACATGATTCGATGTCATTCACACTTCCTCTATTGGAGAGGTAGGTGTAGATATATAATTGATTGTTTCCCATTGATAGAATTATTATTCTTATTAAATACATTGATTTTTTCTTATTAAAAATACTAGTAGTTTGTTGTTAAGGGATAAATTTAAATTCATAATTTTACATATTCTTTAGTCCCAATGAGAAATGATTTAAAGAGACTGTCTTCAAAAATATCTTTAATAAACAATATGTTTTTTTTATGAAGTTCCACCAAGATATTTGAAATTATTGGGAATGGATTCTCTTTCACATAATAGTAGACGTTGGAACCATGGGAATACCTTGGGATACATGTCTTTATACATACTTTGGATTCACTATGCTAGATAGAAATATTTGGACTTCCTAGTGTTCTAATCTCCACCATGTGACCCATAGTCATGGTTTTAGTTGATATTACATGGATTCTTGTACTTTACATTCCCACTTATTTTAATATAAATTGGTTTTTTGGTTATTTACATTTGTATAAATTTAATTTTACATACATGTTCTTAAATATTAGGACATGCATTGTTTTAAAAAATAAAATCAAAGGGATGTTTTATGAAAATGTGTTTTCATATAAACTACTATAGGAAACTTGTTTTGTTTATAAAATATAACTAATAGATTAATGGTGAAGTATTTCTTTTATATATTCATACTGGTATACTAATCATCATTTATCACACCATACATATTCCTTATGAAATATATAGACTTGGTTTTCTAGGCCTCATGTAATGGGAAGGGTGTCATGTAGCTTTACAAATCCTCATAGTTGAAATTGTCTTGGGATTATTTGGTATGGTACTGAATGATTTTGGCATATAGTTAGACTCTTAAGTATTGGTTTTTCATGTGTTTTATACTATCTAATGCTTGTCTAATTATGTCTCTAGTTTTATTTAGGCATCCTCTTTGTACTCTCTTTTGGTTTTATATTAATATATATGTCCTTTTTTCACGTGAAACATTCTTAGGTCATTTTCAAGGTAAAATCAATACCATTAATTCTTATATAGATACAAAATTTATTTTCTCTATCCCACGAGGGAATAGAATGTGCTTTAGACCTTATGCCAGACAATTTTGGGATATATGTCATGTCAGCCCAATTTTGTTTATTACAATAATAGAGTTAAAAAAATTATATTCATTCCTCTCATATTTATATTTAATATTAATCATGAATATTTTATTATTATTCAATTAATAACACTCTAACATTACTATGTATTTATAACTCATTAAAAAACCAATATGATATTATTTTATATTAAAATATCAAATAATTCAACATTAATTTGTCCATGAATTATCTGCATAATAAAATCATTATATTTTCAAAAAATTATGATTTTTTTGAAATTTATCTAAATAAATATCCATGTGTCTTGTAAAAAACCCATAACATATTTCATTTTCACAATATTAGTAGACAATATTCATCACATTTTCTTACATAAGATTCTATGGACATGATTTGAGATTTACATTTCATGTCTAGAAGTTTTAATGAATTTAATAGGTGTAATGTCCTCATCTTAAATATAATATCACCTTGATTACCATGTGCTCAAAACATACCTAGATGTAAAAACATTCCTTTTGGACATCAATTTACATGAATATACACAAAAATACATGCATGTATCATTAACTCAAACTCACACATTTTAAGTATCTCTGACAATACCATATAAACTATCATGCGTTCATAAAATCAATATTGAGTTTATATCAGGTGACACAATCCTCTAAAATTCTTCAAGTTAGTACTCATGACTGTCTAATTCTTGTATCACATATCATTTTTTTATTTTCAACATCTCACAATACACAAATCATTGTTTACATGAAATAACTACTTATTCTTCACATGTCTATAATCTATTTATATAAATTACACAAGGTAAAACTTTTCATTTCTTATTGTGGTTGATTGAATTTAACATGGTCCATCAGACATACCTCATAGTTAATCCACCCCATGATAGGTTATATGGTCAGTTGAAATCATATGGTAAATTTCATTATAAATCATGGTATACCCTAGTCTTTTATACTATCGGTTAGATATCATAGTAGCTCCTGGTTTTTCATGTCTTCAGTTACACATCATGGTATGTCCATACCCCTTCATCTATTTTAATAACCATTTATGGTCGATCCAATGAATATAATATTCATTGAAATTTCAACTAACTCCACCTCATGGTTTATCCATGGATAGTGCCCCCTCCTCATACTAGTTATGGTACGAAAATCCTAGCATGAAATAATGATAGTTGAAATCTCATTTAACATGACATATTCATCAAATTGAGATAATCATGGTCACTAAAAGAATTCAACAGGTATTTTATAATGTTGAGAAACATTATTAAGGTGAACTTAAAATATTATGTATGTGAAATATTCTCATTTCGCGTGGCGTTGTTTATATCCCGTGCATGACATATATTAAAATAAAAAATGTGAATAAAAATGTTGAGTCCCAAATTATAACTCATCTAAGGAGGTTTCTATATAATAAATTATGTTGAGCCATACAAAATATGATAAACCCATCATGGATCAGGATATATCTATATGACTCACAATTAATCCTATATGTCTCAATTTAACCACCTTCCATCTTTCATGTGCCACCACTCACAATACAAACTATACTTATACCTTCCCAATTCATGTTATATCTAAACTATGATCTTCCATAAATTGTCTCGAAAAGGATCGTAGGTTGTCCCTATGACATGACTGCTTGATTCGTTTAGTCTAACTTGTACTCAACCCAAATTTTTTGATAACATCAAATTAAATGTATTTGGCAAATAGAAATGATATTAAATGATTATTCAAAATAATCTTTCAAAAATAATTCCACAAAATGGTATTTTAAACAAATAATTCTTCATAATATTTAAAGGTATCCCCATATTTATTGAATAATCCGTCTAAAAGATATATTTTTTTTCTTATTCTTAATCATCCTATATTTGATTTCACATGTATGGATCCCTCATTCTCCATTGTAGCACACCTAAAATTCTTAATAATATTTTTAAAAACAATTTAAATTATTGAAGATTCATTAGATCTTGTTTTAAACATTATGGGTTTTTCAAAAATCATCACATCTTAATGTAGGATAATATATTCAAGCATGACATCCAATTAATCCATAACAATCTTCTAAGAATCCTCACTATAATCTACACTTCATGAACATTTATTCCTCAATTTTTGTCAAATTATTCCATACATAATACTTACATGATAAAAAATAATCATATATAACTCAATGTTCATTATATATTTAAATTTATTATTCATGATTTATTCAAAAAAATATAACATTACTCATCATTCATTCACATAATCTATTCAATCTCCACATTTTAATTTTTTTAATACCACATCACAATATAAAATTATTATCCATATCCCTCTTATTAAAAATAAATCGAAATGATATAAAGGGGTGAAACCCCACTCCTGTTCTCTAAAACTCATCTTGATAAAATCATATTATTCAAAAAAACTTCTTCCACTACAATTGTTTTGTGTCTACATCTGATCCACTTGTATAGAGAAGGTTGATAACACATGTTATTTTAGTAATGAGGCTTTAGTTAGTAAATTATATGTCTATGTGGGATAACCTGATGTATATAAGAACAGTGATTTCAGAGACATAAATGTTTTCCATTAATTATTTTATCATGAGATACCATTTAAAAAAGTCTCATATTTTATGTAGTATAAAAAATTTAATCATGAGTCATATACCCTATTCTTTTCTCAATAAATACATTAGAAATTTAAAGTATAGGAAAATATTTTCCCCCTATATTTAAAATTAATAATCATCAAACACACCCCCATTGTACACATGTTTAATATAACCACGAAAATTGAAAAACTTTTTATTGAATTACCTATTACTTCAGCATTCAGAGAGAGGAAAAAAACATTTAGATATTCAGGGGAAACAATTTAGCATCTTGTCGTTCATGTTAACACCCTCTAAAGGGGTGCACGCTCTTACTCATTATAATGGTTGATATTTTCATTACATATAATTCAATATATTCATGTTTATGATCTACCATTATATAAAAATTCAATATATCATCTGGTTATGAATAGTTATTCAATTTCATTCTATTCAATAAATTATGTATAATTAATTATTTAGTTGTACTATTAAGAACCAACATCACCATAAATTACGTAAATAGTATTTACATGAAAAAAACACAACATATAAGGGAATAAGATGAGAATCTAAAGTGTTTAATAATAATAATAAAACTGTGTTGTGAATTTGATGTCAACCAAGATACTCTTTTCCTTATATTTATTATTTTGATAAAGCTATTCATATTTTTATCTCTTATAATCTTCAAATAATAAGACTTCTTTAGACACATGGAGACATTACATTCATTAATCATCAACTGGTATGGGTTTTTAATTTTTAAATCTACCATTAATAAGATTTTTTCTCACAATTCGTTATTTTTATTCATTAAAACCTCTTCTTGATTTGGTATAAGAGTCAAGAAAATTGTGTAATGTTAATTCTGCTTCCACCTTCAACAAATATTTTCTAAAACACTTTGTATTCTATTTTTTCAAAAACACTAATGAATTCCATTTTTTTTATTCACGTGAAATGACCTTCTTACATTTATCCTTTTCACTAACTTTATTTTTCACTATTTTTTATACATTTAAATTTGATCTGGATAACTATTAAGAAATCCTTTCTAACATACATAGATTTATTTCAGTTACCACATGGAACTTTACCATTATTTATGTTACCATTTTTGGGTAAAATCCTCACTTCATCATTAGATATGTATTAAATAACTTAACAGATCCTCTTGTATATATATTTTTTATTAAATAATCTCTTTGATTCTATTTTATTTTTTTTAATTTTGTCTTATATATATTTCTTACAATGATCCATGGTGTGTATTATTTTTACCACAATAGATTCATTTTTACTTGGTTCAACATAAATCCTTGAAATTATGAATCATATTCTTCTTAATTGGTGTTTGTCAAACACCTTTTCTTGTTGAACACCTTTATTTTCTTATTATTTTTCAAGGTAAACTTGATCCCCATTTATTAGGAACTTATTCATTCTGAGTTGTCGTTATCTATTCATATAATCATAAGAATTATATCTAGATGGTGTATATCCACAAAATTTTCTCTAGGATCACTTATATATCAATGATCATAGTTATTTGCAATAAATTACAATATGATTCTAGTGTAAAGAATAATACAAATATATGGAGAAATATGTTATTCCATAGGTTTATTCATTACTTCATATCTAATCACAATAAATATAGGTTTTATATAGTCTACATATAATGCAATTTTATTCCAACAAACATTATTTGTGATACCCAAATTACCAACACCAATAGTAGACAACAAATCATATTCTTTTTCTTATAGTATATGTTTATTAAGATATATAATCTTAACATTTTAGAGTTTGAATTTATATTTTTTAAAATTTAATAGGGCGTTTCTCCTCATTATCATGCATATGTCCACTCTTGATGATTTTGTGATTTTTTTCCATTTTTATCCGACAATTTTGGTCCAAATTTCATTTTATAAACTATTCAAGTACATAAGAAAACATTAGTGAAAATACTATTACAAAGAAAGGGGGTTACCTATTTCAATGAGCATGATATAGATGCTTATTGAGAAGATATTAAACCCCCTTTTCAATAAGTATTAGTATTTTATGGATAATATTATTATCTAATGTTTTTTTTGGGATCATTATCCTTATATAGTAGATAGGATGTTCTATCTTGTGTCAGTTCTAAATTTCTAAAACTTACTTTTATTTAAAGACACATCATGTTGAGGGAATATTTTTCATCCTCATCTAATCTCATCTCGAATTTCCATTACTTATTCAAATTCCTAATATTACATTCTTGCATGATGATGGATTCTTGTAAAGAGTAATCAATATATTTACTTATTTTTTATTTAAACTCCTTATGTGAATCAGTTAAATTTATACGGATTTTTTGAAATTACAATAATGCATGGAGTACTTTCATAATAAAAATTTCTGTACAATATAAAAAACATGACTTTTAAATTCTTCTTCAACCAATAAAATTATTTTATTCTCAAGTGTCCAAGATTTTAGATTTTACAATTTCACCTCATGGTTAAGATTCATTATATCAAGGGAGTTTATCTAATCCTTAATCAATATCCAATATTATTACCATTTTATTTTAATGTTATAAAAATATTATTCATTCCTTTTTTAAAAATATTTATTAAAAATAAAATGTCCTTAAATGTCATAGCATTTATTTCTAGTTTTTCATCCTTGAAATTTTTAGATTTTTTAATTTTTTTTTAAAAACCTGGATAAATTTTTACAGATAAATATTATTTTTATTATTTCCCACATATATTATCATATAATATTTATTAAACTTTCAACACATTTTAATTGTAAATGATCAATTATATTACTCTCACTTCCCAGAGTTCTATGAAATAATTTCATGTTTTTAATTTTCCACTTGGTGTATCTTATATGGTTTTAGATTCATCTTCTAGATGATAATTTTGATTAATTAGTCCACTGAAAAAAAACAATTCATATATGACATAACTTAATTAGTGAAATTCTTCACATAACATTCACATTGATATTATAATTAATCAAAATTTTTTACAGAATTATATTCTTCATACACACCACTGCTTGAGATAGTTTCCTCAAAAGGATCCTTGTAAATAAGTTTCATGTAGAACAATTACAACTATATCCAGATTCATGTAGTTTTTGACCCTTATGGTATTTTTATTTTATTAATCTCAATCCATTTTACTCATTGAAATTACAATTATTTAATTTCTTAGGCGAGACCATTACTTCAGCTTTAGGAGGGATGATGAATGAGTTATCTCTCTAAAGAAATTTTATGTAGCAGTCTGGAATCACTTCCAGTGGACTATAATTGATACCTATCAGGGCAATCCATGGGTGGAAACACCCCCTGGGAAGGACACACCACTATCCCCAGTGGTAGCCATTTCCTCATGAAGCCCTTGGGCGGAGAGCCATGCTTTGTCCAACGCTCACATGTGAGAGTTCCCAAGGATTGGATTCATTCCTACCTCCTTTGCCTCTGATACCAATATCAGAGACCTAAATCATGACTTACATGGACATTACATTACTTTATCGGAATACTTATTACATAAAAAAATATACCCACAAAGATTGTAATACTTTAGTGTCTTTGGAAACTCGGAATATAATATTCTATTCATGGTGAAAGATCTTCAATATCTCCCATAAAGATCTTCCCCTTTTTTTTCTTACCTAAAACCTTTCTTTAAATCCTGGGGAAAAGAAAACATAAAAAGGGTGAGCTCAAATTCTCAGTAAGGGTAAACATAGAGAACATAAAACAATCCATAAACATTTGAATGCAAAAAATTGAACATAAAATATAAACATCAAAATCTTGAGCGAAGACATAAATCTTGGAAGTACGTAAGGCATATATCAGAAAGGAACATCAATCATGATAAAATTACACGGGAATAAAACTTGTAATTGTGGAAAACCATTAATCACATGATATGATTTCCATAGTAGCCAAGGCATTGTTGCCAAGACCATCTTAGTGGACAAAGTCCCTTTCTGAATCGATTTCACTCCTCATTCTAGTCCTGAATCACTGAACAAGATTAACTTATCATTACATCCATGTCTATATCATGAGATATAAATCTTTACCCAATGAATTGGAGGGATATATAGGTCCCAACCATCTCATAATGAAATCATTATTACTTGTGCCACAACATAAATCAAAATCATTCATCATAACCCAAAGAATAAAATGGGTTTCATAAAAATCATCCCATCATAACGTAATCCATATAAAACAAATGTATATCATTTAATCATAATAAAATTTAAACCATGTAAATAATAGAGAAATTATACTTGAAACATAATCATACCAAATAATGTCATCTTAGATGGAAAATAGATTTGACAAAAAAACATGAAATGAATTCTTGAAGAAAATATCCTTTATTTTTCAAAATCATTTTCTATTAAAAAAATGCCATGTGATTTTAAAAGAAAAGAATTTTGTTGAAAATAATCATGAAATATTGTGGAGGAAGCATAATTAAAATATGGCTTTATGAAATCATAAAAATCCATTCATGCCGTATAAGTTAAAAAACATCATTCTCGTACTTTTGCCGGAAACGCCAAAAAGAAGCTCGTATGGTAAACAAAAGAAAGATTCCTTACATAACATGTATTAAAAGTAATAAAATGGGTAAAAATGAATTTAAACATACATGAAAATATTTTTAGAAAATAGGGACAAGGATGATAAATATAACCCCAGTAAATACTTATGAATAAACAATCTCGGATAAAAATGAGATTGGAAAAGTTATCCCTTACCTTATGTCTGATATGCTTCGTATGTATCCGAACCTCTTGTATAATGATTTAAATAATGTCATTGACTTATTACAGAATCATATTCATTGTTATGTTGTCATATATAGTTTACTTATGGCTTTATATTACCCGATCTTTTGTAAATTCGATGTAAAAGAAGCGATTTGCGTAAAATCATTTCATTTATCATATGTGTTTTGAATTTTTGTTCTTGATATAATGAATTATGTCCTGATTTACTTAATTACAGAATGTAAAACATGATTTATATATAATATATATTCATCTTATAAATATATATATATGATAGATCGATAAATGGAATGAAATACACCGTTCATGGAGACGGTACGCCGTAGATATGCATGAACGTTGTTTTAATTTCGTTATTGAATTGAATGGAATTAAGTAGATGAAATTCATATATATATATATATATACATAAATAAATTATCATTATTATGTCATTTATTTCATTATTATTCATTATATATACATTATAATCATTCATGAATGGTTAACATGGAAATTTATCTCATTGCGTTGTGGAGATGGTAGTCCGTACGTACGCATGGGTGATGATATCATTCTCATGATTGTAGAATTGTATTGAAATGTATTTATAATATTAAAGAATCAATATCACTTTACAATGATCATATATAGTTATTTATTTACACCATTATACCCATCCAAGTAAGGTGGTGGTCGAAAACAGATTACACCACGGTGTGGAGACAATATTTCTTACGTACGCAGGCACAGTGATTTCATTTTTCGTAGGATGGATAGAAGGTAAAATAGGGTTGTTTCATATTTATAATAAAATATCTGTATATGAGTGATATTGATGTTATTAATTTATGGTGAAACAAATAATGAAGATGAAGTTGAAGAAGAAATAAACCTGAATGAATCGGTAGAAGAAATTACCTCTTCTTCGACACACCTCTTTTAAGTTTCCTCTAAAGGCACTAGAGTTGGTCTTTTGAGGAGAAAAGAACCTCTATAATAATTATAGTTAAGTTGAGAAGGGAAATGGGCAGGGGTTGGCCGATATTGAAGGCTAAAAATTGTGTAAAGAGAAGAGGGAGGAGGTGCCCTTTTATAATGGACGAGAGAGGCACCTTAGGAAAAACTTAAAATATTATTTTATAATAAAGTCATATTCGGTTTATAATAGTTCCAAATTGATTTATTTTAAAGCTAAAGTGTTTATGGGTATAAATAATCTCAACCAATAGGTTTTAGGCAAGTTTAGGTTACTATTTTTACCTTATCATTTATATTTAACTCTAAGTTAAAGAATTTAACTTTTACCCTATCTTCTTGTTTTCTTACACTATATGGTTAATAAACATACTATTAGAAGACAAAAGAATACCAAGTGGTTCATTATTAATATATATAATCTTATCCAAGTCATTTTTCTGAACCATAGATATTTATTAATAGAATATAACTAAATAATATAATATTTGTTTTAAAAACTATTTTTTGTCATTATTGACACTATTTGGTAATTGATTTTTTTGAGAAAAACATAACAGAATTATTAGTTCGAAAAAAGATAATTAAATCAATAATAAAATGTAATATTAACCTAAAAAATTATTGTAATTTATAAAAAGTCTCCAATTACATTTATTTGGGTATTTATAACATCAATTATGTTAATATTTCATTAATAAGGTAATTAATGCATCATCATTGTGTCATAAATAAATTAAATTATTTAAGGTCTAAAAATTATAAATAAAATATCATTATGTAGGAAATATTTTTATCTTTCTAATGAATGTTTATAGTTGAATTTATCTTATGTATTAACCTATATTAAAAATTTTTTAGTTATTAAACTTTGATTTTAACTCTTTTAACTCTTCTTTGAATTAAATAATAATAAATGTCCTAATCTAATCCAAGTGGACCTAACTAATAATATTATATTTATAATTTTGTTTTTGGTCGAATTATACTTATCCTATAGAATTTGGACATATGTTTGGGTAATAATAATATCATTTTTACCCTTAATTTCCCTATTTACTTTTAACCGTGGTAAATAAAAGTAACAAGTTACTATTCCCCAAAAATTATTTTTTTCTTATTAAACCACGTTTTAATCATGCATATTAATTGTGTCTCTCAGATTTTCGAAATTCCACTCACAAAAGTGGTAAAATTAATTTTTATGTCAATTTTCAAATTTTTCTAGGAGGTGGGTAAAACACGGTGAAAAGTTCAATAAAATTTTAATATATATAAAATTATTATAAAATGACTCGAAGGAATTAAATTGAACTTATATAAGTATTATGTATCTATTTTGAACTAAAAGAAATTTAAATAAAATAAATAATTATTTAAATAAAAAGTCGGTTTTTAAATAGAAACCCATTGTTTTCAATATTCATCAAAAATTGAATGTTTTCGGAAAAATACCAAAACATTACCCTAGGCTAATTTCGATATTCCGAATCCAAAAATTAAGTCCATTTTGATAGATAAATTTAATAAAATTTCAAAAAGTGGGTATTACTACTCATAACGGCTAGTTCATAATAATAATATAAAAATATCTCATTTACTGAAACTCGGTATTGCGTACTACACAAGCTATCGAGGAAGGACTTGATTGCGTATAATGCAAGCCAAGTCAGGGCTACGTGTAATGAAAGCTCCATTTGGTGTTTCGTATAACAAAATCAAAACTTATTTCATTTATGCATTAAACAAAATCTATACTTAATGTTTCATAGAATAATTTCCAGAAAACGAACTTGAAATTTTGTGTAAGACGAGCCAAGAATAGTGTTGCGTATACTACAAGATAATACGGTGTTGCATATAGTACATGATAATCTTGGTGTAGTGTATAATATAAGAAATCAAATAAAATAAAAATAATATATCTCATAATATCTCGGGGTGTTACATTCTACCCCCCTTAAAATGAATTTGGCCCTCGAAATTCGTCGGGGTTATAAATCGTTTACTAATTGAATGTTTCATTCATAGAAACCAAAATCGTAAAAGGAATATTAAAATGTAATTTTTAAAAAGTAAAGTAAGAAATGTTATAGTTACCCAGGTGAACTCATCACTAGGTTTCTACATAGGAGAAGATAGGTGGAAATATGGATATATAATAAAAATCTAACCATCTTGTTCTGATGGAGAGTGGTAGAGGACATGGTTATGAAAAATCCAACAATCACAAAGCCATAAATTTGTGATGATTTAAGGTACCATATGATTCAATGGATATAAAGACACTAGGACAACATTTTTTTTTCAAGATCATTTCCCTAAAGTTGTAGAATTGTTGAATTAAAAGAAATACTTATATGATTTTGGTATAATATCACCATTTTTCAGGCCTTGGTCAATTTCCACTTCATGTTTTAAAGAAATGACGTTGAATTTTTCATTATTTAATTGTTAGTAGATCATGTGATAGAATGATGGATCATTCCATCTGTCTCAAAAAAAAGGTTATCAAAAGTTATCAAATATACATAAGTCCATCTCTGGTGAGGTTAATCATATATGATTCCAAAAAATGGACTTATGCTTCATTTATCATACCACTTAATAAAACAAAACTAGTTTCAACTAACCAGGGACTTCCTCTAGGCCAAAGGTAGGATATAAAGGTCTGTCACACTTCGGTTGTGGGTTCGATTCCCACAACCTTGTCTGATGCAGTGGGTTGTCGCCCGTCCAGCAGGTTGTCCTTCTTCTAAAACTACACTATTATAACATTATAGAAATAATATTGAAAAAAAAGTTCTAACCTTAAACAATACTATCTGATGTCTGAAATAATCCTTTCCAATCTTTAGACTTATCCAAAATATATCTTTCCAATCTCATAGTATAAAGAACACAATTACTAGAAAGGTCACATAACAAGCACGTGAATAACATCATTTATCCCCTATATATCATAAGATATGTCTTGTTGGTCACATTCCAAATATTCGAATTCCTTAATCATGTATTCTCTTTAAAAATGAATACCCATTGAACCTTAGTGAAAACATGAATGCTATCAAAAGTTAACTCTTTCCACATACCAAAATCCCAAAATTCTTATATACTCAAACCATGATATAACATTTTCCTTATATCAGTCATGAGCTCATTAATAATATCAAACATCTCATTATCTTTTTATCCCTTCATTATATGTATATCATCTACTTTCCAAAAATAGTTCAATCACTTTTCATGGTTACTCGTACAATTCAACAAATACTTTCAAATACTTTAGGAAAAAAATAGTGTAACAATCCTTAGATGTGTCTTTATTCCATAGTACCATTACTTATACAAAATAACTCTTGATAAACATAAATAATTCCAATTCATTTTTAAACCATTGACTAAGCTTCAACAATTCTTTTATCTAACATATCTTTTGTAGTCTCTTCATCATCATCAATATAAATACTACCCATAAGACCATGCAGATTCTGTTCATGAGACTTTCCCTTAGGGAATTGTTTTACATAATGCTTGTTCATTCCACATTTAAAACATTTAACCATTATTGATGTCTTAGAAATACAATTATCCTTGTCCATGGTGTTAACTGATCATTTTCCTTTACAATTATTCGCTTTGTGTCCTTCTTTTCCACACCCAAAACATCTTCCAGTTATTTTGAAACGTTCACCATGATGTCTCTTACCACATGATTCACATGAGGAAAATTGAACTTTCTTTCCTCTATGATCATCATGAAACTCCTTCTTTCTCTTATTAACTGAGTCAGGAAACTTACCAAAGTTGAGATTATTGATCATATTATGAGATTGCTAATTAGGAATAATAACGATGTTTTACCTTCCAAATCCTATTTCATTTTCTTGATCATAAATAATATCATTCCATTGTCCATCATATTCTACATTATCATAAATCTTCCTATTTCCAAGAATTTTCTAAAACCCAAAAGAATAGTGTGAGGAAAAAATCATGATAGGGAAAACAACATAATCAAGGGGAGTACTTTCAATATCTAACATCATTGGTTTAATCCTAGGTTATTCATGATCGCTATCATAATTATAGGACTCTAACCTATACTTATACCTAACCTTAGATACTTCCCTAGACATACCTTAGAAGTATCTCTAGGGGTTTCATTAAAGATTTTGAAACCTAGTTTCCAAAGGTTAACTAAACCATTCCTATGATACCAAATGTAGTAGTATGGAATTACTTCCATTGGACTATAATTGATACCTATCCGGGTACTCCATGGGCGGCTACACCCCCTGGGTGGGACACACCACCCTCCCAGTGGCAGCCATTTCCTTATTAAGCCCTTGGGCAGAGAGCCATGCTTCGTTCAATGCTCACATGTGAGAGTTCCCAAGGATCAGATTCATTCTTACCTCCTTTTCCTCTGATACCAACTATAGAGACCCAAATCTTGACGTACAGGGACGTTACATTACTTTTTCGGAATACTTAATAAATAACAAAAATAGACCCACAAGGACCGTAATAGTTTAGTGTCTTTGGAAACTTGGAATATAATATCCGAATCGTGGTGAAATATCTTCAACATATCCCATAAAGATCTTTCCATTTTTTTACCTAAAACCTTTCTTTAAATCCTGGAGAAAATAAAACATAAAAAGGGTGAGATCAAATGCTCATTAAGGGTAAACATAGAGAACATAAAACAATCCATAAACATTTGAATGCAAAAACATGAACATAAAATCTAAACATCAAAATCTTGAGCGAAAACATAAATCTTGGAAGTATGTAAGGAATATATCACAAAAGAACATCAATCATGATAAAATTGCATGGGAATAAAACATGTAATTGTGGAAAACAATTATTCACATGATATGATTTCCATAGTAGCCACGACAATGCTGCCAAGACCATCTTAGTGGACAGAGTCTATTTCTGAATCGAGTTCACTCCTCGTTCCACTCCTGAATCACTGAACATGATTAACTTACCGTTCCAGCTATTTCTATCTCATGAGATATATCTTTTTACCCAATTAATTTGAGGGAGATATAGGTCCCACCCATATCATAATGAAATCATTCTTACTTGTGCCACAACATAAACATAAATCATTCATCATAACCCAAAGAATAAACTGTGTTTCATAAACATCACCCCATCATAACGTAATCCATATAAAAAATGTATATAATTTCATCATAATAAAATTGAAACCATTTAAATTTTAGAGACATTATACTTGAAACATAATCATACTAAATAATTTCATCTTAGATGGAAAATAGTTTTGACAAAAAACTTGAAATGGATTCTTGAAGAAAATATCCTTTCTTTTTCAAAATCATTTTCTTTTCAAAAAATGCCATGAAATTTTAAAAGAAAAGGATTTTGTTGAAAATAATAATGAAATCTTGTGGAGGAAGCATCATAAAAATACGACATTATGAAATTGTAAAAATCCATTCATGACGTATAATTTTTAAAAAACATCCTTCTCGTACTTTTTCCAGAAATGTAAAAAAGTACCTCGTATGGTAAAAAAAAGAAAGATTCCTTACATACCATGTAGTAAAAGTAAAAAATTGGAAAAATGGACATTAAAAATATATGAAACCATTTTTATAAAGTAGGGACAAGGATTATAAATATATCCCCAGTAAATACTTATGAATAAACAATCTCGGATAAAAACGAGATTGGAAAAGTTATCCCTTACCTTATGTTCGATATGCTTCATATGTATCCGAACCTCCTGTATAATGATTTAAATAATGTTAGTGACTTATTATAGAATCATATTAATTGTTATGATATTATATATAGTTTATTTAAGACTTTATATTACCTGTTCTTTTGTAAATTCGATGTAAAAGCAGCGATTTGGGTAAAATCGTTTCATTTATTGTACGTGTTTCGACTTGTTGTTCTTGATATTATTACTTGTATACTGATTTACATACTTCCAGAATGTAAAAAATGATTTATATATTATATATATTCAGTATATACATATATATATATGATAGATCGATAAATGGAATGAAATATACCGTTCATAGAGACGGTAGGTCGTACATACGCATGAACGCTGTTTTCGTTTACTTATTGAATTGAATGGAATTAAGTAGATGAAATATATATATATAAATATATATATATTCATAAATACATTATAATTATTATGTCATATATTTCATTATTATTCATTATATATACTTTATAATCATTCTCGAATGGTTAACATGGAGAATGAATCTCATCGCGTCATGGAGACGGTAGTTCGTACGTACGCACGAGCGATGATATCAATATCATGATTGTGGAATTGTATTTAAGTGTATGTAAAATATTTCAGAATCAATATAATTTTACAATAGTCATATATAGTTATTTATTTACACCATTATAACCATCCAAGTAAGTTGGTGGTCGAAAACAGATTACACCACGGCGTGGAGACTGTATTCCATACGTATGCACGCGCGGTGATTTCGTTTTCCATAGAATGGATAGAAGGTGAAATAGGGTTGTTTCATATTTATAAAAACATATCAGTATATGATTGATACTGATGTTATTAATTTATGAATAAAAAAACAATGATGAAGATGTTTAAGAAGAAAGAAACTTGAATGAATCGGTAGAAGAGATTACCTTTTCTTCGATGAACCTATTTTAATCTTCCTAATAAGGCACTAGAGTTGGTCTTTTGAGGAGACCAGAACCTATATAATGTTTATAGGTAAGTTGAGAAGGGAAATGTGCAGGGTATGGCCGAACTTGTAGGCTCAAAATTGTGTAAAGATAAGAGGGAGGAGGTACCCTTTTATAAGGGAGGAGAGGGGAACCCTAGAAAAAAACTTAAAATATTATTTTATAATAAAGTCATATTCGGTTTATAATAGTTCCAAATTGATTTATTTTGAAGATAAAGTGGGTATGGGTCTAAATCCTCTATACCGATAGGTTTTATACAAGTTTAGGTTTCTATTTTAACCTTATCATATAGATTTAACTCTAAGTTAAATAATTTAACTTTTACCCTATCTTCTTGTTTTCTTACACTATATTGTTAATAAACTTACTATAACAAGCCAAACGAATCCCAAGTGGTTAATTATTAATATATATAATTTTATCCATGTCATTTGGACGAACTATATATTTTTAGGAATAGAATATCAATTAATAATATAATATTTGTTTTAAAAACTATTTTATGTCAATTTTGACAGTATTTGGAAATGGATTTTTTTTGTGAAAATCAAAACAGAATGATTAGTTGGAACAAAGTTAATTAAATCAATAATAACATGTCATATTAACCTAAAAAATTATTGTAATTTATAAAAAGTCTCAAATTACATTTATTTGGGTATTTATAACATCAATTATGTTAATATTTTATCAATAAGGTAATTACTACATCATCATTCTGTCATAAATAAATTAAATTATTTAATGTCTAAAAATTATAAATAAAAACTCATTATGTTGGAAATCTTTTTATATGTCTAATGAATATTTATAGTCGAATTTATCTTATATATAACCCTATATTAAAAATGTTTTAGTTATTATACATTGATTTTAACTCTTTTAACTTTTCTTTGAATTAAATAATAATAAATGTCCTAATCTAATCCAAGTGAACCTAAATGATAATATTATATTTTTAATGTTTATTTTGGTCGAAGTATACTTATCCAATAGAGTTAGAACATGTGTTCGGGTAATAATAAAATCATTTTTAACCTTAATTACCCTATTTACTTTTAACTGTGGTAAATAAAAGTAAAAGGTTACTATTCACAAAAAAAATTATTTTTATCTTATTGAGCCACATTTTACTCCTTTATATTTATTGCGTCTCTCGGATTTTCAAAATTCTACTCAGAGAAGTGGTAAAATTATGTTTTATGTAAATTTTCAAATTCTCCTAGGAGGTGGGTAAAAGACGGTGAAAAGTTCAATAAAATTTTGATATATCTAAAATTATTATAAAATGACTCCAATGAATTAAATTGAACATATATAAGTATTATATATCTATTTTTACCTAATATAAATTTAAATAAAATAAATAATTATTTAAATAAAAAGTCAGATTTTAAATAGTAACCTAGTGTTTTCACTATTCATCAAAAATTGAAAGTTTTCATAAAAATACCAAAAATTCACCCTAGGCTAATTTCGATATTCTGAATCAAAAAATAAAGTCCATATTGATAGATAAAATTTATAAAATTTCAAAAAGTGGGTATTACTATTCATAACAGCTAGTTCATAATAATTAAATAATAATATCTCGTTTAGTGAAACTCAGTATTGTGCACTACACACGCTATCGAGGAAGGACTTGATTGCGTGTAATAAAATCCAATTCAGGGATATGTGTAGTGAATGCTCTGTTTGGTGTTTCATATAACATAATCAAAACTTATTTCATTTATACATTAAACAAAATCTATACTTAATGTTGCATATAATAATTTCCACAAAACGAACTTCAAATTTTATGTAACACGAGCCAAGAATAGTGTTACGTATACTGCAAGCTAATACAGTGTTGTGTATAGTACAAGCTAATCTTAGTGTATTGTATAATAGAAGACATCAAATAAATTAAAAAGTATATATCTCATAAAATCTCGAGGAGTTACATTTTAAATTATGTTTAAATATTCACATCATATTTTTCTTATAAAAAAACTTGTAATAGTTTATATCAAATTGTAAGTGACCAAATATTATCTTTTAATGACTTTTAGAGACCACAAGATATTGTAGGGACACTGGGGTGAATCAATGTACCCAATTATACCATGTTTTCCTTTTCTTCTTTTATACACTATTTCACATGATCCATTACCCTTGTTATGAGGAATGAATAAATTGATGTACTCCCAAATTTTACCCAAGTATGTAATGTAAAATATGACAAGAACAATAATACATGACATTTACATGGTTCTTCCTTGATATGATAGCCATCTCCTTTTTGTGTTAGTATTTTTCAAGTATGCTGATTTTATTATGACATTAATTTGATGTGATAATAGGAGTAGTTCATTGTCGCACACAATGATTGAGATTGTATTATCTAAATCCATAAAGGATGGAATAATAATATTATTGACTATATGAGATTTTTATACAAGTGACACAATTTCATTAGTGGAATTTTATTGATAGGTATCACATATTGTCCAATGTATCTCAAACTCTCTCAAATTAACCATATCATAAATATGCATTGGATATAAAAAACTAATGAAAAATATATTCTTATTAGATGATTTTAAATCATAGACATAAAATGAATTATGGAATACACACAGGAAACTATTTAATTAATTCTGAATGATTTATTCGTGTATAAGATAATGATTTCAAAAATATAATCTCTTTCCTCTCCTATAAGGGTCTTAAAACTAGGATCTTCAATAAAAACAACATTTTTTGTTCTTTCTCATCAAAATCATTCTTCATCATTATGTATATTTTAACAGATGAACATTTATTCTCATTAGGGTTTCTGTCAATGATTTTCTTTTATTTCCTATAACTTTTGTCACTAAATAATTTGAAACATCAACTAAGCATATAAAGTCACTTATTTTTTTATTTTAATTTTATAAAGTATCTATAAAATTAAATATTTGAACAACCAAATTCAATTACTTCTACTCATATTTATATAAAACATGAACCATGAATATTTTTCATTTTTTTAATAAGGATACATTAATTTTCCATTATAGTTAAAAATAATTTTAAAAACATTAATGATTTTATTATATGTATAATTCTATTAAAACCTAGGATTAATTTTTACATGTGGTAAATTAATGTAACTTTATTTTCTCCATTGATCACATTTATCATAAATTCTTCTAAATCATTAACCACATGGTTTTTAAAAACCCACAACCTGTTTTATTTTTACAGCAGTGATATGTGGTAATCAATATATTTTTAAATAGAAGATTTTTGGGGCATGGATCAAGATTCTGAAATAATTAGTGTTAGTTAGAATGAATTTCACAAACATAATTATCTCATCTTAATTGCAAGATCACATTGACCACGTCAAGGTCAACACTTAACTGGATAATGTGACTTTCCTTCTAGCCACCAATTTAAATGTAAACACATAAAACTATATGCATGTGTCGATGAATAAAATCAAACAACCAAAACATATCTTTTAATACCGTATAATATATCATGCTTGTATAAAAAAGTATTTATCTAGATTTCAGGTGATATCATGTCAAAATATCCTTAAATTCTTCATGGTAGTACACATAACTGTCAAATGTTTATATCTTAATATTTTTTCTATTTTCATAAACTCATAACAGTTCATATCAATGTTTTCTTGAAATGAATTTTTCTTTAGTTTGTGACTAAGATCTATATATATTCTATATGCATGGTAACACATTACATATTATTCATGAGGAAAATTCGAGGTAGCAAGTTCAATTCAAACATACTTCTTGATCAATAATCCCCAAAATTGGTCATGCAATTGGTTGGAATAGTATAGATGATTAAATAACATCTCATGGTTTATTATGTTTATTTATACAGATGGTTAGAGATCACAACAGATATTGGATTTTAATGAGGTCAATTATACTAGATGCTAAGTATATCATATAAAATGACCATCTCTATTCTTGTAGTTGATTCACCATTCATGGTCAATCTACTTAATTCCCTCATTGATGTCAGTTCAACTCACTGAAAATCCGGGTCAATCCATTGACAATGTCCTCCTCATACTAGGGGTTTAATGTAAATCCCAACATGAAAGAATGGTACTTCATAGCTCATTAATCTTGAGATATTCATTATATTGAGATGATCTTGATTTCAATAAGAACTTCACATGCATTTTCAAACATTGAGAGACCCAAGAAAGGTGGAGGTAGAAGAAATTGTATGTGTAAAAATATCATTTTATGTGGAATTGGTTATAAACCACATGATCCATGCGTAGAAATAAATTGTTCACATAAATGACTAAGTAAAACATTTTAACATAATCAGGGAGGATTCTTCTTAATAATTGAAACCAAGATAGAAACCCCATGATAAGGACCTCATTGATCCATTTATCTCTATAGACCTCAGGTGGCCTCCGACCCAAGTGAGGATAAGAACCACCCCCCTTTCCATGGGTCTCCATACATGATTCATGCTTGACTTGGGCCTTTAACATGAACTTTCTACCCGAAAAATCCTCCCCCATGGAAAATACTAGTCGACCTGGCCATTGAGTTGGTAGGTTGTCCATTTGGGATCGATGGTTGTATTGGGAAAACCTTTCTCAAAATTGTCCCATCTTTTTAATAACTACACATTAAATTTCTTAAATAAATTTATGTGATCCCCAATGATAAGGAAAACTCATCTCACCACAATAAGACCACCAATAGGGTCTCCTTAAAAAATAATTCTTCATAATAGTTAAGGCTATCCACATCTTTAGTAAAAACATAATCTGATATATATATATATATATATATATATATATATATATATTACTCTCAATCAACGTGTTTTATTTTTCACATGGATGGATCTTTCAATCACTATTTTAGTCTATAAAAAATTTAGACTAATCATGTTGAAAGTAATTTACTATATTCCAGAATATTTAGAACATGTTTTGAATGTTAAGAGAAGTTCAAAAATCTTCACATCTTGAGGTAGGATAGTCAAATCAGGAATGAAATCAATTGATACCATAATAATTTTTCAAATATAATCTATCTACTATAAACTTATTTAATTCTTCTTTCTCAATGGTTATAAACATCATTCATAATTTCACATTCCATGATAATCAATAATCAGTGAGCAATCTATCTTCCTTATACATGTACACTTATTACTCATGATACATTGATAATAAATACAACATTACTCGTTACTAATACATATGGGATCTTTTTAATTGTCAGTGGTACCTTAGGAAGAACACTTTTTCCTCCATTATGTTTATAAAAGTATACTTTTTTCTTAGGGTATGATTAATCAATGACTTACTTTACTAAAAATAATAACCAATTTTTTTCACTTATGTTCTGATCTCATATTCTTGTTCATTAGGATGATGAACATATTCTCCATGGTACCTAATTTTCTCTTCATTCCTATAAGATTATTTCATTACATTAAATACAATAAAGTTAAAGTAATTCAATATTAAAATTATTAAATGTATAAAAATGAAAATAATAAACACAAAAAAGTAACTTATAAATGATATGTATAACTAAACAAATAAATATTTATGTTCAATCTATTTTATCTATGGATATATTCTATTAGGTTCTCAAACCTAACTAGTTATACATTACATCATGAAATTCCATTTTAATCCAATACAACTGATTATAAAAATAATTCAAATCACTAAATAATATCCCTTAGATATTTAAAACTAGGTGCATAGTTTGGATAACAATTTTGGCACAGAGTGGATATTGATTTACTACTCAACCAACCATTTTCATGGTTATTACACCTAGGTTCTTCTATAATGGTTCCTAAATACACTTTCTTACATCTAGATGGATTTTTTATTATTAGGATACTACACAAAGAATACTTTTCTAATTTTTTTATGTATCCCAATATTTAGATTTATTATTTGGTTTTCCATTAATGTTTTATGACATTATTTTTTGATAATAATTGAATCAATATATTTTATAAAATATTATTAAGAAAATAATCCTGAAAACCAATACTCCAAAAAATCAATTTAATTCTTATCCTTGACAAAAATAAAATATCATACCATTCAATACATTCCATAACAATGTATAATTAAAGAATGGAATTAATATTTTCCAAAATTAACTTGAATTTATCTAACATCAAATCACATACCAACCTTAAAAGATACAAATACGTCAATTATGTATGCTTATTAACATATAATGTTTTAAAAAACTAGATTTAATACTGATAGTGTCATCATATACTTTAGTATATACTCAAATTCATTCAAAGATCCCATTTTGGTACCATAAATAAGTGGATGAAAAATAAAATGGTGATCTTAAACACTTATTATGGGTAAATGTACAATAGAAGCAATAAAGGAATAAATAAGTTGTGAATATTATGTTGTGAATAAAAAAATAAAATAATTTTATGATTAAGAAAATATGAACATATATATATATATAGAAAAAATTCAATTAAATAAAAATAGGAATATCATTAACTAAAATCATAGTGATGGAACGAATAATGCGAGACATCTTAATATAACCATCAGAACCCCTACCAAGAAATCATACTTATCATCAACATTGAAGCCCAAATTTCATGCTTACGATCAAGAAAATAACCATGATATATTTATTAATATCAATAACTTAACTAAGAAGTCATATATATATTTATGTCCACAACCAAGATATCATACTCATCATCAAAACTATATCCAATACATTTTTAAAAAATTGGTATTTATACACAAAATACCCAAAATTGTTATCTCATTAGACCTACTGATGCATCGACGGGATATGTTATTATGGTTCCACCAACCTTGTACAAATTTATAATGCATTCCTTATGTATTAAATTATGAATAAAATACATAATCCACATTATTTAGTAAATTAATAAGCATCTGAATATTAATTAAAATCATAAGGGATGAAAATAATTTACATAGAACATAAATGAAATAACATTATTATGATACATCAATATAAATAAGGTAGATGGTCTTGTTAGTGTATATCTATAGTGAAGAAGAATAATTTTAATGTATGTTGACTTATATAAAGAATTCCTATAGAGTAACATTAAAACATTTAAGGGCGAAGGATGAAAAAATAACATTACATTTTTCCCTTTTTAGAATTTGTTTTTTAAAAAATGTGAAATATATTTCCTTAAATTTATCGAAACTTGGATAATGAGTTTCTTAAGTGAAATTGGTGAAGTTTTCAAAAAATACACTAATAGTTGACATGATTAAAAGAAAATTCCTTTGACATTCAGAAATGGAATTAAAATTTAATAAAAAATGAAGTCACAAGTCACATTTAAATATTATTATCACAAAAATTACCAATTTTTCAAACATTATATAAAAAGGTATATCTCAAAAAAAATTAATTAATAGTTAAGTCCATAAATTTGGGGTGGGTGATAAAAGCTATGAATGTCAGTGATATTTCAAAATATATTTATTGAAACTTGCGTTGTTAAAATCATAATATAAATTTCTTTTTAAAATAGGTAAAAAATATAAATATAATAAGAAATAATACAGATTTCTATTTTAAGACAAGAAATGATAATATTGGTTGTAAAAATAATATGAATATGGGGGAAAATATTTGTTACAAAAAAAGAGAGATTGGAAAAGAAACCCTTAAAGATTTGGTTACTTCTGAATAAAGATCCCATGAAGGTGAAAACCAGAAATAGAACTATAAATATCATAAGTATATATATTCTTGGTAAAAAAATGTTAAAATGGTTTTATATAAAACATACAAATGAAAATATATTCAAAATATTAAATGGGTCTCAAATAAGGTAATATGACATATTGAACCCTTACAATTATGGTATCTTTTGAATCGAAATCACGTAAAAAATAAAAAAATGAGGTTTATTTTCTAATACATTAAATTAAATGAATGTATTCATAAAAACATCCATATGTTATAATATATTTCATGAAAAATAAAATGAGTGCTGAATATGGCAATATATTTTTAAATAGAAGATTTTTTGGGCATGGATCAAGATTCTGAAATCATTAGTGTTAGTTAGAATGAATTTCACAAACATCATGATCCCATCTTAATTGCAAGATCACATTGACCACGTCAAGGTCAACACTTACCTGGATAATGTGACTTTACTTCTAGCCACCAATTTAAATGTAAACACATAAAACTATATGCATGTGTTGATGAATAAAATCAAACATCCATAACATATCTTTTAATCCCGTATAATATCTCATGCTTGTATTAAATAGTCTTTAGCTAGATTTCAGGTGATATCATGTCAAAAGATCCTTAAATTCCTCATGTTAGTACAAATAACTGTCACATGTTTATATCTTAAATTGTTTTTCTATTTTCGTAAACTCATAACAGTTCATATCAATGTTTTCTTGAAATAACTTTTTCTTTATTTTGTGACTAAGATCTATCTATATTCTATATGCATGGTAACACATTACATATTATTCATGAGGAAAATTCGAGGTAGAAAGTTCAATTCAAACATACTTCTTGATCAATAATCCTCAAAATTGGTCATACAATTGGTTGGAATAATATAGATTATTAAATAACATCTGATGGTTTATTATGATTATTTATACAGATGGTTAGAGATCACAATAGATATTGGATTTTAATGAGGTCATTTATACTAGATGATAAGTCTATCTTATAAAATGACCATCTCTATTCTTGTAGTTGATTCACCCTTCATGGTCAATCTACTTAATTCCCCCATTGATGTCAGTTAAACTCACTGAAAATCAGGGTCAATCCATTGAAAATATCCTCCTCATACTAGGGGTTTAATGTAAATCCCAACATGCAAGAATGGTACTTCATAGCTCATTAATCTTGAGATATTCATTATATTGAGCTGATCCTGATATCAATAAGCACTTCACATGCATTTTCAAACATTGAGAGACCATAGAAAGGTGGAGGTAGAAGAAATTGTATGTGTCAAAATCTCATTTTATGTGTAATTGGTTATAAACCACATGATCCATGCGTAGAAATAAATTGTTCACATAAATGACTATGTAAAACATTTTAACATAATCAGGGAGGATTCTTCTTAATAATTGAAGCCATGATAGAAACCCCATGATAAGGCCCTCATTGATCCATTTATCCTTATAGACTTCAAGTGGCCTCAGACCCAAGTGAGGCTAAGAACCACCCCCCTTTCCATGGGTCGCCTTACATGATTCATGCTTGACTTGGGCCTTTAACAAGAACTTTCTACCCGAAAAATCCTCCCCCATAGAAAATACTAGTCGACCAGGCCATTGAGTTGGTAGGTTGTCCATTTGGGATCGATGGTTGTATTGGGAAAACCTTTCTCAAAATTGGCCCATTTTTTTTAATAACTACACATCAAATTTCTTAAATAAATTTATGTGATCCCCAATGATAAGGAAAACTCATCTCACCACAATAAGACCACCAATAGGGTCTCCTTAAAAAATAATTCTTCATAATAGTTAAGGCTATCCACATCTTTATTAAAAACATCATCTGATATATATATATATATATATATATTACTCTCAATCATCGTGTTTTATTTTTCACATGGATGGATCTTTCAATTACTATTTTAGTCTATAAAAAATTTAGACTAATCATGTTGAAAGTAATTTACTATCTTCCAGAATAATTAGAACATGTTTGGAATGTTAATAGAAGTTCAAAGATCTTCACCTCTTAAGGGAGGATAGTCAAATCAGGAATGAAAATAATTGATACCATAATAATTTTTCAAATATAATCTATCTACTATAAACTTATATAATTCTTCTTTCTCAATGGTTATAAACTTCTTTCATAATTTCACATTCCATGATAATCAATAATCAGTGAGGAAACTATCTTCCTTATACATGTACACTTATTAGTCATGATACATTGACAATAAATACAACATTACTCTTTACTCATACATATGGTATCTTTTTAATTGTCAATGGTACATTAGGAAGAACACTTTTTCCTCCATTATGTTTATAAAAATATACTTTTTTCTTAGGGTATGATTAATCAATGACTTACTTTACTAAAAATAATAACCAATTTTTTTCACTTATGTTCCGATCTCATATTCTTGTTCATTAGGATGATGAACATATTCTCCATTGTACCCAATTTTCTCTTCATTCCTATAAGATTATTTCATTACATTAAATACAAGAAAGTTAATGTAATTTAATATTGAAATTATTAAATGTATAAAAATGAAAATAATAAACACAAAAAAAGTAACTTATAAATGATATGTATAACTAAACATATAAATATTTATGTTCAATCTACTTTATCTATGGATATCTTCTATTAGGTTCTCAAACCTAACTAGTTATACATTACATCATGAAATTCCCTTTTAATCCAACATAATTGATTATAAAAATAATTCAAATCCCTAAATAATATCCCTTAGATATTTCAAACTAGGTGCATAGTTTGGATAACAATTTTGGCACAGAGTGGATATTGATTTACTACTCAACCAACCATTTTCATGGTTATTACACCTAGGTTCTTCTATAATGGTGCCTGAATACACTTTCTTTCATCTAGATGGATTTTTTATTATTAGGATACTACACAAAGAATACTTTTCTAATTTTTTTATGTATCTCAATATTTATATTTATACTTTGGTTTTCCATTAATGTGTTACGATATTATTTTTTGATAATAATTGAATCAATATATTTTATAAAATATTATTAAGAAAATATTCCTGGAAACCAATACTCCAAAAATTCAATTTAATTCTTATCCTTGATAAAAATAAAATTTCATACCATTCAATAAATTCCATAACAATGTATAATTAAAGAAAGGAATTAATATTTTCCAAAATTAACTTGAATTTATCTAACATCAAATCACATACCAACCTTAAAAGATACATATACCTCAATTATGTATGCTTATTAACATATAATGTTTTAAAAACTAGATTTAATACCGATAGTGACATCCTATACTTTAGTATATACTCATACTCATTCAAAGATCCCATTTTGGTACCATAAAGAAATGGATGAAAAATAAAATGGCGATCTTAAACACTTATTATGGGTATCTGTACAATAGAAGCAATAAAGGAATAAATAGGTTGTGAATATTATGTTATGAATAAAAAAATAAAATAATTTTATTAATAAGAAACTATGAACATATATATATATATATAGAAAAAATTCAATGAAATAAACACAGGAATATCATTAACTAAAATCATAGTGCTGGAACGAATAATGCGAGACATCTTAATCTAACCATCAAAACCCCTACCAAGAAATCATACTTTTCATCAACATTGAAGCCAAAATTTCATGCTTACGATCAAGAAAATAACCATGATATATTTATTAATATCAATAACATAACTAAGACGTCATATATATATTTATGTCCACAACCAAGATACCATACTCATCATCAAAACTATATCCAATACATTTTTAAAAAATTGGTATTTATACACAAAATACCCAAAATTGATTATATCATGAGACCTACTGATGCATCGAGGGGATATGTAATTATGGTTCCACCAACCTTGTACACATTTCTAATACATTCCTTGTGTATTAAATTATGAATAAAATACATAATCCACATTATTTAGTAAATTAATAAGCATGTGAATATTAATTAAAAACATAAGGGATGGAAATAAATTACTTAGAACATAAATGGAATAACATTATTATGATACATCCATATAAATAAGGTAGATGGTCTTGTTAGTGTATATCTATAGTGAAAAAGAATAATTTTAATTTATGTTGACTTATATGAAGAATTCCTATAGAGGAACATTAAAACATTTAAGGGAGAAGGATGAAAAAATAGCATTACATTTTTTCCCATTTTAGAATTTGTTTTTTTTAAAATGTGAAATATATTTCCTTAAATATATCGAAACATGGATAATTAGTTTCTTAAGTGAAATTGGTGATGTTTTCAAAAAATACACTAATAGGTAACATGATTAAAAGAAAATTCCTTTGAAATTCAGAAATAGAATACAAATTTAATAAAAAATGAAGTCACAAGTCACATTTAAATATTATTATCACAAAAATGGCCAATTTTTCAAACATTATATAAAAAGGTATATCTCAAAAAAAAAAATTTAATTAATAGTTAAGTCCATAAATTTGGGATGGGTGATAAAAGCTATGAATGTCAGTGATATTTCAAAATATATTTATTGAAACATGCGTTGTTAAAAGAATAATATAAATTTCTTTTTAAAATTGGTAAAAAATATAAATATAATAAGAAATAATACATATTTTTATTTTATGATAATAAAGGATAATATTGGTTGTAAAAATAATACGAATATGGGGGAAAATATATGTTACAAAAAAAGCGAGATTGGAAAAGAAACCCTTAAAGATTTGGTTACTTCTGAATAAAGATCCCATGAAGGTGAAAACCTGAAATAAAACTATAAATATCATAAGTATATATATTCTTGTTAAAACAATGTTAATATAGTGTTTTATAAAACATACAAATGAAAATATATTCATAATATTAAATGGGTCTCAAATAAGGTAATATGACATATTGAACCCTTACAATTATGGTATCTTTTGAATCGAAATCACATAAAAAATAAAAAAATGAGGTTTATTTTCTAATACATTAAATTAAATGAATGTATTCATAAAAAAATCCATATGTTATAATATATAGAATGAAAAATAAAATGAGTGGTGAATATGGCATATGTCTAAATGGGAGAGAGCTTGAGACGAGAAACCCTTCCATTAACAGTTGACTTCCATGAAAGTTCTTTAACCACCAACAAAATAAAAATAATTATACTACTCACCTATTTTAAAACCATATTCATATATATAAATTTTATAATATTCAATTACAATCATTTATTATACATTAAATAGAAATTTATTTTTTATTTTTATCATAGAGTGTTAGTATCCATAATAATTTCATATAAGTTTCATAATATCAGTGTCGCTCATTATTATATTACAGAAGGGTCATCATTCCCAAATTAACTTTGTTTCTAAAATAAGTTTTACCTAATAATTTTGAAAATTATATTTTTATTCCATGATATTATTGTTATGATTTTTTAGGAGGAAATCAATGATGAATAAGTTTCAATAATTTTTAAATAATAAAAGGTGGTATCTTAATTACCGAGTTAAATATAAACATTATCATTATAGAACTAGAGATGAATTGATCGAAAAATAATGTCACATTTATTCATTAATTAAATATTATAACCATCCATTTAGGGTGGTGATGAAAGGTTAACAACATCGTTTTTGGGGAGGTAGTCGACATGTAGACACATGTGATGTTTTCATTTTTCAATGACCTTAAAGAAATGAAGGTAAAAATTGATATATATTTATAGAATTATTATTTGGTGATATATGTAATATTAATTCATTAAAAATATTATTTTATCCATCCATATAAGTTTGTGATAAAAAATGAAACACATTTTCCATGGTGGTAGTAGTTCGGCCATACCAATGAGAAATATATTTGTTCTTGTAATGGATGATATGGGAATATATAATTGTTATAACAAGAATATGATAAAATTTCAATATACCGAAAAAATATGTTTTTATATTAATATGGTTAGAATAGGTTTGTAGGAGGATGGATGTGAAAGATAAAGATGAAAAGGCTAAGGGTATATAAAACTTTTATCAGTGTTTTTTATTTTCTATAAGAAGAATCGTTAGAATTGGAGGATTTGGGACACAATAATGTATTCAAGGGTGAAAAAATGTGTAAAGGAACTATGGGGATGTAAAATGGCCTAGTTTTGATGGTAATATATACATTTAGGGGTTTTTTGAGGTTTTTGTAAGTTATATCCATTTATAGATGAAAAGATGGACATTTCCTTGGAATTGAATGGAATGTGAAGGTTAAGAGTGGAATTGAATAGCATTTAGGTATGCTAGGTGTAGAAATATCAGTGATACATGTATATATGATTCTCACAAATAAAAAAGGATATATATATTGTTTTTTGGTGATGTTAATTTAGTAAAACATGAGCCACATTATGTTACTAATTTTTAAACTTATTAACCTATATTAAAAATAAATCATGGAAATTATGTCTTTAATAAAAATATAATATGACCCATCCCAAAAAATTATATTTATAATAGTCCATGTTTTTACTCATTTTAATCTAATTTAATTTCTAAATTCTTGAAGCATAACATTTTAATTAAAATATATTATATGTAAAAAAACAATTATTATAGAAAATTGTTTTTATGAATTAAGTGTTTTCATTTATATTTTTTATAAACTACTAATTAAATGAGGATTAATATATTTGTTTGTATTTTTAATAATTCCATTGAATTAATTAAATAATATAAATATTTTTAAAATATTTATAATAATTATATGATGTTATAAGAACATTTATTTGAACAAAAAACAGTTTTACCATGGTATATAATATCTTCTTCGATAAATAATTTTCATGTTAAAATACGAAGGACAGTAGTACTAAAATATAATATGATGGTTAAATTATTAAATCAATTTTATTAGAATCAATTTATAATTTTGATTAAAATTAATTTCAATATAAGTATGAATACTTCATTAATATATAATTTTTAGTAAAGTACATTTTTAAGAATTACAATGATTATTTAATTGTCATTTAGTTATATAATGTTAATTTAATCAGTATATATATTGTCATCTAATAATTTTTATTCATCAAAAGTAGATTTTTAAAATTTATATAAATAATTGTTATATAAAAATAATTTATTACATAAGTAATTACATGTTTATATCATCCTATATTTACTTATATGACACATCAAAATTTCAACCTAAGACCTACCGATGCGATAAGAGGTTGTGGTTTTCAAGGGTGGTGATTTAGCTAGAAGGGATCTCTTAGTAATTTCCACTAGCTTGAACACCCCTTATAGATTTCACTCAACCCATTAATTTTGGATTTAAGTATGTTTCTGGTCTTGGGAAACCAATAAAGTAGCTACGCCCTTCCAAATCATAGACAAATGGGTCACATAGGGAATAATTAAACTTGTTGGTTCTATATCTTATACTTTTAATATTAATTTTATATATATTTTTACTTATCTATATAACCTCTAATTATAATATTACGTCACAAAGTGAATATTTTAATTTCAATATAGTTTAGTTTCACTCAACATTAAATGTAAAATAATCTATCATAATTTTAAATTATTATAATTTTGTGGGTTTTACATTATTCATATGTTGTGAAAGTCATATGCTGATCCTTGTGTTGAGATTCATGAATCTTATAAACATCACAAAGATTTTAATTTTATCTTTAGAAATATCATAAGTCATATTTTCTTCATCTTTGATAATATCTAATTCTTCTAGTCTATCTTCTAATATACATGCATTGGAATTTGATAATATAGTAGTTCCCACTTTTTCTTTTTTTGCTGGATGTACACCAATGTGGCATAAAATCATTGAATTTTTTATGATTTCATTTGTGGTTTAACATGAAATTAATCGTAGAATTGGGGTCATACGACCCAATTTAAATAGTTAATCTCATGAAACTGGTGGAATGATTCTTTGAATGTCGTAATAAAGATGAAAATATGAATCAATGTATCTACATTTAAAATTTAAAGTTTGACCATATCATTTAAAAATATAAACAATGAATACATTTATTATTTACATCTTTAACTTTTTCGTTGGGATTATTATCTTTTATTAATAATGTACACCCTTATAAATAATATCGTAGTTCATCACCGAGGTACAAAACCAATATAATTTATATGAAACTCATGATTTAGGTTTTTCAGAAGTGGATTAAGGGTTTGGTAGTCCATGGGAGCATTAAAAATGTTTCGATTCCCAGAGGCCCATTTTTTGGAGAAGTGGGATGGGGTTCATGTTTATAACATGGTTTGTGGTAAACCTAAACTATAATCATGCATGTTGAAATGTTAGCAGCACAGTTTTGGAATCCATATGAAGTGGGATTATAAACAAGAAAATGTCTATAATTTATTATAGGTTTTGTTATACTGGTTTTAAAGGTAATCAAATCTTGTTTTTTATGAATTTAATTAGTTTTATGTGTTATAAAAACATTTTATAATATAAATCAGATTGGTGAGAAATTTAGATATGTATTGAAAACACTCACTGCCAAGAAAGAATCATCATTGAAGATGTGTCACCACCAAGTATTACTCGCCATCAGAAATGATTTTTAGCTAGGTGTGGAAAACACATACTGTCAGAGATGATCCATCAAAACTGGAACAAGTATGAAAAAACCTACCATTAGAGATGAGTCATCACCAAAATGATAAATTTGTTAAGTGTCAAAAATACATACAACCGGACCTAAGAATAAATTGATAATGATATTCCATCAGAATGGAAATTTTGAAAAGTTTTGAGATGTACTACCTCTAAAGAGACTCACCAGCATCCTGACTCACCTCCATCTTGAGTCACACCCATATTGACTCACTACCATCGTAAGTCACCGCCAATGTTATCTCACCATTAAAAGTAGTCACGATCACTATTTTTTATTTTCAAATATATTTTTCTAATTCTTATATATTCGAAATTAATGTTGATAGTTATTTTAATGATTTAAATTAATTTATTATAGTAATGAATTAAATTCTATGTCAGTCATATTGTATGAGAAGTAGAAGATCCAGAAGATTATTCCCATATACTACTATTAAAATAATTTACATACTATTTCATTTGAAATGATCCATACAAATATGATACAACTGATAGATAGAATCACATACATTCTAATAAAGTAAAATCAATTTTAAATAGACCTGACGACTTCCACTTACTAAGAGATTACTAAAAAAACATTCTTACACTCAACTATGGAAGATTAAATTCCATTGATCATTATATTCCTTCCCACATTCAGAAAAAAATATATTTCATGACACTCTATATTAGAGATGATTTCATTGACAAGACTCTAGATTCATTTAAAGATATATTATAGGAGTATAAAGTTACAGATAATATCTGATAGAGCAACATAATATTGGAATATATTTTTATTTTCTATTTTATTTTGTTATGTTTTAAATTACTAGTAGTGTGTGTTTACATATACATGTAAGACACAGAAACACACTCTACCTTATGTGATATAACTATAAGATACTCCATATCTTCTCAAAATAAATTTAAACATGTTTTTTCACATGTTTTGGAATAGGTCCATGTATGGAATGTGTTAGTTTTATTCTCATGGGTAGTGTACAAGAGGTCATATGTATCATGGATAAAATTGTTGTTTTTCCCCCAATCTATGTAATGGATGAAATATTATTTTATATAATTGTCTTGGAATTGTGTCATTTTTATGTGGATAGGATGAGGTATTGACTTGAAATTTAAGTAATTGCATTTATTCTACCACGTGATTTGTTTTTTCATTACTTCATTTCATTTGAAGTGAATCAGTTTTAAATGCTCAAAAACACTACTTTGAAAGTTATTCTTAATTATAGTTCATATAAATTTTCTATTGAGTAAATTTATTTTTAAATTTAAAGTAGTTTTTTATAATTATTTCAAATAAGACTTAATCAATCTTTGGGATATCTTATAAAATATAATAAATTATATTGATACACTATTTTTTTAAATGGGAGGTTTTAATTATTTGGTTCATTTTATTTAAACATGTTATAGATATAAATTTTTTTTGGGTACTCAATTCACCCCCCCCCCTCTTTAGATACTCACTCCGACCAATATTTTGAGTTATAGGTTTATAAAAACATTTCAACTATTATTTGTATTGTATATTAAAGATCATAAATTTTTGTTAATTCTAAATTAATTTCTTTAAATGGATAATAGAAAATGAGGTTCTTCATCAAAAAGGAATCCATTTTTAACGGAAATAACTATGATCAGTGGATAATAAAGATGAAAATTCATATTGAAAGTATGGGTTTTGAAATCTGTTCTGCAGTAGAGGATAAATATGAATTACCTGAAATTTATAGATTTTCTTGGGATGATCCTACTAAATTTACAAATAACAATATTTTCAATGATATGAGTGATCTTCACCATGCCTTATATGATAAATATTTAAATATGATATCTTTAAGTAAATAAACCTCTAAAATTAAAGATACATTAGAAATTTCATATGAAGAAACTACAAATCTTAAAGAAATGTTATTGAAACATTAAGAAATTAAATATTATACTTTTAAAATGAAACATGATGAGATAATATCTGATATGTATCTTAGGTTCAATGTGATATAGAATAAAACGGTCTTATTAAGAAATACATTATTAGATAAATTGCAGATCATGGGACTATTGATATTTATTCCTAAGAGATTGAAATGGACATTAGTGTAAATAAAATAATAATATGACATTAGTAAACTAATCATTAAGGAATTTATTTGTAATCTTATTATGAATTAAGTAGAGCTTAAGGAAAACTGTTAAGAAGATGATGAGCCTAAGATAATTTTTTTGGCTTCCAATACTACTTCATCCAAATAGAATGAATAGAAAAAGGTATAATCTGAAATCACCACTGATAAAGAATCATCATATGATATTGATGAAGACATGTACCATTTGGACAGAAGGATTAAGAAGTTATATGGTAAGAAGAATTTATATACGAGTATGAGTTATAAGGAAAAGTATAATTACAGAGGAACTTGAAAAAAAAAGTTAGAAAAAAGATAACAACTCAAATTAGATTATCCGTTATGAATGTAGGTGACATGGACCTATTAAGTATGACTATAATGAGTTGAAATACAAGAATAATTATGAATATAAGGATTAAAATTATAATAAATCCAATAAATCCACATAGAGTACCTCTGAAGACATATCCTATGACTTGGAATCAACTCGTGAAGAGAATTTAGAGAGAACTGGAATGTTCTTTTTGAGAACCATATTTGAAAAACCTACTATATCTCCTCTAATTAATATCGATAACTCTAAAAATGATAACGAAGATGAAAATGTCAAAATTGGAATTGTTTGAGTACTAAAATATGCATGGAGATTATTTTAATGATCTTAAAGACAAATACAAATCAATCAAGTAACAACATGTTTTATCTATTAATGTTCAATATAATCTCACTGTAGAAAAATAAAAAAAACAACAATTATTAAAATAAAATAATGAATTGAAATTTTTAAATGTGTAACTAAATAAATATTTAGATATATTAACAAATCTAAGATAAACACTTACTCAAATTCAATGAAAAAAATTTCTCCTATAGAAATTCCGGTTCTTGGATATCAACCTGGACATAGAAGAGTTGATAAGAGTAAATTTTTTCCCGAGTCTAAATAAGAAAATTTGTATGATTGTTGTTAATAAAGATGAAATAATAAATTTTTTATTTCAAAAATATTATAGTCTTATTATAGGATACCCATTAAGAAAATGTGGGTTCTTAAATCCCAAATTACTAACATATATGGAACCAAGAAATTATATCCAACTTAATAATTCTTGGTATAAACTTTTTTTGTAGGAAATCAAGTTGAAGAGACCCTATAGAAATCTCAAATTCTTGTATAGTGGATGTCCCTATATTATTATAGGATACCAGTGGAGTTCCAAGAACGTAATAATGTATGAGGGTATTCCTGTAAACTTTGGTGACAATTATAAAGGAAAGATCACCGACCTTGGTCAAATTGGTAACACTAAGTCAGTTTTAATTTTTAAAGTAACTTTTATTAATGGTTTATAATATAATCCTCTTAGAAACTCACATTTTTGTGATGATGCTTTTCGTGTAAAATTTGAGAAACATATATGAAATTTTTCTAATTCTAAAAATGATTAAGTATATACTACTTTAGAAAATGAGAATGTTTATATTGATAATATTGATTCATACATTTTATAAAATTTTCTTGGTTAAGATCCCTTCATAAAGAATTGTTGATTTGGAATATGAGGCTAGGCCGCTATAACATTCACTCATGTAAAACACATACTAGAAAATTATTAGTTAGGGATCTGACAAAATTTTAATTTCCAAATGACAAAGTCTATAACCCATATAAAAAATGTAAATAAAATAATATTTATTTTTAATTAAAGAATGATGTTTCAAATTCTCATCTAATTAAGTTGATTCATATGAACTTTTTTAGACCATATAGAGTTTCTAGTTTTAATTGGAATAAGTATGTCTATGTATATGTAGTTAACTTTTCTAGATATACTTGGGTATTACTTTTATCTCACTATGTTGAATCTTTTTCTTATTTTTCTAGGTATAATATTTTTTAGAAAACCAAAGTAGACATAGAATTAAGACATCAAGAATTGACCATGACTATGAGTTATAAAATTAAGACGTTGAATCATTTTACTCATAAAATGAATATAGTCATAATGCCTATGCTTCTTGGAATCCTAAATAGAATGGAGTTATAGAAATAAAAAATAGAACACATCAAGATATAGTACATACAATCCTTAATTAATATGACTTACCTATCTACTTTTTGGTAGATGCTATAAATAAAACAAGTTATATTATCAATATACTTTTAATTATACTTATCACGAAGAAATCCCCTTATGAACATATAAATAGAAGAAATACTATGTTTAATTACCTTAGAGTTTTTTGTTTCAAATCCTCTATTCCGAATACTAAGGATAATATTTACATGTTTTCCTCTAAAAGTGATAAAGGAATTTTCCGAGGTAATTTAACATCTATTAAATCCAATAGAGTTATTAAAAAAATAACCAAGGCTATAGAAGAATATATCCTGGTAAAATTTTGATGAGACAAATCCACATGAACCTAAAACTCCATTAAAAACCTTAAAGATTATTTATCCAATTTTAAAATCAATTCTAAACCTTCGAATTATACTATTAAACATTAAACAATGACATCCAGTTCTGAAGAACATCAATTGGCTGAACATGAACCTATAGAGGACCATGAAGTTACCAACCCTTATATTTCTAGAGATTTTTGGAATTTTAAATATAACTCTTTCAATGATATTTTTTGAGACTTAGATAGAGGTCCACAAACCATAGCTTCTCTATGAAACCAAGATGAAAATCAGTAATTCTTTTCACCTCATGAACCTAAGAACATCAATGATGCAATTAATGTTAAATTATGAGTAATTAATTTTAAAGAATATATTAATAATATTAAAATAAATAATGTTTGGGAACGTGTTGACAGACCCATAGACACCATTAACATAGGAACTAAATAGTTTTTTAGAAACAAGGTGGGTGAATCTGTCACAATTATATAGAATACAACTAGACAAGTTGATCAAGGGTATAGTCAATTATAGGGTATAGACTATGAAGAGACATGTGAACTTTCAGTTAGACATAAAACCATTAAAATACTGGTTGTGTTTAAAATACATCTTGATCTAAACATATATCAAATGGATGAGAAAAGTTCATTCTTAAAGGGGTATATAGTTGAGGGTGTTTTTTAGAACAACTACCTGGATTTAAAAATCACCATTTTCGAAATCATGTTTTCATGTTAAAAAAATATTTATATAGTTTGAAACAACTTCTAGAGCTTGGTATAATAGAATTAGATAAATTCTTTATTTTCAAATGATTTTAGAAATTTATAGCTGATCATGCCCTATATATAAAAATAATTTCAAAATATTTTTTAGTAGTTAAAATTTATCTTTTTGGATCATCTAAAAATTATTTATGTACTGAATTTTCATAAATGATTCCAATGGAATTTGAAATGAGTTTAATGGGTGAACTAAAAATATTTCTTGGTTTTCAAAATTTTCAAAATAAAGTGGGAATTATCCTAAATTGATGTAAATATACTAAATACATTTTAAGGTTTTAATTTGGATAGCTTTATGAGTAGTGATACTCCATTCAGTACCACCAATAAATTTGACCATGATGAAGCTGAAAATCAGTGGAACAATCCAATTAAATAGGTATGATTGGATGTATTCTCTACTTAACTTCTAGTTGACCTAATATTGTGTTTATTGTGTGTATGTGTGATTTCCTTGAAGAAAACCAAATAGAGTCACACATAATTTCAAAAAAAATGGATTTGGAAAAAAAAAAAATATACAACCAATTTAGGACTGGTCTACCATAGAGGAAAATCATTTGATCTTGATACTTCTTCAGATGTTGATCTCATTTGTTTCATGTTAGATAGAAAACAAACCTCCAGAACATTTCATATATTTTGAAAGTCTCTAGTTTCTTACTGTGTTATGAAATAAAAGTATGTTGCACTCTCTACTGATGAATTGGAATACCTAGAAGCGAGTAGTTCTTATACAAAATTGTTTATGGATAAAACAAGAACTACTAGACTACAGATATAAATTCCATCATGTCCCTATACATTATAACAAAAAAATTCTATAAACCATTATAAGAACCCTCAATAACACTCTATAATAAAAAATATTTATGTAAGACATCAATTTTTGAGATACCATTTTAAAAAGGGTGAGATAACTCTGGAATACTTTGGTAAACAACACCAGCTTGCTAATATTTTCACTAATAATTTAAATTATGAGAGAATGAACTATATAAAGCATGAATTAGGTATGATTAATTTTTATTAAGCTTAATTTTTTAGGAATCAATTTTGGAGTTTACTCACCTTTTGATTCTACCCACCTTTTCAGTTTACCGACCATCAGAGTTTACCTGCTATTGTAATTTACCCACCGTTGATGTTTTCCCACCATTGAGTTACACATCATCTTGTTTTAGATACTATTAGAGTTTACTCACCATCGAGTTTATCCATTGTTGGTTTTACAAACCATTGAGTTTAATAATCGTTGGTTTTACTCACCATTTTTTACACCCCATTGGAGTAACCCATCATTGGTGTAAACATAGTTCTTTTTCCAATTTTTCATTTTTAGTTATTAATCCATAATTTCTAAATTAATTATAAAATTTATTTATTTAAATTTTAGTTTGATTCAATTACTATTTTGATTTTTTATTTTCGAATCCATAAACTCCCTAATGATATAAACTAGATTTTTTTCTAATTTCAATGCCTTCAATCCCACATGCGTTTCTCTGAATCTTCACTGCAACATTTTCTCTCCCAACTATTAGACTTATTTTCCTTTTCCAGAACCTTTCGAGTAGGTCAACATGGATAGAGTGAAGATAGAATTATTTTTTTCTCTGGATGATATTTGTCCTTCGAAGATGCAGAAACAAGGATCCATTTCTTCTATTTCTGTTGATTATGTAAACCCAGATCAACTGACGAGAGTTTTGGTGCCCGAAAAATAAGTACACAATGAATGGTTATTTTTGAGTAAGTCAATAATGATAAGATATTTGAATGAACAGGAATGGGTGTAGTGGTTTTCAAATAACTGGAGACTTTCTATCCATGGTTAGTACACCAATTCTACCAGTCTTTCATGGTCGGTTTCATGGAGGATGAGAACCAGATAAAAACTAGTGTAAATAGTCACAAAAGCATATTTTCGTCAAGGTAGTAGGCTAGTTTTTTTAGAGTTACTCATGAATTATTTGAAAATAAAATCTATGAACTATTATAGATTATGGTGATAGATTTATTTACCTGGATTCTTTGGCCAAATTAACCATAGATGTGATAGTGATAAGACCTATTTCTATATATATTGATATAGAATGTCAGTTTATTTTTATGTTTATCCTCCATATGTTATTTCCAAGGAAAGGTTATTTCACTACCATACAATTGTATGATGTATATAATATGGGTCTTATGAAGAGATGTGATATGATTAATCAGCGTAGATATCTGATGTTACACAAGATGGATATGTGCAAACCATCCCTTGGATCCAATTCTATAATCTACCACAAGTTGATTTCATAAATTCAAGAATTTAATTGTTTTTAATCAATATGAATAATCGTTTATAAATTGTGGTCGGTTTTACATCACTAGGTTGATTTTCCCAAGGATTAGAAATGGTTAGGACCCCTATAAGAAGCATTTTGTGAATGATAGTGAAAGAAATTCTGAAGCATTTGATCCAAATGATCATCCAAGTAGACCAAAGAACCTTGTAGATCCTGATTTGTGACTATATGAAGTAGAGGATTAATGAGATGAGGATGAATGGGATGTTTCCTATGGGGATGATGAATAATAATATTCAATATAGGGAGGTAGTGACAATAATTTTCCACAAGGATCTTCAAATATTACTTATGGTGCTCCAAGTCCAACACGGTCTCTCGTTGTTAGAGAATATCTCTTGAATGAAGGAAGTGATAAATAAAAAAACAATAGTTTCAGTTGAATATATATTCAAAAGAAATTCTAGGTCCTCCAAAAAATGTAAATGATGAGAATAGTGGTGATGAGGATGAAGAAGAAGATGAAGGAGGAGAATATCATAAAATTGAAATGAAGATAGAGATGGAGATGAAGTTCAAAAAAAAATAGGATCTCACCATGTTGGTCAAACTGTCCATGTTATTGATGAGTGTTTTTAAATATCATAGGATCCACTTTTTTCTCCAGGACTATTAGGTGTTTCTTGATAGGAATAAATACCAAGCCTAGTAGAATATTTTAATAGAATAACAAGAGTTGGGAAAGAAAAATCAATTGGGTGGGAGGGATCCACAAGTTTTGAAAGTCTTCATGTTGATCCTACTCTTGGTAATCTTTTTGTATCTATAGATTATGTATATATTGTTCTTGAGAATACTATTTTACAAAATTCAGTTAGCGAGAAGATGGAGTTTCAGTATACTACTGCTGAGAAGAAAGTGGTCGAACAAATATCTATTGAGAATTTGGATGTTGCACCTACCAATGTTGATTCTACAGATTTTGAATTTATAGTTGTTAAGATATATGGTATGTATTTTGTTAGATTTATGGACCCATTTCTTAAGTAATGTGATAGGTTCTTAAGGTATTCTAGTCGTTGTCTGCACTACTCATACTCAAATAATGAGGCGCCTATTTTTTTAGTTGTTTTGGATCCTAAGGGATCTTTGGTAGATGAGATTTATGTTGTTGGATAATAGCACGGGTTTTTTTTCAGATGACCTTGCACCTTCCATTGAATGAGTTTTTTCACATTACGTTGCATCTATTCTAATGGATGTGTCAGTACAGGTGATTTGGAATCATTCTAATAAAATATTCTTTCTGGTTTTTGTATTCTATTGAGAAATCAGGAACCTCACGGCACTATGTAAAGTGAAAAGGATGCATGGTAATTTTAATGATTTGGTGATAAATCTTATTTAACCAAAAAAGACGCATCACATGTAGGAATTGGTGATTGAAAAAAATACTTTCCAATGAGTTCGATTCTATTAAATATGTGTTGGAGGGAGTAAAAACTTTCTTTTCTTCTATAATGGATGCCCTTCTTTAGAGGATATAGAGTATGAAATCAACACAATATTCTTCTATAGATCCAACTTTCTATATTGATGTTGATTTGATCAAATCAATTATTAGAGAAGAGATTTGTGTTGTTGTTGCTTTAGTTTTTGTACCTCATTTTCCTTAATAAAGTTTCAGAACAACCAGTCATAATAGTAATCATATTCATATGATGCTTGTATAGTATATGAACGATATGAAAGATAGCAGAGAAACAATAAAGAAATATATAAATTATTTTCTTTCAAGGATATACACTAAGCATGACTGGAATTATCATTCCATGTTTTTGAAAGAGATATTAATGATTCCCCTAGTCAGTCAAGTCATTAATAAGTAAGTGAGTTAGTTGAAGGTGATTAATCAAGTGATTAAGATTTTTGTAGAGGATAAAAAGGATTTATTCAGTGTTTTTGGGAGGGGATGAAATATCCTTATGGATTTCAAAAATCCTATGAAACATTTTTTTCATGTTTTCTGGAACTGATGTGGTGGCTCTGGATGTCATTTCTCTTATATCCCATCTGACAGCTACATCTTTTAAACCAGAGTTCTTTAGTCTCGGTTTAACAAGAGATCCAAATAATAACTTTTCCACTTAATTATATCATTTTAACCTCTCTCCCAAAGAACCAGATCATCATCTCCGACAAATATTTATTAAAGAGTATCCCTCTCCTACTAATGTTCTTTAATCTATTTATAGAGTTTCCTCAGGTTCTATTGCCAATCCTTCTACATCAGACAAAGGCAAATTCAAATCTTGTATGACTCCTTCCACGAATCCAGTAATGTGTTGATGCTAGTCTATTTTTCCATGATGGGGATCTTTTTTCATGATTTTTGTTGTATTGTTTTAGGTAATTCACTTGATTTTCAATGGAATGTCTCTTATTATTGTTATTATGTTTCTATGAATTTTAAATTTTATTCTCACTTTTTAATAATCTCAAAAGGGGGATAATGGATCTATGGAATTTTTTTAATTTCTATTTTTGTAATATTACTTTGTATCATTATTTTTCAGAATCTTTGATACTATATGTATGTACTTTTACCTATCTCTGATACTATTTCCTTCATTCTATCTTCGATACAATTTCTATTTCAATCTGTAGTTATTTTCACTCATTTGTTAATTCTATTTGTGTATTATAAAATTCCAAGAATTGTGATTATAAAAATGATGTAAATTTTTGGAAACCTGTTTTTAATGATCATAAAATCACTTTTCTTATGGAATTATTTATTTTTATGTGTTATGAAAACATTTTATAATATAAGGTAGATTTGTGATAAATTTAGATAAGTGATAAAAACACTCACCACCAAGCACCACTCATAGTTTAAGATTAGTAACTTCTAAGTATGACACATCGTCCGAATAATTTCTTTTTCTAAGAATCAATGATACAAACCATCAGAGATGATAAATGGAAATTTGAAAATGTATGGAAAACACCCATCGTTAGAGAATAATAACCACTATAATGAAAAATTGGGTGACAATCGAAAAGAAATACCACCAGGACCAAGTCATTGTTGATGAAGATCTTCCATAAAAATGGTAATTTTACAATGATTTGAGATGATCCACCAATTAAGAGACTGAACATCATCCTAACTCACTGCCATCCCGACGAATCACTTTGTTGACTCCCCGTACGCCTAACTCACTTCCAGTGTTGTATCATTATTCAAAGGAGTCACCATCACTAATTTTCTAATTTTTAATTAAATATTTATAATGGTTATATTATCACTTTTAATTACAAGAGTAATTATAATGATTGTTGTTTATTTATATTAGTGATACGCTAATTTATGTGAGAGTCAACCAGTACAAGGAGCAGAGGATGCCAATGATTCTTCCTACATAATGCTGTTAAAATAAGTAGCAGAACCCCTCATTAAAAACGATGCATAATTCTACGATAATAATGATAGTGATATACATATACATGAGTAGTGAGATGAATCCATATTGAAATAATATAAAGATATTCACCTGTTGAGAACATACTCAATGTAACTTATCTATACTCAATTGTGGATGATTGAAGTTTATCTAAAATTGTGTTCCTTCCCACAGTCAGAGAAAAAGGAGTTCACGACACACTATTTTACTGAGATTTTTAGAGATATTGCTCAAGAATTATTTCAAGATATGTTAATGTAGTCACAAGATAAAAATTGAATTATAGATAGAATCAAAATCATTCTATGTATTCTTATTTTTTTATTTCTATTTATTATCTTTTACATTATGTGAAGTGTGCAGTTATCTATATATTTCAGATTTATAGTAATACTTTGACATAACTGGAATATACTAGATATCTTCTCAAACTATCATTACACATGTTTTCCCACTTTCTGTGGAAGAGGTATTTGTATGGAATTTGTTAGTTTCATTCCCATGGGTAGTGTAGATGGGGTATTGTGTGGCCTGGACAACATTGTTTTTTATTACCTGAGCCAGGTTGTGGATAAAATATTATTTTATATAATCTGATTGGTAGAGTGTGATTTTCTAGTGGAGAGGATTCATTCTCAACTTGATACTAAACCAATTATATTTATTCTACTATTCGTTTCATTTTGTTTTATTTACTTATTTTATTTTAAACTAAATCTATTATAATCTCTAAAAACCACTACTTTGATAGTTATCCTTAATTAGTATTTATATAATTTTTGATAAAATAATTTAATTTTAAATTTTAAATTATTTTCTAATAATTGGTTTAACTAAGACATAATCAATATTTTAGAAGTAATTTAAAAGATCAAAATCTTATATCGTTCTTCTATGTTTTTTAACTCAGATGTTTTAATTATTTGTGGGATTTTATATAGACTTATTCTAGAAATAATTATATATTGGGTACTCAGTTCACCCCCCTTGTGATACTCCCTATGACCAACAATAGGTGAATCTCTCATGGTTTTTACATGGTTATTCTATCTTTGTAACCAAACCATGTAAGGTGTGGGCTTTCAGATAGTAGGGAAACACGGTTGGAACACAATTTGGCCTACTGTGTAGCCAAACTATTCTCCCAGTTAATAATGGAGTAAAATTTTCATTTTCTATACCTATAAATTACATTCAATTTCATTTTTCTCACCTTAGTTTTCACACAACATCCATTTTTTGCTCTCTCTCTTTTCCTTCATGCTTGAGTGGATATCCATCACCAGACCTTCAGTTCCTTCACTGTTGGTCACATTGGAACAACCTTGGTAAGGAAATCAGTCAGTTACATTTCATTTTCACTGTTAACCTCCATCCTAATCTCCCTTTCATATTTAATAAGAAATATCATATTTGAGGGGTTTTTCTAGTTTTTCATTATCTCTCATTCTATCCAAAATCAGAGGTTAATATCACATGAGGATTCTTCCATGGGGAATACATATGTGGTCTATATTCCTTTCCATAACTGTAGTATTACTTATAATATTTTATAGTGTTCTACATGATGAAATTTATGAGCATTGACCCAAAATAATATTCATACAATTTTTTTCCCAAAACCTCACCAATAATTACTAAAAAAATCATTTTCCCCAATGGGGGATGGAAACCTCAGTCCAAACCACCCCTTAGGCATGTTTTGTCTAATGACCATGTTATCCTTACTTTAAAAATAACAAAAAAACACCCCTTAGGTTGTGTTTTGTTAGCCCTTTATAAAATACCTATATTTCAATGATTTCAACCATCCCCTAGGGTTTGTTTGGTTTTTTTCATAAGAGTGTATAGAATGAATTAAATTTTGAACTGATGTGAATACTTTACTTGGGATTCATGTCTGATTTGGTTATTATTTACTAAAATTAACCACACCATTGATGGTTTGGCTTGCCATGAGTGATCCTTAGATTCCATTATTGAATGTCTTGAGTAGACTCATAATATTCAACATGATTATTAGATGCGAATTCGAAGTGGTAAAACCAATATAGATATGATCAATGTATTACTATCATGAATTTAATGGATAGTATCAATGAATTTAACTAGAATCTAGAAAATTAGACAAATCAATATGATCTTGAAGATTTGTAATTATGTCATTCGATAAAGAATATCTTCGGTAGGCCTCATCGATTCCCACCATGAACTTCCATGAAATGGTAGTATATCATTCCATGGTTCAGTCAAAATCTATTATGAGTAGAATAAAAAGAGTTGATCTCTTATATCCCACTCAAAACTAATGAGTTAAACCTCACAAGTTGAACTGCGTGAGTTGGATCAACTATAGAAAGTCAATAATTCCATGTTTCCTCCATGGATTCAAAATGGGATCATTTTTTTGGGAATTATTAACCCTATTACATAGATACTTTATGGTTATTTATTATTAGATACCTTTTCTATATTCCTTAGGTCCCTTTGCAGACAGAAGGATACATTGTTATCAATATTCAACTTAGGAAAAGTAGGTTTGGTTAGCCGGGTATCCCATGAGAATCTTGGGATAGAGTTTGACATGATTTTTATTAATTTAATACATATAATTAATTATAACTTCACACTATTACACATTATAAACATATAATAAATTTTAATTATCTATCATTAGTGGTGTCCTGTTGAGTTTTACTCACACCCTATTCATGCTTTCACTTGGCAGCCATGAAAATTTCATGTATACAGAAAAGAACAAAGGAACATTCACTGCTATGGGTGAATGAATTATATCATAGGTCAATTCATAGAGAAGATTAATGAGTTAGTACTTAGGATTCTCATGTATAATATAGTTTTTTGGGTCTTTGTTTAGGTTTATATATCCACGTACTTTCTATATGACTGCTTCAATGACAAACCTTTTTTTATAGTTTTCACCATCATGACATCATTTGTATATATTAAATATTTAATACTATGTCTACTTTATAGTTTATATGATTGTTATGTGTTGTACTTATTTTGTTGATGTGATTGAATTTGATATTGATTGCATCCTCTCTACACCATAACACCATAAATAATCACTACTTTTTGACAGATTCTGGAATATATGGAGGCCTTCCTGAGTCCTTATTTCCTTCTATATTGGTCACATATCTATGAACTCAACTAGGGATGTCAATAAGTGGTATCAAGTCCCATATTTTCTCCCAATATTATTATTTTGTATTGATAGAAAATATAATGTAAATGTATATAACGATGTAATGATATTATGACTGGGAGTTAATAACCCATGTGTGGAGGAAAAGAAAATTTTCCATGGAAGGGAACTGTTGTTATGGAATTTCCAACTTATAGTGGTACTATTTTCATCATTTATTAAAACACCGATTGTGTGATGTTATTTTTTATGAAATTTTCACCATTTTTCAAAAATTTCATGGAATAATTATCCCATGATTCATTATAGTTATATAGGGATATAATTTTGATACATATTCCTTTTCAGGTATATAGAATTGAAGAAGGAATGATATAGGAAATGTATAGAGAAACATGGACATGCCGATTCATGTACAGACTTTGGGCCATCGAAATGATTAGGCCTTTTTTCTATCCAATGCTAGGCCAATGAGCCTTTAATATGTGAATAAATAGGGACATATGGGTTGGTTATCCTTTTGGGGGGAAATGAATTGCCCTTCCAGGCTGTGTGTGTGGTTTTTTTATGTTTCTGTGTGGTTGAATATTATTAGACCTTTGAGAACCTAATATATTTATAAATATTTATATATACTCTATATGCATTGGTTTTTATTCTTGTGAAATTATAAAATGTTTTGGAAGAAAAACTAGTTACATAAATTGTCTTCATCAACCAAAACTGTGTTTTCCCATATGAATTGATGATGAAATTCTATTTAAGTAATTTTAATATAATCAAAATAAAAAACATTGGTCATGTAAGATAATAATTAGAATATATTATAGTCAAATAGAGTTCCTATTACAAATTTCAGAGTGTTACCCTTATAACATGGGATTGGAAATCCATTAAATTGAACTATTTATTTATGTTCTAGTGAAATTATAATTCCAGAAGTTAAAAAAATATTTTTATATTTAAATGGTGTGATAATTAAAACTTAAAGAGTTTTTTCTCTAGAAATTTGGAATGGAAACCCCTATAACCAATCCATTACTTGTGGAATTACTAAATTATAAATGAGAAAGCTAAATAAATGGTTGTAGTTAAATGGGATTAAATTGAAACATTTTTTATAATTTCTAATATAAAATTGTATTGGAAAACTATATAACTGAACCATTATTACAAAGATATTAAAAATTCCACGTAACAATAACATAGTAATGGATAGTTTTTGTTACTGTAATCACTTAGTTAAAAATAAATTTATGAGTTTTAGGATATCACCCATAGAATGGAATTAATCCTACAATTTCTCTTCCTATCTACTAATATTTTACTTACGTCTCATGTTATAAGGAATTTTCATAGAATTTTAGTGACACACCTACGTTATGGCCTTAGGATGATCACCTGGAAGGGGATGATGACCATGTTATGGAGGTACTCAGTCCTAAGCCACATATTGTGCCACCTGCAGCAGCACCTATGGTACAAACTATGAGGCATAGAATATGATCAAAAGCTCATATTAGAGATTATTTATTTTTCCTATCATATACTATGGAGGGATATAAATGGAATAGGTTAACCAAGTTTGAGTTGATTAGGGAGTTCCAATAACACCACCCACCTATGTTTTTAGCTGAATGGGGTCATTAGGTATTGGATTCCTATATATAGGTAATGTATACCATCATTGATAATATAGAGATTCATTTATATGTGTGGATGAATCTTGTAGATTAAAATATTTATAGATCTACCAAGAAATTTTGGGATGTTATTACTTGGGTAGATCAGCATCAGTGCATGGTCTAGAAAGTCTTCCCCACTACCTTCTTTGATTTCTTTTCTCAAAGACTCTAAGGGATGTATGAGTTTGGGAATTCATTTAAATGGAATAGGGAACCTTTATTTTCATGGAATATTTATCTCTTTTTATTAATCTCAAATAGGTTTCAACCACAAAAATGGGATATGAACTATTCATGGAAAGGATTTTTGAGGATGAACTCAGGTATATCATTTGATATTAGGTGAATGTATTCTGATTAAATATTATCTCTATGATAATGGATCAGTCCTTTATCTCTAAAAATAATACAATTGAAGGTATAGGTATATGGAAGGGTGTTTTAGTAGTTGGGATATGAAGTGGACCATCTAGTAGAAATATGAATCACCATGAGACTTTTCTCATGGGAGGTGGTTGCTAGAGTGTATGCACAAGAAGTTATTTTATATGTAATCATTGATAATGGTTGGGTCACATGAAGCCTTAGTGCGATCTGGAACTATTAAAATGACTATATAATGGAAAAATTGGCTATCTCTAGATATTATATAGGACCATTCCACTTTTGACTTTTGATAGGGTATCTTCACCAGTTTCGTGTTCTGGAGTGGGATTCATGGCCATTATTTTAAATGAATCTAGGATAATACAAGCCATTCATGCCAACGAGGTGTTTGAGGTCGATGGATGGAGGGTCAGGGTGTGAAACACTTATCATAGTAGAGCTGATCATGGAGGTGAGGTTTTATATTAGATCCATGAATCTAGACAGTTACATACAGTGTATCCTATACTAAACTAGAAGGGTTTCATACCATCTATAGTAAGAGGTATAATATTAGTGGACTTGATTAATGTTTTTTCATCATTTATAATGTGTGCATAAAACTATTTTTAATTTTTTTTATTTTTGGGAATCCTTGGTTTTGAAATATAACATTTTCATGGTGTGGTGAACCTTGATGAAAATCTCAGAGACCAATTATAGTGTATTAATTAAATCAAGGATTATACCCTTCAGATAGGTGACTATCATTTTCAATTGATTTTCTTCATCAATGATATGAAATGATTTTACATAATTATTTGTATTAAATATTTATTTTAACTTCAATCCCATATATACTATTATCATTGATGGGTGTCATTCTCATCACAAAAGGGAGGTTTTAGGCTTATAGGGGAGGATGTGATGTCTGGGAAGTTCATGTTTAACTTGAGCATCATGTTCTGTGGGGAGTCTTAGAATACATTTCTATCCTCCTACAATATGATCATGGATTATGGTAGGTTACACTTCCTCCGATTGTGAATGGTCACATAGATGTATTTACATATGATTTATTTGGGCTAACTCCGGAGAGATATGTTGATTTTACTATTGAGAATATTATATGAGAAGAACTGTTATTGATTCATCTATATAGGATAGAAAATATTAAGATGAAGGAACTAAAGATGAAGTTAGAGTTACTAGAAAACTAGGTGTTTATTTGACCCAATATATATTTTTGGTTTTTACCTAATAATGTTTTCCAAGAAGGCATGTGGTACTTTATGATTATATGTGGATTATAGGTGGTTGATTCATATTAACATTTGAAATACCTACCCACTTACTCATATATATGATCTCTTTCACTAGATCCATGTATATTGGTTCTTAATAAATTTTTATTTGAGATTAGCCAATAATCATGCGTGATTTAGACCCTCATACAAACCATATACAACATTCCAAAGCTGATATGCCTTAAGATATTATTTGGTAATTCCATTCATATTGATGAATGCACATGTTATCTTTATGGCCATAATGAATAGGGTCTTTCAACCATCTCCAGATGCCTTCATTGTCATTTTTCTTAATGATATCATGGTGTCCCCAAGATCATAATAGGAACACATGTAGCTTTTAATGTTCATATTTAATACTCCATGGAAACGTAAGATTTATATTGAAAATAAAAATTTAACTTTTGAATCAATAATGTTCACTTTCAAGGTCACATCTTGTCCAAATAAATGATATTAGTGGATCTATAAAATGTAAAAACATTTTTGTCGTGGGAGAAGCACAAGAATATTTTTTTTATTCTCATATCATATTGGAATTATGCTATTAGTATCAGTGATTCATTCCACAATTTTCACCCTAAAGCAACACTAAACAGATTCAAAAAGAAAGGGGTAAGGTTTATTTGGTTAGAGTCTTGTGAGAGGGATTTCTAAGAGTATAAATTGAAGTGGACATCAATTATGATCCTAATTTTTTCTAACTAGGAAAACAGTGAAAGGTTTATTGTGATGTATCATATGCTGGGATGGTAGATATTTTATTGTAATGGGAATGAGTCAAAGAAAATGGGTCTTTCTGGTTGAAGACTCATAGGTGAAATTATCCAATGAATGTGCATAATTTAGTAGTAGTTGTTCACTCTCTATATTGTGGGAGACATTACCTACTGTGGGAGTGGTTTTGGTGTATATATGGACCATAAATACCTAAAATATATATTTTTTCATTGGGACGTAACCCCATAGAATTGGAAGTGGGATGAATATCATTAGTCCATAATCTTCACGATCGTATATATTCCACGAGAAAGAAATTATGTTATTGATTCCATGAGCTAAAAGAATCAGGCTCAAGTTGTTCATGAGACTAATAATGATTAGAATATGATTGATCTATTTTCTAAAATGAATCTTCAAGTTCAGGAGTGTCAAATGAAACTTATCTTCTAGGATTTATTAATGTTTTCAACACTTCATAATCATATAATGTGCACATCGATTTCTTATCCCTAAGGATTGGTCTTGAGAGATCCTCCACCAGGTTTGGTTCTTAATGATGATAATATTTTTCATATACATTAGTGTGTAGGGGTCTCTATAGACTTGTGAGAAGATCTAATGTAACAATATCATCCCTCTTAAATGGGTAGTGTATCCCATACTCACAAATTTTTATTGAAATTTGTGCTGCTGGTACTGTTGTATTGGGATGAAAAAGGAAATTGTGGTATTTTTCACTTACCAATAAGTAGTTAAAAGAAAAAAAAATAGTGGCCTATTATTCTATTATACCCATTACCCATACTAGAATGGAAATGGAATTATGTGTTCATGGAATTTTTGATGGCACAAACGAGGTTACCCTTTGGAAGTAACATGGTATATGTGATTGTGGATAGGCTGAAGAATGTCTTCTGTTTCATGCCTATCTATGTTACCTTCACTGGATAAGATTAGGATCCTCTAAGTATAATATTTCAAACACATTAATGGGATTCTAGGTAAATTATATTATATAGGTATACTTAGTTTATATCATAGTTTTATATGGGGTTTCATATCTCCCGTGGTTCATATGTACTTTTGAGTAAATTATACTATCGCTAGATTGATGGCCAGTCTGACAAGATTATATAGGTATTGGATGACATATTCAATGAATGTGTCCTGGATTTCAAATTATATTTAGAGAAAAATTTTCCTCTTGATGATTTTTCCTATAATAAATGATTCCATGTGACTATTCATTAGACTCCTTACAGTGATCGATACATTAGGTAATTCAATTCATCACTGTATTGGATAGAGGATGAGGAGGCATTGTGACTAGGACCAAGTCTCATCCAAGAGACATAGGAGTTGTTACAAATATTCATGAAATATATGGAAATGAATTGTTCAAGTTAAAATTCATTTTTTGGATCAACATCAATTAACTCTAGAATTTGAGGCGTGGGATCGTGTATTCATATGTATTTAACCAAATTTAGGTTATCAATGGAATAGAATGCCGTAAAATCAAGAACCCAAATTCATATATACTTTATAGATATTGGAGAGGATCATGTCAGTAGTATATGGGATAGATTATCTATATAGGTAAATTGATATCCATGATGTATTCCATATATCTCATCCCCATTATTATTATCTCGGCCCATCTCATTTATTTTATCTTATAGATGTTGAAACAGGGGTTGATGATTCTTTTGAGGGGAATCTAATTCTTATTATTTACCATAGTACAATAACACTCCATTTTGAATAGTTAATATGCTTCATGTGTTATAGAAATGTGGATGCATTCAATAGGATACATTGGAACGAAATACCAATATACATGATATGTGGAATGAAATTTCAATACATTCATCTCAACAAACATCATAAGTAAATATTAAGGATGAGTTGACTTTTAGAGGGGATGTTATAAGATCCAGTTTCTTCATTGAGTTATGATACCACATTAGTTTTGCTTAAAACCATTGGTTTTGGTGTTTTAGAATTTTCATCTGGGGTTTGGGAGTCCACAAGAGCATTCAAGCCCAATGTTTTGGAATTTTGGAGAATATGGTCCGGAATCACTATTAGCACATGATTTTTTCTAACCATAAACCTTTACCATATGTTTTAAATAAGGGAGATTAGTTTTTTAGAAACTATGGAAAGTGGGATAGAAATCATGCATAGTATACAATTTAGTAGAGGTTTACCTCACAAGGATTTCACGTGGTTTTTCTTGGTATGTGATTAAACTATATAAGATGTGGGATTATATATAGTATGGATATATGATTCACTAGAGCAAAAACACTTTTTAACGTTTTTTTACTTTGGTTTTTATTCGATGTCTATAAAGGCGATGTAAAAAATAGTCTTTTCAGCATCGGTTTTATAAATAAAGAATCCAAAAATCTTTTTCTTTGTGGCTTTCGGTGTCATTTTATTAAATTAACTGACACAGATAACAAATTTTCAGCGTTAGTTTTACATAAAACTGACCCTGATAACCAATTTTCTGCATCAGTTTTACCTCAAAGCAATGCCGAAAATCAAACTGGCTTGGGTTTTCGGCATCAGTTTTTTATAAAAATGATGCCCAAAACTGGTTCACATTATCAAATTTATAGAAACCGACATCGTAAAGAAATTTTTCTTTAAATTGACATCGGTTTTTTAAATAACTGACGCTGAAAATCAAACTGGATCAGGGTTTCAGCGTCGGATTTATAAAAAACGGACGCCAAAAACAAATTTTGTTTAAAATCAGTGTCGGTTTTTTAAATAACCGATGTCGTAAGTTAAATTCTTTTTTATAGGAAAATAAGGAATACTTGAATTTCAATTAAATCAAAACCCCTTTAAAAAAATATACACAATAATCAAAAAGTACTTATCTTTCAATAAAAATATAAAATTTACATACTTTTATCTAGTTAATCGAGAAATTATGTACACATTTGTTTTATAAAGTAAAAAATGCATGAGTCACTGATAATATTTACAAGGATTCTAGTTAAATATCAATTCATCAAGAAATCTTATAAAAAATTAGATAAATACATTGCAGAGGCACTTGAGAGAACTTAATGAATTATAGTGTCGAATGTTGTAAGAATATTCCATTGTAGGAAATGTGGCATCTATTGTTAAAGTAGAATGGGATGGTTTGATGGTAAATTGTACTAAAATGGATGATTAGATAATGTAGGCTGATAATGAGTTCATGTCAGCTTGGATAGTACATAGCCTATCAGTATAAGGTTGATTGATTATTTATTCTTTCAAATACCAAGCATAACCAAAAAAACCTACACTAAAAGTAACCAAATTGTTTTAGAAAATTCATAATATTACACTTTCAAAATAAAGTAGAATTAAAATATACATACCTGAAATTTATGGAATGCTTATTTTTGCTTATTGTTGAAGCATTCATTTGATTATTAGCAGGTTCAAACACCTAATATATCAAAAGAGTTAGTTTTTGAACCCATTTGAAATATTATTATTAATATTATAATATAGATACCTTAAATACTAATCAGACATAAAAATAGTTCCCAAAAGTAGATTGAATATGGGTTATATCATATTTTCAATAAGACTATGAATCACTGACTGCCTAAAAAAATAGCAAATGATATGAGATAAAAAATAGTATAATATGTAAGAGAAGATAAAAAAAATTAATACAACAAACCTTGTCAAAGTCATTAGTTTGACCAGTTGTGATTATCTCATAAATATATCGTAGAATATAATAACTACATTCGAAATTTCCTTGTTGACAATGACACTACAGTTATAAAACATTAATCTATTAATAAAAATTAATATATAACCAATAATAAGAACAAATTATAGTATAAAAACTAATTATATGTACTTCCACATATTTGATTTTATTTGGTGTCTTTATCGACTTGTATTCCTTGTTAAATATTTTCTATAAACTACATTTTCATATATATGAACTAATAATACATATCTAAACAATGATAATTAAACATAATGAGCTTATAAAAAACAAAAAAGCTTTCCTTTTTCATAAGGTGGAAAGTCTTTTATGAACATTCCAGAATAAATAGAAAAACCAAGATACAATGCATTCACTTGGGCACAATACGCCTAATATCCAATTCCCCCTACAATACAAAATGTTCACAATGAATGACATTATAATGATAATTAGTTCATAATTACGTTTCAATTCATACTTATCAAGAAATGGTAGAAACTATCACCGAATCTTCGTATGGGATAATCTATCACACATATATGCAACTCTATCCGGATTATTCACTTATTTGTCTTCTATGGAAATGAATTCTGGATCTATTAAACTATAAATGTATGTAGTTTCATTTTGTAAAAGAAGTGTGTGTATATACCGAATGAAAAACAAAATATAGTTAGTCAATTTTAAACCATCATTTATTAAAGAAATGCAAATTCAAATGTCAAATTGGTTACATGGTAAAAAACTGCACCATAATTAGGCTGAGCTCTATAAAATTTACTAGATGCATGATAACATCTTTGAGTAATCTCAAGGTATATTTTCTTCTATATATATATGTCATCATCTGAAACTCATTGTTAAAATTTAATGAAGAATATGCTGGAGATAATCTTTTTATTCCATAAGAAATATCTTAAGTATCAATAGTAGATTGTCCCTAAACATTTTCATTCATTTGTATAGATTCTTTTTCTTTCATGGTTATCTAATATAAGTTAAATGTCAGAAAAAATTATAATTAAATTTCAATCATTCATAATTAATATTAAAAAAACACATACCTCGTATGAAATATAACGAAGCAAACAAGTTATCCAAAGTAAAAAATGACCATCCCAGTACCCAAATATGGTGATCTCTACGGTTGTAAATGGTAGTGGAGCATTAGGATCTATAATATCGAGTACTGATACTCTAACCAGACCCATCTTCATCAGCTAGTGGTGTACAGAATCCATTAAATAATGCATGAGGCCTAATGCAATAATATATATGTGAGGACCTCCAGTAAACAACTCACAATAAAAATTTTGGTCTGAGTGAGGTGGTATAGAATCAATGTAAGAAGATGGGGATGGGTAGTCTGGGTGAGTAGGCTGGGAATGCTGAACAATGAAAAAATTATATTAGTGTTTATAATTTATAAAATATAAATATTGATGACAAAGAAATAATATACCTGGGATGGCTCCTCATACGGGGTTGGTTATGGAGATGGGGAAAGGTAGTCTAGGTGAGCAGGCTGGGAAGGCTAAAAAATGAAAAATTTATATTAGTGGTTTTACTTTATAAAATCTAAAAATTGATAAAAAAAATATACCTGGGAAGGAAGCTCATACGAGGCGAGGTTGGCAGATGAGGAAGGGTAGTCCGAGTGAGTAGGCTGAGAAGGATGCCAAATTAAAAAGGTATATTAGTGTTTATAATTTATAAAATAGAAAACCTGATAAAAAATAAATAATATGCCTGGGAAGGCTGCTCATACGGGGTGGGGTAGGCAGATGCGGTAGGGTTGTCCGGGTGAGGAGACTGAGAAGGCTAGACAATGAAAAAGTAATATTAGTGTTTATAATTTATAATTTAGGAAAATTGATGATAAATAAATAATATACCTGGGAAGGTTACACAGACCGTGACTATCAATCTATGAGTTCTGACAATGCCTTATGCACTGCTACTTGAATTTGATCACCCATAGATTGTTTCATATCTTTTAGATCATCTTTTAAGGATTCCAATTCATGGTCTTTTGATTGCTTACTCTTACCCAAAATCTCTTGAATACTAATACCTTCTGGATATCCTCTAACATGGTCGGGGTGTTCTGCCTTTCCCAAAGTAGTGTCTTGGATGTCCATCCTACCCTTGGAGAAAAAAGAGCCATGTGTCTCCAACTCCTAAAGTTCATCCTGAAATGAATAATAAAAGAGTTATATTTGTGTTTGTAATTTATAAAATAAGAAAATTGATAAAAAAATAAAAAATATTTACATACAATTTTACCAGCTACTTACTTATCTTCCTCTATAGGATATTGTTCATTGTTTCTTCTTCTTTCTCATTTCAATTTTTCATGTCGAGTGGGAGGAGATTGGGGGAAAAACTGGACCTATTCTGGGCCACTACTAGATCGATCTCTTAATGCTTCAAATTTTTCATCAATCATTTTATACTCCAAATAAGAGTACCCTCCACGTGATAAAGTTTGATGGTATACATTTTGCAAATGGATCTCCAGATGAGATCTCCTGGGGGCCTGTTATATAAAAATAAGCTATTGAGTAATAAGAAAAATATATATTAAATTTTACAATATAAAATAATTATCATACATAAAATTTTTCTTCATTACGAATGTCATCAAATTGCTTCTATGTATCTTCATATATATACAGATACTTGAGGAATAGATTTTCAAACCTTCACTTTCCAAAAACATAATTTTTTCTGAGTTTTGTTTCGAAACCTCTCCATCAAAACGCCACTAATGAGAGATGTATTTTCTTAATTTCATGGGTTTCCTAAAAATTGAATGTCATCTATAATTGAAAATATTAAATACGTCATTTAATGTATATAATATTAACAAAATGAGATAAAATAAATCAATTAAGATATTTTACCGTCACGGCATCCCAAAGTTGTTACTTTGCCATGCTAGCCACTAACTTCCAATCAGGATATAAAATAGTAATCCTGAAATGGCTCTACATCACTATATAACTGACAAACTGAACTGCATTTGGGTCAATTTCATTATTATCATCATCAAAATGAATGAGTACTCTATCATCTTTAGTGCAAGTGATAGTTTTGGTAAACATGTAATACCACGTTTACTAACATGAGAACTTGATTTTTTTAGTAGTAATAATATAAGTCTATTCTGATGGGGACGCATCAGTAGTCCTTCAAAAAAAATTTGTAAATTAATTGTTTTATTTCATTAATTAATTATATTTCTAAATAATTAATAATATGTAAAAATAGATATACCTCGATAACTTCTCATTTCTATATATATTTGAGATTGTTACTAGAATGTGTAATGAAATTTTGTGTACCTGCATATCATTAGAAAACTGAATATTTAGAAATAAGGAAGACAAAAAATAAGTGTGAAAATAGTAATGAGTTTGTATGTTTCAAAGAAAGTAAAAAAATATGAATATTTACTTGAAAGATTAGGAGACTAATTTTGTGTTTTCCCACATGCCTTCATCCTAATCATTACGTACTGCAAGCACTGTGTCTGTCTTATACTCATTGTAATCATCTAAAAATTTCATAATATATGAATAAGGATTATTTAAATCACTAAAATCATCACCATCATCCTCATCACCCAAATGGTATGTTTTTAATTGCTAAAAAATCATCACTGACCATTTAATGGATCAATTACATAATATACTTCCTTTTCATGTGTTTCCATAATAAATAGTTCTTCCTTGTAATTAAATCTTTTCAAATTAGCCTGTTGAAACCCATATTCATCATGTGTCACACCCCAATTATTATGAACACAATTACACTTAAAAATGGTGACTTGAAATTTAATATAATCAATTTCACAAATGTCTTCTAGAACTCCAAAATATGGCATTGATATAGAAATTGGGTTTTTATCTTTGGAACTCGAAAAATCACTATTTAACCAAAAACCATTACCCCACTATTATGAACGGTACTCCTGTCATCAAGGTTTTTTGTGTAAAATGTGCAACAATTAATATCAAAACTAGACCATGTGATCATATTAAGAGATGGTTCCCCTGCTAACCACTTCAATGTTTCTGATGCAGACATATCTGAAGTGAATTTCATGTTAAACCATGAAAAAATGTCTTCTTATGCTCGATCATCATACAATTTTTGTTTCTTTTCTGATATTGTAACTTTAATTCTGCAATATGTGAGGATATATATGATTGTACCTCATTTTTGTTGTTTAGAATGTATAAATGTTCCTTCATCACTTCATCGCGTGGAATGAACTTTACCTTTAATCCTTGAACCTCTCTACCTTTACTATCAACTGTCACATGTCGAGATACTGGGAGACCAATATCCTCCACCTTATACAAATAATGAGTACAGAACTCAACACCTCTTCTGATAAATATTTTTGAACAATATAGGCCTTTGGTCGATAAGGATTTTTAATATATCCCTTCAAAATTTTAATATTTCTTTCAAAAGGATACATCCATCATAAATAAACAGGCCCACATATTCTTATCTCACACACCAAATGAATCAGCTGATGAACCATTATGTCAAAAAAATTGGGTGTGAAATAAATTTCTAGTTGACAAAGAATAAGAGTTGTTTCATTCTCCAACACATCTAAAAAATTTGGATAAATGACTTTGCTACAAATGGATTTGAAAAAATTACATATCCTGATGATAGTCCTTCTGACGGCTGTCGGCAATATACTACGCACTGCTACTCGTAGAATTTGTTTCATCGACACAAGAAAATCATGAGATTTAATACCTATTAATATACAATCATTCAATGACACCAAATTATTCACATTCAAAGAAAACCCACTGGGTAATTTAATACCATGAAGACACTGATAGAAATTCATCTTTTCAATCTTGCTTAATGTGTTCCAATCTAGAGGTAAATATGTTCTATTTCCTTTCTCATTGGGAGCTAAATTCAAACATATTTTCATTAATATCAAGTTCAATCTAGCAAGAAATCCATTTGTTTCCTTTCCATTTATGTATAACAGAGTTCCAATCAAACTATCACATATGTTTTTTTCAACATGCATAACATCGATGTTATGTTTTATCTCATAAAATTTCCAATACGATAGTTCGAAAAAAATAGACTGCTTATTCAAAATATTTCTTTGAAGACAAGAACATCTTTTCTTTCAATATTTTGAATCAATATATTTCACCCTACCAGAATATTCTTCAGCTCACAATGGTCAAGGGGGGAGGTTGTATTCTTGTAATCCGTTAAATACTATTTTCAATCTACGATAAGGATGATCAATTCACAAAAATATTTAATGTCCCATGTACATTGTCTTTATTCCATTTTGAAATTGATAATATGATGTTTGTTCTTCACAAATTGTACATTCTTCATATCCCTTGACACTATATCCAGATAAGTTTCTATATGAAGGAAATTTGTTTATAGTGAACATTTTGATAGCACGCAAAATACAATACTCTTTCTTGTATGCATCGAAAACATTAACACATGCCTCCCATATCTATTTCAAATCATAATTCAATGGTGAAAGATACACATCAATATCATTTCCTGGTTTTTTTGGTCCAGAAATCGTCAAGCTCATCATAACATATTTCTTCTTGACACATAGATGTGGGGACAAGTTGTAAAATACAAGAAAAACAAGCCATGAACTATATTGGCTACTGAGGATCCGATATGGATTCATTCCATCAGAACACAATCCCATTCTGAGATTTCTAACTTCACTTCCAAAATACATAATTTTTTTATAAAAACTCTTCCACTGTGGTGAATTGGAAGGGTGACGTAGGTTACCATCAGAGATGTGCTCATCTGAATTCCATCATAACCTTTTGTTGTTAATTTAATTTTCAAATAGATTCTTCAAACGAGTAATTATTGGAAGGATCTAAATTTCTTTAGCTGGAGTTTTTATTCTGGTACCTAAAAATGAATCACAATTGAAATATCAGAATTGTATGCAAAAAATATTGGATGATATCATTAGAAAGTACCAAAATGATTATTTATGACGTTAAATCACATCAGGTGAGAATGAATATTATTGGACCACCCATCTATCTTATAGCGTGATGTCTCACATGTAGGATAACTTGATAAATATTCATTTTCTTTCCTATACAGTACACAATCATTGGGGAAAGCATGTATCTTTTTATACCCCAATCCCATTAAGAATAATGATTTCTTCGCCTCATAATTGGAATCTGGAAGCCCGCTGCCTTCAGAAAGTAGCTCTTTTAAAAGCTCAAGGAAGCTAGAGAAACATTTATCACTCCACACATTTTTTCTTTTAAGATAAGTAATCTCAAAACTGCTAATAACACAGTATAATTACTAAAACTTGGGAATAATGGTTTCTCAGAATCTCCATACTATCTTTTAATAGTTGTTGTTTCTTCGATGGTTTCAACACCTAAATCATGAATTAATTCTTCAATATTATCCTCTGCCTCTTTATGAATATTTTCATCAACATTGGCTATTGAATTTTTAGTTCTTTAACCGTGCCAAATACTACGTGTATAATTAAGGCTAAAAACATAAAAAATGAGATGGTCCTCAATTTATCTGGAGTTTAACTTTCTCATATTTAAACACTTCACACATGGACATAAAATCAAATCAATGTTTTGAAGATGTCGTTAAGAAAATTCTAAAAATTCCTCAACTCCTTTTTCATATTCAGTATTGGTTCTTTATAAATGTATCAAATTACGATCCATTCAATATATGATTTCAAAAAAATAATTGGTGAATATATTAAAACATATAAACATTTATATATATATATATATATTTATAGATAAATTTTAAATAGAAACACCATTAATAAAAACTATTGATAATTAGATAGAAAACATCATATATGAATGACATTTACAAATAGTAAAAAAATTCAAATTATATACATGTGTTATATTGATGTTATAATTAAATTATTATATCAATATTCTAAAATTTATTAGTTCATTTTATATAGTTGTTACATTATTTCAAGGTTTCCTGTATCAAAAGTATTTAAGATTGCATTAATTTAAAGAGAAATGTTTTATTATTATTAGTAATATGAAATAATAATTTGATTAAAAGATCATATTAAAATTGAAACCAATCCTAATACTCCCAAAATTATGGTAGATGAAATTAAATACAAAACTAAATTGATATATCATACAACACATTTGTGTGAGAGAAAAATATAATTATTTGAGGAATAACATGTGTTTGTGGATCCATTTAATGTTATAATGAGTATATACATAGATTATTTGGTTTTTGGTTTAATTTTGGTAGACCTGATTCAATCCCCCCAACCCCCACCCCTCTCAGGTGTATTTTCTCAATCCTATGGGGACTAATATGACAGATACAAAAAGGATCAGAACATTATTTAGACAATTGGTCATGATAAGAATAATGTCAGATAATACAAATTCAATACATTGACAAATACAATTGGTCATGATCATTGATCAATACATCTAAACATAATTTCATATACAAATAATGTCAAATAAAAATAATTCAATTGCTTTTTGGGTTTATTTATTCAAGAACATTGACAAATGCATTTATACATAATGTTAGATAAAAATTAAAAACCTAAATCATAAATCTACAATCCATATCAAGAACATTGACCAATCACTATTAGTGATGACTATCAATTATGTTCCAACACAATTTAATTTAACAATAAAATAATATTTAAAGAAAAATAAAAATAAAAATTAAATGATCAATAATTAATCCTCAAATTTTTTTAAAAAAATTTACAAAATTTAGAGTAACTCGAAAATTGATCTCCATTCCAAACTATAATCTGCATAAAATTTTGGAATATTCACCACTACAATATCTAGAACAAAATAGATTGTAACAGATAAAAATGAAGATAAATAGTAAATGAAAATCAAAACATCTTTGAAAGTCACTCAAAATAGTAGTGAAAAGAATAATTAATCCATAGACTATTAATGAAGACCATATAATGAAGAACGTAGACCACAGATTGTGAAAATGGATGGAAATCGTCCACAATGGCTGTTGGAAATCAAAAATAAGGTCTCGAAGTCCCCACAAGTCGATAGGATCCACCGTAGGTTTCGATTTTGAAGAACAATGAACATGAGGGTTTCCTGATCATGCTAAATTTAAATGACTTTCGACATCAGTTTTTCTAAAAAACGATGACTAATTTTTTAAAAAAACATTCTAGCATCAGTTTTGAAAAAAACTACGTGGAAAATATAATTTTTTTTTTAAATTTGTTGTCCGTTTTTTCAAAAACCGACCCCGAATTCCCCTGGGGTTGTTATTTTTGGCATCATTTTTGTGGAGAACTGATGCCGAAAATAAAACATATGGCATCCGTTTTCCGGAAAACCGACGCGGAATTTTTTTTTTACTGTTTTTGTCGGTTCATGTTAAAATTGATGCCAAAAATCAGTGAATTCTAGTTTTTGGCATCTTTTTATAGTAAAAATGATGCCAGAAAACACTCGTTAAATTTTTTGGCATTGGTTTTTAGTAAAATCGATGCCAACAATTTCTCACACATACCATCAACATCGGTTTATAAAAAATTGATGTTAAAAATTTTATATTAAAACCTATATTTCTACTAGTTATTGGGTCATTTGTTGGTCAACTACAAAGACAAACTGTGCTCCCAGATAAAAATGGGGTTAAATTAAAATTTTCACTCAATTTATATTAAATATAATTTCTTTATTTTCTCCATTAATTTGTGAAAAAAAATCCCTATATAGGATCTATCTATTCTATTCTTAAATATTGAGTATGTCTCGTTTATTTAACCTCGGATTCATTCAACATCGATGATGTTGGAACGCCCTTAGTAAATATATCACTTTTTCACCTTCATTTCACACTATTTCTCTCTATCCAAATTTATCTCACCATATTTAACATAAATTCCCTATTTCTGGTAGTTTTGTATTTTTTTAAATATCTCTTATTCAATACGAAATATGAGGATGATACTCGATGGGCATTCATTAGTGGGCCCTAGGTATGCGGTCTATATACTTTTCTCGAAATTTTTCCTCATTTATAACATGTTATGTTGTGATGCATGTTAAAATTTCCAAGTGTTAACCCTAATATATATATTCATTTAAGTTTTTTCCTAAAACCTAACATAGATGTACTATAAGATTCCTTAACATCACAAGGTGTTAGAAACCTCAACCTAAACCCCCAATTAAGTTGTGTTTTGACTAAAAACCTTTTAAACCATACTTTTAATATGGAAAAATAACCCTTGTGGTGTATTTGTTTAGGACTTTTGGAAATCCCCATATATTTATATATTTGACTGCCACATGAGGTGGTCTTGTCTTGTCTCTTAAAAGTGGAATGAAATAATTTCTTTGTGAGATGAAATCAATAATTTACTTGGATATTTTTATTAATTACAATGTAAGATTTGGTTATTATTTATGGAACATACTCACGTCATTAAATGTGTGTCATGACTCAAGAAATCCTTCGATTCAAATATTGAATGACTTGAGTGAAATCATAGGATTAAACTTGATACATCTATGTGAATGAGAAGTGGTAAACCAATTATGGATTTGGTCAATTTATTACTCTTATCAATTTCATGACTAGACTCTTTGAATTCAACAGAACTATGTAAAAACAAGAATGATATGGATGATCTCACAGGTTTAGCTTATTTTCTTTATAGAAAGAACTCCTTGGTTCATCTCCTATTATTCTAATTAAGAGTAACCTAAAAATTCAGGGCTGCGATTCCTTGGTTCAGTTATAATCTATTAGGTGTATGAGAAAAAAGGGTTCATCCCTTTGATTCCACTCAAAACTAAATAGCTAAACATAATGATTTGATCAACATGAGTTTTCTTCACTACAAATGTAAATAATTCGATGGTTCTGTTGAGGATTCAAAATGGTAGTGATATGTGGGAATTAATGGACCTACCCTATGGATTATTTTTATTTATTTATTCTTTTATTACAAGGATATATTCCTTGGGTACCTTAAACAAGTAATGGTTACATTATCATAGACATTAGGAATAGGCTAATGTAGGTATAGTCAGTTGGGTATCCCATGAGGATCCTAAGTTCGACATGATTTACATTACTTTACTAATTATAATTAATTATAACTACACACTATTACATTTTATACTCATCATTTTATTTTCATTAAACATCATTGAGGGCGACCTACATAGTTGTACTCACACCCTTTTTGGGAAATTGCATTGTACCTAGAAAGACATCCTAAATATATGAAATTAAAAAAAATGAAATTTCCCTATTGAGGATGAAAAATATCAATAATAGATTTGTGTATGGAGTAGAGTACTATGATATGACTATGTATTCTCATGGAGCTAAGAAGATCTTGTGTCATTTGATTAATTTTTTATCAATACACTACCTGTTTGACTGCATCTATGACATGCCCCTTTTAGTTTTTTACACCACCATGACATCATATCTATATAATACTACTTTAAATATTTATTTAGTTTTTATGTTCTTTCCTTGTTTTACCATTGTGTTTCGGTGTGATAAAGATGGTATAGTCTCTTTATCCTATCACCATACACCCTCACATCTAGTCAATGACTAGTAGCATATAGGGAGGCATGCATGATGAATTTTATTCCTCTAGGCCAGTCATTTTTCTATGAACCAGGATATGTATATCACAGTATATTCTTGATAATGTATGATGGGAATCAATGATCACACATTACCCACAATGATAATATGGATGTGTGGATACTAAGAACGGTTTTCCCTTATTCATAAAATAAACCTATCAAATTTTTTCTTAACTAATAAATCTATCAAATTCATCTCCCAATGTTGTTTTCTATCTTTGATCTCATCCTGGTTATCTTCAAGATGAATAGGCTACTCTAACAGTGAATATAAAAGGGAGTTAGTCTTTTTTTTATCTCAAGTGACTTTTCCAAAGACCAAGTGATCTTGAAATGTCTCATTGGTGATATGAGAAAGTGATCCTATAACTTCAATACACTTGAACCCAGTTTCACCTTCATTATAAATATAAAATTCATTTAAATATTTTTTTCCATTATTCTTAGTTTCCATAATTATAATAAGATGGATATAACTCTTCAATTCAAATTATTCTCTTTTAATCATCCTAAAATTTACCTAATAAATATTTTTAAAGACATTTTATATTTAATAAACCACTCTTCACTTCCAAAAACATGTACATAAAAGAATGAACCTCTTATTTCTAAGAAACTCTATGTTTCTCAATATGATTGGTTACATCCAAACTAATTCCAATAAACTCAAAATCAATGTATTCACATAATGAAATTTTATTTAAAACCCTTGATACATATTGAAAATGAATAAAACAAAAGAAAAAAAACATGTTTAATAATCTCCAACTTTTTTATTTTTAGGAATAATATTTCCCAAAAATAGTCTATCAATATATTCTTTATTTTTATACTCTTCCCCCTTTCTCCTTGACTTCTATAATTTTCTTCTATCACCCTATTGAAAACAAATAACAATATTTCAATTTAGTGAATAATATCATTTAATATTAATTCGATACACTATGGAATGTTATCCTAGAATTCTTTGTGATCCATGCTCGGTGTAGAAAAAATGAGTGTTGGAATAAGATGAATAATATATTTATTTATCAATAGAAAATGATACTAATTCATACTGTTGTCATTCATTATCATTAGGTACTATAAAATAATTCTTTTTAATAAATCAATTAATTTAAATTGATGAATATATCCCTCTTGAAAAATTATAACATGATGTACCTAGACTTATCTCAAAACATAGACTAAAACAATCACCACACAACTAAATGGTTTTAAACAACAAAACGACCTAGAACTCCATCAAAATTCATTATTTTTTAAGTTATGAAATAATATCTCCCCTTTAATATTAATGTTTATTCATGATAATATAAAATATTAGAGTAGAAAAATATACTTTTCAAATGATTTTTTTTTCAGGAACCTTCCTTAAAATATTAGGTTTTCATTATATATAGTTTTCTAGTAACTTCTAAATGTTAACTCTCCAAAAAAGTATGATCTAAATCTCTACTTTATCAAGGTATGTTTTTTTCATTAAATATTATTTAGATTGGAAATTTATAAATAATAAAATGATTGTGGCCTCTTCGGATCAAAAATATTTATTCCATATTTTATCAATTTATTATTTCCCCATTTTAGAACTAATATCACTATTAAATAACTAAAATAATATCATAAAAATAAAGGGAAAAATCATCTAGAAATAATGAGATACTGCATTTTCTCAACAATGTGGGTGGAAAATCATAGAATATCGTATCACTCTTGATAGTATTTTTTGTTTTATTTAATCTTGATATTACACTTCTTTATAAGACTTTTAGGTTTCAACTATGTCTTTAGAACAATGGATTTCCTACCTTCTTCACCTCATTTTTGTGGGATATTCATATTTACATTATCCAGCAAAAATGTTAAACTCTAGGTGTAGTTTTATTATCCTGTCTGATTTATTATTATGATGGAGGTATGGTTATAAAATCATTTGAGTTGTGTAAATCTTTCTCACTACTCCCATAAAAATATTTATATGGTCAAAGATGGTAATTGTTTTAAAAAATCTCATGAAATTTGATTTATTATTCATGTGTAATATTATATTTACCATCACCACTTGCCTTCTCCAATAATTAATTTATTTTTTCATTTTTCAAATCATCTCGAAAAAAGATTAAAAATTCTTTGGCATTGTGATCATATTTTTTAGTTCATCCACATTACATAACAATTTTTGGCATAATTATTTGTCTTCCTATGTATGATTTTGAAATAGTTTCTACTTTCCATATTCGTCAAGTGAAACACATCATCTCTCTTCTCTGAATTCCTATGAATATTATGTTCAACAAATTTCTCTATATTTTTTCACAATTCATTATTTATTTATTTTATAAATTTAGTTTTCCTTATCCTTCTATTTATTATTTACAAATTTTTAGATAATTAAGTAAATAGTGAATCATTTCTATGACTAAAATGATTGAAAAATTCTTAGTGGCCTTCAATAATTTTGAATATGTTTAATGAAAATAGATTCCCCCAGTTATTCTATGATTATTTCCATGACTCAAAAATACCCCCCCCCCTATGATGGAAACTCTTATATTCTCTAAAATTTGATGACATTATTCCTATAAGACTATTCCTTGATCACAAACCCATTGCAACACCAACAATTCCGAAAAAAGTGATATTTTATTTTTATAACCTACAATAAATCCATAAGATCCTAAATTGTAATCATTCTATTTTTGAGAATTTTTATCAATTATATGGGACTTATTTAGAAAATAAATCATTATTTATTTACTTATAACATCTTTAAATATAGTGGTGAGATTCTAAACTACTTTCCTCAACCAAAAATTCATTTATTTTAATTTTTAAAATTTACATTCCATTAAAATAGATTTATATTTATCATTTTATTTTTTAATGGATAGTACATTTACATATGAAATTAATCTATAATGATTATAAAAATATTTTAAGATATTTTTTCTTCTAGATAGAGTCCTTCATGTACATAAATCATGTTTAATATAAATTACCGTAACAACATTATTTCTAGTTAATTGTAACGACATAACCTGAAAAGTTACAACATTTATAAGGTTGATCTCAAGTTCAAGGAATTTTATATTAATGATATTTTAACAATGCTCTATTTCTGTATACTTGGATTTACAAGGATGTATATACTCCTTCACTTAATCTTGATTCATTTTTTTCTTTTCCGATATCGAACATCCATGATCATTAATCTTATTTTCTTTAAATTATAGATGGAAATTAGAAATGTTGGAGACAAGAATGTTCTTTCGAGAAATTAATTATGGTTTTTGTTTGTTGTGAATAATCTCATTGATAATCAGGAGGCTACAAGGAAATTGATTATACAATTCTAGTTGTAAGCCGTATTGTGATCATTTGTTTTTCGTGAAGGCCTTACAGAATATGGAAAAGGCATATGTTTTGAAAATATGGGATTCTTGATTTGTGTTTCATGAAGGATTAAATCATTGTGATGGTGTACTCTATGATTATGATAATTAGTGTTTTACAAAAGGTATTTTTCTAGAATCAACTCTTCCTAAATATGGTAATGTCTGGGATTTCGTGAAGTATTGATTGATGATTTTGATGACAGGATGTATTGTGATATTAGATGGTGTTACTTTTTGATTATAGAAATTTAAGCTATGCAGCGGTGTAAAGGGATTTAACGGAAATCATAGCGGTTATGATGATATTTTCAAATAGATAATTTCAATGGAGATTTGTAATAGAGGAGTGTCATGAAGATGTTTTTGACATATTGGAAAAACATGCTGGAGGTGGTGGATCTTTGTGATCAACTGATGTTATAAATATAATGCTACACCTCATCTTTAAAAAAACATTTTAGAGGAAATCTAGAAGCTCACAGATTTTATGAAGAAAGGGGTTCTCTGCGAAAATGGTAGTCTATATAAGCTTGATCTTCAAGAAAAGTCAGTTATAATCTTGAATGAAGTCAATTATTCTATGTACTGAGTGCTTCGTGAACATGGGATGTTTTGTGTTGGATCAGGGAGCCTTGCGAAGGAATCGGGTTTCAAGAAGAGGTTCTTCATGAAGGTAGTTTCTTCTACGAATGAAAGGGAAGTTTAAGAAGGGAGAATCATGAAAGATATTTTTGAAGGATCTTTGTGAAAGGAATTTTTGAAAATTTGGATTTAAGTGAACAGTGCTTCCATATGCATCAATTTAGAACTTTGTTTCAAAAAATGTCTCATGCTAGATTGAGAAGATGATTTCAATGAAAATCTATTTAAGTGACCTTCATTTCTATAAATTGAGATATATTTTTCTCAATGAAGAGACATTGGGGTAGTCGATGGAAGTGATATGATGGACACAATGTGACATCCCTGAAACATTGTTAATGTAATTTTCTTGGAACCCAGTGACTGTATCAAAACTTTTTCATTCTACATCTAGTCATGATTAGTAGATTTAGGTCTGACCGACCCACTGTTGGTGTATTATACTTAGACATTCATCTTAGTGGTGAAATAAGAAAAAGTTTTATGTTTTCTTTATTCATTTGATTGTTCTATTACTGTTATAATCCATCATACATGTTTTATATATTCCTATAAACATGTTTATAATATTTTCCACTTTAAAAGAATAATTTCACTCCTTGATTCATCCATCCCATATCAGGGTGGAATGGGGTCCTACAAGTGTTATCAGATGTGAGGTTTCTGGTGTTAAATATATATTTCCTTCCTTTCAGGGAAAATAATGTGAATGTCAGGGGAGTTCCCCTCTTTAATGGAAGAAACATTAAGATATTTAAGAATTTGATGAGATCTAATATAAGATCTCTTGAATAGAAATCCTTTTTTATACTACACATGGAATACATGACACTAATCCTAGAGACATGTTTATGACAGATTCAGATAGAAAAATCTTTATATAGATGTTAAAGCATGGAATGCACTCACTACTGCTCTTTCAAATCAGATCTTTCTGAAGGTGGTGAGTTTCACCTCAAAAAATTATATGTGGGAAAATGTGAAAATAGTTATGATGGAGACAACAATGTTAAGGACGAAAAACTCCAAATTTTTCATAACAGGTTTGAAGATCTAAAGAAGAACCCAAATGAAAATGAAGATTCTTTCTTCAATCGAATTGCTGAAGTTGTAGGATCAAATCAATGTCTTGGTAATGAGATAAAATAAATCTATATTGTGAAAAACGATTTTGAGAAGGCTTCAACCTCTCTTCAATAAAAAAGTGTCTTCCCTTGAGGAAAGAGACTATTCTAAACATTATATGGATGATCATTTATGTTTTTTGGTCACTAATGAAATGATATTCATGAAATATAAAGTAAAGACACATGTCAGAAAAGAAATGGTAATAAAATCCTTGAAATAACTAAATATTTCAGGATATTTTGATAATGAAGACAACGAAGAAGATGAAATATTTTCTCTCTATTCTAAGAATTTCAAGAGAGTTAATGGTATATTCGATGGAAAGTTTCCCTTGGCATGTTTTTGTTGTGGTAGAGTTGGGAATATTACCTCAAAATTCTCACAGATGATTGACAATGATGATGGTGAAGCTAGAAACTCATAGAAGCCTCAGAAAATGTTTCCTCAAAAGGGAAACTCCAAATATGGAAATAAAATAAAACAAATTATATAAAGAAAAATATGGTGATAATGAATTATTTGAGGAAGAAGCACCAGAGTTTAAATGTAGAAACCATTAATCTATGATATATACCATTGAGATGTCAAAACCATCAAAAGATAAAGATAGAGATCATTTGTTGAATACTGATGCTGATCTAACGTTACAGCTTATAGATGATCATGGTATGATTGAGAATCAAAGAAAAATATGTAAATATTAAAGAGTTGTTATCGAAGAATCATTAAAATATGATGATCATCTTGTGGTTCAAATTGAATGAATCGAATAAATAATGAAAGAACAATCAACAACCCTTGAAAGAACATAAGATGTAATGGTACTGAAGATGAGAATTAAAGAATAGGTAATAGTCCTCAATGAACTCAACACTATACTGGATAACAAGACAAATAATATTGATGTTCTTGAAGAATAATTTTTTATTGTTAGGAGAAAACTTGAAAGTGAATCATTTTTCAAAGAAACAAATAAGAAAATATAGTTCGGAAGGTTCTTAAAAGCTAAGATACTATAGAGAGAATAATGTGGTTTTGATGCTGTTAAAATATTTTGAATGATCAAACACCAGAATGGATGGGAAATAGTGTATTTTTTGTGATTCCAAAACATCTAATGCTGCAAATAATGTTGTCCAAAATAAAGGAAAGATGAAAATTGAATATTTTATAAAATTCACAAAAAGAGATAAAAAAGAAAGCCTCAATTCAAACTGAAGGAATACCTGAAAAAATATCCTTATGTATCTAGAAATGACAGGCATCCATACTATTATCCTAGGTAAAGATACATGAGAAGGAATCAAAATGAAAATAATTTTCCACTTATTGAGTGTCTAATTTGTGGCTATCCTGGCCATACCAGGCCATATTTCAAAGAGGCATGGAGATATTTGAATGGGAAAGAGATATGAGTTTAACAAAAGGGAAAAAATTCATACCACGATTCTTATAGAAGATATCAATTCTATGGATATTGTTTTCATTATTATATCATGGGACAAAAAGATGTGTATTGTTGGTAGAGGAATGGAAGGATAAATTCATTCATGACTCAGAAACATTCCAATATTCTCCAACAAGACGGTGTTTTCATTAAAAAATCACTTTCCTTTGGTAGAATATTATGAATATGAAGAACCTATGGATAAGAATAATATATATGAAAGGACATCCCAATCCTCCACTGAATCTAATATTTCATGGATGGAAAAGTGAAAAATGAAAAATACAACCTTGTATAATTAGATCATAAAGCTTTAAAGAACAACAACACTTAGATTATTAATAGTGGGTGATCATCCCATTTGACATGAAATGAAGAACTATTAATGAATTTTAATTAAAATATTGCTGGAATATTACGTTTAGGTTATGATGGTTCTTTGAAAATAAAAGGTAGTGGATGTACTGATCTTGCTAATAAAGAGATGAAGAAAACTATATTTCTTTATGTGGATGGTCTGCATCACAATTTCCGTAGTGTGATCCAAATATGTGACCCAGCGATTATAGTGATGTTAAATTAAAAGGGGATCACTATAAAATGGAATAAATGGAATTCTCTCATGAAAGGTTTCATAACATATGAAAAATTGTATCACTTTGATAGTAAAGAGAATATTTTTTATCTGAAAGTTGAAGAATAAAACAACTAAATGCATTGAAGTTTGTGACACATTAATCAACAAGACTAGGAAAATATATCTAAGATGAATATATACATGTATGTCCCTAATATAAAGTGTGAACTGGAAAAGAATTTTTAATCTTGGGTATGAGGGAAGTCGGTCTGCAGCTCATATCAGACGATGAATAAAAGGGAATCAAATATTCTTTATCTCATTCATATAGATGCATGTGGCCTGATAAATGTGTATAGAACACATGGAAAAAAGTAAATTGCTCTTTTAGATGATTATTATAGTATAATGGCTTGTGTAATTGTTATACATAGGTAATGGAAAGTGTTTCATTTCATGATAACTTATCGCTAAATCAGCAAGAATGATACTGGATGGAAAATCAAAGTTCTGTAGTCTGACAATGGTGGGGAATACATTTCTATTGAGTTTGAAAATTCCCTAGAGAATCATGGAATACAACCTGAGGTCACTATAATGATAACTACATAGAAATATGGAGTCATTAATCATAGGAATCAGTAGGTGAACAATATGTCCAGAATGATGCGGATTGAGAGCCATATCCCACGACATTTCTAGAAAGAGGTTGTTCAAGAAATTTTGTATATTCAAAATTGAATTGGGATTTATGTGGGTGAAACCAAGACCATCTTTGAGTTTTGGACTAGAAGGAAACCCTCTTGGAATAATTTATGTGTTTTTGGAAGTAAATGATTTATTCAAAACAATAAAGTAAATTAGGGAAAATGTTTTGATGTGGATGATGAAGGAACATACATTGGATATTAAATAAATAGAAAATACTTGAAGTGATTCAATGTGCAGCTTGAAAAAATTGTGAAAAGAAGTGATGTTAAGATAGTTGATGATATAACTAAAAATGCCATGAGGGGATCTTATGCTGATGTTATTTAAGGTGCATAAGAAAATGAACATGGAATAGATTCAAACGAGGAATTAAAAGAAGGTGTGAAAAACATTTAGAGGTAACAAAATGATGTGTCTTTAGATGAAGAATCAGAATCAAGAAATGTGGATGAAAAAAATTCTCATAAACCTCATAGGATAAATCAAATAGTAGAACATGATATATCCAATGTCAATAAGGTTTGGAATAAACACAAAAAATCATGTACAATGAAGAATAATGCACAATCTGCATTCCTCTCAGTTGTAGTACCATCCTCTTTTGAAATAGATGCAAAGGATGAATCATGGGTTAAAACCATGAATGAAGAGTTTGACTAGATCGTCAAAAACCAAACATGGTATCTTGTCGAGAGGCCATGAATTCACATTGTGATTTGTAAAAAGTAGATTTTTAAGAACTAATAAGATGATCATGGTTGTGTGATCATAAATAATGTTTGGGTTCTGTGTAAAGGGTATTCACATATTAAAGGTGTGGATGTTGAAAAAGCATCGTATCTAGTGGCTAGACTAGAGTCAATTAGACATCTTCATACAATGAAAAGTCAAATAGGATATAAATTGTATCAAATGGATGTCAAAACTACTTTCATACATGGTGTTCTTGAAGAAGAAGTTCACATAGAACAAATAGTGGGTTTTCATTTTCGCATTGATGAAATGAAGGTCTGTAGGCTAAATAATGACCTATATAGATTGAAGCATGCACCACAGGCATGGTACTCCTGGATGGATTCTAATATGAAAAATAATTAATTTAAAATAATAGAAGTTGATCAAAATATTTATGTAAGAATTCTCATAAAGATCAGTTCATGGTACTAGTGTATATCGATGATATTATTTTCAGTGGAAGCAGCATGGAATCAGTTGATGATATTTCCAATTATATGAAAGCAGAATTTAAAATGTCCATGATTAGTTAACTCACATATTTCATAGGGATGAAAGTTATTTATATGAAATAATTAACATTTATCTATAATGAAAAGTATGAAAGTGAGCTGCTGGAGAAATTAAATATGCATGAATCCAAACCAATGTTAACTTTGTTTGCGGTTGCAACTAAAATGGGAAAGCATGAGGGTGGGGAATCTATAGATCTCAAGATATAAATGAGAATCATTGGAAGCTTATTGTACTTGACAATAATATACTCATAAATTGTCTTTGCATCATGGTTAACAGCCCACTTTTAATGTAATCGGAAGGAAGAATGTATGGACGTAGTAAAAAGAATCATGAGGTACATTAATGGTACTCATAATTATATGTTATACTTTGTTATGGGAAGAGATAATGAACTATTGGATTTTTCTAATGTTGAATATGATGGGGACGTGGTTGATATAAAGTCCACATGTGGTGGATAATTCTTTATTATAAAGAAATCTGTGGGATGGTTGAGTAATAAACAACAAAATAAAATCTCTCAGTACTGTTGAAGTTGAGTATATCTCTACAAAAAAGGATTGCAATCAACTGTTATGGATTAATAAAAAATTGATGGATATTGATGATGAACTAAAATAGACGATTGTGATTCACTATGATTACAAGAGTGTAATTGATCTTATGAAGAATCATGTTCATAATTCTCATTTAAAAAACATTGAAATCATATATCACTTTATCAAGGAAAATATTAAATAAGGAACAATAGAAATGAATAATGTTGGCATTGATGACCATGTGGCTGACATACTGACGAAGAAATTTTCATCAAAGGTGGTCAAGAAGCAGAGGTTGAGCCTTAGTGTTCAACCATCTACCAGTTCATGAGGAGTTTATAAGTGTTGTAAAGACCCGTAAAATTCAAGGGAAATTTTTTATTTATTTTATTTGGGATTTTACAAGAATGCAATTTCTGATGGAACCTGATTCCGAGGCCCGGTGTGCACGGAATCAATTTCTGAAGTTTAGCTCGGGTACGTTCAGTGAACGAACGAGCGGGTTTTTCTAACTTTTGAACAGGTGCTTGGAATTGAAATCCGAGGGCACCGATGAACTCGCAGCGCCGACAATTTCTTAGGAGCACCTTTTTCATAGGTGTGTTTGCTCAGGACGATTTTATAATTTGTGGTTTTAATGAGAAATAAATAAAATTTAATTACAAATTTTATTTATTTTCCACTAGGTAGTTTTATCCTTATTAAGGGAGTTGGGGTGGGACCCACATGTGGTTAACCAACCTTGAGAGGATAAAGGTGGGGTGGGTCCCACACGAGCCCAACCCCTCACTTTCTTAACTCCTCAAAACCCCCCATTTAATATTGACAACATATCACCTCATTAAATTTTGACAAGTTATGTTTAATTAAATAAGTGGACTTAATTTTGAATGATAAAAATTTAAAAGTGTTGGAAAAGGAAATAAAATAAGGATAAGGCCTTATTTTATTGGGGTTACTTTGTTGTGTTGAAGGGGGGATAATTCTTCTCATTTTGGAAGAACTTCATCTTCCCGGCGAAGAACTTTTCTACCACGATGAAGAACTCTATCCCGCAATTTTCCGAAGAACGACGACGTGCCATCCTTCGTTCTTATTCCAACATCAAAGGAAGGGAGACGTCGTTCCACCTCCAAAAATCTCCATCAACGTGTACGGAACCTCACCCCACGACACCGCATTCCATGACGCTCTTCGAACATCATCTTGTTATCAAGGTAGGGGATTAATTGTTATTGTTTGTGAATATTTTCATTGCCTTTCATCGTTCTCTAATTTGGCCGCCTGTTATCGCAATAATGGGAGGCGGTCAGACTGCACGAACACGGCTGACTCTCCTCCCCACTTGATGCGTGATTTTTTTTGCGGCATGAGCAAGGAAGCGCGGTGCTGTTGCACCGCGCGGAAATAATGAAGGATGGGCGGAGAAGTGCGGTGTCGTCGCGTTGCGCCGTTGAAGTCAAACAAAGCCACGGCACCGTCACGACGTGCCGGGATACCACGTAGAGGCTGCGGTTTGTTTATTTGACGTGTGGATCATCAGGCGATGATGGAACGGGACGTATTTGCAATTTGAAGACTTCGCAGATAAGTGTCGGTCCTGGGAGGACCGTCGGCGAAGACCGCAGGAAAAACGGACCGCCAGAGCGCGTTCGGTGGTCCGCGGAAAATCCTACCGCCGCGCCGCGCCGGCACGGCGGCGCCGGCGTCCGGTGCGCCACCAAGAGGGTCCTTCGCGGCTGAAGCCGCGGTGGCAGATGGCGGTCCTGCGACCGCGTGGGACCAGAGGGGAGACTGGGGGTCGTAACCCCCAGCGTTCAAGGGAGGGGCCCCACGTGGGGGGGGGGGGTTCAATCAGGGGGGCGCGCGCCTCCCCCACTGTTCCCCTCAACTGGCCGCGCCCAGGCCAGGCCGGGCCACGATAGCTAAGCCGGGCAGCGCCCAAATGGGCCGGACTCATACCCGGTTTGGGTCGACCCAGTTTGGGACGACCCAGGGGGTCTCAGGCCGGGTCGGACCGAGCCTGAACCCCCTATTTTCGCCAGGTTTCATTCAAACACCCATAACATGGGCTATAGACCTACGATCGATGCACCATCAGTTGCGAAGCGATCCTTAGATCTAGACGGCCGTTTTTGGTATATTACACTAAAGTATTCGGAGAAATTCTTGTATGGACGAGTTGGTTCGGATACGAAACCAACCGGGCCCTTGGAGTGGAAATGCTTACAACATGAGCTCTGGATGTCCGATAGACATGCTGTCAACTTTTTTGGATTTTTCTTGAAGATACGGAAATTTAGGCATACTCTGCCCATGTTTTGGACACAAATGGATATTGGCCGGGTTGGATTGAACCCGAAATCCAACCGGGCCCCTCGAACGGAAAAGCATATAACTTTCAAACATGATGTCCGTTTGACGAACCATCAACGACGTTGGTGATCACGTTGAGAAACGGTCCCTATGAGTATACCCTATGAGAGATCAGGGTATAGTTGAGATACGAGCGGGTTGGTTTGCACAGGAAACCAACCTGGCCCCTCGGACGAAAAGGCAAATAACTGACAGATCGGATGCCCGATTGATGCACCGTCTATTGTGTTGAGACCCCCATGACGAGGTGGTCCTTTGAGATACTTCTTAGTGGGACTTTGAGATACATGGAGTATCGACTAGTAGCTCGTGGAGCAGACCCTCTCGGAGACGAGCGTACGGAGTACGGAGACCGTGTAGCTGGCTGAGACCTGACGACTACTTGACCAACTCAACTTGGAGTGAGTCGACTAGCCCAGTTAATGGAGCACTACTTTGTTTGGGTGCAAACCCATGGCAGACAGAGCACTACTGAGTTTGGGTGCAGACCCGCAGTACTCATCCGGAGAGTACCTCTCCAGGCTATTAGTGGGGATGCACTACTGTGTTTGGGTGGCAGACACCAGCGGGAAGAACTAATGTGTTTGGGTGGCTGACCCACGGTACACGACAGGAGGAGTACCTCAGCAGTGTTAGGTTAGTTAGAAGTACCTCGGAGTCATGACAGTATCACTGTACTCTCCAGAGACGGGGCTCTTCAGCAGTTATGGTTTTGATAATGAAAATACTAGTTTAAGATGAGTCTATAACCTTTGTGTTTACCTCATGATTGATATGGGTCACTTGATAACTTAGGTATATGTATAGGCATATACCTAGGTAGTGGTTATCCGTTTATTTCTTAACCTTTGTGTTTCCTCATGATTGAAATGGGTTACTTGATATCTTAGGTATAAGTATGGGCTTATACCTATGTAATGGTTATCTGTTGAGATCCTACTTTGTGGTTATCCCTTTTGGATTTAGTGAGACCTTTAGGGTCTCAGGGTCCCTATTGAGTATCGTATACTCACCCCTTCTTGGGTTATGCCCGCACCTTGTTGTGATGGTTGCAGATGTCGGGCAGCGCTGACAGAGGCCGAGTGTTCGAGGACTGGATGGTACCCGGAGGTGGACCTCTCAACGAGTCAGTATCCGGAGGTGGACTTCACGACGAGACGACACTCAGAGGAGGTTGACGGGAGAGAGCGTTGTGGAGGCTATCTGTACCTACCATTCAGGTAGGATCCATGGGGGACGATCCAAGAGCTACGCTATCTGTACCTACCCTTCAGGTAGGATCCGGGGAGGATGACCAAAGAGCTGCTTCCATTCTTCCAGCTGTTTTTATTTTTCTATTGTACTTTCGTTCAGTTGTAGCTGTACTTTCAGTTGGGTTTGTATTCTGTCCCACATACTTTTCAGCACATTCTTTTGTTCTCAGTGTATTACTTCCTCTTGTAATCTATGATGTTTTGTTTACTTTTATAAAGGTAATGCCTTCCCAGTTATCTGGTTTTATGTCTTTAGTGCTAGTCGCCAGCCCCTGGCCTATGGAAGGCGGGCTTGGGGTAGACACGGCACAGGTCCCGAGGATGAGTCGTGACAAATTCATATAAGAGGAGTCGGTTCTACCACAGAACTTATAACTCTGATATTCCCGTTTTGTGAAGAAATATTGTTAAGGGTATCAAGTGTGGTTTTCAGTTCAGGGAGTCTAGTTTTAGTGCGTTGGCCGACATATCCATACACCAGGACCCTGACATCTAATTTCCGACTTTGTGCATAGAAACACTGATTGCGTGTGTGTTTCCAAAAGTTTTAAAGAAAACTCAAACCAGGTCGTATAAATCATTGACCGTGTCACATCTGTTCAGGATGTCTCCATGCAGATAGTCAGTTGGAGTTCTGAGATAGTACACGATGACGGCCCGCCGAGCGACAACGCTCTGGTGCAGGGCCCTTTTTACTATATTGGCACCCTGGGGTGGTGTACCAGCAGCACCACCACATATTGGGAAGCAGATTCCACCAGCTAAACTAGAAAACTGTACACGCTGGTAGAGCGCGGTTCACGATTAATAGCAGCAGTGGCCTCCGAGGATACGGGGCGAGGCAGATTCCCAGACAGTAGAGCACTGGCTGGAGGCGATTGCTAGAGTTTTCCGCCTAGTTGTGACATCAGTAGAGTGTATGGTGGACTTGTCCACTAGTGTTTTCCAGTGAATGACCATGAGGATGTTCTGCATAGTGATGAGGCTTCGGTACGTGGAACGATGCCTGAGATAGTGCCTTCGGGTAGTGTGTCAGCAATACATCACTACCTGCTGCTTAGCAGTTACAACCGGCAGTACCGGTAGGTGACACATGTAAGCATACTACCTTACACGTGTTCTAACATCAGATACCCTCATGTTCTGAGGTGAACCTGACTCAAAGGCAGCTGATTACTGGCTTGAGGAGGTGGCTGAGAGTTTTCTAGAGCTTATACAGCTTCGGCAGGATGACATGTCGGTAGCTAAGAATTCATCGAGGCGTACCAAACATTCCGGGTACTTGATGAATATGATTCGAGCCATCACTTTTACCTCTATGAATTCCTACTCACATTTGGGTGCTAGAGAGAACCATGGGGTTTAATGTTCTTTAGCTGAACGAATACAGCTAGAGAATGTTAGAAGTTAGAATCCAGCGAGCTGGTTCCAGTCTCAGAGACTTGGGCGTGCGAATGTTTCAAGAAGAGAAAATGTTAAGGATAAATAAATTTGCAGAGCAGAAGACGTGGAGGCAGAGTTAGGAGAGCAGCATGAGGTGGTGTAAATTTCAACATGTTATAACCACCAGCCTTTGTTTTCCCCTCGGGGCTCAGGGAGCTGGAGGGTAGGGAAAAATAGTAACTGCATGCGGTCAAGGAGTGCGACCGAAAGGGCTCTAAGGATGATTCGAAGTGCGGACTTTGTCTTCTACTAGCTGTCGTAGCCATAGACATCGATACGAATCATCCCTTCCTTCCATGAATCTAGTCCTAGACCTAGAGTTTCTGGTTAAGATGTTGAATTAACCCTCACGTCTAGAGATACCTTTAGGAGGAGACTCGATAGTCACACATACGCTGGTGGTGTGATCTGAACCCTGAGGCGAGAGTCTCGGTTGGGACCTCTTGGTGGCAGCGTCAAGGCCTTACGATGTTAGTTTGAGTATGGATTGGTAAATCACAATTCATACTCAAATTGACGGTATTAGGCAAACGTCGGGATGGGTTTTCCTTAGTCGGCGAAAAGGAAACCCCATGCAGCACAAGATAAACTCGTGCATGGGAGGGTGTAGTCGATCATTCTTGGGTCGGCCAGCCTTACCTGCATGGCAGCAGGAGTTTTGAGTTTCAGTTCTAATCAGGAAAAGGAGACCTCTAGAGTTCGAGGATGGTGACCACGTTCTTATACGGGTCTCACCTCGATGAGGTTTACAGAGATGTGGCCAAGGCTTCAAGTTATCTCCAAGGTTCAACGGATCTTTCTAGATCCCCAGTAGGGTAGGAGAAGTGGTTTACCGCTTCACCTTTCCACCTCAGTTGCACCGGTTGCATGAAACCTTCCACGTACCTCGGCTGAGGAGATACGTGCATGATCCTTCCCACATCATCGACCTCAGGGAGTTGGACGTCGAATACAGGGCGACATGCACGGAGGTTCCAGTGGAGATCGAGATTGATAGGAGCCAGTCCTACGTGAACGGTCGATTCCTCAGGTGCGCTTTCACTGGCAGCATGGTAACCTCTAGGAGAGAACATGGGAGAGGAAGGCTCATATGCGTTCTCAGTACCACTTTTATTTCCCTAGTTTGTGTTATAGATTTACGACGATGTAAAGCCCTGAGGTGGGAGTAATTTAAAGACCCGTAAAATTCATGTGAAATTTTTTCTTAATTATTTTGGGATTTTACAAGAACGCAATTTCTAACAGCACCTGATTCCGAGGCCCGGTGTGGCCGGAATAAATATCCTAAGTTTAGCTCGGGTACGTTCGGTGAACGAACGAGTGGGTTTTTCTAACTTTTGAATCGGTGCTTGGAATTGAAATATAAGGGCACCAATGAACTCGCAGCACTGGTAATTTCTTAGGAGCACTTTTTCTATAGGTGCGTTTTCTCAGGAGGAGTTGTTAATTTGTGGTTTTAGTGAGGAATAAATAAAATTATATTACAAATTTTATTTATTTTCCACTAGGTAGTTTTATCCTTAGTAAGGGAGTTGGGGGTGGGACCCACATGTTGTTAACCATCCTTGAGAGGATAAAGGTGGTGTGGGGCCCACACGAGCCCAACCACTCACTTTCCTCACTCCTCAAAACCCCCCATTTAATATTGCCAACTTATCACCTCATTATATTTTGACAAGTTATGTTTAATTAAATGAGTGGACTTAATATTGAATGATCAAAATTTAGAAGTGTTTGAAATGGAAATAAAATAAGGTTAAGGCATAATTTTATTGGGGTTACAATATTGTGTTGAAGGGGGGAGCATTCTTCTAATTTTGGAAGAACTTCATCATCCCAGCGAAGAACTTTTCTACCACGAAGAAGAATGTCATCCCGCCTTTTTCCGAAGAATGACGACACGCCATCCTTCGTTCTTATTCCCACACTAAAGGAAGGGAGACGCCATTCCACCTCAGGCAATCTCCGTCAACGTGTACGGAACCTCACCTCGTGATTCCGCTTTCCGCGACACTCTTCAAACTTCATCTCGTTATCAAGATAGGGGATTAATTGTTATTGTTCGTGAATATTTTCATCTCCTTTCATCGTTCTCTAATTTGGCCGCCTGTTATCACATTAACGGGAGGAGGTTGGACCGTACGAACATGGACGACTCTCCTCCCCACTTGATGCATGATTTTGTTGCGGCACGATCAAGGCAGCATGGTGCCATTGCACTGCGCGGAAATAATGAAGGATGGGTGGAGAAGCGCGGCGCCGTCGCGCCGCGCTGTTGAAGTCAAACAAAGCTGTGGCGTCATCACGCCACACCGGGAAACCACGTAGAGGCCACAGTTTATTTATTTGACGTGTGGATCCTCGAGCGATGACGAAATGGGCCACAGTCGCAATGAGAAGTTCAGGTCCTGGGAGGACCGCCGATGAAAACCGTAGGCAAAAAGGTCCACCGGAGTGCATCTGGTGGTCCGCAGAAAATCCTACCGGTGCGCCGCCAGCAGGGTCCGACGCGGCTTCAGCCGCGGCGGCAGACGGCGGTCCCGCGATCGGGTGCTACCAGAGGGGATACCGGGGGTCGTAACACCTGGAAGTCAAGGGAGTAGCCCCCACATGTGGGGGGGGGGGGGGTTCAATCAGGGGGGAGCGTGCCTCCCCCCTATTCCGCTCATCTCGGCCAGCCGAGTAGGCCACGCGGGTCGCGCCAGCGCGGCATGCCAACCGGCCGCTGGGCCGCCCAGGTTGGTCCGGGCTGCGCCAGCCAGGCCGGGCTATGCCCAAACGGGCCGGACCCAGACCCAGTTCGGGTCCACCCAGTTCGGGCCGACCCAGGGGGTCTCGGGCCGGGTCGGACCGGGCCCGAACCCCCTATTTTCGGTAGGTTTTGTTCAAATGCTCATAATGTGGGCTAGGTAGCTCCAAGGTTATCATATGAAAGACATGTTGTTCTAGGTAGAATAATTTTATGCTCTCGAAGTAGTTATCGAAGAAAAAAGTTATACTATATGATTTTACAGTGACATATATTCTAACACAATGATGGATAATGATATGATTTATTTTTTCCTATTAACAATGTGATTAAATTTGGGAAACAAAAGATTTCATAGCCTCTAGTTGATATTAAATCATATGAAAAGTCATCCTAATCAGTATATGAGAACTCACTTTTAAGAAATTATAAAGAATTGGGAATTTTCAAAACAATTAGAGGATTTGAACTGAGATTCCTCCATAATATTTTAAATTTAGTCCACTAACTATTAGATGGAGAGTGTAAAAATTACATTTTTTTTGTAACTAATTAAAAAATATTAGGTCTTATTATGGTAAAATATTGCAATGTACTAACTATGATTCTATACATAGATACATTGGCTATACCAATCATCTCCCCAACTACATTGGATATTTTTTCTAATTTATCCCTATATGTAATAATACATTTAAAATTCTATAAGTTATTTTATTGAAATCTCCTTATTTTGTTTTTCAATAACTAACCTATCCCATTAGTGAATGAAATATAAAATATTATACCATAAAAATGAGGGGCCTTTTTTGTCCTATACAATGATTCATCAAGATTAAAATATAATATATATGATCTATATGTTCATAACCATGTGGTTATTACATAAATTACTATTCTTCCAGGAAGCCATATAAGAATAAATTTTACATACCCAGTTTCTTCATGTTCAATCATATTAATACAACTATTGAAAGGATAAGAAATATATTAGTAGGATTAGAAACAAAGAAACAATTAACATAATAATATCATGTATATTATTTTCTATGGACCTTATCCACTAAATGTTATTTCTAAATCTAAATTTTTATATTTCCATTAATTTTAAATTAAATAACCACTTTAAATAAATCGTATAATTAATTTTTCTTGGTTTCACTTGTTTGTCGATTATGTTTCTGAGAAGACCATCATATTCCCCATCCATGGATTACTTCCACATTATATTTCATAAAGAATAGATATAAATTGTTGGTTAAAAAGATAAATAGTACCCTTAATATCATGTCAATATAAATTGTGCAAAATAGAATCGTCAATATATTTCCATGTATTTTGAGTGTTTTTCTAATGTTTTGTTCTTATATGATTTCATGACAGTAGAATATAATCTAGTAGTTATAATTTTATTTTCAACATCAACTTGAGCATGATCATTCCCCATTTTTGGAGAAGTGTATACAAAAAATAAATCCAGATTAATCAAAATTTTAATATTACTCTCTAATTGACTAGCAAAATTCGTCTAATTTTTTACAACATTACATTTAGGATCGATGATAAAAAGAAGTTTCACATGATTATATTTCAAAGGTGTGATAGATTATGGGTAATTTATATCCATTGAGAATATAAAAACAATTCCATAGAAAAACTAAATATTATGTGATATAGAGACATATTATAGACATATATAATAATTTTTATCATTTGTGAATATTAATATAAAACAAATATTTATATCATCCACAATGAAATTAAAACTTATTATAATTATGAGGGTTTAAGTTCAACTTAATGCATAACAAAAAGTCCTAATAGGGTTATAATTTCAATTTACGAAAATACATCTATCGAGAGGAGAATAGTGATATACAAATCTACTTGGAATTCAACTGATAAGAAATCATTATTTTAGGAATGTATCACCTTTAATTATCAATGGAATGGGGAGATTTCAAGCGGAGAAATTTCCAATTCACAATATTTCTATGGTTATGTTTAGAAAACAGCTTTTTCATGTTTATAAGGATAATAAACATGTTGATTAATTCTATTAATTTAGAAAATGGTTTTTTTAATTAATTATATGCACAACCCTAATCTATTTTCATGTATAAAATTACATTCTTATTTTTCACTCAATGTGTTTCTGATTTTTTTTTTAAATCAGAATATCTTATTTACTTTTAATTATACAAACCCTTGTGAACATAAAAAATTAGTAAAAAAAATATACATAAATATTATATCCACATACTAATATGTGAGATGAATTTAAAACGTCAGAGTGTAAAAAATCTAAATGATCATCAAAAATTTTATTTAAAGAAAATATATAGATTTCATGCATTTTTTATTTTTGAAATGATTCCCATAAAAAATTATTTTGTATCGAGGAAATATAAAAATTAATAGATTTAAGAACAGATTATGTAATTTGTGATGAAGGACATCCTAGTTTGGAATGCCACACACTATAAGAAATATGGGAACTATTTTATGTCTTAAGAAATGTGGGTTCAGGAGTAGGTTATAATAGACTATAGAGATCCTTTTATGTTGACATCATAAATAATTTTCTTCATCGATTAGTACATAAAAAATAAAGTTTTTGGGTTGATATTAAAAAAATATTATTACTAATAACAATTTTTTCTTAAACACATTTCTATTTAATTCATATTTATGATAAATATTTTTCGATTATAAAGGATGATTGGTGATTAGAATTTTTGAATGAAAAATTTGATAATTATCTACACCTATTCAATTGTATATATAAACTTGAGCTTTACCATGGATCATATATTTCAAAATTAGTTGGTCAAAATGGGTAATATGATGATAAATTACACCATTATCATCAAAATAGTTTGATACAATCTTTTATGTTGGAGTAATTACAAAAATAACTACCCAACCATCTTATTCCTTATAAAGGGTATTCAATGAAATAGTATCACATTAAAGTCAAGTGTCTATATTTTCCATAGACATGACATGTTGGTCATTGTCATTGTCTTTAGTGAAAGAATATCTCTTTTTTATAGTAACCTATGAGATCAGGACGTCGACCATGTCATATTTTATTATCTTTTCCTACCATGTTTGTTGAGGATCCATTTATATATAGAGTTGTGTAATTATGATACATCTAAATTTTATATCTTAATAGATTCAAATATTGTTCATTGAGAGACATTAGGTTTTCTATATTTGTGACTGATGTTATCAATGAGTAAAATTCAGAGTCTAATCCACCTAGTATACAAGTAATAATATTTTGATCATACTGTGGTCATCCAACGACATCAATGGTATCTACAAGCCCCTTCATTTTATTAATATAGTTCTATACTGTAACTTCACTATTTTAGTGGTGGATAATTACAACCTAATTTTCATAGTTCTTAGTTGATACTACAAAGAGAACATGTTCTCTATGGGTTTTGACACATTAAGAGAAAAGGTGAAAACCGAAACCTATGAAATAACATTCTTGGAATTTAATGATATAAATACACTAAGTATAAGTTAATCATGTTGTAGAAAGGTGATTTATGGTGGATTTGGAACTTATGTAACTCTTTATGTTTTTTTGACTAGTCATCAAAAGATCAAATATGATAATTTCATGAAAATATTTAAGGATATTATGAAACAATAGATAAAGAATGAGTTGTGACTTATATAATAGGTATTTTATGTGATTGATTTTAATAATTATAAGGTGGATAAATAATTGAAAAGGTGGTAATGAAATATAAGAAGGATGAAGTTCAGTGATGTTAAAACAATATAGAGACACCTTTTGAGGTTAATTTCTTTGATAACACATGAAAAGTACTATGAAAAATATGGATAAGGACTCTTCAACAGTGTATTCATAAATTTGTTGGGATGTTCAACATATATATAGAGAAAAACAAAAAAAATACATAAATACAATTAATTTGTCTTTTATATAGTGATCAAACATTTCCAATTAGCTATATTAATGGCAATTGTTTCATTGAAATTTTTTACAATTAGATCACCCTGAATAATTTATTTATGAGGACTTTTGGTTATACAACTGCATATTTTAAAAAGTTATTTTTTTCATTAATATTATCCAATTAATAGTTCAATATATAGGAAATTATATAATATGTATAAACTAGCTTCATTTAGTTTCAATAATATTTCCATCAGTTTGAGCTACTCTAATTTTCTATAGAAAATAATCATTTATAATCATATCAATTATATTATTCCCATATGTATCTCTAAAAATTTTAATTTCTAATACCCTTGTATTTTTTCATATATATCTCATCAAAGAAAACACTCATTTACATGTAGAATATCTAATATAATAGAATTATAGTAAAACATACCATTAAATTTAAAAGGAAATTTTCAATTATAAAGTTCCCCAAAATACATGCACAATTTTATATAACCAGTTTGAATCCTATGCAACAAATCTACATTAATATCTCGATTACATTATGGAAATAATCCTAAATATAAAAAAATCAACCTTTAACATAAAATAGGCTACTAATATCACATACATAAAATTAATATACAATCCATTACTAAAACTAATGTCTATATATTCTATATTATCCCTGCTAAGAGAGAAGCATTTTGATTATATAGTAACTATACATTAAAAAAATTAAATTGATAGTATCTTTAGACTCTACAATGAGAGACATATAATCATAAAAAACATACAATTAGTTATCTCATCACAAATAATTTTTTTCGTTTCATGTAAGATGAAAAAAATGGTGTGGGAATAAATAAAAATCTTGATACAGTATCATCAAGACATGGAGGTCGATAGTATCACAATCTAAATTTATAGAATAATCCAAACTCACTTTATAAATTTCTAGAATGTTTTTTATACACCACTTGAAACCTTTATATTTTAAGATATTCGTACAAAACTAACCTAAATAATTTATCATAAGAGTTTTCTAAATCAATAAAATCCGTATGAAAATCTTGGGGGTTTGAAGAAAATACTCTATCAGTCCACTAATAACGTAAATTATTTATGTTGATGAATTTCTAAGCATACAAAAATTATTATTTGAAACTTTATTTTCCCTCCAAATCCATTTTTAATCACCATCTTCCAATGTTTCATGGTATGACTCATAATATATATACCTTTTTAATTACCATAACATAAAAAGTATGCTTTATTTTTTTATCACAGTAGTAGAGAAATCATACATCATTAATGGTATATTTTTATTGATTTCCTAAGGTTATTAAATATAATAGATGTTCAATTAATACCTAACTCTCTTGATTATTTCCACAATTTAATTTATGTTTTATCTATCCTAAATACATTACTATTTTCTATATTTATAAATAAATCATAAACCTCAAAACGTTGAATCCCTTGGTAATATCTGAATTGTATTTCCTCTATACTAATACATAGATTGTCTAAATTTAATACAAATATCATATCCTTATTTATGATGTAAAAAATTTATAATCCTTTTATTTTCTTAATTTCCTCATCATTAAAATGGGTATATCGTTATTCTCATTTTAGTTCTTCTCTCAATTTTTATTCCAACCTCTTGGTAAATTGTATATTTTTATTTCACAATGATGAGTATGTAATGGATGGTGAAAATGATTAAAAAAACATTAGATTTATACCCACTAAATTGTTTATTATCCTGTTTTTAAGCAATGATATATCATTTCAAATTATGAATGTTACTATAGAGGTGAGATCTTGGGGAGCTCCTAGTATTAAGGATGAAAGATACATTTTGAACAACATATAAATTGTATCCTTAAAAAATAAATAGATAATTAATCTTTCATTATAAAAAACATGTAACTATATATTATTCCAAGAGAAAATAAACATCAAAAATTTTAATACAATTATGCTCTGATCCCTATATTTATTAGATGCTAAAATTGAATTATGTACTAATTGAAAAACCACATAGAATAGAATTTAGGATGGTAGATTTGAAAACATAAAAACTGAGGAAGGGTTGAATAAGGAAAAATTCAAACTCTAGGCTAGAATAAAGAGAATGATAAAAATTCAATGCTAGTATTGTAACATTTTATAGCCCAGACTACCAAATATAGTGCTAAAAACATAAAATTAACATTTTTGGAGTTTATACAAACAAATGTGACCTAATTTTTTTACATCCAAAATATACAACCTCAAAAAACATAGAACACTTACATAACCAAGGAACCATTAGTTTTATAGTTTTATTGAATTCTAAAAAAACTATTAACAGCTTAAGTTCATAAAAACTGGTATACAATGGTCAATATAATATCCCACTATACACATAATTTCATTTTCCACGTTAAATCCTCAATATATTCCATAAAATTCCTCACATATGTATCCTTTATAAACAAAAGTTAATTTAACATCATTCTTTATGGACAAGGGAATATTAATCCTAAGGAAGGGTTATCTTAGATACTTGGTAAGTGTAAGCATGGGAGATATCAATCAACGATCAAGTGAAATTATTAGGTAAACATAAAGTTATAACATTATGACCATTAATTAATAATTTCATTACAAACATAAAAAATATCATAAACATAAATTATTACATAAAACATTATCATTTCAAAATACATGAATCATACGAATGAAAAATCATCATTACTAAATCATAAACTATAGGTCTATATCATAACTGTGTGTATGTGTCACCATGAAGAGTATGAAATCCATTCATTAAATCAAGGTTCACTAAAAATACCATCATAAAAGGAATTAACACTTATTTCCCATAGAGTATAAAGTATATTGAATTGTTTCCCATAACAGATCAAGAACTTTTACTTGTTTCACATAACTATCTCATGAGATATAATTCTTTACATAATGCATTGGGGAAAAATATAGTTCCCACCCATAATTTAATGAAAATTATACATATGTTCACCCCAAGATCATAAATCATTCATCATAACTATACCCATGTAATAAATCATTTTTATAAACATTTCATCCCTGCATGACCTATAAAAAAGAATTGTGTTTCATTAACATTTCACATTTTCATCATAAAAATAACCCTTACAGAGATAGAATAAGGATGGTATATTTGTATCATAACCCTAGTAAATAATAATTGAAATTATTTTATATAATTCCCATTTAATAGAAAACCCATTAATAGTTCATTAAAACCTTATTGAAGGAAATACTCTTTCAAATTTAAAATCACTTTTTAAAATTTAAAATCACTTTTTAAAATTTAAAATTTCTCATGAAATAAAGAAACCATTTTCATTAAAAAAAATTAGAAACTTGTAAATGATTATTCAAATAATTGAGGCATCATTAAGTATATAAATTTCACTCATTTATATAAGTTAAAATCATTCCTTTCACAAAGTCAAAATGTACCACTTTTAGAGAAGGGAAATAAAATTATTTTTGAAACATGGTTAAAAATGAAATTGATGAGTTATTATTAATAGTAAATGAAAATTTAAAAAAACATTGATATGGAAGATAAAGATAAAATAATCCTCCCAACAAAGATTTAAAGATAAACAATCCTAAATATAGATGAGTTTATGATATAAAACCCTTACCATGAGTTCAACTTGCTTCAAATTCGCTCTAAACTCCTATATAATAAATTTTAAATTTATTATAATTATACACCAAATTATGAGTAAATATAACATTATATATGATCCCTTTATAATATTTCAACACCAATTATACTAATAATTTTTAATTAAAATCATTATTTTTGGGTATTAACTGTTTTTTTATCTGGAGTATTTTAGTTCATTAGTCCAAGTTCATTAGTGCTTATCGTGGATAACTCACCTAAATAATATTAATCATGATATAACTCTCATATATATTCATTATATAAATATTAATATTCATCTATAAAGGCTATATATATTAAAATTAATTAAACCATTAATGGACATGGTAGGTCATACGTATGAATGAACATTATGCCCATTTTTTTACAAATTAGATTAAATGATAGTTAATAATAATTAACACTTTTATAATAATTATTATATCATATAAATCATATATATTAGTCAAATTCATCCTCATTACTATCCATGTTAAATATAAAGTAAAAATGAATCGCATCTCTTCGTAGTGGTTATAATCCACACGTACCCACGAGTGACATTATCCTTTCATAAAGGATTGGATGGTAAGTCCGTAGATATTATATTATAATTAAATAAGTATATTTAATCAATAAATATCATATAAAAACATTAAAAACGTCATTACAATCATCTGTAAAATACAGTGATGAAAAATTAATTGTGTCACTATATGGAGATAGTCAGATATTAGTAAGCAAGAGTGATGCTTTCACTTATTATTTGATGGGAAAGAGGGTTAATAATGGTGTTATTAAAATTATAATAACACTTCAGAATATTAATAATTATAAATATATTATTTTATGATAAATTTTATATATTTAGAGGAGTTGAATAAGATTAGTAAAAAAATAGATTGGTTAGGGAGATTACCAATTCTACGAAACGACTACTTTTGATCTCCTCTAAATGTCAATAGGGATAGACTGTTGGGAAGAACCAAACCTCTAAGTTCTTTCTAGGGAAGTTGATAAGGGAAATTTTTATAGTCTGTTTTATTTATAATGTTCAATTTAGTTTAAATAAGTGGGGGAGGAGGTGTCCTTTTATAATCGAGTTTAGGGGAACATTTAGAATTTCTCAAAAAAAATAAATTGTAATAAATAAATTCTCAATAAAAATGGTTAAAAATTTAATAAAACGAAAAGGTGATCAAACTATATACTGTATATTATATCATTTTTTATTTTTTATTTTTTTATTTTTTTATATAATTTAATAAAATATTATTATCATAAATTCCTATTATTGACAAATTAGACAATGTTCACTTAATTTGATATGAAATACATAAAAAAAATTCAAATTGAAATATAATCCATTGAAACAATACTAATATTTTATATTAACCTATAATATTCATGTAACACATTAAATCACTCAAATTATATTTCTTTTTAAATTTTTAAAAACTTTTATTATATATTTATTTGTTGAAAAAAATATTGCATAACTGTTCCATAAGAAATTATAGTTATTATATAAATAAAAAAATTATAAATAAATTACTATAATGAATATAATTTAATGAAACTAAATATATAAACTTATTTTAATTCCTAACAACATTTTCCCCTTTTGGACTCATAAGATATATAAAAAAGAGTGACATATTGTAACCATTTTTGAATTAAAAAATATATATGTCATTTTCATGGACATGGGTCCATTAAACAAATCATTTTTAATACTAAGGTGATAAATGTAAAACTGCATTTATCTAATAAAACTTTACATGTTTGGATGTCACACACATCATCTTTAAATAAGTTTTTCTTTAATTTTCTCTGCGTCTGGTGGGGCGGGTTTAAGCCCGACCTAAAATTTCAATGTTTTTATTTAAAAATGTTTGTAATGGTCTTGAGTACGTCCAGCGCACAGCGGTCGAAGCTGTGCAACCTCGCTCTGGTCATCATGAGACCTCGTTCGGTTAACTGTATTGCCTGCCAGGTGCACGATTAATTAATTAATTATTAAATTAATTAAGTTAAATGATCAATAAAAGAGTTTAATTAAAAAAGTGTTGAATATGATATTTTTATTATGTTTATTATTATTATCATCATCTTTCAATTAAAATTTTTATGACCCGCGGGGAGTAACTACGTAGTCTCCCGACTCCTTAAGAATTAATATAATGAAACGATGTTTAAATAATTATTTTAATGATAATAAAAATAGTAATTTTTAATATTAGTAAAATTATCATTATTGTGTTGAATAATAACTTATTTTAGAGTATTATTTTTGTTGTTAGCATTTTATTAAATTGATAATCGTATAGTTTACAATTGTGTTTGTTATTATTATTATTATTATTATTATTATTATTATTTTCTCTTTTACATTTAGTTTATTTAATATTTATTTATTATTTAATTATTATTATTTTTTCTCGGGTAGGGTTTGGATCCCCCATCTTGTTCGTGTTTCCTTCCCCCCTTCACCAGGTCGTCGCCGACTCTAGCCTTGCTTCCCTAGGCCTTTCACCGTCGCACCTCCCCCCTGAAACCCTCTGTATCGCGTCGCCTCCCTACCCCATACTAGCTGCCCATCACCCATCCCACCATCCGACTTCCCTCATGTTGCACGCCAAGCTGCCACTCGGCCTCCCCAGTTCTACCGCTACACCCGCTACGTCGTCTCCCCTTCATCATATCTAGCAACCACATCTCAAGCCACACATGGTCCGGCTCACTGCTCCCCTTGGCTGAAAACATTCCGACTGACACCTCTGATTCTTCCCCTTCCTCCGTGCTCAGAAGGTTCCAGCCATCCCCTCCTACACAACTCCCGCACTCCCTTCAATGGGAAGCCACCATCGCAGAACTTCCCTCCTGGCGAGCTGCTTTCTGGTGGTCATCGGTGTCGACTCCCCTTCTAGCGAGACCCGAGCCGGCGCAAATCTCCTTACCAGCGCAACTCGGTTCCGGTGCGGCTACCTCGTGCGCCTCTCCTGCTGGGCACACAGTGGTCTGGTGCACTGCTCCCTTTGGCCGAGCGCCTCCCGTCTTGTTGTCGCATAAACACAACCCCCCTAAGGCTGGTGGGTTTTTTCTTCCATCCTGCGAAGCCCCGGTCTGGCTATTACTACCCCCCTCGGTTAAGTCTTTCTTCTTTATTTTTTTCAGCAGGTGTAAGTTCGTATTATGGGTTTTTAATTTGAATTTTGTTTGTTCGAATTCATGATTTTGGGTTTGTGTTAGGTTCATTGTGGTGCGAACGGAACACGATTGAGGTTACACGCTCTAATTTGAAGATTTCATATCAATTTTGAGGTTTTCCACACACTGGTAGGTGGTTCCCTGTCTAATTCTTATCTGATAAATTAATTTTCAATGATTAATTTGTTTTACATATTATTTAATTAATTATTGTTGTGTGAAATTGGTTTTATTTGAAGACTGATTTGCATTGATATTGTGTAGTAAATTTTTCATATTAATGGGTGTTCTCTAATGAGAACTATGTTCATAACTTTTAAATTGTGCTGTTTTCCTTTTAAATCGTGCAAATGGTGAGAACTGTTTTTTTTCTGATTTGGCGTCGGGTGCGTTTGGTCATAAAATTTGTTTTTTCTTGAGTTCAGTGGCTAACGCTAAACGATTTCTTCTAAAGTGTTTTATATGATTTTATTTTTGGCTTGTTAAAATATGGGGTTTATGCAATTGTGTTTTTCATATGGTTTATGGGTTTTCCATCAAACCTTTTGGCTGTGCAAGTTAGAATTTAAAACTTTATTTGAGTGCTGTGATGTTGGAATGCGTTTGGATTTATAACTGGTTATTCTAGTGTGTGCCAAAGCCTTGTAACACTCTTTTACTACTGATTTATATTTTTTTAGAAGTGTATTAAATTATAACAATGGTGTAAAATGATTTTGAATAAAGTTTTAGCATGTATCTTATTTCAAAATGTCGTTTATGTGTGTAAGTGGTGGGTGGCTTAATGATAAACGTTTTTTTATTGTGTGGATGGTTTAACCAAGTACGTAACCTATGCAGATTGAGTTTTGAAAACACTTTTTGTGTGCATATGGTTTTAAAAGAGGGTTTGAGTGTGCAATGGTGATTATGTGTGTGTAAATATCCTGTTTGGATTTTATGCATGAGTGTGACATGTGACATGAACTTGAAATTTATTTGAGCAAAAACCGGGAAGCCCGGGTAGCTAGGAGGGTATACTAGACTAGTGGGCTAGTGTTCCGGAGGTGACTCGACCCGGTTTCACTGGCAGGACTGACGATTGCAACACTAACTAAACATATGCATTTCTTAGGGTCGTGGCCTTCTAAGCCACGTTTTCTGAGGGTCGTGGCCTTCTTAATCCACGTTTTCTGAGGGTCGTGGCCTTCTAAGCCACATTTCACCAAGACACAAAGATCTAGAGACCAAAGCTAGCTGATACTCATGCGGCCTCTCCCATATTAGTTCTCATTGGTTACATTGCGCTCGTCGGTGTGACACATTGGTTATTTAAAAAAAATAAGGGTGCGTGTGTTTTAACCTAAGTTGTTCCATTTGAAACTGTTTTCTTAAATTCCATTTTATTTTAAACTGTTAAAGATTTTATTTCTTTTCTTTAGTTAATATTGCAAATTTATTTTTCATTTAATTATTATGCATGGAACCTTTTTTTGGGTGACGTCCTACTGGGCTCTTTTCTCACACCTTACATACACCTCTGGGTGTATGTAGTCCTTATTCTCTGTGTATTCTAGGTTTAGGCATCGTGCTCAGTGATGGTGGTTGGTCGTTGGTGGTATTCTTGTGCAGGTTAACGTTTGTGACGTGTGTATGTCACACCGCTCCTGTTGCTTGGAGGTTTGAGTATGGTTTTTAGTTTCCGATGTCATCTTTTCTTTTTAATTATTGGTTCGAATAGTAGACTTTAAACCTGTTCATAGTTTAAAGGAACGTTTTGTTGTCCATTTCGAATTTCAGTTTATTTATCTGGTTAGTTGTTTTTATATCTTTTATTTCAGTTAAAATCGTCCTCATGTGTTATTTTTGACACCCGGGCACTTGTGCCAGCCTGTGGGGATTGGGAACGCCCTTCGGGCCATGTTGCAGACCTGGTCGGGTGCCTGGTTGGATGGCGACCCGGCCTGGTTCATTCTTGGGTCCATGGTTTTCTTTCTTGGCTAGTGTGCTCCCCCCATAAAGCGTTAACATGCAATTGAAGTGCGGACACTGGGAATTTTCCGTTGGCCAACCCTCCAGTTGATTAACTTAAGGACTCCCCTTTTTTGGTGACAGTGTTATGTCAATCACTTTTTCTTTTCGGTGATTGAATCCTCTCGCGGCAGGATGACAAACACAGGGGGAGTTAAAGGGATTTTTGTTCTCTTTGTGTCGTCTGGGTCACAGAATATGAGGTTTGACACTTTTGCATCTAAATATTCCCCTGGAAGTGGTGAATGAAATTCTAGCAAGGAAGGTTGAATGAGATTTCAGAGCTATTAGCGCTGACCGAATTCCTGAAAGGCATGTAGTATTTTCATCCATTGCAAGGGTCCTGTTCGACGACGTCTTATAGTGTAAGTTCTCTTTGATTGTCAATGGTGAAGTTTGACCTCATTAATTTGAAAGTTATGTTGGGAAATGGTGAAGGAGATTCAAGTGGGGAGAGGTGGAATCAACCTAGAGTGGTCGGTGCAGGCCGCTATTCTAAATGACCTTTGGTCTTTTGTTGGTTTCTTTTAATAAAGGGTCTACGTTAGGCCACTAGTGTGGCAGACCCAGTCACATGGGGATTCTATGGTCAACTGCAGTAATCACGTGTTGTTTAAGAATCAGTTTCAAGTCCCTCTCCGTATAATTTTTCTCTCAACAGCAATGATCATGTTCAGGTGACGATTTGTGGTGTCGTGTTCTCATCCAGTGTGACAAAGGATGATGCACATGGACCATTTAATCTCTTGTGTTGGTGAATGTTCAGTGTATGATCAGTTGGATGTCGTAATGTGTTTTAGTTTCTGGTGTTTCCTCGGTTGTAGTGTGATTGCATGTGACACCAAAAGGAGAAGCTCCGTTCAGGAGTCTTCAATTCCTGACTGTGAGACAGGAGATGCTTCAAACATCAGGTCTCCAGCCATAGGCCTCGGAGTGAAGCTGGCCCATGGTCAGGAACCCCGGGATTATATGAAACCCCGACTTTATTTCTGTCATCGGCGTTGAAAGTGAAAGCATCTTTAATTGTTTTCTATGGTTGTTTCATTTTGAATGAACCATCTGACTATGTAAGGTTTCAATGACTATGCGAAGGCATGTCCACCTCTATGCCTTGAAGTCTTGGGGGTGGCGTCCCATATGATGTAATCACTTTTAGTTTTCCTTGAGAGCATATTGGGGAAAATCAGTCCCAAAGTTGTATAATGATCATCCCAGGATGTAGATGTCTTGGTAGGGTCTTAGGTCATCGTTTTAATGCCTGGGTGGTCGGGACCCTCCCTCCCCACCCCTTGTGGTGGGGTGTTTGGTCACCGTTGAGAATTTTTTTCAATGTTTTGTATCCTCTTTTAGTCCTGGTGGCGGAAAGACACATGATGGGTCTCGTACAAAGGACTTTGGAATAAATCGGTGTTGGCCTTTCCTGAATGGTGGGGAGTCCTCCCGGACCTCCCAATGTTTGTTTTCTAGTCTCATATTATGCGTTGGTGGGTTTTTAATGGTGGGGAGACCCACATTGGGTCTCACATGAATGTCTCTAGAATGAATCAGTGCTGGACTTTTCTTTAATTACGGAGAGTCCGCTCGAACCTCCCCATGTCGGTTCTCCAGTCTCGTTTCGAGCGCCAGTGAGTTCCTAATGGTGGGGAGCCCCTCAGACTCCCCATGCTGATCTTTTTTATCTATTTTCAAATATGTCTTGGTTTTCGTTTAATAGTCCTTGAGGTGTTTCGGGTTGTGATGTTGGTGTCTGTGGGTGCGATAGTTCCCTTCCTCGATCAGTCAACTGGAGGCGTACTAGTTCTTGGGGGCGGGCAACACATATCAGAATGTCTTTTGACGCATTTCACTATGTTTTCTTTGAGTCACTTTCTATGAGCACGATGCTTTTATCTCTTTCCTCTTGTTGATTGTGTGGATCTTCCTTGAACCTTAGTGGGGTAACAGTCTCTTCTTTGGGGTTCAGCCTTAGTTGTGGCTTTCCGGGGACGAAAAGCATTATGGTGGGGAGATTTGTCACACCTGTCATCTTTAAATAAGTTTTTCTTTAATTTTATCTGTGTCGGGTGGTGCGAGTTTAAGCCGGACTTAAAATTTGAAGTTTTTATTAAAAAATGTTTGTAATGGTCTTGAGTACGTCCAGCGCACCGCGGTCGAAGCCGTGAAACCTCGCTCTGGTCGTCGTGAGACCTCGCTCGGTTAACCGCGTTGCCTGCCCGGTGCAAGATTAATTAATTAATCATAAAATTAATTAAATTAAATGATCAATAAAATATTTTAATTAAAATAGTGTTGAATATGATATTTTTATTATGTTTATTATTATTATCATCATCTTTCTGTTAAAATTTTTATGGGCCACGTGGAGTAACCCCATAGTCGCCCGACTCCTTAAAAATTAAGATAATCAAACGAAGTTTAAATAATTATTTTAATGATAATGAAAATATCAATTTTTACTATTAGTACAATTATCATTATTGTGTTGAATAATTACTTATTTGAGAGTAGAATTTTTGTTGTTAGCATTTTATTATATTGATAATAGTATAGTTTAAAATTGTGTTTGTTCTTATTATTATTATTATTATTATTATTATTATTATTATAATTATTATTATTAGTTTCTGTTTTATATTTAGTTTAGTTTTAATTTTTTTTCTCAGGTAGGGTTTGGAGCCCCCATCCCATTCGCGTTTCCTTCCCCCCTTCACCAGGCCACCACCGACTCTACCCTTGATTCCCTCGGCCTTTCACCGTCGCACCTCCCCCTAAAACCCTCTATATCGCATTAACTCCCTACCCTATACCAGCTGCCCGTCTCCCATCCCACCATCCGACTTCCCTCACGCTGCTCGGCCTCCCCAGTTCTACCGCTGCACCCGCTACGCCATCTCCCCTTCATCCTGTCTGGCAACCCCATCTCACACTACACATGGTCCGGTGAACTACTCCCCTTGTCCGAGCACATTTCGACTGACGCCTTTGCTTCTTCCCCTTCCTCTGTGCTCAATATGATCCGGCCAGCCCCTCTTATGCAACTAACGCACTCCCTTCAATGGATAGATGCCATCACAGAACTTCCCTCCCAGCGCGCTGCTTTTCGGTGGTCACTGGTGTCAACTCCACTTCTAGCAAGACTCGAGCCGACGCAAAGCTCCCTATCGACATAACTCGGTTCCGGCACAGCTACCTCGCGCACCTCTCCTGCAGGCCACAAAGTGGTCCGGTGCACTGCTCCCTTTGGCCGGCGCCTCCTGGATTGTTGTCGCACAACCACAACCCCCCTAAGGACGGTGGGTTTTTTCTTCCATCCGGCGAAGCCCCAGTCCGGCGACTACTACCCCCCTCGGTTAATTTTTTCTTCTTTTTTTCAGCAGGTGTATGTTCTTATTTTGGGGTTTTAATTTGATTTTTTTGTTTGAATTCATGATTTTGGGTTTGTGTTAGGTTCATTGTGGTGCGAACGGAACACGATTGAGGTTATGCACTCTAATTTGAAGATTTCATATCAATTTTGAGGTTTTCCTAAAACCAGTAGGTGGTTCCCCATCTAATTGTTATCTGATAAATTAATTTGCAATGATTAATTTGTTTCGTATATTATTTAATTAATTATTGTTGTCTGAAATTGGTTTTATTTGGAGACTTATTTTCATTGATATTGTTTAGTAAATTGTTCATATTATTGTGTGTTTTCTACTTAGAACTCTATCCATAACTTTTGAATTGTGCTGTTATCTTTTTAAATCGTGGAAATGGTGAGAACAGTTTTTTTTCTGACATGGAGTCAGGTGCGTTTGGTCATAAATTTTTTTTTTCTTGAGTTTAGTAGCTAATGCTAAAATATTTCTTCTAAATTGTGTTATATGACTTTATTTTTATCTTGTTAAATTATGGGGTTTATGCAATTGTGTTTTTCATATGGTTTATGGGTTTTCCATCAAACCTTTTTGTGGTGCAAGTTACACTTTAAAACATTATTTTAATTCTTGTGATGTTGGAATGCGTTTGGATTTATAACTGGTTATTCTAGTTTGTTCCAAAGCCTTGTAACACTCTTTTACTACTGCTTTATATTTTTTTAGCGGTGTATTAAATTATAACAATGGGGTAAAATGGTTTTGAAAAACGTTTTAGTATGTGTCTTATTTAAAAGTGACATTTATGTGTGTAAGTGGTGGGTGGTTTAATTATAAAATTTTTTTTATTGTGTGGATGGTTTAACCAAGTACGTAACATATGCATATTGAGTTTTGAAAACACTTTTTGTGTGCGTATGGTTTTAAAAGAGGGTTTGAGTGTGCAATGGTGATTATGTGTGTGTAAATATCCTGTTTGGATTTTATGCATGAGTGTGACATGTGACATGAACTTGAAATTTCTTTGAGCACAATCCAGGAGGCCCGGGTAGCTAGGAGGGTATACTAGACTAGTGGGCTAGTGTTTCGGAGGTGACTCGACCCGGTTTCACTGGCAGGACTGAAAATTGCAACACTAATTAAACATATGCATTTCTGAGGCTCGTTCCCTTCTAAGACATGTTTTCTGATGTTCGTGGCCTTCTAAGATTCATTTTCGGAGGGTCATGGGCTTCTAAGACACGTTTCACTGAGACACGAAGATCTAGAGACCAAAGCTAGCGGATACCCATGCGGCCTCTCCCATATTTTTGCTCATTGGTTACTTTGCTCTCTTCAGTGTGACATATTGGTTATTTAAAAAAAATAAGGGTGCGTGTGTTTTAACATAAGTTGTTCCATTTGAAACTGTTTTCTAAAATTCCATTTTCTTTTAAACTATTGAAGATTTTATTTCTTTTCGTTTGTTAATATTGAAAATGTATTTGTCATTTAATGATTATGCGTGGAACCGTTTTTTTGGTGATGACCTACTGGGCTCTTTTCTCACACTCTACATACACCTTTGGGTGTATGTTGGCCTTGTTCTCTATGTATTCTAGTTTGAGGAATCATGCTCAGTGATGTTGGTTGGTCGTTGGTGGTCTTCTTGTGCAGGTTAACGTTTGTGACGTGTGGATGTCGCACCGCTCCTGTTACTTGGATATTTGAGTATGGGTTTTAGTTTCTGCTGTCGTCTTTTCATTTTAATTAATGGTTCGAATAGTAGACTTTAAACCTGTTCATAGTTTAAAGGAACGTTTGGTTGTCCATTTATAATTTCAGTTTATTTATCTGGTTAGTTGTTTTTTTGTCTTTAATTTCGGTAAAATCGTTCCCATGTGTTATTTTTGAAACCCAGGCACTTGTGCCAGCCCGTGGGGATAGGGAACGCCCTTCGGGCCATGTTGCGGACCAGGTCGGGCGCCTGGTCGGATGGCGACCCGGCCTGGTTCGTGACATTGGATGTTGTTTTTACCTTTATATTTTGGTTTTAACCCTTCAGTAACCCTTTTCAAACTTACCGTGACAACAAGGTTTTTACACATTGAGGGTTAGTATAGGTACTATAAATGAATCAAATGTACCATAAATGGAATATTTATGATATTATAAACTATATCATAGTCAAATGTCCGAATATATGATTTTTAGGAACTTTATTTCTTTTAATAAAATATTAGGTATTTTGAAAGACCAATAATGTCAAATTTTATAACTATTCATTACCTTGGATTTAATAACATCATGAATTTTTTTAAAATTAAAACCAAATAATTAAAAACATAAATTAAATGTTATATAATTTTATAAAATTCAAGGATAATATTAATTATATTATATTTTATTCATTTATCATTTAAATATTATTTATTTGATTTTTTCAATTAATTGAATAATTATTGTATCATTATTCTGCAAGAATTTAAGGAAATTATTTTTTCACTAAAATTTAAAAATAAATTACCATGAAGAATATAAACTTGTTACCATTAAAAATACTTTTTATGAATTAACATATCATATTTTTATCCCCACGATAAGAGATTTAGGGTTATTAAAAATAAGAGTGTTATATTTTTAACGTTTTATTAAATATAATATTCTGATGTTTATCATCACATAAAAATAGAAAAAAAGTACATATAATAAAATATTGGATTACTATGGATGACATGGAATAAAAATCCAAACTACGGAACATGTTTGGTTCATTTTATAATCCTTATCATTTTATTTTTAAAATTAATTACCAGATATAGCCTTTATTGTGACAATAAAAAATTACTAAGGTTACTATTTTATCGACTAAAACTAAAAGGGACTTGTTTACCAAATTTATAAAAATTTATTAGAAAAATGGAATCCATTTTTATAAATTAAAAATAATAAATTTAAATAATTTAATTTAAAATGAATATGAAAAATGATATGAAAAATGAGTTTTCAGAAAAATGACCTTTTAAAAAATTACTTTTTTATACTGATTTAAAGTTTAAGAAACATTAAAAAACCTTAATATAATAAATTTAAATAAAAATAAATATATATTTTAAAACTAATCCAAAATAAATTTTTACTTTTAAAATAATTTAAAATAAAATACACATTTCAATAAAAATTAGTATTTTAAATATTCCTCAAAAAATCCATCTTTTTAGAAAATATTGAAATATCACAAAAAGATAACTTTGATATGATGATTTAAAAAATTTACATATTTCATCAAAAAAAATTATACTTGATTAAAATTTTATTATAATTTTGACTCACAAAAATTAATAAAATACATTTTTGAAGAAATTTTTTTTATTGAATAGAATGACTTCAATAAAAAAAATGAGTGTTTATTAACAAGAATTAATCAATATATTTATACTTATTTGAACAATTACATATTTATTTCAGAAATTAATTAATCCTAATCATTTAAAATTTAATAGATTGGTTATAATGGTCATATAGTAATATTTTACAATTTTATTACACTTAGTGTTGCATATTTTCTACATTATCGAACATAGTTATTCTTTTTAGAATCCTGGTATATTAAAAGGGTGAAACACATGAAAAAACCTAACTAATAAGATTCCAATATACAACTATACAATCAAAAAAACCAAATAACTAGTTTATAAGAAATTATTAATAATGAATAAATGTGAGAACTATTTTTAATGGTCAACTTAAAGGGTCATGTTAGAAAGAACATGAGTATAAAACATAAGGGTGGAACCACACATAATACACCCAAAGAAAAATGATCCCATGAGAGAAAAACTATTTCTATAGAACCTCACTCTAATACATCTTCTTCTTCCTTTTTTATATTTTTAAATAACCACTTTAGAGGCTGTGATCCCAAAAAAATAATGAAAACCAACTCTTATAGTATGGAAACTGAATGAAAATGATTGAGGTTAAGTAGTTATCATGAGTAGATGGGGTATTGATTATCTCATCTCAAGTGACTCTGCCCTATAATTCAAAACACAAAGTGTTTTCATCCACTATAGTCCCACTATCACCACCAGATCATCATTTCGTTAGGGAAATAAATAATCATTGACTAAAACTGTTGCACCTACCTCTATGATAATGTTCTAAAACCCAAAGATACATCACCAAAAAATCACCATGAGAAAAATATTGAATCCATCATAAAATAAAAAAAACATACATTTTATGAATAACCTTAATCACTAGGTTGTGATACAAGCCACCCGAAGGTATAACCCCAATGGATGAATTTTCTCTATTGCAATCATATTCCACTGTGAATCATAATCACACACACAAGTAATACATTGGGAGACATTACACTAACTTTAATAGATAAAAACACAATAGAGAAACCACATAACAGCAACAGAAATATTATATTAATATGGAGGATTGATAAATTTTAGTAGAGTCATGGGTATGCATAATCAACCACCCCAAGACCATAAGACTAAAAATGAGAACCAATTTACACATATTAACAAAATATTGAAATTGATCATCCATAATGTCTAATAAAAGATCTATAATAGGAAGGGAAAACAATAGGGGACAACCTAACCTATAGGATACAATGAACCCAATAAATACCTAAAATGTGAACTCTTCTCCCTGAAATTATTTCTTTAGGTGATCTAGAAAATTCAAGGACGTGAAGTTGATTAAAAAACCCCTTGGATCAATGGAGTGAAAAATAGGACAGAGAATGATCACCATGTAGGGAACCCAAGTATTCATGAATAAGAATCTATTATCTGGGATGTATTATAAAAAATTAGAGAGTTTGGGATAATCCACACCAGGGGGCTATGAACATAGATACCACTTAGTTCAAGTGAAATATAAGATAGGAATATCAACTAGATTGGGGATGGTAAAAAAGAAGAAAACAAAAGTAAAAATATCTAAAGCTCCTAAAATTTTAAAAATAAATCCCCCCAATGAATATGGAATAAATGAACATGCCATTCTCAATGGAGAATGGGGGAAACCCACAAACCATAAACTGATTGAGAGTACTTACAAATGCGGAATTCACTAAAGATGGGATGTGAGTAAGGAAGACCTAGAACCTAAGGGGGGAGATAGTAAGACATAGTAATGAGGCCAACGGGAAATTGATCCATCATCTCTCCCATATCATCATAAAGTTAATTTATCCAATAAATCATAGTTTACTGAACTAAATATATTCAATATTTTATGATAAAGTATTATGAATCTATTTTTTTTGATATGAAATTTTTTATTTTCCCTTTGAATGTTTTAAATCATGACTTTTTTATTGGATACCCATTTTAGGAAAGAGTTCCTAATTAATGAAATTTTATTTAGTTCAATTTAGTTTTTTGTTAAGTTATTAATCAAGTGATGATTTAATAAATTGTGAATATTATGATGGAATAAAATTTTGGATAAGTTATAAGGTTTATTAATTTTGGAATTAATTGTTTTTTTAAACATTTAATTATAATCTTTTCTCTATAATTTTCATTTAAAATAATTTTAAACACGTTAATTGGATAATGTGTCCCCTGTCATGAGAATACGACATAAAATGAATGTATAAAAACATACATGAGTGGATAATAAGTGAGTTAGACAATGGAATTTGGATAATGGGGTTCAGGTTGATATTTGGAAGTCCGTTACGGTGAAGCTGAATCAGCCATCAATTTAGATGTACTTCAGCCACATTTTCTACAACATAAATCATCTTCATTTGTAAGAAAACTAAAATTACCACCTGATAACTATCACCATAGATATAGAATCCATTTTTAAAAAAAATAACATATGGCACTTCCACCATGAATGATCATGATGAGAACATACTGTATCACTATTAGAGCTTCCAAAACTATAGACACATCACTAACGAAGCACTATGAGAAAAATGTGACTCCATTTACAAAAAATATATCCAATTTGAAAAAACCTTCACCACCAAGAGGAAATCTAGACCACCCAATTTTATAACAGCAACTGATGATTCTTATATTATGAAATCACATTCCACTATGTAGTTTCAAACCAAAGAAAATGTCACCACCATGATACTTCATTATTCCTTAACTATAAATATTAACATTAGTAAAAACACCTACCACCAACCCTAAAATATTATGATGAAGTTGTGACAAATAATTTTATGAGAGAATAGATATTTGATGAAATATGATATAATATAAAAAAACCAATGTTCTCCCTAATTAATGAATCTAATATGAAACATAAATGATTAATAAGGTATTTTTCCAATAAAAAAATATATCCTTTTAACTTCAAGGCATGAAATAATTAATAAATCATAGATGACATTTAATAATAGTGAATTTAAGAAATACATGATGCATTGTATCAATAACAAATAAAATAGTAAAAAATTAAACATTGATAATAGAATAATGGAAGATAAATCACACACATAACCAGTATACATGGAATTTAATATTTTTCAAGATAATTATTTATATCCATAGAGAAACCCTACAATCCACTTTAAGATATGGTAGACAGAAACTCATGATTTTCATGTTATTAACTAATCACTACCTTGATGAAATAATTATATTATAATCATCTTATATGGATCCTTCTATTTATACTAAAATCATGAAATCTTATCCCAATAATTATTCTATATATGGATAAAATATCTTTAATGATTCTGTCATCATTAAAATTTTCTCCAACTGGTTCTAAGATCTTTTAATTGATATGATAGATATAAAAACCAAAATTCTTCATTATATAAATATATGTTAATAAATTCTCCTTCAATAACAAATCAAATCCCAATCATTAATGATCTGGTCATAATAATTCACCACCCTTGATCTCCATAATTATTATTATGTTAACCCATTGATGATCAACCAATGGTGAAATAGATCTGAAATATTCTTCTTAACTCACTAATATTCTACCTGAAGAATATTCCAAGGATCCATTTATTAATCATCTCAAACATCTCTCTCTCATTTCCTTCTATAGAAGAAATGATCTTTTGATCACCTTCCAGTTATTCAATTACAAATAAAGAATTAAAACACCCCAAACTGTATTTTACTATAACCATTAAAAATATGTATACTAAATTTTCACTCAAAAAAACAATTTATAGTTATAAAAAATTATCTTATAGAAACTATTGTTGTAGTTATAATTCAACTAAATGTGCATGGTTTTTGAATGAATCGCCATATTCATTTTAAGTTAGAATATTATCTTATCATCATAGGAAAATATATATATTATCATCATTATGTTTTAATTTTCCATAATGAAACCTTTAGTTATATAAACAACCTCCTATAGTTTTTTTTACTTCCACGTTCTCCTCTTATTTGGTGGATAATGAGATAACTTTCTATAGTGGAGACAACCTACCTAACTTTTGATCCTTTAAAAATTAATACATGCACTATGTTACTTATTTTAATTTCCATATATATTCTATAGTATATATCCATATATCCCTAAAAAAGCGTCTATTTAAAAACATAGAGTTAATTCCATGATTTCATTGAGATATATGAGTATTATCTTTACTAAAGTGATACATCCCTGGATATTACATGAATCCTTTCACAACTCCAACAAAAAAATAAATTTTAGGATTGTTTGAAACAATGAGATACATTAGGATATCAAACATTGATATATATAAAATTATTTCTATACATGTATCCTCATCATTCATATTCCTAACCTTGTATTTGTAAAACATGAATTGACATTCCAATGGGGTTGAAATAAGATTCAATCCAAACACTCCAGAACATTAAAAAACTAATAAATATAGTCAAATAGAGACAAGTCTCCAGTAATTATCATCTATAAAAACATTTATTGAACTCCAAGATATTTCATTAAATTCATTTTAGATTTCGCATACCTCAAATATGATTTTCATTCTACCTCAAAACCTTCAAGCTATTTGTTGTACATATATAATATATTTAAGATAAAATTGAAATAATTAAAAACCCTAAAGTGAAAAAAATGATTAAAATTACAATGAATTAAATCTTTATCTATCATGAAATAACCAAATATCTTATAACAATATATATGTTCTTGTTTTATCCCATAAAAAGATACTTTATTCCACTGAAAAAACCCTTTATTTATGTTTATTTAAATACTTTCAATTACTGTATAAAAATTGATCCCTAAAAAATTATTTAGGAATTCCATCATCTCATATAATTACTCATGCTGAAAACATTTTGATGCAACTAGTACAATAACAACCTTGTTAGTTCTATGATTCACCACTTAATATATTATTTCATATTAGTAAATCTATTCCTTTTATTGATAGTTTTTTACAACCAATATTTCTAGGTATAATTTCTTATATCAGGATTCTTCCTTTAACTTATATACCTTTTTTGGGTAGTGATTATTACATAATACAAAGATATATGAGTATCTATATTCTAATTACATATAATAAATTCATATTTTCTATCAATTTTTATTTTCATTGATTATATTAACTCCAAAATTACACTACTTTTGGGATTTCTTTTTATTTACCATTCACTAAAAGTAAATAATATAAGCTGGATTAAAACCTCTTTGCAAATCATATGACCATGGAAGACCACCTCAAATGATCTTAAGAATAATCTACTTTCATTAAAATTTCCTTCTCAGCATTAATAATGTATGAAAATTTTTGTATATCAATACTTTATGGAAACTCCAAAACATGACGTCCGGCAAATACTTTAATATTATCTAGTACCTCCTAAAATCATTTCCCCTTTAAATAATAAAAATTAATTGTATTTCATTAAAATCAAATTGTCTATTTTCTATTGGTTATTTATTTTAAAAATCCTATTTATCAAAGTTCCAATAAATTCATAGGATTCCATCATTAAATAATTAATTCAAACTTATATTGGACTTACATTTGTTATTATCCAAAATCCAAAATCCAAAGTCTCTATCACCATATCCAACAACGAAATATGTATTGGTGTTAAATTCTTGGATTTCCTTTTCACTAGAAAAAATACTGACATAAGCTTCATATTACAAGACAATTACGTGGGAGAATCCCATCGACATAAAAGTTAATATTTTCCCACGTGTAAATTTTTTCACTAATACAAATGAAATATTATTGATTAGAAAATATTTGATAGTCACTACCTCTACCAAAAACTCTTTTACGAAAATTACATACATGATCTGTCATGTCTTATTTAATTTCATATATCTCTATCCCATTAAACTATTATTATGTGGTGTGCAATGTTTTCTATTTAAAAACCATTTCACTTTTCCCAAAATAATATCATGCATTATTTTTATTTTACAGTCAATTCAATTTTTCAACTATAATAATTTCATCTATAAAATAGTCTCATTTTCCACCATGTATCTCCATTTAGTAAGTGTTTTGAATAATTATGATTTTTGTTTCACAAAGAACTCCCATATATTCTATATACTTTCATTGTTGATGGTAACTGATTATAGTGAAACACCATTATTGTATTCGAATTTTGGTCCCTGTATATATACATGATTAAACATATGATACTTGGTTGTTTATAATTGAATAGAAAAAGACACTCTTTTCTAATTTTTAAGGATACACTCTTCATATATTACATACTCTATGATTTATTTTCATTATACCATTACTATCCAGTTCTCTCATCTTCTCACACATGTGAGAAATATGGAAATTCCAGAACTAAGTGTATTCCGTAGATGAAATAGAATCCATATTCCTATATGAAATTCTAATCAAATACAATATCACATATACCATAAATGTTTCCAAATCTATGTAACCTCATGTTATTTTATATATTTTATCAACAAAAATCATATCAAATAGTTCATTGTCTTGAATAACTACCAAAATAATATTCTTCTTTAATCCTTTTATTTTTTAAACCCTTACAACTTCAATAAGAAATTAATATTTATTCATACATCAATATCACTTTTAACTATAATCTCAATTTTTTTATTAATGGAAAGATGGTCCTTATTAAGACTTATAGATATATAATGGTCTATGAATTCTATCATTTATATAGAGTGAATTGATTCTATAAATTTAGTGATCTATAAGTCCTATGGTAGTTAACACATAACTATAATCTGTTGTCACTTTTATCAATATTAGTGTTGTGAGAAGATTCTTTAGATTTTACCCTTAATATATTAAAATATTTCTTTTATATTTACATTCTTCCAATGCTTCCATCATGAAAGTACTAAATCTATTAATATTACTTGTATCCTTTCACTCAATCCACTACTATATTTTTAACTTATCTTTTGAGTTGTTCATACTCTACCCTACTATAATAATTTATTCAATTATAATTATATAATTCCTTCCTTTTGGAATCGTTATTTCTAATTTGATTCTAGATATCCTCAAAAACTAATTTTTTTTCTTACTATTATAGTTTATCACTACAATAAATATTGTTTACCTTGAATCTTATAATGATAATAATATGATTAATCTATACACTTCATTTCTGGACATCACGTTCACATAGTATGGTTAAATTATTATCATTTTGAAATCATTTACATGAAAAAAAATTAAATTTATTTCTATCATATTTAGTGTCATCTTATCCAAACTCCTTTTTATAACACACATAATGTCATTTTTAGGTATGAAATAAATGATTTATTGATTTTTATCTCTATTTATTGATTTGGGTTAGATATTGGGTTCACCTTGTTTGTTTGGACCCTATCAATGATTCATGGGTATCAATATAAGCTAGTAATCATGTTAAAAAAATTCCCAACCCCAGGGATGCAATTCTTTTTCTGGCATAAACTATGATTTGGTGAAAGGTGTCAAGATATAGTGGGGGATGGATTAATGATCATACCATAACCAAAGGAAACAACCAAATGATGGGTGGGAATAGAAATTTTCTAAATTCAAAATAAATATTTATATATTTAAAGAATCTTATTCTTTTTTATGATATTATAAATATATTTCTTTTATACGATTAATACCTTATAGCTTGGAATTTTAACAAAGGATGAATATAATATATGGATAAATATATTATATGTTGAAAAAAATATTCCATATTTGTTTATATTATTGAAAATCCATACATATAAAATATATATTAGGTATGGGAAAATATATTACGAATGGGTAAATATATTAGGTATTAGATTTTATAACTAATGAAAAACCCTTATGTATGAAATATATATTATGTAAGGGTTAATATATTATATGCTGGTTTTTTATGTAAAATCATATCCTTATGTATGAAATATATATTATGTATTATATATATATATATATATATATATATTATGTATTGAATTTATCAACTGAGGTAAAAACCTTTCTTATAAAATATATATTATGTAAGATTAAAAATATTATGTATTCATTTTCCCAGGTCAGGGAAAACCTATATGTATGAAAAAACATTATGTATTAGGTTTTTGGGTAAGGTAAAATATTATTTATTAAAAATATATTATGTATTAGAGATTTGGATAAGTCATATACCATACATATTAGAGTCATGTTGTAAAATATATTATGTTTCCTTGAGAAGAATATTATATATCACAGTGAACACCTTTCCCTTTCCAGTATTATTATTTTAAGAAATATCTCAGGCATGCCTTCAAAAGGGATACATAAGAGTTCACAATATTAAAATTTCGAATATATTATAATATTCACTTTAATATGTAAGATTAAAACATGAATACATAATATATATCCTATTATTGTAGAAGATAAAATCACCCTTCCGAGCATAAATAATAATTTAAAATTAATAAGATTATTATTAATCATATGCTACATAATTGGAAAACATTGATACACAAGGCTTCTATGCATTGAAATTTTTTGATTCATGTGTATTCTGACAATACTGATGATGAAAAAATAGGGAGGTGAATTGTGTACTTTTTAAAAATGATAAATTTTAAAACTAATACAATAAATATTTATAAATTTAATCACATAACCATAGTTTTAAAAAATATACAACTGGAAATAAATACATATTACACAACAATTTTAATAGTGGATCAAGGTATAATAATTCCTTATACCTCTACACCATCACTCTCTCCATAAGGGTGTGGATTTGCAATAGTAGATCCTTTTCATGGGATATAAACAGTTGAGTGAATGAATTTACAACTTGTTATAGTAGATTTCACAAAGCCTCAAAACAGGACTAACAGTATTACATGAAACACTCAACACCATTATGTTCAAAACAAATAGAATTTGGGTTTGGTTATAGAAATTATCTATTAAAGAATTCAGATGTATGAACCCCATCTAGAAGATAAATATATATTCAATGGAATAATATAATAACATAAAAGTGGGTCCTCAAGTATAATATTCATATTTTGTGTAGTAATGTTTTTTATAATAGATTTAGAACAAAAAAAATTGAATCAGTAAGACAAACACACAACATCATCTTAATATAACATGTATGCATCCATTATGTAGTCCTAAAAAATTAATGAAATGAAGAAACTTATTGACATATATGAATATCAGTAGTTATATAATAATTAATGATAAATTTTTAAATAGAATAATTATAATGTTAATTTAGAGAAAGAGTTTGTTAATCACAATGCTTCAGAGTGTCAGATAGTTTTATTTTCATTTCTATAACCTCAAGCGGAAATATCCATTGAAAATAAATAATAATATTGAAATAATTGTGGTCCATGAAATCTATAAAACAAGATAGATAAATTTAAATTCTTAAAATTCTCAACATATTTTAAATTCGAATTTAATAATCCACAAAAAATCATAACTTCCCAACAAAAATTAGAACTAATTAATATATGGTTATATAAATTATGAAATGGTATTTGAATATCATTAGTAAGATATTTACCAAAGTGAAAATGTTATATATATTTTGAATAACATAATAATTTAAATATCATAGATGACTGGATGAAGATTAGATTTGAACTACATGAGGATGATTCCAAATATATGGTTACCATAATATAATTAATACTAATCACAAATTTCCAAAACATGTAATAAAATACCAAAATATGGTTCTAAACATTTTTTATTTTACCTAAATGATGATAATTATGTTAGGTATATATCAAATTCTAGGTTATAAATATGAGATACCTAAAACAAATTAGGTTCCTGATCATGATGTTTATCCCAAACATGTGGTTGAAAATGTTGTGTTGAGAACCAACATTTAGTTTCAACAACACATTCAAAATAGTGACTCTACAATCCATTAAAAATCCTAAAAATGATAGAATATGATCATTACTTCCCTGATAATGAACATGAGAACAATATATTTCTAAAAATCCTAGAAGAAATAATATAATTAATCAAAATAATAGAAAACTGAAAGACACTCAAAGTAACATTATTAGTAAAATGTTATAAGGTATTTTTGGGCACCAAAATCAATTTAAACGTTTTGAATAAACATTCATAAACCCAATAATCTCTCTTTTTTAATGATCATAAAACTCATAAAACTATAAACATGAAAAAAAATTACATGGTTCGATATTTATACATTAATCCAAAATTATCAATGATGTTTTAATGAAATTAAAATGAAATTATTGACCGAAGGGTAATGTTAAATGTTTTATGAAAATTTTATATTTATCCAGATTTATCTAGACATTATTGAGGTAAAGAAAAGTATAAAAATGGAATATAAAATATTCCATTTTTAATCAAACTATATATGAACATTATAAATACCAAATATAACTTTATGATAAAAATGGATACGCTAACAACAATAAAATAACATCCCACATAAAACATAAATACAATAGAAATAATAATAGAATTTAATTTTTATAAATGACTCTAAATTATAAATTTTATATTAGCTAAAGAGGAAAATTAATAATGTTCAGGATTGGAAAGAGAGTTGGAATAAGAATAAGATTTTGTAGAAAAAAAATATAAAAAATATAAGAAATATCGAATAGTCATATGAATAGCCATATTCTTTACCATCAGATCCTTGAAATTCTATTTTAATAGAGAAACCCACTATTTCAATTGATGCCTCGAATATTTAGTCACCTTCTATAGTTCAACATGATACACATTCAAAAAAGATATAAATCGTTTCATATTAACAAACATACTTGTTTATTGTACCTACCAAGAATTTGACAACATCTATAACATCTGGATCTGAAAAAGATAATATTTCAATAATCTCTTAATCATTTTCCAAATTAGTGTGAAACATCACACTATCACATTACTGAGTCTAAATCCTTTACCCAAAAAAAGAAATATTAGTACATAATAACTATACTCTTATCAACACCTCTCTAGATCTTACTATAGAATAAATAGATTTCCTCCCAAAACATGAATTTCATGCTTTGAATACATCAATATGGCTTTTTAAAAATTTCTTAATATCAATGAAATTAGATTTGGACATCAATCATTTATCAAATTTCCAAACTCACTAGTGATACCCTTTTAAAAGAATCCAAAAATTTACTTGAAATATTTTTTTCCTTCTAACTTTGAAATTGATCCCTACGAGACTCATAATATATTTTTGAAATAGATATATCTTTTCAATTTCTCAAAATACTACTTTGAACATTATGTTTCTCTGTGTATGTTGATAACCTTATCATTTAATAACTACAATTTAGAGTAAATGATATTTGTAAAATTCTATGCATGATATTAAAAATTAGATTCATATTAAGAATATAAGGACATATCATATTCTATTACATAGGTTTCTCCAACCTCAACAAATTGAATATCCAAAATATAAATATTTTTACCAGATGTGGAAAACAATTCTCCAAGATCCTCTATTTTTCTTCAAAATCTTCATCAGTGCCTTCCAATAAAATTTCATAAAAAGGCACTGGTATATCCTCAATCAAATCAATAAAAGTAGCTATAGGTGCCCTATAATAGTATAAATAATTATTTATTTATATTACTTGAAACTCAATAGAATTCACAACATTTTCAACCAGTTGTTCTTAAATATAAACAAATTATTTTTTCCTTCCTTCCATAATTGGGATTGGTTACATAATCACTCTAGTGGATGATTAGAATGAATTATCAACTAGTATTGGTTCTTATCCCCTATCAGGCCTTTATAACAAAAAATCTTTAGTTTCTATGTCAATATAAGGTTTTAGATGCACCCTTTGAAACTAAATTACTCCCCACAATTTTTCCAGGAATATTTTTCTCCAACACATGATTTTTTATTCTGCTTGTATGAACATTCTCTCAACCCGTAGTAGATATTGTTTGCCCCTGAAAACCTCCCCTATCCACTTTTAAAACATATAGACCTCATAATACTCTTTATTCTCCAATTTCCTCTTTCCAATGTCTTTCATAAAAACAATAATTCAAACTCTTGTGCCCCACTCAATATGAGCACAATATGGATCATCTTATTCTGCACTAACTAGAATAAACATCCCTCCACTTATACTCCAAAATAATAAAAACATCCATAGGTTTCCAAGGTAAATAATATTAATTTGGTGACACCTAAGGATATCCTTTGTGTTAGTATAAAATCATTTCTTATAAATAATAGGAGATATTAACCTTCTATAAGGTTAAAAATACATTCTCACATCCATCTGGCAGTAGTGGGTAATGTATGTCAACATTTGTGACTCATATTTAATTTAAGGTCACTCAATCTAAAAATGTGATATAAATATTATAAAAAATAGTATTATATCACTTTGAAATCCATAGAACAACAATAATTTGGATGAACTTGACAAGGACTGTCTAATCAACTTCTGTGTACATCACCCAAAAAATTATCTTGTGATATTAGAAAAACGAATGAATTGATCTTTTTAGATTCATGAAAACTATATATAATCAACACTATTATCAAATTAAAATTATCTCCATTTCTAAACATAAATATTAGATCCATTTATACAGGTCAAATTAAAAATATTATTATAATTCACTTTTGAAGAGATGTTATCCTCACTATTGCTGAATCTAAACTGGGTATTCCCAAAATAATACACATTCAATTTCCTATCAAATATATAATTTGAATTAGCACCATAAAACATTCATTATAGACCCTAAATGATTTAATATTATTTTAGTATAAAATTAATCTCATGTAACAATTTTAAATTTAAAAGCTTCCCTTACACCACCCTCTGATCCAAACTAGAAAATATTTTCCTATGCCCACTATTATGACCTAGATCATTATCCCTCTTAGTCTTTTTCATCATAAAAAATAGTAGTATTAAGGTTCAAAAGATATAGAATTTAGGAGATATTGAATTTATTCTATATTAAGGGCAAGGGTTCTAAGATTGAGCAATGAGAGTGAGAGAGAGATGAGAATAACTCTTATTGTTTTGGAGACAGTTCAAATTCTCAAGAAGATAATTTAGTGTAATAATTTAGGATTTTAAAAATGAAAATATTTATTTTTAAACTAAACTATGAAATAGGACTAAAAAATTTAAACCTCAGAATAAATAACATAGAAATTAATTTCTACAAACAAGTACATTAAGGGGAAAACAATATAAAAAATTATAAACTAAAAAATACATTATAAAAAGTATATATAAACATTAAATTAAATTAAATAAATTTAAATCCCCATTAATTAAATAAAAAATAAAAGGAGGAATTTTATTGTAAAATTTTTTGCATACAAATGTTTTTTATTAATAATTAATAATTAAATATCCCTCTTTTGGACGTGATCTATATGAAAATAATGTCTAATGTCAATATTATAAGGTATATAATTGATCAATGTATATTTAGAAATATTTATAGAACTAGCATAAAAAAATAAAATGGACACATAACCAGAATTATGTCCAAATCCAGAAGTATGTGTTTTATCCCAAATATATTTGTATATAAACTCACATTAAATATGTATTCTGCCTCAACAAATGATAATGAAATTGAATGGTAGTTTTTACAAGGACATGAAACTATAGAATTTATAGGTTCTTAAAATAAATTACTTATCAACTCTACAAAAACCCAGATTAGTATCTGAAAATTAATGTAAATAAAAAATAGATATTTTTTGGATGATTTAAATATAAATAAATAGTTACATTTAAATATATTAAAATCCAATTAATAAAAATAAAATTTTATTATTTATTAAGTTGTAGAAAACATTCAGCTAATCATATAAAAAACATTATATTTGGTCTCCATGTATTAATATATTACAGACATCCAATCAAACCTCTATATAACTTGTGGTCAACTGGCATACTAGCTTTATCAAAGTTATGTTTTAAATTTGTACACATAGGAGTCCTATAAGGTTTAATATTTTGAAGTCCAAATCATTTCACAAAATAAATAATATATTTACATTGATTTAAAACATTTCCAAAATCAATATAAACTCTTTGAAAACAAATAATTTATTTTATTTTTCCCATAATAAAAATTTAAAACTATTTTACATAAATTTAGAAAAATAATTTAAGAAAAATTTATTAGTAGAAAAAAAAACATCATCAATATAAATTTTTAATTATTATGTATTAGAAGATATGATTTTCTTAAAAATTATTAGATCATCTTGTCTATAGAAAAAATGATTTTATAAAATAAAACAACTAATCCTTTCATATCATGCCCTTGGTGCTTGTATAATGCAATATAGATATTTAGTAAGTTTAAAAATTGAATTTAGAACATGAGGATTTTCAAATCCTTTGGTTTTTAACAGAATATTACTCCATTAAAACCCATTTAAAAATCATATTTCACACCCATCAACTATAATATAAAATCCATATAAGATAAATGTGATAAAAGTATGCAAATGGCTTCATGTATAGAAATAAGGGAAAATATATCGTTATAATATATACTTTCCTCCTAATTGTAACCCTAAGAATCTATAACAATTATATTCCTTGTAATTACACCTTTACCAACTTACTTATTTATAAATAACTATTTCTATCAAATTATAGGATGGCCATAGGGATTATAAACAAATTTGAAAACATTATTTTTCTTATATTTATTTTTCTCTTCTACAATAGACAATAAAAACTATAATAATTTATGCCTTATTATATAGATATAGGTTCAAATAGGTTAATTAATTAAGGGAACTATTTTAGCTTTCTAATATTCAACATAGTTTTATTTCATTCATCTAGGTATCCTGTTACAGTCTCCAAATGATGGTTCTTAAAATTCCTAGGATGTCTAGGTAAGAAAAACTCAGGTTACTTAGTTTCATTTTCTTCAAAATTTTATTGATCATGATCATGTTATAATTTAATTTCACACATAACATTAGAATAATCAATTATCAAGTTATTTATTGAATCCATAGATTATTTTTTGTACTTTATTTTTTTTAAGGAGACGACATTCATAAAAAATTACATGAAAAAATTATTAAACAATCCATGATTTTTTATTAAATCCTTATAAGATTTTGATGTGTTATAATTACCCAGAAAGATTTCATCACCAATTTCTGAATAAAAAATATAAATATTTTACTTAGTATTAAATATATAGACCTTTCACCCATAAATGTTTATGTACCCACCTCAAAGTCTTATATCCATCCATCCAATATTAATTTTTTATTAAACACAAAATCACTTTTAAGGGGAAAGTGGGAACCCTCATAGCTCAATAGGTTCATAACCAATGGACACAACAGATTTGTTAAAGAAGAGAGTGAGTTGTTTGGAAATATTTTCCCTAAACAAAACCCAAGGAATAGAATTAACCTGAGTGTCAAGGGGATATTTCAAGGAACCCTTGAATTGAAGTGCCAAGTTTCCCCATGCTTTCTTGTATTCCACCTTTCTAATCTTCAACATGTTGATGCCTCAATGCAGGATGCGAGCCTTCTTATCAGCCCAATCACCTTGTTCCATTATAGTGGCCACCAAGATCGGTCTCATCTTCTTTAGTTCCTTAATATCCAAAGTAGCTTCAACAATTTCTTCATCCGAATGCAAGATTAAATCCCTATGTTCCAGCACTGAGGCCATATGGCATTGACAATCCTCATTGGAACCTTCTTCGCGCAGCTTCCCCTGACCACCCAACTTCACACCACCTGTAGGAGGAGTGGGAAATTCATCCTCACATCCTGCCCTAACCAGGTCCTTGGTGATGGCAGTCGCCTCCTGTTGGATAGGGGGTTTGGTCCTGTTCCAGGTTTTGGATCCAACCTTTGTAGAATCCTTCGGTGACAACTTACCCTTGCATGCATATCTTGTTATGGGGGGCCTATGGAGGTTGGAGTAATCCTTCCTTCTATGCACCATTTGATTGTTTGAAATGAAGCCATATGAATCCATGGTTTGGTTCTTTCCATTCTGTATAGAGGATCTAAAATAATCCTCCTCTAAGGCTAGTTCCTTGGACTCATCATGGTCCTAAGTCTCAACCATTTCCTCTTGAGGTGATTCTATTCCAACTAAAGTGTCTTGTCCATGATCCCCCATGTTTTTTCATCATTGTTAATGCAGTTTTCTTCAACCAAGACTATAAATCGATTCTGAGAGATCATGATTGTCCCACCTGATTTGAGCTTCTCTGCATAAGAGGATACATGCGGGACTTTCATTGGATTGATTGGAACATCTATTTTATCAAGACCATGACCTGTGAATTGAAGATGGTTATGGTTGTTTCTCGAATCCATTCATTGTGGATCCTCACTAGTGACATGACCTTTGATATCATCCTTCAGAACAGCTCCCTCGGTTGTTGATAGAGTAACCATCGGTAATGCTTCCGAAGGATCCCGATGGGCCTCCCTAACAGCATGCCCCTCCCTTTGGACACCTGATCAGCATCTGTGGCCGAGTGCCCCTTGTCATGATGAACCTTGCATGCCTGCATGTCCCCACCCGAAAGACATGGAAAGGAGATGCCACCCAAGTCACAATGCAACAGGTCAGGAACCTCTAAAACAAAAGGCCCATACGCCTCTGAAACTCCTTTCACAACAGCATCTGAGGCACCTCCTCGGCCTATACCCACCGAATGGACATCGTGTTAAGCCTCAGCTGGGGAAGGCTGAGGAGGGGGAAGACCTGAAACAAGGACCTCCATGTACCCCTTCTCACACCCACCGGGATCAGTAGCCTGTTTAGGACAGGCTTCATCGATCAATGAAGGCCCTTCGTCCAGAACTGGAGGTTCAACCAAACCCTCCATCCGAGCCCTTTTGCGACACTCTGAATGATAGTATCCTTGTCTAGAACAATAGGTGTAGAAACTCATCCACAACTCATAAACAACGAGTTGCACATACCTGTATTTACCCTCAATCACAATCCACACCACCTATGGAGGAGGCCGGGAAAGTTCCATTTCGACACATATGCGCGCTATAATGGGTTTCGTCAAGGAATCAGTCCACCGATCAGCACACAGGAAGCAGCCGATGGAATTTCCAATAGACCGAAGGAGAGCCTGGTTCTGTAAAGGCAGCGGTAACCCAGGAAGCTGAAGCCAAATTGCTGAAGTAGATGGGTCTCGATTCATATGAAGATAAAATGACCAATGAAGGATATGGAAATGAAATCCTCGAATGGATCTGCTAGCTCTGGACCAGGCCTGAGCCCGATCATCCTCATTAGCGAAGAAAATGAGGATTTTCCATGGCCCCAGGAGACTAACGACTGCACGTTGACTTAAGCCCCATTCCTTGTTCACATACCTGTCAAACATCTCTACAGGACGCCGGCGCTGAATGAACTTCGGGACCAGAGCTGTAGATAGCAGCGAGGAAGCTTCGGAGAATTTCTACAGAGAGTTCGAGACCACTGGATGACCATTGAAAATTCCAGGGACCTTTGAAGAGATGCTTATGCTAGGGAAACCAGGGAAACCCCCAAGCCAGAAAACCTAAGGACAATCAAAGAGAGACTGAGATTGAGGCCCCTCCTCCTCCGAAGGATAGGACACTGAGGCCGCCATATTTTTATAATCATTTAAGGAAAAAGAAATTAAATTATATATTCTCAAATTCTACACTATGATCAATTCTCAATGAAATTATTTTTAAAACTATTTCATTTTGAATCAACATAAAATAATTTTAAAATTAAAAAATCCTCACTTTTATGTAAAAAAGGTAAACCCAAGTAAATATTAAAAAATCATAAATAATCATTTAACAGAATAATCTTCTATTCAAGCATGCTACTCTATAAGGTACAAAAATCCATGCAGATAAGTTCTAAAGGTTTAGTTATAGAAACCTTGTTGGTGGATTTGAAATATGACTTATGTTACATACCTCTATTGCATGCATCACAAAGTATTTTATCATCAAATTGAAGACATATTATTCCAAATACTAACATTTTCATAGATAATTTAGATATGTAAAATATATTATAATTATATATACTCCAATTAACCACTCAAGATTCACATATTTTAACTCTTAAATAGTTCAAATTTGTTCACATAAGGAACTAAGGTCAAAATTATAAACATTTTCTATTTTAGGATCTATGAACAAAAAAAATTATTCTTAAACAACATAAATGCATCATTATAGAAAAAATTGGAAAAATATCATCACAGAGTTAGTAAATACTTATTTTTTTGTTCCTTGAACATTGAAAATAGATAATGTTTTTGATATGGATAAAATTTATATCTCTAAAGGATATGACTATAAATATTGTACCTTTATCATTTTCATGAAAGATAACTAATCCTCCACCAACTTTGGATAGTGCATGAAAATTTAAAAAAGTCACTACTCATATACCTTGAAAATACACTATCAGTGTACCATGTATCATTTCCATTCATGTGGAAATTTATCTAAAAAATATCAAATAAGAATTATTTTTGGTACCCAAATTCTTTTTTCTCCTCATATGCTGATAAGAAAATATCTAGGAGACCATACTTTTTAAATATTTCTATAAATTATAGAACTAAAACTAGGTAATTACATAGAAACATAAGCATTGTTACAACAAATAATTTTAGGATTCATTAAAAAATATTCCTTTTCATAGTGATCTTTAATTCTACAAAAAAATATTTAGACATGCTATGATTTTTTCAACATGCAAAAAAATATTTCATTATAGTTTTGTTTTCTCGCCATTAATGAAAATTATCTATATTTCTTTTGTACCCATATTATTTTCATGAATCTTATTTAAAAACTATTCTCTTTGGTAAGCACACTATAAACAGTTATTAAGGAATATAATTCACCAATATACTCTTTAATTTTTTTACCACACTCAATACATGATAAAAAAAATGTGTATTTAACATTTAATTTAACTAGATGTAATGTTTTAACATATTAAATTTCTCACTTTAGATAAAATTTTGAATAGTTTTGAGATATTAAATCTTTATATTTAGTATTTCATATTAAAATTCAACAAGGAACAATTTTTAACTAATTTATCATTTAATAAGTCTAATAAATGATAAATAGAAGAATAATAATATTTTATTGCATCTTCCTTTGTGATAAAGTATATATTTTCTTTCTAATTTTATTACACTTTATCATATTCTGAACAATAAAACCTACTACATTCTTCCGATACACTATAATTAATCTTCTTGGCATAATTTAATGTCAATGTATAATGATCCTTCAACTGTATCACCTTCTTCTATCATTTATATTTTTTCCTTTCAATTAGATGTGGAAAGTCATGATTAATATTCCATACCTATTACAGTTCATAACATCATAATTATTTCTAATCGTGAATTCTTTTCTTGTAATCATTAAAATGATTTCTTAAAACATTTAACTCTTTTTTATAAGTCATTGAATCTTCTTGCTAGCTAAGAAATATCCTAACTAAAAATTATATATATTGAATCATTAGAGAATAGATCATCCTCCATTTAAAATTTATTCACATTTGTTGATATAAACTTCGAGAGATGTATTTAATTTCTTATACATCATATGATCCCCAACCTCTTCTTTAATCCAATCTCCATACATCAAGTATGTGACAAAAAAATCATCTTTAAATATTTAACAAGGGTTTACTACATATTGAAAATAAAATACCATACAATATAGAGTGTAAAATACTGAAAAAAAATTCAAAATATGATCTTTATTCGGTGGAGGTGTTCCCTAAGAAGAATTATAAAAGTTTAAAAATACAATTTAGAATTATTTCACCTCAACTATTTTACATTTTCAATTACTTTAGAGAAAACAACTATATTTTTCAAAATTTAATATGTTGTATAATATTGAGAAACATATTTTAATTAATCTATCTTATGTCTACAAATGATTGAATTCATGGATTTGGAATTCAGATCATATTCACCATATTTTAAATTACCACATTTTTCGGTTCATTATTGGGAATTTCCTATGGATTTAAAGCTTTAAAATAAAATTTGAATCTAAGATTATTCAATTACATAACCATTCAATCATTCCAGTATCAATAATATTTACCATTCAAAAATTAATCCTTGATTATATACATACCTTCATAGATGTCAGGCATTGACATTAATATTCATCTCGATGTTTAACTCAATCTTGTTAAAAATAAACAACATATTAAATATACCAATTATCTGATATATATTCTTTTCCAAGAATTTTGATTATGAAAAAGTATCTGGGATTAATTGTTTCATTTATGAAACACCTAATAAATATAAAAAATAACACTCTGAATATTTAGAACAATAAATTGTTAACAATTCTTTATATAATGTATTTTGAGGAAAATAAAAGAGGAAACAAAAAAATTATTGTGGTTCAAGGCATAAAGGTACCCTTTTACACTCCCCTAAAAAACGATATATGTGATATTAATATCTTACACTTGTAGATATTATTCCAAGGTATCTCGATAGTTGGGTGGAAAGAACATCAAATTATTACAATAGGCTCTATAAGACCCTAAAACATTACTAATACTTTCCCCCAAAACAATCAACACCTAACTATTCAAACCTCAAAAAAATAATTGGTTGGTAAAATTTCTACAATAGAATTCATATGTGAACATCGTAGATGATATGTCAAGATATATTCAATAGAATATATGAATAACATCAAGAAATAGTCCTCATGAATAATCCTTATATTTTTTTGTAGAAAATAACTAGATAAAATGACAGTAGTATAAAACATAACGTTTGAAGCATAAGGATGAAAATAAATAGATTAAAATTACAATTATTTCTTGAATGTGTATTATATAAATTTTTTAATGAACTATATAAAATTATTTATAGATTAGAATAGAAATTGTTTCATCAGATTTAGTAATCACTTGTTTAAATAGAAAATATATAATTTAAATTTTGAGAGAGATATTCCTTATCACATATCATTGGATTGTTATATTATTTCATTATTAAGTCATTAACCTCATTAAAATTTATATGTTTAGAATTAATATATAGGAAAAATTAATTTTGGATAAATAGATCTTGAAAATTTTCAATATAAATGACGGTTTTAAAAATAATCAACATATTTAAAATCTAAATATAATCCTCCATGGAAAAACATAACTTCTAAAAAAATTAAAAATTATTAATTCTATATTTTACATATTATAAAGATTCCATTGAATTACTTTACCAAGAGATTTCTAGAGAATAAATAATAATATAAATATTAGAAAATTTAAAAAATTAAATTATATAGACAATTGGATCAACATGGAGTCCGAACATTGTGAGGTTAATTCCAAAAGTATGGTCTACAATGTATGATTGATATTATACATAGAATTACATAATGTGGAGTGCAATACAATTGTTTTATTCTCATCATTAAGAATATAAATAACATGAGTTTACTTATGTTGGGTATATATCAAATGTTAGGTATATGAACATGAGATTCTTTAATAGAATATAGGATCCTGATCATAATGGTCAGCCCAACATTTGGTTCCAAATGTAGGGTTGGACACTAATTTTAGGTTTCAACTTCACTTTCCAAACATGTGATTCCAGAATCCGTTAAAAAATTATAAAGCATAGTTAAAAATACTTACATAAAAAATAAACAACATTAAAATGAAATACGTCTAGAAATGTCGCATGAAATAAAATAATTATTCACTTAAATATAAACATAAAATCCACTAATAGTAACTTTATCAGTAAAATGAATTAGGGTAATTGTGAGCATAAAAAATGAAAACTTTATGGATCAAAATCCATATATCCAACATCATTCCATGATTTTCCTTTAGTATTATTATTTAAGGAATCACATTGTGAGTTTGGGAGTAACTATGTATTACCTTATATCATGTTTTACATTAAATTAATTAATAAATAAATGGTTAATTTAAGTATTTAAAGAGGGATTCAACATCTATACCAAATTTATAATGGGTAAGATATAACTATCCTATTTTCATTCTCCCCATCTATCAATCTATTCGAACCTTCTCAAATTCATTCATGATGACCCCTGGTCCTCCCTTCCATAGATTTGATTTTTTATGTATTTTCACTATAAACCATCAAATAATATACTGGAATTCTAATTTTATAGTGAGTGTTATGTTTTCCATGGGTTTATTCACTCCATTAACTAGTGTTTTTATCAGTTTGAGGTTGGTGGTTTTGTATGTTACCTTTTCATGAAGAGGTATATAATCAAGATTCTTAACAAACAATGTTTTCGAATTTTTAAAACTGTTATATGCTGGAATTTCAGATTGGAATAGATTAAATATAATTATTTATTGATTTTCTCTTTTATTTTCATTAATTAAAGTGATCACATGGAATATCTATAAATGAAATTTAATTTTATCTACAATGTATATTTGGGAAATATACATATAAATAAAATGGTTTCCTATAATGAAATTGGGATACTTTGTAATATCGATGCTTTATAAAAAACCCAGGTACTGAGTCAGGAAACTTGGGATAATACCTTTTTTGGGAAGGGTTCCACTCTTCCTAGCCTATAAATCACTAGTTATGATTCCACTCAACCTTGTATATATACCAATACTTAAGTATTACATTATATCTAGAATCCGTTGTAAATATTGAGACAAATTTTTAAATACAAAATAATATGAGGATCCTAGTATAAGTTTACTATAGTGACCCTAGAGTATGTATGATTATTCTTGGTTAAAAGTATATTTTTAATTGACGCTTTTACTTTTGTTATTAATTTAATTAAAGATTAATAAATGTACTTAAAATTTATATGTGTTACATAATATTTTTATTCTTAAACTAGCATGCCATAATTATCTTAAAACATTATCATGAAACTATTGGATGGAACCAATTTATATATCAATTATTACACCCATCATACATCCTTTGGGTGAACATAGACTTTTTTTTCTAATACAGGTAAAATAAATGAACTAATTAGAGGTGGGGGATATTCATATTAACAAGTCTTGGTTTTAGAGGTGGTTACAAGATGAGAGTTATCCCACATATCACACAGTTATGGGTAGTCATAATTTCAATTTTTTGTTTTTATTTAGATTAGAATATAGATCTCCAATCACGTCTCTAGATTCACATCAAGCTTTCTTATCATACGTTATTTTTTGGTTCATCATTTGAATATATACAGGGTTTAGGGCCTATGCATTAGTGGTTGTAAATGTTTTTCCCAATATTTTCATGTCATAGTTAATTTTCAGTTCCCTCTTATGTGTTGTCATGTTTGGAATTCTTCATGTTTTATTTATATAAATATTAGTAGTATAACTAATGTTATTCTTTAATTAATATATTTTTATTAATACTTTTTCTAATTTTCATGGCAATTTTCATAATTGTTGTTAAATACCCATGTATTAATATTATATATAAATATTGAGCATTATTTAACTTAATCCAGATTCGAGTAAGTTTAATATTTTTATCAGATAAATCAACCTACTTATCCAAATTGTTTTCTTATTTTTTAGGTTTACTAATTAAATTTAATAAAAATAATTAAACTATACATTTATTTAATTAATTCATTTTAAGTGTCATATGGACAACACAAGAAGGCCCAAAAAAAATTTCACAGAAACTAGACCAACTATAACATTTTATTTTTTTGGATTAATAATGAATTGAAAATTAATTTATACTTAATAATTAGTACATTAAAACTACATTACATATTGGATAAAAAATAAATGCCCCAAAGTAAACAAATGGGACCCAATTTATAAAGTAAATTCAGTCCCACAATTCAGTATGGTATATGAAAATAGCCCACTATTATTAACATTTCTCAAATCCGAATATCCAATTGAGTTGATATTTTGTGGTGTGAAATAAAATATATAGGACAAAAACTCATTATAATTAATTATTTTGATTTGAAGGAATATTCATAGCCATAAATTCATTAACATGTAGACCATTTAATAACATTACAAAAAACATTACAAAAATACATGGTTTAAGAATAAAATACATAACATTGGTTAAAAAAGTCGAATGGATTCCAAAATTGATGTTTGAACTTTTCACATTGTAATTTATAACTTTTAAGAAGAATAGTTCTCTGTATTCAGCTGTCTATGTGGCCAAATCTCTACGGAAATAAGAAGAGAAATTGTAGAATGTAAACATTCCACCACCTTTGGCAATAAATGAATCCCCATCTTCTCCTTGTATGTGATTAGAATTCCATTGTTTAGTAGGATATGTTTTCATTACCATATCCTTGTTATAGTCTTCATAGAACCATTCAAACTCTTATTTCAACTTGAGATAAAACTCCACTGATCTTTATTTTCATGCCATTCAAGTGTTTTCAATTGTAATTGTGTAAGTTTGTTTTCATTTCAATTAATCATTAAATCATGTTTCTTCATAATGATCTATAATTATCCTAAATATTTTGTTTGTAATACTAATTTTATTAAAATAATTTATATCATGTTTAAAACCATTCCCTAATATCTATTTCTCATTCAATCAAAAGTTTGTGTTTAATTGTATTCACTGTTTATGAGTGTGTTTGGTGCAATACAATTTTTTGGTTCCATTATTTATCTTATCATTATAACTCATCACCATAAGTATAATTAAATAGATTAATAACCATTTCAATTAATTAGTATGTATCTCATGGGGGTGAGTCCTATATTGGGTGTGTCAAGTGATTGAGTTCTTTTTCTCATTAAATATTCTTTAGGTTAACATTGTGTATATTAAACATAAAATTTCATGAATAAAGGAAATGTTTTGTTTAATTCATGTATTATTTGGATAATAGGAACCATAAATATCATACCATAAATAGGTATTTATTTAGATTATAACTATAGTAAAGTTAAATCTTGGATTGAGGTTTCAATACATGGAAATTCAGATCAAAATCATCTTCTGAAGTGGCTCTTAATTTAATGAAACATCCAGAAATTATTGAAGATATCATAAGATTAAATCCCAAATAATTAACTCACCGTGAATATTTATCAAATTGTTAAATAAAAATTTACCCATAAACAAATTTAATTTTTCTCTACGAAAAAACACGCAACTTAAAATGAAAACAATTATAAACAATTAATTCTAAAAATGTACCATCACTAAGGATTTGACACAAGTTATTTTAAACACATTAGTAATGCATCAAAACATTGAATGATCAATATGAGACAATCAACCATGCTTCAAATAGAACCATTTTTTTGGGATGGTTTAACTACTAGTAGTTAGTTTTTATTTTTTAAAAAACAAAACAAAAAAAGTAAACAAACACGCACAAAAGAGAAAACACATTCCCATAAAAATTAAAAAATTAAAAATTAAAAAAGAACCCACCATATACATAATTCCAAAATTTCTTATAAATACCCTGTATCGTCTCAAACAATCCATTTTATTTTCTTGACCCAAAAAATGATCAAACTCTTATCCGACTTAGGGGGATCATTAGATATAATCAAATCAATTAGGACCCATCAATTTCCCATACAATTGTTTTAGAAATAGCCAATCCATGGGAACAACCCCTTAAATAACATGATTTCCCTGATATAAATTACCAACCCCATGGTATTCAATATCCAAAAAGTGAGGAAAATTTAAAACTAAATTGGATTTGAATCATAGTCTAACTCATTTCAATGGACTATCTAGTGAGGGTTCATATATTCAGGTCAAAGAGTTCAAAGTGTTGTTCTCTACCATGAAGCCTTACGGGGTTTCTAAAGAAAAAAATGAACATCGAGCATTCAATTTCTCCCTAGATTACTTCAGCAATTATTAGCTCTATTACCTCATTCTTGGTTCCATAACCACACATAATGACATGATGTGATTCTTCCTAGAAAAATTATTCTCTTATTCTCGGACTCCTTCTATCCAAAATGAAATTAGTGGTATCCATGATCGTACCATGATACACTGTTTTATTCCACCCTTACACCGCAGTTTTAAACTAGTTTTGTATTGAATATTCCAAATATAATAATAAATTTCACTTCATTTTTGAATCAATAAATTAATTTTAATCAATATTATAATGGGAAATGTTACTGGTTTTTATTGTTTCAATGTAGGTGGAGGAGGTTTGGAGGGCCTTTGATGAAGTGGAAGAAAAATGGGCCAAAATTGCATGTATCCATGGACATCTGTCCACTGTTTTGCATAGAAAACGAAAATCGTGCATCCCAATGGGATGAAAATTTGTGGTCCTTTCTAAACATTAATAGGCTACATTTCATATTAAGGAATCCAATGCTGATGTGGCTTCTATGGGGCCCATCTGAACTGATCTGTCCAAGCCACCGAATTTGGACTAAGTCAAATGCGGTGTTCTGTAGTTTATCAATTTCTTGAGCATTAGTTGTCCAAATGGTGCCAACCATTCGGTGGAGACAGTCAAGATGTCGGGCTACAACTTTTCTATTTTCTTCAAAGCAAGATAAGACTGTATGAAAGCCAAAACGCGTGGTATAAGTGGATTGAAGAAATATGTGTGCCTAAAACCACCTTCCAATTTTCCTATAAAATGGCACATTGGGCACCCCATTTTCTAGTTCGGCCAAGAGGAAAGGTTCTGCCATTTTGGAGTCCCCAAAGAGTCTTCTCCACATCCCTATCAGTTCTGGAGTCTACGATAAGTTCTACCCCAACATCTTTCTCTTCCTCATCTCCCATGGGTTTCTAAACCCCTTGTGATCACCCGGGGAGGAACGTGATGTACATCCCGAGCTTCATGTTTGTAATATTTGAATTATCTTTTAAATTCTAGGTTATTGTGTTGTTTTTCATCATCCTCTATTCTTATTTTATTGAGTTATGTATGGGTATGTAATTCTTAATTCATATGATAATGTTTGGGGGTACCCATTCATGTGATGTTTCACACACCGTTCACCACTTTCTTTCCCCCTTTCAATTGCTGTGTTTGTGTGGTTTATATTGGTCAATTGAACTCACACAAGAAATTTCAAGGCTATGTACATTTATTTCATGGAATCACAATGAAATAACATACAAACCTGGACAGAGGATCGAGTTTTTCATGTGTTGACTTGGTGAGTTTTGGTTATGAAGTCAAACACAATTCACTCAATCATCGGTGGTGTTCGGTGAATCATTGTGTGTTTTTTGACTGAACCCTAGGAGGTATCCTAGTATAAACATAGTAATATTCTATTTCTAGGTGTTACAAACCAGGGATTAAAATATCATGACCTTATATCATGAAGCGATGAAGGATAAACATCATGCGAGTACCCCGGGTTGATCACACTTAATTAATTCTGTTAATCTCTACTTTGTTTTGTAGCATATTTTTTCTATTGTCATCTTTAATAATCAAACCCAAGTATAATAAAACCCCATTTTCCTTTTTACCTTCATAATCAAAACCAGATTTTAGAATTAATGATCTAATTCTCCGTCGAGAGACGACCTAGGGTTGTTGCTATACTGCAGAAATTCTAGTTAAAAATAAACTAATTTGACGCGCTCGACAACGAGATACAATTTTGGCGCCGTTTACAGGGAGCCAAGATCATTTTTTCTTTATTTTATTTTAATTATTTATTTTACTTCTTAATTAGAACTCTTTTAAATACCCCACCCCCATTTGATTGTTTTTGTTTTGGGTTTTGTCTTTATTTTTTGTTGTTTTTGGTGTGTTCTTTATCTCTCTCTCTCTCTTCTTCCACATCTCCCTCTCTAATTCTATAGTATAACATTCTATTATTCTTTCAACCTTCTTATGTTTCTCTTTTATCCATATAAAATCAAAAAAAACATAATAAACAATCAATCAATCAAACTGGACAACATTATTGCATGACAAGATCTGGTAAAGGAACACTACTTGAATTTGATCCTGAAATTGAAAAGTCACTTCACACACAAATCATGGCATCTAGAGAAGGTAAATCAAGTAAAATTGTGGAACCCCATTTAGAACCTCAAGTGGTTCTAAACCAACCCAAAATTTAACCCAATCAAAACCAAGAAAACATGGCTGCAAATAATCGAACTTCAAAAGAACTTACCACCCCTGATGTGGAGTACCAACCTGTGTAAATCCAATATCCCAAGGAAGCATCCAACATTGAGCTTAGATCATGTCTCATCCACCTCCTTCCAAAATTCCATGGTCTTCCCGGAGAGGACCCTCACAAACATCTGAAAGAGTTTCACATAGTGTGCTCCACCATGAAACCCCAAAATGTGTCTGAGGACCTCATTATGTTTAGGGCCTTCCCTTTCTCCCTTGATGGTGTAGCCAAAGATTGGATATACTATTTTCCTTCCACAATTGGGGGCTGGAATGACCTAAAAAGACTTTTTCTAGAGATGTTCTTCCCTGCCTCCCGAACTGCATCAATTTGGAAAGAAATCTGTGGAATTAGGCAATCATAAGGAGAGACCCTTCATGAATACTGGGAGAGATTCAAGAGACATTTCTCAAGCTTCCCCCACCACCAGATTAGTGAAAAACTATTAATCCAATACTTCTATGAGGGACTTATCCCCATGGATCATGGAATGATTGATGTTGTAGCTGGTGCTTACTTAGTTGAAAAAACTCCTTCTATCGCTCGTGAATTAATATCCATCATGGCTCAAAATGCACAAAAATTTGGTACACGAGCTATGGCACCAAGCCGAGGAGTTCATGAGGTAAGTCATTCATCCCTAGAACAGAAGTAAGATAATAAACTTGATGATATGCATACCATTCTAAGGCAATTAGATCAAGCACAAGGTAACTCACACTCTCCTCCCATTCCATTACATTGTGGTATTTGATCTGATAGTACTCATTTTTCTGATCAGTTCCCACAACTTCAGGATTCATCTGAGTCTTGTGCTGCAGTGTTCCCTGGGCGTCCATTCCAACAAGCACTACCATTCAAGCAAGAACCATTCCGGCCAAATCCAAACCCCAGGTGGCAAGCACACCCACAATACCGACAAGGAAGAAACTCAAGCTACCCCAAGCAGAATTGGTATCAACAAGGCCAAGGTATGAAACCTTCTTATCCTTCAACATCTCAAAACAATCCTCCTCCTCCCAAGTCTGAACCAAGACTTTAGGATATAGTTAAGCAAATGGAAACTCAGAACCTCCAGTTCCAACAAAACACACAATCATCTATTCAAGACCTACAAACCCAAGTGGGACAATTGGAAAACACAATCGGTGAGCTTAAGATGTAAGGTTCTGGACAACTACCATCCCAAACCATTGCCAATCCAAAGGACAAAGGTAATGTATGCGCAGTTACACTTCGTAGTGGTAAAGAAGTTTCCCGTTCTACTGATTCTGCACAGCAGGTATGTCCCCCTCTTGAAAACACTCCTTCCCAACCCTAAAAAATTTCATGTAATGAAAAACAAAATAAAAAGGGCAATCAAATTATCATTTATGATTAAAATGAACAATCAATTTCTCTTCCTTTCCCTCAAAGAATCTATAAATCTAAGAAAAAATTTGATAATGATATTGACAATGAAATAATGGATACATTTAAAAAAGTTCAAGTTAATATTCCATTGTTGGATGCAGTCAAGAAAATTCCCCGTTATGACAAATTTCTTAAAGAACTATGCACCCATAGAAGGAGGTTGAAGGGGAATGAGAGAGTCAACCTGGAAAGGAATGTCTTGGCCTTGATTCAACCAGCAATGCCAACCAAATTCAAGGATCCGGGAAAATTCACGATACCATGTACCATAGTGTAGACCTTATTTTCTAATGCTATACTAGATTTAGGTGCTTCTATTAATGTAATGCCTCACTCTGTGTATACTTCTTTATAGGTTGGAGAGCTTCAACCAATAGGCATTATCGTGCAACTTGATAACCAAAGCACAACACACCCATCCGGAGTGGTTGAGGATGTCCTTGTAAAAGTTAAGAATCTCATCTTCCCTGCACACTTTTACATTCTTGAGATGGAAGATATCCGAACCCAAGGACATGCCCCTCTCATACTTGGGAGGCCATTCCTAAAAACAGCAAATACGATCATCAACGTTCAAAATGGTATGTTGTCTATGGTGTTTGGTGGTGAAAAGGTAAGTTTTAACATCCTTCAGGTTATGAAACACCCCATTTAAGAGCACTCCACTCTTCCTTTCTATTCGATGGAAGTGCTCTCAGACGATGCACACACACACAATTCCCTCCTCAACCCAAACTCTAATTATTTTTTGTTTTCTTCACCCATGGATGATTTGAGTTTAGGTTCTTCTTTTGAATGTTTTTTGGGTTCAAAAAAATGTAAATTTTGTGCTTTAATTGATGAGTGTGTTTATTCTGAGGTACCCATGACTATCGATGATTCTGGAAATCTCCTTTCAATAGATTCTCTTTCCTTTGAGAATAAACATGGGCAGATAGATAGTTTCATGGACCTCACTCCCCCTAAGTCCACTCCCTCAATCCAAAAACCCCCAGTGTTGGAATTAAAACCACTTCCATCAAATTTAAAATATTCCTATCTTGAGGGTATTGACCAATTGCCTGTCATTATTGCCAATAAACTCTCTCTACAACAGGAATTGAAACTGCTCAAACTTTTGAAAGAGTGTAAAAAAGGCAATAGGATGGACATTGGATGATATTCCTGGGATTTGCCCTTCTATTTTTATGCACCATATACTTTTGGATGATGAGGCTAAGCCCGTAAGGCAGGCTCAACGCTGGTTGAATCCCACTCTCCTTGATGTGGTAAAATTGGAAGTCAATAAATTACTTGCTGCAGGGATCATTTATCCTATATCTGATAGTAAATGGGTTATCCCAGTTCAAATTGTGCCAAAAAAAATAGGAATAACAGTTGTGTCAAATGAAAGGAATGAAATGGTTCCAATGCATGTGCAAAACAGTTGGCGTGTCTGTATTGACTACCGTCAATTGAATCAAGCCACGTGGAAGGACCACTATCCTTTACCTTTCATTGACCAAATGCTAGAACGATTGGCTATTAAGTCCCGTTATTTCTTCCTTGATGGCTATTCGGGTTATTTCCAAATCCATATAGCCCTTGAGGATCATGAAAAGACAACATTTACCCGTCCATTTGGCACATTTGCATACAGAAGGATTCCATTCGGTCTATGTAATGCTCCTGGTACTTTTCAGCGATGTATGTTGAGTATTTTTTCAGAGTACCTTGAGAGTTTTATAGAAGTCTTTATGGATGAATTCATGTTTTATGGTTCTTCTTTTGATGATTGTTTGGAAAACCTAGGTTCTGTCCTCCGCCAATGCATTGAATGAGATCTTGTTTTAAATTATGAAAAATGTCATTTCATGGTTGAGCGGGGGATAGTTCTTGGTAATATAATTTCAAATAATGGAATTCAGGTTTTTAAATCTAAAATTGAATTAATTTCATCCCTTCAATTTCCAAAATGTGTTCGTGAGGTGCGGTCTTTCTTGAGTCATGCTGGGTTTTACTGCCGATTCATTAAATACATTAGTAATATCGTACTTCCCTTATTTCGGTTGTTACAAAAGGATTATGAATTTTTTTTGATAAAAATTGTTAAGATACATTCAATTCACTAAAAATGAGTCTCATGTCACCTCCCATCATCAAACCGCCAAGGTGGGATATTCCCTTAGAACTTATGTGTGATGCCTCTAACTTTGCAGTTGGGGCAGTTTTATCACAAAGGGTTGAAAAGTATCTTCATGTCATTGTGTATGCCTTGTGTACCCTTGACCCTGCCCAGAAACCTGAATCCAAACCCCACCTTATTTGGTGCATGCTCCTCCTTCAAGATTTTGACCTTGAGATTAGAGATAAGAGAGGAGTGGAGAATGTTGTAGCTAACCACATTAGTAGGATTTTCCAAAGAATACGGTGGAGGAAATCCACCATCTCGATGCATCATACCAATAAAACACACCAGGTTTTATCCTTCCTCCTCACATTGTCAATTATTTCAGTGAGGACACTGCACATTCTAGGTGTGGGGGGGGGTTTGGATACATTCTTGGGTTAGTTAAGAATTTTCATCATTTTCTCATTTTCTTTTCTCTTTTTTTCCTTCTTTATGGTATTTTCATTTTTCCCCATCAACAATTTTGAAATTCCATGATGTGGCGACCATAAAGTGGGGAAAGTAAAAATAACATAACGAAGGCTAAAAAGAATTTGTGTATGAGTTTACCATCAAGGAGTGATTTTTAGTGAATTGGTTTTCTGTCAATGATATAAATGGTCGTATCTATGTGAAACCTTTGAGATGATTGATTCCCTTTCTGTGACTAGATTTTTGGAAAATTGTGTCACTAATATCTCCACAAATATTTGCACCAAACCACAAAGTGTGATTATTTCTTACTTAATATAAGGCAAATATATGTTGGGTTAATATTTTTCACCTTTAAATGATATTTTCATACGTTCGTTCCTTATCTGATCTGTTTCATTACTGTACCAGATTGACCTATGCGTGTATACCTAATGTCCGACTGTTGTACACCCCCAAAAAAAATTGTTGTGTCTTGGGCAGGTCAAAAACCACTCCTCCTCAACCTTTGATCTTGTTATAACTATTTCAATTAGTGTCATGAGGAGATCAAACAAGGGTTGAGATATGAGTGCGAGATTTGTTCCAATTGCAACTTCAAAAAAAAATAATAAATGTGGGGAGTAATGAAATGTGCCATATATGGGGATATCATGGTCGGGAGCTTATGGTTTGACTTCTGGGAATTATTAAATGAGTGGGTCTTGAAATATGATTTCAAAGGATGTAGGACAGGTTCGATGACAAAATCAGTTAAGGTGAAAATGTTAAAATAAAATATATTTATTGGATAGTAAGTGGAAAGAATATCATAGAATGGTTTTCACACACACACATGGAGATTTACTATCATGTTTTACTTCTTAATTCCTTTCTCAATTTGGTATCATGAATCTTTTTGAATTTCGCTATGATATGATTTATGATACATCTTTTTCTATTTTCACTAGGAAGAACTCCTTGGTGTGGTTCGTGCATTGATCACTTTACTTTAAATAAAATTTCCTCAAATGATAAATCTTCAAGATTTTTGAAATATTTATATATGAATCATTGTATTTGGATATGTGACTTTTCCCAGGAGTGCAAATGTTTAGGTGTGGGGGTGTGATCGCACCACGATTCACTGTTTTATTCCACCCTTACACCGCATTTCTAAACTTGTTTTGTAATTAATATTACAAATATAATAATAAATTTCACTTCATGTTTGAATCAATAAATTAATTTTAATCAATATTATAATGGGAAATGTTACTTGTTTTTATTGTTTCAATGTAGGTGGAGGTGATTTGGAGGGTTTTTGATGAAGTGGAAGAAAAATGGGCCAAAATTGCATGGATCCATGGACATATGTACACTTTTTTACATAGTACACGAAATATGTGCATCCAAATGGGCTGAAATTTTGTGGGCCTATCCAAATTTAATAGGATACATTTCATATAAAGGAACCCAACACTGAGTCGGATTATATGGGGCCCGATCCGAACTGATCTGTCCAAGACACCGAATTTGGACCAAGTTAAATGGAGTGTTCTGTGTTTTATCAATATCCTGAGCTATAGTTGTCCAAATGGTGACAAACATTCAGTGGAAACATTCAAGAGGTAGGGATACATGTTTTCTATTTTTTCAAAAGCGAGATAAGACTGTCTGAAGGCCGAAACGCATGGTACAAGTGGATTGAAGAAATATGTGTGCCTAAAACCACCTTCCAATTTTCCTATAAAATGGCACCTTGGTCTCCCCATTTGCAAGTTCGGCCAAGAGGCAAGGTGATGCCATTTTGGAGTCCCCAAAGAGTCTTCTCAATATCCCTACAAGTTCTGGAGGCAATGAGAAGTTATACCCCAACATATTTCTCTTCCTCCTCTCCCATGGGTTTCTAAACCCCTTGTGATCAACCGGGGAGGAAAGTGATGTACATCCCGAGCTTCATGTTTGTAATATTTTAATGATCTTTCAAATTACAGGTTGTTTTGTTGTTTTTCATCATCCTCTATTATTATTTTATTGACTTATGTACTGGTATGTCATGCTCAACTCATATTATCATGTTTTGGGGTACCCATTCATGTAATGTTTCACACACCGTTCACCACTTTCTTTCCCCTTTCAATTGCGGTGTTTTTGTGGTTTATATTGTTCAATTGAACTCACACAAGCACTATCAAGGATATGTACATTTATTCCATGGTATCAAAAAGAAATAACATACAAACCTGGATATAAGATTGAGTAATTCGTGTGTTGCCTTGGTGAGTTTTGGTTATGAAGTCAAACACAATTCACTCAATCATCGGCGGTGTCTGGTGAATAATTGTGTATTTTTGACTGAACCTTAGGAGGTATCCTAGTATAAAATCAGTAACATTCTAGTTCTAGGTGTTACAAACCATGGATTAAAAGATCATAACCTTATATCATGAAGCGATGAAGGATAAACATCATGCGAGTACCCCGGGTTGATCACACTTAATTAATACTGTTAATCTCTACTTTGTTTTATAGCTTCTATTTTCTATTTCCATCTTTATTCATCAATCCCAATTATTATAAAACCCGATTTTCCTTTTTTACCTTCATAATCAAAACCAAATTATAGAATTAATGATCTAAGGCTCCGTCGAGAGATGACCTAGGGTTGATGCTATACTGTAGAAATTTTAGTTAAAAATAAACATCTAATTTGACGCGCTCGACAACACGATCAATCCATCTATTACCAAATTAACCACTCCATGATTACTATGAGAGATTCAAAAAACAATTGGAAATCTACCCACACCACAAAATATATGGTCACCTTTTGATCTAATACTATTATGAGGGGTTATTGGATATAGCGAGAACACTCATTGATGTTGCCAATGGTAGTACTCTTGTTGTTAAAACATCAACATCATCATAAGAGCTAATAATAAATATGTCTAAAAATGCATATAAATTCAACAACACATAACATGATCAGGTCAAAAAAGTCCATTAGATTCAATCTATATATCCTAACAAGATGACCAAGTGGATGAGGGAACTTACAATTCTAGTGTGTCCACTAGTTCTAGCTATCGATGTCCCAATATCATCTTCTCTGTAATGTATGTTCCTTATAACTCTAAAAAATTATGGAATATGGAGATCATCATATCATATAACTAACACATGCCCACAACTTCATAATGATCCATCATATTCATCTGGACCAATTAAGATCAATGCAGCATGTGTTTATTAAAACAATAACCCTCACTTATCAAGCGAGTTCATTAGAAACTGCAACCAACCCCACTCTAATCCTTTCTCTTCTACATATAACCCATGATTTTGGTATCTTAATCTTATCTCTCATACCCCTAAATTACATACTGAAAATAAAAACCAATTCTAATATGGACTAGGTGGTGCTAACTTCCAACAACGATATCATTTTTTCCCTCAAAATCAAAGGATAAATCATTCTTATTCTCGGCCCAGCTACCACTATCCTCATGATATTTCCCAATTCCCAACCTAATAAATTTGATTTCCTACAAACCCAAATCATGTAAATCCCATTTCAGGACAATCCTATTCTTCCAAGAAACCACAAGAAATTTTATTGTATGATATTTTCTCCTTAACCCATTCTAGACGTAAAACCACTGAAAAATAAATTGGTCTACTTGCATCCCACCTAAGTCAGAAATGAAAAATCAATTCTTACCAACACTCATCTCAATTGTAGCCTAACCCCAACATAAATGTCAGTTCAATTGAACATCACTCATGAATGAAATTTTCTATACCTAATGATTAATCCTTTAACTTCCCATAAATTTTATGCAAGAAAAATAAAATAAAAAGAAACTGTAAAAATAACTTGAAGCCACTCCCTCAGCTCCATACATTCCTCTATGTAACCCAATTCATTTTCCTCAAGTTTTATTTAAGCCAAATAATCCCTTTGAGTTTGATTCGAAAATAATTAACATGTTTAGACATGTTAATGTGAACATACACCTATTGTATTCCATCAAACAAATCCTTAAGTGTTAAAAGTTTCTTAAGGAATTGTTCACCCATAAGAGACAACTTAAGACCATTGAAATGATTCAACCCAGAAGTCTATACCCAAGATATGTAATGGTCAAGGTTTCATTACGGTTCCATTACAGATATGGAGTTCCAACTTTGATGATTGAAACATAGACCTAGTAACCTCAATAAATGTCACTCCCAAATAAATATTCTCCATCCTTGGTGTGGGTACCTCACACCTAATAGGTGTTTTCTTCTATTAATACAATCGAATAACTACTAGTCCTAAGGGAATAATTGAGGATGTCATTTTCTTGGTTAATGATCTTATATTACCATATTATTTATATGTCCCTTACATGGATGTTGAGTTTTCTTCTTCTCAATCGACCTTGATTCCAGGAAAACCTCTTCTCTTGACCATTAGAATTATGATTTATTCCCATACAACCATCTTATCCATAAATTTTTTTTACAAAATAGTAACGTTAAATATCTATCAAGACAAGTGATAACCATCAAAGGACCACTCTTTATTCTATATCTATGATTTTCAGGACACATATGAGAGATCATTCACCCTCATTCATTCATGTTCATCTTATTCTAATGAGATAAGAGTTTTTGACATTTCAACCATGATTGACCAAGTGTTAAATTAGGAATTTGACATTGACCGTTCATTAATATACTCTATCAATATAAAGGATCTTGAAAAAACTATCGGATCCCATATCAACTTTGATCTCTACTCCTCCACCTTGGACAATATTGTGGAAAATTAATCAAAACCAACTAAAATCCCTTTCTCTGTTCAGAAGTAGTCTATCCCATTAATAAAGGATAGGAGAATTCTGAAACCTCTTCCTGTGAACCTAAAATATTCATTTTTATTCCAAGATCTCTATTTTACCATCATTATCTATACTACGCTTTCTAAAACTAAGGATTAAAAAAAGTTCAGGTGTTATAGGAAACCAAAAAGCCATTAGGGTGGACTCTAGATTATATACACTGAATAAACCCTTCCCTTTTCATGCATCAAATCCATCTAGACGAATCCTACAAAAAAACATACAACCATAAAGAATACTCAATCCACTCATACATGAGTTATTTAGGGATGATATCACAATGATTATTCAAGATGGTATTATCTACCCAATTTCAGATAGTGAATGGGATAGTCTAGTTCAATGGGTACCTAATAATGGTGGGATAACTATTATCACAATTGAACATGTGGAGGTGGATAAAACATGATAAAAAAAATTTCATGTGTACATAAATTATCATAAATTGAATGATGAAACAAGAAAATATCACTAAACTATTCCATTACTTGATTTAAAGAAATAATGATTATCAATAATGTCACATTATTGATTTCTTGATGGATAAAATGGATACATCCAAATCCAAATGACACCTAAAAACTAATAAAATGCTATATTCACTTTACCCATTAGACATATAAATATATTAGAATTCCTTTTGTCATTTTTAACGCTCCTGCTAAATTCCAGAGGAGTATAATGAGTGTCTTTTCTAATATCATTGAGTATTTCATGGTGGTATTAATGGACTACTTTTCAATTTTTGGGGATTCATTTTAATCCTTATTGAATTAAATCTATATTGACTTTCAAAATTGTGTAAAATGTTTTTGTGTGTTAAATTTTAAAAAAAATTACTTCATGTTTACTAATGGGATTGTTCTAGGGAACATAATTTATCAAGAGGTAATTTAATTCCATCCTAAAATTTGAGGTGATCCAATCACTGCCTGACCCCAAATCAATTTGATAAATCCGTTCATTCATTATTCATGATAGTTCCTATCAACGATTAACCTATAAGATTTTTACGATTTCTCTTTTACTCAGTTGACTAGTCCAAAATGATGTCACGTTCTATTTATATAGGGCCTATAAGAGAGCCTTCACTGAACTCAAAGTTGATCTTACATCTTCCCTGATAATCCAACCCCGATATTGGTTCTTACCCTTCAATTTATTGTGTGAGTATTATTATAGGTCCATTGGGTTTGTTCTTTGTTATAGTAGATAAACATTTCCTCATTTCATCTATTATTCCTTAAAAACAATTGATGAATCTCAATTAAACTACACTGCCATTGGAAAGGAAATTCTAACTATTTTTTCATTGGATAAATTTTATCCCTATCCCTTAGGTTCCAAAGTCATATTGTTTAAAAACTATTCATATTTAAAGTTCTTACTCGTGAGAATTGATTCTAAATTGATGAAACAAATATAGATCCTAATTCTCAAAGCGTTTCGCCTTGAAATCAATGATATACTAAGAAAATAGATACCTATGGTAGATCACCAAAGTATAATTTATAATTATTCTCATTCTGAAATCATTGATCCTGTATCTCCTCTGGAATTCCTCTAATCTCTCACTCCAATGATACCATGGTATGGCACAATTGTAAACTTCTTGGTTGTTGGTTTTTTTGTGAAATTTTATCAAAATAACAAAAAGTGAAGCTAAAATGTTATTCAAAATAAAAATTTTTGGATGTTAACAATAATTTTGAAATTGGGGATAATGTGTTAATTAAGAGATGTGTTGATGAAGACGATCATTGCTCTATTGTGCAATTCTACCACTCAATTCCTAGAGGTGGAAATTTTGGACAATAGAGGAAATCCCAAAATGTCCTGGAATATGGATTCTTCTGGACTTCACTCATTAACGACTCACATGAGTTTTGTCAATAATGTCCCACATGTCAAACGTTGGGCACAATTTTTAAAATTAATGAAATCCAAAAAATCCCATAACATTTTGTTAGTTCTTTGAGGTTTGTGGAATCTGTTTCATGGTAACATTCCCCCCTTCAAATTGATTCCAAGTCATTCTTATGATAATCGATTATTTTTGTAGGTATGTCAAGGCCAAACCCAATAGAAAGGATGATTCACGTACTATTATAGATTTCCAAAACAATCCAAGAACTTTCATCTATTTGGAACACCACGTTACTTGGTATGTGACTTAGGAACACAAAATCTTAATCAAATGATAGAATATATTTTGAAAAAGAATGGGTTTATCCATAAAAAAATATGTGCATATCACCCCCAAAAATATGACATATATAAAAATTACAATTGAGAAGTTAAAAGGGTTCTTGAGTGAATTTTTAAGCCTATAATAAAAGATTATTTTGAATGACTTGTTGGTGTGCTTTGGGATTATCAAACTACCTATAAAACACCGATTTAGATGCCTCTATATGGGATTTTGTTTTTTACGGTGTGTCATTAACCAGTTAAAATCCATCATAAGGAATTTTTGGATATCAAAACTTGTAATTTTGATTGTAAAAAATTTAACGAAGAGAGATTATTGCAATTTAGTGATTTGTAGGAGCTTCGACTTGATACTTATGAGAATTCCAATGTAAAAAAATATAAGGAACTCCATGAATAAAACCCATGAAAGGTTTTCTATGACTTTGAAAAGGAAATTCACTTCAATTCTTAATTGTAGATTCAGCTATAAAATATTAATTATCATTGGTAGTGTCCTTTTATTATAACTAATGTTCACCTATTTGGTGTAGTGAAAGTCTAATACCATTCTTCCATAAGGAAATTCAAAATTAATTGGCATTGTTTAAGGCATCACCATGGGAGTAAACACACCCTGAGAATCACAACGACTTCCAACAAATCTATATCTACTATAGTAGACCCACCAACGGATATAGACAATAACCCACTAAATCCAAAATAAGGGTACCACATTCCCTTTAACTCCCTCTCCCTCTCTTATACCTCATCCCATTTCTCTATATACATCTCTTTCTCTTTAGCTTTCTCCTTCTATCATTCTTCTTCTACAACTCTCACTCTCACCATTTTTTAACACTTTCTTCATAAAACCATTCCTTCCTATTTCTCTTTCATGGGGGAGTTTTTTCTAGGAAAAAGTAACAAAACTAAACAAATAAAGAAAATGGAGTCAGAATTACTCACCATTAAATTTTGATATTTTTTCCAACCATTTTATGGAGACAAAAGACTTGTTATCATACAAAACATTTTGTATTTTCACCATAAACATGGATAAAGAATTTTATGTCAAGACCAATAAACTTTAAATGCACAGTTTATTATTTGGAAAACAATTTACCCAACCTATGAGTCATAACATATTCTTTCATGCCAAGGTCACATATATCTATATTTTAATATAGTGTGTGTCCTCCCCCCAAATTTTGTGTTTGGATTTTGTGGAAAATTGTGCCAAATTTTCTACCTGTGTATATTAATATGGTAGATTAATTTTATAAACCATAAGAGGATCAGAATTTTAAAATTGCATCTCATTACCCTTACATTGATCATCCTTTTGAAATCCCATTCGAGAAAATGGATACCCTTTTATCTACATTACTTTCCCAAAACCTTATCCCACCAAACATCAATATGGATTTACAATGAATTAATTATTGAAATTTATGTGTGGGTAGAGGTTTTCATTATGTGTGTTTTGACAATACATTAATATATATTTAATTTTGTGCATATTATTTTAAAGTGTTCAAAAAAATTAAAAATTTGAAAAAAATCACAAAAAAAAATTGGAATAAAAGAATGGGTTGTGTCTTAGGTAGTTTAAAAATCACTATTCCGCAAACATTGATCTTGTTATAACTATTACAATCAGTGTAGTGAAGAAATAAAACAAGCTTTGGGAGATGAGTGTGATATTTGTTCCAAGTAAAACATCCAAAATATATATATATAATAACACTTGAATCATATTTTATTATGTCGTTCAAAGAATTTTAATGGTTTGTACATGTTTATTCATTAAATCCCATTCAAATTTTTTTCCTCCCTTGTATTTCCTCAAATCCATGGCCTTATATGTATTTTTTTTCCATTTCCATTGATTCCTCATTTAAAAAAAATCATTTATGTTTCCATGTTGTTGTTTTAGCCCTATTTTCATCTCTTTTGGACATTATATTTCTATCATTCCATATCCTCTAAAACCCCCACCCCAAAATACCTCTTGATTATTTCATATGTTAGAATAGGTAATGGAAGGTGGGAGCTCCTTGAGACACTAAAATTTTCTCTTTTGGTTGGTAAATTAGTGAACCACTATGATTAAATTTGTATCATCTTGAGGGGAGTGAGTTTTGAGTTTCTATATTTTATATTTCTAGTTTTTATCCTTAAAATGAATGTTTTTTGGAATATTTTTTAAGTAACAATTTTTTTTGTAATTCATTATATATGAACTAACTAGTATAGAAACCCTAATTAGAGAAAAATAATTAATATTTGTTGGTGAGTAAAAGTGATTTAGTTTTGTCTTTATATTTAATAGAAATGAGGACATGCACAAGATTAATTGTGTGATATTTGATGTTATTAATTTATTCATCAATTTTAATCTACTGATTTTATGTATTTTCATGAAAAAGTGCATAATTGGGGTGAAATACCAATTTTTGAATATCAAATATTATTTTTGAGCATTATTTGAATTAATAAAAATTCAATTCAGTCAACAATTTTTATCATAAAAATAACCGTAATTCTATAAATTATATTATTATTGTTTTTTAGGGTTCCTAATTCAATTTACTATTAATAAGAAACAAGACCATCTATGATGTTTTATTTTCAAGACTCAAAATAAATGTAAATATTCAGGGATACTCTATCATATGTCTAGTTAAATTCTATTACATATTTTATAAAAATTCCAAGGCCCAACCAAACCAAAAAGGGTCCAAATTTGTGCCTTAAAATCCGTCCCACAATTATTTTCGAGATTTGAAAAACATCCAACTATTCTTGAATTTTCTCCCAATCTAGTCATCTAATTGAGATTATTTTTCATGTTATGAAATCAAAGATAAATTTTGATAAATTTTAGAATAAATTTTTTGTATTTTAAGGCATAATTGTATCCATAAATTCATTCACATTTAGATAATGGGAAAACTAGACTTAAAACATGACAACAGTAAATGGTTTACGAAAAAATCTATAACTTCGGATAAAAAGGTCCAATGGTGCCCAAATTTCGAAGGGGGAATATTCCAAATCCATATATAAAACATTGAATAAAAATATTTCTCCATATTCAGCTATCTATGTTTCCAAATAGTTGTGAAAAAATTGAGGGTGGTTTTGGAATGAAAATAGTCCACCGCCTTTGGCTATAAATTCATCCCCCTTTTCTCCTTGTAAGGGGTTGAAATTTCAAGGAAAATGAGGTTAGGTTAGCACAACCATTTACTTAAAAAAATATTTTTATAACCTTTCAAACTCATTTTTATACTTAAAATACATTTACTTCATTCATTCATTACATGTACAACATGTGTTTTCAAATGTAGTCATGTATGTTTGTTTTGATTTCAATTATATATTAAATCATGTTTATTCATCAAAATATATAATTCTCATCCACCCTCTTTTTTCAGTATTGATTATTATAAAAATATATATATTTTTGAAATGCATTTATTTCCATCTCTTTCTCATTCAATCAAAATTCAATGTTTAATTTTCTTCACTATTCGTGTGTGTGTCTATTGCACTACTATTTTTTATCCCATTATTTTCAAACTACTTATAACTCATCACATAAAAATCATAAAATATATTAATTTTTTTTTCTATCTAAGTAAATATATCATTTGGGTGAGTCAAAATTTTGGGATGTAATGTGATTGAGAGCTTTTTCTCATTAAATATTCTTTAGGTTAACATTGTGTATGTTAAAACTAAAATTCCCCGGATGAATGACATGTTTTATTTAATGTGTGGATTCCAATGATTATTTTTTTAAAAAAATACATTACCATAAAAAATTATAGATTTATATTAGAATCATAATTAAGATAATTCTTTGATTAAATCCTCAACACTATGAAATTATGATCCAAATCATCTAGTGAAGTGGGTATTAATTTAATGCAATATCACGCAACAATCAATGATATTGTAAACGTAAATCAAAAATAATGAAATCATGCCAATATTTGTAAAATTTTTAATCAAAATTCATCCCCAAATCAACTAAATTAATCGTTGTAAACAATTCTCCCTAATCAAAAACAATTAAATTAAAAATAACTGCCTCTAAGAGTACCATCATTGAGGATTCGACCTGAGTGCTGCTATACACATTAGTAGAGAATTGTACCATTGAATGGTTGATAGGAAAAATAGGACACACTCCAATTAATTATTCAATAATAGAATTATTATTCTAGATTCATATGATAGACTATATTATTGTGACGTCCTAGACCCGAATTCCACTTAGCGGGTACCCTGAGCTCGGTGGACCACATGGCCTCAAGAGCATATTCCAAAACACCAGAGGCTTCCGACTAGTAGTGAGGGGCTAGGGTGTGTCCGTGGGAAGATTATATCTTCATTATCAGAGTATAGAACATCGTAATGAAAATAAAAGAATGGTAAATAGCAGAAGAAATATAAATAAATATAGATTAACAAAGAGTGGAAGAAAATTGATATAATAGATAAACGATAATAACATTAACTGTATCAACTAAAACAAGGTTGATGTAATTTCATGTCAGTGGAAAATGGTAAATCATGGATTCAAGAAAATAGACATAATTTTTTTTACAAATTAATGGAAAAAAAAGACTACTCCCAGAATCCTGAGATCCAACTTGGTCATCTGCTATGAAGCTTCATACTATCAGCACACAATCAAGTGTTGGAAGTTGTATGCTTCCCTTTTTCAACACCTATAGTCAAATAATCTACTTTGGGTAAAAAAATGTCATCTAAATAGGGTGTGAGATATATATCAGTGCGCCACCACCAACGGTGTCTATAAAATTTGGCTTGTGTAATGGAATATAGCAGTGTGCTGGCAGGCATATATAAGTAAAGAAAGTAGCAGAAAATAACAAAATACCCATGTACCTGCTTCATCCCTCAGCTGGTGTTTGAAAAAGTGACTAGTTAATGGATTATTTAATTATCATTTAATTTTAGTAGGTCACATGAGGCATATCTAGCATTTACATCGCCTTATGAGAGTATAAGTAGTGAGTGTCCCAAGACATAACAAGGAAACCTGACAAAGATATCCATTAAGGGAGTTCTAGGGTAAAAACCAAGGTAACGTAAATCTCATGGAATGCTATCCCAGTATTATCTGAGTCTATCAATGGGTTAAGAGTGTAATACAAGGAGCATAGTCCAAGGCATTCCACAATAAGGCACCTACCGAGTCCAAGGTGATCAGCTAAGTAAAACGGGGATAAGAAAATACAGTGCCCTATGGGCTTTCACCATGGAACCTACTAGTCAATGATGGATCCAACGAGTTCATATGAGGTATCCAACAATAATGAAAAGGACCTTGCAATAGTATACTGGGAATCCAATGAATATACAAGAACCAGATTCTATGTGGGTATCAACTGAAGTAAACCACATCCTTGAATTGGAATGGGGTTCCCAAGACCCAAGGTATTCCCTTCTTGGGATCCAAGGCAAGATCAAGTCATTCTATTCCTATTTAATATTAGAATCATGTAATGAATCATTTGGTTCATGTATTGCCTTCCATTCATGTGGATAGTTCAACTATAGTTGAAACCATTATTTATTGGTCTAAGACTTGCCTCGATTAGTGTGGATTGGCAAAGTAGTGCTGCAACCATTTAATCAAGTCTTAATTATCCATTAAGGAATATTAAAATATATAATTTCACTCTTATAACTTCCATCAAGATGGAAAGGGGTGATACAAACATTTAACCATTGGTCAATCTCATTTGTTAAGGTCATGTTATATACTTAGTACTTTCCATTCAACATTTCACATTTAATAATCATTTGAAAGAACTTACCTTAGGCGGGTCAAGTGGTGATCATAAATGGTACATTCCATTATTCAATTCTAATCAATAAAAATTCATTTATTATGTAAAGGCTCATCTTTAGGATAGTCAAGAAAAGGCACACCTAAATGGTGGCTCAAACGTGACAAAGAACTAAAAACCCAAAATGGCATAACCTTCAACATGAGGTGAAATGAGTTGTGGGTGTAACCATTAACAACATATCATATATTGGAAAATATCATGACCATACAATTCTAACAAATATAATCATGGAATAGAAAATAAAGGAATGATCCCTGATGGAATCAGAGGGCCCCACGTAAACATTCCAAAATCAATAAACTTTAGGGATTTGGTAAAGACCACACACCTTAGGGTTGTATGATTCTTCACCTCCAGAATCAGACCTTGATTTTCCCCAGATTGAATTTGATCTAATAAATAGTGAAAAACACTCAAATGGAGATATCTAGGTTGAGAGAAAAAGAGAATAATAACCACAGGGGGGGACTCGAGTACTTACCATTGCGCATCTAACATGATGAATAGAAGCTGGATCACATGTCAAACAATAGAGATCTCTTGATCCCAAGATTTACACTTCAAAAATCACCAAATGGTTGAAATGGAGGAAAATCCCACTGGTTTACAAGTTGGGAGGAAGGAGGAGTATTAATAGATCATTAATGGAAAAACTGGACATTTACCCGGAAAAATAGTTTATGCACGGTTTCTCCGCACAGTTTGTCAAACCGTGTGAAACGGCTCTAGCCGAAATGTTTAGTCCCCCCTGTTTGTGAAACCATGTGGAACTCATGCATGGATACATAGTAAAAAGTGCATCTCGCATAGTTAGTCTGCACGGATGTGCAGCAATCATGTATGGTGGCTCTGTCTGAAAAAAAACCATTCGCACGGTTTAATCTAAACCATGTGCAGAGTATTGTTTCTCCAAAATGATAGGTTTTGGGCTCCGAGAAATCCATAGACACCCTTTTAACCTTCACTAAATCATTATGAATCCATATTAGGTCCAAAGTAATGATTTAGACCAAAAATTAAATGATCCATACCTGAGTGAAAAATCGGGCTCTTACAGTCTTCCCCCCTTAAAAGAAGTCACCCCCGAGTTATCCTTCCAATGATAAAGGAACAATGTCTGAGAACATCTCTTTCCATTGGGAAAGTGCATCAGCTTCTCTTTACCATGTATCACCATGTACTCGGTCATTCCGCTATAGCTCCCATACGAGAGGGATATAATTTCCTCAGAGAACCTTCGTGCTTCAGTAAATGATGCGTATTAGATAATCCTCATAGGTAGAATCCTCATCTAACTCAACATCCTTAGGATCAAAGGTTTGATATATGTTAGCATGTTATTGGGGAAGCTGCAAGACATGAAATATGTTGTGCATGGAATGGTACCACTGAGGTAGTAGTAACCGATAGGCTACTTGCCCGACGTAACAAGACGACAACTTTCCCTACTTCCTTAACCACCTATGCCCATGACTGGGTGATAAATGAAGAAAAACAAGATCCCTAACCTTGAACTAAAGAGGTTATTGATGGCGATCGGCTTATGATTTATATCTAACCTGATTAGTATTAATACACTTCCTAATTATCTTGACCTGTTCTGAAGTCTCTTGAACAAGATGAGGGCCTAGAAGGGTTACCTCACCTACCTCTAGCCATTATAATGGTGAACAACTTGTCCTACTATATAAGGCCTCAAAAGGATGAATCTGAATTGTTTCCTGAAAACTTTTATTATAAGCTAACTCGGAAAGAGGAATATGATTCTCCCAAGAACCGCCGAAATCAAGGACACATGCTCATAGCATATCTTCTAGAACATGTATTGTCCATTCTGATTGTCCATGAGTCTGAGGGTGAAAAGTTGTTCTTATAAGCACCCGAGTCCCCCAAGATTTCTACAAACCCAGCTAGAACCCTGATGTGAAACGAGCTTCCCAATATAATGATAGTATGTGGGAACCTGTGTAGTCGTATGATCTCACGGACATACAACCATCCCTATTCATCAACTGATAAAGTATCCCAAATAGGAATGAAGTGGTATTATTTCATTCGTTAGTAAATGAAGAGCCAAATAGCATCACAACGCCTCAGTGACTGAGCTAATATGACTACAAAATCTATAGAAACATCTTCTCATTTCCATTCTGAGACTGGAAGTGGATATAACAATTCCGTTGGACTCTATTGATCCACCTTCACTTGCCGATAGGTGTAACAACTAGTGATGAAGCTTGTACTCTAATGTTTCATTACAGACCACCAATAATGGCATTGAAAATCTCGATACATCTTCGAGATACCTAGATGAATTGCCCACTAAGAAGCATGGGAATCTTTCATAAACTCCTCAGTCATATCTATAGTAACCCAGATACTTCCAAGTAAACATAGGACATCATCTCTATCCATAGAAGAATCTGATGGTGGGTTATCTCATAATATACTCTCATAAATAACAAAACCTTCAAGTTCAGATAACTATATACTCTTCACCTTGTCAAGGAGGGAAGATGTAACTATTAAGGATTAGAGGCAAGACTACTTATGACTATCATGAAATTATAGATGTAGTTTATAAAAGTGTCCCATTAACTTCCATTCACCATTGGATACTTATACGAATTTTGTTTGAGATTTCCAACTCAGTGCATCATGATTCACGCTCAAATTTACCCAAGAGATGGAGGTAGAACGATCCTTGTAGTTTAGCTTGGGTTATCGAATCCTCAGAGACCTGAGAAGTAACCTACAGACACGGACATTCTATGGATATTTTTTTCTATGTAGTGTCCAACATTGGGCTTCCTTAATATGGGTTTTAAATGAACTCTAAGAAAATTAAATGAATTCAATTAAAAAGAGTGAGTTGATCCTATGTTATCACTTGGGGTGGATTAGACATATTTCCTTTTCAAAGATTTCAATTTCTTATATTTGAGAAAGGTTCATTTAAAAAGATAAAACAACATCATTACTTACTGGTTTAATTCCTACACCCTTTAATACTAATCACTTATACACTTTAAGGATCAATGCTTTGAGCTCTTCAAGGTAAATATTTGTATTAGCACTTAAAGTGTGTGGCCTTAAATTCAACAAGGACGATGGAGTTTAAAAATCATCAAATAAAAATCTCAATTAATGAAGTGATTATAAATTAATTGGGTGATAAATAACATCCAATAAAACCCCTTACTACTCCATTGGATAAACCCATAAGTGGGTTATCCCTCCATTTATGCTATGGTTTCAATGGAAGAGGGAAGTAGCCTCATGATGGAGGAAATGGAGAAGTAAAAAACAATGAAAATAAAATGATCACTCCACCATTGTGTGAATAATTTCACAAGGTTTGGTGTGAATAAATTCACACCTCAAACCAAAGAAAACAAAGTGATATGAATAACAACAGAATAATATGAAAAGAAGAGCTTTTATTAAGAAACTAATGTGAATTGAACAACATACATGTGAAAGACAAACTTGAGACAAAAAAATCACAACATAACATTAAAATTGAACAAAGAACCAAAGATGATAAACTCCTCCACCACCACTGCCTTAAATACTCATTTTGGAAGCCTTGGGTTGAGCCTCCAATAGTAAAAATAATCCCACTTTATTATAGTAGGCCTAGGGTGGTGGAAAGCTTGTGGAACTTGGACTTTTCCACAGTTGACCCGAGGTGGCATCCACCTTTCATCCACCTAACAGACGCTCTTGGAAGAACTTTTATATGGCCAAATTTAAGTGGGCCATAGAAGAAGAAAATTGATCCACGGATGTCTCTCTAACCTAATGTAAACTTTGGTCCCATTCCGAGTTTTGGATTCTGAGATATGGTCATATTGGTATGATTTGATTCTGAGCCGCAGAATCTGGCTCAGAATTGTATCTTTAACTTTGGACACATAAATGACCACAATGGATGTTGAATTAGCATTGTATCCTGAATAATTATTTCTTCTTATACATGTATTATATAATCCAAAGAAATTTGGGATTCATTGGGCTTGTATGTTGGGCCCCACATTCTCATCAGTGGGATGGTGTCAAATCTAACTTCTCCAGAATTGTTTCCTTTCATCAAAAAATATCCTCATCTTCTTCCATGAATTCTCCATTGATCCCTGAATCAAACATGTTCATATTGAAGTGTAGATAAATTTCCCAAAATATGAAATTAAAATATGTATAATTAGATTCCTTAAAATAAGATTAATCAATGGGTACTTTAAATGATATTAAAAAATGTACCACATAATAGTGCATTTTAAGAAATAATTACAATCATAATGTGAAATGATGTTCAAAGTGTAAAATGAACTAAAATGGTGTTTATGAATAATAAAGAACATGAATATTATATATATTAACAATGAATATTAGCCTCATTTGTTGGCTAATCACACCCCCCAACATGAGTTTTTCTAGTCCCGAGAAAAATATATCTCAACAATACGAAATTCGAATTCCCTTGTCCAAAAACATTTTAATACCCAATGATCACCAAAAACTTCTATACCAAACAATCCTAAAACCCATAAAAATATTTTAATACATGATTGTTTCATAAGCATATCCCAATCCCATGACCATTCATTTGTTCAAATTCTTTTCCATATTTCATCCAATATCAATTAAGTATGAGGATATGTTGTGCATCACAATATACATGGGGGTTCATCTTTATTCAAGGGGGGAAATGATGGAAACTCTTAGTGGAATCACATTTCAATATTAAGGTGAGTATTCAAAAAAAGTATTGTATTATTTTTTTTTTCAATTTTTCCATGGTAATTGAAATTTCACTCAAAAGAGTCAACCCCTGTAGAGAGACTTTGCCGATGACTCCCATGCTCAATGACCATATGGCACCAAGTGAAACACACATACTCGGGAATCATCTTGAGTTAACTCAGTCAAAAACAAATTCAAATTACCAAAAATAGAGATAAAATTACTAACACTGGGCCAGACAACTATGGAGTCACGATCCCCAAGTGCCAAAAGTCGCGCATTAGGTCAATTCATTTCTCTACGTGCAAATTTATTATTATTATTTTTATTGAATACTCATATTATAACTAAAATTATCACCAAAACTATGATATTTTTTTGGGGGACCCCATGAACTCAAACTAATACCCCACTATCCAAAGGACGTGCATTGGGGTCTTTTATTTATTTGGATGAAAATATAAACTATGAAATATCACATTGGACAGCCACACTTTCCAAAATCTATGCTCATGAAATTATACAAGGATTAAAATTAGAATCAGGGCATGCTAAATTAATTGATATTCAGTTTCAGAGTGTGCAATTTGTATTACCATGTTCAAAGTTAAAGGAATTTGTCCTTCCATTTACACTTTTGTTTTCAAATCATTCATTTTTTTACACAAAGCATTTTTTATTTTATCTCCCCCCCCAACATAAAATAACATTGTCCCCAGTGTTTAAAGAAAATAAAATTTAGAAGGTTGTAGAGGAAGATAGTGAATGTTCAAAAAGGGAATTGAAAATGAGGATCATGGAATGAAGTCACCTGGTGGTTGAAGTTGAAATGTTTACTGCTCCCTTTTAATCCTTTGATATCCATGTCACTTGAAGAGTTCCCTGGTAGAAAAAGTAAAAAAAACAAACAAAACAAAACAAAACAAAACAATATATTTATATATTTATATATTTATATTTATATAATAAAAAAGTAAAATATATGTATATATATAAAAATTATAGAATAAGGAAGCACAGAAAGTCGTAGGTCAGTGGTAAGTGTGCGCCCCTGTCTCCTTTCGCTCCCAGGTTCGAATCCACGCGGCTTCGCCCGTTGCGACGGGGTTTGACCCACGACCCACGACGTGTCCCTTATTATTATTATTATATTATGTTTTATTAATTTTTTTTAAACATACAAGAACATTAAAATATAATTAACTAATGATACATTTTCTCCTTTTTAAATTTCTGGGAAAGGCATTACTCAAGGATCACACCACGTGACACGGATGAATATGGTGATCCCCTTTCCTACCCATCCATAATCATAATAGAAGAATAGGTCAATAGTCTATTTTTTTAATATAAAAATGATTAATTAATCCTATTTAAAATATAAATTTTATTCAAAAAACAAAAAGATAGGAAACATGAAAACCATGGGTTGCTTCCCATGCAGCACTTTGTTTAATGTCACTATCCTGACATGGATCCTAAATCTATATTTTTTTTTCTGTTTCATAAGTTTTCTTAGTTAACTAAACCTCGATTTCTTGTTTATTGAATGTTTTAATGAATGGTTTTAACCTTTGACCATTGACCATGAAAATGTTACCACTTTTGGGATCTTGAATCTCTACTGCCCCATGGGGGTATACATGATGCACTATGAATGGACCTGACCATCTAGACCTTAACATTCCTAGGTGTAAATGAAGATTTGAAATATACAAGAGCACAAGTTTTCCTAGTTCAAAATGTTTGACCTTGATATTTCTAGATTGGTAGGCTTGAACTCTATCTTTATTGATCATTGAATTTTCATAAGCCTCCATCCTTAGTTCCTCCAGTTCATTGAGATCTAATTTCCTTTTTGTTCTTGGAAATGAGAGGTCATAATCCATTTTAATAATTTCCCAAAAGTTCATATGCTGAATTTCAACAGGTAAATGGAATGCTTTTCCATAAACCAACCTATATGGTGACATTCCTAGGATGGTTTTTAATGATGTACGATATGACGAAAGAGCATCCGAGAGTTTCTCGGACCAATCTTTCCTAGATGGATTGAATTTTTTCTCAAGATTTTGTTTGATTTCATGATTGGCTAACTCATCATGACCATTGGTGTATGGGTGGTAAGTAGTGGAAACGTTGTGAGATGTTCCATATTTTTTCATGAGTGATGAGAATGGACGATTGAAAAAATTAGTTCCATGATCACTAATGATTTCCCTAGGTATTTCAAATCTAGAGAAGATGTTTTCTTTGAGAAATTTAATCACAGTTTGATGATCATTGGATTTCGTAGGAATGGTCTCAACCCATTTGGAGACATAATCAATAGCTAAGAGAATGTAAAGATATACCCTGGAGTTTGGGAAGGGACCCATGAAATCAATTCCCCAACAGTCAAAGATTTCAACCACTAAGATGGGAGTGAGTGGCATTTGATTCCTTTTTTTGATGGACCCTACTTGATGACACCTAGGACAGATTCAAAAAAAAATTTATGAGTCCCTTGAAAGGGTGGTCCAGAAGAGACCACATTGAAGAATCTTAGATGATGTTTTCTTAGAGGAAAATTGACCTCCACATGCCTCACTATGACAGAATTTAAGGATGGATTCTTGTTCATATCCTGGGACACACTTCCTTATGACTTGGTCAGGGTAGAACTTATAGAAGTATGGATCATAAAACACATAGTATCTAACATCATAAAAGAATTTCCTTTGAGCTTGAGTCCCTAAGAATTTTGGAATGACTCATGTAACTAAGAATTTTGCTATGTTGGCATACCAAGGGAAGTCACTCACAGAGTATAGGTGTTCATCAGGAAATGAATCAGACACAGAAAGGTGATTTGAGTTGTCATTCAATCCTATCCTAGAGAGGTGATCAGCTACAAAATTTTCAACTCCCTTTTTATCCTTGATTGTGAGGTCAAATTCTTGTAAGAGAAGGACCCACATAATTAGTCTAGCCTTAGCATCATGTTTTTTGAAGAGGTATTTAAGTGAAGAATGGTCAGTGAACACAATGATGGGGGATCCTAATAGGTAGGACCTGTACTTCTCTAAAGAAAACACAACAGCATTTAACTCCTTTTCAATAGTGGTGTAGTTGATTTGGGAATCATTTAAGGATTTTCTTGCATAAGAAATGACATAAAGAGTTTTAACACAACGTTATCCTAACACAGCTCCTATAGAAAAGTTACTAGCATCACACATTAGTTTGAAAGTAAGTTTCCAATTTGGATATTTCATAATGGGAGGAGAGGTGAGATAGGATTTGAGGGTTGAGAATGAACCCTCACACCTTTCTGTCCAAACAAATGGAGCATCTTTTACTAGGAGAGCACAAAGGGGACGAGAGATTCAACAAAATTCCTTGATGAATATTCTATAGAAACCAGCATGCCCTAATAAATACCTCACTTCCTTACAGTTTTGGGTGATGGAAGGTGGAGAATGATGTAATCCTTGGCTTTATCAACTTTAATCCTCCAACCTGAGACCATATGGCCTAGAACTAGTCCCTCTTTAACCATGTAATGGCATTTTTCCCAGTTTAGGAACAAATATTTTTCTTAACATCTTGACAAGACTCTCCACATTCTGCAAACATCCCTCAAATGTATCCCCAAACACAAATAAGTCATCCATGAAGTCCTCTAGAAATCTCCTACCATGTCTGAGAAGATTCCCATCATGCACCACTAGAAGGTTCCAGGAGCATTGCATAAACCAAAGGGCATGCATTTTATGGAAAAGGTATCGAATGGACATGTGAATGTAGTCTTCACTTGATCCTCTAGGGAGACCTCAATTTGACTAAACCCCGAGTACCCATCTAAGAAACAGTAGAAGTAATGACATGCCACTCTCTCAAGAACAAGGTCAATGAATGGTAAGGGGAAATGGTCCGTCTTGGTGAATGAGTTTAGCTTCCTATAGTCAATTCAGACCCTCCATCCACTACTCTCCCTTGTTGTAAGAATCTCTCCATCCCCATTTGTTATCACTACGATTCCAACCTTTTTTGGAACCACTTGGATTGGGCTCACCCATTCACTCTCAGCTATGGGATATATGATACTACCATTTAACAATTTCAAATGTTCTTTCCTTACTACCTCCATGAGATTAAGATTGAGTCGTTGTTGAGGTTGATGACATGGTTTTCAATCAGATTCAAGAACAATCCTATGAGTCATAATAAGTGGGCTAATCCTGGGAATATCAGACAGGATCCAACCAATGTATTTCTTTTGTTTTCTAAGGACATCTAGAAGCATCCTCTCATGATTGGCTTCAATAGAAGAAGAAATGACAATAGGATGTGTTTTGTTGTCCCCTAGGAAAGCATACTTCAGTGTAGTTGGAAGTTCCTTAAATTCAAGCTCAGTTCGGTTCTGAATTTCAGCAGAAGATTGGGAAATTGGATTAAGATAAATTTTACATCCTAATGTTTTAGATAGGATTGATTCCCCACATATAGAAGTTTCAGCTACTAGATTGGCTTGATCATATTTAGGGAAAGAAGTTGGAGTGGTCTCCATGAAAGTATTTTCCTAAATGGTTTCACTAATGGTTGGACCTAAGACTTCATCATAAGAGCAATTTGAAAATGAATCAAGCCAATGAGATAAACTTCCTTCATATGAATAAAGGAAATCAGTCTCATCATGAATTAAACATTCATCAAATATTCCTTGATGATCTATGGATTCATTATTAATCCTTCTTATCATGTTTACTTCATGAATGACCTCATCATCCCCTATTTGTGAGCTTGCATTATAGATGTTCAAGTCTAGACTCATGTTTCCAAAGGTGATGGTCATGTTCCCATTTCGGACTCGGATAACAGAGTTGATTGTAGCAAGGAAGGGATGACCAAGGATAATTGGGGTTTGTTCCTTATATACTATATTTGGATGGTTGTCAAGGACAATGAAGTCAGCAGGGTAGATGAAGTTTTCAACCTTTACCAGAACATCTTTTAAAATCCCCTTTGGAACCCTAATGCTACAATCATCAAGTCGAAGTGTGAAAAATGTGGGTTGGAGTTCTTCGAGGCCTAACTGACCGTACACAACATAGGGGATGAGATTGAAACTAGCACCTAGGTCACACAAGTCCTTGAAAACGTTTCCCTCTCCTATTTCAACAATGATGTAAGGATACCCCGGGTCTTTCAACTTAAGAGGAATGATCCCTTAAATGGTGGTTCTCACATTGGCAGCCAAAAGGAATTTCTTTTTATGAGAAAATTTCTTTTAAAATTGCACAAGTCCTTAAAGAACTTTGAGTAGGAATGTATGGTTTGGATGGAATCAAGAAGGGGAAAGTTAGACTTGACTTGTGAGAAGAATTACCTCAATGTTTCACTCAATTCATCCTTGGTTTTCCCCCTCATGCATTGAGGAAATGGTGCAGGTTGTGGGGTTGTTTGTTGAAAAGTTGTTTCTATGACAATGTTATCGTGTTTTCAATTCGATCATTTGGTTATTTTGAATTTTTTTCCAAGTTTGATTCTTCAGGTGGGTTCTGAATTAGTTGTTAAGGTTTCTCAATTAATTTCCCACTTCTTAAAATAGTCACATCCTTTAGTTGTTCATGAGTTGTTTGAGTACAACTTGACTCTCCCCTTGAAGTTGGGGATGGTACTGCCTGAGTAGGCATGGGAGCCTTTCCAGTTTTTATGGTTTGAAGTTCTTGTTTTAGGGAAGAGACTTCCAAGTTCATCCTCTCCATTTGTTTTCACAGTTTTTCTAGTAGGATTTGTGGAACAATTTGGGTTGGTTCTTGAGAAGATTGGTGTATCCCAGGGGGATATTTTGGAAGTGGGATGGTTTGTTGAAAATGGACCGGTGGCTATTGGTCTTGGATAGGTTGGGTTTGGAACTGGTTATGGGTTTGGTAGTTCTGTTGGGGGTAAGGATTTTATCCATGTGGTTGGATAGTTTGCTGATTATCTTTCCAGAAGAATCCTGGGTGGTCATTATACCTTGGGTTGAAGTTGTTTTGGTATTGAGGCTTTTGGATGTTCAAATCATTTACTTACACTGGGGGTCCTCCAAAAAGAACATCCTTGATGGATATAATGGTTGGGAAGTTGTATATCTTATGGCCATGTCTGTCACAAATTGTGCAAACAGGGTCAACAGTTTGGATTTCATGGACTTTCCTAAGGTCTATCTCTTCAACCTTCTTAGAGAGTGCTGTGAGTTTAGCCCTAAGGATTTCCTCTTTTCTAACGGTATGAATTCCAGTAGTTCATTGTGTCTTTTTGGAATAAGGTGAAGTTCCCCATATTTGGGTTTGTTTAGAAATTCTTTTTAGATACTCATAAGCATCATTTGGGAATTTGTTTTTAAAGGTTCCATTACACATCATGTCAATGAATTGTATATTCCCTGGACCCAACCCTTTATAGAAAATTCTCACTTGTTAAATAATAAAAAAACCATGGTGTGGAACTATGTTTACAGTGTCTTTGAGCCTCTCTCATGTTTCATAGAATGACTCTTCCTCTTTTTCAAAAAATTTTTTGGATACTCTTTTTAAGTGAAATTTTTGGTGGTGGGGAAAGTATTTTTTGTATAATTCTCTTTGTAGTAGGCCCCAAGAGTTTATGGATGATGGTATCAAAATTTTTAGCCAATTTTTAGCTCTATCCTTCAATTAAAAAGGAAATAGCCTCATCATAGATGATTCTAGTTGATGTGGGGGAAACATGGTTTCTACAATGTCATTGAACTCCTTTATGTGAAGGTAGGGCATCTCGGACTCCATTCCATGGAATGTGGGAAGATAGTTTAGGACATGGGGTTTAAAGATGTATTTTGAATCTCCTAGGGAGTTGTGTCTAATTCATTAGGGGGCATTGGTACATGAAGGTGTGAGGTAGTTATTCATGGTTTGATCAACTGCATTCCACAAGTTTGGGGCTGCCTCATTTGGGTTTCAATTTTGGTTCCCACCCGGGTTTATGAGTTGGTTTCTTTGAAGACCTTCCATTGAAATGGGATCAATTTTTTAATTTGGAGTATTATGAAGATTAAGATCTAATGTAAAGAGTTAATTTGGTGTACTTGACTCTCCAACCCCAGGACTATCCACCCTAACTAGATGGTTTGATTGATCGCGGGTGTAGGCGGACAAGCGCCAAAAGAAAAAAAACGAGAAAGGGACAAGATGAGAGAATTTGGATGAGAAAAGAAGAAATGGGGGATAATATAATGAGTGTTTATATGACTTAATTGAGTTATTAGAAACAGCAGAAAATTTTGATTCACACTCAAATTTACCCAAGAGATGAAGGTAGAACGGTCCTTGTAGTTTATTTAGGGTTATTGAATCCTCAAAAACCTAAGAAGTAACCTACAGACATGTACATTATATGGATTGTTTTTTACTATGATGTGGCAAACTTTGGGCTGATTTTAGATGGGTTTTAAATGAACTATAATATACTTAATTGAATTCAATTTAAAAGAGTGAGTTGATCTTAGGTTATCACTTGGGGTAGATTGGACGTATTTCCTTTTCAATGATTTCAATTTATTATATTTGAGATGGGTTCATTTAAGAAGATAAAACAACATCATTACTTACTATTTTAATTCCTACACCCTTTAATACTAATAACATATACACTTTAAGGATAAATGTTTTGAACACTTCAAGGTAAAGGTTTGTATTAGCACTTGATGTGTGTGGAATTATATTCAACAAGGACGATGGAGTTTAAAAATCATCAAATAAAAATCTCAATTAATGAGGTGATTATTCCTTAATGGGGTGATAAATAACATCCAATAAAGCCCCTTTTTACTCCCTTGGATCAACCTATAAGTGGTTTAGCCCTCCATTGATGTTATGGTTTCAATGGAAGCGGGAAGTAGACTCATGAGGGATGAAATGGAGAAGTAAAAAAACAATGAAAAGAAATTGATCACTCCACCGTTGTGTGAATAATTTCACAGGGTTTGGTGTAAATGAATTTACAAATTGAATCTACAGTATCAAAGTGATATGAATAAAAATATAATAAGAGGAAAATAAGAGCTTTTATTAAGAAACTAATGTGAATTGAAAAACTTACATGTGAAAGACAAACTTGAGACAACAAAATCACAGAATAACATTACACTTGAACAAAGCACCAAATATGATAAACTCCTCCACCAACACTGCCTTAAATAGGAATTTTGGAAGCCTTGGGTCGAGCCTCCAATAGTAGTACAATGTATAACACTTGATTATGGTAGTCCTAGGGTGGTGGAAAGCTTGTGGAACTTGGACTTTTCCACACTTGACCCGAGGTGGAAGCCAACTTTCATCCACCTAACAGACGCGCTTGGAGGACCTTATATATGGAAGACTAAGAGTGGTCCATATAAGAAGAAACTTAATCCACTGATGTCTTCTAACTAAATGTAAGATTGGGGCCCATTTAGAGCTGTGGATTCCAAGATATGATCATATTGGTAGGATTTGTTTCTGGCCCGCAGAATCTGTCCCAGAATTTTATCTCTAGGTTGGGCCGCCTAACTGACCACAATGGGTAATGAATTATCATTGTATCCTATAGAGTTATTTCTTACTCTACATGTCTTCTAGAATCCGATGAAATTTTGGATTCATTGGGCCTATATGTGGGGCCCAAAATTCTCATCAGTGGGCTTGTTCCCAATCTAACTTCTTCGGAATTGTTTCCATTCATCACAAAATATCTCCATCTTCTTCCATGAATTATCCATTGATCCTTGAATAAAACATGTTCATATTGAAGTTTAGATCAATTTCAAAAAATATAAAATTAAAATATGTATAATTATATTCCTTAAAATCAGATGAATCATTGGGTACTTTAAATGAATGATAAAAAATGTACCACATAAAAGTACATTTTAAGAAAGAATTACAATCCTAATGTGAAATGATGATCAAAGTGTAAAATTCACTAAAATATGTTTATGAATAATAAGGCACAATAATATTATATATATTAACAACGAATAGTATCCTCGTTTAGTGGCTAATCACATCAGCAAACACATTTCCCTTTCCAAGCATATAGGCAAGATCAAAATCAAAGGATTCTAGATATTCGGCCCATATCCACTGTTTGAGGTTCTTGTCACCATGAGAAAAGATATACATGAGACTCTTATGGTATGTATACACCACAAAGCACTCAATCAATAGATAATTTCTCCAGCATCGTATGTCATGGAAAACTGCTACTAGCTTGACGTTGTGTGTCATGTAATTCTCTCATGAGGCCTCAACTACCAAAATCTGTGCGCACCGACATTGTCTTCTTACATCAACAATACTCTTAGGCCAATGCCATATGCATTATAGAATATGATATAACCTTTTCCTAGTTCTTGAAGAATCAAAATTGGTGCTGAGACAAGCCTCTCTTTTAGTTCTTGAAAGGATTTCTCACTTTCTTCTGACCATAATAACTTAACACCCTTCTTTTCAAGTCTAGTAAGAGGTGAATAAATACATGATAATCCCAGTATGAAATTCATATAATATCTAGCCAGTCCCAAGAAAATCCTGATATCAAACACGTTATTGGGTTTCTCCCATGAAAATACAGCACTAACCTTATCTAGATCAACTGATACTCCTGATTCTGAGATAATATGACCTATGAAGTATACTTTTTCAATACATAAGTCATATTTAGCATTCTTGGAATAAAGATAATTCTCTCTCAGTGTACTTAGAAAAATCTCAATATGTTTGGCATGTTCATTTTGAGTGAGAGAGTACGGGAATATTTCATCCACAAAGACCATGACAAAATAGTCCAAATAGGTGTGGAAAAATCTATTCATCAATGCCAGGAAAACAGAAGGAGCATTTGTAAGACCGAATAGCATAACAAGATACTCATACCAACCATACCAACTATGAAAAGTTCAACGATGTATTTTGGATGGTTTTACTCAAACCTAATGATATTCCAGTCTCAGGTCAATCTTAAAGAACACCATTGATCCTCAGAGATGGTCTAAGAGATCATCTATTTGAGGATCTGGATAGCGGTTGTGGACCATAAGCTGGTTCAACCTTCTGTAATCTACACATAGAGGAAGCGTTCCATCCACTTTCATGTAGAAAAGAACTGGCTAACCACAAGAGGAAGTACTATGTCGTATAAGGCCTTTGGCCTTTAGGTCCTCTATATACTTCTAGATCTCCTGAAGCTTAGTTGGATCCATCTTGTATAGAGGGATGGACACTAGAGCTACTCTTAGAAAAATCTCTATTTTAAACTCTACCACTCTCTTAGGAGGTAATCTAGAAAAGTAATCAGGAAAGACTTCCATAAAATGATCAACTACTGGAGGGAAATTAGTTTGAAGTAAAACCTGTTCCTCTATGAAAAGAGGTGAAATTTGGGCGGTCAGTCCACCTTTCTCATGATACTTCAGTCCAGGTCTCACGTCCTATACATCCCACTCACCATTGAAAAGATAATTGCTGCCTTCTGGTGATGTAAAAGAAACCTTTAGGCGATAGTAGTCTACAAAGGTGTGATAGTGGACCCACCAGTCTATCCCTAGAATAACATCAAAGCCAGTCATCTTAAGAACAATTAGAGTCCACAAGACTGAGTAACTACCTAAGTGTTGGGCAAAAATCCCTCAAGATATCATTGAATCCTTTTTAAGGTGATTGTGTTTGTTGACAAAGTGGACATCTAAGTTGTGATTGTTGACAAAGAGGATTTCATGGTTAAATGTCGTGTTCAAGAGCTGAGTTCAACGATCCATGTTTGATTCAAGAAAGTCGATAAATGGAATGGATGATCTGGAGGCGGTACAAAAGAACGGATACAAGGTGGCGCCGTTTTCCAGTGTTTGCCAAATTTTTGGGCCTGAAAATCGGCAAATGAAGAAAAGTGTTTTTCGCAAAGGGACTTGCGCGCCGCGAACATGGTGTACAGGAAACTTGCGCGCCAAATGTTTTTCAAGATCAGAAGATCAAAATATGGCTAAGGAAACAGGATCGCGCAAGTTTGGGAGTTGGTCGCGCAAGTGTCTAAAGGAGAGGAGACTTGCGCGCCGAAACTGGGTCACGCAAGTGACTTTCGCGCTGTCGCGCAGGGTGGTCAGATTGCCAATAAATACTGGACCACCCCTCCTCATTCTTGACCGGAGTTCAAGACGAGAGCTCCCATCGCGCAGGTGTGGTGGTCGCGCAAGTGGTGTGTGTGGTCGCGCAGGTGGGACTTGCGCGCCAGTGGTTGAAGTTGTGCGCCGGTGTTAGAAGTTGCGCATCGGTTGGCAGTTACGCGCCAATATTGGTTTGGGCGTAAAAGGAAGAGAGTCGCGCAAGTTTGGAGTTGAGGAAGCTTGAGTCGCGCAAGTGTTTGAGGAGGACTTGCGCGCCCTTTGTGACTTGTGTGCCGATACTTGCGCGCCGAGGTTGACTTGCGCGCCAAGTAAGGTTTGTTACAGCAGTGTTTTTCGGGCTGCGTAAAAGCTGGATGTTTGCCCGATACCTTCGGAGCAAAGAGATATTCATCAACGGGTGAAAGTTAAACTTCAACAGAGCATCTACATACAAGAGAAGATGCATTATTTCATGAAAATGAAGAGACCTACAGGTCTATAAACTGTGAGTGGATTCCATCCAAGAGTAGTGAGCTTAGGAAGAGGAAGAATGTGATCCTCTCCACTGGCAGTGAGCCAGAGAGAGAGAGAGAAACAGGGAGTGACCCTTGGGAAAGCAGTAAGCTGACCCTAAACATTGTAAAGGCAGTGAGCCTGGGCATAAAAGTGATCTAGCCCGAACCTTGTAATCCACAGCTAGTGAAGATTAGTGGAATTTGGTACGACCGACAACCTTTCGGCATATGCTCCTTGGACGTAGCCATTAGCGGTGAACCAAGTAAAATTGTTGTGTCATGTGCTTGCTTTACATTCTGTTTATATCGTGCAGCAGGAAAAAGAGATAAGAGTGTTTTGCTTAACAGCGAAACAAGATCAGAACGGGCATTAATTTTTAATTAGTCATACACTGATTCACCCCCCCTCTCAGGGTATCCAGCCTAGTGGACCTAACAAGTGGTATCAGAGGGAAGGTTCAAAGTTGTTCTTCTCTCAATGGAGGTAACCAATCATAAAGGGATTCCGATCCTTGACGGATATAATTTTCAGATATGGAAGAATCTGATGCAACACTATTTCCGATCCTTGGGAATGGATGTGTTTTCAGCAGCTATGCATGGTATCACAGCTGATATTAATAGTGGTGCCTTATCAGAGGCTGAGCATAGAGAGTTGGATGCTGATTCCAAGGCAATCAATGCCTTAGGGGGAGCCCTTTCCAATCCCATCTACACAAAGGTGATGTCATGCAAAACGTCACATTCCATGTGGGAAAAGCTTTTGAATATATATGAAGGGGCCACAAAAGTCAGAGAGGCAAAGCTGCAGGTGTTGTGGAACAAATATGAAGATCTGAAAATGAACCAGAATGAGTCTGTTGACGCATTCTTTGATAGGGTAAACATTGTTGTGGAAGATATGCGAGGTCTTGGAGAAGTCATTGAAGACATAAAGATTGTAAAGCGCATATTGAGGAAACTTCCACCTCGGTTAAATCCGAAAGTTTCAGTACTAGAAGATAGAGATCCAAAAGAGCTGACATTGGACAATTTGCACAGTACCTTGGTTGCATATGAAATGAGGAACGATGCTAATGAGGCTGTGGAAAAGGGGAAGTCTAAAGAGGTGGCATTTAAGGCCATGAAGAAGCTCACCATTGAAGATTCTAATGAAGAAGAAGAGACAGATGATGTGATGTCATTCCTTTCTTCAAATCTACAAAGAGGAAGAAGAAAGTTTAAAGGTAAACTTCCACTAGCATGCTTTAGATGTGGAAAGGTTGGTCATCTTGCGGCAAGATGCCCCAAGAAGTTTCAAGATGATGATGATGATGATGATGTTGAAATTCCCAAAAAGAAGACTTCACCTTTTGTGAAAGGGAAGAAACAATTCAAGAGAAATTTCTTCAAGAAAAAGAATCTTCTTTCACAAGAATTTGAAAGTTCAGATGAGTCTGAGGATGAAGAAGTTGAGGAAATAGAAAATTGCAGAGATCGTGGGGTAAATGCCTTGGTGGCAATTGTTGGTAGTTCTCAAAAGGGAGAAGAAGCTGATGCTAAAGAAGAAGAAGAAATTGAAGGGAGAATTGATATGGAAGCCGATTTGGAAGCAGCTCTTGAGGAGATAGATGTTTGGAGAGCCAAAACGAAGAAAGCCAATAAAGTGGTTCGTGATGCCAAACACTATATGCAACAACAGGATGAAGAAAATTCTGAGTTGTTAGAAGAAATTGAAAGACTAAAATCCTCAACACCAGAGAGCTCAGAAAATAGTGTTGAGTATAAGCTTAAAGTTGAGGAACAAAAGAAGGAAATTGATTGTTTGACTAACACAGGAAAGGAGCAGGTTAGATGTATAAAAGAGCTTGAAGAAGAAGTGGTCAGTCTGTGACAAAAACTTAAGAATCAAGATAAACTCTTGACCCCCAATGTGATATCCGAAAAGCAGGCTATTCAGAAGACAGAGAAGATGAAAGTGGAGCCTAGCAGTTCAGTAGGGAAGAAACAGCAATTGAGCTCAGATGTTAAGGTCGTTTCTGGGATTAGTCAAGAACAAAAATCTGCAACAATTGCAGTCAGACCGCAAGAACTCATCCCGAAAGTGAAGGTTGATTTGGGAAAAAAACAGAATCATAATATTCAGAGATCCCAAAGGGGAAATCATAGTGCTGAAATATCACGAGGGAATGCATCCTATATCAGGTGTTATTGCTGTGGAAAAATGGGACATTCACAGTATGTGTGTTCCATAGCCAAGAGATACAGAAGGGAACATGAACAGAGATGGCAGTCAAACAGAGAACGGTTTTCCAGAACACATTTTGAAGGACACTGTTTTTGGTGTGGAGGATTTGGACACATGGCGAGGTATTGCACTTCAACCATTCAGAGAAATGTGTCAAAGAAAAATCAAAATGTTCACAAGCAGCAGATCAATAAACCAGCAAGCGAGTTAAAAGTTCAGAACAGATTTGCAGCTCTGTAAGATGAGGGTGGTCCATCATACTCTGAGAAAGAACAGAAGCCTCAATCCATGCCGAGTGTGAAAGAAAAAGTATGGACCAAGAAGAAGAAAAATGAGAAGGCTGTGGTGGCGCAGATTGCCCTTAAAGCATCAGATCGATCTGGTGTTTGGATCCTTGATAGTGGTTGCACATCCCACATGACGGGTAATAAGGATCTTGTTACAGGTATCAAATATGACAAAGAAGGAGTTGTCAAATTTGGAAATGATGAAGGCATGAATATTGTTGGCTCAGGGAAAGCCAAGTTTGGGGGCAAAGAGATGAGACGCGCTGATGTCTTGGTAGTAGAGGGTCTCAGTCATAACCTACTCAGTGTCAGTCAACTATGTGACTCTGGGCACTCTATCCAATTTACCAAGAAGATGTGTGTTGTGAAAGGAAAAGATAGAGCAGCTCTTCTGCAGGGAAAAAGGTCAAAGGGAAATCTCTATCTTGTAGGTGGGGAAGAAGATATTTGTCTTTTATCCAGAGAGGAAGAAAACCAGCTGTGGCATAAGCGACTTGGTCATCTATGCCAACCATCTATGGAGGATCTCGTTAAATGTGATGCTGCTAGAGACCTTCCCAAACTATCACGTGATCGCACTCATACGTGTGATGCTTGTCAACAAGGGAAAATCATCAGAAAGACATACAGGCCAAAGGAACAGAAATCAACTAGAGTGCTCGAATTGGTGCATGCTGATGTATGTGGACCTATCTCACCACGAGCTATAAATGGGAAAAGGTACTATGTTCTTTTTATTGATGACTATAGAAGAATGGCCTGGGTATTCATCATAACCCATAAGACAGAGGTGTTCTGTTGCATAAAGCAGTATAGGAGGGAATCAGAAAAGATGCTGGGGCAGAAAATTATGAAGTTTCGTACTGATAACGGTACGGAATTTACAAACAGTCGGGTTGAAAACTATCTCTAGAAACATGGGATAAGGCATCAAGTTTCATCAGTAAGAACTCCCCAACAGAATGGAGTAGTTGAAAGGAGAAATCGGATCATCAACAATATGGCTAGAACAATGCTTATTGATAAGGACCTGCCAGAGAAATTTTGGAAGGAAGCAGTTTTGACATTGGTCTATGTTTCAAACAGGTCCCTGTTATGTCCGAAGCAAGGGAAGACTCCGTATGAACTGTGGTACGGAAAGAAGCCAACGTTGAAGTACTTTCGAATCTTTGGAAGTAAGTGTTTCATTCTCAACAAAGAACATCATAGGAAGTTTGAGGCATGAGGAGATGAAGGGATATTCCTTGGCTATTCCGGGAAAAACAAAGCATATAAATGTTTCAATAAAAGGCTGGGAAAAATCATTGAAAGCAATGATGTCACTATAGTTGAAAATGAGCAGAATACTCAACGATCCAGTGAACAGTTCCTAGATGAAAGTGATGATGAGGTAAACAACCCAGGGGGAGCAGAAGTGGCAGAAGCTGACTCAGAAGAAGATACTGATGATGAAGAGGAAAGTGTTAAGTCGGTGTCTGTGAGAAAGCCAAAGAGACGAGCTGAAATTGATAGGCAGAATATCATTGCTGATCAAACAGCTCCAGTTCAGACTCGAAGAATGAAATCATCACAGCAAGCATCGTTTTTGTCTCAAGTGGAGCAGAAATGTTTTTCTGATGCAGCTGAAGATGAAAACTGGGTTCAGGCCATGAACGAAGAGCTTGATCAGATTGAGAAGAACCAGACATGGGAGATTGTTTCGAGGCCAGCAGACAATAATGTCATCGGGACTAAATGGGTCTATCGCAACAAGATGAACGAAGATGGCACAGTGATTCGGAACAAAACACGACTAGTGTGCAAGGTATAATCCCAGATAGAGGGAATAGATGTTGATGAGACATTTGCACCGGTTGCAAGGCTGGAGACAATCAGATTATTTTTGGCCATAGCAGTGCAAAGAAAGTTCAAAGTGTTCCAGATGGATGTCAAATCCGCATTCCTGAATGGGGTTCTGGAAGAAGAGGTGTATATTGAACAGCCAGATGGTTTTCTCATTCATGAGGATGAAAACAAAGTTTGCAGGCTGAAGAAGGCGTTGTATGGGCTGAAACAAGCACCAAGGGCATGGTACTCAAGGCTTGATCAGTACTTGAAGAAGCTTGGTTTCCAGCGTGGAGGAGTTGACTACAACCTCTATTTCAGCAATGAAAGTAATCAAAGGATGATGGTGCTAGTGTATGTCGATGACATAATTTTTGGCGGATCAGATGAAGCTCAGTGCAGACAGTTTTCCGAATTCATGAAAAATGAGTTTGAAATGTCAATGATTGGAGAGATAACGTTTTTCCTTGGTCTACAGCTGACACAAGGAAGGAATGGAACTTTCATTTCTCAATCCAAATATGCCAAGGAGGTTCTAAGAAGGATTGGAATGGATAATTCCAAGGAAATGAAGACTCCGGTTGCTACCCGGATGAAATTATCAAAAGATGAGGATGGCAAGGTAGTTAATATCAAAGAATACAGGCAAATCATTGGAAGTCTGTTGTACTTAACCGCAACAAGGCCTGATATTGTTTTCGCCACATTCCAAGCAGCGAGATATCAGAGTAATCCCAAGGAAAGTCACATGCTTGCAGGGAAAAGAATACTTCGGTATATCAAGGGCACGGTGGACTTCGGATTGACATACAACGACAAATCTCAGACAGAGTTATTGGGATATACTGATGCAGACTGGGCCGGTTCAGCAGATGATAGAAAATCAACGTCAGGTGGTGCATTCTATCTTGATGGATTGTGTATTTCTTGGCTAAGAAAGAAACAAGATTGCATTTCATTGAGCACCGCAGAAGCTGAGTATATTGCGGCCACTCAAGCATGCACACAGTTATTGTGGATGAAACGGCAGCTTGAAGATATGGGAGTTGAAGTGAAGTCTCCGATCGGAATCCAGTGTGATAACTCAAGTGCTATAAATCTTAGCAAAAATCATGTCCATCATTCCAGGACAAAGCACATTGAGATCAAGTATCATTTCATCAAGGAGAAGGTTGAGCAGGGCATTGTGAAGTTGGAGTATGTGCCTACAGAACTACAGGTTGCAGACATTATGACAAAGGCCTTACCCAAGGAAGCTTTTGAGAGGCATCGACTAGCTCTGGGAGTTCAGTCGATTCCCCGCACTTGAAATAGTGTGGATGCGGGACACCCCCCCCCCCTCTCCCCGAGGTATGATGTGTTTTTCCCAAATGTGCGGATTTATTCTCTACTCTGTTACAGTCTGCATAGGACTGCCTTTGGGTTCGTTGACAAAGGGGGAGAAAATAGTGATTGTTCTAGGGGGAGAAGCTGACAGGTGGAGCAGCCAGATAGGGGGAGTTGAAGCTAGTTGAACGTGCTTAGCCAGAGCTTAGCTTGGACAACACAAGAAATATGGCTAAAGAGGAGTTAAAGCTGTGAGCAGAAAGGGGGAGCGTATTAAATCTGACGATGCTAGAAGTGATCGATCAAAGAATAGATATCACGATAGCTGAGGATCGTGATAAAAGCAGAAGAGTGGTGTTGGACAGTGTTTGGTGTCAACAGTGGATGTCAGAGACAAAGTGATTCATTGATGAACTTTTCATTTACTCTTGTTTCTCACGCCGAGCATTGCTCATGTGGGCTTAGAGTATGTGTTGAGTAAATCCTTGGTCGCTATCAGAATCGCAATGAGGCGAATGGAGGTTGAAGAATCAATGACGTATCTTTGTTTGGAAGAGTTGTCAACAAACCCAAAGGGGGAGATTGTTGGGAAAAAATCCCTCAAGGTATCATTGAAGCCTTTTTATGGTGATTGTGTTTGTTGACAAAGTGGACATCTAAGTTGTGATTGTTGACAAAGAGGATTTCATGGTTGAATGTCGTGTTCAAGAGCTGAGTTGAACGATCCATGTTTGATTCAAGAACGTCGATAAATGGAATGGATGATCTGGAGGCGGTACAAAAGAACGGATACAAGGTGGCGCCGTTTTCCAGTGTTTGCCAAATTTTTGGGCCTGAAAATCGGCAAATGAAGAAAAGTGTTTTTGGCAAAGGGACTTGCGCGCCGCGAACATGGTGTACAGGAAACTTGCGCACCAAATGTTTTTCAAGATCAGAAGATCAAAATATGGCTAAGGAAACAGGATCGCGCAAGTTTGGGAGTTGGTCGCGCAAGTGTCTAAAGGAGAGGAGACTTGCGCGCCGAAACTAGGTCGCGCAGGTGACTTTCGCGCCGTCGTGCAGGGTGGTCAGATTGCCTATAAATACTGGACCACCCCTCCTCATTCTTGACCGGAGTTCAAGACGAGAGCTCCCGTCGCGCAGGTGTGGTGGTCGCGCAAGTGGTGTGTGTGGTCGCGTAGGTGGGACTTGCGCGCCAGTGGTTGAAGTTGTGCGCCGGTGTTAGAAGTTGCGCGCCGGTTGGCAGTTACGCGCCAATATTGGTTTGGGCGTAAAAGGAAGAGAGTCGCGCAAGTTTGGAGTTGAGGAAGCTTGAGTCGCGCAAGTGTTTGAGGAGGACTTGCACGCCCGTTGTGACTTGCGCGCCGAGGTTGACTTGCGCGCCAAGTATGGTTTGTTACAACAGTGTTTTTCGGGCTGCGTAGAAGCTGGATGTTTGCCCGATACCTTCGGTGAAAAGAGATATTCATCAACGGGTGAAAGTTAAACTTCAACAGAGAATCTACATACAAGAGAAGATGCATTCTTTCATGAAAATGAAGTGACCTACAGGTCTATAAACTGTGAGTGGATTCCATCCAAGAGCAGTGAGCTTAGGAAGAGGAAGAAGGTGATCCTCTCCACCGGCAGTGAGCCAGAGAGAGAGAAACAGGGAGTGACCCTTGGGAAAGCAGTAAGCTGACACTAAACATTGTAAAGGCAGTGAGCCTGGGCATAGATGTGATCTAGCCCGAACCTTGTAATCCACATCTAGTGAAGATTAGTGGAATTTGGTACGACTGGAAACCTGTCGGCGTATGCTCCTTGGACGTAGCCCTTAGCGGTGAACCAAGTAAAATTGTTGTGTCATGTGCTTGCTTTACATTCTGTTTATATCATGCAGCAGGAAAAAGAGAGAAGAGTGTTTTGCTTAACAGCGAAACAAGATCAGAACAGGCATTAATTTTTAATTAGTCATACCCTGATTCACCCCCCCTCTCATGGTATCCAGCCTAGTGGACCTAACACTAAGCCAAGCGGATTTTCTATGCATAGGAATATTCCCTCAGTCTGTATTCCAAAAGGTGTATCGAGGGTCATTACACTATAGTTGTAACAGCCCAAGATTTTATAAAAAATTATTCTTTTTAATTTTATTAATGTCTTGTGTTGTACGCTACACCAAAAGGAGCTTGCACAACACATATCCTTGACTTGCCTTGCATTACACGCAATCACGACCTTCCTCGATAGCGTGTGTAATACGCAATACCGAGTTTCACTAAACAACGATGTGCTATTAAAATATTATTAAAACTAGCCGTTATGAATAGTAATAACCACTTTTTAAAATTCTGTAAATCTTATTTTTTAAAATGAACTTCATTTTTGGATTCGGAATATCGAAATTAGCTTAGGTTGAAATTTTGGTGATTTTCGGATAACTTTCATATTTTGATGAATAGTGAAAATTACTAAATTATAATTAAAAACAACTTTTTTAATCGAAATAGTTGATAGTGATAAATCATTAATTTGAGTGGTTTTAAAGTATATTTAGAATATATTTTTACAATTTAATACAATGTTGGTCATTGGATGTAATTTCACATTTAAACTAGACATAAACAAGTGTCAATCTTTTGATAGATATTGTTTCTTAAAAACACGCTATTTGTTTTAACAGCGGGATTTAATTATAAAATTAATTAATGGAACTTTTATGTTATGAATTTGGTAAAATAGACTTCATTTTTGAATTCGGAATATGAAATATAGCTTGGGATGAAATTTTGGCATTGTTCTGAAAAACATCAATTTTTGATGAATAATGAAACTACTAAGTGGTAGGTTAAAAACTGAATTTTGCATAAAACTTAATTTTACCGCTTCTGTGAATGGAATTTCGAAAATCCGAGAGACACGGTTAATATCAAGGACTAAAATGTGGTTCAATGAGATGAAAATAATTTTTTGGTGAATAGTAACTTTTTACTTTTTTTACCACGGTTAATAGTAAATAGGGTAACTAAGGGTAAATATGATATTAATATTACCCTAACACATGTCCTAATTCTATTGTACAAGTGTAATTCGACCAAAAACAAACTTAGGAATAAAATATGACCATTTAGGCCCACTTGGATTAGATTAGGACATTTATTATTAATTTATTTAAAGAAGGGTTAAAATAGTTAAAATCAAAGTTAATAAGAAATCATTTTTAATATGGGGTTATACATAAGATAAATTCGATTGTAAATATTCATTAGAAAGCTAAAACTATTTACTACATGATGGTATTTTATTTGTAATTTTTAGACATCAAATAAATTAATTTATTTATGACACAAAGATGATGCAGTAATTATCTTATTAATGAAATATTCACATAATTGATAATATAAATACCAAAATAAATGTAATTTAAGACTTTTTATGAATTACACTAATTTTATAGGTTACTATGATATATTAATGTTGATTTAATCAACTTGGTTCGAACATATAATTCTGTTATGACTTTCACAAAAATCATATATCAAATAGTGTCAAAATTGACACAAAATAGTTTTTAAATCAAATATTATATTATTAATTGTTATTTTATTCTTAAAAATCTAAGGTTCGGCCAAATGACTTAGATAAGGATATATATATTAATAATAAACAATTTGGGGTTCGTTTGGCATGTTATAGTAAGTGTATTTACCATATAGTGAAAGAAAACAAAAAGACACGGTAAAAGTTAAATTATTTAACTTAGAGTTAAATCTAATTGATAAGGTTAAAATAATACCCTAAACTTGTCTAAATCTTATTGGTTGATAGGATTTCGACCCATCCCCACTTTAGCTTCGAAATAAGACCCTTTGGAACCATTATAAACCGATTTTTACTTTAATATAAAATAATATTTTGAGATATTCCTAAGGTGCCCCTCTCCTCCCCTATAAAAGGACACCTCCTCCCCCTCCTCCTCACACCAATTTGAGCACTCAAGCTCGGCCAACCCCTGCCAATTTCTCCTCTCCACTTCCCTAGCAACATCCTAGAGGTTCTGGTCTTCCTCAAAGACCAATTTTAGTGCCCTAAGAGGAGGTCTCAAAGAGGCACTTCAAAGAAGAGGTAATTACCGTTACCAATTCTTTCATCTTTATTTCTTCTTCCACTTCTTCTTCTTAGGTTGTTTCATTATGAAGTAATAACATCAGTATCAGTCATATACTGATATGTTATTATAAGTATGAAACAACCCTATTTCACCATCTATCCATCCTACGGAAAAAGAAATCACCGCGCGTGCGTACGTACGGAATACCGTCTCCACGCCGTGGTGTAATCTATTTTCCACCACCACCTTACATGGATGGGTATAATGGTGTAAAGAATAACTATACATAGTTATTACAACATCATATTGATTCTTATATATTGTATAATCCACTCCAATTCAATTCAATATTTATAGAAATGATATCATCGCTCGTGCGTACGTACGGAATACCGTCTCCACGACGCGATGAGATTCATTCTCCATGTTAACCATTTAAGAATGATTATAATGTATATATAAGAAATAATAATGAAATATATGACATTATAAAGCTACTGGATTTATGTATATATATACATATGTATGTCATCTACTTACTTCCATTTCAAGACAATAAGGAAAGGAAAACAGCGTTCATGCGTACGTACGGACTACCGTCTCCATGAACGGTGTTTTTCATTTTATTTATCTACCTATTATATATATATATATACTGAATATATATGATATATAAATCATATTTTATATTCTGGAAGTAAGTATATCATGATATAAGTAATAATGATGTCAAGAACAACAAGTCAAAACACCTACGATAAATGAAACGATTTTACCCAAAACGCTTCTTTAACATGGAATTTACAAAAGAACGGGTAATATAATGTCATAAGTGAACCATATATGATATCATAACAATGAATATGATTCTGTAATAAGTAAATAACATGATTTAAATCATTATACAGCAGTTTCGGACACTTACAAAGCAAGTCGGACCTAAGGTAAGGGAAATATCACAATCTCATTTTTATCCGAGATTGTTTATTCGTAAGTATTTACTGGGGTGTATTTTATCATCCACATCCATGTTTCATCAAAATGTAATATTATTTCCATCCACCTACAATTGTTTAAATCCATTTTTACCCTTCGGTGAGTTTTTAGTAATATGTATGAAAGGAATCTTTTGTCGTACGAGGTACTTTTTGACTTTTCCGACAAAAGTACGAAGAATGTTTTTTTTTAACTTATACGGCACGAATGGATTTCTACTGTTTTATAAAGCCTTATTTTCATGAAGCTTCCTCTAAAAGATTTCATGACTATTTTCAATAAAATCTCTTTCTTTTAAAGTTGCATGATGTTTTGTGAAAAGAAATTGATTTTGAAGAAGAAAGGATATTTTCCTCAAGAATTCAATTCAAGTGTTTTATCAAAATTATTTTCCATCTAAGATAATAAAGAGTTCTGTTTCTATCCATATTTTTACATTGATTTGACTATGTTGTGATGGAATTATGTTTATGAATTCCTTTATCTTATATGAATGGTTTTATGATGTCATGTTGTTTAAGAATCCCATTTTTATTACATGGGTTATGAAATGATGTATGATTTATGATTTTGTGGCACACATAAGAAAGGATTCATTAAGAGATGGGTGGGACCTATATCTCCCTCCAATGCATTGGGTAAAGATTTTATATCTCATGAGATAGACATGGCTGGAATGGTAGGTTATACCGGTTCAGTGAAACAGGACTGAAACGAGGATTACTCGATTCAGAAAGGGACTTTGTCCACTAAGATAGTCTTGGCAATGAGTCTTGACTAACAAGAAATGATTCTCTATGATTATGTGTGTATGCCACAATGAGTAATGTTTTAAGTTATGATTTCATTTTCACTTCTATGATTTATCCCATGTTATGATATTATGCTCTCTTTTGCAGGTTAAGATTTCCAAAAGCTATGTTCTTATGTATATGATGTGATTGATATTTCTTTTGTTTACCCTTACTGAGCATTTGAGCTCACCCTTTTATGTTTTCTTTTCCCCAGGATATAAAGAATGATTTTAGGTAAAAAAAGGGGAAGATCTTTATGGGATATATTGAAGATCTTTCACCACGTTTAGAAGATTACGTTCCGAGTTTCCAAAGACACTAAACTATTACGATCCTTGTGTGTGTGTTTTTGTTATGTACTAAGTATTCCGCAAAAGTAATGTAATGTCCATGTACGATATGATACGGGTCTCTACAGTTGGTATCAGAGGAAAGGTTTAGTCAACCTTTGGAAACTAGGATGCGAAAACGTTAGTGAGATCCCTAGAGATATTTCTAAGGTATGTCTAGGGATGTCTCTAAGGTTAAGTATACGTATAGTTTATAGTAATAGAATTACGCTAACGATCATAGAATTAAACCTAAGATGTTGGATATTGAAGGTAATCCCCCTTTATTATGTTGTTTTCCCTAGCATGATTTTTTCCTCTCACACTATTCTTTATGGGTTTTAGACGATGGCTGGAACCCGAAGGAACCGTGTTGATCAATGCAATAGACAATGCAATGATTTCCCTCCTGAACAAACAAATGTTATGGGAGATGGAGTGCAAAATCTTATTGCTATACTTACACAAGCTATGAATCATTCTGGACTTCCAAATGAGCAGAGAAGGGAACAATATTCTATTGAGTCCTTCATGAGGCAACGTCCACCTTCTTCCAGTGGGTCTACTGATCCATTAGTTGCTGAACAATGGATCAGTACTACTGAAAAGATATTTTCAGTTCTTCAATGTTCTGAACATGATAAAGTCATCTTAGCAGTGTATCGTTTGGAAGGAGATGCTGATCAATGGTGGAATCTTATTAAGAATACAAGGCAAAGGGATGAAATTGAGTCTATGGAATGGGATGAGTTCAAGTACTTATTTTTTCAATAAGTACTTCCCTCGTATTCTTCGAACAAAGATGGAGAAAGAGTTTCTTGAACTGAAGCAAAGGGATGATGAATCTGTTGGTACCTATGAAGCAAATTTTACAAGACTTGCAAGGTATGCTTCTGGAATTATCATCCAACCTGAAAGTAAAGTTGATCGATTTTTCAGTGGATTAAAACCAAGTCTTCGAAGGGCATTAGCTATAAGAGACTTCAGTAGCTATGAAGAAATTGTGCATTGTGCTATCAAGGTAGAAATGGAAGTTGGTGTTACATATCCATCTCATGGTTTTGACAAGAAACGAAAGATGGAGTTCAAGGAGAAATCTCGGAATAATGGTGAAAAGAAGATGAATGTTTCCTTATGCACAAAGTGTGGAAAGAAGCATGGTGGAGATTGTCTAAAAGGGACTAGAAAATGTTTTAAGTGTGGAAAAGAAGGTCATCGAGCAGCTGAGTGTCGAAGTAATGGAAAAAGGGTTTCTAATGATGTGAATAAAGCAAACACTGCATAGAACGCACCGCCAACACTTCAATGCTTCAAGTGCAAGGAAAGGGGGCATTATGCTAATAATTGCCCTAATCCAAGGGTTAGTGATGATCAACATGAGCAACCACTGAAGGCAAAGGACAAAGGGAAATCACATGCGATCACTATTGGCAATGTTGAATATGACAACGATGTGGTGGAATGATTAAGTGTTTATGTAATGGGATTCCAAAATAATGTTGTATCATTGAGTATTGCAATATTTATTGATGTGGTATTCAAAGTGATTGAGATATTTTTGGAAATAAGATGATATGCGCATAATGAAGACGAGAAAATGAAATGTTTAATAGTATTCATGAGCTCATGATTGATATAAGGACTAAGTGATATCATGGTTTGAGTATATAGAATTTTGAGGATTTTGGTAACTTTTAACTGCACTCATGTTTTCACTAAGGTATTCAAGAGAATACACGATTAAGGACTTTGAGTGTTTGGAATGTGACCAACAAGACATATCTTATGATATGTGGGGATCAACGACAGTATTAAATCTCTGGTAATCGATGTCACTATATTATGAGAGTGGACTGCAGTATTATGTATAAGCCTAAAGATTAGACTGGATTATGTTGGACATAAGTTAGTATTGTTTAAGGATAGAAGATTTTCGATATTATTGATGGGATGTTATAGTAACGTTGTTTTAGAAAAAGGGACAACCTACAGGACGGGCGACAGCCCATCGCTTCGGACAAGGCTGTAGGAATCGAACCCACAACCGAAGTGCGACTGGCCTTTATCGCCTACCACTAGCCTACAGGAAGTCCCTGTTTAGTAGAAACTAGTTTTATTATATTAAGCAGTATGATATATGAAGTATAAGTCCATATGTGATTAATCTCACTATAGATCGACTTATGTATATAAATTTTGCTAATCTTTTGAGACAGATGGAATGACCCGTCATTCTATCACATGATCTGCTAACACTTCACGAATAACAAATTCAACTTCATTTATTTAAGAGATGAAGTGGAAATTGTTCAAGGCATGAACAATAGTGAGATTGTACAAAAATAAAGTAAGTATTTATTCTAATTCTAATTCTTCAACTTTAGGGAAAAGATCTTGAAAACCAAAAATGTTGTCCTAGTGCTCTTATATCTGATTAATCAGATGGTACCTTATATCATCACAAATCTATGGATTTGTGATTACTGGCTTTTCCATATCCATGTCCTCTACCACTCTCCATCAGAACATGATGCTTAGATTTCTCTTCCATATCCATATTTTCACCTATGTGGAAACCCAGTGATTAGTTTATTTGGGTAATCGTTACATTTCATACTTTAGTTTTTAAATCCAAGTTTTGGTATTCCCTTTTACTATGTGGGTTTCTATTACAGAAACTTTCAAATAGTAAACCATTTATAACCCCGACGAATTTCGAGGGCGAAATTCATTTTAAGGGGGGTAGAATGTAACAGCCCAAGATTTTATAAAAAATTATTCTTTTTAATTTTATTAATGTCTTGTGTTGTACGCTACACCAAAAGGAGCTTGCACAACACATATCCTTGACTTGCCTTGCATTACACGCAATCGCGACCTTCCTCGATAGCATGTGTAATACGCAATACCGAGTTTCACTAAACAACGATGTGCTATTAAAATATTATTAAAACTAGCCGTTATGAATAGTAATAACCACTTTTTAAAATTCTGTATATCTTATTTTTTAAAATGAACTTCATTTTTGGATTCGGAATATCGAAATTAGCTTAGGTTGAAATTTTGGTGATTTTCGGATAACTTTCATATTTTGATGAATAGTGAAAATTACTAAATTATAATTAAAAACAACTTTTTTAATCGAAATAGTTGATAGTGATAAATCATTAATTTGAGTGGTTTTAAAGTATATTTAGAATATATTTTTACAATTTAATACAATGTTGGTCATTGGATGTAATTTCACATTTAAACTAGACATAAACAAGTGTCAATCTTTTGATAGATATTGTTTCTTAAAAACACGCTATTTGTTTTAACAGCGGGATATAATTATAAAATTAATTAATGGAACTTTTATGTTATGAATTTGGTAAAATAGACTTCATTTTTGAATTCGGAATATGAAATATAGCTTGGGATGAAATTTTGGCATTGTTCTGAAAAACATCAATTTTTGATGAATAATGAAACTACTAAGTGGTAGGTTAAAAACTGAATTTTGCATAAAACTTAATTTTACCGCTTCTGTGAATGGAATTTCGAAAATCCGAGAGACACGGTTAATATCAAGGACTAAAATGTGGTTCAATGAGATGAAAATAATTTTTTGGTGAATAGTAACTTTTTACTTTTTTTACCACGGTTAATAGTAAATAGGGTAACTAAGGGTAAATATGATATTAATATTACCCTAACACATGTCCTAATTCTATTGGACAAGTGTAATTCGACCAAAAACAAACTTAGGAATAAAATATGACCATTTAGGCCCACTTGGATTAGATTAGGACATTTATTATTAATTTATTTAAAGAAGGGTTAAAATAGTTAAAATCAAAGTTAATAAGTAAATCATTTTTAATATGGGGTTATAAATAAGATAAATTCGATTGTAAATATTCATTAGAAAGCTAAAACGATTTACTACATGATGGTATTTTATTTGTAATTTTTAGACATCAAATAAATTAATTTATTTATGACACAAAGATGATGCAGTAATTATCTTATTAATGAAATATTCACATAATTGATAATATAAATACCAAAATAAATGTAATTTAAGACTTTTTATGAATTACACTAATTTTATAGGTTACTATGATATATTAATGTTGATTTAATCAACTTGGTTCGAACATATAATTCTGTTATGACTTTCACAAAAATCATATATCAAATAGTGTCAAAATTGACACAAAATAGTTTTTAAATCAAATATTATATTATTAATTGTTATTTTATTCCTAAAAATCTAAGGTTCGGCCAAATGACTTAGATAAGGATATATATATTAATAATAAACAATTTGGGGTTCGTTTGGCATGTTATAGTAAGTGTATTTACCATATAGTGAAAGAAAACAAAAAGACACGGTAAAAGTTAAATTATTTAACTTAGAGTTAAATCTAATTGATAAGGTTAAAATAATACCCTAAACTTGTCTAAATCTTATTTGTTGATAGGATTTCGACCCATCCCAACTTTAGCTTCGAAATAAGACCCTTTGGAACCATTATAAACCGATTTTTACTTTAATATAAAATAATATTTTGAGATATTCCTAAGGTGCCCCTCTCCTCCCCTATAAAAGGACACCTCCTCCCCCTCCTCCTCACACCAATTTGAGCGCTCAAGCTCGGCCAACCCCTGCCAATTTCTCCTCTCCACTTCCCTAGCAACATCCTAGAGGTTCTGGTCTTCCTCAAAGACCAATTTTAGTTCCCTAAGAGGAGGTCTCAAAGAGGCACTTCAAAGAAGAGGTAATTACCGTTACCAATTCTTTCATCTTTATTTCTTCTTCCACTTCTTCTTCTTAGGTTGTTTCATTATGAAGTAATAACATCAGTATCACTCATATACTGATATGTTATTATAAGTATGAAACAACCCTATTTCACCATCTATCCATCCTACGGAAAAAGAAATCACCGCGCGTGCGTACGTACGGAATACCGTCTCCACGCCGTGGTGTAATCTATTTTCCACCACCACCTTACATGGATGGGTATAATGGTGTAAAGAATAACTATACATAGTTATTACAACATCATATTGATTCTGATATATTGTATAATCCACTCCAATTCAATTCAATATTTATAGAAATGATATCATCGCTCGTGCGTACGTACGGAATACCGTCTCCACGACGCGATGAGATTCATTCTCCATGTTAACCATTTAAGAATGATTATAATGTATATATAAGAAATAATAATGAAATATATGACATTATAAAGCTACTGGATTTATGTATATATATACATATGTATGTCATCTACTTACTTCCATTTCAAGACAATAAGGAAAGGAAAACAGCGTTCATGCGTACGTACGGACTACCGTCTCCATGAACGGTGTTTTTCATTTTATTTATCTACCTATTATATATATATATATATATACTGAATATATATGATATATAAATCATATTTTATATTCTGGAAGTAAGTATATCATGATATAAGTAATAATGATGTCAAGAACAACAAGTCAAAACACCTACGATAAATGAAACGATTTTACCCAAAACGCTTCTTTAACATGGAATTTAAAAAAGAACGGGTAATATAATGTCATAAGTGAACCATATATGATATCATAACAATGAATATGATTCTGTAATAAGTAAATAACATGATTTAAATCATTATACAGGAGTTTCGGACACTTACAAAGCAAGTCGGACCTAAGGTAAGGGAAATATCACAATCTCATTTTTATCCGAGATTGTTTATTCGTAAGTATTTACTGGGGTGTATTTTATCATCCACATCCATGTTTCATCAAAATGTAATATTATTTCCATCCACCTACAATTGTTTAAATCCATTTTTACCCTTCGGTGAGTTTTTAGTAATATGTATGAAAGGAATCTTTTGTCGTACGAGGTACTTTTTGACTTTTCCGACAAAAGTACGAAGAATGTTTTTTTTAACTTATACGGCACGAACGGATTTCTACTGTTTTATAAAGCCTTATTTTCATGAAGCTTCCTCTAAAAGATTTCATGACTATTTTCAATAAAATCTCTTTCTTTTAAAGTTGCATGATGTTTTGTGAAAAGAAATTGATTTTGAAGAAGAAAGGATATTTTCCTCAAGAATTCAATTCAAGTGTTTTATCAAAATTATTTTCCATCTAAGATAATAAAGAGTTCTGTTTCTATCCATATTTTTACATTGATTTGACTATGTTGTGATGGAATTATGTTTATGAATTCCTTTATCTTATATGAATGGTTTTATGATGTCATGTTGTTTAAGAATCCCATTTTTATTACATGGGTTATGAAATGATGTATGATTTATGATTTTGTGGCACACATAAGAAAGGATTCATTAAGAGATGGGTGGGACCTATATCTCCCTCCAATGCATTGGGTAAAGATTTTATATCTCATGAGATAGACATGGCTGGAATGGTAGGTTATACCGGTTCAGTGAAACAGGACTGAAACGAGGATTACTCGATTCAGAAAGGGACTTTGTCCACTAAGATAGTCTTGGCAATGAGTCTTGACTAACAAGAAATGATTCTCTATGATTATGTGTGTATGCCACAATGAGTAATGTTTTAAGTTATGATTTCATTTTCACTTCTATGATTTATCCCATGTTATGATATTATGCTCTCTTTTGCAGGTTAAGATTTCCAAAAGCTATGTTCTTATGTATATGATGTGATTGATATTTCTTTTGTTTACCCTTACTGAGCATTTGAGCTCACCCTTTTATGTTTTCTTTTCCCCAGGATATAAAGAATGATTTTAGGTAAAAAAGGGGAAGATCTTTATGGGATATATTGAAGATCTTTCACCACGTTTAGAAGATTACGTTCCGAGTTTCCAAAGACACTAAACTATTACGATCCTTGTGTGTGTGTTTTTGTTATGTACTAAGTATTCCGCAAAAGTAATGTAATGTCCATGTACGATATGATACGGGTCTCTACAATAGTGATATTGTATCTATTGACTGATACTTTCCACGATAGATGTAGTAATGAATGAGTTTGAATAATCTATATCAAACAAAGAAGAGACAATAGTAGTGTCTACTACAATAGCACCTCGCATTGTAGATGGTATCATAGCCTAATCCTTGAGTATCATCTGTAAAGCATGAAACTAACCTGATCCATGAACTTGTACAATAGATTCACTACCACGATCATGATCGCTCTATCGGCTCTACTGGTTACCAGGGATCAGAACACCGTAGCCACGACCACCACCTCAGCCAGACCTGTCGGTGCAATTCCAATTCCCTACCTGATGCGGTGTAAAATAACTCTCTCTTGAAGGTGGAGCCGGCACATATCATTTTCCAATCGAAGATGGTGGAAATTTACTACAAAAGCGCTGAAGATGACCCATACGGCCACGATCTCAGCACTCTATAGGGTCTCTATCACATTGGATATTCTTAGGCCCATGTCTTCCACATTGATGACACACCACTGAGCTATCAAACTAGATAGTCTGGTTGCTACTGCCGTGATGAAAAACTACATGGGAATGTTTCCTACCACCAGAAGTACTACTGGCTTGACACGACACTGATCCTTTAAACCTGGTTCTCATGTCATCCCTTAGGTTACGTTCAATGATAAAGGCATGATTGACTATACCCAAAAAAGTAGGAAGGATAAAGACATTCTCCAATGTTTGGATGGCGTAGTGGATCCCATCCTCAAAATGTCTAGCACATAAAATCTCATCACTATCTAAAAGTGGTGAAAAGAAATGTAAATCAGTGAAACATGATTAATATTCCCTAACCAACAAAGAACCCTGACTGAGATGCATGAAATCCTAGGATCTGTCATCTTTTAGTGCATGAGGAAATAACTGATCATAGAATGTAGTTTGGATGTAAACCCATATCATGACCTAATGACGACCGGCCTTAGTAACCACATCCCACCAATTCTTGGCTGAATACCAAAGCATGTATGCAACAAGATTGAATTTCCACTCTAGAGGTGATTCCAGAAGTTCAAAGATAGAAGGCATGAACTCCATCTAAGACTCTGTATCCTGATAACTGACATCCCCTAAACAAGTAGAAAGATGTTGCTGATGGAACTCTTGGGTCAGATCAACCATCGTAGGTGCAACCTGTAGAGAACCTTCCATCGACTGTATCAGAAATTAGAAATTATCACAGACTTGGGAATCATTCCTCAGATCAAGAACAATACGCAGTTCCTTACATGGGACTTTTGGAAGTAAAACTGTTGGCTCAGGGCCCAAAATTTCTAGAGCATGTTCATCACCAAACTTTTGGTGAATGACATGAGAAAGATGTGGCGGTATTGGTCTACAAATGACAATAAGATACCTTAGAACAATATTAAGATAATATGATAGAATAACTAGACTAAACTGAATGTAAGAAAACTCACTACCCATGTCATACTACCTCGACTACCCACTTAGACGTCAACGAATTCGTAAGTTCTCAAGTATATGTTTCATGACATTTTGCAGTTAATTTCTACGTTCTGTCCTTTACCTTTCATAAACATGACAATGCTAGATAAGAATGTGAAACCAATTCATTTTATATTTCAGGATACACTTATAATGTATTTCCGTTTCAGAAAAATTAGTTCTCATACACCTATCACCAGAAACAACACCCATTTATATATAGCATAATTAATGGACTCGATAAATTACTAATCCCAAACCATGAGGGCTATACACCTCATGAATTGAGACATGAAATCACTCAATCGAAGACAAAGTAATACATGTACAAGAAACATTCATAGCATCACACAACAATAACAAGAATATCTTGCAATGAAAAATAGTAAAATTCACCTATATGGCATGGAATAATGCAAGACATGTGACCTCAAGGTGCCTATAATGATGCATGTAACAATCCTCTCTTCCCTCATATCATCGGGCTAAGGATGAAAAAAATTCTAAAAAAAGTAATTTTCAACAACACCACACATAATTTGAATCACCCAATGGTGAAATAATATCAACTATAATAGAAAAAAGAAGAATAACAATTATAATTTAAAAAACATGATTTTTACAACTAACATGGGTTTGTGATGCCCAAGAATAGTGTATAACAAAGTACCAAGCATTCCTATTCTACAATATATTGTCTCCAAATAGTAAATCAAGAAAACATACCACATTTGATACCACTTTGTGACATCCTAGACCCAGATTCCACTTCATGGGTGCCACGAGCCCAGTGGGCCACATGCCTCAAGCACATCTTCCCAAATGTAAGAGGCCTCCGACTTGAAGCGAGGGCCTACGATGAGTTTTTGGGAAGACTACGCCATAATTAGTAGAGTGTACACAATGGAAGGAATATAAATTAATATTAAAAAGATAAAGAAATATAAATAAATATAAATTAACAAACAACATAAGAAAACTAATATAATACATAAATGATAATAACCTTAACTGCATCAACTGAAGAAATGGGTATGTAATGTCATGTCACTAGAATACTAGAAAGCATAGATACAATGCAATAAACCTAACATGTTTTAAAATGTAATGGAAAAAAAAGACTACTCCAAGCATATTGAGATCTAACTTTGTCATCTACTATCAAGCTCCATCCTATCATCATGCAATCAAGTTACGGAAGCCGCATGCTTCCCATTGTCAACACCTACAGTCTTATAATCAACTCCGGTACCAAATAGTTCTCTTAGAGGGTGTGGGATAAAACCCAATGGGCCACCATCAATGATGTCTATAACATTCATCTCATGTAATGGAATATAGAAGTGTGTGACATGCATATATAAGTAAATAAAGTAGTAAAAAATAACGAAATACCAATGTACCTACTTCAGCCCTCAGTTTGTGTCTGAACATGTAACAAGTTTATTGATTATGTAATTACCATTTATTGTATATAGGTCACATGAGGCATAGCCAGCACTGACATCACCTCATGATAGTATAAGTAGTGAGGGTCATAAGACATGACAATGTAACCTGACAAAGATATCTAGTCAGTGAGTTCTATGGTAAAAACATAGGTAACATAAATCTAAAAAATGAAAACCCAGTTGTATTTTAGTCTATCTAAGGGGTAAAAGTCTAATCCAAGGAGAATAATCCGTGGGATTCTATAATAAGTTGCATATCGAATTCAAGGTGATCAACCAAGGTAAAATAGAGCTAAGCAAAGACAGAGCCCTATGGTCCTTCACCATGGAACCTAGTAGTCAATTCTGGATCCATGGAGTGCATTGGAGGTATCCAGTAATAATGAAAAGGAACATACGGTAATATACCGGGCATCTAATGAATTGACAAGAACCTAGGTCTTGGTGGGTATCAACCTAAGAAAATTTCATCCTTGAATCAGAATGGGGTTCCAAAGACCCAAGGTATTCTCATCTCATAATACAAGGTGATATTGTGTCAATCCATTCCTATTTGATATTATAATCATGTAATAAATCATTTGGTTCAAGTCTTTCCTTCCATTAGTGTGGATAGGTCATGTAGTTTTGAAACCATTATTTATTGGTACATGACTTGTCTTTTATTAGTGTGGATAAGAAAAGTAGCGTTGAAACAATTAAATCAAGTAATTATTAACCATTAAGGAATATTCAAATATAAAGGTTCACTCTGCTACCTTCCATTAAGATGGAAAGGGGTGATACAGACACGTAACCATTACATAATCTCATTTGTTAAGGCCATGTTATATACATAGTGTACATTTTCATCCATATTTAACATTTAATAATCATTTGAAAGCACTTAAATTAGGTTGGTCAAGTGGTGAGTATAAATTGTACATGTCGTTATGCAATTATAATTAATGAAAAGTCATTTTTATTGAAATATCACCTTTAGGAAGGTCAATCAAAGGCACATGTGGAAGGTGGCTCAAACGTGACAAATCACTTAAAAACCAAACAAGCATAACCATCAACATGAGGCGAATTGAGTTATGGGTGTAACCATTAATAACTAATCACATATTTAGAAAGAGCATGACCAAACAATTATAACAGGTATAATCCTAGAATGTAAATTTAAGGAACGATCCCTGATAGATTCGTCGGGCCCCACACAAACATTCCAAAATAAATGAAATTTAGGGATAAGTTATATACCACCCACCATAGGGTGGTATGATCCTTCTCCTCTGGTATAGGACCTTCATTTACCTCAGATCAAAGTAGATATAAGAAAGAGTGAAAAATGATCACACAAAGATATATAGGTAGAGAGAAAAATAGAAGACCCACTAAAGAGTACTCGAGTACTTATCGTTGGGCATCCAACATGATGAATGGATGCTCAATCGGATGTCAGATGAAGGAGGTCTCTTGATCCCTGGATTTGGCCTTCAAAAATATTCAAATTGGGGAAAAAAGAGGAAAATACTGTTGGTTTATGAGTTAGGAGGACGGAGGACGATTAATAGATCATTAAGGGAAAAGCTAGAAATTTACCCAGAAAAATAGCATGTGCATGGTTTGTCAAACCATGCGGAACGGCTCTGCCTGAACAGTTTGGTCTGCATGGTTTGTCAAATTGTGCAAAACAAATGCACAGATACCTAGAAAAAAGGAGTTCTTTCACAGTTAGGCTGCACTTACATGTTCCAACTGTGCGAGGAGGCTCTTTCCGAAAAAATACCATCTACAAGTTTTGGAAAACCATGCGGAAATCCAGTACGCTTTATTGTAAATTGTGCACAAAGGCTATTTTCTCCAAAAATATGGGTTCTGGGATCGAAACATGCTCCAGAAACCCTCATAATATTTACTAACTCATTAGGAATCGATATTAGGTCCAATGTAATGATTTAGACTAAAATAATAAAGGATCTATACCAATGTTAAAACTCGGGTGTTACAATTATATTCATTTTATTCAGAAAAAACTACTCATAAATGTGAATACTTTATGCCCATGAACTGGTTTCCTTCTCTTGGGTATTAGGAATTCCCTCCTCAAATTTTCATGCACAAACTCATACACCAGAGTAGGGGTTTTTGGTGTTATTTCATGGTAATATGGTATCCAATATTATAATTTATTTAGGTTATATAAATAAGTTAAAAAGCATAAAATATTGGATCATCAATATATGAGGGGTAGGTTGAAAGTGACTGAGAGGGAAAACCCCATCTTGATACTCCTTATGTGGCCAAGGGTTATTGATAAAATATTATTAATAATTTTTATCAATTTTATTTTGTGATTTCCCCATTTTTTTGTCCTTTTACTCATCTCTATAGTTTTTTATTAATTTTTATTATTTCAATTGATGTTATTTAACTACATTAATGACCTTTTTCTTATCCTTTATCTAATTTCATGTATTATTATTACCCTATGAATACCCATTCAAAATACTGTGGAAGAAGATATTGACAGTTTCTAACAAGTTAATCCTCTAAATTTAATCGATGTTGTAGTGAAAAATATTCCTCCTCAATACACAATGGTGGAAATTTTCCCAGTTCAATAAAAAGAGGAGGGTCCTAGATTAAGTTATGATAAATATGATAAAAATAATATCTTCACCATAAGATTCCATATTTTTATAGATGAAATGATCCTCAAGACGCAAAAGATTAATTTGAAAATATCAACTGGATATTTGAATTCCTTAATACTATAAAATTAATTAAGGTGAACTATTTCACATTTATATCAAAGGACCCTAGCCAAAAAATATTTTATTCCATTGTTTAATATATTTTTTGTGAACCTAGAGTTTAAATTCGTTAATTTTATTTTCACTCATTAGTTCTATATTGATAGTATTGTTCTAGATAAGTCTTGAGAATTTTTTTCTTTTTATAAAGAAACTTGACGGTAATGAAGTATGAAAAATAATTTTTTGATATTTTCAACTTTTCACCTAATATTATTTGAAATGAAATGTTTAAATATCAATGTTTTCAAATATTCCATCAACATGAAATTTGATACAAAATATTTTGATTAAAAACCCACTTTTTTGATGTGATGGATGAATCCCTAAGGATGGAAAAAGGTTATTCCAAAATATCAGGAAATGTTTTTAAGCCTCCAAATTAAATCATGGGTGATAGTGTCCTCACTCAGAAGAAGATAATTCCTTATGAATATAGAATGAATAGCGTATATGGATTAAGGAATCAATCATAGTGGGATTTAATTACTCTATCGGGGTTATAACCACTTATCTTTCATCAGTGTGGTTGGGTTATGAATATAAAAGCATCTTACTTAGAGGTTGAAGTGAATTTAACATTTTTTGTTGTGTGGGCCTTCTCTAGAGGTTTATTGAAACAAAATTCCTATTTAAGAAGCAGTTTGGGTTCTTTAAAACCCTAAGGGACTCTCATATAATATGAATATTCTAATGAAATGTGGTATTGAGTATATGTGTGTGGAAGCAGGATTAGTTCATCTTATGGGAAGAGTCGATTGAGTGTTGTTCCTTAGGATGGTGGATAGACCTAGACTCACTTTTAATCCAACAAGTTACTTTCTTTGGATCATGTGATTATGGAATCTGATGCTTGGATAATGAATGTGTGTGGTGCCATTATTATATTATTATATATGGTTAATAAACTATTATATATAGGTGTATCTTCATCAATTATATATACCCATATCATGGATCTATTAAACCTTTCATCTAAACATATTTCATATGTTAGTGAAATATCTTCACCTCTTAGGGAAAATAAATAATGATTATTTCAATCTCCACTATGTATTATATACATATATATAAGGTGAAGATATCATGAGACTTTTTTATTCTTAATATGGAACAATTCAATATTATTCTTAGAATAGATTATATGATTATGGATGAACCCTATATTTATTATTATCGTTAAAGGGAAACCTTCCATTATCCTAATTGAGGTTATCATTTATTCCTAGGGGAATGAGACCAGAAGTCTATTTAATAAGGGCCTCTTTTTCTTGTTTTAAATAAGATAATATTGTAGATTTCAACTCTTTTAGTGGAAGATGATTATAGAAACATTAACACTATGTCTCCTCCACATGTTATAGAATTTCTCAATGTGTTCTCAAGTCACTTATTAAGGTTTCATCCAAAGTTGTAATTTGATTTTTAATTGATATATTTCATGACATATAACCAATTTCAGTTCCATCGTATCATAAGGTTGGTAATAAATTAAATTAGTTTAAGATTAAATTGTATGATTTAGAGTCCAATTGATTAATTTTACCAATTTTATCTCAATGGGACACTCCCATGTTCATTTATAAAGAATAATATGGGACTTTCCACTTATAAATTAATTAGAGGATTCCAAATCATGTGAACTTTATGAATTAATACAATTTTCCCTATATTGATAAAATCTTTGATCAATTGAAATATTAAAGGTGGTTTTTGAAAATTGACTTCATGTCATGTTATAAAAAGTTTTATTTAAGGAGATTATTTTTCCTTTAACTAATTTTGAAATATTATATGGTCACTACTAATATCTCATGATGCTTTTCAGTTCGACTAATTCTCTTACAATATTCATGGATCTTATAAACCATATATTTTATTAATCCATTGACTCCTCTATTCTGGTATTTTTATTGATATCTTAATTTATTCTACAATTGAATATAAACATGAATATTATTTTAGGTTTTTCATGGAATCACTCTATGATAACCATATTTATAAAAATATATCCACGTATTGATTCTAGAGATAGGAATTCGTGTTCTTGATACATTTGGTGTCAAAAGATGAATTTTAGTTCATCATAAAAAAGGTAATATATGTTGTGTATTATAAAATAATCTATAATACCTTCATAAAATATAGCTTCTTTGGTCTATATGGTTACTAACAGTGGGTTTTCAAGGGCTTATCTTGGCATTCATATCATATGAACACTCTTACTCTTGAAGGTGTGGAACCCACAATTCAAAGTATGTATTAATGAGTAGATTTGATTGATGAAATCGATACCCATTTTGTATATAACTAAGGTCATGCATGGTTATGTTGTGTATTTTGATTTATCAAGAATTGGTATGGGTTGTTTTATTTTATAGGGTGGACATGTGGTTCCATATGATTCACATCAACTTCAGCCACTTGAAATATTTTACACAACCCATTATCTCATGTTTGAAACAATTATAAATTATCTTATGAGTTTGTATAAATTCTTATTATGTAATAGTTATATTTTGTACACAGATCATAAAATCATGATTTATATATTTTCTCAAAAGAAATTGGATATTAGGTAATGGTAGTGGGTAGAATATCTTCAAGAAATTTATTTTTGACCTCACATATAAAGAAGGAAAAAAATATATTTTATCAAGCACTAAGTAAAAAAGTTTCATTTAAAAATAATGAAATAATATAGGAATGATTATATCCTTTTGAGAATACTTTTGGAAATTCACTTAGAGATAAAATAATTGAATGAGAATATGTTTGTAACTAATGTTTAGTTGATACCTTCTCTTCATAAACATTGTTTCTAAGTAAAACCCAAGGATGAGGAGTTTCATCATTTCAAGAGGATTATATATAGTAGGGGAGATCATGGCTAAATTGTCCATATCTCCCAAGGAAAATCAATATATCATGAATTGTTCAGTGGTTCCTCTATCAATGTATAATGTAATTTTCACACATTGGTATGTTGAATCCTGTTTAGTGACCATTTTTTGTTTTTTTTTGTATCTAGGAAATTTTTTAGTGTGGAAGAGTGTTTTGGGATATCAGTGGTAGTGTGAGGAAACCTTCTTGATGATGGAGGGAACAAGATAGTCATTTCGAGCGAGAGGAACAATTTTAAGTCTGATTCTACCACTAGCTATCCAAGGTAGTTCTTAGAGTTGAATGAATTTTTTATCCACCCACCAGCTAGTGGTTGGAATTCCTATAGGTGTAGTAATTATTCAATCACCCATCATCCAACAGATTATGTTCAACAACATGTCAGTGATGTCATTGGGTGTTTGAATTGGAGAGTCCTAAAATTTTATTTTTTCTTTAATTATTAACTTATATACCCTATTTCAACCCTTATATCCCTAAATCAATTTCTATTATTTTATAGGCACAAAAATAATAATCTTTTCTCTCTCGTTCTCCCTGGTGGTTAATCATATTCAAAATTCAAATATTTGTTCTCTTTTTATTTTAATTTGGTAAGTGAATCCTTTCCAATCCATTTTTTCTATTATTCTCCATGATTTTTATGTCTTTTGATACTAGATAACTGCAACTTGTAAAGACATTGATAGCTTATATTTTTCTCTTCAGATCAATGTTCTTGATTATTTAGTATTTTCCTCTACCATCATAGGTATAAAAGGAGACATCATTTTAATCAATCTTAATATATTTGTATCTATCTTATGGTATATCCCTTGGCTTGACTTATTTTATTATGATTATTTCTATTGGTTTTGAGTATTAAAATCATTTTTAATCTTTGATGGATATGGTTATTATTTTAAAAGTGGGGTTTTACGAAAATATTTTGAGCCGCATGTTATGTTTCCATCAATAGACTCAAAGATTATTTTCAAAAGGAAATGAATTTTAAAGCAAGGAAGCATAGTGTTATCTCTTTGTAAGTGATTTTATAAAATTTTGGACATGAACATGAAATCATTTTGAATTGAAAAAATGAATTATGAAACATGTTATTTCTTGACTTGAACATAATTATAATGTAATGTCACATTGGGATACTTTAGGGTATCAGGGAAAATAGGACCATGATAAGCCCTAGTATAGTTTACTATAAATATGGGAAGTTTAATTGATTCCATCATGGACAGGGGTATCCATTTTAAAGGACAAGGGTTTTCTAAATTTTGCAGTCATGTAATCCAGCCAGTTTCCATTTTGTGTCTTTTTGGTTTGGTGGTCTACACCCTCATGTCATGAATTTCCCTCTTTGGATTCACTATATTAAATTACATGAATCTTCTTTTAATAAATTTATTTTACCATTTGATTTTTCTCGGAATATTTATTATTGAAAATGTTTTTTTTTCATTGAATATTTTTATTTGTAATATTACTCTATTTACATGTTTATGAATTTATTTTTAAAATAATTTCATGTTATTAAATGAAAATGAATGTTTAATTTATAAATATAAAATTATTTATTTTGAAATGAATTAAAAATATGTTTTATTCATGAAAAAATGGATAAACATGGGTAGAAATTGTATAAATTCTTGGTGGTATCCTAATAAGAATTTTTTCTCACACCCTCCTTTTTTCCTTTGGTCATTTTTAGGATTTTTTTTATAGAATACAGGTAATTGGAATAGATTCATGTAGAGTATGTGTCTTCTATCTCTTATTTTCTCTCCTATAGATTGGGAGAGTGCTGATGTGTAGTTACATGGAGATAGACCCATGGTTTTTTTTGGGGTTCCATGTTGTGATAGACTATCATTTGTTAATTAGGAATTGGTTATCCTAGTGTTGGATATGATGTTTTTATTTTTTTGATTGGACTTACGATAAATTCTAGCTATCTACTTTGATACTAGTAGGTTTTGGGCACAGCAGAAGTGCGGTTGGGCCGGCACAAAACATTAATTTTTACCATGATCAATAATTATTCTAAGATAAATATGATGGTGAATACCCGTCTCCATGGAATAGAATCAAAGATTTGATAAAGAATGAAGATACCCAAATCCTTTATAGAGGATCTTTCACTATATGTTAAAATTAATTTAGTTAGTTTAATAAAGAAAAACTACACGGATCATCGGTAATTTCTTTGTTGATAATGTTGATCACCCATAATGACCCTTCCGGATTGTCTAATTTGGCTTGCCAAGATCCAAACTAGAATCCCTTTAGAGGTTACCCACACATGCTTTGATGGCCCCCGATCGACACCACTAGTTCTTAGGGTTCAAGGTTAGCGAAGCGAGTGTCTTGTGTCGGTCATTCTTGATCGATTGTTATTCGGTATTTAATAACGTCTCCCATTCTTGAGAGGGGTGGGAAGAGGATTCAAGAGAGAAATCATTTTTCTCAACAATTCTCAATTCATTGGGCATGATGTTTGCTACATGGAACAATAGATGTACGTGTCTATTTATCTACATGGGACTTCACTTAAAATATTTGATTTCATAATAGAAATTAAATACATTCATAACCTTAGAAAAAACCACCATTTTAATAATAATATCATTTCATTATATATGGTGCACCAACATGTGCAAACAGGAATTATAAATAAAATTCCATGTCACCAAACAATTACAGTGTTATTATTATTTTTACTAGTTCCAACTAGTTAAATAATTATTTATCGCCTTAAAAATAATTATTTTACTACCAGACCGGCCTTGGTCCGCTCAAACTCTACTTCCATTTGTTGAACACCTGAATAAATAAATAAATAAATTATTAAATTAAATAATTATTTTATTTACAAACTAGTAAAAAAATATTTATTAAATGTAAAATAAAATAAATAAATATATTTTACCCACAATCGAGTAAATAAATATTTATTTAGTTCATGAAATTAGTTTAACTTGAATAAAATTAGTCCAATATCTTGAGAATAATATTTATTCCATTTATTTAATTCAAATAGAATTTAACCAACACCACCAGAATCAATTAGTGTGTGACCCTCTAGGTTTTTTTCTCATTGGCATTAGGAAATCTTGTCTAATGTGTAAGACTACTGTCTAACAACTTGTCAAGGCACCTGAGAGGAAGAACTTAAAGTCTCAACAATGACATCCACATATGAATGCTTAATGTGTAATATAATCCCTTTGTCTCAATATATCATCATGAAGGTTTCATGATATTTTCTTGATACATTGTTTTTTGACTACCTGAAATAAACTCGTCGTTACAAAATGGCCATGGAATTTTGGAAGAAGGTTCTATTACAATCTAAGGGCTGAGATATCAACTTCAATAAATGGAAGGGCCAAATCCTTCCTCAACTTATCCATTAATAACATGCCACTCATCACGCACCCAACGTACCCTACTTCCCTCCAATATATGGTGTGAACATTTTCATTAGAAAATAAAATTTCTCAGTTCATGACACGTATTAATTATAATATTAAAGTCTAATGACTATTACACACACTCGCAGATACGAATATCCGATGACACTAAAAGATGCATAATTTTTCCTGGCGGGTCTGTTCTCATATTATCCCATCTTGGAGATTACCAAGTACTAACTTCATGAGAGTAAGTCTCATATTCTTATTAGTACTCGCAGCTAATAGTATGTATAGTATGTGTCCCATCATAGTTTTTCATCCAACCACATAACTATATTTAAGAATATAGTTATAGAATTTCAATGTTCTCATCATAGCGGGGAATTTCCATGAACATATCAATGCAATAAATATTCTAGAACATTATTACATCATAGTTATGTAGTAAAATGAAAAATTAGTAATAAGATGTTTTATATTTAAATAAATTACATATCCATGTAATTAAAGTAAAAAACAATTTCTTCTAGGACACCAGCTCTAAAAAACTCTCACTTGGACTAGAGCCAACTACCTACAACTTTTAGTCCGCTATAACTCACATGATGATCATGTTTCTACTAAGTCAAGGCTTCATTCAAGGGGTTCTCTAAGTTTTCTTCTTTGGAAATTTTTCTCACAACAAGTTCACCTAAATGAGTAAGATTCCTTAAGAGATGATACTTCTGGTGTATGGGCTTTGTACGCTGATGTGAGCTTAGCTCCTTTTTGAGATCACCTACAGTAGTATTATCACTATACTGTGTTATGGGATATTTACTGCTAGGTATACATCCAGCTCCTGGATAAATCTCTACAGCCAAACTTCTTCTTTAGCTACCCCAGAAGTTGTGATATACTTGAACTCTACTATAAATCCTCGGACTGCACTCTTCTTTGAGTTATTTATGCTCACTGAACCTCCATTCAAAGTGAAGATGTATCTGGTTTGCGACTTCATGTCAACTTGATCAATCTGGAAAATAGAATATTCATATCCTTTGATGACTAGTTCATCATCTCCACCATAAACCTAGTATATATCCTTAATATGCCTCAAATACTTAAATATAGTCTTATATTCCATCCAATAGTGGTCACATAGGTCATCTATATATCTTCCTGCTATACTCAATACATAGGTGACATCCAACCTAGTACAAAGCATGGCATACAGGACTGACCCAATAATTTATGTGTACAAAGTATTTTCCATTATATTTCATTCCTTATGTGTTTGAGGACACATTTTCTTGGAAATATTAAAATCATGTGACACTGGGAACAATCCCTTCTTGGATTTTTCTATACTGAATCTCTTCAGTATCATATCAATGTATGTACTTAGACATATGCCCATCAATATCTTTGATCTATCATGATGGATCTTGATACCAATAATATATGTTGCCTCGCCCAAGTCCTTCATGGACAGGTATTGATTCAACCATGCCTTAATAGACTGTAAGATTGTTATCTCATTTCCAATAAGTAATATGTCATCAACATATACTACTAGGAAAACAAATTCACTCCCACTAAACTGTATTTTGAAAAAAGGCTCACATTTTTTATTGATAAAACCAAATTTAATTATTGCTTCATCAAATATAATCTTCCATGACCTGGATGCTTTCTTTAATCTATAAATGGATTTATGAAACTTGTATACCTTATTTTTATCCTATGGAGTTATAAAACCTTCAGGTTGTGTCATGTAGAAATCTTCTTAAAGGTTCCCTTTAAGGGAGGCTGTTTGGAAATCTATTTGCCAAATCTCGTAGTCATGGTAAATTCTGATAGATTTTCTTATTGCAGATGATGAAAGGGATTCGTCATAGTTGATACCTTGACGCTGCTTGAACCCTTTGTGTACCAGTCATCCCTTATAGGTACTTACATGTCCTTATAGGTTCAATTTCTTCTTGAATACCCATTTGTAACAAACAATCTTTACATCAACTGGAAGATCTACCGAAATCGAGACTTGGTTTTGGTACATGGAATCCATTGCATAATTAATGGATTCTTTCCACTTAGAAACATCTATGACACATTATACTTCTTCGTAGGTTAGGGGATCATTATTATCAACAAATAATGAGTCACCTTTCTTGGTTACTATAAAACCATACCGTTTTTGTTCTCTAACATGTCTTGTACTCCTACGCAGTTCTTCTATCTCTGGAATAGTTATTACTTCCATAGGGTATTGTGGAATCTGTTCCTATACCAACTCTTATATACCTTATGCCTTGACTTCATCATAGTCTATCGTTATCCCACTATCTCTTTAAGATATGTTCACCCTATCAATTAAAATGAATTTTCTTTCTACAGTAACCTTTTTGTGAAGGTTTGTATAGGTAATATCCCCTTGTTTACTTGGAATCTCTTATAAAGGTACACTTTGTGCCTTGGATTGAAAGTTTTATACCTGAAGAGGCAATAAATTTAAGGCCCTGAACCCAGTTACCCAGAGTCGGTGCATTATTTTAATACATTGGCATGATTACAAGGAATCAAGTCCTGGAAGGCCGATCAATTTAGCAGTCTTGGAAAGTAGATTACAAACATGAACATTAAATTACACATTAGAAAAAAACACAGCCTAAATGATCATTTTAGAGTTCCATTAATCACTTAGCTTAACCCTTATTATCAATCATAATACACTTCTTCGCTTCCTAGGAAAAAAACCTAGAAAGTGGTGACCTCAGATGCTTAGTAAGGATTACAATATAGCGGAAACTTTCATAAATAAGAATAAACATTTAAGGAAATATATAAAACTAAAACAAAATCCTTTTCAACATAAACATTATCATAATATGGAAAATATAAATCAAAATAATTTCATTTACTTACTGACATGGATATTCTACTAGTCGAATAATCACATGCAATATTAATAGCCACTTTCATAATGATGGAATGCATAATGCCATACTTTCATAACCACATAGTCGAGGCCTTGTTCCAAGACTATAAATAAGATTTTATCAAGGCCTTGTGCCAAGACACTAGTTTTTCTCATGAGACCTACTGATGCATCGAGGAGCTATAGCGAGTTCCACCCATCACATACTAAATCCAATACATTCCTCATTTGAAAAGGATTAAACATAACAAAAACGTTTTTATTAAAACTAGGATAAAAAATGTCAATACTTTATCCATAAACCATGAATGGTATAAAAATAACACATCCACAGTCAAACATATCACAAAACCTTCAACACAATATGGACGTTTTGTATCATAATGAATCAACATCAAATAAACATAGAATCCATTAAAGGCTATTGACATAGATGAAAATTATTTTTAAAACTCTTTGAGAGAAATATCCCTTATCATAAAAACATTTAAAAGTCACACAACATATAAAGGAATACATTTAAAGACATTTTTGAATCAAAGTTTCCCATACCACAATGAATCTTTTTAAAGAAATTAACATTTTAAAAACATTCATGTCCATATAGATAAATCATTAAAACCCATTTTGAAAACATAGACATTAATTAGAATGATCTACATTAATAAATATTTAACACATTTAAAATGTTGTTCTAGTAAAATGGTCCCTTAAAATCATCCCTTTGAAAACTCTTTCATGAAACATGGACATGGATAATAAATATGTCCCAGTAGATACTTACGTAAAAACAAACTTGGATAATAAAGAGATTGCGAAATTAACCCTTGCCTTGTACTTTTCCTTCTTCTAGGGTAGGTTAACCTCTATTATAATGGTGAAATAATTGTTATTAAATTATACAAGAATCATATACATTAATATGATATTATATATGATCTTTTAACACTGCTTTGTTAATAATATATTAGTATTATTGTTGTAATGGTGTAAATGAATTCATTTTCCTTTATATTCATTATTATGTGAGTCATATTTGTTGTGGATGGGATGTATCTTATTCATATCCAGAATGATATCAAGTCTTTAAATATTTTTTTTAATCATCAAATGAAAATTAGTCTTTATTGGATACGATGAGAAATTAATCTCATTGAGTTCGTGGAGAAGGTAATCCGTACATACGCACAAGCGATAATATCACTCATTTGATATTAAAATAATATATAATTGGATGGTATATCATATATGAGTTATCATTATCATGTTATATTTATTACTTACATCAATTACACATCATTATTATACCCATCCAAATAATAATTTATTGAATAACAATTACACCACGACGTGGAGACTGTAAGCCATACGTACGCATGTATAGTGACATGTCATTCAATGGATTGATAGAATAATGAATATAGTTGTACCTTATTTATAATTACATAAATGTATATAGAAGATACTGGATTTATTATTTTAGAATTGAAACAACAAATAAAGAGTAAGTGGAAGAAGAAAGGAACTTGAAAGATGTGATGAAATATTTACCTCTTCCTCGCGTTCTTCCTTTTGATTTGATCAAAAGGGCTTCTTAAGTTGGATTTATAACTATTTAAGTCCACTAAGATGAATTAAGGATAATTGATAGGGTATTTGGGCAGGGTTTGGCCATGAAAAATGGAATTTATTGTGTGAATTAAGGAGAAGCGGGAGTGCGCTTTTATAAGAGGGGTGAGGGGCACCTTAGGAAAAGCTAGAAATATTATTTTATAATTAACTCATATTTGGTTTATGATGGATCCAAAATGAATTATTTAATGTCTAAGGTTGTTATGGATCACACGCCACTCAACCAATAGGTTTTATACATGTTTGGGTCACTATATTAACTTTATGTTTTAGATTTAACTCTTAGTTAAATAGTTTGACATTTACCATGTCTCTTTGTATTTTTATATTATATGGTTAATAAAGATACTATATACTTCCATTAGAACCGAAAGTGGTTCATTAATTATACACATATCATTATATAAGTCCTTTTTCTTGAACCTTAAATTTTTAGGAATAGAATATCAATTAATAATATAATTTTTGTTTTAAAATTTCGTTTATGTCAATTTTGACACTATTTGGTATTTTGTTCATGTTAAATTCATAAAAACATTATTACTTCAAAAACAATTCTTCCAAAAAACCCTAAAATGTCATATTAACATTGAAATTTAGTGTAATGCATAAAAATTCTTCAATTATATTTATTTGGATACTTATAATATCAATTATTTTAATATTTCATTAATTACTTAATTACTGCATCATCATTGTGTCATATATAAATTAAATTATTTAATGTCAAAAAATTATAAATAAAATAAAATTATGTAGGTAATCCTTTTATATTTCTAGTGAATATTTATAGTCGAATATATCTTATGTATAACCTTATATTAAAATGTTTTATTTATTAAACTTTGATTTTACCTCTTTTAACACTTCTTTAAATAAAATGATAATAAGTGTCCTAATTTAATCCAAGTGGACAAAATATTTTTATGTTTTATTCCTAAGGTTTTTTTTGGTCGAATTAGACTTATCAAAAAGAATTAAGACATGTTTTAGGGTAATAATAATATCATTTTTACCCTTAATTACCCAATTTACTTTTAACCGTGGTAAATAAAAGTAAAACGTTACTATTCAACAAAAATTATTTTCATCTTATTGAACCACATTTTACGTACTGATATCAACCATGTATCTCGAAAATTTTAAATTCCACTCACAGAAGTGGTAAAATTATGTTTTATATGATTTTTCAAATTCTCCAAGGAGGTGGGTAAAAGACGGTGAAAAGTTCAATAAAATTTTTATATATCTAAACTTATTATAAAATGACTACAATGAATTGTTTTTAACATATGTAGCTATTTTGTATCTATATTAACCTAAAAAAAATTAAATAAAATAAATAATTATTTAAATTAAAAGTCTCTTTTAACAAATAACTCAGTGTTTTTCACTATTCATCAAAAATTGAAGTTTCTCTGTAAAATACCAAAAATTCAGACTAAGCTGTATTTGATATTCCAAATTCACAAATGATGTATATTTTAACAAATTAAAAACATATATGTGGCATTAATTATTTTAAAATTAATTCCCCTTGTCAAAACAAATAGCGTGCTTTTAATCAACAATATCTATCAAAAGATTAACAATTGTTTATGTCCAATTTCAAAGTGAAATTAATTATAATGACCTAAAATGTATTAAATGATAAAAATATAATCTAATTATACTTCAAAACCAATAAAATTGATAATTTAACACTATAAATTATTTCTACTAAAAAATTTGTTTTTAATTAAAATTCAGTATTTTTCACTATTAACCAATATATGAAAGTTGTCATAAAAATACCAAAAATTTATCAAAACTAAATTTTTATGTCCCAATTCTAAATAAGAGGTTTATTTTGTCAAATAGAATATATAAAAGTGTAAAATATTTGATTTAAAAAGGGTTCTCCATCAAAAGGCGGTAAAATTTCATTTTCTGAAAAATACTTCCTTTATCTAAAAATTTGAATTTGTTCTTATAATATGTATAAGAAACACATAATATGGATGTTAAAATTATATGGAGTATATAAAACTCAAAATGCTGTTAATACTATTCATAACCTCTTTTGAACAGCTAGTTTGGTAAGTCGTGGTGCGCTTGAACTCGGTGTTGTGTGTAGTGAAAGTAATTTCATTACTTTAAAGAAAAAACATACTGTGAAATCTTGGGGTGTTACATTTTTTCCTCCTTCAATAAATTGCATCCTCGCAATTTGAAATTGTTTTTCGAAAATAGAAGGTTTAAAATTGAAAATACCTTTTTTGGAAAACCCACATCGAAAATTGGGTTTATAAAAATTAGTCTTAATAAGAGGAAAAGTGGAATGAAAACGTAACCACCAAATTATGTTCTCAATTTGGAGAACATTGGTGGAAATTAGAGACAAATAATTTGTGAAAAAACATACATATTTATAGGGAGTGACTGAGGTCATCCGTCACAAAATATTTTAGAATTCAGGGCCTCAAAGCCATTAATCTATGATGTTTTAAAATATCAGTTGTTCAACAAAACATAATGTATTAGGATAACACATTTTTAGTTTTAAGATCACTTACCTAAAGTTTAAGAATTAATTTCTTCATATAATAAGTGATGAAAAAAATATATACTTGATATGTAGAGTTCCTTCCTTTAACTAATTTCTACTACAAACACATCTTTCAATCTCAGAGATAATAGAACTTAAAAAATATTCTATTTATCCTATTCGTATAGGGTTCCAAAAAAATTAATTTATAATTTACCTATCAGAATATTTAAAAAAAGAACATACATTATACAATACATGGACTTCAGGTAGTCTTGTGGTAGGAGATAAATCCCAATCGCACTATGGTTTTGGGTTCGATTCCCTCAACTTTGTCTGACGTGATGGGCTGTCACACGGTCTGTGTGTTGTCCTTTTTATAAAAATCCAAAAATAACCTAAATAGTTGTATCCCATTTCAACCTTAATAAATTCCAACCTTTAGACTTATCCAAAATACATCTATCCAAACACACAGTCCAAAATTTATAAGGAAGTTAAACACAATGAAGATCCTTTTTGTCACATAATAACATGTGAATAACTTTATCATGTATTCTTTTAAAACATAGTAAAAACCGGAATTACCATAAAACCTTATTGATTACATTTATTCTCCCTTATTTCTTATAGAATGTTGGATATACACCTTATATCAAAAAAATTTGTAAACTCCTACAATGATGGAATATACAAATCATTAATCTATTTCAAGATAGTAAAAAATATCCAATATAAATTATCCAAATCAATCATCTCTTATTCAAAAAAATCCCTCAGTATCAAGACCATATTAAAGATTTTTCTTTCCTTCAACCATGTATTTTCCAAAATGTTTAACTTTCCATTGAGTCACTTTTCTTGGTTCCACACAATCTCACGTCCTTAATGAAATAGTACTGCAGTACAATCCTTATATATGGTATAATTCATATAACATGTAAATCATTAATACAATACTCAAATTACACAATACAATAATAACAACATAAGAACTCTTAATCATTCCACTTTATCTTCGGTAGTATCACAACTTTATTATTATCTAATAGCTTCATTTTGGGTATACTCTAATGATTTGGATATTGATTCACGTAGTGTCTAACTCATTTTAGATGAAGAATTGTACATTTAAAACCGTTTTCTTACCTTTTCAATCATGTACATTGTGTCCTTTTTCTCTACACCTATAAAAAATTCTGATTCCCTTAAAGCATTTACCAAGTTGATTCATTCCATAGTTATCACATATGGAAAAAATCATTCTTTCCCTTATTCCCTTTATCCATCTTTCTTTCTACCATCATTTTCTTCTTTAGCTTCCCTTCAAAGCCACAAGACTCAGAGAATTATTTACTTATTTTCTTAACACATGATACTATTTCTTCATATGATGATAATACGGGGGATATTATTTCCTTTCTAAATGTTTTCTTAGTACAATTAACGATATGATCCTTCTTACTCTTTGGATCATGCGTATTGCTAGAGGTCTCATTCCTTCTACTAGGCTCCATTTCTAAATAATGGCATACAATATGTTAGTTTATGAATTGAAATGCATAATTCCTACCTTGAAAAATACCTAACTTAAATTGAAATGTTTATCCATATAATCTATAATCATAAAATGTATTCTTTGATAAAGTATTTACTCCTAAATCTTTCGTAATGGATTGTAATGGAAATGTGAATTATCCTAAGCATACCCCCCAGGAGTGTCATAAACAAAAGTCTAGCAAGTCCCGTTGTCGTGCACCAGTTCCCATTTGAGTCTAGCTCAAAGCAGTGTTTTTGGGTTTTACCCCTAGGTACATTTGTGCCAGAGCCGCCTCTATCTACTCGTATCGAGATAGGGATGTATTTCTTGTAAAACTCACAAAATCTCTATAGTACCAAAATTCAAGGAATTTCTTCTATACTAATTCACAAATTCTATCTTAGGGTAATGTGCTCTAATCAAAGTTTATCTAAATCTATATTTCGAGGTTTGTACTAAACTTCCTCTTATACCAACTATAACACACGAAACCCAGTTACCTAGAGTCGGTGCGTTATTTTAATACATTAGCATGATTACAAGGAATCAAGTCCCAAAAGACCTATTAGTTTACAAGTCTTGGAAAATAGATTATATACATGAATATCACATTACACATTTGAAAATAAAACAAAACATAAATGATTCTTTTATAATGCCATTAATCACCTAGCTTAACCCTTCTTATCATTCATAATACAGTTCTTCGCATACTAGGAAAAATAAAACATAGAAATGTTTGAGCTCCGATGCTCATTTTGGATAACAATATAGCGGAATCATTCATAAATAAGCATAAACATTTAGGAAAATGTATAAAACTAAAATAAAAGCCATTTAAACTTTATCATAATATGGAAAATATAAATCAAAATAATTCCATTTACTTACTCAAATGGATATTCTACTAGTCGAATAATCACATGAAATATCAATAGCCACTTTCGTAATAATGGAATGCATAATGCTAGACTTTTATAACCACATAGTCAAGGCCTTGTGCTAAGACTAAAAATAATATTTTATCAAGGCCTTATTCCAAGACATAGTTTGCCTCATTAGACCTACTGATGCATCGAGGAGCTATAACGGTCTCCACCCGTAACATACTAAGTCCAATGCATTCCTCATATGAAAAGGTTTAAACATACCATAAACATTCATATTAAAACTAGTATACGAAATGTCAATACTTTATCCATAAACCATGAATGGTACAAAAATAACACATACACATTCAAACATATCACAAAACCTTCAATACAATATGTAAGTTTTTTATCATAATTAATCAACCTCAAATAGACTTAAAATCCATCAAAGGATGTTGACATAGATGAAAATGATTTTTAAAACTCTTTGAGAGAAATTTAACTTTTCATGAAAACATTTAAAAGTCACACAATTAATAAAGGAAGAAATTTAAAGACATTTTTTAATAAAAGTGTCATATACCACTTTGAAACTTTTGAAAGGAATTAATATTTTAAAAACATTCATGTCCATATAGATAAATCCTTAAAAACCATTTTGAAAACATGGAGATTAATGATAATAATAGAGAGTAATAAATATTTAAAACATTTAAAATGATGTTCTAGTAAAAGGGTCCCTCAAAATAATCCCTTTAAAAATTCTTTCATGAAACATGGACATGGATAATAAATATGTCCTAGTAGATACTTACGTAAAAACAACCTCAGATAATAAAGAGATTGTGAAATTAACCCTTACCTTGTAATTTTACATGGTCGAGGGTAGGTTAACCTCCTGTATAATGGTGAAATAATTTTTATTAAATTATACAAGAATCATATACATTAATATGATATCATATATGATCATTTAACATTGCTTTGTTAATAAAATATTAGTATTATCATTGTTTCAGGTGTTAATGGATTAGTTTTCCTTTAAATTATTTTTTATGTGAGTCATATTTGTTATGGATGGGATGTATATTATTCATATACATAATGATATCAATTCTATAAATATTTTTTTAATCATCAAATGAAAATTAGTCTTTAATGGATACGATGGGGAATGAATCACATCGTGTTCGCGGAGACGGTAATCCGTACGTACGCACGAGGGACAATGTCATTCATTTGATATTAAAATAATATATAATTGGATTGTATATCATATGTACAGAATCATTATCATGTTATATTTATTATTTACATCAATTACACAACATTAGTATACCCATCCAAATAATAATGTATTGAATAACATTAACACCGCGATGTGGAGACGGTAAGACGTACGTACGCACGTATGCTGGCATGTCATTCAAAGGATTGATAGAATAATGAATATAGTTTTACCATATTTATTATAACATAAAATTATATATAATATACTGGAGTTATTATTTTATAATGGAGACAACAAAGAAAGAGGAAGTGGAAGAAAAAATGAACATGAAAGAGGTGATGAAATATTTACCTCTTCTTCAGGTTCTTCATTTTGATTTGATCAAAAGGGCTCCCTACTGGAAAGGGGAGCTTTCCCTACACTTGTATACCAACGGTTCAAAGAACCGTTTGTATATGTTGTCTTTCCCAACAGTTTATGTAAACCGTTGGTAAAGACCTTGAAGAACTGACTTTTCCCAATAGTTTTATGAAACAGTTGGGAAAGATTGTTTTTTCCCAACTGTTTTTAAGAAGCATTTGGAAAAAATCCCCAAATACCCAAATGCAGGCAGCGGCCTCCCCACGAATCCAGAAGCCTTCCGCTCTTCTCCAGACGCGATTCCTTGGCAGAAGCACTTCCCAATCCCCACATCTTCCTTTAGATCAGAAGCTACCAAGTTAGACTCCTTCTATATTTTATCAAGGATATAGTTCCACCTCTTATAAACAATATCCTTCTATTCTCAACGATTTCGCTATTCCAAATATTTAGGTTTTTTGTAAAATTTTATGATTGTCCCAGGAATTGTGCTCTCAAATCCCTATATCGGTGTATGTCCAGTTAATGTTTTCATTACACATTTACATTTATAAGGGAATGGTATCTCTTTATTATGTTCTAATTTTGAATATTCATAGTTTTTTTAATCTGGTTCAAATATTATAGGTTCATGTACAGGAACTAATAGGAAATTGTTTTTAATATTTATTGATATTATTTCATGAAAATCACTCTTTCATTAAGATCATGCCAAACATGAAGATCTTGTTCATCTTAATTTTTGTACACTATTTGTATTACATAACAAGTATGTATCATGTTTTTATCAAAATATATATATATATATATAATGACACACTGTTCACTTATCCTTTGCACAATAGAACATATGGAGTATCTTCTTGAACTTTTCCAAATAGTATGTGGTCCCTAATGAGTACTTCTTCCTTCTTCATGAAACTAATTCATAGAATGTCAAATTCGCAATATTAGTGAATATTAGTTTTTCTAATGTAACCATTAATCATTCTTCCTTCGACATCATACATGTGTTATTCAATAACCTTTTTAAAACACAATGATCGTTTTCACTGATTTGGGGTTCCTCAAAATGCTTGGGAAAGTCAGAAAAATTCATGTATTGAATCATGTTTATCATATAGTTTCATGGATACAAGTTCATCTCAAAAATCCTGACAGCGTGGTTCAAATATCATGAGGACCATGAGATTATTATTCTTCACACAAATGAAGTTTATTTCCACAACTATGTGTTTTTGTTTTCACTTTTGATTTTCCCGAAAGGGGAGCTTTGTGGTCAATAGTCATGCTTGTGGGTGTTCATTTATGATGTAAGATAGTATGACTTCATTTTACTTGATATATCCAATATTATTATTGATTTATGTTCAATTTTATTATCTTTAATTATTGATGTTATTTAATAATTTGTTATTAGTGGTTGTAATAATGACGATATGGTATAAGGGTTCATATGGTGTGTATAAGGGTTCACATGGTGTGTGTAACGGTTGACATGGTATCAGTGAACTCAAGTAATTAATTTAAGTCTTCATTCTCACTAGAATGTAAGAAATTGAAAGATGTAAACCCATTCTCACATGATTTCTTACCTTAGATAGTGTCCAACATATGGAATATGAGCTTTTGAATTCATCAGTTAACTAGGATCATATATTCCCTTTCCCCCAAGACGACTGTACTAATATAACATTAGGGTCAACTAAATATTGTTCTCATTGTACGTTGTATATTATGTGTCCTTCTTGTCCAATACTCACTTTTATGAGGGTGGGGTGCTTTTCACTACATCTACTAGAAACATCATCCTTTATCGTTTACTTAAATGTATTTTCTATTAAAGTTCAATCCTATTGAATTGTTTATGACAAAATGACTTATATAAAATTTTTTTATAGAATGGACAGAAGTTAGATGTATGAAACCGATCGGATATCAAGAGATTTTCAAAGAAATTTGGAGATCTTTATATATTTTTTATTTCACAATGCTTCAGATAGTGGTCGCATACACTGCCCATGTTCCAATTGTGTTGGTAGACCTTGGTTGAGCCGTGAAGAAGTCAGCTACCACATAACCAAAAATGGTTTTCAAGAAAACTAATTGTGTGGTATCACAATAGGGAGAAAATGAAATCTCAAATTGGTGATGATCGAAATGAAAAGACTAGAATGGAGAATTTGTTAGATGATCGGTTTCCGTTTATTCGTCATCATGAAAAAGAAAGGATTTAGACTCAAGAAGACTTCGATATGATCACAACTGATGCATCTAGTGAATATGATGATATTGATAGGGTGAAAAGATTGAATGATGCTACCACGACATTAGTATATGGACAATGTGATAAAATGAAAAAGCTGGAATTTTTAATCCGATTGCTTCATGGGAAAACTATGTATGGGATTTCTAATACAGCAATCGATTACATTATTAGCCTCTTGAAGGTTTTACTTCCAGATGATGCAGATATTCCCTCAAACCACTATATGGAATGGATGTTAGTTGAGGAACTTGGATTTTCAAGAAACAAAATTCATGCTTTCCCGAAAGATTGCAGTTTATTCTTGGAGGAAACCGCTGAATGAAATGATTGTATTAAATGTGGCACATCCTGCTGGTTGTCAAAATCTGATGGAACACCATCCCGCATTCCACGGAAAGTAATGTGGCACTTTCTATTGATCCCCAGACTCCAGAATCATTTTATGTCTGATGATATATCAATAAAAATGAGATGGCATGATACTGAGAGAAAGAATACTAATGATGAGTTGGTTCATCCTGTAGATGGATTTGCATGGTAGAGATTTGATGCTCAACATCCTGACTTTGCAGCTGATGTGCGTAATGGGAGGCTGGGTTTTTCATGCGACGGTTTTAATCTGTTTAGGCATATGATTACTTCACACATCACATGGACAGTTTTTATATACTTTTATAATCTTCCCCCATGGTTGTGTATGAAAAAACCATTCACTTTCATGAGTATACTCATATCTGGTCCTTCTGATCCCGACATTGATATTGATGTCTACATGAAACCTTTAATAAAAGAGTTGAAACTTCTTTGGGATGTGGGTGTGCGCACATACGATGCATGTTCGAAAGACATATTTCAGATGCGTGATGCGCTTATGTGGACGATCAATGATTTTCCAGCTTATGAAATGATGTTTGGATAGAGCACGAAGGGAAAATTGTCATGTCCAGTTTTTATGAATAATACACGATCCAGAAGACTGAAACATCGTTGTTGTTTCAGTTTTATGGGACATCGACGATTCTTGCTAGAGGATCATCCATATAGAATGAATCGTCGAAGATTTGATAATACCATAGAGACTGATGATCCACCTCAGTGTATGTCTATAACTGACATACGTAATGAATTGAAAGATTTCAATTTTTTGTTCGGGAAGTGTTAAATGAAATCTAGAAAGAGAAAGAATGTTTCCACTGAAACCTATTATAATTGGAGGAAGAGGAGTATCTTTTTTTATTTTCCTTATTGGTCAACCAATTTGATACGTCATTGCTTAGACGTAATGCATATTGAAAAGAATATATTCAAAATGTTGCTTTCGGTTCTTCTAAATGTCAAGGGGAAGACAAAAGATGATTTATGATCTCGGCGTGACTTGGTGGATTGGGGCATCAGACCAGAATTACATCCTGTGCGTATCAGTGAAACTAAATGGCAACTTCCATGTGCTTCTTATGTGATGACACCTATAGAAAAAAACAATTTCTGGAAGAATTAGAGACTATTAGAGTTCCTAATGGCTATACATGAAACTTATCTGAACGGGTCAACAGAAGATAGTTGAAGCTAAAATCTTTGAAGACTCATGATTATCATGTTCTACTGCATGAGTTGCTTCCAATAGAAATTCATCATCTTTTGTCCAATAATGTAAGGGTGGCTGTTATTCGGTTGTGCCATTTTTTTAGAGAACTTTGTGCTAAGAGGTTGTCAAAGTATTTCTTGCAAAAAATGTTGACAGATGCCCCATTAATTTTTTGTGAGTTGGAGAAAATATTTCCTCCATCATTTTTCACAAGCATGATGCATCTGAGTATCCATATTCCCACTGAAATACTTCTCAGAGGACATGTTTCTTTTAGTTGGATGTATCCAACTGAAAGAAATATGTTCACATTAAAGTCTTATGTCTGAAACAGAAATCATCTTGAAGGTTATATCATGAACGGTTACTTGGCTCAAGAATGTATGTATTTCTTCTCGATGTATTTGTCTGATCTTACTACAAGATTGAACAGAGCAATGAGAAATGAAGAAGAACAGTATGAGAAAATTGAACCCAGTTTTCCATCACTTCTTCAAACAGTAGGAATTTATGGATCATATACATTGAAGACATTAATCCATGAAGAGCGGGAGATGGCACATCACACAGTTTTATTCAACTGTGATTTTTTCGATGACTATATCAGGTAACTAAATTGATTATGTATATCTTACATATATATCTGTTAAAATATTCATTTTTTATCTACAGGGAACATAAAACAATGATAAATAGGAAGCATCCTACTTTATCTTTGAGAAGGAGGGAGACTTTTTATAGCAAAGAGTTTCCTGCTTGGTTAAAATTGAAGGTATAAAAAAATTAATGTTTAAAATAATTGTATCAATATTTGATTAAGTTTAATAGTCATTTATATTGAAGGTATTGAGTTTGTCTGCTGACTCTGTCTCCGAGGAAATAAGAGCTTTGGATTTTGGTCCTAATACCGTGGTTCGTGACTGTAAATCAATTCTTATCAATGGGTACAAATTTATTGTCACTGAACGAGCAAAGAACATGAGAACACAACATGATGGTGTTATAGATACTTCCACAACATGATGGTGTCATGGACAATTCACAATGATGAAATTCCATTGGTTTGATTTGATGACGAGACATGTCACATTTATTGATGACTGTGGATTTCGAGTAATTAATATGACACGTACTCTTGCTACCGAAGAACCATGTGTGTTGGCATCAATGGCTAAACAAGTTTTTTATGTCAAAGACCAACTTCGACCTGAATTTGGTGTCATTGTTGAAGTAATTTCAATACATATTTTTTATGATGCTGATGATGGAATTGACATTTTCCCTAGTTCCATTGGAACCAATCCATTTATTTCTATTGATGACTCAAATAACTCAATTGTCAGAGTTGATTGTGAACCTGATGTTGTGGTTGAAAATATATAGAATCATTCATCCATGTTCTCAATTCTTTTGGTTTTCCTCGAGTTGGGTTGTTAAGGTTGGTAATATTCAAATTTATTTAGTATTGATCCCAAATATGTTTTAGTTTACATGACCATTATGTAAATTTTCAATGGTTATTGGATACAGTTTTATTTGAATTTCATTTTCTAATTTGGAATTGAACTGTATTAAAACATAGTCAAACAATATTTCTATCTTGGTGAACATTACAACTTGTATGATTTATTAAATCCATTCAAGATCTTCTAAAATAATTTATAGCTGACTTGACCATTATGTGAATTTTCAATGTTTATTGGTTGCAGTTTTATTTGAATTGTATTTTCTAATTTGGAATTGAACTGTATTCAAACATAGTCAAACAATATTTCTAACATGGTGAACATTACAACTTGTATGATTTATTAAATCCATTCAAGCTATTCTAAAACAATTGATAGCTAAATTACCAATGAATCCCCATATTCCCTCATCTATTTAGTTTTTTGGGTTACACATTAGTTTTATTTTTCTAATTAATTACATTTTTTTTCAAAAGCAGGAAATGAAGACAATTGAAGAGAGACGAAGGAAAAAATGGTGGAGAACAATCGTCAAATGACGGAGTTGGGAGTTGCATCATTAGTTCCTGTAGTGAGTACTTTATTTCAAATTGATGTATTTAATGAATAAATAATGTCATGTGATTATTTTTTTTGTAAAATTTTTGTAGGATCCACCTATACGTCGACATTTATTCGAAGAGGGGCCTAGTACTGGTCCTAGTACTCAGGTCGGTGGTACGAGGAGGGTTCGTACCAGATGTGGACGAGCAGCTGCGCGTACCCGACTAGACCTTGGCCCTCCCACTGACATGTCATCCTTCCCACATTCTGATCTCGGTGTGTTGTTAGGGACACACGAGATATTTAGGCCTCCCATGTTTTCGCTACCTTCTACATATTCTGGCCCATCATTTTCACATCCCATGATGATTCCCACTCCCTAGTCAGCATCTGGTCAGACAGCTGTCCCATATTCTTTTTCTTCTACTTCTGTCTCTCCGAGCTTCTATATTCCATCTTCTTCGACTCCTGTTCCACCATAGGGTATTCCATAAGTTTCTGTGGATCCAGCGACGCTCAGTGATCAGACCGGCACAGGTATATTTATAGAATCCTATCAAATTTTTATAGCAATATTTATTTTCATTATAACATGTTTTGATAAAATATTTGTTTTCTGTTCATGACAGATACATCTACTGACAGGAGGCGTGGGCGGGGGCGTACACGCATGTATTCGGTGTGGAACCGCCGCACACAGGTTATGGTGGATTATAATGAAGACAACCAAATGGCTGAGAAAACAGGGCACCAACGTCGGAGTTTTTTGGCAATGCTTTCCAAATACTCTGACATCATTCCCATCATCCTGCTATCATGGAGACATTTTCCACATGAGGTCAAGGATAGAGCTTGAACAAAGACATGGGTAAAAAAATATGTTCTATTTAATTCCCTGAATTTTTTTTGTATTTATATGAATTAATATTTTGATTTCAGCATCGATTTAATTTTCTCGATGGTGAGGGTGCACGACCGGGAATTATAAAGGATTTAGGCGAGCTTTGGAGAGCCTATAAGCATGATTTGTATATTGGCTGGGTTTCTAGAGTTGGAACTAAGTTAGAGGCGGTACCAGTGGTGGATGATTGTCCTATAGAGCAGTATCGTCAAATGATTACTCATTGGACGAGTACCCAGTTTAAGGTTTTAATAACATATGAGGTATTTAAATAATAACATTCATGTTTTTCATTAATACTATCTGTTGAATTTTCGAATTTTATTTAGTAATAATCTGGAAAAAATAAAAAGATCATTAATGCTAAATATTACCGCCACACACTGGGACGCACTACGATGCCTGATCATGAGAGGAAGCAGGTATGACAATTGTTTATAAGTTTTCTTTACGCCTTAGACTTTCTTTTGTTTCCTCAATTATTTAATAGTTTTCTAAAGTTTTCATATAACTTTAGTTTTCAATGTCATTGTAGAGGAAAATACAAAATTTTGAAGGATGTGTGCCTCGAGCAAAACTGTTTTTCTCGAGTAGATGGAAAAAGGATGGAAGTGCCATCAATGAAGCGACTCAGCAGTAGATTGTAAGTTTTAATCTGTTGAATTTATATTTTAATATCTATTTTGTAACATAATGACATATTTATATTTGTAACAGGCTGCTTTAGAGACACTCCATGCCCATGAACCGGACAATTTTAGGCCAACAGATCACTTACATCATGTCTTGGGAGAGGGGCATTCTGGCAGAGTACACCGCCGACCTAGGATAGCCCCAACGAGGTATTGGACATCCTCAGGTACGAGCTGTAGTACCACTGAGCTGCAGAAAGTTAGGGCACAGGTAGAACAGACTAAGAAAAGGGGCCACATAGACGGCAGAATAGTCTCCTAGAGAAAACAATGCGTTTATGAAATTTATTGAAGTTCTACGTCCTACACTTCCAGAAGAGGCCAACCCAGCTTTTGATGAGTATATGTTGTCGATAAATTCTGTATAAGGTGCACCAGGTGGCAGTTCTAGTGGTTTTCAGGATGATGTCTAGCTTGAAGATGATGATGGTGAGGAGTCTGAGGCGAAATAGGAGGGAGAGGAGGAGGGCGAGGTGGGTGGCGAGGGCGAGGAGGAGGGCGAGGACGAGGAGGAGATTAAGGGCGAGGAGGGCGAGGACGATGATGGGGATGAGGATGAGGGTTATGATTATGGTGATGGTGATGTGGGACAAGTTGATCCATTACATTTTTGACTGATATTACTGATATTTGATATTTAATCTATTCTAGTCATTGGTTTTATCTAGACTCGTAGTATAGTATTGGAGTTGAGTTATTTGTATATATTATCTATTTTTATGGATGTTGTTTTCTTTTAGTGGTTGTGTATTTGGGAACCCCCCTCCTTCTTGGACCCTGGAAAACCCCCCACCCTCCTCCCTGGACCCCGGACAGCCCTGACGGACATCCCCCTGTACAGCCCCCCCCCCACCCTCTTCCTTGGACCCCAGACAACCCCCCGAACACCCCTTGAACAGCCCCCGAACAGCCCCTCGAACAGCCCCCGGATAGCCCCCCACCCTCCTCCCTGGACCCCAGACAGCCCCTCCGGACAGCCCCCCAGACAGCCCCCCAGACAGCCCTTGAACAGCCCCCCGAATAGCCCCCCCAGATAGCCCCCCCCCCCACCCTCCTCCCTGGACCCCGGACAACCCCCCAGACAGCCCCCACCCTCTTCCATGGACACAGAACAACCCCCCGAACACCCCCGGACAGCCCCATGAACAACCCCCCGGACATCCCCCCACCCTCCTCCCTGGACCCCAGAAAGCCCCCCGAACAACACCCCAGACAGCCCCCCCCCACCCTCCTCCTTGGTCCCCGGAAAACCCCCCGAACACCCCCCTGACAGCCCCCCACCCTCCTCCCTGGACTCCGGACAGCCCCCCGGACAGCCCCCCAGATAGCCCCCACCCTCTTCCTTCGACCCTGGACAACCCCCCCCCCCCCCCCCCGCACATCCCCCCACCCTCCTCCTTGGTCCCCGGACAGCCCCCCGGACACCCACTGAATAGCCCACCGGACAGCCCCGCCGGACAGCCCCCCCCACCCTCCTTGATTTCATTTAATACTAAAAAATTTATAATATATATATTTTTTTCATCATGATAATAAATGTATATCACATTTATACATCTAATCAATATCATAGATTCTTGGTATGTTATAAAAGAGATGTATTCATTGGGCATGAATCTGAGGCGCAGTGTGGCCAACACCACTCAAACGCATTTGGTTTCCATTGAAACATTAGGAGAACAATCCATGGGTAATATGTGACATGTACGAATCAACCCCGCCTCAATCCGAGAAGCGGTGTGGCCGGCACCACTCAAAGTGTCTGCCTTTTGTTTCAAAATGATGTCATTTTAATTGAAAAACATCAACTGGCATACGGAAAACCGACCTAACGCATTCGGATTGTGTCTATACTTTAGCACAATGATCCATGGGTCATATATGACATGTATGAGTCAACCTCGCCTCAATATGAGGTTTAGTGTGGCCGCCACCACTCAAAGTGTCTACCTTTTGTTTCAAAATGACGTCATTTTAATTGAAAAACATCAACTGGCATACAGAAAACCAAAAAATGCATTTGTATTGTGTCGATACTTTAGCACAATGATCCATGGGTCATATGTGACGTGTACGAGTCAACCCCGCCTCAATCCGAGGCGCGGTGTGGCCGCCATCACTAAAAGTGTTTGTCTTTTGTTTCAAAAGGACGTTATTTTAAGTGAAAAATATCAACTGTCATACGGAAAAGTGACCAAACACATTCAGATTGTGTCGATAATTTAGCACAACAATCCATGGGTCAAATTTGACGCGTACAAGTTAACCCGGTCTTAATCGGAGTCACGGTGTGGCCAAAATCACTCTAAGTGGATCTCTTTTGTTTAAAATGGACAACATTTTAAGTACATATGGAAAACCGAACAAACGCATTCGGTTTCCATTGAAACTTCATGAGAACGATCCATGGGTCATATGTGACGTGTACGAGTCAACCCCACCTCAATCTGAGGCGCAGTGTGGCCGGCACCACACGAAGTGTCTACCTTTTGTTACAAAAGGATGTCAGTTTAGTTGAAAAACATCAACTGGCATACCGAAAAGCGACCAAACGCATTCAGATTGTGTCGATACATTAGAAAAACAGTACATGGGTCATATGTGACGCGTACGAGTCAACCCCACCTCAATCCGAGGCGCGGTGTGGCAACCACCACTCAAAGTGTCTACCTTTTGTTTCAAAAGGACGTCATTTTAATTGAAAAACATGAACTAGCACACCGAAAAGAATCCAAACGCATTCGGATTGTGTCGATACATTAGCACAACGATCCATGGGTCATATGGGTTTTGTACGAGTCAACCCCGCCTCAATATGAGGTGCGGTGTCACCGGCACCACTCAATGTGTCTGCCTTTTGTTTCAAAAGGACGTCATTTTAATTGAAAAACATCAGCTGGCATATGGAAAACCGACCAAACGCATTCATATTGTGTCGATAATTTAGAAAAACAATCCATGTGTCATATGTGATGTGTACAAGTCAACCCCTCCTCAATCCGAGATGTGGTGTGGCCGCCACCACTCAAAGTGTCTGCCTTTTGTTTCAAAATGACGACATTTTAATTGAAAAACATCAACTGGCATACAGAAAAGCAACCAACGCATTCGGATTGTGTCGTTACTTTATCACAACAATCCATGGGTCAAATGTGACACGTACGAGTCAAACCCATCTTAATCGGATCCATGGTGTGGCCATAATCACTCTATGTGGCACTCTTTTGTTTAAAATGGACAACATTTTAAGTATATACGGAAAACCGACCAAACGCATTCAGTTTCCATTGAAACATTTGTAGAACGATCCATGGGTCATATGTGACGTGTACGAATCAACCATGCCTCAATCTGAGGCGTTATGTGGCCGGCACCACTCAATGTGTCTACCTTTTGTTTCAAAAGGACATCATTTTAATTGAAAAACATCATCTAGCATACAGAAAATCGACCAAACGCATTCAGATTTTGTTGATACTTTAGCACAACGATCCATGGGTCATATGTGACGTGTACGAGTCAATCTCGCCTCATTCCGAGGTGCGGTGTGGCATCCACCACTCAATGTTTCAGCCTTTTGTTTCAAAAGGACGTCATTTTAATTGAAAAACATCAACTGGCATACGGAAAAGAGACCAAAAGCATTCGGATTGTGTCAATACTTTAGTACAACAATCCATGTGTCAAATGTGACGCGTACGAGTCAACCCTGTCTTAATTGGAGGCACGGTGTGGCCGGAATCACACTAAGTTTCTCTCTTTTGTTTAAAATGGACAACATTTTAAGTACATACGGAAAACTGACCAAACACATTTAGTTTCCATTGAAACATTAGGAGAATGATACATGGGTCATATGTGACATGTACGAATCAACCCCGCCTCATTCTGAGGTGCAGTGTGGCCGGCACCACTCAAATTGTCTGCCTTTTGTTTCAAAAAAACATCATTTTAATTGTAAAAACATCATATAGCATACGGAAAAATGACCAAATGCATTCGGATTGTGTCAATACTTTAGAAAAACAATCCATGGGTCATATGTGACATGTACGAGTCAACCCCACCTCAATCCAAGGTGCGGTGTGGCTGCCACCACTCAAAGTGTCTGCCTTTTGATTGAAAAGGACGTCATTTTAATTGAAAACATCAACTGGCATATGGAAAACCGACAATTGCATTCAGATTGTGTCGATAAATTAACACAAAGATACATGGGTCATATGTGATGTGTACAAGTCAACCCCGCCTCAATCCAAGGCAAGTTGGGGCCGCCACCACTCAAAGTTTCTGTCTTTTGTTTCAAAAGGATGTCATTTTAAGTGAAAAATATCAACTAGGATACGGAAAACTGACCAAACGCATTCAGATTGTGTCGATAATTTAGCACAACGATCCATGGGTCATATGTGACGTGTACGAGTCAACCCCGCCTTAATTGGAGGCACGGTGTGGCCATAATCACTATAAGTGTCTTTCTTTTGTTTAAAATGGACAACATTTTAAGTAAATACGGAAAACTGACCAAATGCATTCGGTTTCCGTTCAAACATTAGGATAATGGTCCATGGGTCATATGTGACATGTACGAATCAACCCCGCCTCAATCCTAGGCACGGTGTGGGCGGCACCACTCAAAGTGTCTGCCTTTTTTTCAAAAGGACATCATTTTAATTGAAAAACATCATCTCGCATACGGAAAATTGACCAAACGCATTCAGATTGTGTTGATACTTTAGAACAACGATCCATGGGTCATATGTGACGTGTACAAATCAATCCTGCCTCAATCTGAGGCGTGGTGTGGCCGCCACCACTCAAAGTGTCTGCCTTTTGTTTCAAAAGGATGTCATTTTAATTGAAAAACATCAACTGGCATACGGAAAAGCAACCAAACGCATTAGGATTGCGTCGATAATTTTTCACAATGATCCATGCATCACATTGGACGTGTATGAGTCAACCCCACCTTAATCAGAGGCACGGTGTGGCCGGAATCACTCTAACTGGCTCTCTTTTGTTTAAAATGGACAACATTTTAAGTACATACAGAAAACCGACCAAGCGCATTCGGTTTCCATTGAAACATTAGGAGAACGATTCATGGGTCATATGTGACGTGTATGAATCAACCCTGCCTCAATATGAGATGCGGTGTGGCCGCCATTACTCAAAGTGTCTGCCTTTTGATTCAAAAGGACGTCATTTTAATTGAAAAACATCAACTGGCATACGGAAAAGCAACCAAATGCATTCAGATTGTGTGGATACATTAGCACAACGATCCAGGGGTTATATGTGATGTGTACGAGTGAACCCCTCCCCAATCCGAGATGCAGTGTGGCCGCCACCACTCAAAGTGTCTGCCTTTTGTTTCAAAAGGACGTCATTTTAATTGAAAAACATAAACTGGCATACAAAAAACCAACCAAACGCATTCAGATTGTGTCGATACTTTAGAACAACGATCCATGGGTCATATGTGACGTGTACGAGTCAACCCCACCTCAATCCGAGATGCATTGTGGCCTCCACCACTCAAAGTGTCTTCCTTTTGTTTCAAAAGGACGTCATTTTAATTGAAAAACATCAACTGTCATATAGAAAAATGACCAAATGCATTTGGATTGTGTCTATACTTTAGCACAACAATCCATGGGTCAAATGTGACGCGTACGAGTCAACCCCGTCTTAATCGGAGCCACGGTGTGGCAGTAATCACTCTAAGTGGCTCCTTGTTGTTTAAAATGGACATGATTTTAAGTCATACGGAAAACTGACCAAACGCATTGGGTTTCCATTGAAACTTTAGGAGAACGATCCATGGGTCATATGTGACGTGTATGAATCAACCCCGCCTCAATCCGAGGTGCGGTGTGGCCGAAACCACTCAAAGTGTCTGCCTTTTGTTTCAAAAGGACGTCATTTTAATTGAAAAACATCATCTGGCATATGGAAAACTGACCAAATACATTCGGATTGTGTCAATACTTTAGCACAATGATCCATGGGTCATACGTGATGTGTAAAACTCAACCCCGACTCAATCCGAGGTGTAGTGTGGCCGCCACCACTCAAAGTGTCTACCTTTTGTTTCAAAAGGACGTCATTTTAATTGAAAAACATAAACTGGAATACGGAAAAGCGACCAAACGCATTTGGATTATGTCAATACATTAGCACAACAATCCATGGGTCAAATGTGATGCGTACGAGTCAACCCCATCTTAATAGGAGGCACCGTGTGGCCGGAATCACTCTAAGTGGCTCTCTTTTGTTTAAAATGGACAACATTTTAAGTACATACGGAAAACCGACCAAACACATTCGGTTTTGTTGAAACTTTAGGAGAACGATCCATGGGTCATATGTGACGTGTACGAATCAACCCCGCCTCAATCTGAGGCGTGGTGTAGCTGGAACCACTCAATGTGCCTGCCTTTTATTTCCAAAGGACGTCACTTTAATTGAAAAACATAAAATGGCATATGGAAAAGCAACCAAACTCATTCGGATTGTGTCGATACTTTAGCACAACGATCCATGGGTCATATGTGACATGTACGAGTCAACCCCCCCCCCCCCAATCCGAGGCACGGTGTGGCTGCCACCACTCAAATTGTCTGCCTTTTATTTCAAACAGATGTCATTTTAATTAAAAAACATCAACTGGCATACAGAAAACTGACAAACGCATTCGAATTGTATCGATACTTTAGAACAACGATCTATGGGTCATATGTGATGTCTATGGGTCAACCCCACCTCAATCCGAGGGGCGGTGTGGCCACCACCACTCAAAGTGTCAATCTTCAGTTTCAAAAGAACGTCATTTTAAGTGAAAAACATCAACTGGAATACGGGAAACCGACAAAACGCATTCGGATTGCATTGATACTTTTGAAAAACGATCCATGGGTCATATGTGACGTGTACGAGTCAACCCCACCCTAATCGGAGGCACGGTGTGGCCATAATCACTTAAAGTGTCTCTCTTTTGTTTAAAATGGACAACATTTTAAGTACATATGGAAAACCGACCAAAAGAATTCGTCTTCCATTGAGACATTAGGATAATGATCCATGGGTCATATGTGACATGTACAAATCAACCCTAACTCAATCTGAGGCGTGGTGTGGCCGGAACCACTCAAAGTGTTTTCCTTTGGTTTCAAAAGGACGTCATTTTAATTGAAAAACATCAACTGGATTACAGAAAACTGACCAAACACATTCAGATTGTGTCGATACTTTAGAAAAATGATCCATGGGTCATATATTACGTGTACGAGTCAACCCCACCTCAATCCAAGGCGTGGTGTGGCCGCCACCACTCAAATTGTCTGCCTTTTGTTTCAAAAGGACGTCATTTTAATTGAAAAACATCAATTGGCATACGGAAAAGTGACCAAATATATTAGGATTGTGTCGATACTTTAGCACAATGATCCATGGGTCAAATGTGACGCGTACGAGTCAACCCCATCTTAATCGGAGGCACGGTGTGGCTGGAATCACTCGAAGTGGCTCTATTTTGTTTAAAATGGACAACATTTTAAGAACATATGGAAAACCGACCAGACGCATTCGATTTCCGTTGAAACTTTATGAGAACGATTCATGGGTCATATGTGACATGTAAAAATCAACCCCGCCTCAATATGAGACGCGGTGTGGCCGGCACCACTCAAAGTGTCTGCCTTTTGTTTCAAAAGGACGTCATTTTAATTGAAAAACATGAACTAACATACGGAAAACCGACCAAACGCATTCGGTTTCCATTGAAACTTTAGGAGAACAATCCATGGGTCATATGTGACGTGTACGAGTCAACCCCGCCTCAATCTGAGGTGTGGTGTGTCCAGGACCACTCCAACTGTTTGTATTTTGTTTAAAATGGACATCATTTCAAGTAAAAATATATGGTATACAAAAAACCGATCAAATTATGAACTGACTTCCGGATTCAACATATAATTGTCATCTAAATTTTAAATTTAATTATAAATGAATTATTTATGTTTATAATTACGTTATGAATTATAATTTAATTATGGATATGTATTGTTCCTGCATTATATATTAAATGTGTATGAATTAGTTCTCTGTATGTATGTGTTAGTTGGTTATTGCAGGTACAATAATTATATATGTATGTTAGTTTATTGAAGGTATAATAATTGGATTGAAAATGAGGGGGAAGCCACAAAATGAGAAATGGGGGGAAAATTGGAGAGATTCTGGGAAAATTGCAGAGTTGATGTGCAATTTTCCCAGCATAGGCTATGCCAATGGTTTTAAACTGTTGGCATAGCATTATGTGTTCTGTTTTACCAACGGTTTAGAAACCATTGGGAAAGAGGAGATCTTGGGTTTTTTCAAATGGTTTGGCCAAACCGTTGGGAAAAACCTTTCCCAACGGTTCACTTTAAACAGTTGGGAAAATCTTTCCCTAACGGCTTACTTCCCTACGGTTTGCAGAACCGTTGGTATAACATACACCAATGGTTCTGCAGCCTTTCCCAACGGCTCTAAACCGTTGGGAAGTCCTCTATTTCCAGTAGTGGCTCCATAGGATGGCTTTATGACTAAAGGAAGGCCTCTAGGATGAAGGGAGGATATTTGAGAGGGTATTTGGGTGGGGGTTGGCTGAGCCAAATGGCTTTGATGGTATAAATTAGAGAGAAGGGGGAGTTCCCTTTAATAAGAGGGGTGAGGGCCACCTTAGGAAAAGCTAGAAATATTATTTTATAATAAAATCCTTTTCAGATTCTAATGGATCCAAAATATATTATTTAATTTCTAAGGTGGGGATGGGTCGAGAACCACTCAACGAATAGGTTTTAGACATGTTTGGGTCACTATATTAACTTTATCTTTTAGATTTAACTCTTAGTTAAATAGTTTGACATTTACCATGTCTCTTTTTATTTTTATATTATATTGTTAGTAAACTTACTATATACATCCAAGCGAACCCCAAGTGGTTCATTGATGATACACATATCATTATATAATTCCTTTCGCTAAACCTTATATTTTTAGTAATATAATATAAATTAAGAATATAATCTTTTTTTTAAACTCTTTTATGTCAATTTTGACACTTTGGTATTTTGTTTTTGTTAAATTCATAACAACATTATAACTCAGAAACAAATTCATCTACAAAACATAACATTCTATATTATCCTATAAAATTAGTGTAATGTATAAAAAGTATCAAATTACATTTATTTGGATATTTATAATATCAATAAATTTAATAATTCATTAAATATGTAATTACTGCATTATCATTGTGTCATAAATAAATTAAATTATTTAATTTCTAAAAAATATAAATAAAATACCATTATGTAGGAAATTGTTTTACCTTTATAATTAATATATATAGTCAGATTTATCTTATGTATAACCCAATATTAAAATGTTTTAGTTATTAAACATTGATTTTAACTCTTTTAACTCTTCTTTAAATAAAATAATAAAAAGTGTCCTAATCTAATCCAAGTGGACCAATGATTTTCATATTTTTTTCCTAACGTTTGTTTGTGTTGAATTATACTTATCCAATAGAATTATGACATGTGTTAGGGTAATAATAATATCATTTTTACCCTTAATTACCCAATTTACTTTTAAGTGTGGTAAATAAAAGTAAAACGTTACTATTCACCAAAAATTATTTTCATCTTATTGAACCACATTTTATTTACTGATATCAATGGTATCTCAAGGATTTTTGAAATTTCACCCACAGAAGTGGTAAAATTATGTTTTATGTGAATTTTCAAATTCTCCTTGGAGGTGGGTAAAAGATGGTGAAAAGTTCAATAAAATGTTTATGTATCTAAACATATTATAAAATAACTCCAATGAATTATTATGAACTTATATAGGTATATGTATCTATTTTGACCTAGATAAAAATTTAAATAAAATAAATAATTATTTAAATCAAAAGTCATTTTTAACCAATAACTCAGTGTTTTTCACTATTCATCAAAAATTGATGTTTCTCAGAAAAATACCAAAAATTCAGCCTAAGCTATATTTAATATTATGAATTCCAAAATGATTTCAATTTTACCAAATTAAAAACATATAAGTTGTGTTAATTAATTTAAAACTAATTTTCGTTGTTAAAACAAATATCGTGTTTTTAAGCAATAATATCTATCAAAAAATTGGCACTTGTTTATGTCCAATTTCGAAGTGAAATTAATTATAATGACCTAAATTGTATTAAATGATAAAAATATAATCTAATTATGTTTGAAAACCAATCAAATGAATAATTTAAAATTATGAAGTATTTCTATTAAAAAAGTTGTTTTTAATTAAAATTTACTATTATTCACTAATCACCAAAATATGAAAGTTATCATAAAAATACCAAAAAATTATCAAAACAAAATTTTTATGTCCTGATTCTAAAGAATAAGTTTATTTTGACAAATTTAATATATAAAATGGTAAAATATTGAATTTAAAAAGTGTTCGTCACCAAAAGGTGTAAAAATTACATTTTCTGAAAAATACTTCCTTTATCTAAAAAAATTGAATTTGTTCTTATATTATTCCTAAGAAACACATAATATGGATGTTAAAATTATATGGAGTATATAAAATTCAAAATGTAATAAATTCTATTCATAACATCTTTTGAAAGGCTGGTTTGGTAAGTCGTGGTGCGCTTGAACTCGGTGTTGCGTGTAGTGCAAGTTATTGAATTACTTTGAAGAAATAATGTACTATGAAATCTTGGGGTGTTACATACTTCCCTCCTTCAATAAATTGTGTCCTCGTAATTTGAAATTGTTCTAAGAAAATATAATGTTGAAAATAGAAAATACCTTTGTGGGAAAACCCACATCGGAAATTGGGTTAAAAAATTTAGTCTTAATAAGAGGAAAAGGGGAATGAAAAAGTCACCACCAAATTATGTTCCCAATTAGGAGAACATTGGTGGAAATTAGAGACACATAATTGGAGGAAAAACATAAATATTTATAGGGAGTGACTGAGGTCATCAGTCACAAACAATTGTAGAATTGAGGTCCTCAAAGCCATCAATCTATCATGATTTAAAATATCATCGGTTCAACAAAACATAAGGTATTAGGATAACACATTTTTATTTTTAAGATTCCTTACCTAAAGTTTAAGAATTAATTTCTTCATAGAATAAGATAAAAAACAAATATATACTTGACAAATTGAGTTCTCTCCTTTAAGTAATTTCATCCACAAACTCAACCTTCACTCTAAAATGTAATAGAACATAAAAAATATTCTATTCATCCTATTACTATAGGGTTCCAAAAAAATGAATTTATGATTCACCTATCAGACCCTTTAAAAAAATAAACTACATTATACCATCCAGGGACTTCATTTAGTCCACTGGTAGGCAATAATTCCCAATCGCGCTATGGTTGTGGGTTCGATTCCCACAGCTTTGTCCGATGCGATGAGTTGTCACACAGTCTGCATGTTGTACTTTTTATAAAAACCCAAAAATAACCTTAACAATAGCATCCCATTTCAAAATTAATCCATTACAACCTTTATATTTATCCAAAATACTTCTATCCAAACTCACAATCTAAAATTTATAAGGAAGTTAAACACAGTGAAGATCATTTTTTCCATGTAATAACATGTGAATAACTTCATCATGTATTATTTTAAAATATTTTAACACCCTGAATTACAATAAAACCTTATTGATTACATTCAATCTCCTTTATTCCTTATAGAATACTAGATATACTCCTTATATAAATTTTTTTTAAACTCCAACAATGATGTAATATAGAAAACATTAATCAGTTTGAAGGTAGTCAAGAATATCCAAAATAATTTATCCAAATCAATCATCTCTTATTCCAAAACCAATACCTCAGTATCAGGACCATATTAAGATTTGTGTTTCCTTTAACCATGTATTTTCCAAAATGTTTTACTTGCCATTGAATCACTTTTTTGGGTTCCACACAATCTCCAGTCCTTAAGGAAATAGTACTACTATATAATCCTTATATACTGTATAATTCTAATAACATTTACATCATTAATAAAATGCTCAAATGACAAAATACTATAATTACAAGATAAAAACTCTTAATCATTCCTCTTTATCTACGGTAGTATCATAACTTGGTTTTTATCCAATAGCAGTATTTGGGGTATACTCTGATGATTTAAACATTGATTCGCATAGTATCCCAAATCCTTGTAGATGAATCATTGTACATTTAAAACCTTTTTCTTACATTTTCAATCACGCACTTGGTGTCCTTCTTCTCTACACTTATAACAAAATCTCATTCCGTTCAAGCATTTACCAAGGTGATTCTTTCCACAATTATCACATATGGGAAAATCCTTCTTTCCCTTATTCCTATTAAGTCAATAAGGTTTTCCTTATGACTTTTTCCATTCCTTCTTGTTTTGAAAATCACAAACACCCTATACTTGAGTAAATCTATATTTTACTTATATAAGGAAAATTTCCTTATCAAAGAAATTTACCCCTACCAAGTTTTCATTGTTCATATCAATATTTTTCTTAAGTATAAAAATCGTATTCATATCAAAAACCTCGGAATCATATAATACATATAAATGAAGAATTCTATTTTAGGATCCGAATTCTTGGTATGAACTGTAATGAAGTTCCACACCGAATTCTGGATATGAACTCTAATGAAGTTTTACTACAAATTCTGGATATGAACTATAATGAAGTTCCACTCCGAATTCTGAATATGAACCATAATGAAGTTCCACTCCAAATTCTGGATATGAAATGTAATGAAGTTCCACTCTGAATTCTAGATATGATCTCTAATGAAGATCCACTCCGAATTCTGGATACGAACTCTCTTGAAGTTCCATTCCAAAATATGGATACGAACTCTCATGAAGTTTTATTCCAAATTCTGATTATGAACTTATCTAGGTTCTGACTCTGAGTTCTCTAAATTCAGTCTCTGAACTCTTATGAGTTCTGACTCCGAATTACGATAAACTCTAACTCTGAACATTGTAAGTTTTGTATTCGAATTCTAGTGAAATCAGTCTCCGAATTTCCTTAGAAATTCAGACTCCAGATTTCTACAGAATTTAGGTTCCAAATTCTTACAAAATAGAATCCGGATATCTTTTTATTATAGAATATGAATTCCATTTTGGTTTGACTCTGAACTTTTATTTTCTTACATTCCTAACTTCATTTTTTCTTATGCTTACACTCGTTTCATTATAAAACGATGTTGTGCCTTCAGTTACACATGTTTTTTTATAAAATGGTGTCATCAATTCTGTTTCTAACTAACCGTTAGTTGAGTGACATGTATATAGGTCCCTCCTAAATTCAAGGAGAAATTTGACCGTTGGAGGAGGGAGCCGACCATTGGATATTCTTCTATAAATAGGAGCTCATTTGAAATGAATCTACAACTTTGACACTGATCTTGGACTAAGATCTCTTGAAGTGATTTCTAGAGTTAGAGGCTCTTATTAACTCTTGAAGCTTCATGCAGAAAGTTTTAACAGCTTGTTCAAACTTTTCCTTGTGTAGACTTGATTCGTGCGACTCTGAATGTTGATGATTACATTTGAGGGCTTCTGGGGATAGGAAGACAATGGTTTAGAGTACCTTGAAGTTAGAGGGCTTCCTTGCGGAGGAAGATAGAGGTTCCAACTACCTTGAAGTTGAGGGCTTGCGGGGATAGCAAGACAGAGACTCTTATCTTCGTATTGAGGGCTTACCCGGGTGTGGGTAAGACAGAATTTCATGAAAGTATAAATCAACGGACCTTTATCCAAGGTTGTTGGATACCCTTCTCTTTGGGTTAAAATATTTATATCTTGTTACTTGTTTTTGTTACAAGTTTTTCTGCTGAATTTTGTATTGTAAGGAAAGTATATCCTTCTTATATTTCCTTACAGTTGTACTCTGATTCATTTAGATTCTATACCCTTTAAGGTAGAATCTCATATTGTAAACTTTGGTTAAGATTCAATTTCTGGATCCATATTTTCCGTAACCATTTTTTTGGAATCACTTTCCAGATTTAAGCATGTGTATAGAACTAGAAGTTTGTAACTTCATACTTTGTCCCAATATTTCAAATAGTGTTAGAGGTGTTGTGAATTTGCTTAGTTTATCTTTGTTAAACTTAGATCTTTCCTTGTTTAAGGAAAATTTTAAAGTATACAATTCACCCCCCTCTTGTATATTGAGCATCTACATCATTATTTCGATCCAACAATTGGTATCAGAGGAGGTCTCTGAAATAATTATATTCACATATATGTTTTTCTTGCTCAGTTTTTCATTGTTCTATATTTTCCTTGCTTGGGAATATTCTCCTTGAATCTGAACATTGTTTATTAACAAGTTTTTGTATAGAAATATTTTTTTAAGATGGCAGGAATTAATGTTGGTTCCATCGACAACCTAAATCCTACAAGACCACCAATTTTTTATGGTAATTATTATGAGTATTGGAGAGATCGAATGAAGATATTCGTTATCAATAGTGGATTAGAAAATTTTGTTATGCTTACTGGAGGGTATCAAATTCCTGATAAGGAAGTTAGTAATATCACAAACCAAGAGAAGCATGATTATTAATTAAACTATAAGGTATGAAACACTTTACTTTGTTCAATGACAATGAATATATATATCCTAATTTCATCTTTTGAAGCAGCTAACTGTATATGGAAGAAACTTGAAGTTACACATTTTGGTACATCCAAAGTGATTAAGACCAGAAGAGCCATGCTTAGAGCTGAGTATCATGGTTTTTACTTTCCTTATAGAGAACCCATTTGTAAGGTGCAACAAAGATTTATGACTATCGTGAATATCTTACAATCAATGGGAGAGAAAGGTCGGGATGATTAATCTCTTGTTGACAAGATCATTGATATTATTACAAATGAGTTGGAATCAAAGAGAACTGTTATTGATGAGAACATGAAGGTTACTCAAATTTCCTTAGATGAGCTGTTCGGAACTCTTCTTCATCATAAAACAAGAATAAAAAGAGATACTGACAACATCAAAAAGAAAAATGGGAATGGTACTTTGCTTTTACTACAACATCAAATCACATGAAAGCTAAGACTCCTGAGAGAGTAACTAGATCCAAATCTAAGAATGTTGTTATCCAATCCAAATCTAATGAGAGTGAAGTCTCGGAGAATGAGTTAGAAAATCTTGCTCAAAGGATGAACAAGATAGCTGGACAGAGAAATTTTCAATCCAAGTATAAGATGAAGGAAATGAAATATAAGAAATATTAGAAGTCACATGCTATGAATGCAAGAGAGCTGGACACATAAGACCTGATTGTCCTTTTCTCAAGAAGAAAGAAAGAAAATAGAGGCATTCTGAAAGGAATAGGAAGAAGTATTACAAGTCCAAAGCTAAGAAAGTTATGAAAGCTAATGATACTTGGAGTTCCAGTGGTGGTGACTCTTCAGATGAATCACTTGATTATGAATCTTCAGGATAGAAGAATCTTGGTCTTATAGCCAAATTACCAATTAACAATCCTTGGTTTATGGATAAGGTACACAATGCTGAATCATTGACAAATGTTTCTTTAAATTCTAATGATAGAAAATATTATAACTCTTCGGATGAAGAATCCTCTTCTGATGAAGAAAATAATTTACCTACCTATGAAAAATTTTCTAGGTTTGCTAAACTTCTTGAGATTGAGAATTCAAATGTCAATAAAAAAACTTGATAAGGAAAATTCTGTAAATACTATTCTTTCTAAGGAAATATCAGATCTTTCTAAATATCCTGATAAGAAAAATGCTGATTTTATAAGAATTTCAAAAAGTCATGAGGAAGTAAATTCTGAGAAGAATAAACTTTCTAAAGATCTAGAAAAAGTATTTTCTAATAAAAATTCCTTAGAACCTAGATCTAGTTCCAAATATAATGAATTTGAAGATAAAAACTTGTTTATAAAACTCAAGTATGAAATATTTTCCTTAAAGAAGTGTTTGTCGATATTTACCTTAGATAAAGACAATTTGGATAAGATGTATTCACAAATACGACCTTTAAGTAACAAATCCGGATTTGGTTATACCCATGCTAAACCAACTTTTAGTAACAATTATTTTGTTCCTCAAAGTGCCCCATTTTGTAATAAGTGTCAATGTGGTGGTCACTAGGCAAAGAATTGTTCTTTAAACAAAACCCAATCTTTAGGTTTTCATAAGGCATACTTTTCTAAGAAGATGTGGGTACCCAAAATTTTGTTATCTAAAAATATCGGATCCAAACAAGTCTGGATTCCAAAAGTCTAATTATTTTCTTATTTTTAGGAAGATAAAGGAAGTACCAATAGTAATACATGGTATATGGATAGTGGGTGTTCCCGACATATGGCTGGTAACAAAAACTATTTTTAAAATATTATCAAGACGAAAGGAGGAAAAGTAACATTTAGAGATAATGATTAGGGTGAAATTTTTGGTATAGTTAATATTGTTCTTATTGGAAAAACATTGATTTCAAACGTTTTGTTTGTTAAGGGTCTTAGGCACAACCTCATTAGCATAAGTCAGTTATGTGATGAAGGATACCCTGTGAATTTTAGGAATGATAAATGCTTAGTTTACCATTCCAAGGAAGAGTTTATTCTCTCTTCCCATAGGCAAGAGAATGTTTACAATTTGAACTTAAAAGACCCTAAAAGCCAAGACATACCTTGCCTAAGTGCAATGGAAGATCATTCTTGGTTATGAAATAGATGGATAGGACACTGTAACCTAAGGAACTTATGAAAACTCTCTATGAAAGGTTTAGTTAAGGATCTATCGGAGCTTAGATTTGATTATTATAATGGTTTTCATCCTTGTAAATATGTCAAGAATCATAAATCTATTTTTAAATAAATCGTTTAAGTCTTAACAACTAATGCGTTACAGTTGGTGCACATGGATCTTTTTGGTCCAACACAAACAGGAAGCATTGGAGGCAAATAATATGTGTTTGTTCTAGTTGATGATTACACTAGATTTACATGGGTCTATTTCTCAGAAAAGAAGTCTAAAGCTTTTTCTTATTTCAAAAGTTTTAGATCCCAAGTTAAAAATGAGAAAAATCCTCCATTGAAAACTATTCCTAATGATCATGGAAGAGAATTTCAAAATTCTGATTTCGAAACTTTTTGTAGTAGAGAAGGTATTACTCACAACTTTTCGACACTCACAACACCTCAAAAAAATGGAGTTGTTGAAAGAAGAAATAGAATTATTCAAGTGATAACTAGAACCATGTTGAGTGAGTATTCTATAGCTTGAAATTTCTGGGAGGAAGCTTTAAGTACTGGTTGTTATACTATAAATCGAGTGTTGATTAGACATTTTCTTAATAAAAGTACTTATGAGTTATGGAATGGTAGAAAACCTAGACTTTCCTACTTTAAGGTTTTGGGTTGAAAAGTATTCATTCTGAATACTAAAGATAATCTACAAAAATTCACACCAAATTATGATGATGGAATTTTCTTAGGCTACTCCACAACTTCTAAGGCTTATAGAGTTTTCAACAAAAACAATTGCATTGTTGAAGAACCAGTACATGTCAAATTTGATGAAAATGATCACTTTTTTTTCAAACAACCCCAACCTACATCTTCAGAAGTGTTTTCAAAAACTGATTATCAACCTTTGATGGAAAATCCTTCTAACAAGGAAAATCTTCAAGAAGATACTTCTGAAATATTTACACTAGTAGATTTCCTACCCTATGTTGATGAACAAGTTTTAAAAAACCCAAACCATGTGTTTCTAAAGAATCATCCCAGTGATAGTATCATTGGTGCTATCAATAAACCTGTAAGGAGTAGAAGTTCTTTAAGAAATGAAATATAAAATCTAGCATTTGTTTCCAAATTGGAACCAAAAAGCACTGATGAATCTTTAAGTGATGATGATTGGATAAAATCCATGCAAGATGAACTAAATGAATTTGAAAGGAATAAAGTCTGGACCTTTGTTGAAAGACCTTAGGAAACATATGTTATTGAAGTAAAATGGGTCTTCAGAAATTAGTGTGATGAAAATGGAGTCATTGTTAGAAATAAAGCTAGACTAGTTTCTAAAGGCTATAATCAGCAAGAAGGAATAGAGTATGAAGAAACCTATGATCCAGTAGTTAGACTTGAATCTATTCGTATCTTACTTTCCTTTGCAGCATTCTTCAATTTTAAACTTTTTCAAATGGATGTGAAATGTGCATGTATTAATGGTTATGTTCAAGAGGATGTTTTTGTTGAACAACCTCCGGGATTTGAAGACACAAAATATCCTGATCATGTTTTTAGACTTACCAAATCTTTTTATGGTCTTAAACAATCCCCACGAGCTTGGTATGATAGACTTACAGGATTTTTTCTTCAAAATAACTATTTTACGGGAAATGAAGATCGAATACTTTTTATAAAGAACAATAAGAAAAATGTTTTGATTGTTCAAAGTTATGTTGATGACATTATATTTGGTTCAACACAGAAATCATTAACTGATTCCTTTGAGGATCTAATGAAATCTGAGTTTGAAATGAGTATGATGGGTGAGTTAACATTTTTCCTTGGTTTCCAAATTTCTCAAAAACCAGAAGGAACATATATATCACAACAAAAGTATAATAAATATTTTCTTGAAAAGTATGGATTTGACAAAACTAAAAGTATTAGTACTCCCATTGGTACCTCAATCACACTTGATCTTGATGATGCTGGGAAACCAGTACATCAAACATCTTTTAGAGGTATGATAGGAAGCCTAATATACTTGAAAGATAGTCGCCCTGACATAATGTTTTCAGTATGATTATGTGCCAGATATCAATCCAAACCTACGGAATCTAACTTAAAGGCAGTGAAAAGAATTTTTGACTACTTAAAGGGAACCATATATTTTGGATTATTTTATACTTCTGGAAATGATTTTATCTTAAAGAGTTTTTCAGATGATGAATTTGGTGGGTGTAGAATGGATAGAAAGTGTACATCCAGAACATGTCATTTCCTAGAAGATTCATTGGTTTCTTGGTCCTGAAAGAAGCAACACTCAGTATCACTCTCCACTGTTGAAGCTAAATATGTAGCAGCTAGAAGTTATTGTGCTCAAGTGTTGTGGATGCAACACACACTCACAGACTATGGCTTGAGTTTTACTAAGACTAAAATTTTGTGTAATAACACAAGTGCCATTTCCTGTAGTAAAAACCATGCACATCACACACATGAAAATCACATAGATATTAGGCATCACTTTCTTAGGGATCACACACAAAAAGGAGATATTATTCTTCAATTTATCGGAACGCAAGATCAACTTGCTGACATTTTCATAAAATCTATACCCTCCGATAGATTTGAATACAATAAATAGAAGTTAGGAATGATAATCATGAGTTAATCCTTCTTCATTAACTTCTTGTTGAAAAAATACCCTTACAGTAATAAACTCCTTTTCATAGGGGGAGTACACTTTCTTGTTAGCATAATCAAAATTTTCGTAGTCGTTTTTAAGCTTTTGTAATCAAAATTTTTGTAGTCAGTTTTTCAAATTTTTGTAACTAAATTTTAATTTCGTAATAAGTGTTTTCAGAATTTTCATATTGAAATTTTTATAATGATGTTTTCGGAACTGAAATATTCATAATAGAAATTTACGGAACTGGAACTTTCGTAATGAGAATTTTTGCACTGAAAATTTTCGTAATGAAGTTTTCGGAACTGAAATTTTCGTAATGGAAATATTTGGAACCGGAACTTTCTTAATGAGAATTTTTGTACTCGGAATTTTCGTAATGAATATTATTCATACTTATACATTTCGTACTGGAATTTTTCATACCCATTCTTTTCGTACTGAAATTTTTCATACTAATATTTTTTATACTAAGATTTTCGTACTCATACATTTCGTATTGGAGTTTTGGTACTCAATGTCTTTTCAACATTAAGTTTTTCGTAGTTAGTATTTCGTAGTAAAATTTTTATTCAAGACGAATATCACCTATAACAAATAAAATTCCTGGCCAATCCGAAAGGTATGATTTCTTTACTTATGTTTTCGTAGTCATATTTTGCTTACTGGGATTTTCCTATGAGTTTTAAAATTTCTACGATTATAGTTTTCTTAAATCTGATTTTTTTTCTTAAAACCTCAAAAGATCAGATTCAAGATTTCCTTGCGGGTATGTTTTCAACCGTCAGATCAGATCAGAGAGTTTTTCAACCGTTATATGGTTTTTGGAAGCTCAAAGATCACATCCATCGCCTATATAAAGGGGACCCCTGATGGTTGTCCCATATCGATCATCAAGCTCTCACATGTTGAAGTTATGCCTCCCTTATTAAATCCCGTTCCGAATCATCCAGAGCTTTTCATTCTGAATGTCTACTAAATCTAATTCTCAAGATATTTCAACTATGAATACAATCTCAAAATGGTTAGTTTACAGGGAGAGGTTAGTGCATCCGAGTTTCTTCATGTATGATTCTCTTATATCTAAGAATATCAGATTGAATGGCTGGGAGGATCTTTTCCTTTCAAAGCCAGCGAATCAGGATCCAGTTTATACATATTTTCTTGTTGAGTTTTTTGAGTATGTTTCCTTCATTAAGTAAGATGGAAGAGTAAAATTTGCATTCAAGTCTTATGGGAAGACTTATATACTTTGTTACACCAAGGCTGCAAGCTTGGTGGGTCTTTCTTATGAAGGTGAAGCTGAGTTTTGTCCACATAAGCATCCGAATGAGCAAGGAAGTTTCAAAAAAGTGAAGGCATTAAAATGCCTTGGACTTAAAGATGCCAAGACTGCTAGAACTTTTCTTCTCTCTCCAAATAATCTAATTCTACAGCTGTGGGTACAAGTATTTTTCGTACTGCGAACAGGTGATAAGGATAATCTCAAGAAAAGATATATATACATCTTATATTTTTTTGGTAAATCTAAGGAAGTTAAATTAGATGAGGCATGTTTTGATTACAGTTATGAATATTAAATAAGGGAATCTAAATGCTCGGATCATAATGTATTCGGCCTTGCTTTCTAAGATTATTATTAGATGTCTTGATTAATTTAAATTTTCTTGCACTTCCAAGAAAAGAAATTGTAATGTAATGATGGTCAGTGATGATACATTAAAGAGGATGAAGATGGGTTTTTTTCTGATGAATCTGGAGAATTCTACCCTTTACCAGAGGAAGAGGCTGAGGCATCTCAGAAAGATCAACAACTCTAGAACCATCTAAAAAGGAAGGGAATAAGAGAATGTTGAAAGAAGAGGTGGCTGAAGTCAAGACTCAGAAAGCTAAGGAAACTCAATCTTCACCACCCAATCAAAAGAAACAAAAACACTACCCAGATGAAGTGGCTTCTAAGTGGAGGGAAGCTAAAGACAAGAGAAATAAAGGGGACCCTCAGTTCAGTCTAGACCCTACTGAGGCTAAGGCCTTAAGAGAAAAAGATGCGGATGAGTTACAAAGGCAAGAAAAAGAAAAAAAGATGAAGAAGAAGATGTCAGAGGAATAGATTGTTCAATCTCTTTTGAAAGCAACAGAGATGGCTTCTGAGCAGATTCTGGTTCTAGAAACATTCCTTACTAAACCATTACCAGAGACCCAAGGAAAGAACTAATTCACTTAGGAAAAGATTAAAGAGAATGAAGTTATTAAAAGAGCAGATGAAGTAGATTTTGAGAGATTAGAAGAAGAAGTAGAGGAAGAAGAAGAAGTATAAGAAGGATGTGCTGATCTAGATGAACTAATTAAACATGTTGAGGATTATCAAGAAAAATATGAATCTGCCAAACTTGTCACTCCAGGAAAGGGAGTTGAGAAAGAAGGTGACAAAGATGATGATAAGGAAGAGGAAGGGAAAAAGTATGAATTGTCTATGGAAGAGACCTATGAGAATAATTTTCTTGATGAAGGAGTAGAAAAGGAGAAAATAGATGAAGACAAGATTGTTCAATTATCATAGAGTGAGGAAGAATCTCCAGATGATCAACCCATTCTGAAAAATGATAAAGGTAATCAAGTGCTCATGGATACACAAACAAAAGATGTCATAAGAAAAAATGAGGTTGGTGGTTCTTCTAGAAGGAAGTTGGTGTAGAATGAATAATAACAATCTCCAAGCATAGTGTCTGATTCTGAATCGTCAGCACAGGTCCATGATTTTGTTGTCGAGTCTTTGAAAAATTTGGTGGACACCATTCTGATTTTTCCCACCATTGACTCAAGGTTCCAAATGCTTTAACATAGTCTAAATCAGAAATTGGAATCCTTATACATGGTGATGGATAAGTGTTTGAAAATTGAAGATGACCATAGAAATTTTGTTATCGATTATGATGTTCATAGAAAATCTTGCAGTAAAATTACCCTTTGGGAAAGGAAGGTGGATGATGACTTGGTTGAGTTTGATAATTTTCAGAATGCGGTAAAAGATTCTTTTGATAACGAGGATTCAATGATAAAGAATCTTCAAGAGAAGCTAATCCTTGAGAAAAATTCTTGGAATCAACAAGTAAAGGACTTGAATTATAAGGTTAACTATCTTGCTCAAAGTTTTAAAAGGGATAGATATCTTCAGATTGATCTTGAAGAAAAGCTTGTAAGGCAAGATGAGTTAGTGAAGATTTAGGAGGAGGATATTAAGGCTGAGGTAGAGGTTCTGAAATATCAACAAGAAAGGATCACAGCTTTAGAGAAGCAAGATGAGGAGGATCCAAAAGATTTTAAGAAGCTAAAAACTCACTTGAAAAAGTTTATTACAAAGGAGAAGGAAGACAAATGAACTCAATCCGATATTTTTTTGCATTTGATTTTCCTTGTAAAAAAATTCTTTCAACTCTAATGAAATATCTGGTTTTTTGTATCTGGTGTTATTTTGTACTATTGTTTCAGATAATTTATTTTTTCCATTCCAATAATTAGTTTTGAAAATCACAATGGGGGAGAAGGAAAAAGAACTACTTCTACGGGGGAGAAGGAAAATTTCTAAACTAAGAAGAACTGTCCTTAAGTAAGGGGGAGATCTCATTACGATTTCTTCATTCTAATGAAAATTCCATTTTGGAAATTCAGAATACAAACCATAAAGTTCCAAAGCCTAATGGGGAGTTAGTTATATTCACTATCATCTATGAACAAAGGGTGATAAGCTTTAATTTCAAAGTATAAATAAATTTTTCATAATACCTTTATATTCTTTTTCGTATGGTTGATTGTGCTTTCCAAAAAGGGGGAGATTATTAATTCAATAAGGTTTTCATTATGACTTTTTCGATTCCCTCTTGTTTTGAAAATCAAAAATACCCTATACTTAAGAAAATATATATTTTACTTATATAAGGAAAATTTCTTTCTCAATGAAATTTACCCCTACCATGTTTTCATTGTTCATATCAATATTTTTATTAAGTAAAAAATCATATTCATATCAAAAACCTCAAAATCATATAATACTTAGAAATGAAGCATTCTGTTTTAGGATCTGAATTCTGGATATGAACTGTAATGAAGATCCACTCTGAATTCAAGATATGAACTGTAATGAAGTTCCACTCCGAATTCTGGATATGAACTGTAATGAAGTTCCACTCCAATTTTTGGATATGAACTGTAATGAATTTCCACTCCAAATTCTGGATATGAACTATAGTGAAGTTCCACTCCGAATTCTGGATATGAACTGTAGTGAAGTTCCACTCCGAATTCTGGAGATGAACTCTAATGAAGTTCCACTCGGAATTCTAGATACAAACTATCATGAAGTTCAATTCTGAATTATGGATACGAACTCTCATGAAGTTTGATTCCGAATTATGATTATGAACTTATCTAAGTTATGACTTCCGAGTACTCTGAATTCAGACTCCGAACTCTTATGAGTTCTGAATCCGAATTCTTATAAACTCTGACTCTGAACTTTGTATGTTCTGGCTCCAAATTCTAGTGAAATCAGACTCCGAATTTCCTTAGAAATTCAAACGTTGGAATTATACAGAATTTAGGTTCCAAATTCTTACAAAACAAAATCCAAATATCTTTTTATTATAGACTCCGAATTCCATTTTGGTTAGACTCTAAAATTTAATTTGCTTACATTCTGAACTTCAGTTTTGCAAATTCTTACACTAATTTCATTATAAAATGACGTCGTGCCTTTAGTTACACATGTTTTGTTATAAAATGATGTCATCCATTATGTTTCTAACTAACCGCTGGTTGAGTGACACACATACAGGTCCCTCTAATATTCAAGGAGAAATATGACCATTGGAGGATGGAGCTGACCGTTGGAGCTTCGCCTATAAATAGGAGCTCATTTGAAAAGAAGCTAGAACATTGACACTAATCTTGAAATAAGTTCTATTGAAGTGATTTCTAGAGAGATAGGATCTTATTAAATCTCAACGCTTCGTGCAGAAAGTTTGAACAACTTGGTCAAACTTTGCCTTGTGCAGACTTGCGTCGTGTGACTCCGAATATTGGTGATTACATTCGAGGGATTCCGGGGATTGGAAGACAGAGTTTCCGACTACCTTGAAGTTCGAGGGCTTCCTTACTATAGAAGAGAGAGGTTTTGACTACCTTGAAGTTGAGGGTTTGTCGGGATAGTATGAAAGAGACTCTGATCTTCGTATCGAGGGCTTACCCGGGTGTGGGTAAGACATACTTTCTTGAAAGTACAAATCAAGGGACCTTTATCCATGGTTGTTGTATACCCTTCTCTTAGGGTTTAAATATTTATATATTGTTACTTGTTTTTTACATGGTTTTCTGCTGCATTTTGTATTGTAAGGAAAGTATATCCTTCTTATATTTCCTTACACTTGTACTCTGATTCATTTAGATTCTATACGCTTTTAGGTAGAATATCATATTGTAAACATTGGTTAAGTTTCAATTTCCGGATCCACATTTCAGGAACCAGTATTTCGGAATTACTTTCCTAATTTATGCAACTGTATAGAACTAGAAGTTTGTAACATCATACTTTGTCCCAATCTTTCAATTAGTGTTAGAGGAGTTGTGAATTTTCTTAGATTAACTTTGTTAAACATATATCTTTCCTTGTTTAAGGAAAATTTTAAAGTATAAAATTCACCCCCCTCTTGTATATTGAGCATTACATCATTATTGAGATCCTACAATTCCATTTATCGATCTTTATTTCTACCATCCTTTCCTTCTCTAACTTCCCTTAAAATACGTAGGACTCTGAGAATTATTTTCTTATCTTATTAACAAATGATATTATTTCTTCGTATGATGATAATATGTGGGAGAGTATTTCCTTTCTAAATGTAGGCTTAGTACAATGAAAGATATTATCCTTTTTACCCTTTGGATCATGCATATTCCTTGAGGTCTCATTCCTTCCACAAGGAGTCATTTCTAAATAATGAAATTCAATAGGTTAGTTTGCAAATCGCAATGCATAATTCCGAACATGGAAAATACCTAATGTAAATTGAAAATATTATGCATATAATTTATAAACATAAAATTTATTCTTTGAGAAAGTATTTACTTCTAAATCCTACATAATGGATTGTAATGAAAATATGTATTATCCTAAGAATATCCCCTATGAGTGTCGTAACCAAGAGTGGAGCAAGGCTCATTGTCATGCACCAGTTCCTGTTCGAGTCTAGCTCAAACCAGTGTTTTTTGGTTTTACCCCTTAGGTACATCTATGCCAGAGCTGCCTCTACCTACTCATATCCAGACATGGATGTATTGCTTGGAAAAAGAAAAAAATATATATAGTACCAAAATTCTATGAAGTTATTCTATACTAATTCTCAAAGTCTATCTTAGGGTAATGTACTCTAATAAGAGTTTATCTAAATCTAGATTCCATGGTTTGTACTAAACAACCTCTGATACCAACTGTAATGCCCCAAACCCAGTGACCCAGAGTCGGTGTATTATTTTAATACATTGGCATGTTTATAAAGAATCAAGTCCCCAAGGATTGATCAGTTTAGTAGTCTTGGAAAATAGATTACATACATGAACGTCACATTACACATTAAAAAATAAAAAAAACATAAATGATCCTTTTAGAACTCCATTAATCACATAGCTTAACCCTTCTTATCAATCATAATACACTTCTTCGCATCCTGGAAAAAATAAAACATAGAAATGGGTGAGCTCAGATGCTCAGTAAGGTTAACAATATAGCGGAAGCTTTCATAAATAAGCATAATCTTTTAAGGCAATGTATAAAACTAAAACAAAAGACTTTTCAACCTCAACTTCATTATAATATGGAAAATATAAATCAAAATAATTCCATTTACTTACTCACATGGATATTTTACCAGTCGAATAATCGCATAGAATATCAATAGCCACTTTCATAATGATGGAATGCATAATACCAGACTTTCATAACCCCATAGTCAAGGCCTTTTGGCAAGACTAAAAATAATATTTTGTCAGGGCCTTAGGCCAAGACAATAGTTTTCCTCATGAGACCTACCGATTCATCGTGGAGCTAAATCAGGCTCCACCCGTAACATACTAAGTCTAATGCATACCTCATAAAAAATGGTTTAAACATAACTTAAACATCTACTAAATATAGTAATTCTGGCTTTTCCAACTACCACGTGTCCCTCCAATTATCTTCCACGTTACTTTTTAATTAGGTGTCGGTCCACGGTAACTCCACAATACGCCTTCTCACAATTTCTATTTTTGTAACACCCCAAGCTTTCACGATACACCTCTCTTTCAATAATGCAATAGCTTGCATTTTACGCAAGTTCGAGTTCTAACACACCGCGACTAATCAAAGTAGCCGTTATGAATAGTAATACCCACTTTTTAAAATTATAGAAATTTTATATTTTAAAATGTAATTTATTTTTGTATTCCTAATATTTAAATTAGCCTATGTAGTATTTTTTGTAATTTTCTGAGAACTTCCAAATTTTTATGAATAGTGAAAAATACTTAAAAACAACTTTTTTAATCAAAATAATTTATAGTGATAAATTATACTATTTAGTGGTTTATAGTATAATTAGAATATATTTTTACCATTTTATCCAATGGTGGTCATTAGAATTAACTTAACATTGAAATTGGGCATGAACAATTGTCAATCTTTTGATATAAATTGTTCCTTAAAAACACGCTATTTGTTGTGACAGCGGGAATTAATTATAAAATTAATTAATGAATCTTATATGTTTGTAATTTTGCAAAATAGACATCATTTTTGAATTCGGAATATCAATTATAGCTTAGGGTGAAATTTTGGCCTTGTTCTGAAAAACTTCAATTTTTGATTAATAGTGAAACCACTAAGTGGTAGTTAAATAACTGATTTTTCGTTTAAATGAAATATTACCACTTCTGTGATTTGATTTTCAAAAATCAGACATACATGGTTGTCATTAAGAAGTAAAATGTGGTTCAATGAGATTAAAATAATTTTTTGGTGAATAGTAACTTTTAAGTTCTTAATCGCGATTAGAGGTAATTAGTGTAGTTTAAGGTACAAATAATGTTTTAATAATATGAGATGAGAATGACACTTGTCCTACTCCTATTGGATGAGTCATGGCCGACCAAGACAACGATGGGTCAACTTGGGGACCCCATGGAACCACTTTAGTTGGAAAATGACATTAATATTTATTTATTTAATGTTAAAATTAAATTGACACAAACATGAGTTATTTTACTAAAACAGTTTTTAAGTGGGGTTACACAAGTCCAACTTTTGACTATAAATATTCATTATAAAGATAAAAATATTTCCTACATCATATTAGTTTTTTTTATAATTTTTAGACAATAAATAAATTAAATTATTTATGACATCATTATGATGCAGCGATGACCACATTATTTAACGATTTTAATAAAATGAAAAGATAATGTAAAATCCAAGGCTTAAACTTGTCCAAAGACTATTGGATGGGTATATTTCGAACCCTTATCACCTTAGACACGAATTATATAAGTGTGGGACCTTTAGAATCCGAAAATCATTGTGTAATAATGTAACATTTCAATCTTTCCAAAAGAGCCCCTCCTCTCCACTTATAAAAGGCCCCCACCTCTCCCACCTTATTCAAACATTCAAGCCATTTGGCTCGGCCAAACTCTGCCCAAATACTCTCCCAACATCCCCCTCTTACTCCTAGAAGCCTCACTTTGGGTAGAACTCTTCCCAAGGAAGCCTTTGGCTCAAATCAAAAAGAGTTACCCGATTTTGAGGTAATGTCTTCTCTAATGTTGTTTTGTTTTATTTTTCTTCTCCAACCCCCTAAACTCTTTTTATTCATTGCTTTTGTAACAACACCAGTATCCTCAATATACTAGGATGTTGTTATAATAAGGATTCGAGCTACACTTACACACACCTACATCTAATGGTTAAAGAACATACGGTTTCTGTGGATGGCGAATTTCTGCCTCACGAAACGATGATTGTTCAACACTCATATAACACCTTCAAAGGTGAAAATTAAGATGTCACTATATTTATATATGATATAAAATATGTTTATGTTTTACTTATGCTTCTGTATTTCTCATTTATGGCATACTTTATGATTTCCATTATGGGTAAAACGCGATAATTTCATTTTAGGAAGTGCGGACTACCGCCCCCTCAAATTGATTTGAATCGTTAATGCCATATGTGGGATGTATAAAGGATGGATTAAATGGTATTATACACTATATTATACTGTAATTATATTATAAATTTATATCATTATGATTTCATTCCATTAAATACGAAATAGAAATGAAAGTAGCGTCCAGGCGTACGTACGGCTTACCGTCTCCATGAACGGTGCATTTCATTTCTTACCTCTAAATGTTACGTAATATTATAAATGAATGTATATACTGTATATATATGATATATATGATATCTAAATCATTAATATAATTCTGGATATAATGGATATTTTACCACAGGAACAACTTGTAATTATAAGAAGTTTATTTTTGACTCAAGTACCAAAGATCAACAAAACGACCGTTATTAACTTAAATAATTACATAATGTTCATAACATGGTAATAAGTTATATAAAAGGAATAATGAACATGAAAAAGGTTCTTAAGTAAATATAAATTAACTCTAGTTTATTATTCAGGAGGTTAAAGAACGGTCGAGTCAGGACAGGACGCAAGGTAAGGGAGCTTCTTAACCCAATTTCTTTTCTTTGGGTTAATCTCCTACTTTCAAATTATGTCATGATATTATCATGTCCTATTTCGTATTTTTACTTTTTTTATGTGTACCTATAGTGAATAGACATAATAGATCTATTTTATTTTAAAAATTATCTTTTTAAGGACTTCGTCCCAATCCCCTTTCATTGAGGCATATTTGGTTTTATACACAACTTTCTTTTATACGGTGTATAAACCCCTTTGACTTTTACGTTTATTCAAAATGAATATTTTTATACGAAGAATTTTACTAAACGACAAAAAGGGAATGTTTTTCTTTCCGTACATATGTGGCGACAATGACTTCTCCGCTGCCGTGACCATTATTTGAGTTTCGGCTTCCTCTACAAGCCATCATTTTTTTTAACGAAAAATAAATACAAAGTTTTAACTTTCTTTTATTTTGGTATTGAAAATGGTTTTTAAAGAGTTTTTATTATATCAATGTGTTGTATTGATATATTGTTATTGAAATGTGGAAATTTTATGTTTCCTTTATGCATGTTTTATGTGATACGATTATGTTATGGTTTATGATATGTTTAAACCTATTCATATGAGGAATGCATTGGACATAATAAGTGACGGGTGGAGCCCGCTATAGCTCCTCGATGCATCGGTTGGTCTCATGAGACAACTAGACGTGGAATTGGTCGAGGCCCTTTCCCAATTTGATTTATGGTTTTGTCCGAGGCCTTAATCATTTTAGATGTCTTGGCCAAGGCCTTGACAAAATGATTCAGAATGATTGGCATTATGCATTCCATCATTGTGAAAGTGGTTATTGATATTGCATGTGATTATTCGACCAGTAGAATATCAATGTGAAGAAGTAAATGGCATTATCTCATTTTACTTTTGCCATATTATGTTGATGTTCAAGTTTAAAAGGCTTTTGTTTTAGTTATACATTGCCTTAAATTCTTATGTTTATTTATAAAAGCTTCCGCATTATTGTTATCCTTACTGAGCATCTGAGCTCACCTCTTTCAATGTTTTAATATTTTCCAGGATGCGAAGAAGTATTTTATTAATGAACTATAGGGATTGTCAGAAGATGATATAAGAGTGGACTATGGAGACTTTGTTATTATAGTTTTTTCACTTTGTGATGTAATGTAACATTTATTAATGTATCTAGTGTTTCCAAGGCTACTAAACTAATCGGTCTTTCGAGAGTTGATCTTTTGTGATCATGCCAATGTTACGAAGTAATGCACCGGCTCTGGGTAGCTGGGGTCGGGGCGTTACAGTTGGTATCATAGGAAGTTTAGTACAAACCTTGGAAGCTAGATTTAGATAAACTATGATTAGAGCACGAAGACCTAAGATGAACTTTGAGGATTAGTATAGAAGAACTTCCTAGAATTTTGGTATTGTAGAGATTTTGTGAGTTTTCCGAGAAATACATCCCTGTCTGGATACGAGCAGGTAGAGGTGGCTCTGGCACAGATGTACCTAGGGGTAAAACCCGAAAACACTGCTTTGAGCTAGACTCAAATGGGAACTGGTGCACGACAACGGGCCTTGCTGCACTCTTGGTTACGACACTCCCGGGGGATATGCTTTTGATAATTCTCATTTTCATTATAAACCACTATGAAGGGTTACGAGTATATACTTCCTCAAAGAAAACCTTTTATAATTATGTATTATATCCATAATTAGTTCAATTTATGTTAAGTGTTTTACAAGTATGGAATTATGTATTTTGATTCATGAACTAATCTAGTTTATGCCATTATTTTGAAATGGAACCTAGTGGAAGGAATGGAAACCGTATCAATGCACGCACTCCGTGTAGGGATTTCCCTCCTGCTCAAGATAATTATGGTGGAGCTAGTGATACAACTGGTGCTGATCAGCTTCTCACCGTACTGGGACAACTCACGCAGGTAATGAATAACAACCTTACTCGTATGGAGCACCCTGATCTGCAACGTGGAGGATCAATGCTAGACCGTTTCATGAGGCAACAACCACCAAACATCAATGGGAGTACAAATCCTTTAGTAGCTGAGAAATGGATAAACTCTTTAGAGAAAATATTCAATTCCTTGGGGAGTAGCGAAAGGGAGAAGGTTGTCATGGCAGTTTACCACCTCACTGGAGATGTCGATCAGTGGTGGTCGCTGATTTAAAACACAAAGGAAGATGATGACGTATCGAATATGGAATGGAGGGAGTTCAAAGAGATTTTCTTAGAAAAATACTTTCCTCGTGACCATTGAGCAGATATGGAAAGGCAATTTCTGAGTCTGAGGCAGAAGGAGGATGAGAATGTCGCAAATTATGAGGCTAACTTTACAAGGTTAGCGAGGCATGCTGCCGATTATATACGTAACCCAAGGAGTAAGATTGATCGTTTCTTTGATGGGTTAAAACCATTTCTCCGTCGATCTTTAGTATCACAATCCTTCTCATCATACGAAGATATTGTCTCGTGTGCTATCAAGACAGAAAAGGAATTCTCTAAGTCTTATGACAACAAAGTAAAGTAAGAGAAGAAGAGAACGGTGGAACAAGAGACAGATAAAGGGAAAAAGGGAAAGAAGGATTTTCCATTATGTGATAATTGTGGGAGGAATCACCCTGGTACTTGCCTAAAAGGAATGGGAGTTTCTTATAAATGTGGGGAAAAAGGTCACCAGGCACGTGATTGCAAGGGAAATAAAGAGGCTATCAATATTGAATGCTACTATTGTAGGGAAATGGGTCATTATGCAAATGAATGTCCTAAGAGTCAGGGAAACATACCTCAAAAAAGGCCAAGGTATCAAGGCTAATCTTATGCTGTGACTACAGTTGAAGCGGAATAATTAATGTATTGGTGCTTTTGGACTCATGGAATATATTCTGGTTATTAGAATAATGTGATATATAAGGATTTTACTGCAGTACTTGTTGATTTCAGTAAGGTTTTAATATGATGAAGGTAATCATATTTTTAGTATGTGACAAAAGAGAAACTTTAATTTGTTTGGGGAATCTGATGTTATAATTGATTTTGGAATTTAGAGACCTTTTAGAGAAAGTCTGGACAAAGGTATTTTGGATAACTATAAAGGTTAGAATGGATTGAGTTGAACATTAGATAGTATTGTTTAAGGTTAAAACATTTATGAAGATTATTTTTGGAATAGTATAGTACTATATTTTTAGGAAAAGGACATCCTGCAGGGTGGGGCATAAACTGTCGCGTCGGACAAAGCTGCAGGAATCGATCCCACAACCATAGTGCGACATGCCTTTATTTCCTACCACTAGCCTACACGAAGTCCCTGGTTATTACAAAATAATTTTACTAATCTAAATGGTATGTGTTAACATTTGGAACCTTATACAATTAGGATAAGTATAATATTTTTGGGTTCTATTATCTTTTTGAGTGAAAGGTGAGTTGAAGGTTGAAACACTAATTGTCAGGCATAAATATATATATACCTATCTGTTATTCAATGAATAAATTAATTCTTAAACTTTAGTAAAGGGATATTAAAACAAAAAAAATGTGTTATCCTAATACCTTATGTCTTGTTGAACTGATGATATTTTAAATCAACATAGATTAAAGGCTTTGAGGCCCTCAATTTGACAGTTGATTGTGATTGATGACGTCAATCAATCCCTACGAATATTTACGTTTTTCCTCTAATTATATGTCTCTAATTTCCACCAATGTTCTCCTAATCGAGATCATAATTGGGTGGTGACTTTTTCATTTCCCTTTCCCTCTTATTAAGGCTAAATTTTATTAATCTTATTTTCGATGTGGGTTTTTCAAAAAGGTATTTTCTATTTTCAACCTTTTATTTTCAAAGAAAAATTTCAAATTGCGAGGACGCAATTTATTGAAGGAGTGGAGAATGTAACACCCCAAGCTTTCACGATATGCCTCTCTTTCAATAATGCAATATCTTGCATTTTACGCAAGTTCGAGTTCTAACACACCGCGACTAATCAAAGTAGCCGTTATGAATAGTAATACCCACTTTTTAAAATTATAGAAATTTTATATTTTAAAATGGAATTCATTTTTGTATTCCTAATATTTAAATTATCATATGTTGAATTTTTTGTAATTTTCTAAGAACTTCCAAATTTTTATGAATAGTTATAAATACTTAAAAACAACTTTTTTAATCAAAATAATTTATAGTGATAAATTATACTATTTAGTGGTTTTAGAGTATAATTAGAATATATTTTTACCATTTTATCCAATGGTGGTCATTAGAATTAACTTAACATTGAAATTTGGCATGAACAATTGTCAATCTTTTGATATAAATTGTTCCATAAAAACACGTTATTTGTTGTGACAGAGGGAATTATTTATAAAATTAATTAATGAAACTTATATGTTTGTAATTTTGTAAAATAGAAATCATTTTTGAATTCGGAATATCAATTATAGCTTAGGGTGAAATTTTGGCCTTGTTCCGAAAAACTTCAATTTTTGATGAATAGTGAAACAACTAAGTGGTAGTTAAATAACTGATTTTTCGTTTAAATGAAATATTACCACTTCTGTGATTTTATTTTCAAAAATCCGACATACATGGTTGTCATTAAGAAGTAAAATGTGGTTCAATGAGATTAAAATAATTTTTTGGTGAATAGTAACTTTTACGTTCTTAATCGTGAATAGAGGTAATTAGTGTAGTTTATGGTACAAATAATGTTTTAATAATATGAGATGAGAATGACACTTGTCCTACTCCTACTGGATGAGTCATGGCCGACCAAGACAACCCATGGGTCAACTTGGGGACCCCATGGAACCACTTTAGTTGGAAAATGACAGTAATATATATTTATTTAATGTTAAAATTAAATTGACTCAAACATGAGTTATTTTACTAAAACAGTTTTTAAGTGGGGTTACACAAGTCCAAATTTTGACTATAAATATTAATTAGAAAGATAAAACGATTTCCTACACCATAGTATTTTTTTATAATTTTTAGACATTAAATAAATTAAATTATTTATGACATCATTATGATGCAGCGATGACCTCATTATTTAACGATTTTAATAAAATGAAAAGCTAATGTAAATTACAAGGCTTAAACTTGTACAAAGACTATTGGATGGGTATATTTAGAACCCTTAGCACCTTATCCACGAATTATATAAGTGTGGGACCTTTAGAATCCGAAAAGCATTGTGTAATAATGTAACATTTCAATCTTTCCAAAAGATCCCCTCCTCTCCACTTATAAAAGGCCCCAACCTCTCCCACCTTATTCACACCTTCAAGCCATTTGGCTCGGCCAACCTCTGCCCAAATACTCTCCCAACATACCCCTCTTACTCCTAGAAGCCTCACTTTGGGCAGAACTCTTCCCAAGGAAGCCTTTGGCTCAAATCAAAAAGAGTTACCCGATTTTGAGGTAATGTCTTCTCTAATGTTGTTTTGTTTTATTTTTCTTCTCCAACCCCCTAAACTCTTTTTATTCATTACTTTTGTAACAAAACCAGTATCCTCAATATACTAGGATGTTTTTATAAGAAGTATTAGAGCTAAAATTACACACACCTACATCTAATGGTTAAAAAACATACGGTTTCTGTGGATGGCGAATTTCTGTCTCACGAAACGATGATTGTTCAAAACTCATATAACACCTTCAAAGGTGTCCATTAAGATGTCACTATATTTATATATGATATAAAATATGTTTATGTTTTACTTATGCTTCTGTATTTCTCATTTATGGCATACTTTATGATTTCCATTATGGGTAAAACGCGATAATTTCATTTTAGGAAGTTTGGACTACCGCCCCCTCAAAGTGATTTGAATCGTTAATGCCATATGTGGGATGTATAAAGGATGGATTAAATGGTATTATACCCTATATTATACTGTAATTATATTATAAATTTATATCATTATGATTTCATTCCATTATATACGAAATAGAAATGAAAGTAGCGTTCATGCGTACGTACGGCTTACCGTCTCCATGAACGGTGCATTTCATTTCTTAACTCTAAATGTTACGTAATATTATAAATGAATGTATATACTGTATATATATGACATATATGATATCTAAATCATTAATATAATTCTGGATATAATGGATATTTCACCACATGAACAACTTGTAATTATAAGAAGTTTATTTTTGACTCAAGTACCAAAGATCGACAAAACGACTGTTATTAACTTAAATAATTACATAATGTTCATAACATGGTAATAAGTGATATAAAAGGAATAATGAACATGAAAAAGGTTCTTAAGTAAATAGAAATTAACTATAGTTTATTATTCAGGAGGTTAAAGATCGGTCGAGTCAGGACAGGACGCAAGGTAAGGGAGCTTCTTAACCCAATTTATATTCTTTGGGTTAATCTCCTACTTTCAAATTATGTCATGATATTATTATGTCCTATTTTGTATTTTTACTTTTTTTATGTGTACCTATAGTGAATAGACATAATAGATCTATTTTATTTTAAAAATGATCTTTTTAAGGACTTCGTCCCAATCCCCTTTCATTGAGGCATATTTGGTTTTATACACAACTTTCTTTTATACGGTGTATAAACCCCTTTGACTTTTACCTTTATTCAAAATGGATATTTTTATACGAAGAATTTTACTAAACGACAAAAAGGTAATGTTTTTCTTTCCGTACATATGCGGCGACAATGACTTCTCCGCTGTCGTGACCATTATTTGAGTTTCGGCTTCCTCTACAAGCCATCATTTTTTTTAACGAAAAATAAATACAAAGTTTTAACTTTATTTTATTTTGGTATTGAAAATGGTTTTTAAAGAGTTTTTATTATATCAATGTGTTGTATTGATATCTTGTGATTGAAATGTGGAAATTTTATGTTTCCTTTATGCATGTTTTATGTGACACGATTATGTTATGGTTTATGATATGTTTAAACCTATTCATATGAGGAATGCATTGGACTTAATAAGTGACGGGTGGAGCCCGCTATAGCTCCTCGATGCATCGGTAGGTCTCATGAGACAACTAGACGTGGAATTGGCCGAGGCCCTTTCCCAATTTGATTTATGGTTTTGGCCGAGGCCTTAATCATTTTAGACGTCTTGGCCGAGACCTTGAAAAAATGTTTTAGAATGTCTGGCATTATGCATTCCATCATTATGAAAGTGGTTATTGATACTGCATGTGATTATTCGACCAGTAGAATAACCATTTGAAGAAGTAAATGGCATTATCTCATTTTACTTTTTCCATATTATGTTGATGTTCAAGTTTAAAAGGCTTTTGTTTTAGTTATACATTGCCTTAAATTATTATGTTTATTTATGAAAGCTTCCTCATTATTGTTATCCTTACTGAGCATCTGAGCTCACCCCTTTCAATGTTTTAATATTTTCCAGGATGTGAAGAAGTATTTTATTAATGACCTGCAGGGATTGTCAGAAGAGGATATGAGAGTGGACTATGGAGACTTTTTTATTGTAGTTTTTCACTTTGTGATGTAATGTATCATTTATGAATATATCTAGTGTTTCCAAGGCTACTAAACTAAACGGTCTTTCGAGACTTGATCTTTTGTGATCATGCCAATGTTACGAAGTAATGCACCGGCTCTGGGTAGCTGGGGTCGGGGCGTTAAAATTTTCCTCCCTTCGCGATCCACATTACCTCCCTCATTTGTCTCCACACAGATCACCGCGTGTCTTGACCTACCAATCCCGCATAATACCTCCATCGGTGTCCTCGTGGTCACGGTCCACCACCCTTCTACGTCCGATCATAATATCCCAATTCCAACTGAAGTGTAGATGGTTTATGACTTTCCCGGTCGTAGTCATGTCTAATATGTTACTGAGCTGGGGTTCCCGCAATCATCCCCTCTTCTCTGACCGCCTTCTCCAGCATTCGACTAAAGTGTCGATTATTTATCCCTTTCCTAGTTGCGGTTCTGTCTAATATATTACTGAGATAGGGTTCCCGCAAACATCCTAAATCGGTCATCATCCACCTCCAAGAATTCTTCCAGAGGTACCTCCTCACACTTCGTATTCTTCACTGTAGTGGCTGCAATAATTTCTACCATACGCGCAGTCACACTTCCATAGTGCATTCCCACCTCGCATGTTCTTCTCAACCACAAACCAGTTCATCCCGGTGATCTTACGAGAACTTCCTTCACTTGTATGGACTGTGAATAATTTCCTTGCTTCATAATTTTCATAACATTCCATCCATACTTTTCAACCTGTTGTAAATTTTCTTATTGATGGGTGTTATTAACATGATTTAAAGTTTTCTAATTTCAATGGAAATATCCTTTCCATCTTGACATCATTCATGCTATTCTTACTCCTGACCGCATCATCTACGCACCACATGTATGGTTTAATCTTCATAATGGAGAAGCTTAATTCTTTAACCCACATATATGGTATCAATTCTGTTATCTATCTATTCATGTTCAGTTTCTGTATTTTGAATATTCTATAATGATTTCAGTAGAATAGTACTTCTGCATTGGTTTCTTGTACTATTTTACTTGCAACTTATTGTGATTTCATTTAGGTTAAGCATGTAGATATCCAACTGCATATTTAGTTGTCTGAATTGACAGTACATGATTCCCAAAATAAAAAATCCAATGAATCCTATTGTTCTAATTTGTTTTAAGCTTTTTATAACTACATTTTCATTATCCATGAGGATCTCCACATGCGTATATGGTTAACCTAATATTGGAACAGCTATATGAAACATAAATTTCTACTGCTGATTGTTAAATCCTACTTCGTCTGTTCATTTATTATGTAAAATTCTGTGATTGTTATGTCCTTTTTGAATTATAATCTCTTACTACACACCTTTACTATAAACAATAAAGATAAAACTAACCTTAAATCTCTATCGAACTCTAAATATACAAGGATGCAATAGAGGATACTAATGAAGGAACGACAGACAGTTTGTGAGATTTATATTATGTACCCATGAAGATGTTGTATTATGTTAACTGTACTATGTTCATTAGTTTCACTCATTACACTTGCAACATGATCAGTACCGACAATTACTTGAGACTACTCTATTACATCTACCAACCATTCTGCTACACATTCGAATAAATCAGTATCTGTGTCTGGCATCACATGTGCAGTCACACGAATGCCATTATCATCTCTTTGTATAAATGGTTAGTTCTGTTTTCATTAACCTGTGGCATATTTTCAATGTTTCATAGTACATTTCATAATAACCATAACCATACATACTAACTTACTTTTATAATAGATCCTCAGCACTTGTCTGCTCGGTAAAATACAAACTTGTATTACAAGGATGCAACGGAGCCGGTTTGTGAGTTGTCTGCTCCGTCAACCTCTAAAGACGCAAGGATGCAACGAATGATGCTTATGAAAAAATGAAAAACTATTTGTGAGTTCTCTATTCAATACCATTTAAAATGTTTTAATCTATTTTCTATCCAATATTCAGAATTTATACTCATTACTCTTGCAACATGATCAGTGCTGACAAATACTGTAAACTAGTTTATGTCATCTACCAACAATTCGGCTACTCAGTCGAGTCAACCAGTATCATTAATTGGCATCACACATGGAGTCACGTGAATTCCATTATCATTTATATGTATAAATGGTTAGTTTTGTTTCGATTAACCTATATCCTATTTGCGATTTTCATAGGACATTTCAAACTAACCAAAATCTTTCATACTAATTAACTTGTATTACAGAGCCTGGGCAGTTGTCTACTTGGTCGAATACAAACTTTAATTCTCTATCTAACTGTACATATGAATGTATACAACACAGAATTCAAATGATGAAATGAAATATCGATGCTCAGTTTCCTAATCTCATGACTGTATATCATTGTACTTATTAACATTCTATTTTTCTCTATAGTATTTTACGTTTCCAAAGCTTCACTGGAAACATCCACTACATGTTCTTATGTGGCATCTGATAGCCTGTCTGAATCCCCATACAATGAACTTCAACCAAACATTACGTCCACAATTAAAGTCACAAACATGCAATTATCATCTCCATGTAATGCGGGTTAGTTCTGTTTAAATATATATTTATAAAACATTGAACTACACATGACATTTCACAGTAAAAAAAATTATTCATTGTGCACACTGCCAGAACCATCTACGACTACGTCAACAATATCATCTGGTTCTAACAAATAGAAACAATGACTGAAAACATTCCCAAGATCTCATATACCTTTTTGAAAGAACCATAACTACTAAATTCCATGCACATATTGTATGTCATACAACAAATGTAGTCCCCTAATAACATTTCATTCTTCATATTGTGTAGATTTAATGAATGAAGAAAACACTCTACTTGATTCTTCACGTGATTCCTCAACGCAGTAAGAATGACTGTTGTTAGTACACATTACCATATCATTGATTTCAGTTATACTTCTTAATCTACCCAATACAAACAGATACTGCATAACTCCTTCTTCCAATAGGAACTACAATTCGTTACCCTGTATAGGTATTACGTACAATATATGTTAACACACACACATATATATACCACTATATATTCTTCATAGTAGTTATTTGTCTTCTATTACTTCTTTCAGGATCATTACAACATACATTTATTCGAGAAACAATCAGAATAAATAATTCCGAGGCTCAACAAAATAGAACTGCTGACAAAAATGGTGCAGGAAATAGTACAGGTAAGGAAATTTACATGTTTCTTTACAAATGTTTGAGAGTTATTTAATAATTTAGCCAATATGAATATACATACCACTTGCTGCTACAGGAGACTCATTAAAATAGGAAACTGCCGAGAACACAGGTTCCTGTAATTACTATACCTACATTTGTTGTTCATTCTTACTAAGTCATCATCTCTGATTTTAACTTCTGCTTTTTATTTAGATTTTCATCATTAAAATTCTGTTCAATCAGGTTATTATGATATCAGAGAGCCTTATAACATCGGTCAACATTGTCAAGATTTTCTATGGTTTGCTGAGAGAAATAAGAAATTTAGCAATAGGCAAAAACAACATTTTTCTCTATGCTGCTCAATGGGAAAGGTTTCTCGGAAATTTCTACCACAATGTCCCGAATACCTAATGATGCTGGTGTTTGATCAAACTTTTGTTGAATATCGATTTTTCCAAGACCACATACATATTTAAAATTCAATGTTTACATTCACATAAATGGGTGGAAAGGTAGATATCTCATTCAATAATGGACGAGCTCCATGTATTTTCAGATAACATGGACAAAACTACCATCGTATAGGCAGTTTATGTCCACCTGAAGGACATCCTCCGAGGTTCTCACAACTGTACGTCTACGATACAACAAATGAGTGTCAGAAAAGAATTCAAGGAATGATGTATCTGTTATACTCAATTATTTCTACTTGGTTAACAAGTTGTTCACCATTTTATATTAACATTAATAATTGCTCCATCTTTCACGAGAGCAATCAACAATATACTATTAACTATAATACTGTCCAGAGCCTATAACAAATGCTTCATGAGAAAAACACTTTGTCTATAGAATTTATAAATGCAAGGGATGTGCTTAAATATCAAGAGGATCCGACTTTGAAGCTATAACTCTATAAAAGAAGACAGACACAACCTGTTATATATAACTTTCCAAATAGTTTGGAAATTTCAATACTGCTTGTCGGTGATATTGAGGATCTCAACCATGAATGGGACATCATCATTCAAACCAAAAGTGGTGATTTACAATGAATTGATGAGCTCCACCCACTATATCTTCCATTGCAGTATCCTTTGATCTTCACAGGTGGTCAGGATGGATATTGCGACAATGTGTTGCATCGTGCTACTCAATTCACTATAAGTAATACACTCAAGAAGGTAACAATGAGAGAGTACTTCGCATTTCACTTGCAATTCCATGATAATGATTCATCGATATTACTAAATTCTAGATGATTACTCCAACAGTTTACGGTTGATGGTTATATAATGATTGAGTCTCATAGAATATCATTCATTCACTTAAATAAAAAAACTGAGGGTCAAACATTACAATGGGTTACAAGATGCATTGTTTTGAGGGGACCATAACGGGACATCCTGAGGGAAGTTTATCATATTACCTTCTTATTTTATGGGTGGACCAAGGTATATGATCCAAAATTACCAAGATGATATGTCGATATGTAATTGGGCCGGGTATCTAGATTTGTTTTTAACATTTACATGTAACCCAATGTGGCCTGAAATAACTCGATTTCATAGAAATCGTAACATCCGTCAACCAGACTGCCCGAAAATATTATCACGAGTTTTCAATATTAAATTTGATAATCTAATGAATGATTTAAGATAAGGTTGTTTTTTGGGAATTCATGGGTAGGTAACTATTTTATTACTTTACTTTTAATTCCATTCCATTTTATATTAATATTCATCTTCTACTAACTGTCAAACTATTTTCTGACAATGCAGTTGTTCGAACCATGGAGTTTCAAAAACAAGGCTTTCCCCACGTGCATATCCTTCTATTTCTCTATCATGAAAATAAAGTTCACACTCGAGCATAAGTAAACAATATTTTATGTGCTGAAATTCCAAATAATCGGGCCTACCGAAGACTACTCGGAGCTATTAAGAATTTTATGATCCATGGACCTTGAGGTGATGCATATCATACTTCAACATGTATGAGAAATGGAAAATGTTCCAAATTTTTTCCAAAGAAATTTGTTAGGCATACCACTGTTGATGATGATGGTTATGTTCTCTATTATAGAAGGGATGATGGAATAACAGTTCTAAAAAATATAATCCCTTTAGATAACTGGGTTGTCGTACCATACAATCATGTATTACTATTAAAGTATCAAGAACATCTTAATATTGAAGTCTACAATCACTTGTCCTCTATCAAATATCTGTTTAAATATATTAACAAAGTAAATGATCATGTAACAACAGTACTCTGTCAGAGCAACAACAGTGGTATCTCAGTCACAAATATGGATGAAATTAAAATGTATTATGACTATCGGTATATATCTCCTTGTGAGGTATCTAGGAGGGTATTTTCTTATGATATCCATTATAGATATCCACTAGTTCATAGGTTAGGATTCCATTTACCAGGACAACATTCTATAACATTCAGCGACACAAATAGCATTGTTGATGTTTTAAATCACTGTAATGTCAAAGATACAATGTTCACCTCTTTTTTCAAGCTAATTCAGAGTACCCAGATGATAGGGTGCTCACTTATGCATAATTCCCAACTAAGTTTGTCTACCACTCAAATGACAAGAGTTGGCATCGTCGAAGGCAGTGGTTTTCTATTGGAAGGTTGTACTATGTTCCACAAAAAACTGGAGATCTATTTTTTATGTGGATACTTCTAATAAAAATCAAAGTTCCTACATAATATGAAGATATCAAAACTATGAACTTTGTTACTCATGGAACATTTAGAGAGGCCTATTATGCTTTGGGACTACTAGCAGATGACGCCGAATTTGTTAAAGCTATAAAGTAGGTTTCAACTTGTGGAATGGGGCATTATGTACGTAAGCTATTTGCAAGCATGTTGTTTTCCAATTACATTTCGCATGGAGACATTGTTTGGCAGCAAACCTGTCACATTCTAGAAAAAGACCTTTTCTATTACCAAAGACATAGGCTACAAATCCAAGGTATTAATGCATTTGTCATTTATATTTTCAAACTAGTTCCATATAATTATTTTCTGTTCTGTCATCTTTAAGATGCTATTAATGAATATAGTTACATAAAATTTACTAAACATTCAGTGAAATTTTCTAAAACCATGTTTCTCATTTTACTAGATTTGACACTCACAGAACAACAGATACATATGTATGCTCTTCTTGAAATAGAGGATATATTACGGAGCAATGGAACATATCTTCGATTTTATCATCCCATGCCAGTTCCAGATTCCACACATCATAGTCATGCGAATCGTTTAGTTGCAGAAGAACTACATTACAATAGAGAATTAAAAAAATGAGTACAGAACTTTACAGACTATGCATACTAGTGAATATAATGAGGTGATGGATGTCATTTTTTCTTCTCTATCTACAAATTCTGTTGGATTATTATCCTTGCACGGATATGGAGTCACAGGTAAGACATTCATAAAGAAAATCCTAACATCATTTCTTCGGTCTGAGGGCTCTATTGTACCTACGGTTTCTTCATGTGGAATTTCATCCTTACTTCTTCCAGGCGGATGCACTGCACATTCTAAATTTTGTATTCCAATCTCTAAAACAAAACAGTCTATTTGTAATATTCAACAATGAAGTGATTTAGCTATACTTATACAGTCTATAAAGCGATTTATTTGGGATGAGGATTCTATGGTTCATAAATACTGCTTTGAGGTTCTAGACCGTACTCTCAAAGATATAATGACAGTAAATAATTTTAATGCAACAGATTTACCATTCGGCGGACTAACAGTTGTACTAGGTGGAGATTTCATACAAATATTACCTGTAATACCAGGTGGTAACAGAAATGATATTGTATTTGCAAGTATTAAGTCATCGTATCTTTGGCAACACTGTCAGGTATTAATTCTAACAAAGTACATGAGATTGTTTTCCCCTACATCCCCCGATGTTTCGAATGAGGTCCATCAATTTGAGAAATGGACTTTGGATATTGGCGAAGGTCGAGTTGGAGAACCTAATGACCAAGAAGCGCTCTTCCAAATTCCATCTTCATATCTCCTTAACTACATATTTAATGCAATTATTTCCATTGTGTAGTATACTTATCCTGAATTCATTGAGAAATACAGTGACATATCCTATCTGAAAGAGCGTGCCATTCTAGCTCCACCCCGTGATGATGTCCAAGAAGTAAAAGATTACATGATGTCTATCACGAACTATGAAAAGAAATACTACTTCAACTCTGATTCATTCTACAATGCATGTTTTGATATATATAGGGCCGAAAATATATACACCTCTGAGATGTTAAATGATATAAACATCTCTGGTTTGGCTTCCCACAAAATGTCATTAAAGATTTGTGTCCCCATTAAGTTACTAAGAAATGTAGATCAATCTGTTGGTTCATGTAATGGCACCCATATGGTAATTACACACTTAGGTGATCATGTAATTGGAGTAAAAGATTTGACTGGTTTTCGATCATGGTATTTGGCATTCATCCCAAGATTAACTATGACACACTATGACTTTATATGGACTTTCAAATTACAGAGAAGACAATATCCTTTGACAGTTTCTTATGAAATTACTATTAGTAAAAGTCAAGGTCAATCATTGTCTTCTGTTGGGTTATATCTATGCAAACCTGTGTTCTCTCATGATCAACTATATGTTTCGGTTTATAGGGTCACATCAGTGAGTGGATTAAAAATAGTTTTTGATGATAACAATAACACTCCATCTCATTACACACAAGATATTGTGTTCAGGGAAATATTTGATAACCTGTAATAGGTACCATTATAATTAACCTGTTATAATTTTTCTTGCTGTTTGTTTTTGTAATGTGTACTTCAAGAAGTGTGAAACTTCTTGATATCTTTCTTTTTCTAGCACTAATGGAATTTTTACAGATTGAACAGATAATGTTCAGATCAGTTACCTCGTTGAATGAAATTACCCCCGATGATGATGAGACACTCAGGATAGAGGTTCGTGTTTTAAACATCTGGTTTAATTCATCTCCAAACTACTCTAATGCAGTGGTTGCTATAGATCTAGTACATACTGATAAAGAGGTCAACATACATTACATAAATAGTTTCAATTTATTCCATTTTTTCATTTAAATCTTTATAAATATATCAGTATATATATATTTTATCTCTGTCTTGTGCGATAGATTATTTTAATCTATTGTCCTACTCTGTTACATTGTATCACAAGGTAATCTAAATTCAGTGTACAATCACTACCCGCCAGCTTATCTCTATGTACAAGGATCTCTTGCAGGAAAGAGTCTTCTATATTATACAAAACTTCCAAATATTATCATACCATGGCAGTTACTTGGGATGTAGACATGCCTGCAGACTAATGTTCACATCTACAACATTTGTTCATCCATGTAAGGCAGAAATACCTCTTTTCAGGATTGATTTTACTTCATTCGATGATATTATTCAAATGAATATTCCATAAGAACATTTAATAATTACGATACACTACCAACATCATGTTTAGTTTCTTTTTAGATAAATTTATTAAATTATTAACTATGGTATTTCATACCTCGTCCCTATTGTAATACAATAATGTCTATTTCTGTCGTATATCTTATAGAAATAATTGGACTACTACGATACACTAAAATAGTGGAATTTGTTGCCCTTCAAACATGAAGGATGCAGATTACTCTACAGGATGATAGGTCAATGTTCCTAAGAATTTACATTCTGCAACTGCACATAGTTAATATTCATTCATTTTGTAACATTATTTTCATATAGAGGTTCGCAACTAACCTGTAGTTTATGGGGTGAGAATGTAAATGAAATGACCAAGTAATTGGAAAATAACAAAGATTCATCTACAATTATTATATTACAACTTGTCAGGGTGACGCGGTTGACCAGTAAGTTTTCTATCTACATTAGATACTTTTGTGGTTTGTAATTCTTTCCTAAAATATGTTGCATGAACACTTAACTCTGTATTTATGCTTTCTTTCACTTAATAATCCTTTAAGCATCTATTATTCTCACAACTACAAAGAATTCCACAAAGATACTTTACAATCTTCGTATTCCAGAAGCAGACAATTTAAGTAGCAGGTAACATTATATGTAAAAATTTCAGTCTATTTTTACAAGTTTAATCCATGTGTATTACAATAGTAATACACATGTGTTATTCTTAATTATTTTCATGAATTTCATTCTAAAATCACCAGGTCTTGGTAGGTAATAATTACATACTTACACAGCCCATAACTAACTATTGCCAACCCCTCTACAATAGTCTTGTATTGGAATAACAAGAAAACAAAATCAGATGAAAAAAGATGTCAGGATGTAACTAAATTATCCTAATTTTCAGAATTTTAATATGCAGTATTATAAACACTTCATGTATTCCCTATTATAATGAAATTATTATTATGCACTCACTCTAATGCATCCTATATGATGCTTAATATCAGCCACAATAATAGAGATTCAAAGTACTCATAGTTGGTTTTTCAATTCATGTGACTTTTTAATGAAAAAAAGTACATGTTTTTAAGACAAAATTTGGTGCCAAAATTGCAAACTGTAGCCAAACAACACTACTCCCAGGTTTCCTATTTTTAATTTTTTTAATTACTTATTGTCAGTATGATGCTATCATGCTGATAAAGAAAATTACTTATCAACTCTATCAATGCAAACCCAATATTTAATGAAACAGATTCAGAGTGCAACTAATGGTTAATGATAGCACAAACTCTTGTTCAGTTGTTTTATTTGACAAACAAGTCATTCAGTTCTTGCATAAAACAGTTTTAAGAGTTGATAAATTCTATGATACAGGTACGAACAAATTGTTGAATGATGTCATATATTTTAAGAAATATTTTTCTTAACACTACCTATCATTTTTAATTTAGGACGATGATGAGTTTGGTTTCCCTCCACAGTTGAACATTTTCAAATCCAAAAAAGTGCCACTTTCAATTGATGTTACTAATTAAAATATTCAAAATCGTCGTCGTTTAGTTGAACAAAACAACTTTAGAGTACAGTTTGTCAGTGATAATGACAACTACATTAGCATCTTTACAGACAGCTTTGCACACAATCAGGTTTTATAGTATTGGTTTATTTATTTTCCATAGTTAACATAAAATTAAATAATTGTACCTTTCTAATTTATTATACTCTCTATGATCCTCAAAGTAGTGGTTCTTCTAAAGTTATTAGTGGCATTGAATTTATCAAGGTACAATGTGATTCATTTTAATTTCATTTTTCTTAAGTTACATACATAAGTAATGTTACGGTAATAGTTCTTCCAACCTTGCATAATAGGAGCATCAAAATGGTAGGTCTTCTCCATCAAGTTCAAACACTACCACTAGGTTTGATGCTCATACGAATAATCTGTTATCTACTCAGGTATGTAATAGTCATCTTAAGTTATTTGAGTTAGTTAATACATTCTCTGTAACAATATATGCATGATTACTGGTGAGTTTCAATGATTTCAATATACATTATGTAGAATACTTTATATCTGTTACTATCAAGCTGTTAACAATCACATCTGAGCTACATTGATTTCAACATCAAGAAGTAGCTTCAAATTCTACTAACTATTTTATCTACATAGAAGAACCTTTCACGTGAATTTGATATGGAGGATGACATGCAACATGGTCTTCAGATTATTCGAGACAGTTTAGGTACAATTACTCATTGTAATCAACAAGAAAGGCGAATGAAGGGTAATTTGAAGAAGAAAACTGAGAAAGCTGACTGAGATTTTCTTCTCTACTTTCTTGGTAATAATATATATAGGTTTAATTGGATTTCATTCACTTTATTTCAAACCATAAGTGTATTAAATACTGTTCGTCATCTTGTTGTATTTGTAATTTCTCATGGAGGACATTTCAGTATGAATTTTTTGCCCGTTGATTATATAATTTACATGCTGGATGTTTTCCATTCAAGACACTTTTCATGGTGGACGGTTTTCATGACATGCTGGATGGTAATCACGAAATACATTTTTAATCAATTTTCATAGCTCAATGATTTCTCAGTTTGCTTTAAGTTTATCATTAAGAATAGGATAATGGTGGAGACTCTTTATTCTGGACATTTTAATGCATTTTTTTTGTTTTTGTTACTAATGGTGGACACTATTATAAAATGGGTTATATGTTCTGTATTTGTTTTTCCAAGGATATTGACGGTTTCGTATATGTACGTTACGCATATAATCACATTATTCCCTTATACTCATCATATAAATATTACTTTTTTGTTCCACTGTTATCTAATTTTTTTACCAGTATTAATGAATAATACAATAGGAATAGGTAATGACTACTTCTATTGTGTCGTAAAGTCGGGAAGTTAACCTCTGTTTTTACCATCATCTTCTTGCAGGTAATTTATACATAAAAAATTCCGAAATAACTATGAAACTTCAAGAAACTGAAATTTCTGTTACATTAAATTCATATCAAGTACATTATAGTCTTGTAATTTTTTGTTCTTTTCACAACTGTTCAATGGAATTCAACAAATTTTGGACTGACTTGTGGAATCTGGTTTTATGTTTGTAGAAGGCGAAAATAAAATATCACCTCTAGCCAGACATCCTATGGGTCAATGTAAAACCTTTGGTTGCCTCCAATATCACCTTTAGTTCTTGTATGTCATATTTTTATAGGATACATGTGTGTCTTCATGAACATAAGAAGACACATATTTATTATCAATTTCTTATTGTACACCAAATTACTTATTCTTAATTTTGATATTTTTTTCTTTATTGTAGGGAAAATATTGGCTTAGGAAGGAAAATTGATATGCACCCAAAGTACTCTTAGGGATACATTTTTCTCGCATGTAACATGTTGGAATGATCAATTCTTTCTTTGTTCCATACTAGGACATGTTTGTTGAGAGGTTTCTTATAATTATTTAGTAATGTGGATGTCTGTATTAAATTTCCAAATAAATATGTTCATACATTATTATGGAATAAAAACATTGGTATGCCATACGGCATATTTACAATTTCTTTGTGTTCATGAAAATGTTTTAAGCTAATGTATGATTAGATAATTGAATGTGTTTGGTGTCCAGAATGAATTAAATTCCTATTATTTTATTTTTAGTTCCAGTTGAATACAGATGTAAGAACTAGGAAGTTTAGATAGTGAATTGGTATATTTCCATCACACAACTTTTAAAAATATGATATCCTATTATAAACAGAAAAACTATGTACAATATTCACAGTTTTATACGACTGCAACTACTGAAGGTATATTTTTATTATAGTCCCTCATATATTCCATGTGCTATAGAAACTGTTATAGCAGAAGTCATAAATTTACGAAATTAACATCTAAGAGTATGTAATTAATATAATCAAGCATGGTAAAGTACTACAGTATACCATATTGTTTTCCCAACTATTTATGGCTATGGTTAAACATTTTGAGAATTCAAAAACATTCGGGTGTGATGAAGCATGTTAATTAAAAAAGTATATAGTTAGAAATACTGTGACAATTTATTTGAACTTTCCAATGCCCTAAATCATGAAATTTGTGATGGAAAACTGAGCATCAGAGTTTAAAAAGTATTGGAGTTAACTCCTATTATACAACATTGATTTCTTTTTTACTTTTGTTGTTTTTTGGCTATATAACTATGTGTTCACCGAAATGATTTAAGATCATGTATGATTATAGCTTAGAATGTGAATGTTGTAATGACCAAATTATGTTATGTTATCTCGTATTAATGAATAATTTCTCCACAAATGGAGTTCTAATTTTAGTAGTGATATTTTGACTACCAACTCTTAAATGAGGAAATGATTCCTATTTGAACATTGGATCTTAGTCACTCTAATAGTTCTGGATATTATATTTTCCTATATTGTGTTGATGTCTCTGAAACTGTAATATTCATGTTTTGAAATGTGTGACATTTTCATCATCGTTGACTGCAGTGGAGGACCCCCCGAAACTTCTTCGTAAAGGTCTTCATCTATTTTGGTGATTCAATATCATCTTTTTAGGTATTCTAAAGTGGTTGACGGGTCACTGTTGATGTTTCTTATCATGGTTGAAAGACTCCAATCATGGAAAATAAATATGGTAGACCCTCCGTTTACCCATGATTGGTCTCTGTTCAAGTGAGCTTTAAAAACAATAACCCAACACTCTTGATATTGAGTGAATGCAGAAGTAGGTTCAATCTATCTTAAGCTATTTTTGAAATTCAATTTCATGTTTTCAGGTAGTATGAAGTGCTTACCAGCTCTCTAATAAATTTTCTTATCATTTTTGAATTACTTCATTCAGGGAAAGGAAATCTGTCTGCCCGTCCATTTATCTAGGTTTGGTCTCTATTTAGGTGAGTTTTAAAACCAACAACTAAATATTTTTGAAATTTATTTAAGAATAATATACATTCAGAAGAAGTGTAAGTGACATTGCAGTCTAATAATATAGAGCATATTTGAAATTTTATTGCTTTTGAAGCAGCTTCCATTCCCTCATTGATGAAAGTCCTATTTTAATTTTATTTTCTAGACATTTTTTTAGATGTAAACATGAAATATCCAATGTAACTGCCTTAATGATGTCATGTAGTCTTGAAGTGATGTAAACTGCAATAGATATATGGTGGGAATGATCACATGATGATTCATATGAAAGGTAACATCCCAATCCCTTCATTTTTTATTATTTTATTCGAAACATAATATATTTTTTTGTATCTGCAGAATATTCCTGGTGGATGTTTTTTAAGCTGAATACATCTTGCAAAAAAGGTTTTTTTATGAGTGTATAACTTTATGTAGCTGAAAATCATATAAAATTTATACATTAAAAATTATTCATCAATTATATACTTTTTTTCTGTTGGTATTTAATTCAATCATTTTCACATCTCTTTTTTACTGTTAAAACCATTTTCTTATCATTTATTTATTTGTCACTTATTATTTTAGTTCATGCATCTCCTTTTATTATGGGTTCAGTTTATTTTAGAAATTTTCAGGTTATGTTTTTCACTTTTTCTACTACATGCATCTTTACTTATGATCATCGAGGTGGATTACTACATGATGAATCTCATATGCGAGACCAAAATCATCTTCAGTGCTGGGGAACCTGGATATGATCTGAGAACCAGGAACCTGGATATTTTCTTGGAACCTGGATGTCTTCTAAGAACCTACATCAAACAGCTCATATGTTGGTTACTTTTTCCTTCACCATCCCCTTCACCGAAACTTGGATATGTTCTGAGACCATAATCATCTTCAGTGTTGGAGAACTAATGTTCTGCATGGCCTTGCTAGACTTATAATGTGCCACCATCTAGAGCTATGCATGCGGAGAAAGGTTGAATTTAATTCCATTTACATCACCATGAAGGCCTACATTTTTCTTGTATCAATTCTCCTCATGTTTCTATTATATGTGTTCATATTCTATAGGTTTAACTCAGGAAGTGCATAATTGTTGCACTGACAGTTGATGTGAGAAATCAAAATCATTGCCAGGTGGTGATGAAAATTATGATGAAATTACCATTAAACATACAAAATGTTAGTTTTTTTTTGTAATTTAACTCTTCCCCCCTAAATTCATTGTAAGTATCTTCTTTTTAATTTTCCTGATTTAGGTTTCAAGTGTCTAGAACTTGATAGTTGAACATTGTTGCATTTAATCCCTCCAGTTCACTGAATTTTTGAAATTGGGTGTTAAAAACATGAATCAATGAATGGGTTTTCTTTTTCCCATAGAACATCTTCATTTTAGTTAATAGTATTGATTTTTATTTCATTCCTGAAAAATGTCTGGTAGAATTTTATTTTCATCATGTTTTAGTGGGTATCCTCCTTTAATTAGCTTTTTGATATTTTAAAGCCAAAAAATCATGTCCCTTTTAATTTATTTTCATTCCTTTATTTTTTTAGTAGTTAATAAAATTTTATTTCTATTTTCTGTGTAGGAAAAAACTAGACAGCGCTCCACCCATCTCTTGAAGATCGATTCATATTATTGTTGGAAGCATAAACTAATATCCAGGTTTGATTCTCTAAATTGTTTTCAATGTTACTGATTTTTTCAACCTTCCTCATTACAGTGCATGAGATACATTTCCCCTTTAATATGCAGATTTCTCAACAGACATTTATTGTGCAGGCTTCAGGTCACTGTTATCCAAGATGTAATTTAGTGCTCTTTGTAATGGACAATTCTGAGACTATTCAGGTAAATATCTCCTTGCATGGTGCAGTCCAGTACTATTGTTGTTCCAATTTATAAAACTAATGAATGAAATATTATTGCACTTGACATTTAAAATAAGTTCTGTAATTAAATTTTATTTTCTGAATTTCTAATTGAAGATGTGTGGTTTTACCATTTATTTAAATTATTTTATTCTGAATAATGTTCACATGAATATGGAAGATGGGCGTGGTGTCTAGATGGTTAGGAGTGGGCAGTAGCAAGAAACAACCACCAGTAAGTATTATGGAAGCGTACTAAAACCTCGTATACTCCAAGAACTGGAGGTTAATGATGCTTTTGTATTTTAGTCTGATTAAGGTTCAACTTTGTCTCTGATCTGTTTCTCAACTACTTTAATGATGTATTCATATTATATGCCCTCTTATTCCATTATCAGACAACATTACTTTCTAATTATAATTTATTAAACATAAGTTTTCTTCTTAAGGTTTCTAAATATTAATCTCATGTTAGAAGAAAAACGATTAATTGAATACGCGGTGCAATAGCATGGGCGAGTACTAGTTTGTATTAAAAATAGCATATGAAATGTCAATAATTTATCCATAAACCATGAATGGTATAAAAATAACACATCCATATTCAAACATATAACAAAACCTTCAATACAATATGAAACTTTTGTATCATAATAAATCAACTTCAAATAAACTTAAAATCCATCAAATTATGTTGACATAGATGAAAATGATTTGTAAAACTCTTTGAGAGAAATATCCCTTTTCAGGAAAACATTTAAAAGTCACACAATTTAAAAAGGAATACATTTAAATACATTTTTTAATCAAAGTTTTCCATACCAATTTGAAACTTTTGAAAGTAATTAACATTTTAAAAACATTCATGTCCATATAGATAAATCCTTAAAAACCATTTTGAAAACCATTACATTAATTAGAATGATATTGAGTAATAAATATTTAAAACATTTAAAATGATGTTCTAGTAAAAAGGTCCCTTAAAATAATCTCTTTGAAAACTCATTCATGAAACATGGACATGGATAATAAATATGTCTTAGTAGATACTTACGTAAAAACAACCTCGGATAATAATGATATTGTGAAATTAACCATTACCATTCACTTTTCCTTGGTCGAGGGTAGATTAACCTACTGTATAATGATGAAATATTTTTTATTAAAATATACACGAATCATATACATTAATATGATATCATATATGATCTTTTAACATTTCTTTGTTAATAATATATTAGAATTATCGTTGTTTTGGGTGTTAACAGATTCATTTTCTTTTATATTCTATTTTATGTGAGTCATATTTTTTATGGATGGGACGTATCTTATTTATATAAATAATGATATTAGGTCTTTAAGTATTATTTTTAATCATCAAATGAAAATTATTCTTTAATGGGTACGATGGGGAATGAATCTCATCGCGTTCATGGAGACGGTAATCCGTACGTATGCACGAGCGACAATATCATTCATTTGATATTAAAATAATATATAATTGGATGGTATATCATATATACATAATCATTATCATGTTACATTTATTATTTACATCAATTAATCATCATTAGTAAAACCATCCAAATAATAATGTATTGAATAACAATTACACCACGATGTGGAGACTGTAAGCCGTACGTACGCACATTTGGTGACATATCATTCAAAGGATGGATAGAATAATGAATATGGTTGTAAAATATTTATAATACCATCAAAGTATATAGAAGGTACTGTATTTGTTATTTTAGAGTGGAAACAACAAAGAAAGAGGAAGTGGACGAAAAAGGAACTTGAAAGATGTGATGAAATATTTACCTCTTCTTCGGGTTCTTCCTTTTGATTTGACCAAAAAAACACTTTAGGTTGGATTTATGACTAATTTAAGGCCTCTATGATGAAGATAGGACCGTTGAGAGGGTATTTGGGAAGGGTTTGGCCGAGCCAAATGGCTTTGAAGGTGTGAATTAGAGAGAAGGTGGAGTGCCCTTTAATAAGAGGGTGAGGGGCACCTTAAGAAAAGCTAGAAATATTATTTTCTAATAAAATAACTTTTGGTTTCTAATGGCTCCAAAATGAATTAGTTAAAGTATAAGGTGTGGATGGGTCCAACACCACCCAACCAATTGGGTTTAGACATGTTTGGGTCACTATATTATCTTTATCTTTTAGATTTAACTCTTAGTTAAATAGTTTGACATTTACCATGTCTCTTTGTATTTTTATACTATATGGTTAATAGACATACATTATCCTTTCAAGAGAACCCCATGTGGTTCATTAATGATAAACCTATCATTATATATTTACTTTGGATGATCCTTAGATTTTTAGAAATAGAATATCAATTAATAATATAATATTAATTTTACGAACTCTTTTATGTCAATTTTGACACTATTTGGTATTTTGTTTTTTTAATTCATAACAAAATTATTACATAGAAAAATTCATCTAAAAACCCCTAAAAAGTAATATTAACCTAGAAAATTATTGGAATGCATAAAAAGTCTCAAATTATATTTATTTGGATATTTATAATATCAATTATTTTAATATTTCATTAATTAGGTAATTACTGCATCATCATTGTGTCACAACTAAATTAAATTATTTAATGTATAAAAAATATAAATAATATAACATTATTTAATAAATAGTTTTATCTTTATAATTAATATTTATAGACGAATTTATCTTATGGATAACCCTATATTAAAATGGTTTAGTTATTAAACTTTGATTTTAACTCTTTTAACTCTTCTTTAAATAAAATAATAATAACTATCCTAATCTAATCCATATAGACCAAATATGTCCATATTATATTCCTAAGGTTTTTTTGGGTCTAATTATACTTTTCAATCGATTTAGGACATTTGTTAAGGTAATAATAATATCAATTTTACCCTTAATTACCCTATTTACTTTTTACCGTGGTAAATAAAAGTAAAAAACTACTATTCACCATAAATTATTTTCATCTTATTAAACCAAATTTTACTTAATGATATCAACCGTGTCTCAAGGATTTTTGAAATTCCACTCACAAAAGTGGTAAAAATATGTTTTATGTGAATTTGCAAATTCTCCTAGGAGGTGGGTAAAAGACGGTAAAAAATTCAATAAAATTTTTATATAACTAATCTTATTGTAAAATGAATTCAATGAATTATTATGAACTTATATATGTATTATGTATCTATTTTTACATAAAATAAATTTGAATAAAATAAATAATTATTTAAATTAAAAGTCACTTCTAACCAATAACTCGGTGTTTTTCACTATTCATCAAAAATTGAAGTGTCTCCGAAAAATATAAAAAATTACGCCTAAGATAGTTTTCATATTCCGAATTCAAAAATGATGTCTATTTTACCAAATTAACAACATATAAGTTGCATTAATTATTTTAAAATTAATTCCCGTTGTTAAAACAAATAGCGTGTTTTTAAGCAACAATATCTATCAAAAGATTGACACTTGTTTATGTCCAATTTCAAATTGAAATTAATTATAATGACCAAAATTGTATTAAATTATAAAAATATAATCTAATTATAGTTAAAAACCAATAAAATGCATAATTTAACACTATAAATCATTTCAATTAAATAAGTTGTTTTTAGTTGAAATTTAGTATTTTCACTATTCACCAAAATATGAAAGTTATCAGAAAAATAAAAAAAATTATCAAAACTAAATTTTTATATACCCATTATAAAGTATCAGTTTATATTATTAAATGGAATATATAAGTGTAAAATATTGGATTTAAAAAGGGCTCTCCATCAAAAGGCGGTAAAATTGCATTTTTTTTAAAATACATTCTTTATCTAAAAAATTGAATTTGTTCTTATATTATGTCTAAGAAACACATAATATGGATATTAAATTTATATATAGTATATAAAATACAAAATGCAGTTAATACTATTCATAACCTCTTCTTAACGTCTAGTTTGGTATGTCGTGGTGTGCTTGAACTCGGTGTTGCGTGTAGTGCAAGTTATTGAATTAATTTGAAGAAAAAAGTACTATGAAATCATGGGGTGTTACATTCTTCCCTCCTTCAATAAATTGCATCCTCGAAATTTAAAATTTTTCTTCGAAAATAGAAGGTTGAAAATAGAAAATACCTTTGTGGGAAAACCCACATCGGAAATTGGGTTAATAAAATTATTTCTTAATAATAGGAAAACGGGAATGAAAAAGTCACCACCAAATTATGTTCTAGATTTTCAGAACATTGGTTGAAATTAGAGACACATAATTGGAGGAAAACGTAAATATATATCGGGAGTGACTGTGGTCATGAGTCACAAACAATTGTATAATTGAGGGCCTCAAATCCATAAATCTATGATAAATTAAAATATCATCGGTTCAACAAAACATAAGGTATTAGGATAACATATTTTTAGTTTAAATATCCCTTACCTATAGTTGAAGAATAAATTTCATCATAGAATAAGATAAGAAAAAAATACTTGACATGTAGAGTTCCATCCTTTAACTAATTTCTACCACAAAATTATCTTTCACTCTAAAAGATAATAGAACATAAAAATATATTATATTTATCCTATTCATATAGGGTTCCAAAAAAATGAATTTATAAATCAACTATCAAACCCTTTAAAAAATAAACTAAATTATACAATCGAGGGACTTCACGTTGTCCAGTGGTAGGCGATAAATCCCAATCGCACTATAGTTGTGGGTTCGATTCCCGCAGCTTTGTCTGACGCGACGGGTTGTCACACAGTCTATGTGTTTTCCTTTTTATAAAAAACCAAAAATAACCTTAACAATAGCATCCCATTTCAATGTTAATCCATTCCAACCTTTATACTTATCCAAAATACTTCTATCCAAACAAATAGTCCAAAATTTATGATTATGTTAAACACAATGAAGATCCTTTTTGCCACGTAATAACATATGAATACCTTATATTGTATTCTTTTAAAACATAGCAACACCATGAATTACCATAAAACCTTATTGATTTCATTCATGCTCTCTTATTCCTTATAGAATACTTTATATACTCCTTATATCCAAAAATGTTGTAAACTCCAACAATGATGGAATATACAAATCATTAATTAGTTGGAAGGTATTCAAGAATATCCAAAATAATTTATCCAAATCAATCACCACTTATTCCAAAACCAATACCTCAGTATCAGGACCATATTAATGATTTTTCATTCCTTCAACCATTTATTTTCCAAAAAAATAACTTTCCATTGAGTCACTTTTCATGGTTCCACACAATTTCAAGTCATTAATGAAATAGTACTACAGTACAATCCTTATATACTGTATAATTCTAATAACATTTACATCATTAATACAATAATCAAATGACCAAATACTATAATAACAATATAATAACTCTTACCCATTCCTCTTTATCTTCGGTTGTATCGTAACTTGATTATTATCCAATAGCAGCATTTGGGGTATACTCTGGTGATTTGGACATTGATTCTCAAAGTGTCCCAACTCCATGTAGATGAAGCATTGAACATTTGAAACCTTTTTCTTAGCTTTTCAATCATGTACTTGGTGTCCTTCTTCTCCACACTTATAAAAAACTCTCATTCCCTTCAAGCATTTACCAAGGTGATTCTTTCCATAGTTATCAGATATGGGAAAATCTTTCTTTCCCTTATTCCATTTATCCATCTTTCTTTCTACCATCCTTTTCTTCTCTAGCTTCCCTTCGAAGCCATAGGACTCAGAAAATTCCTTACTTATCTTATTACCACATGATACTATTTCTTCATATGATGATAATACGTGGGAGACTATTTCCTTTATAAATTTTGTCTTAGTACAATGATATATATTATCCTTTTTACTTTTGGATCATGCGTATTGCTGGAGGTCTCACTCCTTCTACTAGGTGCTATTTTTAAATAATGGAGTACACTAGGTTAGTTTATGAATCGCAATGCATAATTCCAAATATGTAAAATATATAATGTAAGTTGAAAAGATTATGAATATAATATATAATCATAAAATGTATTATTTGAGAAAGTATTTACTCCTAAATACTTCATAATGGCTTGTAATGAGAATGTGAATTATCCTAAGCATACCCCCCAAGATTGTCGTAACCAAGAGTGCAGCAAGTCCCATTTTTGTGCACCATTCCCTGTTCAAGTCTAGCTCAAAGAATTGTTTTAGGGTTTTACCCCTAGGTACATCTATGCCAGAGCCGCCTCTACCTGCTTGTATCCAGATAGGGATGTATTGCCTTTCGTGTTACACATTCCATCAAGTAAAGTCATCATTTTGTGTAATAAAGTATAACATCGGTTTTTTATGTAGTGCAATCATATCTTGATTTAGTGTATAAAAAAGTACGAATTATTTATTTAATATAAAAAAACTAATTCTAGTGTTGCGAGAAATGATAAATATCAAACTGATCAAATTAATTTGAAAACAAAATCATAAAATCTTGGTGTGTTACATTCAACCCCACTTAATATGAATTTTTCTGTTAAAATTCATATATGTTATCAAAGGTTTAACACTTAAAAGTTGATTTAATTTAAACTCTCATCATAAAAATGAATACACAAAACATCCTTAAAAAGAAATCTTGATTAGTAACGGTTACACGAAGTAACTTCTAACTATCTTCCCACATAGGAAAACATAGATGGAAAGTGAAAATTTTGAAAATATGAAAGAATTTTAACCACAAAGTTATAATGTATAGATACAGATAACTAGGTTTTTAGAATCTTAACAATCACTAACTCCTAAATCTATAATGATCTAAGGGTCCATCTAATTCATCAGAATCGAAGGTACTAGAATGAAATTTTTGGTTTCAATATTGTTTTTACTAAAGTTGGGTATTTTCAAGAAATGGTAAAGTTTCATGATTTTAAGAAAGCCTCTCCCTTTTTTACATGATCTACATCACCTATTTCTTTATAAGGAATGTGACTTTTTCATCCCTAAAGTACAAAATGATCATGAGATCCATGATATTCCATCCCATTTTTCCTTAGTTGGCATAAAAAATATTAGAACAGTTTATCCATTATGTATAACTGCTAATTTGGTGAGATAATACATTAATCTCAGAATCTTAATTTGAATTTTTTTCTTAAATTTTCCATTATTCTTTAGCCTTATAACCCTTCCAAAAGATGAAAATACAAAAAATTAGAAATAAATTCATGAAATCATATTAAAATTGATCTCATGTATTTCAAAAAGAATATATTGGTTGTAACATTCCAGACATGTGAATACCCTCATCATAAATTCTATTAAATCATGGTAGTCACCTAAATTAACATTAATCCTTTTGTAATCCAAGCATTCTTCTTTATCCCAAAGGTTACTGGATATATTCCTCGTTGGCATTGGAAAACGCGTTCATTTAATTCACTAAATGCTTCTAACTATGATCCTGGAGTGTATCTCATTCCATAAGCTTCGATTTGACTAGTCATGGAGCCCAAATGGAGTTATGGATGAGAAGTTAAGACCGTTCGAAGTTAGGCTGATGGAAATAACCATCCAGGGCTGTTTTGGGGCAAAGTATGGAGTTATGCACAAAGGAGGGATGCTTGCGGAAAAAAATGGTTTCTAGCATGAAAAAAGGGATATTGCACACAAGAATAGGGTATTGAGTGCAATAAAGTAATTTTTCACGCAACCCCATGTGCAATCCCATTCCATGCCAAATGAGATTTCAAAACACCCCTTTGCACGCGCGCTCGAGTGGTTGCACGAAAAACCAATTGCGCATGTGGAATTTTATGTGCTCCGCCTTGCACGGAAAACCTCTTGCGCATGGAATTTTATGTGCACTTCCTTACACGGAGAACCTCTTGTGGGCAGAATTTTACACACACCACATTGCATGAAAAACCAATTTTGCATGTGGAATTTTATGTGATCCACTGTGTGTGGAAAACCACTTGCGCGTGAGGAATTTTACGTGCACCGCCTTGCACAGAAAACCTCTTGCGCATGTGGAATTTTATGCGCACTTCATCCCAAGGTTTTGCATCTAAATACAAGTGCACCCCCCTTCTCCAAAGAGGGCCCGAAGGTCGGTCGCCACTCTAATGCCCATAAGTCCTAATTTTCCATGCCTGTACGTAAAACCCCCTATCTTGTGCACAAAACATCACTTTTTTTGTGGAAAGGGGGCAACCTACTGAGTTTTGTGCACAAAGCATCATTTTCTGCACGTAACAGTTCCATGGTGCCTAGTTGTTCACGCAACACTATTGCACCTATCCAATTGCATGCACACCTTCCCTATTGTGCGCAATTCCTGCCCTATTGCATGCACGACTGCCTATTGCGCGTATATCTCCCATATTTCACACACACCTCCCCTAATGCGCGCAATTCCTTCCCTATTTCCCGCAAATCCCCCTATTGCATGAAATCTGTCCCTATTGCATGCTAACCTTCCCTATTACACGCATGACTCCCCTATTGCGCACACACATCCCGTATTGTGCGTCGGCCTTCCTTTCTGCGCGCACTCCCTCCTGACACGCAGTCTATCCTACGTGTCAATCATATTACACTTAACAGTGACTTGGCCAGCGTTTGCTGGTCCATACCACAGGGGCCCATCCCCCGCGCCCCCGCACGGGGTTAGTGCTGACCTACGGTCCCAGTCCTCCGGGCTGACCCCTTTGCTACCGTCATAGACCCCCATGAAAAATGGAGAGTCGCACCATGAACATTTCGGGTGAGGACGTCGGCATTTTCCATTGCTCCCTTTTGCGCAGCCGCCTTCCACCTATGGGATACCATGATTTGGGATACTCCTCTGTACATAATGAATGACCTTGATCCAGCATATTTATCTTGGTTTTTTTCCCTTATCGTGAGTTGAGATTCTCATCATCAATCCCCCTGAGTACCTTGAGTTTAACCATTCCTCCTCTAACTCATCCTAACCACATCACCTAACTCCTATGAGAGGTTAAACCAGAAAGGGCCTCCCTTGGGTAAGACCCAACACCAGCCGTTGATAGGTTCCTTATGCCAAATAGTCCTATCTACATGACTTTAAATTGTATTAATCCTTATTTTCCAAACATAGGATGCATCTTGCTCCAAACAAGAGATGCCTTATGTGTCAAGCATAAGATTCCAATAGTCCTCTCTACATGACTTTAAATTGTTGTAATCCTTATGTTCCAAGCATTGAATGCCACTTGCTCCAAATAAGAGATTCCTTATATGCCATGAAGAAGATGGAAATAGTCATATATACATGACATTAGACTATAGTAATCCTTATGTTCCAAACATAGGATGCATCTTGCTCCAAATAAGAGATGCCTTATGTGCCAAGCATAAGATGCCAACAATCCTGTCTATATGACTATAAACTATACTATGCCCTATGTTCCAAATATAGGATGCCTCTTTCTCCAAACTAGAGATTCCTTATGCTCCAATCATGAGATGCCTAATTCCATGATTACAGTGGCATAATTTCAAGAGTTTTGGAATCCGTTCAATCATTCCATCACTCCACATCTTGCTTTTTGTGTCTTTCATTCAGATATTCATCCACTTTCATGTCTTAAGGGACCCCCTAAGGGCCTGGTCCAATGCTGCATCAGCTCACCTACCGTCCTGGGCCAATGCCCTAAAAGGCTTTGGAAGACACTTTGAGTCATGTCATGTGTTTCAAACACGGTCAATAGTCGGCACTCATTTGTGTGTCCCCATTTCAGGATAACATGATATGGTGGATGTGTTTCGAACACGGTCAACAGTTTTCCTTCATCGCCACACCACCCTCACCGTGTTCTGAATGTTGGGCATGTGATTCACACTTTTTGTTCCCCTTTGTTCAAACTGATTCCAACGCCCTGGAGTTATCTCACTTGTGCACTAGCGCATAGATGTGGACCCCAATTATATACCTCAACCCACCAGTGGGTTGGGATTCCCTCATGGACAAACATGAGGAAGACATTATGGGAAGCTTCCTTACATAAGCCCCATCCACCATTGTCGCTCCATAGCGACACCTAGGAAGCTTCCTTGCGTAATCCCCATTCACCATTGCCGCTCCATAACGGCAATTGATTAGCTTCCTTGTGTAAGCCCCATCCACTATTGCCACTCTATAGCGGCATTTGAGAATCTTCCTTGTGTAAGCCCCATTCACCATTGATACTCCATAGTGGCACTCGGGAAGCTTCCTTGCGTAAGCCGCATTCACTATTGCCACTCCATAGCGGTACTCAGGCAGCTTCCTTGCAGAAGCCCCTTTCATCATTTTTGCTCCATTGCGGCACCTGGGAAGCTTCCTTGCATAAGCCCCATCCACCATTTCCACTTCATAGTAGAAACCAGGAAGCTTCCTTATGTAATCCCCATTCACCATTGCCGCTCCATAGCAGCACTCAGGCAGCTTCCATGCGTAAGCCCCATTCGCCATTGCCGCTCTATAGCGGCACCCTGGAAGCTTCCTTGTGTAAACCCCATTCACCATTTCCACTCCATAGAGACACTTGGGAAGCTTCCTTGCGTAATTCCCATGAACCATTATCTCTCCATAGCGGCACCCGGGCAGCTTACTTATGCAAGCCACATCCACCATTCCCGCTCCATAGTGTCACCCGGTCAATTTCCTTGTGTAAGCTTCATCTCCATTGTCTCCCCATAGAAGATCCCGGTAATCATCCTTACGTAATCCCTATCCACCATTGTCGCTCCATAGAGGCACTCAGGCAGCTTCCTTGTGTATGCCCCATCCACTATTGTTGCTCCAGAGCAGCACCCGGGCAGCTTCTTTGTGTAAGCCCTATGCACCATTTTCACTCCATAGCGGCACCCATGATGCTTCCTTGCGTATTCTCCATTCACCACCCTTCATGGATGCAATTTGGCGCAGTGATCGTCAGGTCCTTGCTGCCTCTTGTTTCTCACATAGAGCATGACTCACGTGGTCTTAGAGTAGTAATAATCGACCACATCCTCCTCTACGGGTAGCTTAGAGTGTAATCCCCACACCCAACATGAACTACATGGTCTTTGATCTTTTCCAAGGTGAGGTACGTAGGAATCCCCTTTGAGGATTAAGCCCAACACCCCATTGGTTCCGACCACCTTCACATTGGTTCCCACCACCTGAACTATGTGGTCTATGATCCTTGCCAAGGCGAGGTACGTAGGAAGCCTCCCTTAGGTTCAAGCCTACCATCCATTGGTCCCGACCATCCTCATGTCGGTTCACCAACCCCTTATGAACTACGTGGTCTTTGATCCTTGCCAAGGTGAGGTACGTAGGAATCCTCCCTGAGGTTCAAGACCAACACCCCATTGGTTCTGAGCACCTTCACGTCTGTTCGCCCAAACCCTTTCAAAACTACGTGGTATTTGGTCCTTGCCAAGGCAAGGTACGTAGGAAGCCTCCCAGTGGTTCCAGCCCAACACCCCATTGGGAACGACCATCTTCACGTAGGTTCACCAAACCTATCATGAACTATGAGGCATTTGGTCCTGGACTCCTAGATAAGGTAAGTAGGAAGCCTCCCTGAAGATCATTCCCAACACCCGATCTCTTCGATACCCTTCACATCGGTTCTCCCCCAACCTGCACGACGTTAAACTGTAGAACTCAATCAACTATATGTTGCTTTTCCCCTAGTTAGCGGTATGATGTTTCACCCACATGAACTACGTGGACATTCATCCTTGACAAGGTGAGGTACGTAGGAAGCCTCCATGAGGTTCAAGCCCACCACCCATTGGTTCTGACCCCCTTCACGTCGGTTCACCAAACTCCACCATGACCTACACAGACTATGACTACCTGCCACGGGGATACATAGGAACCCTTCATGAGGTTCAAGCCTAGCACCCATGTCTCCTCCCGATCTGTCCCTTGATCCCACGTGTTCTGGGAATATCATGCCCCAACCCGGATGTTCTACCTCTTATGGGTCCCATCAAAGCGTCCATTCTCACAGGACGCCTCCTCAGGTGTCCCATTATCCCACTGAACTACACATACATTGATTCCCGGCCACGGGGATACGTAGGAAGTCTTTTCGAGGCACAAGACCAACACTACCATCACCTTCATGACGGTCCCATCTCATTACCCCTCCACGCCATTCAACTCTCCATCATCCATCCTGATTCTCACACGGGCCACCACATCTCAGTGGGATCATGTCATCTACCTACATGTTGATCCTAGCAGTACTTGGGCAGAAATTCACGCATAAGCCCCAGCATGTCTCCAGGTCGCTGTCCTTCATGTATACCCCAATTCATCACCCCTTTGAACAACAAGGGTTTTGATCCCTGTCATCTACATAGGGTACATAGTAATCCTCCATGAGTTTCAATCCCAATCAATGGAAAACCTTGGTGTTTACCCATTCTGGGGTGCACACTCTCTGATCCACCCCCAGTGGTGTCCAGATCAGCCTTCACAGTGTGACATCTACCCTTTATGGGACACACCATCTTAAGATTGCTCTTATTGAGTGTTCTAATACATTCACCTGGTAAAACGTTTAGGAGTTCCTTCCTAGGGATGTACCAATCTAATCCATCTATATGGGACGTTCTGATCACCCCCATTCCGTCTCTGTAAGACGTTAAACTCGTGGCCTACCTCGTGATAAACATGATATGCCTGAGGAAAACCTCGAAAGACACACCTTTGGAATAACCATCTCTGCTAGATGTTAGACTTTCGTAATACCCTGCGTTAAACATGGGAAGCTAAAGAAAACCTTAGATACATGCCTATGACATAAGATACCCTGTGACTAACATGGGATGCCTCATGTTCTTCACACTTGAGATTCCCTCTTATGAGGAAGAATAAAGATTCCCGAATGTCCATGTATCCAGATGTGCCCCGACATGCCTGTTGTTACCTTCTACTATGACCGGATGTTGCTACCATGATAAGACCCCATGCAATGTCCTGAGGGAAGTAGTGTAATTAACCAGAATCCACAAAGATATGGAACTAGGAATGAGATTCATGAACCAAGACCTAATCTTTAAGGGAGACCCGGACCTGGTAACGAGATCCGAGGAGGAAGCCATGGAAGGAAGAACCAACACCCATCATCCTATTTCGATGAAGGAGCTAATGTCCCTAAACAAGGAATGGATTCTACCCACCTTTGGATAGCGGGAATGTGTGGCCACAAAAATCACCGCCATCCCCCAACAAGACAAACGCGCATGCCCCAATGAAAGCATCAGAAACATTACTTAAATACAAGAAGTTATAAACTTCATCAATGATGATAGAAAACACCTTTTCAACAAATCCATAATTGGTTATTAGGTTATTGATACTATCCATTTTACCTTATCCAAAACAATCATCTCTATATCAAACCTAAACACAATTTTCTTTATATCTTGAACACATTAAGGGTTACCTTACCTTAAGAAAAATATCACCTTTCCATTAAATCACTTTTTTAGGTATTCATCACCATTAAAAATGTCCATTCCAATAATTAATGAGAAGTTATACTAAAAATATTTATATATATCATGATTCATATATCATAATATTTGAATTACAAATGGTAAATACTTCATTCATCAAAATTCATTCTTAAACGATTACATGGATTTCATCAACTTATTCCTCAATACCTACTTCCAAGAATATGAAATGTGAAACATATATTAAGGCTCCTCAACCTCAATCTAATCATTCTTGTTATTTTTATTCTAAACAATAATATAAAAACATCATATACCTTTCACGTGGTGTTTACGGTCACTTTATCATCAGATGTATAACCAATACTAATTCCACCTTCCTGATTCTCTTTATGATATTTCCTTTTGGGAAATAAATTGTCATAATACCAATTTGTTCCCCATCTAAAACATCCAATGTTCGCCATGTTACTTATATTTATCCTCATTGAATAAAACCAGAAAGCATATGGTGATAAACTTATATGATAGAATAAAACCACATAATCATAAAAAAATACTTATATCATGACTAAATCATGACACCATATTTAATATATGACACAATAAGTATATCATAGGTTTTTCATATGAAAATTAATTTTAAATCCTTCATGTTGTTTTGTGAAGAGTTTTAGAATTCTGAAAGCATATCCCCAGAGAGTGTCAAACAAGGTGTGTAGTAAGGCCTATTTTCATGTACTAGGTTACACCGAGTCATGACCGATGTACCTTGTGAGATTTGTTACCCAATGGTACATCTATAGTAAGGAAATATCAACTTGTAGTATCGAGACAAAGATGTATTTCTAAGAAACCACTCACTCTATCCTTTACCAAAATTCTTGGTCATTTTCCTATAATTTTCCTCACCCTTAAACTTATCCTTAGAGACATACCTATACATACCATAATATATATTCATATGGATTTCACTAAACCAATATCATCCTAGTTTCCGAAGGTTGACTGAACATTTACTTTGATACCAACTATAGAGAACCTATCTTTTTATACATACACATTACATCATTTTTTTTGAATAATTTAAACATTAAACAAACTAAATCTTAAAGACCATATTAGTTTAATTCTTTTGGGAACATGAAAACATAAACCCTAGTACATGAGTGATATACATTATCTCCCACTAGGTTCTCCAATTCTATCACACTTATTAGAAATATCATACATAAAATATATCGTCATAATGTTATAAAGGAAACATAAAAAGGGGTGAGTTTAAATTCTCAATAAGGTTAAACAAGGGATATATGTAAGAATAAATAGGATCATAAGGGTATGATAACGTTATCATAACATTAGATAATCATACACTGTGTATCAATGATAATATACTTAAATCATGGCCTATATATTAGTAGTTGTAGTGAATATTATAGGAGGAAATAACATGATCCATGAAGGAATAATACGTGTGACTTGTCGCATACACATAAACATAGAAAATACTATATGAATTCTACCTACCAATTCCTTCATAAAATGTTATGCATGCTATAAAAAACTATGTACGTACTTAAATATTGGGATTCCCTCTTGTGCACCCTCTTGGTTTTGGCTTGGGATTCCCTCTTGTGTACCCTCTTATTTCGAAATTAGGATTCAGTCTTGTGCACCCTCTTATTTCAGGCTTAAGATTCCCTATTGTTTAAAACTTGGGATGCCATCCCGCATACCCTCTTGTTCAAGTGTTAATATTCTATCTTCTTTCACACTTGGGATGACCACCCACATAACCTATTGAGCTCAAAAAACATTAACCATTACCCAGTTCATTGGAGGAAGATATAGGTCCCAACTGTCACGTAATAAAACCATAAATACAAGTCCTACTAGATAAAAAAACATTCATCATATCATAACCCATAAAAAGTGATGGGTTTCATAAATATCATATCATAACCGATAAAATGAAATGGGTATCATAATTAATTAATAAGATAATATATTATAGAAATTATATAGGTTTCATAGTCATTTCATCCTTGAATAACTCATTGATGGAAATAGTTCATAAGAAGTTATCATGGTATAACCCATTTATAAGAAATGAGTTTCATAAGAAAATAACATGTGTATGAGGACCGAGATTCATAAACATGAAACCCATTAAAGATAAATATGTTTTAAAAAATATAATTCCTTTAAAAAATATCCCATTTTGAGAGAATATAAATGGAATCCTTTGGATCATTTCCAAGAAAGGCATGAGTAAAATCAATGGATGTCATCTTAGATGGAAAATAATTAGAAAATATCCTTTTAAAAAAATTTCTTATGGAAAATATCCTATATTCTTAAAAAAAATCATTTCAAAAATTAATACTTTTTAAATTGTTTTTCTTTGAAAATACATTGAAAACATAGATATATGGATTGAAATCATTTTAAAAACCATTTCCCTTGAAAAATTATAAAAAAATCTTGAAAAAGTTATGATATATTTTTTCTTTGAAAATAATTTGAAAACATATAAGTATGTATTGAAATAATTATGAAAACCTTTTCCATTTAAATGTTATAAAAGAAGTCTTGAAAATCATTTAATACACCGTTTAAACATAAACCATTTTTAAAAACATTTTTCATTGAAACCCACTTTTAAAAAATGAGTTTTCATAATATTAAGAAATTAATTTAGTTAAAACCAAAAAATTATATTATTGTAAAGTAAGCTTCAATGGAATGATGTTCATTATGACATGAAAATATATACATGCATATCATTCCTTTTGCATCATAAAATGTTTAGAAAATTGTCTCGACTGAAAAAACAATAAGATTCATTTTTTATTATTTTTGTTAATGGTAAAATATGGGTGAAAATTTATTTTCATGCTAATAAGAGAGTAATAGAATATTTTTTGAAACCATTTGGAACACATGGATTTTAAGGTACCAATATTTCTGACCGAAGAGAGAGGTCAGGTTGGACTTTATTAAAAACACAATCTTGATCATATTATGTAACAAAGGGTGGGAAAATGGTACCATTACATGGATATAACATGAATAACTAGAGGTTAATAATACTCATTATATTTCTTGAGATATATATCATTATTTTTCATGAATGGGAGAATAATCGTAAATTATCTTGATAAATTGTGATATTGTAGCAATAAAATGTTACAAATTTAGTTACATTGAATCATTACAAAATGTAAATAACAATATTACATGAAGATTAAAATATCATGAAAATAATTAGATTCACTCTATAATATTTAAAAGGAATCATATATACCTCATGGAAAAATATTGGTGCATTTAAGGCATGTGTCTTAATGAATGAAAATTGAGACAAAATTACTTTTCTGATTAGTTAACTTTCGAAACATAAATCCCATGAAATAAATATCATAAAATTGATATTTAAATAACCATAAATTTATTTATATTAATCAAATAATTCATTCATGGTTATCATAAACACCACATAAAAGATATTAGTGGTCAATAAGACATGAATCTCACAAAAATAAAGAGTGATATGAAATTACCTTACTTTATATCTTGACTCTCACCAAATTCATTAAAATAAACTATATAATAAATATAAGTTTACTATATATCTTTTTTAGAACCATATAATTATATATAATACGATATATGATTTTATTATGACATTATATTACCTTCTTATCAATAATTCCATGTTAAAGTTTCACTTTAGGTAATATTTTATTTTTTCTGTGTACATGTTTTGACTCATTATTCTTGATCATCTTAATTAGATCAAGATTAAATTACATAAATAATGTAAAATATTTTATAAATATCATATATAATTAGTATTTATTTATTTATAATAATATATAAAACATATAATGATGAAATGGAATACACCGTTCATGGATACGGTAGGTCATACGAACACATGAATGGTGTTTTTGTTTTGTTGTCGTATTGAAAGAAAGTAAGTTGATAACATATATGTATATAATATCATTATATTAGAATAATTATTTCAAATATTTCATATATTTCTACTAAAACTATCATTAAAACATTCTATGTAATGCATGAATGAATCACATCGCTTTGAGAAGGTGGTAGTTCACATGTCCCAAGTGATGTTATCGTATTTACAAAAGATGGAGTATATAAAGCTATCTATAATAAAATAATTATAAAATAATGAAAAAATTATAAATATCAAATATATTATATATAAACAAAATTTCCTTCATAATTCCCACCATGGGAGGTGGTAACGGAATAACGAGTATTTGTAGTTTTTTGAGGGGATAGTTTGTCGTTTACATAAACAATATGTTTTTACCCAATAGGTGTATATCTGTGAGAGTGCAGATCAAATGATTATTATAAAAATATCTACATATACATTGTATACTTGTTTTTTATATAATCATGTTATATGAATAATTTAAATTATGTATAAGGAGATAAAACTAAAGAGTTTGAAGAAGAAGTTTAACTCTTATTTAGGTAAATTCTTTTTGGTTTCCACTAAAGGAATTAAATAGATGGATTTATTACCAGAGGAATGATTCAAGGATTAATTGAAGGATTTTTATGAGATATTTTTAAAGATATTGGTTGTGCCAATGTGTCTTTAGAGGTGTAAGAAAGTGGTAGGATATGAGGCCTTTAAGAGAGGAGGTGGAGTGGTACTCTTTTAAATTTTGGAAAAGGGAATTCCATCCATGTTTATCCCATTGAAAGGGGATCCAAAAATAGACCAATTTTTATATAAGGGGTTATTGTTGATATATGGACATTAAATTTCTATTTTAAAAGTGTATAGGTCATTTGGGCCCATAAGATTTTGGTTTATTCCATTGTTAAGCATAATTTTACCTTAATCAATGTAATTAATTTCAATTCCATTCACTAATATTTTCAGTAAAAAACATAGTTAACATTATTATGTATTATATATTATATATTATGGTGAATAAAAATATGAAATATTATTTTCAAATTAAAATAACATAATTGGAAGATATTAATTTAAATTTAATCGCACATATGGGGCGACAATGCTGGTTTCATTAGTAAAAACATCCAAAATTTTGTTATATTTTTATAAAAACCTTCACAGTGAAATTGATAAAAAATTTATATATTAGATTAATTAATAAATTATTTATATAATTTTACTTTAAAACAAAATTTAAATATATTTTCACATTATAAATAAATTAGATGAAGAAGCAGTTTTGAATTAAATTTTAGTATTTTTCACTATTCATCAAAAAATAAAACCTTACAGAAAAATACCGAAGTTTGACCCTAACATAATTTTTATGTTTATATTTAAAGTATAAATTTTATTTTTACATATATAATCTATAAAATTTACAAAAAAATTATTTAAAATAGGTTCTCCATTAAAAGTCGGTAAAACATCCTTTATAATGATATTGATTTTTATGTAAAATATTGGGTTTGTTCTTATTTTATGATTACCAAATTTATTAGATGAATGAAAAAAAATTATTAAATATTTAATATAAATATTACATTAATATCTCTCACTAATTGCAATTAATTCAATTTATTAGCATAAAACAGCTCTGTAAGCATAAAAATAATAATATTTTTCTTTTATATTCGATTGGTTTTCATATTCATTTCTGATTAATTTACATAAAATTAATTAATTATATATTTATATAACTCATAGATTTTAATTAGTTAGTTAATACTATTTGTAACCACTAATTTAATGTCTAGGTTATGTTTTATTATATGAAATAATAATATTTTTATAATATATTATTGTGTTGTAGAACATGACCATCTATGTAACGCAAGCCATCAGGGAAATAAATTGTTGAGTGTAATGAAATCTAACTTTGATGTTCCATGTAGCATAAGATTAAAATTGTGTTTTGCATAATGAATGTGTGACTTAGTGATTTAATATAAAATACTATTTCTAGTGTTGTGTGAAATTCTAAATATATAAAATATTAAATTAATTTGAAAACGTAATTCACAAAATCTCATGGTGATACATACATAATAAAAAACATACCTCTTCATATCTATATACTATAACTATCATCTAATTTAATGATACAACTTCTCCCCGATGTTTGAACTACCAATTAAGAGTTATTGAATGAACTATTATAAAATTTCATTAAAAAAGTGGAATCACTACTCTATCCTAAAATTAATGTTTTGAATAAACCTCTAATGACTATCTTTTCATGGATTCCCCATCATTTGTGGTTTCACTAAAATTCTTGTATTTATAAACATTATTTTTTCCCTCATTTACATGGTAAAACATTACTGTGGTGAAATTTATCCTTTGAAACATCATACTATTCCATATTTATTATATATTAGTAGAAAGCTCCCAATCAATCACATTAACTTCCACTAATCCTCTAATTCCTTCACTACATGAGCTTTTTGACTCATTTAATTCACTAAAACGTTACAATTACATGTTGTATAGGATAATTCTATATCAAAATTATGAATTTATTCTCCCCATCTACCCATGATTGGGTTCAAATATCATTAATTGACTATATACCTTAGACTCTTATGATTTGAATATGTAACGCCCGGAAAAATTAGTTTAAAATAATCATATGATCGGTATATTACGTAACACACAACACCAAGATTTAAGTGATCATTGATATACTAAAATAATATTATTTCAATATGTTCATTATAACCCTGCTCTTAAAATGCTGATATAAGTTGGAATAAAAACAATATAAAGAATTTGTATAATGGTATAGTATAATGAAATTTTATTTGTTAATTCATAATAAATAAGTACATAATTTTTAGTGAAAACAATTTCTACTTTAAAAATATGTTTTATTCAAAAAAAATTATTAAATTTTTTGTGTGATCTTAATAATTAACTTATATCATTTATAGTGATTTTATTTTAGGAAATGAATATAATTTTTAAAATTATTATGTAAATAATATATTATGGTGAATTTTTGGGATTTTCTGTTCTATTATTTAAAGTATATATTCATTAATAATATATAAAAATGAATATGTTTTGAAGAATTATTTTTAAAATAATGAATGTTTATTAAACCAAAATAGGAAAAAACCATTACAAAATTTTAGAGGAGAACTAGTGTTTTTAATATCACTTCCTCAAACTCAAACCACACATGATATTCTGATTGTTGTCTCAATCATCCCATTTCACATGTAAATATTCATTTATAAAAAGCATTACCTAAATTTAAGGATTTATACTATTAATGTGGAACCAAATACTATCAGAAGTTAATTTATACCATTGCAACATGCACCAATAGAGGAAGTAATTTTTAAATTTATATGTTAATATAACATTACAAAAAATTAGTTAACTAGGTTTGTCTTTAAAATAAATGTGTTCGGGTTATAGAAATATTATGTATTCCGACACAAATAATATTCAGTTTAACTATTCCTAACACATTTAACCCAGTCTAGTAAATTTAAAATATTATGTTAAAATTAAATATTAAATAAATAGTAATAATTGATTTTATAGCATTTCTTATTCCTATATTCAACTTAATTTAAAATAATACAACATGTTTAAAACACAATATATATTCTAAATGGTTTTATAATTCAATGTTTCAGCATTTATATCATATGTATTATTTTAATTAGATTAATTTTATTCAAAATGAGATACTAAAATTTGCATAGGTCATCGATTTTATGAGATATTAACTAGTTGAACCTGTAGTGATCTAGTCTATAATATATATTTAATGTTAAGTTAGAGGGTTGGGTTAATATTTACCCTATATAAATAGGTAGGCTTAGGTAGACCTATATAATTAAAATGGATCAAAAAAGGGTTTACTTTTAATGGATTTATAGGATGACCAACCTAACACGAAATCGACCCATGAAACCGAATTTTAACCTTTATAAACTAATAAAAGTTACTTTTAGAGATATTATACGATTCCAGGAAGAGAATGTTTATATAAGTTTCTAATAAATAACCCAACCAACAATAAAAAATCAATAAAAGTGAACTCAATTATTTTTTCCCCAATTTTAATATTCCCCTGATTATTCTGGCAGTATTTTCTAAAAACACATTTTTTTATCACAACTATCTAATAAAAAGTGAAAAATCCCATAAATTATGATTCTATCATAATTTCAAATTATGAACATAAATATTATTAATAATTTCATCATGATAATAATTATTATTGTTTAACCAATTAATATGAATTCTATGTCTCCGCTAGGTTAATATGTGATTTCATTTAAAATTGGTTAAGTACATATATAATTTTGTTTCAATTTCTAGATTAAAAAAATGATAAATCAACCAATATTATCACAATTAATTTCATTTCATGAATAAAAATAATAAGCCATCAAAATTATTAGTCAATTTCTCACCAACACACGTGTTTTCTATTATTTTTATTGAAATTTTTATTTTAAAACTCCACAATCATGCCACATGATCCAAAGTGGAAACATGCAAATGAGTAGTGGAATTTATTAAAGAGGAGGGTACCTATGGTAATGGAAACATAATATTAGTTGATGTATATATATGGTCTTGGAGGGATTATCATAGTTGATGATGATTTGCTAAGTGATGATGACATGGGATGTGTCATTGTTGATGGGGCCATTGATTCAAATTATCCACTCCATGAAGAGTTGATAGAAGAAATCACAAGATCTCTCACCAAAAGAGGAGTAGTCAATGACCATTGGTATGAGGTTGAATGGGATAAAGGTCCTCTACATTAGGGGGGGTTTGGATATTAATGAGTAGAGTATATGGAAAACACATTTAATTTTAGTAGATGGAGATTTCTAATTCACATTATATTATTTCTCACCTTATGATGAGATCCCACCCCCCCCCCCCACCCCCACTAAAAGAGTAGTATATCTGGTTACAGATGCATCCTATTTAGGTTGTAATGTTTGATAAATACTCAAAATAAGTACTCGTTAGATTGTATCCCTTTAAGAATATTTTTAAATAAAAGATTAATAATTTAAGGACCCAAATTTAAGTGATATTTGTTTCCTTAAAAAATGTGTTTCATATTATATTATATATTATTATACCCATAAAGTTCATAGAGAAACTAATGAAACATTATTTCATTATTGTATATTTTTACATTAGTTAGTGACTAAACCCATTAAAATATCAAATATTATAAATGGAAAAATTATTAAAAGTAAAATGTAAAATTGAAAAACATAGGTCATTGCAATCATCTGGAATTATCTCCCCCATGAACAACACTAAAGAAGAGAAAATTAATATTAGTAAACCAATTGAAATATTAAAAAGGAAAATATAGAACCAATGGAATAATTTTAATTAATTTTGAATGAATTTATTAATTAGTATTTATAGGATTTTATATGACCATTAAAATATTAAGATGGCCATTTGAATAGTAATGTGACCATTGGAAAAGTAACATGATCGTTGGAAATAGTAATCTAAGCATTGGAATTTTAATTTGAAATCTAGATAATTAAATTTAGTATAAATAATATTTATCATGATTAATTTATGAATATATAAATATTATAAGTCAATAACATAAATATCAAGATAAAACACAAAGAAATTATAAAATCTTACTTAATTAACTATATTTTAATGTAATCCACAAAAATCATAATTTTTAGGTTAATAAATAAGTTTTCCTTCACTATAATATTTTTGATAAATATGGATTCATTTTTAGAATCATCATTGAAAAATTTCTCGAGGTTTAATTTTTTATAATTTTCTGAGAAACTTCTATTTTTTATGAATATTAAAAATACTATTTTCAAAAACTACAAGATTTGTGACATAATGATAATAAAATCCTAACATAATAAATAAAAACATATAATTTCAGACCAAATTAAATTTAATAAAATAAATAGTCCATTTAAAAAATAAAATTAATTTCAAAAAATAAAAATTGTTTTCTAAAGTCTATAATCAAAGGAATTACATTAAATTAATAATTTTACTTTCTTCCTCTTTCCTTTTTAATAAACTAGTGAATCTAGTTAATAAAGGGGTCTAAGTTTCTAAATACATTTTATTTATTAATATATTATCCATATTATTGAAATTTTACCATTTAAATTTTTACCTTGGATATAATAATTTATACAATATTTTATCATAGAAATACCCTTATCCTAAATTATAATTTACCCCTTACCCCTCCCATGTAAAACCCACTTAAATTATGATTTCCGAAGAACAATATTTACCCAAATTTTCAATTTTAAACCCATTAGAATAATAAGGTACATTATTGAGTAATAAAACTCTAATATTTGAAGATGATAAGTATCATAGAAAAGAAAAACCTTTAAGGGGTAATGTCCTTTATCATTTTATTTTGTTTTCCCTTTACCAATTTCATATACACCATTTATTTTCTAATATAAACCTTATAAAATCAACTAAACATTTTTTTACATGAACCCTAAAGTTTCATACTATATAAATGTTATTTTTCATATAATCACTTATTGAATATCTTTCACCTTCTCTTGGTATAATGTACCATTAACAATCAGTTAATGACTAACCAGGACGTTGCCAACTCCATTATTATCACCACCCTTATGTATATTTATAACCAAATATGTATTATATATATATATTAATCATATGTAATTAAATATACTTATATATAATTTTCCTTGAACAAAAATTGATAAATCAAAAGAAAATGGGATATTTTAAGGGAAATATGATATCAAAATATTTCACCTATAACAATGAGAATTTTAAAAAAATTCAAATGATTATAATTTAAAAATTTTGAAAGGATGAACAAAAATTAATTTGAGTAAAATGATTCAAAAAACCTAAATTTATTTTTTTAGTATTTGGAAAATTTATGAAATAAAGATTTATTTAAGCTACGTGGATTCTTGAAACCAACTCATTCATTTAGGTTATATCCTACATCACATTTTTTTAGAATCAATATTTCAATACTATTATTAAAACATCCAATCAACATTCTTTACCTTCACTTTATAGGGATATACATGTTTATAACTTGTAAAAATGTGTTTTATTCCAAAGTATAATTATTTTTTAAAGATGATTTATTTTCCTAAACATTTCATTGAATCCTCTTGAGTTGTTTCTTCTCCAATCAAGAATGATGATATATTATTTGAAAATATGTTTCCCTTTATTCATTTGGAAAAAAAGATTTTATTCATTATTGTATTCTTTTCAAAACCTTTATGAAATAAATTCCATTGCAGGGGTTTATTTAATGACTATAATTGATATATGTATGCATTCCATGTGGGAATTATGATTATGGGAATTTATGTTGTAATGGGTGGGTCCAAAATTATATACACCACCAATTAATTGGGTAATGTGATATATCTCATGATAATGTGTTTATTATGTGTGAAAATCATGAATTTTTTTTTCACAATTATGATGTTTTGATTTATTCACATAAGTAATGTGTGAGCATGTTTCTAGATTTGATTAAAATTATGTGTGGTATTTGACCACTATATTAGGATGTTTCATTATATTGCATATTCCATATTACAGACCTTTATCAAATGTTACCCTTGTGATTATTTTTTTGATCTTATAAAATTGATATGGTTATTTTGATTATTCTCACCCATGTACTATTGATTGAAGTCCTTTTTACACCCATGATATTCATCCCCTTAGAGGGTTTTTCAATCTTCCCGTTTTTGATGTATATCCTAAATTGATTACATGTACTAGGGAGAATGTGATATCATTAATAGGATGATGTAGAATAATTTAAATAATCCTTATTTGTTATTATTTACAAGTGATGTATGGGAATAAATTTTCTGAGATACTATACCATTCGATCCTGGAATGTATTAAAATTATGTGATGTATCTTAAAAATGATGTAATGGTATTGTAAATTTGTTTGGATAGTATCGTTGGTATTAGGGAATGGTTGGGATAACTTAAAAATTATGATTTGAAAATTATATTGAATACCACATGGATAATTCTAAAAATGAAAAAATATCCTATGTTTTGGTTAAGTATAAGAGTGCATGGTTTTGGAGAAATGAAATCACATTATAGATATTGTAAGTGGATATGGATTTGGAATATTTGTACCTTGGTTTAATACCTCAGATATGAGTGGAGTGGGTATTAATTCAATCATCAAATGGTGAACAATAAAGGGGCCTTTTTCACAAACAGTTTGACACTACCCGGGGATGTGCTTCAGTTAAAACATACTCCATATAAACCATTATAATGGATAAATAGCTAATGTAATTATTGATGTTAACGTTATAAAAGGATTAAAGTACATTATCCTATAATCATAATTTGATAAGAGGCTATTGTAGACATATATATCCCATAATAGATTTATTTGAACTAATTTTCACATAAGAATAATTATTTATTCATGTGTTATTGAGTTAAGTGTTTTTAAAACCTTTCTCTTATTGAAAACAGCGGGAAATGAGAAATAAGACCAACAACCCATGTGAAGTAAAATTCAATTATTTTCTGAATTTAATCCCTAATTCTATGGTATTTTGAGTTCAAAACATAATGGAAATCTATTACTAGTTGACTTATTCTATGAACAATAACATGAATAATGGTGAATGTCCTACATAAACTAATAATGAGAAACTAGAAATTTATTCCTTTATATATAATTGAACACCAATGTTTAGTAGATCCTTTGATAAACTTATCAAAAAAATAGGGAGTTATCCCAATGGAAAATATATTTCTTATAATACATTATTCTTAGAAAGATAATGTTACCTTAGTGGTCTATTGATTATATGGAGAGGATGATAAAGGTTGGAAATTGAGAATAATGCCATGGAAAAGGATGAAATGGAATAAATTGAGTAGTAAAACATTAATAAGTTATTTCTTAACAACTATTTCATTCAATAAATTAAATCCAAGATGGGGAAGGAGTTACTAGATATTATGGAAAAAGAGGGTGAATTTTTCATGGATGAAGAGGAAACTTTCATAAGTATTTGAAGATATGACTTGAATTTTGTTTTCTAATACATTAATAGAATTGATAGGTTCTTTAGTTCATTAAGACCAACCATTCTAAAATATATATCCACCTGATACTTCAGATGAAACGAAGAAGTAGTTTAATTTTCCCTCAAATTGTAGATGGCATTTAGAGAGTAGATGATTGGACATGGAAAGAAGAATTGATGAATAAAATTTCATGATGACGAATCAAATAAAAAATGTGGAAAAATATTCATCCACCCACATGTTAAAATTTGGTGAAAATAATCATTGGAATTTTCTCAAAGTTATAGGGTAATAATTTTTGTTTAGGAAACTTCACCCCTAAACTCATGAATATAAAATTGACATGAAGAAGTTATCCACATCATTAAGTAAAGGAAGGATACACCCATGGTTCAATTATTCAACTATAATTAGTAAGGTAATTGTGAAATAATTTGAACTAAACCAAGTTTATTTGAGGGTAATCAATGCATGAAATCATGAAATCCAAAAGGAGAAATGGAAATAGTATTCAATCACTACCACTGATGTGTAACATGAAAATAAATACATACAATGTAATCTTACTATTCACTCAATAATGGATATGGTTTTATTTGATCATGGTTCTAATAATTCTTTTATATCCTACTTCATTTATATAATTGTAAAATCAAATCCCGGATACATTTATTTAATGATATCTGTAATAATATTATGTGGTGTGACAACTGAAATCTTGGTTTTTGAATCTTCATCTGTTTGAATTTGTGGGAAAATTCTTCTTTTTAATCTTGTAATCCCTACCTTTGTGGAATTTTATACTACATTGGTCATGGAATGGATCATGATATATAGATATCACATGAACTATCTTGAAAAGGATGTCTATTACTATATCTCAAATTATCCCATGCTCTGATAAAAATTTAAATATGACCACAAATATCCTTTTGAAAATTACCTAATCGTGTTGGTGTTGATACCCAGTAAAGAAGAATATCTCGACCAAATGGTAGAGTTAAACAAAAATAGCTTCCCTATGGAAATTCTCATTTTTTTGGAATGCACTAATGAATTTACTAATGAGTTTCTGGTAAATCCCCAAGATTGTGACATATAGTTCTGAATATAACTTATAATTGGAGACATTATTATCTTGAATTTCCCTATGGTATGTCCCTGATCAAACTGGAGGAGTAAAAGAAGTTTCAAGGAAGGAATTTTTAGAAAGAGTGCACACCCCCTAGTGCATCTCCTTGGGGTGAGCCATTTCACTTCGTTAATAAAAAGGATGGATCAATGCTACTATATATTGATTACTAGGAATATAAAAAGATCACCAAAAAGAACTAGTTTCCCCTATAAAGAATTTGTGACTTTTTTCATTCAACTATTAGGATCTTAGTAATTCTAAAAGGTGTATCTTAATTTTATATATCAACAATTTAAGGTAATTAATAAGATATTTCAATGATAAATTTCCAAACAAGGTATAGACCCAACGATTTCACAGTAATTCCATTTTGAATTACTAATGAACCTTATTATTGGATTTGATTAATAGATTCTCTAAAGACTATAATGATAAATTTTTGTTAGTATTTATTATCAATATTCTCATTAATTGAAGTGAAAAGATTAATATAAAGAGCATATAATAATTGTTCTAGTGACATTATGAAAAGTGAAAAAATTTACTAAGTTTAGCAAGTGTGACTTTTGGATGCATCAAGTCATATTATTTGGTCATGTGATTATAAGTGGGGAAAATTATATCGAAAATTTAAATAAAAAGTAAATTGAGGAGTGTCTTAGACCCACTATTGTCACAATAATCTTTAGTTTTCATTTTTTTAGCTGGGTAATACTGACATTTTTTTGATAAATTTATCAATATTTTATAGACCTATAATATTGTTAACATGGAAAGGGGTAAAGTTTATCGAGATAGAAAAATCTGAGGAAATATTTTAGGAGCACAAGAACAGGATAATCAATAAAAATTTACTCCCAATATGATAATGTCGAGAAGGTTCTATGATATACAATGATGTTTTAAAAAGTCTTTAGTTGTGTACCCATGTAGAATTATAACGTGATAAACTAAGATGAACGATGATTAAATATCCATGAGATGAACTACCTAGAACGTGATCTAGATTTAGAAGCTATGATCTTTACATCAAATATTTGGTGGCGCTAACTAAACAGTGAGAAGTGTTACATATATAAATACCACAAGAGTATAATGTATACATTCACAAATAAAAATAGGAACACACATATATTAAAATACTAAAAGTCAATACAGTAGGATAATTACTCTATTAATTACCATAAAATAATGGATAACATGGTTTTTGATGATCTTATTAAGAAAGAACATGCTACTCTATCAATGGTGCTAATTGAGAAAGGCCGTATCTTCATTTACGTGAAAATGATTGATCTATAAAACATAATGGAATGGAATAAATGCATCCTTTCCCAAATTATTTCCCCACAATCTATCTAAGATAAAATCAAGTAAGCAGAAAGGTATGATCTATATCTTCAAAAGAATATGGAAGCAGTAATGTATGGTATGCTTCATAAATTTCACATCAATGAAGATTGTATCATTGAGTTTGGGAAAAAAGATTTTTTCTGCCTATATCACCGAAAATAAAGAAGGAGCTATTGTATAATGTTTTTAATTAACATTTATCTTTCTATCTTGTAAGTAACAAAAAGTACTGTGATCATTAGGAGCACTTCTGGTGGGATTCCGTGAAGAAGAAGATGGCAGAGTACACCTCAAAATACTTAGTATGTTAGTGAGATAAAGAAGTGTGTTATAAGTCCTTGGGGATAGTGCTACCACTTATAATGCCCATATGGAAATTGGAGAACATAACTATGGTATTTTTAAATAGTCTTTTGAAGACACCAAAATTATGTAATGTGATATGGGATGTGGTGGATCAACTCGATGAGAATTCCCACTTTATCTCAATTTTGGAAGATTTCACACATTAAAAAATTACCATGTTATATGTAATGGATGTGATGAGGGTGCCTGGGGAACCAATTTGGATTATCAGTAATTGAGATACATGTTTCACTTATAAATTATAGAGAAGTATTCAATATTATTTGAATACTAATTTGAATTTTATTATTCCATATCATCCCCAAATTGATATTCAATTAGAAAGAAAAATTTAGAAAATAAAAAACATGATAAAAGATTTATCAATGGAATTTAAAGGTGGAAGGAATCAACATCTCCCATTATTTTAGTCTTAATATAAAACATCTTCTACTTGAGTCATCAAATGTATTAATACGAAGCTCTGTATGGGAAGTGATGTAGAATTTTAACATGTATGGATGATGTTAGTACAAAACGACACATAGTCCCAATCTTGTGGAAGAGATGACAAAAATGGTTCATGTCAACAAAAAACATATAAAATATACTCAGATTTAAAATAGGATTTATTATGAAAAACATTCAATGCACTAGAGTTTTATGTGGGAGAAAATTATTTCCTTCAAATATCACAACGGAATAGAGTCATTAAATTAGGAATGAAGGTGAAGCTTAGACCTAGGTATATTGTATCCTTAGATATCTTCGATCACATAGAAGAAGTGTCCTATTATCTAGTACTAATTCCAAGCATGGATCATTTTCATGTTGTATTATTGTATATCTCTCAAAAAAGTATATAGCTAATCACTCACATGTACTGAAGCTGAAGGTGGGGCAAATGGAGAATGCCCTCTCTTATTTGGAGAAGCCAGTGAAGATCGTGGAACATACATACATATTCCTATATAAAATGATATCTATAATTATCAATGTATAATGGCAAAACCATAAATATGAAGAAGTGGTGTGGGAACTAGAGGAAATTATGAAATATAAGTACTCTTATTTATTCTTAATAGATATTATGAGTAGAAAGTTTAGGGATCAAATTTCTAAACAGGGAAGATTTTAATGACCAAAAGCTTTTATATGTTACTTTTTTCTTGATTAAATGTATGTTAAATTACAATATTTAGTAATATAAACATTAAAAATATAGAGAAACTGACAAGACTCTATTTTTAATGGATATTTTAATATTATTCATTTGATAAAAAAATGAAAATCCAAATATTACAAAAGGAAAAATATTAAAAAGAAAAAATAGAATGGGAAAATGTATGTAATTGAAATATGATATAATTATCATCATCAGGAGTAATACTATAGTAAATAAATATAATGTTAATAAACTAATAAACATCCTGGGGAAGAAAAAATTATAGCCTTGGGAGGAATTTAGTGAATATTTAATGAAGGAATGAAGTGGTACTTATAAGAAGTAATACGACTATAGGAATATTATTTGAATGATTAAATTTTATCATAATCATTAAAAATAATAAACTAAACGTTGAAATAGTAATATGACCTCAAAAGAATAAAATTTAATATAAATAGTATTTACCGTGAGTTATTTACGAAAATATAAATATCACAATGTTATAAAATAAATATCAAGATTAAAAACACATAGAAATTATAATCATGTTTTAATCAACTATATTTTAATATATTCTAAAAAATAATAATTTTTATGTTAATAATTAAAATTAACTACGTTAGAAACATATTTTGATAAAAATAAATTAATATTTATAATCAAAACAGACACATTTTCCACGGGTAAATTTTTGATAATTTATCATGAAACTTCAATTTTTACAAGAATAGTAAAAATAATTTTTTTCAAATTCCACACGTTATATGGAATAATTATAAAAGAATTATTACTTAACAAATAATAAATAGGTTATTTCAGCCAAAATCATTTTTAATAAAATAAATTTACCATTTAAAGACAATAAATTAAATTTCGAAGCCAATTTTTTTCCAAAGACTAAAAACAAAATTATTCCATTAAAATAACCATTTTTATTTCTTTCTAACTTTAATTGTTAAAAAACTAGTTAATTTGGTTTATAAAGGGGTTAAAAGTCCTAAACCCATTTTATTTTGCTGATATATGATTCATAATGTTAAAAATATCACTATTTAAAGGATTACTATGGATATAATAATTTATTTAATATTGTATCAAAAACAACATCCCTCGCCTCAAGTATAAATAACCTCTCACCCCTCCCTTAGAAAACAAATTAGTTTCCACATACCAAATCCAAATAACTACCCAAATTCCCACTCACAATCCCCTTATAATCCTTAGTTGTATTCTAGATAAATCAAAAATGATTATTTTGATATGGAAAGCGATGTTAATAATGAACAACTTCAAGAAATAGGTAATATGATTTCATCCTTTTATTTAATTTTACCTTTTCATATTTAATACATTCAATTTCTTTATCTAATCAAAAAATTCTTAAAATAATTAAAACTTATGTTAGCATGGTCTTTATAATGTTAATATACTATAAGAATTTTATTTTTAATATAATCACATATAGTATTTCTCAGACCTTCTCACTGGATAATGTCATGCTAACGGTAAGTTAACCACCAACAAGGTCATTGAAAAAAAAATTTATCGTGAACCTTATGGATAGTTATAAGAGATTATTAATGATAAAAAAATGTATCAATATATTTATTTTATGCTTCTGAAATTATTTCTACGTATGTATAAATTTCCTTGAACGAAAATGGCGAAATAAAAAAACAAGATTTTTATAGAAATATTATATGAAAACCTTTCACCATAAACAATGAAAATTAATATATAAATTAAAAGTATTATAATGGATAAATTATAAAAAAAAAGTAAATTTACTTCCACTTCTATGTTTTAGTAAACCTATGTTTATCATTTAGCATATAGAAAAATGATGAAATAATGTGGGATTTAAAGTATGGGGATTCTTAAACTAAGCTCTTTCTTTTGGGTTATATTTTACTTAAATTTTTTTAGTATATATATTTATATAACATCCTTAAAAATTAATTTTATTATACATTCATTTATATTTTTAGGGATATACATATTTCTACCTTGTAAAACTTATTTATATGAAAAAAATAATGTTTTATTCAAAGCAGATTAATTTACCAAAATATTATATTAACTCATCTTGATTTGTTTATTCTACACTCAATAATGATATTTTTATGCCAATATATTTTATCAATTAATTATTTGGAAACCAAAAAAATTATTCATGAATTTATGATTTATGAAACCATTATGAAACTCATTCTTTTTGATCATTTTATTTCAAGACTTTGATTGATATATGCACCCAGTCCAAGTGGCATTCAGGATTATGAGAATTTATGATGTGAAGGGAGGGTCGAAAATTATATATATCTATAATTAATTAGGTAATCTATTATCTACCTTGAGATTTTATGTATTATTCATGAAAATGATGCTATATTTTTTCATAATTTCATTGTTATGATTCATGAATATATGTTATGTGTGAACATTGTGATTCCCTTATTTATAACTACAAATGGTATTTGACCATTATGTTATGATGTATCATTATTATGAAATTATAGATTCCATTTCATTGTCAAATTTTTCCATAATGATTATAATGATGATCCTATGTTTATGATATGAAGATGTTGATTGTGTTCACCGATTAACTACTGAATCATGTCACTTTTTCATCCCATGATATTCCTCCCCTTATCAGGATTTTATCTCACCCTCTTCAGTGATTTATATTATTAGTTTCTTACATGTTATAGGTAAGATGTGGGATATTTAAGAGGTTAAAGAATAATATTTTAAATAATTTTTACGTTTTACTATGTACAAGTGATTTATGAGCCAAATATTCCCAAGATAAAAAACTTTTGATGATTGAATGTATTTCTATAATATTATTTATCTTAAAAATTATGAAATAGTCATGTAATAAAAGATTGGTCTGTTATAAATAGTTTTTTTTTGTTTTTACTCAACAGAAAATTACTGTGACTCTTGTTGATGGTTTTTAGGGGAATCCCAAATTATAGTAGGTATTATAATTTTTGGAAATGGTTGGAATTAATTTTCCCATCCAGTAGAAGATCAATTTTATAGGAATGGAAACACCCATTAAAAAAATGAATCATATCCCATGTAAGTGGGTTGATACCTTTCCTAAAAAGGGTTTTATTTTACATATTCATTCATAAACATTTGATTCCATCCAATTAAATAATATATTCATCTCACACCCACTAGGGAGAGGACATGCATATTATTAAGAAGGAATTCCAATCCAAACCCATTTTTCTATGTGAGATTCCAAAAATAGACTTCCCATTTTAAAAAATACAAAATAAAAAAATTAAATATTTTAAAAAACAATAAAATCTGACAATCCCCCACCATTTTGAAATATTTGACACAAAATATGGAAATCAAGAATCATATTATCTTGGAAAAAACTTATATAAATAAAATTATCTCTCTATTTAAACAATTATATACTAGAGACAACAAATGTTCAATAGATAAAAAGGTAGAAACTTCCTTGAACATGTATCTCTTGTTATCAACAGGAATTAATCCAATACAAGTTTGTATAAATTCATTAGTTCTTTATTTACTTCTAGAAACTATTATGGCCATGTTCTACTTATCCTTTCATGAATGTCTAAGAATAAAATTTATATACTCTTTAGAGTGGCTTGACTTCTATATTCGCATAGGTGAACCAAAAACTGTTCCAATATTTCAATACATAGTTGAGATCCTTTTTTCATTAAGAGTTTTAAACTAAACCTCATTTTCCTCCTCGCCACCAAACACTATTTTCCTGGTATGTAATATGCATTTGGTGTTTCCCTTTCACATATGGTATAATTTCATACATCAAACTTCTACATGCAATATTATCACATGTTTTGTTGAGGTTCCATCATTTTTCATTTTTTTAAATTAAATTTAAACCCATCCATAATGATTATTTTTATAATAACTCTCGTGAAAGTCCCTTTCTTTGTGGGCGCACTGAATTTTGGCTCAATCTAACAAATTCCATAGTTTTGATACCATCTTGTATCAACTACCTCATATATATTTCTTGAAGACAAATGTGTTTCAATTTTCCCTTAATGTATTATTGTATTTCCTAGACAATTTTTATAGGCTACCATAGTGTATAAAACATTGGATATTGGAAAAAAGACTATTATAATAAATCTGATAAAAGATATCTATTTCATTTCGCTTCCTTTCCAATTTTTGTTAATGTAATAAACTCATAATCCCTTATGAAATTTTTTATAAAAAATATTGCTTTGATTCAAAAGAGATCACACCACCTCAAAGTGTAAAATCCAAACCAATAATGTAATAATGATCCTTCAGATTATTTATCCATGTCACATCATAAAAACCTTCCAATATACTTAGATTTACACTATAAAATTATAGTAATCCATAGTACCAATTAAATACTTGAGTACACTTTAACCACAACAGTTATGTATAGACTGGATTACTTATATTCATGCTCAAATTTCTAACAATATTTTAAATTACGTATCCTATGCATGTCATAGAATACATGTGACACCTGACCACCCATGAATTATCCAATTGAACAACTACCCTACTAGTACTTTGTCGTATCCAACTCCCAGAAGCAAATGGGATAAAAAAAGTGAAAAATAAAATTCTTAAAAAATAATTTATACATTTTTTGTAAAATGATATTGAGAACGTAGAATAAAATTCTTATTTCTAAAAAATTTGATTCCCACAATAATATTATATTCACCTATGTATCTCATTTTAATGTTTATAGATATAATATTAAGTGATAAACAGTGGCATGTCCCCTTTTCTGTCTAATGATAGGGTCCCTCTTCGGCAATAGTTTGGTTCGGGGGAGGACATTACACTGCTCTCTATCATCGTATCCCTCTATCCTTCTCATCTTACTTCATTCCTATACTTTCACTCCTTAATCTTATATTTCCCATTTTCTCCTGCACTAGATTTTTTCCCTTCTGGTTTTGATGGACATTGATCTTTGTAGCCACAACCGTCACCCACTTCATATTCTCTTTTCTTCCTTCCCATCACGCTAGACACTGTCTATGGTCTAACGCAATAGTTATAATGACATATTGGGATGGTGAGGAGGCTTTGACTTTGATGTTATAGATTTTCTCAATTTCTTTCTGAAGAAGGAGACTTCATGTTTTTGTGGTTTGTTTATCTTCTTGTTCATCATTCTTAAATGAGTTACATGTAGTTCCGTTTTTCTTAGTATCCAATTCGATGGAATTATTTTTTCCTTGAAAAGGTCATGGATCATATTAGTGACCATTTAATAATTCAATCTTCCCTCTGGACTCATGTTATACCACTCCACTTGGTTAGTATGGTGTTGGTAATTTACTATGTGGTTTTGGGATGGGTTGGTTTAGCTTTTGATGATGTAACAGGAGGCACATCCTGAGTAGTTTTTGGTCCTTCCTTAGGTGTTATAATGGAAATTTTTCTTCTTCATGGATTTCTAATTCATAATTTATTTGGATCATGTGCTCCATCCGTGATGTTTTCTTTTCCATTATTCTTGTTTTTGTTGGTTTGGTGATCGATTGATCTTAGGTTCTCCAATGTGTTTGTTATAGAGACGATGACTAGTGGGTCCTCATCAGGGAAGTGGAGAAGATGGTCCGAGTGAGAACTTTTCTGCTCGAATTTACATGAAGGTGTTGATGACTATGTTTGGGGTGGACAGTAGGGATGTGACGATGATGATGGTGATGTGTTGATGGCAGCAACAACATGGAAGGCACAGTTAACATGACATGTATTATCTTAATGCAGTGTTTCTCAGGATGTTTGCAGGATTTATGGGATATGTTCCCCATAACGATCAAAATATGTATTTTTTTAAAATTTTAATTTTAATTACTGTCAAAATAAGTGATGATTAAAAAAACAAAAAATATATATATATACTTATCCTCATTTATTTGAGTTATATCAGATCCAAGTATATCATTAATATATAAACAAATAACAACACCAAGATTAATATGGAACCTACTATAAACACATTTATCAACATGGTTAACTAAAAAATCCATTTAATAAGATTATTTCATTAAATTTATCATTCCACTATTATAAAACATATTTTAAACCATATTTGGAATATATTAATTTGAAAAACATTTTTTCTTTACAAATTAATTTGTGTTTTTCTTATTTTTCCATTTATATTTCTCTATATAATTATAAATTTATTAATGTTCTATTAAAATAAATTTTTGAACATATAAATATATAAGTAATTTAAATCAACAAGAATTTTAATAGATTCATTCCAATCCATTGGAGAATAAGTATCAAAATAGTTGATTCATTCCATTTAAGAAAACCCCTGTACTACTAATCAGGATTTATTTTTTTCCATTTTACCTTTTTAATTTCATTTTATTCTAAATAACCACTTAAAATATATATATATTGAAAATTTTTCCATATCAACTAATATCCTAGTATTTCTCCGGGTTATATAGTTCCTTTCATTATTTGTATATTTTTTCAAAATAGATGCGTTAGAAGATGAAATAGACTCATTAAAAGTGCATTGTGTAACAATAATATCATTGGTTCCTTTCAAAAATTATAAGATGGGGTTTAATTTGACGAACTTAATTCATCATATATTCTAGATATACTCTTTTATTTTTACCACATTCCATTGTCTGTTCTTTCTTATGTAAAGAGGCAAAACTAGATTCAACAAAAAATAGCAACTCAAAATTAAATAATTGTATTAACAACAAATAAATATTTTGATTCAATATCCATGAATCTATAATATTATTAATTCTCCATATATCCATGAAATATACTATCAATACCTATTTTAACCAAAATATTCCATTTTTTGTTCAGGTATTCATACAATTTTAGGACAACCACAAACCTTTAAAAAATGAGGTTTATTTTCCGATTCTTCCATAATTCAGTTGGATTCATAGAGTTTACTTTTGTGGGAACCTAATATAGGATAAAATATACTTTCAAAAATTCTTCTCCCTAAAAACCTTTGTAGAGTCCTGAGACAAAAATCATAGAAATAACCATTTAAATTAATGTTCTATTTTTTATCTTAGTTACACCATTTTTTTGAGGTGTATAAGGATTTTTATCATTATGTATAATCCCTTGGGATTGAAGTAGTGAATTGTTATAGTATTCACATATGCTATTAGATATGAGTAAGATAACTATAACCCAAAACTGGTTTTCAACCATATGTTTATAGATAATTTTTTTCAATAACTTCATTTTTATCATGTTAAAGATAGCGATGAAACAATCTTTAAAAATTATTAATAAAATATAAAAATTATCTTTTATTACATATGGTTAGTGTGGCATGAAAAAATGCATCTCTGTTTATTAATTCTAGGAAGATGATTTTATTTTCTATTTTTGGAAAGTGTATACTAACTAATTGAGTTTACATCCAAGTAACACATTTATTATCATTTTTATCCATGATAGTTAGAAATTTTATTTATGACATTTCATTAGTTTTCTAAATAATTGTGTGACCAAAACAATTATTCCTTAAATCAAAATACTCAAGAAAGAAAATATAAACAATATTTGTATTGAATTTGAATAATAAACCATAAAATTGTCCCTTTTCAATAAAGATCTCACTTTTGTATAGAATAAAGACATCTACTTCAAATACAATCACAAAACCATTCTTGTTTAACAATATCCTTGAGATTAAGTTCATACAAATTTTGAGCACATGAAAGAACTCATATATGGTAAGGATATTTTCTAAGGTAAAATCTACATCAACCACTCCATTACATTGTAATTTTATACTTACATATTTCCCCTTTAAGAGAAGAATACATTCTATAATTTATTTCCTTATTTTAAAGAGAGATATGATGTTTCACATGTATCATGTATCACCATAATCGATCCACCAATAAGAGTTATCATCGACTACATTCTTTTTGAAGATCATATATGAAATGTTCTATATTAAATAATAGTTTCTGTCATTATTATTATGGATATGACTACCCCATTTTAAGTATGTTAGATATCCACAAAATTATAATGTCCCTTTCTTATTCTTGAATTATACATTTCCATTTAAAGGATTGTCTAGACATTTTACCCATTGAAGAACTAGATAAGTCCACTCTATCTTCCATATGTACTTTGGATTTATAATCCTTGAGATCATTTTTATCCTCATGATTTTTATTTTTCACCAAAATTTATAGGTATTTGAGTAAATCCTAAAAGGAAATATCTTCCTTATTATTCATTATAAAATTTTTAACATTCTTCCAAGAAGGAGGGATCTTATCGATGATGGACGTGACAATGATAACATCATCCGTGTTCATATTTTTTTAATTAACATGTTAAAATATAAGTTTAATTTTATAAATATAAATTGTGTTTAATACATACTATTTCATATGAAATAAAAATTCTTACTGGGAATTCATTTCTTGCAGCATCCTCAGTTATATACTTCTACTTCAAGGAATCCCATATATTCTTTTCAGTTGTAAATGATGATATATGTCAAAGAGTTCATCTGATAAATCATTAAGGATATTCCCTCAAACAATGGGATAATCATTATCCCATTTTTTCTTATGGAAAAAACATTAATAATACCATCTTCAAATGTAGGTGTATTTAGAGTTGAGATCACGTACCCCTTTTGAGATATTCATGTATAAATTGAATCCTTGTTTGTGACCTATTCATGTTATTTCTATTAAATTTCTACATTTTTATTACATTTCATAGTATCTCTATATCTGTGTTGAATAAATATACTCTTCATATTGTTGGGTATATCAGTGGATAATGGATATGGAATTTACATTTGATGGATGTATAAGGATAACATCGAGGAATGTTTCTTTATCACTCTCATTATGAATAGAATTTCCTCTAAAAAAATAGTAGTACCTTATGTTACTGATGAATCCTATTTAGGATAAAATGGTATATTGATAATCAACACAATTAAGGTTTTGATATTATCCCTTGAATAATATTTAGAAATAAAAAAGTAATAACATTTTTTGTTATGGACAAAAAAACACATTTGATTCTTCTTGAAGACTTTCAGAATAATCTCAATGTATAAGAATTATTGGAGTTCTTATGAATGGTTGGAATTAATTTTCATATCAAATGGGGACTCAATTTTATAGAAATGGATATATATAATTTGATAGAGAATCATACCCCTTAGAATTTGGTTTATAACTTTTCTAAAAGGCATTCCTTTTTCTATTTTTTTTTTCTACCCATCAGATTTCACCCAATTAATTAAGTGGGCTAGATCGCAGTCTCTGGTGAATTGATGTGTCTCTTAGAAAATAACAATTCCATTCAATCCCATTCAATATGGGATTCTAGATATAACCTCTCTCTTTATAAAATAAAAATTATTTTAAATATTTCAAAAAATATTAAAATAATCATTGGATAGGTGTCATAGAACTCCGAGAAGAGGATACCATTACACATAGATGATATTAGGTTCATGCCTGAGAATTACATGGTGTGATTCAAGTTTGGTATTGAATAAAACATGACATAGATATATACATAAAACTAATTTAATTATGTCTTCGATAATTCCATTAAATAGAGAAACACGAGCAGTGGGTGTAAATGGATGGAATGGGATCAGGGGAGAGATGTCAGATTATGTCAATTTTTTAAACGATCTATGATATTCTAGTTATTCAATTTCAATGTTCTTATACACTAATTTTTTAACATTAATCCTTTACAAAGGAATTTTTTTTATATTTTTATGTTTTATCACAATCAGTTTGTTTCATCATGAGTTATAGAAGACCAAATAAATAATTAATAATAATTTTTAATTTTAATCCATGATAAAAAATTAGGTAAATAATGAATATCATTTAAAAACAGCCCTAAATATAGATTCTAACCTCAAAAGGGGACCAACATATAAGGTTTTTCTAGGGTAGGTTTAATTTTAATTTTTTGGTTTATGGTTATAAATCATGCCATTTTCAGGTTTTTAATATCATCATAGATTGATCTGAATTAAATTTATAAATTGATATATAATCCTATTTTGAAATGATTATCCATTAAAATCAATGGAAACTTTTATAGTCTATTGTTGAATATTTTTATCTCCATGTAGGCATTGATTTTGGATAACATTTCGAAACTAAACCATAGAGGATGGTTGAATTTTCTCATCAAGACAAGACTATTATGTTTTCATTTCTACTTTATCCATGTTTTTTGAATATGATCCCATAATACAATATTTCATTAATCCCTAGGAAATTATTTTGTAATTATTATTAATACTCATATATTTAAAATATTTGTGTATTTTATTAGAGATTGATCCCCTTATCAAAGAGGGGTCATAAATATTTATTAACCCCCCCCCCTCCTCGTTCATCTCCATTCTCACAAAGAAACTTTTTCTTCTTGAACCGACCCACCGGAGCCCACCTCGTTGGTGGTAAGTTGAGAGTGATTCCAAGAGATTTCCTTTATTAGGCTATATGAAGCTGACTAGCACTTAGTAGAAATATACCAGACATGGGAGTCCATACCCAAATGTATATATACAAACATACACATATTCAATCACTAGTATAATGTATAATGGTGAAGAGCTAAAACTATATATTCATGAAATAATATCTATACCCACATCTATATACAAAAAGAGTGTATAGAAAGATAAAAGGTCTAAATAAAGCCCAAAAAAACTCTAAATGATTCCAACCTTCAAGAAATACGGAAATTCTTACCAAAATATGACTCTAGGATCCGTCTACGGTCAGTATAGCTCGACTATGTTCCAAATACACCATGTCCACCTTGGACTTGTTCAAAATCCTATATTCAATATAATATGTTTTGGGAAAAATCCCTCATGGTATAATTGAATAATTTTTGAGGCGATTGTGTTTGTTGACTAAGAGGACATCTGTGTTGTGGTTGTTGAAAAAGAAAAACATGATATACAAATTTGATGAAAAAGGGGATTTCATGGTGGCATGCCGAGTTCAAGGGATGTGGTTAACGATCCATGCATGATTCAATAACTTTGAAAAATGAATGGTTGATCTAGAGGCGGTACAAAATGAGCATATACAAGGTGGTGCCGTTTTTCAGTGTTTGCCAAATTTTTGTGCATGAAAATTGACAAATGGAAAAATGTGGTTTTGGAAAAGGGACTTGCGCGTCCTTGCCTTAAAGGAGATGAATCTTGTGCGCCATATTTGTTTCAAGATTAGAACATCAAAATGTGGAAAAGGGAAAAGGGTTACCCATGTTTTAGGGTTGGTCGCGTAAGTGACTTGCACGGCAGAGACCTGTGTGCCAAGACTTGCGCGCCGTCATGCTGGGTGCTCAAATGTCTATAAATAGAGTTTTACCCCTCCTTATATGGGGAGAGTTCAACACTTGGAGAAATTCCTAGCTCCCGTCACGTAGGTGTGGTGGTCGCACAAGTAGAAGTTGAGAGCCAGTTGTTTGTTGTGCGTCAAGAGTGTTTTGGGCATGAAAGGAAGAGAGTCTCCCAAATTTTGAGTTGAATAAGGGGGTGTCACGCAAGTGGTTTGGTGACACTTGTGCACCAGGTTTTGAAGAAGCGTGACAGTTGACGGTTTCACGCCAAAATTGGTTTGGGCGTAAAATGGTGTGAGTCGCGCAAGTTTGGAGTTGAAGAAGCTAGCATCGCGCAAGTGGTTGAGGTGAACTTGCACGCTAGTTTTAACTTGTGTGTCGAGACTTTCATGTTGGCTTGGAGAAGGGCGCCAGGTATGGTTAAAGCACGGTAGTGATTCAGGGCTACGTGGAAGCTGGAAGATTGCCTGATACCTCTAGTGCAATGTGAAATTCATCTACGAGTGAAAGTTGGACTTCAAAAGAGCATCTACAAACAACAGATGATGTATTCATTAGTGACAATGAAAAGACCTACAGGTCTATAAACTGTGAGTGGATCCTTTTTAGATCAATTAGAAAAGGAAGAGGAAGAAGGTGATCCTATCCACCAGCAGTGATCTAAAGAGATAGACATAGGGAGTGACCCTTGGGAAAGCAGTGAGCTGACCCTAAACATTATAAAGGCAGTGAGCCTGGGAATATAAGTGATCTATCCCGAACTTCGTAAATAGTAGTGAGCTTTAGTGGATTTGGAACAGTGGTACATCGTCGTTGTATGCTCCTTGGACATAGCTCAGTTAGTGTGAACCAAGTAAAAATCTCTATGTCTGCCTGCTTGCTTCTCTACATTGCATTGGAAGCATCAACATCCAATAAAGAAGAAATGAAGTGATCATAATAAACACAAAAGTGCAATCAAATTGACCCATGTAATAAAGAGGTCAAAATCCAGTGGGCCAGGAAGAATTTAGAAAAGAATATCCATACCTCGATTCAGCCACCCCCCCTCTCAGTGTATATAGGACCCTATTGTTCCTAAAAATATGTGACATGACCGTGTAAAGGTCATGAATGGGTTAGTATAAAAATACGATGTGGGACACCCAATAAACACAAAACATAATGAATCATAGAGTGTATCAGCTATAAAAATGTCAATAAGGGAAAACATATTAACCAATATATTATCAATGGGATACTCTTAGTCATAGGGCGAGGTATGTGATCACTCTAAGACAAGTGATTCTATTTGAAGATTCAAGGTCACACTCATCTGAGAAAACCCCCTATACGGGTCTTTCTACTACTAATGGAACTCATAAGAAAAGGATATACAAATAGGGGATCATCCCAAAGTACTATGAGGGATACTTGTCCCTATCCAAAAGAACTCAATATGAAGAGGATAACACAACAAGGATTTTTGTCAGGGGATACATGACCAAACCTTGGTAATAATGACATAGAGGATCAATCCATGGGTTATTTTAAGGGTTAACTAACTCTATCTATAACTATGTAATATATGGGATCAGTCATCCTCTATAGAGTATGGGATGCCTCATTATAATCTCATGGGAATAGACTCATGGGAATTCTTACATACTAATATAGTTTGAATTAAAACTCTCAATCCAATACCAAATCAATCCTAAGTGTATCATAATATATAGAGAGGGATCATGAATGAGTTTTTTCTTTTTAGCTTCAAGTTTTGAAGTTAAAATGAGGAGTCCACATGACATGAGTAATTCAAAAGTACACACAGTATTGGTCATAATTTCCTAGAATCTCATGATATTCCATGCATCTATGACTACATCACTACATCCTTTAATTCCATTGTGGGTATTTCCTAATGTTCCTCATGATTAGGTGGACCATGATGGAGTCATCATCATCACACCATTATTAAAAACACCAACACGTATTGGCTTGAAAATCCACTATCACCCATACCACCATCATATTTAAACATTCACCATTATTCATCTATCACATATCTAATATCAACATTGAACCCATATCAATAATCTACAGAAATGTAGAGACAAACACACCATGGAATGTGTTACCATATATAGTTAAATCACTAGCCAAATTGATGTTGGTGATGAATGAATAACAGAGGAAAAATGGAATGTAACACAAAAGTTAATATCAAATGAAGGTATTATTCCATTGGATATCATCGATAGAATTTGAAAATTAGGGAGAGTAAAAAAATGCAAATCAAATTTACAAAACCTATTTTAGAAAAAGAAACATACAATTCTTAAAAAGAAAAATAGTGATCCATTAATTAATTTTGAAATAAATTTATTCATTTTCATCATCGAAATAATAAATGGGGAATAAAATAAATAAAATGATATCTAAAATCAATATTTTTTATATCAATGTCAAGGATTTTTAGGTGCTTCATCACCAAAACCACATTCTCATGCCAACAAGGACGGATTTTCATCCCCATAGTTCATAGAACTGAATTCAATCTAATATAGTAGGGTTCTAGAATGAGACAGAGGAAATAAAATTCCATGCAGTATAAAAATTTCATACCAAATAAAAATTACAATCAGTAATATTATTATTGGTTGGATAAAGGAATGTTAAATTCCTCACTCTCAAACATCGATAAGAGCATATATGTTTTAGGTCTCCATGAATTTGGATCAGAAAGAACATTTATCAACGCCTAAGGTCCATTATTATAATAAGGATAATAAAAGATAATCAAGTAGAATGAACACTACATGAATGTAGCTTCAGTAAAGAAAAACCATATGAATCTTTCCCTAAAAACATCTAAAATTATTTAGAAAATGAAGGAAACATCAAGAAGAATAATGAATCAATTTATAGTGGTAGGAATAGATTAACAATTATATTAAATAACCTAAATTTAATCCATATACATCTCTCATTTGAATTGGTTAGAATATGAGAGAGAAAAGTATGCTTTTTAAACTATTTCAAAGCCAATTCAACCATCGTTACGCCCTATACTATAGCTTATACCATTCCACGGTGGTTTGGCCATGCTATCCTAAAATAGATTGTGGTATGAAATTTCCCTAATATATAAGATATCTACACTTTCCAAATCATCCACCATGACTATAGTGAGTTCTCCTAATATATGTTCCATTTATACATCACACATAAACACCGAATTGTCAATGCCCATTTCCCCTTTGTCTATTTTACATCAGGGAGCACCATTGATTGTACAACAATGTTCTATTGCCCGTAGGATCAAAGGAACTATAAAAACAACTTTTAATCTTGCAAAAAGTTGTAAATAAAACTAGAACATTGTTTTAACCATTAAACAAGTTCAAAAATATCACTTTATTTATTATATGATTTACATTAACACAACCACTAAAAATGAGGGTGTGAAAAATATCCTGAATTTACGGATTTTCATCCCAAAAAAGAAAAAACCTACTCAAATCTATGAGGGTACTGAGCTCACATTTGGTTCAATCAATACATTTAATTCTTAGTGACGTACCTATTATACCAAAAAAATGCATACCAAGGTAATAAATTTTCTAAGAAGTGTCTTCTCCTACCAATCCTTAATCACTACTAGGTACTCTGAGAAGGTAGGCCCATTTTCAATGTCCATCTCACCCCAATCGATAATGTATGTTGGATCATTCACATATATCATTATTTTTGACCCATGTAAGATTTAATTTAATTGATATAAATTTGGTGGAAAAGATAATAGGTATTCTAACTTCCCAACCCTACATAGTATCTGAAAAGGGTATATTAAACATTCAGACAGCTTGTCTACTTAATCAAAGATTCACATTCCTCGCTGAGGTGAAACCTTTAGGAACATGTGATCTCCCCAATTGAACTCCATGGGCCTCTATCATCAGTATTCATAAGACTTATAATATCTACAATTAGTCCTCATCCACTCTTGAATGATATGCACCTTTTATATAATATCTTGTAAAAACATTGGGTCCACAGTCGATGTCTCGCCTAGATTCATCTAGCATAGTATGGACTTAAAATATCTCCCATACAAGGCCTAAAATGGTGTCATTCAATGGTGGAATAGTATTTGTTTTTATACACAAACTCCAATAAGTGTTGATGATCTTTTCCAATGCAGTAAAAGTCCAACTCACAATGCTAGAACATTTCCTATAGGACCTGAATGGTATACTCATTTTTTTTATTTGACTGAATATAAAATGTGGTTATCATCCTAAACATAGTCCTAAAATAATCTTAAAGTTCTCACTATAAAAATTACATGAAGTTAGTTTCACACTATAAAAAAATATTTCAGGGGAATCCATGAAGATAGAATATCTCCCACATATATATGCATCCATGACACTCCAATGAAATATACTCTCGCATGTCTAAGAAGTGGTATGACATGGGGAGTCGGTCTCCGATAAATAGATAAAATCATGACATCAATATTATCAAAGATGTACCAAATCAAAATCCATAAAGATACCATACCACTTCCACTTTGGAACCTCTAGGTGCTTGGAAAAATGCACTAGAATGTGATTCTTGACCATCACCTACTCACATGTGAGGCATTGGGAGATGAACTCAACTCAATTATGATTCATCAATATACACTAAAACTGACATATAAGGTCTTGGTACATAATTACCACTATTGTACGTACTGATAAGGATTAGATATGAAACTCCCTCATAACCTCCACCCATTGTGTGTATTGTACCATTTTTTCCTTAGAAAAGGACAATGTGATCCCACCTTAGAAAATTCATTATGAGAATGTCATGTGAATACTCAATCACTCAAGACCTCAAAATCTATATCTACGAGGTGTGATTTTATAAACTGTTGTAAAGGTAGTGGTGTCACAATCATAGATTGAAGGTAAATTTATCCAATCCCATCCATAAGGGACATATGCAAGAAGGCCAATAACTTTGTTTCCTTATTCAGCTACTATAAATGGGATTTACAACTTAGGGAGTCCTTCACCACATTCCTCTTCCTAGGAGTACAAACTTTCTCAAAATCATAGTACATTAGAAACTCCAGTAATATCAACTTCATCAATTTAATATTTCTATGAGATAATATATACATGAGACTCTTATGGTCATAATTGATGATGAATATCTCTCCTGTGAGATAGTGTCACCAAATCGTTTGGATAAAATTTAATATTTATGTCTCTAAATCATGGGTCATGTAATCCTAACAAAGTGGTCCAATATATCAACACACACAATAAATAATTGCCCATCTTTTTATTATAACACATCCAAACCTAGATCTAGAGTAATCATATAACAACACATGATCAACTAAATATTTTGGAAGTATTGAGATGAGGGATATCAACAATCTCAATCTAAGATCTTGAAAATATTACTAACTGTAACGCCCCAACCCCAGCTACCCAGAGTCGGTGCATTACTTCGTAACATTGGCATGATCACAAAAGATCAAGTCTCGAAAGACCGATTAGTTTAGTATCCTTGGAAACACTAGATACATTCATAAGTCTTTCATTACATCAAAAGTAAACAAACTACAATAACATGGTCTTCATAGTCCACACTCATATCTTCACTGACTATTCTCTCAAGTCAGTCATAATACACTTCTTCACATTCTGGAAAATATTTAAACATTGAAAGGGGTGAGCTCAGATGCTCAGTAAGGATAACAATATTGCGGAAGCTTTTATAAGAAAACATAAGCATTTAAGGCAATGTATAACTAAAACAAAAGCCTTATTGAACTTGAACTTCAGCATAATATGGAAAAAGTAAAATAAAATAATGCCATTACATACTCACATGGATATTCTACTAAGAGAATAATCACATGAAATATCAATAACCACTTTCATAATGAGGGAATGTATAATGCCAGACATTCTGAAACATTTTGTCAAGGCCTCGGCCAAGACGCCTAAAATGATTAAGGCCTCGGCCAAAACCATAAATCAAATTGGGAAAGGGCCTCGGCCAATTACACGTCTAGTTGTCTCATGAGACCTACCGATGCATCGAGGAGCTATAGCGGGCTCCACCCGTCACATATTAAGTCCAATACATTCCTCATATGAATAGGTTTAAACATAACATAAATATTCGTATTAAAACTAGCATACGAAATGTCAACAATTTCTCCATAAACTATGGATGTTATAAAATAACACATCCACAGTCAAATATTTCACAAAAGGTTCAATGGAAGTTTTGTATCATAAATCAATTTCAATTAAACTTATAACCCATCAAAGGATGTTGACATGGATGAAATCAAAGCTGTTTGAGAGAAATATCTCTCCTTTTTGAAATCATTTAAAAGTCCCATAATTATAAAATAATACATTTACTTTGAAAATATTCTTATAAGCTAGTTAGGGAAGCTTCGACGAAGTTATAATGGCGGAAAATAGCCGCACCCACCGTATAAGTAAAAAAAACATTCTTACCTTAAATTTGTCAAAAAGGTCAAAAAGTATATTGTTTGGAAAACGACGGTAAGATTCCTTTCAAAAACGTATAAGGGTATAAATGACTTTAACCCATTTTCCATTTAATAGTAAAAATGTTTTGAAAGACATTTTTAAGAAACATGGATGTGGATGATAACGAGGTCCCAGTGGATAATTATGTATAAACAACCTTGGATAATGAAGAGGTTGTGAAGTAAACCCTTACCTTGTACTTTTCCTTGGTTGGGGTAGGTTAACCTCCTTTATAATGGTGAAATAATTGTTATTAAATTATACAAGAATCATATACATTCATATGATATCATATATGATCTTTTAACATTGCTTTGTTAACAATATCTTAGATTTATCGTTGTTTTGGGTGTTAACTTACTCGTTTTCTTTTATATGTTTTGTTACGTAAGTCATGTTTTTCATGTATAGGTTGTATCTTATTCATATCCAGAATGATATCATGTCCTTAAACATTATTTTTAAATCATCAAATGATAATTATACTTGAATGGATACGACGGAGAATGAATCTCATCGCGTTCGTGGAGACGGTAGTCCGTACGTACGCACGAGCGACAATATCATTATTTTGATATTAAAATAATATATAATTGGATAGTATATCATATATACAGAATCATTATCATGTTATATTTATTATTTACATGAATTACATATCATTATTATACCCATCTAAATAATAATATATTGAATAACAATTACACCACGACGTGGAGACGGTAAGTCGTACGTACGCACGTATGGTGACATGTCATTCAAATGATGGGTAGAATACTGAATATGGTTGTTCCATATTTATAATAACATCACAGTATATAGAAGATACTGGAGTTATAATTTTAGAATTGAAATAATAAACAAAGAGGGAGTGGAAGAAGAAAGAAACTTGAAAGAGGGTGATGAAAATGTTACCTCTTCTTCGGGTTCTTCCTTTTGATTTGATCAAAAGGACTCCATAGGATGGCTTTATGACTAAAGTAAAGCTTCTAGGATTAAGGGAGAAAATTTGGGAGAGTATTTGGGTAGGGTTGGCCGAACCAAAAGGCTTGGAAGTGTGAATAAGGTGGTAGAGGTGGGGGCCTTTTATAAGAGGAGAGGAGGGGCTCTTTTGGAAAGATTGAAATGTTACATTATTATACAATGATTTTTCGGATTATAAAGGTCCCACACTTATATAATTCGTGTATAAGGTGATAAGGGTTCGAAATCTCTTCATCAATTAGGCTTTGGATAAGTTTAAGCCTTGGATTTTGCATTATCTTCTCATTTTATTTAAATAGTTAAATAATGAGGTCATCGCTGCATCATAATGATGTCATATATAATTTAATTTATTTAATGTCTAAAAATTATAAACAAAAAACTATGATGTAGGAAATCTTTTTATCTTTCTAATGAATATTTATAGTCAAAATATGAATCTGTGTAACCCCACTTAAAAACTGTTTTAGTAAAATAACTCATGTTTGTGTCAATTTAATTTTAACATTAAATAAATATATATTAATGTCATTTTCCAACTAAAGTGGCTCCATGGGGTCCCCAAGTTGACCCATGGGTTGTCTTGGTCGGCCATCACTCATCCAATAGGAGTAGGACATGTGTCAACCTCATCTCATATTATTAAAACATTATTTTTACCTTAAACTACACTAATTACCTCTAATCGCGATTAAGAACATAAAAGTTACTATTCACCAAAAATTTATTTTAATCTCATTGAACCACATTTTACTTCTTAATGACAACCATGTATGTCGGATTTTTGAAAATCAAATCACAGAAGTGGTAATATTTCATTTTAACGAAAAATCAGTTTTTAACAACCACTTAGTGGTTTCACTATTCATCAAAAATTGAAGTTTTTAAGAATAAGGCCAAAATTTCACCCTAAGCTATAATTGATATTCCAAATTCAAAAATGATGCCTATTTTACAAAATTCAAAACATATAAGTTGTATTAATTAATTTTATAATTAATTCTCGCTGTTACAACAAATAGCGTGTTTTTAAGAAACAATTTATATCAAAAGATTGGCAATTGTTTATGTCCAATTTCAATGTTAAATTAATTCTAATGACCACCATTGGATAAAAGGTTAAAAATATATTCTAATTATACTTTAAAACCACTAAATATTATAATTTATCACTATAAATTATTTTGATTAAAAAAGTTGTTTTTAAGTATTTTTCACTATTCATAAAAATTTAGAAGTTCTCAGAAAAATACCAAAAATTCAACATAGGCTAATTTCAATATTCCAAATCCAAAAATGAAGTCCATTTTGATAAATAAAATTTATAAAATTTCAAAAAGTAGGTATTACTATTCACAACGTCTAGTTTAATTAGTTGTGGTGTGTGTTAGAGCTCGAGGTTGCGTACAACACACGCTATTGCATTATTCGAAGGGAAATGTACAGTGGAAGCTTGGGGTGTTACATTCTCCCCTCCTTCAAATAATTGCGTCCTCGCAAATTCTAGGGTATTACTGCATAAAAAGACTCGGGTGGTTTTTCATCATAAATTCCTCAGGTTCCCACGTTGCCTCTTCCATTTTATGATTTCTCCACAAAACCTTCACCAGACGAGTCGTCCGGTTTCTCAGCACCTGCTCCCTCACATCAAGAATCCTGACGGGCTCTTCACAATAGGAAAGATCGGGTTCCAGTTCTAATTCCTCATAGGTGAGTACATGCGTTGGGTCAGGCATGTATTTCCTCAACAGAGATACGTGGAACACATCGTGATCTTTGGAGAGACTTGGCGGCATTGCCAAACGGTAAGCTACAGCCCCAATTCGTTCTAGAATTTCGAAAGGTCCGATGTACCTGGGACTCAATTTACCTTTCTTACCAAAACGTATGACTCCCTTCCATGGAGATACCTTCAGGAAAACATGATCACCGACTTGAAATTCCAAATCCTTCCTTCGATTATCGGCATAGCTCTTCTGCCTACTTTGAGCTGCTTTGATGTGATTTTGGATTACTTTCACCTTTTCCACCGTTTCCTCCACCAGTTCTGGGCCTACAAGTTTTCTTTCACCAACGTCATCCCAACAGGTTGGTGTACGACATCTCTTTCCGTATAACGCTTCATATGGTGCCATCTGAATACTCGAATGGAAGCTATTGTTATAGGAAAATTCTACCAGTGTTAAATATTGATCCCACATACCCTGAAAATCAAGAGAGCATGATCTTAACATGTCTTCTAAGGTTTGAATAGTCCGTTCTGATTGTCCATCTGTTTGAGGGTGATAGGCAGTGCTCAAATGAAGTTCAGTATCCAAGGCCTTTTGAAGACTTTTCCAGAATCTTGAAGTAAAACGAGGATCACGATCAGAAACAATCGATAGGGGTACTCCATGAAGTCTTACAACTTCATTAATATATAGTCTTACTAGAATTTCAAGTGGTAGATCCTCCCGTATGGCCAGAAAATGTGCTGACTTAGTAAGTCGATCAACAATGACCCATATTGCATCATTCCTTCTAGGAGTCTTTGGTAGTCCCATGACAAAGTCCATCGTAATATTATCCCATTTCCACTCAGGTATGGGAAGAGGTTGCAATACTCCACCAGGATGTTGCCTTCCAGCTTTCACTTGTTGACAAACCATACACCTCGACACAAAATCAGCAATCTCCATCTTCATATTGTCCCAACAAAAATGTTCCTTCAAATCTCTATACATTTTGGTGCTCCCATGGTGTATAGAGAAGTTGGAACTATGAGCATCATCCAGCAATTCCCTTTTTATATCAGGTATATCGGGAACACAAAGTCTCTTCCCGAATTTCAAAATTCCATCCTTATACACAAAGTCCCTCAATCTTCCATCATTCACACCTTTAATCTTCTTCTGAAATTCTTCATCATTGGTTTGAGAACTCTTAATCCTTTCTAGTAATGTTGGTTTGGCAACCATTTGAAAAATCATTGATGTTTCACCTTCCCTAGTTATTCCCATGTCCATCTTCACTAGATCCAAGAAAATTGGATCCCTTTCAATTCTCATCACATTCAAAACTCCATGGTCTTTTCTACTGAAAGCATCTGCCACCTTGTTTGCCTTCCCCGGGTGGTAATGTATCGTGCAGTCATAATCCTTGAGTAGTTCAAGCCATCGCCTTTGCCTCATGTTGAGTTCTTTTTGTGTGAAAATATACTTCAAACTCTTGTGATCAGTATAAATCTCACATTTTTCACCATATAGGTAATGTCTCCATATCTTTAATGCAAAGATCACAGCTGCTAACTCAAGATCATGAGTAGGATAGTTTTGCTCATGAATTTTTAGCTGTCGTGATGCATAGGCAATGACCTTATCATTCTGCATAAGGACACAACCGAGTCCTTTCTTCGATGCATCACTATAAATAACAAACCCATCATTCCCCGATGGTAGAGTCAATACAGGGGAATTGACTAATCTTCTCTTTAGTTCTTCAAAACATTCTTCACACTCTTTTGTCCAGACAAATTTAATCCCTTTACGTGTGAGCTTTGTCAATGGGTTAGCCAATCTGGCAAAATTCTGGACGAAACGTCGATAATAACCTGCTAAACCAATAAAACTGCGTACCTCAGTTATACTTGTCGGTGCTGGCCATTCTTGGATTGCCTTGGTTTTAGAAGGATCAACGGAAATTCCATCCTTAGAGACAATATGGCCAAGAAAAGAAATCTCATGAAGCCAGAATTCACACTTGCTAAATTTCCCATATAATTCATGTCTTCTAAGAGTCTTCAGGATAATGCGTAAGTGATTTTCATGATCTTCGTGGCTTTTGGAGTATACCAAGATATCATCAATAAATACCACTACAAAGTCACCAAGATATTCCTTGAAAACCCTATTCATTAGATCCATGAAAACAGAGGGTTCAATAGTCAATCCAAAAGGAATTACTGTAAACTCGTAATGCCCGTACCTTGTTCGAAATGCTGTCTTTGGAACGTCTTCCTTCTTCACACACAACTGATGGTATCCAGACCGAAGGTCAATCATTGAGATGTATTGAGCTCCATGCAGTTGGTCAAACAACTCTTCAATGCGAGGTAGGGGATACTTATTCTTTATTTTTATAGCATTGATCTCCCTATAATCAATGCACAACCTCATAGATCCATCTTTCTTCTTAACAAAGAGAACATGGGCTCCCCAAGGAGAAACACTAGGGCGAATAAATCCCTTATTACTCAATTCCTCTAGTTGTTTCTTTAGTTCAACTAATTCCACAGTGGCCATTCTATAAGGGGTCTTCGATATGGGCCTTGATCCAGGAATTAAATCAATGGAAAACTCAACTTCTCGTTCTGGAGGATGTCCAGGTAAATCTTCCGGAAACACATCAACATATTCTCTCACAATAGGTACATCCTCTATTTGAATATTCCTTTCCTTATCCTCAGTAATTTCCTTCTCTTCCTCCACAATAATTGAATTTAGTTGAGCTACTGGGGTGGATCTAGATAAGAATTATGTGGCGACGATTCTGCTCTAAAGATAAGGTGTTCCTTATCATCATCATCAAGAATCGTAACCTCTTTCCTCTTACAATAAATTTTTGAATCATGGTCCGAAAGCCAATCCATACCGAGGATTATATCAAATTCAATCATGGGTATGATGATGAGATCAGCAGGTAAATAACATTTAGGTGCTCTAATGGGAACTAATCGACAAAACTTTGTTGCAACAATACTTCCCTTAGGGGTTTTGACCGACAACTCCCTTGTTAAATCAAATTGGAAATATCTAATTTTCTTAGCAAACTGGGAAGATATGAAACAATGCGATGATCCAGAATCAAATAATGCATTTGCTAAACTTGAGGAAACCATTAAATTACCTGCCACCATGTCTTTCGGAGCTTCCACCTCAGCAGTAGTGATAGCATAAGCCTGGCCTTGATCCCTTGGCCTCTTCTGAGGTAAGTTCCCCTGACGCTTAGGACATTCATTTGCATAATGTCCCTTCTCTCTACAATTATAACATTCCACGTTGACAGCCGATTTCTTTCCCTTTCATTCATGAGCTTGGTGGCCTTTTTCACCACACTTGTAACATACTCCTTTTCCTTTTAGACAGGCATCAGGGTGCTTCCTACCACAATTATCACAGGGTGGATATTCATTTCTACCCTTCTTCCCTGTTTCCTTATTTCCTTTCCCAGAGTTTTCAGCGGATCTCTTCTTATCTTGCTTTGATTTAAAGTCATAAGACTAAGAGAATTCCTTTTCCGTCTTGATAGCGCACGAGACAATACCTTCATATGAAGAGAAGGTTTGTGATACTAAAGCTCGACGGAGAAATGGTTTCAACCCATCAAAGAAACGGTCAGTGTTACTTCTTGGGTTACGTATGTAATCTGCAGCATACCTTGCTAACCTTGTAAAGTTAGCCTCATACTTTGCGACATTCTCATCCTCGTTCTGCCTCAGACTCAGAAATTGCCTTTCCATATCCGGTCGATGGTCTCGAGGAAAGTATTTTTCTAAGAACAACTCTTTGAACTCCTGCCATTCCATGTTTGTTAATTCATCATTTTCCTTTGTGTTTTGAATTAGTGACCACCATTGATCGGCATCTCCAGTGAGGCGGTAAACTACCATGAAACATTCTCTCTTTCACTACTCCCCAAGGCATGGAATATTTCCTCTAAGGAATTTATCCATTGCTCAGCTACTATAGGATTTGTACTCCCATTGAAGGTTGGCGGTTTTTGCCTCATGAAACGGTCTAGCATTGATCCTCCACGTTGCTGATCAGGGTTCTCCATACGAGTAAGGTTGTTATTCATAACTTGCGTGAGTTGTCCCAGTACGGTGAGAAGCTGATCAGCACCAGTTGTATCACTAGCTCCACCATAATTATCCTGAGCAGGAGGGCAATCCCTACACGGAGTGAGTGCATTGATACGGTTTCCATTCCTTCCACTAGGCGCCATTTCTAAATAATGGCATAAACTAGATTAGTTCATGAATCAAAATACATAATTCCATACTTGTAAAACACTTAACATAAATTGAACTAATTATGGATATAATCCATAATTATAAAAATGTTTTCTTTGAGGAAGTATATACTTGTAACCCTTCATAGTGGTTTGTAAAGAAAATGGGAATTATCCAAAGCATATCCCCTGGGAGTGTCGTAACCAAGAGTGCAGCAAGGCCCGTTGTCGTGCACCAGTTCCCGTTCGAGTCTAGCTCAAAGCGGTGTTTTCGGGTTTTACGCCTAGGTACATCTGTGCCAGAGCCGCCTCTACCTGCTCGTATCCAGAAAGGGATGTATTGCTCGGAAAAATCACAACATCTCTACAATACCAAAATTCTAGGAAGTTCTTATATACTAATCCTCAAAGTCTATCTTCGGGATAAGTGCTCTAATCAGAGTTTATCTAAATCTAGCTTCCAAGGTTAGTACTAAACTGCCTCTGATACCAACTATAACGCCCCGACCCCAGCTACCCAGAGTCGGTGCATTACTTCGTAACATTGGCATGATCACAAAAGATCAAGTCTCGAAAGACCGATTAGTTTAGTATCCTTGGAAACACTAGATACATTCATAAGTCTTTCATTACATCAAAAGTAAACAAACTACAATAACATGGTCTTCATAGTCCACACTCATATCTTCACTGACTATTCTCGCAAGTCAGTCATAATACACTTCTTCACATCCTGGAAAATATTTAAACATTGAAAGGGGTGAGCTCAGATGCTCAGTAAGGATAACAATATTGCGGAAGCTTTTATAATAAAACATAAGCATTTAAGGCAATGTATAACTAAAACAAAAGCCTTATTGAACTTGAACTTCAGCATAATATGGCAAAAGTAAAATAAAATAATGCCATTAATTACTCACATGGATATTCTACAAGACGAATAATCACATGAAATATCAATAACCACTTTCATAATGAGGGAATGTATAATGCCAGACATTCTGAAACATTTTGTCAAGGCCTCGGCCAAGACGTCTAAAATGATTAAGGCCTCGGCCAAAACCATAAATCAAATTGGGAAAGGGCCTCGGCCAATTCTACGTCTAGTTGTCTCATGAGACCTACCGATGCATCGAGGAGCTATAGCGGGCTCCACCCGTCACATATTAAGTCCAATACATTCCTCATATGAATAGGTTTAAACATAACATAAATATTCGTATTAAAACTAGCATACGAAATGTCAACAATTTCTCCATAAACTATGGATGGTATAAAATAACACATCCATAGTCAAATATTTCACAAAATGTTCAATGGAAGTTTTGTATCATAAATCAATTTCAATTAAACTTATAACCCATCAAAGGATGTTGACATGGATGAAATCAAAGCTGTTTGAGAGAAATATCTCTCCTTTTTGAAATCATTTAAAAGTACCATAATTATAAAATAATACATTTACTTTGAAAATATTCTTATACGCTTGTTAGGTAATCTTCGACGAAGTTATAATGGCGGAAAATAGCCGCACCCGCCGTATAAGTAAAAAAAACATTCTTACCTTAAATTTGTCAAAAAGGTCAAAAAGTACATTGTTTGGAAAACGACAGTAAGATTCCTTTCAAAAACGTATAAGGGTATAAATGACTTTAACCCATTTTCCATTTAATAGTAAAAATGTTTTGAAAGACATTTTTAAGAAACATGGATGTGGATGATAACGAGGTCCCAGTAGATAATTATGTATAAACAACCGTGGATAATGAAGAGGTTGTGAAGTAAACCCTTACCTTGTACTTTTCCTTGGTTGGGGTAGGTTAACCTCCTGTATAATGGTGAAATAATTTTTATTAAATTATAAAAGAATCATATACATTCATATGATATCATATATGATCTTTTAACATTGCATTGTTAACAATATCTTAGATTTATCGTTGTTTCGGGTGTTAACTTACTCGTTTTATTTTATATGTTTTGTTACGTAAGTCATGTTTTTCATGGATAGGTTGTATCTTATTCATATCCAGAATGATATCATGTCCTTAAACATTATTTTTAAATCATCAAATGATAATTATACTTGAATGGATACGACGGAGAATGAATCTCATCGCGTTCGTGGAGACGGTAGTCCGTACGTACGCACGAGCGAAAATATCATTATTTTGATATTAAAATAATATATAATTGGAAGGTATATCATATATACAGAATCATTATCATGTTATATTTATTATTTACATGAATTACATATCATTATTATACCCATCTAAATAATAATATATTGAATAACAATTACACCACGACGTGGAGACGGTAAGCCGTACGTACGCACGTATGGTGACATGTCATTCAAATGATGGGTAGAATACTGAATATGGTTGTTCCATATTTATAATAACATCACATTATATAGAAGATACTGGAGTTATAATTTTAGAATTGAAATAATAAACAAAGAGGGAGTGGAAGAAGAAAGAAACTTGAAAGAGGGTGATGAAAATGTTACCTCTTCTTCGGGTTCTTCCTTTTGATTTGATCAAAAGGACTCCTTAGGATGGCTTTCTGACTAACGTAAAGCTTCTAGGATGAAGGAAGAGAAGTTGGGAGAGTATGTGGGCAGGGGTTGGCCGAACCAAAAGGCTTGGAAGTGTGAATAAGGTGGTAGAGGTGGGGGCCTTTTATAAGAGGAGAGGAGGGGCTCTTTTGGAAAGATTGAAATGTTACATTATTATACAATGCTTTTTCGGATTCTAGAGGTCCCACACTTATATATTTCGTGTATAAGGTGATAAGGGTTCTAAATATCTTCATCCAATATTCTTTGGACAATTTTAAGCCTTGTATTTTGCATTATCGTCTCATTTTATTTAAATCGTTAAATAATGAGGTCATCGCTGCATCATAATGATGTCATATATAATTTAATTTATTTAATGTCTAAAAATTATAAACAAAATACTATGATGTAGGAAATCTTTTTATCTTTCTAATGAATATTTATAGTCAAAATTTGGATCTGTGTAACCCCATTTAAAAACTGTTTTAGTAAAACAACTCATGTTTGTGTCAATTTAATTTTAACATTAAATAAATATATATTAATGTCATTTTCCAACTAAAGTGGCTCCATGGGGTCCCCAAGTTGACCCATGGGTTGTCTTGGTCGGACATGACTCATCCAATAGGAGTAGGACAAGTGTAAAGCTCATCTCATATTATTAAAACATTATTTTTACCTTAAACTACACTAATTACCTCTAATCGCGATTAAGAACTTAAAAGTTACTATTCACCAAAAATTTATTTTAATCTCATTGACCACATTTTACTTCTTAATGACAACCATGTATGTAGGATTTTTGAAAATCAAATCACAGAAGTGGTAATATTTCATTTTAACGAAAAATCAGTTTTTAACAACCACTAAGTGGTTTCACTATTCATCAAAAATTGAAGTTTTTTAGAATAAGGCCAAAATTTCACCCTAAGCTATAATTGATATTCCGAATTCACAAATGATGTCTATTTTACAAAATTACAAACATATAAGTTGTATTAATTATTTTTATAATTAATTCTCGTTGTTACAACAAATAGCGTGTTTTTAAGAAACAATTTATATTAAAAGATTGGCAATTGTTTATGTCCAATTTCAATGTTAAATTAATTCTAATGATCACCATTGGATAAAAGTGTAAAAATATATTCTAATTATACTTTAAAACCACTAAATATTATAATTTATCACTATAAATTATTTTTATTAAAAAAGTTGTTTTTAAGTATTTTTCACTATTCATAAAAATTTAGAAGTTCTCAGAAAAATACCAAAAATTCAACATAGGCTAATTTCAATATTCCGAATCCAAAAATGAAGTCCATTTTGATAAATAAAATTTATAAAATTTCAAAAATTAGGTATTACTATTCACAAGGGCTAGTTTAATTAGTTGTGGTGTGTGTTAGAGCTCGAGGTTTCGTACAACACACGCTATTGCATTATTCGAAAGGAAACGTACAGTGGAAGCTTGGGGTGTTACACTAACACTTCTCTGACCACACAAAAGGTTGGCCTTTTTTTAAGAAATGTAGATATAGGTTCCACAATACTTGTGAAATTGGGAATGAATCTATAATAATTTCTTATAAATTCAAGGAATCTTTGTACCTCATTCATCATCTTGAGATCCTAGGTTTGCACTTCCATGATCTATTATAGGTTCTCTTCCACTTCGTCCTATGACATGACATTTCCAAGGATGTGGACCACTTTAATAAAACACTAAATATTTTAGAGCTCCTTATAAAGCCAGAGATCTTGGAGTATGTATAGGACCATACCAAAATTCCTTGTGTTCTCCTCCTATAACACAGTCTATATGAGGATGTATCTGTGAAAACCACACTAAACCAATCTAAGAGGGGACAAAATATTTTGTTCTTGAGTCATATAAATTTTTTTGGGGAATTCATCACACAGAAAGGCATCACCAAGTAATGATAGTGACCATAGTGGCATAATAAATTTAAATTTGGAACATCCATCTCTCAAACATGGGGTATATGAAAACCCTTACTAAGGTTAGTATCAAAAACCATGATTCCCCATTCTATTGGTCAAGGATATCATCCATTTTTGGTAGTGGATACTAATTATTGATAGTCAACTAATTCATAGAATTATAATTGTTGCATAACCAAAATCTCTCATCCTCCTTCTTTGTGAACAAAATAAGGGAAACCCAAGGGGGTAAAACTGGTTCATAATAATCCATTCCTCTATAGATACACATATATCACCCTTTGGTATCACATCTCTTTAGGGTAAATCCAACATGTTGGAAATGATGTTGGGGTTAGCCCTAGGTGTGAGACTATAAATATTTCAATCACTTGGTAGGGAGTTAAGCCCAATATTTCCTTGAGAAATACATCTTTGTAACCCTCCACCATTGTGGGGAACTAAATGATTATAATTCCTACAACTTTAAAGTGTCATATTATCTAACAGATAATAAATTGGTTGTATCTGCCTACATAAATTCCCATCCTACTCTGAATGAGATTCTTTCTCACTATTGATATAAAATCAAATCTTATGTACCTAGACAGACCTAATACTCTATATAAAATGGTGTATATATTCATGGAACATATAGAGGCATCCCATACCAATATGGACATCACAGGGTATCCTTGCGACAATAAAAATATCCCACCTAAAATAATCTCTTCCTAGAGTCTAGTCAAAATATCAAAAACATGTGTTTGATATCATAATCTCCCATGGTATGAGTCTCCCATAGAAAGGTTCATGCTAATTTAATCCTTGGAATCTTCAATTATCTAATAATATATGTGTCAAGGAATGAGTATCTTGAGCCTATGTCTATCATGACTACAACTATATTAGAGTAGACAAATATTGTAAATCAGATCATACGCATAGACTTTGGGTCATAAGTTTCTACTACCTCTAGTTGTGTATGTCTCAGAACACCGTCTACTTAAGCCTTTAATAGACCATATGGGGGTGGTAGTAGTTGAAAAATATTATTTCATTTTCCACCACCCATAACTCTGCCAACTCCTCTTCCACATCTTCCTTTTAATGAACCTCCTTTCTCAAGCTAATGTATTTTCCTTAGTGGACCATCGACCAAATATCTTCTTATTTCTTAGATGGTAGATAAATTCCATACAATATTTCCTCAACCATCATACGATAACCAATGCTTCTCTTTAATAATTTTATAACTATAAATACCCTTCTATTAATATCCCAGAGTTAATGGTTACATTATTAAATTATAATTAGATATATGTAATTGTATCCCAAAGGACTAAATTGATTAGAAGTATTTGTAAACTAGATACATACTTGAGTCTCATATTACATTCAAAAACACAAACACAAAATTGTTTTTGAGAACATCATTATTTTTTTATGGAATTTATTTGTATGTAAATGCTGAAACACTTCTTCGTATCTTAGGTAACATAAAAAAAAATAAATGGTCAGATCACATGCTCAGTAAGGGTTAAGATAACTGAAAGATAACATGAAAAAATAATTCATTATAAATATGAAAAAAGTTAATAATTAATAGAACATTCCATTTAATCAATAAATTGATCATAAATAATTATATTGATGGAATACATGTTGATCAAATCATTCCATAAAAATAATTATACAATCTTGAATCATAAATATTCAAGTAATCCCATGGATGTAAATTAATGAAATCATAATGATGGAATGCATAATTCCAGACATTGGAAACTTCCCAATGAGTCCTTGTTCCAATATATCTAAAAATAAAATCAATTTCTCCTTATAATACATCTAAAAATCCCATCACACCCTCGTTCCATGACATCTAAAAATACTTTCAAGGCCTCATGCTAAGATATTGACATAAATGTGTAAGGCCTATGCCAAATATTCAACCTATTTTTTATCATGAAAAATACAAATTTATTGAGGGGATATATAATTATAGGCCTCATCCCTCACTTAATAATACCATTGCATTCATCATATTAATAAATAATAAAACTTCATCATCATTCCTTAAAAATTAATAATTATCCATATTGGAAGAACTAATATAATTAATTTCAATAATATCCATAGGTAAACTGATCATAAACCATAAAAATAAATATTGTGGATGGAATAATTACATTATATACTCAATAAATCATAATACTCAACAAATGGTATTCACATATATGAAAGTACATTGAAAATATCACTCAAAACTTCTTGAATAAAATAACATTTTCACATTGAAATCACATATTTAATATATAAAAATCTCCCAAATATCAAGGAAAATATTCTCATGGATGGAAACCTTTGAAACTTTTAAATTAAGCTTCAAATAATTGGTCATTCATGATAGTGGTAATTTTTTTTCATGTTGTATTTGTTAAAACAAATATTTATTTCACATATTCTAAAAATGGTCAAAAGTAACTCCTTCGAAAAAAGACAACAATATTCATTTTTAACAAAATATAAAAAGTTAATCATGGGTAAAAATATTGAATAAATAATTATATAAAATTAAAAAAAAATTATTTAAAACATTTTAAATATAATACTGACATGGAATACTAAGATTCTCGGCTTAGTAGAAAACAAAGTCAGTTTTCTTTAAAAACATTATTTTGGTACCATAAATAATTAAAAAGAGGAAAATAAAAGGTAAAAGTGTAATTAATTAAATAACCATAAGAGAATAAAATATATTGGGTTTAAGATATAAATAAAAAATAATTTCAACATCATATACTTAAACATAAACATTCCCAAATAATGATGATATTGTGAAATAAACCCTAACCACTTTGGTAACATTAGATTCATAATCACTATAAAATAAATAACACAAAATGAAATAATAAATGAATTTATTATAAATATATTCATGATATAACTTGATAAATGTTATTTATATAAATCATAGAAAATAAGTTGTGTGTAAAACATATCATATGTCCTAAATAAGACAATTTGAGATGAAGAACCCCTACCTCAGGTCTCACATCATTCACATGTGTTCAAATCTACTATATAATAAATAAATACTTTTTATTTATATATAAAAGAAACGTAATCATATATATAATACCATATTTTATTTACTTATAAATATTTACCACCAATTAGTTAACAATACTTTATTAAATTTTTTTTTTGGGTTATAACTACTTTGTTTTTCATGTATGTTTTGGTTCAGTTGTTTGGTTCCTTGTAATTTTTCATGGTTAAATCATATTTAGAATGTTAATAATGATATAAATATTTATATATTCATTATATATATTTCTTATTATCTATAAACTTTGAGACATAAAATCAATTATGTTGTTCATGGATATAATAAGTCGTACGTACGCATGAACTCTATTTTCACTTTTGACCAGTTGGAGTGAAAGAAAGGAAAAAATTTATTTGGATTTAGAGGATTATTTTAATTTCATATATATCTTTTATATTAATTAATTATATCCTTATTACCATCCATGTAAGTTACAAATGAAATACGGATCACATTGCTTCGTAGAGGAGGCAGTCCACATGTATACTGGAGCGACGTTATTATTATCCAATGGATTGAATGTAAAAATGTAGATATTAAATTATAATTATATAATTATATAATTATATATATTTCATCAATATAAAATATAATAATTGAACCCATCAATAAAATATGGTGATGAAAAGTTAATTATATTATTACGTGGTGATTGAGTATCATATGTATACATGAGAGATACATTCATTTTAAATTTCATGGGAAAGAGGGTGGATAATGATGGTTTCATAATAATAAAAATATTATTTTATATAGAATAAAAAAATTATTATTTATTGGTAATAAAACTGATTTATAGAAGGTAAAAGAAGAATAAAAAAAGTGATATGTTGAGATGATTACCTTATCTTTGAAATAACTCTTTTATATCTCCTCTTACAGACCCCGGTTTTGGACTATTTTTAGAGCTCATCTCCTCAATTACATGTCTAAGTAAGTTAAGAAGATAAAATGTTATTTTTTTTTTTCAATTTATATATGCTCAATGTGGTTAATATAATTGAAATAAATGATCTTCCTTTATAAGGGAGGAGAGAGGCACACTTAGAAATTATTAAAAGATTAAAATGTATGTTTCAACCCAAGGTCATGAATTTGAGGCGTTTTGGTGAAAAAAATGGTCTGATAAGAATCATCACATATCTATTATTGTAGAGAGATTAACATCGGGGTCACCATTTTTTTCGACTCGAGGTGGGTGTTTAGGGAAAAGAAAAATGGTCTGACGGGTGACAAGAATTTGTCTGTTATTATAGATACTCCCACATCACTGTTTTTGTTTCATCCCGATCCACATCGTCGTCTATTAGGGGGAATTAAATTGACCCCATGGGGATTGGGAAATCTATCCCTTTTTCATTATGAAGGAGGTTCCAGAGTCAAATGGTCCTAGTAAGCGATTGTAGGGGGTTATGTATTGGTGCAATCGGTCCTCCTTGTAAATTATTTCCTCATATAGTCTCCAATGGGTTCATTCATGGTGCTAGAAACACCAAACATCCCTAGTATCCATGATTCATAGACCCTATTTCCAAAGGCAGGTGCTCGTTGGATGACGATTTTTAAAATGACATTTAAGGACTCCATTGGTCAAGAGGATGGGATGTCGGGCACATCACACCCTTTGGGGAGAAATATTTCCTATTCTGGGACTCTCTAATATATTTAAGCCAAGTTCATATATTTTTGAATCCTTGGTTTATTACTAAATAGTGTATCCATGGCCTACCCCTAGGTTGTAGGATTTTTATGGATATACATTGATTTGGTGCTACGGAGGCAATGTTGTCTTAATCCATGCAATGAGGTGCTCTAGGGTTTATCATCATCCAGTGGAGAAAAAAAGTGATTTGTTGTTTGGTTCAGACCCATAATATGGAAATCCTACATATCCTTCGGAGAGGAATCAGAGCCCATGTAGTTTGGTAATTGGTACTTACAACTAGGATGAATCCCTTTTGAATTTGGGGGAACTTTTATTAGGACTAAATTTTGAGGAGAAAATACTGTGAGCTTAGGCCTTGGATAGACAACCTACATATCCCAATTATAGTGGGGATCAGAGTTCTCATAGTTCATTTTCTTCATGCTTACACCTAGAAGGAGGCCCATTTGGTGGGGGCATAATCGGAGAACCTTTTTAAAGGTCACTCCTTTGAGCTCAGGTCTTCAAGTGAGAATCTTATGTATCCTAGTTGTAACAGGAATAAAATTTCTCATATTTTGTTTAGCTTGGGGCTTACACCTTGAAGGAGGACCATTTTTTTGGAACGATGATGAGGATCTCGATTAAAGATGATTTGATGGTTTAGATGGGGCTTACACCTAGGAGGATTCCCTTGTTTTGGGACTATACATATGTCATGATCACTAACAACCTCTAAGACCACATGAGTTTGGCTCGGTGTGAGAAACAAGAGGAATTAGTGGATCTAAAGATCACATGTCCTATATCATCTGATGGTAGATGGTACAGGAGTTGGGTGAGAGACATGGGGCTTTGAAAATGAAACCCTCACCAGTGTTGATATCTATGATGGTCATATCATGGTGATCTATCTGGACACATCCCGAGATGAGGTGTATAGGGTGAATAGTGATACCTCTCATAAAAGGATATGGGCTTAACTCAAGACGAGTTCCCTTTTCTGGGTTTCGTGAGTGGGGAGGAGCATCATCCCTCGACAAAGGGGAATGAAAGAGTTACCCTTTTTCGTTTCACTAACACTCATTTAATGGAAGGTCCAGTGGTTACCCATAAACCCGAGAATGACAGGTTCACATTGGTATCCCATATTCAGTTGTTGGGTTACCTTGGGAATGTAGACTTATATAAATTATTGGGTTCGAAAACAATGTGGGGATAACATTCATGAATCCACTTACCAAAGGTATGTATATTCATAAATCCATGTTGGTGTGCCCGATGATATGATCATACGAGTCTAGTGACATCAGAGGAGGTTTTGGCTTGATGTAGGTGGACTGGCTCATAGCATATCTATGGAGGGTTAGATGGTAATGGAGGGGAATTATTGGAGCTACATGGAAGGACACCTGAAGACACACCATTCCGAGTACTATTTTCTTATGTGGGACATGGGTAGTCCAACATAACATAATGCTATGAATGTAGAGGGGTTGTCCATGTAACAAAATAGTATGTGGATGTGGGTATAGAACATTACGTATGAAAGTTGTACGCAGTCTTGGATATGGTTTTCCACACCGCTCTGGGTTCCATCTGCATACTGATACAGTACGCGATGTAGGGTTCGATCCACATAGTGATGCACTATGCAGAGTGCTCAATTGAATAAGGGTCTTGGACCCTCTGGATCGTGGGGAATTCATCCGTGAGGGATTTATGGTTCTTGATGGAAACAATTAGGTTCACACTTATCCAATTATTATTAATTTCCTTATTATTATGGGTTGTGTCTAGTTATATATGTGGAAACATTATTCATGGTTCTCACTTTGTCGATGATTTGAAACTGAAGTCAGAATCTTTTTTGTATCCCAATTCTCTCTTCCAGCCTCTAGGGTCTCCCTCATGTTCTCTTACACCAATCTCCAGCTTCTCCTTACACCGTTTTTTAAATTCCTCTAGTTCTCCTTTTATATAGAATTGGGGAAATTATTTTTTGGCCATATAGAAACATTTATGGATTCCAATGAAGATATATCAAAATCCACAGAAGAATCAATCAACCAGGGTTTTTGGAGGTTGTTGTTTGTGAAAGCTGGTTCATGGAACCCTGCCAGCTAGCATCATTCTGGAATTTCTTATTTCATGGGATATTATGTGGAGGGAATTTATGTGCTATATTTGGCAAATGGAATGGTTTATGGCATCCTAGGTTTTCTGGCCATCACCCCATGGGCCAACACCTTGCAAGTCCTTCCACGTATCGATGGTTCGCAGTTTATGCATTCCTCAAACATTTATCGGTTATGGTACACTATACACTAAAATCATGTTCAAATTTTGATTTCATGAAGTTTTCTCTAAAATTTTCAATAGAAGTTTTATCCATTTACCTTGATATACATGTAATAATGTTTTCTTACCACTAAAAAGTTCTTTTAGAGTATTTTATTTTCTTTTTAATGTTCTTATGACCCTATAAATTTATCCCATCGGAATAGGGTCCTATCAGAATGAAGAGGAGGCTATTCTAATGTTAACATGGTCCTGAACTGATGTGGTTTGCGATAGAATAGGGTGGTCTATTGTGGGGACCACACCTATTTATAGGGGCCTAAGAAATTTTCCTTTTACCATTAAACATCACAAAAAATGCTCCCAACCTCTCATCAACTTCCTTTTTATCTACTTAACAAATCCTTTTAGGAATATGTATTCACAAACTACTTCATGGGTTCTACGAGCCGAACACTTCACAATTACTTATACTGGTGAAAACAAATTTGGGTCAGTGACTGCACTTTGGAATTTAGAACATATGTTCATACTTCCATATAGGGGAACACTACACGATTTTCATGTTCTTCACACCAAAAATTAAACCACTGAACTGAACAATAAAATCTATTAAATTGAATTTAAAATTTCAATAAAAAAACTTTGAACATCTACATAGAGAGGCCTTGGTTTGTGGTTTCTTAATTTCGCGAACCACTTAGTTTGCTGGCCAATGCTCCGTGGGCCAGCACCTCACGAGCCTTCTGCATACCAAGGCTGTGTGTGAGAAATTGATTCTATATACTGATATAGTAGGCGAGAAATTGATTCCACGTAATATTTCCTTAACTAGTGCATAAAGACCCATGCTGACCCTATTCTTTAGGTCCCTTGGCCATTTTTGTGGCTCTTATCCATCAATTTTCTCATTGGAATGACATTTTTGCAGCCTTTTGTATCTTTTTTGTGCAGATTGCAATGTATCTTCCACAATCCTTGACGGAATCAATATGACCAAAGAATACCTGATTGAGTATGCTAAGGTCTATCTTCGATGACACATTTTTCATTGGAGTAGTTCCTTAAATGATCTTCTTACACTATAACTTCATGAATTCCCATTACCTATGAAGATACCGCTATATGGATTTGGTCTTCGCAATGATGTCCCTCTTCCATTGGCTGATCATAATACTCCTTCCATTCTCCTAGAGTCACAACGATCCAATATTTGTTCAACATGGTAAATCAAAACTACTCACATTTAAGAGAATGTATTCACAGTAATATGGTCGATGTAGACTCAAAGGAATTACAGTTGTTGTGACACTTCCTTGAGACTAGTTACCCATTAGTACCCATCTTTTATAAACCTTTCTCAAGAACAACCTAATAGTGGGTGGAGCATGAAATGGGACCTGTGAGCCGAAGTGTGCTTTTCTGAAAAATGGGCCTGAGCATTTTGGGTACATCAAATCAGTTTGGAGTCCCCCAATCAGTTGGAAGAAATTAACTCATACCAGGAAACTTAGGTCTCCCAATTTTTAGATTTCCCTCTGGATGAAATCTTACCCAAACTGCTGATCTACTGGTGCTCAAGTACCGATAATTTCCATTTATGGCATAGAGAGTGTGGGATTATATATTGGTATATCTCTCATCTTTGAGGGATATCCATTATTATAAATATGTATGAAGAGTTCTTTGTAGCATCCACTACTTGGGACAATGCCAATCAAGTTTCTCCACTGGTCTGGAGCCTAATGGTCGTAGCACATGGAATTCTTGGTCAAACCATCCATGCTTGCTCCCTTATCTCATTTAAGGATTTGATAGGGTCATTTTAAGGGGAATGGTACTAGGATGAGGATCCACCAGAGTCAGAATCATCTGACCCAACAATATTGACAAATTCTAGGATCATATTGTGCCACCCATGAAGCGGTATGATACACTACCCAATGATACGATATTAGATCAGACGTGTCACTTGAGATTAGATTAGAAAGTTTCTTCTCCATGTTTTAGATCATTTTAATCATTCCATCACATGAAGTATACACTAGGGTTATAGTTGGAACTTTGATAATGGAAGATATTTTGGCATAGGGTCAACCAATTAATCTGGTCATTCCCAGACTTTCTTGGCATTATGAGTTGTTTGGGTAGATACAGGAAGGTAAACCTCTGCATCGTCCCAGCATACTATTTCAATTTTTATATGGGTGGATTGCAGGACATTTCCCCTACTATTAAAATGAACATATTATGAGGTCTCGTCATTCTAACCTTCACCTTTCCCTTCTTTTCATTACCATTTTCCTCCTATAACCATAAGAATTAGCGATGCGGTTGGGCTACTAAATTGTATTCTCACTTTTCATTTGCACCGTACTGTACCCCTCATGGGTCAGTAAGGGGTGATTGAAGTGGTTCAATAGAGTACCATCCATATATCATCATAATTTGAGAAAGGATGATAGCAACTCTCATAGATCATGGGGCTATTTGTGATCCATACACCCCCTTCCGGTTTTCTAGTCCATTCAGATGCCTTTAACAGACAGTGATTCTTCCTTCTGTTCAGTTGAGGGGATAATATCATCTTGAAATTCACTAAAAATTATGGCTTATGATGATACAGGATGGTTCTACCATGGACTTCATCATCACAAATGCAATGGGATCCACCATTCTATCATTGGATTATTCCCAACTGTGGGTGAATTGTTACCCTGAAAGGGTGCTGGGAAGACCAATTTGATAGATCCAAAAGCCATTAACCACCCTCCACCATATTTTGACGGTGATGAACATTCCATCTATTCCTCTTCCTATGGTGAGAAGAAACTCTATCCTCCATCAGATTCATTTGGAAGGGGATTTATTTACGTAGCCCATCTCGGTAGAGAGTGATTCAAACTATTCCACTCATGTGGATACCATTCACAGCTCTAATTCGGTTGGCCCTAAAAAAGTGTCATAGTATAACATAGAAGTTGCAACCATTCCCCCAACTCTGTCTCCAGGGATCAGACCATCTGTAGGAATGGAGATCCCCCCTTCCTGGGTAACCTATATTTGGTCCCTTCTAACTACTGTAATGATGCTTCCCATCTATAGACCCATTGAAATGGGGGAGGACAAAGGTCTTGGTGCCACAAGGAGGCATCAAGCAGTGAAAAAACAAGTGTGCCGTTAGTTAGACTCCATTACTGTGGAAACTCCTCTATCTAACTTCCCTAATGAAAAAGGAAAACTTCCTGTATTTATTTTCCGAATTGGGTTGGGGTGTCTTCAATTACTGGCATCAACACATTATTATTTATCTGATTTTCATAGCCTGGGATTACCTTGCTTCTTTTGATAAATACCTTGCAAGATTCAATTATTCACAACATCATGGAAGGACCTTCCACGATTTTATTTGTGGAACTCGATCATGTGACGACTACAGAGGGAAAGGCTCGGGACTTGGTGGTTTCCAAAACAGAAGATCTATGACAATGTGAGGCTCATGTGGAAAGTTTGAATGCTCCACTAGCCTCCTGAGGTGCATACTATGAATATATTAAGAATAACGTGGAGGACCTCAAAGACATTATAAAATTCATACACCTGATGGTCAAATATGAGGAGGATGGGAGATGTATTATAGAGAAAAACCTTGATGGACCAGAGCAGTCACTCATCCTTTTTCTTGAAAGGGAGATCTAAGCCTCACTGTATTTTTTTCAAATTGGGATGTACTCACTTTATTTTGATACCATGGAGAGACTATGTTCTAGGTATGTTCCTCCATTTTTTAACTAATGGAACTATTTATCCCTATAATTCTTATCTTTTCACTTTTTACTTCAATGTAAATCAATCAAAATCGACCATATAAAAATAATTTCGACCATGTATTAATTTTAAACCATGATTCAAAAATAGTAAATTGAATTATTCGAATCAATCTCTAATTTTTTACTAAACTGTGGGAATCAGTAAGCATATTTTGAATATTTCTGGGATTACATGGAAAACATGATGAAAATTTTGTCCTTCTCATTATTTCCCCAATTTTATCTTAAGCCTATTTGGTACAGTCATAGTGGTTATAACGTAAATTTTTCATAGGAATACCTTTGTGGGTTTTCGATCCAATAGGATTCATGTTTTTTTCTTGAATTTTTGGTTGATTGAAAAAAAATTCGTAATCTATACTAGTATAGGTTTAACGAGCTGGTACTCAACTTTCATCCATGGTTTCCCTTTTCATTTTTTTACTTTGTTGAGTATTGCGTCTTTTTCTTTGGTGGTTTATAGTTTTTCCAATCAAACATATTACAGATATTTCAGGTAAAAGGTATTTGACAAAAATTGATGGGGTAGGGGACCCAATTTTTGATTCATTAGCCAGGAATTTCCTAATAACTCTCAGACATGAATCAAGTATTTTTCATGACCTTGAATTTTTGAGTTTTGGAGGTATAGGGGGCTTGGGAGCCATTTTAGGCGTACGATGGTAGGAAATCACTCTACTGGGGGAGAATACTCCTTTGGATAATGTTTATTTTGTAGGATACTTATGAAGAGCCACTATAAAATGATGAGCATAGTCAAATGAAGGTGTCCTCAAGATGATGACAATAAATTTTTGATGTCCTAGGAGATTTATAACACTTGGGATTTTTTGAGGTTCGGGACCACAATGGGTGGACTATCTGAGGGATGATGTTCAAGAGTATTAGGGGAATTTGTATTGGCTTTGAATAGGAAACCGATACTACGTGAATTTTTCATGTGTAAGGGATAGCCAGTGAATGGTATATTTTGACATCATACAACTTGGACACATGAAGCTTATCTTGTGAGATCATTTTACTATAACTAAGAAAGGTTAAATGATTCATCAGTTCAACTAGAAATTATTTTCATCTTTTGGTATTTAAAAGGGGAAAGTTATGTAAATCGTAATCTATAGGGTTTCTGAATCTATGGAGTGAAATGGTACATAAATTTTCTCCGTGCGTAAAGAAATTGGAAAGGACTCTATTGAAGAAGCATTTTCCTTTGGTAGATGGCTGTTTTGTAGGAGATGTATGCAGAGTCGTTGGAGAATGATGTGCATAGTCAAACAAAAGAGTTCCCTGGACACCCAGCTTCTATCCGCGATGGACATGAAGGATTATAGGGATTGTGACCTTTCCAGACATGATGCATGTCTTATGAAAGGGGGTGCATCTAAACATGAAAGGGGTTATTTATTTGGATGAACATTATCGGCAAAACCAGAAAAAAGTGGAGACATTTTGTTTTTCATATGCGGATCCACTTTGTGCATATGGATGTGGTATATTAATTTTAACAGTCCATGAGATACAAGATGTGAATTAAGACATGATGTTCTAATATATCTAAGATGTGGGTTGGAAAGGGAATGTAAAAAATTACATTGAGGGTTCTTGAATCAAGAGGGATGTCATGGGGCTTGTGATTTATTAGGCATAATGAGTTAGGAGAGGAATCTCATGAGGATGAATCTTCATTTGATTGATAGTCATTTTGTAGGAAACATATGCAGAGCCACTAGCAAATGATGTGTATAGTAAAACAACGGTGACTGCAAGACATTTGGCTTCCATCTCCAATAGCTAGGGAGGGTTATTTGGATCCAATATTACTTAAATAATGGAGTTTGATGTGTAGAAGGAATTTTTTTGGATATATTATAAATGTATATGTTGTGAATCACCCATGGGGTCACGTAATCCCCTATGTAGACCTGGATCATACGTAGGGTGAGGCATTTTTTCAATCTTTGGATTACCATGTAGTTTAACATTGTACGATCATGACCTGTGGTTCTTTATGGGAAAGGGAACTATAACATGCCTTTTAAGGTCATAATTCTAGGACCAAAATCCTATACTATTTTTCCATGACTCCATAGTGGATCTCCTTTTGAGGTCCCAAATCTCACAAGATCTATTCTTGGTGTGTGATAAAAAAAGGGATTATAAGGATTTCAGGTCACCACTTAAGAATGATGTAATCAATGGAAAGGGTAATTTTATGATTAGATCAACATAGTGTAGTTTAATATCGTGAATCAGGGATGAATTCCAGACAATTATCATCATTTGGTGTGGATCTAGGGTAATACCGTCATGAATGAAGGGAAATTTGATTACCCATAAGTAGCCCAATAAATAGGGCATGTCTGGGGATTCCCTATATTGATTTAATTTGTGTGCATATAATGGGACATTTCAATACATTCTGTTTCCGATTTCGGATCATAGGACTTGATTCCACCACAGATTAATCAAGGGGAAACAAATTTATGGAGAATTCCCAATGAACATTCATTATAGATTCCAATCCCATACGCTGGAAGGAACAACATTTTCTTTGGGGAGGCCAAGACAAGATAAGAATCTAGGAATTTCCATTGTGTGGTGCAGTTTATTATTCTGTAGGAATGACACATATTGTCTTCTAGTTTATCATTGTGTGGTAAGGACATTAGCAACACAGATTATTGATGTGTTTTTTAGAAAACATCTCACAATGACCATAAATATCTTTTATTTAATCATGGTCAGGATATTCTGGTATTTCGTAGACATGAGCGATGATAGAAGTTGTAAACCATAGTACTGTGGGTCTTGGATTAGTATGAATGACATGATTCTTTGAAGTAATTAGGTGAATAGAAATATGAAAAACCTCTCCTAATGGTGGATTTTCCATTGATTGGAAGGCTCATTTCGTAGGCATCATATGCATAGCCACTGGGGCATGATGTGCATAGTCAAACAAAGTTGCATGCATCACAATTTCCATCCATTTCTGATGGCCATGAAGGATTATGGGGAGCCCATATTTCCCAGAGTATGGAGTTTGATGAATGAGAAAGATGTTTCTGGGAATGTACGAAATATCCATACCATGATTACCCATGATCTATAGAATATCTTACATAGATGTGAATCATATGTTAGGGGAAGCATGATCTTTTGACTCCTTATTGGTGTCGTAATTCAGACTTGGAAATTTCTTCATCCCGTGGAATGTTTTTGTGTAGGAAATTGGGGGCATGTTTGGGATCTTGTAACAATAAGAATCGGGCCACACAGGATTCTTGAGGAACCTTCTAGTTTAATGTCATGCGGTTAGGACCTTTCATGGATTCCTGTATGAAATTATGACCAATACAGAGAGGAAGGGGAATTTTCCTTTTTTTAAAGGATGCTGGACCAAGATGGAGGATCGTGGAAATACTATGTGTCCTACAATGGAAAGAATCAAGCCACACATTGTTCTAGAAATATCCTCCCTCTAATTTTCAGGTGCATGCACAAGGACGGGGGAGGAATTTTAAATGATGGATAAATCGGGACATGAGATTCAGGCATCACTATGTATCCCACTGAGAAATGAATCAATCCATACATCATTCTAGAAGATTCTATTTAGTTTAACATCATACAATAAAGATGAAGGAAAACTGATTTGAATTATATCCATATTTCATCTAGTTTAAAAATATAGGATTCAGGCGTCACTATGTATCATGAGGAGATAAGAATCAAGCCATATATAGTTCTTCAAATTCCCACCCTGTATAGTATTTTTCCTTACATAGAGAGGGGGAATTTTTCTAGTGCTTATGGATGTCCTAGGACAGATGATGCCAGCATCACTACATACCGTTCAAGGGCAGGAATCATGTCATACATAGTTCTAACAATGAATTCCCTATATAGATCTGGCATGTACGTAGGGAAAAGAGGATGTTTTTCATTTATTAGTGTCTGGTCCATGATGTTGAATTCATGTGTCACTAATTATAATAAAATTGAAGGAATCAAGCCATATGTAGTTCTAAAAGTTCCTTACTGAGGTCTAGTCCATGTTTAGGAAGTTGAGGGGGGATTTTTTTTCTTTAATGGTTAGGTTGGCCAGGATGTTAAATATGGACATCACTATGTATCATGAAAGGGTAGGAATCAAAAGTAAGTAGTTCTGTAAACAATATGATCCTTGTACCTAACTGACTCAGGTGTAGGGGTACGTGAATTTCTATTTCATCCTCTACGAGTTTCCGGTCTATCATATTCGTCTATTATTTTTCTACCCAAGGGAACCCTTACCACTGATCCTATGCTCATGCGTTTTATACTTGATTTGAGAAACAAGGAGTGACTATGATTTCACTCATAGTATGGGGTGATAGAGGATATAATAGGGGAATCATGTTTCATGTGATGGTTGGTCCATAATTTAGGGTCAAGGTGTCGCTACATATCCCACTAACAAATGGGAATCAAGACACGCGTAGTTCTATAATTACCTTCCTATGATGGTCTGACCTATGCATAGAAAGATGGAGGGTATTTCTATATTTTTCTCACATGAATTTGACTAATACATGACATATTTTTAGTTGTAACACAATACCTACCATTTCATTTAATGTCTTACAGTTAGAAATAAGATGCTATACAGTTTAGTATCATAAAGTAATGACGATTTTGGCCTCTTAGTTTAATGTCTTGTAGTAAGGTTGATTTTGTACTTTTAGTTTAACATCATGTGGTAAGTATGAAGGTGTTTCTATGCATTTTTACATCCTATAGTTAGGGTGTATGTTTTTCTATTATGTTAAGTATTCCTTCAAAAACCTTGGATTTTTGGGAGTTGTGAGTGTTTAACATCCATTAATATTATGGAATATTATCCATTGGAGTACACCCTATGTATGAAATATGGTCCCTACTATTTCAGATCAAGATTTGGGGGTCCTTTCCCAACTATCATCAGGGTTCTGAGGACCAACACCATCTCTCCTTTGAGGAAAGACCGAAGGGGAACCATTTTTTGAAGTCTCGTGCGATTCGATTTTGGTATATTTCCAAATCGTGAAAAGTGTGAAAAACATTCCCATCCAGTCACTCCAACTCATCAAAATGTTTCTAGGATTGCTCATACCTGGAAATTTGATCACAAAAAGAAACGTGGAGCAATAGAATATGAACATTTATAGGAAAAACATCTTATGTCCAGTATACTTTTGAGTACGGGGTTTCCTCGGTTACAGTGCGGGTTGTGGTATGGTAATCCCGTAAAGCTCTGAAGGATATTGTATGGCCACGATTTCATGTACTTGTCTACAATATTCTGAATTATTTTAGAAAAAGTCTTGTTGAAAGCCTCTATATGCATGTTGGATAATGTATGGTATCATGATGAATGATTGGATTTGATTTCATATTCCTGGTATAATATTTTCAACTCAGTAGAATAGATGTTAGTTCCATTTTCCATAAGTATTGTCTGATGGAAACCAATTTTGGTAACGATTTTGGCTTTCACAATGCTAATAATTCTTCTTGTCTCGCCCTCTTTAAGGGGTTTGGTTTCTACCCATTTAGAGAATAATTGAGTTTCAATGAGAATGAACATGAATTGTCTAGCTGTGGTGTGAGGATGGGGTCCCATGAAATCCATCCCCACATAACAAAAGGACCAGAGTACATACCAATTTGAAGTAGTTCTAGGGGTTTTTGAATAAAATTACCATAAACTTAGCAGGGATAGAACTTCATGGAGAATGTGGAACAATCCTCTATCATAGTGGTACAATAGTATCCAATCTTTCAAATTTGATGGGACATCTTGGTTATTGATTGGTATGCTCCACATTCGTCAGTGTGCACTTCTTTCATGATGACTAGAATCTGTTCTCAATTGATGAACCTAATAAAGAGTCCATCAAGGCCTCATTTGTAGAGAACCTCTTCCTATTTTTCCCCATTGTACAAAAAAATGACTTCCCAACTCCTGATTTATTCTTTTCTAGTCCAATCTGGTGGGAGTTCCCCCCTCATTAGGTAATTTTCAAAGGGAGTCATCTAGATGCTGGTGTGACTGAAAGGCTCAGAAATGGGGATAATCTTGTTGATTTCTTCAATATTTTTCAAAATGAATGGCAAGACCATTTGACGATGGGTAATCTTGAGGACTATTTCATCTTGATATGGATTATCCAGAGTTGTGGCTACAATTTCCATTGCATCGACTTGTGCATTTCTTGACTGGGGGATGTAAATAGGTGTTAGTTTTTATGGGAATTCTACCATTAGCTCTCAGACATAGTTCATCAAGGGTACTAATTATTCTTCTTTAATGTAATAGTAACCATTGAATTGCTTGATGACCACATTCTAATCACCTTTTTTCTTCAAGTGTTCACCTCGTGAATGAAGTACCCTCTCTAGACCTACAATGAGGGCATGGTATTCTACTTATTATTTAGGAACCCCTCTGAAAGCAGGAAGGAGTAAGGCAATGTGGCCTTTTCTAGAGATATGAGTATAACTCTCAACCTGAATTTGATGATATTGGGATCCTCAATCCTTTTCACTATCGGGCTTCTAGAGACAACATCGAAGTACATTTCCCATGCTCGGGGGGCCTTCTTGGGTAGAGAACACTTCTTCATAATGAAGTTCAATATCCAATGGGTTCCTTTCTTATAAGTGGTTCTCCTCTAGAAAATCTTCTAATTCCTATACATTTATTGATTTATAAGGAACATACCATATGTATAACTATTGTAGAATGAGTACTCTCCATGATAAGCATCCAGTTAGCATAAGACGACTGAGAATATACTTGAGTGGGTTGCAGTGGGAGACCAGATGGACATTGCGGTGCTGCAGGTAATGATTTAGTTTCTAAACTACAAATATTAGTACTAGGTAATTCTTTTAGATTCCTTAATATCGATTCTTAGCATCGATCATTGTTCAGCTGATATAATAGAGACTATTCTCACTGCATGCATCATTATTCTGTGCGAGGAAAGCACCTAAAGACTATTCCAAGGATACTATGTAAAAAATGAGTGGTCTTCCCTCACCTTGTGGCATTATCATCAGTGGTCGTAGGAGATATCTTTTATGATTTTTGAATGCTTCTTTCAATCATTACCCCACTTGTATGTGACCCCTTCCATCGTCAACTAGGAGAAAGGAAAACATTTACCTACATGTTTGGCTATGAAGCGCTGAATGTCGGCTAGTTTCCCCTGGAGACCCCCCAACTTATTGAATTTGTTAGAATTATTCAATCCAAGGATGCATTTTCTCGTCTTAGGTTCTACTATGATGCGACGATGGAGTACGACGAAGCTGAGGAATTTATCGGAGGTACCTCCGAAATCAAACATTAGGATATTAAACATTAGAAAATGTTGTCGAAATTTATTGAACACAATTTCATGATATTTGAGGTGGTTTGAGCTCTGTCATGATTTAACCATCAGGTCGTCAACATAGCACTCAATGAATTTTCCTAGGATGAGCTTGAAAATGTGATGCATGGCATGCTAATATGTAGTGCCCACATTTTTAAACCCAAAGGGCAACACTATATAATAGAACACTCCATGGGGGGCTAAAAGAAGTGGCTTCTTCATCTTCTGAGGCTATTCAGATCTAGTTGTATCTAGAATATCCTTCCATGAAAGAGACACCCTCATATATGATGGTCCCATAAATCAGCAATTCTGTTATTAGGACCAATAAATCATATTTCTGGAAGTGATGATTGACGTCCGTTAAGTAAATGAAAACATCAATCTATCCATGTAATGCCCTGACCCTAGTTACCCATATTTGGTACATTATTTTAATAAATTGGCATGATTATATGGAATCAAGTCCTGAAGAACCAATCATTTTCCTATCTTGGAAAATATATTACATACATGAACATTACATTACACATTCCAACATAAAACACAACATAAAAATCCTTTCAGAACTACAGTATTCTCCTATCTTAACCCTTAATATCAATCATAATACACTTCTTGTAATTTTGGGAAAACAAAATATAATAAAGGAGTGATCTCAGATGCTCATTAAGGGTAAATAATTTAGCGGAAGCTATAAACATTTATGGAAGGATGTGTAATAAAAACAACATCCTTTTATACATAAACTTGAACATAATATGGAAACAATAAATCAAACATTACCATATAAACATACACATGGATATTCTACAAGTCTAATAATCACATGTAATAACTAATTACATAATTAGGGAATTCATAATGTCATACATCATAACCACATAATCAAGGTCTCGAGCCAAAACTACAAATAATGTTTTTTTCAAGGCCTTATGCCAAGACACCAATTTGTCTCAAGAGACCAACTGATGCATGGAGGGGCTATAGAGGGCCCCTCCTGTCAAATACTATGTCTAATAAATTCCTCATATGAAAAGGTTGAAACACACATAAACATTCGTATTAAAACCTACATACAAAATGTTAATACTTTAACCATAAACCATGAATGGTATAAAAATATCGCATCAACAGTTAAACATATCACAAAACCTTTAATACAATATGGAATATTTTATCATAATAAATCAACTTCAAATAATCATACAATCCAAAAAATTATGTTGACATAGATGAAATGAAAACTATTTGAGAGAAATATCACATTCTATTTTGAAATCATTTAAAAGTCAAGTAATTATAAAAGAAAAAATTTATTTTGAAAATATTTTCATAATATTATAATAGATGCTTCAATGGTTTTATAATGGTGGAAAATATTTGCACCCACCTTATAAGTTAAAAGGCATTCTTTCTTTATTTTTTCGACAAGGTCATAAAGTAACATGTTTGGAAAACGAAGGAAATATTCCTTTAAAAACATTTTATAAAAATTAAAACAAGGGTATAAATGACTTTAAAACATAGTCAAGGAAATAGTAAAAATATTTTGAAATACATTTTTACGAAACATGTATGTGGATGATAAAGAATACCAAGTAGATACTTATTTATAAACAACCTTGATTAATAAAGATATTGTAAAATTAACCCTTACCTGGTACATTCCTTTAGTCGAGGGAACGTTTAAACTACAGTATAATGACCATAGTATGTTATTAAATTATACCATAACCATTTTAATATTTATTATATCATATATGATTCATTTATAAATTTATAATATCCATTTTATATTAATTTCCATGTCAAAGTAACATTTTGGATAATAGTTACTTTCTTTGTCGTGTGTGTTTTAACTTGTTATTATTGATCATATCACATAGATCATGATTTAAATACTTATAGAATATAAAAAATTATTTATATATAATATATATTAAGAATCTAAATATTTATAATAAATAGATATATGAAATATAAACATTATGCATAGACATGGTAGTTTGTACGTGCACATGAACGTTGTTTCTGTTTTCTTATCATGTAGTATAAAAGTAAGTTAAGAACATATATTTATCTACATAAATATATATTATTTCAGTATAAATCATATTTCATATATCTCATACGTAATAAATATATATATATTTATAAAAAACTCTTGAATGGTGATCGTTTAAGATGAATCTCATCACGACATGGAGACGATAAGATGTGCATACACACGAGTGACAATATCATTCTATAAATGGTAAAACGGTGTTTAATTGGATGTTATATTATATATATATATAATTACCGTGTTATATTCATTATTTAAATTAATTAAACTCATTATTATACCCATCCAAATAATGTAGTGTGGAATAAAAAACTACACCATGACGTGGAGATGGTAATCCCTATGTGTGCATGTATGGTGACCTAGTCATTCATAGGATGTATGGAATAAATAATATGGTTTTACCATATTTATAATAACATATCATTATTTATAAGGTACTATAGTTATTAATTTACTATGTAAATAACAATTAAAGAGGAAGTGGAAGAAGAAGAAAATAATTTTGAAAGAGGTGATGAAATAATTACCTCTTCACTAGTTGCTTCCTTTTGATTTGAACAAAAGGGCTCCTTAAGTTGGAATTATGATCAAATTAAGGCCTCTTGGATGAAGTGAGGGTATTTTGAATGATATTTTATCAGGGGTTTTCTGATCAAAATGTCCTTGGAGGTGTGAATATAAGAGAAGGGGATGTGCCATTTTATAAGAGATGTGGAGGGTACTTTAGGAAATGCATAAAATATTAATTTATTATAAAATACTTTTCTGTTTCTAATAGCTAAAAATATATTTATTTCGAGGCTTATGTGGGTATGGGTCAAAATAATCTCAACCAATAAGTTTTACACAAGTTTATGTCACTATATTAACCTTATCTTTTATATTTAACTCTTAGTTAAATAGTTTAGCTTTTACCATATATTTTTGTATATTTGTATTACATGGTTAATAAACATACCATAAAATTCCAATAGAACCTCAAGTGTTTCATGAGTAACTTATATATCATTATATATGTCCTTTGGCCTAATATTATATATTTTTTAAATATTATATTGTTAAATAAAATAATATTTGTTTTCAAAATTCATTTATGTCAATTTTGACACTATTTAATATTTGTTTTTTGATAAAGTCATCATGGTATAATTACTTAGAAAAAAAGTAAATTTAATTAAACTTAACATGTCTTATTCACTTAGAATTTTTTTTTATTTCATGAAAAGTATCAGTTTAAATTTATTTGGATATTTATTAATTCAATTATTTTAATCTTTCGTTAATAAGGTAATTAGTTCATCATCATTGTGTCGTAAATAAATTTAATTATTAAATGTCTAAAATTATAGATAATATATCATGATATAGGAAATATTTTTTTATTTATAATGAATATTTATACTGAAATTTATCTTATGTATAAATCTATATTAAAAATGGGTTATTGAATAAAATTTGAATTTAACACTTTTAACAATTAATTAATTAAAATATAATAAATGCCCTAATATAATACAAGGGGATCGAAAAGGATCATAATTGTCTCCTAAGGTTTATTTTATTCGAAATAAACTTATCCAATAGAATTATGACATGTTTTCGGGTTATTATAATATCATTTTTACTTTTAATTACCGTATTTATTTTTAACCCTGGTAGATAAAAATCATAAGTTACTATTCACTAAAAATTATTTTCAACTAATTGAATCAAATTTTACTTACTGATCACAATTTTGTCTATCATATTTTTGAAATTCAATTCACAGAAGCAGGAAAATTATGTTCTATGCAAATTTTCCAATTTGCATAGAAGGTGGGTAAAAGACGTTAAAAAAATTCAATAAATGCTTATATGACTAATCTTATTAAAAATATTAATTCAATGAATTAAACTAAACTAATATATGTATTACATATCTATTTTTACTTTATGATAAATATTTAATTAAAAATGATTATTTATATGAGAAAGTCGGTTTTTATCTATGACGTAGTTTTTTCACTATTCATCCATAATTTAATGTTTTCAAAAAAATTCCAAAAATTCATGCAACAATAATTTTGATATTCCAAATTCAAAAATTATTTCAATTTTACTAAATTCAAAACATAGAAGTTGCATTAGTTAAATTAAAATTAATTCCTATTATCAAAACCAGAAAGCAAGTTTTTAGGAACTAAAAACTATAAAAATATTGATCTGTGTTTATGTAAAATTTTAATGTAAATTTACATCCAATGAACTAAATTATATTAAATGACAAAATCATAATCTAATGATAAATTAAAAACCATAAACTTTTAAATTTAACACTATAAATTATTTCGATTTAAAAAGTTTTTTTAATTAAAATTTAGTATTTTTCACTACTTAAAAAAATATGAACGTTATCAGAAAAGTACCAAATATTTATCCAAAATAAATTTTCGTATCCCTATTCTAAATAATAATTTAATTTTAATTAATTTAATATATATATAAGTTTTAAATATTTGATTTTAAAAGGGTTCTCTATTAAAAAGAAGAAAAACTGCCATTTTTGAAAAATACTTCTTTTATCTACAAAATTGAATTTTTTTCTTATATTATGTATAAGAAAAACAAGATATGAATGTTAAAATTATATAGGATATATATATATAATTCAAAATGTGGTTAATACTTTTCATAACCACTTTTTAAAAGGCAAGTTTGATAGGTCATGATGCCTTTGAACTCGGTGTTTCATGTAGTACACGCTATTTAATTACTTTAAAGAGAAAACATACTATGAAATCTTGGGGTGTTATATTCTCCCCTAATTTAATAAATTATGTCCTCTCAATTTGAAATTGTTCTTCAAAAATAAAAGGTTGAAAATAGAAAATACCTTTCTGGAAATCCCACATTAGAAATAGTGTTAATAAAATTTAGTCTTAATAAGAGGGAAATGGAAATGAAAATGTCACCCCCAAATTTGGATGTTGAATATGATAACATTGATGAAAATTAGAGACACGTAATTGGAGGAAAAAATCAAAAATTTATAGGGAGTGATTGAGGTCAACAATCACAAACAAGTGAACAATAAATAAGAAATTGAGGGCCTCAAATCCATAAATCTATGATAATGATCTAAAATATCATCAGTTCAACAAAAAATAAGGTATTAAGATAAAACATATTTTGTTTTAAACTCCTTTCCATAAAGTTTATGAAAAAAAATAATTCTTGAAAAGTATAGTTCCATCCTTTAACTAATTTCTACAACATACTCATCTTTCACTCCAAAATACAATAAAATTAAAAAATATTCTATTTATCCTAATCATATAGGGTTCCAAAAATATTAAAATTATAATTTATCTGTCAGGAAATTTTAAAAACAAACAACATTACACAAACTAGGACATCACATAGGCCAGTAGTAGTTGATGCGCCCTTGTCACCCTTTCAGTTTTAGGTTCAAGTCACTCGGCCTTACTGGACGCGGCGGGTTGTCACCTGACCTCTGGGATTTCCTTTTTATAAAAATTCAAAAATATTCTTATGAAATTTTTTAACCTTAAACAATAGTATCCAATGAACAACTTAATTCATTCCAACCAGTAAACTTATCCAAAATACTTATATCTAAAATCAGAGTCCCAAATTTATAAAGAAGGTAAACATATTAAAGATCTCTTATTCCTTATAGAATACTGGATATACTCTTTATATCCAAAAATGTTGTAAACTCCAACAATGATGGACTAAACAAACAATTAATTAGTTTTAACATAGTCAAGAATATCAAATAAATTTAGTCCAAATCAGTCATATCATATTCCAAAATCGTTGTCTCAATTTCAGAAATATATTTAGGGTTATATTTCCCTCGACCATATATTTTCAAAAATGTTTAAATTTAAACTATGTCACTTTACTTGGTACCATAAAATCTAAAATCCTTAATGAAAATGTACTGTAGTACAAGCCTTATATACTTTATAATTCTTATAACTTTTACATCATCAATACAATACTCAAATGACACAATTCTTTAATAGTAGCGTAAGAAAAATAATCATTCCTCTTCATCTACAATCATATCATAACATGATTATTATCCAATAGAATCATTTGTGTCACGACCCCCTCCCCAAAAAGTGTACCCCTCTGGGGTCGGAAATGTGAGAAGGGAGATAATGACAACCGAGTCCCACCTCCTGTAGGCCCCGGGTTGGTGACTAGCACTGAGGGTATAGTAAACTCACAAATGTGAGGCATTACCCTCTAAGAGAACACATGTCAAAGAGAGAGAGAAGATAGAAACCAACCAAATCCAACATAGAACTGAAATATAAAAGAAAAACTAGGTGCACATATGAAATGTAATGAAAAAGTACAACAACTCGAAAGGAAAAACTGAAAGTACCCAAAAGAAATTAAAAAACAGCAGCAACCACAAGCCCAAACAGCTCCTGCAATCCCAAGCTAGTAGAAACCATCTTGATCTCCAGCCTGCTCCAAGTGACCTGAAAAAAAATTTGTATATACATAGGGTGAGTGTAACAGTATACTCAGTAGGATCCTCCACAAAGCCAATCGTGCAAAAGTAAAGAAAGCATGCTAAAGAACATTTAACAATAAGTGAAACTAACTCGTCACCTAAATAGGTATACTAAGTTCCCAACCTCACCATGGCTACTCTCACCAATTAATGCATACAAGAATATATCATATAATAAAGAATATCAAGGGTACCCCGCTACTAGTTCCCCACTGGTTTGCTACTTTTCCCCAACGTCGCATGTCTTGAGTGTCTCTCTCCAAAAAGACTTGCCCGGAGACACCTAGGCGAAGCACCACATCATGCACCACATGCAACAAAACCACCACGTCCACGTAAGAAAAGTAACCAGGTAGTTTCTAGGATCCACCAAAGCATGACGTGTATCATACATCAGGTATTATACCTCAATCCATTATAGCCCATACACCGTGTAAGTATCCTCTAGCCCTCACAGCCTATAAACGTTACACATATAGTTGTCCATATGATACTATATCCAGAATATACGTGTGTAAATAACCACAAACCATTACAGCTCTCTACCCACATATATGGGTAAAACTAACCGTTGTTCCTACCAGCACAAGTAACTACCAAGAGAAGAGAGCGGGGCTAAAGAGGGTAGTCAGTCATTCATCCTCCCACTGGAATGCTGTGGAAAACACCACCCCAGGGCTTAGAATCCACAGGGTGTCAGTTGTCGTTACAGACTGGTTGAAGTATCTTATAGAAACACAAAAAGTATTGGATATATTATATCTCACAACCACACTATAGGAATAACCTAGTCTTTGATGCAACTGCAGCTAATGTCTCTCAGACTCCGGGCTGCTACTTCTAAGACTAGGTATCCTATAATAACACAACCATTTAAATAGATTTATTAGTTTACTTCATTCCCTTTTTTTCAGTTCCACTTTATGTTAATTAAATTCTTTAAACATTAATTAACCATGAAAAATTCCACAATAAATTTCATTAGCATTACACCCAAAGTCAATTGTTCCTTCAAAATTACGACCTCATCATTATGTTCTACCAAACTCCATCCCCATGGTTTAACACCACTTATTCAATTATTCATTATTGAATTACTTTCACACATTCCCAGGCATTCTAGAAAAACATTATATGATACTAAACACATGGGGGCTCAATATGGTGAGTAGATTTACTACCCATCGAGTCTTTTATTCTTATATCTAGGGAATATACTCATCATTCCTTCAGAAGCTAAACACAGAAAGCAAATGGCATACCACGCATGTCTTCGCCTCTTTTGGAAGAAGGGTAAGTAAGACCAGCTACCTTGAGAAGTGGGGAAAAGTAAAAAATATAAACAACCAAAGAATTAACAAGCATCCAACAATCACATCCATCCCATTCCAACATCCCAAGTGTCCTCCCCGACACCCACATGCATAAACCGATGCATCTTTCCACTCTAGGCATTATCTGGTACGACAACCAAAAGGCCTCCATGTCCCCACATATCACAAAACCCATCCAAGATCACATCACAACACAAGCAGCAAGAAAAACAAACATCAAATCAATTGGGCTATTGGACCTTTAACAATCAAGAGGGTAACTTACAACCCTTCAATGAATTATCAAACAATCAATTCTTTAATCCATCATAAATTAATAGATTTATTATTCATAGCCTCCAAAATTCAGGAAACCTAATCAGTAAGCTATCCCAAATAATTAAACATGGTTAATGCATCAATTTGATTAACATCAAATTAAAACAAGAAGAACCAGATTAATTTACATGCCACTTTATCCATTGCCAACAATTATCAATTACTTTCAGTTTGTGTTCTTTACCAATTTTCATCAAGAACTAACAGTTATTCAAAGTAAGACTAGATATCACACTATCTAGAAAACAAGGGGGCAATAACATACAATCGATATCAATTTATTTATCCGGTTCAAATATTTATTATGTCAATTCCATTGTAGTCCCGTGGGATAAAACATGCTAAAAATACAGGTGCACATACAATAAAGGAGAAGAAATAAATCCCCTGCCTCAAATAGTTCCATGTGTTCTTTATCCACACAATAGGTCACGATCCTCCTCTCGTGACAACTGCATCCACCGGAGGATGCCACGGTACGACCGAACTAACAAAACCCCAAGAAAACCCCCTTTATAAGCATGGTGATTACATGCTATAATATGGAAAGGCAAAACAAGAAAATATTATCTCGAAGATAATGATGATAAAACATAACTTATATTAAAGATTGATTGGTACAACATGGTTGCATCAAAACAGAGCAGAACCAATCCTCGAAGGGAAAGTTTGATTACAGAAATCCAATGAGAAGGAATGAAAGGTTCTGGTGTCTCAAAGCTGGGAACAAATAGGATGAATTTGGGAGGAAGATATCCCATCCCTTTGGAATATTTAACAGAGTGGAAGGTTAAGATATACTTGATTTCCCATTAAAAGAGGATCGCAATAAACCATGCGGTTTGACCAAGTAAAAACATCTCAGGCATTAGGAATAATTAAAATAGGATTTATGGCCTTTGAATCGGCCTTAAGAGTCCTTAAAAATAAGGCTTTAAATGTATTTGACATCAAATGGGTGAAACTGTAGGAAGCTTGAAACACTGTACACCTACCATTATTGTACACCTACCGTTACTGTACTCATACCGTTATAGGTTACTGATAGTGATTACCGATAGACCTAACTATTCTGGAAACATTGTATACCAACTGTTACTGTACACCTACCATTACTGTACACCTACCGTTAGAGGTTACCGATAGAGGTTACTGATAGACCTCACCGTTCTGGAAACACTGTACACCTACCATTACTGTTCAACTACCATTAATGTACACCTACCGTTAGAGGTTACCGATGGAGGTCATAGATAGACCTCACCATTCTAGAAACACTATACACCTGATGTTATTGTACACATACCATTACTGTACACCTATCATTACTGTAGACCTACCGTTAGAGGTTACCGAAAAACCTCACCATTCTGGAAACACTGTTCACTGAACCTCACCGATAGAACATTGTTCACTGAAACTCACTGATAGAACACTGTTCATTGAACCTCACTGATAGAACGCTACTCACATGCATTTATAGGTTACAGATAGAACTGTTCACCGATGGAACTTTTCACAGAATTGGAAATTTGGCAAAGTGTTGGGAGATAAGTCACCTTGACCTCCCAGAACACCTCAAACACCACATTTTCACAAAGCAATGGAAAGGAGTGGTCCGGGCATTACATCATATACCTCTCAAAACATTGTCACCCTTGATATTTCAAAACCAACCTAAAGAGAAAAAAAAAGAAACAGGGTCTGAACAACCACCCATCGAGATACCTCTCAAAAGAGAGTAAGCCACAAAATCAACAAAAATATTCCTAAATAAAACATGAAAGGTTTTACCAAAAAGGGAACATCGTTACATGGAAAGAGTTAAACATCAAAGAACTCTGGGTACTGAGCACGTATCTGTGACTCACATTCCTAGGTACTCTCCTCTATGCCACCATGTCGCCATAAGGCACGAACTAAGGGTATAGAATGTTCGTGCAACACCTTCTCCTTGCGGTCTTGGATCTCCATAGTTCACTCCTTGAAGTTTGTGTCATCATCAACAACGATATATCCCCAATAGATGATGTGAGAGTAATCATGAAGATAACTACGAAGTTGTGATACATGGAAAACATCATGTATCTGACCCATCTGTGGGGGAAGTGCTACTCGATACGCCACAGCTCCAACACGAGTTAACACCTCGAAAGTCCCACCAAACCAGGGAGAAATCTTACTTCCACGACCAAACCTTCATTTCCCATGACGGGGAGTCACCTTCCGAAACACATGATCCCCAACATTAAACTCCAAGGGTCTCCTCTTTTGATAAGCATGTGATATTTGATGATCTTGTGCTATCTTCATCCTCTCACAAATCACTTGGACCATCTCTGTTGTATTATACACTAGTTCCAATCCAAGAATTGATGTCTCTCTGACCCCAGTCCATCACAACGGAGAACGGAAAGGTCGGCCATACAAGTCTTCAAACGACGCCATACCGATGGTGGAGTGAAAAATTTTATTGTAAGCGAACTCCACCAAGGGTAAGTGCCTCATCCATGAACCTCCAAAATCAAGAACAGAAGAGTGTAACATGTTTTCAAGAGTCTGGATGGTTTGCTCTGTCTGACCTTCCATTTGAGGATGAAAAGAAGTGCTAAGGCATAGATGAGAAGTGAAAGCATGGTGGAGACCTCTCCACACCCTAGAGGTAAAACGAGGATCTCGATCAGAAATTAGCATCCTAGGGACTCCATGAAGTCTCACAACCTCCTCTAGATATTTCCTCGACAAAACATCCACTGATCATGACTCCTTGATTGATATAAAGTGGGCCGATTTTTTTAAATGATCCACTAACACCCAAATAGCATCATTTCCTCCCGGAGCTCGAGGTAAACCAGTAACAAAGTCCATTGATATTTCCTCGCACTTACACTAAGGAATCTTTAATGGATGGAGAAGACCGCCAGGAACATGGTGTTCAGCCTTCACCATTTGGCAAACCAAACATTGAGACACAAACTCTGCAACTGCACGCTTCATCAAAGGCCACCAAAACTAACTCCTCAGGGCTCAGTACATCTCGTTCATGCCAGGATGCATAGCTAAAGGTGAACTATGAATCTCTCTGAAAACCGTCTCACGCATCGTCAAAGGAAAAAAAATCCTTCCATGATACAACACTCAGTGTTGTTCATCCTCAGTCCAACCATCAGGGGAATCACCACAAACAACTCCGTCTCTCCAGACCTCCACCTCTAGATCTCCCAACCAAGACTCTTCCACCTTCTACATCAGGGATGACTATACCATCATCTAAAAAAGACAAACTCTACCCCAAATTCTCCCATATCAAGATGAAATTCTGAAATTTCTTCCATTACTCTCCACAAATCACCAGATTCACACACAGCAACACTACGTGACTTTCGGCTCAGCGCATCAACTACAAAATTCCCTTTTCCCGGTGTATAAAATATTTCAAAGTCGTATTCCTATAAGAACTCCATCCATCAATGCTATTATAATTTCAAGTCACGCTGGGAGAAAACATACCTCAAACTCCTATGATTGGTGAAAACTACAAAGTGCTCACCAATGAGGTAATGTCTCCACAACTTCCGAGCAAACACCATGGTTGCCAACTCAATATCATGTGTGGAATAGTAATGTTCATGGGGACGCAACTACTGAGACCCATAAGAAACAATTGACCTTTGCTGCATGAGAACACATCCTAACCCCATATGTGAAGCATCGCTAGAAAACATCAAACTGAACTCCCTCCCCATGAAGAAAAAGAACTGCTGCACTTACTAATGTCTCCTTTAGATACTCGAATGCTTACTGACACTAATCAGTCTATATGAATGCATGATCCTTCCTATTCAACGCTATCATAGGAGTCACAACTCATGAGAAATTGGATATGAAAATCTATTAGTAGCATGTGAGACCCTGGAAACTTCGTACCTCTAAAACTGTCTTGGGGGCTGCCCAAGACACAACTACTTCTATCTTCTACAGATCCATAGCAACTCACTTTTGGGACACAACATGCCCCAAGAAATGGACTTCTCGAGCCCAGAACTCACACTTGGACAACTTCACATATAGATGATGTCAACAAAGAACTCCCAAAGTGTCTTGTAGATGCTTTGCATGATCTTCTTCAGATGTGAAGTACACAAGGATGTCGTCGATGAAAACTACCATGAACTTGTCTAGGAACTCACGTAACACAACATTCATCAATCCCATGAATAAAGCTAGAGGATTATTCACGCCAAATGACATTATAACAAACTCATAATGGCCATGACGACAATGGAAAGCAGTCTTCGGGATATCCTCATCCTTCACATGCATCTGATGATATCATAAACGCAATTCGATCATTGAGAACCAAAAGTCACCCTTAATATGATCGAATAAATCATCAATCCATAGATTATGATAGTGTTTCTTTATTGTAACATTGTTTAAGTGATGATAATTGACACACAACCAGAAACTACCATCGGCCTTCTTCAGGAACAAAACTAGTGCACCCCACGGTGACAAACATGGTCGAACAAAACCGCACTGTAACAGACCAAAAATCTATATATGTAGCTCTCATAACTCATAAGGGGCCATCCTCTATAGACACATAGAGATAGGAGATGCTTCTGGATATATCTCGATCCCAAACTCGATCTCCCATCAAGGGGGTAATGCAACAACCACTTTTGGAAAGACATCGGGGTACTCCTCCAAGACCCTAGGAAACACCAACTGTTGAACCTCTAAAGAACTCAGCATCATCTTAGCCATCATGGTTGATAAGGATGGAACACGCTTATAACCCATCTAGGGATCTCGCTCACCAGAAAACACCACTGGCTCTCTATCCGCACCAATGAAAATGACCTTCTAACTGAAGCAATCCACAATAGCCTACACCGAATACAGCTAATCCATGTCGAGGATGACATCGTATGGTTTTACTTGTAAACAAAGGAAATATCCTCAAGAGCGGTGTTTCCCAAACACTATCATATAGTCTCTATATACTTCAAACAAGTTATCTCGACCTCCAACTAGTGTAGTCAACGCCAATGGCACTATAAGCCTCTCTACCTCAAGTTCCTAAGAATGGACAAGGGTAGGTGATATGAAAAAGTGTGTTGCTCCTGAATCAAACAAGGAATACACCAAGGTAGAAAACAAGAAACGGGTACCTCTAACGATGTATGGATCGCTTGGAGATGGAAATGCTAGAGCATGAAGATGAACACAACCTCCTCCATGGCCTCTCTGACCCAAATGATGACCACCACCATGGCCTCGCTCTGATCTCTGAGGATGCGGAGCGTCACGGGGTTGTCCTCTGCATACCCCATCTACCCTCTGCTGTTCTAAAGCTGGTGCAACTGGATGCTGCTGCCTCGGTTGGAACTTTCGCAACGAAAGATCCTGTAGCATAGATCCTTGTGAACGATGACCACTCTTAAAGTTTGGGCACTCCCGATACTGATGACCATGACCACCACAAGCAAAACAAGCACCTGATCCCTTGGAATAGGCCAGAGAGTTGCAGCCTCCAAAGAAATGAGATGTGAAGGGCTGAGACATACCCCTTGCTGAACGGAAACCCTTCTTCTTGGAAAACCAGGGACCCCAGACCATAGCTCTGATTCATGAGGAATCATTCTGATTCCCCTCTCGTGATGATCCGGTCCTGGATAAAGTCCTCTAGACAACCTCTACGCTCGCCAGCACCTCAAGATATATTTTCAGCATAAATGGGGTGACCTAGAACTGGAACACTGGATGCAAAGCCACCTCGAAATGTCTTTCCTTGGCTTCCTCATCTGGAAATAGGTCCAAAGCATATCGTAAAAGGTTCCTGAAACGGATTCCAAACTCTCGAACACTAGATCTCCCTTTTCGAAGGTTAAGAATCTCCTAGCGACTGGATGCCTTTGAAGTAGAGGAAATAAAGTCAACAGGAAACTTGTCTTGGAACTCCTCCCATGAGATCGCTGACTCCTTATGATCCCTGAGGAAGAAGAACCACCACTCTCCCACTGCTCCACGCAGCATCGTCACAACCAAGGACACCCAATGCTTCTTCTGAGCCCGAATCAAACTGATGCCGATCTAGACCTCCTCTAACCAGTATTCCGAGATTGAATCTGAAACGGAGCCCTCATAATTCTGTAGACTCTTGCGCTGAAACTCTCAGAGTGTCTTCTTCCAAGTATCATCGTCGTCATCCTCTATCCTGCGACGATCTTCTGGAACATCCTATTGGAAATTTTCTGCGCAAACCTGACGAGGATGACGACCTAGAGCCATACCTATAAAATAACAAACTGTTAGAGATCCTAAACCTTGAATATGGAAGGCTAAACATTAATTAATTAATTTTTTTTATTTTATTCATTTTGGATAACTTATCACAATGTCTACCCATTCAAACACATGCACAAAGAAGAATGATTCATGATCTTTTCCTAGGTATCTACCCTACAACTTTTATCACCTTATTTAGTAGACATCATCAACTTAATAGTCCTTACATCAGATCATAGGGGTCCCTAAACGCCTATGTCTCAGCCGATCTCTAGTTTTTACCTCACTTGATAAACATGAATAACACCGTTTCCCTACCAACCCATGAAACCTCCCCTGTGCCTAACTCCAAACTCTATCCTATCCCTCAACCTGCCTCTGATACCACTTTTTCACGACCCCCTCCCCACAAAGTGTACCCCTCCTGGGTCCGCAATGTGAGAATAGAGATAATGACCCCCGAGTCCCACATCAAGTTGGCCCTGGGTTGGCGACTAGCACCAAGGCTATAGTAAACACACAAATTGGAGGAATTACCCTCTAAGAGAACACATGGAGAATAGAGAGATAATATAGACACCAACCAAATCAAACTAAGAACTGAAATATAAAAGAAAACCCAAGTGTACATATGAAATGTCATGTAAAAGAACTACAACTGGAAGGGAAAAATGCAAGTGCCCAAAATAATCTAAAAACAGTAGCAACCACAAGCCCGAACAGCTCCTGCAACCCAAGCTAGTATAAACCAGCCTAATCTCCAGCCTGCTCGAAGTGACTGGAAAAACTGTTTGTATATACATTGGGTGAGTATAACGTTATACTCAGTAGGATCCTCCCCGAATCCTCTCGTGAAAAAGTAAATAAAACATGCTAAAGCACAGTGAACAACAAGTGAAACTAACTCGTCAGCTAAACAGGTATACTATGTTCCTAACCTCACAATGGATACTCTCACCAAGTAACGTATACAAAAATATATCACATAATAATGAATATCAAGGGTACCCCTCTACTACTTCCCCACTGGTTTGTGGCTTTTCCCTAATGCCACACGTCCCGAGTATATCTCTCCAAAAAGGCTTGCCCATAGACACCAGGGCGAAGCACCACAACATGCACCTTGTGCAAAAAAACCTCCACGTCTACATAAGAAAAGTAACCAGGTAGTTTCTAGGAGCCACCATATCCCGTATAATGTGTATCATACATCAGGTATTATACCTCAAGACATTACAGCCCATACACCGTGTAAGGATCTTCAAGTCATCACAGCCTATACACATTACACCTATATTAGTCCACATGATACTACATCCAGAGTATATGTGTGTGAATAACCACAAGCCATTATAGCCCTCTACACACATATATGAGGAAAAATAATAATTGTGCCTACCAGCACAAATAACTACCAAGAGAAGAGAGCGGGGCCAAAGGGGGTAGTCAGCCATACATCCTCCCACTGGAATATTGGGGAAAACACAGACCCCCTAGGGCTCAAAATCCTCAGGGTGTCAGTTTCCTTTACTGACTGGGTGGAGTAGCTTATAGAAACACAAAAAGTACAGGATATATTATATCTCACAACCACTCTATGGGAATAACCTATTCTAAGAAACAACTACAGCTAGCGTCTCTCAGACTCTTGGCTGCTACTTAGAGGACTAGGTATCCTATAAGCATAGAAACATTTATAGAGATTTATTAGTGTACTTCATTCCCTTTTTTTTATTAGTTCCTCTTTACGTTAATTAAAATTTTTTAACATTAATTAACCATGATCAATTCACCATTAACATTTATTACCATCACACCCAAAGTCAACTGTTCCTTCAAAATTACAACCTCATAATTTTCATCCAAAAAATGCCAACCCCATGGGTTAACACCATTTATTCAATTATTAATTATAGAATTACTTTCCCACATTCCCAGGCATTCTAGATAAACATTCTATGATACTAAACACAAGGGGGGCTCAACACGGTGATTAGATGTACTACCAGTCGAGTCTTTGCCTCTTATAGAAAGAGAATACACCCATCATTCCTTGAGATGCTGAACACAGAAAGCACGTGGCATACCCTGCGTGTCTTCACTTCTTTCGAAAGAAGGGTAAGTAAGACCAGCTGCCTTCAGCAGTGGGGAAACGTAATGCAGATAAAAAATCAAATAATCAGTAAGTATCCAACAATCACATCCATCCCATTCTAACATCCCAAGTGTCCCCCCCCCCCCCGACACCCACATGCATAAACCGATGCATCTCGCCACTCTAGGTGTCATCTGCTGCCACAACAAAAAGGCCTCCATGTCCCCACATATCACAACACCAATCCAGGATCACATCACAACACAAGCAGTACGAAAAACAAATATCACATCAATTGGGTTATTAACCCTTTAACAATCAAGAGGGTTACCCATAACCCTTATAGGAATTATCAAACAATCAGTTCTTTAATCCATCTTAAATTAACAGATTTATTATTCATAGGTTCCAAAATTCAGGAAACCTAATTAGTATGTTATCCCAAAGAATTAAACATTCTTATTGCACCAATTTTATTAACATAAAATTAAAACAAGAAGAACCCGATTCATTTACAAGCCTCTTTATCCATATCCCTAAATTATCAATTACTTTCTGTTTACGTTCTTTACCAATTTTCTTCAAGAATGAACATCTAATCAAAGCATGCATAGATATCATACTATCTAGAAAAACAAGGGGCAATAACATACGATCGTTATCAATTTATTTATCTGGTTCAAATATTTATTATATCAATTCCATTGTGGTCCAGTGGGATAAAACATTCTAACAGTACTGTTGCGCATAAAAGAAAAGAGAAGAAACGAATCCCCTACCTCAAAAACAGTTCCACACGTTCTTTATCCACAATACGGGTCACGATCCTCCTCTCGCGACAACAACATCCACTCGAGGATGCCACAATACAACAACAAAAACCAAAACCCAAGAAAAATCCCATTAGAGTCATGGATATTTCATGCAATAATATGGAAAGTAGAAACAAGAGAAGATGATCCCCAAAATAACTACGATAAAACATACCTTATATCGAAGATTGATCGATACCGCTTGGTTGCATCAAAATAGAGTAGAACCAATCCTAGGAGGGAAAGTTTGATTGTGAAAATCCTATAAGAAGGAATGAAAGGTTCTAGCGTCTCATAGATGAGAGCAAAGAGGAAGAATTAGGAAGGAATATATCTCGTCCCTTTAAGAGATTTAACGGTGTGGCAGGTTAAGATACACTTGATTTCCCATTAAAAGTGGATCGCATTAAACCACACGGTTTGACCAAGTAAAAAACATCTCAGGTCATAAGAATAATTATTATAGGATTTATGGCCTTTGAATTGGCCTTAAGAGTCCTTAAAAATAAGTCTTTAAATGTATTTTATGTTAAAGGAAACGTTAAAGGGGTGAAACTGTAGTAATAAGGAAACAATGTACACCTACTATTATTGTACACCTACCATTAGAGATTTCAGATAGAGGTTACCGATAGACCTCGCCGATCTGGAAACACTATATAACTACTGTTACTGTACACCTAATGTTAGAGGTTACCAATTGACCTCACCGTTCTAGAAACATTCTACACCTATCATTGTTGTACACATACAGTTTCTGTATACCTACCATTAGAGGTTACCGATAGAGGTTACTGATAGACCTCACCATTCTAGAAACACTATACACCTACCGTTACTGTGCACCTACCTTAATTGTACACCTACCATTACTGTACACCTACCGTTATAGGTTACTGATAGACCTCACCGTTCTGGAAACACTGTTCACTGAACCTCACCGATAGATCATTGTTCACTGAACCTCACTGATAGAACATTGTACACTGAACCTCACTGATAGAATACTCTTCACTTTCTATTATTGGTTACCGATAGAACTATTCATCAATGGAACTGTTCATAGAATTGGAAATTTGAAAAACTGTTTGGGATAAGACACCTTGACCTCCCAGAACACCTCAAACATCACATTTTCACAAATTAATATACCCGAGAGGTCCGAGCCATTACAATTTGGGTTATGCTCTGATGATTGAGACATTTATTTGTGTAGTGTCGCAACTCTTTGCTGATAAAACATTGTAGATTTGAAACCTTTTTCTTACCCTTGGAATCACGAACGTGGTGTCCTTTTTCTCCACACTTATAATAAACTCCCATTCCATTCAATCACTTCCCAGGGTGATTCTTTTCGTTGTTATCACATATTTTGAAATCCTTATTTCCCTTCTTCCCTTATCTATCCTTCTCTCTTCCATCCACTTTTTCTCTTTCTTCACTTCAAAGCCATAGGACTCACATAATTCATTACTTATCTTATTAACACATGATACTATTTCTGCATACGATGATAATATATGGGAGACTATTTTTCTTCTAATATTTGCATTAGACCATGAATGATATGATCCTTCATAATATTTGGATCATTTGTATTGCTAGATTTCTCATTCCTTCTATTGGGCACCATTTCTAAATTACTACATACACTAGGTTAGATCATATCAAAATTTATAATCCAAAACTTATAAAAAATATAATCACTATTTCAATATCTTCACAAATATAGTATCATAATAATAAAAATTGTTTCTTGTCTAAAATATTTACTCATAAATCATTCATAATTGTTTGTAAATAAAATATGATTTATCCTCAGAATATCCCCCGGGAGTGTCAAATCAGGTGTGCAGTAAGGCCCATTGTTTTGTACCAAGATACCCTCGCTCAAGCCCAAAATTCCTTGTCAGAGTTTTCAATCCTAGGTTCATCTGTACTAGAACCAAGTCCAATTGTATAATCTAGATAGGGATGTATTTCTTATAAAACCTATACAATCCATACTTTAGCAAAATTCTACGAGGTTTTTCTATAGTTATCTGTAAATTTTATCGTAGGGTTATGATCCACAATCTAAGTGTTCTAAATCTATTTCCAAGGTTATTGATAAACATTATATGATACCAACTATAACGACCCGACCCCAGTTACCCAAATTCAGTTCATTATTTTAATACATTGGCACTATTACAAGGAATCATGCCCAGAAGGACCAATCAGTTTAGCAGTCTGGAAAAATAGATTAAATACATGAACACTACATTACACATTTAAACATAAAACCTAACATAAAAATACTTTGAGAACAACATTATTTCTCTATATTAACCCTACATATCTATCATAATACACTTCATGGAGTCCTGGGAAAACAAAACATAAGAAAAGAGTGAGCTCAGATGCTCTTTAAGGGTAAATAATTTAGTAGAGGTTATAAACTTTTAAGGTTGGATGTGTAATAAAAACAACAACTTTTTAGGCATAAAATTGAACATAATATGGAAAAAATAAACCAAACATTTCCATATAAACATGCACATGGATATTCTACTAGTCAAATAATCACATGTAATAATTAATTTCATAACATGGGAATGCATAAAGTCCGACATCATAACCACATAGTTAAGGCCTCGTTCAAAGACTACGAATAAAAATTTTATCAGGCCTTGTGCCCAGACACTAATTTGTCTCATGAGTCCTACTGATGCATCAAGTTTCTATAGCCGGCCCCACCAGTCACTTACTACATGCAATGTATTACTCATATGAAAAGGTGGGAACATGACATAAACATTCGTATTAAATCTAGAATACGAAATTTTAATACATTAAGCATAAACCATGAATGGTATAAGAATAGCACATCCACAGTCAAACATATTACAAAACCTTAAATAATATTTGGAATATTATATCACAATAAATCAACTTCAAAAAAGCATAAAATCCAAAAAAGGATGTTGGCATAGATGAATTCAAAACTATTTGAGAGAAATATATCTTTCTATTTTGAAATCATTTAAAAGTCACTTAATTATAAAAAAATACTTTATATTGAAAATATTATTATAAGATTTTAATAGATGCTTTGAAGGTGTTATAATGTGGAAGGACCCAACCCCAGTTGCCCAGTGCTGGTGCCTTATTTGATTACGTTGGCATACATACAAGGAATAAAAATCCCGATGGACCGAGTAGTTTAGTATTATTGGAATCAAGTTACATACATAAGTTGACCATTACAACATGAAGGAAAAAATGACACTAAATTATTCCACTAGAAACATCATGTCTCCTAGATTATGCTTGCATGTCATTCTTATATTACTTCTTCATATCCTGAGAAAATGAAACATAAAAAAGGGTGAGCTCAAACTCTCTATAAGTGTAAGAAATACAGAAAGAGATAATATAAACATTATACATGGTGAATAATTGAAAACACATGCCTTTAATAATAAGCATGAACACATTATGGAAGGAAAATGAGCTGAGTAAAAGATTCCATAATAAATCATAATCATGGGTATTCTACTATTTGAATAACCACTTGAACTTTCAATTGCTAGCATCATAATTAGGGACGTGCATATACCAGACATTCTGAAACATTTTTTCAAGGCCTCATCCAAGACGTATAATGATTAAGGCATCGGCCAAAATCCATATCACATTGGGAAAGGCCTCGGCCAATTCCACGTCTATTTGTCTCATGAGACCTACAGATGCATCGAGGGGCTATAGCGGGCCCCACCTGTCACATAATAAGTCCAATTCATTCCTCATATGAGTGGGGATCAACATAAACAATATATAAATTCATATTGTATCTATCATTTGAAAAGTAACTAACTTTCCCCAATCATTAAACATAAAAAACTAACCATTCGGAATAATATGGTGAATGGTTTTAGGATAGATCATCCACAATGGAGTTAGTCATAAAAAATTAAATAAAACATGGTAGATTTATTCATAAATAATTATACCCAATAATACCATGGTATCAACAAGAGTGTTGAATTAGACGAAAACACCCTTACAAAATCATTAATCAATTCTAGAGATGAATACTCTTTTTTTGAAAAGAAGAGTTCTTTTGGAAAAATATTTGTATAAAACCAGAAGTGAAGTAAGAGAGTATTTTCATAATAAAACTAGTGTTTTAAGAAGAATAATGGTTTCTAAAAACAGATTTTATTTTACCCTTGAAAATATAAATGAATTTGAGAAATTCTCTTGTATCGAGCTCGTATTTTTTGGAAACAGTTTTGAGAGCTTCTTTTAAAAAATGTATCTATCTAGAAAATAAGGAAGGATTATGGTTTTTAAAAATATATATGATAATCACACAGAACATATGATGATTACATAATAATAAAAAATAATTACATTGAGGTAATTAGAAAATGAAAGTATCCTGAATGAAAATGGATGTTCGGGTGGAAAAACCCTTACCTTAACTCCAAACGTGTTCTGATCATGTAATTAAGATCCTGGAATATTAAATTTTACTTTTTAATATATTATTTCATAACCTATTATACATTTATTTAGTTTACCATTATTCTAGTTAGTTCATTCATATCTTTATTGACAAGTTATTGTATTGAATTTCATCATTCTGGAGTGTTCGTTTCCTTTATTTTTCATATTCGGTTCACTTGCTTTTAAGTAATGAAATGGAATGGATGTAAATCTCCAGAATTGAAATTAAATATTATTTATGAACATCCATAAATGTTAATGTCCATTTCTATCATTTGGTTACATGGAAAGAGGATGAATAATTAGATGACCACCACTTCGATTATTCGGCGGTATTTGGAATATTATGAACTAGTTTTGTCATATAACTTCATTATATGTACATATTCTGGTTCCTGAGTATTAATTAGGTTATAAAACATATATTATAGTCTGGTTCAACCATTAATATGGTTTCATGACCAGTGATGAAGAATAAATTGAACAATAAAACTTCGTCTTCCATAAAGGTTATAAATCGGAACCTCGTGGATGTCGAGTTCGTTTATAAAATAAAAGGGAGGGAGTAAGAATATTTATGATGGTTCTTCCATTCACATGATATAAATCAGGTATATAAGTTTTACTGGAGTTATCATGATCACTTGGACATAGGAGGTGAGGAGAGGATAACAAAAGAAGATAAATTGAAATGAAACCAAATGAAAAAGAATGGTACTTTACCTCTTGAAATAACCTCCTTGAAAAACTCCTTAAGGGAAGGGGATTCAGACTTTTGGAAAGACCAAAAGCTTCTTGGACATGGGGAGAGATTAGGGGAGGTTAATTGGGGAGAACATTGAGAAGCATAAATGATTAGAGGAGTAATGAGAAGAGGGAGTGGTGAGGGGTTTTTATAGTGGAGGAGAGGAGTAATTTTTGAATATTTAATTCATTATTTTATTATTTTCCTCAACACAAACAATTGAATTGTTTCATGTGACCCCTAATAGTAATAATGGAATTTGAGTTTTAACCAAGTGGTCTTAAATCATCCTTGCATCACCTATGATGCAGTAAATCCAGTATTTAACATTTATCGTATTTTATCGTATTTTACTATTCATCAAAAATTCTAGAATTTCAGAAAAATCACAAAAATACACCCCTACCATTTTTCGACGTGTAGAATGCAAAAGTGAAGTGAATTTTTGAAAAATAATTTTCTAAATATTATTAATTTATCTTATAAAAAAATCATACTTAATTCAAATATTAACAGTTCTAATTCTACAACTACTTCTTTATCACAATGAAAAATTAACCCAGATATTATTATCTTCTAGCCTTAAGAAAATAAATTAATAATAAAATTTACTATTCATTAGGATCATATTACTATTCATATTACTATTCATTAGGCTATGTTACTATTCAACAAAAATCACGTATGTTCTATCAGACTCCAAATGACTTACTGAACACAACTCAAGATGACAATTTTTCAAAATTCAAAATATAGAAGAGGCAATGTTATTTTTAAGGGATAGATTATAAAATAGAAATATATATTTATTTTCAAAACCTTGGGTAGTTACATTCTCCCCTCTTTACAAAAATTTCTTCCAAGAAATTCACAGAATTTTACCTAAAACGATTCGGGTATGTCTTTAACATAAGCTCCTCAGGCTCCCATGTTGCTTCCTCCATCTTATGGTTCCTCCATAGAACCTGCACTAGAAGAGTCATCCAATTTCTCAATACTTTTTCTCTAGTATCAATAATTTTGATAGCCTCTTCGCAGTAAGAAAAATCGTGCTCAAGTTCCACTTCTTCAAAAGTGAGTACATGTGTTGGGTCTGGCATGTACTTTCTTAACATTGACACGTGGAACATATTGTGAACCTTGGAGAGACTTGGCGGCATTTCCAAATGGTAAGCTACGACTCCAATTTGGTCCAGAATTTCAAAATGTCCAATGTACATGGTACTTAACTTTCCCTTCTTACCGTATCGTATAATACCCTTCCATGGTGATACCTTTAAGTAAATGTGATCACCTTTTTGAAACTCCAAATCCTTCCTTCGTTTATCTGCATAGATATTTTTCCTACTTTGAGCTATTTTGATGTGGTTATAGATAATATTCAACTTTTTCATCGTTTCATCAACATGTTTTGGGCCCATGAGCTTTCTTTCAACAACATCATCAAAGCAAGTTGGTGTACGACAACGCCTCCCATATAATTCTTCATATGGTGCTATTTGTATACTTGAATGGAAGCTATTGTTGTAAGAAAATTATACAAGAGGTAATAATGATCCAACATGCCTTGAAAATAAAGGGAATAATACCTCAACATATCTTCTAATGTTTGAATTTTCCATTCCATTTGTCCATCAGTTTGTGGGTGGTAGGTAGTTCTCAAACGAAGATCAGCACGTTCTGGGCCCACGATCTTTCTTTCACCATCATCAATTCTGGAGATTTACATCCATTCCACATCATTACTTTAAAGAAAGTGAACCAAATATGAAAATAAAGGAAACAAACACTCCAGAATTGTTAATGTTCATTTCTATCATTTGGTTACATTGAAATAGAATGAATCATTTGATGACCACCACTTCGATTATTCGGCAATATTTGGAATATTATGAACTAGTTTTTTTATATAACTTGATTACATGTAAATATTCTGGTTCCTAAATATTAATTTGGTTATGAAACATATATTATAGTCAGGTTCAACCATCAATATGGTTTCATGACCATTAATGAAGAATAAATTGAATAACGAAACTTCGTCGTCCACGAAGGTTGTAAATCGGAACCTCGTGGATGTCGATTTCGTTTATAAAATAAAAGGGAGGGAGTAAGAATATTTATGATGGTTCTTACATTCACATGATATAAATCCAGTATATAGGTGTTACTATAGTTATCATGATCATTTAGACAGAGGAGGTGAGGAGAGGATAACAAAAGAAGATAAATTGAAATGAAACCAAATGAAAAAGAAGGGTACTTTACCTCTTGAAATAACCTCTTGGAGAAACTCCTTGAGGGAATGGGTTTTGGTCATTTGGAAAGAGCAGAATCTTATTGAAAGTGGGGATATATTAGGTTAGGGTAATTGGGAAGAACTTTGAGGAGCTTCAAGGCTTAGAGGAGTGAAGAGAATAGGGAGTGGTGAGGGGTTTTTATAGTGGAGGAGAGGAGTAATTTTTGAATATTTAATTCATTATTTTTTTTATTTCCCTCAAGACAACCAACAGTATTGTTTCATGTGACACCTAATAGTAATAATGGCATGTGAGTTCTAACCATGTGGGGTTACAACATCCTTGCATCACCTATGTTAACGTAAATCAAGTATTTAGCATTTATTGTATTTTATCGTATTTTACTATTCATAAAAAATTCTAGAATTTCAGAAAAATCCCAAAACATCACCACTACCATTTTTCAACGTGTAGAATTTAAAAGTGAAGTCCATTTTTGAAAAATAATTTTCTAAATATTAATAATTTAACTTTTAAATAAAATCATGCTTAATTCAAAATTTAACAGTTCTAATTCTACAACTACTTCTTTATCACAATGAAAAATTAACCAAGATGTTATTATATTCTAGCCTTAAGAAAATAAAATAATAATAAAATTTACTATTCATTAGGTTCATATTACTATTCATAAGGGTATGTTACTATTCACAAAAATCAAGTATGGTCTATCAGAATCAAAATGACATACTGAACACAACTCTAGATGACCATTTTTTGAAATTCAAAACATAGAAAAGGAAATGTTATGTTTAAGGGATAGATTATAAAATTTCATTATATATTCATTTTCAAAACCTTGGGGTGTTACATAATTGTTGAAAATATCCACACCCTCTGTATAAGCTAAGAAACATTCTTTCCATAATTTTTCGAAAAGGTCATAAAGTGCCTTGTTTGGAAAACAAAGGAATGTTTCCTTTCAAAAAAATCACCGCATGTAAAACAAGGGTATAAATGAATTTAACCCATATTATATTAAATAGTAAACATGTTACAAATTTTTTTTTAACAAACACGAATGTGGATGATAAAAAAGTCCTTGTGGATAGTTACATATAAACAACCTCAGATGAAAAAGAGATTGTAAAATTAACCCTTACCTCGTACTTTCCTTTAGTTGAGGGTAAGTTTAAGCACTTATATAATGAACATAGTATTTTATTAGATTATACGAGAACCATATTAATATTAATGATATCATATATGATTCATTTAAGACTTTATACTACCCATTTAACAATAATTTCCATGTTAAAGTAACATTTTGGGTAATAATGGCTTTCTTTATCGTATGAGTTTTAACTTGTTATTCTTGATCGTATCACTTAGATTATGATTTACATACTTCCAGAATATAAAACATGATTTATATATCATATATATTCAGAATATAAATATTTATAACATATATATATATTAAATGGAAACACCGTTCAGGGAGATGGAAGTCCATACGTACGTGTGAACATTGTTTCTGTTTTCTTATCGTATAGTACAGATGTAAGTAAAAGACATATATTTATATGAATATATATATATTATTCCATTAGTAATATTATTTCATATATATCATACTTAATTAATATATATATATATTTATAAAATTTCTTTAATGATGATCGTTGAAAATGAATCTCATCGCGTTGTGGAGACGGTAAGTCGTACGTACGCATGAGCGACAATATCATTCTATCAATGGTAAAATAGTGTTTAATTGGATGATATATTATATATACAGAATAATTAACATGATATATTCATTTTCTAAATTTATTATACACATTATTATACCCATCAAAATAATGTTGTGTTCAATAACAAACTACACCATGACGTGGAGATGGTTTGTCGTACGTATGGACGCATAGTGACATTGTCATTCATAGGATGGATAGAATAACGAGTACAATTTTACCATATTTATAACAACATCCCATTATATAGAAGGTACTGGATTTATTATTTTATTATGAAAATAACGAATAAAGAGGAACTGGAAGAAGAAGAAAAGAACTTTGAAAGAGGTGGTGAAATAATTACCTCTTCTTTCGGTGCTTCCTTTTGATTTGAACAAAAGGGATCCATAAGATGGATTTTGGATCAAAATATGGACTCTAAGATGAATTTAGGGTGATTTATAGGAGATTTGAGTATGGTTTGTCTGAGAAAAATGGATTTGGAGGTGTCAAGTTAAGATAAGGGGAAGTGACCTTTTATAACAGAGGTGAGGGGCAGTTTAGGAAAAGCTTGAAATATTAATTTATTATAAAGTAATTTTCAGTTTATAATAGCTCCAAATATATTTATTTGGACTAGAATGTTGTGATGGGTCTAAATATTCTCAAAAAATAGGTTTTATACATGTTTAGGTTACCATATTAACCATATCATTTAGATTTAACTCTTAGTGAAATAGTTTAACTTTTACCATGTCTTCTTGTATTTTTATATTACATTGTTAATAAAAATACTATAAAATTACAAGAGAACCTCAAGTGGTTCATTATTGACATATAAATAATTATATAATCCCTTTCTAAGAATCATAGATTTTTTGAAAATATTATATCATTTAATAAAATAATATTTGTTTTAAAAACTCAATTATGTCAATTTTGACACTATTTAATATTCATTTTTTTGTTAAAGTCTTCAAAACTTAATTACATAAAAAAATACATTTAATCAACCCTAAAATGTAATATTCTACTAGAAACTTTGTATACATCAGAAAAAGTTTCAATTTAAAACTATTTTGAAATTTATAGAATCAATTATTTTAATCTTTCATTAATATGGTAATTATTGAATCATTATTGGTCATAAATAAATTTATTTATTAACTATATAATAATATATATGAAATATAATATTTTAGGAAATATTTTTAGCTTTCATATTAATATTTATAGTACAATTTATCTTATGTATACCTCTATAGTAAAAATTATTTAGTTAATAAAATTTTAATTTAACACTTTTAACACTTCTTTAAATAAAATATAATAAATGTCTTAATCTAATCCAAGTGGATCAAAAAATATAATATTTCAATCCTAAGGTTGATTTTGGTCAAAATAGTATTATCTAATATAATTAGTACATGTGTTAGGGTAATTATAATATAATTCTTACCTTTAATTACTCTATTTACAATTAACCATGGTAAATAAAAATCAAAAGTTACTATTCACCAAAAATATTTTTCATCCCATTGAATCACATTTTAATTATTGATGAAAACTTCATCTATCAAATCTATGAAATTGAATTCACAAAATCGGTAATATTACGTTTTATGCAAATTTGAATATGTGCCTAAAAGGTGGGTAAAAGACTTAAAACAGTTCAATAAAATTTTATATGTCTTATCCTATTATAAAATGAATCCAATGAATTAAATTGTACTAATATATGTATTTTTCATATATTTTGAATTTAATATAAATTTTTAATTTAAAATAATTATTTAAAATAAAAAATTGGTTTTTATCTACAACGTAGTGTTTTTCAATATTCATCAAAAGCTGAATGTTTTCAAAAAAATACCAAAAATTCACAAAATGATAATTTTGATATTAAATATTAAAAAATGATTTAAATTTTAGAAAATACAAAACATATAAGTTTCATTAATTAAATTAATATTTATTCTTGTTGTCAAAACCAGAAATCTTGTTTTTAAGAAGTAAAAACTATCAATAGATTGACACGTGTTTATGTAAAATTTAAATGTGAAATTACATCCACTAACCTAAATTATGTTAAATGATAAAAATATAATCTAATGAAAATTTAAAAACATTAAAATTTATAATTTTATACTATAAATTATTTTTATTAAAAAATTTATTTTTAATTAAAATTTAGTATTTTTCACTATTCATTAAAATATAAAAGTTATCAAAAAAGTACCAAAAATTTATCCAAACTAAATTTTTTTGTCCCACGTCTAAATAATAATTTAATTTCATTAAATTTAATATATTAAAGTGTCAAAAAATTGGATTTAAAAATGGTTTTCTATTAAAAGGTGGAAAACTGCATTTTTTAAAAAATACTTCTTTTATATGAAAAACTGAATTTTTCCTTATATAATGTCTTAAAAACAAAAAATATGAATGTTAAAATTATATAATATATATATAATTCAAAATTTGGTTAAAACTATCCATAACATATTTTTAAACGGCTAGTTGGATAGGTCGTGATGCGCTTGAACTCGGAGTTGTGTGTAGTGCAAGCTATTGATTTAATTTAAAGAGATAATTTACTATGAAATAGTGTGGTGTTACAATCCAGTAATATTTTTGATAGGGACCATGTTTATTAGAAAGATCGAATATTTTACTTCCCAAATAAAGTTTCATTTAATTATTTTGTCAACTTCAGCCTCAATTTTGGTACCATTGTTGGGTGGGTCCTTCTGGAAGCCTTATTGTAACCAAGATGGTCTTCCGGTAGGACTGGTTTATGTGTGGGGACCTTAAGAACGATTAATAACATTTCTATTTAGTTCTAGGAAAAAACATTTCAATTTTTCATTAGGAAGGAGGTATATGGCTCTTACAAAATGAAAGTCATAGCCACACTAATCAGAGTGGGCCACAATTCATCTTTAGTGCCCAGGTTTATATCTATATTTTCATAGATTGTGGTGGAGATTCATTCATCGAATATGATAAGTTAATACTTGAGATCTTCTTCTTCTTCCTCCTCCTCTTCTTCATCTTCATCCTCTTCTTATTCAGAGAGGATTTTAGAGATGAACCCTTCATCGTTGGGAGAGGAATCAAAACACTGATTTATGGAAACTAAAGCAGCTCATTTTCCATAAGTGATTATGGGAAATTTTATAAAGAGGATGGAATAGGTGGGGGAAGAGTTTCCTCACTTTATTTAAGTTACATGACCACATCTTATGACTTATTGAGTAAGGAAAGAACTATCTAGGTCCCTAAGGATGGGATGGTAGAATTTTTTTTGAGCCCTCGCTGTCATTAGAGGGTTTAGCACACTTTTCAGCATACTTAGACTTGGTAGTTATAACGGAAATCATGTGGATGGCTGAGTCAATGTCTGATCTTGAAATTATACACTCAACCTGATTGATGGGTAATACATACTCTTCCCTGAACTATTTTAGGGGATCAGTTGGATCTATTTCCAATCTATTTGGGGAAATAATTTAACCAATGGCATCATCCGTAGATTGCTTCTCTTTCGGTTCATAAAACACTACATCGATGTAATGCGACTCATAGGATTCTAATGGGATTTATCAGTGTGTAACATCCAGTGTTTTTCTATTAGTTCAATATTTTACACATTGATGGTATGATGAGGGAATTTTATCATACTGATGCAGCCAGGGCCTCCCCAAAAGGACGTTGAAGGTCATAATTTTTTGCATTACCAGAAACATGAAATCAGAAATAAGGTCACCAAGAAAAGTTTCAATCCTGATTCATACCAATGGATTCCTCTGACTTTTATCATATCATAGTAGAGTTGTGGTGTAGGGTGTCAGACTATCCTCATCATAGCCCAACCATTGCTGTGTTTGTAGAGGGATGAGGTTAACTCCAGATCCATTTTCGATGAAACTTTTCTGGACTTCAATGCCATTTATCTTTCCAGACACATATAAGGGGTTTATGTGTCCATAAAATATGGAATAATTATCCTAATTTGTGAAGGAGATGATAGTGTGGCATTCTTCATTATTGGTATTTGTTCGATATACTTTGGAAGCTACTACTTCAGCCTGGAATTCTTGGGAACATAGTATGGATTTGATGAGTGCATCCCTAAGGTCTGTTGATAGACTCAAGGAATCTAGGATCGGTAGCTTTGCCGGTACTGAGGATATCTGCTTCAAAATATCATATTTCTACCCTGAATTCTGGTGCTTCCCGTCTTGGGGATGCTCCTTTATGGGCCCTTTAGGGGCTTCCCTTTTTTACCTAGATGGTCTGGCCTATGTGATAGAAGATGATGGTTCTATTATGCTTTCTGAGTTTGGATGAACTGGTCTACATGCACGCCTTGGAACTTTAGACATATGTTCTACCTCTGATGGATACTCCAAGATGATTAGGCTCATATTACTTTTGGCAGGGGAAAATAAACCCTCTTGTTCCTGTTGTTTTTACTATAGATTCCTTTTGCATGTTTTTTCCAACATTAACTATTTGAATTAAGGTGTGGCCAGAAATTTGAATCATTCCATGATCACGCCTTCCTTGTAACCCTTATCCTCTATGGCATCTTCCTCTAAATCTCTGGATGAATGTAGTGAATTTGTGTTCATGGCCATAGTATCCGTCACAGAATTCGTTCATGAGGTGAATAACATTAATGGAGCTGAAGATTAGTTCCTGATCCGACAATAATCTGGTCTTTATGTCTTCTTCTGATGGTGTTGTTTTGCAAGGTGGTGCTCGTTGTCACATGTTGAAGTGTCGTTCCCATTTTCCTGTTTAGTAAGGCAGTTCACTTTATATCAAGTATACTGGCATGAAGTCAAAAAGTGTCAAGACAATTTTCATATTTGTTACTGAATCGTCTTCTTGATCCTACTTTCTGCCTTTTCGGCCCTTAAAGGGTTTTGGGATTGAAGATGATGATTGTTTTGTATCCTGAGCTATTGGGGGGTATAGTTGGTTTCTTCAATTGATCCATGAGGGTTTCATGATCTTGGTTGACTGTTTTCCAGGTCATCCAACTGTCAAATTTTTTCTCCTTTTTTTCGGTGACTGTTTTCTACTCCTCTTCCTCTTTTTGTTCTAAGGTGGAGAGATATTCTACGTGTGATGGTGGGGGACCTAACATGAATTTTTCAAAATCCACCATCATTTCCATGAAATACTTGAAGAAAAATCACTCATTGATGGTGTGTCCCAGTATCTGGTGGTACGGACAATAATTTGGATGGTCATCAAGACCCACTTCATTCGATCTCTTTAGATCTGGTAGCTTGAGAAAGTTGCAATTCATTGTTCCTATGAATTAGCAACATATGTGGTCATCTTTTAATGAGTATAATTTATTTCTTCATTTCACAAAATTATTTATTTTGGAACCCCTTCCCTCATCTTGCTGGGGTGGGGGTGGTTGTTGGCGCCTAGGGGTCCTCCCTGGTTTAGTGGAGGCCTCGCAACTGGAGCTGGTGTCGGGGGTGTCTTAAGAATGACAGAAGAAGCTTAAATATTTCCTATTCTTCTTCATGAGGCCAATCGGGATACATGGGACTTGATATTGGTCAACTATAAGGATTATTCTATCCTTTTGAAAATGGTGAAGAAGTATTATATCCCACTTGTGTACTAACCTAGCATGAGTGGTTTTTGCGATTCAACATAGAGATTATCGATTCACATAGCGAGAATTTCATCATGGGGAAGTGTTTGGTTTAGAGAGTAAGTTAAGAATTTCCATCAGGTGATGAAGTATAAATCTCTTTCATTCTCTTACTGATTACAATTCATGAGACTATTGAAAATTGTTGTAAGCAATGTCGAACTGAACTGGAAGGGTAAATGTCGTTGGAGGTCCTCCCAACTTGTGATTGAGTGAGCTAGAAAACTAGTATATAATATGAAGGTAAGACCCTACAGAGTTCACAAAAAACCCCTGAGTTTTACTAATTCCTGTTGATCTGGAGTTCCTATCATAGGGTCACAGTAAAATTCATAGTGAATTAGATGTTATTTTGGGTCTCTAGAACCATGGAACACCGAGAATACGGGGTTCTAGAAGTTTTAAAGAGGAATAATGTTTCTCACCCAATAAGGGCAAGGTTTTTGTTCAAGTTTTATTGGAGTGTGCCACCCATCCATGTATTTTAGTCAATATATCAATTTTTTGATGGTATTCAAGATCCCTTGATGCATATCCTACAAGATTTAAACGTGGGCAGGTGTTGTAGGGGGGAAAACTAGATGTTCTGGCATGACTGGAATTCAAGGAGAATACCCAGCCAGGGGTATTCTTTGTGGGTTCAACAAAATTTATTCTGGATACTTTCCTAGTGCAGGGAAGTCTTGATGTCCTTCCAGGGCTAGATTAAAAAAAACTAATCGTCCCTGTGATGGATTTCACGAGTATCCAAGCATAATTTCCTGTATCAGGATGAGTTCCTTTGGCAGAGGCACCTCTTCTGGGAACACCTGATGACATTACACTTGAGAAGCATATCTAACGAGATATCTTCCTCAACCCAACTCAACATGGATTTTCCTAAGCTCTTTCATTTGTTCCTCCTTCTTGGAGAATCTTTCTTGGAGTGTGAGGGACACATTCACGGAGGGAGGAGGAGGTGGGTCATAGACGACCTGGGATTTATTCTTCTCCTTGTTAGGGATTAGTGAGGGGGTAGTAATGGGTTTGATGAGGGGGAACCTAAAATTTTGGGAAGCTCTAGGATTCCGATTATGCACACCTTCATGCTCGGTGTGTGTTACCTCCAAGAGGGAAATAAATTCTATTGAATCCTCTATATTTGTATCATTTTCTGTGTGACCCATGAGACTAACGTTCACCACATTCACTGATTCATAGCGCATTGGGGGAGATGTACCCAGTGTCGAATGGTATGAGATCTTTTCACATCCTTTTTTGGACTTTCTTATTTAATTATGTGGTATTATTTGGATTTCTTGGAGAACATTGACCCGTAAAAAGCCTTGATCTGACTTGGAAATATGCCTTTATTCTAGGGGGGTATTAACAACAAGAAAAGACTGGACGTTTGACCTCTCTATTCATTTTTTATCCCAGATGGGAGAAGACAGTCATCCTCTATAAGGAAATTTGATGTAAATATGCCCCAGGCCTTATGGGTTGGGGATGCTCACATTCTTCAATTGATGCACTATGGCTCAAATTCATTGGTCTTATGAGGGAATTTTGAGATAAAAATTCCCCCATCCCTACTAGCTGGGGTTTTTCTCTTATTGTAGTTGTATCTTCCATTATTGACACCTTCTTGATTTCAACCACTCACGCATGGGTGTGAACAAGGTATGGCATTGGGTTTTCATGATATTTATTTTCTTTTTAGGTCATGAGAAATGATTGCTGGTTGGATTTATTTATTAGGGAAGCCCGGTGGATGTTCTCGGTTTCCAAGATTAGATTATTCTCAGTGCAATGATCTCATTGGGCCTAATGCTTTTGAGACTTATTCATTGATGATTCTTGTTGAGCATTCCACCTTTCTTGAGTAGGAATTTCAGTTGACTGCTCCCTTTTGGTAATGAAATTGCAAGATGTCATTTCCAATGAGGTATACTAGACAAGACGTGGGGTGAAGTGTAGTGATCCATGTTATTTGCATCCCCATATATGAACTCTAGATGGCGTGTCACCGATGAGGCAAAGAAACTTGTGTAGCACGTGGGGGAAAACCAGTTCATGGTGTTTCATTCGCCATTCTAATCATGGCTGGCATGCAGATGGAAATTCTTTCAGGTCGATTATATGATGAGTCTCCCCTAATATGTTGACATGGTATATATACTCTTCAGAGGGAAAGAAATTTTCTTTTATCTTCCATAGAGTGTTTTAGATATTGAGTTGAATTTCATGAATACATTACTTTGACAAATCTCTTTGTATGTCAAATTGAGAAGTGGTTGTGGGAAAATACATCATTGTTGTATCTTCCTTTTCTATTTGTCTTCCCATGAAAAACATATCCTATTTTTATTCTTTCAGGAACTCCTCTACTTGGTATTACTAGGTTGATTTCTTCTTAATGATTTCATTCCAAGAAGGAAGGTTGGTAGGATCCTCATTGATATGTGAGCGGCACAAATGGTGTATCATAAGATGAGCCTGGATCTGAACCATCCTTTTGTTGAAAAAGGATATCACTCAACATAGAAATAGTGTTTTACATGTGTGACTCCATCTTTCTAAGTGAATCGGTGTAAGAGGGATTTCTCAAATTTATCACAGTAGGGGGGACCTTCTTAAGAGTGTGAACTTTGACCACAGGTAGGACCTTCGCAATCAGTGCAACAATGGAGAGGGTTGCTATTGCAAATTATTGCCTGACTATGGGGAGTTTCCCTACAAAATATTCCCTAGGGAGGACCTTCATGGTGGGCTACAGTGAGGGGAGGACCTTTTTATTTTTTGACTTCGCGGAGGGGAGTACCATATCAATGAATGCTATGATAGTAAGGACTGCTATCACTGCTTGATATCTAGATATAGGGAGAATTTATAAAGTGTAAATCTTAGAGAGGCCCTTCAGAACGTACTACAATAAGGGGAGTACCTTCTCTTTGATTGATGTTTCTATGGGGAGGGCCTTCACAACAACTTCAATTACATGGAGGGACTTCTCAATGGCTGTCATCATGGAGAGGAATACCATCATGACTTGACACCCAACTATAGGGAGAACCATATCTATTGTATATACCCTATGGAGGACAATCACGATGGAAAATAGAAAGGGGGGACATAATGTTGTTAGATATTTTGGTCAAGGGGAGGGCTACCCTTACATGCATCGGGAGATTGTCTCTTATGATCAATCATTCCTAGCCCATAGAGTAAGCCCCCATGGGTTCTATGTGAGGAACTTTAGAGATGTTGTAACAACAATGTGGGGAGGGACTTTGAAACTATTACTTCCACATCAATAATTTGGTATTGGACTGAAAGGTTCTTGAGCCTTTCATGATATATGCTTGAGTCTGTCAGGAACACCATCTTCCAAGATATCATAATCATGTATATGCTCTTCATTTTATGGTTTCCTTTGTCATGATTAATATTTGAGTGCTCTCTTATGGGTAACTATGTTTGTCTGAGGTTGGAAGCATCTTCCATATACATGTCCCTATTTTTTTGTTTCCCATCATGTCTTCAGGATAAGATGATGAACATCCTGGGTTTTGGTAGGGATATATCCATGTCCTAGAGAGTCCACCATGTTTTTCCATTGTCCCCCACTTGAATCAGGTATATTTTCCTGATCCAGTTGTCCAAGTATCACATGATATTATTATCAACCATCCTCGACTGGATCAGGGATGCATAACTTCTCCAGAGTGACCAAACTATTTGGATGGTAAGTCATTCTATTCAATGAAACTGGGTCATGGACATGGTTCCTCGCCTTTCCTTCTGATGCAATGATATATTAAATTGTATGGATGATATGGTTTGGAATCGATGTTTGATCGTCCATAATTTCCAATATATGCTGAGATACATCTTTGGATAGAATGGGTATGAGGGCCCATTCAAATGTCGGATATGGAGATTATGCCTGCTCCGGTCCTCTATAGTTTGCCAAGGGATATTGGCAGTTCTCCTGTGTCGGGATAGAGGAACGAATCTTCCATCGACTGTCTTCTCTAGTTGACACAATATTTGACTTGTGGGCATTGTATTTATGAGAATAAATTTGAATCTTCTCACTCGCTGCTATATTTTCCTCAACTTCATTGTATACATCTATAATAATTTGAATCTACTCATATTTGTTTACCTCCCTATTTGGATGATGAGCTTCTTACGCATCGGCAGATATTTGCATCTTTTTGTAATTTGCTGCTATATCTACATGGGGGGACCGATGATTACTGGAAGGAACGGTCACATGCTCATATAATTCTACCCTATTTCGGTGGTAGGATTGAGTGGAGGGGGCAGAGTTATATGTCTATCCATTGAATGTCACCGTGTTTTTACGGCAGGTTTCCTCCTTGGGAATTGGGTTTCTTACCTTCTTTAAGTTATATATTTTCCACCCTCTATGAGCGGCTCGAGTGGCCCATGCCTTTTGGACTTCAGTAGGATCCCTATGAATGTGATCCTCTTCACAGTGAGGATACTCGGTCGCCCAGTGTTGGCGAAAACACTCTCCAGTAGGGGCCCGTGAGTAAGACCACTATGTAGCTGGAATAAAGTCACCAACATCGGCTTTATATGACTCCATAAGATAAGAGAGGTAACTATTGTCGCATTCTAAGGATAAACATCTGGAATAGTTCAGGGTGACCATCAGGGCCACCTTGTGATGGGGCACCATTCAGAGATAAGGATGTGGCTAGTGAACTTTTTCAGATTGGAGCGCTTTCCTTGAATCCACTATTGTGGGGAGAGTACCGTTTTGGTGGTACTCTCTAATTAACATGTTAGATACCCAGTTTTGAAGATGTTGGCTTGTTGAGGGGGTCCTACTCTTAATCGGGGCTCCTTCCACCCGTGGGATTGTTGAGGTGTGTGTCTACATTTGTTTTCAAGATTCATTTTGGATCGAAGGTCACTCTACAAAAACATGTAGTATATATATATATCATATAAAGACAAAAAATCCATACAATGATTCATATATTGATAATATGCATATTTTATGATTCATCTTATCCCCCTTCCTTTTAATGAGGCAAAGGAGCTTGAGTGGGGTATAAACTTCCCCCTTGGTTGAAGATTCACATCGGGTTCACCATTTTTGTTTCAACCCGAGGTGACGTGTTTGATGCATTTTGATGAAAACAATGGTCCAATAAGAATCATAACATATCTATTATTGTAGATAGATTCATGTTGGCTTCACCATTTTTCTTCATCCCAAGGTAGGTGTTTGGGAAGAACACAAAATGGTCTCATGGGTGAAAAGAATTTGTCTTTTATTATAGAGACTTCTACGTCTTCATTTTTTCAGCCCAATCCTCATAATTTTCCTTTAGGGGTAATTGAATTGGCCCTATAGGGAATAGGTAGTTTATCCATCATAGATTATGAAGGACATTCCACAGTTAAATGGTCTAAATGGGTGATTGCAAGGGGTTAAGTATTTGTGCAATTGGTCCTCCTAGGATATGATTTCCTCGTATGGTCTCCAACGGGTTCATTCATGGAAAAAGAGACACCCAACCTCCTTGGTGTCCATGATTCATGGACATTCTTTCTAAAGGTTGGTTCTTGTTGGATGGTGGTTTTTCCTATTACACTTAAGGACTCTATTGGTCAAGAGTAAGGGAAGCCAGGCTCATCACACCCTCTTGGGGGGTATTGTCACTTATTCTGGGACTATATTACAGATTTAATCCATGTTCATATGTTTGTGAATACACAGTTCATTCCCATAGAGTGTATCCATAGGATTCCCCTGGGTTACAATATCATCATTGATATACCTGTATTTGGTACTACTAAGACAATGCTGACTTAAGCTAAGCAATGGCATGCTCTGGTGTTTATTATCATCCACAAGAGACAGAAGGTGATATGATGTTGGGGTCAGACCCATATGATTGGAATCATAGTTATCCTTAGGAGATGAATCAAAGCCCATGTAATTCGGTTATCACTTCTTACGTCTATGAGGAAACCCTTTGAAATTTTGGGAAACATTTATTGAGGCTAACTTTCGAAAAGAATATCATTTGCGATTTGGCCTTGGATAGGCATCCTATGTATCCCAATTATGGTTGGAACTAGATTTATAGTAGTTCCTTATCTTGTGTATTAAACATGGAAGGAGGTAAATTTGTTGGGGATATAATTGAGTGAACCTATTGGAAGGGAACCCCTTTGGGCTCGGGCCTTCAAGTAGGCATCCTACATTTCCTGGTTTGAAGAGGAATTAGAGTTCTCTTAGTTCGTTTGCCTTAGGGCTTACCCCTAGAAGGAGGCATATTTTTTCAGTACCATGAGGAGGATCTCGACTCATGACTATTTTCTGGTTTAGTTGGGGATTACACCTAGGAGGATGCCCATGTTTTAGGACTCTGTGGGTTTCTTGGTCACCACCAATCTCTAAGCTCGCGTGAGTCATGCTCAGTGTGAGAACAAATAAGAGGTAGTGGATCGAAAAATCGCATGTCAAATAACATCTAATGGGAGATGGTACTAGATCTATGAGAGATAGGGGGATTTGAATATTCAACCCTCACCCATATTGATATCCAGAAAGTTCATATCTTGGTGATCTATCCAGACACATCCCGAGATGAGGCAAAGAGGGTTAAGGGTGATACTTCTCACAAAAGGATAGGGAATTACTTTAGGAAGAGTGCCCCTTTCTGAGTTCTGGAAAAGGGTAGGAGCATCATTACTGGTTAAAGGGGAATTAAAGAGTAATCCTTTTGCTTGTCACCGGCACTCATTGAAGATATGGACCATTGGTTACCCCTAAACCCAAGAATTGGGAGGTTCACATTGGAATCTCGAAGTCAGTCCATGGGTTACCTTGGTAATTTAAACTTAGAGACATCATGGGGGTCCAAACCATTATGGGGAAAACCTTCGTGACTCCGTATACCTTAGGTATATAGATTCAAAAAGGTGTACTGGTGCACCTGATGATTTGATCATACAGGATTGGTGGGTTTGGGGGAGGCTTTGGCCTAATACTAGTGGTCTGTTTCATAGAGGATATGTGGGGGGGGGGGTGGACAGTAATGGAGAGGCGTGATTGGAACTAGGGGGAAAGTCACCTGAAGACACTCCATTTCGCGTGTTGTATTATTATGTGGTATGTTGTTTGTCTCACATAGAATAAATATATATCGGTGGAGGGGTCATCTATATACCGAAACAGTATGAAGATATGGGTATGGACCACTACATACCATGGTGGTATGCAGTTCAGGATGTGGTTCATCACCCCACTCCAGGTTCCATCCGCGTACTGATACAGTGTGCGGTGCAGGGTTAGATGTACATAGTAATACACTAAGTGGAGTTTTGAATTGTAGAAGGGTCCTGGAGCCTATGGTTCATGTGCAATTTATCCGCAAGGGATTTATGGTTCGGGATGGAACCAATTAGGTTTTTGTTCCACCAATTATTATTAAGTTTCTTCATTTTATGGTTCTTTCCAGGTTATATCTTTGGAAAATTGATTCCCAATTTCCACTTTGTAAATGATTGAAAACCAAAGTTTTAATCTTCTTTGTATATAAATTCTCTCTTCCATACTCTAAGGTCTTCTTCGTGTTCTCTTCCATCTATCTATGCCTACCCCTTATTACCTTTTTGCAATTCCTTTTTTTCAACTTTTATAGAGCACTAGGGAAATCATATTTTTGGGCATGTAGCACCATTTGTATAATCCCATGAAGATATATCTCAACCTACAGATAACTCAGTGAACTAATGTTTTCTGAGGTTGTGGTTCATGAAAGGTGGTTTGTGGAACCCTGTCATCATGCTTCATTCATGAATTTATTAGTTCATCAGATAGTATGTGTAGGGAATTTCATCACTTGATTTCATAAATGACATGGTTCGCGAAGTCCTGGGTTTGCTTGCCATCACCCAATTGGCCAGCACCTCATGGGTCATTTTGTGTACTGATGGTTCGCCGTTTACGCATTCCGAAAACCTTTCCCGATAATGGGCATGTTACACTAAAAATCATTCCAATATTTGATTTATTCATGTTTTTTCTCAAATTTTAAATCCAATTTGCATCCATTTTCCTTTCTGTATATATAGGAATGTTTTCTTCCCCCTCCAAAGTGCTTGTCAGATTATTTTCATCCCTTTGTAATGTTTTTAGGACCCTACAATGTAATAAATTCATTATCATAAAAAAAATACATCCAAATGGTCCTAAATTAAAATATAAGGTATTATATGGTTGAAATATCACAAAAAATTAATATATTTATAGTTTTAAGTGGTATTTTGATTCTTAGTAATACTATATTAATCTTAAGTGGAGTTATTACTTTTTTCACTCTTAAAAGGCTATAATTTTACTTATACGGGGAAAATTGTCCCATTAATGATGAATAGATTATATTTTAGACCATATATTATACCAATTGTCTAATGTAAATCATTTTTTAAAAATTATTTAATAAAATTTTATTTTCTTAAAATATCAGTAATATCTTTGTTGACACTATTCATTTAATTTGACTTTAAAGACAACAAGAAAAATATAGAATTAAAATATAATCATTTCACACCTAATTAATATTTAATATTTAAATAAAATATTCATCGAACATTATAATTTATCGAAATTTTATAAATTTTTATATTTTTAGAATAATTTATTTTAATTTTCTATTAATTGATTAAATATATTATCAGTGTTGTGTAATAATTTAGGGTAATTATTCAGTAAATAAAAAATAAAAAAAAAATTAATATGATAAATAAATTAATTTATCATTAATATTAACATTTATAACTGAAAATATCTGATTTTTACCCTTATGATAAAATGTTTAAGATATTAAAGCCAAGAGTGGGACATTTTTTACTTTATCATTACTTAAATTAATATAAAGGTCATGCTAAAATAAATATGAAACCTAGTTTAAATATATTTTATAATTATATGTAAATGTAGTTCTAAATCGACAAAATAGAATAAAAGGAACGTTTGGAGAAATTTTAGTTCCTTATCTAAATGTTTTAAATCTATTTTAGTCGTTTTACCCTTACTAAGGTGACAAAAAATTACTATGGTTACTGTTAATATTGACAAAGAAATAAAAGTGTCCAATCTACCAAATTTGAAAATCCTAATTCTAAATATAGAATCTATTTTTCAAGATTCAATTTCTATAAGTTACATACATAATTTTTAGAATATAACGCAATGAAAAACAATATTTCAGAAAAAATTCTTTTAAGTACGAATTTTTTATATCCAATTCCACCTAAAATTGATTATAATAATCTTAATTATATTTTTAATATAATAGTAGATATAATTTTACTTTAAATCAGTTTTATAATATATTTAGCTTTGTAAATTCTTGAAATAATGAAATAATTTTCAATAAAAATAATATTTTCACTATTCATTTGAAAAACTATCCATTCGGAAAAATCTCAAAAATTAATTCTAAGATAATTTTTAAATGATGATTTGAAAATAAATTTTATTTATTAAAATAAATTTTCTATAATTATAAAAAATATTATAAGATATATTTTTCACAATAATCAATAATTTTATTTTAAGGAAACATATTTAGGAAGCATAAAATGAATTTACTTAAAATATGTATGTTTATTTCTTAAAAATTATTTAATAAATTGGTAGTTAGAAAGACCTTTATATATATATATATAATTATGTTGTTATTTCTATTAATATCCTCCAATCCAATGGATTAGTTATAAAGGTCATATTTAAATAATAATATTTCTTACTTCATTTAAGGTTAGTGTTGAATATCATATACACTATCAAATATTATGATCTTATTTTAAAATATTGGGGTTTTATGTTTTACAAATTTGATAAATTTAATCCCCTAAATTGGAACTTATTCCTAGTAATCAGGATCTTGAAATTTGAATGTTATATTGTTGAAATCCCACATCGTAAAAAGTTTTAACGAAACATACTCTAAAAATAGGGAATGAGAAATATGAAGGTCTGCTAGAATAACATAAAATTATGTTTCCAAATGGGATAAAAATAGTGGTAAGTGAAATTATTGACATGGAAGAGAAAACTAAGACCTAAGGACTAATATATATCAGTAGAGAACATGCTATGTAAAATGTATATGAGAAAAATACCATAAATATGTGATAGATTAAATAAACATTGACTCATAAGAAATGAAAGAAAAAGTATAATTTTTTTATTTCAAGACCATTGACCTATATTTTAGGGATTCTTTTACTATTAACATAAATAAAACTTGAAAATATGCATACTTGATATATTTCTATTTCATAAGAATAAAATAATCCTTTGGAAGTGATTCGATTAATTTCCACTTCATCTCCTACTTCAAGAAATAAATACTCAAGATGTGTTTTTTATGTGTGAAGCACTAAAATTAATTCTTAATAGGTCATAAGATTTGTAAAATAATGAATATTCTTTTAGTCTATCTCTAAATATATAAAAAACCAAAATGTTTAGCACAAGTTATCTTATAAAATACATTAATCTACAAAACCTCAATAGTGACATCCAAATTTCATCTTAATCCATTAAATAAATAGTTATCCTTAAGAACATTACAAATATGTTTGACCGAATTAAAAATTCATAAAAATTGAGGGAATACAACTAAAATTTAAAAATCAACTTCAAATTATTTCCCCAAACAACATAAAGTAGCTCTTAATGTCATGTACCAAATATGTGAATACCTTGATCATATATTCCCCTAAAAAATGATAATAACATGAAGCACCATAAAACCATAATAAAAACATTCTTGATTCCAAATAGAACTCTCTTTTTATTCCTCTAATTAAATTTTAAAATATCAAATATATTCTGTAAATCCAAAAATGTATTAAACCTTATCAAAGATACCATCAAACCACTAATCAATTCCATGGTAATAAATATTATCCCATTTTCTTATTTAACAATATATTATTATCAACTAAAATTTATTATTTCATAATTTTGAACATATGGAGTGGTACATTTCCCTTAATCATGTGTTTTTACATAAAATATCACTTTACCATTAAATCACTTTTTCTGATCATCAATATCATTCATCATATTATTTCAAATACTTAAAGAAAAACCATTTTGAAAAAATCTTGAGATATTTTGATGATTATTATACACAATATATCATAGATATAACACTTTTGAATCATAATTATAAAATATCAATTCATAAACACATAAATACATCCACATAAATGATTGAAATAGAATAATTCATTCCATGGTCTAGAATTTTAACATTGCACTAGGGAATTTACTCATATAATTCCCATGTACTCCATTCAAAGATATTGAAATCTTCAAAAATTCATTTCTATATTAAATTTATTTCCATGAAGAAAAAATATTCCCCTGCCTTTAAGACTTTCCTTGAGAAGTCACTTACCACATTTCTAACATGATGAAAATTGACCCTTCCTTACTCCGTGGTATCCACTATGTGAGCTCTCATAAGACTCTATCTTTCTCCCATTTGGTGAGTTTGATATTAGTACATGGTGTGAGTTTTGAATCATATTTAATGATAAATAATTTGGAATAATCCCAAGGTTTCACATTTCATATCATATTTCATGTGGTTTCTCATAAGGAGAATCATTCCCTTTTCTATCACATTAAGTGTTAAAAAAATTCCTTTGAGTTCCATCCATTGACTAAAACCGAAAACCATTGTGTAAAAAAAAATCATACTAAGAATAAATATTATATTGAAAAATCATTTATAGTATGTACTAATCAATACACCTTATTTTCAAATCTATAACACCATAGGTTTAACCTAGGTCCTTCATGGTTATCATCTATTGAAATCCCTTATAATGGTTTATAAGTAAAATTTGAGTTAACCTGAGCATATTCCCAAGGAGTTACAAACCTGGTGCATAGTAAGTGAAAACTCTCTATGAACTAGAATAATTGTTGGGATATATTAACTAAACTCTTTTCTAAGTTACAACCCCTAAATGTATCAATTCCAAAACCACATCTACTTACAGTATACCGATAGGTATGTATTGCTAGGAAAACCACATAATATGTACCTTAACAAAACTATTTTATGTTATCATGTACTTATATTTATCTTCAAATTAATCCAAAGGGTTATCTTCACAAATCTATGTTTTCATTATTATAGTTCTCAAAGACTATAATAAACTTCATTTAGTACCAACTGTGAACATCCCAGACCTAGTATCCTGAATTCAATGGTTACATTATTACATGGGAAATAGATACAATGAGTCACATCCTTAAGGACAAAATAGTTTAGTAGTATAGGTAAACTATATACATACTTGAATATTTTATTTGATTTTAAAATAAAAATATATATATTTTTTTCTTTGAAAACATAATTATTCTCTGTAGTTTGTACCTTTATATCAATCTTAGTACACTTCATTGTGTCCTTAGGAAAGGAAAAATAGTAAAGGGTTAGATCATATTCTTAGAAAGGGATATGTACAATATAATATAACATAGAAATAAATAAAGTATAATCAATATTACATTGTCAATTACTGAAAAAAATGATTTAATTAATTACATGATCACGAATAATATTATGAATGTAAAATATGAAAATAAAATAGTTCTATATAAATAACAGCATAATATTCAAACTCATCCATGGATATGTTAAATATTAAAATAATTACATGGATATCAATAACTAATTTCATATTGAGGGAAGGAATAATGTAGGACATTTGAAACTTACTACTAAGTCCTTGTTCAAGGATATCTTAAAATAACATCAAGGCCTTATTCCAAGGCATCTAAAAATACTATTAAGTTCTCTCTCCAAGACATCTATAAATACCATTAAGGCCTCATACCAAGACATCTCAATAAAGTGGTAAGGCCTTATCTAAATAACTAACCATTTTTTGTCTCATGATACCTACTGATACATCAAGGGGTGATAAAATTCTAGGACCCACAAACCACTAATAAGTCCAATGACTTCATCATATGAATAAACAGTAAAAATTAGTCAATAAGAGTTAAAAATTAATAAATATATTTATTAAAATAACTAACATACACAATGAAAATACTATCCTTAATAAAAATAATCATTATAAATAGATAAATATTGTAGTGATTATCATTAGAGTATATCTTTAGTAAAACATAAGACTCAACAAATGATGTTGAACAAGATGAAAATACTTTCAAAAGAACACTGTAAAACTTCTTGAAGAAAATACTTTATGTGGGATGAGTCCAACCATTCTTTATTTTAATATTCACAAATGTTTTTACATTATTTCTATTTCATTTTATGTTTAATGAATGTTAAATCATTTTTTGAAAACAATGTAAATTTCAATATGTCTGGAGTTGACCACATAACACATTCATTGACTTCTTGTCCAATAGACCAAACATGGAAAATATATGGAAGATGAATTAAACAAGTTGAAGAAAACTCAACAGAAACCACACATTATATTTCATGTGATGATCATGATCAATATTTTTCAAAAAGGCATAGATCAAATATATGAAAAGTTTAATCGCTAGAACATATAATAGATTGATTATAGTTGTCTCATTGAAAACTCTAATATCAATAGCACATCTAGTTGGATCTACTCCAAGAGAAACTATGTAACCAGAATTCCAAATAAGAGAAATATTTTGTGAAATATTGACTTTTAGAAGTTGACTACATGACTGAATGAATCAACATTGGTTCGTAGTGTCAATTTTACAAAGTAACAGATCGACTCAAAGGGAAATTTTATCAACCGTAAGTGTATATTGATAAACCATATCATAAAATAATCGATCATATATATATGTGATTAACTATACAACCTATCAATGAATTAAAAAAATATGAAAATTATCTTGTATACTGACATGGAACATTTTAAAGTGACAATCAAAAGGTAATACTTATATTAAAATATTATTAAATATATTTATCAAACCACATTTATTTATAGAATTAAATTATAGACCAAAGAATTTATTAATCCAAAATTTCCTACCAATTTATGATTATCTAAATGATTATTTTTCCACATCTATTTCTAGATAAAGATTCTACCTTTTAAAAATTTAATTATGTGTGGTTTTTAATATATTCACATAGATTTATAAGAATATTATAGGAAAAAATTGTGATCATATGCACTATTTAGAAAATATGTGGTTCTCATTTCTCACCGAAACATCAAAGATGTATCAGAGAACACGTAAAAATATTTTCTCTTAAAATAAAAATCAATATATTATAACAAGAAGACAATAATATCATGTAAAACAAAAAAGATATATGCTCTACTGCATCGATTTCTTTCATTTCCCTTACATTTTTTCATAATTTTGAGTTGTGTGTGTTGTATAATTTAAATATTTTATCACTATCTCCTACAATGAACTGAATAGTTCTAGATACTTTATTTATCATTTCTGTATATATTCTCAAATGAATAACTTCGGAAGATCATATACATCCTAGACTTTTCGTGTGCAACTAGTATCATTTTATTCTCCCATGTATAACTGCATATCATGCTCTCTATTTCCTAGAAAACCTTGTGTGTTGTTATGTAAAATCCAATCCATATTTTCGACCTATTTATTTATAATTAACTCTTTCTTAGAGGTCTATTTTCAAGTGGATATGAAGATATATTAGCTTGTGATTAAAACTACTGTTTTATTTCTACTATGTGTTTTAATTGTTTTTTACATTATATTTTAATAATTTTTTTATTATTCTAAACTATATAACAAAACCTTACCTTGATAGTTAACATTAATTTGTGTTTTATATTCCATGTTTTATATTAGAAAATCTTTTTCAAAAGATAAAATATTTTTATACATGTTTTAATTCATTTGTGATTGATCATATATGAATAATTTTATAAGATCAAGTAATATAATTCTTCTATTTTATTAAAATTAAACTTTTTTTTAAATTTGGTGATTTAATTTTTGAATCATTTTTAAAATAAATTTTAATTGGAAACCTAATTAGCACCGCCATGGAGTTTCCCACTCAAACTAAAATTTGGTATTATTGGTTTTTATTTGTCTTTTACTTATAATTTATTATGATGAAATTATTTTAGTGAGATATTATTTCTATTTTCTAAAATAGTAATATGGATTTTAAGTCTAAAGTTAATTCAACTAATGGGCCAACTCATTTCAATGGATAAAATTATTCTCAAAGGAAAATAAAAAAGAAAATCCATCTTTATAGTATGAGTTTTGATATTTGGAGATATATTGGTGGTAAATATGAGCAACAAATAAATTACAAAAAATAAGGGGATGATACTATTAAATCTCCTTTTGATTCAAATCGTAAAGGTATAAACTCTTAGTTTTATGCTTTGGATGAAGATAAATTTAATAAAATATTTTCATCTGAAATGACTTATATGATATGTGATTTCTTATTTGTATCTCATTAAGGAACATCTAATGTGAAAGAATTGAAATTAAATATATATTCTATTATGTATGATCCATTCAAAGGTACGCCTGAAAAATCTATTTCAGATATCTATCTTATGTTAAAAGATATCATAAACCCTATGATTACATTTGGAAAACTGATTAAAGTCAAATTTCATGTAATGAGGATCTTGAGATATCAACCAGATTGAAGGCGAGGTATTACTAATTTTATTATAGATTCATGAAACATCAATATGTTACCAGTCAAATAATTTATTGGGAAGTTGATAATATATGGAGAATACCTAGAGGTGAAAACAAGGACGAAGAAATAAAATTAATATTTTTTGTATTTCAAGCGTCATATTTAAAATAAAAATAAGTTATTAAATTTGGTAGTACAAGTGGAATTGAAGGTGATACTGAAAGTGATGAAGAAATATCCCATCTATCTATAAGTTTCCCCATGTTAGAAAAAATATATATGTTTTTCAAAAAGACTAAATTTAAAAAAAATGATATGAAAGGTAATTGGAGGAAATATTGTAAAAAGGATGACTCATATTATGAGATAGACTATTATGAATGAAAAAAAAGGACACAAAATGGTTGACTAACCGATTATCGAATATAAAAATAAATATTAATGTAAGGGGAGAATATCAAAAAGTGAAATGAAAGGTACTTGTAGTGAATCTAATTATATCTCTAATGACTCATATTAAATATAATATTATATAGATGAAAAATATATTCTCTTTATTTTGGATAATACCTCATAGGAACCATTAATAATTCTCATATTACTGATTATTCTAAATTTATAATGAATAAATATAATAATGATACATTCTGTTGTATGATACCATGAATTAAATAAAATATAAATATAAAAAATTTAATAAGTTTGATGTGTTATGTACTTTAGAAAACCTACTCATAGAAAAGAAAAAGAAAAGAGTTCTAATATTTTAAAAGAAAATATTGAATTTAAAATATTAATTCAATAATTAAAAAGGGACACTGAACATATTTTCTGAAGAATAAAAACCTACAAAAAATTTCAAGGAATGTAGGTTTCACCTAAACTATAATATTTATTTTTTTGTCATCCAGGACATTAAAATTAATAGGATAAAAGTTATTTCATTCCTATATAAGAAAAAGCTTTAGTTTCCAAAAATTTGACCACTTCTGGAAATTACACTAAGAATATTAGACCTTAAAAGGATTCTCTATCTCAAAATATTAAATCTATTTCTAATAAACCTATAAATCAAATTTTGATTCCAAAAAAGTTGATTGCAAACCTATCTAGACACAAATAGATTTGGGTACCAAAATCAATGTTTACCAAATTGATTTCATGAGAAATGATTATAGTAATCCGGTTAGAATATTTTTTTTCTAGATTATGGATGTTCCATACATATTATTGTAGACTATTTAATATTTTAAAGCCTTATAATGGTAGATGGTGGGAATTTCACTTTTTGTCAAATGCAAGAAAATAATATTAAACTTTTCCAAATTGGTCAATATGAATATATCTTTATTTATAGATTTTTAATTGTTGATGGTTTAAAATATAATATTCATTGAATCTAAAAACTTTTTTATAATGGATATCATATCAAATTTGAAAGTAATTATTTTAAAAATTGTGACTCTAAAAATGATTTATTATTTAGTTATTTTATATATGATATTGTTTATGCTGTAAATTTAGATTAAATATTTCTTAAAAATGATTCTTATTTAAGTTATTTTCACAGAGAATATTTTATATGGCTTAATACACTGTTTAATTTAAATATATACTCACTTAATATGATAGGTAAGAAAGTTTTTTATAAATATCTACCTAAGAAATAATTTTTTAAAGACAATGTTTGTAATCCCAATAAAAAGGGAACAAAACCAAAATATATTTTAAAAAAGAACGTTTTTATTACCTCTCAACAAATACAATTTGTTTATATGATTTTATTGGAAGAAAAATTGAGTTTATAGTTATTTAGGACAATATTATACTTATTTAAATGTTTTTGATTATTCAAGATATAAATGGGTGTATTCCTTTCTGAAAAAAGTGAAGATCATTACTATTTTTCTATGTAATCTAAATTTATAGAAAAACATAAGTAGAATTACTAAAAATACGTATACAAGTGATCATGGATGAGAATTTTATAATTATTATTTTTAATCTCTCTTATCCCATAATCAATATGCTCTCAATTTCTCTACAGCTCGAACACCTTAACCAAACTGGGTTGTTTAAAGGAGAAATAGGACACATCGTTAAATTTATAGAACAATTCTAAGTGAATATGATGCTTCTATCTATTTATGGGATGAATCTATTCACATATATTTCTATGTAATTGAAATATTTCTTATAAGACCCCTATTGAAAAAGAGTTCAAATGAATTATGAAATCGTAGAAACCCCAAAGTAAATTTCTTTAGAGGTTTTTTTTGTAATGTTTATATTATTATGAAAAAATATAATCTAGAAATGTTTTCACCAATAAAAAATTTGAACGAATTTTCCTTAGTTATTCTACCATGATTAAAGCTTATAGATTCTTTAATATTAAATCAAAAGTTTTGGAAGAAATTGTTCATGTTACTTTTGATGATATAGATCCACACGAACCAATAACTTCCATATAATATCATGAGGATGATATATCAAATTTTCATATCAACAATACCTATAAATATTCTAACATTTGTACTTATTTACTTGTAAAATCATCTCAAAAGGATCATCAATGTGTTCCTGACCAAGAATATTACTTGGAGGAAACAATTTATTCATTTATGAGGACTATTCGAACACCCAAAGACTATCCTATGAATTTTTTTGTATGAGATAAAGATAAAGGAACTAAAACTATATCCTAACTAAGAAACTAGGGTGAACATAAATCCTTCTTTTCAGAGATTGAACATTAGAGTACCATTAAAGCAATCAGTGATGAACATTTGGGTAATTTCAATTTGACAAGAATTGAACTATCTTGTTAAGATTAAAGTATGGGAATTAATATAGGGACCAAAATCATACCTAACTATTGGAAAAAGTATATGTATAGAAACAAGGTTTATGAGTCAGGAATAATCATTACAACCAATAATAGATTGGTTTCACAAGGATATAGTTAGGAATAAGGTATTAACTATGAAGAAACCTTCTCACCCCTATAAAGAATTATGGCCAGTAGAATATTTCTTTCATATGATAAAGTTATTAATTTCACACTATATCAAATGGAAGTCAAGTGTGCATTCACAGATAGAAATATTACTGAGGATATATTTATTGAACAACCTCGTGGATTTCAAATCCAACATTTTAAAAAAAAATTAACAAAATATTTATATGTTGTAAAATAAACTCTTAGATCTAGGAATTATTGGATAAAAACTTTTATGATTTCATATGGTTTTGCAAATGGTATTGTTGACCCTACCTTATTTATAAAAACTTCAAATATAATAGTAGTTGAAATATATATTGATGATATTATTTTTGGATCATCAACCAAAATATTAGTTATTGGATTTTACAAAAGGATGAAAATTGAATTTTAAAAGAGTTTAATAGGTGATTGAAAATACATTTGGGGATTTTATATTTTTAAAAGGAAATAAGTAATTGTTTTAAATCAAATAATGTTCACAAAAGATCATTTTTAACGTTTTTTCTTGGATAACACCAAAAGTAGTGACAATACCATGAGTAAAAGATATAATCGAGATCATGATGATGATAAAAAGTTAATAGATCAAACTACTTATAGATGTATGATGTAAGTTTATTATACATAAATAGTAGTTAACAAGCTATTATGTTTAATGTGTTCATCTGTGCACATTTTCATGGAAACCGAATAGAATGCCATTTGAATTTTGTTAAAAGGATTTTCAAATTCTTTAAGAATATAACTAATTTTTTGTTCTTTAACCCTAAGGGACATGAATTTGAATACAATAGTTATTAAAATGATTATTTTTGTGGCTTTATGTTTGATAGAAAAATCACCCATGGAATAAGTCATCTTTTGTGAAAGTTTTTAGTTTCATCATATAGTAAGAATCAAAATTATATTGCATTATCTTCTAAAGAATCCAAGTACATAAATGAAGGTAGTTGTATACACACATTATTGGACTATAGATATCAGTTCAGGAAAGTCCCTATATATTTTGGAAATATAATTTCTATAAAAATTTATAAAAAAAATTATTCCATTCAAGGAAAAAACACATTTATATTAAAAATCACTTTTTCTAGATCATTTTCAAAAGGCTAATATCACTATTTAATTTATTGAAAAAAAGTATAATCTTGCTGAAATTTTAAAAGTTGCATTAAATTATGAGATAATGAATTATATAAAACTTGAATCAGTTATGATTAATATTGATTAAAATATATTTTAAAAATTTTGTAATATTATTTTTAATCATAATTTAAATATTTTTTATAGATATATATAAATTTTTATTCTATCGAGTGGTCACCTAATTGTTTTTAAAAATATATCAATTAGGTTTACAATAATATTAAAAGCTTCTTGTTAATTCTTATGTGTTATTATACAAGTAAATACATAAATAATTGAAATTCCTTATAGGAATCAAAATCGCTATGATTCCTTCTAACCCAAACCAAAACCACTTTTAGAACCCTCTTTCTCAAAAATTTCATCTAATACCTAGCTTTTGAAGTCATGAATCCAAGTATTCTTAGTTGAAATGAAGATATATTTTTAATATTTTGATCCCAAATAATCAAAAAGTGAGAATCCACGTTTGAGAAAATATTGAAATCTTTCAAAGTTGTAAATTTTTTCCCTCATACAAGTTTTTGAATGACAATTTGTTGTTGGGTGGTTTTGAACTAATTTATCTTCGGTATGGATATTCATTCTTTTTCGTAGTAAGAAAATTTGGTTGTTAGATTAAAATAAAACATTTTATTCAAGACTATTAAAAGAGTTTTACTTGAATAAATTGTCTGAATATAGAGGTCACAAAGTTGTAACTAAGATTAATATCAATTGTAAAGAGTGAATGTTCACTTTAACTATTTGGATTAATTGTCTAAGAGTCCCACATCCAACTTTTTTAATGAATATTAGAGCACAAACCATATGATCAATCCCAATTTTGAAATTGGAAACGTTATGGAAGATTTGATGGATGATATAACAAACCAAATATAAGTTTCAAATGAGTTTATTGAAGAATGTGGTATATTGTTCAAATTCATTCTTCACACTATTTACCTGAGAAATGTTAATTTTTTAATTATAATGTATCAAGATTTGTTTTTTTGTAGCTAATGGTTCATGGATTTTATATTAGTGTTACTCATTTATTGATAAGGCATATGGATGAGTTAACCAAACAACCTTCTAGATTTACCAATATTCCATACCAAAGTTTTTTTACGTGAAAAGAAAAGATTAGTATCTATAGGAGTTGAAAGAATAATGTTCCCATGTGGTGTCCATTTGAAACAAACCCCTAGTAGATGGATGGAGATCAGATGGAATATTTGGAAAAAGATGTGGATCAATGTTGATGATAGACTTTATCATAGATTCCATATAATCTCATATCCTTCTGTGAGAAGTTATATAATTGATCCTAGTTTGAAACCATATCATAACTGTGAGACTAACTACTCCTGAGATAAAGATGAATCTCGAGATCCTATGGATTTGAATGAGGAATAGAGAAGATAATCTGAGGAAAAATATGGTGTAACTCTAGTTAATTAGGTTCAATATAAGAGATAATCTATAAGAGAATAGGTGTCTCCCTCTCAATAAGTTGAAATAAATTTAAAATTTCAGTTAAAGTTGTTAAAGAGTGTAAAGATCCTATGTTGGTTGAAATAGTATAAGGAGATGTAACACTTGTTGTAGAGAGAGTTCCGAGATCTATATTCTTTGGACCATCTCTAACTAATTTATAAATTGATAATAATATAAACTCATTAGTGGATATCCAACTAGTTTTTGAGAAAAGGTGAGGTCTCATATTTTATTCCTTGCCCTCTAATGAAGAAGCCCCTCTAGATAACTCATTATTTGTTATGGGTGTATCAACTCTCAATACTTACAATGATAAGGTTCGAAAGAATTTTCGTAAAGATAATAAATTTTATGATTATGGATAGGGTGATGATGATGATAATAATACAACAAATATATAAAGGCCAGTTCTATTGTTTTTTTAAGGGAAGCAGAATCTATTGTGCCTAAGATTCATTCTACTCCTAATTCTGAGAGACCGGTAATGATTTATTATTATAAATGTATTTTAAATCTTTTAGACACTCATCACACTTCTAATTAAGTACCTAAAAACCATTATCAAGAGAATATAGTTTATAAGTCTTCTCCTATAAGAGAAGTGGTTTCCATCAAAGAATTTGAATTAAAACAGAATGCATCTCTTTAAGATATTGAGAAAACCCATAGTATTTTATCTCCTAAATAAAAAAATTAGAGAATGAACCCTAAGTTAAGATATAATTCTTGTATTCAAAATGATTATTTAATTCATGAATATACATGTACTCAATCTTGATATTCTCTATCATAAGAATCAGGAAACTCCTTTATACCTCCTCCGGTGATAACTTCTACAGATTTCATTTAGTTCAGGAATGATGGAAGAATTATATGAATTTTTTCAATATATTATTTTTTTAATAATCATGACAGATATGAGGATATTTCGTAGACTATTGAAAGTTTTTTTCACATATCCAGTCTTATTTGATCTTGAAAATAGATCGTATTCACCATGAAATTAAATAATTCTTAAGATAAATGTAATGTTTTATAGCATACATTAGAGCCTTGCAAAATTATCTGATAGATATGCTAGCTACCATTGATTAAATATATCATTTAGTGATTACTAGTTCATCCAGACATATTTCTTCTACATCATAACCACCTCATAGTTTAGTATCTATTGATGAGTATTTGCTCTAAAGGAAGAGTCATGAAGATAATTAAAATATCCTTGATGGTGTGAAGGACATCTAAAATCATGTGAAACACAATATTTCTTCCCATGGATAAAAATAGTTTTTTTTATATCAAAGGAATAAATGAAGACTATCAATGATAAATTTGTAATGATGGGTAAAATGAAGCACTATATGTTGATAATGTTTTGTTTGAACAATTTTTCAACTTTCTATTTTTTTGGTTCTCACAAACACCCACAATTGTGTAACTAATGAATTTTCTTTTATGTGATATTTAAGAAATTATTATTTGTTGAAATATTTATTATTTAATTATATTCAATTTATTGTTCTATGTGAAATATTGTTTGAAGTGTTTTGGATTAGTTTAAACATATTTTTAAACACTTTTCATACCCTATGTGTGACAGTTTAATGTTAGGAATAAACCCTGCGTTGGGAACAACACGTATGGATAATATACCCTCCAGTGTCAGGAAAGTATGTTTAAGAAACTCTACATTGTTATTGATGCCTATCTTTTAGGAAACCGACATATGGTACATCAACCATACTTTTGTATTAAACCGTAAATTCTCAATCCTACACTTGGTGTTTTCTCATCACATGAATAAACCATACAATTTAATTTTCAATGAAAAAGTTTTAAATCCATGATATTATCTAGGATTGATGAAATGGTCTTGAAATAAGTAAATATCTATTCAAATATAATTTATGACTAATTATTCATCTCATTATGTTTTTTTTAAAGGATGAGATTCAACATAGAAAATCATTTCTATTCTTACGAGAAGTTACGAGTCACTTGATTGTTTTTTAATTCAAATATTCATGTTTTATTGTGTGATATTTCTCAAGGTGGTTTGAACTAAAGTTAATCGACCTGTATTTTAAATATCAAGAATTTACTCATGAGAAAATATAGGGAAGATATATATTATGAATAAATGTTTGTCATTTCCTTCGTAGATACACATTGGAGACATACATGTTTTGATCTATTTGATCCACTCACTACTTTTGTTTTTACTACACTACATCTTATCACAACATCTCCTTCAACAAGAATGATGCATTTTTTTAGCATATAATTTGAATACATACATATTTAAACATCTGTCTGATGTTTTATTTTCTTCTATTTGAAGAAATCCTGTGAAATGTTGAAGATCTACTTATTGATGTGTTATATTAAAGATCTAAATTAATTTCTCAGTTACTGCTGAAAACTGACAAGTTTTACTTGTACGAACAAAAAAATAAAACCCTTTTGATTAATTTGAGTCTCTACAGCTCATACTAAGTCATGGTGAAGGATCATCTTCTAATACTAGGTCATGGATAATTGGTTCACTGTAAAAGAACCCGAAGACCATATAAAATACTTGTAAGTTGTCAACATTCTGCACTCGATGGTTGTTATAAGGTAGTAGGATAAGAGGACCTTAGAGTAAAATCACAAAGCTTATGGAATTGAGAATTTATGGAGTGGAATAGGGGATCTTTAGGACATAAACCACTATACATCAATATGTTCATTTCGTTCATATATATTTCACAGATCACTTATATTGGAGAGAAGGAAATGTTCACTACATAACAGTAGGATTTTTCTTAATATGTAAATGTTTTCCAAGAACAAAATTTACCCCCTCCCCCCCTATGTATTTTTATTTATTATAACCATTGTGACCCACCAATATGTATCAGTGGCACTGCTCTATTGGTATATTTTCTTTATAAATGTTTATTTTACCTATCTAATATAAAAAATGTGTCTTAGAGTGATCTATTCGACATTTAATGGTTCTAACAAACCTATTTTAGAGATTTCGATGAAGACATTTTTTAATGAATAGTTCTAGAGAACGTATTTCGATAATTCATGTTCCTTACTTTAATAGTGATAATTTTGAATTTTGGAATTCTTGTATTGTTATTAATTTGATAAATCATAAAATAAGGGTTTAATTAATGTTTTTTAATCCTTAGGATTTTCCTAATGAATATTTTTTATATTAGAGTAATTATCAAGAAAGATAATATGATCTAAATTAAAAATACATGGATGCTATTGTGTGTGGTTTTAGAAAAGATGAATTCAATTGAGTATATTAATGCTCTACTGCATATGAGATATGGAATACTATTGTCATTTCCTAAGAGGGAACTGAAAATATCAATATTTTAAGATTCACAATTAAATAAACTAATTTTAGAATTATTTAGAATGAATGAAAATGAAACTATCAATCTAATGAATGGAATATAGAAAGAGATTTTCAATGTTGTTAATGATTTGGGAGATCTAGTTTCACATTTAGACCAAGTGTTAAAAGTACATAGAGTACTACCTTCCTTATGGAATAAAATATCTACAACTATATGTTAATCAACACCAATGAATAACTTAGCGATGAATGAATTGATTTGTAATTTGATAATTTATGGTTTTAAGATGCATGTTAATGTTGAAATTAATATCAAACCTGAAGAAGCTTGTATCATGAATACAATGGAAAAATAATTTTATTCTAGTCATGCAGATTTTTTTTAGATTTATTAGATCTTGATGAAAAAAACGAAGATTATTACAGAAATAAAAATTAATATACTTAAGAAAATAAGTCAGTTAAATGTAAGGAATTAATTCATACAACGGATAATTCTCACACAATTAAAGTTCAAAGTAATTCCAATTATAGGGTAAAAGTCAAGAAATCCATGAAGGCTACCTCGAGTAATTATTATTTTTTACAAGATGAATCTTCTACATATTCTGAGGTTGATCATACAAGATGAATTATATGTCTTATGGATGATACTGATGAGGTACATTCATCTTAGTCTCAAAACACTAATTCTGAAAAAAATTCATATGATGAGTTAAAAAAATATTGATTTGTGATAAAAGAAAAATATGAACCTTTAAAAATGACCATATAAAATTATAAAACTTTATGATATAGTTCTACTAGAAAAATAATATTTCTCACAATATATAATAGATTAAAAATCTAATATTTCAAAATTTGATTTTTATATTCATGATACAAATATTAAAGAATTAATTATTAAATTTTATGACCTGAAAAAAGCTTCTAGTATGTTAATAATAGAAGAAAATATGTAAATAAAATCCTTGGAAAAATTAAAATACAGAAAGAAAACATTTAAAATAGAAAATAATCATAAAAGAAAAAAATTATATATGAATTATTCTTTTCATGGTATAAAATAAAAGAAAATATCTACTATTATAAATGTCTACTGTGATATTAATGGCCATTATGAAAATGATTGATGTTTTAGAAAACTAAAAAAAATTTGTTTTTAAAATTCCTCTTTCACTATAGAGTTTCGTAACCAAAATAGTAGAATTCATAATCAGAACAAATAAAATTGGATTTTTAAAAAATTAATTTCAAACAATGTTGGACCCAAATTCATATTGGTATAAAAAATCACTTAATTTTTCTGTTTTTTTGGATTACACCACAATGATTCATCGTTAAATATTTTAGTGGTTTATTGATTGGAATTTCAATTTCTCTACCAAATGAATGAACAACTCTAAAGTAATTTATTATTAAAAATCCTCAGTTCTATGAACAATTATATCAGAATTATTTTCATTTTCTATAAAAATATGATTCTGTTTCATTAAAAAATTTATATGTGTAAAGAGTGATATTTGATAAAATTTGATAAAAAAATATTCGTTACTCATTAAATCAATACTTATTCTATTTTTAGTTTTATAATTTATTTTAAAAAAACTTTAATAATTTTTATCATTGTTTTACTTTTTAGATAAATAAAGAACTTGTTTCAATTATGAAAAGGTTATATTTTCTATCTTTAAAACTATTTAAATCTTTATATTTCATGTTTATAAAATTTCATTTGTTTAAATAATTATAAAATCTCTAATAATGTAACTTGTCTTTTCAAAGGATAAAATCTGAAATTATTATACTGTGTTTTTGGATAACCAAATGAAACATCATTAATATTTTTTCATAACTAAATGTTTTATCTTCATCTTAAAAGTTTTTATTTTCTCATAAAATTCTTATTACTCTTCAAAATATCTTGTTCAAATGACTATTGAAAACAAATCATATAAATATGAAGTGGCCAAGTACATTAAGTTTAGAAGAAAATATTTCTGACAAAAAGACAAAAGGTAATCCATCAGATATGTTGAAAGAATAGTGAATTTTGTTTGTTTGATATTCATTTGGAAAGTCTTATGCAATAAATATGTATGTTCATAGTCATTAAGAGCTGGAAGTATATTCCTCTAAAATGTATTATGAAAGGATAATTTTAAAATTAAGAAACATGAAAAAATAAAAAATAAATCTCTAAGTTGAGTTGGATGTATTTAGAAAAGCGTATAGTGAACTAAAGAAAGGATCTATATCAAAATAAGTTTTTGATTAGTTAAAAAATGATTATCAAATTATGAAATATGCTTCGATCTTAAAAGTAGACTTTGAAGATTTCAAAGTAGAATTTCCGAGTCAAATAGAGTTTGTCAGAAAAGACGTTATTACAAAACATGATCCGGATAAACTAAAATTGTTTATAGTTGAAAAGTGTTGATATTCTTATCATCAAAGAACAATAGATTTTAAAAAATATTATAGGAACTATAAATAATTTTATCTAATTTTAGTTAAAATTTTTAAAGTATGGAAAGTTCAGATGAACCATTTATTTAGTCTTAACTCTTATTTTTTATTTTATTTCAATTTAATGTTAAATTTATATGTTATATTTAGTGAAAATATGATTTTATTATTTACTTACTAATTTCTTTTTTTATCGTACATAACAATGTCTAAATATTTAGTTATTTAAATTTCTATAAAATTAATAAAAAATTATATATAAAAATAATAGTTTTATTTTATATTTTACTAAGGAAAAATTTTATTTTAATTCATGGAATAAAAAAATATTTTATGATTCAGGGGGGGTTTAAGAAAATAATCACTCTATTTTATTATGATACTTCTTTAAATATTTATATCTTTAAAAAACTTAATTTTAGGGGTAGTTTATTTTACTGATCATTATCTTTTTGATGTCACAAAAGGGGAAGAATTCTATATGTTTTAATTTTATGTTAGAGAATTTTTAAATAATTAATGTTATTATCATGATAATAAAAATTGGAGAAATATATTATTATTTATAATTAATTTCTATGAAATGGAGGTGTAAAATTTATACAAAAGGGATAATAAAGGGAGAAGTTTTGAGATTATGTTCATGGTTTTTATCTTATATGTTTATCTATATGGGTGAGAAATTTTACTTAAAAAAATTAATATGGGAAATTTTTTAATAATTATAATGTGGAAGAAGTTTCTTATGTGGAAGAAATTTTATTAAATGAAAATGGGGGAGAAATTTATTCTTCCATTTTTTAATTTTTTTATAATTATATTTTTTCATTTTATGATTTTCATGAACATCAAAAAGGGCTAGATTATTGAGCATATGTTGATTCAATAATTTCTTTAATTTCTTTTTGGTTTTGATGATCACAAACTCTCATATTTGTGTTACTAATGAATTTTATTTTAAGGAAATTTTAGTTAACAATTATTCATTGAATTATTTATTTTGGAATTATATTCAAGTAATTATTCTATGAGGAATATTTTTTTATGTGTTCTAGACATGTTTAAATGTATTCTGGAAACACTATTCATACACTACATGTGCAATCATAATGTATGGAATCAACCCTATATTTGGAACATCATATATAGATCATATACCCTACACTATCATAAAGGTATGTTTAGGGAACCATACATTAGTATGGAACCCTAAGTTTCAGTAAATAAATTTATGGTACATCCACCATGATTTTGTGTTCAACCATATATTGATAACCATATGTTTAGTGTTTTTACTTCAGATAAAGGAACCCGACATTTGAATATTCAAAGCTATTTTATGACCGATTCAAAGGATCTTTTTGATTTTTTTGAAGGATCTCATTAAAAAGACTATATCATTTCTATTCATTCAAGAAGTTATAATTCTCTTGAATGTTTTTAAAATCAACTATTCATGTTTTAATTTGAAATATTCCTGGAGCTATTTTGACCAGGATCTATTTGACAGACTTTATAAATATTGAGACGTTCTTCACTAAAATATAAAAAGGAGACATATGATAGTAAAAATTGTGTGTTAATGACGTCAGAGCTGCACTTTGGAGACATTCTTGTTTTGATCTATTAGATCAACTCAATGTTATTATTTTCACTTCAACTGCATCTTATTATAACATATTATTATGAAATAATGGTGAATATTTTTTTATGTGAAGATTCACTCTATAGACAAACATGATTAAACAACTATTTTTTTATTTTATTTTCTGTTATTTGAAGAAATATTTTACAACATTGAAGATCTAATTACTGATGTGTTATATTTAAAATTTAAATTCATCTGTCAGTTGTTGCGGAAAAATGTGATGTTTAACCTGTTATATCAAACAAATGAAACTATTTTGATTTATTTGAGTCTAAAATTCTTGTACTCATTCATGATGAAGTGTAACATTCTTATACTTAGGTTAGGATATTCGGTTCAGTGTAAAAGAACCATAAGGCCCTATAAAATCCTTGTAAGGTGTCAAATACCAACACTTAGTTGTTGTTTGAAGGTCTTAGTATAAAAAGGAACTACCAAAAAAATCACCAATATCATTGAGTTGAGAGTTGGTGGAGTTTCCTAGGGGATCTTTATACACTCAACCACTATACATCTCTATGTTAATTTCCTTTATTTTTCAGTTCTCGGTCATCTTTGATAGAAGAATGTTTCGGTACAAAATAGGAGTATTCTAAATCTTTCAATGTGTTTTGAGAACACAATTTACCCACTTCCCCACTTGTGTCTTTATCTTTGTTATAAATGTCCTGATCCATAACTATATTATAATTATTTTCTCCAAGTCATATCTAAAGACTCAATTCCTTCTGTTGGATGGATATTTGAATATTACAACTATGAAATCTACCTTCAAATCTATTTTAGAGAAGTTATTTGTAATTAAACTTCTTCTAAATCATTTATTTTCATAGAAATCTGAGTTCCTTCCGGTTATGGAAGAAGGGACAACAACTATGGATGATATCACTAAGATGTTAAATCTTCATATGTATATAACTAATTCTTTTGTGATAACACCTCCTAATTTTCCACTTCCCTACATTGTTTCCTCTACAACCAAATCTTCAACCGCTTTTTTAGTTTTTGTACCTCTATATATTCCAATAACTACTTCACCTAAGCCTCATAATGAAAATTTTGGTTTCACTATTACTCATTTCCTTGGACATATCCAACAAATTTTTTAAAGGAATATTTATTCCATGCCCTCTTATATTTCCCTAAAATTCTAATCCCTCACCTCGTGTTGTTTTCCAAGGGAAAGGCCCATCTCTTCTGATGTACTCACATTATGATTAGATTTTGATAGGATCTATAAGTACTTATCTAACTATTAATGGAATATTTATTTATTCTTAATTATGTGTCTTTGTTTTTGTTTTACATACTTAATTTTTTTTATTCCATCTTTACTCTTTCACCCTTTATAAAGCCTTTTTGATAAAACCAAAGGGTGAGAAATTTATATAGAATAACCAACAAATGGATAAATTATTGTGGATGAGTAAAATATTTCCAATTTCATGTTACTATAGGTTATATTATTTTAATGTATAATATTTAATAATTTTTTATTGATATTTATGCCATGATTTTTCAACATCAAAATGGGTAGATTGTTGGATTAGTCAACAATTCCATATTTTAAAAATAAAAATCGTGTTTATGTTATTCCTAATCGATTTTGTTTTTTAGAAAAGTGAAATCATTTTCTAGAAAGAATAGAAATTTCACTATGTCTAAAATGGAATACACGACCCATGAATTGACCACATGACCAAAAAATAAACAATGTCGAATATATGGAAAATGGCTCAAGGGAACATAAGACAAAATCAAGAGCGGTCTCACATTGTATTTCAAGTGACTTATGTAATCAAGATTTTTAGTAAAGGCATGGATTGAAAAAATGGCTAGTTATATTGACCATGTGTCGAAATGATCAAACATAGTAGTCTCATCATAGACTCTTGGATCAACCGCATGAGTATCCACAGGGATTCAAGGAAAAAATTAACGAAATTATTTTGGGATAAGGACTTTAAAAATTCAATGCACAGAGAAATGAAGTGATATTCATCAACAGTCTCAAATTGGAAAAGTTTCAGAATTGACCACAATTGAAAGATGATCAACCATAGTTGTAAGGTTATCATCTATATTATTAAAGGATTGATCATATGAACAAGTGATTGACCATACAACTTATCAAATATTACACAAAGTATGGATGCGACTATGGATACTAATGTTGAACATTTTAAAATAACCCTATCTAAGGTTAAGAATTATATTATTATATTATTTATTATATTAATCCATCCAAATTTCTCTGTTGAATTGAATTCCATTCATTAGATTTCATTAATCCCATATATCCAACCAATGTATGAGGATCTTCAGGGATGATTTTTCAAAGGCCCTTTTTTTAATGATTCTAAATTTAAAAGACTAAAAAGCAGATGGAATGAAGTAGATTAACATAGATATAACCAAATTATTCACCAAAAAAATTGAGGACCATATTATATATTTTGAAAATATGTGACTTTTTGTTCTCACCTAAACATCAATGAAACAGTATATGACACCTAAACTTCTTCTCGCATCAATTCCAAATCGAAAGCGGACAATGATAAGAGAATAATATCATGTAGAACAACACAGATACATACATCACTACATAGATTTATTTCTTTTTTCAAACTTTTTTTCTTACATTTGGTTTGTTTATTATTTATATTATATATCCTTTATCACTTTCTCTATGGTTAAATGGAGTTTTCAAGACACTCGAATTTTTTTACTTGCTCCCTCACAAAGAACTATATAAGTGGTTTTATTGCCTAGACTACATATGTGAATGTGTTATATTTTTATTCTCTCATATATAACACTTATCCATATTGTAGATCCATTAATTTATAATAAAATTCTTGGTAATATTTAATTTCTAGGTGGACAGGACTAGGTATCAACTTGACACTATTCCATTGGTTTTATTTCTGTGGTGTGTTATTCTTAGTTTTGTTTACACTATTTTTTAAGAAAATATATTTTATTTTTTTACAATATATAATTATACATTAAATTTATAGTTATAAATAATTTTTGTTTTATATTACATGTTGGATATTAGTAAATCAGTTTCAAAAGATAATATTTTTAAACATGTTTTAACTATGTTTTGATTGAACATAAAAGATTCTTTTTAAAATTTCAAATTATTTGATACTAATTTTTTAGTTAAATGAAATTTATTTTTATTAATTTTTTTATTTGGTTTTTATATCATTTTGAACTAAAAAATTAATTAAGAACATAATTAACCCCCCCCCCCATTCTCTTGAGTTGTCCCCTATGACAAACACCTTATTCACTTTGAAATCACTAATTAAATATATAATTTGTAACACTTAAGCCTCGATTATTGTTAGTGAACATTATATTTTCATAAAACTATAATTAAATTCCCCTAAAAATATTTTATGCTGGAAAATCCACATTTTATTCGATGAATATCAATTTTTAACATACTTGGTCCAAATAAGTCTAGAATGAATTTTTTTAATTTACCTTACAAATAAGGTTTTATGAAAAATAAAAAATATAGTATTTAACATCATCACATTTAATTTATAATAATATGTAATAATATTCATAATATAAAATTTATTAACTCTAAATTTTATTAAAATAAATATAGGATCATTTATTGGTTAAAATTAGTATTTTTTAGAAAACTATTTTTGTTCAGAAAATTATTTTTGTTTAAACACTCATAACATTTATCCATTTTACTTAATTAAAATAATATCAAATTATGAATTATTAAAATAAAATTTATATATTATATAACTAACTATAATAAATTAAATTCATAAAATTATTCTTTATGTTTATATAGTTCATATATGATCATCTTATAATTGAAAAATCAATTTATTGAAAAACCTGTTTTTTGACACAAATTGTGGTTTTTTTTTCAAACTAAATTATACAATTTTTTATCATTTAATTTAAAAAAATTGATTCCAGATTTTGATTAATAATTATTATTAATGTGTAATAATTTCAGATAAACGTTTTTCATTATGATTAGTTAAAATAGTTTAAATAAAATTACGTGGTTAAAGTTAAAATGAGGTTTTACATGTTACATGTGCTAATATTAACATTAAATTTCCACATGAAAAGTTTATTTTGATAAATTTAATTTAATATTTAGAGTTATTATGTCCAAATTATCTAATAAGGTTCATTTTATTTTATTCATAATGGATTCATTACCTAGGTTAAAAACCAATTCCGCTGATGAAAACAAAAATGGTAAGGGTATGTAAAATTATAGGATAATAGAATAACATGTTTGAAACATTTTTTTTATGTTTTGTATGTGGGGATCAACATTAAAATCACTCCAATATATTATTTATAAATTTCAAAGGAACTTGTGTTGAGATTGAATTCCCATTATTGAATAGTTATGGGAATGTAAAAAATATGCCACTCCTCTTCAATTATAAAAGGGAACTCCCATAACTAAATTATTTATAGATATTAATAAAATTTTCTTAAAAAAACCTATGAAAATATATTTAAAAAATTATTATCCACATTCTATATATTATGGTCTTCCCAAAACACCAACCCTTGTGTACTAATTACGTGATCCAAAAGAGTTTTTTATAAGAGAAGTTAATCATCTCAAAAAAGTTCCTTCTTTTTAGTTTTTATTTAACCACATTAAATTTTGTAATAAAATGTATAATATAATAACACTAGTATCTCCCATATACTAGTATTTTATTTTTTTATGGCATAATATCTATCAATCTACTTCTACATCAAATGGGAAACAAATCTATCACTTCTTTGTATGGAGGACTGCCCTTTGCGAACCGATGAATTTTTTTTCCATCACCGAATCATATAGATAGACGTAATATTTTAAATAATTAATATATATGATACATATGAAATTATATTAATTATTAAATTTAATATATCATCCACTTATATATCCTTTCATTAATTAATGGAATGGTATTGGTGTTCATACCTATGTATAACCTACCATCTCTATGAAGCTATACGATTCATTTACAATGTCCAAATTCCGTAAATGGTTATAAAAATTAATTTAGAGAATAAAAATGATATTTATTATATTAATATAATTATGTAAATAATTTATCTATACCTTATACACAATAACTATGAATTTCATGGAAAACAATACATGAGAAAATAAGATTATTAATACCCAAAAAAACAATAATAAAAATCTTCTAGTGAATGTGTTGTAATATTTTATAAGAGGATAATATATGATATTATAAATATAAATATGGTTCCATTATAAATTTATAACATAGTTAAAATCATCATAAAAGGATCTAAAATAAAATTTAACTAAATTTAAGTGTGAGGGAAGGTATTTTGTCTCAATTTCTATTTCATTGAGACATATTTGTTAATATGCATATATTCTATTTTATGCTGTTTATATACTGAAAAGTTTTTGTATTTAACATTAATAATTATTTATTAATTATGTTTGATTTTTCAATTCAGTTTTAATCATTCATGGTTTTAAAATTTAAAAGTTAGCAAAGAGGTAAGAAACTATTTTACAATCTCTCATTCTTTTGGGATTGATTTTAATTTCTTTAAATGAATCATATCATTTATTTTTCACAATATACAATCATATTATTACCATATAGATATATGTATTTTCTATATCTCCTTCCAAATATTCCTCTATTTGGTACTTGAATCAAGAAAAAAAAATTATATAACAACTTATTTTATTTCTATTTAAATAAAATATATTTTTCTTCCATGCCAATGTTTTTCAAAAGAGTTTTACAAAAGTACTTTTAATTACTCAAATGATTTGTTATGTAATTTTTAATATTTCATTTAATTTTAAAAATGGTTTAAATTGAATCATTCCATATTTTTTAAAATTTATTGATTTGACAAAAAATCAAAAATAAATTTTTTAACATATAAAAAAGTAATGAACATCCCCACTTTGATAACTGTTATACAAAATTGAGCTTCTTAAAAATGATTTTATGGTTTTATAAAAAAAATTCATTTGTGGAGGATTATTTTAATATTTCAAAACCATATAATTTATTATGAAAAAGGGAAATATTTTATTTCAAAAACCAATATTCTCCAGGAAATTATGTTCACCTCTCATTCCATGGTTAGTTTTGTGATTGTTATACTTATCGTAAGATAATCACTTTCTTGGTATCATTTTTCAGTGTAAATTTTATTTCTATTAAATATAATTATTATTTTTATCATGGATATTATTATTGCCTAAACAATATAACATTTTTACATGAAATGTTTCATTTTAATGTTATTTGATTAAATTGAAAAATACTGATAAATATGTATTATTTACTTAATAAAATTATTTTTTGATAAATAAAATAGTTTATCAATTAAATAAATCATTTGGTATATAGGAAATGATTTGGAAGTGTATTAATGATTGTCCCCATATTTATATTTATCCCATTGATGCAATAAGAGGTATCATGAGACAAATTAGTTAGCCAAATTAAATAGGTTTTTACCCATAGTTTTAAAATATCATGGAATAAAATCTTGAACGTATAGAAATAATGATTTTGGATATCATGAAGTATAATATTATGAATTTAAATGAGTGAGAATTCATTTATTATTATACATGACATTATTACATTGACATTGTCTATGGATTCATTTTGTTCTAAAGTTATTGATTAAATGGAATGTGTGTACATGTAACACCCTGAGATTTTATGAGAAATATTTTTTTTATGTATTATGTTATACTCAACACAAAAGTAATCATTCACTACACACAACATTGACTTGGCTTTCAATACACGCAATAGCGACCATCCTCGATAGCGTGTGTTGTACACAATACTGAGTTTCACGAAACAAAAATATGTTATTAAAATATTATATAAACTATCCTTTATGAATAATATTAACAAAATTTTTAATTTATAATTAATTTTACATATAATATGAGGAAAAAAATCAATTTTTCGGATAAAAGAATAACGTTTTTCATAAATGCAGTTTTCCACCTTTTCATGGCGCACCAATTTTAAATCTAATTTTTGACAAGTTTATAAGTTCATTTTTACATCATAAAATACTTATTTTGAATCAGGATATAAAAATTTACATTGGATAAATTTTGATACTTTTCTGATTACTTTCATATTTTGATGAATAGTAAAAATACGCTAATTTTTAATTGAAATAAACTTTTTTCATCCAAGTAATTTATATGGTTAAAATATTTTATTTAAAGGTTTTAAAGTATAAATATAATATATTTTTACCATTTAATATAATTTATGTCATTAGAATTAATTTTTCATTGAATTCATAGGTAAAAACATTTAAATCTTTGGCAATTGTTTAACTTTAAAAACTCATTTGCTGAACAACGGGATTAATTTTAAATTAATTACTGAAACTTATGTGTTTTTAATTTTGAAAAATTGATTCCATATTTGGATTAAGTGGATCCAAATTATGTTAATAGGTTAATTTTATCTTTTTGATATTATTAATTGTAATTACGGTAATTTTTATTTACTACAGTTGAAGGTAAATAAGGTAATTAAATGTAAAAATAAGATTGTAAAATTACACTAACACTAGAAAAAATTATATTGGATGAATAAAAGTTGACCCATATCACCTAAGGGTTGTAATAGATTCATTTTACGGACCATTGACCGTGAAAATGATATAATTATTTTTAAAACCAATGAAAGTGACAATATGTCACTCTCTTATATCTTATAAGTGTAATAATTTTAATTTAGTGATAAAATTCATAAAACATCGAACATGAATAGTATCAAGAAAGATAATAAAATTATCTACACCATTTAATTTTATTTATAATTTTTAAGGATTAAATAATTATCATTAATTATGACACAATAGTGATGTTGAAATTATTTTATTGATTGAAATATCAAAGAAATGGTTTTAAAAATATTAAAATAAATATTATATGAACTAATTAATGTTCTACATGAATTTTATAGGAAAATATTACATGTTAGGAATCTTTTAAATCTTATATTTCGAACATATCTTCTGTTAATATTTTATTTAAATTCAAATAAATTAATAGTGTCAAAATTGACACTATTGTTATTTTATAAAAATAATATATTATAAAATTGTTTAAAAATCCAAAAAATATTTAAAAATTATAAATTCAAATTTATATGATCTACAATTTTATAATTTATTCAATAATTGAAAATTAACAACACATAAGTAATTATTTATAATGATTTAAAATTTAGAATATTATTACCACAAATAAAATTAAATAGATTAAATAAGGATAAATCAAGTTGATAATGTTTAACATAAATTCCAAACATGTCTAAATTTTATTGGTTGATGATATTACAACCCTATATCATCTAATATTCTAATTTGAGTAATTTTGGAAGTTCTTATGTGGGGTTTGAATTTATTGTAAATTAATATTTTATAGATTTCCAAAGGTGCCCCTCTCCTCCCTAAAAAAAGGGCACCTCCTACATCTCCTCTTCACACAATTTTGAGCATTAAATATTGGAAAAAACCCTCCCCATTTCCCTTCTCAACTTCCCTAGAAACATACTATAGGTCTAGATCTTCTTCAAAGACCAATTTTAGTGCCCTAAGAAGAGGTTTCGAAGAGGCGTGTCGAAGAAGAGGTAATATCTATTACAGATTCTTTCAAATTTCTTTCTTCTTCTACTTCCTATTATTTTGTTGTTTCATAATAAATTAATAACATAAGTATCACTAATATACTGATATTTTATTATAAATATAAAACAACCCTATTTTATCTTCTATCCATCCTATGGAAAATGAAATCACCGTGCGTGCGTACGTACGGAATACCGTCTCCACACTGTGGTGTAATATGTTTTCCACCACCACCTTACTTGGATGGGTATAATGGTATAAATAATAACTATACAAATGATTATTATAACATGATACTAATTTTTAGATATTCTATCATCCAATCCAATACAATTCAATAATTATGGGAACGATATCGTCGCTCGTGCGTACGTACGGCTTACCGTCTCCACGGTGCGATGTGATTCATTCTACATGATCGCCTTTAAACCATGATTATATAAATAAATTGAATGAATAAATCTGATATGTATTATAGTAATATAAATTTGTAAATTAATTATCTATAACCTAATAACGGTAATAAGAATTTATTCAACAAATCACTCCTATGAACATAAAGAAATAAACACCTGAATAACAAGTAGTAATGAAATATTATTAACCAGAAGATAAGAATATGACCATATATGATATCATAACAATTAATATGATTATGTAATAAGTCAGTGAAATTGTTTAAATCATTATATAGGAGGTTTAGATACGTACAAAGCATATCGGATCTAAGGTAAGGGAAGATATCAAAAATCTCAATTTTTTTCCCAGATTGTTTATACTTCGGTATTTACTAGGGCGTATTTTTCATCCACATCCATGTTTCCTGAATATGTAATTTCATTTCTATCCGAATAAATTTTTTTAAATCAAATTTTACCTATTGGTGAATATTTAGTAAAAGATATGAAATAAATCTTTTGTTGTTTTCAGTATGAGGTACTTTTTTTACTTTTCCGACCAAAGTACGAGAAGATTGTTTTTTTAACTTATACGGCATGAATTGATTTTTATGATTTCATAGAACATTATTTCAATGAAGCTTCCTTCACAAGTTTTGAATTTTATTTTCAATTAACTTCTTTTAGTTTGACATGTTGAGAAAGGAAAGATGTTTTTGAATTATAATGGATATTTTCCTCAAGAATGGATTTCAACTATTTTGTCAAAATTATTTTCCATATAAGATAATATAGGGTTCTGTTTCTATCCATATTATTACATTGATTTGGTTATGTAATGATGTAATTATTTTTATGAAGTCATTTTATCTTATATGGATTATGTTATGATGACCTTATATTTAAGAATCCCATTTTTATTACATGGGTTATGATATGATATATGATTTATGATTTTGTGGCACGCATAAGGATGGTTTCATTTTGAGATGGGTGGGACCTATATATCTCTCCAATTGATTGGGTAATGATTTATATCTCATGATATAGACATGGCTGGAATGGTAAGTTAATCTGGTTCAGTGATACAAGACTGGAACGTGGAGTGAACTCGGTTCATTAATGGACTTTGTCCGCTATGCCACAATGTTTCATGTTTTAAGTTATGATTATTGGGATTACATTTCACTGCTATGATTTATCCCATGTCATTATATTATTATCTCTTTTGAAGGATAAGATTTTCAAAATTTTATGTTATTATGAATATGATATGATTGATATTTCCTTTGTTTAGCCTTACTGAGCATTTGAGCTCACCCTTTTGTATGTTTTCTTTTCCCCAGGTCTGGAAGAAGGGTATTAAGTAGGGTATGCCAAATGGGACTCTAAATATGATGAGATAAATGGGAGACAATGTAGGTGATTTATGAACCAGTTTTTTATGTTTCCCAATTTTTAAAGACCCCATACCTATACGGTCCTATTATGGTTTGGTTATTGGTTGTAATAAGTATGCTTCAATTCTGAAGTAATAACCATGTATGTAAAGTAAGGGTCGTTATAGTTGGTATCAGAGGAAAGGTACAGTCAACTTCGGAAACTAGGATGTGAAAGCCTTAGTAAGAACCATATGGATATGTCTAAGCCTAGAACACAATATTAGTGTTTTAGAAATGGCCATGAATAACTTATGATAAGACCTAAAGTCTAAAATTTTATTAATGATTATTTGGTTTTCCTGTTTTAATTAATGTTGCTCACACTATGCTTTTTGGTTTTAGTCAATGGCTGGAACCCGACGGAACCGTGTTATTACTGAATGCAATGGGAAATGCAAAGATTGTCCCCCAGAGCAACCAAATGTTATGGGAGATGGAATGAAAAATCTTGTATCCATGCTCACACAACTTTCTCAAGCTATGAATATTGCAGGACTTGCAAACGAGCAAAGGAAGGAGAAACATTCTTTTGAATCCCTCATGAGGCAGCATCCACCTTCATTCAGAGGGACTTATGATCCATTAGTGGCTGAACAATGGATCAGTACCATTGAAAAGATATTTTCATTCCTTCAATGTTATGAACATGACAATGTTATATTAGTAGTATATCATTTTGAAGGTGAAGCTGATCAATGGTGGAATATTATCAAGAATGCAATGCAAAGGGATGAAATTGAGTCCATGGAATGGGATGAGTTCAAGAACTTATTTTTCAATAATTACTTCCCTCGTATTCTTCGAACAAAGATGGAGAAAGAGTTTCTTGAACTGAAGTAAAAGGATGATGAATCTGTTGGGACCTATGATGAAAATCTTACAAGGATTGCAAGGTATGCTTTTGGAATTATTATCAAACCTTGGAGTAAGATCAATAGATTCTTTAGTGTCTTAAAACCATGTCGTCGAAGAGCGTTATCCATAAGGGACTTCAATAGTTACAAGGAAATTTTTTGATGTGCTTTCAAGGTTGAGATGGAGATTGGAGTAACACATAAACCATATGGGTTTGATAAGAAGAGGAAAATGGAATTAAAAGGAAAATATAATGACCACACTGAAAAGAATATGAATTTTCCCCTATGCTCAATGTGTGGAAAGAAAATGGATGGAATTTTCTTAAAGGGACATGTGAATGTTTTAAGTGTGGAAAAAAATTTCATCAGGAAATTGTATATCGAAATAATGGGAAGAAGATGTCTAATGATGTGAACAAAGAAAGGGATACACCAAACACACCTCCTACACTTCAATGTTTCAAGTGCAAGGAAATGGTGCATTATACCAATCAATTCCCTAATCCAAGGGTTGTTGAGGAAGATCGAAGTCCACAAACTCTTATGTCCAAAGACAAAGGAAAGTCCCACGCAATTTCTATCGGTGATGTGGAGTACGATAACGAAGTGTTGAAAGGTACACTTACCATCCACTCTAAAGTAGAAAATGTTTTATTTGATTCTGGATCCACCCACTATTTTATTTCTGAAGAATTTTCCATGGGTATCACCATATTATCTCAGAAATTAGATATTGAGTTAGTTGTGACAACCCCTAATGACACAACAGTCACATCAAAAGTTTACAATTCTTCTTTGATTGAAGTTTGTGGGAAAGTGCGTCCTGCAAATGTTGTGATCCTTCCTATAGTGGAATTCTATGTGATTCTTGGCGTGGATTGGATTTATTTATATGGAGATCATATCAATTTCCAAAGAAGGGAAGTCACATTTAATATTCCTGATCAATATACTATCATCTATAGATGGAAGGATTAATATAACCTTCCAGTGTAAATTTATTCCATCTTATGGGTCTTGATTCCAATAAATAAAGGTTATTTATCTCAAAAGGTTGGAGAGAAACTCACAATTTATAATATTCCCATTGTATGGGAGTTGGATGATGTCTTTCCGGAGGAATTTCTAGGTCTTCCACCAAATAGTGAAGTTGAGTTTTCAATAGAACTCATACTGAGTGCCAGGCTTATTTCAAATACACCATATAGAATGGCCTCAATTGAGTTTCCAGAATTGAATAATCAAATCCAAGAGAATCTTGATAAAGGATTCATACAACCTAGTGCGTAACCTTGGGGAGCACCTGTTCTCTTTGTAAAGAAGAAATATGGATCAATGATACTTTGCATCAAGAACTTAACAAGATCACTATCAAGAACAAATATCCTCTCCCATGCATTGATGACTTATTTGACCAAATAATCAGAGCTCAATACTTTTACAAGATTTATCTTCTTTCAGGGTGTCATCAATTAAGGTTCAAAAGGAGGATATACCAAAGACTGCTTTCCATACAAGGTATGGACACTATGAATTTATAGTGATGCCATTTGGTCTTACTAAGTCCCCTGTTATCTTCATAGATATAATGAATAGAGTCTTTAGAGACTATCTTAATCAGTTTTTGGTATTCTTTATAGATGATATTCTTGTGTATTCAAAGAGAAATGAAGAACATGAAGATCACATGGGAATTGTATTAAAGACCCTACGTAAGGAGAATATTTATTCCAAATTTACCAGGTGGGAATTTTGGCTTCAAAAAGTTTCATTTTTGGGTCACATAATCTCAAAATAGGGGATATCTGTGGATCCAGCAAAAATAGAGGTTATCAAAAGATAGTTGAGACCTACAATATTAACTGAGATCCGAAGCTCTCTTGGCCTGGCTGGATATTATTGACGTTTTGTGAAAGTTTTTCATGATTATCTAATCCACACATCAGGTTGACTCGAAAAGGAGTTAAGTTCGTTTGGACGGAGGAGTGTGACGAGAATTTCAAGGAGTTAAAAAGAAGGTTATCCAGTGAACCTATGCTCACACTACCTTGTAGTGGAGAAAGGTTTGTGATCTAAAGTGATGCATCCAATAAGATGTTGGGGTGTGTTCTCATGAAAATGATATGGTGATAGCTTATGCCTCACGACAGTTGAAAATCCATGAACAAAATTACCCAACTCATGATTTGAAGTTAGCTACAGTAATCATTGCATTAAATATTTGGAGGTGTTACCTTTATGCTGAAAGCTTTGATATTTATACTGATCATAAAATAATAAAGTATATTGTCACACAAAAGGAGCTGAATATGCACCAAAGAAGATGGTTGGATTTGATTAAGGATTATGACTACTCAATTCATTACCACCCTAGGAAAGAAAACAAGGTGGCAGATGCATTAAGTCAACAAGACCATGATAGATTATCCATGATGAGGATCACAAAAGATCCAATATTTATGGATTTACAAATGATGGATATTTGAATTATAATGGAAGGAGAAAAATCATATCTTTCTCAAATGAATGTTCAACCATCTCTACATGTGAAGATTAAAGAGGCACAAAAAGAAGATGTAGAGTTACAAAAGAAGGTGAGAAATGTTCCTGAATTCAACCTTGATTATGATGGGATAATAAGGTTCAGAAACCATGTCTTTATTCCTCACATACAAGAATTAAAGATGGAGATTCTGGATGAGTCTCATAGTTCATCATTCTCTATTCATCCTATAATCAAAAAGATGTATAAGGACCAGAAAGAGTAATTCTGGTGGGATGGCATGAAAATAGATGTTGTTGAATATGTCTCTCGATGCTTGGTTTGACAGAAAGTTAAAGATGAGAGATAGAAGTCTGAGGGGATGTTACAACCATTACCCATACCAGAATGGGAATGGGAAAAATCACTATGGATTTATCACTGTACTTCCTAAAACATCCAAAGCCAATAATGCAATCTGGGTCAAGGTTGATCATCTTGCGAAGTCGGCACACTTCATTGTTATTAGAGAAGATTTATCTCTTGATCAGCCTGCCAGGATATATGTAATGGAAGTGGTAATATTGCATGGAGTACCACTTTCCATTATATCTGATCAAGATCTGAGGTTTACCTCAATGTTCTGGCGATGTCTTTATCATACTCTAGATACAGAGCTGAGTTTTAGCACTACATATCATCATCAGAGAGACAGTCATTCTGAGAGAACAATTCAAACTCTAGAAGTCATATTAAGATCTTTCTCTATGGATTTCAAAGGTGTTTGGGATCAACACCTATATTTGGTGGAATTTTTATATAATAATAGCTTTCACTCCAGTATTCAGATGGCTCCTTATGATGCTCTCTATGGAATGAAATGAAAAACTCTAACTTGTTGGGATAAAGTTGGGGAAAGAAAGCATTTAAGACCTAATCTTTTTGATGAGATGGAAGAAAAGGTTAGATCTATTCAACAACACAGAAAAGCAGCACAGAGTCGACAAAAAAGTTATGCCAACAACCAAAGATAAGACCTATAGTTTGAAGTGGGTGATAAAGTTTTCTTACGAATATCTCCTTGAAAGAGAGTAATGAGATTTGGAAAGAAGGGAAAGCTGAGCCCAAGTTATATCGGTCCTTTTGAAATACTGGATCGTGTTGGGAAGGTAGCGTACCGATTGGCGCTTCCATTGAATCTCTCTCACGGTCATGATGTGTTCCATGTATCTCTCCTGAGAAAGTACATACCTAATCCTTCACATGTACTAAACTCAGAAGTCGTACTACTGAAGCAAGATCATTCTTATGAAGAATAGCCTATAGAGATTCTGGATCATAGCGAAAAATTTCTAAAAAACAAGACCACTCGCTTGGTTAAAGTTTTATGTAGGAACCACCAATTAGAAGAAGCTACATGGGAGCTTGAGTATATGATGAGGGAGAGGTATCCTCCTCTGGTTGCAACGAAGTGATGAATTTCAAGGGAGAAATTAATTTTAAGAGGGGGGTAGAATTTAACACCCTGAGATTTTATGATAAATTTTTTTATGTCTTATTTTATACTCAGCGCAAAAGGAATCTTTCACTACACACAACATTGACTTGGCTTGCATTACACGCAATAGCGACCTTCCTCGATAACCTGTGTTGTACGCAATACCGAGTTTCACTAAACAACGATATGTTATTAAAATATTATATAAACTAGCCGTTATAAATAGTATTAACCACATTTTGAATTTAGAATTCATTTTACATATGATACGAGGAAACAAATCAATTTTCGGATAAAAGAATTACTTTTTTCAAAAATGCAGTTTTCCACCTTTTGATGAAAAACCCATATTAAATTTAATTTTGACAAGATTATAAGTTCATTTTTACAAAATAAACTCCATATTTTGAATCAGGATATAAAAATTTACATTGGATAAATTTTTGATACTTTTCTGATAACTTTCATATTTTGATGAATAGTAAAAATACGCTAATTTTTAATTGAAATCAACTTTTTTCATAAAAGTAATTTATATAGGTAAAATATATTATTGAATGGTTTTAAAGTATAAATAGAATATATTTTTACCATTTAATATAATTTATGTCATTAGCATTAATTTTACATTGATTTCATAGGTAAAAACATTTCAATCATTGGCCATGGTTTAACTTTTAAAACCCATTTGCTTAACAACATGATTAATTTTAAATTAGTTACAACAACTTCTGTGTCTTGAATTTTGAAAAATTGATTCTATATTTGGATTCAGTGGATCCAAATTATGTTAATAGGTTACTTTTATTTTTTTTATATTATGAATAGTAACTACGGTAATTTTTATTTACTACAGTTAAATGTAAATAGGGTAATTAAGGGTAAAAATAATATTGTAAAATTACCCTAAGACTTTCCAAAATTATATTGGATGAATAAAAGTCGACCCATATCACCTAATTGTCAGAATAGATTCATTTCATGGAACTTTGACCATGAAAATGATATAATTATTTTTAAAACCAAAGAAAGTGACAATATGTCCTTCTCTTATATCTTATAAGTGTAATAATTTTAAATTAGTGATAAACTTCTTAAAAATTCGAAGGTTAATAGTCTCCATAAAGATAATATAATTATCTACATTATTTAATTTTATGTATAGTTTTTAGGGATTAAATAATTATCATTAATTATGACACAATATTGATGAGGAAATTATTTTATTCATTGGAATATCAAATAAATGGTTTTGAAAATATTAAAAAAAATAATATATGAATTATTAATGTTCTCCAAGAATTTTCTAGATAACTATGACATGTTATGAATCTATTAAATCTTTTAGTTCAAACATATATCTTGTGTATATTTTATTTTAATTCAAATAAATGAATTGTGTAAAAATTGACACTATTGTTATTTTATAAAAATAACATATTATAAAATTGTTTACAAATCACAAAAATATTTAAAAATTATAAAATAAAATTTATATAATCTAAAATGTCATAAAGTCTCAAATTATCAACAATTCACAACACATATGTAATTATTTATAATGAGATAAAATTTAGAATATTATTACAACAAATAAAATTAAATAGATTAAATAAGGATAAATCAAGTTGATAATGTTTAAAATAAATTCCCAACATGTATAGATTTTATTTTTTGATGTGATTACAACCCTATCTCATTTATTCTTTGAAGTTTAGTAATTTTGGTTGTTTTTAAGTGGGGTTTGAATTTATTATAAATTAATATTTTTTTAGATTTCCAAAGGTGCCCCGCTCCTCCCTTATAAAAGGGCACCTCCTCCCTCTCCTCTTCACACAATTTTGAGCCTTAAATTTCGGCCAAACCCTGACCATTTCCCTTCTCAGCTTCCCTAGAAACATAATAGAGGTCAGGATCTTCTCCAAAGACCACTTTTAGTGCCCTAAGAGGAGGTTCCGAAGAAGCATGTCAAAGAAGAGGTCATATCCGTTACTGATTCTTTAAAGTTTCTTTCTTCTTATACTTCCTCTTATTTTTTTGTTTCATAATAATTTCATAACATAAGTATCACTAATATACTGATATGTTATTATAAATATGAAACAACCCTATTTTATCTTCTATCTATCCTATGGAAAATGAAATCATCGTGCGTGCGTACGTACGGAATATCGTCTCCAGGTCGTGGTGTAATATGTTTTCCACCACCACCTTACTTGGATAGGTATAATGGTATAAATAATAACTATATAAATGATTATTATATCATGATACTAATTCTGAGATATTCTATCATCCACTCCAATACCATTCAATAATTATGGGAACGATATCTTCGCTCGTGCGTATGTACAACTTACTATCTCCACGGTGCGATGTGATCCGTTCTACATGATCTCCATTAAACCATGATTATATAAACGAATTGAATGAATAAATATGATTTATATTACACTAATATCAATCTGTAAATGAATTATTTATATCCTAAAAAGGTGAATAATAATTTATTTGACACAACACGCATACGAACATAAAGAAATAAACACTCGAATAACAAGTAGCAATGAAATATTACTAACAAGAAGATAATAATATGACCATATATGATATCATATAAATGAATATGATTTTGGAATAATTCAATGAGACTGTTTAAATCATTATACAGGAGGTTCAGATATGTACAAAGCATATCAGACATAAGGTAATGGAAGATCTTTCAAATTTCAATTTTTATCCGAGATTGTTTATACTTCGGCATTTACTGGGGAATATTTATCATCCACATCCATGTTTCATGAATATATAATTTCATTTATATCCTCCACAAATTTTTTAAATCCAATTTTACCTATTGGTGAATCTTTAGTAAAATATATGAAAATAAGTTTTTGTCATTTTCAGTGCGAGGTACTTTTTTTACTTTTTCGGACAAAGTACGAGAAGAATGTTTTTTTAACTTATACGGCATGAATGTATTTTTATGATTTCATATAAAATTATTTCAATGAAGCTTTATTTACATATTTTGAAGATTATTTTCAATTAACTTCTTTTAGTATGATATGTTGAGAAAGGTAATATGTTTTTTAAGTAGAAAAGTTATTTTCCTCAAGAATGGAGTTCAAGTGTTTTATCCAAATTATTTTCCATATAATATAATATAGGGTTCTGTTTCTATCCCAATTATTACATTGATTTGATTGTGTAATGATGGAATTATTTTTATGAAGTCCTTTTATCTTATATGGATTATGTTATGATGGAATGATGTTTAGGAATCCCAATTTTATTACATAGGTTATGCTATGATATATGATGTATGATTTTGTGGCATGCATAAGAATGGTTTAATTATGAGATGGGTGGGACCTATATATCCCTCCAATGCATTGGGTAAAGATTTATATCTCATGAGATATACATGGCTGAAATGGTAAGATAATCTGGTTCAGTGATACAAGACTCTAACCAATGTTAAATTTTTATTAAAAACACTTTAAAGGGAGAAGTGAGAACCCTTAAATCTTGCTAGTTTCAACACCAAAGTACACACTAGATTTGTAGAAAAAAAGTTTATGTTGGTTGGAGCCAATTTCCCTAAATAGTATCCAGGGGATAGAATGAACCTAGAGGTAAGGGTAGAGCACTAGGGTGCCTTCATAAAGATGATCCAAGTTATCCCATGAGTGTCTATTTTCCTCCTTGTTGATCTTCCCCATGTTGCGTCCTCTAAGAAAAATACGGACCTTCTTATCTATCCACTCGCTTTTCTCTTTAGTAGTGTTCACCTAGAGTGGTCTCGTCTTATTTGACTCCTTAATATCTAGATCATCCTCTACTATTTCATATGAATACATTAGAATGTCCATGTGTTCCAGCACTATAGGCACTTGTCACTGAAGTATTTCATTGACGCCTGCATCATGCTTTTTCCCAGGATCAAACAGCTGCTTATCACCCGAAGTCATGGCAGGGACCATGTCCTTATATCCTGCTTCCACCAGGTCCTGGGAGTGAACTCGGTTCAGTAATGGACATTGTCTGCTATGATGGTCTTGGAAATGAGTCTTGACTAATATGAAATGATTTTCTATGATTATATGTGTATGCCACAATGTTTCATGTTTTATGTTATGATTATTGGGATTACATTTCACTACTATGATTTATCCCATGTCATGATATTATGATCTCTTTTGCGGGATAAGATATTAAAAATGTTATGTTATTATGAATATGATATGGTTGAGATTTCCTTTTTTTACCGTCACTGAGCATTTGACCTCACCCTTTTGTATGTTTTCTTTTCCCCATGTCTGGAAGAAGGTTATTAAGTAGGGTATGCCAAAAGGCAAACACAATATGATAAGATAAATGAGAGACAATGTAAATGATTTATGAACCATTTGTTTATGTTTCTCAGTTTCTAAAGACACTATACGTATACCGTTTTATTATGGTTTTGTTATGGGTAGTAATAAGTATGCTTCAATTCTGAAGTAATAACCATGTATGTAAAGTAAGGGTCGTTATAGTACCATTATTTAACTTTCATATTACCACCACAATCCATTTTTTTATTTTTTAAGAAGCCGCTTTTTAGAAAAGTGGGAACCAAACAAAACATCCACAAACCACCCTTACATACCCAACATGACGACCAACACACTGCAAACAAATTTCAAAATGAAAACAAAATTCAAAATTCAAAATCCTTACCGCCACCGTAGCCATCCAAAAACCACAATTTTCAAAATTCAAAAACCTAGGCCTCACCATCTAGTTGTCTCGATCCATGAATCATCTCGAGTCCACCACCCTACCTCGAGTAACACACCGAATGCGTCAGCCGCCCAGTCCACATCAAACCAGATCGTCGTCGATCTCCTCCGGCATCCGCCATCGCAGACGATAAAATCACCATCGTCTCATCGGCCTGTGCTCCGATGTCCACCGCCTGGCACCAAACACCATCGCCGCTATTTCACAGAACCTCCCTCATCATGACAGTCAAAAATGCTGATCCACCCCCATAAGCATTGTCACCGTTCAAACATAGCCCAACCAAACTGAGGTCCCTCCATCGCCTGAACTCTGGCCGGGCTACCTGGAACCCCCCACCACAACGCACAACACAACCCAAAGCCTCTAAGGAAACACCACATCCGACCGACTTGGAAGGGAGAAGTGGATCTAGAGGCCAGAGAGGAGTTCGAGTGGCCAGGACTTCCAAAGCAAGCCACGACCGAGAAAAACCCCATCTGAATCCCCATAATAAAACATTGATGAACCATTACCCATAAAACAGAAACTAAAACTCAATCGGTACCCCAGTAGAAATAGAATCACACCCCGTATGGAACCAGGAAGAGGGAAACGGGGTTGAAACCCTAAACAGAACATAGAAGGAGATTCGAACCCAGTGAAAAAACTGATCAAGAAAAATTGAAAGCGGGACAAAACCCGGAAAGGAGCATGGGATTGAAACCCTAGGAAGAAGAACCAGCTCTGGTAATGCCTGGAAATCTGTCGTCCGCCAAACCACTACCCAAACCCTCAGCGATTCCCGTGCTCCAAATCCGACCTTATTTATCTTTCATATTGGTTATGTATTATTTAATCATTACACTCAACTTATTCATTAAATATAATTTGTATTCAGTAATTTACATTTATATATTAATTATTCATTATTTATTTATGATAGATTCCACTATACGTAACCCTTATTTTGTTTCCTTTCCCTGGGATATGAAGATGAACCCTTTGAATGAGTTTCATGGATACGCATAATTTTTTTCATTAATTCTTTTTTCAATATAATATAGTAATCATATATGTATTTATTTTTCTAAAACTACAAAATTGATCATTCCTTATATATTTTATCCCTTTTATCATTACTAATGTAATAATATATACAACATCTCTAGGTTATTAGAGTTGGGGTAGTTATAGTTGGTGTCAGAGAAATATTAGACAAAACCATAAGAAATAGTATAAGGAAAACATATATTATAGATCATATCCCATTGGTATAAATTGAGTATATGTATATAAGAAAAAATAATGTTTTGGTAAAGAATAGATTATGTGGTTTTTTCTAGAAATACATCCTCGTCTAGGTACCATAAGTGGACATGGTTATCGAGTAGTTATACCTTGGGATCCTAGAACCAAATAAGGAATAATTAAACTAGACTCAATCATCAAATGGTGAATGAAAATCAGCCTCACTATACACCTTATTTGACACGCTTGGGGGATATTCTTAGGACAATTCACATTTTCATTAGAAACCATTTTGAATAATTTGAAAATAAATATATCTCTAAAGATACCATTTTTAGGTTTTTTAGGTTAACAATACAAAAATTTTAAATTTATATAAAGTGCAACATTAGATTTAGAATTGTAAATTATTATTTAACAGTAATAATTTTATGAACTAATTCAGTATATTCTATTGTTTTATAAATTGATATTTGAAGAAAGAATGGTGTCAACATTTATGTTCAATTTATAAATTTCCATGTTGATCAAGTGAGTATAGCTAGTATTAAATATGATAATATCTTTGATATATTAGGGAAACATACAAAAATTAAGAAAAATATAATTTCCATAATATAGATACTAATTATTCCCTGATGTGATTCTTCTATGTTGGATCATTTCACGTGATAGAATCCCTCATCATTTACTAGGACTACAAATCCAGTAGTATCTAAGAATTGATTGAGTCCCTTGAAAATATATTTTTTTTCCTTTAGATGAAATTAAAATGAAAATATAAAACATTCAGTGTATCTCCATAAAGGATATTTTGATCAATCACTACTACAAAAACGGGCAAGGGAAGCGTGCCCTTATAACAGCGCTAAGCAAAACCGCTGATAAAGGATACCCTATATCAGCGCTAACATTACAGCGCTGAAAATGCTAATGTTTATCAGCGCTTTCTTAGCACTGATAATAGTAATATTTATCAGCGCTAGAAAAGCGCTGATAAATATGATCTGTATCAGTGCTAAAATTTTAGCGCTGATACAGTTGGTCTTTATCAGCGCTCAAAAAGCACTGATAAAGGTTCGCCTATATAAGTGCTAAAAAAGCGCTGATACAGAACACCTCTATCAGCGCTCAAATTTCAGCGCAGATATAGGGTATCCTTTATTAGCGCTCAAAAAGCGCTGATAAAAATTATCTTTATCAGCGCTAAAAAAGCGCTGATAAAGAGACCCGGTATCAGCGCTATAATTGTAGCGCTGATACGGGGAATCTTTATCAGCGCTTTTCTAGCGCTGATAAAGGTAGCCTTTATCAGCACCTTTTTAGCGCTGATAAAACCTTAGTCGACTTTTTTATAAATTCGGTCGCACAGTGCCCTCGTTTTATCGCAGCTAAAGCCCTCGCGGAACCGTAACCCTGCTACTCTTCTCCCGAATACCACTGCTGTGTTCGCTTCGCCGGAGCTTGCCGCCCTCGGTACACTCACCGTCCTCCGCCGCCCGCAACACCCTCGGCCGACCTCCACCGCCTGCCGCCCTCAGCTGCCCGCAACGCCCTCGGCCGCCGTTCTCTACCGCCCTCGGCCGCCCTCCGCCGCCCTCGGCCGCTCTCCGCCGCCTCCATCGCCCTCCGCCTCACTCGGCCGCCCTCGGTCGCCCTCCGCGGCCGCCTTCCGCAACCCGCAACTCCCTCGGCCGCCGCCTTAAGGTAACAATCTATGAAGAAGATGTATATGTTTTCATATAGATAGATTGTGTATAGCTGATTCTCTCTAAGTTTACTCATGATGATGTCCAGATGTTGGGAATGATCATCATTATTTTGGTATTACACCAATATGTCATCCATAAAACAACTACAATCTGGTCTAGGTACAAGTGAAATATTCAACTCATCAAGAGAATAAATGCCTTGGGGAATTCGTCAACACAAATTTTATTATGAAGAATTCATAAAAACTATACATGATTTCAAAATTAGTTTATAGTATATCAGAATTTCTCAACCTCAAATGATGATAAACAAACCTTAGATCAATCTTAGAGAACAATATGGAACCCCTCAGCTGGTCAAATAGATCAAAAATACAAAGAAGTGGATATGTGTTCTTAATTTTCATCTGATTCATATTCTATTAATAGAAACACATATGTAATGTTCTGTCATCCTTCTTGGAAAATAAAACATGAGATCCCCAAGGTGACATACTCGAGCAGATGCACCATTCATAATCTAACTCCTCTCATTGAGTTTTATGTTCCTGAATCTATTCTTGTTTCATTCTGAAAGGCGTTATATAAAATGGCTCAACTCCACGCATCAGCTCAATCATGAACTCAAAGTCTCTTTTAGGTAGTAGCCCTGATCAATTCTCATGAAACACATCCTAGAACCAGTCTACTACTGGGGGAAATATTTCTTGTTTCAATCCATTATCATCAAGAAAAATATTCGTAAACTGGTCTATGTTCTCACCTAGTTGTGGAAGAACTGGTCCTACATGGTCTACCAAGTTATCCCATTCTCCATAAAAGACATGAGCTCTACCCTTATGAGGCATGACAGTCACTCATCTACGGTAAAAATCATTGTGATATTGATTAAATACCAAAAATTACATCATCACTATCTATTCAATACATATCATATCAAGCATGTATAAATCCAAAATGAAACAATACTCACAAACCATGAGGGAACATCCCTTACAAAGACAGATGCCTTCTAATCACACCCCAATGGTGTGTTGACCAACATGATCCCACAAAAGTACTCTAACACAAAATAGAAACCATTTACCAAGAGATAAGATATAAAATAATGAGAGGATCCCCTATTACAAGTCTCCTTTAGGTTCCCCTATTCGGTGCTCTGTACCAATATAGATCATCCATCACTACCCATATTAAAAGTGTTCATGTAGAACCTATATATATGAACCATCATGATACATGATTGACACTTCACTAGTGGTCAAAGTCATAGGCCTAACATGTGACCAGACCTACCTCATTGATTGAAGATGACTAAAAACCTCTCTAAGAGAAAAATCCTCTCACATAGATACTCTATCCACCACCACCCTAGTGGAAGATATCATAATGGTGAATCCTACTATCATAATATGTACCACTAGATCATTCAATTGAAACCGCCCTACCATCACTACAAGTCTCCTTTAGGTTCCCCTTGGAAATGAGAACCTGATCCACCACCTCAACAAACCTCATAAAAAATATATTTACCTGGGACTTAATCTCACATCTAAGTCCATCCTAATTTATTTTTCATAGATACCTTATCTCCTGTCAACATTAGATAAAAACATTACTGGTATGTGAAGAATCTAACATAATCTATCATTATCAAACATAATTATGTCAAACATATTAAATATTCATATTTTCATTTCCTCAACGTCGTAGGTTAAAAGTGCTCCATGAACATATCCTAGATTTTCTTCCAAGTCATTCCCCCCATATTCTCATCCCAAGACTAAATATCACAGTAGATCATTGTTGGCCCCCATAACATATACGCTACCAACTCTACCCTATTCTACTAAGGAGTAGAAAAGTTATCTAGAATATTCTAGATGAACTAAATTTAGAACTTATCTACCTTGGGTCCACCCTCTCTAGAAAACATCAGAGGGTGTTGCAACTGAACCTCTATTTTCAAGTCAAACACACTCGGCACTTCCAACCCTTGTCATTTCTTCATAAATTGTATAAAACAAGAAAGGTAATCCAAAAACTACTATTCCCTATATCACTCATGATTAATGGGGGAACCTGTACCACTACTAGAATGAATCCTGAGTGCCTATACAAATCATAATAGAGATGATAATGAATTTTAAATTGTATAATGGATTATTTATTTTAATTATTCGTTCTTTATCTCACATGCATTTTAAATATAGTTTTTGTATCCTGAGTGCCTATACAAATCAGATAGAAGCTCTAGTGGATGTGTTTGGTTTCTCTCTGATAAAGGTATCTCTCATCGATTGGAAATCCTCTATCTCCTGTTATATCCTCCTTATAGAGTGATAGATAATCATCTTTTTAGTGAATCTAATATTATTTTTTATGAATCTTGATTATAGGTTAGACTACTTGATCTCCTTCCAAGGAAGTGGTTCCCTTATACTGTATTTGGAAGTCTTCTTTTGTGTACTTGAACCATAAATACTAATATTTGAGATTCAAATAGGATGAAGATGAATAAAGATTGGATGGATTCTAATCGTTTAACAACAGAGTACGAGAACGGAGTGAAAGAGTTCATCAAGTTTGCAAAGGATCACACAAAGGATCCTTCTCAAATCCTTTGTTCGTGTTTACGTTGTTTTTATTCTAGACTACTTACTCCAGAGGAGTTGGAAGAACATTTTATATGTCACGGAATAGATCGGATTTATAAATGTTGGAATAAACACGGAGAAAAAGCGAATGTAGCTACTGGCTGGGATAAAACTGCATTTTATGGATCGTCAGATATGAATACAAATATAGATAATGAAGAAGACCGTATGGAGGATGTGATTACAGATGTCAATGATGATGAAGATCGTATTGAGGAAATGACAAAGACAATTCAAGATGAACCCCGTGATTGCCCAAAATTGTTTGAGAAGTTAAAGAGTTGTGCAAAGACGCCATTGTATGCTGCTTGCACTAAGTATACAACATTGTCAGCTGTACTGAAGTTGTATAAATTGAAAGCAGGCAAAGGATGGAGTGATGTCAGTTTTACGGAACTACTTGCTCTCTTGAATGACATGCTCCCGGAAGATAATGAGCTCCCAAGCCGGACATATGAAGCTAGAAGAATGCTACGCTCGATGGGAATGATTTCTGAAAGAATACATGCCTGCCCGAAAGACTGTATATTGTTTCGAAAGGAGAACAAATCACTTATAGAATGCCCAAAGTGTGGTGCTTCTCGATACAAGAAAGATAAATCCAATCCTACGAAAGTTGTATGGTACTTTCCAATCATTCCAAGGTTTAGGCGTTTATATGGAAGTAAAGAAACTGCAAGACAAATGTCGTGGCATGCAGATAAAAGAAATAAAGATGGGTTATTACGTCATCCGGCTGACTCTCCTCAATGGAAGAAAATTGATCATGAGTATCCTGAATTTGGAAAAGAGCCGAGAAACCTTCGTCTTGCGTTATCTACAGATGGAGTGAATCCTTTTGGTTTTCAAACCAGCACTCATAGTACATGGCCTGTTATGTTGTTAAATTATAACTTGCCACCCTGGTTATGCATGAAGCGAAAATTCATCATGTTATCTATGCTTATATCAGGACCAAAACAACCAGGTAACGATATTGATGTTTATCTGACTCCTTTGATCGAGGATTTGAAGTTATTATGGGACTCAGGTGTAATGTTGTATGATTCTTATAAAAGTGAATACTTCACGTTGAGAGCGATGTTGTATGGGACAATAAATGATTTCCCTGCTTATGGAAATTTGTCAGGCTATAGCATTAAAGGAACTCAAGGGTGTCCCGTGTGCGAAGAAGATACAGAATCAATTAGGTTGAAACATTCATCAAAATCTGTGTTTCTAGGACATCGTAGATTTCTACCTCGTCGGCATAAGTACCGATCTTGGACGACATCATTCAATGGAAGTTCAGAAAAACGCACAACACCGTCTCCACTAACAGGTGATCAGCTGTTTGAGAAAGTAAAATATATGAACACTGTTTTTGGTAAACCATTTTCGAAAAACCTTACGAAAATCGGTTGGAAAAAGAGATCAGTTTTTTTTGAATTACCATACTGGAATTGTTTGCACGTCAGACATTTTCTTGATGTGATGCATGTGGAAAAAAATGTATGTGATAGTGTTATTGGAACGTTTCTAAATGCCCCTGGCAAAACAAAAGATGGAATTAAGGCAAGGTTGGACATGGTTGACATGGGAATACGAGAAGAGTTGGCTCCCGTGAAAGGTGAAAATAGAATGTTTCTTCCTCCTGCTGCTTATACTCTTTCTAGGGCAGAGAGAGATCAGTTTTTCAACTTATTTAATGATGTAAAGGTTCCAGAGGGGTACTCATCAAATATCAAGAACATTGTGTCAATGAATGATTTGTAGTTAAAAGGTTTGAAATCACATGATTGCCATGTTTTGATGCAAGATCTAATTCCTATAGCTTTACGTTGCATTTTACCCAAGAATGTTCATCATACATTAACCAAACTTTGTTTCTTTTTCAAAGCTATATGTAGCAAAGTTTTAGACCCGGGGAAATTTCCAGCTATGGAAAAAGAAATTGTCATCATATTATGTGAATTAGAAATGTTATTCCCGCCAACATTCTTTGATATGATGGTTCATTTGATGATTCACTTGGTGAGAGAGATTCGACTTTGTGGTCCTGTGCACTATAGATGGATGTATCCTGTTGAACGGTATATGAAGATTTTGAAAGGATATGTCAAAAATCGAAGTCAGCCAGAGGGTTGTATAGTGGAGCGATATATTGTTGAAGAAGACATTGAATTTTGTATTGAATACCTGTCTGATGTGGAAATCATTGGTCTCCCAAAATCTCGTCACACTGGACGCATTGAGGGTGAGGGAATTTCTGGAAGAGAAGTTGTAACAATCAGTATTACAGATCAGGAGCAGGCTCATCTTTATGTTTTGCATAACAGTTGGGAGGTTGCTCCATATATTGAAACTCACAAAGAAATTATTAGGAAGTTGAATCCATCGAGGGCTGAAAAATGGTTAGCAGATACACATAATCACCAGTTTATAGGATGGTTTCAGGACCATATTTTTAAGAAGTTGGATGAAAATCCGAATTCAATTTCAGAACGACTTCGATGGCTAGTCGCTGGACCAAGTGTGTATGTATTATCTTACAGTGGGTATGTAATTAATGGTTATACATTCTATACGGATGAACATGATGAAGAGAGTACCATGCAAAATAGTGGAGTTACACTAGTGGCTGAAGCGATGCATGTTTCTGGTAGTAAGGATAGAAATCCAATTTATGCAAATATGTCATACTTTGGAAATATCAAACTAATATGGGAGTTGGATTATACGACATTTCAATTGCCGATTTTTCAATGCAAATGGATTGATAACAATAGTGGTGTTAAAATAGATGAATGGGGATTTGTGAAAGTTGATTTTAGTAAAGAAGGTTACAAAGACGAACAGTTTATAATGGAATCACAAGCGCTACAAGTTTTTTATGTTCCAGATCCCGCAAACCGAAAGTGGTCGATTGTTCTGTTATCGTCCAAAACTATTGAGGGTTCCGATGAAAATTCAGTTGAGGACAATCCTTTTAGTGGTACTTCACAATCAATTCGGAGCGGTCCCAATGCAGATGATTTTTTTTATGTTAGAGGAGACCACAATGAAGGGATTTGGATTGTCGATAGAGGTGTCAAATCTCTTCGACCTTTGAAAAAAAAAGAGAGTTCAGTAAACAGGTTATATTTTGTCTGTAATATAGATCTTGTTATCTCATGTTATTATCTTATCATTACAGAATTTATGTAATTTTAATGAACTGTTCAACCAATTTTGCAGATAATGACTTCTGCACATTCTGGTGCTCCTAACCTTGAGACTGAACAAGTCTCTCAAGCAGCTGCTGCTGCGGCTGCTGCTGCTCCTGCTGCTCCTGCAGCTCATTCTGCTACTACTGTTGCTCCTGATGCGGCTCCTGCTGCTCCTACTGCTGTGGCTCCTACTCCTCCTCCTGCTATGGCTCCTGGTGCTCCTACTGCTCCTGCTGTGGCTCCTGGTGCTCCTACTGCTCCTGCTGCTGCTCTTACTGCTGCGGCTCCTGGTGCTCCTACTGCTCCTGCTGCTGCTCTTGCTGTTGCGGCTCCTTCTCTTAGTGTTGAGGTCCAACAACCATCAGCACATGCCGTTGATATCTTAGTAGATGAACATATAGATGATGTTGATATCAATGAAATGGTCGGGAATGAAGGACCGATGTCGCAGAAATCACAGGTGCGTCGTAGTTTGACAGTGTTAGCCAAAATTCTTAAGGCGAAAAGGAAAGGCATCAAATTTGAAGTCGGATGGAATGCATGAGGCCAACATGTGAATCCCAACAAGGCTATGTTTAGCAGTTACATTGGAGTTGTCACTCGGCAACGCGTACCGATTGACATAGATTCATGGCACCATGTTGTGTCTGGGTTGAAGGCTGTGATCTGGGAAGAAATTACGGTAACATTATGAATTTATTTCTTTAATTAACTAGCAAATAAAATGATGAAACAGTGTCTTACTCTTCTCAATCTCTTGCAGAGTACATTTATAGTAGACGACTCACACAAGGATTATGTACTAAGGCTTGCAGGAAAGATTCATCGAGGTTTTCGTACTATTTTAACAATATGTCACCTGAAAGATTCTAAAGGTAAAATAAACCCGCACCCACCCATTGTCTATGCGCACCTGATATCCCAAGAAGCGTGGGATGCATTTATTGGCCGTCGTGGGGATGAGAAGTTTCAGGTACATTGTGAGTGATAATACGTTGTTTGAGGATACCTGTATTCATCACTTTTATTGTCAATATTTCATTTATGAAACAGAAACTCTATACTGAAAATAAGGAACGTGCATCAAATCCAACATACCCCTATCGTAAAGCAAGGATGGGGTATGCTTCATTAGAAAAGAAAATGGTACGTATTGTAAATTTACAGTAATATTGTTAGGTGCCAATAAACAACATCATAATTATCTTTCTATGTTTATATGTAGATTGATGAATCTAAAACCAAATGCAATTCTATCCCACGTCATGTGCTATGGAAGGAGGCACGTGTAAACAAAGAAGGGAAGTTAATAGATGAGAACACACAAAAAGTGTGGGAAATATGTGTAAGTATGACACAATGATAAAAAGATTTGTTTAAAATTGCTATTACATAAAAATAATTAGTTTTTTTCCTATATCTGACAGTCACAGGAATCAGCTACTCCTATAGCTGATACAGACCTATTATCGACGGCTTTGAAGCAGCCAGAAAAATACGGTCGTGTCAGAGGTGCAGGGTTTGGGGTGACACCCCGAGTATATTTTGAGAAGAAGAAAAAATAGATGATATAGAGAAAAAATTGGAACAAATGAGCGAAAAAATAGCAACCCTTGAAGAACAATTGCAATGGCAGGGAGAGTTGCTAGCAACTTTTATGGGTGGGAAGCAAAGGGAGGACACAACTCAGGAACAACCACCGCATGAACATCCTGCCCCACCCCCCACCAGCTTTGAGGCGAGCCATTCACCTAAAAAAATGTCTTAGTCATGGTAATCAATATTCTAATAACGGTTCCCATTAAATATGAATCAGACAAACACTGATAATTTATCTGTACTGATCTTATATAGGGTGATAATGATTGTGATTTATATCTGTCAACACACACCTATCACCTTGTAGCGAGGGCTACAGTGTTCAATATCCCAGATGCCACACTTCATAATAGACCACTTTCAAAAGATCATCTGAAAGTGACGATTACTGTAGATCATGAGCCAAATGCAATGCTACCTATTCCACTTGATGAAGATGATATTCATACGGTTGAAAAGGCTATTGGGACATTCATTGCATGGCCGAAACAACTTGTAAGAGTACATGCAGACAAAGAGGTATTTATTTCCTTTTATTTTCAAGCTAAACCCTTAACAATTAATGAAAAGAGTGTCTGAATCAATGATTGTTGTTATAGATGGAGAAAGGAAAGGGGGTGACTAACATCGGCTCGAAACCATCTAAAGGATCGACCAATTGATCCCAAGGAGCTACTGAAAGCACAATAACACCACCTGTTCTCTTTCCACATTTACTAGCATTGAAGACTCATGTGGATACGAAGCTAAAAGATGGTAATAGTCATATAGTGATTTTCGAAGATAATATATACGGAGAGGAAAGTCAAGATTTCGTTGCTGCTGAAAATTTAAATGAAATCCTTGAAAACGGTTGGTTAGGCATCACTGTTGTAAATGTATATATGAGGTATGTTTCCATGAATTGATTTTCTAAAAGCTGATCTAATGTGAAAATTATGACTAAATGCATTTTATATTGTTGACAGACGCATTTATGAAAAACAGTTGAAGGGATTTTCCCATGAGCCAAGATTTGGACTGGTTAGTCCTCATATCACATCAACACACCAAACAAAAATAGAGTCATCAAAAAGGGATGCAATAGTGAAGGACTTGCTGAAAACATTTGAACGCAAGATTACAGATGAAAGACTTTTCCTATTACCAACCATGCAGGGGTAATAATCTACGATTAAAGCATATCAATTATATTTTCACTTTTTTTATTACTTATTCCTTTTTGTGTTTTTAGGCAACATTGGTTGCTAATTGCGGTGAACTTGGATACTCCGAAGATTTATTTTCTGGATTCAAAGCTAGGATATCCATCAAACCGACCATACATGATGGAGTTTGTGAATCTGTAAGACACTACATCTTACGTTTTAGGTCTAAACATCAATTTATATAATATATATTATCCTTTACTGAGGATTCTGTTATGATAGGGCGGTGTACCAATATCGTCTAAATCATGGTATGAGGACAGGGGCTAAGCATAAGGAGCCGAGCAAGTACTACGTCTGGACAAATATCAGGGTATATATAATAAAATTTCACTATCCAAACACACCTCAACACAAGTTATTTATTCCCCTAATGATCAATTTTTTTGCAGTTTCCAAAACAAACAAACTATAATGATTGCGGTTATTATGTTTGTAAATTTATGAAAGAGATCGTTTTTCATCAGCAAACTAGCATCCCTAAAGAGGTATTTTCAAAAACAATTACTAGTTCGTTTAAGTTATTTATTAATTCTTTATTTTTTTATTTTTCAGTACTACTATGACTTCCGAAAAGCCTCATACTCACAAGACGATATAGATGTGTTCAGAAACGAGTGGGCCTCATACCTGATGACAGATTGTACACAAATACAATGATGATCTGACTTGGGAACATGTACAATTGGTGGTCATTTTTGAGAGGGGTTAAGGGGATCAAAAGATGAAATATTGTTGTATGTAAATGTTCGTAGCAAAATTGTAATTGTTATTAAATAAAAAATTCTTTCTCCAATGATTCATTTTTCCATTTTAACAGATGATATGCACCAGCAACATGCAAGAATGTTGAACCACTGAAATGGTCTCTCTCTTGTTTAAAATGGACACCACTTTAATTGAAAACAACAACTGACCTACGGAAATCCGACCAGACGCATCTGGATTGCCTTCATCCTTTAGGAGAACGATCCACGGGTCCTTGGTGACGTGTACGAGTCAACTCCGCCTCAATCCGAGGCATGGTGTGACCGCTACCACCCAAAGGGTCGCTCTCTTGTTTAAAATGGACACCACTTTAATTGGAAACAACAACTGACCTACGGAAATCCGACCGGACGCATCCGGATTGCCTTCATTCTTTAGGAGAACGATCCACAGGTCCTTGGTGACGTGTACGAGTCAACCCTGCCTCAATCCGAGGCACGGTGTGACTGCTACCACCCAAAGAGTCGCTCTCTTGTTTAAAATGGACTCCACTTTAATTGGAAACAACAACTGACCTACGTAAATTGGAACAGACGCATCCGGATTGCCTTCATCCTTTAGGAGAAGGATCTATGCGTCCTTGGTGACGTGTACGAGTCAACCCCGCCTCAATCCGAGGCACGGTGTGACCGCTACCACCCAAAGGGTCGCTCTCTTGTTTAAAATGGACACCACTTTAATTGGAAACAACAACTGACCTACGTAAATCTGACCAGACGCATCCGGATTGCCTTCATCCTTTAGGAGAAGGATCCACGGGTCCTTGGTGACGTGTACGAGTAACATGCAAGAATTATGGACCACATTTCTTTGGCCTTTGGACAAAAAAACCAGTAAAATCTCCAAAATACCTTCATATCATGCATGAACCAGTAAAATCTCCAAAATACCTTCATATCACGCAGTTCTGAAAAGAGTCACTATTTAAAAGAAAGTCACAAATTTAGATACATCTCGAGATGGTCAGTTGTTGATTTCACTTAAAATTAAGTCCATTTTTAACAAAACAGTGACACTGTGAGTGGTGTCGGCCACACCGGGCCTCGGATTGATGCGGTGTTGAATCGTACACGTCACACATGAGTCATTGATCATTGTGAAAAAGTATCAATGCAATCAGAAGCCGTTAGATCAATTTGGCGTATGTACGTAAAATATTTTCCATTTTAAACTAAATACATACACTTGGAGTGATACCGGTCACACCGCGCCTCGGATTGAGACCCCACCCTTTCCCCTCGGCTGTCAAAAATCATAACCAGATAGTCGAAGGGTGATTTTGACAGCCGAGGGGAAAGGGTGGGGTCTGAAGACATTGTAGGATATGTCGAAGGGTGATTTTGTGTGTGACCGGTATCACTCCAAGTGTATGTATTTAGTTTAAAATGGACAATATTTTACGTACATACGCCAAACTGATCTAACGGCTTCTGATTGCATTGATACTTTTTCACAATGATCGATGACTCATGTGTGACGTGTACGATTCAACACCGCATCAATCCGAGGCCCGGTGTGGCCGACACCACTCACAATGTCACTGTTTTGTTAAAAATGGACTTAATTTTAAGTGAAATCAACAACTGACATACGGAAAACCGACCAAACACATTGGGATTCTATTGAAACTTAAGGACAACTATCTATGGGTCAAATGTGACGTGTAAGATTCAACCCCGCCTCAATCAGAGGCGCGGTGTGACCGGTATCACTCCAAGTGTATGTATTTAGTTTAAAATGGACAATAGTTTACGTACATACGCCAAACCGATCTAACGGCTTCTGATTGCATTGATACTTTTTCACAACGATCAATGACTCATGATACATAGAGAAATTCACTGGCCACCTTCGAGAATGATCTGAAGCACAAACCATGACAACATTATGTTTTTTACTTCAGCACCTCAATTGAGAATGTGACACCTTTCAGGACTTGGCGCCATTGTATGTCGTTTCGTCCACTGAATGGGTCTATCCTTTTATTTAATTTTTTTAACTTCAGTCAAATATTCTAGAAAGATGTCGTGGCAGATCCTTCACCATTTTTTTTGCTGAACATCTCATTACATTGTTAAAAAAAAGCAGGGTGTCTTGCATGGGAAATACGTTCTTGTATTGAAGATGATGCACTCCCATTTATTCGAACCCACATGGTTAATTATTTTGTTTAAGCCTAATGATTGATTTAATTATTGTGGAACACATAATCATGAAAATCGTATGATGGTTGTACCCAGATAGGACTCCAATTCATTGGTTAAATCTATTGTCTCATGAGATGTTATGTATGAGATTAGGGAGTAAACCTAGTCCATTAAAATGGGAGTGCATCATCTTCAATACAGGAACGTATTGCCCATGCAAGACACCCTGCTTTTTTTTAACAATGTAATGAGATGTTCAGAAAAACAAAATGGTGAAGGATCTGCCGCGACATCTTTCTAAAATATTTGACTGAAGTTAAAAAAATTAAATAAAAGGATAGACCCATTCAGTGGACGAAACGACATACAATGGCGCCAAGTCCTGAAAGGTGTCACATTCTCAATTGAGGTGCTGAAGTTAAAAACATAATGCTGTCATGGTTTGTGCTTCAGATCATTCTCGAAGGTGTCCAGTGAATTTCTCTATATATCATGAGCGTTCTAATGCATATCTTGTTTGGAAGATCATTGTAGTAGACAACGATCTAAAAGTGGGGGATGTGTGCATATCTGAGCATGTCTTTAGTAGTGTCCCTCAAAATATCTTTAAACTGACTATCTTGAGATGTATCTAAACTTGTGACTTTCTTTCAAATAGTGACTCTTTTCAGAACTGCGGGAGTTAACATTTCTCCAACATATTCACACACAAAATCACCCTTCGACATATCCTACAATGTCTTCAGACCCCACCCTTTCCCCTCGGCTGTCAAAAAAACCTAAAAGACAATGGCTAGAAATGATCATTCCAAAATGAATTTAAACTGAAACCTTCCAGAAAAAAATAGAGTACAATACCTGCAAGTTGTAACTTAGGTCTCTTTGCACAAGCCGATTTCCACATTGTTTGTAGCAACCACATTTGCTCCAACACTCTAATGATCTTCATTGCTTCATGTCTTTTATACTCTTCCAGAAACCCTTCTCTAAGAAGGTCAACTATCGTGTATGCATACTCACCTTCAAATGTGACGTGTACGAGTCAACCCCGCCTCAATCTGAGGCCTGTTGTGGCTGACACAACTCCAAGTGCCTCTGTTTTGTTCAAAATGGACTTATTTTTAAGTGAGAAATCAACAACTGACATACGGGAAACCGACCAAACACCTTCGGATTGTGTTGGCACTTTAGGAAAACGATTCATGGGTTATATGTGACGTGTACGACTCAACCCCGCCTCAATCCGAGACGTGGTGTGACCGGTATCACTCCAAGTGTATGTATTTAGTTTAAAATGGACAATATTTTACGTACATATGCCAAACTGATCTAACGGCTTCTGATTGCATTGATACTTTTTCACAATGATCAATGACTCATGTGTGACGTGTACGATTCAACACCGCATCAATCCGAGGCCCGGTGTGGCCGACACAACTCACAGTGTCACTGGTTTGTTAAAAATGGACTTAATTTTAAGTGAAATCAACAACTGACATATGGCAAACCGACCAAACACATTGGGATTCTATTGAAACTTAAGGAAAACTATACATGGGTCAAATGTGACGTGTAAGATTCAACCCTGCCTCAATCAGAGGCGCGGTGTGACCGGTATCAATCCAAGTGTATGTATTTAGTTTAAAATGGACAATATTTTACGTACATATACCAAACTGATCTAACGGATTCTGATTGCGTTGATACTTTTTCACAACAATCAATGACTCATGTGTGACGTGTACGATTCAACACCGCATCAATCTGAGGCCCGGTGTGGCCGACACCACTCACAGTGTCACTGTTTTGTTAAAAATGGACTTAATTTTAAGTGAAATCAACAACTGACATACGACAAACCGACCAAACGCATTAGGATTCTATTGAAACTTAAGGACAATGATCCATGGGTCAAATGTGACATGTACGAGTCAACCCCACCTCAATCAGAGGCGCGGTGTGACCGGTATCACTCCAAGTGTATGTATTTAGTTTAAAATGGACAATATTTTATGTACATACGCCAAATCGATCTAACGGCTTCTGATTGCGTTGATACTTTTTCACAATGATCAATGACTCATGTGTGACGTAACACCGCATCAATCCGAGGCCTGGTGTGGCCGACACCACTCACAGTGCCTCTCTTTTGTTCAAAATGGACTTATTTTTAAGTGAAATCAACAACTGACATGCGGCAAACCGACCAAACGCATTTGGATTCTGTTGAAACTTAAGGGCAATGATCCATGGGTCAAATTTGACGTGTAAGAGTCAACCCCGACTCAATCCGAGGCCCGGTGTGGCCGACACCACTCAAAGTGCCTCTATTTTGTTCAAAATGGATTTATTTTTAAGTGAAATCAACAACTGACATACGGAAAACCGACCAAACGCCTTAGGATTGTGTTAACACTTTAGTACAATTATCCATGGGTCATATGTGACGTGTACGAGTCAAACCTGGGGTGGATTACATGGCTTTCCTACATGGAATATATCCCACTACACGTCTTTAATGAGCCAGCTACGCAGTTTATCCCTTGTACAGATACACAGGAAGAATCACACGAGATCGACGTCATGTACTAACATAGGGCAAGGGTGCATAAGAGGACACAAGATCAAAGGGTAACACGTATATGTTTTTTAACATTCCATGTAATTTCCTATTGATATGACATGTATATTCACACAGGCAGCTGAACATTGGAGTTACCCAGGGTAAAGCAACAAGGCATGTGACCCTTTAAATGACACATAATTTTATGTACCATGATTGATCTCTTTGAACACTATATCAAGGACATATTTCATTAGGGTTGGCTCCCATGATCCTTCCTAGGATGGTTTTGGTATCTTTTCCGACTTACGGTAGTACGATCGCTTCAGAAGGACGTCCTAGACATAGTTGGAGTCTCTCTGAAAGTCCTGGAGTGAGATCATATATCTATTTTTGAGGTCCAGGTAGAGTCATGTATCAACGCAACCAATCCTACCAGACATCGATCCTATATATAGAATGTTAATCTTGATGTCTCATTACAGTCCCCCAATTTATGATATGTTACCTTTTTTGTATTAATAAACATAATTACTAAGGGTGATGGTTGGGAGAGTTAGGATATCATATTTATGTATTGCAGAATGATTCAAGGAGCACGAGCTCTGCACGATTTGTCAAAACCAAGTGGCAATCCAAGGAGAAACAATGCATAGTGGAATGTTCTAGTATTTATCTTCTGAGTTGTGTAGGAATATTTTGTGATACTATGTAATGAGGTAGTTTTGGTTTCTGGGTAGATGGTATCTAACTCATGGTAAGAACACTGTTTGGTTGGGTTGTGATCGGTTGATGACATGCTTGTGGTTGATATACTGGTTTTTGTGCAGGTATGTGGTTGATATACTGGTTTTTGTGCAGGTCTGCTCGGCTGGCTGTACTAGTGCAGGTTTTTTATTAGCAGTAGGCAGGGATTTAACAGTTCTTTTTTAGCGCTGTTAAAGGCGACATTTAACAGCGCTAAAAAAGCGATGTTAAAGGAGATATTTAACAGCGCTAAAAAAGCGCTGTTAAAGGCAACATATAACAGTACTTTTTTAGCGCTGTTAAAGGTATCCTTTAACAGCGCTTTTTTAGCGCCATTAAAGGTGAAATTTAACAGCGCTCTTTTAGCGCTGTTAAAGGACCCCCCCCCCCCCCTCGCCCCTTTATCAGCGCTGAGCTTTACAACGCTTTTCTAGCGCTGTTAAAGCCCGATTTTAGCGCTGTTATTGCCCGTTTTTGTAGTATTGAATGGTGGTCATTGATCAAAAATACCAATGGGGATTAAGAAATAGAACAAATGGAATGGATAGAATTTAAAGAAAAATTCTTTGATAAATATTTCCCTCATGAGAAATGAAATTAAATGAATAGAATGTTATTTAGTTTGAACAAAAAGGAATAATAAAGTGTTTAGAGAGTGTGTGGAAACCTTTACATAATTTTTTAGGAATCTTACATATTACATACACAATACAAAATGAAATACTGAACATTTATTTGAAGGGTTTATGATAAGTCTTTGAAAGGAACTAGTTTCTCAAACATTTTCATCTTAGGATGAAACATTTTTTTCACCATTATAACATTAAAAGAATTTTATAGAACATATATATTTATGGGGAATAAAGAGAAGAATAGGTCATCTGAACCCTAAGAAATAGGGAATCATTAAAAGAATAAGAATAAAATAAATCAATTCCCATCATGAGAAAATATTAGAACATAATATCCTATAAAATCAATGAAGGGAATGGTAGTTTTTTTAATGTATGGAAAAAAGGTCATTTGGATCATGAATTTAAGGGAAAAAAAGATATCATCATAATATAGTGCTTCAACTATAATTAAATGAAGAATTATTCAAAACAATCCCCTACGAATCAAGGGAACATACCACAAGAGAGGCCGACGGGAGAAGGATAAGCTTATGAGATCACTACAGCTGATGTGTAAGTTCCAAATTATATTTTGGTAGGTACTTTAATCATAATCTCAAATTTAGAAAATGATTTATTTGATTCTATATATTCATACTATTTTATATCTTTCATGTTTTCTATGAAAATAAATATTTTCCTAGAACCATAAAAAGATAATTGTCAATAAAAAATCCTCATGTAAACATGATGTTATTCATTTATTCATAAATTTTTATCTACTCACTTTACTTATTTTCAAATAAAATTGATTAATTAGTGTGAAATACCCATGTTATAGTATTAAATATAATTTCATAGTATTATTTGAATTAATCAAGATTCTTGTTAGTGTGCTATTTAAATCATAACTCTCACCCTAATAATGAAAATTGTGTGATTCTTGTTTTTTAATATTCCTAATACAAATATATACAAATCAAGAAACTAAATCATTGGAAAATTTATATGTTATGAGGTCTATATGGTCTATACAAAAATGCCTATAGAATATGTTATGAAAACTGGACCATCCATGATAATTGAATTTCTATGATTAATCTAGAAGTACAGATTTCATGAAACACCGTTATATGTTCTAGGATATATATATACATCTTGGATAAAACATTTATTGGCCAAATCATTAAATAAGTATCCTAATTGATGAATCAATTTCCATCCCACAATTATATCCATGATTTCAAAATATCCCACATTTCTTGACTTTTCTCTCAATAGTATAGTCTGGTTTAGATGTAATTTTTTTGGGAGAAATAAAATCTAGTCTACCAAATGTTTAGAATAAATGGTTCAGATTTTAGGGAACCTTAATATATATAAATGAATTCACATATTGGACATGGAAAATTATAAAAAAACATTGGCCAACAATACATTCCTTATGAAAAAAACTATAATTTTGGATTCCAATTTCTAATGGCTTCCATGTTTTTAGGTCCAATTTAACAATATATATGTACAAATTTTAAGAATAAGATATATTAAGATAATTCGGCATAAATGGTAAATGTTGTGGCCAAATTAAGGGGCAGTTCGGGAACGCAAATAGACCACTACATTAGGCTATAAATACACTCTCCTCTTATTATCACAAGAGTTTTTCACTTCATAAAATAGAAAGATATATTGGAACGACCATATAATTTAAAAAATCAAAATAGGACTTTACAAAGTCAGGTTTATACTTTGGTGACCATTCTTCCTTTCTTTCTTTTCTTGTATTTCAACTGTTTTCGATTATAATTTTGTAAGTGTGATTGTAATTTTTTTGAATTTTAATACATGTTTACTCTCCATAATATCTTATAATCATCAAATATATATTTTGAAATATTTATTTTCTTAAAAAATTTAAATCAAGTTGATAATCATTTCCAATTTTTGCTTTCTTATTTAATCTAAAGTGTGTGTTTACCCCACTTCATTTGTGTGTGTTCAGTGCACAATTCAATTTTTCATCTCATTTATTTTTCACTATAAAAATTGCAATAATAATTACAAAAATATTAATAACTATCTCAATGTATGAATAAATAATCCATCAAGGTGATAACTAATTTTAGGATGTAAATTGATTGACATATTCCACTCGAATGGAGTCATTTAAATTAATATTGTGTATGTGAAAATAGATATGTCAGGAATTATTGAGACGTCTTATTTGAAATATGGATTAAATTTATTATTGGAACCACAAATAATCATTGGTTCATTAAATAATGAACCTTTAATAAATTAGAATTGAAAATGATTAGAACCCTCATTGATGCTTGAATTAAATAAAAAACTAGAAATTCTAATTAAAATCATCTTGTGAAGTGGATTTAAATTTAATGAAATGTTTTATAAATATACAATAATTTCATAATATTATGTACCAATTAAATAAATTACCCAAACATTTATCAAATTGTTAAATGAAACATCATCCTTCAATAAATTTAATTATGCTCTGTAAATGAACTCCACCACCATTCAAAAGATAAAACAACAAAACCGACTCCAAAAATATTACCATAACTGAGGATTTGACCTGGCTGATGCTATAAACATTATATTGAAGAACCATACCATTAAATAGTAAATTTTTTATAATAATCCATTCTTAAAATGGCATCATTTCTAGGGTTGGTAGAACTTTTATTTTAATTTTAACAAAACAATAAAATCTGAAGAAAAAACACAATGAAAATAATGGCTTCTTCTTCCATTAAACCTTTATTTAAATAAACCACAGTCTCTCAAATAAACCATATTATTTTTTTGACTCTTAAATTGATATAATAGTTCATCGACATAGGACAAAAAATTGGTAAAATAAAATCACTCTAGACATATTCACTTCTAATAAAATTGATCTTGATATAGAAAACCCTTGGGAAAATCCCTTAAATAACTCATTTCCCCTATTATAAATGACCAAACCCTTAGTATTAAATATAGAAAAATCATGGATAATCTAAAACTCCAATAGTTTTTTATTTATATTTTCCATCATTTCCATGGGATATCTGGTGACAATCCTCATCTTCACCTCAAAGGTTTACAAGTTGTGTGCTCTACTATTAAATCATGGGGTTTCAGATGAAAAAAATAACACTTCAATAACTCACTTTATTCCTGGACTAAACAACCATGTAATAGATCTATTACTTCCTTCTTGGTTCCATAAGCACATGAAATGACATGTAGCAACTCTTCTTGGAGAAATTCTTCCCTGCTCCTCAAACCACTTCTATCCAAATTGAAATAAGTGGTATCTATAAATTACCTAATGAATCATTGTATGAGTTCTTGTAAGGGTTTAAAAATATTTTGGAAACATTCTCATACCCCCAATTCCTTGACCAACTTTTGATCCAATACTTCTATGAGGTTTTATTAGATATGTAAAGTAATCTCATCAATTCCTCAAGTGGGGATTCTCTTGTGGAAAAAACACATGTTTCTACAGTTGATATCATAAGAAACATAGAAAAAACACACAACAATTCTATACTTGAGGACATGTTCAAGTAAAACAAATCCAAGATAATCAATCCATATATCCAAACAAGATGACTGAGTAGATAGGTGAGCTTACATGTATTGTAAGATAACTTGTTGTGGATACCAAATCCCCATACTCTTCTTCTCCATAATCTCAATTCCCTCGACCTTTCAAAACATATGGAATATACAGCTCACCATGTCATCCAAATAACACATGTTCACAACAATGAAATGATCCATAAAAATCATTTATAAAAATAGAGATCAATGTATCATATTTTCAATGTAACACAAACCCTCAATAATCAAGTTTGTTCATTAGAAAATCTACACAACACCAATTTTATCCCTCCTCTTGTAATTATAACATAAGCTTAAGGTAATGTAATATCATCTCTCATACCCCTCAATTACCTCCTTATAAATCCAATCCATTTACAGTAGTTTCATGGAAAGAGTAACCTCTAACAACCTTATCCTTTTGGTCATCAACCTCAAAGGACCCATCATCCTCATGACCCTCCTTGATTCTTCTATCCAAGCGAGCCTTCATAATTCCAAACCAAATCCAATCGATTTACTAAAAACCCAAATCAAGTAAATCACCACATGATGCCTCTTATTCTAAGAAGTAATGAGATGGATTTGTGGAATATATTTCCTACATAACTTGTTCTAGCATGAAAAACATTGAAAACCAGACTAATAAACATGAATCCCACCTATTTCTGAAACAATCATTCGATTCTTCTAAATCCTAGCTCAACTATTTCCCAACCCCAAGGTTAATTTAAGTGAAATTTCATAGCGATCGGGAAATTAAATTTCAAAGCCTCATGATGCATCAAAAAAACACTATTAAATTCTTATATAGAAAAAGAAGAGAAAAAATAATTAAAATGAATATGAATCAACTCCCTCACCCATTTCAATTCCTTTATTGAACCCGATTCATTTTCTTCAAGCCATATTTAAGCCTGAGAAGACCTTTAGGCTAGATTCAAAATTGCTTCAAATGTTTAGATGTGTTGAATTCATCATTACCCTGTTAGATGAAATCCAAAAACCCCTAAGTACAAAAAGTTTCTTAAGGAATTTTGAGCCCATAAGAGACAACTGATGACCACTGAAAATGGTTTAACTCAATTGTCCATACCCATGAGGTGCAAAGATCCATTGATATTTAAGGTTCCATTCCAAATAATGAGTTCCAATTTTTTTGATGAACTCATATGCTTGGTAGAATCAATAAATGACATGACTAAATCCATCTTATTCAACCTTGGCCTAGGTCCCTTAAAACCAACAAGTGTTTTCATCCAGTTAGCTAATCAATGTACTACTAGGCCCAATAGAATAAATGGGTATTTTTTATCTATTTCATAGATCTTATATTCCAAGATAATTTCTTTTCCTTTGACATGGAAGTTAATGTATATTCTTCTTGATCACCTTAGATTCTAGGATATTATATTCATCATAAAATCTATAATAAAAAATAATCTTTATGTTTTAATGTTATACATGGAATTTTGTGAGCAATATTTTGGGTAAAATATTTTTCAATCCATGTAATACCCATTATAGAATCACTATGAATTATTTTTCCATACATATAAGGATTTGTAAGAGAGTAGATAGAATAATATTCCATCATCTTCTTCATGTTATAATGATAGAGGGGTTATTGAAATTTTAACCGTTATTAACCAATCCTTAAATGGAGAAATTGATGTTTTCCATTCATTTATAGAATCCATCAATCTAAAGGATCTTGAATTCTCTTTAGATTAATATATCATATCCAATAACTATGGTTACACATTATATAGTAATGAGGAAAATGAAGCCAAACCAAATTGGAACCCCTCCTCTATTAATAAGTTTTCATCCCCATAAATTGAGGATCAAACACATATGAAAATCCTTCTGACACACCCAAATTAGGAATTTATTTTTAATGATCACTCTTATCCTATCATTTTATTTGTTTTACTTAATAAAAATGGTGAGTGAAAACTTTTTCATGTGTTATAGGAAAGGAAAAAATGACTTAGTTTATACCCTGGATGACATAATAAGCATCAACCCATCCATTTTCATGAATCAAATCCATCTAGAAGAATCATTCAAACTAGTAATACATCCTCTAAGAAGACTTAATCCATTATTACTTCGGTTAGTTAGGGAAGAGATCACCTTGATTATTAAGGATGGTATTATCTTCCCAATTTTTGATAGTGAATGGTTTCATCCAATTCAAGTGGTTCCTAAGAAGGGTTGGATAACTGTTGTCACAAATGAACTTGGGTAGGTGGTCAAAACTTGAGAGAGAGAAAAATTGTGTGTGAATCAATTATAGAAAATAGAATTTTGAACCATGAAAATATCACTACCATCTTCCTTTACATGATAAAATTTTATAAAAATTATCTATCAAGACACATTATTGACTCTGTTAGGGATACACTGATTACTTCTAAATACCAATCTCACCTCAGTACTAAGAAAAGACTACATTCACTTTCACCCTTAGAACAAGCGCATATAGGAGAATGCCTTTTGGCCATTGAAATCCTCCTAAAATATTCCAGATGTGTTTGATTAGTATATTTTTTTAATTAGTTGAGCATTTCATGGAGGTCATCATGGATGAAATTGCCATTTCTAGAAAGTGATTAATCATGATTTCATTCACTCTCTCTAGTCCTAAAAAAGTGTGTCAAACATAATGTTGTTCTTAATTTTTAAAAATGTCATTTCATGGTTACTTATATGAAGGATATATTATATATAATTTTATAAGGGGGTATTCAAGTCAATCCATCCAAAATTAATTTATCTAATCACTTCCTTAACCCACATCAGTTTGTGAAATCCAATTACTCCTTGTTCGTGTTATTTTCCATGGGTGGTTCTTACAAAAATTCCATAGGATTTTCCTCCCACTAACTTGGATACTTCATAATGATGTCACATTCTATTTTGATAATCCCTACAAGAGAGGAATTATTTAAAAACAAATCTTACAACTTGCTCGATATTATAACCCTCGGATTGGTCCTTACCCTTAAAATTGATGTGTAGTGCTTCTGATAGTTCCATTGAAGAAATTCATGGTTAAATAAGTGAAAAAAATACTCATTTCATATATTTTTTCTCAAAAACCAATGTATTAAACTTAGTCTTATTACATTGTCACTAAAAGAAACTTTTAGTGGTTGTTTTTTCCTTGGATAAATTCTAGCCCTATCTCTTAGGTTCCAAAATCATCATCTTTATATATAATTCATCCATAATTTTATTAATCATGAAATTTGATTCTAAACAAGGGATAATAATATGGGTCCTAATTATTCAATATTTTGACCTTCAGATCAAATATAGACCTAGAAAAGACAACCCACTCACTGATCACCTAAGTAGAATTTCTAATTTTTCTCATTCTGAAATAGTTGACCCTGAATTTCATAATTAACACCACTCATACCTCACTCCATTTTCATCATAGTATGAACCAGTTTTAAATTACATGGTTTCTTGTGTTTTTCATGGAAAAATAAAAATAAAAAAAATTATGTTGAAAATTAATTCAAAAAATTGTTTTTTGGATAATATAAAACATTGTATGAATAGGGTTGGCATGGTGATTAAGAAAAGTGTTGATGATGATGAGTGTTCCTCCATCTGGTAATTCTATTACTCCATTATTGGGGTGGCCAGTTTGGACCAAAAAGATCCACCCAACGGTTAATTGACTCTTTATTTTTCTAGACTTCACTATTCAAGGACTCACATGAGTTCTTTAAATCATATCCCAGTTGCCCAAATTTTGAAACAATTTCCAAAATAAATGAAATTATCCAAATCATTTCATATTATATGATAACTTTCTTAGTTGGATCATATATTAGGACCCTTCCCCAGATATAATGGATTCTCATATATTTATATAGATTTTGACAATGTTTCTAGGCAGATCGTGTCCAAACACACTAGAAAGGATGATGCACATACAGTTAGTTATTTCCTCATAACCCGCATCATCCATCGATTTGGAAATATGTTTGCTTTTGTATTTGAAATAGGAACTCATTTTTATATTCAAAAAATGGAATATAATTTGAAAAATAATGGCATTTTACAGAAAAGAGAAGCTTCATATCACCCCCAAACAAATAGAATGGTTAATCTTTATAACAAAGAAATGGAAAGAGTGCTTGAGATAATTGTTAATCCCATAAGAAAATACATGTCTGAAAGACATGGGGAAGAACTTTGGGATTATCAATCTACATATAAAACACCCATTGGGATTTATCCTTCTAGTATTTTTTGGTAATGCATATCATTTACTAGTTTAAATCCAACACAAGCCATTTTGGGAGATTAAAACATGTAATTTTAATTTTAAAAATCTGGTGAAGAGAAATTTTTTCATCTAAATGAACTGGAGAAGTTTCAACTTAATTCTTATGAGAATTTTAATCTCTACTAAGAAAATTCTAAGTCACTCCATGACAAACACGTCCAAAAAAGGTATTTCATGAAGGTGAAAAGATGATGATCTTCAATTATCAATTTTGGCTTCACCCAGGTAGGCTTAATTATCATTGGGAAGCTCCTTTTATTGTTACAAATGTTTAACCATTTGCTACAATGCAAATCCAAGACCCATATTCCAAATTTAAATTCAATCTTAATGGAAATTAGTTAAATAATCACCATAGGAGAACACACACCTTGAAAACTGCATCGACTTCTAATACATCCCAAACTACTATTGTGGACCCATAACTAGATGGAGATAGAGACCCACTATATCCAAACCATGAGGAACCTATTTCCCTTTAACTCCCCCTCCCTCCCATCCTCCTCATCCCTTTCATCCTCTTATCTATTTCTATATCCCCTTCACTCTCTCTCTCTTTCACTCTTTCTATTTTGATCCCTATTTCCTTCTCACCTCCCCTCTCATTTTTTACCACTTTATTCATCTCTTTTTCTCCTCTTTTTATTTTTTTTTGTTTGTTTGTATTAAAAAATATAAACAAAAAATGAATCAAAAAAATCACCAACAAATTTTGAAAAAAATGTAACCATTCTGGGGAGTCCAAGGACTTGTTTTAATCTCAAATAAATTTTATTTTCATCATAAAAATAGTTAAAAAATATTTTTTAAAAGAATAATAATCTTTAAATATACAATATTTTATTATAAAATGATTCTTACACTACTGTGGGGAAGAAAATCACTTTTCATTCCATGTTCATCTATGAACACCTTTTCATATTATGTGCCCCCCTAGAATTTTATTTGTGATTTTATATACCTTTGAGTTGAATTTTATACTTTTTATATATTAATATGATAAAGACATTTTCTAAACTACATGGGAATCAAAATATCCAAACAACCTTTCATAACCTTTACATTGATCCTCCTTTTGAAATACCCATAGAGCCTATGATTACCTTTTTTTATATCCACATTGAAATATCAAAGCCCTTTCCCACCTAAAATTTATATAGATATTCATTGAATGGTGTTTTGATATTTAAGTGTGGGTGGGGGATGGATTTCATTTCAGGTGTACATTCCTTGATTTTCACTATATCGTCATGTTCATGATGGAAAGAATACATTTATGTGTGGAGAATATGTTTTTATTAAGGGAGGTTCGTAAATGTATATTTTTTTTGTCATTTTTTACAAATTTCATGGAAAATTCCTCAAAAAAGGAAAAAGGAAAAAAACAAACCGATTGAAAAAAGAATGGGTTGTGTCCTCAGAATATCCAAAATAACTCTTCCTTAACCATTGATGAATTAATAAATAATAATATTATTTTCTTTATGAGATCAAAAATGGCTGGGGAGATTAGTGTGAGATTTTCTCTATGTCAAACATCTAAAAAAGAATAAAAGAAAAAAATACCACTTATAACATCTTTTCATCTGTTTTGGATTAGAAAAGAAAACAGCGTTTCTTGAATTTTATCCCAATATATAATTACAATTGATCTATAATATTTTGGGTATAAATTTAATATATATGAACACAAATGTTTTTAAGAAGTTTTTGTGTTTTTGCATCACCTTAATAGCCATAAATGGATTAACATTTAGTACATGGAAAAATTAATGAAATTTCTAGATAATAGGACATGGTTCACCAAAAAAGACATAAATTTAGATCCAAAAGTTCAATATCCTCCATATTTTAGGGGTGAAATATGAACACACAGAACTAAAAGTTTTAATAATAGTATATCTCCAAATTAATCTTTATAAATGGTCAAATCATTGATCCAATTTGAGGCGATGTTTTATAATCAAAACAATACACTACATGGGGATATAAATATACTCCCATCTTCTCTTTGTAAGTGTTTTGAACTTAATAACTTATGAGGATAAATTACCACGACCATATGCTTAAATAATTTCCAATAGGACCTTCCAAACTCCAGTTTCTACATGAGATACCATTCCTTCTTCCTTTAATTTCAATTATTTCAAGTATTTTAATTGTAATTTTGTAAGCGTGATTTTAATTTCACACAAATTTTAATGAATTTTTCATCTCTATAATCCGTTATCCTAATCCAATCTATTTTATTTTTAATATTAATTTTCATAAAATATATTATTTCATATTCAAAACCGTTCTCTTATTTCATTTTCTTACACTATCAAAATGATGCATTTACTTCCCTTTATTTGCGTGTATTTAATGAAAATTTATTATTTTTCAAATCATTTATTTTTCCCCTTTAAAAATCAACATAATACTCACTAAAAATTAATAATCATCATTTTTTTTTAATAAATCAACCATATGGGTGAGTCATAATTTATGAATGATAAGTTATTGAGAGATTTTTCTCACATTATGTTACTCAAATTAACATTGTGTATGTGAAAATGGATATATCATATATTATTGACATGTTTTGTTTGAAATGTGTTTTCCATGTATTATTGGGACTGAAAATAAACATGGGTTCATCAAAATATTTAACCATACATAATTTAAATTTAATAATGATTAGAACCCTAGTTGAGGCTTGGATTAATTCCAAAACTAGGAATTAAAATCGAAATCATGTGTTGATCTGGATGTTAATTTGATGAAATAGTTTTCAAATCACATGGATATAATAAGCATACAAATCAAATAATTAATTCATCCCAATATTAATCAAACTATTTAATCGAACTTCATCCTTCAACCAATTTAATTATTCTCCCCAAACAACCCCCACCCCCATTAAAAATATAAAAACAATTGACTCCAAAAATAGTATAATCACCAAGGATTATACCAAAGATTCTGTAACACCCCGATATTTTATGAAATATATTCTTTTAATTTCATTAATGTCTTGTGTTGTTTGATACACCAAGATTACCTTGCGCTATACGCAACACCGTATTAGCTTGCAGTATATGCAACACTATTCTTGGATCGTGTTACACACAATTTTGATAATAGTTATTCTACACAACATTGAGTATATATATATATATATTCAATTTATAAATGAAAAATGGTTGGATTATGTTATACGAAACAACGAAGGATTCTTGCACAGCAGGCAAACCTGACTTGGCTTGCATTACACGCAATCGCGACCTTCCTCGATAGCGTGTGTTGTACAAAATACCGGGTTTTACTAAACAACGATATATTATTATAATATTATTATGAACTAGCCATTATGAATAGTATTAACTAAATTTTAAATCTTATAACATTATTATTATTGTTAAATATTTTCTATAACATGGTGTAAGAACAAAATAAATTTTTCGGGTAAAATAATTATTTTTCAAAAAATGCAGTTTTGCAACCTTTTGATGGCGCACCCACTTTAAATCTTGTTTTTACATGTTTATAAGTTAAATTTGACAAAATAAAATTCTTATTTGGAATCATGAAATAAAAATTTACATTGGATAAATTTTTTTATATTATTCTGGTAACTTTTATATTTTGATGAATAGTAAAAATACGCTATATTTTAATTAAAAACAACTTTTTTCATCGAAATAATTTATAAGGTTAAATTATAATATTAAATTGTTTTAAAGTATAAATAGAATATATTTTTACCATTTAATATAATTTATTTCATTAGCATTGATTATACATTGAATTCGTAGGATAAATCAATTCAATCTTTTGCAATGTTTTAAAGAAAAACATGTTTTCTTTCGACAACGGGATTAATTTTAATTTTATTTCTGCAACTTTTGTGTATTGAATTTGGAAAAATGGATTCCATATTTGGAATCAGTGGATCCAAATTATGTTAATAAGCTACTTTTTATTTTTGGGAATTATGAATAGTAACTACGGTAAATTTTATTTACCATAGTTAAAGGTAAATCGGGTAATTAAGGGTAAATATAATATTATAAAATTACCCTAACACGTGTCAAAATCCTATTGGATGACTAAAAGTCGACCTATATCACCTAAGGGTCGGATTATATTCATTTAATGGACTTTTTCCATGAAAATAATTTAATTATTATTAAAACCAAAGAATGTGACAACATGTCACTTTCTTAAATCTTATAAGTATAATAATTATAATTTAGTGATAAACTTAATAAAACTTCTAACATGAATATTCTCCAGAAATATAATACAATTATCTACATCATAAGAATTTATTTAGAATTTTTATGGATTAAATAATTATCATTTATTATGACACAAAGATGATGTAGTAATTGTCTTATTAATGAAATATTGACATAATTGCTGTTATAAATACCCAAATAAATGTAATTTAAGACTTTTTATGAATTAAACTAATTTTATAGGTTAATATGACAAGTTAGTATTGATTTAATAAACTTTTTTAGAACTAATCATTCTGTTATGATTTTTACAAAAATAAACTACTAAATAGTGTCAAAATTGACATAAAATAGTTTTTAAAAAAATATTAAATTATTAATTGTTATTTATTCCTAAAAAAATAAGGATTAGAAAAATGACTTAGATAAGGTTATATATATTAATAATAAAAAACTTGGGGTTCGTTTGGCTTCTTATAGTAAGTTTATTAACCTTATAGTATAAGAACACAAGAAGACACGGTAAAAGTAAAATTATTTATCTTAATGTTAAATCTAAATTATAAGGTTAAAATAGGAACCTAAACTTGTCTAAATTCTATTGTATGAGTTTATTTCTACCCATACCCACCTTAGCTTTGATATAAATCAATTTGGATCAATTTAAAATCGAATTTGACTTTATAATAAAATAATAGTTCTAGTTATTCCAAAGGTGCCCCTCTCCTCCCTTATAAAAGGGCACCTCCTCCCCCTCTTCCTCACTCCACTTTGAGACTTCATGCTCCGCCAACCCTGACAATTTCTCCTCTACACTTCCCTAGAAATATCCTAGAGGTTCTGGTCTTCTTCAATGACCTATTTTAGTCCCCTAAAAGGAAGTCTCAAAGAAGCACTTCAAAGAATAGGTAATGTCCCTTACCGATTCTATCATCTTTATTTCTTCATCCACTTCTTCTTCTTTAGTTGTTTCATTATGAAGTAATAACATCAGTATCACTAATATACTGATATGTTATTATAAGTATGAAACAAACCTATTTCACCATCTATCCATCCTACGTAAAAAGAAATCACCGCGTGTGCGTACGTACGGAATACCGTCACCACGCCGTGGTGTAATCTATTTTCCACCACCACCTTACTTGGATGGGTATAATGGTGTCAATAATGACTATATATGACTATTATAAAGTGACATTAATTCTGAAATAGTATACATACACTCCAATACAATTCCACGATCATAGGAACGATATCATCACTCGTGTGTACGTACGGAATATCGTCTCCACGATGTGATGCAACTCGTTCTACATGATATTCATTGAATAATGATTATATAAATGAATTGAATGAATGAATATGATATATATTACACTAATACCATTCTGGAAATGAGGTATCCATAACCTAAAGAGAAGAATAACAATTTATTCGACAAAACACGCATAAGAACAAAAAGTAATAAACACCCGAATAACAAGTAGTAATGAAATATTACTAATAAGAAGCTAAGAATATGACCATATATGATATCATAAAAATAATTATGATTCTGGAATAAGTCAATAACAATATTCAAATCATTATACAGGAGGTTCGGACAATTACGAAGCAAATCAGACTTAATGTACGGGAAAATATCACAATCTCATTTTATCCGAGATTGTTTATACTTTGGTATTTACTGGGGTGTATTTTATCATCCACATCCATGTTTCCTCGATATGTAATATTGATTCCATCCACCTAAAATTATTTAAACCAAATTATACCCTTCGGTGAGTTTTTAGTAAAAGATATAAAAGGAATCTTTTGTCGTTTTTTCGTACGAGGTACTTTTTGACTTTTCCGACAAAAGTACGAAAAGAAGGTTTTTTTAACTTATACGGCATGAATGGATTTTTAAAAATTTATTTCCAAGAATATTACTTTACAAGTTTTAAAGTTTATTTTTAATCAACTTCTTTTATTTTAAAATTTTATGAAATGTTAAGAAAGAAAAATGTTTTTGAAGTAGAAAGGATATTTTCCTCAAGAATAGAGTTCAAGTGTTTTATCAAAATTATTTTCAATCTAAGATAATAAAGGGTTCTGTTTCTATCCCTATTTTTACATTGATTTGACTATGTTGTGATGGAATTATTTTTATGAATTCCTTTATCTTATATGAATTGTTTTATGATGTCACGATGTTTAAGATTCCCATTTTTATTACATGGGTTATGCTATGATGTATTGTTTATGATTTTGTGGCACACATAAGAATGGTATCATTATGAGATGGGTGAGACCTATATCTCCCTCCAATGCATTGGGTAAAGATTTTATATCTCATGATATAGACATGGCTGGAACGGCAGGTTAAACCGGTTCAGTGAAACAGGACTGAAACGAGGAGTGAACTCGGTTCAGAAATGGACTTTGTCCACTATGATAGTCTTGGAAATGAGTCTTGACTAATAAGAAATGATTCTCTATGATTATGTGTGTATTCCACAAAGTTTCATGTTTTAAGTTATGATTATTGGGATTTCATTTCCCTACTATGATTTATCCCATGTTATGAAATTATGCTCTCTTTTTCAGGTTAAGATTTCCAAAATGTTATGTTTTTATGAATATGATGTGATTGATATTTCTTTTTTTTACCCTTACTGAGCATTTCAGCTCACCCTTTTATGTTTTCTTTTCCCCAGGATATAAAGAAAGGTTTTAGGTAAAAAAAGGGAAGATCTTTATGGGAGATGTTGAAGATCTTTCACCACGATTAGAAGATTATATTCCGAGTTTCCAAAGACACTAAAATATTACGATCCTTGTGTGTGTGTTTTTGTTATGTACTAAGTATTCCGCAAATGTAATGTAATTTCCATGTACGTTAAGCTTCGGGTCTCTACAGTTGGTATCAGAGGAATGGTTTTGTCATCCTTTGGAAACTAGGATGCGAGAACTTTAGTGAGAGCCCTAGAGATATTTCTAAGGTATGTCTATGGATGTATCTAAGGTTAAGTATACGTGTAGGTTATAGTCCTAGAATTGTGCTAATGATCTTATCATTTAACCTAAGATGTTAGATATTGAGGTAACTCCCCCTATTATTATGTTGTTTTCCCTAGCATTATTTTTGCCTCTCACACTATTCTTTTTGGGTTTAAATGATGGCTGGAACCCGAAGGAACCGTGTTGATCAATGCAATGGACAATGCAATGATTGCCCTCCTGAACAAACAAATGTTATGGGAGATGGAGTGCAAAATCTTATTGTTATACTTACACAAGCTATGAATCATTCTGGACTTCCAAATGAGTAGAGAAGGGAATAATATTCTATTGAGTCCTTCATGAGGCAACGTCCACCTTCTTTCAGTGGGTTTTCTGATCCACTTGTTGCTGAACAATGGATCAGTACCACTGAAAAGATATTTTCAGTTCTTCAATGTTCTGAACAAGATAAAGTAATCTTAGCAGTATATCGTTTGGAAGGTGAAGCTGATCAACGGTGGAATCTTATCAAGAATATGAGGTAAAGAGATGAAATTGAGTCCATGTAATGGGACGAGTTCAAGAACATATTTTTCAATAAGTACTTCCCTCGTATTCTTTGAAAAAAGATGGAGAAGGAGTTTCTTCAACTAAAGCAAAAGGATGATGAATCTGTTGGTGTATACGAAGCGAATTTTACAAGGCTTCCAAGGTATGCATCTGGCTTTATCATCCAACCTGAAAGTAAAGTTGATCGATTCTTCAGTGGCTTAAAACCAAATCTTCGAAGGGTATTTGCTATAAGAGACTTTTTTAGCTATGAAGAAATTGTGCGATTTGCTATCAAGGTAGAAATGGAAGTTGGTGTTACTTATCCATCTCATAGATTTGACAAGAAACGAAATACGGAGTTCAAGGAGAAATCTCAGAATAATGGTGAAAAGGTGATGAATGTTTCCTTATGCTCAAAATGTGGAAAGAAGCATGGTGGAGATTGTCTTAAAGGGACAAGTAAATGTTTCAAATGTGGAAAGGAAGGTCATCGGGCATTTGAATGCCGAAATGATGGGAAGAAGATGCCTAATGATTCAAACAAAGGAAGGGATACACAGAATGAACCTACTACACTTCAATGCTTCAAGTGCAAGGAAATGGGGCATTATGCTAATAAATTCCCTAATCCAAGGGTTAGTGATGATCGACATGAGCAACCACTTAAGGAAAAGGACAAAGGGAAGTCACATGCGATCACCATTGGAGATGTTGAATATGACAACGATGTGGTGGAATGATTAAGTGTTTATGTAATGGGATTCCAAAATAATGTTGTATATAGTATCGTGGAATATTGGAATATTTATGTATTGGTCTATTGTGGTTTTCAATAATTTTATGGTACTGGTAACCATGGAAAGTGATTGAGATATTTTTGTAAAAAGATGATATGTACATAATGAAGGGATAAGGAAAAAAATGAAATGTTTGACAGTATTCATGAGCTCGTGATTGATATGAGGACTAAGTGATATCATGGTTTGAGTATATAGAATATTGAGGATTTTGGTATGTGGAAAGTGTTACCTTTTAACTACATTCATATTTTCACTAAGTTTCAATGGGTATTCATTATTCAAGAGAATACATGATTAAGGTATTCAACAAGATATATCTTATGATATATGGGGGATAAGTGATGGCATTCATGTGGCTGTTATGTGACATTTCAATAATCATTTTTCTTATACTATGATCTTGGACAGAAGTATTTTAGATAAGCCTAAAGATTAGAATAGATTATGTTGGACATAAGTTAGTATTATTTAAGGATAAAACTTTTTTTGATATTATGGATGGGATGTTATAGTAATGTAGTTTTAGAAAAAGGACAACCTGCAAGACGGGTGACAGCCCATCGCCTCAGACAAGGCTGTGGTAATCAAACCCACAACCGAAGTGCAAATGGCCTTTATCACCTACCACTAGCCTACAGGAAGTCCCTGTTTAGTAGAAACTAGTTTTATTATATTAAGCAGTATGATATATGAAGTATAAGGCCATTTTAGGAACCATATATGATTAATCTCACTGTAGATGGACTTATGTATTTTTTTTATAACATTTCTAACCTTTTGTTTGAGACATATATAATGACCCCTCATTCTATCACATAATCTTCTAACACATCAGTAATGAAAAATTCAACTTCATTTCTTTAAGATATGAAGTGGAAATTGTCCAAAGAATGACTAACGATGAGACTATACCAAAATCACGAAAGTATTTCTTCTAATTCCAATTTCATAAACTTTAGGGAAATGATCTTGAAAACCAAAAATGTTGTCCTATTTCCCTTATATCTGATGAATCAGATGGTACCTTAGATCATCACAAATCAATAGCTTTGTGATTGTTGGCTTTTTCATAGCCATGTTCTCTACCACTCTACATCAGAACTTGACGGTTAGATTTTTCTTCCATATCCATATTTTCACTATGTTCTCCTACGTGGAAACCCAATAATGAGTTAATTTGGGTAACCGTTACATTTCATACATTAGTTTTTTATGCCATGTTTTGGTATTACTTTTTACGATGTGGGTTTCTATTAAACAAACTTTCGAGTAGTAAACCATTTATAACCCTGACGAATTTCGAGGGCGAAATTCATTTTAAGGGGGGTAGAATGTAACACCCCGAGATTTTATGAAAAATATTCTTTTAATTTCATTAATTTCTTGTGTTGTATGCTACACCAAGATTACCTTGCATTATACGCAACACCGTATTAGCTTGCAGTATACGCAACACTATTCTTGGATCGTGTTACACACAATTTTGATAATAGTTATTCTACGCAACATTTAGTATATATATATATATATATATATATTCAATGTATAAATGAAAAATGGTTGGATTATGTTATAAGAAACAATGAAGGATTCTTGCACAGCACGCAACCCTGACTTGGCTTGCATTACACGCAATCGCGACCTTCCTCGATAGCGTGTGTTGTAAGCAATACCGGGTTTTACTAAACAACGATATATTATTATAATATTATTATGAACTAGCTGTTATGAATAGTATTAACTAAATTTTGAATCTTATGACATTATTATTCATCTTACACATTTTCTAGAACATGGTATAAGAACAAAATAAATTTTTCGGGTAAAATAAGTATATTTAAAAAAATGCAGTTTTGCCACCTTTTGATGGCACACCCACATTAAATCTAGTTTTTAACATGTTTATAAGTTAAATTTGAAAAAATAAAATTCTTCTTTGAAATCATGAAATAAAAATTTACTTTGGATAAATTTTTCATATTATTCTGGAACTTTTATATTTTGATGGATAGTAAAAACACGTTATATTTTAATTAAAAACAACTTTTTTAATTGCAATAATTTATATGGTTAAATTATAATATTAAATGGTTTTAAATTATAAATAGAATATATTATTACCATTTAATATAATGTATGTCATTATCATTGATTCTACCTTGAATTCGTAGGATAAATCAATTCAATCTTTTGCAATGTTTTAAAGAAAAACTCGTTTTCTTTCGACAACGGGATTAATTTTAATTTAATTTCTGCAACTTTTGTGAATTGAATTTGGATAAATGGATTCCATATTTGGAATCAGTGTATCCAAATTATGTTAATAAGCTACTTTTTATTTTTTGGAATTATGAATAGTAACTACGGTAAATTTTATTTACTATAGTTAAATGTAAATCGGGTAATTAAGGGTAAATATAATATTATAAAATTACCCTAACACATGTCAAAATCCTATTGGATGACTAAAAGTCGACCCATATCACCTAAGGGTCGGATTAGATTCATTTAATAGACTTTTATCCATTAGAATAATTTAATTATTATTAAAACCAAAAAATGTGACAACATGTCACTTTCTTAAATCCTATAAGTATAATAATTTTAATTTAGTGATAAACTTCATGAAACTTCGAACATGAATATTCTCCAGAAATATAATACAAATATCTACATCATAGGAATTTATTTATAATTTTTAGGGATTAAATAATTAACATTTATTATGAAACAAAGATGATGCAGTAATTCTCTTATTAATGAAATATTGACATAATTGATGTTATAAATACCCAAATAAATGTCATCTAAGACTTTTTATGAATTAAAATAATTTTATAGGTACATATGACATGTTAGTATTGATTTAAGTATCATTTTTCGAACTAATCATTCTGTTATGATTTTCATAAAAATCAATTACTAAATAGTGTCAAAATTGACATAAAATAGTTTTTAAAACAAATATCATATTATTAATTGTTATTTTATTCCTAAAAATATATGGTTCGGCCAAATGAATTAGATAAGGTTATATATATTAATAATATACAACTTGGGGTTCGTTTGGCTTCTTATAGTATGTTTATTAACTTTATAGTATAAGAACACAAGAAGACATGGAAGAGGAAAAATTATTTAACTTAATGTTAAATCTAAATGATAAGGTTAAAATAGGAAACTAAATTTGTCTAAATTCTATTTGAAGAGAGGATTTCGACCCATACCCACTTTAGCTTCTATATAAATCAATTTGGATCTATTTAAAACCGAATTTCACTTTATAATAAAATAATAGTTTTAGTTATTCCAAAGGTGCCCCTCTCCTCCCTTATAAAATGTCACCTCCTCCCCCACTTCCACACACCACTTTGAGCCTTCAAGCTCGGCCAACCCCTGAAATTTTCTCCTCTAAAATTCCCTAGAAACATCCTAGAGGTTATGGTCTTCTTCAAATACATATTTTAGTGCCCTAAAAGGAGGTCTCAAAGAAGAACTTCAAAGAAGAGGTAATGTCTGTTACCGATTCTTTCATCTTTATTTTTTCTTCCACTTCTTCTTCTTTAGTTGTTTCATTATGAAGTAATAACATCAATATCACTCATATAAAGATATGTTATTATAAGTATGAAACAACCCTATTTCACCATCTATCCATCCTACGGAGAAAGAAATCACCGCGCGTGCGTATGTACGGAATACCGTCTACACGCCGTGGTGTAATATATTTTCCACCACCACCTTACTTGGATGGGTATAATGGTGTAAATAATGACTATATATGACTATTATAAAGTGTTATCTATTATGTAATTGTATACATACACTCCAATACAATTCCACGATCATAGGAACGATATCATCACTCGTGTGTACGTACGGAATACCGTCTCCACAATGTGATGCGACTCGTTCTACATGATCTTCATTGCATAATGATTATATAAATGAATTTAATGAATGAATATGATATATATTACACTAATACCATTATGGAAATGAGGTATCTATAACCTAAAGATAAGAATAATAATTTATTCGACAAAACACGCATAAGAACAAAAAGTAATAAACACCCGAATAACAAGTAGTAATGAAATACTACTAATAAGAAGCTAAGAATATGACCATATATGATATCATAACAATAATTATGATTCTGGAATAAGTAAATAACAATATTTAAATCATTATACAGGAGTTTCGGACAATTAGGAATCAAATCGGACCTAAGGTAAAAAAAAATATCACAATATCATTTTATCCGAGATTGTTTATACTTTGGTATTTACTGGGGTGTATTTTATTATCCACATCCATGTTTCCTCGATATGTAATATTGTTTCCATCCACCTAAAATTATGTAAATCCAATTTTACCCTTCGGTGAGTTTTTAGTAAAATAAATAAAAGGAATCTTTTGTCTTTTTTCGTATGAGGTACTTTTTGACTTTTCCGACAAAAGTACGAAAAGAATGTTTTTTTAACTTATACGGCATGAATGGATTTTTAAAAAATTATTTCCAAGAAGCTTACTTTACAAGTCTTCAAGTTTATTTTTAATAAACTTCTTTTAGTTTAAAACTGTATGACATGTTAAGAAAGGAAAAAAAATTTGAAGTAGAAAGGATATTTTCCTCAAGAATAGAGTTCAAGTGTTTTATCAAAATTATTTTCCATCTAAGATAATAAAGGGTTCTGTTTCTATCCCTATTTTTACATTGATTTGACTATGTTGTGATGGAATTATTTTTATTAATTCCTTTATCTTATATGAATTGTTTTATGATGTCACGATGTTTAAGATTCCCATTTTTATTACATGGGTTATGCTATGATGTATGGTTTATGATTTTGTTGCACACATAAGAATGGTATCATTAGGAGATGGGTGGGACCTATATCTCCATCCAATGCATTGGGTAAAGATTTTATATCTCATGTGATAGACATGGCTGGAACGGCAGGTTAAATCGGTTCAGTGAAACAGGACTGAAACGAGGAGTGAACTCGGTTCAGAAATAGACTTTGTCCACTAAGATAGTCTTGGCAATAAGTCTTGACTAACAAGAAATGATTCTCTGTGATTATGTGTGTATGCCACAAAGTTTCATCTTTTATGTTATGATTATTGGGATTTCATTTCACTACTATGATTTATCCCATGTTATGAAATTATGCTCTCTTTTGCAGGTTAAGATTTCCAAAATGTTATGTTCTTATGAATATGATGTGATTGATATTTCTTTTGTTTACCCTTACTGAGCATTTGAGCTCACCCTTTTATGTTTTCTTTTCCCCAGGATATAAATAAAGGTTTTAGGTAAAAAAAGGAAGATATTTATGGGAGATTTTGAAGATCTTTCACCATGATTATAAGATTATATTCCGAGTTTCCAAAGACATTAAACTATTACGATCCTTGTGTGTGTGTTTTTGTTATGTACTAAGTATTCTGAAAAAGTAATGTAATGTCCATGTACGTTAATTTTCGGGTCTCTACAGATTCAATATACACATTATATCAAAGCACATGATATTGGTACAATCTATATGTGAAAATTATACCCACTTCAAATCCACACTACAAAAAGGATGTGTTAGGTAGTACTCATTATGACACATTAATGTTCTCAATTGATAGACATTATTATCATAGATATGGTTCTCTTTGATATAATCCTTGATATGGAATGAAATTCAAAATAGGATATAAAATTTTATTTCAAGGGGAAGTAAATTATTATTCATTATATTGATACTGAATTCTATATTTTTTGAGAAGAGACTTCGTTATATGAGTCATGCCTAGATCCACCCCTGGTATCTACTCTGAATGACATTCTTGGGGAATAATAGAAAACAAAATCTATGAATAGAGAATGTAATATTTAAAAGGATTGTGTACCAATTTTATTAGAATAAATCTATGCACATCCCAAGTAAATACCTCAACATACACTAGAGTTTTAAAGTTGATTTTTAGATTGATTTAATCCCTAATGAAAGACCAATACCAAAGAGTCCATATAGAATTGCCACTGTGGAGATAGTGAATTTTAAGAAATAACTAGTCGATTGGTGTGATAAGGGATTTATTTTTCATATAAATACACCATCAAGACCCCATGTTCTTTTCATTAAGAATAATGATATATCCATGAGGTTGTGCATTGATTATAGATAAATAAAGGCTTTTATAATACATAACAATTATCATTTTCCTCAAATTGATGACTTATTTGATCAACTTCACATAGCTCAGTATTTTTAAAATATTGACCATCATTCTAGGTATCATCAATTGCAAGTAATAAAGGAATTTATTCTAAATATAGAATTCCGAATGAGGTATATACTTTATGAGTTTATAGTAATTCTATTTCAATTGACTAATTCACAAACATTTTTTATGGATATAATGAATATACAATTAAATTAATGTGTTGACGATTTTCTTGGGGTATTCATTGATGAGATCTTGTTGTATTCTAAAAAAATCAAATGACCGTGAAAATTACTTTTGTATCATTCTAGAGTATCTAAGAAAAAAAGAGTTATGTGGGAAATTTAGTAAGAATGACTCCTGGATTAAATAATTTTATTTCCATTTAAATATTGTGTCTATAGATGGAATCTTAATAGATCTCGTAAATATGAAGGTATTCAGAGAATGCACTAAACTAAAGAACAAAACTGAGGTATATAATTTCATTGGTTTTGTAGGTTACTATTTGCAATTCATTCAGAATTTATCTTAATTAGAACCAATAATACATGTAATGGTACTAAGTTCATTTGGAAAAAATAATGTAAATAATGTTTTGAAGAATTGAATAGGAGATTCTTGAATTCTCAAATTTTGACCAAACTATCTGGAAATGATGGGTTTTTGATATATAGTGATGCATTGATGAATACACAAGGTTGTGTCCTTATTAAAAAAGATATATCTATTATATATCATTCAAGTCAGTTAATGTATCATGAATTGAACTATATAAAACATGATCTTGAGTTAAGAGTTGTAATATTTTATTTGATGATATAGAGATCTTATCTCTAGGGTGAAAGATTTATGATATACACCAACTATGATTTCTTAAAATAAATAATTTCACAAAAAGAGCTCAATATGTGGAAATGAAGATGGATCAATTTACTAAAGGATTATGATTTCTCAATACACTATAACCCAAGGAAGGAAATTAATATAGTTGATGCATTGATTAGGAAGGATCATGGATTTATGATCCAAATGAGGATTGAGAGGGATCCAGTGTTCATGGATATTATAAAGATGGGTGTGGGAATTATTAATTAATGGAATACATCATTCCTTTTTCAAATGGTTTTGAAACCATATTTATTTGAAAAGAAAAAAGTTCTCATTATGATGGTGAGAATTTTAAAAAGAAACTTTATGTCTTGAGTACTAGGATGTTGGAAGAGTTCACATGTTAAGATTGAGTTATGAAATTTTGAAATAGACTATGTGTTCCTTCTACACCTAAGTTGAAAAGGGAATCATGGGATTATACTCATAGCTATAATGTATCTATACACCCTATTTGCATCAATATGTATTGGGTTTTTAGTGAAAAATTTTGGCGGGGTAACATGAAGTGGTAAATTGTTGATTATGTATCAATATGGTGGGTTTTTCTATAGGTGAGGGAGAATAGACAACATCTTAGAATATTTAGGGATAATATTCCTATTATTATGTCTATATGGGATTAAATTTCTATGGAAATTTTCATAGGACTAATAAATACTCCTAGAATAAATTATGCAGTATGGTTTGTTATTTATTTCCAAACCCAATCTACACATTTTCGAAGTATAAGATAAGATTTACCTATTAAGTGCCTCATAGGGATTTATATAAATAATTTTATAAGACTTCAGGGAGATCATATTTTAATGGTGTAGGATTATTTACCCATTTTACATCAAAATTATAGAATATTATTCATAAGACTCTTGTATTTAAGCTTCATTTGAGAACCATCTACCTTCCTCTAGAAAATTAATAACACCAAATGACTATTAGAACATTGGAATACATGTTGAGGTCACTCTAACATAAAATTAAAGGAATTTGGGATCATAATTTACCTTTTTTAGGGTTTTCTTATAAAAAATATTTCTATTTAAGTATTAAAATGGAACTATATGAATCATTATATGGGAAGAGATGTCCTATCAAAACACGATGGGATGAATTTTATTAAAATAAACTTATAGGCCCAAAAAATTTTGAGGAGAAAATGAAAAAGTTAAGTACTATTATGCTTATATTAAAGTACCACGAACCATGGAAAAGAGTTATTCTGATAATCAAATAAAATATTTGGAATTTCAAGTGGGATATCACATTTTATTGAAGGTTTCAAAATAAAAGGGTGTCATAAGGTTTGGTAAGGTTGTAAAACTGGTCCCCAGGTACATCAAATCCTTTTAAATTCTTTAATTGGGTTTACATGCGGCTTAAAAAATATAAATTACATCAAGACTTTCTAAATTAAATAATTTTTTCCATATTTTTTGTTATGTAATTACACGACAGGCTCGGTTCATGTTCTAACCTCTGAATAAATATAATTTAAACCATATTTATCTCACTATAAAGAGCCCATCTAGGCTCTTGATAATATAGAGAATATTTTGAGGAATTGGATGACTATATTGGTAAAGTTACATTTAATAAATCATAAAATTGGGGACTAAACATGGAAACTATTGGATTTTTTTAGTAGAACCACAATAATTTGTTTAGAAAGTAATATCCATGAATATTTAAGGGAAAAAATATATAGGGTAAGAGTGTAACACCGGAGCCTCAATAATAATAGGTGAAAATTATATTTTAATAAAACTATAATAAAATAAACATTTTATTATTTCCTAGAAAAAAACAAAATTTGATAGGATGAATATTTATTTTTAACTTAATTTGTCAAAATAAGCAAAGAATTAATTTTTTAAGTTTTCCTTAGAAATAAACTTGTATGAAAAATAAAAAATGACGAATTTAACTACTACCCCAATTAAGTATAATAATTTGTAATAATAGGTATAAATAATAATTTATTAAATATAAATTTTATATAAATAATTATAAGATCAATTATATGTTAAAAGGGTAATTTTAATAAATCTATTTATGTGTAGAAACCATTTTTTGTTTAAAATGGAATAATGTCTATTCATTTTAATTTACTAAAATAATATTTAATGATTAATTTTTGAAATGAAATTAAAATAGTATATACCATGGTATAATAATTAAAATACATCTATTAATTATTAGTATTCATGTAGTTATTGTAAGTTCATTTAATACTTAAAAAATTTCATTTCCTGAAAAACTATTTTTCAAGATGATTTACGGGTTTGTTTTTAAACTAAATTATAAGACTAATGTTAAATGAATTTAATAAAATGTATTTTATTGTTTTATTAATCATAATTAATAATATATAATAAGTTTAAATAAATATCTAGTCATTATGATTAGTAAAAAGAGTAAAAATTAATTAATTTGGTTAAAGTTAAAATGAGGTTTTACGGGTTACATGTGCTTGTGTAAAAATATATTTTCCAAAATCAGAGGATTTTAATTTTATTACTTTTATTTAATATTTAAAAAATTATTTTTAAATTATCTAAAAAGTATCATTTTATATTTTGTCTTATAGGATTAATTTCTTATGTTAAAAAACTAGTTACTGTGGTGAAAACTAAAATGGTAAAAAGTAAATAATCATAGAATATAAGAGAATAACATGTTTAAAACAAGTTTATTTTTATGTTTTGTATGATTTTATCGACCTTAAATTCCATATACACTTTCAGTTAACAATTTATTATGCACATTGGATTATAGTGACTTGCCATTATTGAATAATATTGGTTATTTACAAAAATGACTGTCCTCTTAAATTATAAAAGGTAATTCCCTCCCCTCACTTAATCACACATCCCAAGCCATTTTGTAATGGAAAAAACAAAAAAAATCTCTCCAAAACATCCTTTTACAAATTTTAGATCTATTTTTATTCCAAATAGACCAACCCTAGGATCCTTAATAAGATATCCAATGAAGGCTTCTCTAAGATAATGTAATTGTCTTATCAAATCTCTTTCTTTTCATTATTCATTTAAAACCTTAAATTATGTATTAACACTTATAATATAATGAAAATATTTTATAAAATATACTTAGATGTTACTATGTTTATGGAATATTATTTATCCAATTTTTCCTCCATAAAATGGGAAATAATGTGATCTCTCATTTGTTTGAAAGACTACCGCCTTGCGAACTGATGTAATTTCTTTTCCATCACTAACTCACATGTATAGTCATAATGATGGAAATAATAAATATATATGATACAAGTTATCTGATCATAATTCTTAAAAATTAATTTATCATTCAATTTGTTACCCTTTCACCCATTAAGAAAATGATATCGTCGCTTAGGCGTACCTACAACCAACCATCTTCACAAAGCAATGTGGTTAATTTTCTATGTCTAATTTTTATTAATGGTAATAAAAAGGTATTTAATGATTAAATATTATATTTATTAGAGTAATATAATTATATATAATATGTAACTATATCATATAAACAATATCAATAACTCTCATGACAAATCATACATGAGAAAACAAGATAATTATCGCCCACAAAAATAGTAACAATATAATATTTTTAATGAAAATGTGGGAATATAATATGAGAGTATCATATATGATTTTATAAATATTCATAGGGTTCTTATGAAAACTAATAAAAATTTTAAAAATATATTAAAAAAGTAAAATTTTGTTAAACTAAAGAGAAGCTTTAGGTAAGGGATTTTTCCTGAATTTTCATTTAATTGAGACATATTCATTAATATGAAACCATTCAGAATTATGTTGGGGTATATAATACCCATTTCATGTATTTAACATGAATATATTTTTATTCATGATGATTAATGTTTCAATTCATGTTTATTATTTCAAGGGTTTACAATTTAAAACTCTCCAAAGAGGTAAGAATTAATTTAACAATCTCACTTTATTTTGGGGATTGGTTTAATTTTAATTGAAGTAATATTATCATTTATCTATCATAAGATCCAATAATTTTCTTATACTATGGATATTTACATATTTTTAATAATTAAATTATTATTTTCATTTATTTTATATTTAATAAAAATAATAATTGTTTAAAATAAAAACCTGTTTTATTTATCTTTAAATCGGTTATATTTTTATCCAGGTCCATGTATTTCAAAAAATCTAAAAATGTTATTTTAATTATTCAAATGATTTATTAAGAACATTTTTAGTTTTCAATTACTTTTAAAAATTATTTCAATGTAATATTTGAATTTTTTTTGAAAGGAATATATCTGGAAAAAAAAGTTAAAAGGATTTTGTATTAACGTATACAATGATTACATTCCTTCCAACCATAATAACCATTTTACAAAATATATCTTCTTTTAAACATTATAAATGGTTCCAAAAATAAAACAATTTTATGAAATATTATATTAATATTTCACTTCTATTTCATTTGTTCTTCCTAAGGATTTGATTTTATTTGGATAACATATATTACCGATGAAATGATGGTCACCTCCCATTTCATGATTAATTATGTGATTATTAAATTTGTCTTAAGAGAATAACTTTCTAGTGATCATTTTTCACTAAAAAAATTATATTAAATATATATATTCATTTTATTGGGATATATTTATTTCCATAATTTTATACCATTTTTAAATATTGTGTTTAATTTTAAATTTATATGATTATCATGGAAATATTAATAAACTTGTATTCTTTATTCAATATAGATATTCATTGATGAGGCATATGGTTTAGTAATTAAATACATCCTTCGATATATATAAGTAATTATTTGGACATGTAGTTGTGCTTGTGGTCTAGAATTATATAGGCCCTCGATGCATCTGTAGGATATATTATCTAAATTAGTTAGCCAAACTAAATAGTTTTTTCCCATAGTTTTAAAATATCTTTGTTTAGGGTATTGATGGTATAAATATAATGATGTGTGAGATCATGAATTATAATATTAATCATTTCAATCACTAATAACTAAATACTTATTTTCCATGATATTATTTCATTGAATTATCCATGAATGCATTTTGTGCTAAAGATATTAGTTAAATGGAATGTGTGTTTAGTTATTTACCCTACCATTTTGATTATGCCTCATCTAATAATGATTATTAAGTTATTGATTAAATGTAATTTTTGTTCTACTATTTACCTTTCCATATTTATTATTCCATATTAATTCAAAGAAGCATCCATTGAACATGACCCTTACTGGGCATTTGAGCTCACCATTATTTTGTTTCATTTCCTAAGGATATAAATATTAATCCATTGAATGAGATTCATGGATGATGATAATTTTATTTCATTACATTTTAAATTGTTTTAGCAATATAAAATGTGTATCATATATACATCTAGATCCCTAAAATTACTAAACTGATCAGTCCTTCAGGATTTGACCCCTTTTATCTTGGTCAATATTATAAAGTAGACACAAACTCTATGTTACTACATTTGGGGTTGTAACATAATTATTTAACAAATATTAAGTAATAAAAATCCTTATAAAGAAACACTTTAAACCATCAAAAAATATTTTTATCATTGAGAAGTCATTATGATGGAAAATTCCATTCATATCACATATATTAAAATAAATACACCTTTCACATTTTTGTAAAATGGTAAAAAGCACCTCATTTTAAAAATGATAAGAAGATACATTTTTTAAACAAATATAAAAAGTAAATAATTGGTAAAATGTATTTAATAAATAATTTTATAGTATTAAAATACATTCTTCAAAAATTAAGGAAAATATGGACATAAAAAAGAAAAAATTTTGACATAAAAGAAATACCATGTTGGTTTTCCTTAAAAAAATTATTTCGGTATCTTCACTACATATAGAGGGGAAAAATAAAGGAAAAAAATTAATTAATATAATTAACCATAGGTGAAGAAAATATAAAGTCTTTAATAGAGAATGATCAAATAATTCCTATAGTGGATACTTAAACAAAAACAATCCTAAAAAATGATGAGATTGTGAAATAAACCCATACCATTATAGTTACATTCGAATCATAACCCCCTTGAAATAAATAACATAAAAATTAATATTAAATATCATTAATATAAATATATTAACGATATAACTTGTAAATGTGGAACAAAGTACACATTATAAAATAAAATAGGTTAAAAACATAACATATGTCCTGAAGAAGACAATTTGAGATGAAGAACCCTTAACTCATGTATAACTTCCTTGGTATGCATTTAAAACTAATATATTATAAATATAGATTTATTAAAAAGAAATTAAATAATGATATTCAATTATATCATACTGTATATGATTTATTTATAACCTTTTACCACCCAATTATTAACAATTCTTTATTAAGATCAATGTTTTGGGTGATAACTGTTTCATTTTTCACATATATTTTGGTTTAGTAGTTTTGTTACATGTAATTTATAATGTTTTAATTATATAAATAATTTCAATCATGATATAAATAACATATATATTCACTACATATATACATATCCACAAAAGTTTGAAAAATAATAATTACTTATATTGTTAATAGAGACAGTCGGACATACGTACACATGAACACTGCTTTCACATTTTGATAGATGGAATGAAATAAATTTAAATAGTAATCCAAATTTATAGGATTATTTTTATATCATATATATCTTATATATTCATTAAATTTATCATTTTTACCATCCATGTAAACAATAAATGAAAATAGATCACTTCACTTTGTGGAGGTGGTAGTCCACACATATACATGAGTAATGGTACCATTTTCCGAAATATTGGTAGGTAAGAAGGTAGATATGATATTCAGATTAAATAAGAATAAATATTTTATAAATATCATATATAAACATTAAACTCATTATAATACCCATCCATAAAATATGGTGATGAAAATGAATTTTATCGCCACATGGAGATGTTAATCCATATTTACGAACAAGGTATACTTCCATTTTCCATTTGTTGGGAAAAAGGGTGCATAAATTTGGTTTCATAATAAAAATAACATTATAGTATATATGTTATTCTGAATATATTACTTTAGTTCAAATACAATAGATTTGTATGAGTTAAAAGATGAAGTAAAAAAATTAAGTGATCGGTTAATGCATTTACCTCTTTTGTGAAAGAACTCCTTTACATATCCTCTTAAGGACCCTAGGGTTGGTATTTTGGGGATAACATAACCTATATAATTTGTATAATATATTTATAAGACAAAGTTTTTTCTATTGGTCGATCTAGGTTTCTTATTTTGGTGTAATGAATTAAAAAAGGTGATTCCTTTTATAAGGGAGTATAGGGGAACCCTTGGAATTTCTTGAAATATTAAAATATAATAAATTAATTGTCAAGAAAAATGATTGAAAATTGAAATAGATTATAATATTAAGTTTTATATGGTTAAAATATAATCAAATAATAATTTTTTTATAGTTTTAGTTTATGCATGACACCATATATTTTGGTTTAACCCCTTACATAACTTATTTTAACCTTGATTATGGTAATAAAGTTTTCTCTCTTAATGTCATATAATTTTACATGTATGGTACAAATTGGACCATAAATATAAAATTGATACAATTATCAACTATATATTATCCCTTTTGTCCTATTTAAACATTTTACGATTTTTGAATAATTTAATAAAATATTATTTTCATAAAATATCATTAATTTCATTTAATACAATTTTCATTGAAGATTAAGTTAATTACAACACGAAAATTATGGAATTAGAATATAATAATATTATAAATACAAACTTTGTTATATGTACCTAAATATTTCATGGAACCTAATAATTTATTCAAATTTTATTACATTTAATATTTTTTTAAAAAATAATTTTTTTCCATTAATTGAATAAATATTATGTCAGCATTTCGTAAGAATTTAGGGTAACTATTACTCAAATAAAAAAGTAAAAAAAATTATTATAATAAATAAAATCAATTAATATTTTTTAAAAATATTTATAAAAAATATAACCAGTCTTTTCTTTTATGATAAAATAGTAGTGATATTAAAGTCAAGAGTGTGGCACTTTTGACATTATCTTCACTTAAATTAATATAAAGGTAATAATCACATAAATATTCAACTAAGTGGCCATATATTGGATACATGTATCAATATAGATGAACCCAACTCATTAAATATGATAAGGGAAAATTTTAGGAAAAATTTAAAGCCTTGACCCAATGTTTTAATCATATTTTAATCATTTTGACCTTTCTAAGATGAGAAATTTTTACTATGGTTATATTAATATTCACAAACAATAAAAGGGTACTATATACCAAATTTAAACCTTTTGATTCCAAATATTGAATAAATATTTCAATATTAAATTTCTATAAGTTACAAAAATTATTTTAATATGGAAATGAAGAACTCAATGGAAAATAGTTTTTTAAGAAAAAACATCCTTTTAAGAACAAAAATGATTTTGTACCAAATTAAACAATAAAATTTATTCTAATAAACTTAATTGTATTATTAATATCATAATATAACTACTTTTAATTTGGAATAATTTTAAACCAAAATGTATCTTGGTAAATTCGATAAATAAAAATACAATTTTCCATAAAAAAAATAAAAAATTTCACTATTCAGTGGATAATTATTCATTTCATAAATATCCAAAAAATTATCTCTAAAATAATATTCAAATGATGAAGTTTATTTTCTAAAACTCATTTTCTATTATTTTAAAAATATAATATTATCTCTTAAAAATAAATAAATGAACATTTTTTGAAGAAGATTCATATTTTTGAAGCATAATATGAATTTACTAAAAATTGAATGTTTATTTCATAAGAATTAATAAATAAATTATTTTTAGTAATAACATTTTATATATTTACTTATTTGGTTATTCATATTCATACCCACTAATTAATTGTCAAGGTTATAATAATCTTATTTAAATAAAATTATTCAGTAGTTTGCTTAAAATCTGTGTTGCATATTATATATGATATCGAATATAATGTTCATATTTTAAAATATTAGGGTGTCATAGGAGTATCCTTAGGATCCCCGAGCAGTAGACCCTATATTATGAAATTGTCTCTAGAAATGTATCATGTTCCTGGGTCCATGAGTGTGTCATCGACTACTAGGTGTCGAGGTCTCAACTTCAATGTGTCCACTACTATAACCTATGGTCTACGGTAGCTCATCCACGAATCTCTATACGACCAAAACACTCTCTAGAACCTACGCATAATAAGGAATTAAAATAGATATCAATAAAAATGGAATATCTTAGAAAATTACACACTTAAATGTCCATGGTTGAATGTATGTATCACAAACCATATCCATGGAATACCATGGGAGGTTGGTGAACCTCGATAAATAATCTGTGACTGACATGATTCTTTGGTGGAGATCCATAACCTCCTGGATAATATATTACCCCAATTTCACTAGATAAAACTCTTATCTGAATTGGTTCTTAAACTCTACCAAGGTGATAGCATCCTCATAGTAATTACATGTCTCTAAGATCTACAATCTCCCTACTAGGATAGAGATAAGGCTCACCTTCATGAAAAGCATCTAGTTAGTAAGGGTCATCACAAGGAGAAAAACGCGATCTACCTATTATTTTTATCTTCCCATTTCTTGGGGGACTAGATGGAAATGAATCCTAAACATTCTATATTTCTAAAAATCAAGAATTCCCATATTCCATCACACATAATTTTTTGATACAAATGGAATAATGGGATGCTGAGTTGGTGAAGGTAATATCGAAAATCCACCCTAAGGAAGAGGCTCTTTTAAAAACCCATACACTAATGACACAACCACAATAAGATTATCATCATGATTGCACTAAAAAATAATATATGGTTATCACAATGGGATATTCCTAAAATATACCATAAACACTGTATTAAAAAGTGAATATCAGGGGAGCTGACTCAAGAATGACATGGAAATGACAACCCATTATTATATGAAATATATTCTAATTTTCACTCTATAAAATATTTTTAAATATAAAAAAAGTAGGTTATTATTGATACATTGGATTCCAAAATATGACTTCATTCCCTGGTATGAGAGCAAAACTCGACACACATTAACATTATTAATCTAGTTTCCAAACCAATATTCACAACTAGACTATCTCTGATCCTCAGTCGTAAGTAATCATATTCTTTAAAACCATTCTTAGATGAACCAACCCACCATATCCTTATTGTATAGTGGTAGGATAAGAGTAAAACCACATGAATTCCTTCGATAATCCATGGGGTGGAGATTAGTGCCTACTAGGCTTATCTCAGACATTGGATGCCTTATCCAAAATTACATGTACACATGAACACATATCCAATCCCCATTGTAATAAAAAAAATTAAATATATAAAGACTTAAATTCATTCATATCATCTAGTCCCACATTAGAGTATGAAAAAAGAGTATAAAAATATACAAGATACAAATAAAATACCACCAAAACTATGAAGGAGCCTAACCATTTAGAAAAAATAAACTAATAAAAAATTGTGATTATCGTAAATGTATGCAATTAGACTAGACCAACTAAGATACACCTACTCATAATACACCTAGAACTTTGTTGAAAGTCATATCATCTACATAATACATGACATGTGTAGGTATATCCCTTTAAGGGGTGACTATAAAAATACCCAGTAAGACAACCCATAAACACTAAAAACAATTAATCAAAGAGTGTGTTATCTCAAAATTCCTCATTAAGGGAAAACAAGACAAACTCAGATATGATCAATCGAAGACTCAATGTCTAAGGGTAATGACTTTCCCCACCTCCAGCCTAAGGATTCACCGTGATGCTCCAAGATAATGCTCATCCATTGAAAATCACTCTATGGGTCTTCCCAATATTTATGGAAATCGAAATACCTAGATAAAAATATATGGGATCACTCTTAGTCCCGATATGGGATACCTCTCCCTATCCATAATTACCCAATATGAAGGGGATCACATTCCCTGGATAATAGTCATAGGATACCTTACCCAACCTAGGGAATTATGAGATAGACGATCACACTTCGACCCACATAAAGGCGTACCTGACTCTTTCTAGAACTATCCTATAAAGGTGGTTAGTCCTCCTCTACACTGGATGGGATGACTTGGTATACCCTCTTGGGAATAATGTTGAGTGAATACACCCATACTAAAATGTTTTTAGGAAACACTCTTATGTTAATATTGAATCCATCCAAGGAGAAACATGACATATATACTAGGAGAAAAATCATGTTTTGTATTATCATCGTGAAAGGTAAATGTTCACAATGAGGGTTCCACATGATATGATATATTCCATACAACACACCATATAGGTTGGAATTTCCCAAAAACTTCTGATATTCTTCCTGTATCTTTCCACATTTTGTTCTCATATGCTTCTGTCACAGGTCCTGCCCGAAGCACCCAAGGATTATGTGGATTGTTTCAAATTCATTAGTGTAGAACCTCTAAAAATAAACACCCACATGTACTTTCTCACAAAACCACTAAAACCCTTACAACCATTTGATTTCATCGGTTTTCAACACATATAAAATCCTGACTTTGAAGTCATAAAAATATTCTATATAAATGTAGAGAAAAAAACTTCTTGGAATTTCATACCATATATATTTAAATCACAATCCAAACAAACTCCAGTGATGAATAAATAATAAAGTGATAAAGCTCTTGAAACACAAAAGTTAGTATAAAATTAAGGTCATGTTCATATAGCAATCGTTGATGGAATCCGTAGAATGGGAAGAGTAAAAATTTGTCTAATACAAATTTGTAATCACTAATTATAGTAAAATAGATTGTATAATAATTAAATTTATAAATATATATCAAAAAATTAATTTCTAATTAAATTAATTTCAAATTAAATTAATTCATGTTCATCACAAAAAACAAGAATGGGGAATAAACAAAACAAAATAAATACCTACCCCAATCTTTTCAACATCAAAATCCAGATTCTTCAAGGGAATCATTACTTGAACCACGTTCAAACACCAATCAAAACATGTTGACATGGCATAATTTAATATAATCAATTTTAATCTAACATGATATTTTATTATTATGGGAATTAAAAAAGAATAAGATAAGGGGTAAAAAACACATTCAGAACAATATTTATTATCAATGGTAGAATTCAAGTTCAGTTAACTAAGGGAGGAAATCATCACTATTGGGAAATGATAATAGAATATAAGAGTCAAGTTTTAATGAATTCAAATCAACAATAAATGGCCTTATTTCCCAATTTTTGATCATCTATTAAGGTAACAAAAATAGATATATAGAGAATGAACCATAAACATTCATATCTTTAACAATGAAAAATTATATGCCACATTCCTTATAAATCTCCAAAAAGCAAATGGAAGATGTAATAAACATCAAGAAGAAGACTGAATCAATTAATGTGGGTAGGAAACCATTAAAAACATAATTAAATACTATAAATTTAATCCATACATGTTTCAACTTTTAATCCATTAAGAATCAAGGGAGAAGGTGAACATTTTAGTTGTTTCAAATCCAGCCTGATTATCACCACCCCCTCCACCATGGAATACACCATGTAGTGGTGGATTTTTCCACAATAGCCTGAAATGAAAATTTATACATTGTGTCCCCAAAAAATAATCCATTTTCCTTTACCATATACTCCACCATAGTCAATGTGAATCCAACCATGTGGTTTTATACTAAGACTATTATTGAGAAAAATGGAATCAATAGGTTCATTTTACTATTTCTTGGTTTACATTAGGGACCACCATGGATTTCACCACACTATAGCATTTTGTGTTTTGAAAAATAACTCTAAAACTTAATTTTAATCTTCAAAAAACCTCCAAAAAGTATAGAACCGGGTTTTAATCATAAAATGGTACAAAATATCACTTAATACTTTCCAGAATATAAATTAACATACCCTAATAGAGTAAGGGTGTATCAATTTTCATCCTCCTTAAAAATGAGTGGTGATTCAAAAAATACTCCTTGAGATGATGAAATGGTTAGTAGTGTGTGATAGAGACACCACTTCGGTTATGGAAGTAGTGAATGGGTTGCCACTTGTTCATTATGGTAATGGATAGAGAAACCCTGATTTGCAGCTTCAGTACAGATTTGATGAAGAGAAATCATAAGCATCTCTATCATGGTTAGTAATGACAGGATAGCTAATAAAAATTCATTCAAATAGAGATAGAGTTTAGAGTAATAAAATTTCCAAACAATTATGGTTTTTGAAAATTTATTTTTTAATTACACCATATGTGATTTTCTAAGAACACGGCATGTTTAGTGTTAAGAAGTGACTAGGGTTTCTAAAACCAATATGATTATCACAAGGTGTTTAGTTTTGAAAATTGTGTCATGTTTTTCTTTGTCGCATGACTCAAGAAGTACTATATCACATGTCTGGATGTCCCACTATCCATACATAGCATTTAGAGTGAGGGGAATGTCATTTTTGGATAAAAAAAATGACTCAAGAAAATGGGGTAAATGCACATCGAACCCACAAGTATCCCTTGTCGAATAACCTTACATGCATAACTTATATTTTATTCTTTCTTGACGGGTCTAAATAATTACATGGAGTGTACTATGTGTTCTTTTGTTTCCTTTATATTTTCCCACCCTAAGTGTCAGAATGTGATAAAAACAGTACATTATGAGAATTATATTACATATAATGGAATAGTGCAATCAGTATTGTCATCGAAGACCATTTTTGAGGATATTTGGGCCATCTCAAGGAGAATATCTCAATAGAGGTGAAAATGGGGATTAGGTGAGGCATTAAAAGTAAGAATATAGTCAGTACCACCCCATGGGTCAGGGCATGGTCCTATATACCTGGGGTTCAGGTACTCCCCTAATGACATAAATACAATACGATGCATTCCCGTATCTGATAGATAAAGTCCAAGTACTCCCCTGTGTATCAAGGCATGATCCTCCATAGGGTTAAGGTACTCAATTTATTAACACACATATCCCTCAGTGAGTCATGACCTCCTAATATAGTTATAGATATGAGATATTGTATATATTGAAGTTGGTAGTTCAAGAGATACATGTTTTATGGAATGTTAGGCATTCCAGATTTCTTTTGGGATATGACTTATAACAATACTCTTATCTTTGGACACTATTGTGATATTGGTTGTCTAATTTTAAAATAATATATATATTCATCATGTATTTACCCTATCTTTAGTTTTTTATTTGATGTATCTTTTTATCCTTTCTTTTTATTTAAGGGAATCATATTATGTTCTTTTATAATCACTCTTTATTGTTCTTAGTTCCCACACATGTTGTGTATGTTTATACAATGTGTATTATAGGGGATATTTAGGTGGACATGGAGATGGTGTAATTAAATCTTAGTGGTTTCAAATAGTGATAGTGGTTATCATTATTCAGGACATAAGGTTTTATGATGTGGGGTGTAGTAAATATCATTTACATTTCACTAATTTCTATTTATATCAACACCTTTATTTTCTATGTTTCTGAAAATGATAATAATGAAGGGAGGTTTTATGAGTAAATGATTCTCATATTTTCAACTTAGTTTATCTTTAGACCTAAATACTTTTATCTCAGAAAAATTTATTTTCATTTTAGGATAGTTTGAGAGATTTAGAGGGGGATTAGGAGGATGAATATATGGGGGAGAGGTTCATCAAGTGCACTGGGTACCCATTGGGGATCAAGTTGAACCATTGGTTTCTATTAAAAGAATTGGGTACCCAATGGCCTTAGTATTTTCATGGGTGTAGGCTAGAGGTTTAATTCATTCATTCTTCATGTTTTTTTCCTTAACAATCTCACTATAAAAGACTTAGTTTCATTCTAATTATGTTATTTCTTATATATTTGGAATTTGAAACCCAATATTGGTCTGTTTTAATGGTTTTCAGTAGTGTTTTGGGATGTGAGGCCAGTAGTTTGATAGATTTCCATGTGATTTTACATTTTTTTATTTAATCCTTTTATTTTAGTATCTCTAGTGGTGGTGGTTTGGATTCATTTGTTTCTCCAAGAGTGTTGGTCTGACATAAGGAAATGAAGTTTATTGGTAGTGATCAATGATAGTGTTTCCTATATGTAAAAGGTTTCAAATTGTTACTAGTGACTTTAGTAGTCCTTTTTTAATTTATATAGTGATGATTGAATTTTATCCATTGATTTTTTTTATTTCATTATGTTATTATGTGGATTTTGAGGGGTCATGGAAGAAGGTATTCTGGAGGTGATAACAAATTTCAATGTGGTTTTCTCACTAGTGAAGTGGTAGAAATATATTATGATCAAGAATGTCAATTAATAACCTTCATGTGAAAATCATCTCACAGATCTAGAATTGAGGTGGTGGTGTTTTATTTAGAAAAGTGAATTCAATGGTGTTTAACATGTTTCATACATGTGGGGTTCTTAGAATTTCACTTTCATACTGAACACTTTTTATTGTATAATTTTGATTTTGATATTCAGTATTGGGTACCCCATAGACTCATTAGAAAACCACATTAAAAGAATTGTATTTTAGTCATTTCAAACAGTAACACATAACCCTACTACCACTTACTTTGGTATTTCAGCCTCATTCAGATCACATTATCCTCCTTTATATCTTCTCATCCATTATTCTTCCTCTAAAACAGTTCCCAACTCCATTATTGTTCCATAGTGTTATTGATATTCCATGGGGATGATTCATAGGAAAATCATGCGTATAATTTCTTTATATTCTCAAATTTGTTGTCTTTGTTCAAGGAAGTGTCCAGTTATCCCTATTCTATTATGAATGGTTTTGTGAAACCCATTTATTTATTTGATTTTTCCATTAAACAATCTATTTTAAGGTTTGAGTCATAGAAATTCTATGGTAAGCATGTTGTCTTCCTATCGATTTTTCTTATTCTATGATAGAAATATGTAAATCACATACATCCCTTATGTTATTTTGGATTAGTTAATCATGTAGTGACATGACATCATTATTTGGACATCAAATTATCATCCTGAACTAGTTTAGGTTAGTAAATATCATCTTCATCTCATGATTTTAAAAATATTTTCTATTAATGGCATATAGTCGAGTGAATTAAATCATATATATGTTTTTTCATTTAATAAATTCTATGACGGTAAGCTATTTTGAATTAATCTTCTATTGAATATCATTTTGGAATGATCTAATTTCTATATAATGTTATGTATGTGGATTGATTTTCAGCACAACATTCCATAGTTTTTTAGAATATTTAATTGATATAGATGTTATAACTTACCTTTTTCCTTTATAGTTTGAAATAATATTTATCTTGGTAAGTTCCCAATTTTTAAATGTTAAAGAATAGTAATTTACTCATACATATTAAATCCTTTCTATTTGAAATTAATTATTTTTTATTCTTTATAATCATGTTGGAAAAGATAAATTCTATATATTAAATTTGAGAAGGTACCCACACATTGAACAAAAATTGGGTGGTATTTGATGGGCTCACAACACCCTGAAATTGTAATCCCTTTCCACTATTCAAAAATGTATAGTCTATAATATTACCCAAACTATGTATGCATGATTACCTATTCTACTGATTAAATATGTATTGCACCCAGAACTAGTTATATGTGTTGTCTCAGATTTCGATCATGGTTTCCAAGGAGTTTGTACTAGTATTTGTTTGAGTTAGTTCCCTAGAGCCAAATTTTGAGTAATTGATGATTACCTGTATTAAATGTCTTTACTATTAATAAATTTTCATATAAAATAGTTATTTTTCATCTAAAGGACCTAGTATGTGATAATTTTATATGAATATATATTTCATTGAAAGGTCATATAATGTCTCTACTATAATGGGACCCTGGTGGTGCCATGATATTATTCTTGAACAACTATTATATGTTCCGATTATATTGTTAGAATGGAGATGGATGATACATGATATTAGGGGTACGAGTCTCATAAAATACTGGGATACTTTCTTATAGATTTCTCATGATATGGTGTTATTTTAAAACACTTTTACACTCCTAAAATTTTGAAAACAAAATTTTCATATGTAAAGTTGATATTATAATGGTGAATCCATGAATTGGGAACATATCTGATTGTATTAGTGTTCATTGAAAATTTTAATCAAAAGATTTGTTTTTGGGTTCTCTATTCATTAAAGCCAATGGTTAATGACTTTATATAATCTATGAACTATTTTATGTTTCTAATTAATTTAGATATAGAGTTTTAATGATTATTAATTCAAAAATATCTATTTTTTAGGACCTATAGTGAAAATTTGGAAAATGGTCTACGAAACTGCAGGTATAATAGGATTTTCCATGAAACTACTATTTTCTCAATGTTCAAAAAATTACAATTTCTTGGATCAACCATAGGTGCATTTGGATTGACCTCATGCTTAAATGGATTGATTTGGAACAATAAAATTGGTGCAAAGTTTTGGATCAGTCGTAAAAATAATGGCAATGAACATAATTTCAAGGGTAATGCAACTATAGAACTTGGCCATCAACAGAAATTCTAGAAATTAAAGTGAACACACCATCAAATTTTCAAAATATTATATTGACCACATGGCTATCTAATATATCATAAATACATCAAGATAAACGATATCTTTTAAAAAAATTACAATGAAAAAAAGGAATATGATGCACGAAATGTGGGATGTGTCATCACCCCTCTTTATGGTCATTAATCCCAATAGATCATGCTCTAGTTCCATTCTCAGGATCATCTAGAAATTAAATATTGGACATAAGTTTCCCATATGGTTGAAGAAAACTGATGAAACCATTATTCACAGGATCATATCAAGAAATTATGACAACTGAGCTCGACTGTATAGGATCTCTTGATATTGAAGAGGATGAAACAGATTCCTTTGATTTCGATGTTGTCTTCCATGCTTAAAGATTTTTGTGAGTAGAATTTAACCCCAAGAAGGTAATTCCTGCATCGTTACCAACATCTGAAATAATTTAATATGAATCAAATTATTTAGAAACACAAAGTTTGTGCACATACTTGTCAAAATATGATCCAATACACTATTAAAGAACAAACATTGTCACCCTCTATTGAAGCTTATTGTTTCACCTTCCATGATACCTAAAGCAAAGAATTTTTTATGATTATTCAGGTATAATTAAAATATAAATTTCATAGGGATGAAAACATGATCCTCATCTTAGTAATCTCACTTGATAAGAAAACATTCATTTAAACCTCAATCACACAACGCATCAAATTTGGTGGTTGGAAGATCTAGGAAGGAGTTTGAGTTTTTGATGTCTTATATGAAGGACTGATTTTTTTATACCAATTACCAAATCCTAAGATAAATTTGTAAGAACAAAAAATAATAATTCTAATTCCAATAACTTGACACATGACACCTAGGTAGTAAAAAAATTCTTTAAAAAATAACATCAAAATAATCGTCATCGAATCCATCTAGGTAATCATGTCGGTTTCTAAACTTGAGGATTCTATAAGGAATACTGGGTTAGTTTGAAAAAGGATTTATTCCTATCAAGTAAAAGGATTTAAAGGAGAATAGATATAGATTTTTATATGTATTTATGGAAATAAAATAAGGAATGATAGTATCCTTAACTAAGATTGGATGATTATTGAAGAGTAGGAAATAGGTAGGACGAAGACATCTGTAGATTTTAGAGAAAGCATATAATCTCTCATCGAGAGATTCCTTTAAATTTTTTTCTTCATTAAATTTTTATTTTATTAAATATTTTAAATATATTGATACATTTTGTGGTTACTATTGGGAAAATTAAGAAAGGGGATTGAGATTATGCTACTAGAAACATTTACTTCATTCAGGTGTTATGTGTAGATGAAATTATCCTTTTTTCAATTATCATGTTCAAGATATCCATCAACTAATGAAAAATAGTGATAATTGTCACAGATTTTTTGATTAACCTATAGTTTTCATCTATGTGTACAACTTAGAATAGCATAGTCCATGAAAGGGTATCACACTAGGAAAAGATAAGAGTTTATTTCTGATATGACTCTGGTTTCTTCATCAATTGGATTAGTAGATTTTCCTATTGAGAAATTGGAGGGTCCATTTATTTATAGGTTATCCATTCGAGAAACCTAACTATTCTATATTCACTAAACCAGAAATACTTATGCATTAATGAAGATAAAAAATGGACAAAAATATATAACTAAATAAAAACTGACTAATAAAATTCTTTTGTTACATATATAGACTTCTCCCTTGCATTCTTGTAATATCTATGACCAATATTGTATTGTTTATCCCTATACTTATTCTCAATTTTTCTCACTCCATCAATTTTTTCACTATCATTACTCCCATAATTTAATTATTTTTTTAAATTTTAATATTTTTATTCTATGTTTTTAATATTTCACTTCCTCACTCAACACAACTCTTTGTATGTCCTTCCATGTTGATTGACCCCAATTCACATCTATAGAGTTAAATATGGTTTATGAATAATAATGTTTCCTCCATTATAGTTGATGACCTAGGATCCCATCTGAACTTTGGATCTCTTTTCAGGGAGGGCTAATTAATATAGAAAATAAAACCAAACCCCTAGCATTTTAAAATAAATAATGCTAAAATTATTCTAAAAATATTGTGAATTAAAATTATGATATCATATGACAAACTAGAGGAATTCATTCCTAAAATAAATAAACATGTTATTTCTTTAAAATCAAGAATAATAATGAAATAGAAGATCATTATGAAACTAAAAATGGCCAACAAAATGAAAACTTCAATCAAGTTAAAAATTTTAACACACCATAACAAGGTAATAACCTAATACATAGATTTAGGATAAGGGAGTTTTATGTGTCTACAGTGTCAAACACCCCATCACACATTAGTAAAACCACATAGTCTCAAAACTATGAGATTAAGAAATTCCACTTTTCTATGATTCCATTATAATAAGGATTTTTTAATGAAGACTCATTGGACTGAAGAACCTCAAAACATCCTTAGAGTGGAGGCAGGAATCAGGGTGTTATATTTTTCTACAAAATATGTGAATCTCATTCCCAAATTAGTAGGAACCTATCGAACATATCTTATTTAAAAGTGCATTAATTTATACATTTACATGTAGAGATACAACAAAGTAATTTTAGTTGGTTCACCACTAAGTTCCAGTCTAAATATGATACTCTGAAAGTGTATCAGTCATACCTAAACACATTAAATCTTTACTAGTTGTGGAATACAGAATTTCAGACATAGTTAATATATTTCAAGAACATTTCATTTACAATATTTTGGGTAAATCAAGATGCATCCCTCAGAAAACATTTGTTTAATCCCCCTATCTCACAACTTTGGGTGAAGTATTACTCAGTTTATCGAATTTAAGGTCACTTCAGTAGATTAGAATTTAATTATTTTCCCCTAACTATAATAAAACTATAATTTCATCAAAGTAATAAAATGATGTAATTTATAACACTTTTCACTAAAACCTAATGTTCAATACTTCCTATCACAAAGCTCATTCACAAAGATAACTACCATCATGAAAAAAACTTCCTTCAGAGAACAAATTGCTTTCATGGAGCTTATTGAGTCATCTAGAATAAAACATCATTTAAAAATACCCATTACTCAGAAACATTTGAATCGGCCAATACTTAACAAGTATTTTTTTGATACTCAATATCTCCTAGAAAACCAAAGTAATTAAGCTACCAGCATTCATGAAATCAAAAAAATTTCTAATTCTCTCTAATTATTTTCATGTTGAATGAAGTGGGCATAGCATCATATACATAGGATTGACCCTTTGCAATGATCCCATGCCTCCAACGCATTTATTGTGAACCTTCCAAAACAAATTCATAAATATCCTCCATTCATGAATCTCTGGTGAGATTTTTCATAGTCATGGTGACTACCATAAACTCATCGTGTATTCATGATGGTCCACTTCCCACAGTCCTGGAGAACACTATCAAATCCTCATGTAGTCAAGAAACTCTATACCTTCATGAAGAACAATCTTGTAGAAACCTAGTCTTTGAAAAACCCATGACTTTACCATATTTATAAAGATTTGATTCCATAAAATAATCTTTAACATTTCTAAACTCTTACTCTAGATTTTGAGCCCATGAATTTGGAAAATAGTGGGAAATAACACCACCTCCAATATTTTTTTCATCATTTACTATAAGATCTCTTTCCATGGAAACTCTCTTATCATTAAACTATGGATTGGAAACAAAACTAGCCTCTAATTCAATCAAAGAACATTATTAGTTTAAACAGGGATTTCCATATGGACTTATATGGTACAATACATTAATTATCACTTAAAATATTGGGTGATGGAGAGTTAAAACTAAGATTCAATCAATTTTTCCTAAAAGGAACTGAAATATTTTAGCTCCAAAAAATGGATGAATAAATATTTTATTCATGGGAAAAATTTACAACACTTATGCCATGAAATGTTACCATATGGGGATAATATCTATGATTCGAAAAAAAATCAATAGATTTTTACAAGATGAAGGAGATTTATTCAATGAATATTAGAATAGGTTGAATTGGATACATAGGTAGTGTTCAAGGAAATAGTATACACCAAAATGCATTAGAGGAACATTCTAAAATATTCTCACACCAAACCATCAGGCACTGGTTGATTAGTTCTTCGGGGGAAATTTATAGATTAAACTGATGATGAGCTAAACTAGATTTTCAACACGTTAAAACAAAATTCCCAAAAAATGTTATAGGAGGAAAATAATTTTTATGAGGGAAACCACGCCAACTCCCCATGATGAATTTAAAGATACTAGATTTTATACTATAAAAACACACACTTAGAAATCAATTCAACGATTGTGGAATATTCATACTTTTATAGTCCTAATTTTCAAATTTTAATATACCTGCCTATGCTTTTTAGGACTAAAATCTTTCTTAGTATGTTCTTAGAATGAAACCAAGAGATGACCCATTCTTGAATAATTTCAACCGAGTCTATTGTAACCATCCAAAACATTCATTGAGAGAGCATGGTGTAATGATACCAGTTGATCACCCCATTTTTTTAGTAACCACGAATATAAAAAATCCAAAAACAACCGAGGGATGAGAGTTATAGTTTTAAAGTTAAAGTCAAGGTAATTTTTGAACAATTGATTATTAGGTTCAATAAAAATAAGTGAAAATGATTTTGATATGTAAAAAAAAGAATCTAGTTTTGAAAAACTAGAGATAAAGGTGGATATTTTTTAGAAATATAGGATTCAAAGAAAAAGGAAAACTATACCACACCCAAGAGCCTAATCGTAGGGAGAATTATATGGTATTAAAAAATTGTAGTTGTCTCAAAACTCAATAGGAATATAGAAATGATCCAAAATATTCCCCCTAAAAATCTAAATGAAATGGGGAACAAAATATTTGATGCTGAAAATCATGTAATCTGAATTGCCCCAATGAAAGTATATTGGAGGATATTTTGCCTTCTGAAAAAAAAAAGAAAAAACTGCATGAATAAAGGACAGTAAGGAGGGAAATTGAAGAATACTATAATAGAATACCTCAAGTTTTGAGGAAATTTTCCCCAATCATTTCCTTTCCACGTGGAATAAAAAGGGTAAATTGGGATTCTAAGATGTTCAAATTTACAAAATTATTAAAGAAATCTATCATCGATATTCCCTTCCTTGAAGATCCAATTGAAGTCACATATCATATTAAATCACTAAAGTAATATTTTAAAAAAAATCGAAGAATTTTGAAATTATAATCTCATAGAGGAGTGTAGTGTTTTCTTGTAGAATAGGATACCTCCCAAACATCAAGATCAAAGAAGGTTTATAATCTCATGAACATTTAGAGATTGAGTTTCCCAATTTATTTTACCATTTTTATATTAGAGAAAAAATTAATTTGATTCAATTATTCCTGTTTGGTCCCATGATATTAGGGGTTCTACAAGCCACAACTATTATTTTACAAGTTTCAAATAGATCCACTACTCACCCAATTTTTTGGGTTTATGACTTATCAGTGGGAGTATTAAATCTCATTTTTCTTATTTATTTTCACATTTTGGATATGGAATATTACCCAGAGGTGATAATGATACATCTTGTGCCCTTTTTACATTTCGGTAGGGTCTTTAATTGAGGTTCTAATGGGAAACTGATTTTTAATCTAGTGAACAGACAAAGGAATTTAATGTTTTCAGAAAAATGAAAGAACCCACCCAGAAATGAATCATACCAAAATATTACCTGTTAGAAGTTGATTAATATATTTATGAGGAGGGATTTTGGTTCTTTAGGATTCTATATGAAATAAGTGGTACACTTTAGTTCTTAGTTGGGACTTTCATGGGAATTAGTTCTACTAAGGAAAAATAACCTTTAGATGAATTTGAGGGGGGATTCTATGAACACCTAGATGAATTTTATATAGAACACATTTTAACCCCACTAACTGAATTTGGATGTTAGTAACACCTATATAAAAATAATAGTGATGATCCAAAATCATTCTACACTTCTTTTATTATAAAAACTATGAGGATCATAGATCCCATAGATCTAATAGTCTTCCCTCAATCCAAGAACCAACTGATTTAGCAATTAATCCCCTCCTAGTTCATTAGAAACATTAATTTTTGGGTTATTATTCATCATTACAAGATATTATATCGTCCAAATTATAAATAAGTCAAGAAAAAAATCAACTTAGTATTTTGAATAGTTTTAATTATTTCAATGTTCGGTTTATATTGATATTAATTGATTCATTCCATCATATAGTATGCATAAAATCCTCATATATCCAGAGTCTAAACCAAGAGAGGAATCATAATGAGGCATAACTCAAACATGAAGGAGTTAGATAGAGAGGAATTCATTAAACATCTTAATGCTGAAATAAATTTTTTCCATTTCCTATAGTCCATGGTTTAGTCCAGTATAAGTTGGGTAGATATTTTCATAATAGAGAATAATGAAAAAGATAATCAAATTCAAGTTAATAAATACTTGAATTGGAGACACTACATTGATTATAGAAATATTAATTATGCCACTATAAAATTAAATTTACAAATGAAATTCTTAGACAAAATAATTGAGAGGTTGACTGGTAATAAAATTTTCACCTTTAAAGATTGATTTTGTGGTTTCAACCAGATTCCCATAGCCTTATTATACTAGGAAAACCCACCTTCACCTATCCATTTTGGAAATTTTCTTACATGTGAATTTCTTTTGGTTTATCTATTCCTCCTAATACCTTTAAAAGGTGTATAATGGATATGTTTTCTAATATGATTAAGATATTTAGTAAAGTATTCATGAATATCTTTTCCATAGTTATTTGTGATTTTCAATAATTTTTCAAATATTTGGAAACTAATTTAGAAAGGTTTGAAGATACTAACATTATATTAAATTAATAGAAATTTTAATTCAGGGGTACAAAGGTACTTTTTTGGGTTTCAAGGTTTCCATGAATGTATTATAGGTTGAAAATTCTAAAATTAAGGATATACAAAAGCTACCTCCACTTGAAAATGTCATGAAAACTAAAATATTTTTTAGACATTATATAGTTTACAAAATTTTCATCAAGGATTTTTCTATAATAACTAATCCCTTATTTTTTATTCTCATTAATTACACACTATTTTTTTGGATGAGAAATGTTTATAATCCTTTGATTTGATTAAGTAAAATTTCACTTATTCATCCATTATCATTACCACTAACTGTAAATTTCCTTCTAAGGTTTTGTGTAATGCTAGTAACATTATATTAGGAGTTGTTTTAGTCCAAAGGAAGTCAAAGAAGTTACATTTATTATACTATGATGGCATACTTCTTTATGGGTCTTGAAGTTATTACACTATAATGGAGAAAGAACTTTTGGAAGTGGTTTTTCTTTTGAAAAATATTTGGAAAAAATGTGATATACTCAAAATTATTTCTATTTACAGATCATTGAACTCTTAAATATCTATTTTACAAGAAATTGAATAAAAATATTGATAGTATGTATTATGTTATTAAATTAATTTTCCTTTGTAATAAATGATATTTATTATGTAGAAAATTTTTGGGCTGATCATATATCCATGATTCCCATTACTCGAAAATAAATAACCAATGGAGATATTATAATCATTTCCATATGAAAATATTTTTTCTATTTTTTCTAGAAAATTTCTTGGGTTTTTTTAATTATTTTAACATTATCTCAATATGAGTTATACCTAAGTAAATTTATCAAAACCATAAGAATAATTTTATTACTTAGCTAATGTTTTTTTATCAGATGATCCTTTATTGATCAGAAGATATTCTAATATAATTTTAGGAATATTTGTGCTTGATAAAGTGATGCCACCTATTATTTATATCTTACATTCATCTCCTAGGGGTGGACATCATGGAAATGAGAAATATACTCTAATGTTTTCAAAATCTGATTTCTTTTGGAAAAAATATTTTAAGGACACAATAAGTCTTATTACAGTTTGTGACAAAAGTTTTAGAATTCGTAATGTTGGAAGGTATCAAGAGCTTCCCCCAAAGATTATTTTAGAGATTAAAATTTTTTATTTTTGGGGTATAGAAATTATGGGACCATTTTCTTCTTCACATGGGAATAAATGGGTATTATTTTTTATTGACTATATATCAATGTGAATTGAGGTAATAGAATTTCCAAAAACTAGGATAATAGTGTGATTAAATTTTTCAAGAAGAACAATTTCTCAATGTATAGTGTTCCCAAGGATTTCATTACAGACAGTGGGCCACATATTAAAAACATCAAGTTCAATGAATTGATGGAAAAGAATGGTTATGATAACAAATCTAGTATAGAATATCATCCAGACTCATGAGAAAATTTTGAAGTCTCTAAAAAGTTATTTAAAAAGATTTTAAAGAAATCAATGAGTGGTTCTAGAAAGATTCATCTCAAATGTTGGGTGACACATTATGGGCTTACAGGATTACCTTTAAAAATTTATTAGGTATATATCCATTTATTATTATCATTGTAATGTATTTTCATCTACCTTTGGAACAAAAAACAGGTCATTTTGGTCATTTAAGGATTTGAATTTTGATTTTATTTCTACAGGAGAGAGAATATTTCTTAAGTTTAGTGAATTAGAAGAAATTAGAAGAGAATGTTATAAAAATTCCAATATCAAAAAAGAAATAAAAAATTCAATTAAAGATTCTATAATTTGAAATATAAATTTTCTATTATCTTAGAAAGTGCATCTATAAAAGAAAATATTTAAAATATTCACTGGTAAACTCTTATCCAACTGGTTTTTCCTATTTACAATTCTAAGTGTATTGTTAATTAGGATTTTTGAGTTGTTCAGGTAAGATAAAATTCCATTCAAGGTTAATGGGAAAAGAGTTAGGCATTACATTAAGAGGTATGCAAAGGGGTTAGCTACCATCTTCTTTAGCATGGGTCAATCCATTTCAAAATTCTAACTCAACAAACTAAACTCAATGGTTTAAGTGATTCGAACTATTGTCCATTGTTTTTCTTTCTTTGTATTTATTTGTTTTGATTAAATTTTTTCCTGGTCGCTTTCCTTATTTTTTCAAATGTTTTCATTATCTTATTTTTAAAAGAAAACCTTGATGTGAAATTTACTGGACCAACACTTCAACTGATATCAAAATTAAAACAAAGATAAAAGATGAAAATAACTAGACAAAAAAATACCTAACTTCTATATCTGGATTATTTCATTCAATGATTGTTCTTACTACACGTTTATTTTTTTCCATTATATATATGCTAAACATGCTAACCAGAGGGTTCTTCTCAAAGAAAAATGGGATACTAATCTAGAATGAACATTAATAATCAATATCAATAGTCAAGGTGGTACTGTTATAAATTTTTGTAAATTTATACGTATTGGTATCTCATTATACATACTGTTTAAAAATAACTTTGTGGGAACACCCGTTTTTGTTTTAGTAAATATCTATGAAACTAATTTTACCCTTAACATCCCATATTCTACTATTATTTAATTATTCACCATGATCATTTTTAAACTAAATTGATAAATATTGTTTACCTTCTTTTTGTTTGAAATAAAAAATCACTTGAACATTCAAAAAACCAATATTTTTCATATCTATTTAGATGTGTGTAAAGGTGAATTATAAATTTCATGTAACCCACTAAATATTAATTCAACATCTGAATTTTAATTTATTTAAAAAAATATTCTCCAACCACAGGATTCTACATTGGGGACAATATTGATTTTTTAGTGTGGGGGAGAGTAAAATTTCTATGTGCTTTATCTGTGCCTCAAAACATCCACGTAAAAACATCACCATTTTCTCAACATGCCTCCATTTTGAGCATTAATTCAATATTTTAGTATTTAAAATCAGAATTTTTCCTATCAATATATGTTTAAAACTAATAAAATAATTTTTGATATGTAATATTCTTGTGGAATTGGAACTATAACTTTAGGAATCTTTAGTTTCAATTTAAACATAGTAACTTGTCCTTGGTGAAATGGAATATATGATGGAGAAAGCTCAATTGAAAGTAATATAAATCCTTTTAATCTTGAATAAAATAGAAAATTAGCATCCCATTGTGATTCTCACATATAATGGAATTTTGGGCATTCCCATTACTAAATCTAAATTCATTAAGTTTTTAGCATAGTGCTCTGCACAATATTATGTCTAGGAAAAATTCAAATAAATTTCCCGATTCAAAAATGAGATCATTAAGGTGAGGGGAATATTGAACCCAAATTAATAGGGGTTAATTTATTTATATGCAAATATTTTGAGTTTTATAAAAAAATTGTAAATTGGAAAATTGTTTTGGGGAACCTGTGTGAGAATTAAATATTTTGTTCCTATTATTACATATTTCATTCCACTTATGTATCTCTCATATACACTCTGGGAACTTTTATTTGAGCTTGTATTCAAGTAGTATAGGGTAAAGAATTCAACTAGGAGGAACAATATTCTAAGCATGGGATGATTCGATGAATTTATTTAATTAACCTATGTGAATTTCAATATAGTCAGGATAATCATCAAATTTTCATGGGAGTGTTTATAAAAAAATAAATTGAAAAAGTTTAATATCCAAGGGGTTTAATTTATTAATTATAGTGGAATTTGATGTGCCGTTATTTTACCTTGATCTTCCCCATCTAATTTTTTGAAATAAATTTTTTATATGTAAATCTGATCTTATAATAGAGAAAATTAAGTTATAAAAATATTTGGTTGATATTTTTTTTCATTGAATATTGTAATTGAAATTTATGTTTTTTGGTTCTCAATTGATTAATGTTCCAAGTTAAATTCTTCGTATCATCTTTGAACTATTTCATGTTTCTAATGAATATATATTGAGAGTTACAATTATTATTAATTAAAAAATATATTTTTTAGGATATATATTGAAAATATAAAAAAGGGTTCAAGTGAGGAATAGTGAAATAAGATTGTTTGTGAAACTATCATTTTCTCAAACATTTGAAAAAATAATAATCTCTTGGAGTGGTCATAGGTTTATCTGGATCAACCGTACTTTCAAATGGACCAACCTTTTATTTTTTAGTCGTTCAACGGATTGGATCAACAATGAGACTAATGGTAATGATGGCAAGATCAAGGGTAAAGTTACCATAGGAGTTGTCCAAAGACTGGAAGTTTAAAAATTGAATCAAATTCTTCATAAAAGTTTTAAAACAATACATCAACTATGTGGATATAAAAAAAACCATAAATCCATCAACAGCGAATGCATCTATGCAAAAAAATGAAAATGGAATAAGGAATATGCTCGACAAAATGGGGAAGCATCATCACCCCTCTCTGTAGCCAATCATCCCCATTGACCATTATCCAGTTCCATACCTAGATACATTTGGAAACTAAAACTCAACCTGGATTCGGCCTTATAGTCAAATATTTCTAATACTCCATAATCTACCCGAGAAGATTTGAAAATTATAATGAATGAGATAAACTACATGGGATCTTCTGATACTAAAGAGGAAGAAGTTGATGCAACCTCTATCGATGCCATATTCTCCTCATGAATATTACAATGAGGTGGAAAACCCCTAGGAAGATGATGTTGATATTTCTCCTAGTATCTAAACTAATCTAAGATGATTCCACATATTGGGAACCATAAAGTCTATGGATAACAACATCAAAATATAATATGAGCTTCTACTGAAGAACCCATATCGACGCCCTCTATTTAATCTAGAGGCTTCACCTCTCATGACTGCTAAATCACACAATTTTGAAGCTTAGTTAGATCTATTTAAATAATTTATTATATTGGGAAAGAAACTTCATCCTAAAATGAGCAAGTTCGCATGAGAATAAACCAAATACACCTTTTATACACAATGATTCAAATTTTGTGGAAAGCTGATCTGGGATAGAGATCGAGGTGTTAAATACTTTTAAGTAGGCTCAATTATTTACACCTAATAACCAAATCTCAGTCCCACTGGGTAAAAACCCCCATAAAATATTAATTTTCCAAAAACATGAAATTAAATTCATGTATTTTAGAAAAATATTTATTCGCTAAATATCATCAAAATAATCCATGTTGTAGTCATCCCAGAAATTATTCTAGGCTCTGATCTTGAGGAGCTAGTAGCATGTACAAGGTTAGTTGGAAAAGGTCTCAAATCTTGTAAGGGAGCAGGCTCTAAATGATAAAAGATTATATTTTATCTATATATTAAAAAAAATAAAAAATTAATGAGATGGTATTTACCCTGGAGTGTATGAATATTGAATAATAGGAAGTAGGAAAAAGGAAGACAACTACAAATTTTGGAGGATTTTTAGAACCTCTCATTAAGTGATTATTTACTCTTATTTTTTGTTGCTTCCTCTATATTTAAGTAATTTTTTAAATAAATATATATATTTCATTATTCATAATAGATAAATTAAGATAGGGTTATATGATTGAGATTGTAGGAATTTTTACTTAATTCATGAATTACCTATGGTAGGAACTACCATTTTCTCATTTCCCAAGTTGTATATATCATTTCAGTTCCAAAAATCAATGAGAACTATCTTAGTTTTATTTATTTCAACATAATTTTCACCTGGAATACCATCTAAGAATAAGTCATACAATGTAAGCGTATCATATTATAAATAACTGAGTGTTATTTTCTTATACTTCTCTAGATTTTTTATATATTAGATTTTCATGTTTCTATATTGAGAAACTACTGTATTTATTCATTCACAGGTTACTCATTTGAGATAACTGACCGACCACTTTACACTAGACCAGTGACAACTATTAAATAAAAAAGATACAAATTCATAAAAATATATAACTAAATGAAAATTTTGATCAAATTCCCATGTTCTATCAATGGAAATCTGTTTTTATTTCTTGTTATCTCTATTCTCACTCTTTTAATATTAATTATTTCCATTATTCTAAATTTTTCTTTCTCCACTGAATTCATAACCATCGTTAGTCCCACTATTTCACCATTTTTTCATTATCACTATTTTATTTATTTTCTTACTAGTACAAAGTCTCACTCATCAAACTTCTTCGGAATTCATTCCATATAGTTTGACCCATATTCACTACTTTAGTGGAGTTAAGTTTGGTTTATAAATAATTAATTTTCCTTGACCCAAGTTAGTGACCTAGGAGCCTGACCATCACCCTTAGTAATCATTTGGTAGGTAAGTATGAAAATATAACCTATAATAGGAAATACACATTTTATTTTTCATTGGATGATTCTATATAAGGATGTGTATATTGGTCCATAGATTTTATGATTATAATTATATAATATCATAAGTCATGCACTTTGATGAATTTTAAAAAAATTTGAACACATATGTTCATAATGATGATGGATATGTTTGGAGCATCATGAGTGATGTTTCTTTAATAGATAATGAAATAAAGGATTTAACCCTTATATCCCTTTAAATAAGTTGATATCTCAAACACTTTAATGATAATTTAATAGCCTAGATAAATCCATGTCCATACAACACTATACACAATTTTATTTCATAAATTCAAATAAAAAACACTAATCACAATATTTTATAACACCAGTTTATATCCAACTTGATTAAATATGTCATTATAAAGAAATTATATTGTATAATAAGTATTATTAAGAGTTTTTATTTCATTTTTTCATTAATTAATTTCTCTAGGGGTTTCTTGGTGTGTTTTAATATTCTAACCTTATACTTTATGGGGATCCATATAATGCTACTTAGAAAGTAGCCCAAATTCTCACACACTAATTGTATCTAAAATCTATGATAAATTCAATGTTTCATTTAACAATTTTGAATAAATATTATTCTTTATTTTGGTTTTAATAACCTTTGGGTTTCTGTTGCTTGACAAGATTTAATCACATTTATTAAAAATAGTAAGTGAGATAAATAAAAATAATATAAATAATAAATATTTATTTTCATGGTTAAGAAAATATAATATTTTTTATTATATATCATATTTATCAAATAATAATTCAATTATATTTATTTGTTAAGTATAAAGTCATTATTTAAGGTTTAATAAATGTAGAGGTGAATAAGTGGACCAAGTTCAATGGTCATATTTAAAACAATATAAATAATATTTATTTATTCTTAGGTGATGCACATGTCACGTGATTAATAATTAAGTTATTATTATGAAATTGATCACTATAAATTATGTAATAGGAATGGTAGTTAATGTAGGTTTCCAACCCTGAACCTTCCATCATAAATATATAATTATATCACTTTCTATAATCCCTCTTGTTGGGATAAATGGATAGATCAATAATATATCTATCAAAAACTATAGAAAGATATATTGAGAACTATAGTGGTTTGTTCTAGTCCTGTAATCTCATTAAAAAGAGAGAAAAACAATAATTAATTGATGGGAATTCTTCTACGATCAACAATGAAAGACATAAGTGATCACGTTCAACAGTGCTATCACTTAGTGATTTTATGACCACATTTATAGATTTTGGATCACATATGAGTCACCTCAAATGTTATTTTTTAGTTATATCATATAAAAAATGATGGAATGAAGATATTAATTGAACTATATCAATAATGAAAGGAATTAAAAGTTGTGGTAATTCTAGATCCACACAAAAAGTTAATTATAAATAAATAATATTGTTCTCTTAGTCTAGTTATATTGTTTAAAAAGTAAAGTAATCAATGATTAAATACATTTTCCATTATTCCATTCATAATATACAATTAGTGTTATTCATAAATTAAGGCTATTAATCTGAGTTGGCCATGACATTCTAGAACCACCCCTATACCCAAAACATAAACTAAGGACCCACCCTTTGTAGGGAATTACTTGTTATCACTTATCTTTAAGTAAAATATCATAGATATTTAATTTGTAATATTACTCTTATACTCACTCATGATTTTTAGTTTTTACACATCTTCTTTGGTTTATGGAAGGTCGTAAGGGGTGGGGTGGTGATTTCATATAGGTTATAATATACCCACACCCTAGATGTGCCTATTGGAATGTATATAGAAAATTTTTTATGTGATCAATGGCAAGGAAAAAACTAGAGAGATATATATAGTATGAAATGGATTATAGAATATAGGTGGAGTCTTTTGTAATTTTAGGGGATGAATTGGGTGAGAAACTAGGGTTTTCATCATATTTTATTATGGAATCTCTACACATGTTACTTTGAATTAATTTCATTAGGGATTTTCTGGATATTTTTATTTATATAAATTTGATTTTTTTAACTTTTACAACCTTTGTAAACTATATGGATGTTTTTTCACCAGGGTTATATGATATTGTATGTTCATGTAATCTCATTAATTTAGTATTTTTATATCATTTTCATGATTCCATTGATTACATGATTACCCATTTGATTCACCTATTATATAAATAGGTCATGTAAAATTTGAATATAAATTTTGTGTTGTTTCTTTGTTATTATAGGGGGAACCATATCCCACTTATCTTTCATTAAAGCGTTGAAGTTTATTCTAGCCATTGGTGATTGAGAGGTGTGCATGAGGTCTTATTAAAAATCGATCTAATATTAACTGTGTTTCAACTAATATTCATTACAAAATGGTATTAGAGACCACCTAGGGAGCTTGAGTATGGTATTCAATTATACCCAATAGATAGAACTGTTGAGACTTAGTAATTAACCTATACGTGTACATGTAGAACATAATTATGGTATATGAATGAGATACCAAGGGTAGTTAGAGATTTATTTTTCTTCCTTCTTTTAGTTATTCCTAAGTTCTTGAAAGCCCATATGGCATTGTTAGTTTTCTTTAGGGAAATGAACATTTAATGATTTAATAAAGACTTAGACAAATGAAAATAATCTTATTATATGTATACAGTAGTGAGTTTGATGGAAAACCCCTGAGATTATATAATTTGAGATTTAGGAAATTAAAATTTTATTTGTTGATTTTTTTGAGAAAGAGATAAATTAAATGGAAAAAAAATAAATTATTTGAGAAGTATTCCAAGTTTAGTGATTTCTAGGTTTGTGTGATAGGTATGTGAGGAATTATATTTTTAATAAAATTTGACATCAGAATTAGGTCTAAAAGGTTCCTTATTCTAGGTAAATTTATACTAATTCCATAACCTCCATGTTAATATAGTCAATTACCATGATTGATTATAGAATTAGGTAACCCGAAATATTATTTAAAAAATCACCCTTAATTTCAAAATAGTCTTACAAAATCCTTGTTGATTTTTTCAGGCATTAAAATGATACTCATTGAATCCTATTACAATGGTCATATGATACAACAGTAAGGAGATTTATAATTTAAAAACAAGAACACAAAAACCCAATTATAAATTGAAATAGAAATATATCTCTAAGAAACACTCCACCTATGATCACATCACCCTACACAAATAAATTACCCCCTCATTCTAATCATTAGTGGGAATGAAAACAAGATTACTTGATAAAAGGAATAATTAAATTGGAAGCATGTATTTGTCTCTATTCTAGATCATATTTCAAGTATCTTCTCATCTCGTTCTGGTCTCATTCTCTCTTGCAGTAGAAAAGTATCTTATGAATATATATGCTCTCTCGTTAAAACTCATATCTAAATTTAAAAATATTCAATTTACTATAGGTTCATAACATGAATGTGGCTTACCCAGCATCAATCATGCGACTCTAACTTCTGAAATCTACTCCCCTTGATCAAGATATGTCATTAGTGGAATTCATAATGTGAATCAATATGGCCATAGAATTTACATTTGGTTAATGGAATTCACATCATGAATCGTAATGGCCTCCAATTCTGTATCTCTTATATCCCCACAAGATCATGATGTGAATAATATATACGTCATGAGTCACTTTTTGGATACTTAATACAACACATGAAACCTCCTTCTAAAATTATGAAAGGAAAAAATTATTTCTAATGTATTTTTTCCTCAACCACATGAGTGAAAATAAAAACCAAAAAATGTATGCTCTAATATTTTGTGGTTCTTCTCATCTTAAAATTTATAATCAATATTCTGGTGTCGCACTGCACCACTTATTTTCATGTAATGAAGTGTCTTCAAATTCCTTAATTTATATATTTTTCTTCATTTTACTAAAAAATTTATCCAAATATATCATTCCACAAAATGAATAAAATAGTAATTAATTATACAAATAATATTCAATTTAATCTTAAAATCAATTTATTTTACATTCAAAACAATATTCATGAAGTTTAGCTATTATTTATCAAGTCTCATGCATCATTATATGAATTAGTGAGTATGAAAAGGTAGGGTATCATACCATATTGTATAATTTCTTGTTATTCATTATTTACTTTATTTAGAAAACCAATTGATAATTAAAATGAACTAAAATATCAATAATAAATAAATAGTGTATTCCGGTATATTTATTAGTGATAAGTATGTTACTATAAATCATCGATTGATTTATTTTATTGAGGAAATTATCTTTATTCATGATTAGAAATTGTATTTTCTTTATCATATTTATTTTATATTCCAATAAAATATTTCCAATTAATATTATAATGTTTTTTTTGCATGTTTTTGAATATGGGTATTAGTTTTATTGTGTTGGGCCATTATGTTATGATTCAAATAGAATTAAAATTATTGAAAATTTTAATTTAAATGTAAGGGTATTTTAATTAATGGTAGTAAATGAGATATAAGGATGAGGTTTATACCTAGCCACTATTGTTTATGTTTCATTTGAATTTTCAAATCTTATTAAACCTTGAGGGGATATTTATGTGTTTCTTTCCTATATTCTATTATAATTTTCTAAATCTATATCTATAGGATCCATAGTATAATCCATAAATTGGTTGTTATAATTGATTATAGCTATTTATGTAATCTTTTGTTGTTTTAATGAAGGGAAATCCCAAAATTAATGATCTTATTTAATATTGTAGGTTCAGAAATTGTGACTTCTTTAGTATTATATTTTAATAACACCTTAGTTAGTAACTAATTGTAGATATAGATTTGATATGTTAATATGTTTTATATAAATAATTTCTCTATGGAAATTAAATGTTTCTATACTAATGGATTTTTTTATAAAAGATATTTTTAAATATAATTTTTTTTTATTTTAGTTATTTTTATAGTCTTAATATTTTTAAAATTAAATAATGAACTAAAAGACATAATTTTACTATTAAATAGTCAAATATAATTAAAAAATTTACGTTTATATTTAGGTATATTCTTAATATCTTTCATCCCTGAAAATAGATTAATTTTTTATCATAATATTACATGATTATTATTAAAATTATTTTTGAGAAAAAATGTTTCAGAATTATTTTTTGATCTTAGTCTTTTTTATATATATTTTATTATATTTTTAAATGTTGTAATTAAATTGAATTAAATATGTCATGTTAAACAATGAAATTTATCTATTATTTAACAAATTAATTTATTCTTTAATTAAATTATGATTCAGTAATTACTAAGTTTTATTTGGAAAATTATTTTTTTTGATTTATTTTAAGTTGATTTTTTAATGGTTTCAATTATTCAAATTTATGTTTCCAAATTCATTTTTTTAATACTTTGGATTTTTAAGAAAAGATGAATTTATTCTATGTTTTTTAAATATTCACTAAAAATATGTGTATTATATTAAATGAGTAGAGTTTGGGAATAAATATTTTATAAATAATGTTTATTGTTTGATATTTTTGGGTATTAATTAACTTATAAATAATTAATGTTTTATGAATTAAGAAAAATTTAACCATTCTTTCTTTAAAATGGAGTTCATTTAATGATATTTATTAACATTTTCTTAAAAGATACAACTAAAAAAAGTGAGGATAAAATTGTTGTTTTAATATTATATAGTACTGAAGTATCTACACATTATTTGATTGTAATTTTATTATATAAATTTGATGAAAAGGTATACAATGAATTTTTTAAATATTGATTCTGATAAACACATTCATATTTAAGTAGATTATATTTCTTTTAGAAAAATTTCTTATTTTTTAAGTTATAAAGTATACCATTCTAAAATGGTTTTTTTGATGAAAATACATTTATGGTGTTTTATAAAGTGGAAAGGGTTTATTTGATTCTAAATTAATGTTAACTATTTTATTTTTCTAAACTCACTTCTAAAATTTACAATGGTATGTGTTTAGTTTAAGTGAAACCATGTTAAATAATTATTTATTGTTTCCATATTTATGATTTTATACATTTATAAAATTTTATTTGAAAAAAACTATAATTATTTTCCTTAATAATGGAGTCTGTCTATGTCTTTTTTTGAATGGTAAAAAAGTTTTTGTTTATAATATTTGAAAATGGGGTCCGAAAGCATTATATTTTTTATATAAATGGTTTTCAAACATTTTAATTTTAGAGAAACCTAAAAATTGATCATTACTTAATAAATGGTGTAGTTCAAAGAATATTTTTATGTCAAAAAAATTATACTTTTTTGGGAATTTATATGGATGATTTTATGTAGTTTGAGTAAAAGGGTATATTATTTGGGAACATATAGACTATATTTCATTGGAAGTAATGTTGGGATAGTGAATATAATAGATTGAAAACACAATGATAATGATTTGAACAATTATATTTTATTTTGATACATGTTCTTGGTTAAAAGGAAATGTTACTTTATGTTTTAAGGTTCCATTTTATGTTTTATATTTTATGTACAATTGGTCCATTTAGTTAACATTCCTTTGGAATAGTAAAAAAAAGCAAGTTTGTAGTTTTTCCTTCTTTTAAAGATTATTTTTTTATTTTAATGTTTTATTAGTAGAATTTATTAGTGTAATATAGAACCATTTAAATTATTTAAATTATTTAAAACCCTACATATATTTAAAATTCAACAATCACTATTTTTTTCATTTATTATAATAATTTTAATTAATATATGTTCTAGTTATAGTAAAAGTTTTTCATAGTTATATATATATTATGGGTTTTCAAAGGGAGCATGTTTAATTATTAGGTTTTAATAATATGAGTTTAATCCAATGATTAAATAATCAGTGTTACTATTTAGGCATATGTAATGATGAACTTAACTTTTCTTTATAACTAAATATTTTCTCAACACCATTTTATTCATTCTGAATATAATTTATTTAATTTTCATTACTTTGATATAAGGAATTATTTCAAAGATTAACGTGTATTAGTGATGTGATTAAAATTATTTTTAAATTTAAAAATGAAATATAGATGTAAAATAACGGGAATTGAAATTCCTGGGGGATCATGCAATCACTCTGAGGGGGGGGGGGGGGGTTAATCATGGGAGACTAACTCTTTCCAATTATGTTCTAATGAAACCTTTTTTTCCTTTATGTTGATAAAACAAATATCATTATTTAATACATATTTATCTTTTAAATTCAACCACAATATATACTCCCTAATGTAATGTATTAAATGTAAATTAAATATAATAAATTTATTTTCACAACGTTTTTCATGAATGTTATATTGACTCCCATAAAGTCAAAGATTCTTCACATTCTTATAATTATTACAATGGAAAAATTATTTATCCTTTAACCAAATAGTATAAAAAATTAAACTACAAAACCATAATATTTTTCATGTGGTTGATATATCTCTTGAAGATATCCTCCGACCACCCAATATGAATGTGGCATTTTTTATAATAGAACCACCAATATTCAAAGGTAGTCCTTAAAAATACTCATGGATTGAACCACGAATACCAGGATACCATTATTAGAACATTCATGAATGGTAGATCATAATCTAATTATTATTTACTAATATTCAAGAGATAACACTATTTGTAACTATTGGGATTGAGTGAGTTCTAGTTTAGTTGATATAAGTTAGTTTACATTAAGGAGTGGTTCTATAATATCTTCACATCACAAAAGTTTTCCCAGTGGTAGTTTTTAATTTGGTATTTCTAGAAGGTCAATTTTAGAAGGTGGTTCTTATGATGTATTTTTGTGTATTGTGTTCATATTTTGGAAGTTAAATTTTAACTTTTAAAAGAAGCAAGATGGTCAGTTTACTAGTTGAAAGGTTTCTTGTTAATCAAAAGTGAAAATAAAACTATGGATTTCTATAGTAGATCTCCCATGGAAAATGTGGAATGTACATGCTCTTAAATTTTTGAAAGGTTAGTAAAACTAAATGATAGGACTATGATTTATCAATAATATGGTGGGGGAATATTTTCTAAGTTGTATTATGATTACTTATTGTAGTGATTCACATAGCTTTTTGGTCAAAAGTTGTAATACTTCATTTCTAGTGAAATTAAATGCAATAGATTTTTACTCATACACATAGGATATTCATTCTAAACCATATAAAATAAATTTTTTCTTTCTTTATTTTAATTACATTCATTACATTAATGTATTTTGTGTGTTGTAGTGAACAATGATGAATTTTTTCAACTTAATGTTGTGATTTGGGTGAATATATTTCTTCCATGTTTTGAGAGTTCCATTCAGAAATATTGTTCCAAAAAATTAATTCTAGATTAAATAATTCTAATATTAATAAGAACTATGGGGGAATTTTCAACATGTCGTATCAAAGGGTGATTATCAAGAATATAAATAGTTCACTTATCATATTAGGTAACAATCATTTGTTGAGACATTTTTGAAATTTTAGGGGTGGTAATTTTTTCACAATGATGGTGTTGTATGCTAGAAAGGTATAGATTGATAACATCAATAGCACATACATTATTTTCTATATAATAAATATAGAGTACTATCTGATTTATAATGATATGTACTTTCCATTGAAGGGTATCATACTAGAAGAAATTAATAAAGGTGAATGTAAAATTTTAGATCAAAAGCCACTTGGTGTGAAATTAATGTCACTAATCTAGAATGTGGTTATGAATATTAGAAAGAATAATACTACAATTTAGTTTACATATTCACTTGTATATATGTATGAGAAATATATAAAATTTAATAAATTTTACTTGATGGATAGGTTATTCATCATTAGACTCTGAGAAGGAAGATCAACATTGGATCATATGAATGACTTAAACTTGATCAGGAGCCAACTTGAGTATTTGATGGTAACATTCAGTGATGATTTTTTAGTTATTTTTTTATTTCCATCTCTATATTAATCATGTTAATATATGGGGATGGATTTTATTAGTTCAAGAGGAAAGAATTACTTGGTGTTCCCTGACGTTTGGAACTTGATTCCCAATGAGTATCTTCAAATGAGAGAGTGTATAGTTTCTTATGGTGATGTTTTGAATACATAAGGAATGGGTTTATCACCTCAATTTAAGATTTATATGATGTATAAAATTAAATCAATGGATACCGGAAGAGATAATTATTCAAGAACTAGGCCTATTTGTTGGAATTATGGAGAGAAATATCACCTTATGAAAGATTTTCATAATAGGAATACAACCTCTCGAATTACTATATTTGAAGAACTAATTTCAGAAGTAGGTAGTCATTTAAATATACTTTTGTGTTTTTCTAAAAATAGGAATCTAGGATCATAAATTTTGGTTCTTATTTCCATCCCATGGGAGAAAATGGACACCTAAAAAAATATGTATAAGGAAACTTCTCTAGAGTGAATATTGAAGATGATGAATCCTTAGAAATTGTGTGATAGGGATAAGAGAATGTTTAGATGAAAATGGAGTTTTATTTATAATAAATAAGTGATTCTTGATCCAGGAATCTTGAAAGAACTTATTTTAATTTTTCTTCTAGTTTAATCATGTTTAAGAACTAATTTTATGGAATGATTGTGCAGAATTACTTAAAGATATCTTGTCATAGAAACAGGTTTAAATGATGGGTCACTGTATCTAATTGGAAAGTAAGTGAGAGTTAAAATTGTTATAAATTCATCTTCTAGGAGTTCATAAAATTGGTATAAATGATTTTGGAACCTCATATAGAAAATTTATGATGATTCTAGTAGATAAGGGAATACTGAAGCTAGATCATTTAGACTTTGGAAGATCATGTATTTCTGTACTCGAGAGTTAGTGGAATTTTTCTTTTAATATTTTTATAAGAACACAAAATTTTAGATGATGTATTAGGTATATATAGATGTATTATACTTAAATAATTTTATTCTTGTGTAATATTGATGAATTTTTTTACCTTTATTTATGATACCACAAGAATGGTATGTGTATACTTTCTAAAATATAAAAGTGGGGTGTTTAGAATCACCTTTCAATGGATGTATATAGTGTGAATAAATATTAAATAAATCTAAAATATCATATTTTATAGAATGGTGGTGATTTTACTGAAAGGGGTTTCTAGAATTACATAAAGAAGAGAGGATTACAGTCAGGACAAGAGGTTTTAGTTATTATAAGAAAATAATGAAAGGTTAGATAACTTATCATTCATGAAACACCCTATGAAAACAATCCCAAACATATTAAAATAAAGTTATTAATTAAACTAATTTTATAATCAATTAAAAAACATTCCCTTTATATTATAAATAGCTTATATTGAAAATGGTATTTTTTTAAAAAAATAATTGTCCTTATATTTTTTGTTTTCCATTGAAATTTAAAGTAAAAAATTTTATAATTTTAATTAGATAAAAAAACTCATTTTTGAATTCAACATATCAAAATATATTTATAATTAATTTTTGATAATTTTCTAAAAAGGTTGATTTTCAATCACAGAATGGGGGATTTATGAAATTATAATTTCCATGATTTTATCATTATATAACCATAACCATGAAGATTTAAAAAAATTAATGTAATAAAAATGATATTAAATAACAAAATTATGCATTTTGAAATATTATTTACAAATAGAACACATATTCCATACATTTTATAGATCTAAAATAAAATGTCGCTTTGATATGAAAATTGTTTTTAGTCTTTTCTTTAAATCTATTATTTTCAGGGAGTGCATATGTTTTGGCATTAAATAGAAGCTTCATACTATTTATTAATGTTTTAAAACAATTTATAAAATTAAAATTTGTAACCATGATAATTTTATCATATATGATATTTTGAAATCGTAATAACATTATTTAAAAAAATATTATACACATTTTAGTAATTTTAGTTCAAAAATAACTTTTCATACCTGTTAAAATTTTATTTCATAATTTTTTTTACAAATTTTTAATCATAATATTCAAATTAGGTAAAAATACTAATTTTATTTTTATTCTTAAAAATTAATTACTAACATTAAAAAATAATTATAGCGGTGAAAGTAAAAGGGGTAAATTAAGTTTAACATACTGTAAAAGACCTAAATGTTTTTTAAAATGTGACATTAACTTAATTTTTGATATTTGGATTTAGGAATAAATTTTTCCCCTACACTTTTTTCATCTTTTTAGCCTTTTACCTTGAAAAGGATATTGCATTATCCAAAAAAGTAAAGGTATTCCCAAAATTTCCCTTACTACCACTTATAAAAACATACAACTTACTCCTTCAAAAGATATACTTCACCTTATAATTCCACCATGAAACAATGCTATATTAATCTCCTTATAATCTAATCTCAAGAACATAATCTCATGTTCACTCGTTATTATCCTAATCTCTTTAATATCAAGGATACTCCCAAAGAAAGATCAAGTCACTAACAAAAGTATTATCTCGCCCTTATCATTTAAAATTAGTTATACTCTTCCAAATATATTATGAACATAATAATATGATAAAATTAGAATCATTATTAAAATAATAGTTTTCAATATTAGTGGTACAACACTTATTTATTCATTTCCATTCATGTATAAAACTAAAAGAACTTCAATCGTGTGTTTGTGTGGACTACCACCTCCATGAAACGCCGTCTTTTATTTTCTATCAGCACCTATCATGACTGGAATTTATTGTGGTATTTATTAATAAATTATAATTATATAATTTATTAATTTCTCTTACAATATAATTTATTATCCATTTTCACCCCTCTCATTCCTTGAGAAATGAAAAATGTTAATTGTGTGTACGTACAGACTACTGCCACCATGATAGAGCTTTTTTATGTAATTTAGATTTTCGTAAATTATCTAAAAATATTAAAATATGGTTCACCATGATTAATAAATAAAAATAACACCATTATAATTCTATTATAATTATATTATTTCAAATTAAACACCAACTTCACCATACTCACTCATCGAGATAAAGTATGTTTATCTAAAGACGGTTTAACTACCTACTCGAACAATGCTTTAAAATATAGTCATGGATGACTATGGGAAACTAAATATTCATATTATAATAGTTTAATAATAAAATAATGATTATTTTATGGTTTTGTAATGTTGAATAAGGTATATAATTTATTTTTAACAAATCATCTTCTAATAGAAATACTACCTAAATAAGATGCTAACAATTATGTGTTCACGTAATATAACTAAACACATATTAAATGAAATAAAACATTTTAAATATTTATAAGTTATATAGTAAATAATTTTACATGATATAAAAATATTTAACTTAACATAGAGTGTTGAATAATGGTTTCAAAATTATTAAATATGTGGAAAATAGTTAAAGTTGTTTAATGCCCAATGGTCATTATATATTATAACTAATTAATGTACTCATGATAAAAATTATAATAGGGATTATAAATTGTAAATATGTATGAATAATATTTTATAATAAAAATATCAAGTTAAATATGTTTTTTCACTAGTGGTTAGAGTGTGATCAATTAAGCAATGAAACAAAGTAAGGGTTTGTTGTCTCAAGTGAACTTTCATTGAGGCATGATTTCAGGTTTTGCACCTATTTATCTTTAATGTAATATAAATATTTTAAAAATTAATTATTTCATCACTAATTATCTTTTATATTGATGTATAAGTTTTTATTTCATAATTTCTCTTACATGTTCTCTCAATACATTAACTTCTCAAATTTTAAGGTTTATTGGTCTCTATTTTCAATTTCTTGAGACATGCTTTATCTTGAACACCATAGTTTATTTTATATAGTGTAATAACTACCTTGTATCTTTAATTTATGATAAATATCAATCCTTACATTATATTTTCTGTTCCATTTCATGGTATCAATTTCTTTCCCATTTTATTATTATGATAATTTTTTCGTAAGGGTTTACATCTCAATTTCCATTCCTTGATACAAGTTAATGTTATACACCACATTTACATTTGTATACTATAATTATCACCCGATTTTTATTTTTATAAAATTATAATCATATATTTCTATTATAATAAAAGTTATATTTCATGTTATCTTTATAAATGGGTATGTTTTTAAATATTTCAATAGTTGTAAGGGTTTAAACACAAAATTTCTTTCTTTGCTACACATTTTATTTTCTGCACCTAAATTCATTTAAATTCTGTGTATACTATCTACTAGATATATAATATCATGAATTATATTTATTCATGGTATTTTGACTTCAAATTTAATATCTCGCTCTTTCAATATATTTTTTATTAGAATGTATCTTAGGTTGTAAGGGTTTTCCATCTCCATTTCTCTTTACTAAGATATATTTCAATGGCATCCCAAAATTTCTTATCTCTATGGTGTATATAATTCCCAAGAATATATTTTTGAATAATAAATAATTTAATTCATTTTGTTTTATATCCATATGATTTTTATGTTTCCAATTACTTTTGATTCAAATATTATTAAATTTTTATGGGACATGGTATATCAAAATCCATTCTTTGATTTATACAATTTCTTACTGAATAGTTTTTTTACATAAATTTCTATAATGATGTATGTTATTTATTTATTTATAGTTAAAAAAATTAGTTTATTCAATTTCTAGGAATATTTTTCATAATATTATATATAAAAAAAAGATTCATTTGGAAAAGACATATGTAACGATGAAATTTACAATAATGAATATAAATGTTTTTCCCAAATCCATTTTTATTATTTGTTTTTTATTATCTTCAAGTGATATATACCTAATAGAGTTTAATTTCATTATTCCCATTTTATGATATCTTATAATTTATTTCATTTGTGTGATTATGTTTTTTAATCATTTTAGTTTACTTTTGACAATATATTTTGAGAAAATATTTAAGAATTTCATGAAACCAATTTCTCTTTCAATGGGTTATTTTATAATGTGTTGAAATTTTGTTCTAGTCAAAATTTTACATGTGAATATGTTATAAAGTAGCTAATTTTACAAAGGGGTATTGTGATGGAATTTACCTCTACTCATAGTTTTATGCATAAAAAGGTTGGTGGGTATCAAGGTTCATAAAGATAAGGAATTTGATATTAATTATTATGGCTGTTTCATTAATATATTCCATGGATCATGTTATATGATTCATGTTTTATTTTCCCATTCCATGTTTAAGTTTTGATAACATAAGATTATTTTAATATATTTCATTTTTATGTTTAACAATTATTGATATATGTTATTTTAAATCATATTTATTCATTATTAATGATTTCCCATATGTTTATGATCTAACTATTATGGAATTAGTTGTGTTATCCCATACTGAGTGTTTAATCTCACCTATTATTATGTTTTCCATCCCCTAGGATTTGAAGATGATTATATCTCATGGAATTTATAACTATTTATTTAATTTAATGTAGAAATGTTCCCAAGATATAAAATGAGTGTTTTTATGTGTCTAGTCTCCAAGACACTAAAACTTTCAGTCCTTAGGTTATGAAACTATCTGTGGGATGTATTATTTAAACCATGGATCCTATGTATTATTTATTTTTTATTATCTTTGGTCACTTTAGTTTGTAATAGATCATGGTTTAGTTATTTTTTAAAATTCATTTAAATATTGGTTGTTTTGTTTAAGATTAACTCTAATGAAAACCTTAGTGAAAATCCAATATTTAAGAGAACATCCTTAATTTTTGGTAAACTATATGTTCAGTTATTTTAAAAAAAATACATCCTTGAATAGATAATGACTTTTGGACATTATTTTTCCAGAGACTTGACTAGGGGAAAAACCTTGAAATGTGTTTATTGAGTAAATCTCAGTCATCATTCTGGTACATGATGAATGGACCCTTACTGTTTACTTGGCTATAAAATATTTAGGGATATTCATTGGTTAGTATGCATATTTTTTATGAACTAATACAAAGTATTTGATTACGATTCTAACTAGTATGGTTTAAAACCCCAGTGATAAAATCTCCTTGGATAACCTAGATAGAGTTATAGGTCAATTCAATAATTTCATAGATAAAACTTAAGGTTTCATTAGGGAATAAATATTTTTATTAATGTTTTAATATTCATGTTTTAGATATTATCATAACCATTTTTTTAATTGGTTAAAATGGGATCACAAAAAATAAGATTACAAAGGTACGTATCAAGAAACTCCTATGAATCATTACCAAATAAGGGAGCAAGCTAAAATGGTAGAATCTTAGTATATTATCATTTTGATAGAAAAGTGAGTTTTCTAGTAATACCTATGGAAATTAGGTTAGTATCTTAGAAAAATTATAACCATTATGCTTTTAGATAATTCTATATGTGATGTAATATTTATTGATCATATTTTAAAATATTCTTAAAGTTACTAATGATATTATATAATTCCAAAGGATTACCCTTTAGTAGTATTTATATAAATGTTTAGAGGCATATAATAAGTTGTATCAATAACCTCAAAAGGTGATTTTATTATAAGGTAATATTTTTTATGATGACTATTAGAGAAAACATGATCACTGTATATATATCTTATAGGATTAATATATTCTTAAGGAACGGTTTTTTGAGAAACTAAGTAAGATAGTATTTGTAACCTTTTGATTGATATCTAGAACGTGAAATTTTTTGAGGTTACATGCATTTTTTTATTGTGCTATATTAGTATATATGACAGTATGTGGTTTTATGACCCAGTGATTAATACAATATTTGGATTGAATATAGAGTTTATTTTTAGAATAACATATTATTTTTTTGTAGTTTCATTCCTTTTATATTAAGGTGCTTTTTAAAAAGTTATATTTAGGATAATATATTATTAAAGTATATACATACCTGGGGATATTATTTTATAGTTTTTTTTAAAATATAAGTATATATATCTAGATTAGGATAGTGAGATACATATCTCATTAGATATTGTATATTGACAAATAATGTGCCTAGCTATCTCCATTAGTAATTAATAATTAAAAATTTTAGGATATGATTTATTTAATGGGGTATAATATAAATTCCTAAAATTACAGATCTTGTAAAAAATAATGAAATTTTGAATAACTTTCCCTTAATGAAACACCGAAAATAATCAATATAAGACATATTAGCCAAAAATTAGTAATTAACCTAATATTTTAATAAATTAAAATTCATTACCTATAGAAGATAACAATAAAATATGAGTTAATATTGAAACGTTTATTTTAATTAAAAATAGTTTCATTTATAATTTTTTGTTTTCATTAAAAGATATATTTTATAATATTATAATTTGAATTATATAAAATAAATTTCATTTATTTAATTCAGCATGTCACAATGTAATTATTATGAATTTTTTATAATTTTAAAAAATCTAATTTCCATAAATTTTTCACTACGTAATGATAACCTAGAATATTTAAAATACATTAAAGAAATAAATTAAGGAATTAAGGAATAAAATTAATTATTTTGAAATATTATTTATACATATAAATCATATGTAAAAAACTTTTAGAACTAAAGTAAAATACAAGTTTAACATAAAAATTGTTTTCGATATTCTCTTTATGTTATGTATTTTCAAGGTGACATTCAGTTTTGGATTGAATTGAAATACCCATAAATATTATTAATTTAATAATAAATCAATTTATGTCTTTAAAATTAGTAACCATGATAACTTTATCATATATATAAATTTAAAATCATAATAGTGTTCTTTTCCAAAAAAAAATTGTCCGTGTTTTAGTGGTTTTATTTTAAAATAAAATTTTTGTACCTATATGAATTTTATTTCATAAAATTATTTTAAAATTTTAAATAATATGATTCATATTTTAAAAAATAATCAATTTTTTCCTTGAATTGTTTTACAATGATTCCAAATTAATCATTATGGTGAAAGTAAAAGGAGTAAATTTAGTTTAACCTAGTGTAAAATTACAGGTCTATTTAAAAAAATGAAATTAATTGATTGGTTTAGAATTATATAAACTAATAAATTTGTCCCCTATTATTGTTTCTATTTTTTATTCTTGGGACCTTGAAAAAGACAAGTCATTTCTAAAAAATGTAAATGTATTTTCAAAAGTTCCATCACATTAACATATAAAAACATACCACTTACACCATTAAAAGATATAGTTAACCTTATAATACCAACTTAAAACTCTTATAATTTAATATATGTGAAACTCTATCCCACTAACATAATCCCATGTTCACTCATTGTTTTCCTATTCACTTAAATTTCAATTCGACTTCCAAGGATATATCGAGCCTCCAACGTAAGTATTATCTCCTTCTTGTATTTTCTTCTTAATCATAAGATTAAAAATATCTTAAAACTATAATAATATAATCACCTAAATATAATTATTATAGTTATAATTTTTCATATTAATGGTACATAACTTATTTATACATTTTCATACATGTAGAAAAATAAAATAAAGTCAATCATGCATATGAGTTGACTACTGCCTCCATAAAATATCATCTTTCATTTTTCATCACTACCATTCCTGACTTTTCTTCAGGGTGCTACTGATAATTTAATATGATATATATAATTTATGTATGATTCTGAAAATATAATTTATTATCCACCTCCACCCTATCTTATTTTTTGAGAAATGGAAATGCTATTTGTGCATATATAAGAACTATCGCCTCCAGGATGAAACATTTTTCACTTTTATATAGATTTCTATATATTATATAAACATATTCGAATATATTTCACCATGAAAAATATATCAAAATAATACAGTTATAATTTTTCTAAAAACATATTAGGTCGAACGAAACACCCACTTTACCACACTTTCCCATCAAGATATAGTGTGCTCATGTTTTGGATGGTTTAGCCACCTACATGAATGATGTTTTAAAATTCGATCATGGAAGAAAATTGGAAAATAAATACTCAGGTCATTATTTTATAATAATAAAATAATTATTATTTTATGGAATTTTAAAATTTATATAAGGTATATATAATTTATTAATAAATCAACCATGATCACTAAAATTACTGAAATAATTCGTTAAGAACTCAGTTTTTATATAATATAACCAAAAAACATACAGAATGAAATATGAACATTTTAAATGAGTGTTTTATATATATTAAACAATATTAAATGATAGGAAAAATATTATTTTTTATCAAATGAAGGGTAATTTTATAAAAATTATCAAACATGAGCAAAATAGTTTAACTTATTAACACATGAGGTCATTGTATACTATAACTAAATAATTTATTAATGAAAAAACTATAATAAAGACTATACAAGCTAATATTTTTTATTAAGGTTATTTGTAAGATATTTAGTTAGTTATAATTGTTTTATAGGGGTTGGAGTGTGATTAACAAAGAAATAAAACAAGGTAAGTGTTTGTTGTCTCATTTTCACTTTAATTGGGGGTGATTTAATGTTTTACACCAATTAATTTTATATTCCATATAGATAATACCAATATGAATTATTTAATTATAAATATCCCTTTTAATGAAATATAAATATTAATTTTATAATATCCTCTATATGTTCTTTCAATGCTTTTACTTCCCAAATTTTACGGTTCATTTGTCTCCATTCCCTATTCCTTTACACATGTTTCATATCGCACACTAGTTATTTCTTTAAATTGTGTAAAATATTCTATATTAAATTAATTTATTATAAATATTATTCCTTAAAATATATTTTAGGATTCTTTTCATGGAATAATTATATTTTTCATTCGATTCTTATGATGTCGTTACTATAAAGGTTTTTGTCTAAATATCCTTTCATTGAGACATGTTTATGCTACACACCATGTTTACATATATATGGTGTAATTACTACCAAATATTACTTTTTATAACCTTATTATCTTATATTTAATTATATTAAATTTTTAATTTTATTTTATCTTTATCATGTGTGTTTTTTCAAATTCTTCGAAAGCAATAAGGCATTCATATTAAAATTTTCTTCTTTGATTCACATTTTATTTTTTACACCAAACATCACATAAATGGTTTGTATAATACCTATTGGATATATAATATCATTAATTTTCTTTACTTAGGGTATATTAACTTTAACATGATGTTATATTCCTTTCAAGGGTATTTATTATATCTTTTTTTAAGTTTTTAGGGTTTTTCGTCTTAATTTCTCTTCATTGAGACTTGTTTCGATGTTTTGCAACAATTTCTTATTTGTATAAAATAAATATTTCCCAAGAATATATTTAGTCACACTCAATGATTTAATTAATGGGATTAATAGATCCATATTATTTTCAATCTTCCATTTACTTTTTATTCAAATATTACTAAATCCATAAGGTACTTAGGGACTCAAAGTCCTTTCATTGAGTTATACAATTTTTTATTGAAGTTTTTTGTTCTATTAAATTACGAAATGATAGATATAACCTCGTTATTTATTAATAATATGAGTTTTTAATTTAAATTCATTTCTATGAAACTTATTCTTTTCAATTTCTAAAAAAACAATGGATTATTTTTAAAAAGAGAGTCATAACTATGAAATCTTCAAAGATGAATACAAAAATGATTCCAAAAATAAATTTTCATGAATATTTTTTCATTATATTCAAATTTTATATCCCCAATGGTTTTTTTCATAATTAACCTTCTTTTATCTCTTATAATTTATTTAATTTCAGTGATCAAGTTTTATTATCATTTTATTTTACTTTTGATGTTATTTTATGATATACCATTTCATAATATCTTGAAATCCATTATTATTTCTTTGAGTTATTTTATGATGTGATGATTTTATTATAGGAATATAAATTTATGGATTATTAGATGGGTATTACATATATATCCCTCCAATGGATTTCCAAAATCCTTATATCTCATAATTTATAACTATTTTGTGAATAAGTAACTGAGTAGATAGGTTTATAATGGTTGAGTGGGATGAAATTTATCCCAGATCAAAATTTTATGTGTAAAAAGGTTAATGAGAAGCTAGGTTAACAAATGGTGAGTATTGTGACATTTAGTACCACTCATAGTTTTATGTGTGAATAGTTTGGGGGTTTTCTAGCTTTATAATGATAAGGGATCATATATTCATCATTATGAAACTTTCTTTCACATGTTAAATGCATCATGTAATATGTTTCATGTCTTATTTTCTCATTTCATAGTAAAAGTTTTATCTTCTTTAATGAAATATCAATATTTCATACTTTTGGTTAAAAAGTATTTATTTATATTATTTTATGTGAGATATGTTTTTGTATTCATGATTTTCCATATGTCTATGATTTAATCATTATGACCTTTTTTATGTTTGTTGGATCAGATTTCACCAAATATACACAAGAGGGGGGTGAATTGTGTCTTTTCAAAAATCCTTATGAGATTGTATTATGCCTTTTAACTTTAATCAGATAAAATGATACAGTAGAAATTTAAATAGCCGAAACACAATATGTATAGTGGTTCGGGTAACAGAAATCCCCTAGTCCACTCCACCAATGCTCTACTCCACGAGCTTGGTGATTTTCACTATCTGGTCCTCATTTTGACAGACCGATTCACAACTGAGTACAGGCAATTGACACCTTTACAATCCAAGGAAAAACAATGCCTTCTGGTTCACATACAGAACGTACACAGCTTAGTACGAGAAGTCGATCACTCATGAATAGAAAAAAATATTTTCATATTTTGAAAATACTTTCTAGATGTTCTTCACAATTTCAAAAGCATGTAATTGACAGTAGATGGATCGTCACCTTCAGAAATAATAATCTTCACATAAGAGATGTTCTGAGTTGATCCAGCTGTAGTAGATATAGAAATATAATTCACAACTTCAGCAGTAGCAAATTCACAGAAGATCTTCATTTTAGAACAATTGAATCTTCTATCGTGATCCTTCTTCCTTTTAAAATAGATCTTTTATGCTTCTTTTGAACCAGCAGATCTGTATATGTTGTTTTTACTCAGTTTTTCCTTTATTTCCTTTTAATAATCAAAATATCACATACGATCAATAATCATGATACGGTTTTAAAAAATCCCATATAAATAAAATAATGACATGAACTTTTCCTGCAAAAATAATATCCACAAAAGTCAACTTTTTACTCACGATATTCAAACATTTGAATTTACAGAGTAGTCGTAACTTCCCTAAAGACTCATCATAAAAACCTCCTTTTAATTAGATTATCAAATAATTGATGAAATAGTTTTGAATCAGTTAAAATCATACTTTCAAATCACCTTTAAATCTGGCTTAAATCCACCTAATAATCTCTGTATTGACCGTTGTATTAAAAAATTGACTTTAAATTCTCTGACGCCAAACGTAAGGTTGAGTTGAACTGTATGCATCCTCTGAATGTAAGGATGATGACGTAGCCTTCAAACGTAAGGTTCACAACATAAGGTTGACAACGTAAGGTTCATTCCAAACATAGGGTTGGTCATCCATACTTTTCTCTTCAACTTTCAAACATACGGTAAAAGATCCATACTTTTACTTGATCCATACTTTTCCAAGAACGTATGGTTGTTTACAAAAGTAAGGATTATGAACCATAATTTTGAGAAACAAACATAATGATTAATATTTACGTATGGTTCTCCTTCCATACTTTTCTGATATCCCAAACGTAGGGTTCCTTCCTAACGTAGGGTTCTTATTCCATACTTTACTGATAACGTATGGTTGTTTAACCATACTTTTTCCTTATCTCAAAAATTATACATAGTTTTTATCCTTATGCTACGTTTATCCATGTAGGGTATGAACAGTGTTTCCAGAACACACTAAAGCAGATTCCTAATAAGTAGCACGTGAATAGTGTTTCTAGAACACACTAAATATGAATACTTTAGTAATAAATTCCTGTAATTTAAAGAGTAAAATAAAATAATAAATTCCTACAAAATTCTTAACAAATAAATCATTAGAAAATAATTAAGGGTATTTGGGAGTATCAAAATTATCGTAAAGGGATAGAGTATTAATATAAACTCCCCCATTAAATAAAAATATTATGTATTGTTGAAAACAACACTTACTCAACAATCTCCCCCTTTTTGATGATCACAAAACCTATAATAAATAATTAATGAAATTAACTTAACATAAAATTAATTGCATAAAGTTTTGAAATTTTGAAAAGATAAATACAATATTAATGCCTCCCTCTAATTTATCCGTGTTTTAATTTCACCCCCAATAAAATTAATTACTCCCCCAAACTAAAAGATGTTGTATTTATCCAAATTTCTCCCAGTAAAAAACTGTTTTGTTTATCCAAATTTATCCCCATTTTTGTGATATCAAAAAGGATTATAGAATATAAAATAGAACACAGATTAATGTAGCACTAAAAATAAGTAAATACTATTATTAATTGTTTATCAATAATTAAATCTGGAGTACTGAAATATCAAAATAAAGACAGTAAAACAAATAGAAAGAAAGAAACAGATTTTCATTAAAAGTCAGAAATAGATACAATGATGATAAACATAGGAATCAAGGATTATTGCAGTGAACAGGTAGGTTTTATCTTCTCTTCACTGTAGACTTGATTTGTGCTAATTATTCTCTCAACCTTTTCATTAAACCATCACCAAGTTGAATAATAAGATCTCTAGCCTCTTGAGTTATATGAATATATTCAATGAGATTGACTCTGAAAAACTCGTGAAGCCTTTCTTCTTTCTCCATAAACAAAGACAGCTTCTCTGTGAATTTATCTAAGACATAGAAGATTCCGGGATCACTGGATGTCAACTGATCAACTAAGAATTTCTGATTATCTACGTGAACAGATAATGGAGCATTGTTGCACTGAAGATCATGCAACTTGTCATTCATATTTCTCATTGCAGCTGTGATAGCTTTAAATCTTCTAATTAAATCAGGTGAAATACCTTATCCACTATCAGTATTATTTCCAACTGATTCAAACTATATCTCCATAAACAACATATGATCTGAGAAATATGACTTCGTAACCATTTCATATTTCAATTTGGAAACAACATTTAGCATATCCTCTTTAAAAATTTCAACTTCTTGTCTTGAAACAGTACTCTCCTTAATCTTTTGAAATTTCAACTGTTCATATGCTAAGGAGCTTCTCAGAGAATCATTCTCACATTTCATTTGAGATAGCTTTCTGTACAATTCTTCAACTTCCCTATTCCTTGAATCAGAAGCACCCTATGCTTAATTCCCATTCTCAGGTTCTGTGTGAGCTTCAGAAGCATGCTCATCACAAAAATCTATAATTTGTTAGTCTAATGAAATATCTAAAATGATATCCTCTGGAGTTTCCTAAGGTCTGGACACTTACTCACCAAGATCTTACTCCTTTTCTTATTGAATTACAATGGCAACATCAGCTGCAGCATGTTGTTCTGATCTTTCAACTACAATCATTTCATGATCAGGATCTGTAATAGTAACATTCCGTTCTTGAGTTTGTTCAACAACATTTTCTCTAACAATGCTTTAAGAGAGTAAATCTCTTGTAGTTAAGTCAAGGGGGGTAAGTTCCTCAGTTACAGGTCATTTCCTCTGAGTTTGAAGTCTCTCCTAACTTCTTTCTTCCTCAGTTTCTACCACTTAAAATATGATCCTCCTTGCTGCAGTGCTGACTCTCGATTCAGCTTGTCCCTCCTTGGACTTAGTGGATTGTGCTTGAGAACTCTTTGATTCATTATATTCTCCTACTGTAAAAAGTTTTCCATTGATAGTACTCCAAAAATATCCAATCTACCTTAATGTTCTAGCATTAAACACATTACTGTGATGACAGTGTACTCTGGCATCCACCAGTCTCACCATGTCCTTCTTAAGAAACATCTTAGAAATGAATCGGCCAAAATAATAAATGTTCATTCGGGCATCACTTTGATAACAATATCTTTGGTATCTAACCATATACCTTGGGTAATTTAGTTTGACATCACTGAGAAAAAAATACATTATATACATATTGGGATATAATATCTTTTCCATCTTAGACATCCTCAGTGCAATCCATGTTTGTACAAATTTGACCAAAAGTTTCTGATCATGCTCCAAATACTTGATAAAAATTTTCTTTGCGGTATTAATACTAAAGAGAAACATAATTATGTCTTCTGATTTATGCAGAGAATATCCAATATTTTTCAAATCGAAATGAAAACTCCCTCATGAGGGAAGTTGAGAATCTGACCAATTTCTACTGACAAGATTGAGAAATCTCTATCCTCTATCAAAGCCATCATACTGTCCTCAGTATCTCCCAGACTAAACTGTATAGATTTTAAGAAGTATCTAAGTTCTTCCTCATACATAAATTCTGGATTTTCACTGTTGAACGTCTGTTCAAGGTTCTGAAATGATAGTGCTTGTTTCAATATTATATTTGTCTAAAATAACCAGTCGAGATTGATAACCTTTCTCTATAAGATTTTTCTTCCTTTGGAGTGTTTTCTCTTGGAATTTCTTGTCTCTGCTTCACTGGATCTTTTATTCCATACCATCTCTGTGAGAATTTTTGAAGGTTTGATGGTTAGGGTTTCAGAGTTTCGAAGATTAGGGTTGATGAGCAGAGGTGCGGTTTATGGGTTCGAAAAGGTTTCGATAGAAATAAAACGGTTTAGAAGTCGAAAGGGTTTCTAATAACCTTGATTCCCGTGTTTTTAATAATCATTACATATATTTAAAATTAAATAAAATAGATTACATGGTGAAATGAAACTTATTCTTCTTGAAATACAAAATAGCTAAATTATTTTAATCAGAATTAAAATAAAGAACTACGATTGTAAAATTAAATTTTATTTAAAATCAAATAACCCTAGATCCCCCTTAATAAAATCAAAACATGCAGTGGGAAATGGTTTAGTAAAAATATCAGGTAATTGAATTTCAGTACTTATAAATTCCAAAGATTTATCCTTTTTAAGAACATGATCTCTTAGAAAATGATGTCTTATATCTATATTCTTAGTTTTAGAATGATTAATAGGATTTTATGAAATATTTATTGCACTAGTATTATCACATAAAATAGTTGTATTATTAAAATTTCGTCTAAAGTCCATAAGAGTGTTTTTTATCCACAACACCTATGCACAGCAACTACTAGCAGAAACACACACTGCCTCAGTTATTGATAGGGAAACTGAATTTTGTTTCTTACTTGACCATGACACTAAATATCTTTCTAAAATGTGACAAGTTCCTGAATTACTTTTCTTATCTAATCTAAAACTCCCAAAGTCTGCATATGAATATGAAATAAAATTGAAATCAGAAGTTTTGTGATAAATAATAGATTGAAAAATAGTTCCTTCTAAATATCTAAAAAATCTTTTAACAGTAGTTAGATGAGATTCTTTAGGATTTGATTGAAATCGTGCACAATGACAAACTGAATACATTATATATGGACTGCTAGCAATAAGATATAAAAAACTACTAATCATACCTCTATATAACTTGTTTTCAACTGATTTTCCAGTTTCATCCAAATCAAGTTTTATATTATTACACATAGGATTTGTATATGTCTTGTTGTTTTCAAGTCCAAATATCTTCAATAAATCAGTAATGTATTTTCTTTGATTCAAAACATTTCCAAAACCTTTATGATAAATTTGAAGTCCTAAAAAGAAATTTATTTCTCCCATCATACTCATTTCAAATTCATTTTTCATTAACTTTGAAAACTCATGACAAAGGGTTTTATTAGTTGATCCAAAAATTACATCATCAACATAAATTTGAACCAATAAAATATTTGAATTCACAGTTTTCTTAAACAGTGTTGGATCTTCCAATCCAACAGTAAAATCATTTTTCAAAATAAAAGAGCTTAATCTTTCATACCAAGCTATAGGTTCTTATTTAAGGCCATAGAGAGCTTTAGTAAGTTTAAAAAGAGAATCTAGTTTTAGATAATTTTTAAAACCAGGAGGTTTCTCAACATAAACTTCCTCCATTAAATAACCATTTAAAAATTCAGACTTAACATCCATCTGAAATAATTTAAAGTTCATATGAGATGCATAGGCTAAGAGGATTCTAATGGATTATAGTTTAGCTACACATGCAAAGGTCTCATCATAAACTATACCTTCTTCCTGATTATATCTTCTAGATACAAGTCTAGCTTTATTTCTAGTTATTATTCCTTAATCATCTTGCTTATTTCTAAAGACCCATTTGGTCCCTATCACTGGATAGTTATTTGGTCTTTCAACTAATTCCAAAACTTCATTTATTTTGAACTGGTTTAACTCTTCTTGCATTTCAATCATCCATCATTCATCATCTAAAGCTTCTTCTACAGTCTTGGGTTCTAATTGGGATAGAAAGGCAGAGAATTCTACAAGATTTCCTATATTTCTTCTAGTTTTTATTCATGTATCTAAGTTTCCTTTAATAGTTTCTAAAGGTTGATTCTTTAGGGTTATTGTCTATCTAGGCAACACACTTATAGGTTCTTCAGTATCATGTTATTTTGAACTAGAATGAATTTTATTTATATCTTTTTCCAAAAAAAATCAAGTTCTCAAGCCTCATGTTATCATTAGAGTCAGATTCATCCATTTGATCTGTCCTTTTCTCAAAGGGATCAGATTCATCAAATTTCACATGAACTGATTCTTCAATAATCCTTGAATTATTATTATAGATTCTATAAGCTTTGTAGGTATCATAATATCCTAAGAAAATTCCTTCATCAGATTTTGGATCGAACATAACAATATTATCCTTGGTGTTTAAGATGTAAACCTTGCATCCAAAAACTTTAAAGTAGTGAACTTTATGTTTTCTGTTCTTACAAAGTTCATTGGGTGTCTTTTTCAAAAGAGGATTAATTAAAACTCTATTAATTATATATGATTCTTCCCAAAAGTAGGTAGGAAGGCTGTATTCATTTAGAATAGTCCTTGCCATTTCTGGAATAGTCTAATTTCTTCTTTCAACAATTCCATTTTGTTGATGTGTTCTATGTGCAGAGAAGGTGTGTTTAATACCCATATTTGAGTAGAAGGAATTAAATTCCTAATTCCAAAATTCTCCACCATGATCACTTCTTAATGAAATTATTTTAAAACATTTTTTATTTTTAACAGCTTTACAAAAACTTTCAAATAAAGTAAAAGCTTCATTTTTAAATTTCAAAAAGAAAATCCATGTAAATCTTGAATAGTCATCAACTAAAACATATACATATAATTTACCAGCCAATCTTTCTACCCTTGAAGGTTGAAACAAATCCATATGAATATGTTCTAGAGTATTAGATGTAGAAATTTTGTTAACAGATTTAAAGGATGGTTTGTATTCCTTTCCATGTTGACATGCATCACAGAATCTGTCACTTTCAAATTTGAGACTAGGAAAATCAAAACCCAAATGTTTCTTAGATAACATATTTGAAACATATACATTAAAATTTCCAATTCTCCTATGCAAGATCCAGGATTCATTTATTTTAGTAATTATGTAATTTACCTGTTGTTTACACAAGGAATTTAAATCCAGGGAATACACATTATCAGTTCTTGGAGCTCTAAATTTAAGCAATTTATTTTTGAAAACAGAACAGAAATTGTTAGAAAAATCAACAGCATAACCATCATCATATAATTGAGAGATACTTATCATATTGTGTTTCAATCCTTGTACATAAAGTATTTTATTAATTAAGACAGCTTCTAGATCTCCAACTGTTCCAATACCAATTATTTTTCCTTTGGAATTGTCACCAAAAGTGACAAGTCCACCATATTTCTGAGTGAGTGTAGAGAAATTTAATGATTTTCCACTCATATGTCTTGAGAAGCCACTGTACATATACTATATGTCCTTTTTTCTCTTGTGACCTGCTCCCTGCAAATACATTTACACAGATTTCTTTGGTACCCATATTTTATTGGGTCCAGTAGTGTTAGCTAGCAAGGATCTGGGAATCCAGACATGCTTTGTTTTTCTCATTTTACCTGTTTAAAATAGATCATTTGATACAAAATCATTTTTAATGCCACTTATTTGGGGTTTACTTAAGAAATAGTCTTTAGAAATATGTCCCCTTATTCCATAGTAATTACAATTTAGTCATTTTTCACATGGAATAAAATAGTTTCTGTGCAGCTTGGGTTTTTCACCTTTACTAACAATTCCAAATCTCTCCTTTTTAATGAAATTTTTCCCAAGGATTTTATTTAATGTATTTTATTTTTTAGTAAAAACAAGGGCTGCAGTTTTATAATTCTCTACTTCAGTTTCCAGTGATTTTATCTTTGATTCATAATCTGTATTGTTTGAATTAATTGAATCAAATTTTTTAGTTAAATCCTTATATTGTGTCAGCATTGTATCTATTTCATCAGAAACGGCCTTATAAATATTCTTTAAAGGCTTATGCTTCTTAAATAGAGATTCATATTTCTCTTCATACATGTTGCAGTAGGTTGAATGTTTTTCATTAGAGTAATTAAATTCAGAACTAAAATCAGAAGAGTAGTAAGATTGTACCTCATCTATTTCTGCCATAAAACATATGTTGGCTTTCATATTTGTTTCCTCCTTCTCTGAGTCTGATTGAGAATTACTAATGCAGTCTTCAGATACACTCCATGTACCTTTCATGCCTTTCTTGTCCTTATGCTCATAGTAATTTCTTTTGAAAAATTTCTTTCTCTTGTCTTCTTTTAGGTGAGGACAGTCAGGTCTGATATGCCCCATTTTCTTGTATTCATAGCATATGATTTCCTTGTCATCCTTTTGGAAGAATTTTCTAAAGCCCTTCTTCTTTCTATAGAATTTTGTGAATCTTTGGGCTAGTTGAGCCAATTCCATATCAGAATTAGATAACTCAGAACTCTCTGACTTCTCTTTTACATTTTTCTCCATATTTCCGCTTTTTCTCTGTGATGATACTTTCAAGGCAGTGTCATCTCTTTTGATATGCACTTTATGTTGGTTATATTCATCATCCATCTCAGATACATGCATCATTAGTGTTCCAATCAGTTCTCTTATGGTTAAATTTTTTATAGGTGTCGACTGTCTGATTGCTGTAGAGATTCCATTCCATTTTGTAGGCAGTACTCTCAATACATTTAAAGCTTAATCAACTAGCTTAATGGGATCTCCCAAGGTAGTTATATTATTGAAAATCTATGTCAATATTCCATTCATTTGAGTAATACTCTCAACTTCAATAATTCTCAATGTATCAAATTTAATCTTAGCAGTTTCATATCTCATTTCCCTGATATTGTTAGTTCCTTCTTAAGCAACAACAATAGTTTTCCACATTTCATATGCTATTGGGCATTGAGATACTCTGTTAAACTCATCAGGTCCTAGACCACATATAATTTCATTCATTTCCTTCGAGTTCATGTTATAATCCGCTTCAATAGCTGCACTCCATATTTCTTGTTTTTCTGGTATTTCATATGGAGTCAGAATCTTAGAATAGACTTTGTATCCAAGATTTTTTAGATAGATAATCATTCACGACTTCTAGCATCCATTGTTTTCTCCATTGATGTATAGTGATCTGACCATAGATATTTCCTCTCTTGTATCAGTCAACTTTCTCTATGTATAATTACTTTCATCTCATTAAATCTTTATCAGAAAGCTTAACATCTGATTCCAATTGTTGGATTGGATTACACCAAATATACACAAGAGGGGGGTGAGTTGTGTCTTTTCAAAAATCTTTACGAGATTGTGTTGTGCCTTTTATCTTTAATAAGATAAAATGATGCAGCAGAAATTTAAATAGCATAAAAACAAGATGTATGGTGGTTCGCAGAACTAAAGGCCCCCAGTCCACTCCACCAACGCTCTACTCCACGAGCTTGTTGATTTTCACTATCTGGTCCTCGTTTCAATATACCGATTCACAAATGAGTACTGGAATTTGACACCATTACAATCCAAGGCAAAACAAAGCCATCTAGTTCACTTACAGAACTTACACAGCTTAGTATGAGAATTCGATCACTCAAGAATAGAAAAAAATATTTTCATATTTTGAAAATACTTTCCGGATGTTCTTCACAATTGCAACAGCATGCAATTGACAGTAGATGGATCGTCACCTTCAGAAATAATAATTTTCACATAAAAGACGTTCTGAGTTGATCTCGTTGTAGTAGATATATAAATATAATTCACATCTTCAGAAGTAGAAAATTCACAATAGATCTTCATAGTAAAACAAGTGAATCTTCTATCACGGTCCTTCTTCCTTTTAAAATATAGCTTTTATGCTCCTTTTGAATCAGCAGATCTGTATATGTTGTTTTTACTCTATTTTTCCTTTCTTTAATTTTAATAATCAAAAGATCACATACGATCAATAATCATGATATAGTTTTTAAAAAGCTCATATAAATAAAATAACGATAAGAAATTTTCTAGAAAAAAATAGATTCACAAAAGTCGCATTTTTACTCGTGTTATTCAAACATTTGAATTTACAGAGTAGTAGTAACTTCCCCGAAGACTCGTCATAAAAAGATCCTTTTAATTCGATTATCAAATCATTGATGAAACGGTTTTGAATCCGTCAAAATCGTACTTTGAAATTAGCTTTAAATCTGGCTTGAAATCCGCTTAATAATCAGAGTATTGACCGTTGTATTAAAAAATTGACTTTAAATTCTCTGACGCCAAACGTAAAGTTGAGTTGAACTGTATGCTTCCTCTAAACGTAATTTTGATGATGTAGCCTTCAAACGTAAGTTTCACAATGTAAGGTTGACAATGTAAGTTTTATTCCAAACGTAGGGTTGGTCATCAATACTTTTCTCATCAACATTCAAAGATACGGTAAAAGATCCATAATTTTACATGATCCATACCTTTCCAAAATGTATGGTTGTTTACAAAAGTAAGGTTGATGAACCATACCTTTGGGAAAAAAACATAACGTTTAATATTTACGTATGGTTCTCCTTCCATATATTTCTGATATCCCAAACGTACGGATCCTTCCTAACGTAGGGTTCTTCTTCCATACTTTTCCAATAACGTATGGTTGTTTAACCATACATTTTCCTTATCTCAAAAACTATACATGGTTTTTATCCTTATGCTGCGTTTATCCACATAGGGTATGAACAGTGTTTCCAGAACACGCTAAATCAGACTCCTAGTAAGTAGCGCTTGAACAGTGTTTCCAGAACATTCTAAATACGAATACTTTAGTAATAAATTCTCTTAATTTCAAGCGTAAAATAAAATAATAAATTCCTGAAAAATTATTAACAAATAAAATCATTATAAAATAATTAGGAGTATTTTTGAGCATCAAAATTATCATAAAGAGATAGAGTATTAATATAAACTCCCCCTTTAAATAACAATATTAATTATTGTTGAAAACAACACATGATAAATAATGTTATCCCTTACTGATTATTTATTCTCACCCCTTTTTATGTTATTAATTCCCTAATATTTTAAGATGATTATGTCTCAGGGATTACTTAATGGTGGATTTATTTTTGTGAAAAAAATTTCATGGAGTTTAAAATATGTATTTTTATGTTTCTAGTCTCGAAGACACTAAACCTTTATATCCATGTGTTGGGATACTATTTGTGGGATAAATTAATTAAACCGTGTTATCGAGGTGTTATTTATGTTTATTTATCTTGGTTCATTTCAATCCGAGCATGAGAAATCTGTTCCAAGAACACAAGAAAAAAATGATGTAACTAAGAAGATAAATTAAACATCAATGAAGAAAACATGATGTAAACTACTACATTTTGGAATTCCTGTTTTTTTGGGAGAAGTGGTAGGATAAAAAATATACTCAATTAATAGGATTCCATTAGCATGAGTATGAAAACATTTACTAGAAGAACTCTGGTCTGTAAATATTTTGGAAGATGGACACCTCCGATTTTTCATGATTTTCGGTTATATTAATTTGGATGAAAAATAAATAGATAATTTTGAAAACAATTCTTGTAAATTATTATTTATAGTCTATAAATATGAATAATTTCTTTTTATCTTTCATTTGACAATAACTGGAAAGATTTCTGCTTTGGGGTGATGAGAACTAAAAAAAATTAGAAGATGTAACATTATCAACAATGAGAAGATCTTGTGGAAAGATGATAACATGGAATAAAAAAGGTTGAGATTAATTATTCAACTTTAATTCACATTAATCTAATTAAAGGTTATATAATTTCAAAGGTTTTGGTAATTTTAAATATCTCTAATTCTATCAAAAGATCATAAGTTTTGGAGGATTGTTAAAAGGGTGGTGGAAAAAACATTGGATATTCATTCAGGAGGAGATAAACTAAAACACTCAGAAACTAATTAATATTGATCTATAGTTTCAAAATATGAAGCTATAAAATACATAATTTTGGAATAATATTAACTAAATTTTATTTTTTATACAACTTCAGGTGTTAGAAATATGGTGTATATTTATGGATCTAAACATAACTTCTTACTTTTAACTGATGTGGGTGAACCAGAAAGTACAAAATAAGTGAATACTTTGGGTTATTATGGAAACCGAGAGTTAACAATGTAGATGTATTTAGATTCACTATGTGCAAATAAACATGATAGATAATGTATTAACAAAAAGAGAAGAAATAACTTTAGAATAATTGGGTATTGTAGTTGAAATAAGAAGTTACTGAAAGGAAGTGGTATAAGGTGATGCTATTTGTGAATGGTTTTCCAAAGAAGGTAAGAATTGAATTCTCTAAAATATTTCCTATAGTAGTTAAACATAATACAATGTTAATTGTTTTAATATTGGGTTCTTCTAGAAATATTTTCCTTTAATAAATGGATATGAATATGGGTTTTCTTCATCGGGAATTTTGGAGGAAATTTTTAAGAAGAAAAAAGTTTGTTTCATAGAAAAAAATAAATTGATCTTGGAATAAAAAAAAGAGACTTTTGGTTTGAAACAATCACCATGATGTGATCATATGTTTTATTCCTTTATGGATAGTATATGTCTCAAACTAAGTAACTCTAATCATTTTTAACTGGGAGTGGTTCAGAAAAAATAAATTCATTATCAAACTTATATATGTGGATGATATGTGGTTGGTGAGTCTGAATTTTCATATGACTCAAAGGTTTAAGATGAATGGTCTGTAAAGTTTGAGATGAAATATATTGGTTAATTAAATAAGATCATGGGAATGTGTAAGGAACATGATCGGAGAACTGTATGATTATTTTAATCATAGAAATATCACATTATTAATATCATTAAGAGTTTAAAAATGAGAAAATGTAATCCAGCCTCAACAAATCTCTCTAGTTACATAAAACTTATAAAACAATTGGCACCATTAATGGAATAAGAAATAAATTACATTTTAATAGTTTCAGATTCTTCATTAGTAATAATTTATATATATAATATGGTGTGAACGCGTATGGATATTTTTTCGGTAGTGTGAGTGGTAAGTTGGGTCCTAGAAAATATAGAGAATTATCATTGAGAGGATATAAAGTAGATTATTTGGTATCTCAATGGAATGTAATCTACATATTTTTATTTATAAAATGATTATCCATTAATCATTTTTTCTATATAGACATTAAGAGTTATTTTTATTCTCAAAAGACCACAACTAGGTGTTTTTTAATTCTAGAGGAAACCGGGCCAGTTGGATGTCCAAGTTACAATCGGGGATTTCAATTTCTCAAACAAAACCATAGTATATTAATATGATGGAAGAAATAAATGAGATGGTTTAGTTAAGTCATTTAGCTGAAGAACTTGGTTGTTGTTAGTAAAAATAGTTACTCTAATATGATAATGAGAGTGTAATCCATTTGGATATGAACCCAATGTTTTATTCAAGAATAAAACATACTGATATAATGTATAATTATATATGGATGATGTCAGAATATGGAGAGTTAGAGTTATATATGATAGTTTTCAAATATAATAAAATAGACATATTCATGAAAATTTTATGTCTAATAAATTCTGAGGTAACATCATGGCTCAGCAGGTCTGGGGTGAACGGAAGAAGATAGAGAAGCATCGTACACAAAGATAATAGAACTATGATTTCAAATATGAAGGTAGGGTGATGGCTTTACCTAAAAAAATATTTAACTGGGATATTTTTGGTATTTTTTGAATTTTAATTTAGTTGATTGAATTCAATATACTAGAATTATTAGTTTTAGAATATCATCAGTTCACTTATGTTATGGTAGTGGTTCTTTTTCCTTTATCATTTCTGGATGCTGTGTTTTATAAAAAAGTTCTTGTAATGTTTTTTCCCATAGTGTTCTTGTTTTGTGTGTTTATTTTGGTTCTTCAATAATATAGTATATTTTTTGTTTACGATTATATGTTTTCTAGTTTACCAAAGTTCATGGTAGAAAAAATAATTTCTATGGTAGATCGGTGGTAGAAATATTAGAACAGATCGACTCCAACAATTATCATTGGTTGGTGAAATAAAATGACCAAATATAATTATCTATAAATTATAGTGTGGATACACCCTTTATCAGGTGTGTTGTTACTATTTTCTTATATATATCCATGTGTTTTATTAGACAGAATTTTTAATATTTTCAATGTGATGATATGAAATGTTGTGGTGTTTCTGTTGTATACTTAGGAAGTTCAGTCCTAACCACTTAAAATAAACAGTTCATTTTTGTTTTCATTTAATTTCATTTAATGGGAGAATTATGTGTGTTTTAGTGAATGTGGATAAAGTTGTTTCAACTTATTATTTTTACTTGGGTGAATATATTTCTTCTACTTTTTTAAGAACTAAAGTTCTAAGATTTCTATTCTATAATCGGAATCTGTGAAATTGATTCAATATTGACTACATCTGGTATTCAAATAGACAATGGAGTGACAATAAATAGGAACTAAAATATCCATAACATCCCTAAATTATCACTTTATTTTGGTCTATCTCACCTCTATATATTTTGAATCTCGAGGACCCACTTAATTCCTTAGAATATCAAGTATTAATCTTCTCAACCTTCTTCAGAACCTGATATTCTAGTATTCTAACTTTATTTAACACAAGTAAATATTTATTTAAATCTCAGTTAAAAAACATTCTCTCTTAATTTTTATTTGGTTATTCTAAGTGTAACTCTCAAATTATTCTCACTAGAAACAACATCTTTCTGTGAATGAGATTATCAATTTTATAGGCTCAACCATCCTAATAAGTTTAGTGATCTAAAATATCTAAAAATCAGGGATCATTTATAAATAACAATAATAAATATTCAAAAATATCAAATTCAATGTAATTCAACATTAAATTGGTTGTCAACTCAATTTTTAAATTTTCCTTCAAACTTGTCAAAATCATGAACTTTTCTTGTAAATGTTGTACTTGGAAAGTATATCTCAATATATTTAAAATTAATTTTTTTCTAGTCCTAAAATATTTGTGATTTTTGATCTTATTTAATTATTCTATAATCAAATTTTTTATACGAAAAACAATCCTTCCATTAGTTTTTCTTAAAACCACTGCCATTATTTATCTTCCTATAGAAACATACTTTCATGCTTGTGTATCTCAAATAATTTGTCCATCATATCTACCATACTTAATTTGGGTTATGAAAATAGTTTATTTTATCAAAAATATAATCATTTAAGATCCTACAAGTTCACTATTTTATCCTATGAACCTCACTGCTTTTAATGCACAAACAATTATTCTTCTGAGATCTAGAATATATATCTCAATTTTTTGTACACTCATTTAATTTGGTATATTTTTTACATATAACTATTTTTAGTTCAAAAGAACACTTTATATAGACTTTATAAAATCCAAAGTACATGATATTGTATATAGGTTCTTCTCATGTTTGGAATTCATCTTCATATATTGGTATTCTTGAAAATTTTAGCTTCCATCATACTTAATAGGACACTGACTTCACATTTTTTCCAAAATCACACATATTGTTTAGCTTCCATATTATGTTCACAAATTCACACACATCCTCTAATAGTTTTCAACCTCAAATAGCCTCTATACTTTATGGTTCATTTTTTCATATTCCACTACATTTACTGTAATTTATTTAACTTCCAATTTTCTCAAAAATAATTTTTTAACAGTAGTATCTACATCTCATTTTCATTATGTGAACAGTTCTCCCCATGGCCTACAGTATGTGGTGTTATGTAATTCTATGCATAAAAATACATTCACAATATTCATAATTTTCCTTTTCATCGTGCCAAAAAAATATGCATGAACAACTCACATCATGAAAATATATTTTACATCTTTATATAAACACAGTCATTACATTACTTATAGTATAAAATTTATTCTTCTTCTGGTTTCCTCAGTATTCATCTTCTGACTAAGTCAACATCTTGACAATTATATTCCAAAAATCACATCTTCCCATCACACCCACAACATCCACCTTGTGCTACATGCCTACAAATCATTACTTCCTACTGTTTACCTATTAAGATAGCTTCCACACTTCAATATACATGGTTTTGTTCTCATTTTATGTTTATGTCGCACTGTTTTATTTTACCACTCAAGAAAATATCTACATGCCAACTCCATTTTTACTGATCAATGAAACATGGCCATATTTTATTTCATAATTCAGAAACACATCCCTATTTTATACATGTTGTGCATGTGAAACATTATTATATATAAAAAGAACCTTTTTGTTAACTGAATTATAATGAAATCCCTCCTTCTGCTTCAATAATCCATCAACTCATCTTCATCACCACATTATTTTCACACTGTGTACTACCCTATTGGAAGATTTAATTATTCTGGTCTTCTCTTCATCTTGGTTTCTAACTTTAACTGACTTTTCGGGCTACTTACTCAAACAAAACGTTCCATTCATGTATAAACATAATCCCTTACTATGTGGGAGAGGTTATAGAAGTTGTTGTGTAGTTATAAATAGCACCTCATGTGAACCCATCTTTGATCTTTCCTTTTAGTTTCATTCTATATACATGGGGTTTCCCTTGATCGGGGAGTGAAAAAATTTCTCATTACTTCATCCATAATCATAATTAAAAAAATCCTCCTAATATTTTTGTAACCAGCTTATAGACATTCCACATTTCCTATCTTTGATCAGAAATCCTTTCTACCATTTCCTTCATCCAAGGAAATTAAAATATATTTTTATTAAACTATAGTTCTTGGTAAACTCAATCTTATTTAGAAAACTAAACTCACACCAACTTATTACCATACAATGCAGTGTGTAAATCCAAAATAATTGAATTGTCATATATTACTTAGTGTCTAGTAAATTATTTTCTTTTTCACTCAACATCAATCATCTAGATTAATTATTATATAATAAATTCAATGTCTATATTTTTTGTATTTATGATTAACATACTACATATGATACTAATTTAAATGATTCATTTATTTGATATAATTTTGTACACTTATCTTCCATTCTTTATCTTCTATGAAACATAATTATTTAATTAATCCATAATTCATCTACATTAATATCACATTACTTCTTCAACCATAGATCCTACTTTTGATGGTTTTCTCATTATAGAGTATGTACTTATAAATATTTCACTCTGGAATCCTTCTTATGTAACATAATTTTACTTCAAATTACTCATTTAATTTTCCATAATCTAATTATAATAATTACAATACATCGGTGTTATCATCCTAATCTAATGGGTGCATCAATTTCCAACTTTTTATTTGCTTTAAATACTAAATTATCATTAAATTATATAAATTTTCACTCCCCCTTATTATCAATAAAATCAATTTCTGATATTTAAGAGATTAATTTTCACTTCCCCTTAAGGATATAAATTTTAATTCACCTAATTGATATATGCATATGAGGGAGGAACTTTCTTCATAAATTTTATTATTCTCACTTTTTCTGCCATTTAATTTAATATAATTCTTGAATTTCTTGAGAAAATGATGAAATCACTTTTCTTAAATCAGAAAGTTATATTCCAGCCAGCACTATGTCTATGTGAGTCGTGATCCATGTAGAAAACAAGTGTTATTAACTTAGACATTAAAATTTTATATAAAATTTACAAATTGATTCCAAATTTTATAAAATATTCTTTTATGGTTGAATTCATAGGATTTTAAATCAACTTACTTTCCTACATGAATATCGATAAAAATATAAAAAACTTTGAAGCATAAAATAATAATTTTATCCCCCTTACAAAATTATTTTTTTCCATCAAGAAATCAATTTTCCACCTTTACATTGAAACTCTATTTTTCATATTAGAGTGGGATAGTAATGAAAATATAAATCATAGATAATAAAAAACTTAAATACTTAAGATTTTTTTGTATCAATAATTTCAACATTATCGAGATTTTCTGCTATTGGGTACTTCTATATTTACTTTAACAAAACATTAGAATATGGTTTCACAAACATTGGTTATTTGGAATTTAACATTTTCAAATTTTTAAATACACTAGTTTCATCCTTTTTACAAGGGTAAATCACATATTTTATATATTTAATATACCCAATATTAAATATCCTTTAATTTAATTTTTCACCAAAGTAAATCATTACTTATTAGGGAATAATATTTATCTTATTTTCCTCATTAGTTATAGAAATAGAGATGGGAATATTTTCCCAAACCTGAAACAAACTTAAAACTAATTTTTTTTATTTATCAAATACCACTTGATTTTTAAAGATCTTAATTTTTTGTTTGATATATCATATTCTCCTTAAACATCTTTTTATAATTGGGTGGTGGTTTCTTCTTATCTTCTTCTAGCAATGCACATGCTCTTTTATTATTTTATTTTTCTTCTAATTTCTTTGCATCCTTCAACTAATATTTATATACCGCTATGTAAACCTATGGAAATATTCATCATTATTCTTTTGATAATATTTATTTATAATAAAACTTACTCCATCTAATGGTTTATTCCTTTCACTTTTAATATTATCTTACCCTAGTAATATTGTCATGAATTTTTAAGGAGTGTGACTAGACAACTTAGATATTCAATAAAAAATATTTTCATTTCGAAATTTACACTTATGTGGTTACCTATGAAAAACTTCAACTTTTCAACAGATATTTATTCAACCAATCCAATCTATTTGTGAATTTTTGGGATTTATTCACCTTATTTTTTCAGATTTCTTCATTTAATTTTAGTATTCATGGGTTGTTTACATCTATCTATAAAAAGTAATTTTCTACCACAATAGAATCAAATTTTAATGGGTATGAAATCTTATAATACATCTTTATTGGGTGTATTTTTATTTGAATCATTCATTACATTCCACTCTGAGGAATAATTAAACGTTTTTTTCCATTCATTTACCTTTATTTTTTGTGATCTCATTCTATCATTTGTAAAAGATCATTTCATAGAAGTTGTAAACCAACATTTATCAATATCATTTCCATATTTTCCATAACTTTCATTAAATTTTTCAAGATATTTAATTTTTTGATATCAACATATTTGTATTCTTCTATTAAATTTGGTTTTACTTTTCTATATTTCCTTTAATTTTTATTTTTTTTTTCCAATTAATTATGTAATTATATCCTTTTCATTTTTTCATATTTTGGTAACAGTTGATAAACAAGTTTCTAAATATTCCAAATTACCACTAGTAGCCAGTGAATATTTTATTCTTCCTTAGTGAATTTGTCTTTCTGGTGGATGTATGTTCTAGTTCATAAAGAAGAATTTTTTTTATGCACCATGAAGGAAACTTATTTTTTTTCTTCTTTCATACACATTTTTTAAATTGGTTTCTTTATTTTCACTTGTATTCACCCATATTTATCTGGAATTAAAACTCAAACTATTTAAAGTGGTATAATTAGTGCATACATATTCATGAGAACATGGGATAAATTTTCCCATTGACTTAACAGAAAATGGAACTTTTTATGATATTATATTTTTTTATACCATTAGATTAATTATTCTATAAATTGAAACATTTCAAAGAAAAATCACTATTGTATATTTAATCAAATTTATGTGAATGTTTAATTTTGTTGTCTTACGGGTCTAAAAATTTTATTTCCAACTCAAGACACTTTATGCTTAAAGAGTTGTTCAGATCATTAAGGTATTTAAATTTTACCTGACTTTTAACTTTTACTATATGAACCATTTCATTAAGAACTATCCTTTATTCTATCAATGAATTTTCAAGATATGTTATTTGTCTGGATTTATTATCCAACTTTGATTTCTTTACTTTGACAATAGATTTTAATTCATGGAGTATTTCATCAAAAACATTTTAAAACATTCCTTATCACAAGAAATATTATTCAATTATTCTTTGATTAGGAAACATTTTTCTTTCCTAATTATTATTTATTTTTTCTTGTATTACATGATTTATAGGATATTCTTACAATTTAGTAACTTCTTAACTAGTACACCTTCAATTTCATTAGATTTGGATTCTAGAAATGTGATTTCCTCTTACTATCCCTTTATATATGCAAGTATATATCCAAACCCATTTAAATGGAAATTATTTATATAATCAATTATTTTAAATTAATATAATTAGATAGTTTCAATATATACATACTCACCACGAGTATTACATTGTTCATAAAGAGGAGTAGTTCTGACATATTTTATAAGAAAACTTCCACTTTTTCATTAGGTAATAGTAAAACATCCTTCTATTGATTTTGATGTCTAAAATTATGAGGCATATAATCATCCTATGTTTTCCATTTTTCATAGTTTTTTTTTAAAAAATTATCTCACCAAAATAGAAATAGATTCCAATGACATTAACTCAAGATAAATTTTTTAAAGTTATGAAAGTGTAAACCTTGTAACTACATATCATTCTATGAGATTATTTCCTCAAGATATGAGAAACTGAATGTCATGTAAATAAATGGAAAATAACTTGTAATAAAAAAACATATCGACCCAATTGTAGTTAACCTATTCTTTGATAAAAATTGAGAGTCTCAGTGGATCATGTAGTTACCCTGAGAGGTGGGAGTGAATCAGGGGTGAATTTTTTTTACCGATTATGTTTTACTAGAATTTCAATCTACCTTTATTTTGAATCAACCTATATCATTAGTTAGGTTGCATTGATCATTTAAATGATAAATAAACACATACTACCTTATGAAATATAGATAATGTAAAGTAAATAGTACATGAGAATTTTTACAAGGTTCGACCTCAATGTGATAACTAACTCCTTGTTGTATTGACTTTCATTAAGTCGTGAATTATTCACCTTCCCATAAGTGTTACAATGAGTAAATATAGTATCTATTACACCAAGATTATGATTAAAAAAAATTCAAAAACTATAATATTATGAATGTGGTTGATATATTTATTGAAAATTTCCTACAACATTTCGATATGAATGTGTGGTTGCTTATATAAGAACCACAAGTATTCAATGGTTCACCTCAAACATCCTCAGGGATGAAACATTGCCTTCCATGTGCAATTTATAGGAAAATTCATGTATCATCTCCTATTTTTTTCTTTAATTATATTGATCTCCCTAATCTATCACTTCATGGAACTATGATCTCTATAACTTCCACAAATTGGCACATAATGTTAGTCTGGATCACCTCCTTTCGGTCTTCCAAATCAATAGGACTCACTCAATTGATCTAAATGTCATGTTATAGTCTTCCCAGCATTCTTAAATATTTGGTGTTTTAATATTCTCTAATTTATTTGACACAACAAAATATTTCTTGAATTCTCTAGTAAAAAAATTCCTCTTATATATTTTTCTTCTTCTGAGTGGCTCTCCCAAATTATTCTTAGCATAAAAATATTTTTCTCTAAATGAGGCCAACCCTTTTTATAATATCATCCTTCTTGATAATTTTTATGATTTCGAATATTTTATCATCAATGAGTAATTTTTAATTCCTTCAATAAATATTTTTAATATCTCAGAGTCAAATCTAATCTCTATAATATATGTTGTTAACTCACTTTTCAAATTTTCCTCGAAACTCAAATATAATCAAAAAAACGATTACAGGAATTATGGACTTTTAATGTAAACAAAAAATCATCATAATTAATATTTTTTTGTGATTTAAAATTTTTGATAATTATTATGATTTAATTATTCTGAACTCAACATCATTTTATGAAAAATACTCTTTACTTTGGATTGGGTTGAACCTACAACAATCATTTATATTTTAGTATCAATATATCTCACGCATGTGTATCTAAAAAAATCCATGGAAACTGCCTAATATATTCCTATGAATAAAAACACTCAATTTTCTTAAAAATATGATCCATTAAGCTATAGAAATATCACTATTATATCTTTTGAACTACACTAATTATTGTACTTAAATAATTATGCTTCTTGATATCACTAATCATTGTCTTAATATTATCTACACTCACTATATATGGTATGATTTATTAATCCCACCACTTTCAGTTCATGAAACCAATTTATATATAATTCACATAATACATTGTATGCAATTTTGCACCATGGTTCTTCTGATTCTTATAATTCATATGCAGCATTAGTTAGGATTGAAAATTTCAAATACCTTTAAACTCTACATGTAACTAACTTTACATATTTCTCATAATAATATATACAATTCATCTTTCATCTTACATTCACAAAATCACATTCATCTTCTACTGTTTTTCAACATTATACATATTACATTATTCCTTATTTATGATCACATTTCTCACTAACTTTACTATCATTTAGTTAAAATTCAATTTCACAATAGATAACATCTACCAGTAGTATATATTGTAATTCACTGATCACTAAGATAAAATATATTAAAAGATAAATAAAATTATTTCATGGTAGAGAAGGATTGTAACCACCACCAAGAACCACCCCCACCTCCTCCCCTTCATTATTGGTTGGATCTCTCCAGGTTCTCAAGAATGAAAATAATCTTTCAAGATTTCTCTAGATGATCAAGTATATTCCTCAATGTCTCCTTTTATATCCAAGGATAAAATTTTCATTTAATAATAATTTTTTGGTCAAATTTAATACATTTTACTTGTTGAAATATATTTATTGAATATTAAGGTAAATTAATACCCTAAATTCATTCACATAAATATTAAATTAATATTCTAGAGATAACACTCTTTAATAATCTACCCCCCCCCCCCCCCACAACGGTAATCCACTAATGAATCTACAAAAGTCTAGATACTCCCAAGATACCACCTTTTTTAGTGTACCTGTTGAGTTCTCCTCCATGTGGATATTCACAAGTTTTAAAAGCTATCAATCTATCACCTAGAATATCCAATGTTAGTGAATGTTGTTTTCCTTTATCCTAGAATGATACATAGAGTTACATATCAATTCCAAATCACATTCACTATCACAATGAACACTATAATTTTCACAGATGAATCCAAACTCCTAGAGGAAATGTTTTTGCCACAAAATATTCCTCTTGACCATCATGAAAGCAATTTAAATTGAACTAGTCATAGATAAAGAAACACACATTTTAAAACTTGAATGGAATGATATATCTCCACTTATAAAATTCTACACATATGATACTATATACTTCTTTCATGATCTCAATCCATATCTGCTTTTGTACAACCCTCCAAGAGTGGATTAGCTCCCCATAATACAAATATAGTTTCAATGTACCTCTAATTTACCTCATAATCCACTACACTACATCCCATTGATGATTCTCATGATTTAATAGATATATAATCATAGTCTACACTACATGGGAAATTTATGGCCTTGTATGAACCAAGTCGTACATAAGGATTCCAACTACCGAAGAGTATGGAATCATCTTTATCACCTTGATATCTTTCATGGATGATGGACTTTGACTCTTGATCAATTTCATATGATTAGATAGAAGAATGCCTAATGGTTTATCTATGTCCATTTTGAATTTTTTTTAGAATACGTTCAACATACATATCATGATATAGCAATAAAAACCTTTTATTTTTATCATGAGTGACAAGCATGCCAAAATTTTGTCGATCCACTCCCCGATCTTTCATATCAAAATATGTGGATAAGTCCATCAATTGTTTGATGTTTCATATATCCTCCCTAATGATAAACATGTCATCAACATAAAGTATGAGAGTAATTAAGTTATAGTAATAGGATTTATAGAAGTAAACACATAGGCCAACATGTTTATTCTTATAACCATGAATCTCTATGAAAGGGTTAAACATTGTGTACCACTATCTAAGGGCTTGTTTTAGACTGTACAATATCTTAATTAATTTACACCTATGTTTTTTAAGAAACCTCAAAACCATCAAGATACTTCATATATACCTCCTCAAAGATGTATCTATGAATAAAATATATCTTCATGTCCCTCTACGCGTGCCATATCTCCACTCCTTCAAATTATCTAAAAATGACTCATATTGAATCCATATTCACCACAGGTGAAAAAATATCATCAAAATAAACTCATTTATTTTTAATTTATCATTTTGCCCCTAACCATGATTTTTTCTTGTCCTCCTTTCCACTGGTATCCTTCTTCATCGTGAACAATGATTTTTTTTTTCAGTTCCTACTTACCGTTGGGTAGTTCAGACCAATTTTATATGTAGATTTTCATTAATTAATATATCATATCCTTCATTTCATATAGCCCCTTGAGTTTCTCTAAATGATATATTTCTTCTTGATATCCTTTAGGCCCCTTTCATAAATCAGAAACATACATTCTAATTGCAAATATGTTTTTATTAAGTCCTTCCACATGTAGATCTTTGATCCTATGAAATTTTCGGTTAAAGAGGAACATCATCACTTGGATATTGTGATGTAATAGATACTTTTGATGGATATTTTTGAGTATCACCCTACTCAATATCCTCATTTCTTTCACATTGGTCTAATTTTGATCAGTATTATTACACATCCTCCTCTACTGTGGTAGGTGGTTCTTATATAAGTATTTGATCAATAATGGATTCCATAGCACTTTCACTTTGAGAAATTCTTGGATTATAAATTTCCACAATGAACATGGTATCACTTATTTTGATCACCTTATTATCTTTTAAATTCAAAATATTTTATCTAGACACCATGTCTCCATAGATTATGAAGATTCACGTAGTTGATATCATGTATAGATTATTTGCGGGCTCTTTTGATACATGTGAAAAATCTAAACATCCAAATAATCATAAATGAGAGTAAGAGGGATGCTTACCCAACCATTTCTTCTATGGAATATTGAACTTAAATGTAATTAATAGTGATCTACAGATAATGTGTCATGAAAATTAAAAATATTATCCCAGAATGGATTAGGTAGCTTAACCAAACTCATTATTCCCCTAGAATTCTCTATAATGGTTCGATTCATCCTTTATAAAACACTATTATTTTTTGTTGTGCATGGGAGAATACTCTCATGTATAATTATCTAACTCCTATAATATACATCAAACTCCATAGAAGTGTCCTCTCTTCCATTTTCTAAATAAATACAATTCATCTTCCTTATAATCTCAAGGTCAACCATATAATGGAACATCTTAAAGTAGTCTAGTACATTGTCCTTTATTTTCAAGAAGATACCCCAAACCATTCAATATAAATGATTAATAAACGTTAGGTAATATTTTTTATCTCCTAATGATTTCACCTCCATTGTACCAGATACATCATAGTGTTCTAGATCCGTTAACTTTTATCTCTTTGATAATGTAATAATGAATGTGACTCTAGGAAACATCTAATGCATGACGCATCCATATAAACACCAACATACTTATTATTCATCAGTTTTTATAACCATATTTCACACATGTGATTGAGTATCCTATGAAACAAATTTTATGATTCCTCTCCTTCAACTATGCTAAGGCTACCCGAGCAAATCGGTAGATGCGTTTTGTATATTGTACCACATATGTGTCCTTGGTAAAAGAAGGTGGGTATCTTAATGATATTCCAAAATCCATTTCAAAATATGTTATCGTAGGTTCTTGGTCCAGTGGAAGTGCGGGAGGGATGGTTCCCAATTTTTCTTCTATCCATATTAAAAGAAAAATCTAGGATCTATGCGATGATGAACACCGAGATCTATAAAAATGAATCTAAGAACTAAGAAAAAGGAATATAAAACTATAACCAAGAGAGAGGATCAATATATTTTGTTTATAATTATTTAAGGAAATAAGAATTATCTCCATGGTTTATACATTCTTCATTGATGTGTTAGGCCACATATTTGTAGTGCATCGCTATCATGGTGTAGGGATCAAGGGTAGATCTCCTTTAGCAGTGATCCACATGTGTTCCAAAAATCATTGGATGTCACTGAAGGATTATCTATGTGATAGCACAAAAGATCCTTGCGCTTGCTTTGTCTTCCTTTGATCACCTTGAAAACCACTTGCAATGTGTTATCCTTCATCCTGTGGAGGAGAATCTCCTTCATTATTAAGAGTCTTCTTGGAGAGGGATGAACTCTCTAGGCTTAAGAGATTTTATCCAATCTGTTGTGAACAACTCAATTAGCGTTACTTCGCTTTCCCTTGAATAATAAGAGAATAATACAATCAAGAATTTATTTCACTAAGGCAATAATAAAATAATTTGAATACGTGGCTTCAATGATTTCATCAATCCTAGAGAAACTACCATGTCAAATAATAATAGAAATAATATTATTTCCTAACATGTTCTTAACTTGCGAGTTATAATTAAATATAATTTAATCAAAAAATATTTAATATTATTATTTCTCACTCGACCATTAAACATGGTCTTCCAATCCTCCTCAATATTTATTAATTATTCCACCCATAAAATATTGTCTCGAATAACTAGTGATGGAATATATGTGATCAGGAATACATGAATAATTATTAATCCACAATTGGTAATAATATTTATACAACTTGTTAAATAATATATTATTACTTAACTGAGATTCTGGATAGACTTATTGTGTGAACCTCTAGGACACTTTCTCAGTGGTATTAGGTGGAGGATCCTAAATTACAAGTTTAGAATCTACCAACATGCCAGGGCACCCATAGAGAAAAAATTTAACGTTGAAATGACATGTCACCTCATATGAACATTTATCATGTAATATAATTCCATTATCATAATATCTCTAATAAGGAAGGTTTCATTCCATTACGATCAACCTATGTGCTCGATATCTCTTTCTTTGACATTACAGAAATAAAAGTTTCCTATGGGACACCGGGGACATCGATTTATTTAGGATATATAATTTTCATTAGATTTTCTAAGATATTAACTTTCCTTATAGAATACAATGGATAAATCCTTTCTCACATTATTCATTAATGAAATATTTCTCGGGACGCACCGAACATATCCTACCTCACTGTGAACATATGTCTTCATGGTTTTCATCAATAAATAAAATTATGTGACTCATAATATCCATTAATAATAATATTAAATTACAAGGACTAATACACATATCCATAGATAAGAAAATCCAATGACACTTATAAATGTGAATTTCCTACTGTCAGGTCTTGTTCTCATAATATCCTACTAGCTATCACCAAGTGTGTACACCATGAGAAGGTTCCTCAAAGTCCTATGATTCTCTACCCCTAATAACATGTATCATTTTTGTCCCTCAAATGATATCTTCTGGCCAAATAACATAAATCTAATAATAGTTTCATAGCACGTACGGGTTCTCATCATAGCAGGGAAATGCTATGAACTTTTAGTTGTATAACTAATCTTGATACATTATCACATATAATATTAGGTTGAAGAACAGTCATTATGTGATAATAAATTTATTGGTATCCAAAAATTATGAATATAATTGATCAAAAAGTATAGAAGAAGTTTATTCTAGGGAATCAACTCCAATAAACTCCCACCAGCACTAGAGCCAACTGCTAACAATCTTCAGTCCGCTAGCTCTCACATGATACTCTGGATTCTTTGGAGATTGGACTTTAGTCAAGGGGTCCACCACGTTCACTTCCTTGTATAATATACAAATTGAAACTTCACCCATCTGATAGAAATCCCCCAAGAGGTGATACTTACGGAGTATATTCTTTGTCTGTTGGTGATACCTTCGCTCTTTTACAAGAGCGACCACTATAGTATTATCAAAATACAATGTGAAAAGTTCATTACTTTTAGGTACCACATCAAGCTCCTGGATGAAGTTATGAATCCAAAAAGCTTCATTGGATGCATCAAAAACCGCTATATACTCAGACTCCACTGTAGTTTCAGTGACAACTGTCTACTTTGAAATCTTCCATCTCATTGATCCTCTTTTGAGATAGAAAACATATCCTGATTGTGAATTCAGATCATTAGGATCTATCTAAAAACTATCATCACTATACCCATTTATGAAACACTCCTCATCTCCTCCATACACTAGGAATGTATCCTTATTTCTTCTCTGATATTTAAGGATTACTGTAACTAGAGTCCAATGTTGTTCTCCTGGATCTGCTTAATATCTTCCTACCATTCCCGGTGCATAAGAAACATCATATCTAGTATATAACAAGACATACATGATTAGTTCTATCATTGAAGCATATAGGATCTTACTCATTTTCTATTTATCTTGTTATATATGGGGACACATTTTCCTAGAAAGTTTCAAGCCATGTGACACTAGAACCAATCCCCTCATAGATTTTTCCATACTAAATCTCTTTAGAATATGGTCAATTTTTTCACATTGACATAGTCAAAGTGCCTCTTGGATCTATCATGAATGATCTTGATCCCTAGAGTTTAGGCTTTTTTTCCTAAGTATTTCTTGGAGAAGCACTTGTTCAACCAGTCCTTAACTGAATGTAATTCTGGTATGTCATTTCCAATAAGTCATATGTCATGAACATATACTACTAGGATAAATACTGCATTCCTACTAAACCTTTTGTAAACACATGTCTCATGTTATGTTTTAATGACACCAAATTCTCTAATGGATTCAACGAATCGAATGTTCCATGACCTAGATTTTTGCTTCAATCCATAAATGGATCTATGAAACATGAAAATTTTTTTGGAATCACCTGGTGTCACAGACCATCCTATTTATTTTATATATACATTAACCATAATGTTCCCATTAAATAATTTAATTTTGATATCCATCTTCCAAATATCATACTCAAGATAAGATTTTATGGAAAATATAATTTTGATGGATTTAAACATGTAAACTAGAGGAAATGTTTCATCGTAGTCAATTCCTTGATGTTTTTTGAACCCTTTAAAAACTAGCTTTTCTTTATAGGTATTAAATTTACCTTATATGTTGATTTTATTCTTGAATACTCATTTACATTCAACATGATTTAAATAAATTGGAACATCAACCAGAACCTAAACGTGGTTATGATACATGGAATCTATCTCATAATTCAGATCTTCTAGCCATCTTGCAGCTTTTATGCCCTCTAATACCTATTTTAAGATAGAGGTTGGTCATTTTTTAACAATAATAAATCACCATCCTGAAAAACAAGAAAACCATATCTCTCTCATTATCTTACCTCTCTTACACTCCTACATAATACTTCTATTTTAGGAACTACTTATTCTACGGGGACCTATAGAACTTGTTCCTGTACCAACTCCTTGTATCTTGAGCATGAACTTCATCGAAGTCAATCTTTCTCCAACTATGCTTTTTTATAATTTTCTCCCTCTAATGAAAGATGGATTGTTTGGAGATAGTCACTTTCTTGTGTGAGGGTTTGTATAGGTAGTACCCCTTTATTTCCTTGGGATACCTATAAAGATACAATCCATTCCCTAAGGTGCTAGTTTGCTTACTAGGAATTCCTTAAAAAATTCCTTGCATCCCCATACACATGTGTAGGATAAAAGGCATTTCTTTCCACTCCATATCTCTAAGGGACTTCTATTTGACATGTTAGTTAGTACTCGATTTAATGTGTTTGTGGCATTTTTTAATGAATATTCCAAAAATGATAAAGGAAGATCATCATGACTCATCAAAGGCCATACCATGTTCAATAAGGAATATTTCCTCCTTTCACTAACACCATTCCACTTTGGTGTATAAGGTGGAGTGACTTCAGATAGAATCCCAAACTCCCAAAGAAAGTTGAAGTACACTTTGGTAATATATTCTCCACCTTGATCTGATCAAAGCTTCATTATCTTCTTTCCATACTGATTCTCTACTTCTTTCTTCAATTCTGGGAACTTCTCAATGGAATTGTAATTATACCTCATTAAGTAGGCATAGCTATATATACTCAAGTCATCAATAAAGCTTATGATGTAAGAATATCTACCTCTAGATTCTACTAGAAACGGTCTACATACATTAGTACATACCAATCCTAGAAGCTCCAAGGACCTTTCACCATATCCACCGAATGGTGGTTTGTTCATTTTTTCTTGTAAACAATAATGAAATCTATCAAGTGGTTTTAGTTTATTAGAGTATAAATAACCATCTTGATAAATATTTTTCAAATTATCCTCATTTACAAGACCAATATGGTGATCCCATAAATGGGTGTCATATATGTTTTGTGAACATGATTCTTTATTGATTTCCAACACTTTTTTTCATAATTTAATACATACAAACCTTTATTTAAATGTGTCATACTATAACATAATCTTTCCTTATAGATGAAACAACTTTAATTTCTGAAATTGAAAATAAAACCATAAGTATCTAAAAATGATACATAAGTTATGTTTCTGGTAATTGTAGTTTCATAATAAAAAACATGCAAAACCAAAATCATTCCCATGGGTAATGAAAGGTGGTCGTCACCAATGGCAAGAGCACCGAGCCACGCACCATTAGAAGCTCTTAGATTCGCCACTCCACTAGAGATTTTCTAAAATATAAATAGTTCTTGAATTTGAATATAGATTTTAGTACCACAAGATATATCTAATACACATTGTATAGAAATGGAAAGATTTTACTTGATAACAAATGCACCTTTGGCTTCCCCTTACCTTTGGGTGTAGTTCCTCTTCTAGTGGCATGACTTGCCACATGAAAAACACATTTCCTCCTTTTCCTTTACCTAAATTTAGATATTCCTCTTCTTAGTCAAATGGTGATTGGGGGTTTCATACTGTTTGTATGTCTTAGTCCCCTTTTACTTTTCCTTACACTTTATATTCACCATAAGGATTGTGGGTTTGTCACACCCCATGTCTGTATCAACTTGTTGAGTCAATGTTGGAAGTTTTGATAGACTCTTCTCATTATTTCTCATATTATATTTTACAATAAACCTAGAGAAGGTATTGGGAAATGATGATAGTATGAGATCTTTATGCAACTCATCCTGGACGTTAATCATTAAGATGTCTATATGCTCAATATAGTTCATAGGATTGACTACATGAGGCCCAACTAGCATATAATCTCCAAGCATAGTCATGAAAAATGCTTGGTAGATCTCCTACCTCTCTTGTCTCACCTTATCTTGATAGATATCCCGAAGGTGATACATCATGGTATAATCATCTATTTCCTCATGTTGCACCAATATCTCATTGTATGTGGATGATAGCAAGAATCACTGAACATCTATAGCATCATTCAGATGTTTCAAATACAGAAATAGATCCTCAATACTAACCTCATTTCTAGGCATAACTAGTAAAGTTTATTCCAGCACATATAGTTTCTTTTCATGGTGATGCATGACCCGTAGGTACCTTTTTCTCTGCTAAAAATCAGTGTTTGGGAGAAGGTTTTCCTTCTAGAGTATGGATTGAAATGATATGTTTGAAGTCATTTTTTATGAAGTTTCTACAAATAATATGAGCATAATTTTAATTCTTTATCTGATAAAATTTAGAAAATTAAATAAATATTTATTATTCTTACACTATTTTATTGAAACCCAATATCCATCACCAATGGATTCAGAATATCATGATGCATAAATGTTCTAGTAGAAAGGATCCATATTCCATTCTCAGTACCCCAACATAGACTGTTAAAGAAAATTGAATGGGTTAAGGTAGGAAATCCAAATTACAACTGCATTAATTCACAGTTCCTTGATCACTTGAGTGGAATCCCTAATCCTGGAATCATTAATTTACATTTCCTCAACCTTTTCCACTTAGTTACACCAAGTCCTGCTTTGGAATTTTACCCTTTATGTCAGCCAAGTTAAGTCAACCCAAAACCTCAAATTAGAATTCCTTGATAATTTAAAACACCCAAACTTTTTCTAGTCATGCACTTTGAACTATGGTTAAATTCTAACCAAAGTAATGAAAGGGTATACTAACTTAATATTTTATTGAGGGATTTTATCCTTTTTGTATAAATTTACAATTATTATTTTTTTACATGCATGTTAATATTAAGTGGGATAATCTTATGTGATTAACTATGTCATAGATAATATTTACCCATAAGACAGTTTATTTTAGTTCCATATTTCATGCTTGTTAATTCATTAATTATGGGATCACAATAAAATATCCATAATGAATAACCATAAAAATAAAATAAAGTATATGATCATGAGCTTGTCCTAATGGTTATTTTATCTAGAGGGTGATAAACTAACCGCTGACCTAGGGGAGAAAAACCTTCAACCATTTATGGTTTGTTTTTATAGCTTTCAACATGTCCTCCTTTGTATCTTCTTGGATTGGTTTTTCCTCATCTCTTAACTTTAACTACCTCCACTAGCTTGGTAGCTCCATCCATTACATATGGTTTTACTCACAAGTAGGTGATGGTTAAAAGTGTATTTACATAAAATAAACCAAGGGCACATAGGCCCTATATATTAATGAGGATGGAAGGCATGTCGGCTAACAATTTAATTTTGCAATAAATTAAAAGTAAACCAATCAAATACAAAGGTCTTGTTTAACTCATGATCATCCACATACATGAAATGAATTTGAAATTTAATAAAACTAGAATTAAATTATTTAGTCATTGTTATTTAAGATGAATCACATTTGAATTGATTAATTATTATCTTTAATTAATCAATACTTTTATTTTAATCCTTTTCTGAATTTCATTGATATTCTCATCCATTCTAATTTTAAACCAATTAAATTTCATTTAAATTTAACTTTATACATAAACCTACCTTGTAGTAACCTGGTGAATACTAATATAAATCTAATCAACATGTATTATAATTGTATAAAATTTATTCATTGTGATATATAGCATGCATAACTTATAGTGTACTTTCATGATGTATAATTTACATAGGATTACACAAATTACAAGAATTTTTGGTAAGGTGCCATGCATTAATGCACATAGAATAATAATTGTAAATCAACTTTTACATGATTTTCATATCTGAATATTATTTAGATATTAATGTTTTAATTATACATATTTGGGTAACAGTACATGGCATATATATCTAATATACTCAGTGTGTGAGGCGTACATCGAATTTCTTGGAGTACACAGCATGTCCAGTGACCCACACGCCATGTTTACTCCACATTACATGGTTACTGGTCAGTTAGGCCATGTATGGTATACAAGGTCTAACCCTAACTTGAAAAGGTATACACGTAGTGTCCAGTGGGCCACACAGCATCAAGTCTGGCTAACTATGAACCAGTCTATCCCAGTCAACATTTAGTGTAAGAATTAACTACAGCGCATCTCTTTAATGAAAACAGGTTCAGTAATTGCTAAATTAAATCCTTGGTGAATTAATCCCAACTACATGGTGTGTAACTTAGGGAACATGTCATGCACTATTGTACTATCTGGGAAGAATCCTTGGCACCTCCAAATGAGTTCCTCAATTTTATTTTAATCATAAACTTTATCGTTTCTATTAGATCTGTGATAAACAATAGAGGTAGAAAAAAATATCATAATTTAGATTAAAATAATGATTAAACATGAATGTAAAACCTAAATTATGAATGTGTAAATCACCAAAAAATTATAAATAATTATAAATAATAATATTCTCCCTATGATACCACTTGTAGGTTCTTGGTGTAGTGGAAACACGGGATGGACAGTACCCTACTTTTCTTTTTTCCATATTTAATGAACAATCCTACATCAATGAGATGATTAATGTCATGATCTATATAATTTAATCAATGAAATAAGAAAAGGGAATATAAACCCATAACCAAGACATAGGATCAACAAATATTGTTTATAGTTAATTTAATTAAATAATAATTACCTCTAACGTTAATTCGTTCTTTTTTGATGGGTTCGGCTATAGATCTCTAATGCACCATCATTGCATTGTACAGATCAAGGGTAGATCTCCTATAGCGATGATCTACAAGTGTTCTAGGAATCTCTAGATGCCACAAAGTATTTTTTGATTGCTAACACAAAATATTCCAACACTTGTGTCGTCTGCCTTTGATCTCCTTGAGAATCGCTTCTAAAGAATTATCCTTGATCTAGTGGAGGTGGATCACTCTCATTCTTGAGATTGTTTTTGGAGAGGGATGAACTCTATAGGCTTGAGATTTTTTCTCCAATAAATTTTTCATAACACAATTGATGTCACTTTTCTTTCCCTTGGCTAATGAGAGAATAATATAACCATTTATTTACTTCACTAGGGTAATAATAAAATAATTTTCACAAGTTCCATTAATTATTTCATTAATCCTAGTGAAATCCCCATGTCAAGTAAGAATATAAAGATTATTATTTATTTACTTTAAATTGACTTGGGAGTTATAATTAAATATTATTTAATAAAATAATATTAAATATTATTATTTCTCACTAGAACAATAAATTCAGTCCTACAATCCTCCTCAATATTTATTAATTATTCTTCCCAAAATGTATTCTATCAAATAACTAGTGACAGAATAAATTTGATAAGGCATAAATGAATAATTATTAATCCACTATTTGGAATAACATTTATTCAGCTTTATAAATAATAATAAAAATTCTTAAATGATATTCTAGATACACTTAGTGTGTGACCCTCTAGGCCTCTTTCTCAGTGGCATTCATTGAAGCATCCTAAAGTCCACGGTTAGTGTCTAGAAACACACCAATAAATCCATAGAGAAAGAAGTTAATGTCATAATTCCGTGTCACCTCATATGAAGGTTTACCGTGTAATATAATACCTTTATCACAATATCTCTAATCAAGTAGGTTTCATGTCATTTTCATCGACCTATATGCTCGATATCTCTTCCTTTGATTTTCTGAAAATAGAACTTGCCTATAGAAAACCATGCCCTTGGATTTTATAGGCTATATCATTTCCATAAAAGGTCCTGATATATTAACCTCCATTATAGAACATGATGGTCAAATTCCTTCTCACATTATTCATTAATTTCATATTACTTATGATGCACCCAAAGTACTCTAGCTCACGACAAACATCTTTCATCATAGTTTTCATCAATACATCAAAGTACGTGACTCATAATATCTATTAATAATAATTATAAAGTTTTAGGACCAATATACACATCTACATATAGAAACATCTAATGACACTTATAAATGTAAATTTCCTATTACTGGGTCTCATTCTCGTAATATCCTAATAGATATCACCAAGGGCATACACCATGAGAATGTGTCTCAATGTCCTATGAGTCTACACCACTTATAGAATGTATCATGTATGTCCCTCAAATTTTATCTTCTACCCATGGAACATATATCTATGAATAGTGTTGTATCACTTCGGGTTTCTCATCATAGCAAGGAACATCTATGACTTTTTAGTGAAATAGCTACTCTTGGGATATTATCACATACAATGTCATGAAGAAGAAAAATCATGATGTGATAAAGAATTTTTTGATATTTAAAAACTATGAATATAAGATTTCATAAAGTAAAAAATAAATTGGTTCTAGGGAACCAACTCCAAAACTTATCATAGCATTTTCTATTAAATGTTATCCCTGATAACAGGTTGAGCTAAAGACATTGAACGTGGTGGAAATCCTTTTTCTTTATGGTGTATATAAAATTTTCTTGACTAGGATATCACCGGTCCCAACAATAACCTAGAAACAGTATTACCTATATTGGATTCATTAATGTTACTATCTTCATATGTCATGAAATACATATGTTGTTGAGTTATTTGGAAGGGGTTTACATTTTCAGCCACCCATTTCATGTCTTATCCTAATGTGTAAATGAAATTATCTTCTATGAAGTGCAATGTGTTGCATTTGTTGTCAATGAGGCATGAAGTTGTCAAGGAATGAATGGATGGATGTCAAGGAGGTTCAATATGTGAATGAAAAAGGATGTGATGGTGTTGGTGAGGAAAGGAGAATGGCCATGGTACTAAGATGCATGTCACTTAGGAGATTCACTAAGTGGTATTGGAAATTGTGGTTGAAACATTCTCCATGAATATCTGACGATTGCTGAGCTGCTCTTTAAGTTCTAAGAACTTGTATCAACTGGATACAAAGTCACACCAATGATAGAAGACCATGCATTGTATTGACAATGCATGAGGAGATGAAAGGAGATCCATCCACAATCACTGAGTGGATGAAGTGGATTAATGAAGTCCATGTACTAATTCTTAGTACATGATGAAATGAAGATGATCCAGCTTGATCTCTGATTGGATCATTGAAGAATGTTGACGAATTATTTGATTCAGGAGCTTTGGTTGAAGAAGAACCTTCGGAATTCCCTCCTAAGTTGTGAAATGTTGAAAAGTTATTAAGAACATGAGGAGGAGATGGGAAATTCCTAAGAAGAAGAAGAATTATGAAGAAGATGGCTTGAAGTGGCATTTGGCATATGGGGATACTTTGTTTTTATACAAATTCTTTATTCCTATACTTAGCAAAAATTAGGCCAGCCAAGGCCAGCCCACGGGTTCAACCCCAAGGCACTTGTGGGCCTAAGGCGCCACGCCCATGGGGGATCCCATGGTGCAAGCACAAGGAGGCAGGGGGGCCGTGTATAAGCCCCCGAGGCTACGCGGTGGTGAAGCCCGCGCAGCGCGCGCGCCCGAGGGCACGCATAGTGGGCGCCAGTGGCGCGCCCGCAGAAGGAGCATAGTGGGCGCAGAGCGCGCCCGCAGGGAGAACTCGGTGTGGGGCGGCACCGAGAGGGGAGGAGATTCAATTGAGCCGGTTGGGGGAGCGGATGGTTGATAAACCGCGGAAAAACCGCGCCCCGTTTCGATGTGGGACGCGGAAAAATCACCGGGAGCAAATCTCAGTCGTCCAGGCGATCTCGCGGCAGATCTCGGCCGCCCGATGCATCGCGCCGCACGCGATCTAATCTGAGCCGCCCATCTAATCGCGCACCAGATCTTAACCGTCCGATGCATCTGCCGATCGTCCTCAACCTCCAGCCATACCGAGGCCTTCCCGCGTGCCTCCGTCGAACCAGGAGAAACCCGAGCACAGTTTTTGAGTTACCGTCCACCTCCGACGAAGATGAAGACACCATTGAGTTCGTCTGGCCCAACTAAACATATCCATGTATAAATATGGGCATGCATGCAACGTATGGAAAATTTCGAAGAAAGCCGAAGCAACCGAAGGTGCGAGGCCATTCGGTGTTGTTAAACTACATGGACAGGTATTAACAGAGGCATGCACGCGTTCAAAAACGCATAAATGTGAAGGAAAATAAAAAGAGAAGAACCCGCGGAGAACCGAGGAGAAAGTTCAAGATTTGGAAAAATCTTGAAGATCCGAATATTTCGAGGATTTGAGATTTATCCCACGCGGAAGTTTTGAGGATTATCTGCCTATAAAAGGAGAGCCCATGCTCTCGGTATAGCTTGCTGATGTTTTTGTTGAAGATTTGTTGATCCGTGAGAGCCCTCTGCCTCGCGAAGAAGAAGCCCCACGCAAGTTTACTTGTGCGGCTGGAGTCCCTTGCGCGCAACACCTTTGCGCGACAAGAAGAAGGGGACCCTGCGCGCTAATCCTTTGTGCGGCAGGAAGACCTCGTGGCCGCAACACCTTGCGAGCCCGAGGATTGTTCCCTCTCTGCCCGCACCCTTGTGCGGCAGGAGGAAGACCCCGCGGGTGTTGCACTTGTGCGCCCCGCGGCAGGAGGAGCTTGCGCGCCCGCGACTGCCTTGCCTTCTTGAGGTCTTGCGTGGCTGTTGAAGGCAGTAGGGAGTTCGGGTGAGGCAGTATACCACCCATAAGGAGAGAGAGTAAAGAACACCCTATGGGAATTTGTGTGTGCAATTGAAGAAGAGGCCGTGTGTGTGCAAGAAGTGGAGTGAAGGCCAAAGACACACCTACGGGTGGTTTATGTGCAAAGCAACAAAAGGCAGTAGCCTTGTTTGTGCACACTTTGAAGAAAAAACTAAAAGAACACTAAAGTGTGTGTGTGCAACAAGAAGAGGAGGAGGCCAACTCATGTGTGTGCAAAAGTGAAACAAGTGTGTGCAAAGAGACATGAAGGCCGAACATAGTGTGTGCACTAAAAATGTATACACTTAGAAGAAGAAGGGAGGACATCCACACAAAGAAGAACACACATTTAAGTGTGTAAGAAAATTGAATAAAGTGTGTGAAGAAGTGAGAAGTAGGTGTGTGCTGAAAAGAATTACACCCTCTGAGGGTTTACTGCACCAAGAAGAGAAGAAGGGGAGTGCATGCATGCATGCATGCACGTGCACAGGTGAACAGTGCTAAATCAGTGGTGTGCATCTGAGGAGTCCAAGACTTGAAGATCTTGAAGAGATTTGAGAACCCATGCTATCAGTGCATGAAGATGAAGAGTTTCCATGCACTCAGTGCATGATGTTGAAGTGAAGTGAGACTGGACCGGACTGAAGTTAAAGAAATCAATTGTCTGAGTATTCAGTAGCTGGAGAGAAGCCAGGTCATCCTCAGAAGAAGGAGATAAAGCCTGAGCAAGACGAGAAGACCTGATCAACTCAAGTGATCAGAGGTACAGAGCAAGGCCAGCAGTCTTTATCCCAGACTGCTGAAGATACTTGAAGAGCTGAACAAGAAGAAGAGCTACTCGTGTGACTCGAGCAGCCTGGAGAAGACCCCTGTGAGACTCAGGGTGGAGGAAGTCTCCAGTGGGATTCTGGAGCAGGCCAGTGGGACTCTGGTAACACTGTGTGAAGCAGTTTAAAGACCCTCTTGTGGGACTCAGGAGAGATACAGTGTGACTCTGTATCGACCATTGTAATACTAACCTATTATAATGGAGAAACCATGTTGGGGTGTATAACCAACATGGCAAGGACGTAGGCCTTTGGTGCCGAACCTTGTAAATCCTTGTGTCCTGTGCCTTTTCATTACTGCATCATTCGGGAAAGGTTGAGAGATACAAGAAGAGTGGATCGAGGCTTTAACCAGCCATAGAGGTTTAATTGATTAAGAATCAATTAGTAAAAAGTTTTAAGGGATCACTGATTCACCCCCTCCCCCTTTCAGTGATTCACACTGATCTGGGCACTTCAATTGGTATCAGAGGGAGGTTACCTCTAAAAGCTCCAAGGGAGTCTTTATGTAGTGCAGATTTGAGGAAATGAGCGACCAGCCTCAAATGGAGATATCTGCCAAGACTCAGAAAAATAGAAAGAAGAAACAGGCCAAGAAGATGAAGAAAGCCTGTCCTAGCTGTGATGAAGTTGGAATAATGAATGATCTTCAAAATGCAATCGAATATCTTCAGAAGACAGTCCCCAAGGAAGTGGCAATGTGTATAACTACAGGCATCCTTGATCTTCAAGAAGAAAAATCATAGTTAGAAGAAGAATCCAATGCAATGGAAGATCAATTGGCAAAAAGGGTTGGCATAACCAACACTCTCAGAAAGCTGGTGAAGGCTAAAGATGAAACAGTATCTCTTTGCAATGAAAGATATGAAGACACTGCTGAAGAATTGCAAAGAAGCCTTTCTGAGAAAGATTTCTTTAAAATAATGGTCAGAGATGTTTTCCATGCACTGGAAAAATTGCACAGAGTTTCAATGGTTGTCAAAGATGCTCAACTAGAAGACAAAGTCAAAAGGGTGAAGGAGTTGGACAATTCATTGCTAGAAATAAAAAGGGTGCATGAAGATCAGATAAAGCAGCTGGAAGAGAAATGGGAAGGATGGCTAAGAACTATTGAGGATGAGAAGAACTCCCTCAATATGAAATGCATAGAACTGGAGGTGATATTGAAAAATCAGCAATCACCCAAAGCCAAAGCCTCCCAGTCAGCTGAAAGAAGAAATGTTGCTACTCAAGTGATCTTTGAGCAGGATGATTCTAAGAGAAAGACATCCTCTAATAAAAGTGCTACATCTTCTAGAAAGAAGGTACCATCCATACCATCTTGTACTGATGCTTCTAACTGTGTTTCCACAAAAAGTGCAGGATGGAAGAATAATTCCAAACAAATATGGATGAAGACAGTAAAGAAGCAGAGCTCTTCTGAAACAGCACAACAGGTCAAGAAAAGTACCCTATAATTAGAAGGACTGAAGAGGTCAAGATTCGTGGGACAATGCTGGTGTTGTAACAAGTATGGGCATTGTGCAAAGGATTGTTGGTACAATCCACTAAATGTCAAAGCACACAGGAAGCCCATGCCAAGGGGGAGCAAGCCAGAAGAAAAGAAGCAACATCCACAGGTCCAGAGACATCTGTTTACTGCAAATAGATTTGGATTACTTGACAACATCTGGGATGATTGCAAAAGTGGTCAAAAAGATACATGTCAATCTCCAACTATATCCAGAGCTAAAAAGAAGAGAAGATCACTGAACCTGGCTAAAATGGAATCCTTGGGAAGCAAGCAGAAGAAAGTGGAAGATGCTCCCAAGAAGAGTTTGAAGAATGAAGAGAAGTCCTTGGAATTCAAATCCAAGAAGGGTGATGCATCCAGAAGGACCACCAAGAAATGCTTCTACTGTGGGAAGAAAGGACATATCATGGATCTTTGTAAAGAATACATGAAATTAAATAGAAGCAGACTGGACTCAAAAAGACAATCAATCCAGAAGAAGAAGAAGGGATTGATTGAAAACAAGTTTCCTAAGAAAGGTAGCTTGACAGCATCTAAGGAACCATGTGGAACTTCCATAACTGGGGCCACTCTTCCAAATGATTTACTTGTCATATGGCCACATTAGTTGCAACTTGCCAGAGAACTACAAAGAGTTGAAGATGAAGCTCTGGCAATTGCTAAAGCAAAAGGGAAGAAGAAGGTTTCACATGAAGATGTTTTGAGAACCACACCAGCACAATCATCAATGAAGATCAAATGTGCAAGTGTGAAGACTGGTGAAAATGGGACATCTCGGTTGAGATAATCTTCTCAACCTTGTTGTTCACATTGATGAACCAAGGAGGTTCCATCTTATTCCCTCATACTTCTGGTATTTACATGTGCTGACATTGCAGGGAATTGAAGATGATGATCATTCTCAACTGGAGGATGGTTTGGACAGAATGGAGTGCACCCCTTGAGGGGGAGCCAATCTGGAGAAGATGATGTTCTGAAATTAATATCATCTTGAGAAAGTTGATGAAAGGGGGAGCTTTATCTTTGCACCTGAACATTCTAATGTGTTTTGTGAAGTATGTGCAGGATTTAGCAATTCATTAATATATCTGAAAAATTTTCAAACCCCTGAAGCATGATCTCACATGTACAGTGAATGTTGGACAGCATTGAGTACCTTGGTTACATCACTCTTGTTTTCTACACCGGGTTAGCCCAAGTAGACTTAGAGTTGATTTACTAAAGGTTCTTTTCTAAAGAAGAACATGTGGAATCATCCCTCTCCTAGTGATTTTTAAAGAAGATGCTATTCGAAGGGAGGAAGAGATTTTTTTTGAAAGAGAACCACACCACACCTTTGCATTTGATTTCCAATAAGGGGGAGAAAATATTGGCACACATATTGACCCATTCATATGTGCTGAAGTTGTGTATTGACAACAAATACAAAGGTGGATATTGAAGTACAATGTGTTGCATTTGTTTTCAATGAGGCATGAAGTTGTCAAGGAATGAATGGATGGATGTCAAGGAGGTTCAATATGTGAATGACAAAGGATGTGATGGTGTTGGTGAGGAAAGGAGAATGGCCATGGTACTAAGATGCATGTCACTTAGGAGATTCACTAAGTGGTATTGGAAATTGTGGTTGAAACATTCTCCATGCATATCTGACGATTGCTGAGCTGCTCATTAAGTTCTAAGAACTTGTATCAACTGGATACAAAGTCACAACAATGATAGAAGACCATGCATTGTATTGACAATGCATGAGGAGATGAAAGGAGATCCATCCACAATCACTGAGTGGATGAAGTGGATTAATGAAGTCCATGTACTAATTCTTAGTGCATGATGAAATGAAGATGATCCATCTTGATCTCTGATTGGATCATTGAAGAATGTTGACGAATTATTTGATTCAGGATCTTCGGTTGAAGAAGAACCTTCGGAATTCCCTCCTAAGTTGTGAAATGTTGAAAATTTATTAAGAATATGAGGACGAGATGGGAAATTCCTAAGAAGAAGAAGAATTATGAAGAAGATGGCTTGAAGTGGGATTTGGCATATGGGGATACTTTGTTTTTATACAAAGTCTTTATTCCTATACTTAGCAAAAATTAGGCCAGCCAAGGACAGCCCACGGGTTCAACCCCAAGGCACTTTTGGGCCTAAGGCGCCACGCCCATGGGGGATCCCATGGTGCAAGCACAAGGTGGCAGGGGGCCGTGTATAAGCCCCCGAGGCTACGCGGTGGTAAAGCCCGCGCAGCGCGCGCGCCCGAGGGCACGCATAGTGGGCGCCAGTGGCGCCCCCGCAGAAGGAGCATAGTGGGCGCAGAGCGCGCCCGCAGGGAGAACTCGGTGCGGGGCGGCACCGAGAGGGGAGGAGATTCAATTGAGCCGGTTGGGGGAGCGGATGGTTGATAAACCGCAGCAAAACCGCGCCTCGTTTCGATGTGGGACGCGGAAAAATCACCGGGAGCAAATCTCAGCCGTCCAGGCGATCTCGCGGAAGATCTCGGCCTCCCGATGCATCGCGCCGCACGCGATCTAATCTGAGCCGCCCATCTAATCGCGCGCCAAATCTTAACCGTCCGATGCATCTGCCGATCGTCCTCAACCTCCAGCCATGCCGAGGCCTTCCCGCGTGCCTCCGTCGAACCAGGAGCAACCCGAGCACGGTTTTTGAGTTACCGGCCACCTCCGACGAAGATGAAGACACCATTGAGTTCGTCTGGCCCAACTGAACATATCCATGTATAAATATGGGCATGCATGCAACGTATGGAAAATTTCGAAGAAAGCCGAAGCGAACGAAGGTGCGAGGCCATTCGGTGTTGTTAATCTGCATGGACAGGTATTAACAGAGGCATGCACGCGTTCAAAAACGCATAAATGTGAAGGAAAATAAAAAGAGAAGAACCCACGGAGAACCGATGAGAAAGTTCAAGATTTGGAAAAATCATGAAGATCCGAATATTTCGGGGATTTGAGATTTATCCCATGCGGAAGTTTTGAGGATTCTATGCCTATAAAAGGAGAGCCCATGCTCTCGGTATAGCTTGTTGATGTTTTTGTTGAAGATCTGTTGATCCGTGAGAGCCCTCTGCCTCGCAAAGAAGAAGCCCCGCGCAAGTTTACTTGTGCGGCTGGAGTCCCTTGTGCGCAACACCTTTGCGCGACAAGAAGAAGGGGACCCTGTGCGCTAATCCTTTTTGCGGCAGGAAGACCTCGTGGCCACAACACCTTGCGAGCCCGAGGCTTGTTCCCTCTATGCCCGCCGCCTTGTGCGGCAGGAGGAAGACCCCGCGGGTGTTGCACTTGCGCGCCCCGCGGCAGGAGGAGCTTGCGCGCCCGCGACTTCCTTGCCTCCTTGAGGTCTTGCGCGGCTGTTGAAGGAAGTAGGGAGTTCGGGTGAGGCATTATACCACCCATAAGGAGAGAGAGTAAATAACACCCTACGGGCATTTGTGTGTGCAATTGAAGAAGAGGCCGTGTGTGTGCAAGAAGTGGAGTGAAGGCCAAAGACACACCTACAGGTGGTTTATGTGCAAAGCAACAAAAGGCAGTAGCCTTGTTTGTGCACACATTGAAGAACAAACTAAAAGAACACTAAAGTGTGTGTGTGCAACAAGAAGAGGAGGAGGCCAACTCATGTGTGTGCAAAAGTGAAACAAGTGTGTGCAAAGAGACATGAAGGCCGAACATAGTGTGTGCACTAAAAATGTATACACTTAGAAGAATAAGGGAGGACATCCACAAAAAGAAGAACACACATTTAAGTGTGTAAGAAAATTGAATAAAGTGTGTGAAGAAGTGAGAAGTAGGTGTGTGCTGAAAAGAATTACACCCTCTGAGGGTTTACTGCACCAAGAAGAGAAGAAGGGGAGTGCATGCATGCATGCATGAACGTGCACACGTGAACAGTGCTAAATCAGTGGTGTGCATCTGAGGAGTCCAAGACTTGATGATCTTGAAGAGATTTGAGAACCCATGCTATCAGTGCAAGAAGATGAAGAGTTGCCATGCACTCAGTGCATGATGTGGAAGTGAAGTGAGACTGGACCAGACTGAAGTTAAAGAAATCAATTGTCTGAGTATTCAGTAGCTGGAGAGAAGCTAGGTCATCCTCAGAAGAAGGAGATAAAGCCTGAGCAAGACGAGAAGACCTGATCAACTCAAGTGATCAGAGGTACAGAGCAAGGCCAGCGGTCTTTATCCCAGACTGCTAAAGATACTTGAAGAGCTGAACAAGAAGAAGAGCTACTCGTGTGACTCGAGCATCCAGGAGAAGACCCCTGTGAGACTCAGGGTGGAGGAAGTCTCCAGTGGGATTCTGGAGCAGGCCAGTGGGACTCTGGTAACACTGTGTGAAGCAGTATAAAGACCCTCCTGTGGGACTCAGGAGAGATACAGTGGGACTCTGTATCGACCATTGTAATACTAACCGATTATAATGGAGAAACCATGTTGGGGTGTATAACCAACATGGCAAGGACGTAGGCCTTTGGTGTCGAACCTTGTAAATCCTTGTGTCCTGTGCCTTTTCATTACTGCATCATTCGGGAAAGGTTGAGAGATACAAGAAGAGTGGATCGAGGCTTTAACCAGCCATAGAGGTTTAATTGATTAAGAATCAATTAGTAAAAAGTTTTAAGGGATCACTGATTCACCCCCTCCCCCTCTCAGTGATTCACACTGATCTGGGCACTTCATTCTATATCATTGAAAAAATTGAGATATCCCTAGTGGGGACCACCTATGTGTATTCAATTATTCATTTTTGGATACTACATTGGGTTATATATATTCGTAAAATTTTAGAATTCTTTAACAATAGTCACTCCATGCCACAATGGTAGCATTTTTATACTGGTCTCCTACCATTTGTGGACCATCCACTACTCTTTTTTTATCACTACTTCTTAAACCATGACCACCACTTTGTTTTCTTCCTCACTTCTCCTGGAATAGAGCTTGCATAAGATTATGACTCACATCCTTCCTTTGGGACCCCTCCATAAAAAATGGAACCCTTACCATTTACATGGTAAATTTTACTTAAGGGGTGAAATTATTGTGGAAAATAATAATGTATTATATATTTGGAAGATTTCAAGGTAGATGGTTTCCCTGATAATCATTGGTCAGATTCATTACTGCAACCACTTGTTGATTCACTAGTCTCTGGAACTCATTGTTGTGTTTTGGTATAGATCTCCCACTCTGATGTTGAAGATTCATAAAAAAAATTAACAATATAATATTTTCTATTGTTTTTTTGTATATATTCTCCAACTTCATCCTGAGTCCATTCATGCTTATTTCTTGAGAAACATTGTGTTCGATATTTTGATCAATCTACTGGTGAATTTGACTTATCGTCTTCTGGTTTCGCATATTTTACCCATATTTCTTTGTGATATTTAGGTTGAGTCTATTATTATCAATGGGGTCAAAAATATCCTTGAAATTAAGGATATATTCTATTCAATAATTCCAATTCAGTTAGTTCATGGAATTCAACATGATCATCCCTATCATGGATTGTCCATCCATTGATTTAAAATGTTGTAAAAATTGGAGTAAAATTTGAAAAACATAGTAGACAATATAATTGTATCAAAAAGGGTCAAAATGATGTAATTCACTCCTAAATCATCAAAATCAGACTCCTTTTGATCAAGATATGATCTTATTAGTTTTGACAGTTGAGATTGGATAATGATATGGAGATAAAATATTGATTCCATTTCGCAGTAGAGAAACTTACATAAACTTGTGATTTTTTAATAACTAATAAAGGGAATGGGTAGATAAAAAAATTATTTCATGGAGAATAAGGATCATAATCAATACCAATAATCACACCCACTCACACCTCCCTTTCATTCTCACTCAGAGCTCTGAAGGTTCTCACAATTCAAAAAAAACTCTCTACCCTTTATCAGATGATGAAGGATTCTCATAAATGGATAATTTTATAGTCGTGTACAACTAATTTAATTTAATGAAAAAAATATTGGTCAAACATGAAATAGTTATTCTTACTGATACTTATTCATTAAATATTAAGGGAACTTAATCCATTTAATCATCAACCAAAATATTCATTGAATATACTTTCCAAAAACCACTTTAGTATTGACATATTATTTTATTTATGTAAATGGTTCATTGGAAGGCCTTAAATAAAAAGTATTATTGTATTATACATACAAAATCACTATAGAAAACCAACTCGGGTTGAACTGGCCTGTCACCTGAGTCAGCATGCCACAAGGCCTAAAGTGTGTTTCGGATTTCCATGAGTTGGTGACAAGCACGAGGGAAAAATAGAAACACTATTTGGAATGGTTTATCACAGGGTAAAATGTCATGACCCATAAATGAGTTTAGAAAACAACACCAACATAATCAAAGTCTAAAAATAATCATATAACCGGAGTAATGTTGTAATGTAAAAAATGAGATAATATACAAAACATCATAATATTATACATAAATTTTTTCAAACATGAGATTAACTTGGTACCTCAAGTTAAGGGAACAAAAACACTAATTAAGGATCAAGACCCAAATGGCCAATACATAAATCCAAAAGATACAAAATCTCCAAAATAGATCCTTATGATCTAACCATATAAGATCACACCCCATATATCAAAATAACCACAAATTACGGTAATTAATATGATAAACCTAAGGACATAGTGAATTTTCCATTACATCTATATTAGAAATAAAAGTATATATACACCTAATGAAATATATAGGGTGTGATTAAAAATACCAGTAGGATAAAATAATGAATATATTTAAGGCCTTGAAACCATTCAATCTAATAAAAAATTTTGAAAACTAATTTTCTAAAAATATTTCACTTTGAAAACATTTCACTTGAAATCATTCCATTAAAATGCCTATGGTTTTTCATTAAACAAAACATGTTTTCTAATATAATGATTAGTGTGTATCAAGTAACCACGAATAATACACTCATAATAAAATTGTTTAACCAACATAAATATGGAATAAATAAGGTATAATAATAAACAACATCATATGACCAAGTAATTGAAATGTGGAATAACACATGATATCATAATTAAACACGGAACTAACATAATTCATAAATTCATAAAAATAAATTAGGAATAAGTATTTTGCACCATGGTCTCAAAAAATATGGTTGATTATATGTTTTTCTATACAAAAATTTTCTAGCTGGATAAGTAGGAAAAATATACTAAAATATCTCATGGCCTTCCCTAGGCCTAACTCCAAATAGCTCTCTTAATATCTTGGTCAACGGGTGGAAGATATCCTAATCTTCATCTCCAAAGGATATCTCAATCCCTTAGAAATCAATATGAAATCTCTCTTAGTCTTCCCCCAAAAAGGATCTCACAGTCCCTTGGACAATACACCCTCACACCCTTGGTATCCCATGTGCTACTCAATGAAAAACCTGTCAACATAACAAGTTTCATTCACATAATCTTTTCCAAAAGTTAATTTAATAAATAAACATGCCCATGTAGATAAGTCAACATCGTCTATAAAAATTCATTTATATAAAATTTGAATAAATCCATTTAATACCATAAAACTGGAAACACCAAAAGATTTTATGCTACGTCCTTATTTAAATTTGAATTCTTTGATAGATTACATTGTATGCAACAACGAGATTAAACAAACCATGATATATTATTAATATTAATATTTAAAATGAGAAATATATCCTAGACATAAAATTGGTTGTTATAAGTAGGATTAAATAACTTATGATGATGAGTTATTGAATTCATTGATTACTAATTAATTATAAATTAATATAAAAATAATTAAATATAGCATAAATGCTATTATAAAAATTTATTATTATACGTCAATGGGGTTTTATCCTGATAATTAAATTAATTACTAGCATATAATGATCATAATGAAATTTATATATTATATATTCAATAAAAAATTTAAATTCATCCAATATATTTGATAGAAAAAATATAATAACAAATCCAATTTTATGATTAAAAGATATATTTTTTTAAAGGCAGTTTGGTCTCCTTTTAATGGCGCACTTGTTTTAAAACTTTATTTTTAACCATTTATTAATTATATTTGAAAAAATAAACTATATTTTTTAAATAAAAATATCAAAATTTTATTTGGTTTAATTTTTGGTATTTTTTTGATATGTCTCATTTCTTGATTAATAGTGACAAATACTGCATTTTAATTAAAAACTATGTTTTCATCTATATAATTTATAATGAAAATTTATATTTGAAATTGATTTTAAAATAAAATTAGATCATGTATAACTCTATTAATCAAATTTATTTCACTATAATATATTTTATATTGAATTTGGAAATAAAAAAATTTCAATTTTGTAAACATTTTCACTTTAAAACTTGCTTTCTCGCCCCTTCTACGGGATTAATTTTAAATTAAAACTTTTCAAATATGTGAATTGATTTTGTAAAAATATAATACATATTTGGAATCAAAATATTGATATTTAGTAAATAGTTCCTTTTTTATTTTTGGACAATATGAATAGTAAACTTAGTTTTTTTTATCACGGTTAAGGGTAAATCAGGTAATTAAGGGTAAAAATAACTATGATAAGGATTAGTAAATTACCCTAACACTTGAAGTAGTTTTGTTAGATAATTACTTTTATGCCAAAATAATCCTTTTAACAAAATTATGACCTCTTGGAGCCACTTGGAGGACTTTAATCCTTTTTTAGTATTTTATTTTTAGAAAAGTCAAACTCGTAACACTAATGTTTTTAATAAGTATATAATTTCTAATATATTGTCATCAAGAATCTTTTTTTCCACCATTAAAAGTATTATGAAATATAAAATATTTATATTTATAATGTTAATTTAATTTTTAATTTTTAGGGAATAAATAATTAGCTTAAATTATTTCACAATAGTGTTGCAGTAATTATTTTATTAATATAAATATCAATTAAATGATCTTAACAATTTTACAATAAATATAATTTTAGATCAATAATATATTACATGAATTTTACAGTTGATCATGATATTTTAGAGATTTATTAAAAGAGTTTTCTCAAAGGTGAATTATTTTATTGATGTTCTTAAAAGTTAAAGTAATGAATAGTATCAAAATTGAAATTAATAATATTATTAAACAAATAATATTTTATTAAATGGTATAAAATTTTTAATAATATAAAATTCAGAAAAATTATTATTATAATGATTACAAATTTCATAAATTATCCATTTATGGATATTTTTTTATTTTATAGTCACATTATTTATCCTTAAAGAGTAAAATCCATGTTGACACGGTAAGAGTTAAAGGAATTAAATAAGGGTAAAAATAAAAAGATAAGGGTTTAAAAATGTCCTAAACTTATCAAAACATTATTGGATGAATAGTAATCTAGAATTATCAACTTAATATCTGATTTTAGTCATTTAATTGACACTTTCCAAAATATATATATATATATATATATATATATATATATTATCTAAATAAAAAATAATTTCCAAATATCACCCTCATTATATTAAATATCTTTTATGTGTCCACATAGGAACAAAATAAAGATATGAACGAAAATAAATGTATATTTTTATCTTAATTAAATTATTTTCATTATTTAAGTTCATATTTAATTTTTAAAAATTATATAATTACCTGAAATGCTTCTATAATGCTTAATATTGTATTTATTTAATTAACAGAAAAAATAAAATAATTGATTTTAGAACTATTAATCATGAAATATTTTGGATACGTTAATGTGTATAATAAATTTTATATATCTATAGGATATACTAGAGAGTTATTAAATCATTATATTTGAATTCCCACTTTTTTATGTATCTGAAGTCAAATTAAATGAATAGTTTCAAATTTGACTAAAATAATATTTAATTGAATTAATAATTTATTAAATTATTTTAAAATAGATAAAAATACTAAATAACCCAAAATTGGATAAAATATGGAATAAAAGTTCATAAAATATTCATTTATACTCCATTTTAAAGTCTTTTCCTCAAGAATATCTTTTATATTTTAATATTTTGAGAGTTTCCAAAAGTTCCCTTCACATCATTTATAAAAGGACACTCTTTCCATAGCTTATTTATAACAATTTGAGCCACATCTCTAATCTAAAACCTACACATTTCCCATATAAACATCCTTAGTTAATTTATATAATTTATGATCTTTCTAAATAATCAACCCTAGATACCCTAAGAAAAGATTAATGGAATTCTGTCAAAGAAGAGGTAATCATCTTTATCAACTCTTTAAAATTTATTTCTTCTTGCACTTCATCATTAGGTTTTTTTCATGAGAAAAACTAAATTCAATATGTTATATATTATGATATGTTATTAGGATTTCGGGACAAGCATATTTGACCTTTTATCCATCCTAAGAAAAATGAAAGCATCGCGCATGCATACGTACGGCTTATCACCTCTACATCGTGGTGTAATTATTTTTCAATAACCATTATACTTGGATGGGTATCATGATAAAAATATTAGATATATATTATAATTATGAAATTTTATTGATTCTATAAAATTAATTTACCCGGAAATTTTTTGACACTCAAATATTCCTATGTTTTTAGGGTTAAGTGGTCGCTTGTAGTGTATCTTGGGTTATTGAATCCTGAGAGACTTAAGAAGAAACCAACATACACGTACATTCATTGGATTGTTTTGGATATGAATTTTCCAAATTGGTTTGAAATTTATTCTATTGTTAATGATATTGAGATAATTAAGTGAATTTAATTTAAAAAAATGAGTTGATCTTTGGTTATAGCTGGGGGTGGATTTAATGAATTCCTTTTTAAATTATTTTAATTTCATTAACTCGAGTATAATTAATTAAATGAAATAAATATAACTTCATCACATAATGGTTTAAAACCATAATATACACATTATAATCACCTATAAACTAGTAGGATCATTCTCATTATCACTCCATGGTAAATTATCTTATTAGAACATGAAAAGTGGGGTGATAAAATTAAATAAGGTAGAGGAAGAAATAAAATCATTGGATATAAATATCAAAAAAAAAATTAATTAAGTATTATTAGAATGATAAATAACATCCAATTAATCTCCTTTATACTCCCTTGGATCAAACCATTAGATATTTATTCCTCTATTGATGTTATTATATTAATGGAAGTGGGTAGTGGACTCATGAGGGCGGAATTTAAGAAGAACAAAAGTGACATAATGATCACTCTACCATTGCTTGAATAATTTCAAAAAATATTACGTTAATAGCTTCAATCACTGATGAAAAAGTATAAACTTTATATTAATAATAATAAAGTAATATAATATCAATAACTTTTATTAAGAAACAAAAGGTCATTCGAATAGATTACATGTGAAAAACAAGTGCATGAATACAAAATGATAGCGTAACAATACAATTGAATGAAAAATATGCATCTATAAATTAATTATACACCACCAAATTAAAAATAATATTAGGTGTATATTTTGGATCCCCATACATAAATTCCTCCCCTTTAATTGGGAGAGTGAAAATATGGGTGATAGAAAATTGGAAAATGGACTTTTCAACTTTGACCAAACAAAATCAGATATGATTCATCCCTCTTTTTTAAGTTCAACTTTAACATTGCATATTGAAGAATATTTGACGTTTTTAGAAGGTAAATATGTTCATACATGTTTTTTATAATACCTATAAAATTTTCATTTCAATTGGATCTACCATTCAGATTTTATTCTCAAAATGGTGGGATGATTTTATGGGAATTTAAATCTTGCCCAAAATTTAAATGTCAACATGGGCTCATAGTATCGCCTTGAGAAACTTTATATTATGATATCGCTAAAGTTAAATTAAATGATTCCCATAATTTTCTATATTTATATTTAAATTTTTAGCTTCATTTTACTTGATTTGTGGGTTCCATGTTTACTTGATGGGCTTAAGTCCCATTATGCTTTGATCATAAATGTTTTGTATAAATGGAAAAACATGTCCATATAACCTTATTATTATTCCATTGATACAAAAATGTAAAATATTCCAAAATAACTGATTAATAATATCCCAAAATATAAAATTAAAATAATAAAAATAATTAATTCCATGAAAATTTGTTTAATTGGTCCCAAATTGACACTTTAAACATAAATTGCACCAGTAATGAGAAATGGAGTTCAATTTATAAAATACACAAAAATAGGTTTTTATGGACTTTGAAAAATATTAATATTAAAATATAATCAATAAATATTGTTCTCTTTCAGTGGCTAATCACACCCCCATCCAACATGATTTTTTCTTGTCCCGAGCAAAAAGTATCCAAAAAATATAAACTTGAATTCCATTTTTCCAAAACATTTTTGAATAAAATTCCTAGAAAAATACATCATGGTAAAAAATAATAAAACTTATAAAAATAATTTTACCCAATATAAGTGAACAATAATATCCCCTACCCAAGGCAATTAAGTTTTTCAAATTCATCACAATATTTCATCCTATTTCAATTAAGCATGATGATGTGTTGCCTATCACAAAATACATGGGGCACATTTTCTTATTCAAAGGGGGAAACGGAAGTGTTGGGTGGTAATCACATTAGACCATAATATGAGTATCTAATTGTTTATTTATCTTCTTTTTTTCTCTCTTTTTGTTTATTTTTAAAACAAAATATATATAAAAAGACTAACTATGGGCATGAAAACTATGGTGTCATGATCCACAAGGGTCGAACCCCACACAAAATGTCAATTCCATGATCTAAAATAGTTATTTAAATACAATTCATAGAAAATAAAACTATAGATTCACAATCCCCAAATGTTGAACACTACATATTTAGAAGAAATATTTCCCTAAAAAGTCTTATTTTACTTTTTTGGGAACAAAAAATAAACTTTAAGTGTCAACAAACCCTAATATTTTATGAAAGGGACCCAATAACTCAAATATACACCCAAAATCCAATAGACGTGTATTGTGGGATTTAGTTTTAAAGGATGAAAATTTAAACATTGAAAAATCACATAACACAACCTCACATTCAAAAAACTATACTCATGAACATAAACATGCATTAAAATCATAATAAAGACATTAAAAAACATTTTACATTCAATTTTCATGATCAAAATTAAACATTAACACATTCTAGGATAATAAATTGAAATTTTATAAAAAAATTCCATTTTTTCAATCTCATATTTTGACTCCTCCAAACATAGAATGACTGTACCATTAGTGTTGATAGATAAGAGAATATAAAGTTTAGAATTGGGTAAAAGTAAGGTAAATTTTTATTTGAAATGAAATCATATAACAAAATCACCTGTTTTTAATATTAAGACCCATCAATACACCGTTGATCACTTTTTATTCATCTCACAAGTATACTCCTCAAGGGTGATTGAAGGACGGATTTTAACTTTAAAAGGCATTTGTTTTATTTGTAAATACTAAAATGCTTCATCTACTAAACCTCACAAAGAAGAAACATTATATCACACTGGAAACCCCAAAGGGGTTCCCATAAAAAAAATAAAAACATCCAAAATAAATAAGTAAATGCAAAAACTAATTTGCCTCTTGGAATTTTTTTAAAAGTCTTTATCATTAATTAGACCCCCAAACCTTTCAAATACCAACATCAAACATTTTAAGGACCCCATTGTTCTTCACTTATACTATATTACTATTGATTATTTTTTATAATTTATGTTATGCACAATCCTTTATTCTACAATAAATATGAAAATTAAAGGAATATCAGAAATGACCCATCTAGTTTCTTTTTCAGTCTTTACTAAGATATCAATGATCATTCCTAATTTATTGGTTTCAATAGAATAATTAATTTTAAATGAAAGGTAATGGTTATACCATATGAGGGGATACATTAGTGGGGAAGGAAGGATAATTATTTTTATCTTGGGTCTGACAAGACATTCAAATAAAGGTCAGTACTTTGAATCGAACTCAATTTCATTTTCAAAATTTATCAATAGAATTTGTTACTTTTGAACAGAATATTCAACCAAAAAATTGGATTTATTAGTTTCATTAAAGGTTATAGAATCTATGTTTTTGATTTAATCCAATAGTTTAGTGACTGGTGTTTGAGAAAAATCCTCAATGGTGTTATATTCAGCAAACTCAATCCATGAGATCAAAATTTTCTATTTTGAATCCAAAAAATACATTTCCTACTGATTTAAAGACCATGTAACAATTATATTATCTTATTCAGCTATCCAAAATCCAATGATAGTTTGTTAGTAAATTCATGACAGTTTTGTGGGAGAAAATATTCTTTTATCTGTGATAAGGAAGGGATATCCTGAGTTGGAATGGGTTCCATAACTGTTTCAATGCTTTATATTTCTAATCTAAATGATGGAACCTTAGAAGTCATTTCCTCCATTTATTACATAATTTATCTAGTAATGGTTTAGGATTATGTAGAGAAATTTTTTGATCCAAATGGTCTACTCTATGAGGACAATGGTATTGTTGTAATTTCATTGGAAGATGTTCATATTGGATTTGTTATGATTGAAACTCATCATATGATGGGATGTCTTTTTGAATATAAGGGTTAAAACATTGTGGTTAATTTAAAATAAAATTTTTCCAATAGTAGGTATTATGATGTTCATTGTACAACACCCTTGGTGTGGGGAATTCAAATAAGGGAGAGGATTCCCATGTTTGGATTTGTTCAAAATAACCATCCATATGAGTGAAATCAAGCTGATAACAGAGAATTGGGGTGATAATAGATAATTTTAGATGAAAAAATAATTTTATTATCTAATATAACATACTTAGGTCCCCATAAAAAGAACCAAGTTTTGGTTATTCCCAAATTTAAAAATGTTTTTAGGGTTAATAGATCACTTGTAGTGTAGCTTGGGTTGTCGAATCCTCATAAATCTAAGAAAAACCTATACACACATACATTCTATGGAATTGTTTTTGGATATTAAGTGGCCAAATTGGGTAAAAATTTATTGTATTATTAATTATTTTGAGAAAATTAACTTAAATAGATTTTAAATAAATGAGTTGATCCTACGTTGTCTCTTAGGTGTATTGGATTAATTACATTTCAAATTATTTCCATTTCATTAACTTGAGAAGAATTCGTTTAATGTAATAAATCTAACTTGATCAGTAATAGTTTAAAATATTCACATACATATTATAATAACATATAAACATGGATAATCATTTTCATGATCACTCCAAGGTAAAGGATCTTATTATCACATGAAAAGTGTGGATATAAAATTAAATAAGAAAGAGAAAGAAATAAAATAATTGAATAAATATCTCAAAAAATAATTGATTAAGAATTATTAAAATGATAAATAATATACAATAAACACCGTTTTTACTACCTTTTATCATCCCATTAAAGGTTTATTCCTCCATTTATTTTCTTCATTCAATGGAAGAAGGTAGTATACTCATAAGGGTGGAATTAAAGAATACAAATAGTGAAATAATGATCACTCCACTATTATGTGAATAATATCAGAAATGAATATATTAATAGATTAACTCCCAATGAAAAATGGTATTAAAGTTATATGAGTAAGAACAAAATAAAGGGATATGAATAACTTTTCTAAATAATCAATTGATGATTTGAATAGTTTACATGTGTAAAACAAACATGTGAATACAAAATGGAAGTGTAACAATATAATTGAAATAAAAACATTAATCTTTTAATTAAATCACCACCACCACCATAAATAGCAACATTAGGAGTCTATTTTTGATCCCCCATCCATAAATTTCTTCCTATTTATTAATGAGAGTCAAAAGTCAGGTGATAGAAAAAAGGAAAATTGATTTTTCATCTTTGACCTGAAAAATTGAATCAGATTCAACCCTATTTTTTATGTAAAAATTTAACATTAAATGTGGCAGAATCATTGATGTTTGTAGAAGTTAAATATGTTATTAAATTTTCCCTATAATACCTTTCAAAATTTCCTAATATCTTTATCTTCCATTTGGATTTTATGCTCAAAATTATTTTTGGTTTTATGGGCCTTTAGATCTGGCCCACAAATTAAATGTCAACTTTGGCTCCACGGATTTCCTTGAAAACTACAAAATTAGATTTGGAAATAGTTGTAAGAAATTATACCCATAATTTTATCTATCCAAATTTAAAATATTATCTTGTTGAATCTTTATTTGTGGATACACTTTTACATGATGTGCCTAGGGCCCATTATGCTTTGATGATAAATTTCTATATACATGGCCAAAAAATTCCATGTTCCGTTATGATTAATCTATTTATCATAAAAAATAAAATTTCCAAATAAATTGATAAATAATATAGAAAAATATATAATTAAAATAATACAAATAATTATTACCACAAGTAGATGATTAATTGAGCCAAAATTGACCCTTTAAACATGAATTGCACATGTGATGAGAAATGGAGTTTAATTTATAAAAGTCATTAAATCTATATTTAAGGACTTTAAAACACATCAATATTAAAATATAATCAATTAATATTATCATATTTTAGTTTTTAATTACACATATATATAATTTTACCCCATAATGTAATGATATCATCACTCGTGTGTATATACGGCCTACCGTCTCCATGATGCAATATGATTCATTTCCCATGTTTAACATTAAAACATACTAATACAACTATATTAATTTATATATTATTATATTTATAACATTATTATAATTATTTAATTTATGGATATATAACCAATTCAAAATAGCTGGGACATTCATGAGAAAATATGCATGAGAAAAGAAGGCAAACCTAGCACCAAAAACAATGAAAATGAAGAAATATTATTAATGAACAAGTGATAATATGTTATAAAAGGATCATATAAGATATTATAAATATTAATATTGTTCTATAATAAATAAATATTATTATTTTAACCATTATAAGGTAGTTTAATGTGATTTCAATTAATGTAAAGATCAAGGTATGGGTTTCTCTTCTCACTTGTACTTCAATGAGAGATATGTCATAATCATCAGTTATTCCTTTTGTTTAGTGTATATTATGAAAATTTATATATTATATCATGAATATATTTGTCTTAATGGTATCTAAAGTTTCATTTTATGTTATTTATTTCTTGTTCCAAACGATTGAACTGATTACCAAGTTGTAAGGTTTTTTCAGAATCTCATCATTATTGGAGATTGATTCTATTTAAGTCTCCAATGGGGAATATTTTTCTTCCATGTCTATGTTTTATTAAAAATACATTAAAATTATTTTAGTATCCACTTATTATTGTTAAAATACATTTATAATCATGTATTAGTTTCAGAAAAACTATTAAAAATGTATATTTTTTCATTTTCTAGACAAGCTTCCTTAAGAATTTTCTGAAACAAAAATATTAAAGGAATGTTTTTTATCTTATACATCATGAGTGTATTTTCCAGAAATTATAATGAATTAATTATTTTAAGACTAAATTAAAATATTAAATTGTAATTTTTAGAGAAAATTTATTATTTTATAATTTCACAACATTTTAAACATAACCAATTTTCATTGTAAAAAAGGTATTTCCCTCAAGAAATATTCCAATAGTATCATTAAGGTATCTTCATTCATTGTATAAATCTTTGTAAAATATTATGTTATGGATATACTATAATGATACCATTAATAATATTTATTTGGATGGTTTATGATCATTTTTAATGGGGATGTATTGATATTTTTTATGACTAGTTATTCCAATATAGATAGTTATTAATTTGTTTAGATGTATTATTTATTTATGTTAGGAATGAATTAGACTTATTAAGTGATATTTGGGTCCTGATATATCCCCTTTATAAATAAGTAGGCATCATGAGACAATCTATGCTAGCTTTTGGCCAAGTCCTTACCCATTTATTAGATTCTTGGCATGAAGCCCGGATGATGTTAGATTATTGTCACAATGAATTGACAATATGTTTTAGATTTTTTTCATTATCCATTCCATAATTATGAGATTATTATTTATTTTTATGTGATTATTCTATTAGTATAATATCAATGGTTATGTTTTCAAGATCATGAGATTATTTATATGGTATTATTTGATCATCTTTTAATCTTTCAATATTATGTTCATGTTTTTGATTAAATGTAATGTGTTTCATTTATTTACCTTTCCATAATTGTTATAAATTATTTATGACAGCACCATCTGTATAAATACCCTTACTGATCATTTTAGATCACCCTTAATATGTTTCTTTTCCCCATGATATGAAGATGAATTCTTGGAATGAATTTTAAGGATGTTGAGCAGTTTGTTTTTTTATTTATTATGTTTCATATTCTATTACAAATATTGGTTTCTTTTCTATATTTGGTTCTCCAATGCTAATAAACTATTTAGTCACTCAGGATTTTATTCCTTGTAATCATTCCATGTAATAAAGTAAGTCACCAACTCTGGGCTACTTGGGTCGGGGTCATTACTGTTGGTATCAACAGAATTTTAGTATAATACTTGGGAACTAGATTTAAGAAAATATCAATTAGATATCATAAGACTAAGAAAGAATTTTAGTAAATGTATATATGAACATCCTAAAGAAACCATGATTATGATTATGATATTAGAGGCGCATAAAATTTTCTATTTATGATAAGCATTTCATGAGTTTTGGGATTAGACATTATGATTCATAATGATATGATCTAATTAACTGTATGAAATATTTTAGAAATGGTTCCTAGAAGAAGGAATGGGAACCTCACAAATACACATGATCCATAGAGTAATCATGACTATATATTTTATTTGATTAGGCCAATCATTCAAATTAAATTAGTCTCCCAAACAATCTCATCATATGAAGAAATAATATCATGTTCTAACAAGATAGATAAAAAGAATTATCATAGTATTATGGATTCAAAGGGAAGATATAGAAGAAAAAGACTGGTGGGAAAATATTGGTAAAGGGAAGAAGGTAATGAATTATTTTCCCACATGTGATAATTGTGTATAGAAACACCATCATACTCGCTTAAAATGATTAGCAGTTTTTTACAAGTGTGGAGTGAAAGGAAACTGAGATTTTGATTGAAATGAAAGAAAAAACTTTCAAATGTATAATGATTCAACTATAAGAAGATAGGTCACTATGTAAATTAATGTCTTAATAGTCAAAGGAATATACCTCAAAAGATGTTAATAGATCATGGATAAGCTTATGTTATTACCATGGATGAAGGTGAATGATTAATATTCTTGTGTTTGGATTTAATAATTATATTATTTCATTATTTTATCAACTATGTCTTGGTTATATGAATTTTGAATTATATAATAATTATAATATAATACTTTTTCATTATGGATTTGGAAGTGTGTGTTGAATGGTACCAAGAAAAGTGATTCAGTGGAAAGTTAAAATTCTTTGAAAACATATAATTGAGGGAAAGAAAATCCTTAATATGTTACCAATGTTGCGATAGTAATGATAAAATTATGTTTATGGGAAAATATTGGTGACTATCGAATTCATTAGTAATTTTATGTTTTATGTAGTATATGTTTGGATTTATGTAATATATTCAACAATACGAGATTTTTTTTTGAATTCTTATTTTCATTATGGCTTTAAGTTAATCAAGGTATTCATATATTTTATATGTGAAAATAATACATACATTATGTTTTTTGGGTAAAATATAATGTAAATTTGATTATGGAAATTTAATGACCTTCCTTATAAAGTTTTTAACTTTTATTTTGGATAGAAATATTTTGAATGAGCCTTAAGGTAAGTGTTTAGTGAATGGATTAATTTTAACTTTGGATAAAATTGTTTGAGGTAAATGTTCAATTTGAAGTATTGGATATCATGTGAAAAACATTTTTATTTTAGTAAATTGTTAAATTCAGATGGAATGAATTATAGATCTTTTGGTAAAACTGATTCAGGTATGAAATTAATCTTGAATATCCATCTCTTTTTTTAATAAATTAAGTACATATAGATAGAAGAACAAACAATTATGACATTATTATTATGACATGGAATGAAATTAAGTAATTTTGTTTCATTGAGTTCTTTCTTTAAATGGTAATGAAATTATTCAAATTTTAGAAAAGGAACTTGAAACAGGAAAAATTATCTTATTACCTTTATATCTAATGAATCATATGGTCTTTTGAATCATCAAATATTTATGGATTTGAGGCCCATAACATTCCATTGATCATTTCATTTCATATGATAAAATAACTCTATCATTATTTATAATTATCTACAGGCTTATTCACTTTCCAGTAATGTTATCATATTTCAAAGCCTAATTTTGTGGTGACCTTCACATTTCTCATTCCCTCTTATTAAGAGGATGTTTTATTAACCCTATTTACGATGTGGGTTTCCCACAAAATAATTTTCAATTATCAACCTTTTATATTAAAAGTGAAATTTAAAAATTGTGAGGACTCAATTTATTAAGTGAGGGGATAATGTGACACCCTATGATTTGATATTGTGTCTCTATTTTAATTTAAATTCATTGATAAATTATGTTATTCCCAACCCCGAGCTTAAAAAAACCATGATATAGTACTAATATTGTTATTTAAAATGAAAATAAAATCATATCCATTAAATTAGAGGTTATGAATAGGATTAACTAACTTATGAGTATATATAATTTAATTAATTGGTTATCAATTAATTATAAATTTATATAAAAACCAATTGAATATAAAGGAGATGTTTTTATAAAAAATTATTTTTATGTGCTAAAGTACTTTTATCCTAGGAATGAAATTAATTAAAATCATTGAATAATATTAATAAAATTTATATATTATATACTCAATTAAATTTTTTACATTTATCCAATAAATTTTATAGGCATAATATAACAACAAATCTATGTTTGTGCATTGAAATCTATATATCTCTAAAGGTAGTTTTCAGCCTTTTATTGGCGAAATTGTTTAAAAACTAAATTTGTAACATTTTATAAATTATATTTGAAAAAATAAACATTATTTTTTAATTATTAATATCAAAATTTACTTTGGTTTAATTTTTAATATTCTTAAAATATGTTTTATTTCTTGACGAATAGTAAAAAAAACTACATTTTAATTGAAAAATGAATTTTCATATACATAATTTATAATGTTAAATTGTATTAAAAATTGGTTTTAAGGTAAAATTTGATATATTATACATATGTTAATAACATTAATTTCATTTTAATATTGTTCATAATGAAATTTCATATAAAAACATTTCAAACTTTTGACCATTTCCACTTTAAAAACACATTTTGTCACCCCATAAACAGGATTAATTTTAAGTAATTTTTTTGAAATTCTATGAACTAAATTTGGAAAAATGTATTCCATATATGGAATCATAAGTTCCATATTTATTAAATAGGATCAAATTTTATTTATAGACAATATAAATAGTAAACTTAATAATTTTTATTAACATTGTTAAGGGTAAATCATGTAATTAATGATAAACATAATAACAATATCAATTAGAAAATTCAACTAACAATGGTACAAATTTAATTGGATAAGTTATTTTAGACCAAAATAATCATTGGGACAAAATTATGACCTCTTTTAACCACTTTTATGAATGTAATTCTTATATGGTATTTTATATTAAGAAAAGTCAAAATTGTCACATTAATATTTTTAATAACTATATCGTTATTAATATATTGTCATATTTAATATATTTTCAAAAATAAATAGTATTTTCAAATATAAAATATTTATATTCATCATGGTAATTTTGTTTTAATTTTCATTGAATAAATAATATTTTAAATTTCTTCATTGTAATAAGGCTGTAATTATTTTATTAATTGAAATATAAAATAAATGATATTATAAATATTAAAATAAAAATAATTTGAGATAATTAATGTCATTCACAAATTTTATCAATTACCTTAACATTTTAGGGATGTATTAAAATTTTTGGTTCAAAGATATATATTTTTATTGATATTTTTAAAATTCAAATTAATGAATAGTGTTAAAATTGACATTGATGATATTTTAAAATATATAATATTTTAGAAAATGATATAAAATTAATAAAAAAATATTAAATTCAGCTAAATGATTAATGTAAGTATTAAAAATTTTATCAATTACCCATCTATGTGTATTTAATAAGTTTATAGTAAATATATTAACCCTTAAAGAGTAAATCACCATGTTTTCAATGTAAGAGTTAAAGAGATTAAATAAGGGTGAAAACAAATAGATAAGGGTATAACCATGACCTAAACTTTTCCAAACAATTATGGTATGAATCATAATCTACCCTTATAACCTTAATATCTAATTTTATTTCTTTAATGTTCAATTTAATATGAAAATAACTTATATATTATTTAAATAAAACATTGTAACATAAGTTCACTCTCTTTTTATTTAATATATTTTATGTGTCCATATAGGGGAACAATGAAGATATAAATGAAAATAATTGTCTATTTTTATATTAATGAAATTATTTTCATTATATAATTATATATTTAATTTTAATAAATTATATAATTATCATAAATTCTTATATAATGCTAAATATAATATTTATTTAATAAATATAATAAATAAAATAACTAATTTTAAACTTATTAATTTTGATATATTAGGGATTATTTAATGTGTATAATGAATTTTATAGATCTAAAGGATATTTTTTAGAGGTTTGAAATAATTACATTCGAATTCCAACATTTTATTAATGTATATGATGTCAAATTAGATGAATAGTTTCAAATTTGACAATAATGATATTTTATTGAATAACTATTTAATTTAATTATTAAAATAAAAAAAATATTAAATAATCCAAAATGGAAAAAAATATGTTCATAAATTTCATAACCAATTCATTAATAGTTAATTTGTAACTATTTTTCTCTATAATAGACTTATTATATTTTAATATTTTGGGATTTTCCAAAAGTGTCACTCACCTCAATTATAAAGGGGAACTCCTTCCTTCACTTGTATACAACACATTGATCCATCTAGAATTAATAAAACATGGTAATTTATCTTCTAAGAATCATTGGTTATGTTTTATTGGGTCTTGTCCTTCTAATGTATCATCCCTAGATCTCTTAAGAAGATATTAATGAAAGTTCACTAAAGAAGAGGTAATCATCTCTATCGACTCTTTCAAGTTTATTTCTTCTTACACTACCTCTTAAATTGTTGTTTCCATACTGAAATAAAAAAATATAGTATCATATATATACTAATATGTTATTATTATTATGGTAAAATCATATTCAACATGTTTTCTATCCTAAAAAAATGAAATCACCGCACGTGTGTAAGTACGGCTCACTATCTCTACACTATGGTGTAATGTTTTCATCACTACATTACTTGGATGGGTATGATGATGGAAATAGTGGATATATATGATAATTATGACATTATATTGATTCTTTAAAGTTAATATACCATCCAATTCCTTGTCTTTTACCAATTAATGGAATGATATTGCTGCTTGTGCATGCGTAAGACCTACAGTCTCTGTGATGCGATGTGATTCATTTACCAAGGTAAACATTAAAGAATGGTTATAAAACTAAATTATTTGATTAATTATGATATTTATAAGATTAATATAATTTTATAAATGATTCATCTATTTCTATTTAAAAATTACTAGGGCATTCATTACAAAATATGTATGAGAAAACAAGGCAATCAACACCTGAAATAAAGAAAATGATGAAATATCATTAATAAAAGAAAAATAAGATGTGTTAAAATGATCATATAATGAATTATAAATATGAATATAGTTATTTAATAAATTAATAACATGATTTATATCATTATACAAGAGATTATTTAATTTTTAATTAAAATAAAAGCATAATGTAAGAGTTTCTCGTCCTACTTTGACTTCTATAATACATATGTCATATTCACAACTTATTCCTTTTTTGTGGCGTATATTCATACCTTTTATATATTATATAGTTAATATTTTTTTATTCATGTTATCTAAAGTTTCATTTGATGTTATTCATTGTATGGGGAATACTATTCAACAGATTACAAAGTGATAAGGTTTTACTTCACAATCTCATTAGTATTTGAGATTGTTTCTATTTAAGTCTCTACTGAGGAATATTTCTATTTCATGGCCATGTTTTCAAAAACTGTTTTCAATATTGTTTTATTATCTTCCTATAATTTTTTAAATTCATTTATACTAGTTTTTTTACATTTTAAAAATATTTTTAAAGGTATATTTTGTCATTTTCTAAAAAGCGTTAATTGATACTTTTTTAAAAAAATATGGAAGGAATGTTTTCTTAACTTATACATTGTGAGAAGATTTTCATGTCATTATAAAGACTTAATGACTTTAATCTTCCTTTAAAAGATTACATGGTTATTTTAAAATAAATTTTTTTCTTTTATAATTTGACATCATTTTAAAAATAAGTAATTTTCAATGTAAAAAAAAGGTGTTTTCCTCAAGAAATATTCAAATAATCTAGTTAAATTATTTTCATTCTTGTCAACATAATTTATTAAATATTATGTTAATAAATTAAATTAATAATACTATCCATTATATTTTTTATTGGTTATGAACATCATTTTTGGGGAAGTATTGATACTCTATAGGACTATTTTTTCCAATAAAGACAATTATTAATCTCTTTAGTTGTATTATTTATTCGTGTAAGAAATCCATTAGACATAGTAAATGATGGGTGTGGCCCAATATAACCCCTCGATGAAATGGTAGGTGTCATGATACAATCTATAAAGGGTTTTATCCAAGTACATGTCCTTCTCTTAGATTCAAAGAATGAATCCCTAATGATGTTATATTCTTGGAATGCAGCATTGATAGTATAGATTTTTGGCACGAAGCCACAAAATTTTGTTTTTGATGTACGAAATTATGAATTCGACAAATATGATATTAATTATTGATTTAAGTTTGATTATTCAATTAGTATAATATACATGGTTATGATTTCTATCATAGCAGATTATTTATATAGAGTTAGTTGATAATTTTTTATTTTTTCCATATTATGCTCATGTTATTGATTAAATAGAATGTTTTTCAATTATTTACCTTTCCATAATTGTTATCCCTCATTTATGATAGATTCCTTTATATACATAACCTTACTATGAATTTGAACTCACCCTTATTATGTTTCATTTCCCTAGGATAAGAAAAACAATTCTTGGAATAAATTTTAAGGATGTTGAGCTAAGTATTTTTTATGTATTATGTTTCATATTCTTTTCCCCATATAGGTTTCATGTAAGTACCTAGTTCTCCAAGACTAATAAACTATTCAGTACTTTATGATTTGATTTCGTGTAATTATGTTAATGTAATAATGTAACTCAGTGACTCTGGGATAATGTTCTTTGGGGTCATTATAAAACTTCTTTGATCCATTTTATTAATCACATTGGGTGCATTAAATCCAAGGTCATTTGGAAACCTAACTTTAAACATCCAATTTACGATTTAAATCATTAATTACAAAAAAACATGGATTAAATATAAATCATAAATAAATTAAATGTAAATTTTATAATCAATAAATATGTAATAATTGATTCAATGTTTATCCATGGAAAACGCCATTAAATAGAGACACCTACATTCAAATCAATTCCAACATCATCGCCTCCAATAACAAATATCATATATGGGTGGAATAATTCTTCACACACCTAAACCATAATAAATCAAACCAAAAAACTATTAAAACCCTAAGGATAATATAACCCATTATCTTGGTTTTCACATATCCATGGAAACAAAAAGAATAAGGTAATATGAGGGGGAAAGGTGAAGAAATCATTAAGAAAAATGATTAACTCAAGACAAACTAAAATTAATCCAAGAAAAATACACCAAAAAATGTGATATAATCTTAAAAATTAAAGGAAGGTGGATTCACTAGATGATTAGAATAAATTTACCATAGGAAAGTTAAAAATATTAAGGGAAATTTGGTCATTTGAAAAAAAAAATAGATGGATACACCAAAGAGTTTGGCTGCACAGTTAGGAAAATATTGAACTAACTATATAGGACCTGTTATCTCTTAAAACCTCAACCCACATGATTTATGGAGATCCTCACACAGTTTGAAAACCCATGATCAAATCGTGAAAAGGAACGATATCCCAAAAACCTCATCCTCACATGGTTCACAACACGGTTATAAAAAACTATGAACATATGTGATCTGGGGTTGTTTTCTCCAAAAACCAAATTTTTAATACCTGATGCTCAGTAACTCTAAGAATGAATAAATGGATAAAAACTCAAAATTGGTGAACTAGTGACCCAATAGCTACCACAAAACTTCTCACCATGCCACCATATACCCCCAAAAGGTCATCTAGCATCATTGAAACAAAACAGATGAGGCCTCTACTCCATCCCTAAATATTACTACCCCTATGTATCGTGGATATTGAAACCATGTTTCTAAATCATAGAGACCAATGGTATTGATTTACCATGGATCACCTTGTTTTGATAATCCTATATAAGAATAGGTTAATTCAAAATATTGATTTTAGGATCAACGTAAAAATCTTCCCAATCTATCACATGATATTGGTCAGCATGATATATTTTCAAATAAGAAACATAGAAGACATCATGAATCAATTCATATGTAATGTCAATTACAACTTGTAGGCTACCTTCCCAAGACGTTCCAGAACTCTAAATAGCACAACATAATGCGACATTAGCTTCCTTGTATTCCTAAGTGATGTTTTCCTAGCCAAAAAATACTCAAAGATTCCCCTAGTCACTAAAATCAAACTAAATTAGGAAAATACATCAGTTTTTGTATGATTTAAAGAGACATTGGGATGTCACTAAACTTTTATAAATCATTCTCATTATATTAATTATCTTTTGTATGATACTTTTCCCCAATAATGAACACTCACCCTCCTCAAACAAATAGAAAAGGTATTTTAATTACTTCCCAAGAAATGACTCAAATGAGGCCTTACTGATTAAGGCTTGGTAAATTTTATTATAATAAAACTCATCCAATGACAGGTTCCTTTCCCAAGAACTCCTGATGTTGAGCACACACGCCTGGAGCATTTCCTCGAGTGTCTTGATGGTCTTCTAATGTAGGTCATCCATTTTTTGGTAGTATGTCATGATCAACATTTTCTTATTTCCCAAATATTTTTTGAAGTCCCTTCCAAAAATGATATGTTAAATGGACAATGTAGTCAAAAACTATCCCTGAGGGAATTCCATTAATCCTAAATACTCATGGAAAAATAATTGACTGAGATCCTTGACCTTTATTGACTCCCTTATGTAAATAAAATAGTCTTATTTAATTCAACAGTGGAAAATCACCCATGTAGAATATTAAACACTTAGAGTATGAGGTATTCCAATCACAAAATCCATACAGATTTCATACCACTACTTCACTAGAATATAAATAGGGGATAATAACATGGTTGGTCTCTAATTCATAGTTTTGATTCTCAAGTTTTTCAAACATCAGTATACAAAATCTATAACTAAATTCTCTAATCCATGACAATAATACTAACCTCTCAGTGTATAAAATATCTTATAATCCCCAAGGTACATTACCAAACTAAAATTATGCCCCTTGTTAATTACATCTAGCCTTAAGATCAAAAAAACCAACTACTTATTAAAAACTAGGGAACAATCATGAGACTCAGACCAATCACCCGAGGTATCCCCACCATTTATAGATATTTTAATTATCTAAAACTCAGGGTTGAAATCCCACTCCCCATAAACCCAATCAATAAGAGTTGGAGTAGCCTTCACTGTATTCAGAATCTCCCTCTATCCATCCCACTGCACCACCATACTCATATAAACAAATAAACTCATCAAACCCCAATCATTTTTTGACTCTCAAACTACCTAGACATGAAATATTCTACACAAATCATTAGGGAAAACATTTCCCTTATAGATGTTATAGGTTATATCTGAATTTAAATTCTAAATATACTATACCTAATATCTCTAAAGGTCAATTCCCTCTATGTAAAGATGTACTTTGGGATTTTATGATCCAAAATGACTATAAAGAATTCACCCAATAGGTAATGGTGCCACATTTTCAAAGAATACATCACATTGTATTTCTCCAGTTCTTTGTATGGGAATAAATAACATTATTCATATTCCACCATGTCGTCATCCTATATTTTCCCACACATGAACACCACAACCAATGCATCATAGTACACTACATAAGACTTCCCTATCTCATGAAGAAATAAAACTAGTGTGTATGTCAAAAAAATCAACAACTACTCAATAGAATTTTTCCACTTCTCATCCCAATCAAAATTCATCCCTTTACAAGTTAAATCCATCAAGGTAGAAAATATCAATGAGAAGTCCTGACCAAAAATTTATATAATACCCATACAATCCCAAAATTCTCTTAGTCTCAAAAATGTACTAGTTATTTTCTCAAGTCATTACTGTTCAAACCTTATTAGGTTCCAATACAACTTCTCTCTCATAAAACATGTTGACCAAGAACCAAACCTCCTTAATAAAAAAAATGACATCTGGATATATTAGAATATAGATAATTCTCTCTCATAATTCACAAAAAAAACCCTATATAATCATCATAATCCTTCTACATCTTGGAATACCCTAATATATCATCAAAAAAATGACTACGAAAGAGTGAAAGAAGTTACGGAATGTATGGTTAATCAATTACTTAAATACCAAATGAGAATTTGTATGGACAAATAGTATAACAAAATACTAAAAACTTCATTAAAAAATTTTAATGGTAGTCTTAGGGATATCCTCCTCTCATCCCTCAAATGGTGGTAACCAGACCCCAATTTAATCTTTGAAAACCAATAAGATCCCCTAAGATGATAAAAACATCACTTTTAGGAAATGGGTATTTATAATTTACTATCACCTGATTAAGCTTGAAATAATCAATGTAAAGTCATCAACCCATCTTCCTTATTCAAAAATAGAACCAATTATACCCATGATGACGAACTCGTAAGAATAAATCCATTGCTCTAAATTTTATACAACTAAACTTTAAACACTATCAACTCGATCGTAACCTTATACTAATATGGAAAAGTAATGGAGATCATACTAAGGGTTATATTGATAGTAAATATGACCAACCACTAGGGTGGAAACCTAAAAAATATGAAAACACATTGAGGTACCAAGATATTTTTTCTTAAAGACAAAAAACAATACTATGAACTATAACGTCAAGGAAAAATATAGAATGATTGTGAAAGATCAATCCCAAATCTAAAATAATAGGTCATCTCCTCCTTGATTGCAGATCCCACTCACCATAAAAGTCATGAGTTCTCCCATCAGGATATAAAAACTGGACCCTTTTAAGAAAAAAATCAATCTAGGAATTGAAGCTAATCAACCATTCCATGTCGATGATGAGGTAAAAAATAACATTGTAAAAACCCCAACTCCAGTATCCTAGATCCAGTGCTTCACATAATTTCTTCGACATAGATACAAGGAATCGAATCTGATGTACTGATTAGTTTATAATTTTTGGAAACCATATTACATACATGAACCTTACTTTAGAATTTAAAATATAAATTACATCATCATGAATCCTTTGAGAACGTTGTTATTCCCCTAGGTTAACCCTGCATATCATTCATAATATACATCTTGGAATTTTGGGGAAAATAAAACATAAGAAAGTGGAAATATCTAATGCTCGTTAAGGTTAAGTGTACAAAAAAATCTATTATGAATAAATAATCATAATCATTAAGTAAAGTTGTATAACTGAAACACGGGACATTTAAACATAATATTGACCATAATATAGAAAGAATAAATCAAATAATTTCATATAAATAATCACATCGATATTATACTAATCAAATAATCACATGGAATATCAATTACTAGTCTCATAATGAGGTAATACATAATGTCGGGCATCATGAACATACCATCAATGCTTCTACCAAGACACCATACAAAAATGGATAAGACATCATCCAATACCCAAAATAGTTTGTCTCATGAGACATACCAATACATCGAGGGGCTATAGTAGGCCCTCCTCATTAATCACTAAGTCCAACTAATTACTGATATGAGAAGGGTGAAATATAAACAACATAAACATTTGTATTGAAAAACTGACATAAGAGATGTGAATACTTCAACCATAAACCACGAATGGTATCAAAATAGCACATACATATTTAGAATGATCATAAACCCTTTAATAAAATATTGTATATGGTATCATAATAGATAAACCTCAATCAATAATAATATCCCATAATGGATGTTGACATAGATGAAAATACTATAAAAATCATTAAAATTTTCCTGAAAAAAATACCCCTTTTAACATTGAAATAATTTATTTATAAGGTCATGAAAATTTAAAACAAAAGATTTTCATTGAATAGAATATTTCAAATTTTTTAAGGAAGCTTCAATAGATTATGGTGTCCCGGTGGAGGAAAATTCAACTCTCTTTTTATAAGTTAAAAAACATTCCTTCAGTATTTTTGTCGAAAAACTCAAAAAGTAACTCATTTACCAAATAAAAAATATTAATTTAAAACCATTTTATAAAACGTATAACATTGGTAAAAAGTAATTAAACATTTTTAGGATAATATTAAAAATAATTTGGAAACATTTTTATGAAATATGGACATAGATGATAAATATTCCTTAGCATATACTTCCATATAAATAACCAAGAATAATAATGAGATTATGAAATTAACCCTTACCTTGGAATTTTATTTAGTGTAATATGATTTAACCTCTAGTTTAATATTTTAAATCATGTTATTAATTTTTATTATGACTATATGATGTTATATATTATCATCATATATCAATTTGTTAATAATATTTCATTATTACCCTTGTCTTGGGTGTTAACTACTTTATTTTCTTATGCATGTTTTCTCATGTAAGTCATATTTCTTAGGAATTGAATATATTTATTTCATATCTATAATGATATTAAGTTCATTTATATCATATTTATTCATTATAAACTCTTTTATAATCATTATTGAATGGATGACATGAAAAATGAATCACATCACGTCGTGGAGTCTGTAGGTCGTACGTACGCACGAGTGACGATATCATTACATTTATTGTGAAAGGGTAAGGAATTGAATTTTATATTAATTATAAATAATCCATATCATGTCATAATTACAATATATATATATTATTTCAATCATTATACCCATCCAAGTAAATTTTTGATGGAAAACAAATTACATCGTGGTGTGGAAACGATAACTCGTACGTACGCACGCGCGGTGCTTTAATTTCTCATATGATAGATAAAGAATGTAATATGGTTTTACTACAACCATAATAACATCTCATAATATATATAATAATTTAGTTATTACTTTATCATGGAAACAAGTCATAAAGAGGATGTTGAAAAAAATGAACTTGAATGATTTGGTAAAAACGATTACATCTTCATCAGCAGACCCCCTTTAGATCTCTTCTTAAGGGATCTAGGTTTGTTATTTTTTATACCAGGAACTAAAAAACTTTTCTAAGGATTTTTTTAGGATAATATTTCAGATTTTGGTTGATCTAGAAGGCTCAAAGTGGTGAGAATAAGTTCTAGAGAAGGTTCCCTTTTATAACTGAGGTGAGGGGCACTTTTAGAAACTCACAAAATATTAAATTAATATAAATAAATTTTAAATTTCAAATGGATAAAGAGTGATTTATTTAAAATATAAGATTTTTTTTGTCTAAATACAAAAAAAACCAATAATTCTTATACATGTTTAGGGATAATTCAAACCCTTGTCGTTTGGCTTTAACCGTTAATTAATCCCTTTAACTCTTACCTTGGCAACATCTGTTTTTACTCATTAAGGGTTTACATAGTCACTCAAAATTTATAAAAAAATATTTAATGAATAATGGATGATATATTTAACATTATCCTAATATTTTTTTGAAATCTTATATTTTTATACAATTTATATCATTTAATACAATATTATTTACATTAAAATAACATTAATGTCAATTCTGATACTATTCATTTCATTGAATTTTACAAAAAACAATAAAACAATATATCTTAAAATAACTCTTATAATTTATAAATAATATGTAGAATTTATTTATTAAATTTTTTTTGTGACATAAATTATTAAAATTATTTTTATTTAAATATTTTTATAATTATTTACTTGATATTCTCATTAATTAAATAATTATTGCATCATCATTATTTAATCATATAAAGTAATTATTTATATATATATATATAACTAAAAATAAATCAAAATTATGAGGATAAATATTTTTTATTTTATATTTGTTTTTATAGTCGGAGATATGTTCTTAAATAAACACATTAAAAATTTAAAACTTATTAAAAACAGGAGTATGACATATTGGGATTTTCTTATAATATAATACTATAAAATCCTTAATGTCATCAAAGTGAATCCAAGAGACCATAAAATTGAGACAAGGATGATTTTGGATGAAAATATTTCATCCAATAAAATTTGGACAAGTTTTATGGTAATTTTCTAAGATTATTTTTCTCTTAATTACTCGATTTACCTTTATCTATGTTAATAGAAACATTACTAAATATATTATTCATAATATACAAAAATAAAATCAACATATTTACATAATTTTTACCCACATATTAAAAAAATTTAATTTATTTTTAAAAATTCAAAACACATAAATTTTTGTAATTAATCTTATATTAATCTTGTTGATGGAACAAGAAAACAGGTTTTAAGAGTGAAAATGTTCAAAAGATAGAAATGTTATTATATCCAAATTCAATGTGAAATTTATTACCATGACCTAAATTGGATTAACTAAAACAATTCATATAATTATACTTTAAAACTAATCAAATACATAATTTATCACTACAAATTATTTTGATGAATAATTTTTTATCAATTAAAATCAAATATTTTATCATTATTCCTCAAAACATGAAACTTATCAGAAAAATACCAAAAATAAAACCAAAGTAAATTTTTATATTGTTATTATAAAGAAGATGATTACTTATTCAAATAAAATATATAAAAGTGTCAAAATATTTATTTAAAATAGTTTTTCCATTAAAAGGTGGTAAAGTTTCCTTTAGAAAAATATTATTTTTTATGCATACAATTGAGTTTGTTCTCATATTATGCCTATATAATCAATTGTATAAGTATCAAAAATATTTTATTTAATATATAACATATATATTTCCTTAATATAATTCACTAAATATAATTAATTTAATTTATTTAGAAAAAATTCCATTGTGAGCATAAAAATAAAAATATTTCTTTATATTTAATTGGTATATATTTTTGTTTCAAATAAATTTCTAACCAATGGATATATATTAATTTTTTATAAATCGTATACTTTAATAAGTTAGTTAGTACTATTCATAATAGTTAATTAAACAGTAGGTTTATAACTTATTATATTACATAATAATATTTTAATAAAATACGGTTGTTTGGTAAAAATATGTCTTGTGTGTAATGAAAGTTATCAAAGAATGTTGTTTTTGCGTGAAACATAAGATTAACTTGATGTTTTATATAAATAATGCTAGAAAAAAATTAAATTTGTTATAAAATAAATATATAGTGAATTCTTGGGTAGTTACATTCTCCCCACCTTAATTAGATTTCTTTATAGTAATTTATACTTGATCTTCTAGGGTTTGATGCTTGAAAATTTCTTGGTTGAAATCCCACAACGTGAGAATAGTTAATAAAATTTCCTATTCATAAGAAAGAATGAGAAGTAAAAAATTCACATGGAATAATATATAACATGGTCCCTATATATTATAACATTAGTGGAAGTTATCAATATATACAAGGAGGGAAATAATCAACATTTATAGGGAGTGATTGAGGTCATCAATAATAGACAAGTGAATGATAAATGGAAATTTGAGGTCCTCAAAGCCATAAATCTATTGGAATTTAAAATACCACTGATTCAAAAAAAATTAAGGTATTAGGATAACATTTTTTTTATTTTTAGATCCTTTTTCTAGAGTTGTGTAACTCTTTCACTCTATAAGAATGTAATGAAATATAATTACTTGATACATTTTTATTTCATAAACAAAATATTTTCCTTTTGTTATACCTTGAACTATTTATAATTCATTTTTTAAAACAAGTTGAATAATTAGGGGATGTAATACATTAACCTATAAAACATTTTCCAAAGATAAACTTAAACCATTTAATAATTGTTTAACTTTTCCAAAAATTAACTTATAATTATTATTTCCACAACATGAAGTAGCTCTTTTTTTCACATTCCTAACATATCAATACATTAATGATGTATTCTCTTTAAACATGGTAATAACATTAATTACAATAAAAAATTATTAAATAAATTCAGGATTCCTTATTCATTAAATGGAACATTGATTTTTGGATATACTCCTTAAATCCAAGAATGTTGTAAAATCCATCAATGATGGAATAAACAACTTTTTCAACAAACCATTAATCAGTTCCAAGGTAGTCGGTACTATCCAATTTATTTTATCCAAATAAATCCTCTCTTTATTCTGACATCATTATCTTAGTTTTAGTTATATATTGAGGGTTATCTTACCCTCAATTGTATGTTTTACAAACAAAACTAACTTTCTACTAAGTCACTTTTCTTGGTCATCAGTACCATTCAACATACGATCACAAATCCTTAATGAAATAGTATAGTATAATAATCCTTATATATTCCATAATTCATATAACCAGTACATCATTGATAAAATAATAAAATGACAAAATTTTTAATCCCAACATAAGCACATTAATCATTCTTCTTCTTATGTGGTAGTAGCATAATCTTGATCATGATCCATTATCCTCTTTTGGGGTATACTCCTTTGATGCATGAGACATTGTTTTTTATAGTTTTTCATCCCTTTGTAGTTCAATAATTTTATATTAGAAACATTTTTCTTGTCCTTGAAATCCCAAGCACGGTTCCCATTCTCTCTACAATTTTAGAAAACTCACATTCCTTTTAAGAAATATTAGGGTGATCATCTCCACAATTTTTACATGTTGGAAAATACTTATTTACCTTATTACCTTTATCCATATTTGATCATGCTTTCCTCTTATTCTTGTGCTTCCCTCTAAATCCATAATACTTAGAGTGCTATTTATGTATCCCATTATCACATGATATTATTTCCTCATATTATGATAATACTTGGGATAATATTTACCTTTGAAATATTGTCTTAAAACTATGAAAGATATGATCCTTATTACTCTTTGGATCATGTGAATTGGTGAGGTTAAAATTCCATCTACTATTCACAATTAAAAAATATGACATACACTAGGTTAGATTATATCATAATGTATAATCAAAAAAAATACAAAATAGTGATTTAAAAATTTATGTGTATCTGGTCGCAAAATCATATACTGGGTTTCTTTGGGATGTTCTTTTATACTTATCCTCAAATTCAACCTCATTGATATGTTCCCTAATCTAAGTTATCTAAATTTAGTTTCCAAAGTTGCCATTAAAATTCCTATGATACAAAATGTAAAGACCCTGACTTTACTACCTCATATCCAATGCCTGACTTTATTACATTGGCATAGATACAAGGAATTAAATCCCGAAGAAAAGATTAGTTTAGAAATTTTGGAAAATAGATTACATAAATCAACCTTACTTTTCAATTTAAAATATAAAATACATCATAGATAATCCTTTGAAAAAACCATTATTTACCTTGCATAAAATTTTATATCAGTCATAATATACATCTTATCTTCCTGAGAAAAATAAAACGTAAGAAAGGGGTGAGCTCATATTCTTAGTAAGGGTAAGCATAAAAAAGAATCTATTATTAATAAATAACCATAATCATTTAGGTAAGGTGTATAACTAAAAAAACCTTCTAAACATAATCTTGCACATAATATGGAATGAATAAATAAAATAGTTCCATATAAATAATCACATCTAAATTATATTAATCTAATAATCACATGGAATATTAATAACTAATCTCATAATGAGGGAATGCATAATATAGGACATCATAAATATACCATCAAGTATTTGACCAAGAAACTATACATAAATGGGTAAAAAATCATCCAATACCCAAATTAGTTTGTCTCATGAGACCTACTGATGCATTGAGGGGCTATACAAAGCCTCACCCATCACTAAATAAGTCCAATGAATACCTCATATAAAAATTGCCCATCATAAAAACCTAACAATTCATATTGATTACCTCACCAATAGAAAGAATATCCTAGATGAAGATCTATTTAAACGAGAAAGGAATGTGTGTGATCAATCTGTAAACAAATAGTTATGTGAAGGTGAACACAACACAAGTTACTATCAGGATTATATTAATAAGATATGGCACTTATCCAGACCTAATATTCACCTTGAGGATGGAACCTTCTCATATGATAGAGACATGGTGGGACGTATGCCCCTTGATCATTTCCATTATCTTTTGGGAGGATCTACCATTAATGTAAATCAAGGGGATCCATGAGGTCAATATGACATCTTTATTATTATCCCTAATGTGATTTATGCTGCAGATAATGATCTCTTTGAGAAAATATCGGGTGATGAGGAGATTCATGATGTAGTTTTTTCTCTCAATTTGGAGAGCACGCCTTGACCTGGCAGATTTCCAAGGTCCTTCTATAGAGAATCTTGGAATGTGATTAAAAGAGATATAGTTTTATATGTACAGGATTTCTTCATACGTGGTCATCTCCCCTGGACCTTTTGTTCTAGGAATTTGATTATGATTCACAAAATCAAGGACCGTCAATATCTTCAACACTACTGGATTATCAATCTCTAAAACTTTTCTTATACGTTGCCTTCTAACCTTCTTAACAGAAGACTATATTTTCATATTACCTGATGTATTTCATATGAATATCATGGATTTGTTAAAGGATGCACCATTTTGAGGAGCTATCGGACTTGACTAAGAATAAATATAAGATATATAACACAAGTCCCATAGATCCTATATTGATATTTAAATTGATAGAAATAAATCCTTTTACAAAATCAAATGTAACTTTGTTCTTAAAGTCTTGAATTGAAAGGGCTTCTCATTATGTATTTTGGACCTTCCATTCAAGTGCTTCAGTTCCTTGTGGATTTCAATTATTTTAATGGGTAAGTATTATGGATTATTCAAGGCTATAAGATGTTTAAGACAAGTAAACCCACTATCTCCTTTTTCTTTTTATCCTTGAACATGACTCCTTGTGCCATCTGGTAAACTAATTTATTGATCATGGCAGCATTCTTTCATACCGTTCTAGGTACAATTCAGTTTCTATTTCCTATCTAATGATCGCCGATGATACAATTTTATTTGACAATGGTAGAAATATATTAATTCAAGGTGTTAAAAAAATACATGGAAGAATACTAAAAATAGACTGGTCATGTTTTCAATCATTAGAGGAGTATATTTTATCTACCAAAAAACTGCTCTGACAGGTGCTCTAGAGATATGGAAATTATTCTCCTTATGCCAAGAGGGTCCTTTCCCTTAGAATATTTTGGAGCTCTAATTTCCCCTAGGACGCTCAGAATGCAAAAAATTTTATAAGATTACTAACTGAATCTCAGGTAGGATACTTAATTAGAAATATGAGTTCTTTTCCTTTGGAGGAAAAATTACATTGGTTAACAGCGTGTTGTCTTCCATTCCTACGAACATTTTTCTACTCTAAATGTTCCAAAATACATTATCAAAAATATGGATAAAATTATAGAATATTTATTATAGTATTATCAATTTAAATGCAATCATCAATGGGAAGCTTGGAGTCGAAAGGGAAAAACTTCACTCTGAGGGTGGTTTCAATGTTAGAAGTATGGTTGGGGATTTCCAAGCCCTCCACGCCAAATATGAATTGGAATTGGTCAAAGGTAAAAATATTTTTGGTAGGTTTCTACAGACCAAATATAATGTGGGGATACCTACATAGAGAATTATAGGATTAAACATTTGGAATGTTATTCAACCTTTCTTTTTGGTTTTTCATCCACTTTCTCAATGGATGGTCAGTATGGGGGACATCAGTTTTTTGGTGGCATAACTGGGAAGGAAAAAACCTGGATTTTCAAGGTTCTCCCTTAACATATATTTCCTTCATGTAGGCTTGCGAACACCTGCATTTTAATTACATGGTCCTTGATGATAAATAGGGAAAAACCTTTGACAATATTGTCTTAAACATGGATCATGATCATTGTTACTTCTCAAGCTCATCATCGGGGGTATTTTTTACTAAGGAATACCATAGATTGAAAATTATTCTCATTAATCATGATGATTAGGTGGAAATTATAGTGTACATAAATCCCAACATTGTTTAATTTTATATTATGGGTAATTAGAAACTAATATTTTCCAACTAATGAAATCATCATGCATCTAAGGATTGTCATGGAATCGAAGTGTTTCTTATGTAAGAGTCCCCAAATTGAAACCACGGATCATCAATTTTTTATGAGGATTTGGATAATATAGTTTGGCGTTCTTTTGAGTGGTTTAATTGTATACTATCATCTGAGGCCTCTTATTCATCATTTTGGTGCTTGTGGTTCCAAGGATCTAGTAATATATTTGAAGTTAAGGTGAGGACCATCATTATTGCATCCAAATGTTGGTGATTATGGAAAATAAGGAATGAATCTCGTCATGAGGAAAGATCAGCCTCCATTATTGGAATCTATCATTTCAGCAAGATTATTTCGATTACAATTATTTGATTATGGAATTATTTCATGGATTCCCATCCTTATGAATATTTTTTTATTTTAACTATTAATACAATAGTGTAAGAAATGTTAAGATTAACAGATGGATCATATGATGTCCTCACAGTTTGGGATTCAAAATTAACACAGATGGATCTTGTATCCTAGGTTACATGTGTGGATAGGGATTCATTAAGACCCCATGGGGATCTTCTATGATATAATTCGTAATGCTCCTTGTACCTATTTTTTCCCTTAAATATGTGTCTTTATCCCTACTTAATAGACTCCTCGTTTTTAGAAAAAGTAACCTCACTCTTAGTACCTTCAAGATAGGTTATATTATTGTCTTTAACAATCCCCTTGGGTGAAGTGTCATTAATTGGACAATTTAATACACTTTTCACATAGAAAAATTGATTATGTCTAATAAATTGGAGATTATTCATATATGGTGTGAATTAAATTCAGTATAGGATTTTCTAGCTTCAAAGGATAACTATTCTAAGAAGGTCACATTCATATCATGCCTCAATTCACTCCTTATAGAAGGGGAAATTTTGTTCATAGTGTATTCTTTCGTAATCCATCACTTTTGGACACCTTAAATCTAGGTGTGAATATACTTGGGTATTATTCTTATTTATGATGTTTTTTGAACTAGAATGTACTTTTTTAGACTCTTTTAAATAATTTTATAAATAGTTTGTGGTGGTGTAATAATTCAACCAGAAACTGTTAATAGTATCAAAATCGCACATCCATAGTCAAAGTAATTACAAACCCTTCAATAAAATATGGTAGACATTATCATAAGAGATCAACCTTAATTAATTGTAAGATACAATAAAGGATGTGGACATAGATAAAAATACTCTAATAAAATCATTAAAATTTTCTTGAGATAAATACCCATTTTTACTTTGAAATAATTTACTTAAAATCTTATGAAATTTTAAAATAGAAATTTTTCATTGAAAATAACCTTATAAAATTTTAAATTATGCTTCAAGACATTAAAATTTCCTGAAGGAATAAAAATATGCTCATTTTTTATAAGTTAAAAAACATTTCGTCTATATTTTTGTCAAAAATGTCATAAAGTACCTCATTTGGAAAACAAAAAAAAGAATCCTTTCAAACAATTTTATAAAAAGTAATACATGGGTAAAAAGAATTGAAAATTTTTTAGGATAATATTAAAAATAATTTGGAAATTTGTTTTAAGAAACAAGGACATAGATGATAAATATTCCCTAGTAGATACTTATATATAAACAACCTCAAATATTAACTAGATTATGAAATTAAACTATACCTTGAACTTTACTTTAGTTTAACATGATTTAACCTATTTTATAATGGTTTAAATAATGTTATTAATTTATAAAAGAACCATATGATATTATATATGATCATCTTATATTATTTTGTTAATAATATTTCATTATTACCCTTGTTTTGGGTGTTAACTGTTTCATTTTCCTATGCATGGTTTTTCATGTAAGTCATATTTATTAGGCATAATAAATATTTATTTCATATCCATAGTGATATTAAGTTTATATATAACATATTTATTCATTATATACACTTTTATAATAATTATTTAATAGTTAATATTGAAAATGAATCCCATATTTTCATAGAGATGGTAGGTCGTATGTACACGCGAGTGAAAGTATCATTCCTTTAATAGTGAAAGGGTAAGTAATTGGATGTAATATTAATTATAAATAATAATTATCATGTCATAAGAACTATATATATCCATTATTTTCATCATTATACCCTTCCAAGTGATGTGGTGATGGAAAAAAAATTACACCACAGTGTGGAGACGATAAGTCATATGTAAACATGTGCGGTGCATTCATTTTTCATTGGATGGATAAATCATGGAATATAGTGGTCCCATAATCATAATAACATATTAAATATAGATGATACATGATTTATTACATTATCATTGGAAAACTCATGAAGATTATGTTAAAGAAGAAATGAACTTGAATGAGTTGGTAAAAATGATTACCTCTTCTTTAGCATATTCCCTTTAGATTTATTCTTAAAAGATCAAGATTTAGTTATTTTGGAATACCAGAAACTCCATAACATGTATAATAAGATTTTTAGGAAGAATGTGTATGTTTTGGTCAAGATAGAGGGCTTGAAGTGATGATAATAAGTGAGGGAGAAGGCGCCCTTATATAATTGTGGTGGGGGAAACTTTTGGAATCTCTCAAAATATTAAATTAATATAAATTAATTTTCAATTACAAATAGATAAAAGGAGAGTTATTTAAAATATAGGATTATTATGGGTCTAAATACTCTAAAATGATAATTTTAAGACAATTTTTGGTCTCATTCATACCCTTCTCTTTTCACTTTAATCCTTAATTAATACCTTTAACTCATACTGTGACAACATGTGTGTTTATTTCTTAAGGAGTAATATTATTACAATATAATGCCAAGATGGCCCTATATGGAAGATTTATTAGATATTTAACCTTATCAAAATTATTTTTTTAAACTTTATGTTTTTATGATTTTTATATCATTTAATAAAATACTATTTAGTTTAAATATCATTAATGTAAATTTTTATACAATTATGTTCTTTGACTATTAAAAAAATCAATAAAATAATATATCTTCAAACCTAAGCTATTAATTAATCACTAAAATGTAAAATTTATTTATAAAATTATTTAATGAGATCATTTAAGTTAAATTTTATTTAATTTAATATTTTTATAATTATTTACCTTATATTCTCATTAATTAAACAATTTCAGCATCATCGTTGTGTAAACCTTTAAGGTAATTATTTATTTATTAAAAATTACAAAAATAATAATAATTAATTTTATATTTTATATTTCAAATTACTATTTATCGTTGAAGATATATTCTGAATTATCACATGAAAAAAATGTAATACTTATTAAAAACATTAGTATGACATATTTGGGTTTTCTTAAAATAAAATAGTATAAAAGCATTAAAGGCATCCAAGTGGGTCCAAGATACCATAATATATTCCCATGGATTATTATTTTTGATAATATTTAATCACAATAAATTAATACAAGTGTTATAGTAATTTTAAAATATTATTTTCACTCTTAATTACTCGATTTACCTTTAACCGTGTCAAAAAGAAAATTAATAAATATACTATTCATAATATAAACAATTAAAGGAATATATTTATATAATTTGGACATAATAATTAATAATATGGAATCAATTTTTAAAATTTCAAAACACATAAATTTCATTATTTTATTTAAAATTAATCTCATTGACGGAATGAGAAAATGGATTCTAAAAGTGAAAATGTTCAAAAGATTGAAATGTTTTTATATCCAAATTCAATGGGAAATTAATTAAAATGACTTAAATTTGTTTAAATAACATAAAATTAGTCTAATTATAATTTAAAACTCATCAAAAAAATATTTTAACACTATAAATTATTTAAATGAAAAAGTTTATTCAATTAAAATGCAATATTTTATCGTTATTCATCATAATATGAAACTTATTATAAAAATAACAAATATTCACTAAAAGAAAATTTTTAAATTAATATTTAAAATAATAAGTTTATTTTTTCAAATTTAATATATAAATGTGTCAAAATATTCATTTAAAATAGCTTTTCATTAAAAGGGGTTAAAATTTTCTTTAGAAAAATATTGGTTTTTATGCATAAAATAGGGTTTGTTCATATCTTAGGCCTATAAAATCTATTGGGTGAATTTAAAAAATATTTTGTTGAATATATAAAATATATATTTCATTAATATCATTCAATAATTTTAATTAATTTAATTTATTAATACAAAATGACTTTGGTAGCATAAAAATAAAAATATTTCCTTTATATTTAATTGGTATGTATTTTCGTTTCTAATAAATTGGTAACCAATGAATTCATATTAAATTTTTATAAAAAATATACTTTAAATAGTTAGTTAATACTATTCATAACTTTAAATTTAATGACTAGGCTATATCTTATTATATTAAATAATAATATTTTAATAATATACTATATTTCGGTAAAACTCTGTCATGCCTGTAACATAAGCTATCAAACAAATTAATTCTTGCATTCAACATAACATTAACATGATGTTTAATATAAATAATTATAGAAAAAAATTAAATTTATTATAAAATAAAAAAAATATTTTAATGTATTTGGGTTTTATAATCATGGTCCAGCATGACGAAATCAAAAACCACTTCCACATCAGTGATCAAAACATGAAACTATGAGCACTTAAAACATTTCCCCTTCCAACCTAGTAGGGTATGAAAATCAATGACAAAATAACTCATATTAGATCTCATAACCAAGTCATAAAATATATTTATTGATACAAATGAATGGGGTTCAACCATATAAAATAAAACAAATGTGATGGAAGAAGAAATAAACATACTATCTCTCATGGTGGCCAACCCAGACTCGGTGTCCACCAGTGTCACATTTTCTACATAGAGACATCCTAACATAGGCTCTCATTTCGTTATATTTTCCCAGTGAGAATCCCCTTTACCCGAACAAAAAAATCAATAACCCTTGTAAACATCATATCATACATGATAACCATTAGAGAATGTGGAACCAATCCCACTCCCTAGTATGTAAGCCTAACATTAGTACTAAAGATGACCCAAACACCCACATTATTAGAACATACATGATGAATTTGGGAAACTGGGATGGGTATAACCATCCTTCCCAAATTTATAACAAACAGCCTAATTATTCCATAAATAAACCACTGGTGATGCACCTGATTACTACTGAACACTCTTTCCACTACCCTGACAAGGTAAAATCCCATTCCTTTTTTTGACCAAGTAAAGTGCTCTGGATACGACTCACTAAAGTAAAGCCACTAGGACCTATAATCCAAACCATATATAACTAAAATATGACTTCATTATAAAAAAACTCATCATATATTGGTAAGAAAATGAGAATAATCATCGAACAAATCTATTATTTCAATCAATTTAGGAAATAAAAAACTTTATAGTAATTATTCATGAAGAGATTAAAAGATACATGAACTAAATTTGTAAACTAAGTAGTTTACTCTAACATGGAATGATCATATTTCTAATATCACAAAATCATGATCCCTCACAACCCACACAGTTTTTGGGTAGAACTATAGATTAAATTCCCCATAAAAGGCAGTTCATGTGAGGTCCTGAGGCCACATTGTAAACATCATGTATTATCACCATTTTCTACCCATTCATTCAAATATATAGGTGTAGAATATAACTTTTGAGGTCCTAGTGGTATTTAGAAACAACAATATTCACTCAATCCATTATAGCCACTCATCAGGCTTTCACGCTCCCTTATCACCATAGAATATCGGTGAATTTGTATTTGTGAACTCCTGAGTGTGGTCCACCGTCAATGTCTAATCTCAACCACCCACATATCCTAAAGAATAGATCATATGGATCCTTGAATCTCCCAAATATAGATCCATGTGAGGACTATTATATGGTACATGATCCACAATTCCCTCTCTAATTTTATATAAGGCCCTTCTTGGAGGCATTGTCTATAAAAAAACACAAACTCATTCAATACTCAATTTAATCTTTAAAAAACTAATTTATACCAAAATGAACACTTAAAATATGTATCAATAACAAAATTTTCATAAAAAAACTTTCAAATGAAAAAGGGTAAAAATATAAAAAATTAAAGGATTTCCCTATTCTCTACATTTTGGTCACAAATTTAGAAAAATGAGCGCCAATAATGAAGGTTTCACTACATGATAACAGAAAAGGTCACATGATTTTCACATGGTTACTACTAACCATTTTTTACACTGTGTTCCTCCTTCTATCCTGTTGGTTTCACCTAGAAACTCAAAATAACCCATGATATCCCCTTGTAACTCTTAAACAATGGGGAATCACATCAAAAACTTATAAAAAATCTTAATTAGGCACAAAATTTAAACACAATCCTGGACCACCCATGCTAAATCAAGGTTAAACCTGAAAAAGATTTTTTCTAGCACTCCTAAGCTCCTGAATTGGGATTATTTAATGTTAAATCACTAATATCCCACTGACTCACAATAAAATAGGTCTCTTATAACATTTAATAGAAAACCCACCTGAGTCGACCAGACATGTCCCCTAATCAGAAACACCACAATGCTCGAAGCACATTCTAGACCATAATAGTCTAATGAAAAGAACTAGGGAATAATCAACAACCTCTTAGGAATGGTAACACCAATGGTAAACTAACATGAAACATTCATGAGTTTGGATAACCAAACAAACATAATCAGATCCAATATATTTAATCATTCAACTAAAATTATACAACAATGAATAACAGAATAAAACATAAAAAATTAAAACCGTACATGATATGTCATAAATTGAGAAAAACATGGTATCTCAAATCAAAAGATTAAAAACCCAATATATGGATAATGAACCAAATGAACAATACATACATCCCAACGATGAAAAAACTACAAATTTGTTCCTCCTGAGATTACGCTATGAAATTATGTCTCCTCTATCAAAAAAATAATTGATGATGGTAATCCAGAAGAGGAACATAAGTTCATAGTTTTATTATCTTTAACTGTTTCATGAAAAATATAGTCTACATATTCCCAAAGTTATATATAGGGTATGAGGTACAAATCCCTGTAGGATACCACCATGAATATTTTTTAGTATTTTAAACCAAGAAAACTAATAAAATTATTTGAATATTCTTTTTTAAAAACTATTCAACTATAAAGTCATTCCATTAAAACTCCTTTGTTATTTTTTTGGAAAAATATGTTTCCAAAATCATTAATCAACAAAGATAAATTAAGACAATGGAATCCACTTGGAATTTATATTCTCAACCTACCCAAGTAACACATAAATAGGGTATTAGTATAAATAAAGTCATATAATAAAAAAACAGAATGGGTTATAACTCATGATATCCAAATTAAACAACGAACTAACATGATGCATAAAATTATATAAATAAACCAAGAATAAGTAATGTGCATCATGGGATCTATCCATAAGTGTCTAATGTTAGTAATTATAAACCAAAAAATTTTAGCCGACTAAGAAAGAAAAAATAATATTGGATTCTCTCATGGTCTTCCCCAGGACTAGCTCTAAATAGGTCGCTTGGTCTCTTGGTAAACTAGTGGAACCTCTCTCAGTATTCCTCCCTAAATACCCTATCAGTACCTTGGGAAAAAATGAAATATCTCTTGTTATTCCTCCCTAATGTCTCTCTTAATTCCATGGACAATACACCCTAACTCCATATGTGACATATGGGATACTCAATTACAAAAACATCAATATCATAAGTGTCATTTAATTTTTTTTTTCAAAATCTAATTTAATAAAAAAACATACAAATTTTGATAATAAACTTACATCCAGGAAATAATTTATATAAAAACGTTATAAATCCATTTAGAAACATACACCATGGTTTGAAAATAATTCTAAAATCCTTTAAAATGTTAATTTCCCAAAAACCTCGCCCTTATTTGGTTAGCTATATGGTAACACAAATGTGTGCAAACAATACACCAGCGTTTGTTTTCCCAAAAATATTAATTTTAAACTCTCGGTACCCAATATTTCCATGAAAAAAGAATTAGATAACAAAAACTCAAAATAGACATACTAGTGACCCAATAGGTGTCACAATAAATTAAAATGTCACTTTTTGTTTAATTCTTCATGTAATAAAACAAGCATTAATAACTCACTTAAATAAAATATACTGCATGAAATTCGGTATATAAAATTTCTACATTGCTTATAGTAAAACTATTATTGTTCTTATACTATTATAATTCTATATCTTCTGTCTATATCAATGTTGTTTCCTTTATCTTCTAGAATGATCATATTCTCATCACACCCATATATTCCATATTGTGCTATATTCCCATACATAAGATCTTCTTATAGTTTTTTTCATTAGAAAGCCTCCATATTAAAATATTCATGGTTTTTATCTCATTTCATATTTGTGTCTCATTTTTATATTTTACGACTTAATAGAATATATGCACACATTCTCTGTTTGGTGATTATAGAAATAAGGCCATATTTTACTACATATATCATAAATACATCTCCATTTGGTAAACTCTACGTATATAAAATACTTTTATATGTATACCCAACTCATTTTTTCCAATTATTTAAGATATAATGAAGCAACTCATTCTATTTCAATAATACCTCAACTACGCTTTATCACCACATTCTTTTCATATCTCGTATTATATTACTAGAACATTTCCTTCTTCCAATATTCTCTTTATGTCAATTCCAAAAATTCAAGGACATTTCACATTGCTCGCTGAAAAACAGCACTCACTATAGGGTAGAGCTTCAAGTATATGTTACATAGTTCTCACAAGTTCCACATGGGAACCCATCTAGTGATATTGCCTTTTTGTCCCAATATGTGCATATGGTGTTTACTTTCACTTGTGATTTAACATGTTTCTCAGTTCATCATCCATAATCTTTCATATTAAAAGAAAAATTCAAAAATTATTGTAAAAATCATTTAAAAATTCCACATCTATCATATTTTTAAGGACTTTAAACTATTTTTTTATATAATAAATTTCAAATATACTTTAAAGTAAAACATTTTTCTCTGTAAACTCATTATTATTTAGTAAAATATATTCATATCCTCATATTCTCGTACCATAAAACATGTAAATCAAGGTCAATATAATAAATGAATGTTACTCAGTATTTAATTTATTATTATCTAGCTTACTCAACTTCAATCATCCCAAGATAGTTATGATCTGATACATTGATCATTTCAATTTCTTATCTTTATCATTCACATCCTGCATTCAATAATTCTTTTCACCATACATTTATTCAATATAAAATTTTCCACTTCTTATCTTCCATTCATAATATTTTGAGCAATATAATTATTCAACTCAATCCATCCATTAGTATTATTCATTTTTCTTTCCTCTATATACCAGTGTTCCTATTTTCAATGGCTTTAACCTTTTACATTATGTACATTCAAAGATTTTACTTTGGAAACATGCATAGGAAAATTAATTTTACTTCAACTTATTTATTGATGTTTCATAATCCATTGAAAATAAATATAATACTTCATCATCAGCATCCTATGGGGACATTATTAATTACATATTTGTTTTAAATAATAAATTATAAGGAATTTTATCATTATTTATAACATTATTATCTTAGTTAAAAGGTCAACATAACTATCTTTTACTTGATTATGTCATATTCCATGAAATAATTTAAAGTAGTATTCTTATAATGGGAAATACCTAAAAATGATTTTTATAGTTATAACAAGCTTATAATTGATATAGTTTAATCAACTATTTTCCATTAGTAGGGTGATTTATATTTTTACCAGAATATGATTGTTTTAAGTCCTTTATTATTAAGAATTATATTTCCTTGATGATATAATCATTTGTAACATTTACTATTCAATATGAAGGTTTAATGAGATAGACCTTAAATACATATTCTTGTTGATTGAAATCGTGGAATTGGATTTCTAGATGTTACATTCCATCCTTCATGGATAAGAATTAATCGTTGTACAATATAGTCTCTATGAGTCACAAAACATGGAATAATAGTTAACAATTGGTTAAAAATTTAATCATGGGTGAAAAGAGAGTTAAGGTATATGTGTGAGTTATTCATTTAGATGGACTCTTTATCTTTTTCATTATTGTCCCAATTGATATTTGGAGTTATAGTAATTAAACAAATAATTTTTCAGATCACTTGTAACATCCCATAGATTTAAGTATTAGTAGCTCAAGGAATGACTTGATCCCATCGGTATGGTGTATGGGTGAATTTTATTTTTTTGATCTAACTAAATAAAGTAGTCCCTGGTCACATTTAAAGTGATTTATGGGATGTTTTATGGGTGAACATTTAATAGAAAAAACATAAATTGTGTTCTCAGTTGTTGGGGGATTGAAAATTAGATTAAATAGTTGTTGTTGGGCACCATTTACCTATTTGGATTTCATCATCTATCCGATGGATCTTTAGGGGTGGGATACCACCAAATGGGAAATCGGTTGGTCAAATCCCTATACCTGGTACCAGGTGGTGTCATTGGGTACCCTATGGATGATGACTAGGTACCTAATGGATGTCTTCTCTGTTTTTTAGTGGGTGTATAACCATCATTTGATAGTTAGTCCCATTTAAAATTTTAGAAAAAGGAGCCAACATGGGAGGCACTTTGGATGGACTCACCCCCATTGTTTCCCCTACATTGATCCACTTGATATCTAATTAATCAAATATTATTTCATAGGAATTCATCCTAGAAGATTTAGGTGAGTTGGTGTCTTCTTCTAACTTTAATTCATCATATTCTTGTTCCTTAGTTTTTGTTGGATTATTTTATGGATTTGAGATGTGATTCTACTAGATCATAGTGAAATTAATTTGTAATGATACTGATTCCATGTATTGTGGATAAGGGAGGCTTTAAGAGATTGTATTTTCACTATAACATGCCATTTGAGTGGAGGTATTTTTTAAAATGTAAATTCCATTAGTTTTCTATGATTTTTAATGAAATTGGTTATTGATTTGAGGATTTAATTTTGGTCTTCTTAGTGGATTAGGTTTATGTGTGTGTCTAACATAGAACGTACTATCTTTCTTGGAGTTTTAGTTTCAATACATCACCCATGAAGTTTAGCATCAATTATGACATTTTGTTTTTTATTATTTTATGGTTTAGTGTTTAATTTTATGATGTGTGTGACTGAGATAGGTTTTCATTAGCACGGTGGAGGCTAGTATGTGCATCGATAAATTAAATAAAAACACGATTGTGGTAGCACTAATATATAATAGATGTTTAATAGTACTGGTATTTATAAATGCTAGAAAAGAGAACTAATAAATTTAACCCTTTATTAGCACTTTTTTTATCACTGATAAAGTGTCCCTTCATCAGCACTTTATTTTTTGCACTGATAAAGGGTACCCTTTATCAGCACTTTATTTTTACCACTGATAAAGGGTAACTATTATTAGCGCTTTATTTTTAATAATGATAAACGGTACCCTTTATCGGCGCTATACATTTGGCGCTCATAAAGGAATCATTTATCTATGATTTTTTAGCCCTCGTAAATGTCTGAATAAACGAAATGAAATAATTAAATAAATAAATGAAAAATGAATTTATTAAAAATAATATTACAAAATTTTTTAATTAAATAATTATTGATAAAAATGAATAAATTAATTTTATCATATCTAAATTATAAATACTAATAAATAGTATGTATTAAATATATTGATAACAGAAAAATGAAAATTAAAAAAAAATAAAAATAATAAATAATAAATTGAGAGAAATATTAAACATTTTATTGACTAGATGATTATTGATAATGATAGTAAATATGTTATATTAAATATATAGATATATATTAATGTATATAAATATGATTTATATAACACAAAATATTAGTTGTGCTTTACATTAAATAGTAATCTATTTAGTGAATAATGGTATATAATTAAAAATTGATATGAATTAAAAATACTGACTAATTGTGTTGAGTAATGGACATAATTGAATATCGGTTGATTTTTCAATTTATAACAAAGATCAAACTTATTATATTTATTTCACATATACATAATTAATTTATTTTTATATACATACAGACACGACCAAATATTTGTTTTGGATTTTAATCAATTTATATTATTTATTTTATATATATTTTTAACTATGTTTTAATATTTTCAATATGTATTCATATTTATTCCAATATATATCAATTATTTAATGATTTATATTAATCAAACTTATCAAAATTTTCAATATATTGTACAAATTTTTAATTAATCAATTTTACTCATTTTTAACATGCATGAACCTAGGATTAAATATTCATTAATAATGTTAAAAATAAATTTTTAAAAAATTATATATAAATATATTTATAAATGAATATTTACTATTTTATACATTTATAATTATAAATAAATAAATAATATTTACTTAGAAAATATTTATATAATTATAAATAAATAATAATAAATTTATAATAAATTTTTTTAAATAATGAAAATATTAACTATGCTTTTATATATATAATTATATAATTATATATCATAATATAAATATTATTTTTTAAAAAAGTTTTTATGTAATTATAAATAAATAATTATATATTCAAAAAATTATAAAATAATTATTTTATAAAAATTATTATAAGTAATATAATTATATATAATAATTATAATTTTTTTTAAGTATTATTTTTTTAAGAAAAAGTATTTTAAGTATTTATCAGTACGTATTAACTTAGTACTAATAAAAGGAATATTTATCAGGGATTTTTTTGAAGCGTTGCTAAAAGTGTCATGATCTATTTTAAGAACCCTAACTATCACGAACTAGTTCGCAATAACTAAAGCTCTCCATGGAAGTTACCTACTTCTGATGCTCCTTATTTTTGAATACAAGCTCAAGTCTACCAAAAAATATAGGTTCTATCTTTTCCAATGCTCTAATTCATGTCTTGAGAAATTCAAGGGTTGAACACAACCATGAATCAAATGAAATCCAAGTTTTTTTTATATCTCTAATTTCCCTCAGTTATCGACTGAACCTTATCATCCCACATCTATGTATAAAAAAAAAAATTTGCACTATACTACAATAAAAAACCCCAAAATTCATTGTTTTATATATATTGAAGTATTGTCTTCCCCTGTATCATGTGGGTCTTCTTGGGAAAAAATTGGTATTGTGACTCAGGAAATATGTCAAACCCAATGTTGATTCATATTTTTGTGATTTATAATTGGCTCTCAATACCTATATTCCATGAAATCTACCTCTTGGAAATTGTTAAATTTTGTAAAAAACATCCATATAGTGGTTGATGTTGTCATTGGTTTGAAATATTAAATTGAAAATCACTTGGATGATCAAATATCTGACATCATTGGGGTATTATATTATGCCATACAGCAATTGGCACCGGGAGGTTTGAGTGAGGAGGAACTAAAATATAGGGTTACCCCCCTTTTATTTGAAACTTAACTCAAGAAGTTGTTTCCAAAAAATGGATAATGAAATATCTGACACATGGGAACAAATATATAATGATTTTCTCATGAAATTGATTCCTGGGATAATGAGAACTAAAATATTGTGTAATATTAATGGATTTACTTATGATTAATTTGAACTATTTCATAAATCTTGGGATAGGTTTAGGGGTCACTTACAAATTTTAACAATGAAATTATTCTAATGAATCTATAAAATCAGATAAAAAAACATTATATATGTTTGATTTTTTGCCTTATTAATTTAACTACATGAAATATAATGACCTGGACTTAAACCTTACATAATATTGAATTAAATGAATAATCCACATTGAGGATCTTTTCAGGTATGGAGTTTTAGAGAGTTAGGCCATAACTATTACATTTCAAAATATTACAAAGTAGACACTTCTACTAAGTTTTCATTTTTTTACAAAAAATGAACTATTGAAAAATAGATTCTTGTCTAGTTCCATGTTTTAGAAGGCATGACTTTTCTCTGATCCCATCCTTGACCCTATTCCACTTTATGTCCTGTGAAAAACATTTCAAAACATAGGATGCGCATAAAAATCTCAGTAAGGGATACCCAAAGAAGGAAAAAAGTTAGTTTTTCAAAACAACAAGTAAACCATGAATACTTTAACATAAGTAATACTTTTCACCTTTATGAAGTAGTAAATACTCTTCACTGTATAAAAGATCATTACTTACCCTTTTGTAACCAAAAGATTACCATAAAACCCATATAAAGAACACATAACATATAAAGGTAACTTGGGACATAAACATACTTAAATGGAATAACCATAAGGTCAACTTCCACACATATCACTAAATGGAATTGTAATGTCCCGACCCCAGCTACCCAGAGTCGGTGCATTACTTCGTAACATTGGCATGATCACAAGAAAGATCAAATCTCGAAAGACCGATTGGTTTAGTAGCCTTGGAAACACTAGATATATTCATAAGTTTTACATTACATCATAAAATGAAAAACTACTACAACAACATAATGTTTCCACAATCCACACTATTAACCCCTCATAAAATCCCTACAGGTCATTCATAACTTACTTCTTCACATCCTGGGAAAAATAAAACATAAAAAAAAGGGGTGAGCTCAAATGCCCAGTAAGGATAACAATAAAGTGGAAACTTTCATAAATAAGAATAAACATTTAAGGCAATGTATAACTAAAACAAAAGCCTTTTAAATACGAAATTTCAACATGGTATGGCATAAATGAAATAATGCCATTTACTTATTCACATGGATATTCTACTAAATGAATAATCACATGCAAAAATCAATAACCACTTTCATAATGTTGGAATGCATAATGCCAGACTATCATAACCACATAGCCAAGGCCTCGTGCCAAGACTACAAATAAGATTTTGTCAAGGCCTTGTGCCAAGACACTAGTTTGTCTCATGAGACCTACCGATGCATCGAGGAGCTATAGCGGGCTCCACCCGTCACATATTAAGTCCAATGCATTCCCATATGAAAAGGTTTAAACATAACATAACATAAACATTCATATTAAAACTAGAAATGTCAATACTTTCACCATAAACTATGAATGGTATAAAAATAGCACATCCACAGTCAAACATATCACAAAACCTTCAATACAATATAGAAGTTTTGTATCATAATAAATCAACTTCAAATAATCCATCAAAGGATGTTGACATAGATGAAATCAAAATTATTTTTAAAGAAATATCTCTTTTTATTTTGAAATCATTTAAGATCCATATAAAATAAAACATTTTCTTTGAAAATATTCTTATAAGCTTTTAAGGAAAGCTTTGAAGATTTTATAACGGCATAAAATAACCGCACCCGCCGTATAAGTTAAAAAAAACATTCTTACCTCAATTCTGTCGAAAAGGTTAAAAAGGACCTTGTTTTGAAAATGACGGAAAGATTCATTTATAAACCACTTATAAAAGTCAAAAAGGGTATAAATGACTTTAACTCATATTTTAGTAAATAGTAAAAATGTTTTGAAATACATTTTTAAGAAACATGGATGTGGATGATAAAGAGATCCCAGTAGATTATTACGTATAAACAACCTCGGATAATGAAGAGATTGTGAAATAACCCTTACCTTGTTATTTTCCTTGCTTGGGGTAGGTTAACCTCCTGTATAATGGTGAAATAGTTGTTATTAAATTATACAAGAATCATATATATTAATATGATATCATATATGATCTTTTAACATTGATTTGTTAATAATATCTTAGAATTATCGTCGTTTCGGTAGTTAACTTACTCATTTTCTTTTATATGTTTTGTTACATAAGCCATGGTTGTTGTATCTTATTCATATCCAGAATGATATACAGTCCTTAAACATCATTTTTAAATCATCAAATGATAATTATACTTGAATGGATACGATGGAGAATGAATCTCATCGCGTTCGTGGAGACGGTAGTCCGTACGTACGTACGAGCGACAATATCATTCTTTTGATATTAAAATAATATATAAATGGATGGTATATAATATATACAGAATCATTAACATGTTATATTTATTATTTACATGAGTTACACATCATTATTATACCCATCCAAATAATATTATATTGAATAACAATTACACCACGACGTGGAGACGGTAAGCCGTACGTACGCACGTATGGTGACATGTTATTCAAAGGGTGGATAGAATACTGAATATGATTGTACCATATTTATAATAACATCACAGTATATGTGAGATACTGGAGTTTTTATTTCAGAATGGTAAGAACAAAGGAAGAAGAAGTGGAAGAAGAAATGAACTTAGAAAAGGGTGGTGAAATCATTACCTCTTCTTCGGGTTCTTCCTTTTGATTTGATCAAAAGGGCTCCTTAGGTTGGCTTTCTGATCAAACTAAGGCCTCTAGGTTGTAGTGAGGGATGTTGGGAGAGTATTTGGGCAGAGTTTGGCCGAACCAAAAGGCTTTGAAGGTGTGAAGAAATGAGAAGGAGGAGTGCCCTTTTATAAGAGGGGTGAGGGGCACCTTTGGAAAAGTTAGAAATATTAATTTATAATAAATTCATATTCGGTTTACAAAGGCTCCAAAGTTGACTATTCAAAGGATGAGGTGGGGATAGGTCGAAAACAACTCATCCAATAGAATTTAGACAGGTTTGGGTACTTATATTAACCTTATCTTTAAGTATTAACTCTAAGTTAATTAGTTTCACTTTTACAATGTCTCTTTGTATTTTTATATAATATGGTTAATAAACTTACTATATACATCCAAGCGACCCCCAAGTGGTCCATTAATGAGGAAACTATCATAATATAAGTCTCTTGGCCGAACCTTAGATTTTTAGGAATTTAATATCAATTAATAATATAATATTTGTTTTAAGAACTCTTTTATGTCAATTTTGACACTATTCAATAGTTGATTTTTGTGAAACTCCTAACAGATTGATTACTTCGAACAAAGTCAATTAAATCAATCCTAATATATCATATTATCATATAAAATTAGTTTAATTCATTAAAAGTTTCATATTATAATTATTTGGGTATTTATAAGATCAATTATTTTTATTTTTCACTATTTTAGTAATTACTGCATCATCATTGTGTCATAAATAAAAAAAATTATATAATGTCTAAAAATTATAAATAAACTATCATTATGTAGGAAATCTTTTTATCTTTCTAATGAATATTTATAATCTAAAATCCAACATGTATATCCCTATGTAAAAATTGTTCTTCTAAAAGATGTAAGCTTATGCCATTTTTATTTTTATTTTAACTTTATTAATATAATGTGTCATTATCACTTACAAGTGGATCCATAGGGTCCCAAAATAGACCCAAAGATGCCCATGGTCGAACATGTATCAACCAATAGGGTTAAGACACGTTTTAAGGTAATTTAGTATTATTATAATATTATTTTGTTTAACCCTTATTTACCGGATTTACCCTTAACCATGGTAAATAAAATATTTACCGCAGTAATTATTCAAAATGTCTAAAAATAAAAGTTACATATTTACATAATTTGAACATCCTGATTCCAAATATGGAATCCATTTTTCTAAATTCAAAACACAGAAGTGGCAGAAATTAATTTAAAATTAATTCCCGCTGTCAAAACAAAAAGCGTGTTTTTAAGAGATAATAACTATCAAAAGATTGACACTTGTTTATGTTCGGTTTAATTGTAAAATTATGTCCAATGACCAAGATTATATTAAATGGTAAAAATATATTCTAAATATAAATTAAAACCACTCAAATTCACAATTTATCACTATTAATTATTTTGATTAAAAAAGTTGTTTTTAATTAAAATTTAGTAATTTTCACTATTCATCAAAATATGAAAGTTATCCGAAATGTACCAAAATTTCACCCTAGGCTAATTTTGATATTCCGAATCCAAAAATGAAGACCATTTTGAAATATAAAATATATATGATTTCAAAAAGTAGGTATTACTATTCACAACGGCTAGTTTAATTAGTTGTGGTGTGTGTTAGAACTCGAGGTTGCGTACAACACACGCTATCACATTATTCGATGGGAAACGTACCGTAGAAGCTTGGGGTGTTACATTCTCCCCTCCTTCAAATAATTGCGTCCTCGCAATTTCTAGGGTATTACTGTATAAAAAGACTCGGGTGGTTCTTCATCATAAGTTCCTCAGGTTCCCACGTTGCCTCTTCCATCTTATGATTTCTCCACAAAACTTTTACCAGACGCGTCGTCCGGTTTCTCAGTACTTGTTCTCTTGTATCAAGAATCCTGACGGGCTCTTCGCAATAAGACAGATCGGGTTCCAGTTCTAATTCCTCATAGGTGAGTACATGTGTTGGGTCAGGCATGTATTTCCTCAATAGAGATACGTGGAACACATCGTGAACTTTGGAGAGACTTGGCGGCATTGCCAATCGGTAAGCTACAACCCCAATTCGTTCTAGAATTTCGAAAGGTCCGATGTACCTGGGACTCAATTTACCTTTCTTACCAAAACGTATGACTCCCTTCCACGGAGATACCTTCAGAAAAACATGATCACCGACTTGAAATTCCAAATCCTTCCTGCGATTATCGGCATAGCTCTTCTGCCTACTTTGAGCTGCTTTGATGTGATTTTGGATTACTTTCACCTTTTCCACCGTTTCCTCCACCAGCTCTGGGCCTACAAGTTTTATTTCACCAACGTCATCCCAACAGGTTGGTGTACGACATCTCTTTCCGTATAACGCTTCATATGGTGCCATTTTATACTCGAATGGAAGCTATTGTTATAGAAAAATTCTACCAGAGGTAAATATTGATCCCACATACCCTGAAAATCAAGTGAGCAAGATCTCAACATGTCTTCTAAGGTCTGAATAGTCCGTTCTGATTGTCCGTCTGTCTGAGGGTGGTAAGCAGTGCTCAAATGAAGTTCAGTATCCAGGGATTTCTGAAGACTTTTCCAAAATCTTGAAGTAAAACAGGGATCACGATCAGAAACAATCGATAGGGGAACTCCATGAAGTCTCACAACTTCATTAATGTATAGTCTTTCTAGACGTTCCAGGGGTAGATCTTCTCTTATAGCAAGAAAATGTGCTGACTTGGTAAGACGATCAACAATAACCCATATTGCATCGTTCCTTCTAGGAGTCTTTGGTAGCCCCATGACAAAGTCCATCGTAATATTGTCCCATTTCCACTCCGGTATGGGAAGAGGTTGCATGACTCCTCCAGGCTGTTGCCTTCCAGCTTTCACTTGTTGACAAACCATACACCTTGACACAAAATCAGCAATCTCCCTCTTCATGTTGTCCCACCAAAAATGTTCCTTCAAATATCTATACATTTTGGTGCTCCCAGGGTGTATAGAGAAATTGGAACTATGAGCATCATCCAGCAATTCCCTTTTTAGATCAGGTATATTGGGAACACAAAGTCTCTTCCCGAATTTCAAAATTCCATCTTCATACACAAAGTCTCTCAATCTCCCATCATTCACAGCTTTAATCTTCTTTTGGAATTCGTCATCATCGGTCTGAGAACTCTTAATCCTTTCTAGTAAATATGGTTTGGCAACCATTTGAAAAAGCATTGATGTTTCACCTTCCCTGGTTATTCCCATGTCCATTTTCACTAGATCCATGAAAATTGGATCCCTTTCAATTCTCATATTGTTCAAAACTCCATGGTCTTTTCTACTCAAAGCATCTGCCACCTTGTTTGCCTTCCCCGGGTGGTAGTGTATCGTACAATCATAATCCTTGAGTAATTCAAGCCATCTCCTTTGCCTCATGTTGAGTTCTTTTTGTGAGAAAATATACTTCAAACTCTTGTGATCAGTATAAATCTCACATTTTTCACCATAGAGGTAGTGCCTCCATATCTTCAAAGCAAAGATCACAGCTGCTAACTCAAGATCATGAGTAGGATAGTTTTGTTCATGAATTTTCAACTGTCGTGATGCATAGGCAATAACTCTATCATTCTGCATAAGGACACAGCCAAGTCCTTTCTTTGATGCATCACTATAAATAACGAACCCATCATTCCCCGATGGTAGAGTCAATATAGGAGCATTGACTAATATTCTCTTCAGTTCTTCGAAACATTCTTCACACTCTTTTGTCCAAACAAATTTAACCCCTTTACGTGTGAGCTTCGTTAATGGGTTAGCCAATCGGGCAAAATTCTGGACGAAACGTCGATAATAACCTGCCAAACCAATAAAACTACGTACCTCAGTTATACTCGTAGGTGCTGGCCATTCTTGGATTGCCTTGGTCTTAGAAGGATCAACAAGGATTCCATCTTTAGAGACAATATGGCCAAGAAAAGAAATCTCCTGAAGCCAGAATTCACACTTGCTAAACTTCCCATATAATTCATGCCTCCTCAGAGTCTTCAAGATAATGCGCAAGTGATTTTCATGATCTTCGTAGGTTTTGGAGTATACCAAGATATCATCAATAAATACCACCAAAAATTCATTGAGATACTCCTTGAAGACTCTATTCATCAGATCCATGAATACAGAGGGTGCATTAGTCAATCCAAATGGCATTACAGTAAACTCGTAATGCCCGTACCTGGTTCGAAATGCTGTTTTCGGAATGTCTTCCTTCTTCACACACAACTGATGGTATCCAGATCGAAGGTCAATCTTTGAAAAGTATTGAGCTCCATGCAGTTGGTCAAATAAATCATCAATACGAGGTAGGGGATACTTGTTCTTTATCGTTATAGCATTGATCTCCCTGTAGTCGATACATAACCTCATAGATCCATCTTTCTTTTTAACAAAAAGAACAGGGGCTCCCCATGGAGAAACACTAGGGAGAATAAATCCCTTATTACTCAATTCCTCTAGTTGTTTCTTTAGTTCGACTAACTCTACAGTGGCCATTCTATAAGGGGTCTTCGATATAGGCCTTGATCCAGGAATCAAATCAATAGAAAACTCAACTTCTCGTTCTGGAGGATGTCCAGGTAAATCTTCCGGAAATACATCTACAAATTCTTTCACAACAGGTACATCCACTATTTGAACATTCCTTTCCTCACCGACAGTTATTTCATTCTCTTCCTCCCCAATAATTGAATTAAGTTGAGCTACTGGGGGTGGGTCTAAATAAGAATTAGGTGGTGACGATTCTGCTCTAAAAATAAGGTGTTCCTTATCATTATCATCAAGAATCGTAACCTCTTTCTTCTTACAATAAATCTTCGCATCATAGTCCGAAAGCCAGTCCATACCGAGGATTATATCAAACTCAATCATAGGTATGACGATGAAATCAGCAGATAAAGAAAATTTATGTGCTCTAATGGGGACTGATTCACAAAACTTTGTTGCAACGATACTTCCCTTAGGAGTTTTAACTGACAACTCCCTTATTAAATCAAATTGGAAATATCTAATTTTCTTAGCAAACTGGGAAGATATGAAACAATGCGATGATCCAGAATCAAATAATGCATTTGCTAAACTTGAGGAAACCATTAAATTACCTGCCACCACGTCTTTCGGAGTTTCTACCTCAGCAGTAGTGATAGCATAAGCCTGGCCTTGATCCCTTGGCCTTTTCTGAGGTAAGTTCTCCTGACGCTTAGGACATGCATTTGCATAATGCCCCATCTCCCTGCAATTGTAGCACTGAACGTTGGTAGCTTCCTTCTTCCCCTTGCAATCATGAGCTTGGTGGCCTTTTTCACCACACTTGTAACAGACTCCCATTCCCTTCAGGCAAGCACCGGGGTGTTTCTTCCCGCACTTACCACAAGATGGATATTCAACCTTTCCCTTCTTCCCCTTATTTCCATTCCCAGATTGATCAGCAGGTCTCTTCTTCTCTTGCTTTGCTTTAAAGTCATAAGACTTAGAGAATTCCTTTTCGGTCTTGATAGCACATGAGACAATGTCTTCGTATGATGAAAAGGATTGTGAGACTAATGCTCGACGGAGAAATGGTTTTAACCCATCAAAGAAACGATCGATCTTACTTCTTGGGTTGCGAGTATAATCACCAGCGTACCTCGCTAATCTTGTAAAGTTAGCCTCATACTTTGTGACATTCTCATCCTCCTTTTGTCTCAGACTCAGAAATTGTCTTTCCATATCCGCTCGATGGTCGCGAGGGAAGTATTTTTCTAAAAACAGATCTTTGAATTCCCTCCATTCCATATTTGATACTTCATCATCTTCCTTCGTATTTTGAATCAATGACCACCATTGATCAGCATCTCCAGTGAGGCGGTAAACTGCCATGATAACTTTTTCCCTTTCACTGCTCCCCAAAGCCTGAAATATTTTCTCTAAGGAAAATATACATTGCTCAGCTAATAAGGGATTTGTACTCCCATTGAACGTTGGTGGTTGTTGTCTCATGAATCGATCTAACATTGATCCTCCACGCTGCGGATCAGGGTGCTCCATACGGGTAAGGTTATTATTCATAACCTGAGTAAGTTGTCCCAGTACGGTGATTAGCTGATCAGCACCAGTTGCATCACCAGCCCCACTATAATTATCTTGAGCAGGAGGGCAATCCCTACATGGAGTGCGTGCATTGATACGGTTTCCATTTCTTCCACTAGGCGCCATTTCTAAAAAAATGGCATAAACTAGATCAGTTTATGCATCAAAATACATAATCCCATACTTATAAAACACTAAACATAAATTGAACTATCTATGGATATAATCCATAATCATAAATATGTTTTCTTTGAGGAAGTATATACTCATAAACCCTTCATAATGATTTGTAAAGAAAGTGAGAGTTATCCTAAGCATATCCCCCGGGAGTGTCGTAACCAAGAGTGCAGCAAGGCCCGTTGTCGTGCACCAGTTCCCGTTCGAGTCTAGCTCAAAGCGGTGTTTTCGGGTTTTACCCCTAGGTACATCTGTGCCAGAGCCGCCTCTACCTGCTCGTATCCAGACAGGGATGTATTGCTCGGAAAACTCACAAAGTCTCTACAATACCAAAATTCTAGGAAGTTCTTCTATACTAATCCTCAAAGTTCATCTTAGGTCTATGTGCTCTAATCAGAGTTTATCTAAATCTAGCTTCCAAGGTTTGTACTAAACTTCCTCTGATACCAACTGTAATGTCCCGACCCCAGCTACCCAGAGTCGGTGCATTACTTCGTAACATTGGCATGATCACAAGAAAGATCAAATCTCGAAAGACCGATTGGTTTAGTAGCCTTGGAAACACTAGATATATTCATAAGTTTTACATTACATCATAAAATGAAAAACTACTACAACAACATAATGTTTCCACAATCCACACTATTAACCCCTCATAAAATCCCTACAGGTCATTCATAACTTACTTCTTCACATCCTGGGAAAAATAAAACATAAAAAAAAGGGGTGAGCTCAAATGCCCAGTAAGGATAACAATAAAGTGGAAACTTTCATAAATAAGAATAAACATTTAAGGCAATGTATAACTAAAACAAAAGCCTTTTAAATACGAAATTTCAACATGGTATGGCATAAATGAAATAATGCCATTTACTTATTCACATGGATATTCTACTAAATGAATAATCACATGCAAAAATCAATAACCACTTTCATAATGTTGGAATGCATAATGCCAGACTATCATAACCACATAGCCAAGGCCTCGTGCCAAGACTACAAATAAGATTTTGTCAAGGCCTTGTGCCAAGACACTAGTTTGTCTCATGAGACCTACCGATGCATCGAGGAGCTATAGCGGGCTCCACCCGTCACATATTAAGTCCAATGCATTCCCATATGAAAAGGTTTAAACATAACATAACATAAACATTCATATTAAAACTAGAAATGTCAATACTTTCACCATAAACTATGAATGGTATAAAAATAGCACATCCACAGTCAAACATATCACAAAACCTTCAATACAATATAGAAGTTTTGTATCATAATAAATCAACTTCAAATAATCCATCAAAGGATGTTGACATAGATGAAATCAAAATTATTTTTAAAGAAATATCTCTTTTTATTTTGAAATCATTTAAGATCCATATAAAATAAAACATTTTCTTTGAAAATATTCTTATAAGCTTTTAAGGAAAGCTTTGAAGATTTTATAACGGCGTAAAATAACCGCACCCGCCGTATAAGTTAAAAAAAACATTCTTACCTCAATTCTGTCGAAAAGGTTAAAAAGGACCTTGTTTTGAAAATGACGGAAAGATTCCTTTATAAACCACTTATAAAAGTCAAAAAGGGTATAAATGACTTTAACTCATATTTTAGTAAATAGTAAAAATGTTTTGAAATACATTTTTAAGAAACATGGATGTGGATGATAAAGAGATCCCAGTAGATTATTACGTATAAACAACCTCGGATAATGAAGAGATTGTGAAATAACCCTTACCTTGTACTTTTCCTTGGTTGGGGTAGGTTAACCTCCTGTATAATGGTGAAATAGTTGTTTTTAAATTATACAAGAATCATATATATTAATATGATATCATATATGATCTTTTAACATTGATTTGTTAATAATATCTTAGAATTATCGTCGTTTCGGGAGTTAACTTACTCATTTTCTTTTATATGTTTTGTTACATAAGCCATGGTTGTTGTATCTTATTCATATCCAGAATGATATACAGTCCTTAAACATCATTTTTAAATCATCAAATGATAATTATACTTGAATGGATACGATGGAGAATGAATCTCATCGCGTTCGTGGAGACGGTAGTCCGTACGTACGCACGAGCGACAATATCATTCTTTTGATATTAAAATAATATATAAATGGATGGTATATAATATATACAGAATCATTAACATGTTATATTTATTATTTACATGAGTTACACATCATTATTATACCCATCCAAATAATATTATATTGAATAACAATTACACCACGACGTGGAGACGGTAAGCCGTACGTACGCACGTATGGTGACATGTTATTCAAAGGGTGGATAGAATACTGAATATGATTGTACCATATTTATAATAACATCACAGTATATGTGAGATACTGGAGTTTTTATTTCAGAATGGTAAGAACAAAGGAAGAAGAAGTGGAAGAAGAAATGAACTTAGAAAAGGGTGGTGAAATCATTACCTCTTCTTCGGGTTCTTCCTTTTGATTTGATCAAAAGGGCTCCTTAGGTTGGCTTTCTGATCAAACTAAGGCCTCTAGGTTGTAGTGAGGGATGTTGGGAGAGTATTTGGGCAGAGTTTGGCCGAACCAAAAGGCTTTGAAGGTGTGAAGAAATGAGAAGGAGGAGTGCCCTTTTATAAGAGGGGTGAGGGGCACCTTTGGAAAAGTTAGAAATATTAATTTATAATAAATTCATATTCGGTTTACAAAGGCTCCAAAGTTGACTATTCAAAGGATTAGGTGGGGATAGGTCGAAAACAACTCATCCAATAGAATTTAGACAGGTTTGGGTACTTATATTAACCTTATCTTTAAGTATTAACTCTAAGTTAATTAGTTTCACTTTTACAATGTCTCTTTGTATTTTTATATAATATGGTTAATAAACTTACTATATACATCCAAGCGACCCCCAAGTGGTCCATTAATGAGGAACCTATCATAATATAAGTCTCTTGGCCGAACCTTAGATTTTTAGGAATTTAATATCAATTAATAATATAATATTTGTTTTAAGAACTCTTTTATGTCAATTTTGACACTATTCAATAGTTGATTTTTGTGAAACTCCTAACAGATTGTGTACTTCGAACAAAGTCAATTAAATCAATCCTAATATATCATATTATCATAGAAAATTAGTTTAATTCATTAAAAGTTTCATATTATAATTATTTGGGTATTTATAAGATCAATTATTTTTATTTTTCACTATTTTAGTAATTACTGCATCATCATTGTGTCATAAATAAAATAAATTATATAATGTCTAAAAATTATAAATAAAATATCATTATGTAGGAAATCTTTTTATCTTTCTAATGAATATTTATAATCGAAAATCCAACATGTATATCCCTATGTAAAAATTGTTATTCTAAAAGATGTAAGCTTATGCCATTTTTATTTTTATTTTAACTTTATTAATATAATGTGTCATTATCACTTACAAGTGGATCCATAGGGTCCCAAAATAGACCCAAAGATGCCCATGGTCGACCATGTATCAACCAATAGGGTTAAGACGCGTTTTAAGGTAATTTAGTATTATTATAATATTATTTTTGTTAACCCTTATTTACCGGATTTACCCTTAACCATGGTAAATAAAATATTTACCGCAGTAATTATTCAAAATGTCTAAAAATAAAAGTTACCTATTTACATAATTTGAACATCCTGATTCCAAATATGGAATCCATTTTCTAAATTCAAAACACAGAAGTGGCAGAAATTAATTTAAAATTAATTCCCGCTGTCAAAACAAAAAGCGTGTTTTTAAGAGATAATAACTATCAAAAGATTGACACTTGTTTATGTTCGGTTTAATTGTAAAATTATGTCCAATGACCAAGATTATATTAAATGGTAAAAATATATTCTAAATATAAATTAAAACCACTCAAATTCACAATTTATCACTATTAATTATTTTGATTAAAAAAGTTGTTTTTAATTAAAATTTAGTAATTTTCACTATTCATCAAAATATGAAAGTAATCCGAAATGTACCAAAATTTCACCCTAGGCTAATTTTGATATTCCGAATCCAAAAATGAAGTCCATTTTGAAATATAAAATATATATGATTTCAAAAAGTAGGTATTACTATTCACAACGGCTAGTTTAATTAGTTGTGGTGTGTGTTAGAACTCGAGGTTGCGTACAACACACGCTATCGCATTATTCGATGGGAAACGTACCGTAGAAGCTTGGGGTGTTACAGGAATAGCCATACGGCCGACTTCCATACCCAATGCAATAGAGGTTATAACGTAACCACCCGTCAAATGTCAAATTACCATTATAAAATCATAAGACATAAAAAAAATATAAAAGAATGAAAACATTTCCAAATTTCAATCACAATATATCACTTAAATATATTGACATAACAAATCCATTATCAAAACCATTTTCAATACCAATATACATAAAATAGTAATGGTATTTATTTTCTTTTAGAAACATTGTAGCTTGTTGAAGAAGCCAAAGATCAAATAATAATTGCGGAGGCGGAAAGGTCATTTTCACCGCTTACATTAAAAGAAACATTCCTTTTTTCGTTTACTAAAACGCTTCATAGAAAAAGATTCCCTTTGGAAAGTTAAGGGTGTTTATACAGCATATAAAAGAAAGTTGTGTATTAAAACAAAATATGCCTCAATGAAAGGAGATTGAGACAAAGTCCCTTACCTCGTGTCCGACTTGACTTGATCGTTCATTAATCTCATGAATAATAAACTAAAGTTAATTTGAACTTGATTCAGAACCTTTTTCAAGTTTATTAATCCTTTTATATCACTTATTACCATGTTATAAACATTATGTAATCATTTAAGTTAATAATGTTCATTTTGTCGATATTTGGTACTTGAGTCAAAAATGGACTTCTTATGATTACATGTTGTTCATCCAGTCAAAAGTTAATTATATCCAGAATCATATTCATGATTTGGATATCATATATACCATATATACCCATCATATACATGTATTTATAATAGTACATAACATTTAGAGGTAAGAAATGAAATGCACCGTTCATGGAGACGGTGAGCCGTATGTACGCATAAACGCTACTTCCATTTCTATTACATATTAAATGGAATTAAAACATAATTATACATAGTAGTATTATAATTCCAGTATTGTATCATATATAATATCATTAAATCTATCCTTTATATGTACCACATATGGTATGAACGAGCCATATCACTTTTAGGGGGCGGTAGTCCGTACTTCCTCTAATGAGATTATCGCGTCTACCCATAATGGAAACCATAAAGGCATGATATAAATGGAAATTACAGAAGCATAAAGAAAACATAAACATAATATATATCATATATAAATACAGTTCCATAATAATGGACACCATGAGAGGCGGTAGGAGATAATCAAACAATCATCATTTCGTGAGACGTTAGTTTTCCATCCACAGAAACATTATGTTATTCATCCATTTGATGGTGGTGTGTGTAATTTTAGTTCGAATACTTTTCATAAAAACATCCTATTATATTTAGGATACTGTTGTTGTTACAAAAGAAAGGAACAAAAATATTTTAGGGGTTGGAGAAGTAAAATAAAAGAAAAAAATTTAAGAGAAACGGTTACCTTTAATTTGGGTAACTCCCTTTTGTTTGAACCAAAGGACTTCTTGAAGTGCCCTATGCCTAAGGTAAGGCTTCTAGGAGGAGGATAGGGATTTATGGAGCTTACTTGGGCAGAGTTTGGATGATCCAAATTCCTTGAGAGGTGTGATGAATTGATTAGAAGTGGTCTCCTCTTATAAGGGAGAGGAGGGGCTCTTTAGGAAAGTGCGAAAACATTATTTTATTATATAATGATATTATATTTCTAATTGTCCAAAAATAATTACGGTCAAAGATAAGATGACTTATATTCGAAATAAATTCATAAAATAATAATTGTACATGTTTTGGATAACATTTTAATAATTATAATCATATTTATTTAAATAATTTATTAATGAGGTAAATACTGCATCATTATTGTGTCATAAATAATTTAATATATTTGATGACTAAAATTTATAAAACAAATACCATGATGTAGGAAATATTTTTAGCTTTACAATGAATATTTATAGTCGAAAAGATAATTTAAATAACCCTTTGTAATAATTAATTTACTAAAAGATATTTTCTTTTGACATTTTTTTCTTTACTTTAAGTTAATTAATCTAAATTGTCATTATCACTCCCAAGTGGCCCAATGGGGCCCCAAAATCGACCCTAAGATGCCCTTGGTCGACCCTGGCTCATAAAATAATGTTAGGAAAAGTGGTAAGGTAATTTTGAATTATTATAATATTCTTTTAACCTTGAATTACCCTATTTACCTTTAACCGCGGTAAATAAAAGTCAAAAGTTACTATTCACCAAAAATTATTTTCATCTTATTGAACGACATTTTACTTATTGATAACAACCATGTATGTCGGATTTTCGAATTTCAATTCATAGAAGTGGTAAAATTTCATTTAAATTAAACAGTTAGTTTTTTAACTTCTACTAAGTGGTTTCACTATACATTAAAACTTGACGTTTTTCTTAAAAATGCCAAAAATTCAGCGTAAGCATTATTTAATATTCTGAATTCAAAATTGATGTCTATTTTTTCAAATTCAAAACATAGAAGTGTCATTAATTAATTTTAAATTTAATTCCCATTGTTAAAACAAATAGAGTATTTTTAAGAAATAATAACTATCAAAAGATAGATACTTGTTTTTGTCCAATTTCAAAATGAAATTAATTCTAATGAAATACATTGGATTAAATGGTAAAAATATATTTTAATTTTACATTAAAACCAACTAAAAATATAATATAACCATATAAATAAATTAGATTAAAAGGCACTTTAGAATTAAAATACAATATTTTTCACTATTCATTAAAAAATCAACTTTACGAGAAAAATCCCAAAAATATACCCAAAGTAAATTTTGATGCCCCCATTCTAAAGGAGAATTTTATTTGGTCATATAGAATGTATTAAGGTGACCAAAACTATATTCAAAAAGGGTTCTCCATTAAAAGGTGATAAATCGGCTTTTAAATGTAAATTATGCTTAAAATTACATTAATTTATATTTTAAGCCTCTAACTTTTAATTGGATAAATGTAAATACATTTAAAAATCATGTATAATCATATTGTAGTTAGTTTTGTTCATTCCCTCGAATACAATGGTTAGGAGTTAACTACCATTTAAAATAATAATATTACATTATTAGTGTGCAACGTAAGATTTCAAAGAAACTTGTTGATGCGTATCGGGTATGCTATTGTACATAGCAACCACTTTAAAGTAAAATTAATATTTAATTCACAAATATTAATAAATATGAAATATGTCTTATTCATTATTTACCTTGGATGTTACGTCCTTCCCGCCTTTTAGAAATTGCATCCTCCCAATTTTATTCACTTATCAAATAAATTGGGGAATTTATCCCTCATAGCATTTTTAGATTCCCACGTTACCTCTCCAATAATATGGTTTTTCCACAAAACCATTACCTGGTGAATTACCTTATTTCGCAACACTTTATCTCTACGGTCAAGAATCTGGACTAGTTGTTCTTCATAAGAGAGATTCTCTTCCAACTGAACTACCTCTCGGCTCAAAACATGATATGGATCTAGCATATACTTTCTCAAAATCGAAACATTAAAAAACATTGTGTACCTGGGATAAACTTGGAGGTAAAGCCACTCTGTATGCATCTCACTCAACTTTATCTAGAATTTCATAAGGTCCAATGAACCTCAGACTCAACTTTCCCTTCTTACCAAATCGCATCACACTTTTCCATGGAGAAACTTTGAGAAAGACGTGATCACCTACCTCAAAAGAGAGATCCTTTCTCTAGTGATCTGCAAAACTTTTCTGTCTGCTCTGAGTTGTTCTCATGTTCTTCTGAATCAACTGAACTTTCTATGCCATCTCTTCTACCAATTCTGGTCACATCAGCTTCCATTCACCTACTTCATCCCAAAAAGCTGGAGTTCTACAACGCTTTCCATATAATGCCTCAAATGGAGCCATATGTATATTGGAATGAAAGCTGTTATTATAAGAAAATTCAACCAAAGAAAGATATCGGTCCCAACTTCCCTGATAATCCATGAAGCAAGCAGGTAACATATCCTCCAATGTCTGAATTGTTCGTTCTGATTTCCCATCTGATTGAGGTGAAAAGCTATACTAAAATTTAATTTACTACCCAATGACTTCTGAAGGCCTTTCCAAAAGTTATAAGTGAACTTGGGATCACGATCAGATACAATGAAGATGGGAACTACATGAAACCTGACTATCCATTTAACATACAACCGAGATAGTTGATCTAGAGAAAAAGTATCTCGAATAGGAAGGAAATGAGTAGATTTAGTCAACCGATCAACAATAACTCAGAATTCATTATTACCTCGAGATGTCTTCAGTAATCCCACAACGAAATCCATGGATATATTTTCCCATTTACACTCTGGCACTAGTAAATACTGAACCATCCCTCTTGGTAACTACCTCCCTGGTTTAACCTGTTGACAAGTCAAACACTTCACAGTAAAATCATCAATATCTCTTTTCATTCCATCCCACCAGTAATACTCACGAAGATCTCTATACATCTTAGTACTTCCAGGATGAACTAAAAATGGGGAACTATGAGCTTCACATAACAACTCATTATTCAACTATGAATCACAATGCACACATAATCTCTTTCCAAACCTCAAAACACAATCATTATCAATGTTAAATTCAGGAAAATTTCCCTTCTGAACCAACTCTACCTTTTTCTATAACTCACTATCTGATTTCTTTGATTGCTTTATTCTATTTGATAAACATGATCTCACTAACACCTGATACAAAATAGAATAATTTCTTGCACTAAAAACTTATCTGCCAAAGTTAATCAAATCAAAAACAAAAGGATCTTGTTCCAAACGTAACATAGTTAATGAAGTATTACTTTTTTGACTCAAATCATCAGCCACTTTATTTGATTTTCCCGGATGGTAATCGATCGTGCAATCATAATCCTTGATTAATTCTAACCATCTCCTCTGTCTCATGTTCAATTATTTTTCAGTGAATATATACTTCAAACTTTTGTGATCAGTATATATTTCACATTTTACTCCATACAAGTAATTCCTCCAAATTTTTAAAACAAAAAAAACAACAGATAATTCCAAATCTTGTGTAGGGTAATTTAACTAATGAGGTTTCAACTAACGTGAAGAATAAGAAATTACCTAATCATTCTGCATTAGGACACAACCCAGTCCTTTCAACGAAGCCTCACTATAGATAATAAACTCACCATTTCAGGATGGTAGTGCCAAAACTGGAGCATTCACCCATATCCTTTTCAATTTCTGAAAACAATCATCGCATTCTTTTGTCCAGATGAACTTAACGCCTTTTCAAGTTAACTTTGTCATTATAATAGATAAACGTGAAATATTTTCAACAAACCTCCGGTAATAACCTACCAAACCAAGAAGACTACGAATCTCAGTTATATTTGTCAGTCTTGGCCATTCTTCAACAACTTTTGTTTTAGGAGGATCAACAGTTATGCCATTTTTTGAAAAACTCACACTTTCTAAATTTCCCATAAAGTTTCTTTTCTTTTAAGGTTTTCAAGATGAACATTAAATGAATTTAATGCTCCTCTTTACATTTTGAATAAACCAAAATACCATCAATGAACACAACCATAAACTTATCTAAGAACTCATGGAAAATTCTATTCATAAGATCCATGAATACAGCAGGTGAATTGGTTAACCCAAAAGGAATAACTACAGATTCATAATGGCTATATCTAGTACGAAACACAGTCTTCGGAACGTCTGCTTCTTTTACTTTCAAATGATAGTACCCCAACCTCAAATAAATCTTCGAAAAATATTGACCTCCCTAGAGATGATCAAACAAATCATCGATATGAGGAAAAGGATACTTATTCTTAATAGTGATGTTATTCAATGCTCTATAATCAATGCAAAGTTTCGTTGAACCATATTTCTTTTTAACAAACAATACATGATCACCCCATGGTGATGTGCTAGGTTGAATAAAACCTTTATCTAATAACTCTTGAAATTTCTTCTTTATCTCTAAAAGTTGAATTTGACCCATTCGATAAGGGGGTTTTAAAATTGGCTTAGTATCAGGAACTAAGTCAATAGTAAATTCAACATCCCGATCAGGTATAATTCCAGGAAACTCATCAGTAAAAACATCTAGGTACTCATTTACCACTGGCACATCATTAATCTGAACAGTTCCTTTATTTTAAACAATATGTGCAAGGTAACATTCATTTCTATTTTTTACTAGTTTTCTTAGCTTCCTCATATATTATCAAAAGCAATGGTTCATTATTGTACAGAAACTGTAAATATTTCTGAAAAGAAACCTCTTTAGCTCTGCAATCAATCTAAGCATGATAAACAAAAAGCCAATCCATTCCCAAAATAACATCAAACTCTACTAGAGGAAACACAATAAGGTTTGTAGGTAGATTCTTTCCGCACACAAGGACAGTAAGGTTCTTATAATTTCTTTTTGTCTCAACATTTCCTCCATGTGTTTTTACCATAAGTTATGTATTCATATCTTGGGATGGATTTCCCAATTTACTAGAAAACTTATCAGAAATGAAAGACTGTGTAGACCCTGAATCAAACAACACATTGGCATAATCTGAACAAACAAACAGTGTACCTGATACTACTTCGTTCGATGGCCCAACATCTGCTGAAGTAGTTGCAAAGGATATCACCACCCCTTTCTTCTTGTAGTCCGGCTTCTTTCACTTAGTTGAGCTCTTCTATAGACAATATTTTTCATAATTACCCATTCCATTACACTTAAAACATCTTAACAAGGGATTTTCATTCCCTGCTGGATCATCTTCCTTACAGTTATGAGCAATATGACCAGACCTACCACACCGGAATAACTTTCCAGACATTGATAAACATTCTCCGGGATGCATTTTACAACACTTCTCACAAGATGGATATTTAGTTTTATTATATCCAGGCTTCTTTGATGAATTCTTCCCCCTTTCCTGCCAACTAGACCTCTTATTCTGTTGTTTTTTAAAGAACACTTGATCATCGGAAAACTCCATTTCCGCCTTCTCCACACATTGAACAAGTGTTTTATAACTTTTGAACTCATGAGAGGCTAACTCTCTTCAATATCATGGATTCATTCCTGAGTAAAATCAATTTATCTTACTATCAAGATCTCGGATGAAATTTGGTGAAAACATTTCCAGTCGAGTGAACTTTTCTTCATAATCATCTACTGAGTCATCCTCCTACCTCAATTCTACGAATTGTTTTTCCATCCTAAGATGAACCACCTTAGGAAAATATTTCTCAAGAAACATACCTTGGAATTCATCCCAATCAAGAGCATCAATCTCTTCACTATCCCAGAAATGTTTCACCATCAACCACCACTGATCAGCTACACCTTCAAAACGGTAAATAGCAAGACTAACCTTTTGATGTTCTGAACAACCCATGACATCAAAAATCATTTTCAGTGCTTGAATCCACCCTTCTCCTATCACCAGATCAGATGATCCTATAAATGATGGGGGATGTTGCCTCATGAAATGCTCCACTACTGACATGTTCTTTTGTGGTTGATCTGGATGATCTCGTGCATGAATACCACCACCATTTATATCATGTTCCAATTGTTCCATCGCTGCAACAAAATATTCATTTCCGATTCTGACCATCTTAGGTTGCTGATTTGGAAGGTTGTCTTCCTCCTGATGTCGTCCCAACATAGAAGCCATGTTTCCTCTACGGAAAAACATTATGAACATAGAAATATCTTAGGTGAAACAAACATGGTAATATGTAAATGCTATATGATTTCAATATTAACATAAATTACTTTAGGGATATTAATTTAACAATTCCCTAACTCCTAATGTTTTCTAAACCGACCTCTGATACCAACTATAAGGACCTGGCCTTAAACCTTACATAATATTGAATTAAATGAATAATTCAAGTTGAGGATCTTTTTAGGTTTAGATTTTTAGAGAGTTAGCCCATTACTATTACATTTCAAAATATTACAAAGTAGACACTTCTACTTAGTTTCCATTTTTTACAAAACATGAACCCTTGAAAAAATTAGTCTTGTCTAGTTTCATGTTTTAGACGGCATAACTTTTCTTTGATCCCATCCTTGACCCTATTCTACTTTATTTCTAGTGAAAAACATTTCAAAACCTGGGATGAGCATAAAAATCTTAGTAATGGATACACAAAGAAGGAAAACAGTTAGTTTTTCAAAACAACAAGTAAACCATGAATACTTTAACATAAGTAATACTTTTCACCTGTATGAAGTAGAAAATACTCTTCACTGAATAAAAGATAATTACTTACCCATTTGTAACCAAAATATTACCATAAAACCCATATAAATAACACATATCATATAAAGGTAACTTGGGACATAAACATACTTAAATAGAATAACCATACAGTCGACTTCCACACATATCACTAAATGGAATAGCCATACGGCAGACTTCCATACCCAATGCATTGGAGGTTATAACGTAACCACCCGTCATGGTATTCAAGGCACCACCCGTCATTTGGTTTATCAAGTAACCACCCGTCAAATTTCCAAGTACCATTATAAAATCATAACACATAAAAAATTATAAAAGAAAGAAAAAATTTCCACATTTCAATCACAATATATCACTTAAATATATTGACATAACAAATCCATCACTTCTGCAAATAAGGACATTTGCGACGGGGCATTTGCGTCAGGATCCCGTCACTAATGTGCTTTTGCAACAGGGGTCCATCGCAAATAGCTCGTTGCGGAAAACGGCGTCGTAACAATAGTTATTTGTGATGGGCCCATCGCTCCAAGTAGTATTTGTGACGGGAAATATTCCCATCGCAAATACTAGTCGTTATATTTACAAAAAATATTACTAAATTATTTTAATTAATATAATTATAATACTATTTGTGACGGTCATAGTACCCTTCGCAAATACTATAAAAAATAAAAAAAATAAAATAGTAATAAATTATTTTAATTAATATAATAAGAAACCAATTATAATTCAAAAATAAAAAAATAAAAAAATATTAATATATGATTTTAATTAATATAATAACAGAACTATAATTCACTAATAAAAATAATAAATTATTAATAAACTATTTTAATTAATATAATATTAATAGAATTATAATTCAAAAATAAAAAAAATATTAATAAATGATTTTAATTAATATAATAATATTAGAATTATAATTCATAAATAAAATAAATATTAATAAGTTATTTTAATGAATATAATAATAATAAAATTATAATACATTCAAATATTAAAATATTTCAAATATTACAAAAAAATATAATTAAATTTTAATATTATAATATTTTAATATATATATAAAATTTAATATTATAAACTATAAATAATATTATTATTCATATTAATATTTTTATTTAAAAATATATTTTTATTTATATTTTATAATGAGACAGAAACTATGAATAGAAAAAAATTCATATTTTGATTTAACAAACTTTATAACATAAAAACAAACTCTAATCTGAAGGAGGAGGGAGGGGGAGGGGGGATCTGCAGAAGCTGGTGGAGGAAACTCCATCCCTAAAGCACGAGTGAGTCGGCGCATGTACTCCATCTGCTCCTGCTACAGCTTCCACCGACTCATCTACTCCTCGTACAGCAGCTGCTGGCATCGACGCTCCTCTTCATGCTGCTACTACTGCTGCTGACGCATCTCCTCCTGCTCCTGTCGGAGACTCCTTATCAGTGCAGTCTGATATCACAACTGATCCTCATACTATGTAGTAGAAGAAGATGCATGAGCTCCTCTCGAGCTGGACGCCAACATCGCAGCACTACCATAATAATCTCCAGGAGTCAGTCGAGAGCTGATACCAACTACCCAGCCCTTCTTGAAGGCATACTGGGTGGCCTGCATCCATGCTGCCTCATCAAACTGATGACCACTGGTCTGATCTAATGACTCGGTCTGACTCTCAGGCTGGGTCTGTGACGCTGTGGCCTCATATGACTCCTGTAGTTGCAATTTAAAATTAAAATTGTGAATATATTATATGTAGTTAATTTTTAAACTTGAAAACAAATAATACTGACCACGATGTGACGCAGACGATCACCTCTGAGCTCCCCAGTAGCATGATCACTATACATCCTTCGATATACATCGTACTCCGTAATATTAGGGTGCTCGACAGCCTATAAGAATAAAAAATAAACTGTTAATATTTATAGTTATATAAAATATTTATAAATAATGTACGTACCAGATGCTGTCTATGAGTACTGAAAGTATGACTCCCAGCTCGATGAGTCACCTCCTGTCTCCCCTGATTTTTCCTCCCCACCGATGATCTCTTCTGAAAGGCATCACTCAACCAGTGCGCACATAATCCATCTCATACGTGGGATGAAATGTACTGTGGTCGGTGCGCTCTACAGGAGTCATCAAAAACGGATACTCCTGCTTTTTTCATGGTCGTTCTCCTCAAGTTGTGCAAAAACTGATGAAAGCGATCACGCATGACCACCTCCCATGCATCGTGGATGGTGTCATGCATGGTATCCTCGATCATATATCATAAACCCTACAAATAAATCAAAATATCAAGTTATAAATGGAATAATTTTCAAAATAAAAATTATTTATTTATGTACGTACCAACCAATGGCCAAACATGGCCTGCTGCACATCAATGGGAATCTGATCCCACGTGGTCCAAGGCTAAGAGAAATAATTGCTCAAAATAGCACTGCCCTGTCCAACTGCTATATGTGGAAAACTGTAAAAATAATAAACATTTATTATGTGAATAGATTAATGAAATTTTAGTCAAATACACAGGTTATCACACAGGTTATCACACCTCCGTGTGTGTGGATGAAACCCAAGACGTGGATGTCGCTCGGGGACGGGGTCAACAATCATCAATCGTGAAAGACCGTGCCTCCTCCGCGGACTCCCTGAAGCACCTGCAGGCCGAGGGTCATCTGCCAGCAACTCATCTGCATCGAAAGACAGGTCAGCATCCGCCAACTCATGAAATGTTTCGTCATCTATCTGAAATAGGAAATGTTATTGCTGTTAGCAAATAATTGATAATTACTATTATATATACATATATATTAGTTATGATTATATATAACTACCATGGAATTCTATCAGTGTTCATTTTCATCATCATCTTCATATATTTCAATGTCATCTTCATATTCCTCCTCAACATCATAGATATCTATTCGAGTTCCAGTTGCTTCATCTATTACCATTTCAAATTAATATGTGACATCATTAACATCATCGTCATCACCAACTCTTAAATGTGGGGTGTCGTCATCGATACTCTTGTCTCTTTGTAAAAAAGATTGATTTTGAGTACTCTCTTGAAAAACTTCAATTCCTTGCACATCAGTGAAAGCACATTCACTTTGACTAAACTCATTGTCTTGAATTTTGATTTTTATTATACTCCACCAATCAGTCAAGTCTTTTGACGTAGCACAGTACTTTGTGTAATAAACATGATGTGCCTGTTGAGCCAATAAGAATGGTTCATTTACTGCGAGAATACTTTTACATTTAATATCGATGATTCCATGAGTTGGATGAACACGCACGCCTCTCCCTGTATCCAACCACCGACATTTGAACATGGTTATGTAATGTTGTCCAAGATAACAGATTTCAATGATTTCATCAAGCATGCCATAAAAGTCAACTTCATTTTCTCGATAATGAGATCCTCTCAAGCGAACTCCATTGTTAATTGTTTTTTTATTCCCCATATGCATGTGTATGAAATCAAAATCCATTCACCACATATGCATTATATGTTTTAACAAGTTTGGAAGGTGGGTTACTCAATATACACAGCTGTCTGTCAATTTTATCAGAAGGTCGAGACACCTTAAATTTTTTGAAATAATTATCAATATAGTAAACTATACATTGAATGAGTTTCTAAAAGATAAAGAATTTATGTTACCAGTTTTTGAAACCAATGAGAGAAATTTTTCTGTCGGCGTTCTTTGAGAGCAGCTGCTATAATTTGTGGAATTTGTTTCTTGATATGATTATCATACAACCTATAAAAAACAAAGTTATTTATTGTAACATAAATGATAGAATAAGTGATATAAACACTTATAGTACAACTGATTTCATCTCTTCAAAATTGAGCAGAACATACGTATGAGCTATGTGATGTTCATCATCTAAAAGCCAGCCTTCATGAACTCCACCAAAACCAAGCTCTGGCTAGTTGAAAACAGATAATTGATTGTTGATTTCATCAATAGTCCTCTCATTCCATCCCATTCAGTTTTTTTTTGAAGGATACTCATATTCAAAATAATGGGAGCAGAAAAAAGATATTTCCTCTTGCAAATAAGCTTCTGCAATATATCCTTCAACAGATGCTTTGTTACGCACTTTTCTTTTCAATTTTTGCATGCATCTTTCGAATGGGTATATCCATCGAAACTGTACTGGACCTCCACATTTGGCTTCATATGGAAAATGTAATATCAAATGTTCCATTGAGTCGAAGAAAGATGGCGGAAATATTTTTTCCAATTTACATATAATTACGACAACATCTTCTTCAAGTTTTCATAGAGCATCATAATCTGCTATAGCCGCACAAATGTCTCGAAAAAAATATGACATGTCTATTATGGAATCCCAAATCACAGAATTCAACAGACCTCTTAATCCAATGGGTAGAAGTCTTTCCATTATAACATGATAATCATGACTTTTTAATCCAGTAATATGATCGTTCTTTACACATCTACCCAAATTGGAAGAACAGCCATCTGGAAGTCTCAAACCTGTAATCCACTAACAAAATAATAAACGGTTTTCTTTAGATAGTGTATAATCTGCTTTTGGTTTCAGTAACTTTTCTGTTCTGACATTCTGAAACAGTTCTAGTTCTGGACGCCTGCAAATTTGGGAAAGATCTAAACGTGCATTTACATTGTATTTGCTCTTTCCTGACGTATCTAAAACTGTATAAAAAAAATTATCAAAACAGTTCTTCTCAGTATGCATGACATCCAACATGTGGCGGACCAGCAAATCAGACCAATATGAGAAATCCCAAAATATGCTACGTTTAATCCAATTGTGTTCTTTCCCAAAACCAGAAATTTTCTATTGGTTTATTGTAGGACCAAACGTGATGGGAGGTAATGAAAATACAACTGATTTTAACTCCGAACCTGATAGCATTTTTGGAAGTCCATCCCTTTCAATTGTTCCATTTCTAAAATGAGATCTGTTTTTGTGAAAATGATGATCAGCTGGAAGAAATCTGTGATGACAGTCAAAATAACAAGGTTTATTTCCATGAATGAGCATAAATGCTTTGTTCTCTCCCACACAGTAAGGACATGATTTCTGACCATGTGTACTCTAGCCAGATAACATCCCATAAGCCGGGAAATCACTAATTGGCCACATCAATTCTGCTCTTAGTATGAAATTCTGTTTCGTAGCAACATCATATGTACTGACACCAGTACTCCACAATAAACATAATTCATTAATCAATGGTTTCAAATAAACATCAATATTCTTCTTTGGATGTCCTGGAATTAGTAAAGTCAAAAAGATATAGGGCTCCTTTCATTTGTGTGTTTAACATTATGTCTCCACATGTAATATTTGTATTCACTTTCACCTCTCCATTGGTTAGTAGGATGATAATTTTGAAAAAGAATGCAAATATTACATGTGGAGACAGAAAACACACAGATGAAAGGAGAATTGTATATAATATATAAAATTATATTATTTTAATATTAATAATAAAATATACTAATAATGTAATAATGTTATTATTCCTAATTATTGGTAATTATTCCTAATTATTGTATTGGTAAATATTGGTAATTATTGGAAATTATTGGTAATTATTGGCAATTATTACTAATTATTGGTAATTATTAGTAATTATTGATAATTATTCCTAATTATTGGTAATTATTCCTAATTATTGGTAATTATTCCTAATTATTGGTAATTATTCCTAATTATTGGTAATTATTCCTAATTATTGTTAATTATTCCTAATTATTGGTAATTATTCCTAATTTTTGGTAATTATTCCTAATTAATGGTAATTATTCTTAATTATTGGTAATTATCCCTAATTATTCCTAATTATTGGTAATTATTCCTAATTATTGGTAAATATTCCTAATTATTGGTAAATATTGACAAGTATTAGGAATTATTGGTAAATATTGACAACTATTTGCAATTATTGGTAATTATTACTAATTATTACTAATTATTGTTAATTATTACTAATTATTATTAATTATTACTAATTATTGTTAATTATTTTAATAATACTAATATTTTTCTTCATAAATATTAATTATATAATAATAACATTATTACATTATTAGTATATTTTATTATTAATATTAAAATAATATAATTTTCTATATTATATTCAATTCTCCTTTCATCTATGTGTTTAACACTCTGTCTCCACATGTAATATTTGTATTCACTTTCACCTCTCCATTGGTGAGTAGGTTGATAGTTTTGAAAAAGAATGCAAATATTACATGTGAAGACAGAAAACACACATATGAAAGGAGAATTGTATATAATATAGAAAATTATATTATTTTAATATCAATAATAAAATATACTAATAATGTAATAATGTTATTATTCCTAATTATTGGTAATTATTCCTAATTATTGGTAATTATTACTAATTGTTGGTAAATATTGGTAAATATTGGTAATTATTGGTAATTATTGGTAATTATTGGTAATTATTACTAATTATTGGTAATTATTAGTAATTATTGCTAATTATTCTAATTATTGGTAATTATTCCTAATTATTGGTAATTATTCCTAATTATTGGTAATTATTCCTAATTGTTGGTAATTATTCCAAATTATTGGTAATTATTCCTAATTATTGGTAATTATTCCTAATTTTTTGTAATTATTCCTAATTATTGGAAATTATTCCTAATTATTGGTAAATATTACTAATTATTGGTAAATATTGACATGTATTGGGAATTATTGGTAAATATTGACAATTATTGGCAATTATTGGTAATTATTACTAATTATTACTAATTATTGTTAATTATTACTAATTATTGTTAATTATTACTAATTATTGTTAATTATTGGTAATTATTGGTAATTATTCCTAATTATTGCTAATTATTCATAATTATTGGTAATTATTTCTAATTATTGGTAATTATTCCTAATTATTGGTAATTATTGTTAATTATTGGTAATTATTCCTAATTATTGGTAATTATTTCTAATTATTGGTAATTATTCCTAATTATTGTTAATTATTCCTAATTATTGGTAAATATTGATAAGTATTGGGAATTATTGGTAAATATTGACAACTATTGGCAATTATTGGTAATTATTACTAATTATTACTAACTATTGTTAATTATTAATAATTATTGTTAATTATTACTAATTATTGGTAATTATTGGTAATTATTGTTAATTATTGGTAATTATTGGTAATTATTTGTAATTATTACTAATTATTGGTAATTATTCCTAATTATTAGTAATTATTCCTAATTATTGGTAATTATTCCTAATTATTGGTAATTATTCCTAATTATTGGTAATTATTCCTAATTATTGGTAAATATTGGTAAATATTGGTAAATATTGGTAATTATTGGTAATTATTGGTAATTATTACTAATTATTGGAAATTATTGGTAATTATTACTAATTATTGATAATTATTCCTAATTATTGATAATTATTCCTAATTATTGATAATTATTTCTAATTATTGGTAATTATTCCTAATTATTGGTAATTATTCCTAATTATTGGTAATTATTCCTAATTATTGGTAATTCTTCCAAATTATTGGTAAATATTGACAATTATTGGCAATTATTGGTAAATATTGGTAATTATTGAAAAATATTGACAATTATTTACAATTATTGGTAAATATTTGTAAATATTGATAATTATTACTAAATATTACTAAGTATTGGTAATTATTGTTAATTATTGATAATTATTGTTAATTATTATAAATTATTACTAATTAATGTTAGTTATTTCTAATTATTATTAATTAATTCAAATTAATTTTAATTTTTCATAATTATTGCTAATCAATTGTAATTACAGCTAACTATTTTTAATTAATTAGTGTTTAATTGTCTCTAATTACTGTTAATTATTAATAGTTATTCATAATTATTTCTAATTAGAAATCAGAAAAAAAAATATAAAAATTAAAAATAAAAAAATAAAATAAATAACATAAATATTAAATTAAAATTCAGATAAAAACCTTAAACTTGATGTCAATGTCGAGCCGCTGTAGTTGTAGGACACCACCAACTGACTCCTCGAAATCGGGAAAAAAAATTTACAACTGATCATCGTAAGAAGTTCAGAGTGAAAAAAACTGTAACGGTTGGCAGTATTTATAGGTTAGATTAATTGTGACGGGATTCCCGTCGCAAATAAATTTATTTGTGACGGGTCCTGTCACAAATAACCCCGGACGCATTTAATTATGGATGGCATTAAAACGGTTATTCGCAATGGGCCCCGTCGCAAATAACCCCTGTCGTCGGCAGATTTGCGACGGGACTGCAGTCTCGTCGCAAATACCCTTTAACCGCCGCCGGTTATTTACGACGGGGCTCTACCCCCGTCGCAAATAAACATCACGCCAAACCATTTGTGACGGTTAAAAGAAACCTTCACAAATACTCTTTAACCGCCGCAGGTTAATTGCGACGGGGTTAAAACCCCGTCGCAAATAAATTTCACGCGGTTTGGCGCGCATTTCGCGCCAAACCATTTGCGACGGGTAAAAGAACCCCATCGCAAATAATCCGTTCTGTAAGGTATTTGTGACGGGAATAATTCTCGTCACAAATACCCCGTCGCTATTATCCATTTTTCCCATAGTGCATTATCAGAACCATTTTGAATACCAAATTAAATAAAATATTATATGGTATTTCTTTTCTTTTAAGAACATTACAGCTTGTTGAGGAAGCCAAAGATCAAATAATACTCGCGATCGTGGAAAGGTTGTTGTCACCGCTTACGTTAAAAGAACCATTCCTTTTTGTTGTTTAGTAAAACGCTTCGTAAAAAAAGATTCCCTTTGAAAATTCAAGGGTTTTTATACAGCGTATAAAAGAAAGTCGTGTATTAAAACAAAATAGGCCTCAATGAAAGGAGATTGAGACGAAGTCCCTTACCTCGTGTCTGACATGACTCGATCGTTATATAATCTCCAGAATAATAAACTAAAGTTAATTTCTACTTTCTTAAGAACCTTTTTCATGTTTATTATTCCTTTTATATCACTTATTACCATGTTATAAACATTATGTAATCATTTTAGTTAATAATGTTCATTTTGTTGATATTTGGTACTTGAGTCAAAAATGGACTTCTTATAATTACATGTTGTTCATGCGGTCAAATTTTCATTATATCCAGAATAATATTCATGATTTGGATATCATATATATCATATATATCCAGAAAATACATGTATTTATAATAGTACATAACATTTAGAGGTAAGAAATGAAATGCACCATCCATGGAGACGGTATGTCGTACGTACGCATGAACGCTACTTCTATTTCTATTTTATATTTAACGGAATTAAAACATAACGATACATAGTAGTATTATATGTCCAGTATTGTATCATATATAATATCATTAAATCTATCCTTTATACGTACCACATATGGTATGAACGAGTCATATAACTTTGAGGGGGTGGTAGTCCGCACTTCCTCTAATGAGATTATCGCGTCTACCCATAATGGAAACCATAAAGGAATGATATAAATGAAAATTAGAGAAGCATAAAGAAAACATAAACATAATATATATCATATATACATATAGTTCCATCATAATGGCCACCATGAGAGGCGGTATGAGATAATCAAACAATCATCGTTTCATGAGATGTTAGTTTTCCATCCATAGAAACATTATGTTATTCATCCATTTGATAGTGGTGTGTGTAATTTTAGTTTGAATACTTCACATAACAACATCCCAATATATTTAGGATACTATTGTTGTTACAAAATAAAGGAACAAAAAGATTTTAGGGGTTGGAGAAGTAAAATAAAAGAAAACAATTTAAGAGAAAAGTTACCTTTAATTTGAGTAACTCCCTTTGGTTTGAACCAGAGGACTTCTTGAAGTGCCCTCTGCCTAAGGTAAGGCTTCTAGGAGGAGGATAGGGATGTAAGGAGCTTAATTGGGCAGCGTTTGCATGATCCAAATGCCTTGAGAGGTGTGAGTAATTGATTAGAAGTGGTCTCCTCTTATAACGGAGAGAAGGGGCTCTTTAGGAAAGTGCGAAAACATTATTTTATTATATAATGATATTATGTTTCTAATGGTCCAAAAATAATTACGGTCAAAGATAAGATGAATTATATTCGAAATAAATTCATAAAATCAGAATTGGACATGTTTTGGATAACATTTTAATAATTATAATCATATTTATTTAAATCATTTATTAATGAGGTAAATACTGCATCATTATTGTGTCATAAATAATTTAATATATTTGATGACTAAAAATTATAAAAAAAATACCATGATCTTGGAAATATTTTTATCTTTACAATGAATATTTATAGTTGAAAATATAATTTAAATAACCCTTTGTAAAAAATAATTTACTAAAATATATTTGCTTTTGTCATTTTCTTCTTTACTTTATGTTAATTAATCTAAATTGTCATTATCACTCCCAAGTGGCCCAATGGGGTCCCAAAATCGACCCAAATATTCCCTTGGTCGACCATGACTCATACAATAAGGTTATGACAAGTGGTAAGGTAATTTTGAACTATTATAATATTCTTTTAACCTTGAATTACCCTATTTACCTTTAACCGCGGTAATAAAAGTCAAAAGTTACTATTCACCAAAAATTATAGTCTTCTTATTAAACCACATTTTACTTCTTGATAACAACCATGTATGTCGGATTTTTTAATTTCAATCCACAGAAGTGGTAAAATTTCATTTAAATTAAAAAGTTAGTTTTTTAACTACTACTAACTGGTTTCACTATTCATTAAAAATTGAAGTTTTTCAAAAAAATACCAAAAATTCAGCATAAGAATTATTTGATATTTTGAATTCAAAATTGATGTCTATTTTTCCAAATTCAAAACATAGAAGTGGCATTAATTAATTTTAAATTTAATTCCCGTTGTTAAAACAAATAGCGTGTTTTTTAAGAAATAATAACTATCAAACGATTGATACTTGTTTATGTCCAATTTCAAAGTGAAATTAATTATAATGACAAAAATTGGATTAAATGGTAAAAACATATTTTAATTTTACTTTAAAACCAACTAAAAAGATAATCTAACCATATAAATAAATTAGATTAAAAGGCACTTTTGAATTAAAATACAATATTTTTCACTATTCATTAAAAATGAACTTTATCAAAAAATTCCCAAAAATTTACCCAAAGTAAATTTTGATACCCCAATTATAAAGAAGGATTTTATTTGGTCATATAGATTGTATTAAGGTTACCAAAACTATATTTAAAAAGGGTTCGCCATTAAAAGGCGATAAATCGGCTTTTAAATGTAAATTATGCTTAAAATTAGATTCATTCATATTTTATGCCTCTATCTTTTTATTGGATAAATTTAAATACATTTACCAATCATGTATAATCATATTGTAGTTATTTTTGTTAATTCTCTCAAATACAATGGTTAGGAGTTAACTACCATTTAAAATAATAATATTACATTATTAGTATGCAACGTAAGATTTCAAATAAACCTATTGTTGCGTATCGGGTATGCTATCGAACATAGCAACCCCTTTAAAGTAAAATTAATATTTAATTCACAAATATTAATAAATATTAAATATGTCTTATTCATTATTTACCTTGGATGTTACATCCTTCCCGCCTTTTAGAAATTGCATCCATGCAATTTTTTTCACTTATCAAATAAATTGGGGAATTTATCCCTCATAGCATTTTCAGATTCCCATGTTGCCTCTTCAACCATATGGTTTTTCCACAAAACCTTTACCAAGTGAATTACCTTATTCTGCAACACTTTCTCTCTACGGTCAAGAATCTGGACTGGTTGTTCTTCATAAGATAGATTATCTTCCAACTGAACTACCTCTGGGCTCAAAACATGATATGGATCTAGCATATACTTTCTCAACATCAAAACATGAAAAACATGGTGTACCTGGGATAAACTTGGATGTAAATCCCCTCTGTACGCAACTCACCCAACTTTATCTAGAATTTCATAAGGTCCAATGAACCTCATACTCAACTTTCCCTTCTTACCAAACCGCATCACACTTTTCCATGGAGAAACATTGATAAAGACGTGATCACCTACCTCAAAAGAGAGATCCTTCCTCTGGTGATCTGTATAACTTTTCTATCTGCTCTGAGCTATTCTCATGTGCTTCTAAATCAACTGAACTTTCTCTGCCATCTCTTCTACCAATTCTAGTCCCATCAGCTTCCTTTCACCTACATCATCCCAAAAAGCTGGAGTTCGACAACACATTCCATATAATGCCTCAAATGGAGCCATCTGTATACTAGAATGAATGCTGTTATTATAAGAAAATTCAACCAATGAAAGATATCAGTCCCAACTTCCCTGATAATCCATCAATAAAGAACATAACATATCCTCCAATGTATGAATTCTTCATTCTAATTTCCCATCTGATTGAGGATGAAAAGCTATACTAAAATTTAATTTAGTACCCAATGACATCTGAAGGCCTTTCCAAAAGTTAGAAGTGAACTTGGGATCACGATCAGATACAATGGATAAGGGAACTCCATGAAACCTGACTATCTCTTTAACATACAACCGAGATAGTTGATCTAGAGATAAAGTATCTCGAATAGGAAGTAAATGAGTAGATTTAGTTAACCGATCAACAATAACCCAGATTTCATTATTACCTCGAGATGTCTTCAGTAATCCCACAACGAAATCCAAGGATATATTTTCCCATTTCCACTCTGGCACCGGTAAAGACTGAAGCATCCATTTTGGTAACTGCCTCTCTTATTTAACCTTCTAACAAATCAAACACTTCATAGTAAAATCAGAAATATCTCTTTTCATTCCATCCCACCAGTAATACTCACGAAGATCTCGGTACATCTTAGTACTTCCTGGATGAACTAAAAATAGGGAACTATGAGCTTCACATAACAACTCATTCTTCATCTATGAATCACAATGCACACATAATATCCTTCCAAACCTCAAAACACAATCATTATCAATGTTAAATTCAGGAAACTTTCCCCTCTGAAACAACTCTACCTTTTTCTGTAACTCACTATCTTCTTTCTGTGCTTGCTTTATTCTGTTTGATAGAGATGATCTCACTAACACCTGATACAAAATAGAATAATATCCGTCACTAAAATCTTCTATTCCAAAGTTCATCAAATGAAAAGCGAATGTATCTTGTTCCAAACGTAACATAGTTAATGAAGCATTACTTTTTCTACTCAAATCATCAGCCACTTTATTTGATTTTCCCAGATGGTAATCGATCGTGCAATCATAATCCTTAATTAATTCCAACCATCTCCTCTGTCTCATGTTCAATTCTTTTTTAGTGAATATATACTTCAAACTTTTGTGATCAGTATATATTTCATATTTTACTCCATACAAGTAATGCCCCCAAATTTTTAAAACAAAAACAACAGCAGCTAATTCCAAATCATGTGTAGGGTAATTTAACTCATGAGGTTTCAACTAATGTGAAGAATAAGAAATTACCTACTCATTGTGCATTAGGACACAACCCAGTCCTTTCAACGAAGCATCGCTGTAGATAAAAACTCACCATTTCTAGATGGTAGTGCCAAAACTGGAGCATTCACCAATATCCATTTCAATTCCTAAAAATAATCATCACATTCTTTTGTCTAGATGAACTTAACGCCTTTCCAAGTTAACTTAGTCATTAGAATAGATAATGGTGAAAACTTTTCAACAAACCTCCGGTAATAACCTGCCAAACCAAGAAAACTACGAATCTCGATTATATTTGTCAGTCTTGGCCATTCTTCAACAACTTTTGTTTTAGAAGGTTCAACAGTTATTCCATTTTTTGAAATAATGTGACCAAGGAAAGAAATTTGTTATAACCAAAACTCACACTTGCTAAATTTCCCATAAAGTTTCTTTTCTTTTAAGGTTTGCAAGATGACCCTTAAATGACTTTCATGCTCCTCATTACATTTTGAATAAACCAAAATACCATCAATGAACACAACCACAAACTTATCCAAGAACTCACGGAAAATTCTATTCATAAGATCCATGAACACAGCAGGTGCATGGGTTAACCCAAAAGGCATAACTACAAATTCATAATGGCTATATCTAGTACGAAAAACAATCTTCAGAACGTCTGCTTCCTTTACTTTCAAATGATGGTACCCTGACCTCAAATCAATCTTCGAAAAATACTGACCTCCCTAGAGATGATCAAACAAATCATTGATATGAGGAAAATGATACTTATTCTTAATAGAGATGTTATTCAATGCCCAATAATCAATGAAAAGATTCATTGAACCATCTTTATTTTTAACAAACAATACAGGATCACCCCATGGTGATGTGCTAGGTCAATTAAAACCTTTATCTAATAACTCTTGCAATTTCTTCTTTATCTCTAAAAGTTAACTTTGAGCCCTTCGATAAGGGGGTTTTGAAATTTGCTTATCATCAGGAACTAAGTCAATAGTAAATTCAACTTCTCGATGAGGTATAATTCGAGGAAACTCATTAGGAAAAACATCTAGGTACTCATTTACCACTGGCACATCATCAATCTGAACAGTTCCTTTATTTTCAACAATATGTGCAAGGTAACATTCATTTCCATTTTTTACTAGTTTTCTTAGCTTCTTGATATGTTATCAAAAGCAATGGTTCATTCTTATAAACACACTATAAATATTTCTCAGAAGAAACCACTTTAGCTCTGCATTCAATCTTAGCATGATAAACAAAAAGCCAATCCATTCCCAAAATAACATCAAACTCTACTAGAGGAAACACAATAAGGTTTACAGGTAGATTGTTTCCACACACAAGGACAGGAAGGTTCTTATAATTTATTTTTGTCTCAACATTTCCTCCATGTGTTTTTACCATAAGTTCTATATTCATATATTGAGATGGATTTCTAAATTTACTAGAAAACTTATCCGAAATGAAAGAGTGTGTAGACCCTGAATCAAACAACACATTGGTATAATCTGAACAAACAAACAGCGTACCTGATACTACTTCGTTCGATGGCCCAACATCTGCTGAAGTAGTTTCAAAGGATTTCACCACCCCTTTCTTCTTGTAGTCCGGATACTTTCCCTCAGTTGAGAACTTATCTGGATAATATTTTTCATAATGACCCATTTCATTACACTTAAAACATCTTACCAATGGATTTTCATTCCCTGATGGATCATCTTCCTTACAGTTATGAGCAATATGACCAGACCTACCACACCGGAATAACTTTCTAGACATTGATAAACAATCTCCGGGATGCTTTTTACCACACTTCTCACAAGATGAATATTTAGTTTTCTTAAATCCAGGCTTCTTTGATGAATTCTTCCCCCTTGCCTGCCAACTGGACTTCTTATTATGTTGTTTTTTAAAGAACACTTGATCATCAGAAAACTCCATTTCCACCTTCTCCGCGCATCGAACAAGTTTTTCATAACTTTTGAACTCATGAGAGGCTAACTCTATTCGATATCATGGCTTTAGTCTTGAGTAAAATTAATTTTTCTTACTATCAAGATCTCGGATGAAATTTGGTGCAAACCTTGACAGTCGAGTGAACTTTGCTTCGTAAGTAGCCACTGAGTCATCCTCCTGCCTCAATTCTAGAAATTTTTTTTCCATACTAAGATGAACCACCTTAGGAAAATATTTCTCGAGAAACATACCTTGGAATTCATCCCAATCAAGAGCATCAATCTCCTCACTATCCTTGATTTTTTCACCATCGACCACCACTAATCAGCTTCACCTTCAAAACGGTAAATGGTAAGACTAACCTTTTGATGTAATGAAAAACCCATGACATCTAAAATCTTTCCAAGTGCTTTAATCCACCCTTCTACTAGCACTGGATCAGATGATCCTATGAATGATGAGGGATGTTGCCTCATAAAATTCTCCACTACTGACATGCTCCTCTGTGGTTGATCTGGCTGATCTCGTGCATGAATACCACCACCATTTATATCATGTGTCAACTGTTCCATCACTGCAACAAACTGTTCAATTCCGATTCCGACCATCTTAGGTTGCTGATTTGGAAGGTTGTATTCCTCCTGATGTCGTCCCAACATAGAAGCCATGTTTCTTCTGTGGAAAACCATTCTGAACATAGAAATATCTTAGGTGAAACAAACATGGTAATATGTAAATGCTATATGATTTCAATATTAACATAAATTACTTTATGGATATTAATTTAACAATACCCTAACTCCTAAAGTTTTTTAAACCGACCTCTGATACCAACTATAAGGACCTAGCCTTAAACCTTACATAATATTGAATTAAATTAATAATTCACGTTGAGGATCTTTTCAGGTTTAGATTTTTAGAGAGTTAATCCATAAGTATTACATTTAAAAATATTACAAAGTAGAAACTTCTACTCAGTTTTCATTTTTTTACAAAACATGAATACTTTAAAAAATGAGTCATGTCTAGTTCCATGTTTTAGATGGAATAACTTTTCCTTGATCCCATCCTTGACCCTATTCTACTTTATGTCCAGTGAAAAACATTTCAAAACCTGGGATGAGCATAAAAATCTCATTAAGGGATACACAAAGAAGGAAAACAGTTAGTTTTTTAAAATGACAAGTAAACCATGAATACTTTAACATAAGTAATATTTTTCACCTTTATGAAGTATTAAATACACTTCACTAAATAAAACATCATTACTTACCCATTTATAACCAAAATATTACCATAAAACCCATATAAAGAACACAGATCATATAAAGGTAACTTGGGACATAAACATACTTAAATGGAATAACCATACAGTCGACTTCCACACATATCACTAAATGGAATAGTCATACAGCAGACTTACATACCCAATGAATTGGAGGTTATAATGTAACCACCCATCCTGATATTCAAGGCACCACCCGTTATTTGGTTTATCAAGTAACCACCCATCAAATGTCCAAGTACCATTATAAAATCATAACACATAAAACCATTATAAGAGAAGGAAAAAATTTCTACATTTAGATCACAATATATCACTTAAATATATTGGCATAACAAATCCATTATCAAGCCCATTTTCAATACCAAAATACATAAAATATTATATGGTATTTCTTTTCTTTTAAAAACATTACAGCTTGTTGAGGGATCCAAAGATCAAATAATACTTGTGGTGGCGGAAAGGTCGTTGTCACCGCTTACGTTAAAAGAATCATTCCTTTTTGTCATTTAGTAAAACGCTTCGTAGAAATAGATTCCCTTTGAAAATTCAAGGGTTTTTATACAGAGTATAAAAGAAAGTCATGTATTACAACAAAATATGCCTCAATGAAAGGAGATTGAGATGAAGTCCCTTACCTCGTGTCTGACTTGACTCGATCATTATTTAATCTCCAGAATAATAAACTAAAGTTAATTTCTACTTGATTAAGAACCTTTTTCAAGTTTATTATTCCTTTTATATCACTTATTACCATGTTATAAACATTATGTAATCATTTAAGTTAATAATGTTCATTTTGTAGATATTTGGTACTTGAGTCAAAAATGGAATTCTTATAATTACATGTTGTTCATGTGGTCAAAGGTTCATTATATCCAGAATCATATTCATGATTTTTATATCATATATATCATATATATCCAGGAAATACATGAATTTATAATAGTACATAACATTTAGAGGTAAGAAATGAAATGCATCGTTCATGGAGACAGTAAGCCTTATATACGCATAAACGCTACTTCCATTTCTATTTTATATTTAATGGAATTAAAACATAGTGATACATAGTAGTATTATAATTCCAGTATTGTATCATATATAATATCATTAACTCTATCCTTTATACATACCACCTATGGTATGAACGAGTCATATCACTTTGAGGGGGTGGTAGTCCGCACTTCCTCAAATGAGATTATCGCGTCTACCCATAATGGAAACCATAAAGGAATGATATAAATGGAAATTAAAGAAGCATAAAGAAAACATAAACATAATATATATCATATATACATACAGTTCCATCATAATGGCCACCATGAGTGGCGGTAGGAGATAATCAAACAATCATCGTTTCGTGAGGCGTTAGTTTTCCATCCACAGAAACATTATGTTATTCATCCATTTGATGGTGGTGTGTGTAATTGTAGTTCGAATACTTCTCATAGAAACATCCTATTATATTTAGGATATTGTTTTTGTTACAAAATAAAGGAACAAAAAGAGTTTAGGGGTTGGATAAGTAAAATAAAAGAAAACAATTTAAGAGAAACGGTTACCTTTAATTTGGGTAACTCCCTTTGGTTTGAACCAAAGGACTTATTGAAGTTCCATATGCCTAGGGTAAGGCTTCTAGGAGGAGGATAGGGTTGTAAGGAGCTTAATTGGGTAGATTTTGGATGATCCAAAAGCCTTGAGAGGTGTGAGTAATTGATTAGAAGTGTTCTCATTTTATAAGGGAGAGGAGGGGCTCTTTAGGAAAGTGTGAAAACATTATATTATTATATAATGATATTCAGTTTATAATGGTCCAAAATCATTAAGGTAGAAGATAAGATGACTCATATTCTAAATAAATTCATCCAATTATAATTGGACATGTTTTGGATAATATTTTAATCATTATTATCATGTTTATTTAAATCATTTATTAATGAGGTAAATACTGCATTATTATTGTGTCATAAATAATTTAATTTATATGATGTCTAAAAATTATAAAAAAATACAATGATGTAGGAAGTCATTTTATCTTTCTAATGAATATCTATAGTCGAAATTATATTTTATATAACCCTTTGTAAAAATTAATTTACTAAAAGATATTTTCTTTTGTCATTTTTTCCTTTACTTTAAGATAAATAATCTAAATTGTCATTATCACTCCCAAGTGCCTCAATGGGGTCCCCAAATCGACCCAAAGATTCCCATGGTCATACATGACTCATAAAGTAATTTTAGGAAAAGTTCTAAGGTAATTTTGAATTATTATAATATTCTTTTAACCTTGAATTACCCTATTTACCTTTAATCGCAGTAAATAAAAGTCAAAAGTTACTATTCACCAAAAAATATTATCATCTTATTGAAACAAATTTTACGTCTTTATAACAACCATGTATGTCTGATTTTTGAAATTCAAATCACATAAGTGGTAAAATTTCATTTAAATGAAAAATTCAGTTTTTTAACTACTACTAAGTGGTTTCACTATTCATCAAAAATTGACGTTTTTCTGAAAAATACCAAAAATTAAGCCTAAGAATTAATTATTATTATGAATTCATAATTGATATATATTTTTCCAAATTAAAAACATTGAAGAGGAATTAATTTATTTTAAAATTAATTCTCGTTGTTAAAACAAATAGAGTGTTTTTACGAAACAATAACTATCAAAAGATTGATACTTATTTATGTCCAATTTCAAAGTCAAATTATTTCCAATGAAAAAAATTGGATTAAATGGTAAAAATATATTTTAATTTTAATTTAAAACTGACTAAAAATAAAATCTAACAATATAAACAAATTAGATTAAAAGGAACTTTTGAATTAAAATACAATAGTTTTCACTATTCATTAAAAATGAGCTCTATCGGAAAAATCCCAGAAATTTACCCAATGTAAATTTTTATGTCCCCATTCTAAAGAAGGATTTTATTTCATCATATATAATGTATTAAAGTGACCAAAACTAGATTTAAAAAGGGTTCCCCATTAAAAGGCGGTAAATCGGCCTTTAAGTGTAAATTATGCTTAAAATTAGATTCATTAATATTTTAAGCCTGTAACTTTTTTTGGAAAAATGTAAATACATTTAAAAATAATGTATAATAAAATTGTAGTTAGTTGTGTTCATTCCCTCCAGTAAAATGGCTAGGAGTTAACTACCATTTAAAATAATAATATTATATTATTAGTGTGCAATGTAAGATTTCAAAGAAACATGTTGTTGTGTATCGTGTATGCTATCGAACATAGAAACCCCTTTAAAGTAAAATTAATATTTAATTCCCAAATATTAATAAATATGAAATATGTCTTATTCTTTATTTACCTAGGATGTTACATCACAAAAAATATATAATATCTTCTGTTTTTATTTTTGAAATATTTCAATTTAAATTTAAATAATTTGAATTAAATTCCATTAAAAGAAAAATAAAATTGGCTTAAGGTTCTATAATCCATAGACTATATTATAAAGAAAAAAATGATTTTTATTTAAAATTTAATTGATATTTTGATTTTTTTGGTTGAGATATTGTCAAAAAATAAAAAAAATGTAATTATTCATTTTCAAGGAAAAACCTCAGCGTCATGGTGTTTTAAGAAACAAAATATTGTTTAATTACCTGGAGTAGAAGAAGAGTACATGTTGATATAGTTTATTATTCTTAATCCTTTAGGTTGGATGAAAAAAAAATTAAATTTGATATTTCCTTTGAAAAGTAACTTATTTAATAAGAATGGTTTTATATAATTTAAATTATAAATAATATTTTAAATTATTCAAGAATAAATATTATACCACTAGATTTAACTAATTTTTTTAAAATAAAATTTTATCATTTATAGATGTAAATATAATAAATAATTTTTAATTGAATTTTTTTTGTTGAAATTTAAAATATTTTTCATGGATAAAATCATTACACTTTAATAATCCCACTTCAATTCAAATTTATTAGTTTAGATTTAACAATTTAATGACACGCTATGTTAACTATAAATTATTAATTATATTAAATTTCATGGTTTACTAACATAAACTTAAATCCATTTTTATGTCTTCATAGTGGTAATACGATGCCCCATAGATGTGACCATCTTAATTACATGACATGAAAAAATTGATTTCAATTCATTACCATGACCTTTTTTGTTAAGAGTTTTTCAAAATTAGGATAAAAATTAACTAAAAAACTTCTGTATTTTTAAACTAATAGATGTTTTTTGGAACAATATATGCAACAACTAGATCCATAAGAAGCATTCATTATTCTTACTAGGATCAGGCTCCTAATTTCACATTGTTCTTATTCAGATTAAGCTCCTCAGGCATAGATTTGATCCAATTATCATACATGTTCGCCTCTCCAAATTATTTTGGATCTACTTGAGAAAAAATGAGGTTTCATTTAGAGTCTAACTCCTTAATGTATATACAAAAACTTTCTGATCACCAAGGATATTATAATTATTGATTTCAACCTTGTTTTATTTCTGTAAGTTGATAAAAATATTTCCATCTTTAAAATGATAACTCGCTTGTTAATACTACTTGAAAATCACTTCATTTATTTTATCAGGCGTCAAATAAACACTATGTATTTTTTAATATAATCCATCTAAAAACATATCATTTTTTAAAATTGCCTTTTGGTTCCACCTTATGGTCAATAATGTTTTCACAGTAAAATCATTACACATAGAATTAATATATTGTTTCTTTTTTATGTTTAACTTTTTTACATTCAATATTACTCATATAATAAATGTTTTCATGTAAAATTAGATTTTTTTATTTGGGGTGGTTTGTTAGAAGCTTCTCATGATCAGGACGGATTGGGCTTTGAGCCTACAAATGAGATAATTAAAATAGGAAGAGGCATCAATAATGCATACAACCATTAGGAAAAGGTGAATTTATACTACTTATTTAATTAATTTTGTCATAATTTTATTTACTATTTATATGTTAATTTTATTATCATTTTTATTTAATACTTATTTAGTTTTTTTCCAGATATTTTGGGAAATCATGTTTTTCATTCAACTATCTACAATAATCCACAAAATAGATAAAATGATTATTTATTCCAATGTTTCCACATTTTCTATTTTCATTTCCTTTCATTTTCGACCCGCAAACACTGTATATTTATTCCATGTTATTAGATAAAAACCCTCTCTTGTTGTTGAATTTCTGTGTTGTTCTAACATTCAACAACAATAAATTTTTTTTTGGCTAAGAACATCAAATCAACATACAGTTTTGTAAGTTCAACCTATAATGAAAATGGATACATGGTAACAATTTCAGTTAGGATTTTTTTTGAGACTTCTGGACATGTTGGAATCGAACACACCTCAATCTGACCCATAGTGTGACAGGTATGACTCCAAGTGCATCATTTTATTTAAAATTGACATTAATTTTAATAAAAGGTACAAATGACATACTAAAATCTAAGAAAAAATATTCTGATTGTTTTAATACTTTAGGTAAATTATCTATAAGCCGTTTGAGATGTGTAGAAATCATCCTCACCTCAATTCTACAAATGGTGTGGCTGCTATTACACAATGTGTCCAATATCAGTTTAAAATCGATAGTTTAGTTCAAAAAATGTCACTCAATGAAATCAAAGTAAACCCACTTGAATTTTCATGATAATTTGAGACATCAATTTATAAATCATTTTTGAAATATCTGAATCAGTCTCATGTCAATCTGATACATTATGTGATCAGTATAGGTCAAACTTCCTGTTTCCAATTTAAAATGAAATTTTAATAAAAAAGTTACAAACTTAAAACTGAGAAAATGCTGTCATAGTTTTTTCTACATTAGAAAAATGATCCATAAGTCATTTGGGACACATAAGAATTAGTTTTACCTCATTCTGATTCATAGTCTGACCAGTATGACTCGAAGTGTGTCTTTTTATTTAAAAATAACAACAATTTTAATAAAAAAGACAAATGACCTACTCAAAATTGAGAAAACAAATTTAGATTATTTATATTCTTTACAAAAATGATCCATATGTTATTTGAGATGTGTAGGAATCATTCATACCTCAATATGATGCACGGTGTGACTAGTATGACTACAAGTGCATCGTTTTATATAAAACTGACATCAATTTTAATAAAAATGACAACTGACATACTCAAAACTAATAACACACATTCATATTGTTTTTATAATTTAGGTAAACAATCTATATGTCCTTTTTTAAATGTAGGAATCAACATCACCTCAATAAGATACACGATGTGCCTAGTTTAACTCAATGTGTCTGTTATCAGTTTAAAATCGATAGTTTAGTTCAAAATAATGCACTCCCTGATTATCAAGCAAACACACTTGGATTTTATTAATAATTTATGACATTGATTCATAAGTAATTTATGATATGTAGGAATCAACCTTAATTTATAATGATATACGATGTGATCAGTATGAGTCAAAGTACATATTTCCATATTAAAATGTATTTTTAGTAAAAAAGACAAGTGACGACTCAAAACTAAGTAAAAACATTCATATTGTTTTTATATGTTATTAATATTATCCATAAGACACTTGGGATGTGTAATAATTAGACACAACTCAATCCAACAGATGGTATGACTGATATGACTCCTAGTGTGTCTTTTTATTTAAAATTGACATCAATTTTAGTATAAAATACAACTCACCTGCTCAAAACTGAGAAAATTCATTCGTATTGTTTTTATACTTTATGAAAATGATTCATATGTCATTTAAAACATGTATGAATCATCCACACCTCAATATAATACAAAATGTTTCCGATATAACCCAATATGTCTATTATCAGTTTAAAATCAATATTTTAGTTCAAAAATTGCAACTCACTGAAAATAAAGAAAAAATGCTTGGATTGTATTTATAATTTTGAAGAATGATACATAAGTTATTTCTAACATTTAGGAATCATCATCACATTAAACTGACACACGATGTGACTGATATGATTCGAAGTGCATGTTTTTAGTTTAAAATGATATTTTAGAAAAACAGATATGTAACATACTCAAAACAGAGTAAACATATTTGTAATTTTTTGATACTTCAGTAAAAAAATCCATTAGTAATTTAAGACATATAATAATCAGTCCCACCTCAATCCGACGCATGGTGTAATAGATATGATACCATGTGTGTTTTTTCAATATATTAGTATCATTTTAGTTTCAAACACACATCACATCTCCAAAACCAAGAAAACAAGCCTAGATTGTTTTCTATTCATTTAAATTCTATATTCATAGTTTAAAATGATGATTTTGTGGTTTTTTGGGTGTTGCGGTGTGTTTTTAAAGCACACTGCATTAGTTCTATAGTTTGATGTGACAGTACACTACAGTATTCCCCATTATAAGATCTGATAAAGGTTTAATTTATCAGTATTTTTTAGCGCTGATAAAATAATCAAGCATTTAATATTTTTTCCAGTAGTAAAAACTTATCTATCATTGATAAATCCCATTTTTAGCATTATTAAAGGACAATTTTGTTGTAGTTTTGGTGGCCTTTATATTATTGAGTCTTTTACTAAATTGGTTTCTCTAGGCTCATATATGAGTATTATTATTATTATAATACATGATTCCATTTTTCCTTATCCTATAAACAGTTATGGGATTAACATAATGGTTAATAATAACCATACAGCTTTCTACATAGTTTGATTGTTATAACATAGTTGAATAATTGTTGTTATACCATTTTATATTTATTTTGGGAGAGAGATTTGGATTATTAATAATATATAGGTTTTTTTATATGACATTTAAAAAAGTGTTTGGATTGAATTTGAAATCCAAAGGAGAAATAGTTATATAAAGAAATAATTTTAAACTGGAATTTCAAAACAAATGATTGGTTTTACACAGAATTTTTTCATTATGATATCGTGAAGGGATTAGTTTTAGTAATGTAAACATTGAGTTTCTTTTTTAAAGGATTCATAAAAATAAGTTTTTCCTAAGTATTAATAAAAATCCTTTAAGGCTAATTTTGGTAACTGGTTTGGTCTATTTGTTCTCATGTGGATGACACCATTTTCTCAAAAAAAACATGGGTGTATGTTCTACTATTTATGGTTTCCTATAATTTTAACTGTGACTACATGATGATTCATAATAGCATAGGATCCATATAAGAAACCTTCCCTTGGTTAATTTACTTTTTTGACTAGTTTGAAATGTTAGATAGGTCACATTTTTAGTGATGGTCCATAGAAACATATAGATACACTTACAATGGGTATGTTTTATGGTAATCAATCATGTGATGGATGAAATTATCTATTTTGGGATTTTATAAATTCTTGAAATTTTTTATGGGTTGTGTATCCTCGCTAGTTCTTGCTAAGATTGATATGGTGATAATATATAGTTTAGAGGGGGTGAATAGACAAAAGTAAAAATTTAACAAATTAAATGAATTACCTAAATTAATTGTAAAGTTTAATTCATATATTTAATTAGTATTATATAAAAATAATGAAAATGGGGAAATTCTATAGTAGTTAAGTCTAATGTATAATTAATCTACTCTTACACCTCTCTACATAGAAAGAGATGAATTTTTACAACCTCATTTTTTAAGGGGAATCATAACCTGATAAAATATGTACCATTTCTAGTGGAGGTGTAACCAAGAATACAAAAAAACATTTGTATTGGGAGTCACAACCCATCTAAAAAAATTTATGATGCGTTAGAATATCCAAGATTTTGGAATCTAGGATTCATAACATGAATGACCTAAATTGAGAATTTAGGATTCATAACTCAAACAGAGAAAATTATTTTGTATTGAAAAAAGAAGAATACAAATATATAGTAAAAATTAGGGGATAGAAATAATTAGATCTCAAATACATACAGTCTCAAAGACTCGAGATAAAGTCGATAAAGAAATTGGATTCACAATTAGTGGTTCTTGAGAACTGATTCAGAAAAACTCTTCATGGTATTAATAATAGTCGAAGAAATTTTGGTTCAGTACTTGAATGTCCATTGTAAATATTTTTGGTTCTCAAAGTTTAGTGTTCTCTCATAAATGGTGAGATTAGAATTTGTCTTTATGTCTTTAGAAAATAACATTAAATCTAACCATTCAGTCTCCAACTAAGTAAAATAATTCCAATTAAAATAATATATAATTATCATAGAGAGGTAGAGAATTATCATTGAACAATAATCAATGATATTCAAATAATAAAGACTAACTCAAAAAGATTTAAATTCATCTTTATAAAAACCTTAATATATCCATAATATTTGGTTAATTCAATTCTGCAAATATCACGTAGTTTATTTCAGTAAACAATAATGGATTTATTTTTAAAAACAATTTTTGTATTTACCCAGACGCAAAATTATTAAAAAAAAATGTTGACACTGCATTAAATATTATAAAAAAGGTTTGAATAAATTTTTTATTACTTAATAATAATTTTGAAATATATTAATCAAACACATGAATTAAAAAATATAAATTTAAATATTTTTAAATATATATTGTATATGTATACATAAATATAGAAAACATTACATCATTATATAGAATTGGATAAAATATTATAAAATAATTTCACATGGATTTCATATCAATAAAATGAATTAACAAAAAATAAATAAATAATTTAAAACTATTATAATATGAAATTAGTAATTCAAAATGCCAAAATAATCAAAAAAACAATGTATATTTAAAAAAATAAATATTTTTGAAAAATTAAAAATTTTGAACTGGCCGCCATTGCAAAGAAATCATGATGGATATATCTTGAAACGTTTGGTTGATTTACCCACCATGCATGTAGATGTCCATTATTGATCTCATATAAGGGATTCAATATACTATTAAAGACACAATGCAATACTATAGAGCATATTCATGTCCACGACATTTTCACACACATATCATATACAATTAAAAATAGCGATTTTAGAACTATATATATGTGTCCATGGGTTTTTGACAAAGGAATATTTTACCATTCAAGAGGTAATTCTGGGTGAAGATGATTTTGGGTGTCATTGATCTATTTTCAAGTGGGTACTGAATGACACAAGTGTTATATGAGTTTGATGTGTGATAAGAACTTCTAGAAGCTCTTTTGGACACTCACTAAACATTGAACATGCGCTTTACACATAAATAAAAATGAATTTTTAGTTGTATCATGGGTAAAGGAAAGGATTATTTATGGAATATAGTTCGATAATTCCTTTAATATTTCATTCTTCTCACCATCGGATAACACCTCATATGAAAGATTCAATTGAGAGTACAATATACTCAAGATAGAATGTGTTTTTAGTCGTAGATTAATAAAGGTTTACATAAAAAATTATAAGTTGATAGAAGATAAAAAATATATATGTCCATAGAAGAAGAAATCCATACAGTAAAACATATGTAGATCAATGTTTTTATGAATTTTGTATACCTTTCATGCGCATATACCTATTATAAACTGTATACTATAAATGAATCTTGACATCACAAATTTATTCTATTTTTTTACAATCACTATGAAAAATAATAATAATTCATGGAAATATAATTATATTTATAAAATTACTAAATCTTTATAATGGATCAAATAAATACCCATTCCAATATCTATAACATGAGAAAACTTTAAAAAAATATAGAAAATATTATTTTGAAATATGCATAATGACAGTAATAATTATAGAAGCTTAAAATTATTTTAGATCACAAAACAACAAATAAAATAATCAGTGTGAAATTCAGAGGTCTGTAGAACAAGTTACCATTGAGAAGTAGGATCATTCAAAATTTGAAAATTGTAGAATTCCATAAATATTATAGAGACATTGGTCATTTGTTAGATCACTCAAATGACCATTTCAAACTACCTCACTATTCAATTTAAAAATATCTCACTCTCTTGGATATCCCACATAAAAAGTTTAATATACTTTTTAGTTTTTTTACTCATGTTTTCATTGAATAACATAAGCTAAATATAAACAGAAAACTATTGGGTAACCAAAAACATGCAAAAAATTTTCAAAAAAAAATTGAACATACACTAACTGATTTAGACATCATCATAGTTGAATAGATTGTATAAAATTCTCTCAACTTTCATTGGAAATATGAGTTGTAAAATTTAAAGTATTGTAGCTCAAGATATAATAAAATGATAGTGAAATATAAAAATTAATCTCCAAAAATTACGATATACATAAAATAAGAAAGTATTTTTATGAATTGTAATATTTAAAAAATAAAATACTAATAGACAAAAAAACTCCCAAAAATATCTCCCTTTATGAAATTGAAAAACTGAAATATCATTTTATAAAATTATCCATTTTTGGAATTTTTTAAAAATATAATATTAAAATAAATACAAGAAGATTGAAAACAAAAAACATTAGTAAAAACACTATTAAAATACTCCCTTAATAAATTCATATCTAATCATGGAAAAAAAATATTATTATCAAACTAAGAATATAACATTACAAGATCAATCTTTATTTTCTAAAACTTTAAAAATATATCTATTTGGTAAATATATCAGCTTATTGATTTTCAGTTGGAACAAAGACAAGAAAAATAGTTCATTAATAAATATTATCTCTATGAAAAATAAATTTCATGTCAATATTTTTTTTAAACAAAAAAATTGAAAGGCCCACTTTTTTAATATAAATAAAATTCCCTTTTTCATGAATGGGAAAAGACGAAACACATTACAAACATAGTGGAAACAATGCCACAAAAAACTTGACCCAAGGGGGTTCAAAAATACCTAAGTGATCGAAGGAAATAAAATGTTAAGATTTGAAAGGGTCAAATTTCCATAGCTCATTGAAAATATAATGTAATAATGAAATTTTTCAAAGAGAAAGTTTCACCACCCTACCAAGAATTCACACCATAATGGGAGAAAAATGAGGCAGAGCCCCACTCCCACCCACATTAAAATATAGAGGGAGGACCAGACGATATATGTAAGCACATCTATCTCTCTTTTGAGCTTCCCATTCAAAAATTATAGTGAATATATCAAAAAAAAGTAAGCCTGATTCAACACTATCAAGACCTAAATCACATGTACAAAATCAAATCAAAGAACCCATTCATTCAATAAGAAGGAAAATGGATATATGATGGGTGTCAACACACCCATCCCTATTTCGAGGCCACCAACCCATTAGTGCTCGTAAGAAGTTTCACTATCATCCAAATGTGATGAAATAAAATCCATAACACATAGACACATATGTTATCCATAAACCAATCATATCCTGAAAAAAAATTAAAACATAGAAAATAATGTTCAAAAAAAAGTGTGTACCCCACATGCATCATCTTCGATCTGTGCCGTCATCCGTCAACCAAATCCAAACCTCTATTGAATTTAGTGACGTCGTAGATCAACTTAGGTCATCCACGGAACCCTTCCAGTGAGGCACCCAAAAAATCAATGTTGTTCCTGACAAGTACCTCAATGTTATTTGGATACTACCACAATAATAATACATGACTGCCATATTGTCCCCAATATTAACCACTCAAGATTGACGCTAAACAAATGCCTCACAATGAGATGGCCACCACCTTTAGATCAGACCATCGTTGACCGAAGAGTCACCCACACAGGAGAACTAAATCATCTAGGGATGCCTGAATCTAAAGAGAACTGGGGAAGAGGAATTCCAGCATGGAACCTATTGAAATCCAAGCCATTGTGCTACCTATGAGATCATGGGTTGAGTCAAACCCATCCCGCAGCCTTTTAATCCCACCAGAGGACTCAATTTTAGGTAGATATGATAGAATGAAGGTGTGAGAACCACCTAAACTTTGAAATCTTCAAGAATCATGAAATATGTACAATAAAGACATACCTGACTGAAAGGTTTCTACGGTAGGGGAAAAAGGCATTGAAGAAAATGATATTGAAAGAAGAAAAATGAGTGGGAGGCTTGAAGATGAGAAGAAATTGAAAACCCTCTGGGAAGGGGAACCATGCTTGGGAGCATAAACCAAGAGAGAAAGGATCCAACCATTTTTTGTTAAATTTCATATCAATATGATTAATTATATAATTATATAAAGGATTTTATAAAATTGAGATTATAGAATAATTTCTGCAATAAATACAAATGTCTTTGAAAATAAACTATAGTCATAAAATATATTTTTAATACATAATGATTGAGAATAGCATGATGAAGTAATTATATATTCAATTTCTATATTAGATAAAGAAAAAATAATTTTGTATTATTGAACTCCTAGAGACCAATACATTACTAAGAAAATGAATCATACATGTGGTACTTTTTCTATCAAGTCAGCATCCTCTTAAATGAGAATTAGAATAACCAATTAATTCAAAAATATTTTTTCTAAGGTAAAATAATCAAGAACTGATTGTTCCACTACCATATCTCATAATATGATTAAGAACTTTTATGTGATATTCCATAATATCATATTGAAATTTTCCATATATATAAACATTAATCATAATATGAGGTATAAAAGTAGTCAAATACCACAAACCTCCAATCATGCCTCTAAACATTTTAGAATCTATAAATTTCGAAGAATTATCAAAATCTAATTTTCAATTAATAATCATAGGGGATTTATATATATTTTATAATAATTTAAACTAAAATGAATTGATAAATTTTTAGCATATTTATATTAATTCAATAATATAACATCATTTCTTTGATTGAATTGAAGACATAAAAATAATGTGAGAACGCCAATTAAATTCATCTCAAATTCACTGTCTAAGAAATTAGAAAATTAGTTACAAATAAATTTAGTTGAAGATACCAAATAAATATATTCAATATAAAATTAAATAATTAAAATATTATTTTAAATTATTTTAATAAAAAAAGTATGATATATTTTACCTTTAGAAAGATCGTTTTTCAATAATAAAATTTATCCTTTAATTCCAAACATGATTTTCATTCTTAAGAAAATATAATGTTTGGGATAAATTAATAACATGATTAGTAAATTTGTTATTTTTATAACAATGTTGTTGATAAAAATAAACTTGTTCAAAAATCAAACCATTTAAAAATCACTTTAAACTCTAATTTAAAAAACTTAAATCTTTGAAAAGATAAAAAATATAATAAAATTGTATTACATTTAATCCTAGTGATGAGCACAAAAGATTATTCAAAATTTTTACCTTCTTTTTTACAATAACCTTAAGCTAAAATTATAAATTTATTCTTAACATTTTGACCAGATTCATCTATTTTATATCTAAAAATCCATTTAGTTCCTGTAATATTCTTATCTACAGGGGTTTCAATTAAATTCTGAACATTATTTCTAGAAAATTTATTAAGTTAGTCTTTCTTTTAAATATTCCAATTAGAATGGTTTAAATAATCAAAAACAACATTATAAAAGAATTCAAAAATAGAAGTAGAATTTGTATAAAATTTAAAATATATTTTATATTCATGATATCAAAATTAGTATTACTAATAACATTATTAATAGGGTGGTATTTATGAACCATCTAAGAAATATGAATATAATTAAAAGGAGTAATTTCTCCCTCAATAGTAATATCATCTTGATGTTTTTCTTCAGTAAAATTAAAATCATTAATATATTATAGAAAATATTCTAAGAAAGAATTATTTTTCAAACAACTTAAAAAAATTAACATGAATAAATTATTATAATAGCATTGTTCTTTTATTATCATCTTGAAAAGATTTATATTTATTAGAATAGATAATATAAAAACCATAATCTCTTTTAAAATCGAATTAATCCATGTTATCCTTCATATTTAAAATTAAAACAATAAATCCAGAAAAATTGAATAACCAATATTAGGTTTTTTACCATCAAACAAGATAAAATGGGTTTTCTTTATAAATGGTTTATTAAAAACTCTAATGAAAATATAAAAATATATATTAAAAGACTCAAACGAAAAATATTTAGGTATTCTATATTCATTTAATATAGATCCATCCATTTTAATGATTGTTCTATATTTCAATTCTACAAAAAAAATTGTTTTAGTGTTCTAACAGTAGAAAAAAATTATTAAATAACAATTTTATTCACCATATTTTCAAAATCATAAATAAAAGAATTATCTTCAATTATCAATCCTAATTGAAACAATTAAATATCCTATTTGTTTTTTAAATAATTTATAAAAGAACTAAATTTAAATTCAATTTAATATTTATGAGACATAAAATATTTCCATATAAATCCTCAAAAATCATCAGCAATCACAAAAACATATTTCTGACCTCATAATCTAGTAGCATGAATATTTTAGAATAAATCTAAATAAATAAGCTCTTATTTATTAGCAGTTATAACTTCATTGATAGATCTAAAACTAATTTTATACTGCTTTACTTTTAAATAATATACATAATTAAAATTCATAATAATATTCAAATCATGTAGTTTTTATGAATATATTTTTTATATTTTTTATAATAGCTAAATATTCACATTTCCAAGACTTTCATTCTATAAGGTAACATTTTTCTATAGAATTAATCCGCATGAAATTTTTTTAATTTAATTAAAAAAAATAAATAGATTAAACACTCTCTTATCTATAAGCATAAAATAATATATTTTTATTTTTTAAAACTAAACATTTATTTTCTTCAAATTTACCACACATTCTATCATCACACAATTTTGAAATAATAATAAATTTCTCCTTAAAACCTTCAATGTATAAAACTTTTCAAATTAAAAAATAATAATAATTCATTCATCATTAAATCCATTTACCTTAAATTTTGAGTTATCATCGAATGTAATAGGTCCACCATAACATTGATTATATAATAAGAACATTGATGGAAAACCATCCATACATGTAGAGAATATTTTGTCCATGTACCATGTATCTTTCACACTTTTACGGAATGTTTCTTGAAAATATTATTTATATATAAATCGATCTTTGTACCCATGCTATATTGGATCCAAATATGTTAGTATAATAATTATATGGTACCCATACCAATTTTTAAAAAAATCATGGGTAATTTAGAAGATAAATTCTTTTAAATAAAAATGAATAGTATAACCAAGATATTGAGGAAACCTTATTGTATACTCATTAATATAATTTACATGCATAAAAAATTTAAACCATGTAACATTTGATGTACTTCTTTGAGAAATTTTAACAAAAAAATGTCTAATATTTCATATTTATTTGTTTATTATGTCCAAATCCACTTTTATCATTATTTTGATTCATTATTGACATCATTTTATCAAAATACTCTTTTCTAAAAACCAAAGTAAATAAGTTTTTTTAAAAATAACAATTTCATTCTTGAAATATTCATTCTTTTTTAATGAAAACTTTAATTCTATGGATTTTTTTTCATTGAAGAAGAATATATTTTTTAAAACACTTAATTTTATTGATTCAATTTTTTATTTTATTTTTATAATATCCTTACATTATCCTTTTAAATTTTTATACAAATCAGCAATGCCTAAAACAACATTTTTCAATTTTTTATTTTTATTATTAAATTGTTCCAAACTAGGTTTCATAGATTCATAATAATAATAAATACAATAAGAATAAATATAAAACTCGTTAATACTTTGATCCATCAAAAAAAATTTCATTTTTAATTTCATTTTCATCACATTAATAGGCTTCTTCCATAAGAATCCATCCAATAGTCCGGGATATTTTCTCATTTATCTTATATTAATTATATTTTTACAAATTATTTGACTTTATACAATTTTTATTTCTGTTTCCATTATTTATACACTCATAACATTTGATTTTGTAACCATCATTATAATTTTATTTAACTCTGTTCATCTAATAACCCTTGTAATTGTCCATATTAAATCCTTTCTTGTATACTCTAGTTTTTTCATAATTTTTTATACATTGTTATTTAAATTTATAATATATTTCTCTCTTTAATATAGTTCAGAACTATAAGAGTTAGTGGAAAGAATTATATTTTATTTAAAGTAACACCTTTCTTCTTTGATGTTTTTTATTTAGTGATGTTCTTTGACTCCAACTCGTATTAAAGTAATGGACTTATGAGTTCATTCAATTTTTACTCCTTAGAGTTTTTTATTTAATTAATTGATACATCCTTCTCATACCACTTATTTTGTACATATATTAGTAATCTTTCAACAAGTACAAGGTTCTCTAACATTTCTTCAAATGAATTTATTCCACTCACGATTGTCATAGATTGGTTGAACATTTGGATGAAATTTTCATCTTTATCCATATTTAAGTCTTGTTAATCATCACAAAAAATTATGAGTTTGGTTGTGATCAACCAATATAATCTAAGGTGAGTAAATTTTAGAATTTTCCACATGTCATGAGCTAAATTACTTGAAAACACATGAATGGAAACACTTTTGTTAATAGAACAATATAAAATATGTATCACTTTTAATTTAAAACATATTTAGAATAATTTCTTCTGGTAAGAGTATTTAGATAAACTTTTTGTAGTTTTTATTGTTTTTTCAAGATTTAATAATGTAATATGATTAAATTCTTGAGGTATTATAATATTCTATATTTCTAGTAACCATAATTATTATCATAAAAGTTTGACAACTTCTGAGGAATCCATTCTTAATTAATGTTCATTCAAACTATCTTATAATGATATTTTTCCTTAGACTGTGAGGTCCAAGATAAACAATTTGTCACAATAAACTGTAAGAAACAAAATATATATATAATAGGAAAATATACTTGAAACAAGGTGCCTGATATTAGGAAAATAAATTTTAATGTTAATTTATCCTTAATAAGGTCTAACCTTTGATACCAGCTGTTAAGTCAGATATTGTGATGACTGATGGTTTAGAGGGGGTGAATAGACTAGATTAAAACTTTTATCAAGTTAAAATAATTATATTTATTAATTATTAAAGTTAATTAGTAAAGTTAATTAGAATAAGAATATAAAAGAATAAACAAAAAGAAATTTTATAGTAGTTTGGTGAAAAGTGAACCTAATCTATTCATACAACTCTAAAAAACATTCAAGGGGATTCATAACCATTAAAACTATTTTAAGAATCTATAACCTAACCTGAATTTTAGAATATGTGAGTCATAACCTGAATAACCTAACTTTAGAATCCATGAGCAAAAACCTGAATAGAGAGATTTATTTTTTGTAGAAAAAGCATAAGTTAAATTTATGGCACAATCTAGAGGATCAAATTAATTAGAACAAAAATAATTTAAGACTCAAATAAATTGGGTAAAGTCTATGAATAAAGTTTATGCACAATAAGATGTTGTTGAGATGTGATTCATATTAACTCTTCAAAGTTGTAGTAGTAAATTAATAATTTTTTGATTTAGTGATCAAAAGTATGCAGTTAATATTTTTGGTTCTAAAAAGTTCTATTTTTTAATAACTAGTGTGATTTCAATGTGTCTTGAAGTATTTAAATAGGATCTATGAAACTCCCAAGTTAATTTCCAATAGGGAAAAATAATTCAATTTTAAATAATATAGAATCACTGAAGAGAGGGGAAATTATTATTCCTCAATAATTGTCATTATTATAATACTAAAGAGTAAGTCTAATATATAATAATTAATCTTTAGAAAAACCAAAATATATCCATAATAATAGGTTTAAGAAATTAAATAAATATTTCATATTTTATTTGGAAAAATTTTACATTTAAATTTTTGAAAAACACTTTCTATATTTATGAAGATACACAGTTATTCAAAAAATAATGACATTGCATTAAATATTATAAAATAAGTCTGAATAAATTTTTTTCCACTATATATTGATTTGGAAATGAATGAAATAAACAAATCAACTCAAAATATAAATATTTAAATACTGAAAAGTATATGTTGTATGTATATGAACAAATATAGAATAAAATAAATTATTATTTTGAACCGACTAATATATTATTAAAACAACAAAAATGGATATTATATCATTATAAAGAATTAATAAAATAAATAAATCATTTAAAACACTTAAAATATGAATGAATTATTTCTAAATTCAAAAAGAATCAAAAAAGTGAGTATGCAGAAAAAATTATAAATTTTTAAAAATAAACAAAGTATTGAACTGACCATGACTATAAAGTGATCATGATGGAAATAACATAAATCTTGTGTTCGAAATATCTATTATATAGGTGTCCATATTTTATCTTATATCAGGGAGTCAGTATACTATTAAACCCACACAATAATGCTACAAACCATATTCATGCGCACATCATATTTAGTGAACAAAAGTCGGTATAAAAGTGTATATATGGAAATGTGGATCATTGAGAGAGGAATTTTTTCCATAAAGGAGGTCATTATGGGTGAAGATTGGTTATGAGGTCATTGATATTATTTTAAGTGTGTACTTCATGAGGTGAGTGTTCTATGTGTTTGATGTGTGGAAAGAACTTTGAACAGCATCACTGGAAACTCACAGAATATTTAAGGTTTTCATTAAAAATTAAGAAAATGGTATCTTCATGTAAGAAGGAAAGGATACTACACAAAATATCAATAATCTAATGCACATAAATATTCATTTTATCATAGATGAATAACACATAAAATTGAAGCTTTAGTTGAGACTACAATATACTTAGGATAACATGTGTTAGAACAAATTGCAGAACTTCAAAAAAATTATTCATAGAAGAAATATGAAGCCACGCAGTAAAAAAGATTAAAATCCATGCTACCATGAATTATTTCTACCTTCCATGAGCATGAACCTTCCAGGAATAGTATACAGTCAATCCATCTTGAAATCACTAATTTCAGACATTTTTTAATGGAACTAAACAACATAATATCTATGTGATGCTAATGAATTATATTTCGAAAATTTCATAATCTTTATAATGATTCAAATAAATCCTCATTTTTACTTATATATATTGATAAATCTATGAAAAATAGTAAAAAATATAAGATTTAAATTATTATTAAGACAAGAATAATTTCAAAACATCAAATATATTTTAAATCTCCAATTTTTATAATCTCAGGGTTTATGTTTCTTTTATATTAAATTTATTAGTTGATGTAAGTTGTTTTATTCTCTATAATAAATTTTATTCACTATTTCCATGCGATATATTTTTCCCATTATATATTTCTATTTCCCTAAAAAAAATGGATCCTAGGTTTTAGTTTCACTTATTATATAGTATCTTGATTCATAAAACTTGGTCATCTAATATCCATTGGCTCTATGAAACTTTTGGTGTATTTTTTGCTGGGTTTATAGGTTATCATGAATCAGACATGATACTTTTATCACCCAAATCACCTATGTTATTCTTTATTGTGTCCCACCCAACTATTCCACCTTCGTTTATTGGAATGGCCCCTCTGAACTAGGTTATCCATGCAGAATTCATCCCACATATGTGGCTATGCCTGATGATACCTTGCATTCCTATTATCATTTCTCAAATTTTTGCATCTCTATTATTTAGATGAGTCCCTTCATTCATCTCTAGTTATTCATGAGAAATTTTAGTGAGATAACATATGGATCATGGGGGGTTTTGAAGAATCAGAGGGGAAATTGAGGTTTTCTGGATGCACTGCTTCCTTTGATCCCCCACATATTCACCTCCGACAACAGATCCTTCATTTTGGTGGATACTTGTAGATATGTCAGGTTATTTGGAGATAGATTATGACACAACACATCAAAGGTTCTAAAGTTGGCTCCATTAATTGTAACAAAGTTTCAGTCAAGAAACCTGGACATATAAAATAATATGTTTCATTTTCAGGCCTAGTTTTTTGTTATATCCTTGATTTGTGTGTGTGTGTGTGTGTGTGAGTTCATCTAGGAGTGGGTAAGATTGATTTCTCAAGATGGGTTTCATCATCACCGCATGATTCAGAAAGGTCAACCTCATTGAATTATTTTTCTAGTACATCTTCTTTCTATATTTGAGTATATATTTATTTCCTTCATTCCGTAGTAACAAAACATTTTTTGGGGTGGTGTTCTTATTGTGTGTATAGGATCAACACGATAAAGAGCACAATATATCTTGGTTTCCTTTAATTATTTTATGCATTCTATTTTCAAAATCCAATATAATTTTTATCTATTTTAGAAACTAATTCACTCTTTTCATAAAAAAACAAGTTATCCATTCACCTCATAACAATCGCATTTGAATCAATGGTTCCTATCTATTTTTGGGAAAATTTTTGAAAAAATTTCTCCTAAAAATTGTTATTGGAGCCACCTAAATAATAAATTATGGGATCTATGAAGTTGTATATAGAAAATTTCAATGATGAAAATTATTTCAACTTGTGACAAATAAATAATAGTTCTCTTATGGAACATAATGAATTGATTGATGCTCTCGATGGCTCAAAAAATAAAATCACATCCCAATACCCTGATAGAAAAAATAGTATTAAATGTAATGATGTTTCAAAATATATCCTTAGTGTTAACCTAGACCATCACAACCATATTTAATTGATACCAAATCGTGTTTATAATTTTATTAATGAAATTTTTAATTTATTTTATTCTATAGTTTTTCTGTCCAAATATGAAAAATGGATATGTATGGAGCATACTATGAGTACCTACCACATGAAAAAATTCCACTAATCATGAAGGTCAACTGAATATGTAGTTATAACAATAATGAAAAACTACTTACCATGTGCCATCTTTGTTCAAGTGAACGCATGAATAACTGAACCTACCACATGAAGAAAAGAAGCTAGTGTGAAAACTAGTAATGTGACTTCATGAATATAGCTATCTACTATATGAATAAATCAATTTATTATGTGATATTAAAAAAATTCTAATTAATTTAATGAATGCATTTGATATTGTACTTACTACATTAGGAAGAGTCCCAACCACCTGATGGAATGAACCAAGCATCCCTAGTTTTCATTTTAATTGACCATGCCTAGAAAACATGAAACAAGGTGATCATTCCAAAGTAAAGATTACATATTGTGTCTAATTTATGTAGTGGATCAATTTTTTAAAATATATAATGGATAGTTTTTGGATCATTAATTCAATCATTAGTGAATTTAAGGTTTTAATGAATATTCTCCAATGGATACTTTGAGATGGAGTTTTCTTTTAATAAGAAGAACCAATCATAGAAAATCAAGATCTAATATATGGTGATATACGTAGAAAACATAAGAATATGCATGTTCTTATAACACATGGTGGGATCGTTCATGACATCTTATGATACACTATATTCCTAACCCTTTTGAGAAAACATGGTTGATACCTTTTAAATAAAAATTCAAGGACTCCAGAACAAACCAAAAATCATCAGAATGAGATGCATAAAATCTCCACACTCTTTATTCCATGATATTTCTATTTTACCTCAAAAATTTTGTTGTGTTTTATTTTATTATATTTATATTTAAACAAAGACTCTGGAACTGTATTAAAGTATGCTAGACAATCTATTATATTCTTTTAAATCTATATTCCAATGTATAACTGTGGAAGAGGTTTTGTGTGCTGTGGACTCCCTTTATCTCATGTTTAACTCTAGAAGAACCTTTTTAATATCATGTACTATCTATGTTTTTTTTTGTAAAACCTGATCTAGACTACGGATAAGTTTATTTTATAATAAAATTATTAGAATTGGTTCACTGTGAATTATAGGGGATTAGCTCTATGACTGATAATGAACCTCTTATTTATTTCTACTATGTTTTTATCTGTTTTTTTATTTGTTTTTCAGAACTTATTTGTTTTAGTTTTCCATCTAATAAAAAACACATACTCTATTTTTTAACTTTAATTTTGGGTTTATATAATTTTTTTGATTAGGTGAATCAGTTTCAAAATATAAAGTATATTTAAAACTATTTTAACTGATCTGTGATCGATATTTGAGATTATTTTTTAAAGATAAAATTGTATAACTCTGATATTTTAGTAAACTTGGTTTAATATATAAATTACGTAATTAAAGCTTTAATTGGTTTCTAATATAAATGTTTATTAGAATCTAAATTCACCTCCTCTTGAGTTGTCTATTGGGACTAACATTTTGTATCATAGCACTTTAAAAATAATTTTTATTATAATAAATGTTTACCAAAAGATCTTAAAATTTATATTAATACTAAATTTCTTTATTTATGGATATTAATATATAAGAAGGAACTGCTATTAATTTCTCCTTATTTTAATAGAACTATCTATTCTCAATGGAATATTAAAATGAAAATCCATATTGAGAGAATGGCCATTAATATTTGGATTTTTATCATATAAAAATAATAAAAACCCATAGATTTTAGAGTTGAATGGATTGAATCCACTATGGCTATTTATGATTGTAATAGTAAAGTAATGAATGAATTGTATTGTGGGTTAATATAAGAAAAATTTCATAGAATATATTCTTTTTCTACTGATTTTAATATTTGAGATACTCTTGCTATATTTCATGAGGGGACCGCAAATTTTAAATCAGTGAATTTAAATACTTACAAAATTAAACATGATACTTTCCAAATGAATCCTGATGATTCCATTTTTGATAGTAATCTCAAGTTTAATGAAATTTTGAACATAATGTATGATTGTGGGAAAACAATTGTAGACAAATTTCAATTGATTTGAATTATGAGATATCTATCAAATAGGTGGAGAGGATCCTATGTTTCCCTTAGAGAATGATGAGATATAAATAATTTACTATCAAATGAACTTATTGGAAAGATTATGATGTATGTAGAGGAATTAAAAGTAAACAATAAGGAAGGGGGTGAACTAAATTGAAAGTTAGTAACCTTCAAGTCTTCTAAGTTATAAAAAATTAACTGTCAAAAATGAAAGTTTCAGTGATGATGGTTCACCCTCAGGCAGTGATAAAGAAATGAATCATTTATCTAGAAAATTTAAGAAATTATACATGAAGAATAAATTATTCAAAAAGAATAACAATGGGGGAATTCATATTGAAATGGAAATTGGAAAAAATGGTCGTCAATTTTATGAAGGGTCCTACAATGATTACAAAAGTAAAGTACACATCAAGGCTGAATGTACACGATTAAAATATAAGAAAAAGTATGAAGACAAAGGTAAAAGGTATAAAAATTAGATGGAATCCACATGGATTTCCTATAAATATATTTTAAGTGATTTAAAATTGAGCAAATAAGATATAAATGATATAGATAACATGTGATTTACGATAAACACATTTGAGGTATTAAATATTTTTCATGCATCACCTTTTCATATTTCAAATATTTATGAGACTAAAATTAATGAATAAAATATTTTCAGTGATAATTTATTTTAATTATTTAATATACTAGAAGAGACCTTAAATGAACCTAAATATAAATATACAATTATAAATAAGCATCATACTCCTTCCTCTAACATCAAATCTGATTTAGCTGTAAAAAATACAAGAATTATCCATTATTAAATGAAAAAACAATCTCAAAATGTCAAATGAATAGCTAATGAATGATCTAGAAATATTTTTAAATTGTATGAAAACTCTGACATAGATTCTTTGTAAATAAACTACTCTTAAATCTACTACTGGAATTTTCTACCAACCTGGATAGAAAATGATTTATAAAAAATACTTATTTTAGTGATTCTAATTATATAAAGAGTTGTTATTATTATTAACCTCACTATGTTTTAATTTCTAAAATATTAATTATTTATATTTAAAGATAATTAAAAAAATTGATTATAAAGGCTCCAATTAATTGCATTTTAGGACCCAAGAATATATGGGTACCAAAATAATTTCTTGTTTGAAATTTAATGTATGAATGCTTCTTGAAGATTAATAGTAACAACATATGGTATCTAGATAATGGATTTTATAGAAACATTATTGAAAACTACTTAAGGTTCAAAACCTTGTCAATTTATAGGGGGGACAAGTCACTTTTGGTGAAAATACAAAAGGAAAAATATTAGGGATCAATTAAATGAGTAACTCTACTAATATTTATATTTCTAAAGTTTTATTTATTGGATGGATTAAAATATAATCCTTTTATAATCTAACATTAATTTGATCATGGATACCATGTTAAATTTGAAAATAATTCTTGTAATTTTTTTATTCAAATATTGTTTTATTTTTTACTTCCTTTACTAATGATAATGTTTATGTTATTGATTTAAATTTATCATTTTCTTAAAACAAATCTTGTTTAAGTGAATTTTATAAAGAGTTTGGGATTTAGAATAGAATACTAGGATATTTTAACTTTCACTAACTTAAAAACATAACTAGGAAATTATTAGTAAAGGATATCTCTAAACAAGAAATCCTAAATGAAAATTTTTAGAAACCACGTCAAAAAGGAAAAGAAATATAAAATATATTTCAAACCAAATAAAAAAGTTTCAACTTCTCAGACCATAGAGATGGTTTACATTGATTTGTTTAGATCATCTATAGTCCCAATATTAAATGGTAAGAGATATGTTTATGTTATAATAAATAAATTTTCTAGATACATATGGGTATTGTTTTTATCTCACAAAAGTGAATATTTTTTTTAACTTTCTAATTATGATAGTGTTGCTCATGTGTTGATTAAAAATTTATATTAATTTATTTTTGGTTTTGATAATAAAAAATTCCCATATTTATGTTACTATTGAATTTGATTTTAAGTATATTTAAAGAAGATAATATTCATTAGAATAATTATTCTAAAAATATATTCAATTCATTGATTCGCTAGAAATATTTGTTGCTTTATTCTGGATGCTTTATTCTGGAAACACTATTCATACCCTACATTTGTAAGCATAGCATTTTGTTTTGAAATCATATATTTGAGATAACATCTTTGGATCATGTACCTAACATTGTTAGAAAATTATGGATCAAAAATCATACATTTAGAAGAAACCCAACATTTGAGGAATACAAAGTATTGTTTGTCGACCCTATGTTTGTGAACAACCATACGTTTTCCACCCTACATTTGGATTTTGTCAATACATGAAGGAACCATAGGTTTGACTATTCAAAAATGGAGATTTAATTTACAGATATTATCTGTGATTTTTGTAATGGTTCTTCAGAAGTAAATACATATTCAAATATGTTTTACAATCAATTAAAAGGCTATATTTCAATGAAATAAATCATCTCTATTATTATAGGAAGTTACAATTCTATGAAATGATTTTGAATTATATTATTCACATTTTATAATGGGATATTTCTGGAGCCAGTTTGACCTGGAGCTGTTTGGACAACAATATAAATATTTATACAATCATTATCGGACAAGAGAATAGATATACAATAGAAATATACATAAGGAAAACTAGTTATTGTCATTCTTTATGCATATTTGTGTTACATATTCTTCTCAAAAGATAAAAGAAATCATTATTCAAATATACACATTGGATACATGCATGTTTTCACATCTATTTGGTGTATTTTGTATCATTTTTTGAATAAATCATGAGAAACATTAAAGACTTATTTTTTTTTCATTAATTAAGAGAAAATTACATCTATCAGTTGCTACTGTAACTATATAGTATAACTTTTTTTCTCAAAAAAATCAATCTCTGTTGATTTATTGGTGTTTCGGCTGCTCGAATCCAGTCGTAGTGGAGTGTCATCTTTTTCTACTAAGAATTGTATTTATAGTTCCTTGAAAAAGAAACACAAGGCCCTATAAAATCCTTGTAAGTTTTCAAATTCCTACACTCAGTTGTTTTTTATTTAGAGTTATCTTGATAAGAGGTCCTACTAGTGAAAATCACTAAGATCGTGGAGTTGAGTGTTGGTGGAGTATACTAAGGTATCTTTGTTCCTTGAACCACTATACATCATTATTTTATTCCCCTTATTTATTTTCACATCTCACTCATATTAAAAGAGAGAGAAAAACATTCACTTCATAATAAGAGAGGTGATTTAATTCTATAAAAAATTGAAAAATGCATTTCACCCCTCTTGTGTCTTTGCCTTCTTCATAGTCATTCTGACCTAACAAGTTGTATCAATGGAAGGCATCTACTAGTGTATTTTATTATTGTAAATTAATTTTATTTTATGTAGTATAACCAAGTATTTTTTAACAATCCGATGATTATTATATTTTATTCTGACCAAGTGCTTCAAAATTTTTTACTTTTGTGAAAAATCAAGAATTTTTATTGGATTTAATAGGCCTAAGATATAGATTCAGACAAATATATCTTGAAATGAATGATTCTAGGAAAGTTATGTCGATGATTCATGCTCTGTAATTTAATTGTAATAGTTCTGGAATCTGGAATGACAATATGATTATTTATTTGAAAAATATTTGAATAAGGGAATATTTAAAATTTGTTAAGTCTTATGATATACCTAAAGAAAATTTGGAATATTGGGATGATGATAAAAATAATAATATGATCTAAATTCCAAAGTAATTAATGATATAGTCTGTGGTTTAGTAACTGATGATTTTAATCGAGTTTCTCAATGTTATACTACATATGATATGTGCCAGATGATTCCATATGCATATAAAGGACCTAAAAATATCAGAAAATTAAGGTACACTATTATAAAGATATATATTTATATATTTATATTACATAAGTATGAAACTATCACAAAAATGAATGGGGGTTGAAATAAATTTTTTATAATGTTCCTTATTTGGGAGATCAAATTTCACAATCAGATCCAGCATTAAAATTACTTAGAGTACTTCCTTCTAATTGGAATGGAATATCAATGGTTATACGTCAATATACACTAGTAAAAAATTATCTATGAATGAATTGATTATGAATTTAATTATTTATGAAGCTGATATATAGTATAAAGCTTAAAATAATATCAAACATGAATAATATTCTCTTATAACTACTTTACATGACTCATTTGATTCAATTCATCCAGATTTAGATAATTATTTATCATATCTTGTGAAAATATTTGAAAAAATGTGTCAAATAAAAGGGAAGGGATTGAAGAATATAGTTGATGAGAATACAAGGAAATAGTTCATACAAAAGATAATTTTCCTATAAACAAAGCTCGAAGGAAATTCAATTATAAGAGAAAGTAGAAGAAAATTATAAATGCTACTTGGAGTGACTCTTTTGGAACTTATGAGACTGCACATAATAAGAAAATGGTATGTCTTATAGTTTATAATAATGACATAAAATATTCTTACTATCAAAGATATAATTATGAAAAACCCTATTATAATAAATTAAATAGCTATTTATTTATTCTAAAAGATAAATAATAATAATTAAAGAAATATGATAGAAAAATTATAAAATCATTTGATATTGCTCTATTAGATAAAGAAAATTTTCTAAAATAGATTACAGATTTAAAAAATAAATCATCTAAAATATATTATGATCTACATGAAACTAAAATTTAAGATTTATTGGTTGAAGTTTATACTTTAAAACAAACTTCTAGTATGCTGATAAAAGGAGAAAATAATTTAAAACAAATTCTTGGTAAAATTAAAATCCAAAAAAGAAAAAATATAATAGGAAGTAATGGTGAAAGTCAAATATATATATATATATATATAATTTTTTCATGGTTTAAATAGAAATATAATTTTAACCGTTAAGTGTTTTAATTGTGGTATTAATGGATGTTATATGAATGAATGCTTTTTTAGAAATTCTAAAATTTATAGTTTTAAAAAATTTATTATTCAAAAGAATTGTTTAACTTGAATAATATAATCTCTACTTAGAATATACAAGGTTGGTTACTTAAATATTTAGTTTCTAATACTGATGGACCCAAAATCATTTGGATACCAAAAGGAACATTTTTTTGATGTTTTTAGGAATACACCACTGAGATGCATCGTTAAAACTTGAAGTTATTATCAATTTAGTATATGGAAATATTGATCTTAAAGGAGTTATCAAATATAAAGTATTTATTTATCAAAATAAATATCATTAGAATTGGAATATATAGTCTAATAAGTATTTCATTACTATTTTTTATATATGTTTTTATTATATTATCTTCTTTATATATTGAAAGTATTTATTCTTACTCATTGAAATAGGTTGTTAAAATATTAAAATGATTTCATTTGTTGATTAAAGTTTTCATCATTTATTTATGTAGTGTTCTTGAGAAAATATTTCTTTTTTAATAATGTCTTTTCAAAAATTAAAATCTATAATGATTATTCTAAATTTTTCAAATCAAGAATTTTTAGCGTCATATGTAATGTGTCAGAGAAAAATGTATCATTTTCTTGACCATAATGGATGGGACCTTGGATGTTTCTTTGATAATTGTGGTATTTCCTCATCACTAGAGGCTGAAATGATCAATGTTATATACCGAGGTCACTTTGCAAGACATAATGGATGCGACAACCCTTGGCTTAAAAGTGACTCCACCACTATTGTCCAAACTATGCGGAATGGTGATATTCACCTATTATGGAAACTCATAGCAAGATGGTTGGAATGTATCTCATTACTCTTGGAATATAACATTATCATCATCCATGCTTATTGGGAAGTTAACATGGTGGAAGATAGGATTTCCATCAAATGAATCAAAAATGAGCACACTTGGTTAGATGAATTTCCATCATATTTGTGTTTCCTTTTTGATAAACATTATAATAAAATAACCTCTTTTATAATCATGTAACCACTTTTATTTTCAATAAATTAGTCTTGGAATACATGGCCAAATCATTCACCCTTAAAAAATATATTTGTCTTCATTGAAGTATCTTATTTGATGTATTCTGAAAACTAGTCACAACAAGATGAAGCCATTTAGTAATTCATGTTCAAAATAAATCCATTCTCGCAAAATAACAAAAGGTAATCCTTCTGATTTATAGAAATCAGTTTTGTATGTTAAATATTCGATTGTAAAGTCTTATAAAAGAAATATGAATGCTCATGGTTTTGAATAATTGTAAGTCTCTTCTTCCCAAATATCTAATGAAAAGACTTTGTTCAAATTCCTTACATTAAATGAAGAAAAAATGAAGTTACAAGTTGATATGAATACATCTATAAATTTGTATGAATGAATACAAACGGAATATCAGTATGTGAAGGAACATTTATTTTCAATGAAATACTTTTATCTTTTTAAGGTAGAAATGATAAATTATATGGAGTTTCTCATAATAGAAGTTATTACTAAGTCAAATATTGATAATGTGAAAGTGTTATTGGCTGAAGAATGTTTTTCTTCCTCATTATATCAAATAACAACTAATTTTCAAAACATAATAGAATAACAACCAAGAATTTTAACTGTTTTAAGAGAACAAGTTTGAATCTTGGATAGTTTATATGAACTCTCTAATCCTTCCTAACAAACTTTTTTTATTTTATTGATATTATTTAAAATAAATGTAATATATAACTTGTGTATAATATATTTTTTAGGAAGAATATTTTATATAAGTTATTTAATAATTGTTTTTAAGTTTTATACTTTTATTAGTTATTAATCATAAGCATGTAAATATTTTTTGTCAAATAAGACATATGAAAAAAACTAATTCCTTGAGTATTTTATATTATATGCCTTAGGAGGAGTTATTATCTTGATTTTCAAATTTCTCTTAATATCTAAGAAATATCTTAGTTATTTAAAATGTTATTTTCAAATACATTTTATTCATTAAAAATAATAGTTTATATACTCCTTGATTACATATTTATATCTTATTAAATCATGAATTTAGTGGGAGTTTATTTTTCTACTTTTTATTCTTTAATTTTTTATGTTAAAAAAATTGAGGTAAGTTTATATTTTTAGTTTACCTTTTTATCATCATGGAGAAGAAGATATATAAGTTTACATATAGAGAAATTTATATTCTATAAAGGGGGTAAATGGGGGAATTTAAATTTATATGAATTTGTGAAATATTTATAGAATATATTGTGTTTATTTATAGTTATTGGTTATGTAAATCTCATCTTCTAACAATTGTGTTTAAAATTTTACGAATTATGTTATAGTTTTTCTGATCATTAAAAAGAGGGAAATTTTCTAGACTGGGATAATTCAAAAAAAAATAAAAAAAAATTGTTTTTATGCTCACAAATTCCCATGTTTATGTTACTAATAATGTTTATTTTTAGTAAATTTTAAGAAGATAATATTTATGAGAATATTTATTTTAGAAATATATTCAATTCATTAGTCCATGGGAAATATTTTTTAAAGTATTTTGGATGTGTTATTCTAGAAATATTTTTCATACCGTATATTTGTAAGTGTAGCATATGTTTCAACAGCCCTATGTTTGAGATAACACGCATGGATCATATACCCTTCATTGTTAGAAAAGTATAGATCAAAAAATCTAGTTTGGAAGAAACCCTATGTTTGGTAAAAGGAAAGAATAGTTCATCAACCCTACATTTGTGAATAGTCATATGTTTTCAACCATACATTTTAATTTTGTTGATACATAAAGGAACCCCACATTTTACTATTCACCATTGAAGGTTTAATTTCAATATATTCTCTATGATTTCTTCAATAGTTTTTTCATAAGTAAATATCTATTCAAATCTATTTTATGAACTATTCAAAGGCTTTCATTCAATGGAATAAATAATATATATTCTTATGTGAATTTATAATTCTCTTGAATGATTTTGAATTTGAATATTCATGACTCATTATGTGATATTTCTGGAGCTAGTTTGACCTGGAGTGGTTCGACCTACAGTGTAAATATCAAGAAAATATTCATCTAAAAAGAGATGAGATATAAAACATTAATATAGAAAAGTAAAAATCATTTTTTTCATTAATGGTGCATTTTTCTGAATCTTCTTCTGAAAATTTCAGTGAAGCATTTTTCAAAGATACAAATTGGAGACATAAACGTTTTCACATCTCTCTGGTGTTTTCTCTATCATTTTTGAAGAAATCCTATGAAATGATGAATAATTTTTGTGCATTATTAATGATATGAACACATTTATTAGTTTCTGCTATAATTGTGAAGATAAATATTCTTTCTCTGAAAAAATCTATCTCTATTGATTTATAATAGTTCTGGTTGCTTAGACACATTCGTGGTGGAGTGTTAGCTTCTTGTACATATATATGGATGTACAGTTCTTTGAAAAAAAAACCATCAATCCCTATAAAATCCTACTGAAAAAAATCACACAGTTATAAGGATCTATTTGAACCAGAACCTATTAATTAAAATTAAGTATTAGTACTTCTATCCCAATAACTGTTATGGATCATAGAGATTATTCCTTGGATTCCATAGTTGGAGATCTAGATAGAGGAACAAATACTAAGTATTCCCTTACAAATCATGTTGAACATCAAGATTTATTTTCACATACGAAACCTAATCACATTAAAAAAGTAATAGATGGTGAATTCTAGGTAAAATAAATGAAAAAATATTTAATCTAGTTTGAGAGATAAAAAATTATAGGAAATAGATGAAATAGCTAAGGAAATCCTAACCATTTACACTAAGTGGGTGTTTAGAAATAAAGTAGATGATTTGGGAAATATTATTATATATAAATAAATAACAATTGAATAAGGATATAATCAAGAGGATTGTATTGACTATGAGAAAATCACCAGTATCTTGACCTGATGCTATCATAATGATTCTTTCTAATGAATCACATTTGGATTTAGAATTATTTCAAATGGATGTAAAGGGTCAATTCTTAAATTTCTATACCATTTATGACGTTTTTAAAGAGAAACATCCTATATTTGAAAACCCACATTTTCCAAATCATATATTTAAATTAATAAAAAACTACATATGGTTTAAAATATAATTATAGATCTTGGTATGATAGTATCAACTCATTTATGATTTATAATGTTTTTATTAAAGGAGTAGGTGCCCCTGTTTATTTATTAAAAGAATTTGAAAAGTTATTTATGTAGTAAAAACGATTTTGATGATATTATCTTTGGATCTTCAAAAACTTATTCTTGTATTTAATTTTCAAAAATGAGTTTGATGGGTGAGTTAAAATTATTTCTTATCTTTCATATTTTCCAAAAAATGAAGGAATTATTTTAAATCCAAGAGAGTACACTATGGATCTTTTAAAATGTTTTGGTATGGATGGTACATAAGGTTGTGATACTACCATGAGTATAAGATGTAAATTATAACATGATGAAATAGGTAAACTAGTTGATCAAACCACTTATAAAGGTATGATTGTAATTTTATTATACCTAACTTCTAGCCAACTTGATATTATATTTACTGTGTTCATGTGTCTATGTTTTCAATAAAACCCAAAATAACATCATTTTCTTAATGGGAAAACATTTTTTAAATACCAAAAAAATAAAACCAAATTTAGACTATTTTTTCTTGGGGATTGGAATCTAATTTAAATAGTTATTTAAATATATATTTTTGGTTTTTGTGAGTTATATTAATAAATTTATTCTACAAAATGTTACTTTTTGGGAATTTTTTTAGTTTCATTGTATAGTAAAAATAAAAAATAAGTTCTATTATCCACTATTGAAGCTGAGTACATGGAATCATGAAGTTTTTGTATACAGATTATATGGATGAAACACACATCACTATACTATGGATGTCAATTTTTACATTTACCTATAAATTGTGATGATACAAGTGAAACAAATATCTCTAATAATCTTATATCACAATAAAGGACAAAAAAATTGATATAAGACATCACTTTTTGAGAGACAACCTTCAAAAAGGGTGATATAACTATTGAATTCATTGGTACTAGACATCATCTTATTGATATATTTATAAAACCATTGAATATTGAGGTAATAAACTATATCATAAATGAATTAGGTATGATAAACTACTTCAAGTTCTTTCAATTCATTTTTACCTTTCTTATTTATTTATATTCTAGTTAAAAATTGTTAAGTTTTGTTTATTGATTTTTTTGATGTTATTGTGAAGATTAATAAACATGGTTTGTTAGGTAACTATAATTTCTTGTTCACACAATCAATATACCTACTATAAAAAAATATCTATGTGGTTGGCATACCGACCATGCAACTCAACTCATACATCCACTATACCTGTTGTGGATTATCAATCACACATATAATATAGTTACCATGAAATGCTACTTGTAGAGTTAGTATACATGTTGTTCCACCTATACTACCATTATCACATGGTTATTATAATTATCATTCCTATTTTATACTTAAAAGTTTTAGTAAATTCATTTTTATGATTTTATTAAAAATTTATTATTATTTTCTCCCCAAATGGTAGGTTTTTTAATTAAAATAATATTTTTAATTGGCACAAATCTTTATCCTAAAAACCCTTTATTACTTTCAACACATCACCTTTAATACAATCCCTATTTCATGATATCTTTACCTATAACCCGATCCTTCCTATATCAAATCTCTCATGTGAATTTTAACCTTTTGAATTCAAATCAAAATGAAAAAATCTTGACATCTTTTAATGGACTTTTCTTATCTCAAATACGTTTTTGGAACATGAGAGTCAATTGGAACCCCTAAAAGATAAAATGGGTAGATTATCCAGATAACTTTTATGCAAAATTTGACCATGTGAAATATACTATTAGACCTAGGGATATGGTAGATCGTGGTCTTGAACCAGATGAAATTGTTAATATTCTGATGATGAAAAAGGAAATGATGAGATTATTAATCATGAGGAGGAAGCTTGGGATTCCATTAAGGATGATAGGGGACCCTCTCCTATTATGTATTTTGAACCACCTGAATCACCTCTATCATTACCATCTCATGAAGAAGAGATAAATTCTAAGGATCTTATTAATACTAATGTATCTATCAGTGTTTATAAGACTTAGTGGGATGAGTCTAATGAATCCTGAGAAAATAAAATCAACTCAGATGGATCTTCTATGATAGGAAGTAGTCTTAGGTAGTATATAAAAATGAATCTACTAATGGGGAGAAGTCAATGGGATCTTCTATATTGGGCCAAGACTATTCATAATAAAATAAGGATGAGGATAATGAGGTATGACCACTGGGGAATAGTGGACTTCCATCCCTTCTACACATAGGGTGACGGAGGGATCTCTAATAACTGATATTGATTGTTCAAATAGACTTTAGATATCTCATTTGAGACCCTAATTTGACTAAACATTGGATAAAAATTTTGGTAATACTCCCACTAAGGATAGTGACAAAGTATATCAAGGTGCTTCTCTTCCTAAGGATGTTGAAGATACGTAGCTTTATGTTTATGAATAAGAAGTTGATGGATGTTCTTAAGATCGATCTCAAAGGGATAGATATGTGGAGTATATAGCTGAGTTAGATGGTAAGAATCAGGATTATGATCTATCTACATCTATTCATTCTACATATTATATCGCAAAGGATGATTTGGGTAAAATCAAATCTGATATTATGGGTGTATTCAAAGAATTATTTCTAATTTTTTAAAGATATATGGAACCAATCCTGGAATCATATATCTCTCATAATATATTTATGATTATTGATCATAATTATCCCACTTTTTATCTCAAGATGGAACTAATGAGGAATAAAATTGAGGATTTGATATCACATATAAGTTCTTTATAAGAATATTTATCTAATATGATATTGAAGTTAGACAAGAGGTATATAAATTCAATATTTCAAGCTTCTATATCAACCCCTCTAACTATTTCTCCTCCAACCCAAAAATCCATTAAAAAGGGAATAGAGTTTATCATAAAATATTTAAAGTTTTTGTTTTTTGAGTTTATGTTGAATAGTGAAGTGTATTTTGGTAGTTTTCAAACTCATGTTGCTAAAACATTCGAATTTTTTATCAAAGATGTCAAATAGGCTGGGAAAGATAGATAATCAATCAAGAATTCCAATGATTTCTACCTAGGTTGGATATTCACCAAATCATATTATAGGGGGATGTTCAAAACTCTTTCCTTGTATATTAATATTCCATATTTGGCCCACAATTTTAAGTCTCATATTGAGAATATCAAGGTGTTATCCTCATTATTGGAGGCCTTTGTAGAAAACAAATAGGACATTCGTCGAGCTCTAGAGTATGGATCGTGATCAAAGAGAGATTTTACCAGGATGATGTAAGCCTATATTTACACTATTCACATAGTTGTTCTAGCTCTTCTATATATTTATATGTTATTAACTCCTTCCACTACCACCAATACTCTCAATTCATTTGGCATGTCTCTGAGACAACCACTTGAGAATCTGATACATGTTTCCAAATTTATAGTCATTTTCAATCATGCTTCCACCTATGCTCAATGAATTATATCTTCTGTCTATAACTTTACTTCCAAACGATTAGATCCTATCCTTACTTTCGATATTCGAGATGTTCTAAATTTAAATTCTGATTAGAACTCCCGATAAAGATAATTTCTTACTCTTTTTTTAATAACTTTTAAAATGATAAACAGATTCTTTTATTTATTCTCATTTTTCATTATCTTATGCTTGTTATCTATTTATTTTACCTCTTCTATGATTTTCAATCATCCCAAAAGGGGAGTAAATATGATATTTAGATATTTACATTTATTTATTTCTAATTATTTATAATAAATTTCTGATGTTTTCAATTCATTTCATTTTAAATGCAATAATGTTTTATCACCAAAAAGGGATATATTATTGGAATATACCAAAAAATACTTATTTTAATTATCCCAAATCATGTTTTTAATGTTTTTAATGAATTTCATGCTCTACGTTATTCAACCAATATTCTAACCAAACTTGGAAAATTGGTTATGTCAAGAACTTACCATACATACCTACCACATGAACGAATTATATTGACACTATGGTTTTGACAACAATAATAAACTACATACCCTATTCTAATCCATTTCAAGTCTTTTATTGGTTGTGCATTGAATTCCATATGACCTCATAAACAACTAAACCTACCACATGAAACAAAATAATCAAGTGTTATAACCAATAAAGTGACTGTATAAAGGAAACTAACTGACACATGAAGAAATATAGTTACCATGTGAAGTTAGTAAAAATTTTCTAAGTAATGTACTAACTTCATGTGTTATTATAGTGACTAAATGAAGAAAATTACTTACTTCATGAAGATATTTATTGATCATGAGTTTTCATGTACCTATTTTGAGAAGAAAATTAATTTATTTATAAATAAGATTTTCTATTATATGAAGGAATTAACCAATTGAGCATACTTTTCATTCCAAATGATTTTTTCAAGTAACCATGATATAAATTGATCATTCCAAAGTGAAGACTACCTACCTTATCTAACTTAATGAGTGGAGAATTTTTTTCAAATATCCAACAGTTACTTTTTAAAAGAATTAATTAATTAATCATTTAATTTAAGGTTGTAATGAATGTTCACCAATTTCTACATTTGGATGGATTTTTCTTTTAATAATAATAACCAATCATGAGAAAAAAAAGATCTGCTAAAGGGAGATACACATAAAAAAAATAGATCAATACACACGCGCTTGTAATGCATAGAGGACTCGTCTAAAACACCTTATGATACATTGTTTTCAAAAACCTTATGTGCATACTCAGTTAAGACATTTCAAATACAAATTAATGGAGTCCTAAAAAACCCAAGATAATTAGACTAATATTTATCAAACCTTCACACTCTTTATGTTTTAGTTCAATTTTTTATTTACGTTTTATTTTATACTACTTATCTATAAACAAATAATATTTCTTTTAATGGACAGTGGGAGACACTCTATTTTATTCTTTTACATCTACATTTCCATGTATAACTATTCAAGAAGATAAGTGTGACCTATAATACTTTAATCCCATGTAGAACTATGGAATAATATTTTGTATAGATTTGAATGTATGGGTATAGTTTTTTTTAAAAGTTGATACTGGTTTTAGATATGTTTATTTTATAATAAAATTCTTGGAAGGGGTGATTTCAAAGTGTAAGGGATTAGGTCTAGGCTTCAAACTAAACTCTTGGTTTATTTCCAGTGTTCTTTTATCTATTTTGTTTTAATACATTTTTAGAACTTTTTTTTATCTATTTTCAAACTAATAACAAAAACATTACTCAATTAATTAACATTAATTTTTATTTTATAGAAGTGGTTTGGTTAACTAGATTTGTTTCAAAAGTTAGTATTTTCAAGACTATTATTTTGATATGTGATTAATCTTTGATAATATTTTGTAATGATCTAATTATATAACTCTACTATTTTAGTTAACTAGGTGTACTTTATAAATTGGTGGATTTATTTTTTAAATATTTTTAATGGAATGTTTTATTAAATACTCAATTAAACCAATATTGAGATTTCCACTAGGAATAACACTTAGGAATTCAAATATCTTAAAAAATTATATAGGTGAAAATTTTCTTAGAGAGGTTTCATATGAATATTATATTTTTGGTATTTGGTTCAAATTAGAAGCCATATATATGAATAAATATCTTGTTGGTATATTGTAAAAGAATATGATATTGTATACTTTCAAAAAACAGCATAGAACTTTATTTAGAGTTCACATTAATGAATTTAATAATATATTTTTAGATCATTCCAACATAGATGTAAAATTAGGGGATGAGTACCATGATATAATATTGTTAACATCATTAGATAATTCCTTTAATTCTATTAAATATTTATGATTTTTTAAAAGAAACTCTTACTCTCAATGAGGATTAATCTACTTTATTATCCAATGATATTCATAAGAAGGATAGCGTTAAATTAGAGGATAAGGGTCTGAATGATGGGGGTAGATGATTCCATGTGTAGAATAATGGAGAGAACTAAATCTAGATAATATAGGTCTAAATTTTTGAATATCATAAAATGTATTCAATATATGAATCATGGAAATAAAGAAAGGAATTTTCCTACAAAATAAATGACTATAATTACTATAGTAATGACCATTCTTTGAAAGTTTAACAAAACTTGTACACTGTTTATTTGTTCAATTTCTATGACCATTCCATCTCTAAGGATGAGATCCTAGATTCTGAGTACTCCTTTCACATGTTCCCTATGAGAGATTACATCATTGAGTTGAGGTAGGTTGAGTTTCATTTTATATTTTTAGGAAATAATATATGTTTTGTATTATAAAAATAAATTCTATTTCATTATAAATTCAAGATGATGATTTAAAAATTATTGATGCGGTTATATGGGTACCTTATATGAAAATAGTCCTCATTTCAATAGGATTCTTAGATTAGAGAGGAAATACATTCCATTCAAACAATGGTTGTGAAGGAAGTTTACACATAACCCTTACTACCATGAATGAAAAACTCCCAAATGGCCAATATATGTTATATGGTTAAACACACATGAAAAAATTGAAATCCTCTAGTATTTTGGATTTAGATAAGACCACCCTTTGGTATAAGTATAAGGCCCCTGCCTTAAACCTTACTTAATCTTGAGTTATTACAAGATTACACATTGAGGATCTTTTCGGGTTTAGAGTTTTAGAGAATTAGATCATAAAACTTGCATTACATTCCACATATAAACAAAGTGGTTACATAAAGATAGTATTCTTCATTCCCATCAATGGAAACACATTTAAAATAAAACATGGATTATTTCTTGACACATCCTTGACTCTATCATCTTATCATGTACCTTTCCCTTGACCTGTGAAAAACATTTCAAAAACTTGGGATGAGCATAAAAACTCAGTATGGGTTATAAAAAAAACATGGAAAGGAAACATGAGTTCATATATACATAAGAATGAAATCATACTTTACCCATAAAACATAGGCACTTTAACATACCTCATAAAAACATGAATAAATCATATAAATCATAATACGTAAAGGTAACTTGAGGCATTCATAACATTCTTACGTAGGGAGTAACCCTCTTGGTTACGTTTGGAATAACCATCACAGTATATTCCCTAAAATCTCTTCGGAGAAACCTTAACGTTTCACTCCTTCGCGTTACCCAATGCATTGGAGAGCTATAACGGGCTCACCCGCCCTTAGTTTATCACGGAACCACCCGTCTTCATAATAATGCCCAAGAACCATAACATAATCATATCACATAAAACATGCATAAAGGAAACATAACATTTCCGCATTTCAATCACGAGATATCAATACAACACATTGATATAATAAAAACATTATGAAAACCATTTTCAATACCAAAGTAAAACATGGTATTTATTTTTCTTTTAAAAAAAAGAAGGTATGGCTTGTAGAGGAAGCCGAAACTCAAATAACGGTTACGACGGCGGAGAAGTCGTTGTCGCCGCATACGTACGACAAAAACATTCCCTTTTGTCGTTTAGTAAACGCTTCGTATAAAAAGATTCCTTTTGAGTAAACGTAAAAGTCAAAGGGGTTTATACACCGTATAAAAGAAAGTTGTGTATAAAATAAAATATGCCTCAATGAAAGGAGATTGAGACGAAGTCCCATACCTCGTATCCGACTTGACCCGACCGTTCTTTAAACTCCTGAATAATAAACTTGAGTTAATCTCTACTTGCTTATGAATCTTTTTCAAGTTCATTATTCCTTTTATACCATGTTATGAACATCATGTAATCATTTAAGTTAATAATGTTCATTTTGTCGGTATTTGGTTCTTAAGTCAAAAATTGACTTCTTATACTTACATGTTGTTAATTTGGTCAAAGGTTCATTATATCCAGAATGGTATTCATTATGTAGATATCATATATGTCATATATATCCAGTACATTCATGCCTTTATAGTATTACATAATCATTTAGAGGTAAGAAATGAAATGCACCGTTCATGGAGACGGTAAGCCGTACGTACGCATGAACGCCACTTCCATTTCTATTTCATATTTCATGGAATGGATTCATAATGGTATAAGAGTATGTTATAACTCCAGTATAATAATATATATAATATCATTAACTTTATCCTTTACACATCCCACATATGGTATTAACGAATCAAATCACTTTTAGGGGGCGGTAGTCCGCACTTCCTAAAATGAAGATATCGTGTTTACCCATAATGGAAACCATAAAGTATGACCAAAATGAAGAAAAACAGAAGCTTAAGGAAAACATATACATAATATATATCATATATAAAAATAGTGACATCATAATGGACACCTTTGAAGGTGTTAAATGAGTATTGAACAATCATCGTTTCGGGAGGCAGAATTTCGCCATCCACGGAAACCGTATGTTCTTTAACCATTTGATGTAGTTGTGTGAGAGTGTAGCTCAAATATATCTTATAACAACATCCTAGTATATTGAAGATACTGGTGTTGTTACAAAAGAAGTAAATAAAAATGAGTTTAGGGGGTCGGAGAAGCAAAATAAAACAAATGAACATGAGAGAATGAATTACCTTAAAAAGTGTAACTTCTTTTGGTTTGAGCCTAAAGGCTTCCTTTGAAAGGATTCTGCCCAAAGGGAATCCTCTAGGATGAGGAGAGGGATGTGGAGAGAGCAAATGGGCAGGGGTTGGCCGAGCCAAAGGCTTGAAGAGTGTGTGAAATGAGGTAGAGGTGGGGGCCTTTTATAAGGGGAGAGGAGGGGCACTTTTGGAAAGTAAAGAAACATTACATTATTTGAAAATGTGTTTCGGTTTTAAAAGGTCCCACATTGATGGAATTCGTGGATAAGGTGATAAGGCATCGAAATCCATTCATCCAATTGGTTTTGGACATGTGTAGTTCATAGATTTTATTTTATCTTTCCATTTTATTTAAATCGTCAAATAATGATGTCATCGCTGCATCATTATTATGTCATAAATAATTAAATTTATTTAATGTCTAAAAATTATAAACAAATTACTATGATGTAGGAAATCTTTTTAGCTTTCCATTGAATATTTATAATCAAAATTCGGACTTGTATAACCCCACTTAAAAATTGTTTTCGCAAAACATATTATGTTTGTGTCATTTTCACTTTAACATTTAATAAAAAGTAATTTATGTTATTTCCCAACAAAAGTGGATACATGGGGTCCCCAAGTTAGGCCATGACTTGTCTTGGTCGGCCATGACACAACCAATGAGGTTGGGACATGTGTCTAGGTCATTTTATATTATTAAAGCATTATTTATACCTTAAACTACACTAATTACCACTAATCGCGATTAAAAACTTAATAAGTTACTATTCACCAAAAAATTATTTTAATCTCATTGAACCACATTTTACTTCTTAATGACAACCATGTATGTCGGATTTTAAAAATTCAATACACATTAGTGGTAAACTTTCATTTAACTGAAAAATCAGTTTGCTTGATTACCACTTAGTGGTTTCACTATTCATCAAAAATTGAAGTTTTTCAGAAAATTACCAAAAATTCACTCTAAGCTATATTTGATATTCCGAATTCAAAAATGAAGTCTATTTTACAAAATTCAAATCATATAAGTCACATTAATTAATTTAATAATTAATTCCCGCTGCCAGAGCAAATAGCGTGTTTTTACAAAACAATAAGTATCGAAAGATTGACACCAGTTTAAGTCTAATTTCAAAGTGAAATTGATTCCAATGACCACCATTGGATAAAATGGTAAAAACATATTCTAATTTTACTTCAAAACCAATTCAAAACATAATATAATCATATAAATAAATTAGATTAAAAAGTAGTTTTGATGTAAAATGCAGTATTTTTCACTATTCCTTTAAAAATGAACATTGTCAGAAAATTACCAAAAATTCACACAAGGTAAATTTTGATGTCCCAATCATAAAGGATAAGTTTATTTTGACAAAAATAGTTTATAAAATTGTCAAAATATAGATTCAAAAATGGTTTTCCATCAAAAGGCACTAAAACAATCTTTTAAGAATATTAGTGTATTCCATGCATAAGATTGTATTTATTTTCATTTTAAGCCTCTAAAACACTATCTTTATCATTAATAGACATAGATAAAAATATCTATTATTCATTACTTACTTGGGATGTTACATCCTTCCCCCCTTTAGAAAATTGCGTCCCCGCAATTTATTTACTTATCAAATAAATTGGGGTACTTATCCCTCATTGCATTTTCGGATTCCCATGTTGCCTCTTCAATCATGTGGTTTTTCCACAAAACCTTTACCTGCTTAATCACCTTATTCCGTAACACTTGCTCCCTGTGGTCAAGAATCTGGACCGGTTGTTCCTCATAAGATAGGTTCTCTTCCAGCTGAACTACCTCTGGACTCAAAACATGAGATGGATCTGGCATATACTTTCTCAACATCGAAACGTGAAAAACATTGTGTACCTGAGATAAACTCGGAGGTAAAGCCACTCGGTATGCAACTGATCCAACTCTCTCTAGAACTTCGTATGGTCCAATGAACCTTGGACTCAACTTTCCTTTCTTACCAAATCTCATCACACTTTTCCAAGGAGAAACCTTGAGAAAAACATGATCACCTACCTCGAAAGATAGATCCTTCCTCCGGTTATCCGCATAACTCTTCTGCCTGCTCTGAGCTGTTCTCATGTGTTTCTGAATCAGCTGAACTTTTTCTGCCATCTCTTCTACCAATTCTGGTCCCATCAACTTTCTTTCACCCACTTCATCCCAGAAAGCTAGAGTTCGACACCGCTTCCCATATAATGCCTGAAATGGTGCCATCTGTATACTGGAATGAAAACTGTTATTATATGAAAACTCAACCAAAGAAAGATGCTGGTCCCAACTCCCCTGATAATCCATAGAACAAGCTCGTAGCATATCCTCCAATGTCTGAATTGTTCGTTCTGACTGCCCATCTGATTGAGGATGAAAAGCTGTACTAAAATTTAATTCAGTACCCAACGACTTCTGAAGGCCTTTCCAAAAGTTAGAGGTAAACCTGGGATCACGATCTGATACAATGGAGAGGGGAACTCCATGTAACCTGACTATCTCTTTAAGATACAAACGGGAAAGTTGATCAAGAGAGAAAGTATCTCGTATAGCAAGGAAATGAGCAGATTTGGTCAAGCGATCAACAATAACCCAGATTGCATTATTACCTCGAGATGTCTTCGGTAATCCAACAACAAAGTCCATGGATATATTCTCCCATTTCCACTCTGGCACTGGTAAAGGCTGAAGCATCCCTTTCGGTAACTGCCGCTCAGCTTTAACCTGCTGACAAGTCAAACACTTCACAGTAAAATCAGCAATATCTCTTTTCATTCCATCCCACCAGTAATACTCCCGCAGATCTCTATACATCTTAGTACTGCCCGGATGAACTGAAAACGGAGAACTATGAGCTTCACATAACAACTCTCTCTTCAACTGTGAATCAGAAGGCACACACAATCTCTTCCCAAATCTCAAAACGCAATCATTATCAATGTTGAATTCAGGCAACTTACCTTTCTGAACCAGCTCTACCCTTTTCTGCAACTCACTGTCTTGCTTCTGTGCTTGCTTGATTCTATCTGATAGAGAAGATCTCACTGATACCTGAAACAAAACAGAAGGACTTCCTGCACCAACAACTTCCATGCCAAAGTTCATCAAATCGTTAACCAAAGGATCACGTTCCAACCGCAACATTGTTAATGAAGCATTACTTTTTCGACTCAAAGCATCAGCCACTTTATTTGCTTTTCCCGGATGGTAATGAATTGTACAATCATAATCCTTGATTAATTCCAGCCATCTCCTCTGTCTCATGTTTAACTCTTTCTGAGTGAATATATACTTTAAACTTTTGTGATCGGTATATATTTCACACTTTACCCCATACAAATGATGCCTCCAAATTTTTAAAGCAAAAACAACAGCAGCTAATTCCAAATCATGTGTAGGGTAATTTACCTCATGAGTTTTCAACTGTCGTGAAGCATAAGCAATTACCTGATCATTCTGCATTAGGACGCAACCAAGTCCTTTCAATGAAGCATCGCTGTATATAACAAAGTCACCATTCCTGGAAGGTAGTGCCAAAACTGGAGCATTCACCAATCTTCTTTTCAATTCCTGAAAACAATCATCACATTCTTTTGTCCAGATAAACTTAACACCCTTCCGAGTTAGCTTATTCATTGGACTAGATAACCGTGAAAAATTTCTAACAAACCTTCGGTAATAGCCCGCCAAACCAAGGAAGCTACGAATCTCGGTTACATTTGTGGGTCTTGGCCATTCTTCCACAACTTTTGTTTTTGCAGGATCAACAGTTATTCCATCTTTAGAAACAATGTGACCAAGGAAAGCAATTTGTTGCAACCAAAACTCACACTTGCTGAATTTCCCATACAATTTCTTTTCTTTTAAGGTTTGCAAGATAACCCTTAAATGTTTTTCATGCTCCTCTTTACTTTTAGAAAACACCAAAATATCATCAATGAAAACAACCACAAACTTATCCAAGAACTCATGGAAAATTCTATTCATTAAGTCCATGAATACAGCAGGTGCATTGGTTAGCCCAAAAGGCATTACTACAAATTCATAATGGCCATATCTCGTACGGAATGCGGTCTTCGGAATATCTGCCTCCTTTACCTTCAGCTGATGGTACCCCGATCTCAAGTCAATCTTTGAAAAAAACTGAGCTCCCTGGAGCTGATCAAACAAATCATCGATATGAGGCAAAGGATATTTGTTCTTAACAGTGATATTATTCAAGGCTCTATAATCAATGCAAAGTCTCATAGAACCATCTTTCTTTTTAACAAATAAAACAGGAGCACCCCATGGTGATGTGCTAGGTCTAATGAAACCTTTCTCTAATAAATCTTGCAATTGCTCCTTCAACTCTAAAAGTTCAATTTGTGCCATTCGATAAGGGGGTTTTGAAATTGGCTTAGCATCAGGAACTAAGTCAACAGTAAACTCAACTTCCCGATCTGGTATTATTCCAGGCAACTCATCAGGAAAAACATCAGGATACTCATTTACCACTGGCACATCATTAATCTGAACAGTTCCTTTATTTTCAACGACGTGTGCAAGGTAACATTCATTTCCATCTTTTACAAGTTTCTCGGCCTCTTCATATGTTATCAAAAGTAATGGTTCATTCTTGTAAACAAACTGAAAGTATTTCTGAAAAGAAACTTCTTTAGCTCTACAGTCAATCTTAGCATGGTAAATAGAGAGCCAATCCATACCCAGGATAACATCAAACTCTACTAGAGGTAGAACAATAAGGTTTGCAAGTAGGTTCTTTCCACAGATAAGGATAGGAAGATTCTTATAAATTCTTTTTGCCTCGACACTTCCCCCAGGTGTTTTTACCAAAAGTTCAGGAGTCATTTCTTGAGATGGTATTCCCATTTTACTAGAAAAGGTCTCAGAGATGAAAGAATGTGTAGACCCCGAATCAAACAACACACTGGCATAGTCTGAAAAAACAAACAAAGTACCTGATACGACTTCATTTGATGGCCCGACATCCGCTGAAGTAGTTGCAAAGGATTTCACCACCCCTTTCTGCTTGTAGTCTAACTGCTTCCCATCACTCAAGCTCCTTGTCGGACACTCGTTTGCATAGTGACCCATCTCATTGCACTTAAAACATTTCACTAACTGTAAATCAAATTTATTCTTACCTTCACCTTGATCCTTTTCAGTGCAATCACGAGCCTTATGTCCCATCTTACCACATCGGTAGCACTTTCCAGAATTCAGAAGACATTCCCCAGCATGCCTTTTGCCACATTTATCACAAACTGGAAACTTAGTTCTCTTACCATCAGACTTTTTTGAAGAATTCTTACCTTTCTCCTGCCACCTCGGTCTCTTCTTCTGCTAGTTGTTATAGAACACTTGGTCATCGGCAAACTCCATTTCCACCTTCTCAGCACATCGAACAAGCTTTTCATAACTTTTAAACTCTCGAGAAGCTAATGCCCTTCGATACTTTGGCTTTAATCCTGAGTAAAAACGATTGATTTTACTATCAAGGTCCCGGATAAAATTGGGAGCATACCTTGCCAATCGAGTGAACCTTTCTTCATAGGCAGCCACTGAGTCTTCCTCTTGCCTCAATTCCAAGAATTGCTTTTCCATCCTAAGTCGAACAGCCTTAGGAAAATACTTCTCAAGAAACATACCTTTGAAATCATCCCAGTCAAGAGCATCAATCTCATCGGCTTCCCTGATATTTTTAACCATAGACCACCACTGATCTGCTTCACCCTCCAAACGGTAAATAGCAAGACTAACCTTTTGATTGTCTGAACACCCCATGACATCAAAAATCTTCTCCAGTGCTTTAATCCACCCTTCAGCTTGCCCAGGGTCAGATGATCCTCTGAATGATGGTGGATGTTGCCTCATGAAATGTTCCACCACTGACATGTTCCTCTGCGGTTGTTCTGGCTGATCTCGTGCATGGATACCACCACCATTTATCGCCTGAGTCAACTGCGCCATTACTGCAACAAACTGTTCAGTTCCAATTCCGACCATTTCTGGATGCTGATTCGGAAGGTTATTTCCTTCTGTATGCCTTCCTAGCACTGCTTCCCTGTTTCCTCTGCGGAAAACCATTCTGAACAAACATGTCTTAGATGAAGCAACATGGTAATCTTTAAATGCTATATCATTTCGAAAAAGAAAAAAAAAATATTTTTGGATAATCATTTAATAGAATTCTAACTCCTAAAGTTATCTAAACCGACCTCTGATACCAACTATAAGGCCCCTGCCTTAAACCTTACTTAATCTTGAGTTATTACAAGATTACACATTGAGGATCTTTTCGGGTTTAGAGTTTTAGAGAATTAGATCATAAAACTTGCATTACATTCCACATATAAACAAAGTGGTTACATAAAGATAGTATTCTTCATTCCCATCAATGGAAACACATTTAAAATAAAACATGGATTATTTCTTGACACATCCTTGACTCTATCATCTTATCATGTACCTTTCCCTTGACCTGTGAAAAACATTTCAAAAACTTGGGATGAGCATAAAAACTCAGTATGGGTTATAAAAAAAACATGGAAAGGAAACATGAGTTCATATATACATAAGAATGAAATCATACTTTACCCATAAAACATAGGCACTTTAACATACCTCATAAAAACATGAATAAATCATATAAATCATAATACGTAAAGGTAACTTGAGGCATTCATAACATTCTTACGTAGGGAGTAACCCTCTTGGTTACGTTTGGAATAACCATCACAGTATATTCCCTAAAATCTCTTCGGAGAAACCTTAACGTTTCACTCCTTCGCGTTACCCAATGCATTGGAGAGCTATAACGGGCTCACCCGCCCTTAGTTTATCACGGAACCACCCGTCTTCATAATAATGCCCAAGAACCATAACATAATCATATCACATAAAACATGCATAAAGGAAACATAACATTTCCGCATTTCAATCACGAGATATCAATACAACACATTGATATAATAAAAACATTATGAAAACCATTTTCAATACCAAAGTAAAACATGGTATTTATTTTTCTTTTAAAAAAAAGAAGGTATGGCTTGTAGAGGAAGCCGAAACTCAAATAACGGTTACGACGGCGGAGAAGTCGTTGTCGCCGCATACGTACGACAAAAACATTCCCTTTTGTCGTTTAGTAAACGCTTCGTATAAAAAGATTCCTTTTGAGTAAACGTAAAAGTCAAAGGGGTTTATACACCGTATAAAAGAAAGTTGTGTATAAAATAAAATATGCCTCAATGAAAGGAGATTGAGACGAAGTCCCATACCTCGTATCCGACTTGACCCGACCGTTCTTTAAACTCCTGAATAATAAACTTGAGTTAATCTCTACTTGCTTATGAATCTTTTTCAAGTTCATTATTCCTTTTATACCATGTTATGAACATCATGTAATCATTTAAGTTAATAATGTTCATTTTGTCGGTATTTGGTTCTTAAGTCAAAAATTGACTTCTTATACTTACATGTTGTTAATTTGGTCAAAGGTTCATTATATCCAGAATGGTATTCATTATGTAGATATCATATATGTCATATATATCCAGTACATTCATGCCTTTATAGTATTACATAATCATTTAGAGGTAAGAAATGAAATGCACCGTTCATGGAGACGGTAAGCCGTACGTACGCATGAACGCCACTTCCATTTCTATTTCATATTTCATGGAATGGATTCATAATGGTATAAGAGTATGTTATAACTCCAGTATAATAACATATATAATATCATTAACTTTATCCTTTACACATCCCACATATGGTATTAACGAATCAACTCACTTTTAGGGGGCGGTAGTCCGCACTTCCTAAAATGAAGATATCGTGTTTACCCATAATGGAAACCATAAAGTATGACCAAAATGAAGAAAAACAGAAGCTTAAGGAAAACATATACATAATATATATCATATATAAAAATAGTGACATCATAATGGACACCTTTGAAGGTGTTAAATGAGTATTGAACAATCATCGTTTCGGGAGGCAGAATTTCGCCATCCACGGAAACCGTATGTTCTTTAACCATTTGATGTAGTTGTGTGAGAGTGTAGCTCAAATATATCTTATAACAACATCCTAGTATATTGAAGATACTGGTGTTGTTACAAAAGAAGTAAATAAAAATGAGTTTAGGGGGTCGGAGAAGCAAAATAAAACAAATGAACATGAGAGAATGAATTACCTTAAAAAGTGTAACTTCTTTTGGTTTGAGCCTAAAGGCTTCCTTTGAAAGGATTCTGCCCAAAGGGAATCCTCTAGGATGAGGAGAGGGATGTGGAGAGAGCAAATGGGCAGGGGTTGGCCGAGCCAAAGGCTTGAAGAGTGTGTGAAATGAGGTAGAGGTGGGGGCCTTTTATAAGGGGAGAGGAGGGGCACTTTTGGAAAGTAAAGAAACATTACATTATTTGAAAATGTGTTTCGGTTTTAAAAGGTCCCACATTGATGGAATTCGTGGATAAGGTGATAAGGCATCGAAATCCATTCATCCAATTGGTTTTGGACATGTGTAGTTCATAGATTTTATTTTATCTTTCCATTTTATTTAAATCGTCAAATAATGATGTCATCGCTGCATCATTATTATGTCATAAATAATTAAATTTATTTAATGTCTAAAAATTATAAACAAATTACTATGATGTAGGAAATCTTTTTAGCTTTCCATTGAATATTGATAATCAAAATTCGGACTTGTATAACCCCACTTAAAAATTGTTTTCGCAAAACATATTATGTTTGTGTCATTTTCACTTTAACATTTAATAAAAAGTAATTTATGTTATTTCCCAACAAAAGTGGATACATGGGGTCCCCAAGTTAGGCCATGACTTGTCTTGGTCGGCCATGACACAACCAATGAGGTTGGGACATGTGTCTAGGTCATTTTATATTATTAAAGCATTATTTATACCTTAAACTACACTAATTACCACTAATCGCGATTAAAAACTTAATAAGTTACTATTCACCAAAAAATTATTTTAATCTCATTGAACCACATTTTACTTCTTAATGACAACCATGTATGTCGGATTTTAAAAATTCAATACACATTAGTGGTAAACTTTCATTTAACTGAAAAATCAGTTTGCTTGATTACCACTTAGTGGTTTCACTATTCATCAAAAATTGAAGTTTTTCAGAAAATTACCAAAAATTCACTCTAAGCTATATTTGATATTCCGAATTCAAAAATGAAGTCTATTTTACAAAATTCAAATCATATAAGTCACATTAATTAATTTAATAATTAATTCCCGCTGCCAGAGCAAATAGCGTGTTTTTACAAAACAATAAGTATCGAAAGATTGACACCAGTTTAAGTCTAATTTCAAAGTGAAATTGATTCCAATGACCACCATTGGATAAAATGGTAAAAACATATTCTAATTTTACTTCAAAACCAATTCAAAACATAATATAATCATATAAATAAATTAGATTAAAAAGTAGTTTTGATGTAAAATGCAGTATTTTTCACTATTCCTTTAAAAATGAACATTGTCAGAAAATTACCAAAAATTCACACAAGGTAAATTTTGATGTCCCAATCATAAAGGATAAGTTTATTTTGACAAAAATAGTTTATAAAATTGTCAAAATATAGATTCAAAAATGGTTTTCCATCAAAAGGCACTAAAACAATCTTTTAAGAATATTAGTGTATTCCATGCATAAGATTGTATTTATTTTCATTTTAAGCCTCTAAAACACTATCTTTATCATTAATAGACATAGATAAAAATATCTATTATTCATTACTTACTTGGGATGTTACAATAAGAGGCTTGGGAACATAATTTATAAGGTTTGTGAGGAGCTAAAGAAGCAATGTATATTGAATAATGTCACTAATAGTAGTCTTTCACTCTATACGGATGGTATATATGGGTAATATAGATGATTATGAATTATTAATTTTGTGTATAAGGATAGAGTCTCTCTTGAGTGTGTTAAAATTTAACTTTAGGGTCCCTCTAATATTTCCTCTCATAATGAAGGCTATTACACTGTTAAATTTATTGAATAATACTCGAAAAAATAATTCATTTACCTCCTAAAACAAATTTACGATACTTTTTTGGATTACAAGAATATGACAAATGATGTTGATAATGAATTTTATAATAATTTTAAGGCTCTTAAAACTACTAATGGTTTATATATATTCATAATGAATATGTGGAATTTTGAAACTATGAAGGTATTAATGATACCGAATTGTTATGGAAACCCCACAATAGTACGGTTTAGTGAAGGGGATGAATAATAATTCCTTAGAATGTTTTATGTGTATGTCCTCCCATTCTAACATACTGAGTTCATTCTAGGATGAGGTTTCCACTATGACGGTGTACTTAATTAATTGATGCCCATCTTCTATTAATGCCTTTAAGACACCATATGAACTCTTGAAATGGATACCTTGGAGCCTTGTGTAGCTTATGATTTTTTGAGAAAAATATTAAGCGTAGGAAAAAAATGATAAGTTGGAACCTATGGTCATTAATTATAACTTTACATGATATATGAAGGGTGTTAAGGATTATAGGTTATGGATAAATAAACCTAGTTATCAGAAATTCATCATAAGTCTTAATGTAGCGTTCCAATAATATGGTTTGTCTAAGAAAAAGAGTTTCAATCCTGATCTTTCTAAAGGAATGATCATTGAGTCTAGTGAGGCGATTCTAATTCCCCAACCTTTAATTATTGAAGTTACCTAATTTTCAATATAGTAGCCTAGACCTGGGGATGTTTCCACCAATCTCCCTCCACATACTAAAGTTGATTCTAAATATGAGTAAGATTCTAAACTTGAGGTGGAGGAAGATGGAAATCTCAATGATTTTTATCTTTCTGAATATGGTGAGAGGAGGTTCATAATTCCTCTATCCCAATTCATCCACACTAATTTGGATGCCTATGAGTTTAATATAGATCAATATTTGTATAGTGAGAAACCAAAAAACTATCAGAAAAGTATTGAAATAAAATAATATTGGTAGTGCTTGGTTTCAATGTATGTTGATATAAACTCTCTTATTAAGAATAAAACATGTAATACTTTAAATAAATCTTGTAAATGGAAAAATTTAGGTTTTAAATAGGAATTAAAAATAAAGAAATATAATACTAAGGAATATGAAATCATATAAAAAACATAATTGGTTAAAATGTGGTCCCTTTAATGTAAAGTAACTGATTATTTTGAAATGTTATCATTATTTATAAATCATTCATATAAATGGATTCACCATGATTTTTTAGCTAAAGTACATTTTAATATTGATAAATTGGATGTAAAAAACAATTTTTTGCATGTTACCATTGATGAAAGAGTCTATATGATGCCTCCTAAAGGTCTTAAAAATTATTTTAAATCTAATAAAATTCAGATGTTCAAAAATTATTTTTATTGACTTATGTAATCCTCAGTATAATGTAATAATATTCTTGATTCACCTGCAATTGAAAATGATTTTAATAGAATCAAGTTTTATGCATGTATTTATTTTAATCATGTTATGTATTAATTTATTTACCTACTTTTATATGCTTATGTCTTGCTCATAATATGTAACTATATGAGAATTATAAATCATTTCAACACCAAAATTGATTCTATATTTGAGATGAACGATCAAGTAAATAATAAAAAACTTGGTATAGAAATATTTGGAGACTGAAAGGAATGATCATTGCATCTATCTCAACCCACAAACATGAAAAAGGTTGTGAAGAACTACCTATTTGAGCACATTAAACTGGTTAAAATTCTCTTAGGACAACACTTTAATATTTCCTTGAATTAATCCCCTATTAATAAAGTTTTTTCATTTTTTTGGAATAATATTTCTTATACTAGTGTAGTAGGAAGTCTTATGTATGAAATGTACTTTTCAAGATCAAATATTTCTTTAGCTATATGTACTTTGAGAAATTATATGGGGAAACCCAATAAACCTCACTGACATGCTTTAAATTGGCTATTAGGGTATGTTTCTATGTCTGATAATATGTATAATATATATATATAATATCTTTTGTGATGACATTTTCAACGTTGTGGATTCTTATTATTCCATTAATGTTTATACTCTTAAGTCTCTTATTGGTGTTATATTTCTGAAAAATAGAGGTTCATTCTCTTTGAAATCAAATATGAAATATTTTGTTTCACTTTCCAAAACAAAGGAATAATATATAGTATTGACTATATAAATCAAGGAAGCTATATTTTTTGAGGTATGATTAATGAGTTATCTTTTTATTTTGAATTCATAGTAGTTCACTGTGATAACTAATATTCTTTACATTTGAATAAAAACAGTTTTTTCCATGGTAGATCAAAGAACATATACATTAGGATTCATATTGTTAGAGATATTATATAATCTAAGATGGTGAGTATCATAATGATATACAATAGAGACAACTGGACTGATAGATTGACTAAGGTCATGCCTTTGTCCAACTTCAACCGCTATTTATAATTGATAAATTTAGTCTCGATTACATAATATAGGTTGTGAGAACACCATCATTAAATAATGTTAACTTCAAGGTGTGTATTTGTTTATTTATTCTAATAAGGTTTTGTGGTATTTAAATTTGTTTTCTAAGTTAATATATGCTCTTTTATTCTCTTTCATGCATGGTATTTACAGTGTATGTGGGGTATAATTTCTTGATTCAATTATCATATCTACCTACAATTTATTTTTGGATCACAGTTTCTATTTTCCTTATTATATAGAGACATGATTCATAATCTTCAATTGGCTATGATCTAATGGATCTGTAGTGCTTTTGGAATGTTTCTTTGTTGTGTTGGTTCCTCTCTCAGATTGAAAATGAACCTCACCGCACCCCCATGAACTATGGAATGCTCCTATGTGTCCCACACGACTATCTCACATTCATGTATAGAAACTAACCTTCTAATCGGGGTAATCCACCACACATTCTACTTGAATTTTTTCCCACACTCACTGACACCTTGCCTTCCCATTATTATTTCTCATGTTCCATCATCTCTCTAAATTCGATTTATTCCCTTCATAAATCTCTGGTGACAGGTAAGAATTTATGGTGAGATAAGTTATGGTTCTTAGTTAAATATCATAGAAGGAGGAGGGAAAACTTGGTTTGCTATCCATACTACTCCCTCTGATCCTTAGCGTACTAGAATTCTATAATCGGTCCTTTATTCTAGTGAAGATTCAGTGGAGACAGCTCGTTATTAGGTTAATTATTATTTCATGATACCCCAATGTATCCAAAATTGGTTCCTTTCATTATAACTAGGTTTCAATCAAAAAATATATATCTTTAATTGAATCTCGTAATTTTTTAAGATTTGATTATTAATTTATCCATGATGTGTTTATGTTCATGACTTAGTCTAAGATTTGACAATGTTTATTCCTCATGAAATGATTCTTCCCCACCACCTTTTTTAGAAAGTTCATAATGCTCAAATAGTTACTCTGGTCTTTTTTCTTTCTATATTCGATCCTATATTTAATGAAAAATTTTCTTAGTAATAAAGTGTTCCCTAGGGTGTTGTTCTCAGTGCACATGAAGGATCAACATGATTCAAAGAATGTTAAATATTATATTTGTTTTTTATTCTTGTTTCTTCTTTCATAATCTAAAATAATTATTATTATTTTAAAATTTAATTCAATGTTTTTATAAAAAAATAACCTATCCATTCACCTTGTAACAAAAAATACAGATCAGTGGTTTTCAGATATTCTTGAGGAAACTCGCGGCAATGCTACCCCCAAAAATACCTAAAAACCCATTTCATGCATCCTTATAGTATAATTAAATATAGATATATTTATTTTTTTCTAACCTAATAATAGGCATGAAATTTCATGGTTTCTAGATAGAGTTACCATAAGAAAAATATTTTCTCTCATATTAAGAATACTGTATATTTCTTAAAAATATTACAGAGTATTTCTACAATTAATAGATCACTATAAAACATTTTATACTTCATCACAATTCAATGAAATATTAAAAATTTCCTTAAAAATCCAATGTAATAAGATTCAAACAATTATGAGATATGTAACTAAAGATATAATTGAATAATATAGGATGTCTATAAACTGAAAATTGTTGTGTAAACAAAAACAGGAAAAAAATTCAGAAAAAAATATATGAATATATAAGGATTAATTAATAAATTATCATTATTCAATTAATATTATAAAAAATTTAGATTTCTTATTAGATATGAGTTTTAAAATTTCAAGAAGTATAGTTCAAAAAATAATAAAATGATAGTATGTTTGTAAAAATGATCTCTAAAAATTATTATTAACATCTAATTAATAAAATATTGTGAGAAATCATAATATTAGAGCCACAAAATATAGAAAAAATCACCCCACATTTCCTTATAGAAGAGCCTTTGGATTTACCCTAGTGGTTGAGGAGGGATTTATTCCTATGTTTCTTTGGTTGAAGGCTCATGTTGGATTTATGAGTAGTATACATAGTGGACAGATGATCCTTTGTATGTATATATAAATTGTATAAGAGATGTGTAATGCATTTTTTATGATATAAATATTAGGGGGTTGAGTTTCCCTCCTAAATGATCTTGAATTATTCCATATGAGATAGAGTGACTACGCACATAACCTGAGAGGTAGTGAGATTTTTAAGATGGGATTATTATATCGATACCCATTAGAGGTGATGTCTAGGAAAATATTTGGAATTGATGACTAACATGATGAGTAACATTAACTTTTATTTTACAGTCATAATGTTATTATTTTTACAAGTTGAGATATTAATCTATATTAATTTTATTTCCCCCATGGGATTTTGGACATAAAGTGATGGATAAGAAGGCACTATGTGGGATGGTGGCTAGCACTAGGGAGGCAATAGTTGACTATATAATGTAGAGTTGACTTAGATCCTTCCAAGTACCCAAATAAGTTATTCTCATAGCCATGATATAAAAAAAATTAATAATGTTTTTTATGCATAATCATAGTGATCAAGGTGAAACTAGAGATTTGTATCAACATATAATAAGATCCATCCCTTGAAATGACATGTGATATATGATATTGATCTAGATATTATCTCTGTGTATCCTTATAGATAAACCTGGTGATTACTGGTTAGAAGTGATAGGGTAGGGCATGAGATATGATTAATGTTATTTCATGATTTTGGGGTCCATTCTTCATTTTCTATTTATTTTATCATGACATTTATTTTCATAATAATTTGATTCTATAGTCCCTCTTTGACTACCCATTTTCTTTTTTTAATTTATTAACATGTGAATGATGGTTGGGGTCTCTCTGATTCCCTATTATTTAGATTCTTTTTTTTATTATTTCCCATAATATTTTAGGATTGTAGTTGATTTATGGGTAATTGGATGATTATTGGTTCATGTGGGACTCTGATGAGAGGTTCATTATTAATATGGTGTACCTAATAGTTATTACGTCTAATTATATGAGAGACATTTGGTATACCTCATTGGGTCACAGTTGTAAGTGTGTTATCGATTAGAGGAAGGCAGGTCCAAGCCTAAGTTGGGTATTGTTTTCATGAGTCTTTTGAATGTGTGTAACATCTACCATCTAGTCACAGGTATGGTATGAATGTGAATATTATGTTATGTTTCTGGGTGGGTGAGTTGTATTGGGAACTGATTTTCACTCTCCCAATATTTTCATGCACATCCACTAGATGGTAGTAACACTCAGTGTATCAAGGTGAGTGGGAAAATAGTTCTGATACATTAGGCTCTCCCATTAACCACATATATGGCATGGTTTTCACTATATGTGGGTGGGATTTGTGTTTTATTTTAGGTGTAGGTATTAGGTTAGATATGAACATGTGATTTGGGTCAATCAAGGTATTTTGAGATTGAGGATTCAGCAGGAGGTACAATTTCTATTAGGCTGAAGGCCATCTCATCATATTTATATTAGTTATACTACGTATATATTGTCTAAAGTGAATGTTTTTTATTTAATATTATGATGGTGGATATGTATGTTTATAATTTTACCCTATTATGTATCATGTAACAAATAGTCTATTTTTTGTTTTTATATTCTAAAATATAGGGTTCCCTATTGGCTCTGATTATTATGTCTAAAGGTTTTTAGTATATTCATCATAAAGATGGTTCATACTAAATATTGATATATTTTTTCAAAGAAACTAAACATTATATTCGATTTCATCATCTCCCAAAAATGTTATAGGCCTTATATGCAAGTCAACAACCTATGGCGTATGGGGTGGAGTGCCTAAGGTCATATAGAACCCCTTGCTCATTTATCATTCAGATGATCTATGATGGTGTATTACAAAGTGGTATCTTAGTATGTGTTTTTTTAGTACAATGTAATTTAGTGTTAGATATAATATTTTATAACTCTGAAGGTAGAATAGGATCACATCTCTCCAATATTACTTTGTTAAAAATACGAGTTGTTAGAGGATGTCCAATGTTGGGACTAGCCACTCGAGGAATGAATGAGGTATTAGATAGTAAGTCTTGTTGAATGATTTATAATACATGTTATGATCCATAAGGATTATCTTGAATATGTGACATTTTTTATGCATCCTGATAGTTGAATTCATATGGAATGATATGCATGCCTATGGGTAGAGTTATTTAATATAATACCTTCTTAGGATCCCTTATTTACATAAAAAATATATATAATATATTCAATGTTTCCTCAAATATATTATATGGGGTGATTATATTATATGTATTCAATTTGAATGTTTTATTGATTATTGATTGTGTATGTTCATCAATAAAAGGGGAATCATTTTTATGGGATTTGGAATGTTGATAAAAACAATTTCTTTGAAAATAAATCTTTTGTGGTGATATAATGTGTGTGTAAATGCTTTGGGTTTTTTAGGTTTTGATGAATTCTAGGTAAATAGTTTTTTAATTGGTTTTCAAATGGGTTTTAAGATAGAATTATTATTCAATAAAAAGGGACTAGTTAAGCAGTGGATTTTATTTTTGATTTTATAAAAAACTCCTTAGATTAAAATGGAGTTTTGGGAAATTTTAATTGATTTTTGGTGATTTTAAAGTGATATCAGATAGTTTTTAAATATGAAACTGGTATATTTGTAAATTGGATTTCTTAATTTTTTTGTGGTGAGATTGGGAGTGTCCCGGTGTTTCATTTTCCATGTTTTAAATTTTATATCAGGGTTATTTAGAGGTATCCACATGTATTTGGATCGATGGATTTTTTTTAATGTAAGGATTTATTAAATTGATGATAGATCAATGGGTTCATGGTTAAGACTAGTTATTTTGGATTTTTTTAGGAATTTCCAATGATGGAGAGAACAATTAGTCAAAATAAACCATTATTATTTGATTCTTATATTTGGGAGAACCATGGGATCTGAGTATGATTGATTGATAATTTTTTGGGATCAATGAGTGTGTTTTTACACAATCATGATGTTTTAGTGTTGGTTATAATAAGGTTTCTCATAGGATGGGTTTGTTATTCTAATAGAATTGTCAAGTGGATTGGAGTTAAATGATTCCAATGAGGTAGCAGTGGTTAGGGAAGTTTGTGAAAGTCTCGAGGATTAGGTAATAAGGGGACTAATTAATAGTGTGTTTTAGGTTTAGATTCTTACATCAGACACATAAATAGAGTTTAGAGATAGATCATGGTGTGTTAGAGATTAATTAACGATAATGCTGAGATTTGAGGTCTTGTAATCTTAACAACTTGTTGATGATGAGAAGGATTGTGGTGGTTCTTTTTTAAATGGTCTATATATTTAAGCATAAGTTAAATGGAGGGAGGAATAGAAACCCTTCAGTTTGTTGGATGAATGAGTTCAAATTTTTGGACGCAGATTGATGAAGGGGATGTTTTGTTGGGTTTAAAATAATTCATGTGATGTTTCAGGGGTTAATGTTTGGTGGAAAATTACTCATAGTTATCTGTCAGGTTTTTTTGAATGAAAAGGGAGAGGTAGTGGTAGCTGATGGCCACTACATACCCAATTAGATGTCAATGGGTACTCGATAGTAGTTCAGGGGTTGGACTTCCCCTAGAGAGGCCACTGGGTGGAAATTGTCATATACTAGGTTACCAATGAGGGAAAACTAGTTACTCAGTGGGCGTTTGAACTATTTTTATTAGCTTGGATAGAAGCATCATTTAATAACCAACACCTCCCCCCCTTGTATCCTCTCCCTTGACCCATTTGGTGTCTCCTTGATTGGAGAGAAATTAAAAGGCATTAATCATACTAAATCAAGGTGAGATGGTCTCCTATTATATCTTTCTTACAACCTCTTATTATATCATGATTTTAGTTAGATGATGTTAAGGATTTGAGGATTGATTCCACTAATGAATAGTGGATTAACTCTTTAATGATGACCCTTCAATTTTTTTGTAGAGGAGTCTTAATGGTATTGGATTAACCTCATTAGAAGTCATTTGGGTTTATCTATGTCACTCAGTGTGTATTACTTTGGTTTATAGTGATTTTGGGTTAAATTATCCATTGATTCAAGGTTTTAATTTTGGTATTTTCTATGGATTATGAACAAGTAAAAGTATTAAGGGGATAGAACCCCCATTTCTCAAATTTTTGGTGCCATTACATAATCAAATGAGTTTTTATCTAGTAGTTACATCATGGTTTTTATCTATTTCATTATTTGTTTTTAATTATGTGGTGGTTTTGATTGATATAGGTGCTTGTGGGCTCAATGGAGGCTGGTAATCATGGTAGGTGGCCTTTTCCTTACTAAACCTCTTAATTATTTATTGATATAGTGATTTTATATGATTATTATTATTATTTTAATTTCATAAGACTTTATGTGATCTTTTATTGTAGCATACCCAACCCGATTAAACACCCGAACAGTGCTATCGTTTCGGGTTCCTCTAGACATAGGCATGCCTCCTAGTACACCAATGGCCACCGAATAGCTTCTAGGGTGTAAAAGAATCAAGTGGGAAGAGAATGCCCTTAGGGGAAGTATAATAATACTAGTCTGAGTATAAAAAAACATGTGGAGGAAAATAAAATACTCAACAGACTCAAACCAGATCTTCTAATGGTGGAATCATGGTCAATATCAGATAATTAGTTGATGTAATAAATAAAATACAGTATCTGAAATAAATAAATAAGGCAAACATACCATGTGTTTAACTAAAACTAAAACAAGGCATGTATCCATAACAGGCCATACATACAATAAATAGAAGAGGGTCACATTTAGCAGACCACTATAGCAATATACATATACAAGCAACAAGTTGATACAGGAAATCACACAAAAGAAAAGGTAAACTCTAGTTAAGGCATGAACCTAAGCCTCACTGCACCCATCTAAGAAAACTCATCTAGGATCCAGCTCCATAGCCTAAACCCTTACCAATAAAAAAATACATAAAGTCTACACAAATCCTGAAGGGCCTATGTATGGTGTGAGAACGTGTCTCATTAGGATACCACCCAAATTTGAATTCTCATAATAAGTGTTTAAGTAGTTTTTAATTATAATTAAATGTAAAAAAGTACATGCATAAAGTAAACACATCTTCCCTGGTTCTCAACATCCATAAGGAAAACATCACCTTCCTCAGCCAATGCCAAAAACACTAAGAGGGGATGATCCTTGTAACATGGCCCAAGGTGTCCTCAGATTCTAAAATCCTAGGTGAACCCTCATGTTCCACCTATATAATAGTAATCATGCACCTTGTTCCTCCTGACAAGATGTGTCTCAATCAAAACATTCATATCCTATAGGAACACCCAAGCAAAGTAACTAGTCCCTCAAACCCCTTCTCGAAAGAATGCTTTGGCTCACGCTCGACATCTGGAGGCACAGAGATACATGTCCTCAAAAAAATCACATTCATCACATAGCATGACGTACCAAAAATGGATATATCCATTCACTCAAAATAACCAAGGCCCACATCCTTAATATAGCGAGCCTCAGCCCAAAAATGATAGCCTCAATGCTATCAACTGAAATATCCTCACCATCCATGTGTCTTTCTATAGTAATCACCCCCAAAACAATACACCAATCCATTCTACTATGGGCCTCTACCCACATTATTGGTTAAATCCACCTCATCATAGAGTCAACTAGTGTGCACGTGACTCAAATAGGCACTTCAGACATCATAGGTGAGTAAAAATCATCAATAATAATACCAAAGCCACATCAAATGGAATCTCATGCCCCTGTAACCATACCACTCAAAACTGATGATCATACCACTCAAAACCAATGGCCATGCCATCCCAATATCACGGTCTATTCCCAAACTAACATTCTCACCGCCTCAATATAAAATCCCTGACACCCAATCCTTTGGTCATCATCACTCAATATATATATATATATATATATATATATATATTCCAGGATAATCCCAACCATAAAATCATATCACCTAAATTTTGAATGTCCAATTACATCCAAACCTTAATCTAAGACCATCACGACCCCAAGGGCCTTAACAGTACATCACAAGCATCATATATAATTGATTCACTAAAATAAATAATTCAATTTAAAATAATTAAATTGTTCAACTTCAATAAAAACATCAATTCAACTTATGTAAATGGGATAACTCAATATATATAATAAATTCAATCTAAAAGTACAACCAATTCATTGTAATTGAATGTCACAATTCCAATTTAAACAAATGAATAAATTTAAACCAATAACAAACCCCGACCTAAACACCCAAGGCAGTTGAAGGCCTCTAACCCTTCCTCGTACCCATGGAAAAGGTTAGGGAATGACTAGAAGCATACCATAGAGTCATATATTCAATTTATAATGAATCATGAGGGTCTCACACAATTCCCAAATGCGCGATAAAATCTGCATCCCTTGAATTTCCTCAAAAACAAGAACAAATGTATAAACTGCCTACAATGGACTAATATATATAGAAAAATATGATATCAAGATCTAACTCAAAGTGGATTGGAAGAGTTCTGAGTTTCCATCAAACACCCTGAAAATAGGGTAAAACAACTCAAATGGATTTAGAGCTCAATTAGGAAAAACCAAAGGATTAGGAAGGAAGGGGTGAGGTAACCCTTACTGAGGGGGATATAATACACCTAATGGATCTGAAATCGGATCACCATTGAAGAAATACGAGCAATCCAAAGGAAGAGAGTTGGAGGAGGGTTTCCTCCTCCTACTGTACAACCCACGAAGGAAGAGGGGGGGAAGAAAGAAATGAAAAGGGGAAATCATGAGAAGGGAAAAAAGGTAAATTAATACCTTTATTGGGCTTCATATTTTAGCTCACACAGTTTTCCAAACCATGTGCAAACCATGTAGGCTACAGTGATGAGGTACTGCCTAAGTGGTAGTACCCATGTGGAAATCCTCACAGTTTTCTCTAGCCATGTGCAAACCATACAGTAGCCCTCCTTAATATCTACAGACAAGATAGAATAGTCATTAAAACCCCTTCATGGTTTATCCAATCTATTCAGAAATTCAAAAAAAGGTGCATGGTTTCTGAGAAGTGGCCTCATGGTTTACCCTAAATCGTGTGCCCTGACCTGCAACTCCAAAGCAGGTCATTCGGCCTCTGATTCTCCCAAAACCCTTCTAAAACACCTGAGGCAGTATCCAAGTCTCTAAACCAATATAAAAACATCATATAAATAAATAAAAATTATGATCATATAAATATTATGTAACTCTCAGAATTAATTTTTTACTAACTCTAAAGAAAAGGTCATACCCGCTAATTGAAAAGTTCAAAATGGGAGTGGTTTTCCACCTGATTCAAAAACCTGGGATGTTACAATCTCCCTACCCTAACATAGATCATCCCCATGTTATAAGAAACAATATGAATATGGTACCAAACATACCCATACCATTAGAAATAACCCGAACTACCCCAGTCTCAAGGGTATTGGTCAACTTACCACATGGGGACTCCTCGCCTTAGAAGTGACCTACCACATTCCATCACGACAAAAACTAAAAGAAATAAATGGGTCAATAAACCCTTATAGAAATTAATTTTTCTCCCATGATTCATCATCACTCCTACACATCAACAGGTGATCTCATTCCATACCTGACACTCATTCATATCTCGCACCACATCGGTGCCTGCCTCATGCACATGTCACACATGGCACAATCGAGGTATCATATCTCAGCAGATGCCCCAAAAAGTCTCATTTCCTCACTCCTTAATAAAGTATCACACTGCAATGGTTACCAGATGTATCAAACCTCATGTAACCTCATCTCCTTGATTCCATGATTCCAAATCACCTCCATAATTCGTGCATCCAATGATTCTCACAATGAAAATCACCTCAAAATTCTACACCTAACCGTGCTCACATAGGAAACCTAGTTTCACATGCCTCATATATATATATATATATACTAGATCTGGTTCCAATATATTAAATAGTGTTTGGTAAGTCCATATACATCTTTTTCACCCCATGCACTAAAAATAGACATGCCTCAAAATTCCATTCCAAAGAAAAATAAAAATATCAACTACACCCATGGCATACCTCTAAACTTCATTGGCTCACCATCCTTCTCATTACTTGGAAGATTCAAGTCAAGAACCTATCTTTAAGCTCAAATTCCTGAATCTTGAACTCCCTATGGTGTTGCACCAGCTATCTTCCACTGACCCCACTATTGGGTCCCACTATCTATACCACGACCTCTATGTGCAATTGAAACTCGGCTACACTCACCCTGGAAAATATGTGGGTTCTACGACTGGAACTCCCAAGTCAGATAAACCATATATAGCTATAATCTCTAAGAAGTGTATTTGATACCCTAGATAAACTACACCATGCTATCTCAATGCTACTCATGAATCCATGGCCCAAACATTATGATATCTAGTGTTTGTCGGCCCTACAGTAAAACCTAAGCTGGATCTTGTCCCTAAGTCTACACCTACTCCTTCAGAACCAATCCATCACCCACCTAATGCTTAATTTGATCCATCTAGGGAGAACCCACAAAATACCATCAACATGGTCAAAAATCCCAATTATATATATAATACCGCAAGTAGGGAAAGCAGTATAAAGACAGTGTCAACTCACTACCATTACTCTCCCCCGATGCAACTATTCCACATGGTATCCTGGCCCCATTGCCTCCTTACCCACTCTCAATAGAGTCAAGTATCAATATAATCTCCTAGGCCACACCAGTTTTAACAACCAATGTTTCCTCAAACTGATGACCGAGTTTCCCAACCTGGTGATCAAAATCCCCCCATTCTATAACATATTCCTACTCTTATAACATTCAGTCCCATTTCACATATCACAAGAAATTTATATTTATATCACATGGTATATCACATTTAACAAGGCATTTTACATTTAAAAAACATTTCATATCATCACACATATACATTTCACATATCAAAAGCAATTTTTATCACAAGTATTATCACATTTTAGGTACACATGCATTTCATATTTAAAACATCCTAATAGGTTCTTATCAAATAAAATAAAGTAAGAAATAACTGATCATACACACATTTTCCATACTGGTCCAATGGTTTATACATCCTTCCAAGTCATACCAGGGCAAGGATCACAAATCATAAAAATTAACCATTCACATTCAAATAATACCACTCAAGGGGGAAATCAAAAAAAAATGTAAAATGATAAAAATCAGAAAAACATCTCCCGCCCATGGTAACTTGTTCTATCCCTCATACCTAGGCTAAGAGCACCTAATAATAAGTTATAAACCAAGTTCCGATCATATTATTATCTCTATTATACCATGACCCATATAGTAAGACCATCATAAACGAAAAGGCAGGCTCGATATCATTATTATCCAACCAAAAATTGCAACTAAATCTGAGTTAAGAAATCCTCTTATAGAACTTGTAGCATCCCTGGCCTGATTAGCCACCTGAATAGTGCTATTGGACCAGGTTCCAATAGCCTTAGGAATTATTACCCATATTACTAATGTTGTCGACTAGTAGAGAGGGTGTATAAGAGTCTAGTGGGAAGACAATACCCTCAGTGGAAGGATAATAATATTATTCTGAGTATATAATATAACATGAAGTGGAAAATTAAAGACTTATTAGACTCAAATAATACCTTCTTATAGTGGAATCATAGTCAATATTAGATAAATAGTGGAATAAATAAATAAAATATAGTAGTAAAGATAAATAAACAATCCAAACATACAACTTGTATTACTAAAACTAAGGTAGGGAATGCATCCATAATAGGTCATACATACAATATACAGAACAGGTTCACCCATGGCTAGCCACTGTAGCTATAAACATATATAAGAAGCATGCTGATACAGTAAAGGAAACAAAAGAAATGGAAAACTCCAAAAAATGCATGACCAAAAGTCCCATGCCATCTATCCATTCAAACTAAACTAGGATCCATCTTCAGAGCCTGAACCCTTACCTGAATATAAAGACATAAAGTATACATGCACCCTGAAGGGCCCATGTAGGGTGTGAGAATATGTTTCTATAAGATACCATCCAAATGTGCATACCCAACATAACTGTTTAATTATGAGTGAATTAAATTTCAAATTAAATAATTGCATGCATAAATTAAACATAGAATCTTTGGTTCTCAACGGCCACCAAGAAACCATCACCTGCCTTATCACATGCTGGAATCACTGAGAGGGGAGGATCCTTTGCCCATTTACCAAGGTATCCTCTAATTATAAAAGCCCAGGTGAACACTCAGGTTCCACCTTAGAGATAATAACCCTGAACCACGTGCCTCCTAACACCTCATATCTCAATAAAAACACCAATGTCCCGTAGTCATGCCCAAACAACGTAAAAAATCCCTCAGACCCCTACTCCAAATAACAAATCAACTAACACTCAATATCTGGAGGCACATCGATACATGTTCACAAATAAATTTACTATTGTATCATAGCATGAAATCCCAAGAAACATCAATATCTTTTCTCCCAAAATAATCTAGGCCATAACCTCAATATGGAGAACCTTATCCCCCATCTGATAGACTCATCGCAATCAACTGAAGTCTCCTCACCTTCCACATGGATTTCTATAGAAAATAACCTCAAAACAATATCTTAATCTACGCTACCAGGTGGCTCTACTCACATGAGTGGTCAAATAAACCTCACCTCGAAGTCAACCTATGTGAACATGACTAAAATAAGTAATTTTGACGTCATGGGTGAGATTAAATCATCAATAATAATACCTAAGAAACATCAACTGGAACTTCGTTTCCCTGCAACCATGTTTCTCAAAACTGATGGCCATTTCATCCCAATATCACAGGCCATGCCCAACCCGATAGCCTCACCTCCTCAATCTAATTTCCATGATGCCCAATCCTAGGATCATCATCACTCAATATATATATATATATATACATACATATATATATAATTTGGTCCAACCCCAACTATACGATTTCATCACCTCAATTATGAATATCCAATGTCGTTCAAACCATAGGTCAACCCCATCACAACCCCATGGTCTCAATAGTATATCACAATCATCGTATATAAATGATTCACTAAAATAAACAATTCAATTTAAAAAAATTAATTATTAAACTTCAATAAACACATCAGTTCAACTTATATAAATGGGATAACCCGATCTATATAATAAATTCAGTCTAAAAGTACAACCAATTAAATGTAATTGAATTAAACAATTACAATTTAAACAAAAAAAAACTTTAAACCAAAAACACACCCTGGCCTAAACACCCAAGGTCGTTGATGGACTCTAACCTAGCCTCGCACCAATGTAAAATTTTAGGTAATGCCTAGAGGCATCCCATATTGTTATATGTTCAATTTAGTATGAAGCATGAGGGTCTCGGCTGATTTCCCAAATTCATGCTAAAAGTTGCAACCCCAAAATATCCACAAAAACACAAAGAAATATATTCACCAACTACCTGGGACTCATTATGTAGGAACATATGATATCAAGCTCTAACTCAAAGAATATTGGATGAAATTTTAGTTTCTGTTGAATTCCTAGAAAATATGTTAAAATGGATCAAATGTAATTAGTTCTTCATTAGGAAAAAGAAAATTATAAGGATGGAAAGGGTGTGGTAATCCTTATTGAAGCAGTTCCAATGCACCTGACATATCTTAAATCAGAGCACCAATAGGAGGGTTTACTCTTGTTGTTTCACAACCCACAAAGGAAGAGGGGGTAGGGAAGAAATAAAAATAAGAAACACATATAATGGAAGATAGGAAAATTCCTACCTTTACTAAGCCACGCAGTTTAACTCTTACAGTTTTCAAAACCATGTGAAAACAATGTGGGATATAGTGATGATGTAGTTACTAAGTGGTAGTACATGTTTGGTTGGCCACATGATTTTCTCTATCCCTATGAAAAATATGTGGTATCCCTCTACAATATCTGTATACAATGTCATACATCCATGTTCTAACCCACACGGTTTATCCAAACTATACAGTAGTTCAAAACAAGGGTTCACAGTTACCTGGAAGGGTCCACACAATTTACCCAAAACCATGTGCCTTGATCTGTAACTCCAAAACGATCCATCCAGCCTTCAACTCTCTTGAAACGTTTTCAAAACACCAAACACACTTTCCAATCATCTAAACCCATCTAAGAACATCACATAAATCTGATTGTACTCTCGAAATGAATTTCGAACCATGATAGAGAAAAGGGAAAAGCCACTAATTGAAAAGTTCTAAACAGGAGTGGTTTTTGACCCAAATAAAAAACCATGGATGTTACATTTACTATAAATTTAGATGGTCTCACATTATCCTAATAGTCAACAAAGAACCTATAACTTAAAAAAATTTATGTTGGAGTTGTCTTGGGGAAACGTGTTTTCTGGAAAATTTTAAGGTTTTTTTAGTTATTTGAGTTGTATTATATAGAGTAAATAGTTTTTCCTTTTTTAAAAGATATTTAGAAAGAGGTTTGGTTTAAAGTAAAATTTCAACATATGAAATGGTTTTTGAAGGAATTTTTTTTGAATAGGTAATTAAAAATAAATGAGGAGTTTTAAAAATATTTTTTTCATCGAGATATGGCCCGAGAAAAATTATTGGTATAGGGTTCCTTTTTAAATGATTTTTAAAATAGTATTTTGGAATAGGTTTTAAAATAAATCCTAGAGTACTGATTGTGGTGATTATTTTGGTCTATTTGACCTCTTATGAATGGTTATTTGTTTTCCAATGATTATGTGTTAATATTGTGTTTTAATTTTTTGTTTTCTTGATTTTTATCTAGAACTAAATGATGATTCATGATATAATAGCATCCATAGGATAAAAAGAACCTTGTATAGGGATTGGTTAGACTATTTGGTGATACTATATATATTATCTTTTTAGTTGATGATTATATGAATCATGGGACAAACTTGGGATGTGTATGTTTCATCATAATTGACATGGTTTTGAGTGATTTATTCATTATTATCCTTTTTTAAATTCTTAAAATTGTTGATGGGTCATGTGGCCTCCATATTTTCTTAAAGGAGAGCCTCATGATTGACCCTGGTTTGTGAGGGGGAGTTATTACTTATTTTTCATAGGATTATGACTTATGACAGCTTTAAAAGTATTGATCCAAGTATAACAATGATCCTTGGTATAGATCTAGATATAGGATATTAGAGGTATGATGCATCCTTTTTTTAGAGTAGAGGATGGTGAGTTTCCCATCTGAGTGGTGTTTTCTTATGACATACAAGATGGAGATACTGGTCACATATCCTGAGAGGCATAGAGATTCATTAAAAAATTCCTTTGATAGAGTATCAATAACCATAGAAGGTGAAATATATGATGAAAATTGGGATCGATGATCCTATCAAGGAGTATAATTTACTTTTATTTTTTGGTAGTGTACATTTTTTTTTATTTGGGATATGGATTACTCTATATGTGCTCTTCCCCATGGGTTTCTGTACATATAGAAATTAATTAAGAGGAACTAGGTTTGAAGTTTGATGACCCATGTGATGAATGGTGAGCTATATGAAATAGATAAGAACTTGATCCATTTGAGGACCCAGCTGAGGTAAGACCATAGTCGTGAAATGCAATTTTTCTATTGATGATTATTTTAATGTAAGATCTAATTGATTAGGGTATATTCCAAGAGTTTTACCATTGTGTAGTGGGAAATATACCCTATGATATTGTGACCCATGAAAAACTTAAAATAACTATTATAATAATCCTATTATTTAAACAAACAATCTCACAAAAAATCCATGATCTGAAGACAAAAAGTTTCAATGTATTTGAAATTAGTTACAGAAACATATTATTTTATAATAATTTCAAAAAAAATTCTTAATTTTGGTCCTCTGGACCCTTTACTAGGAAACTCACATGATTTAATCATATTCATAATCTAGGTATTTGAAACATAAGAAAGGGGTGAGCTCAAATGTTCGATAATGGAAAATTCATATAATAAATTATTTGATCATAAGAATTAGAAGAATATAGGGAAAACATAAGTATATAAATAGGAGATTATCATACCATGTATGATAATAAAAAAATGATTCATCCAAATATTAACATAAAAATATCATTAAGGAAACAAAAAATATAAAACGTATAACATGTCAACATGACATAAGGTTCGGGATACTTAAAAAGTAATAATCAGAAAAAACATGGTATTTCATGGAAATCAAATGCATCATGAAACTTGGTATAACTTGATAAAAAATTATAAATGTGTCATAACATAATAAAAATTAAAAAATTTAAAAACCCTAAGAATAGGAAAATCTATGTGATAAAACTCATTATGACTTTAATTATGTGAATAAACCCACTACGTCCATACCTGAAAATGTGAGCAAACCCATTATTCCTACGCTAATGTGAACAAACCAATTGTGTCCACTCCTGACTATCTCATAAGGTATTAGATTAAACCAATTAATTAGAGTTTGATATAACAACCCACCCATATTTATCAATATATATGTCTACCACATAAAAAATAATCATCATAACTGAAATAAACCGTGGAAAAAAGAATGAGTTTCTTAAACATATCAAATAAAGTGAACTTAAGAAATAATTGGATATCAAAATATAATAATCCAAAAGAATTCATAAAAAAATAAAATACAAAAAAAACGCTTAATGATAGATATATTATTTTAATATAATGACAACTATATCATGAAAATAGTTTTTTGAAAACATTTTGTATTCATCATTACAAAAGTCATAATTACCAGTCTATTTTCAACAAGTACCTATTATTTTAAAGATAAAAGAAAATAATTACTAACATTAAATTGATTATGCTTCAAAAAAATCTTATTCCATAGAAAAAAGTGAATAACACCAATAAAAATGGAAAGTCTTAGAAAAATAATTTTCAATAATAAATCACGTAACTCAAATAGTGGATTTTAAGTTACCAAGTCCCTTACAATTACCCTTTATTTACATAGAATAATGTGACCCAGTATATCATATATATTAACACATTAATTACCTATTTTATAACCTTATTTTCATATAATTTTGTTTATGATATTCATTAATAATAATTCCCTTAATGTATTTGAATGTTGTAATCTCTTTTCAACATCTGGTGTTAATAATCATAACTGTTTTGAACTAGGTTAGTAAAAGTGGTGTTGATATTCATTTTTATCAAAAATATCATAATTTATAAACCATTAATGAATATTTAATTTATGTTTTATTAGGACTTATAATGTTATTATTAAATTAAATGGGTGTTTTAGTCTTGTTTCATGAAAATTAAAATGGTGAAGAACTAGTTTTAGGGTTTTTTTGATATTAATAGATTATGTTATAATGATTGTTACATTTTTGTGTTATTACAAAAGAACTATATTAATGATATATATTACTTATAAATATTACATAAAATTACAAAATATAAACAAATATTATCCATGTTTATATGTGAAGGAACAAAATGAAACTCTTTTATTCATGGATGAGGTAGTCCGCACAACACATGATTCACATTTTCATTTTTCTTACTAAAAATGAGAGGGTGGTTAATAATTTTACCATATTTATAATATCATACTAGTATAATAATGATACTGATGTTATAATTTTAATATGGTGAAAATAAATTTTATTTAGAATAAAAATTAATAAATGAATATAAAAGGAATGATATTTTTAAGAACTTATATCCCACTTCTTGGTCGAAATGGCCTGAAGGCCTTCATTTTTTTTATTATTTTTGATAACACACCTTTCAAGGGATGAGGTGGTACCCTTACAAGGCCCGAAGGCTTAGATATAATTACATGACCCGTATGTCTTAGAGGGAATCACCCAGACAAGAAAAATTGAAATTATTCCTCCCCAACATATGTCATGAAATCATCACTCCACCTTCAAAGGGCTGGTCGGCTAGTTGTACTATGAAAAGCTGCACATGTCTGGTACCGATGGAAAATCTATACCCTCACACTCTACTGATTTCGGTTAGCTCTACTCCAGTGAATGTGCTTGCCCTGAATCCTCATCTGAAGCATTGTCCCATATAGTCTGACTGGTACTTCTTCATTCCTGTGGCCCGAAGGCCATGGGGTGTCCCTAAGGCCTTAAGGTGGCCTGAATGCCTTGAGAAACAGCTGTCCTGAAGGCCTTGTGTGGCCCGAAAGCCTTGTAGGACCTGAGGACCAAACTGGTGGCTCACAGGCCCAGATGGGTGAATAGTTCCATCTACTACAGTACTAAACAGTGCCTACTACAGTACTACTACAGTACCCCCCCCCTAAAAATTCGCTTCCACCCAGATTTGATCTCTGGTCTCTTGGATGCACCTGTCGAGTCCTCACCAACCGGGCTGAGGCCCATGTGCTGCCACTTCTTGGATTATCACATTTTTGAGAAAAAATAATCATTTTAAGGTTTCTATATTAAGAATAATAGAAACACATTATGGCGTAAAATAGTTTATATAATAGTATAGATTAGATTATGGTCCAAACATTAGGGTTTTGGAAATGAGGGTGAGTGAGTAGAGAAATTCCCCTTTTATAAGTGAAAATGACTGTCATTTTTGTAAATGAACAAAACTATTCAATAATAGGAAGTAACCCTAAAGAAAAGTACCTCATAAAATTATAAATACTTGATTTTAGGGAGGATATGTTCAAGAAACACCTCCACCATTCAAAACTAAACATGTTTAAAACATTTTATTCCCTTTATATATAAGGGTACTTAATTTTACAATTTTGGTTTTCACGATGGTAACTAGTTTTTACCAAGGTAATTTTTATTTTAAGAATAAATCTAAAATTAAACTTATTAGATAATTTGGATCCACTAATTATAAATATGAAATAAAATTTGTCTATAAAAATCATATTTTTAGGGAAAATTAATTCTAACACAAACACATGTAACACAAAAAAAACCCATTGTTTGAAAAAGTTTATTATTAAGAAAAAAGATATATGTTTAGGGTATAATTATCAATGAAAATTATTTAAATGAATTTAAAATAATAATTATTATTTTTCAAATATTATTAATTTAAAAATAAAATAAATCAAAAATTTCATTGCATCATGTTATAATTAATTAAACAAGAGTTGAAAAATTGTTTTCATTAAAGTGTTACATAAATTATCAAAATGTTGAGCTTGGGTTTATAAATTGAAAATTGTATTTTAAAATTATTTATTATAATTTATAATATGTAAATTAAAAATAAAAATTTTCAAAGATTTTCAATGTATCCGTATAATAAAATAATTTCATAAAAGCGACGATATTAATAAAATCAATATTTTCACTATTCATGTGAAATGTAATTATTTCAAAAAAATCACAAAAAAGAAGAAGAAGATAATATGACTATGATAAACCCAAATATTATGTTATTTTTCAAAAATTAAGATCCTAAAATTTATAAATATAACATTAAAATAAAATCATAAAATTTCATAAAAATTGATTTTTATAGAAAATCATTTTTTCATATAAACTATTCTTTTAAAATTATTTCTAATAATAAATATATAATACATTAAAAAAATATATTTTATAAAATAAATCTTATGTATAATAAAATATTATATTATTTTTCTGGTTGTACTAATTGTGTCGATATTTAATTTTAATTTTAATTTTAATTTTTTTTGTTTTGTTTTTATAAATATATTTGTATATATATATTTCATAATTCCATTACTATTGTTTATACTTTATAATTTATGGAGACCTTATAATGCTATATTTTTTTTGGTTTTGGTGTTTCATGTGTATAAATTCATTAAACATAGTATTTAATTAAGGAGAAAAAACTTGGGTCGTTACATTCTACCCCATTAAAATAATTTCATCCTTGAAATTTAATTACATAGAAGAAAAAAATGTGGGTACCTTTCCTAATCACATACTCATGTTAACATATATCACCCTCAAACATGTTATTTCTCTATAAAACTTTAAAGATATGAGTGGCCTTCTTCTGAACCACCTTATCTTTTAAGTTCATAATTTCCACTAGTTTCTCCTCGTATGAGATATCTTATTCAAGTTATATAACATCCAAAGCTTAGTACATGTGAAGGATCCGATTTTTATATTCAAAAAAATGATATATGGAATATGAATTTAACTTATGATAGTTGTGTAGGGAGTTCTAATCGATCGGCTACAAACCCAAAAAATTAAGGATCTCGAAGGGTTCATTGTATCTAGGGTTCATCCTACCTTTCTTCCAAAATATCATAACTCGCTTCCTTAAAGATATTCAAAGTAACACCTTTTCACAAAATTCAAAATGTATATCTCATAAATTATTATCTATATAACTATTATTCTAAATTTTTACCTCTTTGATATTCCATTTAATGCTTTGAACCTTATCTATCATTTCATTGAAAAGTTCATGCCTTCTCAGCTTCCTCTCTCAAACTTCATCCCAGTATAGGGGAGCCCTTCATCTATTCCTATAAACAGCCTCATATGATTCCACATGAATTATATAATATAAAAAAATTATAATATCTATACCTATGGAATTTTTTTATGCCAACATACTTATAAATCCATAGAATGAGATCTAATTATATCCTCTATAGTCTGAATTGTCCTCTCAAATAGACCATCTGTCTGAGGATGAAATGCAATGCTAAATCTAAAGTTTATCTCCAGATCATTTTAAAAACATCTAAAAAATATGTAGGTAAACCTTATATCCTAATAAGATACAATGGATAATGCAACTCCATGTATCTTCCCCAACACCCCTGTTTATATTTATGTCATTTTTTGAAGGGAAAAATCTTCTTTGATGACAACAAAATGTGATGAATTTATAAGGAGATCGACTACAAAACAAATATCATTATGAAAATTAAATGTTTTGGGGGGTCCTATGATGAAGTACATGGTGATTTTTTCCCATTTTCATGCTATTATGTGTATTTGTTTTTACATATCCTCAGAATTTTGTCACTCAACCTTAACTAGAAAGAATACAAAGCATCGAGATATATATTCTACAATATCTCTCATTATACTATCCCACTAGATGTTTTTCTTTAGATCTCTATATATATTTATGATTCCATGAAGGATAGAGAAGTATGATTTATAACCATCATCCAAAAGTTCCTTCTTCAATTCCATATTTTATGGAACACACATTTGTGTTCCAAACCTTATAATTACAAATTTATCAAAGTTAAACTCCATAATATTTTCTACCTTTTTCTATAACTCTAAATCATATTTTTGGACTTCATTGATCATTACATGAATGTAATGTTGATTATTCTATTGGGAAATATAGGATTTATCCACTACTATTATATATTAATGATTTATCCTCTGAAAATCCATTAGTATTGGATCTTTTTAAATCATTATCATGGATAAAGTATCATGATCTTTCATATTTAGGGCATCAGCCACTTTATTTTTTTTGTCCTCTGGTGGTAATGTGTTGGGTATTCATAATATTATATCAACACAAACCATATCCTTTGGTAAATATTAAATTCCTTCAATTTGAATATATATTTAAATATCTTTTGATCAATATATATATATATCATACTTTTCCTCATATAGATGATTTATTTAAATATTCAATGTAAAAATCACTGTTGCAACCCCTAAATCATTTGTCAAGTATTTTTTCTCATGAATCATTAATTGATTTGAACCATAATAAATTACTTTATCATTCTACATGAATACACAACCAAACCATTTTTTTCCAAAAATCATTGTATATTACTAACACTTCCCTATAATAGAGTAATCTATGTATAGGACCAATGACCAACCTCCTCATCAGGTCCTTAAAAAATTATTCAAATTCATTTATATAAAAGAATTTTAGTACCTTCCATGTCAACTTTTTTAGTGTACTATATATCCATGTGAAATTTATCACAAATCATTTTTAATATCATGATAACCTAAGAGAACAACGAATCTTAGTTACATTGGTCGGTCTGGGCCATTTCTTGATAACATTCATATTTTATGAATCTGTTGTTATTATTTTTCATGTGATTAGATGACCCATGAATGACACCATTTCTATCTAGAATTCCCATTTTCTAAATTTGGTATACAATGTTTCCTTTTTCAATTTATTTAACACAATTTGGAATAATATTTATACGCTTCCTTACTCTTTTAATATATAAGAATATCATATTTAAAGATAACCACAAATTAATCAAGGTATTATATAAAGACTATATTCATTATATCCAAGTATATATGAGGGTAATTGGTAAATTCAAGTGCAATAACTATAAACGCATAGTGTACATACCATGTATAGAAATCCTTCTTAGATATATCCTTCATTCTGACACTTAACTGATGGTATCAAGATCGAAGGTTAGTATTCAAAAATTATTGATATCCTATGACTTGTTTGAATATATCATCGGTACAATGTAGAGGATACTTTTTTATCACAATTTTATTAAGCTAATTATAATCAATTTAAAGGCACGTCGATCCATCCTAATTTTTGAAAAATATGATTGGTGTACTCTATGGTGATGCAGTGAGGTATATGAAACCCCTATCCAATTTATCTTGAAGTTTCTTATCTTACTCATCTAATTCAATGGGATACACTATATATATACTCTTTGATACAGAAAAGGATTTAAGTATGATTTTTATTGAAAAATTGGACTCATAGTATTGAAGAATACTAGGAATTTCATCTGAAAATACATCAGTATATTCCCATGTTATAGGTATATTATCAATGTTGACTTCCTCCCTGGTCATTTGAGTTAAGTATCCCTTGTTATTGGGTACTACAACAAATATTTTATAATTATATTTAATATGTATTTCATAAAATAAGTGTTTAAGTTAACCAATAAATTACTATGTTTCATTCTCAGTTATCCATGATTGGAATTCTAACTGAAATATGTATATAAATTTGAAAAATTCATAATGGTTCATAAAATAGGATGCATAGTAAAGGAAAATTCACCATGCCCCAGAATGATTGTTGAGATATACCCAAACTACACTTTTTTGGGTTGTTACCCCTATATTCATATGATGAATATTCATATCCACTTATATTATCTAGGAATGGAATTATTGATAGTAAAACCACATAATCTATACATAACCAAAATAGCATGATGTTATCATATACTTATACTTATCCCATAGATTTTCCCTTATATTTTTTTTCTAATTTTAACTAAACTATTCTATAAAAATAACTAAACTAATATCCAAAATAACTAAACCCTCATTTAAAACCAACTATAGTGACCCATGATAAACAAGAAATAAATTGTATAATAATCTCAGGATTTAAACAATACATCTAACAATAGTCGCATAATATAAGGACTGAGAGTTTTAGTGTCATGTAAATTAGTAGCATAAATATTTTATTTTATATAAATTGAAAAGAAAAATTATAAGTATTGTCTTATAGACCCTTTACTAGACATCTCACATGATGTAATCTTATTAATAACCTAAGTAATGGAATAATAATAAATGGGAGAGCTCAAATTATAAGTAAAGAAAAATACATATCATAAATTATTAGATCATCAGTATGAGGAGAATGTAAGGACAACATAAATTTCTAAATAAGAGATCATTAATACCATTTATGATAATCACCAAAAATTATGGATCCACATGTGATCATAAAAAAAATTAAGTAAACATAAAAGATAAAACATATAATATGTTAACATGACATATGGTGTGGGGTTCTTGAAAAGGCATAATCATGAAAACATTGTATTTATTGGAAATAAAATGCTTCTTAAAACTATAAATAACTTGATAAATAGCTTGTAAATGTGTTATAACTTGATAAACATGAAAATTTGTTGCAACCATAAGCATTGTAAATCTTTTGTGATTAAACTCATTATCCCTAATGTTATTTAAAGAAACTCTTTATGTCCACCTCTAAAAATGTGAGAAAACCCATCATGCCCATGCCTATATGGAAAAACCCATTATGTTCTAGCCCTACTATATCATGAGATATTAGCTTAAACTAATGCATTTTAGGTAGATATTGGACCCCACCCATCATCATCCATACATATATATATACCACTTAAAAATAATCATCATCGTAACTTAAATAACCCGAGGAAAAAATGGGTTTCTTAACCATATCACATAATATAAACTTATGAAATCATAGGTTATGAAAATATAATTATCTAAAATGGTTAGAAACATAATAAAAGATAAAACATCACTTTATGATAGATATATCATTTTAATATAATGAGAACCAAATCATTAAAATAGTTTTTTTAAATCATTTTTTATTTATTATTTTAAAATTCATAATTAAGAATCCCTTTTAAAATAGTCCCCTTATGTTTTTCAATGAAATGAAGATAATACCTTACATGAAATTTATTTTTTTTAGATAACTATTTTTTCCATAAATAAATATATAACATCAATCAAAATTGAGTGTCTTTGAAAAATGATGTTTAATAATAAATTGTGGGACTCAAGGAAATTATTTTGAGTTACCAAGTCCCATACTTTTACCATTGATTTTCAAAAGATGGTTTAATATCATGTATCATAAAGATAAAAATAATAATTAGTTATTTCAAAAATATATTTTCCTTCACTTATATTTAAACTCTTAATTAATAAAAATTCTATCCATTGATTATATTGTTATAATCTCTTTTCAACATCAAGCGTCAGTAATCTTAACCATTTTAAACTAGCTTCATAAAACTGGTGTTGATCAAACTTTTATCCTAAATATATTTATTTTAAAAACATTTATGGTTTTAGATTTTATTTTTTATAATTAATTATAATGTTATTATTCCATTACATGTGATTTTTAGTCTCTTTTCATGATAAAAAAATGAGGAACTAGTTTCGGTTTTTTTACTGATGTCGATGGATTGCCATATAACGGTCATTAGTTTTTGTATAATTTAAAAGAGACATATTTATGATATAAATTAATTATAAATATAATATATAATTATAAAACTAAAACTAAAACCATCCATCTATTTAAGTGAATAAAAAAAACATGGTTATTCATGGATGCAGTAGCCTCATTCACATTTTTATTTTTCGTAATGAAAAATGAGAGGGTGGTTAATGATTGTGAAATCATTATAATAAAATACCAGTATAATAATGATAATTATATTATCATTTTAAAGTGGTGAAATAAAATTTTTGTAAGAATAAAAATGTATAATGAAATAGAAAAAAAGATAGAGACTTAAGAACTTATGCATCGCTTCTTGGATTATCGCCTTTATGAAGGGAATTAAACCTTTGAAGGGTGGTATTATGATAATAGAAGAAAAAAATTAAGGTGTTTAAGAGTGTATAGAATATTTTATGGAATATTATTGGACAAAATGTGTTGTTTTTGGAGTGGTGGTAAGTGAGTAGATGAGGGACCCTTTTATAAGTGAAAATGAGTGGTGTTTTTGTAAATAATCAAAACTATTCAATAATGGTAAGTCACTCTCAATCAAAGTGATTAAGAAATTAATAAATAATATATTTTATTGAATATAAGTTCTATATACTCCTAAAAATTGATAAATAAACATGTTTTAAATATTTTATTCCCTTTACCTATAGGCTTCATCAGTTTTACCATTTTATTTTTCACCATAGTAATTAATTTTTACCTATGTAATTTATGCATTAAGATTAAAAATAAAATGATACTTATTAGATAATTTGTAACCACTGATTAAAAATTTTAAATCCAGTTTATCAAAAAATTTCATTTGTGTATGTAAAATTAATTCTAACAAAAATTCACCAAATGAAAAAAAGACCCAGTTTTTGAAAAATTTTGATTTTAAACAAAAATATTTATGATTATGGTAGAATAAAAAATTAAATTAATTTAAATGAATGTAAAATAATTATTATTATTCAAATAGTATTTATTTAAAAATAAAATAAAATAAAACTTCATTTCGTCATGTTATAATTAATTAAACAAAACATCCCAAAGACAGTTTTTATTAAAACGCTACATAAACATTCCAAATGTTGAGCATGGGTTTATAAATTAAAAATATTATTTTAAAATTATTTATATGATTTATTCAAAAAAAGTTTCAAAAACATTCAATGAATTCATATAATGAAATAATTTCATTAAAGTGACGTTATTAATAAAATTCATTGTTTCACTATTCATGTGAAAATTAATTATTTCTAAAAATCCCTAAAAAGTAATCTTAAGAAAATATTAAAATTATAGATCCAAAAATAATGTAAATTATTTAAAAATTGACATCCAAATATATTTAAACTTAACATTAAAATAAAATCATAAAATATCATGGAAAAAAGCGTTTGAATTTTTTTTGCAAAGTAACTATTCTTTTAATATGAGTTATAATTATAAGTATATAAAAATTGAAAAATATCAATTTTTTAAAATAAATTTTAAATATAAAAAAATATTTTATGATTTTATTAACTACACTAATTTTTTTATTTTTAAATTTAAATTTAATTTTATTTTATTCTATTTTTATAAATATATTTATTTATATATATATTATTATTTTGTTGGTATTATTTATACATTATAATTTATAGATACCTTATAACGATCTATATTTACTTAGTTTTGGTGTTTCCTATATAAAAATTCATAAATAAAATTATTTAATTAAATAGGATAAACATGGGTTGTTATGTATGATGGAATGAGACATATGGGATTGAGATTTTGGTTCTCTATGGGTAGTTTAACAAATATATCTAGCAAATACCATTGATATAAGATGGGTTAAGGAATGATATATTGGTTTGGATATTTTATACAATTGGTCCACATTCATTTTGTACCATTTTTTCCATTGTATTTTTTTAGCGTTATTGGATTACTTATGCCCTCTTGGACTACCCATTTCTGGTTTTGGTTAATCTTTTATAGGTCATTGATGGTTGGGCCCTCTTTCACTTCCCATTTTTGAGATTCATGGATTGATTATTATTTCCCATGATATTTTATTACTATGTTTATTTTTTAGGTAGTCAAAAGGATGATGTTTTATGTAGCACTTTGATAAGTGGGTCATTGTGCATATAGTAAGGGATCATGGTGATTACATCTGATTTGAGAAGAGAGACTTGGTATACCTTATTAAGTCACAGTGGTATGCATTTGATCAATTACATGCATGTGGTTCCTAGATTGATTTGGATAATATTTTCATGATTCTTTGGTGTGCATGTGTAATGCTCTAAAATTTTATATGAATTTACTTTTAAATGAACTTGAAGTACTTGATATCTTTCTTTACACAAAACATTGAGTCTAAATGAACTATGAACTGGTAATCATTTATAACCTAGTTATTATATTGGATGGTATGAATAATAATAACCACATTAAAAAAATATTTATAATGGTTTAAAATAATTAAAATTTATTTATTAATCCATAAAAATAAGTACTTGATTTTTAGTAAAGTCTTTTTTCTTCAAAATAGTTTATCTTCAAAATTTCCTTTTGAATTATTTTGTGCCAGGTCATTATAATTTATTTATAATTTTTTTGTAAAATTTATTTGAGTTAAGGAATATAATTTTTAAAATAATAAGGTCAATAATATCTTAGGGTTAATTTTAAATATTTTACTAAAAAGATTTATTTTTCAGGGAATGGGAAAAATTACATATTTCTGGAAAACTGTCATTTATTTGCAATACATCATGAAATTAAAATACCCATTATATATTTAATTTTATATTAAAGTAACATAATTAAACATTAATTAAAAATAATCTAACAAATTCCATAAGAATCAAAGGTATAGTTTATTTTTTTATAAGTTCATTATTTGGATTAAAAACACTTTTTTTCTAATAACTATTTTTATGCGCACATAGTGTTTTTATATAAATAAATTAAATTAATTTCTATTTATTAATTTTTTTAATGAAATATATTTAATATATATTAATTAAAATGTTTTTATATTCATTTTATTGTTTTTATAAGGTATGTAATGGAAGTAAATTAAGTTTTATTCTAAAAAATGAATTTTTCTTAAAATGGGTTTTTATTGCATTTTACATGATTATTTAAAATTAAATTATACCACTTATATAAATTGAATCTGTTGAAATTGATTCAATATTTTTAATCATAAAAATTAATATATTTTAATTGGGTAAACATAATTTTTTTCCATAAAGAATAGTAAAAATAGTAAAATTGTATTATCATGGTTAAGGTTAAAACAGGTTTTCTATGGGTGTTAATCTAAGAGATAAGGGTAGGAATTACCCATAAATTTATCTAATTCTTATTGGTTGAAGATAGTAAAAACTTTTCTTATCCTAACTTTTAATTTATGTCCATATTTAAACACATTCACATGAAAGTGAAATTATATTATTGATAACTTTTAAGTGATTTTGTCCCCCCACCACTTATAAAAGAGAACCTTCTCTCCTCCATTAATCACATAATTAGGTCCTTCTAGTTTTTCCAATACCCATTTAAGATCCTGTGTTTTGAACTGGATGTCAATTCTGTTGGATTTTGAGCTTTTTATTTAGTGAATGGTAAAAATAATAAATTGAGATTCAAATTGTAATTATGATAATTGAATCAATTAAAAGTGTTGTTTTTAAATGGGTTTTAAGGCCTAAGAGGTCACTCTGGTGTTCTGTGGAGTTTTGGGAGCATCCAAGGCTTGTTCAAATCCCATATCTCTAGTTTTCAAAGAAGTATAATGAGGATCATGGTTGGCGTATAGTTAGTAGTAACTATACAGCCAAATAAAAGGAGGTCCTTGGTTAGTTTAACCATGAAATAGAGGTTGTATGTCCATAGGGGATATTTTATTAAACTATAGAGTGACACATGGGATACACATAGTTTTCCAAAACTATTCGTCTTACCCGCATGGGTAGTGCCACTTAGGTAGTGAGCCCACATAGTTGGCACATAGTTGGGGAAAACTACATTGAAAAAATGTGTTCCTCATTAAAGGGGTTATTTTACCTTTTTACCAAACCTTAATTAAATATTATCCTTACTTTTACTTCCCTAAAACTTTAAAGTATCCCCCCACACATGGATCCCTCCTATTCCTCCAAGGCATGGATGTTTCTCCTCTATTCAGACTCTGAATCAGGTATCTTCGGTCATGTTTTATTACCCCCCATTTATTTTATAATTATTTATTACTAATTTATTTGTTTATCTTTACATATTTAATTTTATTTTAATCGAATATCATATGCCCAATTTTTAATGTGTTTGTCTATTTATTTATTTTTTTCACAAACTGGCGCATATCTAAGCTTATTAATAGATGAGTAAAGCATCCTAAAAATGAGGTAGGTGGTCTATCAATTTTCTATTATGGGTTTTCCTGTTTATTAAAAGTGTCATTTTGTTTTATGTCAGCCTTTATAAGAATCTACCTTTAATCTTAAGATTAATTAATTGAATACTAATTTCTTAAACTAGTTAGTCTTTATGAACTAAAAAACCGTTATATGTTTATTACCTTGACTCGAACCGCCCCTTTGGGTGTGTCGCTTATGTTTTGTGACCCTTATCCTTTATCCTTGGAATTAGAATCATCATTGAGGCATGTTAACTTTACATTCATCAAATGAAATGTTTAAATAAAATTAAATGAATTCTAAGTGGTATAGATGACTGATGTAGCGTACAATAATTTTTTATAATATCTTAGATCCATCCTTCATGAAATAAATTTCTAATTTTAATTCAATTGGATGTTTAAGGAAAGTTTTACCCTTGTCCATGACCAAGTTATTAAATGGAATGACTGGTTCATTCATTATTAAATGAAGTGACAAATAAAATTAATTGAATTGTTTTGGATTGGTTCAAATGATATGTATCATAATGAACTATGTTGGTATGGATGTTTCCATTGGACCTCTCAGTTTTTTAACATTGAAATGGTATAATTACATTGTTTGAAATGAGAATGGAATGGATATTCTCCCATTTCATATAATTATTTATTAAATTCAATATACCTACTTTATATGTATTCTTTGAGCAATGCATGGGATCTTAACATGAAATTCATTTGGTGGGCTCATTTTATGGATGAATTATATACACATTGAGCGATACCTATGTTCTATATTTGGAATATCTTGGATATCCTCATTGTTTATTTTAGATTGCATGTACCATTAGTGAAACATGGGTTCCCTACATATAACTCCTTGGATGGCCTCAAATATTAAATGAGTTATATTAATCATTGATAAATACCTAGGTTCCTTATCAAAATCCCTTTGAAGGGATTATTAATTAAATGAATTGTAATAAACCATAGAGTTATACCTAGGTTACTTAAGCATAATTCCTTAGATATGATCATTAGTTAAATCTTATACATTATGACTTTAGTGATACATGGATTCAAAAGTAGGAAGGTCATGCATAGGATCATAGGAAAATGAGATGTTATTAATTTCTCAATCACCATTATACATGGATTTCATAGGTTTACCCAAGATACTAAATGAATGTTGTATATTTAGGACCTTGGATATATTCCTAGGATGGGATGTTTTGGTTGATGACTTGATTAAATAAGTGACTCGTATATTATTATTCTTATTATATGTGGATTCCTTTGTTATACTTCTAGTCCAGGATAGTCTTGTGTATCTATATATATATATATATATATGACTATATATTAATGTACATAAATAGTTCATATATATATATATATATATTCATATGGTGATACTTGTTTAGAGTCATTCTGGCTTAGGTCGAAGCAGGTGTTGCCAACAAGGTGTCCTTTAAGGAACCAGAGCCAAGCATGGTTATATTTATTTATTCACAGCCTTATTTGTTATACCAACAAACTAATATATTTCATATTCAAAGTTTGTATTGCATTATACACCATTAGTTGTGGACTACTGGGTTTATCTCACACCCTATTCGATGCACCATTTGGTACCCAGAAATACAGCATGGTTGCAAGATCAGGATTCCAGATTATGTTATGTGTTGTACACTTGGATATGGGATCGTGGGAGTATAAGACTATGTAATTTATCATGATTCTTAGGGATATAGCCCTTAGTAATTAGTTCTCTACATTATTTTTATAGTTTATTCTAGCTAATTTTTATGCTTATTTCCATATGTTGTTAAAATGAGATCATTCTTTATATGATAGAGTTGTTTGATTTGGCCATTTTTTATTACCATTATGATTTATTTTACCTTCCTTTAATTTATAAATATTCAATGTTTGAATTTTTATTATATAATACAATTTTACTTTGATCATAAGAGTATATTCTCACCATCGTACCACCATTGGACCCTCACTTCTAGTTGGAAACCTCTAGCATATAGGGATGCCTTATTGAGGCCATGTGACTAGCCAGCTTGTGACACTATTTTAGTGGCTTTAAGATCTGGGTGTTACAAAATGGTATTAGATATTTTTATATATTTCTATTTTTTTCTAGTATATAGGATACTATGAATGTTTCTAAAATTGATAATGATTTTGTGTTTGGGAGTGATCAACCCACGCATGAGGGAAAGGCCAAGTGGATAGGATGGGACTAGTGTTGGCATTGTTTGTTATTACAGTTGATTATTATTTAACCTTGAGTGATTGATGTACTTTCTATATCATACTTATTTATGGAATTTATAATATTTTACCCTTGGCTTGGTATGTAAATGAAGTATTGTTACATGTATTATTATAGGCACATAGAGATTCAAATTCCATGCATATGGCATTCCATGTAGGTTTCACTTCTTGATTGTCTGATCCATGTTGGATGTGTCGTATGTGATTTAGTAGTATTCTTATTGGTATAACATGTTTACATGATTATTTATAATGATTATATATACACCATGTTGTCTGATACATTTCATTATTCAGTCGTAATCATTGTAATGTGGTATTATGTCTTGTAACAATTATAATTAAATAATTTTTTTATTAAAGTGTCTATATCCACCTAAATGGTTTTTATCCTATATCTTGAAATAGGAACCTTTTTTAACAAGTTATGAAATGTTTTATCCATGATAAATTGGTTTTATGGGATGTAAAGTTGGTGGTTTTAATTAAATGGGTTTTAAATGCAACTTATAAAGAGCATGGGCCTTTATAAATTGTAAATTTTGACCCACATAATCAAACCAACAGATATGGACTTGTAATATTTATATACTAAAGTTGAAAAATATGTTTTCAGTTACATGGATTCTAATTGAATATTATAAATTAAAGTACCTTTATAACTTGGTAATGGTAATTCATCTAACTGAACAATGGTATATATATATATACATATATCTCTCTCTCTATAATGATTGTGCCTATATAACTTTGGAATGATGACATGTATGATCGGATCTTTATTGAATTGGATCATCCCTTATAGGTTATTTTTAACATTGTATTCTTATATGATAAACACACTAAGGTTGTTTTAAATCATAATTTTTAAAATGTTTCGGGTTTCATTTTGATGGACTCAGGTTGGAATGAAGGGACCCTCATATGTCTCCTTTAATCTAATATACCTTCTTACATAACCCCATGAGGGCATACTCATGATATATATGAAGGTTCCATGCGCAGCGGAAGCGCATGGGTGGATGTGCCCACTTGGTTTTTTGTCATTACCAATGATCAATCCGGGATCAATATGACGATAAATGCCAGTCTCCACGGATCGAATCATAGAAAAAGACAAAAAAGATGGTTTGTCCCAAACCACAAACAAGGATCGTTACAGGTTGATTATAATTAATTTAATTAATTATAAAGAAATGCCTTTTGGGTGTTCTTTCTTCGTGGATGTTTTTTATCACATTGTCAGTGTGATCCGTCATTGCGTCGCAGAAGCCAAGTGTAGACTCCCTCTAGCAGTGATCCACACGTGTACCTCATATCTCTGGATGTCTCCAAAGGATTATCTGGGTGCTAGCGTGGAGAATCCTTTGCTTGCGTTGTCCGCCTTAGATCGTCTTGATCCAATGGAGGAGGATCTCTCTCGGTCTTGAGAGAATTCTTGGAGGAAGAGGTTCTTTCGGCCTTGAAAGAATTCTCCAGAGATGTTGTGCACAACGATTCTCTTATGTGTTGGAAAAGAGTTAGGGTTGTGAGGATATTTATAATCGGGTGTGTGGGGTTATATAGTTATGACAATAAATAAATGTGTTACGCATTTTATTTATTTCATTGACTCTTATTTAAAACCCCCATGTCGAATAAATAATTCCTTGACATTCGCCCACGCTGATTATAATAAATATCATTTAAAATAATATTATATCCTCAAAATCCCGACTGGAAAAACTACACGGTGTGTAATAATAAATACACGGTGGGCACTTGTTTTTCATTGAAAACTACAGGGTGTGTACATTAAATGTACACGGCGTGTATATCTTGTTTTCATTTATTCATTTCCTTTCCAAAATAAAACTACACGGCGTGTACATTTAATAATACACAGCATGTACTTGTTTTATTTTATTTTTCCTCCATCATTTAAAACAACTTATGCTTCCTTGAATAATTATTAAACCAAGTACGGGAATAATCTTCATTCAACTTGAGATACTTGGATACACATAGTGTGTGACCCTCTAGGCCTTTTTCTCGTTGGCATTAGGCGGGATTGCCTAAAGTCCAAGATTACTTTCTAGCAACGGGTCAAGGAACCCAAGTGAAAGAAGTAGACACCGCATTGATGTATCACCTCATATGAATGCTTACTGTGTAATTTAATCTCTTTTTCTCGATATCTCATCAAGCAGGTTTCATGGCAGTTTCATAAACCTATATTCTTGATCTGTTGTTCTTTGACTACCTAAAATAAACTCGTCGTTCACACCATGGCCATGGAGTTTAATGCGACAGTTCTATTTCAATCAATGGGCCGAGATATAAACTTCCATAAATGGAAGGGAAAAATCCTTCCTTGACTTATCCATTAACAACATGTCACTCGTGACGCACCCAATGTACCCTACTTCCCTCCAACTGTCTGCGTGACGGTTTTCGTCAATAAATCTAAGTGTGCGAATCATGACATGAGTTAATGATAATCTTACAGTCTAAGGATCATTACATACGCTCATAGATAGCAATGTCCAATGACACCAAGACATGCAGAATTTCTATTGGTAGGTCTATGCTCATAATCTCCCATCTTGGAGATTACCAAGTGTGAACTCCATGAGAGAGTGTCTCATCTTCTTACGAGTACTCGCACATGACAGTCTGTATACTATGTTTCCTATCATAGTATGTCATCCAACCGCAGAACTTTATTTAAGAATATTGTTATAGCATTTCAAGGTTCTCATCATGGCGGGGATCTGCTATGACCTTATTAATGCTACAAATATTCTAGGACATTATTATATTATAGTTATGAAGAACAATGAACAATATATAATAAGTGAACATTCATGTAATCAAAGTACAAAATAGTTGGTTCTGAGGACACCAACCCTTACAAAATCCCACTTGGACTAGAGGCAACTGCCTACGACTTTTAGTCCACTAGACCTCACATGATTATCATGTTTCGGCTGAGTCAATGCTTTATTCATTGGGTCCACCACGTTGTCTTTTCGTGGAAATACTGCTCACTGCAACTTCACCGCTCTAAGAAAAATCCCTCAAGAGATGATACTTTTGAATTATGTGCCTTGTCCGCTGATGTGACCTTGGCTTTTTTGCAAGTTCCACCGCTGCAGTATTATCACAATAGAGTGTGATAGGATCTTTACTGCTTGGTACTACATCCATCTCTTGGACGAAGCTTCGCATCCATACTTCTTCTTTAGTTACCTCAGAAGCTGCGATATACTCGGACTTTGCTGTATAATCTGCCACCACACTTTGCTTTGAGCTCTTCCAGCTCACTGCACCACCATTTAAAATGAAGATGTATCCAGTCTGCGACTTCATGTCATCTTGATCAGTCTGGAAACTAGCATCTACATGTCCTCTGATGACTAGTTCCTCATCTCCTCCATAAACCAATAACATATCCTTAGTACACCTCAGATACTTAAGGATAGTCTTGACTTCCATCTAATGGCGGTCTCCTGGATCAGCTTGATATCTTCCTACCGCGCTTAATTCGTAAGCAACATCTAGCCTCATACATAGCATAGCATACATGACTGACCCAATCGTGGATGTGTAAGGGATCCTTGCCATTATCTTTCTTTCCTCATGTGTCTGAGGACACATTTTCTTGGAAAGATGAATGCCATGTGACACTGGCAACAATCCCCTCTTGGACTGTTCCATACAGAATCTCTTTAGTATATTGTCAATGTATGTACTTTTACTTAGGCCCAGCATTCTGTTGGATCTATCACGATGGATCTTGATCCCAAGAATATATGTCACCTCACCCAAGTCTTTCATGGAGAAGCATTTATGGAACCATGCCTTAACTAACTGTAATACAGGTACTTCATTTCCAATTAGTAATATGTCATCAACATATACTATTAAGAAAATGGTTGCACTCCCACTAAACCTCTTGTAGACACAAGGATCACATTCGATCTTAACAAATCCAAATTCTGTTATAGCTTCATAAAAACAAATGTTTCATGATCTTGATGCTTTCTTTAATCCATAAATGGATTTCTGCAACTTTCATACCTTGTTGGAATCCTTTGGAGTCACAAACCCATCAGGTTGTGTCATGTAGACATCTTCCTGTACGTTCCCGTTAAGGAAATCTGTTTTGACATCCATTTGCCAAATTTCATAGTCATGGTAAGCAGCGATGGCCAATAGTATTCTGATGGATTTCATCATTCCAAATGGTGAAAAGGATTCATCATAGTCAATTCCTTGATGTTGTCTAAAACCTTTTGCAACTAGTCGTGCCTTGTAAGTGCTGACTTGCACCTCCATGTCCAGTTTCTTCTTGAATACCCTTTTATTACCAATAGGCTTTACATCAACTGGAGGATCTACCAAAATCCAGACATGGTTTTGGTACATGGAATTCATTTCAGAATTCATGGCTTCTTGCCACTTGGAAACGTCTGTGCATTCAACTGCTTCCCTATAGGTAAGAGGATCATCATTGTCAACCAATAATGAGTCACCATCCTCGGTGACAAGAAAACCATATCATTCTGGTTCTCTCACCTCTCTTGTACTCCTACACAGTTCTTGTGACTCTGGAACAGATTGATCTTCCACGGGGCTTTGTGGATCATGTTATTGTACAAACTCATGTGTATCTTGAGCCTAGACTTTATCGAAGTCTATCTCTCTCCCACTATCTCTTTTGGAGATGTGCTCCCTCTCAAGGAATATGGCATGTCTTACCACTGTAACCTTTTTGTATGAGGGGTTGTATAGGTAATATCCCCTTGTTTCCTTGGGATATCCTATAAAGATACACTTTGTGCCTCGGGGCATGAGTTTGTTACCGGATGAGGCCTTAACAAATGCTTCGCTACCCCACACATGTAAATTCGGTAACATGTCTTTGCATCCACTCCATAACTTGTATAGAATACCATTTATCGATTTAGTTGGTACTTGGTTTTGTATGTGTGCTGCTATTTGTAATGCATATCCAAAAAAGGATAATGGAAGACTCTCATGACTCATCATTGATCTCACCATGTCCAACAGGGTGTGGTTCCTCCTTTCACTTACACCATTCCACTGTGGCGTGTAAGTAGGAGTGAGTTGAGATAGAATCCCAAACTCCCGTAAGAAATCAATGAAGTCCTGATTAAGATATTATCATCCTCTATCTAAGAAGAGTTTCTTAATATTCTTACCAAGATGGTTCTCAACATCATTCTTGTATTATTTGAACCGATCAAAAGAATCTGATTTATACCTCATTAAGTAGATATATCCATATATACTAAAATCATCAGTAAAAGTTATGAAGTATGAGAACCCACCCCTTGCCTCAACTGGAAATGGCCCACACACATCTGTGTGAACTAATTCTAGAAGCTCTTAATCTCTTTCACCTTTCCCACTAAATGGGGCTTTGGTCATTTTTCCTTGTAGACACGCATGACATACACCAAGTGGTTTTAGTTCGGAAGAATCTAAATACCCATCTTGATGTAATTTTTTGAAACGTTTCTCATTGACATGACCTAGCTGGTGATGCCAAAGTTTGGTGTGGTATGATTCATGTGAATTAACTTTGTTATTGATTGACATTACTTGGTTTGTGTAGTCTAACACATAAAGGCTGTTATATAAATGTGCCCTACCAAAACAAATGCTATCTTTATAAAAATAGCAACATCCACTTCCAAACTTGAAGATGAATCCATCAGTATCTAATCTAGATACTGAAATAATGTTTTTGGTTACAGAGGGTACATAATAACATCCTTTCAAAACCAAGACCATCCCTGTAGGCAATGTGAGGTGGTAGTCCCCGACATCAACAACAGCAAGTCTGGCTCCGTTTGCTGCTCATAGATCTACCTCCCCTCGATCAATCTTCTTGAATCTACTTGGTTCCTGTATTTGGATACATATGTGAGCACCACAAGTAGTATCTAATACCCAATTAGTAGAAATATATAGATTGAATTTGATAAAAAAAAATGCACCTGAAGCTTCCCCTTGCTTCCTTGGCTGGGTGCAGTTTTTCTTCTAGTGGCCCTTCTTGCCACATGCAAAACAAACAGCATTCTATTCTTTTGCCTCCCCTTTGATCTTCCTTTTCTTGGAAGGACATGAAAATGCTTTGGGCTTAAAGCTATTCGCCTTCCCTTTCCTTTTATTCACCATGAGGACATAAGTCTTTTCACGCTTCATGTCAGTGTCCACTTGGCGAATGAGGATGAGAAGATCAGACAGAGACTTCTCAATGTTGTTCATATTGAAGTTCACAACAAAGTTTGAGAAGCTCTGGGGGAGTGATGCAATAATGAGATCGGTACCCAGTTCTTCGGGGAGTTTAAACCCTAGAACCTCCAAGTGCTCAATGTAGCCAATGATCATGACTACATGAGGCCCGGCTGGGGCACCCTCTCCAAGATTGATCTAAAATAGAGCCTTGGAGATCTCAAACCTTTCCTATCTTTCTCTCTCCTATTATAGACCACGGAGGTGCTCGAGCATGCTATAAGCATCCATGTCTTCATGAGACTTCATAAGCTCACTAGAAATCGATGATAGCATCATACATTGAACATCGAGAGCATCGTTCAAATGTTGATCATAGACCAGGAAATATTCATCACTCGCCCCTGGGGTAGGAGAATCAGTAAGTGAGGACTCCATCACGTAAAACATTCGTTCATGGAATAGGATAAATCGAAGGCGCCTAAACCATTCTTGAAAGTTACTGTTGGTGAGGATATTGTATTTATCCAGTATTAATCGTAGATAAAATGTGGTTGATGAGTTTGTCATTTCGATTCTACAAATTAAAAGAGCAGATTTATCAGTACTTTTTTTTATTACATTTTATGAGAAATAATAAATTAATTAATTCTCCCAATATTTTATCAAGTCCCAATGTCCCTCACCATTGAACTCGGAATGTCCAATTGCTTTGACATTCTAGTGGAAAGGATCCATATTTCCCTTCACATAACCCCAACAAGGGTTTTCCAAGCTATTTGAAGGTTTTTAGGTAGGCAGGTCTTTGCCAACTGTGAGCTTACAGTTCCTTGATCTGTTGAGTGGACTCCCTAATCCTGAAATCCTGACTTGGATTTCTTCAACTCTTTCCTCCAATATTACACCAAGTCTAGCAAGCGCTACTTCTCTTGATGTAATATGGTTAAGTCAACCTGAAACCTTTCATAAGGGATTCCTTTATAAAAGTAAGTGTCCCTACAATGGTTGGTTAAACACATAGTTTTATTGAGTCTTGCCCTTAATCAGGTAACGGAAGGCTTGGTCTGACTTAATATGGTATTGAGGGATTTTATTCCTTTATGCGTAGTTTCACATTATCACATGTTTTCTAATATTAAGTGATGCTTTCTTAAGTGATTAACCATGTTATGATAATGTTTACGCATAGTCCAGTTTTTATTTTATTCCATCTTTGCATGCTTGTTCATTTTATTAATTATGTGATCGCGACAACACATACATAATAAATAAACCATGCAATCAGACAGAAATAAAATAAGATGGCATGATCATGAGCTACTATTGGTTAGCTTATCTGGAGGTTTTGATAAGCTAACCCTGACCAAGGGAAAACACCTTGAACCTGTTGGTTCGTGTTTTGTAGCTCCCACATGTCCACCTTTGTATCTTCTTACATCGGTTTCGCATCATCTTCGGGATTTGAACCGTCTCCTCTGGCTTTGGAGATCCTCCATTACATGGGTTTACATTAAAGAAACCATGGGCACGCATGCCCGATATTTTATTAGAAGAAGGCTCACAGGCCAACAAATTTAAATTAAATAAATTTAAATGAAACCATACACATACAAAGGGTCTTTGGTCTAGCTCATGATCATCCATAATATGCAACGACATTTACGCATATTTAGAATTAAAATTCTTTTAATCATTCTTCTATTTAAGATAAGACGCGCTCGAATTCAATTAATTATGATCTTATAATTAATCAATTATTTATCTTAAATTCCTTTCTGAATTTCCTTGAGATTCTTCTCATCCATATTCTTTGTACGGGTCTTTGTACTTTGGAGGAAACCTGGTGAAATTCCATTTCTGGAAAGTACAAGGCGTGTAGTTTATAATTACACGACGTGTATTTTTCATTTCACCCTTTATCCAAAGTACACGTCGGGGCTTTGACGTGTTTTTTGTACATTGGATATTTTTGATTACACGACGTGTAGATGAATCATACATGGCATGTACTTACTTGTTACGTGATAACCAGCCTGGCGATCCCGTGTACGCGGTACACGGCTTATCTTTGTACATGGTTTCACCTGGTCCGGAACGGACTACACGGCGTGTTGCTCCAACATACACACCGTGTATTCCAGTTTCCACATGCCATTCAATTCTGGTCAACATGGCATGATTAAAACTTAGGAAATAATCAATTCACACGGCGTTGTTTGGCGGACCAGTGCCGGTTCGTTGAACCTAAGTACAGGGAGTGTAGTTTTAATTACACGTCGTGTAATCCCGTGTTGTACAGAAAGAAAGAGTGACTCCTCCGGATGAATTCCTCATTTTTATTTTAATCAAAATTAAAATTAAAAAGTCATTTCTATGATATGAATCGAGAAACGAAGGAGGAAGAATAGATCTCGTTTATTCAGATTAATAGAATGATATTTTTCGAATTGAATCAAATATAAATGCGTAAATTATCAACGAAAATTAAATAACTATAATCAATGTTGTAACCTCCCTTTGATGCCATTTGAAGGTTCTGGGCGTAGCGGAAGCACGTGGGTGGATGTTCCCACTTGGATTTTTGTCATTAGCAATGATCAATCCGGGATCAATACGACGATAAACGCCAGTCTCCACGGATCGAATCACAGAAAAAGACAAAGAAGAAGGTTTGTCCCGGAACCACAAACAATGATCGTTACAGGTTGATTATAATTAATTTAATTAATTATAAAGAAATACCTTTTGGGTGTTCTTTCTTCGTTGATGTTTTTGATCACATTGTCGGTGTGATCCGTCGTTGCGTCACAGAAGCCAATTGTAAACTCCCTCTAGCGGTGATCCACACGTGTACCTCGTATCTCTAGACGTCGCCAAAGTATTATCTGGGTGCTAGCGTAGAGAAGCCTTTTCTTGCGTTGTCTGCCTTAGATCGTCTTGATCCGATGGAAGAGGATCTCTCTCGGCCTTGAGAGCGTTCTTGGAGGAAGAGGTTCTTTAGACCTTGAAAGAATTCTCCAGAGATATTGTGCACAACGATTCTCTTGTGTGTTGAAAAAGAGATGGGGTTGTGAGGATATTTATAATCGGGTGTGTAGGTTTATAGAGTTATGACAATAAATATACGCGTTACGCGTTTTATTTATTTCATTGACTCTTATTTAAAACCCCCATGTCGAATAAATTATTCCTTGACATGCTCCCACGCTGATTATAATAAATATCATTTAAAACAATATTATATCCTCAAAATCCATACTGGAAAAACTACACTGCGTGTAATAATAAATACATGGCGTGTACTTGTTTTTCATTGAAAACTACACGGCGTGTACATTAAATGTAAACAGCGTGTATATCTTGTTTTCATTTATTCATTTTATTTCTAAAATAAAACTACACGGCGTGTACATTTATTAATACACGGCGTGTACTTGTTTTATTTTATTTTTCCTCCATCATTTAAAACAACTTAGGCTTCCTTGAATAATTATTAAACCACGTACAGGAATAATCTTTATTCAACTTGAGATACTTGGATACACTTAGTGTGTGACCCTCTAGGCCTCTTTCTCATTGGAATTACGCGGGTTTGCCTAAAGTCCAAGATTACTGTCTAGCAATGGGTCAAGGCAACCAAGTGAAAGAAGTTGACACCGCCTTGACGTATCACCTCATATGAACGCTTATTTTGTAATTTAATCCCTTTTTCTCGATATCTCATCAAGCAGGTTTCATGGAAGTGTCATAAACCTATATGCTTGATCCGTTGTTCTTTGACAACCTGAAATAAACTCGTCGTTCACACCATGGCCATGGAATTTAATGCGACAGTTCTATTTCAATCAAAGGGTCGAGATATCAACTTCCATAAATGGAAGGGACAAATCCTTCCTCGACTTATCCATTAATAACATGTCACTCGTGACGCAGCCAACATACCCTACTTCCCGCCAACTGTCTGTGTGACGGTTTTCGTCAGTAAATCTAAGTGCGCGAGTCATGACATGAGTTAATTATAATATTCCAGTCTAAGGACCATTAAATATGCTCGTAGATAGAAATGTTCGATGACACCAAGACATGCAGAATTGCTATTGGCAGGTCTGTTCTCATAATATCCCATCTTAGAGATTACCAAGTGCGAACTCCATGAGAGAGAGTCTCATCTTCTTACGAGTACTCGCACATGACGGTCTGTATACTATGTGTCCTATCATAGTATGTCATCTAACCATAGAACTTTATTTAAGAATATTGTTATAGCATTTCAAGGTTCTCGTCATAGCGGGGATCTGCTATGACCTTATTAATGCAACAAATATTCCAGTACATTATTATATTATAGTTATGCAGAATGATGAACAATATATAATAAGTGAACATTCATGTAATTAAAGTAAAAATTAGTTGGTTCGGAGGACACCAACCCTTACAATATATGGCTAGTTATTTCAAATATCATTGGCCACTTATACAGTTTTATGTATAAATGTATGGAGGCAACTTACTAAACCAATACCCTTGAAATGATAGAGAAATTTTGGTTAGCCTTTGGCCCAGATTATTATGTAGGTCTTTAGATAATTAAAATTCCAATTACAACCTAGTGTTTTTTATCCTATATAGTTTGAAATTAGCATTTTCTTTAAGTAATACCAATTTTTAAAACATTATGGGTGGATATTTTTATAAAAAATTAATCAATGAGATAAATTTCAAAAAAAGTGATAGGATATTAGCTAAATAAATTATTTTGGGGTGGAATGTTTTGATATAAATTGCCTAGGTTTCATTATGAAGTTAGCTAAATAAAGTTCTAAGTACAATTACCTTTATAAATGGCATATGAGTTGAATAGTTTTGAGCCTCTTTAAATGTTTATAACAAATTTGAATCAATTAAATTTGATGAAATGAAACATTAAATGGGTGTTATTATCTTAAAACCTCATGTAAGGGTAGTTTAATGCTTTTTTAAGAGTTCCCTTGAATGAGAATGTGGACATTACCTAGGGACCTATTGACCTTTTTGTTGTCTTGTTCAAGTTTTTAGGTTGTTAATCCTAGTGACCTTTTATACTGCAGTCTAGTTAGAAGGAAAATTATTGTTCCTTATTAATGGGATATCCTTATTTATGTATCTCCCTCAAAGGAATATTAGCATCCATAAATTCTAGTGTATAGTTCCTAGATAAATGTGTTGTTCAAGTTCTGCTTGACTCTGGTAGGAATATTAGTTTTATAATGACACCGAGTAAAGTGGGTGTTCATTTGGTATGTTTACCCTTTTTAGGGACATTAGAATCATCTAATTATTATTTTTAGCTAGTTAGGCATGAATAGGTCATGGTCGACTTCTTATTAGGTTGTGTGACCCTTATTCTTTTTTAGTGATCGATGAATCTCAATTTCATCACCCATATTAACATTTGTATGAGATAATATGACTCTAGGATTAATATATTATAGGAGCTATCAAATTCTAGGATTCATAGGGCTAATAGGCCTATGGATAGTATCGACTGATCTGTCATCATGTCAAAGAAATCTTGGGGTACTACACATCGATACATGTGATAACCATCTAGTTGGTAAAATGGTGTAGTGAACTGTATTGGTTTAGTGGAAGTTGTTTAAGACTTTTTTTTTTGTTACACTATATTCATGGGTCATCTCCAGAGTAAGGTGACCTAGGTTTTAGAGTAATTGAGTTATCCCAATTCTAGGATGTGACATTAAAAAATGTTTGGTTTTTGTAACACTACCAATCGATTTAGTTTTGGATTATATGCCTGGTAGTAATTATGTGTGTGAACAAAACATAGGAAATTTTCATGTATAATTCAAGAGTAAATATGCTTTGGAATTATTCTAAGTGGTTATATTTCCTCTCTTTCCGATTTGGAACTTGATAAAAGTGTGTTGGACACATCTATAACCCATGTTCAGTGGAGGGTGGAGTGTATATCACAGGATGAGTTCTCATTCTCAGTAAGTGATAAAAGGACACTCCTAAGGAGGGGAACATCATATCAAATGTGTATTAGAATTTCCTTCCAAGTAGAGGGATCACAACAAAAAATGGATATTTATAAATGGTTAGAATAGTTTTCAAAAAACCACGAGGCTGGTAAGTTTGAATTTCTAGTCCTTGAAATGATAGTTGAGATAGAACCTGGTTATCTGTTGGGATAGAGTATGGATGCTGGATTTAGACTTGCAGTGTGTAAGAAACCTTGTAATTAATGTTTCCAACACATATTGGTGTTTTCAAGAAAATGTGATGATAAAATGGTTGGATATGTAAGCCACATTTGAGAACATTGTGAGTCGAGGTTTCGCAATGGTGGAGGTGTTTGAAACAATATGGAATGCATTGATAGTGGGGGGTATTTTGGTTGGTTAATGGAATGTGTCAGTAGGTGTAGTTGACCTATTTTAAAAGAAGTCATCCAATATGGGTTCGGTTTTTCTCTTTACCTATTGTTGGAAGTGGTTGTTTGGAATCCATTCTAGACACCTCTTGGATAAGACATGAATGTTTTAGATTTTATTGTTTATCCTTCATATTCTATTAGTGTACACTTTTCATAGAGATGATCATTCCCCTTATCTTGATATTGTCCAGGTTATACTAATAGAGCGTTGGCTATACGCCAGACCTAATTAATTGGGTTTTTTGATCAATAAACAAACCCTTATAGAGTTTCACTCTAAGAGAATGTTAATCTTAGAGGTGTGGACTATCCTGAGTGATATTGGGATTCACATATAGTAAGGTCTTGGATGGACTCATGGAAACCATTAGATTATTTGAATCCATCATTAGCAGAGATACCGATTTTGGAATCTATCGGTGATTATGGTTACATGTATGTCTCAACAATGTACTGAAATCTCACTCACAAACTATGGTGTATAAACTACCTAGGATGAGCTCCTTGGACTCTAGAATTTGATTCTAAGGTTACCCCCAGTCTTTTTGTCGAGCTTGGTTGATATTATTAAAGTGTGATGATCTATGGGTGATGGATCAGATATGAATAAATTTTTTTCTATGGAATGACAGTTGAAATGATATTTTCGGAAAGAGATATCAATGGAATTCGGTTATGGTCTTTGGTGAGCGTACTCGAAGCAATCTCAGGATCCCTTGGATTGAAGGCATCGGGACTGGGTTTGGTATGCACCAATTTTTAAATTCAGTTATGGTATTTTTTATCAAGTGAAATTTATATATTTCTAAAAATTGGGTATTAGATACAACATGTGGTTCTCACATATGTATCCAAATATAGGAACCAAGTAGATTCAAGAAAATTGACTGAGGGGAGGTAGATCTATGAGCATCCAACAAAGCTAGACTTTTTGTTGTAGCTATCGGGGACTACCATCTCACATTGTCTACTAGGATAATCTTGGTATTAAAATGTTGGTATAATGTTACTTTTATAACCAAAAACATGATTTCTGTATCCATACTAAATAAAGATGGATTTATTTTCATGTTCAGAAATGAATATTTCTTATTTTATAAAGATAACATTTTTCTGGTAAGGCACATTTATATAACGGCCTTTATGTGTTGGATTACGCAAACCATGTAATTTAAATTGATAACAAAGTTAATTCACATGACTAATACCACACACAACATTGGCATCACTAGCTAGGTCATGTAAATGTGTAATTCTTGACAAAGTTATATCAAGATTTATTTTTAAATTCTTTCAAACTAAAACCACTTTGTGTATTTCATGCATGTATATAAGGAAAAATGACCAAATCCCCATTTAGTGCCAAAGGTGAAAGGGCCATAGAGCTTCTCTAAATGTTTTATACTGATGTGTGTGGACCATATCCAGTTGATGCCAGGGGTGGGTACTCATTCTTCATAGCTTTTACTAATGATTTTAGTAGATATGGATATATCTACTTAATTAGGAATAAGTCAGATTCTTATGATAAGTTCAAGGAATACAAGAATGAAGTTGAGAACCACCTTGGTAAGAATATTATGAAACTATACTCAGTCCAAAGTGGATAATATCTTAATCAAGACTTCATTGATTACTTAAAAGAGTCTGGGAACCTATACCAACTCACTTCTCATTACATGACCCAGTAGAATGGTGTAAGAGAAAGTAGGAACCACACCTTGTTGGACATTTTGAGATCAATGATGAGTCATGAAAGTCTTCTATTATCCTTTTTGGGATATATATTATAAATAGTGGCACACATACTAAACTGAGTACCAAATAAATTGATAAATCATATTCTATATGAGATTTGGAGTGGAATAAAATCCATGTTATCAAATTTACATGTGTGGGGAAATTAAGTGTTTTTTAAGGTCTCCTTAGCTAACAATCTTACACCTCGAGGCATAAAGTGTACCTTTATAGGATACCCCAAGGAAACAAGGGGATATTACCTATACGTCCCCTCATAAAGAATGGTTATAGTATAAATACATTCCATATTCCTTGAGAGGGATAACATCTCCAAAAGAGATAGGTGTAGTGAGATATACTTCGATGAAGTTGAGGATCAAGTTACACAAGAGTTGGTATAGGAGAATATTGCACAAATACTTGTGGAAGAAAGATATGTTCCATAGACACAAGTACTACGTAAGAGTACAAGAGATTTCGGAGACCTGTAACAGTATAGTTTTCTAGTTACCGAGGATGGTGACTAATTATTAGTTGATAGTAATGATCCTATAACCTACAGTGAATTAGTAAGTGGAACAGACGTTGCCAGGTGTCAAGAACCCATGAATTCTAAAATGGATTCCATGTACCAAAACCAAGTCTGGATTTTGGTCGATTCTCTAGTAGATGTAAATCCTATTGGTTTCAAATGGGTATTCAAAAAGAAACCGGACATGGAAGGAAAATTTAGTACCTATAAGTCACGATTGGTTCCAAAAGGGTTTAAATAGAATTAAGGAACTGACTACAATGAAACCTTTTCACCAATTTCAATGCTAAAATCCATTATAATTCTACTGGCCATTGTTTCTTACCATGAATATGATATTTGGAAAATGGAATTCAAAACAGACTTCCTTAATGGGAATCTTCATGAAGATGTCTCCATGACACAACCTGAATCGTTTTCTACTCCAAAGGATTCCAATAAGATATTCAATTTGAAAAAATACCATTACGGATGAAAGTAAGATTCCAGGTCCTGGAAAATTCATTTTGATGAATCCATAACAAAATTTGGTTTTAGAAAGAGTGAATGTGATGCTTATGTCTACAAATGGTTTAGTGGGAGTGCAGTCATTTTCCTAATAGTATATGTTGATGACATATTACTTATTGGAAATGAAATACCAATCTTACGGTCTATTAATGCATGGTTGAATAAGTGATTCTCTATAAAGGACATGGGAGAGGTTGAATATATTCATGGGTTCATGATCCATTGTGATAGATCCAAACGATTTTTGGGCATAATTCAATGTACATACAATGACAAGATATAGAAGATATTTACTATGGAATAATCCAAGGGGGGATTTTTTTTATTCCAGAATCTCATGGAATTCATCTTTCCATGAAAATATGTCCTTATATGCAGGAGGAAAGAAATATAATGGAAAGGATTCCATACGCATCAGTGATTGGGCCAGTCATGTATGTTATGTGATGTACTAGGCAAGATGTTTCACATGAATTGGGTGAGGTAGGAAGAAATCAAGTTGATCTAGGTGAATTCCATTAGATGGAAGTCAAGACTATCCTTAAGGATCTAAGGTGTATTAAATATATGTTCCTGTTTTATAGAGAAGATAAAGAACTAGTCATCATAGATATGAAGATTCTAGTTTCCAGACTGGTCAGGATGACATGAAGTTGCAAATGGGATACATATTCACTTTGAATGGAGGTGATGTGAGCCGGAAGATCTCAAAGAAAGGTGTGGTGAAATATTCTACAACATTGTCCGAGTATATCACTGCTTTTGAGGAATCTAAAGAAGCAGTTTGGATGTGGATATTTGTTCAAATATGGATGTGGTAACTATCAGTAAAGATCTCATCACACTCTATTGTGATAATACTACAGTAGTGTCTCTCGTTAGAGTCAAAGTCACATCAACAGACGAAGCACATACTACGGAAGTATTATATTTTGAGGGATTTTTATTAGAGATTTGAAGTAGTAATTAACAGTATTTCTATGGAATAAAACATGGTAGACCGCTTGACTAAAGCCTTAACTCAGTAGAATCTAGATTATCATGTGAGGTCTAGTAGACTGAAAGTCGTAGGTAGTTGGCTCTAGTCTAAGTGGGATTTCGTTGGATTTGGTGTCCTAGAACCAACTATTAGTACTTTGATTACTGAAATATTTAATGTATTTAAATATTAAAAAAATTATTACATATTTTTCATTGTTTTTCATGACTATAATGTGATAATGTCCTTGAGTATTTTTCTCATTAATAAGGTCATAGCAGTTCCCCGCTATGATGAAAACCTTGATGTGCTATGATAATATTCTTAAATGTAGTTTTGTGGTTGGATGTCCTACTATTATGGGACACATAGTATGAAGACTGTCTGGTGCGAGTACTAATAAGAATATGAGACTTCTTCTCATGAAGTTCACATTTGGTAATATCCGAGATGGGATATTATGAGAATAGACCCACCAGTAGAAATTCCCCATTTTTTGGTGTTATTGAATATTCCTATTTATGAGCTTGTGTAATGGTTATTAGACTTTAAGATTATCATTAATACATTTCATGACAAGCGCAGTTAGAATTTATAAGGAAAATTGTCACTCAATATGTTGGTAGGAATTAGGGTATGTTGGGTGCATCATGAATGACATGTTATTAATGGTTAAGTCAAGGAAGGGTTTTCCCCTTCCATTTATGGAATTTGATATCTCAGTCTTTTGATTGAAATAGAACCATCACCCTAAATTCCATGGCCATGGTGTAATGACTATTTTATTTCAAGTAGTCAGAGAATGAAATATCAATCATATAAGTTGATGACATTATGATGAAACCTTCTTGATGAGATATTGTGACAAATGGATTATATTACACAGTGATCGTTCGTATGTGGATTTCCTCATTGCGTCTTTAAGTTTTTTCTCTTCGGTACCTTGACCCGTTCCTAGACAATAATCTTTGACTTTAGGAAATCTCACCTAATTCCAACGAGAAATTATCCTAGAGGGTCACACACTTAGTGTTTCTGGTGGTCTCGATTAAATTTTATTTGAATTTAATTAATGAAATAAATATTATTCTTAAGATCGAGGAATAATTTTATTCAAGTTAAAATGATCTCATAAATTAAATAAATAGTTATTCACCAGATTGTGAAAAATATATATTTATTTATATTATTGAACATTTAATAATTACTCATTTATTAGTTTTTAAATAAAATTTTTTATTTAATAGAATAAAATATTTTATTTGAGTGTTCAATAAATGTAAGATGAGTTTGAACACACCAAGACCATGTCCATTGAAAAATTATTTATTTACCAGTTGATGAATAATGTTTATATAGTTGGTACAATAAGTAATAATAATGTCATTTTCATTATGTGGCATGGTATTTCATTTATGGTTTCATTTTGCGTAAGTTGGAACACCACAAATAACAGTGTTGTTATTGTTATTATGTGGCATGGGTTTTCTCTAATAGTTATAATTGTATTTGATTATTGTTTTACAATTAAATATTATAACTGAAACCCCATGTCAATTAATAGGAAGGTACATCTATTGTTCCAAACACCGGTGAACTGAGAATTTTTGAGCCAAACATTTTCTCTCTCGAGTCCTCATATCTCTCCCTCTCAAGAACGAGATATGTTCTTCAAGATTAAAGAACAAGCGATCAAGAACGATCAAAGCAAGACATTTTCATTGCATGATATCACCTGGAGAATGAGTGGAATTGTTCAAAGAGCATTGAAGCACATGTGGATCACCTCTAGTGGGATTCTACATTGGATCCTTATGAGGGTAATGAATGAAATATGGAAGGTTCATTTTGGATGAGAAATGATCATCAATGAAGAAAGTACCAAATTCCCATGTACTTAATTTCTTCAGAAACTATTAAATTAATTATACACATGATGTGAAAGATCCTCTTTCTCAGATCTGGCGTTATTCTTCACTTTTTTCAAAATCTTTCATTTTAATCCTTATATATAGGTGTTCAATTCTTATTGATCCTAGATTGGTCATTGATTACGAAAAATGTAAAGTTGGACCCTTTCAACTGCCATGCTTCCACTACATTTGGATCCTAAAATTTTATGAACTATATATGTTGAGTGATGTTTTTATTATTTCTTAACACTTCTCTAAGATGAGAAGTTATAAGGGGGAATGATTGTAAGATTCTATGTTTTGATCCAGATGGAATTTCAATTGGGGTTTGAACATTTCATTCAGTGGGTGGGTCAAATATTAAATTGAGATTCAGATTATAATTCTGAGAGTTGGATCACTTAATATTTTATTAATGGGGTTTATGTCCTAAAAGGTGACTTGGGTGTTTGGTATAGTTTTGGGAGTGTTTGGAGCTTGTTTAGATCCCAAAGATCTGGTTTTTGAAGAATCATAATGAGGTGCATAGTTGATGCATAGTTAGTAGTTACCATGTAGCTCAACCATGTGGCCTAGTAAGAGGATTTTCATGGTTAGTTTAATCATAATCAAGATTTCATATGGTCATGCGGGGTGCTATAGTAAATTTCATAGGGATGCATGGGCTATGTATGGTTCTCTAAAATCGTGCACATATCCCACACTGGTAGCACCACTTAGACAGTGAGCATGCATGGTTGGTGCAAGGTTTGGCCAAATGGTATGACCAAAACATGCACCTCATTAAAGGGGGTGATTTTAAACTTTTCCCAAAACATTATTTACTCTTATCATCCTTTTTTATTCCATTAAACTACACATCATACTCTCATGTGTGGATCACTCCTCTCTTACTCTGAGGAATGGATGGTTTTCCTTTATTCGGACTCAAAATTGAGCACCGTTGGTAACATTTTATCCCCCTTAGTTAGTTGATTATTCCATATTAATTATTTTTTAATTATTTTTATATAATTATTTTTATTTCAATTCAAGATCATATGACCTATTTTCAAGGTGTTAGATTACTTCTTCATTTTATCTCAAACCAGCCTGAATCAAATATCATTAATGGATGTGTGGAGTATCCAAATAATGAGTTGGTTGGTTTATGGATTTTATATTAAGGTTCCAAATTTTTTTAAATGTTTCATTGTGTTGTGTGCTGTAATTTTTTATCATCACCCTTTAACATTGAGATTAATTAATTAATTACTAATGTGTTAAATTAGTTAGTCTTTATGCACTAAAAAGCATCATCATAGGTTTTCTACCTTGACTTGAACTACCCCTTTTGTTGTGTTTATTATATTCCATGTCCCTTATTATTTATCCTTGGAATTAAAATCACCTTTGAGTCATGTTAACATTCCTTTCTTCAAATTAAATGGTTAAATGGAATTAAAATAATTTAAAGTGGTGGGGATGACTCACTTAGCTAACGATCATTATTTATAATATGTTAGAGCCATCATTCATGAAATAAATGGATAAATTTAATTAAGTGAAATAATTAAGGAATGTTTTACCCTTTTCCATGAAAATGTTATTAAATGGAACTATTGACTCCTTCATTATTATGTGATGTGATAAATATAATTAATTGAAATGTTTTGGATTCGGAAAAATGAGATGCATCCTAATGAACTGTGTTGGCATGGATTTTTTCATTAGACCTATATATTTTTAAGAATAAATGGTCTAATTACATAATTTAAAATAGTAATGGAATGGATATTTTCCCATGGCCTATAATTAGTTACCAAATGAAATGTTCCTACTTCATATGTACACCTTGATAGATACTCGGGTTTCTAACACAAAAATATTTAGATGAGAACATAGGATGAATGAATTATATATTTCTTTATCAATGACCTATTTCATTTTCTAGAATACCTCATATAGGTTCATAGGATATTTGATTTTACTTTTACAATGAGAGATACTTAGGTTCCTTACATGGAACACCTTGTAGGGGATCAAAGGTTAAATGAATTATATTAAGCCTTGAGTGATACCTGGGTTCTTTATTGGAATGCATTAGATAGGGTCACCGGTTAAATGAATTATAATTGACCATATAGAGATACCTAGATTACATATATGGAATTATTTGGATGGATACCTAGATTACATATATGGAATTATATGGATGGGCTCATTGGTAAAATTATTTACATTACACCTTGAGTGATACATAGATTCCCAAGTAGGAAGGTCATCCATGTTGGAGTTGGTGGCCTAGAACCAACTACTTTATACTTTATTAATTAAATAAATACCTTTTAACATCTTGATTGATCTTATGTGTAAAAATACATGTGATAATTTCCTAAGGATAGCTGTTGAATTAAAGGGTCATAGCAGATCCCTGCTATGATGAGAACCCGGAAGTGCCATAACAGTGTTCTTGAATATATATGTTCTATGGCCGGATGATGTTATTTAAGGGACACAAATAATACAGTCCATTAGGGGTGAGGACTCATAAAATTTGAGGCACATTCTCATGGTGTGCTCCCTTGGTAATATCCAGGAGGATATTATGAGAACGAGACCCACCTGTAGGAATTCCACATTTCATAGTTTCATTTGATGTTCCTATCTATGAACGTGTTTATTGGTCCTTAGACTTTAAAATTATTATTAATGGGTATTACAACTCACGCACTTAGATGTATTGACGACTACTGTGATGAAACACTGTTCGCATTGAGGTAGGATATGTTGGGTGTATCACGAGTGATACTGCATTAATAGATAATGAGAGAAAGTATTTGTCCCTTCCGTTCCATAACGGAAGTAGATATCTCAGGCCCTTTTATAGAATTGATATATCCTAAATAAATCCACGGCCATGGTGAGGAATGCGCAAGTTCAATTCTAGAAATTCAAGGAAAGAATAATCGAGCACATGGGTTGATGGAACTAGTATGCAACCTGCTAGATATGAGATATCGTGACATAGGGATTAAATTACATGGTAAGAATTCATTGGAGGTGACACATCATTTCGGTTTTAACTTCTTTCTTTATGGGTGCCTTGGCGTGTTTCTAGACGCTAACCTTGGACTTTAGGTAGGATCTTCCTAATGCCACCTAGAAAGAGGCCTAGAGGGTCACACACTAAGTGTATCCACATATCTCATTTAAATATTAATTTAACAAGTTAAATAAGGATTTATATTGATTGTGGTTTAATAATTATTTAAGGATTCCTGATCGCATTTATTTTGACACTAATTATTCGAGAGAATATATGTGGGAGAAATAAAATATTTATTAGTGAGTAATGTAGTGATATTTATTTTACAAATAAATATCCATTATTCAAGGTCTAGTAAATGTGGTGGAGAAAATAATGAAAAACGGAAAAATAAAAGTACACACCGTGTATATTAAATATACACATCATGTATTTTTTTCTGGGAATTTATGAGAAATAATATTATTTATTTAATTAAATAATATTAGGTATAATTAGATGGGAGCATGTCAAGTAATAATAATAGTCACCTTTTATTATTAGACGTGGGTTATTACTAAGAATTAAATGAAATGAATAAATGCTTTAATGTAATTAATTCATTTTATTATTCTTTGTAATTAAAATCACAATTATATAATTCTCATTAGCCTAGCCATTTTTTGGGGGTTGTGCACAATGGATTTAAAAAAGCTCTCAATCCAAGAGAGAATTATTTTTTCACCAAGAACACTCTCAAGCTATGAGAGAGAGATCCACCTCCACCGGATCAAGGAGATCGAAGGCGGACATCGCAAGAGAATTCTCTTCCATGCTAGGACCCGGAGATCCCTTCGACAACGTCCATAGATACATGGTGAATGTTTGAATCACCGCTAGAGGAATCCTACACTTTTATTCTACAACGCAACAAAGGATCACATCGTATGGTGATCAGAAACATCAAGAAATAAAGAATCACATAAAGGTAATTCTTGACAATTAATTTAATTAATTATAACCAACATGTGATGATCATATTTATGGTTTTGGGACTCCCCTATTTCTTTTTTGTTCTTTTTTCTATTTTTAAGATCTGGCATTTTATTATCGTGACGGATCTTATATTGATCATTGTTAACGCTAAAATTAAAGTTGGGTACACCCACCAATGCGCTTATACTTCTCCTGGAACCTACAATGCATGGGCTTGTAGAACAAATGAGATTTTATTAATTTATCGATCACCTTTATACATGGATGTTGTGGATTTACCCAGGGTCCTAAATGACTATTATGCATTTATGTACTTGTCAATGTTCCCTGGATGGGATTTTTTGGTTGATTCTTTAATTAAATAAGTGACTTGTATATTATTATAATTATCATATGTAGATTCCTTAGTAACACCTCAGGTCTTGGATAGTCTTTTGTATCTATATATATGAATACATATGTATATACATATATAGTTCATATATATATAATTACTTATTTATAATTATATATATATATATATATATCTGTGTGCATATGGAAATACTTGTTTAGAGACATTCCGACATAGGCCGAATAAGTATTTTCAAATAGGTGTCATTTGAGGAACTTGATCCTGAACTGGTTTTATTTATTTATTCACTACATTATTTTTTATATGTTCAAATATATATTTTTCATATTCATGAGATAGATTTAATTAGACACTTTTGGTGATGGCCAACTGAGTTTTTCTCACACCCTGTTCGGGCCACTATTTGGTTCCTAGATAGACCTCATGTTTGTAGGATCAGGATTATGGACAGTGTTATGTGTTGTACAATTTGTTATGGGATCTTGGGAGAGCAGGACTGAGCCAGTGCTGAAGATTCTCATAGATATATCTTTTTTTCTTTTAGTCCTTTTTTATTCATGTAATGTATGCCTACTTTTATGTATGCTTGTTTCCTTTTGATAATGACATGACATCATTTGGTATATGATAAAATTATTGGAATTGGACATTTATTACTATAGGGATGATTTATTCCTACTATATTTAGTTTATATAGCTTCCACTACTTATTTATTTATTATTTACTACTTTTTATTCTGATCATAAGGGTATAGTCTCCCCATAGTACCATCATTATACCCTCGCTGCTAATTATAAGCCTCTAGTGTATGGGAGGCTTGCTTATGGCCATGTGACTGACTGGATTGGGGCACTGTTTTAGTGGATTCCAAGTCAAGACGTTACACCCTACTCAAAATCCTTTCTATATTCCCTCCCTTAATCCTATATCCCCTTGTAATCTCTTAATTATAATCTTTTAACTATTACATTTTATGAAAAAATATGTCTCTCAAAAAAAGGTATTAATCATAACCAATATCTTTCAATTTTATTTATTCTTCTAGGTTCTCTAAGCCCTATGTATCCATTAAAACATTTCTCAGCTCTTTTCTATCAAATGGGAAGTGAAATTATCGCTCATGTATATGTGGGGACTATCATCTCCACGTAAGGATTTGAATCATTTTCCATCACCAACATTCATGGTTATTTATTATGATGGATTTAGTGTGTGTGTGTTTGTTTGTATATATATGATATTTTTTATGTAATAATGATTTTGGAAAGGGGAATTATTATTTACCTTTCTTTAATTACATCCATCAAAAATTGGAAAACAACACTCATGTGTATGTACGAACTTTCATATCCACAAAGTGATGTAATTTATTTTTCATCTCTAATTTATATGTGTAACACCCCAACCCAAACCTTCATGAGAAAACCAAAGTTCTACATGTACTTATGCACACATATCCCTATGAAATTGGTTACCAACTAGCAGTAAGGTTATATGTCCAATAGTTAAGAGACTATATCCCCATTAGTATATCTTAGGACAAGTAATAAGATAAAAAAATATCTCAGTAAACATTTAGAAAACTAAATATGCATAGTGTAATATGGAATATTTGTCATACAATAATAAATAAATAGGATCCAAAAGTGTCAAGAAAAACTAGATTATATCAAATGTGAAATATTAAATGAAACGGTAATGGTGAGAGTATGTCTTGAAATCGCCAATGTCTCCTCAACATCCCATAGTACATCCCTTTCCCTTCACTAGATCCATGGTCATAAAGTATGAACGTGCATCGATTTACCCATGTAGGGAGTGGGTAATAAACCTATTAAGACACCACCAATTCATAACTAATATAAGTGCACAAAATATATATAATAGTGCATGAAAGTACAAAAGTAAATTCTTAAATAAACATATAGTAACACATGTTTTGAGTCATCATTTTCTAACCAAACCTCCATGAACCTATACCCAACCTACTTCATCTCGTTTCTTATAAAGATGTTATGGTAAGAAAACTATGTACAACCTTTAAGGAAACACCACAAACCACACCCTAATAGTGGTCGTTATCAGTAACACTGCACATACTAACCTAATAGTGGTTTTTATATAGAACTTTGCCCACCCCACCTTTTTGGTGGTCATTATAATCAAATGATGGTAAGTCCTAACTAAAATGTTTAATGTAATTGGATATCTCAAAACCCCCATGCATGTAATTCATCCAATTTATCCAAATATAAAAATCTCTCATCCCATGCATGGTATACCTCCATATCAACAACAAAATATTTGATCTAACTTGTCCCATCAATGAACCATAGTCGTTAGCCCTCGTTACATCATCACACTTCCACTCTAAGGAGATGCCTAACTATGGATTAAAAACCTAGTCATCCTAATACTGGAAGCATGATTCCATATTTTATGAAACACAATAAGTAATACATGTCATGTAAATGAATAATAAGTCATATCAAGAAATAAATCTCAAGATACTTCCAACAACCATATGATCACAATAAAACAAGGTCTTGAGGCCACTGATACAACAACATGTAAACATATAACAAGCATGTATTTTTAATAACAAAAAACATTTCATGAAAACATCATACATAAAGACCAAAAATGGTATCTAACTTCTTTCCCCAAGGATATTGACATAAAAATCAAGGTTCTCCAAAAGGATTGTCACATGAATCATTCATATGTACTCATTGGTTCAAACTGAATGACAAGGATTCCTTCAAATGACTCCAAATGTTTTATATACAAAATAATTAAAATACCACATGATATAATCATTTCTATCTCCCAGATAATTTCCAAATTATCATGTTAAGACATATCATGTGTTAACTGAATATTTTTTAAATAATAAATAAAATTCCACAAGTGATAATAAAGCCTTTCTCAAGAATAATCTGAGATAAATAAGAATAAAAATTTTATTATTTTCAATTATTTTTTGTTTTTATCATATTAAGATTTATTTATAATGTTTCTAGAAATATTCAAATGGATAATTTCACAAAATAAATAATAAATGACTTTATGGAATTCTTATATAGGTTTTATCCTTTAAAAAATGAAATACCAAATAATGGATGAGAGATATTGAGGGTTCTAACACACTTGGAAATAGGATAAAGAACTCATGCTATTCATATAAGGATTCACCAAACTAGAATGAGGGAATCCCTAGTCTTCCCAGATTCAAGATAATAACCAAAAATAGAGAGTAAATTGGTTTGAATGTTTTCAAGAATCTAAACCACGTATTTTTCCACAATATTATGAACCACAAATTAAATTCAACATTTATTTTTTATTTAAAATTAATATTGAATTTAGAGTTTTTAAATTACTTCATAAAGGGATTACAAACTTATAATGAGTCAAAATAATCAAATTTGATGATTTAAATAATTTAAAATCATCAAATGTGTTGTAGGTTCATGTAGGCAAAGGAAAATTGGAAATAATGGTTTAAAAACACTTTTTATAAAAAAGGAATTATGTAAGGGTAACATTATTTTACCCTTATATAGATATTAAGTGTTGTGTGGGGTAATTTAGTTACCTCATGTTGTCCTTATAAATAATTAGTTACCCTTACACAACTCATCCATACCCTTATGCACCCTTTAGAAACTAGGAGTTACCCTTATGCAGCCTCTAGGAAAAAGTATTTACCCTTACATAGTGTAAATTTTCCCTTACATAAAATTTATCAACTCTAACTTACCATTAAGAAGCTTATAGTTAATTCATCTTACCTTTAAGTAGTGTAAATTTACCCTTATGTATCCTTTAGAAACTCTAGATTACCCTTATGCTATGAAGAATCTACCCTTAAGTAGCTCTTGTTTACCCTTACATAGTTTCTACTTACCATTATGAAAATCCAATGTTACCCTTATAAAACATACATGTATTCCAAATTACCCTTAGACATTTCTTAGGTACCCTTAAACAACTCTCATTACCTTTATAGACCACCCATGTTACCCTTCTGTAACCTTTGTAAACTCTTGGTTACCTTTTTGAAACTCAAATATTACCCTTATATAACCCATATAAATAAGTAGTTACCTTTATTTACCATTATAAAAATAGATTTTTATCCTTATTACCACAATTTAAACCTCTCCCTACCCTTACGCAACTCATGTAGAGTTACCCTTATGCAATTTCTAAAAACCACTTTGTGTAAGGGTAGAAGGAAACTACCATTACATAGGATTTGTGCCTTGTGTAAGGGAAGTAATTTAGATGAAATTTTTTAAATTTTAATGAAAAATATTTATAAATAAATAAAAATGAGGGTTTATGATAATTTAAAAACTAAGAATATTACAATTCTCCCCCTATAATTAATTCTCATCCTTGAGAAGAGTCTCTAGAAGTCTTGATCAAACAACTCAAGCCACTAATATTGATCATTAGACTCTAGTTCCCATATCTCCTCTTAGATCCTCCCATTATAACATACGATCAAAAAAAGTGCTACCATATTTCCTCTAAATAATTTCTTTCTTTGGTCAATAATATTCACCAGAAATTCCTCATAATATGCATCTAGAACAAACTCATGTTTCTCACAGTCTATAACATTTATAGGATTGGGCATGTACCTCAAAATCTGATAAATATTGAACACATCATGCATGCCCCGATAACATGGAGGAATTTCCATATGGAAATTTTTTGTCACATCCCATTAAATGATCTTAAAGGTTATAAAAAACCATAATTCTATTTTCCCTTACTTCCTCAAATGAAAATTCCCTAATTGAGGTGACACTCTCAAAAAAATTTAGTTTCCAACAGTGAACTCCAAAGGTCATTTCATTCAATATTTGTTTGATTTATGAAATATATGAGTGGTGAACAACCACATCCTAATTGACCAAACCCTCTTTGAGGTCTCTTGTACCATACTATTTCCAACAGCTTCTGCCTCACCCACAATACTCTAACACATCGGTGAGTGGTATGAGCATCTGTAGAGGGCCTCAAATGGTGTCATCTATATAGATGTAAAGAAACTATTACTATAATAGGATTCCAAAAATTCAAGGTGTTCATCCCAAGCTCCACCAAAGTCTAATATGTCATCTCAATACATACTCTCTATTTTTTGGATCATCTTACCAGACTTTCCATCAGTCTGAGGATGGTAAACTATGCTCAAACTCAATTGAGTCACTAGGGCCTTCTGCAAGACCTATAAAAATAATTCCATGAAACATGAATCACTATAAGAAATAATTATCAAGGTAACTACATTTAACCATACTAAATCACGTATATATATCTTTCATGGATCATCTACTGAGTGTTTCTCTCAAACTGGTAAGAAGTGATCAACATTCATCAGCTAGTCGACAATCACATAGACAATGTCATGAATCCTTAGGGTCATGGGTAACCCCATGAAAAGTAAATAATGAAATCCTCTCACTTCCACATGGGAACTAAAAGTGTTTAGAGGAAACCACATGAAATATGGTGCTCAGTATTTACCCTCTGGCATGTAAAGAATCAGGAAACAAAACCACTGATGTCCCTCTTTATCTCAGGAAACCAGAACATTCATCTGAAGTCATGGTACATATTTTTCACACCAGTATGTACCACCCATCTAGAGGTATATAAATCAATCATCATATACTATCTCATGGAAGCAAGGACTACTACACTCTCATGCATAAGTATGACATCATTATTTTCCAATGACAACCTGGGTATCAAGTCACCTTCATCTGGTTGTTCCCGCATCATAGAACACCATGGGTAAGTGTCATATATCACCTTTACAATGTCTACTAGAGAAGATGATACCATCATAGATCCTTGATCCTTAAAAGCATAAATCCTCCAGTCATCCAATAATCTTTTCAAGTGACATTGTTCCTCTAAATAATTCTCACCAAGCTCCCAAGATACCTATGTCTTATGACTAAGTAAATATGCTAAAATGTTAACTTTCATAAGTTCATATTCTGTATCAAATTCAAATGACTATAGATACTTCACCCAAAGACTCTACCTCAATTTTAGGTCCCACTATATGAAGATTTAATAGAGGATCTTTTTGAACTGTATAAAACAGACCTCTCACTAAAGAGATAGTGTTTCTAATACATTAAAGTGTGTACCATGGCTGCTAGATCCATGTCATGAGTAGGGTAGATCTACTCATGGGGTCACAACTAATGTAATTTAGTATCCACTACCTTCTCTATTTTTATCATCACTTCTCCCAGAATAATTCCTGATGCATCGTAGTATACACTATATCTGACCCTTGGCTTGGGTGGTATCAAAACTAGATTTTTACTCAACCTCTTCTGGAGTTCAAAAAATGCCTCTTCACACTGATATGACCATTTAATCTTCACTTCCTTATTCATCATTACATTTATGGATTTTTTATATAACAATCCAGGGCCATCTAACTTTTTAACCACCTACAACCCAAGTCCATAGGTGCCTATATCTGTATCATACACAGCTCATCTACACAAAAAACATGGAAGGTTCTCTCCACTTCCAAACTGGGTATTTTTATTCCACCTCCCCCACATCTATGACTAATGACCTATGGAATAATATCCAATTAGGAAGTTCTATGAGTACCACTATTCTATTAGCATAATGGTACTTAAAGTTTTTCCTAGTTGGATATTATGCCAGAGGTCATGGGTTTGAGTTATGAGGGAGGTAGAATAAAAATCCTTGTGTGTAATGGGAAATTACATACCATGTGATATTTTTATTTGGGTCATGGAAGATATTGATATAGTATCCTATATACTTGTCCCGTATTTATTTTAAAATTTTGGTGATTTCATATCATTACATAAAAATAAGCCCTTTATGTAATGATCCATGGTCAGCTAACTTTTTATCCACCTATGGTCTAATTCTATAGGATATAGTAATTGTATCATCAAGGGACTGTCTACATGTGACACATTACAGGTATTGTCCCCTTCCATATGGGTTTTTTATTCTTCCTCCCCCACAACTCAAACCCATGACCTTTGGATTAATAGAAAACCAAGAAGGGGTATGAGTACTGTAACGACCCGAAATTTTTTAAATAAATTTTGTTTCCTAATTTTATGTGTTATTGTTATACTCAACAAAAATGTTTTATTTGATAAACATGATTATAATTAAAATGAGATCAGTGGGTTTTGACTATTATATAACCATCGGTCAATTTGACCGCTGTGAACAAAATGTTTTGATTATTGTCTCTAAATATAAGTAATCTTGGTTAATTATTATAGAAAGAAGATTCGATGGCCTCACCTAGTAGTCTTGGACCGATCAAAGCCCATCTAACAGAGCTTGGTAAGGAGGTAGCACCACTGGGCTTTTCTCTGGATCAAATCCAAGCCGAACTTCATCATGTGAAGCTGGAACGGAATCGCCTTCGTGAGAAGTTCAAACTGATAGAAATTACTACTCGGGCAATGTTGACTGAGCCGCCCCAAGCTTCTATCACCCTAGCACACCTTACTCTTAGGTCCTATGCTGGTATTATAAGGGGTTATGTAACGAGACCGTAACTACCTTGTGTAATCCTTGTTTTAAATAAAAATTGGGATTTCTTCTTATGATGAAGTTTATGAATTTTGAAATGACCGGATAAATATAGTATGCATATTTTTGATGAATTTTAGAAAAAGGATATTTTAAATATGTTTATGTAAACCCTAAATAATTAAAAATGTGTAATGATTTTCAAAAAATGGTCTTCTGCAATTATATTCAGTACTAAATTTAGAGTCTAATGAGATCAACTTGATTTTTGATGAATAGTAAATTATGAATAGTGATTTTATGATTAGGATTAGTAATATGACCAAATGGATTAGTAATCTCACTTAAAGAAAGTTTTAAAATAATCTAGGCACCTTGATTAAGTAATGTGATTCAATAAAATAGTTAAATAACGGTTTCATTAATTATTATTCAAGTATTAGTTTTTTCGGGTGAATAGTGTTTTTTAATTAAAAATTTAATTAAAAATAATTAGAAAATTATTTTTATAAAAATGACTTTATTTTTGAACTCAGTGCATCGATATTATGTTATGGTAATTTTTGGGGTTTTTTCTGAAAAAAATGAATTTTCGATGAATAGTGTTTTTATTTAAAAATTAAATTAAAAATATTTAGAAAATTATTTTTCTAAAATGGATTTCATTTTTGAAATCAGAGCATTGATATTTGGTTAATGTGAAATTTTGGGATTTTTCTGAGAAAGTTGAATTTTCAGTGAATAGTAAAAATACCGTTTTAGGGTTTCGGTATGTTTAATGACATCATAACGGTGTCATGATGATGTCATGAGCTCTTTTGAGGTTTGGCCGGCCAAGGGTGATGAATTATTGTTTTGGGGGCCCCATGTGGCCTAACTCCATGATAAATGACAAGGGAGAGCACATGGGTTTGAGAAAAGCACATGTGAGGTGTCCCTTGGCCATTAATGCCTTGTCCCCTCACTTTCCCTATAAATACCAAGCCCTCCTCTCATCCATTCGACTCCCCACTCATTCCCAACGAATTTCTGGTCTCATTACCACCCAAGGAGTCCTCCCAAGGTGCCCCCAAGCCCTCAAGGTCCCAACCTTTGAGGTTTAAGAGTTACATTTTAAGGTAAGGGATCCGACCTCCCTCTTTCTTTTCAAGTAATCTCTTTTATGTCTTTTCTTTTATACTCCATGTTCTTATGTTGGAGTATGTTCTTTTATATTCATCCTACTGCCTATTTCATGTTCATATGATGAGAGACCCCCCCCCCTTTCTCTCATCAATTCGTTTTAAGAATGTTTAAGTGGCGCCGTTAGGCTGCCGAATTTTTTAAGGGATTCTTTCACCTTCCTCGTTTTCAAGTTCTATTTTCATTCAAATCTTTCATGTTCCTTTTTATTATGTTGGGGTATTATCTCTAAATTGTCATACTGATATTTTATGATCATATGATGAGAGACCCCATTTGATCGCTTCAATTCAGTATTTTGAAGTTTTAAGTGGCGCCGTTAGGCTGCCGAATTTTTAAGTGGTTCTTCACCCTTCTCATTTTGAAGTTCTACTTTCATGTCAATTATTTCAAGTTCCTTTTTGTTATATTGGGGTATGATCTCTATTTATATCATACTGTAATCTTATGTTCATATGATGAGAGACCCCATTTGATCTCTTCAATTCAGTATTTTGATGTTTTAAGTGGCGTCGTTAGGCTGCCGAATTTTTTAGTGGTTCTTCACCCTTCTCGTTTTGAAGTTCTACTTTCATGTCAATTATTTCAAGTTCCTTTTTGTTATATTGGGGTATGATCTCTATATATATCATACTTGACTCTTATGTTCATATGATGAGAGACCCCATTTGATCTCTTCAATTCAGTATTTTGAGGTTTTAAGTGGCGCCGTTAGGCTGCCGAATTTTTAAGTGGTTCTTCACCCTTCTCGTTTTGAAGTTCTACTTTCATGTCAATTATTTCAAGTTCCTTTTTTTTATGTTGGGGAATTATCTCTATATCTATCATACTGAACTATTATGTTCACATGATGAGAGATCCTATTTTATCTTTTCAAATCATTTTTGTTGAGGTTTAAGTAACGTCGTTAGGCTGCCGAACTTTCATAAGAGAAATCTTTTTTTTTTCTTCCATGTTTTTCATTTCAAATGGTATGTCCTTGAAATATCATTACCATGATCTTGTATCCTTCTTATTCTGTCCATGTACTATTTTATGGGTCATTTATGAATGTTTGACCCATTTTACCTCTCTTTTAATGTCTTCTAAAACCTCGGAACATTGTCGTTATGCTGCAGAATTTCTGTCTCAAAATGTCTATCTCTTTTTCTAAAGTCCTTTTATTTTATTATGTGAATACTCAAAGCTATTTCTTCTAAAGGGGTATTCAAATATATACCAAAATGTTCTATTTTAAATTCTGGGATTTACATACATGAGACCCACCTTCCTTTTCTGTGGGTTTTAAAGTGATATAAAGATCATGTCTTTAAAGCAGTTTTTAAAAAGTAATGATTATGAAATGAAACCCATTTCCGTTATGCTATATGGGTTATTTATGAAATTTTTGATGATGATTTATGTGTCTCACATGATAATAAAGGAAAATTTAAGGGTGCGCTCTGATAGCGCTCCAATGCATTGGGTAATGATGTAACCACTAGAGATTACAATTTTCACGATACCTTGGTGAATAACCTTGGTAATTTTAAAATGACACCTTGGGGATGGACCTTGGTGATATGTTCATGATTGTCTATGTTAAATGATGTAGCCACATCTTCAAGTTATGAAAATGTTTTATTTTTATTATGATATGCCTCATGATTTCATTTTCATGCATTAAAGTTCTTTTCATGACTTTATTGATGTATCTCAAGTTCATATGTAAAATGTTTCACTTGTTTCCCTTGCTGGGCCTTCTGCTCACCCTTCCTTTTGATGTATGCCCCTAGGTTATGAGATGCAGTAATGAGCCTAGGGTGAACATGAGGAGAAGCCTTTCAAGTGTTTAAGAAGAATGTTTTTTTTTGTTTCATGTTTTATGTTCCTTGTTTCCAAGACACTAAACCTTAAAGATCCTCAGTTCCGTGTAATGGAATGAAAAGTTATGTTATAAAAAGACGGGATGCTATAGTTGGTATCAAAGGATGGTTTAGTTATTTGTGGAAATTAGGATATGAAAAATCTAGGAGGAACCCTATAGAAAAGTTTAATATAGGAAATCTTCCTGGTATTTTGGTGAGTATTGAGTAAGGGGTTGCCAAGCAAATACATCCCTGTCTGGATACGAGCAGGTAGAGGTGGCTCTGGCACAGATGTACATAGGGGTAAAACCTGAAAACGCCGCTTTGAGCTAGACTCGAACGGGAACTGGTACACGGCAACGGGCCTTGCTGCACTCTTGGTTACGACACTCCCGGGGGATATGCTTTGGTAAATTCATAAGCTTGGTATGAACCATTGTTAAAGGAACAAAGATAAAATAAAATAAAGGTTCAAATAAGAATATATGATCATTCATAACCTAGATGGGAACCTAGGAGATCACAAGTTAGGGTATACCTTTCATATACAAGTTATCCTTATATGCTTTCAGTTCCATTTCATGATTATTAGCTAAGTACTTAAGCCCCTAATTATGCTTTCTCTTCTTAGTTAATGGTGGGAAATGGAAGAACATGTTCCGACAACCAATGTGATAGGAAATGCGACGATTTTCGTATTAATATGACAGGGATGATTAGGGGATTAAAATATGATTATTATTTTGGAAGACGTTCATTATTTTGGGAACCATATTTGATCGAGGTAAATAGATTACTACGGTATTTTCATTGAGGAGTAAGGTTGACTTATATTTTGAAGAATCGAGGAATTTAAGGTGAACTTATAGTAATTTAGGTTACTTATGGGAATGACTAACCTATCTTGGGTAAAATATGTTTAGGTTAGCTACTTTTTTTTTATAAGATGTTAGGAGTGGTTGATGTTGTCTAGAGATGAACAATGAAGTTGTTTTGGAAGACTATGTTATCAAATCCTTATTGTATTTGGGTTTCAATCTTAGTTTGGTTTGTTTTGAGGAATTTTAGGGACCGTTATTTATGGAACGGTCTATGATGAACTTTGGGTAGTACCATGGAACTTTGATGATTTAAAAGTAGTTTCCATTCCTATGGGATTCTTTCTTTTTGAAGATTTGTTTTACCTTAACCTTTATGTTTTTGGGATAATGTTTAAAGATAGAAGAAATAGATAGTTAATCTTTTGTAGATTATGTGATTCTATAGAAGATGATTCTTGTGCTTTTATGAGACCAAGTGTTTTTGAATTCTCATCATTTGGAGAAAATATTAGTGTTGGTAGGGACTTGTTAAAGGATGAAACTCTACTTGAAGGTAGGTATATTTTCTTATGTTTTTGTTCTATGTAGTAAATGAAATCCTCAAAATTATGAAAAGAAACGTAAAACAAAAATGTTGTTGGTTTACGTTTCCTACTAGGTAATCAAAGACCGTTTAAACACATCATAAGTTTGGGATTTTCTCATGGTTAACTTTCTCCTAATCATGTTCTCTATCACTCTCCCTCAGAACTTGACCCTTTGTTTTCTCCTCCATGTCCATGTTTTCCTACATGGAACCCTAGTGTGGGTTAACTCGGGTGACCTTTGTACTTCCCTTTCTTTATTTTAAAGTAATAGTTTTACTGACTCCTTTTCCGATGTGGGACTTTCAATGAAATTTAAAAACCCAATTTTAAAATTGCGAGGACGCAATTTCTTAAGGGGGGAAGATTGTAACGACCAGAAATTTTTTAAATAAATTTTGTTTCCTAATTTTATGTGTTATTGTTATACTCAACAAAAATGTTTTATTTGATAAACATGATTATAATTAAAATGAGATCAGTGGGTTTTGACTATTATATAACCATCGGTCAATATGACCACTGTGAACAAAATGTTTTGATTATTGTCTCTAAATATAAGTAATCTTGGTTAATTATTATAGAAAGAAGATTTGATGGCCTCACCTAGTAGTCTTGGACCGATCGAAGCCCATCTACCAGAGCTTGGGAAGGAGGTAGCACCACTGGGCTTTGCTCTGGATCAAATCCAAGCCGAACTTCATCATGTGAAGCTGGAACAGAATCGCCTTCGTGAGAAGTTCAAACTGATAGAAATTACTACTCGGGCAATGTTGACTGAGCTGCCCCAAGCTTCTATCACCCTAGCACACCTTACTCTTAGGTCCTATGCTGGTATTATAAGGGGTTATGTAACGAGACCGTAACTTCCTTGTGTAATCCTTGTTTTAAATAAAAATTGGGATTTCTTCTTATGATGAAGTTTATGAATTTTGAAATGACTGGATAAATATAGTATGCATATTTTTGATGAATTTTAGAAAAAGGATATTTTAAATATGTTTATGTAAACCCTAAATAATTAAAAATGTGTAATGATTTACAAAAAATGGTCTTCTGCAATTATGTTCAGTACTAAATTTAGAGTCTAATGAGATCAACTTGATTTTTGATGAATAGTAAATTATGAATAGTGATTTTATGATTAGGATTAGTAATATGACCAAATGGATTAGTAATCTCACTTAAAGAAAGTTTTAAAATAATCTAGGCACCTTGATTAAGTAATGTGATTCAATAAAATAGTTAAATAAAGGTTTCATTAATTATTATTCAAGTATTAGTTTTTTCGGTTGAATAGTGTTTTTTAATTAAAAATTTAATTAAAAATAATTAGAAAATTATTTTTATAAAAATGACTTTATTTTTGAACTCAGTGCATCGATATTATGTTATGGTAATTTTTGGGGTTTTTTCTGAAAAAAATGAATTTTCGATGAATAGTGTTTTTATTTAAAAATTAAATTAAAAATATTTAGAAAATTATTTTTCTAAAATGGATTTCATTTTTGAAATCAGAGCATTGATATTTGGTTAATGTGAAATTTTGGGATTTTTCTGAGAAAGTTGAATTTTCAGTGAATAGTAAAAATACCGTTTTAGGGTTTCAGTATGTTTAATGACATCATAACGGTGTCATGATGATGTCATGAGATCTTTTGAGGGTTGGCCGGCCAAGGGTGATGAATTATTGTTTTGGGGGCCCCATGTGACCTAACTCCATGATAAATGACAAGGGAGAGCACATGGGTTTGAGAAAAGCACATGTGAGGTGTCCCTTGGCCATTAATGCCTTGTCCCCTCACTTTCCCTATAAATACCAAGCCCTCCTTTCATCCATTCGACTCCCCACTCATTCCCAACGAATTTCTGGTCTCATTACCTCCCAAGGAGTCCTCCCAAGGTGCCCCCAAGCCCTCAAGGTCCCAACCTTTGAGGTTTGAGAGTTACATTTTAAGGTACGGGATCCGACCTCTCTCTTTCTTTTCAAGTAATCTCTTTTATGTCATTTCTTTTATACTCCATGTTCTTATGTTGGAGGATGTTCTTTTATATTCATCCTACTGCCTATTTCATGTTTATATGATGAGAGACCCCCCCCCCCTTGCTCTCATCAATTCGTTTTAAGAATGTTTAAGTGGCGCCGTTAGGCTGCCGAATTTTTTAAGGGATTCTTTCACCTTCCTCGTTTTCAAGTTCTATTTTCATTCAAATCTTTCATGTTCCTTTTTATTATGTTGGGGTATGATCTATAAATTGTCATACTGATTTTTTATGATCATATGATGAGAGACCCCATTTGATCACTTCAATTCAGTATTTTGAAGTTTTAAGTGGCGTCGTTAGGCTTCCGAATTTTTAAGTTGTTCTTCACCCTTCTCGTTTTGAAGTTCTACTTTCATGTCAATTATTTCAAGTTCCTTTTTGTTATATTGGGGTATGATCTCTATATATATCATACTGGACTCTTATGTTCATATGATGAGAGACCCCATTTGATCTCTTCAATTCAGTATTTTGATGTTTTAAGTGGCGCCGTTAGGCTACCGAATTTTTTAGTGGTTCTTCACCCTTCTCGTTTTGAAGTTCTACTTTCATGTCAATTATTTAAAGTTCCTTTTTGTTATATTGGGGTATGATCTCTATATATATTTTACTGGACTCTTATGTTCATATGATGAGATACCCCATTTTATCTCTTCAATTCAGTATTTTGATGTTTTAAGTGGCGCCGTTAGGCTGCCGAATTTTTAAGTGGTTCTTCACCCTTATCGTTTTGAAGTTCTACTTTCATGTCAATTCTTTCAAGTTACTTTTTGTTATGTTGGGGAATTATCTATATATCTATCATACTTAACTCTTATGTTCACATGATGAGAGATCCTATTTGATCTTTTCAAATCATTTTTGTTGAGGTTTAAGTAACGCCGTTAGGCTGCCGAACTTTCATAAGAGAAATCTTTTTTTTTTCTTCCATGTTTTTCATTTCAAATGGTATGTCCTTGAAATCTCATTACCATGATCATGTATCCTTATTATTCTGTCCATGTACTATTTTATGGGTCATTTATGAATGTTTGACCCATTTTACCTCTCTTTTAATGTCTTCTAAAACCTCGGAACATTGCCGTTATGCTGCAGAATTTCTGTCTCAAAATGTCTATCGCTTTTTCTAAAGTCCTTTTATTTTATTAAGTGAATACTCAAAGATCTTTCTTCTAAATGGGTATTCACTTATATACCAAAATGTTCTATTTTAAATTATGGGATTTACATACATGAGACCCACCTTCCTTTTCTGTGGGTTTTAAAGTGATATAAAGATCATGTCTTTAAAGCAGTTTTTAAAAAGTTATGATTATGAAATGAAACCCATTTCCGTTATGCTATATGGGTTATTTATGAAATGTTTGATGATGATATATGTGGCTCACATGATAATAAAGGAAAATTTAAGGGTGCGCCCTGATAGCGCTCCAATGCATTGGGTAATGATGTAACCACTAGAGATTACAATTTTCACGATACCTTGGTGAATAACCTTGGTAATTTTAAAATGACACCTTGGGGATGGACCTTGGTGATATGTTCATGATTGTCTATGTTAAATGATGTAGCCACATCTTCAAGTTATGAAAATGTTTTATTTTTATTATGATATGCCTCATGATTTCATTTTCATGCATTAAAGTTCTTTTCATGACTTTATTGATGTATCTCAAGTTCATATGTAAAATGTTTCACTTGTTTCCCTTGCTGGGCCTTCTGCTCACCCTTACTTTTGATGTATGTCCCCAGGTTATGAGATGCAGTAATGAGCCTAGGTTTAACATGAGGAGAAGCCTTTCAACTGTTTAAGAAGAATGTTTTTTTTCATGTTTTATGTTCCTTTTTTCCAAGACACTAAACCTTAAATATCCTCAGTTCCGTGTAATGGAAGGAAAAGTTATGTTATAAAAAGACGGGATGCTATAAGTACCATTAAGAAAAAATTTTACTTGGTTCAACCACACTAAGTTATATCCAAGAAGAATACTCAATAAATGTGAAAATATACCAAATACACTAAAGAAAAATGTTGTAACGATTTTTTGAGCAGACTCATTGTCCCTCCTAGTTTACAACCAATCATAATTGGAAATATCACTTCCTTCTCAAATAAATTGTTCTCACTAATAATTCATAAGATTCCTATTTTGATCACTTGAATCAATATAGTATACACCTCATTTGGTGCATAATTAAGTTCCACTTTAATCTACTTTATGAATAAAATTTTACCACAGAATTTATGAGAAAATCCTTTTAGGTGCACACAACATTAGTTTTCTCACAACCGTTTCATGGATTTTTCACAACTCTACCACGATTCACAGAAATTTTATTTTTTTCATGAAATATTATAATTCATGAAACTACTAATCTCATCATGAAACTCTTGATTTTTTCACAACTTTTGGATTGTCGTGGAACTCACTTGGTCTTATAGAAATAAGTCCCTTTTCTATATACAACTGATGTTATAGTTTTTGCTTCACATAAGAAATAACTTTGCCAAAATATTACACAATTTATATCCTAGATATTCTCTATGGGTTGAGATACTCAAATTAGGGGTATCCAGCTATTTATAGATGAGGAAGAATTTCACACCACAACCTTGAGTGCCTTTGACTATGCGTGCAAATTTTCTTGGGCACTAAACTTAAATGATTTCATACTGCATATACCATGAAACTCACTACCTTCATGAAATTGTATCTCAATTTTGTGGGCTCGTGTGACTCTCCTTGTGTCTCATAACTTCAACATTCATGAATCTTCAAGACATATTTGAAACACTATAATTTTCATTATTTTTATGTTATGGCCCCGAATCTTCACATTCATGTAACTTTTTGAAACACCTTCTCACTTTTTCACAACTTTTACATTTTATATAAAAATCCTACCTTTTACAAAAATGCATTTTTCCTTCATCAAAATTTTAGACCCAAATATTTTGAAAATATTAGGAATCAATTCCACCATTTACATGAAAAATTATATACCACTTTCAGTTCTTCCATACCTCTTTATTTAGGCTTTATCAATATTCCTAGTCAACAATCAAATTGGAAATCCATAACTGACCTTTTCAACCTACTTTTTCAACAAACACTATCAACCAAAAAAAAATACAAAGTTAACTTGAGGGATTTTTGTCTAGAAATCTCCCCTTTTAGGTTTGTTAGAAACTTTTCACCTTTTGATACCACTTTAACGATCCTATTTCAAATGTGTTGAAAACTCATTAGGCTCGTCCATCTTCTACCAATATTTTATTCTTGATATTCTAAATAGTGATCAAATATTTACTTAACAAACACTCTAATCCCACATAATCTATGCTCATTGTGAGAAACAAGAGTATCTAGAAATTTTCATCAATGAATAAATTCATTCTCAATACCACCTGATAAACCATTATTGATTATAATTATAACACTTAAAGTGGATCTAAAGAATACAAAATTCTTCATACACATATTGAAAAATACTAGCATCCAAACTTCTCTCTTGATTTATCTTCAATAAAATAACAACTTCAGCATCGTCATATTTAAAACACCACCTACTTCACTACTCCCCCTAGAAGCTTCTCCCCCAATGTTGATCAATAAATGTTTTCCACCTTTGTCAATGAACCCGAAGGACACTTCTTTGTGTTTTACAATATATTAAAGAACACATGTTAGTATAGTGGAAAAAACATACCATACTCATGGAGAGTGGGTGTCCCACATCCACACATTTTCAAGTGTGGGGAGTCAACTAAACATCAAGATATGGTTGATGATGTTTAGTCAATTATTTGGGTAAGGCCTTCATTAGAATGTCTACAACTTGTAGTTCTATAAGAAAATACTCTAACTTCACAAGCCCATTTTCCACATTCTCATTGATAAAATGAGTCTTGATATCAATGTTATTTGTTCTTGAGTGATGGACTAGATTTTTTATCAGATTTATATCACTTGAATTATCACAACGGATTCTGATCAGAGACTTCACTTCAACTCCCATGTCTTCAATGTTCTTTTTCATCTATAATAACTATGTGAAAACATGATTAGCCAAAATATATTTATATTTTGTAGTTCTTAAAAAATAAAATCTTTTTACTTGATTATCCCAAAAGTACATAATCTTCCAAGACAGAATACACCGCCAGGCGCTAATTTTCTATCATCATCTAAATTATCCCAATTTTCATCTGTATAGCCCAATAACTCATGCTGAGATTTTTCATTGTACAGAAAACTGAAATCCATAGTACCCTTGATATATCGAAGTGTTATTTTCATTTAAATTATGTGGGTTTCCTTGGTTTTACATTTATAACACGACTCTTGGAATGTAGAAAAAATAATATTTACATGCATTGATGTTAGGTATAATAGACTTCTAATGATCTGCCTATATTATTTGACATTAACCACTTTTCCTTCATCATCCCATGATAGATTATTCCGGTTAGCCACTGGAGATGTCATTTCCTCGTATTTTATCATTCCTAATGTTCTTAGAACCTCTTTTTCATATTTCTATTTAGAAATGAATAATCTATTTTATCATTGAAACGCCTGTAAACTAAGGAAAAATGTTAGTTCTCCAATAATTAACATTTCTCACTCACTTTTCATGAATTATGTGAACTATCTTCATTATGATTCATACAATGCACCAAATATTTTGTTTTTGACATACACTAGCACCATCATCCTCTGATTACTCTCATTGTTGTCATAGAGACTATAATCAACTCCACCACACTAAAAACTAAGCTTCTTCAAATAATAATCAACTCTTGAATACAAAAATCTCAGTGCCTACATTATTCTATATAATTCCTTATTTGGATGATAAAATTTTTTCTCATATTCATGGATAAGAATCTCATCTTCTTGTTCAATTTTCACATATTCTTCTAGAACCCCATTCATAAATATTGACCTGATTTCCATATGAAAAAACATTAAATTACCTTTGAACTGTTATGGAAAAGAATAGAAGAATAATCTTGATCCTTGATATAGGTGAAAATGTCTGATAAAAATTGATTCCCTCAATCTGGGGGTTTCTATTTCACACTAGTCATTCTTTTTTCAGAATTACTAATCTAAATTCATTTAGATTTTTCTTGAAGACCTATTTAGTCACGATAAAATTCTTATTTTCTAGTCTTGAAACAATATCCCTTGTCTAATTCTTTTGAATTTGGTTAGGATCTTCATTAACAACCTAAACCCAGTTCTCATCTCTATATTCTTCTTCAAATCATTTAGGCTCTACCTAAGTAGGAAGGATTCCTACGATGAAGACTTCATTCCCCATGATTGAACTACAATTCCTTGATCATAGATGAAGTTTTTTCTATCAATTATGGATAAACTGTTGGGATTCTGTATAGAAACATATTTGAATTCATCATTATCATTAATAGTATCTTCTCCTAAATCATAATTTTCCACTTATAATCCCATTAATTTTATTACCTCCCCATCACTATCATCAGGGTACTATTCATTGTTTTGTAAAATATCATATTCATCTTCAATAACAGTGACATCATTGCTTTTCACAACTTTTCCCAGCCTCTTGTTGAAGTATTTATATGCTTTTATTTTTCATGAGTATGCAAGTAATATCCACTCATATCCATGAGACACTAACATTCTATGTTTCGCCTTATTGGGAATAAAACACATACTTCCAAATACTTAAAAGTATTTCAATGTTGGTTCATTATGAACCATATCTTGTATGGATTATTTTATTCTTTCAGACACAATAGATCCCTATTGGATATGTAGAATGGAATCAAGATTAATTTCATCAATAATTTATAAAGTATGTAAATTTCAATAATAATTGTTCTATACATGTTTTTTATGATCCATTTTATCCGCTCAACCACTCTATTTTTTTTAGGATTTCTCACTAATGAAACTTGGTTACTTATATCATGTTTCTTGAGATAATCATCCACTTGTATGGTTGTGAATCTCATACCATTAGTAGTTAAAAACATTATAATATTATTCCAAGTGTCCTTTAAAATTACCTGTGATATTTTTTTATACAAATGAACACATAAGACTTGTGGTAAATGAAAATACCCATTCAATCCTGCAGAAATCATCACTGAAAAGAATATAATAACTTTTCCCATCAATTTATTATGGTGAGATAGGTCTATACACATATGCATGCACTAATTCAGGCACTCTAGATGAATTTTTTTCTTTTTCCATGAATGTATTGTTGATAATATTCCCTTGTTTACAAAAATTGTATGTGTCAGTATGATCACTTGGTGGCTTGGGGAGATCTGAGTTTCATCACATTTCATCAGATATTTCAAGGATGGTTAGAATAGATGGAAAATACTTTTATACCACAACCTATTTTCTTTCTCTTTGTATAGGAATAACATATCCTCTTATCCACTCACAAGGTAAAGACTACCCTTCATTCACTTTCCCTATAAAACGACCATAACATTTTTCCCATGATGATATATAACTTATTTCTAAATCTTATAGCATGAAATGAGTTTCATAATTGAATAACACATCAAAATTTCTAATTGAGACTTTTGAAAACCAATACATTAGTACATATCACATATTTTTCTCAAAATTTGAATTTTACCAAGTTAATAATCATTAGGTCTTCATCATTTCCAAATTTTACAACACTTTCCCTTTCATATTTGATTCCTATAGAAATATCCTTATTTAATATCATATGATATGTGCATCCACTATCAATTATCCATACAGTAACATGATTTTATGCTTTTAGGGAAATCTATGTAACCACTTCTATCTCAAATCTTTTATTTTTGATCCACATCATTGAATCCATACCTATTGGGGAACTATTTCTGACGCTTTCATCGGTGCGCGCATGTCTGTCTGCTTGAGTACGAAAGGCGGGTTTCGTTTCCCCGAATTGTCACTTTCCAATGGTGGGTGACATCTGTTCCTTATTTAGGGACGTTTTCTCCTTGATTGAAATGGGATGATGGGATGTCGGTTCTTCCTTCTGTGGATTTCTCTTCAGAACTCGTCACCTAGTCCAGGTCTCCCTTATAGATTTAAGACATTGTTCATGAAACTATTCCTAGTGCCATATCTTCATGGACACTAGTTAATGATACTAATTCTTTCAGGCATTCCAAAGGGTCTGGTCTGGGTAGCAACCTTCGGTCAGGCGAGTAGTCATGTTGGACATCACTGGCGTGTCTTGACGCTGGAACACTAGCGCATCTGGGTTTATTCCCTTTATTATAGGGCTTATCGATGGCGTGGAAGCCCGAGTCATCCCACATAGAACGCGGGGAATCATATTCCATAGGCATGTATATGAGGTTTTCCATATCTTCCCATGTTTAACACAGGGTATGCTGTAGGTTTAACGTCTCGAGAAGACAGATCGAACTGACCAGAACACTGAATAAAGTGGATCAGATGGGTTCATCCTCTGGAGGGAATACTGATGTTGGCACCAACATGTGGTTAGCTCCCTAATTTGTGTTAAGGGTAAAGGGGAATGAGATGGAATGATCCCACCAGAATGTGGCGGCCCGGGTAAGAATCAGGATGGATGATGGAGTGTTGAATGAAGTGGATGGAGAATGAGATGGAACCACCATGAGGATGACAATGGATTTGGGCTTGAGCCTCAAAGAGGCTTCCTACGTATCCCCGTGGAAGGGAATCAAAGTCCTTGTAGTTTTTCTTATGATTTCTTACCCCCAATTAGGGATTCCAATGGCTTATCGATGGATGGGGATGTCAACAGCATACCGCTTGACAGGGTCATGACGGCTTACCATGGAATGGGGTTACAATGGCTTACCGCTGGATGTACTCGATGGCAGCTTACCGCTAAATGGAATTGCAACAGACTACCATTGGATAGGTTCAAACCTCAGGGAGGCTTCCTACATACCTTATCTATGAGACAAGAATCAAACACACGTAGATCATGTGGGATGGGGGTCGGTGAACCGAAATGGATGAGGACATGTGGTTTAATGGTTGTTGGGATCCAGCCTTAGGGAGGTGTCCTATATACCTTTCCTTGTCAAGGATAAAAGTCCAAGTAGTTCAGTTCGGTGCAATGGATTTCTGCTGATTGGGGGAAACAATGGATTATTGCTGATCGGGGGAGATAATGGTTTACCACTAGTTGAGGCTCACAGTTTAACATCATGCAGGACAGGGGTGAACTAACGTGAAAGAGGACCTGGGGGCCAGATGGATGGTGGGATTGAACCTCATGGAGGCTTCCTACGTAATTTTCCTTGTCAAGGATCAAAGACCATGTAGTTAAGGTGGTGTGGGAACCGACGTGAAGGGGGTCGGAACCAATGGGTGGTGGGCTTGAACCTCAGGGAGGCTTCCTACATTCCTTTCCTGGGAAAGGATCAAAGACCACGTAGTTCAGGTATGAGTGTGGGGCTTACACTCTAGGCTGCCCGAGGTGTTGGTGAACCGACGTGAAGATGGTTGGAATGACCGGGTGCTGGACTTGAACCTTAGGGAGGCATACTACGTACCCTGCCTTGGCAGGGATAAAAGGCCTCGTAGTTCAGGTTGGGTTTGGTGAACCTACGTCAAGGAGGTCGAAACCACCGGGGTGGTGGGTTTGAACCTCAGGGAGGCTTCTTACGTACCTCACCTTGGCAAGGATCAAAGACCATGTAGTTCAGGAGGGGTTGGTGAACCGATGTGAAGGAGGACAGAATGACCGGGGTGGTGGGCTTGAACCTTAGGTAGGCTTACTATGTACCTCGCCTTAGTAAGGATCAAAGACCATGTAGTTCGAGAGGGTTTGGTGAACCAATGTGAAGATGGTCGGGAAGACCGGTGTATGGTGGGATTGAACGTTAGGGAGGCTTCCTACATACCTTGCCTTGGCAAAGATCAAAGACCATGTAGTTTAGGTTGGTGTGGGGCTTACACTCTAGACTGCATGGGGAGGATGTCATGGTTGATGCTTTCTCTAAGCCCACGTGAGTCATGCTCGATGTGAGAAGCAATAAATAGAAAAGGCCTGATGATCACATCACAAAGGTGCATCTATGGGAAGTAGAGTGGGGCTTACACGTGGTTAGCGGCCCAAATAGGAAATAGGGGCCTACGTGTGGTTAGTATCCCAAGGTGATGGAGACTAGGACTTACATCAGGAGGGAGGCCCAGGTGGTGACAAAGCCCAGTGGGAGAGGCATTTGGCACCCAGGAAGAGAGGAGGAGCAGGGGTGCTTCCTCCTACAAGGAAAGCTAGGGGATTAAACCAGGGTGGTTTCCCTTTTCCTGCAGACATACGCCGCTCTGATAAATAGGATGTCATTCCATGTGAGGAATGATCTCACTCCCATGGAGACCAATGGGCATAGAGAATGTCTGAGACAAGGCACCCCACTTGCACGACACATGGCGAGGTAACTGTTTAACATCATGTACTGAGGACGAAGGTTCTTAGTAGTTTAACATCCTACAGCTCAGACGGTGGCACTTGGTAGTTTAACGTCCTGCAGCCCAGATGGTGGAGCTTAGCAGTTTAACGTCCTGCAGCTCAGACGGTGGTTCTTGGTAGTTTAACGTCCTGCATCTCAGACAGGGTTGGGTTTACTTTGCACCCCTAGGACTTACATAACAGACACCCTCTACACCTTGGTGAAGAGAAGGGACAGCCAACACCATGGTTGGGGGTGTTATGGAACAAACCATTGGGGGGTCCATGTTAGTGTGGCTATGCGAATAAGAAATAGCCATTAGCGTTCCTATGAGAAGAAGCATTATGTAAAGAAACGCAATGGGTGGTATCGTCCAAGGTACTTTGAAGTTGCTTCGTGCGAACCCGAAGGGCCGCATAGGAAAAGGAGTTGTAGAGGAAAAGGGGCCATAAGTAGAATCCTTGTGAAGCTCTAGTGCTCCATGAAGTGGAGGGGCTTCATAAAGGGATGTTCTTTGCTAAGTGAAGTGGACTAGGCTAGGCATAAGGCATATGCGCATATGGGAGGATCTTCATGAAGTGGAAAGGTATTTGTAAAGCAATGCCTCGTGAAGTAGGGATGCCGCATGAAGTAGGGTGTCGTGATGTAGTGTGCTTCGCAAAGCACAGTGACCCTGCCTTAACATGCAGGTCATGTGGGTGTGGTGGGAGTTCCATGAAGCATAAATTCTTCATGAAAACCCGAGTCCCTGTGGGGATATGAATCCCTCATGAAGGCTCGTGGGCTTCGTGAAAGGCATCCATCTCTGAAGAGGGGCTCAATTAAGGCCAAGGGGGAGGCACTTCACAAAGTAGAAGTACCTTGAAGAACTCATGGTTCACAGAGCAAGAGGTGTTTTTCGCGTTGATAGCTCAGAAGGTGAAAGGTTGGATTCTCTGTCTATGTTGGGATCGAGGGGAGCCCTGTATTTATAGGCAAGAGGCACCGCGAATCAGAGCTCACTCGGTATGAAGATGGAGTTATCTCCACGACGGATCGCAAATGTCAAATATGGTTGCGGAGCGTTACCACCTCCTTGCTCTACAGCGGGTCCCGAATATCAAATGTGATCGCATAGGGTTACCGCCTCCTTGCACTGCGGTGGGTCATGAACGTCCAAATGGATCGCGGAGTGTTCTTGCCTCCATGCTCTGTGGCGGGTTGCGAATGTCAAACGGATCGTGGATCATTACCACTTCCTTGCTCCATGGTGAGTCACGAACATCAAACCGGCTCGCGGAGCATTACCGCCCCTTGCTCCGCACCGAGCGCGGGGCAGACTGGGAGGCATCCTTCTTGTTCTTCATCTTCCTGGTTTTTTAGCATCAACAAATGCCCACCCCCCCCCCCTCAGACTTGGATATAAGGAGAAATCAAGGGCCAAAGTTTGAAGGTCAATTTCAAAAATCTCTCGCCGTCTACGAAGATGTTCCACGAAGAGGTCTTGCAAAGCGGATAGGCAACATGTTGGCTGGGCACGCTGCGAAGCTCGGCGCGGCTTGGACGCGCCGTGAAGCTCCAAAGGTTGTCTCCTATAAATAGAGGAGTTTACCCCTATTTTTTTCTTTCATTACTTCATATATTTGTCTCATAGCACTCTTGATTCACGATGCTCCACGTACTCTGTGATTTCACTCTGTGAATCAGAGCTTCTTCTCCACGGTGCACAACAAGTCTCTGACTCCATGACAGTGCCTAGAGACTTTCTTTTGGAAGGTTGAGGTAGGGTTATGTGAAATTCTTTGCGAACGAGCTCCACGACATTGCCCCACGAATGGAATTCACTAACTAGACACAAGAAATGCTCAAACTTAAAACTGAATGGCTCATCAGGAGGCTGCCAGGGGTTTCCTCTTGGAAGCTTCCTAAAGAGAGTAGATGGAGAACAGCTTGGGCCTAGGGGAGTTAATACGGAGCCATTCTAACCATGGTTATTTGGTGGAGCTTCTATTGGAGATCCAGAGGAGCTATCCACTGTGAAATAGGTTGCCTTTGTATGGCTTCGTGCTAAGGGATGATGTCTTCATTCCTAAAGAAACCAGGGATGATCCAGATTACTAGTTTAGGAATACACCGTGTCAGCACCAATGGTTCAGGGAGGCGGATGGTCATGCCCAAGCAGATTCCCTACCCGTCGATGACGACTGCTTGTATAACCACCTGAACAACGTGGATGGGGAGTCATTGAATCCATAGATGTCCCCCCTCTATACCATACAATCTTGAAGGTTGCCCTAAGGAACCCGAGGAATGGATGTTCTGAGGAGTGGGACCTGCACCAGGGCGGTAACATCACAGATGATTGGGCTTGGGCCTATAGGGTAGGTGCCTCATGTGAATAGTTTGTGGTAGAGATGAGAAGAGTGGGACTATATGAGGCAGTTTGGGCCTCCCAGTATCACATCTATCAGCCGAAGCAGCTGATTCCAGAGCTGCTGAGTAGGTGGTTATCAAGGACCAACACCTTCCACCTACACCATAGGGAGGTTAGTATTAGTTTGTGGGACGTGCACCAGATCTCAGGGGTCCTTCTATTGGGGGCGATGTGTGATAAATTCCTCCATGTCATGAGTGTATGGGAGGATCCAGAGAAAATGTTGTGGCTGGCGATGGCATTGATGGAGCTGGTACCAGGAGAGGACAAAGAAGTCATGAGAGATTTCCATTTCAGGCGGTGGTTCAAGAAATTTTTGAACTTACCATAAGACAGGCAGTTTCCGGTGAGGCCTCAGACTTTCCCAAAGGGGGATCAACAAGGTATGAAACACATGTACTAGCGGCTCTTGGAGGATAGCCAGTGGAAAACCTAGGGATTCAGCATCATGATCGAGCAGAAGCTGATAGACAGACTAGTGGCATTCATCGCGGCTCTCATATGTGGTTGGATCCTGATAGTGAGGGATAAAAACACGGGCCTGCGACCCATCACATTTATCATGGCGTCCATGTTGGTGACAGGAAGGCAAGTCAACCTCAGGATCCCGATGCTCTCTTATCTATACAAGATGTTGTGGAAAATCAGTGAGTGGAAGAGGCCACAGAGGATATATGGGCCATTCCACCTCTTGTATGGTTGTATAACGGCGCATGTTAGGGGGGTTTATGAGTACCCAAACCCCATATCGCCTTTGGGGTCGAACTTAAGCCCCTCTATTCTAAATGTTGTGGGAAGCCTTCCTGCCAAACTGACCAAAACGTTGGTACTGAACCGGATGTGGAAGATGGAGGAATTCAACTTTCACCCATTTCTGTTGCCAACGACTGCATTTACTGATGACGGCCAAGGAAAGGCAGAGAATCGGTCTTATCTCCTGGACTTTTGAGGTGGAGTTCTGGTAGAAAGGGTGGACCATGAGCCCCTTTGCGATCCATACACCCTGCATCGATTTTCCCGAAAATTTTGGTGCATGCAGTGGCTGACCCCGAGGGTCTATCTAGGGGTGAACCACGAGAAACACTCATGTGGGAATATGTGTATCATGTTCACATGGGAAGACAGTAAAATGTAGAACAAGCAACATCTACATATTGTTTCCTTCGGTTTGGTAAAAGAGTGTGCCCAAAGCTGGAAGGCGGCCTACCCGGGGGAGATGCTGAAGTATTCAACCATTCGGGTCGGTGATAGTGAGCCTCCCTAACCTCGAGGACGAGTTCGGAAGGTGGAAAGGACATCTCGTGGTGGTGGGGATTCCATGATAGTAGGACCCGCACAAGTTGAGGGTGAGTCAGCGGCGATAGATCCAACATCGGTAGAAGAGCCGGAGGTTCTAGAACAACAGAGTCATCCATAGGGGAGAGCACCAAGAGGGTTCCATAGGATACCCACCTAGGCTCAAGGGAGGCGGTTGTGCCATATAGACATTCCATAGAATGTTGTCTTCTCAAATGCTTGAGACATCTAGGAAGTCCACCAGCAATTCCTCAGGCCGCCCGAGATGTGGAAACACTTGAACCGTCTCGGGATGGATTTGTTAGGGATAGGCCTTATCAGGGCCGGCTTTGCGGTGTCCCAGGCAGAGGAACATCAATACCTGGAAGATCTGGAAGACTTTGTGGATTCCTAGGGTGCCCCGTGTCTAATGAAATACCGTGTCAAGGTGCTGTTGGATCGCACGGTCCCTCTGCAATTATCTGCCGCTGAACTGAGAGAGAGCTTCCACCTACCGAAAGAATCAGACGAGTCCTTCTATGGGGATGAGTCTGGTAGAGGGAGCCCATTATAGGAGGGAGAATTTGGCGATCAGGACTCGAACCTCGAAGAATTTGTAGAGGACCTTGGGTTAAAATCCCAAGCCCCTTTCTCAGGGTCTGATCCTAGGTCGTTTAGGGCTCCTTGCTAATACTTGAACTGTGCAGGAGAGTCTCATATACAGAACCCATTCTTGTCCCTCAGTGGATGCAGGTGCGGGGCCTTCGGGATCCACACCTCTGGATGCATAAATTGTTATGTAGCAGGTATTGGACACCTTATGTGACCCCTCCGGAGCTTTTAGACCTTCTGACAATATATGAGGGGCCACGCCTCGGGGTCCCCATGGTGTCAACCCAAGAAAGAGACCATGAATTCAATCTCTGTAAGTCTCTTCTACTGAATTCACTAACCGTGTTAACTGACATTTAGTCTCCCCTTCTCAGTGTGTATAGTTCTTCAATTGGCATGGGCCACTGCGGTGAGGTTGGTCGGGACTTTTGGCAGTGCCTTACCCGGGGGAATTCTGGTGATCATAGAGGCGGATATCCAGACTAACTGAACGGTGGCGCTCCCGATCACTGGTGGGATGGTCAGTGGGGCTATTCCTGGGATTATTGTGGTGGGATTAGATGATGAGGATCGATCAAATAGAATAGGTCCCATCGTGCCTGATCAAATGCCAGATGTGGACCCTACTGATGAGTTCTTGAGGGCGTTCCCTGCATATGAGCCTTCCAACTGCGCTGACTAGGGCGAGACAACCTCTAATGAAGAGGACAGCAAAATATTCCATCGCTGATCGTGGAATCTAATCAAGTGCTTCATTGGTGACACTCCCCAATAATGATGGCTGGATGACATGGACAGACTTCGCTCGTGACTACGTGAACTATGTGATGGGGGAGTGGATGCCCAGCGCCCCCACATGCTTGTCCGAGATCATATAGCAGAGAAGATTAGGGAGTATGAATATGTACTCTATGTGGGCTGGCAGTTGAGGAAAGTGGTGAACATCAAGAAACTCTAGTGGGATGAAAATGAATTTTAGCAGCTGCAGGTCTGGGCTGATGAGCACTCATCCACCCTTACCACGCAATCAGGGCTAATATTGTGATTGAAGGCTCGGCTAGCAGAGGCCGAAGAGGGCCTACATCGAGCCTCCGAGAAGACGACTGTTATCCAGACTGACATAGAGTAGGCCCAGATTGCGTCCAATGAATTGCACCATATCGCTACCAAGGAGGAGCAAGAACTGAATAGGAAGCAGCAAATCCTGGATGCCACAAGCTGGAGAGTGGTAGAGCTACATCTTTCTTTTGATGGGATTAACTCGTCCATGGGAGGGTTTGGCCATTGGGTGTTGTAAATATCAAAAACCCTCTAACGCACCTTCATTATTTGATTATTATGCATGAGTCACGTTATTATTACTGGTTTTACACGCATCTGTTATATTCACGAAATGCTTAGTGATCAATCCCTAAGCTCACGCGGGTTGATCCCAATGTGAGAAACAAGGTATGATCACTATGTTATTCCGAATGAACATAATATTGATGACCAATCATCGGGTATCAGGGGCCTGAAAAACCAATTCTGATTCCCGGGAAGAGAAGGGAGAGACCTGACTGGAGAATGAATCTCTCAGAATAGTCGAATTACTGTTTTCCCAGTGTGATCTTGTGCATGAATGGAGTGACTCCAGGGGTGCTGGAATAAACCCGAAAAGGGGGGAATGGAAGGTGTGAATCATAATACCCAATACCCAGGACACTGTAGTGATGGAGTTACAATTAATAATGACTCTTTACCATGTTCGAAACACAGTATCCTAATTGTGTTAGCCTGAAATGGGGATAAAAAATGATGGTCGACCGCTGACCATGTTCAAAACATGAGGCCTGACTCGAAATGTTATCCATTAGTCTTCTAGAACGTTAGCCCAGGATAGTAGGTGAGCCATAGGATGAGCATCCATACTGTTAGAGGTTTCCTTGGGACATTAAAGAGGGATAGGATCTGAATAAAGGGCATGAAAAGCATGGAGAGTTGAGTGATGGGTTTGTTCGACTAGAGTCCAACACTCTTAAAAATATACCACCGTGGTGGAAATGCATTAGGTGGATACATCAGTCTAATCGGGGATAAAACATACTTCCAAACATGACCTATCTGATGAGGAAACTGTCCCCTCCCAACGTTATCGTGGGGCATCCTGAACTTGTTCTGGGTAAAGCTGCAATTTCGTGGTTCCCCAAAAGAGATCAAGTCAAGGGACTGAAAAGAAGAGGGGGGGACGGGCATTATGGTTCCTGGGGAAGGACCCAAAGATAGGATGTCTAGAGGTTCCTATGTATCCTATGAGAATGGTAATCAATCCAAATTTAGTTCTTGGGGAATGGTGTGGTCAGAGACCAGCACTGGTAGGGAGAATTCCCTATGGAGAGGAAACTCTATCATCCCATGATTAACATAGGGCATCCTGAACTTGTTCAGGGTAGAACCACATTTTAGTGTCATGCATTGAGAACATATGGACTTCTGTAGTTTAAAGTCATACGATACGATGTGGATTGAAAGGGAAGATCTCAATAATTAAGTATGTGGTGTGGTAGCTATAAACCTGATGTGAATGAGGACTTGGAGTTCGGATCACACCATGTATCCCTAGAGGAAACTCTCAAGGTCAAGGGTACAAAATTGAAAATTAGGCTGGGCCCGAAGAAAAGTAGTCGGGCGTTCCTACATACCCCATGTGGATGGGAGTCAAGCCATATGTAGTTCTGAAAGCGCAGCTTAGCATCATGCAGGACGAGGAAAGGTACATGTGGCATGGTTGCGCCAGTACACGTCCTACCAGAACTACTAATCCCACGTGAGTCATGCTCGATGTGGGAAACAAGAAGTCATGATGGTAATTTCTTATCAAAGGGAGGAAAAAGTTAAGGATGGTGGTACACTAGGTTAATGACTTCCCACTGACATTGACCAGCCTATATAGCGCACCAAGATGCGTGGAGGAATAAAGACGAGTATGTTGGAATTCCATCTGAACATAAGGAAGTGGAAATGTGTTAATCATGATGCTCAAGATCTGGACCACAGTGATGGTGACATGAAGATAGGGGATATTTGTTGACCATGTTTGAAACACAGTATCTGTATCGCATTAGCCTAGAATGGGGATAGACAAATGAGGGTCGACCGCTGACCATGTTTGAAACACGAGACCTGTCACAAATTTCCTCCGAGATCTTTAGGGATGTTGGCCTGAAATGGAAGGTGAGTTGAGGCGTCATGAGACCAGGCCATGATGGGGGTCCCTTTGGATGTGGAAGAGGATGAAGATCCAAATAACGGGCTCACGAAGCTTGGATATGGAACGAGGAGAATGTCCCTGTGAAAATTCCACACATCAGGTTCTTTGTCAGAACGCGTCTGAGTACGACAATGATATGTATCAGATAGAGGGAGTTTAGTCTCTTCCTAAAGAGAAGAGTCATGGGGTCGCATGCTTTTAACTTAAGGTCGTAGGGTGGACCATTAATGGGGGCTTGATTTAATGGACTGTGCATAGGGTGGAGAAATAGCCAAAGGTGACGTGCAGTTCCCATAGGGAGATCTTATTTTTGGGTCATAGAACTCAGACCACACTGGGAAAAGATATGGAAAGCACATGGTGTGTCTATTGAAAAACCCGACGGACAGGATTTTTAGATTCCTGGGGTTGGACCCAAAGCCAAAAATTCTTGGGCATTCCTACATATCCCATGAGGATGGGAATAAATCCATATGTTGTTCTGGAAGATGTCGTGCAATTTAACATCTTGCAGCAAGGACATTGAGTGGTCTTAGTTTATGTTCATAGAGCTCAGACAACAGATGGTATGAAATAAGAGACATGGGGATGTAATTACATGTTCTATCGTGAATGAGGACATGGTCTGGATCACCGTGTGCTTCTTGGGGGAGGTTTCAGGTCGAGGGACCAAAAAAATAAGTTAGGATGGGCCTAAGGCAAAGTACAAAGACGTTCTTACATACCCCATGAGGATAGGTATCAATCTGTACGTAGTTCTAAGGATGGAATGGTAAGATACCAGCGTTAAAGATAATAAGGTTGTGAGGGTCTAGCCCTTGAATCAAAAAAAGTGGAATTTGATATATCGTGTTTGTCTTTTAGGATGAATGGGTGTTTTTTTGGGTAGCGATGGACCTAGGATAGATATTCTAGGAATTTCCAAAAAAATCAAGCCATCTGCAAGCATTGACATATGGTATAGATCGTGACTAATACCAAACATGATGCCCCTTGAACTAGGACACCACGGCGCAGTGCCGTTTTTCATCGTGCGGTCAGGATGATAATGTCACAGTTTAGGGTCATGTGATGGGACCAACCACACATTTTTAACGTCGTGCAAGAAAGACGCAATAGTTTAAATTCATGTGGGACTAAGCATCATATTTTAAAGTCATATGGATCAGACGTATATAAGAGAAATGACGTTCCAGAGGGGATGTTCATGGCGTGATAAAGTATATGAGGATAAGGTCCACACCATACCATGCGTGATTCTGAAGAGGAAACCTCGGGCCGAGGGGCCAGGAAATATTAGAGGATAAGGGGCAGGAGAAACTAGCTCTTAATTGAGCTAGACCCGAAGACGAGATGTCCGGGTGCTCTTACGTATCCCATGAGAATGGGAATCAAGACACACGTAGTTCTTGAAGGTGCCTTTTAGCTTCGTGTGGGACAACATACAGTTTAATGTTATGTGGGACAGAATGTAGGGGGGATAACTCCTAGAAAGTGGAGTACGTGGTGTGTTTAATGAAAACCTGACATGAATGAGGACATGAGTCCGCACCATGCCACGTAGTCCCGTAGGAGTTAAAGCCCCGAAGGCAGAACAAGATAGATAAATTAATGGAAATCGAGTTGGAACCAAAGACAAGATGTTTAGGCGTTCCTACGTATCTCATGGGAATGGGAATCAAGATGTACGTAGTTCTAAAAGAGATCTTAGTTTATGGTCGTGGTGATCGGACCATAGAGTAGAATAATCCATTCGAGTAAATGCGGATCCCAATCCGATCACTAATCCCACATGAGTCAAACTCAGTGTGGGAAACAAGGGCGGAAGTGGTTTTTGCAATACCTGGAATTCACACCAAAGGGAAGTCAGTACAGAGCCCTGAATGACACCTTTACTGCGGATTTTGTCCTTCTAACGTGAAAATGTACACTAAGGGATACTTCCAGGAGTGTCGAAATCCCATTTTAACATGATGGGGTGGAAAATAATGTGAATCATGTAACCAAAATTCAATGATTGATGGGGATAACATGACGATGGAGGATAACTATTGACCATGTTCAAAACATAGTATCCATATCACATTAGCCTGAAATGGGAACAACAAATGAGCGTCGACCACTAACCTTATTCGCAATGTAGGAATTTTATCGATTTGTTGTCTGAAACCCTCGAGGAAGTTGAACCATAATGGTAGGAGATCCCTTATTCCTAGCATTCATGCCATTTGGGGGTTCCTTCAGGTTAGAAAGATTATGGAAGCCCAAATAAAGGGGAATACGAAGCCTAAAAATGGGTTAAATCATGCCCAAGTAAAATCCGACACTCCAGATGCTGAACCAGAGTACTCTTCGCCACATTGGTGAATCACCGAAGAGGTTCAAGGAGATCACCTTGAGAGTGACTGAATTGAAGAGATGATTATAGAACAAGGGGATAGAGAACTCTCAAGAGAATGAGATACATGGTGTGGTTGTTACAAACCCGGCATGAATGAGGACATAATCCCACACCACACCATATATCCCTCTCATGGAAGAATGCAGGCCAAGGGGCCTAGATAATAGGGGGATCTCTACAAGATGGGGCTGGGCCAATAGACAAAATGTCCTGGTGTTCTTACGTATCCCATGAGGATGGGAAACAAGCCACATGTAGTTCTTGAAGAGGGTAATGTGTAGTTTACCATCATGCAGCAAGGACGAAAATGGGTAAGATACCCCACATGAAGGAGGTGTACGGTGTGGAGAGTAACCCGACATGAATGAGTAAATAATTCCAGACCACATTGTATAACCCTAAGTGATAACTTGGTTCGGGGGCCCGAGAAGGCCAAGGGGCCTGAGGCTAGGCCTCGGATGGAAAGTCATGTCCAGCTTGCAGTTTAACGTCTTGTGGTGAGGATAAAGAAAGGGGTAAGATACCTCAAACAAGGTAGGTGTATGGCACGTCGAGTAACCTGGCGTGAATGAGGACATAATCCCACACCACACCGTACAACCCTAAGTGAGAACTTGGGCCAGGGGCCTGAAAATGTCAAGGGCCTGAGGTTGGGCCATGGATGAAGCATCATGTACAGCTTACAGTTTAACGTCTTGTAGTGAGGATAGAAGATATCTTAGTTTAGGGTTATATAACTCGGACCGTATATGCCTAGTTTAATGTAATATGTGTGGGACAGAGAGGGAGAATCATCGCGCTTATGGAATACCACAAAGAGGTAATGATTATTGAAGACGACTGCTGATTAGGATCATAACATAGTATCCACCGTTATGTGACCCAATGTGGGGTGAACAATTGAGCGTCGACCATTTACCACATTCGCAACATGAGACTTATATCAATTTTCTGCTCGTAATCCTCAAGGATGTTATCCCATAATGGTGGGAGGGTCCTTGGGCCGAGCATCCATGCCATTTGGGGGCCATTCTAGATATAGAGGGTGACGGAAACCCAAATGATGGGTCATGTCGAGCATGGAAGGGCATGTGCTCGCAGAACGGATGATAAATGAAGGAAGATATATCTCAAGGGGATATATGTGGCATGGTGAAATAGCCCGACGTGAATGAGGACATGAGTCCGCGCCGCACCCCACAATCCTAAATGAGAACTTGAAAGAGGGGCCCGAAGGGGTCGAAGGACATAAGGATGGGTGTCCCAGCCAACAATAGCCATATGACCTCTTGTGTGTGTATTTCCTCATCACATCTTCTAATCCCACATCAGCAATGCTCAGTGTTGGAAACAAGGAGCTGGATTCTGCTTTCCCTATCATATAAGGGACTAATATATGGCATCTCTCGAAGGGGGTCGCAACTTGAAGATGTAGCAGGTAGTATGAACCACCACACTCAATGTTTGGGATCTACGGGGGTGGTGACAACGACAAAGGATAGCCACTGACCATGTTCAAAACACAGCTTCCTTGTAGTGTGACCTGAAATGGTAACAACAAATGAGCATCAACCACTGACCATATTCGCAACACGGTACTTTTATCAATTTTTTGCTCAACATCTTCAAGGGTGTTGGCCCAAAGTGGTAGGAGAGCCCTTAGGCTGAACATCCATTCTAGTCGGGGGTCCTTTTGGATGAGAAAGATGATGGATTCCCAATCGAAGGAGTGGGTGAAGCATAGCTATGCCCATGAATATTTACGTCGATCAGGGCGGTGAAAGTGATGGACATACCTGGGGAGTGGGATGCATGGCAGGATTGATATGAGCTCGACGTGAATTGGGGAAAAAGCTTGTACCATAACATATGTCTCGACCTGAGGGGAGATTATGAAGTTCAGGCCGGGCCAACAGACAAAATGTCTGGGCATTCCTACGTATCCCATGAGGATGGGAATCAAGTCATACATAGTTCTTAAAGGTCATGCAGTTTAACGTCGTGAGGTGAGGACGTAGGAGGATAGAAGAACGGGGTGGGGGCACATGGTGCTATTATCATAATCCTGACATGAGTGAGGCAAAAGGAGCATGCACTATACTATACAAGGACCCTCTGAGAGAACTATACCCAGGGGGATAGTCAAAGAGAAGAGTCTGGGGGATGGAATCAAGGCTAAGCATCTGAGCATTTCTATGTATCCCATGCAGTTGGGAATCAAGCTGTACGTAGTTCTAAGGGTACAGTTTAACGTCTTGGAGGACGACATACAGTTTAATGTCATGCGGGATGTTTTATAGTTTAAAGTCATGTAGGACCGGGTAGTTTAGGGTCATGCAAGACCAGATTGTTTAGGGTCATGTAGGACCAGCTGTCTCAGGAAATGTATTTCTTCAGGAATTTGGCATTACTGGGAGGAGTTATACGCTCACCATCCATGGTCAACAGCGAGTACACACCGTTGGGGTAAACATTGTGAACAATGAAAATCCTTCCCATTTGGGTTCCAACATAGGTAGTTTCCTTCCATGTATCATTGGTGTCCTGAGGGCCAAAACCAAATCACCTTGCAGTAAAGAGTGGAGGTGAACATTTTTGTTGAAGGATCTAGCTATCCTATTTTGATGCCCTTCTATATTGTGCAGGGCATGAAGCCTATTCTTGTCAAGTGATTCTAATTCATCCAGACGAATTTCAGCTACCTTATCTGGCACCTTATGATCATATACCACTGTGCATAATGAAGGCAACTAAATCTTGATAGGTAGGAAAGCTTCTGTTCCATATACCAGGGATTATGGGGTCACCTATGTAGAATTATGAGTCATCGTCCGATAAGCCCATAGGGCATTGGGGAGATTGTCCGGCCAACTCATCTTATTATGACCAAACATTTTCTGCAAAATGTTAGAGAGGGTCTTATTGAATGCCTCGATCTTCCCATTTTCTTATGTGTGGTACCGGGAGGTATGGTTAGAACAGATGTTGTACTTGGAATACAATTTCTTCAACTCGGCTGCTCGGAATTTGGTGTCGTTATTGGCGAGCACGGTGTGAGGGACTCCAAATCGGTAGATGATATTGGAGCTCATGAAGTCAACGATAGAACGGACATTGACCTCCTTGAGTGGAACTACTTCTTCCCACTTGGAAAATAAATCTTTAGTGGTCAGGATGAACCTGCACTGGCGAGCTATCACCGGTGGATATTGTCCCATGACATCCAGTCCCCAGACTATGAAGGGCCAAGAGTACTTGGTAGTGTGGAGAGGCTCTGGTGGCCGATGCACAAAGTTTGAATTAACATGGCATGCATGACATCTCTTGGTGAACTGAATTCAATCATGGATCATGGAGGGCCAAAAGTACCCCAGTCTCTAGATCTGGTGAGATAGCTTCGGCCCGGTCTGATGAGCACTGAAGAAGCCAGTGTGTACCACCTGCATGACCTGAGAAATCTTGAATCCTTGTATGAAATGGAGGAGAACATGATTGAACCCACTCTTGTAGAGGATTTTCTTAAAACTGGGACCACTCTGAAGGGAAAACTATAGCGCGCGGCGTCGGATTCACTCGCGCTTGGCCCGATCACTTGGGAGGTAACCATTTTGGAGATACTCAACAAAGGGAGCTCTCTAGTTAGGAGTCACTTCAACCGCTACATCTGAGTGACCTGGGGGTCCTGATATGGAGGCTCTGGTAGTACGATATCTCACCTGTAGGCCATCGTCATCACCTGGGGTGATGGGAGCAATGAATCTCTCATATGCCACGTGTATAATCAGGTCCTCCTACTCGGCTCGGCAAGTGATATAGCCAGGCCTGCCAGGGCATCAGCTCAACAGTTTTGAGATCGAGGGACATAAATAACTTCTGGACGAGATGGGAACTGGTCCATTAGTTGGAGTGTACTTTCCAACAATGGTACAAGATCTGGCTTTCTGACGATGTAGTCACTGTTGATCTACTTGATGACTAGTTTGAAATCCCCTTTCACATGCAAATGGGGCACATCAATCTCGAGGGCTAGCTCGAGGCCACTGATAAGAGCCTGATACTCTGCCTCATTGAGGTGCAGCCTTCTGAAAACATGAATGAGTATGGAAGAATGGCTTGTGTCATGGTTATAAAGACAATACCCAATCCTACCCTATTGAGCCTGGGGTCATTGAGCATCCTGCCGGTGAGACTCCAGGAAGCACCATCGAAAGTGAATATTCTAGTATGGAAAGGCATGATCAACTGAGAGGATTGACTCATCAGTTAAATCGAGATCCAAGGACTAGTCAACATAAGCTAGATGGGTAGCAAGGAAGTCTGCCAATGCTTTCCCTGTAATAGCTTTCTGAGGGACAAACCTGATATCGAACCACTGAAGAATCACTGCCCAACAAGCTAGACATCCTTTCAACATGGGGTAGTTTAGAATGTACTTAAGTGGTTCTACCCCAAGACACCAGCTATACCTCATGGTGCTGAAAGTAAGCTCACAATTTCTATAAAATGAATACCATCGCAAGGCATCTCTTTTCGATTGGGGAGTATCTGGTCTCTGTATATATGAGCATATGAATGGGGTATTAGAGGTTGTTTTATGTCCCCTCGTTATTCTTCTAGGTGAGAAGGGAGCTAAGAGATCATTCTTGGGCGGTCACATAAAGGACCAATAGATTTCAGGAGATGGGTGGCATCAGGATCGGAGGCTGGAGCAGATACAGCTTGATTTCCTCGAACGCGATCTGGCACTCTTCGTCCCATTCGTAAGTGGTTCCTTTCTTCATGAGCTGAGAAAAGGGATTACACTTACTGGACAGATTCACAATGAATCGTATTATATAGGCTAAGTGTCCTTGAAAACCTCATATATCTCGACTATTTCTTGGGGGAGGAATCTGTCAGATGTCCTTGATCTTCTCTAGGTTGATATTGATGCCCCAGTACCTAACAAAAAATACAAGGAACTTCCTAGAGGTGACCCTGAAGGCACATTTCAATGGGTTCATCTTCAGGTGGTGGGAACAGAGGAAGCCGAACACTTTCTCAAGGTCCTTGAGATGGTCCTAGAGCTGGCGAGATTTGACCACCAGATCGTCCACATAACATTCCACTGATGTCCCGAGGATTGTCTTGAATATGTGATGCATGGCCTGCTGATAGGTGGCACCTGCATTCTTTAAGCCGAAGGGCATGACCTGGTAACAAAACATAACTTGTGGCACCCTGAAGTCTATGGACTCCTCATCCTCGGGGACATTCGAATCTGGTTGTACCTGGAGTACCCATCCATGATAAAGAGGTCTTGGAATCCAACTGTAGCATCAATCAACAACTATGACATGGGAAGGGGAAAACCATCCTTCGGACAGTGATGGTTGAGATCCTGGAAGTCGATATAGGCTCTGATCTGTCTGTTATTCTTCCTAACTGGCATGATGTTGGCTATCCATTTGGGGAACTGGACCTCCTTAATGAAATTGGATCTGATGAGCTTATCAACTTCTGCCTCCACCATGGCACTGTGGGATGGGTGCATCTTCCTGGGAGGCTGTTTGAACCCACAATGATTTGTAGGGAGATCGAGGTAGTGGATGGATACCTGAGAATCTAGTCCTGGAATCTCTTCGTAGCTCCAGGAGAATACATCACGATGTTGTTTCAAGAAGTCTATGTACCACTGCTTCTCCTCAAGGGACATGGGAGCATTGATTAATGTTGGTCTCAGATATGCCTCGCTACCGAGGTTTACCTATACCAACTCATCGACTGTGGTGGAAACGCCCTCTTCAAAGGTAGGGGAGCATTCTCCAAATCCTATTATTTGCTGGTAGAGGAGGGATCCCTAGCGAGAGGAGCTTCCTCTGGGTCAGCATATTCTGATGGGAGGCTGGTACCCACGTGAGCAGCAGTGGTCACTACATCAGGAGATTCCAGTACTGTCGAAACCATAGCAATGAAGGTTGTCAACCCGATCCCATCTGGTCTTCATCCTAACGGGCCATGCTTAATGATGTCAAAGAAATAGTGGTGCATTTTCTTGAGTTGGTTGATTCCATCCTGCCGAAATAGGCAATTATGACATATCACCGTTGTCATGGGGTGAACATCCCAATACCTTATTGGAGGAGGGGACTCAGGGATCCCCAAGGCTTGATTCATATAAGAATAGGAAGTGATCTCCTAACATCGCTTGGACCTGAGAATATTCTTCCCCCTTGTACTAGAGACAATAAAACATGGCCCTATATCAGGGTTTTTGGCCTCTAATCGATGGATCAGGAAGATGTAGGCGTCATCCAGACCTACCCAGGCATCGGTCGCAACCACGGAATACTAGACCTCATTGGCTTCAATCTTCTTTTCCATGCTCTGTTAATAGTCGGCATCCAGGTAGTGAGATTAACAAGATGAAAAAGAAGACTCATCACCTAGGATAAAGCCCACTCGACCATTGAGGGAGTACTTGAGGAACTGGTGATACGATGAGGGAATAGTCGCGTGAAGGTGGATCCATGGCCTGCCCATCAATGCAATGTATGTGGTGTCTTGGTAGACAACCATAAACTCGGTACTGGAAACTATTCCACCGAAATGGGTCTTCAAACGGATCTTGTCGACTGAGGTCTTCTCTATCCTGTCGTATCCCTGTATTTTCAAGTCGGAGGGAGTCGAGTCATCTTTGGATAACCCCATCTTCTTCAAGATCCGTGTCGGGGTAAGGTTAATCTCCGAGCCGGTGTCAACAAGATAGCGGTGAACCTCCACACCATTGAATTGGATAGTGATGTACAGTGGGTGAATTTTCCCATGTATGGGAGAACCTTCAACTTCTCCGGATAATGAAATAATGTCCTGGCATTCAACATTCTCTATCGCTTCCGCATAAAAGGCCTCTACACCTACTACCTCCTACTCAAACCAGAGGGGGATTCTTAAAGCCTCAGCAAGGGCCTCACACATATCTTCTGATAGGCGAAGGGCCTCGAGGATAGAAAACCTTGTTGGTATTCTAGAACGGTGCTTGAGAACATCATACTTCTGCGCCAGGTGTGAACTTATGCTTGCAAGAGATCTCTCTATGACAAGTGGTACGGTGGCCCCTCCTGGCTGGGCCGACGGCTGACTGGTGCGGAGGATATCTTGCTGCTCACTAGTCAGAGCCTGCAGAGTGTCTACAGGATGATGGTCGGACGACTGAGACCAGTCTGTAATAGGGAGTGGCTGGTCACGGAAAGGTTGAGGTGGCTCTACCTGATCCAGTAGCAAAAACGGCGTTCAAGGCAGTTCTAATGACACTGGGTGAGGAGGATGTGCATTATGACCTCTGCGCTGAGTCTGTTGTCTGGTCTCAGTGGCATTCACGACCTTCCTGTAAGTGCTAACTATTGTGCCTAGATGACCCATATGGTCACAGCTCTGCCGACGTTGGTGTCGGCTAGGGACGTTGGGGAGATCTGTCAGGAGCTCCCCGTCGTCATGAGTCATGTAGGGGTTTACCAACTCTACACTGTTAACTGAAGCGTACCCTTGACTGTCACTTGAAGAGTCATCCGCTACTGGATGGATTTTGGGAGGAATTCCCATATCTGGGGAAATGAAGTCACCGAGAGTACAGGACAATGATGGAATTGGTGGGGCGTGTTGCTTTCACTTGCGTCACCGGTGTTTTATCTTTTGGGAAGAGGTCGACTGAGATGATGACGCAAAAGTGGTGGTTGCAGCTTCTGAAGGCTTTGGCTGATTTAGACGGGCACGGATGATATCATGGGCATAGGTTACCATTTTGGGAGCCATCCAGTCATCATACTTCTGGGACCACCAGTTAGAAACCTGCTGCCACTCGCCCTCGGTGTCACTGCTGTTGTCTGGCCTTACGACGACGTATGCCACTTGTGTCAGGGCTGGGCCATGCCTGACTATGTTGTTATCAACCTGGTCTTGAAGCCATTCTTTGAACACATAGCACTACTTGAGAGTGTGCCCCAGGATTCTGTGATAGGGGCGTTAGTTAGGGAAATCAGTGAGGTTCGCCTTTTTTGGACTTTTACACTCAGTAAAACCCGCAATCCCCTACTCCAAGACACATCGGAAATAACCGGGAAATTGATTCTCAATAAATGAGTAGTTTTGGTTTCATCTGTCTGGAAAGGGGGGCCTTGGAGCTTGGCCCTGATGAGGAGCTGGAGGAGCCTATCGAGGAGGCAGGTCCTGATTATCTCGCCTGGGTGGTGGTTGCGCGTTGTGTGGGGCCACATGCTAATTCTGAGGCTGACGTTGCTGGGATGGAGGATGCACCTGTGGTGGAGGGCCTCTGCAAGGTTGCGGAGGCAGCTCCACTGGTAATAATTCCAACTATCAGGGGGGCCTCTATTTGGGCCATCGCGGAGGGATCAGCTCTAGAATCCCTCCTTACGGGAATTACAGAGGGCAATAGACATTCTTGGTTATCCTATTGTAGGGCTTATTCCCAGCACTGGGCCTTATCATAGAATTCTAGGAATCCTCCAGGGTAGTTCTGGGTGATCAGAGAGGGAACCAGTTCCATTTTAATATTCTCTACACACATCATCAGAAATTTCTCTCGAGTCAGTGTCATGTCAAGGGAGTATGTAATCCCTTTCCATCGGGTGACAAAGTCCGTGACATGCTCATCAGGCATCTGTATGCAGTTGAAGAGGTCTGCGATGCTCGTTTTCCACGTGGTGGATTTGAACTGGTAGATGAATTGCCTAAGGAGGTCCTCCAATCTGGTCACTGATTCGATGGGGAGCTAGTTGTACCAGAAAAACTCAGGCCCCTAAATTGTCTGCACAAAACATCGGAGCTTGGCAGCCTCCTGCTATGCTAGAGTCCCTAACATGGGGCCACACCTTGAGGTGAAGTGGTCTAGATGTTGTGGCGGATCACCTATCCCATTGAAGGGGGAAAAATAAGGATTCTCGAAACCTGGAGGTACTGGAATATCATCCACCCATGCTGGATATGGCTTGCCATCAGGTGGGAGTGCCACTTGTCAGGTTTCCAATGCCTCAAGGTGGTCAATGAGTGTCATCATTGGATCATCTGGGTGAGGGTCCCTGTCTTGATGGGGGGTCCCTAACCACGAGTGTGTTGGCAGGTTCTTCAACATGGTAAGGTGGCTCGGTGGATCATGGAGTGGCTGGTGGAGCGACCTGCGGGGTAGCTGGGGGGACCCGAGCTGGGTTCCTTAGATTGTCGTGTCGTTTCGGAGGGTTTAGAGAGACATACCACGCCCTCCTACTGTAATTTCAGGCCTCAACCCTATCTGTGGGTGGCAGGATGCTCAGGGTCACCTGGAAGCAGCTCTCTGAGAGGAAGTTGTTCATGCCCCTACTGCCTTGGCCTAGGATTTCCATATTCTGGTCATTGCTCTGTAGTTCATTTATCAAGGAGTTCATTGAAAAACTACTTCTGTTTGGAAATTTCTTGGTGCAACGCGGCCTTCTCAGGGTCCTCCTCCATCTTCTGCACTAAGGGAGACGGGTCGAAGTGTTTGTCAGCTCAAAGGTGCTCTTTACCCTTACCGTGATTTCGGCTAAGGACCAATGCCTCGGGGTGTGCAGGGAGACCTAATAGATTCTTCTACTAGTGAGTAACTCTTCCCAATGTATCCAGTGGTGGTGGAATTCCCTCAGGGGGTATGTCCCCATCAAGAAGCTTCAGCTCATTCTCCTCATACAATATGTCAGCCATGTTGACCATGACCCTTCATGTGGGAATGTCATAAATATCGCCTAGCGAGTCAGGCTGTCGTCGGATAGGACTGAAGAAGAGTGTAGCATACTGCCCCCATCCATGGATTTGCATGTGGGGGGAATCCTCCTTTATAATCTTGTGGAGTACCTTGAAACTTAGAATGCATTACCATTGGAGGGCCTTACGGTGGCCTGGTGACTCGGGGCGCTAGGCCACAGGGAGTTCGGCCAAATCAACTAGACGAAATTTCTCACCAATGTCTTCAAATTTCAATTGGATCTTGGGATAAAACACTTACTGATGATGGAGAAAGAAGTACGTCACCCAGAGGGTTTGGCAGAAACACTTAACTTCCCCTAGGGTGAGGGATTCCGGCGTGCAGAAATTCGGCGCTGCCACAATCCAAAACATCTCAAGGAAGTGGTCTACTGTGAGGATATTCCATAAGCTCCTTGGCTCAAATTCAAGGTATTGCCCTTAATTACCCCAATATTTAACCGAAGGCGGATTAGGAACTGGGAGCGCTACTGAGATAGACTGTTGGGACGGCAGGCTGGAAGGTGGGGAATATGACGAAAAGGCTGATTGGCCACCTAATCTCAGGCTGTCATCTGAAGAGTGTAGAGACCTGGCCACTACATCATGATAAGACAAGCTGATGGACGTATTTCCTGGTGCAGGGGCTACTGGCGATAGGTCTTGCTGCTTCTCACCCGCCATTAGTCCCCAAAACAGCTCTTCGTGATCTCTATTCGAGGTAGAGAGTGATTCCGGTGATGATGGTGGTGATTGCACGACTGTAACCTGTGAGGTTTCCAAATTTTCATCCTTCTGGATATACCTACGGAGGGAGGTAGGAATCTGATGGACCTCGGATTTCGGGAGTACTACGATGATGCGCCTCATTCCTGACCTAGCCCATGACTCAGATGAGCGAGGGGAGGGTTCCTGTGCTAAGTTTTATTCTACTTCGGAGTCTGAGAAGCAGATTAGTTTGGTCTCTATCTTAACCTTCCCTGAATCCTTCTTATGGAGGAGATGACCCACCTTCCTACCCCTGGATGGATCTTCTAGATAGGGTAGATTTCTGACACAAGGAGGTCCTTCGGCCATACTGGTGCTGGGGCGGGGAGGACTTCCACCCAAAAAATCCAGGGTGTGAGGAGCACCGGGGCTGATATCAAAAGAGATATGGGGAGGACCTCTGTGGGAAGTGCTACAGTGTGTGGGACCTCTGCTTGAGCCCGTAGGAGCAGGGGTCAGACCCCCATGCTTATTCCCTCTGATGACCTCAGTATGAGGAGGGGCATCGTAATAGTCGATCTGAAAATGAGTAGGACTTCCGTGCTGGGAGCTGGCGAGGCGAAGCCAGCCCTCACTCCTCTGATTACTAAGGTGAGGAGGACATTCCCCCACAGCTACAAGAAAACGGGGAGGGTACCCACATTAAAGAGTGACCGGATGTGCAACTTCCCCATACCAATGGTCTATGGTGGGAGTAATGACTCCATATTCGGTGTAGTGGGCATGAGAGAGACTTTTGTGTTGAGAATCACTACCACAGGGAGCACCCTAATTTGGAATGAAGGTGGCGCGAGGTAGACCTCCATGACAATCTTGGAAGTATGGAAGATCTGTGTTCTCCGTGGTAGCAGTACGGGGAGGACCTCCGTACTGGGTATCGTTGCGACGGGTTAGTCCGCGGCGGCTACTGCCAGTGCCGACGACCAAGAGAGTTGACCCAGCTTGCCCATGGGGTGGTTGGGGGCTCGATTCAGGTCAGGCGTATGAATTTCCTTGTTCAGAATACACAGGGACTGAGTGGTATGTGCCAGTGGTGGCTCGGGCCACAATAGCCACTGACATTAATGCCCCTTGGCGGGTGTCCTCTTCGGCTTGTGCCTGATGCTGGCGTCGGGTTAGATGGACTGGAGCTGGTGGTGCATGTTCATGTCTTATCTTCTCCTCATTCAGTAGGACCGGGGGTGGTGTTGACATGGTCGGGTCGGAGCCCTTGCTGGGAGCCCCTAGAATGGGACTCTAACCAAGCTGGCCCAGACATCCCCTACCTCATCGGCGTAGGGTAGGGAGACATCGAAGTATTCCAGGGATAGGCTCCTGAAATAGTTATATGTTGGAGTGGGGAGCAGTGGCTCCCTGAGGGGCCCTCAGGGGTGGCGTTGATGATGAGGCGTAGACGCCGCTAAATCCAAGCGGGCCATATCTCGATTCAGGATAATTCCCTTCTCCTCATACCGGCATACGAGGTCATTGATCACCCTTTTTGGATGACCTTGGATGGAGAGATGGGGTGTGGGATCACCATGTTCATGGGTGTAGATGCCGTTGCGGAAGAGGCGGAGCCGTGCGGGACTGATGCGTTATCACTACCCCTGCCTCTACATCGGTGGGCAGGTGGTGACCGAGTTCCGGGTGCAGCAGCTTGGTTTTGGAAAGCAAGGCGATTAACTCATCAGTTCTGAAAGAAAAAGGAAATTGATGACCAGTGTCCTAGTTCCATTTCATCTTCCATGGATGGTATGATGGATCCATGCTGACAACGTCGCAGACCGGGACATCCAATGTTCTTCTACCCCAACTTCTGGTGAGTTTCACGCCAGGCCCACTATTTTCTTGGTGGGACCTGCTGCCAGATATATGGATCTGGTGACATGCTAATCCACTGATGTCTCAAATTCTACTAATCTCTATATTTAGGAGAATATCTTCTCATCAAGTTCACCATTTATTTTTCTGACGCTTTAGTCAGGGCGCGCGCATCCGTCTACTTGAGTACGAAAGGTGCGGTTTCATTTCCCTACATTCCTGCTTTCCAAAGGCGGGCAGCATCCATTCCTTATTCAGGGACATTTTCTCCTTGATCGAACGAGATGATGGGATTTCGGTTCTTCCTTTCATGGATTCCTCCACGGAACTCGTCACCTAGTCTAGGTCTCCCTTATAGATTTAATACGTTGTTCGTGAAACTCTTCCTAGTTCCATATCTTCATGGACACCAGTTAATTACACTGCTTCTGTCAGGACATTCCAAAGGGTCTGGTAAGGGTAGCAACCATCATTCAGAGGAGTAGTCACGTTGGACATCACTGTCATGTTTGGACACTGAAACACTGGCGTGTCTGGGTTTCTTCCCCTTATTATAGGGCTTCTTGAGGGTGTTGAATCCCGAGGAATCCCACTTCGAACGCGAGGAATCATATTCCATAGGAATGTATATGAGGTTTTCCTTAGATTCCCATGTTTAACACAGGGTATGCCGCAGGTTTAACATCTGGAGGAGATGGATCGAACTGGCCAGAACACTGATTAGAGTGGATCAGATGGGTTCATCCTCTATAGGGAACACTAGAGTTGGGGAAAACGTGTGGTTATCTCCCTAATAGGTGTTAAGGGGAATGGGGAATGATATGGCATGATCCCATCGGGATGTGGTGGCCCGGGTAAGAATTCGGATGGATGATGGAGTGTTGGATGAAGTGGATGGAGAATGATATGGAACTTCCATGAGTATGACGATGGATTTGGGCTTGAGCCTCAAATAGGATTTCTATGTATCCCTGTGGTAGGGAATCAAAGTCCTCATAGTTTTTCTGATGACGGCTTACCGCTGATCGGGGATTCCAATGGCTTACTGCTGGATGGGGATGTCGACAGCTTACCTCTAGACAGGGTCGCGATGGCTTACCATGGAATGAGGTCACATCGTCTTACCGCTGGATGTACCTTACGACATCTTACCACTGAATGGAACTGTAACAACTTACTGTTGGATGGGTTCGAACCTCAGGGAGGCATCCTATCTATCTTATCTGGGAGACAAGGATCAAACCCACATAGTTCTTGTGGGATGGGGGTCGGTAAACCAACGTGGAGGAGGACATGGGTTCTAATGGTTTTTTGGCTCGAGCCTCAGGGAGGTTTCCAAGGTCCCCTTCCATGTAAAGGATCAAAGTCTACATAGTTTGGGTGGGTGCAACGGCTTACCACTGACTTGGGGAAACAACGGATTACCGCTGATCGGGGGAGATAACGTCTTACCGCTAATTGAGACTCACAGTTTAACTTCATGTAGGATGGGGGTGAACTGACGTGAAAGAGGACATGGGGCCAAGATGGATGGTGGGATTGAACCTCATGGAGGATTCCTACATACCTTTCCGTGTCAATGATAAAAGACTGGGTAGTTCAGGTGGTGTGGGAACCGATGTGAAGGGGTTCGGACCCAATGTGTGGTGGGCTTGAACCTCAGGGAGGCTTCCTATGTACCTTACATTGGTAAAGATCAAAGACCACGTAGTTCAGGTATGGGTGTGGGGCTAACACTCTAGGCTGCCCGAGGTGTTGGTGAACCGAAGTGAAGATGGTCGGAACGATCGGGTGCTAGGCTTAAACCTCAGGGAGGCTTCCTACGTACCCTGCCTTGACAGGGATCAAAGACCTCATAGTTCAGGTTGGGTTTGGTGAACCGAAGTGAAGGGGGTCAGAATGACTAAGGTGGAGGGATTGAACATTAGGTAGGCTTCTTATGTACCTCGCCTTGGTAAGGATCAAAGATTGCGTAGTTCAGGAGGAGTTGGTGAACCGACGTGAAGGAGGTCGGAACGACTAGGGTGGTGGGATTGAACCTCAAGGAGGATTCCTATGTACCTCTCCTTGGAATGGATCAAAGACCATGTAGTTCAGGAGGGGATGATGAACCGACATGAAGATGGTCGGGACGACCAATGGATGGTGGGCTTGAAACTCAGGGAGGCTTCTTACATACCTTCCCTTGGAAAGGATAAAGACCACGTAGTTCAGGTTGGTTGTGAGACTTACACTCTAGGCTACCCAGGGAGGATCTCATGGTTGATGCTTGCTCTAAGACCACATAATTCATGCTCGGTGTGAGAAACAAGAGATAGAAAAGACCTGACGATCAGAATTCAAAGGTGCATCCATTGGAAGTAGAGTGGGTCTTACATGTGGTTAGCAGCCCAAAGAGGAAATAGGGGCTTATGTGTGGTTAGTAGCCCAAGGTGATGGAGACTGGGACTTACTCTAGGAGGGAGGCTCGGGTGGTGACAAAGCCCAGCAGGAGAGGGATTTGGAACCCAGGAAGAGAGGAGGAGCTGGGGTGCTGCCTCCTGCAATGAAAGCTAAAGGCTTACACCAGGGTGGTATCCCTTTCCATGCATACAGACGTCGCTCAGATAAAGAGTATGTCATTCCATGTAAGGAATGATATCACTCCCATGAAGACTAGTGGGCATAGATAATGTCTGAGATGGGTCACCCTTTGTGCACAGTGCAGGGCGAGGTCACAGTTTAACATCATGTGTTGAGGACGAAGGTTTTTGGCAGTTTAACGTCTTGCAGCTCGGACGGTGGCGCTTGGAAGTTAACTGTCCTGCTACTCAGACAGTGGCGTTTGTCAGTTTAAAGTCTTACAGCCCGAATGGTGGTGCTTGGCAGTTTAACATCCTGCAGCTCAGAAGGGTGGGTTTAATCTACACCCCTATGAATTACATAACCTTCACCCTCTACACCTTGGTGAAGAGAACAGACAAGCAACGTCGTGTTTGGGGGGTGTTATGGATCGAACCATTGGGGGGTCCACATTAGCGTGTCTATGTGAAAAAAAATATCCGTTAGAAAGCCTATACGAAGAAGCATGAGGCGAAGCAACGCAACGGGCGGTATCGTCCAAGGGACTTTGAAGTTGCTTCGTGTAAACCCGATGGTCCGCACGGTAAAAGGAGTTGTAGAGAAAAAGGGTCCATTAGTAGAAGCCTTGTGAAGATCTGGTGATCCATGAAGTGGAGGGGCTTCATGAAGGGATGTGCTTCGCGAAGTGAATTTTCCTAGGATGGGCATTTGGCATAGGTGCATATGGGAGGAGCTTCATGAAGTGGAAATTTATTCATGAAGCAATGCCTCGTGAAGTAGGGGTGCCTGGTGAAGTAGGGTGTCAGGAAGTAATGTTCTTTGCGAAGAACAGTGACTCTGCCTTAGTATACAGGTCGTGTGGGTGTGGTGGGTGTTTCGCAAAGCATAAACGCTTCTTGATAACCTGAGTCCCTGTGGGGATCTCCTTACTTTGTGAAGGCCCGTGCGCTTCGTGAAAGTCATCCCTCTCAAAAGAGGGCTCAATTATGGCCAAGGGGGAGGGACTTCACAAATCAGAAGTACCTTGAAGAACTCATGGTTCACAGAGAAAGAGGTGCTTCACAATTTGAGATCTCAGCAGGCGAAAGTTCAAATTCTCCATCTCTGTTGGGATCAAGGGGATCCATGTATTTATAGGAAATAGGTTCCATGAAGTAGAGCTCGCTCGACGAAAAGATGGAGTTATCTCCACAACAGATCGTGAACATCAAATGTGGTTGCGGAGCGTTACCTCCTCCTTACTCCGCAACAGGTTGAAAATGTCAAATGTGGTCACAGAGGGTTACCACCTCCTTGCTCCATAGCGGGTCATGAACATCCAAATGAATCACGGAGCATTCCTACCTCCTTTCTCCATGGCGGGTCACGAACATCAAAATGGCTCGCGGAGGGTTAATGCCTCCTTACTCTGTGGTGGATCGCGAACGTCAAAACGGCTCGCAGAGGGTTATCGCCTCCTTGCTCTGTGGCGGGTCGCAAATTTCAAACTAGCTCGAGGAGCATTACCACCCCCTTGCTCCGCCCCGAGTGCGGGGCCATGGGGCTCCACGAAAGGGCTCTGTGGGGCAGACTGGGAGGCGTCCCTCTTGTTCTTTATCTTCCCAATTTTTTGGCGTCAACAGGAACTATATTATTTATTTTCCTCATAATATGATGGACAAACTTCATATTGAAAATCTAAAAATAGATTTTTCATTTTCATCTCATTATATGATTATTTGAACTACTTCTTATGACCACTTTGGATCTACTTCAGCACATTCCTCGACATTTTTTATGACAAACACCTATCCATTTGTCTGAATCCTCTACACTAGAAATAGTGACCATCAAAATCATTCTTGGAATATTGAACACTATGTGTCTGCCTATTTTTTTCTTGTTACCTTTGGTACCTTTTGGATATGTAGAATACATTTTGGGAATGTCCCATATTTCCACAAAAATAACACTTGATATGAGTTGAATTTAAATGAGTCATTACTGTAGGACTAGTTTTTCCCTAGCTTATCGAAACTTTATTATTCGAATTTTTAACCAAATCAATTTTTAAACTTGGTGTGGGATCTTGCGGTATGAAATCCATCACCACATATTTCAATCTATGATCAATCCCTATACCAGTAATGTCATTTCGATATGAATGCTGCTTCTATTTTTTTAGACCTCTATGCTCCATTTCCATATTTTTTTTCACCTGAGTTATATGTTATCCTAATTTTATATAGGGATTCCATAGTCTCTTCTGATATTCTAATTTTCTACCAAGGTTGAAAAATTCCTTCTTAAGTTCTTCGATACATTTGATTTGATCTTTTTTTTGTGTCATACAAACCATAAATTACCTTTTTCTATTCTTTATCTTCGATATTATACTCAAATACCTTTTTTGAGTTCTATATCATTGAATACTTAAGGTTTAGGATTTCTTCCTTCAGTTTTGTATTCTCTTCTTCCTACTGCAGTATATAGAGTTTGGCATCATGAACCAATCTTTTAGATTTCTTTATTTTGTCTCTCAAAATATATATCTCCATAAGATAATCTTCTCATTCATCCTAGATATCAACCATTACTTTAACTTCTCCTTCATCATTTCAAATTTCTTCTGTTGTATAGAAGTTAACTACAATTGTAACCATAGTATTTTATCCATGATCCTTACAGTACTCTATCTCTTCTTTCATAGATTTTTCATAACTTTCATTCTCTTATGAAAGTAGGTTCTTATTCTTGAAGAAATTTATCTTCAAATTTTTCATTCCTTTCACATAGGCTGAATGCTTCTTCATGGGAATTTTTACTTAATCCTCATCATCATCTTAGAGATTCCTAAGGATCCTTATTATAATATGTACAACCTTTCCACATCAAAATAATTATGGAGTAATTTTCCCTTTGAACTTTAATTTACTCTTCATATATTTGAGGAAAGTAATGACATGAACTCATATATCTCTTCTTCTTCCTATCCATCATCAATAGTGAGCTTATTTATGGACTTGAATGACACATATTTTTAATTTAGTTTTTCTAGAGATTCATTACCACCATTTATCATCTCATATGTGACAGGATCACTATGAAATATATCCAATGTCAGCAACTTTGAAAATTTATCTTCAAATAAAGATAATTTCAGATTGAACTAAGGTGGAATTCTTCTCAAGATGCACTTATAGATATTTACATCTTCAAGAATCTCTCGAAGACCATGCATGTCATCCACTACAACATTTACCTAGTCAAATAATGAATATACAGAGTCATTGAGGTGCATTCTAATGTAGTCATATTTGTTCCACATAACCAGTAATTTTGATTCTCTAAATTTTGAATTGAATTCAAAGATATTTAATTACTTTTCAAACAAGTCTTTCATCGACTTACATGGAATCATCATCATGTAGATTATGTTTCTCAAAGATCCTCCTAAGGTATTTATTACTTTGGAATCAGCATCTAATTCTATTAGGTATACTTATAAGATAACTCCATTATCCACACTAGTATAAATACCATACATTGAAGATATAAATGCAACCATACCTAATAATCAGAAGTAGTGCTACATCTGATTTTTCCACAACTAAAAATTATTTCCATAGAATATCAGAATCCTTTTGTGATTAAAAACCTTAATTAAAATCACTGAGGGAGAAACACTGATGTTGACCATTCCCTATGATACCAATTTTTATCCCAACTATGTTAAATACCCTAGGATGTGGAGTGAATCAAGTTATGAGAGATTAAACAAACTTCCCCTTTGGATATTGTTTTTTCTTTAAATAAAAAACTCATTTATCCTTTTCCCATTAGCAATGTATGAGTAGAAATGAAAGTATACACAATCCACAACAATTTTACTTGGTTCATAAAAACTTGGATACATAAAGTAGTATACAATAGAAATATTCCTATATACCAAATATATTAAATAACACTACTGTTATAATTTTTAGATAAGACTCATTTTCCCTCTAGGTTTACAACCAATCACAATTTGAAAGCTCACTGATCTCTCAATTAAAGTGTACTCACTTCTCCTTCATAAGATTCTTATTTTTATCATTGGAATCAATATGGTTTACATATCATTTGGTGCATCATTAAGTTTCAATTTCATCTATTTATGAATAAAAATTTACCATATAATTCCTGGAAAAATCCTTATAGTTTTGCACAAATTTTTCATTCACACACCATTTTCATGGCTTTCACACAACTCTGGAAATATTCACGCAAAATTTTTTTGAAGTATTATATTTCATGAAACTATTCATCTCATCAAGAAATACTAAATTTTCATGAAACTTTTGGATTGTCACAAAAATAAGTTGGTATTATAGAAAAAAGTCCCTTATATATGTGAAATTGATGTTTAGTTGTTGTTTATCGTAAGAACTAACTTCATGAAACTATTACATGATTTAGATACTTGATATTCTTTAGGGGTTGAGCTACTCAAATGATGGGGAATCCACCTATTTTTATATTTGGATGAAACTTTATGAAACTACCTTAATTTCCTTTGACTATGTGCACAAATTTCCTTATGTAATGAAAATTAAAATTTTGAAGTCTCCCTTATAGTGAAAATCACTACCTTTTCACAACTGTATATCTATTTCATGGGATCATACAACTCTCATTGTTTTGTAAAACTCTGACATTCGTAATATTTCAGAACTTTCTTGAATCAATATCTTTTTATGTTTTTGATGAAATGGACCCAAATCTACACTTTTGTGAAACATTTTGAAACACCTTCACCCTATCATATAACTTTTTAAATTATGTGAAAATCCTTCCTTTTCCAAAAACACCATTTTCCTTCCCCCAAATTTTAGACCCAAAAATTTGGAAAGCACTAGGAATAAATGCCACATTGTACACAGAAAATTATTTACCACTTCTTATTCTTCCATAACTATGCCTTGAAGATTTTTTAACATACCTAGTCAACAATGATGTTGTAACTATACAACTTTCCTTGTCAACCTATTTTTCCAACAAGCACAATCAACTCAAAAACACTGTAAAGTTACATTGATGGATTTTTTTCCAACATAGCGCTTTCTCGTTTGATTTTATAAAAGAGTTAATGGATTCATGTTTCTAATGAGGTGAAATAAAAATCATTATATAAAATGTGAACATACCTACCACATGTTTCATGTAAATAGGTCGTTGTTGATAAAATTTTAGGCTCCTATGGACCTCAACCATGGGAACATAAAAAGTTAGCTGACTATGAATCATTACAATATGAATGGTTATAAAAGTTTATAAAATGGTTAAATATTATACTTATTACATGATTAATATTTTAGATTAGATTGAACTGTGATAAATGTGGAATGATCATAACTATCAAACTGAATTTTCACTAAAAAAGAAACTGTTAACACCTAAAAACAATGATTTTAATAAAGAATTATTAATAAATGGGTTTTTAAATGTTATAAGTTTACCATAGATGGTATTATAGGTATGTATATGTTTCTATTAAATAATTATGTTAAATTTTAATTCATTATATTAGAGGTTAGAGTTCCTATAAAGTAATTCAGACTTGAGGTAAGGGTTCTTTATCTAGATATTGTTTCGTTGAGACAAGTTTGAAGTCATTCACCTATTTATGTTTATGAGTTGAATATAATGATAATTTTAAATTTTATATGTTGTATACTTATAAATTCATGGTACATAATTTTACAATTCAAATTATTTCATCCAAGGGTATTTGATTCGAAAGGTACCAAAGTAGTATGGGTTTATCGTTTCAAATTGCCTTCTATGGGATATATGTTTTGTTATACACCTATATTATTCTATGTGGTGTATATAAGGACCATTTTATATGTTTCCTCATAATTTTCCAAATTTTTATGGTATTTAAGGTTTCATTTTAAATCATTTATTTCATGGGGGTTATGATTCAAAAGTTATCAAAGTGGTAAGTGTTTTATGTTACAACCTCATTTTTTACTGAGATTGTTTATGCTTAAATTTATGCTGATGAATATATATGATATATCTCTCCAAAATATTATATATTTTATTATAATTTGGTAAATTCAATATAATTCTTTTTTCCTTTCATTTTAATCTCTTTTAGTTCTCAAAATTACCAAACGAATGATTTTATGAAAAAAACATCTTTATTTCTTCTTTTGTTGGGTGCCTTTTTCTTCAATGTCTATATTTTAATTAAACTGTTTTCAAGAATGATTTTTTTATTATAAATTTTTTGATTAAATACATTTTTATCCATTATTTAATTTTTATATAAATTTTCAAAATTAATATTCTCATCATTTTCCAAACAAGGTACTTTTGACTTTTTACTGAAAATGTAAAAGGAGTATTTATTTTAACATACACCACATTAACAAATTTACCCACCATTATGAATTTTCTTTAATTTGAATATTACTTTACAAGTTCCCATGTTTATTTACAAATAAATTTTTCCCAAAACATTTTTGTAAGTTTATTTATTTTAAACAACAAATTTCAAAATGAAATGGGTATTTTCCCCAAGATATATCCTAGTGAACTTTTAACAGTATTTTCATCTATAACAACATCCTTTAATGATTCTTATTATTTATTAGAAATATGATCTAATGTTACCATAATCCTTATTTCTCTTATTGTTTTATGATTATAATGATGGAATATTGATGAAACATATTTTCTTTTCTATGGGATAAGATTTAATATAATGGTAAATATTTTAATCATATTTTAAAATATATATATATATATGTATGGATTATGAATATGTGAAATGCAGTTATGTTGTAGTTCTCCAAAAAATATATAAAAGTTTAATGTTTTATCATCTCAAAAAATACATAAGAGGTTATCCCATGCCCAAAAGAGGGTACATAGGTGGTTAACTGAATCCTAAAATTGGTTATATCAGAGTATATCCCAACTTAAAAGTTGGTACAGGAGTAGTTATCCCAAACATAACATACAATGAATGTATTAACATATTTACTTGACATAATATTTCAATTATTATGATATTATACAATTCATTTCACTCTTTTAGGACATGATCTTGTGGTAATTTTATTCTCTAAAAGCTCATGTTCATTGATTTTTTATGATTTATGTCTTATGAACATCCAATAATTGTTCCATGCATCATGGATATATGAATTTCTATATATGAGTTTAAAATTTTAATATCATGTTATCATACCCATATTCTTATGATATTCTTACAAATGATCATTAACTAGTGTCCCCCTTAGTTACCATTAATAGTTATATAAGCTCACCCTTTATTATTATTCATTTCCCCAATATATGAATAAAAGTTTTAAGTATGATATGTTTAATAAGGGTTATAGTTATAAATTATTGAGTGGGAGATGATGTAGATCTTTTATATGTTATTTTTTCATATATCCATGTTTCCAAAAACACTAAAACTTTATGGATCTATTATATATCATAATGATATTTAATGAATATTTTTATAATAAGATATAATATTTATGTATGTAATGTTTGGGATTCTATTGTTTTTATCAGAAAAATTTTCAATTTTTTAGAAACTAGGATGAGAAAACTTTAGTTAGAACCCTTAGGAGAAACCTAATAATAGAAGAACATAGTAAGTTGTTGTAAAGAAATGATTTTTTTATTCTAGAAAGTACATCAATATCTGGATGATAGAAAATGGATACAGTTTCCACACATATATACCCTAGGACAATAACTCTTATTATGGAGGATTTGGTATTAACATTATCTTCACTGGTGTTTGATGAGTGGACCTAAGTCATCACACCTAACTAGACACCCTTGGGGATATTCTTGGGTTAATTAAAATTTTCCTTATGATCCATTATAAAGGATTTTAATAGATGATTATAATGGATGACCTAGGATAAACTGTTAGTGTCATCGATTGAAGAAAATATGTCATGATTTAGACATCTTATGAATAATTTTTCATGAATGATCACTCTAATTAGTGATGTTTTATTTTCATGAAAAGCATTTTGGTTTTAGTGATGGATTTGAGATGGAATGATAGAGTTGAGGTGGTTATAGTAATGATCAAATATTTAATTACACTATTTAATATTGGTTATATGAATTTATATATTTTATAAAAAGTCTCAGGAATGTTAATTTATATCATCAATGATTAAATTTTGAATTAATAGTAAAAAATTAAAATGGTATAATGATCACATCTCAAGTATATGTTTTTTATCTGATTGATTTTTATGGGAATGTTCTTCCTTCAAATATTTTTATTCTATATATATTTGAATTTGATATGATTTTGGGTTTAAATTGGATTTCTTTATATAAATCACATATCTATTGTCGAGGAAGAGAAGTCACAATTGATGTTATGAATCAACATATGATTATCAATTGGTGTGATGATAAATATGAACTCCAAAAATTAATTACATACTTTTCATGGGTCTTTGTTCTTATTAAAATGAGTTCTTTTTATTATATGGTTAGGGAGAAATGAAGCATCAAAGATATGCCTATTGTATTGGATTTTATTGACATCTTTTAGAAAGAGTTTTCTAGTATTACTCATAATTATGATGTTGAGTTTTCAATATATCTGATGACTAGTGTCATTCCTATTTATAATACTAAATATAGAATGACCTTGATTTAGTTGTAGGAACTAAAGAAGCAACTCCAAGAGAATCTTTCTAAGGGATTCATTCAGGAATGTGCATCACCTTGGGGTGCACCTGTACTTTTTTTTAAATAAAAATAGGTCAATAATAATTTTCATTGATTATTATGAACTTAATAATATCATGACCATGAATAATTATCCTCTAACTTATATTGAAGATTTTTTTGATCATTTATAAGGATCTCAATATTTTTACAAAATTGATCTTTTCTCCAGATACTATCAGTTGAGGGTCAAAAGTGAAGGAAAACCCAAGACAACATTCTGATCAAGGTATAGACATTTTGATTTTACATTAATGTCATTTCTTCTTAAAAATTCACCCATTATATTCATGGATTTAGTTAATATATTCTTTAGAGGTTACATTGATCATTTTGTGGTAGACTTTATAGATGATATTCTTTTATATTATAAGAGAAATGAAGAGAAACAATATCACTTAGGGATAGTATTAAAAACACTATAGAAGGATAATCTATATGAACAATTTACCAAGTGTGAATTTTGGCTCTAAAAAGTTTAATTTCTTGGTTATATAATCTCAAGAAGGGTATATTAGTGGATCCATCAAAGATGAAAGTTATTAATAATTGTTTCAAACCAACCACTATGACTATATCCATATTTTTAATTAATTTTCTATATATTATTCATAATTTTTGGAATATTTATCATGGTATATAATCCAATCACCAAATTAACCCAAAAGTAAGTCATGTTTTTTTGGACTGATGAAGGTAAAGAAAAATTTATGGAACTGAAGATAAGTTTTCTCAGTGAACCTGTGATCACACTACCCTTTAGTGGAGAAATTATTGTGATCTTTAGTGATGTATTGAATTGGGTATTGGGGTTTATACTCATGAATAATTATATGGTGATAGTTTATTCTTAGTTCCAATTAAAAATTAATGAGAAAAAATACCCAAATAATGTTATGGAGTTATACGAAGTAATTTTTACATTAAAAATATGGATGTATTATATTTATGGTGAAAGATGTATTTATATACTAATCATAAAAGATTAAAGTATATATTCATACATAAAGAGAAGAATATGTTTCATATAATATGGTTTGAGCTGATTAAATATTATGAATTCTCAATACATTAACACCTTAGGAAAGTGCACAAGGTGGATTATGCATTGAGTCGAAAGGATAATACTAGATTATCTATGATGATGACTATAAAATATTCAATAACTATGAATTTGTAAAGTATATACCTTTAAATATTAAAGGAAGGTGAGAAATCATATATTTCTCAAATTATTGTTCAACCATCTATCCATGTGAAGATCAAAGAGGCATAAAATGAGGATGTGGAGCTATAAAATAAGGTTATAAATGTTCCTGAATTCAACCATGATTATGATGGAATGACAAGGTTAAATAAAAGAGTATGTGTCACATCAATACCATAATTTAAGAATGAGTTATTGGAAGAATCTTATAGTTCATCATTCTCAATTCATCCAAGAAGTATGAATATATATATATATAAAGATATAAAATATTATTTTTGTGGGACAACATGAAGAGATATCTTGAAGATTATGTATCTTAGTGCTTTGTATATCAGTAAGTTAAGCAAGAGAGATAGAATCCTAAGGGGATTTTATAACCAATACCCATACTAGAATGTAAATACTAAAACGTCAGCATAGATTTCATCATTGAACTCCCAAAAGCACCTAAAGTCCATAATGTTATTTGGGATACATTTGATCAATGTATGAATTCATCATGCTTAATTTGAATTGGAGGAAAGTTATCTATTAAATAGATTTATAGGATATATATTAAGGACATGGTAAGATTTCATGGAGTGACACATTATAATATATCTAATCAAGATATTGTTTTTCCTCAAAGTTCTAGTGAAGTCATTATAAAGATTCGGATATAGAGTAGTGTTTCAGTACTCCCTATAATCCTCATATAGATGGTTATTCTGATAAATTATTTCAAACCCTGGAGGATATTTTGAGATCTTATTCTCTATATTTCAAATGTGGTTGGGATCAACACCTTCCTCTATCTGAATTCTCTTATAGTAAATAGCCTTCACTTGAGAATTTATATGGATACTTCAGAATACTTCTATGGAAATAACTGAAGAAATATGGAATACTATGATGAAGTTATAGAATTAAATTTATTGGTACCTAATCTAGTTGTGGAACTATTAGATAATGTTATATCCATTCAGTATCACATAAAGGTAGCTCGGAGTCGACATAGGAGTTATGCTAACAATCTTCAGTGAGATGTGGAATTAAAATTTTGTGAGAAGTTATTCTTATAAATTTTACCATGGAATAAGGTTATTATATTAAAAAAGGTATATATGAGCCCCATTTATATTGGTCACTTTATGGTTTTTGGTCGAGTGGGGACTATAGATTATCACTTGGTGATTTCACTGAACCTCTCTGAAGTTCATGGTGTGTTCCATGTATCTCTATAGATAAAGTACGAACTTAATACATAACATGTATTTAACTAAAAAGTTTTACCACATGGGAATGATCTTTCTTAGAACAAAAAATGACTATCAATAATAGATCATATATATTTAGTTCTACAGAATAATAATTCTCATCTGGTTAAAGTTCTTTAGAGGAATCATAAATATAAGGAAGATACATGGGAACCTATTGATGTGATAAAGAATATATATCTTCATTTTTTAATATCATATTGATGTAATTTTTGGAGTAAAATTCATTTAATAGGGTTATAATGTAGAACCATATGATTTCATATGTATTTCCATTGAAAAAAACTTAAAGTATGTGATTTATTTCTTTACACACAACTCCAAGTAAAATTGAACCATGATATGGTAATCCTTTATAACATATCCATTAAATTATAAGGTATTCAGAGAAATAACCACATTATGAAAAATATGTATAAAATTATTTAATAATTCAACTGTATTGATTAATTAATAATAAATAAGTACTCAACTTTAAGTAATGTAATTTTATACTTCAAAAATATGTTTTACTCAAAAATGGTTTTGAATCATTTTATATACGGATATTATAATTAATCTATAAAATTTTTTATATTTTATTTTAGGTTATTATAATTTTTTAAATATTCTTGAAAGTATTATCATATCATTAACTTTTATAATTTTTCTAAAAAGTTTCATTTTTCATTGACTGGTGAAAATACCATTTTTTATAAAACTATCAATTTTTTATTAAATAATTAAAATTAAAAGCACCATTATGTTTTTAATGTAATATTAATTTAATATAATTATTCTTTAGTTATAAATAATCTAATTATATACATATTAATTGGTAGTATACTTTATTTTATTATAAGTTTATTTTTGGCCTTCAAAGCACATTGTTCTGAAAAATGGTTTTATGCATGCAATGGGTTTTTATATTAAAAATTAAATTAATATCTACTAACTAATGTTTTTAATTAAATTTATAGATTATATATTTAATTAATTATTTTTAAATTCATTTTATGGTTTTTATAATACATGGAATGGAATTAAATTCAGTTTTTTTCTTAAAAATGAGTTTTTATAAGAACAGGTTTTCATTGTGAATTGTGTGATTATTTAAAATTAAATTATGATACTTATAGAAATTTAATCTAGTAAAATGGATACCATATTTTTAATTATAATATTAAATATATTATAATAGGTTAAACTTAATGTTTTTCCATGATAAATATTAAAAAACTGTAAAATTTTGTTATTATGGTTAAGGGTAAATTGGGTTTACCAGGGATTAAACAAAGATAAAAGGGTAGGAATGACAAAAAAATATATATATTTTTAATATATTTCAACCTTATAATTGAATAACTATGAATTAATATCCATTTGAATCCACTCTCACATGAATGTGATCTTAGATTATTGAAAATTTTTAAATAATTCCATGTGTGTCCCTCCCCTCACATAAAAACGGGCACCTCTTCTCCTCCATTACTCACATAATTTGAGCCTTTTGGGTCATAACATATATGATCCGAAAAATTCTTAGATTAATTCCACTAATATTAGATCCCATTTTCTTCTCCTATGAATAATATTTCAAGGGATAATGTGTAATCCAAAGGAGGTCTCTCAAAGAAGAGGTATAAATCTTAAGCAACATCTTCCCATTTTATTTATTATTACAACATATCTAAACATGTTTTATACATAAAAAAATATAAATACTTTTTCATAAATATAATTAAATTTCATTATGATGATTTCACAACCATTTCCCACCTCTTCTTCATCAAATGGGATGTGAAATTATCGCTCATGTGTATGTGTAGACTACCACCTCCACATAATGATATGAATCATTTTCCATTACCATCATTATGGTTGGCTATTATAAGGTATTTACTATGTTTATATATATATTATATTTATTATATAATAATTATTCTATAAATTGGAATTATTATTATGTTTTCTCTCATTCCATCCATCAAAAATTGGAAAACGTCTCTCATTCGTTCATATGGACTATCATCTCAACAAAGTGATGTAATTAATTTTTCATGACTACTTTATGTTAATGGTTATTAAATTTTATATACTTATTAAATAATATAATAATTAAATTATTAGGATTATTTATATTATATAACCATGATCAATGTTAAAGGATCATAACTTCTGAACCGAACCTTTCATGAAAAATGAAACAATTAACACCTAGAAATGATGATTTTGATAAATAATTATTAATAAATTTGTGTTGAATGGTTATAATTGTAACATATATCATACTATAGGTAATAATATGGTTGTTTTATAGAATTATAATAAATTTATTTTATCATATATGATTTTAGAGCGCTTATGAAGAAAGTCATACTTGATGTAAGGGTTCTTCGACTCAATTTGGTTTCGTTGAGACATGTTTGATGTTATGAACATATTTTTTATGAGTTACATATACTGATACTTTGAAATATTATATCATGTATCATTCTTAATTTATGGTATTTAAATTTTAAATTCAAATTTTTTAATCTAAGGGGATTTTATCCAAATTTACCAATATGGTAATTGTTTATCGTCACAAATTATCCTCTTTGAGACATATGTTATTTTATAGAAATATATTATTTTATGAGGTGTGTATAATTAAATTTTTATGAATTATATAGTTAATATAACTATTTTAATTTTATTTATTTTTTCATTTTAATTTATTTCATTCATGGGGGTTATGATTCAAAAGATACCAAAGCGGTAACGGTTTTGTGTTAAAATCTCATTTCTTTTATCAGGATTGTTTATGTTTAATTATAAAATGATGAAATTATATGATATATATCTAAAAAATATTATTTATTTTATTCTGCACTGGTTGTTTCTTAAGAATAGTTTTTTTCCTTCAATTTTTTCTCTTCAAGTACTCAAGTGACCGAAAGAATGTTTTTAAGAATAATTTATATTATTTCCTCTTTGGTCATGAATCTATTTATCCAATGTCTATATTTTCTTTAAAAAATAAATAATATTTTTATTATTCTACAATTATTTATTAAATTCATTTTTAACCATATTTAACATATTATAAAAAAATATAAAGGTAATCATCAAGTCTTTTTCTGAACAAAGTACTTTTTACTTTTTACCAAAAATGTGAAAGGAATATTTATTTTAAAATACACCACATGAATGAATTTTCCCACCATAATAAAATCTATTTGATTTGAATATTACATTAAAATTTTATGTATATTCTTTCATATAAAATAATTTCCTTAATATTTTGGAAATTATTAAATTTCAAATATTTGATTTCAAAATAAAAGGGGTATTTTCCACAAGAAATGTTCTAGTGATATTTTAATGGTATTTTCATCTATAACAACATATTTTGGTGTTTCTTATGATTTAATGTGAGTATGTTCAAATGTTATAATTTATATTTTTTCTATATATGGTTTATGATTGTAATGGTAAACTATTGGTGAAACCCGTTTTCATTTCCACTGGTTAATCTTTGATGTATGGATAAATGTTTTCCTAATCTTGTGGCATACATGTAAACGGATTTTAATTATGTGATGGTTGGGTTAGTTATATTCCTCCAATTAATTTGGTAGTTATTAATGTTTTATGAGTTAAAAGGGTATATGAGAGGTTATCCCAATCCCGAAAGAGGGTACATGAGAGGTTATCCCAATCCCAAAAGATAGTACATATGAGTTTACCTAAGACTAAAGCAGATACCCTAGTGTTTATCCCATGACTAACTAGTGATTAATGTCTTGGAAGGTATCATTAAGATAATATTACTTTTATTAAAATTATTTCACAATTTATTCCACTATTTTATGACATGATCCCACATTTATTTTATTCCCATATGGATCATGTTATTTTATTCTTTAATGATTCATGTTTTATGAACTAACAATATTTGTGTCAAGCCTCATGATTATATGAATTATTGGATATGAATTTCAAATGTTAAACTCATTTTCTCATACTCTTATTCTCATGATATGATTATATAGATGATTGATTGATATCTCCCTTGTTTACCCTTACTGGTCATTTGAGCTCACCCTTTCTTATCTTTCCTTTTCCCCGATATATGAAGGATGATTTTAAGTATGATATATATAATAAGGGTTGTAGTTGTGAAGAAATAATTGGGATATTATGTATATCATTTATGTACCAGTTTTTTATGCATCTAAGATTCCAAATACAACAAACCATTATAGTTCTGGAATGGATCATAATGATATGTAAGGAATATTCATCTGATAAGAGTTAATATTTATGTATATTATTTTTAGTTTGGTATAGTGTGTTTCTTTTAGTAGAATAGTCTTAGATATTGTATGTGTTTAATTCCTTTGTTATGTTTCTAGGGGGGAGAGCTTCACTAAGCATCTATTTTCACTCTCTAAAAATTTTCATGTGTGTCCAATTGATCATAATAGCAATAGTATGTTGAGGAGAGTGGTAGAATCCTACTATTTTGTTGGAATCACTCCTTACCCACATACATAATATCATTTTTGTTATAAATTAGTAAAAATAATTATATTTAAGGTTCAAGTATTAGGTTCTATCTAGGAACATATTTAGGGTATAGTATGTTATTTGGAGGCTAGGTATTTGGTATGAGATAAATTTAAAGTTGGCCCATAGGCCACTGTATCATGTTTATTTCACTTACTCTATATATGTATCATCTAGAGTGTATGTATTTTATTTATTATAATGATTCATAATATATGTGTGTGTGTGTGTTTTTAATGCTAATTAATTATGGTTGATGCATCATATAGAATTTTTTACTATTTTAATATTATAAACTGCGGGATAACCCTGATAGTGAATAAAAGACCTATTTACAAGGTCATATAGAAACATAAAAAAATATGATCAAAAATATAAGTGTTATATATTAATTGGATCCCATTTCTTATGGCTATATGTTTACCTGAGCCACTTTGAGAAAATATTCCATAGTGTATGGGTGCAGGAAAGACCTTATATCCATTTTCACCACATGGTCATAACTATAATGGAATTTATCGCCATGGTCTACTAGAATACCTGGTTTTAGAGACCACTAGAAAACCCTATAGGTTTCAGTCCCATTCACCCATGTCTATAGGGTAGGATATTGTCTCAAGTGACATTTTCCTATGGCTATAGTTATGATATAATCATGAGCATAGTCCCCCACAAAAATATCCTTCTATTCCCAAAACAAATTGTAATTAATTTAATAATGATAATAAAATATATTTCAAACATCTTGTATATATATAGGCAATTGATATGTGTTTTAGTGAAATTGTAATGTGTGTTGTGTTTTTTTATGAGAAATGCGGGTTTGAAAACCACCAGGTTAATTTTTCGCAATACCTTCGCTATAGGAGGATCCATGTGGAAGGTCATATAGCCACTAGATATAACCACCATCATAGAACTTGTTCATAGCATATAAGGCTGTATAAATTTCATGTAGCCCATTTTTCCGTGGATCCACTAGTTGAAAACATATGGTGTTTGGAGAGGCATACTTGAAGTCATGTAGTGCCTCTTTCTTGGGTATGGTTCAAAAAAACTGATCAAGGGTATTACATAACTTCTATTAATTTTATTTTTTCTTATAATATTGATTATTTTTTGTTTTCACATCAATGATTCATAAACGGTGTGGATTCATCATCCTTCTTACTCTGAAAGATGATAACCCTTAAGTTAGTTTTAATTGATAACTTCAGTTAATGGTATATATCTGGTGGAATGTATCAATATGCATGTTGGTGATGAGAATAATAACGGTGGGTGTATTATAATGACCCTAATATTTAGGTAATTAATTTCTGTTTTTATAAATTTCTTAATTGTTGATTTTTTAGACTCTTAATTGTTATAATGATGGTTGGTTATGGGATAAAATGGCCTCATCTTTTCTACTCAGTTTCTCTTTAGATATAACTCTTTTTTATCCCCATATAGTGTGATATTGAGTTATGGAGATCTTTATGGATTTGTAGGAGAGTTATAATAAGGAATAGAAGGGGGGTGGATGTAATAAGTTCACCAAGTACTCGATGGTCTTATACTTGGTTCCCAGTATGGGTCTAGTGGAAGTTGTGGTTTCTATTGAATCCATTAGTTACTCGATGGATGTATACTAGATCCTCTTTAATATAAATTAAGAACCCCCTATAAAATAAGGTTATTTAGTAAGAAGGTTATTTTATTGATTGTAAAACCTAAATTATAACCCTAAAAACCCTTATTTTAGGTTTCCCCTTTTATTCTTCTCTTTTACGACCTCTCTTTTATCCATCCTCTTACCAATGTGTTCCCAATTCTAGTTTTTTTAAAATCCATACCTAGATCACTCAATATTAACTAGATTAGATCACCATGTGACCTCATTCATGCCTCCCAATGTATCGAAGTATATTATCTAGTGGTGAGATCATAAGGTGATACTATGTAGAGACTATACCTTCGGGTTCAAAAAATAATAAAGAACAATGAAAACAATATACAATCATTCATCACAATATCTAACAGAATAAAATGAAAGACTAAAATTAGATAATTGAAACAATAAAACACACCACATACTATAACATAATGAACTATCTACAAGGTCACGTGAGTATGGTAGACCCTAACAAGATCTACTAATAGAATATTATTAGTATTATTATGATAATCAATTTTATAAATATTTCTTGAAATCTTTAGAAAGGACTAACTTATGATTCTTCCTACTTTAACTATATTAAGAGGAGGTTGTTATGGGAACCAGTTGTCTAAAACATAGTGCTAATGATTGTGATTTCAAGTATTGAATAGTGTTGGGCCAATGTTGGAGGATGTTCTCTTCTTGAAGATGTCGTAGGAAAGAACTGATGTTCAGTAGATTAAAAATAATTTCTTGGAGTCTAAAAAATTATCAACATTCCTTGGGTGATCTAGATAAAGTGGTAATAACTATTAAATATTTGATTCTGTGATCATGATGATTGGATCCATAAGGTGTTACCTCTATGAGAATCATTTAGTAGCAGAACTAGGATTATGAGATGATGGTTGTTATTTATTTGGGGGTGGGTTCACTTGTAAAATGTGTGTGATTTGAGTGAATTACTTGATCTAAAGATTCTATTATCTGGTACATCAGAGTTACTATTCTAGTTTAGTCTATCTTGTTTACCTCTTTAGTAAATTTGTTATTTCTTTGTGATTAAAAAGTTTTCTGGATCACTTTAATCCTAATATTACATTATTTCACTTTAATTGTGTTCATTCCAAGATCCACTTGTAGTGGCTGTTGTTAGAGTATATTGAATTTTGATATGTGTATGGTAAGGGTGTGTGGTTGTGTTGCATGGATTCCTGATTCCATATTTGGGTGGCACTATGTTTCCACTAAATCGTTTGGTTCCTTTTTATACATCAGAGAACCATAGGTTGGTCTGTCTAGTAGAACTATGCCTAACACAATAAATGGTATCATAACATGGTTTAAACGTCTAAAGGGAATCTCAGACAATGAAATCTATAAATCATGAGGTAGTTTCTATTTACCCTCTTTAAATTTAGTGGTATTTTTCTTTTCTATGAATATGATGTTTTAATAGAGCATATTAAGGATATAAAATTTTGATGGAATGGAATTTATCTTTTATATAGTGAAAGTAAAATACTTATTACTCTAGAAGGACCTTGATCTTCCACTAGCTGGGAGGCATCAAAAAAATGTCAATTATGTAATGGGGAAGTATTAACAAGAATGAACTTAGAGTTTTATAGATGACGTGGGCTCTCAAAATGTTTCCGCCAACATCCATAAAATTATAATAGCTACATAGTTAATTCCAAATCTTACAAACATGTATGATAATCCCTTCTCTATGAACTAATTAATCATGTTGTGATAAATTTATAACATTCCTATTTCAAAAGGAAGGTTTTTGGTTGATTATAGGAATGAACTAAACATTATCTAGAGTCATCTTGAGTCTTTTGGAGTGATGTTTATGAAATTGTTTTGGGCATTAACTCTTCTGTTGTGACTTTTTGAATCATAGGATATGATAGTGAACACTATGAGAAAATACTAGAGAAATAATGAATTTCACTTTGATATGACCCATGATATGATATTGAATTAAGAGATCAAGAAAAAGTAGGCTACATCAACTTCTAGATGTGCATTAAATATCTATAAATATAAGGTACATTAAACCTAAAGGAGTCATAAGAGAATATGAGGAAATTTAAGATAGAAGATCTATGGTAAATTAGCTAGCCCTGGTTAGTTGGAATGTTGTCACTACAGAAAAAAGGTGAGAGGTGGATAATGTTTAGACAGTTTACTTCTATATTTTATGAAAACTTTTAAACTGAAGGTGATGGTGTCCCTTTTGTTCTATGTATCACAAGTTCATTGGAGTTTTGAATCCTTGACTCAATGTCTTTATTTAACTCAGATTCTGATAGATATTGCATGCACAATTATGTGTATCTAATCCTTAGAGAGGTTCACCTTACAGATGGATAGGTGTTTAAGGTTTTTGGAAAAGGATATGTGAGTGTGAAAATGAAAAATGTTTGTGTGCTATATTTTCAATGGGTTTGACATATCCCAGGACTATAGAAGAACATTAATTATTTTTTTCAGTATGATGATTTGGGGTTTTTCATAATGTTTTTGGATTATGTATGTAAAATCCCATGAGGTTATATAGTGGTGGCCCATGGTGTCAAAGAAGTATCATTGTACCTAATTATTGTTACTAAATGTACCATAAATGTTGAACCAAAATCTTTTGAAACATATTATAGGCCTATAAAGTTATTGAATAACCATCTTGGTCACATTGGTGATAAATTTCAATATAAATTGGTTGAAAAATGATTACTCAATCTTAATCTTGTGGAGTTTGGAAAATGAGATTATTAAAAAAAAGAAAAGTAATGTAAGGTGTCATTTAATTTTACTAAGATAAAATATATGAATATAAAGATCAATATAGTTCATATGGACATATAGATACCAGCATCGGTTTGATATCATGAGGGTTCACTATATTACATTACCTTTAACAAGGATTACACTTTAAAAGTGTGGGTTTTTTCCCTTAAAAACATTAAGGTATTCAAAACTTTCATTGAAAGGAAATACATGGTGGAAGATGAGACCAAAATAAAGTTTAAGTTCCTTTGGTTTGATAATGGATGTGAGTATAGAGGAAGAGAGTTTCATACATTAAGTTGGATGAATAGAATCTAGATAGAGAAGACTGTGTGTGGGACACCTAACCATAATAGTGTTATAGAATGAATGATTCAAATGTTAAATGATAGAGATTAGATAATGAGGTTATTTTATAGTTTATTTAATTAAATTTGGGATAAATTAGTTAACTATACATCTGACCTGATGAATAATATTCCCTCTAAACCGATGGAGTAATAACTTATGGAGGAACTCTGGTCTGACTAGAATTTGGACTTTACTTACCTAAGATATTTAGTTTATATCATGTATTCCCAAAGTGATATAAAGGATATGGTAAAGATTGATGATAAGTACCATATATGTTTCCCTATGGGATATGATAATGAAAGATTTGGTTTTGTACTCTAGGATAATAATCACTATAAGGTTATCATATTTTTGGGAATTCTCTTCAATGAGGATATCCTTTGGAAGGATCAAACCCTAGTAGAAGGTTATCATAGAAAAAAGGAACTATTGGGTCTTGATGAGATTGATCTGGGTATTACAATGAATTATACATTTCATACATAGATATTACATCTTAATAGATGAATATTAATTACATAACATTATGATCCATGCCAAAACCATAAACTTTTAGTGTGTTTTTAGACTAGATATACAATCTTATTATTTCACGAAAGGTCTTAAACATCTCCCATAAAGATCTTACCACATAGTACTCTTAATATATATACCCTATTAAAAACCTTTCTTTATAACTTAGGGAAAATAAACATAAGAATTTGTGATCATGTATGATCAGTAATGTTAAAAAAGGGAGATATCAATCATTGTAGTATATGATGATTATAAGGGAATCAAAACATATTAAAGTTCATATTCTCAATATAAAATATGATTACCCATTAAATCTCATTCCATAACCTCCAAAAACAATTCATTTCCATAAGTATGGTTAATAATGGTGTCAAAGTAGTAATCATCATTCAAGATTCATAACATGTGTATGATGCATTATAAGCATAGAAAATCAAAGTCTTATGAACATGGATAAAGGAAATTGTGTCTAAGAATAATAATTTGAGTATATCTATAAATAAATCATACACATGCATTAAAATATACACAAATATATCTAAAATCATTTACATGATTTTCATTATCATCTCATGAGATATCAATATCACTTTACCCAATGAATTGGAGGGTTATAAAGGACCCAAAGGTCACATTATCATAAACCATTCATATAAAACTCATAATATCAAAAACATTCATCATATCACTATAGAATAACCCATGGAAAATAAATAAGTTTCATAAAAATATTGTAATTATACTCATAGCTCATCCAGAGAAAGAATAAGGATAGTATCATTGGATTATATCCACAATAAATAATAATTAATATCAAAGGATGTTATTATAGATGAATGATTTCATTAAAATATCTTAGTAATAATTTTTGAGGAAAATACCCTTTCATTTTGAAATCACTTATTTAAAATATAATAATTTCCTAAATATTAAGGATAATTGTTTTTGAAAAGAAATTGAGAAACTTATAAAGGATTCATCAAATATTTGATTGGTCATAACGGTTGGAAATTAGTTTCACATTATGTATGTAAAACAAATATTCATTAAATGTTTTCGGTAAAAACTCACAAGTAACTCATTCAAAAAATTACAAGAAAATTCCTTTTAATCCATTTTAAAAAAATCCCAAAAAAATAATAATGAATTTAATAAATCATTGGAAAATATTAAAATATTTGGTTGAAATAATTTTACAGAAAAAATTGACATGGTACAAAAATATTCCTGACCAAAGAGGAAATAAAGTCTATATTTATAAAATACATTTTCTCAATGGGTTAATTTTTTGAATTACTTATCATTCGTGTAAAATTCCTTTGTTTTTTTATTTAATTGAAGTGATTTTTTGGTTTCATGTTATTTCTTGAAATGTGAAATTTTTTTAATTGGTTAAAAATATTGTTTTCACACCAATTGTTTGTTTTAATGCTTGTGTTTTGGTTTTGTTTTGTAAATATACTTTCAAACCCCAAAGAATATTATCTTAGCATTGAAATTTTTTTATAAATTATGAGAAAGGATTTGAAATGCATGTTGAAAATTGGTACATTGGGAACCTTGGGTGCATTAGGAAATAGACATAGGTATCCATCATGAGTGTGGAAGCACTAGGATGTAAACCTTGGAATATCGATGGACTATGGTAGGACTCGATATTGGTTGGTTCCAAAATATTCATGTTTAGGATATATTATGTCTAGTATGTACTCCCATTGGATAAGTCCCAATATGAGGTGCTTTTTAATTTGTGATTTATGTATCATGTGCTGGTTCTTTATCATGTATTGTTTATAGAAGTTTTTTATATAAGGTTGTATCACACAGCTTCATATGATAGGTAATTTCACGAATATGTGTTTAATTTCTTGCCTCTAAATGTGTTTATTGGAATCCCTATTTTATCACTTCTACTTTTCATATTTCTATCTCTGTAAATTTGAAAGGATTTTATGAAAACCAAAGGAAAACTATTTAAAAATGGATAAGATTTATTAAAATAATTTGTAAAAGTGTTTTTATTTTAATAGTTATAACTGTTGAATTCTTGATATTAGATCCTATAGAAACTCTATGATGGTATTCTATTAGTTTTTTTCTCAAAACCAACATTTTACTTTGGGTGGTTTTAGATGTTTTATTATTGGATCCAAGTAAATGGAAGGGAATATTATAGAATTTTTTCTTCTCTAGTTTTCTCTACCTTTGGTTCAGGTTGATTTGAATGTGATGGTTGGTCACATGGAAAATTGTGGTCTTGTCAGATTTATACTTTTCTAATTCATCCTATTTGGATTGTTTTGTGTGGATATAATTGTATCTCATTTTTACTCTTTTTTATCTGATTTTATCTCTTGTTTTGTATATATTCAAGCCTTTTTATTGGTGTCTTTGTTATACCTCAACGTCACAGTATGGCTCAGGTGGATTGTCTTATTGACTAGGGTCAGTTCATTAAAATTTGGTATTTGAGGGAATATCTACCTGAAGTGTGTTAGAAATTCCTTGTATCTTAAGTAGATAAGATTTATGAAATTTAGAATTTAGATAGTAGGTTCGGAAAAGGGGCTTGGAAATCTCACTTTTGTAACTAAACCCGAGTTACCATGGGTGGTCAAAGTCTTTTACCAGGTTTGAGACTCGGATTTTGAGTTCCTTTGAATGAATTATATGGGAAGTTTATATAAATTTACCAATTCGTTTTTAATTTATTTATTTTATTGGTATAATTCATAATTACTTTAAATTATTGTTGTTTTAAATCAATGATTTGAATTTTGAATGTGGTTTTAAGATTTTGGAATGTGCTCAGGATCTAATTGGTTATTATATTGTTTTTATTATACATTTATTCTGAGAATATCTATTCCAAATATATGAAAGGAAGTTATGAGATAGGTTCCATAATTTAATCCTCCAGTGTAACCTTCTTTGGTTGAAGTAGTAATCTGTACTATTTAGACTCTAGGTGAAATGGGTGTTTGGAACCCAGGATGTGTGGTGGATCATGGCTCTAAATTTACTAAGCATCATCCACCTTTATTCCAAAGTAATAAGGGACCCTAGGAATCTATGGAGTGGGCTGGGTGGATTAAGTGGATCTTAAAATTATTTATGCCTCCTAAAGACTCTAAGGTGGGTTTTCAATGTATATTCTTGAGGGTTTGGAAAGGAGATGGTCGGAATCTATTGTGCAAGATATTTTTCACAAGGATCTTACTTGGGGTTCTTTCAAGAAAATATTTATTATGAAATTTTACCCTAAGATGTTTTTTGTGGTAAAGACCCATGGTTTCTAACCTTAGAGTAGGGGACCATACTGTTCTAGATTATTCCACCATTTTTGTTGAGTTAGTGCATCTAGAATCGGAGCTTTCCACTAATAAATACCTAAAGGCTCAATGGTTTGAGTTGGGATTGAGGTTGTATATTTGGTTGATAATTTTTCTTATGATCCTTATAAATATTTACAAATTGGTTGAAAAATACACTTTGGTTGAGGTAGATATAGCTAGGAAGATAGGTTTTTGTAGAGATTCAGTTGGTGTTTTTGTTATCTAGGGTGTATCTTTTAGCCCGAAAAGGAAATAAAAGATTGGTCAGTTTTCTTTAGAAATGGATTCAGGGTATTCTTGGGGGCAGTAGTATGTTTTCTTTTACCAGTGTAAAAGGCAAGGTCATACCAAGCCTAACTATATAGAGGCTCCCAATAGTTGTTATCATTGTAGATGATCTATCCATCTGAAATATTTTTATGATAGGATATCCTAGGGTAGTAAGGCAGGATCCACATTTATCAAGAGTTCATAGGATTAAAATATTCTTCCAAGGGTAGTGGTTCTAATAATCAGGACAAGGTGGATGTTCATGTGTCTAAGACCTAATGGATTTGTGTGATAGAGAATGTACCAAAGGAATATGAAGTAGGGCTAGCTACAATTATTGTTTCAGTGTTTATTTCATCTTATATGGTGCTAGATTTGTTTAATACGGATGATACTTTCTCTTTTATATTTTAAAAGTTAGTTGATGTGTTTGTCTTCTATTCGGAGCTTATTCCATTATTTTTTAACCTTTTCCATGCCTTTGGGAAAGACTTCCAAACGTGGTTTTAAATTTCCCATGTGTCTGGTGAGGTTAGTTGACTTTAAAGTGGTGTGGGACCTCATAGTTCTCAATATTTACATCTTCGACTTGATTATCGGCAGGGATTGGATGATAATAATTAAGGCCCATATAGACTATTATTATCATTCAGATCAGTTTTTATCTTATGATGGGGTAACTCACATTTTTTTGGGTGAGTCGGACTCTATATTTGGAAGGGGGCTTATTTTTCATTATTCTAGGGTAATCTTGTGCATGTCATCAGAGATGTTTCTTGATGCAGTTTCCCTTTCATATACATTCATCTGCATATGGTTTTATGTGTGTAACCTAAGATATTTCTATATGAATTTTCTGGTTTATCTCTAGAGAGAGGGTTTGAGTTTACTATTGACCTACTCCCTGGTACGATGCCCATTTCTATACTGCTTTATCGAATTCCACCTATTGTGGTTGTGGAACAAAATATTAATCTTGATGACCTAGAGACTAATAGATTTCTTCATCCTAGTGTGTCCATGTGTGCTTCACCTGTCATATTTTCTAATAAATGATACAGGAGCCTCATACTTTTTATTAACTATTATAAGTTAAATTGGGTGACTTCCAAGAACAAATATCACTTGAACGGGATTGATTAACTCATCGATCGGCTTATAGGAGCTCATTAGTTTTCTAAGATCAAATTGCAGTTAGGGTACCACCAGTTGAGTCCCTGAGAAGAGGATATACCCAATACAAAGTTTAGGATTCAATATAGACATTTTTAGTTTTTTGTTATTGTAACACCACAATATTTTTATGTTATGTCTCTTCTTAAATTAAATTTCATTAATAGCTTACATTGCATGCAACATTGAGCATAAACAAACAACTAAATATTATTATTTAAATGTTACTTTTAAAAATTAGTTGTCAAATTAGTAGTTATGAATATTATTAACTAAATTATGAGAATATATGGTTTATAAAAATATAAGATAAATTAATTAGTTACCAATTAATTAGAAATGAAAATATAAACCAGTTAAATATAAAGGAAATATTTTAATTTTTAAACTCGTAGAGGAGTTTTGTCTAAATAAATTAAAGTAATTATAATTAGTAAATGATATTATTTAAATGTATTTTTTATTTATTAAATAAAATATTTTTTATATTCATACAATAAATTTTATAGGTATAACATAAGAACAAGTCCAATTTTTTGCATAAAAACCAATATTTTTCTAAAGGTAGTTTTATCACCTTTTAATTGTGAACCAATTTTCAATCCAATATTTGACACTTTTATAAATAATATTTGAAAAAATAAACTTTTTATTTAAAATTATAAAATAAAAATTAATATTTGTTTAATTTTTTTCATTTTTTTGATAAGTTTTATGTTTTCGTGAATAGTAATAAAATATTTTATTTTAGTGGAAAAAATCTTTTTTTTCTAAATAATTTATAATGTTAAATTATATTTTTGAATTGTTTTGAAGAATAATTAGATCAATTTTTTATCATTTAATCAAATTTATTTCATTATAATAAATTCCATATTTAATTTGGATATAAAAACATTTCAATCTTTTGAACGTTTTCACTTTAAAAACTTATTTTCTCATTCTATCAGTAGGATTAATTTTAAATTAATTACTGCAACTTCTATTTTTTGAATTTTTATAAATAAATACTATATTTTTAATCAGTGGTTCTAAATTATATAAAAAAATTACTTTTATTTTTGGGAATTATGAATAGTAACTTTAGTAATTTTTATTAACATGGTTCCATAATGAATAGTAACAAAATAGACATTAAAGATATTTTAAAATAAATAATATTTTATTAAATGATATAAAATTCATAAAAATATAAAATTATCCCAAATTAGTGGAATAATGTTGAAAATTTCATCCAGGAATCATTTATATTTCTTTTATCATTTTCTATTAAATATATTAGCTTATAAAAAGTAAAAAAAGTCAAGTTGTCATGGTAAGAGTTAAAGGGTTTAACTAAGGGTTAAAACCAAATGATAAGGGTTTGAATGTGACCTAAACTTGTATAAAACTTATTTCATGAGATTATTTTGTACCATAATCATATTATATTCTAAATAAAATACTTTGCATCAATTTTTAATTCAATATTAATTTATATTAATTTAAAATTTGGAAAGGTTCCCAACGTGCCCCTCACCTCAATTATAAAAGGGAACCTCCTCCACCACTTAATGGAACATATTTTTGCCTTATATGTCAACCAAACCAATCCCATTTCTCCTCCGAATATTCTTATACATGTTATTGTTGTCTTCGTATTCCAAAAAACCAACCCGAAATACCTTAAGAAGAGATTTAAAGAAAGTAAATTGAAGAAGAGGTGATTATTTTACCAACACATTCAAATTAGTTTCATCTTCTACTTACTCTTCATTTTTTGCTTCCATAATAAATTAATAACTCCAGTATTAGCTATATTATTATATTTTATTATGATTATGGTACAAACATATCCCACCTTTTATCGATCCTATGAAAAATGAAAGTACCATGTGTGTGTGTGTGTACGGATTATCGTCTCCATGTCATGGGGTAATTTTTATTTCATCACCACTTTATTTTGATGGGTATAATTATGTATATAATGTATATAAATAATAAATATGACATTATATTAATTTTTAATATTTAATTTAACATAAAATTCACTACCCTTTCACCATTGGGGGAATAATATCATCGCCTGTGCGTGTGTATGGTCTATCATCTCCACGACACGATGAGATTCATTTCCCATGTTAATAATTCAAGAATGATTATAAATATGTATATAATGAGTAAATATAATATCTATAAACTTATTATAATTATGGAGAGAAAATAAATATATCATGTTCACAAGAAACATGACTTACATGACAAAACATGCATAGAAAAATAAAGCATTTAACACCGAAAATAAGGATAATAATGAAATATTATTAATATGATCATATATGATATCATAAATATTAATATAGTTATGGAATAAATTAATAACATGCTTTAAACTATTATACAGGTGTTCAAATAAAATTCAACTAAATGAAAGTGTGATGAAGGGGTTTGTGTCTAAATTTTATATCTCTGGAACACATGTCTTATACACTACTTGTTTCTTTTTTTGTTCTATACACTACCCATGAATGTATTTTATTAGTATTATTAATAATATTATGTTATATGTGTATCTATATAATTTTATTTCCTTCATGTGGAATATGATTATACTGAATATACAGAGGTAAGGGTTAATTTCACAATCTCATTATTATTAGAGATTGTTAAAAAGTAAGAATATATTAGGGAGTATTTCTTGTCCATGTCCATGTTTTATAAAAAAAATATTCTCATATTATTGTTTGAATTTATTGTTAACCATTTTTTAAAATTTTACATATTCTTTAAAATTTATATTTTTTCTGTTTTCTAAATATGGTCCTTTATGGCTTTCCTGACAAAAGAACACAAAATGAATGTTTTTTTAAATTATAAAGCATGAGTGTATTTTCCCACCATCATGATTCCTTAATTTTTTTATTCTTCCTTTACAAGTTTAAAAAATTATTTCCAATGAAAATTTTTTCATTTTAAATTGTGTGGACTTTAAAATAAATGTTTTCCAAGTAAAAATGGGTATTTCTCTAAATAAATTTTTAATTATTTTATTAGAGTATTTTCATATATGTAAACATACTCTGTTGAATATTATTCTTAATTGAGGTTGATCTTATATGATATAATTTACCATATTCCATTGAATGTTTTATGATTCAGTTGATTGTGGATGTCCTATTTTAATACCATTCATGGTTTAGAGATAAAGTATTCACATTTAGTAAGCTAGATTTTCAACACAAATGTTTATGTTTTTCATATTTCACTATTTTCATACGAGGAATGCATCAGACTTAGTTAGTGATGGATGAGGCCTATTATATCCCCTTGATGCATCGGTATGTCTCATGAGACAAACAAGTTTTAGTATTGGATGATGTCTTACTCGTTTACGTATGGTGTCCTAGCCTAAGCCTTGATGGTATTTTTATAATGTTAGGCATTATGAATTCCCTCATTTTGATATTTGTTATTGATATTCCATGAGATTATTCGACTAGTAGAATATTCATGGTTATGTTTCATTCTCATGTGATTATTTATATGGAATTATTTGATCATCTTTCATTCCTTCAATATTATGATCAGTTTATTGATTAAATGGTATGTGTTTCAGTTAATCACCTTTACATAATCGTTTATGCTTGTTTATGATATCTTCCACTGTATGTATACACTTACTGAGCATTTTATCTCACCCCTTTATTATGTTCCATCTTTCCCCCAGATTTTAAGTATATTATGATTGATATGCAGGGTTAAGCTAAGGAGAATATTGGTGATCTAAAATTATTGACTATGTTGTATTTTATAGTTTTAATTCAAATTTTTGTTTCAAGTATGTAATATAGATTCTAAAATTTCTAAATTGATAGGTCCTTTGGGATTCGAGTCTTGTATCTATGTCAATTTGATAAAGTAAGGCACCAGATCTGGGCTACATGGGTTGTGGTCGTTACAGTTGGTATCAATGGAAGTTTAGTAGAAAACATAGAAACTATATTTAGAAAAAAAATATAGATTATGGAACATAACCCTAATATAGAATTTGATGATATGTATATAATAAAATACAAGAATATTAGTAAGGTATATATTATGTGGGTCTTCCTAAAAATACATACATGTTTAGATACTATATGTGGATGTGGTTCTCGCACAGATATACCTAGGGGTAACAACTATGACAAGGTGCATCTGGCATGAATTAAGGTAACCTAGTATATGATAACAAATCGTAATGCACACCTTGTTTGACACTCCCTGGGGATATGCTTAGGATAATTCACATTTTATTTATAAACCATTATGAAGGATGTTAGTATATGATTAAAATAAATAAACTATGTTAAACCAAAGGTGTTTTAAATTAAAAAAAATGGTGTCGTGATATTCTATAAATGATTATATGTTTTTCTCACTATGACTACTATCACTCACACTATGGTTTCTGGTTTTAGTCAATTGCAGGAACCAGAAGGAGTCATGTTAAAATTTAACATGATGGAAAATGTGGTGGTGATGAGCAACCAAATGGAATGTTTATATGATTGAAAGGTATCCTATCCATGCCAAATCAGTTTATCCAAAATATGATTAAAAACATATACCTTAACCAAATCCCAAACTCACCAAAGAATAGAATTATAGAGTTTTCTATGATCCCTAGTGGAGGAGACTATGGAGAAAAGAAAGATCAATTTCCATCATGTAAGAAATGTGGAAAGAGACACCTAGGAAAGTGACTCAGTGGAATAGAGAAATGATTTATGTGTGGGAAATAAGGACATAAATAAAAAAAATCGATGAAAAAATTAATATTATAATGGAAGTAAATAAAAACCCTCCTAAGAATCCATTTGTAGTTCATTTTTTTAAATGTGGGGAACCTGGGCATTACCCAAGTCAGTTCCCACTTTTATAGGATAAACTCTATACCAAGGAATGGCTTGTGTGGAAATAAATGGATGAAGTATTTATATAATTGGTTTGTATTGAAAACCATCTATAAAAGTATATTTTGTGATTAATCTTATTTCAAGGATGTCTGTTATACTTATTTTGAAATTTATATTAATATAGTTTTACAAAAAGGATATCCCACAGGCTAAGTGACAACCCATCATGTCTCGCAAGGCCATGGGTTTTGAACCCACAAACAAAGGGAAACATGGGTAAAGTGCCTACCACTATGCTAGGAGAAGTCCAGGTTATCATGAAATTTAAAAAAAATCTAAATAATAAATATTATTTGGATTTTAGGGACATTTTTTTATCAAATAGATAACTTTAGAATTGGAAAATGTTTTAGTGATTAAGTGATTACTGTTATTTCAGAAGACCTTAACTATAATATTAAAGTAAATAGAATATTATAAAGAATAAATGTTGAATTGTATTTTGGAGTCAAATAAGATTTTATTGTGGACTTATGGTGATTTGGGTTATTTATGGAAATGGTTAGCATATCTTGTATATTATGTGATAGCAATGACTAAGTTTTTTGGTATAAGGCATTAAGAGTGATTGATGTTATTTAGAAAACTATATGAACCAATACTTATTATTTTTTGCTAATAGTATATAATCTTTGAAGTGGGATTTCTATTTTCTAAATGCTATTTTTTGAACTTTGGGTTTTTCTATTGAATATTAAAAATTAAAGTTGTTTTTCATTATATAAATATTTACTCTTTTAAAGTAATTACCTTATCTTATCCTAACAATTTTGGTTTTGGTTAATGTATAAATACAAGAGTAATAAATCGTTACAGTTTTATAGATTTTTTGATCTATAGAAGTTGATTCATATTCTTCATGCATAAAAATTCATCTTAAATACTCATCATTTTGAGAAAAAGATAAATTTGTGGTAAAAATTGATTAAAGGATTAAAATCTACATTTTGACTAAGTATATTTTATTATTATCTTAGTGTAGGTAGTAATAGAATTCTTCAAATATACTAAAAGGATTTTGGAACAAAAAAATATCTGGTTAATTTTCTTACTAAGAGATCAATGGCCTTTTAACTGATAAATAGTGTTACAGTTTTGTAATGATTAACTTTCAAATTACCATGTCCTTTATCTTTATCTATCAGAACTTGATGGTTAGATTTTTCTTCCATGTCCTTGTTTTCACTTCACACTAATGTCATTATATTAAAAGTTTAATTTTCTTGTGACCTTTTAATTTATTCTTCCCTCGTATTAATAAATTTTCTTATTAACCCTATTTTCAATGTGGGTTTTCTGCAAAGGGATTTTCATGTATCAAATTTTTATTTTCTAAGTATAATTTTAAATTATGAGGATGTAATTTATTGAAGTAGGGGAGAATTTAAAACCCCAGGTTTTTATGGTATGTCTCTTTTTATATTCAATTTCTTTGATAGCTTACAGTGCACTCCACAACTAGCTTAAACAAACTGAATATTATTATTTATATGTTACTATTATAACACATCTTTTAAATTGGTATTTATGAATAGTATTAACTAAATTATGAAAGTATATGGCTTATAAAAATATAATATGAATTCATTTGTTACCAATTAATTAGAAATGAAAATATAAACCACTTGAATATAAAGGAAATATTTTAATTATTATGCATATAAAAGAATTTTGTCTTAATAAATTAAATTAATTACAATTAGTAAATGATATTAATGAAATATAATTTTTCTATATTCAATAAAATATTTTTCATATTCATACAATATATTTTATAGTTATAAAAAAAGAACAAACACAATTTTATGCATAAAAACCTATATTTTTTAAAGGCGGTTTTATCACCTTTTAATTCCAAACCAATTTTTAATCCAATTTTTGACAATTATATAAATTCTATTTTACAAAAATAAACTTATTAATTTAAATAAAAATATAAAATTTTAATTTTTTTCATTTTTTGTATTTTTTTGATAAGTTACATGTTTTGATGAATATTAATAAAATATTGTATTTTAATAGAAAATAGTTTTCATCTAAATAATTTATAGAGTAATATTATATTTTTAATTTGTTTTAAAGTATAATTAGATATTTTTTTATCATTTAATCCAATTTATGTTATTGGAATCAATTCCATGTTGAATTTGAATATAAAAACATTTCAACCTTTTGAACATTTTCACTTTAAAACCCTTTTTTCTCATTTCATCAACGAGATTCATTTTAAATTAATTAATACAAATTTTGTGTTTTGAATTTTTAAAAATTGATTCCATAATTGGGTATAAATTATATAAATAGGTTTATTTTATTTTTGGGTTTTATTAATAGTAACTTTAGTAATTTTTATTAGCACGGTTAAAGGTAAATCGAGTAATTAAGAGTAAAAATAATATTATAAATATTAAACAAATTACCCTAACAATTTTAAAATTTTAATTATATGAATAGGTGTAAACCAAAATAAACTTTGGGCTAATATTATATCCTTTTTAAGTCAATTTTATGAGAGTAAGACTTGTGTTATATTTTATTTAATGAAAATTTAAATATGACATTCTCATAGTTTTAATAACTATATCATTTTTAATATAGGGTTAAACAGAAGATAAATTAGACTATAAATAGTAATTTAAAATATAAAATATTTATCTTAGCTTTGATAATTTATTTTAAATTTTTAAGAAAATAATAATTTCCTTAAAGGCATACACAATGATGATGCGGAAATTTTTTAATTAAATAATAACGAATAAATGATATTAAAAATATTGAAATAAATATAATTTGATAAAATTAATTTTATCCATGAATTTAATAGATAACCTAGACATATTAGGAATGTATTAATGGATTTTTTTTTGAAGTTATCCTGAATATTGATACATTTTTTAAAACTCAAGTAATGAATAGTGTCAAAATATACATTAATGGTATTTTAAAAAAAAGAATAATTTATTAAATTATATAAGACTCATAAAAATATATAATTTGGAAAAATTAGTGGTATAAGGTTTAAAATTATATACATGACATGTTTATGGTTCTTTTGTAATTTTATAGTAATTATATTAACCGTTAAATAGTAAACAATTCATGTTGTAATGGTAAGAGTTAAAGGGTTTAACAAAGGGTTAAAGACAAAAGATAAGGGTAAGAATATGAACTAAACTTGTCTAAAAATTATTGTTTGAGATTATTTCTACTCATACTCATCTAAAATTCTAAATAAATCACTTTAGAGCTATTTTGAATTGAAAATTAATTTATATTAATTTAAAATTTTGAAAGTTTCCAAAAGTGTCCCTCACCTCAATTATAAAAGGGAACCCTCTTCCATCACTTACTCACACCACATTTAGACTTCTATCTCAACCAAACCCTACCCATTTATCCTCCCAAAATCCTTATACAATTTTTGGAGGTCCTGGTCTACCAAAAATACCAACTCAAAATCCCTTAAGAATATATTTAAAGTAATCTAATCGAAGAAGAGGTAATTATTTTACCAACTCATTCAAGTTCATTTATTCTTCTATATCATATTCATGTGTTATTTCCATAATAAAGTCGTAATTCTTGTATCACATGTTTTTTGATATTTTATTATGATTATGGAATACCATATCCCACCTTTTATCCATCCTATGAAAAATTAAAGCATTGTGTGTGCGTATGTATGACTTATCATCTCCACGCTATGGTGTAATTAGTTTTTCACCACTACTTTATTTTTATGGGTATAACGATGGATATAATGGATATAAATAAAAAATATGACATGATATTTATTATTTATAATTAATATACCCTCTAATTCCTTATCCTTTCACCATTAAGGGAATGTTATCATCGTGCATGCATATATACGGCCTACATTCTATACGATGTGATGAGATTCATTTTCCATTTTAAAAATTAAATAATAATTATAAATATATATATATATATATGAGAAAATATAATATATATAAACTTAATATCATTATTGGTATTAAATAAATATATCATATTCATAAGAAACATTACTTACATAAAAAACATGCATCGGAAAATAAAGCAGTTAACACCCGAAATAAGGGTAATAATGAAATATTATTAACAGACTGATATAAAAAGATCATAGATGACATAATAAATATAGATATAGTTCTGTTATAAATTAATAACATTCATTAAAACAATATATAGGATTTTAAAGTTCATTAAACTATAGTAAAGTATGAGGTATGGTATTTTTGTCTCAATTTTATTTCTATGGGACACTTGTCTTATACACTACTTATTAATTTTTTGTGGTGTATATACTTCCCATGAATTTATTTGTTGGTCAGAGTGGTTTACTCAAGAGGGGGGGTGAATTGAGTACCAATTAAAATTTCTGTATTTAAAAACACTGTCTTAAAGACCCCCAAATAAAATAATAAATTAAACTGTAGTGAATTTATATTAAAGTAGAGGTTCTGTTAGATTCTCAAGGGATTGATTAATTCCCAGTTAATCAATACAGGAGTGTGTGATTATCTTTTGAAACTAACTTACTAATCTACACTTAACATAAACACTTGCTAATTTAATTATCAAAGTAACTTTAAAAAACAGTATTAGTTTTAAAGTGATTAGCAGCGGAATAAAACTTTGAAAGAGATGGAACAACAAATGTAACAAAGAGGTTCAGTCTCAAGCCGAGACTTAGTCCTCTCAAAAGTTTATATAAAAATGATCCACACCCTGGATCGGGGTTCAACAGTTTACAACTGTCCAGGTCCAAGACCTCTACCACTGTTATTCGTGGGAAACAGTACAACAGCAACCAGCTGTCCAGGTCACACACGACCTCTACCACTGTTATTCATGGGAAAGAATAGAATGCAAGAATTTGGTAAGGATTTACAAATCCTCCAGTTTAAGTACAGGAGACAGTGTATGTGTTAGATACAGCAGATAACACACACTGCTCGAAAAGAATAATAATAAATCACAGAACAAGAGATGTAGAGTTTAGAGATGGTTCTGGTGATTTCAGTGTAGCTCTGAACTCCTTTCGATTCGATCAGAAGTGAGTCTGAGTCCTCTTCTCGTTTCTGTTTGAGAAACAGAGTGTCGTATGCTCCAGGTTCACAGATAGTGAAAATGTAGTGGTTGAAGTTCTTCAGTGTTATTCTTATATGCACAGAACACTTCTCGAGTATGCTTGATTGTCTATGAGCTTCTCTGTGTTCTTGATGGAACTGGTTTTGCTCTTGATTCTTCTTGTTCTTGTGTTTCTGGTATATTTCATCCACCACACACTTCTCTGGTTGGGCAGCGTAGTCTTCTCGTATTTATCTCACGGGCAACAGGGGACAGAAAAGATTTCCTTTCTGCAGGTACGAGGTACGGGTTCCTGAAATTCGACAACCTTTATCATATATTTGACAAATCATTAAAATGTACATGATATGACCGTTGGATAGATTAAATAAAGATAGGAAATAAAGAAATTCAAATAGTGAGTTGAGTGATCGGTAGGTAATCAGCATCGGTAGCTTGGACATAGGTAGCTCAATTTCATTAGTTTCTTTGACTCTATCGGTGGCTCTATGCGTCGGTTGGTATATGCTTGTATCGGTGACTTTGTTTATCGGTAGATCCATGCGTCGGTAGCTTCATGCGTCGGTATCGGTAGCTGTGAGTCTGTTAGTAGCTTCGTCCATCGGTGACTCTTATTCCATCGGTATCTATTTATACTTACACCGGTAGCTCTATGTTTGTATCGGTAGCTGTCTGTAAGTCAGTAGATTACATTTATAAGCACATCGGTAGCTCTGTGTTAAGTATATCGGTGACTCTGTCTGTCGATAGACTAAGTCTATCGGTAGACTGGGTACTGGTATCTCTTTATCAGTAGCTATAGGCAGATTACTTATCTGTTTTATGCAGAACACATCCGATTGTGTTAGAATTAATTTATAACTTGTATGAACATGGATAAATGAGGATTAACATATTCCAAAGACTATTTTAAAAATTATTATTGGTTTGATCACAGATTTGAAAGAATTAAAGTATAGATCAATGATACTTAAAAATGTCATAGAGAATGAAAACATAATTGGGATTTTCAACACATATGAATACATGATTGAGATTATCAAAACAGGTGAGGTCAACAATCTCCCCCTTTTTGATAATCACAATTTATGATATGGGCATTTAACATAGTGAAAATATAATAGTAAAGAGTATAATATTGAATTCAATTTTCTCAGAGAAAACAACATCAGAGATAATAGAAATAGTATGATATAGACATAAGTTATCAGAGGTAACAATCATAAGGTACCGAAGGTAAAAAGAAACATAATAATATCAGAGATAAAATTGAAAAGAAGGTTATTTTTCTCCATTGAAAATATTTCTCATTCTCTCATTTTGTTCTCCCCCTTTGTGATAATCAAAAAGTGGGAAAGCATATATAGGAGACAAATAAAACATGAGAAGTAAAAAGAGTTCCTCTGTATTAGAGCAGTCAGAAAGTACGGAAACAGAATACAAATGAATTCCTATCAAAAATCATGGCCACTGGATTAATCCACATCTTCCACGGGAGATTTTCCTTTGGGATCAGAAGAAGGTTCGGCTGGTGAGGATGCAGGTGAAGGTTTTGGAATGACAAAAATGATCAAAGGAGGTTGAGCTACTGACACAGAGTCAGGCCTGTAGGTTGAAGATCTTTGGGTGATCATTGGTGTGAGGCTTCGAATAGCTTGAGCAGGAGTCAGCTGGACTATGGAAGCAGCTGAGGCAGAAGCAGGCAAAGCAGGAGGTACGATGACTGGTCTGGCATCAACATGCAAGAAGGGCAGCAACAAATTTCTAAAATCCATAATAATTCCTCCTCCTCTTTCCATAGCAGAGATGAAATCATCTTTGTTCTCCATGAATTTCTCCAAGGCAGGAGTCAATTGTCTTAGTTTTCTCACTTGTTCTCTAAAAGCTTGAGTTACTGGAGGTAGCTTCATGTTTTCCAACATCAGCTTGAAGTGGTGATCGAGTTGATGCTTGGTGAAAATTCTGGTGAAGTAGTAGTCCACTTTTCTCTTTATGGCTTCCTGAGAGGCAGATGCTTATCTCATATAATCTTGAACAATCTTCATTATTTCTATAGCATAATCTCTTGTAGAAAGCACCACTCGGCTCAACTCTGATGAGTCCACAGACCCACTGGTTGAAATAGAACCAATCTCCTCCTTCAACATTGCTCGAACTAGATTCAGGTCAACTAAAAGTTTGGATGTGAGAGGGCCAAGAGAGAAGGAAATAGTTTCTTTGAAACTCTTAGACAAACCACTGATTAGGATTTGAACTTGAGAGTCCTGTAATTGAACGTGATCCTTCACTGAGGTTTTGAAACTTTCAAACTCCGAGACAAACTGGCTTACTACACTCTTCACATAAGCTAGGTCCTTGTCAGCTTGAGACTTGGATCTCATATAAGAATCCAAAGAAGCAATTGATGTCTTGAGAGCTTCAAGATCTGCTTCGATTCTAGAAGACTGAGTCTGGCACTCTTTCACTTCTTCCATAAGCTCAGACACAAAAGAAGATAAATTACAAGCCAGAGATAGCTCGAAGGATCTCTCTAACATTTTCATTTCTTCATTAAAGCTTTGCTTCATCTCAGCAAATGATACACGGAATGATTCTTTCAGCTCATTCTTCATGGATTCAAGATTAGATTTAGAGACAAAATCATTAGGGACAACTGCAGCAGATCCCCTTGATGAGGCCAAACTAACTACAGAATCAGTCATTATTGATTGAATTGAGGATGCAAGGGAGGTTTCCATTAACTTCACTTCTTCAACAAAACTGGTTTTGAGGTCCTCTTTCAGCTTATTCAAATCATGAAATCTGACCACATTATCGGGAAACAACTCAGAAGCAAGCTCATAATTGGTCTTCGGTCTATTCACAGACATCTCATTATCTGAATCCGGATAATCCAATCCACAGACTATAAACCCTGGGTCTTCTACCCAGTCTCCAAACTCAACAGCTACTGTAACATTTCCAAGAACATATTGATGCTCCCCCTCAATGGGTTCATTCCCATGTATCACAAAAACATTCAGTGATGGATTCTATTCATCAGAATCTTCTACTACAAGTTCCATCAGTGCAGCATCTAGAAGATCTTCTGCTACAGGTACAGCTTCTTCTGTATCTATTTCTACTTCAGCAGTCGGCATAGCTGAGTTTCCAATCAAAGGACTCATACTTAAACTACCAGAAGCAGACGATTTAGATACATTCTCCTTTTACACTTCTTCTTAGTGAGGTACAGACTGGTCTTCCTCATAAGTAGACAAAATTTCCTCTACCTTTCCTTTCCTAGAATAAACCAATTCTGCAATAGGACTTGGGGGCAAGTCTGGATCTCCTCCAACATCCATGGGAGTTTCTTATTCTTCTTCTGTTTCTTCTTCTATTTCATTACTATAAACAGGTTCCTCTTCATCAGGTCTCAGACTCGGATCTCTCATATCCTTTGGTCTTGAGGGATGATCTACATGATTAAACTTATCATATATCTTCTGATCATCACTGACCCATTCTCCCTTCCATGGGTTCCAGTTAATTTTCATGTACTTACAAACAGTCGAGGTGATGAAGAAATTATTCCTGACTACAACTGTCTCATCCTGAGACTCAGCTATTCCTTTCACTTTTATCATTACTGAAATCAGCTTGGCAAAGAATAAAGCATTAGTCTTTGACTTTGGTCTAATCATGTCTTCCATTTGAAGCATTAACAATCTGCACAGATTGATTTTCACACCATGTCTTAGCAGATGAAGAAGATAGATATCTTGATATCTCAGATTTGCAAAATCTCCTCGCCTCGGTATCAATACATGCTGAACAAACTTGAAGAGTAGTCGATTCTCTCCATCCATTTCAGCAGCAACCACTTGCCTTTGATTCCCATTACCGGTCAGCTCTTTTAAGGCGGTTTCATAATCAAAGATGTCACTACTAGGTGGAATTGATCTTGATACATACCCATAGACACCTTCATTTGGTACTTTTAAACACTCAGCCCACTCTATTGAAGAAAAAGACATCTCTTTTCCATTTAAAAAAGAGCTTACCCGATTCTCATTTTCAGACTTCTCGAAGGTTACAAACTCGTAGAACTGTTTTACCAACTTCGGGTAGTATGGGCCATTGTTACTCGAGAAATAATCCACCCATTTCTAGTCCTCCAGAATCTCGAGTACTAATGATTTACTAGGCAGTAGCCATTCCACGCACAGTTCCTTCTCGATTACTATGTCTCTATTCTGCAAGTGAGGATTCACTGGTCGCCTTTCCAATCTAGTTCTGACTTCACTAACACTGGCTTTATGCTGTGTCTTCTGCTTCTTAGCTTTTGGTTCTATACTTTCATCTCTGACGGTAGGAAGCTTAGTTTTTTCCATCGCAGGTTTAGGGTTCTTGGCCGATTTGGGAGCTAAGCTTCGAAGGTGAGAGATTTTGAGCTCGGTGAGGTAAGAAGTGGCTTAGACTTAGTTTTATCATTTACGAATTCCAAATAAACGACTAAAATAGAGTAAGATAAAATAAAATAAAACAATTCATATTCTTGGAGTCCAACAGATGTTTTAGAAAACATTGCATCAGTGTGAGTTAATCATCGGAAAAAAATCGGTGAGAATTGTACATCGGTGAGAATTTCACATCGGTGAGGATTTTCACATCGGTGAGAATTTCACATCGGTGAGGTTTTTCACATCGGTGAGAATTTCACATCAGTGAGGATTTTCACATCGGTGAGAATTTCACATCAGTGAGGATTTTCACATCGGTGAGAATTTCACATCAGTGAGGATTTTCACATCGGTGAGAATTTCACATCAGTGAGGATTTTCACATCGGTTGTGATTAAACATTCCCAATTCGTGTCTTATGTAACTTAGCCTATCCGAACTTAAAGGTTTAGTGAAAATATCATCCAATTGATGTTCAGTGCCAATAAATTCAAGAGAAATATCACCTTTTTGATAGTGATCTCTTAGGAAATGGTGTCTTACATCTATGTGTTTGGTTCTAGAGTGAGATACAGGATTCTTAGAGATGTTTATTGCACTGGTGTTATCACAGTTGATTGAAACATGTTTAAAAACATATCCATAGTCCAAAAGAGTGTATTTCATCCACAGAATTTGTGCACAGCAACTACCAGCATCTATATATTCTGCTTCGGTAGTAGATAATGCAACTGAGTTCTGTTTCTTACTACACCAAGAAACTAAGGATTTTCCAAGAAAATGACATGTTCCTGATGTGCTTTTTCTATCTAACTTACAACCAGAAAAGTTAGCATCTGAATAACTTATTAACTCAAAGGATTGTCCTTTTGGGTAAAACAAACCTAAGTTAACCATGTGTTTGAGATATTTAAAAATTCTTTTAACAGCAAGCAAATGAGATTCTTTTGGATTAGCTTGAAATCTAGCACACATACACACACTAAACATAATATCAGGTCGACTAGCAGTAAGATAAAGTAAACTACCAATCATACCTCTGTAATTTTTTTGATCAACTGGTTTCCCAGTTTCATCTGCGTCCAATTTACAGGTAGTACTCATAGGAGTTTCACTTTCCTTGATACTATCCAGACCAAAACGTTTTAAAAGATCCTTTGTATAGTTACTTTGATTCAAAATAATACCATTTTCATTTTGAAATACTTGAAATCCAAGAAAGTACTTAAGCTCTCCCATTAAGCTCATTTCAAATTCATTTTGCATACTTTTTGAAAAATCAGTACATAAAGAGTGTTTAGAAGATCCAAAAATAATATCATCAACATATATTTGTACAACTAAAACATCTTTAGAAATTCTTTTAATGAAAAGAGTTGGATCAGAAATCCCTTTAGTAAAACCTTTTGAAATAAGGAAATTGCTAAGTCTATCATACCAAGCTCTTGGAGCTTGTTTTAAACCATACAAAGCTTTAGAAAGTTTAAAAACTTGATTTTGAAAATGGGGGTTAGTAAATCCAGGTGGTTGTTCTACAAAAACATCTTCAATTATAAAACCATTTAGAAATGCACTTTTCACATCCATTTGATATAACTTGAAATCCAGATGTGCAGCATATTCATGTAAGATCCTAATGGCTTCTAGTCTAGCTACAGGTGCAAAAGTTTACTCATATTCTATACCTTCTTCTTGACTATATCCTTGTGCAACTAGTCTAGCTTTGTTTCTAACTATATTTCCAGATTCATCTACTTTATTTCTAAAAACCCATTTTGTGTCTATTGTCAAGGTGTCCTTAGGTCTGTAAACTAATTCCCAGACTTTGTTTCTTTCAAACTGATTTAATTCTTCCTGCATAGCCATTACCCAGAATTCATCATTGATAGCATCATTGATATTTTTGGGTTCTAGCTGTGAAAGAAAAGCTTGATGTTCAACCTGGTTTCTTAGAGAAGCTCTAGTTTGTGTTCCTCTATCATGATTACCAACAACAGCTTCTAAAGGATGATTCTTTATAATCCTCATTGATCTGGTAAAGGTTGGACTAGAAATTTCAGGTTCATATATAGGTTCGGGTTCAACAGAATCAGATTCTGGAAAAAGTACAGAACTGGATGTTTTGATAACAGGTTCTTTAGATTTATCATTAATGTCCAGAACAGATAAGTCTTCTTCAATATTTTCAAGAGAGGTTTTAGACTCATGTGGATCAGTTTCATCAAACTTGATGTGAACAGATTCTTCCACACATTTAGTTTTCTTATTGAATACTCTATAGGCTTTACTTGAAATAGAGTAACCCAGAAAAATTCCTTCATCAATTTTGGAAGCAAACTTATCCAGATTATCTTTAGTATTCAGAATAAATACTTTGAAACCAAAAACTTTAAAGTAATTAACCTTAGGATTTTTATTGTTCCACAATTCATAAGGGGTTTTCTTAAGAACAGGTCTAATTAAGACTCTATTAATGACATAACAAGCTGTATTTACAGCTTCAGCCCAAAAATAAATAGGCAGGTCATATTCATTGAGCATGGTTCTAGCAATTTCTTGAAGGGTTCGGTTTCTTCTTTCTACTACACCATTCTGTTGGGGTGTTCTAGGGGCAGAAAAGTTATGAGTATAGCCATTGTGTGAGCAATAAGATTCAAAATCTTGATTTTCAAACTCACGACCATGATCACTTCTCAAAGTTTTAATCTTAAGTCCACTAAGGTTCTCTACAGATTTAGAGTATTTAACAAAAGAAGAAAAAGCTTCACTTTTGTGAGCTAGAAAATATACCCAAGTATATCTAGAAAAATCATCTACAAGAACATAAACATAGTGCTTCCCATTTAAACTAGAAACTCTTGATGGTCCAAACAAATCCTTGTGAACCAATTCAAGTGGTTGAGAAGTCGAAACTTCTTTCTTTGATTTAAAAGAAACTTTGTGTTGTTTTCCCTTTTGACAGGGGTTACACACTTTATCATTTGGGAATTCTAATTTAGGTAGGTCTCTAACTAGGTTTTTTCTAGAGAGTTTTCTAAGTGAGTGAATGTTGCAATGTCCCAATCTTCTGTGCCATAGCCAAGATTCTTTATGAAAAGCATTCAAAAAAGTAATATTCTTCTTAGCTAAAGAATTCAGATTAACAGAATAAACATTCTCATTTCTTAAGGCAGAAAATACCAAAACATTCTTAGAATTAAAAACTTTGCAGGAATCATTTTCAAATTTAACATGAAAACCATCATCAAATAACTGAGAAATACTTAATAAATTGTATTTAAGGCCATAAACAAATAAAACTTTAGAAATCAAAATTGAATCAGTGTTACCAATCTGGCCTAGGACGATGATTTTTCCTCTTGAATTATCACCAAAGGTGACAAAGCCTCCATCAAATTCTATTAAACTCTTAAAACAAGATAAGTATCCTGACATATGTCTTGAACATCCACTGTCCAAATACCAGGTCTCTTTACAGGAGCTCTTTAAGAAAGTTCCCTACAAAATAGATTCAGATGGGAGATGATTTTGGTACCCAGATTTTCTTGGGTCTAGACAGGTTAGCCAATAACACTTTAGGTACCCATATTTGTCTAATGGGTCTCATATAATTTGTAGAATTGACATGCTTTGAAAGATAAACTTTATTAGATCCATAGCTATGTATATAACTGGTTGAAGCATATGAAGTTCCAGAATTACCTTCATTCTGTCCAGATTTAGAAATGAATCTAGTTTTGGCAATTTTCCTTTGTCCAGGTTGGTATCCTATACCAGTAGTATATTTAGGTGCTATTTTCTTTCCTAGCATCTGTGTTAGTGTATTTTTGTCATTGGTGAACTTCTCTAAGTCTTTCTTGAGTTTCTCATTAGATAGTTTCAGTTCAGTGTTTTCTTTTAACAGTTGAGCATTTTTTTCTTTTTCAATAGTGAGTTCGGTTTTAACTGTAGTGGTGAGAGCATGTTGTTTCTTTAATGACTTGTATTTATCCTTAAGTTCCTTACATGTCTCTTACAGCATATCACAGTACTCAAACAATTCATTTTTAGACATTGTTCCAGAATCAGAATCAGATTCTGCATTATCTCCAGAGTAATAATTTAAAGCAGGAGTTTCAGCAGTTACCTGAGAAGTGTTTGTCATAAAGCACATATTTGCCTTATTTTTGTGTTCAGTTTCAGAGCTTTCAGATTCAGTAGAGATATCCTTAGAAGAACTCCAAGTAGCCTTCATGTCTTTCTTAAACTTATTGTCCTTATATTCATATTTCTTTTTATACTTCAGCTTTGGACAGTCGGCTTTAATGTGTCCTTTTCTCTTGCACTCATAACAGACAACATCATCTGATTTGTCATTCTTCTTCCAATCCTTTTTCCATTTACCTTGGTGATTACCCTTATAATTTGTTTTTCTGAAGAACTTCTTTTTCCTATAAAATTTCTTAAATCTTCTAGCAATGTGAGTCATCTCAGCATCACTGTCAGAATCACTTTCACTGTCTTCACAGCTTGAACTTTCAACTACAGCTTGAAGCTTTTCTTTGTTCTTATTCTTTGAAGTTGAGGATTTGAAAGAGACATACTTTCTTGGAGGTTCATTTTCTTCCTCTTTATTCACTTTAAGCTCTTCTTCATACATCATCATCTTGCCAATTAGTTCCTTGACAGGTAGAGCAGCAATATCACATGATTCTCTGATTGAGATAGATGTGCCCCTCTATCTATCAGGTAGACATCTCAAAATTCTCATAATTTGTTCCTTCGATGAGACATCCTTTCCCAGCGAGATCATTGTATTGACAATTTCATTGAACCTGAGATACATGTCAGAAATGGGTTCGTCAGGCTTCATTTTAAAATTATCATACTTGATAGTATAAGTGTTCAATCTCATTTATTTAACATTAGTTGTTCCTTCATGAGAAATAGCTAAGGTATCACAAATTTCATATGCAGTTTTACAAGAAGAAATTCTATTAAACTCTTCATCTCCTAGAGAACAGTACAAGGCATCCATAGCTTTATAGTTGTTATTGTAAGCATTCTTTATAGGTTCATCCCAATTAGATCTAGCAGTAATAGGAATTTTGTATTCTGATTCAATAGCAGTCCAAATATCAAAACCTATGCTTTCTAGATGAATTTTCATTTTCAGTTTCCACTGAGCATAATTAGTTCCATTGAAGAAAGGTGGCCAGTTAGTAGCAGCACCCTCAAGTCTATTGTCCATGATGAGAAAATTTTAAAGAGATAAAAATTTAGATATAACAGAAATTTTAAGACCTTTAAAATACAACTAAAATCACAGTTCAAAAGCAGAGTACTTTTAGAGAGTATTTTCAATCCTCTGATACCAAGTGTTGGTCGGAGTGGTTTACTCAAGAGGGGGGGTGAATTGAGTACCAATTAAAATTTCTGTATTTAAAAACACTGTCTTAAAGACCCCCAAATAAAATAATAAATTAAACTGTAGTGAATTTATATTAAAGTAGAGGTTCTGTTAGATTCTCAAGGGATTGATTAATTCCCAGTTAATCAATAAAGGAGTGTGTGATTATCTTTTGAAACTGACTTACTAATCTACACTTAACATAAACACTTGCTAATTTAATTATCAAAGTAACTTTAAAAACAGTATTAGTTTTAAAGTGATTAGCAGTGGAATAAAACTTTGAAAGATATGGCACAACAAATGTAACCAAGAGGTTCAGTCTCAAGCCGAGAATTATTCCTCTCAAAAGTTTATATAAAAATGATCCACACCCTGGATCAGGGTTCAACAGTTTACAACTGTCCAGGTCCAAGACCTCTACCACTGTTATTCGTGGGAAATAGTACCACAGCAACCAGCTGTCCAAGTCACACACGACCTCTACCACTGTTATTCGTGGGAAAGAATAGAATGAAAGAATTTGGTAAGGATTTACAAATCCTCCAGTTTAAGTACAGGAGACAGTGTATGTGTTAGATACAGCAGATAACACACACTGCTCGAAAAGAATAATAATAAATCACAGAACAAGAGATGTAGAGTTTTGAGATGGTTTTGGTGATTTCAGTGTAGCTCTGAACTCCTTTGGATTCGATCAGAAGTGAGTCTGAGTCCTCTTCTCGTTTCTGTTTGAGAAACAGAGTGTCGTATGCTCCAGGTTCACAGACAGTGAAAATGTAGTGGTTGAAGTTCTTCAGTGTTCTTCTTATATGCACAGAACACTTCTCGAGTATGCTTGATTGTCTATGATCTTCTCTGTGTTCTTGATGGAACTGGTTTTGCTCTTGATTCTTCTTGTTCTTGTGTTTCTGGTATATTTCATCCACCACACACTTCTCTGGTTGGGCAGCGTAGTCTTCTCGTATTTATCTCACGGGCAACAGGGGACAGAAAAGATTTCCTTTCTGCAGGTACGAGGTACGGGTTCTTGACATCCGACAACCTTTATCAGATATTTGACAAATCATTAAAATGTACATGATATGACCGTTGGATAGATTAAATAAAGATAGGAAATAAATAAATTCAAACAGTGAGTTGAGTGATCGGTAGGTAATCAGAATCGGTAGCTTGGACATCGGTAGCTCAATTTCATTAGTTGCTTTGACTCTATCGGTGGCTCTATGTGTCGGTTGGTATATGCTTGTATCGGTGACTTTGTTTATCGGTAGCTCCATGCGTCGGTAGCTTCATGCGTCGGTATCGGTAGCTGTGAGTCTGTCAGTAGCTTCGTCCATCGGTGACTCTTATTCCATCGGTAGCTATTTATACTTACATCGGTAGCTCTATGTTTGTATCGGTAGCTGTCTGTAAGTCAGTAGCTTACATTTATAAGCACATCGGTAGCTCTGTGTTAAGTATATCGGTGACTCTGTCTATCGGTAGACTAAGTCTATCGGTAGACTGGGTACCGGTATCTCTTTATCAGTAGCTATAGGCAGATTACTTATCTGTTTTATGCAGAACACATCCGATTGTGTTAGAATTAATTTATAACTTGTATGAACATGGATAAATGAGGATTAACATATTCCAAAGACTATTTTAAAAATTATTATTGGTTTGATCACAGATTTGAAAGAATTAAAGTATAGATCAATGATACTTAAAAATGTCATAGAGAATGAAAACATAATTGGGATTTTCAACACATATGAATACATGATTGAGATTATCAAAACAGGTGAGGTCAACAGTATTTTATGAGTATTATTATGAAAATTATGGTATATTCATATCCATATAATTTTCTTTCTTTCATGGGGAATATTATTCTACTGATTATAAATTGGTAAGCGTTAATTGCACAATCTCATTATTATTTGGGATTATTTATATGTAAGTATCGATTGGGGAATATTTATCATATATGTACATGTTTTCTAAACAAAACCAATTTTTTTAATATTCTCCAATTATTCTATAAATTTTGTTTTAACCCTTTTTTAATTTTTAAAAATTCTTGAAATTTTATATTTTATCGTTTTCAGAACAAGGTCCTTTGAGGATTTTCTAAAAAAAATTAGGAAGGAATGTTTTTATCAACTTAAAAATCATGAGTGTATTTTTTTCACCATTATGATGCCTTAATTTTTTGATTCATACATTACAAGTTTACAAAATTCTTTTCAATTAAAATTTTTTCTTTTAAAATTATGTCGAATTTTACATAAATATTCCTTGAGTAAAAAAGGGGTATTTCTCTCCAAAAAATTAATGATTTTATTAGAGTATTTTTATCTATATAAATATCCTCTATTAAATATTATTATTATTTTAGGTTAATCACTTATGATATCATTTAGCATATTTCATTGAATTTTTTATGATTCAGTTCGATTTCAGATTTCTTATTTTAATACCATTCATGGTTTATTGATAAAGTATTCACATTTCATATGATAGTTTTTCATTATAAATGTTTATGTTGTTTATATTTCACCCTTTTCATATGTAGAATGCATTGGACTTAGTATGTGATGGGAAGGTCATGTTATATCCCCTCGATGCATCGGTAGGTCTCATGATAGAAACTAGTTTGGGTATTGGCTAATGTCTTTCCCATTTATATATGGTGTCTTGGATAAAGACTTAACGGTATGTTTATGATGTTTGCAATTATTCATTCCCTCATTTTGAGATTAGTTATTGATATTAAATTTGATTATTTGATTAGTAAAATATTCATAATTAAGTTTCATTCTTATGTGATTATTTATATAGAATTATTTGATCATCTTTCATTCAAATCATATTATGATCAGGTTATTTATTAAATGGAATGTGTTTTAGTTAATCATATTTCCATAATCATTTATCCTTGTTTATGATAGATTTAATTATATATATACTCTTACTGAGCATCTGAGCTCACCCCTTTCTTATGTTTCATTTTCCGTAGTATTCCAAGTATATTATGATTGATATGAAGGGTTAAGCTAAAGGGAATATTGGTTCTCTCATAGGATTGACTATGTTGTATTTTATAGTTTCAATTTTAATGATTGTTTAAAATATGTAATGTATATTCCAAAAATGCTAAACTAGGTGGTCATTTGGGATTCGATTCTATTATCTATTCCAATGTAAAAAATTAAGGAACTAGATCTATCCTACTGAGTTTAGGTTTGTTACAGTTATTCCATTTGGACTAACTAATGCTCCCATGGTATTTATGGTTTCGATAAAACAGATCATTGATCAGTTCTTGGGATATCTTGTTTTGGTTTTAAAGGATGATATATTGGTTTAATCTAACTCATAGGAGGAGCATAGAGACCATTTGGATATCATTCATAGAAATTTAAGGGAACATCATATGTATGGTAAGCTTTACTGATGTGATTTTTTGGATCTAGGAAGTTAAATTTATATGTAATGTGATATATGTGATGGGTATCTCAGTGGATCCCAAAAAGGTTTCTGGCAGTTATGTCCTGGGAAATGCCAAAAAAAATTCTGAGATCCGAATCTTTTTTGAGATGGCTCATTATTACGGGTTTTTTTGTACTTCTCCAATATTTCATCTCTAATTAAATCTTTAACCAATAAGGGTTTAAATTTTGAGTGTAATGACAACTTTCAGATATATTTTGAGGAAATAAATGTGATATTGACTTTGAATCTAGTTTTGATTCTTCTAGTACTAGGTTTTTGTTATAATGATCTTTGTGATTCTTCTGGTATTGGTTTGGGATGTTTCTTGATAAAGGGAAGATAGGTAGTATCCTATGGTACTCATTAATTACATCCCCATGAAAATAACTACCCTACCCATGATATTAATTTTTCATTAGTTATGAATAAAATCAAAATGTGGTGTCATTATCTCTTTTGGGAGAATTTTATAGTGTATTTAGATCATAGGAGGATGAAATATATTTTTACTCAAAAGGGATCTGAACTTATGATAGAGACGCTTGGTGGAGTATCTTCTTACATTTGATTCTGATATTTTATACACTCATAGAGAGGCTAATGTGTTTGTTGATGCGTTGAGCATAAAACTACTAACACAAGACATGAAATAATTAGTTGAGGAGTGGTCTCTGGTGAGTTTGTTTTCTTTTAGGAGCTTAAGAATGGGAGAGGTCGATGGTTTGGTATATCTATATTTAATGAGTTCTGACTCATCATTTGATGAGAATGTTCATCTTGAGTAGAGGACTGATGTTGAGTTCCATAGTTTTAATAAAATCATGTATGGTTGGGAGACCTCGGGTGAGTGGTCTCAGTCTCCCAGTGGAGCTTTGTACTTCTATGGAAGGTTTGTTGTTCCTTCTTTCCTGAGGTAGGATTTCATAGACAGTGGACACTTTTCTTGTTGGTCTGTGAACCCAGGAACTACAAGGATATATCATGGCTTGAGACATTGATATTGGTGGTCTGGGATGAGGTGGTAAATTTTGGATTTCTTACCATGTTGTCTTACTTATTAGAGAATCAAGGTTGAACACTAGAGACTAGTGGGTTTGTTTCATACCATACACATTCCTATTTTTAAATTGGATGATATTTATATGGATTTAATCATTGGTTTTCCATGTACTCTTATTGGGAAGGATGTGATTTGGGTGATCATTGATCAACTCATGAAGTCGATACATTTCCTACCTATAAATGAGATGAAAAAAGTGAAACATATTAGGTACTTGCATATCTTATAGATTGTGAGACTTCATGGGGTTCCCTCTGTATTTTTTTCTGATAGGGCACCAAGGTTCACATATAGGTTTTGGAAAGGATTGTAGGAGGATATGGGTTCCCAATTAAAATTGAGCATGGTTTTCATCCCCATATGGATGGACAGATAGAGAGACCTATCCATGTTCTTATGATATGCTTTGGGATTTATTTATTTCTTTTAGTGGATAATGGGAAAATAATTTAATTCTGTTGAATTTACCTATAAAAATAGTTATCAGGAAATGAATAAGTCATCACCCTTTGAGTCTTCATATGGGTATCCATGTAGATGTAACTTGTGCTGGGTTGAGTTGGGAGAGCATTCCTTGGTTGGGATAAGACTTATTCAGGATATGATGAAGATTGTGTCATTGATCCAAAATAGATTGATCATGGAATAAAGTCATCATGAATCTTATACAGACCACTATCACAGGCTGCTAGAGTTTGAGATTGGTGATCAGGTTTTTTTAGAGTTTCACCTTTCTTGTGGAATCATCACTTGGGTAAGTAGGGTAAGTTAACACCAAGGTTTGTGGACCCATTTGATATAATTTTAGGACTAGGAAATTTTTCCTATAAGTTGGACTTATCATATTGTTTTACTTCTATCCACGATATGTTTCATGTTTCCCAGTTGAGTAGGTATATATCAGATCCTTCCCATGTGATCGGATGGGGGGACACTGATCTTGATCCCAGAACAACTATGGTTGAGAAATCATTTAATATTATGGATATCTAGGATAAGGAGCTACATGGTAAAATTATTACTCTGGTATGGGTACTATGGTAGTGTATATGGGATCTCTATGAGATGTGGGAGTGAGAATCATTTATGAGGCAGCAGTGAACTTCCATTTTTTTTTATCTAGGATCTTGAAGAAATTCTAGGGACATAAATATTATATGGTGGGGATGTTATAACCTTACATTACTTATTTTTAGTGCTTCTATGTCCATGTTTTATTTCATCATTCTTGTATAGGTGTGTTTACAGACTTCTTGGAGAAGGAGGGCCTTTTTTGGAAAAATTACCTATATTTTGGATATGTATGTTTCGTTGAATTAATAGAGTCTAGGTATAAATGTTTAAAAAACCTAATAGGTTTCTCCCTAAGTTCAGAGAATTCTAAAGGTGGCTATGGGTTTTTGTGAAGAATCTGGACCCTTAGCAGTCTGCTAATAAATTTCATGTTGTGTAATGGGATTACCAATTATGTAATGGTCATCAGGAAGACACCATGAATCTATTTTAGGGTTTGAAATTTTACTACATTCAATGAAAATAGTTCATGTTATATAATGGTAAAAACGGTATTTTTAACCCAAGGCGATAGGTTTTTCTATGTTTTTAGGATTTTTAGATTACACGACATAAAAGGAGATTACACACCATGTAATTCTCATGGTTTGTGTTATTATGGAACTGCATGGATTATTTTCATTTCATTGGGTCTTCATCCCACCCTATTGAACTCACAGGATATTTTGGGTAGTTTTGGATATCTTCGCTCCTTCTGGATTGCTAGTTCGGTGATCAATCATCAAGGTTTTTGCAGTGTGCCTATATGGGTAAGTGTTACTTCTTTATTTTGTTTCCTTTGGTTGCAGCTATTATGTTTGTTATATTTATTTTTTTGGATTCATGACTGATTTATTTTTTCTATCGATCCTTTGTAGTCTATTGATGTGCCTTGTCTCTTGAAGGAAGATCTCTTAATTTCCAATCATCGTTAGCGATTTCATCTAGTTTTATACCATTTTTAGTTGGTGTTTCTACACCATGGGTTAATTTTATGAATTGATAATTTTTATTGAAAAACTACTTTGTATTTTTAATAAATTAAATTTATTTCTATTTTCATAGGATTTATAAGAATGTTAAATGTTTTTAGAAGGTTTTTCATTAAAAACTTGTTTTTTCATGCAAAGTGTTTATTTTAATGCTTGTGTTATAGTTTTCATTTGGAAATGGGTTTTCAAACATGAAAGAATATTTTCATGGATTTGAAAAATATTTATAAATTGTGAGAATGTTTTTGAAATTAATTTTGACATTTGGTACATTGGGAACCTTGGGTGCGTCGAGAAATATACATGGGTATCCTTAGTGAGTGTGGAACCACTGGGAGTTAACCTTTGAAATATTGGTAGGCTGTGGAAGCACAGTATATTAGTTGGTACAAATATATGTATGTTTGGGATCTTTTATGTCTAGTAAGTTTTCTCATATGATATGTCCCAATATGAGGTGATTTTTCATTTGTAATTTATTTATTTCATGATGGTCTTTTATTGTTTCTTACTGGTTTCTATATAAGGTTTTATCACATAGCTTTGCATGATAGGTTATTTCATTGATATGTGTTTACCTTCTTACCTCTTGATGTATGGATTAGAATCTTTATTTTATCCCTTATACATGTCACATTTAATACTTTGTAAATATGAATGGATTTTATGAAAACTAAAGAAAAATTATTTATAAATGGTTTGGATTTATGAAAATACTTTGTAAAACTTTTTTTAAGAAAGAACTATATCAATCTTGATATTATATCATGTATAGACTCTATGGTGGTATCTGAATAGGATTTTTTATCACACCCAAATTTTTCATTTGGGAAGTTTTAGATGTTTTATTTCAGGATCCGTGTAATGGTAAGGGCATCTTATATCATGATTTCTTCTCTAGTGTTTGATTCCTTTGGTTCAGGTTGATCTGGAGGATATGGTAGGTCACATGGAGACTTATGGTCTTATAAGATTCATACTTTTCTAGTTTATCAGGTTTGGATTGTTTTTTCTACATTTAGTTGTATCTCCTTTGTTTGTTTTTTTGAATCTGGTTGTATGTCTTGTTTTTTTATTCAAGACTTGTTACCATTATATTTGTTATACCTCACTGTGATGGAATGACGTGGGTGTCTTGTCTAGTTGACTCGGGTTGGATAATTACAATATGTTAATCTATATAACCATGATAATAACACCCAAAGTTCAACATAATCATTTACATAAATATAATTCCTTAAAACCATTCCAAAATATTTTTAACAAAATTCAAAATCCATAAATTTAGAAAGAATTTCATTCAATTTCCAAAATAAACATAACATTAATCCCCTAATTAAAATTACATATCTCTTATTTTCACAAACAAAATATGAGAATACATGATCATATATTCTCATAAAACATGGTAATAAGATGAATCGCCATAAAACCTCAATGAAAACATATAAGATTCAAAAAATAACTATCTCCTTATTCCTTAAATAAAATAATATATTATTAAATATATTCCCAAAATCCAAAATACCACAAAAATCATCATAAATCTCGTTTTCATCAAATCACTAATCATTTTCAAGATCATAGATACTATCCAATTTACTTTATCAACATCGCTCATCTCTTTATACCAAATAAACATTACACTCTCATCATCAAGCTCATATTAAGGCTTATCTATCATATAATCATGTGTTTTCTATAAAATATCACATTACTAAAAATCACTTTTCTAGGTTATCGATATCATTCAACATATGATGGGAAATACTTAATGAAAAACTTTAGAGAATAATTTTTATGTGTTTCATGAATATTGTAAACAAAATATCATAATTATAAAAAATAAAAATGCAAAAAAAAAAAGCAATCATTCCACTTCAATTATCGGTAAAACATAATCCCTTCCTTGGTATTGAAGTTATCTCTAGGATTATGGCATTGACATAGATAATTCCCATGCTCCCATAATAGAAGATATTGAGCTATAAATGTGACCATAGGATAAAATTCATATACCTATATAAAACTCTTCATTTTTTCATGTAAATTTATTTCTCTACACCCTTATTTTCCATACATAAAAATCTAATCATTCATCTCATATATTTCTCTAAGTGATTATTCCCCCATGCATGACATGTAATAATCTAAATCTCTTTCCCTAAATAGTAATATTAAAACTATATTTTTCTCTTATTAGGTGTGTTAGGAAACTCACCCAAGTTGATATTATTAATCATATAATAATATAATTGATTAGGAATAATCACAATGTTTCAAATTCTAGTTCCCATCTCATACAGTTTCATAAGATAAAAATCATTTCATTTTTTTCACATTCATCATCAACACGGTTCCTCCAAGTTCTAGAAATATAAAATAACCAAAATCATAGTGTGAGAAATAATAATCACAGTGGAAAACAACATAATCATGAAAAATAATTTATATTATGTCTAAATATTGACACATTTTCAATCTATAACACCTTAGGTTCAACCTAGGTCATCATATATTAAAATACTTTATAGTGTTTTATAAAGAAAATAAAATTTAAACCAAGAATATCCCCCAAGATTTCCAAATGAGATGGGTTGTAATGGAACATCCATGTGCACTAGAATGATTGTCGAGATATACACGACCAACTCTTTTTGGGGTTATAACTCCAAGATGATTTTTTCCCAAAATAAAATCCACTTTAAGTATCTCGACAAGGATGTATTGTTAGGAAAAACACATAATATATTGATAACCAAAAGATTATGATTTTATTCTATACATAGACTTATCCCTAGGGTTTTCACCAGATTTATCTAATTCTAGTCACTAAATATTAGCTAAATCCTACTCTAATAACAACAATAATAACCCATACATTTCGTACATAGATATTAAATCTTAATAGATGATTATTCACTACATAAGATTACTATCCACACAAAAAACATAAAGGTTTAGTGGATTTGGAGAATAGATACACAATATTTTTATTTCATGAAATATCTTAAACATACCATATAAATATATTCTCGCGTAGTACTCTTTTAAGACATACCCTATTTAAAATCTTTTTTTATAACCTGGGAAAAGGAAACATAAGGAATATTGATCTCATATGCTCAGTAAGGGTAAACAATGGAGATATCAATCATTCGATCATAAGATGATCATAGTGGTATAAAAACATATTCAAGTTCATGTTCTCAAAAAATATTCTTACCCATAAAATATCATATCACAAGCTCTATAATCAATTTATTTTAAAATGTATGATTATTAATAGTGTCAAATAAATAATCACCATTTAATATTCATAACATGGGAATGATGCATCATAAGAATAAGAAATCATAATCTTGTGCACATAGATAAAGGTAATCATGTTCACACATAATATTGTGAGTATGGGTAGAAATTGATCATACTTAAGCATTAAAATTTGAAAAATGTTAATAAAAATCAGGTCAATGCATTTTCCTATGATAAAATCGATAGGAAATCATACTCATGCATTAATATGTGAACAAAATTATTCACAATCACATCTACGTTTATCATAATCATCTCATGAGATATTAATATCACTTTACCCAATGAATTTGAGAGCTATAATGTACCCAACCATAACATAATCAAAAATCATTCATATAAATGCCACAAAATCCTAAAACCTCAATCATATCACTATAGTATAACCCATGAAAAAAGGGTTTCATAAACAAATTATCGTTATAATCATATACCATCCAGTGAAAGAATAAGGATAGTATCATTAGATTATATAACTAGTAAATCACAATTAGTATCAAAGGATTTGATCATAGATAAAAGATCTATTTAAAATATCTCTTAAATAGTTCTTGAGGAAAATACCCTTTCATTTTGAAATAAATTATTTAAAATCTAAAAAAATACAAAATAATATGGAAAACATTTTCTTTGAAAATAACCTTGTAAAATTTTAAAGTATACTTCAAATATTTTAGTTTTCAATACGGTGGGAAATTCTATTTATGTCATGTGTGTTAAAATAAATATTTCTTTCACATTTTTGGTAAAAAGTAAAAAAGTAAAATATTTGGAAAATAGTAAGAAGATTCCTTTTAAAAAAATTATAAAAACCCAAACAAGGGAAAAAATTAAATTAAGAAATCATATGATAATATTAAAAACATACATGAAAATGTTTAAAAGATAACATAGACATGGAAGAAAAATATTTCTATTCAAAGTGGAAATAAAGTATATTTTTCTTAATAACATTTTCTAAATCATTTTATGTAACAAAGAGAAGAAAATGGTACTATTACTTGAAAATTCTATGAATAAAAGAAGAAAAAATAATATTATTTATCATATAAGTATCATATAACTTCCTTAATGTAAATTCAATCACTAAAATCCTGATTAAAATGGGATTGAAACATGAATCCCTTACCACTTTTGTAAATTTTGAATCATAATCCCTATGAATGATTAAATTAAAATGAATCACTAAATATCATTAACATAAAAAGGTTCATGATATAAAATTTTGTTAAAACCAAGGTTGTTCCTCACTAGAAATGGAGTATGGTTTTTGTTTATTGTCAATCTACATTGGGTTGATCAAGGAGTTTATAGGGAATGTGGCCTTACAATTGAGGCTAAAATCAGTAATGAAGGAGTTTATAGGGAATGTGGCCTTACTAGAAATGGATTATGGTTTGTTTTTGGAAAAGGGTTTTCAGCAAAGGAAGCGAACCATGAACCACATAGTAGATTCAGTTTGCAGATCACGAAATATGGTATGTAGAATGGAGGACCACAAACCATTTTGTGGGAACTATTCACGGAATGAAAAATGGTTCACAGTGAAGTCTTGGGGTTCACGGGAAATCTCGTCGTATGTGGAAGGTGTGATAGTTCACAGGATGGCGTGTTTTTCATGAAAACGAGGTGATGTTTTGAGAAGTTTTGAAGGGTTTCATTTTTGGAAACAAGGTAGTGATTTGTGCCTTCGCGTAGGGTGAAAGGAGGTACATGGACCGCTTAGGGAATCTGGTTCATGGGAGATGTACGTTTCACGGTAAAGGTGGAGTTATATCAAATATTTGGTAAATATTAGTTTAGAGGATTGTGTGGATTTATTTTCCTATATAAGGATAAGTAATCCATTCATTATATAGCAAGACTACGATTAAAAAACTGGTAAAAGTTTGGTGAATTCTACAGTTGTTCACGGGAAGAAAACTCTGTAAAGGTGTTTCTAATTAGGAATTTGGAGGAATTTTGTAAAGTGTCAAGTGGTCTGTAGGAACAAAAGTCTACATTGAAGAGGAAGTGTGTAGAGGAATAACTTTTTCCATGGTTGCAGTATGTGGAAAAGAACAATACATGAAATGAAGGTGGACCACGGAGGAGAAATGGTACGCAGAATCCGAGACAGTTCACGTAGTAGGGATAGTTCGTGGAGGATAAGTGGTTCATAAAGCACATGTGGTGTGTGGTGGATCCCAATATATGGAATAAGGATCCCATTATGTAGAGGAAGAAGAAACGTATGTAGAGGAACAGGCTAGTTTGTGGATGAATAATTCGTGAACTAATAGTGTGGGGGAAGAGTGAATTACACATATGGGTGATAACGAGACATCAACAGAGCATCTATCTACAGTTGAAGATTTATGATTTAATGCCAATCCATTGAAGCAAACTTCCAATCAATAAACTAATTTCATATTATTTTCAACGTAGTGATAAATGGTGATTCAATGGAAGTGATCTGAGGGACACAGTGTGTTATCCTGAAAACCTTGTAAAGGCAGTGCGCTATGCATAGAGTGACTATGCTAAAAAAATTTACTTCACAACTAGTGAATATTAGTGGACTTTTTTATGACTGAAAACTCATATATGTATGCTCCTTGGACATATCCCTTAGTGGTGAACCAAGTAAAAAAAATTCTTCTCTTTCCATGTGATTATTTCTTTTCTGTAATTTTTCATCAGATAGTTTTAACAGGTTCCTACCAATGTGGGAACAAGATCCATCAATTTAAAAGAAAAATTTGACACCCTGGTTCGCCCCTACCCTCTTAGGGTGTTACAGGTTCCTTTAAGTGGTATCAGAGGGTAAAGGTTAATGGTGTTAAATTTTTCTTTCATTTATACCATGGAGAATACTGTGAAGGTCTGGAGAACCCCCCCCCCCCCTCTTTGATTGAAGAAACTTCCAGATCTAGAATAATAGGATGAGATCTCCTATAAGATATCTTAGAATAAAAGTCTTTTTTTCCATTGCACAAGGAATACATTTCATTGATCCAACTGGGCTATCTATGATAGATATAGATAGTAAAATGGTTGATGTAGATGACAAAGTATATAATTCCCTCACTACAGCTCTTTTGGATCAGATATATCTAGATTTGATTAGGTGAATTTCATTAAAGTTTATATGAAAAAACTGTAGAATATTTATGAAGGTGATAAAAAATTGAATGAGTCAAAACTACAAATATTTCATAATAGGTTTGATGATCCGAAGATGCATCCAGATGAAAATTAATATACCTTTTTCAATCGAATTACTAATGTTTTTGGAGAAATATGAGGACATGGTGAAGAAATCAAATACATTGATATTGTGAATAAAATATTGAGAAGACTTCCACCTATTTACAAAAAAAATGCTTCAACCCTTGAGGAAAGGGATCTTTTAAAACATTATCTGAATTATCTACTGAGTAGCTTGGTGGCATATGAGATGATAATAAAACCATAAGATGCAACGACTCGAGTAAGTAAGGAAATGGAATTCAAATCCATGGAAAAACTTGAAATTCTAAGAGATAGTATTGATGAAGATAATGAGAAAAAAAGAAATTATTTCTATCATTGCCAAGAAATTTAATATGGGAAAAGGGAAATTTGAAGGAAAGTTACATATGGATTGTTTTTATTGTGGAGGAGTTGGGAACATTGCCTCTTTATGCCCAAAAAATTTCGATGATGAAGAAATTGAATCTGGAGCCATGCAGAAGCCTGGGAAAAGGTTTTTCAAAAAGGGATATTTCAGGTCTAGTAAGAAACTATAGAGAAATGTTTTTGTCTATGAAGAATAAATGATGATAGTTAATTATTTTAGGAAGAAGAAACATAGTTTAAATTTTTAACCCATGCATCAATGATGGCTACCATTGAAAAATCAGAACCATCATGAGTTGAAGCTAAAATAATCAGTTGACCACTGATGTTGATCCCAAGTTTCAACTTAGGGATTATTTTGGTAATATTGATAAATAATGTAAGAGATGAAAAAGGTGGGAAACAATTGTGGAATAGTTATCAGAATATGTTGACATACTGGAAGCTGAAATTGATCGAATTGAGGAAGTAATAAAGGAATGTTAAACAACTTTTGAAATCTCAAAAGATATTGTTGAACTAAAGCTCAGAATTCAAGAATAGAAAAAGGTCATTAATTACCTCACATATATACTGGAGGATAATTCCAAAACTATTGAGGGACTTGAAGAATATTTTGTTACTCTTAAGAGTAAACTTTAAAGTGAATCAAATCCAAATGAAACAAAGAAGAAAATTCAGATTGTAAAATTCTCAGATGCTGAGATTCTAGAGATAGTTAGCATGATTCTAATGGAGTTTGAAAGGTTCTGAATGATCAAAGATACTTATGCATGGGAAACATAGGAATTCTTTTAATGCTGAAACATTGAATATTGGAAGTAAAATGGGCCAAAATAAGGGAAAGCTGAAAGTCATACATATCACAAAGACACCTAAAGTCCAAAAAAATAAAGTCAAAATTCATACTAAAAGGAGGAAAGAAAACTTTCCTTAAGTTTTCCAAGATGATAGACAGTCAAACTATCCTTCTAATAAAATTCACATGAGGATAAATATAAGTGAAAAGACATTTCCGCTTACGAAATTTCAATTTTTTTGCTATCTGGTCCATACCATGTTAAACTATGAAGAGGAAAAGAGATATTTGAATGAGGAGGAGCTAGGAAGTCAGCAAAGAATAATAAATTCATATCCTAATTCTTATAGATGAAAAAATATCTATGTATATTGTTTTCAATATTCTAAATTTTTCCATAAAGCTATTGATTACAGGTATAGGAATGAAAGGAATAATTCATACAGAACTCAAATACATGTCAATACTTTCCATCCAGATAGTGGTGTTCTTAAAAACAGGATCTATCCTCTGGAAGAAGAGTGCGAGTATGATGATCCTATTCACATGGAAAATATATTTTAAAATACATCTTTATCCTTCACTCAAAAAAATATTTCATAGATGAAAAATAAGAAAATTCAAAAATCCAACCTTGTAGAAGTAGCGCCCAAAGCTACCAAGAGCAGTAGCACTTGGATTCATGATATTAGATTCTCATCCCATATGACAGGAAATGAATAACTATTAAAAATTTCAATAAAAATGTTGATTTAATATTGAGATTTGGTAATGATGGTGATTTGAAGATCAAAGGTAGTGGAATTACTGAATTTTCTAATGGAGAGCCGAAGAGGACCAAAGTTATTTATGTGGATGGGTTGCATCATAATCTTCTGAGTATGATTCAACTCTATGACTTGGGACTTATAATGACATTCAATCAAAAGGGGTGCACTATAGAAGGAAGAACATGGGATTATCTCATGAAAGGTTGCAGAATAGATGGAAACATATATATAGTTGATAGTAAAGAGAACATTTTATACATGACTGTTGAAGAATAAAATAACTTGCGGCACCAGAGCTTGGGTCACATAAATAAAAAATACATGGAAAAGATATCTAATATGAAGATAGTAATGGATATCCCCAATCTGAATTTTGAACAAGAAAAGACTTGTGATGCTTACATTCAAGGTAAGTCGGTTTTCAGTTCATATCTACTAAAGAAGAAAAGGGCATAAAATCTTCTTGATATCATTCATACAAATGTATGTGGTCTGATAAATGTTGTTGGAACTCATGGAGACAGTTACATCATTATTTTCATTGATGATTATAGTAGGATGGCTTGTGTGACAGTTATATACAGCAAATGGTAAGTGCTTGATTGCATGAAAACTTATCGATGAATAGCTAAGAATTATACTTTATAGATAATCAAAGTTCTTCAGTCTGAAAATGGTGGATAATATACATTTATTGAGTTTGAAAACTACCTGGAGAAAATGGTATACAAAATGAGGTGTTTTTTTAGATAACTTCACTGAAAAATAGAGTTATTGAGCATTAGAATCAACAGGTGAACAGTAATGCAAAACTATGTTGATTGAGAGTTATATCTCTCACCATTACTGGAAAGAGGTTTTTCAAGATACATTTTATATTGAAAACTGAATAAGGATTTATATGGGGGAAACCAAGACACCCTATAAGTTATGGCATGGAAGGAATCCATATTCGAAGTATTTTCTTGTTTTCAGAAGTAAAAGCTTTATCCAAAACAAAGAAGGAAATCAAGGTAAGTATGGTAATGCTTCAGATGAAGGAATATTCCTTGGATATTCAATGAATATAAATTCCCAAAAATATGTCAATAAACATCTTGGAAAAAATTTTAAAATCAGTGATGTAAAGATCATTGATGACAAAACCACCAATGCCTAAAATTATTCTTATGATGATGTGATATAAGGTGAGGAAGAATATGGACATGGAATAGATCCAAATATAGAAATAATGTAAGGCATGAAAAACATACATGATTCACATCATGGTGTTGACTTAAAAGAAGAAACCATGGATGAATAAATTTCTTTTGAACCTCACAGGAGAAATTGAAGAGAATAAATTGATCAATCCAATATCATTGGGAATTGAATAACTACCATGTAGATAAGAAGAATGAGTGATAGTGTGCGATATGCAGTCCTTTCAATTTTGGAACCATCCTTATTTGAAGAAGCGGTAAAGGATGAATCATGGGTTATGTCCATGAATGAAGAATTGGATCAGATTAATAAGAACTAAACATGGGATCTAGTTAAGAGACCTGAAACCCAAAAATCTATAGGTATGAAGTGGATTTTAAAAAATAAAATTGTAGATCATGGAAATGTGATCAGAAATAAGGAATGGATGGTGTGTAAATGCTATTCATGTATTGAAGGTGTTGATGTTGAACAAACATTTTCTCCACTGGCTAGACTAGAGTAAATCAGACTGTTTCTTACCATGTATATTTAAAGAAGATACAAAGTGTATCAAATGTATGTTAATACATCTTTCATAAATGGTGTTATTGAAGAAGAAATCTATATTGAAAACCTAGTGGGCTTTCTCCTTGGTAATGATAAAATTAATGTTTCCATATTAAAGAAGGCTTTATATGGTTTGAAATAGGAACCATAGAGTAGGAGTGCATAATAATCTTTATGTGAATAATTCTCAAAAATATCAATTCATGGTTCTAGTGTATGTGGATGATATTATATTTGGAGGAAGCAGGAATAGATCATTAGATGAATTTTCTAGTCACATGAAATCAAAATTTGAAATTTATATGATTGGTGAACTCACAAACTTCTTGGGACTACAAGTGATTCATATGAATGACTACACTATCATTTATTAGGAAACATATTCAAGAGAGTTTCTGGATAAATTCAATAATCATGAATACAAACAAATGTCTACTATGATTTCAGTTGGAACTAAACTTGAAAATCATGAGGATGGGGCTTTTATAGATCCCACCATGTATAGGAGAATAATCATAAGTCTACTATACTTAACTAAAATACATCCATATATTTTATTTTCAACATGTTTCACATCTTACTTTCAAATAAATATTAAGGAAGAAAATATGATATGAGTTAAACAAATCAAGAGGTACATTCAAGGTACTCACAAGTATGGATTATACTTTTCTGTAGGAAAATATAATTAACTATAAAAATTCTCTGATGCTAACTAGGATGGAGATGTTTTGGATATAAAATCCACTAGTGGTGGATAATTCTTCATTGGAAAGAAATGTGTGGGCTGGTTGAGTAAGAAATAGGAAGTCCCTTCTCTCAGTACTGCTGAAGATGAGTATATATCCACTATAAAGGATTTCACTCAACTAATTTGGATAAAACAACAACTAAATGATATTGGTGATGAGGTGAAACATCCAATGGTGATTTATTGTGATAAAAAGAGTGAAATTGATCTTATGAAGAATCATGTTCATCATTCTTGTACAAAACACATTGAAATCAGATATCACTTCATCAAGGAAATGGTGAAACAAGGCATGAATAAAATAGATCATGTGGGAATTAATGATCAAGTGGCTGACATACTAACTAATTCATTGTCAGCACATGTATTTGAGAAACAATGGTTAAACGTTGGTGTTCAACCACCTCCCTATGCATGAGGAGGATTCATTTTTGACCCCTCTCCCTAGTTATGTTAACAATTTTAATATGTTTGATGATGTATTATAGGTTTATGGGGGATATATGATTCAGGGGGAGTGTGATTTAATATCTAAAAGTGAAAAATGTGATTCTATGGGTTTATTTCTAATAGGGTATAATGGAGAAATTCAATGTTTTATGATTCAAAATAGGTGAAGGAAATATGAAATCTTTTTTGGGTGGTAGAAAAAAAGAGAATAGAAGAAGTTAAAATTGTTACAATGGGGGGAATGATGAGAATGGAGAAAAAAATTCAGTGTTTGTTATTAAGAGGACCCAATTCATGATTCCCCTATTGATTTCTACAATTATAATTGTTTGCGTAGACTTAGAGAGTTGGATGAGTTGCTTCCCATATATCAAGTTTTGTTTTTGTTTACAGCTGGTGCTTCATTGAATTTATCTCTGGATTTCCAACAAACTCAATGGGGGAGATTGTTAGAACCAAGGTTATTATTTTCTGGAAATGGATTATTGTTTGTGTTTGTTGTCAATACACATTGGGTTGATCATGGATTTTTCAAGGAATGTGGTCTTATGATTGAGGTTGAAAGCAATATTGAAGGTGGAGTAGTATCATAGTGTTTGCCAAATTTTTGGGCCTAAACATTGAGAGATTGTTTTTGGAAAAAGGAAGGGTTTTCGACAAAGGAAGAGAACCAAAAACCAAATAGCAGGAACAATTATTGGATCATGAAATATGGTACTCAGAATAAAGGAACACAAACCATGTTATGGGAACATTTTGCGAAATGAAAAATGGTTCGCGATGAGGACTTGCAGTTTGAGGGAAGACTCACATTATGTGGAAGGTATGATGGTTCATAGGATGGCATGTCATTTTTGAAAATGAGGTAGAGTTTTAAGAATTTGTTAAGGTTGTCATTTTCATAAATGAGGTGGTGATTTTTTTCCTTGTATGGGGAGAATAGAGGTACGCAGACCACATAGAGAATATGGTTTGTGGGAGATGCATGGTATGTAGTAAAGGTGAATCCATATTTAAGATTTGGTAAATCAGAGTTTAGAAGATTATTTGGATCTATTTTCCTATATAAAGATCACTAATCACTTCATTATAAAGAAAAACCGAGATTAAAAAATCAGGAGTATGTTGGTGAAGTCTAGAGTGGTTCATAGGAAGACAACCCCACAAAGGTGTTTCTGATCAGAAATTCAGAAGAATTTGGTGAAGTGTCAAGTGGTTTGTGGGAAGACAAGTCTGTATAAGAGAGGCAGTATGCAGAGGAAGAACTCGGTATGTGATGCTCTTGTAGTACATAGAGAAGAATAGTCCACTGAAGGAAGGTGGTCCGTGGAGATTAAATGGTACATAGAAGCAAAGGCAGTTCATGGAGCGGGGATGGTTCACAGAGGAGAAGTGGTCCGTGAAGCACAATAGGTATGTGGTGGAGCCCAGTACATAGAGTAGGGATCCTAGTACATGGAAGAAGGAGTGAAGTAAAAGGAAAAATAGTCCAGTTCATGGAGGAATAGTTCGTGGACTAAAAGTGTGAGGAAGAGTGAATTACACATGCAGGTGATAACGAGACATCAACAGAGCATATATATATATATAGTTAAAGATGAATGATTTAATTCCAATCCATTGAATTGGCCTTCAAGTTAATAAAATTATTTTAAATTCGTTCCAATGTAGTGATAAATGGGGAGTCAATGGAAGTGATCTGAGGGATGTAGTGTATTATCCCTAAAACCTTGTAAAGGTATTGTGCATGTCACAAAGTGATTGTACTAAACTTTTGTAATCCAAAAATAGTGAAGATTAGTGGACTTTGTTATGAATCATAACATATTTTAATATCCTCCTTGGATGTATCCCTTAGTGGTGAACTAAGAAAAATTAATGTGTCTTCTCTTGACATGTGATTGTTTGTTTTCTACACTTTCTCATCAGACAGGTTTAACAGGTTCCTACCAACATGGGAACAAGATCCATCAGTTTGCAAGAAAAATTTGACACCCTGATTTACCCATCCCCTATAAAGGTATTCCTAGTTACTTAAAATTTTAAATGTGATTTATATACACCTCATAAAATAATATAGGTGCATAACATAACATATGTCCCAAAGAAGACAATTTGAGACAACAAACCCTTAACTCAAGTTTTTCTTACATCGAAGGTTCACTAACATCCTATATAATAAATTTAAATTTATTATAATTCTATATCATAATCATTTATATACATATAATAACATATATTATCCACTTGTAACATTTCAACACCAATTTATTAAAAATTCCTTATTAAACTCATCATTCTAGGTGTTAACTGTTTCGTTTTCCATGAGAATTTTGGTTTGGTAGTTTTGATCCTTATACATTAATAATGGTTCCATTATCTATATAATTTTATTAATATTATAAATATAACATATATTTATTATATATATTTATATTCATCCATAAAAGTTATATATATAAAAATAAATTACATCATTCATGGAGATGAAAAGACGTACGTACGCATGAATATTGTTTTTACTTTTCAAAAAATGGAAATAAAGGTAAATAATAATTTTCCTTTCAAAAATTTTTAATATATATTATATATTCATTAAATATATCCTTATTTCCATCCATGTAATTAGGAAAATGAAAAAAAATCACATCACTTCATGGAGGTTGCAGTCCACGCGTACGCATGAGTGATGTTATCATTTTACAACAGATGGAAATGTAACAAATAATATATTATGTTATAGTTTAAAGAGAATAAATATATCATAAATATCATGTGTAAACATTATTTCCTTATTTATAACCATCCATTTAAAATGGTTATGAAAAATGAATTATGCCTCTATGTGGAGACGGTAAGTCGTACGTACGCATGTATAATGTTTTCATTTTATATAGGATGGAAAGCAAGTGGATAATGGTTGTTTCATCTTCATAATAATAACTAAGTATATGTAATATACTGAAATAATTATTTTATAATGTATACCCTAGATTTTTAGGAGGTATAATAAGAAATAAAATTAAAATTACCCAGTTAAGAGTTATACAGATTTGTTGAGAATCCTCATTTGGATTATGCCTTAAACCTTGAAGAGATGGTATTTTGGAAAGACTATAAGCTCTATAACATGGGTAAAGAATATAAAAAATTATTATAGTAGGTATTTTATGATATATAAATATCATTAAGTGTGGAAAAGGGGGGATAGGTGGTATCCCTTTTTTGGGAGGGAAATGATACACTTGGAATTACATAAAAGATTAAATAATATATATATCATAATCATATCAAGTGGAACCAAGACAACCAAAATTTGAATATTAAATTTGACAGGGTTTAAATAAACTCAACCAATCACATTTACTCTAGGTTTGGTTATATTTTATGCCTTATCTAATTAACCCACTTTAAACTCATTTTAACCATAACAGTGATAACTCAACTTTATACCATGATAAAATACATATATGACCAAAAAAAATGGGTATTATAACAAAAGTTTTACATTATGATTCCAAATTTGGAATCTATTTTATCAAATTTAATTTAAACAGGTTATATAAATTACATTTAATATAAGAAAAAAAAGAATGAAAATGGTTTTTAGGATAATACCTAACATAAGAGTAAAATCATTTTACCTTGAAATAAAGTAATAAATTGATACCAATTATTATTTTTTATAAACAATAAAAAAAATGTTTTAATAATTTTTTGAGCAATACAAAACGAAATGGAATCTTCCAACCATGCTACTAAATGAAAAGACCCAAAATTAGTTTTTAAATTTGAATAAAATATAACTTATATTCACAAAAGTCAATCTAGTGTTCCTAAATTAAAAATAATAGTGTAAATAAAATAATTTAACTCCTTAAGTGTAAATTTTTTAAAACACCACTCATAAAATAGTATAATTCATGTTTTTGGGATATGTTAATGTTTTACCCCATGGTTACGACCCAATTTAAAGCATAAAAGTAAACTTATACCAAAATAATTTATAATGTTGATTCATAAATAATTATTGAGATTATTTTTATAAGAATGGATATTTTTTAATATAAAACCATATCCAAAATATAATTATACATTTAAATTACTTTATTCTAAGAATATAAATGAAAAATTTACAAAAACAAACTGTATTTTCACTATTCACTGAAAAATAAATCATTTCATAAAAAATATCAATATTTTATCCTAAGTTAATTTTGATATGATGAATTAAAAAATTATATTTTATACCAATTAGAATTTATAAAATTTGTATAAATTAATTATAATATTCACTCACAAAAAACATTAAAAACTATTTTTGATGAAAATGTATTTTTGAAGCATAAAATGACTTTTCTAAATATTTAGTGCATATTTATTTTTCATTAATAAATTTATTTGAATCATATAAAATCTTTATACATATTTTTTTATATTGTGTTTTTTCTTATTCATACCACCAATTTTAATGGCTAGGTTAAAATTTTCATGGTTAAATAATAATATAGTATATTATAGTTTGTTTAAACTCAATGTTTTATGTAAAGATAGATATCAAATAAATAAAATTTATTTAAAAATAAATATATTATGAAATATTTGGGTGTTAATATTATAGTTTGGGTGGTTCTAATAAGTTTAGAGAGTATGGAAGATAGATTCTAATAGGTGAAAAAATGTTCTCAAACTGGGGATGTTGATTATGTTTTGGAATCACCAAGGCCCGATGAACTAAAATACTCAAGGAAAGTAAAATCTCATGGATGAGTTTTGAAATAATGAAATTTTAAAGGAGAAAAAAATATAGGGGTGACATTATCTATTAGGGTTATAAGGATAGTGCAATATTTTGATTCCCAGTTTCACTTTATACTTCTCACAGATAGTGGGGAACCAAAGATACAAAGTAGGGTGAGAATTCCAAGTAATTAATTACAGTGGGGGATAATAATGAAGGAATAATTATATTCCTTATATGTTTTAAATAAATGGTAGATAAAGAATGATTTTTAATTAAAGAGGGAATTTCAGAACAAGTGGGTTTATCACCTAAAGGAGTAATCATATGGTACAATTTGTTATAAGGTGAGACTGGTTGTAAAGGGTTTCCAACAATAAGACAGAATGGATTTCTTTGAGATTTTCTCCCCTATTGTGAAATACACAATGATACATATGGTGTTTGAACTGGTTTCCAAGAAATTTTTGCATCTTGAACCACTTAATATCAAGATAGTATTCCTTTATGGAGATTTTGAGGAATCAATCTACATGGTTCGACCAAAAGTTTTCATACTGGAATAGAATGATGTCTTGGTTTGAAAGCTCTAAAGAAGCCTATATGGGATAATTTAGGCACCAAGGTAGTAGAATCATAAGTTTGACATCTTCATAATGGAATAATGGTTATTATATATCAATACAGATCATTTATATAACCATAAGGTATATGATGATTAGATTTTGGTAATATTTATTCCCAATGATGAGGATTTACTCTTGCATAGACTTCTGAAGGAAAGTCAAGTAGAGATGAAATGTGAGTTGATCGGATTTTTCTAGATAAATATCTTGATTCTTATAATTTGATATTGGGGCTAGCGATCGGAAGGGACATAAGTTTTAAAACATTTTTCCTTTCTCAACAAGAGTATATAGAAAATATTTTGGAGATATTTAGTATGATTGAATTGAGGCTTGTGAGTATTCCCCTTACCTGACATATTAATCATTCAATAGAGAATATACATAAAATAGATGAGTAGTAAGAGTATATGGTAAAAGTTTTGTATTCATCGGGTGTGGGAAGATTGATTTACACAATGGAGTGTACTAGTATTGATATCACTAAGGTAGTAGGTGTGCTTATAATATTCAAATAAAATTCAAGAAAGGATCATTGAGTGGATATCAACTAGATATTTTGGTATGTCAAGGTACAGTGGAACTTCAAATATATTTCAGAACATATGATCCCTTTTATGGAATTGCATATTCTAAATTTGGAAGATATGTAGATTCATGAAAGAGAACTATTGGATTCATGTTTACTTTCAAAATCACTACAATGATTTTAATGACCTGGGTAAAACAAGTAGTTTCATTATCAACCACTAAATCTAACTATGTTGTGATAACTGAAGAAGGGAATGAGTTTTTTTGTTAGAAAACTAGAGTATCATAAGGTTGAAAGAGTTTTTTTGTTTTATTGTGATAGATAGAGCATAATTCACTAAACCAATATTCTAATATTTCACTCTCACGTGAATAATATTCAACTAAAATACCACTTAATCTAGAATATTGGGGAGGATGGGGTATTGGATATATGGATAGTTGAAGGAAATCAAAATCTAATGGATGTGATATCTAAATTCATGAATTAATAAATTTTAAATAATTGTTATTCTTTAGTGTAGAATAAGGAACTTGGAGTTATAATGATCTAAAATGCACCAACATTATGGAATATGTGATTTGGATAAGAGAGTTATAGAAGTTGGTATATATGACCCATTGGACTTAGTGATGGAGCTTGGAAACAATTATCAAGTGGGATATCATTGGGTTTCATATGAGAACTACTTTCCATAAATTCCTTGAATTTATCATAAACCTGTAACTTTTAATGATTTCTACTATTACCAGATGTAGAGGTGACAGTTTTCAAAACTAAGTTTCTAGAACATAATTAATGGTGAATTCAAGTATCAAATGATGTTGGTACTGAGGTTGAAGGATGTGATCTTCTATAAGATTTCATAAGTGGGTGATGATGTTGAGGAGAATCAAAGGTATTTATTAGAGTCTCAAAAATTTGAAATTTTCATTTAGTGATCCAATTAATGTGGTGGTCACCCTTGATCAAGTGATTTGATGACCTTGAAGATCAGACCCATGAGGCAATCCCTTCATAAAAATTGTTTAGGGGTGGAATTAATATTACCTGATGATAACTACAATATATGGGGTTTAGTTAACTTTTATTGTGGGTGTGATTAGAGTAAATTATGTGATATAAAGATTTTTTATCTTATCATTTCTATATAGTCTTATATGATAATATCTTTTATTTACCCATCAATTAAAGTTTCTATTTCACATGGATTAGGACATTGTCTGAAGCATGTTAATTCCTTGTGTTCATTTTGTTTCTTTACTTATGTTTGTTTTATGTTTTAGTTGGAGTTCCCATTTTGAATTTCTTATAATGTTATGATAGGTGTGATGTTAGGGTGTTTATTTGATGGAGTTTGAATTCTAGATACATCTTCCAGTGGAACCTTGTTTCTTCTTAACCTTCTAATTCCTTATTTTGCATCAAAGGACCAAAGTTTGGTCCATTTGGTAGAAATGATATGACATAATATAAAAACCATACCGAAATTAAAACATATTTAATATATAACATACTAATGATTCCTAAGATGGTCCCATATCCTAACTCTCTTTAAGCTATCTAGCTTAACCAGCCAACGTTAATCCTCTTCTATACTGATACATATGATCAAGAGTTCTTCTCAGGTGCCAAAGTGTTAGAACCTCCTAAATAGGGTGTGAGTATAACTATGTATTCCACAAAAAGTAGTGTCTCTGGTGCATATTTTATATAAATTCACAAACTATATAACAATGATATATAACTTAAATCACAATAAAATGATCCACATTTGATCATCGAGTTATTTGGTGACACTTGAAAACAAACATACCAACTTAGTCTAGTGTCAAATATTTTCAAAACTAGATACATGGAAAAACCGAGGGTTGGATAAGTACCCACCTTGGGTACCATCATATTTCATCATCAATCCCCAAGGGTAAAGTATGCACCAACCCCAGGTACCATCTCACATCATCAATCCCCATCGGTTAGATAGAAACCCTCCCTAGTTATTATCTCACATCATCAATCATATCTTATATCATTAATCCTCACATTTCGAATAGGAGTATTCCTTAGATACTACTTAATATCATTAATACCGATAGGTTGGATAGGATCCCTCCCAAGGTACAATCACATCCTCAATCGCATTTCACATAACTGATTCTCTTAGGACAGATATGTGCCCAACTCATGTACCATTTCACATCATCAATCCTCATAGTTAAGATAATCACCTTCCACATGTACCAACTCACATAAAATCTATATACCTAGTTATATTATCATTCTCCCCTGGTTCCCTTTCATAATATCCTTATATCAGTTTAAAATAGATCCTACCCTCAATTTCATCTTATATCATCATATTTTTCCATGTCAGAATGACGTCGACCCATGATACCCATTTACTGATGATATTTGGGTTAGTTCTAAACTCATCACATTATCACATTCATCCCATAATAACTTACTCAACATGTTTTGAGTGGAAACTAAACAAATACATAATCTCTAAATAGTTATAATGACACCTAAACCATCTCACATGTCCATTACACCACAACTCGAATTCCTGCAGTCAATATGAATTACCAATCCATATCACATAACACCCTTGTAAAATCCAAATATATTTAATAATAAGAAACAATTTATATCTCACAATTTAAATGATATATTTTAGCACACCATGAGTAGAAACAATGGTCTAAAGGGTTCTCTAGGGTTAGAAACTCTCCTAAATCAAGTTTACATATTATTCGTAGGTTGGTTCCTTAGGCACAAAACCAAAGTTCTATTTCAAATCCATCATGGATACCACTATTCTATCATCAAAATATGAATGTCTCAATAATAAAAATGGGTCCATTGAACCTAACACGGTTCAAAATGTCATAACATAATATGGAACATCCTTCGTGGGTTTCTTAAGTCCACATCCCACATTAGGTTAAAGTTCCATCGTACAAAGTCATAAATCCCCTTAAGTATGACCACACTAACATTTATCTCTCCAAAGGGTTGTAATAACATCCAACATACACCCATGTATCAATTATATTATCCCACACATGCCCGAACTTTAATCTTATTCCTCATTAAGGTAAACTTGTGTAATTATTAATGCTAGCAAGAGTATAAGTATAACCCCATGTCTTAGTTTCCTATACAAAGGATATATTGTAGAATTTAAGGGATCTACATAATATATAATTAATCCAAACAATCATACTTATCACAACCCTTACCCAAAGGAGACTATGATACCTAATCCAAGGTCCACTATGTCATATTCATTGAATTCATACCCCTCTAGGGTCAATATACCACAAAATACAAATTTAAGGACAATCCTATGACCATCAACATTTGAGGTATCAATATTAGTGTTAAATGGTCCATCATGGCCCAAGACACTTTTTTTCTACTCATGGGGGATAAAATAAATGATTTATTAACAATTAAAGGTCAATCACACACATGTAGTGAGACCGCATATCACATATTACATAACATACTAAATAAACTTTATGAATATTTTTATAGGACACCTACTACAAACCAAAGTCATTTTCTTTAAGAAAATCTTGATCACTAATGTCATCCAAGACCTATCATCCATCGCCCATCAATGAGAGGCCATAACTTTATCAATAAACATTTTAATTTATTATAAAAACTTATAATTAACATAAATATTAAAAAATATTAAATTTTTAACAACTAAAAATTTTATGATATATTTCTCTTTAATAAATTTGATTTTATTGATAGTTTTCTTTACATGCAACACCTAGTTTAAATGAACTATGATATACTATTAAAATTTTATTATTTAATGTGACAATTATTTCGTAGATAATAGATTAGAGGGTATGAATCTTACTCACTATATTATGAAAAGGAATTATTTATGCATGTATAAAATTAATTCATCATTTATTAATTGGTTAAAATGAAAATAAAATCACTCAAAGATAAAATAGATATCTTCCTAAAAAAAATTATGAATATAATGTATTTTTATCCTAAAAAATTAAATTAATATTTAGTGATGAATTATTTTAATGAAATTTTTAGATAAAATATTCTATCAAATATTTTAACTTTCATAAAATAGTTTTTAGATGGAAAATAATGGAGGTAAATGTAGTTTTATGCTTAAAAATACATTTTTGTTCAAAAAAATTTAGTTTTCTGCACTTATTTTAAAATTAATTTATGCCACTTATAGAATTTTACACATACATTCCCAGACAATCCATCAAATTGGGCTTCGAACTGGAATGAGGCAAGACCTTAAGGGAGTTCCAAATCCTTGTGGGTAGACAACTAGTACCCAATCATTGAAAAACAGAAGAAATGAATTAATCCAACCATAAATGAGGAACATAACATACATATACATGTGGAATGTAAGGACCCGGCCCCAGTTGCCCAGAGTTGGTGCCTTATTTGATTACGTTGGCATACATACAAGGAATAAGCACTCGAAGGACCGATTAGTTGAGTATTATTGGAAACAAGATACATAAATAAGATTAACATTACATCATGAAGGGAAATACAACACTAATTTATTCCACTAGCAACATCATGTCTCTTAGATTATGCTTGCAAGTCATTCATAAAATACTTATTCATGTCCTGTGAAAAATGAAACATAAGAAAGGGTTGAGCTAAAATGCTCAGTAAGAGTAAACAATACAGTAGAAGATATCATAAACATATGACATGGTGCATAATTGAAAACACATTTTTTTAATAATAAACTTGCACACATTATGGCCAGAATATGAGCTGATTAAATAATGCCATAATGAAACATAATCATGGGTATTATACTAGTCATGTAACCACATGAACCTTCAATTACTAGCTTCATAATGAGGGAAGATCATATGCCAGACATTCTGAAACATTTTGTCAAGGCCTTGTCCAAGAAGTCTAATGATTAAGGCCTTGGCCAAAATCTATATAACACATTGGGAAAGGCCTCGGCCAATTCCATGTCTATTTGTCTCATGAGACCTACCGATGCATCGAGTGGCTATAGAGGGCCCCACCAGTCACATAATAAGTCCAATGTATTCCTCATATGTGAGGGGATAAACATAAACAACATATACATTCATATTAAAACTATCATATGAAATGTAACTAACTTTCCCCAATCATTAAACATAAAACACTAACCATTCTGAGTAATATGGTGAATGGTTTTATGATAGATCATCCACAATAGAGTTAGTAATAAACCATTATATCAAATATGGTAAATTAATTCATAAATTATTAAACCCAATAATACATAATAATCAACAAGAGTGTTGAATTAATCGTAATTACTCTTATAAAATCATTAAGCAATCTTGAGATAAATAATATTTTATTTTGAAAACAAGAGTTATTTTGGAAAAATATTTGTATAAAACCATAAGTGAAGTAAGATAGTATTTTTATAATAAAATGATTGATTTCATAAAAATAATGTTTTACCAAAAACTGATTATAGAGTGCTCTTGAAATAGGTAAGAATTTGAGAAATTCCCTTGAATCAGGCTTGTATTTTGGAAACAAATTTGAAAGTTATTTTTAGAACATGTAACTATCCATAAAATAAGGAAGGGTTCGGGTTGGTAAATATATATATAATACTCACACAGAATTTATGAGGAGTACATAACAATACTTAAGAATTTTATTGAGACAATTAAAATATGAAAGTAACCTGAATGAAAATGGAAGTTCGGGTAGAAAACCCTTACCTTAACTCCGAATGTGTTCCTATCTCAAATTTAAACTCCTGTAATACGAAATTATACTTATTAATAAATTATTTAAGAACCTATTAGTCATGTATTTAGTTTATCATAATTCTTTTTAGTTCATTTATGTCTTTATTGATAAGTTATTGTATTGAATTCCGTCGTTCCGGAGAGTTCATTTTCATTATTTGCATATTTGGTTCACTTGTCTTTAAGTATGTGGAATAGATGTAAATATCTAGAATTGAAATTATATATTATTTATTAACATAAATAGGTTTTATTGGTAATTTATATAACTTGGTTTCATGGAATGAGGATGAATTATTATATAGAACCTTAATGATAATTGTTTTGGTTAATTTGTGGGTTTTGATTAGAATGAACTCATTTTTCATTATAACTTAACACAATTTGTAAAAAGGGATTACATAATCTTTCATAGGTTATATTAAATACATATTAATCTGGTTAAACCATAAAAATAATGGTTTCATGACCAAAATTGTGAATGATAATAGAAATTGAAATCCCATCGTCCTTGAATGTCGAAAATTGACACTTCTCGGATGGTGTTCTTGATACTAGTATAAAAGAGGGTAAAAGGGGGAGATGATGATAAATTATTCCACTATAATGACAAAATTACAGTACATATATGGTATTGTAGTGATCACAAAATTTGGATAAGGATAGGTAATAGAAAAAGAAAACAAATTAACTTGAAAGGAAATACAAATAATTGAAAAGAGGAAATTACCTCTTGAACCAAACTTCCTTGAGAGCCTCCTTAAGGGAGAGTTTTTGGTCCTTTTATGAGACCAAGGCTTTTTGGACGTGGTATAGGAGGTTGGGAGGATATTTGGACAGAATTTGAATATGGCACAAGGCTTGAGAGGAATTAATGGAAGAGGGAGTGAGAGGGGGGTTTTATAGTGGAGGAGAGAGGGGATTTCTTAATATAAAATTCGTTAATTTATTATATCTCCTCAAGACAAGGAATATTGAGTATTCCATGACCAAGAATAGTAATTTTATCATGTTATCCAGAAACAAGTGGTCTTACGTTAGCATAACATCACACATGACTCTATAATTAGTGTATTTATCTTAATTTTGCAAATTATGGTATGTCACTTTTCATCAAAAATTCAAGTACTTCAAAAAAATCCCAAAAATTCACTCCAACCATTTTTCAATGTGTAGAATCCAAAAATGAAGTCCATTTTTGAAAAATAATTTTCTAAATATTATTAATTTAATATCTAATTAAAATCAAAATTTATTCTAAAAATAACGGTTTTAAAACATTTGTTTACTTATTTTAAAGCATAGGTAAATTGTACTCACACTTGAGTATTATTTATATAATATCATAGATAAGGTTACTATTCATTAGGGTATATCACTATTCATAAGGGTATGTTACTATTCATAAGGGTAGGTTACTATTCACTAAAAAATAAGTTTTCCTTATTGGACTCCAAATAACATACTGATCGCAACTTTGTATGTCAGATTTTTAAAATTCACAACACATAATTGAAAAAACTTATTTTTTATGGGTCACATAGAACGTAGTAGTTAATTATGTTGTGATTTCATGTGATTATGACATATTTATAAGAAAGGAATTTCCAAAAAATATATTGGGTCGTTACATTATCCCCTCACAAAAATTTCGCCCTCGAAATTTCATTTTACAATCTAGGCCAAGAAGAGGTGGGGGTACTTTTCCTTCATTGATTCCTCCAGTTCCCAAGTTTCCTCTTCTTACTGATGGTTTCGCCATAGTACCTTCACCAGATGTGTAGTCTTGTTGCATAGAACTTTGTCTATATGATCCAAGATTTTCATCGGCTGCTCCTCATAGGAAAGATCATCCTCCAACTATACCACCTCTGAAGAAAGTACATGTGAAGGGTATGGTATGTACTTCCATAAGAGGGATACATGAAAGACATCATGTACCTTCGACAAGGTAGATAGATGTGCTAGTCAATAGGCCACAGATCTGACTCGATCAAGGATCTCGAAGGGGCTGACATACCTAGGACTTAGTTTTTCTTTCTTCCCAAACCGCATGACCTTATTCCATGGAGATATGCATAGAAATAACAGGTCTCCAAATTTTAACTCAAGGTCTCATCGATGGTTATCTTCATTAATCTTGTGTCAACTTTGGCCAACATTGATATACTGCTGAATGGTTTTCACCTTCTCCTCCATTTCTTCAACCAATTCAGGTCTTAGTAACTCTGACTCACTGACTTCATCTCAACACGCCAGTGTTCTACACCTTTTCCCATAAAGGGCTTCATATGGTTCCATATGGATGCTCGAGTGGAAACTATTGTTATAGGAGAATTTAACCAGTGGAAGATGTTGGTCCAATCCTCCTTTGAATTACATAGAACATGCTCTCAGCTTGTCTTCCAGTGTCTGAATAGTCCTCTTAGATTGTCCATTAGTTTGAGGATGATAGGTCGTACTAAAGTTTAGTTCAATTCTTAAAGCATGTTTGAGACTTTTCCAAAACTTCGAGGTGAATTTAGGATCACGGTCAGATACAATATAGAGCGGTACTCCATGTATCCTTACCACTTCTTTGATGTAAATCTGTGCAAGTTGATCCTATGAGAAGTCCTCTCGAATTGCGATAAAGTGAGCTGTCTTTGTAGGACGATCCATAATGACCCATATAGTATTGTCTCCTTTGGATGTCTTTGGAAGTCCAATAAAAAAATCCATGGTAATGTTCTCCCACTTCCATGCTGGTAGGGGTAGTGGTTGCATCGTCCCATTAGACTTTTGCCTCTCAGCCTTCACTTGTTGACATATCAGGCACTTTGATGTATATTCAGAAATCTCCCTTTTCATATTGTCCCACTAAAAGTTTTCTCGGCGATCTTGATACATCTTTGTGATACCTAGATGTATAAAGAAATTAGAGCTATGAGCATCATTCAACAGTTCTCTCTTTAGCTCAGGAATAGCGGGAACACAAAGCCTTTTCCCGAATTTCAAAATTCCATCTTTATATGAAAATTCAGTCAACTTCCCATCATTTATAGCTTTAATTGTCTTTTAAAACTCCTCATCATTAGCCTGAGAACCTTTTATTCTCTCCAGTAAAGAAGGTTGGAAACCATTTGAAAAATTAGTGATATGTTTCCTTCCTTTATAATTTCTATATCCATCTTTACTAGATCCATGAACATAGGATCCCTTTCAACTCTCATCCTGTTCAGAATTCTATGGTCCTTTCTACTCAAAGCGGCTGCCACTTTATTTTCTTTCCCTGGGAGGTAGTGTATTGTGAAATCATAATCTTTGAGTAGCTCAATCCACCTCCTTTGTCTCATGTTGAGTTCTTTCTGTGAGAATATATAATTCAAACTCTAATGATCTATATATATCTCACATTTTTCTCCATAGAGTTAATGTCTCCAAATTTTTAGATAAAATATTACCACTTCTAACTCAATATCATAAGTTGGATAGTTTTTTTCATGAAGTTTTAGATGCCTAGATGCATAGGCAATCACTTGATCATTCTTCATAAGGACACAACCAATTCCTTTCTTTGATGCATCACTATAGATCACAAACCCATCATTCACAGATAGTATGGTTAGGAATGGAGAATTCACTAATATCCTCTTCAATTCTTAAAAACATTCTTCACATTCCTTTTTCCATATGAACTTAACTCCTTTTCGTGTGAGCTTGGTCATTTGTTTGGCTAAATGGGTGATGTTCTGAACGAAATTCCGATAATAACCTGCTAAACCAATAAAACTACGTACCTCAGTTACGTTCATTAGAGTAGGCCATTCTTGCATAGCCTTTGTCTTCATAGGATCTATAGATATTTCATATTTAGAGACAACGTGGCCCAGAAAGGAAACTGATTGAAGCCAAAATTCACACTTTATAAACTTCCCATATAATTCATTTCTTCTTAGAGTCTTCAGAATAGTGCGTAAGTGATTTTCATGTTCTTTATAGATTTTAGAGTACATTAGGATATCATCAATAAACACCGCCACAAGTTCATCAAGATATTCCTTGAAAAATCTATTCATTAGATCCATAAAAACCGATGGTGCATTAGTTAGTCCAAAAGGCATTACTATAAACTCGTAATGACCGTACATGGTTTGGAATGCTGTTTTTGGAATGTCCTCCTTCCTCAGAAGTAACTGATGATATCCATATCGAAGATCAATCTTTGAAAAATATTGGGATCCATGAATTTGACTGAATAAATCATCAATTAGTGGAAGGGGATACTTATTCTTTATTGTAACAACATTGATTTCCCTGTAATCAATGCACAACCTCATAGACCCATCTTTATTCTTAACAAAAATAATAGGGGCTCCCCATGGAGAAACGTTAGGGAGAATAAATCCTTTATCACTCAATTCCTATAGTTGTTTCTTTAGCTCCACTAAATCCACAGTGGCCATTCTATAAGGGGTCTTTGATATGGGCCTTGAACCAGAAATTAAGTCAATGGAAAACTGAATTTTCCACTCTGGAGGATGTCCAGGTAAATCCCTTGAAAAGACATCAATATATTCTGGAACAACAGGTGCATCTTCTATTTGAATATTCTTTTACTCACCCATAGTTATTTCATTCTATTCCTCCCCAATAATTGAATTCAGTTGATCTACTAGGGTGGATCTAGATAAGAATCACGTGTTGATGTTTCTTCTCTAATGATAAGGTACTCCTTATCATCATCAAAAATTGTAACCTCTTTATTCTTACAATAAATTTTCGCATCATGGTCCAAATTCTAATCCATACCGATGATTATATAAAATTCAATCATGGGTATGACAATGAGATCAGCAGATAAAGAACATTTATATGCTCTAATGGGAACTGATTCACAGAACTTTGTTGCAATGATATTTCCCTTAGGAGTTTTGACTGAAAAATCCCTTGTTAAATCAAATTGGAAATATCTAATTTTCTTACCAAACTGGGAAGATATAAAACAATGTGATGATCCATAATCAAATAAAGCTTTGTCTAAGATTGAGGAAATGATTAAAGTACCTGCCACCACATCATTAGGAACTTCAATATCTGCAGTTGTGATTGCATAATCTTGTCCCTTCTCCTGTGGCCTTTTCTGTTTCATAATTCCTTAAAGCTTTGTACAATCATTAGCATAATATCCCATATCCCGACAATTATAGAATTTAACATTAATGGCCTCGTTTTTCCCCTTGATATTGCCAGAAAGATGGCCTTTTTGACCACAATTGTATCATAATCCTTTTCCCTTTAATCTTGCACCAGGGTGTTTCCTTCCACAATTATCACAGGGTGGAAATTCAACTCTTCCCTTCTTCCCTGTTTCCTTATTTTCTTTCACTGAGTTTTCAGCAGCCCTCTTCTTTTTTTGATTTCCCTTAAAGTCATAAAACTTAGAGAATTATTTTTCTGTCTTGATGGCACATGAAATTATAACCTCATATGATGAAAAAATTTGGGACACAAGTGCCTGCCGGAGGAATGGCTTTAGGATATCAAAAAATTGATCAATTTTTCTCATTGGATTTTGTATGTAGTCCACAACATGTCTTTCTAACCTTGTAAAGTTGGCTTCGTACTTGGAAACATTTTCATCCTCCTTCTTCTTCAGATTCAAGAATTGTCTCTCCATATCTGCTTGTTGTTCATGAGGGAAATATTTTCCTAAGAAGATTTCCTTAAAATCCCTACATTCCATCTCTTCTATTTATTCCTCCTCCTTTGTGTTTTGAATTAATTCCCACCACTGATCTGTATATCTCGATAGCCGATAAACTGCCATGTTGACCTTCTCTCTTTCATTACATCACAAAGAAAAAAATATCTTCTCGAGGGAACTTATCCACATCTCAGCTACAAATGGGTTTATAGTCCCATTGAATGATGGAGGTTGTTGTTGCATAAAGTGATCTAGCATTGCTCCTCCACGTGGTGGATCCGGATGCTCCATATGGGTAAGGTTATTATTCCTAACCTGTGTAAGTTGTCCTAGTATAGTTATAAGTCACTCAGAACCAGTCACAGCACCAGAGCCAACATCATTATCTTACATCATAGGAAAATCCATATAGGGGACACGTGCATTCGTGCGGTTTCCATTCCTTACACTAAGCGCCATTTCTAGATAATGTCATACACTATATTAGGTTATGAATCATAATGAATAATCTTAACTTAACAAAATACTTAGCACAAATTAAAATCCTAGGCATGGCTAATCCCATAACCACAAAAATGGTTTCATTGTGGAAAATTTTACATTTAAATCCTTCATAGTGGATTGTAAAGAAAATTTTAATTATCCTAAGAATATCCCCCAAGAGTTTTGTAACCAAGATTGCAGCAAGTCTCGTTGTTGTGCACCAGTTCCCATTCGAGTCTAGCTCAAATCGTTGTTTTCGAGTTTTACCTCTAAATGCATCTGTGCCAGAGCTGCCTCAACCTACTCATATCCAGATAGGGGTGTATTGCTTGAAAGATCCACATAATCTATTCCTTACAAAAATACCAGGACGTTCATGTATGTTTATCCTCAAAACCATCTTAGGGAATCTTCCCTAATCCACATTTTCTAAATCCAGTTTCTGTGTTTTCTAATAAACTTCCGCTGATACCAATTGTAAGGACCCGGCCCCAGTTGCCCAGATCTAGTGCCTTATTTGATTACGTTGGCATACATACAAGGAATAAGCATCCTGAAGGACATAGTATTTTATTATTATTGGAAACAATATACATAAATAAGTTTAACATTACATCATGACGGGAAATACAACACTAATTTATTGCACTAGAAACATCATGTCTCTTAGATTATGCTTGAAAGTCATTCATAAAATACTTCTTCATGTCCTATGAAAAATGAAACATAAGAAAGGGGTGAGCTCAAATTCTCAGTAATAGTAAACAATACAGTGGAAGATAGCATAAACATAATACATAGTGAATAATTGAAAACACATGCCTTTAATAATAAACTTACACGCATTATGGATGGAATATGAGCTAAGTAAATAATGTCATAATGAAACATAATCATGAGTATTCTACTAGTCGAATAGCCACATGAACCTTCAATTACTAGCTTCATAATGAGGGAAGTGCATATTTCGGACATTCTGAATCATTTTTTCAAGGCCTCGACCAAGACGTCTCATGATTAAGGCCTTGGCCAAAATCCGTATAACACATTGGGAAAGGCCTTGGCCAATTCCATGTTTATCTGTCTCATTATACCTAACGATGCATTGAGGGGATATAGAAGGACCCACCCATCACATAATAAGTCCAATTCCTTCCTCATATGATCATGGATAAACATAAACAACATATACATTCATATTAAAACTATCATATGAGATGTAACTAACTTTCCCCGATCATCAAACATAAAACACTAACCATTATGAGTAATATGTTGAATGGTTTTAGGATAGATCATCCACAATAGAGTTAGTCATAAACCATTAAATCAAATATGGTAGATGACTTCATAAATTATTAGACCCAATAATACATAAGAATCAACAAGAGTGTTGAATCAATCACAATTACTCTTATAAATTCATTAAGCAATCTTGAGATAAATACTCTTTTATTTTGAAAAGAAGATTTCATTTGGAAAAATATTTGTATAAAACCAGAAGAAAAGTAAGATAATATTTTCATAATAAAATGAGAGATTTTATAAAAATAATGGTTTACCAAAAACAGATTATAGAGTGCTCTTGAAATAGGAAACAATTTGAGAAATTCCCTTGAATCAGGCGTGTATTTAGGAGACAATTTTGAAAGTTCTTTTTAGAACATGTAACTATCCATAAAATAAGGAAGGGTTCTGGTTGGTAAACATATTTATAATACTCACACAGAATTTATGATGAGTACATAACAATACATAAGAATTTTATTGAGACAATTAGATGATGAAAGTAACCCGAATAAAATGGAAGTTCGGGTGGAAAACCCTTACCTTAACTCCAAATGTGTTCCTCTCTCGAACATAAACTCCTGGAATATGAAATTATACTTATTAATAACTTATTTAAGAGCCTATTAGTCATGTATCTATTTTATCATAATTCTGGTTAGTTCATTTATGTCTTTATTGATAAGTTTTTGTATTGAATTCCGTCGTTCTGGAGTGTTCATTTTCTTTATTTTCATATTTGGTCACTTGTTTTTAAGTATGTGGAATAGATTTAAATCTCCAGAATTGATATTATATATTATTTAGGAACATAAATAGGTGTTATTGGTCATTTATATAACTTGTTTTCATGGAAAGAGGATGAATTACTATATAGAACCTTAATGTTAATTAGTTCAGTTAATTTTTGGGTTTTGATTACAATGAACTCATTTTTCATTATAACTTAATACCATTTGTAAAAAGGGATTACAGAATTTTAAATAGGTTATATTAAAAACATAATAATCTGGTTCAATCATAACAAGAATGGTTTCATGAACAAAATTGAGAATGATAATAGAAATTGAAATCCCATCGTCCTTGAATGTGGAAAATTGACACTTCTCAGATGGTGTTCCTACAACTAGTATAAAAGAGGGTAAAAGGGGGAGATGATGATAACTTATTCCACTATCATGACAAAATTCCTATAAATATAAGGTACTGGAGTCATCAAAAAATTTGGATAAGGATAGGTAATAGAAAAATAAAACAAATGAACTTGAAAGGAAAGACATAGAATTGAAAAGAGGAAATTACCTCTTTAACCAAACTTCCTTGAGAGCCTCCTTAAGGGGGGGTGGTCTTTTTATGAGACCAAGGCTTGCTGAACGTGGGAGAGGAGGTTGGGAGTCTATTTGGATAGAATTTGGGGAAGGCATAAGGCTTTAGAGGAACGAATGGAAGAGGGAGTGAGGGGGGGGTTATAGTGGAGGAGAGAGGGGATTTCTTAACATAAAATTCATTAATTTATTATATCTCCTCAAGACAAGGAATAGTGTAACGACCCAAAGATTTTCAGTGGAAATTCCCTTCTTATTTGTATTTCATAAATTAACATGAAATCACAACATAATGCACTACTAAGTGACAAGTTACCATTAAATATAAGTTGGTCACTTCTATGTTAGGAATTTTTAAAATTCGACATACACAGTTCTGTTCAAGATGATTTTGGAGTCTAACGAAACAAAAATAATTTTTGGTGAATAGTAACTTACCCATAGGAATAGTAACATACCCTTATGAATAGTTATATGACCCTTATGAATAGCAAATCATCCAACATAAGAGTAACATTACCTATGAATAATAAAATAAAATTTAGACATCTTAGAAACTAACAATTTGACCTTAGTAAACGTTTTGGTATTTTGTAAGTCATAAATAATTAATTATAATTAATTAATTAATTTAAAAGAATATTTATTCCATAAAATGTATTCATAAATTATTGAATAAATTTCTTATTTTTTTAGATAATTTTATGAGACCCTACGTAATTTTTGAAAGCACTATAAAATCATTTTTAACTTTTAAAAACTGTTTTTTTAAGTAAATTATGATTTTAATTAAATATTAAATTAATAATATTTAGAAAATTATTTTTTTTAAATAGACATAATTTTTGGATTCTACACGTCGAAAAATGGCAGCGGTAAATGTTTGGGTTTATTCTGAAATACTTCAATTTTCGGATGAATAGTAAAAAAATACAGTTTTCGCATAATCAGTGTACACAAAATTGCATCATTAATTATGTAATGATGACATAAACATTATAGAACTTTAGTTTAGGCCAAATTATATTAAATCTCATAAATGGTTCCTTAAAATAAAATAAATCCAATTCTCAAACATAAAAAGAACTTTCCAAAGCCTAAAGTCAAAAGGTGATTTCTTAAAGTGTCTTTTTCTCTTTCTTTCACATTCCTTTTAATAAATTAATTAATTCGGATTATAAAGAAGAATTAAAGCCTAAAACAAATTATATTATATTAATATATGATTTAGTAAGTCAAAAAACTACTATTACAAGTCTAACTTTTGATATATAATTTTATTTAATATTTTATACCAAAAACGCCTCCCTCTTCATGTATAAATAATCCCTCCCCCTCCTCTTGCCAAACCAAACCTCTCAAGCTTCAATCATTGTCTAATATCTTCCAAATAATCTCCCTTATCCCCTCCCCCACATTCAAGAGCTTCTGGTCTCATAAAAATACCAAGATTAGGCCCTTAAGGAGGTTCTCAAGAGAAGGATTTAAGAGGTAATTTCCCTCCCTCTTCTCCTTTATTTTCCTTTCAAGTTCAAGTTCTTTTCTTGATCTCTCCCCACCTATATTCATCCAAATTGTTTTTGAACTCTATTATTATACATATACTGTAATTTTATGATTCTAATGGGATATTATATCACCCCAAAATCTTTCCCTCTTCCTTTTATTTTATTAAAGAGAACGTTGTTCATGAGGTGTTAATTTATCACCTTCAAAAACGACATGCTCTCTTCTTCCATTTATACCTTCAGATCTGGTCGTGAAACCATTTTTATGGTTGAACCAGAATATTTTATATGTATTATTTCCTATTTAATGTTCTGCAACTGACTTATGAACATATTAATAAGGGATAAATTAAAACAAGTTCTTTATGATCGAAAAACCGCTCAAATTAACCCACAAAATCTTCGATTGATTCTTATCTAATGATTCATCCACATGGATATAATGTGATTCATTATAAGATAATTCAAAATCCTGTAATCTCATTAATAACATGTAATATTAGTTCTTTATGTTTACTCATGTTCTACCCAAACTTCAATTTAAGAATACAAGTGAACCACCCCAAAAAAACCATAAAAACGAACATCCCCGAACAATGTTTTTAAACTCTATAAGTCATAAAAAGGAACATAATATGACATAATGAAACCAGAATTAACCCTATTAATTTACACATGGTTCTGGATTTCTAATTAATGAATATAATTTCATTATACAGGACATTAAAGAGAAGGAATCATTCGGGTACAAGGTAAGGGGAAATCTCGAACCCAATTTTCTTCCTTCAGGTTCTCCCTCTTTCACCCCATTTTTTATATGGTTACTCCTCAATGATCATTTTTTAATCATTTCCTTTAAAGTTATGGGATATAAATGTTTTTCACTTGTTTTTATGTCCAACAAAATGTTTTCCAAAAGAACTCTTCTTTTAAGAACACTCATTTTACTTCTCATTCAAAGTGGACTGTTCTTGTAACATGTTTGTTATTCCCTATTTATTTTGGGGACCCAAAGATTATGAATGTGTTATTATGAGATGAAACCCATTCCTTTACATGGGTTATTTATGTACATGTTTGATATGTTTTCTATGTGTAAATCATGGTAATGATAATGTTATGATGTGACGGGTGCACCCAGAATTATATAGCGCAATTATGAATGTTTCAAAGTGACGGGTGCGCCCGGAATTATACAACGCTCCAATGCATTGTGTAAAGTGATGAATCTTGTGAGTAAATGTAAAATAATGTGTGAACAAGATGATATCTTGGTTCACAAGTATGTGTGGTATTTAACCACTAAGACATGATGTTTCATTTTATGCATTGCCACATTTCAAGTCTTTGATTTATACTCCTCTCATGTTCATGATCTTTTGACTATGTTATGATTATGCTCACCCCATGCTATATTGTTCTTACCTATCCTCTTACTGGACTTCTACCTTACCCCCTTTTTATGTATATCCTCAGGTGGCTACATGTACTAAGGAGAGGACAAGTGCCAATAAGAATCTAGAGAAGAAGAAATTAAATAAATGTTTATGCTTGATGTTTTATTTGTTATGTGTGGTCCTAGTTTGCCCAAGACACTAAACCTTTGGATCCACTATGTGTAATACTATTATGTTTTTTATCTTTTAAATGATGTAATAGTAATGTAAGAAAAGTCCAGGTCACTATAGTTAGTATCAGAGAGAGGTTTAGTTAATTTGGGAATTAGGATTAGTAAACCCTAGAGAAAGCCTCTAGCATGAGACTAAGTACAAATATGTACACAAGAATATTTACCTAGGGATCCCATATGTTATGTTTTTAGTATAAATTTTTAAATGAATAATTTATTCATGACTTGTTTACTTATGTTTTTTTCTAACGTTTTTTATTTTAGAAAATGGTGGGAACCAGGAGAAATCAGGCCAACAACTCATGCGAGGGCCAATGCAACGATTTCCTGAACGACATCCCCAATGATTTGGGAGGTGGAGTTCAAAACTTCATGGTGATGCTTACCCAATTATCTCAAGTAATGAATAATAACCATAATAATCAGGAATTTCCTCCTTCACTAAAGAGGGAGAAACTGGCTATTGAATCTTTTATGCGGCAAAGAACACCGACGTTTTGTGGATCTTCTAATCCACTTGTTGCGGAACAGTGGGTCAACTCCATGGAGAAGATCTTTTCTGTGATTCACTATTCTGAGATACAGAAGGTGACTCTATACGTTTATCGTCTAGATGGAGAAGCTGATCAATGGTGGGCATTGATTAAGAACACCAATCCAAGGGAGGAAATTGAAGAGATGGAATGGGAAGACATTAAGATAATGTTTCTTAATAAGTATTTCCCGAGAAATCTTCGCACAAAAATGGAGAGAGAATCCCTAGAGCTCAAGAAAAAAGAAGGAGAATATGTCACAACCTATGAAGAAAATTTCACAAGGATCACAAGGTATGCTTCAGGTTTTGTTATCAACAATGATAGAAAAATTGATAGATTATTTAGTGGATTAAAACCACACCTTCGAAAGGCTCTTGCAATTCGAGACTTTGGGAGTTATAAAGAAGTTGTTCGGTGTGCTATCAAAGTAGAGATGGAGTTTGGAGAATGGTCACATTGATATGGTGATAAGAAAAGAAAGATGGAGTTTCAATCTGATGGATATAATGACAAAGGTGGGAAGAAAAACCAATGACCCACATGCCAAAAATGTGGGAAGTTGCACCATGGGAACTGCCTCAAAGGGACGGGGAAATGCTTCAAGTGTGGGAAAGAAGGACACCATGCTCAATAGTTTTGAAAGGACGTGAAAAGGAAGGAGAATGTAGCTAATTAAAGGAGATAACCACTCATGGTTCAATGCTACAACTGTAATGAGCTAGGGAACTATGCAAACCAGTGCACTAAACCTCGAGTTCTTGAGGGTAATCAGCGTTAGGAGCCACCAAATCCAAAGGAACAAGGGAAGGCTTATGCCATCAGAACTGTGGAGGTGGATCAGGATAATGAAGTCGTATAAGGTACACTTACTATTCACTCAAGAATGGAAAAAGTCTTATTTGATTCTGGTTCTACGCATTCCTTTATATCTTGCAAGTTTTATAGAACTATAGAATCGAAGCCCCAAAACCTTGAAGTAGAGATATCTGTAAAAACACCAAGTGGTGTAATCATTGCAACCCAAGTGTTTCACTCTTTTCCTGTTGGCGTATGTGGGAAGATTCTTCCAGCAAATCTTGTAATACTTCCCTTAGTGGAGTTCAATGCTATAATGAGAATGGATTGACACTCATTATATAGTGCACATATCAACTGTCGGGAAAAGGAAATATTTTTTCATATTCTGAACCATCCCATGTTACTCTACAAATGCAAGGAAGATCATGAATATCCTTTGAGGAATCCTTCAATGGTTTGGGTGTTGATTCCCTATGAAGAAGCATACCTCTCCCAAATGGTTGAGTCGAAGGAAAGTTCCAACATTGAGGAAATGCCCATCGTGAGGGAATATGGTGATGTATTTCCCGAAGAGTTACCCGTAATTCCCCCGGATCGTGAGGTTGAGTTCACAATTGAAATCATACCTAGAGATACTCCTATCTCGAAGTTTCCCTATAGGATGGCTCCGATCGAACTGGAGGAGTTAAAGAAGCAGATGCAAGAGTGTAAAGACCCGTAAATTTCAAGGAAATTTTTTTTCTTAATTTTCTTTGGAATTTTACAAGAGCGCAGTTTCTGACGGAACCTGATTCCGAGGCCCGGTGTGCCCGGAATAAATTTCCAAAGTTTGGCTCGGGTACGTTCAATGAACGGACGAGCGGGTTTTTCTAACTTTTGAACTGGTGCCCGGAATCGAATTCTGAGGGCACCGATGAAATCGCAGCGCCGGTATTCGCTTAGAAATGCCTCTTCCGGAGTTGCGTTTGCTCGGGTGTGGTTTTTAATTTTCGGGCTTAAAGTTAAGAAATAAAATAATTTTGCGACAACTTTATTTTATTTCACTTAAGCCACTTGGAAGCCACTTGAAGCCACTTAAAGGAAGCTTGAACTGAGTTGAACTGGATAGGATGCTATCCAGAAATATCCTAACCCCTTGGTAGGATATTTGTGAGGTGGGGCCCGCACGAGCCCCGCCGTTTCTTTCCGCTAAGAAATGCACCCGTGAAAACCCGTCTTAATGAAAGTCAACCGACGCGTTTTCTAAATTCTTAACAGACCATTTAATTGGGCGGTTTATTTCATGAATTAAATGGAATGTTTCTTTCGTTGAATTAATTCAACGAATTGATGGATCGTTTCTTAACCAGTTTTTCAAATTCGTTGGCGTAATAATAAAATTAGGCCAACGCTCAACCTCTGGTTATTTGCGCTTTGAGAAGATTTGAGACAACCCTCGTATCATCTTCTCCCTCGTGAAGAACGCGAAGAACGCGAAGAACGCGAAGAACGCGAAGAACGCCGAACCCGGAAATCGACGACGCTTTCGTCCGAGACGTTCTTCCGATCTCCGATCTCCGATCACCGACCATTTGAGGTGAGTGATTTCGGATTTCCGCTCAAGGTTATTTCCTTTTGGTTTTAAACACAGATTTAAATATTAATAATTTAAATCTATTGTTCTTGGTTCGTTGAGCTCGCCGACTCAACGCCGGATTCCACGACGACGCGACGCCTCCCCGCGACGACGCGACGATCCCTCTCTTCCGCGATGATCTTTTCCGCGAAGAACGCCCGCGCGCAACGATCGACGAGGTAGGGATTTTATATTATGGGAATTACCCCCTTTTTAATTTATTTCCCGTCAATGTTTCTTTAAAGAAATTAAAGAACTGATTTTTTTGTGAACAATTTGAATCTTATTAAAATTGTTGTTTCCTGTGTGGAATAAAATTCTCCCGGTTGTTTATCTCTAACGCGGAGGGTTTAGGCCAAACGAACACGGCCCGACGACCCTCCGCCGTTCTTCATTTTGTTCGGTTTTGACGGACGACGACGGAACGTGCCGCAGCGGATGTTTGACGATCCCACAGTAAAGAACGGATCCCGGGAGGAGCAACGGCGCAGACGGGAAGGAAAACGGGCCACCGGAGCGACGCCGGCGGCCGGAGGCGGCGCCGCCCCGGCGCGCCGCCGGACGAGCCCGCCGCGGCTGAAGCCGCGGCGGCGGCGGCCAACGGACCCGCAGCCGCGCGGGTCCGGTTCGCCCAGGCGGGACGCGGCTCAACCGCGTCCGCGGTTCACCAGCGCGGCCCACGCGGGCCGCAACTTTCTCAGGCCGCGGGTCAACGCCCGCGGCGCTCGGCCGCTCGGCCGAGCCGAGCCAGGCCGGTCCGACCGGCCGGGCCGCGCCCTGGCCGGGCCGGACCGGTCCAACCGGGTCGGACCCGGGTCGGGTCGACCCGGTTCGGGTCGGCCCGGGCCCGTCCCCCCTTCTTCGGACGTTTTCGTTCAAACGCTCGTAACTTGAGCTATGTACCTCCAAACGACTCGCCGTCAGCGGCAACGTGATCCTTGGATCGAGACGGTCGTTTCGGTATATCGCACTCAAGGTTTCGGAATACTTTGAGTTTGGCCAGGTTGGTTCGTACACGAGACCAACCGGGCCCTCGGAGCGGAAACGCTCATATCTTGAGCTACGGACGTCCGATTGACGTGCCGTCAGCTTTGTTGAATTCCTCTAAGTGAGACGGATCTTTTGGCATACTCCGCCCGAGATTTGGACGCAGGTGGAGTGCGGTCGGGTTGGTTTTGCCTTAAAAACCAACTGGGCCCCTGGGACGAAAATGCCAATATCTCTCAGACCGGGCGTCCGATTGACGCGCCGTCTGCGACATTGAGTTCCTGTTGACGATGCGGAACTTTTGGATACATCAAATTCGGACTTCGTGACAGTTGATGTATCAGCCTCTCGGCTCGTGGAACGGACCCTCCCGAACGAGCTTGCTGTGTGCGGGAACCCTAGTGCTGGCTGCGACTGCTACTTCGACAGTGACGACCGTGCAGAGATCCTCTGTGGACTCCGACGACGACCGTGCAGAGATCCTCCGTGGACTGCAGCGACGACCGTGCAGAGATCCTCTGTGGACTGCGGCGACGATTGTGTAGAGATCCTCAGTGGACTGCGACGACTACTGCACTCAGTGATCCTCCGTGGATCAGTGCTACCGGTCCTGTGTGGGCCCGATCCTGTGTGGGTCTGATCCTGCGTGGGTCAGCGCTCAGCGGTTCTGTGTGAGCCAGCACCTACAGGTCCTGCGTGGGCCCGGTCCTGTGTGGGCCCGATCCTGTGTGGGTCCGATCCTGTGTGGGTCACTGCGAGGTTAGTACCTATCGATCCTTCGTGGGTCCAACAACTTAGATGGTTCAGTGATCATCTTTATCGTCATCCGAAGAAGTATACCTGTATGAGCTGAATCTTGTGTTTCTCTCCTTTGTGGATTGTGTTGAGTTATCCTGTGTGGATTTACTGTTTACTCTCCTTTGTGGATTGTGTTGTTCTATCCTGTGTGGGTATGTGTTTTTCTTTACTGTGTGGACTGGGTTGTGCTAGGGCTCGGACGTTGGAGCCGATCGGGGAATTGATGACTTAGGTATATGTATGGGCATATACCTAAGCCGTGTCAGATGTTACTTCATGATTGTATCTCTTATTCGTGACTTTTCCTTTGTGGATTTCGGGAGACCTCCGGGGGTCTCGGGGTCCCTACTGAGTAGCTTATACTCACCCCTGCACGGGCTATGCCCGCACTTCGTGGTGTTGGTTGCAGACGCCGGACAGCGCTGATCATGGAGGAGGCGTGCGGAGCAGGACAGTACCTGGAGGTGGACAACTGGGCGGGACGTACTCGGAGCGGTTAGGTGGACCCGAGGAGCAGTGGAGGCTATCTGTGCACACCCTTCAGGTGGGACTTCCAGAGGACAGCTCGACGCTGCAGTTTTTCCTTTCAGTTGTTGTTTTTCCTTTCAGTTGTACTTTACAGTTGGGCTTGTATTTCCGGCCCCTTTTACTTTCAGCACAGCTTGTACAGTTTTTACTTAGTGTTTACTTTTCCGCTTGCTTACTCTGTGGTGCTTGTTTACTTTTCAAAGGCAATGCCTTCCCTTTTTGTTGGGATTTACGCCTTGGTGCTAGTCGCCAGCCCCTGGCCTATGGAAGGCGGGCTTGGGGTAGTCATGGCACGGGCCCCGAGGGCGGGTCGTGACAAATTGGTATCAGAGGCAGTGCAAGCTTGGGAGCCACCCAAGAGCGTGACAGAGGTGCGGAGTTTCTTGGGCCTAGCCGGATACTATCGGAGATTTGTGCCGGACTTCTCCAGAGTTGCGGCCCCACTCTCAGCGTTGACGAAGAAGGGGAAACCCTTCATGTGGTCAGACAGATGTCAGTAGAGCTTCCAGGAGCTGAGGCAGAGGTTGACCAGCGCACCTATCTTGAGGTTTCTTGAGGAGGGAGTTGGATACGTAGTCTACTGCGATGCATCAGGGACCGGACTCGGGTGTGTCCTGATGCAGGAGCGGGCCGTGATTGCCTACGGATCACGTCAGTTGAGGCCTCATGAGAAGAACTACGCTACCCATGACTTGGAGTTGGCAGCAGTGGTCTTTGCCCTGAAGACATGGCGACACTATCTGATGGGCGAGCGCTTCATAGTCTTTTCTGACCACCAGAGTCTCAGGTACATCTTCTCTCAGAAGGACCTGAACCTGAGACAGCGGCGATGGCTTGAGTTCCTCCAGGACTATGACTTTGAGATAGTCTATACTCCTGGGAAGGGGAACGTGGTGGATGATGCCCTCAGCAGGAGGACGGGCATCCAGCTACTTGAGGAGGCGACAGAGCAGCTAGCCGCTTTGCAGATATCCTTCGTGGATAGAGACGGAGAAGCATTCCTTCAGTCTCTCACAGTCTCTCCTCCACTTCTTCAGCGGGTCAGAGAGGCACAGCATGGGGACGTTGAGTGTGATACACGGCGTGCACAGATATCCTCGGGACAGGAACCTGATGGTTTCTCCCTTGGAGCAGAGCATGATGTCCTTTTCAGAGGACGTACCTTGGTACCAGTCGCTTTACGAGAGGAGGTGCTGAGAGTGTATCACACTTCTCCTTTGGCGGTACATCCTGGAGTGGCGAAGATGTACCAGGATCTTAGACGACAGCACTGGTGGCCGGGCATGAAGAAGGTTGTGGCAGAGTTCGTTTCACGGTGCCTCACCTGCCAACAGGTGAAGGCAGAGCATCAGGTACCAGCAGGTTTGGTACAGCCCTTGGAGGTCCCGGAGTGGAAGTGGGACGGGATATCTATGGACTTTGTGACTGGACTTCCACGCACTTCCAGAGGTCACGATTCCATTTTGGGTGATTGTTGACCGACTCACCAAGTCGGCACACTTCTTGCCCATCCGAGAGCAGGGCTCAGTAGAGAGCTTGGGGCGTCTCTACGTTCAGGAGATTGTACGACTTCACGGTGTGCCATCGACTATCGTCTCCGATCAGGACGCTCGTTTTACTTCCCGGATTTGGAAGGGGTTGCAGGAGGCGTTCGGAACGCGACTACGTCTGAGCGTCGCCTTTCACCCTCAGACAGATGGTCAGACGGAGAGGACCATTCAGACTCTCGAGGACATGCTCCGCGCATGTGTCCTTGACTTTGGTCGCAGCTGGGAGAACCACCTACCCTTGGTAGAGTTTGCGTACAACAACAGCTACCACTCCACCATCGGGATGGCACCCTACGAGGCGTTGTACGGCAGGCCTTGCAGATCTCCTTTGTGCTGGACAGACCCTTGAGAGTCAGCACTTGTGGGACCAGAGATGGTCCGGGCCATGACAGAGAAGGTCCAGGTCATCAAGGAGCGGATGAGGACAGCACAGAGCCGGCAGAAGTCATATGCTGACAGGAGGCGGAGGCCACTAGAGTTCGAGGATGGCGACCATGTCTTCTTGCGGGTCTCACCTCGACGTGGTTTGAGGAGATTTGGCTGAGGCGACAAGTTGTCTCCACGCTTCATTGGACCCTTCTAGGTCCTCAGCAGGGTTGGTGAGGTGGCTTATCGTCTGGTTCTGCCACCTCAGTTGCACCGGGTGCACGACGTCTTCCACGTATCCCAGCTGAGGAGATACGTGCACGACCCGACACACATCATTGACTATGGGGAGCTAGACGTGCATGATGGAGCGACTTTTGCGGAGCTCCCAGTGGAGATAGAGGATCGACAGGAGCGGGTCCTACGTGGGCGTTCGATTCCTCTTGTGCGCATCATATGGCAGCACGGGAACCTCCAGGAGAGCACTTGGGAGCGGGAGACTCAGATGCGTGCTCAGTACCCACATTTGTTTCCCTAGTTTTTGATGTATCTTTACGGGGACGTAAAGTCCTGAGGTGGGAGTAATGTAAAGACCCGTAAATTTCAAGGAAATTTTTTTTCTTAATTTTCTTTGGAATTTTACAAGAGCGCAGTTTCTGACGGAACCTGATTCCGAGGCCCGGTGTGCCCGGAATCAATTTCCGAATTTTGGATCGGGTACGTTCAATGAACGGACGAGCGGGTTTTTCTAACTTTTGAACCGGTGCCCGGAATCGAATTCTGAGGGCACCGATGAAATCTCAGCGCCGGTATTCGCTTAGAAACGCCTCTTCCGGAGTTGCGTTTTCTCGGGTGTGGTTTTTAATTTTCGGGCTTAAAGTTAAGAAATAAAATAATTTTGCGACAACTTTATTTTATTTCACTTAAGCCACTTGGAAGCCACTTGAATCCACTTAAAGGCGGCTTGAACTGAGTTGAACTGGATAGGATGCTATCCAGAAATATCCTACCCCCTTGGTAGGATATTTGTGAGGTGGGGCCCGTACGAGCCCCGCCGTTTCTTTCCGCTAAGAAACGCACCCGTGAAAACCCGTCTTAATGAAAGTCAACCGACGCGTTTTCTAAATTCTTAACAGACCATTTAATTGGGCGGTTTATTTCATGAATTAAATGGAATGTTTCTTTCGTTGAATTAATTCAACGAATTGATGGATCGTTTCTTAACCAGTTTTTCAAATTCGTTGGCGTAATAATAAAATAAGGCCAACGCTCGACCTCTGGTTATTTGCGCTTTGAGAAGATTTGAGAGAACCCTCGTATCATCTTCTCCCTCGTGAAGAACACGAAGAACGCGAAGAACTCGAAGAACGCGAAGAACGCCGAACCCGGAAATCGACGACGCTTTCATCCGAGACGTTCTTCCGATCTCTGATCTCCGATCACCGACCATTTGAGGTGAGTGATTTCGGATTTCCGCTCAAGGTTCTTTCCTTTTGGTTTTAAACACAGATTTAAATATTAATAATTTAAATTTGTTGTTCTTGGTTCGTTGAGCTCGCCGACTCAACGCCGCATTCCGCGACGACGTGATGCCTCCCCGCGACGACGCGACGATCCCTCTCTTCCGCGACGATCTTTTCTGCGAAGAACGCCCGCGCGCAACGATCGACGAGGTAGGGATTTTATATTATGGGAATTACCCCCTTTTTAATTTATTTCCCGTCAATGTTTCTTTAAAGAAATTAAAGAACCGATTTTTTTGTGAACAATTTTAATCTTATTACAATTGTTGTTTCCTGTGTGGAATAAAATTCTCCCGGTTGTTTATCTCTAACGCGGAGGGTTCGGGCCAAACGAACACGGCCCGACGACCCTCCGCCGTTCTTCGTTTTGTGCGGTTTTGACGGACGACGACGGAACGTGCCGCAGCGGATGTTTGACGATCCCACAGTAAAGAACGGATCCCGGGAGGAGCAACGGCGCAGACGGAAAGGAAAACGGGCCACCGGAGCGACGCCGGCGGCCCGCGGAAGCGGCCGGTGACGCGGGTCGCCGGCGCGGCGGCGCCGACGGCCGGAGGCGGCGGCGCCCCGGCGCGCCGCCGGACGAGCCCACCGCGGCTGAAGCCGCAGCGGTGGCGGCCAACAAACCCGCGGCCGCACGGGTCCGGTTCGCCCAGGCGGGACGCGGCTCAGCCGCGTCCGCGGTTCGCCAGCGCGGCCCACGTGGGCCGTGACTTTCTCAGGCCGCGGGTCAACTCCTGCGGCTCCCGGCCGCTCGGCCGAGCCGAGCCAGGCCGGTCCGCCGGCCGGGCCGCGCCCTGGCCGTGCCGGACCGGTCCAACCGGGTCGGACCCGGGTCGGGTCGACCCGGTTCGGGCCGACCCAGGGGGGTTGGTCCGGGTCGGCCCGGGCCCGTACCCCCCTTCTTCGGACGTTTTTGTTCAAATGCCCGTAACTTGAGCTACGTGCCTCCAAACGACTCGCCGTCAGCGGCAACGCGATCCTTGGATCGAGATGGTCGTTTTCGGTATATCACACTCAAGGTTTCAGAATAATTTGAGTTCGGCCAAGTTGGTTCGTACACGAGACCAACCGGGCCCTCGGAGCGGAAACGCTCATATCTTGAGCTACGGACGTCCGATTGACGTGCCGTCAGCTTTGTTGAATTCCTCTATGTGAGACGGATCTTTTGGCATACTCCGCCCGAGGTTTGGACGCAGGTGGAGTGCGGTCGGGTTGGTTTTTCCTTAAAAACCAACCAGGCCCCTGGGACGAAAATGCCAATATCTCTCAGACCGGGCGTCCGATTGACGCGCCGTCTGCGACGTTGAGTTCCTGTTGACGATGCCGAACTTTTGGATACATCAACTTCGGACTTCGTGACAGTTGATGTATCAGCCTCTCGGCTCGTGGAACGGACCCTCCCGAACGAGCTTGTTGTGTGCGGGAACCCTAGTGCTGGCTGCGACTGCTACTTCGACAGTGACGACCGTGCAGAGATCCTCCGTGGACTCTGACGACGACCGTGCAGGAATCCTCCGTGGACTGCGGCGACGACCGTGCAGAGATCCTCCGTGGATTGCAGCGACGATTGTGCAGAGATCCTCAGTGGACTGCGACGACTACTGCACTCAGCGATCCTCCGTGGATCAGTGCTACCGGTCCTGTGTGGGCCCGATCCTGTGTGGGTCCGATCCTGCGTGGGTCAGCGCTCTGCGGTTCTGTGTGAGCTAGCGCCTACAGGTCCTGCGTGGGCCCGGTCCTGTGTGGGCCCGATCCTGTGTGGGTCTGATCCTGTGTGGGTCACTATGAGGTTAGTACCTATCAATCCTTCATGGGTCCGAAGACTTAGATGGTTCAGTGATCATCTTTATCGTCATCCGAAGAAGTATACCTGTGTGAGCTGAATCTTGTGTTTCTCTCCTTTGTGGATTGTGTTGAGTTATCCTGTGTGGATTTACTGTTTACTCTCCTTTGTGGATTGTGTTGTTCTATCCTGTGTGGGTATGCGTTTTGCTTTCCTTTGTGGACTGGGTTGTGCTAGGGCTCGGACGTTGGAGCCGATCGGGGAATTGATGACTTAGGTATATGTATGGGCATATACCTAAGCCGTGTCAGATGTTACTTCGTGATTGTATCTCTTCTTCGTGACTTTTCCTTTGTGGATTTCGGGATACCTTCGGGGGTCTCGGGGTCCCTACTGAGTAGCTTATACTCACCCCTGCACGGGCTATGCCCGCACTTCGTGGTGTTGGTTGCAGACGACGGACAACGCTGATCGTGGAGGAGGCGTGCGGAGCAGGACAGTACCTGGAGGTGGACCACTGGGCGGGACGTACTCGGAGCGGTTAGGTGGACCCGAGGAGGAGTGGAGGATATCTGTGCACACCCTTCAGGTGGGACTTCCAGAGGACGGCTTGACGCTGCAGTTTTTCCTTTCAGTTGCTGTTTTTCCTTTCAGTTGTACTTTACAGTTGGGCTTGTATTTCCGGCCCCTTTTACTTTCAGCACAGCTTGTACAGTTTTTACTTAGTGTTTACTTTTCCGCTTACTTACTCTGTGGTGCTTGTTTACTTTTCAAAGGCAATGCCTTCCCTTTTTGTTGGGATTTACGCCTTGGTGCTAGTCGCCAGCCCCTGGCCTATGGAAGGCGGTCATGGGGTAGTCACGGCACAGGCCCTGAGGGAGGGTGGTGACAAATTGGTATTAGAGGCAGTGCTAGCTTGGGAGCCACCCAAGAGCGTGACAGAGGTGCGGAGTTTCTTGGGCCTAGCCGGATACTATCGGAGATTTGTGCCGGACTTCTCCAGAGTTGCGGCCTCACTCTCAGCATTGACGAAGAAGGGGAAACCCTTCGTGTGGTCAGACAGATGTCAGCAGAGCTTCCAGGAGCTGAGGCAGAGGTTGACCAGCGCACCTATCTTGAGGTTGCCTGAGGAGGGAGTTGGATACGTAGTCTACTGCGATGCATCAGGGACCGGACTCGGGTGTGTCCTAATGCAGGAGCGGGCCGTGATTGCCTACGGATCACGTCAGTTGAGGCCTCATGAGCAGAACTACGCTGCCCATGACTTGGAGTTGACAGCAGTGGTCTTTGCCCTGAAGACAGGGCGACACTATCTGATGGGCGAGCGCTTCACAGTCTTTTCTGACCACCAGAGTCTCAGGTACATCTTCTCTCAGAAGGACCTGAACCTGAGACAGTGGCGATGGCTCGAGTTCCTCCAGGACTATGACTTTGAGATAGTCTATACTCCTGGGAAGGGGAACGTGGTGGCAGATGCCCTCAGCAGGAGGACGGGCATCCAGCTACTTAAGGAGGCGACAGAGTAGCTAGCCGCTTTGCAGATATCCTTCGTGGATAGAGACGGAGCAGCCTTCCTTCAGTCTCTCACAGTCTCTCCTCCACTTCTTCAGCGGGTCAGAGAGGCACAGCACGGGGACGTTGACTGTGAGACACGGCGTGCACAGATATCCTTGGGACAGGCACCTGATGGTTTCTCCCTTGGAGCAGAGCACGATGTCCTTTTCAGAGGACGTACCTTGGTACCAATCGCTTTACGAGAGGAGGTGCTGAGAGTGTATCACACTTCTCCTTTGGCGGTACATCCTGGAGTGGCGAAGATGTACCAGGATCTCAGACGACAGCACTGGTGGCCGGGCATGAAGAAGGCTGTGGCAGAGTTCGTTTCACGGTGCCTCACCTACCAGCAGGTGAAGGAAGAGCATCACGTACCAGCAGGTTTGGTACAGCCCTTGGAGGTCCTGGAGTGGAAGTGGGACGGGATATCTATGGACTTTGTGACTGGACTTCCACGCACTTCCAGAGGTCACGATTCCATTTGGGTGATTGTTGACCGACTCACCAAGTCGGCACACTTCTTGCCCATCCGAGAGCAGGGCTCAGTAGAGAGCTTGGGGCGTCTCTACGTTCAGGAGATTGTACGACTTCATGGTGTGCCATCGACTATCGTCTCCGATCGGGACGCTCGTTTTACTTCCCGGCTTTGGAAGGGGTTGCAGGAGGCGTTCGGAACGCGACTACGTCTGAGCACTGCCTTTCACCCTCAGACGGATGGTCAGACGGAGAGGACCATTCAGACTCTCGAGGTCATGCTCCGCGCATGTTTCCTCGACTTTGGTCGCAGCTGGGAGGACCACCTACCCTTGGTAGAGTTTGCGTACAACAACAGCTACCACTCCACCATCGGGATGGCACCCTACGAGGCGTTGTACGGCAGGCCTTGCAGATCTCCTTTGTGCTGGACAGACCCTGGAGAGTCAGCACTTGTGGGACCAGAGATGGTCCGGCCCACGACAGAGAAGGTCTAGGTCATCAAGGAGCGGATGAGGAAAGCACAGAGCCGGCAGAAGTCATATACTGACAGGAGGCGGAGGCCACTAGAGTTCGAGGATGGCGACCACGTCTTCTTGCGGGTCTCACCTCGACGTGGTTTGAGGAGATTTGGCCGAGGCGGCAAGTTGTCTCCACGCTTCATCGGACCCTTCCAGGTCCTCAGCAGGGTTGGAGAGGTGGCTTATCGTCTGGCTCTGCCACCTCAGTTGCACCGGGTGCATGAAGTATTCCACGTATCCCAGCTGAGGAGATACGTGCACGACCCGACACACATCATTGACTATGGGGAGCTAGACGTGGATGATGGAGCGACTTTTGCGGAGGTCCCAGTGGAGATAGAGGATCGACATGAGCGGGTCCTACGTGGGCGATCGATTCCTCTTGTGTGCATCAGATGGCAGCACGGGAACCTCCAGGAGAGCACTTTGGAGCGGGAGGCTCAGATGCGTGCTCAGTACCCACATTTGTTTCCCTAGTTTTTGATGTATCTTTACGGGGACGTAAAGTCCTGAGGTGGGAGTAATGTAAAGACCCGTAAATTTCAAGGAAATTTTTTTCTTAATTTTCTTTGGAATTTTACAAGAGCGCAGTTTCTGATGGCACCTGATTCCGAGGCCCGGTGTGCCCGGAATCAATTTCCGAAGTTTGGCTCGGGTACGTTCAGTGAACGGACGAGCGGGTTTTTCTAACTTTTGAACCGGTGCCCGGAATCGAATTCTGAGGGCACCGATGAAATCGCAGCGCCGGTATTCGCTTAGAAACGCCTTTTCCGGAGTTGCGTTTGCTCGGGTGTGGTTTTTAATTTTCGGGCTTAAAGTTAATAAATAAAATAATTTTGCGACAACTTTATTTTATTTCACTTAAGCCACTTGGAAGCCACTTGAAGCCACTTAAAGGCGGCTTGAACTGAGTTGAACTGGATAGGATGCTATCCAGAAATATCCTACCCCCTTGGTAGGATATTTGTGAGGTGGGGCCCGCACGAGCCTCGCCGTTTCTTTCCGCTAAGAAACGCACCCGTGAAAACCCGTCTTAATGAAAGTCAACCGACGCGTTTTCTAAATTCTTAATAGACCATTTAATTGGGCGGTTTATTTCTTGAATTAAATGGCCTGTTTCTTTCGTTGAATTAATTCAACGAATTTATGGATCGTTTCTTAACCAGTTTTTCAAATTCGTTGGCGTAATAATAAAATCAGGTCAACGCTCGACCTCTGGTTATTTGCGCTTTGAGAAGATTTGAGAGAACCCTCGTATCATCTTCTCCCTCGCGAAGAACGCGAAGAACGCGAAGAACGTGAAGAACGCGAAGAACGCTGAACCCGGAAATCGACGACGCTTTAGTCCGAGACGTTCTTCCGATCTCCGATCTCCGATCACCGACCATTTGAGGTGAGTGATTTCGAATTTCCGCTCAAGTTTCTTTCCTTTTGGTTTTAAACACAGATTTAAATATTAATAATTTAAATCTGTTGTTCTTGGTTCGTTGAGCTCGCCGACTCAATGCCGGATTCCGCGACGACGCGACGCCTCCCCGCGACGACGCGACGATCCCTCTCTTCCGCGATGATCTTTTCCGCGGAGAACGCCCGCGCGCAACGATCGACGAGGTAGGGATTTTATATTATGGGAATTACCCCCTTTTTAATTTATTTCCCGTCAATGTTTCTTTAAAGAAATTAAAGAACCGATTTTTTTGTGAACAATTTTAATCTTATTAAAATTGTTGTTTCCTGTGTGGAATAAAATTCTCCCGGTTGTTTATCTCTAACGCGGAGGGTTCGGGCCAAACGAACACGGCCCGACGACCCTCCGTCGTTCTTCGTTTTGTGCGGTTTTGACGGACGACGACGGAATGTGCTGCAGCGGATGTTTGACGATCCCGCAGTAAAGAACGGATCCCGGGAGGAGCAACGGTGTAGACGGGAAGGAAAACGGGCCACCGGAGCGACGCCGGCGGCCCGCGGAAGCGGCCGGCGGCGCGGGTCGCCGGCGCGGCGGCGCCGGCGGCCGGAGGCGGTGGCGCCCCGGCGCGCCGCCGGACGAGCCCGCCGCGGCTGAAGCCGCGGCGGCGGCGGCCAACGGACCCGCGGCCGCGCGGGTCCGGTTCGCCCAGGCGGGACGCGGCTCAGCCGCGTCCGTGGTTCGCCAGCGCGGCCCACACGGGCCGCGACTTTCTCAGGCCGCGGGTCAACGCCCGCGGCGCTCGGCCGCTTGGCCGAGCCGAGCCAGGCCGGTCCGACCGGTCGGGCCGCGCCCTGGCCGGGCCGGACCGGTCCAACCGGGTCGGACCCGGGTCGGGTCGACCCGGTTCGGGCCGACCCAGGGGGGGTCGGCCCGGGCCCGTACCCCCCCTCTTCGGACGTTTTCATTCAAACGCCCGTAACTTGAGCTACGTGCCTCCAAATGACTCGCCGTCAGCGGAAACGCGATCCTTGGATCGAGTCGGTCGTTTCGGTATATTGCACTCAAGGTTTCGGAATAATTTGAGTTCGGCCAGGTTGGTTCGTACCCGAGACCAACCGGGCCCTCGGAGCGGAAACGCTCATATCTTGAGCTACGGACGTCCGATTGACGTGCCGTCAGCTTTGTTGAATTCCTCTAAGTGAGACGGATCTTTTGGCATACTCCGCCCGAGGTTTGGACGTAGGTGGAGTGCGGTCGGGTTGGTTTTTCCTTAAAAACCAACCGGGCCCCTGGGACGAAAATGCTAATATCTCTCAGACTGGGCGTCCGATTGATGCGCCGTCTGCGACGTTGAGTTCCTGTTGACGATGCGGAACTTTTGGATACATCAACTTCGGACTTCGTGACAGTTGATGTATCAGCCTCTCGGCTCGTGGAACGGACCCTCCCGAACGAGCTTGCTGTGTGCGGGAACCCTAGTGCTGGCTGCGACTGCTACTTCGACAGTGACGACCGTGCAGAGATCCTCCGTGGACTCCGACGACGACCGTGGAAAGATCCTCCGTGGACTGCGGCGACGACCGTGCAGAGATCCTCCGTGGACTGCGGCGACGATTGTGCAGAGGTCCTCAGTGGACTGCGACGACTACTGCACTCAGCGATCCTCCGTGGATCAGTGCTACCGGTCCTGTGTGGGCCCGATCCTGTGTGGGTCCGATCCTTCGTGGGTCAGCGCTCAGCGGTTCTGTGTGAGCCAGTGCCTACAGGTCCTGCGTGGGCCCGGTCCTGTGTGGGCCCGATCCTGTGTGGGTCCGATCCTGTGTGGGTCACTGCGAGGTTAGTACCTATCGATCCTTCATGGGTCCGACGACTTAGATGGTTCAGTGATCATCTTTATCGTCATCTGAAGAAGTATACCTGTGTGAGATGAATCTTGTGTTTCTCTCCTTTGTGGATTGTGTTGAGTTATCCTGTGTGGATTTACTGTTTACTCTCCTTTGTGGATTGTGTTGTTCTATCCTGCGTGGGTATGCGTTTTGCTTTCCTGTGTGGACTGGGTTGTGCTAGGGCTCGGATGTTGGAGCCGATCGGGGAATTGATGACTTAGGTATATGTATGGGCATATACCTAAGCCGTGTCAGATGTTACTTCGTGATTGTATCTCTTCTTCGTGACTTTTCCTTTGTGGATTTCGGGAGACCTTCGGGGGTCTCGGGGTCCCTACTGGGTATCTTATACTCACCCCTGCACGGGCTATGCCCGCACTTCGTGGTGTTGGTTGCAGATGACGGACAGCGCTGATCATGGAGGAGGCGTGCGGAGCAGGACAGTACCTGGAGGTGGACCACTGGGCGGGACGTACTCGGAGCGGTTAGGTGGACCCGAGGAGCAGTGGAGGCTATCTGTGCACACCCTTCAGGTGGGACTTCCAGAGGACGGCTCGACGCTGCAGTTTTTCCTTTCAGTTGCTGTTTTTCCTTTCAGTTGTACTTTACAGTTGGGCTTGTATTTCCGGCCCCTTTTACTTTCAGCACAGCTTGTACAGTTTTTACTTAGTGTTTACTTTTCCGCTTGCTTACTCTATGGTGCTTGTTTACTTTTCAAAGGCAATGCCTTCCCTTTTTGTTGGGATTTACGCCTTAGTGCTAGTCGCCAGCCCCTGGCCTATGGAAGGCGGGCTTGGGGTAGTCACGGCACGGGCCCCGAGGGCGGGTCGTGACAAAGAGCATTTGGACAAAGGATTCATATGCCCTAGTGCATCACCTTGGGGTGCACCAGTTCTCTTTGTGAAGAAGGATGGAACAATGCATATGTGTATCAATTATCAGGAACTCAACAAGATCACCATAAAGAACAAGTGTCCTCTCCCAAGGATTGATGACTTGTTCGACCAGTTAAGAGGAGCTCAATACTTCTCAAAGGTGGATCTTCATTCTGGATATCATCAGGTAAATTTGAAGAAGGAAGATATTTAGAAGACTGCCTTCCGTACAAGGTATGGGCACTATGAGTTTTGGGTGATTCCCTTAGGACTTACTAATGCCCCTTCAATCTTCATGGATTTGATGAATAGAGTATTTATACAATACCTCGACAAATTTGTGGTATTTTTTATCGATGATATTCTCATCTACTCCAAGAGCAAGGAGGAACATGAAGAACATCTAAGACTTGTGTTGGCAACATTGAGAAAGGAGAAGTTGTACGCTAAGTTCAGAAAGTGTGACTTTTGGATGAATTAAGTCACATTCTTGGGTCATGTGATCACAAGTGAGGGAATTTTAGTGGATCCTTCAAAGACAAAGGCAATTGAGGAATGGACTAGGCCCTCTAGTGTCACAGAAATCCGTCATTTTCTTGGATTAGCTGGGTACTACCGAAGTTTTGTGAGAAACTTATCATGATTGTCAATCCCACTAACTAAGTTAACAAGGAAAGGGGTAAAGTATGTCTGGACGGAAGAATGTGAGGGAAGCTTCAAGGAGCTAAAGAGAAGGCTGATCACTGCACCTGTACTCACACTACCGAAAATTGGAGAATGTTTTGTGATATACAGTGATGCTTCAAAGAAAGTCTTGGGTTGTGTACTCATACAAAATGATAATGTGATATCCTACACCTCACGATAGTTGAAGATCCATGAGCAGAACTACCCGACACATGATCTAGAGCTGGCATCCATGATTTTTGCCTTGAAAATCTGGCAGTACTACCTTTATGGTGAGAAGTGTGACATATACACCGACCACAAGAGCCTAAAGTATATATTCACACAAAAGGAGCTCAACATGCATCAAAGGAGATGGTTAGAGCTAATCAAGGATTATGATTGATCTATTCACTATCATCCTGGAAAGGCAAACAAGGTAGTTGATGCTCTAAGCAGAAAATAACCGTTTACTCTATCCATGTTGCAGATTGACAAAGACCCTGTCTTCTTGGATATGCAAAGAATGGATTTGGAAATCATAAGTGTTGGGGATACATCCTACCTTGCCCAAATGATTGCACAACCATCCATCCAAGAGAACATTGAGGAAGAACAAAGGGATGATGTGGAGATACAAAAGAGGGTGAATGCAGTAAAGGAAGGCAATATGCAAGAGTTCCATATCGATGATGATGGTGTGATTCGGTTTGGAACGCAGCTTTGTATGCCTTCATCACCCGGGATTAAGAAGGAGCTATTGGATAATGCACATAGCTCAACTTTCTCTATCCATCCTGGGAGTACCAAGATGTACCGTGATCTCCAAGAACACTTCTGGTGGGATAACATGAAGAAGGAGATTGCAGAATATATATCAAGTTGCTTGGTATGTCAGCAAGTTAAAGTTGAGCGACAAAAGTCCAAAGATATGATGCAGCCATTGCCTATACCCATGTGGAAATGGGAAAATGTTACTATGGAATTTGTCACAAGCCTCCTGAAGACGTCAAAGGGAAATAATGCGATATGGGTTGTGGTTGAACGACTCACCAAGACTGCCCATTTTATCACTATTCGTGAAGACCTCTCACTTGAACAACTTGCAATGATATATGTGAAGGAAGTGGTGAGACTGCACGGTGTTCCACTCTCAATTGTCTCTGACTGTGATCCAAGGTTCACTTCTAAATTCTAGAGGAGCCTTCAACATGCTTTGATAACTGAATTAAGTTTCAACATGGCCTATCAGCCCAAAACTGATGGCCAGTCTGAAAGGACTATTCAAACGCTTAAAGATATGCTAAGAGCATGCTCTCTAGAATTCAAAGGTGGATGGTATCAGTATCTCCCATTGGTTGAGTTCTCATACAACAATATCTTCCACTCGAGTATTCAAATAGATCTGTATGAAGCTCTTTATGGGAAGCGATGTAGATCTCCAACCCGTTGGGATGAAGTTGGAGAAAGAAAGCTACTTGGACCCGATCTTGTTCAGGAGATGACAGAGAAGGTTCAAGTCATCCAGAAACACATCAAAGCTTCTCAATGTCGGCAAAAGATCCATGCTGACAACGTCGAAGGGACTTGGAGTTCAATGTTGGAGATAAATTCTTCCTTCGAATATCTCCATGGAAGAGAGTCATGCGATTCGGGAAGAAAGGGAAGCTAAGCCCGAGGTTTATTGGCCCCTTTGAAATCCTTGACTGCATAGGAGCTTTTGCCTATCGTCTGGAAATTCCACTAAATATGGCTCAATTTCATGATGTGTTTCATGTATCACTACTGAGAAAGTACATACCAGACCCCTCACATGTACTAAACTTAGAGGTGGTGCAGCTGGAAAACGATCTCTCCTATGAGGAGCAGCTAGTAAAGATTCTGGACCGAAGTGATAAGGTTCTACGCAACAAGACAACCCACCTTTTCAAAGTGTTGTGGAGGAACCATAAGTTTTAGGAAGAAACTTGGGAACCAGAAGAGGCAATGAAGGAGAAGTACCCTCACTCTTTTGTGTAAAGTGAAATTTCAGGGGCAAAATTTCTTAAGGGGGGAAGAATGTAACGACCCAAAGATTTTAAATGGAAATTCCCTTCTTATAAATATGTCATAAATTAACATTAAATCACAACATAATTAACTACTAAGTGACAAGTGACCATTAAATATAATTTGGTCACTTCTGTGTTAAGAATTTTGAAAATTCGACATACACGGTTCTGTTCAAGATGATTTTTGGAGTCTAATGAAACAAAAATAATTTTTGGTGAATAGTAATGTACCCTTAGGAATAGTAACATACCCTTATGAAACGTTATATGACCCTTATTAATAGTAAAGCATCCAACATAAGATTAAAATTACCTATGAATAATAAAATAAAATTTAGACATCTTAGAAAGTGACTATTTGACCTTAGTAAACGTTTTCGTATTTTGTAAGTCATAAATACTTAATTATAATTAATTAATTAGTTTAAAAGAATATTTATTCCCTAAAATGTATTAATAAATTATTAAATCAATGTTTTATTGTTTTAGATAATTTTATAATACCCTACGTAATTTTTTAAAGCACTATAAAATCATTTTTAACTTTAAAAAACTGTTTTTTTAAGTAAATTATGATTTTAATTAAATATTAAATTAATAATATTTAGAAAATTATTTTTAAAAAATTGAAATCATTTTTGGATTCTAAACATCGAAAAATGGTAGGGGTAAATTTTTGGTTTTAGTCTGAAATACTTCAATTTTCGGATGAATAGTAAAAAATATAGTTTTTCGCATAATCGGTGTATACTAAATTGCATCATTAATGATGTAATGATGACATAAACATTATAGAACTTCTGTTTCGGCCAAATTATATTAAATATCATAAATGCTTCCTTAAAATACAATAAATCCAATTCTCAAACCTAAAAATAACTTTCCAAAGCCTAAAGTCAAAAGTTGATTTCTTAAAGTGTCTTTTTCTCTTTCTTTCACATTCCTTTTAATAAATTAATGAATTCGGATTATAATGAAGAATTAAAGCCTAAAACGAATTATATTATATTAATATATGATTTAGGATGTCAAAAAACTACTATTACAAGTCTAACTTTTGATATATTATTTTATTTAATATTTTATACCAAAAACACCTCCCTCCTCATGTATAAATAAGCCCTCTCCATCCTCTTGCAAAACCACACCTCTCAAGCTTCAAGCATTGTCTAATATCTCCCGAATCATCTCCCATATCCCCTCCCCCACGTCCATGAGTTTCTAGTATCCTCAAAATACCAAGCTTAGGCCCTTAAGGAGGTTCTCAAGAGAAGGATTTAAGAGGTAATTTCCCTCCCTCTTCTCCTTTATTTTCCTTTAAAGTTCAAGTTCTTTATTGATCTCTCCCCACCTATATTCATCCAAATTGTTTTGTAACTCCATTATTATACATATACTGTAATTTTATGATTCTAATGTGATATTATATCACCCCACACCCTTTCTCTCTTCCTTTTTTTATTAAAGAGAACGTTGTTCATGAGGTGTTAATTTATCACCTTCAAAACGACATGCTCTCTTCTTCCATTTCTACCTTCAGATCTGGTCATGAAACCATTTTTATGGTTGAACCAGAATATTTTATATATATTATGTCCTATTTAATGTTATGTAACTGACTTATGAACATATTACTAAGGGATAAATTAAAACAAGTTCTTTGTGATTGAAAAACCGCTCAAATTAACCCACACAATCTTCGTTTGATTCTTATCTAATAATTCATCCACATGGATATAATGTGATTCATTATAATATCATTCAAACTCCTGTAATCTCATTAATAACATGTAATATAATTTCTTTATGTTTACTCATGTTCTACCCAAACATCAATTTAAGAATACAAGTGAACCACCCAAGAAAAACCATAAAAACGAACATCCCCGAACAATGTTTTTAAACTCTATAAGTCATCCAAAGGAACATAATATGACATAATGAAACCAGAATGAACCCTATTAATGTAAAAATTGTTCTGTATTTATAATTAATGAATATAATGTCATTATACAGGACATTAAAGAGAAGGAAGCATTAGGGTACAAGGTAAGGGGAAATCTCGAACCCAATTTTCTTCCTTTGGGTTCTCCCTCTTTCACTCCATTTTCGATATGGTTACTCCTCAAAGATCATTTTTTCATCATTGACTTTAATTTTATGGGATATAAATGTTTGTGACTGGTTTTTATGTCCAACAAATTTTTTTCCAAAAGAACTCTTCTTTTAATAACACCCCTTTTACTTCTCACTCAAAGTGGACGGTTCTTGTAACATGTTTGTTATTCCCTCTTTATTTTGGGAACCCAAAGCTTATGAATGTTTCATTATTATATGAAACCCATTCCTTTAATTGGGTTATTTATGTACATGTTTGATATGTGTTCTATGTGGAAAGCATGATAATGATAATGTTATGATGTGACGGGTGCGCCCGGAATTATATAGCGCAATTATGAATGTTTCAAAGTGACGGGTGCGCCCGGAATTATACAGTGCTCAAATGAATTGTGTAAAGTGATGAATCTCATGAGTAAATGTAAAATGATGTGTGAACAAAATGCTATCTTGGTTCACAAGTATGTGTGGTAGTTAACCACTAAGACATGATGTTTCATTTTATGCATTGCCACATTTCAAGTCTTTGATTTATGCTCCTCTCATGTTCATGATCTTTTTCCTATGTTATGATTATGCTCTCCCCATGCTATATTGTTCTTACCTATCCTCTTATTGGGATTCTAGCTCACCCCATTTTGATTTATATCCTCAAATGGCTACATGTACTAAAGGGAGGACAAGTGCCAATAAGAAGCTAGAAAAGAAGAAATTAAATAAATGTTTATGCTTGATGTTGTATTTGTTATGTGTGGTCCTCGTTTGCCCAAGACACTAAACCTTTGGATCCTCTATGTGTAATACTATTATGTTTATCTTTGAAATGATGTAATAGTAATTTATGAAAAGGCTGGGTCGCTATAAATAGTGAGTATTCCATGACCAATAATAGTAATTTTATCATGTGATACCGAACCAAGTGGTCTTACATCATAAGAACATCACACATGACTCTATAATTAGTGTATTTATCTTAGTTTTGCAAATTATGGTATGTCACTATTCATCAAAAATTCATGTATTTCAGAAAAATCCCAAAAATTCACTCCAACCATTTTTCGATGTGGAGAATCCAAAAATGAAGTCCATTTTTCAAAAATAATTTTCTACGTATTATTAATTTAATATTCAATTAAAATCATAATTTATTCTAAAAATAACAGTTTTAAAACATTTTTTTACTTATTTTAAAGCATATGTATATCGTAATCACACTTGAATATTATATATATACTATCATTGGTAGGGTTACTGTCCATTAGGGTATATCACTATTCATAAGGTTGTGTTATTATTCATAAGGGTAGGTTACTATTCACCAAAAATTAAGTTTTTCTTATTCGACTCCAAATAACTTACTGATCACAACTGTGTATGTCGGATTTTCAAAATTCACATCACAAAAGTGAAAAAATTATGTTTTAAGGGTCACATAGAACTTAATAGTTAATTATGTAGTGATTTCATGTGATTATGACAAATTTATAAGAAAGGAATTTCCAAAAAAAATTGGTTTGTTACATGGAAGATCAACCAAAAGAAGATATATTCCCTAAAAACATAGTTATACAACCCAAAGTAGCTAGATAAAACTTAAGGTACAAGTCAAACAACCAAAAAGGACACCCAAAACAAGAAACAACTACTTTGTGTGATATGTGGGAAATGTCCCACCATATCCCCACCTGTTACACATACCAATCTAACATAAAACCCATCACCTCACTATATTTCATTGAATTTTCTTATATCAAATGACAATACAAGGTCTTCACATCCCTGAGATAATGTACAAGATGTGAGCTAAACCATCTCAGTATGTAAAGACCCCAGCCCTAGTAGCCTAGATTTAGTGATTATATTTTTACATTAGTACTAAATAAAAGAAATTTTATACCATAGGACCAAGTGTTTTAGTAGTCTTGGTAAACTAGATACATAATTTAATCTAATAATATATTTGAAAACATAAAATAAAACATAGTATTTTATTTTGGATCATCGTTATTCACTCTAACATATTCCAATATAAAAATCATAAAATGTTTCTTGACATATTTGAGAAAGGAAGCATAAGATAAGGGTGATATCAGATTCTTAGTAAGGGAATTCATAAAATAGTAGCTAATAAGTCATGAACACTATAAACAAATAAAAGATAATCAAATAATAGCATACAAATAATAAAATGAGCTAGAAAGTTATCTATTAATGTCATAAATATTCAAATAATAACATGGTAATCAATAACTGATTTCATAATTATGGAATTCGTAATGTTATACATCTGAACTTACCATCAAGGCCTTTCTCCAAGACAACTAAAAATTACATCAAGGCCTCATGCTAAGAAATATATATAAATGGTTAAGGTGTCATCCAAATACCCAATCTATTTTATCTCATGAGACCTACCAATTCAATGAGTGTATATGTAATTTGAAGCCCCACCAGTCCCTTAATAAGTCCAATGCATTCATCATATGAATAAACAACAAAAATTAATCGTTATGTCTTAAAAACCAATAATTGTTTATATTAGAAGAACGAGTATATGGAAAATCAATACTTTATCCAGTCAAGATGATTTTCAAACATCCAAATAAATATGGAAGATAGAAACATAATATTTAATAAAGGATGTTAACATAGATGAAAATACTTTAAAAATATCAATAAATAATTTATTGAATAAAAATACCTTTTCAAATTAATATCACTAATTTAAAATATAAAAATTCCTTAAATATTAAGGAAAAAATTTTATTTAAAAATAAACATTGAAACCCACATTAGATGATTAAATTAAATAAGCATTAATTATGGTGATAAATTATGTTCATATTGTATTAGTTAAAAACATTCCTTTTACAATTTTATAAAAATTTCAAAAGGTAAATCATTTAGTAAATGGAAAAAATATTAATTTTAAACCATTTTTTAAAATTTAAACATGGTTAAAAATTTCATTAATAAATAATTATAGAATAGTAAAAATATTCTTCAAAAAAATTATGGAAAATATGGATATGGAGGAAAAATCATTTAGACCAATTTTGGAAAACAAAGTCAATTTTCCTTAAAAACATTATTTCAGTATCTTGAATACTTAAATAGTGGAAAATGAAAGGAAAAATATAATTTATAAAAATAACAGGAGGAGGTGAAAACAAATTGATTTCATGATATATAGATCTAATAAGTCTCCCAATGGATACTTAAACATGAACAACCTTGAATAACTATGAGATTGTGAAATCAACCCTTATAATTTATGTAACATTTTCATCATAGAAACCTTGAAAGAAATAACTAAAATTTAATCATTAAATACTATTAATATAAATATAATCATGACATAATATATCAAATGGGTAGTATATACCCCTCATAAAAATAAATAGGTGCATAATATGAAATATGTCTCAATGGAGTGTAAATTGAGATGAAATATCTTACAATGATCATACCGTTCAATTGAAAATTAATCAAAGAGTTTATTATGTGTATCAATTTTAAATCCATATAAAACAAGTTTAACTACAACATAAAATACACAATATTCATTACACTCATAATCTTAGAATATCAAATACAATGAAGAATTAATATAATCCATTGAAGATAAATTGAGTTACGAAACCTCTTACCACTTGGTAACTTTCATGTAAAATACCCTTGGAAAAAATAATATGAATTGAAACTTAAAATAACATTAATTATAAAGGATTCATGATATAACATTTAAAAAGTCATTATATACACCATATAAATGAAATTGGTGCATAACATTAAAATATGCCTCAATGAAAGTAAATTGAGACATGATCCTTTACCTTAGTTGTGACTTCCATCATATGTGTCTGAACCTTCGGTATAATAAATATTAAATTGATATATTTTTATGAAATAACTATAATCTTATATATCATATGATTTATGATTTATTTATATTCTTTTATCACCAATTTATTAACAATTATTTGTTAAAATGACTGTAAATATAATCATATATATCATACCATATATTGAAACAATCATTGAATTATTTAAGTGGGGTTTTGAACCATATATTTTGGTTTATCCCTTTAGTTAACCATTTAAAACCTTAACAACAGTAATAACATCTTTACTCTGAAAGGGTTATAATTTAACATATAAGGTGAAAATTGTCTTATAAATGTAAAATGGATGAAACTATAAACCATAACCTATTTAAAAAATTTAAAACTATTGATTCCAAATTTGTAATTATTTTTCTCAAATTAAACTTATATAATTTTAAGAAATTAATTTTAAAATAAGTGCACACAACCTGATAAAATTTATTTTTTTAACTATTTTTAAACATAAAACTAGATTTTATTGTTATAAAATGTATAAAAAATATAATATGAATAATAAAACATTTTATTGAATATATAAAATATAAATTTAATTAAAATTATTCAATAATGGTGAATAATTTAATTTATTAAGATAAAAATACATTGCATGCATAAAAATAGTGTTTTAGAAAAAAAAATCTTTTACTTTCAAATTATTTTTCTATTTTCATTTTTAATCAAATGATAACTATTGAATTAATATTATAAAATTTATTTTTAATAATCCAGATACTCCTATTCATACAAATAAATTTTAATTTCTATGTTAAAATGGTCACATAATAGTATTTTAATAGTGGATTGTGGTTCATTTAAACTTGGTATTGCGTACAACGCAAGCTATCAAAAAAATTATTATTTTTAGAATCTTAACATAAAATTTTAGGGTGTTAAATAGTATAACTCACCCATGTGTTCCGTATCATGTATCTATATAAAAATCTAAATATTATCAATTTTAATAAAACATGACATGATTAGAAGTTAAACAATTTTGTATCAAATGTTTTGTAAATAATTCCACTTTTTCCATAGTTCCAAAACCAAGATAGGTAAAATAGTTTCAAACAATATTTCAAATAATTAGTTTAGTTTATTAAATCCTTCATATAAAATCCAAAATAGTTAAACCCAAAACACAATGGTAAAAATTCCTAGCATCACAAGAGCTCGGGCTAGCTAGACTACTCATACCAACAAAAAGACTAGTATGCACTCGAGTCCCTATAACATAGGGCATAAAGAGTAAAGGAAAACCCCATAAGTGAACCCCATAAAATTTCAAGATCAAGTCCCTTGAACCTATACATCAAGCCTATGGATCAGAGGAAAACCACAGAATGTGAACCCCCTAACAATACCAATAGACGAGGCCCAATTCTATGCCTTACACCTACGTACCCAAGGATTCCCATGTGCTCAATTTATAAAATAATTTCAGAAGGGATTATCACATTTTATAATACATTTAAAAATGACCCTTTTCATTAAAAACATGCATTGAAAATCAATATTCACAATCTATTTCACAATTCTTTGTAAAACAACTTTCTTTTATCAAAGTGAGTGTAAAAATCATATTCTCTCAAAAACAAATTTACACACACAAATAAATAAATTGTGAAAATTAATTTAGAAAAAAAATTAAAAAACAAGAGCTTTCAAGGTTCATCTAACATAGGTTAGAGATGGAACTACCTACCACAAACTCAGGTCATACACTACCCACAATGGGATCCACACACCATGATAAGAAGGTAAGCACAAGAGAAATGAATATAGGAACTAAAATTTATTCTCACATGATAAAATCAAATTTCATACATAAAAAGGGTCAATAGATTTATTAGATGAACACAAACCTCATAAAGCCTATTCACCACACCATAGAGAAACACCATAATCAGCCCCCAGATGATAAACACAATAAGTAAACTACATGGGATTGAGAGAGAGATCACATATCGGTCATTTCCTCTAAACAATACATCCCAAAACTGTTTCCAAACTAATAGATCAAGAAGGTGTAGAAGAGAGAGAAAAAATTACCAAAAGAGGAGAAACCACCCTAGTCAGAGATCAAATAGATAAAATGGGGAGTCTAGAAAAGATAAAATCACCCAAACATACCTGGATGAGACCTAGGGTTTGAGAATAGAGACACAAAAATAATGGTAGAAGAGTCAGGCATGCAGTACATAAAAACATATTAGGCATGAATGATTCACATCAGGAATCTGAAAGTCACATCATGAATCCCTTGGGTTGTATGTACACTAAAAAATTTATTTAATCAGATTAAAAAAACCAATAAATCCATTCACGATGTGAATGAAATTAAAATTATGAATTTATTTCATTTAATGAACCCAATTCATGGCTTCTTCCCAGTAATGTACTCATGTCGTGAATCATCACTTCATGTCATGATTTTTTTTATAATTAGTGCCTTTCCCAGTTACCTTATAAAACCTCCCAAACTATCTCTTATTCCCTATAAACCTGGAGTAAATATTATTAAACATTAAAATACAATTTACCTTAACTATGATTTCATATTTATCCCCACCATGCTACTTTCCTTCCCTGTAAATTCATGTGAAAAAAAGGTTCTGCAGAAATAGGTGAGGTCACTACTCCCTCACCAACGAATCATTCTCCCATGTATCATGAGAATCTATTCCATGACACTACAACACTTTTACCTAAAGAATATAATTCTCACATAATAATTTCATATAAGAAACAACAATCTCCACTAGTTTCTCTATAACATAAAAATATAGCCCCAACTCCATCTCCTCTCATATCAAAACATGGAGAGAATCATGATGGTTTTTCCTAAGCTAAGATATGTGGAAAACATCATGCATAACTATAAATTTATTTTTTAACACAAATGGATTGACCACATGACCAAGCTACTTAGTGACCTAAAATGGTCTAATATATCTCGAAGCTAGCTTCCTCTATTTTATAAGCTGATGATGACCCAACCAAGGAGAAACTTTCAGGAAAACCTAGTCACCAATGGAAAACTCAAAAGGATGACACCAACCATCCACATATGATTTATACCAACTATGATCTATAACCAAGTTTCCATGTATATCCTTAATCATCATTTATGTCTCTTGTATGATACTTGATCCCAGACGAGAGGACTTTCCCACCTCTTCCCAACTAAGTGGTAACCTATACGAGAAACCCAACAAAGCCTCTAAGGGATATATTCTAATCAAAGGCTGGTAACTATTATTATTTAATGACTTGAATATTCCCAGATGGCTATCCCATGACCCACAAAATTCCAAAACAAAGGCATAGAGCATATCCTCTAAGATCTGAATAGAGTTATCTATCTGATCATCCATCTATAGATAATGTGTTTTAATCAATCTAAACTGAGTCCATATATCCTATTGGAGACATTTCAAAAACCTATAAGTAAACCTAGTATCCCTATCAAAAATAATGGTTGAAGGAACCCCATGAAGCCTTACTAACTCTTACATGTACATCTTACCCTAATATTCAACATTGGATGTGTCTCTAGTCAAAATAAAGTGATTTGATTTTGTTAATAGATCAATCACCACCCAGGTAGTATTATTTTCTCGATGATTCTATAGTAATCCAACAATGATTTCCATAGACACCTTGTTACATTTCCAAAATGTCACTAGAAGATGTTGTAAGAGACCACAAGGGATCATGTCCTCTACATTTATTTATTAGTAGGTGTAACAGTGAGACACATAATTAGTAATGTCATACTTAATACCCTACCATCAAAATATCCATATCTTGTACTAAAAACTCTTCATAGTTCCTTGGTTAATGACCCATGAGTAACTTTAAAAATTGTGAAACAAAAAATTACTCACAAATGATGATATGAAAAAACAATCCTTGTAGTATAGAATACTATCATAAGTGAGAGGGAAACTAGAAACGGTGTCCACATAATAAAAGGTTTCTCAAATTATTTTGAATTTGTTATCCTTTTATTAATCCTATATAATAGACTTAAGAAATTATGGTGATAACTAAAAACTAGTCAGGACTATACCTATAGCATCATCTTGTGCATCCAGATGCAATAGAGTGAAGTGACCCATAAGTTTTCACTCTTCCTTCGATTCCAAAACATTCTTTGATGGAACTTTCTTAATAAGATCATTAGTAAGGACACACCCCTTCCTAGAGGTGTATCTGATGTAGAAGTTAAATATCTAGAGGTATTATACCAATATTATTTTTCTAATATTAAGGTCCTACTATGAGAATATATATATCAAACTCTTATGATTAGAAAATACTGTGAACCTCTACCCAAAAAGATAGTGCCACAAATATTTATGATCATGCATAACTATAGAAAGCACCAAATCATGAGTAGTTTCATTTTTCTCATGTGGATGAAGATTAAGAGTTTCATATGTAATAACGTGATCATCATACATAAGAAAGAAACCCATACTAGAAATAGAAGCATCACAGTACACCACATACCCCTTACTAGGTTCAGGTAAGATTAGAATAGAAGCTAATGTCCAAATTAATTTAAATTCCTCAAAATAAGTATGAAACTTAGTATCCCAATTGAATTTTATCCTTTTCTTTGTAGAAATAGTAAAATGTGAAGCTAACTTTGATAAATATTTTAAGTATCACTAATAGTATAGAGAAAAAACAATAAAGATCTATATCCTGAAGACATTATGTTGTTCCTCCCATGAAAAGACATCCTTGACCTTCTCAGGATCGATGGAAAATCCATGTTCGAAAATCATGTTCCCTAATAACTTCACTTCTTAGATCCATAAATTGAATTTCTAAATATTCCCATAAATTTTTTGAATCCTTAGGATCTCTAAAACCATATTCAGATCATGATCATGGTAATGATCATATCTCAAATAAACCACGACATCATCCAAGAATAAAAGGAAAAATATGTCAATGTATTGATGAAATATCTTCTTTATCAAGGCCATAAGAACTATAGGATCATTAGTCATACCAAAAGGAATCACTAAATATTCATAATGGTTATAATAGCTTCTAAATGTGGTATTTGGAATATGATACCCCTGAACTCTAAGTTGATGATAACCAAACTAAATATTGATATTTTAAAACCACATCATCCCCTTAAACTGGTCAAAAAATCATTTACATGGGGAAAAAGGTGTTTATTCTTAACTATCACCTAGTTAAACTTTTGATAGTCCACACAAAAAATAAGTGTACCATTGGCCTTCTTGGTAAAGAGAATTGGGGATACCTATAGTGAAACAATAGGGTGAATAAAACCTTTCTATACTATATCATCCAACTGGATCTTTAACTCTTTCATCTCGGATAGTTTCATCTGATAAGAGGGTGTCTAAATAGGTTGTGTACCTAGAACCAGATCAATCGTAAACTCCACCTCCCTTTATAGAGTAAGGATATATAATTTATCTTAGAAAACATAGAGTAAATCCTTAAAAACAAAGAGAAAATATCCAAGAGATGGAACATCATTAAGATCAACTATAATGGCATAAAAAACTCTTGAGCTCTGGTTGGGATTGTCCTACAAGACCGAAACTTGGATCCCACTCTCCCCAGAACACCGGATGGATCCCATAAGCAGTAAAGAATAAAACACGCCGATGATAATAATCAATATCATCTTGATGACAAACTATTCAATACATCCTGATGATTATGTTTAACAAATATAGATCAATAACTATGAAATATCATACTAAATTTGCATTAGTGATAGGAACCTGTATCAAATATATTAGTTTCTAAAGAATATTCAACAAAAATGGAACCTCTCAATATTGTTGGGCCTATGTCAACATCCACTATAAACTCATCCATTGTGTAAAGAACCTTCACTCCCAAATATTTTGGTTAGATCCCTATGGACATTGAAGCATCAGACTACACCATAATGGCCTTTTGATCTGAAGATCCAAACCATAATGGGGCGTACACATAGGAAGAACCTGCGATAACGACCTTGGTGGCCACAAGAATAGTGTATCTTCATGGGTGTGGGAAAAGTTCATCAGGTGTATCCTAACTTGACACGCTGATAATAAGTCAATTGTATGCTACTAGATACTACTAATGGTGTAGAGGAGGCCCACTACTAAGAACCACCTCCACCACCCTTTTGATTATCATGCAACTTTATCTTCTTCCCCGGCGCACCACTAAAACCACCACAAGGTGGAAGAGAAGAGATAGAGGTGTAGATCTTTCACACAATATCCATTTCTTCAATTATCTCCTTATATATCATGTCATCATAGGTCTTCAAATTCAGTATATATATCAATAATAAAATATCTAGTCACATTCTCTATATGTATTTCTCAACTCCAAGTTGTTCATTCATCACTACCTCTAGAGAATAATGATCCATCTATTTAAAACAATTGGTGTATCTCGACATGTAACACTCTCACTTTACAAATATAGGAATTCTAGAGACTTTTCAATCATTAGAGACTCTGGTTAGGACTTCTAAAAGAAGAGTTCCTTAAAACCATTATAATACAAGCCTACGTGCTAATTTTTATGTATCATAGAATCCCACCACCACTTTCTAGGACCCTCGAATATGAATGTTTCACACTTCACCTTGATAGCTATATGTTTATCCAAGAATTCAAATATCTAATCAATATTATCAATTAAGTCCTCCACCTATAGGGGATCATTCATTCCCTTAAAGGATAGTGGTTTCTCATATAGGAACTCTTAAGCTCAATCTCTGCCTCTTTTGGAACTAGTTTTCACCTCAATAGCCCAATTTTGAACTCGTGGTATATTTTGGTCCATAGAACGAACTTATCAAATAATAGCCTCTGTAAGATTCAGATCCAAAGGAGGATTCCCTTGAGGACCATATCTCTCTACACCCTCATATGAAACCCATGGAAGATGTCTTCAGGGCATGTCATTACACACCAAAAACAGAAAAAATGATCATAAAACATGATAATATCATTTTAGACCAAAAAACTATAATTATAAACTAAGATTAAGGTAAAAACTAAACATAGAAGGAACACATCCCAATATCCCATGTAAAGTTGAGGCTCATAATGGGAATATCTGGTTAGGAACACACTAAAACCTACCACTAAAGTCGTCAAAATACTATCACATATCTATCAACTTTCTCAACTAAGAATAACTACCACTGATACCAAATTGTTATCTCTCATCCTAGAAAATCCTTCAAAATGGGCTTCGGACCAGAATGTGGCAATACCCTAAGGGAATTCTTGAACCCCATGGGCTAGCGACTAGCACCCAGGCATCAAACAACAAATAGAGTGAATGATTACACCCAACCATAAACAAATAACATGGAAAACATATACATTAGAAATAATAATAATAAGAATATATATTCCATAAACAAATAAATACAATATAGAAATACATACTAAATTATCTAAATAAAACTCAAGGAAAAAGTCCAATAAACAAAAACCAAAAATATCTATTGTTCGTGATATGTAGAAAACATCCCACCATATCACCACCAGCTACCCATAACCAGTTAACATAAACCCCACCACCTCACTATGGTTCCTTTCCTTTTCTTGCATCAAAATACAATACAAGTTCTACACATCCCTGAGAGAATGTGCAAGGTGTGATACAAAAAGGTTCAGTAGGATATCATCCAGGTGTTTCATATCAAATCACTATAAAACAATCCAAATATTTCCAATTTTAAGAAAACATGGCATGATCATTATTTAAATATTTTTATATCAAAAGCATCATAAAAAATTCCCCTTTTTCTATAGTTCCAAAACTAATATAGGTAAAATAGTTTCAAATCATAATTCAAATAACTAGTTTCATTTATCAAAGAATGAAAATTATCTCTAAAATAATACAATCTGAAAAACAATCATAAACATGCTTAGGATTATAATAGGCCTGGCTAACTAGACAACATATACCATCAATAAGACTAGTGCACAGCCAAGTCCCTATAACACAAGGCCTAGGGAACATAGGAACACCCCATGAGTGAACCCTCTATAATCTCAAGTTCATGTTCATATAACCTATTCATCAAGCCTAGGGATTAGATTAATTCCCCATAAAGTAACCCCCCCCCCAAATACCAATGGATGAGGCCTAATACAACACATTCCACCTAAGAACCAAAGGAATACCATGTATTTAATTTATAAATTCATTTCAAAAGGTCTTATCACATTTCAAAATATAGTTCCACACAACCATTTTCAATAAAAATGTTTCAAAAACCACTGTTCGCAATCCATTCCACAATGCTTTTAAAAACACCTTTATTTTAACAAAATGAGGGGAAACACATTATTTTCTCAAAACCATATTTATACAAACAAATTAATCAATCATGTAAATTAATAAATAAAACATTTTAAAAACAATATCTTTCAAGGTTTATCCAACATTGGCTAGTGATGGAATAACCTAGCTCAAACTCGGGTCGCACACCACCCACTAAAGGTATCAGGGTGTGTAGCAAAAGTAGATTGGCTAGGGATTTAAAATATTTCATCATTAGATGTAACTACATCATCTCCAGTGATACATAGCCCAACAAAAATTCATGAGGATCCCACATGATTTTTTTAGGTGCAAAAAAATAAATTGAAGATTACCTCATTTGATTTGATGATGTGTTTGATGGCTACTCATAAGTAGAAACTTTCCTCAAAGAAACTTAATCTAGATACCTCTATATCATCCATACCTGATTTGAATGTCTATGGGAAGATAGATCATAAATTTCTAGGTTCTGGTATGGAGATTCAATGATCCCTTTGATGTCTCAATGATCACTACATCGATGATCCTTCGATCTGTAAAAAAGAGCTTGGATCGATTGCTTAGATCATCTGTTTCTCTCTCTGTAAAGTGAGGGAGAGAAGGTAGAGTCTCTAAATAATCATGTGATAAATAGTCTTGTCAATGTGATCCTCCTCTTCCTTATATAGTGAGTTATAAAATTACCCAGAAATGGCTCCCCATCCACTGAATATTTATTTCTGAAATAATCCATAAATGACATGTTGTGACCAACTAACTAGGTCACAAACATCAATTATATTTTTATCACTTTATTTTAATATAATTGATATAATATGTAAAAAAATAGAGTAATTAACTCAACTCATAATTCCATAAAATACTAAAAAACCACAAATATTAAAATAATATTCATTTGGATAATATTTTTCTTTGTATTCACTTAAAATCTTGTGAATACTTTTAATAAATTGATTCAATACCTAGTTTTTCTAACCTTGAATAATATGAATTCATTAATTATGGGTGATTTTATATTCTTGGACATCCCCAGACCCTACTTATGAGGCCCACCATGTCCTAAACTCATATTTATTAGAATATGATATACTTTTGAATGTTCTTAATATGTGACCCTCTAGTTCCTTATCTAGATAGTATTGAATATTATTCATTGACCAAGAGTGGAGTATATCAACCCATCAAGGCCACCAAAGAGATAAAGAAAATTTGTAACAATGAAATCCTCTCCTACAAACACACTCCTTGTATTATAATATCATTATATCATGATATCTCGTAAATTATGATGTACACTTTGTGTCATCCTATTCTTTATTATTCGTTGATCTTACTGGACAAACTTACCTTCTTCTACCACAACCTTGGATTTAGTTAATGTACTACCATCTAGATAAACTATGCCTGATATATCACTTTCTTTCAAAAGAAAATAATTCTATCTTGATTATTCAATCAATTTCATGTTGCCAATGATGTAACCAACATATGATACCTCACTACAACATCAATTTCATAGTTTTCATCTTACATCAAAGTGTATGATCAAATAGTACACTATGATAATAATCTCAAGTCTGTAGTCTATTGCACGTGATCATACATTGGAACTACTAATGACAAAATGAAAGATGTGGTGTTCCTATTGTCCATTAAATCATCATGATCTCATATACTCGAGAACACTAAGTAAGAGTTTCGTGAGAATAAGTATTGATTCTTATTATCCCATCGCACCTGATAGTCACACATCAATTTTGTACAGTCAGCAAGATGTATTTGAACCATAGAACAAGTGTTTAAGATTAATTTCATAGTATATTGAGGTTATCATTATATCCTAGGAACCGTTATAACCTTTTTATGTGAAAAATAATGTATAGAAATTACCACTTAAATAGTGGATGCATAAATATCAAAATTATTATGGTAAAAGTACATAACTCACTGTATACATGATATAGTAATCAGAAATTACTGTTAAATTTGGGTTTTCAGCACCCACATTTATAAAACCCACACTTGAACTATAGAAAACCCACTATATATCCTTGTTGGATATCACGTGATAGGATCCTGCTTCATCTAACTTATGGATTTATTCATTGGGCATCCCACGTCTCTGTTGAGTGGCTATTCATCTATCTGTGACTTCACCTATATTGGTAATACTCCTTAAGATATGATATCACTGATAATATCCCATTTTTACACCATCATAACTTTAAATACTTTATAGTACCAGTAGTTGAATTATAATAATTTACATTAAGATATATTTTTACATATTAGGTGCAATTATAATAATTAGAACAAATCATTTCATATTTTACACTACTTCTTCAGCTACATTAGAAGCCACAATGCACTTGGTATTTGTAGATATGACTACCACTGGATTGAATGAGATTCTATTTCCCATAATCTAAACCTAAATGAAATATTAGTGCATATTTATCCAAAGGAAGACTAGTTTATTCTCCTCTTACACTAGTGTCCCTTCATCTCCATGTAACAGAAACATATCTTCTCTACTCTCTCAAGTACAATTAGATAGTTCGAATAACTTCCCATGAAGTTCTCCTAGATTATACTCATATTTTTCTACCATTAAGTATATATCATCAATATCACATATTTGTACATATCATGGAATATATGATTGATATATCATATAACTTCATGGGATTCTAATTATCACATTAATCTCCTCCTATTTCCCATACATGTCTCCTTGGGGAGATTTATTCCATGTGATAGTGGTAACAATTATCACTGAATTTGTTTAAACTTTTAATTTTTCAATACCTTTTTTGTATATATACTTTTGACTTGGTCCAAGAAACCCTTTAGATCTACATTAGTAGATATTATTCCCTAAAACATAGGTTTATACTTTAATTCAATCTCTAGAAATTTATTTTCAATCTAGTCTTAACTAACTGTAAGAAAAAATAATTATTTTATATATGTTATTAATATTTTAACTTAGAAAATAGGGTTTTTCTCGCTAACCTCTTGTAGACCCATGGAAAAATTCATTTCAAATGGATATTTTATGATTTTTTTACATAATTCAATCCAAAACTGGATTTAAGTAACTTGCTCCAGTTGTTGGTATTATATGATGTCTCTAAATATTTTTGGTTGTCTCGAATAGACACTTTTCTAGAAAGGTGATCTTGACATCCAATGAAAAATAAAATGATCATAGAAAATAGCTATGATAAGTAAAATTCTAATGGATTTTTGAATGATGACTTTTTATAAACAATCTAGCCTTATTTATACTACTCTTATACCATCCATGTAATGATTATATTTAATACCACCACAGTATAAATATTTGAAACATTCAAAATACTAATAAGTTGTATTTTGATACATGCAATCCATTATTGAATTTTAATTAAAATAGTCAATATTAGCTCATTTTCATTTACTTCTTACTTATATGATTAATTATTTTCAATGAATAAGTTATCACCAACCATAGTGATTTTAAAACCATTACCATAGTTTAATCCTTTATACATAGTATGTGACTCTAGAACATTCAATTCCACAAGATCTTGTGGAACTTGTTTAATGTAAACTGCTTGTGCATCTCTGACATTGACTAAATCTAAGTCAATCCTTCACCCTCTATCACAAATAGATATGTTCACTATTTAAATATAGTCTATTTATTTTCTATAACATTTATATATTTTTTATTTCTATAATATTCTTATAAAGATTTAGGATAATTACTTTTGATGCATATTGTCTTTTTCATGATGCAAGTTTGTATTTGTCATTAACACAATCTTTTCTTCTATACACATTTTTTTGTGATATTATGTATTTATATCATAATATAACTCATATAATGTACATTTTTCGTTATCATTAGCATATTTTTTTGGGATAATGCCACTATTTTCAAATCATGTCTTGAAAAATTATGGAAGTATCTTCAATGCATATAAATCTTATCATTGATTCTCTTTTTAGATATATCATGACTCTAATGTGTATAATTAAATACGTGTTTAGGAATTACTCCACTCTACATTTTTAATGATCAATGTTTGTATGTAACACTCATCATCAATCCTCTTAAATAACATCATAAATTTAACGTGCATAAGGAAATGTGAGTTTTGGAATAAATCCACTCTATATTTCATAATCTAGGAATGATTGGTCAAAATATTCTTCAACACACATACTCGAAGAAAATCATATATTATAACTATGAATATATCATAGATCACTTTAACATTCCCTAAAAACACTTAAATGTAATATTATATTGTATATTTACCAAAATCTTAACCTTGTAATTGTTCATGCTTTTTTGCTAAAAAAATTATGAATGCTTTGTGGCATACATTTATTTCTAAAGTTTTCTTTATCCAAAAATAAAAAAGTAAATGTGTCAATAATACTTAAGTTATTTATCTCAAAATATTATAAAATCTTACTGGGAATATCTTTTACAACTAATTAGTTTTACTAGAAAAATAATTATCCTTCAGAATTGGGTATAACTGAGTGTTACATTTTATATTCGTCATGTATTTCCAACGATTCAAGTAATACTAAACTATTAGTTGTGTATTATACACAAAAAATATCATACATTCCAAATGGAATAATTTATCCTTTTTTCCAATATACATGTGAGTTAAATGTTTTGTTTATACTCAATAAAAGTTTAACTAGAATCATTAATCTTGGAAATTAAATTTTGTGTTCTTGTGATACCCCTCCCCCCCCTTGTGTCACTATGTTGTTGATTTTGTATTATTTTATCTTATCTAGGTTTTTTTGATTTTTTATAGTTCTTGGGATAGAATTTTATGTTTTTGGAGGTTTTTTGGGAAAATAATGGTTAGATAAAATGGTTAGGAGTAACAATGTGGATGGTCTTTTCATAGTGATACAGTTGTTTTTTCACAACTTCTTTATGGTTTCTCAAACCATACGAGCCTCCCCAAAAATTGTGTGGCCTCTTTTTCCTAAGAAGAGTCTAGAGAATGATTTGGAAAATAGTGTGTTCAAACAGTATATGTTCTTCATTTCTAGGAAGTAGGTTACATGTAGTTTTCATAACCATTTTCTTGTCCAAGTGTTTAAATTTTGCGAAATTTCCCAAAATACCCTCTCAAATTAAGAGGGGTTTCACCCTTATTATCCCCCACTCATAACAGCAGAACATTGAGATCCTAAGGAGGAGGTAAAACCTACTCCTCTCTTGATTCTAGTCTTATATTTGGTTATTTCAAAGAGGATTTTATGTATTTCTTCCTCTATTTCTCTTTTATTCCCTTTATCCTATCTTTCCTCTTGGTTTTGGTTTCCCCCACGAACCCTAGAACTTTTATGGTGATTTTAGGGTTCCATGTGGGTCTAATGTTAGGTTTTTTGGAGTCTAGGTTTTTTATATGACATTTCTATCTCCACGGTTTCTCTCTTTATTGAAGGTGACACATTTCATTTCACGACCCAACCCATGTTGGGGTTTGAGCTTTAACTACCCCAAGCCAGCCTCCATAGGTCAGTGGGTGGCAATAAGCGTTGGAGGCACAAAAAACTTAGGGAGGCCTTTTCCTAAGAACCTATACACACACACACGCATCCCACTCAATAAAAATGTTTAGAGGGAAAGAAAACCAAGATACAAAACTTCCATAAAAAGGAAACAAAACATGCATAAACATCTAAAAATTAAAATTATAGAAAAGTAAACTGAAAGGGAAAGGGGAAAAATACACACTCAACCAGAAAAGTACCACAACCCGACAACAAGTGAAAAAGTAAAACATCTGATAGAGCCCCACTACTGGAACCCAAGCTATGACCACTGCATGTGGTTTAAGAACCTAGTATCTCTAAGCTTCTCTGATGTCATGGTCAACCTATCTGTCGGCTGTAAGGTCATACCAAGTGCGAGAAAATCCCAAATAGGGGTGAGTATAAAAATACTCAGTAGGATGCCCTAAAGGCTCAAGGGAGTAGTAAAAGATGTACTAAATATGGGAGTATGAGATAGAAAAAGATATAGTAAAAGAGTATAGCTCAGCCCAACAAGATATTGAAGTAAACTCATCCAAAACACAAGGATATAAAAATGGTGAGAAGATGAACTTCTCATTGAGTCTTCACTAACTATAGTAGGAGAGTAGACTCATACAACCATGATAATATAGACATGGAAATCACATGGCATACCTCATGCATATTTTCCTCTCTTAGAAGGAGTGTAAACAAAACCCAAGGAGTGTATACTGAAAAAGGATACATATATATGCTCATTCAAATAAGCTCAAACAAGAGAGTAAGGGAATCTCTATCTCACAGCTCAGCCCTGAAAAAGACTTTACAAAAGTTCCAGGAGTAACCACCAATGATGCCCAGCATCCCTCACGTATTCTCTAAATCCACAATTGAAAGGGAATCAATCACCAGACCTTAATACTATCCTCTTTGGGTGGGTCTATCTCACCCACACAATTTTAGGTCGCATCACAATGGCGTGTCTCAGTGGGGAAATCTCCCCTCTTAATTGTGAGTCCAATGTAACATCAAAGTGTGTCTCTCTATTTATCTATAGCCAGAAATAGTAAACCCAAAGTAGAGGACTCATACCCTAGTGAGTTAGGGGGATTTCACTCTAATTTTCAATATATAGAACCCACACCCTGATGCGTCAGTGGGATTCCACACCCATTCATCGAGAACCCTCACCCTAGTGCGTCAGCGGGATTCTACTCTGATGTAGCTAATAGAGGACCCACGCCCATGCCGATGGGGGATTTTACTCTTATTGTCGTAGAGGACCCATGCCCTGGTGCATCATTGGGATTCCAATCACATAGTATTTATAGAGTTCCCATGAACATGTCAGTGTGGGATTCCACTCTGGTTCATTGATGAACCACCCTGGTCATCCCTACTGAATGGTACCTCTCAGAAAGCACTGGTATGTCAGCACCTGATCACTATCGTTGTTGAACATTACATGAATAGGCATCACATCAGTAACATCTTGCATCACATCCCAAAATCCACTAAAAGGGAACAATTGCATTATACAAGGAAAACACTTAGGATAGGATACTCGCATGCCAAAATATGAGTACAAAAGAAGGAGATACGAGAGGTAGAAGATTCGTAGAGTGGTACATGGAGTGTGTGGGGCCCACATGACATGAGTCCTTGCCACATCGACAGGCCATGGATCCATCCATTCTTTGCTACAAAAATTTTTCACAAGTACCCCTAGTCATTCCCATCTAATCCTAGAGTACATGGAATCTCTGGACCAAAAAGGGAAGATGAGTGCTCGATGCTCACCGCTGGTCCGAATGGAAAAAACTTCATTTCCAATAATAGGCCTCCTCAAATGGCCTCGAGTAACCAAATGAAACATGTTATTTTGATCCTTGCGAATAAATGAACTGGATCAACTATCTATTCTTCATAATCATATATTCATTGGAAAAGTGGTGTCTCCTAGCATCACACGCGAACGATGTTTTTTGGGGCACATGCTTTGATCACGGAAAAAGCCAAACGCATCGTACCCTTTGCGATCCTCTTGAAAAAACACATGGAAACAACTTCTCATTCATCCCAAAAGGGAACCCAATGAATAGGATGCATTTCACCATACCGTAAACAAGTGGGGTTATGTGGGACCCATGTCACATTCCCAAAACACATCAAACAGATCATACTATTGCGATCCTCTCATAAAAACACATGAGATCGACTATTCACTTGTCCTAAACAGACACTCAGGGAAGAAGCTTCAATTCACCGGCAATTCCCAAAACGGTCCTCATGGGGCCCATACCTCGATCTTGATCTCAACACTCGAAACTAGTCTTGAAAACTCTACCTCAACTATAGGGTGACAATGACTCTGATGGCGCATCAACTGGACTTTGGATGTAGGAGATACATTTGATGAATGTTTCCCTGAATAAAAATAATTATATTATTATTTAATACATCATTTCAAGCCACTGAGCTTCAAAATTGGAATTAAATTCCCAAAACCCCCCACACAAGGTCCTCCTCGAAGCACGGGTCGTGATGCCGCTAATATCTCACCAATCAGACACCGCGTGTAGGAGTTATTGAGGGACATAGATTTAATAAAAAGGTTAAATCTATTATTTCTCGGGCGTTTCATGGGCCTAGGCCGCAGATTGGGGAAAATTCATCTGAAATGGTCTTGAAATGACTGTACCAAAAATAGGATCACACCACTCCTGATGACACATTAATCAAACTCCCTTAGTGGGATTTATAGCGGTTTAAAGATTAATAATAATATTTTTAATAATGTTATTATTATTTTCAATTTTTATTTTATTTTCATTTTTATTTATCTTCTTTTATTTATTTTTTTCAACCCTATTAGGGTTTTTTACGGCCACCATCACTCAGTCTCTCAGCCCGTGTTGCCGTCTACACGCCCCGTGCTGCCATTCTGGCCCCTCGTTTGCGTCGTCCAGTTTACTGAAGCCCCGTCACCATCGGTCTTCCATCATCCCGACCTCCTCCATCTTGCCACCTCACACCAGAGTTGTCCAATACCGCCCAAGAGTGCCGCCTTCCTCCTCGTACCGCCGGAGCCACGCCGCTGCTCTGGATACCATCTTCCAAGGACTACTAGGACCACTCTGGTGGTCAGAAAAAGAAACTGAGACTAGATCTGGGTCTCTCGATACCTGATCTATACAGCGGTGGTCTTTTCTCGAATAATCGTCAACATTTCTATGTGATAAGAAGTTTACGGATATTCTTCACATCACCATGACTCCTCTGGGGCCCAAAACTCAAATCTGAGTATATTTCAGGACTCCTCCGGTCAATAGCTTCACATACATATTCCCTGCTCCACGTTTCATTGAAGGTTTGATGGATCAAAAAATGGATGATGAAAAACACGAAGAATGAAAAGAACAGGCAATAAAAAATTCAATTAGATGATGTCAGTTGTTAGTTTGGCCATCAATAAATGGTTTCAATGCATTGAATTTGATCATAAGTCAAAAATGAAAACAAAATCATCAATCAGGAGGTGTAGAATCTGAAATAGAAATCCTACCTCGATTTTTGGTTCTGTTTTTATGTTCATTGCACTCTGATCTACCAACACCAAAAATTTTGTCACAATATGACGAAAAACAAACGTTGAATCGTCATTAGAAGAGAGAGTTGTTCTTTTATCATGATTGGGAGGAAATTATCCAAACCCCTACTCATTTTCTTAAGATCATATTTATAGGAAACTGTCAGTGGTCGTGGGATTTGAACCTCCCGCGCCCTCTCACCTGAGGTCTCCCCTAGGGCAAACACCATGCTATAAACTCAACAGTGCTCTCAAATTTACAATCTGAGTCTCCATTCATAAGTTATTCGATCTAAATTCCAGAATAAATTAAATATTTTAATTAATTTATTTACAAAAATTCCCTCGATAGTGTTTTCCACAAGAAGCATGCACCCACAAAATTTATACCCCACCTAGGGTAAATTACATTCTTTGGACTCAATAATGGCCTTGGATTTCCAATCCAAGCTACCATTTGTGAGATATCTCGTTTCCTCTATACGCACAGTGTGAAAACACTTAGTATTTTTATAAAATTTATTCTAGGAAAACCATTCCTTGGAATTGCATGTCATCTCAGCACTTGGCTCTACAAATATATGTAGAAATAATCCGAAGTCTTATAAGGAAAAAAACGAATCTCTACATCTCATCTTAGCTTATACTTATTCCAAGTGGGCCTTTCTATGTAATTATTTCATTTTGGAATTCAAAGTGTTCTTGTTCTTTATAAAAATAATTATGAATGTCTGAGTATATGTGACATCCTTGGGGTGTTTTAAAACCATATCATTGTTTATTGAGATTGTAATAAAGGGTTTACCTTTTAAATTTCATGTTTTCTTATTTGAAATATGATGTTTTATTGTGATAATATTTTTTTAAATTCATGATGAACCCATTAAAATGGTTTTCATGATGTGTGTTCGATTCTAATGTGTTTTTTGTTTTCATGAAGTGAAATTTATGTTTTAAGGTGAGTTTTGTTTTAAATAGGGGTATTGACCTCAAAATGATTTCTAAAAAGGGTTCTATAAGGGATTTAAAATGGTTATTTGAAATGAGTGTGTGGTTTACCCCTTTTGAGAAATTTCTCTATTGTCTCTTTGAAATGTATTTGATGGAAATAGATGGCCTTTTACATTGATTTGGAATTAAAATATGGGGACCTATGTTTTAGGGCAGAATTTAAATGTTTTTAAATGGTGTTTATTATTTCCATTATTTTCTAAGAAATGAATAAAGTGGTGTTTTGTAAAATATGAATGGCTTTGTTATTACGAGCTCTATTTTAGCATTAATTTCCTGGTTGGAACTTTGGTTTTGAATGGTGAGGTGAAAGGAAACCCTTGATTTTCATTTTTGTTTTGGTTACCACTTATGTGGTTTTTTTATCTCTATGATATGTTTGTTTCTCCCCTTGTGTGGAAAGTTATTTTTCATTTCGTGGGTGCATTACATATATGGATATATTCATTGTTGGGTGTTAAGATTAAGGGTTAGATGTGGTTATGCCTTGTGCATGATATTTGGATCACATATTCTTATGACTCGCTTCCTTTATGGTCAGGGGAACTAGGGTAATAAGTGGGAGATATAACTCTATTCCCCTAGTTTGTTCACATGCTGCTAGTGGCCCTCGAGGAATTCTAGGAACAAGGGCTAGGAGAGAGTGTCATCATAATGAAGCTTGTGTGGGCTGGTTGGATGACTTGTGGATTGAACTTCAGTGCATGTTGGTAGAAGGTTCATGGGTAGGAATCATCTTATATGGTTATATTCTTCACAAATTAGAGATCCATGGTAGATCTCAAGAAACATTCAATTTATTAGTCTTTTTTAATATAGGGCAGTTTGATCTAGTTCACGTTGTATCATTTCCCATACTTGTATTGTTATGGAACAATTTATTGCTTATATTATTATGTGTATTATGATATGTACAGTAACTACTTTTTTGTGCTTGATATTTGTTTTTTGGGTCATTTATTTTGAAAAATGATTTTTCAAAGATGTTTGGAAAAAATATTTGAAATTAAAAGACTCTTGTGTTGTTTTTTAGACTTGATCTTAAAATGGTTGTTTTGGTTCCTAAATGGTGACTTCAGCCAATTAAATGTTATAAAGTGGTCATTTTCATTTAAATAAAACAAGTTGTCTATTTTTGATAAATTTTAATGGGAGTTTAGTTATGAAATTTCTTAGGTTGGTGGAAATTTTTTCAAAGCATGGTTTTCAATTTGAGAAAAAAAAGTGAAATGTTTTGGAAGGTGATTATGGAATTGTTTTGGTTTCCATAAGTTATATTTGGAAATATTACTTTCTAAGTTTATTTTCAAACTAAATTTGATGGATTTATTTATGAAACATATTCCATGGTTTTTATGAGTTGTGGTGACCTATTGGTATTTTTATCTCACACCTATATATTTTAGGTTCCATATTTTTAGTTGGATCTATTATTTGTTCCTTTAGGTCGATGTGGGGTGAGTTGGGTGATGGTGAACAACCAAAGGTTGCATAGACTTGTGGGTTTTTTATATTTATTAAATGTCATATTTTTTATTCCTGGTTGTATATTTTATTTTTGGATCATGTTTATATTTATGAAAATGGGTTGGATCAGTATTGTTGGTTATGACATGTTTGAAATGTTTAATTATTTTGGATCTTGTGGTTAATTTTTCCACTGTCTTTTTATCTCTGATAAGGGTGAAATAGTTCCCAATTGGATTCCCATGATTCTCGGGCATTTTTTTCTATGACAACCCAAATCTATCTTACACATTATTTCATGATTTTTCACATAAATATGAACTTAATACAACCCCATAAGATCAAGAATCCTAGTGTCTTTTTTTGAAATATAAATACAAATACATAAATTAAAACTCCATAACATTCCCTTAAATTTTCTTGATCTTATAGAACTTCGTGGTATATACTTGGGACATGCAAAAGAAAGGGATGAGATATAAAGCCTAGTAAAATAATAATCAAATAATAACATGACTAAAGTAATAAATGTGAGTCAATATGAATATAAAGGTAGCATAAGAGGGGTAAAAATCATAAACTTGGATATCAAAGAATGATATAATATGATAACATACATGGGAATGTGGTATCAATATAAAACATGACATCATAAACATATTTTAAGTCTAACCACATAGAAATCATAAAATGGTGCGTTTAGTATAACCTCTCATGCACCATACATGTTATCTCATGAGATAAAAGTATTACCCAATGTATTGGAGAGCTATATAATTCTGGGCCCACCCATCACATTCATATCATGTACATGCATAAGTTTTCTAGATAGATCATATAAGAAAAGAACACATTTCATCACTTTTAAACCCATTATTAAAGAGTGTTGTTTACATACATGGAAGTCCCCAATAAATGAAGTATAGGTACACCTAGGTGAATACCCTTGAGTGGAAATGGGGATGGGTATTTACTACATAAATGTTTGTCATTGAAAATAATAGGATAATTTCATAAGGATTTAATGAGTGGGTATCTCATCACTTGTAAATCATAAGTATAGTAAGAGGGATGTGTAAAAAAATAACCCAATAAGAAAAACTTAAAATAAAAAAGGAATAATATAAATAAGGTTCTTAAATAAAGGGAATTAGGGTAGGATCCCTTACCTTGAGGGGGGCTTCTAAAATCTTGGGAGGAGCTTCTTATCAGATTTGAGGGACATTGGGAGTGATATAGAGAGGGAAGTGAAGATTAAATTAATTATATAAGTGTTTTTAGTGAAGATGAATTATAGGTTAGGTGGGTTTTTATAGAAAAATATAGGAGAATACATTATAAATTTCTAAACTTAGGTATTGGATACTATATGATAAATTAATCCAAACTAAAAATCATACCATGGTTTTTTCCCATGGTTTCTAAAAAATAGAATTGTATTTAATTATTTTATAAGGTTAAGAACCAAAATACTTAAAATAATACCCTTAGTGATGTGGAATTGATCCATGTTTATAAATAATTGATTTTGAAAACCTTAAAATATAATATAGGTTTTGGAGGATCCATTAAAGGTTTATAAAATTAATAAAATAACTTAAAAAAAAATTATTTTAAAGGGGAGACATAATTATTTTCTTGGATGCTATTTATAGTATTTATTACATCACTTTTTTGATTTTATGATGTCCTAATATATACTGTATAATCATATTGTATTTAATTTTTACCCAAAAATTTGACTGTCTTATAAAATTATGAAAAACACACCATTGGGTAATATAAACATGTATATTTCAAAAATAATATTTATTTTATCAAAATAATTCTCTAAATATTATAATTTACACTTTTAAATCAAAAAATCTCATTTATTGAAAAATGCTGATTTTTTTAACAGTTTTTGAACCCTTATAAAAATTACATTTGACTTCATAAAATTATATTATCATTTATATTTTAGAAATATTATTTTACAACAATATTTTATTATGATATAATTTATTTCAAAAATTATTGAATTCATCAAAAAAAACTTGATTGAAATAATATATTTTCCAAAAATACAATTTGTGTTTCATCATACTAGAATCTATTTTTTATAAAACTTTGTTATTTAAACATTATATAGTAATAAAAGATAAATATAATAATTATTTTATTAAGAATAAAAATATAAAAATTCATACTATTAGGGTCTAGATACATATACCTTTATTGTAGCAGTAAATTCTTTTAGGGTATGGTGTGCGATGGTGAGATTTTATTGGGGTGGATTGGAAAACATGGTTTGGGTCATGATATAAATGAGCTTGATCTTATCCCATAAATAGTTTCTATCATTCTTTAGTTTTTGAATATTGGATTTGGCTTAGTCAATGGAAAAGTCCAATGAAGTTGTCTCCCTTTGAAGCTCCAATGAATGGGCTTCATATGGTATGATCCTACTTATCATGGTCATCGCTTCTTTGTCTGTGCCAATTGGATTTATCATAACTTTATATAATTAATAATAATATCAATAACATCTATACTATCAATGGTTATGATGTTAAATGGTATTTTAAATCCAATAGGATATAACTTATAATGGAACAGAATCCAAATTAGTGCCTGTGTTTTCTACAATTTCATTTCCTAATAAGGTATTTACTCATTTAGATAGGTAATTTCATTTATAAATGTTTAGGTCATTACAATATTCACCCATTCATAAATTTTATGCTTTAATTTTCATTCATATGATAAAATATATATGAGTACTTCTATTTCATCACCTCTTCTGGTTCCCAAGTCGCTTCCTCAAACTTTTGATTCTACCATAGCACTTTAAACAGGTTGTATGTCTTGTTTCATATAACCTTGTATTTATAATATAAGATCCTCACCAGATAATCCTATTATAAAATCTCATTCTCTAATGGTAACACCTCTAGATTCAGTACATTTGATAGTTCTGATATGTACTTCCTCAATAGGGATACATGGAACACATCAGGCACATGATATAGTTTAGGTGGGAGTGCTAGTTGATAGTACACCACTCTGATGCAATAAAGGAACTTGAAGGAGACAATTTATATTATAATAAGCTTTCCATTCTTCCCAAACCTCATGAATTTTTTCCATATCGATATATAAAGAAATAATATATCTTCTACCTCATATTTGAGGTATATTAGATGATTGTATGCATAGATTTTCAATAGACTTTGTGTGGATTACATATGATGTTGAATGATTTGAATATTATGTGTCATCTCTTAGATAAGATAAGTTCCCATTAGGTGCCTCACTCTAACTTCTTCCCAACATGTGGGAGTATGACTCCTCATCACATACAAAGCCTTATACGGGGCTATATGAATTCTAGAATGGAAACAAATTTTATATGAGAACTCTACTATGGGAATGTGTTTATCTAAACATACCTAGAAATCCATATAATGTGATCTCATAATATCCTCAACAGTTTTAATGGTTCTTTCACACTGTCCATCCATCTAAGGGTGACAATTAGTTCTAAAGCTCAGTTCTATATCCAATTTTTTTTGACGGATTCTCCCTAATCTCAAGGTAAACCTCAGATTTTGATCAAATATAATTTAGTGGAACTCTATATAGTCTTACCACATCCCTTATGTATATATTGGTGAGTTTTTTAAGAGATAAATAGTCCTTGATAGTAATGAAATTTGCTAACTTGGTAAAGAAATCGACTACCAACCAGATGGAATTATTTCATTTAGGGGTCCTGGAGAGTCCTATGATGAAATCAATGGTTATGTTTTCTCATTTCAATACTGGTGTGGGAAATGGTATCATTATACACTTTGGCTTATTTCATTAAACATTGACTTGTATTAATACTAATCATTATGATAAAATGTATACAATCTCCTTCTTCATGTAATCCCACCAGAAGTTTTTCTTCAAATATCTATATATCTTAGTGCTTCCTAGATTAAGAGAGAGGGATTGTCTATGTGCATCATCCAGAAGTTCCATCTTCAGTTCTGATTTTGATGGGACACATATCTGGGTTCCAAACCATATTTTTTTATTGATAGTGATGGAAATAATGACTATGCGGGGTTAATATTCATAAAAAAATTTAAATAAAAAAATTAGAGTTTATAAAATAATGATATATAGAGAGTGTAGTGTTTTTGAAATGAAGTGAAACAGAAATAAAATTAAAGAATAAAAATATTTATAGTGGTTCAGATCAAAAAGATCTTATTCCACTCCCCAACCTTCTCTACTCCTCAAGAAAATTAGTACCTCCTAAAAACCTCACTTTTAAAGGTGTGAGAACCTGTTATAGACACCACCTTTTACAAGAACATGGAGGCACAAACAATTCTTTTACAAGAGTCCAAAAATTATTCTGTGACCTGAATTTTGATAAGTATTTACAATCCAAAATTTATTTTTGGTGATGGAATAACCATAAAAAGAAAGACATTATTTTTATTGGAAAAATAATAAATAAGACTCAAAGAAATAAAAATAGGAAAATAAAATATTACATAAAGAATAAAAAATAAAAAAGAAAACATAAGATGATCAAAAATGTTAAATATGATGAATATTGATGATTATTCATCACTTTAGTGGAAGAAGGTTGAACTTCAAATTTTTTCTATGATCACAGCCAGAGTACATAATTCGTAGAAGTTTCTTTAAATAATGTGGGTAATAATAATTGTATTGATGGTGTATCACACACATCTATTGAATGATCTGAACTAGAATTGTTTTCATATCAAGAATATTTCTCTCAAATCATTAAAAAATATCTTTAAAGATCATCTATATTTCCAATAACTCCATGAAACTTGTTAGTCTATAACAATAAAATAATATTACCATTACCTACATTTGAAAAATCCACACTGAAAAACAAATAAAAACATGCTCTTTATTTCTTCATGAAATATTAATATTAAACAATTTAAAATAATAAGTATAAAAAATAATTCCTAATTATAAAATAGTTAAAATAAACTAGATAAACTTATATTTTATTGATATATTAAAACCTATTGTAAAATAGAGCATCGTAAGAAATACAACTATATGTATATGTGTACATAAAATATGATTGCAATAATTTTTTACACAGCTTATAATTATATTATTAAAAAATATAATAAAACATTTGTGTAAACATTTATTTTAATAACATCACTTAAAAGATAAGAATTATTATTTTAGAAATTTTATTTTGAATTAATGGTAGATTTAAAAACATATGGGTAGATTGATATACCGTTGGTGTAGATCCAACATTTCACCATGCTCTACCATTGGTATCAAATGGTGGATAGATCTATTGTTTGTGTCCAATGGTGTGTTGATCTACTATTCCACTGAGAAGCAATAAATAAAAATATCCAACATGAGGAAGGATACTGCCATGTCACTGAGAAACTAAAGGAGGTCCACCGATTCAACTCAAGAGTCTTACCATCGATGAAAGGATCTACCAATGATGAAGAGATCCATTAGTGATGGTGGTATAACATTGGATTTCCAATGGTAGATTGATCTATTGGGGGAGTAAAAACAACTAGTTAAGGACACACCAAACATTTGACTTGCATGGAGATGATACATTGAATAACTACTACAACGAGGTAGTGAAAACATGATCTATTATTATACCAAGATCTACTAGTGGTGTTCAATATATAAGTGGTGTTCAATATACTGGTGAATATAGATCCATTAGTGGGTGAAGGATTCAGCCAGTCAAGACCAATGGTCGAATGTTGTAACGATCTACTATTGGTTAAAAGTTTTATGAAAAAATTAATAATTGAAGAAATTTAGAAATAGGTACTAGTATCACTAAATCAACCAGTGTAAGTGTCAAACCAGTACTGCAATCTAACCCTTGAGGTGATTAGTATGAGACCTCGTATAAGGTTAATGTATGTAAGCAATCTTTGAAGAAATATCATTGAAAACTGAAGAACATAGGAGACTGAAGAATACAATAGGTTTGAACAAGGAGAAGCATGGGAAAACAAATAAGATGCAGAAGATCTAAACACAGATTGGATGGTTTGAATAGATTTGATCCAATGATAGTGCTTGTTTCATAATTTTTAATGATTAGATGAACTGTGAAGTTAGTTCCCTATCCCACATCGGATACGGGATGTAGAGTAGCAGCGATATAAAAAACAACCCGTGCCTTCCCACCATTCGATATAGATATCAGGGATTAACACCAGTTATACAATCACAAGCCACAGTACATTGGACAACATGCTTTTATCCCACCCTATGCCCCTTGTGGGTGTTCTTTGTGGGCTTTATACATGATCCTAGTCTCATTGGGCCTAAAAATGTCTTAGCACTCCTTAGCCTCCAAGTGGTTTACCTATGGTAGGCCCTCCCACTAGGTTGACCCATTGAGTCCCTTAAGAGTGGTTGAGGGCTATCATTGTTAGCTCAAAAGGATGGACATAATTTAAAATTAATCCAAAAAAATATATTTAATAAACATCGAGTAAAATTAAAAAATATAACATTTATTAAAAAATTAACATTATCAAAACATGTAAACAAATATGATTAGTTTTCTTAAAAAATCAATTCAATTAAATGTGATGAGACAATAATTTATCAAAACAAATAATATTGTTAAAGTATTAAATAAAATTTCAATTACTTATAATCTCTACCTATTTTTAAATTAAAAAACATAAAATTTATTTAAATTTTCAAAAAAAAATCTCCGCCTTATTGAAATTTATCAAAAATATATTAGAATTTAATCTATAAAAGATACTCTATTTTAATCAAAATCAACTAATTAAAATTAAAAAAGTAATATATTGTCATAAGAGTAAATATATAGTTACATTATTCAATGAAAGTAGAATTAAAACAGAGTAATAGTTTAATAATAAATATAAATAGTAATATATAATTATAATTTAATTAAATTAAAAAAAAATTCATTCAATTATAAAACAAATGTAAATATTTATTTAAAATAAGTGATTATAATAAATACATATTTTAAGCTTATAAAATTCCCAATTAAAATTTCATTTTATTAAATTTATAAGAATATAAATGTTTAGTGAAAATGTTAGACAACTATTTATTAGTAAGAATAAATTATAAACATATATCACCTTTATTTATATGATCCCTAATAAAATATAATAAAAAATCTCTGTGTTTTTATCTAGATTCTAGAAGTGGGTTTTTATAAATTTAAATAACACTTTAATTATCACAGAAAATTGTAAATTTATCAATACTGATATTAAAAACAAACAATGTTTGTTTTATCTATATAATCAGTGAAGAGAAACTAGAAATTGTAACATATTCATCCTAGGTTGTTGATAATTAAAATGGTAGTTGTTTCATAGAACTCCATGAAATTAGTCTTTTTCCAATAAAATGACACATGCTTATGGTTTCTTTCCCGTGAAGTTTTTAACCTTGAAAATCAGAATTAGTGTAAGATAGAAAATCAAAACAATTCTCATTAGAATATAAAAATTCATTACAAAAAATATCCTTTATATTCCTAATTATTATTTAATATCTTTAATATGAATTTCTTTAAGGTTGTACAAAAACCTATCACACAAAAAACTGAGAACATTATATATGATCAAGATGTAGTGAGATACAATAGACTACCTATCATATCTCTATACAGTTTATTATCAAATGAGTTTCTATATTCATCCAAGTCCAATATATACTTGGTACTCATTTTTTTTAATAGTCTTACTAGAATCAATTTAAAACCTTTTTAAAACTTCTTTATCATACTTAGCTTGATTTAAGAAAATACTATCTTTCCACTGATTAATTTTTTATCTAAGGAAAAATTTTAGTTATCCCATTAATCTCATGTTAAATTCACTTGTAATTAGTTTATAAAAATAATTACAAATTGAATCATTTGTTGAACCAAATATTATATCATCAACATAAATATTTATAATCAGTATATCATTTTAAACTATTTTTTTAAACAAGGTCATATCAACCCTACCTTTAACAAATTCATTTTTTAATAAACATTGTGTTAGTATTTCATAAAAAGTTCTTGGAGCTTTCTTAAGACTATATAAGGATTTATTAAGTTTAAAAACATGATTTGGAAACTTATTATTTCCATATGCAAGGGGTTTTCTAACATATACTTCCTCTAAAATTATTCCATTTAAAAAAGAAATTTTTACATCTATTTGAAATAATCTGATGATTTATAAACTATATAAGGATAATATAATTACAATTGATTCCATCCAAGAAACATGAGTAAAATAATATTTAAAATCAATTCCCGCTTCCTAAGAATAACCTTGAGCTATTGGTATTTATTTATTTTTAACTGTGTTCCTAGCTTCATCAAGTTTATTACGAAAAAATAAAATTAGCTCCTATAATAGGTTTATCTTTTGGAAAGGAAACTAAATCATAAATTTTATTCCTTTAAAATTGATTTAATTCATCATTAATTTAATTAATCAAATTAAAATAAATTAAAATTATTTTCAACATTTATAGTAATAAAAGAAGCTACAAAATCAAAGTTTTCACAGAAAAGTAAAACAGGTTTCTTGGTTTGAATACCAGATTCTGCATTACCAATTACTTTTTCCATAGCATGTTTATTAATATTTTTTCATTCATTTGGATCAGTTTCAGAAGACATATCCCCCCCTCAATTGATGAATTATCATTATCTTGGTTTTTTTCTTCACCAAAATTAAATTCTCTAAATTCAACATTTTCTTTGTTTAATTCAGAATCCTTCTTATTAGAATTTTATTCATTAAACCTAATATAAAAAGATTATTCAACTACTATTGTTTTCTTATTTAACAATATATAATCATTTCTATCATTTTAATATCCTAAAAATTTCCCTCCATCTAATTTAGAACCAAATTTTTCTAAATTGTATTTTGAATTTAAGATGCAAAATTTACAAACAAATGCCCTAAAATATCTAACTTTAGTTTTAAATCCTTTCAAAAGTTTATAAGGGGTCTTAATTATAAAATTTATAATATAAACTCTATTTCAAACATATAAATATATATTTACAGCTTCTTCCTAAAAGTTTTTATGTACACTCAATTCCATTAGCATTGACCTAGCCATTTCTTGAATAGATATTTTCTTTCTTTCTACCACACCATTCTATTATGGTGTCCTAGGGGATGACAAAAAAAATTTATATCCATTTGTTTTACAAAATTTATCAAATTTTAAATTTAAAAATTTACCATCTCTATCACTTCTAATAGATATTATTGATACATTTTTTAAATTTAGAATAAGTTTACAGAAAGTAAAAAATTTGGATAACTTTTCATTTTTATGGGATAAGAAACAGATCCAAAAGAATCGACAGTAATCATATACAATTAAAAATAAATACTTCTTACCACCAAAACTAATAGGTTTTTTGGGTCCAAAATAGTAAAAATGTAATAGTTTTAAACATTTATCTATACTAACCTAATTTACAAGTTTAAATCTTTCTTTGTGTTCCTTACCTTTCAAATAGAAATCAAAAATAAATTATTTACTTGTATGTAACTTGGGAAGTTGTAGAATCTATTCATTATTTGATAGTTTATGAAACAACATGAAATTTTTATTACCAAGCCTCTTATTCCATAGAATTTCATCTACTTATAAATAATTCAAACACTTAACCTTTTGTTTGTTAAGATCATAGAAATCAATAGTATATATATTCTATTTTCTTTTTTTAGAAAATAAAACTAATTTATTTTTCATAACAATACATTTATGATTTCCAAAAATAACATTTAACTCATCATTACACAATTGTGGTATACTTCTAAAATTATTTTTTAATCCAATTATATATAATACATTAGAAATAATAACTATTTTAGAAAATCCAATTTCACCAATACCTTTAATTTAACCTTTATAGTTGTCTCCAAATTTAACAAGGTCACCTTCACATGAATTAAATGATATAAATTTCGAAATGTCACATGTCCTGTTCCTGGAGAAGCCACTATCTAAATATCATGAGTTTTTGAGACATATAAGGTATATTTACTAAAATGAAACAATCAAACAGCCTATTTTGGTAGCCATGTTATCTTAGGTTCAACTGGATTAGTAGTAGAAAACTTTGGCACCCAAGTTGATTTAAAGAATTTATTACTTGGAAGATTATAAATTAAATCATTATAAATGAAAGTTCTAATGTGTCTAAATGATTTTTAAATATCAGTGAACACTCATTAGAATAGTGTCCTTTTATTCTATATTTAAAAAATGTTACACTGGAAATACTTTATAGATTTTAACAAAGTTAGTCTTATTTATCCTGGGTGATAAATTGTTATATCCAAAACCATTTTTATCTATGTTTAGTTTTATAAAATAAATAATTTTATCGTATTTCTCTTTAACTTTTTCAAATATAGATAAATTTTATTTAATATTGAAAACATTATTTTTCAAAATCATATTATGTTTTTGAACGGATTCTAAGTATACATAAACTTTAACATTAGATTGAGAAGCTATGTTACTGAATTTCTTATTTTATTTATTTAGGCTCTTAAATTCATTTTCAACTTCATTTAGGTCATCCAAAACTAAAGTAAATATTTTATTATGATCTTTATCATTTACTTCCTAAATATTTTTAATCTTTTCATTTTCATATTTTAGATTTAATAATTCAGAATCATAATTCCCTTTAGATTTATCATTATTAGAAGAAAATATTTTCATATTCTCACATTCCCATTTTTTAATCCTTTTCTTTAAAAAAAATAATATTTTAATTTTTTATGTCAGTATACTTTTCAATAATCCCGACTCTATCATTTCTTAATTATTTATTTTTTTTAAGTAGTTTTTTAACTTTGGAATTCACATCATCAGAATCTGAACATGAATTATAAACATTTTCATTTCCATTTTTAGATAAATCATTATGATCAAAATTTGAAGGTTTCATTAACTGAGTAAAGAGTGAATTATTTACCTCACATTGTATACCCATCAGGGAATGATTCCCAGTCCCCTATTCACTTCCGGAATCACTGCTTGATTAATAACTATCTGAGCAATCCCAATGTCCAAAAAAAGATTTATTTTATTTCCTTATTTTCCATTTTTCTTTATTTGGATGTTTAATTTTAGGGTAGTTAATCTTTATGTGACCTTTCTACATATACTCATAACATGTTAATTATGAGACATCATTATTGTTACTGATATTACCTTTATTATAGTTCTTTCTAGACTTCCTATTGAATTGCTTATTTTGCACATTTTGTTTCATGAACTTGAAAAAATTATTACTAAAGTGATCCATATCCTTGTAAATTCCTTGTAACTCATATTCAAAGTAAATAGAGGTATTAATAAAATTGGATTTAAATGAAATAAATTTCAACTTTATAGACTCCTTATTAAAAAAAAATTCATCTCTAACTCATACTATAGAAGATAAACTATTAATTTATCTAAATTATACTTCTTAAAAATTTTACTCTCATCAATGGCCACCTTTTGTGCATGCCAGCTTTTTGGAAGAGCTCATAGTACTTTTTAAACTTGAGTTGTGTTGTCCAAAACTTCTCCAAGAGCACTCATTCCATTAGTAATACTAGTAAACCAATGGAACATCTAGGTTAATGATTATTTATCTCCCATATTAAAGTCCTGGTATTGTACTCAGATTGTAACACCCCAATCTTCCACGGTACGTTTCCCTTTGAATAATGCAATAGCTTGCATTGTACGTAAATTCGAGATTTTAACACACCACGACTAATCAAACTAGCCGTTATGAATAGTAATACCCACTTTTTGAAATTTTATAAATTTTATCTTTCAAAATGGACTTCATTTTTTGATTCGGAAAATCGAAATTAGATTTAGGTGAATTTTTGGTATTTTTCTGAAAACTTTCAAGTTTTGATGAATAGTGAAAAACACAGAGTTATTGTTTAAAACTGACTTTTTATTTAAATAATTATTTATTTTATTTAAATTTATTTTAGGTAAAAAATAGTTACATAATACCTATATAAGTTCAATGTAATTCATTAGAGTCACTTTATAATAATTTTAGATATATAAAATTTTTATCGAACTTTTACCGTCTTTTACCTACCTCCTATGAGCATTCAAAAAATTTCATAAAACTTAATTTTTCTGATTTTGTGAATTTAATTTCAAAAATATGAGAGACACGGTTGATATCAGTAAGTAAAACTTAATTTTACCGCTTTTGGTTAATAGTAACTCTTTACTTTTATTTACCATGATTAAAAGTAAATAGGGTAATTAAGGGTAAAAATGATATTATTATTACCCTAAAACATGTCCTAATTCTATTGGATAAGTATAATTAGATGAAAAACAACCTCAGGAAAAAAAATATGAACCTCTTTGGTCCACTTGGATAAGATTAGGACATTTATTATTATTTTATTTAAAGAAGAGTTAAAAGAGTTAAAATCAAAGTTTAATATCTAAAACATTTTTAATATATAGTTATACATGAGATAAATTAAACTATAAATATTCATTAGAAATATAAAAATATTTCTTACATAATGGTATTTTATTTATAAGTTTTATACATTAAATAATTAAATTTATTTATGACACAATGACGATGTAGTAATTACCTTATTAATGAAAGATTAAAATAATTGATATTATAAATATCCAAATAAATCCTATTTGAGACTTTTAATGAATTAAACTAATTTTATAGGTTAATATGACATTTTAGGGTTGATTAAGTTTAATTATTTGGAATTAATAAATTTTTTAGGACTTAAAAAAATCAATTATTAAATAATGTCAAAATTGAGATAAATGAGTTTTTAAAACAAATACAATATTATTGGTTGATATAATAATCCTAAAAATCTAATCTTCATAGAAAAGAATTATATGATGATATTTTTATAATTAATTAACCACTTGGGTTTATCTTGGAAGTTTATAGTATGTTTATTAACCATATAATAGAAAAATAAAAAGAGACATGGTAAATGTCAAACTATTTAACTAAGAGTTAAATCTAAAAGATAAGGTTAATATAGTGACCCAAACCTATCTAAAACCTATTGTTTGAGAGTTGTTATACCCATACCCACCTTATATATTAAATAATTCATTTTTGAGTCATTAGAAACCAAAAATTATTTTATTATAAAATAATATTTTAATCTTTTCATAAGGTGCCCCCCACCCCTCTTATAAAAGAGCACTTCTCATTCTCTCAAATTCACACCTTCAAACCATTTGGCTCGGCCAAAACCTTCCCAAATATCCTAAAAACTGTCCTAAATTAATCCTAGAGTTATTCCTTTAGTCATAAATCCAACCTAAGGAGCCCTTTTGATCAAATCAAAAGGAATAACCCAAAGAAGAGGTAAATATTTCATCACCTCTTCTAAGTTCTTTTCTTCTTCCTCTTATTCTTTATTTTTTTTCCATTATAAAATAATAACTATAGTATATTATATAAACTTTTATGTTATTATAAATATGGTACAACTATATTCCTTAATTTATCCATCCTATGAATGACATATCACCATATGTGCGTACGTACGGCTTACCGTCTCCACGTCGTGGTATAGTTGTTATTCAATACATTATTATTTGGATGGGTATAATAATGATGTATAATTGATTTAAATAATAAATATAACATTTTAATTATTCTGTATATATGATATACCATATATTTACATATGATTTTAAATCAAAATAATGATATTGTCGCTCGTGCGTATGTATGGATTACCGTCTCCACGAACGTGATGAGATTCATTTCCCTATCGTAATCATTCAAGAATGATTATCATTTTATGATAAAAAATAATGTTTAAGAACTAAATATCATTCTATATATGAATCAAATATATACTATCTATAACAAACATGTCTTATTTAACAAAACATATAAAGGAAAATGAATCAGTTAACACCCTAAACGACGATAATACTAAAATATTATTAACAAAGCAATATTAGAATATCATATATGATATCATATTTTTGTATATGGTTCTTTTATAATTTAATAACAATGATTTAACTATTATACATGAAGTTAATGTACCCTCAACCAAGGTAAAGTACAAGGTAAGGGTTAATTTCACAATCTCTTTATTATCTGAGGTTGTTTTTACGTAAGTATCTACTGGGACCTATTTATCATCCACATCCATGTTCTTTAAAAAATGTATTCTAAAACATTTTTACTATTTACTAGACTATGGGTTAAATTTATTTATACCCTTGTTTTTCCTTTTATAAAATGTTTTTGAAAGGAATATTTTCGTCATTTTCCAAATAGGGTACCTTATGACCTTTTCGACAAAATTAAGGTAAGAATGTTTTTTAACTTATATGGTGGGTGCGGCTATTTTTCTCCATTATAACATCATAAAAGCTTACCTTACAAGATTATAAGAATATTTTCAAAATAAATGATTTATTTTATTATTATATGACTTTTAAATTATTTCAAAATAGAAATAGATATTTCTCTAAAAAGGTTTTCATTTCATCTGTGTCAACATCCTTTGATGGATTTTAAGCTTATTTGAAGTTGATTTATTATGATAAAAAACTTCCATATTGTATTGAAGGTTTTGTGACATTTTTTACTATGGATGTGTTATTTTTACACCATTCATGGTTTATGGATAAATTATTGACATTTCATATACTAGTTTTAATACGAATGTTTATGTTATGTTTATACATTTTCATATGAGGAATGCATTGGACTTAGTAAGTGATGGGTGTAGAGACCCGAATCATGACATACATATAAATTACATTACTTTTTGCATAATAATTAATACATAAAAAAACTCAAGGATCGTAATAGTTTAGTGTCTTTGTAAACTCAGAACATAATCTTCTAATCGTGGTGAAAGATCTTCAACATCTCCCGTAAAGATCTTCCCCTTTTGTTTCCTTACCTAAAACCTTTCTTTAAATCCTGTGGAAAATAAAACATATAAAGGGTGAGCTTAAATTCTCAGTAAGGGTAAGCATGGAGAAAATAAAACAAACCATATACATTTAAACATAAAAACATGAACATAATGTTTAAACATCAAGATCTTGAGAAATGACGTAAAACATGGCAGTACGTAAGTCATAGATCATAAAGAAACATTAATCATGATAAAATATCATGGGAATAAAACATGTAATTGTGGAAACCATTAATAACATGTTATTATTTCCATAGTACCTAAGGCATTGCTGCCAAGACCATCTTAGTGGACAAAGTCCCTTTCTGAATCGAGTTCACTCCTCATTCCAGTCATGTATCACTGAACTGGATTAACTTTCTGTTCTAGCCATGACTATCTGATGAGATATAAATCTTTACCCAATGCATTGGAGGGAGATATAGGTCCCACACATCTCATAATGAAATCATTCATACGTGTGCCACAAAATAAACATACATCATTCATAATAACCCAACAAATAAAATGGGTTTCATAAACATCATCCAATCATAACATAATCCATATAAAAAATGGATATCATTTCATCATAATAAAAATGAAAGCATTTAAATCATAGAGGAATTATACTTGAAACATACACATATGAAATAATGTCATCTTAGATGGAAAATGGTTTTTATAAAACATTTGAAATGAATTCTTGAGGAAAATATCCTTTCTTCTTCAAAATCATTTTCTTTTTACAAAATGCCATGAGATTTTAAAAGAAAATGATTTTGTTGAAAATAATAATGAAATATTATAGATTAATCTTCATGAAAATAAGGATTTATGAAATCGTAAACATATGTTCATGCAGTATAGGTTAAAAATAAAATCCTCCTCGTACTTTTGTCGGAAAAGTCAAAAAAGTACCTCGTAACGTAAACAAAAGAAAGATTCCTTACATACCATGTAGTAAAACTAAAAAATGGGTAAAAAGGAATTTAAACAAACATAAAAACACTTTTATAAAACACGGACATGGATGATAACAATAACCCCAGTAAATACTTACGAATAAACTATCTCGGATAAGAACGAGATTGGAATAATTATCCCTTACCTTAGGTCTGATATGTGTCGTACGTATCTGAACCTCATGTATAATGATTTAAATAATTCCATTTACTTATTAAATAATTATATTCATTATTATGATATCATATATGGTTCACTTATGACTTTATATTACCCTTTATTTTGTAAATTCCATGTTAAAGTAGCGTTTTGGGTAAAATCCTTTTATTTATCGTACGTGTTTGGACATGTTGTTTTTGATATTATTATTACTTATATCATGATTTAATTACTTCCAGAATTTAAATCATTATTTATATATCACATATATATTCAGTATATATATAATAGATATATAAATGAAATTAAATACATCGTTCATAGAGACAGTAGGTCGTACGTACACATGAACGTTGTTCTCCTTTCCTTATTGACTTGAATGGAAGTAAGTAGATAACATATATATATACATAAATCTAGTAGCATTATAATGTCATATATTTCATTAATATTCCTTATATATACTTTATAATCATTCTTGAATGGTTAACATGGAGAATGAATCTCATCGCGTCGTGGAGACGGTAATCCGTACGTACGCACGAGCGATGATATTGTTACCATAATTATTGAATTGAATTGGAGTGGAAGATATAATATCACAGAATCAGTATGATGTTATAATAACTTTATATAGTAATTCTTTACACCATTATACCCATCCAAGTAAGGTGGTTGTGGAAAAATAGATTACACCACGGCGTGGAGACGGTATTCTGTACGTACGCACGCGCGGTGATTTCATTTTCCGTAGGATGGATAGAAGGTGAAATTGGGTTGTTTTATATTTATAATAACATATAATTATATTATTGATACTGATGTTATTACCTTATAATTAAAAACTAAATAATAATAATTTGAAGAAGAAATAAAACTTGAAAGAATCGGTAGAAGAGATTACCTCTTCTTCGACGCACCTCTTTTAAACTTCTTCTTAGGGCACTAGAGTTGGTCTTTTGATAAGACCAGAACCTCTATGATATAACTAGAGAGGTTGATAAGAGTAATTTTCATGGTTTGGCCGAGATTCAAGGCTCAAAAGGGTGTAAAGAGAAGAGGGAGGAGGTGCCCTTTTATAAGGGAGGAGAGGGGCACCTTAGAAAAAACATAAAATATTATTTTATAATAAAGTCATATTCGGTTTCTAATAGCTCCAAATTGATTTATTTCGATACTAATGTGGGTATTGGTTGAAATAACCTCAACAAATAGGTTTTAGACAAGTTTAGGTTACTATTTTAACCTTATCTTTTAGATTTAACTCTAAGTTAAATAATTTAACTTTTAGAGTGTCTTCTTGTTTTCTTACACTATATGGTTAATAAACTTGAAATAACCAGCCAAACGATCCTCAAGTGGTTCATTATTAATATATATAACCTTATATAATTCATTTGTACTAACCTTAAATTTTTTCAAATATAATAACAATTAATAATATAATATTTGTTTTAAAAACTATTTTATGTCAATTTTGACACTATTTGGTAATTGATTTTTATGAAACTCATAACAGCATGATTAGTTCTAAAAAAGTTAATTAAATCAATAATAACATGTCATATTAACCTATAAAATTAGTTTAATTCATAAAAAGTTTCAAATTACATTTATTTGGGTATTTATAATATCAATTATTTTAATATTTCATTATTTAGGTAATTACTGCATCACCATTGTGTCATAAATAACTTACATTATTTAAGGTCTAAAAATTATAAATAAAATACCACTAGTTAGTAAATATTTTTATCTTAATAATGAATATTTATAGTTGAATTTATCTTATTTATAACCCTATATTAAAAATGTTTTAGTTATTAAACTTTGATTTTAGCTATTTTAACTCTTCTTTAAATAAAATAATAATAAATGTCATAATCTAATCCAAGTGGACCTAAATGGTCATATTTTAATCTTAAGGTTGTTTTTGGTTGAATTAAACTTATCCAATAGAATTAGGACATGTGTTAGGGTAATAATAATATCATTTTTACCCTTAATTATCCTATTTACTTTTAATAAAAGTAAAAAGTTACTATTCACCAAAAATTATTTTTATCTTATTGAACCACATTTTACTCCTTGAGATTAACTGTGTCTTTTGTATTTTATAAATTCCACTCATAGAAGTGGTAAAAATAAGTTTTATCTAAATTTTCAAATTCTCCTAGGAGGTGGGTAAAAGACGGTAAAAAGTTCAATAAAATTTTTATATATCTAAAATTATTATAAAATGACTCCAATGAATTACATTGAACTTATATAGGTATTATGTATCAATTTTGACCTAAAATAAATTTAAATAAAATAAATAATTATTTAAATAAAAAGTCAGTTTTTAAATAGTAACCCAGTGTATTCACTATTCATCAAAAATTGAATGTTTTCAAAAAAATACCAAAAATTCACCCTAGGGTAATTTTAATATTCAGAGTCCAAAAATGAAGTCCATTTTGAAAGATAAAATTTATAAAATTTCAAAAAGTGGTTATTACTATTCATAACAGCTAGTTCATAATAATATTATAATAATATCTCGTTTAGTGAAACTTGGTATTGCGTATAACATGCGCTATCATGGAAGGTCGTGGTTTTGTGTAATGAAAGTCAAGTCAGGGTTGCGTGTAGTGCAATATTCATTTGTTGTTTCATATAATAGAATCCAACCATATTTCATTTATACATTGAATATATATATATATATACACTCAATGTTGCGTAAAATAACTTCAATCAAACGAACTTGAAATTGTGTGTAACACGATCCAAGATTAGTGTTGTGTATACTGCAAGCTAATACGGTGTTGCATATAGAACAAGCTAATTTTTGTGTCATGTACAACACAAGACATCAATGAAATTAAACATAATAATTCTCATAAAATCTCGGGTTGTTACATTCTACCACCCTTAAAATGAATTTCGCCCTCAAAATTCGTCAGGGTTATAAATCGTTTACTACTTGAAATTTTCTTTAATAGAAACCCACATCGTAAAAAGGAATACTAAAGATTAATTTTAAAAACTAAAGTATGAAACGTAAAGGTTACCCAAATTAACTTATCCCTGGGTTTCCACATAGGAGAACATAGGTGAAAATATGGATATGGAAGAGAAATCTAACCATCAAATTCTGATGGAGAGTGGTAGAGAACATGGCTATGAAAAATCCAACAATCACAAAACCATAAATTTTTGTTGATCTAAGGTACCATCTGATTCAACGGATATGAGGGCACTAGGACAACATTTTTTGTTTCCAATATCATTTCCCTAATGTTGATGAATTAAAAAAAAATACTTACATGATTTCGGTACAATATCACTTTTGTTCGTGCCTTGAATAATTTTCACTTCATCTCTTAAAGAAATAAAGTTGAATTTGTTATTCCTGAATTGTTAGCAGATCATGTGATAGAATTATGGGTCATTCCATCTGTTTCAAACAAAGGTTAGAAAAAGTTATCAAATATACATAAGTACATCTATGGTGAGGTTAATCGTATACGATTCCAAAAATGAACTTATACTTCATCTATCATTCTGGTTAATAAAATAAAACTAGTTTCTACTAACCAGGGACTTCTTGTAGGCCAGTGGTAGGCGATATAGGCCTGTCGCACTTCAGTTGTGGGTTCGATTCTCGCATCTTTGTCCGATACAACGGGTTGTCGCCCATCCTGCAGGTTGTCCTTTTTCTAAAATTACATCATTATGACATTCCATCAATAATATCAAAAAAAGTTCTAGCCTTAAACAATACTAACTTGTTTCCAACATAATCCATTCCAATCTTTAGGCTTATCCAAAATACTTTTGTCCAAGCTCATAGTATAAAGAAAACAATTACTAGAAATGTCATCTATCGAGCATGTGAATACCATCATTTATCCCTGATATTTCTTGTTGATCACATTCCAAACATTCAAAGGCCTTAATCATGTATTATCTTGAAAAATGAATACCCATTATACCTTAGTGAAAACATGAATGCAGTTAAAAGTTAACACTATCCACATACCAAAATCCCAAAAAATTTATATACTCAAACCATGATATCACTTAGTCCTTATATCAATCATGAGCTCATGTATACTATCAAACATATTATTTTCTCCTTATCCATTCATTATGCGCATATCATCTGCTTTTCAAAATATTTGAATCACTTTTCATGGTTACAAGTACCATAAAATTATTGAAAACCACAATAGACTAATACAAAAATATTCCAATATACCATAAATGTACCTCAACATTATTCTTTATTACCAATACATAAACACTTCAATCTATCCTCTTCAATTATAGTCATGGAATAAGTCCTTCCTTGATTTATAACTAACCTCTTAGGTCAGGGCATTGAGTTGGGTAATTCCCATGTTCTCCACAAATAAGACATTGAACTCCATAATAGTCTATCACTTTATGACCCTTTTCTTCACACAGATAACATCTTCCCCTCCATTTGAGGTATTCCTCAAGGTTCTTCTTCCCTTCTTTAGAAATCTCAATCTTCCTTTATCTATGCTCCTCACTATGCAAACATGCATAAAATTCCATCTTCCTCTTATTTGATGACTTGGGAATACCACCAAAGTTCACCTTGTTAATCATATATCATGATGACTAATTCGGAATAATCACAATATCTTTCTCTCTAGGCATTACACAATTTTGTTGATCACAGTCACCAACTTGTCCATCGGAATCAACGTTAACTAAATTCCTTCTCGTTCCCTCCATTTACTAAAACCAGAAACCATAGTGTAAGAAATAGTTAAAATAACGAGTAACCACATAATCATTAAAAGTAACTTATGGGATGTCTAACTTATCAAACATTCTTTAATCTATGACACCTTAGGTTCACCCTAGGTTATTCATAATCGTCAACATAACTCTAGGACTGTAACCTATAGTTATACTAAACCTTAGGGACATCCCTAGACATACCTTAGAAATATCTCTAGGGATCTCACTAAAGTTTTCGCATCCTATTTTCCAAAGGTTGGCTAAACTTTTCCTCTGATACCAACTGTAGAGACCCGAAGCTTGAAGTACATAGACATTACATTACTTTTTTTGGAATACATAATACCAAACAAAAACCAAAACTCAAGGATCGTAATAGTTTAGTGTCTTTGGAAACTCGGAACATAATCTTCTAATCATGGTGAAAGATCTTCAACATCTCCCCTAAAGATCTTCCCCTTTTGTTTTCTTACCTAAAACCTTTCTTTATATCATGGGGAAAAGAAAACATATAAAGGGTGAGCTCAAATGCTCAGTAAGTGTAAGGATGGGGAAAATAAAACAAACCATATACATTTGAACTTAAAAACGTGAACATAATGTTTAAACATCAAGATCTTGAGAAATGATGTAAAACATGGCAGTACGTAAGGCATAGATCATGAAGAAACATTAATCATGATAAAATAGCATGGGAATAAAACATGTAATTGTGGCAACCATTAAGCACATGTTATGATTTCCATAGTATCCAAGGCATTGCTGCCAAGACCATCTTAGTGGACAAAGTTCCTTTCTGAATCGAGTTCACTCCTCGTTCAAGTATTATATCACTGAACCGGATTAACATTTCGTTCCATCCATGTATATCTCATGAGATATAAATCTTTACCCAATACATTGGATGGAGATATAGGTCCCACCCATCTCATAATGAAATCATTCTTATGTGTTCCACAAAATAAACATACATCATTCATAATAACCCAACAAATAAAATGGGTTTCATAAACATAATCCAATCATAACATAATCCATATAAAAAAATGGATATCATTTCATCATAAAAAAAATGAAACCATGTAAATCATAGAGACATTATACTTGAAACATACACATATGAAATAATGTCATATTAGATGGAAAATGGTTTTTATAAAAAATTTGAAATGAATTCTTGAGGAAAATATCCTTTCTTCTTCAAAATCATTTTCTTTTCACAAAATTCCATGAAATTTTAAAAGAAAAGGATTTTTTTGAAAATAATCATGAAATATTGTAGATTAATCTTCATGAAAATAAGGCGTTATAAAACTGTAAAAATCTGTTCATGCAGTATAAGTTAAAAATAACATCATCCTCTTACTTTTGTCGGAAAAGTCAAAAAAGTACCTCGTAACATAAACAAAAGAAAGATTCCTTAAATACCATGTAGTAAAAGTAAAAAATGGGTAAAAATGACTTTAAACATACATAAAAACACTTTTATAAAACATGTACATGGATGATAACAATAACCCCAGTAAATACTTACGAATAAACAATCTCAGATAAGAACGAGATTGGAATAATTATCCCTTACCTTAGGTTTGATATGCGTCATACGTTTCCGAACCTCCTGTATAATGATTTAAATAATTTCATTTACTTATTAAAGAATCATATTCATTGTTATGATATCATATATGGTTAACTTATGAATTTATATTACCCGTTCTTTTGTAAATTCCATGTTAAAGCAGCATTTTGGGTAAAATCATTTTATTTATCGTACGTGTTTGGACATGTTGTTCTTGATATTATTATTACTTATATAATGATTTAATTACTTCCAGAATTTAAATCATGATTTATATATCATATATACATTCAGTATATATATATAATAGATATATAAATGAAATGAAATACATCGTTCATGGAGATGGTAGGTCGTACGTACGCATGAACGTTGTTTTCCATTCCTTATTGACTTTAATGGAAGTAAGTAGATGACATATATATATACATAAATAAAGTAGCTTTATAATGTCATATATTTCATTAATATTCATTATATATAATTTATAATCATTTTTGAATGGTTAACATGGAGAATGAATCTCATCGCGTCGTGGAGACGGTAATCCGTACGTACGCACGAGCGATGATATCGTTCCCATAATTATTGAATTGAATTAGAGTGGATGATATAATATAACATATTCAGTATGATGTTGTAATAACTTTATATAGTTATTCTTTACACCATTATACCCATCCAAGTAAGGTGGTGGTGGAAAAATAGATTACACCACGGCGTGGAGACGGTATTCCGTATGTACGCACGCGCGGTGATTTTATTTTCCGTATGATGGATAGAAGGTGAAATGGGGTTGTTTAATATTTATAATAACATATTAGTATATTAGTGATACTTATGTTATTACTTTATAATTAAACAACTAAAGAAGAATAAGTTGAAGAAGAAAGAAAACTTGAAAGAATCTGTAGAAGAGATTACCTCTTCTTCGACGCACCTCTTTTAAAATTCTTCTTAGGGCACTAGAGTTGGTATTTTGAGAATACCATAACCTCTATGATATAAATATAGAGTTTTATAAGAGTAATTGGCAGGGTTTGGCCAAGATTCAAGGCTCAAAGGGGTGTAAATAGAAGAGGGAGGAGGTTCCCTTTTATAAGGGAGGAGAGGGGCACCTTAGGAAAAACTTAAAATAGTATTTTATAATAAAGTCATATTCGGTTTATAATAGATCAAAATTGATTTATTTCGAAGATAATGTGGGTATGGGTCGAAATCATCTCAAAAATAGGTTTTATACAAGTTTAGGTTACTATTTTAACCTTATATTTTAGATTTAACTCTAAGTTAAATAATTTAACTTTTACCGTGTCTTCTTGATTTATTACACTATATGGTTAATAAACTTACTATAACCAGTAAAACGAACCCCAAGTGGTTCATTATTAATATATATAACTTATCTAAGTCATTTGTCCTAACATTAGATTTTTTGGAATATAATAACAATTAATAATATAATATTTGTTTTAAAAACTATTTTATGTCAATTTTGAAACTATTTGGTAATTGATTTTTGTAAAACTCATAACAACATTATTAGTTCAAACAAAGTTAATTAAATCACTAATAACATGTCATATTAACCTATAAAATTAGTTTAATTCATAAAAAGTTTAAAATTACATTTATTTGGGTATTTATAATATCAATTATTTTAATATTTCATTATTTAGGTAATTACTGCATCACCATTGTGTCATAAATAACTTAAATTATTTAATGTCTAAAAATTATAAATAAAATACCATTAGGTAGGAAATCGTTTTATCTTTATAATGAATATTTATAGTTGAATTTATCTTATTTATAACCCTATATTAAAAATGTTTTAGTTATTAAACCTTTATTTTAACTATTTTAACTCTTCTTTAAATAAAATAATAATAAATGCCCTCATCTAATCCAAGTGGACCTAAATGGTCATATTTAAATCCTAAGGTTTTTTTGGTCAAATTAAACTTATCCAATAGAATTAGGACACGTGTTAGGGTAATAATAATATCATTTTTACCCTTAATTACCCTATTTACTTTTAATAAAAGTAAAAAAGTTATTATTCACCAAAAATTATTTTTATCTTATTGAACCACATTTTACTCCTTGAGATTAACTGTGTCTCTCGGATTTTTGAAATTCCACTCACAGAAGCAGTAAAATTAAGTTTTATGTAAATTTTCAAATTCTCCTAGGAGGTGGGTAAAAGACGGTGAAAAGTTCAATAAGCTTTTTATATATCTAAAATTATTATAAAATGACTCCAATGAATTACATTGAACTAATATAGGTATTATGTATCAATTTTGACAAAAAATAAATTTAAATAAAATGAATAATTATTTAAATAAAAAGTCGGTTTTTAAATAGTAACCATGTGTTTTCACTATTCATCAAAAATTGAATGTTTTCAGAAAAATACCAAAAAATCTCCCTAGGCTAATTTCGATATTCCGGGTCCAAAAATGAAGTCCATTTTAAAAGATAAAATTTATAAAATTTCAAAAATTGGGTATTACTATTCATAACGGCTAGTTCATAATAATATTATAATAATATCCCATTTAGTAAAACTTGGTATTGCATATAACACGCGCTATCGTGGAAGGTCGCGGTTACGTGTAATGAAATCCAAGTCAGGGTTGCGTGTAGTGAAAGATTCATTTTTTGTTGCGTATAATAGAAACCAACCATATTTCATTTATACATTGAATATATATATATATATATATAAACTCAATGTTCCATAAAATAACTTCTATCAAATGAACTTGAAATTGTGTGTAACACAATCCAAGATTAGTGTTGTGTATACTGCAAGCTAATACGGTGTTGCGTATAGAACAAGATAATTTTGGTGTCACGTACAACACAAGACATCAATGAAATTAAAAATAATAATTCTCATAAAATCTTGGGTTGTTACAATGGGAGGAGCCCGCTATAGCTCCTTGATGCATCGGTAGCTCTCATGAGACAAACTAGTATCTTCGAACAAGGCCTTGACAAAATCTTATTTATATTCTTGGAACAAGGACTTGAATATGTGGTTATGATGTCTGGAATTATGCATTCCATCATTATGAAAGTGGCTATTGATATTGCATGTGATTATTCAACTAGTAGAATATCCATGTGAATAAGTAAATAGAATTATTTGATTTTATCTTTTCGATATTATTCTGAAGTTCATGTTTAAAAGGATTTTGTTTTATTATTACATTGCCTTAAATATTTATGCTTATTTATGAAATTTTCTGCTATATTGTTATCCTTACTGAGCATCTGAGCTCACCCCTTTCTATGTTTTATTTTTCCTAGGATGTGAAAAGGTATATTATGACTGACCTGCAGGAATAGTCTAAGGGATATGATTGTGGCCTATGGAGACTATGTTGTTGTATTTTTTCATTTTATAATTTAATGAATGTATCTTTTATTTCTATGGCTACTAAACTAATCAGTCTTTCGAGACTTGATCTTTTGTGATCATGACAATGTTATTTAATATTCACCGAATCAAGGTAACTAGGGTTGGGGCGTTACACAGATCCTTCCTAGATTGGTTCTCTTGAGAATTTTTTTCCCATAGTGAGTCACTTGAAGTATTCACTATATATCTTGGGTGGTCTTACAAGCTGAAACATTTCTATAGAATCTTATACTTATAGCACGGTACAAAAAAAACAACTTTATAATTTAAAATATACTTTACCATGTCATTACCAACAAGTGTCTCCAGATCAACTTTTTGTAGCTCATATGGATTATCCATGATATTCCAGTGATCCACACAAAATGTTTTCGAGTATGCTTTCATTCTATCTTTCTTGTAGTCATAGTCACTTCCATCGAAGAATGGGGTTTTTTTGGAATCCATCCACCATTCACATTTACACCTTCCATATTAAAAGAAAACTATTTCATTTATTATTTATACTTTTGATTCTAGGATTTTAGGTTAGCACAGAGTTAAAAATAAACAACAAAAATAATCATAAAGGATAATTATCCTATAATAAAGGTCCTACTCTCTAATACCAATTGTTTGGTATCAGATTAGAGGAACTATAAAAGATAACCTATCATATACACGGATCATATACTATTTTTTGGATCAATGTTGATTGAAATAATGACTATAGGGGGTGAATAGTCATTAAAAAAATTAAAGACAAAAACAATTAGAGTTTATAAAATAATGATCTATAGTGAGTGTAGTGTTCTTCAAATGAACTGTAGTGGAAATAAAATGAAATAACACAAAGATTTATAGTGGTTTGAATAACAAAGATCCCAGTCCACTCCTCAACCTTATCTACTCCTAAAGAAGATTGGTAGAAACTAAGATCCTCACTTTTAAAGGTGTGATAACCTGTTATAGACACTGCCTTTTACAATAACATGGAGGCACAGTATATTCTTTTACAAGAGACCACACCTTCATCTATGAATTTAAATTTAATCGGGATTCACAACCCAAAATTCATTTTTGGTGGTGGAATAACCAAACAATTAAAGACTTTCTTTTGATTGGGAAAAACATAAACTAGACTCAAAGAAATAAAAATAGAAGAAAAAAACAATACATGAAGAAAAAAATACATAGAGACTAGAAGATGATAAAAAAAATGTTGAATATGATGAAGCTTGATGATCATTGGTCACTTCGGTGGAATAAGGTTGAACATTAAAGTTCATTTGTGATCGCATCCAGAGTACATAAGTCACAGAGTGTTCTTGAACAAGCAAGAGCAATAAGAATTGTGTTGAAGTTGTATCATACATATCTATTGAATTATTTTCTATGGAATTGTTTTTATATCTTGAATATATCTAACAGATCATTAAAAAAATCTTCAAGGATATCCTAAATGTCTAATAACTACATGAAACCTGTTATTGTATAAAAATAAAATAATATTACAGTTACCTTCGTCAGTAAAAGTTGCGTTGAAAAACAAGGAACAATTGATATCTTTATTTATTCATGAAATATCAATATAAAAAAAATTTAAAATAATAAGTATAAAAAATAATTTATAATTATAAAATAGCTAAAATAAAATGGATAAACATATAGTGTATTAAGATAGTAAAAATTGTTGTAAAACAAAACATTATAGGAAATACAACTACATGTACATGTGTACAAAAAATATGCTTACAATGATTTTTTACAAAACTTATAATTATATTATTACAAAATATTATAAAAATTTTATGTAAAAATTTATTTAAATATAATAAATTAAAATATAAGAATCGTGATTTTAGAAAATTTATTTTGAACTAACGGTGGATTTAAAAACCTTGTGGTAGATTGATCTACGGCTGGTGTAGATCCATCATCACACCATGATTAATCATTAGTGTCCAAAAGTGGAAAGATATACCATTGGATTACAATGGTTGATTGAACTACCATTCTAGTGAGAAGAAATAAATAAAAATATCCAAAGTGAGTAAGTATACTACCATGTCACTAAGCAACTCAAGGAGGTCTATCGATGCAACTTGAGAGTGCTACCGTCAGTGAAAGGATATACTAATGATTAAGATATATACCAGTAATGGTTATATACCAGTAATGGTTATATACCAGTAATGGTTATATACCAGTGGATTTTCAAAAGTAGATTGATCTACTGGTGGAGTAAATACTATTGGTGAAGGACACCCAAAACAACATACAATCATGGATATGCTAAACTGAATAACTGCTGCAATGAGATAGTGAAAATAGGATCTACCATTATATATATATCTATTGATAGTGTTCAATATACTGGTGGTGTTCAATATACTGGTGAATATAGATCTATAAATGGATGAATGGATCAACCAATCAAGACCAATAGTCGATAGTTGTAATGATCTATTTTTTAGAATGGTGGATGTAAAAAAATGAACAGCTGATGAAGTTTATAAATAAGCACTATATCACTAAAGCCACTATAGGAGGTGTTGAACCAGTACTATAATCCATTCCTTAAGGTGAAAACTTTGAGAGATGGTAGAATGTTTAAGGATGAAAAAAATCCTGGAAAATATCATTGAAAACTAAAGAACATGGGGGAGCAAAGAAGATGATAGGTTTGAACAAGGAAAAGCATGGGAAAACAAATAATATGTGGGAGATATAAATGATGATTATATGGTTTGAATAGATATGATCTGATGGAAGAGTGCGTGACTGATTTTTTAAAGATTAGATGAATAGTGAAGTTAGTTCATTGTTCCACGTCGGATATAGTATGAGGAGAAGTAGTGGTATAACAAACAACTTGTTCCTTCCCACTATTCGAGTTGACTACTGGGGATCGGCATTAGTTACGCTATAAAGAACCATGGGCCACATCCCAACGGTCTTTTATCCCACCTTATCTGCCTTGTGGGTGCTCTCAATGGGCCATATACATGGGCCTAGTCTTTTTTGGCTTATACATCACCTAGTGCTCCTTAGCCTCTAAGTGGGCTACCAATGGAAGGCCCTCCCATGGGGTTGACCCATTGGGTCCCTTAAGAGTGGTTGAGGGCTATCCTTGTTGGAACACAAGGATGGATATAAATTTTACTTAAGGAAAACAAAATTTATTTAATAAACACTGAGTAACATTAAAAAATATAAGAATCATTAAACAATTAACATTATCAAAACATGTAAACAAATATGATTAATTTTTTTAAAACATTTTTCAATTTAATTAAATGTTATGAGATAGTAATTTATCAAAACAAATAATACTATTAAATTATTAAAAATAATTTCAAATACTAATACTTATCACTCTATATTTATCAAAGTTGAACTTTGGGATCTTCACTACCTTTCTCTATATCACCTTATCATACTTATGAACATCCTTGATCCAATTAAGAATAGATGGTTGGGAGTTCATTTGAGAAAGGTGGGGTGAAGATCCCCTTATTAATTCCATATACATCCTATGTATTTCCAAGATGATTATATCCCTTACAATTCACATTATGGATAGGGTTGAAGGATCCTTTCTACTCAGAGCATCTGCAACATTATTTTTAGTTGACCTCCTTATTTTAAGGATAAAAAAATAATACTTATTATGATATTAATGAGTTTTATGTTTTTTTTAGATATTTATATTATGATATATATTGGAAAAATTTGTCTAATTATAATACACCACTAAGGATGAGTCATCATCAATAATGAGTCCTCACTATAATGAAAATTCGACAAAGTATAGAAATGTCTCACCACCAAAAAAGTCTCATTGTCTCCTTGAGACACCATCAAGAAAAACACACCAATGGGATCTAAAATTGGCCAAGTATTGGGATAACTCACCATCACCATGAGTTACCACTAGACTAAGACACTGCTAGGCGCTGACTCGCCACTAGATCAAGACACCATTCCAATATCTCACTGCTAGACTTAGACACCGCTAGAAGCGTCGCCATTATAGAGAGTCACCTCCAGAAGTGTCACCGCTCAAAGGAAACACTTCCACTATTTATATTTATTTTTTAAAAAATTTATCTAATGTCTAGTTTATCGAATTTAATAATCAATCTTTTTATAATGATTTTTCCTTAATTTCTTAACAGATATGCATTAAAGTTAGTGTTAGAACATGCATTATAAGGAACAGAAGATCCAGTGGATTCTATTTTCTTATGCTACTATTAAACAATAAATAATACTCCCTCATGAAATATCAGATATGTGTTCAATGAAAATATATAATTTTACATGTGAATAAATATGAGTATCTATGGAGTGTTTTATACATGAATAATTCTTACTAGCGATTAACTGTAGATGAAGTGAATCCCATTGAACATCTGGACAACAACCTACAGACTCACAAGAAAAAGTTTGTGAAAATATGCTCTTAAAAAAAATTGAAACTGAACTGGAGTTTCATTTTAAACTACATTAGAGAGTCGTGATCTACAGAACAAATTAGACAGAGAAACATGATCTCTATACTATTCTTACTTACTTTGTTTGTTTGTTTATATTTATATTTCGAGCAATGTGGATTGCTCTATTATATTCTATCCCACGCTATCTCCCACTTTAAATTGGAAGATATATAGATATCTTCTCAATGCATTTTACTCTTGTTTCACTCATGTTGTGATAGTGGTATGGTTGTTTCCTGTTTTATCTATACTCCTACATTTGTTTTAGAAGAGGTCATGTGTGGCTTGGATAGTTTGTATACTATTGTAACACTCGATCCAGGTTGTGGATAAAATTTTATTTTATATAAGCTGCTTGGAATCAAGTGATTTCTAAGTGGATAGGACTAAATCTCTAGTTGATACTAATCCTCTTATATTTAAATTCCATTATGTGTTTTTTTATTTTGTTTTATTTATTTTCCAAACTATAAACCAAATTTTTTTTACCTACAATTAAAACCACTACTTTGATAGTTAGTTTTAATTATTTTTTATATTATAACATGATTTAGTAAATTGATTTCATATGTTAAAATAATATTATATATTGTTTTTAATAGAGACCTAATAAATCTTTGAGAATTATTTTAAAAGGTCAAGACTTATATCAAACTTTTTTTTAACTGAATGGGCTAGTTTATTTAAATTGGGGGATTTTATTTAAATACATTTTAAAATAGAAATATTTTGTGGGTACTCAATTAATACCCCTATTTATATACTCACTCTGACCAACATTTTCTATCAGAGGATTTCACTTTGGTATCAACTATTTTCAAAACTTTTTCAACTATGATTTTAGTTGTTCTTTAAAGATATTAAATTTTTGTTAGTTTTAAATTTAATTTTTAAAATGGATAATAGACTAGAATTTTTTTCTACCAACATCCCACCTTTTTTAAATGGTAATAATTATGCTCAGTGTAAGATAAAAATGAAGATACCTATAGAGAGTATGGGTTTTGAGATTTGGATTGTGGTAGAATATAAATATGAATTATCTATAACTTCTAAAGCTACTTGGATTGAAGCCACAAAAACTACTTATAAAAAAAATTCAGTCTATGAATGCACTTTACTCTGATTTAAGATATGAGGAGTTAAATAGAATTTATTCTTATAAAACTGCCTTTTAAATTTGGGATACACTAGTTTTTTCATAGGAGGGAACAACTAATGTTTAAGATATGAGACTAAATAAATATACTATCAGGTATGATACTTTTAATATGAAGCCTGTTGAATTAATTTCTGATATGCATCTCAAATTTAATGAAATTGTAAACACCATGATCTCGCTGGGAAATCTAGTGTATGAAAAAGACCAAATCGTGAGATTGCTAAGATTCCTTCTAGAAGGACGGAAAGGCACATCTCTTTCAATTATAATGTCATGTGACATTAGAAAACCTCCAATAAAAGAGATGATTGGTAAGTTGATTATGTATGAAGAAGAATTGAATGTCAACTGAGAGGAATATGATGAGGCAAAAATAAATTTAGTAGATTTCAAGTTTACTGCATCCAATCTTCGAGAAAAATAATAGGAAAATATACAAGATGAAAACTCAAGTGACAGTGAATCACCTCCAAACAGTGATGAGGAGATGTCCCATATCGCCAGAATATTTAATAAGTTTTATAGGAAGAATAAATTTTCTAGAAGGAAAAACTATAAAGGAATGTATAATACTAAAGGAAACTATAAAAAGGATTATAGGAAGTATGATAATGAAATTACCTATTATGAATGAAAAAGAACAGGACATGTCAAGGAAGACTGTCCAAATATGAAATAAAAAAAATAGATATGATGAAAAGGAATGAAGATGTTATAAATACATGAAATCAACATGGATTGCCTCAGAGGATAGCTATAGTTATTTTGACTCTACTGATGTAGAGAAGTTAGATCAAACCAACATCTGCTTCATGACTAATGTCTTTGTGGTAACTACTATTTCTATTGTTTTATCTATGATTAATTATGATAACTCTAAGAATGAACATAATGATGATGATATCTCTCAAGAAGAAATGCTTGAATATTGTAGAATTATATAAGTTATTTTTAATGAACTTAATGATAAGTATAAAGTTCATAAAATATATTATGTGTTATCTTCCAATATTAAATATTATTTATCTGTTGATAAAGAGAAAAATGATCAATTTTTAAAGGAGAATAATCAACTTAAATTGTCTAATGAATAACTTAAATAAGAGTTAAAAAAGTTTATCAATGGTAAATAAACTCTTACTCAGATTTTAGGAAATAATGTTGCTCCAAAATATATTACAGGTATAAGATAAAAACTTGGAGAAATAAGAATAGTTAAGAGCACTTTTTTTCCTAAGTCAAAATCTGATTATGCTAATACTAGTCATTTTTCTAAAGGTACAAACAAAGTTTTTATTTCAAAAGGCACACATCCTATTTATAAGAGACCTATTAAGAAAATATGGGTTCCTAAATCCCCGATTACTAACACATTTGGACCCAAGAAAATCTAGGTACCAAAATCATTTCTTGTATAAATTTATGTTTTGTAGGAAAAAATCTTGAAGATCTCCTGTAAAAGTCTATGATACATGGATAGTGGATGTTAAATGCATATGATGGGATATTATTCAAACTTTATGAACCTAATAAAGTTTTATGGTGGTCATGTCACTTTTTGTGATAATGATAAAGGGAAAATCATAGGCCTTGGCCAAACTAGTAACATCAAGTGGAATATAGTATGAAGAGACCTTTATACCAATAGCCATACTTGAATATATTAGAATAATGCTTGCATATACAGCTCATATGTATTTCAAACTTTATCAAATGGATATCAAGAGTGCTTTATTAAATGAGTATATAGTTGAGGTTGTTTTTGTTTAAAAAACCCCTAGTTTTCAAAAACCTCTTTTTCCAAAGAGTTTTCAAATTAAAAAAACATTATATGGTTTAAAACAAGATCCTAGATCATGGTATGATAGGCTTAGCACTTTTCTTATTTAAAATTATTTTTCAAAAGGTATAGCTAATCCTACACTTTTTATAAAATGACTTTCAAAATATGTTATAGTTATACAAATATTTATAGATGATATTATTTTTGGATCTTCAAAAAATTCCTTATGTACTAATTTTTCCAAAATGGAGAAAATGAATTTGAAATGAGTTTAATTAGTCAAATTAAATTATTCTTGGTTTTCAAATTTATCAAAATAAATAAGGTATCATTTTAAATCAAAGTAAATTTATAAAGGATCTTTTAAAACACTTTAACGTGGATATCACTAAGATTAGTGATGATCCTATGAGTACCACCTATAAATTGAATCTTGATAAAGTTGGGAAACCATTGGATTAAACCAATTATAGAGGTATGATTGGAAGTCTTCTTTATCTTAATGATAGATGAACTGATATTATGTTTAGTGTGTGTATGTGTGCTCTCTTTCAAGAAAATCTAAAATAGTCACACTTGGTTTATGTAAAAATATTTTTCAAATATCACAAATATACTACCAATTTATGATTTTTTTACCCGAGGGGAAAATCATTTGATTTAGTTAGTTATTCAGATGATGATTTTGGTGGAAATAAGTTAGATAGAAAAAGAACCTCTGAAACATTTCACTTTTTGGGAAATTCTCTAGTTTCTTATTGTAGTGAGAAAAATAAATTATTGCAATGTCTACTACTAAAGCTGACTACATAGTTCCAGGTAGCTTCTATGCACACATTTTGTGCAAGAAATATGCTTTACTAGACTGTGGATATCAATTAGGACATGTACCTATAAACTGTGACAATAATAGTGATATAAATATTTCTAATAATCCTATAACACATTCTATAACAAAACATATTGATGTAAGACATCAATTTTTTAGAGATAATTTTAAAAAGGGTTACATCACTCTTGAATGCAATGGTATAGAAAATTATTTTTCTAATATATTCACTGAGACTTTAAATTTTGAGAGAATGAATTACATCAAACATGAATTAGGTATGTCTCATCGTTGAGAATGTCTCACCATTGGGTATGTATCTCCATTCACTATGTCTTGCCGTTGAGTATGTATTGTCATTGGGTATGTCACATCATTGATTATGTATCACTATTGGGTATGCCTCACCATTAAGTATGTATCACCATTGGGTATGTCTCACCATTGGTTGTGTCTCACCTTTGGGTATGTCTCACCATTGGGTGTGTCTCACCGTTGGGTATGTCTCACCGTTGGGTATGTCTCTCCATTGGGTATGTCTCGTTGTTGGGTATGTCTCACTGTTGGGTAGGTATCATCATTGGGTATATCTCACCATTGGTTATTTCTCACCATTGGGTAGGTCTCACCATTGAACTCCTCCTCATTTTCATATTTATCACCATAGGAAATTTTCTTAGGCCTTTTCCAATTTTTCTATTTCACACTGTAAGATTAAAACCACAAATTTTTATTTTCTTTACGGTTTATTTTATAACTCAATTTTATTTTTTGTACCAATTTTTTATTTTTATTTTTTGAATCCCTAACATCCAAAATTATAAAAAATGTGATAATAATTCTAGTTCCAATGTTCACTATTTCCTTGCTCCTTTTTCTATTGATCCATGTCAGACCTTTCTCTCCCAACATTTCAACCTTCTTTCCATCTTCCTTTCATATTAGACTGAGCCAAACAAGCTGACCTCTATGGATAGAGTGAAGTGACCTTCAGAGTCTTTGCATGATAAGTCAGGTTCTACAAAGAAATTGATAAGGGAACCAATTCATCCTACTTTAGTTGAGCCAGTGAATCCTGATATTTCAAAAAGAGTGGTTGTTCCATAAAAGGAAGTTAAAATAGAATTTTTTTTATTTAAATTAATTCATTAGTGCTCAAGAATATACAGAACCAAGGATGGATGGATTTATTCTCTTCAAATGAGATACCTTTTTTCCTAGGTTGGTATATGAGTTTTACTAGTATATAGAGCTTTATTTTGATGAAAAAGAAGAAGAATGTGTAAGAATTCGTGTTCATGGTCATAGAATCGCATTCTATTTGAAGCAGTGGGATGATTTTCTAAAAGTTCCACATGATGGTGTATTTATATATTATAAAGGATATGTCCCAGATGATGATGATAACTTTATTTATGAAGAAGCTATAGTTCAGTTGACCAGATATGGGATAGTTATAATACTGATAGCTTCTGAGTTGGATGGAGATTGCATATTGGTTTTTAATTTTATAAAACACATGTTATGTCCAAGAAAGGGTGAGTTTTGTACCATGAGGTACTAGGATTTCTACATTTTTTATTTATTGAAAATATGTGAGAATATAAATATCTATAGATATCTTATGCTTTGTATGTTGGAAATGATCAACCTAGTTGAAAGATCAAATTATTTGTTCTATCCAAAGATGATTTCTATAGTGTTTAAATCCAAAGTTTTAGTTGATGAAGATAAGGAGTCAATTATGGATTGTGTTGGATTTTTAATTACTATAATAATTTATATAAGAATGAAGATCAGTTGGAACCCATGGAAAAATAAATGGGTAGATGATGGTGAAAATATTTATGATGACAATAATCCTGTTGATCATCCATCAAGAAAAAAATATCTTTTCAAACCTAGTCTAGAGACTGATTAAATTGTTGAATACTCTGAAAGTGATAAGGAATAAGAGGCTGATAACTTTAGAAAAGAAGAGGAGAAGGAATTTTCTATTGAGGATGGATGTAACCCTGACCTTCCTCTTAGATCACATGATATATCTTATGGAGATCTTAGCCCACATAATACTCTACCTAAAAGAGAAAAATTGGTAGAAAAATTATGATAAAGATACTGAAGTCTCTGGAGAAGATTAATTTAAGTGTAATTACAAATATTCTAAGGATAATGGAGATAGTGATGATGAAAAAGTTGAAGAGAAAGAAGATGTAAATGATGATGATGATGTTGATGGATCATATCCTGATGGTTCTGATGGGTAAATTAGAAGAGAGGATGTTAAGATTCCTCAAGATATTATTACTTATCCTGGTGAATCTGTTTCCAGGATAGAATATAGGCACAACTTTTTTTTAAGTGGATCTACCTTCTAGAGAAGATGGAGATGCCTATATTAAGGGAGAGAAATACCCAAGTCATGGAAGTCTTAAATAGGTTTCTCCCATTTATGAATTTGATACTTTATCTTTTTCTAATGATTTGATGGTTTCTGATTTATTTTTTTTAGAATATGTCATTTATTTATCCTCTTGAGAAGCATGTGGAAGAGAAAAAACAAGTTGATCATGTTGAAACATGGAGGATGTTCCTAAACTTATTGATGGATAGAAATATATCGAGACTCATGTTTTTTGGGTCCCTCCTATTGTTTTAGCTATGGTTGTTCCTACAGATGTTGCTTCTTCACTGGTTATGATTCTTGGAAATCCTTCTAATAGTTTGATAAACCCTATGACTGAAGAATGGGGTTTGTTTCATAGAAGTTCACCAAATAATGGTGATCCTTCCATTCGAGAATAAAGAGATCCTAAAGGATTAATGGTAAATCATATTGATATTTCTATTTTGTTATAAAGATTTACTTCTGTCAGAGAACCTTCACATGTTATTCCTTTTTTTCCTATTTATGTGGTCTCTAAGGGTGACTTGGATGATTTCAGAGAAAATTTTATTTCATATTTTTTCAAGAGTTTGAAGATTTAAACACCAGTTATTACTAAGATAAGTGAATAGGATACAAGATTCCTGTTTGAGTTAGTGATCTAACACATTCAACCAAAGAGGATGCACCATATTCAGGAAGTGGAAATTGAGAATAAAAGACTTTCCAGTGAGTTAGAGTCTTTGAGATCTATCATGGAAGGAATTTAGTATTCTTTCAAAGCTTCGATGGATTATCTTCTTGAGATAATTTAAAATCTTAATTCAGTGGAATCTAGTTCAACTAATCCTCCTCCACCTATTTTTTATATTAATTTTCTAAGTTCAGCAGTCAGAGAAGAGCATAGAGTTGCTTCATCTAGTACTTAAAGTGATACTACTGTACAGCCTCAAGAAAGATTAAGTAGAATAAGGCATGAAAGTGATCATGTTATAATTTTTTTTAAAGTGTATACTAAGAAAATTAAGTTTGATTGAGATACTATAACCAACTCCATAAAGTATTATATCTTAAGGATGTATATTAAGCATTCCATGGATGTCAATTTCAAGTTTCTAGCTGATAATTTAAGGATTCCTCGTGTGACCTGAGCCTTTAAAGAACAATTTGATCAATTGAAGGTCATGACTCCTCTACTGAATCTCTTTATAGAAGAGAATAAATACTTATTCAGTGCAATAGAGAGAGGTGGAAAATCATAATGGACTTTTTGAATTTGATGAAGCCCTTTTTCATGTGCATGGTACTTTCATTGTAGCTCATGAAGTTATCCCTGTTACATACCATCTAACTCCTCTAGCTAAAGAGACAGAGTTATTCAGAGCTAGTGTAACCATAGATCCTCATACACACTTTCCATCAAAATTCCAACCATTTTTTCTCACTCCCAGACAAGTAGTTCAGCACATCAGTCTGATTATAATCACAAAACCATGACCCCATTCAGATATAGCTACTACTCCTCCAGTAGTTACTTCAGGACCTGCTGCTAATCCCTCTGCCTCAGCTGAAAACAAGGGAAAATAATTGTTGTATCCTTCCAATGAGCCTATGAAGAAGAGTTGATTAGACTTTTTGTTTTTTATGGGAATTTTTTTTGAGACTTTTTGACTATACCCCCACTGAATTTTTCAAATGGTAATTATTTTATTACTCTAATTTTGTTAATTTATATTCTGTTTTTATCTTGTATTTCCTATTTTTATTCATATTCTATTATTTTTTCCACGTTTTATTGTGAATTTTTTGATAATCCCAGAAGGGGAAGAACTCTATTATGGAATTTATTTCTTGAGTAATAATATTTAATTTCATACTACCATATATGTTTCTACCTACCTTAGATACTATGTGATATCTTTCCTTACTTATTTTCAATTGATACCTTACTATTTTATGTAAACACCCTTTTTCCTTTTATACTATGTGTTTTAATTTCAATTTCCTGATTTACATTTTATGCCATGAATATTAAATTTCATTATTTGTGATTATCAAAAAGGTAGATATTGTTGGCCTTCTTGTTTTAATGATCACTAAATCATACTTATTATGATACTAATGAGTTTCATGTTTTATGTTATCTATTTATATTATGAGATGGACTGGAAAAAAAATCAAAGTATGAGACACCACCAAGGATGAGTCACCATCAACAATGAGTCACCGTTGAGATGGAAATTTGAAAAAGTATAGAAATTTATTGCCACCAACAAAGTCTCACAGTCACCTTAAGACACCATCAAGAAATAATAGCCTCTGGGATCTAAAATCGGATAAGTACTAGGATGACTCACCATTAGCATGACTTGTTACCACACCCAGACACCACCCAACCCTAACTCACCACCAGATCAAGACACCATTCCAATGTCTCAATGTTATGCATTAGCATCGCCGAAAGTTTCACCGTTCCAAGGAGTCACCGCCAGAAGTGTCACCACTCAAAAGACACACCACCAGTGTTTATGTTTATTTTGAACTAAATTTATCTAATGACTTGTTTATCTAATTTAAGACTCAAACTTATTATAATGATCATTCCTTAATTTCTAGATAAAGATGCATTAAAGTTAGATTCACATCATGTAGTATGGGGAGAAGAATATCCAGTGGAATCTCTTTATTTTTTCTGCTATTAAAAGATGAAGCAGAATCCATCATGCAATATCAGAGATGTGTTGAATGAAAATATATACACATCACGTGAAGAGAGATGAGTAGTTGTGGACTGTTCTATTCATGAATAATTCTTAACATAGATTAATTTTAGATTAAATTAATCCCATTTAACATCTGGAAAACTTTCTATAGACTCACAAGAAGGATTTTAAAACACTCTATTTTTTAGAAAAAATCTGAAACTCTACTCAAACTGCATTTCAAACTACATTCAAGAGTCACAAGCTATAGAGCATATTATACAAATCAATGTGATATCTCTACTCTTCTTACTTTCTATGTTTGTTTATTTATATTTAAATTTTGAGTAGTATGGGTTACTCTGTTTCATTATAGACCACACAGTCTCATGCTTTAAAATGGAAGATACGTATATATCTTCTCAACACATTTTACTCTTATTTCCCACGTGTTGTGGTAGAGGTCCGATTATGGACTGTTTTATTTGTACTCCCACAATTGTTTTGGAAGAGGTCTTGTGTGTCATGTACAGTTTGTATACTATTGTAACACCCGATCCAGGTTTTGGATCAAAGTTTATTTTATATAAAATTATTGATAACAGGTGATTTCCAAGTTGAGAGGACTAAGTCTCATCTTGAGACTGAACCTCTTGTATTCAAATTCTGATGTGTGTTTTTTTTGTTTGTTTTTTTTTGCCTTATTTTCTATACTATAAAACCAAATTTGTTTTTACCTTCAAGAAAAACAACTATTTTGATAGTTAGTTTTATTATTTTTTATATTATAACTTGTTTTAGTAAATTGATTTCAAATGTTAAAATGATATTATATATTGTTTTTAACTGAGACCTAATAAATCTTTGAGAATTGTTTTAAATGTTCAAGACTTATATCAAATTTTTTAACTAAATGGTTTGTTTTATTTAAACTAGGGGATTTTATTTAAATCCATTTTAAAATAGAATTTTTTATTGGGTACTCAATTTACCCCCCCTCTTGAGATACTCACTCCGACTAACATTTTCTTTCCATGAATAGTATTGTATTTAACAATAATAATCCTTGATCGGCTCTAACCACCTTCATTTGAACATATTGAGATCATTTGTGTGAATATATACTTGAGGCTTTTATGATCTGTATCTATGTCACACTTCTCCCAATAGAGATAATGTTTCAAAATATTCAGCATGAAGATCACTACATTCAATTATAGATCATGTGTTGGGTAGTTCTATTCATGGATATTTAATTGAAGGGATGCATAGGCTATCACTTTTTCATCTTGAATAAGTACACAACCCAATCCTTTTTTGGATGAATCACTATAGACCATAAATCCTTCCCCACTAATGGGTAATATGAGCATAGGTGTAGTGATTATCCTCTTGTTCATCTCTTTAAATATTTCTTCATATTCATCATTCTAGAAAAACTTCACACTCTTCCAAGTAAGCTTGATTAGTGGATGTTAAAATCATGATAATTTTATTACAAATAAACAATAGTAACTAGCTAATATAATAAAACTACGGATTCTCGTTATTAAGGTTGGTCTAGATCTTCATCCAATTGCCTCTATTTTTAAGGGATCCGTAGATATACGTTTTCTAGTGATAACATTCCCCAGTAATGTTACTTGATCCATCCAAAAATTGTATTTACTATTCTTTTCATACATATTTTCTTTCTGCAAGGTCTTTCATACAATATTCAAATGCTCTTCATGCTCCTCCGTGCTTTTGGGGTAGATAAGAATATCATTTATAAAGGCTACCACAAACTTGTCGAGGTAATCCCAAAAGACTCTATTTATTATTTCTATGAAAATTCTCAGTTCATTGGTGAGTCCAAATAGAATCACTATGAACTCTTAGTTCCAATACCTTAAAAAAATAGTCATATCCTTTTTTACATTTACATGATAATATCCAGACCAAAGATCCACCTTAGATAAGTACTGGTCTCTACCTAGCTGGATGAAAAATTCATCAATCCATGGAATAGGATACCTATTACTTATCATGATTTTTTTTGAGTTCATGATAATCAACTTAGAGGTTCATTGAATCATCATTATTCATGATGAAGAGGATTGGTGCAGTTCACAGTGAAGCACGTGGGTGTATAAACACTTTATCCAGATTATCTTGTAGTTTCTTCTTCAACTCCTCAAGTTAAATCATGTCTATTCTATATGGCTTCTTGGATATTGTAAAATTATTAGGTATAAGTTCAATCAATAACTCATCCTCTCAACTAAGAGGAAAACCATAAAATTATTTGAGAAACACATCAGTGAATTCTCTTACAATGGGCATATCATCAAGGATTATATTTTCCATAGTCTCATTCATTTGAGCTAGATATGCTTGCTCATAAGGAAATAGTATTTATGATTGAGACGATGAAATAATAGTACATTCATCCTCCTCATTGAACTTGTATAGAACTATGGGAAATTTATGATATGGAGGAAAATTTCCTTCTCATGTCATTTTATGTTTTCTTTATACAAGGAAAGTCAATCTATACTCAAAATAGCATAAAATTTTTCTAAAGAGGGTATCACCAGGTTCACTGGAAATTCAACTCACAAATATTTACAGGGGATGAGTTATATACTTGGGATGAAATAATTTCCCCATTTTTCAATCATAGATCTACTGCCATGTTTTTTTGGGGGTGTCTGAATATTCCTACTAAACTTGTGTTATATGAAGGAATGCATAGAACTGTATATACATGAGACATTTGAAGTACATGAATGGATGATAATCATACCTTTTATTATTTAATTTAAGTTATAATAATTTACTTTATCCAACATAGACACTCGGATGATAATTTTCAAACTATTAATCACATAATAGTGAAACTTATGAAAATTGGATGGATAAATCATAGATAACATATCTTCCTTAACCTATGAATTTTTATGTTCCAATATAAGTTATCCGTGATATATTTCCTAAAACAAAGTATTAATGATATTTTTTTCCCTTAATAATGGTTCTTAATGAGATTATAAATTTACCAAGGCATATCCCTAGGGAGTGTCAAATTAGGAGTGCAGAAATGCCTCCTTTAATTCACCTAGTAATGATTGATTCCTTCTCAATGCATCCTATTCAGAGTTATTACCCCTAGATACAACTATATCATAGCCACATCCACTTCCAGTATCCAGATAGGGATTTATTTTCTTGGAAACCAATTACTCTATACATTACATAAATTTAGGGAAGTTGTTCTATGTTTATCCATATCCTTAATTCTTTCACTAGATTTTTATAATCCCAACCCCCAAAAATGACTAGACTTCACTCGGATATCAACTATGACAACCCATATATTTTATACATTTTATTTCATGATTTATTGCATAAAGATAGACTTAATACAACCCCAAAATATTATGAGGCCTAGTGAATTTGGGTAATTAGGTACATATCATAACAACTTGAAATATAAATACAAATAAATAAACTAAAACCCCATATCATTCCCTTTATTGGTCTTCTAAAATATCATGGGATAATTTGGGGACATACATAAGAAAGGGGTGAGAAATAAAACCCAGTAAGGGAATCAACAAAGAATAACATGATGAAAGTAATACATGTGAGTCAATAGGAATACCAAGGTAACATAATAGGGGTGAGAATCATAAAATTTTACATTGAAACAAGATATAAGATGATAACATAAAGGTAACATGAAAATGTGGAAACAACATAAAACATGACATCATAAACATAAGTCAAGGATAACCACAAAGCCATCATAACATATTTTTCTTAGGATAACTTCCTATGAACCATAAATTTTATCTCATTAGATAAAAACATTATCCAATGTATTATAGGACTATATAATTTTGGGCTCACCCATCACATTCATATCATGTATGTGTATAAGTGTGCCACATAGATTATACAACATAAGAACATATTTCATCACTTTTAACCCCATGATTAAGGAGTGTGAGTTATATACACAGAATTCCCCAATAATATAAGGATAGGTGCATCTAGTTTAATACCCTTTAGTGAAAATGGGTATGGTTATTCACTACACAAATATTTTTTTCATGGACAATTGTAGGATTATTTTTGAAACATAATAGTGGTCTATAAATATTCATGAAAGTGTTTAATGGAAGTAAAATAGGTCTCTCTTCACTTGAAAATTATAGGTATAGTAAGAGGGATTTTTAAATAAATATCCTAGTATGAAAAATTTGAAATCAAAAGGCATAATATAAATAAGGTTCTTGAATAAAGAGGAGGATAGGATCCCTTACCTTGAGAGGGTATTTATAAAATCTTTATAGGAGATTATTAAGAGAATAGGGGTGCCTTGGGAGGGATCTTCAGTGGGAATGGAAGAGTAACATCATGTTCTTAGAGTTTTTAGTGAAGTGGAATGATAGGTTGGGTGGGTTGTTATAGTAAAAAATGGGATAATTATTTATTAATTTCTACACATAGGTCTTGGAATCTATATGATACATTATTCCAAACCAAAACCCATCCTAGGATTTCTACCACATAGGATTGGATTTAATTATTTTATAATACTATGAACTAAACCCCTTAAAATAATACCCTTAGTTAAGTGAAAGTGATTCATGTTTATAAAGAATTGATTTTAAGAACTGAAAATATAATATAGGTTTTGGAAGATTCATTAAGGGTTTATAAAATTAAGAAAATAACTTCAAAAAACATTATTTTAAATTGAAAACATAATTTTAGTCATGAATACTATTTATATTATTTACTACATCATACTTGGTCTTTTATGATTTCATACTACATAACGTATAATTATACTGTATTTAATTTTTACCCAAAACTTTGACTATCTTAAAAAATTGTGAAAAATTAACTCTTGTAAAATTTTAATGTCTTGATTTTAAAAATAATATTTATTTTATCAAAATAATTCTTTAAATGTTATATTTTACACTTTTAAATCAAAAATTCCATTTATTCAAAAATGCTAGTTTTTTTACAATAATAGTTTTTGAAAACTTATAAAAATTACATTTGACTTCTTAAAATTATATTATGATTTATGATTATTAATTATCTAATAATAATATATTATTAAAATATCATTTATTTCAAAAAATCTAGAATTCATCAAAAATAGTGTCTTTATTGAAACTATATATTTCCCTTAAATATAATTTGTGTTTTATCATATCAAAATCTATTTTTCTCAAATTTTATTATTTAACCATTATAAAGTAATAAAATATAAATATAATCATTATTTAAATAAAAATATATATACACAAATTCATACCATTATGGATTAGAAATATATCCATTTATTACACCGGTGAATTCCCTAAGGTTAAAGTTTACAATGGTGAGGTTTTATTGGGGTGGTTCACGGAATATGGTTTGGGTCATGATATTTATGATCCTAACATTATCCTGAAAATTGTTTTTCTCTTGCCTTAGTGGTTTAATCTCATCATATTCTTAGTTAAGTTAAAATCCTAATGATGTTACTCCCTCAAAATCTCTGATAAATGGGAATCATAGGGTATGATCCTACTATTTAAGGTCATAGATTCTTTTATTTGTATCAATTGGACTTATCATAACCCTATATATATACTAATCATATAATCAACATTTAATATATATACTGTCAACAGTTATAATGCTTAACATCCTTTTAAATATAATAAGATGTAACATATAATGGTCAAAAAACAAAATTAGTGTATGTGTTTTCTATAATATCATTTCTTAATAAGGAACATACTCATTTAAAAGGGAATTTCATTTATAAATTTTTGGGTCATTACATTTCCATCTCATAGGTATCAAGAATATCATTAGGTCCTTGGGGATGGTCGGGTCGGGTGTCGGGTGTGGTGACAGCCTGAGCCGGTTCATTACAAAATGGTATCAGAGGTTTGGGTTTTCTTTGGTAAAAACCAAAGCTCCTTGAGAAGCCCTTTATATTTGGGATTTCCTTAAAGAATTGAGATTGTGGTTTTTGGATCTTGAGAGGTAAGGGTGAGGATATTCTAGCTAGCGCTTTCTCATATAAAACCTTAAGCTTCTAGGGAACTTGGGTTTTGAATTGTGAATTTGGGGGTTTTTTAGTTGTTTTTTTTATGGATTTTTTATTTGAATTGGTGTTTTTATACACATTCAGTATTTAAGTGATATTGGGGGGTCACTAATTGGTTTCATAGAAAAAATAGATGGGAACTTGTAACCCGCCCACATGCCTCGTTGATTTCATGTCGGCTGAGGTCAGATTAAATATTTATAATCCAAAACTACACTTACTATAAGGGAGTAGAAAAATTCCAATTCAGGGTTGATCCCATGAGTACTACTAGTAGTTCAGAAACCATTCAAATAAAATAATTATAAGTATTCATCACTTTCACTTATCAGATTTGGGTTTTAACTAATACTAGTTAGTTTGGAGTTTTAATTCAGATTAATAAATAAAGGATTGAGGTCAATTTTAGGCCTCTTGACAAAATATAATCCTAGATTTAACTTGGAATGGTCCTGTGGATTAGGCTACGAAGTGGTTAAAATGTTATTGATTGGTTTTGGTCAAACCAATTGGATCTACCTATGTTGTAGTTATCCCATGGTAAGGGTATAGCTGAAAACCTAACCCATTGTGCATGACTTTAATTCAAAAAGTGTCACATGATAATGGTTATAGTCCTACTCAACTCCAATTAGGTCAGGCTCATTCAATATAACATCTCATGGTCATATTTGTACAAAATAATTTCATGAAAAATTATTATTAACTTAAATACTAGCCATAGTTTTACCATGGTTCAATATAAAGATTCATTATCTTTGGAAACACCCCTACTCCCAACTCCTAACCCAAGTCGATTTTCTACACATATAGATAATGATTAAAATAAATAAATTATAAGACATTTTTTTATAATTTAGAAGTAGTTTAAACAAACAAAATCATGAATTAAATTGGCAAGAATCAGTATCAATAAAAGGAAATAATGAAAATATAATTAGAAACTAGATTCACATGATGAAATGATGGAGAATGAGAAATCCATAATCAAAAAATTAGTAAAAATTAAAAAATTACTGAGGATGAATAACGGATAAAGAAATGTGTGTGTGTGTGTGTTAATGAAGAATGGAGTGTGGTGTTGGAAATGGATTTTGGAAACAAAGCGGTGCTACAATAGAAGAAGAACAATGAAATAATGATTAAAAACTCGCCATGATTAATGAAACTATGAATGGAAGGAATGAAAACAAGTTTAGAACAAGAAGGAATGAAAAAGAATAAGAAAAACGAGAGAGGAAAATAAAATTTTGGAGCTCTCTGGGGTATAGAGGTGCTGAAACATATAAATTGTCCTGATACGTACACAACATGAAAGTACAGAACATTGTGTACTATATTAAATGATTTGGGTCTCAACATTTGTAAGTCATGAAAGTGGGTTACATTCCATGTAACTGATATCCTCTTTTCCCATGGAATAATTTTCTCAAATCTTTAACCGAGTGAGCCTTCGATGTTTTCATGTCATGAAATCTCTACACATCATGTATGAAATTCACTTCTAGCAGGGATATGGTTTTTGAAAGTTGACATTGTGTACATGATTTACTTAATTTTTAATGTCTCTGCATCATGTAGAATCTTCAGGGGGTAGTATGAAGCTCTCCAGGAATACTATAAATAGATTTTATTTGTTGTGTATGTGATACACAGCATTTAAAGGTTGTTTTTCGAACTTTTCATCATTTATTATATGAATTCTAGAATTCCTAATTCCTGTAAAAAAAACTTGATGCATTATCAAATAATTCATTAATAAACCTTAAGAAAATATATATACAATTTCATCTAATAAAATTCCCCCACACATGAACAATTTCTTGTCCTCAAGGAAAAAACATCGCAATAGGGATTCTAGAAGAAATAATTTTTAAAACAGAAAACATGCATTACAACCAGGAAAATAAAACTAAGTGTAAGAAGAAAAAATCAGTCCTCCAGAATAAATCCTATATAGAAAATCAATCATTCCTTATGGTTCAGTTCTTTACCCAGATTCTTATTCTTTTAATTACAAATTCATAATTGTATCTTAAATTCTATACCCATTTTTTAATTTACCTCACAATAAATTTTCTCTCGTCACTCAGTGTAAAATGTAATCAGAGTTATGATCATATCTTGAATACATGATCCTAACCATCTACTTGCATAGGTTCTATCATCTCCACTTCATAAAGACAAATAAAAAATTAATCATGAGGGATTCAGAAAAAAGGGTTCAAATGACTCTAAGGTTGGGGGAAGGTGGGTATAAAGTGAAAATAAATCTCAAACTGAGTGTAGTATCTAAAGTTTGATTCATTATAAATGGGAAATGTGTAACAGAGTGGATACTATGAGATAAAAAAGGTGTCCATGATTCAAGTATCTCAAAGTGGATCCATGAATGTATCAAGTAGGTATCAAAAATATACCTTTCTCTTTTATTTTTCTCTTTATTTTAATTATTTTATTGAAATTCATGTTCAATCCAAATCTCACATCCATACCCTAACCCCATATAATCCATCAAAGGATTCATCTATCTAAAATTGGTGATTTTTTACCTTCCTAATACATAAAGCCAAAAAAAATTATTTCTTTTTATTTATATATTTTTTTTCAAAGGAATATATTTTGTGTAAAATTCAATGAGTAATCATGGATATCATCATATCAGGCTACTAAAAATTCCACAATATATTTCTTCAATCATAATATCTTATGTCCATCAGTTGAAAATCCTCCCACACTTGTTTGATGGAAAATCATGCATAATACCAAGAGCAGGGTAGGAAGGGATAATCTTCTTGAAATGGATCCATCCTAACAAGTATTTTCATGGATACTATGAGCTAAATAAATAAATATTTAAGGTGGGTGTTAAGAAAAAGTTCTTGAACAAATATTTCCTCAATAATATTAAAATTTTATTTTCTTAGTCATAGCCCCAATAAGATCTCAATGCAAGTTATGATAGGTTTACATGCCTTAGGTCTCTCTCAAGAAATATTCTCTGAAAATAATATGGAATTATGGGATCAAAATATCAAGAATGAGAATATACAAGAAAAACAAGCAATCACTTAGGGTATAAAATTAATTAATAAGTCAATCAAAAGTAATTTCAAAATTTTATAATTTTGAATTAAATTATTAAACTAAATAATCATTTTAATAATATAAATAGGATTAAAACATGGATTTCAACAATTACCAACATAAATTTCTATTTAATTTAAAAGGGATTGATGATTTTGCAGGTTTAAATCATGTTTTTATTGAAAAATGTCTCCATGATTAATGAAAACAAGCAATAATCCAAGTGTATCGAAAATAAAGCTCAAGAAAGACTCTGCCACGCTTAAAATGAGATAGAATTCTCACTGTCCTAGAAATTATAATGGGAGGGATATCATAGATATATCACAGAGAAAATGAAATGGAAACTTTTAAATTTATTTTAGGGACTCGAGAGCTCCCCGTAATGAGTGTTATGTTGTGGGGAAACTTTGTGGATGTTGATTTGATTTTTCATATACCTGAATTATGTGTTATAAATAAAAAACCTTCACTAGATAAAATAGTATTCCATAGGGTTTAAACAAGATGAAAGCAGTGAAATTATAATAGTAATGAAAAACAACTCATATACATGCATATATGTGGGTAAAATGAAGTTCCAGAATGGATTAAAAAAATGATAATAAAATAAAAACCATAATTCTAAGTATAATAATGGGTGAGGTTCCTATATAGAATCCTAATGGTGGAACTGCAGAGTGTTGTTCTATTCATTGTGAGGGGGTTGTAAACACTCTAGTGGTATCAGTCAATTTAGGCCTAGAGTCTTGTATCCTCGACGTTATTAGGCTCGAACTGCATAGTTAGAAAGATGGGGGAGGCAATGAATTTGGATGAATATATGTCATGGTCGGCTACAATGTCTCCCAGGATGAGATCCCATGGTCATCCTCTGATTCAAAAGAGGATAAAGTTGATGCCCATCTCAAATGTGGTAAGGGCCTTGATAAATACCTTCCTAAAAATCTCCACTCTCAGATGTGTGATAGTGGTTAGGTTAAAGTGGTCCATGAGGTGAATGACTTCATGGTGGAAATGGATGTTCTCTATGATGATGATGACCAACATTTTTTTCCTCATTTTCTTAGCATTCAAGTGGACTAATGGTACCTGGTACTTGGGGTCTGAGAAATTAAGGAAAAGATGAATATTGGGATGGACTTGGCCCTGTGACCCACCAGAAGATAACTAGATTCTCCCAAAGATTAAGAGGATGCTATAGAGGAATTAGAAAAAGAAGAAGAAGATGTATTTGTGGGTAGTTGAGAAGGTGTTTTCATCTACCCCTTGGGTGGAGGAGGGGTTTCCTTATGCTCAATCACACAGTCGGTGGGAGGGGTGTGTTCTGTCTTAGTTATGGCTATTTCAGATGGAGGGAAAAGAGAAGGAGGAAGTGATAAGGAGAGGTAGATAGTGCTAGGGAAGGAGGAGAGGCGATGAGTGGGATTTTTGTTTGACTAAGGGAGCTTGAAGGAGGGAAGGGGTGCATCACTTGGAAGAGGGAGCGATGAAGGGGGTGGGGGTTCAACATGAACCATAGGTTCACGGTTTTTAAAAAAAATCTTTTAAAATTTACACAGTGTGTATTTAATACATGGAATGAAAATCATGAATTTTTAAAAACTTAAGTTTCTCGACACTTTAATGTCATATTCCTATTACACGGCGTGTATTGTTTCATTTTTTCCCTTTTCAATGGGTCTTATTTACATTCTTCTAGAATCCCTTGAAAGCATCCTAAAAACTACTATAACTTATCGTATACTAAACTGGATTTCCTCCCATTAAACAATTTATTTATTTTATAGAGCTAGACATTGTTATAATTAGAGGACTTTAGCATTTAATTGATACCCCTTATTAAATGGTTCTTGAAAACGGATGGTACAAAATGTGGGATGACCTTATTTGTCATAGGTGCAGTGAAAATTTAATTCTTGGGAGCACTTGATCCATTGTTAAAAAGAGGAGGTATCTCATTAATTTTCTCACTTTTCATAAGATTTTATTTTTCATTTGACTGAGAAATGGTTTGACAATTTGTTGATATATTTCTTTTATTATCTTTTTTCTCCACATTTAACACAGTGTGCTTTCCACTCACTCTAAAAATCAGTCTCCCTAGGTTAACATCAATCATCACATTTTTAGTGGAGATAAATTATATTATAAGTATGAGGGGATGTCAAATTCCTCTTCTATATCTATAACTATGAAATCGATGGGGAAAATTAATTTTTCAACTTTAATTAGAATGTCCTTGAGTAATCCTCGAGGATGTTTGGATGAACGGTCAGTGAGTTGAGTTATATTTTTTTCAGTTCTCTGAAACCCATATTCTTATAGACACTCATGGGAATTAGATTGATACTTGTTCCTAGATCAAAAAATTCTTTTCCAAAAGTAAATGTCCCAATAGTACATGGAATTGAAAAACATCTGGGGTCTCACATTTTTAGAGGAAATTTCCTTAAGAAATTTCATATCATTATACAATGAGAGAGATGATTCATAAGTATTTAGTATTTTTTTAATTAAGATAAATTCCCTATAGAATTGTGCATAATTAGGTACTTGTGTAATTTTCTCTATAAAAGGGAAATTCATATGAAATTGTTTAACTAATTATAGAATTTTTTTAAATTTCCCCTCCTCTTTACCTTATTGCATTCATTATGGATAGGGGAGAGGTGGTTTTTAAGTAGGTGGTGCCAGGTATTCGGTGTCCTTTTTAGGATATTCATTAACTAGAGATTCCTTATATGTTTTTACCTTTTGAGTTGTCACTTGACCATCCTTATTAGAATATTTTAACTTATTTTTATCACTTCCACATGGTTGTAGAAAATCTAGTACATTTTCACTTTTAACCATTATAGCTTTAGGATCCTCTATTGGATGACCCTCAATATTACTGAGCATATTACCTGGTAAAAGATTATATACGGTCTTTGAAATTTTTGAAATTTGATTTTCCAGGTTTTGTAGTGAAACATTATGGTTTTTCATATCTATTTCTTTAGTTTTATTCCTTTGATCTGGTTTCTTTATTAAGGTAGTGAGTAGGCTTTCAATACTATTTTAGAGAGGTTGGGATTGTGCTGGTGGACTTAGTGAATCTTGATGTAATTGATTTTGTTGTTCTAGGGGGTACTATTGAGCTCTAGGGAAAGTTTGTGGGGATTGTAGTTGAGGTATAGGAGTTATACCATACTGTGGGTACCCAGGTGGTCCTTGGTTTATTTTTGGTACTTGTACACTCCTCTATTGAAAGTAACATTGATTTTTCAGCTGATATATCCTATGCAGGTAGTTCTATTTTTGATACTACTGAAGATTTTGGTACTAGTGGCTTTGTTAATTATAATTGATATAATTACAATACTGTGTTTGAGGATATTCTATCCCTACCCTGAAATCTTGGTAAGAATTTGGGCCTCCACACATCTCACAGGACTGTATTTCCATTACTAGAGCAATATGGGGTGGTGGTGCAATAGGTAACTAAAATGATTCCAGTTTCTTTGTTAGAGCCTCTACTTGAGAAGCAAGGCCAAGTGGTCTCTTAAACCTGATAAATTCCACATTGGGTCAGACCTCGATCACTTTTCCAAAGACTCTAGTTGTGTGTGTCTTAATCTAAAATTAACTAGATGACTTTAGGTATCTTAAGAATGATTCTGCCAACAACAGCGACATCTAATATAGTTTTTGCAGTAGGATGGAGTCCTTGATAAAATGCTTGTAATTGAATCCATGCGTATATTCTATAATGTGGGCATTTTCATGTCAGCTCCTTGAATCTATCTCATGATTTATATGCTAGTTATTTTTCCCATTGGGAAAAGTTTTAAATTTTATTCTGGATCTTACATGTTCAGATTAGTGGGAATTACTTGTCTCTAAACTTATTTTATAATTAATCCCAACTCATGATTGACTTAGGAGATTGACTTTTTAGTCAATACTTGGCTCTATTGTTCAAGGAGAAAGAAAATACTATTATGAAAATGGATTCCAATGATACTCCATGGTTTCTAAAGTGTCACAAACCTCACGAAATTTAAAAATATATTTTTGAGGGTCTTCACTCTGAAATCTACAAAACATACCCATATTCTAGATCATGTGAATTATTCTAGGTTTTATTTCAAAAAATTTCACCTAAATAAGAGGGAGCACAATGTTGGGCATAGTACCACTAATGGATGGTAAACTGTAGTCTATAGTGGTTCACTCCTACAGCATTGGTCTCTCATCCTGATTGGCGGGTGGTGAATAGTTGTGGTCTTGCAGATGTGGTAGTGCAATATTGTTACTCTCTAGCATTATTAAATGGTGGTGTATAGTGGTGGTTCTATCGATATTGAAATTGAATAGAAATTATTCTTGTACATCCAGAATTCTTGAGTTAGTCAAGGTCCCCTAGAGCATGCACTCACTATAGATAAAAGAGGGAGAGATAAAGAGAGAGGGAGAATGTAGGTGTTCTCAAAGTAGAAAAATTAAAAATGAAAAAGGGGAAATAAAATAATAAAAGGGGAGGGTGAGGTAATCTACGTTCGATCTGATGGTCATTGTGCTTGACATAAAATTGTCTCTAAAAACGGAACCAGAATTTGACTCGCCCACATGCATCGTTGAATTTGTATGGGATGAGGTAGGATTAAATATTTATAATCCCAAACTACACTTACTATAATTTCATATAAAATTGTAAGTACGGGGTTGATCACATGATAACTATTAGGACGGAAGTGACAATTCAAACAAAAACCTTGGAAGGATTCTTCACTTTCACTCTTTAGGTTTGGGTTTTAACTAAGACTAGGTATTTTGGAGTTTTAATTCATATTAATAAAGAAGTTATTAGGGTCAATTTTAGGGATCTTAAAAAAATAAAATCATATATTTAACTTGTAATGGTCTTATGGCTTAGTCTGTGAAGCAGTGAAAAAGTTTCCAATTGGTTTTTTTCAAAAAAATCAATCTACTAGTGAAACATCTATCTCATGTTCAGGGTATGGTTGAAAAACTAAATGAATTATGCTTGGATTATATGCAGAAAGAATCATGGTCTAATGGCTGTAGTCCTAATAAACTCAAATTAGTTCAGATTAATTTAATAGAACTTCCCACGTTCAAGGTTTTATGAAATAATGTGATGAAGAATTATTATTAACCTAATTACTAGAAATAGGGTTACCAAAGTTCAATCTAAAGATCCATTAGTTTTGGAAACACCCCTACTCTCAGCACATAACCTTAGGTGGATTAGTCGTGAATGAATTTTATGATAAAAAGAAATAAATTAATATTCATGTTGGGTATGATTGAGAAGAAGTTACAACAAATACAATCTATAAATAAACAAGTAATAATCAGTATCAAACAAATGGAAACAATGAAAATCAAAGAAAAAACTGGCTTTTCATGATGAAGTAGTGACGAATGAGAAATTTTTAATCGAAACCATTAAGGAACAATCTTAAAATTACTATATATGAAGAATGGATGAAGAAAAATGTGTGTTTTGATGAAGAATATAGCATGGCATTGAAAACTGACATCATAAACAAAGAAGTGTTGCAATGGAAGAATAATGGTGAAGGAAGGATTCGTAACTCACTTTGATTCAATGAAATAATGAACGGAATGAAATAAAACTAGTTTAGAATAATGAATGAAAAGAAACAAAAAAATGAGAGAAGAAAATAAAATTCTAGAGATCTATAGTGCACAGAGGTGCTAAAAAATATAAATAGGCTCAATAATTACATGATGTACAATTTCTCTATGTTGTGTACTAACTTAAATGATTTGGGTCCTGACATCTACATGTCATGTAAGTGGGTTTTACACCATGTAACTAAGATCCAATTTTCCCGCTGAAGAATCTACTTAAATATTTGACTAGGTGAGCCTTAGATGTTTGAATGTCATGAAATATATGCACGTCATGTATGAATTTCACTTCTTGTGGGAATCTGGTTTTTGAAAATTGTGTGTTGTGTACAAGATTAATACATTGTGAAATGTATTTATATCATTAAAAATCTTTATTGGTTGGTATGTAGCTCTACAAGCATATTTTGAATGGATTCTACGCATCATTTATGTGATACACGACATGTAAAGGTTGGTTTGGGAACTTTTTTATCATTTATTATTTTAAGTCCAAAATTTATAATTCCTATGAAAACAGACAAAAATCCAATGCATTATCAAATAATTCATTAATAAACCTTAAAAAATGTATCTGAAATGTATATACAATATCAGATAATCAACCCGAGCTTCATAATTATCTTTCATGTTTTGGGAAACCATGTGACTTCTTGTGGTTGAGTCGGCCTCTTTTATAGAATGTGTTGCATGACTGGTGCACGGTTTCCCAACCCATTTGGAAAAATTGTGTGCGACACCATTTCTTCCCCAATTAGAATATATTTACTCCTCTCAATTATTAATTTATCCTAAATTGATACTCACTTATTTTAGGTGGATTAGGGCATTTTTCTATTACTTTTTTTATAATTAGTTATTATAAACCATGTTGGAATTCTTGTGTAGTGGTTTGGTTACATTTGGTTTTAAAACATAGTTTTGGAAAAAATGGATTTTGTGAAATTTTCTTTTTCAAATTTGGTTTTATGGATTAATGGGAAATGAATATTTTATTTTGAAAACAATTTTGTAAGGTATTTTTAAAATTAAGTGAGTTGGATGAGAATTCATTAGATTCTTGGATTTCAAAGTGAAATTGAATTTTGAAATGAGTTTTATGGATTTCCTTACTTGAGTGGCTTTTTCCCTCTAAGGATGTATTGTTTTTTTAATATCTGTTGGATTAGATTTTAAGTGTACACCTTGGTAGAGGGTAATTTCAAAATTCATTGATGAAAATAGTGATTTTAGAAGAAAAGTTTCTTTTCTTTGTTTGAATGTGTGTACCTTGCTCGATGGAATTTTATTTGGATTAAATCCTAGATCTTGAAAGAATTTTTCATGTTATGTTTTGATGCATGAATTGATGATTTTCATGTCTTGTGATGTTGGTTTTTTTCCTAGAATTTTCAGAAGAGTTTCTTCAGTTTCAATGCCTACCCAAACTCTGGGTGGAGTGGTGGACATGGAACCTTCCTTATACTCAGACCCCATCTTGGACATCTTGAATCAGAAGTGACCATCTTTCAGTGGTGATCAAGGGTTAGTTGAAGAAGTATTTTGGTTGGAATATATTGAGGTGATGCTCAATTCCCTTGGTAAATCTAAAGCTTCATGGGTGAGATCTATTGAGATCTTGATTTTTGTTTTTATATGAGTTTTTTGGGAGTCAATGGTACCTTCTCAATTATGAAAAGGTGTATCTTGGGAGATCCTCAAGATAGAGTTTGTCTAATGGTTCTTTCTTGTGGTTAAAAAATAGGATAAATTGACTTATATTGTGATCCTACATTAGGGTGGACGATCAATAAATTATTATGTTGATCAATTTTTGTAGTTGGTCATATTTTCACCAAATATGGTCATCACAGATTTTGAGAAATATAATTTCATCAAAGGTGGTATTCACCTAGATTTTTATTTGTCTATACTTGTGTCTAGTCCAACATCTTTTTAGGAGGTTTTCAATGGGGTCATTTGAGTGGAATATGTCCATTCTAGGAAGTTTATGATGGGTGATGCCTTCGTTTCATCTAATGGGAATAAGGATAACCCAACAAGTAAGGAGAATAAGAATAAAAATAAAAATCGTGGGTCAAAGGTTCTTTCACTTGGGAATAAGATATAACCCATGTGCTTTTAGTGTGGGGCTTCAGGGAATTCTAATCCCTCTTATCTAAATTACCCTCATGTTTTCCAATATTGTATTCATTTGAATCATATTTAGAATTTTTTTAATCTAGACATTTTAAAGAGGTCTCAAGTTTGATCCTTATATGGATGTGCTATTTTTGGGGACTTTCTTTTATGGTTTTAACCTTGGTTTTAGATATTTGGTTGTGGTTATTGGAATCTTATAGATAGTTCTATTTGGAATGCTTCTTGGTATGGTTTTTTACATATATTTGAATGTCATTTATGGAATGTACTATTTCATTTGTGGAATACCCCTTCCCTTATGGATGTCTTTTGAGATTGTGTATCTAGTTGGACTTATTCTTTTGTGGTTGGTAGTGAGTTCTATTTTTATGAGTTATGATGTATTGTCCCATGTGTATTTAGGATGAGTTGTGATGTGTATCCTAGGTGTCTTCGGGATAAGATGTGATGTTTTGTGTAGCCCAAGTGTGTTCGGGTGGGATGTGTTGTGAGGGCTAGGTGTGTGTGGGTGTGATGTGTTATGAGGCCCAGGTGTGTACATGCGATATGTGATGTGATATACAGAATGGATGTGAGTTTAAGGACGTACAACATTTGGGAAAGAAAAGAATACCGATGGTAAAGTTGTGTGGGGTACCCTATCATCGATGTTATTTACTTTATATTATATTACTTGTCTTTCATTACTTGGTAAGCATGCCTTGGTGATATTGGGATGGTTACTATACCTGTTTAGGTGCTGTTTGGTTTTTTTGTTTTATCATAGGAGCATTAGTATGCTTCTTTCACATGTGCATGGGAGAATTTGGTTTTCCTACTAAATATACCTGTATGCTCACCCTATTTATATAAAAATACTTTCAAGTTTCTAGGAGGATTTCGTGGACCGCGTTAGGTGTTACTAGCTCGAAACTTTGGATAACTATTTTTTTGCTACCTGAACTTTTCTTATGGGTATTTACTTTAGAGAATTTATTGTATTTGTATCAGTTATACTTGTTCCATGCATGTGGGATGGTTTTTAGCTTTCCCTTTTATATTATTCCTTGGATTTGTTGTGGATGATTCATCCTATCTCCGGATGTTGTTTCTTATAAAGGGTAATGTCTACCATATTATGATATTTTTACATCCTTGGTGCTAGTTGCTGACTCGGGTCCTACTGGAGGTAGGACTTAGGGGTCATTGTCTCTCTCCCCTCATTGTGTTATCTTTTTATGGATGGGGTCGTGACATAGTGGTATCAGAGGTGATGGTTGAGATATAGGATGGAGTTAGAGTTACATATAGTGAGGATTGCATGGGATGGTATGGAAACAGTTCCAATTGACCTTGGTGCATAACATAGGCCAGGGAGACCAGCTGGGACACAGGATTTTAGGGCCCCCCATGATCCAGTGCACGGGCTCTAAGCTTATTGAACCACCAAGTGAGGTGAACCTGCTTGCAGGCTAGAGACCTAGGAAAGATACATGCATCATAATGACTTGTGTTCTTATTTTATTTGGTTTTTTTTGGAAGGTTAAGATGGATAAAATAAATTAAAAAATCCTAATAAAAAATCATACTACCGGGATTAGGAAATCTATGTTTACCTTTTAGATATAGCTCTTGGTCATCTTCTGTGTGTGGATCAGGCAGTGGAGCTTCGGCAGGTTGATCTAGTTGATCGTCATAGGGTGATCTAGTTGGGAAGGATGACCAGTGGCAGAGGATGTTGCGTTCTTTCCGGTGGAAAGCTATGGGGAAGTGTGAGGACGGTGTTTCAAATGTGAAGACAGGGAGCTAGTTGGAGGAGCTGGAGATCGTTTTAGTTTGAAATGGGCCCTGATAAAGTACTAGGTCACTTTGGTAGTCAATCAGATGTGGAGAGTTGTGCATTAGTGGTGGATGCTATATCTGGGAGAGCATAAGGAGGAAGATGTTTTGTGGGTCAACTTCTAGAAGGAGTTTCGAGTAGAGTTCCTTTCATCGACCATGAAGGCAGTAAAGAGTCAGGATCTTATTTTTCTTTAATGGGGTAGTATTTTAGTGTGGGATATGGGGATCGAGTTCAAGTACCTTCTTCATTTTTCCCCATACCACTTTCTAGATGAGGAGTCTCGTGCGAGACATCTTAAGGAATCACTTTTTCCTTCTATCTAGTATGGAGTTACTCCTTTTATGTTGTCGACGTATCTAGAGGTTCATAAGAAGGTAGAGGTAAATGAGAAGATGCACTCATGAGGGGGTATATCATGATAGGTGAGTCAGCAGAGTTCTTAGAGAGGTATAGTTATTAATGGAATATCTCAGCTATCATCACCTTCAAGGTTTTTACTGGTATGGAGTCCACCTCAGCAGCTTTCTTTTTGGTCTTCTGGTGCTAGTGGTTTCTGTGGTTTTCCTAGAATATTTGCACTAGTGTGTTTTTGTTATGGGGTTCATGGTTATCTCCAGAACCAATTCCTAGTAGTTCCCCAATCTCAGTTTGGTGGGGGTGGATAGGTTCATTTCTAGCCTCAACAGTAGTTTCCATTGAGACTATTTCAGTAGCAGGGGCAACCGGATTTTTCTCAGACTAGGTGATATGGAGTGGGTAAAGGCCGACATCATGATGTTCCCCATGTTCAGGGACCATGACCCAAGCATTTCCCTATAGGTGGTCATCACCAAAGAGTTATAGGAGCTAGTCGTGGTCATTTATATGCAGTAGAGGCAACATTTTCAGAGGGGATAGAAATCATTAGAGGTACGATCAATTTGTTTAGTACCCTTATTTGTGCCCTGTTTGATTCAAGAGTTTCACACTCCTTTGTTTCACCAACTCTATCCCATTCTCTAGGAATAGGCATATAAAGGATTCTTATTCCCCTGGTGTTGAGTATGCCATTCAAAGGCTATACCAATTTGTTTGATGTGTTCCGGGGGTGTAGACTGATGATGGATCTGTATCAGTCCCATGGGGATATTTTCTTACTATAGATGCTTCCATACGATGTCATCCTAGACATAAACTTTTTATGTGTTGTTATCATCTTATTTAATAGGATAGTTGTGTTTTTTTATATGGATGGCCAACGTGTGGTTTTCATTGGTGAGCAGAGTTATCAGGTGGGAAGTCGGCATGTGGATCCCCTTCTTTCCTTGTTAGCTAAGTTATCAGTGTAATTAGTATAAATTGATATGTTGAAGTTTTCCCAAGTCATTGGGGAGTTCCTATATGTTTTCCTTGATGATGTTTTGATATTAACCCCTCTACATGATGTTGAGTTTGGGATAAACTTGCATCTCGGTGGTTCTCTGATTTCGATGGGTCCTTATTAGATAGAACCTTCTGAGTTACAGGATTTGAGAATTCAGATAGATGATATAATGTGGAAGGGATTTATCTGGACTAATGTGTTGTCATGGGTTTCTCTTGTGTTGTTCGTAAAGAAGGCGGACGATGGTCTAAGGTTGTGCATAGACAACCGGAGGTTGAATCAGGTGACAGTCAAAAACCATTACCCTCTTTCAAGGATAGACAATCTTTTTGACCAGTTATGAGGGGTGAGTTGGTTTTCTAAGATCAAACTATAGTATGGATATTACTAGTTGAAGGTAAAATAGGTAAATATCTTGAAGATTGTCTTTATACATAGTTATGGGAACTTTGAATTTATATTCATGACATTTGGTGTTATGAACGCACTATCTATGTTGATGGGGCTTATGAAATCCATATTCTATGAGTTCTTAGAACAATTCTTCATTGTATCCATCAATGATATCTTAATCTACTCAAATTTAGAGGAGGAGCATGTCGAGCACCTCAGAATTATCTTGTAGGTTCTTCGACACCACTATCTCTTTGGAAAGTTATCAAGTGTAATTTTTTGACATGAGAGGTTCATTTTCATAGGCATGTGGTCTCTCAGCAGGTTGTGGCAGTAGACCCATTGAAGGTCGAAGTAGTTTTTTCTTTGGAAGTACCCAAGAACATGGAAGAGGTTTGTAATTTCTTTTCTCTCACAGGATATTATCAGAGGTTTGTATCCAATTTATCTCAAGTTTTAGCATCATTGATGTATTTAACTAGGAAATACTAGGATTTTTTGGGGAGTGATCGGTTTTAGGCAACATTTGGTTACCTAAAGGGGAAGTTGGTAAATGATCTAGGGCTTCAATTTACTAAGGTAGGGGTGATGTTTGAGGCGTTTTGTGACACTTATCGTTTGTCCATGGGATGTGTGCTGATGTAGTAGGGAGTAGTGATCTCTTATGGGTCTAGGAAGTTACATCCTCAAGAGTGTAACTATGCCACCCACAATCTAGAACTAAAAGCCATTGTTTTTGTGCTGAAGTTGTGGTGGAATCTCCTCATTGGGGACCACTTTCTAATATTCATGGATAATAAGAGTTTGAATATTATCTTTCCCCAGTGTGACTGGAATATATGAAAGATGAGTTAAATGTAGTTTCTTCAGGACTATGATTTTGAGATCTCATACACCTGAGGAAAGGTAAATTTCATTAAATATTCTTTGAGAAAAATTCACAAAATGAGGTTGTTTGTGAATCTATGGATGCTTGGAGAGCGATGGAGGAGTCTACATCCTAGCACTTACATGCAATATTGTATGGTGGTAAAGGCTATTTGTTTTAAATAATGGTGTAGTATTCTCTAGTATAGCAAGTGGAGGAGTCTCAGTGGGGATACCTAGAGGCAGAGGTGATGTGCAGTCGTATTATCCATGGTGATTATCTGGATAAATGATCAGAGGATGGTCAGAACTGGATATTGTTTCATGTAAAGTTTTTTGTTATGTTGGTGATGCAAAATGGAGTTCTTCATGAGTTTCATAGCTCACATTTTTTGGTGAACCCAGAATTTTCCAAGATGTATAGTGTCCTGAGGATGTATTTTTGGTGGCCCGGGATGAAATGTGTAATGGTAGATTTTGGGGAAAAGTTCTTGGTTTTATAGAAGTTAATGGTCAAGAATTGTGTTCCTAATTGTTTTTTACATCCCTTGGATGTTCTATAGTGGAAATGGGATGAAATCTAAATGGAATTTTTCATAGGGTTACCCAGATCTCAGGGAGGTTTTGATGCTATCTAGGTGTTCATGGATCGGTTGACGAAATTGTCTAACTTCTTAGTGATCAAAGAGTTGGGTGTATTGCATGATTTAGATAAGAGGTACATTGATAAATTTTTGTAGTTTCATGGAGTTCCAAGGTTCATTGTCTTGGATCAGGATGCACAGTTTACCTCATAATTCTGGAGTGGATTGCAGCATTATTTTGGCACTCAGTTACACCTCAACGCGGCTTTCCACCCTCAGATAGATGGGCAGATGGAATAGATTATCCTAACATTATAGGATATGTTGTGAGTGTTCATCTTGGACTTTGGTGGATCTTGGGTATGACACCTTACCTTGGTGGATTTTTATTATAACAATAGTTATCACTCTTCCATTGACATGGCCCCATTTGAGGCTTTGTATATAAGACTATGTTTTCTATTGTTGTGTTGGGCATAGTTTGGTAAAATAGTCATTCTTGGTCCTGATGTGGTGAAAAGCACGACAAAAAAGGTTCAGCTTGTTTGTGAGAGGACGAAAGTAGCACAACACCGAAAGAAATCTTATGCTAATCACAGAAGGAGGACCTTGGAGTTTGAGGTTAGAAAAAACTTGTTCTTGAAGGTTTCCACTCAACATGGGAATCTGAGGGTTTAGAAGAGGGAATAAGTTTTCTCCTGGGTTTTTAGTCTCTTTCAGTTGTTGTGGAAAGTTGAAAATTTGGCATACCAGTTGGAGTTTCCACAACAGTTGAAAAGGATCCATGATGTCTTTAACGTCTCTCAGCTTCATTGGTATATTCATGATGAATATCGTGTCATTGACTGAGGTGTGTTGGATATCAAGGATAGTGTGACATTTTTGGAGTGTCTATAAGAGATCTAGGATCGTCATGATAATTTGATTCATGTAAAAACCATTCCCTTGGTTTTTTTGTTGTGGAGGCATGGTGGCTAGGAGGAGAGTACTTGGGAGCGATAGAGGCATATGTGTGCCCAATACCCATAGTTGTTTTGAATTTTTATTTTCTTTTTCTTTCTTTGTTATGTGATGTTTGAGTCCTTGTTATTTTATGAGATGAGTTGTTTTCCTTAGTTTGTGATGTATGTTGTGCGATGTGTGATAAATTCCTAACATATGAAAAGGGGGATGCCAGATTCCTAATTGATACGCATTAGCTGCGATGTGATTAAACATTTCTGGGTGAGTCAGTGCCGCCCAAAATGGATAGTATCTTAACATGGAAGACCTAATTCTCTTATTCATGTGTTCAAGTTGGTTTGTTTTTTTGTCTGTATTGGTTTTTGGTTTGGGTTTCATATAGATTGAGATTGTTGTGTAGTGGTTGTGTGGCGGTGTGGTTGTGTGAGGGTAAATGCTTTGTATTTGTGCAATCATGGTGATGAAGTTGATAGATATATTTTTGTTTATTTGGTTTAGAATGTTTGGTTAGTGGTAACTGATGTGGCCTTAAAAACACTTGTTTTCCACATCCTTTTTAATTAATTTTTATTAATTTAGCTACTTATTTTAACACTTTTTGATAAATAATGATACTCGTGTAATTTTATCACTAAATTTATTAATTTATCAATTTTTACAATTAATAGTGTATTTTAAGCTTTAAAATAATTAATTTATTTCTTACTTTAATTTTATAGACTAATAACTATTTATTAAGATTTTTGTTTTTGTCTGCATAATTAATAATTTCACATTAAATAATTAATTAGTTTGATTTTTGAAGTTTATATATATTGTCTTAATCTGACATTGCAGGTACAAAGAATTAATTTAATTTAACCTAATTAGTATATGTATTTCAATAATTCATTAATTACAATAAAATATTATAGACTCACTTCAATTATTAAGTATTTTATCTAAATTTCATTAATTAACATAATAGTTTAATAATTTAATTATTATTTATCTACTTTAAACTAATTTAACTTTGTTAAAGTAACTTTTATAAATAATTTAATTTTTTAATTTGAATATCTAAGTTTTATAATTTAATTTTAGTTTTAATTGTGTAGCAATTTAATATTTACTTATTGTAGTTTTTAATAATTTAACTTATGTTTAATTGGTTTTATAAATTCATTTAAGTTCATGTTGAAATTAAGTTTGTGTTTGTTTTAATTCAGTTTTAGTTTTTATTAATTACTTTGTTCATACTCTCTTTATGTTTTTAATTTATTTACTCTGCTTATTTTGCAGGTTCATGATTTTAACATCGTCACGGTGTCTCCTACCTCTGGTTCCTCTCCTCACGGTCTCACCATGATGTCCAGTTCTCGGACGCACCGTAACCCCATTCCTACGGCACCGTAACCCCATTCCTATGGCACTGTAACCCTTACAAACTGGTGCCACTGTGACTTCTTGACACCGTGACTTCTTAGCACCGTGACTCTTCTGTCACTGTCTCACCGTGAAGCTCCTCACGGACGCACCGTTTCTATTTTTCCACTGCCACTGCACACACCGGTTTATGCCACGATGAACACCCCCTTGCTGTCTCACCGTGTGTTTCATTCACAGTGCCTCCGTGAATTCAGACTCACGGTCTCACCATTACCCTTTCATCTTGCCACTGTAATTGGCAGCAATAGTTTCATTCTTCCATGATGACACCTTCTCGCACCGCTTCTCCGTGAATCCCTTTCGCTACGCACTGGATTCAAATCGGTGCCACCATTTCCCAGATTGTTGTCACACCGTTTCATTCTCATAGTTGTCTCACCGTAATCATTTTACGGTGACACAGCGATCGTAATTCCTTTTCATGTTTTGTTCATGAATAATTTGGCACTCTATGCTGCTGGTTGACTAGTTCACCGCTTGAGTTATGCTGTTGAAGACTGAATGAGCCACTGCTGTATAAGGGAGGTGGAGCCGCAAGGGTGGTAAGCTGAAGCTGACACCCGCCACTATATTTTTTATCACAAGCAGGAGAACCATTGGAGTGAAGAAGATCCGCTGGTTTGTGATTTCAGTCCCTGCAAGGAGGGGCTATGAGCAGGAGGGCGCTGCACCTGCTGGATGTCACCAACTTGGATCTGAAAAAAAACGTCAAACTGTCTACGCCGCTGTTGGAGGATTGAGGTGACGCCTATGTGGGAGGTAGAACAGTACTTCGACGCTGGAGGAGTACCAGGGAGTTGCGCCAATGTTTTCAGAAGATAAACCACAGCCGCTACCTGTTGGAGTCAAGACCGAGACGAGGGAATAAGCTGTGAGTAAGGGTAGTTGTGTCGTCGTCGCTGGATTGAAGGAGGAAGCGTCGCACCTGAAGGATGCCATGGCGCGTCGCTGGAGGAGCTTTGGGGAGCTGCGCTGCTGCAACCTCCTGGAGAAGAAAACGCAGAGACCCTCCCCTGTAGTGCCGGTTTGGGGGAGGATTTAATGAAAAAAAAACTAACTAAAAACTAATTAAAAAAACTTAAATTAAAAACTTAAATTAAAAATAACTTAATGTAAAACAATATTAATTATTAATAAATAATCAATATATAATAATTAACTTCTAAAACAGAATTAATAAATTATTGAACTTAATTAAAACTTTAATTAAATTAAACTTATTAATAAGAATATCTAAATTAAAATTAATTTAATGTGGCATTTTAAATAATTATTTTCTAATAAAATTAAATACATAATAATAATTTATTTCGAACATAAATAAACTAATATAATTAAAATAAATTAATTTATTAAAAATAAAAATCTTTTAATTTAACATGAATAACTCTAATTTAAAAAAAACTAAATAACTTTATAATGAGTTCTTTTAAGACTTTTAATAAACTAATAATTTCAAAATGTTTTTTTATTTGCTTCTCGTTTCTAATTATTTTGTGTGTTAATTTGTGCAGGTTCATACGGGAAGTGATTTCACGTCCAGGTGCATGTAACTAACTCAACGTGAGTTAGTTACGTGAGTAAAGTTAGCGCAACGTGCTTGTCACGAACACACACACGTGTACGGTGTGCTCGTGAAGAAAACTTAATGTCGATGGAAGGCAAGTGGTGACCAGCAGCAGATGATGGAGGACATAAAAACAGAGAAGTAGCAGAATTTGGGGGGGGATTCATTCAAAAAATACACCAGACACGGGAGCAGAGCGGAGATCCTGAAGCGACTCTCGGAGAACCATTCCTTGGAGACCCGAGGGCCTGGAGTAGGAGGAATTCATGCAAGCAGAGGGAGTTTCCTTCCTCTGTTCTTTTATAATTCTCTTCCTCTGTAATTGAATGTTTTTAGAACACGTAAAGAAAGAAATGTTAGGCTAAATACTTATAGTTTGGGGGGGAATTGAGTCTACTGGTTATCATTCTTTTCTTTTCTCACTATCCTGTTAATGTGATCGGAATTGATCGGCGAGGTTGGTTCTGATTACATTCCATTGCAATGTACCACTTGTGCTTAATCTAAGGTTTACACATTAATACGGAGAGTTTAAATGTGGATTGATTTTCTTGAACAAATAAATGTAAATTAAAAGGCTACAGGACATACGGAGAGTTATTTCTGTGTACTTTTTCAAACTTGAATTCTTTTAAGTTGGTTAATTTAAGGGTGGCGAACTCTGAAATTGGCCGGCTTGAGTGATTATTTCCTAGCGAGGGAAATAAATCACTCCATTTCAGTGGTATTAGTTGTAATCAATGTCGTGAGGAAGTATACCTTCAAAACCAGTAGATTTGATATACTCCTCAGACGTTTTTCTTCAGATTGTTTACTTTTTTGTGCACTGTTTCTCTGTTGCTTGCTGTTTTGAGCCTTTTCATTGTTCTGTTTCAGTTTTGATAAAAAAACTAATCTAAAAAGATGTGTTGTTTCATTTTTGTCATATAGTAAAAATAAAGAAATAGAAAGGTTAGAAATTCAACCTCACTGCTGACAACAGTGGGTCTTTAGTTAGTTTTTTTTTAGAGAATAGTGGCCAAAATAGCCTTCCCTGTGGGTTCGACCCTGCTTGACACATATACAGTAGTTAGTAGGAAAATAAATTTTAAACTTTGACCGACTTCAACGACGGTTTAGTTCAAGTTTTTGGCACCATTGTAGGGGCAGGCATGAGCCATTGCTCAAAAGAAAAACATTTAAAAAACACATATATAAGAAAATCTTTAAAAATATGAAATTTTTGAAAACTTTATAAAAAAAACTGTTACTTTACATTCTGAGTTTTACTGCTGAAATTGTCTACCACTGTTTGTATGAGCACAAGACATTCTGCTGTTAGATTAGAGCCTCTAAACCCTGAATTAGATAAACACTTAGCTGCTCTAAGATGAAAGAACAAAACTGAAATGGAAAATCCAGAAAATAGAGCTCCTAATAATAACTTCCAAAATAACCATCCAAAACTCTTAGATGAACATGAAAAGCCCAGGATGAGGGAGTTCCAACTCCATCAAGTTTCAAGCAACCCCTCATCCATTAGATTAAGTCCTAGAGCCAGAAATTATGAGCTGAAACAATCACACATTTCTCTGCTGCCTGCATTCAATGGGCTCTCTAATGAGGACTCTTTATCCTTCATTAGAGACTTCTATAACACTGTGCAGCAACTACCACTTTTAGGACTCACTGAGAATGAGCTTAGGATGAGAGTTTTTCCCTTTTTCCTTAAAGGGAATGCGAGAAATTGGTTTTTGAGCTTAGATGAGAATATTTTTGAAAATTGGGATCAAGTTTACAACTCTTTTATTATGAAATTTTATCCCCAATGATTAAAAGGAGAACTGATAACTAAAATCACTAGTTTTTATCAATAGGATGGAGAAGCTTTTCATGAAGCCTGGGATAGATTCAGGGATCTTCTTAGGTAGTTTCCCCATCATCAACTCCCTTCGCATCTCCTTATGGATACCTTTTATGAAGGGTTATCCTCCTCTGGTCAGAATTTAGTGGATCAAGTTGCTGGGGGTAATTACAATGATAAAACTGATGAGGAGTTGAGACAAATTTTTAATATTCTGGCCCTTAATTCTCAACATAAGAATTCAAGAAGGAAGAGAGTCAATAGGAATTTTAATACTGGTTCAAGAGCTGATACTCAAGCCCAACTTGTTGAAATCACCAACCAACTTCAAACATTAATGAACCAGAATTCAAAAAAAACTGTTAACCAAGTTGAAAACCAGAATCAGTATCAATCTCTTAGTAAACAGTTCACTCAATGTGGTATGTTTGGGCACTCTGAATATTTTTTTCCTAATGTTGATCTAACTGCCCAACAATCTGAAACCTCAAACTTTGTTAATTACGGTCCTAGGATGCCTCAAAAAGAAGATCCATTTTCTAATAACTACAATCAAGGCTATAGGAACCATGCAAATCTGTCATGGAAGGATCAAGGTATTATTAAGCAAAAAACTGCCCCTAATTATCAGAATCAACCAAGACCAAACTTTCAAAATCAACAAAGGGGAGAGTCTTAAAATGTTCAAGGAAATAATGATAATCAAATGTCTTCTAAATTGGATTAGATATTGAATAAAATAAACTCACAAGAGGAAAGGTACATGACTCAAATTAATAAATAGAAAAGTCAATATGAGTCAGACAAGATGCAAAATGATGTGAGAATGCAGAACATGGAAACACAGTTAGGCCAATTAGCTAGAGATTTGACTTCTAGGGAAAAAGGTAGACTTCCAAGTACCACTGAACTTAATTATAGGGAGAATATCATGGATGTTGTTACTAGTAGTGGGCTAAATACTCAAACTATTGCCGAAAAAACTGTAAAAAATGCTTAAAATGAGAAACTGTTTCAATCTGGAAATGAAAATCTGCTTTGTTCACAATCTGAAAATCCACAGAAAGATATTGAAAATGATGAGAATCTGAACCTGTCACCTGAAAATCAAGCTGAAACTTGTTCTAAAAATTAAAAAAAAAATAAAGGAAAAGAAAAAGTTGTGGAAGAGGTAAGGGACATGCCTACTGTTCTGAAAAATTTTTCCCCACCCATCCCTTTCCCTGAAAAACTGAAACCTCAAAGTAACACCAAGGCTGAACTTCTTCAGTTCCTTGTTCTTCTTTCTAAGATTCAAGTGAACATACCTTTTATCCAAGCCTTAATTCAAATCCCATCTTACCTAAAATCCTTAAAGAAAATTGTTTCAAATAAAAAGTCCCTTGAAGAATTTTCTACCTACAACCTCACTGAAGAGTGCAGTGTTGTACTCCAAAAGAAAATTCCACCTAAATTGAAGGACCCAGGTAGTTTTGTCATCCCTTGTACTCTAGGAAATTCTGGTCAGCTGAACTGTTTGTGTGATCTAGGTGCCATTATTAATCTGCTCCCATACTCACTGTTTCGACAGTTGAGGTTGGGTGATCTTCAACCCACCACAGTCATTCTCCAGTTAGCTGATAGATCTTTCACTCATCCTATGGGTCGAGTAGATGACTTACTAGTTGGAGTTGGGAAATTGTTCTTACCTGCTGATTTTCTTGTTCTAGATATGGAGTGTGATCAAGAGGTACCTATCATCTTGGGTAGGACCTTCTTGGACAAAGGTGGTGCTGTTATAGACGTGTCTAAGGGTCAACTGATCTTCAAAATTGGTGAACAAGAAGAAGAGTTCAATGTTTTTAAAAATATTAAGGAACCAACTTACTCTGAAAACTGTTCAAAAATTGTGTCTCTTGAAGCTGAATGTTCTTATAATAATCAACTTGAACTTATTAAAAAATCTGAAAATCATTCCTTTATTGAATAAAGCATTTGTGAAGATGAAAATCTTTGTGAATATGCTTTGGAAACTAAAAATTCTGTTGTAAGAGCCAAACTGGAAAATCTTCCAGAATTGGACAACTGTCCAATTTCTGTTGTAGGAGAGTCTTATGTTTCTGAACTTAGGAGTTTTCTGAGTGAATTTGAGGGTGTTTCTGTTAACACCAACATTTCTGAACACTTTGATGATACTGAGGGAGAACTGTTAAGACAATTAGATGATTCTTCTTTGATAAACCTGCTGAAATCTGATCTGGAAAATCTGGACAGTGTACTGCCTACCTTGGATAGTAGCACTGTTATTTCTAAATCCGAACTGGAAATTGAAAATCTTTCATCTTTTAATAATCCTTATAAGAAATATGTTGAAGACCTTGGGCCCTCAAGCCTAAGAGTCTTCCTTTGAGTGTAAAACCACCTAATCTTGAGCTGAAGCCCATCCCTGCCCACCTTAAATATTAATTTTTAGGTGATAACTCTACTTTTCCTGTAAAAATCTCTACTGAACTTAATGAAAATCAAGAGAAAAGATTGTTGAATGTGTTAAAAAAGTTTAAATCTGCCATAGGATGGACAATAGATGATATCAAGGGTATTAGTCCCTCATTCTATATGCACAAAATTCCTATGGAACTTGATCATAAGCCTAGGGTATAATGTCAAAGAAGATTAAATCCAAACATGAAAGAAGTTGTGAGAGAGGAAGTAATCAAGATGTTAGATACTGGAATGATATATCCCATCTTAGATAGTTTTTGGGTCAGCCCTGTCCAAGTTGTCCCCAAGAAGGGAGGTTTCACTGTAGTAAAGAATGAAAATAATGAAGAAGTCCATGTTAGGAAAGCCACAAAATGGAGAGTCTGTATTGATTATAGGAAGCTTAATGAAGCCATTAGGAAGTACCATTCTCCTATGCCCTTCCTTGATCAAATGCTTGAGAGGCTTGCTGGAAATGAATTTTTCTGTTTCCTGGATGGGTATTCTGGTTACAACCAAATACCTGTTGCTCCAGAGGATCAGGAGAAGACCACTTTCACATGCCCCTTTGGGATATTCTCTTACCGACGGATGCCCTTTGGGTTGTGTGGAGATCCATCCACCTTTCAAAGGTGTATGATGGATATATTTTCTGATATGATTGAGATAATCATTGAAGTTTTCATGGATGACTTTTCTATAGTAGGGAGTACTTTTGATACTTGCTTAGGAAATCTTGAGCTAGTTTTGGAGAGATGCATTGAAACCAACCTTGTTCTTAATTGGGAGAAATTCAAGTTCATGGTTACTGAAGGTATTGTGATTGGTCATAAGGTGTCCAAGAGAGGTTTAGAATTTGATACTGCTAAGATAGAATTTATTCAAAAACTTCCACCTCCTGTTAATGTAAAGGGTGTTAGAAGTTTTTTAGGGCATGCCAGTTTTTACCGGAGGTTCATAAAGAATTTTTCTAAAATCACAAAGCCCTTGTGTTCTTTTCTGGTCAAGGATGCACCTTTCCATTTTGATGAAAACTGCTTGAAATCATTTAATATGCTTAAGGATAAACTCACTACATCACCTATCATTACTGCACCTGATTGGAAACTACCGTTTGAGCTTATGTGTGATGCTAGTGACATGGTTGTAGGTGCTGTCCTTGGACAGAGGAGGGATAGAAAATTTCATGTGGTATACTATGCTAGTAGACTGCTAGATGATGCTAAAAAGAATTATACCACCAATGAAAAAGAGTTGTTAGCCATTGTTTTTGCTATGGAAAAGTTTAGACGGTACTTGTTAGGCTCAAAAGTCATAATTTTCACTGATCATTCTGCTTTAAAATACTTTCTGCCTAAAAAAGAAACTAAACCCAGGCTGATTAGATGGATATTATTGTTACAAGAGTTTGACTTAGATATTAGGGATAAGTAGGGAGCTGAAAACTTAGTTGTTGATCACTTATCTAGGCTTCCTGTTACTCAACTTGAATATGAAAATCCTAGGGAGATTAACTCTTATTTCCCTGATGAGAAGTTGCTATCGGTGTCAGTCAGGCAATCTGCTTGGTTTGTAGATTTTTCCAACTTCCTGGCAGTAGGTGTCATTCCCAAAAATCTGTCTAATAACCAAAGAAAGAAATTCATTTCTGAGCTTAAATATTATCTATGGGATGACCCCTTTCTGTTTAGGAGGTGTGCTGATGGTATTCTTAGGAGATGTGTACCTGAGGAAGAGATGTTGTCTATTCTTGAAATTTGTCACTCTTCACCTTGGGGAGGTCACCATGGGGGTGAGAGGACCGCTCAAAAAGTCCTGCAATCTGGTTTTTATTGTCCTACCCGCTTTAAGGATTCTAGGAGCTTTGTGGTCGGTTGTGACAGGTGTCAGAGGCTAGGAAATGTGGGTAGGAAACAGGAGTTACCCTAGAAGGGTATTTTGGAGGTAGAAATTTTTGATGTTTGGGGTTTAGATTTTATGGGTCCATTTCCATCATCTCATGGGAATGAGTATATTCTTGTTGCTATGGATTATGTGTCAAAGTGGGTTGAGGTAGTAGCTCTGCCCAAAAATCAAGCAAATAGTGTGATAAAATTTGTGAAAAAGAACATCTTTATAAGATTTGGAGTCCCAAGAGCTTTTATTACTGATAATGGAACACATTTTAAGAATTACAAATTTAAAATCTTTAATGGAAAAATATGGTTGTGTTCACAAAATGGGTACTCCATATCATCCACAGTCCAGTGGACAGGTGGAAATTTCAAATAGGGAACTAAAAAAAATTCTTGAGAAAACTGTGTCAAACTCTAGGAAAGACTGGTCTCTTAAATTGGATGAATCTTTATGGGCATATAGAACTGCTTTCAAGACCCCAATAATAATGTCTCCTTACAGGTTGTTGTTTGGGAAATTCTGTCATTTACCTGTAGAGTTGCAACATAAGTCTTATTGGGCAGTTAAGGCTCTGAACTTTGACTTTAAGAGTGCTGGTGAGAGAAGATTACTTGAGTTGAGTTAATTAGATGAGATTAGAAGAGACAGTTATGATGACTCAAGAATTTATAAAGATAGGACTAAGATATTTCACGATTCTATCATTCAAACTAAGGAATTCAAACCTGGACAGAAGGTCCTTCTCTTTAATTCTAGACTTAAACTTTTTCCTGGGAAGCTGAAGTCCAAGTGGACTGGACCATTTACTGTAGTAAGAGTGTTGAATAATGGAGCTGTGGAAATTATAGGTGAATAGAATAAACCCATGTTGGTCAATGGGAAAAGACTGAAACTTTATTTTGAGGGTCAGCCAAAGGGTTTGGCAGCCTTCACTGTTCTTGAAAACTATTCTTGAATGAAGTCTGGCTGGGGACTATAAACCTAGAGCTGCATGGGAGGCAACCCATGGTCTTGTTTTGTTAATAAATAAAACTTGTAATTAAATAAATTCTAACTGAAGACTTAAAATTCAGTGCTTCATGGGAGTCAACCCATGCTCTTTCTTTGTGTTTACTTTTGTTCTGTTCTTATTTTACTTTCAATAAAGTGCTGCTTTGCATGCTCATATAGGCTTATATATGCTCTGTGTTTTTAGGAATGCTGCTTCTATCATCTAAAGAGTGGAATTCCCATTGTCATTTTTGGACAAGAGCTTAGTTAGGGAAGTACTTCAATTTGTTGCACTTATTTTTCTGCTCCTGTTTTTGTTAATAAAATTCTACTTGCTTAAAATTTTCTGTTTGTTTTAAAAAATTCTACTGCATGTCACTGTATTAGAGGGAGGAAAAGAATCTTCTTGTACCTCATTTTTAGAATCTGTAGCTCATTGATAAAATCTTTCCACTGTTTGAATTTAAGTGTGGGGGGGTACATGCAGAGTGTAAATTTAGTTTCATTGAAATTGTTTTGGCTGATGGGTGTGAAGCATGCATCATTCTGCTTTATTGAAAACCCATTTGAGCTCAATCTGTTAACTTGCACACCCTTATCATTATTCACCCACAAACTTTACATGAAATTGTTTGAACTGCATTGAAAATTTTTATTACTAGACCAAATGTTTATGAAAATACTTGGATTTTAACCTGCTGGTTATTTATTCATTGTGGAAAACAACATTTTTGAAATTCATTGGGACCCATTATACATGTCATTAATCTACTAAATTGAAAATCTGTTTTGAACCATAATTGATTAACTGTTCTTCTCCATATTTAGAAGTTAACTTTGGGGACAAAGTTGGGTTTTTAGTGTGGGGGAGGGGGTCAATTCTTGACTGTGCTAAACTGTGTTTAATTGTAAATCCCATCAATTCCCACTGCTTATTTAAACTTTTTGTTAAAAGTGGTTAATTTTTTTCAAAATTCTTGCATAATTTTAGAATTTACAATTTTTCTCAATTGGGTCTTGCCTTAGGACAAGTATCTTGCTGATAGTTAAGTTGTGCATTGAATCTAAAATTAATGATTTTGGATGAATGCTGAGTGATCTTGTTTAGTGATTGAATGGATATCTAGTTTAGGAACTACTTCTGGAAGTGATTTAGGTTACATGTTTATGGAGTTATGGTTATACCCTTTGAAACTGGAAGTTTGATTCTGATTCTAGGGGCCTCATTCATCTTTTAATTATTTAAAGTAGTTACTTTAATGAGCCAATGTAAATGAATTTTATATAAATCTTTTGAAACTGGAGTAATCTGGGCATCTGGGATCCCACGGTGAGTCTCTGAGACCCTGGATGCTGGGTGCGTTTGTGTTTAATTAAATCCCTCTGTAAACCTTGAATAAGTGAATTGCACAGTGCTTAGCACAATGATATATGGCTTGGGATAAATAAATAAAGTGTCTAGGGTCAAAAATGAGCTCATTAAGGTGAGGGGAATGATGAACGCCAGATGAAGAAGGGATCAATTGATTTATATGGAAATCATTTAGGTTGTATCAAAAAGGTGATTCACAAAAAAATTATTTATTCTTTGAAACCTAGGAGATGAGTCAAAGTACAAGGTTCATGTTGTTATGTTCTTAATTCCACATAAATTTTACCTCTTGTCACTCTTGGATTTTTGGACTTAAGTCTGGATTGAAGTTAATCACTAAGTATTACCACATTTGAGGCATGACATCTTCATTATTTGTTGATTCATAGTTTTCAAGACTACCAGTGAGTATTTTCTTAAGGCAAGGTTCATATGAGCACCTTAGTTTCTAAAATCCTAGTGACATGTTACTGTCCTTTGTTTTAAATTGCTGGTCATGTTACATTTTGAGCAGTATCATGATTTTCATACTTTTGTTTTCAAAGAAAATAAAACATGAAATTGTTTGAGGACAAACAATGTTTAAGTGTGGGGGAATTTGATGTGGCCTTAAAAACACTTGTTTTTCCACATCCTTTTTAATTAATTTTTATTAATTTAGCTTCTTATTTTAACACTTTTTGATAAATAATGATACTCATGTAATTTTATCACTAAATTTATTAATTTATCAATTTTTACAATTAATAGTGTATTTTAAGATTTAAAATAATTTATTTATTTCTTACTTTAATTTTATAGACTAATAACTATTTATTAAGATTGTTGTTTTTGTCTGCATAATTAATAATTTAACATTAAATAATTAACTAGTTTTATTTTTGCAGTTTATATATATAGTCTTAATCTGACATTGTAGGTACTAAGAATTAATTTAATTTAACCTAATTAGAATATGTATTTCAATAATTCATTAATTAAAATAAAATATTATAGACTCACTTCAATTATTAAGTATTTTATCTAAATTTCATTAATTAACATAATAGTTTAATAATTTAATTATTATTTATCTACTTTAAACTAATTTAACTTTGTTAAAGTAACTTTTATAAATAATTTAATTTTGTAATTTGAATATCTAAGTTTTATAATTTAATTTTAGTTTTAATTGTGTAGCAATGTAAGATTTACTTATTTTAGTTTTTAATAATTTAACTTATGTTTAATTGGTTTTATAAATTTATTTAAGTTCATGTTGCAATTATGTTTGTGTTTGTTTTAATTCAGTTTTTGTTTTTATTAATTACTTTGTTCATACTCTCGTTATGTTTTTAATTTATTTACTCTGCTTATTTTGCAGGTTCATGATTTTAACACAGTCACGGTGTCTCCTACTTCTGGTTCCTCTCCTCACGGTCTCACCGTGATGTCCAGTTCTCAGACACACCGTAACCCCATTCCAATGGCACTGTATCCCCATTCCTATGGCACCATAACCCTTGCAAACTGGTGCCACCGTGACTTCTTGCCACCGTGACTTCTTAGCACTGTGACTCTTTTGTCACTGTCTCACCGTGAAGCTCCTCACGGACGCACCGTTTCTATTTTTCCACTGCCACTACACACACCGGTTTATGACACCATGAACACCCCCTTGCCATCTCACCGTGTGTTTCATTCATGGTGCCTCCGTGAATTCAGACTCACGGTCTCACCATTACCCTTTCATCTTGCCACCTTAATTTGCAGAAATAGTTTCATTCTTCCATGATGACACCTTCTCGCACCGCTTCTCCGTGAATCCCTTTCGCCACGCACTGGATTCAAATCGGTGCCACCATTTCCCATCTTGTTGTCGCACTATTTCATTCTCATAGCTGTCTCACCGTAATCATTTTACAGTGACACAGCGACCGTAATTCCATTTCATGTTCTGTTCATGAATAATTTGGCACTCCGTGCTGCTGGCCGACTAGTTCACCGCTTGAGTTTTGCTGTTGAAGACTGAATGAGCCGCTGCTGTATAAGGGAGGTGGAGCCTCAAGGGTGGGAAGCTCAAGCTAACACCCACCACTGTATTTTTTATCACAAGAAGGAGAACCATTGGAGCGAAGAAGATCCGCTGGTTTGTGATGTCAGTCCCTGCAAGGAGGGGTTGTGAGCAAGAGGGCGCTGCACCTGCTGGATGTCGCCAACTTGGATCTGAAAAAAAACGTCAAGTTGTCTACGCCGCTGTTGGAGGATTGAGGGGACGCCAATGTGGGAGGAAGAACAGAACTTCGACGCTGGATGAGTACCAGGGAGTTGCGCCAATGTTTTCAAAAGATGAACCACAACCGCTACCTGTTGGAGTCAAGACCGAGTCGAGGGAATAAGTTGTGAGTAAGGGTAGTTGTGTCGTCGTCGCTGGATTGAAGGAGGACACGTCGCACCTGAAGGATGCCATGGCACGTCTCTGGAGGAGCTTTGGGGAGCTGTGCTGCTGTAACCTCCTGGAGAAGAAAACGCAGAGACCCTCCCCTGTAGCGCCAGTTTGGGGGAGGATTTAATGAAAAAAAAAACTAACTAACTAAAAACTAATTAAAAAAAACTTAAATAAAAAACTTAAATTAAAAATAAATTAATGTCAAACAATATTAATTATAAATAAATAATCATTATAAAATAATTAACTTCTAAAACAGAATTAATAAATTATTGAACTTAATTAAAACTTTAATTAAATTAAACTTATCAATAAGAATATCTAAATTAAAATTAATTTAATGTGGCATTTTAAATAATTATTTTCTAATAAAATTAAATACATAATAATAATTTATTTCGAACTTAAATAAACTAATCTAATTAAAATATATTATCAAATAAATTAATTTTTTAAAAATAAAAAACTTTTAATTTAACATTAATAACTCTAATTTAAAAAAAACTAGATAACTTTATGATGAGTTCTTTTAAGACTTTTAATAAACTAATAATTTCAAAATGTTTTTTTATTTTCTTCGAGTTTCTAATTATTTTGTGTGTTAATTTTTGCAGGTTCATACGGGAATTGATTTCACATCCAGGTGCATGTAACTAACTCAACGGGAGTTAGTTATGTGAGTAAAGTTAGCGCAACGTGCTTGTCACGAACACACACACGTGTACGGTGTGCTCGTGAAGAAAACTTAATGTCGGTGGAAGGCAAGCGGTGACCAACAGCAGATGATAGAGGACATAAAAATAGAGCTGCAGCAGAATTTTGGGGGGGGATTCATTCGAAAAATACACCAGACACGGGAGCAGAGCGGAGATCCTGAAGCGACTCTCGGAGAACCATTCCTTGGAGACCCGAGGGCCTGGAGCAGGAGGAATTCATGCAAGCAGAGGGAGTTTCCTTCCTCTGTTCTTTTATAATTATCTTCCTCTGTAATTGAATGTTTTTAGAACACATAAAGAAAGAAATGTTAGGATAAATACTTACAATTCGGGGGGGGGAAATTGAGTCTACTGGTTAACTTTCTTTTCTTTTCTCACTATACTGTTAATGTGATCGGAATTGATCGGCCAGGTCGGTTCTGATTACATTCCATTTCAACATACCACTTGTGATTAATCTAAGGTTTCCACATTAATACGGCGAGTTTAAATGTGGATTGATTTTCTTGAACAAATAAATGGAAATTAAAAGGCTACAGGACATACGGCGAGTTAGTTCTGTGTAATTTTTGAAACTTGAATTCTTTTAAGTTGGTTAATCTAAGGGTGGCGAACTCTGAAATTGGCCAGCTTGAGTGATTATTTCTTGGAGAGGGAAATAAATCACTCCATTTCAGTGGTATTAGTTGTAATCAATGTCGTGAGGAAGTATACCTTCAAAACCAGTAGATTTGATATACTCCCCGGACGTTTTTCTTCAGATTGTTTACTTTTTTGTGCATTGTTTCTCTATTGCTTGATGTTTTGAGCCTTTTCCTTGTTCTGTTTCAGTTTAGATAAAAAAACAAATCTAAAAAGATATGTCGTTTCATTTGTGTCGTATAGTAAAAATAAAAAAATAGAAAGGTTAGAAATTCAACCTCACTGCTGACAACAGTGGGTCTTTAGTTAGTTTTTTTTAGAGAATAGTGGCCAAAATAGCCTTCCCTGTGGGTTCGACCCTGCTTTTCACATATACAGTAGTTAGTAGGAAAATAAATTTTAAACTTTGACCGACTTCAACGACGGTTTAGGTCAGTAACAATTTAGGTATGGTGATATTCTTGAGAGGTATCCCGCAGGGTGGTTGTTCGGACCCCTTTCCTTCTAGGTTTAGTTTTGGATTCTTGAGGGAAAGAATCATTTTAGAGGTATCTGATGTAATGGTTTGTGCCTTCCCGGTCTGTTACTTTTCTAGTTTTGGTTGTTGGAGGTGTTCATAGGAGGATCTGAGGGAGTCTTGGGAAATTTTGTTGCTAAAGTCTATAAAATGGGAAATTACATGTCGTGTAACAAGATTACATGTAACACCCCAAGTTTCCAAGGTACATTTCCCTTTGAATAATGTAATAGCTTGTATTGTACGCAACTTCAAGATTCTAACACACTGTGACCAATAAAACTAGCTATTATGAATAGTAATACCAAATTTTTGAAATTTTATAAATTTTATCTTTTAAAACGGACTTCATTTTTTGGATTCGGAATATCGAAATTAGATTAGGGTGAATTTTTGGTATTTTTCTGAAAACTTTCAATTTTTGATGAATAGTGAAAAACACTGAGTTATTGTTTAAAACCGACTTTTTATTTAAATAATTATTTATTTTATTTAAATTTATTTTTGGTAAAAATTGATACATAATACCTATATAAGTTCAATTTAATTCATTGGAGTCAGTTTATAATAATTTTAGATATATTAAAATTTTATCGAACTTTTACCGTCTTTTACCCACCTCCTAGGAGCATTTACAAATTTTCATAAAACTTAATTTTATCACTTCTGTGAATTGAATTTCAAAAATATGAGAGACATAGTTGATATCAGTAAGTAAAATGTGGTTCAAAAAGATGAAAATAAATTTTGGTGAATAGTAACTTTTTACTTTTATTTACCACGGTTAAAAGTAAATATGGTAATTAAAGGTTAAAATGATATTATTATTACCATAACACATGTCCTAATTCTATTGGATAAGTTTTATTCGACTAAAAATAATCTTAGGAATAAAATATGATCCTTTAGGTCCACTTGGATGAGATTAGGATATTTATTATTATTTTATTTAAAGAATAGTTAAAAGAGTTAAAATCAAATTTTAATAACTAAACTATTTTTAATATATGGTTATACATAAGATAAATTAGACTATAAATATTCATTAGAAAGATAAAATGCTTTCCTACATAATGGTATTTTATTTATAATTTTTAGAAATTAAATAATTAAATTTATTTATGATACAATGATGATGTAGTAATTACCTCATTAATGAAAGATTAAAATAATTGATATTATAAATATCCAAATAAATCTAATTTGATAATTTTAATGAATTAAACTAATTTTCTAGGTTAATATTACATGTTAGGGTTAATTAAATGTATTTATTTAGAAGTAATAAAGTAGTTATGACTTTAACAAAAATCAATTATTAAATATTTTCAAAATTAACAAAAATGAGTTTTCAAAAAAAATACAATATTATTGGTAGATATAATAATCCTAAATATCTAAGGTTCATCCAAAAGACTTATATAATGATATTTTTATCATTAATGAACCACTTAGGGTTCTCTTGGAAGTTTATAGTAAATTTATTTCCATATAATATAAAAATAAAAACAGACATGGTAAATGTCAAACTATTTAACTAAGAGTTAAATCTAAAAGATAAGGTTAATATAGTTACCCAAGCCAGTATAAAACCTATTTGTTGAGATTTTTTCGACCCATCCCTACATTATCCTTTAAATAATTCATTTTTGAGCCATTAGAAACCGATAATGATTTTATTATAAAATAATATTTCAATCTTTTCCTAAGATGCCCCTCACCCCTCTTATGAAAGGGCACTTACCCTTCTCTCAAATTCACACCTTCAAAGCAATTTGGCTCGGCCAACCCCTGCCCAAATATCCTCCCAACTGTCCTCCCTTCATCCTAGAGGCCTTCCTTTAGTCATAAATCCAACCTAAGGGGCCCTTTTTATCAAATCAAAAGGAATAACCCGAAGAAGAGGTAAACATTTCATCACCTCTTCCAAGTTCTTTTCTTCTTCCACTTCTTCTTTCCTTGTTGTTTCCATTATAAAATAATACATCAAATATATTCTATATATTGTGATGTTATTATAAATATTTGACAACCATATTCAATATTTTATCCATCCTATGAATGACATATCACCATACGTGCGTACGTACGACTTACCGTCTCCACGTCGTGGTGTAGATGTTATTCAATACATTATTATTTGGATGGGTATAATAATGATGTATAATTGATTTAAATAAAAAATATAACATGTTAATGATTCTGTATATATGATATACTATCTATTTACATAGGATTTTAAATAAAAATAATGATATTGTTTCTCGTGCGTACGTACGGATTACCGTCTCCACGAATGCGATGAGATTCATTTCCCCATCGTAATCATTCAAGAATAATTTTAATTTTATGATTAAAAATAATGTTTAAGAACCCAATATCATTATGGATATGAATCAAATACATCCTATCTATAACAAACCTGTCTTATGTAACAAAACATGTAAAGGAAAACGATTCAGTTGACACCCGAAACTACGATAATACTAAAATATTATTAACAAAACAATATTAGAAGATAATATATGACATCATATTTATGTATATGGTTCTTGTATAATTTAATAACAATGATTTAACTATTATACAGGAGTTTAACGTACCCTAGACCAAGGAAAAGTACAAGGTAAGGGTTAATTTCACAATCTCTTTATTATCCGAGGTTGTTTTAATGTAAGTATCTATTAGGACCTCTTTATCATCCACATCCATGTTTCTTAAAAATGTATTCCAAAACATTTTTACTATTTACTAAAATATGGGTTAAAGTCATTTATACCCTTATTTGACTTTTTATAAAATGGTTTGAAAGGAATATTTCCGTCATTTTCCAAACAAGGTACCTTATGACCTTTTCGACAAAATTAAGGTAAGAATGTTTTTTTAACTTACACGGTGGGTGCTGCTATTTTCTTCCATTATAACATCATCAAAGCTTCCCTTACAATCTTATAAGAATATTTTCAAAAATAAATTTTTTTTCTTTTATAATTACATGAATTTTAAATGATTTTAAAATAGAAAGAGATATTTCTCAAAAAAAAGTTTTGATTTCATCTATGTCAACATCCTTTAATGGATTTTAAGCTTGTTTGAAGTTGATTTGTTATGATACAAATATTCCATATTGTATTGAAGGTTTTGTGATATGTTTGAATATGGATGTGTTATTTTTATACCATTCATGATTTATGGATAAAATATTGACATTTCGTATGCTAGTTTTAATACGAATGTTTATGTTATGTTTAAGCCTTTTCATATGAGGAATGTATTGGACTTAGTAAGTGACGGGTGGAGCTCACTATAGCTCCTCGGTGCATCGGTAGGTCTCATGAGAAAACTAGATATGGAATTGTCCAAGGACTTTCCCAATTTGATATATGGTTTTGGCCGAGGCCTAAATAATTTTTATACGTCTTGGATGAGGCCTTGACAAAATGTTTCAGAATGTCTGGCATTATACATTCCCTCATTATGAAAATAATATTGATTGTTCATGTGGTCATTGGACTATTATAATACCCATGATTATGTTTTATTATCTCATTAGTTACTCAACTCATATTCCTATCATAAAAGTGTTCATGTTTATTATTTTTAAAGGAAATTGTTTTAAATTATTCACCATGCTTAATATTTATGTTATCCTCCGCCGTATTACGTACCCTTAATGAGTGTTGGAGCTCACCCCTTTCTTATGTTTCATTTTCCCAGGATATGAAGAAGTTAGTTATGAGTGACTTTCAGGAATAATCTAGGAGGCTTGAATTTTCTAATGGAATAAATTAGAGTTGTATTTATTTTCAAGTTGTAAAGTTGGATTTATGTATGAATCCTGTTTCCAATAATACTAAAATGGTCGGTCTTTCAGGACAAGATTTCCTTATGATCATGAAAATGTTATGTAATAATGCACCGACTCTGGGTAACTGGGGTCGGGGCGTTACAGTTGGTATCAGAGGAATTTTAGTACAAACCTTGGAAGCTAGATTTAGAAAAACCCTGATTAGAGCACATTATCCTAAGATAGATTTTTAGGATTAGTATAGAAGAACTTACTATAATTTTGGTATTGTAGAGATTTTGTGAGTTTTACAAGCAATACATCCCTGTCTAGATACGAACAGGTAGAGGCGGCTCTGGCACAGATGTACCTAGGGGTAAAACCTGAAAACACCGCTTTGATCTAGACTCAAACAGGAACTGGTGCATGACAACGGGCCTTGCTGCACTCTTGGTTACGACACTCTCAGGGGATATGCTTAGGATAATTATCATTTTCTTTACAAACCATTATTAAGGGTTTATGAGTATATACTTCCTCAAATAAAATGTTTTTATGATTATGGATTATATCCATAAACTGTTCAATTTATGTTAAGTGTTTTACAAGTTTTGATTTATGTATTGAAATTCATAAACTAATCTAGTATATTCCATTGTTTAGAAATGATGCCTAGTTGAAGGAATGGAAACCATATCAACACACGTAATTCATGTATGCATTCCCCCCCTATTCAAGATAATTATAGTGGATCTGGTGAAGCAACTGGTGTTGATCAGCTTATCACCATACTGGGAAAACTCACACAGGTTATAAATAATAACCTTACCCGTATGGAGCACCCTGATCCACAACGCAGAGGATCAATGTTAGACTACTTCATGAGGAAACAACCACTAACATTAAATGGGTCTACAAATCCTTTTGTATTCGAGAAATGGATAAGTTCCTTAGAAAAAATATTTCATGCTTTGGGGAGTAGTGAAAGGGAAAAAGTTTTCATGGCAGTTTATCACCTCATGGGAGATTCATATCAATAGTGGTCATTAATTCAAAACACAGAGGTAGATGAAGAAGTATCAAAAATAGAATATAGGGAGGTTAAAGATATTTTCTTAGATAAATAATTTCCTCGTGACCATCGAGCGGATATGGAAAGGCAATTTCTGAGTTTGAGGGAAAAAGAGGATGATAATGTCGCAAAGTGTTAATCTAACTTTAGAAGGTTAGAAATGCATGTTGTAGATTATATACATAATCCAAGAAGTAAGATTGTTCGTTTCTTTGATGGGATAAAACCATTTCTCCATCGAGCATTAGTATCACAATCCTTCTCATCGTACAAAGATATTGTCTCGTGTGCTATCTAGACAGAAAAGGAATTCTCTAAGTCTTACGACTTTAAAGAAAATCAAGAGAAGAATAGATCTATTGAACACTCTAGGAAAGGAAATAAGGAAATAAGGAATAATTGAATTTCCACCCAGTGATAATTGTGGATTGAAGCACCCTAGTGCCTGTCTAAAAGGAAAAGGACTATGTTAAAAATTTGGATAGAAAGACCATCTTGATGGTGATTGTAAGGGAAAGAAAGATGCTAACAATGTTCAATGTTACAATTGCAGGGATATGGGGCATTATGAAAATGAATGTCCTAAGCATCAGGGAAACTTGCATCAGAAAAGTCCAAGGCATCAAGACCAAGCTTATGCGATCACTACTGCTAAGGTTGAAGCTCCGAAAGACGTGGTGGTAGGTAATTTAATGGTTTCCTCAAGTTTAGCAAATGCTTAATTTGATTCTATATCATCGCATTGTTTCATATCTTCCCAGTTTTCTAAGAAAATTAGATATTTTCAATTTGATTTAACAAGGTATTTTTCAGTCAAAACTCCTAAGGGAAGTATCATTGTAACAAATATTTGTGAATCAGTTACCATTAGGGCATATAAATGTTCTTTATCTGCTAGTCTCATTGTCATACCCAAGATTTAATTTGATATAATCCTCAGAATGGATTGGATTTTGGACCATGATGTGAAAGTTTATTATAATAATAAGGAGGTTACAATTTTCGATGTTGATAAGGAGTACCTTATCTTTAGAGCAGAAACAGCACCACCTGATTCTTATCTAGATCCACCCCCATTAGCTCAACTAAATTCAATTATTGGGGAGGAAGAGAATGAAATAACTATGGGTGAGGAAAGGAATATTCAAATAGAGTATGTACCTATTATGAAATAATATGTTGATGTGTTTCCAGAGGATTTACCTAGACATCCTCCAGAACGAGAAATTGAGTTTTACATTGATTTAATTCCTGGTTCAAGGCCCATATCGATGACCCCTTATAGAATGGCCACAGTGGAATTAGTGGAACTAAAGAAACAAATATAGGAATTGAGTAATAAGGGATTTATTCACCCTAGTGTTTCTCTATGGGGATCCCCTGTTCTTTTTGTTGAGAAGAAAGATGGATCTATGAGGTTGTGCATTGACTACAGGGAGATCAATGCTATAACGATAAAGAGCAAGTATCCCCTACCTCACATTGATGATTTATTCAACCAAATTCATGGAGCTCAATATTTTTCAATGATTGACCATAGATATGGATATCATCAGTTGTGCGTGAATAAGGAAGACATTCCAAAAACAGCATTTTGAACCAGGTACTAGCATTAGGAGTTTACAGTAATGCCTTTTGGGCTGACTAATGCACCCTCTGTCTTCATGGATCTAATGAATAGAGTTTTTAAGGAATATCTTGATGACTTTGTAGTGGTATTTATTGATGATATCTTGGTATACTCCAAAAGCTATGAAGATCATGAAAATCACTTGATCATTATCCTTAAGACTCTTAGAAGAAATGAATTATATGGGAAGTTTAGAAAGTGTGAATTCTGGCTTAAAGAGATTTTTTTTCTTGGCCATATTGTCTCTAAGGATGGAATCTCTGTTGATTATTCAAAGACCAAGGAAATCCAATAATGTCCAGCACCAATGAGTATAACTGAGGTACGCAGTATTATTGGTTTAGCAGGTTATTATCAATGTTTCGTCCATAATTTTTCCCGATTCGAAAACCCATTAACCAAGCTCACACGTAAAGGGGTTAAATTTGTTTGGAAAAAAGAGTGTGAATAATGTTTTGAATAACTAAAGAGAAGATTATTCAATGCTCATATATTGACTCTACCATTGGGGAATGATGGGTTTGTTATTTATAGTGATGCTTCAAAGAAAGGACTTGGTTATGTCTTTATGCAGAATGATAGAGTTATTGCCTATGCATCATGACAGTTAAATATTCATGAACAAAACAATCCTACTCATGATCTTGAGTTAGAATTTGTAATATTTTCTCTGAAGATATGGAGACATTATCTCTGTGGTGAAAATGTGAGATATATACCGATCACAAGAGTTTGCAGTATATTTTCACAAAAAAAGAACTCAACATGAGGCAAAGGCGATGGATTGAACTACTTAAGTATTATGATTGCACTATACACTACCACTCGGGGAAGGCAAATAAGATGGCAGATGCTTTGAGCAGAAAGGATCATGGAGTTTTGAACAAGATGAGAGTTGAAAGGGATCCTATTTTCATGGATCTAGTGAAAATGGATATGGGAATAATCATGGAATGTAAAACATCAATACTTTTTCAAATGATTTCCAAACCATATTTACAAGAAAGGATAAATATTTCTCAGACCGATGATGAGGAGTTTCTAAATAAGATTAAGGCTTTGAATAATGGGAGAATGAGTGACTTCATATATGAAGATTTAATTTTAAATTTTGGGAAGAGACTTTGTGTTCCCGATATACCTGATCAAAAAAGATAATTGTTGGATGATGCTCATAGCTCCAATTTCTCTATACAACCTGGGAGCACCAAGATGTATAGAGATTTGAAGGAACATTTTTGGTGTGACAAAATGAAGAGGGAGATTACTGATTTCTCGTGATGATGTGTGGTTTTTCAACAAGTGAAAGCTAGAAGGAAACATCCTAGAGGAGTTATGCAACCTCTTCCCATACCTGAGTAGAAATGGGATAATATAACGATGGACTTTGTCATGGGACTACCAAAGAATCCTAGAAGGAATGATGTTATATGGGTCATTGTTGATCGTCTTAGCAAGTCAGTACATTTTCTTTCCATAAGAGAAGATGTACCACTTGAACATCTAGAAAGACTATATATTAATGAAGTAGTAAGACTTCATGGATTACCCTTATCGATTGTTTCTTACTGTGATTCCCATTTTACATCAATATTCTGGAAAATTATTAAGAAAGCCCTGGATATTGAACTTCACTTGAGCACTGCATACCACCCTCAAACTGATGGACAATCAGAACGGACTATTAAAACATTAGAAGACATGTTGAGATCTTGCTCACTTTATTTTCAAGGTATTTGGGATCAATATTTACCTCTAGTAGAATTTTCCTATAACAATAGCTTCCATTCAAGTATTCATATGGCACCATATGAAGCATTATATGGAAAGAGATGTCGCACACCAACCTGTTGGGATGATATTGGTGAAAGAAAACTCATAGACCCAGAACATGGTGAGGAAACGATGGAAAAGGTGAAGGTAATACAAACCCACATCAAAGCAGCTCAAAGTAGGCATAAGATTTAAGTTGATAACCGAAGGAAGGATTTGGAATTTCAGGTAGGAGATCATGTTTTCTTGAAGGTATCTCTATGGAAGGGAATTATACGGTTCGGTAAGAAGGGTAAAATAATTCCTAGGTACATCAGACCTTTTGAAATTCAAGAATGAATTAGGGTTATAGATTACCAGTTGGCAATGGTGCTAAGTCTCTCCAAAGTTGACGATGTGTTCCACGTATAACTGTTGAGAAAATACATGCCTGACCCAACGCATGTACTCACCTATGAGGAAATTAAACTGGAACCTGATCTGTCTTATTGTGAAGAGCCTATCAAAATTATTGATACCATAGAACAAGTGCTGAGAAACCGGACGACTCATCTGGTAAAAGTTCTATGGAGAAACAATAAGATGGAAGAGGCTACGTGGGAACCAGAGGAAATTATGAGGAAGAACCACCCGAATCATTTTATGCATTAATATTATAGAAATTTCGAGGACGAAATTATTTAAAGGAGAGAAGAATGTAACACCCCAAGATTCCATGGTACGTTTCCCTTTGAATAATGCAATAGCTTGCTTTATATGCAACTTCGATATTCTAACACACTGTGACCAATCAAACTAGCCGTTATGAATAGTAATACCAACTTTTTGTAATTTTATAATTTTATCTTTTAAAATGGACTTCATTTTTTGATTTGGAATATTGAAATTATCTTAGGGTAAATTTTTTGTATTTTTCTGAAAACTTTCAATTTTTGATGAATAGTGAAAAACACTGAGTTATTGTTTAAAACCGACTTTTTATTTAAATAATTATTTATTTTTTTTAAATAATTATTTATTTTATTTAAATTTATTTTAGATCAAAATAGATACATAATACCTAAATAATTTCAATTTAATTCATTGGAGTCATTTTATAATAATTTTAGATATATAAAAATTTTATCAAACTTTTACCGTCTTATGCCCACCTCCTAGGAGCATTTGCAAATTTGAATAAAACATAATTTTACCACTTCTTTGAATTTAATTTCAAAAATCTGAGAGACACAGTTGATATCAGTAGGTAAAATGTGGTTCAATAAGATGAAAATAATTTTTTCTGAATAGTAACTTTTTACTTTTATTTACCACGGTTAAAAGTAAATAGGGTAATTAAAGGTAAAAATTATATTATTATTACCCTAAAAAATGTTCTAATTATATTGGATAAGTGTTATTAGACCAAAAACAATATTATGATAAAATATGATCCTTTAGGCCCACATTTATTAGACTAGGACATTTATTATTATTTTATTTAAAGAAGAGTTAAAATAGTTAAAATCAAAGTTTAATAACTAAAACATTTTTAATATAGGTTTATACATAAGATAAATTAGACTATAAATATTCATTAGAAAGGTAAAAAAAATTCCTACATAATTTTATTTTATTTATAATTTTTAGAAATTAAATAATTAAATTTATTTATGACACAATGATGATTCATTAATTACCTTATTAATGAAACATTAAACTAATTGATATTATAAATATAAAAATAAATCTAATTTGAGACTTTTAATGAATTAAACTAATTTTATAGGTTAATATGACATGTTAGGTTTGATTAAATGTATTTAGTTAGAATTAATAAAGTTTTTAGGACTTTAAAAAATCAATTATTAAATAATGTCAAAATTGACATAAATGAGTTTTTAAACCAAATACAATATTATTGGTTGATATAATAATCCTAAAAATATAAGGTTCGACCAAAAGACTTATATAATGATAGGTTTAACATTAATTAACCACTTGGAGTTGTCTTGGAAGTTTATAGTAAGTTTATTAACCATATAATATAAAAATAAAAAGAGACATGGTAAATGTCAAACTATTTAACTAAGAGTAAAATCTAAAATATAAGGTTAATATAGTGGCCCAAAACTATCTAAAACCTATTGGTTGAGAGATTTTAGACCCATCCCCGCCTCCTAATTTAAATAATTTATTTTTTAGGACTTATAAACCGAAAATTATTTTATTATAAAAAAATATTTCAATATTTTCCTAAGGTGCCCCTCACCCCTCTTATAAAAGGGCACTTCCCCTTCTCTCAAATTCACACCTTCAAAGCCATTTCTCTCGACCAAACCCTGCCCAAATATCCTATAAACTGTCCTAAAATCATCCTATAGGCCTTCCTTTAGTCAAAAATCCAAACTAAGGATCCCTTTTGATCAAATCAAAAGAAAGAACCCGAAGAAGAGGTAAATATTTCATCACCTCTTTCAAGTTTTTTTCTTCTTCCACTTATTCTTTCCTTGTTGTTTCCATTATAAAATAATAACTCCAGTATATTTTATATACTTTTATGTTATTGTAAATATGTTACTATCATATTCATTATTCTATACATCCTTTGAATGACATGTCACCATACGTGCGTACGTACGGCTTACCATCTCCAAGTCGTGTTGTAGTTGTTATTCAATACATTATTATTTGGATGGGTATAATAATGATGTATAATTGATGTAAATAATAAATATAACATGATAATGATTCTTTATATATGATATAAAATCCAATTATATAAGATTTTAATATCAAAATAATGATATTGTCGCTCGTGTGTACATACGGATTACCGTCTCCATGAACACGATGAGATTCATTCCCCATCGTATCCATTCAAGAATAATTTTCATTTTATGACTAAAAATAATGTTTAAAGACTTAATATAATTATTAATATGAATAAGATAAATTCTATCCATAACAAACATTTCTTACATAACAAATCATGTAAAGGAAAACGAATCAGTTAACACCCGAAACAACGATAATACTAAAATATTATTAACAAAGCAATATTAGAAGATCATATATGATATCATATTAATGTATATGGTTATTTTATAATTTAATAAAACTTATTTCACCATTATACAGGAGGTTAACCTACCCTCAACCAAGGAAAAGTACAAGGTAAGAGTTAATTACACAATCTCTTCATTATCTGAGGTTGTTTATACGTAATTATCTACTAGGACCTCTTTATCATCTACATCCATGTTTCTTAAAAATGTATTTGAAAACATTTTTACTATTTACTAGAAAAATTGTTAAAGTAATTTATACTTTTATTTGACATTATATGTTTTGGAAGGAATATTTCCGTCGTTTTCCAAATAAGGTACTTTTTGACCTTTTCAACAAAATTTAGGTAAGAATGTTTATTTTAACTTATACAGCGGGTGCGTCTATTTTATGCCATTATAAAATCATTAAATCTTACCTTACAATATTATAAAAATATTTTAAAATATTAATGTTTTATTTTATATTTACATTAATTTTAAATGATTTCAAAATAGAAAGAGATATTTCTCAAAAAAGAAGTTTTGATTTCATCTATGTCAACAACCTTTGATGGATTTTAAGCTTGTTTGAAGTTGATTTATTATGATACAAATATTCCATATTATATTAAAGGTTTTGTGATATGTTTGACTATGGAAGTTTTATTTTTATACCATTCATGGTTTATAGATAAAGTATTGAGATTTCGTATGCTAGTTTTAATACGAATGTTTATGTTATGTTTAAACCTTTTCATATGAGGAATGTATTGGTCTTAGTAAGTGACAGGTGGAGCCTGTTATAGCTCCTCGGTGTATTAGTAGGTATCATTAGACAACTAGACATGGAATTGGCTGAGGCCTTTCCCAATTTGATATATGGTTTTGGCCAAGGCCTAAATCATTTTTAGATGTCTTAGTCGAGGCCTTGAAAAAATGTTTCAGAATGTCCGGCATTATAAATTCCCTCATTATGAAAATAATATTGATGGTTAATGTGGTCATTAGATTAGTAGAATACCCATGATTATTTTTTATTATTGCTTATTCATTCATATCATATTCCTTCCATAAAACTGTTCATGTTTATTATTTGTAAAGGCATGTGTTTTCAATTATTCACCATGCTTGATATTTATGTTATCTTCTACTATATTGTTTAACCTTACTGAGCATTTGAGCTCACCCCTTTCTTATGGTTAATTTTCCCAGGATATAAAGAAGTTAGTTATGAGTGACTTGTAGGCATAATCTAGGAGGCTTGGGTGTTTCTAATGGAATAAATTAGTGTTGAATTTATTTTCAAGTTGTAAAGTTGAAATTTTGTATGAATCTTGTTTTCAATAATATGAAACGGATTGATCTTTTAGGACATGATTTCCTTATGATCATGCCAATGTTATGTAATAATGCACCGACTCTGTGTAACTGGGCTCGGGGCGTTACATTACACGATGTAAAATTCAGTTTCAATACTTGTTTGGGAATTTTCACAATGTGTAACTATGTTACATGATGTGAATAAGTGTTTCATGTCATGTAATATTTTAGGGTTTTAGAAATAAAATAAAATGAAGAGGAAATGTGTTTTTCAAAGTAAACTGAACCCTAGGTATTACACGACGTTAAATGAGATTACACATTGTGTAATACCCCAATCATGTGTGCTTTTAAATTTTCTTTTCAGTATAAATTTTATTCATTTGGTTGTTCTCTCTTATTTATCTCATTTTGGGAGAAACCTAGGTTCCCTGATGTTTCCTTTAAGACATTCTTTTCCCCTATTCTATTCATTGACCCTGGTGGTTGTTCACCATCGATCCCCAGTTGGAATGTGGTAAGTTCTTCCCCTTTTTTGGTTGATTTTATTCTGTTATTCTCATGGGGATCCACTATGGTGGTGTTTATTTGGTTTTGGGTATGCATTTGGTTTCATTTTGATGAATCCTTGGTGCGGTATATGTTGATCCATAGTTTTCATGGTGTGGTTATGGTTCGTGAGCATTCTTCTTCACCCTATGGTGCACAACAATTAGAAAGCTTCCTTGAGGTAGGATTCCCTTCGTTTATTCTTATTGTTCATCATACGGGAGGGGTTTTACTTCTATTTATCTATTAATTTTGGTTTTGTAGGCTTATATTAAAGATAAATAGTTGGTTAATTGAATTGAAAGGGGAAATGGGGTTTGATTCACATGCTTTTACAGCTTCGATATTGTTTGTGATATTGTGATTATATAGGATAAATTATCTGCTAAAAATTATGGTCATTCGCCCCTTTTTTTTTGCACTAGATACATTTTTTATGGTGGTGTCTTTGTTTGAGATTTTTTGGTATCACCCTGAAATGGAAATTTTCTAACCACATATACTTGGATAATGAATTGGTTTCCCTAGGATTTGGTTTTCATGATAATGCCTCAAAGATAAGTAGTGGAATGTAATAAATGTTCTTGTTAACCTGTAAAATGTTTTGTTGTGATGTGATGTGTGATTTATTTTGGTTTTTACATGTGGGGGAAGTGGATGGAATTTGGTTGCATAGTGGGGATGTAATGGGAGTGGTATGATTATGCAGTAGGGCTGCGAAATTGGTTGTGTTGTAATGTGTTGCTGGATTTGGTTGTGATTTGGGGGTTGTTTTGGTTGGTTGTGTGGTTTGGGAAGGATGACTTGAAGAAGTAAAATGTTTTTGGTATGGGTAATTCTCCTAGAGTTTCACCGTGAATAATAATTATAAATCTCCACCCCATATCTCGGGGATTGTTATGTGTTGTCCAATAGATGTGTGTTAAACGCAGAGGTAATGTGGAGCCAGGTTAATTTATCAGGGTTCTTCACCTTCCAAAATGATATTTTCTATGTTTTTTATATGCGTTGTTCCATGGTAGTTTCTTAATATGTGTGGATGGTAAATGAATGAATATTAATGGAATTGGTTGAAATGGTAAAATCTATAGAATTTCTAAGCGATAATTAAAGATTGAAAATGAATTGTGGATTGTGTTATGTTTGTGTGGAGTGATGAATTTAGATGTGGCAGAAAAAGTGACAGTGTTGTGAGATGGTTTATTTACTTGTGAACCCATAGGTTGGACTGGAGTGTTTGATACTATATATATATTGGTATATTCTTGTGATTTCTATATGCACCCCACCCATGTTGAGAATAATGTGTCGAACACCCCCATCGTCACGCAGAGGGTGTTTTTTCAAACATCCGGTGAGAAGTACAAATGGCTGGGTACCCTCTCTTTTCTGCTCTCTCTTTCAGGCAAGGTAGGTAAGGAACAGGCTATGATAGTCAGAGGTATGTTAGTTCTTTAGATGGTGGTTGTGATGTCCTAGGTGTCTTCAGGAGAGATTTGATGGACCATGTGTTTATGGGCGAGGTGGTTTGTGTTGTCCTAGGTGTCTTTGAGATGAGATAAGATGTGATTTCCCATGTATATTAGGATGATATGATGCAGTATGTTGTGACACCCTGACGTGTGCATGTAGGATGTGTTGTGAGGCTTAGGTTTGTGCATGCAATTTGTGTTGTGAGGCTCAAGTGTGTGTGGGTGTGATGTTTTTTGAGGCCCAGGTGTGTGTGGGTGCGATCTGATGGGGTATACAGAAGGGATGAGAGCTCCTGGATGTAAAACATTTGGGAGATTGTGTCATACCAGTGGTAAACTTGTTCATGGTACTCTATCATCAATTTTCTTTTCTTTATATTATATTACTTAGATTGAGTTACTTAGTGAGTGTGCCTTGGTGAGGTTGGGATAGTTAGTATACTTGTTTATGTGTTGTTTGGTTTTGCTATTTTCTCACAGGAGCATTAGTATGATTCTTTCACATGTGCATTAGAGACATTTGTTTCCTTAATTAATATACCTATATTCTCACCCTATGTATATAAAACTGCTTTCAGGTTTCTAGGAGGATTTTATGGATCGTGTTGGGCGTTACTAGCTCAGACCTTTGGACAGTTATTGTGTCACTTCCTTAGCTTTTATTTTGGGTATTTACTTTTGAGACTTTATTATATATGTATCAGTTCTACTTTTCCAATTCATGTGGGATGGTTTTTGGATTTCTCTTTTATATTAGTTCATCTATTTTTTGTGGATGATTCATTCTATCTCTCGGTCTTATTTATTATAAAGGGTAATGCCTCCCATATTGTTATATTTATACACCCTTGGTGCTATTCGCCAACTCGGGGCCTACTAGAGGCGGTACTTGGGGGTTATTATCTCTCTCCCTTCATTGCAGTATCTTTAGAGGGATGGGGTTGTGACATAGTGGTATCAGAGGCAATGTTTGAGAGATTGGATAGAGTTAGAGTTAGGCATAGTGAGTATTGAATGGGATGGTATGGAAACAATTCTATATGAACTTGGTGCATGAAATATGGTAGAGAGACCAGCTAGGATATGGAATTTTAGTTCCCCCTATGATCTAGTACATGGGCTCTGACCTTATTGAACGTCCAAGTGAGGTGGACATACTTTTATATTAGAGACCTAGGAAAGGTACATGCAACATAATTACTTTTGTTATTGTTTTATTTGGGTTTCTTTGGGAAGGTTAAGATGGATAAAATAAATAAAATTAATTATAATAAATCCTAATGAAAAAATATACTATAGGGCTTAGTAAATCATTGTTTACCTATTAACTATGGCTCCTAGTCATCATCCATGTGTGGCTCAGGCAGTGGAGGTTCAGAAGGCTGATCTAGTTGATCATCGTAGGGTTGATTCAGTTGAGGAGGATGACCAGTGGTAAAGGATGTTGTGTCCTTTATATTGGTAGGCTTTGGGGAAGTATGAGGTCATCGATTCATATGTGGAGATAGAGATCTAGTTGGAGGAGCTGGAGATTACTTTTAGTTCGATCCATGCCCTGACAAAGTATTGGGTCCCTTTGGCAGTTGGTCAAATGAGGGGAGTTGTGTGCTAGTGGTGGAAATTGTATTTGGGAGAGTGGAAGGAGGTAGACGTTTTGTGGGTTTAATTCCAAAAGGAGTTCTAAGAAGAGTTCCTTTCATCGAAGATGAAGGAATTAAAGAGGGAGGAGCTTCTTCCGCTTCATTAGGTTAGAATGTCAGTGTGGGATTTGGGGATCAAGTTCAAGGAACTTCTTAATTTTTTTCCCAGATCACTTTCTAGATGATTAGTATCATGTGAGACATCTTGAGGAGGCACTCCATCCTTCTATCCACTATGTAGTTACTCCTTTTACATTATCAGTGTATATGGAGGTTTAGAATAAGGTAGAGGTGATTGAGCGGATGAAATCGCAAAGAGTTTTAATATGATAGTGGATCCATCAGAGATCTTAAAGTGGAAGAGTTGTCAATAGAAGATCTCAGGTGCTAGGACCTTCAAGGTTTTGATCGGCAGAGATTCGACCTCAGAAACTTCCATTTTAGCCTTCTAGGGTCAACAATTTCTTTTCTTTTCATGGGGGATTTGTGCTAGTGTGGTTTAGTTGTGGGGTTTGTGTTCATATCCAGTGATATTTCCTAGAAGTTCCTTGTGCATAGTTTGGTGGAGGTTGTTAGGTTCAGTGCCAGCCTTAGTAGCAGTTTCCGGTGATATCGTTTCAGTAGTAGGGTCAGCAGGATGTTTCTCTACCGAGGGGAGGTGGAGTAGGTAGAGGATGACCTCATTATTCTCCTCATGTTTAGGGACCACGACCTGAGCGTGGATGTGGAGGTGGTATTCATCATATATTAATAGGATCTGGTCATGGTCAGTTGCACGTAGTGGAGGCGGTAGTTCCAAAGGGGCCAGAGATCACCAGAGGTGCAGTCAGTTTTTTTAGTAGCCTTGTTTATACCATGTTTAATTCAAGATATTCATACTCTTTTGTTGCACCCACTCTATCCCATGCTCTGGGACTGTACATATAAAGGCTTCACATTACTATGGTGTTGATTACGCCAGTCAGAGGCCAGACCAACTTGTATGATGTGTGTCGAGGGTGTAGACTGATGGTAGAACTACATCAGTCCTATGGGGATATTATCTTATTATATATGTATTCATATGATGTCATACTCAAAATCAACTTCTTGTATTTTTTATGTGTTGTTATCGACTACTTCTGGAGGAGAGTTTTGTTTTCAGATATGGATGTTCAGTGTGTGGTTTTAGTTGGTGAATGAAATTTTCAAGTGGGTAGTCAGAATATATAACCCCTTATTTCTTTTTTGGCTAATGTATCAGTGGAATAAGTAGATTTTGAGATAGTGGAGGTTCCCCAAGGTTGTTAGGGAGTTCTTTGATGTTTTCCCCTATGAGGTTGTGACACTACCCCCCTCGACGTGATGTTTAGTTTGGGATAGACTTTCAGCCCAGTGCTTATCCAATTTTGATGGATCCTTATCAGATGGAACTTTTTGAGTTGTAGGAGTTGAGAATTTAGATATATGATCTCATGTAGAAGGGTTTTATCTAGACCAGTGTGTCTCTATGGGGTGATACCATATTGTTCGCAAAGAAGGCGGACGGTGGTCAGAGTTTGTTCATAGACTATAGGAGGTTGAATCGGGTGATGGTCAAAAATCATTACCCTCTTCTGAGGATAGATGATCTTTTAGACCAACTGATAGGGGAAAGTTGTTTTTCTAAGATTGATCTGTGGTCAAGATATCACCAGTTTAGGGTGAAGGAGGAAGATATCCTGGAGACTACCTTCTGATGTATGTATGGGTACTTCAAGTTTGTAGTCATTCCATTTAGTGTTAAGAATGTACCATCAATGTTCATAGGGATTATGAACACTATCTTCTATGAGTTCCTAGACCATTTCATCTTTATATTCATCGATGACATCTTAATATACTCAGACTCATAGGCGGAGCATGCCGAGCATCTTAGAACTATCTTGCATGTTCTTCAACTTCTCCAGCTCTATAGAAATTTTTATAAGTGTATGTTTTGGACATGGGAAGTGAATTTCCTTGGATATGTGGTGTCTCAGTAGGGTGGGTTAGTAGAATTTTTAAAGGTCGAACCAGTTACTTCTTGGGAAGTACCCAAGAACTTGGTAGATTTTCACAGTTTCCTTGGTCTCGTAGCCTATTATCATAGATTTATACCCAATTTATCTTAATTTGTATCCCCATTTAAGGTTATGAGTAGGAAAGTCCAGGATTTTGTGTGGAGTGATCAGTTTCAGGCAGAATTTGATTACTTAAAGGGGAAGTTTTTTAGTTCTCCATTGCTCTGGTTGCATGAGGAAGGGTGATGTTTGAGGTATTTTATGACGCTTCCTGTTTGGACTTGGGATTCATGTTGATGCAGCAGTGAGTAGTGATCTCTTATGGGTCCAGGAAGTTATTCCCCACAAGATTAACTATGCCACCCATGATTTGGAACTAGAATCTATTTTGTTCACACTAATTTTTTGGCGGCATTACCTTATTGGGGAGCACTTTGTGGTATTGACAGATCATAATAGTTTGAGGTATATCTTTTCCCAACATGGCCTAAATCTATGATAGTGGAGGTTGGTGAAGTTTCTTCAGGAATATGATTCTGAGATCTCCTACACCTCAGTAAATAGAAATATCATGGACAATAATTTGAGAATAAATTCATAGAATGAGGTTTTTGGGGAATCTGCAGATACTTGGAGAGCGATGGAGGAGTTGGAAGGCTTGTACTTATATGAAAGAGTGTATGGTGGTAAAATATATTTGTTTTATATGATGGTGCAGTCTTATTTTATGCAGCAGGTGGAGGAGTCTCAGCGGGGAGACCCAATGGAAGAGGTGATGCGTGATCATGTTTTCCATGGTGATGCTTCGGAGCGATGGTCGGAGGATGGTCAGAACCAGATTTTGTTTCATGGAAAGTTTTTTGTTATGGTGGCGATGTGTGATATAGTTATTTTTGAGTTTCATAAATCAAATTTGGTGGTGAACCTAGTAGTTTCCAAGATGTGTTGCGGATTGAGGATGTAGTTTTGGTGGCCTGAGATGAAATAGGCAGTGGCATAGTTTGTGGTGAAGTGCTTGGTTTTCTAGCAGGTAAAGGTTGAGAATTGTATTTTTTATGGTTTATAACATCCCATGGATGTTCCTGAGTGGAAATGGGATGACATCTCAATGGATTTCATCACAGGTTTAACTATATCTTAGAGAGTTTTTTATGCTATCTGGTTGGTCATGGATCGGTTGATGAAATCAGATCACTTCTTTGAAATCAAGGAGTCAGGAGAAATGGATTCTTTGGATAATAGGTACATGGATGAAGTGGTGTGGTTTCATGGAGTTCCATGGTCCATTGTTTCATATCAGGATTCATTGGCACTCAGTTATGCCTCATCACTACTTTCCAACCTCAAACATATTGTTAGATGGAATGGACTATCCATACATTGGAGGATATGTTGTGAGCATGAATCTTGTACTTTGGTGGATCTTGGGTATGAAACCTATCCTTGGTGGAGTTTTATTATAATAATAGTTATCACTCTTCCATTATCATGGCCTCATTTCAGTATTTGTATGGAAGACCTTGTCACTCAACATTTTTTTGGACATAGGTAGGGGAAATAGCCTTTCTTGGTCCTGATATGGTGCAGAGCACGATAAAAAAAATTTATCTTGTTTGTGAGAGGATTAAAGTAGAGCAGGATAGGAAAAATTATTATTCCAATCATAGAAGGAGGCCCTTGGAGTTTGAGTTTTGGTACTACATGTTCTTGATGGTTTCCCCTCAAAATGGGAAGCAGAGGTTTGGAATAGGGGGTAAGCTTTCTCCCATGTTTTTTTGTCCCTTTGAGGTTTTGGGGTGAGTTGGAAAAATGGCATACCGGTTGGCATTTCCACTGTGGTTAGGGAGTATCCAAGACATATTTCAAGTCTCTCAACTTTGTTAGTATCTTCACGATGAATCCCATGTCATTGAATGGGGATATTTGTATATTGAGGTTGACACGATGTTTTTGGATCATCTAGTAGAGGTCTAGGATCATCATGAGAAGGTGTTTCATGGACAAACCATTCCCTTGGTTCATCTATTGTGGAGGCATGGTGGCTAGGAGGATAGTACATGAGAGTGAGAGACGCAGATGTGTTCCCAGTACCCAGAGATCTTTTAAATTTCACTTTGTTATACCTTTCTTTGTGATGTGATGTTTGAGACCTTATTGTTTTATGAGATGAGCTGTTTTACTTGGTTTGTGATGTATGTGGTGTGATGTGTGATAAATTCCTAACATATGAAAAGTTGAATACCAGATTCCTAATTGAGACACATTAACTACGATGTGATTAAACCCATGCGGGTGATTCAGTTCCACCCATAGCATATAGTATCTAGAAATTGAAGATGGGGTTATCTTATTCATGGGTTCGATATGGTGTGGTTCATTCGTTGTAGTGGTTGTTGGTTTGGGTTTCGTGGAGGTTGATATGGTTGTGTAGTGGTTGTGTGGCGTTGTGGTTGTGTGAGGGGAAATGGTTTGTAGCTGTAGTTTTATGGTGATGTGGTTTAGAGAGATGTTTGTGGTCATTTGGTTTGACATGTTTGGTTGGTGGTAATGTTTGAGGTATGGTATGATTCTTGAGAGGTGTCTTGCAGGGTGGTTGTTTTGAACCTTTTCCTTATAGGTTTCATTTTGGATTCTCAAGGGAGAGAATCATTTGAGAGGTATCCAATATATCAATTTGTGCCTTCCCAGTCTGTTAATTTTCTAGTTTTGGTTGTTGTAGGTGTTCAAATAATACTTAGATGGAGTCCTGAGAAGTTCGGTTGTTAAAGGCTAGAAGATAGGAAATTAAATGTCATGTAACTGTATTACACGACATGAAATTCAATTTCACATCTTGTCTAGGAAGTTTCATGGTGTGTAAATATGTTACATTATGTGAATAAGGGTTTCAAGCCATGTAATATTTCGGGGTTTGAAAAAATAAAATAAAATTAAGAGGTGATGTGTTTTTTGGCAAAAACTAAACCCCTGGTATTACACGACATGAAAGGGGATTACACGTTGTGTAATACCCCAATCATGTGTAGTTTTAAAATTTCTTTTCGGCCAAAATTTTATTCATTTGAATGTGTTCTCTTCTTCCTCTCATTTTGGGAGAATCCTAGGCACCCTGAGGTGTCCTTCAATCCCTTCTTCATCTTTATTTGATCTGTTTACCCTTGTGGTTGTTCACAGAAGATCCCTAGTTGGACCGAGGTAAGTTCTTCCCCTTTATTAGTTGATTTTATGCTTTTATTCTCATGGGGATCCACTACGGTGGTGTTTATTTGGTTTGAGGTATTCTTGGCATTTTTTTTATAGATCATTGGTGTAGTATAGGTTGATCCGTAGTTTTCATGGTGTGGTTGTGGTTTGTAACCATTCTTCTTCACCCAGCAATGCACAGTAATTGGAAATCTTCCTTGAGGTAGGATTCCCTTCGTTTCTCCTTGTTGTGCATCATGCGGGAGGGGATTTACTTATATTTATCTTTTAATTTTGGTTTTGCCGGCTTAAATTAAATATAAATAATATATTAATTGAATTTAAAGGGGAAATGGGGTTTGATCTTCATGTTTTTAAATATTTGATATTTTTTATGATATTGTGATTATACGGGCTAAATGCCCCACTAAAAATTATGGTCGTTGGTGTCTTTATTTGCATTGTATACATCTTTTATGGTTGTTTTTTTGTTTGAGATTTTTTGGTATCACCCTAAAATGAAAATTTTCTAACCATGTATACTTGGATAATGAATTGGTTACCCCAGGATTTGGTTTGTGTGATAACACCCCAAAAAAAAGTAGTGGAATGTGATAAATGTTCTTGTGAACCTATAAATTTTTTTTTGTGACTTGGTGTGTGATTTGTTGTGAATTTTATGGGTGGGGGAAGTGGATGGAATGTGGTTGGACAGTGGGGTTCTAATGAGAATGGTATGATGATACAGTATGGTTGTGAAATTGGTTGTGATGTAATGTTCTACTTGATGTGGTTGTGAGTTGGGTGTTGTTTTTATTGGTTTGGTTGGTTGAGTAGGATGACTTGAAGAAGGAAATTAGTGTTTGGTATTGGTAATTATCTCAGAGTTTCTCTATGAATAATAATTAAAATATATACCATGTATCTCATGGATTGTTATGTGATGTGAAATGGATGTGTGTTAAGTGGAGAGGTAATGTGGAAGTGTGCTAATTTATCAGGGCTCTTCACCTTCTAAAATGATTATTTCTATGTTGTTTGATATGCAATGTTCCATGGTAGTTTCTTGGTAATTTTGGATGGTAAATTAATGAATATTAAGGTAATAGGTTGAAATTATAAAATATAGATAATGTCTAAGTGATAATTAAAGATTTAAAACGAATTGTGGCATGTGTTCTGTTTGTGTGGAGTGATGCATTTAGAGGTGGTAGAAAAAGTGAAGGTGTTGTGATATTGTTTGTTTAGTAAACCATAGGTTGGGATGGAGTGTTTGATACTATACCTATATTGGTATATTCTTGTGATTACTATATGCACTCCACCCTTGTTGAGAACCATGTGATGAACACCTGAATCATCACACGGGGATGTTTTTTCCAACATCTAGTGAGGAGTACGGATGGTTGGGTACCCACTCTTTTACGCTCTCTATTTAGGTGAGATGTGATAGCCCAAGTGTTTGTGGACGATGTGTTTTGTGTTATCCCATGTTGCTTAGGGATGATATGTGATGTGATTTCCTTGGTGTCTTCAGAATGAGATGATGTAATGTGTTGTGAGGCCCAGGTGTGTGTGTGTGGGATGTGTTGTGAGGCCCAGGTGTGTGTGGAAGTGATGTGTTGTGAGGCCCGGGTGTGTGTAGGTGGGATGTTATGTGTTATATGGAGGATATGGGAGCTCCAGGACGTATGATGTTTGGGTGATAGCGACATACCAGTAGGAATGGGGTAGGGGGTACCCTATCATCGATGTGTTTTACTTTATATTATATTACTTGTATTTTGTTACTTGTTGAGCATGCCTTGGTGAGGTTGGGGTGGTTAGTATATCTATTTATGTGTTGTTTGGTTCTGTTTCATTCTCACATGAGCATTAGTATGCATCATTCACATTTGCATGAGATAGTTTGGTTTTTCTACTGAGTATACTTGTATGCTCACCCTATATATATAAAACTACTTCCAGGTTTCCATGAGGATTTCATTGACAGTGTTGGGCATTACTATATCAAACCTTTCAATAGTTGTTGTTTCATTGTCTTCGATTTTCTTTTAGGTATTTACTTTGGATACTTTATTATATTTGTATCAGTTCTACTTTTTTCATGCATGTGGGATGGTTTTTGGCTTTCTCTTTTATATTATGTCATAGAGTTGTTGAGGATGATTCATTCTATCACCCAATCTCGTTTCTTATAAAGGTAAATGCCCCCTATATTGTGATATCTGTACACCCTTGGTGCTAGTCACCAACTCGGGGCCTACTGGAGGAGGGACTCAGGGGTCATTATCTCTCTCCCCTCATTGTGGTATCTTTGGAGGTAGGGGGTCGTGATAGTTATGGGTTGGACCCATTGTTTTTTTTTTTTGAGCTCTTGAGGTACTTATTGTCTGGAAATGAAAAATTTATTGTGTGTACTATTGGGTAACCAAGGTGTGTGATATACCATTTGAGTTTGGTATACTATCTGGTGTTTGGATGTGGCCATTTTGGATACATTGTGGGAGGGTGATCTAGTTTTTGACCCTCTATTATCCGCTTGTGTTGTGGATCAAGGTGAGATCTCATGTCATTATCTTGAGGTTATTTGTGGTTCTTCTTCCTTCCCTTAGGTTGGTAAGTGATTTTAGTTTGATATGGAGTATCTCTCATAGTTCCTCAATTTTTTGAGGATGCTTCTCTCAGTGGTTTCTCTTTGGTACCATCGTGTTAGAGGAATTCTAAATGGTAAGGATACTATTCTAGGACTCCTGTTTTTTATGGGAATTCTTACCTGGGGTTATTTTTTCATGATTCTTAAAGACATTTGGTACCTTCTGGTTTATCAGCTCAATCTTTTTTAGTATATCAGTTATTGGATTTGAGGTTAAATTGGGTTTGTGTTAGGTCCCTTTGAGATCATTCATATTACATCACTTTTTCTTTGATTGGACTTTATGGGGAAGAAAGTGGTATGTTGGGGAGTTTTTGACACCCCCTCATGTCACTATGTTGTTGGTTTTGTATTATTTTATCTTTTCTTAGTTCATTTTGAGTTATGGTAGTTTTTGGGATGAAATTTCATGTTTTTAAAGGATTTTTGGGAGAAGAATGGTTAGATCACCTAATTAAGAGTAACCATATGATGCCTATTTGGATGGGTCTATCATGGTGAAAGATCCATTTTTTATGGTATCCATGTAATTTTTAAAACCATGCAGATCTCCCCAAAAGTAGTCCAACCACTTTCACCTAGGAAGAGGTTAGAGTATGGGTGTAAAATCATGCTTCAAAACCGTGAAGGTTATATAGGTCTAGGATGTGGGTTTCACACGGTTGGTTCATGGTTTGTAAAACCATATGGAAAAATTGTGTAGTCTATTCGGGTGTTTAAATTTTGAGTAATTTCACAAAATACCCTCTCAAATTAAGAGGGGTCTCATCCCTCATCTCCCACACTCACGTCGCCCAACCCTTGGAAGCCCAATGAGGGTCTCCAACCTCTTCCTCACTTAATTATTGGATTCTATTTGGTTATTTCTAGGAGGATTTGAGGTATTTCTTCCCATTTTTATGTATTGTTACTTTCCCCTCTCTTTCCTCATGCTTTTGGTTTTATCCATGAATCCTATAAATCTTGTGGTCTATTTTAGGGTTCTGAGTAGATCTAATGTTATTTTTTTGGTGTCTAGGGTTCATATATGTCATTTATATCCCTGTGGGTGTGATCCCCATTGAAGGAGACACGTTTAGGCTTGGTTTCCACTTCTTCCAAGTAGTTTTTTCTATGAAATTGTTTCATTTTAGATTTCAAAGTGTGATTATACATTCTAAATTCATTTTTTATTAAAGTATGAATATATTTTATATCCTTATGATGTTTCAAACCCATTTTTTTGTGGTTTGAGCTTGTAATAAAGGGTTTATCATTTAAATTCCATGTTTTAATGTTTTAAATGTGATGTTTTATTGTGCTAGTATTTTTTGAAATGCTTGAGGAGCTATTTGAAATGGTTTTCATGATGTGTGTTTTATTTTAATCTTTTTTTTTCAAGAAATTAAAACAATGTTTTAAGGTGAGTTTTGTTTTAAAGGAATGTGTTGACCTCAAAATTATTTGTAAAGGGTCTCTTTAAGGGATTTAAAATGGTGATTTGAAATGAGTTTGTGGTTTACCACTTGTGAGAAATTCCCTATTGGCTCTTGGAAATGTATTTTATGGGAAGGGATAGACTTTGGCCTTGTTTTGGATTTCATAGAGGGAGACCCATGTTTGAGGGTGTCTTTGAAAAAAATTTAAATATTATGTATGATTTTTATCATTTTATAAGAAATTACAAAAGTTATTTTTTTTAAAATTTGAAAGTGTTTGGAATTCCAAGATGTGTTTTAGTGTTAAAGACTTAGTTGGAACTTTCATTTTAAAATGGTGATGTGAAAGACACCCCTTGATTTCCCCCATTGTTTTGGTAACCCCTTGTGTTGGTTTTTCATTTATATGAGTTTCTTGTTTCCCCCCTTGTGTGGGAATTGATTTCTCATGTTGTGGGTGAATTATATATATATATATATATTTCTATTCATTGTTGGGTGTTAGGGGTGAGGGTTAGATTTTCTTAATCCTTTTGGGTTAGACTTGGCTCGTATATTCTTAAGTATCACATCCTTTTTCCATAAGAAACTGAGTAATAAGAGGGAGATTTAAGTATATTCTACTAATTGGTTCACATGCCTCCAGTGCCCCTCCAGTCATTCTAGGTAGAAGGGATAGGTGTTGTAGAAACACAAGGAGTCGTAGCTACAAAGGTTTGAAAATGAAGAAAATACAAAAAAAAATAAGAAGAAGATGATGAACATAGACACATTGGTTTTCATGGTTTGGGAATAATCCCTACATCCATGGAGAGGTAGAATGACTTCACCAGAAAATGGGAGTATAATTACAAATAGGTTTTAGAGTTTCACACACATCAAAACTCTAGCTATAATGAGCTAATAAAGTTGATGAAACATTGTTCCACCAAACGCACAGTAAGTTCATTATTCTATAGTGAAAATTGGCTAGAATTCCACACTGATACATTGTTGTAGACATCCAATTCCAAGATTTGGGTCAGCGGATACAATACCATTACCTATAAAGTCCGAGATGTAACACCCCAAGAATTTAAAAATAGATTTATTATAGAATGCATAGATTACAGTGTCTAAAAAAAGCACTTTGTTATAACCTATCCAAGTAAACATAATTTTGTCACTTCAATGATGTGAATTTTGAAAATTTTACATACACGATTGCAATCAGTAAGTTATTTGGAGTCCGATAAGAAAAACTCAATTTTTAGTGAATAGTAACCTACCCTTGTGAATAGTGACATACCCTTATGAATAGTAACTTACCCTGATGAATAGTAATATGCATCTTATTAATTTTATCCATACCCATGAATGTATAAATAAATTTAGGCACCTTAAAAATGAAAATGAATATTTTAAGTGTTTTTATTTTTCAATTAAATAATGATTTTAACTAAAAATTAAATTTATCATATTTAGAAAATTATTATTGAAAAATGGAGTTCATTTTTGGATTCTACACATCGAAAAATGGTTAGGGTGAATTTTTGGGATTTTTCTAAAATACTTGAATTTTTGGTGAATAGTAAAATACATTAATTTACTGTATAAATACATTATAAATTAAATTAAATATTTCTAGAATCATGAGTGATTTAATCACCCAAAACTATAAATGACATGCTCTTATTACTATTATAGGTCAAGGAATACTCACTATTTCTTTTCTTGAGAAGAAATTATAAATTAATGATTATAATATTAAGAAAACTCTCCTCCCCTCACTATATAAACCACCCCTCACCCCCTCTTCCTCACGCCACTCAAGCTTCAATACATGCCTAAATTATTCTCAAATAGCTCCCTAACCTCCTCCCCCACTTCCAAGATCTGACGGTCTCACCAAAAGGCCAAAAAAAATGCCTTAGAGAGTTTCTCAAGGGGGAGTACTCAAGAGGTGAACCTCACTTCTCTTTTCTTTCAATTTATTTTACAAGTTCCATTATTTTGATGATCTCTCCTCACCTCCCCTCATCCAAATGCCATGATAATTCTAGTACCTTACATTTATTTTATTTTCATTATGATAATGGAATATTTCATCATAATATCTCTTTTTCCCTTCCTTTTATACTATAAATCCAAACTTTGTCCGAGATGTGTTAATTTATCACACTCAAGGAAGACAAGTTTTCAATTTGCATTACTATCTTCAAGACTGGTCATGAAACCTTTTCAATGGTTTAACCAGATCATAATATATTTATTCTATCTTTTTTAATGTTCGGTAATCTTTACACACTCATAATATGGAATAATAATACAAAACAAGTTCATTTTTCACAAAACCGCCAAGCAAAATCCAAGCGTTTATCATTAACTCATCGAATGAGTCATCCTCAAGGTATATAACCATAATCATTATGAGATAATTTATATCTATTTAATTTCACTAATTTTATATATTAACAATTCTAGATGTTTAACCAAATTTCAAAATAACTTCCATTCATGAATACAAGTAAAGGGATCATGAAAACCAAGGAAGAAAATTCTTCCAAAACAATAAAATCGAACCTCTTAAACCCATCAAAAGGGAAATTAATGAACCTAATAATTTTATACCATATCAATTTCATGTTTATGAGGTTCTGTAATTATTAATTAATTAATATGAATTTGATTATTCAGGTTGTTAATAACAATCAAGAACACCTTCGAGCATAAGGTAAGGGATATCTTAACTCAATTTTCATTCGTTGAGTTAAAAATAAATGTCATTGGTTTTGTATTTTCCCAGAATATGTGTAAATAACCTATGATTATTTTAATATGTATATCCACTTTTATTTTGTTGGTTTATATTTGTCACACATAATTATTTCATTGATTTGTCTGTAATCTAATGATACGTTCTGAGTAAGGGATCCTCTCTCTCACTTTTGTTCAAGAATCTCCTCAATGTTGTGCTCTTTTATTTTTAATACCTAATGATATAGTATGTTTTTCTCACCACCCCCATACTTACCTTATGATATATAAATGATTTTATACCCCTTTAACTCTCATTAATCCCTCACAAGAATACTTGTTACCATGCCAAAATGTTTGTAAGGGGTTTTCTCTTCTCACTTTCAATTCTGTGGGATTTACATTGTTCGCCTCTTATTTCTTATATGTGGTATAGTTGTACTGAAATTTGATATATATTATTATTATTCTCTTTATATTCATGAAATTTTATGATTCATTTTGTGGTTATTAACTTTTGGTCATACGGCTCAATTGATTACAACATGGTAATGAGCTTTGTCTCAACTTTCACTTCATTGTGACTCTCTTAGTATTGTGCGCCTACTCTTTCTTATGTGGGGAAACTACTGCCCATTTTAGATCACTTTTCCATTTAAATTATATTCCATTTAAATTTCCATATTATCCTATCATGGATATGATTATTTTCTAATCCATATACCATTTTACATACAGTATTTATTTTGAATTTTGTTTTGACTGTAGAAATATTGATGAATCTGTATCCTCTATTCTATATAGATAATGTAAAGGAATATTTATCTTGTTTTGAATATATGTATAAATAATTATTTATACATGAAGAGATGGATGGGGCCCGCTACAGCCCCTCGATGCATCGACAGGTCTCATGAGACAGTCAGTTTGGCGACAAACCCTTCGAGTTTGTTTCCAAAAATCAGATGGGTTTCTACCCATAGAACTAAACCATTTTTAATGGTATTATGGTATCATGTGCTAGATTCATGATTTCCAATTAATAATCATTCTATTTATTCATTATTAGTTATTATTATCCATGAGGATTTCACTATGACAAAATCTATGGATGCAGTTTCATTCTCAGTTTATTAATGGCGTGAGTTTTTCATTTATTCATCATGCCATATTGACTATCCCAAGTTGTTTATGATTCAATTATTATTGATTCGTGATTCTTCTATTTTTAATCCTTACTGATCATTTTATCTCACCCATTTCATTTTTTTACCTCCAACAGGTTATGAAGAGGAGATCACTTATTGAGTTTCTATGGAAGCAGTTTTTTGTTTTTATTATGTGTTGTATTTTGTTAGCTTTCCAATGTAATTTGAGTTACATATATGTATATAGTTTCTTTAAGACTACTAAACTAATCATTACTTCAGGATTTCATTCTTTCTAACCATGAAAATGTACTTATTAATGCACCGGCTCCGGTCTAGAGGGGTTGGGGTGTTACACGAGATGCTACAGTAACCATGCTAAATTTTTCACTACTATAGTTCCCTATCAGTGTTTTTTGGTCAGTTCTACTATATTTGGTTAGAGTTTCTAAAGTTCCCCAAAAATTGGGTTAGGGGCCTTCCACCCTCAGAGCAGGACCGTGTATCCCCCTATAACCCCAAACAAGCTCACTATGGAGCTTGAACCACGAGATTTGAAGTCTATTGTGTAGTATGATCCACTAGCATTCAAACAAACACCATCCAAATGATCAAACTACAAAACCAATCCAAAAATAGTGGGGGTTTCATCTCAATGAGGCTTGTTTAGTATAGTTGGATGACTTGTGGATTGAAATTAAGTGCATTTCAATAATATGTTTTAGAATACACTTAAAAGGTTATATGCTTATCACATTAGGGATCCAAGGTAGATCCCCTGACACATTAAATTACTTGATCTTTGTGGATATAGGGGAGACTAAATCCTTTAGTTTAAATAATTATAAATTACAGTGGAAACAACATAAAACAATCCATCACAATATATAATAAAATAAAAAATAAATATTAAAAATAATATAGCTAAAATAATAAAACACACCATATACTTTAATTGACTTGACTATCTAAAATTTTACATGAGTTATGATGACACCAAAAAATATTCCATGGATGGATAATATACAAATAAAACAAAATATAAATAAATTGAAGCCAAGATTTGGTCCTAAGTCTTGACTCTGGCCTATCTATAAACCTCATCTAATCTATCCAACTTAACCATCCAACATTGGGCCTTTTCCCTACCGGTACCTATAATATGGTGTTTAGTTTGGGTACCAAAATTCCTTGGACACCCAATCAGGGAGTGAGTATGTATCAGTAAGACACCTCTAATGGTTTCAGTAATATATCTAGATATATAAATCAAAGTATAACAATTTAAACCACTTTTGATCCTCAGATTCTATGGTGACACTTGATAATGATCATACTTACTTTCTCTAGTATTGGAGTTTCTCTAAAAAATATACATAGCCAAACCAAGGGTCTGGTAATCCCCTGCCCTCGATGCCATATAATGTCATCATCATTCCTTACGTTTCAAATGGGTGCCTTCCCCAAGTACCATCTAACATAATCAGTCCCCATCAGTCAGATAGGTACCTACCTTGGCCTCCATCTCACATCATAAAGAACATATCAAATAATAAATCTACATAGGTTGGATAGGCACCTGACTCAATTGCCATTTCACATCAGCAATCCTCTTAGGTTAGATAGGATCCCACCCCAGATACCATCTCACATCATCAATCCCCACTAGTTGGATAAGCACCTACCCTGGGTACCATATCACATCCTCAATCACATCGCATATAATCAATCCACATAGGTTCAATAGGCACCCACCCTAGGTATTATCTCACACATAATAAATATATTGGGTTGGATTAGCAGTATCCTCAGTTCCCTCCTAAATCATCCATAAATCGAGTCAGAATAAAACCCACCCATAGTTTTTTCCCAAATTATCATACTATACCAGGTTGGAGTGATACACTCCTATGATACCCATATACTGGTGATAGTTTGAGTGGCACCCAACTTATTCTGTTATCACATCCATCCCATAATCACATGCACATCATGGTTAGAGTAGTATCTGATCTATGGAACAAGACACTAGTGGTCATAATGGCACTAAACCCGTCTCAGGTGTCTATCACACCACAACTAAAATAATCATGGTTGGAATGAATTAACAACCCATATAACATAACACCCATATAAAATAGAAACATAATTAATCATACAGAACAATTTATATCCCACAATTTAAATTATAACATTGAGAAAACCAAGAGCACACAAAAAGGTTTAATGGGTTCTCTAAGGTTGGAAACTCTCATAACTACAGATTACACAATATTTATATGTTTGGTTACTCATGAACATAATCCAAATCCCATTTCACATTCTTCAATGATACTTCCATTCTTTCCTCACATTTTAAATCTCTCAATTTTAATATTGGGACCATGGAACAAAACTTAGTCCACTTGGTTGCAACACAACCTAGGACATCCCCCATGGGTTTCTTAAGTCCAATTACAACATTAGGGTCAAATCCCATTGAAAAAAAAGGAATAACACTCTTTAAGAATGATAACACTAACAAGTATCTCTCCCATGGGTTGGAATAACGTTCAACACACAATCAAGTCTCAGTTAGATCAACTCGCACATGCTTAACCGATAACCATAGTCATCATTAAGGTACTCTTGTGTAATTATTAATGTTGGTGAGAGATGAACATTTACCTTACATTTTAAGGTATTAAGGAATGTAGTTGAAGCATATGGGCTGGGGATTTAGAAATTTTTAGCACCGGATCGACATAACTACGTCATCTCTAGAAATATGCAACCTAAAAAGGAAGCAAAGGATCCCATGTGAAATATTTAAACACAAAATAAAAATAACCATTACCTCATTCAATCTGAATCAGTTCTCAAAAATCACTCATCATCGTTGGTCATTTCTCAAAGAAACCAAAGTTAGATCCCTCTATATTTTCCATGCATTCTTTTAAAGTCTGTGGGAATGTTGAACGTCAAATTCTCGGTGTTATCATAATGATCAAATGATGCCTTTGACATCCTAATGATCACCGTAACATCGTTCCTTTGATCTGAGAATAAGAAGTTAGATTAAATTCTTGGATTAGTTGCTTCTCTCTCTAGGATGTGGGAGAGATGATAGAGGAGTTCTCAAAATCATGCAGTGAATAGTTCCTCAAATGTGAGCCTCCTCTAACTTATATAGTGAGGTGAAAAACACCTCGAAGCAGCTCTCCAACCCCCAGATATGCATTACCCACTAAATAATCTATAAATGAAATCTAATGATTGATTTATTCATCCATAAATATAATTTACATTTTTATCACTTTATCATAATATAATCAATATATTGTATGATAAAATTAATTCATTAACTTGACTCGTCATTTGTAAAAATATTAAACAAACATTGAATATTAAAATGATATTCATTTGTTAATATTTTCCCATGTATTAACTTAATATCCTGTGGATTCTTTTAGTAAATAAATTCAATAAAAATTATTATAAAATAAATAATAGTGAATTTATTTATTCCTTGGAGATATTATATTCTTGGGCATCCCAAAACCCCAATGGTAGGGCCCACCATTTCTTAAACTCTCATTCATTAGAGTAGGCCAGACTTTTGAATATTCTTCGTGTGTAACCCTTTATTCCCTTGTCTCAATAGTAGTGAATACTATTTACAGACCAATAATGGATTATAGAAACTCATCAAGTCCTGAAAAGAGATAAGGAAAAGTCATAGCAATAACAGAATTTCCTATGAGCGCATGTTGTGTAATATAATATTTTGTCTTGTGATTTTTTATAAATAAATATTCACACTTTATGTCATCATCCATTCTTGATTTATCATTTTTTGACTTAACTGGATAGACTTACCTTATTTTACCATGAAAATAGATTTTGTGAAGATGCTACCATCTTGATCAACTAGGCCCGAGATATCACTTCATTTTGGAAGTAATAAATTTTTTATTCATTATTCAATCAATGTCATACCACCAATGGTGCACCCAATGAAAGATACCTCACTATGAAATATATATCATGGTTTTTTCCTTGCATCAAATTATATGATCAAACAGTATACATTGAAAATAATCTCATGTCAGGAGACCATTACATGTGTTCTCAAATAAGTACTGCCAATGACACATGAAACATATGGTGTTTCTATTGGTGGGTTATACCTCTAGATCTTATCCACTCGACATCAAAAAGTGAAAAGTTCATGAGAAGACTCAATAATTATGATCCCCCCAACACGAAATGGTCATACATCATCTATTTCATGTCAACATGATGCATATGGACCATATAACATAAGTTTAAGATTAATGTCATGATATCTTTATTTTATCATTATATCCTGAGAACTATTATAACCTTTTAATATGACATGAAATCTAATTAAATTACCATATAAATATTGTATGTACAAATATAAACATTATTATGGTATGTGTAAATCAAGAATAACTCAATGTATACATGATATGGTAATATAACTGTAATATACAAGTTGTTTATAGGTACTGTAGCAGCACTGTAGCAGGTACTGTAGCAGTACTATAGTCGGTACTGTAGCGGGAACTGTGCAGCACTATAGCAGGTACTATAGTGGGAACTGTAGCAGGAACCGTTTGGCACTGTAGCAGTTGGGAATATGCCCCCCGTTTGGGCCTTTGGGACACCGATTTGGTCCTTGAGTCCTTTAAGGCCTTCGGGCCACCTAGGCCTTCGGATCAGTAAGGCCTTAGGGCCACCTCAAGGCCTTCGGTCCACCTTTAGTGCAGATGCAAACTAGACAACCTACAAGGAACAAGCTCTACAAGGAGGATGAGCAAGGAGCTTTCACCACAGCAGAGCTAAATGGATTGCAAGAATGAGAGGGTATGGCACCTGCCATCAGGAAAATCTTGTGCATGCATGGGAATACATAGCCGAACAGCAATGAGAAGGTGGAGAGATGATTTCATGATGAAGATGCTGGGGAGGAGCAGCTCCAAGTAGTTAGTTTGGGTTGTATGTAATGTCTGAAGCCTACGGGCAATGAATTCCTCTAAGGCCTATGATCCATATAATACTTATGCCTACGGGACTTGTAAGGGTTCCGCCTCACCCCTTGAAAGTTGGATTGTCAAAATCAATAAAAAATGAAGGCCTTCAGGCCATTGGAGTTCATAGGTAATCCACTTTTACAATTCTCCCACTTGAACTAGAGTCAACTTACTAACCATCATTTTTATCCCCCACATGATAAGATCTTGTTTCTTCTGAGTTATGATTTTAGTCATTGGGCCTACCACGTCTCCGTTGTATGGAAACTCTACTATATGCAACGTCACCTCTTGAGTAAGACTCCTCATGAGATGATATCTATGATTATATTGTTTTTTCCTAATGTGAAAACATGAAATCTTGGCTAGTTCTAGTATAAGGATTATCATAATTTATATTATGATAAAACTTTACTTGAAAGGAGTGATTCCAAGAACTGGAATAAATAATTGCATATTATACACTAGTTATTCAACTGCATTAGAAGTCTCAAGGCACTCGGTATTTGTAGATATAGAAACCAAGGGATTGGATGAGATTCTATTTCTCATTACCTTAGTCTTACTGTGATATTAGATCATATTGATCCAAGAGAAGAGTAGTATGTGTCCCATTAAAACTAGTGTCCATTCACTGCCAAGTACCAAGAATATATCCCTTGTACTCTCTCAAGTTAAATTGGATATTTATGACTGCCTCCAATGAATTTATCCAAGATTTAGCTAATATTTTCCTACTATAAAATATATTTTTTAAATATATAGTAAATATCATAACATATGTGATATATCCATAACTAATGTGTATGGAATTATTCTCAACATTATAATATTTTCCTATGTTTCATACATGTCTTATTAGGGATATTTATTACATGTGACCTTGGTAATGATTCTATCTTGAATTATTCAAACTTTTATTTTATAATACATTTTTAGTATATGTACTTTTACTTTATCTAAGAAACCCATTAGATCTACTATTGCAGATCTTTTTCCTTAGAACTTAGGTTGCTACGTTTAAGTAAATATTTGGAGAGTTACTTTCTTTAGATTCTTAACTAACTATAAGAATAAATGATTATTTTCTATATGTTATCAACATATTATTCCTTTGAAAAAACTGGCACTCCCACTGACCTCTTATAGACATATTTTATGATTCCATGATTTAGATCAAGTTGGAAATTCTAATGGAATTTCAATTTTCATTTGGTGGATGGACCAAATATTAAACTGAGATTCAGAACGGATTTATGAGAGTTGGAACTCTTTAAAATGTTATTTTTGGATATGGTTTAAGGAATGAGAGTTTTCTCAAGATCCCAAATGAGTTTCAGGAGTTACGGGCTTCAAAATCTCGATTTTTGGAGAGATAGTAATGGGTGCACAGTTAGTAGTAATCAAGCGGCATAGACATGCATCCTCTTTCATATAAGGGAATGGTTTTTTTAACCATATGAGGTGGCCTAGATAATTTTATTGATTGGTTAGGTGGTGTAGAGGAACTCACAAGGCTGGAACACTATTTTTTTAATAGTGTGCTACAACCATGCGGGGTGAGAGTGCATAGGGTAGTAGAACTGCGCGGTTGGTTCATGGTTGGTAAAAGGTGTGAGACAACCATGTGGTAGGATGGTGCTTTGGAAAATGGCACCACACAATTTGTGCATATTTTTCCAAACTATGTGGCCTAACCATGTGCCTCACTAAAATTGTAAAATCACATTTTCCCCTCCAAATTTAAATGGGTTTCTACCTCATTTCTTCTTTATTCCTAGACTGAAATTACATTAGACACCATTGGTGGTTGCCTACTAAGTTTTAATCACACCTTGTTTGTGCCACCACTTTTTACCCAGATATATTACTTATTTTTGGGTCAAGATCAAGGCAAGAACCCATCTATATATGATATAACTTATGTACTAGGATGGATTATGAGATAAGAGGATTGAGTTCATGCTCACGATGCTAGTGACTTTTATCCATTATTCTTTTTTGTGTAGTATACATTGTATTTCATGTCCAATTCCCATTTTGTATAGTATCATGAAATCATCATTTTCATATGATATGATTTGTGTCCTTTGGCATTTTATTATTACTATGATGATTTACTTCCATTGTCTAGATTATTTATTCTTCTGATGTTGCATTGTATTATTTCTGCTTCTTTATTAAAACAATACATTAATGATGCCTTGTAATTTTATTAAGGGGGTATATTATACCCATTGTATCATAATTAGACCCTCTCTTCTAGTCAGAAGCCTCTGGCATATTGGAATGCACGCTTGAGGCCTTGTCGCCAACTATCCCAGTTACTGTTTTTAGAGTGAATCATGTTGATATGTGACACAAATATAAAAATTTAATTCCAAATAAATATTCTATGATATTGTGTCGTAATTCAATCCAAAATTGTATTTTAGTAACTTGAATCCCTTATTGGAATTTTATAGTTTCACCAAATCTTTCTAGAAATACCGTATAGACACATTCAAAGAAATGTGGTCTTGATATCCAATTTCAAATAAAATGGAAAGTAGTAATAAAAAGTAGAATTCTAATGGATTTAGGCATCACAACTTCATATAACCAATCAATCCTTATTGGTACCTCCCTTTTACCACCAACATAATGTTTCTCTTGAATAACACCATGGTGCCAATATTTGAAATAATAAAAATACTAAAAACCTATACTTTGATACATAGAATCCATTATTGAATTTTAATTTAACTTTTCAATATTAGCGTGTTGAAATTTACTACTTACTTTTAAGATTCATTATTATCAATAAATAATGTATTACCAGCTACATTGATGTAAAACCACAACCATGGTTTCAACCTTCCTATACGATATGTGTCTCTGGAACATTCATTTTTTCCCAATCTCTTGTGGAACTTATTCCTATGTCAACTAGTTTTGCATCTTCAGCATTGACTAAATCCAATTCAATCTTGATCTCACTATCTCAAATAGAGATGTTCACCCTTTTATAGAAATGTATTCTATTACATTGACCATCACTTTTCTATGATATAGATTTATATAATATCCTATATAAAATTTAGGATACCAATAAAGACGCACTTTGTGTTTTTCTTGATGTGAGTTTGTTTATATCCTTAATAAAAACTTTGCATATAAACACGTGTTATTATGACATAACGGATTTATGTCATACTAAAACTCATATTATATACATTTCTTGTTATTTTTGTAATATGGTTATGGGATAACATCACTATTTTCAAAGCATGTACTGAAAAATAATGGAAGTTTCTACAATGCATGAGAATCTTAAAATTGATTCTCCATTTACTTTCATTATGAATTTGATGTGTATCAGGAAATGTGCCTTTAAGAATTACTCCACACTACATTTTATTGATAAATTTTTTCATGTAATACTCATCATCAATCCTCCTTGGTAACATCATGACTATGATCTATATAAGGACATCTATGTTTAATACTTACTCCACGCAACATTTTAATGATCAAGGAATTCTTGGTCAAGATACTCTTCAGTACATAGGCCCAAAGAAACTCGTATCTTATAATCATGCATATTATGTACTTCACTTTTACATTCCTTAAAAATAATGAAGGAAAATTATAAAGTATATGAATTTTACATTATTTTACTCTTGGAATAGTTCATACTCTCTGGCTGAATTAATTTTGGATGCTTTGTGACTTACCATAATTTCTAAAGGTTTCTTTTTCTAAAACTAAATAAGTAAACCTATCGATAATACATAAGGTTTTTAAATCCAAAGTGTCTAAAAACCATATTGGGTATATCCTTAACAACCACTTAGTTTTACTAGGAAAATAAATATATTTCCAAAATTGGGTATAACTGGTCCTTACATATTATATTCATCACTTATTTCCAATGATTCGGGTATTTCAAAACTATTAATTGAGTATTAGACACCACAAACAACATTCATTCAAAAAAATGGAATAATGTATCCATGTTTCCAATAGACACATGAGATAAATTTTCTGGTAATACTTAACAAAATTTCAACTAGAATCATTAAGTTTAGTAAATAGAAGTTGTGTTCATTTCACCACTAACTTAGGAATCACCCTTTCACAGTCACCATAATAATTCAACTTTCCTCTTATAGAAATTATTTTCTTCCTTTGTTACTATATTTCAATACACATATGTGATAGGAATGTTATATTTAATACCCAAGAATTATTACATAAACATCACATACAATGATGAATATACATAAACTAGAAACCTCTTCTTACTTCTACTTCAATTCATTGCATTTAATCTTCTATACACTTATCTTGTGACATGAGAAGGAAATAACCTCATGTATGATTATCAACATATTTTATTTGAAGGATGTTTCAGATATTCCTTTGGAGTTACACTTTTCATTGGCCTTTTTGTCTTGTCTTTCAACTTGTTCACCATATGAACAAAAGATTAATTTTTCTTTAAGTTCTTATCAATTAGGAGAACATTATCCATAAAGGTAATAAAAAATTTTCCCTATATAATTAATTTTTTAATCCTAAACAAAATTAGTTTAATTGGTTTAAAATGATATAATAAATGGATTTATTGAAAGATCATGATCTTTCTTTCAATTTACATGTATTCAATGTAATCATCACCCCATTCGTGTCTTGCTTTACTTTATCCTCTCAATATTCTTAGAGATGAGATAATATATGAAATCATTCATTTACTAATTTTGTTTCTACAACTCATTAGACATTGATGATATCATTATGATGTAAACATCAAATATGGAATTCATGAGTCTCTTATAAGAATCTTTCATACACTCACTTCCTAAAGTGGTTTAACAGGTAGTGGGGACTACAACAGATAGAATTTCCTACATCGTGGCACGTTGAACAGGAGCCTATGATACACATGAAAATTCATGTTGAATAGGACATGATCATTGTCCAATAATAATCACAGTATATATGTTGAATTAATTTCCATTTTCTACAAAATTAAATTTAATCAGATTAGTAATTTTATCTTGATTGTCTATTATAAATTATAGATTAAATAATTAAATGTCTCTCACTATTTTATCAATCTCTAATATCCCTCAATACTAGATTCATAATACTCGATCTCTAGAGTATTCAAGTGGAAAGGATCCCTGAAAATTATCCTCATAGCATAAACTATGGATTTTACTACTTGAAGGGTTTCAATGTAGGTGTTTGATGGGAAACCTTCATTAACTCGTCTCTCCTTGAACTGTTGAGTGAAGTATCAGCTTATATAAATCACAAACTTAATTTACTCAATGTTTTTCCTCTAAATTTGTAACAATCTAGATACAACTACTTCTTTGTTGTCATATTTTTTTAAGTCAGTTCATTGCTTTCTTAAAAACTTCCTAGTAGTATGAGGCACCCTCAACAAGGGTTGATGATCAATCCATACATCCGGTTTTTATCAAATTAAAAAGAAATAAGGTGTTACAACTTAATATTACTTTGAGGGGTTTTATTTTTTCTAAAATATTGAAATAATTTTTCTATTTCATACATTTTTACTTTATGATCACATATAGATCATTACAATACATTAAATATAAAACATTTACTATGTATCTATTTATATTAATCTATGCATTTTTTTACTATTTTATGTTATCGATCTCACTTCCATACTCAAAAAATAATAATAAATGATTCTTAAATTAAATAAAATAAATGATTGATCAGGATTATTTATTACTGGTTCATCCATTCAGTTTAAATGGATCAATTGAGACCATGGAGTAAAATACTTGAGTCATATTTGACTCGTACCGCAGCTCGCACCCTAATCCAATGTATCTACATCTCATCTAGAACTTCACCATGTCTTGATGTTTTCCACATCTTTGTTCATCTTTTTTATAATACATAAATACTTTCATGCGGGTGAGGGGGTCTCAAGAATACATAATAAACATAAAATAATTCTCTTATGGACACAAAAACCCTTATACATATAATGAGGAAGACAAATGATGCACATACCATCTAATTAATTTATTAATTAATAGAAAATATCAATTTCATGCAATAATTTATTAATAAATAAAAACTCAAACATAAATTGGTCGGTCACCACTCATGATCAGTCGACATGAAAATTAAATTCATAATAAAAATTAAATATGCGATAAATTTATATTTAGGACATTATATGAATTAAAATATTTAAAATAATTTTAATATGATTAATAATTATCATTCGGTTCCAAATAAGTTTAATTTTATTCAAAATAATTAAATTAAATTTTGAAATTTTGAAATTTTCTTGGGCCTGGGTAGTTCATAAAATCTATTAAAGGGGTTTCAAGCCTATACTTGATCTGAAATGGTTCTGGTGGGTTAGGCAAGGCCCTACCCGCCTCGGCCTTGGTCTAACTGATCCGACTTGGCCATGGGTATGCCAATAGGAGGCTCCCCCATGTGAGAGTCCGGCAGGGGATAGCTGGTAGGCTGATATGGGGAAGGCGGACGCGGAGGGGGTGGCCTAGTAGAGCAGCGGTGATCGACAAATCTATTTAGCAGTGGAGCGGTCATGCTCCAAGTGGTCTAGGGGGAATTCATGTGCGGTAGGATGCCCGGAATGGGGGATCTGCGACACCATGGGATTCGGGATCGGCTTGAGGCGGTGCGGTGGCGGTAGTCCAATAGGGATAAGGGAGGGTGGCATGGGGTATGGTCGGAGGTCTACCCAATGAAGAATATGACGCTACCAGAGGACAGAGTGGCGTGTTCTGGGAGCCGGTGAAGGGGGTGGTGGGACTACCACCCCAATATAATATTTTTTTTAAAACTTTTTATTTAATGTTGCGTTGAAAGCACCCCCAACCAACACTTTTGTTTTTGTTTTCTTTTTTTTAATTAATCCCCCACTACCCCTTGTCTCTAATCCTTATTTGTGATTATTTAAATTGATGATGCCTAACAACCACTGCCACCCCTTGAGGGTATTTTTCTCCATTAAAAATTATCAGTCCAATTAATTTTCTATTGAAGGATTTTTTTTATATTGAAACTTTCCACAATTTTATGTAATGAGGTCTAGCCATAAAGTTGTGGTCACCTAAAATATTTATCCTACGACTGCCTTTGGATAAAATTACAACATATATATAAATATATTTATTAACTTTGACACACAAACATGGTTTCTATTCATATTTTGATCTTTAAATGGTTATATCTCGATCATTTAACATCATATTGGATCATCGTCTACAAAAATAGGACCGTTGTAATGCCCTATACAATAATGTATTGTAAATTGAATTTTTCTTTATCTTACAATTTCACATGATCGGTTTGATACCAATTGAAAGTATCAGGGTGTGCAACGAAAGTAGATGGGCTAATGATTTAAAATTCTTTAATGTTAGATCAACCTAACTACGTTGTCTCCAGTGATACACATCTTAGTATGGAATCCTAGGATACTGTGTGAAAGATTTTAGCACAAATTAAAATAAATAATTACCTCAATAGATCTGAATCCACACTCGAAAACTGCTCATCACTGGTGTCCATTGCTCAGAGGAACCGAAGCTGAACCCCTCTGGATCATCGACATGCACTTTTAAAGTTGGAAGAAATGTTGATTTCCAAATTTTAGTTACTAACACAGAGATCCAATGGTGTATTCAACATCTTGACGATCACCACAATATTGTTCCCCCGATCCAAGAGGAAGAAGTTGGATCGAATGCTTGGATCAACTGCTTCTCTCTCTAGGAAGTGGGAGAGAGGAGAGATAGGATCTCAAAATCATGTAGTGAATAATTACTCAAATGAGAGCTTCCTCCCACTTATATAGTGAGGTGTAAAACACCCATAAATGGCTCATTGATCCCCAGAAATGCATTATCCACATAATTAGCTTAACTACTACACATATATGACCATTAACAGCGTGCAAAATGACCTTTAACATCACTAATAAAGCATTATTAATTGTAGTGATGATAAAGGGGGTCCTTTATCCATGATAAAAAAGTGCTGATAAAGAACCCCCTTTATCAGTGCTTTTCTAACGCTGGTAAAGAGCTACTCATTTGTTGTGTGCTCTTTATATAACAGCACACCTAACAGAAGTAAACCTGCAATTTAAACACAGCACACCTAGAATCAAACTGAAATTTAAATAGCACATCAGAAGAAAACCTACAATATACATTTAATTGAAATCATGAATAAAAATTTTCTTCCCATGATATATACATAAATAAACACTGATATTTACATTTCAAACAAAATATTTTATATAATTACATTTACAATTGTCCAACAAACATTCTAAAACATTAATATTTCATCTTTTGAAATCTGTGATCCCCTCTAAAAAACTCTTCCCATGGTATCAGTTGTCAAAAAAATAATCTCAACCCAAGAAAAATATTACACCTATATAAGAAAACAAATATTATGTTAGTAATATTATACAGAAATAAATTAAACATTAATACAAAAGAACACATTAATAAAATATCAATATTTAATAAAAATTACACATTTGGAGTTATACTGATCGCATTGTTCATATTATTGAGATGGGGTTGATTTCTACAGATTAGAAATAAGTTATAGATCATTATCTTAAAATATAAAAAAATATGAATGCGTTTTCTCGGTTTTGAGTATGTCACTCGTTCTTTTACTAAAATTAATGTCAATGTTAAACAATGACACATTTGGAGTTACACTGGACACACCATGCATCGTATTGATGTGTGGTTGATCCTACACATCACAAATTACTTATAGATAATTTTCCTAGAGTATCGAAACAATCTGAATATTTTTTCTTGTTTTTAGTATTTCAGTTGTGTTTTTTTACTAAAATGTAATTTCAAACTGGAAACATACATTATGAGTCATACCAATCGCAGTGTGCATCGGTTTTATGTGAGACTACTTCATACACATCACAAATGACTTATGAATCACTTTCCTAAATCATCAAGACAATCGGAGATTGTTTGCTTGGTTTTCATTGAGTGACATGTTTTGAACAAAAATGTCAATTTTAAACTAATAACAGACACTTTTAGTCATACCAGTCACACCGTGTGTCGGATTAAGGTATGGTTGACTCCTACATGTCACAAATGACTCATGTATTTCTTTCCTAAATTATAAAAACAATCTGAATGTGTTTTCTTGGTTTTCATTATGTCACTTTTTTTACTTCAATTAATGTTAGTTTTAAATAAAAAAGAGACACTTTGAGTAATATCAGCCACACTATGCGTCGTATTGAGGTATAATTAATCCCTACATATAGAAAATCACTAATAGATCATTTTCCTAAAATATCAAAATAATCCGAATGTGTTTTCTCGGTTTTTAGTATGATAATTTTTGTTTTTAATTAAATTAATGTCAATTTTAAATAAAAAGAGACACTTTTAGTCATACTGATCACGTTGTGCGTCATATTGAGGTTTTATTAACTCCTACACATCACAAATGACACATGGATTTTTTATATAAAGTATCAAAACAACTTGAATGTGTTTTCTTGGCTTTTAGTATATCTCTTGTTTTTACTTAAATTAATGTTAGTTTTAAATAAAAAGAGGTACTTTGAGTTATAATGGACACATTGTGCATTGTATTGAGGTGTGGATGATACTTACACATAAAAAATCACTAATATATCATTATCCTAAAATATAGAAACAATTTTAATGTGTTTTCTCAATTTTCAGTATGTCACGTGTTGTTTTTACTTAAACTAATGTCGATTTTAAATAAAAAGAGACACTTTTAGTCATACCAGTCACATAGAGCATCATATTGAGGTGTGGTTAACTTCTACACATCAAACATTACCCATGGATCGTTTTCCTAAAGTATCAAAACAATCCAAATGTGTTTTCTTGGTTTTCAGTATGTCATTTGTTTTTACTTAAATTGATGTTAGTTTTAAATAAAAAGAGACACTTTGAGTTATACCGAACACACCATGCATCTTATTGAGGTGAATATGATTCCAAAATGTCACAAATGAATTATATAAAATTTTATTATAGTATCAAAATAATATTAATATTTTTTCTCATTTTCAGTATGTCAGTTGTTTTTTTTTACTAAAATTCCATTTCAAACTAGAAACACGCATTATAAGTCATCCCAGTCACATTGTTCATCGGTTTGACATGAGACAGCTTCTTATAAATCAAAAATGACTTATGAATTTCTTTCCTAAATTATCAATACAATCATATCACATTTTCTTGGTTTTCAGTGAGTGACACGTTTAGAACTAAAATGTCAATTTTAAACTGATAATAGAAAATTTTAGTCATACCGGTCACACCGTGCGTCGGATTGAGGTGTAGTTGACTCTTATACATCAAAAATGACTCATGGATCATTTTACTAAAGTATAAAAATAATATTAATGTGTTTTATTAGTTTTTAGTTTTTCACTTGTTCTTTTTTCTCAATTTAATGTCAATTTAATATAAAAATGCACACTTAAAGTCATACAGGTCATGCATCAGATTGAGTTTCATTTGATTCGTAAACATCAAAAATGACCCGTGGATCATTTTCCTAAAATATCAACACAATAAAAATGCTTTTTCTCAGTTTTTAGTATTTTAAATTTTCTTTTTACTAAAATTAATGTCGATTTTAAATAAAAATACACTTTGAGTGATACCGGTCACTTGTTATTTTTTCTCAATTTTGAGTAGTTCAGTTTCTCTAATACCAACTATATTGAATCATTAATTTCATACATAGATATCACATCTTATTTGATTAATATTCCTTACATAACATAATGATCCATGCTAGAATAGTTTAGGTCTAGTGATTTTGGAAACATGAAAACATAAAGAACTAGTTCATAAGAGTCTCTCATTAAGTTATTATTTACTAGAAACCTACTTAGAAATATCATTTCTAAAACAATTCTTTATAACCTAAGGATGTGAAACATAAGGGTGATCATAGATGCTAAATAAGTGTAAATAAGGGAGATATCGATGATCATATAAGGATAACATGAGCATAAAGATATAAGAAGGTGATATTAACATTAGAAATTCATTCCATGAATATCATATATCATAATCATGAGTCATGAATAAAAGAATTATAGTTTATAAGACATGAATCTTAAAGTATTGAATAATATTATAAACTAAAAACATACACTTTGAGTCACATCTTTATGCTATTTGTGTACATTCTTTCATCAGGTATTATGCCCATTCGTTTCTGAACACATCTATATCATCTTGTGAATATAAGTCTTTTTTATAGTTGTGGTAGTACTAGAAAAATATAAATACACAAATGATTAATAAATATTTTAAATGAAATAGAAATTATCTTCAAAAATACCTCTTTAGGGATGTTGGTTTATTCATGGAATATGTTCTCTCTCATAAATTTACAAACATAATAAATGTAATCTTTTCCATTGGTTTGTTTTGGAAACTACAGAAACATTGATTAGAATAGTAATTTGTTTTGATATTTTTTTGGATAGTTAAATCTTATTATATATACCCTAATATTCATCCATTCATAGTACTTTTCTTATTCCTCGTACTTATCCCCTGGCCTCATTCCTTATTTTTTATGATATTGATACAATGCCCTATCATAATGGAATCCCCATTAAAATATAATATCCATTATATAACTTGATGTTTAGTTATAAAATGTTTGATTTAGTTTATTATATATTGAAAAACACCATCATGTGTGGATGGTTTGTTTGATATCCATGCATTGAATCCAAGAAATAAATATTTGGAGTATCCAAATTTACCGCAATGAGCATCCAATGCTGCATAAAACACAAAAAGGAATAAGTAATGAAAGAAATGAAAATATATTTGATATGATTAAATATTAGATTTTTACCCCTGCATCGTCGATATTAAATAGATTATTTCATCCTATATTTTGTTTTCAAACAATTTGATCAGACCTTTCACTATTTTAGCATTCTTTTTTGCCTTTATTTTCATTTGTTCTATAGAGGAGATATGAGGACTAATGGGTCCAAATTTTATTAAATGGGAAAATCCATTCAATTTTTTTTCATATATATGCTTTCCAAAAATATGAAATGTATTTACTCGTAATTAACACAGTATCTCAGCTTATGGAAAATAAAACCATGAAAACATACCTCATGTATACATTTACAACTATGGCACCTATCCAATCATAGTAGAGGATTTTAGTTACACTCTCAAGACCAATGAATTCTTGATCTTGATCTCCATACATATTTTCTTCAAAATAAACTAAGTGGTTACAACCATATTTTAACTTTGTATCCACATGACCATTGAATGATAGTAAATGTGGATATAGAATGGGTGGGATAATGGTGATTCTAGTGAATATTTTTGATTATTTGGTCGATCCTTTAGATGGTTTTGAGACATTATTTTGTTTCATCCCCTTCCCTTTGTCCATCTATAATAACATTCAACGATTCAGACCTTTTTCATTAATTGTTAAAGGTTTACCTTGAAAAGTAAATTGGAAATGAATGCCTATTTGTCGACATGTTTTTTACAAGATTTTATGGACATGTGATGAATGTTACAACAGATTTTTTGACTATATTAATATCATCCTCATGGATTGAAATAGGTACCTCGGTGCTCGTCTCATGGGATATGATTATCAACACTTGCACATGCCATGTTGGAAGTGGTTTGGTGTGTAGTCTGTTGTTTTGAATATTGAACACCATAGCCCTCACCACAAGGAAATGATCGCGTGTTTCTAAATATAAATCATAATCATTATCACCCTATAGAATATAAGTATAGGAAAGTCATCAGTGTCTGTCTGATTCACATTTCATAGAAACATTTATTAGAACATTGATTACCTCTAGTAAGATATCTCTTTGAGGGGAATGGCTAGCCTCATAGCTGGTTGGGGTGGGGCGGGATCTCCAAGCGGTGACTATTATTGAGTTGATTCTTCTCTTTTCCAATCCCCCATTAAATTTTCCATCATATCTCTATGGTATTGGAATTTCCCTTTAAGGGTAGATATTCTTTCACTCATTTGTTTTATTAATCCACTTTGTCTGTCCTCTTTTTTTCTCAAAATATGTTCGGGGTGTCACCCCAAAACCCGCACCTCTAACATGACCATACTATTATGGATGATTCAAGGTTGTTGATAGTATGTGTTCATATGATATAGGTGTTTCTGATTCTAGTGACTATGTCGCATAAAAAATATAGGAAAATAAGTGATCATTGTTAAGTAATAGCGATTTAAAGTAAAAAAAATTATTACGTAATACTTACACATGTTTCCCACACTTTTATGTGTTTTCATCTATTAGTATCCCATATTTATTTATATGTGCCTCCTTCTATATCACATGGCGTGGGATGGAATTGGATTTGTATTTGAGTCATCAATCTTCATATAAATAGAGGAACATAATTATGGTGTCATTTCATTGTCACATAAAAGTATTACGATCAATTTAAAATATGTACCAATTTTTTTCAAGTGAAACATACCCTATCCTTGATTTACGGTAGGGGTACACTGGTTTTTCTACTCGTTCCTTATTTCCAATACACATTTTTTGCTTCATAAATAAAAAATTTTCAATCAAAGTGATAATACATGTATCATCAAACAATGTATTACTATCCACAATGTACCTGAAAAGACGCATTTGTACAATATCTAGTAAATTAATCCCACACTTCTTGGGTTATCAAGTGTGCATGGATAACTGGTAGGTATGGGTTTATTTTCCCTTCATCATCTTTAAGATAATTTCTTGTTATAATTGTGTGAAATCATCTATGAATCCTTCTGGAGAGCATTAATACATACTTATTATGGGATTTATCTACTATAAATTCACTCTACAATAGATAATGAAGAGTAATTCAATGTTTTATTATTTTAAATTTTATTAAAATAAAGAAATGATATCATAATGTTACCATAATCTCTTCCCATATCAGTGTATTTATCCTGGAAAATACATGGTGTAATGAATATATTTCAATCATCATGCATTTCTAAGTAAAAATTCTAATATAACTACTGAACATGGCCTTATTAGGGTTAACATGATGACCCCTCGCATTTTATCCCACCTCAAATTTGATGCCTTTGACTTTCGCTTTAATTATTTTTGCTAACACCGTCAAACTATGGCACTCCTTTTTTTCATGCGACGTCAGTCCTTCATCACCTACCATTTCCCTAGAATCAACACCATCAATATATTCCTCCAGAACGGTAGCATCGGAATGTGTAGATGGCCATTGTACCTCTACACTGGGAGTAGAAGTAGGTTGAGAAACTCGTTGTTCCTCAGGAATGGGAGCACCATCACGTGTAGAATGTCGTTCCTCTACACTACGTACAACAATAGGTTGAGAGACCTACTATTCCTTGGGATTGGGAGCACCAGCATGTGTAGAACGTTACTCATCTACACTGCGAGCAGCAGTAGTTTGAGAGACCTACTATTCCTCAGGATTTGGAGCACTATCACATGCAGAAGGTCTCTCCTATACACTACGAGCAGCAACCGGTTTAGAGACCCCTTTTTCATCAGGATTGGGAGAACCAGCATGTGTGTAATTCATTATCTAAATAAGTGGTTTAAAATTTAATTTAGAGTGCATAAATGCAACAACAAATAGATAATAACATGAGGTAAAATGATGTATATTACAAAAAAAATGTAACCTGATTATTGAACTCTATTTTTCTTTTTTAAAGGCTGAAGAGATTTGACCCCTCTATCGATGATCCAAATCACTTTATTGTGGTCTCCTATGACATAAAAAATTCCATAAACATTGGGACCACTGCGAAATGATTGCGACGTCCCAATGAAAGGGTCATCCTCAGTTGAATTTTCATCTGAACCTTCAGTGGTTTTGGTCGATAATAGAATAATTGATCACTTTAGCTTTACGAGATCAAGAACATAAAATACTTGTACTGCTTGTGATTCCATTATAAATGGTTCATCTTTGTACCCTTACTTACTGAAATCAACTTTCACGAATCTCAATTCATCTATTTTAACAGCACTTCTATTATCAACCCACTTTCATTGAATAATTGGCACTTGGAATGTTATATATTCCAACTCCCATATTTTTTTGATGATTCCAAAGAATGAAATATTGGTTTAAATTGGATTTTTGTCCTTAGTACCAGAAACATGAATTGCTTCATCCATGATTGTAACTCCAATATTTTTCATGGTACTGTCTTCATCGTGCTCATTTTATAGAACATATAACCATTAATTATATAACCATTATAAGATAATAGATGCACACTGTGTCCTTCATCTATCCATCGAAGACGTTCTAAAATTGAATCTGGATTTTTATCTGACTCCTTTAAAAAAATCGTCCCAAAACCATCCTATAAATTGTTGATTATGTGTATTTAATATCCATATTTCATCCCTCGATGGATTCAAATTCATAAGAATTTCTTTTTCCATTTCAATATATGAGGTAACCTCTAAGCTGTTATGAAAAACGCAAAGGTGGGCCTGCTCTAGATCTGTAATATTGATTGTGACAACATCTCTTCCAAAAATTCCTTCCCCCCCAAGCCTCCCAGTGTGATGAGATTTAGGTATACCAACACTTTCCACACCGAACAGGTATTCGGTACAGAATTCAACAGCTTCCTCAAAAATATATCGCTCAACAATACAACCCTCTGGAAGACTTTGATTTATTACATACCCTTTCAAAAAAATTATATACCATTAAATAGGGTACATCTATCTATAGTGTATAGGACCACCTAGTCAAATATATCTCACCAATTAAACCATAAAATAAATCATAAAATCAAAAAAAATGTTGGTGGGAAAAACATTTACAATTAACATAATATGACAACAATTTCTGTTTCCATACTCAGCAATTTCGATGGGTCTATAACTTTATTTCATATAGCTTTAAATAAGAAACAGAGCTTGGTTAATTTATGGTGTACATTCTTGGAAAAAATAAAATGTAAAGCTATAGGAATTATATATTGCATCAAAACATGGCAGTCATGTGATTTTAAACCCTTTAAATTTAAATCAATCATTGAAACGATATACTTGATATTCAATGAATACCCCTATGGAACCTTTACATCTTTCAAGAAGTTGAAAAAATGATCTATCCTTCCTGGAAATAGTGTAAATAACTAGAGGAAGAGAATTTTGTTTTTCACCCATCACTGGAGCTAACTCTTCTTGTATTCACATGTCAACCATGTCCAACCTAGCCTTAATTTCATCATTATTTTAGGGTGAAATTAGCAACATGTCGATGTCATTATCACGTATATTTTTTTTCAACATGAATAACATCAAGAAAGTTTCTAACATACAGAAAATTTCAGTATGGTAATTAAAAAAACTGATCTCTATTTCTAACTGGTTTTTGTAAGGTTTTTCGAAAAAGGTTTACCAAAAGCAGTGTCCACATATTTTACTTTCTCAAATAGTTGATCACATGTTGGTTGAGATAGTTTTGTACGTTCTTATGAACTTCCATTGAATTATGTCCTCAAATAATGATACTTATATCGTCGGGGTAGAAATCTATAATGTCTTAGAAACATGATTTTCGATGAATGTTTCAACCAAATTGACTGTGTACCTTGTTCATAGATGGGACACCCTTGAGTTCCTTTAATGTTGTATCCTGACAAATTTTCATAAGAAGTAAAGTCATTTATCATCTAGTATAACAAGGATCTCAATGTGAAATATTCATTTCTATAAGCATCATTCAATATAACACATGAATCCCACAATAATTTCAAATCCTCTATCAATGGATCCAAATAAACATCAATATCATTACCCATGTTTTTATCTTCATATAATCATATATAACATGATGTATTTTCATTTCATGCATAACTATGGTGTAAATTTATAATTTACCAACATAACTAGCCATGTACTGTAAGTGATGCTTTGAAAACCAAAAGGATTCACTCCATCTCTAGATAATGCAAGACAAAGGTTTCTCGACTCGTTTCCAAATTTTGTATACTCGTGATCAGTTATCTTTCACTGAGAAGATTCGATTGGGGGACATAATTTCCCATATTTATTTCTTGTTCCTACATGCCACGTCAATTTCCCTATGGTCACCTCACTTTCATATAGATGCTTAAGCCTTAGAATGATTGGAAAGTACCTTATGACTTTCATAAGACCTGATTTATCTTTCTTATATCAAGAAGCACCACAATTTGGGAATCCTATAAGTGATATGTCTTCTTTGTGAAATGGTATATATTCATTCAGATAGGTGTAACACCCCAATCTTCCACGATACGTTTCCCTTTGAATAATTTAATAGATTGCATTATACGCAACTTTGAGATTCTAACACATCGCGACCAATCAAACTAGCCATTATGAATAGTAATACCCACTTTTTGAAATTTTATAAATTTTATCTTTCAAAATGGAATTTATTTTTTGATTCGGAATATCGAAATTAGCTTAGGGTGAATTTTTGGTATTTTTCTGAAAACTATCAATTTTTTATGAATAGTGAAAAAAACATTGTGTTATTGGTTAAAACATAATTTTTATTTAAATAATTAGTTATTTTATTTTCATTTATTTTAGGTCAAAATAGATACATAATACATATATATGTTCAATTTAATTCATTGGAGTTATTTTATAACAAATTTTGATATATAAAATTTTATCGAACTATTTACCGTCTTTTACCCACCTCGTAGGAGCATTTGCAAATTTGTATAAAATATAATTTTATCGCTTTTGTGAGTTGGATTTAAAAAATATCTAATAAACGATTAATATCATTAAGTAAAATTTTATTCAATAAGATGAAACTAATTTTTTGTGAATAGTAACTTTTTACTTTTATTTACCACGGTTAAAAGTAAATAGGGTAATTAAGGGTAAAAATGATATCATAATTTCCCAAACACATGTAATAATTCTATTGGATAAGTGTAATTCGACCAAAAAAAACCTTATAAATAAAATATTATCTCCTTTGTTCCACTTGGATTGGATTAGGACATTTATTATTATTTTATTTAAAGAAGAGTTAAAAGAGTTAAAATCAAAATTTAATAATAAAACCATTTTTAATATAGGGTTATACATAAGATAAATTCGACTATAAATATTCATTAGATAGATAAAAAGATTTCCTAAATAATGGTATTTTATTTATAATTTTTAGACATTAAATAATTAAATTTATTTATGACACAATGATGATGCAGTAATTACCTTATTAATGAAATATTAAAATAATTGATATCAAAAATATCCAAATAAATATAATTTGAGACTTATAATGAATTAAACTAATTTTATAGGTTAATATGACATGTTAGGGTTGATTAAATTAATTTTTTTCAAAGTAATGATGTTGTTATAAATTTAAAAAAAAAACAAAATACCAAATAGTGTCAAAATTGACATAAAAGAGTTTTTAAAACAAATATTATATTATTAATTGATATTCTATTCCTAAAAATATAAGGTTTGGAAAAAGGGCTTAAATAATATTATATATATCATTAATGAAGCACTTGAGGTTCTCTTGGAAGTTTATAGTAAGTTTATTAACCATATAATATAAAAATAAAAAGAGACATGGTAAATGTCAAACTATTTAACTAAGAGTTAAATCTAAAAGATAAGGTTAATATGATAACCTAAACCTATATAAAACCTATTTTTTGAGATTTTTTCCACCAATCCCCACCTTATCCTTTAAATAATTCATTTTTGAGCCATTATAAACTGAAAATATTTTTATTATAAAATAATATTTCAATCTTTTCCTAAAGTGACCCTCACATCTCTTATAAAAGAGAACTTCTCCTTCTATCAAATTCACACCTTAAAATCCATTTGGATCGGCCAAAAAGTGCCCATATATCCTCTCAAATGTCCTCCCTTAATCCTATAGGCCTTATTTTATCAAAAAATCAACCTAAGGATCCCTTTTGATCAAATAAAAAGGAAGAACCCGAAGAAGAGGTAAATATTTCATCACCTCTTTCAAGTTATTTTCTTCTTCCACTTACTCTTTCTTTGTTGTTTCCATTCTAAAATAATAACTCCAGTATATTATATATAATATGATGTTTTTATAAAAAATTTACAACCATATTCATTATTCTATCCATCCTATAAATGACAAAGTCACCATATATGAGTACGTACGGATTACCGTCTCCACGTCGTGGTGTAGTTTGTTATTCAAACACTTCATCATTTGGATGGGTATAATAATGAGTATATATGATTTAAATAATAAATATAACATTATAATGATTCTGTATATATGATATACTATCCAATTATATATGATTTTAATATCAAAAGAATGATATTGTCCCTCGTGCGTACGTACGGATTACTCTCTCCACGAACGTGATGAGATTCATTCCCCATAGTAATCATTCAAGAATAATTTTTATTTTATGATTAAAAATAATTTTTATGAACATAATATCATTATCTATATGAATCGAATACATCCTATCCATAACAAACATGGTTTACGTAATCAATCATATAAAGGACAACAAATTTGTTAACACCAGAAATGATGAAACTACTAAAATATCATTAACAAGGCAATATTAGAATATCATATATGATATTATATTAATGTATATGGTTCTTATATAATTTAATAACTATTATTTCACCATTATACATGAGTTTAACCTACCCTCGACAAATAAAAAGTACAAGGTAAGGGTTAATTTTACAATCTCTTTATTATCCGAGGTTATTTTTACGTAAGTATCTACTGGGACTTCTTTATCATACACATCCGTGTTTTCTTAAAAATGTAATTCAAAACATTTTTACTATTTACTATACTATGGGTTAAATTAATTTATAACCTAGTTTGACCATATATGTTTTGAAAGGAATCTTTTCTTCATTTTCCAAAGAAGGTACATTATGACCTTTTCGACAAAATTAAGGTAAGAATTCCATTTTTTAACTTATATGGAGGGTGTAAATATTTACCACCATTATATAATCATCAAATATTCCCATAAAATATTATAATAATATTTTCAAAATAAATGTTTTGTTTTCTAATTATATGAATTTTAAATTATTTCAAAATAGAAAGAGATATTTCTCTAAAAAAAGTTTTGATTTCATATATATCAACATCCTTTAATGGATTTTAAGATTGTTTGAAGTTGATTTATTATGAAACAAAACTTCCATATTATATTTAAGGTTATGTGATATGTTTGACTATGGATGTGTTATTTTTACACCATCTATGGTTTATGGATAAAGTATTGACATTTCATATGCTAGTTTTAATACGAATGTTTATGTTATGTTTAAACCTTTTCATATGAGGAATGTATTGGACTTATTAAGTGATGAGTGGATCCCGTTATAGCTCCTAGATGAATTGGTAGGTATCATGTGGCAAACTAGTGTCTTGGTACAAGGCCTTGATAAAATCTTATTTGTATTCTTGGCACAAGGCCTTGACTAAGTGGTTATGAAGTCTGGAATTATGCATTCTATCATTATGAAAGTGGCTATTGATATTGCATGTTATTATTCGACTAGTATAATACCCATTAGAATAAGTAAATAGAATTATTTGATTTTATATTTTCCATATTATGATTATGTTCAAGTTTAAAAGGCTTTTTTTAGTCTAATACATTGCCTTAAATGTTTATGCTTATTTATGAAAGTTTCTGCTATATTGTTATCCTTACTAAGCATCTGATCTCACCCATTTCTATGTTTTATTTTTCCTAGGATGTGAAGAAGTATTTTATGGCTGACCTGTAGGGATAAGCTAAGGATATAAGTGTGTTCAAAAGGGGTCAAAAAAAATTTATGTTTTTATTTCATGATGTAATATAAAACTTATGAATGTATCTAGTATTTCCAAGGCTACTAAAATGATCGGTCTTTCGGGATTTGATTCCTTGTGATCATGAAAATGTTATGTAATAATGCACCGAATCAGGGTAATTAGGGTTGGGACATTACATTTGGTATCATAGGAAGTTTAGTACAAACCTTGGAAACTAGATTTAGAAAAACCCTGATTAGAGAACATTACACTAAGATAGACTTTGAGGATTAGTATAGAAGAACTTCCTAGAATTTTGGTACTATAGAGATTTTGTGAGTTTTCAAAACAATACACACCTATCTAGATACGAGTAGGTAGAGGTGGCTCTGGCATAGATGTACCTAGGGGTAAATCCTGAAAACACCGCTTTGAGCTAGACTCGAACAGGAACCGGTGCATGATAATGGGCCTTGTTACACTCTTGGTTACGACACTCCTGGGGGATATGTTTAGGATAATTCTCATTTTCTTTACAAAACATTATGAAGGGTTTATGAGTATATACTTCCTCAAAGAAAACATTTTTATTATTAAGGATTATATCCATAAACTGTTCAATTTATGTTTAGTGTTTTACAAGTTTGTAATTATGTATTGTGATTCATAAACTAATCTAGTGAATGTCATTGTTTAGAAATGGAGCTTAGTGGAAGGAATGGAAATCGTATCAGCGCACGTAATCCATATAGGGATTTCCCTCCTAATCAATATAATTATAGTGGAGCTGGTGAAGCAACTGGTGTTGATCAACTTATCACCATACTGGGATAACTCACTCAGGTTATGAATAATAACCATAGCCGTATGGAGCACCCTGATTCACAACATGGAGGATCAATGTTAAACCAATTCATGAGGAAACAACCACCAACAATCAATGGGAGTATAAATCCATTAGTAGCTGAGCAATAGATAAATTCCTTAGAGAAAATATTTCATGCTTTGGGGAGTAGCGAAAGGGAAAAAGTTGTCATGGAAGTTTATCACCTCACGGGAGATGCAGATCAACGGTGGTCATTGATTCAAAATACAAAAGAAAATGATGAAGTATCAAATATGGAATGGAGGGAGTTTAAAGAGCTTTTCTTAGAAAAATACTTTCCTCATGACCATCAAGAGGATATGGAAAGGCAATTTCTGAGTCTGAGGAAAAAGGAGGATGAGAATGTCGCAAAATATGAGGCTAACTTTACAAGGTTAGAAAGGCATGTAGAATATTATATAAGTAACCCAAGGAGTAAGATTGGTCGATTATTTTATGGGTTAAAACCATTTATTTGTCGAGAATTAATCTCACAATCCTTCTCATAATACGAAGATATTGTATCATGTGCTATCAAGACAGAAAAATAATTCTCTAAGTCTTACGACTTTAAAGAAAAGCAGGAGAAGAAGAGATCTGCTAAGAACTATGGAAATGGAAATAAGGGGAAGAAGGGAAAATTTGAATATCCATCATGCAGTAAATGTTGGAAGAAACACCCTGGTACTTTTTTTAAGGGAAAGGGAGTCTGTTACAAGTGTGGTGAAAAAGGCCACCAAACTCGTAATTACAAGGGGAAGAAAGAGGCTACTGAATTCTACAATTGTAGAGAAAAGGGGCATTATACAAATGAATTTCCTAAGAGCCAAAGGAACTTACCTCATAAAAGTCCAAGGGAGAAAGGCTAAGCTTATGATATCACTACTGCTAAGTTTGAAGCTCCGAAAGACATGTTGGTAGGAAATTTAATGGTTTCCTCAAGTTTAGAAAATAATTTATTTGATTCTGGATCATCACATTGTTTCGTATCATCCCAATTTGCAAAGAAAATTAGATATTTTCAATTTCAATTAACAAGGGAGTTTTCAGTCAAAACTACTAAGGGAAGTATCATCGTAACAAATTTTTGTGAATCAGTTCTCATTAGTGCATATAAATTTTCTTTATCTTCTGATCTCATCGTCATACCCATGATTGAATTTGATATAATCCTCAGAATGGATTGGATTTCGGACCATGATGAAAAAATTTATTATAAGAAGAAGGAGGTTACATTTTTCGATGATGATAAGGAGTACCTTATCTTTAGAGCAGAAACATCACCACCTGATTCTTATCAAGATCCACCCCCAGTAGCTCTACTAAATTCAACTATTGGGGAAGAATAGAATTAAATAACTATGGTTCAGGAAAAGAATGTTCAAATAGAGGATGTACCAATTGTTCAAGAATATGTTGACGTGTTTCCAGAGGATTTACCTAGACATCCTCCAGAACGAGAAATTGAGTTTTCCATTGATTTAATTCCTAGTTCAAGTCCCATATCAAAGACCCCTTATAGAATGGTCATTGTGGAATTAGTGGAACTAAATAAACAAAAAGAGGAATTGAGAAATAAGGGATTTATTATCCCTAGTGTTTCTCCATGGGGATCCCCTATCCTTTTTGTTAAGAAGAAAGGCAGATCTAAGAGGTTGTGCATTAACTACTAGGAGATCAATGCTTTAACAATAAAGAAAAAGTATCCCCTACCTCGCATTGATGATTTATTTGACCAACTTCATGGAGCTAAATATTTTTCAAATATTGACCTTCAATCTGGATATCATCAGTTGTGTTTGAAGAAGGAATACATTCCAAAAACAGCATTTTGAACTAGGTACGGGCATTACGAGTTTATAGTAATGCCTTTTGGATTGACTAATGCACCCTCTGTTTTCATGGATCTAATTAATGGAGTTTTCAATGAATATCTTGATGACTTTGTAGTGGTATTTATTGATGATATCCTGTTATACTCCAAAATCTATAAAAATCATGAAAATCACTTGTGCACTATTCTGAAAACCCTCAGAAGAAATGAATTATATGGGAAGTTTAGAAAGTGTGAATTCTGGCTTCAAGAGATTTCTTTTCTTGTTCATATTGTCTCTAAGGATGGAATATCTTTTGATCCTTTAAAGACCAAGACAATCCAAGAATGGATAGCACCGACGAGTATAACTTAGATACGCAGTTTTATTGGTTTAGCAGGTTATTATCAGTGTTTTTCCATAATAATTTCTGATTGGATAACCCATTAACCAAGCTCAAACATAAAGGTGTTAAATTTGTTTGAACAAAAGAGTGTGAATAATTTTTTGAAGAACTGAAGAGAATATTAGTCAATGCTCCTATCTGGACTCTACCATCAGGGAATGATGGGTTTGTTATTTATAGTGATGATTCAAAGAAAGGACTTGGTTGTGTCCTTGTGCAGAATGATAGGGTTATTTCCTATGCATTACGAGAGCTAAAAATTAATGAGAAAAACTATCCTACTCATGATCTTGAGTTAGTAGCTGTAATCTTTGCTCTAAAAATATAGGGACACTATCTCTATGGTGAAAAATGTGATATTTATACTAATCACAAGAGTTTGAAGTATATTTTATCACAAAAAGAACTCAACTTGAGGCAAAGGTGATGTCTTGAAATAGTCAATGATTATTATTTCACAATACACTACCACCTGGGGAAGGAAAATAAGGTGGAATATGCTTTGAGCAGAAAGGATCATGGAGTTTTGAACAATATGAGAGTTGAAAGGGATCCTATTTTCATGGATCTAGAGAAAATGGATATGGGAATAATCATGGAAGGTGAAACATAAATACTTTTTCAAATGTTTTCCAAACCATCTTTACTAGAAAGGATAAAAATTTCTCAGGATGATGATGAGGAGTTTCAAAAGAAGATTAAAGTTGTGTATGATGGAAGATTGAATGACTTCATATATGAAGACGGGATTTTGAAATTTGGGTAGAGACTTTGTGTTCCCGATATACCGGATCTAAAAAGGGAATTGTTAGATGATTATAATAGCTCCAATTTCTATATACACCCTAGTATAACCAAGATGTATAGAGATTTGAAGGAACATTTTTGGTGGGACAACATGAAGAGGGAGATTGATGATTTTGTGTCAAGATATATGGTTTTTCAACAAGTGAAAGCTGGAAGGCAACATCCTGGAGGAGTCATGAAACCTCTTCACATACCTGAGTGGAAATGGGATAATATTACAATGGACTTTGTCATGGGACTACCAAAGACTCCTAGAAGGAATGATTCAATATGGTTCATTGTTGATCGTCTTACCAAGTTAGCACATTTTCTTGCTATAAGAGAATATTTACCACTTGATCGTCTAGAAAGACTATATATTAATTAATTTATAAGACTTCATGGAGTACCCTTATTGATTGTTTCTGATCATGATCCCCGTTTTACATAAAGATTCTGGAAAAGTCTTCAGAAATCCATAGATACTAAACTTTGTTTGAGAACTGCCTACCACCCTCAAACTGATGGAAAATAAGAACGGAATATTCAAACCTTAGAAGACATGTTGAGATCTTGCTAACTTGACTTTCAAGGTATGTGGGATCAATATTTACCTCTGGTAGAATTTTCCTATAACAATATCTTCCATTCAAGTATTCAGATGGCACCATATGAAGCGTTATATAGAAAGAGATGTCACACACTAACTTATTGGGATGATATTGGTGAAAGAAAACTCATAGGCCCAGAACTTGTTGAGGAAACAATGGAAAAGATAAAGGTTATCCAAACCCACATCAAATAATCCCAAATTATGAAAAAGAGCTATGCCGATAACCGAAGGAAGGATTTGTAATTTTTCAATAGGAGACTATGTTTTCTTGAAGGTATCTCCATGGAAGGGTGTTGTATGTTTCGATAAGAAGGGTAAATTGAGTCCCAGGTATATCAGGCCTTTCAAAATTCTAGAATGAATTGGAGTTGTATCTTATCGTTTGGAAATGCCTCTAAGTCTCTCCAAAGTTCATGATGTGTTCCTCGTATCACTGTTGAGAAAATACATGCCTAACCCAACGCATGTACTCACCTATGAGGAAATTGAACTATAACCTGGTCTGTCTTACTATGAAGAGCCTATCAAAATTATTAATACAATATAACAATTTCTGAGAAACTAGATGACTTGTTTGGTAAAAGTTCTATGGGGAAACTATAATATGGAAGAGGCAACGCGGGAACCAGAGGAACTTATGATGAAGAACCACCCGAATCTTTTTGTGTGGTAGTATTATAGAAATTTCGAGGATGAAATTATTTGAAGGAGGGAAGAATGTAACACCTCAAGCCTCCATGGTATGTTTCCCTTTGAATAATGCAATATCTTGCATTGTATGCAACTTCGAGATTCTAACACACAGCGACCAATCAAACTAGCAGTTATGAATAGTAATACCCACTTTTTTAAATTTTATAAATTTTATCTTTCTAAATGGACTTCATTTTTTTATTCAGAATATTGAAATTAGTTTAGGGTGAATTTTTGGTATTTTTCTGAAAACTTTTAATTTTTGATGAATAGTGAAAAAACACTGCGTTATTGGTTAAAACTGACTTTTTATTTAAATAATTAGTTATTTTATTTTAATTTATTTTAGGTCAAATTAGATACATAATACATGTATTTTTTCAATTTAATTCATTGGAGTCATTTTATAATAAGTTTAGATATATAAAATTTTATCAAACTATTTACCGTCTTTTACCCACCTCCTAGGAGCATTTGCAAATTTGTATAAAACTTAATTTTACCGCTTCTTTGAGTTGAATTTAAAAACTCCAAGAGACATAGTTAATATTATTAATTAAAATGTGGTTCAATAAGATGAAAATAATTTTTTGTGAATAGTAACTTTTTACTCTTATTTGCCACGGTTAAAAGTAAATAGGATAATTAAGGGTAAAAACGATATCATAATTACCCAAAAACATGTCCTAATTCTATTATATAAGTGTAATTAGACCAAAAAAAACCTTAGGAATAAAATATGATCCCCATTGGTCCACTTGGATTAGATTAGGACATTTATTATTATTTTATTTAAAGAAGAGTTAAAAGAGTTAAAATCAAAATTTAATAACAAAACCATTTTTAATATAGGGTTATACATAATATAAATTCGACTATAAATATTCATTAGAAATATAAAACGATTTCATATATAATGTTATTTTATTTATAATTTTTAGACATTAAATAATTAAATTTATTTATGACACAATGATGATGCGATAATTACCTTATTAATGAAAGATTAAAATAATTGATATTATAAATATCCAAATAAATATAATTTGAGACTTTTAATGAATTAAAATAATTTTCTAAGTTAATATGAAATTATAGGGTTTATTAAATGAATTTTTTTTGAAGTAATAATGTTTTTATGAATTTAACAAAAACAAAATACCAAATAGTGTCAAAATTGACATAAAAGAGTTTTTAAAAAAAATATTATATTATTAATTGATATTCTATTTTTAAAAATATAAGGTTCTGAAAAAATACTTAAATAATATTATATATATCATTAATTAACCACTTTAGGTTCTCTTGGAATTTTATAGTAAATTTATTAACCATATAATATAAAAATACAAAGAGACATGGTAAATGTCAGACTATTTAACTAATAGTTAAATCTAAAAGATAAGGTTAATATGATGACCTAAACCTATATAAAAACTATTGGTTGAGAGGTTTTTGACCCATCCCCGCCTTAACCTTTAAATAATTATTTTTGATCCATTATAAACCGAAAATTATTTTATTATAAAATAAAATTTCAAGCTTTTCCTAAAGTGACCCTCACCTCTCTTAAAAAAGGGAACTTCCCCTTCTCTCAAATTCACACCTTCAAAGCCATTTGTCTCAGCAAAACCCTGACCAAATATCCTATAAACTGTCCTACCTTCGTCATAGAGGCCTTCGTTTAGTCATAAATCCAACCTAAGGAGACCTTTTGATCAAATCAAAAGGAAGAACCCGAAGAAGAGGTAAATATTTCATCACCTCTTTCAAGTTCTTTTCTTCTTCCACTTCCTCTTTCTTTGTTGTTTCTATTCTAAAATAATAAATCCAGTATATTATATATACTGTTATGTTATTATAAAAATGGTACAACCATATTTATTATTCTATCCATCCTATAAATGACAAAGTTACCATACGTGCGTACGTACAGATTACCGTCTCCACGTCGTGGTGTAGTTTGTTATTAAAACACTTTATCATTTTGATGGGTATAATAATGAGTATATATTATGTAAATAATAAATATAACATTATAATTATTCTGTATATATGATATACCATCCAATTATATACTATTTTAATATCAAAAGAATGATATTGTCGCTCATGTGTACGTACGGATTACCGTCTCTACGAACGCGATGAGATTCATTCCCCATCGTAATCATTCAAGAATAATTTTTATTTTATGATTAAAAATAATTTTTATGAACATAATATCATTCTGTATATGAATCAAATACATCCTATCCATAACAAATATGTCTTACGTAACCAAGCATATAAAGGAAAAAGAATCAATTAACACTTGAAACGATGATACTACTAAAATATCATTAACAAAGCAATATTAAAAGATCATATGTGATATAATATTAATGAATATAATTCTTGTATAATTTAATAACAATTATTTCACCATTATAAAGGAGTTTAACCTACCCTCGACAAAGGAAAATTACAAGGTAAGGGTTAATTTTACAATCTCTTTATTATCCGAGGTTGTTTTTACGTAAGTATCTACTGGGACCTCTTTATCATCTGCATCCGTGTTTTCTTAAAAATGTAATTCAAAACATTTTTATTATTTACTATAATATGGGTAAAATTCATTTATGCCCTTATTTGACCATATATTCTTTTAAATGAGTCTTTCCTTAATTTTTCAAGGAAGGTACTTTATAACCTTTTCGACAAAATTAAGGTAAGAATGCCCTTTTTAACTTATATGGTGGGTGTGGCTATTTTCCACCATTATATCATCTTCAAAGCTTCCCATACAAGCATATAATAATATTTTCAAAATATATGTTTTCATTTATAATTATATTACTTTTAAATGATTTCAAAATATAAATATATATTTCTCTAAAAAAGTTTTTATTTCATCTATATCAACATCTTTTGATGGATTATAAGCTTGTTTGAAGTTGATTTATTATGATGCAAAACTTCCATGTAGTATTTAAGGTTATGTGATACGTTTGACTATGGATGAGTTATTTTTACACCATCCATGGTTTATGTATAAATTATTGACATTTTGTGTGCTAGTTTTAATACGAATGTTTATGTTATGTTTAAAATTTTTCATATGAGGAATGCATTGGACTTAGTAAGTGACGGGTGGAGCCCTCTATATCTCCTTGATGCATCAGTAGGTCTCATGAGACAAACTAGTGTCTGGGCACAAGTCCTTGACAAAATCTTATTTGTAGTCTTGGCACAAGGCCTTGATTATGTGGTTATGAAGTCTGGCATTATGAATTCCATCATTATGAAAGTGGCAATTGATATTGCATGTAATTATTCGACTAGTAGAATACCCATTATAATAAGTAAATGGAATTATTTGATTTTATCTTTCCCATATTATTCTGAATTTAAATTTTAAAAGGCTTTTATTTTAGTCTAATACATTGCTTTAAATGTTTATGCTTATTTATGAAAGTTTCCGCTATATTGCTATCCTTACTGAGAATCTGAGATCACCCCTTTCTATGTTTTATTTTTTCCAGCATGTAAAGAAGTATTTTATGGTTGACCTACAGGTATAGGCTAAGGATATAAGTGTGTTCAAAAGGGTACAATATTTTTTTGATGTTTTTATTTCATGATGTAATGTAAAACTTATGAATGTATCTAGTATTTCCAAGGCTACTAAACTGATCGGTCTTTCAAGTTCTGATACCTTGTGATCATGCCAATGTTATGTAATAATGAACAAACTCTTGGTAACTGGGATTTGGGCGTTACATAGGTGTGTATTATTTCAAAAATCATACCCATCGAGTGTAGAATTGGTTTGGCATCCTATGTTCGTCTTGGGAGATCATTATTTTTTGGGATCATGTCATTCAAGAGAGTAAGTAATTTTGTAAAAATGGAATCACTCCATCCATTGTCTCCTTTAAAATTATACAACATTAGTACAGCTAACAATGATATATATTTAGTGAAACTACCACACAATGGTGTCTTTGCACAACTCTTTAACTACTCAAACAATTTTGGGAAATCACAAAGTTCATCTTCAATTGTCCTTATCATTTCCTCAATATGATCTTCATTATCATTCACATTTGTAATCACGTCCTTTATATAGTCTTATTCATTTTACAAACTTTTAATCATTCCAGATGATCCATAAAACATAGTTTTATTCCAGCCACTAGCTATATTTTCTTTATCCCTATATTTATTCCAACATTTATAACTTTAATCTATTCCGTGATAGATCAAGTGCTCTTCCAACTCCTATGGACTAAATTTTCTTGAATAACAACAACGTAAACATGGAAAAAGTATATGAGAATGTTCATATGCATGATCTTTTGAAAACTTGATAAACTTTTTCACTCCATATTCATAATCTTTTGTCAAATGATTATCATCCATCCATTATTTATTTAAATCCATCCTATTTGATTTGGTGATATTAATATTTAAAAAAATAAATACACAAAACATTGATATAAAAATTAACCAAGGCTAAAAAAAGTTATAGAATTTAAGACTCCTTTGAAAAATAATTATAATATCATAGTTGAAATTCCATTAAAAAAATCAACCATTTACACAAATTCCTCTTTAAAATAAAACCCCCTTTTTAAAATAAACCAACCAGTTTCAAACACTCTTTCTTAAAACCCCAATTCCTTTTTGTAAAGAATTCAAGGAAAATTCATGACCCAAAAATATTAATCATTTAAAATGAACTAAAACCCTCTATATTTTAAAACTTTTCATTTAAAACTTCACACACCCCTTGTTAAAATTAAACCATCATTACATACGCTTTCAGAACATTCACATTCCTTTCTTAAAGTCAATCAGGTGAGTTGAAAAACACTTGGCATGCAACCTAAGTCCATTCCAAGTGTTTAAATCATTTTAAAGCTATTTAAAACCAAAAAATGGTACGTTGAACATGTATAATTTTTTAAGAAACATTTCAAAACACATGAATCATTTTAAAATATCCACTTATGAATTTTCACAAAGACATAAATCCCAAGAGAGAAACTTTATAAAGTATACATGAATAAGAAAAACCAACATTTTATAAAATATAAATCTATAAAATGTTTATCATGTCTCTCATGAATAAAAATTATGAATCATATAGTTTACTCCCGTAAAACTTTTGAAGAGTTAATAAGTTATAGATAAATACATAAGTGTCACTTGACAATGATACTTTTGAACATAAAGTCACATCTCTTCAAAGTGAGAAACCATATTCCACTTGATACTTCAATCATGTACTATATAAGCTTGATCCTTCCAATACATTACATTAGAAAAAATGTTCCCCTTCTTGAGGGTATACATTAAGTCAAAGTTAAAGGACTATAGGTACTCATACCTTCTCCACTAAATATATTTCAAACACATCAAACACTAAATATTGGAAATCACCTCATGACCATCATGGATTGAAACCATTTAAATCCTAACTCCTAATATATCACAATATAAGTCATACTCATTACCCAACTCATTTATGGTAAAATTAGTTTTTTCATCAATCTCTCATTAAGATCTCAGAATGATATCTCATGAACATCTAAGAAAAGGAACCATACCACATTCTTGGTTAAGGCCTTCTTATCACTTCCAATCAGAAAGAATCCCAGTTGACCCTTTGGTAACTACTTATTATATAAAAAAAAGAGGCTATGTTCTAGAGCCTCTCCTTTTGGTAGAATTAATCAAAAAATGAGTAAGGATTCATGTTCCAAATATTTTTCATGCTTTAAGACTACTTAATGGATACTATAGTATCATATAACTCTTCAACACAAGATAAAAATCCATTCCATAAAACACATGGTGTTTTACAACTATCTTTTAAAACTCATGTACTCATCCCTCAAACAATTTCTGGATGACATTGTATTACAGGATGATATTCTTCATCCATGGGGGAATCATAATTTTCTGATGCAAAGGGATTACATTATAATTATCACAAAACATCACTCCTACCCCTTGAATCAATATAATCTCTTTCAAATGAGGCATAATCCAACCAATTATTTTCTAGCATGCATTGTAGCCACGTACTCAATGTTCATGGTAGATATTATATCTACTAGTTAGAAACATAATATATATTTAACTGTTATTACCCTATAGGTGAAGAAAACACCAATGGTATTCTTTGGGGTTTCCAAGTCTCCAAAAAAATCATTATTAATGTTATATTTCACAAAATTGTGCATCCTATAGAAAAGATTAATATCTTTAATATCATTATGATTCTAGATAAAACACATCATGCCTTTCAAGTATTCTTTCACCGAATAATTCTTGCTTCAATTCACAAATCATTCTAATTTCTAGAAAAACCTATGGTATCTCATCTACCTACAAGATAATGGGGATGAATCCCCCATAAAAAACACAATCTCAATAAAAGTTCCCAAGAAAAACTGTAATAACTCCCATCCAAATATTTTAGCATTAGATAGACCCACCATGCGGAACAAATGGATAACAGCTAAAATTTACAACATTCCAGATCCAAGCCATACAACTCTACTGCACGGAGACCAAAAAAACATGTACCTAGAAATTTTAGTGTCCAATTCACCCTAAACAATATACATGTTGACCTTTCTGCAACACATTCCATGCATGTTAAAATAAAATGAGTTGTACATCTCCAACCATTACTAAAAAATTCTTCAAAATGATTCATAAAGGTAATCTATGGATAGAATAAAATTTGACAAAGTACTTGTGCCACTATGATATATAAGAGTTGGTTGCTTGATACATAAATGTCATTACAGTTCATTAAAGTCAATACATAAGGAAAATTAAAAGGAAATGTGTAAGGGTACTCAGAAGAAAATGCATAAGGGAACTCAAAACATAGGGAGATTTAAAAACGTACCCAAGCTTCACGTGGTGGTGGAGGAGAGCTTTACGGTGGTAGGACGGAGGAGGGATTGCGCGGTGGAGGATCAGGGATTCACGGTGGCGGTAGATGAAATTTTACAGCGGAAAGTAGGAGGAATAGTCGGCGATAGTAGTGGAGGAGTAGGAGGAGTCGGTGGCAACAGAGGAGGAGGAGGAGGATGAGGATTTGCGGCAGCAACGGGGAGGAGGAGGAGGAGGATGATTCGTCATCGTAATGGAGGAGGAGGAGGATTCTCAGTAGCAGGGTAAAGCTTTCGCGAGAGCTAGAGGTGTGCAGAGGAAGGAGGAGACTGTAAGGGTTTTTTTTATAAAATCGAGGTAAGCATTTATCAGCACTAGCTAGAAAGTGTTGATAAATGATGGTTTTATTAACACTGATAAAGACACCCTTTATCAGCACTTTTTTAGTACTGATAAATATTGGCCCTTATCAATGCTACAAAAGCATAGATAAAACTATAATGATAATAAATTATTTATATTTTTATATATATTTATAAAATTATATGTATAATAAATATAAATTTATTTATTTATAATAATAACTATAAATAAATATATATTTCTTTATATAATAAATATGTATTTGTTTATAATTATATATTTATCTATAATTATGAATTTATAATAAATATATTTATTATATTTATAATTATTTATAATTAATATCTTTATTATAATTTTATAATTATTGAAATATATCTATATTTATTTAGAATTATAATTGTAAATATTTTTATATATTTATTATAATTTTATAATTATTTAATAACTTTAAATTTTTATATATTTGTTTATAGTTATAATAAATATATATTTATTTATAGTTATAATCATAAATATATTTATTTATTTATTTATTTATTTCAATAATTATAAAATTATAGAAAATATATTTATTACATTTATAATTTTATAAATATATATAATTAATATATTTATTTTATTCTCATAAGTATTTAAATATATATATATATTTATATTTATATTTATTTATACGTATGACTATATATAATTAATATATTTATATATAAATATTTGTATATATTTATAAATATATTTATTTAATTATATATATATATTTAATAAATATATTTATTATAATTTTATAATTATTTAAAAATAAATATATATTTATTTAAATAATTATTAAATACTTATGAAACAAATATATATTTATAAATAGTCATAAATATAAATAAATATATATATATTTAAATACTTATGAGATTAAAATAAATATATTAATTATATATATTTTTATAATTTCATGATTATTTAAATAAATATATATTTATATTTAAATAATTATAAAATTATAATAAATTTATTTATAATAAATATATTTATTATATTTATAATTATAATTATAAATAAATATTTATTTATTTAAAGTCATAAATATGAATATATATATATATAATAATGAAACTGAAATAATTATATTAATTATAATTTTATAATTATTTAAATATGGATATATTTTTATTAAAATAATTATGAAATTATAAAAAATATATATAATTAATATATTCATTTTAATTTTATAAATTATTTAAATATATATATATATATATATATATTTACGACTATAAATAAATATACATTTATTTATAATTATACTTATAAATATAATAAATATATTTATTATAATTTTATAATTATTTACATATATATTATTTATACTTATAAATATAAATATCTGTATATATGTATAAATATTTGTATATATGTATAAATATATTCATTAAAGACATATTTATTTAAATATATTTAAAAGGAATTCATATATAATTATAAATATAATATACATATTTATCATTTAAAAAAATTACTGTAATTTTATAATCATTTAAATATATATATTTAGATATAAATAATTATAAATATAAATATATTTTAAAAAGTATTTATATATAACTAAATAGTTATAATTATAAATATAATAAATAAATTTATTATTTAAATATATTTATCATGATTTTAAGTATTTATGAGAAAGATTCATGGAAACATTAATGAATCATATACACCGAGTAAAGTATAGATCATAAAAATGGGTCATCATATATATGGCCAACATGAATAGTAATGAGGGTGTAATGTATAAATGAATATTCACGATGAATACATAACATATATATGAACATCAATTATATTCACGCATTAATTGACCAAATTCATTGGAAAAGTATATTTATTTAAATATATATATATTATAATTATAAACATATAAATATATAAATATAATAAATATATTTTTTATTTAATGAAAATTATTATATATATTTGAATTATTAAAAAATATATATTTATTATAAACATGCGTTTTTTATTTAATGTATACAAATAAACATTTTTTGTAATGTAAATATAATATTTTATATAAATTAATAATATTTTTTATTAAAAACTTTTATAAGTGCTAAACGTAGCACTGATAAAGCTGCCATTTATCAGCACTTTCTACTTAGCGCTCATAAAACCCGATGCATCCCTTGCCCGGATCTGTGGTAGTGTATACATGAAATATTATGATTGATTTAGTAAGTCATAAATATCATTTATATTTTTATCACTTACTCATAATATAATAAATATATTATGTGATAAAACAAAGTAATTAACTAGACTCATTGTTCCCATAAATATTAAAGGAACCATTAATATTAAAATAGTATTCATTATGTATTCACTTAATATATCATGAATATTTTTAATAAATAAATTCAATTCCAATTATTCTAAACTCAAATAATAATGATTTTTCCCTTGATTATCGTATATCCTCGAACATCCCCAGACCCTAGTGGTGGGGCCCACCATGTCTTAAACTCCTATTCATTATAATAGGCCAGACTTTTGAATATGCTTACTGTGTGACCCTCTAAGCTCTTATCTCGATAGCAGTGAATACTATTCACAAACTAGGAGCAGAGTCTAGTAAATCACCAAAGCCTCTAAAGAGACAAGTAAAAGTTGTTGCAATGATAACATTTTCACTGAACACATGCCTTGTAATATAATCTATTTATCTCATGATATCTTATAAAGTAGTACATATACTTTGTGTCATCATTCTTTCTTGATTTATCATTTGATGACCTAACTGGAAAAATATACCTTCTTCTACTGTGGTCATGGATTTAGTGAAGGTACTACCATCCTAAACTAGGCCTGGGATATCACTTCCTTTCAGATGTGATAAATTTTTCTTGATTATTCAATCAATGTCATACCACCATTGGTGCACTCAACGCAAGCTACCTCACCCACGACATAAATGTCGTGGTTTTTACCTTGTATCAAAGTATGTGATCAAATATTATACACTAATACTAATCTTAATTCAGGATACCATTACACAGTTTCACAAATAGGAACTACCAATGAGACATGAAACTATGGTCTTCTAATTGGAAGGTCAGTCCACATGATCTCATCTACTCAAGATCCCCAAGTGAAAACTTCATGAGAAGAAGCCTTAATGATTATGATCTCCCAACAACTGATGGTCACACATAATCTATTTCATATCAACATAATGTATCTAGACCATATGAAATAATTTTAATATTACTATCATGGTATCTCTAGATTCTCATTATAGCTTGGGAACTGCTATAACCTTTTTATATGACATGTAATCTAAGGAAATTACTATATAAATAGTTTATGCATAAATATCAACACTATTATGCTAAGTTTACATCATTCATAGAAAACTATATACATTATATGGTAGTTGAAAAAAAAATTCAAGTTGGTTCTAGGGAACCCGCTTTTACAACAACATCTTAGTTCCCTAGAAAAATTTTATTAGGTGGCACACAATGTCTTGACAGAAACCACACTTTATCTACAACCATACCCATAACATACCCTACCATGAGGAGACTAAGGCATGTAATCTAAGGTCCTCTATGTTACATTCATTGAATTCATAACCCTATAGGGTCTATATACCACAAAATACATAGTTATGGTCAATCCCACAATCATTAATGATCAAGACATCAAGATTAGTGTTAAAGGGTACATCATGGAATAGAAAACTTTATTCTACACATTGGGGTTAAAATAAATAATTCATTTCCAATTCATGTTTGATCATACAAAAGTGACATGGCTACATGTCACATGTTTCATAACATAATTCATAAACCTTAGGGATATTGGATTGGTGTAGCCTGATCTATTTTGGATGATATTTGGGCCGAATTCTTGTGGCTCGTACTATGTACTAGGCCAAAAATTCCAATAAATAGTAGCACTTTAGACTTTTGTGGCTACAAAACTATTGCAACACATACTTCCATCCACCTTTTCACTATAGTGATGCAGACTTCTTGTGAGGTTGGTGGAACAGTGTATCATCTTCCTCCTTTTGTAGCCCATTTCGGGCTAGGGTTTCTTAATGAGAAACTCTGAGAGATACCATTTTAATTATGCTCTTGGATTTTTTTCAAAGTGATATTTATACATCTCCATGGATGTAGGGAAAATTTACCAAACAACATAAATCTTTTTGTCCAATATCTTATTCTTCTTCTATTTTTTCCTTTACTCTTTTGTGAATCGTTTCTTTCTATCTTTGTGACTTCCAAAATTTTCACATCAACTAGTATTAGAGACTGAGTTTGTATTACTCGAACTGGAAGATAGATATGGAATAAGGAAATGTGAAGATATACCACTTCTATGGAACTGACTTCAGATACTAGAGGATATAGATCGAAGATTATCTTTATCCGAAAAAGATTCATTCTTCTCTTCTAGGTTTAAATCCAATAGAAATAGAGCAGTCGGAGTGGGAGATACTAGATCGACAGGTTCTAGGTGTTGTGTTCCTTATGTTGGAAAAAAATGTGGCATTCAACATTAGTGATGAGAAGAAAATGATTATACTAATGAAAGATCTCTCAAATATGTATGAGAATCCTTCTACGGAAAAAAAAGTGCACTTGATGCGATGATTGTTCAACCTGAAAATGGTTGAAGAGAGAATTGTAGCAGATCACATCAATGAATTAAACACCATAAGAAGTCAATTAAAATTGGTTAACATTGAACATGGTGATGAGGTATGTGAACTGATCTTACTGTATTCTTTAGCTGATAGTTGGGAAGAAACTATAATAGCTGTGAGCAGTTCTTTGAGGAATACATAGTTGGTTCTAAAGGATGTTAAAGACCTGATCCTCAATGAGGATATCCAAAGAATAGAATCAGGTATATTCTCTAGTTCTGCTCTAAATCCTAAAGGGAGGGGAATATATTCTCAACTAGGAAACCACATAGGATGATTTGATTCAAGATGAAAGATATGAGATAAGGAAAAGGGAGTTGGTCCTACCTACTGAACTTGCGGGAAGAAAGGACATGTTAAGAAAGAGTGCAGAGAAAAACAAAAGGGACCTGAAACCAGTGGAGCAAACACAGGAGATGAAGAAACTGATGATGTGTTGTTGCTAAGAGTGGATAGACCTATGGAGTCTTGTATTTTAGACTCATGGGTGTCTTTCCATTCCACATCATAGAAGGGTTTTTAGAACAATTTTGCTTCTAGAAATTTTGGAAAGTTACATCTTGCTGATGTTGAACCCTTACAGATTATGGGGAAGGGTGATACATGGATCAAGACCAACAGTTGGAGTCTCCTAGTTCTGAAAATTGTGAGGTATATCCCTGTCTTAAGAAGAAGTATTATTTCTATCGAACATCTTGATGATGAAAGGTTGAGTACCACGTTCACTAGTGGTGCATGGAAGATCCCCAAAGGAGATATGGTCATATATTAGGGAGAAAAGATCATTACAATGTATAACATGACAGGAAATTTCATGGACATGGATATGTCACTAGAATCTATCAAAGATTCAAAATTGTGGCACTATAGGATAGGACACATGAGTGAAAAAAGGATAAAGGTACTGGCAACAAAAGTTCTTCTTCCAGAGCTAAATTCGGTGGATGTTGGCCTATGTGAATATTGTATCTTTAGAAAGCAGAAGATGATTTCTTTTGAAAAAGGTGGTAGAACACCAAAGTTTGGGAAGCTAGACCTGGTTCACAGTAATGTTTGAAGTCATGCACCAGTACTTTCCCTTAGAGTATCACAATACTATGTAACATTCATTGACGGCTCCACAAGGAAGGAATGAGTTTACTTTTTGAATAGGAAATATGATGTGTTTAAGATGTTTCAGAAGTGGAAGTTCATGGTGGAGAATGAGTCGGGATCAAAGCTAAAATTTTTGAGGTCTAACAATAGTGGAGAGTATGGTAGTAAAGAATTTAGGGAATTTTATTTTGATAATGGAATTCAGTGGGAGAATAATACTCTAGATGCAGTGCAATATAATAGTGTGTGAGAGAGGATGAATAAGATGTTGAATGAACATGTTAGGAGTATGAGGTTACACTCAAGGTTAATCAATAACTTCTGGGATGATGTAGTGAATATAGAAGCATATCTCATCAATAGAAGTCCATATATGCCAATGGGAGAATGTCTAATATAAGATCTCTGGTCTGGTAAGGTGGTAATAATATCACATTTACAAGTATTTGGTAGTTTTTTGTATGTTCATGTTAATATCAATGCAAGATAAAAACTTAACGATAAGTCCAAAAGATGTTTCTTTATTGGCTATGGTACTGAGTAGTTTGGTTATCACTTTTGGGATGATCTCAAAAAGATGGTCATCAGGATCCATAATGTGATATTCAATCAAGATTTCATGTACAAGGATCTCTATGCAGTTGAAGATGAAAATGAGAGCAAAGAATTAGAGTGAAAAGATAAAGTAGATCTTGAAGGTGTACCTGAGCATGAGACATCAGAATCGATGGAACCTATTACCCTAGTGGAGTATAGGAGATCAATAAGGGTGAGAAGACATGTGCATAGGTATTCACTATATTTACGTTGTCTTTTATTGACTGGCAGTGGATAACCAGAATGTTTTGAAGAGGAAATGTAGTTTAAATAATCGAGCAAGTAAGAGATGGCTATGAAGGAGGATATTTTCTCATTGCATGATAACAACACTTGGGAGTTGACACCACTACCAAGAGGAAATAAAGAATTGCAGAACAAGTGGGTATAACAGGACAAGTAATAAAATTATAGAAAGAGGATATACAAAGAAATTTTGGTGGTGAAAGGTTTTCAATAGAATGGGGAGTAGATTTCAATTAAATTTTCTCACCTATAGTAAAGTTTACCATCATCTGGATGGTTCTCATTATTATGACATCATAATAATTTCATCTTGATCAGATTGATGTCAAGACTGCCTTTCTTCATTGAGATTTGGAGGAGGACATCTACATGAAGCATCCAGATGGATATATAGAGTCTGTAAAGGAAGACCTGGTGCGAAAACTCCAGAATAGTTTTTATGGGTTGACGTAGGCACCGAGGAAATGGAACGATAAGTTTGATGCATTCATGTCTAAAAATGAATACAAACAATGTGTCATAGATCAATGTTGTTACATAAAATACTTTGGTGATAAATATATTATATTACTTCTCCATGTGGATGGCATACTCATTTCAGGATCATGTATACAGAGGATTGATGAACTAAAAGGGCAGTTAGCTAAGGAGTTTGAAATGAAGGATCTTGGAGAAGCTAACAAGATTTTAGGGATGAAGATCAAGAGAGATCCTATAGTTGGAACTTTGATGTTATCACAATATGATTATATTTAGAAGGTTTTTAGAATATTTAGTATACTGGAAGAAAACAGAGTCTTTATTCCTCTAGTGGACCATTTCAAGCTATCAAAGGAGCAATCACCAAAGACGATAGAAGAGGTTGAGTACATGGAAAAGGTTCTAAACGCATCAGCTATTGGAAGCTTAATTTCACTCGGCTTGACATTTCTCATGCAGTGGGAGTTGTGAGAAGGTACATGGATAACCCTAGAAGGAAACATTGGGAAGCTATGAAGTGGATATTGAGGTATTTGAAGGGTATAAAGGAGATATCTATGTACATTGGCAAAGGAAATTCATTTTAGGGGTATGTGGATGCTAACATTAGAGGTGACATCAATAGTAGGAGGAGTATTATAGGTTATATATTTACTTGTGGAGGAACTATAGTAATCTGGATATCACAATTGTATAAAGTGGTGGCTCTATCTACCACAGAGGTAGAATACATTATTGTAACAGAATCTGGGAAGGAGACGGTCTATCTAAATAACTTATTGGATGATATATGAAGAAAGTGAGAGGAGAATGTATTGTACTGTGACAGTCAAAGTGAAATACATCTTGCAAAGAAACCATTATTTCATTCCCATACAAAGAATATTCATTTGAAGTATCATTTCATCAGAGGTTTGATACAGATTTGTTGGTGATATTGCTGAATATTTTTGGAACCAACAATCTGACAAAAATGTTGATAAAGCTGATGGTAATAAAGAAGTTGAGGAATTTTGTGCCTCTGTTGGTCTCCAATGATGAACGGTGGATGAGATGTGGAATAAGGGAGGACTCTATGGGAGAAAAATAAGGAAAACAAATGATATTTCATGAATTATCAACTTGAAATTGAAGTTGTGAATGGAAAGCACACATAGTGGTGAGTGTAAAAGAGGAGAATCTTAGATTAAATAAGTTGTCTTAGTCAGTGGCATCGAAGTTGGTCAGCGGAGTGGATTAGGATCCAAGTGCGAGTTTTTTTATTGATGTAGCCCGATCTAGTTTGGATGATGTTTAGGTTGAATTCTTGTGGCTTGTACTGCACATCAGGCCACAACTTCCGTAGGTTGAGCTCTTCGGTGATCGTGTTGGGGTTGTTGGGGCAACTTGCCCCTACTCTGGGGGTTCAGGGGTCCAAGGCCCCTGACCCAATTTTTTTACGCACTGTATTAGCTCTAACCAATATAGTAGATCTGAATGACTAACACCAATAGTGCACTTTAGCAGTTCAAACTTTGAATCTAATAGTACTTTAGTGACACAAACTTCCATCCATCAGCCACTGTAGCACTTTAGACTTGTGTGGCCACAACACTATTGTGACACGAACTTCCATCCACCTTTTCACTGTAGCAATGAAGACTTCTTGTTTGGTTGGTGGAACAGTGGATAATCTTTCTCCTTTTTTATCACATTTTGGGCTATGGTTTCTTGGTGATAAACTCGGAGAGATCCCCTAGTAATTGTGCTCTCAAATTTTTTCATAGTGATATTTCTACCTCTCCAAGGACATAGGGAAATTTTCCCAAACCACATAAGTCTTTATGTCCAATATATTATTTTTCTTCTATTTATTTCCTTTTACTCTTCTATGAATCATTTCCACTACTAAAAATAGTTCTTTTAAAAGCACTAGAAAATGATTTTAATATCCCTAGAAAAGAACTGTTAATCTCATTGAAGATAAAGGGGGGCCCTTTAACTGTGCTAAAAGAGCGTTGATAAAGGGTATCTATTCTAAAAAAAAGCCCTGATAAAGCCCCCCCCCCCCCTATTAGTGTTATTTTACCGTGAATAAAGGACATCCTTTATCAGCTTTATTTTTAGTGCTGATAAAGTACCACTTTATCAGCACTTTAATTAGCGCTAATAAAGGGGGCCTTTATCAGTGTTCGAAATAGAACTGATAAAGGCCTATCTACATCTGATGTGTTGTTTATATAATAGCACACCTACTAGAACAATAATAGAAAACACACACACCACTTGTACAGTGCACACAAGAACAAAGCAGTGCACACAAGGGTTTGGAAAACAATGCTATATACATTTCAAACAATGTTTTATATAATTACATTTACAATTATCAAACAAAAAGTTAAAAACATTAATGTTTCATCCTTTGACATTTGTGATCCCCTCTCAAAAATTTCCACCCATAGTATTAGTTTCTTGAAAAAATCATCCCAACTCAAGTAAAAGTTTCCACCTATATAAGAAAATAAATATTATGTTAGTAATACTATAAATAAATAAATTAAACATTAATATGAAACAATACATTAATAAATTTTAAATTGTTAATAAAAAAGAAACATTTGTAGTTATAAAAGTCACATCATGCATATTATTGAGGTGGAGTGGATTCCTACATGTCACAAATGAGTTATGTATTGTTTTCTTAAAATATCAAAATAATCCAAATGGGTTTTCTTGGTTTTGAGTATGTCCCTTGTTTCTTTACTAAAATTAATATCAAATTTAAATGAAATATTTGGATTTTTACTGGTCACATTGTTCATTATATTGAGGTGTGGTTAATTCCAACACATCAAAAATTACTCATGGATCATTTTTCTAAAGTATTCGAGCAATCTGAATGGGTTTACTTGGTTTTCAGTATGACAGTTGTGTTTTTTTACTAAAATATCATTGCAAACCGGAAACACCCATTTTGAGTCATACCAGTCGCATCATGCATTTTTTGAGGGGAGACTACTTCATACACATCACAGAGTAATTAATAATAGCTATCCTAAATTATTAATAGAATCGAAGGGTGTTTTCTTGGTTTTTAGTGAGTGAAAAATTTGAGCTAAAATTTCATTTTTAAAATGATAATGGACAATTTTAGTTATACTAGTCACACTGTGAATCGTATTGAAGTTTGGTTGATTTCTACACATCAAAAATGACTCATGTATCATTGTATTAAAGTATCAAAACAATCTGATTGTGTTTGCTCAGTTTTCAGTATGTCACTTCTTCTTTTTACTTAAATTAATGTCAATTTTAAATAAAAACACATTTGGATTTATATCGGTCACATAATTTGTTGTATTGAGGTGTGGTTGATTCCTAAACATAAAAAATGACTCATGGATCATTTTTTATAAGGTATAAAAACAATCCAAATGCGTTTTCTGAGTTTTTAGTATGTCAGTTGTGTTTTTTTTACTAAAATATCATTTCAAACTGGAAATACACTTTTTGAGTCATACCGGTTACATCGTGTGTCGATTTGATGTGAGAATACTTCATAAATGTCATAAAGGACATAATAATCACTAAACTAAATTATGGATACAATCGGAAAGTGTTTTCTTGGTTTTTAGTGAGTGACACATTTTCATCTAAAATGTAAATTTTAAACTGATAACAGACACTTTTAGTCATACTGATCACACCGTGTGTTGGATTGAGGTGTAGTTGATTCCTAAATGTCACAAATGACTCATGGATATTTTTAAGAAATTATTAAAATAATCTGAATGTGTTTTATCAGTTTTCATTATGTTAGTTGTTCTTTTTACTTAAATTAATATCAATTTTAAATAAAAAGACACATTTGGATTTATGCCAATCACATCGTGAATTGTATTGAGGTGGGGTTGATTACTACACATCAAAAATGTCTCATGGATCGTTTTCCTAAATTATCAAAAAAATATGAATGCATTTTCTCAGTTTTCAGTATGCCAGTTGTGTTTTTTCCCTAAACTTAATGTCAATTTTAAATAAAAAGAGACACTTTGAGTCATACTGGTCACACCATGTATTGTATTGAGGTTTGGTTGATTCATACCTGTCAAAAATAAATTATAGTTAATTTTTCTAAAGTTTCAAAACAATCTGAATTTGTTTACTCAGTTTTTAGTATTTCAGTTGTGTTTTTTACTAAAATATCATTTCAAACTGGAAACATGTATTTTGAGTCATATTGGTCGCATCATGCATCGATTTGACATGATATTGCTTCATACACATCAAAACGAACTTATGAATTGTTTTTATAAGTTATTAAGACAATCAGAGCAAGTTCTATTGGTTTTCAGTGAGTGACGCATTTTAAACTAAAATGTCAATTTTAAACTGACAACGGGCACTTTTACTCATATCAGTCAAACCTTTCATTGGATTGAGGTGTGGTTGATTCATAAATGTCACAAATGACTGATGGATTATTTTTCTAAATAATCAAAACAATCCTAATGTGTTTTCTCAGCTTTCAGTATGTCACTTGTTCTTTTTTCTAAATTTATTGTTAATTTAAAATAAAAATACACACTTAAAGTCATAATGGTCACACCATGCATCGAATTTAGGTGAGGCTTATTCCTAAACATCAAAAATGACTTATGGATCATTTTCATAAAGTATAAAATCAATCCTAATGTTTTTTCTTAGTTTTTAGTGTGTCACTTTTTCTTTTTACTAAAAATAATGACAATTCTAAATAAAAATAGACACTTTGAGTCATACTGGTTACATCTTCATGATATTTGTGTACATTATTCCATCAAGTATGCTACCCATACATTTATAAACAAATATATATCATTTTGTGAATAAGACTCTTTTCGAAAGTCATGGTAGTACTAAAAAAATATAAATACCCAAAGGATTAATAAATATTTTAAATGAAATAGTAATTATCTTAAAAAATACCTCTTAAGGGATGTTGGTTTGTTCATGGAATGCAATATCTTTAATAAATTTACAAACATAATAACCATAGTCTTTTCCATTTGTTTGTTTCAGACACTACAGAAATATTGAGAAAAATAAGTAATTTTTTTATATGTGCTTGGATAATGAAATCTAATTATATATACCCTGATACTTGTCCATTATTAGTACTTGTGATGTTCCTTGTCCTTTTCCCCTAGCCTCATTCTATGATGTAGACGATATTCACGCACTTCCCTATCATAAAAGAATCCTCATTAAAAGATAATATAAATTATATAACTAGATGTTTAGTTCTAAAATTTTGGATGTAGTGTATTAAAAACTGAGAAACACCATCATGTGTTGTCAGTTTGTTGGATATCCATCATTTAATCCAAGAAATAAATCTTTAGAGTATCCAAATTGACCGCAATGAGCATTCAATGCTACCAAAAAACACAAAAAAGAATAATTAATGAAAGAAATTAAAATATATTTGATATGATTAAATTTTAGAGTTTTACCCTTGTATTATTGGTATTAATAAGATTTTTTCATCCATAATTTTTTTGTTAAACGATTTGATCAGCCCTTCTACTATTTCACCCTCTTTCTCAGATTCTATTTTTTCTCTAGAAGTGACGTAAGGACTAATGAGTCCAAAAAATCATGGGTAAATCCCTTCAATTGTTTTTTATATATATTCCCATGAAAAATATGAAATGTATTTAGTCATAATTATCATAGTATATCATATTTTGGAAAATTAAATTATGAAAACATTCCTCATGTATACATTTACAAATGATCTGCCTAGCCAATCATACATCAGGATTTCACATACATTGTCAACACTAATGAAATATGGATCTTCCACTTCATACATATTTTCATCAAAAATAATTGTGTGAGTACCACCATCTTTAAACTTCATATCCAAATGATCCTTAAATGATAATAAATGTGGATATAGAATGGGTGAGGTTAAATTGATTTTGGTAGATTGTTTCGATCGGTTGGTTGATCCTTGAGACAGTTTTGAGCCATTTTTTCTGTTCACCCCTTTCCTATGTTTATATGTAATAAAATTCATTGGTTTAGACCTTTTTTCATTAAATTTTAAAGGTTTATCTTGAAAAATAAATTGAAAATTAATACCTCCTTGTCAACATGTTTTTTTTACAAGTTGTGATGGCCATGTGATGAATATTCCAAGAGCTTTTTTGACCTTATGAATATCTTCATAGTCAATTGGAATAGGTAGCTCAGTGTTCGGATCATGGGCTATGTTAATCAACAATTTGACATGACCTATTGGAAATGGTCTATTATGTAGCATGGTGTTCTAGATATTGAACATCATATCCCTCTCTACAAGGTGATGGGTGGGTGTTGATAGATATAAATCACAATCATTTTTACCTTATACAATATTAGTATAGGAAAGGTATTAGTTTTTATCTAATTCAAAATTCATAGAAACAAATATTTTAACATTTATTACCTTGGCTAAGATAGGTTTTTTAGGGGAATGAATCACCCCAAAGCTAGTGGGGTGGGGCGGGATCTTCACACACTGGTTATTCTTGAATTGTTTCTTCTCTTTTCCCCCCACCATCAAATTTTCCATGAACTCTCTATACAATTGCATGTGTTCTTCAAGGATAGATATTATTTCTATCATCATTTTTATTTCTTCAATTTTATCCACCTATTTTTTTCTCAAAAAATGTTTGGGGTGTCACCCCAAAACTTGCACCTCTGACGCAGCCATACTTTTATGGCTACTTTAAGGCCACTGAAAATATGTCTGCATCCGGTTTGAATGTTGTTGATTCATGTGACTATGTTAGATTTAATCATTGTTATATAATATCTATTTAAAGAAAAAAAATATTTGTTATGTCATAATTACACATGTTTCCCACACTTTTTGTGTGTTTTCATCTATTAGTATCTCATCTTAATTCACATGTACCTCCTTCCATATCACATGGAATGAGATGGAAGTAACTTTAGATTTGGATTAATCATTCTGCATATAAATAGAGGAACATGGTTATGGTGTTTTTTTGTGTCACATAAAATTATTACGGTAGATTTAAAATATGTACCAATTTTTTTCAAGTGAAGCATACCCCATTCTTGCTTTACGGTAGGGGTATGCTAGTTTTGCTGCTCGTTCCTTATTTTCAACACTCAGTTGTTGTTTCATAAATAAATAACTGTCAATCAAAGTGATGAATACACGTATCTTCAAAAAATGTATTACCAAACACAATGTACCTGAAAAGACTACTCTGTGTGATGGCTAGTAAACACATCCCATGCTCCTTGGGTTATCAGGTGTGCGATGATAGGAGGTGGGTATGGGTTTATTTTCCCTTTAGTATCTTTAAGATAACATCTTGTTAAAATTTTGTAAAAGCCTCTAATAATCCTTCCTGAAACCCTTAATACATAGTCCTTGTGTGATTCATCCACTATAAATGCACTCTACAGGGGTTGATGAAGAGTAAGATAATGTTTAATTAATTTATTTTTTAGTAAATTAAATAAATTATATAATAATGTTACCGTAATATCTCCCCATATCAGTGTATTAAGCCTAGTGACAACATGGTTCCATGACTGTACATCAATCAGAACACGTTTTCGAGTGATAATTATAATGTAACTACTGAACATGGCCTTGTTTTGGTTGACATTCTGGCCCCGCTTATTCCATCTGACCTCGTATTTGATGCATTTTGTTTTTTACTTGAGAATTTTTTCTAACACAATAAAACTACGGCGCTCCTGTTTTTTTTTGTGCTTCCAGTGTTTCTTTTTCCTACCATTTCCTCAGTTTCAAGATCATAAATATGTTCCTCCCGAGCACTAGAATCGACATGTGAAGATGGTGGTTGTACTTATGCATTGGGAGAATCAACAACAACAGGTTGAGAAACCTGCTGGTCCTCTACATTATGAGTAATAATAGGTTGAGAGACTTGTTGTTCCTCTGCACTACGAGCAGCAACAGGTTGAGAGACCTGTTATGCCTCAGAATTGGGAACATCATCACATGAAAAAGTCATTATCTATAGAAGTGGTTTAGAATTTAATTTATATTACATAAAAGCAGTAGTGAATAGATGATAACATAAGGTAACATGAAATATAACTTGATTATTGAACTCTCTCTTTTTAAAGGCTGAAGGTATTTTACCCCTCTATCAACTATCCAAATACCTTAATTGTGGTCTCCTATGACATACAAAACTCCAAATTGTGGTCTCTTATGACATACAAAATTATATATATTTTATATTTCAAAATGGACTTCATTTTTGTATTCAGAATATCTAAATTATCCTAAGTTGAATTTTTTGTAATTTTCTGAGAACTTCCAATTTTCTATGAATAGTGAAAAATACTTAAAAACAACTTTTTTAATCAAAATAATTTAGAGTGATAAATTATACTATTGAGTGGTTTTAAAGTATAATTAGAATATATTTTTACCATTTTATCCAATGGTGTTCATTAGAATTAATTTCACTTTGAAATTGGATATAAACAATTGTCAATCTTTTGATATATATTGTTTCTTAAAAACACGCTATTTGTTGTGACAGCGGGAATTAATTATAAAATTAATTAATGAAACTTATATGTTTGTAATTTCATAAAATAGACATAATTTTTGAATTCGGAATATCAATTATATCTTAGGGTGAAATTTTGGCATTGTTCTGAAAAACTTCAATTTTTGATGAATAGTGAAACCACTACGTGGTAGTCAAAAAACTGATTTTTCGTTTAAATGAAACATTACCACTTATGTGATTTGATTTTCAAAAATCCGACATACATGGTTTTCATTAGGAAGTAAAATGTGGTTCAATGGGATTAAAATATTTTTTTGGTGAATAGTAACTTTTAAGTTTAATTAATCGCGATTAAAGGTAATTAGTGAAATTTAAGGTAAAAATGATATTATAAAAATATTAAAATACCTTTACACTTGTATTACCCCTATTTTATGAGTCATGGCAGACCAATAAAATCCATGGGTCAACTTGGGGACCCTATGGAGCCACTTTGGTAGGAAAATGACATTAAAAACTTTTTATTTAATGTTAAAATAAAAATGTCACAAACATGAGTTGTTTTACTAAAACAATTTTTAAATGGGGTTATACAAGTCATATTTTTGACTATAAATAATCATTATAAAGATAAAAATATTTCCTAAATCATGATATTTTTTTTATAATTTTTAGACATTAAATAAATTAATTTATTTATGACACCATGATGATGCAACAATTACCTCATTATTTAACGATTTAAATAAAATGAAAACATAATGTAAAATCAAACACCTACACATGTCAAAAACATATAGTATGGGTGGATTTATAACCCTTATCAACTTATCCTCGAAATATATAAGTATTGGACCTTTAAAATCCGAAACTCATTATATAATAAAGTAACATTTTATTACTTTCCAAGAGTGCCCCTCCTCTCCTCTTATAAAAGGCCCCCACCACTACCACCTTATTCACACCTTCCAAGCCATTTGGCTCGGACAACCTCTGCCCAAATACTCTCTCAACTTTACTCTCTTACTCCTAGAATCCTCACTTTGGGCAGAATTCTTCCCAAGGAAGCCTTTGGCTCAAATCAAAAAAGAGTTACCCGATTTTAAGGTAATGTCTTCTCTTGTGTTTTTTTGTTTTATTTTTCTTCTCCAACCCCCTAAAATCTTTTTATTAATTTATTTTGTAACAACACCAGTATCCTAAATATACTTGGATGTTTTTATGAGAATTATTTTATTTACACTTACACACACCTTCGTCTAATGGTTAAAGAACATATTGTTTCTGTGGTTGGCAAATTTCTGCCTCACGAAACGATGATTGTTCAATCTTCTTTTAACACCTCTCATGGTGTCAATTATGATGAAAATATTTTTATATATGATATATATTATGTTTTTTTTTCTTATGATTATGTATTTTTCATTTATGGCATACCTTTACGATTTCCATTATGGGTAAACGCGATAATTTCATTTTAGGAAGTGCGGACTACCGCCCCCTCAAAGTGATTTGAATCGTTAATGCCATATGTGGGATGTATAAATGATGGAGTAAATGGTATTCTACATTATATTATACTGTAATTATATTATACCTTTATATAATTACAACTTCATTCCATTAAATACGAAATAGAAATGAAAGTAGCGTTCATGCGTACGTACGGCTTACCATCTCCATGAACGGTGCATTTCATTTCTTACCTCTAAATGTTATGTAATATTATAAATGCATGTATATACTAGATATATAGGATATATATGATATCTACATCATGAATATAATTCTGGAGATAATAGATATTCTACCACATAAACAACTTGTAATTATAAGAAGTTTATTGTTGACTCAAGTACCAAAGATCGACAAAACGACCGTTATTAACTTAAATGACTACATAATTTTCGTAACATTGTAATAAGTGATATAAAAGGGATAATGAACTTTAAAAAGGTTCTTAAGAAATTAGAGATTAACTCTAGTTTATTATTCATGAGGTTAAAGAGCGGTCGAGTCAAGTCGGACACGAGGTAAGGGAATTTCTTAACCCAATTTCCATTCTTTGGGTTAATCTCCTACTTTAAAATTATGTCATGATATTATTATGTCCTATATTGTATTTTTACTTTCATTATGTGTACTTATAGTAAATACACATAATAGATCTATTTTATTTTAAAAATGATCTTTGTAAGGACTTCGTCTCAATCTCCTTTCATTGAGGCATATTTGGTTTTATACACAACTTTGATTTATACGGTGTATAAACCCCTTTGAATTTTACTTTTATTCAAAAGGAATCTTTTTATACGAAGCGTTTTTACTAAACGGAAAAGGGAATGTTTTTTCTTACGTATGCGGCGACAACGACTTCTCCGCCGCTGTGACTATTATTTGAGTTTCGGCTTCCTCTATAAGCCATAACTTTTTTTAAATGAAAAATAAATACCAAGTTTTAATTTTATTTTATTTTGGTATTGAAAATGGTTTTGATAATTTTTTTATTATATCAATGTGTTGTATTGATATCTTCTGATTGAAATGTGGAAATGTTATGTTTCCTTTATGCATGTTTTATGTGATACAATTATGTTATGGTTTATGATATGTTTAAACCTGTTCATATGAGGAATGCATTGGACTTAATAAGTGACAGGTGGAGCCCACTATAACTCCTCGATGCATCGGCAGGTATCATGAGACAAACTAGTGTCTTGGCAGGAGGCCTTGACAAAATCTTATTTGTAGTCTTGGCACGAGGCCTTGGCTACGTGGTTATGATAGTCTGGCATTATGCATTCCATCATTATGAAAGTGGTTATTGATGTTGCATGTGATTATTCGACCAGTAGAATATCCATGTGAATAAGTAAATGGAAATATTTCATTTTTCTTTTGCCATATTACGCTCAAGTTAATGTTTAAAAGACTTTTGTTTTAGTTATACATTTCCTTAAATTTTAATGTTTATTTATGAAAGTTTCCGCTATATTGTTATCCTTACTGAGAATTTGAGCTCACCCCTTTCAATGTTTTAATATTTTCCAGGATGTGAAGAAGTATTTTATGAATGACCTGCAGGGATAGTCAGAAGGGGATATGAGTGTGGACTATGGAGACCATGTTATTATAGTTTTTCACTTTATGATGTAATGTAACTTTTATGAATGTATATAGTGTTTCCAAAGCTACTAAACTAATCGGTCTTTTAAGACTTGATCTTTTGTGATCATGCCAATGTTACCCAATAACGCACCGACTCTGGGTAGCTGGGGTCGGGGCCTTACAGTTGGTATCAGAGGTAGTTTAGTACTAACCTTGGAAGCTAGATTTAGATAAACTCTGATTAGAGCACATAGCTCGAAGATATACTTTGAGGATTAGTATAGAAGAACTTCCTAGAATTTTGGTATTATAGATATTTTGTGAGTTTTCCAAGAAACACATCCCTATCTGTATACGAGCAGGTAGAGGCAGTTCTGGCACAGATGTACTTAGGGGTAAAACCCAAAAACACTACTTTGAGCTAGACTCGAATGGGAACTGGTGCACGACAACAGGCCTTTCTTCACTCTTGGTTACGACACTCCCAGGGGATATGCTTAGGATAATTATCATTTTCTTTACAAACCATTATGAAGGTATTATGAGTACATACTTCCTCAAAGAAAACATTTTTATGATTATGGATTATATCCATAAATATTTCAATTTATGTTAAGTTTTTTACAAGTATGGAATTATGTATTTTAATTCATAAACAAATCTAGTTTATGCCATTGTTTAGAAATGGTGCCTAGTGGAAGGAATGGAAACCATATCAATGTACGCACTCCATGTAGGGTTTTCCCTCCTGCTCAAGATAATTATTGTAGAGATGGAGATACAACTAGTGCTGATCAACTTATTACCATACTGGGACAACTCACTCGGGTTATGAATAATAACCTTACTCGTATGGATCACCCTGATCCGCAACGTGGAGGATCAATGTTAGACCGCTTCATGAGGCAATAACCACCAACATTTAATGGGGGTAAAAATAAATTAGTAGTTGAGCAATGGATAAACTCCTTAGAGAAAATATTCTATGCCTTGGGGAGTAGCGAAAGGGAGAAGGTTATCATGGTAGTTTACCGCCTCACTGGAGATGCCGATCAATGGTGGTCATTGATTCAAAATACAAAGGAAGATGAAGAATTATCAAGTATGGAATGTAGAGGGTTCAAAGATCTTTTCTTAGAAAAATACTTTCCTCGTGACCATCAAGCAGATATGGAAAGGCAATTTCTGAGTCTGAGACAAAAGGAGGATGTGAATGTCGCAAAGTATGAGGCCAACTTTACAAGATTAGCGAGGTATGCTGCAGATTATATACGTAACCCAAGAAGTAAGATTGATCATTTCTTTGATGGGTTAAAACGATTTCTCCATCGAGATTTAGTATCACAATCCTTCTCATCATACGAAGATATTGTCTCGTGTGCTATCAAGACAGAAAAAGAATTCTCTAAGTCTTATGACAACAACGTAAAGCAAGATAAGAAGAGAACGGTGGAATAAGAGACAGATAAAGGGAAAAAGGTAAAGAAATATTTTCCATTATGTGATAATTGTGGGAAGAATCACCCCGTTACTTGCCTAAAAGGAATGGGAGTTTGTTATAAATGTGGAGAAAAAGGTCATCAGGCTCGTGATTGCAAGGGAAAGAAAGAGGCTATCAATGTTGAATGTTAAAATTGTAGAGAAATGGGGCATTATGCAAATGAATTTCCTAAGTGTCAGGGAAACATGACTCCTAAAAGGCCAAGGGATCAAGGCCAAGCTTATGTTGTTACTACAAATGAAGTTGAATAATTATTTTATTTGTGTTTTTGGACTCAAGAACTATATTATGGTTATAAGAATAATGTGATATATATAAGGAGTGTACTGCAGAACTTGTTGTTTTCATTAAGGTTTTAATATGATGAAGGTAATCATATTTTTAGTATGTGATAATAAGAGAAACTTTACTTTGTTTGGGGAATATGAGGTTACAATTGATTTTGGAATTTAGAGACCTTTTAGAGAAATTTTGGACAGAGGTATTTTGGATAACTATAAAGGTTGGAATGAATTAAGTTGAACTTTGGATAGTATTATTTAAGGTTAAAACATTTCTGAAGATTATTTTTGGAATATTATAATACTATACTTTTAGGAAAAGGACAACCTGCAGGTTGGGGGATAACCCATCGCGTCGGACAAAGCTGCAGGAATCGAACCCACAACCATAGTGCGACATGCCTTTATTACCTACCACTATCCTACAGGAAGTCCCTAGTTATTAAAAAATATTTTTCCTAATCTAAATGGTATGTGGTAATATTTGTAACCTTCTACAATTAGGATAAATAGAATATTTTTGAGTTCTGTTACCATTTGGAGTGAAAGATGGGTTTCTGGTAAAAATTTATTAAAGAATGAAAGTCTACATGACAAGTAAGTATATTTCCTTATGTTTTTAGTAAATCTCTTAAATAAATTCCTCAACTTTATGAAAGGTAACTTAAAACAAAAACTTTGTTGGTTAACTTTTCCAACTAGGGATTCAATGACCGTTTAACCAATCACAAGTTTGTGATTTTCTTGTGGTTCACTTTCTCCTAATCCTGTTTTATACAACTCTCCATCAGACCTTGATGGTTTTTTTTTCCTCCATATCTATATTTTCATAGAATCCTAGTATGGGCTATCTCGGGTGACCTTTGTACTTCTCTTTCTTTCTTTTAAAGTTATATTTTTATTAACCTTATTTCCGATGTGGGTTTTCCACAAAGGTATTTTCTATTTTCAACCTTTTATTTTCGAAGAACAATCTCAAATTGTGAGGAAGCAATTTATTAAAGGAGGGGAGAGTGTAACACCCCAAGCTTTCACGATACACTTCTCTTTCAATAATGCAATAGCTTTCATTGTACGCAAGTTCGAGATTCTAACACACCGCGACCAATCAAAGTAGTAGTTAAGAATAGTAATATCCACTTTTTGAAATTATATATATTTTATATTTCAAAATGGACTTCATTTTTGTATTCAGAATATCTAAATTATCCTAAGTTGAATTTTTTGTAATTTTCTGAGAACTTCCAATTTTCTATGAATAGTGAAAAATACTTAAAAACAACTTTTTTAATCAAAATAATTTAAGTGATAAATTATACTATTGAGTGGTTTTAAAGTATAATTAGAATATATTTTTACCATTTTATCCAATGGTGTTCATTAGAATTAATTTCACTTTGAAATTGGACATAAAAAATTGTCAATCTTTTGATATATATTATTTCTTAAAAACACGCTATTTGTTGTGACAACAGGAATTAATTATAAAGTTAATTAATGAAACTTATATGTTTGTAATTTCATAAAATAGACATCATTTTTGAATTCATAATATCAATTATATCTTAGGGTGAAATTTTGCCATTGTTCTGAGAAACTTCAATTTTTGATGAATAGTGAAACCACTATGTGGTAGTTAAAAAACTGATTTTTCGTTTAAATGAAACATTACCACTTCTGTGATTTGATTTTCAAAAATCTGACATACATGGTTTTCATTATGAAGTAAAATTTGGTTCAATGGGATTAAAATAATTTTTTGGTGAATAGTAACTTTTAAGTTTAATTAATCACGATTAAAGGTAATTAGTGAAATTTAACGTAAAAATGATATTATAAAAATATGAAAATACCTTTACACTTGTCCTACCCCTATTGTATGAGTCATGGCCGACCAAGAAAATCCATGGGTCAACTTGGGGACCCCATGGATCCACTTTGGTAGGAAAATGATGTTAAAAACTTTTTATTTAATGTTAAAATAAAAATGTCACAAACATGAGTTTTTTTACTAAAACTATTTTTAAATGGGGTTATACAAGCCATATTTTCGACTATAAATATTCATTAGAAAGATAAAAATATTTCCTACATCATGATATTTTTTTTATAATTTTTAGACATTAAATAAATTAAATTATTTATGACACCATGATGATGCAGCGATTACCTCATTATTTAACGATTTAAATAAAATGAAAAGATAATGTAAAATCTAAGACCTACACATGTAAAAAACATATTGTATGGGTGGATTTATAACCCTTATCACCTTATCCTTGAAATATATAAGTGTGGGACCATTAAAATCTGAAACTCATTATATAATAAAGTAACATTTTATTACTTTCCAAGAGTGCCCCTCCTCTCCTCTTATAAAAGGCCCCCACCACTACCACCTTATTCACACCTTCCAAGCCATTTGGCTTGGACAACCTCTTCAAAAATACTCTCTAAACTTCCCTCTATTACTCCTAGAATCCTCACTTTGGGCATAATTCTTCCCAAGGAAGCCTTTGGCTCAAATCAAAAAAGAGTTACCCGATTTTAAGGTAATGTCTTCTCTTGTGTTCTTTTGTTTTATTTTTCTTCTCTAACCCCCTAAAATCTTTTTATTAATTTATTTTGTAAAAAAACAAGTATACTCAATATACTTTGATGTTTTTATGAGAATTATTTTATTTAAACTTACACACACCTTCGTCTAATGGTTAAATAACATATTGTTTCTGTGGTTGGAAAATTTATGCCTCACGAAACGATGATTGTTCAATCTTCTTTTAACACCTCTCATGGTGGAAATTATGATGAAACTATTTTTATATATGATATATATTATGTTTTTGTTTTCCTTATTATTCTATATTTTTAATTTATGGCATACCTTTACGATTTCCATTATGGGTAAACGCGATAATTTCATTTTAGGAAGTGTGGACTACCGCCCCCTCAAAGTGATTTGAATCGTTAATGCCATATGTGGGATGTATAAAGGATGGAGTAAATGGTATTATAAATTATATTATACTGGAATTATATTATACCTTTATATAATTATAACTTCATTCCATTAAATACAAAATAGAAATGAAATTAGCGTTCATGCGTACGTACGGCTTACCGTCTCCATGAACGGTGCATTTCATTTCTTACCTCTAAATGTTATGTAATATTATAAATGCATGTATATACTTGATATATAGGATATATATGATATCTAAATCATGAATATAATTCTGGAGATAATTTATATTCTACCACATAAACAACTTGTAATTATAAGAAGTTTATTGTTGACTCAAGTACCAAAGATCGACAAAACAACCGTTATTAACTTAAATGACTACATAATTTTCGTAACATTGTAATAAGTGATATAAAAGGGATAATAAACTTTAAAAAGGTTCTTAAGGAAGTAGATATTAACTCTAGTTTATTATTCAGGAGGTTAATGAGCGGTCGAGTCAAGTCGGACACGAGGTAAGGGAATTTCTTAACCCAATTTCCATTCTTTGGGTTAATCTCCTACTTTCAAATTATGTCATGATATTATTATGTCCTATCTTGTATTTGTACTTTATTTATGTGTAATTATAGTAAATAAACATAATAGGTCTATTTTATTTTAAAAATTATCTTTGTAAGGACTTTGTCTCAATCTCCTTTCATTGAGGCATATTTGGTTTTATACACAACTTTCATTTATACGGTGTATAAACCCATTTGACTTTTACTTTTATTCAAAAGGAATCTTTTTATACGAAGAATTTTTACTAAATGACAAAAGTAATGTTTTTTCTTACATATGCGGCGACAATGACTTCTCCACCGCCGTGACTATTATTTGAGTTTCGTCTTCCTCTATAAGCCATAACTTTTTTTAAATGAAAAATAAATACCAAGTTTTAATTTTCTTTTATTTTGGTATTGAAAATGGTTTTGATAATGTTTTTATTATATCAATGTGTTGTATTGATATCTTGTGATTGAAATGTGGAAATGTTATGTTTCCTTTATGCATGTTTTATGTGATACGATTATGTTATGGTTTATGATATGTTTAAACCTATTCATATGAGGAATGCATTGGACTTAATAAGTGACGGTTGGAGCCCGCTATAGCTCCTCGATGAATCGGCAGGTCTCATGAGACAAACTAGTGTCTTGGCACGAGGCCTTGACAAGATCTTATTTGTAGTCTTGGCACGAGGCCTTGGCTACGTGGTTATGATAGTCTGGCATTATGCATTCCATCATTATGAAAGTGGTTATTGATATTGCATGGGATTATTCGACCAGTAGAATATCCATGTGAATAAGTAAATGGAAATATTTCATTTTACTTTTTCCATATTACGCTCAAGTTCATGTTTAAAAGGCTTTTGTTTTAGTTATACATTGCCTTAAATGTTAATGTTTATTTATGAAAGTTTCTGCTATATTTTTATCCTTACTGAGCATTTGAGCTCACCCCTTTCAATGTTTTAATATTTTCCAGGATGTGAAGAAGTATTTTATGAATGACCTGCAGGGATAGTCAGAAGGGGATATGAGTGTGTACTATAGAGACCATGTTATTATAGTTTTTCAATTTATGATGTAATGTAACTTTTATGAATGTATCTAGTGTTTCCAAGGCTACTAAACTAATCGGTATTTAGAGACTTGATCTTTTGTGATCATGTCAATGTTACGCAATAACGCACCGACTCTGGGTAGCTGGGGTTGGGGCCTTACAGATATCATCCAATATTGGTACTTATGTCATTGGGGTATAAATCTATGAATTCCTAGAAACACGGTTTTCAGTGAATGGTTCAACCTAATTGACTATGTACCTTGTTCGTGGATAGGACACCCATGACTTCCTTTAATTCTATATCCTGACAAATTTCCATAAATAGGAAATTCATTTATCATCTCATACAACATAGCTCTCAATTTGAAATCTTCATTTCTATAAGCATCATACAAAGTAACACCTAAATCCCACAATAATTTTAAATCCTCAATCAATGGAACCAAATAAACATCAATATCATTACCTATTTTTTTTGTCCTGATATAATCATAGATAGCATGATGTTTTTTTTCATGCATAACCACAGTGCAAGTTATAATTTACCAACATAACTGGCCATGTACTATAAGTGCTACTTTGAAAACCAAAAGGATTCACTCCATTTGTAAATAAAGCAAGACGAAGGATTCTCAGATCTTTTCCAAAATCATGATACTCATGATCAATTCTCTTTTACTGAGGAGAGTCTGTTGGTTGACATAGTTTCCCATATTTATTTATCCTATCTACGTTCCATGTCAATTTCCCTATGGTCTCCTCACTTCCATATAGCTGCCTAAACCTTGGAATGATTGGAAAGTACCATAAAAATTTCATAAGATCGGATTCATCTTTATTGTATCGAGAAGCACCACACTTTGGTCATTCTCTAAGTGATTTGTGGTCCTTTTGAAATAGTATACAGTCATTTGGGAAGGTGTGTATTCATTCAGAGATCATACCAATCGAATGTAGAATTCCTTTGGCATCGTATGTTCAGATCGAGAGCTCATTATATTCTAGGAGCATGTCATTCATGAGAGAAATTAATTCTTTAAAACTGGTGTCACTCCATACATTGAATTCTTTTAAATTATACAGCTTTAGTATGGTTTCAAATGTTTTATATTTATTGAAACCACCCTACAAAGGCATCCTTTCACAACTCTTGAACTTCTAAAACAATTTTGGGCAATAATGAAGTTTATCTTCAATTGTCCTTGTAATTTCCTCAATATGATATTCAACATCATTCACTTCTGTAATCACATCCTCGATATGGTATTATTAATTGTCCACACTTGTAATCATATCATATGATCAATAAAATGCATTGTTATCCCAGCCACTAGCTATATTTTCTTTTTCCTCATGTTTATTCCAACATTTATAACTTCGATTTATTCCGTGACAAATCAAGTGTTCTTAAAACTCCTCTGGACTAACTTGTCTTGAATAAAAACAGTGTAAACATAGACAAAGGATTTGAGAAGGTTCATATGCATGATCTTATTTAAACTTGATGAACTCTTTCACTCCATCTTCATACTCTCTTGTCAAACAATTGACATTCATCCATTATTTATTCATATCCATCCTTTTTTATTTAGTGATATTAGTATTTAACAAAATAAATACAAAAAATATTGATATAAAGTAATGGTTTTCTTAATTCTATAAAAATATAAACATAAAACATTATGAAAAAACTGTAGTTCAATTTTACTTTGAAAACTATTTAAAAATCACACTTGAAATCCCATTAAAAAGCCAACTATTTAAATAAATTCCTCTTTAAAATAACACACCCTATTTAAAATAAATCAATAATTTCCAAACACTCTTTCACAAAACCACAATTCCTTTTTCAAGGCAATCATTCAAGAAAACTTTGTGACCCAATAATCTTAATCATTTAAAATGAGTGGCATCCCTTTAAGAAACATTTCAAAACATTTGAATCATTTTAAAAGAGCCACTTAGGAATTTTTATAAATACATAGATCTCAATAGATACACTTTATAAAATATACATAGAAAACACCTCAATTAATCCCAAATCAATCACTGTTGTATGATTCCATCACATTATTTCAAAGGAAGGTGTAATAATAATAATTTCCATAAGAATTTGATATTGTTCTCCCCACCATTGGATATCCCTTATCCATGATTCCATTGTCCAGTTATATCAATTATCCTTCACCATAGAACCAGAGTCCTAACAGATATATTCTATAATTAGTGACCACACTCACAACCATGAAACACTTGTGTTCTAGTTTACTACAAACACTGCATTATCCCAATGATCCTTGGCTCACACCAAATCAATTGGTTTTATACCCCAAGAACAATGTATATGTCTCTCACATGAAGTATTATTGGTTCCTTCCTTTAAAAATACACCTAAGAAAATATATAAGCATGAAACCATTACATAATCAAATATTTCCCAAGTTTCATTCCTTTCAGACAAAGAATTTCCCTATGCCACTCATAACTAGAAGAAACTATGTTTCTTTCCCAATCCTTTTAAGTAAATCATGTCACATGTCAAAATAAGAAAATAACTATGGTAATAAACTAATATATGGTATTATTTTCCATATTCTATTTTCTAAAATATATAAAAAGACTTTATAAATGATTTTACAAAGGCTAGTCATTCTAAAATTCTTAACTGAACTCATATCAGTGACCTCTAGAATCAAAGTGATGACAGTATCATTATAAGTCTCAATAGAATTCTTACCTCTCCAAAACTCATTCACAGGGTTAACAACATCAAGTCCCAAAATATTATAGAACCTTTTAAAGAAAATTTCATAAATAAAATCTAGGTTTGGTACCTTTAATGGATGCATCAACCTAAATGTCATGACCACTTTATAACACTGAATATCAATAGTTAACAATTCATTCATATAATTTGTTAAAATTGTAATAAAATAATAATTTATATATTTAGATATAAAATTGTTCTAAGAATAAAATATGATTTGATAATCACATGAATTATATCATTTTTCCCTTTGAGGAGATTCACCATAAAGTGCTTGTGGGTGGAAGGATTCATTACATGTGTTGTTATGGTTATTTGACCAAGGTGTCCAGAAAGTGTCTCATGTATCTTTGGATAGGTAGGGATAAAAAAAGATATGTTTCCATTATAACTCAATTTATCCCTTAATAAAAATATCAATGTATTCTCCTATTAAGTAGGATTTTCATCCAAATAACATAAATTTCATGTGGTGTTCTTATTCCATTTATGTCATATGTTTATCCTTTATTGCTCATTTTACTATGGGGGAGGTATTTTCAAAACCATGAGGTTACTAGAAATAGAAGGTAGAGATCTAATGTAGTGACTTAGTTATATCTTTACTATTATGTTGTGATATATCAGGTTTGGGTATTTGTTTCAATTTAGGTATGTTATGAAATTTATTCCGCTATCTGTAAGTTTTGGGGGTTTAATTTATGTTCTGATGGTTTAAAATTAGGATTGTTAATTTATATCAAATACAACTAGTGGTATAATCTCTTTATTATTATATTATAAATTACCAAAATTTGGTATTAAATATTGGTTACATAACATATGGTGATTATTTTATCAAGACTCGATAGAAAGTATTGGTTTCAAGACCCCTGGGTTTCCTCTAGTGAAGTGGTTTTCTAAGATTTAGTGGAATTTTTCTAGTAAAAAAGTGGTGGTACCATTGAAATGGTTAAGGTTTGGATTGATATTTAATGGTAGTGGATTCAAAATTTGGGGGGAAATGGACTTCCTAATCTTGGAGAGTTCAAAAGTTACATTGATTTTGAAGTAGTTAGAAGAGAGGTGTCTAGTAGAATGGGAAACCATGAGATGAAAGCATTGGAAATTTTTTAAAAGGTGTGTCCAAGAGAATATATATCCAAGAGGGAAAAAGGACATTCCTAAATGATTTTGAGCATTAAAGGTGGATTTTTATTATAGGGAGGGATCAAGGAGTATGATTGGTCGAGGTTTTGGTGAAACAGTGGTTCTCAGTGATAATGTATCAATGCCTATAAAGTGAAGCAGTTTGATCCATATCTAGGTAAGGAATATTGATTCCTAGTAAGTGTAGTGATGTAATCCCATACTAGGGAGAGTGGATCAATGTCTAGAAAGTACATGTCCTGGGTCCCCCTAAGTAACTGGGGTTCTCATGATAAATGAAATGGAGGAGATCAAAATCAATCATGAAGTCAATCGCATAAAATGTGAATGACATAAAAAAACTATTAATATCACCTCTAAACACCCTTAACTTAAACAACCCCTTTTTACACATGTATAACACATTCCAAAATAAAATTAACCCACTTTATATAACCATCAAAATCCAAATATAATATAGTGAAAATGTTCCTAAATCAAAAACAATTTTTATAAAGTTCCAACTAGGCCTTTGAGAATTCATTGATAACCAAAACATGAAATTATTTTTAAGAATTTTCTAAATGATCCTTAAATATTTCACCCAATTTGAACACATAAAATCCTTTTTTGGAGACCAAAAAGAATTCAAAACATAATGAACAACTCCTTTAAATAATAAATAGATTAAATTCCAACATAAATATATCAAACATACATAAAAAGGAATCCAAGAATAATATAAGATATCATTACATATTACTGAATTAAATTAATATATGAGATTCATAAAATTATAACAAAAGAACACCAAAGTTAAATAACAATCAAATCCCCTTCAAAAAGTGACATTTAATCAGGAAATAAATTAGAATTGTTAATTTATTACTTATAGAAAATCTTTCAAGGTCATTAGGTGGCTTGAACAATTTTTTAAAAATATAATTGCATGAAAAGGGCCTATAAAGAATTTACACAAACACTTATAGTGAATTAGATAGTGGTTTTAACAATATACAGATAAATGAACTTTGGGAAACCCATTTAAGTTAACTTTAAGGTCACCTTGATAAGGAATCATTGTGTCATCATCCAAACTAAAATAATTCAATATACTTTAGATGAAGAAGGGGTTTAAAATAATCAACCACACAAATCATGTCAATTAAAAAGAGTTTCATACAAACAACTACCTAAACAAAGTTCATATGATAAGAAACATTTGAGGAAGTGAAGAGAGTGTTGGTATTAAGGATATCTTCTCAAAAACCCAATAAATGATTGGAAAACATTTAAAAACATTATAAAAAGGTATAAGTGAAAACCATATGAGAAACCCATAAACATGATCATTATAATACATTAATACTTGGGATAACCTTTCCCATGTTCACACACACACACATTCATGGTATACGATCATGTTTCACTAGAGGACCACCAATTTCTTTTCAAAAACCAACCAACATGCAATTCATTTAGTGCGAAAAAAAAAGGACCACCAATGGCCATGATTTTCAGTTGGGAGTTTAGCCCATATAATTCACAACATCACCATAAAACAAAAATAAAGAAGAGAAAACTCTCCATGGAGGTGTCATTCAGCGCGCGGTGGAGGTAAGTTCACGGTGGAGGAGAGGCACATAGCGGAGGATTCCTTCAGTGGAGGAGAGGTGCTTGACAGAGGAGAGGCGCGCAATGGAGGAGCGGTGCATGGTAGAGGTGTGGCACACAATGGAGGTGTGGCATGTAGTGGAGGTGTGGCGTGTGGCGGAGGTGTGGCGCGTGGCGGAGGAGAGGCGCACGATGGTCTGGTTCATGCATGGCAGAGGTGCGATGCACGATGGAGGAGAGGCACACGACGGTCGGGTTCACGGCAGAGGAGAGGCGCATGGTAGAGGTGTGGTTCGCAGTAAAGGTGAGGTGGCGGGAGAGGAGGAGGAGGAGGTGCAGCAGCAACGATCGGCTTCCGTGAGAGCTTGAGGGGTGTGAGGAAGGAGGAGAAAGTTAGGGTTTTTTTATAAAACTCAGTGAACCTTTTATCAACGCTAGTTAAAAAGCACTGATAAAGGTATGTTTTATCAGCGCTAAAATAGAAAGCGCTGATAAAGGACTTTTTTATAAGCACTAAAAATATAGCACTGATAAAGACATCCTTTATCAACATTTTTTAACGTTGATAAAGATAGGCATTTATCAGCACTAAAAAAGCACTGATAAAGATATAATGTTAATAATTTATTTCTATTATTATATATATTTATAAAATTATATACATGATAAATATATATTAATATTTATAAAATTATAATTTAAATAATTATAAAATTATAAGAAATATATTTATCATATTTATAATTCTATATATATATATATAATAAATATATTAATTATATATATTTATAAAATTATAAATGTATATAACTATATTTCATCTAATTTTATAATTATTTATATAAAAATATATTTATTTATAATTATAATTAAAAATGAATATTTATTTATTTATTTATAAAATTATAAAAAATTAATATTTCTAATATTTATAATTTTATTAATAATTATATTTAATATATTTATTATAATTTTATAATTATTTAAATATATTTGTATTTATTTATATCTATAAATATAAATATTTTTATTTATTTCTCAATATTTCTATATATTTATTTAATTATATATAACATTATATATGAAAATAATAAATATATTTTTTATGAATTAATAATTATTTAAATAAATATACATTTATTCATATTTATTACTAATAAATAAATATTTATTTATTTTTAATTAAAAAATATAACAAATAAATTATTTCTAGTTGTAATTATAAATATATATATATATATATAATTATAAAATTATAACAAATATATTTATAATTTTATAAATATATATAATTAATATATTTATTATAAATTTTTAATTATTTAAATATATATACATTTATTTAGAATTATATTTATCACTATTTGTGTTTATTTATAGATATTTGTATATAAATATATATATATATAATTAATATATTTATTATAATTTTTTAATTATTTAAATATATATATATTTATTTAGGAATTATAATTATAAATATTTGTATTTATTTATAAATATTTGTATATATTTATAAATATATTTAATTAATTATGTATTTATAACTTTATAAGTAGTATAATAAATATATTTATTATAATTTTTTAATTTTTTAAATATATATTTATTTATAATTATAATTATAACTATAAATAAATATATTTATATATATACATATTTATAAAATTATAATACATGTATTTATTATAATTTTATAATTATATATTTATATAGTTATAATTATAATTACAAATAAATATATTTAAAAGGTAGTTATATATACTTAAAATTTAATAATTATAAATATAATAAATATATTTATTCTTTAAATATATTTAATATGATTTTATAAGTATTGAGAACATAATATAGTATATATATGGGTAACATGAATTAATCATATACACCTAGTAAAATATACATAATAAAAAACGAGTCTTCAATGGACAACATGAATAATAATAAGAGTGTAATGTAAAAATGAACATTCATGATGATACATAACATATATGCATGCATTATCAATATACTAATTGATCAAATTCATTGGAAACACATATATTTTTAATTATAAGGTTATACTTTTTTTAAAACATTATATATATTTTTGAATTATTAAAAATATATATATTAATTATAAACATGCGTTTTTTATTTAATATATACAAATAAACATTATTTTTGAATATAAATATAATAATTGTATGAAAATTATTATTAAAAACTTTTATCAGTGCTAAGACTAGCACTGATAAATCTACCATTTATCAGTACTAAAAAAAGTGGTGATAAAGGGTACACCTTTATCAGTGCTTTTTTAGCAGTGATAAAGGGTACACCTTTATCAGTGCTTTTTTTGGTGCTGATAAAGGGTATATTTATCAATGCTTTTTGCTAGCGCTGATAAATCCCCCCTATCAGTTATTTCTGCTTATCACTGATAAAACGTCGTGCTTCCCTTTCTCCATTTTGTGGTAGTGTTTGTTATATCTTTGCAACTCCCGATGTTTCTACATCAAGGGACTTGTTTAGGGACCACCTACCTTAAACCAAATTCCTTTCCTTTAAGAAAATCTCAACCAAAAATGTTGGTGAATCCCAATCATCTGCCATACATCAATTCAAGGACCTAACTCTATCAAAAACCATTGTAATTAATAATAAAACACGTATAATTAATTTAAACATTAATAAAATTTTAATTGCATAATTAATAATTTGGGTGTAATCAAAGAATTACTCACCATGGGATCTTCTAAATCCTAATCATTGTGCAATGAGGTACACACCTATAAAACCCCTCCCCTTTATGATATGTGTTTTTAGAGAAAATTTAAATTTTTTGAAACCTGGTGGAAGGTGTGTTTTGGGAACTAAGGTTCATATTGAGAATCCAAGAGTTAGAGCATCCAAATATGATGTTCTTGGATATTATTTGAAGCCCAAGAGGTATCTTAGGTTATCTAGATACTCTTAAGAGTGTTAAATTGAATATTATAAGTTTTTGGAGGGTTTTTTCCAAGGTGAATGGTTTGGTGTGCATGTTTAATAGAAACCATGCTCCACCCTGAGCATGAGGAGGTTTCCAGTTCAATTTATAAAGTGCACAGTTGAGCTTCATAGTTAGTGCATGGTTGAGGGTTTACCATGAAAGATCTCAGAGTAAACCACGTGATCTTGGCTGGACCTGGGGTACGACACATTCTTAATGTTTTTTTTTAGATTTCTCCTCCATTGACCTCCATTCCCCCTCTTCCTACCTATTCTTTAATTTTTGTTCCTCCCGTAAGGGTTTTATGGTGATTTTACCAGATCATGATGAAATCGCCAGTATTTTATGGGGATTCCATGTAACCTAGTGAGAGGGAATCCTAAGACAAAGTCAGCACATCGTCGCACATCATTTTGATGAGGTATATCACCGTGGTTATGTTTTCTAACCTTGTTGGGTTAAATTAAATTTAGTTGTTGATTGAATCATTGTTTCATGTTGTTAATTTTTTCCATGATAGGTATAGGGGTGTTTTGTGGACCCTCTGGGTGTGGTTTCTCAGGAGTTTAGTGAGAGAGTGATGATCGGTGAGTTTATAGACATTATGCCTATTTTCAATAAAGGTATTATTTGATTATAAAATATTATAATCATTGTAGTAGTTAATTATAAATTATTATGATCATTTATGTATTTTTAGGTTCATGGTAGGTCCTCATGATGAAAGGTGATATCATTTTGACCTTGGTGTTTCTCAGGAAAAGTTTTTAGGCCCTGATTAAAGAGGATTTGACTTTAATAAAGGTAGGTTGTGTTGGATTTGGTGGCTTAGAACCAACTACTTTGTACTTTGTTCATTAATAAATACCTTATCACATATTGATTGTTCTTCTGCGTGAAAATTCATGTGATAATTTTTTAAGGATGGTTGTTGCACCAAAGGGTCATAGAGGATCCCTACTATGATGATAACCCAGAAGTTCCATAACACTATTCTTGAATATATGTTCTATGGAGGGATGATGTTATTTGAGGGACACGAATAATACAGGCCATTAGGGTTGAGGACTCATAAAACATTGAGACACCTTCTTGTGGTGTGCTCCCTTGGTAATATCCTGGAGGATATTAGAGAACGAGACCCAGCAATAAGAAATCCACATTTCATAGTGTCATTGGATGTTTCTATCTATAGACGTGTGTATTGGTCCTTGGGCTTTAAGATTATTATTAATGGATATTACAACTCGTGCACTTAGATTTATTGACGAAAACTATGACAACACATTGTTCACAGCGAGGTAGGATATGTTGGGTGCATCACGAGTAATATTGCATTAATAGATAATGCGAGAAATGATTTTTCCCTTCTGTTCCATAATAGAAGTTGATATCTCAGGCCCTTTGATGGAATTGATATAGTCTAAATAAATCCAGGTCCATGGTAAGGAATAGGAAAGTTCAATTCCAAGAAGTCAAAGAAATAATAATCAAGCACATTGGTTGATGGCACTATCATGTAACCCGTTTGATTCAAGATATCAAGAAAAATGGATTACATTACATGGTAAGCGTTCATAGGAGGTGACACATCATTATGGCATTAACTTTTTCCTCTATGGGTGCCTTGGCATGTTGCTAGATGCTAACCTTTGACTTTAGGAAGGCGCTGCCTAATGCCACTGAGAAAGAGGCCTAGAGGGTCCACTAAGTGTGTCTAAGTATCTCAGTTAAATATCATTTAACAAGTTGAATAAAATATTATTCCCGATTGTGGTTTAATAATTATTAAAAGATGCCTAACTGAATTTATTTTTACACTAGTTATTTTATAGAATATATTGTGGGTGAAATAATATATTTATTAGTGAGTAATTCAGTGATATTTATTTGAGAAATAAATAGTCATTATTCAAGGTCTAATAAATTTGGTGGAGGAAATAAAGAAAATTGAAAAACAAAAATACATGTCGTGTATATTAATATACATGCTGTGTAGTTTTTATATGGATTTGTGAGAAATAATATTATTTAATTAAATAATATTCGGTGTAATTTTTTGGGCGCATGTTAAGTGATAAATTTAGTCAAATGATATTATTATACATGGGGTCTTACTAAGAATTAAATTAAATAAATACTTTTGGGTAATTATTTTATTTTATTATTCTAAGTATTATAAAACCCAATTACATTATTCTCATTAAACCTAACCATTCTTTTTGGTTGTGCACAATAGATCTAGAAATATCTCTCAAGCCAAGAGAGAAATATTTTCCTCCAAGAATGTTGTCAAGTTATTTGAGAGGTCCTCCTCCACCGAATCAAGGAGAGCACTTTGGAAGTGACTCTCAAGGCGATCTAAGGCATACATCGCAAGCAAAGTCTCTTCCATGCTAGCACTCGGAGGTCCCTTCGGTGATGTTCAGAGATATGTAGAGCACGTGTGGATCATTGTTAGAGGAAGCCTGCACTTGGATTCTATGACGCAATAATGGATCACATTGGATCGTGATCAGAAACATCAATGAAGAGATAATTCCATCATGGTAATTATTTTATTTTAATTAAATTAATTATAACCAACATACGATGATCCTCTCTATAGTTTTAGGAGTCCCCTCTTTTCTTTATTTATCTGTTCTATTATAAAGATCTGGCATTTTATCATCATGACGAATCTTGGATTGATCATTGTTAACGGAAAAATTAATGTTGGGTACACCCATCCATGCACTTATACTGCACCTGAAACCTACAATTGGTATCATAGGGGTCATATCATTGATTATAATTATTTAGTTTTTCATTGATTATTTACTCATTTAATAATTTAGTTGTTTCAATTCAAGTTAATCATTCTAAAAATATGAATCTTGAGATATGTTCCTCCTCTTTTGTTTCTCGTCCACATTATAGAAATGATCTTTTATTTTAATTTTTATTAAAATAAAATAGAGGATCTCATCTGTAGGTGCCAAAGGTTCTTGGTCATACAACACCAGAACACACATCGTGTATTCAGCAGTACATGCAGTGTAGTCAAGATTCAATGCATCAGACTCATCTACTAAACCAAGCCGTGTCATTGGAGTTTATCTAAGTCTTTATGACTCCGTGTGTTGACCAAGAATATGTGGGACGCGGTTTATGGATTACATGCCACGTGGTCCACTGGACACAGCGTGTAGTCCCTTAGGGTTAGGGTTTGACCGTGTACCCATATATAGCTTTCCTAGCTAGAGACTGTGTAACGCGGATACTACACAATGTGTAGCCCACTGGAAACGCCGTGTACTCTAAATATTTTTGAAGTACATCTACACGTTGTTTCCCCAGGAATGTACTTAGGATGGATGGTGAACAATAGTATGTGATGTGTAGTTGGAACTACATGCTTTGTACTCATCCAAATTATGAAGATTTATTAAAATTTATTATTATATTATAAAAACCCTTGATACGTCTACCATGGTGCAGGTATGAAGCTGAGGCAAAACATGTGATAGGTGTTTTATATATATGTGTTTAATTTAACATCTACATAATGTTCATTTATGCTCATTGGGTAGTTATGAACGGGAATTCACCGGTTTTCCTCCAAGGTACAAGTTACGTACAAAGTTAATTTTAAATAAATTTATTTGTAAAAAATTATGATGGATGATAATCTCAACGAAATTCAGAAAATGTTTTAAGATAAAAGGGTTGATTAATTAAAGACAATTAATTGATTCGAGCGTGATTTATCTTAAACAATATCGATTAAAGAATTGAATGTTAGTTTTATTTATGTGTAAATATCGTTTCATGTATGGATGATCATGATCTAGAGCATGACCTTTGTATGTGGATGGTTTATTTTAATTTATTTATTTAAATTAAATTTGTTGGCCTACGAGACTTCTCCTTATTAATATGTAGGGACTACATTCTTGAGGTTTCTTTTATGTAAAATCACGTTTTACCCCTCACCTATGAGTGATATAAAATCAAATGTAATGGATGGAGCTCCTAAGCTAGTGAAGGCATCTCAAGTTATAAGCCAAGGTGAAACCAATCTAATGAGATACAAAGGTAGACAGGTGGAAAGCTGTAAACATTAACCCAAAAGGTTCAAGGTGTTTCTCCCCTAAGTCTTGGGTTAGTTTATCAATTGGTAGATAAAATAACCAATAGAAAAAGCTCATAATCATACCATTTATTTTATTTCTGATAGTTTCATGGTTTATTTATTGTGGGTGTGTTGTCACGATCACACAATTACTGAATTAAACAATCATGCAATATGGAACTAAAATAAGACAGGATTACGTGTAAATATTATCCTATAAATGTTTAATCACTTAAGTATATCCCACTTAATATTAAAAATCATGTAATAAAGATAATAAAATGTAAATTTACGTATAAGGATAAAATACCTCAAAGAAATATTAAGTTGTTATAGTCTTCCATAATCTTGTTTAGAATCGAACTATGGTTCAAAGTTCTTGATCAACCCTAGTTGGGGTGCTTTAAATTATCGGGGAATTCTAATTCAAGGTTTTGGGTTGACTTGACTTGGTTCAAATCAATGGTTGACTTCCACATCAGGACTTGGTATAACCAAGAGGCAAAGGTTGAGGAAATCCAAAATAAAAGGATTTCAGGATTGGGGAGTCCACTCAGCGGATCAAGGAGCTGCAAGTTAATGCAGTTGGAATTTGGAATGCATATCTAAAACATTTCAAGTTTCTTGACCAACCCTAGTTGGGGTAATGCGAAGGGAAATATGTATCCTTTCCACTAGAAAATTTGGTAAACAGAATATTCTAAATTCAATGGTGAGGGCTATTGGATTTCGATAAAATAGTGGGAGACTAACAAGTATTAATTTATTTATTTGTTTCAGATTTATCATGATAAAGTATTAAATATTTTCCCATTTTAATTTGTAGAAACTAAAAGAAAAGTGACTTCAAACATATCATTGTGAACCATACTTTAGAAATAAAACCTTCTCACCGGCACCAATTTCCAAGAGTGGCATAGGCGTTTACGTGTCATCCTTCACCGTGAGAGGAAATTGTATGTGCTGGAGGATCCTATTCCAGTTGTGCTTAGAAAAGAGTCCAATGATGAGGAACTATCTATCTATATGAAACATATGTATGATTCCCTAGATGTCCAATTTTTCATGCTATTGGTCATGTCTAATGAGCTCTTGAAGTAACATGAAAACATGGACACATATAGCATGATGTCTCACCTTAGGGATTTGTATCAAGAGAAGAAGAGACAGTATAGATATGAGATCTCCAATACTTTGTTCACAACTAATATTGGAGAGTCTGTGCCAGTTGGACCTCATGTAGTCATGCTTATTGGATACACTGAATGCCTTTACATCTTAGGGATTAAGTTCCCGAATGAGTTGCATATAGATATCATTCTATCATCATTGCCCAAGCCATTCTATAGGTTTATTGTTAAATATAACATGAGAAACAATGAGATGAGTCTATCGGAACTTCTCACCTTAATTATCCAGGTAGATAAGGACATGGGGCATGACAAACCCATAGCCCTTATGGTGAATAAGAAAAGGAAGGTCCAGGAAAAGGGGTCAAGGATTTATAAACGGTATAAATCCCTCGAGCATCGTCCCTCCAAGAAGGTGAAGATATAGAGGCGGGAAAGGAATGGGATGCAGTGTGTTTTGCATATGGAAATCCAGGACACTAGAAGAGGAACTGCACCCAGAAGCGTGGGGGTCCTAAAGGTTCATTCATTATCGAGTGTAATCTTTCCATTTCTACACATTGGGTATTAGATATAGCTTATGGGGATCACATCTGTATTCAAATATAGAAACCAAGTAAATTTAGAAAGATTGTTAGAGGATAGGTGGATCTTTGAGCTTCCAATGGCATGAGGCTAACTGAATTCTCCACTAGTGATTACCATCTCTCATTGCCAACTGGGATGCTTTTGGATTTTCATAACTGTTATTATGTTCCTAGTGTTACCAAGAACAAAATTTCTTTATCATGTTTGGATATAGATGGATTTATTTTCAAGTTTGGAAATAAGGGTTGTTTCTTTTATAAGAACAATGTATGTTATGCGATGGAGAATTTAAATAATGGTTTGTATTAATTAAATTATGAAAACCAAGTGTTGAAAATCGATAACGAAACAAACTCACATGACTCATACAACACCCAATTGTGGCATCACCATCTTAGTCATGTAAACGAGAAGCGCTTGAAAAATCTCTTCCAGGATGGTTATTTAGAATCTACTAAGCTAAAACCACTTGATATATGTCACGCTTGTTTACAAGGTAAAATGACCAATCAGCCTTTTAGTGGATAGGGTGAAAGAGCCACAGAGCTTCTAGGATTGGTTCACACAGATGTGTGTGGACCATTTTCAGTAGAAGTTAGAGGTGTATATTCTTACTTCATTACTTTTACTGATTATTTGAGTATATATGGATATATCTACTTAATGAGTTATAAGTTAGATTCCTTATATAAATTTAAGGAATTCAAGAATGAAGTAGAGAATCATATTGGTAAGAATATAAAGAAGCTTCAATCGGATTAAGGTGAAGAATATTTGAACCAAGAGTTCATCGACCTTTTATGGGAATCTGGGATTATATCTCAAATAACTCTTCCTTATACACCACAGTGGAATGGTGTTAGTGAAAGGAGGAACTGCACCTTGTTGAACATGGTGATTTCAATGATGCGTCATGTAGATCTTCCATTATCCTTTTGGGGATATTCATTAAAAACTATAGCATACACATTAAACTGAGTACCAACTAAGGAAGCAAATGGAATTACCTCCAATTTATGGAAGAGAAATAAATACATTTTTTGCACACATGTGTATGGGGATGTGAGTCATTTGTAAAGGCCTTCTCAGGAAACAAACTAGCACCTCGGGGCACAAGGTGTATCTTTATAGGATATCCCAAGGAAAGGAAAGGATATTACCTATATAACCATTTAGACAAGAAAGTGTTTATTGTCAGACAAGCTGTATTTCTTGAGAGGGAGCACATCCTAAAAAAGGATAGTGGGAGCAAGATTGGCTTCGACAAAGTTGATGCTCAATATACACAGGAGTTGGTATAGGAACAAGTTCCATAGGCCCCGTGGAAGAGGTTCCAGAAACACAAGTACTGCATAGGAGCTCAAGAGAGATAAGAGAACTAGAGAGATTTGGTTTCCTAGTAACCGAGGATGGTGAATCATTATTTTTGGACAATAATGAACCTCTCTACTACAAGGAAGCAGTATAGAGCTCAGAAGATGCAAGATGGCTAGAAGCTATGAATTATGAGATGGATTCCATGTATAAGAATCAAGTTTGGGTTCTTGTCGATGAGCCAATTATTGTAAATCCTTTTGGATGAAAATGGGTATTCAAGATAAATTTAGACATGGAAGGTCAAGTTAGCACTAATAAAGAAAGGATAGTGGCTAAAGGATTTAGACAACATCAAGGAATTGACTATGATGAAACCTTATCTCCATTTTCCATATTTAAATCCATAAGAATCATACTTTTCATAGTAGCTTACCATGACTACGATATTTGGAAAATGGATGTCAAAACATCATTCCATAATGGGAACCTTCAAGAAGATGTCTATATGACACAACGAGAAGGGTTTGTGACACCAGGTAAATCCAAACAGGTTTGCAAGTTTTAGAAATCTATTTATGCATTAAATCAAGCATCCAGGTCATGGAACATTCAATTTGATAAAGCCATAAAGGAATTTGGTTTCATTAAGAATGAATATGAGACATGTGTTTATAAATGGTTTAATGGGAATGTAGTTATTATCCTAGTAGTATATGTTGATGACATATTACTTATTAGAAATGATGTACTAGTCTTACAGTCAGTTAAGGAATGGTTGAACAAGTGTTTCTCTATGAAAGACTTAGGAGAAGAAGCCTACATTCTAGGGATCAAGATCATTCATGATAGATCCAAGAGGCTTCTTGGACTAAGTCAGGGTATATATTTTGACAAGATAATAAAGATATTTAGGATGGAACAATCCAAGAGGGGATTGGTTCTAGTGTCACATGGACAACATATTTCTAAGAAAATGTGTCCTTAGACACAATAGGAGAAAGATAGGATGAGTAATATCCCATATGCTTCAACTATAGGATCCATCATGTATGCCATGTTATGTACCAGGCTTGATGTTGCCTATGCACTGAGCATGATAGGAAGATATCAAGAAGATCTAGGAGAATAGAATTGGACTGATATTAAGACTATCCTTAAGTATCTGAGAATAACTAAGGATGTGTTGCTAGTGTATGGAGACGAGGAGCTTGTCATCAGAGGGTATGTTGATTCCAGTTTTTAGACAGATCAGAACGATCTGAAGTCGCAGTTAGGATATGTTTTTTGTCACAATGGAGGAGTTGTGAGCTGGAAGAGTTCAAAACAGCCAGTTGTCACTGATTCTACAGCAGAGTCTGAATATATAGCGGCTTCTAATTCATCCAAGGAAGCTTTCTAGATTCATAACTTTGTCCAGTTCCTAGCATTAAATATCCTATCACATTGTATTGTGATAATACTGCAGCGGTGGCTCTCACAAAAGAACCAAGTTCACATCAATGGAAAAAAGAACATTCTCTATAAATATCACCTCTTGAGGTATTTAGATCAAAGGGGTGAAGTTTCAGTGAGCAGAGTTCCATGAAAGAGAATGTGGCGGACCCCATGACTAAAGGCCTATCTTAACGGAATTATGAATATCATGTGAGATCTATCAGGTTAAAGGTTATTAGTAGTTTTCTCTAGTCCAAGTGGGGGTCTGTTGGATTTGGTGTCCTATAACCAACTAATTTGTACTTTATTCATTAATAAATACCTTATCATGTCTTGATTGTTCTTCTACGTGACAATGCATGTGATAATTTTCTGAGGATAGTTGTTTCACCAAAGGGTCATAGTGTATCTCTGCAATGATGAGAACCTGGAAGTGCCATAACACTATTCTTTAATATATGTTCTATGGATAGATGATGTTATTTGAGGGACACAAATAATACAGGCCATTAGTGGTGAGGACTCATAAAACTTTGAGGCACCTTCTCATGGTGTATGCCCTTGGTAATATCTAGGAGGATATTATGAGAACGATACCTGTCAGTAGGATATCCACATTTCATAATGTCATTGTATTTTCCTATATGTGGACATGTGTATTGGTACTTGGAATTTAATATTATTATTAATTGGTATTAAAAATCACGCACTTAGATGTATTGATGAAACACTATTCACAATGAGGTAGGATATGTTGGGTGCATCACGAGTAATACTACATTAATAGATAATACGAGAAAGAATTTGTCCCTTATGTTTCATAACAGAAGTTGATATCTTAGGCCCTTTGATGGAATTGATATAGCCTAAATAAATCCATGGCCATGTTAAGGAATGGGAAAGTTCAATTTCGAGAATTCAAAGAAAGAATAATTGAGCACATGGGTTGATGGAACTAGCATGCAACCCGCTTGATTCGAGATATCGAGACAAAGGGATTGCATTACAGGGTAAGCGTTTGTTGGAGGTGACACGTCATTGTGGCATTAACTTTTTTCTTTATGGGTTCCTTGGAATGTTGCTAGATACTAACCTTAGACTTTAGGCAGGCTCTTCCTAATTCCACTAAGAAATATGTCTATAGGGTTACACACTAAGTGTGTCCAAGTATCTCAATTAAATATTCATTTAACAAGTTGAATAAATATTATTCCCGGTTATGGTTTAATAATTATTCAAGGATGCCTGATCACATTTATTGTGACACTAGTTATTTGAGAGAATATATTATTATGAAATAATATATTTATTAGTGAGTAATGCAGTGATATTTATTTGAGAAATAAATAGAAATTATTCAAGGTATAATAAATGTGGTGGAGGAAATAAATAAAAAATAAAAACAAAAGTACACGCCATGTATATTAATATACATGTCATGTAGTTTTTCTAGGGATTTTTGAGAAATAATATTAGGTGTAATTTGATGGGTGCATGTCAAGTGATAATAATAGTCAAATGCTATTATTAGACATGGGGTTTTACTAAGAATTAAATGAAATAAATAAATACCTATAGGTAATTATTTTATTATATTATTCTAAGTATTAAAAATCCCAATTACATTATTCTCATTAAACCTAACCAATCTTTGTGGTTGTGCACAGAGAATCTGGAAAAATTTCTCAAGCCAAGATAGAATTCTTTTCCTCCAAGAATGCTATCAAGTTATGAGAGATATCCTCCTCCGCCGGATCAAGGAGAGTGCTTTGGAAGCGGCTCTCAAGGCGATCAAAGGTGTACATTGCAAGCGAAGGCTCTTCTGTTCTAGCACTTGTAGATCCCTTCAGCGACGTCCAGAGATACATGGAGCATGTGTGGATCACCTCTAGAGGAATCCTACACTTGTCTTCTACGATGCAATGACGGATCACATTTGATCATGACTAAAAACATCAACAAAGAGAGAATTTTATCAAGGTAATTCTTATCTTTTAATTAAATTAATTATAACCAACATATGATGATCCTATCTATGGTTCCAAGATTCCCCTATTTTCTTTCATTCTTCATTCTATTCTGAAGATCTGGCGTTTTATCATTATGACGGATCTCGGATTTATTATTATTAACGGAAAAATTAAAGTTGGGTACACCCATCCACGCGCTTCCGCTGTGCCTAGAACCTATAGATAGTCCCTTGAACATACCCATTTGGTTTATGCTATTTTTGTATGTGGATTTTGGTATGATTCCTCACCACCATTGGTGAAAATATTTAACTTAATTGAATGTTATTATTAAATTTCATCAGTAAAATGAGGTTTCAAGGGCCACAATGTCCCCTTGACACAAGCGATGCTTCGGTCACCGATGGCTAAGGGATTACTATAAAATTTGAATCATGAAATGAATGGATATAGAAGATAGAATGGATTAAATTTAATGTAATATTATGAGTGAGATAAACTTGATATAGTTTTCATAGAGTTTTCCTTGAATGGGTAGTGATGATGGACTCCAGAAGTTCAACCTTGGGTGGAACCTTAGACCCAAGGTTGAATTAGGAAATACTTGGTATGATGTTGTAGTCATGAAGTGTTCAGGGATACATCAAGGGATAATATTCCTTAGGTGATAGTATTATCTAAGGTAATGAGAGTTAAACTATAAGACCTAATTAGGGTTCCAGTGTGAGATACAGCCTAGGGAACCCTGGTGGTTTCCCTAGTTTGTTATTAACCCTTGATCGGGGTAGTGAAAGGGAACTAGGATGTCATTTCATGTTGCACTTTATATCCCAAGAGTTTCCAATGCTATACTTGGCCTTATTTGATAAAATGTAAAAGTAATAATTTAAATGATAAATGGAATGGTAAAATCTTATGAAGTGATCATAATTTAATTGAGATGGTAAAACTGGTGATATGATTGTGACCCTAAAGAGGATAGGCCCTGAGGTGTTTTGTGTTATATGATGATGGGTTAAGGGATCATGGAAGGGATATAAACCTTAGTTAATAGATAAATACTACCTGGATTTAGGTAGGGGATGTGACCCCTTGTGTATATGATGGAATCATTAGTAGGGTATTTGACACCCTACATAGCTTGGGATTCCTTAGACACACTCATTATATCTACGGGTAGTGTATGTGACCCCCCACACATATTTGATACTATGGACTTCCCTAGTTATGAGTTAGTTTTTGAGCTTGTATATAGGGTGGGTCATCCCCCAAGTGTTTATCTTCTATATACCGGGGTGTTCTGACACCAGGGTGTTTATTTCCTATATACCGGGTGGGTCATCCCCTGGGTTATTGTCTTTTGTATACCTGGGTGGATCATCCCCTGATTGTTTTTCACATGTATAATAGGTGGGAAAACCCTCAAGTTCTTATCTCTTGTATACAAGGGTGATTTAGACCTCAAGTTATTACAATGGTTGTCATGATTTCATGATGTTCTCAGAGACACTTAGGCATTGGCCGAAGTAGGTTTTAGTCGATCTAGGTTCATAGTAGAACCTGAGGCTTGACAATGGTTATTTTATAATTATTCTATGGTTTATTTATTTATTCTAATATTATAAAATTTATACATGAAATTTAATAGTTATATAAGAGACTGAATTGGTGGTTCCCTACTAAGTCGTACTCACAACTTTCTCGGTCATCCATGGAACCCGCATACCCAAGAAACCCTCTTTAATTTCAGGTTTAGGTTGGGCAGAGGCCTAGAGTAGCTTTATTAAGTGGGATATCTCATATGGGTTTTATATATTATTATGAGGTTAGGCTTAAGAATGTATTTGATCCTCCTTTATTTTATTCTTGTATTTCATTTTATATATGTGTTCAACCTAGTGGGAGGCCAATGAGTCTATATGAATGCTTTCCTTCTATGTTTAATTTGATATTGATTGATATATTTATTTCTTATATGTGATCTAATGTTTATTATTGTGAAGGATAGTTTTTGGTTATTTTATCCTTGATTGGACGCACATATATAGGGGGTAGTCTTCCGATGATACTACCATAGACCATCATTTCTAGTCGACAACCTCTAGCATTCAGAGAGGCATGTATGAGGTCCAGTCTCCCTCAATCTGGTTATTATTTAGAGTGAGTTCGTATGGTACATTACAAAGTTGTATAAGATCCTCTTTATTTTATTAAATATTTGGGTAAGGAATATAGGAGTTAGGGAATTGTCAGAACATGGTATAGAAATTATTCTTGGGAATTGCCACCCTATGTATGAGAGAATTCCACATTGCCAAGGATAAGATTGTTGTTTAATATTTTTATTTCCTAACTACTTATTTCACCTGAGTGATACACATGATTATTAGGTTGTTAATTTTATAGTATTTTTTATCTTATAAGGTATGGAAATAGAACATGTGTTCATGCATCATATTAGGCATGTAGGATCAATATGTCATCTGAGTGATTTTCTATGATTGTTTACCTAGACTATAAAAATGGTTGGTAATTTAAAGTGTCCATATCCATTTATAAAATTTTTTCCTCTATAAGTGTATGGAGGAATATTAATCTTTTAAATAGATAAAGACATTTTATATGATCACTTGACTTAATTATTATTAGTTATCACCTAAATAAAATGTAAATTACAACTTATAAATCATTTTCATCTATAAATTATAATTGATATTTCATTTAACTAGAACTTTTTTATGAAATTATGATAAATGAAAAATAAAAAATTGTGGTATTTTGAATCCTATATGTATATGATGGTGACCTTGTGTGTATATTTTATTGACTCCGTGTACGGGTAGTTGGGGTTGTTGAGATCACCCGGTGAGGTCAGTGACTTGAGTTGGATGATTTTTTGGATTATGATTCCAGTTGTGTGTGCTTTTGTGTGAGACCCTAGAGTGGTTGGTTGGTTTTGACACATTATATGTCGTGTGTATTAAAAATGTATAAATAAAATTTCTCGTGAGTTTTGGATAATATGAGAATTGGTTTATAAGATTAGTTGTGATAACTTAGTGGCCATTGAGTTACTAATCAGGATAGTGGTGAGTTAGTGAGTTTGGATAATCAAGAGTAATCTGAGAGGGTGGTTGGACAAGGAACATAAGTTCTTTTAGAATGAAAATTATGGGTAAATTCTCTCATTTGAGATAAATTCATGGGAGGTGTTGTTAGTGTGTTGTAAAGGCTAGAGAGATGCCTTAAGAATGATGATCTTAGGTTACCTTAGTTATTTGGATACCCTTTGATGGGTTTGAGGAAGGGCATGTGTATTCCTTAAGGTTTTTTGGTATTGAGACCAGTTTTGAAGGACGAGATCATTTTGGTGCCTATCCATATCAATTACTGGTGAAACTTATAACAGGATGGTCAATGGTGGCCATAGATGGCTAAATCTAGGGATAGTAGAGTGTGGAAAGATGATTTGGGTTTTGTAAAAAATCATAGGTTATGGGTGGCCATGTGAATGGTTTTTTATATGTTATATACCTCAATTTGAAAAGTGTCGAGGTTGATTTTTACTTGACAAGATTGGCATGAAGTGGAGTTATAACTAGTGTATTAGGTGTGAAATCCCATATTTGATGAGATGCGACTCATTAGCATTAGTCGGGTTAATTTACTAGGTGGTACAGGAGAATATGATCGTATCTTTTGGATGAGATCAGGATATATCACGCTATATGCACATGACATTATTGAATTTAGAATCGGTGAATAATTGTGTGTGAGTCGAGGGACAATGGTTTTGATGAAATGTATACATGCCTGATTTCCCATTAATTTTGATGAAAATGGTAACTATCCCTCCATGGTATAGGGAATGTCATAAATGGATCGAGTGTAGTGGCATGACCAGTCAAAGGTGGTTCCTTGACATGAATTATCATGAAGGCATAGTGTCAAAGGTTATCAATGTATAAGCATTTCTCAAGAGGGGAAGAACGCATATGATGTTGAAACATGTTGAGGTTACACTCAAGGATCAGTATAAGGTAATACATATAGTGGGGAGATCACCACTACCCATGGATGGTATGAACCTTGAGATGAATGGATTTTGGTGAATATCATGCATGATATTACAATGATCTGAGAATATGAAGTGTTTGATGGTTTGAGTGGTGCTCGAGTATGAGCGGGGTTGTCCATGTCTAACCATTGTGTTTTGTGACAGATGGGGTATAAGTTATGGGCATTGGGATCATGATGAATTTTTCATGATATAAGGGTTTTCAGATCAGGGATGAATCAATACTCACGATATATAATAATATTGGGTATGGTTGATTGAGGATCCAACCATGGATATCACACTAGGAGTCAAATTCAGACTTTGGTGGGAATGTTTAAACAATCAAGGGATGCCACCAGAATTTAAGGTATCATGATCAGGTAATTAATGATTTTTCGATAGGTGTAGTCAAGTTTCCTTGAGGTAGGTTGTTCAGAGGAGGTTTTACTGGTGTTTTTTATTTAATTAGATGTGTTAATTTGGAAACTACATCAATTACATCATATTGGGAATGAATATTTTGTTTCAAGAATTTTCTAGGACCTTTTGAGAAATGGTTGAAGTATGCACACTATGTCCATGGGTGATGTGGACTCATCTAATTCAGTTTGGAATCATATATGAGAATAAGTACAAGGTTTTGATTAGTGTTTTCATAAATTATTGGTTTTGGTGGGATGGAAACCGCACCAAGAAGTTCTGTGGACCACTTAAAATGTGTTTCATTTGGAAATTTCAATGGTATTAAGTATTATAGATTGAGATTGGCCTATATTATCATAGGTTATGGTGCGGAGACCCATGATCTAGATAATGAATTGATAAATAACACCATGGATTCCCTAGTTATATGAGTGTGGGTAGTCACTATCTCATTGATTCGGTAGTGGATACGAGTGGTGTTTTGAGTTCTAGTGAAGTGAGAATTCTATGTATAGAGTTTCATAGTAGAACACATGGCATTTGAAGATGGAACATAGTGTGTTGATGATGAATAAACAAACCTAGTAGGTTGTAATTAATGGTTGAATGGTCAAAGAAACTTCTTGAGGATGAGAATTATTAAATTGGGGAGGTTGTAAAACCCTTATCCTTTATGAGTTATAGTTTTCATAGGATTTTTTTTTTAATTTTTAGAAATCTAGTGGATGGTCTTTTTTGAGAAATGAGTTTCATATCAAGGATTCAATAGTTAGAGTGTCCTAAGATGATGTTTTTGGATGTGGTTTGAGGCTTAATAGGTTACTCAGGTTCTCAATCAAGCCTCAGGAGCATTGGGTTGAATTTCAAAAGTTTCTTTAGGGTTTCTGTATAGGTTTCATGTTTTGGTATACATGGTTTCGGACAAACCATGAAAGACCTTGATCATTGGGAGGTTTCTAGTTTAGTTTCTAAAGCACTCAATGGAGTTTCATGGTCATCACAAGGTTTAGGGTTATCCATGAGAGATATCAAAGTAAATTGTGTGATCTTGGTTGGACCTGGGGAATATATCATGGTTGGATCATATTTTTAGACAAATCATGGGAAATGTTACATAATAAGGAAGTTTTGGTTATCATGGTTGGTGCACTATTCGGTAAAATGTGTTTCCCAACCATGTAGAAGGGGTGTGTTGAGATATTTCTGACCACATAATTGGTGCATGGTTTGTAAAACCATCTGACTCATTAAAAGAAGTTAAATTACAATTTTTTCCCTTCATACTTTAAAGAGATATCCCCCTTTTTCTTTTTCTCCCTCAGGTTCATTCTCTAACCAGTTAAACCCCTCTCCCTCCTTCAATTCCCCATTGATTTAGGGTTCCTTTGAAGTGATTTCTTTGGATTTTTAGTAATTTTTATTCTCTGTTGACCTCTATTTTCCCTCTTCCTCCCTCTTCCTTAATTTTGGATCCTCTCATTATGGTTTTGATGGACATTTCCCTAGAACATGGTGAAATTTATTGAGTTTGATGGGGATTGTGTGCAACCTAGAGAGAGGTTGTCTCAAGACAACATATGCATTCTGTCACATGTCATTTTGATGAGGTATGTCACTGTAGTAATTTTTTATAAGATTTTTGTGTTAAATTAAATTTAGTTGGAAACTGAATCACTATTTCATGTTTGGTATTTTTCTTGGGATAGTGTCAGGGTGTGTCTTGGATCCTTCAAGTATGATTTCTAGGGGGTTTGGAGAGCAGGTGATACTCGATGAGTTTATAATCAATATGACTATTTTCATTAAATAGATTATTTTATTATTAATTATTATAATAATTGAAATAATTAATTATAAATTTTTATGTTAATTGTTGATTTTTGGGTTCATGTTAGGGCCTCATGATGAAGGGAAATGGCTAGTTGACCTTGGAGGAGATCAAGTAAATTTTTCAAGCCTTTATTAAAAAGGATTTGACCTCATTAAAGGAAGGTGGTACCTTGAACATATCCCTTTGGTTTATGCTCTTTTTGTATATGGAATGTGGTATGAGGAATCACCACCATTGGAGAATGATTTTTAACTTAATTAAATTTTTTTATTAAATTTCATTGGTAGAATGAGGTGTCAAGGGTTGTGATGGCCCCTTGACACTAGTGATGTCCTGGTCACTAATGGACAAGGGTTTGCTATAAAACATGTCTTATGAAATGAATGGTCCCTGATGGGAAAATGTATTGAATATAATGGGATGGGATGTATGATATAACCATGGTAATGTTTTCCTATTGTCTTCCTTGGGTTGGAAGTGATGATAGACTATAGATGTTTGACCTTGGGTGGAACCTTTGACCCAAGGTTGAACCTGGTTAGACTTGGTAGGTTGTTATGGATTTGATTTGGTCAAGAATACATCAGGAATGTTATGCTATGGGTGATGGGATTAAATGAGGTTATGGGAGATGAACTAGAGGATCTATTTACAGTTCTTGTGTGAGATACATCCTAGGGAACCCTGGTGGTTTCCCTAGTTTGTTGGAAACCATTGAGTGGGGGGTTCATGGGAGATGGGTTGTTATCCCATGTGGCAACTTATAACTCTGGAGATTCTAGTTCTAGACTTGACCATATATGATAAAATAAAAAATTAGGTATTTAAGTGATAAATGGAATAGTAAATGCTTATGAAGTGGTTGTAGATTAATTGAGATGGTAAAACTGTTGATATGATTGCAACCCCCGGGAGGATAGTCTCTGGGGTGTTTTGTGTTATGTAATGATGGGTTCAAGTTCCCAGGGAGGGATATGACACTTGGGTAATGGAGGTTTGATTCCTAGTTCTGGGTAGGGGATGAATCCCCTCGCATAGCTTGGGATGCCTTGGATCCTTCGGTAGGGGATGTTTCCCCCTACATAGATTAGGATACTATGGACTTACCTGATTTGGAGTTAGATGTTGGGCATGTATATTAAGTGGGTAAGTCCCTAAGTTTTTATCTTATGTAAAATGGGGTGGGCTAGACCTTGGGTGTTTATCACCTATATATCAGGTGGGTCATACCCTGAGGGTTTATATTATATACACTAAGGTGGGTAAGGCCCTGGATTTTTATCTTATATATATTGGGTGGGTCATCCCCTGGGTGTTTATCTCCAATATATCGGGGTGAGTCAGACCCTGGTTGATTACATTTGTTGGAATGATTACGATGTGTGCTCAAAGACATGCTAGCACTAGACGAAGAAGGTTTGGGTCAATTGGGGTTCCATGGTAGAACTCGAGGAACAAAAATTGTTATTTTATTAAACTTCCATAATTTATTTATTTATCCTGAGTATATAACATGTATACACAAAATTTACTATTTATATATGGGATTTCATTATTGGTTCCCTACTGAGTTGTACTCACAGCCTGCTCGGGTGGCCATGGCACTTGGGTATCCAAGAATCCCTCACTGATTGTTGGTTCAGTTTGGGCAGAGGCCTAGGGTAACTTGATCGAGATGGATAGCTCATATGGGGATTATATATTGGGATGGGGTGTGGCTTAGGGATATAGTTTAGGCTCCTTTATTTTATTGTCGTATTTTATTGTGTATATGTGGTCATCCTAGTGGTCGGTTGGTCAGTTCTTATAAATTCTTTCCTGCTTTATTTTATTTGATATTGATGGATTTTTTTTTTGATTCTATGTTCTATGATGTTTATTATTTTGATAAATGGTGTTTGGTTATTTTATACTTTATTGGTCACTATAATATGGGGGTATAGTCTTCCTATAGTACTACTCTAGACCCATGTTTCTAGTCAGAAGCCTATGACATATGAGGAGGTGCACCTGAGGCCCTGTTGCCCTTAATCTGGTTACTATAAAGAGTGGTCTAGTTTAGGAAATGACGCTACCACCCTCAATTTCCACCCAGACCTATAACACAATAAATCCCCAAAATCTCATCTCAATGTTCATTTAATATTTATAGAAATTAAGATTTGAGTTAATGACTTCATTTTATTGCATAATATATTTATTAAATTATATACATGTGATAAAAATATAAATTACATTTTTGACATAGATAGTTGGTCATAAAATGTTATTTATTGATTATTTAGTGTGCATTACTTATACAAGGGTCGGGGAAACCTTTTTGGGTGTTTAATCCACACTGTATAAGTAAAAGGGGGCTCTCTGAGGGACTATTCACTCACTTGATTTTGAGAGCACCTCTATACTCCTTTCTTCATCCTCGAGAGATAAGAGAATGTTATAAGCATTTTATTTTTTATCTCCTTCATGGATCGAAGGAACAAGATAGTGGTGATTGTCGAGGTGTTGAAGTCTTCATTGAATCACCACGCAAGCACTTGGATTTTGATGATCAGCATTCCTATAGACTTTGAAAGTGTATGTGGACAATCTAGAGAGGTCTAACCTCGGTTCCTAGAGCAATTCTTGTCGACAGTGAGTGGTTTTTGAACACACATTCAATTAAAATGAGGTAATTGTTCATTTTAATTTTTTTATTAAATAATTCACGTGAGATCCTTGAACTTTTAATGAGGCTTGAATTTTCCAAGACGATGTTATTACATTGATCTATCGATAAAAAAAATTAAATCTAAGTCTCGTCTTCTTTCCCTATGCACCCCAGTACCTTTAAAATAAACTCAACAATAACATAAAAATCTAAGAACAACAATACCAACTCCCTAGTAATTTGGAATTTGTCTCTTACAGGGGATACCCAGGCACAAGACCTAGCATCCATCCCATTTTCTAATAAGATTTATCTCTAGAATACAACATAAAAAATGGTAAGACAAAATAACAAGGTTATGTTACCACTTTGTAATATATCAACCTAACTCACTCTATGGTAACTAGATCAGAGCTCCATGTGAAAATAATTTCACTTCACTGAATATAATTATATTGAATATACAATGGTATAAAACAAGATTTAGTAATAAAAAACACAAGTAGATTAAATAAATATGAAAATAATTTCACTTCACTTAATATAATTATATTGAATATACAATGGTATAAAACAAGATTTAGTAATAGTCCCATATAGTGGAATTTGAGTTCCACGTATACCCCATGCCATTTAAATACATCAACTAATACCTTCCTCTCTAATAGAATTATAAAAATAATCATACCTATTTGAGAGACTTGTCCCATGATAAATTTCTATAAACCTTTAGGAAGAATAGAAATTTTATGTTCTTTTCTATGTCATGGTTGTAGTGAATGATGAGTACTAATTTTCAAGCTCATGTGACGAGGAGTTAGAGAGAAATTATTCACATACTAAAGATGGTTTGTACTTGAGTTGGAGGGACTGGACTATTCAGTAGTGGGCCTAGTATATCTTGGAATTTAGTTATTCATGCAATTAGACCACTAAAATTCCCTTTTTAATGGTTCGTGGGTGCTTCATTTTCACACAAGTAAATATGTTGGCTTAGTCTGCACAAAATACTTGTCTAGGTGATGCTTAGTTTCATGTTGGTACTTAATGTGAAATTATCACAAGTGTAAAGAAGATAAACTGGTCATGTCCACTTAGAGTTAGGATTTTCTTTCAGGTATTCAGGCTTCTAGCTATAGTGTTGTAAGTATGCACCAATTCGGGCAATGAAGTGGATTGTTTTAGGGTATCAACACATGGAGAGTAGGTACTAAATGTGGGGATTTTTTTAGGACTCAAATTTTCACTAGTATATACTCAGATAAGAATTGAATAAGGAATTTATGAGGACCAAAACTTTAAGATAGACATGGATTCATTCATCCAAATATTTCATTGAGTAGATAGAATACACTCCAGTGCATTCCTTTAGTTGTAGTGATGGGGAGATAGAGTTCCCCTCCATTATTCGTCATCTCAACCCTATAAAAAATTTATTAACCAAGTGAAAAAAACATCAACACCTTTGCATCCTAATTCTTGAACAAACTTCAATTGTGATTCTCCTTTATTTTTTCCATCATATTCAAACTTCTCTAGTTCCATCTGAGATCATCAAGATTCAAATAAATTTCTCTATTTTGATTCCAATCAGTCACAACCCATTAGATTCTTCAAAATCATAATTTAACTTCATTCTTGGTTATTCATCGTGATTTAATAAAGTTTAGATGAACCCTCTTATAAATGTCTCGACCTCAGTCAATATCACTCACAACTGAAGTATCCAGGTATATAGACTGCACATTTAACCTTAATCTCATTGATGTGAGATTGGAATTTCATTTAATTTGGTGCATTGACTGCTTTGTGTCCTATCACATGTTGAATTTACCCTTATGCAGTATAGGTTTCATGATTCCACCATTACACAACAATTTTTTTGGTTACCATCACGTAGTGGTTGAAATGATTTACACAGTTCTCAATTGACCTTTATGAAATCATGTCCATGACTTTACACAAACCGTATAATGCCTATAGGACCATAAAGTAGTGCATAGAGAAGAATCCCTCATTTTGTATCTTTAATTTATCATTACATAACCCGTGTGGATCCTAGAAATTCTTTCTATATTAAATTAAAATAAAAACAAGTTTAGTTTCAGTGCCTAGAAAAAATGTGAAAAAACAAAAAAAAATACATGAATTGTTTTATTAAAAAATAACATGTATTTATAATTTTCACCCAAATGACATGAAGTAATAAAAAAAATCCTAAAGTCTGATAATAATAATAGGGGAAATAATCAATGAATTTCACTTTATAAAATTGAAAATATGATGTTAGATCACTTTTATACACTTATAATATTTCAATCTTAGAAAATTATCAAAAAGGAATTTCAAAATTATGATCAACATGTTGTGGAAACAGTAGTAGAAACAAACAACAAATGATTCACTAAAGAGTAAAAAGGAAAAATTAAATAATGATAATAATATTAAAAGATATAGAGATTTATGTGGTTCGGGAAATGATCCCTACATCCACAAAGAGAAAAAAATCACTATGATTGGGAGAAAAATTATAAGGTATATTCATAGTTTCATATGCACAGAAACTCTAGCTCGAATGAGCTCATAAAGGAATATGATGCTATTATGCCACCTACTAAATAGTAAATCCATAGTGATACAATGCCACAACCACCCAATTCTGTGGATCTAAATTTACCTATTAGTGTCGCCAATCACATGTTATAACAGTGTCATGTTGAAGTGAACGCTACTATAGTGTCTTGTCGCATGCTGTTACAGTAAATCTACACTGTAGCAGTGCCCTAAAATTTGGGTTGGGGACCTTCAGCCCCCAGACCCCCAAATTAAGGGAACACTTCCCCTAGAAACCACCAACAACCTCACCATAGAGGTTGAACTGTGAGATTTGTGGTTTCACTACTGGAAAGGGAGGTTTTCCCAACGCATGTACAGTTCTTTTACCAACAGTTTAAGGAAACCGTTGGTAAAATATGGTTAAATCGTCTTTTCCTAATGGTTTTTGAAAACCATTGGGAAAAGTATACTCTATACCAACGGTTTCCTTAAACTGTTGGTATAGAGAGGTTTAAATCATCCTTTACCAATGGTTTTTACAAAACATTGGTAAAGGATTACTTTCCCAATGGTATTTACAAACTGTTGGGAAAGTTTTTCCCCAAATTCACAGAAGCTCGGACTCCCCCATTCTTCACGATTGCAGCCCTAAACAGAAGGTAGAATTGGTATTTTCCTTCCCCTACGGCCGAAATCCTTCCATCTTTAAGATTTATCAGTTCTTCACTTATATTTTTTAAGTGATACTACATCTACTATTTTGGTTTTATGTTTTCATTTGGGTGAAGTGGAGAAGTGGGATTATGTTTACCCTACTGTAGAAATCCTTCATTCCGTTCCATTTTCAAAATTTATTAGTTTTATACTTCTAATTTGTAAGTGATACTTTCATTTTAATGTTCTACATCTACCATTTTGGTTTTCTGTTTTGATTTGGGTGTGTATGACTTTTGTTTTCTGTTTGATTTGGGTGTGTGTGTTGGGCTTTGACAGTGAATCAAATTTGATTTAAAATGAATTATATGTTAATATCATTCATAAATTTTTAGTTCTTAGAAGGATTGGTGTTGCGGGGAATTTTGTGTTAATATCATCCATATTCCATATGATTCACATAATGATAAGAATGTGTGATGATCTTTTTAATATCAGAGAGAAAACCCATACACTCCATATTGTTTATAGTGGCATGGTTAGTCATGAGTGATAATTGGATTCCTAAGATGACTATACTAATATAACTTTATGGTCAATTAAATATGGTTCTTGCTGTACGTTGTATATTATGTCTCTTTCTTGGCCAATACTCACTTTTATGATGGTGGGGTGCTTTTCACTAGCCATGCTGGCATGTGTATACATCCATAACAATGTTAGATAAGTTACAAGTTTAATTCAATAATCTTGTTATCATTGACATACTTTATTATTAATCTCAAATTTAAAAATAAATGTTTTTGTCTATACTTAATGAAATTAAACCTTTTTACAAGCCATGAACAACCTATTAGTGTGGAAGCCTAAATTTTATCCACCCATGGGGTGCGTTTGACTTGGGGAACTAATTGGGTAATGAAAGGTATGACCATAGAGGTGTCAAGAATGATTTATTGAACATGAGTGAATGATTTGGTATGCCTATAACGCATAATGGGACATGAGGCATGTGCCTCTATTTGGGATTCCTATAAAGGGGCCTTGAAGTCCTCTTTTACCAACGGTTGTGTGCAACCGTTGGTAAAACTCTTCCCTTTACCAATGGTTTGATTCAATGACGAGGCAATGCACATTTATTGATGATTGTGGATTTTGAGTTATTGACATGACTCGCACTCTTTCCACTGATGAACCAGATGATTGGGTTGTAGCTCAAGAAGCTAGGACTAATTTTAGAATTTATTGAGCCTCTTGTATAGTACTACTTACTACTGGTTGTAACTATGTTTTTCTTATTAATACATGACATACATTACCATCATTTGGTTTATGATTCTGTTATTAGTTGGTATTACTGATTTGGTTATTTTCATCCATTTCCAATATTTTCGCATTGTTATCTTTCTTCCACTTTTTAACTGATAATATTAAAATTGTGCAACTTAGGTATTGAGGGAATAGTCTCTCCCAGAAACAGAAAAGGCTCTCACTATTAGTCAATAACATTTGGAATTTTGGTAGATGTTCTTGAGGCCATGTGGCCATCTGGGTTCGGGTCACTAATGAGTGGCATCTTGGTTTGGGACATCACAATTTCTGGATATCATTTTTATAGGTGTTTCTAATCAAATCCATACCTATAACTATTGAAGTTCCCTCTCCAAAATCAATTGGGACATAATTCAATGAATACACCTACATCATTTAGAGTGTGTATCCTAGTACTTACCTTCAAACCACCATAAATCTTCTATTTATTTATTTTTTTTTTATCATAATGGTTTCTATATATTTTGTTTTTTGGGTTACACATTAGTTATCTATTTCTAATTACTTCCATATTTGTTTTCATTGCATGAAATAACACCCATTGAAGAGATGCGGCGGAAAAAGATGACAGAAAATAATCGTCGCATGACACAGATGGGCGTTCCTCCACTCATCCCTGTTGTGAGTATTTTATTTCAAATATATATATATTTCAATAACATATAATATCATGTGTTTATTTTTGTGTTAAACTTTTTTTCAAGATCCACCCCCTAGATGAGAGATATCCGACGAGGATCCTGATATTGCTCCCAGTACAGAGGATGGTGGTAGGAGGGGGGTGGTGTCAGAGTTAGACAATCATCTGGTGGTACCGGTACTGAGTTTGGTGGTACGAGGGCTCGTGGTGTGAGAGTTAGATGTTCCACTGGTCCTACCCGATTGGACTATGACCCTACCACAGACGTATCTTCTACACCCCATTTGGATCCTAGGGTGTATTTAGGGACACACGGGATATTTAGGACTCCGATGTTTACACTACCAGTTGGCCAGACATCTGTGTCATCATCTTTTGCTTCTGGTTCATTATATTCAAGCTATTATATTCCACCTTCTTCGACTCTTTCTCTGACACAGTATGTGGCTGAGGAGCGTACACTGAGGGACACTCCACTTGTACAGGATATTCCTTCAGCTTCTACACATCCAGTGACGCCCATTGATCCGACTACCACAGGTATATTTATATAACTCTAACAAATTTTTATACCAAAATTTATTTTTATTATAACTTGTAATGATATTTTTTTTCTTTAATAACAGATTAATCTACTAATAAGAGGTGGGGGAGGGGGAGTACTCGCTTGTGTGTAGTCTGGAACTGCCAGACACAGTTGATGGTTGAATATAATGATGATGGACATATGATTGATAAATCTGGGTAGGAATGTCAGGGGGGTTTTGCGACGCTAGACAAATACTCTGACATCATTCCGGTCAGCCCTCTCTCTTGGAGACATTTTCCACATGAAGTCAAGGATAATGTGTGGGTACAAATATGGGTAAAAAGTCTATTGGATTTAATGTAGTATTTTTTTGTATTTATATGAATTAATCTATTGGATGTCAGCTTTGGTTTAACTTCCCTGATGGAGAAGGTGCACGACCAACATGTTTAAAGGAGCTAGGAGATATTTGGAGAGGTTATAAGCATGAGTTGTATGTTGGATGGTGTGATAGAGTGGGCATGGAGTTGGAGACAGTACCTCTCATGGATGACTTCCTGATAAAGAAATATCACCAAATGATTACCCATTGGGAGACTGCCAAATTTAAGTTATTAATATCATTTGAGGTATTTAAATGACAGTTTTTATATTTTGCATTAATATTATATTATTTATTATTAAACATTATTTAGGAATCTTCTGAAAAAAAAACAAAAAAACATTGATTCAAAGTAATACCTCCACACTTTAGGACAATGATAAATTGGTCATTTGTGATGGGTACGAGTCAACTCTTCCTCAATCAGAGGTGTTGTGTGATCGCGATGGCTGAAAACGCACTCTGCGTGTCATAAATGGTCAAAACTTGCATTTAACGGTCAAATGAATGTCGAACGACACAAAAATTACTTGAAATCACATGAAAACACCCTAATTATTATTCGTGAGGTTTAAGAGGAGACGTCATGTCATTCGGACGCACGGTTTGCGCGGCACGGATGAATATGTGTTTTTTAGGTGTTTGGCGCTCTTGAAAAGCGTGTGTGGGGTGGTCAAAACCAGCCGAACGACCTCAGAATTCCATGAAATCAGACGACAACAAAGGGTGGGTGAATTTTGAAATGTTCATCCAGACGGCACGTCAATCGGAGGTTTTGTGTGACCGCAGTGGCCAAAAACATACTCCCCGTGTCGTAAATGGCCAAAACATGCGTTTAAAGGTCAAATGCATGATGAACGACATCGGAATGACTTGAAATAACACGAAAACACCCTAATTATTATTCTTTAGGTGTACGAGGATATGACACATCATTCTGATGTGTGGTTTGCGCGGTATGGTTAAATATGTGTTTTTTAGGTGTTTGGTGCGCTTGAAAAGCGTGCGTGGGGCGTTCAAAACCGGTCGAACGACCTCGGAATGCCATAAAATCAGAAGAAAACAAATTTCGGGTGAAATATGAAATTTTCATTCAGACAGCATATCAATCGGAGGTGTCGTGTGACCGCGGTGGCCGAAAACGCACTTCGCGTGTCGTAAATGGCCAAAACATGCGTTTAATGGTCAAATGGATGTCAAACGACATCGGAATGACCTTAAATCACACGAAAACACCCTAATTATTATTCATTGGTTGTACGAGGAGACTTCATGTCATTCAGAAGTGTGGTTTGTGCGGCATGAATGAATATGTGTTTTTTAGGTATTTGGCGCGCTTGAAAAGCGTGCGTGGGGTGGTCAAAACCGGCCGAACAACCTTAGAATGTCATGAAATCGTACGACAACAAAGGGTGGGTGAATTTTGAAATGTTCGGCCAGACGAAACATCAATCGGAGGTGTCGTGTGACCGCGGTGGCTGAAAACACACTTTGCGTGTCGTAAATGGTCAAAACATGCGTTTAACGGTCAAATGCATACCGAACGACATCGTAATGACTTGAAATCATACAAAAACATCCTAATTATTATTCTTGAGGTGTAAAATGAGATGAAACGTCATTCATACGCACAGTTTTCGTGGCACGGCTGAATGTGTGTTTTTTAGGTGTTTGGTGTGCTTGAAAAGCATGCGTGGGGTGGTCAAAACCGACCGAATGAACTCGGAATGTCATTAAATCAGACAAAAAAATGGTGGGTGAATTGTGAAATGGTCGGCCAGACGGCACGTCAATAGGAGGTGTCGTGTGACCACGGTGTCCAAAAACGCATTCCGCGTGTCGTAAATGGCCAAAACATGCGTTTAACGGTCAAATGCTTCCTGAACAACATTGGAATGACTTTAAATCACACGAAAACACCCTAATTATTATTTTTGAGGTGTATGAGGATATGGCACATCATTCAGATGCGCGGTTTGCATGGCACGGCTGAATATGTGTTTTTTAGGTGTTTGGCGCGCTTAAAAAGCGTGTGTGGGGTGGTCAAAACTGGTCGAACGACCTCAGAATTCCATGAAATTGTACGAAAATAAAGTGTGGGTGAATTTTGAAATGGTCGGTCAGACGGAACATAAATCGGAGGTGTCGTGTGACTGCGGTGGCCTAAAACACACTCTGTGTGTTGTAAATGGACAAAACATGCATTTAATGGTCAAATACATCTCGAACGACATCATAATGACTTGAAATCACACGAAAACACCCTAATTATTATTATTGGGGTGTACGAGGAGACAGTATGTCATTCGGACGCGTGGTTTGCACGGCACGGCTGGATATGTGTTTTTTAGGTGTTTGGTGCGCTTAAAAAGCATGCATGGGGTGGTCAAAACCGGCCGAATGACCTTGAAATGCCATGAAATCGGAATACAACAAAGGTTGAGTGAATTGTAAAATGGTCGGCTAGACAGAACGTCAATCGGAGGTGCCGTGTGACTGCGGTGGTCGAAAATGCACTTCGCATGTCGTAAATGGCCAAAACATGCGTTTAACGGTCAAATGCATACCGAATGACATCGGAATGACTTTAAATCACACAAAAACACACTAATTATTATTCGTGATCTGTACGAGGAGACGACGCGTCATTCGGACGTGTGGTTTGCACGGCACGGCTGAATATGTGTTTTTTAGGTGTTTGGTGCGCTTGAAAAGCGTGCGTGGGGTGGTCAAAACCAGTCGAACGACCTCAGAATGCCATGAAATAGGATGATAACAAAGGGTGGGTGAATTTTGAAATGGTCGGCTAGACGGCACGTCAATCGGAGGTTTCATGTGACCGCACTGGTCGAAAACGCACTCTGCGTGTCGTAAATGGCCAAAACATGTGTTTAATGATCAAATGCATATCAAACGACATCGGAATGACTTTAAATCACACGAAATAACCCTAATTATTATTCTTGAGGTTTATGAGGAGACAACACATCATTTAGACATGCGGTTTGCACGGAACGGCTGAATATGTGTTTTTTAGGTGTTTGGTGCAATTGAAAAGCATTTGTGGGGTGGTCAAAACCAGCTGAACTATCTCAAAATGCCATGAAATCGAACGACAACAAAGGTTGGGTGAATTGGGAAATGGTCGGCCAGACGGCATGTCAATCGGAGGTGTCGTGTGACCGTGGTGGCTAAAAACGTACTATGCGTGTCGTAAATGGCCAAAACATGTGTTTTACGGTCAAATGCATACCGAACGACATCGGAATGACTTGAAATCACACGAAAACACCCTGATTATTATTCGTGAGGTGTATTAGGAGATGGAACATCATTTGGACATGCGGTTTTCATGGCATGACTGAATATGTGTTTTTTAGGTGTTTGGTGCGCTTAAAACAGCATTTGTGGGGTGGTCAAAACCGGCCGAACGACCTCATAATGCCATGAAATCGGATGACAACAAAGGGTGGGTGAATTATAAAATGTTCGGCTAGACAGAATGTCAATTGGAGGTGTTGTATGACCACGGTGGCCAAAAACGCACTCGGCGTGTCGTAAATGGCCAAAACATGTGTTTTACGGTCAAATACATACCGAATGACATCAGAATGACTTGAAATCACACAAAAACACCCTAATTATTATTCGTGAGGTGCACGAGGAGATGAAACGTCATTCGGACACGCGGTTTTCATGGAACGGCTGAATATGTTTTTTTTAGGTGTTTAGTGCGCTTGAAAAGCGTTCGTGGGGTGGTTAAAACCAGCCAAACGACCTCAAAATGCCATGAAATCGGATGAGAACAAAGGGTGGGTGAATTGTCAAATGGTCGGCTAGACAACACATCAATCGGAGGTTTTGTATGACCGCGGTGGCCAAAAACACACTTTGCGTGCCGTAAATGGCCAAAACATGTGTTTTACGGTCAAATACATACCGAACAATATCATAATGACTAGAAATTACACTAAAACACCCTAATTATTATTCTTGAGGTGTACAAAAAGATGGAATGTCATTCAGACCCGCGGTTTGTGCGGAACGGAAGAATATGTGTTTTTTAGGTGTTTGATGCGCTTCAAAAACGTGTGTGGGGTGGTCGAAACTGGCCGAACGACCTCGGAATGCCATTAAATCAGATGAAAACAAAGGGTGGATGAATTGTAAAACGGTCAGCCAGACGGCACGTCAATCGGAGGTGTTGTGTGACCGTGGTGGCCGAAAATGCACTCCGCGTGTCGTAAATGGCCAAAACAAGCGTTTAACCGTCAAATGCATCCTGAATGACATCGGAGTGACTTGAAATCACATGAAAAAACCCTAATAATTATTTGTGAGTTGTATGAGGAGACAACACATCATTTGGACATGCAGTTTGCGCGGCACAGCTGAATATGTGTTTTTTAGGTGTTTGACGCGCTTGAAAAGCGTGCGTGGGGTGGTCAAAACTGGACGAACGACCTCAAAATTCCATGAAATTGGACGACAACAAAGGGTGGGTGAATTTTGAAATGGTTGGAGAAATGGCATGTCAATCAGAGGTGTCGTGTGATCGCGGTTTCCGAAAACGCACTCTGCGTGTCATAAATGGCCAAAACATGTGTTTTACCTTCAAATACATACCGAATGACATCAGAATGACTTGAAATCCCACAAAAACACCCTAATTATTATTCTTGAGGTGTATGAAAAGACAAAACATTATTCGGACATGCGTTTTTCATAGCATGTTAGAATATGTGTTTTTTAGGTGTTTGGCGAGCTTGAAAAACGTGCGTGGGGTGGTCGAAACCGGCCGAACGACCTCAGAATACCATGAAATCAGACGACAACAAAGAGAGGGTTAATTTTGAAATGGTAGGTTAGAAAACACGTCAATCAGAGGTGTCGTGTGACCGTGGTGGCTTAAAACGCACTCTGAACAGCCCCCTCACCCCCGGAGAGCCCCCTGCACCCCCCAGACAACCCCCCCCCCCACCCCGGACAACCCCCCCCCCACCCCGGACAACCCCCCCCCCCCCCACCCCGGACAGCCCCCCCCCCCCGGACAGCCCCCCCACCCAACGATCCATGGATCATTTGTGACGGGTACGAGTCACCCCACCTCAATCCAAGGCACGGTGTGACTGGTATCACTCAAAGTGTCTCACTTTTGTTTGAGTGAAAACAACAACTAACATATGGAAAATCTTCACAAGTATACACATAGATTCTTGAAATTAAGGGATAAAAAATAAAATATGGTCTATTGGTCATACGTTATTAGAATAAAATATTCACAAGGCATAGATTGAAACACAATGGGTCATAGTATATATAGAAAAACATGAATTATATTAGGAATGAGTCTCGACATCCCATCATGAACATGCACTAACACTCATGTTCTAATTCTCAATCACGGGTCATTCATTCTATAAAATAACATACAACAAATAAATATCATATAGTGATTTCATATGAAACCTATGAACACTCAAGCATACCATATAACAAATTGGTCAACAAGTCTACACATAGATTCTTGAAAAATAAGTTTCAAAGTCTCATAGAAATACCCCAATGGTGAGGAATACATATGGTGACACCATAGCCCCATGGATCACCTCGATCCCATCCTCAAACAATGGGTTCTAGGACCAAACCAAAGTCCCTTTGGGAACCCAATACCAAATACTTAATTGAATATTCATACCCACTACCCAAGATGGGGATTCATCCCACATCACACCTAGGAGAGAAAATTACAATTAGCCACATACCCCCTTATTCTAATTGAAAATTCTATGAAAAACATGTAGGCTATTCTAGTAACCCATATCATATATTGAGATTGGTCAATGTTTCTCACTAACACATGAAGAACCATTTATACATGGATACATAATCATTAGAGGAATATCAACATCCCATGTGCTTCCTATAACTCATCCTAGGTCTAAGAACATGACCACTACCATTGTCTATCTTATGGGTATCATGATCCTTGGCACTCTACCCAAGTTTTTCTGTTGGTTTTAAGATACTCAACCCAAGACCATCACTAAACATCCCATGTGCTTCCTATAACATGTAGGTTTTTTCTCTTGTGTGTATTTTTGTTGTGGTTTGAGTGAGGAATGAATTCTAAATTTTGAATACTCTTATGTGTGTTGGTGTTGTGGTTTGAGTGAGGAATGAATTCTAAATTTTGAATACTCTTATGCGTGTTATTTCATTTCCTATAACATGTAGGCTTTTTCTCTTATGGGTGTTATTGTATTTGAATTTATAAATTTCTAAACTTCTAAATTTTGGAATGAATTATAAATTTTGAATACTTTGGATGGGGATTTTGTATTGGTATTGTTGCAGGTCTAGAGAGGGGTTGTTGTCTTATATTGCGGGTCTGGAGAGGGGAGAGGGGCCTACTGTTGTAGTGCTGAGCAATTGTATACCAACGGTTTCAAAACCTTTGGTATAGATACTATAATATAACTATACCAATGGTTTGTTATAACCATTGGTATAGGTTTATACCAACGGTTATAACAAAACTATTGGTATAGCTTTATGGCTTTCCATATTCCCTTTATACCAATGGTTTATAACCGTTGGTATAAGTGTAACACACATATACCAACGGTTTACAAACCATTGGTATATGTTATACTTTAACACACATATACCAACGGTTTGTAGCAAACCATTGGTATACCTTCTATTTTGACACTTATACCAACAGTTTTCACAGAACTGTTGGTATAGGCCTATTGTCACGTCTTAATTTCCCACGGTTGAGGGAAACGTTGGTATAATATATACCAATGGTTTCCAGTCCTTTACCAATGGTTAAAACTGTTGGTAAAGTGTAAAATTCCAGTAGTGTTTGGTGTACATTTTAGGTCACTAGCATTTAACTCGACTTCATCTAAATGAATTAGGATACAGTATTCTAACACAACCACCCTCTAAAAATATAATTTAAGATTATAAACCTCAAAAAACCATGTATAAAATGGAATGAAATTACCATATTTTTATAGAAAATAGTGGAAAGACAGTTCGCATTAATTCCAATATTTACTCACCTTCACAGATCAGCCACATTTCAGTGTAGTTTTCCAGATTTCATTTCAATAAAACAATAAAACGGTTCCACCATAATAAATAAATGATATTTAACATGTAAATTATTGGATTTTTTCAATCATATCTCAAAGTATAACTCTATCATTTTAGAATTATTAATACCACATAGCTCAATGGGTGTTTTCATTTTTAGAAAAATAGCCAGAAATAGTATATGGTTTTCAAAGTTCCAATAGAATGTTATAGATATCTCATACCAAATCTTAAAACATAATTTATAATGTAATTCACTTAAAAGTTATCATGTGAAAACACATTCAAGTTCTAGAAAATAGTTCACCGTATTTTGAAAACAACTTAAATTTCAATCCAATAAAAGCTCAGATTTCAAATTCTAAACATTCCCTTTATTCCATTCAGTCATCCCTCACACAAGCATAACAATCAAGATAGTTTTTAGTGAAAATTAAGATTCCAATAGACTTAGATCAAATATTTTTTTTATGAAATTCAATTAATAAACAATAAAATATGGACTCATAGAAAATATTAACTACCAAGAAAAGATTGAGGGAACTTTTTTGGTTCTTTCCACTAAAAATTAAATCATTCTTCACATATGCATTTAATTAAAAATGTATGAAATTATCTAGTCCACATGAATTTTAACCTTCAATACCCATTCAAAACAATTTCATGACCCACCTCACATTGTAGTTTTCTCTATTCACTCAAGGAATATATGAAAATATAGATTTTATCATTTACAAAGTTAATATGATCATACCATATGATTGAAAAGGATTTATTTCTCTAACAATAGCAACCAGTATTATACTCAAGAGGAATTCCAATAGATTGTTCTAAGGTTCATGGGTTGGTATGATTTGATATTTAAAAATATGAGGTTAAAGAGTAATTTTTAATCTCTTAAGTACAAAGCATTTCAAAATCCAATAAGTGTGTATAATGAAAGTACTCGCTCAATCCCTCACAAGGTGTATCACTTATAAATCACTCTCCCATTTGTTCCTTTTGTATAGATCACACCCAAGCAGTGAATAATAATGAATAAATATCCTATATTTTCCATCTTGTTCTCTACTTTTATAAAATTTTTATATACATTTTTTTCTTGTTCTTTTTCTCCTCTTCAAATATAAAAAACTTTTTTATTTTTTATATATACATTTTTTTAGATAAATTGGGAAACATGTATAAAAAATAATGAATTGTTTCTTGTGAACACCATTGCCTATTTTAGATGTAGGCTGTGACAACTGGGCCCCGGTGACAGCACAACCACCCCGCCTTAACATGGCCGTCAGGTTCTGGCCCACCAGGTACCACCAGTTGCCCCGCAGACACGTGGGGCCCACCCCAGGGTCCACCCACATGCCTGAACGGGTCATCTGACTAATGATAGTCCCCACATGCCAACACTTTTCCTTTCCAGTGTGCTTTGTCCTCACTCACACACATCCTGGGGAACTTCCCAGAAGGTCACCCATCCGGACCACTACTCCAGGCCAAGCACGCTTAACTGTGGAGTTCTAATCAGACAGGCTCCTGAAAAGGAAGGTGCACCTTGTTGACATGAGTCATATCATTTAGTCATTTAACCCTTTATCATTTGGAGATGTTACAATCACCCCCCCCCCCCTTTAGAGCACAACGCCCTCGTTGTGGGCCCTATATCTCAACCCAGGCAGTGCACCGCGCACTTAAGGCTGGATTCCTCCTCTGATACCAAATGTGACAACTGGGCCCTGGTGACAGCACAACCACCCCGCCTTAACATGGCCATCGGGTCCTGGCCCACCAGGTACCACCAGTTGCCCCGCAGACACGTGGGGCCCACCCCAGGGTCCACCCACATGCCCGAACGGGTCATATGACTAATGATAGTCCCCACATGCCAACACTTTTCCTTTCCAGTGTGCTTTGTCCTCACTCACACACATCCTGGGGAACTTCCCAGAAGGTCACCCATCCTGAACACTACTCCAAGCCAAGCACGCTTAACTGTGGAGTTCTAATCAGACAGGCACCTGAAAAGGAAGGTGCACCTTGTTGACATGAGTCATATCATTTAGTCATTTAACCCTTTATCATTTGGAGATGTTACAATCACAGTGATCGCGCTGAGAAATGGTCCCTATGAGTTTACCCTATGAGAGTTCGGGGTACAGTTGAGATACGGCCGGGTTTGGTTCGCTCACGAAACCAACCGGTCCCCTAGGACGAAAAGGCTAATAACTCACAGACCGGGCGTCCGATTGACGCGTCGTCTGTTGCGTTGAGACCCCTATGACGTGGAGGTCCTTTGAGATACTTCTTCGTGGGACTTTGAGATACTTGGAGTATCGACCTGTAGCTCGTGGAGCGGACCCTCCCAGTGACGAGCGTGCGGAGTACGGAGACCGTGTAGCTGGTTGAGACCCGACGACTGCTGATCGAACGACTCGGTGTGTTATAGAGGTGCGCTTGGTTGTAGCGGCACATGGGAGCGCTTGGTTGTAGCGGAAGACCCACGACAGAGGTGCGCTTGGTTGTAGCGGCACATGGGAGCGCTTGGTTGTAGCGGCAGACCCACGACATAGGTGCGCTTGGTTGTAGCGGCACATGGGAGCGCTTGGTTGTAGCGGCAGACCCACGACAGAGGTGCGCTTGGTTGTAGCGGCACATGGGAGCGCTTGGTTGTAGCGGCAGACCCACGACAGAGGTGCGCTTGGTTGTAGCGGCACATGGGAGCGCTTGGTTGTAGCGGCAGACCCACGACAGAGGTGCGCTTTGTTGTAGCGGCACATGGGAGCGCTTGGTTGTAGCAGTTGGCCCACAGTACTCGATGGGTGGAGTTCTTCAGCAGTCTTAGGTTAGTGAGCAGTACCTCGGAGTCGTGACAGGACCACTGTACACTCCAGAGACGGAGCTCTTCAGCAGTTACGGTTTCGATAATGAAAATCCTGGTTTGAGCTGAGACTTTTGACCTTTGTGTTTACCTCATGATTGAGATGGGTCACTTGATAACTTAGGTATATGTATGGGCATATACCTAGGTAGTAGTTATCTGTTGATTTCACAATCCTTGTGTTTCCTCATGATTGAGATGGGTTACTTGATAACTTAGGTATATGTATGGGCATATACCTAAGTAGAGGTTATCTGTTGAGATCTTCTATGTGGTTATCCTTGTTGGTTTTAGTGAGACCTTGAGGGTCTCGGGGTCCCTACTGAGTATCGTTATGCTCACCCCTACACGGGCTATGCCCGCACCTCGTTGTGTTGGTTGCAGACGACGGGCAGTGCTGACAGAGGCCGAGTGTTCGAGGACTGGACGGTACCTGGAGGTGGACTATACGACGAGATGGTACCCGGAGGAGGACCTCACGACGAGACGGTACCCAGAGGTGGATGTGACGACGAGGCGGTACCCGGAGGTGGACCACTGGGCGGGACATACTCGAAGCGGACGACGGGACCCGAGGAGCAGAGGAGCTATCTGTACCCACCCTTCAGGTGGGATTTCCAGTGGACAGCTCGGTGTAGCAGCTTTACTTTTCAGTTGTTGTTTTCCCTTTCGAGTTGTACTTTACAGTTGGGCTTGTATTTCCGGCCCCTTTATACTTTCCGCACTTACTGTTGTACTCAGTTTTTACTTAGTATTTACTTCTTCCGCTTGTACTTTGTGTGATTGTTTACTTTAAAAAGGCAATGCCTTCCCTTTTTACCGGGATTTACGCCTTGGTGCTAGTCGTCAGCCCCTGGCCTATGGAAGGCGAGCTTGGGGTAGTCACGACACGGGCCCCGAGGACGGGTCGTGACAAATTGGTATCAGAGGATGATACGAGAAAACGTGGTTCTGTCGCACCACAAGATTTATTGCGGAAGATACGCGCGGCGCCGTCGCGCCGCGCCGTGGAAAGAAATCCAAGAACGCGATGTCGTCGCGTCGCGTCGAAGAAAGTCAAAGGCGCCGCGGCCGGAGCGAGGCCGCGGCGGAGGGAAGCGATGCCGTCGCATCGCGCCGAACAGCATAGGCAGCGGCCGGTTCCGGGCCACGGCGGAGCAAGATGACCGGCGGCCGGCACCGGGCCGCCGGTGTCGGCGAAGGAAGGACCGGCCGTCGCCGGTCCTTGGTGGCGAAATCGGCCGGCCAGTGCGGGCCGGCCGGGCAGTGGAGACCGGGGGAATTAATTCCCACGGCCGGGTCTTCAAGAGGCCCCAATTAAGGGGCCGCGGTTTCACAAAGGGGGGGGGGCTTTGCCCCCCGCGCGCGGCACCCGAACGACGCGCTAGCCGCACCGCCGGCCGGGTCGCGCTGCCGGCCGGGCCGGGTCCAGCCGGACCGGGTCGGGTCGACCCGGTTCGGGCCGACCCGATTCGGGTCGGACCAGGGGGGGTCGGGCCGGGTCGGCCCGGGCCCAGACCCCCAGTTTCGAACCACTTTTGGTCAAATGCCCGTATCTTGGGCTACGGGCCTCCAAACGACTCGCCGTCAGCGGCAACGCGATCCTTGGATCGAGACGGTTGTTTCGGTATACTATACTCAAGGTACATCTTCCTTTTCGGGAGGCTACGTGGTTAAAACTCCATAGTTAAGCGTGCTTTTCCTAGAGTAGTGATCAGGATGGGTGACCTCCTGGGAATTTTCCCAGGGTGGGTGTGAGACGGAAAAGCCAATAACTCTCAGACCGGGCGTCCGATTGATGCGTCGTCTGTTGCGTTGGTGATCGCGCTGAGAAACGGTCCCTATGAGTTTACCCTATGAGAGTTCGGGGTACAGTTGAGATACGGCCGGGTTTGGTTCGCTCACGAAACCAACTGGGCCCCTGGGACGAAAAGGCTAATAACTCACAGACCGGGCGTCCGATTGACGCGTCGTCTGTTGCGTTGAGACCCCTATGACGTGGCGGTCCTTTGAGATACTTCTTCGTGGGACTTTGAGATACTTGGAGTATCGACCTGTAGCTCGTGGAGCGGACCCTCCCAGTGACGAGCGTGCGGAGTACGGAGACCGTGTAGCTGGCTGAGACCCGACGACTGCTGATCGAACGACTCGGTGTGTTATAGAGGTGCACTTGGTTGTAGCGGCACATGAGAGCGCTTGGTTGTAGCGGCAGACCCACGACAGAGGTGCGCTTGGTTGTAGCGGCACATGGGAGCGCTTGGTTGTAGCGGCAGACCCACGACAGAGGTGCGTTTGGTTGTAGCGGCACATGGGAGCGCTTGGTTGTAGCGGCAGACCCATGACAGAGGTGCGCTTGGTTGTAGCGGCATATGGGAGCGCTTGGTTGTAGCGGCAGACCCACGACAGAGGTGCGCTTGGTTGTAGCGGCACATGGGAGTGCTTGGTTATAGCGGCAGACCCACGACAGAGGTGCGCTTGGTTGTAGCGGCACATGGGAGCGCTTGGTTGTAGCAGCTGGCCCACAGTACTCGATGGGTGGAGTTCTTCAGCAGTCTTAGGTTAGTGAGCAGTACCTCGGAGTCGTGACAGGACCACTGTACACTCCAGAGACGGAGCTCTTCAGCAGTTACGGTTTCGATAATGAAAATCCTGGTTTGAGCTGAGACTTTTGACCTTTGTGTTTACCTCATGATTGAGATGGGTCACTTGATAACTTAGGTATATGTATGGGCATATACCTGGGTAGTTGTTATCTGTTGATTTCACAATCCTTGTGTTTCCTCATGATTGAGATGGGTTACTTGATAACTTAGGTATATGTATGGGCATATACCTAAGTAGAGGTTATCTGTTGAGATCTTCTATGTGGTTATCCTTGTTGGTTTTAGTGAGACCTTGAGGGTCTCAGGGTCCCTACTGAGTATCGTTATGCTCACCCCTGCACGGGCTATGCCCGCACCTCGTTGTGTTGGTTGCAGACGACGGGCAGTGCTGACAGAGGCCGAGTGTTCGAGGACTGGACGGTACCTGGAGGTGGACTATACGACGAGATGGTACCCGGAGGAGGACCACACGACGAGACGGTACCCAGAGGTGGATGTGACGACGAGGCGGTACCCGGAGGTGGACCACTGGGCGGGACATACTCGGAGCGGACGACGGGACCCGAGGAGCAGAGGAGCTATCTGTACCCACCCTTCAGGTGAGATTTCCAGTGGACAGCTCGGCGTAGCAGCTTTACTTTTCAGTTGTTGTTTTCCCTTTCGAGTTGTACTTTACAGTTGGGCTTGTATTTCCGGCCCCTTTCTACTTTCCGCACTTACTGTTGTACTCAGTTTTTACTTAGTATTTACTTCTTCCGCTTGTAATCTGTGTGATTGTTTACTTTAAAAAGACAATGTCTTCCCTTTTTACCGGGATTTACGCCTTGGTGCTAGTCGCCAGCCCCTGGCCTATGGAAGGCGGGCTTGGGGTAGTCACGACACGGGCCCCGAGGACGGGTCGTGACAAATTGGTATCAGAGGATGATACGAGAAAACGTGGTGTCGTCGCACCACAAGATTTATTGCGGAAGATACGCGTGGCGCCGTCGCGCCGCGCCGTGGAAAGAAATCCAAGAACGCGATGCCGTCACGTCGCGTCGAAGAAAGTCAAAGGCGCCGCGGCTGGAGCGGTGCCGCGGAGGAGGGAAGCGATGCCGTTGCATCGCGCCGAACAGCATAGGCAGCGGCCGGTTCCGGGCCACGGCGGAGCAAGATGACCGGCGGCCGGCACCGGGCCGCCGGTGTCGGCGAAGGAAGGACCGGCCGTCGCCGGTCCTTGGTGGCGAAACCGGCCGGCCAGTGCGGGCCGGCCGGGCAGTGGAGACCGGGGGAATTAATTCCCACGGCCGGGTCTTCAAGCGGCCCCAATTAAGGGGCCGCGGTTTCACAAAGGGGGGGGGCTTTGCCCCCCGCGCGCGGCACCCGAACGACGCGCTGGCCGCACCGCCGGCCGGGTCGCGCCGCCGGCCGGGCCGGGTCCAGCCGGTTCGGGTCGGACCAGGGGGGGTCGGGCCGGGTCGGCCCGGGCCCAGACCCCCAGTTTCGGAACACTTTTGGTCAAATGCCCGTATCTTGGGCTACGGGCCTCCAAACGACTCGCCGTCAGCGGCAACGCGATCCTTGGATCGAGACGGTCGTTTCGGTATACTATACTCAAGGTACATCTTCCTTTTCGGGAGGCTACGTGGTTAAAACTCCATAGTTAAGCGTGCTTGGCCTAGAGTAGTGATCAGGATGGGTGACCTCCTGGGAAGTTTCCCAGGGTGGGTGTGAGACGGAAAAGCCAATAACTCTCAGACCGGGCGTCCGATTGACGCGCCGTCTGTTGCGTTGGTGATCGCGCTGAGAAACGGTCCCTATGAGTTTACCCTATGAGAGTTCGGGGTACAGTTGAGATACGGCCGGGTTTGGTTCGCTCACGAAACCAACCGGGCCCCTGGGACGAAAAGGCTAATAACTCACAGACTGGGCGTCCGATTGACGCGCCGTCTGTTGCGTTGAGACCCCTATGACGTGGCGGTCCTTTGAGATACTTCTTCGTGGGACTTTGAGATACTTGGAGTATCGACCTGTAGCTCGTGGAGTGGACCCTCCCAGTGACGAGCGTGCGGAGTACGGAGACCGTGTAGCTGGCTGAGACCCGACGACTGCTGATCGAACGACTCGGTGTGTTATAGAGGTGCGCTTGGTTGTAGCGGCACATGAGAGCGCTTGGTTGTAGCGGCAGACCCACGACAGAGGTGCGCTTGGTTGTAGCGGCACATGGGAGCGCTTGGTTGTAGCGGCAGACCCACGACAGAGGTGCGCTTGGTTGTAGCGGCACATGGGAGCGCTTGGTTGTAGCGGCAGACCCACGACAGAGGTGCGTTTGGTTATAGCGGCACATGGGAGCGCTTGGTTGTAGCGGCAGACCCACGACAGAGGTGCGCTTGGTTGTAGCGGCACATGGGAGCGCTTGGTTGTAGCGGCAGACCCACGACAGAGGTGCGCTTGGTTGTAGCGGCACATGGGAGCGCTTGGTTGTAGCAGCTGGCCCACAGTACTCGATGGGTGGAGTTCTTCAGCAGTCTTATGTTAGTGAGCAGTACCTCGGAGTCGTGACAGGACCACTGTACACTCCAGAGACGGAGCTCTTCAGCAGTTACGGTTTCGATAATGAAAATCCTGGTTTGAGCTGAGACTTTTGACCTTTGTGTTTACCTCATGATTGAGATGGGTCACTTGATAACTTAGGTATATGTATGGGCATATACCTGGGTAGTAGTTATCTGTTGATTTCACAATCCTTGTGTTTCCTCATGATTGATATGGGTTACTTGATAACTTAGGTATATGTATGAGCATATACCTAAGTAGAGGTTATCTGTTGAGATCTTCTATGTGGTTATCCTTGTTGGTTTTAGTGAGACCTTGAGGGTCTCGGGGTCCCTACTGAGTATCGTTATGCTCACCCATGCACGGGCTATGCCCGCACCTCGTTGTGTTGGTTGCAGACGACGGGCAGTACTGACAGAGGCCGAGTGTTCGAGGACTGGACGGTACCTGGAGGTGGACTATACGACGAGATGGTACCCGGAGGAGGACCTCACGACGAGACGGTACCCAGAGGTGGATGTGACGACGAGGCGGTACCCGGAGGTGGACCACTGGGCGGGACATACTCGGAGTGGACGACGGGACCCGAGGAGCAGAGGAGCTATCTGTACCCACCCTTCAGGTGGGATTTCCAGTGGACAGCTCGGCGTAGCAGCTTTACTTTTCAGTTGTTGTTTTCCCTTTCGAGTTGTACTTTACAGTTGGGCTTGTATTTCCGGCCCCTTTATACTTTCCTCACTTACTATTGTACTCAGTTTTTACTTAGTATTTACTTCTTCCGCTTGTACTCAGTGTGATTGTTTACTTTAAAAAGACAATGTCTTCCCTTTTTACCGGGATTTACGCCTTGGTGCTAGTCGCCAGCCCCTGGCCTATGGAAGGCGGGCTTGGGGTAGTCACGACACGGGCCCCGAGGACGGGTCGTGACAAATTGGTATCAGAGGATGATACGAGAAAACATTTAAAGTTATATGGTAAAGACGTATTCCTTCAAAATTTAATGAATGTAAAAGTACCAGATGGATATTCAAGTAACTTTTCAAGGTGTGTAAACTAAAACATTTAAAGTTATATGGATTGAAAATTCATGACTCACATATTCCAATGGAGTAGTTGTTTCCATTGGAATTGCATAATATGTTACCTACAAAGTTAACTCTAGTTATAGTAGATTTGTATACCTTTTTTAGAGATCCTTGTGGAAAAACTCTAAATCCAACTAATCTTAATAAACTTCAAGAAATGGTTGTTTTGACACTTTTTCATTTAGATATGTTATTTCCCCCTTCATTCTTCACAATCATGATTAATTTAACTATTCATTTAGTTTAAGAAGCTAAACTTGGTGGATCAGTATGCTATCGAGGGATGTATTCAATTGATAGGTATGTTGATATTATTTTTATTTTCATTGGTGAATTCAATTTTATCAAATCATTGTATAATTTTTTTTAATATTTTCTTTTTTTTTCATCAAATAATTAGGTCATTTGAAATCATATGTGGGGAATAAAGCTCAATGAGAAGGATCTATTGTTGAAGGTTACATAGATGAAAAGTGTATGATCATCTGTTCTAGATATTTGGATGGGATGGAGACTAGATTAAATCCTGCTAGATGTGTTGATGACATCTTTATTAATTCTCATTCTGAAAACTATAGATTAGCATTTCAAACTATTGGACGACCAATTGGAAAGGGGTCAAATTTTACACTGACTGAATTGGAGTTTCTACAAGAACATGGATATGTTCTACTCAATAGTCTTATTATAGATCCATTTATTAAAGAATTGTGATTACAAACAAAGATGCAACTAATAGATCAAGCTTAAAATGAGATGGAATTAACAAAATCTATTAATAAGGAGAATGTCAAATGGTTCACCCATCGTGTATATATATAATCATATTTAAATTATTGACATGTAGTTATTTTTTCTCTGTTAAAAGAAACACATTATATCCCATTGTCTAGATAATGAATGTTGATAATCAAGTAGAAATATCAAATGATTTGAAGTTTTGGCTCAAGGTCCTCTAAGGTAGACTAATAGATTCAGTGCCTACAATATTCATGGCTTCAGGTTTTGTACAATATATCGTGAAGAAGACTTGAAAACTCAAAATAGTGGTGTATTTACACTTTCAGAGGTGAGATACTGTGGAAAGTTGATTAATATAATATAATTAAACTATCATGGTCAATTTTTAGTTGTCTTATTCAAATTCAAGTTATTGAACATTGATAGGGGTATAATGAAAGATTCGTTACATTTTACACATATCACCTTCTCTCGCTTGATCCATACTAGTGAGCGTGCAGAGCATTATCCATTTATCTTGGCTTCACAAGAGAAGAAGACTTATTATGTGGATGATAAAATACATGAAGGTTGGAGTGTTTTTGTAAACTTAAAGCAGAGAGACTTGTATTATATGGGCAATGAAGATCAATTGGTACTTTGTGATAGTGAACCTCATCAAACACAAAACACTGAATAGTTTTCCTAAAAATATTGAAACAATAGAACTTGCAAGAGATGGTGAAAGTGAATTAATCATAACAATGGATGTTGATAATAATGTAGATAATAAATATGAAGATAATTGAATGTATAAATTGGCAATGAAACTATATTACAATTTATCATTTATAAGTGTTTCATACATATATACATTGTTCTATTTTTTCCTTTTTTGTAAAAATATTTTACTTCTGTATTTTTTTATAAATTTAATATATTATGAACCATTTGAATTACAATAATGTTAAGAACAAAAAAAATCAAGATCCTAGTTGATCAACATCTCAAATCACACCACTACTATCATCTGCTTCAGTGGATCTGAGTGATTCTGCTATACTAGAGACTTCTAGTGAGCCTACAGTTTCCCCTGATGTTGTTGGTATCCCACCATCAGATGCACCTATGGCGATAGAGCACTTGGTCACCCCTCCATCTAGGGGATATTGGTGAGTTACCATTAGTATTATGTATGTCATTGTACAAAAAACTATATATTTTATTACTTTTTTAATGCATTTTTCAAAGAGATAAAGATAACAACAGAAGAGAAAGAAATGTGAATATATATGATGTATGGGACCTAAAATACTTCAAGATTATAGTTCCATTTGATGATTTTGGGGTGCCTACTGGTGATGTTTTCAAAATCTATGGACAGATTCTTGGGTAACTTTCTTGAGATAGAGTGATTTTTCTCATTAATTATAAATATTGGTGTTATATTCCCACATATTGTAAAAATGAAGTCTTTGATAACCAAGTAAAGGTAAGATTAATTTAATATTCTTTGATAACTAATTTAAAAAACCTGAATAAAATTATTAATATACTTATAAAGTGTTATGTTTTATTTTTCTAGATGTTTTTTCATTTTGATGCCCCTAACTCCATTTTAAACCCATGGACTCTACAAAATTAGGGCAAGAAATAGAGAGATTTAAATGGAGATAATGGCATGAATTTAATGACATATCTCTGAGCCCACGACAAATGTATGAGGATGTGTCTGAAGGTGTTTCTCATGAGTAGTGGAATATATTTTTCGATATTAACATAGATGTATCACATGGGGTAATTTCATATTTTATAGTATCTTAATAACATAAACATAAAAAAATTATTAATGTTTCTATTTTTTTGTAGGAAGTATATAAATAAATACTGTGAATCGTGAGAAACAAGTCATTTCTCATATCGCTGGGTCTCAGAGTGTTTTAATAAAAAGAACAATCTTAGTTATATTTTATCCACTATTATTTATATTATTTTATTATAAGTCAATGCTTTTTTCTAACTTGTATATATTTTTTATAAAGGATAATGAATTAGGTCACTCTATTAGCTGAACAGAGATGTTACTTAATGTTCATAATAAACCCGACAATGATTTTGTGAATGAACCTACTAGAGACGTTGGAGTAAGTACTTTTCATTTCTATTTAATGTTATTTCATTACTATAAAAAAATATTAATGAAAAATATGCTATAACAATAAACACACCTTAAACCCAATTAAATGGGGTCGGCTACATGGATCAAATTGTTCCAATTAGCTCTATTGGTGCCTTTTGATCCATCTAGTTGTCCCCATTTTATTGGTTTTAAGGCATGTTTGTTATTATAATTTATTTTTCATTGTTATGTTTTTATAGTAATGAAATAACATTAAATAATAATGAAAAAATTATGAATTAGATAATATTATGAAGTCCAGATAATTTAAAAAAACATAGTTAATATTGTTGTATTAACAGGTTAAAATTCCAGAATCATGGGATGCCAACCCTTCACAATCTGTATTGGTATCCTAGAATGATGTAGTTGCAATTTTTTTTGGGATGGAGCATCCCACACATGTATGGGGGATGGATTTTGGGCTTACTCCATCAGTTATCTTTGGTAGGGAATCATCATAATTTACTATTACACCCAGTGTGGGTTCGAGCAGTGTTTTTGATCAGGAATCATGAAGAGAAATTGCAAGGTTGAAAGAAAAGGTACAAGAACATGACTCTTATAGGCAAACAAATGATCAGTGACAATCCACAATTGAAAATGTTTTAGTGTCTGTATTTCATAGGATGGTAGGAATAATCCCTATGGAAATTTCCAGCCTTATAGCGCATCATGACAAGGTAAATTCTAAATTTCATAAATCGTTCACATATTTACAAAGAACACATAAAAATGTCATGAATAAAACTAAAATGAAACTTTTATATTGAAAAAATACACTTCAAGTCATATTGACCACATCTTGTGTTGGATTAACGTGCAATCGATTTCTACACATCAAAAATGAATTATGGATCATTGTCTTAAATTTTGAAAACAATCTGAGCTTGTTTGATCATTTTTGGTTATGTGACAGACGTTTTAAAGTAAAATGATGCTTATATTGAAAACATGTGATTCGAGTCATACCTCCCACTTTGTGTGTCTAATTGAAGCGCAATCAATTATTATACATCAAAAATGAATTATGGTTCATTTCCTAAAGTTTAAAAATAATTTGAGCTCGTTTTCTTGGATTTGACGTTGTGATAGATGTTTTAAACTAAAATGACTTTTTTATATTGAAAACAAGCACTTCGAGTCATACCAAGCACATCGTGTATCAGATTGACATGTCGTCAATTCCTATATGACAAAAATGAATTATGGATCATTGTCCTAATGTTTAAAAACAATTCAAGCTTGTTTTCTCAGTTTTGGCTATGTGATAGGCATTTTAAAGTAAAAACACATGGCAGGGGGTCAGAACTATGCAAACGATGTCAGATGGCTGTTAAATTAGAGGAAAATGACCATATATTGATTTGTTAAATATATGAACCAATAACACATCATTCTGAGTTAAGGTATTCTTGGGATGCCCATAAATGCGTTTTTAGTGTTTTAAAACACTAAAACATGTCTGTAACGGTCAAAAACATAGAAAGCAGCCTCAAATTGAAGTGAAATTATGGTACAAACACCGTTGAATTATTTTGGATGTGTATGTATAGACAATACATCCATATGATGTGTGATGTGCTCAGAATGACTTGATAAGTAGTTTTTAAAGATAACAAAGCCTTTAAAAACGTGTGTCATGGGGTCAAAACTACGTAAATGATATCAGATGGTAGTCAAATCAGACGACAATGACTTTAAATTGATTTTTGAAATGTAGGAACTAACAACATATCATTCTGATTTACGATTTGTCTAGGATTCCTGTAAATGTGTTTTCAGTGTTTTAAAACACTAAAACATTCATGTAATGGTTAAAATGATAGAAAGTGATCTCAAATTGATGTTAGATCATGGGATAACGGCCATTGAATTATTTATGATGTGTATGTGTAGACAATGCATTTATCTGACGTGTCATGTGCTTTGAATGACTCAATAAGCTGTTTTTTAAGATACCAAAGTCTTTTAAAACGTGTGTCAGGGGTTCAAAACTACACAAACAACGTTTTATGGCTATGAAATCGGAGGAAAACGACCATAGATCGACTTGAGAAATGTAGGAACCGACAACACAACATTTTGGTTTACGGTTTACCCAAGATGTTCATAAACGCATTTTCAGTGTTTTAAAACACTAAAATGTGTGTGTGGTGGTCAAACCCATAGAAAATGAACTCAAATTGAAGTAAAATCATGGGAAAACCACTATTGAATTATTTTTGACATGTACATGCATAAAAATGTCCATCCGAGGTGTAGTGTGCTCCGAATGACTGTAAGATGTTTTTAAAGATACCAAAGTCTTTAAAAACATGTGTGAGGGGGTCAAAACTATGCAAACAATGTCAGATGGATGTGAAATCATATGACAATGACTGAAGATTGATTTATAAAATATAGGAATTGATGACATGTCATTCTGAGTTACGGTTTTCTCGAGATGACCATAAACACATTTGTAGTATTTTAAAACACTAAAACATGTGTGTAACAGTCAAAACCATATGAAACAACCTCATATTGATGTTAAATTGTGGAAAAAACCATCGTTGAGTTATTTGTGATGTTTATGCATAGACAACATGTCCATCTAACATGTTGTGTACTCTGAATGATTCAATAAGCAGTTTTTAAAGATAACAAAGTCTTTAAAAACAAGTACTAGGGGGGTCAAAACTTCGTAAAAGACATTGAATGGATGTGAAATCATAGGAAAATGACCATAGATTTATTTTTGAAATGTAAGAACTAATGACACGTCATTTCAAGTTATGGTTTTCTTAAGGTGCCCGTAAACATGTTTTCAGTGTTTTAAAACACTAAAATATATTTGTAACAGTCAAAATCATATCAAACGACCTCAGATTAATGTGGAACCATGGGACAACCATAATTGAATTATTTTTTATGTTTATGCACAAACAATGAATCCATATAAAATATGGTGTGCTCTGAATGACTTGATAAGGAGTTTTTAAAGATACCAAAGTTTTTAAAAACGTGTGTTGGGGGGTCAAAAACTATGAAAATGATATCAGATGGCTGTAAAATCATAGGACAATGACAGTAGATTGATTTTTCAAATGTAGAAACTGGAGACACGTCATTCCAAGTTTTGGTTTTCCTGGGATACCCATAAACACGTTTTCAGTGTTTTAAAACACTAAAACGTCTGTGTAACAGTCAAAGCCAGATAAAAAGGCCTCACATTGATGCGAAATCATGGGACAAACACCGTTGAACTGTTTGAGATGTGAACACATAGGCAATACGTCCATCCAACATGCGGTGTGCACCGAATGACTCAATAAGCAGTTTTAAAGATACCAAAGTCTTTAAAAATGTGTGTAAGGGGGTCAAAACTACGCAAACGATGTCGGATGGCTATGAAGTCATAGGGAAATGACTGTATAATGATTTGTGAAATGTAGGAACCAACAACACGTCATTTTGAGTTTTGGTTTTCTTAGGATGCTCGTAAACACGTTTTCAATGTTTTAGAACACTAAAATGTGTGTGCGGTGATCAAAACCATAGAAAATGACCTTAGGTTAATGTGAAATCATGGGACAACCATCATTGAATTATTTGTGACGTGAATGCGTAGACAACACGTCCATCTGAAATGCGGTGTGCTCTGAATAACTCAATAAGAAGTTTTTAAAATACCAGTCTTTAAAAACGTGTGTCAGGGGTTCAAAACTACGCAAACAACTTCAGATGGTTGTGAAATCATAGGACAACAATTATAGATTTATTTTTGAAATGTAGGAATCAACGACTCGTCATTTTGAGTTACGGTTTTCCCAGGATTCCCATAAACACGTTTTCAGTGTTTTAAAACATGAAAATGTGCATGTAACGGTCAAAACCATAGCAAACAACCTCATATTGATGTGAAATCATGGGACAATCATCGTTGAATTATTTTTGATGTGTACGTGTAGACAACATGTCCATATGATGTGCGGTGTGCTCCGAATGACTCAATTAACTGTTTTTAAATATATAATTTTTTTTAAAACATGTGTTGAGGGGTCAAAAACAACGTCGGGTGCATGTGAAATCATAAGACAACAATCGTGTATTGACTATTGAAATTTTGGAACTGGCGAAACATCATTCCGAGTTACGGTTTTCTCAGGATGCCCGTAAATGCGTTTTTAGTATTTTAAAACACTAAAATGTGCATGTAATGGACAAAACCGTAGAAAACGACCTCAGATTGATGTGAAATCATAGGAAAACCGCCGCTAAATTATTTGTGACATGTACGTGTAGACAACATATCCATCTGACATGCAGTGTGCTCCGAATAACTCAATAAGTGGTTTTTAAATATATCAAAGTCTTTAAAAATGTGTGTCAGGGAATCAAAACAATGCTAACGACATCGGATGGATGCAAAATCATAGGATAATGATCATGGATTGATTTGTGAAATGTAGGAACCAACGACATGTCATTTCGAGTTATGGTCTGTCTAGAATACCTGTAATCACATTTTTAGTGTTTTAAAACACTAAAATGTGCATGTAACGGACAATACCATAGAAAGTGGTCTCAGATTGACATGAAATAATGGAATAACCACCATTGAATTATTTGTGATGTGTACGCATAGACAACACGTCCATCTGACATGTAGTGTGTTCCGAATGACTTAACAAACTGTTTTTAAAGATATCAAAGTCTTTAAAAACATGTGTCATGGGGTCAAAACTATGTAAATGACATCGAATGGTTGTGATATCATATGAAAATGGTCATAGATTGATTTGGGAAATGTAGGAACAGGTGGCGCGTCATTCCGAGTTACGGTTTTCCTGAGATGCCCGTAAATGCGTTTTCAGTGTTTTAAAACACTAAAACGTGTGTGTAACAGTAAAAACCATAGAAAATAACCTCGGATTGACGTGAAATAATGGGACAACCAATGTTGAATTATTTGTGATGTGTACGTGTAGACAAGAGGTTCATCTGATATGTGGTGTGCTCTGAATGGCTCAATAATCAGTTTTTAAAGATACTAAAGTTTTTAAAAATGTGTGTCAGGAGGACAAAACTATGGAAACGATGTTAGATTGCTGTGAAATCATAGAACAACGACTATAGATTGATTTGGGAAATTTAGGAACTGACAACACGTTATTCTGAGTTACAGTTTTCCCGGGATGCCCATAAATGCGTTTTCATTGTTTTAAAACACTAAAATGTGTGTGTAACAATCAAAACCATAGCAAAGAACTTCGGATTGATGTGAAATCGTGAGACAACCATCGTTGAATTATTTGTGACTTGTATGCGCAGACAATACATTTATCCGACATGCAATGTGCTCCGAGTAACTCAATAAGCAATTTTTAAAGATATCAAAGTCTTTAAAAACGTGTCATAGGGTCAAAACTATGCAAATGATGTCGAATGGCTGTGAAATCAGAGAGAAATGATTGTAGATTGATTTTTGAAATGTAGGAACCGACGAAACATCATTCTAAGGTACTGTTTTTTTTTTGGATGCTTGTAAACGCGTTTTCGGTGTTTTAAAACACTAAAATGTGCGCGTAATGATTGAACCCATAGAAAACGACCTCAGATTGACGTGAAATCACGGAAGAACCGCCATTGAATTAATTTTGAAATATAGAACATGTTGGCATATCAAAGTCTTTAAATTTTGTTTTAAGTAAATTTCAAGCACACTGCACATCAAATTAAAAATTGATTAGATTGTTATATACTTATCTTATTTAAGTTCCAAGTGTTAAATCATATCTTAAATATGTAAGTATATGTTTTCAAAGTGTGGTGAATGATATATTATTTGTTTTTTATTTGTTTTTTGTTAAAATTTATTCTGCTTGATTAATAAAATAACAAATGTTATGTGACATTCTGAATATATCATTTGTTTATTCTCTCTTGCATTTCATTTCATAAATGTTTTATTTTTTATTATAGGTGGAAGATAACTATAGTTTGTAGGATCATGACCGCTCTGATCCACAACATTCTTCAAAAGGCAGTTGTGAGAGTTCTTAGTTTATGTGGTATGTTTAAATATTATCAATAATTCTATTGTAATTTTGATTTTTCATGTTCAATTCTAATTTCTATCTTTTTTTGTTGCAGTTGATGACAGGATGTGATCGGTTCTAGTTGATGACATGATGTGGAGGTTGATGGATGCAGTAGAGGTCATGAGATGGACGTTTATTTACCATGAGTTGTTGGTGGTGGACATATTTTATATGTATATATTGATGACTGAGGTTATGGGTTGATTGAAGTTATGAATTGCCTGAGGTTATGGTGTCTGAGGTTGTATATATATGACAGTGTATGATGAGTTTATTATACATTTATGTTTTAGTTTATTGTATGTCAGATTTTTTATATTTATATTTTTTTATTAAATAAATACTGTGAATCGTGAGAAACAAGTCATTTCTCAAATCGTTGGGTCTCAGAGTGTTTCAATAAAAAGAACAATCTTAGTTGTATTTTATCCACTATTATTTATATTATTTTATTATAAGTCAATGCTTTTTTCTAACTTGTATATATTTTTTATAAAGGATAATAATTAGGTCACTCTATTAGCTAAACAGAGATGTTACTTAATGTTCATAAGAAACCTGACAATATTTTGTGAATGAACCTACTAGAGACGTTGGAGTAAGTACTTTTCATTTCTATTTAATGTTATTTCATTACTATAAAAAAATATTAATGAAAAATATTCTATAACAATAAACACACCTTAAACCCAATTAAATGGGGTCGGCTACATGGATCAAATTGTGCCAATTAGCTCTATTGGTGCCTTTTGATCCATCTAATTGGCCCAATTTTATTGGTTTTAAGTCATGTTTGTTATTATAATTTATTTTTCATTGTTATGTTTTTATAGTAATTAAATAACATTAAATAATAATGAAAAATGATGAATTATATAATATTATGAAGTCCAGATAATTTAAAAAAACATAGTTAATATTGTTGTATTAATAGGTTAAAATTCCAGAATCATGGGATGCGAACCCTTCACAATCTGTATTGGTATCCTAGAATGATGTAGTTGCAATTTTTTTGGGATGGAGCATCCCACACATGTATGGGGGATGGGTTTTGGGATTACTCCATCAGTTATCTTTGGTAGGGCATCATCATCATTTACTATTACACCCAGTGTGGGTTCGAGCAGTTTTTTTGACCAGGAAGCACGAAGAGAAATTGCAAGGTTGAAATAAAAGGTACAAGAACATGACTCTTATAGGAAAACAAATGATCAGTGACAATCCACAATTGAAAATTTTTTAGTGTCTTTATTTCAGAGGATGGCAGGAATAATCCCTATGGAAATTTCCAGCCTTATAGCGCATCATGACAAGGTAAATTCTAAATTTCATAAATCGTTCACATATTTACAAAGAATACATACAACTGTCATGAATAAAACTAAAATGAAACTTTTATATTGAAAAAAATACACTTCAAGTCATACTGACCACATCGTGTGTTGGATTAACGTGAAATCGATTTCTACACATCAAAAATGAATTATGGATCATTGTCTTAAATTTTGAAAACAATCTGAGCTTGTTTGATCAATTTTGGTTATGTGACAGACGTTTTAAAGTAAAATGACGCTTATATTGAAAACATGTGCTTCGACTCATACCACCCACTTTGTGTGTCTAATTGATGTGCAGTCAATTATTATACATCAAAAATGAATTATGGTTCATTTTCTAAAGTTTGAAAATAATTTGAGCTCGTTTTCTTGGATTTGACGTTGTGATAGATGTTTTAAACTAAAATGACATTTTTATATTGAAAACAAGCACTTCGAGTCATACCAAGCACATCGTGTATCGGATTGGCATGTCGTCAATTCCTACATGACAAAAATGAATTATGGATCATTGTACTAATGTTTAAAAACAATTCAAGCTCGTTTTCTCAGTTTTGGCTATGTGATAGGCATTTTAAAATAAAAACACATGGCAGGGGGTCAGAACTATGCAAACGATGTCGGATGGCTATTAAATTAGAGGAAAATGACCATATATTGATTTGTTAAATATAAGAACCAATAACACATCATTCTGAGTTAAGGTATTCTTGGGATGCCCATAAATGCGTTTTTAGTGTTTTAAAACACTAAAACATGTCTGTAACGGTCAAAAACATAGAAAGCGGCCTCAAATTGAAGTGAAATTATGGTACAAACACCGTTGAATTATTTTTGATGTGTATGTATAGACAATACATCCATATGATGTGTGGTGTGCTCAGAATGACTCGATAAGTAGTTTTTAAAGATAAGAAAGCCTTTAAAAACGTGTGTCATGGGGTCAAAACTACGCAAACGATGTCAGATGGTAGTCAAATCAGACGACAATGACTTTAAATTGATTTTTGAAATGTAGGAACTAACAACATGTCATTCTGATTTACGATTTGTCTAGGATTCCAGTAAATGTGTTTTCTGTGTTTTAAAACACTAAAACGTTCATGTAATGGTTAAAATGATAGAAAGTGATCTCAAATTGATGTTAGATCATGGGATAACCGCCATTGAATTATTTATGATGTTTATGTGTAGACAGTGCATTTATCTGACATGTCATGTGCTTTGAATGACTCAATAAGCTGTTTTTTAAGATACCAAAGTCTTTTAAAATGTGTGTCAGGGGTTCAAAACTACACAAACAACGTTTTATGGCTATGAAATCGAAGGACAATGACCATAGATCGACTTTGAGAAATGTAGGAACCTAAAACACATCATTCTGGTTTACGGTTTACCCAAGATGTTCATAAACGCGTTTTCAGTGTTTTAAAACACTAAAATGTGTGTGTGATGGTCAAAACCATAGAAAATGACCTCAAATTGAAGTAAAATCATGGGAAAACCACTATTGAATTATTTTTGACATGTACATGCATAAAAAATGTCCATCTGAGGTGTAGTGTGCTCCAAATGACTGTAAGAAGTTTTTAAAGATACCAAAGTCTTTAAAAACATGAGTGAGGGGGTCAAAACTACGCAAACAATGTCAGATGGGTGTGAAATCATATGACAATGACTGAAGATTGATTTATGAAATATAGGAATTGATGACATGTCATTTTGAGTTATGGTTTTCCCGAGATGACCATAAACACATTTGTAGTATTTTAAAAAACTAAAACATGTGTGTAACAGTCAAAACCATATGAAACAACCTCATATTGATGTTAAATCATGGAAAAAACCATCGTTGAGTTATTTGTGATGTGTACGCATAGACAACACATCCATCTGACATGTTGTGTTCTCTGAATGATTCAATAAGCAGTTTTTAAAGATAACAAAGTCTTTAAAAACAAGTATTAGGGGGTTAAAAACTTCATAAAAGACATTGAATGGATGTGAAATCATAGGAAAATGACCATAGATTGATTTTTGAAATGTAAGAATTAATGACACGTCATTTCAAGTTATGGTTTTCTTGGGGTGCCCGTAAACATGTTTTCAGTGTTTTAAAACACTAAAATATATTTGTAACAGTCAAAATCATATCAAACGACCTCAGATTAAGGTGGAACCATGGGACAACCATAATTGAATTATTTTTTATGTTTACGCATAGACAATGCATCCATATAAAATATGGTGTGCTCTGAATGACTTGATAAGGAGTTTTTAAAGATACCAAAGTTTTTAAAAACGTGTGTTGGGGGGTCAAAAACTATGAAAATGATATCAGATGGCTGTAAAATCATAGGACAATGACAGTAGATTGATTTTTCAAATGTAGAAACTAGCGACACGTCATTCCAAGTTTTGGTTTTCCTGGGATACCCATAAACACATTTTCAATGTTTTAAAACACTAAAACGTCTGTGTAACAGTCAAAGCCAGAGAAAAAGGCCTCACATTGATGTGAAATCATGGGACAAACACCGTTGAACTGTTTGCGATGTGAACACATAGGCAATACGTCCATCCAACATGCGGTGTGCACCGAATGACTCAATAAGCAGTTTTTAAAGATACCAAAGTCTTTAAAAATGTGTGTAAGGGGGTCAAAACTACGCAAACGATGTCGGATGGCTATGAAATCATAGGGAAATGACTGTAGAATGATTTGTGAAATGTAGGAACCAACAACACGTCATTTCGAGTTTCGGTTTTCTTAGGATTCTCGTAAACACGTTTTCAATGTTATAGAACACTAAAACGTGTGTGCGACGATCAAAACCATAGAAAATGACATTAGGTTAATGTGAAATCATGGGACAACCATCTTTGAATTATTTGTGACGTGTATGCGTAGACAACACGTCCATTTGACATGCGGTGTGCTCTGAATAACTCAATAAGAAGTTTTTAAAATACCAGTCTTTAAAAACGTGTGTCAGGGGGTCAAAACTACGTAAACAACTTCAGATGGTTGTGAAGTCATAGGACAACAATTATAGATTGATTTTTGAAATGTAGGAATCAACGACTCGTCATTCTGAGTTACGGTTTTCCCAGGATGCCCATAAACACGTTTTCAGTGTTTTAAAACATGAAAATGTGCATGTAACCGTCAAAACCATAGCAAACAACCTCATATTGATGTGAAATCATGGGAAAATCACCGTTGAATTATTTTTGATGTGTACATGTAGACAACATGTCCATCTGATGTGCGGTGTGCTCCGAATGACTCAATTAACTGTTTTTAAATATATAATTTTTTTTAAAAACATGTGTCGAGGGGTCAAAAACAACGTCGGGTGCATGTGAAATCATAAGACAACAATCGTGTATTGACTTTTGAAATTTTGGAACTGGCGAAACGTCATTCCGAGTTACGGTTTTCTCAGGATGCTCGTAAATGCGTTTTTAGTATTTTAAAACACTAAAATGTGCGTGTAATGGACAAAACCAGAGAAAATGACCTCAGATTGATGTGAAATCATAGGACAACCACCGCTAAATTATTTGTGACATGTACGTGTAGACAACATATCCATCTGACATGCAGTGTGCTCCGAATAACTCAATAAGTGGTTTTTAAATATATCAAAGTCTTTAAAAATGTGTGTCAGGGAATCAAAACTATGCAAACGACATCGGATGGATGCGAAATCATAGGACAATGATCATGGATTGATTTTTGAAATGTAGGAACCAACGACATGTCATTTTGAGTTATGGTCTGTCTAGGATACCCGTAATCACATTTTTAGTGTTTTAAAACACTAAAATGTGCATGTAACGGACAAAACCATAGAAAGTGGTCTCAGATTGACATGAAATAATGGAACAACCACCATTGAATTATTTGTGATGTGTACGCATAGACAACACGTCCATCCGACATGTAGTGTGTTCCGAATGACTCAACAAATTGTTTTTAAAGATATCAAAGTCTTTAAAAACATGTGTCATGGGGTCAAAACTATGTAAATGACATCAGATGGTTTTGATATCATATGAAAATGGTCGTAGATTGATTTTGGAAATGTAGGAACAGGTGGCGCGTCATTCCGAGTTACGGTTTGCCTGAGATGCCCGTAAATGCGTTTTCAGTGTTTTAAAACGCTAAAACGTGTGTGTAACAGTCAAAACCATAGAAAATAACCTCAGATTGACGTGAAATAATGGGACAACCAATGTTGAATTATTTGTGATGCGTACATGTAGACAACAGGTTCATCTGATGTGTGGTGTGCTCTGAATGGCTCAATAATCAGTTTTTAAAGATACTAAAGTTTTTAAAAATGTGTGTCAGGAGGTCAAAACTATGGAAACGACGTTAGATTTCTGTGAAAACATAGAACAACGACTATAGATTGATTTGGGAAATTTAGGAACTGACAACACGTTATTCTGAGTTACAGTTTGCTCAGGATGCCCATAAATGCGTTTTCATTGTTTTAAAACACTAAAATGTGTGTGTAACAATCAAAACCATAGCAAACAACTTCGGATTGATGTGAAATCGTGAGACAACCATCGTTGAATTATTTGTGACTTGTATGCGCAGACAATACATCCATCCGACATGCGATGTGCTCCAAGCAACTCAATAAGCAATTTTTAAAGATATTAAAGTCTTTAAAAACGTGTCATAGGGTCAAAACTATGCAAATGATGTCGAATGGCTGTGAAATCAGAGAAAAATGATTGTAGATTGATTTTTGAAATGTAGGAACCGACGAAACATCATTCTAAGGTACTGTTTTTTTGGGATGCTTGTAAACGCGTTTTCAGTGTTTTAAAACACTCAAATGTGCGCGTAATGATTGAACCCATAGAAAACGACCTCAGATTAACGTGAAATCATGGAAGAACTGCCATTGAATTAATTTTAAAATATAGAACATGTTGGCATATCAAAGTCTTTAAATTTTGTTTTAAGTAAATTTCAAGCACACTGCACATCGAATTAAAAATTGATTAGATTGTTATATACTTATCTTATTTAAGTTCCAAGTGTTGAATCATATCTTAAATATGTAAGTATATGTTTTCAATGTGTGGTGCATGATATATTATTTGTTTTTTTATTTGTTTTTTGTTAAAATTTATTCTACTTGATTAATAAAATAACAAATGTTATGTGACATTCTGAATATATCATTTGTTTATTCTCTCTTGCATTTCATTTCATAAATGTTCTATTTTTTATTATAGGTGGCAAATAACTATAGTTTGTAGGATCAGGACCGCTCTGATCCACAACATTCTTCAAAAGGCAGTTGTGAGAGTTCTTAGTTTATGTGGTATGTTTAAATATTATCAATAATTCTACTGTAATTTTGATTTTTCATGTTCAATTTTAATTTCTATCTTTTTTGTTGCAGTTGATGACAGGATGTGATCGGTTCTAGTTGATGACATGATGTGGAGGTTGATGGATGCAGTAGAGGTCATGAGATGGACGTGTATTTACCATGAGTTGTTGTTGGTGGACATATTTTATATGTATATATTGATGACTGAGGTTATGGGTTGATTGAAGTTATGAATTGCCTGAGGTTATGGTGTCTGAGGTTGTATATATATGACAGTGTATGATGAGTTTATTATACATTTATGTTTTAGTTTATTGTATGTCAGATTTTTTATATTTATATTTTTTTATTAAATATGTTTTTTTAAAAATAAAATTTTTATAAATATATTTATCAGCGGTTTTTCATAACCGCCGCCAAATATATTTTTATGAATTTATTTAGCGGCGGTTTTCATAAATTGCTGCTAATCATAATCGCTGCTAATGAAGGTAGCGGTGGTTATGTTCATTTTATCTATATTATTTTCGGTGGATTTTTTTTTTAAAAAAAAACATCATAAATGCTTCAAAAACGACATGGACAAAAACCGATGTTAAAAAAGAAAAATCGCCGCTAAATGATTACCAATCATGAAATAAGATGTGGTTTTCATAACCGCCGCTAAACGATTTAACGACATTTTAAATTGCCACCAGTAGAAGAAAAAAAACCGCCGCTAATACCTCTCTTTTTTGTAGTAATCCCATGATCGAGCTCCGTACAACATCCATAAGAATCATGAGTTGATGTGCTTTAGTGCGCCACGACTGCAGTGAAAGATGATTACTGCTTGGCGTGCTCGCATGAGGAGTTGGAGATAAATGCTTTATGCACTAAACGAGTTGGAGATCAATGCTTCATGCACTAAAGTCAGTTTGGACTTGAGTTGTTGGGCCTAAACTGTTCAGCAGCAGGCCTGGTCTATCTTGGGCTTCAGTGCTGTATGCAACTAGACCACTGGAAGACCCTGCTTGATGACAGGGGAGCACTTCATTTTCAGACAAGCAGCAGTAGGGCAGGTGCTGGGTTGGTCTGCACAAAGGACATGGCTAGGTGATGCTTCGTTTCATGTGAGTACTTTGTGTGCAGCAAACACAAGTGTAAAGAAGATAAACTGGGAATGTCTTCTTGGAGTGAGGATCTTTTTTCATGTCTTCAGGCTTGAGGCTGCAGCACTGCAAGTGAGTTGCGCACCAGTTTGTGAAATGGACTGCTATAGGGGATCAGCACATAGAGTGCAGGTGCTGCGTGTGTGGATTTTGTGAAGACCCAAATTGGCAGTGGTCTGTACTCTGATAGGCACTAAACAGGGGATTTGCGAGGGCCAGTGTTTTAAGCTGGACATGGATTCATTCATCTAGACATTTCATCAAGCAGATGGCGTGCACACCAGTGCATTCCTTCAGTCGTAGTGATGTGGAGCTATGAGGTCCCCTTCGTTCTTCATCAGCTCAGCCCTGCAATAGAACGAGTCAGCCCAACGATGAAAATATTCAACACCTTCAGATTCTCATTCTTGAACGAACTTCAATCGCGATTCTCCTTCATTTTTCACATCGTGTTCAAACTTCGCTAGTGCCGCCCGAGCTCATCCAGCTTCAAACCGATTTCTCAATTTTGATTCGAATAGGTCTCGGTTCATTAGGTTCCTCGGCATCTTCATTTGATTTCGGTCTTGGACGGTGATCACGATTTGAGGAAGTTCGGACAAACCCTCTCGTAAATGTCTCGACCTCAGTCGATCTCACTCGCCTCGCAGCTGAAGCAGTCAGGTCCATCGATTTTGCATTTGATCTCAGTCTCCTTCACACGAGCAACAATGGGGCAGGGGTTGGACCACGGGGTGGATCGTGCGGGGTCAAATTTTATTGAGGTCCGATCCATAAAGAACGCGAGTTTAAAGGATCCATGCGGGGCTTTGGATTAATGGGTCAGCCCATGAGCTTAAAAAAAATATGTAGAAAAATGTTTTTTTAATCACGAAACCATGATAGAATGGAGCGGAAAAATTTAAATGTTTGAGATTAGATTAAAATGTTTAGTTTTCAATTAATAATAATTCTAATAACTACCTTTAAATTTTTTTTATCTTTCATGATTTATTATATGTACATGGGAAAATTTTCAATAAAATTTTCTACTAGAAATTTCTTGTGCAAATTTCTATTGGAAATTTGATATGTAAATTTTCATAGAAAAAATACATCTCAAATTTTAAATTAAAATTACAATGAAAGTATATTAATACATAAAAAATGCAAATTTCCACCAAAAGATTGCATTGCAAATTTTCACAAAAACACTTTTACTATAAACATCCTATGAAAAATTAATCGGAATCTCCTCTTAAATTTCCAATGGAAAATTCCATTTGATTTTTATTATAATTATACTAAAAATTTGATTAATAAAATTCTAAAATAAATGCATGCTTCAATTTTTAGTTTGAATATATTAACACATAAATAAATAATTTAATTTTGCGCTCAAAATTTGAATTTCAAATTTTATATAGAAATTTTCAGTGGAAACTTCTGCTGGAAATTTGTAAATGCAAATTTTCACTGGAAATTTGAAGTTCAGATTTTCACTTAAAATTACAATGTAGATATATTAAAATTTAAATAAAAAATTTAAATTTTTAACAATTAAAACTAAAATAAAAATATATTAATACATATATAAAAAGTGTAAATTTTAACTGAAATTTTTTATTGAAATTTTGCTCAAAAAACTTTCAGTACAGATTTCCACTAGAAAAGTTTAGTTCAAATTCTCACTTAAATTTCCATTTGATTTTTATTATAATTATACTGAAAATTTGATTGACAAAATTCTAAAAAAAAATTGTAACGACCCGAGTCTGGAGCCACTCAACTGGTGCCCCGTACCCGGTTCGCCACATGACCTCAAGCGCATTTCTTCAAACGCCAGAGGCTGCCGACTAGCAATGAGGGTCTTGGTGAGTCAGTGGGGAAACTATGCCATCATTTGGTAAAGTATGCAGTGGAAGGATAAACATAAACAATAGCGGAAGCAGTAAACAACATACACACGACTGAACTAAACAGTAGAAACAATGTGTAATAAAATAATGATGCACCATGGTACATGTATCTATGGAAAGCAGCAAACAAAACAATGTGCTGAAATACAACTGAACCCAAAGTACTAAAAGTAAACAGTAAACTCCAGCAGCATCGCAAGCCTAAGCTCGGTCTCATGCTCTCCAGCTCTAACCAGCAATCAAGCACCTGAAGTAGAAGGGCCACAATCTCTATCCACACCTGCAACCATATAACCTGTTTGGGCCGAAAAGCAGGACCCAAACGGGGTGTGAGACTAATCCCAGTAGGCAACCACCACAAGATTTGTGCCCTACTGTCAGTGAGTGATATAGCAAAAGTAATGAACATAAAAGCAGCTGAGAAACAGGAGTACACTAAGTAAACAATCTTACAAATTATCATTCACATTCATTTAATTAAACAACCAAGGAATCTAGCAAAGCTCTCCATTCCAAGGTAACCACGTAACACAACAGGTATCTCAAAGACTACCTAAACCACAAGCAATATAAAACCCAAGCTTATCCTTTGCCTTAATGGACTCGTCACAACCAACCAACAATATTTATCACATTGGCCCTCTGGGTGGCTCACGTGGGCAGACCCTTATGGTCAAGTATTCAACAAGGGCAAAGACACTCTGAGGAAGCACTTATCATCAATTCCCCCTATGGTCTTGCAGCGATACTACAGACTCTCTGGGGAAGCACTAACGTCTAATTCCCCCTTTAGTCTCAATTCGATAATTATCAAACCCTCCGAGAGCGCACAAAGTCAATCCCCCTTATGGTCTCGTAGTGGTAATAATTAAATAGGACCCCGAGGAAGCACTGAACGTCAATTCTCCCTATGATCTAACTACACCAGGTTCTCACAGCCCTGTGTAAAAGCAATCGTACGTAAACGATTCTTAACAGCCCTAAGTAAGTTCAACAACTACTTGGCTAATAGCTACAATGCATCACAAGCATACAAACGGCAGACAACACATGCAATCAATCATATCAAGGCAAGCAATTAATGCAACAAGCTCTGCCTCATAGGCAACCTAAGCCAAACGGCGGTAAACAGCCAGAACAAAGAAAAACACCCATGGGGTGATCCTCAAACATGCAAACAAGCATATATTACTATCAATTAACCTCAAGCAAACAAGCAATCTAAGGCAATTAAACAATGGGATAAAAATCCCTAACCCGGGATACCTGATACATGGGTATCCGACACTTTTGCAACCAAAACTCAAAGACATTCAACGTAGGGCAATAAACTACCTACCTCGAAGGTTTTGACGAAAACCCCAACAACGAAGAACACACAAGAAACTCGGGTTGATTCTCCAAGAACCCGCCTTAGATCTCTTCTCCAAACAAGACCAAGACCCAAACTCATCAAACTTGTCCTCCACACACTTAGATCTACCCATAACGGGCGTAAATCTAAGAAACCAAGAGAAGAGAAGAAGTAGATATGAGTAGATCTAAGAAACCGAGCAAGAACAAAGAAGAACAATCACATACCTTAAGAAACCGGCTTCGATTCGCCAATAGAAGCCTTCAGATCGCCTCCGGAACGATGGGAGAACCTTCACTGACCTAAGGAGAGCCAAAATCCCGAGTTAGGGCTGCTTAGGAGTTTAAACGAGCCACTTAGAGGCTAAAACGAGTTAGATCCACAATTTTAGGATCTAGATTTAAGTGGCCGCACGGTTAGGAAAACCGTGCGCTAATCGTGCGGTCTGTACTGCCTTGTCAACACTCCACGCACGATCTCTTCGCACGGTTTCCCTTAACCGTGCGACAACTGTGTGGTCACCACTACCTTGAGTGCCATCTATGCACGGTATGGCCGCACGATTAGACAAACCGTGCGCCACCCGTGCAGCTCCCCGTTTTGCCTCAAAACCTCATTCAAAGTTCCCCCGACTCTCCCAAACATCACCCTTAACTTTAAAACCAAGAAAAACATCAACCAAGGGTCACATACTTGAAAAAGAAGATCCGAGTTCTTACAAAAATGCATGCTCAAATTTTCAGTTTAAATATATTAACACATAAATAATGTAACTCTCCACTAAAAATTAGAACTGTATATTTCCCATGGAATTTTTCAGTGCTAACTACCAATAGAAATTCTCAGTGAAAATTTCCATCGGAAATCTACTGTTCAAATTTTCACTTAAAATTACATTGTAAATACATTAAAACATAAATGAAAAATGTGACTTTTCACCGGAAAATTATATTTAAAATTTTCATTAAAAACTTTTACTCTAAACTTTTACTAGAAACATCCACTTAAAACTACAATAAAATTATATTGATACATAAATATAGAATATAAAATTTCTTCAAAAATTTACATTAAAGATTTACATCAGAAACTCTTAATGGAAATTTCCATTGGAAAATAGCAGTTAAAATCTCCATTTAAATGTTTAATGTAAATCATCAAATTATATTTTATATACACTAGAATTTTACTGTTATCAGTGTAAATCTGCACTCAAAATTTTCACTAAAATTTTACACTGAAAATTTTTATTAGAACCTTAATTATTAACATTTTAAAATAAATACATGTTTAGATTTTCAATGAAAATATATTAATACGTAATGTTATTATATATTTATTATTATTATTTCTTATTTTTATTTATCTTATTTATTAATATTTTCTAAGTTATTTTAAAAAACTCACAGTAATATATATTTGTTTTTGTTAAAATGAAATAATGAACGTTATATTTTTTTAACTGTATGTTGTTATAAAAAATTATAAAAATAAAAAACTTATGTTAACATATATTCTATTTTAAAATAAAATGCTATACATTATTTTATATTTTAGAATGCTATAAAAATATATAAATATTAATATATTAAAAACTATAATAATAAAATTAAAATACATAAATCAAAATATCAGTAAATTGTTGTATTAGAAACAAAATGGTAGTTTCATGTATCCATTCTTAGAATTATTACATCAATTTTTTAATGCATCAATCCTCTTTATTAATCTGGAGTCACTCCAAATAAACACATGCGTCATTCATCTCACGGCCAACCTGACCGTTAAGTTCAAAACCCAACATGGGATGATATTTTTCATGATTTATGTATGGTTGTATTAAACTTGAACTATTTTTTCCCACACTCATGTTAATTTATTGTATTACATTATTTTATTTTATTTTTCAAACATAACTTTTTGGAATACTACTTATAACTGCGGGTCAAACAGGACCCACGGACACCCAGCGTGCTAGCCTGCACGGGTTGCGGGTTGGATCAAATGCGGTCTGAATTTTTGTGGGCCTAACTATTCAAAGTCCTAACCACATAAATCCACAAGATAACAAATTGGCCCGCAACCTTACATATTTTTTGACAGGTATAACCTTTTACTTAGTAGCTGTTCTAGTTACCTTCACAAAGCGGTTGAAATGAGGTGATAGCCTTACACATCTTCTAGCTGACCTTTATGTAGGTCCACATGTGACCTTACCTACTATTGGAAAATAAATATACATATGGAGAAGACAAATTGAATCTCAATGCGTGAATTTAATTCACTGTCCAAAATGGTTTGATTCACCTCCACTTGTTGGTGTAGGGTTCTCGGTGGAAGCTTCCCTCAAGTATTTTACCAAGATTTTGGGGATGATGGTCACCAAAAGCCGATAACCCCAAAACACTAATGTTAGAAAATATTTTATTTGAGGAATTTCAAATTTAAGGAATTAATATAACAAGAAATCTTGTCATCACTTATTTATACATCAAAATCAGTGTGAATCGCATCGATTTGATCTCACTATTTTAGTCAAAAAACACATTGGTTAGACCGAAAAGAGAAAACTCATGGCCGGGGGCACCCATTCGGATTTCAAAAAATTAAAATTCAACCATTACAACTAATCATGTTATTAGTCGTTTTTATAAAACATTTTATTTTTTATTTTATTTTTATTTTGATTTGTTATATATATATATTTAAAACAATTTTTTTACTAAATATATATTTTTAAAACACTTAAAAGCATTTAGGAAAATATACATTTTTATGAAATTTCTAATTCCCATGCCCTATTTTATAAGGTAGGAGGTTTGGGAATTCTTTCCACATTTCCAATGTGGGATTCCCAAAGTTTCCCACCTCATCAATCCAAGCCAATAAAAAATGGACCAATCAAAAAACACTTTATTCTCTTTTTTTTATGAATAAAATTATAACAATCCCCCGCTTTTATTCATAAATATTAACTTTCCAAATCACAAATGAATAATTATACATAATAATTATATCTTTCAATTTAAACGTTTACTTAGTATCAATATCTCAAAGTATTATCATATTTACAAGTTTTTGAAACATTAAACTTGTCAAACTTTAAGATAAACCAGAGATATCATTCATACAATGAACTTTCCATCCAACATCTCATTTTTCATCAATTTTATAGCCATGTGCTTATATCCTTTTCATGAAATCTCTAAGGAGTAAACCCATTAACTCCTGTAGGAAGCAACACCACTTCTATATTAACATATGAAAAATATTACAATATGCTTCCGTTATTAAAACACATAACCCATCAAGCCTTAATATTTTGTTAAGAGTTTATAACTCAACCTCTAGTCATAACGGATGATATTGACACCAAGTATTTGGGGTTATAATCATCAATATCAACAATCATCTTCGCAACTTGTTTTTACTCTTTAAATACTTTGATTAAGATCTACCTAAATAAATGGTTGGGTTTCCATTACAGAAATGATTTATTTTAAGGGGTTTAACCCCATATCTTTATTAGTTGCATGAATGATCTCTCTTAACATAGATTTTGTAAACTGATCCACAAGGTTTTTACATTATCACACATAGACAATTGTTATGGTACCATCATGTAAAAATTGTCTCAAATAATCATGTCTCAAACTTATATGTCTAGACTTTCTATTGTGCATACAACTATATGCCCTTGATAAAGTTGTTTCACTATAACAACTAATAGAGATATAGGCATCATACTAAGCTACAATCTAATATCCAATAATAGATTCCTAATATACTCATCTTTCTTTCCACATGCCACTATGGTGATAAACTCTGACTCTATGGTTGAATGTAAAATACATGTTTGTTTCTTTCTCACCCAAGAAACAACACAACCTCCAAGAGTAAAAAACCATTTAGATGTGAATTGATTATTATTGCAGGGTCCTGAAAACTCTGCAAAGGTAAGGCAAATACTCCCACATATTTAATGAAAAAATAAGATGCATGATTGAATGAAAATTTGAGAAGAAGTTCGAAAAATCAAATTTGGAAAAGAATTTAGAGTGGTCTACGTACTGAATTATGAGAATGGTATGAGAATGGAATTAACCGAAAACCAACAGTCCGCCTGAAAGACTATGTAATGTCAGCCCACAAGGCATTGAAAGTGAACTAAGCTGCTGAAAATGGTGCCGTTGGTGGAATGAAAGTGAAGAATTTCCACCCGCATACAACCTCCCGCGAACTGTGTTGTTGGAGAAAACGAGACAGAACGATATGCCACCGCAAACCGCCCCCACAAGCCAAAATGGATTGTGGACACATGAGAATCCAAAGGCATCCCACAAATAATACAAGTTGTTCATGGGATTAAAACGGTGACTACCACCGTCGTGAACCTTCACCGCCGCAAACCACCGCCGTCGCGATCCTCAGCCCCACAAACCTCGGTTAACTGAGTCATCCACATACTGGATGATTTCCCCATGGGATTACACAAAAAGTTCCACATGACCTATAGGTAAAACCTCCTTAGAACCCTATTAAATGACCCCAAGGGGATCTGATAAAGGGGATCTGATTTTTGGGGTGCTTAGAGCTTACAGATGGAAGACTTCGAAGACAAACGATCGACGAAGTACGAAACCGTGATCAGTTTCCAATAGGTATAAACCGCCATGTACCATGAAAGGAAGAGAACATAATAATAACAATGAATTGGTTGCAAACCTAATTGGTGTGAACTGCGAACTATATGTCCTTCGCGGATGAACTTCCCGCGAACTGTAGGATCAATGCCCCTTCTTCAACCCAGTGTACTGCACAACGCATCGCTATACGAACCAAACCCTGCACCGCGTAGTGATTCACTATATGGATGGAACCCAGTGTTGAATAGCACCACCATATGAGGATGGAACCTGGGGCCGCGTACCATTACGGTACGTGGACCACATCTAGGTCTGCGTACCATCTCGGTACACAGACAACATTCAGGTCCATGTACCACCTTGGTACACGGATGAACCCTCCACCCACATAGAAACATTCCATGCGGAGGGTACCCCACCCCACATGAACAAATGGTACACAGAGTAGGGTACCTTCAGGATTTTCACCTTTCAGTACCGATCATGCCCTTCCATTTCCATCCCATCCTCCAAATCCCTTCTGCTAACCAGTCTATATACATTAGGACAAAGCCTCTTCCAAAGCCACCAGACCCATATAGTAAATCCATAAAGCACATCAGCACTCTCTATTGAGTTTACATACCCATTGTAAGCGGAATCTCATAGGTAATCCCTACAACGTTGCGGACCCCCAGAATGTCTATAAGTTTACATTCCCATGGTAACCTAGGCTACAACCTTGGGATACTAACATGAACCTCCATATTATAGGGATCAAGGGTAATTAATGGATTTTCCATTCAATGAGGGGTAGTTAAAAGTCAAAGGGATCATGCCTACTTTTCCATTTGATGAGAATAAATGCTTCTACCCTTTCCCAGAACTCATTTCTGGGCACTCCTCCTGAGGTAAGTCCTCAACCTTTACATGGGAGGTGGAGCTTTTTCTCCTCTTAGTCTCAAACCAAGACATGTTTGGATAAATCATCAGATGTGGATATCCAAGATATCAATATGGGAGAAGAAATTGGTACATTCGAATCCCCTCTCCCTCTCATTGATACATCGCCCCATCTTCTTCTGCCATCGTACTCCTTTTCCATCAGCAGAGAAGGGAAGGTATGTGGTTTGCTGGATCTATTGCTTCCTCTTGTTTCTCACATAGAACATGAATCATGTAGTCTTAGAATTTTATGATGATCACAACATCCATACCAAATTACAATGAACTATGAGAACTCTGATTCCTTCCCCCAAAAGATATGTAGGATACCTTTCTAAGGCCCAAGCTCAAAGGGGATCCTTTTCAAAGGTTAAGCGCAAATCATGCCCCCACAAACAGGGACTCCTATATGGTATAAGCCTCAAATTACATTGAACTATGAGAACTCTGATTCCTTATATAACTAGGATATGTAGGATTCCTACCTAAGGCCCAAGATCAAGAGGATATTCTCCTTAAAAGTTAGTCCCAATAAGAATTTCCCTCAACTTACTATGGAATCCTCTTTAGGAATAAGTCCCGATGTGACTCGTTCAAGAAAGACCTCATCTACGGTGTAAGCCCCAACCATGTCTCCTTAAATGGGAAGTTTCAAAGTATAAGTCCCAAACTCCTCCAGAACTACACAGACTTTGATTCCATATTAGATGGGATACATAGGAAGCCTCCTTGAGGTCCAAATCCAACCCCCATATTAACCCTAACGCTCCCCAAACCATATCCCTGATAGGGTTATATCCACCCAAGAGACCATGCCACTTTTGAGCATCCTGGGATGACTTGGCGTAATCCACACATCGAATCTTGACTAGGCTCCTTTCACCTAGTTTTCCTTACTGCATGATGTTAAACTGCATGGATGGGTCCTCATTACACAACCTTAAATGTGGTGTTTCCATTTAAGTGGTACCGAACTACATGGGTTCTGATTCCTCTCATGAGGATACGTGGGAAGCCCATATTATGAGTTCAATCTTGACAAAGAAACACCTTCCACCCCCCTTGGATGATGATAAACTTTAGAGTGAAATATCACATGGATTAAACTAGAGTTTTCTCAGAAATTCCTAATCCATGTATATCCATGATTGATTTTTCAATCTAGGGGTAATCCATAAACATACACTTGGGAATGAAACAAGGATTCATGAACATATAAACATTTCTTAAATCTATAAGAGAGTCCCAGAGTAGGTAATAGTCCCCCCCAAAAGGGTGTGATGATCCCGACCCCTCATCCTCTCGACCAATGGAGTCCTTAAGTGTTGTTGGAAAAATCATCATACAACAAGCATCTAACTTTGGAAAGTAGGTCCATCAATCAAGGATACAGGGGTTATTGGGTGTTTTTGGCTCCGCAAATAAACCCATTAGAGACAATTTGAGGACATTGTACTCGACGTGGGTCGATTGGACAAAAAATTTAACCCCCTACAATCACCTATCAAGACTAGTCAACTGTGTCACCTCCTTTGTGACATAAAAAAAGGATATACTACCCAGTCTTTGTGCGACCATATCGCCCAAAAAAAAGGGAAAAAATGCACCTCAGGTCAAAAAAAAATGGTAAACCTGAAATGAAACCCTTTATAATAATGGACAATTGGTTACTATATGTTGGGCCATTTTGTTTTCCATGGTACGATGTAATTCAGGTTGAAACGAAAATGGTGAAACTGATGTGAATCCTTAGCCAAGGTGAAAGGTAACCTCACCTCAAGAACCTTTCACATTCAAAAGGAAGAGGGCCAAGAAAGATAATCAATTATACATGTGGTCATGAGATGCTACTTTAATGTGGTTTTGTTGTCCGTATGTTTCATATAGATTGTAGGTATTATTTAGAGCTACCTTCCATCCAATGGAATCCCAACAGTTTTCCCAGATACGCATGTCAGCGACCACACAATCGTCTAATTACCCAACAAAGAATATAACTCCCTCACCTACCAAGAATCTTTAACGCTGGGTTTCAAATGCATTGATCAAAGTGTACCACAAAAAAAAAACACTCTCCCCACAATAAAGGCCACAAAGAAGGCCCTCTAATTGGTGAAAGATCACCAGCTGCCTCTTCAGTTGTGGCCGACAATCCCGCATAGGACAGTCCCACTGGCCGTCTCAAATCATTTTGGGAGACTGTCCCCAAAATGTGACAATGAGTACCCCCTTTATCTCAGGGAGGCATATGAAGTCGACAACAATGAATTCATCCTAACTGCACATGAACCCCACTCGAGGGATCTTGTAGGAGGATTTTACTACCAGCGATGTACAACCTGATATCCTCGCTCTGAAGAGGGTTTCATGCAGAGGGAATTTTCTAAAGTCCAAAGGACATGGACCCCTCGGGCTGACCATCGAGGGTGGAGAATTCATAATTAGGAGAATTCCATCACCCTGATTCTTAAGGAGGAGATCCACCATATAAAATCAACGATATACCATGGACAAACATACAACTCTACCACCTCTTCTAAATCCCTCCACGAAAATACAGTGGAGACCTATGAGAAAACACATATTTTTTCTCCCTCTTATGAATCCCACCATGGATATACAGTGGCACAATATGAGACAGTGCAAATTACTACTAATGCTCGCCAGTCCTGCTATGTATAAAGAGTATCAAATTATAGGCAAGTGCGAATCTCTACCAATGCATAAGAATCCCACCATCCAAATAGGGCAAAAACCATCTACAAGCAGGCACAAATTCCTAATGATGCATACTAAGACCACCATCTAAATAGGGAATAAAAATATTGGTAGTCATACAACACTGCCAATGCATATAAATTCCACCAGTCAAATATGGTGGCAAGCAAATATAAATAGAGTCAAATTCCTAAGGATGAAAACCAAGCCCGTGAGATAAATACAAGGAAAAATGGGCAGACACAAATTTATGATCATAAATATAAATCCCACTAGCCAAATACAACAGTAACTAGAGGAAGTAGTTGGCATATCTTGACTACGGGTCAGTGGTAGACTCATTCCTCTACCCTAACATAGGAGAATTGTCAGTACCCACTAGAAACGCACGAAGGACCAGAGTAGACACAATCTCTTGCTTTGACATCAGAATGAGAATTTATACCCATTCCATCCAAAGACATATCTTAGGAAATATTGGTAATGATAGAGGATCAAATGTTAATTCCATACCATATCCTCCAAACCGATCAAGATTTCATTGCATCGACAAAAAAATCGAGGAGTTGGGCCCATGATCCCATCTCCTCGGGTGGGGTGATTCATCCAAAAAATAAGGCGGTTAATCTGGAGTAGACTTTCATACCTTCTCCAGTACAGAAGGTTCGATGACTATATTTTGTGATACAACGACAACCAGATCAATAACAAACACTCGTTCCAACTGGGGGACACCGGTCTAATGTGGTGGCCACCCTAGGGAATACATATATCCATGCCAAAACTCGAGATGATTGTCATCATATCCCGGTTAAATCACTTGAACCAACCAAATAGGGTCTTGTATATGAAAGCCGTTACCAATAGTAGGCGGCCTCAATTTTCTGCAATAGAGAACCCAACAATGAAAGGTGCCAAAGGAAACTAGAAATTGAAGAGAATATTCATGATTCTGCTATACTAGAAGTTGGGGTTCTTGATTCCATAAGACATCTATCAATAGATTCTCAAGATCTTATCGATCTATTACCAAATTATGGAAGCAATGGTAGTAGTTTTGAAGTTCCTCCCCAAAATGTTTCTACCAGTAGATCTAAAAGTCCTCCTCAGAGCAGCCACGAGGGCTTACTCCATAGCCCAAAAATGATCGATCATGAGATCCTATCTCCTGATACGTGCCAGAGTAGACCTCCCCTTGACCGGAAGATCATATAGCAATAAGGCCCTATTTTTACTGTCATCCGCCCTAATGGTCCTCTCCAGGGTATACACTGTAGATATGTTTCTCCCTGTAGTCGGACATCAATCTATCATGGTAGTCCTCGCCATGATGACAGTCACTATGAAGGCCTTACCCACAGTGACACCAAGCAACGATAAGGTCCTCCCTTCATTATAGTACATCCTAAAGGTCCTCCCTAGAATGTACACTATATATATTCTCCCTATAACCATAGCTATGATGGTAGTCCTCACCCTAATAGCAGTCATTATAAAGGCCCTCCCCTCAATGGCGTCAAACTGCAAGAAGGTCCTCCCCTTACTGTGGTCTTCCCTAAAGGTCCTACTTAGGGTATACACCATAGATAATCTCTCTTTGGTCAAACACTAATCCATGATGGTAGTCCTCTCCATCACGACACTGATTACGAAGGCCCTCCTCGTAGTCAAAACTCGCACCGGCATGAAGGTCCTCCCCCCTTAGGTCCAAATATGAGAAATACCTCATATTCTAAGGTTTTTGGAAGGACTGGTTTAGATATGATAGAAACCCTATCAATGAAAAGTGATATCATTTCTCAGCTAGGAGATGACCTAGGGCCACACTCATCCTCTGAGCCACCCCTGTACCGTTCATGCATTAATGAAATCTCTACCAGCCTCGCTACTCAGGATGAAATCATCACAAAGCATCCAAGTTGGGAATAATAAGTAGAGGAAGCCCTGGAAAAAGAAAAAAAATAATATGTTGTTTGTGTGAAGACAACTAGATAGGGAAGACATACCGATTATGTTCTGTACCACAACCACTTCTCAATTCAACATTCCAAAAGAGTTGTCAGAAAAATGTATGCACAACATTCTACTTAATGTCTGGAAAAATCTCTATCAGTTGAAAATGAAATTTCTACCCTATGATGGGTATGCAAACCATGTTAGTATATTGAGGGAGATTCTTCATAAAATTGAACTAGAATCCCTTCCGTCTGCATGAAAACCATGATTAGAAAGGAAAAAAGAAAAACTTTAGTTTTCTTACCTCCACATGCTTCATAAATTACATTGCCTCATAGGTGAATCCCCTTCTGGTGTTCACATCCAAGGGTGGGGAGAACATGAAGCTCTACACTTCACCCTGCATCCCTTCTAGTAGAACCCACTAGAAATGGAATCCTGTAATCTCATCATTCAAAGACAGAATCTAAATGAAGTACCTATTTAGAAAAAGTGGCCCTCTCGACTAGAACTGAACTTGTGTAAGTCTCAAAAGCGTCAGACCTGATGAGAGAAATCCATTGAGAAACTCCTGAACCAAGCCACTGAGAACATTCAACAAAATTATTTCCTAAGGTAAGATAACCAATGAGAATTGATCATGTCCTCGTAAGAAAATACTTCATGTATAGATCTAAAACCATATTTGGATCATGCCTTCATTGAAATGCATGATATTGAGAAGGCGGTGATAGCAGCATAAACCACTACAGTATAGGAGAAACCCCATCCTATAGGGCTGGGGGAATTTTTATTACAAAATTCCTCCATAATACCGACAAATCTAGGTCGCAACACAATGATAAAGGTATGGGAGCAATCCCATCCTGTAGGGCTGTGAGAATTTTTACCTCAAATTCCCACCCAACGAACATCTGTCTTCTCCCGTCTAGGGGGAATGAAAAATAGAGAGGTTTCTCATTCTACACCATATCATGATTCATGTCCCTTGGGATGAAGGCATATAGAAAGGTTATATCAATTCTCCCTTAGAGTCACTCTTCTCTAATAAACCCAAAGGGAACCACATAATGGAAGGAGAAAATCCAAGAAAGGATGCAAGAATATCTCCTACCATTCAGCATCTGGTACGCCACCCGCAATGTGGTATGAATCGGTGAATGTTGTGGATGTAATTCCCATAGATCTCATAGAAAATAATAGAAATGATGAGGATGCAAGAGAAGATGATTCCCATCCAGAGGCGGTCCACACTGAGCATGAAGGTGTGCATACCCGAAACCAATGGGTCACCTTAAATTTGTGTGCTCCCTTAGCTAATCCATCACTGCCTCCAGTGCGAATACCTAATAAGGATAAGAATAAGAATAAGGTTTCACACAATCCGCCTCCTCTTCCCAATGTGAATTCTCCCCTCACACATGAGGATAAATTCATTCAATAAGAGGAAGAAATGAAAGATCTAAGGAGAATCATCACTGAGATGCTATGAGAAATCCATCCAACTAGGTATGTTACCCAAGTGGAACATCAACACACACTTCCATAAGATGTACCTATGAACCATATGCTCATCTAGATAGATGAATCAAGGATGGAATGCTCATTCAAGGCAGCACCAGGACCATCAGTCTACCTGAACCCAATCCTAGCATGATATCAAAACTTCCCTCCATCAGGGAATAAATCTGAATAGATTCAGGAAAATATACAAAGGATTCCCCCAAATGGGTATCCAACATAAGTTCCAGTAGTTCTGACACATCCAATCTTTCCCCCTTATTGCACCCATCCATGCTTAAGTTCAACAGGTCATGAATCAAGGGCTCCTGAATACCATCGATTTATTAATGACTTGAATGGAAGAAATAGAAGGGAAACATGACCTAATACAACCAGAATTAAAGCCCTACCCCCATTGGGTGAGCAATGTTCCACCACCGCCAAATTTTGGGAACCTCGTGTTCCCAGTGTCCAACGGCTCATGTGAATCAAAGAAAAACTTGATGCACTACTCATCTTATTGTGATCCCATGATGGGAACCTTAGAGCAACAAGAAGTTGTGAAGCTCAGTTGCTTTGTATGAAATCTTCAAGGTTCAACCTTTGTGTGGTACACTAGTTTTCCAGCTAACTCAATAACAGGATGGGAGCATCTCCGGAACTAGTTCCTATTCCAGTTTAGTTCGACATTACCAAAAACAACAGTCATTGACCTCATGAATTGTAAATTGTGAGAGAGAAAGAGAGTTTTAGGATTCATTGATAAATGTAAGGGTATGAATTACTCCTTGAACCATCCACTCCCCCAAGATGAGATGTGGGTCATGTGCATCAACAACCTCTACGATTAGCTACGAATACCACTTATTCTGGTGAAATATACAAGTGGGTTATGAGACTTCTCCGCTATCACTAAAAGGATATAAGATTACTTGAAACAGACTAATCTCAAGTCCCAGGTTTCCCCATCAACCCCAATAAAAGGATCAGGGAGAGATGAAGTAGCTTCTATCATGATTAAGCTACCCCTTTCACCAACTCCCGCTCCAAGACCCCACCAAACATTTCAGGGACCTCTAAACATTATCAACCACCTCTACCTTAATAATACGAGCAGATGGGACCTAAAAGAAATAAAATTTTGGAATGAATAAATAAAGTGTATTCATTCTAGGATGATCAAGTTCATAGCTACTTTGTAGCTGACATGAATTGAAACTTTCTTCGGCTTTAGGAGCCAAAGCGAGCTAATGAAGTAGGTCTTGATGACTAGGAATATTATTATCCCTTCCACAGGATATTGGGGAATAACATCAATGAATACTTTGTCTTCAAGGAACTCCTATAATGAATTATATATTCTAGAAAAGTCAGGCTGGGAGCACCGACAATGCAGGTGGCATATGTTTCCACCACTAACCCGGGTGAAGGAGGGGAGTGGTAAATACTTATTAACAAAAAGAAGAAAAATTTCAATAGTTGGATGACTCAGAAAAAAATAAACTGAGCCCATGATATCCTCCAGGCACAATTGAAGCAATCGACTGTGCCTCCAACAGCTCTTGATGCAACATAACCAACATCCTCGACCCCATAATCCTTCAAAGGCTGACCACCCAACAAGCAGTCCAATCAGAAGGATAGAAAGAAAGTGTAGAGAAGTGAACTTTCACTAAAGAAAAAGTTGGCTTTGACACTATCAGATTTCATGCCATCAGATATAAGAGTATGAGAACCACCTCATCAAATGGAACCACCAGAGGTTGATGATAAGGCAAATTCATCATTAGAAGAGGAGACAATTTTTGGCTATGTCAATGTCATCCACTTAATGGATACCTTCTCTAACAATGAATATGGTTATCAACCAGAATTCTCCACACCCAATTGGGTGACCAGAGAAAGAAGCCATAGAATCTAGGAATATCAAGGGATACACATCCATGTAAGAAATCAAGCTTATGGCTGCACCTCCGCTCAAACCTTTAGTGTTGTAGAAATTTGTGGAAGAACCCTCCATCAAATCCAACAGGGACAAGAAAATTCTCTTGCCTCCACAAGAATCCACCCCAGTACAATCCTTCTAAAATATATATCATAGGAATAACAAGTGACCAATTTCCCTCAGCATGTGAGCAGACCTACTTGACCAAATCCATAGAGGATGAAAGCTCCTTCAATTCCAATCCCAAGGGCCGCTCCATCTTCATCAAATGATCAAGACCCTAAATTTCTTGTGAAAATTTATCCCCAAGTTAGGAAGTGACAAAATTTAGATTAGAATTATGACATTTTGAAACACTTATCTTTGGTACCAACTAAGATATCAATCATGAATGCACTGAATTTATGATATGATCTCAGGGAGACACTCATCAAAGCTTTACTAAGTCCCCAGGAGTTTGAAGCTAAGGTATCTATCACTGAAGTCTACCAAATAGAGATCAATCCCGCAGAATTCCACACAATTATCTCCTTCATGGATCAATATAAAGATGCAATCATTCAAGGACACATCAAACCCTTATATGTTTTTGGCATGATAAATGGTGTCGATATTGAAAATTCTTCATTGATAATGGATTTGGAGTTAATATCCTCCCACTGCAGACACTTCATCGACTGGGATGCAATGAGGATGATCTAACACCCTGCACCATAACTCTATTGGGCTATGATAAAAGATATCAGAGGTCGTTAGGCCAAATAAAGCTCGAAACACAGTTCGGTTACCTCATAGATCACCTAGAATTTTTGGTGGTCTAAAATAATATGGACTTTAACACACTACTAGGAAGGCCCTGGATGAATAAACACACAACAATCCCCTCCTCTTACCATCAGTGCCTGAAATATAGCATTAATGGATAGAGTGGGACACTTCATGCTGATAAAGCCCCATTCAACCTTTGAGAATTACACTATATTGATGCAGAGTTCTAAAAACCGAAGAGGAAACAACCCCCAGCTGACGAAATTGATTGGGCTGCTACACCAAACGGTTTGGAAATGTTTCCCACTGATCCCTTCAATCAGATCAGGGAAGAATACATACTACCCATCAATCAAATTGAAAGCACAAGTCCAAATTCGGATGTGTATTCAGTAGTCCTCAAGATTTTAGTTATGACAGCTAAGATTGATAATGTTGAAAATCTCATGGACTCCCAAGATAATGGTGTGGATTCAGATGAGAATTCCCCTAAACCATCATCAAAACTCCAAAAAACCATTACCTCACCCATTGAGGTAGGAGTAATTGTTTCGTTACTCAAAGAAGATGAGGAAACTCTTTTAACTCTCACTACATCTTCTCTAGAGAATCCCTCACTGATGGCCAAGGAAGAAGAGACAACTTTATCTCCCGAACACCAAAATTGAAACTCTTCCCTCAACTATAGAGAAATTATCTCAAGAATTATTTCCCCATCAGAAGACGAAGAGGAAGATGATGAGTATGCATAGGAGGAAGAAGAAGACCTAAGGGATTCCCCTATAGCATTTGAGGAAGGTGTATCTACCACATTTGATGAACTCAAAGAAATAAACTTGGGTACAAAAGAAGACCCACAACCCATTCTGATTAGTGTGACCATGTCTTCTGAAGAGAAAGAGGTATACCCCTCTTTACTAAAGAAGAATTGAGAAGTTTTCACCTAGAATTATATAGAAATGTTAGGCCTAAATCTATAGGTGGCCACTCACCACATGGGCTTTCTAGAAAAGCACCGTGATTACAAGAAAGCCGCCATAAGGACGCACTTGAAACATGCTTCCAAAATAGAGGCTGAAGTTGAAAATCTCATCAAATCTAACTTCATCCAGGAGGTCCAATACCCCATATGGATAGAAAATATTTTCCCCTTCAATAAGAAAATAGGTAGATCAAAGTTTTCATCAATTTTATGGATCTCAATCAGTATTGCCCTAAAGACAATTTCCTAGTCACCATCATAGAATTGCTGATCGATGTAACTACAGGATATGAGTCTCTCTCTTTCATGGAAAACTATTTAAGTTATAATAAAATCCCGATTAGAAAAATTCCCTCACCACATATCAACACACCATGCGCCACATTTTCAAACCCTTCACAGGAAAGTTCATTGAATGCTTTGTTGATGATCTAGTGGTTAAATCATGACAATGCTCAAATAATTTTTTAGATTGTAAAACCATATTCAATAAACTACGATATCCCAGTCTAAAAATGAACCCCCTAAATTGTGATTTCGGTGTTACCTCAGGAAAATTCCTTGGTTTTTTCGTATGACACCGTAGCATCGAAGTTGGCCCTGAGAAGAAAAAGACCATCCTTGGCATGCCACCTCCTCACAAAATCACTGAGTTAAGAGGACTCAGAGGGCACATAGACTATATTCAGAGCTTCATAGCCAACCTCGCAAGTGAATGATTTCCCTTCACTAGATTGATGAAAAAGGGGTAGAATATTAATGGGTTGATGATTATTAGGAAGTATTCAATAATATCATGAGATATATCTTAATCCCATCGGTGATAATGCCACCTATTGATGGAAGACCACTCATTCTGTATGTGACTGCTTTGAAGCAATCCCTAGGCGCCTTCCTTGCACAGAAGAATGGCCCCGATAGAGAGAATAGTCTTTATTACCTCAGCTGAACCATGATCATGCTGAGTCTCATTATTAAAATATTAAGAAGAGATTACTTGCATTAATATTTGCGGTTTATAAGCTGAGGCATTACTTGAAGCACCAAAAAGTTCATTTGGTCTCATGTAGCAACCTGCTCAAGTACATTCTCAATCGTCCAATGTTAACTAGATGCCTATCATAGTGGGAGGTCATATTGCAGCAGTTCGATATATGGTTCATACTGCAAAAATACATTAAAGTCTAAGAATTAGAATATTTCCTAGTAGAGCATCCCTCAATGGAGGTGACCCCTTGAGATCCTGAATTACTTGACGAGGAAGTGTTATCTATTCAAGATAACTTCGAGATGTGGAAAATGCACTTCGACGGTGCCTCCAGAAGTGTCACGGCCCCCTCCCACCAAAGATTCCCTTCCTGAGCTGGCATTGGTGAAAGGGATATAATGACCCCCGAGTCCCACCTCCAGTAGGCCTCAGAGTGGTGACTAGCACCAAGGGTATGAGTTTTCACAAATATGGGAGGCATTACCCTTTTTATTATTTAAGATCAGAAAATAGGATGATTCAAACACCAAAAGAAAAAGGAACAAGTAAATGAAAATAAACCCAAAACAATCCCACATGCATGTTTAAACAACTATGAAACAAAGAACAAGTACAAGAAAGCTCAAAGTACAATACCAAAAGAAATAAGAGTACAACAACTGCAACAACTCAAACTATCCCAACTAGTAGGGTCCCGCACGACCCTGGTAGTCCTCCTGGAAACCTGAAAGTAAACGTAGGGTGAGCATATAAGTATACTCAGTAGGGAAACCTAAAGCTCTCGTACACAGGTGGGGAGACATCCTAATGTCCCGTGAGAACAACAGAAGAAACCAAAACCTATCAAGGAATTCTATCCACCCAAACTCACCAGCCACACTAACCAAAAACACAAAACAACAGGTAGTAGTATATAAGAACAAGAGTATTGGGTAGCCTGCACCATTTCCCACTAGTTAGCTGCTCTTCCTAACGACGAACGTCCTGACGCTACCACACTCTTCCCTCCCACACACACCTGGGCCTCAAGAACCACATATCCCGCCCGCACACACCTGGGCCTCATAACCACATATCCCGCCCGCACACACTTGGGCCTCACAACCACAATCACATCCCTTCCCGAACACACCTGGGCCTCATCCCGAAGATTCCTGGGAACAGTAAACCTGCCCAAAGAGTCTTGGACTAAAACTACCCCAATCGAAACCTACCCGAAGAGTCTTGGGTGTAAGGTCACCTCAATCCATCACAGCATATGGAAGAAGGAGCAGGAAGGAGCTAGTAACTAAGGGGAAAACACCCTCTCCCATGAAATGGGAGTGTTCGGCACTAAGTGCTCAACATGGGTGGGGTGCGACAAAACACAAGATACACACACACACACACACACACACACATATATATATATATGTATACCAAACACACAACCCAACCCATGGCTTCTAAATAGAGAAACTGAGCACGTGCCTCGACACTGCTACTATGAAGCATGCATACAACAAACAATCCCAACCCCATTTAGCTTTTTATGTTTCGACAGTATTAGTTTATTAGTTCCTTAACTATTGGGCAACTAACCACAACCAAACCAGATCAATCGTTTGTAAAACATATCCCTGCCAACCACAAATAAAGTTATATAGAACACAAGAAACACAAAACCAACCTTTTTATCATTAATCAATCCCCATTTATTGTTCCCGCGTTTAATTCATTATCGTTTCCCATAGTTCATTTATCAACTTTCCACTTTCTTTTAACATCACAACCCATCACTGCCGCCCTGCTGCCATTATAACCACATCTCCACAACCGTATCACAAAATAAGGCTCGTGCCACATCATCGCCCCTTTAATAACATTTACCGCAGCCCCGCTACCCATCCTATTCGTAACAACCCAAGATTCACCCCCCTTTTCACACACCACGTAACCAAGACAACACCCACATGTTCATTATTCCATTTTGTTCAACTGGGGTGATCACACAAGGGTTCCATATTTTAATCATCCAACTTTACGTGATTAACCAAATTCCACATTCCACAAAGTTACATTCACAAAAACAGTCTATAAGGATAGAGAAACATTTAATTGCGCAAGAAAAGGCCCTCATCGACTATGATTTTCAGTAGGCATAAGCCTATTCAATTCACAACATAACAATAGGATAAACAAATATAAACATAAAAACTTCCCCATCCCTATTCTTAAACCAGTTATTATCTTCATTAAACTGGTTCAACTATGTCTTGTGAAAACAAGAGGACACCCATCCTGCATGATTCACAAATTTGAGAGATGAAGGTAAAAACCCTACCTCAACAGGTTTTGATCACAATGATCCCCTAGATCTACTTTAGAAGACGTCCGTCAGCCTCCGTCGCTTCTATCAAAACTCGGAAAAACCTCCTCGGGTGGATGCTGGGAAGAAAAGGCCAAAGGGAAGCAACAGATAAAAGCTCAGAAGTTCCGCCTCATCGTTACAATCTCGTGGCCACTGACAGATTGTAAATTAGAGCTCAGACAAAGAAGTTATGGAAGAAAAGAGCTTTGGAGTCTCTTGGGAGAGCTCTGCTCGGAGGAATGGGGAGGAGAGGAATGATTTGAAAAGGAGGAGAGGTCCCATACTTTTATAGGCGAGAAAAACTAAAGTACACGACGTGTACTTCCTAGTTCACGGTGTGTACTTCCTAGTTCACGGCGTGTACTAGGCCATTTCACACGGTCTCCACGCGGCTTCCAACACGGCACTCAACGCGGCACACAGCCGTTGACTGGTCAACACATGGCTTGAAGGTAACACGTACGCAGGGAGAAACTACACGGCGTGTAGTATGGGCTACACAGAGTGTACTCATTTATTTCACGCGGCAAGTACACGCCTTCAACACGGCACATGGTCGTTGACTGGTCAACACATGGTTTGAAGGTAACGCGTACGCGGGGAGGAACTACACAGCGTGTAGTATGAGCTACACGGTGTGTACTCATTTATTTCATGCGGAAAGGACATGCCTTCAACACGGGGTATACTCGGCAAGGTGGTACATGACATGTACTCACACTACACGGCGTGTAGTTACAAAATTATGAAAAGTGTGGGAAAAGTCCATTCTAACCTCCATAACACTTCATGACCTTCTTTTCGACAAAGGAATGAGCCAGAGAGGTCCAGGACATTACATCAGATACCTCTTAAAACATTCTTGTCCCCAAGAATTCAAAAACCAACCCAGAGGAACCCAACAAGATACCTCTTAGGGATATCGTTATAACAAGAACCCAACCAACAACCCTAATCATATGTGTTATGAATTCCCCCTCCTATGTCGAGATATTATCCGCTTTAGGTGGCACTGACTCGCCTGCACGGGTTTAATCGCATCCTCATTAATGCGTCTTGATTAAGAATTGGGTCTTCCCACTTCTATACATTAGGATTTTTTTTTCAACTTGCACTGCCCCCAACACCGTACAACCAACACACTGACCAAACACGTGGCTTGGGGAAATTCCTTCTCCCATGTCGAGATATTATCCACTTTAGGCGGCACTAACTCACCCGTATGGGTTCAATCGCATCCGCATTAATGCGTCTCGATTAAGGATCAGGTTTTTCCCTTTCCCCACACATCCGGACATGTTACACACTTCTAGAGAACAAGGAAACAAAACATCTCATAACTGACAATCCAAGCATTCCATATATCAAAGGTATAGAGTAACATCAAAACAAAGCTCATAAGAACTAATAAAAACATAAGTAAAAAAAACTCTGGGTACTGAGCATGCATATGAGCCTCCCGCTCCCAAGTTCTCTCCTCGAGGCCGCCATGCCTCCACAACACATGAAACAAGGCAATGGTTCGTCCACAGAGCACTTTCTCTTTATGATCCTCAATTCTGACTGGTCGTTCCTCTAAGGTCGCGTCGTCTCCCATATCTAATTCTCCCCAGTCGATAACGTGAGAGTCATCGTGTAAGTACCGACGAAGCTAGGAGATGTGGAAGACGTCATGAACCTTCTCCAACTGAGGTGGAAGGGCCAGCTGATATGCTACCTCACCGACTCGCCTCAGCACCTCGAAAGGTCCGATGAACCTAGGGGAGAGCTTACTCCCCTTCCCAAACCTCCGCTGCCCCTGTAGAGGGGAAACCTTCAAGAACACATGATCTCCCACCTCGAACTCCAAGGGCCTCCTCTAACAATAAACACAAGACTTCTGTCGGTCCTAAGCCGCTTTCATCCTCTCACGCACAAGCTGAACTTTCTCTGTGGTGCTCTATACTACCTCTGGCCCAAGAGCACCTGTCTCACCAAACTCTTCCCAAAAAATGGGTGAATGACATAGTCTTCCATACAAAGCCTCAAATGGTGCCATGCCAATAGTAGAGTGGAAGCTGTTGTTGTAGGCAAACTATAATAAGGGAAAGTGTCACACCCATGATCCTCTGAAATCCATAACACATGCTTGCAGCATGTCCTCCAACATCTGGATAGTCCGCTCTGTCTACCCATCGGTCTGGGGGTGGAAAGCAGTGCTAAGGCATAGCTGGGGGCCAAAAGCATGTTGTAAACCCCCTCCATACTTGTGAGGTAAACTGAGTATCCCGATCTGATATGATAGTCTTTGGAACTCCATGAAAACACACCACATCGTCTACATACCTCTGTGTTAAGGTACTCACTGGGCCCGAATCCTTAATTTCTAAGAAGTGAGATGATTTCGTAAGCCGATCCACCACTACCCAGATAACATCATAACCACCCTGAGCTCTAGGTAGTCCTGTGACGAAGTCCATTGAGATTTCATCCCATTTACACTCGGGGGCATCTAAAGGATGCAACAAACCACTGGGAACACGGTGTTCATCCTTTACTTGCTGACACACTAGGAACTTAGCCACAAACTTTGCCACTGCCTGTTTCACCATGGGCCACCAAAACTGTTCCCTCAGGCCTCAGTACATTTTTGAAACTCCCGAATGTACCGCCAAGGCTGATCTATGGAACTCATATAGAGAACTTCCTCACACATCTCCTCCGGAACAAACAACCTTCCATGAAAAAGCATCCGATGTCGGCTGTCCTCTGACCATCCTTCTAGAGCGTTCCCCTGATCAATACGATCCCGCATTACTTTCACCTTGGAGTCTCCCCACTGAGACTCTTCCACCTGCTGCAACAAGGAGGACTGCACCTTCTTCTGAAACAAATAGCCTCTAACACCCTCTAGCCTTGCATCCAAGTGCAAAGAAGCCAACTCTCCCATTGCTTTCCAAGCATCAGCGGATTCCCAAACCACTTCCTTATGCGAATTACTGCTCAGGGAATCAGCCACAAGTTGCCCTTACCTTCAGTGTAAGAGATGTCTAATTCATAGTCTTGGAAAAACTCAACCCATCTCCACTACCGTAAGTTCAGGTCATGCTGGGAGAAGATATAATGCAAGATCTTGTGATCTGAGAAGACCAAAAAGTGCTCCCCAAAGAGGTAATGTCGCCACAACTTCAGTGCAAACACTACTGCTGAAAGCTCTAGGCCATGGGTGGCATAGTTACACTTGTGAGGGCGCAACTTCCTAGACCCATAACAGATCACACCCTTCTTCTGCATCAGCACGTACCCTAAAACAAGGCCAGACTCATCACAAAACACCTCATACAACAACCCTTCCTCTGGAAACTTGAGTACCGGAGCACTGACCAACTTCTCCTTTAGATAGTCGAAAGATTTCTGGCACTTCTCTCTCTATAGGAAGACCTGGTTCTTCCTAGTCAAATCTGTCAATGGAGAATCAACTCAAGAGAAGTCCAAGAAGAACCTCTGATAATAACCTACCAACCCTAGGAAACTATGAACTTCCTCCACGCTCTTGGGTGCCTCCCAAGAAAAAACTGCCTCCAACTTCGACGGGTCCACTAACACTCCATGCTGAGACACCACGTGCCCAAGGAAGTTTACTTATTGCATCAAGAACTTACACTTCGACAATTTCCCATAAAGCTAGTGGTGTCGAAGGACTTCCAAGACTACCCTGAGATTCTCAACGTGCTCCTCCTCTAATCTTGAGTAGATCAAGATGTCATCGATAAACACAACGATGAACCGGTCTAGAAACTCTCGAAAGACAAAGTTCATAAGTCCCATGAACATAGCTGGTGCATTCGTAACTCCAAACGGAATCACTACAAACTTGAAGTGCCCATACCTGCACCTGAAAGCTGTCTTCGAGATGTCACTATTCTTTACCCTCAACTGATGATACCCAGATCGTAGATCAATCTTAGAAAACCAACCTGCTCCCCTCAGCTGGTCGAAGAGATCATCTATCCTTGGAAGGGGGTAACCGTTCTTAACCGTCACCTAATTCAACCTTCGTTAGTCTATGCATAGCCTGAGACCACCATATGCCTTCTTCACGAACAAAACTAGAGCACCCCATGGCGACACGCTGGTTTGAACAAAACCCTTCTCCACCAGATTGTCAATCTGAATCCGCAACTCCCGCAACTCCGAAGGTGCCATCCGACAAGGGGCCATCAAAATCAGATGGGCACCAGGATGTAAGTCTATCCCGAACTCAACGTCATGTCAGGGGGGGGGGGGGGTAGAGTCACAACCTCCTTGGAAAAAACATCGAGTAACTCCCCAACAACCTCTAGGACATCCATCATCTCTGTATCATCTGAAACCACTGATAACCCGCCTAACAAGGAAAGGAGAGGCTTCACATGTCGTCTTCCCACCTGATAGATCCTCTCTCCAACAAAATCTACACACTGCCCATCCACGTCGGAGAACATGACTCTTCTTCAGAAGAATTCTATAACGGAACTAATATAAAATAGCCAGTCGATGCCTAGGATGACATCGTATGGATGAATCTGTAGCAAAAGAAGATCCCCACTATATCGATGCGGTCCCAATGTCAGCTCACATCCCCGACAAACACAAGATATGCTGGTCTGACCTCCAACTGGTGTACTCAGCACCAGGGGTACAGAAAGTTTCTCTATGTCTAGACCCAAAGTATGGGCTAGACCGGGTGCAACAAAGGAGTGAGAAGCTTCTAAATCGAACAAAGTAGAAACGAGAGTGCTGAACAAAAAAATCGTACCTCGCACCACCTCTGGTCCTGCTAGAGCTGCCAACTCTGCTGTGTGCAAATGTCCACGCCCAACTCCTCTACCTATCTGATGTTGACCACCTCCTCGAGCATGCCCTGGTCGACGTCCCTAAGGAGCACCCTGAGGTCGGCCTCTTCCTGCAAAGTCTTCCCTCGAAGAAGCAGGGTCCTGCTGCTTCTAGAAGGGCCTCGCCAGCAACTGGTGCTGCTGAGGTGGGCGCTGAACCTTCCCACCTCCACCGTACTGAGATCGGGTCAGGCATGGACTCTGAACGTGCCCAAAACCACCACAAGAGAAACACTTCAGTCATGGGCCCATGAAAAAGGGGCGAGGACCTGAAGATATGAACTGGAACTGTTGGGGCCTGCTCCCTACTGGCCTGAATCTGGAAGGTCCTTTCATAGGAGACCTGCTGCTGACTGCCTTCCCCTTCAACAAACCCAGATGGATCCCCTCTCGTGGTGCACCTCCCTGTGATTGCATCCTCTCTAAAACCTCTGCCTTCTTCTGTACTGCCAAGTACGTCAGAAGGGTGAAGGGGGTGACGACATACTAGAGCGAAGGACGAAGCGCCTCCTCCAAATGTCTCACCCGAGACTCCTCATCTATAAAGAGATCCAGAACAAAGCGTAGGAGATCCTTAAACTTGATCCCCAACTCTCATACTAACATACTCCCCTACTGGAGGGAGAGTAACTCCTGCCACTTCTCCGCCTTGATCATTGAAGAAAGGAATTCCTCTCAGAACTCCTTCTCAAAGTCAGCCCACAGAACCTCTACCTCTGACCTCTCCCCGAGGTAGAGCGTCCACCACTGATGCACCGCACCTCTCAGCTGACTGACTTTTAGGGGAACCCAGTACTCCCTCAGAGCACGAATCAAAGTAAAATTGATCCCTAGATCCTCAAGCCACCCCTTTTTCTCCATATCCGAAGTAATACCCTCGTACTTCTTGAGGGTTTGTCACTAGAAAGAACGGAGAGTCTTTTTCCACTGACCATCTTCCTCCTCTCGGTCAATCCTCAACTGATCGTCTGCCTGAATATGCTGGACCTCGACTGTCTGAGTCATCCGGGGATGACATCCAGGTGCCATAGCTGCACGATCAACAAGGATCACCTAAGCCCAAGTAGCTAGGAAATTTCTCAGGGTTTCATTTTATCATTTTATTTCAATTTCTTTCCCAGAACACCCAAATAAAGTAAAACAGAATCATGATGATGCATATACCTTCCCTAGGGTCTCTACCATGAAATAAATGTAGCCTCACTTGGTCATTCAGTAGGCTCAGAGTCCTTGCATCGGATCATGGGGGGCCCTAAAATCCCGTGTCCTAGCCGGTCTTCCCTGGCCTATGTCACGCACCAAGATCAGCCAACACTGTCGCCCTACCATCCCATGCAATCCTCATTATGTCTAACTCCAGACTCCATCCTATATCTCAATCATCAGCCTTTGATACCATTCTGTCACGACCCCCTCCCACCAAAGATGCCCCTCCAGAGTTGGCAATGGTGAAAGGGAGATAATAACCCCCGAGTCCCGCCTCCAGTAGGCCCCGGAGTGGCGAATAACACCAAGGGTATGATTTTTCACAAATATGGGAGGCATTAAACTTTTTATTATTTAAGATTAGGAAATAGGATGAGTCAAACACCAAAAGAAAAAGGAACAAGTAAATTAAAATAAACCCAAACCAATCCCACATGCATGTTTAAACAATTCTAAAACAAAGTACAAGTACAAGAAAACTCAAAGTACAATACCAAAAGAAACAAGAGTACAACAACTGCAACAACTCCAAATGTCCCGACTAGTAGGGTCCCGCACGGCCCTGGTAGTCCTCCTGAAAACCTGAAAGTAAACGTAGGGTGAGCATAAAAGTATACTCATTAGGGAAACCTAAAGCTCTAGTGCACAGGTGGGGAGACATCCTAATGTCCCGTGAGAACAACAGAAGAAACCAAAACCTAGAAAGGAATTATATCCACCCAAACTCACCAGCCACACTCACCAAAAACACAAAACAAAATGTAGTAGTATATAAGAAAAAGAGTATTGGGTACCCCGCACCATTTCCCACTAGTTAGCTGCTCTTCCTAACGACAAATGTCCTGATGCTACCACACTCTTACCGCTCGCACACCCCTGGGCCTCAAGAACCACATATCCCACCCGCACACACCTGGGCCTCACAACCACATATCCCGCCCGCACACACCTGGGCCTCACAACCACAATCACATCCCAGCCCGAACACACCTGGGCCTCATCCCAAAGATTCTTGGGAACAGTAAACCTGCCCGAAGAAACCACCCCAATCGAAACATACCCGAAGAGTCTTGGGTGTAAGGTCGCCTCAAGCCATCACAGCCTGTGGAAGAAGGAGAAGGAAGGAGCTAGTGACTAAGGGGAAAACACCCTCTCTTATGAAATGGGAGTGTTCGACTCTAAGTGCTCAACATGGGTGGGGTGTGACAAAACACAAGATACAGATATATATATATATATATATATATATATATATATATATATATATATGTATACCAAACACACAACCCAACCTATGGATTCTAAACAGAGAAACTCAGCACGTGCCTCAGCACTGCTACTACGAAGCATGCATACAACAAACAATCCCAACCCCATTTAGGTTTTCATGTTTCTATAGTATTATTTTATTAGTTCCTTAACTACTGGGAAACTAACCACAACCAAACCAGATCAATCATTCGTAAAACATATCCCTACCAACCACAAATAAAGTTAAATAGAATACAAGAAACACAAAACCAACCTTTTTATCATCAATCAATACCCATTGATTGTTCCCGCGTTTAATTCATTATCGTTCCCCATAGTTCATTTATCAACTTTCCACTTTCTTTTAACATCACAAACCATCACTGCAACCCTGCTGCCATTATAACCACATCTCTACAACCGTATCACAAAACAAGGCTCATGCCACATCATCGCCCCTTTAATAACATTTACCGCAGCCCCGCTGCCCATCCTATTTGTAAAAACCTAGGATTCACCCCCCCCCCATTTCACACACCACGTAACCAAGACAACACCCACATGTTCATTATTCCATTTTGTTCAACCAGGGTGATCACACAAGGGTTACAGATTTTAATCATCCAACTTTACGTGATTAACCAAATTCCACATTACACAAAGTTCCATTCACAAAAACGGTCTAGAAAGATAGGGAAACATTTAATTGCACAATCAAAGGCCCCCAACGACCGTGATTTTCAGTAGGCATAAGCCTATTCAATTCACAACATAACAATAGTATAAACAAAGATAAACATAACAACTTCACCATCCCCGTTCTTAAACCAGTTATTATCTTCATTAAATTGGTTCAACTATGTATCATGAAAGCAAGAGGACAACCATCCCGCATGATGAAAAAATTTGAGAGACGAAGGTAAAAACCCTACCTCAACAGGTTTTGATCACAATGCTCCCCCAGATCAACTTTAGAAGACGTCCATCAGCCTCCGTCGCTTCTGTCAAAATCTGGAAAAACCTCCTTGAGTGGAAGTTGGGAAGAAAAATCTGAAGTGAAGTAATAGATCCAATCTCATAAGTTCCTCCTCATCGTTACGATCTCATGGCCGCTGACAGATCATAAATCGGAGCTCAGACGAAGAAGTTATAGAAGAAAGGAGGTTTGGAGTCTCTTGGGAGAGCTCTGTTCGGAGGAATGGGGGGGGGGGGAGGAATGATTTGAAAAGGAGGAGAGGTCCCTTCCTTTTATAGGTGATAAAAACTAAAGTACATGGCGCGTACTTCCTAGTACCCAGCGTGTACTAGGCCATTTCACACGGTCTCCACGCGGCTTCCAACACGGCACTCAACGCGGCACACGACCATTGACTGGTCAACACATGGCTTGAAGGTAACACGTATGCGAGGAGGAACTACACGACATGTAGTATGGGCTACAAGGAATGTACTCATTTATTTCATGCGGAAAGGACACGCCTTCAACATGGCACACAGTCGTTGACTGTTCAACACACGATTTGAAGGTAACGTGTATGTGGGGAGGAACTACACTGCGTGTAGTATGGGATACACGGCGTGTACTCATTTATTTCACGCGGCAAGGACACGCCTTCAACACGGGGTATACCCGGAAAGGTGGTACACGGAGTGTTCTCACACTAAACGATGTGTAGTCACAAAATTCTTAAAAGTGTGGGAAAAGTCCATTCTACCCTCCAGAACACTTCATGACCTTCTTTTCGACAAAGGAATGGGCCAGAGAGGTCCGGGCCATTACAAGAAGTCTGAATGGAAAAAGAATGAAAGACCTCAGACTCGACAAAGTGGGGCTAGGATTCATACTCATATCTCCAGAAAAAGAAGTTCTACCATATTTCTTCTTACTGTCATATGGATGCACAAACAATGAATTAGAATACCAGGCCCTTATCGTAGGCTTGGAGCTAGCACTCCAAGTGCAAGCTGAACACCTAGAGATAAAAGGCGATTTCGATCTGGTCATCAATAAAGTAAATGGTGACTATGCTATCAAGAAAGAGGAGTTGATCCCTTTGATGAACCATGTCCGAGAACTGATGGCATAATTTCCATCCGAACCAACATTGATTTATATACCCCAGTCACAAAATGCACAAGATGATGCATTAAAAAATGCGGCCATGGCTCTGGATGACCCAAACCAAAATGAAAAATTCATTAGTATTTCCCACTGATTGATGGTATTACCATTCATTCAGTCCAACATGAAATAAATCAATAAAATTAATCCCATCTTTGAGTCATATGGTCCTACCACTGATTGGATAACTCCCATTATAGATTACCTTAAAAGGGGAGAGCTCTCACTAGATAGGGCTAGAAGGGAACAAATCTAAAGTTGGGAAACCAACTTCCTTTTGTATGATAGTGAAAATTGGAAAAAATTCATTTATAAGCAAGGAATTATGGAGTCCTTCTCAGGTACATTGATAAATAAGATACCACCGCCTTCATAAAAGAAGTGCATGCTGAAACCTATAGAGCACATCAACCAGTGTCCAAACTCTTGTAGTAGATTCGAAGGCTTGGGTACTACTAGCCCACTATGATGTAGGATTGTGCCACATTCACCAAGAAGTTACATTCCTACCAAGTTCATGAAAATTTCATCCACCATCCCTCAGAGTTACTTCACAAAACCAAGTACTCCTAGCCATTTCCATATGGGAAATAGATGTCGTGGGACCATAAACTCCTGCCATGGAAAAAAAATTCAAATATATTCTTACAACAACTAACTTATTTTCCAAATGGGTAGAAGTTATACATTTAAAAGTGGTTGGGGAAAGAAGCATTGTGATCTTTGTGAAATTCAAAATAATCACCAGGTTTGGTGTCCTTTATACAATACTGATGGAAAATGGCACCAATTTATGCTTTGTTGAATCAGATAATCTATATCAGGAGTATGGCATCAAGGCCAACCATTCATCTTGCTACCATATAGAAAAAAATGGGAAGATAGAGGCCTTAAACAAGAACATATCCAATATACTCCAAAAAATGTTATAAAAGGATAAGAAATCATAGTAGGATAATATCCTCCGTACTCTGTGGGCTTACTAGAACATGACCCACACCACCACCCAAGAAACCCCATACTCATTATTATATGGAACAGAGGTGGTTCTACCCATTGAAGTTCAATTAAAATCACTCTAAGTGGCCATATGTGATCAACTATCCATATATGAGTAGTCCCAGAAACGTTTTGATGAGATGGAGTGGTTAGATGAGAAACTTTTGTACACTTTGCACCATTTAGAAGTTTAGCATAACCAAATTGCATGAGCCTTCAATAAAAAGGTTTTCCATCAATCTTTCCTCGAAGGAGAGATGGTGCCGGCCCTTATAACTCTGATGATACTTAGAAATAAACCTCCAAAATTGGTTCCAAAATGGGAAGGAACATATGCCATACACAAGGTCTACTCCAATAGAGCATATGAATTAATCTCAATGGTTTGACAACTCACCATAGCTCCCACCAATCTGAGGTTCCTGAAGAAGTACTTTGTATAATTATATAATATTCATCTTAGCTGCAAGATGTTAAACTGCATAGTAACATATGTGTCTACACTATATGATGTTAAAATACTTAGCATCTTCATCCTAACCACATGACGTTAAACTTTATGGTGATAATTGTATCCGGTATAATGAATTAATGCGCATGAATCAGATCTGTGCAAGGGAAAGGTAAAAATACCCCCCCTTTCTGTGTATGGGTCGGACTAGCACAAGGAGTGTCTTCCAGAACTATGTGTGGCTTGATTCCCATTCATCGATGTGATACATAGTGACAATTGGATCCTACATCCCAATCTATCCACCAACAAAAAAAATGAATGATCCCCCTTCCCTGTGCGTAGGTTAGACTGGTATGGGGAACATTTTTTCCAAAACTACGCATGGCTTGATTCCCATTCATCAATGGGATGCATAGAGATGCCTCAACCCTAGATCTTGGTCCAACCATCCCATAACATGAAATGCCTCTATTATATCCTCTGTTTCCCATATAATATAAGGTAACTCCTCATCTATCCTTATTTATCACATTGATTATAACTCACATGAGCTTAGGAATGGTGGTAAGGATTTCCCCACATGGAAAAATCTTAGAGGAATATGATAATCCCATCATCTTGAAAGCATGGTATAAAATTCCCCCTCTCTGTGCATAGTTCAGACTGGAACATGGAGTTCTCAAGAACTACGTGTGGATTGATTCCTACCCTTGTAGGATACGTAGTGACACTGGGATCCTTCATCCCAGTCTAACCACCATTCATTTTTTTCTCCCCCTCCCTCTACATGGGTCAGATCAGTACATGGAACATACTGTCAGAACTACACAGACTTTGATTCCTAACTATCTGGGATACTTAGGAAACCTCCCTAAGGTTCAAGCCTGACACTTCACTCACCTCATCCTTTTCATGTCAGTTCACTTTATTCCTTACCGTATGACATTAAATTATATAAGATACTAGAACTATGTGTAGATTGATTCCCATCCATCAATGGGACATGTAGTGACACCCAAATCCCATATCCTGGCCCAGCATCCATGAAAAAAATTCCTCCCCTATGTATAGGTCAAGCTTGCGCAGGGGAATTCATGAGTCCTAACCACACAATATTAAATTGTATGGCTAAAGAAGACCTAACCACACAACATTAAACTTTAAGGTATCTCAAGAACTATGTATGAATTGATTCTCAGTATGAAGATATACATAGTGAAACATGATCCTTTCTGGGTCTAGCCACGTGGAAAACAAAATGCCTCCATTCCATACACAAGAATGTAAATATGTGTGAAATATTATAAACCTTGATTCCTATAATAAGGTTTAGTTAAAATATTATGCCTCCCCTACATACAAGTAAGATCTATGTAGAGGATCCCGTACCTCAAAACTAATCACGGTCTGGATATTTCTCATGTACCCAGATATCCCCTTTTCATCCATCAAACTCTATGCCCTAGAAAATTTCGAATCCCCATAATCACCCACAGCTATCGAAAATGGAAGGCCAGTGTCCTGCAGATACCTTTGTTTAACTACACACACAATGACCTAGCAGCTCTATATACATTTCCCAAAAAATGGCCTATAAACCAAATGAAAATTTTTCCTCATAGGAGTTCTTTCCTACTTCTATATGACCATTGGATCCTAAGACCCACATCACCCCCCTGATTCAAGGGTTCCCAGAATCATGGTTTACAATTTCTTCCCCCCCTCATGTATGGGGTGTACCAGGAATATCCCGGCCTAATTAGCCCATGATTACACATGATTCCTTTAAAATTTTGTCTTTACAACACAACGTTAAACTATACTATCAACGTCATCACTGCATGACATTAAATTACATGGCCTAACAATACTCCCTTCTTTGATCCTGACATCCCTAGGTGGTTGAGGGAAACCCCTTCTGCCGTTTGTTTCTCACACCAATCATAGCTCATGCGAGATTAGGAATTTAGGTAGGGGATCAATCTACAATGACTAATCCTACTAGAAAGAATTTAAAAGGAATATTAGCATTTCCCCCTACATATTGGGAAACCTAAAGTCCTAACCATATGACATTTAACCACAAGGTACCCCAAATATAGCTAAAATTACCCCAATCCTTGCACACAAACCAAACTTGTGATGGGAATCTGATCTTGGGACACTTGGATCTTAAAAAATGGGCCCTGATATGATAAGGGAGTAAAAATGTCCCACTCCACACATAGGTAAAATATATGTAGAGAGAATCCTAATTCCATGAATAATCACAGCCTGAGTGTTTCTGATATGTCCAAAACAATTCTATCCATTCATCAAACTCTATGCTTTGAGTGATCTCGGATCATCATAATCCTTTATGGCCATAGGGAAATGGAAGGTTGGTGTCTTTCAAACACCTTTGTTTAACTATGCACACAATTCCCTAACAACTCTGCATACGTTTCCCACAAAAACAGCTTTTCAACCGAAGGAAAATTCATCCCTAGGAGAGGCTTTTCCTATTTTCATACGACTAATAGATTCCGAGCCCCATGTAATTTATCCTAATCCAAAATCCCTTGAAACCATGGTTTACACTTTCTTTCCTATTCACATCCTGGACATGTCAGAACATCCTAACCCAATTATCCTCTAGATACTTGAGGATTCTATATTGATGTCCTAATCACATGACATTTATGATACTTGATACCCATTATTCACCCTTAGGACATGTCATGTCAAAGGGTATTTCCCCTAATGTTCCTACACATGAAATGAATTTATATGGGAAAGTTTGGAATACAACCCACCTCATTGGTGAATTTGTATTAAAAAAAATGCCCCATCCATATGGGTGAATCAGATCCACATAGGGATGAGCCTTAAAATAACTATGTACATATTTATTCCTATAATCATAGGATATTTATTGGCATCTAAGTTTCATATATCAGGTTTATCCATGAAAAAAAAGTGCCCCATCCCTACCTGCGCAAGGGTCAGACCTGTGTAGGGAAACAATTCACATGGATATGATAAAGATTCCTCCACTAATTCCCAGTATTCTCGGTAAAGTTCAACCTCAAATTCCCCCTTTTCATGATCAGGAACCCCTATTCACACACTGTACTCTATGTATAGAAAGGTCCAAATCCCCATAACCATCCTTGGACATCAGAAATGGATGGATAGTGTCCCGCATGCACCTTTTTTTGACTATGCACACAATGCCCCAACATCTATGCATATGTTGACCATAAAAATTTCTTGTCAAACAAAGGAAAATTCATCATCAGGAGAGTCTTTTCCTATCTCCATACTCCCCTATGATATATACGTCTCACCTCATTCAATAGTTTCAGAAAACCCCTGGATTACAGTTTACATCTTTCCCCACTTATGCCTGAAGGTGATAGAACATTTTTGGTCAGACTGTCATGGAAAAGGAATTTTTTTACCCCTTATGGTTAGAGTAAAACAAAAAATTTAAACTATAAGTCTCAAAAGTCCCAATTGTACAATGTTAAACTACACCATGCACTATCCCTCCTTTGCATAAGTTAAATCCGCATGGGAGTAGTTTCTAGAACAGAACCAATGTAAATGCCCCCCTACTTTCAGACATCGTTCTCTCAACAGGACACCCACTATGGGAGGCCAGTGTCTTAAGAACACTTTTGTTTGACTATGCATACAATTACTCAATGACTCTACATATGTTTCCCATAAATGTCCTACTAACCAAAGGAAAATTCGTCCTTAAGAGAGGGTTTCCCTACTTCTACATGCCCAATGGATTCCATACCGCATATCATATTCCATTCTCCAGAAATCAAAATTCAGGGTCAAGAAAAATACCTTATCCACGTATTAAAGTTATTAGGACACCTTCATCTAATGAATCCTAAATTGGGGTCCTTTCCTCTCAAGTCATGGTCAAAGATGTTCAACCTAAAATACCAGTCTTGGTCAAAAATGTTTGACCTAAATTATTAGTCTTGTTCAAAGCTGTTCAACCTAAAACATCAGTAATGATAGTCCAGTTTTCAAGAATCTAAACTACTGATGGAAAAGATACAACACTCTCCAGGGTAAAAACCCACAAAGGGAACCCTGGAAAAAAGATTATTGCTAGATCACTAAACCTATTTCATGTATGGTTCAGGAGAAAATATTAAGAAACTAAAAAAATAATCAAGAGACACAAAGATTGTTAGGTCAAAAACCCACAAAGGGTGGCCTAAGAAAAATTCATGTTATACCCACTAAGCCTTCACCATAACAGGATTAGGAAAAAATTAGGGTGATAAAGAAAAAGACACAAAGTTTTTAGGATTTTCCATATAGCCCTAGCAATAGTCAAACTTCGCTCACTGATTCCCTTGGATCAAGAAAAAAATCAGATCATGGTTTGATTATTTTAGTCCACTTATCCCAGAAAATTTTTCATATTGACATCTGGTTGAAATTCTATTTAAAAAGTAGTTAATAACGATTGATTGAAATTGCATGGAGAAAATAAAAGAGAAGAACCACGAAGAAAAATGTTTCTATTTCATTAAATGAAACAAGAATGAGGGAACATCCACAATCTGGAGTCTCTCCCCGATGTCAAAACAAATATATCATAGGGAAACCCAACAAATTACAATAAATCTAGACTTTCTATTTCTAACAGGTTGATAATCGCCCAACATGGGCCGTCAAGGACCTGTTCTAAAGCAGTCCTCCATTCAGCTTCAGCTTCAACCGCTGGGCATACTCATTTCATGACAACATTGAGGTCTTGCCCTCTCTGTTTGATATCCTCATAATTGGCACTTGACAATACTAGTTGCACCTTCAGTCTAGCCATATGAGCCTCACAATTCCACAATTCCTCTCTTTGGGTAATCACCTGATCATGAGCATCTGCTTCCTCAGCCTCCAGATGGTGTAACTCATTAGTAACATCTCGAAAGGTATTATTTTGATGATGATAAGAGTTGAACTTGGTGAGTTCACCTTCACAAGTAGTGAGATCCTTTAGAGCTATGAAAATTTGGTACACAAAGAGATGCAGGTGTTAGTTTTCAAAGCCACTTGAATTCAGGTCAATGAATAGTCATAAAAGGGTCTCTCCCTCATTAACAAAATATATCAGGGGAGTTTCTATGGAAATAGTATAGATTTAATGCCATTCCCATCCTTGCATGACATGATGTATTTTAATAGCATCAGAGTTTTGGATTTTACCCTCCCCCACAATGAGAATATAATCAGGAAGCACCATCATAGAAAATGGAAGCACCCTGAGTTGAGTCACCCAAGAAAGAGGACTTTACCTCCCACTAGACAGTTTGATCTCTAGAAATAGGTGTGGGGGACTGGCTAGAACTTTAAGAACATTTGGCGATGTTCCACTCAGACCAATTTCAGTAGGATCATGAAACGTATCAGCTGAAGGTATGAGGTCTGAATCACTGTCCACAAGGATCGGCTAAGTAGATGAAGCCCCATTCAAATGAATGCGGTGATGAACGAAATGCCTTCTTACAACTAGAATAGAGGAAGATGGTACAACTGGCATGATTGGTATATGATTGAAGGTAGTCAAAAACTTATAAACTCTCTAAATTAGTTGTTCTAGTACCCTATCAGGGTAACAAGCCACCCATATTTGAACATAATCCGGTGACAAGTAAGTTGAGGCTATTGTGAAAGGAATAAGGAATTACATATTAGCATCCTCATACATCATCATTAGCCATAATTGGAAAAGTATTACGAGATGAAAATCTATCTTAACTAGAATAGCAGGCAGAGGTTCAACATATTGAAGGAATCAATATTGCTTGGAAAACCTGTAAGGGGTATAGGGTTTATAGATGGTCATCCTGTCTATTCGAGCAGATAAAAACCCATCCTAGAGATCAATGATATAATAACTCTCTCTTGAATACCTCCTTACGTTATCCATCACGGTTCTATAAGGCACGTGGTAAGGTGAAAATGAAAACTAAGAAACATCACTCAACAGTTCGACCGTGCCATCAACACTCAAGGACTTGGGATGGACAACAAAAATATTGAGTAAAGACAAATAGAAGTCTGAATGAGGAACTATTTTGGTGTGATAATATTATTAGCAGGGAAAATGATCTTTTATCCAACCATATATAAATTTAAATTTCCTATTGAGATGATGTAGAGGCCTCCCTTCCTATATCTTCCCCAATAACTCATAAATTCAGGTAAGGTTGGGGATGGATAAATTGATAGGTTTCCCCTCTGCTAGCGTGGCCACCATCATTAAAGTGCAAAACCATATGCCAGTATAAACGTCATGAGAAGGTAAGAGACACCCACTCAAGAACATAGTGAAGAAACCTTCCAACTTGAGTCTGGGAGATATGTCTGTTCGGAGCTTATAACCCCAGAAAGTATAATGACCCACCTCAAGGGTAGCATAGTAGAATCTAGGAATGAGCCGTGACTACTGGGTCAAATGGGTTCAGCTACGACAAACTCTTAACCTTGGCTCGTTCACCTACAAGAATAGTCCAGTACAATCCTAAAAAAAATAAGCGAGGGAGCATTGAAAGGATAATCAAGTATCCCCTCTACCATGGTTATTAATTCCACTTCCAATGGGGATACTTACTCGACGTTCCTCCAGGCATTGGCCACTAGTAAAAATTCACCATAAATTTCACCAAGGATGGTAAATCCTCCTATTTGGTAGGCATCCCACAAGATGATCCCCAATTTTCCATGGGACAAGTGAAATGTGTAAGTGCTCGAACACCAGTGTTGGTTTCTTGACATCCACATATATCCATTTAGCATGAATATTTCATCTTGGATTGAAACAGTTGTGATCTCCCCTGTGGTAGAAATATTTTTCTAGTCATACTATCGAGACATCTTAAGATGAATAGTAAAACCACTCTGGTCAATTGGTGGAAAAGGAAAACCATCTTATAGGCCAAAGTTGTAAAGTAGAAATTGGATAGATAGTGGATAATCCATAAGATCTTGTGAGAGTAGATCTATGAGGATAACCTTCTGAGGAATGATATAGGAATGAAGGTTGTCTTCAGTGTTCTCAACCACAGACCCCATTCACCTAGTCTCTTCCATAGAGACAAGTGGAACAACCATATCTTTTTTGCATTAAAAAGACCATTAAAAAGTTTCGTCTAATAAAATATTTGGAAAAAAGACTAAAAATTGGAAAAGGACTAAAAAGAAGTCTGCATAAAAAATATCTGCGTACTAAACCCCAGAAATGGTTTGTGAAAGTCATTCCCCGTGAACCAAAAATTTGTAGAACCCTCACGACATTGGCCCATGGGGCGTTGGCTAGTGAGACGAGCAGTTCACAAGGTAATAGAAATGCGTACAACCCTTGATACATGGAATTCCAAGTTTAGTTTGAAAATTATAATTTTAGTTCATAGATTTAAAAGTTAGTTCACAGATGAGAGTGACCATGAATGATTTTCCATTTGCAAAATGAAAATCACCATTCATGGTTGAAGGATTTTGCAAAGGGAGCGGTACACAGAAGTAGAGCGGTTGAGAGGAAAATCGAGAGTAAAAAGTTCACCAAAAATATGGTAAAAGACAAATGACCCGGTCCCCCTATATATAGGCGTGGTCCCCCCAATGGGTCCACCTTTCTACCACAAACTAGTTCAGTTTAGGACTTGTTTCTACATTGGAATAGCCTTCTCTTCATTCTAATCAAACCCCATTCTGATGGGGGGCATTTATAGGGTCCTGAAAACTCTACAAAGGATAGAAAAATACTCCCACAAATTTAATGAATGAATAAGATGCATGATTGATTGAAAATTTGAGAAGAATTTTGAAGAAATCAAATTTGGAAAAGGACTTAGAGTGGTCTTCATATTGAATTCTAGGAATGGTATACAAATGACATTAATTGTGAACCAACAGTCCACTAGACAGCCCACGAAACGTTGTCCTGTGAGGCATTAAAAGAAAACCAAGCCACCAAAAATGGTTTCATTATTGGAATGAAGGTGGAGAATTTCCACCCATGTTCAACCTCCCACGAATTGTGTCATTAGAGAAAATGAGATGGAGTGGTACACTACCATGGACCTATCCTGCAAACCAAAACAGCTCGCGGACACATCAGAAGCTGAAGGCATCCCACGAACAAGACAATCTGTTCACAAGATTGAAGCGGTGACTACAGTTGCCCCAGACCACTGCTGCCACAAACCTCAACCCCACAAACCTCAGTTGACTAAGTCGTCTGTGGGATGGATGATTTCCCCTTGGGATTCCGCGAAAATTGCCATTTGACCCATAGACACAGCATCCTCATAACCCAATAAAAGGACCTTGAGGGGATTCGAGAAAGGGGATCAGATTTTTGGGGAGATTAGAGCTTACAGAAAAAAGACTTTGAAGAAAAATTATTGATAAAGTTAGAAACCGTGAATGGTTTCTAGTAGGTATAAACCCACTGCATACCATGAAAGGAAGGGAACATAATAATAAAAATTAATTGGCTGCGAACCTAATTGGAGAACCGTGAACCATATTCCCTTCATGGATGAACTTACCATGAACCTCAAGATCAATTCCCCTTTTTCAATCTGGTGTATCACACAACACATCACTATAAAGATGAAACCCTGCACTGCATAGCCCTACGCTATGCGGATAGAACTCAAAGTCGCATAACACCACCCTATGTAGACAGAACTTGAGGCCGTGTACCATTATGTTACGCGGACCACATCCAAGTCTGTGTACCATCTTGGTAGGTGAATGAAATCCATATCCACGTACCACATCAGTATGTAGATGAACCCTCCACCCTCATAGTAATACACCATGAAAAGGGTACCCCACCACACATGAACAAATGGTACGTAGAGTAGGGTACCTTAGGGATTTCAACCTTCCGACACTGATTATGCCCTTCCATTTCCACCCCATCCTCCAAATCCCCTCTACTAACCAGTCCATCAGAATCAGGCCAAAGCCTCTTCCAAATCCACCAGACCAGTATGAAAAAACCACAAAGCTCATTAGCATGCCTTGTTGAGTTTACATACCCACAGTAAGGGGAGTCGTGTAAGTAATCCTTGCAATGGTGTTGACCCCAAGAATGTCTATAAGTTCACATTCCCATGGTAACATGGGGTCTAACCTTAGGATACTAACATGAACCTCCCCATTCTAGAGATAAAGGGTAATCACCAGCTTTTCCATTCAATGAGGGGTAGTGATAAGTCAAATGGATCATGCCCACTTTTCCTTTTGATGAGGTGAAATTCTTCTTTCCTTTCCCAGAACTCATTTCATGACACTCCTCCTGAGGTAAGTCCCTAACCTTTCCACAAGAGGTGGTGATATTTCTCCTATTAGACTCATCCCAAGACATGTATGGATAAATCATCAGATGTGGATATCCTGGATATCAACACAGGAGAAGAAATTGGCACATTCAAATCCCCTCTCCCTCTCGTTGAGCCATCACATCAGCTTCTTCCGATATCATCCTCCTTTTCCATCAGCGGAGAAAGGAAGGTGTGTGGTTTTATAGATATACCTCTTCCTATTGTTTCTCACACTAAGAATGACTCACCTGGGATTAGAGGTTGATGATGATCACAACCTCCATATCAACTTACAATGAATTACAAGAACTTTAATTCCTGCCCTAAACAGGATACACAGGATGCTTGTCTAAGGACCTAGCTCAAAGGGGATATTTTTCAAAGGTTAAGACCTAATCATGCCCCTACAAATAGGGCCTCCTATATGGTATAATTCTCAACATACATTAAACTATGAGAACTATGATTCATACTCTAACCAAGATACATAGGACGCCTACCTAAGGCCCAAGGTCAAGGGGATATTCTCCTTAAAAGTCCATCCCAATAAGAAACCCCTGACTTACTAGGGAATCCTCTTTAGGAATAAGCCCCGATGTGACTCTTTCAAGAATGTAATACTCTATGGTGTAATCCCAAACCATGTATCTTCAAATGGGTAGTTTCAAAGTATAACTCCCAAACTACTCCAGAACTACACAGACTTTGATTCCCTATTGGCCAAGATATGTAGGAAGCCTCCCTGAGGCCCGAATCCAACCCCCAAATTAACCCTAAAGCTCCCCATGACATATCCATAGTAGGTTTATATCCACCCAGGAGACCATGACTCTTATGAGAATCCAAGGACACCTCTACATAAGCCCCACATCAAATCTTGACTAGGATTTTTTCTCCTAAATGTCCTTTCCATGTGACGTTAAATTTCATGGATGGGTCCTATTCTCACAACCTTAAAAGGTGATGTGTCCAGTTAAGATACACCAAACTATGTGGGTTTTTATTCCTCTCACGAGGATATGTAGGAATCCCTTATTATGGGTTTGATCCTAATATAAAAACACCTTCCACCCCTTGGATGATGATAAACCCCAGAGTGTGTCATCACATGGCTTAAACAAGTGTTGTCTCACCAATCCCTAATCCATTTATATCTATGATTGATCTTTTAATCCAAGGTTAATCTATAGACACGTGCTTGGGAAAGAACCAAGGATTCTCGGACATGTAAACATTTCTTAAATTTATAAGAGAGTCCCAGAGTAGGCAATAGTTTCCCCCAAAAGGGTGTGATGATCCCAACCTCCCATCCTTTCGACCAATGGAGTCCTTAAGTGTTGCAAGACAAATTGGCATCCAATGAGCCCCTGTATTTGGAAAGAAGGTCCATCAATCATGGATAAAAGGACTGTTGGGTGTTTTTGGATCAGTGAATAAACCCACTGGAGACCATCCAAGGATATCATACCCAACATGGGTTGATTGCATAAACCATTTAACCCCCTGTAATCTCCCGCTAGGACCAATCAATTGTGGCACCTCCTTTGCGAAATAAAAAAATTATATACTACCCAGTCCTGGTGCGACCATCTCGCTCACCAAAAAAGGACATGACGCACCTCGGGTCTAAACAAAAATGGTGAACCCGACATGAAACCCTTCATAATAATGGACAATTGGTTAATATCCATCAGGCCATTTTTCCCCCAGTACGATGAAAATTGGTTCAAAATAATCACCAATACTAGTAATCCAAATTGCATCGGTGTGTCATTCTAATACGCCCAAATAAGCATTACAGTATAAATATAAATATTTTTTTTCTTAAGTATCCAAAGATTCTTGTTATACATCTCCAATGATCCACACTAGGATCACTAGTATATCTACTCATTTTATATATCACAAAAGTAATATCAGGTCTATTTCAATGCATTGCATACATTAAAAAAAATTCACTCACATACTCAAGTTGTGTTACGACTCTGCTCATAATCATAAGATGTTTAACACTAGAATCAAATGGAGTATTAGAATCCTTGAAACCAAAATAATCAAATTTATTTAACATTTTCTATGTAATTATACAGACTTAAAGAATAACCCCCACTATGTTTTCTAACTTTAATACCTATAATAGTATCAATTATTCCAAGATCCTTCATTTTAAATATAAATGATAAATAATTATTTGTATCATTTTCACCAGTCATATTACTTCCAAAAATTAACATATCATCCACATATAAACTAAAAATAACTATATATTCTTTTTTAGACTTTGAATAAACACATCCATACTCATTGTTATAAGTAAATCCATTAGATAAAATAATAAAATAAAATTTCTCATGCCATTACTTTGGAGCTTGTTTAAGTCCATAAAGAGATTTAACTAATTTACATACTTTATCTTCATTACCTTGAAAAACAAACCCTTCTGGTTTTTCTATGAAAATATTTTCATTTAACTCTCCATTTAGAAAGACTTTTTAACATCCATTTGATGGATAAACATATGATTAATTTATTCTAAAGAAAATGAAATCATTATTGAAGTAAATCAAGCTACAAAAGCATAATTATGAAAAAAATAAATCCTTTTTTTGAAATATTTGAAAACAATCTAGTTTTTAAATCTTGAATATTTCCACTAGAATCATACTTATTTCTGAAAACCCATTTACAACTAATAGGTTTTTAAACTCTTGGTAAATATTTAATGACCTAAGTATTATTCCCTATAATGGATTCCATTTAATCATTAATTGCTTCTATCCTAAAATCAAAATCTCTAGAAGTTATAGATTATTTATATATCATTGGGTCATCTTTTATAGTCAATACCATATGATACTTATTTAGAAGATGATTATTTTTATCTCTCTTAACTTGGAAAACTATGTAATTGGGAGAAATAAAATCAGGATGTAGATATTTCTCCTTACTAATTATTGTACTCTATTTAGGTTCAACTTGAGAATCATTATTATTCTCTGCTGTTATATTTGAACTTGATGGAGTAAAATAAATATGGGTATGAGGAATAACCTCCTCCACATTATCTTTATAAAATTTATTTTCAAAAGACTCTACATCTCTTGATTCAACAATTACATTATCTCTTAAATCCATAATTCTATATACTTTTCTACTTTATATATATCCAACAAAAAATCTTTTATTTTATATAGTAACAATTTAGTTCTTTAGGATCAAGAACTCTACAACAAGATAAACACCTCCACACATTAAAATAATAAAGAGTACATCTCCTGCCTTTCCAAATTTCATAATGGGATAACTTAGTTTTCCTAGAGGTGATCCTATTACAACTATGACATGCAGCCAATATAGCTTCAACCCATAAATTTAATGGTAACTTAGATTTATTAATAATTAAATCTACCATTTATAATAAAGTACAAATTTTCCTTTCAGCAAATCTATTTTTCCGAGGTGTGTAATGAGAATTACTTTGATGAATAATTCCATTTTCTTCACAAAATTCATCAAACTCATTCATAAAATATTTACCACATTTATCTATGCATAATACATTAATATTTTTGTTTAATTGGTTTTCAACTTATGCTTTATATTTCTTAAACATATTAAAGGTTCCATTCCTTATTTAAATAAGATATATATGTAAATATCTACTACATTAATCAACAAAACTAACAAATTACCTCTTACCTATATGAGTTAATAAACTATTTAATTCACAAATATCATAATGTACTAATTATAATATTTCATAATTTCATTTAACATTATAAAAAGGTTTCTTAACTATTTTTGATTCTAAACATGTTTTATATTTATTAAATTCATTTCCAAAGTTAATTAATGTTAACTTCTTAATTACTTTTAATAAATTATAATTAACATGTGCTAAAAAATCATGCCATAAATTAGAGGACTCAATCAAGTAAGCATAAGATTAAATAATATTATTAATGGATAGTTGATACATGCCATTATTTGAGTACCCCTTCCCTATAACATGCCTCCCTTCTGAAACTTGCGTACTTAGATGTATTTTGTAAACCATGATAATAACAGTTCATGGAGAAGTTGGATACGTTGGGTGCATCATGAGTGACATATAATTAATGAATAAGTTAGGGAAGAATTTTTACCTTACATTTTTATGAAAACTAATATCTTGGACCTTTGATTGGAATATAACCATCACATTAAATTCAATGGTCATGGTGTAACGATGTGTTCATTTTAGATAGTCAAAGAAAGACATATCGAGTATATAGGTTTGTGACACAGATGTGAAACCTTCTTGATGAGATATTGGGACAAAGGGATTATATTAAATAGTGAGTGTTAGTATGTGGTTGTCGACGTTGTGACATTAAGTTATTTCTCTTGAGTGCCTTGACTCATTTTTAGATAGTAATATTGGACTTTTGGAAAGCTTGCCTAATGCGAAGGAGAAAGAATCATATAGGGGCACACACGAAGTGTTTCCATTAATCTCAATTACATTCTATTTGAGTTTAATTAATGGAATTCATATTATTCTCAAGTCCGAGGAATAATTTTATTCAAGTTATATTAGTCACATAAATTAAATAAATATTTATTCATCAGCTTGTGAATAAAATATTTATTTTATTTATTGAATATTTTAATAAATATTTATTCTATATATTGTGAATAAAATATTTATTTATGAATACAATATTTATTCAGTTGTTCAATAAATGATAGAGGATTCCAAACAGACCAAGACCGAGTCTAGAGACAAATATTAATTAACAAGACCATTATATAATATTTTTTATTATGCAAGTTGGTGAGTACCATGAAATAATAATTATATAATTATTATAATGTGGAATGAGATTTATTAAAGGTAATAAATTTTATTTAATGGATGATATGCAATTAAATAATATTTTAACTTAAATCCCAACCCTATAAATAGAAGACTATGTCTATTGTGTAGGACATCCAAAATTGAGAATAGATAATTGTTTCCCACAAAAAATTCTCTCTCAACTCCTCCTTATCTCTCCCTCTCAATAATGATAAGTTCAATAGAGATTTCTTCAAGACTGAAGAATGAGTGATCAAGAACAAACAATGCAAGACATTCTACTCATTGTGCTAGCACCCAGAGATCAAGTGGTGTTGCTCAGAGATCATAGGAGCACATGTGGATCACCACTAGAGGGATTCTATCCTTGGATCCTCACAATGTAATGAAGGTAATCCAAAAGGGTCTTTTCAGATGATCAACATTCCCCAACAAAGAAAATTTCTAATCCTAGGTACTTATTTCTTCAAATATTAAATAAATTAATTATAAAATTGATGTGCAAGATCCTCTCCCTTGGTTTCATACAATGATTATTAAAATAAATTTTAATATATCACCCACATCCGCATGGTTCTGCTATGCCCGAAACCATCAAGTGGTATCAGAGTGGCCACATTTAAATTTATAATTATTTATTTTATTGTTGATCTATATGAAATTGTGGTTATATTTTCATTCTAATTTATTCATTATTTAATTTGATTTGAATTAACATGTTATCATCATATTAATCATGTTTGTTCAGTTTTTCATTTTCTTAAAGGTTTAAGAAAAAATAAAGAATGAGTGGAGATGCCATCGGGAAGTGCCAAATATTTTTCCAATAAAATTGGGTTACATGATGTGCAGCTAGAGAACATTCTGTATATCCATGAACATTATATCTAGATGCACTGAGTAATTAATTACACAAGGTGATTTTATTTCACACCATGTGTTGACCAGGACAACCTGGAACACAACAAGTGGATACAGGGTGTGTAGCTGGCATGTACACACCATGTAGTCCGGTTGGGTTAACATACCGAAGTCTTAGGTGTGTGAATTTGATATAAAACAACCGATATTTATGGCGTGTAACTGTATGTAAACACTATGTAGTCTCCCATTAATGGAAATAATTAAAAATATATTAAATTTGAAAATTTTGCATTAAAACCTTATTTTATTGATTGACAAACTGATGTGTGTGTTTGAAAATTTAATTACGGTTTTAAAGAATTTTAAATTCTCAATTAATTTATTGTAATTAATATTTCATTATTTTTTCTGTAATTTATTTTCCATGAATTCTATTAATGATGTATATCTTCAAATAAATCAAATGATCATTAAGATGAAAGGGAATTAATTAATTAATTCAAGTGTGTTTATCTTAAATAATAAAATAACAAATAAATAAATGAATGATAGCCATTTACTTTTGGGTATTATTTTTATGAAAAATCGTTCACAAGCTTGACCAAGACATGTGTACGTGTTGAATGTTTTAATTTAATTTATTGTTTGATTTTTCAATTATTTAATATAAATTAAATGATGGTCTATGAGTCACCCCTCCCTTCATTATTATGTAAGACATGTGTGTCTATGGATATTTATGTAATCTTCTTTAACCAATCCTTTGGTTCCCCTTACCTGCATGTGAGTAATAAATATTTGTAATTAATGGAGCATCCCAAGGTATGTGGAGGTAGTTCAAGATGAAACCATAATGATGTCAACCTAGTTGATACAAAGTTGGATAGGTGGAATGCTGTAACTCATGCCAAGACGGAAAATAAGAGTTATTTCCCCTATGTCAAAGGTTGATTTAATGTCCTCTCATTAAATCAACCATTAGATAAAAGTTCACAAACATGTAATTTAATTAATTAATTATTTATGTCTATACAATTATTTATTTTGTGGATGCAATATCATGATTACATAAATAAATGAATTAATGTGCAAAGACAGAAATTTAATAAATGAATTACGCGTAAATGTTTTATCCATCATGGTGAATTAATTAAGTAATATCCACTTAATATTAAAAAACATGTAAAGGTTAAAACAAGATAAAATTTATGCATGATAAATTAAAATCCCTCAATTAAATATTAAGTCAGACTAAGCCTTCCATTACTTTATTGGGAATGAAATAATAAAACTAAGTTTAGTACATGGAAAAAGTATGAACATTTACTTTTATTTGGGATTTCTCATGAGAGTTTTGGGTTGACTTAACATAAATTGTATTGAGTCAAATGTAAAATTTTATTCAATACAAATTTAGAGATAATTATCGAGGAAATACAAGTCAGGATTTTAGGATAAGGGAATCCACTCAATAGATTAAAGAGATTCAAGTCTATAATTGGCAAGACTTCCCACAAAAATACTTTATTATGGTTTTTATGGCCAAAATCTGGATCATTAAGAAAAGTAATGGGGATACTTTCCTCTAGAATATTAAAGTAACTAGATATTCCGAGTTCAATGGTGAAGGCTATTTAAAATTGATAAAATAATGGGAGATTTAATAAATAAATAATGAAAATTTAATTTATCATATCTCACTTATTTTGTAATCAAGAAAAGTACTTATAATATGATCTTTTTAATTGTCTAATAAAGTGAAAAATTCATCCTACACACTATCCCTACGATCAATATTATAGAAAGATAACCTTATAATTGGAAGTAACTTCCAAGAGTGGTTTAGATTATTTCAGGTTGTGTTACACCATGAATGAAAATCTTATGTGCTAGAATCCTCAATGACTGATCCACATGCTAAAGAGGAGAGTGATGAAGAGTTCCTTGTATATGAAATTTTTTTAGGCAATGCGGTTAAAATCCCCAAATAACTGGGCACCGACCTCATTCTGGCATCACTCCCTCAGAGATTCTCCATCTTTGCTGTGAATTTTAATATGAACCACATTGAGAGGTATTTGTAATAACTTCTTACTATTTTTCTCTGAGTAGATAAGGATATGAAGTGTGAAAAACCTTACATACTTATGGGTAAAAACAGAAAGGGAAAGAAAATATCTTTAATCCCAAAGATTCTTCATGCCCTTCCAAGAAGAGGAAGATAAAGGGGCAGGTAAGGGAATAAGATGCTGTCTGTTTCGCATGTGGTAAGAAGGTCCACTAGAAGAAAAACTGCACCCATCCAAAGAATCAAGGGGAAGCTTCAAGTGTGTTTGATATCGAGTACAATTTATTTATTTCTACAAATTGGGGATTAGATGCAGCTTGTGGTGCTCACATATGTATTCAAATATAGGAACCAAGAAGATTCATAAATATTTACTGAGGATTGGTAGATCTTCAAGCATCCAACAAAGCTAAACTTGATACTGTAGCTATCGGGGACTACCACCTCATGTTGCTGACCATAATGATCTTGGTTTTAAAGGGTTGTTATTATGTGCCTTAAGTTACCAAAAAAATCATTTCTATATCTATAATTGATATGGATGGATTTATTTTCAAATTTGATAATAAATGTTGCTTCTTTTATAAAGATAACATTTTTTACGATAAGACACATTTAAATAACAGTATTTATATGTTGGATTACACGAACCAAATAATGGAATTTGATAATGAAGTTACTTCACATGACCCACACCACACCCAACTTTTGAATCACCTACTATGTCATGTAAATGAAAAGGGATTAACTAAATTACATCAATATGAATATTTATATTCTTTTGAACTAAAATCACTTGGCGTATGGAATGTATGTTTATAATAAAAAATTTCCAAACCCCCATTTAGTGGGAAAGGTGAAAGGGCAACATAGATTCTTGAATTAGTTCACACCAATGTGTGCGGAACATTTCCTATTAAAGCATGGGGTGGATACTCATACTTCATAACTTTTACTGACAATTTTAGTAGATATAGATATGTCTACTTAATGAGGTATATGTTAGACTCTTTTGATAAATTCAAGGAATAAATGAATGAAGTTGAGAAATAGCTTGGTAAGAAGATTAAGAAACTTTGCTCATACCATGGTAGAGTATATCTTAATCAAGACTTCATTTATTATTTATGGGAGTTTGAGATTTTATCTCAAATCAATTTTCCTTATACGCTTCAATGGAATAGTGTAAGCAAAAGGAAGAACCATACCTTGTTGGACATGGTGATATCAATGATGATTCATGTGATTATTCCATTATCCCTATGAGGATACACCTTACAAATAGAAGCATACATACTAAACTGAGTTCTAACTAAAGAAACAAATGGTATACCATACCAATCACGAAATGGAAAGAAACTCGTGTAGTCTTACTTACATGTGTGGGGTTGCAAAGCATTTTTAAGGCCTCTTCAGGTAACAAGCTTGCATGCAGAGGAAAAAATTGTATCTTTATAGGCTATCCCAAAGAAAAAAGGGATACTACCTATACAATCCTACAAATAAAAAGGTTGTGGTTGATAGACGTCTAACATTTCATGAAGAGTATATTATATCTAAAAGATACAGTGGGAAAGAGATAGACTTTGATGAAGTCTAGGCTCAAGATACACAAGATTTGGCACATGAAAAAATTACAAAAAGCCCCATGGAAGAAGAAATTGTTCTAGAGACACAATTACTGTATAGGAGTACTAGAGAGGTTAGAGAACTGGAACGATATAGTTTTCTAGTCACTAAGGATGGTGACTCATTATTAGTTGATAATATTGATCCTTTAATATACAAGGAAGCAATAAGTGGCATAAATGTTTCCAAGTGGAAAAAATCCATGAATTCTAGAATGGATTCCATGTACCAAAACAAATTTTAGATTTTGGTAGACCCTCCAGTAGATGTAAATCCCATTTGTTTAAAATGGGTATTTAAGAAGAAACTGGACATAAAAGGATAAGTAAATACCTATAAGGAGTGACTGGATGCAAAAGGATTTAAACAACATTAAGGAATTGACTACGACAAAACCTTTTCACTAGTTACAATACTAAAATCCATCAAAATTATACTTTCCATTACAACTTTCCATGATTATGAGATTTGCAAAATGGATGTCAAAACAACCTTCCTTAATGAGAACCTTCAGGAAGATGTCTATATGACACAACCTAAAGGGTTTGTGACTCAAAAGGATGAAAATAAGTTATGAAAGTTGAAAATATCTATTTATGGATTAAAGAAATCATCCAGATCATGGAAAATTATTTTGATGAGTCCATAATAAAATTTGGTTTCATAAAGAATGAAGGCAATCCATGTGTCTATAAACAATTTAGTGGGAGTGTAGTCATTTTATTAATAGTATATATTGATGACATATTACTCATTGGAAATTAAATAAAAGTCTTATAGTCTATTAAGGAATGGTTGAATAAATGATTCTCTATGAAGGACTTGGGTGAGGAAACATATATTCTTGGGATCAAGATCCATCATGATATATCCAAGAGGTTTCTCGAACTAAGTTAAAGCACACATATTGACAAGATACTGAAGAGATTCAGTATGGAGAAATACAAGAGGGTATTGTTGCTGAAGTTTCATGGCATTCATAATTATAGGAAAATGTGTCCTTAGAAACATGAGGAAATAAATAGAATGATAAGGATTCTATATGTATCAGCGATTGGTTCAATCATGTTTGCTATGCTATGTAATAGGATAGATGTTTCCTACACATTAAGTGTGGTAGGAATATATCAAGCTGATCTAGGTGACCTCCATTAGATGGTAGTCAAGATTATCCTTAAGTATTGTTGAATAGTAAGGATATGTTCTTATTTTATAGAGGAGATAAGGTACTAGTCATCATAGGATATGCAGATTCTAGTTTCCAAATTGATCAAGATGAAATGAAGTCACAAATAGGATACATATTCACTTTGAAGGTGATGTGAGCTGGAAGAGCTCAAAGCGGGATATGATTGAAAATTATACAACAGAGTCTGAGTATATTGTGGCTTCTAAGGAAGCTAAATAAGTGGTATGTATGTGAAACTTTATCTAATATCTTGATGTGGTATCTATCAGTAAAGATTCTATCACACTCTATTGTGATAATAATATAGTGTTGGATCTTGCAAAATATCCAAGGTCACATCAACAGACAAAGAACACACTTTAGAAGTATCATCTCTTAGGATATTTTTCTAAGAGAGGTGAAGTTGAAGTGAGAAATATTTACATGGATTACAAAATGGTAGACCCCTTTACTAAATCCTTGACTCAACAGAAACATGACTATCATGTGAGGTCTAGATAACTGAAGGTGATAGGCAGTTGGGTCTAGTCCAAGTGGTAGTTTTTTGGAGTTGGCATCTTATGGCCAACTGTTTGTACTTTGATTTCATGTATATTCAATGTATTTAATATTAATAAACCTTATTATTACATATTATTTTTTTTCTGTATGAATCTAATGTAACAATGTCCTAGAGTATATGTCACGTTGATAAGGTTATAGCAGTTCCCCACTATAATGAGAACCTTAATGTTCTATGAAGATATTCTCAAATAGTATTTTGCGGTTAGATAATGTACTATAATGGGACACATAGTACATAGAATGTTAGGTGTAGGTACTTATAAGAAGACGAGGCTTCTTCTCATGAATTTCACACTTGGTAATCTCCAAGACAAGAGATTATGAGAACAAACCCGCTAGTAGAAATTCTGAATGTTTTGTTATCATCATATATTCCTATCTACGAGCATGTGTAATGTTCCTTAGACTTTAATATTATTATTAATACATGTTACAACTCACTTACTTAGATGAATTTTGTAAACTATTACGACAATAGTTCACGGTGAAGTTGGATATGTTGGGTGCGTCATGAGTGACATGTCATTAATGAATAAGTCGAGAAAGGATTTGTCCCTTCTATCTTTATGGAATCTAATATCTTGTCCCTTTGATTGGAATAGAATTGTCACATTAAATTCCATGGCCATGGTGTAATGATGTGTTTATTTCAGATAGTCAAAGAAATACAGATCGAGAATATAGGTTGGTGACATAGATGTGCAACTTGTTTGATTATATATTGTGACAAATGGATTATATTACACAGTGGGTGTTCGCATGTGGTTGTCTACGTTGCGACATTAAGTTCTTTCTTTTGAGTGTCTTGACCCATTTCTATACAATACTCTTGGACTTTAGGAAATCCTACTAATGATAATGAGAAATAATACTAGAGGGGAGCACACTAAGTGTTTCCATTGATCTCAATTAAATTATATATGAGTTTAATTAATGGAATAAATATTATTCATAAGTATGAGGAATAATTTTATTCAAGTTATATTGATTAAATGAATTAAATAAATATTTATTAACTAGTTTGTGAATAAAATATTTATTTTATTTATTGAATATTTTAATAAATATTTACTCTCTAGATTGATAATAGAATATTTATTTATGAATAAAATATTTATTCAGTGGTTCAATAAATTCTAGACGAGTTCAAACAGACCAAGACTGAGTCTGGTGATCAATATCAATTAACAATACCGTTATATAATATTTTTTATTACTCAAGTTGGTGCACAACATAAAATAATAATTATATAATTATTATTATGTGGCATGATATTTATTAAAGGTAATAAATGTTATCTAATGTCCAAGATGCAATTAAATAATATTTTAACTTAAATCCTAACTCTATAAATAGGTGACTATGTCTATTGTGTAGAACATAAAAAATTGTGAATAGATAATTATTGCGCACAATGGATTCTCTATCAACTCCTCCTTATCTATCCCTCTCAAGAAAAATAAGTTCAAGAGATATTTCTCCAAGACCGAAGAATGAGAGATCAATAATAGACAACACAAGACATCCGACTCACCGCGTTAGCACCTGAAGATCAAGTGGTGTTGCTTAGAGATTATGGGAGCATGTGTGGATCACCGATAGAAGGATTCTATCCTTAGATCCTCATAATTAAAGGGTATTTTTAGATGATCAATATTACCCAATGAAGAATTTTCCTAAGACCAGGTGTTTATTTCTTCAAATATTAAATAAATTAATTATAATTTGATGTTCAAGATCCTAACTCTTGGTTTTAGGTAACAATTATTAAAATAAATTTTAATATATCACCCACCTATAGATGATTCCACCACACCCATAACCATAAATAATAAGATTCAACTTATTCTTAGAATTAAACTCTATTTCAACACTTCCTTGTCTATTAACATTGATGCATGCATTATTTATAAGGTGTACTTCCTTTACTATAGTACCATCATCAAATGCTTTGAACATCGAATGATCCTTGTACACATGCATCGTTTCTCCAGAATCAATCCACCATCCCATATTTATTGAATTTATATTGACTCTGGATATCATTGAAACTAGATTCTATTTAGTCAGCATATTTTATACTGGCTTCTCAACTTTCTTTCAATAGTGACATTCCCTTGCAAAATTCCCTGGTTTTTCACAGACAAATAATTCTCCTTTATTTTTGGAATAATTTCCTTTCTTACATAATTGTTGACTTTTATTATTGATATGCAAGTAAGAGTTAAATTGTATGTTTACCTCAATTATATTAACCTTGGTATCAAATTCCAAATCCATACCAACATTTCTCAATATGGATTCTTCTTCAATGTGAAGAAACTTTTTCAATCATTCCAAGGAAATATCCTCACTCTTTCTAATGAGTGATTTACCAAAATATTTCTACTTAGGTGTTAATTTAGAAATTATTACTCCAACTTGAAATGTTTTTGATATATTAATCATAAGGGAAAGAAGTTTATTTTCTATAACTTGGATCTCATGACATTATTCCAATACTAGCTTATTATCATCCATCTTGAAGTTAAGATACTATACAATTATAAATTTATTGGTACCTTATTCCTCGGATTTGTACTTGAATTTGAGAACATACCATATCTATAGAGAATAATTCATTTTGAAAAATAGTCATAAAGAAGATTTGATAAAGTGTTGATAATATTTCCTCAACACAAAACCCAATATTATTTACGTTTCTTACTCATTTACCTTTCTCAACTTAAGCCCTGTAAAAAGGTGTGCCGTCAATATTTAGAGTAGGATCATTAGGAATGGGAGTAAGGTTTGGTTCCATAATGTAAAAAAATTTCAACACCATGAGAAGAAAATTCATCTTGTCCCGCCATCTAGAGAAGTTGTTTCCATCAAAATAGTCAAGATTGACCATGTCTTGGTTCATCACTTTGAGGGATTCAAAATCTATATTCTAGGTTCTTCCTTGATCAAACCCTTTTGATTTTTAGAAAATAAGTAGGAAGATGGAGAAGACATATTTAATCTTGATTCATAAATTTAATTCACTATTTAAAAGGGTTTGATCCACCCCTACTTGTTTGTGTAGGGTACTCAGTGTAAGTTTCCCTTGAGGATTTCACCAAGATTTTGGGGATGATGATCACCAAACACCAATAGCTCCATGATAGAAAAAATATTTTCAATATTTATCCATTGAATTTAAATTTTTTTTAATCTCAAAATTTTTTTATTTTAAGATAAATTTCCACATTTTATGATTTTGATGGTATTTTGAGCTTAATCGGAAAAAATGGCATAATTTGAATTTTAACTATATAAAACTATTTCTTTATTTAGCTCATAAAATTTTATATAATTTTAAAAATTGTTAAATTATTTATTTTTAGGATTATATACATCATTTTATTCATTTCATTCTTTTGGACCCAAATCTAAATCCTATATTTGGAAGCGCAAAACCAACTCACAAGTTGGGTCAGGAAAACTGTGCACAATTCTGGATATTTTTTATATGGGGACCATAAATCATAAATGGACTGGATAAATGAGCCTAAATTATACATAGGTTTTCTCAAAACATCAGGTAATATCTTTCATGTATAATTCTATGCATTAATCAACTGTCTTCATGGTCATTAATTCATGAGAATTCAGAGGTGTGAAATTTGGAGATTCTGAATGGCTAGAATAAATTATTAGAGTGAAACAGTAATAACTCTCACTACCCATCACCAAATCTCTGATCTTTTGAGTAGAGATGATCAAGAAAATTTGGAAAAACTTTTATTAAGGATTCTATGCGAGAATCAACTATTTAATTGATCAAATATGTGCAAAATTTTGGATGAAGGATTCTGGAATAAAAACTCTCCCTCCTCACATATAAAAGGAGGTAAACCCCTCCATTCCAATCTATACATTCCATATGGGGCACCAAGGATAGGAGGCCAAGATCCATGATTATTATTTAGGATTTCTTTCTTTTCATTTTATTTTATTTTTCATTTCCCATGTAACACATTCATCTTTTTTATATTAAAGTGTTTCCCTTTTCTTGTTCCATCATTATTTATCTTCCAACTCTAATTATCTTTCTATCTTCCATCATTACATTATGATATATATTAAATTTGCAATGAAAAGTGACTAACATAAGTCTTGGACTTAGGGGAGGTTTCACAGTGTTCCTTTTTATTGTTCTTTAATTTAAAATGTTTTAAATCTATTTTTGGTGGATGCAGGAGTATTACACAAGTGAGATAGTCATCCACCACGAAACTGTTTCTAAATCCATTAATTTTCTTTGATTCATTAAATTTTCCGTCCCTTATATTAGGAAAAACCTTTATACAGTGGATTTGGGGTTTCCTTAAGGTATGAAAGAACATATGATTGATCTGGGTCTTTTAAGAATTACATTCTTGGCTAAGGTGTAATCCTAATTGACTATAGGAGGAGGTGTGGTTTGGTGCAATGAAGGCAATATAAACTCACACAATCAATAAATAAAAGGAAAGTAATTTGTTAATGATGTTTCACCAAATTAATTATCAAATTGAATTTAAATAATAAATAAATAATGAATGAAACTGTGTTATCAAACCTTGTACCAAGACCTTTATTTTTAATATTCATTTCATCTAAATCTTCATTTAAGTTTTTAATAAGAATTAAATTATTTTAGTTGTATGTTTTCTAAAACCCCCAAAACCCCCAAAACCAATATTTTCATAAACAATATAAAAACTAAAAATAATTAGACTAGGTGAATTAGAATCAGTGATTGAACCGACTACGATTCTCCTCAAGTGAGACGACTCTGGTCCACTGAAAGAGCGTTGTCGCACGCACTCTCAAAAGAACTTCAAAAGTGAGTTACGTTGGATAAAACTCCAAGCACAACACTCTATGAAGCTAATGTTTAGTTTACTTGGTGTAGCATAGGGGGCTAACCAAGGTCGTCTCTCAAAGGAGGAAGTGAATTAAAACATCTTATTAGAGGTATTCTAAAAATAAAATAAAAGAGAATAAAAACACTACTAGAAAAGGATGGGGGTTGTTTATAGTTTATGAATCTAGAAGAAGTTTGCTGGAAGAAGATTGTATTTTTTTTGTTTTTAGTTTTGAAATGAATTCCGATTAAAATAACACAACAAGAAGATGTTTTTTTTTAGAAAATATTTTAAAAGGCGTAATCGATCTAACTCTACCTCTTCATTTACATATTAATCATTATAATTTAAATGAATATCCACTTAATTATGATCCTCTAATTTGTTAACCCTCGAACCCTACAAGAGTTAACTTAACCACAAAGATGGAATTACTTAAACCCTAGGCTGGCTTCGGAACATGCAATCGCAGAACCCTGCTTTGATTGTTGTTCTAAGGTTAGCTTATGGTCAGTGGTTAATTAGAGCACAAATCCATTCTGGAAATGAGGATGAGTTGTGTTTAGGGATTATATTTGAACTCTACAAATTTATCCCAAGTGGTCTTGTATTACCGATTAAGCTCGCACTCTCACAATTTACACAAAATCTCGACCTCGCGTGTTTTTGTATTAATTGTTCAATTGCTTGCTTAGTTTCTTAAAATTTAAAAACATAATTCATAGATCATATTAAGTGAATTACAGTAGGCTCAATGATTCAAAATAATTAAATGAAGAGGGTAGAAGATAGATCGATCACTAAAAATTACTCTTCCATGGGTGGCGTAATCATCGTAGAAGCGTTTTGCATGTGCAAAGGTTTATAATGGGTATAACCCAATATCGCTTCTACTCAAGAATTCCAGCCCCAAGAGGAAGATTAAGAGAAGAATAAATTTAAATAAAACAGAGGAAAAGAGAAGAAATAAAAGAAGAACAAAGAAGTTTATTACACAAACAAAACAATTACAACATGAAGGAGAGAAGGAGGCTTCGATGAGAGGATCCTTGCTTCAAGAGCTACCTCTCTTACAATGGTTGGAGAATTTGGTTGAAACCAATTCTCCTCTGCCTCCAATCTCCCAATGCACGAACCAGCCTCTCCAAATGAGAAAATCACTAATTTATAGAGTGTAGGGGAGGCTAGGTTTAAAGTGGTTTCAAGTGTGAATGCAAAATCTCGGCCAAATATTTTAATGAAACTTGCACCGCCCATTTGACCTCCAAAACGCGTGAATTGACCGGCCTTCCAGAAGGATGATTTGTGCCAAATCATGTCCCCGAGCTTTCCTCAAAATTTGGGCTCAATCCAAGCCCGTATGTAGAGGATATGGCCCAAATACAGAACCTTCTCCATTCTGGCGAGCCCAGCCCAACTTTGACTTCATGGCCCAATTTCAACAACCAAATTAACTCTTTAGCTTTAGTGTCCTGAATAAAAGTTGTAGATAATTAAGTTAGGAACACTGTTACAAAATTTCAAATTCAAATAATAAATATAAAAATATTTATCTTCGAAATAATACAGTGCACTATTAAGGGTAAAACTGGAATTTTCACCAAATTTTCAAATGAATGATGAAATCCCAAATATTTTATAAATAAACATATTTAACACAATGTGAGGAAATTATATCATTTATTATCAATAAAATATTCAATAAAATAGTGTTTTATCATCCACCTCTATGCTGCATTAGGAATATAAATTGGCTTTTTCCACACCCTACGATAGGCTTGCATCAAAACTGGTTCCATTTCAAGGGAGTCAACCAATTATTCATTTACATTTTCTATTTTAATAATTTAGATATATTTCAATGTTTTTATAAAAATAAAAAAAACTAAAAAAAGACTTCCATGATGTTTTCATATGATTTTTTTTTCAATTCATGGAACAAAAAATACTCTCAAGTGAAAGAGGCAGTAGTTGAAGAACCCTGGTCTATAGAATATGGTGTTACATTATGGGATAGATAGATTAGGGGATCAAATATCCAAATTTTTAAAGAGGAGGAATTCAAGGACCCCATCCAGGATCTCAAGGAGACCCTTAAGCAACCTGTTGTTGAATGATTGGCCAAAGAGCTCACATAATTCTCAGAGTAATTCTCCAAATTATATCAAAAAGATGCCAAGACACAAGAAGAGTACTCATAGATTCCTCACAATACTTTTAAATAAGTTCCACCAGAATATTTCCAGGAGAAAGTGGAAAAACACAAAATCAAGTACGATATTAAATAGCTTGATGAAAAGTTTCAAGGTATCCAAAAAACTAGATTGGATAACTGAATACTTCTAAGAATCATTAGAAGAACCTGAACATGAGTACGGACCTGAGCTAGAAGATGAGATACTTATATTGTTGAGTCAATAAGGTTTTCCTTATGACTTTTCCATTCCTTCTTGTTTTGAAAATCACAAACACCTTATCCTTAAGAAAATCTGTTTTTAACCCTGTTTTACTTCCATAAGGAAAATTTCCTTCCCAAAGGAAATTTACCCCTACCTTGTTTTCATTATTCATATCAATATTTTTCTTAAGTGTAAAAATCAGATTCATATCTAAAACCTTGTAATCGTATAATACATAGATATGAAGTATTCTTTTTTCTGATCTGAATTCCTGTTATGAACTGTTATGAAGTTCTACTCCAAATTCCTTATTAAAAACTTTTATAAAGTTCAACTCTGAATTCTGATTACAAACTTACATAAAGTTCTAACTCTGAATTCTGATGATGAATTCTGATTACGAATTCTCATTACGAATTCTGATGATGAATTCTGATTACGAATTCTCATTATGAATTCTGATGATGAATTCTGATTATGAATTCTCATTACGAATTCTGATGATGAATTCTGATTACGAATTCTCATTACGAATTCTGATGATGAATTCTAATTAAAAATTCTCATTATGAATTATGATGACGAAATCTAATTACAAATTCTCATTACGAATTCTGATGATGAATTATGATTACGAATTCTCATTATGAATTCTGATGATGAATTCTGATTAAAAATTCTCATTATGAATTCTGATGATGAAATATGATTATGAATTCTCATTTCAAATTTTTTTGATAAATAAAATCTGAATCTCCTTGTACTATAGACTTCGATTTTATTCTTGGTTAGACTCCTAACTTTTATTTGCTTACATTCCGAACTTTCATTTTGTCCATTCCGAATATCAGTTTTAGTTATGCTTTCACTTGTTCTATTATAAAACGATGTCGTGCCTTCAGTTATCAACTAACCGTTGTTTGAGTGAAACGTGTATAGGTCCCTCTGAAATTCAAGGAAGAATATGACTATTGGAGCTGGGACTATAAATAGGGGATCATTTGAAAAGAGCTCATAACTTTGACACATATTTGACAACCGTGCTTACATGCTGTTGAAGTGATTTCTAGAGAGAGAGGCTCTTATAAACTCTCACGCTTCGTGCAGAAAATTTGAACAACTTGTTCAAACTTTTCTTCGTGCAGACTTGCTTCGTGTGAGTTCGATTGTTGCTGTGTACAATAGAGGGCTTCCAGGGATAGGAAGACAGAGGTTATAACACCTTGAAGTTGAGGGATTTCTTGCTAAGGAAGACAGAGGTTCTAACTACCTGATAGTTGAGGGATTGCAGGGATAGCAAGACAGACTCCGATCTTAGTATCAAGGGCTTACCCTGGTGTGGGTAAGACAGACTTTATTGAAAGTATAAATCAAGGTACCTTTATCCAAGGTTATTGGATACCCTTCTCTTTGGGTTAAAAGACTTATTACTTTTTACTTGTTTTGTTACAAGTTTTTCCGCTTTATTTTTTGTATTGTTAAGGAAAGTATAACTTTCTTATACTTTCTTAATTGTACTCTGATTTAGTTAGATTCTATACGCTTTAAGGTAGAATCTCAGCTGGTGTGAACTTTTGTTAAGTTTCATTTCCAGAATCACTTTTTCGGAATCAAGAAAGTCTTTATAACTTATAGAGGTCTTGTGAATTATCTTGTTTAACCTTATTAAACTTAACCATCTTTAAAAGTTCCAAAGGAATTTTTAAAAGGTAAAATTCACCCCCTCTTGTATCTAAGACTATCATTCTTATTTCGATCCTACTCTTGGTATAATAGAGTATATCATACTCAAAAATACCATCATAAAAATTGTTATCAGAGGATTTGGTTCAATCTGAATTAATCTCATGATTAGATTCAGAAGAGAATTCTCAGAATCACTTTTTTCCAAAATCACTTTTTCTGGATTCATATTTTTCGGAATCTGTTTTTCGGACTCATAGTTCGGAATCATTATTACTTATAGATACTCTATATTTTCTTGCTTAGAATATTTTCCTTGTTTACAAACTTTTTCTACCAACAAGTATTTTTGGAAAGACTTTTCTTAAAGATGGCAGGAATCAATGTTGGTTCCATAGACAATATAAATCCAACAATACTACCAATATTTGATGGTAATGATTATGAATATTGGATAGATCGTATGAATAATTTCCTTATCAACACTGGGGTTGAAATTTTTTTTATGCTTATCGGTGGATACAAAATTCCTAATAAAGAAGTAAGTGCCTTTACAAATCAAGAAAATCATGAATATCAACTCAATTATAAGGTACACAATACTTTACTTTGTTCAATGACAAGAAATATATATATATATATATATATATATCCAAATTTCATCTTGTGAAGCAGAAAATTCTATATGGAATAAACTAGAAGTTACTCACTTTGGAACTTCTAAAGTTATTGAGACCAGAAGATCCATGCTTAGAGCTGAATATCATGGTTTTAGTTTTCTTTATGGTGAACCCATATGAAAGTTGCAACAGAGATTCATGACTATTGTGAATAGTTTACAATAAATGGGTGAAAAAGGATTAGATGATGAATCCCTTGTTGACAAGATCATCAACATCATGCCAAATGAGTGGGAATCTAAAAGGACTGAAATTGATGAGAATAGAAAGGTCACCCAGATTACCCTTGATGAGATATTTGGAACTCTTCTTCAGCATGAAACTAGAATGACGAGAGATGCTGATATTGTGAAGAAGAATAATGGAAATGGCAGTGTAGATTTTACTACTAATTCCAATCATATGAAAGCTAATACTCCTGAGAGAGTTACTAGATCCAGATCTAAGAAAGTTGTTATCCATTCTGAATCTAGTGGAAGTGAATCCTCAGAAAATGAATTAGAAAATCTTGCTCGAATGATGAAAAAGATAGCCGGACATAGGAACTTTTAATCTAAGTATAAGAAGAAGTAAAGGAAAGACATGAAAGTCTCTGAAGTCACATGCTATGAACGCAAGAGAGCTGGACACATAAGACTTAACTGCCCTATGCTCAAGAGAAAAGAAAGAAAGGAAAGGCATTCTGAGAAAAATAGAAAGAAGTATTAAAAGTCCAAAGCTAAGAAAGTTTTGAAAGCCAATGACACATGGAGTGCTAATGGTGGAGATTCTTCAGATGAATATTCAGATTATGAATCTTCTGGACAGAATAATCTTGGTCTTTTAGCCAGGCTACCTATTGATAATCATTTCTTGTTGGCTAAGGTATACAATGCTGAATCAATGACCAACTTTTCCTTAAATGCTAATGATAATAAATATTATAACTCTTCGAATGAAGAATTTTCTTCTAATGAAGATAATACTTTACCCACCTATGAAGAAGTTTCTAGGTTTTCTAAACTTCTTGAGAATGAGAATTCAAAACTCATGAAGAAATTTGATAAGGAAAATTCTAGAAATACAATTCTTACTAAGGAAATATCATATCTTTCTAAAGATCTTGATAAGAAAAATACTGATTTTGAAAGTATTTCAAAAAATCTTTAGGAAGTAAGTTCTGAGAAGAATAAACTTTCTAAAGATCTAGAAAATGTAATTTCTAAGAAAAACGTTTTTGAGCCTAGATCTAGTTCAAATATTTTTGAAGACAAGAACTTATTTATAAAACTCAAATCTGAAATATTCTCCTTGAGGAAGTGTTTGTCAAACTTTACCATAGGTAAGGAAACTTTTGATAAAATTTATTCACAAATCCGACCTCGAAGGAATAATTCTGGTTTTGGTTACACAATTTCTAAACCAATTTTAAGCAATAATTACTTTGTTCCTAAAAGTGATCCATTTTTTACTAAATGTCAGTGTGGTGGTCACTGGGAAAATAATTGTTCCTTAAACAAAACCCAAACTTTAGGATTTCATAAGGCTTATTTTTCTAAGAAGATGTGGGTACCCAAAATTTTACTTTCTGAAATTTCTGGATCCAAGAAAGTCTGGATTCTGAAAACCTAATTTTTCCTCATTTTTAGGAAAATATGGAAAGTACCAACAGAAATACGTGGTACATGGATAGTGGATGTTCCCGGCATATGACTGGTAATAAAAACTATTTTGAAAAGATTATCAAAACGAAAGGAGGAAGAGTAAACTTCACAGACAATTCTCAGGGAGAAATTATTGGTATAGGTAACATCATTCTTCTTGAAAAAACTTTGATTTCAAATGTTTTATTTGTTAAGGGTCTCAAGCACAACCTCATCAGCACAAGTCAATTATGTGATGAAGGCTACCTTGTGAATTTTAGGAATGATAAGTGCTTAGTACACAATTCCAAGGAAGAGTTTATTCTTTCTACCAATAGGAAAGAGAATGTTTGCACACTAAACTTAGAAGACCTTAGGATCCAAGACTTACCTTACCTTAGTGCAATGGAAGATCATTCTTGGTTATGGCATAGAAGGCTAGGATACTATAACCATAGGAACTTATGCAAAATTTCTAAGAAGTGACTAGTTAAGGATCTACTGGAGCTTAGATTTGATTCTTCAAAAGTTTGTGACCCTTGTCAATATGGAAAGCAAGATAAATCAAGTTTTAAATGCATTAGTGAAGTATCAACCACTGATGCATTACAGCTAGTGCATATGGATCTTTTTGGTCCTATACAAACTGGAAGCATTGGGGGAAAGTATTATGTATTTGTCTTGGTTGATGATTACACTAGATTTACGTGGGTCTATTTTCTAACAAAAAAGTATGAAGATTTTTATTATTTCAATAGTTTTAGAGCCCAAGTTAAAAATTAGAAAAACCTTCCATTGAAAAATATTCATAGTGATCATAGAGGAGAATTTCAAAATTCTGATTTTGAAACTTTTTGTAGTAGAAAAGGTATTACTCACAACTTTTCAGAACCCAGTACACCTCAACAAAATGGTGTTGTTAAAAGAAGAAATAGAATTATTCAAGAGATAAATAGAACCATGTTGAGTGAGTATTCTGTTGCCAAACATTTTTGGGCTGAAGATGTAAGTACTACTTGTTATACTATAAATCGTGTTTTGATTAGACATTTTCTTAATAAAACTCATTATGAGTTATGTAATGGTAGAAAACCAAGATTTTCCTACTTTAAGGTTTTTGGATGCAAGGTATTCATTCTGAATACTAAAGATAACTTACAAAAATTCACACCAAAAGCTGATGAAGGAATTTTCCTAGGCTACTCCACAACTTCTAAGGCCTATAGAGTTTTTAACAAAAACACCTGTACTGTTTAAGAGACAGTACATGTCAAATTTTATGAAACTGATCCTTTTGTTTTTAAACGACCCCAACCTACATCCTCAGATGTATTTTCAAAAACTGATTATCAAACTTTGATATAAAATCCTTCTGATAAGGAAAATTTTCAATAAGATGCTTCTGAAACATTTACCCCTGATGATTTTCTACCCTATGTTGATGAACAAGTTTTAAAAAACCCAAATCAATTGTTTCTAAAGAATCATCCCAGTGATAGCGTCATTGGTGATGTGAATCAACCTATAAGGACTAGAAGTTCCTTAAAAAATGAAGTAGAACATCTAGAATTTCTTTCCCAATTGGAACCAAAAAGCACTGATGATGCTTTAGGTGATGATGATTGGATAAAATCTATGAAAGATGAACTAAATGAATTAGAAAGGAATAAAGTATGGACCTTGGTTGAAAGACCTAAGGAAGCTTCTGTAATTGGAGTAAAATGGGTCTTTAGAAATAAGTGTGATGAAAATGGAGTCATAGTTAGGAATAAAGCTAGATTGGTTTCCAAAGGCTATAATCAGCAAGAAGGAATAGAATATAAAGAAACCTATGATCCAGTATCTAGACTTGAATCTATTCATATTTTACTTGCCTTTACAGAATTCTTCAATTTCAAACTTTTTCAAATGGATGTGAAATGTTCTTTTCTTAATGGTTATGTTCAAGCAGAAGTTTTTTTTGAACAACCTCCTGGCTTGGAAGATACAAAACATCATGATCATGTCTTTAGACTTACCAAATCTTTGTATGGACTTAAACAAGCCCCTCGATCCTAGTATGATAGACTTACAATATTTTTGCTTCAAAATAACTATGTTAATGGAAATGCAGATCCAACCCTTTTTATAAATAAAGATAATAAAAATGTTTTGATTGTTCAAATTTATGTTAATGACATTATATTTGGTTCAACTCAACAATCCTTAACTGATTACTTTGCGGATCTAATGAAATCTGAGTTCGAAATGAGTATGATGGGTGAGTTAACATTTTTCCAAGGTTTTAAAATTTATCAAAAACCAAAAGGAATCTATATACCCCAAAATAAGTATATTAAAGATATTCTTAAAATGTATGGATATGACAACACTAAAATTATAAGTACTCCTGTTGGTACCTCAAACACACTTGATCTTGATGAAGTTGGGAAACCAGTAGAGAAAACATCTTTTAGAGGTATGATAGGAAGTCTACTTTACTTGACAGCTAGTCATCTAGACTTAATGTTTTTAGTATGCTTATGTGCAAGATATCAATCCAATCCTAAGGAATCTCATTTAAAGGTAGTGAAAAGAATTTTTTTCTACTTAAAGGTAACCATGGATTTAGGACTATTTTATAATTCTGGAAATGATTTTATTCTAAAAAGTTTTTCGGATGCTGAATTTGGTGGATGTAGAATGGATATAAAGAGTACATCCAAAACTTTTCATTTCTTAGGAGATTCATTAGTTTCTTGGTCTTGCAAGAAGCAACATTCTGTAGCACTCTCCACTACTGAAGCTGAATATGTAGCAGTTGGAAGTTGTTGTGCTCAAGTGTTGTGGATGCAACAAACACTCACAGACTATGGCTTGAGTTTTACTAAGACTCAAATTTTGTGTGATAACACAAGTGTCATTACCCTTATCAAAAACCCTGCACATCACTCTCGTGCAAAGCACATAGACATTAGGCATCACTTTCTTAGGGATCACACACAAAAAGGAGATATTATTCTTCAGTTTATCGGAACGTAAGATCAACTTGCTGACATTTCAAAAAATATTTACCTTCCAATATATTTGAATATGTTAAACAGAAGTTAGGAATGATTACCGTAAGGTATTTTTCCTTGAATAACTCTCTGTTAAACCAATCTCCTTACAGTAATAAACTCCTTTTCATAGGGGGAGTACATTTTTTTGTGAGATTTTCAAAAAAAATTTGTAATGAGATTTTCAAAAATTTTCGTAATGAAAATTTTCGTTCTCAGTTTTTCATAATGAAAATATTTGTAGTTCATTTTTAAAATTTTCGTACTGGAAATTTTCATAATGATATTTTCGTACTGGAAATTTTCGTAATGAAGATTTCATACTGGAAATTTTTTTAATGAAGTTTTCGTACTGGAAATTTTCGTAATGAAGTTTTCATACTGGAAATTTTCGTAATGAAGTTTTTGGAACTGAAAATTTTTGTAATGAAATCTTTGGAAATAAAAATTTTAGTAATGAAATTTTTGGAACTGAAGTTTCCATAATGAAATTCTTCAGACCTTAAATTTTCTTAATGGAAACTTTTGGAACTGATACTTTCATAATGAATTTTTTTTTGTACTCGTAATTTTCGTAATGAAAATTTTTCATACTCAAAATTTTCGTTGTGTTTTTTTTTCACATAATGAGTTTTTCGTACTGAGTTTTTTTAGTATGTTTTTCATAGTCAAATTTTCTTCAAGAAGAATATCACCTATTACGAATAATATTCCTGGAAATCCTAAAGGTATGATCTTCTTACTTAAGTTTTCGTAATCATATTTTTCATGTTGGTATTTTATTTTGTGTTTTTCAGATTCTTTTTTCCATAAAATCCAAATGTGTTTCTTAAAACCTCAAAAGATCGGATTCAAGATTTCCTTGCATCTAGGTTTTCAACCTTTAGATCTGATCAGAATGTTTCACAACCGTTAGATGGGTTTTGGAAGATGAAAGGTCCCCTCCTTTGTCTATAAAAGGGGACCCCCTATGGTTGTCCCACATCGAATTCAAGCCTTCGCGTGTTTAAGTTCTTCCCTTCCTTCTTAAGACCATTCCAAATCTTTCAGTGTTCCTCCATTCTGAATGTATATAGAAGCCACTTCTCAAGAAATATCTACTATGAAGCAAATATCAAGTTGGTTAGTCTACAAGGAAAGATTGGTCCATCCTAATTTTTTCAGAAAGTTTGATTCTCTTATTTCTAAGAATATCAAGTTTAATGGATGAGAAGATTTCTGCATATCAAATCCAGGGGATCAGGATGTTGTTTATACAAATTTGCTTATAGAATTTTATGAGTCTGTTTCCTTCTATGATGAAGATGGCAGAGAAAAATTATCCTTTAAGAGCTATGGAAAGACTTACAATCTTTCTTACACCAATGATGGGAGCTTGGTGGGGCTCTCATATGATGGAGAAGCCAAATTTTTCTCTCACAAGATACCAGATGTGCAAGGAAGTTTCAGCAAAGTGAAGGCTATGGAATGCCTTGGACTTAAAGAAGTCAAGACCGCAAAGATTGCACATCTATCCACCAACAATCAGATTCTACATTTGTGGGTTCAATGGTTTTCATACCAAGAAGAGGTGACAAGGATAACTTAAAGAAAAGTGACATTTACATCTTGGATTTCTTGGTAAATCTAAGAAAGATCAATCTGATGAGGCACATTCTTATTATGGTTCAGAACATCAAGAATGGAAATTTGAAAGATCAAATTATTATGTATCCTGCTCTTCTTTCCAAGCTTATTATTCGGTGTCTTGATTCTTTCAAGATTGCTTGCACCTCCAAATAGAGGAATTGCAAGGTAAATATTATCAGTGATGACACTCTGAAGAGAATGAAAGTTGGTTTCTCAAAATAGTCAGGTGAGTTCTTTGATCTGCTAGAGGAGGAGGCAGACGCCAATCTAGAAAATGTAGAAAAGGCCGAACCCTCAAAGAAGGCCCGTAAGAAAAGGAAGCTGAAGGAAGTACAAGCTGAAGATAAAACCCCAAAATCAAAGGAAGTCTAGTCCGCACCTCCTAAACCAAAAAAGAAAAAAATCCTACCCAGATGAGGTGATATCAAATTGGAGATAGCTCAAGGAAAAGAGGAAAGAAGGGGAGCCACACTTAGGCTTGGACCCTAATGAGGCTAAGGCCTTAAAAGAAAAATCTACTGATGAGTTAGAGAAGCAGGCCAAGGAGAAGAAGCTCAAAAAGTAAATTTCTGAGGTAGATATTGTTCAATCTCTTTTGAAGGCAACAAAAATTGCATCCGAGAACATTCCAGTGCTGAAGTATTTTTTGGAGGAACAATTACCTGAGAATCCAGGTAAGAAGACTCCAGAAAATTATAAAGAGAAGGAAGTTGCGAAAGAAGCTGTGGAGGAAATTCAGCAAGCTAAGAGCAGTGGTGGCTCTGATGATATAATCAAGCAAGTTGAAGACTATTATGAGAAGGATAGTACTTCCGAGAAATTTTCACTCTGGACTTCTCAAGCCGGATCCTCAAAATTGGCTACACCCGTATATGAAGAGAAGGGTGAAGAGGAAGTGAACAAGCCATATGAAGAAGAAAGTCATAATCACGACTTTATCCATCCCAAAGATATTGTGGATAGTACTGAAAAAGAGAAATTTGATGAAGACAAGATAGTACAATTATCTGGAAGTGAGCAGGAATCTCCTGATGAGGAAGCAGGTCTGAAGGTTGATAAGGGTAAACAAGTAGCTATTGACACCCCAACAAAAGATAATATCAGGAAGAAAAAAGTAGGAGGATCCTCTAAGAGGAAGTTGGTAGAGTTAGAGGTAGAACCATCTTATTCTAAATTGTCTGATTTACATTTATCTGCATTGGGACATGATTTTGTTGTTGAGTCCTTGAAGAAGTTAGTAGATACCATTCCGATCTTTCCTACAATAGACTCCAGATGCGAGATGCTTCAACACAACATGAATCAGAAGTCATAATCTGTATCCATGGTGATGGATAAATGTGTGAAGATTGAGGTAGAACATAAGAATTTTCTTATCAACTACACGGTCCACAGAAAATCTTGCAGCAAAATAACTCTATGGTCTACGAAGATTGTTGAAGATATGGAAGATCTTGATCAGTTCCAACAAGATGTTAAGAAGGCCTTTGGTACTGAGGATGTCAAAATTAAAAATCTTTCATACAGTTTTCAGGAAAATCTAAGTCTAGAACAAAGTTCTCAGATTTAGGATGTGAAAGATCTAAATGGGAAGATGAGTTATATTGTTAAAAGCCTGAAAACAGAGAAGGATCTTCGGAGTGATATGTAAGAAAAACTTGTGAAGCAAGATGAATTGCTAAAGGCTCAAGAAGAAGCCATGAAGGCTCAGGCAGAGAACCTGAAGACTCAAGAAGAAAGGATCACAGCCTTGGAGAAGCAAGTAGAATAGGACCACAAAGAAATGAAGAAGTTGAAGAAAATTGTCAAGATGCTAATGCCCAAGGAAAAAGAAACAAAATAGACCACTTCGATCTTTTGTTGTATTTTTTTCCCTTGTACTAATATTTCCAATCATAATGAAATTGTCGATGTTTGACTTGTTTGTATCTTGTACTAATATTTCAGGTACCATATTGTTTTGCATTCCCTCAAACTCTTTTGGAAAATCACAAAGGGGGAGAAAGAAAAAATAATTCTAAAAGAGAGATGAAAAATCTAAAGGAGAAGACTTCTAATTATAATATGATCATCACTAAGTAAGGGGGAATGATAATTACGAAGATTTTTTCCATTCTGGAAATATAGAATATGATCCTTAGAGTTCTAAAGCCTAAGGGGTAGTTAGTCATATTCACCATTGTCCTTAAACAAAGAAAGATAAGCTTTAATTTCAAATTCTAGAAATTTATTCCTAGTCCTTACATTCTTTTTCATAAGGATGTTTGTGTTTTCCAAAAAGGGATAGATTGTTGATTCAATAAGGTTTTCCTTATGACTCTTCCATTACTTCTTGTTTTGAAAATCACAAACACCTTATCCTTAAGAAAATCTGTTTTTAACCATGTTTTACTTCCATAAGGAAAATTTCCTTCCCATAGAAAATTTACCCCTACCTTGTTTTCATTATTCATATCAATATTTTTCTTAAGTGTAAAAATTGGATTCATATCTAAAACCTCGAAATCATATAATACTTAGATATGAAGTATTCTGTTTTCTGATCCAAATTCCTATTGCAAAATTTTATTAAGTTCTACTCCGAATTCCTTGTTACAAACTTTTATAAAGTTCAACTCTGAATTTTGATTACAAACTTACATAAAGTTCTAACTCCGAATTTTGATGATGAATTCTGATTATGAATTCTCATTATGAATTATGATGATTAATTCTGATTACGAATTCTCATTCTGAATTCTGATGATGAATTTTGATTATTAATTCTCATTATGAATTCTAATGATGAATTCTGATTACGAATTCTCATTAAAAATTCTGATGATGAATTCTGATTACAAATTCTCATTACGAATTCTGATGACGAAATCTGATTACGAATTCTCATTATGAATTCTGAATATGAATTCGGATTACGAATTCTCATTATGAATTCTGACGATGAATTCTAATTACGAATTCTCATTATGAATTCTGATGATGAAATCTGATTACGGATTCTCATTCTAAATTTTTATGATAAACAGAATCTGAATCTCCTTGTACTATAGACTTCGATTTTATTCTTGGTTATACTCCGAACTTTTATTTGCTTACATTCTGAACTTTCATTTTTTCCATTCCAAATATCAGTTTTAGTTATGCTTTCACTTGTTATATTATAAAACGATGTCGTGCCTTCAGTTATCAACTAACCATTGTTTGAGTGACACGTGTACAGGTCCCTCTAAAATTCAAGGAAGAATATGACCGTTGGAGGAGGGAGACGACCATTGGTGCTGAGCCTATAAATAGGGGCTCATTTGAAAAGAGCTCATAACTTTGACACTGTAGGGTCCTTAAAAATCTGCAAAGGAGAACGATGATCCCCTTAACTCAAGGGAGATTCTGCCCAATTTCCCCTCAAAGGGATGGGAAAATGTGGACAAAACTCAAGGATAGTAAAGGAGGAACCGGTCCAAAGACCGGTCTAATGTTAGCGACGTATGACCGGTTCTGCGAGGCATCCCCCCCTCTGCGGACCATTGTCATTTGCAGAATGGAGGAGGAGATCCTCCACGGGTGTGAAGCAGCGCAGGTGCCAATCCGGTTCACCGACATGAACCGCCCCAGCCGTGATCCGTGTCAGCCGGCCCGAACCGCCTCTACTGTCATTCGAGAAATGGAGGTGGACCCCTCTGCGGTCGCGAAGCACTTCCCTTGTTCGGTTCGCAGGTGGGGGAGAAGCGCTCAATACCCACCACGAATTACGGATTGACCAATTCAGCCATAAACCAGGTATTCGGTCATGGGCCTCCGCAAAAGGTGTCGCGTGACTGCAGATACATCTCTTTCCCCACTCTATAAAAGGAGACCAAAGGGGAAAGGAGAGGGGATTGGAGATTCAGATTCAGAGGAGGATGATTCAGAGGAGATCAATCAGACTCGGGTGGAAGGATTTCAAAGGAAGTCTTAGGAGTTTGCAAATAGAAAAGTTCCAGTTCGCAAACCAGAGCAGGTATAAACCTGGGAACGAACTAATAAGGAACCAAAAAAGCATAATAATTTTGTGAACTGATAACTCAAAATAACATAAAAAGATAAGACCGTGAACCATAGTCCCTCCACGGATGCACTCCCCACAGACCAGGGAGTTTATGCCTCTTTTCCGATCTGGCGCACCGCGTAGCACCCTCCTACGCGGGCAAAGCCTCGACCGAAAAACCATTGACCAGAGCCAACCTTGGCTGCAACTGCTCGCATGGAACCCTCTGCGTACCAACCCTGTGCGCGGACCGAACCCGAAGCCGCAAACCCTCTTGGTTCGCGGGATGCCAACCAGTTCGCGGAACCTCCTGGTTCACGGACGTACTCTTAGTCCATGGACCATCCTGGTTCGTGGATGACCTCTTAGTCCGCGGACCATCCTGGTTCGTGGACGGCCTCTCAGTCCACGGACCATCTTGGTTCGCGGGACGGCCTCTCAGTCCGCGGACTATCCTGGTTCGCGGATGGCCTCTCAGTCTGCGGACCATCCTGGTTCGCGGACAACCTCTCAGTCCGCAGACCATCCTGGTTGGAAGACGGCCTCTTCAGCCGCATAGCACTTCCCTATGCGAAGGGCTCCACCACCCATATCCCTGTGTGGTCTGCCAAAACCTTCAGAGTTCCCATTCCCCGAGCCACATAAGATCCTCCAGATCCAGCTTGATCCTCCATGACTCCCTCATTGGCCTACTCATCATCCAAGAGCCAAGGCCTCCACCAGAGCCACCAGATCCGTGTGGTGTAACCCTCAGGCGCATCAGCATGCCGTTTTAAGTTCACATACCCACGATAAGTAGAGGCGAAGGGGTTTCCCTGACCCTTGATCAGATTCCCGCAGCATTCCTGGGTTCACATTCCCATGGTAATGTGGAGTTTGAGCTTGGGAGTCCCCTTTCTACCCCTCCACTTGTTAAGGGATTCTTGGGGATAGTAAAATACCCATCAGAAGGAAGCCCTTATGCACTGCAAGAGAGGAGATGGGCACAGGAGCACCCCCTTTCCCTCTCCCACTGCGCTTTGTCACCCCTGGGCCTGCTCAGAGTGTAAGCCCCAATCTATCGTCCTGGGCCTCCTTAGAGTGTAATCCCTAATCTATCATTATGGGCCAATCCATGCATGATCCCCACTCCACTTTTCACGGATGCACCTTTCGCGACGTGATCATCTGGTCCCTGCTGTCTCTTGTTTCTCACACCGATCATGACTCACGTGGGCTTAGAGTAAGCATCGACCATGACATCATTCTCGTCCTCCTCAGAGTGTAAGACCCAATCCATCATTTTGGGCCTCCTCAGAGTGTAAGCCCCAATCCATCGCCCTGGGCCTCCTCAGAGTGTAAGTCCCAAGCCAATGTGAACTATGAGGACTTTGATTCCATACCACAGGGATGCGTAGGAGGCCTCCATGAGGTTCAATCCCGATCACCAACGGACCCCCAGGTCCACCTTCATGTTATTTCTCTGACGCTCCCCTTTCGAACTACATGGAATTTGATCCCTGTCCCCTAGGTAGGGTACGTAGGAAGCCTCCATGAGGTTCAAGCCCAACAACTGGTCGATCCGACTATCTTCAAATCGGTTCACCGCGCCACTCCTAGTGCCGCCTCAATGAGTTCCGACTCCTCGGGGTCATTAATCCAATGAGGGATGGAAAACCTTGGGCCTAAATGATTCAGAACCCCTGCGTTCAGCTGAACATTTCCAACCAGGGTTAAATCTGTGGATACTATGCTTGGGTATAAACCAAAGATTCACAAACATATGAATACGTCTTAAATCTATAAGAGAGTCCCAGAACAGGAAATAATTCCACCAAAAAGGGTGCAATGAGCCCGACTTCCCCTCCTCTCGACCAATGTGAGTTATTAAGCGTTGCTGGTCAGACCATCCGATGAACTCCTGCCTTTGGAAAGCAGGTCCATCCATCATCAGATACGGAGCCGTTGGGCATTTCGAGACCGAAAACCACGAAACAAAAATGGTGAACCCGATGTGAATCTTTAACCAAGCATGATGGATTTAACCTAATCCCACCCTATGCCCCTTTTAATCACAAGGAGGGCCAAGAAAGGTAATTAACTATGCATAAGATCATGAGATGCTGCTTTGATGGTTTGCTGCTTGTATTTGTTAAAATGTTTTGCAGGTACTACCTTCAGAACTCCCTTCGATCCAATGGCATACTGAAAGAACTCACAAGCACATGCTTCTAACAACGCAATGACCAGACGTCCTCACCTATAGAGGACCCCTTCACCCACCCAGCGTCTTCAACGCTAGGTCTCGGACGTGCTGATCTGAGAGTACCACGTGAATGGTACTCTCCCAACGGTGGAGGCGGCCATGAACGCCCTCCAATCTTCCAGAACTCACCGGTCTCCTGCCCAGCAGTGGCCGCAAAGGCAAATCCAGAAATCCCCTATTGCTGTCTCCAACTGTTTCGGGAGTCTATCCCCAGAACGGGACAATGCGTACCTCCCTTATCTTAGGGAGGCAGATGAGGTCGATGTTGAGGACTTCTTCCCCACCGAATGAGGGTTCCGCTCCAAGGCCCCCGCCAGAAGTCATCATCGCGGTCACACCGCGATTCAACATCCTCACGCTGAGGAGGATGTCTCCCCGAGAATTCAGGCCCATGCTCCCCAAGCTTCGGCCCCTCGGACTGCCCAATGAGGGCGGAAGACGTACAATCAGGGACCAGTCATCACCCTGGTCCCTGAGGAAGAGCTCCGATGCCCAGCCACAAAGATGTACCATGAACAGGCACCCACACTTGTTCGATCCTCCCGAGCCCACCATCCAGACATGGCGGCATCATACAAGCCGGCGCGCATCCCCACCGAGCTCCATCAAGACCGTCGCTCACACAGGATGACACTTACCAGGTAGGAACCTCTCCCTGCCCAGGGTCGTGAAGCCCACCAACCTGACGTGGTGGCGACCCGAAACCTACAGGACTAGCTCCTAGCAGTTGCTTCTGACACCCTCCATCCTGATATGGTGGCGATCAACAAAGCCCACCACCCAGATGTGGCGGAAAATCATAGGCGGGCATGTCTCCCCGCCAACAAAGGACACCGACTCGATACGGTGGGAAACCAATATATGCATGGCCAGATCCCTACGGATGCAAGTAAAGTCCTCCATCCCGATGTGGTGGCAAACTAAGAGATAAACTGGCATATCTCGGCACAGGGGTAGATTTGTTCACTTGCCCCGACATAGGACAATTGTCAGTAGCCACTGACCACCAGAGGACCGGAGCAGGATATTCCTACTCCGATACCCGAATGGGACTTTATACCCATTCCAGCCAAAGATGTCACTCTATATATCCTGGAAATGATGGAGGAGCACGTATCGATCCCAAATCATATCTTGCAGACTTGCCAGAATGTAATTGCATCAGCATCAACAACAAGGACTCGGGATCGTGAGCCATCTCCCCTATTGAGGCGACTCATCTAAGAGATGAGATAGCTACCTCAGAGTAGATCTGCATCCCTACTTCTACCCAAGAGGGTCGCCGACCATATTCCGTGATGCAAGGGCAACCGGATCGAGCAGCTTCACTCGTTCCAACTAGGGGACACCAGTCCATCATGGTGGATGCTTCATAACAGGCATATATCCCTGCTAAAAGTCAAGATGTTCATCGGTGTATCCCAACAGCATCACGAGACCCAATTAGACAGGGACCCAAAGGTGAAGGCCATTTTCAACAGCAGAAGGTCCCCACTGCCCGCAAAAGAGCACCCCGAACGCATCAAAGGCAGCCGCAAAATAAATAGGGAGTTCATGACTCCTCTCTACTAGAAGCTGGGGTTACCAACGCCACTAAGAATACATCAAAGGCTCAGAACCCTGCCCACCCATTACCATATTATTGGAGTGGCAGTAGCAGTTGTGAAGGTCCTCCCCACAATGTCGCTACCAACAGCTCTGAAGGTCCTTCCCAGAGCACCCGTGAGGGCTTCCCCTGTGGGCATATAATGATTGATCACGAGAGCTCCTCTTTTGATGCGAGTCACGGAATCCCTCCACGTGACCAGAAGATCGAGCAGCAAGAAGGTCCTCCACTTGCTGCGGTCCACCCTGAAGGTCCTCCCCAGGGTATACACTGCAATCACTCTCCATGTAGTGGGACCACATATTATTATAGTAGTCCTCGCTATCATAGTCACAATTGCAGAGGCCCTCCCCGTAGTGAAGTCTCATCACAACAAGAAGGTCCTCCCCTTGTCATAGCCTGTCCTGAAGGTCCTCCCTAGGGGTTATACTGCAACAACACTCCCCGCAACTGGGCATCAGATCACTGTGGTAGTCCTCGCCACCCTGATAACGGAGGTCCTCCCCATAGAGACATCAAGCAACGAGAAGGCCCTCCCCTCATTGCGGTACATTCTGGAGGCCCTCCCAAGGATGTATCCCACAGATATTCTCCCAACGACCGCAGTAATGGTAGTCCTCTCCATTGCCGCAGCTGTGATGGTAGTCCTCGCCACAACGGTCGCCACTATGAAGGTCCTCCCCGCATTGGCCCCAAGCAACAAGAAGGTCCTACCCTTGTCGTAGTGTGTCCTAAAGGTCCTCCCCAGGATGCACATCGAACGTCAAGCCATGATGGTCATCCTCACCATGATGGCAGTTGTTGCGAAGGTCCTCCCCGTAACGACGCTACGCAGCCAGAAGGTCCTCCCCTTGCTGCGACACGCCTTGGAGGTCCTCCCCAGGGTGTGCACTGTAAAGGTCCTCTATGCAGTGAAGCATCAAGAAGTAATGGTAGTCCTCTCCATTACAGATGCCATTACGGAGGTCCTCCCCGTGATGACGTATCATATCGACAGGAAGGTCCTCCTCCTGCCGAATAAAGCCCCCAAAAGCCCTCATATGCCGAGGCACTTAGAAGGATGGGATAAAGCATGTCATATTCCCAGTTAGTCACCGATGACATCCTTCTGCAATCAGGAGATGGTCCAGGGCCGTGTTCATCCTCTGAACCACCTCAGAATCACCCACATAATGATTCAGCACCTACCGGTCCCACTACCTCTGACTATGCTGACAGTGAGCGTCTCAGTTGGGTTGACCAGGTAGAGGAATCACTAGTGGAGGAGTATGCCGATATGCTTCACCTAAGGAAATGACTGGCCAGGGATGATATATCAGTTATGTTTTGGCCTACGACCACCTCTCAGTTTGACATACCCAGAGAGTCATCAGAAGAATGCGTGCACGACATCCTCCATAATATATGGACAACCCTCTGCCGACTGAAATCAAGCTTACTGCCCTACGACAGGTATGTAGACCACTTCAAGACAATAGGGGACCTCTTATGTCACATTGACCTGGAAGCTCTTCCTTCAGCACGACAACAACGACCCAAGAGGCGTATAAGAAACATGGAGATAACATGCCTCCGCGCGCTGCATCAGCTGCGCTTCCTCATTGGTGATGCTCTGACTAGAGTCCATATCAGGGGATGGTGAGAACATGGAGCTCTGCATTTCACTCTGCTCACTACCCAGAAGAACCCGTTCAGCATGGTGTCTTGCAACGTCATCACATCAATATGACAATCGAGTGGTCTCACTATTCAGGAAAGGCAACACACCCAGTAGATTCAGGCCTTGAGTAAGTCCCAGAAGCGTTAGGCCCGATGGGAACAAGCCATTCAATAACTCCTGAATCAGGCCACTGAGAGCATACAATAGGCCTCTCGCCTAAGAGAGGCCAATCAGAGATCTTTGCCTGCCTCCCCAGAAGGGATTGATTCACAGAAGAACTCGACACCAAACCCAGTTCACCTCCGAATGGGGGCACGCAAGATCAGGCAGGTAGCGATAGCCGTAGCCACTGCCGCAATCCAGGGTCAACCCCAGCCTGTAGGGATGGGGGCATTTTTAACAAAAATTCCCCCATAAGACCAATAAAACTGGGAAGAGACTTGATTTCCAAGGAACGGGGCCAACCCCAGCCCTCAAGGCTGGGGGAATTATTACCCCCTCAAAAACAACCTCCCCCAAGAGAGTTAGTTTTCTCTCGTCTAGGTAGGAAAGTTATAAGAGGAGGTTCCCATCCTATCCCTTCATTTGAATCATTATCCCGTCCGAGAGGAAGGTGCACAGTAAGGTCGCATCAAAGAACTCTCCGCGTCACCCTTCGTCAAGAAGTCTGAAGGAAATCCCAGGACATAAAAGGGAAGGCCAGCAGAAGACGCAGGAGATGCTCTTCCCTTTTGGAAGATGAAATCCCCTCCACCCCATGATATGCATTCATCAATGTCATAGAGGCTAACCCCAAGGGTGACACCGAGGGAAATGAAAACCCGGATGGATCGGGAGATGATAGTTCTGGTCAGGCTGTGACTCACAACGAACCACCAGGTGGGCACACCCGGAACTAGAGGGCCACCCTAAATATGGCCGTCCTTCCAGCCAACCCTCCTCTGCCTACCCTGTGAGCTTCTAACAAGGATAAGAACAAAGGACTGGTTACCCTTAACCCGCCTCCTTCTCTCGAAAAAGATGAGACACTCATGCTCGAAGAGAGATTCGCTCGACAGGAAGAGGAGATGAAAGAATTGAGGCAGCTTAATACCGAGCTACTCTAGAGGAACCACCTTATTGAAAGTTCATTCTAGGAGGAGCCACATAATGAAATCCCAGTAAGTGCACCTCAAAGACTATGGTTTGCCCCAGAAAACAAAACACGGTCAGGGCTCCCGTCCAACGAGGTGCCCGACCCTTCCAACTACCTAAAAGTAGATTCAGATGAATACCAAGACTTCCCTCCACTCAGGAAGCAAACAGAGCATGTACACATGAACCCTACAAAGGTGCCACAAATGGAACACACACCCCTGGTGCCGGCCAATCCAGATCCTCAGGTAATGCCTCGGGCTACGCCTGCCCAGGACCGGGCCCAACAGGATGTAAACTAGGGTCTCACCAACACCATCGAGGCACTAATAGCTCTATTGGAAGCGACGGAAGGTCGACGTGCTCTAATACAGCCAGAGCGGAAACCCTACCCAGATTGGGTTAACAACACACCGCCTCCACCCAATTTTGGGAGCCCTGTATTCCCCATATTCAATGGATCAGGCGATTTGGAACAACATTTTATGAACTATGCATCCTATTGCGACCCTATGATGGGGACTCTGTAACAGCAAGAAGCAGTGAAAATCAGATGCTTCATACGGACCTTGCAAGGATTCACCTTCGTTTGGTACATGAGTCTACCAGCCCAGTCAATAAAGAGCTGGTAAGACCTTCGATAGCTGTTCCTGTTCCACTTTAGCTCAACGTTGCCTAAAACAACGGTCAGATATCTCATGAACTACAATCAGAGGTAGAATGAGAGGGTCTTAGATTTCATCGCCAGATGGAAAGGTCTGACCTATTCCCTGAACAGGCCAATGCCTCAAGATGAGATGCTAGCCATATGAATCAATAATCTTCAATATCAGCTGCGAACACCACTCATACTAATGGAATGCACCACTGGATTCCACTATCTCTCGGCCATTTCCCAGAGAATTGAGGACTCCCTGTAGTGGACTAATTCAAAGACCTGAATAGCCTTAAAGGCTCCTGCGAAAAGAGCCCCTAGAACTGAAGCGTCCGCTGTCACACTTAAGCCGGCCCCTGTGCCCGCTCCACCACTCAGGCCTCCACCAAATCGTCAAGGGCCTTTTGCATATCAGCGGCCACCTCCAACTAAACGGGATGATCAATGAGGACCAAAGCGGAACCAGTTTGAGGAAAAAAGACAAAAAGTATACTCATTCTGAGACGATCAAGTCTGCAGCTAATTCATTGCCGCCATGCACTGCAACTTTCTCTACCTACCGGAGCTAAGGAAACCTGAAGAGGTCAGCTGTGATGACATGCCATATTACTTCCCCTACCATCAGATGTTAGGGTACAATATCCGAGAATGCTTCATCTTCAAAGACCTCCTGCAGAGGATGGTAGACTCCAGACAGGTCGAGCTGGGACCACCCCTAGCACATGTGGCATGTATCTCTACCGCTGACTCCGACAAAGAGGAGGGGTGGCAGAAAGTCACCAGCAAGCAGGGGAAGAAATTTCACAACTGGATGACTCGGAAGACTATCAACCGAGCCCATGGAATACTCCGAACTCAACTACAGCATCCGGTGTTGCCACTAATAGCCTCTGAAGCCACAGAGCTGACAATATCGACCTCACAACCCTCCACGATCCGGTCATCCGGGCGTAATAGAAGGAGGAAATAATCGCAAGAGGAGAAGTCCGCGACGGGGCCAAAGTTAGTCCCGACCCTGGTAGATTATATGCCCTCGAATTTGGCGCCACGGGCACCAACCCACCAAATGGCACCATCAGGGACAACCGAACAGGTTGACCTGTTAGAGGATGAAGAGCCAATCTTTGGTTCTATTAACTTCATCCATCTTATGGAATCATTCCATGACGAAGGGTATGGTTACGAACCCGAGTTCCCTGCACGATAAGCCAGGAGGAGGAATCAAAGAGGTAGGGGATAGCAGGGGAGGTGCAGCCGTGACCGAAACCAACCCTACGGTTGGACCCCATCCCAAACCATTAATATCACAAAAACCCATGGGAGAGCCCTTCAATGGACTCAGCAGGAGAAAGACCATCCCTCCACATCCACAAGAGGCCACCCTGGACCCATTATTCTGTGATACCCATCAGAGGAGGAGCAAGTGTTTGGATGCCTAGTGCATATAAACAGACCGGCCGGGCCAAGTCCTCAAAATGTGGGAGTGCCATCGATATTCGACCCCATGGCCAGTCCCTCCTTGTCAAATGCTCCAATACCTAAAGCACCAGTTAAGACTCTCCCGCCAATGTAGAAGCATCGAACGCTGGAGCAGAAATACGCTATACTTAAGCAGTTAGCATCGGTACCAGCCAAGATTTCAATCCTCGATGCCCTAAGTCTATCAGCGGACCTCAGGGAGGCGCTTGTAGAAGCTTTGATCATCCCCCAGGAGTTTCAAGCCGAGGTAGCTGCCGCCGAAATTTATCGGATGGAGACTGACCCGGCTAAATGCAATGTGATGATTTCCTTCACTGATCAGGATGAAGATGCCATCATGCAAGGACACATCAGACCACTATATGTGTCCAGCACACTGAATGGTATTGAGATCTGGAAAGTCTTTATAGATAATGGCTCTAGAGTTAACCTCCTTCCCCTACGGACACTCCGTAAGTTGGGCTATAATGAGGACTACCTAATTCCCTTGGCCACAACTATATTGGGTTACAACAAGAGTGAGCAGAAACCAATGGTACAAATTAAGTTGAAGACCCATTTTGGTGACCTGGTAGCCTAAATGGAATTCCTGGTGGTCCGGCAGTGCAAAACATTCAATGACCTGCTGGGAAGGCCGTGGCTCCATAAGCACATGGCAATTCCTTCATACTACCACCAGTGTATCAAGTACCGTGTAAATGGAAAAAGTGGAACATTGTACACCGACAAGGCCCCTTTCGAGATATCCGAGTCACATTACATTGACACCGGTTTCTATGAGCAAAAGAAAAATAAGCCCTTAGTCGATGGTGTTGACTGGATCCCCGCTCCAAATGGCTTGGAAATGGTTTCGGATGACCCCCTCAGGTTTCTTGGTAGAGATTATTTCCTTCCCATCAACCATGTTGAGAGTAGGAGTTTAGGTACGGACACGCATTCGAATGTCCTCATGACATCAGCCATGATGTCCAAGCACGACAATGCGGGAATGTCCGCCAACCCTCGATTTGGGGATGAATACTCAAACGGGGATGCCCATGATGCCGCTCCCTCAAACCCTCGAAGGCTCAGACTGGAAGATCTCTCCTCGTCGGATCAAGAAGATGAGGACTTGGGAGAAGAAGAGGGGGAAGATCTCAGGGATGCACCTCCTATATTTGAGGAGGGTATCTCACCATGGTGGATGATCTCAAGGAAATAAACCTGGGTACTGAGGAAGATCCAAGGCCTACTCTCATTAGTGCAGCCATGTCCCCTGAGGAGAACAAGGTATATACCTCTTTCCTGAGGCAACATCAGGATGTTTTTTCCTAGAATTACATAGAAATTCCGGGACTCGATCCCGAAGTGGCGACGCATCACCTAGGTCTTCCAGAAGACCACTAGGGCTATAAGCAGGCCGCTAGAAGGACGAATCCCTCACATGCCACCAAAATAGAGGCAGAAGTTGATAAGATCATTAAATTAGGCTTCATTAGGGAGGTCCAGTACCCCATTTGGTTGGCCAACATCGTCCCTATCAAGAAAAAGAACGGAAAAATCCGTGTTTGCATTGACTTCAGAGATCTCAATCGGCATCGTCCGAAATATGATTTCCCGGTCCTGATCACCGAATTATTAATCGATGTGACGGCCAGGTATGAGGCTCTATCCTTCATGGACGACTATTCTAGATATAATCAAATCAGGATGGCCCGAGAAGATGAAGAATCCACTAACTTCAGGTCCCCTAAATGGGTATTCAGTTACAGGGTCATTCCCTTTGGTCTCAAGAATGCTGGTGCCACATATCAGCGTGCCATGCATCAGTTCTTTAATCCGTTCCTGGGGAAATTCGTTGAATGTTACATGGATGATCTGGTGGTCAAGTCCAGACAGCGCTCAGATCACCTGTCAGACCTTGAGACCGTCTTCAACAAAGTCTGACAACATAGCTTGAAGATGAACCCCTTGAAATGCGCATTTGGGGTTACCTCAGGGAAATTCCTTGGCTTTATCGTACGCCATCGTGGCATCGAAGTCGACCCTGAGAAGAAAAAGGCTATCCTTGGACTTCCACCTCCCTATAATCTTACCGAGTTGAGGGGATTCCAAGGACACCTAGCCTATATTAGGCGGTTCGTAGCCAACCTGGCAGGAAAATGTTTGCCCTTCACCAGGTTAATGAAGAAGGGGGCCACGTACCAATGGACGGGTGACTTCCAAGAGGCGTTCGAAAAATTTAAGAAGTACCTCTTAATCCCACCAGTGCTCATGAACCCGGTTGAAGGAATACATCTCATCTTGTACGTGACAGCCTTAGAGCGATCATTGGGAGCCTTCCTCGCACAAAAGAACAACGCCGGCGGGGAAAACAATCTCTATTATCTCAGCCGAACAATGATTGATGCTGAGACTCAATACTCAAACATTGAGAAGAGTTGTTTGGCCTTGGTCTTCTCGGTTCAAAAGTTGCGACATTATCTACATCATCATAAAGTCCATTTGATCTCGCGGAGTAACCCGCTCAAGTATATCCTTAGCCGCCCGATGCTAACTGGATGCCTATCCTAATGGGTGGTCATCCTGAAACAGTTTGAAATCCGGTTTGTGCCTCAAAAAGCCATCAAGGGTCAGGCATTAGCAAAATTTCTGGCAGATCACCCCTCAGCGGGGACCACCATACCGGACATTGATCTACCTGATGAAGACATCTTCTCGGTTCAAGAGAAGTTCCCAACATGGGAAATGTACTTCGACGGTGCATCCTAAAGCCCAACCGGGAGGAGGATGGAGGATCCCAGATTCAACAAGGTGGGTTTGGGAATAATACTCATGTCCCATAAAAGGCAGTCTTTCCATATTCCTTCCTCCTATCAAAAGGATGCATGAACAATGAAGCGGAATATCAAGCTCTCATTGCGGGCCTGGAACTCACACTCCAGGAACTAGTACAACACCTTAAGGTAAAAGGTGACTCAGAACTGGTCATCAAACAAGTCAATGGTGACTATGATATTAAAAAGGAGGAGCTGATCCCCCTGTTTGACCATGTATGAGGTTTAATGGCGGAATTATCCACAGAACCAACATTGACCTATATTCCCCGGTCCCAGAACACTCAGGCTGATGCATTAGCCAACGCGGCCATAGCCCTAGCTGACCCAGCCCGGGATGAGATGGTTATCAGTATTGCTCACCATCGAATGGTATTGCCATTTGTTTAGACCAAGATGGAAGGAATCCATGAAGTTAGTCCTGTCCCTGAGCCATATGCTCCTACCACTGGCTGGATGACTCCCATTGGAAACTACCTTCAACGGGGAGAACTTCCATCAGACAGGGCTGAATGAGAGCAAATACGGAGAAGGGCGATCAACTTTGTTCTATATAGCGGTGCGGGTCAACAAGAGGTACTCTACAAATGAGGCCTCGACGGAGTGCTCCTCAAATGTATTGATGGAGAGGAAACTGCCGCTGTCATGAATAAAGTACATGTCAGAGCATGTGGAGAACATCAGTCAAGCACCAAGCTTTCCCATTAGGTTCGAAGGCTTGGGTACTACCGGTCCACAATGGCACGAGACTGCGAGCATTTTACCGTGAAATTCCACTCATTCCAGATTCATTCTAACTTCATACACCAACCCCCGGAGTTACTTCATCAAGATAAGTACTCCTGGCCATTTTCCATTTGGGGGATGGACGTCGTGGGACCATATCCTCCCGCCATGACCAAACAGCTGAAGTATATCCTCACGACAACCGACTTATTTTCCAAATGGGCAGAAGCCATACCCCTTAAGGAAGTCGTTGAAAAAAATATTGTCAGCTTTTTGAATACCAATATCATTACCAGATTTGGTGTCCCTCACACCATTCTGACGGACAACGACACCAAATTCTACTCTGCTGAATTGGAGAAACTATACTATGAGTACGGTATCAAAGCTAACCACTCATCCTGCTACCATGCAGCGGCCAACGGACAGATAGATGATTTCAACAGTACCCTGTCCAAAATTCTCTAGAAAATGGTGGACGAAGACAATAAGTCATGGACAGATAAACTCCTCCATGCATTTTGGTCTTATCAAACCACAATCCGCACCGCTACTCAGGACACCCCGTACTCATTGGTGTACGACACAGAGGCGGTCCTGCCCATTGAACTCCAACTTCCCTCACTCCGTGTTGCCATCTGTGATCAATTGTCTGATGATAAGAAGTCAGAAAAGCAGCTAGGTGAACTGGAACAGCTAGATGATAAGCGGTTGCACACTTTGCACCATCTGGAGATATACCAGAACCGGATCACACGAGCCTTCAATAAAAAGGTTCATCTTCGGACTTTCTTGGAAGGAGAAGTAGTGTTGGTCCTCCGAACCCCAATGATACCTAGCAAGAAGCCTCCAAAGATGGAGCCCAAGTGGGAGGGACCATAAGTTGTACAAAAGGGCTACTCCAATGGAGCATATAACCTGATCTCCATAGACGGACAATTTACAACCGCTCCTATAAATGCGAGGTTCCTGAAGAAGTATTTCGCATAATAACTAAAGGTGTACTAGTTATCGTCTGAGCTGCATGATGTTAAACTGCAAAGCACCCAATGGTCCAAAATATATGACCCTAAACTAAGAGTATCCCATACTCATAGGCATAACTAAAAGTAGTTATCGTCCGAGATGCATGACGTTAAACTTCCAAGAACCCAATGGTCCAAACTCTATGACCCTAAACTAAGAGTATCCCGTCCTCATCGGCATAACTAAAAGCAGTTATCGTCCGAGCTGCATGACTTTAAACTGCCAAGCACCCAATGGTCCAAACTCTATGACCCTAAACTAAGAGTATCTCTTCCTCACCACATGAAATTAAACTTCATGAAGTTCATCCTCACCGCATGACATTAAACTGCATGGAATCAAATAATATTCATCGTCCTTGCCACACGATGTTAAACTGCACGGATTTCAGAGAAATATATACGGATTGATTCCTATCCTCACAGGATACGTAGTGACGCCGGGATCCCCTATCCTGGCCCAGCCAATCCCAAATAAAAGTTAAAAAATGCCCTCTCCCCCTGTGTATGGACCAGACCTGCACGGGGTGTACTTCATCCACAGAACTACGTGCGGCTTGATTCCTGCCCTCGCAGGATACATAGTGACGCCAGGGTTCCCCGTCCTGGCCCAACCCCCTGAATAAAAGATAAAAATGCCCTTTTCTCCCTATGTATGGACCAGACCAGCACAGGGTGTACTTCTCATACTTACCGCACGACGTAAAACTGCATGGATAGCAAGATTTAAAAAATGATCCCTTTTCCCCATGAATGGGCTAGACCTCATGGGGGGTATTCCGCGTCCTTACCGCATAATGTTAAACTGCACGGACAATAATGTTAAAAATCCCCCCTTCTCCCATGTACGGACCAGACCTGCACGGGGTGTATACTTCGTCCTTACCACATGATGTTAAACTGCATGGACTTCGTCCTTACCGCATTATGTTAAACTGCATGAACGTCGTCCTCACCGCATGACGTTAAACTGCACGAACTTCGTCGTGACCCACCCAAGACACATGACGATACGAGATAGAGATACTCCCTGCACATTTGGATACATCCTCTCCATACATCAGACTCCACGACCCAGATAGTTGTGGATCTTTATAACCATTCATGTCCATCGGAAGTGGAAAGTCATCGACCTGGAGACACCTTTGCATGACTATGAATACCATGCCCTCAGTGGATCTGCATATTTGATAGCCCCTAGTCTGTCTACCAAAGGAAATATTTCCTCGGGCGACACTCTTCCTAGCTCCGTACGCCTACCGGCCTCAAAGCCCCCGTATCACATCTCTCGATCCAAAAATTTATGGACCAGTGGTTTACAAGTTCATTCCCCTTTTCAAATCCAAGTGTTTCCAGGGTATCCCTATCTGGATAGCCTATGTGTCCAACGGTGGTTCACATAGTGACCTGCATCAATGAACATCAAGCCAGGGCTAGGCTACTTTGACTTAATGGACAATTGCAGTGAAGATGTTTCTTGTATACTCGGACACCATTATCCCCACATGCCGAACTCTACACTGTGAGAAATCATAGATTCTCATAATCATTCATGGACACCAGAAGTGGAAAGTTATCGACCCGGGGACACCTTTGTACAATTATGCATACCATGCACTCAGTGGTTATGCATAATGATAGCCCCTACCTCATCCATCAAAGGCAATATTTCCTTGGGCGGTACTCTTCCTAGCTCCATACACTTACCGGCCTCAGAGACCCCACACCACACCTCCTGATCCGGGAAAAATCAAAGTTGCAGTTTAAAACCTTCATCTCCCACCTTGTTCCAAGTATATTAGAACATATTGACACATTTATCCTTCAAGTGACTGCAGTAATAGTCACCCAATGGTCCGAGCTCTATGACCGCTAAACTAGGAGTACCTCTTCCTTACCGCACGACGTTAAACTGCATGGAGAAAAGGTACACCCCCACGTGAAAAATAAATCAGCGCAGGGAGCTCTCTAAGATTTAACAACAACCAGGGCCAAGTATGCTTGACATGTTCAGACATTTCCTTCCCCGATGACAGACTTCGTGGCCCAGATAATTGCGGATCTTCATAACCATTCATGGCCATCGGAAGTGGAAAGTCATCGACCCGGATACACCTTTGCATGAATATTCATACCATGCCCTCAGCGGCTCTGCATATTGATAGACCCTGGCCCATCTACCAAAGGAAAGTTTTCCCCGGGCGATGCTCTTCCTAGCTCCGTACGCTTACCGGTCTCAGAGCCTTCGTCACAGCTCTCTTGATCCAAGAAGCCCCGGAACCATGATTTACACCATCAACCCCCCTCCACGTCTTGGACATGCCAGGATACTCAGGCCCAGTTACATTCTAATCAAGAGCCGCCTTTTTAACTACGTCCTCATAACATGACGTTAAACTGCACGGTCGATCGTCCTCGCTGCATGACGTTAAACTACACAACATCCTTTAATAATGCTCTTCGTCTTTTCCACATGATGCTAAACTGTATTGTCAAACCCACCACAGGTTCAATAAGTAATGGCGGCTTTTCTCTATCCTTCAGTGCACGGGTCAGACCGGAACAAGCCACCATCTCACACCCACGTGAGAAGGAATTACTTCACCCATTCTCGGGAAGTTGAGTCTAAATGTTTCCCCCATATCCAGACACCCTCTCATCATAAACCATACTCTGTACACAAAAAAAAGCCGGACTCTCATAAGCCACCCCTGGTGGTCCCAAATCTCAACTTCCCTGAAGTTTCTTGGCTATCGGGGGAATACAATCATTGACCTAAGGATTCCTTTTCATGAGTATGCATACCATTCCCTTGGAGGCTCTGCATATTAATCGACCATGGACTGTCTACCAAAGGTAGGAATTCCTTAGGCAATGATTCTCTCCGTATGCCTCTTGGCCTATGATCCCCCATGTCAATATTGGGATTCGAAAACCCTCTGAGTTATAGTTTACCAACCTCTTTCACAACCCTACCTGAATATGGTGGAATGTCTCTGAAAAGATTACCGAGGACTAAGAGAAGCCGTTCCATTCCAAATGATGTCCCAACTGCATGACTTTAAACTACACCAAGCCCCAATCATCCTTTATGCTAGATAAATGCATATGACAGGAACCATGCTTCCACACTCCTGATTGACACGGATGTTCTCAAAACCTTTCAGACATCACATAACCTTTTCGAAGCCACCCCCGGTGGTTTTCATAATCCTCCAAGCCACCCATGGTGGTTTCCATAAGCCGGACTTTCATGAAGTCCTATGTCCAACAGAAATGGAGATTCATTGACTTAAGGACACCTTTGCATGACTATGCATACCATGCCCTCAGCGGCTCTACATATTGACCACCCCTGGCCTGTCTACCAAAGGCAAGATTTCCTTAAGGCAATGCTCCTCCTACCTCTGCACGCCGACGCGAATCCCATGCCTTGAGACATGCCCTGCATGTCATTCAAATTTAAACACACTCCCTCACTACTGGAAATGTGACCTTTCCCAACACTTCTATACCCCCTTTCCCAATGGTTTGGCCAAACCGTTGGGAAAGCCCAATTTGTGGCCACTTTTCCCAATAGTTTTCCAAAACCGTTGGGAAAGGGTAGGCTTTCCCAACGGTTTGGCCAAACCGTTGGGAAAATTTCACTTTGTGGAAACATTTCCCAACGGTTTTGCTAAACCGTTGGGAAAGGTCCAATTTGTGGCCACTTTTCCCAACGGTTTTGGCCAAACCGTTGGGAAAGGTCCAATTTTTGGCCACTTTCCCCAACGGTTTGGCCAAACCATTGGGAAAGGTCCCCAATATTTCAACATCCCTTTCTAGATTCCAGGGACCTATACCAACGGTTGTCAAAACCGTTGGTATAGGTCTATACCAACGGTTTTGACAACCGTTGGTATAGGTCCTTTGATTTTTTATCGGATCCTCTTAACCAGAACATTCTATAAATCAAAATTTAAAATAATTATGATAATACATATATATATTTATGAAATTATGTTCACAAAAGTCATGTTAGGTTAATGGTTAGGTTGTTCAATGATAAACCGGAGGTCCTGGGATCAAATCCCAGTGAATGTTTTTTTTGGAAATACATATACCAACGGTTTTAAGGAACCGTTGGTATAGATTTTTATATTACTTATACCAACGGTTTTCAAAACCGTTGGTATAGGTATATACCATTGGTTTTCCAAAAACCGTTGGTATATGTAACACCCCGAAATTTTATGAAAAATATTCTTTTTAATTTCATTAATGTCTTGTGTTGTACGCTACACCAAAATAAGCTTTCACAACACGCATCTTTGACTTGCCTTCCATTACACGCAATCGCGACCTTCCTCGATAGCGTGTGTAGTATGCAATAACGAGTTTCACTAAATAGCAATATACTATTAAAATATTATTAAAACTAGCCGTTATGAATAGTAATAACCACTTTTTGAAATTTTGTAAATTTTATTTTATCAAAATGGACTTTATTTTTGGATTCGTAATATTGAAATTAGCTTAGGGTGAAATTTTGGTACTTATCGGATAACTTTTATTTTCTGATGAATAGTGAAAATTACTAAATTTTAATTAAAAACAACTTTTTTAATCGAAAGAATTAATAGTGATAAATTATTAATTTGAATGGTTTTAAAGTATATTGATAATATATTTTTACAATTCAATACAATGTTGGTCATTGGATGTAATTTCACATTTACACCAGACATAAACAAGTGTTAATCTTTTGATAGTTATTATCTCTTAAAAACACGCTATTTGTTGTGACAACGGAAATTAATTATAAAATTAATTAATGCAAATTATATGTTGGGAATTTTGTAAAATAGAAATCATTTTTGAATTCGGAATATCAATTATAGATTAGGGTGAAATTTTGGCATTTTTCTGAAAAACTTCAATTTTTGATGAATAGTGAAACTACTAAGTGGTAGTTAAAAAAAATTATTTTTTTCATAAATCTTAATTTTACCGCTTCTGTGAATGGAATTTTAAAAATCCAAGAGACACAGTTGATGTCAGTAAGTAAAATGTGGTTCAATGAGATGAAAATAATTTTTGGTGAATAGTAACTTTTTACTTTTATTTACCACGGTTAAAAGTAAATAGGGTAATTAAGGGTAAAAATGATATTAATATTACCCTAACACATGTCATAATCCTATTGGACAAGTGTATCTCGACCAAAAACAACCTTAAGTGTAAAATATTATCATTTAGGCCCACTTGGATTAGATTAGGACATTTATTATTATGTAATTCAAAGAAGAGTTAAAAGAGTTTAAATCAAAGTTTATTTACTAAAACATTTTTAATATAGGGTTATACATAATATAATTTAGACTATAAATATTCATTATAAAGATAAAAAGATTTCCTAAATAATTTTATTTTATTTATAATTTTTAGACTTTAGATAAATTAATTTATTTATGACACAACGATGATGCAGTAATTACCCTTTTAAGGAAATGTTAAACATAATGGATGTTATAAATGCTCAAATAAATGTAATTTGAGACTTTTTATGAATTAAACTAATTTTCTAGGTTACTATGATATATTAGTGTTGATTTAACCAACTTGGTTTGAACATATAATTCTGTTATGACTTTCACAAAAATCATATATCAAATAGTGTCAAAATTGACACAAAATAGTTTTTAAATCAAATATTATATTATTAATTGTTATTTTATTCCTAAAAATATAAGGTTCGGCAAAATGGCTTAGATAAGGATATATATATTAATAATAAAAAACTTGGGGTTCGTTTGGCATGTTATAGTAAGTGTATTAACCATATAGTGTAAGAAAACAAAAAGTCACGGTAAAAGTTAAATTATTTAACTTAGAGTTAAATCTAATTGATAAGGTTAAAATAATAACCTAAACTTGTCTAAATCTTATTGGATGAGAGGATTTTGACCCATCCCCACTTTATCTTCGAAAATAAGACCATTTGGAACCATTATAAACCGAATTTGACCTTAATATAAAATAATATTTTGAGATATTCCTAAGGTGCCCCTCTCCTCCCTTATAAAAGGGCACCTCCTCCCTCTCCTCCTCACACCAATTTGAGCATTCAAGCTCGGCCAAACCCTGCCAAAATCTCTTCTCCACTTCCCTAGTATCATTCTAAAGGTATTGGTATTCTTTAAAGACCATCCTTAGTTCTTTAAGTGGAGGTCAAGAAAAGGCGCATCAAAAAGAGGTAATATCCATTACCGATCTTTTTCAATTTCTTTCTTCTTCAACTTCTTCTTATTTAGTTGTTTCATGATAAAGTAATAACATAAGTATTTATTATATACTGATATGTTATTATAAATATGAAACAACTCTAATTAACCTTCTATCCATCCTACGGAAGAAGGAAATCACCGCGCGTGCGTACGTACGAAATACCGTCTCCACGCCGTGGTGTAATCTATTTTCCGCCACCTCCTTAATTGGATGGGTATAATGGTGTAAGGAGTAACTATATATGATTATTATAGAGTTATATTGATACTTAAATAGTATACATACACTTCAACACAATTCCATGACCATGGGAATGATATCATCGCTCGTGCGTACGTACGGACTACCGTCTCCACGACGTGATGAGATTCATTCTCCATGTTAACCATTTAAGAATAATTATAAAGTATATATAAGCAATAATAATGAAATATATTACATTATAAGGCTACTGGATTTATGTATATATGTATTTCATCTACTTACTTCCATTCAAGACAATGAGGAAAGGAAAACAGCGTTCATGCGTACGTACGGACTACCGTCTCCATGAACGGTGTGTTTCATTTAATTTATATATTTATTAAATATATATATATATACTAAATATATATGATATATAAATCATGTTTTATATTCTTGAAGTGAGTAAATCATGATATAAGTAATAATAATGTCAAGAACAACAAGTCCAAACACCTACGATAAATGAAACGATTTTACCCAAAACGCTTCTTTAACATGGAATTTACAAAAGAACAGGTAATATAAAGTCATAAGTAAACCATATATGATATCATAACAATGAAAATGATTCTGTAATAAGTTAATGACATTATTTAAATCATTATACAGTAGGTTTGGACACTTACGAAGCAAATCGGACTTAAGGTAAGGGAAATATCACAATCTCATTTTTATCCGAGATTGTTTATACTTTGGTATTTACTGGGGTGTATTTTATCATCCACATCAATGTTTCCCCAATATGTAATATTTATATCCTTATACAATAGTTTATATCAAATTTTACCCTTTGGTGAGATTTTAGTAAAAGATATGAAAGGAATTTTTTTGGCGTTTTTCGTACGAGGTACTTTTTGACTTTTCCGACAAAAGTACGAGAAGAATGTTTTTTTAACTTATACGGCATGAATGGATTTTTAAAACATTATTTCCAAGAAGCTTCCTTTAAAAGTTTTCAAGATTATTTTTAATCAACTTCTTTTAGATTAAAATTTGTATGACATGTTAAGAGAGGAAAAAAGTATTTGAAGTAGAAAGGATATTTTCCTCAAGAATGGAGTTCAAATGTTTTATCAAAATTATTTTCCATCTAAGATAATATAGGGTTCTGTTTTTATCCCTATTATTACATTGATTTGATTATGTTTTGAGGGAATTATTTTTATGAAGTCATTTACCTTATATGATTTTTTTTATGATGTCATGATGTTTCAAGAATCCCATTTTTGTTACATGTGTTATGCGATGATGTATGATTTATGATTATGTGGCACACATAAGAAATGATTCATTATAAGATGGGTGGGACCTATATCTCCCTCCAATGCATTGGGTAAAGATTTTATATCTCATGAGATAGACATGGCTGGAATGGTAGGTTATACCGGTTCAATGAAACAAGATTGAAACGAGGGTGACTCGGTTCAGAAAGGGACATTGTCCACTAAGATAGTCTTGGAAATGAGTCTTGACTAACAAGGAATGATTCTCTATGATTATGTGTGTATGCCAAAAAGTTTCATGTTTTAAGTTATGATTATTGGGATTTCATTTCACAACTATGATTTATCCCATGTTATGAAATTATGCTCTCTTTTGCAGGTTAAGATTTCCAAAAGTTATGTTCTTATGAATATGATGTGATTGATTTTTCTTTTGTTTACCCTTACTGAGCATTTTAGCTCACCCTTTTATGTTTTCTTTTCCCCAGGATATAAAGAAAAGTTTTAGGTAAAAAAAAGGGAAGATCTTTATGGGAGATATTGAAGATCTTTCACCATGATTAGAAGATTACGTTCCGAGTTTCCAAAGACACTAAACTATTACGATCCTTGTGTGTGTGTTTTTTGTTATGTACTAAGTATTCCGAAAAAGTAATGTAATGTTCATGTATGTCTAGATACAGGTCTCTACAGTTGGTATCAGAGGAAAGGTTTAGTCAACCTTTGGAAACTAGGATGCGAGAACTTTAGTGAGATCCCTAGAGATATTTATAAGGCATGTCTAGGGATGTCCCTAAGGATAAGTATACGTATAGGATACAGTCCTAGAACTACGGTAACGATCATAGAATTTAACCTAAGATGTTAGATATTGAGGATACTCCAGCTTTATTATGTTGTTTTCCCTAGCATGATTTTTTCCTCTAACACTATTCTTTTTGGGTTTTAGAAAATGGCTGGAAACAAGGTGATTCACGATAATGGAGGATATGATGGACAATGGAATGATATTTTTCATGAGCAACCAAATGAAATGGGATTTGGAAGTCCAAACATCATTATTATGCCGAATCAGCAATCTCATAATATGATCAATAAAGTAAAATTTGGTAAGTTTCCTGACTCGGCTAATAAGAGAAAGATGGAGTTTCATGATGATCATAGAGGAAAGAAAGTTAAATTTCCCCTATGTAAATAATGTGGGAAGAGGCATCAAGGAGAATGTTTCAAAGGAACTGGAAGATGCTTTGGGTGTGGAAAAGAAGGACACAAAGCAAGTAAGTGAAAAGGAAAAGGTTCAGTTAACAACATGGATGAGGATAATGGTATTGCTACGACATCAACAATGGTTAAGTGTTTTAAATGTGGAATTTACGGGCATTATGCAAACCAATGCCCTAAGGGAAAGTCTCATGAAGATAATCAGTATGGTCGTATGGGAAGTATTTATATTGATGATGACGAAGAGACTACAAATGATATGTGAGATGAAAGAATTGTTGAAGCTCGGTCAATGGTTTAAGAAGGTAGTGGAATGATTACATGTTTATCAAGTGTAATGTTGTATAAGTAATCTCATGGTACTATGGAATAAAGAGACATCTAAGGATTGTTACACTATTGTCTTTCCTAAGTTTTTAAAGTGTATGATTAATGGTACTAGTAACCATGAAATGTTATTCAGATATTTTTTGGAAAGTAGATGATATGCGCATAATGAAGGAATAATAAGATAATGAGGTGTTTGACAGTATTCATGAGCTCTTGATTGATATAAGGACTAAGTGATATCATGGTTTGAGTATATAGAATTTTTGGATTTTGGTATGTGGAAAGAGTTAACTTTTAACTGCATTCATTTTTTCACTAAGGTTCAATGGGTATTCAAGAGAATACATGATTAAGGCCTTTGAATGTTTGGAATGTGACCAACAAGACATATCTTATGATATATGGGGATTAACGACAGTATTAAATCTTTGGTAATCGTTTTCACTATATTATGAGAGTGGACTGCAGTATTATGGATAATCCTAAATATTATAATGGATTATGTTGGACATAAGTTAGTATTGTTTAAGGATAGAAGATTTTTGATATTATTGATGGGATGTTATAGTAATGTAGTTTTAGAAAAAGGACAACCTGCAGGACGGGCGACATCCCATCGCTTCAGACAAGGTTGTGGGAATCGAACCCACAACCGAAGTGCGACTGGCCTTTATCGCCTACCACTGGCCTACAGGAAGTACCTGTTTAGTAGAAACTAGTTTTATTATATTAAGCAGTATGATATATGAAGTATAAGTCCATTTTAGGAACCACATATGATTAATCTCACTATAGATCGACTTATGTATATAATTTTTTCTAACCTTTTGTTTGAGACAGATGGAATGACCCGTCATTCTATCACATGATCTGCTAACACTTCACGAATAACAAATTCAACTTCATTTATTTAAGTGATGAAGTGGAAATTGTTCAAGGCATGAAAAATAGTGAGATTGTACCAAAATAAAGTAAGTATTTATTCTAATTCAAATTTTCAACTTTAGGGAAATGATCTTGAAAACCAAAAATGTTGTCCTAGTGCCCTTATATCCGATGAATCAGATGGTACCCTAGATCGTCACAAATTTATGGCTTTGTGATTGCTGGCTTTTCCATAGCCATGTTCTCTACCACTCTCCATCAGAACACGATGGTTAGATTTCTCTTCCATATCCATATTTTCACCTATGTGGAAACCCAGTGATTAGTTTAATTGGGTAACCGTTACGTTTCATACTTTTGTTTTTAAAGATTGGTTTTGGTATTCCTTTTTACGATGTGGGTTTCTATTAATGAAACTTTCGAATAGTAAACCATTTATAACCCCGATGAATTTCGAGGGCGAAATTCATTTTAAGGGGGGTAGAATGTAACACCCCGAAATTTTATGAAAAATATTCTTTTTAATTTCATTATTGTCTTGTGTTGTACGCTACACCAAAAGAAGCTTTCACAACATGCATCCTTTACTTGCCTTCCATTACACGCAATCGCGCCCTTCCTCGATAGCGTGTGTAGTACGCAATAACGAGTTTCACTAAACAACAACATGCTATTAAAATATTATTAAAACTAGCCGTTATGAATAGTAATAACCACTTTTTGAAATTTTGTAAATTTTATTTTATCAAAATGGACTTTATTTTTGGATTCGTAATATCGAAATTAGCTTAGGGTGAAATTTTGTTACTTTTCGGATAACTTTTATTTTCTGATGAATAGTGAAAATTACTAAATTTTAATTAAAAACAACTTTTTTAATCGAAAGAATTAATAGTGATAAATTATTAATTTGAGTGGTTTTAAAGTATATTTAGAATATATTTTTACAATTCAATACAATGTTGTTCATTGGATGTAATTTCACATTTACACCAGACATAAACAAGTGTTAATCTTTTGATAGTTATTATCTCTTAAAAACACGCTATTTGTTGTGATAGCGGAAATTAATTATAAAATTAATTAATGCAACTTATATGTTGGGAAATTTGTAAAATAGAAATCATTTTTGAATTCGGAATATCAATTATAGCTTAGGGTGAAATTTTGGCATTTTTATGAAAAACTTCAATTTTTGATGAATAGTGAAACTACTAAGTGGTAGTTAAAAAAAATTATTTTTTTCATAAATCATAATTTTACCGCTTCTGTGAATGGAATTTCAAAAATCCGAGAGACACGGTTGATGTCAGTAAGTAAAATGTGGTTCAATGAGATGAAAATAATTTTTGGTGAATAGTAACTTTTTACTTTTATTTACCACGGTTAAAAGTAAATAGGGTAATTAAGGGTAAAAATGATATTAATATTACCCTAACACATGTCCTAATCCTATTGGACAAGTGTATCTCGACCAAAAATAACCTTAAGTGTAAAATATTATCATTTAGGCCCACTTGGATTAGATTAGGACATTTATTATTATGTAATTCAAAGAAGAGTTAAAAGAGTTAAAATCAAAGTTTATTTACTAAAACATTTTTAATATAGGGTTGTACATAATATAATTTCTACTATAAATATTAATTAGAAATATAAAAAGATTTCCTACATAATGATATTTTATTTATAATTTTTAGACTTTAAATAAATTAATTTATTTATGACACAACGATGATGCAATAATTACCCTTTTAAGGAAATGTTAAACATAATGGATGTTATAAATGCTCAAATAAATGTAATTTGAGACTTTTTATGAATTACACTAATTTTATAGGTTACTATGATATATTAGTGTTGATTTAATCAACTTGGTTCGAACATATAATTCTGTTATGACTTTCACAAAAATCATATATCAAATAGTGTCAAAATTGACACAAAATAGTTTTTAAATAAAATATTATATTATTAATTGTAATTTTATTCCTAAAAATCTAAGGTTCGGCCAAATGACTTAGCTAAGGATATATATATTAATAATAAACAACTTGGGGTTCTTTTGGCATGTTATAGTAAGTGTATTAACCATATAGTGTAAGAAAACAAAAAGTCACGGTAAAAGTTAAATTATTTAACTTAGAGTTAAATCTAATTGATAAGGTTAAAATAATAACCTAAACTTGTCTAAATCCTATTGGAAGAGAGGATTTCGACCCATCCCCACTTTATCTTCGAAAATAAGACCATTTGGAACCATTATAAACCGAATTTGACCTTAATATAAAATAATATTTTGAGATATTCCTAAGGTGCCCCTCTCCTCCCTTATAAAAAGGCACCTCCTCCCTCTCCTACCCACACCAATTTGAGCATTCAAGCTCGGCCAAACCCTGCAAAAATCTCTTCTACACTTCCCTAGTATCATCCTAGAGGTATTGGTCTTCTTCAAAGACCATCCTTAGTTCTTTAAGTGGAGGTTAAGAAAAGGCGCGTCAAAAAGAGGTAATATCCATTACAGATCTTTTTCAATTTCATTCTTCTTCAACTTCTTCTTCTTTAGTTGTTTCATGATAAAGTAATAACATAAGTATTTATTATATACTGATATGTTATTATAAATATGAAACAACTCTAATTAACCTTCTATCCATCCTACGGAAAAAGGAAATCACCGCGCGTGCGTACGTACGGAATACCGTCTCCACGCCGTGGTGTAATCTATTTTCCGCCACCTCCTTAATTGGATGGGTATAATGGTGTAAGGAGTAACTATATATGATTATTATAGAGTGATATTGATACTGAAATAGTATACATACACTTCAACACAATTCCACGACCATGGGAATGATATCATCGCTCGTGCGTACGTACGGACTACCGTCTCCACGACGCGATGAGATTCATTCTCCATGTTAACCATTTAAGAATAATTATAAAGTATATATAAGCAATAATAATGAAATATATGACATTATAAGGCTACTGGATTTATTTATATATGTATGTCATCTACTTACTTCCATTCAAGACAATGAGGAAAGGAAACCAGCGTTCATGCGTACGTACGGACTACCGTCTCCATGAACGGTGTGTTTCATTTCATTTATATATTTATTAAATATATATATATATAATGAATATATATGATATATAAATCATGTTTTATATTCTGGAAGTAAGTACATCATGATATAAGTAATAATAATGTCAAGAACAACAAGTCCAAACACCTACGATAAATGAAACGATTTTACCCAAAACAATTCTTTAACATGGAATTTACAAAAGAACGGGTAATATAAAGTCATAAGTGAACCATATATGATATCATAACAATGAATATGATTCTGTAATAAGTTAATGACATTATTTAAATCATTATACATGAGGTTCGGACACTTACGAAGCAAATCAGACTTAAGGTAAGAGAAATATCACAATCTCATTTTTATCCGAGATTGTTTATACTTTGGTATTTACTGGGGTTTATTTTATCATCCACATCCATGTTTCCCCAATATGTAATATTTATATCCTTCTACAATAGTTTATGTCAAATTTTACCCTTCGGGGAGATTTTAGTAAAATATATGAAAGGAATATTTTGGCGTTTTTCGTACGAGGTACTTTTTGACTTTTCTGAAAAAAGTACGAGAAGAATGTTTTTTTAACTTATACGGCATGAATGGATTTTTAAAACATTATTTCCAAGAATCTTTCTTTAAAAGTTTTCAAGATTATTTTTAATCAACTTCTTTTAGATTAAAATTTGTATGACATGTTAAGAGAGGAAAAAGGTATTTGAAGTAGAAAGGATATTTTCCTCAAGAATGGAGTTCAAATGTTTTATCAAAATTATTTTCCATCTAAGATAATATAGGGTTCTGTTTTTATCCCTATTATTACATTGATTTTATTATGTTTTGAGGGAATTATTTTTATGAAGTCATTTACCTTATATGATTTGTTTTATAATGTCATGATGTTTCAAGAATCCCATTTTTGTTACATGTGTTATGAGATGATGTATGATTTATGATTATGTGGCACACATAAGAAAGGATTCATTATAAGATGGGTGGGACCTATATCTCCCTCCAATGCATTGGGTAAAGATTTTATATCTCATGAGATAGACATGGCTGGAATGGTAGGTTATACCGGTTCAGTGAAACAGGACTGAAACGAGGGTGACTCGGTTCAGAAAGGGACATTGTCCACTAAGATAGTCTTGGCAATGAGTCTTGACTAACAAGGAATGATTCTCTATGATTATGTGTGTATGACACAAAGTTTCATGTTTTAAGTTATGATTATTGGGTTTTCATTTCACTACTATGATTTATCCCATGTTATGAAATTATGCTCTCTTTTGCAGGTTAAGATTTCCAAAAGTTATGTTCTTATGAATATGATGTGATTGATTTTTCTTTTGTTTACCCTTACTGAGCATTTGAGCTCACCCTTTTATGTTTTCTTTTTCCCCAGGATATAAAGAAAGGTTTTAGGTAAAAAAAAAATGGAAGATCTTTATGGTATATATTGAAGATCTTTCTCCACGATTATAAGATTACGTTCCGAGTTTCCAAAGACCCTAAACTATTATGATCCTTGTGTGTGTGTTTTTTGTTATGTACTAAGTATTCCGTAAAAGTAATGTAATGTTCATGTACGTCTAGATACGGGTCTCTACAGTATAGACCTATCCCAATGGCTTACTTGCCTACGGTTATCCAAACCGTTGGTATAGGCTATACCAACAGTTCCAAACCGTTGGTATAGGCTATACCAACGGTTCCAAACCGTTGGTATAGGTTAGTTTTCCAGTAGTGCCTCCAAATGCGTCTGAAGGACACAGAGACATATTTTAATCAACTAAACCCCATTGGGGACCTTGCCCCACCATATTTGGTCAAAGAAGTTTTACTTAAAACATCAGTAATGATAGTCTTGTCAGCGGGACTTTAAACCGCTCACAAAAAAAAGGCACAAAGCCTGTTAGGCCAAAAACCCGAAAAAGGTGACCTAAGAAAAAGTCAGGCCATACCCGCTGGGTTCACACTAAATGATCCCAGGAAAAATTTGGGTATGAAAAGAAAAGACAAAAAGTTTATAGGGATTTTCTACAAAACCCTAGAAAAAGTCGAACTGTGCTCGCTGAGTCCCTTGGCTCAGGTAAAATTTAGAGCATTGTCCAATCACTCATCGATTTTCAGGAACACTCTACATCGGAATGGCCTCCTCTTCGTTCAGATCGGACCCCATTCCGATGGGGGGAATTTGTAGGGTCCTGAAAAATCTGCAAAGGAGAACGATGATCCCCTTTAACTCAAGGGAGATTCTTCCCAATTTCCCCTCAAAGGGATGGGAAAATGTGAAAAAAAATCAAGGATGGTGAAGGAGGAACCGGTCCGCGGACCGGTCTAATGTTAGCAACGTACGACCGGTTCCGCGAGGCATCCCCCCCTCCATGGACCGTTGTCGTTCGTAGAATGGATACAGAGATCCTCTGCGGGTGCAAAGAAGGGTGGGCGCTAATCCGGTTCACCGACATGAACCGCCCCAACTGTGAGCCGTGTCAGTCGGCCCGAACCGCCCCTGCTGTCGTTCGAGAAATGGAGGTGGAACCCTCCGTGGCTGCGAAGCACTCCCCTCGTTTGGTTCACGGGGGGGGGGGGGGAGAGAAGTACTCAATACCCACCACGAATTACAGATTGACCACATCAGCTGTAAACCAGGTATTCGGTCATGGGCCTCTGCAAAAGGTGCCGCGTGACTGCAGATACATCTCTTTACCCACTCTATAAAAGGATACCAAGGGGGAAAGGAGAGGGGATTGGAGATTCGGATTAGAGGAGGATAATTTAGAGGAAATCAATCAGACTTATGTGGAAGGATTTTGAAGGAAGGATTGGGATTTCGCAAACAATGGAGTTCCAGTTCGCGAAGCAGAGCAGGTATAAACCTGGGAACAAACTAATAAGGAACCAAAAATGCATAATAATTTGGTGAACCAAGAACTCAAAATAACATAAAAAGAGAAGACCACAAACCATAGCCCCTCCGTAGATGCACTCCCCGTAGACCAGGGAGTTTATGCCTCTTTTCCGATCTAGAGCACTGCGTAGCACCCTCCTACGTGGGCGAAGCCTCAACTGACGAAACCTCGACTGACGCCAACCTTGGCCGCCGCTGCTCGCATGGAACCCTCCGCATACCAACCCTGTGCATGGACTGAACCTGAAGCCGCGAACCCTCTTGGTTCACGGGAAGCCAACCAGTCTGCAGACCCTCTTGGTTCGCGGACGGCCTCTCAATCCGCGGACCATCCTGGTTCGCAGACGACCTCTCAGTCCGCGGACCATCCTGGTTCATGGATGGCCTCTCAGTCCATGGACCATCTTGGTTCACGGGATGGACTCTCAGTCTATGGACCATCCTGGTTCACAGACAACCTCTCAGTCTGCGGACCATCCTAGTTCGTGGATGACCTCTCAGTTCGCGGACCATCCTGGTTCGCAGACGGCCTCTTTAGCCACATAGCACTTCCCTACGCAAAGGGTGCCACCACCCATATCCCTGTGTGGTCTGCCAAAACCTGTGGAGTTCCCATTCCCTGATCCACATAAGATCCTCCCAATCTGGCCTGATCCTCCGTGACTCCCTCATTGTCCTACTCATCGGCCCCGAGCTGAGGCCTCCACCAGAGCCACCGGATCCGTGTGGTGTAACCCTCAGGCACATCAGCACGCCGTTTTGAGTTCACATACCCATGGTAAGTAGAGTCGAAGGGCTTTCCCCGACCCTTGAGAAGATTCCCAAAGCATTCCTGGGTTCACATTCCCACGGTAATGTGGAGTCTGATCTCGGGAGCCCCCTTTCTTCCCCTCCACTTGTTAAGGGCTTCTTGGGGATAGTAAAATACCCATCATAAGGAAGCCCTTATGAAATACAAGAGAGGAGATGGGCACATGAGCACCCACTTTCCCTCTCCCGTTGCACTTTTTCTCCCCTGTTCCTCCTCAGAGTGTAAGCCCCAATCCATCACCCTGGGCCTCCTCAGAGTGTAAGCCCCAATCTATCATTATGGGCCGCTCCATGCATAAGTCTCACTCCACTTTTCACGGACGCACCTTTCGCGACGTGATCATCTGTTCCCAACTGCCTCTTGTTTCTCACACCGAGCATGACTCACGTGGGCTTAGAGTAAGCATCAAACATGACATCATTCTGGGCCTACTCAGAGTGTAAGCCCCAATCCATCATTCTGGGCCTCCTTAGAGTGTAAGACCCAATCCATCGCCCCGGGTCTTCTCAGAGTGTAAGTCCCAAGCCAATGCGAACTACGAGGACTTTGATTCCCTACCAAAGGGATACATAGGAAGCCTCTATGAGGTTCAATTCGGATCACCAACGGACCCCCGGGTCGACCTTCAAGTCAATTCTCCGAAGCTACCCTTTCAAACTACGTGGACTTTGATCCCTGTCCCCTAGGCAGGGTACGTAGGAAGCCTCCATGAGGTTCAAGACTAACAACCGGTTGATCCGACTATCATTACATCGGTTCACCACGCCACTCCTAGTGCCGTCTCAATGAGTTCTGACTCCTCGGGGTCATTAATACAACGAGGGATGGTAAAAATCGGGCCTAAATGATTCTGAACCCCTGCGTTCAGCTGACCATTACCAACCAGGGTTGAATCCGTGGATACTATGCTTGGGTATAAACCAAAGATTCAAGAACATATGAATACGTATTAAATCTATAAGAGAGTCCCGGAATAAGAAATAATTCCCCCCAAAAGGGTGTGATGATCCCGACTTCCCATCCTCTCGACTAATGTGAGTTCTTAAGCGTCGCTGGTCAGACCATCCGACGAACGCCTACCTTCGGAAAGCAGGTCCATCCATCATCGGATACGGAGTCGTTGGGTGTTTCGAGACAAGAAACCACGAAACAGACACATCTTTGACAATCGTGCTTACACGCGGTTGAAGTGATTTCTAGAGAGAGAGGCTCTTATAAACTATCAAGCTTCGTGCAGAAAGTTTGAATAGATTGTTCAAACTTTGCTTCGTGCAGACTTGCTTCGTGCGACTCCTATTGTTGCTGTGTACAATCGAGGGATTCCGGGGATAGGAAGATAGAGGTTCCAACACCTTCAAGTTGAGGGCTTCCTTGCTGAGGAAGACATAGGTGCCGACTACCTAATAGTTGAGGGCCTGTAGGTATATCAATATAGGCTCCGATGTTCGTATTGAGGGCTTACCCTGGTGTGGGTAAGACAAAATTTCTTGAAATTATAAATCAAGGGACCTTTATCCAAGGTTATTGGATAACCTTCTATTTGGGTTAAAATAATTAATACTTGTTACTTATTTTGTTACAAGTTTTTATGCTGTATTTTTTGTATTTTCAAGTAAGGTATAAATTTCTTATACTTTCTTACTTGTACTCTAATTTAGTTAGATTCTATATGCTTTAAGGTAGAATCTTATCTGGTGTGAACTTTTGTTAAGTTTCATTTCCAGAATCACTTTTCTGGAATCAAGCAAGTCTTTACAACTTATAGAGGTCTTGTGAATTATCTTATTTAACCTTATTAAACTTAAACATCTTTAAAAGATACAAGGAAATTTTTAAAAGGTACAATTCACCCCCCTCTTGTATCTGAGAATCTCATTCTTATTTCAATCCTACGCTTGGTATAATAGAGTATATCATACTCATACATACCATCCTAACATGTATTACATGAAGTAGAAAATGAGGAAGAATTTCATAATGAGATACATATGGGGGACCAATAGGAACTAGATGGATTCTAGAATTAATACGAGGAACTGCTTGATCTCTCCAAACCCTACAAAGAAGAATAACCAATATCATTGAAGGAAAATACCCCCAAAGTGGTGGAATTTTAAGTGAAAATGGAGGAGCCTGACTACCTTGCTCCAACCTCATAGAATCTACTCCAAGATGAAATTAACACTGAGTCATTGATTTAAACTTAAAAAATTTAGGGATTTTAATTTTTCTTTGACTCTATCTCTTCCAATTTTATAGAATCTTAATTTTGTATCACTCCTTATTATTTTTATTATACATAATATGATAATCTTTACAATTACTTAGAGGAAAAATAAAACCCTGTATTTTCACCTATTTAGGAACACATGTATCTCCTTGATTTTGGTGAACATACATTTGAGGAGCCCCATCATTAAGTGATCTAAGTTTCTGAGCCTGAGGAAATCATGAAAGAGGCTACTTTTATGAATGGGGATAAATTAATTATTAAAAATTTAAATTTTATTCAAGTAAATATACCCATTTAATTCCCATTTTATCATTAATCTCATTCATCCCATGTGAATCTAGCACCAGAAGAGGTTGCACAAGTAGAAACCAAGAAGGAGGATGATCCCAACTTCATTCTACCCCCGCCATGCAAGCTATACCTAATTGTGAAGAGGGAGGATCTGGTGTAATCTATTCATGGATCATTACTCAAGAATAAATAAGTGGATTCTAGGAAAATCTATATGTGTTGGTTCAAGTCAAAGAAGCTCCAACCACCATCAGACTTTGGATAACAACTGGTACTGCCCTCTGGAGGCAGTAAAAATTCAGGTCCCACTTGGGGGATCGTACCAAGATTTATCTTTACATGCTTTCTAAAAATTTACATAATCAGTAACCATGATATTTATAAAATTAATATCATTATGGAGGTGATGTATCTATATCCTATTCCCAATAACCATAAATTTCATAATAAAACATGCATAAGAAAATAAGGTAACTAGCACCTGAAATAATGAAAATAATGAGATATTATTAACAAATGGGTGGTAAAAAGTTATAATAGGATCCTATATGATATTATAAATATGAATATGGTTATGTTATAAATTAATAATATGATTAAAACCATTTTACATGATATTAAAGATCATGCAACCAAAATAAATCATGAGGTAAGAGACTTTGTCTCAATTTTTCTTCATTGTGGCATATTGTAATGTTATTAACCTAATTTCATTTATATGGTGTTTATACTACAAATTTTTCATCTAATATTAGGAATAATTCATACTTAATGGTATATTAAGTTTTAATTTCAATTATTTAATCTAAGGGGATTTTACATGAAAATTACCATGTGGTAATGAATTTCATAACTCAATTAGTTATCATTGGGTTATAATACTTCTTCATTGTCTTTGATATTCTCATATTATGTGTGTAAATAATTTTGGCTATATTATTTTTTTAATTACAATTATTTTATGTGGATTTACATTTGATACACATTATCAATTCATTTATTAATTCTCACTTCAATATTATGAACTTTTAAGGATTTATTTCACAATCTCATTCTAATCGGGATTGTTTATACTTGAAACTCAATTAATGGAAATTATTTGATCATTGTCTAATAAAACCAATTAATTTTATTATCTATTGGTTATTTATTATTTTTTCATGTAATAAGACAATACTCCTCTATTTTTTACATAAAATTATTGATAAAATATTTTTAATAAAATATGACCTCATTTTTCTTTTTGGTAGAAAATCCTTTCTATTAAAAAACTATGTTTTATAAAAATGATTTCAAAAATTATTTTTACATTATAAAAATTATTTATTAAAAAAATTATTACTTATGTTTTAATTTAAAAAAAAATTATTTTAAGGGAATCTTTATGAAGTTTTCCAATCAAGGTCCATTTTTATTTTACCGAAAATGTAAATTTTTTTTTAACTTATAAAACATGTACAGAATTTCCCGCCATCATGAAAACTAAATTTTGTATATATTATTTTAAAAGTTTCAAATTTTATTTTAAAAAATAATTTTATTCAAACTCTTTTGTGAAATTTTAGTTTTAATAAGATATTTTTAGAATGAAAAGGTTGTTTTTTTGAATAATGTTTTTAATAAACTTTTTATTGTATTTCTATTCATCAATGACAAAATACATTTATTTTAATTATAATACACTATGGATATGTTTTATTGATACCATAATTATTATTTATATGGATGTTTTATGATCATTTCTACTAAGAAATGTATTAACATTCACTTTATTGATTCATTTTTTAGTCATTAACTTTCCCTCAAAATTATTATTAAACCATATTCCCTAATCGAAACAGAAATTTGTTGATAATGAATATTATTCATGAATTAAAATGATTCTTTGATATAAGATGAATGATTTGGACAAGAATATACATGTTGTTCCTGTTATAGATATCTCCTTGAGGCATTAGTAGTATCATGAGATGAATCAGTTGGGCAGACATAGTTAAATGGATTTCTGGTGTATACCTCTACCCTATTTTAAAGTGTCATGTGAAAGGTCTTGATAATAGAGATATCATGATTACTAAGATCATGAAATACAATAATTAAACATTTATTTCATCAAGTATTAAATTATTATTATCCACGAGAGATTCATAATGATATTATCTATAGTTTCATTTCACACTAAGTTATTTATTAAATGACATGGGTTTTCATTTATTTACCTTCCTATATTGATTATTCCATATTTAATCAATGTGGAAAAATTATTTAAATGGCATATGTGTTCAGTTATTTACCTTTACATGTTGATTATGATTATTTATTCATGATATGTTATGTTTTTCTTAACCCTTAAAAATCATTTTAGGCCAAACTTATTTTGTTTCCTTTCCTAGGAATCTAGAAAGTGTAATATGACTGATATATATAGATATTCTAGAGGGAATAATGAAATTATCATAAAAATTAGGTTATATTTTTCATTTTTGAATTTAATATTTAAATATTGTACTTATCTATTTTACAAATACTACTAAAATTTTAAGACCATCAAGATGTGGTTCCTTATATCTTATGCCAATTTAATAAAGTAGACATTGACTTTAGGCTACTATGGTCTGGCTGATTACAGCTGGTATAAGAGTAAGTTTAGTAGAAACCATGGAAACTATATTTATGAAAACATAGATATGGGAACATAATCCTATGATATACATTTAGTATAAATATAAAACAACCTAAAGTTTTGATATAGTAGAGATTATATGATTTTTCTTATTAAAACATCCCTATATAGATACTATAAGTTGATATAGTTCTAGAATAAATGTATCTAGGGGTAATAAATCTGAAAAGGTATGTTAGGCTTGACTTGAGAATTACCTGGTACATGAAAAAATTAATTATTATACACCTGGTCTGACACTCCTATGGGATATGTTTTGGATATTTCATATTTTCTTTACAAACCATTATGAATGATTTAAATAGATGAATAAAATTAATGATCTAGGTTAAACCTAAGGTGTATTAGATTTAAAATAAGGTTTCATGATTTATAAATACAATAAATTATTATATTTTTTTCCCACTATAATTATTATTTCTCACAAAATGCCTTTGGGTTTTAGTCAGTGGAAGGAACCTAAAGTAATCATGTTGACATTAAATATGAAGGACAATGTGGTAACTATAAGAAACCAAATGGGACGATGAATTAAGTGAAAGTTATCGTGACTATGACTGATAAGTTATCTCAAAATATGATTAACAACATATAACTAAATTGACTATCAAAATCACTAAAGAAAATAAGAATGGAGTTCTCTAAGAGCTTGAGTGGCAGAAACCATGGAGGAAAGAAGGATCAATTTCCTTCATATTAAAAATGTGGAAAGAGACACCATATAAAGTGTCTCAAAAGAATAGAAAAATATTTTCTTTGTTGAAAAGTGGGGAATAAATAAATGAAATGATATATAAAATTAATTATTATGATGGAAGGAAATAAATTTAATCCTTGAGATCCATTTATAGTTTATTTTATCAAATGTGGGGAACCTGTGCATTATCCAATTCAATTCCATATTTTAAAGGTTAACTCATAAAATAAGGAAGTAAAAATGTTGAAATAAAATGGTTGAAGTATTTATTGGGATTACAGAATTATATTGTAGAAGTATTTTTACTAATGGTATATTCTTTATAATAATCATGAAACATCTAATGATTGTATTAATTTTGGAATCATATATGTCTTCATTAACTTAATAGTTAGGGATACCATCATGGGTTTATGAGTTTAATATTGATCATAAGTTCAATGTATTAAAAAAAACATTTTTAAGTTTTATGTGTTGGGATTATACCAATATTAAGGATATTTTGGGAAACATTTATGTAAATACCACCCATTAGTTTAATATATATTTTTGTGATAAAGTTATTTAAGGAATAATTCCCTTACATATTGTGGGAATAAATGTAAAGGTATTGGTAATCTTTAGGGTTTATATTATCTCAATTTTTAGGTAAATATGTGTTATTAAACTTTGATAATATTATAAAAATTATACTAATATAGTTTTATAAAAATGAGAATACCTATGTCGGGTAAAAACCCACCGCATCTGGAAAGGCTATAAGGTATTAAACACACAACCAAAGGGAGAAAAGGGTGATGCGACTACCACTAGACACAATGAAATTCTTGTTAATATTTATTTGTTCTTACTTAAATGTTTTGATGTATAAATATTAATGTTGAACTAGTGGTGTTACTATTTATTTTTAGATATTAATGTATTATATTGGATAACTTGTGTTAACCATATTGGTTTTGGAAAATAATTAGAGATAGAAGGAAAGACTTGTCACTATTTTATGGATCTTACGATCTATTAAAAGATAATTTTAGTGATTCAAGTATAAAAAATTAATTTTTTGATATTTATTTCTTCGATTAAGCAATTAATTGGAAATTGATTGAGACACAACCAAATGATGAAATTATGCTTATGAAACAGACAGTTATCAATTAAGTATATTTCATTATATTACTATATAGTAAAATAATTACCCAACTTTAAGAAAAGGATATTAAAATAAAAATTTTATTATATTACCTTAATATTTGATGAATCAAATGGTCTTTTAAACCATCATATATTTATGGTTTTTAGGTACTTAACTTTCCATTGACCATTCACTTTCTCGTGATCAATGAACTCCATCACCCTCTATAATTATTTAAAATTTTCTTCTATGTCAATATCTTTACATGCCACCAAATTTTACAACTTAGAAACATAGTTATGTGTTATTCCATATAAATTTTACACTTCAATTTCGGTCATTTTAATAGGAAGTTTTATCAACTCTTTTTATGATGTGGGTTTCCAATAAAGGAATTTTCAAATATCAAAAAATTGATTTATGAGCATGAGATAAAATCATGAGAATTTTTTTATTAAAGGTAGGGGAAATGTAACACTATTAAAGTATAAATTAATAATATTTTATTCAATAGTGCATGTGACACACAACAATTATATTAAACAAATCACAAAATATATTTCTTTAAATTAATATCTTTGATTTCTTGGGGAAAACTTAACCTCGAGTCTAAATGAACCATAATATAGTATATCATTATAAACTAGACATTAAATTGAAATCTATTAATTTTAATAACTAAAATTTTAAAATTATGGTTATATATAGTTTGGAACTAAAATTTTAATCATTTAAAAGAAAAATAAATGTTTTCTGAAAAGTTATATTTTTTCTAAAAAACTATTTACTCATGCTTTATGCACATAATTTAAAATTAATTTTACCCATTTTAGAAAATTTATTTTAAAAAATTAAATTTATTTTTGGAATAATTATATCAAAAATATTTTAGGGATAATTTTTGAGATTTTTCTAAAATTTTTTATTTTTTGATAAATAGTGAAAACACTGTTTTTTTATTGAAAACTGCCGTTTTGTTTAAAAAACTTTAAATATAAAATTATATTTTAAATTAGTATTAATGTAAAATTATTCCAATTATATTAAAATTTAACTAATTTATATTATTTGAATCAATTTTATATTAAATTTTGATATTAAAACCTTTTATAATTTTGAGAACTTTCTCTTTAGAAACCCATTTTTTCATCACATCTGCACGTATAATTTGAAATTGGATTTTGTCTCTTCTATGAGTTAAATTTTGGAAAAATTGATTCCATACTTGGAATTATTATAATTTATATTATCTAATAAGTCCAACTTAACTTTTTTCCATTATGAATAGTGAAAATAGTAAAAATTAATTACCAAGGTTATGGTAAACACAAGTTTACTAGGGTTTAAACTAATAAGATAAGAATAAAAATGGAATAAAAGTTATAAAAAATAAATTTTATTTCCATATATATACCTTATTACAACTAATTTCTGATAAGGAACCATTTTTTAGATTTTTTTCATGATAAAAACGTTGTTGTAAATAATCCATTTCAAAAATTCCATGCGGGTCCTCTCCTCCACTTATAAAAGGACTCCATATCTCTTACCCTATTCAAACATAAAAATAAATTTTTTTTGGACAATAAATAAAAAAATACCTTCCTCAATCCCCTAAAAACATCTTAGATCCCTTGGTTTGATAAAAAATCCTACTAAGGAGGGATTTGGGTGCAAACCTAAAAAGGTTTTTTGAAAAAAGATAACATTCTTAAACGAGCATTTTAATCTTGTTTGAAAAATCGATGTAATTAATCTTCCATAGACACCTTTAAAGGATAGATATAATGATGGATTTTACACATTTATATTATATTTAAGAAATTTTATTTTTTTTGAATTATAATATCACATATACCTTCTTACTTTCTATACTGTTTAAAATATGATTACGTCTCTTGTGTGCATAAAATACTACTGCCTCACGAAGCGATGTGATTCTTTTTTCACTTACACTTTACATGAAATGTAATAAGTATAATTTTAATGAATATATATGATATATATGATATAATATTGATTATATAATATTAATATATCACATAATTACTTATCCTTTCACTTGTTAATGGAATGATATTGTCGCTCGTGCGTTCGTACAACCTACCATCTCTACAAAGCGATATGATTCATTTTCCATGTCCAAACTTAAAGAATTATTATAAAAATGTATATAATGAGTCAATATTACATTTTTAAAATTAATATAATTCTATTTATGATATATTTATATCCTACATCGATGAACTACAACTTTCATTCTAAAACCCACTTGAGAAAATAAGGTAATTAAGACCCGAAAGATTGAAAATAATGAAATATTATTAACAAATGGGTGGTAAAAAGTTATAATAGGATACTATATGATATTATAAATATTAATATATATCTTTTATAAATTAATAATATTTTTAAAACCATTATACATGAGATTAAATCATAATCAACTAAAAGGAAGCGTGAGGTATGAGACTTCATCCCAATTTCTCTTCATCGAGGCATATTGTAATGTTATGAACCTAATTTATTTTATATGATTTAAATACTACCCCCTTTTCATGTAATATCATGAATAAATAAAAGTTAATGGTATTTTAATTTTTAATTTGAATTATTTCATCTAATGGGGTTTGAATTGGATATTACCAAGTGGTAAAGAATTTTATAACTCAAATTATTTTCATTGGGTTATTAATTATCCTAAAAATTATAATATTATGTATAGTGAACTAGGATTAAAATACATGGATATTATATAATTTTAGAATAATATTTATTCATTACAAAAATACATGCTTGAGGACTGTAATAGTTTAGCGTCTTTAGAAATGTGAAAGAAAACTTCCATCCCGGTGAAAGATCTTCAACATCATCCATAAAGATATCCACCTTTAGTACCTATACCTAAAAATTTTCTTCATAACCTAGGGAAAGGAAACATAAGAAATAGGTAAGATCAGATGTTCAGTAATGGTAAATAAGGGAAATGAGTTAGCATAATATGAATAAAGGATATGAAACTTGAACATAACATTTGAAGATCATACCCTGCATATTAGAGATCATAATAAATATTGGTAGTTCAGAAGACATAGATCATAAAAGAATTAAGATCACAAGTCATGAAAGCATAACATATGAATAAGACATAGAATTTTAGAAAACATATAAGAATACAATATGATTTCCATAGTATCCAAGGCATCATTATGAAGACCATCTTAGTAGTATGGGTTCACTCCCCATACCATCTTAGTAGTCATGGTTCACTCCCATGGCCATCTTGGTAGCAATATTTTAATCCTCATACCATCTTTATAGTCATGGTTCACTCCCATGGCCGTATTAGTAGTCAAGGTTCACTCCCAATACCATCGTAGTCTATCTCATGAGATATAAATGTTTACCCAATGCATTGGAGGAAGATATAGGTCCTACTAGTCTCATAATGAAATAATAAATACATGTGCCACAAAATAATAAAAAATTATATCAAAACCCATGAAATTAAATGGATTTCATACAAATGTAATCATATCATACCCTATAGAAAAATATATAGGTTTCATAATAATTTTATCAAAATCATAACCTATGGAAGTGAAACAGATTACATAAAAATATAACCCACGAATGAGAAATAGGTTTCATAAAGACCATGACATCAAGAATAACCCATTCTGATAAATAATATGAAGGGAAAAATTAGATCATTTACTAGAAACTCATGATTAACATCAATAGATGTCATCTTATATAGAAAATAATTTTGAAATATATTTTAAAAACATTTCTTGAGGAAAATATCATTTCTTCTTTCAAAAATTATTTTTAATACATAAATCCATTTGAAAATATTTTTCTTAGAAAATACCTTGAAAATTTATAAATAATAATTTAAATATTATAAAGAACACTTTAAATAATTTTTAAAATCTTTTTTCCTTGAAAAATTATAAAATAAGATTCAAAACATTTTAAAAACCTTTTTCTTTGAAAACAATTTGAAAAATTAAAATGAAATATTGATTTTTTTGAATTTTTTTAAATTGAAACATATGATAGAATCTTGAAAATGTTTTGAAAACCATTTCTTTGAAAATAATTTGAAAACTTATAAATAAATCTTGAAAATGTTTTAAAAACCATTTCATTTAAAATACTTTGAAAACTTATATATAAGGGCTAAAAACATTTTGAAAACACTTTTCCTTGAAAATATATAAAAGAAGCTTGGAAACACTTTGAAAATAATTTTCCTTGGAAATTAATTTTAATTTTTTTTCTTAAATATTATCCATTTAGAAATGAAAATTAATCTTCAAAGAAATGATGGTGGGTAAATCTGTACATGTCGTATGAGGTAAAAAGAACATTCCTTTTGCACGGTAAAAAGTTAAGAAAAATGATTTGTTCAGAAAGTGACAAGAAGATTAATTTGGAGAGATTAGTAATAGATAAAAAGGGAAAAAATTTATTTTAAATATTATAGGATAATGGTACAATATTCTTGGAAACCCTTTTTAGAAAACATGGGTTTTAAGGAAACTAGATATCCAACCGAAGAGGGGGTAAAGTCGGGATTTATTAAATATAATTTATTAAATATATTATATTCCAAAGAGTAGAAAATGGTATTAATAAATTAATATATCTTGAATAAACATAGGAGAAGAAAACTCATGAGTGTTATTGAGACATGGATCATAACATCTTATCAAAGTAAACATAAACATAAACAATCTCGAAAAGAGATGAGACTATTTCAATAAACTCATATAACTTGGTAACTTTGAACCATGATCCCCATGTAAGAAATTGAAATTAAATGAAGCTTAAAATATCATTAAAATAATTATATTCATTAAATAACATGAAAAATGGAAGTATATACACCTTTAAAAAGAATTTAGGTGCATAACAAAACATGAGTCTCAAAGAAGGAAAATTGAGACAAAAAATGTTTTTCCGATTTGGAAAATTTTGAAACTTAAACCCCCTAAAATAAATATTATAGAAAATATATATAAATAACAACAAATATTATTATAAGAATCATTTAATACATCCATGGGCAGTATACACACCACAAAAAGTACTGTGTGGTTAATAAAGCATGTATTTCATAGAAATAAAAAGTGAGATGAAATCCCCTTACCTTGTGTCTTGACTCTCATCATACTCATTCAAAGAACCTTTATAATAAATATAAATTTATTATAAACATTTTAAAGAACCAAATTATTATATCTAATACCAAATATTGTTTTTCCATGACCTTATATTACTTGCTTGTTAACCATCCTATGTTAAGGTTTCACTTTGGATAATATTCGCTTTATTCTTCGCATGTATCTTAATTTGTTATATCGTTGGTCCTTATAATTATATCATGATTATATAATGTTAACCATGATATAAATATAATTTATATCTATTATATTTTTATTATAATAATATATATAATATAGAAGTATGAAATGAGATACACCATTCATGGAGACGGTAAGCCGTACGTACGCATGAACACGGTTTTCATTTTTATTGTTGTATGGAAAGAAAGAAAAAAAATTAAACATACATATATATTTATATAATATCATTATATTATAATTATAATTTTATATATATCATATAATTCCATGAAACCCATACATTCCATGTAGTGTGTGAACAAATCACATAACTTTAAGGAGGTGGTAGTCCACACTTAAACAAAATTATCATATTTACACCAAATGGAAAGTAAAAAGATATGTGTTATAAAAAGTAATAAATAAGATTAAATATATAAATAATAATAATATATATAAATATAGTGTCTGTAATAATGTCCACCACGAGAGGCGGTAAGTAAAATTGAACAATCCTTGTTTTGTGAGGCGAAAGTTCACTGTACACATAAACTGCATGTTCGTTACCCATTAGATAGAGGTGTGTGTAAGTTTAGGTATAAAACTTATAATAAAAACATCATAGTATATTTAGGATAATTTTTTATCATAAAATCATTGAATAAATAGATTTTAGGGGTTGAAAAAGGAAAATATAAGAAAGGAGCTTGAGGGAAGGTGTTACCTCTTAATCAGGTAACCCCTTTTGGTTTATACCAAAAAGATTTATAAGAAGAATTTATGAAAAAAGGGGGAATTAAAGAAACAATTTAGGGATTTTTGGAATTGTATTGTAAAGATATTGTCTGAACCCAAGTGTTTTGAGAGGTGTAAAGAAGATGGAGAGGTGGTAGCCTTTTATTGGGTAGGAGAAGTGACACTCTTGTAAATATTTGAAGAGAGAATTCTACCCACGTTTTTCATGTTGAAAGTGGATCCAATAAGGATAAAAAGTCAATAAAAGGGAGTCTAGGGTTGAAATATGTCCATAAAATGGGTTTTATACAAGTTTATAGGTCGTTTTGTCTCTTAAATTTAAGGTTTAGTCCTTAGTTAAGCCTAATTTTACCTTAATCGATGTAATTAATTTTAATTACTTTCCCTAATAATTTTGGTCAAAAACTAAATTAACCTTATTAAACATTATAAATTATCCTGATTATAAATATTGAATCTAATTTTCAAAATTCCAATCATAGTAGTGGTATAAATTAATTTAAAATTAATCCCACTGATGGGACATCACTATGAGTTTTTAAAGTAAAAATGATCAAAAGTTTACTAAGTTTTTATATTCAATTTAAATGTGAAATTAGTTATAATGAACTAAATTAGATTAATTGATAAAATTATTATATAATTAAACTTTGAAACAAATTTAAAATATAATTTAACCTTATAAAGAAATTAAATAAAAAATTAGTTTTGAATTAAAATCCAGTATTGTTTACTATTAATTAAAAAATAAAACCTTATAGAAAAATACCAAAAAATTACCCTAAACTATTTTTTATTTTTTTATTCCAAATATAAATTTTATTTTGACAAATAAAATTTCAAAAAATTGGATTTAAAATGGGTTCTTTATTAAAAGGCGCGAAAACTACCTTCATAAAAAATATAGGTTTTTATGTATAAAATTTGATTTATTATTATTTTATATCTATCTAATATATTGGATGGATACCAAAAAAATTTGTTTGAATATATAACATATATATTAAATTAATATCAATCACTAATTGTTATTTATTTAATTTAGTAGGTTAAAATATCTTTGTGACCATAAAAATAATAATATTTTCCTTTCTATTCAATCAGTTTTCATATTCATTTCTAATTAATTGATAGCCTATGAATCCATATTATATTTTTGAAAACCATTTATTTTTATATATTAGTTAATACTGTTCATAATATATAATTTAACTACTAGGTTATATATTATTATATTAAATAATAATATTTGAATAATATATTATTGTATGGTAAAACTCGATCATGCATGTTACACAAGCCATCAAGGAAAGCCATTGTTGCTTGTAACACAAGATAACCATGGTGTTCCATGTTTGCATGTAGTGCGTGATTAACTTAGTGTTGCGTATAACACAAGAAAAAAATAATTCTTTAATATAAAATAAACTATATTCAGTGTTGTGTGAAATGAAAATACCACAAAAGATAAATTAATTTGAAAAAAATAATTAAAAAAATCTCAGGGTTTTACATTATACCCCTTTAAAATGAATTTCTACCTCTAAATTCATCTAGGTTATAAAAGGTTTAATACTTGAAAGTTTCATTCATAGAAACACACATCGTAAAAATGGATACTAAAACTTCCCTTAAAAAGGGAAAGTTATAACCATAATGATTACCCAAAGTAACATATAACTGGGTTTCCACATAGAATAACCTAGGTTGGGAGTGAATATTGGACATGAAGGAAAAAAATAAATATTTATAGGGAGTGATTGAGGTCATCAATAAAAAAAATGAATTATCAAATAAAAGTTTAGGGTCTCAAATTCATAAATATTTGATGATTTAAAAGGCCACCGGTTTAACAAAATTAAGGTATTAACATTTTCTTTTAATGATGATCCTAACATTGAGTAATTATTTTATTGATTAATAATATAAGGAAATATACTTACTTTATTTATTTCTATAAAAAAAAATTAATTCTTTGGTTATGATTTTAACTATTTATAATTCATCCATTACTTCAAGAAATGGATGCCCAGAAATTAACTTTTATTCCCGAAGCACTAAAATACACTTTTAATAGATATTAAGGCCCATAAAATAATGAAAAGTATAACTATTTATCTATAACTATTCTTAAAAATCAATATGGTTAATACATTACTATCTAAACATAAAATTTTTCATCATAAATAATTATTTCTAAAAAATAATTATATATTAACCAGGACATCACATAGGCTAGTGGTTGACATAAAACCATTATCATCCTTAGGTCATGAGTTCATGACCTGTGACCTTGACAGACTTGATTTTTTTTTCACCCAACACACATGATTTCATTTTCTAAAACCACACTAATATAATTTCCAAAATAAAGAAGATAGAAATCTATGAAATAAGGTTAATCAATAAGTATCATTTTAACCAATGTTTTCTATAAAAACTCAGTGAATAAATACTTACTTTGAAGTTTAACTTCAATTTTCATGAATGGTTAACCTTATGACCCTTATTAAAGATGAAAATCTAAAACATTAGAAATAGAGTCATGAAATCATCTTAACATTGATTCCACCATATATCAAAAAGTATCTCTTGGTTGTCACATTCTAAACATGTGAATACCCTCATCATATATTCTCTTGAAACATGGTAATTACCTAAATTACTACAAATAATTATGGAAAACACACATACTTCCTTATTCCATAGATTATTGGATATATTCCATAAATCCAAGAAGTTGTAAACTTCATCTATGATAGCATAAACTAAATGTCAATAAGTTCTTAATTAGTTCCAAGGTAATCAGTGCCTTCCAAATTACTTATTCATATCCCAAATATCTTTATCCAAAAAACAATATCATAACATAAGGAACATATTAAGGTTTATCATTACCTTAATCTTGTGTTTTTTAGTGACATCACCTTTTAATTATATTACTTTTTTATTCCATTGGAACCATTCAATGTGTTCTTATAAATCCGTAGTGTAAAACATAAACTAAACAATCCTTATATATTTCACCTTTATTATAACATAATTATCAAATCAAAATATATAAAAATTTTATTATTCCACTTCATCCTTATGAAATTATCAAGGATACCTCATCCTATTACATGATACCTCTTTCCATTCACATTTCATCTGTAGTCTCTTCATCATCAGCATTGTAACCATTATTCGTACTACCTTTCTGATCCTCTTTAGGAGATTTCCTCTTGGGACATTGAGTTGTATAATGATAATTTATTCTACAATTAAAACACTTAACCTTTGATGATGCCTTTTGCAGGCCAATATTCTCATCCATTTCATTAACTGAACTCTTCATTTTCCCTTATAGTCACTTACTTTATGCCCTTCACTACAGTCAAAAATTCTTCTTGTTCCTCTAATAAATTCACTCAAGTGATTATTTCCACATTATTGGCACAAAGGAAACCAAATATTCTTTCCTCCATGGTCTATATTACCTGAACTCTCAGTGAAACACTTATTTCTCTTACTTGGTGAGTCTGAGAGTTGGTTAAGGTACACATTATTAATCATGTTCTGTGAAAACTGATCATGCATGATCACAAAATCTTTCACTACAGTGATCATACCACTTGAATTATCATAAGAAAATCATCAATCACATTCAATTTTAATATAGTTCCTTCCAGTTCCCACTATTAACTAAGACCATAAGCATAGTGTGAGAATTATTTATCATAGCAGAGAACCACATATTCATGAAAAAAATTACTTAAAGGATGTATAAATTAGGAAACAATTCTTAATATATGACACCCTATGTTAATAATAGGTTATTAATATCCAACTTATATGTAAATACTTCATTATGGTTAATGAAGAGTTTTTGTATTCTCAAAGAATATCCCCCAGGTGTGTCAAATGAGGTGCACAGCAAGACCCGTTGTTTTATACTGGATTACCCTGAGTCATGCACGAAACATCTTGTCAAAATTTTTACCCCTAGGTACATCTATTCCAGAGCCACAACCACTTATATTATCAAGAAAAAGATTTATTTCTAGGAAACCACTCACTCTATCCATTACCAAAATTCTAGGACATTTTCTAAACTTTTAACTCATCCTTATACTTATCCTTAGAGACATCCCTATACATATCCTTAGAAATATACCTTGGGATCCCACTAAAGTTTTCTCATCCTAGTTTCCAATAGTCAAGTAAACCTTTCCTTTGATACCAACTATAGTGACCCAGGCTTAACATACATGGATATTACATTATTTTAGATGAATATTAAGTAAATTAAAAAAATACATGTCTAAGGATGGTAATAGTTTAGTGTATTTGGAAATATAAAAAAAATATTCTATCTTGGTGAAAGATATTCAATATCTCCCATAAATATCTTTATCTTCAGTACTTCTACTTAAAAACTTTCTTCATAACCTAGGTAAAAGAAACATAAGAAATGGGTGAGCTCAGATTCTTAGTAAGGGTAAATAAAGGAAATGCATAAGCATAACTTGAACAAAGGGTATAGAACTTGAGCATAGCATTTGAAGATCATACTATATATATTAGAGATCATAATAAAGATTGAAAGTTTAAAAGTCATAGATCATAAGAGAATTAAGATCACAAGTCATGAAAGAATAACAAAGGAATAAGACATGAAATTATGGAAAACACATAAGTACATAATATTATTTCCATAGTAGACAAGTCATTACTGATAAGACCATATTAGTAGTATGGGTTCACTCCCCATACCATCTTAGTAGTCATGGTTCACTCTCATGGCCATATTAGTAGCATGAGTTCACTCATAATACCATATTGGTAGTAATGGTCCACTCCAATGGCCATCTAGTAGTCAAGGTTCACTCCCAAGACCATATTAGTCTATCTCATGAGATATAAATCTTTACCCAATGCATTGGAAGAATATTTAGGTCCCACCCATCTCATAATTAAATCATTCATACATGTGACACAAAATCATAAACAATCATATCACAACCCATGAAATGAAATGTGTATCATAAACATGTAATCATATCATACCCTATGAAAAAAGATATAGGTTTCATAATTATTTCATCAAAATCATAACCTGTTGAAGAGAAATGGATTTTATAAACATATAACCTATGAAAGAGAAATGAGTTTCATAAAAACCATGACATAAATCATAACCCACTTAGAGAAATAATATGAATGGAACCTTTAGATAATTTCATATAAATGAATGGGTAACATCAATAGATGTAATCTCATACGGAAAATAATTTTGAAATATAGTTCAAAAACATTTCTTGAGGAAAATATCCTTTCTTCTTTAAAAAATGATTTTTAATACATAAAAACATTTAAAAATAATTTTCTTAGAAAATACCTTGAAAAATTAAAAATAATACTTGAAATAATTTTTAAGAACCTTTTCCTTTAAAACTTATAAAATAATATTTAAAACATTTTAAAAATGTTTTTCATTGAGAACACTTTGGAAACTTAGAAAAAAACCCAAAAAATATTTTGAAATTTTTTTACTTGAAAACATGTGATAGAAGCTTGAAAATGTTTTGAAAACCATTTCTTTTAAAATAATTTGGAAACTTATAAAAAAATCTAGAAACTTTTTGGAAAACCATATCTTTGAAAATTCTTTGAAAACTTATAAATAAGGCTTGAAAACATTTTGAAAACAATTTTCCTTGAAAACATATAAAAGAAGCTTGAAATAACTATGAAAAAAAATTTCCTTGATTTTTTTTAAAAATAAATCTTAAAAATTATCCATTTAAAAATTAAAAGTAATCTTCAAATAAATTATGAAGGGTAAATCCATACATGTCGTATGAGGTAAAAAGAACATTCCTTTTGAACATTAAAATGGTCAGAAAAATGCCTTGTTCAGAACCTGAAAAGAAGATTCCTTTGGAGAGATTGGTAAAACACGAAAGGGTAAAAATTTATTTTAAATATTATATGATAATGTTATAATATTCTTTTAAACTCTTTTTAGAAAACATTGTTTTAAGGGAACATAGATATCCGACTGAAGAGGGGGTAAAGTCGATATTTCTTAAAAATACTTTCTTAATTATAATATGTACCAAAGAGTTGAATAATGGTAACAATACATGAATATATCTTGAATAAACATAGTATAAGGAAACTCATGAGTGTTCTTGAGATATAGATAATAATATTTTATCAAAGTAAGCATAAATATAAACAATCTAAAAAAGCGATGAGATTGTTTCAATAAACTCTTATAACTTTGTAACTTTGAACAATGATCCCCATATAAGAAATTGAAATTAAATTAAACTTTAAATATAATTTAAATAATTATATTCATGAAATAACATCTAAAATGGAAGTATATATACCACTAAAATGAATTTAGGTGCATAAAAAAACATGAGTCTCAAAGAAGGAAAATTGGGAAAAATATGTTTTATCGATTTGGTAACTTTTGAAACTTAAAACCCATGAAATAAATATCATAGAATGGATATGTAAATATCCATAAATATAAGTATAATAATCATTTAATATATCCATGGTAAGTATACACCCCACAAAAAAGTACTCAGTGGTGAATAAAGCATATATCTCACAAAAATAAAAAGTGAGATGAAATCCCCTAACCTTATGTCATGACTCTCGTCGTACTTGTTCAAACCACCTGTATAATAAATATAAATTTATTATAAATAATTTACATAACCATATTATTATATATAATACTGTATATGGTTTTATCATTACCTTATATTACCCACTTGTAAACCATCATATGTTAAGGTTTCACTTTGGATAATATTTTCTTTGTCTTTCACATGTGTCTTAATTTTTTATATCATTAGTCCTTATAATTATATAATGATTATAGAATGTGAAACATGATATAAATATGATGTATATATATTATATTTTTATTATAATAATCTATATAATATATAATTACAAAATGGAATACAACGTTCATGGAGATGGTAAGTCGTACGTACATATGAATATTGTTTTCATTTTTATTGTCATATTGAAAGACATAAATGAAATGAAATATATGTATATATTTATATAATATCATTAAATTAGAATTATAATGTTATATTTATCATATAATTTCACTAAACCCATCCTTAATTCATTCCATGTAGTGTGTGAACGAATCACATCGCTTTGAGGGGGCGGTAATCCACACTTCCTCAAACAAAATTTTCATATTCACACCAAATGGAAAGGAAAAATATGTGTTGTAAAAGTAATAAATAAGAATAAATAAATAATAAATATAATATATAATATATATAAATATATTTTCCACAATAGTTTCCACCATGATAGGCGGTAAATAAAATTGAACAATCATTATTTTGTGAGGCGAAAATTTGCCGTACACATAAACAATATGTTTGTTACCCATTACATGGAGGTGTGTGTAATTATAGGTAGAAAAATTATCATATAAAAATAAAATTATACTTAGTATAATTATTTTTCATACAATCATGGAATAAATATATTTTAGGGGGTAGATAAGGAAAATAAAAGAAGGGAGCTTGAGAGAAGGAATTACCTCTTAATCAGGTAACTCAATTTGGTTTGTTCCAAAAGGATTCCTTGGAAGAATTTATGAAAAAATGGAGGATTAAAGGAGAAATTTAGGGATTTTGGGAAGTGTATTGGGTAGATATTTGATAATACCAAGTGGCTTGAGAGGTTTTAAGAAGAGGGAGATGTGGTGGCCTTTTATAGGGAAGGAGTAGCACTCTTGTAAATATTTAAAGATAGAATTACAACCTCATTTTACATGTTTCAAGTGGATACAATAATGATAAACATTAGATTAAAAGGGATTATAGGGTATAAATGTGGTAATAAAAGGGGGTTTAGACAAGTTTGTAGGACTTTTTGGGCCTTAAATTTAAGGTTTAGTCCTTAGTTAAGCTTAATTTTACCTCAAATGATGTAATTAATTTTAATTAATTTCACTAATAATTTTGGTCAAAAACTAAGTTTAAATTATTATACATTATAAATTATTATGATTCTAAATAAGTAATACATTTTTTCAAATTCCAATTATAGGAGTGGCAGAAATTAATTTAAAATTAATCTTGCTAAAGGGACGACACTGTGGGTTTTTAAAGTAAAAACGATCAAAAGTTTGCTATGTTTTTATATCCATTTTCAATGTGAAATTTTTTATGATGACCTAAATCAGATTAATTGATAACATTATTATCAAATTAAACTTTTAAAGTAATTTAAAATTTAATTTAACCATATAAATTAATTAAATGAAAAAGTAGTTTGGAATTAAAATCTGGTATTTTTAACTATTCATTAAAAAATGAAACCTTATAGAAAAATACCAAAAATTTATCCTAACATAATTTTTATGTTTAAATTAAAAATATAAATTATATTTTGACATATAAAATTTCCCAAAATTTTATTTAATAAGGGTTATTCATTAAAAGGTGTTAAAACTACCTTTATAAAAAATATAGGTTTTTATGCAAAAAAATAGGTTTGTTATTATCTTATGTCTATAAAATCAAATGGATGAATACCCAAAATATTTGATTGAATATATAACATATATATATTACATTAATGTAAATCATTAATTTTAATTAATTTAATTTATTAGGGTAAAATAGCTTTGTAACCATAAAAATATTAATATTTTTCTTTATATTCAATCAGAATTAAAATACATTGCTAATTAATTGATAACCCATAAATTCATATTATATTTTTATAAACCATATATTTTCATAAATTAGTTAATAATGTTCATAACCACTGATTTAAGAACTAGTTTATATCTTATTATATAAAATAATAATATTTTAATAATATATTATTGTTTGGTAAAACTCGGTCATGCGTGTTATGCAAGCCATCAAGGAAAGTCATTATTACGTGTAATGAAATCTAACCTCAGTGTTACATGTAGAGAAAGATAAAATTTATGTTGCATGTAATGCATAATTAACTTTGTGTTTTACATAACACAAGCCAAATATAATGCTTTAATATAAAATAAAGTATCTTTAGTGTTGTGTAAAATGAAAAATATCTCAAAGGTTAAATTAATTCAAAAAAAATAGTTCAAAAAATCTCAGGGTGTTACATTTTGTGTGAAAATAATTTTAACTATATTATGTTGAAATTATAATTGCTTTATTTGTTCTTTAATTGTATACATATAATCTATTCATTGATTAATTGTCACTTCAATGTTATGATCTTTGTAATGGTTTATTTCACAATCTCATTTTAATCAGGACTCTTTATACTTGAATTACCATTAAATAAAATTATCTGATCATTATATAATAAAACCATTTCATTTTATTCTTCTCTAGTTATTCATGATCTTATCAAGTAATAGTACCATATTCTTCTCTTTTTTACTTAAATTGTTTTATAAAATGTTATTAATAAAATACAACATCATTTCTCTATTATGTTGAAAATATTTTCTCTTCAAAAACCATGAATTCTAAAAATGTTTCCAAACATGTTTTTAACATTATTCTAATGATTTATTAAAGTAATTTTTACCCATTTTTTACTTTTTACAAAATTTTATGAAAGGAATATTCATTTCATTCTGCAAACAAGGCCCATTTGTATTTTAATAAAAATGTTAAAAGAATATTTTTAACTTATACGACATGTATGGAATTTCATGATTTCATGATCAATAAACATTTCAAAGATTATTTTATAGGTTTATAATTTTATTTTCAATGAATTTTTTATTTCAAAGTTTTTTTAACTATTAGTTTTAAAAGGTTATTTTCAAAATAAAGATGATATTTTCCTGAAGAATATTTTTAAAGATATTTTTATGGTATTTCTATTCATTAATGAAAAAATTATTTTATTTTAATTGTACTTAAATGGGTATATATTGTATTGATACCAACATTATTGTTTTTTATGGATGTTTTATGATAAGTTTCCCCAAGTAAAGTATTAACATTAAATTTATAGATTCATTTTTGTAGTCATTATCCTTCCCTTGAAATTTTCATGTTCCTATGATCATTAGATATAAAATTTCCCCCAAATATCCATATTATTTATCATGGATATACTTATTAATTAAACTACATATCATGTATACATAAGTTATTTTATGTTGAACTTTATATGATTAACTGGGGAAATTGTTGTTAATCTTTATTCCTTACTTGATAAAAAAATTTATTGATAAGACATATTATGCATGAATTAAATTGATTATTAGATATATTAAGAAACATGTAGATATGGGTGGGACCTAATTATAGATATCCCCTTAATTAATCGATATTCTTGCAAGTTGAATCGGTTGGCTAGCCTTAGTTAAATCTATTTCTAGGTTATACCTACCCATTAATTTTAAATAATATAATGGAAGGTATTTACATTAGAGGCATCATGATACAAGAGAGCATGATGTCTAATAATTAATAATTTATTTCATTAAGAATTAATTTTTTATTATCTATTATATTTTCATAATGATATTATATCTGTATTCATTTCATTACCAGTTTATTGATTAAAGGACACACGTTTTAAGTTATTTCCTTTTTATATTGATTATACCTTATATAATCATGATAGTAAAATTATTTAAATGGAATTTTTGTTCAGTTATTTACATTTAAATATTGATTATTCTTACTGATTTTTGATAAATTACACTATAATTAACCCTAACTGAGCATTTGAGATCACCCTTATTTTTTTTATTTCACCGGAATCCCATATACCTATAATGAATGATATGTGTGGATATAATAGGGAGAATAATGATATTCTTGAAAAAAATTATGTTATAATCTTTGTATTCAAATGTAATATAAGAATTATGTATGTATATAATTTAATAATACTAAAAAACCATTAAATAACTCAAGATAATATTCCTTGTATCTTATAACAATGTATTAAATCAGACACCAACTCTAGGCTTCTGGTGTCAGGGTCATTAAATAGAAGGATGAAACTCTTCAATTTAAACTTTTATATTTTATTCATACTAAAATTAATCGAATATATATATATATATAAAATCATTTTTTGTTTTTATAACCCACTCTTCACTTTAACCAACATGTATATAAGAGAATGGATATATATATTTCTTGTAAATTCTATACCTCACCTCAATGATCTTGGGAACTTCTAAACTTATTCTAAGAAAATAAACATCAATATATTGAATTCATGCAATATTATTTAATGAATTTTATCATTATTGAAAAAAATAACACATTCAAAAATTTGGTTTATCTAGTATGAAATATTATAATAATCTACTCAATGAATAAAGGATATAACTCAATGAAAGGAAATTGAGTTATGAATCCCCTTACCTTGAGTCTCAGATCTGCAAATACATCCTCTAACCTCTTGAATAATACAATTAAATTAATTATTTACTTTATTTAGAATATTTTTCACATTAGTTAATTTATTTTTATTTCTTTTAATTCATTTATTATCAAATTTTATTCATTAACAAATTTTTCCATGTTCAAAACAGTTGTTTTTTGATAGTTCGGTTAATAATGTTCAAAATTATTATGGTATAAAAGTAAATATCAAAGATAAATTTTCATGTATTTTATAAATTATAAAATGGTAAATTTATTATGTTCATATCATTAAAAAATATATTTATTTCAATAGGTTATAAAATAGTTACCATTAATAGAATCTTCCTTGATAAGATTGTATTTTAAAAGATAAAGATGATTATGGTTGTTTACTTTTAATTTCAATGTTATGATGAATGTTTAATCATTATAGAATAATAATTATAGAATAATAATTTATAATTAATTGAATATTAATATTCTATTCTACAATTAAATCAAATTCAATTTAAATCCATGAAACATGAAAGATTATGAAAATTTTGTCGTTTACTTAGGTTGTATAAAACTACACGAGTAAGTGATATTTTGTGAAAGAGTTTAAAGAAGGAACATATAATGAATATTTTAATTGTATAAAAAATAAGTATATAATTAAAATAATATTTTATATTTTCTATAAATGATTACTTATGTTATTTAAAATTATTAGAAGATAGTTGAATTGAAAAGATACATTTTTTTGGAAAACCCATATTTCTACGTAGTAACGACTTATGAAAAAGGAGTTCAGTGAGAGGTAATAAGATATATATCATCATTAATGGATAAAAAGGATTAAAATACAATGATAATAGAATCATGAAAGAAAAAATATAAATTATAAGTTAAATCTAAGAAAAAGAATCATAAATAATAAAGGAAAAAGTGTTTTGGAAACCCTTACCTTGCTCTTTGAATTACCTCCTTCAAATTGGGTTTAAAGACTATGAACCAAGAAATTTTAGGAAGACCAAATCCATATGAAATTGGAAAGGTATTATTAGTCAACTGGAATGGTAGAATATATATAGGAACCTAATCTTGAGATTTGTTTTTGAGATGTTAGAATGAGTACCCTTTTATCCAAAAAATTTGATGGTGTTTCTGAAAATATTAAATCTTTAAGGGACATAATTTTAAAATGGAAAATGGATAATTAATGGAAATTATATGATATTATAAACCATTAAACATCCCAAAATAACTCAATATATAGTTCAATAAATTTGTATTAATTTATAAGTCAATTTTAACATTAAATTCCATTTAAATTTATTTTTAGGTTCATTCTCATAATTCGACTTAAAAAATATATAGATAACTATGAAAATAAGATTTTGAAAAATAAATAATTTATTACTTGTAAAATTTTTTCCTCAAGAAAACTTCATCAAAATAATTCATCTAAACTATATAATTTTAAATATTTTTGAAACCATTTATTTTTACTTTTCTTCAGCCCGCACAAGCACTAAATAAACGATGCGTAAGTGTTTCAGATAATTATAATATTATTCAATACTAAAAATAAAATACTAACATAAATATATTTTATTTATCATAAATATAATCAATTCAAAACATTAATAATAGTATCCATTCCCATTTATATCATAAAATATTTTTTGATAAGTATTTTTACTTTTCTAACCATATGAAAGCGCTAGGTAATAATTTATTGAATTAATATGTAATATAATTAAAAATTTAATAAATATAAATAAAAATGATTTATTAGTCATCATTTTTAACCTTTTAGTTAAATATTATCCTTAATTAATTATATATATTATCTCAAAGACCCTAATTTTAACTTTTTCAATGCTACATAGGCATTGCATTGACACTAATAAAAGTTTTCATATTTATCTTAACATAAGAATTAATTTATATATATTAAGCAATATTTATCATATATTTTTATAATATCATCAATTAATATTCATTTAGTATTTTCCATAAATTTTTATATCATATTTATATCAAGAAGATTTCATAAAAGATACAATATTAATAAAAAACAGTGTTTTTATTACTGTTCAATGAAACATCATCTTGCTTAAAAAAATATATAAAATTCACCCTAACCCAATTTTTAAATTTTTATTCAAATATTTAATTCCATTTTATAAAATTTAAATTCTAAAATTTATAAAATGTACTTTTATATTAATGTATATAGTACATCAAAAATCATATAATTTAGAATAAAAACTTTTCTTTTTGTCAAATAAAAAACATATTCATATTTTATACATTGAGAAAATTATGAATTTTATTATCCTAATAATAAATAGAGATATAAATCTAGATAATTAATATATATATATATATATATGTATATATATATATATCCATTTATAAAATATATAATATTTAAACAATTCATTAAATATATTATAATAAGAAACCATTTAAAAAACCATATTTAACCATTAAATAAAACATATTTTCTACCATAAATAATCATAATGATTTTAAATATATACTAATTAAATAATATATTTTAGTAATTACGTATTTTTTTTAATAAATATTCCTCAAGTAAAAATAAATTCATAACACAAACTTTAATTAAACATAAAAATGGTATATTGTTAAAAATACATCGGTTGCACCATTCCCCACTTTAATGAAATTTTATCCTTGGAAATTTTTTCTTATTGAAAAAAACAAGTAAATAGATCAGTACATTATAATCCATAAGAATATAACTTCTTAATTTTTTGACGAGGCCTTAGTGACTTATTCCATAATACATTATTTATATAATGAAGAACAATATTCAATAAATATATATTTTAATAATATATTCAAAATAAAATATAAGATAAATTTTATTAAAAAAATTCACTCTATTACATGAATCCTTGATTTACATCACTACATCAGTCATGATATGGTTGGTTTTATGAAGTGAAATAATAAATTAAAGCATTTTCAAAGTATATTTCAATGATTGAAAGTGGACTTTGAAAATAATTTTTTTAAAATAATCCCCAATAATGGAACCGTGAAAGGAAATAAAGTTAAATAGAAGAATTGTGGTGTATAAGATAAAAGAAATTTTCATAAGTGGTAGGGAATACCATATAGTATTTTTAAATATTTTTAATGAAAACAATATTAAAAAAGGAGATATAACATTTTCTTATAAAATATGAATGATTTAAAAAATAAAACAAATTTATTTTCGAAAATAAGAAAAAAATTATTGTTTATAATAATGAATATGGATATCTATGAGAAAAATAAATAAAATAGTGCTAGAGAATTATTTTTAATGACATCATTTTTTATAAAATAATAAATTCACCAAATACGAATAAAATAAAATGAAAATGTAATTTCCCTAGATAAAAAATATAAAATAAAATTTCATAAATAAAATGAGAAAATATATTAAACATAGAAGAAAATGTTTAAAGAAGAAATACTATGAATCATAGAAAAGTGATTGAGTCAAGAAAAACTCATACAACTTTAGTAATGTATGAATCAAAAGACAATAGAATAGATAACCTAAAATTTAATTATGAATACCTTGAATCCTATATAAATTATTATATGATATTTTAATAGATTAGTAAAAAAAACAATGAAAAAGTTACTTAGTTCATAATATGAAACATGACTTAAAGAATGACAATTTAGAGAGAGAAACCCTTATGAATATTATAATTTATAATGTGAGAACTGTTTGAAATGAAATTATAATAATGAAAAGTAAATAAATTCAAATGAAAGTGGAAATACAATATAATGAAATTATAATAGAGAATAAACCAAACATATAATAACATATTCAAGGAATAGAGTATAAAACACAATGAAATAAAATTGAAAAAACAAAAAATGTTAGTTAACAACACTGTGTTTGAAAAATAAATCCATAAGTGAGGAAAATATACCATCAATTCATTATAAATTATTATATAAGAGTAAGATATTTATTTCATGATCTCATATATGATTAATATATGTAAAAATATGAAATCAAATCATAATATTTGAAATGAATGGATACTTGTAAAGGAAACCCTACAAAATAGGAAAGTCTTGATCACATGCTCTCCTAAAAAAATAAACTTAACATTTATCTCAAAAATTATTGAACTACAATAATCTTCAAAATAATTTTAAATTTATACACCCAAAATCATGATCTCCATGATCACATATACTTCCAAAAATTAATTAAATCTGAATACCCTAAATAATTTTATGCAATCTAACAGAAAGTCACACACTATAAAATGATTTCACATATATAACCTAATCATATAATGTTCAAAAAAAAATACAATACACTTATATCATATTAAAATTAATCACCTTATCAATAAATAAATTATATATCCCCTAGGTTATCTATACTACTTAACCTATATTGAAAAAAATCAAATAATACTTTTTCCAAAATAACCATAATTAACTCCACATCAAATTACTTACCAAACCTAAAGGTTATCTATACCTTAATATTTTTATTTTCCAAATACCTAATAAATGTTTTAGAAAATATCACTAAAAACTTTAAATTACAATAAAATAATACCTAAAAATTATATCTATGAATTTTAATTTGAGATCACCCTTAAAATTATCAACCTAGGATGATATCTATAACTCTTAAATTATACTCAACTAATAAACAACTAACCACTAAATTCATTTAAACCCTGTATGGAAACTAGATTTATATACCTAAGTACAACTATCCCATAACTACATGATTTATAGAAAATATTACATCACTTACTTACCCAAGAACTTTTAGGTTTAGATTTTTAGAGAATTAGAAAAATCAATTACATAAAAAACATACATTTTTCCCATCAAATGGACATTTTTTTCAGCTAAACCAAACTCTTTATATGATATAACTGCTTTATCAAAGAAAAAACATCATAAACATAAATTTGACTTAATAATCATTCCTAATAATCTTTAAGACCCATAGAAATCATTTTTAAACATTATATGATCACTTAAATCTTCGTAATGGGTATGTAAGAAATATAAAACCAGTTAGGCCACTAAGTACTTGAAAGCCCTTAAAAATCTTTACATTTAAAGAACTTTTAGATAGTATAAAAATTAATTTCAAACATTATTATGATTTTATTTAAAGTTATATAAAAATATCTATAAATAAATAATAAATCTATATAATTATAACGAATGATTCTTGGAAAACTTGAGGAATCATGAAATAATTTTCTAAAAATATAATCTTTTAACCATTTAAAATGTCAAAAACTTACCTTTAACCATGGAAACAACTTCTTATATCATGAAATATAAATATTTCCATTAAAAACCATATAAAATCATAGAAAAACCTTATATTATTGTTTGGATAATATATTTTCCACTCTTTAAAATCAGACTTTCAATGGAATAACTTAACTAGTGACTTCTAAGGACCGATAATGGAATATATTAACCATAAAATTCCAACATCATTTTCTATTAAGAATAATTAATTACCTAATTATTTAAGGCACTATATCTTAGGATTACCCATCATAATCTATAATAACCATGAACCAAAAAAAACTTTTATATTATTTTATTTATCATTATAAAACTCATAAAACATACTTTTTAACTCATAAACACAAAATCTTATGCTAACCAATAAAATATGATTATTTTAAAAAAATGATTTCAATAATTACATTTTTAGAGTAAAATGAAAAAATCATAGAATACTTATAACTGCCCACAATTTACATACATAGATATTACTTTAAAATTGAAGAATATACATTAAAAAATATAAAATATCCACAATTTGACCATATAGGTATAATGTATTTAGAAACTGGGAAACATAAACAACTGATTTATAAGACATATACATTGTCTCCCTCTTATTCCTTCATAACTAGAGCCTATTTTAACATATCTTACTTAATAATCTTCTTCAAAATTTAGGGAAAATAAACATAAGAAATAGAGAGATTATATGCTTATTAAGGATAAAAAGGGAGATATAAATCATATCATAATCATAATACATAAGAACATAACATTTAAAAATATTATCCTGCATATGTAATATCGTGATATCACACCATGGGATAAATCATAAAAGTTCATAAGAATCAATGAACATAATCCCAAAAGTAAAAACATAAGATGTGATTTTTTTGGAACACACATAATCATAGAAAACCATTTTATATTACTCAAGGATCATTTCCAATACCATCATAGCGAACAAAGTCCATTACTGAACTGAGTTCACTCTTCATTATAGCCCTGTACAACCAAACCGAGATCATTTCCAATTCCATATATGTCTATCTCATGAGATATAAATATTTACCCAATGAATTTGAGGGAGATATTGGTACCACCCATATCATAATTAAATCATTCTTACGTGTTCCACAAAAACATAAATCATTCATCATAGAATAACCTAAAGAATAACATGGGTTTCTTAAACATCATTCCATCATTATCCATATAAAACAAATAGATTTTATAAATATAATTACATCATAAAAATAATAAAATAATAGTGATAATAGGTATATAAAAATAACCATTTTTAAATAATGTCATATTATATGGAAAATAATTTTGATATAACACTTGAAATAAATTCTTGAGGAAAATATCATCTCTTCTTCAAAAATGTTTTCTTTTCTCAAAATGGCACAAAATTTTAAAACAAACAAATTTATTTGAAAATAAAATTGAAATTATGTAAAGGAATATTCATGTAAATAAGGATTTATGAAAACATAAAAAATTGTTCATGCCATATATTTTAAAAAAACATTCTCCTCATACTTTTTCTGGAAAAGTCAAAAAATACCTCGTATCGAAAACAACAAAAGATTCCTTTCATAACATTTAATAAAAGTTCACCAATGGGTAAAATTGACTCTAAAAAAAATTAGAATAATAGAAATAATATTTTGGAATACATAATTATGAAACATGGACATTGATGATAAATATACCCTAGTAAATACTTACATATAAACAATCTCAGATAATAATGAGATTGAAAAATTATCCCTTACCTTAGATATAATATCCTTTGTATGTATACAAATGTCCTGTATAATAATCTAAATAATTTTACTGAATTATTAAATAATCATATTCATTTTTATGATATCATATATGTTCATATTATCAAATGTTTGTTAATATATTTCATTATTACTTGTTATTCGCGTATAAACGATTTTATTTTCTTACACCTGGTTTGTTGAATATGTTCTAAATATTATTCATAGGTTCTAGTTATATAATTTCCATAATGATATTAATATAATATATATCATATTTATTCATTATAAATATTTATATAATCACAATTTAATGGATATCATTTAGAATGAATCACATCGCATTGTGGAGACGGTAGACCGTACATACACATGAGCGATGAATCATTTCTTTAATTATGAAGTGGTTTAGAAGTGGATGGTATATATATTATTCTAGAATAAATATCTTGTTATAATAGTCATATATAATTATTATTTCCATCATTATACCCATCCAAGTAAAGTGGTTGTGAAAAATAGATTACACCACGACGTGGAGACGGTAAGCCGTACGTACGCACGCACAGTGATTTTGTTTTTTGTAGGATGGATAGAAGGTGGAATAATTTTGTTCCATAATCATAATAACATATCATTATACAGGTTATACTTTATTTATTACTTAATAATTTAAACAAAAAAGTAAGGGGAAGTTTAATAAGAAACAATTTTGAAATAATCGGTAGAGGAGATTACCTCTTTTTCAACAAGCACCCACTTGATCTCCTATTAAGGGCACTTGAGTTGGTCTTTGGAGAAGAAAATAAAATCTAGAATGTGAATAGGGAACTTGAGAAGGGAAATGGGTAGGTTATGGATGAATTTTAAGGCTCAATTATTTATGAGGAAATGAGGGAGGGGTGCCTTTTATAATTGAGGTGACGAGAACCTTTGGAATCTCAAAAAATAATAATTTATAATAAAATAAAATCTCATAAAAAACCTCCAAAATATCTACGTTTTAAATATTATATGAGATAAGGTTTTAATCTCATCAAAAAATAATTTTTAGATATGTTTTTATTTCATTTTTAAACCTTGTCATTTTGTTTTACCCTTAATTATTCTCTTTAAATTTTAACTAAGATAACAAATTGTTCAATATTATAATAGTGTAATTGTTACTTATTTGATTTAAATTAGATAATAAATGAAAAATATAGAAAATTTTAGTGTAAAACACAATTATTTTATATTTTTTAAAATATTTTATGATTTTTAAATAATTTAATACAACAATATTTTGACAAAATATCAATAGTGTCTATTTTGAAACTATTCATTTAATGGATATTTAAAAATATCAAGATAATATTTTAACCTAAAAATAATAATAATAATATCTCTAATGGGTCAAGGTCATCTATAATTTTTTATTTATTAATTATCCAAAATTATATTTATTTTAGTATTTTTAATAACATTAAATTGATATTTCCATTAATAAAATATTTACTTCATTAGTTTTTATAATAATTTAATATACTTATTTTTTGAGTAAAAATTAAAAATAAAATACTATGATGAAGATAAATCATATATATTTCATTATAATAATTTTAGTGGGATATATTTCTTGGAAAATCCTACATAAAAAATGTTATATGAATTAAAACTTCAATATGAAAACTTTAACATCACTTTAAATAAAATAATATAAGTATCATAATCTATTATATAAGTATCAAAATTCTTAATAACTATACCATTTGATGGTTATTATCTATATATACTCTACCCATAAGATTTGGTTAAGTTTTTGTGTCTTTTAATGGTTATTATCATTTTAATAAAAATTAATTTATTAATTTTTCATCAATTAAATAATTTCTGGATCATCAATATAAACACCTTTAAGGCAATTATTTTTTCCTAAAAATTAAAAATAAGTTACCATAATGAATAAAAAAATTTATATTTCAAATGAGTATTTATAATATAATTTATCTTTTGTACCACCTTATATTAAAAATGATTTAGTTAAAAAAATTTGAGTAAGACATATTTTTCTTTTCTTTAAATGAAATATATTAAATGTACTAATCTCATCCAAATGGCTTACAAAGGGTATAATTTAGACCCAAGGATGGTTTAATTCTAAAATAACTCATAAAATCATATTTTTACAAGTGTTAAGGTAATTTTATAATATTATATTTACCCGTAATTACACGATTTACCTTTTTACCATATTAATAAAAATTTCAAAAATTACTATTCATAATACCCGAAAAATAAAATAAAATAATGATATTAATGTAATTTGTACTAACTAATTCAAAACATGTATTCTATTTTTAAAAATTCAAAACATAGAAGTTATAGTAATTAATTTAAAATTAATCCTGTTGTCAGAATGAAAAACGGATTTTTGAAAGTTAAACTTTGCAAAAGATTGAAATGTTTTTACATAAACATTCATGGTAAAATTAATTCCAATGACATAAATTATATTTAATGATAAAAATATATTATATTTATAATACCATTTAATAATATAATTTAACCATATAAATTATCTCGGTGAAAAAAGTTGTTTTCAATTAAAATTTAGTGATTTTACTATTCATCAAACTTGAAAGTTATTAGAAAAAATATAAATAATTATTCCAAATTAATTTTTTTATATACTTATTCCAAATAATAAATTTATTTTTCTATATATAATATATAAAAGTGTCAAAAAATAGATTTAAAATGGGTGCACCATCAAAAGGTGGTAAACCTATATTTTTTGAAAAATACTTCTTTTATCTAAAAAATTGAATTTTTTCTTATATCATATCTAGAAAACATATAAGATTAATTTTAAAAATTATATTAAATCTATAAATATTTAATAAAATCCACAAAGAGTGATTTTATTTTTTTATAAACTGACTTATTTTCATTTAAATAGTTTTTATGAAAAAACTTTATTTTATTTTAAAAAAAGTTTTATTTTAATTTATAATTAATTACTCCCAAAGGGTAATTAATATTTCCATAATTTAGTTAATATTGTTCATACTTCCATTATAATATCTAGGTTATAAGTTCACATAATAATGTTTAGTTGTTAGCTTAAACTCGGTCTTGTGTGAAATGAGTTCTATCAAAAGTACTTGAAATTGTTTGTAACACAAGCCAAGAATATTGTAGCATATATAAAAATATAAGCTAGTGTTGAATATAGAGCCTGATTATCTTGGTGTTGTGTATAAAAAAATACATCAATGAAATTTTAAAAAAATATAAAAAAAATATCTCATAAAAATATCTGGGTGTTACATTCTACCCCCCTTAAAATGAATTTCACCCTATAAATTCATCTGGGTTATAAAAGGATTAATACTTTAAAAGTTATTTTTTAGAAACCCACATCCGAAAAACAAAGACTAAAACTTCCTTTTAAAAATGAATATGAGAAACATAATGGTTACCAAAGTCACTCATAACTGGTTTTCCACATAGGAGAACGTAGGAGGAAAGTGAAAACATGGATATAGAAGAGAAACATAACCATCACTTTCTGATGGATAGTGATAGAGAACAAGGTTTGAGAAAGTAAATAATAAAAAATCTATAAATCTGCAGTGATTTAAGGGTCCATTTGATTCATCTAAAATGAAGGTACCATGGTAACATTTTTGTTTTTAAGATCCCTTCCCTAGAGTTGAATAATGAGAAGAAATAATTACTTGATTAGTTATAATCTCATCCTTTCCTTGTGCCATGATCAATTTACACTTTATCTATTATTCTAAGAAATGAATTTGATATTTTCATTCCTTAAGTGTTAAAAGATCATGTAAACCATAAATAGGATGATAAGTCATTCCATCTATCTAAAAAAAGGTTAGAAAAAGTTATTAAATATTCATAAGTCCACCTATGGTGAAATATTACTTTATTCTAACAAAATTCATTTGATGTTTATCTTAAACTTTACATAAATTGATAACCTTACAATCCTTAAAAAAGATGAAAAATCCTAAACTTTAGAAAGAGTTTCACTAAATCAACTTAACATTTATACCTCATATATCATAACATATCTCTTGTCAGTCATATTCCAAACATGTGAACACCTTCATCATGTATTCTCTTGAGTCATGGTAATAACCTGAATTGCCATAAAACCTTAGTGAAAACATCATGCTTTAAAAAATTAACTCTTTTCATATAAAATAAATCCCAAAGGTTATATATTCTCTATCCATGATATTATAAATCACCTTTTCATCATATTGTTCCTCAGGTTATTAAAAATATCAAAAAACTCTTTATTTTCTTATCCCAACATTAGGCACATATTAAGGGTCATCCTTCCCTTAATTTTTTTCACCAAAAATATATGAATTACTTTTCATGGTTACCGATACCACTAAGAATATACTCTTAAATACATATGGAAAAACCATAGTGGACCAATAGATATTTCATTATTCCATAATACCATAAAAGTGATTTTACAACATTATTTTTGAATTCCATTACATAATCACTCAATCATTCCACCACTTCATTATCGTACTCTAAATCGCCAATAGTGATCACATGTGATTTCCTTTGTCTTTAGCCTTAAGAGGTTGTTGACACCAATCATAATCAATAACCCTTAGATTAGGGCATTGGTTGGCATAGTTCCCTATTTCCCTGTACTTGTAGCATTGAAGTGTGGGAGGTGCATTATTTGTAGCCTTTATCTATTCGCATCATTAGCTATCTTTTTTCATTAATTAGACACTAAACTGACCGATGAGCTTATTTTCCACACTTAAAACATTTTTTAGTCCCTTTAATACAATCTCCACCATGCTTCTTTCCACACTTTTAGTATAAGGAAACACTCATCTTATTTTCACCATTATTTTGATATTTTCCATTGAACTCCATCTTCTGTTTCTTGTCAAAACCATGAGATTGATATGTAACTCCAACTTCCATTTCTACCTTGATATCACAATAAAAAATCTCTTCATAGTTACTAAAGTATCTTATGGCTAATTCCCTTCAAGGACATGGTTTTAAGACACTGAATAACCCATCAAATTTACTTTCATGTCGGATGATAATTCTTGAAGCATACCTCACAAGTCTTGTAAACTTTTCCTCATATGTACCAACAGATTCATCATTCATTTTCTTAATCTCAAGTAACTCCTTTTCCATCTTTATATTAAGAATAAGAGGAAAATACTTATTGAAAAATAAGTTCTTGAACTCTTCCCATTCCATGGATTCAATTTGATCTCACTGTAACTTATTCTTGATTAGAGTCCACCACTGGTCCTTTTCACCTTCTAAATGATAAACATCAAAAAAATGAATTTTTCATGTTATAAACATTGACAGATATAAAATATCTTTTTAGTTGTACTGATCCACTGTTCAGCAATGTGTGGATTTGAAGACCCACTGAAATAAGGTGGATGTTGCCTCATGAAGGACTCAACATAATGTTGTTCTTTTCTATGCTCATTTGGAAGTCCATAATGATTCATATCTTGTGTAAGTATAGTGATAGGAGTTTTTAGTCTAACTCCCATAATGGTTAGTTTTTTAGAAGGATAATCGTTGCATTTACCATTTCATTCATCATTAACACGATTCATTCAGGTTTTATCCGTTGTCTAAAACCCAAAAATAATAGTGTGCGAGGAAAAAATCATACTAAGAAAATAACCTAATCAAGGGGAAGTACTTTAAATCTCTAACATCTTAGGTTTAATCCTAGGTTAGCCATGATGATTACCAAAATTAAGGGATTTTATATTATACTTTGAATTATCCTTAGGGACATCCCTAGACACATCCTTATAAATATTCTAGGGATCTCACTAAAGTTTTATCATCCAAGTTTACAAAGGTTAACTATAACTTTCCTCTCATACCAACTATAATGATACATAATTTACTTACATTTATATTACTTAAAAATTGAATAATATCCATTAAAAAATAAAACAAATCTATGATAGTACCATATAGGTATATTGTCTTTATAAACTAGAAATCATGAACAATTGGTTCATAAGATATCTATATTGTATCTTGCTTATTCCTTTATAACTAGAACCCTTTTTGAAATATCTTACTCAATAATCTTGTTCAAAACCTGGGGAAATTAAACATAAGAAAGGGTGAGCTCAGATGCTCAATAAGGGTAAACAAGGGAGATATCAATAAAATAATAATCATAAGACATAAGAGCATAACATTTGAAAATCTTATACTGCATATGAAATATTGTGTTATCATGCCACGTGATAAATCATATAAGTTTATAAGAATCAATGAAAATAATCCAAAAAGTCATAAAATAAGATATGATTTTTTTGGCATACACATAATCATACAAAACTATTTCATATTAGTCAAGGCTCATTGCCAAGACCATCATAGAGGATAAAGTCCATTATTGAACCGAGTTTACTTCTAATTCCATCCCTGTACTACTGAAACAAGATCATTTCCCATTCCAGCCATGTCTATCTCATGAGATATAAATCTTTACCCAATGAATTTTAGGGATATATAGGTCCCACCCATATCATAATGAAATCATTATTACATGTTCCACAACAACATAAATCATTCATTATAGCATAACCCAAAGAATAAAATGGGTTTCTTAAAAATCATTCCCTCAAAATCCATATAAAACAAATGAATTTAAAAAATAACATTACATTATAAAAACAATTAAATAATAGTAAAAATAGGGATAGAAACATAACCCTATTTAAATAAAGTCATTTTAGATGTAAAATAATTTTGATATAATACTTGAAATAAATTCTTTAGGAAAATATCCTTTCTTCTTAATTTTTTTTCTTTTCTCAAAATGTCGTGCAATTTTAAAAGAAAATAATTTATTTGAAAATAATATTGAAATCATGTAAATGAATCTTCATGGAAATAAATAATTATGAAAACATAAAGATATGTTCATTCTATATAAGTTAAAAAAATATTCTCCTCGTACTTTTTCTAGAAAAGTAAAAAAATATCTCGTATTGAAAATGACAAAAAGATTCATTTCATACCATTTAATAAAAGTTCACCAATGTTTAAAATTGAATCTAAAAAATTGTATTATAATAGAAATAATATTTTATAATATATAATTAGGATACATGGATATGGATGATAAATATACCCTAGTAAATACTTATATATAAATAATCTTAGATAATAATGAGATTGTAAAATTATCCTTTACCTTAGGTTCGATATCCTTTGTATATATCCAAACCTACTGTATAATTATTTAAATAATTTCATTTAATTATTAAAAAATCATGTCCATTTGATCATATTATCTTACGCTTGTTAATATTATTTCATTACTACTCGTTATTCGGGTATAAAGGGTTTCATTTTCTTACGCATGTTTTATCGAATAAGTTTGGATTATTAATCATAGGTTATAGTTATATCATTTAAAGAATGATATTAATATAATATATATAATATTTATTCATTATAAACATTTATATAATCATTATTTAATGAATATCCTGTAGAATGAATCACATCACATCGTGGAGATGGTAGGCCGTACGTACGCACGAGCGATGATACCATTCCTTTAATTATTAAATGGTTTAGAAGTGGATGGTATATATATTACACTAGAATAAATATATTTTTATAATAATCACATATAATTATTATTGACATAATTATACAAATTCATGTAAATTGGTTGTGAAAAACACATTACACCACAACGTGGAGACGGTCAGCTATACGTATGCACATGTGGTGATTTTGTTTTTTGTAGGATGGATAGAAGGTGGAATAAGGTTGTTCCATAAAAATAATATAATATAAGTATATAAGTGATATTGGAGTTATTAATTAATAATTTAAACAAAAAATTAAGATAAATTAGAAGATTAAAGAAGTTTGGAAGAATCGGTAGAGGAGATTACCTTATCTTCGACTAGCACCCTATAGATCTCCTCTTAAGGGAACTAGAGTTTGTATTTGGAGAAGACCATAACCTATAGAATGTGAATAGGGAAGTTGATAAAGGAAATAGATAGGTTATGTATGAATTTTAAGGCTCAATTATTTATTAATAAACGAGAGAGGAGGTTCCCTGTTATTATTGAGGTGAGGGGAACCTTTGGAATCTCAAAAAATAATAATTTATAATAAAATAAAAGATTTTTAAAAAACTTCCAAAATGAATTAGTTTAATATATGAGATGAAATAAATCTATAATATCATAAAAAAATTATTTTTAGAAATGTTTTTATTTCATTATAAACCTTATCATTTTGTTTTGCAGTTAATTATTATATTTAAATTTTAACCAAGGTAACAAATTGTTCAATATTATAAGGTACTGTAGCGGGACAATAACATGCACTGTTTGGCACTGTATTAGCTGGGAATATTCCCTTGTTTGGGCCTTCGGGCCATCGATTTGGTCCCCGAGTCCTTTAAAGCCTTCAGGACACCCAGGCCTTTGGGTCAGTAAGGCCTTCAGGCCACCTCAAGGCCTTTGGACCAACTTAAGTGCAGATGCAAAATAGACAACCTACAAGGAACAATCTTTTGAAGGAGGATGATCAAGAATATTTCACCATAGTGGAAGATAAAAGGATTTTAATAATGAGAGGGTATGGATCCTACCATCGGGATAAGCCTGTGCATGCACGAGAAAGCCTAACCAAACAGGCATGCGAAGGTGGAGAGTTGATTTCACGATGAAGATGCTGGGGAGGAGCAGTTCTAAGTAGTTAGTACGTGTTGTATGTAATATTTGAATACTATGTGCAATGAATTACTTTAAGGCCTACGTTACATGTAATAATTATGCCTAAGGGCCTTGTAAGGGTTCCTCCTCATCCCTTGAAAGGTGTATTATCAAAAATCAATAAAAAAATGAAGGCCTTCGGGCCATTAGAGTGAATTGTTTACTTATTTGATGTCAATTAGACCATAAATGAACAATATAGAACATTTTAGAGTAAAAAATAATTATTTTATATTTTTTAAAATATTTTATGAATTTTAAATAATTTAATAAAACACTATTTTGACAAAATATTAATAGTGTCAATTTTGACACTATTCAATTAATGGATTTTTAAAAATATTAAGATAAGATGTTAAAATATAACCAAATATTTTATTATATATATAAGGGGTCAAGGAAATATTTATATATTTTTGATTTATTAATTATCACAAATTATATTTTTTTAATAACTTTAAATTAATATTTACATTAGTAAAATAATTAGTTTATCAGTATTGTGTAATTATTTAATATACATATTTTTGAGTAAAAATTAAAAATAAAATACAATGATTAAGATAAATCCTCTAGATTTCATAATTATACTTATAAGAGAATATATATCCTAGAAAATATTACATTAAAAATGTTATATTAATTAAAACTTGAATGTGACAACTTTAATATCACTTTAAATAAAATAATATAAGTGTCATAATCTATTCTATAAGGATATAAATGAAAAATAACTCTACCCTTGGATGCTTATGATCAATATACACTCGAAAAATAATACTTGGTCGAGTGTTTGTGCCTTTTAATGGATATTATCATTTTAATAAAAATTAGTTTATTGATTTTTAATCAATTAAATAATTTCTGCATCAGAAATATATGAAACTTTAATGTAATTATTTATTTCAGAAAAATTACAAATAAATTAACATGATAAATAAAAAAAATTTATATTTTAAATGAGTATTTATAATCGAATTTATATTACGTTTTACCTTATATTAAAAATTATTTAGTTAATAAAATTCGAGTAAAACATATTTAACTTTTCTTTAAATGAAATATATTAAATATCCTAATCTCATCCAAGTGGCTTCCAAAGGGCATCATTTTTACCCAAGGATGGTTAGGTCGAAAATAACTTATAAAATCATATTAGGATAAGTTTTAAGGTAATTTTGTATTATTATATTTACCTTTAATTACCCGATTGACCTTTTCACTGTATTAATAAAAATTACTAAAGTTACTTTTTATAATGCCCAAAAAATAAAAAATGAATTTAATATCATTTTAATCCACTGATTCTAAATATGAAATTCATTTTTAAATATTCAAAACAAAGATGTTTCAGTAATTAATTTAGAATTAATCCGGTTGTTGGAATGGAAAATGAGTTTTTGAAAGTTTTAAAAGTTAAAACTTTGTAAAAGATAGAAATGTTTTTACATCAAAATTCATGGTAAAATTAATACCATTGACATAAATTATATTTAATGATAAAATTATATTATCTTCATACTTTAAAACCATTCAATAATATAATTTAACTATATAAATTATCTCGATGAAAAAATTTGTTTTCAATTAAAATTTAGTGATTTTTAATATTCATCAAAACTTGAAAGTTATCAGAAAAATATCAAAAATTCATCAAAAGTAAATTTTTATATCCTTATTCTAAAGGAAAAGTTTATTTTGTCATATATAATATATAAAATTGTTAAAAAATATATTTTAAATGGGCGTTCCATTAAAAGGCATCAAAACTGTATTTTTTGAAAAATACTTCTTTTATCCGAAAAATTGAATTTGTTCTTTTATCATGTTTAGAAATAATATAAGATAAATTTTAACTTTTATATTAAATATATAAATATGTAATAAAATCCTACAAGAGTGATTTTATTATTTTATAAACTCACTTATTTTCATTTAAATAGTTTTTCAGAAAAACATTTCGTTTTATTTTAAAAAAAGTTTTATTTACATGTATAATTAATTTCTCATAAAAGAGTAAGGTAAATTTCCATAATTTAGTTAGTAATATTCATAACACCATTATAAAATCTTGGTTATAAGGCAACATAATAATATTTAGTTGTTCTCTTAAACTCGGTCTTGCATAAAATGAATTCTATCAAAAGTACTTGAAATTGTGAGTAACATAAGCCAAGCATAGTATTGCATATATCCAAAGATAAGCCGATGTTGTGTATAAAACAATTTTATCTTGGTGTTTTATAAAACAAAATACATCAAAGAAATTAAAAAATATAAATAAATAAATAAATAAATAAATAAATAAATAAATAAAAGAAAATAAAAAATCCATCTCATAAAAATCTCAAGGTCTAATAATATTGATCAATAAGAAAATGAAAATAAAAGTTCCTGGAATACATTTAGAGAGAGTGACTTAATAAGAAAAATTTAAAACATATATAGTAAATTTTATAATAAATACCCAATATATTTTCAATAAATTTTATTTAAAAGGATAAAATTTATAAAATAATGAGTATACTAATTATTTTAGAAAACTATAAAATCATGGAATGGAAAATTTATAGAAAAAAACCAATGATAACTGTGGGAAAATGTGATAGTGTGGAATACATAAAAAAATGGATTTTGTTCACAATTTTGTAAAGCAAGTAAATGTGAATAAACAGTGACATAAAGCAATAACATAAATATAGGGAAGAACTTACATAAAAAAATATGGACATGACAGAGTATAAAATATATGGTATTTTGGTAATAAAGAACACAAAATCTCCTAAAATAGTAATTTTTTAATATATAATCTCGATTAAAAGTTATATTAGGAGAGAAACTATTTTCAAGATCATAATATGTGATATTATAATTTATTAAGGGAAATTTTATGTAAAATAAATATAGATAGAAATAAATCAAGAGGAAATATAACATAAAACAATTATATGTTATATTACACATAATATTAGAATAATATAATCAATTAATAAAGTACATAACTCAATGAAAGAAAATTGAGTTAAGAGTCCCCTTACCGGAAGTCCCAAATCGACTCGTACATACTCTAACCTCCTAAATCATAAAATTATTTTAATTATTTAATTAATTATTAATGTTTTTTTATTTTAATTTATTTATTAATAGTCCTTTAATTAATTCATTACCATGTTTTACTCATTTAATAAATTGGTATTGTTTAATTCAGTTGTTTTGTGATCGTTTAGTTCAGAACTTCCAAAATTGTTTCAATAAATGGTAATGATCATATATATTTTTCCATGGGTTCTATAAAATATATAAGTGTAAAGGTATTGTTTATATATCATTCTATAATGAAGGTAGCTTAATAGGTCATGAAATAATTACTATTTGGATAATCTTTATTGTTAGGCTTGTTTTTTATAGTTATCAATGGTTGTGATTGTTTGTGTTTAATTTCCTTGTTATAATGATTATTTTATCATTAAATAATCATAATAATAAAATTAAATAAATATTAATATTATATTTAGTCATGAAAACATTTTTTATAATATCCATGAAACAAATATGTTTATGAAAATATCATCGTTCTCTCAGATATTGTAAAGCCACTATATTAAGAGATGTTTTTCAAAAGAATTTAAAAAAAGGAAAAATAAATATTGAGTTTTATAAAAAAAGTAGAATATGATTAAAATAATATTTTAGGGTTACTTTTTAATATTACATATATTATTTAAAATGATTATTGAAGAGTTGAAACAAAAATACACATTTTTAGTAAATCATATATTTTCACGTAGTAACAACTTATGAAAAGGGATTTTGGTGAGAGGTAATAGATTCTATATAATTATTTATAGATAAAAATGATTCCAAAACCTTGATAAAGAAATAAAAGAAGTAAAATATGGGAAGTTTTGGAATATTTTTAAGATATAAATGAATGTATAATAAGGGTGGAATAGGATTGGAAAACCTTACCTTTCTATTTGAATTGACAACTTTGAATTGAATATAAATCCTTATAGTCCCTAGAATTATGAAAATGGAAGGAGATTTTTAGAGAATTATTTTGGTTTAATATTGAGATAAAACCAAAGTTGTGATATTTTTTTAAAGGTTTGAATAACACCATTTATATGAAAAATTTGAAAGTGTTTTCAAAAATATTTAATCCTCAGGGGTCAAGAATTTAATTATTAAATGAAAAGTTTCTCATAAATGGAAAATGGTAAATATGATAAATAATTATCTATCCCCACTATAAAAAATAAAAAAGTTATATTTCTTATGAATTTATAAATTAATTTTAACATTAATACCCTTTAAAGCCATTTCAAGGTTATTCTCATAAGACGGATTCAAAAATATATTGATAAGTATGGATATTATATTTAAAAGTCTAAATAATTTATTAATTATATTATTTATCCCTAAAAATAATTGAACACCATAATTCATCCCATCCTTATCCATCTAAATTTTTTTAAAACCATTTTTTTGACTTTTATCCTACTTACAAAAGCGCTCCATTGAAACCACGTAAACGTTTTGGATAATAATACTATTATTTAATATTAAAATTATACTATTAACTTAAATATATCTTATTATTAATTAATATAATAACTTAAAACCATTCATAATACTATTTATCCCTATTTATATCATGATAACAGATTTACGATAAGAATTTTGACTTGTTTTACCTTACACAAGCATAGGCTAAACATTGGGATATATCACTTGTTATGTAATCAACAAGATAAAAAAAATATAGAAAACCATTTATTAGTCATAATTTTTATCTTTGATATATATAATAACCTTATTATGTCTTATGGACCCAATTTTGATCATTTCAATTCTATGTAGGCACTATGTCCCCACCATTAAATGTTTTATTTTTTATATTAACATAAAAATAAATTTATATTACTGAATAATATTTAATTTTAATTTTTAGTGTATCATATTTTAAGATACCTTCCAAAATTTTCAATTTTTTTCCATATTTATATCATGATGACTTCATAAATGACACGATATTTGAAAAAAACCATTTTTTAATATTTACAAAAATATTAACATAGGAAATTAAAAAAAATCACCCTAAGACTATTTTTACATGGTAATATAAAAATAATATCCATTTTATAAAATTAAAATTAAAATTTTTATAAATTTAAATTTTAAATAAGACCAAATAATACATGGAAAATCAATGTATTTAGAATACAAACTATTTTTCTCAAGTAAAAACCCATAATTTTATTTCTTACCTTGATAAATTATTTATATAATTATTATAATACTAAATATCATTATAAAACGATATAATTAACATAAATATACTTTTATAAAATATAAAAGTTAAATAAATATTTAAAAATATTATAATAAGAAATCATTTTTAGAAGATATATTTAATTATCAAAGAAAACATCTTTTCAGTTAAAAATAAAAATAATAATTAAAATGTATAATGAGTATACAATTTTATTATATAATATCTTCTATTTTATGAATACATTTTAAAATTTATATTTCTTAAAAAAAAAATAAATTCATATAATAGACATTAATTAAACATAAAATCAAAACATTGATAAAAATATTAAGGTTTTCAAATAGAATATGAACTAAATCATACTAAAAAGAAATTCATTTTGTTGTAATTGATAAATTTTTTTTTTACATAACATAATGATTTATATCAGAAAACACACACATTGGAAAATGGTAAGTTAATATAAAATTGAAATCATCCATTCCCCTACTGCTAGATGACATTTACATATTTTTATTTTAAAATGAAAAATAAAGTTAATTCAAATAAATTTATAAAAAATTATTAATAAAATTTAAAAAATATGAAACAATTGTAAATATAATTGATAAAAAATCATAGGAAACCTTTTATTAACATTGAAAATTGACCACATATCTTTTAATGGTCTCTTTCAACCATTTAATATCTTCTTCTCATATTGATATAGTTTTTTTGTCAAGAAATTTCACCAGAATGATTCTAGTATCAGGGTTATCACATTTAATTTGAAAAATCTATTTTTAGATATTATTACCTTGAATTTTAGGTTTCAATTAGTTCTGAGAAAGTAAACATGTACTATTTGTGATTCTAATATGAAGGGATCATTGATTACTATTCTATATTTGTATAAAATATTACTAATTTTTTTAATGTAAATAAGAAATTGTGAAATTTCTTTCCATTTATGAGATCAACTCAATAACACTTTAAATTCGGGCAAGGAAAAAATTCCAAGTACTGTAACAATGCTGTAGCAGTGGCGGAACTGTTGCAGCAACGATGCTATAGCAGCAGAGGCACTGTAGCAGTAGTGATACTGTAGCAGTGCGAGTACCGTAGTAGTACTATTCACCGAGGGGTCCTTTGGGCCAAAAAATGGGCTTTCAAGCCTTGTATTAAGGCCACATGGCCTTGGGCCTTTAGGCTATGTAATGGGTATCCCTCTACCCACACTAAAGAGGTATTTGCTTTAAATAATAAATTGAGGTTTCGACCCCAACCTTTAAAGAAATGATATGAAAATAGAGATCCATAACTATCTAAATACTTGTAACATTAAGAATAATTAATGAACCATTGTTTAGTTTATTTAATTAATTGATCACAATAAGAGTACCTGATTCCTATATGTCTTATAATTGTAAATTTTAAAAAATTCAACGAATGAATGTTGTGAAAAATGAACTTATGATATATATTAATACAAAGTAAAGAAATTAAACACACACAAAAATAAGTCTAGACCCACTAATAAAAGTCGTTATAATGAAATTATTAGATCTAATAATCAGTAACATGATTCGTTTTCCATTTCAACTCAGTGATATGTGTCCCAAAATATAGGGAAATATAAAGTAAATAACACATTAGATATGTAAAAAAAATACATAATTTTTTAATTATCTGACATACTATGTCAATAAAATGATTGATGGAATGTTTAATTATATATATCGTTGATCTTGAAACCCTATTGACATTACCCATATCAAATATTTTACCTTTAATAATTGGGTTTTATTAATCTAGGTAGATTTATCTATTTTTCAATATCAGTAAAAAAATATAAAATAAAAAACTAATGAATTCATCCATTAAATAAACCCTAGATATTGATGTTGGTTAATGAGTTATGTTACTCACGTACCGTTTCCATGTATTCAGATAAAATTTAATAATAATCATCTAACTAAATTAGATAAAAACACTTACTTTGACTCAACCAATTTATTATACAATCAAATAGACCACAATATCAAAAAATCAAGGAATAAAGAGTTTCTCCAAATGGTTTAGTGTGAGATGAATATTTTATTATGGATCTTTCAAACCACCATTGTGATTATTTATTATATACACTTTAAAAAAATTAGAAACTTCAACAAATGATTCAATAATATGGATGAATTATAACTGAAATTAGTTATAAAGGTGAAATATGATTTTCTTGGCTTTTAAACCTATGTACTATTCTTCATATCACATTACAATACTTGTAAATACTGTAACAATGACCATATTGAACCTTAAATATCTTATAAATGAAAAAACTGACTCTCTATATTTTTTACTCATAATAAACTATACAGAAGGCATGTATTCCTTATTAACCCCACCCAATTATAAATATAATTATTTTATCGATCCTATTTTTATGCTAAATTATTTATTAACATTGTATTTTTATTTCCCATTGATTCCTAAATTTTTTCCCAATATATCATAATACACATTTTTATTAGTGTGCATCATATCCAAAACATGTATTAAAATGTTAAATTTATAATAAATAAATTTGAAGAAAATACTTATATTCTTCTAATTATGACTACACTATCCATTTACACTAATAATAAAAGGAAATACAAGATCCATAAAATTCTAAAATCATAAACATTTTTAATGTCTTCTTAGTCAAAATATGCTAAAATCCGAACTCCAGGTATGATTTATGGTGCTATATTGTATTCCCTATATCCATTAAATGATACTTTATCTTTTCTAAACTTGTGTAATGTATGAATAATGTTTCCATGATTAGGGTATGAAAATTTTTTATAGTCCTTAATCCATATATTCTTTTTTTGTTTCAACATGGATAAATTAATTATTCTTTTATTCTCCAACATAAATTTTTTAGTTAAATAGATTAATCACTAATTTTACATGATAAATAAAACAAAATTATAATTATTTAATTACCTATAAAGTCAAAATCCATCATAAATTCTACATAGTATTTATATATACCATCAATCAATGGTTGTAGATAAATATCAATTTTATCTCTAGGTCCTTATAGCCTATCAATAAGAGTGGAAAACATAAAAAATGGTCATTTCATACATAACTATGGTTGAATGTAAATTAATCCAACAATAGGGGTCACAAACTATGGGATATAATAACCATAGAATGGAATGGGTTGAATACAAATTTTTATAAACTCATTAATATATTATTACTTTCCTTGGAAAATTAAATGTATCTCAGATCAATGTATTTACATTCCAAATAATCTATAGGGTGATTTGATTTATTAGTTTTATTATTTTCATTTTCATGACATTTCATTAATTAGTCACTCTATTTTAGGGCTATCTACTTTGTTTAATACCCCCCCTCAAAGAATCTGTTGACTTTTATTTACCTTATTTTCCTTACAATTGGATGAGTCATATACCATATAAGTAGTGGGTTGTGAACTTTATTTTTTGAACAACATATAGTTATTATAAAGTATTAAAATGGTCTCTTATTTGAAACATAAATTCTCATTCAACTTATTGGTGTAATAGTACAACTCAAGAATATTCACCCTAATAGGAAGAAAATTTAAAAAAATATATATAAAATGAGGTTTATATCAATATATTTTCAATCTTTAAGTGTAACAGTTCCATGAAAAATGAAAATTTATACAATCCTATGAATCTAGGATATAATTTAGTACATGTGTCATTAAAAATATGTAAGATTTTCAATGCTTATCCATTAAAAATATAATGAGGATTACTCCATCTAACATCATTACACTTGATGGTCCACAATTTAGATGGAAACTGAAGTATCATTTCACTGAGTATTACATTTATTAGATCTACTATTATTAGATTAATATCCATCACAAAAATTGATGATTAGTGGTTGGATACATAAACCTCCCTATGACATGTCCAATTATTATAATTTTCCAAAATCCTATTTAGAAATAAATTCTCCCTCAGGATGTTTCATTTAATAAGATATATGATTTCACCTTTTATTTATGAACATCTGATAAAATAGCTATGAAATCCACAAATAAAATCAACAAATTTCTTAATCCCCTTAAAATATTTTGCATAAAATCTATCATGCAGATCAATCCAAGTGTTATATATATATATTTAAATTGGTATAATATTAAATAATTGACATAAAAAATAATTCTTATTAAATTTAGAGTCTACATAAATAAAACAACTGAATATTTATATAGATGATAATACTTATAAAATTAAACATCATATAATAAAATTAATTATTAGAAAAACAAAATGATAAAAAACATATACCAAGTGATATCATTTATCATAAAATAAAAAAATTATCATTATTATGAAATGAACTATATTATATTCACTATTTATTTTGAAAAATAAAGTAATTTATTTATAATGAATTTTAAATTAATCCAAATATAAAACCATTTAACCCCCACAAGGTCATTTAGTATATTTTGAATGACATTCTTAAATAAAATTTTATTAATTTTAACATATTTGAATGAAAAAAATAATGACCTATAATTTGTTTAGTTTTTATAATTTTAGAATAGTTTACAAAGAATTTATTGTTTATTCCAATTTTTCTAAATTATTCATAATATATATTGAAATAATAATTTATCCATTAAAAATAATTTAAATATACATTTATAATTTAAAAATTTAAGAATTTAGTAATTGTCTTATAAATTTAAAATAAATGGATATCAAATTAGATAAAAATATTTTATAATTTCATTGTAATTTAAAATTATATATTTAATTAATTAATTGGGATTAATTAAATTGGAATCATATTTATAAATAAGTTATAAAATTAATATAAATTGAATTCGAATATTTTTGTATATTTTTCTTATTAATTAAATTTTATAACTAACATTTACAAAAAAATAAATTTTAAAATTTCAATTAATATTTTAATATTTTTTTTGTAAATACAATAATTTTAAAATATGAATATGATATAATTAAAAATAATCAAAATAATTCAAAAACATATTATATCCTTAAAAAATAAATTAATTTCATTCAACATGATAACGAAACAAATATAACCCAACAATTTTTTCTTCATATTATTATGATTCATTATAATTTTACAATGAATCAAATATGTTATAAAATATGATTCCCAAACATACATTAAAAACATACTTTTTAAAACTTAAGTATTTACCATGGGGGAGTGATCACGTTGTCGAGTGTGTTAAATTAGATGTTAAATTTTAAGTAGAATTTCTGTAGTATAATAGCAACCCTAGGTCGTCTCTCGACAGAGCCTTAGATCTTTAATTTAAAAAAAGGGTTTTGATTTTGAAATTAAAAAGGGAATGAGGTTTTATAAAACTTGTGTTTTTTGATTTATAAATATAAATTGAAACTATATTACTAAGTGAGAGAAACTGGATAGAGAAATTGTGATCAACCAGGTATGTGTCCCTTAATGCTCAATCCATCATCGCTCTCAAGAGAATGGGAAAGATCACTTCTTTCTTGATTTATATACACATATAACTAGTATTATATGTGAGCTCTTACTAGGTTACCACCTTGGATTTGATCGATCGATGATATTGATTACCAATGACTGCTCAGAATCAATAAAATATTGTTGATGTAAGAACCAAACTCAATAAAGGCATCACATTAACAACGTGATGAGACTTACAGATTTAGGTCTATATCAATTTTTTTCTAAAAAAAATCATGTATAGTAATGGTTTATACCTTTTAGAATAAATCAAACGATACTATCCATAAGCACACCCATTGAAGAGAAGAGGTGAGAGATAAGGAAACCACACTCAAATCATCATAAGATCCGATTTATGAATGGAAGCATGAGGATTCTTGTTCTATTGACTTATTTTATATAAAAATAGAATAAAAAAATAAAAAGGAATAAATTAATAAAAAATATACTAAAAACCTAGAAATTCAATTACATTATGAACAATACAAGCGTTGAGCTTGAGATTACAATAAAGGACACCCCCAATTTGATCACTAAGAAGTTTAGAAGTACATGGGGGAGAAGAGGATTAAAATGGAAGAAGAGAGATCTCAAGTTAGACTCAGCCTTACACATGGTTGGGCATCATGAGATAATGATGGTGATGGGTGTTTTTATGAAAAAATACGTCACACATTCCACAAAATAAGTCAAATGCATAAGGGACTAGGTAACTATTCATGGAAGACTTATTCCTCCTTCTTTATCTGGATAGTTGACTGAAAAAAACATGTGAAAATAACTTCAAATTAAGTGGATATGTGGGTATTCAAGTTATATTTCCAATGGAGGTAGAATCAGCCCAATTAGAGTTCCAAGGCCCGAGTAATGGGCCAAATATAGAAGTATGGTCCAATCTGGACCACCCAAAATTTCTTCACATTGTGGACCTATTTTGGGCCTCCAAATGGATGAATTGGGCTCCATGGTCTTCTAGAGAAATTTATACCACACAGTTTTTCATTTATACATCCATTTTTAGTAAATTGGATTTATGGAGTATCCAGAGTAAATATTTATGTCTACATGCATACTCAACCTCTCGTGTAGGTTGGCCCATTTTGCTTTAACTCCATCACGAGCTCACCAAATCACCTCCTTCTACAATGTAAACATTGAAATCAGTAAAATTACCCCATTAAATAGTGATGAAAATTAATTCATTGAATCAAATATGAAGTGAAATTTATTATTATATTTGGAATATTCATTACAAAACTAGTTTAAAATAGTGGTGTAATGGTGGAAATGAATAGTGAATCGCTATGTGATCATACCCCCACACATAAAAATTTAAACTCCTAGGAAAAGTATCATATAAAAAAATGATTTCTGTATATATTCACAAAATCATGAAGATTTAACATTCAAAGAAATTTTAATTCATAAATGTAATGCAATCAAAGCACAAACCTCAACAAAGAGTTATTCCTAGTGAAAATATAAAAATATATATCATAAATTATATTACAATGAAATTCAAAGAGATTCATGATACCAAATTGAGCAATCAATAAAAAAGTAAACAATTCCACTAACTCTCTATGTGTGTGTGAAAATAATTCCATGATATTCTTTCCACTTTGTATCCAATAAATATATGTTATTTAACATTTTTCATCTTAAATGATTTTGTCCACTAAACCTACCCTACATCATTTGTAGTCATATTTCAAGTCCCACTCACTTATGAATTCCTAAAAGTCAAAACTTAAGCTCTGAACCTATATATCCCCATATTTTACAAATTTTATCACTCCCCTCATTTTTTTTTCAAAAGTTTCATTTGGAAAAAATCTCACCCTCATCTATCTACCCTTGTTTGATCTCCTCACAACACTAATTGTAATAGTTATAAAAATATCAAAGGTTATAGAGGAGTGGTTTTTGAACTTCCCAGGACACAATTTTGTGTGTGTTTTTTTTTGTGTTTTGAGGCCATAAAATAGTTTAATATCAGGTACACACACATAGGTCAATCCAGTATAATAATGAAATAGATCAGATAAGGAACTAATTCATGGAAAAATAATTTTATAAAGATGATAAATATTAACCTAATATATATTTACCTTCTATCAAGAAATAAATATTCAAACTTTATGGTTTGGTGCAAAAATGTGTGGAGTTATTAGTGACATAGTTTTCCCAAAAACTACTCACACAAGGGGTATCAATTATCTCGAAGGTTTTATAGAGATGCAAACATTTATATTAATAACAGACAACCAATTTACTAAAAATCCTCCCTGATGTTAAATTTATACAAATATTCATTTCATAATAGAGAAAAGTTTCATCAAATGTTAAAACAACATAGAATCAATAATTTCAACATGCATTTTCAATAAGTTCCATAATTTAGTGACCATAAGAGGGGGGAAGGGGGAGTAAAAATACCATAAATAAGGCAAAAAAGAGAAGAAGGAAGAAATGTGATGAAAATACTAATGAATTCAACAAGATGGGGAAAAGAAAAAATACTATAAAGAAAGTGAAAAAGATAATAAATAATAAAGACAATGAAAATACTAATGAACCCAAGAATGTATCCACCCCCACACCTAGAATGTGAAGTGTCCTCACTGTAATAAATGATAATCTCATAAGTAAGGGTAAAACATGGTGTGTCTCATTGGTATTTCTCTTCTAGAAGGTGGATTTATCCACTGGATTCTCTAGAAAATCCTCATAGAAGTGTTTAAGTCACAACACATTGACGATAATACATCATCCACTCTAATCATGAAAAACCTATATTGCACCAAAAGGGTAAACATTAGTAACAATATAAGGACCGAGCCATCAGGAATAAAGCTTACCTGGGTAGAGATTTAGCCTGGAATTTTACACGAGGACCTTCTCACCAATATGGGACTTATGTTGATGAATCATACTATCATGGATATCCTTTGTATTCTGTTTATAGATTTGGGAGTCCTCATATGCATCACGTCGAATTTCTTCCAACTCTTGAATCTGTAGCTTCCTATACTCACCAGCATATGAAAGATTCATATCACATTGTTTAAAAGCCCAATATTCATGGTGTTATACCTCCACCTGGAGGAGACAAGCCTTTCCAAAAATAATCTTGTATGTTTGCATTCTGATTTTTGTTTTAAAAGATATATGGTACACCCAAATTACACCATCCAAGCGTAAAATCCAATATTTTCTATTGGGTTGTACTATTTTTTGCAAGATTCTATTTACTTCATGATTTTAGATTTTTTCTTGTCCATTAGTTTGGGGGTGATATATAGTGGAGACTTTATGAACAACCCCATACTTATGAAGAAAAGTTTTCATGTTGTGATTGTAAAAATGTGAACCATGATCACTAATGATTAATCTCGGCAAACCAAACCTACTAAAAATTTGGGACCTTACAAAATCAAAAATAAATCAAGATTCATGAGTCCTAGTATCCTTTTCTTCCACCCATTTAGACATGTATTCAACAGATAAAAATATGAACAAGAAGCCAAATGAATTTAGAAAAGGCCCCATGAAGTCAATTCTCTATGAATTAAAGATTTCATAGAATAACATGAGCTATTGGGGAATTTCATTCCTCTTAGAGATATTCCCGGCCAATTGAAAATGAATACATGACTTGAAAAATAAATGGGCACCCTATACAATGTTTTCCAATAAAGGCCTGAGTTAAGGACCTTTTGAGCTATACGTTGAGATCCAAAGTGGACCCCACAATCCAAAGTGTAGAAGAAGGTCAAAACAGAGGTGAACTCAGGGTCAGGGACACACCGATAAACAACTTGGTCACTACAAATTCTCCACAAATATGGGTCATCCCAAATATACAACCAAGAATCATTCTTAAGTCTCTGAGATTGGGAAGTGATGAAATTAGTGGGGACCCTATATATTTATAGAAAATTAACAATGTATGTATACCAAGGGGTAAGGTTCACAACACCACAAAGGTTCTCATGAGGAATGAATTCCCCAATGGGGAGGGATGAATCAACATGGTGGTCCAGTGGTGTGGAAATCCTACTAATGTGGCCAGATACAACATTTTCCACTCCCCTATTATCTCTAATCTCAATGACAAAATCCTGGAGTAGTAGCATCCACTGAATGAGGTGGGGCTTAGCTTCAGGTTTCTTTAGGATAAATTGAAGGGAAACATGGTCAGAAAACAAAATGACCTTTTACCCAATAATATATGAACAAAATTTTTCCATGGAAAACATAGTATAAAATATTTCTTTTTCAATGGTTGTATAGTTTACCTAGGAAGGATTAAGTGTATGCGAGACATGCACAATGACATGAGGAGCCTTCTCAACCCTTTGTGATAAAACCACCCCAACTACAAAGTCATAGGCATCACACATAAGTTATAAGGGGAGATCCAACCTTGGTGATTGGATAATGGGTGGTGATGTGAGACACCTTTTTAGTGAATTAAATCTATCCTCACAATTTTTATCAAACACAAACTCAGAATATTTTTTTAATAATCGAGACAATGGAAGTGAGATCTTACTAAATTATTTAATGAATTGATGGTAAAAAACAACATGACCCAAGAAAGATCACACTTCACTGACACATTTTGGATATATAAGGGTTGAAATTAATTCAATTTTTTATTTATCCACTTGAATTCCCTCATTTGAAATAAAATGCCTAAGAACTATCCCCCACTCAACTATGAAATGGTATTTCTCATAATTTAATACAAGATCCTTTTCAATGCAGTGATGGAGGATATAACCTAGGTGTGGAAAAAATTCATCAAAAGAAGATCCATATACCATGAAATTATCCATAAATACTTCTATAAAATTCTCAAGGTACTCATAAAAAATAATCAACATACATCGGTGAAAATTACCAGGAGAATTACATAGACCAAAAGGAATCATTCTATATGAAAATGTACCAAATGGATTGGTAAATGTTGTATTTTCTTGGTCCTCAGGGGCTATATAGATTGGGAAATAACCCAAATAGCCATCAAGGAAACAATAATGGGACTTAACAGATAGTCATTATAACATTTGTTCAATAAAAGGTAGAGGAAAGTGGTCCTTCCGCGTGCCTTGATTCAATAGAAGATAGTCAATATAGACTCACCAACTATTTTTCACATGTGTTGGGGTAATTCATCTCATTCATTTGACACAATTGTTATTCTAGTTTTTAGGAACAATTCACACTTGTATAACCTATTTACTATCAGATATAAGATAAATGATCCCAACCGCAAGTAATTTACTAACTTCTAATTTTACCACTTAAAGGAGAGTGGGATTCAACCAACATTGATACTGTCTTATAGTCTTAGCTTCATCATCTAAAAGTATAAAATGCATACAAATATATGGGATGATCCTGTTAATATTAGCCAATGTCCATCATATCACCTTTTTATACTCTCTTAAAAGGTCAAGAAGTTTTAATTCCTAACATGGAGATAGTTTATTGGAAATAAGTATAGGTAATTAGTCAATACCCTCAAGATAATCATATTTTAAATTAGAATTAAGTAGTTTTAGTTCCAACACTGGTGGTTTTTGGATTGAGGGAGGGGGTTTATGGAGAGTGAGTTCCATGAAACTATCTAAATATTTAGGTTTATTCTCGAAGGATATATAATCTATTGAAATGATATTTTCAAAATCATCGAAGGTCATGGGTACCTCAGATTAAACCACATCATTAATTAAATCACACAATTTACATTTTTCAAAACCCACACAACACTGAAAACATGAATCAAAACTCAAATCATCCAAGGGTGAAGAATATAAAAACAAGTTAGAGTATGTGCTAAGGATACAATTTTGTGTGTGTGTGTCGTTAGAAAGAACTCCCATTGAATAGACAGGAATAATGGAGTTCTCTTTAACAGGGTGTTTCATTGCATCAAATATGTTAAAAATTAACTTTTTTTCGCCAAAATCCATGGACAACATACCATTGCTAACATTGATGATCATCTTTTATATTTTAAGGAATGAACTCCCAAGTATGAGAGGAGAATATCCTTGGGTTTTGGTATCTTCTATCTCAAGAATGTATAAATTGGCAGGGAAGATGATATTATTCACTCTTACAAGGACATCCTCAATCACTCCTATTGGGTGCGTAGTGCTCTAGTAAAAAATTTGCATGATAATGCATGTCGTTTGAATATATTCAACCTACATAGAAGTATACACAGATAGAGGCATTAAATTAATGGAAGAACCTAAATATAATATAGAATATAAAAATAATTCCTCCCATATGGTACAAATTATAATGAAAGTGCCGGGATCCTTGAATTTGGTTGGCATTGCTGGTTGAATCAAAGCTGATATAATCTTTCTTATGTTGACTCTCTCATTCCCCTTCAGCCTTTTTCTATGGGTGCAAAGATCTTTAATAAATTTTACATATCAAGGTATTTTTTAACTACATCTAATAAAGGAACATTAAATTGAACCTTTTTAAATGTATCCATTATTTATTTATCAATATAATTATAAAAATTGTTCTTAGATTTAGAGAGTCTTTAGGGGAAAAGAAGAGAAATGGATTTTTCATTTGAATCATCAACGATAATTTTTATACCCTTTTGTTTTGTTTTTCTTTATTGGAATCTTTTATATGTAGAGAAAGAGTGTTTTCAAGAGGGGGACATAAGTGTTGGGTAAAATCATTGGATGAAGAAACTTACTTACCACTAAAAAGTGTTATTGAACAAATATTACCTTTGTATTTTATATTAAAAATAGGTTGGGAAGGTAATTGTCTAGAAACTTTCATCTTTATCTTACCGATGGTGTTATCTAATTATCCCACAGGAGTTCATAGGTATTGAATAGCCTTTGTAGTCTATTGGAACTAGAGGTTATGTGTTTCCATTTTCTTCACCATATCATCAAGGCTTGGTTCAGATTTTGAAGGATGAGGAGGAGGAGGATTATTTCAAGAAGGTGAAGGATAAGAAGGTTTCATACCTTGGCCATGTTAATACCAATTATTCTTGGGGTAGCTTGAGTTTCCTCCTTATCCATACTGTGGTTGTGCTTGCCACCCAGGGTTTGGATTTGGCCTGAATGGTTCTTGCATTAAGGTAGGTTCTTGTTGGAATGGACACCTTGGGAATAATACCACAGAATAATCAGGTGAATCTTGATGTTGTGGGCATTGGTCATAAAAATGAGTATTTTCTGAACAAATACCATAATGTAATGGAACTGAAGAAGAGTGTGAGTTACCTTGTGCTTGAGCTAATTTCCTTAGTAGGTTATGAATCTCATCAAGTTTATTATCTACCTTTTGTTCTAGGTATGAATGAATTTCCTCATTAACTCCTCAAGTTGGTACAATAACTCACGTACTAAATTATTGTGTATTTTGAGCCATGTTGGCTATTAAGTCATGAGCGGTGGAAGGAGTTTTATAAACTAGGGCACCACCAACTGCAACATCAATCATTCCATGATCCATGGCGATACACCCCTCATAGAAGTATTGGATTAATAGTGGTTCACTAATCTAGTAGTGGGAGTAGCTTGAGAAAAGCCTTTTGAATATCTCCTGGTATTTATGAAGGGTTTCACATTGTGACTGTGTAATGCCACAATTTTCTTTCCTAATTAATGCAGTTTAGTAGGTAGGGAATAACGTTTCTAGAAAGAGTATTTTTAGGTAATTTCATCCCCCAATTGTGGTAGGTAGATAGTGTATCCAGTCTTTGGATACACCATCAAGGGAGAAAGGGAAGGCCCTAAACTTAATTAGGTCCTTAAACACATTTTGGGGTTTATGATGGAGCACAATATGTGAAAATATTTGAGATTTTTATGAGGGTCCTCACCAAGAAGGCCATGGAATTTAGGAAGGAGGTGGATGAGGCCTGATATTAGCTCAAAGTTAGATTTTTTTCTTAGAATATTTTATGTACGTGGGTTGGTACTCCATATCCAGGGTGGTCAGTTCTTTTAAGGTTCAGTTATTTACAGGCATGTTTTCTTGGGTTTGATTTGGTTCAATTTTTGATTTGTTTAAGACCAATTGAGGTTTAGAAATGGTTTCCCCTATGTTACTTTATTTTCCAACTTTTAATGACCTAATTTTTGAGTGAAGTGTCTTTTCAATTTCAGTGTCTATTTCAAGCAGTTTTTCTTTTCTTAATCGGGTCATGAAAATAACTTATGAAATTTGATTATTTTGTTTCTTTTTTTTCTTTTTATGATGGATGATGGATAAAAACAAAAACACTTAAGAATAATTAAAGGATAAAAGAAAATATAATTCAATATTATAAAATTATATAGAGATAGGAGAATAAGAGAGAGAGAGAGAGTAGAAAAATACACAAAAATAATCAAAAACAAAATTCCAAAAAAAAACAATCAAATGGGAAGAGGAGATATTTAAAGGATAAATAAAAAAATAAAATATTAAAATGGAAAAAAATTATGGTAATGGTGCCAAAATTTTATTGCGTTTTTAAGCACGTCAAATTAGATGTTAATTTTGAACTAGAATTTATGCAGTATTGCAACAACCCTAGGTCATATCTCGATGGAGCCTTAGATCATTAATAAAAAAGTGGGTTTCTATTTTAAAATTAAAATGGTATGGGGTTTTATAAAACTTGGGTTTTTTTATTTATAAAAATAAATTGAAACTATATTACTAAGTGAGATAAACAGGATGGAGAAATCGTGATCAACCCAGGTAAGTGTCCCTTGATGCTCAATCCATCATCGCTCTCAAGGGAATGGGAAGGATCATTGATTCCATGATTTATACACACTGTAATAAGTATGATATGTGAGTTATTACTAGGTTACCACCTAGGATTTTATCTATCAATGATATTGATTAGTGATGACCACTCAGAATCAATAAAATATTGTTGAAATAAGAACCAAACTCAATCAAGGAATCACATCAACAACGTGATGATATGTTCATATTTGGGTCTATATAAAAAATTGTTCTCAACACAAAAATGCATAATAATGGGTTATACCTTATGGATTTAATCAACCAATACCATCCATACACACACCTATTAAAGATAATAGGTGAGAGAAGAGGCAACCACACTCAAATCATCACAAGATCTGATTTATGAATGGAAGCATGAGGATTCTTGTTACTTTGGTTTATTTTATATCAAACTAAAATAAACACAAAATAAAAAGGAATAAATGAATAAAAATAGACTAAAAACCTATAAATTAAATTACCTTATGAATAATACAAGCGTAGAGCTTGAGATTATAACAAATAACATCCCCAAATTGATCACCAAGAAGTTTAGAAGTACACGAGGGAGAAGAGGATTAAAATGAAAAAAGAGAGATATAAAGTTCTATTAAACCTTACTACTAGGTATGAAACATGAGATAATGATGGTTGGCGGCGATTTTATGGACAAATACATCAAAATTTACATAAAAGAAGTCAAGTGCCTAAGGGACTCGATGACTATTCATGGTAAACTTATTCCTCCTTCATTTTCTGGATGGTTGAATGAACAAAACACACGAAAATGAATTCAAATTAGGTGAAGTGGTGGGAATTAGAGTTATCAGTCTAATAGAGATAGAATCAGACAAATTGGAGTTCTGAGTCCCATGTTATGACCCAAATAAAGAATGGTTGTCCAATCTAGCCCACATAGAATTTCTTTACATTATGGGTTTATTTTGGGCCTCCAAATGGATGAATTAGGATCCATCATATTATAGAGAAATTTATCCCACACATTTTTGCATTCATACACCCTTATTTATCCTAATTGGATGCATAAATTATCCACAATACATATTTATGTCCACATACATTATTGGGATCTCGCGTAGCTTGACCCATTTTTCTTGAATTCCATCACGGACTCTCCAAATCATCCCCCTACAATGTAAACACTGAAACAAGTAAAATTTCAATATTAAAAATGATAAAAATTAATTAATTGAATCAAATATGAAGTTAAATTTATTTTTATATTTGGAATATTCATTATAAAACTAGTTTAAAATAGTGTTTTAAGGTTGAAAATTAATAGTGAATCGCTATGCGATCAGGGAGGGGTAGTAAGTGGTGGTGGGTGGAAGTATGAAACACCCTGAGATTTTATGATATATTTCTCATTAAGTAAATTTTAAGGGTTCAATAAATTCCTAAATATATAACACTCATATTTAAGAGAACTATTATATACTATGAAAATATTATTATTTAAATATGAATGTTACAACTTAGCTATTAAATTTGAAGGTATGAATAATAATAACCACATTATAAAAAAAAATATAATGAATTTATATTATGAAAATATATTAATGCATAAGCAATTAATTTCCAATTGAGTCATTTTATGCTTTAGAAATATGTTTTATCCAAAAATGGTATTTATTTCATTTTTTGAGTGGAACTTATAACTAATTTCTGCCATTTTTATAAATTGAATTTGAAAAAAGAATTTGAAGATTATATTTTTGTGAATGTTTTGGAATTTTCTGAAAAATATGATTTTCAAGTGAATTGTGAAAATATTTAATTTTAAAGAAACTATTACTTTCTTTTCTAGTATATTTAAAGCTCCATTTTTATTTAGATTAGTTTTAATATGTCAATAGTTTATTGTTTTTAAAAATAGTTGAATTTATACTTTTTTGAAAAAAATTATACTTGACATTGGTATAAAAGTACTTTTATAATTAAAATTAATTTTAAAAATTTCCAAACTTAGTAATTTGACCAATTTCATTTTTGTTCATTATGAATATTAACTATAGAAAAATTAACCTCCTCATTAAAAAAGGTAGAATGGTTAAATTAAGGTTAAACTAAGTGATGAGGAATTTTTTTCAACTTATTTTTTATTGGATGAAATATTTTGACCTTTATCACCTTAGTCTCAAAATTAATTTTTATGGGACAATTTTACATGAATATGACTTAATAATATTTTAATCCTTTAAAAAATTCAAGGTGACTCTATCCCCCCACTTATAAATGGGAACCTCTCCTTCCTCTTATTTAAACAACTTTGAGTCATGTATCTCGACTAAAACATGAAACATTCTCTTATTAACTTCCCCAGACTTGTATTATAGGTTTTAGTTTTCTTAAAATACAGTTCTAATAGTCCTTAAGAAGGGATATAATAAAGGTCTGTCGAAGAAGAGGTAATAATCACACCCGAACTTTTTTAATTTATTTTTTCTCCTACATCCTTTAAATTCATGGAATTCATCAAAAACTAATAAATTCAATATCTTTAATATACTAAATTTTTATTATGATTATGGAACTACTATTATACACCATATTCTCCATAAAATTAAAAAAATAATTATTAATGCGTACCTACAGACTACCTCCTCCCAAAGAGATGTATTTCATTTTTCATAAACACATTTCATAGATGGTTATTATGATTAATATAATGTTTATATATGATATTAAGTAAATAATTATCTTACTATTTAATAATATATTTTCCACCTTCTTACTTTTATATTCATTGGAAAACGATAACATTGATCGTGCATATATGTGGACTACCATCTCTACACAATGATGTGATTCGTTTTTCATCACAAGTTTATATGAATAATTAAAAAATTATACATGATGAATAAATATGATAATTATTTAATTATTAATAATCCCGAGATGATAAAATCATAACCAAAGTTCAAGTAGTAGAAACATTGAACTGAAGCATGCATAGAAAACAAACCAGTTTTCACCTGTATAATCATTTTAATGAAGAAATTGTTAATAAAAGTATAATTGGAAAATTATAAAGGAATGATAAATAATAAGTTATATATGAATATGGTTCTATAATATATCTATAATAAATAAAAAATTTTTATACATGATATTTTATTGTGTATGAATTAGACATAAATTGGGGTAAGAGATTTATGTTTTTATCCCATTTTAATAGGATAATTTATGATTGAATTTACATTGGTAAAATTATATTATAATTTTCTTATAAAACCCATTAATTTTTCATCTAATCGGGTTATTTTTGTAATTTTTATGTTCTGGCATCATTTTCCACTCTTCAGTACTCAAAATGTTTCAGAAATGGTTTTTTAGAAAAACTGATATTATTTCTCCAATTTCGGCCAGAAAAAAATAATAATCCATATTAGTGTTTTATAAAATGTATTTAATAATGTTTTATTATATTTTTAAATGATTTTTAAAGTTATTTTTCCCATTTTTTATGGTTTCCAATGTGGTTTAAAAAAATATTCTTGTCCTTTTCTGAACAAAGATATTTTTATCGAAGGTGTAGAAAAAATATATATTTTTAATGATTATAAAACAAATGAAATTTACCTGCATTATAACCACTTTTTGATTTTAATATTCCTTTTTATTTTATCATGGTTATTTTCAATGAAAATTTCATCCTTAATATTTCTAAAAAAATTGGATTTTAAATAAGTAATTTTGATATAAAAAGTGTATTTTCCTCAAAAAATAATTCAACGATCTTTTAAAGTATTTTTTCATCTATAATAACATACTTTGATATTATTTATTCTTTAATGGGGATATGATACAATGGTACCATACTTATTATTTCTATACATGGTTTATCACTATGATGATGACATGTTTATGAAACCCATTTATTTTCCATGTGTTATGATGTGATGAAATGATGACATGTTTTTTGAAACTCATTTACTTTCCATAGTTTATGATATGATGATATGATGAATGTTTTTTGATCTCATGGAACATAAATGTTTGGTTTTCATTATGTGACTGGTGGTACTGTAATTATATATCCCTTTAATTCATTGGGTAATGATAGATATTTAATGATTTAATAAGGTCTATAATGGGTAGTGAACCCAATTGAGTAAGGAACGTTGTCAACTATGATAGTTTTTAGAGTGAACCCTAACTAGGGAAATGATGGAATTAGGAGTGAACCAAATCCACTATGATATCCTTGGAAGGTATTCTTGATCACATAAATTATTTTTTTCCCCTATTTATAGGACACAAAGTTATAACTTATGATTTTATCTCTCTCATGGATCATATTATTTGATTCCATTATGATTTATGTCTTATGAACTGACATGTTTTATTCCATGACTCAAATTTATGACATCTGATTTTAGGGGTATTGGAACCAAAGTTATGGCAGTTGGAGTAAATAATTGTAATATGTCCATTTAAATCCATACTTTTCATAAGGTTGAAATGTGAATGGGTTTTTGAATAGGAATATGACCTAAAATAAAAATAGTTTCTTCAATAAATTTGTCTGCACATATATTATATTTCATACTACAAATCCCAGCTTGATTTGATGACTAGATCATGAGAAATGTAATGAATATTGTCTGGATTTTAATTCCTGGCCAGAATGGAGGGCTGGAATTCAAAGCATCAGTTGATCTCCTTGTTCTTATAGTTGGACCTTCAAATTTTTATCTGTTATTCCTTTTTTATAATCACAAACATATGGTCTAGTTTCATAAAATTTGGGCTTTGTGATTTAGACTAGTAACTCAATCATTATGGCTAGTCCATTTTCTTCACAGATTCTTTGGGTCTTCTTGTGTGGACCATATGACCCTCCAAATGGACAATTTATCCAAATGTTCCATCTAATTATATGTTTTAATTTGAGTACAAAACCTTATAATACAAGAATCATGAAATTTGGATAATTAAGGTGATAGTTATTATTAAAACATTAAATAGACTTGAATCTGGATGAATTCAAATAGTTCTATAAAATTATATTTAATATTTAAACATTAATATTCCACAAAAATTATGAACATTTCATACAAAATAAGTAAAGGGAGTATATAATAAATTATTAAAAAATTAATAAAATAAACTCCTCCACAGTTAGTCTTATACATGTCCTCATGTGAAATAAATATAAAAACATGAAAAAATCAGTTTCACTCACCAACAAATATTAAAATTTTTCTTTCCCCAATTAGGGGAGGTTTAGACAATTTCACCCATCCATATTGAATTCCACAAAAAATTGTTACATAAACAATGTTCAAAAAACAACTCTTTTTTCATGCCCAAATTTAGAAATGGAAAACTTTGACACTCAAAACTCACACCTCTCAAGATGATAAAATTCATTAATAGAGGTTCGCTCTTTCACCAATAAAAAGTGAAAATCTTGGAGTTTGAAAGAGATCTCATCTTCCATTCCCTATTCTAAAGTGCACAAGAATCAAGAGGTCTTTTCAAGGGGTTATTCTATGTATATGGGATGGTAGAAATATAATGTCCAAGAGAGAGGAGAAGAGGGGTAAAACATAAGTATTGGTAAAACAATGCACATTTTTTTGAAATAAAACATGGAAGGAAATGGAAACACATATTTACAAGGGAATTATTGTGTGAAGAAAGACACAATAGAGTAAGAAAATTTGAAGGGGATGAGAAGATGAAATATTTACAAAACACAAAACTTCTCCCAATGACATAAGTGTTATTTTTTTTGTAGTTTTAGAAATTTGAACTTGAAAAATATCTCACACTCATATCACAACCCATGATTGATCTCCTCATGACACTAATTATAATAGTTATAACAAGATCAAAGGTTGATGAAGAGTGATTTTTGACCTGCCCAAGACACTACCCATTCTTATTTTCATTTTTTTATATTTTTTTGATTTTTTGAGCACTTGTCAATAACATTTGAACAATATGTCATAAGTGAAAGTAAGTTACATTCCCCAAAACTCACTGAATGAAAACCTCTCCCACCACACTAAAATGGATGCTTTCCCTCAACCATATGATAATTTTTTGCAAACCAGTAAAAGGGAACCCAAAAAAATGAAATCCATTCCCCCCAAACTTAAATTTAAATAAATAATGCAATGTAAATCCATTTAGAAATTATGTGGGATAAGGTATTGGGATTGTAATGTGGTTATCAAAGAAAAGGTTTTCATAGTCTTAAAGAGGCTTTCAAAAGGAGGATTAATGTAAGGGAAATGGGAGGCTATTTAGATATTGGGATTCTCATGTGGTTCAGAAAATGCCTATATCATATTAATGCACACCAAAGTAGGAAATTAAGCTTGAAGGTCCACAAACTCAAGACTCATAAATGGGGGTGAAAACACACATTTTGAAGAGATTCCCATAGGTTTCCTTGGCATGAAATCAAACATTTTTCTTCATGGGCGGGAATAATAATTTTCCAAATCAACAATTGAGCATTCAATTTTTTTTGGATTTGACACAATATTATTTATACAAATATATGATGAAAACACAAGATTTTTGAGGTGAGACCATTTCTTTTGACTCCCCAAAATTGTTAGACAAAATTTAAAAAGTTGAAGGTGTGTCATTATGACTCTGGATTTTCCATATTTTTTAAGGGATTTTTATTATTGTTTTTCAGTTTTTCTTAGGTTTTTTTATAATTTTTTTATAAAGAAACACCCACACAAAAGAGTAAATAAAAACTATGATGAGGAAAGTGGTAAAAAAAATTAAAGAGAGGGGAAGAAGAAGAATAAATTGGGAGAGAGATGAAGAGATAGAGTGAGAGTTAAAGGGAAAAAGGTTCCCCTGGTTTGAATTTGGTGGGTCATCATCCCCATCCAGTGACGGGTCTACTATGGATATGATGGAAGTTGATGTTGTTACAAGATTGTGTGTCCTCTCATGGTGATGTTTTAACTTATTTCCATTAACTGTGAATGTCCTTTTGGAAGAGGGGTCTTGGAATTACACTCCACCAAATGGGTAAACATTAGTACTAACAAAAGGACCTTCCCAACAAGAATTAAACTTACCCGGGTAAAGTCAAAATCAAGAATTGAAGAAAATTACCTTTTTACCTTCATGAAATACCTTTATTAGGATGTGTTTGTCATTTAGTTCCTTATACTTTTCTTTTTAAAGATTGGAATTCTCATAGGATTCAAGTCGAAGCTCCTCCAGTTCAGCCAATTGCAACAATATTTCTTCACCAATTTTTTCACAATCAAAATTACAGGTTTTCATAGCCCAAAATGACTTATGTTGGATTTAAATTGGTAAGTGACATGCTTTACCAAAAAACTATCCTAAAATGAGACATCCCAATGGGTGTTTTATAGGCAGTTAAATAAGCCCAAAGTGCTTCACCAAGTCTTTTAGGCCAGTCTTTTCTGGTGGGTTTTACAATTCTTTCAAGCACTCTTTTCACCAATCTATTAAGAAGTTCATCCATAACATTTTTCTGGGAGTTATATGAAGTTTAAGTTTTATGTACAACCCCATTATTTTTTTAAAGATATTCCATGGTTCTATTATAAAAATGCATTCCTAATTCAATTATCAAGGCGCGTGGTGTGCCAAATTGGTGGAAGATGTGTGTCTTTAGGAACTCACTAACAGTATGTGAATCATCCTTTCTAGTGGGTTTGGCCTCGACCCACCTATAAACATTATCAACCATAAGAAGAATGTATGATAATCCATTGGAAGGGGGAATGATCCCATGAAATCGATGCCCCAAACATCAAAGATCTCATATAAAATTAAAGGCTTTTGGGGCATTTCATTTATCTTTGAAATTGTGCCAAACTTTTGGCAAGTAAGACATGATTGACAGAACTCACTTGAGTCCTTGAAAAGTGAAGGACCGAAGAATCTAGAGTATAGTACCTTTTAGGATGTCCTTTGTGGTCCAAAGTGGACACCTCTAGGAAGAGAGTGAAATAATTCTAAGATGGAGGAATGTTCATTTTCATCAACACATATCTTAATTACCATGTCTGCCCCAGTTTTCCAAAGTTTATTTTCTTCCAAAAAATAGTATTTTGAATCACTTTTCAACTTCATTTTTTTTATTTCAATAAATTTTCAGGAAAAAAACCAAAAACCAAGTAATTTACAATTGGGACATACCATGTTTTTTTAGAGTGAGAGATGAAAGGTGCTTAGTGGGGAATTTAGGATCAATGAATTTTGAATGAGAAGAATTAGAAATTCTACTCAAGTGATTAGCTACAGGGTTTTATTTTCCTAGTCTATATTTGATTTCAAGGTCAAACTCTTGGTGCATTAATATCCACCTTATTCGCCTTTGTTTGGAATCACTTTTCTTAAGTAATAATTTTATAGCAGAATGATCTATAAAGATGATGATTTTGGCACTAAAGAGATAGGGACAAAATTTATCTAAGGAAAAAACCATTGTAAAAGTTCCTTTTTAGTCACAGTGTAGTGAGATTGAGTTTCATCCAATGTTTTTGAGGCATTATAGATTACATGAGGAATGTTTTCTCTTATTTGACTTAGAACAACCCCAACGTCTCTATCAAAAGCATCACACATCAATTCAAAGGGTAATGACTAATCTGGGGGTTTAATTATTGGGGAATATGTAAGTTCATTTTTGAGTTCATTGAAGGATCTCTTGAAAAACTCATTGAAATGGAAAGTGAAATCATTTTGGAGAAACCGAGCGAGTGGGAGGGAAATCCTACTGAAGTTATGGATGAATCGAAGATAGAAACCGACATGACCAAGGAATGAACAGATGTCTTGAACATAGGTGGGTTTAAGAAGTGATTGGATCACATCAATTTTTTTAAGATTAAATTCAATACAATCTTTTGAAACTATGTGCCTAGAAAAATTTTATTTGCAACCATGAAGTGAAATTTTTCAAAATTTATCAAAAGGTTACACTTGACACACTTTTGAAGGACTAGAGAGAGTGAACTCAAACAATATTCAAATGACTCACTATAAATGGTAAAGTCATCCATGAATACTTCTATGTAGTGTTCAACGAATTCATAAAATATACTCATCATACACCTCTATAATGTTGCAAGAGCATTAAAAAGGCCAAAAGGAATTATCTTATATGCATATATTTCAAAGGGGCAAGTAAAAGTAGTCTTTTCTTGGTCCTGAGGTGTGATTGGGATTTGGAAGTAGCTGGTGTATCCATCAAGAAATAAATAGTGTGACTTTCCGGCTAATCGTTTTAGCATTTGATCAAGGAATGGAATAGGGTAGTGATATTTTCGTGTTTCAACATTCAATTTCCTATAATTGATGCACACATGCCATTTGTACTTCACTCGATTTGTGACTACCTCTCCATGTTCATTTGTGACAATAATTATCCCATCTTTCTTAGGTACAAATTGAATTGGACTAACCCATTCACTATCATAAATTGGGCAGATAATACCAGATTGAAGAATATTGGTGATCTCTTCCCTAAATGCCTCAAGTATGAGTGGATTGAGTCTTCTTTGTGGTTATAAAATTGGTTTGGATGATTCCTCAAGATGGATGTGATGCATGAAAAGAGTAGGGTTGATTCCTAGTATATCATTTAGGGTCCAAACTAAGGAATTTTTGTTTTCCTTTAACACCTGAACAAGTTTGGACTTCTCAGTTTCAGTAAGTGAAGTAGAGATAATGATAGTATAAGAGTGATCATGGAAAAGGAATGCATATTTCAGGTTTTTAGGAAGAGATTTTATATGAGTATCATCTTTCATTTGTGGGGTAGACAACTCAGGAATAGAGGAAGGGACTTCAATTACTTCTATTAATTTTCCTTAATATTGTCCAAGGTGGAGCAGTAGAGATCAGAGTTGATGTGGGATTCAAGATATTTTTCAAGATACTATAGGTTGATAGAGTCTATGAATGAGAGGTCAACATAAAATTCACCATTTATAACTTGGTAAATCATGGTGCATATTTTAAAAGATCTTCTCTTGTTAGATTTCTATGAACATGATGGAATGGGGTTTAATTGACTCTCAGAAGTGTCCTCAGAAGCATGGATTGGGAATAAAGATTGATTCTAAGATGGGTATCACATGGCTTGGAAAATGTTGAACTTGACATTTTGGTCACCAAATTCCATGGATAAGATGCTTGAATGGACATCAAACTTGGTTCTCGTTGTCATTAGGAATGGTATTCCTAGAATTAGAGGAGATCGAGAAGAGTTCATATCACCTTCCATGTCAAGGACATAGAAATCAGCGGGGAAGATAAGATCATTCACACAAACAAGTAAATCCTTGATTATACCCTCAGGACTAGCTATGATTTGATTGTCCAATTGAATGAAAACACCCGTTGGATGTAAGGGACCTAGACTAAGGTTGGAGAAGATGGATTTGGGCATGAAATTAATTGAGGATCCTAGGTCTATGAGTTCATCATTGAAGTTGGAACATTCAATTTTGCATGTAACCATAAAGATCCCTGGATCTTTGCACGTTATGGGAATAGACTACTGGGTGGAAACATTTTTGAAGGTCCTAAGTTGCCTCTTGTGGGTGCACAATTCCTTAAGAAACTTGGCATACTTAGGGATTTGTTTTTTGGAATCTAATAGGGGTATGTTGACTTCAACATGTCTAAACATGTCAAGTATTTCAGGATCGGGTTCAAATGACTTCCTTGGTTTAGAAACAGCTTGAGGAAAAGGAATTATATTCCTAAGTGGAATGGAAGAATGTGAGGGAATGGATTTAGATTCCTTTTCAAGTTTCTTTTTCTTTTTATTTTCTAGGTCAACATTTAAAGGGTGGTTGGATGTCTCATCATGAGGCATAGTAATTTTATTTTCTGATCTAAGTGAAATTTCACTTACATTACCCTTGGGGTTGGGTAATGTTTGAACTAGAAGTTCGGAAGCATTTGATTTTTGTTGCTGGCTCAAGTGGGATGCAAGTTGACCAATTTGTGTTTCAATGTTTTTAATGGTGGAACAGGTGAAGGAGGCAAGATCTTCCACTGCACATTCTCATGGTTGCTTGGAAGAAGTGGGTTGTCCCAAATTGGGTTTACCTTGAGTTTGGTTCTTGGGAAAGTGTTTGTATTGGTTTGGGAATTGGGAAGGATCACTAAGATAGTGGAATTCAGGAGGAGGAAGAGGAGGATAGATCTTTTGAGGTTGAGAAACAAAAGGTTAAGGTTGTTGGAAGTTACCAATACCTTGACCATATTGGAACTGGTTTGGGTTTTGAGGAGGTAATTAAGGAGGAAAAGAGATAGGGTTTCCATACCTTAAGCCTTGGTTATAAGTATAAGAGAAGGGACCAGAATGGGGTTGGTTGAAGTTTCTAACAAACTGACCTGATTATTGAGGGTTGGTATTCCATTGAGAATATGCTGTATTGCGTTCCATTTGTTTGGATGAATAAGATAGATCCTCTTAAATTTGGGGACATGTGTCAGTTGGATGAGATGGGGAGCTATATATTCCACAATTCTTGATAGGTCCAGGGAATAGAGATTGTGGAGAAGATGAGGTTGGGGCTTTGGTTGCCACAGCTAGTTGTCACACAAGACCTGTAAGTTCACTCATCCACTCTGTCATCTTTTTCGGCTCTATAGATTGATTATCTTGAGATTGTTTGACTTTATAATGTGCTCGAGTATGGAATTTTTGTGTGTTTTCATCCATGTTGCTTATGATATCTCTTGCAGCTATGAGAGTTTTATCAACAAGAGCACCACCACTTGCGACATCAATGAGAGTTTTATCCATAGCCAATAACCCCTCATAGAAGTATTATATAAAGAGTTGGTCAGGGATTTGGTGATGTGGGCAGGTTGAAACAATATTTTTGAAACTCTCCCAGTACTGATGGATTGATTCATTTAGGAATTGATAAATACCACTTATTTCCTTTTGGATAGAAGCAGTACGAGAAGCAGGAAATAATTTCTCTAAAAAAAGTCGCCTCATGTCATTCCATGTGGTTATTGAACCAAGAGGGAGGTAGTAGAGCCATGATTTTGCAGATTCATCTAGGGAGAAAGGTTATTATCAATGATTGATTCGTTCCTCAAAAACCCTTTGAGGCTTCATGGTAGAGCACACCACTTGGAACTCTTTAAGGTGGAGATGTGGATCCTCATGGCTAGCCCGTGGAAATGAGGGAGAAGATGAATCAAAACCGATTTGAGTTAGACGTAAGCCTCTATGTTTGGATATTGAATACCAAAGGGTTGGTAATTCATATTAGGGGCAGTAAGTTCTTTAAGGGTTTGTTTCCTAGGATTATCCATATCTAATTTAATTTGTTGGAAAAGGACAAGTTCTTTAATGAGTTGATTATCTCTAATGTTACTCCTAAGTTGGAGAAGTGTTTACTCAATTTTAGGGTCAAAAAAATCTGAAGGATTGTTTGGGAGGATATGGGGAATTTAGAGAGATTTTTTAAGAAATATGAAGATGATTTTTTCTTTGTGTGTTTTCCGTTTATGATTTTTACGAGAAGACAGGTTTTTCTTTGTATTTTTTTCTTTAATTTTTTCAATTTTTTTTACAATTACCAGAAACTAATGACTATTTAATTTCACCATTCCTAACAACAACACCATTTTAAATCACAGATGATTATCACATATTGATCGTTCAAGGTTTCAGTGCTCTGCTAATGTGTATAGCAGCACTCGGGTCGAATTCTCGATGATGATAAATTTTAATAGTCGATCGTTTTTAGTTGATTGTATTTTGATTTGGGGGTTTGTTTGCAGATCTTATGAAATAATTTATCAATGATGTTTGATTTAAAAAATTGATAAATATTGGGGTGAGTTAATTATTGGGGATTTAAGCTTATGATATCCCCGATCTTTGCTTTATATTTCATTAAATTAATACCAACTTCACAAGATGACTTTGATCGAAATTACCAAGTGTTAAATCTTTAATCCAAGACGTAACTTAACCTAGGGTTATAATCATCACCATTAATTTTTTATGGTAGTGTATTTGTGGTTCCAATAATCCATTTAATCCACATATTAAACAAAACATGTTATTAATCCATGGCATATAAAGTTCAACATACACAATATTAACTCAAAGAATACTCATCGACCAAAATCTCTCAATCACTTAATATCCCAAAATTATAACTCACCCCAATGGTAGATTTAATTAGCCATTGAAATGATTATTAATACATTTAAATATTTTTTTGTGATTACTTATAAAGAAAGTGAAAATAACTAGATAAGAAAAGATTAGTGCGTCAAACACACACACGATCGTTGAAGAGAGTAAAAAAGTCTTTCGATGGAATGAGGAAGAAAAAGAAGGGAAGGGGTTTTAACATGATTTAAAACATTTTAAGAACATTAATATTAAACTACAGAATGTGGATGAGAATAATATATATTGAAGAAGAAACTTGCATTAAAACAGAATTACAAAAAAAACTTAAAAGATTACAACAATGAAGAACACAAAAGTAAATGAAAACAAAGAGAGGTGGAAAGGTATATTAAGTAAAAAATTGAGTATGTCAGGTCCTCAAAAGAATTTTTAAAGGATTTGGTCATGTCAATATATGATCATATCTTCTGAAATTTAAACTCTTTTTAAGGAAAGAAGGGGGGATGTATTTATAGATCAAAGAGTTGGACTGTTTACATTCCAAATATGTCCCTCCACTTGTCTCGCCAGTTTTCCCATTCATACAACTTAATCTTGAGATATATTATTCTTAAAAGTTTTATTTAATAATTTTTTCTAACTACTCTAAAATTTTGGAGCCATTTGGACTTATGGAACCAATGTTATGATAGTTGGAGAAAATAATTGTAATCTGTCCATTTCAATCCAGACTTTTCAGAAGGTCAAAGTGTGAAAGAGTTTTTGAACAAGAAGATGACCTAAAATAAAAATAGTTTCTTATATCAATATTTATGAGAATATGTTATATATGACAATAAAAACTCCCAGAATTATTTTATGAATAGATCATGAGCAATTTCATGAATAGTGTCCAAATTTTAATTCCTATCCAGAATGATTGACTATAATTCAAAGCGTCAGTTGGGCCTCTTGTTCTTGTAGTTTTACCTTAAATTTTTTATCCATTATTACTTCTAATAATTAAAAACACATTGTGGAGTTTAATAAAATTTTGGCTTCGGGATTTAGACCAGTAACTCAATCATCATGGCTGGTCTAGTTTCTTCACAGATTCTTTGGGTCTTCTTGTGTGGACCATATGACCCTCTAAATTGATGATTTGGCCAAAGGTTCCTTCTAATGATATTTTGGAATTTCAGTAAGGAACCCTAAAATACAATAATATTGAAATTTGGATAAGTAAGGTGAGATTTATTATTAAAACATTAAATAGACTTGAATATAGATGAATTCAAATAGTGCTCTAAAATTATATTTAATATTTAAACATTAATATTTCAAAACAATTATTCACATTTCATATAAAATCAGTAAAGGGAGTACATAATAAATAATTAAAATTTTAATAACATCAGGTATAGTTTTAAAATGTTAATATCATGTTTACATAACCTTATGATCATGTTATTATTAAATGAAACCTTATCGAGCATGTGATCTCACCCTTTATTATGTTCCCTTCTCCCCAAGATATGAATAAATGTTTTAAATATTTTATGTCTAATATAGGTTATAGTTGTGAAGAAATTAATGGGAGATATTAAAAATATTTTATGTATTGATTATTCATGTATCCATATTTCCAAATAAACTAAACCTTTATGATTCTAGTGTTGATCATATTGATTTTTAATGAATATTAATTTAATAAGATGTAATGTATATATGTAATGTTTGTATTTCTATAATTAGTATTGGATAAAGGTTTATCTACTTTTGGAAACTAGGATGAAAAAATTTCAGTGAGAACCCTTAGGATAAACCTATGTATAGTAGAATTTCCTATGTTATGGTAAATAAAGGAGTGTGGTTTTCTTAGAAAATATACCCCTTCCTAGATACTAGAAAGTAGACGTGGTTGTGGAATATATGAACCTTGGGGTAAAAAATATGAATGGGGTGGGTTTGGTGCTTACTAGATCGTAACTAGTGGATAATGAGTAGGCCTAAGACTGGACAACTGTATAGAAAAACCTGGGGGATATTCTTATGTCAATAAAGATTTTTATGAGCCATTATAAAGGATTTGAGTAAATATTGACCATGGATAAACTGGGTTAAATTTAAGGTGTTATAGATTGAAAATAAGGTGTCATGATTTAGACATATTATAATTGATTTTTATGATTATATGATTTCCCACTATGATTATGATTTCCCATACTAAAATTTTTGGTTTCAGCCAATGATTATAAGCCAAATGAACTATGTTAGTAGTGAATATGATAAAAAATGGAATGATTATCCTGCCAAGCCACTGAATGTTATGGGATCTAGAACAAAAAATATTATTTCTATGTTTAAACTACTTTCTCAAGACATGAATCATGTTGAGCTTCCAAATGGTAAATAGAGGGAACAATCTATTGTTGATTCCATTATAAAGAAACATCCACCATATTTTAGTGGGTCCATGGGTCCACTAGTTTTTGAGTAAAAGATAAATACAATTGAAAATACATTTTATATTATCCTGTGTTCATAATATGAAAAATATATTTTGGATGTTTAGTATTTGGAAGAAAAATAATATCAATGGTGGAATATTATCAAGAACATGAGGCAACATGATGAAATTGAATCCATATAGTGGAATGAGTTTAATAGTTAAATTTTCAATAAGAACTTTCCTTGTATTCTTTGTATTAAAATGGAGAAGAAATTCCACGTGCTAAATTAGAAGGATGATGAATCCATTTGTACCTATAAGGAAAGTTTTACAATACATGATAGGTACACTTATGATATTATCATACAACCTGAGAGTAATATTGATATATTCTTTATTGGATTAAAAATAAGTCTCCAAAGGGTGTTAACCATAATAGAAACTCTAAGACATGATTAAATCATACAATGTTCTATTATGGTATTAATAGAGATTGGAGTTACCCATAAATCTCATGGTTTTGATAAGAAATTAAATATAAAATTAAAAGGAAATAATAATAATAAAAATATTTGAGAGAAGAATATGAGACTATCTTTATGATCGAAGTATGTAAGGAAACATGATGGAAATTGTATTAAGGGGCTGGTAAATTTTTTAATTGGGGAAAATAAGTTCATCAAAGAAAATAATTCTGAAAAAATGTGAATAGACTATTCAATGAATTTAATGATGAAAAATATCAGTAGAATGAATGACCCCAACTAAAATGTTTCAAATGGAAGGAGTTTTAGAATTATTCCAACCAGTTCTCAAATATAAAGGTTAAAAATAATGATTAATGTTACTAACCACTTATGTATAGAGATAGAGGAAAGTTTCTTGTGATTATTATTACTAATGTGGGGTATGGTAAAAAAGTGGTTAAAGGTACACATATCATCCAATATAAAACTAATAATATTTTGTTTGATTCTAGTTATACCCAATATTTTATATATGATGAATCTAAAAAATGTATCATAATACCACCTTATTGATTAAATTTCGAACTAGTAGTGAAAAATCCTAATGGCATAATGATCACATATCGAGTATATGAGTCATATCCAATTTAATATTATGGGAATGTGCTTTTGAAAAATATTGTTCTTATCCCTCCAGTGGATTTTTTTTCTTATTTTAGAAATGAATTCAATTTTCCTATATTAATCCCACATCAATTTCAAATAAAGGTAAGTCACATTTGACATTCTGAACCAACCTATGATGGTTTATTGGTGTAAGGATAAATATGAACATCTAATGGAAGTTACATGCATTGTATGGGTGATGATTCATATTCAAATGGAGGATTTATCTCAGATGGTTAGGAAAAAAATCAATATCAAATAAATGCCTATTATACGAGAGTATTTAATATATCTATAGAATAATTTACCATTATTCCTGCTAATCATGAAGTTCATTTTTCAATAGAACTCATACTTGATTCTATACTTATTTCAATGATGCTATACAGAATTGACCCAATTTAGTTGCAATAATTAAAGAAGAAACCTGAGGAGAATCCTAATAAGGGATTCAAATGACCTAGTGTGTCACCATGGAGTTTACCTATTATTTTTTAAGAAGGAAGATTGTTCAATGCATATTTTTATTGAATATGGAATACTTAAAAAAATAAATATCAATAAAAAGTATCCTCTACCCTATATTGATGTCTTGTTTGATCAACCACATAGAGATCAGTACTTTTAAAATATTAACCTTCATTTTAGATATCATTAAATGAGTTTAAATAAGGAGGATATATACTAGAAATCCTTCCCCATCAGTTATAATCATTATGAATTAATAGTGATAAGAGTTGGACTCACAAATGATCTTGTTATCGTCATATATTTAATGAATAGAGTCTTTATAGGTTACCTCGATCATTTTTTGGTTGTCTTTATAGATGAAATTATTATATATTCTAAGAGTGAGGAAGATAATAAATATCACTTTATGAATGTAATGATGACCCAAAGGTAAGAAAAGATGTATGAAAAATTTACCATGTGTGAATTTTGGCTACAAAAAGTTTCATTCTCAACTCATATAATATCAGTTGATGGTATAACAGTGGATCCAAAAATGATTAAAGTTATTGAATATTGGACTAGAATAATGAAAATGATTGAGATTCATAATTTTCTTGGGTTGGATGGATATTATCAATTCTTTTTAATTAATTTATCATGGATATCTAATCCACACTCCATGTTAACTTTGAGGGGGGAAAATATCCTTTGGATAGATGAATGTGAGGAAAATTTCAATGATATGAAATAAAGGATGGTCAAAGAACCTGTACTTACACTACCCTAAAGTGGGGAATAGTTTGTGATCTATAGTGATACATTAAAGATGGCACTACTGTGCATCATAATGAAGAATGAAATGGGGATATCATATTCCACATACTAATTGAAAATTCATGAGCATAATTATAAGGCCCCAACCTTAAACATTACTTAATCTTGAGTTATTACAAGATTACACATTGAGGATCTTTTCGGGTTTAGAGTTTTAGAGAATTAGATCATAAAACTTGCGTTACATTCCACATATAAACAAAGTGGTTACATAAAGATAGTATTCTTCATTCCCATCAATGGAAACACATTTAAAATAAAACATGGATTATTTCTTGACACATCCTTGACTCTATCATCTTATCATGTACCTTTCCCTTGACCTGTGAAAAACATTTCAAAAAAAACTTGGGATGAGCATAAAAACTCAGTATGGGTTATAAAAAAAAACATGGAAAGGAAACATGAGTTCATAGATACATAAGAATGAAATCATACTTTACCCATAAAACATAGGCACTTTAACATACCTCATAAAATCATGAATAAATCATATAAATCATAAGACATAAAGGTAACTTGAGGCATTCATAACATTCTTACGTAGGGAGTAACCCTCTTGGTTACGTTTGGAATACCCATCACAGTATATTCCCTAAAATCTCTTCGGAGAAACCTTAACGTTTCACTCCTTCACGTTACCCAATGCATTGGAGAGCTATAACGGGCTCACCCGCCCTTAGTTTATCACAGAACCACCCGTCTTCATAATAATGCCCAAGTACCATAACATAATCATATCACATAAAACATGTATAAAGGAAACATAAAATTTCCACATTTTAATCATGAGATATCAATACAAAACATTGATATAAAAACATTATGAAAACCATTTTCAATACTAAAATAAAATAAAAGTAAAACATGGTATTTATTTTTCTTTTAAAAAGAAGGTATGGCTTGTAGAGGAAGCCGAAACTCAAATAACGGTTACGACGGCGGAGAAGTCGTTGTCGCTGCATACGTACGACAAAAACATTCCCTTTTGTCATTTAGTAAACGCTTCGTATAAAAAAGATTCCTTTTGAATAAACGTAAAAGTCGAAGGGGTTTATACACCGTATAAAAGAAAGTTGTGTATAAAATAAAATATGCCTCAACTAAAGGAGATTGAGACGAAGTCCCATACCTCATATCCGACTTGACCCGACCGTTCTTTAAACTCCTGAATAATAAACTTGAGTTAATCTATACTTGATTATGAATCTTTTTCAAGTTCATTATTCCTTTTATACCATGTTATGAACATCATGTAATCATTTAAGTTAATAATGTTCATTTTGTCGGTATTTGGTTCTTAAGTCAAAAATAGACTTCTTATACTTACATGTTGTTAATTTGGTCAAAGGTTCATTATATCCAGAATGGTATTCATGATGTAGATATTATATATGTCATGTATATCCAGTACATACATTCATTTATAATCTTACATCACATTTAGAGGTAAGAAATGAAATGCACCGTTCATGGAGACGGTAAGCCGTACGTACGCATGAACGCTACTTCCATTTCTATTTCATATTTTCTGGAATGGAATCATAATTATATAAGAGTATATTATAATTCCAGTATAATAACATATATAATATCATTAACTTTATCCTTTACACATCCCACATATGGTATTAACGAATCAAATCACTTTTAGGGGGCGGTAGTCCGCACTTCCTAAAATGAAGATATCGTGTTTTACCCATAATGGAAACCATAAAGGTATGCCCAAAATGAAAAAACAGAAGCTTAAGGAAAACATAAACATATTATATATCATATATAAAAAATAGTGACATCATAATGGCCACATTTGAAGGTGTTTAATGAGTGTTGAACAATCATCGTTTCGGGAGGCAGAATTTCGCCATCCACGGAAACCGTATGTTCTTTAACCATTTGATGTAGTTGTGTGAGAGTGTAGCTCAAATATATCTTATAACAACATCCTAGTATATTTAATATACTGGTGTTGTTACAAAATAAGTAAATAAAAAGATTTTAGGGGGTTGGAGAAGCAAAATAAAACGAATGAACATGAGAGAATGAATTACCTTTAAAAGTGTAACTCCTTTTGAGTTGAGCCTAAAGGCTTCCTTTGAAAGGATTCTGCCGAAAGGGGATACTATAGGATTAGTAGAGGGATGTGGAGAGAGTAAATGGGCAGGGGTTGGACGAGCCAAAGGCTTGAAGAGTGTGTGAAATGAGGTAGAGGTGGGGGCATTTTATAAGGGGAGAGGAGGGGCACTTTTGGAAAGTAAAGAAATATTACATTATTTGAAAATGTGTTTCGGTTTTAAAAGGTCCCACATTGATAGAATTCGTGGATAAGGTGATAAGGGTTCTAAATCCATTCATACAATTGGTTTTGGACATGTGTAGTTCATAGATTTTACATTATCTTTCTATTTTATTTAAATCGCCAAATAATGATGTCATCGCTGCATCATTATTATGTCATAAATAATTAAATTTATTTAATGTCTAAAAATTATAAAAAAACTACTATAATATAGGAAATACTTTTAGCTTTCCAATGACTATTTATAATCAAAATTTGGACTTGTATAACCCCACTTAGAAATTGTTTTCATAAAACATATCATGTTAGTGTCATTTTCACTTTAACATTAAATAAAAAGTAATTTATGTCATTTCCCAACAAAAGTGGATCCATGGGGTCCCCAAGTTGACCCATGACATGTCATGGTCTGCAATGACACAACCAATGAGGTTGGGACATGTTTCTAGGTCATTTCATATTATTAAAGCATTATTTATACCTTAAACTACACTAATTACCACTAATCGCGATTAAAAACTTAATAAGTTACTATTCACCAAAAAATTATTTTAATCTCATTGAACCACATTTTACTTCTTAATGACAACCATGTATGTCGGATTTTCAAAATTCAATACACATTATTGGTAAAATTTCATTTAACTGAAAAATCAGTTTGCTTGATTACCACTTAGTGGTTTCACTATTCATCAAAAATTGAAGTTTTTCAGAAAATTACCAAAGATTCACCCTAAGCTATATTTGATATTCCGAATTAAAAAATGAAGTCTATTTTAAAAAATTCAAATCATATAAGTCACATTAATTAATTTAATAATTAATTCCCGCTTCCAGAGCAAATAGCGTGTTTTTATAAAACAATAAGTATCAAAAGATTGACACCAGTTTAAGTCTAATTTCAAAGTGAAATTGATTCCAATGACCACCATTGGATAAAATGGTAAAAATATATTCTAATTTCACTTCAAAACCAATTCAAAACATAATCTAATCATATAAATAAATTATATTAAAAAGTAGTTTTGATGTAAAATGCAGTATTTTTCACTATTCCTTAAAAAATGAACATTGTCAGAAAAATACCAAAAATTCACACAAGGTAAATTTTGATGTTCCAATAATAAAGAATAAGTTTATTTTGACAAACATAGTTTATAAAATTTTCAAAATATAGATTCAAAAATGGTTTGCCATCAAAAGGCAGTAAAACAATCTTTTAATAATATTAGTGTATTCTATGCATAAGATTGTATTTATTTTTATTTTAAGCCTCTATAACACTATCTTAATTATTAAAAGACATAGATAAAAATATCTATTATTCATTACTTACTTGGGATGTTACATCCTTCCCCCCTTTAGAAAATTGCGTCCCCGTAATTTATTTACTTATCGAATAAATGAGGGTACTTATCCCTCATTGCATTTTCAGATTCCCATGTTGCCTCTTCAATCATGTGGTTTTTCCACAAAACCTTTACCTGATGAATCACCTTATTCCGTAACACTTGCTCCCTGTGGTCAAGAATCTGGACCGGTTGTTCCTCATAAGATAGGTTCTCTTGCAGCTGAACTACCTCTGGACTCAAAACATGAGATGGATCTGGCATATACTTTCTCAACATCGAAACGTGAAAAACATTGTGTACCTGAGATAAACTTGGAGGTAAAGCCACTCGGTATGCAACTGATCCAACTCTCTCCAGAATTTCGTATGGCCCAATGAACCTTGGACTCAACTTTCCTTTCTTACCAAATCTCATCACACTTTTCCAAGGAGAAACCTTGACAAAAACATGATCACCTACCTCGAAAGATAGATCTTTCCTCCGGTTATCCGCATAACTCTTCTACCTGCTCTGAGCTATTCTCATGTGTTTCTGAATCAGCTGAACTTTTTCTGCCATCTCTTCTACCAATTCTGGTCCCATCAACTTTCTTTCACCCACTTCATCCCAGAAAGCTGGAGTTCGACACCGCTTCCCATATAATGCCTGAAATGGTGCCATCTGTATACTGGAATGAAAACTGTTATTATATGAAAACTCAACCAATGAAAGATGTTGGTCCCAACTTCCCTGATAATCCATAGAACAAGCTCATAGCATATCCTCCAATGTCTGAATTGTTCGTTCTGACTGACCGTCTGATTGAGGATGAAAAGCTGTACTAAAATTTAATTCAGTACCCAACGACTTCTGAAGGCCTCTCCAAAAGTTAGAAGTAAACCTGGGATCACGATCCGATACAATGGAGAGAGGAACTCCATGTAACCTGACTATCTCTTTAAGATACAAACGGGAAAGTTGATCAAGAGAGAAAGTATCTCGTATAGCAAGGAAATGAGCAGATTTGGTCAAGCGATCAACAATTACCCAGATTGCATTATTACCTCGAGATGTCTTTGGTAATCCAACAACAAAGTCCATGAATATATTCTCCCATTTCCACTCTGGCACTGGTAAAGGATGAAGCATCCCTTTCGGTAACTGCCGCTCTGCTTTAACCTGCTGACAAGTCAAACACTTCACAGTAAAATCAGCAATATCTCTTTTCATTCCATCCCACCAGTAATACTCCCGCAGATCTCTATACATCTTAGTACTTCCCGGATGAACTGAAAACGGAGAACTATGAGCTTCACATAACAACTCTCTCTTCAACTGTGAATCACAAGGCACACACAATCTCTTCCCAAATCTCAAAATGCAATCATTATCAATGTTGAATTCAGGCAACTTACCTTTCTGAACCAGCTCTACCCTTTTCTGCAACTCACTGTCTTGCTTCTGTGCTTGCTTGATTCTATCTGATAGAGAAGATCTCACTGATACCTGAAACAAAACAGAAGGAATTCCTGCACCAACAACTTCTACGCCAAAGTTCATCAAATCCTTGACCAAAGGATCACGTTCCAAACGCAATATTGTTAATGAAGCATTACTTTTTCGACTCAAAGCATCAGCCACTTTATTTGCTTTTCCCGGATGGTAATGAATTGTACAATCATAATCCTTGATTAATTCTAGCCATCTCCTTTGTCTCATGTTTAACTCTTTCTGAGTGAATATATACTTTAAACTTTTGTGATCGGTATATATTTCACACTTTACTCCATACAAATGATGCCTCCAAATTTTTAAAGAAAAAACAACAGCAGCTAATTCCAAATCATGTGTAGGGTAATTTACCTCATGAGTTTTCAACTGTCGTGAAGCATAAGCAATTACCTGATCATTCTGCATTAGGACGCAACCAAGTCCTTTCAATGAAGCATCACTGTATATAACAAACTCACCATTCCTGGAAGGTAGTGCCAAAACTGGAGCATTCACCAATCTTCTTTTCAATTCCTGAAAACAATCATCACATTCTTTTGTCCAGATAAACTTAACACCCTTCCGAGTTAGCTTAGTCATTGGACTAGATAACCGTGAAAAATTTCTAACAAACCTTCGGTAATAGCCCGCCAAACCAAGGAAGCTACGAATCTCGGTTACATTTGTGGGTCTTGGCCATTCTTCCACAACTTTTGTTTTTGAAGGATCAACAGTTATTCCATCTTTAGAAACAATGTGACCAAGGAAAGAAATTTGTTGCAACCAAAACTCACACTTGCTGAATTCCCCATACAGTTTATTTTCTTTTAAGGTTTGCAAGACAACCCTTAAATGTTTTTCATGCTCCTCTTTACTTTTAGAAAACACCAAAATATCATCAATGAAAACCACCACAAACTTATCCAAGAACTCATGGAAAATTCTATTCATTAAGTCCATGAATACAGCAGGTGCATTGGTTAGCCCAAAAGGCATTACTACAAATTCATAATGGCCATATCTCGTACGGAACGCGGTCTTCGGAATATCTGCCTCCTTAACCTTCAGCTGATGGTACCCCGATCTCAAGTCAATCTTTGAAAAAAACTGAGCTCCCTGGAGATGATCAAACAAATCATCGATAGGAGGCAAAGGATATTTGTTCTTAACAGTGATATTATTCAAGGCTCTATAATCAATGCAAAGTCTCATAGAACCATCTTTCTTTTTAACAAATAAAACAGGAGCACCCCAAGGTGATGTGCTAGGTCTAATGAAACCTTTCTCTAATAAATCTTGCAATTTCTCCTTCAACTCTAAAAGTTCAATTTGTGTCATTCGATAAGGGGGTTTTGAAATTGGCTTAGCATCAGGAACTAAGTCAACAGTAAACTCAACTTCCCGATCTAGTATTATTCCAGGCAACTCATCAGGAAAAACATCAGGATACTCATTTACCACTGGCACATCATTAATCTGAATAGTTCCTTTATTTTCAATGACGTGTGCAAGGTAACATTCATTTCCATCTTTTACAAGTTTCTCGGCCTCTTGATATGTTATCAAAAGTAAGGGTTCATTCTTGTAAACAAACTGAAAGTCTTTCTGAAAAGAAACTTCTTTAGCTCTACAGTCAATCTTAGCATGGTAAATAGAGAGCCAATCCATACCCAGGATAACATCAAACTCTACTAGAGGTAGAACAATAAGGTTTGCAAGTAGGTTATTTCCACAGATAAGGATATGAAGATTCTTATAAATTCTCTTTGCCTCGACACTTCCCCCAGGTGTTTTTACCAAAAGTTCAGGAGTCATTTCTTGAGATGGTATTCCCATTTTACTAGAAAAGTTTTCAGAGATGAAAGAATGTGTAGACCCCGAATCAAACAACACACTGGCATAATCTGAAAAAACAAACAAAGTACCTGATACAACTTCATTTGATGGCCCGACATCTGCTGAAGTAGTTGCAAAGGATTTCACCACCCCTTTCTGCTTGTAGTCTAACTGCTTCCCATCACTCAAGCTCCTTGTTGGACACTCGTTTGCATAGTGACCCATCTCATTGCACTTATAACATTTCACTAACTGTAAATCAAATTTGTTCTTACCTTCACCTTGATCCTTTTCAGTGCAATCACGAGCCTTATGTCCCATCTTACCACATCGGTAGCACTTCCCAGAATTCAGAAGGCATTCCCCAGCATGCCTCTTGCCACATTTATCACAAACTGGAAACTTAGTTCTCTTACCATCAGACTTTTTTGAAGAATTCTTACCTTTCTCCTGCCACCTCGGTCTCTTCTTTTGCTGGTTGTTATAAAAAACTTGGTCATCGGCAAACTCCATTTCCACCTTCTCAGCACATCGAACAAGCTTTTCATAACTTTTAAACTCACGAGAAGCTAATGCCCTTCGATACTTTGGCTTTAATCCTGAGTAAAAATGATTGATTTTACTATCAAGGTCTCGAATAAAATTTGGAGCATACCTTGCCAATCGAGTGAACTTTTCTTCATAGGCTGCCACTGAGTCTTCCTCTTGCCTAAATTCCAAGAATTTCTTTTCCATTCTAAGTCGAACAGCCTTAGAAAAATACTTCTCAAGAAACATACCTTTGAATTCATCCCAGTCAAGAGCATCAATCTCATCGGCGTCCCTGATATTTTTAACCATAGACCACCACTGATCTGCTTCACCCTCCAAACGGTAAATAGCAAGACTAACCTTTTGATTGTCTGAACACCCCATGACATCAAAAATCTTCTCCAGTGCTTTAATCCACCCTTCAGCTAGCACAGGGTCAGATGATCCTCTGAATGATGGTGGATGTTGCCTCATGAAATGTTCTACCACTGACATGTTCCTCTGCGGTTGATCTGGATGATCTCGTGCATGGATACCACCGCCATTTATCGCTTGAGTCAACTGCGCCATTACTGCAACAAACTGTTCAGTTCCAATTCCGACCATTTTTGGATGCTGATTCGGAAGGTTATTTCCTTCTGTATGCCTTCCTAGCACTTCTTCCCTGTTTCCTATGCGGAAAACCATTCTGAACAAACATGTCTTAGATGAAGCAACATGGTAATCTTTAAATGCTATATCATTTAAAAAAAAATATTTTTGGATAATCATTTAATAGAATTCTAACTCCTAAAGTTATCTAAACCGACCTTTGATACCAACTATAAGGCCCCAACCTTAAACATTACTTAATCTTGAGTTATTACAAGATTACACATTGAGGATCTTTTCGGGTTTAGGGTTTTAGAGAATTAGATCATAAAACTTGCGTTACATTCCACATATAAACAAAGTGGTTACATAAAGATAGTATTCTTCATTCCCATCAATGGAAACACATTTAAAATAAAACATGGATTATTTCTTGACACATCCTTGACTCCATCATCTTATCATGTACCTTTCCCTTGACCTGTGAAAAACATTTCAAAAAAAAAAACTTGGGATGAGCATAAAAACTCAGTATGGGTTATAAAAAAAAACATGGAAAGGAAACATGAGTTCATAGATACATAAGAATGAAATCATACTTTACCCATAAAACATAGGCACTTTAACATACCTCATAAAATCATGAATAAATCATATAAATCATAAGACATAAAGGTAACTTGAGGCATTCATAACATTCTTACGTAGGGAGTAACCCTCTTGGTTACGTTTGGAATACCCATCACAGTATATTCCCTAAAATCTCTTCGGAGAAACCTTAACGTTTCACTCCTTCACGTTACCCAATGCATTGGAGAGCTATAACGGGCTCACCCACCCTTAGTTTATCACGGAACCACCCGTCTTCATAATAATTCCCAAGTACCATAACATAATCATATCACATAAAACATGTATAAAGGAAACATAAAATTTCCACATTTTAATCATGAGATATCAATACAACACATTGATATAAAAACATTATGAAAACCATTTTCAATACTAAAATAAAATAAAAGTAAAACATGGTATTTATTTTTCTTTTAAAAAGAAGGTATGGCTTGTAGAGGAAGCCGAAACTCAAATAACGGTTACGACGGCGGAGAAGTCGTTGTCGCCGCATACGTACGACAAAAACATTCCCTTTTGTCGTTTAGTAAACGCTTCGTATAAAAAAGATTCCTTTTGAATAAACGTAAAAGTCAAAGGGGTTTATACACCGTATAAAAGAAAGTTGTGTATAAAATAAAATATGCCTCAACGAAAGGAGATTGAGACGAAGTCCCATACCTCGTATCCGACTTGACCCGACCGTTCTTTAAACTCCTGAATAATAAACTTGAGTTAATCTCTACTTGCTTATGAATCTTTTTCAAGTTCATTATTCCTTTTATACCATGTTATGAACATCATGTAATCATTTAAGTTAATAATGTTCATTTTGTCGGTATTTGGTTCTTAAGTCAAAAATAGACTTCTTATACTTACATGTTGTTAATTTGGTCAAAGGTTCATTATATCCAGAATGGTATTCATGATGTAGATATCATATATGTCATGTATATCCAGTACATACATTCATTTATAATCTTACATCACATTTAGAGGTAAGAAATGAAATGCACCGTTCATGGAGACGGTAAGCCGTACGTACGCATGAACGCTACTTCCATTTCTATTTCATATTTTATGGAATGGAATCATAATGATATAAGAGTATATTATAATTCCAGTATAATATCATATATAATATGATTAACTTTATCCTTTACACATCCCACATATGGTATTAACGAATCAAATCACTTTTAGGGGGCGGTAGTCCGCACTTCCTAAAATGAAGATATCGTGTTTTACCCATAATGGAAACCATAAAGGTATGCCCAAAATGAAAAAACAGAAGCTTAAGGAAAACATAAACATATTATATATCATATATAAAAATAGTGACATCATAATGGCCACCTTTGAAGGTGTTTAATGAGTGTTGAACAATCATCGTTTCGGGAGGCAGAATTTCGCCATCCACGGAAACCGTATGTTCTTTAACCATTTGATGTAGTTGTGTGAGAGTGTAGCTCAAATATATCTTTTAACAACATCCTAGTATATTGAAGATACTGGTGTTGTTACAAAAGAAGTAAATAAAAAGATTTTAGGGGGTTGGAGAAGCAAAATAAAACGAATGAGCATGAGAGAATGAATTACCTTTAAAAGTGTAACTCCTTTTGAGTTGAGCCTAAAGGCTTCCTTTGAAAGGATTATGCCCAAAGGGGATCTTCTAGGATGAGGATAGGGATGTGGAGAGAGTAAATGGGCATGGTTTGGCCGAGCCAAAGGCTTGAAGAGTGTGTGAAATGAGGTAGAGGTGGGGGCCTTTTATAAGGGGAGAGGAGGGGCACTTTTGGAAAGTAAAGAAATATTACATTATTTGAAAATGTGTTTCGGTTTTAAAAGGTCCCACATTTATAGAATTCGTGGATAAGGTGATAAGGGTTCGAAATCCATTCATCCAATTGGTTTTGGACATGTGTAGTTCATAGATTTTACATTATCTTTCTATTTTATTTAAATCGCCAAATAATGATGTCATCGCTGCATCATTATTATGTCATAAATAATTAAATTTATTTAATGTATAAAAATTATAAAACAAATACTATGATATAGGAAATCTTTTTAGCTTTCCAATTACTATTTATAATCAAAATTTGGACTTGTATAACCCCACTTAGAAATTATTTTCATAAAACATATCATGTTAGTGTCATTTTCACTTTAACATTAAATAAAAAGTAATTTATGTCATTTCCCAACAAAAGTGGATCCATGGGGTCCCCAAGATGACCCATGGCATGTCATGGTCGGCCATGACACAACCAATGAGGTTGGGACATGTGTCTAGGTCATTTCATATTATTAAAACATTATTTATACCTTAAACTACACTAATTACCACTAATCGCGATTAAAAACTTAATAAGTTACTATTCACCAAAAAATTATTTTAATCTCATTGAACCACATTTTACTTCTTAATGACAACCATGTATGTCGGATTTTCAAAATTCAATACACATTAGTGGTAAAATTTCATTTAACTGAAAAATCAGTTTGCTTGATTACCACTTAGTGGTTTCACTATTCATCAAAAATTGAAGTTTTTCAGAAAATTACCAAAGATTCACCCTAAGCTATATTTGATATTCTGAATTCAAAAATGAAGTCTATTTTACAAAATTCAAATCATATAAGTCACATTAATTAATTTAATAATTAATTCCCGCTGCCAGAGCAAATAGCGTGTTTTTATAAAACAATAAGTATCAAAAGATTGACACCAGTTTAAGTCTAATTTCAAAGTGAAATTGATTCCAATGACCACCATTGGATAAAATGGTAAAAATATATTCTAATTTCACTTCAAAACCAATTCAAAACCTAATCTAATAATATAAATAAATTATATTAAAAAGTAGTTTTGATGTAAAATGCAGTATTTTTCACTATTCCTTAAAAAATGAACATTGTCAGAAAAATACCAAAAATTCACACAAGGTAAATTTTGATGTTCCAATCATAAAGAATAAGTTTATTTTGACAAACATAGTTTATAAAATTGTCAAAATATAGATTCAAAAATGGTTTTCCATCAAAAGGCAGTAAAACAATCTTTTAAGAATATTAGTGTATTCCATGCATAAGATTGTATTTTTTTTTATTTTAAGACTCTATAACACTATCTTAATTATTAAAAGACATAGATAAAAATATCTATTATTCATTACTTACTTGGGATGTTACAATAATGACCTAACTCATGATTTAGATTTGTAATTAGTAATTTTTTTATTGAAAATATAGAGGCATTATATTTATGGTGAAAGGTGTGATATATAAATTTATCATAAAATTTTGAATTATATATTCATTTTGAAAGAGTTTAATATGCACCATTGAAGTTATTTGGCGTTGATTAATGACTATGACTTCTCAATACAATACCACCCAAGGAAAGCAAACAAGGTGACTGATGATCTGAGTTAAATTGATCATTCTATATTATTTTTGATGTGGATAAAATAAGATCTAATATTTCATAATTGAAAAAATATAAACATTGAAGTCATGAAGGAATGATAGAAATCACATCTTTCTTAAATGAGTGCCCAACCATCTATCAATGTAAATATTAAATAGGTGTAGAGGGAAGATTTTGAGCTACAAAAGCAGGTGAGAAATATTCCTGAGTTCAAAAATTAATGTGATTGAATGATAATGTTGATTAATTGAGTATATGTCTAATCAGTACTATAATTGAAGAAAGATCTCTTAGATGAAGCTTATAGTTTATAATTTTCTATTTTTCTTGGAAGTATGAATATGTATAGTGTAAGGACCCTAAATCTAGTAGCGATGAGTCAGTGGTTTCATTATTACACTGGTAATCGATACAAGTGATCACATCCCAAAGGAACAAAAAGTTTCTTAGTCTTGGAAAATTAGTTACATAATTTAATTTTAGATTACAATTAAAAACATACAATACAACATATTATTTTATTTGAGTAAACCATTATTACCTTCAATATATCCCCACATATCAATAATAAAACACTTATTGACATACTGGGGAAAAGGAAACAAAAGAAATGGGTGAAACTAGATGCTTAGTAATGGAATGCATACAATAGAAGCTATAATTAATAAATTAGGAATAATAAATCTGTTAATATAAATATTTGAAAAAAAATTAAATTTAATCAATAAATTGAGCATAAAGAATAGTATGGAAGTAATCAATGATTATAAACTAATTCCATATGAAGAATTAAATGATATTGAATCTTATAAATGGATATCATAACTAATAAAATAATCACATAGACCTAAATAACTAATCTTATAATGATGGAATGCATAATTCCAGATATCATAAACTTACTAATAAAGCCACTTTCCAAGAAATATTACTTAAATGGGAAATTCCTTGACCAAATACCCAAGACAGTTTATCTCAAGAGACCTACCAAAGCATCTACATGCTATGGTGGACCCCACCTGACACTTATTAAGTCCAATTCATTTCACATATGAAAGGGGTGAAATGTTATCAATGAGAAAGTCCTTATTAAAAAACTAGTATATGAAATGTTAATAATTTCCACAATCAATAAAAATAATAATAACAAATATATTGTAATGTGGGGAATGGTATCAAAATAATATATCCCCAGTAAAATATAACATCTACAAAAGAATTTTGACATAGCTAAATACATTTTACAAATATCACATAAAGATTTCTTGAGGAAAACAACCTTTTCACTTTGCAACAACTTATTAAAAATCTAAAAAATTCCCAAATATTAAGAATTTTTTTTGGAAGGAACTTTGAAAATTTTAAAGGGATATTTAAATAAATGAGTGTACATGACTATAGAAAATTATATTAATATCCTATATAGTAAAAAACATTACTTTCAGAATTTTATAAAAATTCATAAAGTACTTCATTTATAAAATGATAAGAAGATTCCTTATAAACCATTTTGTAATACATGGTTAGAAATTTCATTAACATGCTATTTTAGAATAGTAAAAATATTCCATAAATTTTTTTAAGGAAAATATGGATATGTTAGAAAAATATTCCTGACTAATTAGAAAAACAAAGTTGGTTTTCCTTAAAACATGATTTTGATATGTTGAGTACTTAAAGAGTGTAAAAATAAATAAAATGTGTAATTTCTAAAAATAACTATATTTGAAGAAAATATATTTGGTTTAAGATAAAAATATCAAATAATTCCCCCTGTAGAGACAATAACATAAATAATATTGAATAATGATGAGATTGTGAAATAAACCCTTACCCATGGTTTGAATCCCTTTATATGTGTTTGTATCTCCTATAAAATAAATATAAATTTATTATACATCTATTAAAGAACCATAATCATATATATCATACCTTATATGATTACTTATAATATTTTATCACCTTTTTATTAACAATTCTTTGTTAAAATCATTATTCCATGAAATAACTCCCTCATTTTTCATGTATGTTTTGGATTGGTAGTTTCGGTCCAAGTACTTTGATAATGGTACCATAATACCTATAATGTTAATTATGACATAAATATCATATATATTCACTATATATGTATTTAGAGTGAAGTTCCTAGGAATTTATTGCACCACTAGGGGGGGGGGGGTAATCAGAGGTGTTTTTTACAATTTTTCTTTCTTTTTAAATTAACATATGTTAACTTGTTAGGATTTGTTCAACTATAATGATTACTTAGAATCTATAAGATTTAGTAAAATTAAATATCATAAGAACTCAAGTATTTTTACAAGGTTCAATCTCAATTTTATCACACTCCTTATTGTGATCGGTTAGACGCCCCAATAACAGATTCACCACTATAATCATAAAAAGTTACAACATAAATTTCTTCACTAGAAGAGATTCACACTATTATTTACAGAGTCCCAATAGAATAAAATTTTCACACATCTTTTTAAGAAATTATTACAAACAATACAAGAAATATCACTTCTGAACATTGGATACTTCTAAAACTATTGACAAATATCATTATTTTGATCCTTTATGATAAATCAAAGACCATACACTCACTTTCTGAAGAAAATCATTGAATTAGTTCTTAGTTAAACTAGAGTTTTTTACTTATTAACTATATGCTTCTTATATGGTATGAGAAATTATCATTATGTTCATTAAATGATTACCACATAGCATATGTATCCTCTCACATAATTTTTTTATAACTTTTTTATTCTTTGAAAACTGATATCAATATATACTTTCCCAAATTATTTTTATTTTCATACGAAAATTATTTTCAATGGAATAAATGTTATCAAAAATAAATACTCTGTAAAAATGTTGAACCTTCACTCGATGAATGATTTTTCTCAGAAAATATACCTGCACTACATTGTGACACCATTAATTATTCTTAGAGATAAACTCGTATTTATTAGCATAAAATAAGGAATTAAAAAGTGGTTAAGACATGATTATTAAAAAATTTGTGGTTAACAATTTAATTTGTTTCTTATCTCTTTAAAATATTTCTCCTCCACAAACTGCATGACCTGTAGAATATTCTGAAAAATAATTTAACTACAAAGTCCACATAACATTACCTTATAACAGCCTCCATTCGCATACTCACAAACTAACCTTTATAGTTTATGGGATTTATTTACATAGAAAATTTATATGTTTCTTTGACCTTATATTGATCTCTCCTGGAGACTGGTTCACAAGGAATTTTAATTCACATACTGTATTTCTCATCCATAAACTCATCATTTCATGGAATTACAGCATAACATCTTCATCCACAAACTCAACATTCCATTTTCACAGAGTATTTAATATGTTTTTTTGGTTTATATGATTGAAAAACCTCTCACATGAAATTTTAATTCATATATATAAATTATCATGATTTTGGTATTTTCTTCTAACAAATATGAATCCACAAACACTTCTTCGCAAATAATTTTTTATACCTTTTCTAAATTTTTTCTTATCCATTTTCCAAACTTCAATGAGTGTAGGCTCATACTACATGTTAGTTGACCTAAAATGTAGGAATTTCATGCAAGATATATTTCCCTAGAAGGCTTAATATGTGGAAGGGAGAATATGATCTCATTCCTTAATCAAATGACTCACATGAACTGGATCAGATGTCCACATTTTATCTAAAACAATAAATTGGGTAAAAAATTCCCACAAAGGAGCCCATCTTGCATAAAAGTTTATCACGAGTCCCCTCCTCTTTATAAGATATGTTTATCCCCTTAGCATCCATATGATTCTTGTGCAATGAGGTTTTACTCATGCTCCATATGAAATGAACCTTAGCTCATGCTAATTCCATGTTAAGCGTTGTTTCCACATCTCCATGTTATGATTATCATTCTTTATCATGCCTTTATCTTCGTGTTTCTCTTGTACTCCATTGATATAACTACTAACTAACATGTATTGTATTCCTCATGTTATTCCATGTTTATTCCTTTATTGGTATTTATAGCTCACCCCTTTCTTTTGTATATCCTCAAGATATCTCATGCAATTCTAAGTACGAGGGAATGTAGTGGTCATGTAAATGATGTTTTCCATAAGATGTTACATTTTATGTTTTAAGTTGTTATGTAATGTTCCTAATCCCTTATTAAACAAGATATCTCAATCTTCTATGTTGTATCAAGTTAAGGTTTTATGTAATAATTAATGTAAGTGTGTAATAAAAATTAGGGTTGTTATAGTTGGTATTAGAGGATAGGTTTAGTTATTTTTGGGATTAGGATTTGAAAAGCCTAGTAAATCCTTAGAGATAAGACTATGTATAATGAAAACCTCCCTAAATTGTGGTGAGTATTTATTATGTGTTTTGTCAAGAAATTACATCCCTATCTGGATATGAGCAGGTAGAGGCGACTCTGGCACAGATGTACCTAGGAGTGAAAACTCCAACAAGGAGTTTCGGGCTTGACTTGGGGTATCCTGGTACATGACAATGATCCTTGATGCACTCTTGGTTATGACACTCCTGGGGGGTATGCTTTGGTAAATTCATAAGCTTAGTACGAACCATTTTTAATGGAATATAAAAAATTCCCCTAAGAATATATGCTAGAAAGTAGATCATGGATAACATAGATTGAAGCCTATAGATTCATAAGTTAAGGAAATAAAAGTTATTTATAAGTCATTCGTTTTTTCCTTGGATTACCCTTTATGTGTTACCCCTAACATTAATTTTATTCCAGCCAATGGCTAGTAATAGGAGGAATTGGGCTAACAACCGATGTGAAGATCAATATGATGACTGTTCTAATGTGATTCCCAATCCGATGGGAGTAGGAATCATGAACGTTTTCACAATACTCTATCATTTAACTCAAGATTTGAATATAAACATGGGTTAAGAGTAATGTTCAACCCCCATAATAAATAACAAGTCACTATCGAGAGCTTCATGTGATAAAGGCCTCCTAATTTTAATTGATCATCTGATCCCTCAATCACCGAACAGTGGATCAACTCCATTGAAAAGATATTCTCCATTTTTCAATGTTCCGAACAAGAGAAGGTTCTTTTGGCTACTTATTATATAGAGGTTGAAGCCGATAAATGGTGTACATTGATAAAAAATACGAAGCCCGAGGAGGATATTGAGGCATTGGAATGGAAGGATTTCCAGAAAATGTTTTTTGATAAATATTTTCCTCGCACCTTCCATCTTAATATGGAAAGTGACCATCTTTCTCTCAAGAAAAAAGACGATTAATCCATCAGAGCGTATGAGGAAAAGTTAACAAGGATTTCACGATACGCCTCTGTCTTTGTCTTTACCCCCAAATGTAAGGCTGACCACTTCTTTGGTGGGTTGAAACCTAGCCTACGGAAATCCCTGGTGATTCGTGACTTTGGAAGCTATGAGGAAATTGTCTGATGTTCCCTCAAGGTTGAAATGGAGATCAGTGAATCTCAGGAGTATTATGGGGATAAGAAGAATAGGTGGACTTCAATTCTGGAAGTATGATGGACAAATCCAATAGTGCTAAGAAAATCCAGCACCCCACTTGATAATGTGCAGAAAGAAACACCCTAAAAATTATTTGAAGGGGACGAGGAAATTCCTTAGGTGTAGAAGAGAAGAGAACATAACTGTTAACTACTGACAAGAAAAAACCAAGACTGTGACAGAGGAGATGAATGATCCATTCGAACCTCAAAATGTTGTTCATTTCTTTAACTGTAAACAACTAGGTCATATTGCATATCAGTTCCCTAAGCCAAGGGTTTTTGGAGGCAATCAACAACCTCCGAGGCAGCAAGGGTGAGCTTTTCCCATCACTACTGCCGAAGTGAACCCCGAAAACAAAGTGGTGATATGTACGCTAGTTATTCATTCAATAATAGCCATCATACTTTTTGATTCTATTTCTACGCTTTCTTTTATATCCTGAAAGTTTAGTAGAACAATCCCCACATCACAACAAATCATGGAAGTAAAGATGTCGGTGAGTACGACAAATGGGGAAATCATTGAATCCCATGAATATAACTCCTCCCCTCTCATAATTTTTGGATTAAACTTCCGAGTGAACCTCATCATAATCCCTCTAGTGGAATTTTAAGAAATTCTTGGCATGGATTTGCTTTCCCTATATAGATCCATCATAATTTTTTGTGAGAGGGAAATCACTCTCCATATGGAGAATCAACCCTCGATTCTATACAAGTAAAAGGAGGAAGATGAATCTTCTTTAGCACCATCATCCAAGTGTGGATATTACTGCCCTATGAGAATGAGTATCTAGTTCAGATGTTTGAGTCTAAGGAGGAAACCATCCTTGAAGACATGCCTATTGTGAGGGAATTCAATGAAGTGTTTCTCGAGGAATTGCCTGGTCTTCCTCCTAGAAGAGATGTTTAATTCTCAATTGACCTTATACCTGAGGAATTTCCAATATCCAAGACTCCATATAGAATTGATGTTGTGGATATGGAGGAGATGAAGAATCAAATACAGGAGAATCTCGATAAAGGGTTTCTAAGCCCAATTGATTAACCATGGGGGTGCACCAGTCCTCTTTTTCAAAAAGAAGGATGGGTCAATATGCCTTTACATTGATTATCATAACCTCAAAAAAATCACGATAAAGAAAAAATATCCTATGCCATGAATTTATGACTTGTTCTATCAGCTTTGTTGATCACAATACTTCTCCAAGGTTAACTTGCGGTCAGGATATTATCAAGTAAGGGTGAATAAGGAAGATATACCCAAGACTTCTTTTTGTACAAGATACGGGAACTATGAATTCATAGTGATGACTTTCAGACTCACTAATGATCTAGAAATATTCATGGAATTGATGAATAAAGTATTTAGATATTACCTCAACAAATTTGTGGTAGTCTTTATAGATGATATCCTAATATACTACAAAAACAAGGAGGATCATGAGGAGAATCTAATAACTATACTAGTGACCTTGAGAAAAGAGAAGCTCTATGAAAAGTACAACAAGTGTGAGTTCTAGTTGAAGGAGGTACCATTCTTGGGTCACATCATCCCAAGCAATGGTATATCTATGGATCCCTCCAAGATAGCTGTAATTTAGGGATGGCCGAGGCCAACATTGGTAACTGATATTCGTAGCTTCTTGGGGTTAGGTGGATATTATCGACAATTTTTGAGAAATTTCTCACGATTTTACAACCCTCTTACCAAGCTAATTTAGAAGAGAGTAAAGTTTTCTTGGAGTTATGAATGCAAATAAATCTTCAAGGAGTTGAAAAGGAGTCTTATCACTGCACCCATGCTCAAATTACCCACAAGTGGAGAACATTTTTTGGTATTCAGTGATGCTTCGAAGAAGGGCCTGGGTTGTGTGTTGATGTAGAATGAAAAATTCATTGCTTATGATTCAAGGAAATTGAATGTTCATGAGCATAATTATCCAACACATGATCTGGAGTTGGCTACGGTGATCTTCGCTTAAAAAATTTGGTGATATTACCTCTTTGGGGAGAAGTGTAAAATATAAACGGATCACAAAATCCTTAAGTATATATTCACACAGAAAGAGTTGAATATGCGCCAATGAATATGGTTAGATCTGATCAATGATTATTACTGCTCAATCCATTACTACCCTGGGAAAGCAAACAAGGTGGAAGATTCTCTAAGTAGAAAGGATCCAACGATTTTTTCATTGATGAGAATTGAGAAGGATCCAATATTCTTAGATTTGTATAGGATGAAAATGGGAATAATTAAGGGAGAAACATCATCAATCCTTTCTCAAATGATTGCTCAACCATCCCTCTTGGAGAAAATAAAGGATTATCAAAGAAAGGATATGGAAATTTTAAAAAAGGTGGAAGATATTAGAAATGGGAAATCCTCAGAGTTCATGGTTTAAAAGGATGGAATTGTGAGATTTGGGTCACAATTATGTGTACCATACGATCTAAAGATAAAGAAGGAGCTTCTGAATGACACAAAAATCCCAACCCTCTTTATTCACCCGGGGAGAACAAAGATGTATTGAGATCTCTAAGAAAACTTTTGGTGGGACAATATGAAAAGGGAGATTGCTGAATATACAACAAAGTGTTTGGTATATCATCAAGTGAAGGCTGAGAGGAAAAAGTCTAAGGGGATGATGCAACCACTACCCATACCATCATGGAAGTGGGAAAACATTACCATGGACTTTATCAATGGACTTCCAAGGACATATAGAGGAAACAATGCTATATGGGTCATTGTGGATCATCTTACAAAGACGAATCACTTTATTGAGATTCAATAGGACTTCTCATTGGATCAACTTGCATGGATTTACATCAAAGAAGTGTTAAGGATGCATGGAGTACCACTATATATTTTATCTGATCGTGATCCGATATTCAACTCGAAGTTCTGGAAAAGTATCCAACATTCTATAAGCACTGAAATGAACTTTAGTATGGCCTATCATCCTCAAACTGATGGAAAATATGAATAAAATATTCAAACACTGGAAGATATGTTAATATCATGTTCTATGGGATTCAAAGGAGGATGGGACCAACATCTTCCACTGGTTGAATTCTCCTACAATAACAGTTTACACTCGAGCATCCGAATGGAACCATATGAAGTCCTTTATGGTAAAAGGTACAAAACACCATCGTGTTGGGATGGAGTTAGTGAGAATAAGATGTTAGGACTTGAAATGGTTGAAGAAATGGCGGAGAAGGTTAAAACCATTCAATAATATCTCAAGGTAGCCCAAAGTCAATAGAAGAGTTATGCGGATAACCATCAATGATACCTTGTGTTCAAAGTTGGAGACATGGTGTTTCTATGAAAATATCAAGAGAAGAAGTTCATGAGGTTTGGAAAGAAGGGGAAGTTAATTCCTAGGTACATCGGCCCCTTTGATATTCTTGATCGTGTCGGGGTTGTGCCCTATCGACTAGAACTTCCACCTACCATAGACAATGTACATGATGTCTTTCATTTATCCCTATTATGGAAGTACATACCAGACCCTTCACATGTACACTCTTCAGAGGTAGTACAACTAGAGGATGATATTTATTACGAGGAGAAACCAATGAAGATCTTAGATCATAGAGAAAAAGTTATACGAAATAAGAAAATTCCCCTCATCAAGGTGTTACCGCAAAACCACAAGTTTGAAGAAGCGACATGGGAATTGTAAGAAGTGATCAAGCAGAGTTAGCCACATATGTTTTAGTGTGGGAAATGGAAAATTTTAGGGTGAAAATTTTTAAGGGGGGAATATTTTAACGACCAGAAATTGTTTTAATGAAAATTCCTCTTGGTCTATTTAAATGGATTCTTATGGTTATGTAAAATATATGCACTTATCTGGTTTTATATTTGGGATTTTAAAATTCCATTAAGAATTGTGACCATTGCTAATATAGTCGTTGAACATTGATCACATGATTAATATAAATATAGGTCTTTAACAAATCCAATTTACTCAGACAAAGGAAGTGATGGCCTTATCCAGTAGAGTTTCCACGTACAAAGCCCATTTTTCAGAGATAAAAAAGATATGGAATCATTAGGCTTCACTATTGACCAAGACAAGGCCAAGACTCTAATATATTAATCTTGAGCAGAACCACCTATAAGAGAAGTGGAAGTTGATAGATATTACCACTTGAGTGATGTTATCCGAGCCACCCCAATGTTCTGTCACCATCACGCACCTTACCCTAAGGTCTTATGCAGGTGTTTTAAGGATTTATGTAATAAGACCCTAGCATTATGACTACTTACATTATTTTTGTATATAATAAAGAATATACTTTTATTTTATTATTGTTACTTTGTAAATATTTTTTAAAGAATAAATAGTATTTTTTTGTTAATGTTCAACCGAGGAATATATTTTGATAAATTAATGGATTTTTGAATTAAATAATATTTTAATAAAATATTATTATTATTAAATTACTTTTTATTAAGTATAAATGATCATATAATTTTTATAAATACAATTGTAATTTTTATTGAGGTTTGAAAGCTATTTTTGTCAAAACCCATGAATTTTCAATAAATGTCGGTTTTTATTTTAAAAGTGAAAATTCACATATTTAGAAAATTATTTGGATAAAATGAATATTTTTTTTGAATTAGGACTTCGAAATTATCCAATGGTGATTTTTCCATAATTTTCTGAGACAATCAAATTTTTTGGTAAAAATTAAATACCGTTTAAATATATAATGTGTTTTATGACATCATAATGAACCAATAGTGATATAATAAAATACTATAAACATTATGTTCAGAGAATATATGTTTTTACATTAAAATAATGTTATTTTAGGTTTTTTTTATTTATTTTACAAAGATTTAGTGGACCCTTCAAGACTTATAAAACATTTTAGCTTTTTAAATTGATTTCCTTGAGAGTGTGACTCACCTCCACATAAGAAAACCTATTATTTTAAGAAGTTAGGCCCTTATACTTATAAAATATTTTTTTCCACTCCCCGTTTTCAAAAACCATGTGAAAAAACTATGGACTGGTTTGTCGTTTTGATTAGTTTAATGTGTGGTGTCCCAAACCTAAATAATAAAGAATCCCCCTTCTTTCTTATATAAACCCACCCAAGCTCCCACTTCCTCTTCAATAAAAAAATTTTGAGTTCTTACAAATTCTTCCCTCCTATCTCTATAATCCTATCAAGGTGACCCAAGCTCCCAAGAATACTCTCTCAAGCCCCTCCCAAGACTTTGGGATCACACTTCCAAGTAAGGGATTCCTTCCTTTCTCGTTTTATCCATGCTTCTTAATATTGTTATTTCATTTTATTTTAAATTATAAATGTTGTAGTATAATTTATCACCTCCCCCATACTTCCCTATTTATGTTTGAGTGATAAGAGACCCCTTTATCTCCCATTAATGCCTCCCATGTACACCCGTTACCATGTCGAAATTCCGTAAGGAATTTCTCTCTCTTCATTTACATTCAAGAAATTATTTTATATTATGAATCTAAATTAGATTCCATATGTTGGTATATTATGTACCATTATACCCTTACTGTACATTTAATTTATAAATAATGGGAGACCCCTTTCACTCTCATCAACCCATTTTATGAATTTATATTTGACGTCGTTATGCTGCCGAAGTAACACCAAAATTTCCATGCCAAAATCATTGTGTTGTGAATACCATACCCACTCCTCTATCAAGGGTATTAACCTTTATGAACATGTAATTGTTGATTGAGGACTTACATTTATTTATTCCACATATCTTATTTGTGGAATTAATTATGATGTTAATGAATCCATGTTGTATGATCTATGTGGCACACTTATGCATGAAATGAAATTATTATGAAGGGTGCGCCCTAATAGTGCTCCAATGCATTAGGTAAAGTATAGTATCATGATACATCATGTGAAATGAGTGTTTACTCATGCTAATTCAAGTTCAATGATGGTTTACTCATGATTCATGTGCAATGAGGGTTTAATCATGCTCCATGTGAAATGAGCCTTAACTCATGCTAATTCAATGTTAAGTATTGTTGCCACATATCCATGTTATGATCATCATGATATGCCTATTGACTAACATGTATTAAATTCCATTGATATTCCTATTGACTAACATGTATTGTATCCCTCATGTTATTCCATGTTTATTCCTTTACTGGGATTTATAGCTCACCCTTTTCTTATGTATGTCCATAGGTTATCCCATGCAATGCTAAGTATGATGGAATGTAGTGGTCATGTAAAGGAAGTTTTCAATAAGATGTTGCATTTTATATTTTAAGTTGTTATTTAATGTTCCTTGTTGGATTTAATATTTAGATGTATATGTATATTAGATGGAACAATACAAGAGTGGGGGGGGGGGGTGAATTGTAGGTTTAAAAACATTGTGTTTAAACACAAGAAATTAGTTTAAATGATCTTAAACTAATACAATTCACACCAAAAACTAACAACCACAATTGTATTGAATATAAAGGTAAGATATAATGTAATACTATAAGAAAAGTAAAGAAATTGTATTCAAGATGAATACAATAATCATAGCAATGCAATATTGAAGGATTCTACCATAATGCGTATAGAATCAATCGATACAGTATGTAAAAATTACAAATGAATATGTAATAAAGAAAGGAGAACAATACAATTCCCTTTCTTAAAACAAACAGCAGTAGAAATGTAAAAGTATTACAATTCTTTTGACCCAAAGAGAAGGGTTATCCTTTCACCTAGGATAAGAGGTCTGTCTTACCACCACCTTGGTAAGACCTCGATACAATGATTGATATGTCTGTCTTGCTATCCCTGCAAGCCCTCGATACGATGATCGGTACATCTGTCTTTCTATCCCCGCAAGCCCTCGATTTTGCAGGTAATCAGCACCTATGTCTTTCAATCACTTGAAATCCCTCGATACGATGATCGATACGTCTGTCTTGCTATCCCCGCAAGCCCTCGATTTTGTAGGTAATCAGCAACTCTATCTTTCAATCACTTGAAATCCCTCGATATGATGATTGGTAGCACAGTCTACCTATCCTCACCAGCCCTCGATTGTTATCACCTAATCGGTCACACAAAGCAAAACAAAGCACTTATAGAAATACAAAAACTAAGAATGAGCCGTTCACATTTGGTAATCTCAAGGCTTTCGCACGAATAAAGAGAGAAGTCATAGTATCTCTCTCTAGAACTTGAAATAAGCAGAGTCTCACAATTATCTTTCTTAGCTCCAAATGACCTACTATTTATAGGCCTCAGGTTCTAACGGTCATATTTCCTCCAACGATCATATTTCTCTGGAAAACTCAGAGGTAATTGGACACCTGACATTATAATGGTCATATTGAAATATAAAGCATGACATCGTTTTAATTAGTTTATAAATAATTCCACAACATCGTTTTGGTTAAAACAAAAGATATATGAAGATGATAATCATGAGTACGATTAATATGAAACATGCGTTTTTGATAAAGGACCAAAAAAGCATGTAATGAAAGTAATGTATGAGTACTATAAGTATTACTTAGTGAAATGTATTGATACAATAAGAAGTGAGTATGATTCACAAAAGTTTGTACGATACGATTGATAGAGTCAGTACGATTGACAGAGTCTGTACGATTGATAGAGTCAGTACGATTGACAGAGTCAGTATGATTGACAGAGTCAGTACGATTGATAGAGTCAGTACGATTAGCATAGTCAGTATGATATGCATAGTCAGTATGATCAACATAGTCAGTACGATCATCATGGACATTTGTGATTTCCAAAACAAGGAATAAAAGTCAAAAGAGAACTTTAGAATCAACAATCTCCCCCTTTTTGGAAATCACAAAACATAAAGTAAAAACAAAAAGAAAAACTTATCTCCCCCTGAGTTATTTTAAACTCTTCTGAATATGAAATTGAATACAACTAACTCCCCCTTAGGTATGTACTTTCCTAAGGATTGTATTTGTAGATTTTCCTTGATTTAGAAGTATTTCATTAAAACATTATCCCTTTGTAAAACATTCTCCCCCTTTATAAAACATTCTCCCCCTTTGTGATTTACAAAAAGAATGGGGTAATTTTGTGTTGCTTGGAAGTGTTAGAGAAAATAAATGCAAGAAAAATGGAAAGGGTAACATAAATGTCATTATGATAACAAAGGTTAAGAGAGTTCATGAAAGTAAAACAAATACAACAACAATCATTTGTTTTCTCTTTCCTTTTCCTTCTTTATCAACTCATGAAGAACGGATTTCATCTTTTTGATTTCCTTCTTGTCTTCAGATATAGAATCACCCTGAGATCTAAGAAGCTCTTATTGGTTGGAAAAAAGCTGATCCTAATTCTTGATGGTCTCCTCCTGGACTATGATTACTTCTTCAAGAGTATCAATTCTGTTTTGTAAATTCTTGTTGTCTCTGGATAACATAGAATTTTGTTTCTTCAAGAAGACTAATTCATCTTTGAAAGATGAAACCTTCAAAAAATCATACTGAAAAGCATTCATTCTCTCTTGGAACTCTTTCACTGAAGGAATATAGGCTCCATGAGTATTTGAAAAAAGATTCATCCTTTCAATAGTTTCTTTGTCAAGCTTATTGAAAGCAATTGCAAGATCATTTGAAATTATCCTCAAGTCTTCAATTGACACTTCATGATCATTCACTGAGCTCTATGCTTTGTATGATCACTTAGTCATTCTATTGAAAGCCTTCTTATGAGCAGCCGAAGTTTCAGACAAAAGTTTCACATCGGCTTCAACTAAAAAAACTCTCTTTCTTAATTCTCTTATAGACCCAAACTTCTTCCTCTGATTGTCTATAATGAAATCAATTTTCCCTTCAAGTCTAGGGAAATAAGGGATTGTCTTTTCAATCCTTCTCAAAACATGAACAATGTAGTCACTCCTCTTGAGAGAGATTGTTTGTTCTGAATCGGTATCCTCATCGTACAAATCCAGTTCATTTGATTGGCTTGAGTCTACAACTGGCTATTTTCCTTTTTCTTTATCAATCCCCTTTATTTCTTCTTCCACTTTTTCACCTATAACGATTGTTTTATCCGTATGAGAAGATTGAGGACATTTATTCTCTTGGGAAATAATTCTTTCTGTAGTTTCAAAAGATTCATCCGGTGCTTGATCTGCATGAGGATCTTATTGAATACCTTCACTTTGTTTTTGAAAAGATTCCTCTCTACTTTTCTTTGAGCTCTAAAGGAATTCCAAAAGTAAATCTGCTTCCTCTTCTTCAACTTCCTGGATTTCTTCCAGAATTTATTTCCCTTTCTCTTTCTGTGGGAGACTCTGTACGATAGGTTCTTGATATACTTCCTCTATTACTTGAGAAATAGCATCCTCAACAATTTTCATGAAATTTGAAACATTAAATTCTTGATCTTTTCTTTTCAAAAGAGTCTTCTTTTTCTTTTTAGCCTAAATAGTATCCTCAACCCTTAACCTCTCAGCAAAAGCTTCAGCTAGGTCAAGACCAAACTTTGGATCACCTTCCTTTCTTTGTTCTATTTCTTTTCTCCACCTTACCACAACCTCCTTACTGTACTTAGGTTTCTTCTTTGGCTTTGAACTGGTTTGCAGATCTGACTTTTGAGGAGCACCAATAGATGGATTGTCTTTAACTGGAACATGTGCCGATTGATTCTATGCCTATTCAGCTTCTAAATCCTCAACAAAAAGCTTTGAATTCTGATCAAAACATACATTCAACTTCTTCAACGTAATCTTACTTATCCAGGAAGGCTTTAGATCTTTCAATTATCCTTTCAAAGGAATATTAAAAAACTTCATGCTCTCAGGAATGAACTTTGTAAGAATAGATGGATACATGATCAAATGAGACTTAATTTATCCTGACTTAACATTCTTGATTGTTTCAAAAATGTATCCCATGAGATTTACTTTTCTCATGTTGACAAGATAGTCAAGCATGAAGATATCAGAAACTTTTAGAGTTTCTATCTCCCCTTTCCTTGGGATAAGAAAACCTTTCATCCAAAGTGCCACGAATCTATTATCTGGAGAAAGATGATCCACTTTCCTCTTCTCTTCATTTATCAAAAACAATGACTTTTCATCACTTTCTTTATTAAACATACCAACCTCCTCTGGTATTTTATGAGATGGACAAAAGGAATCAACTTCTGTTGGAACATTCCGAAAGTGAGCTGCTTGTTTTACGGACATTGATATCTTTCTATCATACACAACAATGTTGATAGTCATATTATTGTCAAAATTTATAGTTTTTTAGAATTGGATAACCTCTTCAATAAGAACCGGATCTTTAGACATAGGTTTTTCAACACAAAGATGCTCCCAGCCTTGAAACAAAATAATTCTTATGATTATAGAATCGTAGGAATCAAAGAAGTCCCGAGAAACTAACCTTTCTCTAAAAAAGTCTTTCTCTAAAAAAGTCTTTGAAGAAATTTTGGTAGGAGTGTTGGCAGAAGACTGAGACATAAAGGTGAAGCCGATAGAAGATCGTATAGAGTCTTAGAACTGGGGCAGAGCTTCGACAACAATTGTGAAAAACTGGTGTCGGTTTGGGGAGGGGAGGGGTCTATTTATTGGTGAAAAACGGGTGACGGATGATCTTCTATGGTTGAGATTAGAAGAAAAAGAAACCGACAGATGCGATTAAAAGTAAAAAAAAACAAAAAAAGAAAAGTAAGGAAAGTATGTACCTGTCGGAGATCGTAAGGTAATTGTTGGTTTAAAATAGTATTAACATAGTGAAAGAAAACACAAGCGTACTAGGAGAAAGAATATGATCGATTATCATGTCGATGGAAAACAAAGTCGTTACCATAGACTGATGTGCCGATGGAAAACAAATTCGTTTTATAGACTGACGTGCCGATGGAAAACAAAGTCATTACCATAGACTGACGTGCCGATAAAAAACAAAGTCGTTACCATAGACTGACGTGCCGATGGAAAATAAAGTTATTACCATAGACTGAAGTGCTGATGGAAAACAAAGTCTTTAACATAGACTGATGTGCCGATGGAAAACAAAGTCGTTACCATAGACTGACGTGCTGATGGAAAACAAAGCCGTTACCATAGACTGACGTGCCGATGGAAAACAAAGTTGTTACCATAGACTGAAGTGCCGATGGAAAATAAACATGTTACCATAGGTTGACGTGCCGATGGATAGAAAATCAGTACGATAACTAGGTAGTCAAGACGACAAACAAAAGGTAAAAATAATGACCAAACAATCAATACGATAAACAGAAAGAAGAAAAAGAAAACACAAACCAGGAGAATAAACATATAAATAAAAATAATTTTAAGTAAAATGTTCTCCTTTTTTAAGAGGAGTTTCTTAATGTAAGGAGAATTAAAAAACATGAAGTAGTCATGAATGACTACTTTAATGTAATCATTCCTAGATTTTGTTTTATAAAATCAAATCTATCAGAAGGTAATGGTTTTGTAAAAATGTCAGCAAGTTGTTCTTGCATTCCGATAAATTGTAAAATAATATCTCTTTTTTGTGTGTGTGATCTCTAAGAAAGTGATGCCTAACATCTATGTGTTTTGCACAAGAGTGATGTGTTGGGTTCTTACTAAGATCTATAGCACTAGTATTATCACAAAGAATTTGAATTTTGGAAAAATTCAATCCATAGTCAGTGAGAGTGTGTTGCATCCACAAAACTTGAGCACAACAACTTCCAGCTGCTACATATTCAGCTTCAGCAATGGAAAGTGCTACTGAGTTTTGTTTCTTACAGGACCAGGAAACCAAAGAATATCCTAAGAAATGACATGTTCTAGATGTACTCTTTCTATCCATTCTACAACCACCAAAGTTAGCATCTAAAAAACTTTTTAAAACAAAATCATTTCTAGAAGAGTAAAAAAGACCTAGATCCATAGTGCCTTTTAAAAACCAAAAGATTCTCTTCACATATTTTAAATGAGACTCTTTTGGATTAGATTGGTATCTTGCACATAAGCATATAGAAAACATTAAGTCTGGTCATCTAGCTGTCAAGTATAACAAACTTTCTATCATACCTCTAACAGTTTTTTGATCTATTGGTTTCCCAGTTTCATCACGATCAAGTATATTTGAGGTACCAATTGGAGTGATAATACTTTTAGTATTGTCGTATCCATACTTTTTGAGTAAGTCTTTAATATACTTATGTTGAGATATATATGTTCCTTATGGTTTTTGAGAAATTTGAAAACCTAAAAATAATGTTAACTCACCCATCATACTCATTTAAAACTCATATTTCATTAAGTTTTCAAAATAATCAGTTAAAGATTGCGGAGTTGATCCAAATATGATGTCATCAATATAAATTTGAACAATCAAAACATTTTTATTTTCCATTTTTATAAAAAGGGTTGGATCCGCTGTACCTTTTTCATAATTGTTTTATAAAATAAATCCTGTAAGTCTATCATACCATGCTCTAGGGGATTATTTAAGTCCATATAGAGATTTGGTAAGTTTGAAAACATGATTAGGATGTTTTGAGTCAAGAAAACCAGGGGGTTATTCGACAAACACTTCTTCTTGAACAAAACCATTTAGAAAAGAACATTTAACTTCCATTTGAAATAGTTTGAAATTAAAGTATGCTGCAAAGGCTAATAGAATACAAATAGATTCAAGTCTTGCTACCAGAGCATATGTTTCTTCGTAGTCTATTCCCTCTTTTTAATTATAGCCCTTATCAACAAGTCTTGCTTTATTTCTTACTATGATTCCATTTTCATCACATTTGTTTCTAAAAAACCATTTTACACCAATTAGAGTTGTTTCTTTAGGTCTTTCAACTAAAGTCCAGACTTGATTCCTTTCAAATTCATTTAGTTCATCTTGCATTGCTTTAATCCAATATTCATCACTTAAGGCCTCACTTTTACTTTTACGTTCAAATTGGGAAATAAAGGCAAGATGTTCTATTTCATTTCTCAAGGAATTTATGGTCCTTATAGGTTGATTTACATCACCAATGATGTTATCACTGGGATGGTCCCTAAGAAACAACTGATTTGGGTTTTGTAAAACCTGTTCATTAACATATGTTAGAAAATATTCAGGGGTAAAAGTTTCAGGAACACTTTCTTGAACATTTTCCTTATCAGAAGAATCTTCTAATAGAGGTTGATAAACATTTTTAGAAAACACATCCGAGGATGTAGGTTGGGGTTGGTTAAAAACAAAAGGATTAGTTTCATCAAATTTAACATGCACTGTTTCTTCAACAGTACAAGTTTTTTTATTAAAAACTCTATATGCCTTATAAGTTATAGAATAGCCTAGAAAGATTCCTTCATCAGATTTTAGTGCAAATTTGTGTAGATTATCTTTAGTATTCAGAATGAATAATTTGAACCAAAAAACTTTGAAGTATGAAACTTTAGGTTTTCGGCTAGTACACAATTCAAAAGGTGTTTTATTAAGAAAAGGTCTGGTTAAAACACAATTTATAGTATAAAAAGCAGTACTAACAGCTTCAGCCCAAAAGTGATTAGCAATTGAGTATTCACTCAACATGGTTCTTGTCATTTCCTGAATAATGTGATTTCTTCTTTTAACAACACCATTTTGATGAGGAGTTCTTGGAGTTGAGAAATTTTGAGTAATACCTTTCTTACTACAAAACGTTTCAAAATATGAATTTTAAAATTCACCACCATGATCACTATAAATAGTTATCAATGGTAGGTTTTTCTCATTTTAAACTTGGGCTCTAAAAGTTTTGAAATAGGAAAAGGCTTCAGATTTATTTGTTATAAAATAGGCCCATGTAAATCTAGTAAAGTCATCAACTAAAACAAATACATAGTATTTGCCTCCAATGCTTCTAGTTTTTGAAGGACCAAAAAGATATATATGCACTACCTATAATGAATTAGAATTTGAAACTCCATTAATTGATTTAAATCTAGTTTTATGTTGCTTTCCAAATTGAAAAGTTTTACAGACTTTTGAAGAATCATATCTAGGATCCGATAGTCCCTTTACAAGTCTTTTCTTTGATTGTTTACAAAGGTTTCTTAGGTTGCAGTGTCCTATTCTTCTATGCCATAGCCATGATTGGTCTTCTATTGCACTTAATCAAGGTAAATTTTGGCTCCTAAGGTCTTCTAAGTAAATAGTATATACATTCTCTTGCCTATGGGCAGAAAGAATGAATTCATCCTTGGAATTTTGAACTAAACAATTATCATTTCTAAAATTCACAAGGCAACCTTCATCACATAATTGACTTATGTCAATGAGATTGTGCTTAATACCTTTAACAAATAAAACATTTGAAATAAGAACTTTACTAAGAAAGATAATATTACCTATTCCAACAATTTTTCCTTGAGCATTATCTCCGAAGGTAACCTTTCCACCTTTTGTTTAGATGATTTTTTAATGAAATATTTGTTTCCTATCATGTGTCGAGAACAACCACTATCCATGTACCAAAGGTTCTTATTGGTTCACTTCTCATTTTCCTGAAAAAGAAATAATTAGTTTTTCAGAATCCAAACTTGTTTGGATCCAGAAGAGTTAGATAAAATAATTTTAGGAATCTACATTTGTTTTTCAAAATGAGCTTTATGAAATCCTATAGACTGAGTTCTATTAAGAGAACAATCTCTTTTCCAGTGTCCTCCACATTGACACTTAGATCAAAAAGGGGTATTTTGAGGAAAAAAATAGTTATTACTAAAAATTTGTTTAGAATGAGTATAACCAATAGCAGAATGATTCCTCAAAGGTATAATTTGAGAATACATTTTATCAAAGTTTACCTTGCCATGAGTAAAGTTTGAAAAACATTTTTTCAAGGAAGAAATTTCTGATTTTAGTTTTAAAACTAAGTTTTTATCCTCCAAAACATTTGATTTTGAACTAGAGTTAGGCTTGAAATCATTTTTCTTAGAAATTACATTTTCTAGATCCTTAGAAATTTTATCCTTATCAGATTTGACTTTCTCAAGGGTTTTTAAAAAACTTTTAAAATGAAAAGTTTTTATATCAAGATCATTAGAAAGATCTGATACTTATTTGGTTAAAATTGAAATTCTAGAATTTGCATTATCAAGTTTATTTTTGAGTTTATAATTTTCTTTCTCAAGTAATTTAGCAAACCTAGAAACTTATTCAAAAGAAGGTAATGTATTATCTTCTGATGATGAAGACTCATCATTTGAAGATTCATAATATGTATTATCAGTATAATTCGTATTCAAAGAAAAATTTGTAATAGCTTCAGCATTGTGTACCTTAGACACGAGACAATGATCTTCAATTGGTAGTCTGGCTACAAGTCCAATATTTCTTTGTCCTGACTATTCATATTCCAAAGAATTATCTGATGAATCACTACCACTTTCACTCCAAGTATCATTTTCCTTCAATACTTTCTTTGTCTTTGTCTTGTAATACTTTTTCTTATTTATTTCAGAATGTTTCTCCTTTCTGTCTTTTCTCTTTAGTAAAGGACAATCAGGGCTTATATGACCTACTTTCTTGCATTCATAACAAGTTACCTCTGAATATTTCATATCCTTTCTATCTTTTTGAATATGTATTGGAAGTCTTTCTTTCCCACTATCTTGTTCATACTTCGAGCAAGATTGGTTAACTAATTATCCGAGTGATCACTATCACATGAATCAGACATAACTTTCTTATCTTTGGACCCTGTTATCCTTTCAAGTGTTTTGGATTTAGATGTAGTAGTAAAAGCTACACTTCCATTTCTATTTTTTCTTCTTGTTGAAATCAGCAACTCTCTTAATTCTTGTCTCATGCTATAGAAGAGTTCCAAAGAGTTCATCAAGAGTAATCTGGGAAACTTTTCTGTTTTCATCAATAACTATCCTTTTTGAATCCCATTCATTCAGCATTATATCAATAATTTTGTCATCAAGAGCTTCATCATCAAGACCTTTTTCTCCCATAGATTGTAGGCTATTGAAAATTGTCATAAATCTTTGTTGCACTTTACATACCGGCTCTTCATAATGAAAAAGAAATACATGATACTCTGCTCGAAGCATTGCTCTTCTTGTTTCTATAACCTTGGATGTAACAAAACGTGTGACTTCTAATTTCTTCCAAATATAGTTGGCTGCTTCAAAAGAAGATATCTGGCTGTATATATTCCTGGTCATAGAACATAGAAAAGTATTGCATACCTTGTAATTCAGTTGATATTCTTGCTTCTCTTGATTAGTGAAAGTACTGACTTATTTATTAGGAATTTTGTAACCTCCAGTAAGCATAATAAAATTTTCTGCACCAGTATTGATAAAAAATGTCTTCATTCGATCTCTCTAGTACTCATAATCATTACCATCAAATATAGGTGGTCTAGAAGGATTTATATTGTCAATTGAACCAATATTAATTCCTTCCATCTAATAAAATAGAATCTTTTCCACTCCACACGTTAGTGTAGTAAATAGTTGAGACAGTAATATAAAATAAATAGAGCTAGTAAAACAAATCAGTGGAAACCTCCTCTGATACCAATTTTTGGATCTAATATGTAGATGTATATGTATATTAGATGAAATAATACAAGAGGGGGGGGGGGTGAATTTTAGGTTTAAAAACTTTGTGTTTAAACACAAGAAATTAGTTTAAATGATCTTAAACTAATACAATTCACACCAAAAACTAACAACCACAATTGTATTGAATATAAATGTATGATATGATGTAAAAATATAAGAAAAGTAAAGAAATTGTATTCAATATGAATAAAATAATCAGAGTAATGCAATAGTTAAGGACTCTACCATAAATCATATAGAATCAATCGATACAGTATGTAACAATTACAAATGAATATGGAATAAAGAAGGGAAAACAATACAATTCCCTTTCTTAAAACAAACAACAGTGGAAATGTAAAAGTATTACAATTATTTAGACCCAAAGAGAAGGGTTATCCTTTCACCTAGGATAATAGGTCTATCTTACCACCACCTCGGTAAGCCCTCGATAAGATGATCAGTACGTCTGTCTTGATATCTCCACAAGCCCTCGATACGATGATCGGTACGTCTGTCTTGATATCCCCACAAGCCCTCAATTTTGCAAGTAATCGACACCTCTGTCTTTCAATCACTTGAAATCCCTCGATATGATGATCAGTATGTCTGTCTTACTATCCCCGCAATCCCATGATTTTGTAGGTAATCAACACATATGTCTTTCAATCACGTGAAATCCCTCGATACGATGATTGGTAGCACCGTCCGCCTATCCTTGGTATCCCTCGATCGTTATCACCTGATCGGCCGCACAAATCAAAACAAATCACTTATAGAAATAAAAAAACTAAGAATGAGCCGTTCACATTTTGTAATCTCAAGGCTTTCTCACGAAGCAAGAGAGAAGTCACAGTATCTATCTCTAGAACTTGATATAAGTAGAGTCTCACAGTTATCTTTCTCAGCTTCAAATGACCTCTTATTTATAGGCCTCAGGTTACAACGGTTATATTTCCTCCAACGGTTATATTTCTCCAGAAAACTCGGAGGGACTTGGACACCTGGAATTATAACGGTCATATTGAAACAAAAAACACGACATCGTGTTGATTAGTTTATAACTAATTCGACAACATCGTTTTGGTTAAAACAAAAGATATATGAAGATGATAATCATGAGTACGATTAATATGAAACATGTGTTTTTGATAAAGGAACAAAACAAGAATGTAATGAAAGTAAAGTATGAGTACTATAAGTATTACTTAGTGAAATGTATTGATATGATACGAAGTGAGTATGATGCCCAAAAGTCAGTACGATATGATTGACAGAGTCAGTACGATTGACAGAGTCAGTACGATTGATAGAGTCTGTATGATTGATAGAGTTAGTATGATTGACAGAGTCAGTACAATTAGCATAGTCAGTACGATTAGAATAGTCAGTACGATCAGCATAGTCAGTACGATCAACATAGTCAGTACGATCAACATGGACATTTGTGATTTCCAAAACAAGACATAAAAGTCAAAAGAGAACTTTTGACTCAAAATTCATAATCCCCAAAGATACTAGACCTCTCGATCTTCTATATTGTATCAAGTTAAGGTTTTATGTAATAATTAATGTTAAGTATGTAATAAAAAGTAGGGTTGTTATAACTTTGATTCTCCCCCTCATTTCTCAGTCACATTTCTCCCCACTTTTTCAATAATCACAACTTTAGATTCATAAAAGTATGAAAAAAGAGTAAAATTTTATCCCCCTATGAAAATAGAATCCAAAGCCAAGTGGGGGTTGTAACCTAAATTTCTTAAAATGAGAGGAAAAAGGATGAACATGAAGTTTTATCATTAATTATAAAAACCTCTCTCTTTTAATATATCTTTGGTGAAAATATCTACAACTTGATATTTTCTAGTAATTTAATCTATCTTAATATCGCAACCTTCCACCTTTTCTTTGATAAAATTCTATCTGATACTAATGTTATTGTGTCTTTAATGTTGTAATGGTTTTTTAGAAAAAACTACAACACTATGATTATCAAATGAAATTTTCATTGGTATATCAGTTTCAATATTCAAATTAGCTAACTAGAATTGAATCCTATCATCATTGTACAAGAAAGTGTAGTTTCAATATATTCTACCTCGTATGTGGTCAAAGTCACTGATTTATACTTCTTGGTATTCCAACTAACAAAATACTCTCCTAGAAAAAATGTTCCACCATAAGTTGATCTTTTATCTATATAATCATCTGTCTAATATGCATATGTAAATCCAAATAGTTTCAAATTTTCAATGTGTCTGTATAGTATCCCATTATTTATAGTTCCTTTCACATATCTCAAAATTCTATTATCAACCAACAAGTGAGACACTTTAGGATCACTCTAAAATATGGAACATATAGTCACTGCATAAGTTATATATATCCTTGATTATATTTGATATATAAAAGTTCCAACTATTCTTATGAATAATTTCTGGTTAACACCATATCTAGATTTATCCTTATATAATTTGGTTCCAACTAAATTTAGAGTTGGAAATTCATTTTAATTTTCTACTTAAAACTTTTTATAAATTCTAAAACATAATTTTCCTAATATAGAAATGTGTAATTTGGTTTCTGATCAATATAAAATCCCAAAAAGTATTTCATCTGACCAAGAATAGACATCTCATAATTCCCTTTTATCTTCTCTTCGAAATCTTCCTAGAGAAAGTCCTTGTCACTAGAAAATATGATGTCATTTTCATAAAAAGTAACTATGATAGCAGGTTTATACATTTCTCTAACATACATGTTACTTCCAAATTTACCTTTTATAAAATTTATATCCCTTAAACAACCATCCAATTTAAAATACCAGGCACTAGGGTCCCTTTTCAAACTATACAAATATTTCCTCACTCCGTATACCATATTTTCATAATTATATAAGAATAAACCATAAGGCTATTCAATATAGACTTCATCATCAAGATCACCATTTAGAAAGAAATATTAAAAATCCTTTTGATACACTTTGTAACATTTATGTCTTGCCACTACCAAAAGAATTGCAATAGTCTACAGTCTTGACACCAGTGAAAATGTTTCTTCAATTTCAATACCTTACTTTTGAGAATATCCATTGCACACTAGAAAAAACTTATTTTTTAATACCCCACCTTTGTCATTTAGTTTATTTTTGAAATCTGACTTTCCTCCAATATAATTTTTATTATTATGTCTTGGAAAAAGACCCCAAGTTTAAATTTTCTAAATATAATCATGTTGCTCATTCAAAGATTTTATCCATTCATCATGCAAGATTTCTTCTTCTATAGAGACCTAGGATTCTCATACATGTATATTACATCTATTTAGATGCATATTCATTAAATTTTCCAAAAAAACGCTTGAGGAATATAATAGGTTAGTGCTAGTGGAATCTTGGAACATAATCTTATAATCTAGTGAAATTTATTTAATGATTACCACACAAATCTTCTTATTTAGTACTATTTATAGAAATACCATAAATAAAACCTTTATTCATAACCTGGGGAAAGAAAACAAAATAAAGAGTGAGATTAGATGCACAGTAAGGGTAATAATAAGAGATATAAATATATGATCATATGAAATCCTATGATAAGAATAATGGTATGTGATAACAAGAAAAACATATGAAGTTTACACCTAACCTTGTATAGATCATAAAAATGAGACATGTTATAAATATTGGTAGTTAATAAGACAAGAATCATAAGTTAATCGTAGAACATGATCCATTAGAGCATAACATTGGAATAAGACATATATTTGTGTAATATACATAAGAATATACAATATTAAGTCATGACTACCAACCAAGACATTCATAACATGTTAGGCATTGGATAACCACCCGTGTACCTGCTTCAGTCTTGGGCTAACCACCCATGTAATCTCTTTTTCAATGGATACACCTCTTAGGAGGTATACACAACCATTATTAATGTAAGTCCTTTCCTCATAGTGGAATAAGTTTACTCACCGAAAAATCATAATGGATAAATTCCCTTACTAAACTAAGTTTACTCCCCGTTCTAGTTCTTTCTATCCTATGAGATATAATTCTTTAAACAATGTATTGGAAAGAGATATAGGCCTCAACCATCTTTGGATATAAAATAACAATAATACTTTGTTAAAGCATAACCACCAACATTGATTTTAATGAAACCACCACCACAACATGAAAATATTACATATATATTCCACTTGATTATTAAACATTAATCATATCATTACCCATAAAATAAATGAGTTTTATAAAAATTTCATCATATAATAACCAATAGAAAAGATACAGGTTCATAATAATTTTATCATTTCACTATAGAATAACCTATAAAAAAAGAAGTGGGTTTTATAAAAAATTTATCAAGGTATAACCCATGTAATAGAAACATATTTCATAAACATATTGTCAAAATAATCCATTCAAAGAAAGAATAAGAATTCCATCCTTTGTTCATATCCCCAATAAAGCATAGATAACATAAAAAGATGTCATATTTGATGTAAAATGATTTTGAAAGATTATTTAAAACATTTATGAAAGAAAATAACTTTTCTTTGAAAATCATTTTTAAAAAACTTTTGAAAACATTTTAAGAAATCATTTTTTGGAAGAAAAAGAGTTTCTGACCGAAAATTTTTTTTTCATAAAAAAATTCTTTTTAAAATATTGAGGAAAATGAAGGGAAACATGTATTATTAGTACATAACCATAAGGTAAGAAACTTTATGAGTTTATTGAGATATATATCATCATTTTTCATCATTGTAAGTGTAATCTGAAAGAATACCGATAAAAGATGAGATTGTAACATAAAATATTTACTACTTTGGTATCATTGAATCGTAAGACCCATAAAATAATAAAATTAAATGAAACAAAAAATATCATGAAAATTTGGATATTTATGATATAATATGTCAAAGGGGAAGTATATACTCCTCATAATAGGTGATGAATATGGCATGTGTCTCACAGAAGTAAATAGTGTGACAAAAATTACTTACCTTAAGTCTTGACTACCATTTTACTCATTAAAATTTACTGTATAATAAATATAACTTAATTATAAATATATTATAGAATCATAATAATATATATCATATCATATATTATTTTTTATGAACTTTTATAACCCATTTTTTAACAATTCCATGTTAAAGATACCTTTCAGGTAATAATCGCTTTGTTTTTCATATATGTTTTAACTTTTTATTTTTGGTCCTATTACTTAGATCATGGATTCATAATCTCCAGAATGTAAATAATTATATAAATATAATATATATTCAGTATATATTTATTTAAATTAATCCATAAAATTTTGTGGTTGGAAATGAACTACCCTGTTCATGGAGATTATAGGTCGTACGTACACATGACCATCGTTTCCATTTCTCATCGTTTTGAAAGAAGTAAAAGAAAATTATATATATCAATTATAATTAAATTATAATTTTTATGTCATATATATCACATAATTTTATTAAAACCACCCTTAAAACTTTAAATGTAAAGCGTGGACGAATCACATCGCTTCATGTGACGATAGTCCCCGTACACACGAACTACATTTTGATATTCCCACAAAATGGAAAATATGATGGTATGTGTGATATACTAATTTAAAAAGCATATTAAAATAATTAATATCATAAATATAATACATTAACTATAAATATATCATTAAAACCATCATTTATAGGTGGTAACAGAAAAATGAATAGCATTGGTTCGGGAGGCGGTAGTTTGCCATATACATGAATGATGAATTCATAAAACATTTGATGAAAGTATCTGAGGTTGTAGGTTGTAACCTTAACATAAAAAATATCTGTATATATAAGTTAATTAGGTTATTATATCATCATGATATAGTAATAATTTTAGGAGTTTGAGGAAGATATACGACATAAAGGATCATTGATGAACATTACCTCTTCTTAGGGTATCCTCCTTAGGATTTCAATAAAGAATTTATTTTATGGATTGATATACAAAATACAGATTTTAAGATTATATTAGAGAACTTAGGAGGTGATTTGGGCTATTACTCATTGAAAAAAATTGGTTTAAAGGTTTGACTAAGTGAGATGAGTGATTGCCCTTTTATAATCGTAGAGGAGTGATATTTTTGTAAATAACAAAAAGTATTCACTATTGGTAGGTCTCCCTTTCCAAATGTGGTTAAACAATTGATCAATAATAGAGGTTATGGATTACATTTTCAAGAAACCCCCACCATAAAAAGATAAACTCATTTTTTTCATGTTATTTCTTAGTTTTTATGTTTAATCAATTTTATCCTTTTAGTTTTTACCACAGTAACTTGTATCTTTATAGTTAAATAGACAATTGTTTCTTCAATAAAAATAAAATAAAATGAGTTTTATTATATATATATAAATAATAATTCTAAATATAAAATAAAATTTATTAAATAAAAATCCCATGGGTGTATAAAATTAATTTTAATATAAACACATGTAATGTGAAAAATCTCGTTTTAACCTTAATTATTGTAATTAATTTTAACATTTTTCACTACTCATTATAGTAAAAAGTTATGTTGAACTTATTATATAATATTAATTATTATTATTCCAAATATGGAATTAATTTTTCCAAATTAAACTCACAGAAGTGGCATAATGTATTTTCAAATTAACCCCACTCATGCGATGAGAAAACAAAATTTTAAAGTGAAACTTTTCAAAGGTTTACAATGTTTTTATATCCAAATTCAATATGTAATTGATTAAAAAGCACTATATTGTATTAATGGATGTATAATTTTACTAATTTTACTTTAAAACCAATTTAAAATATCATATAACATTATAAATAATTTAAAATAAATGGTAGTTTTTAATAAAAATCCAGTATTTTCACTATTCATCAGAAAATGAAACTTTTCAGAAAAATAAAAAAAATTCACCCTAATATAATTATTATTTTAAAATTTCTAAAAAGTTTTTTATTTTATAAAATTCATTTTCTAATAGAGTAAAATTTTAGTTTTAAAAAATATGCGTGTCATAAGAAGGAGAAAAAACCGATTTTTAGAAAAATACATGTTTTAAGCATAAAATTGGATTTATTCTCATATATTATATATAAAACTCATAATATGAATGTTACATAGTTGATTGAATATATATATATATACATACTATTTCATTAAAATAATTTACAAAAATTAGTTTATTTTTTTATTGAGGTAAAAAACATTTGTTTGAATAGAACAAAAAATTTTTTCAGAAAAAGATTTCCTTTATTTTCAAATAGTTTTTATTTTAATTTCGAATTGATTTGTCACAAAATAATTCATATATATAAATTTTTAAAACAAATTTTCATAATTTATTTAATACTAGTCATACCTTCTCTTACAATGGCTAGGTGATAACCATCATATTAAATAATACTATTTTAATTATATGACATGTTTCGTTAAAACTCAGTGTTGCTGGTAACAAAATCTAAAATTGGTATTATGTGTAAAAAAACCCAAAATTAGTGTTACGTGTAACATAGGATAAACATAACATTACTTGTAATTTAATCCAAAATCAGTGTTTCTTATCACACAAAATATGGAAAAGAACAAATCTATTTGAAAAAAAGAATTTCACAAAATCTCGGGGTGTTATATTCAACACCCCTTAAAATAAAATTTTCCCTCTAAATTCATCTCAATCATAAAATGTTTAACATTTCAAAATTCATTCAAAGAAACCCAAATTGTTCATATGAATAATAAAACATCCCTAACAAAAGGAAATTTAGAATCATAAAAGGTTACCTAAAGCAAGTCATAACTAGATTTACACATAGGAAAAAATAAGTGAGAAGTTATGATTTGGACATGGAAGAAAAGTGAAAATAATTATAATGAGTGATAAAGATCATTTATCATAATAAAGTGGGACATACAAAGAATGTTAGTAACCAAAAAACTATAAATAAAATAGGAATGAGAAAGGTCATTAAAATCATAAAAATGATGATAAAAGGGAAGCATTTTATTCCAAGACCCTTTTCCTAAAGTTGAATAATTTTCACAATATGATATAATTACTTGATTTCATTCCAAATAATAAGAACAATATCATACTTGGGTTATACCCTAATCAATTTACACTTTATATCTTACACTAAGAAATAAAGGTAGAGTTTTTTTTCCTAAAGTACTATCAATTCATAAGATCCATAAATAGAGTGATATTTAATTCTATCTATCTTTTATCATCATCCCAAAAAAAATGGTTAGAAGAAGTTATCCAATATTCATAAAACTTATTTTGATTAAGTAATACATTAATCTATAAAACCTAAACCAATGTTTAACTCAAACCATTACATAAATTGATAACCTTATAAACCTTTCAAAATTTAAAATTTAAAAATAATATTACTAAATTTCATAGAATAAAATTAAAATTAACCCCCCATATATCATAAAGTATCTCTTTATTTCACATAGAAAACATGTTAATACCTTCATTATGTATTATATTTAAAAATGAAAATAACCTGAATTGCCATAAAATCTTAAGTAAAACATTCATGATTCTTTATTCCTTGACAACAACCATAGATTATTGAATATATTACACAGATCTAATAATGTTGTTAACTCCATAAATGGTAACATAAACCACTTTATCAAAAAATACATTATCTTATTCTGAGGTCACAAATACTATCCAATTTACTATATCTATATCAATTATCTCTTTATCTAATATAAACTTAATTTTATCAATATAAAGAATATATTAACGATTACCTTCCCCTAATCATGTATTTTCCTTAAAATATAACCATTAAATAAAATTACATTTCTAGGTTATATATCCCATTCAATATATTCTTACAAATCCTTATAAAAAAATTATACTGAATAATCCTTATATATTTCATAATTCTTGAATTCTAATACAAAAACACAACAATTATTCCAAAACATACTTAAGCCATTAAATAGGATCATTATCTTATTCATTAATACCCCTTTCCCACACTATGAAATATAAATCATGTATCAATATTCATTATCCTTAATTTAAACATGATTATTATTTTTAACACAAAAAATAATGATAGAACAACCCATACCTTTCACATATCACATGTTGTCCTTTAAAAATTAATAGTATGACCATTACTTATACCACATTACCGATTCACTTCACGAGCCTTCCACTTAGGAAATCAATTTTCATAACTTCCATTAATTTTATATTTAAATCATTCAATAGTTAATGATACCATAGTGAGGCCATTATTCTCATATATTGTGCAAATCAAAATTTTCATTTTCCATCTGAAATTTCTTACTCCATTCTCTTCTTCCCCACACATAAAACATATTCTTATTCCTCTGCGACATTACCTTGAGTTCTTATTTCTGTGTTCTCTACATATAAGAAATGAAATCATCCTTTCTTCATGGTTTCCATTACCCAGACTCTTAGTGAACTCTATTCTTCAATTATTTGGTAAGTCTAAAAGTTGGTTAAGTTACACATTATTTATCATGTTTCATGAGAACTAATTAGGCATAATCACAACATCCTTCACTTCAGTCATCATCCCATTTTTCTTCTAATCAGTAAATTTTCCATCATATTAATCTTAGACCAATTCATTATTAATCCCTCTATTGACTAAAACCAAAAATCATAGTTTGAGAAACACTAATCATAGTGAAAAACCACATAATAGTGAAAAATTACTTATAGGATGTATAAATCATGAAACATTTTTTTAGTATATGAAACCTTAGGTTTATCCTATTTTATTCGTAGTCATCATATGTTTAAATCCTTCAGGATGACTCATAAAGATTTTTTGAATTTCCAAAGAATGTCCCCTAAGAGTGTCAAACTAGGTGTGCAACAAGGCCTATTATCATTCACTAGTTCTCGATCAAGTCTAACTCGATATGGTGTTTTCGGAGTTGTTACCCCTAGGAACATCTATGCTAGAGTGACATTAACATATAGCATCCAAACAAGGATATAATTTCTTAGAAACCCCCTCAATCTATATTTTAACAAAATTATAGGAAACTTTCCTATACTTTGACTCATACTTGACTTATCCTTTGATTCATCCATATACATATCCTTATAAATATTCCTAGGTATCTCACTAAAGCTTTCTCATCCATGTTTCCAAAGGTTAAGTAAACCTTTTCTTTGATACCAACTATAGTGACCAAAGATTACCATACATAGATATTACATATTTTTAGATGAATATTCATTAAATTTCACAAAAACATTCATGAAGACCATAACATTTTAGTTTCATTGGAAGCTTGGAACAAAATATTCTAATATGATGAAAGATCTTCAATGCTTCCTACAAAGATCTTCCCATTTAGTACTCTTCGTAGACATACCCAACATAAAACCGTTCTTTATAACCTGGGGAAAGGAAACACAGGAAAGGGTAAGATTAGATACTCAGTAAGGGTAAAAATGAGATATATAAATCTATGAATATATGGAAGAATAAGATAAGCATAAGGGTATTTTATAATGAACATAACTTATGAAGTTCATACCCAACCCATCATAGATCATAACCATAAGACATGGAATAAAGGATTAAATTTCATAAGACATGAATCATAAGGGAATCAAATATCATGATCCATGAGATCATAACATTATCATAAGACATATATTTATAGGATACACATAAGCATAGAAAATATTATATCAAGGCTACTAACCTATACATTCATAACATGTTAGGCTTGGGATAACCACCTGTATACCGACTTTGGGCCTATGTTAGCCACATGTATACACTTATTTTTAGAGGACACACCTCTTAGTAAGGGAACACTACCATCCCTAGTAGAATAACTTTCCTTATAGTGGAGTGGGTTCACTCCCTAAACCATCATAATGAACAAAGTCCCTTACTAAACCAAATTCACTCCCCATTCTAGTAATTTATGTCTCATGCGATATAATTATTTACCCAATGCATTGAAATGATATATTAGTATCATCCATATTTGGTTATAACTTAACCACCATCCTTTGTTATAAAATAAAGACCATACATGGTTATAATGTAACCATAATCATAAAATGAAAATCATACATACGTGTTCCACAATATCATAAAACATTCATCATATCATAACCCATGAAATAAATGGGTTTCATAAAAATTTCAACATATCATAACCTGTATAAAATATAAAACTTAATAATAATTTAATCATTTCATAATATCATAATCCATGGAAAAATAAGCAAGTTTTATAACAACTTTATCATGGTATAACCCATTAATGGGAAATATTTCATAAAAATCCTATCATAATAAACCATTCAGAGAAAGAATAAGAATGGTATCCCTGGTTAATATTCACACTAAATCATAAGTAACATAAATGGATTCCATATTAGATGGAAAATAATTTTTAAATATAACTTAAAATAATTATTGAAGAAAATAACTTTTCTTTAAAAATCACTTTCAAAAAAAAAAATTAAAACATTTTCAGAAAACATGGTTTTAGAAGAAAAAGAGTTTTTAACCAAAAAGATGATTTTTCATAAAAATAATCTTTTTAAAATATTGATTAAAATAAAGTGAAACCATATATTCTCATGAAATAACCATATGATAATAAAATTCTTGAGTTTCTTGAGATATATATCATCATATTTAATCACTGTAAGAAAAATCATAAACAATCCCAATAAATGATGAGACTATGACATAAAATATTTACCACTGAATCATAATTACATAGAATGAATAATTTTAAATGAAACTTAAAAATATATTGAAAATAATGATATTCATAATTTAACATATCAAAGGGGTAATATATACACCTCATAAAATAAATAGGCGGTGAATATGACATGTGTCTCATAGAAGTAAAAAGTGATATGAAATTCCCTTACCTTAAGTCTTGAATTCCATTGTACTCGTTCAAACATACTATATAATAAATATAAGTACATTATAAATAAATAAAATAATAATTCTTATATATATCATATCATATATGATTTTATGACCTTTTATTACCCATTTATTAACAATTCCATGTTAAAGTTACATTTTGGGTAATAACCGCTTCGTTTTTAGTATATGTTTTGACTTGTTATTTTTGGATATATTACATAGAACATGGTTTCATAATATAAAGAATTTAAACCATGATATAAATATCAATATATCCAGTACATATGTATTTATAGTAATCTATAAAATTTGGTGATAGGAAATGAAATTCTCTATTCATAGAGATGGTAGGTCCTACGTACACATAAACACTATTTCATTTTCTTATCGTATTGAAAGAAAGAAAAGTAAATGATATATATATGTATATTAATTAAATTATATTTTTTATTTTATATATATCCGATATTTTTTTAAACCCATCTTTAATACATTCCATGTAAATCATGAATGAATCAAATGTCTTCGCGAGACACTAGTCTTTCGTACACACGAACAATGTTATCATATTCCCAAAAATTGAAATCATGAATGTATGTTTGATAAAACACTACCATAATAATAATAACATTATAAATTTCATAAATATCATTCATAAAATATAAAATTCATCATTAAGACCATAATTGAGTGGTGGTAATGGAAAAACGAACTATATTAGTTCGTGAGGTGGTAGTTCTCCTTAAAGACGAACGATGATTTCATAACCCATTAGATGGAATTATTTATGGTCATAGTTTATAACCAAAAAAATAAAAAAATATCAATATATGGAATATAAATATGCTATTATATCATCTTGTTATAATATTAATTGAAGGATGTGGAGGAATATATAAAACAAAAACACTCATTGATGAACATTTCCTCTTGTTCAGGTATCCTCATTAGGTTTTCAATAAATCATATCTTGGTTAGTTTTATGTCAAAATTAAATATTCTAGTATGAGGTGGAGGGTATTATTAAGTGATTTTAGTAGGTATTTTATGATCCAATTAGGTTTTAAGGCATGAATAAGTGATGTGAGTGAGTTCCCTTTTATAATTATAGGGTGGTATTTTTGTAAATATGCAAAAGCATTCACTATTGGGAGGTATCCCTTACTTCATGCGGATCAAAAATATATCAATCATAGAGGGTGGGGTTGATGTGGTGGATAAAAACCTACAACACACAAAAATAAACTCATTTTTATCATGTTATTCTTTAGTCATTAATTTTACTCAATTTTACCCTTTTAGTATTTTCCACACTAATTTGTATATTTTTATTTACCTAGGTAATTTATATTTTAAGAATATAATTAAAATGAGTTTTATTAGATAATTTAGAACTAATTATTCTAAATATTAAATAAATTTTTTTAAATAAAAATGATACGTGTGTGTAAAATCAATTTTAATATAAACATATTTAATGCACAAAACCTCATTTTAACCTTAACCACGATAATTCATTTTAACAGTTTTTACTAATAATTATGGTAAAAAAATAATTTTAAATTATTAGATAATATAATTATTTTTATTAATAATTTTTAATTCATTTGGAGAAATTCAACTCATATTAGTGGCACAATCTAATTTTAAATTAACCCTATAGGCGTGATGAGAAAGTATGATTTTAAAGTGAAAATGTTCAAAAGTTTACAATGTTTTTTTTATAAAAATTCATTAATATATTGATTCAATGACATAAATTGGATTAATTTATGTATAATTTAACTAGTTTTACCTTAAAATAAATTCAATATATGATTAAAAATTATAAGTAATTTAAATCAAATGATGATTTTCAATTAAAATTTGTTATTTTTTACTATTTATAAAAAGATTAAACATTTCAGAAAATTCCAAAAATTCACCATAAGATTATTTTGATATTAAGATTTCAAAAATTATGTTTATTTAATAAAATTAAGTTTTTTAAAGTCTAAAAATTTAGTTTTAAAAAATGTGTGCGCTATAAAAATGCGATAAAACACCTTTTTTTTTGGGAAAAAGCAGTTTTAAGAGTACAATTGGATTTATTTTTATCATTTTTCTATAAAAAACATAAGATGAATGTTAAATAGTTTATTTAATATATATATATAATATTAAATTAAATTAATTCACCAAAAGTAGTTTTTTTTATTTTATTTAGGTAGAAAAAATTTGTTTGTATAAAATAAATAGTTTTTTAGAAATAGTTTTCCTAATTTAAAATAGTTCCTATTTTCATTTATAAATAATTGTTAACCAAAGAACTAATTATATATAAATTCATTAAAAAAATATTATCATAATTTAGTTAATTCTATTCATACCTTCCATTCCAACAACTAGGTGATAACTATCATATTAAATAATAATATTTTAATAGTATGAAACATTTCATTTAAACTTGGTGTTGTGTGTAACACAATTAAAACACAATATTTTGTGTAACACAATCCAAAAATAGTGTTTCTTGTAACATAATATAAACTTTGTGTTACTTGTAATAAGATCCAAAAATTGTGTTTTATATCATATTAAATATAGAAGTGATCAAATCTATTTGAAAAATATAATTTTACAAAATATCAGGGTGTTACATTTACCGCTATATGAGGTAAAATTAGAGAAATAAGTGTAGTTTGATTTAAAAATATCAATATTATTCTAGTTCAAACTAGATATTGTTGATTTCTAATGAAATTTTTAGTTTCAAAATTTTTCTTCAATTTATTGTACTGTTTTCTATTATACCCACCAGACGGTCTTCATCACTTGTCTATTCAGAATCAATATTAGAATTTATTGAAGCATTCTTAGTAACTTTATCATTATTATGTTCTAACATCTTTATATTATTTTAAACTATATCTTAAAAATATGAATCAAAAGAGATATCTCATTTTTCCACATTTCAATAATTTTTATATCACTATAGTCAACTACTTGGCCACCCTTTTGTTTCAATATCTATAGACTCTATCTTTTGATATGTAAGACATGCATATTTATTCCTCATATTTATTTTCAAAATTTTCAAATTCTTGATCATGATTTTTATAATAAAAGGAATTCCAAAAACTCATATTTATTTAACAGTTGGATTTTTCTTGTACCACATTTCATATACTATATTTTTCATTTTTACTCATAATATATACTAGTTATATATATGTATGGTAGTATATAAAAATATTCTCTAGAAATACTTTGAGATGTTGTGTTAAGCTATCATAGCCCTTCCCATCTCAACTATGCTTCTGTTCTTCCTTACAGCTACCCCAGTTTTCTATGGACTATATGATGTTTTATAATAATGTTTGATTCCATGTTTAGAAAAAAAAACATTCAAAATCATTACCTGTAAACTCCTTATAATTATATGATCTCAGTTTCTTGATATAGATACCTAATTCCTTCTTAGCTTACGCTCTAATTTTTTTAACATTTTTATTTCCTTGGACTTGTATTTTTTAAACACGATGGTAGTCAACCAAGAATAATAATAAATTAATACAATGAAACCAAAATAAACTCTAGTAGACTTTATTCTCAATATACCACATAATTCTGTATGAATAAGGTCAAGTGGTATGGAAGATAAAATTTAAACTTCATTATATGAACCATGTGCCATTTCCCCCTTTTGAATTGTTTTGTAGATTTCATCCTTATCTATATTTAGGTTGGGTAGATCTCTAAAAATATCATGCTTTAAAATTTTACTCAGACTTCTTTAACCAAGATTTCCAAGCCTTTGATTCCATATGTTATTTTCATCTTTGTCACTAAAGTAATAGGAATTGGTAGAATCACCAATTTAAATATATTTCCATTAGTTCTTTTTATGTGTTGTTATTGTCTCTTCTCTAGGGTAAAATATATCCTTGGATTATATCTTCATTCCATTTAATTATAAGAGAATTTATCACTAGTATTAAGGATCTATACTAGTGAAAAACGTATTTAAGACCTGTATTGATATATATAAAATATTATTTTGAAATTAATGTATAGATTATTCAACCTACTTATTTGAACACCTATTTTCACCAGCTTATGATGATTCTACCCAAATCTCAACGGAATTGTTGAAATATTATCTAATATTTATCAAACTATTCTATGCATAAATTTATTTTGACTAATTTTTAGAATCTTCTTATTCTTTTTCTTCGAGATAAAATTTTTATTCATGGTCATTTACCATATTATATATTTTAGAAACTTTTAGTTTGTATTTTTTTATTTCATTAATTTAAACAACCTATTTATTTGTATATTATTTTTCCCCAACTCTCATTTATTGTTCTTTCAATAATAGTATCTTATCCTTCCCAATATTTATGTTTTTCTAAAAAACCAATTATAACTCGTTATTTAATATGTTCTCCATTTCTATTCATTCACTTTAATTATCTTCACTTCGAGTGGTATAAAACCCTTTTTTGATAGGAGGCATAAAATTAGTTTCGTTTTCTAATTGGATGCTTGATATGGAGTCATCTCTTTATTTAATCACATTGTTTATTCTTTTAGTCTTAAATAAAATTTTATTGATTCCTCCAAATTTTGTTGGATATTTGAATCTTTTACCCCATTTCTTATTATAAGGTTTCTCATTGCATGAATCAATTTCTTTATACTTCGTTTTACTAATATTTATGGAAAATTTTCCAATTTCATTAAAATTTTAATATATTTGTGGTATAATACCATTATCATTAAAAATAAACTCCTTGAATTTCTTTATTATGAAAGTAATGATTATATTATAATGTTCATCTCCATATTCATCATTAGATTCATTTGATTCATGAATTTCATCATCTTTAACTTTGATCTTTCTCATGGACTCAAAATCCATCCCATATTTGATATTATTATTGAAAGTTTGGACCTTTCAAATTTCATAAGAAATAAAAATTTTGCGTAATTCATCAAGTGTATGATCTTCACTATCCTAAAAATATGAAATTTTTGGTTGAAAAATATCAGTAAAATTTCTCATAAATTTTTTGACAATAGTTCAATCATACAACTTTTCTCCAAAAACATGAATATTACTAATAATTAACTCTTGTGAAGTTGTCATCAATATTTTCTTCTTCATCCGTCTTCATATCTTCAATTTTTCTTCTCCAAATTTTCTATTTTTCCTACTTTAATTGCATGTTTCCTTCATGAATATATTACAATTTTTCCAAAACATTTTTTACATTTTTGATTCCCTTAACCTTTATGAAAACTTTTTTTGAAGGAGACATCAAAATGAAATTTTGATATTTTACATCAACTTTCTAATTTCTCTTATCAAAATATTTTATTGGAGAATCTTTAAAAATATGTAATAATCCTACTATTACTTCATATTTACCTTCAAGTATAGAATATATAAGATAAGGTAACATCATATTAATATAATTATGATTGTTATTTCCATTGAATATAGAAACACCCCTTCTATTCACTGAAATTAGATCATCCATCTTTAATACTTAGTGAATCATGATAGAGGGAACCTATGCTATAATACCAATTAAAGTTCTTAGGGAGGTCTTTCACCACTGATAAGGGGTGGGGGTGGGGTGAATATATGGTGATATTTATAATTTTTTTTCTTTTTAAATTAACCTATGTTGTCCTATTAAGATCTGATCTAATCTTATGATTACTCAACCTCTCCAGGATGTAGTAAAAATAAACCAAACATGAATTTTTTACAAGGTTCAGTCTCAATGTAACCCTATTACTTGTTGTGATTGGTTAGATTCACCAATAATATATTATATACTATAATCCTAAGAAGTTACAGTATTCATATCTTGTAACGTCCCGACCCTAGATACCCAGAGTCGTGGCATTATTACATAACATTGGCATGATCACAAAGGATCAAGTCTCGAAAGACCGATTAGTTTAGTAGTCTTGGAAACACTAGATATATTCATAAGTCTTACATTACATCATAAGGTAAAAAAACTACAACAACATCTTATCTTCATATCCCCTCATACAATCCCTGCAGATCATTCATAAATTACTTCTTCACATCCTGGGAAAAGATAAAACATTGAAAGGGGTGAGCTCAGATTCTCAGTAAGGATAACAATATAACAGAAGCTTTCGTAGATAAGCATAAACACTTAAAGCAATTTATAACTAAAACAAAATCCTTTTAATCTTGAACTTCAGCATAATATGGCAAAGATAGAATGAAATAATTCAATTTACATATTCACATAGATATTCTACTAGTCGAACAATCACATGTAATATCAATAACCACTTTTATAATGATGGAATGTATAATGCCAGACTATCATAACCACATAGTCAAGGCCTCATGCCAAGACTACAAATAAGATTTTGCCAAGGCCTTCTTCCAAGACACTAGTTTGTCTCATGAGACCTACCGATGCATCGAGGAGCTATATCGGGCTCCACCCGTCACTTACTAAGTCCAATGCATTCCTCATATGAAAAGTTTTAAACATAACATAAACATTCGTATTAAAACTAGCATACGAAATGTCAATACTTTATCCACAAACCATGAATGGTATAAAAATAGCACATACACAGTCAAAAATAACTCATTAGTTACAATATGGAAGATTTTATTGTATCATATTAACCTCAATCGCGAATGATGAAGGATATTGACATAGATGAAAATAATCATCAAAACAGTTAGAGTGAAATATCCCCTTTTTCTTGAAATCATTTAAAAGTCACATTATTTGTCAAGAATCCATTTAAAATAGATTTTAGAATCAAAGTTTCCCATACCACTTTGAAACTTATAAAAGGAATTTTGATTTTAAAACTTTAATGTCCATATAAATAAATCCTGAAAACCATTTTTAAAACATGGACATTAATGAGCAAGATTTAGAAGAATGAGTCTTTAAAACATTTAAAAATGGTATTTCAGTTAGAGTTTCTAACCAAAAGAGAGAAGCTTGAATACAAATAATTGAGGTAATCAAAACTTTGTAATATAATGAGAATAATGGGATTCATGATATACTATGTCAAAGTACACCACATAAAAGTGATTTGGTGTATAACAACAAAGAAGTCTTAATGGAATGTAAATTAAGATGAAATCTCTCATAAAGGTCGTATCCTTAGGTTAAGGATAAATCAACGACATAATTATGTGTGAAAAATATAAATACACTAAATATGATTGGATATTCAGTGTAAAACAATCAAAGGACATTCACATATATTCTTGTAAAAACATCACCAATGAATTGGATGTTTATCCCAAAAAAATCGAGATTGAGTAAAAATTACTCTTATAAAGTTCATACCGATGACTTGAGAATTTATCAATGGAGTGATTATGTGTATCAAAAGTATATCCACAGAAGGGAAGTGGAATTTATGACATAATCAAATGAATAGTGTTTCTACACATAATCATGGAGTAAAATAATCAATGAAGTATGCGTAAAGCTGAAAGAGTTGAAATTGAAATTACAAATTCCCTTATTGATTTGGTAACATAAAAAACATACACCCATGAAATAAGGATCATAAAATGATGATTTAAATATACATTAATTAAAGTATATTACACAATGAATACAAACATGGGCAGTACACGCACCACATGTAATAAATTAGTGGTGAACAATGGAATTCTCACAGAATTAAAAGTGAGATAAGAAACCCCTTACTTTGTACTATTTCCTTGGTTGACGGTAGGTTAACCTCCTGTATAATGGTTAAATAATTGTTATTTAATTATACAAGAATCATTTACATTAATATGATATCATATATGATCTTTTAACATTGATTTGTTAATAATATCTTAGTATTATCGTTGTTTCGGGTGTTAACTTACTCATTTTCTTTTATATGTTTTGTTAAGTAAGCCATGTTTTTCATTGATAGGTTGTATTTTATTCATATCCAAAATGATATCAAGTCCTTAAAAATTATTTTTAAATAATCAAATGATAATTATACTTGAATGGATACAATGGAGAATGAATCTCATCGCGTTCGTGGAGACGGTAGTCCGTACGTACGCACGAGCGACAATATCATTATTTTGATGTTAAAATAATATATAATTGGATGATATATCATATATACAGAATAATTATAATGTTATATTTATTATTTACATGAATTACACATCATTATTATACTCATCCAAATAATAATTTATTGAATGACAATTACACCACGATGTGGAGACGGTAAGCCGTACGTACGCACGTATGGTGACATGTCATTCAAAGGATGGATATAATACTGAATATGGTTGTAATATATTTATAATAATATTAAAGTATATAGGAGAAACTATATTCATTAATTTATAATGGTAATAACAAATAAAGAAGAAGTTGAAGAAGAAAAGAATTTGAAAAAGGGTGGTAAAAACATTACCTCTTCTTCGGGTTCTTCCTTTTGATTTGATCAAAAGGGATCCTTAGGTTGGATTTATGATCAAACTAAGGAATCTAGGTTGTATTTAGGAAAGTTTAGAGAGTATTTGGGTAGGGGTTGGCCGAAACAAAAGGCTTTGAAGGTGTGAAGTAATGATAAGGGGGAGTGCCTATTATAAGAGGGGTGAGGGGCACCTTTGGAAAAGCTAAAAATATTATTTTACAATAAATTCATATTCAGTTTCTAATGGATCCAAAGTGGATTATTTAAATGTTAATGTGGGGATAGGTAGAAAACCACCCAAAAAATAGAATTTAGATAGGTTTGGGTCATTATACTAACCTTATCTTTAAGTATTAACTCTTAGTTAATTAGTTTTACTTTTACAATGTCTCTTTGTATTTTTATATTATATAGTTAATAAACTTACTATATTCCTCCAAGAGACCCCCAAATGGTCCATTAATGATACAAATATCATGATATAAGTCTCTTGGCCAAACCTTAGATTTTTAGGAATTTAATATCAATTAATAATATAATATTTGTTTTAAAAACTCTTTTTTGTCAATTTTGACACTATTCAATAGTTCATTTTTGTAAAACTTATAACAGAATTATTTCTTCGAAAAAAGTTAATTAAATCATTAATAACATGTAATATTAACCTATAAAATTAGTGAAATTCATTAAAAGTCTCAAATTTTATTTATTTGTGTATTTATAATATCAATTATTTTCAATTTTCACTATTATGGTAATTACTGCATCATCATTGTGTCATAAATAATTTAAATTATTTAATATCTAAAAATTATAAATAAAATATAATTATGTAGGAAATATTCTTATATTTCTAATTAATATTTACAATCTAAAATACAACATAGATAACCCTATGTAAAAATTGTTTTTCTAAAAGATATATGCTTGAGTCATTTTTGTATTCATTTTAACTTAATTAAATTAAAGTGTCCCTATGACTTACAAGTGACACCATGGGGTCCCAAAATCGACCCAAATATGACCATGGTCGAACATGTATCACCCAATAAGGTTAGGACACGTTTTAGGGTAAATTTGTATTATTATAATATTATTTTTAACCCTTATTTACCGGATTTACCCTTTAACCATGGTAAAGAAAATATTTACCGAAGTAATTATTCAAAATGTCTAAAAATAAAAGTTACCTTTTTACACAATTTGAACATCCTGATTCCAAATATGGAATCCATTTTTCCAAATTCAAAACACAGAAGTGGCAGAAATTAATTTAAAATTAATTCCCGCTGTCAAAACAAAAAGCGTGTTTTTAAGATATAATATCTATCAAAAGATTGATACTTGTTTATGTTCGGTTTAATTGTGAAATTATGTCCAATGGACAACATTGTATTAAATAGTAAAAATATATTATAAATCTACTTTAAAACCACTCAAATTCATAATTTATCACTATTTATTATTTTGATTAAAAAAGTTGTTTTTAATTAAAATTTAGTAATTTTCACTATTCATCAAAATATGAAAGTTATCAGAAAAGTACCAAAATTTCACCAAAGGATAATTTCGATATTACAAATCCAAAAATGAAGTCCATTTTGAGAGATAGAATTTATAAAATTTCAAAAAGTAGGTATTACTATTCATAACGGCTAGTTTGATTGTTTGTGGTGTGTTAGAATCTCAAAGTTGTGTACAATGCACGCCATTGCATTATTCAAATGGAAACGTACCGTGGAATCTTGGGGTGTTACATTCTCCCCTCCTTCAATAAATTGCGTCCTCACAATTTTTAAAATTGGGCTTGATAATATAATGGAAAGTCCCAAATCGGAAAAAGAGTTAATAAAACTATCACTTTAAAAGAAAGGAAGAGAGGTATAAAGGTCACCCAAGATAACCCATACTAGGATTACATGTAGGAAAACATGGATATGGATGATAAACTAAGTGTTCAGTTATGATGGAGGGGGATAGAAAACATGATCAGGAGAAAGTTAACAATAATAAAATCACAAACTTGTGTTGGGACAAACGGTCCTTAGTCTCCCAGTAGGAAAAGTAAACAAACAACATTTTTTGTTTTAAGTTACATTAAATAAGGACAAGGAATTCATTTATGATATTTACTAAGAACATAAATAGATATACTTACATTCTAAGTAGAGTTTCATTCTTTAATAACTTTTTACCACTAACTCATTTTTTTTGAAATATGAGTATTCAAGAAGACTTGGTCACAATGGAAGAGCTATAATAAACATCTATATAAATACATGATCCACATAGGATAAACTATATATTTACCTTGTATTTAAGGATTAATCAAAACCAAAATGGTTAGTATAATATCTGATGATCCCCCAAATGGATATTCCATTAGAGAAAAAAAACACTAATCTTAATTTCTAAAATTAAACCATCAATACCCCAAAGTAAAATAAATATCATTCAATAATAAATTGTCCTTAAAATCCTTCAATATAATCCAAACTAATATTGAAACCCAAAACTTATAAGAATGTATTCTTCCACGTTAAATTTTATCTCCAAATGAAATTAATTACTCTTAAAGTCACATACTTAAAAGTAATTAACCTAATCATTTCCATAAATAACCCAAATCACTATAAATCCACAATAAAAACATAGATAAAAAATCCACCATTACTCCTCAAATGAAATCCCATAATATTATATTTTCCTTGGGCGTATATTGTTCACAACAAAGCGAACAACCTCCAAAATAACATTTATCACTTAATCACCAAATCATTTTCCTATACTAAGGGTATTCATTTGATAAGATACAGGATACCAAATCAAATTATTATTGATCAATAAAATAATTTAACTAAAAATAATAGTCACACTAACCAGGGACTTCACATAGTCCAGTGGTAGGCGATAAATCCCAATCGCACTTTGGTTGTGGGTTCGATTCCCACAACTTTGTCCGACGCGGCAGGTTGTCACATGGTCTGAGTATTGTCCTTTTTCAAAAACTATATTTTATAACATTACCAAAATGAGATAAATTCCTCAAAATAACCATAACATAATTTAACCACAAATCTTATCTCATACCTTGCATTTTCATCCCAAATTATAATAACTTATAATTGCCTCAAACCCAATGATCATATATAACCAAATGGTTATTTATAACTATATCCACAAGAGAAAATATAATTCTTCCTCAAATATCATTCTAACATGGAAAACTGTAGGGTTCAAAATACAAGAGAAAATTATTCCAAAGTAAACCCATCAACAAGGAGAACTAATACTTTTTAAACATTTCTCCAACCATTTATTTACACATAGCTTCTTCTTTGACCAAGAAAATATCCTATAAAATAGGTCATTCACTCGGGTAATGTCTAGGTCCCCTACATTTACGGCAAATGACTGTAAATGAATTCTTGGGACCATTTTTATCTTCTTCCATAGTACTCTTCATTTTTCTTCGGCAATTCTTCACTTTATGTCCTTCCTTCCCGCATGTAAAGCATTTCTTTGTCCCATTGAGACACTTTCCTGGGTGTCTCCTTCCACATTTCCTGCATGATGGAAATTGAGGATTTCTTTCTCCATGGTCTCCACTACTGGAGCTCTTATCATTCATCACCTTTCTCTTCATTGTTGAGTCCGGGAATTAGTTAATATATATATTGTTGATCATATTTTTGGAAAATTGATTTGGCATAAAGACGATATATTTTACGCCTATCAACATTCCATTTTGTTGCTCATTGCCACCACCATTCCCACCTTGTACATCATTCTCAAAGTCACTATGACTTCCTTGGAATCCATCCATTGACTAAAACCAGAAAGCATTATGTGAGTAACAGTAGTCATAAAATCATTTAGAGATTAACATGTCACCATATTCTCAATTTGAAACACATTAGGATTAACCAAGGTCATTTACTCTCATATTATATATAATACTTCAAATCGATTTTTAAAGAAAATGTAAATTATCCTAAGCATATCCCCCGGGAGTTTCGTAACCGTGAGTGCAGCAAGGCCCGTTGTCATTAACCCAGTTCCCGTTCGAGTCTAGCTCAAAGCGGTGTTTTCGGGTTTTAACCCTAGGTACATCTGTGACAAAGCCTCCTCTACCTGCACGTATCCAGATAGGGATGTATTTCTCAGAAAACTCACAAAATATCTACAATACCAAAATTATAGGAAGTTATTCTATACTAATCCTCAAAGTACATTTTAGGTCTACGTGCTCTAATCAGAGTTTATCTATATCTAGCTTCCAAGGTTTGTACTAAAATTCCTATGATACCAACTGTAACGCCCCGACCCTAGATACCCAGAGTCATTGCATTATTACATAACATTGGCATGATCACAAAGGATCAAGTCTCGAAAGACCGATTAGTTTAGTAGTCATGGAAACACTAGATATATTCATAAGTCTTACATTACATCATAAGGTAAAAAAACTACAACAACATCTTATCTTCATATCCCCTCATACTATCCCTGCAGGTCATTCATAAATTACTTCTTCACATCCTGGGAAAAGATAAAACATTGAAAGGGGTGAGCTCAGATGCTCAGTAAGGATAAAAATATAGCATAAGCTTTCGTAGATAAGCATGAACACTTAAAGCAATTTATAACTAAAACAAAAGACTTTTAATCTTTAACTTCAGCATAATATGGAAAAAATAGAATGAAATAATTCCATTTACATATTCACATGGATATTCTACTATTCGAACAATCACATGCAATATCAATAACCACTTTCATAATGATGGAATGCATAATGCCAGACTATCATAACCACATAGCCAAGTCCTCATGCCAAGACTACAAATAAGATTTTTCCAAGGCCTTGTGCCAAGACACTAGTTTGTCTCATGAGACCTACTGATGCATCGAGGAGATATAGCGGGCTCCACCCGTCACTTACTAAGTCCAATGCATTCTTTATATAAAAAGTTTTAAACATAACATAAACATTCGTATTAAAACTAGCATACGAAATGTCAATACTTTATCCACAAACCATGAATGGTATAAAAATAGAACATCCACAGTCAAACATAACTCATTCGATACAATATGGAAGATTGTATTGTATCATATTAACCTCAATCACAAATGATGAAGGATATTGAAATAGATGAAAATAATCATCAAAACAGTTAGAGTGAAATATCCCCTTTTTCTTGAAATCATTTAAAAGTCACACTATTTGTCAAGAATCCATTTAAAATAGATTTTAGAATCAAAGTGTCCCATAGCACTTTGAAACTTCTAAAAGGAATTTTGATTTTAAAACTTTAATGTCCATATAAATAAATCCTTAAAACCATTTTTAAAACATGGACATTAATGAGCAAGATTTAGAATAATGAGTCTTTAAAACATTTAAAAATGGTATTTTAGTTAGAGTTTCTAACCAAAAGAGAGACACTTGAATACAAATAATTGAGGAAATAAAAACTTTTTAATATCATGAGAATAAATGGATTCATGATATACTATGTCAAAGTACACCACATAAAAGTGATTTGGTGTATAACAACAAAGAAGTCTCAATGGAATGTAAATTAAGATGAAATCTCTCATAAAGGTCATATCCTTAAGTAAAGGATAAATCAATGACATAATTATGTGTGAAAAATATAAATACACTAAATATTATTGGATATTCAGTGTAAAACAATCAAAGGACATTCACACATATTCTTGTAAAAACAACACCGATGAATTGGAAGTTTATCCCAAAAAAATCGAGATTGAGTAAAAATTACTCTTATCAAGTTCATACTGATGACTTGAGAATTTATCAATGGAGTGATTATGTATGTAAAAAGTATATCCATAGAAGGGAAGTCTAATTTATGACATAATCAAATTAATATTGATTCTACACATAATCATGGAGTAAAATAATCAATGAAGTATGCGTAAAGCCGAATGAGTGGAAATTGAAATTCCAAATTCCCTTATTGATTTGGTAACATACAAAACATACACCCATGAAATAAGGATCATACAATGATGATTTAAATATAAATTAATTAAAGTATATTACATAATGAATACAAACATGGGCAGTACACACACCACATGTAATAAATTAGTGGTGAACAATGGAATTCTCACGAAATTAAAAGTGAGATAAGAAACCCCTTACTTTGTACTATTTACTTGGTCTACGGTAGATTAACTTCCTATATAATGGTGAAATAATTGTTATTTAATTATAAAAGAATCATTTACATTAATATGATATCATATATGATCTTTTAACATTGATTTGTTAATAATATCTTAGTATTATCGTTGTTTCGGGTGTTAACTTACTCGTTTTCTTTTATATGTTTTTTTAAGTAAGCCATGTTTTTCATTGATAGGTTGTATCTTATTCATATCCATAATGATATCATGTCCTTAAAAATTATTTTTAAATAATCAAATGATAATTATACTTGAATGGATACAATGGAGAACGAATCTCATCACGTTTGTGGAGACGGTAGTCCGTACGTACGCACGAGCGACAATATCATTCTTTTGATGTTAAAATAATATATAATTGGATGTTATATCATATAGACAGAATAATTATCATGTTATATTTATTATTTATATGAATTACACATCATTATTATACCCATCCAAATAATAATTTATTGAATGACAATTACACCACGACGTGGAGACGGTAAGCCACACGTACACACGTATGGTGACATGTCATTAAAAGGATGGATAGAATACTGAATATGGTTGTACTATATTTATAATAATATTATAGTATATAGGAGAAAATGGATTCATTAATTTATAATGGTAATAAAAAATAAAGAAGAAGTTGAAGAAGAAAAGAATTTGAAAAAGGGTGGTAAAAACATTACCTCTTCTTCGGGTTCTTCCTTTTGATTTGATCAAAAGGGCTCCTTAGGTTGACTTTCTGATCAAAATAAGGCCTCTAAGTTGCAGTGAGGGAAGTCGAAAGAGTATTTGGGCAGGGGTTGACCGAACCAAAAGGCTTTGAAGGTGTGAAGTAATGATAAGGGTGAGTGCCCTTTTATAAGAGGGGTGAAGAGCACTTTGGAAAAGCTAAATATATTATTTTATAATAAATTCATATTCGGTTTTTAATGGCTCAAAAGTGGATTATTTAAATTTTAATGTGGTTATAGGTCGAAAAATACCCAATCAATAGAATTTAGACAGGTTTGAGTCATTATACTAACATTATCTTTAAGTATTAACTCTTAGTTAATTAGTTTCACTTTTACAATGTCTCTTTGTATTTTTATATTATATAGTTAATAAACTTACTATATTCCTACAAGAGACCCCCAAGTGGTCCATTAATGATAAAACTATCATGATATAAGTCTCTTGGATTAACCTTAGATTTTTAGGAATTTAATATCAATTAATAATATAATATTTGTTTTAAAAACTCTTTTATGTCAATTTTGACACTATTCAATAGTTGATTTTTGTAAAACTTATAACAGAATTATTACTTCTAAAAAAGTTAATTAAATAATTACTAACATGTCATATTAACATATAAAATTAGTTTAATTCATTAAAAGTCTCAAATTTTATTTATTTGTTTATTTATAATATCAATTATTTTAATTTTTCACTATTATGGTAATTACTGCATCATCATTGTGTCATAAATAAATTAAATTATTTAATGTCTAAAAATTATAAATAAAATATAATTATGTAGGAAATCTTTTTATATTTATAATTAATATTTACAATCAAAAATTCAACATATATAACCGTATGTAAAAATTGTTTTTCTAAGAGATATATGCTTGAGTCATTTTTGTATTCATTTTAACTTAATTAAGATAAAGTGTCCCTATCACTTACAAGTGGCACCATGGAGTCCCAAAATAGACCCAAATATGACCATGGTCGAACATGTATTAACCAATAAGGTTAGGACACGTTTTAGGGTAATTTTTTATTATTATAATATTATTTTTGAACCCTTATTTACCGGATTTACCCTTTAACCATGGTAAATAAAATATTTACCGAAGTAATTATTCAAAATGTCTAAAAATAAAAATTATCTATTTAAACAATTTGAACATCCTGATTCCAAATATGGAATCCATTTTTCCAAATTCAAAACACAGTAGTGGAAGAAATTAATTTAAAATTAATTCCCGCTGTCAAAACAAAAAGCGTGTTTTTAAGATATAATAACCATCAAAAGATTGATACTTCTTTATGTTCGGTTTAATTGTGAAATTATGTCCAATGACCAACATTGTATTAAATTTTAAAAATATATTCTAAATTTACTTTAATTCCAGTCAAATTCATAATTTATCACTATTAATTATTTTGATTAAAAAAGTTTTTTTTAATTAAAATTTAGTAATTTTCACTATTCATCAAAATATGAAAGTTTTCCGAAAAGTACCAAAATTTCACCCTAGGATAATTTAGATATTCCGAATCCAAAAATGAAGTCCATTTTGAGAGATAGAATTTATAAAATTTCAAAAAGTAGGTATTACTATTCATAACAGCTAGTTTGATTGGTTGTGGTGTGTTAGAATCTCAAAGTTGTGTACAATGCACACCATTGCATTATTCAAATGGAAACGTACCGTGGAATCTTGGGGTTTTACATATCTTCAGTATCATAGAGACATATTATTCTTTCTAGAGTCCCACTAAAACAATAGTTTCACACTTCCTGTTATAGAATGATTAGAAAAAATTAAAGATCACTTCTGAACATTAGATACTTTTGTTAATATTGATGAATATAATTCCTTTGAGCCTTCAAGACAAAAAAATATCATATGATCACTTTTTGAAAAAAATCACTACAGTAAATTTTTTCAAATTTTTTATTTAGGATTCTCAGTTATATTCTATTCATATAGTATGAAAAATTATCATTATGTATATTAAATGATTATGTTATAATATATGTATCAAGTTTCATAATATTTACACAATTGCATAATACTTCACAAAATGGTATCAAAATATACTTTTTATAATTATTAATCTTCGGATAGAACTGTGATTCACAAAGAGATAGAAGATATTTAAATAAATACTCTAAAAAAATGATGAACCAACACTTCAAAACTTAAAAGGAGCGATGAATTATTTTTCTTAGAAAATATATATTCTTTATAATACAACACACTTAGTTAATCTGGGAGTTAACACAATATTTATAGGAATAAGATATGCAGTTAACCAGTTAATACATGATTATTCCATAAATTATGGTTAAAGGTTTACCAGATCACTTATCTCCATAAATGAAGTTTCCTCCATATATTTCATGGTTTAAATAGCATTCTGAAAAATAATTTCACAACATAGTCCACATATAATTACCAAATAGAAGCCTCCATGCATATACCTATAAACTAATTTTCACAGTTTGTTGTATTTTTGTGTTTAGAAAAGGTATATGTTTCTTTGAACTTTTGTTAATATTGCACAGTAACTACCTCACAAGAAATTTTCATTCCCGTACTATAATTATCTTATAAAAAGTCATAAACTCATGAAATTACAACATACCATCTTCATCCATGAACTCAACCTTCCATTTTTGAAAATCATTATATATGCTTTGCGTTTGATCTACTTGAAAACCATCTCCCATGTAATTTTCATTTGCATACCAAAATTCACATCCACATTGTATTTTCCTCAAACTAAAATGATATCACAAACACCTATTGGAAAATCATTTTTTATAATTTTTAAAAATTTATATTTATCCAATTTTCTAACTTAGATGATCATAGGTTCATACTACATGGATGTAAAACTCATATGTGGTCACTACATACAAGACCTCCATCCACATAAGGCTTCATATGCGGAAGGAAGATGACGATCTCCTTCCTTTATTGGAAGTCTCACATCAACTAGATTTGAACACCAAGTTTTATCTAAATCATTATAATGTGAGAAAAATTCCCACAAATAATCCCATACCACATTAAAGTTTTATGCAATTTCCCTACACTCTATAAGCTAATACATTTCCCTTAGCAACTATATTAGGTTAAGGGGTCAACTACCAACCCTCATTGGTACTGACCCGTATGGGCACCTTCCGCTGCCCTGCTATCCTACACAGTGGCACCACCTCTTTACGCTCATACATGCCTCTATGTTCACACTCTACTTTGATTTTATGCCTCCATGGACATTCGAGGGATGAAATTCCCACATATGTAGTGAATTCATGTCCCTTTGGTTGTCTATGAGGTTGTACATCTTTTATATTAAAGTCTCATTCAAATATCATACTTATTAATATACTAAGTATGAAATATAATTCCAAACTGTCCCCAATTCCTTCATGAAAAATATATAACTAATTTTTTTTCATGGAATCATTAATTAATTCATTCAATAACATTATTTTTTCATGGAAATATTTAAATAATCATGAAAATAAATATATTCATGCTCTTCTTCAATTTTGATTATTTTTCTTCTTCAAGTTGTGAATATTGTGAAAAATCCATAGCACGTGTCTTTGACAATTAAGTTTAGTTCAAAAAGTTATCACAATTAATGTAAAAACTCATAGTTGATGTCACGAACCTAGACAGAGTACCATCCAACTCAACACCTGACCCAATCCGTAGCATGGCCTGAAGGGCATTCCCGATCCCCACGGGCTAGTAACTAGTGCATGGGTACCAAAAATATGCTATGGGAATGATTTAACCCATTTACATAATCATAAACTACCAACAAAAATAAACAAAACATAATTGAATAATCATAACCAAATGATGTACAATGATTTCCAGATTTAAAGTTAACAACTTTAAAAAAAACCCAAAGGGACTACAATGAAAGGGAAACAAAAAAATCTCCCAAAAATCTATATTCTACATGAGGGACATCACCCTCAAGACACGACCAAAAACACCCACAAAAAGCGGAACACTATAAAAAAGATCCACCATCATCACCATGACACATATTGCCTTTACCTAGGTCATACATAACAAATTATACATACACCAAAAGGTGTATGTAGTGTGTGATTCAAAGCTTAATAGGATTCCACTTAAAAGAAATGATTACATGATATAACATTAGAAGAAAATTTAAAATACTAATGTATGTAAAATCCTTTAAAACAGTTTTAAGTAAACATTTTTGGAAAAACCATTCCCAAGGAAAACACTTTCAAGGAAAACCATTTCACATAAAACTTGCTTCAAAATGAAAAAAATACACACAAGGTCTATCATATACTGATGGATGGAACCACACCAAATAAGCATCATGTTATAATAAAACACCATGGGTAAATCCCTAAGGTCAGCTAGTACAAGTGGAACTCTAAAAACTTCATACATCGGTGAAACAATGGTATAAAAACCATAAACCATAATGTTCTCATTCATGATCCACTAAGAGGGAACATACCAAGGGCCTAGTGGTCTCTGATCATATCACAAGTTTAGTTATTATTATAGATGTCAATATTTCTAAGTGAATCTGGGCTTTTCCACTTCCAAGTCAAAAAGAGTCAATCCTCTTGAACAATATGAGATTTCCACTTCTGAATCACTAGCATACTGGTTCTAGTTTTCCAACCTAGGTACCCAAGATTCCTTTTTTACTTCATTCCTCATTTCACATTTCACAAAAATCACTATTTTCACATATCATCACATGAAAACCACTGGTTTACATAAAAAACCACTTTCCATTTTACACACACCAAAATAATTTGAAAACAATTTTTTCACCACTTATATAACTCATAAAACCCATTTGGAACATTACAAGAAAATCATATAATAAATTCAACCATTTTAATGAGACAACCCCTTCCAAATCAACACACAATCCATGTTTCTTTTTTTAAACCATGATTCTTATCATTTACACAATTCACACATCTCATTTAAAGGTTCAAAATAAAATACAACATACCAAAATAATCCATTTTATTTTGAAAACCCATTTTTGAAAAATTATCACCTCAAGTGGTCTTGAAAACACATTTCAAACCCTTCAAATAATCATAAAAACACTTCCAAGAAACAACATAATGAATCACATACAATTATTGACTGTTTTCCTTTGAAAATACCATTTTCCCCACATATTCATGTCAAAATATTTCTAAAATTTATTTTGAGCTTCAAAATAATTTCATTGAACACATTTATAAATCCAAACAAGCATATTAATAGCATCTAAAAATTCTAGATCATGGAACTATTTACCTCATACTCAAAAAATTCTAGAAAATGATGTGAAACCAAAACCGCACCACCAAAAGTCCCTATAAAAGAAACATTGATCACTAAACATCAATATCTTACTCAAAAAAGAATGAATACTTCTTAATTCATACAAATTTCTGGAAATTAGGAACTAAAGAAGAGAGGAAAAGAAACCCTATAAAAGAGGAGAAACCAAGGAATAAACTCACTTACTTGATGTTTCATTGAAGAATTCACACCAAAACACCAAAAGGATGGAGTATAAGGGAAACAAGTGGAGGAGAGGGAGGTGCCTAAGATTGGAAAGCTCAAATGGAGAAATAAATAGAGGATTTGGGGATAAATATTGAGAGGACACAAAGGGAATTTCCAAAATTTTAATGACCTAAACTAGTCGAATGGTTTTCCCACATGGTTTTCCCTCACTGTTTACTAAACCATGTGGTAATAGTGTGCCCATCACTATCCAATAAGGAAATGCCTCATTGTTATCACACAGAGTCTCTAAACCATTCTAAAGCCGTGAAATTCACCTCTATCCCAAAATGACACTTATCCACACCGTATCTTGGGAAAGGTTCCTAGTTTCTCCTAACCATACGCTAATCATACACCACCTACTTTCAAGACAAAATATTCCACTTTTCATCTAAAAAACTTGGGGAGATTGGGAATTAATCAAGTGTTAGAAATTATATAGAGGAATACATAAAAAAAAGTCACATATGTGACATTTCTCCCCACCATGAATACATTCCTCCCTCAGAAAATCATTCTAAGTTTTGATCTGAAAACAAAAGAGATACCCCTTCATTACTCAAGGAAATTCATAAAAAACATAAAACAAGGATAAAGAAAGAATACTATGAATGTAAATATAGATTCACATGATTCAACTTAGGAGGCCAGAATGGACACCCCACCATATGCCTTCTTCCCCTAAAAATCAACGAAACCTATAGTCGATCGATCAAAATAAAAGGAATTCTAACAGATGCATAATACAACCTCTCAAGTCAATAAAACCTCATACACAACAAAAAAAATGCATACCTCTTACCTGAAATTAATAAAAAAAAAACAAAAAACCTATCAAAGAGCATCAAAAAACTTGAACCACAACTTGTTTGTTTCTTAATTCAAACAAGACCATTGGGAACACTCTAAAATTACCATGTTTACTCGAAAGGGGAAACTCCGAGCAAATACCTTCAAATGAAACTTCATAATTCCAAGTTATATGAGATACTGAAAAAGATTATCAACATAGGGATTCCTGAACATACTTTCCACCATTATAAATGAATTAGAACCATTTTACTCAAGAAGGAACCTCAAAGATACCTAAGGTAGGTCTCCCCACTGTGAGAACCAACTAGCCCAGACTTACACGGGAAACCCTAAAAGGGATAATAGACCCCTCCACAAGGTTTTAGACGAAATAAACTCCAAAATAAGAGAAATATCTAAACAATTTACTATCTTTATGAGACATGATCATCCCCATATATTCACGAACTAAAATCAAAACTAATTCATAAGGATCACCACACAAAGACAACCAAACATAGGTTTTCATAAAAAAAGACACAACCATTGGAATTTTCAATGACAGTAGACCACCCCTCCTCCTCACAAAAAATGATGAGATTTCAAACCACATGGTCCAGAATAAGGAAACTAGGACTCTATGTCTCTTTCAACCAAATGAGTCCATTTAAAGTGAAACAAATACACAAGAAACTTAAACTACCTCCATTTCCCACATTGATGATTGAACCCAGAACAAGGCCCATCACACCCCTAAGATTCTTAACTATGTGCGAGATTCACTCAAGGGACTATGGATAGAGCCCTAATGTTTGAAGAATATCCTCCCTCACAGTCAAAAGACGACAATCCACAATGAAAACATTTTCTTTGGTTTCATGAGAAACTACACAACATTCAAGGTAGAACCAAAAGAAAAAAACACCCCATGAGGCTCACTTTCTCCAATATGGGACTTTCACCAAGATAAGGAATTAGAATATGAACATGTATCATCCTATTTCACCTTGAAATAGAAAAAAAAGAAACAAGATACCCAAAGAAAACACCTTTTTTGAAAATAAAAAAATTCATAGTCTCTTAAATAAAAACATGCCTCTATTAAAACAGAAGTTCTCAAAAGAATACATAACATCCAATTTTTAATTTCCAATAAAATATGACACCACAATAAATGACCATTACAACTAAAGAATAATTACAAATAAATGGAATTTAAATTGATCCCCAAACAACACACTACTCCTACAAATGGGCATGGGTGTTTTTCCAAGAGGTGGACCTAGCTCCACGATGCTTCCTAGGAATACCCCAACAGGACCATTGCAAGTGACCTAGGCTTACACAAGTATGAAAGGACTTCATATCATTTAGACACGATAACTTATTATGACCATACTTTCCACACTTATGGCACAACATGACCCTATGCCTGAATGAAGCCGATGAAAGATCCAAAGGCCTTTTAATACTGTGGCTAACACCAATAGCTTTAGGCTTCTTTCCATTCCCCTTATTGGAATTCCCGTCACCACTTCTAGACCATTAATTTAAGCATAAAGGTATAAAAATTTATCTTTAATGACTCAGGAAACTCAAGAGTACTAAATACCCTTTCAATTTTTTTGCATCCACTATTCCTCTTTGAGAGGATACACTTGACCATAAAGGAGGGGTGTATTCAACTTCAAAAACTCAAAAATAAATTATATGGGTTGATAAAAAGGAATGTTTTCCAATGGTGAACCACTTGTGGTCATACTTTGAATATCCACCAAATCTTTGTGGGGGATGTACATTATCCAATCAAGAAAATTGAGAACCTGATCAAACTAATCCATCATCCTAGAATTAACAAAAATAAACACCAAACACACAAAGTACACCAACTCAAAGGTTTCCAGAAACATTTTTCAAAATAACCCACTAACCATTATCTCAAAACCATCTCATCAAAAATGAATCAAATTAAAAACACCATCCAAATAGGAATAATTATCAAACTCAAAAGTTCTTCACAAGAAACATTCTCAAATCACAAGGGGACACACCACATGAATAATGGTTATCAAAACATGACACCTTCTATTAAAATAAATTTTGAAAATAAAACAATCTTGGTGGGTTTCATACTCCCAAATGGTATTACATGGATCCTCACACATGCATATTCTCATGCCGAACTGGTAACTCATCAACTTCTCCACACATATCCACACGTCTGGTCACTTATGGAAACACCAAAGGTCAAAACACTTTCCAAGACAAAAAATTCAACTCACTCCTTCAAATTCTCAATTTAATTCTCATTTAAAAACTCATAATTTTTTTTATAAATCTCACTAAACACAAAATTAAAAACCATTTTCAAAATACACTCATAAATACAGAACATTTCATCCCATTCGAAACATTTTTAAGAGGTCAAAAAATCCAATTTCACCAAAAATCATTTGATTAATCTCTTTTATACTCATTTAAAATATACTTCCAAAATATTCTTTAAAATAATTTTCTATTTTTCAAGGATTTTTTTGGTATGCCCTAGGTTTTGGTTACAAAAGCTTAATTCTCAACAAACTCATCCCCACTTTACCCAAAAAACCTTTTACAAAAATCCAATTTCCTAATGCTTCATTTAAAATGATTCTAAAAAATATTTTTATATATTTCCAAACCAAACCATTTACACTTTAAAATCCAGTTTTCACAAGTAAAAAGGAAGGGTTTTCAAAACAATTTTCAGAACCCATAAAAACAAAAGGCAATTAATAAAGGAAAAATAACGATGATGGTGACTTGGCCATATAGTTCGTGTTCATAAGAAAATTAATACACCATTATAATTAGTATTCTAGGACCATATACCCATATACACATGTCTTACTAGGCCTTGAGAGCTCGTTGAGACCACTAGCCTAACTCCCATTTCATTCTGAAAACACTAAATAATATCAAGAACCAGGTAACCCAAATAAAACTCAAGTTACCATGGAAAATCAAGTCCTACCATAAGGTGAGATATCCAGGAACCCTACTCACAACTAGAACCTCAAGCCCTAATATTACTATGTCTATTCTAATGAGACTCTTCCACAAAAAATGTTACCCAAAAAGAGTGTGACCTCCTTTGATAACATTTTCTCACAAACCAAGCCAAAGTGCCATCGAACAAGACACCTGGCCTGGTTCGTGGCATTTCTCGAAGGGAATTCCTAATCCCCATGGGTAGAAAACTAGTGAATGGGTACCAAATATATGTCTTAGGAATGATTTCACCCATTTACATAATCATATACAACCAACAACAATAAAAAAACATAACTGAATAATCATAACCAAATAAAATACAACAATGTTCAGATTTAAACTTTATAACTTTAAATAAAACCCAAAGGGACTACAATGAAAGGGAAACCACAAAACATCCTAAAAACTCCATGCTACATGAGAGACATAACCCTCAAGCCACCACCACCAACATATGTAACAAGTGGAACACTAGAAACCAGATCAACCATCATCACCATGCCACATCTTACCTTTACCTGGGTCATACATAACAATGTCTACATATACCCAAAGTGTATGTTGGTTGTGAGAAAAATCCTAGTAGTATTCCACCAAAAAGAAAGGATTCCATGCTACAACAATAGAAAAAAATTTAACATGTTCATTTATGTAATAGGCTTTTAAATTTTTTTAAGTAAATATTTTTGAAAAAACCATTTTCAAGGAAAACACTTTAATAGAAAACCATTTCACATCAAACTGCTTCAAAATGAAATACACAAAAATACACACAAGGTCCACCATTTAATAATGGATGGAACCAAACCTCATAAACATCATGTCACAATAGAGAACCATGGGTAAATCCCTAAGTGAACTAGTATTAGTGGAGCTCTAGAAACCTCGTACCTTTGTGACACAATGGTATAACAACCATAATCCACAATGTCACATGCACAAGAAACTAGGAGGAAACATCCAAAGGGATCAATGGTATCTAATAATATCACATGTTTAGTTAGTGTTATAAAAGTAAATACCTTTAAGTGAATCCATTACTTTTCATTTCCATTTCAACTAGAGTTAATCCAATAGAATAATCTGGGCTTACCACTTGTGAATCACTTACATACTAGTTCTAATTTTCCCACCTATGTACTCAATATTCCCTTTTTTCTCAATCACTCATTTCACATGTCCAAAAAATCACCATTTTCACATATAATAACATGGAAAACACTATTTTCTATAAACTTACCACTTTCTATTTTACACTCACCAAAACCATTTGAAAATGCTTTTTTCACACCACTTTCATAACTCATAAACCCCATTTGGAACATTACAAGAAAATAACATAATAAATGCAACCATTTTTATGAGCCAAACCCTTCAAAATAAAGACACAAGTGAAGTTACTTTTTTTAAAGCATTCTTTTCATCATTTACACAATTCACACATCACATTTAAAGGCGCACAACAAAATCCAACATACCAAAATAATCTATTTTATTTTGAAAACCCATTTTCAAAAAATTCTCACCTCAAGTAACCTTGAAAATAAATTTCAAACCCTTCACATAATCATAAAAACACTTCCAATAAAGACCATAGTGAATCACATACAATTTTAAACTCTTTTCCTTTGACAATTCCATTTTCACCACATATGCATGTTAAATGATTTACAAAATGTATTTCGCTCCACACAAGAAAATTATGGAACAAATTTATAAATAAAAACAAGTATATAAAAATCCTATAAAAATGTTAGAGCATAGAACCACCTACCTCATACTCTGAAACTTTTGGAAAATGATGAGAACCCGTAACCCCACCACCAAAAGACTCTATAAAAGAAATATTGAACACTAAATATCAAGATATCGCTCTAAAAAATAATATTGAACCCTTATTAGGTCATAAAACCCATTAGAAACTAAGAACTCAAGAAGGGGGGAAGACAAACACAAAAAAAGAAGAGAAACCAAGGAATAAGCTGACTTACTTGATGTTTCTTTGAAGAATCCACACTAAAACCACCAAAAAGAGTGAGTCCAAGTGAACCAAGAAGAAGAGAGGGAGGTTCCTAGAGCTCCAAAGCTTGAATGGGATGAGTAAGGGAGGATTTGGGGATAAATTCTGAGAGTACACAAAGGTAATTTCAAAAAATTTAATGACCTAGACAATTCACACAGTTTTCCCACACGATTTACCAAACTGTGTGAAAACCGTGCGCCCCTCACTATCTAATAAGGAAATGTATAACGGTTAGCCCATACGGTCTCAAAATAGTACACAACCCTACCGTTCATCTCTATCCCAAAAATGAAACTTAGACACATGTTTTCTTAGAAATGAAACATAGTATCCCCTAACTATGCTCTAATCATGCACCACCTACCATCAAGCCAAAATTTTCTACTTTTTATATAAAATATTTGGGGAGCCTGAGAATGAACTAGGGGTTAGAAATTAAATAGAGGAATACCTCAAAATAAAGTCATAGATGTGAAATTTTACTAAAATTAAAATTTCATCAACAAATACAATGGTTCTTTATAAATTCATCCATAAAAGTTATATAATAAAAAATATGTTACATCATTCATATATATGGTAGGTTATACATATGTATGAATGCTATTTTCATTTTTGATGGATTGAAGTAAAGAAAGGTAAATAATAATTAAACTATAAAGAATCATTTTTATATAATATATATATATATATAATATTTATGAAATCTATCCTTATTTCCATCCTTCTATCACTAATATAAAAAACGTATCACATCACTTCGTTGATGTGGTAGTCCACACATATGCATGAGAGACATTACCGTTTTCTAATGGATTAGAAGGTAAGAAGGTAAATGTGATATTATAGTTAAATAAGTATAATTATTTTATAAATATCATATATATACATTAAATCCATTATAATATCCATTTGTGAGAGGAAACAATGGAAATAAATTTACATCAGTTTGTGAGGTTGTAGTTTGCTATACACATGACCAATAGTTTCTTTTCCTGTTTTATGGCAGAGGAGACAGATATATTCTATTCAATTAATATAATAACATATTAATATATTTTATATAATGTTCATATTATTTAATCATAATTGAGTAATATTTAAAGTAGGTACAAAAAATAAATAAAAGGAAAATGCATGGTTAATAACTATACCTCTTTTTTAGACAACCTATTTAGGGTTATAACTAAAGCCTTCCTAGGATTGTTTTTAGATCAAAATATAGACTGTAGTTCATGGGGAGGGATGTAATAATGGTAATTAGCTAAGTATTTTCCAAACCAAAAGTCCTTTAACATATGGAGAGGAGAGGAGAAGACATTTATTTTTATAAGTGGAGGAGGGAACCCACTTGGAAATTTCCTAAAGGAATACAAAATCATAAAGTCATTATCATGCCAAAAACTTCCAAATGAGCATATAACCGAAGAAGAAAAATTTTAAGGTTGAAATATGGACATAAAATAATAATTTTATTATTTTAATTTGAAAACTTACTTTTATCTTTTGGTTTAACCCATTTTAAACCAATTTTAACTTTAACCATGATAATTATTTTTTATTATTTTTAATATTAATTTTGGTAAAAAATTAAGTTGACCTTATTATCTAATATTAACTGTGATGATTCCAAATATGGAATCTATTTTACCAAATTTATTTAAAAAAGTGTAATAATTTAATTTAAAATTAAATACTCAATCATGATAAAAAATAAATTTTCCAAATAAATGGTTTTCTTTAAGTATAATAATTTTTTATAAAAAAAGTTTCATCTAAAAAAAATCATTTTTTAGTAAATTCTTAAAAATTCACTCCATGATATTTTTGAAATTTTGATTTCAAAAATTAATTTCATTTTTTCCAATACATATTCTAAAACTATAATTTTTTTAAAATAAGTGTGCAAAACATAATGAAATTTATTTTTAGAAAAATATAGTTTTTAAGAATAAAAATTGATATATTCTCATCCCATGTCTAGAAAAAAAATTTATATGGATAATAAAACATTTTATTGAATATATAATATTTAAAACTCATTGAAATAATTTACGAGTATTATTTAATGTAATTTATTATGATAAAAACATATTTTGTTCATAAAAATTATTTTTCAAAAAAGAATTTAATTTAATTTCAAAGGATTCTTATTTTTATTTCATATCAATTGAGACCTAAATATTTTATTATATACATTTATAAACCATATTCTTTTCAAAATTTAGTTACTCTTATTTATACCCACCAATTTAAAAGTGAGGTTACAATGATATACTATATTATAGTTCATTTAGAAGTGAGGTTGCATGTATCACAAGATATTGAAGAGATTTATTTTTAAAAAATATATCATGAAAATTAGTGATGTTGCGTTCTTCTATCTTTCAAAAACATTCATCCTAAAAATTTATATAATTTCACCTCTTGATCATATTGGGGTAATTATTAATCATAATTTCTTCAGGTTCCCATGTCGCCTCTTCTATTATATGATTTCTCCATAGTTCCATTACTAGTCGAGTCATTCAATTACTAACACTTGTTATCTAGTGTTCATAACCTAGATCACTCTTTATAGTAAGATAAATAATTTTCCAATTATATTTATTCATAGGTGATAAAATGACTGGGATATGTAATATACTTACTTAAGAAATAGATATGAAACACATCATTTACTTTAAAGGTTTTGTGGAATATCCAAATGGTAAGCCCCAAATCCAATTATTTCCCTAATTTCAAAAGTTATGATGTAACAATGTCTATGTTTTCCTTTATTATCAAATATTATAACACCCTTCAACAAATATATTTTTAGAAGAACATGATCTCACACTTGAAATTATAAACCTTTCCTTCAATTATCATCTATTGACACTTGGTTTCATCACAGGGATGAAAAAGTGACAAAGGGAAATTCCTTATAAAATGGGGGAGAAAATATAGGAAGAATGTCAAGATTTAAAAAGGATCATAAAATGGTTCTCCAAAGTTATCACCAATCACCATAGAGATGTAAGCACTTTCACGCCAAACCACTTGTGCACCACACTACTTGTGCGCCACACCATTTTCATGACTAGATACTTTCACTTAGGGTCTCATATTTGCCTATAAATAGACCCTTGGGGCCTTCATTTGTACAAAAAAATTTCCCTAAAGGCCTATTGCTGCTTTGGTCACCCTAGTACCTCGCTTATGTCCTCCAAAACTTATAAGGTAGTTTCAGAAAACCTAAAGATAGGGAATCCAAGGGTTATAGTGAGACTTAAGTCCATTCAGTGTAAACAATAAACAACACTTGCACGAAAAGTTCCCCCAACTCACTGAATTAAGAAGACTAGCACAATCACCCTTCATTAAACAGAAAATTGTGCTACTCACTTTTTGGAATACCTATGAATATCCTTAAAGGCTTGAGCTAAGTCTCTCCCAAGTGTAATCATATAGGTTGTTCGTCTCCAAAGGTGAAACCAATTCTCCCAAGCCTACTTACGAGGAGACCCCTTGTGCAGTGCATACCTTGAATGGCCCTCCATGGTTCACCTCACCTTTTAGCCTGCACGATCTTTTCATGAATCCTCCTTCAAATTTATTCATGGAAGAGTTTCTCCTTCATTGTCTTTCTTATTTGAAAAAGACCATTTTAAAACCTACAGCAAAACGTCCTGATTTTAAAAACCTTAGGGAAAGGAAAATAATTATTTTTCACATTTTTTTCTTTATTTCTACGGTCAGAGGTTTACCGAAATTGTCTTAATAAAAGGCTAGGATCCTTGGGGTGTCTGTAGATTTGTATATATATGGTCACATGGACCCTTACCCTAGGGAAAGTGTTGCCGAGTTCCCAGTATTGGATTATAGGGATTTGAATCTATCCTCCCCTTCTCATCTCTAAGATGTTCATAGTAGGGAGGATAAGGATCACAATTTCTTTTCCATTTGACAAAGGAAAAGCCCCCCCCCTCCCAAGAACAATCAAAGAGAAACCATCCTAGTGTAATCCCCTAGCATTTCATATAGGAGTTTGTTGTCTTTCTTCTCTCTAAATCCTTCACCTTCATTACTTCCTTACATTGGAAACATTTATAATGTAAATTGAAGAGATGGAAGCATCATAGCCACAAACTCTTCCACCATAGCCCCGACCTCTTCCTCTATAGCCCTGACCTCTTCCACTACTTCCTCGACCTCTTCCATCATCGAAGGAATAATCTTTTGTGGTTTTTTGAATCTTTCACATCCTCTTGTTTATCACACCGAGCATGACTCACATGAGTTTAGTGGTCTGTAATGATGAAAAAATCCACACAATCCACCTAAAGTAATGAACTATGAGAAATCTGATTGATAGAATAATTGGGATATGTACAAAGCATTCTCAAGTCCCAACATGTATATCATCTCATCCATGAAATGAGAAATCATATCCCACTCAATTAGGACTCCTCTTAAGTGCAAGACCCAAACCATAACTATGAAAACTCTGATTGACATAGTACCCACCATGCTAAAAACTAGGAAAGGGAAGTTTTTACAAAAGTCGAGTCTCAGTTCACTAGACCTAAACTCTGTATATATCAAGTGATAAAACGTTAGAAGTAAAACTTTTTCAGCTGAAAACCCAAAAGGGTAATCCTAAGAAAAATCCAAGTATCACTCATTAAGCCCCCTCCATATTGGGTTTAGGGAAAGTAATTAAGGTGATAACACAAAAGACCCAAAATTTGTAGGGTTGTCCATATGACCCTAGCAACATTAAAACTATGCTCCCTAGGACTATTAAATTAAGTAAAAATTAGAGTTCATCCCATCCATATCTTTGTATTTATGACTAGATTATATGAAAAATAATTATGCTATGAAAATCATTTTCAACATTATAATTACAATAAAAGTCAGGGATTAAGAGATAGATTATAAAAAACAAAATTATTTTCAATTATGAGAAAAAATACCCCATATGAACATCAAAAAAATCAATTTTCTCTGTCTCGTATCATAAGAAGTCATTTAAATAACTTTTCATTTGTTGAATATCCCCCTGAGCCTCATTAGAAACATGTTGAAGTTTAGTCAGTTGACTAGCCTTAGTTTCCTCGGCCCGATGAAGCGCTTCCTTAGTAGACACAATGGGATTGGCCCCTTACTTTTGATATTATCCTTTTGAGCAGCTAATTTTTTCAAGATCCCCTTTAGTAGAATCCAACTCTTAATAAAGGAAAAACACTTGAACAACCTTATCCTTGATTTTTTTATTGAATTACACAAATTTTTTGTTATGTATAGCTTCTTCTAGGGATAATGCAGCTATAAAAATGTAAATGTTGATGAGAAATTTGGCCTTGATGAGATCTTGCTAAAGTTCATGCTCTTTCTCCCACCCGAGAATGGTCTCCTTCACCAGAGTATGAATTACACGGTAATCAAAACCAATAAATCCCAACATGATTAATAACATTTAATGTTGTGGGATTCACAAAGGATATTACTCAAGTGGTGTCTCAGAGATAATATTTCATATATCTCTCCAAGATTTGAGATGTGAAATGAAGAGATCATTTTTCAGTTCCAGATATGACTCAGAGTCACTATCATAAGGGGGGATATACTCTGGAATCAATTCCCATAAAGAAGTGCCCTGTTCTTCTCCCTCCCCAATAGTGGATTCCTTGCCCCTGATCTATAATTTTTTGGCTAAAACACAAAAGTAAAAGTAGAAAGGAATATGGGAAGTAGAGAATATACATATTTGGGTAAAAAAATCACGCCATTCCTCAAAATATGAATGGTTGATCCCTTCAGTAACACCACGTTCCACGATTTCATTCACTTGATTTGTAGTGGGTACTTGATCATCGGTTGCATAAATGAGCATTTCTAGCTCCTGAATATAAATTTACACTACAGCGGGATTATCTTCAAAGAGAATATCAGATGGAGCTCGGGGATCTCCTATCATTGGAATACAAAACCCTCACATAGAATCCCACACAATTTTTCCGAATGAAAAGAAAAATTCTACCATATTCGAACTATCTCTGGTCATACATATTCAGAATACATTCCAACCTACTGTGTGGATGATTCTGTAGCCTTATAAATTATGGGATTTCCAATTCCTACCGTAATAGATGGTGGATGAGAGAATTAAACTTGATTCTCTTCTTAGCGATGGTGACTAGACCACCTAGGTTCAGTCTCAGTTGGTGATGATAGTGTTTCCCTCTTGATTCTGGTAGAAGGATTATATCTTGAATGAGGTATATTTGATGAACTAGGAGCCTCATCATCCTCAACCTCTGACACTGATGACCCAGTCTCTAAAGGAGATGAAGAAACTTCCAAATGAGAAGGTTTTATCATGCTCCGACTCTTTACTTCAACCCGAGGAACAACATTTTTTAGCACCCCTACATGGTATGATGCAACCCAAGATTCAATATACCAGATATTCAATTTTCTTTCTTCATCATCCCCTAGAAGATTGATCACTACCCCTATCTTTTCCATGACCGTAAAAAACCATAACTATCGAGCCACCATAAAATGCTGTTCTAATCAGACATTCACTGGAGGATATACAATAATTTTTTTTCAAGCATTTGAATTGGTGTGAAAATCGATAAAGAGAATAGGCCTTGTATATGATATCATTGTTGATCTTGGTTTCCAATACACGATCCCTGCAAGCTAGCATGTATGACCTCAGTTCAATGTTGGTCATCCCATCATCAACAAACCTTCCCATGGGAGGATTCCCATAAGAAAGAGGATGAAATCCTTAAATAAACTAAGTATTGTTTGAATGTTCTGAGGTGTTAAGGATAGAGGTGGAATACCAGAGAAAGACTAAATGAATGGTCAGAACAAACTCTCAAAGACCTGAAATCCACTCTTCATAGCATAAGTCCTAAAAAAAGACATGATCCATCCCCCAAAAATGTGGAATGGTCATGCAATTATGAAATGAGCCTCCCCTCTAAGAATATGAAATAATCTATTATAAATATTTTCTATAATATGGGTGGCCAATCCCACCATCTTATTTTCTGCCAGCTTAGCCGCTACAACAAATATTACAAGCCTTATAATTTATTTGTAATCATGAATAAAAAATAGATAAATACTGATCCACATAGCCAAAAAACCCACGAGATGTGTCTTGGAATGAATTTTGGGGTTGATTTTATATACCCACTTGTAAAACTCACTTTTTTTAGAGAATTAGATAGAAGGTGTTAGTTGCACTTATCTTCACCACATTGGGACATCTCATTGTATGCTTGTACTTGGGGCCTTCCCCATTCTCCTTCAAGAAAATTCCCATCCATGTCTTCGAATAAATATCCCCTCTTATGAGGGGAGTTTCCTTCTTGATTTTTTGAGATATTTTCAGAAAATCACGTTTTAAAAAAGGCATCATATCAGTTTCATTCCATGTTTCCATTAGAGGAATGAATTCATCATACCTATCTCCAAGGATTGTAGCTCTGAGGATCTTGTGTATGTACCAAAAACTGATTCCCACCTTTCCATGCATAAAATGGATATAATTCTTCTATGGACTCTATCGACTTAGTTGTTCTAGCACAAAATCATCATTTCTATACACGTAAGTTCTCTATACCCATAAACCTTATAAATCTTGATGCTTTCTAGATCCTTTTTGAACTCTAAACAAGTTTTTTGTACCTAGTACGCCCACATCCATGCGAGATTAACACCCCATCCAAGATGAAAGTCCCAATATTTCTTCCATCCTGTCCATTGATATATTTTTGAATATCAGAATATGGAAGAATAACAGTGAAACTTTAGTTCGATCGTATGTGGTTTCAGATTTTGAGAACATGGGATGTGATGCATATTACAAGCTACGGCTTCTATCTCATCATTATTTTATGTTCCCACACAAGAAATGTTGGCAGATGAAAAGTTCTTGTAATCTTGAAACTAAGAGATTGGGAGAGAATTCTTCAATTCTGGAATGGGGACTTCTGTAGATGGCTATAACCATAAAGTTGAAAATAATCACTCTTTGTAAAATTTTAGTGATATTTCTTTAGATACCCTTCTATATTAGGAAGAGTGGAATCCCAGATGTCATAGTAATCATGCCCTATAATCTTCATCATCTCCTCAGTTCGATTTCTAGTGAGTTCATAGATAGTTACGATATTTATGGGAGCCATTAAATTGAAAAGAAATATAAAATTCATTTCAGAGTAGGTTTATATTGATTTTTTTTTGAAAATAAAGAATCATTGGAAAAGGAATTAAGGTTTTAAAGTGAAAGTTCAGTGCACAACTATGTCGCTCAATGTGTGTCGCACAACTCAAATATGTGCAGTATCTGTGAAAACAAAAGAAAAGCATCTACACAAAAAAGGCTTTCACATAGAGAGCTATGAAACCTGAGTCTTTTAAATTTTCCACTAAAGTGGAGGCCCTATATATACAAGGAAGTTGACTCATGCGACACCCACTTGCGCAAACACCCAAAAACTTGTGTGACCCAACTTCCTTTTTCATCCCTTTTAACCTCATGATTTGACCCTGTTTTTCATTTTGGATCCAATATTGAGGGTGGGGGGGGATTTTTTTAACACTATGTTTCATCATATGGACGGAGAAGTTAAAAATGGAAATTCTTTAGAGAAAGGAGAAGAAAATAGATGATTAATGTCAAGATTTGAAAAGGACTATAAAGTGGTTCATCCAAGGTAGCCCTAATCACCACCGATGTGTAAGAAATTTCATGACAAAACACTTGGATGACCAGAAAATTTCACCCAAGGAATCATATTTTTCTATAAATATACCCTTGGTGTGTTCATTTGTACAGAAGAATTCCCCTGAAGGCTGATTGCTGCTTTGGTCACCCCAGTGCTTCAATCAAGTCCTCTGAAACCTCTAAGGTAGTTTTATAACACCTAAAGAGAGGGAATAAAAGGGGGATAACGAGAGTTAATTCCACTAAATTTTAAAAATAAACAACACTAGTGTGACCAGTTAGTCTAACCCCTCGATTAAAGAAGACTAGCATGGCCACCCTTTCTCTAACATGAACTTGCACTACTCACTTTTTGGGAATACCTACGAAGATCCTTGAAGGATTAATCCAAATATCACCCAAGTGTAATCATCCAAGTTGTTCATCTCCCAAGGGGAATCCAATTATCCTAAGCCTATTTTCATGGAGACTCGTTGCATGATACATACCATGCGAGATCCTCCACGGTTCACCTCACCTTTCAGCCTACACAAGCCCTTCATAAATACTCCTTAAAATCCATTCATAGGAGGGGTTATCCTTCATTTGATACCTTATCTGAAAAGAACCATTTTTAAACCTCCAACAAGACCTCATAATTTAAAAAACCTTAGGGAAAGGCACATTATCATGTTTCCCATTTGGATTTGTATTCATACAGTTAGCGGTTTTTTACACTTTTTCTACCAGAGGGTTAGGATCCTTGGGGAATTTGTAGATTTATATATGTACGGTCACATGGATCCTTACCCTATGAACAATGTTGCATAGTTCCTAGTCTTAGATTCTAGGGATAGTAATATATCCCCCCTTCTCATCTCTAAGACCTAGAGCCTCAAGTTTCTAGTAGTAAGGATAAGGATCACACATGATTTTCCCTTTGACAAAGGAAAAGTCACCCTCCTCTACCAATACCAATAAAAGGAAAACAATCTTGGTGTAAGACCTAGAATTTCATGTAGGAGGTTTCTATATTTATCCTCTATAAATCCCTCACCATCATTCCTTAGTTACACTGGACCCATGTCCAATTTAAATTCAAGATATTGAAGCGTCATAGCCACAACCTCTTCTGCCGTAGCCCCATCCTCTTATACTATATCCCCGACCTCTTCCATCATTGGAGGAAGGAATGTGTGTGGTTTTTGAATCTATAAAATCCTATTGTTTCTCAAACTGAGCATGAATCACAAGGGATTAGAGGTTTTTAAGGATCACAACATCCACACAATCCACTTAAAAGAATGAACTAAGAAAACTCTGATTCCCCCCTTAATTAGGATATGTAGGAATCCTTATGAAGGATCAATCTTCATATCATCTCATATATGAAATGAGAAATCATGACGCCCTAAAATGGGCCTCCTCTTATGTGTAAGCCCCAAAACATAATGAATAATGAAAACTCTGATTCCTACTATAATTAAGATACGTAGGAATCCCACTTAGGGCGTGAGATCAAGGGACATCCTCCTCAAGATTAAATGCAATAACAATTCCCTTAATCTAGGAATACTATTTAGGAGTAAGCATAGAATTAAACCACCAAACCACCATGATTTAAAACATCCCTCATGGTCCCTTTATGAGTAATATCTTTCTCAAGAGTAACCCCCAACCTATCATCTCAAAGGGATATACTACCCTACGAGAGATACCCTTAAGAGCCTCCATAAGAATGGTTATTCAACAAAAAAATATGTGGGATTTGATTACCATAAAAATGGGATATATAGTAATCCTACCATAGGTTCAAACACAACACCCCAAACAAACCATGTTCTTCTGAGCCATATCCTCAACATTGTCCAATTTAACATGGAAAATTATATCCCTTACATGTTCCCTTGGATGTTTTGATATAAGTCCCAAATTGAAATTTGACTAGGCACCTTTCACCTTGAAGTCCTTACCACATGAAGTTAAACTGTACGATTGGGTCCTTACCACATGACCTTAAAAGGGATGGTGTGCCCAATTAACCAGCACCGAACTACGTGGGTTCTGATTCCTTTCACAATGATACATAGAAATCCCAACTATGGGTTCAATCCCAAAATCAAAACAAATTATATCTCCATAGATGATGATAAAATCTAGAGTAAAATTTGTCTTATTGGGTGACAATAAACTCCATAGTAAAATTCCAACTCCTTAGATGATGATAAATTCCAAAGTGACATTCATCTACCTAGATTACCATAAAATCCAGAGTTCCCCACTGAGTAGCTTAAAAAATAGCATCTTCAAGATAATGACCAAAGAATATCTAAGTAGTATATAAGAGAATACAATCAATAGAGAACCCCAAATACACACAAATATCCATATTAATGAAGAACCTTGAATATATATGGATGATTCTGATTTCTAAACATGCTAATAACTGATTACTAATCTTGGGATGACCTAATTAATACTTTGGAATTAACGAAGGACTCACGAACATATCTTAAATCTATAAGAGAGTCCCATAATAGGAAATAAGTCCCCCTAAAAGGGTGTGATGATCCCGAACTCACATCCTTTATACCAATAGGAGTTATTAAGAGTTGTAAGTCAACAAAACTAATAAATGCCTACCTTTGGAATGAAAGTCCATTTGGATATAGAATTGTTGGGTGTTTTTGGTTCCATAAACAAACCCATTAGTAACAATTCGGAAATAGTGATTCCTAACTAGAAAACAAATTTCGAGGGAAACATCATCATATCACTTTTTATTTTTTTAAGATGCTTTAATATGGTTTGGAATAGTCTTGACCTTTTTTGTTGTATCCTGCACATGTTTTGGTCATACAATCTTCCTTTCACCAAATTCATAAAAACAAGATAGATAACAACATTTATTTCTATATAATGCTTCATATAATTCCATTTGAATAGTTAGATGGAATATATTGTTATAAGAGAACTCTACCAAAGGTTAATACTAACCCCATATACCATGAGAGTCAAGTGATAATTAACTCAAAATGTATTATAAATTTTCTATAGTCCATTAAAACTACCCATCAATTTGAGGATGATAAGTGGTGCACAAATGAATCTTGGTATCAAGAGTATTCTGATGACCCATCCAAAATTTCGATGTAAATCATAGATCAAGATTAAAAATAATCAAAAGTGGTGAACCATTATGTATTAAAACATCATTAATATAGACTCATCCTTGGTTCTCTAGAGTTAAATCTTCTATTAAAATATGGAAATGTGTAGATTTGGTAAGGTGATCAATAAAAACCCATATTACACCATTCTTTCTAGGTGTCTTTGGTAACCTAGGGGGAAAGTATATTGTAATTTCATCCCATTTATAGACAGGAATAGGTAAATTATTCATGAATCATATTGGATCCTATATCTTTGTATTCACCTAATGGAAAAACAAACATCTTGACACATAATAATAAATTTCCCACTTCATAGTTTTCCCACAAAAAATGATCCTTCAAATCTCTATACATCATGGTGCTACTAGAGTGTATAGAGAAATTAGAGTTGTGAGAATCATCTAATAATTCTATTTTTATCTTTGGTATAGATAGAACACATCACCTCCTTCCAAATTTATGTGCTCCATCTTTATATATGAAGTCTAAGAATTAAAAACCATTCAATGATTTCATTTTAATTTGAAAATTATCATCATCAGGATGAGAATTTTTATATTTTCTAATAAAGATGGTTGGAAAGTTATTTCAAAAAGAAGTGATGTTTATCCTTCATTAATAATTCCATAATCCATATTTAATAAATAAATGAACATATGATCCCCATGAATCCTCATTTTTGTCATAAATTCATGATATTTCTAGCTTAGTGCATTAATTACCAAATTTTACTTTATGAGATTAGAGTGTATTGAGAAATAATAATCCTTAAGTAGCTCGAGCCATAATCATTTCCTTGTGTTGAGTTATTTTTGTAAAAATATATATTTATGACTCTTATGATATGTGTATATCTCACATATTTATCCATAGAGATAAAGTTTCAATATCTTTATAGAAATATTATGGCTTCGAAATCAATACCATGAGCTATATATTTCTGTTCAAGATTTGTTAACTTAATTAAAGTATAAGAAATAACTTTTTCATTCTGCATAATAAAACAACTAATTATTTTTGTTGATACATATCTCTATTTATCACAAACCCATTTTTTACCAATAGTAGAGTCTAGATGTAACATCCCAAGTAAGTAATGAATAATAGATATTTTTATCTATGTCTATTAATGATAAAGATAGTGTTTTAGAGGCTTAAAATGAAAATAAATACAATCTTATGCATGGAATACACTAATATTCTTAAAAGATTGTTTTAGTGCCTTTTGATGGAAAACCATTTTTGAATCTATATTTTGACAATTTTATAAACTATTTTTGTCAAAATAAACTTATCCTTTATGATTGGGACATCAAAATTTACCTTGTGTGAATTTTTGGTAATTTTCTGACAATGTTCATTTTTAAAGGAATAGTGAAAAATACTGCATTTTACATCAAAACTACTTTTTAATCTAATTTATTTATATGATTATATTATGTTTTGAATTGGTTTTGAAGTAAAATTAGAATATGTTTTTACCATTTTATCCAATGGTGGTCATTGGAATCAATTTCACTTTGAAATTAGACTTAAACTGGTGTCAATCTTTCGATACTTATTGTTTTGTAAAAACACGCTATTTGCTCTGGCAGCGGGAATTAATTATTAAATTAATTAATGTGACTTATATGATTTGAATTTTGTAAAATAGACTTCATTTTTGAATTCGGAATATCAAATATAGCTTAGAGTGAATTTTTGGTAATTTTCTGAAAAACTTCAATTTTTGATGAATAGTGAAACCACTAAGTGGTAATCAAGCAAACTGATTTTTCAGTTAAATGAAAGTTTACCACTAATGTGTATTGAATTTTTAAAATCCGACATACATGGTTGTCATTAAGAAGTAAAATGTGGTTCAATGAGATTAAAATAATTTTTTGGTGAATAGTAACTTATTAAGTTTTTAATCGCGATTAGTGGTAATTAGTGTAGTTTAAGGTATAAATAATGCTTTAATAATATAAAATGACCTAGACACATGTCCCAACCTCATTGGTTGTGTCATGGCCGACCAAGACAAGTCATGGCCTAACTTGGGGACCCCATGTATCCACTTTTGTTGGGAAATAACATAAATTACTTTTTATTAAATGTTAAAGTGAAAATGACACAAACATAATATGTTTTGCGAAAACAATTTTTAAGTGGGGTTATACAAGTCCGAATTTTGATTATAAATATTCAATGGAAAGCTAAAAAGATTTCCTACATCATAGTAATTTGTTTATAATTTTTAGACATTAAATAAATTTAATTATTTATGACATAATAATGATGCAGCGATGACATCATTATTTGACGATTTAAATAAAATGGAAAGATAAAATAAAATCTATGAACTACACATGTCCAAAACCAATTGGATGAATGGATTTCGATGCCTTATCACCTTATCCACGAATTCCATCAATGTGGGACCTTTTAAAACCGAAACACATTTTCAAATAATGTAATGTTTCTTTACTTTCCAAAAGTGCCCCTCCTCTCCCCTTATAAAAGGCCCCCACCTCTACCTCATTTCACACACTCTTCAAGCCTTTGGCTCGGCCAACCCCTGCCCATTTGCTCTCTCCACATCCCTCTCCTCATCCTAGAGGATTCCCTTTGGGCAGAATCCTTTCAAAGGAAGCCTTTAGGCTCAAACCAAAAGAAGTTACACTTTTTAAGGTAATTCATTCTCTCATGTTCATTTGTTTTATTTTGCTTCTCCGACCCCCTAAACTCATTTTTATTTACTTCTTTTGTAACAACACCAGTATCTTCAATATACTAGGATGTTGTTATAAGATATATTTGAGCTACACTCTCACACAACTACATCAAATGGTTAAAGAACATACGGTTTCCGTGGATGGCGAAATTCTGCCTCCCGAAACGATGATTGTTCAATACTCATTTAACACCTTCAAAGGTGTCCATTATGATGTCACTATTTTTATATATGATATATATTATGTATATGTTTTCCTTAAGCTTCTGTTTTTCTTCATTTTGGTCATACTTTATGGTTTCCATTATGGGTAAACACGATATCTTCATTTTAGGAAGTGCGGACTACCGCCCCCTAAAAGTGATTTGATTCGTTAATACCATATGTGGGATGTGTAAAGGATAAAGTTAATGATATTATATATGTTATTATACTGGAGTTATAACATACTCTTATACCATTATGAATCCATTCCATGAAATATGAAATAGAAATGGAAGTGGCGTTCATGCGTACGTACGGCTTACCGTCTCCATGAACGGTGCATTTCATTTCTTACCTCTAAATGATTATGTAATACTATAAAGGCATGAATGTACTGGATATATATGACATATATGATATCTACATAATGAATACCATTCTGGATATAATGAACCTTTGACCAAATTAACAACATGTAAGTATAAGAAGTCAATTTTTGACTTAAGAACCAAATACCGACAAAATGAACATTATTAACTTAAATGATTACATGATGTTCATAACATGGTATAAAAGGAATAATGAACTTGAAAAAGATTCATAAGCAAGTAGAGATTAACTCAAGTTTATTATTCAGGAGTTTAAAGAACGGTCGGGTCAAGTCGGATACGAGGTATGGGACTTCGTCTCAATCTCCTTTCATTGAGGCATATTTTATTTTATACACAACTTTCTTTTATACGGTGTATAAACCCCTTTGACTTTTACGTTTACTCAAAAGGAATCTTTTTATACGAAGCGTTTACTAAACGACAAAAGGGAATGTTTTTGTCGTACGTATGCGGCGACAACGACTTCTCCGCCGTCGTAACCGTTATTTGAGTTTCGGCTTCCTCTACAAGCCATACCTTCTTTTTTTTAAAAGAAAAATAAATACCATGTTTTACTTTGGTATTGAAAATGGTTTTCATAATGTTTTTATTATATCAATGTGTTGTATTGATATCTCGTGATTGAAATGCGGAAATGTTATGTTTCCTTTATGCATGTTTTATGTGATATGATTATGTTATGGTTCTTGGGCATTATTATGAAGACGGGTGGTTCCGTGATAAACTAAGGGCGGGTGAGCCCGTTATAGCTCTCCAATGCATTGGGTAACGCGAAGGAGTGAAACGTTAAGGTTTCTCCGAAGAGATTTTAGGGAATATACTGTGATGGTTATTCCAAACGTAACCAAGAGGGTTACTCCCTACGTAAGAATGTTATGAATGCCTCAAGTTACCTTTACGTATTATGATTTATATGATTTATTCATGTTTTTATGAGGTATGTTAAAGTGCCTATGTTTTATGGGTAAAGTATGATTTCATTCTTATGTATATATGAACTCATGTTTCCTTTCCATGTTTTTTTTATAACCCATACTGAGTTTTTATGCTCATCCCAAGTTTTTGAAATGTTTTTCACAGGTCAAGGGAAAGGTACATGATAAGATGATAGAGTCAAGGATGTGTCAAGAAATAATCCATGTTTTATTTTAAATGTGTTTCCATTGATGGGAATGAAGAATACTATCTTTATGTAACCACTTTGTTTATATGTGGAATGTAATGCAAGTTTTATGATCTAATTCTCTAAAACTCTAAACCCGAAAAGATCCTCAATGTGTAATCTTGTAATAACTCAAGATTAAGTAAGGTTTAAGGCAGGGGCCTTATAGTTGGTATCAGAGGTCGGTTTAGATAACTTTAGGAGTTAGAATTCTATTAAATGATTATCCAAAAATATTTTTTTTTTCTTTTTCGAAATGATATAGCATTTAAAGATTACCATGTTGCTTCATCTAAGACATGTTTGTTCAGAATGGTTTTCCGCAGAGGAAACAGGGAAGCAGTGCTAGGAAGGCATACAGAAGGAAATAACCTTCCGAATCAGCATCCAGAAATGGTCGGAATTGGAACTGAACAGTTTGTTGCAGTAATGGCGCAGTTGACTCAGGCGATAAATGGTGGTGGTATCCATGCACGAGATCAGCCAGAACAACCGCAGAGGAACATGTCAGTGGTGGAACATTTCATGAGGCAACATCCACCATCATTCAGAGGATCATCTGACCCTGGGCAAGCTGAAGGGTGGATTAAAGCACTGGAGAAGATTTTTGATGTCATGGGGTGTTCAGACAATCAAAAGGTTAGTCTTGCTATTTACCGTTTGGAGGGTGAAGCAGATCAGTGGTGGTCTATGGTTAAAAATATCAGGGAAGCCGATGAGATTGATGCTCTTGACTGGGATGATTTCAAAGGTATGTTTCTTGAGAAGTATTTTCCTAAGGCTGTTCGACTTAGGATGGAAAAGCAATTCTTGGAATTGAGGCAAGAGGAAGACTCAGTGGCTGCCTATGAAGAAAGGTTCACTCGATTGGCAAGGTATGCTCCCAATTTTATCCGGGACCTTGATAGTAAAATCAATCGTTTTTACTCAGGATTAAAGCCAAAGTATCGAAGGGCATTAGCTTCTCGAGAGTTTAAAAGTTATGAAAAGCTTGTTCGATGTGCTGAGAAGGTGGAAATGGAGTTTGCCGATGACCAAGTGTTCTATAACAACCAGCAGAAGAAGAGACCGAGGTGGCAGGAGAAAGGTAAGAATTCTTCAAAAAAGTCTGATGGTAAGAGAACTAAGTTTCCAGTTTGTGATAAATGTGGCAAAAGGCATGCTGGGGAATGTCTTCTGAATTCTGGAAAGTGCTACCGATGTGGTAAGATGGGACATAAGGCTCGTGATTGCACTGAAAAGGATCAAGGTGAAGGTAAGAATAAATTTGATTTACAGTTAGTGAAATGTTTTAAGTGCAATGAGATGGGTCACTATGCAAACGAGTGTCCGACAAGGAGCTTGAGTGATGGGAAGCAGTTAGACTACAAGCAGAAAGGGGTGGTGAAATCCTTTGCAACTACTTCAGCGGATGTCGGGCCATCAAATGAAGTCGTATCAGGTACTTTGTTTGTTTTTTCAGACTATGCCAGTGTGTTGTTTGATTCGGGGTCTACACATTCTTTCATCTCTGAGACCTTTTCTAGTAAAATGGGAATACCATCTCAAGAAATGACTCCTGAACTTTTGGTAAAAACACCTGGGGGAAGTGTCGAGGCAAAAAGAATTTATAAGAATCTTCCTATCCTTATCTGTGGAAAGAACCTACTTGCAAACCTTATTGTTCTACCTCTAGTAGAGTTTGATGTTATCCTGGGTATGGATTGGCTCTCTATTTACCATGCTAAGATTGACTGTAGAGCTAAAGAAGTTTCTTTTCAGAAATACTTTCAGTTTGTTTACAAGAATGAACCATTACTTTTGATAACATATGAAGAGGCCGAGAAACTTGTAAAAGATGGAAATGAATGTTACCTTGCACACGTCGTTGAAAATAAAGGAACTGTTCAGATTAATGATGTGCCAGTGGTAAATGAGTATCCTGATGTTTTTCCTGATGAGTTGCCTGGAATAATACCAGATCGGGAAGTTGAGTTTACTGTTGACTTAGTTCCTGATGCTAAGCCAATTTCAAAACCCCCTTATCGAATGGCACAAATTGAACTTTTAGAGTTGAAGGAGCAATTGCAAGATTTATTAGAGAAAGGTTTCATTAGACCTAGCACATCACCATGGGGTGCTCCTGTTTTATTTGTTAAAAAGAAAGATGGTTCTATGAGACTTTGCATTGATTATAGAGCCTTGAATAATATCACTGTTAAGAACAAATATCCTTTGCCTCATATCGATGATTTGTTTGATCAGCTCCAGGGAGCTCAGTTTTTTTCAAAGATTGACTTGAGATCGGGGTACCATCAGCTGAAGGTAAAGGAGGCAGATATTCCGAAGACCGCATTCCGTACGAGATATGGCCATTATGAATTTGTAGTAATGCCTTTTGGGCTAACCAATGCACCTGCTGTATTCATGGACTTAATGAATAGAATTTTCCATGAGTTCTTGGATAAGTTTGTGGTTGTTTTCATTGATGATATTTTGGTGTTTTCTAAAAGTAAAGAGGAGCATGAAAAACATTTAAGGGTTATCTTGCAAACCTTAAAAGAAAAGAAATTGTATGGGAAATTCAGCAAGTGTGAGTTTTGGTTGCAACAAATTGCTTTCCTTGGTCACATTGTTTCTAAAGATGGAATAACTGTTGATCCTGCAAAAACAAAAGTTGTGGAAGAATGGCCAAGACCCACAAATGTAACCGAGATTCGTAGCTTCCTTGGTTTGGCGGGCTATTACCGAAGGTTTGTTAGAAATTTTTCACGGTTATCTAGTCCAATGAATAAGCTAACTCGGAAGGGTGTTAAGTTTATCTGGACAAAAGAATGTGATGATTGTTTTCAGGAATTGAAAAGAAGATTGGTGAATGCTCCAGTTTTGGCACTACCTTCCAGGAATGGTGACTTTGTTATATACAGCGATGCTTCATTGAAAGGACTTGGTTGCGTCCTAATGCAGAATGATCAGGTAATTGCTTATGCTTCACGACAGTTGAAAACTCATGAGGTAAATTACCCTACACATGATTTGGAATTAGCTGCTGTTGTTTTTGCTTTAAAAATTTGGAGGCATCATTTGTATGGGGTAAAGTGTGAAATATATACCGATCACAAAAGTTTAAAGTATATATTCACTCAGAAAGAGTTAAACATGAGACAGAGGAGATGGCTGGAATTAATCAAGGATTATGATTGTACAATTCATTACCATCCGGGAAAAGCAAATAAAGTGGCTGATGCTTTGAGTCGAAAAAGTAATGCTTCATTAACAATGTTGCGGTTGGAACGTGATCCTTTGGTTAACGATTTGATGAACTTTGGCATGGAAGTTGTTGGTGCAGGAAGTCCTTCTGTTTTGTTTCAGGTATCAGTGAGATCTTCTCTATCAGATAGAATCAAGCAAGCACAGAAGCAAGACAGTGAGTTGCAGAAAAGGGTAGAGCTGGTTCAGAAAGGTAAGTTGCCTGAATTCAACATTGATAATGATTGCGTTTTGAGATTTGGGAAGAGATTGTGTGTGCCTTCTGATTCACAGTTGAAGAGAGAGTTGTTATGTGAAGCTCATAGTTCTCCGTTTTCAGTTCATCCGGGCAGTACTAAGATGTATAGAGATCTGCGGGAGTATTACTGGTGGGATGGAATGAAAAGAGATATTGCTGATTTTACTGTGAAGTGTTTGACTTGTCAGCAGGTTAAAGCTGAGCGGCAGTTACCGAAAGGGATGCTTCAGCCTTTACCAGTGCCAGAGTGGAAATGGGAGAATATATCCATGGACTTTGTTGTTGGATTACCGAAGACATCTCGAGGTAATAATGCAATCTGGGTTATTGTTGATCGCTTGACCAAATCTGCTCATTTCCTTGCTATACGAGATACTTTCTCTCTTGATCAACTTTCCCGTTTGTATCTTAAAGAGATAGTCAGGTTACATGGAGTTCCCCTCTCCATTGTATCAGATCGTGATCCCAGGTTTACCTCTAACTTTTGGAAAGGCCTTCAGAAGTCGTTGGGTACTGAATTAAATTTTAGTACAGCTTTTCATCCTCAATCAGATGGGCAGTCAGAACGAACAATTCAGACATTGGAGGATATGCTACGAGCTTGTTCTATGGATTATCAGGGGAGTTGGGACCAGCATCTTTCTTTGGTTGAGTTTTCATATAATAACAGTTTTCATTCCAGTATACAGATGGCACCATTTCAGGCATTATATGGGAAGCGGTGTCGAACTCTAGCTTTCTGGGATGAAGTGGGTGAAAGAAAGTTGATGGGACCAGAATTGGTAGAAGAGATGGCAGAAAAAGTTCAGCTGATTCAGAAACACATGAGAACAGCTCAGAGCAGGCAGAAGAGTTATGCGGATAACCGGAGGAAGGATCTATCTTTCGAGGTAGGTGATCATGTTTTTCTCAAGGTTTCTCCTTGGAAAAGTGTGATGAGATTTGGTAAGAAAGGAAAGTTGAGTCCAAGGTTCATTGGACCATACGAAGTTCTAGAGAGAGTTGGATCAGTTGCATACCGAGTGGCTTTACCTCCGAGTTTATCTCAGGTACACAATGTTTTTCACGTTTCGATGTTGAGAAAGTATATGCCAGATCCATCTCATGTTTTGAGTCCAGAGGTAGTTCAGCTGGAAGAGAACCTATCTTATGAGGAACAACCGGTCCAGATTCTTGACCACAGGGAGCAAGTGTTACGGAATAAGGTGATTAAGCAGGTAAAGGTTTTGTGGAAAAACCACATGATTGAAGAGGCAACATGGGAATCCGAAAATGCAATGAGGGATAAGTACCCCAATTTATTTGATAAGTAAATAAATTGCGGGGACGCAATTTTCTAAAGGGGGGAAGGATGTAACATCCCAAGTAAGTAATGAATAATAGATATTTTTATCTATGTCTATTAATGATAAAGATAGTGTTTTAGAGGCTTAAAATGAAAATAAATACAATCTTATGCATGGAATACACTAATATTCTTAAAAGATTGTTTTAGTGCCTTTTGATGGAAAACCATTTTTGAATCTATATTTTGACAATTTTATAAACTATTTTTGTCAAAATAAACTTATCCTTTATGATTGGGACATCAAAATTTACCTTGTGTGAATTTTTGGTAATTTTCTGACAATGTTCATTTTTAAAGGAATAGTGAAAAATACTGCATTTTACATCAAAACTACTTTTTAATCTAATTTATTTATATGATTATATTATGTTTTGAATTGGTTTTGAAGTAAAATTAGAATATGTTTTTACCATTTTATCCAATGGTGGTCATTGGAATCAATTTCACTTTGAAATTAGACTTAAACTGGTGTCAATCTTTCGATACTTATTGTTTTGTAAAAACACGCTATTTGCTCTGGCAGCGGGAATTAATTATTAAATTAATTAATGTGACTTATATGATTTGAATTTTGTAAAATAGACTTCATTTTTGAATTCGGAATATCAAATATAGCTTAGAGTGAATTTTTGGTAATTTTCTGAAAAACTTCAATTTTTGATGAATAGTGAAACCACTAAGTGGTAATCAAGCAAACTGATTTTTCAGTTAAATGAAAGTTTACCACTAATGTGTATTGAATTTTTAAAATCCGACATACATGGTTGTCATTAAGAAGTAAAATGTGGTTCAATGAGATTAAAATAATTTTTTGGTGAATAGTAACTTATTAAGTTTTTAATCGCGATTAGTGGTAATTAGTGTAGTTTAAGGTATAAATAATGCTTTAATAATATAAAATGACCTAGACACATGTCCCAACCTCATTGGTTGTGTCATGGCCGACCAAGACAAGTCATGGCCTAACTTGGGGACCCCATGTATCCACTTTTGTTGGGAAATAACATAAATTACTTTTTATTAAATGTTAAAGTGAAAATGACACAAACATAATATGTTTTGCGAAAACAATTTTTAAGTGGGGTTATACAAGTCCGAATTTTGATTATAAATATTCAATGGAAAGCTAAAAAGATTTCCTACATCATAGTAATTTGTTTATAATTTTTAGACATTAAATAAATTTAATTATTTATGACATAATAATGATGCAGCGATGACATCATTATTTGACGATTTAAATAAAATGGAAAGATAAAATAAAATCTATGAACTACACATGTCCAAAACCAATTGGATGAATGGATTTCGATGCCTTATCACCTTATCCACGAATTCCATCAATGTGGGACCTTTTAAAACCGAAACACATTTTCAAATAATGTAATGTTTCTTTACTTTCCAAAAGTGCCCCTCCTCTCCCCTTATAAAAGGCCCCCACCTCTACCTCATTTCACACACTCTTCAAGCCTTTGGCTCGGCCAACCCCTGCCCATTTGCTCTCTCCACATCCCTCTCCTCATCCTAGAGGATTCCCTTTGGGCAGAATCCTTTCAAAGGAAGCCTTTAGGCTCAAACCAAAAGAAGTTACACTTTTTAAGGTAATTCATTCTCTCATGTTCATTTGTTTTATTTTGCTTCTCCGACCCCCTAAACTCATTTTTATTTACTTATTTTGTAACAACACCAGTATCTTCAATATACTAGGATGTTGTTATAAGATATATTTGAGCTACACTCTCACACAACTACATCAAATGGTTAAAGAACATACGGTTTCCGTGGATGGCGAAATTCTGCCTCCCGAAACGATGATTGTTCAATACTCATTTAACACCTTCAAAGGTGTCCATTATGATGTCACTATTTTTATATATGATATATATTATGTATATGTTTTCCTTAAGCTTCTGTTTTTCTTCATTTTGGTCATACTTTATGGTTTCCATTATGGGTAAACACGATATCTTCATTTTAGGAAGTGCGGACTACCGCCCCCTAAAAGTGATTTGATTCGTTAATACCATATGTGGGATGTGTAAAGGATAAAGTTAATGATATTATATATGTTATTATACTGGAGTTATAACATACTCTTATACCATTATGAATCCATTCCATGAAATATGAAATAGAAATGGAAGTGGCGTTCATGCGTACGTACGGCTTACCGTCTCCATGAACGGTGCATTTCATTTCTTACCTCTAAATGATTATGTAATACTATAAAGGCATGAATGTACTGGATATATATGACATATATGATATCTACATAATGAATACCATTCTGGATATAATGAACCTTTGACCAAATTAACAACATGTAAGTATAAGAAGTCAATTTTTGACTTAAGAACCAAATACCGACAAAATGAACATTATTAACTTAAATGATTACATGATGTTCATAACATGGTATAAAAGGAATAATGAACTTGAAAAAGATTCATAAGCAAGTAGAGATTAACTCAAGTTTATTATTCAGGAGTTTAAAGAACGGTCGGGTCAAGTCGGATACGAGGTATGGGACTTCGTCTCAATCTCCTTTCATTGAGGCATATTTTATTTTATACACAACTTTCTTTTATACGGTGTATAAACCCCTTTGACTTTTACGTTTACTCAAAAGGAATCTTTTTATACGAAGCGTTTACTAAACGACAAAAGGGAATGTTTTTGTCGTACGTATGCGGCGACAACGACTTCTCCGCCGTCGTAACCGTTATTTGAGTTTCGGCTTCCTCTACAAGCCATACCTTCTTTTTTTTAAAAGAAAAATAAATACCATGTTTTACTTTGGTATTGAAAATGGTTTTCATAATGTTTTTATTATATCAATGTGTTGTATTGATATCTCGTGATTGAAATGCGGAAATGTTATGTTTCCTTTATGCATGTTTTATGTGATATGATTATGTTATGGTTCTTGGGCATTATTATGAAGACGGGTGGTTCCGTGATAAACTAAGGGCGGGTGAGCCCGTTATAGCTCTCCAATGCATTGGGTAACGCGAAGGAGTGAAACGTTAAGGTTTCTCCGAAGAGATTTTAGGGAATATACTGTGATGGTTATTCCAAACGTAACCAAGAGGGTTACTCCCTACGTAAGAATGTTATGAATGCCTCAAGTTACCTTTACGTATTATGATTTATATGATTTATTCATGTTTTTATGAGGTATGTTAAAGTGCCTATGTTTTATGGGTAAAGTATGATTTCATTCTTATGTATATATGAACTCATGTTTCCTTTCCATGTTTTTTTTATAACCCATACTGAGTTTTTATGCTCATCCCAAGTTTTTGAAATGTTTTTCACAGGTCAAGGGAAAGGTACATGATAAGATGATAGAGTCAAGGATGTGTCAAGAAATAATCCATGTTTTATTTTAAATGTGTTTCCATTGATGGGAATGAAGAATACTATCTTTATGTAACCACTTTGTTTATATGTGGAATGTAATGCAAGTTTTATGATCTAATTCTCTAAAACTCTAAACCCGAAAAGATCCTCAATGTGTAATCTTGTAATAACTCAAGATTAAGTAAGGTTTAAGGCAGGGGCCTTATACTAGACCTGAGAATTAACCTATATCTTATTCAATTATTCAAAATATGCATCACATTCTTCTATCAAAATAAACTTAACCCTTTATGATTAAGCTTGGTTAAAAGGTTATCCAATCAAGAAAATTTTCAAAAAAAATCACTAATAGTAACTTTCTAAACCAATGAAAAAATTAACTCAATTATGTTTATTGATATAGCCCATTCGTGGTATACCTTTTTCTTCATAAGATCAACTGAGATTCTATCCTTAGAGGCAATTTAGCCAAATAAGAAACTTTCTATGTCCATAATTCATAGTTTCTAAATTCAAAATATAACTCTTCTATTCTAATAGTCTCAAGAGTGGTCCACATATGATTATCATGGTCCTCATAGATCCTAGAATACTCCAATATATCATCAATAAATACCAAAAAATAAAATAAAGATATTCTGTGAATACTATATTCATTAGATCTATAGGAATATATGGTTTATTAATCAATCCAAATAGAATTAATATAAAATAATAATATCCATACCTCATAAGAAATGTTTTATCTAGAATATATTACCCATTTACTCAAAATTAATGGTACATGAAATGAAGGTCAATCTTTGAAAAATATTGATCTTCCAAAAGTTGATTGAATAAGTGATCAATTTTAGTTGGAGGATAATTTTTATTTATCATGACAAAATTTTTGTTCCTATAATCAATGCATAAACTTATAGATCCATCATTTTTATTAATGAAAAAACATGGGATTATCAATGTGAAATACTAGGGAATATAAATACCTTTTTATAGAACTAATCTTGTGTTTTGTCCAATCACACAAATTCTATAGTGGAAATCCTATAGAGACTCATTAATACAGGCATTTCATCTGGTATTAAATCAATGTAAAACTCAAATTCATGATCTGGGGGATGTATAAGTAATTTCTCGAGAAATACATCAATGTATTCCTGTATAATAGGTGCATCCTCAATTTGAAGATTACCTCTTTAATCCATAGTCTGTGTTTGGTTTTGTTACCCAAGGATCTCATTTAGAAGTGCTACTAAGGGTGGATTTATTCATGACTCAGTTGATTAAGTCTCTACTCTAAATATAAGTAATTCTATATGTTTATCATGAATCATAATTTCCTTCTATTTAAAATATTTTTTTCATATGATTTTTAAATCCATTCTATACCAATGATTTATATAAAAATAAACCATAGTTATAAGAATGAATTTATAAAATAGGGAACATATATGTGTCTTAATGAAAACTGACTGAAAAATCCTTGTTGCGGTGAGAGATCCACTAGGATACTTGATTGATGACACCCCCTTATGGGGATAAGGAAATATCAAATTTTTTTGGAAAACATGGATGATAAAAAATAGAGTGAATATCCATAATCAAACAAAGAATTATATAAATTATAGGTAATGATTAAAGTACCTGCCACCACATCCTTAGGAACTTCAACCTTAGATTTTATGATCATATAAACTTGACCTTTCTCCCTTGGATTTTTCTAGGGTAAATTTCATTAATGGCTAGGACAATCATTAACATAGTTCCCAATCTCATTACATTTAGAGCATTGAAATTTGGTAGCTTATTTATTTATCTTGAAACCATTATCATTGTGTCTTTTCTATCAGGACATAAAGAAAACTCTAATTCCCAATAAGAAAGTTCCATGGTGTTTCTTTCCACATTTATTAGAAGTGGTAAATTTAACCCTTCCCTTCTCCCATTTTTCTACATTTTCTTTTCCAGAGTGTTTGACCTACCTTTTTTTATATTTATTTCCTTCTAATCCATAGGACTTACATAATTATTTCTCTATCTATATAGTAGATGATACTATATCCTCACATAATGAAAATATAAGGGTGACTAGTGCCCTTAAAAAGATTTTATTAAGTATATCAAAGAAATAGTCAATATTGACCTTTAGATTGAATATGTAGATTTTAACATGCCTTTATAACCTTGAAAAGTTAGATTTAAACTTATAAATATTTTTGTCTTTATTTTTTCATAGACACATGAATATTCTCCCCATATCCTCTCTTTGTTTGTGAGAAAAATATTTTTTCATGAAAATTTCTTTACAGTACTTCCATTACATGCTTTATATTTTATCCTCATACTTTGAATTTTGAATCAATGACCACCATTGATCTGAATCCCCTGAGAGGTGATAAACTACAATGACAACCTTGTCCCATTCATTACTACCCAAAGAAAGTAATATCTTCCCCAAGAAACTTATCCATTTCTCAAATACAAATGGATTTGTAGTTCTATTAAATTATGGTGGTTTCTGACACATGAAGTGGCCAAACATTGTTAAAACACTTTGTGGATCAATAGGCTACTCCATATAGGCAAGGTTATTGGTCATAACCTGAGTAATCTACCCCAATATAGTTATAATTTGTTCTTCTCTAGCTACAGCTCCAACTTCGGCTTTATCATATTTCTTAATATGGAAATCCCTACATGGATTACGTGCATTGGTATAGTTTCTAGTCCTTCCCCTAGTCTCCATATTTAAACAATTAAATACACTATATTTTATCATAACAATATGAATTATAATTTATAATTTTAAAACTATTGATACACATAGAAATAATTTGAAAAATTTATGTGCACCTAATCTCATAATCAAAAACATGGTTTCTTTTAAAATATTATGAAACAATTAAAAATATATTCAAATACTTCATAATTTTTTGTAATTAAAATTTTAATTAACCCAATATTATCTTCTGGGATTGTCAAACTAGGCGTACATTAAGATCACACTCCCTGTGCACTAGAGTGATGACTGAGATATAATCAAACAAACTATTTTTGGGGTTATTACCCCTAGATTTATTTATGCTAAAATCATGTTCACTTTTAGTGTCTAGATAGGGATTTATTTCTAGGAAAACCACATAATCTTTACCTTACCAAAATGTCTGGATTTTATCCTATACTTAGATATATCCAAAAATTCACTCACTAGGCTATATTAACTAATCTATGTCTTCCAAAATCCAGTTCCAAGTGTTTCTAATAAAATTTTCATAATAAAAACTATAATTACCCTAACACCAGTAACCCAGACTTAGTGGTTACTTTATTACATCAATGAAAGATACAAGTGATCAAATTCAAAATGATATAATAGTTTTGTAGTCCTAGAAAACTAGATACATACTTGAATCACACTTACATTTAAAAATATAAAATATAACATAGTATTTTCATTGAGAAATCTATTATTACAATTAGAATATCTCTACATATACATCATAATACAATTCACAAAATCCTCATGAAATGGAAACATAAGAAATGGGTGATTTTAGATGCTTAGTAATGGTATGCATACTATGGAATCTATCATGAATAAATAAGGAATAATCAATATGGAAAAGGAAATATATGAAAATGTATTCGATGAAATCAATAAATTAATCATGAAGAATAATATGGTAGGAATAAATTTTGAATAATTAATTCCATATAAATAAAAACATGATCTTGAAATGTATCTATGGATACTGTAACTAATAAAATAATCACATGGACCTCAATAACTAATCTCATAATGATGGAATACATAATTATTGACATCATATGCTTACCTTAAAGGCCTCATTCCACTATATCTTACTTAAATTGTCTTGATCTAAGCCAAATAACAAAATAAAATTTGTCTCATGAGACCTAATAATGCATCGAGGGGCTATAGTTGGCCTTTTCTATCAATTACTAATTATAATGTATTCCTCATATGAATGAGGTGAAACATAATCAATGTAAACATTCACATTGGAAAACTAGAATATAAACCGTTAATAATTTTTTTAATAAATAAACATATTAGAAAACCATCTAGATTAATATGGTGAATGGTAAAAAAATATCATATCCCAAGTAAACTATACTATAAAAAAATGATGATATTGATTAATATACATTGAAAGGATCACCAAAATATTTGTTGACGAAAATGTCCTTTTTCATTTTGAAACAACTTATTCAAAATATAAAAATTTTCAGAATGTTAAGTAAAAATTTTTATTTGGGAAGAAAATTTTTAACTATTAAAGGATGCTTTAAAAAAATTACAGGTTATGATGGAAAAAAATTATATTCATGTTGTATATGCGAAAAAATTCCTTTCATACCTTTGTAAAAAGTCAAAAATTAGATCATTAAAATAATGATAATAAGATTATTTTTAAACCATTTTTTAATTTCAGGGGTTGAAATGTATTGAATAAATAATTTCAGAGTATTAAAACTATTTATTAAATCATTTTATGGAAAATATGGATATGGAAGAAAAATATTTCCAAACTTGTAGAAAAACAAAGTCAGTTTACCTTAAAAACATGGTTTCAGTATCTTGAGTACATAAAGAGTGAAAAATTAAGTCAAAAAATTTAATTTAAATAAATAAATAGAGTAGAATAAAATATATTGGGTTTAAGATATAAATATCAAATAATTTCCCTAACAGAGTTTTTAATATAAAAAATCTTGAATAATGATGGAATTGTGAAATAAACCCCCACCTCAGGTTTCACTACCAGTGTATGTATGAAAAACTCCTGTATAGAAAATACATATTTATTATAAATATATTATAGAACCATATTTATATTTATAATTCCTTATATTATTTATTTATAATATTTTATCACCCATTTTTAACGATTATTTGTTAGAATCACTCTTCTGGTTAGTAACTACTTAGTTTTTCATATAGGTTTTGGTTTTTTAGTTTTTGTAATTGTATATAGATCATGTTTCCATCATATAAATAATTATAATAATGATATAAATATAATATATATTAATTATATATTTATTTAGAGTCATCTATAAAAGTCATAGTGTAAAATGAGTTACACTATTCGTGGAGACGGTAAGCCATATGTATGTATGAACACTGTTTTTATTTTTCAGCAGAAGGAATGAAAGAAAGTTAAATAATAATTCACCTTTAAAAAATAATTATTATATCTTATGTATCATATATAATCATTAAATATGTCCTTATTACCATCCATGTTAATCTAAAATGAAAAATGTATCACATCGCTTCCTGGAGATGATAGTCCACATGTACGCATGTGCAACATTATCATTTTCTAATAGATTGTAAGGTAAGAAGGTAGATGTGATATTATAATTATAGATGTATAATTATGTCAAAAATATCACACACACACAAACAAACACACACACACATACAGACACCCACACACACACCCACACACACACACATATATATATATTCATATACACATTAAATCCATATTTATATCCATCATTGAGAGGCATTTCTGGAAAATGAATTACATCAGTTCACGAGGTGGTAGTCCACTATACACATGATCAACAGTTTCAATTCCCATTTGATGAAAAAGGATATGGATATTGGATGTGAAATTAACATAATAAAATATAATTATATGGAATATACTTTTTTTTATTCCATCATAATTTAATAATATTTTAATAAGTTAAAAGAAGAAATAATATAAAAATGCATGGTTTAGAACTACCCTTCTTATTCAGGCAACCTCTATAGGATTATTACTAAAGCCTTCCTAAAATGATATTATGACCAAAACATGGACTCTAGGTAGTGGATTTGGATGTATGTATGGGATTGAGACAAGTATTTTCTGAACCAAAAGTCCTTTTAGGTGTGTCTAGAAGAGGACAAGAGACATCCTTTTATAAATCCACCTAAAAGAATAAAAAATGATAAAGTTATTCTATAGACAAAATATTCCAAATGGAAGTATATTCAATGGTGTAATGGTTTAAGGTCTAAATATATCCATCAAATATGACTTATTCATGTTTAATTTTCAATCTTACCCATGTATTTTGTTTTAACCCCTAGTAAACCTATTTTAACCAAAACCACAAAAATTAATTTTTACTATTTTTTACTATTCATTATAGAAAAAAATTAAGTTAACATTATTATGTAGGATAAATTTTCATTATTAAAAATATGAAATCAATTTTACCAAAAATTAATATTTTCCAAAAATTCTCAAAACAACACACTAAGATAAATTTGTCATGTTTATTTAAAAAATTAATTTCATTATTTCCAATAAATTTTATAAAATTAAAAAAAATTAATTTTAAAATATATTCACATTACACGACAAAACATATTTTTAGAAAAATATAGTTTTTAAGCATAAAAAATAATTTATTCATAAACCATGAATAGAAAAAAATATTAGATGAATAATAAAACATTTTATTGAATTTATAACATATAAATTTCATTAAAATAATTTAAAATTTGAATTTTTTTAATTTATTAGGATAAAAACACATCATGCACATAAAAATTATTTTTCAGAAAAAGATTTCTTTTAATTTCGAATGATTTATATTTTTATTTCATATCAATTAGTAACCAATATTTTATTTTATACATGTAATATATATATATATATATATATATATATATTTAATAATATAGTTACTCCCATTGATACTCCCAAATTCAATGTTTAAGTTATAGTGGAATACTATATTACGATTTATTTAGACTTGGGTTGTGTGTATCTCAAGATATTTAAGAAATTTATTTAAAAAAATGTATCATGAAAACTCAGGTTGTTACACATAAATATTTGAAAGAGTATTTGTGGTGGGATGACATGAAAATGGATATTTTAGAGAAATTATCTTGATGACCTTTATATCTGCAAGTTAATGTTGAGAGACTTAATTTTAAGAGGATTGTATAATGATTACCCATTCTAGAATGAAACTGGTAAAACTTAACATGGATTTTGTTATTGAGCACCCAACAATAAGAAAAAAGGAACAATGTTATTTGGGTTTTAATTGATCATATTATAAAATCAACACATTTTATTTGAATTAGTGAATATTTTTATCTTGATTATCTTTCCAGGATATATATTAATGAAGTGGTAATGTTTTATATAGTATCGTATTATATTGTATATGATCTATAAAGACCCGGAATTCATGTGATTTTTTTTAAATACATGGGAATTTTACGAGTCCGTAGTTTCTAACGACACTTGATTCTGAGGCCCAGTGTGTCCAGAATCATTTTATGAAGTTTTGTTTGAGTACATTCAGTAAACGTACGAGCGGATTTTTATAAATTTTGAACCGGTGATCGGAATGGAAATACGAGAGCACCGTTGAACTCGAAGTGTCAGTAATTGCTTAGTGATACCTTCACCGCAGTTGCGTTCTGTCGAGTTTAAAAGTTAGTTTTTGGATTTTTATAAAAAAATAATTAAATAAAGTCTAGCCACACTTTATTTTATTCCAGCCGCCATGTGTGTGTGGTTAGTTGGAACCTCCCCTTGAGAGATGGGGGTGGGACCCCCACACCCTAACCTCCCATGAGAGGTTATGGTGGTGGGGTCCACCCGATCATAACCTCCCACGAGAGGTTATGATGTGGGGACCACCCGAGACGCATAACCTCTCATTAATGAGAAAGGACCTGTTGACCTCCTCTGTGCAATTAATTGTGCCAACGAACGTGCCAATTAATTTATCCAACACGCGTGCCAATTAATTTCGCCAACACACGTAAATTAATTATAGGGATCCTCTTAACATCCTCCAAATTAAGTGTGCCACCTCTCATGCAATTAATTTAGTGGAGCCAATTAATTTTTTCTCCATTTTTAAATTAAGTAACCACATCGTTAGAAATTAGGAAGGTTCCTAATAAATGAACCGTCATAAATTCCATGATGGTTACTTACCTCTCCCCCTCTCCTATATAAAGGAAGCTTGGGGAAAGGTTTTGGGATGGCTTCTTCAAGCAGAAAAACGCTGATAAAGAGATGCGAACCCCAACCCTTGGAGAATTATTCCTCCAACGAAGAACAGTCACCCATGAAGAAAGAAGAACGACGAACGCCGTCTTCATCCTTCTTCAACCGGGGCAAGAACGGGAAGCACTGTCTCCCACAAAGAACACCGACGAAGGCATCTCGACTTGTCTTCTTCGATCTCTTCTTCCTCTGACATCAACAAAACGATGACTGCTTCTCGCGACTTTATCAATGACGAACGACAAGTGAGATAGGGGGATTTTTGAGTTAATTTATGTATGAGTTTAAACCTCCATTCTTCATCGTTTGTTGAGAACTTCATTGCCAAATACTATCACTGTAACAAAGAGGGTTCGGGCCACACGAACACAACCCGATACTCTCCCCTTTGGTTGTTCTTGATTAATGGCGATGGAGGCGGTACATGCAGTGATGCTGACGAAGACGAATATCCAAAGTCTTGATACCCGTGGCCTTGGCGCACCGCCGTGCCGCTGCCCAGCGCCCCGACGCACTGATCGGACCCCAGCGCCGCTGAACGGCGCCCCGACGCGCTGCCCGACGCCCCCGCGCCGCTGCCTGGCGCCCTGCGCCGCTGACCGGCGCCCCGCGCCGCTGCCTGGCTCCCCCGCGCCGCTGCCCGGCGCCCTGCGCCTCTGCTCGACACCCTGGACCACTGCCCGGCGCCCCCGCGCTGCTGGCCGGCTCCCTCGTGATGCTGCCTGGTGCCCACGCGCGCTGCCCGTCGTCTCAGCACCCGCACGCCCTGCCCTGTGCCCCCACGCCCTGCCCGGTGCACCCGTGGCCTACCCGGTTTCCAGCCGGCCTGCCCGCGCCCCACATAGCCTGCCCACTGGCCTCCCGGCCACTGGCCACCTGAGCCGACCCACGACTTCCCCCGCGTTGTCGTAGGATGAACCGGCCCGGTCTCTCAGGCCGAGTCACCGGGCCGCCTACGTGGCGACTACCGGGCCGAACCGCCCTCGCAGTCCGCTGGGCCGGTCCCAGCGGACCGGGTCAAAACATAGCGGGATGACCCACCCAATGGGCTGGGTCAGACCCAGCGAGTCTGACTAGGTCGACAGAGACCGGGTCGGCCTAGACCGGGTTGAGCCGAGTCGGTCCGACCTTGTCGGACCGGATGCGGGCCCATTACTGACCCATTAACTTCTTGGGCCATATCATTGGCACCAGACATCCGTTTGATGAACCGTTAGTGACACCAGTATTCATGGAGCATAGCTATACCTTTGAGTATACCCCACTAGAGTTTGGGGTATAGTTGAGTCACAGTCAGGTTGGTTCATACACAAATCCAACCGGGCACCGAGGACTAAAATGTTATTAACTCACAGACCGGGTGTCCGATCAATGCGCCGTCTATTGTGTTGAGACCCCTATGATGTGACAGTCCTTTGAGATAATTCTATGTGAGAACTCATGACACTTGGAGTATCGACCAGTAGCTCGTGGAGCAGAACCTCCCAGAGACGAGCAGACGGAGTGCAGAGACCTAGTATCTGTAGACCTGATGGCTGCTTGACCAATTCAACTCGGAGTGATTCGACTAGCCCAGTGGACGGAGCGCCCAGTTTGGCGGCATAACCATGGTAGATGGAGCACCTGGTAGTTGGCAGCAGACCTGCGGTACTCGACAGGAGGAGTACCTCTGTAGGCTATTAGGGGAAGCACCCGGTTTAGTGGCAGACCCACAGCGGACAAAGCGCCCAGTTTGGAAGCAGACCCGTGGTACTCGACAGGAGGAGTACCTCAGCAGTCCAAGGTTAGTGAGTAGCACCTCAGAGTCCCGACCGGGCCACTGTACATGACATAGGAGGAGTTCTCCAACATCCGTGGTTTCATTAATGAAAATCCTGGTTTGAGCTGAGTCATTGACCTTTGTGTTTTCCTCATGATTTAGATGGGTTACTTGATAACTTAGGTATATGTATGGGCATATACCTAAGTAATGGTTATCTATTGAAATCATACTTTTTGGTTTATCCTTGAAGGATTTGTGAGACCTTGAGGGTATCAGGGTCCCTACTAAGTATTCTTATACTCACCCCTTCACGGGCTATGCCCGCACCTCGTTGTTTTGGATGCAGACGACGGACAACGCTGACGGAGGCTGAAAGCGCTAAGACTGGACAGTACCCGGAGGAGGACCTTGCGATGTATCGGTACACTGTGGTGTCTGACGAATGTGGAGTGCTGAGGAGGCCATCTGTACCTACCCTTCAGGTAGGAACCCCAGATGATGATCTTGGAGCTACTTCTACCTTTTATATGTTTGTCCCTTTTTAGTTGTAATTGCTTTTCAGTTGTACTTTCCTGTTGGGATTGTATTTCTGGACCTTTGTACTTTCCATCACTTCTTCTGTATAAAGTTTTTACTTAGTTTTTTCCTCAGTTTGTACTTTTTTTGTGTTTGTTTTATGTTATAAATGAAATTCCTTCCCAGTTTTAGTGATTTACGCCTTTGGTGCTAGTCGCCAGCCCTTGGCCTATGGAAGGCGGGCTTGGGGTAGTTACGACATGGGCCCCGGGGGACGAGTCATGAAAAATTGGTATCAGAGGATGTCAGTTATACCACAGAACATATGAATCTGATATTTCTTTATGTGAAGCAATAGTTTTTAAGGGTACTAAATGTGGTTTTCAGTTTAGGGAGTCCAGTGTAGGTGCGGGTGGCCGACGTATCCATACACCAGAACCCTGACATCTGATTTCTGACTCAGTGCACGAAAACACTAATTGCGTGTGTGTTTTCTAAAGTTTTTCTTTAAGTCATCTCACCAGGTACTGTCTTTTGACCATGTCGCATTTGTTTCTTTTAGGATGCCTCCCTGCGGACGACCAGTTTGAGCCTCGATATTCATACGTACTGATATCCCGCTGAGCGACGAGACCTTAGTACAGGGCCCTCTTCCAGTTGAGGAACCAACATAGGCACCAATGGTACTACTCCCCGTTGGGCCACCGATTCCACTAGCCCCAGTAGCAGGCGATGCACACCTCTTGAGCGCACTGCATGAGTTCCAGCGCTAGAGGCCACCCAGTTTCAGGGGAGAGATGGACCCACAGGTGGCTGAGGATTGGCTGGAGGCCGTGGTGAGAGTCTTCAGACTGGTAGGGTCACCAACCGACTTCATGGTGATCCTTGTTGCTAGCTTCCTTCAGGAAGCAGCAGGCAGATGGTAGATCCTAATGCTCTAGATGCATGATGACGCGTCACTTCTTTGGATAGACTTCGAGAGACTCTTCCAGGTGGAGTTTTTCTCAGCGACCCTTTGAGCGGTGCAGATACAAGAGCTAGTGGATCTACATCATGGTATCATAATGGTGGCACAGTACTTAGCGAGGTTCACTAACCCCTCGCGCTGCTCCACTGATATGGTATGGGACCCGTTTTTTAGGGCCCAAAACTTTGAGTAGGGACTCAGGGGAGAGATTAGAGCTTCAGTTATCTCCCACAACATCCCAACACAGATGGGGGTGTTGGAGAGAGCCCTCCTAGTGGAGAGTTTCCTTGCTGAGCAGTCTCCAACAGCGAGACCCACCACTAGTCGACTTGCATTGGAGTCTTCTATAGATGGAATTAGACAGATGATGTATAGGTCCAAGAGGACCAGACCCATAGGTGGTCGACTATAAGAATCAGGATCGGTTGTGCGGGGCACCCAGAGTAGAGACAAAGCCAGCCATGCCAGGAGCGTACAATGTTAATCCTGCGGTAGGCTTGGTCACATGGCTCGTGACTGCCCAACCCTCCGATCAGATGATCATCAGACAATTGAGGGACCTCCCAGGTAGAGGTAGAGGTTCGATTGAAGTGGATCACAAGGATCAGGCAACCGTGTAAGAGGAGCTGGCTGTGCAGCTGGTGGTGGATGACGCTTTGAGGTGTTGCCACCACCACCACCACGAGGTCCACCCCGACCGTAGGGAACGAGTGGAAATGTGAGAGCACAGCTTCAGGCAGCTAAAGCACACGACTATGGAGCTCCGAAATCAGGTGGACATGAGAAGGACTAGTTCCAGGAATAGAGTCCTTTGTTCATGATGCTTTTAGCTTCGTTGATGTCATTGTTTGTGGTTTCTTTGTGTCTTTGTACTTTGAGATGCAGTAATAAAAGACACATGTCCTTGTGATGTTTGCTTTCCTTCCTTTTTGAGGTTAATACTAAGAGGTTTCGGTTAAAACCATTGAATTGACCCTCACATTTGAGATTCCTACTTGAGGAGACCTAGTGACCATACACTGATGCCGACAGTGTGACTCAACCCTTAGAGGCGAGAGTAACAGTTGGATCTCTTGGTAGTAGTGTCGAGGCATTACGATGTCATCCATGGCATGAATTAGTACCGTTCATGTTAGGATTTACTATATTAGGTAAATGATGTGGTTCATCCAGGGGATGTGACCGAATTTCTCTTTTCGGTAAAGGAGAAATCTTAGCATCTCTTGTAGAACGCAGGCAAATAAGGGTGAAGTCGAGTTCTTTCAATTGGATAGTCTCACCCATAGTTCATTGAGTGAATGATTTACGATTTACTCTAATATCAATAGTCTCAGGTGTGTCTTCTCTCAGAAGGACCTAAACCTGAGACAACGGCGATGGATTGAGTTCCTCTAAGACTATGACTTCGAGATAGTCTATACTCCTGGGAAGGGGAACATTGTTGAGGATGTGATCAGCAGGAGGACTGGTATTCGGCTGCTAGGAGAGGCGACAGAGCAGCTGGCTGCCTTACAGATCTCCTTTGTGGATAGAGATGGAGCAGATTATCTATAGTCTCTTACAGTCACTCCCCCACTTCTTCAACGGGTCAGGGAGGCGCAACATGGAGACGCTGACTACGAGACGTGATGTGCTCAGATATCCACAGGACAGGTACCTAATGAATTTTTTGAAGTTGGGGAGCACGTCATCCTCTTCAAAGGATGTCCCATGGTACTAGTTGCACTTCAGGAGGAATTGTTGATGGAGTTCCACACTTACCCTCTAACGGTACATCCAAGAGTGGTGAAGATGTACCAGGACCTTCGACGATAGAACTGGTGTCTAGGTATGAAGAAGGTGGTAGCAGAGTTTGTCTCACAGTGCCTCACTTGTCAGCAAATGAAGACAGAGCACTAGGTACTAGCAGGCTTGGTTCAGCCCTTAGGGGTCCCAGAGTGGAAGTGGGAGGAGATATCCAGGGACTTCGTAACGGGTCTTCCATATACATCCAGGAGTCATGAATTGATTTGGGTGATTGTTGACTGACTCACCAAGTCGGACAACTTCCTATCGATAAGATAGAAGGGCTCAATAGAGAGCTTGGGATGCCTCTACATGCAGGAGATTGTGCGGTTACATGGAGTACCTTCTACTGTTGTATCCGACTGTGATGCACAGTTTACTTCCTGGATATGTAAGGGGTTGCATGAGGCCTTTGGGACACAGATACGTCTGAACACCGCCTTCCATCCTCAGACAGATGGTCAGACTGAGAGGACCATTCAGACCCTCGAGTACATGCTACGTGAATGTTTCCTCGACTTCGGTCGCAGCTGGGAGGATCACCTATATTTGGTGGGGTTTTCCTACAACAACAACTATTACTCTACCATAGGGATGGAACCTTTCTAGGCATCGTATGAATGACATTGAAGATCGCCACTATGCTGGACAGACCCAGGGGAGTCAGAACTAGTGGGACCAGAGATGGTACGAGCTACCACGGAGAAGGTGCAGATCATAGAATAGTGGATAAAGACTGCACAGAGTAGGAAGAAGTCATATGCTGATAGGATACGGAGACCTCTAGAGTTCGAGGATGGAGACCACGTCTTCTTATGGGTCTCACCTCGACGAGGTCTACAGAGATTTGGCCGAGGTGGCAAGCTATCTAAGAGATTTATCGGACCTTTCCAGGTCCTTAGTAGAGTAGGTGAGGTGGCTTACCGCTTAGCTCTTCCACCTCAGTTGCACTGGGTGCACAACGTCTTCCATGTATCCCAGCTGAGGAGATACATGCATGACCCATCCCACATCATCGACCAAGAGGAGCTGGACATCGATGAATGGGTGACTTTCACGGAGGTTCTAGTGGATATTGAGGATTGACAGGAGTGGGTCCTAAGTGGACGGTCGATACCTATGGTGTGCGTTCGCTGGCAGCACGAGAACCTACAGGAGAGCACATGGGAGAGGGAGGATCAGATGCATGCTCAGTACCCCCATTTGTTCCCTTAGTTCGAGTTGTAGCTTACGGAGACGTAAAACCCTGAGGTGGGGAGAATGTAAAGACCCGAAATTCTCGTAATTTTTTTTAAATACATGAGAATTTTACGAGTCCGTAGTTTTTGACAGTGCTTGATTCTAAGGCCCGTTGTGTCCTTAATCAATTTTTGAAGTTTTGTTTGGGTATGTTCAGTAAATGTACGAGCGGGTTTTTATAACTTTTGAATCGGTGCTCAGAATGGAAATCCAAGTGCACCCTTGAACTCGCAGCATCAGTAATTGCTTAGTGAGACCTTTACCGCAGTTGCGTTCTGTCGAGTTTAAAAGTTAGTTTTTGGATTTATATAAAAAATAATTAAATAAAGTGTAGCCACACTTTATTTTATTCCAGCCGCCATGTGTGTGCGGTTAGTTAGAACCTCCCCATGGGAGTTGGGGGTAGGACCGCCACACCCTAACCCCCCATGAGAGGTTATAGTGGTGGGGTCACCCGAGCATAAACTCCTACGAGAGGTTACGATGTGTCGACCACCCGAGACACATAACCTCTCATTAATGAGGGAGGACCTGTTGACCTCCTCTGTGGAATTAATTGTGGCAATGCACGTGCCAATTAATTTAGCCAATGCGCGTGCCAATTATTTCTCCAACGCATGTAAATTAATTATATGGATCCTCTTAACAACCTCCAAATTAAGTGTGCCACCTCTTGTGCAATTAATTTAGTGGAGCCAATTAATTTGTTCTACCTTTTTAAATTAAGTAACCACATTGTTGGAAATTAGGAAGGTTCCTAATAAATAAACCGTCATAAATTCCATGATGGTTACTTACCTCTCTCCATCTCCTATAAAAAGGAAGCTTGGGGAAAGGTTTTGGGACGGCTTCTTCAAGCGGCGAAATGCTGGCAAAGAGACGCGACGCCCAAACCTTGGAGAGTTATTCCTCCAACGAAGAACCGTCGCCCACGAAGAACAAAGAACGACGAACGCCGTCTTCATACTTCTTCAACCGGGGCAAGAAAGGGAAGTACTACCACCCATGAAGAATGCCGATGACTTCATCTTGACTCGTCTTCTTTGATCTCTTCTTCCTCTGACGTCAACGGAAAGACGCCCGATTCTCGTGACTTCGTCAACGACGAACGACAAGCGAGGTAGGGGGATTTTTGAGTTAATTTATGTATGAGTTTAAAACTCCATTCTTCGTTATTTGTTGAGCACTTATTTTCCAAATTCTATCGCCATAACGAGGAGGGTTAGGGCCGCACGAACACAGCCCGACCCTCTCCCCTTTTCCTTTTCTTGATTGATGACGACGAAGGCGGTACATGCGGAAAAGACGATGAAGACGAAGATCAAAGGCCACGCTACCTACGGCCTCCGCACACCATCGCACACCGTGCCACTACCCAGCGCCCCACGCCGCTGCCCGATGCCCCACGCCACTTCCCAGAAGCATGACGCGTAGCTCGATGCCCCTACTGTGCTGCCTAGAACCCCGCACCACTGCCCAGCGCCCTGGTGTGCTGCCCGACACGCTGCTCGGTGCCCCCGCGCCGCTGCCCGATGCCCCCGCACTGCTGCCCAGCGCCCCCACGCCGTTGCGCGAATCCCACGCGCACTCCCCGACTTCCTGCTCGGTGCACTCGTGGGCTACCCGTTGTCATGCCAGCCTGCCCACGCCCCGCGCAGCCTGCCCGCTGGCCTACCTGCCACCGGCCATTCGAGTCGACCCGCGGTGCCTCCCATGGTGTCACAGGCCGAACCGAACCGGTCTCCCGGGCCGAGTCACCGAGCCGCCTATGTGGTGACTACCAGCCCAAACCGCCCTCACGGTCCGCTCAGCCGGGCCCAACAGACTGGGTTAAAACTTAGCGGGTTGACTCACCCAATGGGCCGGGTCAGACCCCGTGAGTCTGACTGGGTCGACCCAGACTAGGTTGGGCCGAGTCAGTCTGACCGGGTTGGACCGGACCCAGGCACATTACTGACCCATTACCTTCCTGGGTCATATCTTTGGCACCGGACGTCCGTTTGACGAACCGTCAACAACACCGGTATTCTTGGAACATAGCCATCCCTTTAAGTATACCCCACTAGAGTTTGAGGTATAGTTGAGTCATGGTCAGGTTGGTTTGTACATGAATCCAACTGGGCCCCCGGGACTAAAATGATCATAACTCACATACCAGGCGTTCGATCGACGCGCCGTCTATTAAGTTGAGACCCCTATGAAGTGACATTCTTTTTAGATACTTCCATGTGAGACCTTGTGAAACTTATAGTATCGACTAGTAGCTCATGGAGTGGATCCTTCCGGAGACAAGAAGACAGAGTGTGGAGACCTAGTAGCTGTAGACCTGATGACTTCTTTACCAATTCGACTCGGAGTGATTTGACTAGCCCAGTGGATGGAGTGCCCATTTTGGCGGCAGAACCATGGCAGATGAAGTGCCTAGTAGTTTGAAGCAGACACGCGGTATTGAACAGAAGGAGTACCTCTATAGGCTATTAGATGGAGCGCCCAGTTTGGCGACATACCCACAGTAGACGGAGCGCCCAGTTTGGCAGTAGACCCGCGGTACTCGACAGGAGGAGTACCTCAATAGTACAAGGATAGTGAATAGCGTCTCAGAGTCACGAAAGGGCCACTGTACACGACAGAGGAGGTGTTCTCCAGTAGCCATGGTTTCGTTAATGAAAATCCTGGTTTGAGTTTAGTCATTGACCTTTGTGTTTTCCTCATGCTTGAGATGGGTTACTTGATAACTTTGGTATATGTATGGGAATATACCTAAGTAATGGTCATCCGTTGAAATCATACTTTGTGGTTTATCCTTGTTGGATTTGTGAGACCTTGAGGGTCTCGGGGTTCCTATTGAGTATCATTATACTTTCCCCTGCACGGGATATGCCCACACCACATTGTGTTGGATGCAGATGACGGACAACGCCGAGGGAGGCCGAGAGCACCAAGACTGGACGGTACCCGGAGGAGGACCTGACGACGTATCGGTACACGGTGGATTCTGATGGACGTGGAGTGATGAGGAGGCCATATGTACCTACCCTTCAAGTAGGAACCCCAGAGAATGATCCTAGAGCTGCTTCTACCTTTCAGCTGTTTGTCCCTTTTTAGTTGTACTTGATTTTTAGTTGTACTTTCCTATTGGTCTTGTATTTCTGGCCCATTGTACTTTCTAGCACTTCTTCTGTATACAGTTTTTACTTAGTGTTTTCTTTCACTTGTACTCTGTTTGTGTTTTTTTCTATTATAAAGGCAATGCCTTCCTAGTTTTAGGGATTTACTTATTTGGTGCTAGTCGCCAGCCCCTGGCCTATGGAAGGCGGGCTTGGGGTAGTTACGACACGGGCCCTAGGGGACGGGTTATGACATGACCGAGATATGAGGTTTTACTTGAAGTTATAGATATGTCTTTAGCATGATCTTGATATAGAGATGTTTTCTAGTTTTAAATAAAATACATAGACTAATTTTCAGGTTTAGAGGAACATTAAACCTCTATAATTATTTTTGAGAGCTCTCCCTATGGATTTCAAAGGTTATTGGGATCAATACCATCTTTGGTTTAATTTTCATACAATAATAGTTTTCAATTGCACATAAAATGTCTCCTTATGAAGCCCTCAATTGAAGGAAGTATCAAACTCTAATATACTAGGATGAAGTTAGAGAGTGAAGTATATTTTTGCCTAAGCTACCTATAAAAATTTATGATAAGGGTAAAGCCATTCAACTGCACATCAGTGCATCTTAGAGTCAACAAGAAAGTTATTGTTAACAATCATCGGTGAGACATATAGTTAAAAGTTAGAGAAAAGTACTCCTAAAAATATATCATTGGAATAAGGATATGATAATATTTAGGAAGGTAAAACTAAGCCCCATATATATTATTCTCTTTGATATTGTTGATTGTATTGGGACAATTTATTATCACTTGGTGATTAAATCGAATTTATCTTAATTTGATTATGTGATTCATGTATCTCTCCTGAGGTAGTAAATAACTAATGCTTCACATGTAATAAAAATAAATTTTATAACACTTGATAAAGATCTCTATTTTTTAGGAAAACTTATGGATATTATTGAACAAAGAGAGGAACTACTGTGAAACAAGACCATCAACCTAGTCAATATTTTGTGACGAAACCCAAAAATTAATGTGATGAGAAAAAATGATCTGTATTTTCTTGTATCAGAGTGAATGAATTTAGAGGGAGAAATTATAATGAGGGGTTATAATAAAACACCCTAATATTTAATGATATAATTTTATTCATATAAATTTAAAGTAATTAACAGCTTTCTTAATGCAAAACAATGAGCTTTAAGAGACTATGATAAAATATAAAAATAATATTATTTAAATGCAACTATTATAAAATATCCATTAAATTTAATTTTATGAATAATAATAGACATATTATTAATATATATATATATATAAATTAATAAGTTTAATGACTATTAATTTTTGTATAAGTACTTAATTTTTCATAGTTATTTTTTGCTTCAAAAATACGTTCTCTTCAAAAATAGTTTTTATTCCACTTTTTTAAAAGTAATTATAATTATTTTTTACCGTGATATAAAATTTATATTAAAAAATTAAATATTTTAAAGAGACATGGAAAAATATTCTTATTATTATTTTTTGGGAATTTTCTAAAAAGTTGATTTTTGGGTGAACAGTAAAATACCGATTTTTAATGAAAATAGTGTTTTTGTTTCTATTATTTTCAATGATATATTTGGACATATATTGGTTTTAAAATTTCATCATTATAAATTTTTTAATAAATATATTTTAACCTTTTGGATCAACATTATACTTTGTCTTGGTATAAAACTTCTTTAAGAATTAAAAATGATTTTTTTAGAGAAATGTTTTTCGTTATGATTTTTATTTTAAAATTAAATTAGTTTCTTCTATTTATGCGATTTAATTTTTAACAATTGATTCCTTATCTGTAATTATAATTTGAAATTTTTTTGATGAATTCTTTTAATTTTTTTTTCCATTATGAATAGTATCAATGGTAAAAATATTACTACATGAGTAAAAAGCGTAAAATTGTAAAGTAAGGATAAAATAAGTGATAAAAACAAAAAGTTTCATATTAATTTTTATTAGATAGAGGTATTTTTACCCATATTACCTTATTATATAAATTTAATTATTTTGGGGAAATTTTCTATGAATATTACTTAATTTTATTCTAATCCTTTAAACAATTCATGGTGTGTCCCTCCCCCAATTATAAAAGGACACCCCTCCTATCTCTTATTTACACCACATTAATACAACTAAATAAACCAAAACCTGCCAATTATATTATAAAATGACAAAAATAAAAATTAGAGGTTATTTGATTCCTAAAATTTTATTCTAATGGTCCTTAAGGAGTGATCTAAAGGAGGTTTACCAAATAAGAGAAAATTTTCTTATCCGACCTCTTTCAATTTATTTCTTATTCTAACTCTTAAAAATATATACTATTAATCATAAAATAATAAATAAAATATAATTTATATAATTAAATTTTATTAATATTATGGAACCACCATTATCCACCCTATTATATAATACATGGGAAATAAAATATCGTTCATGTGTATGTGTGGACCACCACCTCGTGAAGTGATGTATTTAGTTTTTCATAAACAATTTCATTGATGATAATTATAGTGAATAAAATATTTATATATTATATCTAAAAAATAATTATTCTTTTAGAATTATATGATCTTATATAACTTCTTTCTTTTTCAATCATTGGAAACCAATAACGTTTCTCATGCGTACATGTAGACTACAACCTCAATGTAATAATTTGATTCGTTTTTCATCACATCTTTATAAGAGTAATTATAAAAGTGTATATAATGAAAAAATATAATAATTATTTAACATTTAATATTTTTTAGATGATTAAACCATGAAAAAAGTGAAGTTACTAGAATAATCAAACTGAAACATGCATGGAAAACAAACTAGTTTTCACTATAATGTTCTATTCATTAAAGAAATTTTTAATTAATTGAAAATTGGAAATTATAAAGGTATGATACATAGTATGTTATGTATGGATATAGATCTGGAATATATTTCTAATAAATATATATTTATTAATCAATATATTTTAATGCTTATGAAGCAATACAAAAATTGAGGTAAGGGATTTATGTTCCAACCCAATTTTAATAAGGATTTTTTTTCTTGAATTTCAATTGAGGATATTTTATGAGACTTATCTAATAAAACCCTTTTATTTTTCTTTTACATATGTTATTTATATAATTTATATGTTTTATTATTATTTTCTTCTCCCTTATACACAAAATGATTAAGATGATGTTTTTAAGAAAATTAGATGGTATTTCTCCTCTTTCCGTCAGAAAATATTTTTCTTCCATATCAATGTTTTATGATTTTTTTTCCAGAATGTTTCTGAATATTTTTTAATGATTTTTTGATTTCATTTTTACCATTGTATTATTTTTTTTTAAAATTATTCTTGTTTTCATTTTATGAACAAGTTATTTTTATTGAAAATGAGAATATAATCTGTGTTTTTAACGATTACAACATGAATGAAATTTCCCACCATTATGATTTCTCAGTTATTTGATGCTTAATTTTGAATTTCCATGGTTATTTTCAAAGAAAATTTATTCCTTAAGATATTGAAAATATAATCATCTTAAATAAGTGATTTCAAAATGAAAAGGGTATTTTACTCAAGAAATGTTCCAGTGAGTTTTTAAAGGAATTTTTAATTTATGATAGAATTATTTGATGCTAATTATTCTCTATTGAGGATATAATCAAATAATACAATACTTATTTTTTCTATAAATAGTTTTTTACTATTATGATGAGACGTTATAGAACCTATTTATTTTCCATGGGTTATTCTATGATGAAATGATGAAATGAATTTGAAACCCATTTTCTTTCCATGGTTTATGATATGATGAATGTTTTTTGATCTTATAACACAAATATATATTATTTTAATTATGTGATGACTGGGAACAAAATTATATACCCTTATAATGAATTGGGTAAACATGGATATATCATGAGATAATAAAGAATATAATGGGGTGTGAACCTATTTCATTAAGGGGATCCAACCTCTCTTCTAGTCTTCAGAGTGAACCTTGACTAAGGAAATGATGGGATAAGGGTGAACCCAATCCACTATGATAACCATGGAAGTGATTCTTGAATAAAGAAATTATTTTATATTATTACATGTATAGAAAACACTTATGTCTTATTCCAATGTTATTCTCTCATGGATTATGTTCTTTTATCCCTTTAAGATTCATGTCTTATGAACTTCCATGTTTTATGTCATGACTCATATTTATGATCTATGATTTTGGGGTATGATTTTAATATATTATTATTATAATTTCACATACCATTATGGTAATTTTATGATTAAATGATAACAGATACCCCCATTTTTTACCATTATTGGGCATTTAATATCACCCTTTTTTATATTTCCTTTTCCCCAGGATATATAGAGAGGTTTCAAGTATAATATGTCTATATTGGGTGATATTTTTATAGAAATTAATTGGAAATGATGTACATACTGTAGGAATTAGTCTATTATGTGTCCATGTTTTCAAATACACTAAAACATAATAGTTATATATAGCATGGAACATGTTGATATATAATGAACATTTATCTAATAACATGAAATATCTATGTTTGTAATGTTTGGGTCACTATACAGTAAGTGGTGGATGACAACTAAGGTAGGAAGGGGGTGGTTGGTGGATGTTATAGTTTTGGTGGAATATGGTGATATTTTTGTGGGAAAAAGGGGTATGGTAATAAATCGGGATGGTTGTAAGGGTGTTAAGGTATTGGAAGAAGTGGGGGTTGGGGGAGAAATAATGAAGAAAGGGTGCAGGTTACAGGGTTTCAACGATGCTAGACAGAGAGGAGATCCATATGGGGAGGTCACAATGGAATTGGGGGATTTGGGTGAGAAAAATATGGGGGGAGAGTTATGGGTTTTTCTGTAGTCTCATGGAGATACCCCCAAATCTATGTCATTAACATGACTTTACTACTTAAGATGCATTAATGCCGCCATCAATATATTATCACCACTTTCCCTTGTTTATTAGATCTATGAATACATATTAAATAACTATAATTTATTCTTATATCATATTATAGAAACTATGTAACGTCATAATTTAAAAAAAATTAAGGTCTATGTTTGATAGAAAATAAGATACAAAACATCGAACTTAAACGAAAAATTAAATATTATTATTTAAATGTGATTGTTATAACATATTAGTTAAATAGGTAGGAATGAATATTATTAACCACATTATGAAATATATAATTGTTTCAATAATTTATAATTTATTAATTAATTATTTTTAAACAAACACTATATTATTTTGTTAATGTCATTTTATTCATAAAAAATGTGTTATCTTAAAAAATGGTTTTATTACTGTTTATAAGTGGATATTATAATTAATTTTTAAAAATTTTAGAATTTTTTTTTCACAAAATAAATTTAATTTTTGAATTCATCATCTCAAAATTATCTTAGGACAATATTTTGATAATTTCCTGAAAATATTTATTTTTTAGTGAATAGTAAAAATACCAATTTTATAAAACTGCCATTTTATTTATATAAAAAGCCCATTTTTATTTAAATTTTATATAAAAGTAAATTAATTAATATTTATTCATAAATAATTTAATTAGTTATATTTTATTCATCCTCATAACTTATTTTGTTATAAGTACATTTTTGGGTTGAAAAATCCATTTTTCAAGAAAACTGAGTTTCATTGCGTTTTGAGGGATTAATTATAAATTAAATTCATAAAATTATGTTTTTAAAATTTTTGAAAATTCATTCTATGATTATAATTATTTTTTCAAAATTTATTAACTATATCCCTTTTATTTAATGTTAATATAAATATTAACTTTAGTCATTTTTGTTACCACGATAAAGAGTTATTTAGGTAATTAGAGTTAAAAATATAACGGTATGGATTATAACATGAACCTAAAACTTTCCTTAGTTTTATTTTATGATTAAATTTTATCCATAATAATCTAATTTTTGGTTATTTTTAATTTTATGTCTATTTGGAGAGATAATGACCTTTGTAATATTTAATTTTAGAAAAAGTCAAACATGACACAATCTTATTTTAAATAACTATAATAATTTTAATATGGGGTTATCCAAAGGTTATTTTCGACTAAATTATTTTTCTTTAAAGTTAAAATATTTATCTTCATCATGGTAATTTATTTTTAATTTTTTTGAATAAATAATTACCTTAACTTCTTACACAATACTGACGTAGTAATTATTCAATTAATTGAAAAAATAAAAGAAATGATATTAAAAATATTGAAATAAATATAATTTATGGTAATTAATGAAATAAATATATATTATATATGACCATGAAATGTGTTTTAGGTTTTAAATTTTTTTTTCTAATACTATGTGTTATATCAAAACTATTAAACTCAATGTAATAAATACTTCTAAAAATTGACCTTAATGATATTTTAAAATAAATAATATTTTATTAAATGATATAACATTCATAAAATTATTAAATTCATAAAATTTATTAATATATGTTTATAATATCAATCATTTTCCATTTATGTGTCTTTTTTCAATTTATAGTAACTATATTGGCCATCAAAGAGTAAAAATCCTTGTTGTCATGGTATGTTTTAAAAGGGTTAATGCGACGTTAAAACCAAATGAATACTCTAATAATGTGAGCTAAAAATTAAAAAAATATATATTTTGTGAGATTATTTATACCCATAATGATATCATATTCTAAATATATCAGTTTTTTTCTATTTTGAAATGAAACATAATTTAAAATAATTTATTATTTTTACGAATTCCAAGAGTGCCCCTCCCCTCTCTTATACCAAGGAACCTATTCTTCACAAATATTCACAATTAAAAACAAATTTTGATCCATAATTACTAAAAAAATAACTTCCTATAATCTCTAACCTTATTCTATAAGTATTGGTTTCATAAAAACACCAACCTTAGTGGTCTTAAGGTGTTAAGAAAAAGAGGTTGTCCGAAAGAAGAGGTATTATTTTTAATAAAGTATTTCTGTTATATTTATTCTTCCACCTTTCTCAAGTATTAATTAACCATGATTATATAATAAAAAAATTATATTTTATATAATTAGGTGTTTTTATGTTAATATCACAACCTATATCCATCTCTAATTCTATCAAATTGGAAACGAAACTGTCATTCGTGTGTACGGTGGACTATCGTCTCACATAGTGATATAATTCATTTTACAACACCATATCTCATGGTTGGATTGTAGTGATGAAATTAATTTTTATATTTTATATTAATGAAATATTTAAAATTATTAAAATATAATATAACATTTACCTTCTTACCTTTCCATTCAATGGAAAATGATAACATTGTCCGTGCATATGTGTGGACTACCACCTCCACGAAGAAATGTGATTCATTTTTAGTCACCTCATAAAATGGATTATATATATAAGTATATTTAAATAATTAATATTATATTTATAATTTTATGATCATTTTTTAATGATAAAATAACATTTTCCTTCTTTCCATAATATTTTTTGGAAAATGTAAGCGTTACTCATCCGTACGTACGACCTACCGTCTCCAAGATTATAAGGTAGTTCATTTTTCATGACAACATTTAATGTATAGAATTAAAGTATAATTTATCTATGAAAAATTATAATGGTTTCATGATTATTATTTTTGATATGGTTATATAATTGAAAATTTGAGACCTTATTCAACATACTTAAATCATTCTGGACTTATGTACCAAATAACCTTAAAACTTCCAATATGAACATAAATGATTATGTACTTTTAAATAATATGGTAATAATTGATATAAAAGGAATAATGAAATTTTAATAGGTTAATAAGAAACTGAATAATTATCCTATATTTATTATTCTTTAATATTAATAACATACATGATGATTCAAACTTAATGTAAGACAAACTTGACTTCAAAACCTTATTTTAAGTGTTTTAAATATTTATTTTCTAAATATTTTTATTTTATATCCATATTTTATAATTTTTTTTATAAAAATATATTAATATTATGTTATTATTTTTTAAATTTATTTTTACACATTATTTACTTTTTATAAAATGGTTTTTAAGTAATTTTTTTATCGTTTTCCAATTGAGGTTCTTTGCGACTTTTCAGATAAAAGTTTGAAAGGAACTTTTTTTAACTTATACGTTATAAGTGAATTTCCATACCTTCATGAATACTATTTTTTTATTATTCCTTTATAATTTTACAAAGATATTTTCAAATAAATGTTTTTCCTTTATTATTTGAGGAAACCATTATTACCTTCAACATATCCCCACATATCAATCATAAAACACTTCCTAGCATATTGGGGAAAAGGAAACAAAAGAAATGGGTGAAACCTGATGCTTAGTAAGGGAATTCATACAATATAAGTTATCATTAATAAATTAGGAATAATAAATATGTTAAGATAAATATTTGAAAACAAATTAAATTTAATCAATAAATTTAGCATAAAGAATAATATCGAAGGAGTAAATGATTATAAACTAATTCCATAGAATCAGTTAAATGATATTTAATCTTATTAATGGATATAATAACTAATAAAATAATCACATAGACCTAAATAACTAATCTTATAATGATGGAATGCATAATTCCAGAAATCATAAAAATACTAATAAGACCTCTTTCAAAGAAATATTACTTAAATGGGAAAGTACTCGACCAAATACCCAATATAGTTTGTCTCAAGAGACCTACCGACTCATCTACAGGCTATGGCGAACCCCACTTGACAAATTCTATGTCCAATTAATTTCACATATGAAAGGGTGGAAATGTTATCAATGAAAAAGTCCTTATTAAAAAACTAGTATATGAAATGTTAATAATTTCCACAATCAATAAACATAATAATAACACATATATTGTAATGTGGTGAATGGTATCAAAATAATATATCCCTAGTAAAATATAATATCCACAAAATAATTTTTAAATAGATGAATACATTTTACAAATTTCACATGAATATTTCTTGAGGAAAATAACCTTTTCACTCTGAAACAACTTATTTAAAATCTAAAAAATTCCCAAATATTAATAAAAAAAATTCATTGGAAGGAAATTTGAAAATTTTAAATCGAGATTTAAATAAATGAGTGGCCATGACTATAGAAAATTATATTAATATCCTATATGGTAAAAACATTACTTTCACAATTTTATAAAAATTCATAAAGTACTTCATTTATAAAATGATAAGAAGATTTCTTTTAAACAATTTTGTAATACATGGTTAGAAATTTATTTAACATTTTATTTTAGAATAGTAAAAACATTCCTTAAAAAATTTTCAGGAAGGTATGGATATGTTAGAAAAAGATTTCTGACTAAGTAGAAAAACAAAGTTGGATTTCCTTAAAACACGATTTTGATATGTTGAGTACTTAAAGAGTGTAAAAATAAATAAAATGTGTAATTTCTAAAAATAACTATATTTGATGAAAATATATTTGTTTTAAGATAAAAAGATCAAATAATTCCCCCAGTAGAGACAATAACATAAATAATATTGAATGATTATGAGAATGTAAAATAAACCCTTACCTAAGGTTTGACTGCATTCATATGTGTCTGTACCTCCTATAAAATAAATATAAATTTTTTATACATCTATTACAGAAACCTAATCATATATATCATACCTTATATGATTAATTATAAAACTTTATCACCTGTTTATTAACAATTCTTTGTTAAAATCATTATTCCAGGAAATAACTCCCTCATTTTTCATGTATGTTTTGGATTGGTAGTTTTGGTCCAAGTACTTTTATAATGGTAACATAATAGACATAATGTTAATTATGACATAAATATAATATATATTCACTATATATGTATTTAGAGTGAAGTTCCTAGGAATTTATTTCACCACTGGGGGGGGGGGGGGGTTAATCAGAGGTGTTTTTTACAATTTGTCTTTCTTTTTAAATTAACATATGTTAACTTGTTAGGATTTTTTCAACTATAATGATTACTTAGAATATCTAAGATTTAGTAAAATTAAATATCATAAGAACTGAAGTATTTTTACAAGGTTCAATCTCAATGTGATCTCACTCCTTATTATGATCGGTTAGACGCCCCAATAACAGATTCACCACTATAATCACAAGAAGTTACAACATAAATTTCTTCACTAGAAGAGAGTCACACTATTATTTACAAAGTCACAATAGAATAAAATTTCCACACATATTGTTAAGAAATTATTACAAAAAATACAAGATTGATCACTTTTGAACATTGGATGCTTCTGAAACTATTGATGAAGATCATTCTTTTGATCCTTCATGATAAATCAATGAGAATACACTCACTTTCTAAAGAAAATCATTGAATTATTTCTTTGTTAAATTTTTGTTTTTTATTTATTAACTATATTATTTTTATATGGTATGAGAAATTATCATTATGTTTATTAAATGATTACCACATAGCATATGTATCCACTCACATTCTTTCTTTATATTTTTTTATTCTTTGAAAACTGATATTAATATATACTTCCCTAAATTATTTTTATTTTCATAGGAAAATGATTTTCAAAGGAATAAATGTTATCAAAAATAAATACTCTATAAAAATGTTGAACCTTCACTCAATGAATTATTTTTCTAAGAAAATATATCTGCACTACATTGTGACACCGTTAATTATTCTCATAGATAAACTAGTATTTATTAGCATAAAATAAGGAATTAAAAAGTGGTTAAGACATGATTATTAAAAAAATTCGTGGTCAACCATTTAATATGTTTCCTATCTCTTTAAAATATTTCTCCTCCACATACTTCATTACCTATAGAATATTATCAAAAATAATTTTACTACACAGTCCATATAACATTACCTTATAGCAGCATCCATTCCCATAATCACAAAATAACCTTTGTAGTTTATGGGATTTATTTACATATAAAATTTCTATGTTTCTTTGACCTTATATTCATCTCTCCTGAAGACTGGTTCACAAGGAATTTTAATTCACATACTGTATTTCTCATCCATAAACTCATCATTGCATGGAATTACTGCATAAAATCTTCATCCACAAACTCAACATTCCATTTTCAAAGATAATTTGATATGATTTGTGGTTTATATGATTGAAAAACCTCTCACATGAAATTTTAATTCATATATAAAAATTATTATGCTTTTGGTATTTTATTCTAAATAATATTAATCCACAAACACCTCTTCACAAATAATTTTTTATAATTTTTCTAAATTTTATATTATCCATTTTCAAAACTTCAACGAGTATAGGCTCATCCTGTATGTTAGTTGAACTCACATGTAGACATTTCATGCAGTATCTATTTCACTATAAGGCTTCATATGTGGAAGGGAGAATATGATCTCATTCCTTGATCAAGTGACTCACATGAACTGGATCGTATGTCCACATTTTATCAAAAACAATAAATTGGGTGAAAAATTCCCATAAATGAGCCCATCCCACATAAAAGTTCATCACGAGTCCCCTCATCTTTATAAGCTAAGTTGCTTCCCTTAGAATCCATATGTGAGTAAGGGGTCCTCTACCAGAACTCTTTGACACCAAACCATGCCTAAAACCTATGTTTCTATGCCAAAATGTATGGTGGTCCCACCTTTATAATCCCAAGCACACCTCTATGTGTGAACTTTCTGCTACTGTTCCACTACCATGGCTGGATGATGGTTGGCATGCCCACCTAAGCAATGTCTGCAGGTCCCTTTGGCTACCTAAGTGGTTAAACTTATTTTTTATTAAAGGTTCATTAAAATAGAATACATATTAATATACAAATTAGGAAATATAATTCCAAGCCCCCCTCAAATTATTCATGAAAAATATATAAGTATATTTTTTCATGGACTTTAGTAATTATTTCATGAAATTATTATCTTTTTTTTGCATGGAAATATTAAAATACTCATAAATATATATATTTTCATGTTCTTATTCAATTTATATTCTTATTTATTTTATTTTTTACATTTTTCAAACACATTAACACATTCCTTTTCCACTTAATATTATTTTAGAAAATCAACACAATTATTTTCACAACTATTGGTTGAAAAAAATTACAATTTCATAAAAAAATACAACTATTCTTCAATATCACCCTATTAATTTGTTTTCAACTAATATTAAACTATAAAAAATACTTATCATGAGTAATAAATTCTCATATTTAATTAAATAATCTAAAGCATAGTGACTTAGGTAACGACCCAAAAATTCATTAATGAAAATTCCTCTTGGTTTATTTAAATGTATTCTTTTGGTTATGTAAAATGTATGCACTTATTTGGGTTAATGTTTTGGATTTTAAAATACTATTAATAATTGCGACCGTTGCTAATATAGCCATTTAAAAATGATTATATGATTAATATAAATATAGGGATTTAACAAATGCAATTTACTCAGACAAAGGAAGCGATGAACTCATCCAGTAGACTTGCCCGACAAGAAGTCCATTTGTCAGAGCTCTAAAAGGAGGTGTGTAACGACCCGAAATTTTGAATAAATCTTGTTTCCTAATTTCATGTGTTATTTTTTTATACTCAAAAAAAATGTTTTATTTGATAAACATGATTATAAATAAAATGAGACCATTGGTTTTTGAGTGTTATATGACCATCGGTCAATATGACCACCGTGAACAAAATGTTTTGATTATTGTCTCTAAATTTAAGTAATCTTGGTTAATTATTATAGAAAGAAGATTTGATGGCCTCACCTAGTAGCCTTGGGCCGATCGAAGCCCATCTAACAGAGATTGGGAAGGAGGTAGCACCATTGGGCTTTGCTCTGGACCAAATCCAAGCCGAACTTCATCATGTGAAGCAAGAACGGAATCGCCTTTGCGAGAAGTTCAAACTGATAGAAATTACTACTCGGGCAATGTTGACTGAGCCGCCCCAAAATTCTATCACCCTAGCACACCTTACTCTTAGGTCCTATGCTGGTATTATAAGGGGTTATGTAACGAGACCGTAATTTCCTTGTGTAATCCTTTTTTTTAAATAAAAATTTGGATTTCTTCTTATGATGATGTTTATGAATTTTCAAATGACCGGATAAATATTGTATGCATATTTTTGATGAATTTTAGAAAAAGGATGTTTTAAAAATGGTTGTGTAAACCTTAAATAATAAAAAATGTGTAATGATTTTCGAAAAATGGTCTTCTACAATTATGTTCAGTACGAAATTTCGAGTCTAATAAGATCAACTTGATTTTTGATGAATAGTAAATTATGAATAGTGATTTTATGATTAGGATTAGTAATATGACCAAATGGATTAGTAATCTCACTTAAAGAAAGTTTTAAAATAATCTAGGCACCTTGATTAAGTATTGTGATTCAATAAAATAGTTAAATAACGGTTTCATTAATTATTATTCAAGTATTAGTTTTTTCGGGTGAATAGTGTTTTTTAATTAAAAATTTAATTAAAAATAATTAGAAAATTATTTTTATAAAAATGACTTTATTTTTGAACTCAGAGCACCGATATTATGTTATGGTAATTTTTGGGGTTTTTTCTGAAAAAATGAATTTTCGATGAATAGTGTTTTTATTTAAAAATTAAATTAAAAATATTTAGAAAATTATTTTTATAAAATGGAGTTCATATTTGTAATCAGAGCGTTGATATTTGGTTAAGGTGAAATTTTGGGATTATTCTGAGAAAGTTGAATTTTTGATGAATAGTGAAAATACAGTTTTTAAGTTACGGGTGTTTAATGACATCATTAAATGATGTATTAAGTTTGTAATCAATATGTTCGAATTATGAATAGTGAGATAAGGTATGAGGTGTCCCAAGTGGCCAATACCATGGGCAAATACCATGGGCAAGCCAATGGTTTTGCCAAAACCACTAATGAGGTGTCCCTTTGCCATTAATGCCTTGTCCCCTCACTTTCCCTATAAATACCAAGCCATCCTCTCATCCATTCGACTCCACACTCTTCCCCAACGAAGTTCTGGTCTCATTACCTCCCAAGGAGTCCTCCCAAGGTGCCCCCAAGCCCTCAAGGTCCCAACCTTTGAGGTTTAAGAGTTACATTTTAAGGTAAGGGATCCGACCCCTCTCTTTCTTTTCAAGTGATCTCTTTTATGTCATTCCTTTTATGCTCCATGTTCTTATTTTGGAGGATTTTCTTTTATACTCCTCTTACTGCCCTTTTTATGTTCATATGATGAAAGACCCCCTCTTACTCTCATCATTTCGTTTTAAGAAAGTTTAAGTGGCGCCGTTAGGCTGCCGAATTTTCAAGGGATTCATTCACCTCTCTCTTTTTCAAAGTTCTACTTTCATGTCAAGTCTTTCAAGTTCATTTTTATTATGTTGGGGTATGATCTCTATATTTATCATACTGGAATCTTATGTTCATATGATGAGAGACCCCATTTGATCTCTTCAATTCAGTATTTTGATGTTTTAAGTGGCACCGTTAGGCTGCCAAATTTTTAAGTGGTTCTTCACCCTTCTCATTTTGAAGTTCTACTTTCATGTCAATTATTTCAAGTTCCTTTTTGTTATATTGGGGTATGATCTCTATACATATCATACTGGACTCTTATGTTCATATGATGAGAGACCCCATTTGATCTCTTCAATTCAGTATTTTGATGTTTTAAGTGGCGTCGTTAGGCTGCCGAATTTTTAAGTGGTTCTCCACCCTTCTCGTTTTGAAGTTCTACTTTCATGTCAATTCTTTCAAGTTCCTTTTTGTTATGTTGGGGAATTCTCTATATCTATCATACTGATCTCTTATGATCATATGATGAGGGGCCCTATTTGATCTTGTCAAATCATTTTCTTTTGAAGTTAAGTGACGCCGTAAGGCTGCCGAATTTTCATAAGAGAAATCTAATTTTTTTTCCCTTCCATGTTTTTCATTTCAAATGGTATGTCCCTAAAGTTTCATTACCATGTCCATATGTCCTTCTTATTCTTTCACCCTACTGTTTTATGGATCATTTATGAGAGGGTGACCCATGTCCCCTCTCATTTCAATGTTTTTTTAAAACCTCGAAACTTAGCCGTTATGCTGCAGAATTTTCCCCTCAAAATGCCTCTCTCTTTTCTCAAAAATTATTTTATGTTATAAAGTGAATACTCAAAGCTCTTATTTCTACAAGGGTATTCACATATATATCAAAATTTTCCATTTTAAATTCTGGGATTTACATACATGAGACCCGCTTTCCCTTTCCGTGGGTTTAAAGTGACGTAAAGATCATGTCTTTAAAGCAGTTTTTAAAACGTTATGATTATGAAATGAAACCCATTTATTTTATGCTATGTGGGGTATTTATGAAATGTTTTATGATGATATATGTGGCTCACATGATAATAAAGGCAAATTTAAGGGTGCGCCCTGATAGCGCTCCAATGCATTGGGTAATGATGTAACCACTAGAGATTACAATTTTCACGATACCTTGGTGAATAACCTTGGTAATTTTAAAATGACACCTTGGGGATGGACCTTGGTGATATGTTCATGATTGTCTATGTTAAATGATGTAGCCACATCTTCAAGTTATGAAAAAGTTTTATTTTTATTATGATATGCCTCATGTTATCATTTTCATGCCTTAAAGTTCTTTTCATGACTTTATTAATGTATCCCAAGTTCATATGTAAAATGTTTCACTTGTTTCCCTTGCTGGGCCTTATGCTCACCCTTTCTTTTGATGTATGTCCCCAGGTTATGAGATTCAGTAATGAGCCTAGGGTGAACATGAGGAGAAGCCTTTCAAGTGTTTAAGAAGAATTCTTTATGTTGTTTTCATGTTTTAAGTTCCTGGTTTCCAAGACACTAAACCTTAAAGATCCTCGGTTTTGTAAAATGTAATTAAAGTTTATGTGATAAAAAGGTGGGATGCTATAAGGTGGAATCATTGGTCTTAAATCTTGAACAAGACCAATACGAGCCTCTAAAATGTTAAGCTTAAGCAAAACCACCTACAGGAGAAGTGGAAGTTGATAGAGATCACAACTTTAATGATGTTATCCGAGCCACCCCAATAGTCTGTCACCATCGTACAACTTACCCTAAGGTCTTATGCTAGTGTTTTGAGGGGTTATGTAACAAGACCCTAGAATTATGATTATGTACATTTTTTTTTGTATATAATAAAGAATATACATTCATTTTATTATTGTTACTTTGTAAATAGTTGTTAAAGAACAAATAGTATTATTTTGTTAATATTCAACTAAGGAATATATTTTGATAAATTAATGGATTTTTAAATTAAATAATATTTTAATAAAATATTATTATTAGTAAATTAATTTTTATTAAGTATAAATGTTCGTATAATTTTTATAAATACAATTGTAATTTTTATTAAGGTTTGAAAGCTATTTTTATCAAAACCCAAGAATTTTTTATAAATGTCAGTTTTTATTTATAAGTGAAAATTCACATATTTAGAAAATTATTTGGATAAAATGAATATTATTTTTGGAATATGGACATCGAAATTATCCAATGGTGAATTTTTTATAATTTTCTAAGATAGTCGAATGTTTGGGTAAAAATTACATACTGTTTAAATATATAATGTGTTTTATGACATCATAATGACCAAATAGTGATATAATAAAATACTATAAACCTTATGTTAGGACAATATATGTTTTACCATTAAAATAATTTGACTTGAGGTCTATTTGATTTATTTTACAAAGCTTTAGTGGACCCTTCAAGACTTATAAATTTTTTTAGCTTTTTAAATTGATTTCTTTGAGAGCATGACTTACCTCCACATAAGAAACCCTATTATTTTAAGAATTTAGGTAATTATCCTTGTAAAATATTATTTTTCACTACCCTTTGGAAAAAACCATAGGTAAAAACCATGGGATGGTTTGTGGTTTTGATTAGTTTAATGTGTGGTGTCCCAAACCTAAATAATAAAGAATCTCCCCTCCTTTCCTATATAAACCCACCCATGATCCCAATTACTATTTACTCAAAGCCTTTAGAGTTCATCCAACTTCTTCACTCCTCTCTCTAAAATCCTCCCAAGGTTCTTAAAGCTCCTAATAATCCCCTCTCAAGCCCCTCCCAAGACTTTGGGATCACACTTCCATGTAAGGGATTCTTTCCTTTCTCATTTTATCCATATTTCTTAATATTATTTTTTCCTTTTATTTTAAATTATAAATGGTGTGGTATAATTTATCACCTCCACCATATTTCCCTATTTATGTTTTAGTGATGAGAGACCCCTTTATCTCTCATTAATGCCTCCCATGTACACCCGTTACGATGCTGAAATTCCATAAGGAATTTATCTCTCCTTATTTACATTCAAGAAATTATTTTATATTATGAATCTAAATTTGATTTCATATGTTGGTATATAATGTCCCATAATCCCCTTACTGTGCATTTAATTTATAAATGATTAGAGACCCCTTTCACTCACACCAACCCATTTTACGAATTTCTATTTGACGTCGTTATGCTGCCAAAATTACACCAAAATTTCCACGCCAAAATCATTGTGTAGTGAATACCATACCCATGCCTCTGTTGAGGGTATTCAACTTTATGTACATGCACTTTTTGATTGAGTACTTACATTTATGTATTCCATATCTCTTATTTTTGTAATGAATTATGATTTTAATGAATTCATGTTGTATGATCTATGTGGCACACATATACATGAAATGAAATGATAATGAAGGGTACGTTCTAATAACGCTCCAATGCATTGGGTAAAGTATAGTATCATGATACGTCAGGTGAAATTGGTGTTTACTCATACTAATTCAAGTGTAATGAGGGTTTAATCATGATTCATGTGCAATGAGGTTTTACTCATTATCCATGTGAAATGAGCCTTAGCTCATGCTAATTCCATTTTAAGCATTGTTGCCACATCTCCATGTTATGATTATCATTCTTTATCATGCCTTTATCTTTGTGTTTCTCTTGTACTCCATTTATATTCCTACTAACTAACATTTATTGTATTCCTCTTATTATTCCACGTTTATTCATTTATTGGGATTTATACTTCACCCCTTTCTTTTGTATATCCTCTGGATATCCCATGCGATGCTAAGTACTAGGGAATGTAGTGGTCATGTAATGGAAGTTTTCCATAAGATGTTACATTTTATAATTTAAGTTGTTATGTAACTTTCCTAAGCCCCAATGAAACTAGACCTCTCGATATTCTATGTTGTATCAAGTGAAGGTTTTATGTAATAATTAATGTTAAGTGTGTTATAAAAAGAAGGGTTGTTATAGTTAGTATCAGAGGATAAGTTTAGTTTTTTTGGGATTATGATTTGAAAACCCATGTAAAGCCTTATAGATAAGACTAGGTATAATAAAAGCCTCCCTAAATTGTGGTGAGTATTGATTAAGTGTTTTATCATGAAAATACATCCCTATTTGGATATGATCAGGTAGAGGCGGCTCTGGCACAAATGTACCTAGGAGTGAAAACTCCAACAAGGAGTTTCGGGCTTGACCTGGGGTATCCTGCTACACGACAATGGGATTTTCTGCACTCTTGGTTATGAAACTCTTGGGGGATATGATTTGGTAAATTCACAAGCTTAGTATGAACCATTATTAATGGAATAAAAAAAATTCCCCTAAGAATATACCCTAGAAAGTAGATCATGGTTAACATAGATTTAAGCCTATAGATTCATAAGTTAAGGAAATAAAAGTTATTTATAAGTCATTCGTTTTGTCCTTGGATTAACCTTTTTGTGTTACACAAAACTTTCCTTTTATTCCAACCAATGGCTAGTAATAGGAGGAATTTGGATAACAACCGATGTGAAGATCAATGTGATGACTGTTCTAATGAGATGCCCAATCTAATGGGAGTATGAATTGTGAACTTTGTCACAATACTCTCTCAGTTAACTCGAGATTTGAATAGAAACATGGGTCAAGAGTAATGTTCAACCCCCCTAAGAAAGAACAACTCACTATCGAGAGCTTAATGAGATAAATGCCTCCTACTTTTAATGGATCATCTTATACCTCAATCGTCGAACAATGGATCAACTCCATTGAAAAGATCTTCTCCATCCTTCAATGTTCTGAACAAGAGAAGGTTCTTCTGGCTACTTATCATATAGAGGGTGAAGCCGACCAATGGTGGACATTGATAAAAAATATGAAGCCCGAGGGGGAGATTGAGGCATTGGAATGGAAGGATTTCCAGAAAATGTTTTTTGATAAATATTTTCCTCACACCTTCCATATTAAGATGGGAAGTTACTTTCTTTACCTCAGGAAAAAAGACAAAGAATCCATCAGAGCGTATGAGGAAAACTTCACAAGGCTTGCATGATAACCCTCTGGCTTTGTCGTTACCCCCGAATTCAAGGCTGACCACTTCTTTGGTGGGTTGAAACCTAACATTCAGAAAGCCATGGATATTCGTGACTTCGGTAGCTATGAGGAAATTGTATGATGTTCCCTTAAGGTTGAAATGGAGATCGGTGAATCTTAGGAGTATTTTGGGGATAATAAGCGTAGGTGGACTTCAATTCTGGAATTTCAATGGATAAATTCAACTGTGCTAAGAAAATACAGCACCACACTTGACAATATGCAGAAAGAAGCACCGTGAAAATTGTTTGAAGGGGACAGGGAAATGGCTTAAGTGTGGAAGATACGGGAACCTAGCCGTTAGCTGCCAACAAGAAAAACCCACGGCTGCGACAAAGGATATGAATGCTCCATTTGAACCTCAACATGTTGTTCATTTCTTCAACTACAAAGAACCAGGTCATGTTATAAATCAGTTCCCTAAGACAAGGGTTTTTTGAGGCAACCAATAACCTCCAAGGCAGCAAGGGTGAGCTTTTTCCATCACTACTACCAAAGTGAACCCCAAAAACGAAGTGGTGACAAGTACACTAGTTATTCATTCAATAATATTAAACATACTTTTTGATTCTGGTTCTACTCTTTATTTTATATCCCGAAAGTTTAGTAGAACAAACCCCACGTCACCACAAATCATGGAAGTAAAGATGTTGGTGAGTATGAAAAATGGGGCAATCATTGCATCCCATGAATATAACCCCTCCCCTATCATAATTTTTGGATTCAACTTCCTGGTGAACCTCATCATAATCCCTATGATGGAATTTTATGCAATTCTTGGCATGGATTGGATTTACCTATATAGAGCCAACATAAATTTCTTTGAGAGGGAAATCACTCTCCATATGGAGAATCGACCCCTGATTCTATAAAAGTGCAAGTAGGAAGATGAATCTTCTTTAGCACCATCATCTCAAGAATGGATATTACTGTCCTATGAGCACACGTATCTGGTTCAGATTCTTGAGTCTAAGGAAGCAACCATCCTTAAAGACATGCCTATTGTGAGGGAATTCAATGAAGTGTTTCTAAAGGAATTGACTGGTCTTCCTCCTAGAAGGGATGTTGAATTATAAATTGACCTTATACTTGGGGCATTTACAATATCCAAGACTCCATATAGGATGGATGTTTTGGAGCTTGAGGAGATTAAGAATCAATTACAGGAGAATCTGGATAAAGTGTTTATACGTCCAACTGATTCACCGTGGGGTGCACCAGTCCTCTTTGTCAAGAAAAATGATGGGTCGATGCTTATTTTCATTGATTATCATGACCTGAACAAAATTAACAATAAAGAACAAGTATCCTCTTCCATGAATTGATGACTTGTTCAATCAACTGTGTGGATCACAATACTTCTACAAGTTTGACTTGCGGTCGAGATATTATCAAGTAAGGGTGAGTAAGGAAGATATCCCCAAGACATCTTTTTGTATAAGATACGAGCACTATGAATTCATAGTAACGACTTTCAGACTCACTAATGATCCATAAATCTTCATGGACTTCATGAATAAAGTCTTTAGAGATTACCTCAAAAAATTTGTGGTAGAATTTATAGACGATATCCTAATATACTACAAAACCAAGGAGGATCATGAGGAGCATCTAAGAACTTTACTAATGACCTTGAGAAAGGAGGAGATCTATGAAAAGTAAAACAAGTGTGATTTCTAGTTGAAGGTGGTCTCATTCTTGGTTCACATCATCCCAAGTAACGGGATATATGTGGATCCCTCCAAGATAGCTATAATTGAGGGATAACCGAGGCCAACATTGGTAACTCATAGTCATAGCTTCTTGGGGTTAACTGGATATTATCGATGATTTGTGAGAAATTTATCACGATTGTCCAACCCTCTTACCAAGATAACTTAGAAGGGAGTAAAGTTTTCTTGGAGTTATGAATGAAAAGAAAGATTCAAGGAGTTTAAAAGGAGGCTTATCACTGCAACCATGCTCACATTACCCACAAGTGGACAAATTTTTGTAGTATTCAGTGATGCTTCGAAGAAGGGCCTGGGTTGTGTGTTGATGCAGAATGAAAAAGTCATTGCCTATGCTTCAAGGAAATTGAAAGTTTATGAGAATAATTATCCAACACATGATCTAGAGTTGGCTATGATGATCTCCACTTTAAAAATTTGGCGACATTACCTCTTTGGGGGGAAGTGTAAAATATACATGGATCACAAAAGCCTCAAGTATATATTCACTCAGAAAGAGTTGAATATGCACCAATGAAGATGGTTAGAGCTAATCAAATATTATGGATGCCCAATCCATTACCACCCTACGAAAGCGAACAAGGTGACAGATGCTTTATGTAGAAAGGATCCAATGATTCTATCATTGATGATAATTGAGAAGGATCCAATATTCTTATATTAGCAGAGGATGGAAATGGGAATAGTTAATGTAGAAACATCATCAATCATTTCTCAAATGATTTCTCAACCATTCCTCTTGTAGAATATAAAGGATTCTCAAATAAAGGATGTGGAAATTCTGAAAAAGGTGGAAGCTATTATAAATGGGAAATCCTCAGAGATCATGGTTGACAAGGATGGAATTGTGAGATTTTGGTCACGATTATGTGTACCATCCGATCCAGAGATAAAGAAGGAGCTTCTGAATGACACACATAGCTCAACCTTCTCTATTCACCTAGGGAGCACAATGATGTATTGAGATCTTCAAGAAAACTTTTAGTGGTACAATATGAAAAGGGAGATTACTAAATATACATCAAAGTGCTTGGTATATCAGCAAGTGAAGGTTGAGAAGAAAAAGTCTTAGGGGATGATGCAACCACTACCCATACCAACATGGAAGTTGGAAAACATTACCATGGACTTTATCAATGGAATTCGAAGGACATATAGATGAAACAATGCTATATGGGTCATTATGGATCATCTTACGAAGGAAAATCGATTTATCGCGATTCGATAGGACTTCTCATTGGATCAACTTGCACGGATTTACATCAAAGAAGTGGTAAGGCTGAATGGATTACCACTATAAATTTTATCCAATCATGATCCGATATTTAACTCGATGTTCTAGAAAAGTCTCCAACATGCTCTAAGCACTGAAATGAACTTTAGTACGGCCTATCATACTTAAACTGATGGCCAATATGAATGAAATATTCAGACATAGGAAGTTATGTTAAGATCATGTTCTATAGAATTCAAAGGAGGATGTGACCAACATCTTCCACTGGTTGAATTATCCAACAATAACAGTTTACACTCGAGCATCCGAATGGCACCATATGAATCCCTTGATGGGAAAAGTCACAAAACACCGGATTGTTGGGATGAAGTTGGTGAGCACAAGATTCTAGGACTTGAAATGGTTGAAGAAATGGGGGCGAAGGTTAAAATCATTCATCAACATCTCAAGGCAGCCCAAAGTCAATAGAAGAGTTATGCAGATAACCATCGACGAGACCTTGAGTTCAAAATTTTAGATATGGTGTTTCTATGAAAATATCTATGGAATAAGTTCATGAGGTTTGGAAAGAAGGGGAATTTAAGTCCTAGGTACATCGGCCCCTTTGATGTATTTCATGTATCCCTATTAAGGAAGTACATACCAGACCCTTCACATGTAATCTCTTCAGAGGTAGTACAACAAGAGGATGATATTTCTTACTAGGAGCAACCAATGAAGATCTTATATTGTAGAGAAAAAGTTATATGAAATAAGACAATTCCCCTAATCAAGGTGTTGTCTCAAAACCACAAGTTTGAAGAAGAGAAGTGGGAATCGGAAGAAACGATCAAGCAAAGTTACCCACATATTTTTTAGTGTGGGAAAAGAAATTTCGAGGGTGAAATGTCTTAAGGGGGGAAGATTATAACCACCAAACAATTCATTAATGAAAATTCCTCTTGGTCTATTTAAATGTCTTCTTATGGTTGTGTAATATGTATAAACTATTTGGTTTTATGTTTTGGATTTTAGAATACCATTAAGAATTGTGACCATTGCTAATATAGTCGTTGAACAGTGATCACATGATTAGTATAAATATAGGGCTTTAACAAATCCAATTTACTCAGAAAAAGGAAGCGATGGCTTAATCCAGTAGTGTTGCCATGTATGAAGCCCATTTATCAGAGCTAAAAAAGGAGGTGGAATCATTGGGCTTCACTCTTGACCAAGCCCAAGCTGAGCCTCTAATATGTTAAGCTTGAGAAGAACCACTTATATGAGAAGTGGAAGTTGATAGAGATTACCACTTGAGCGATGTTATCCGAGCCACCCCAATAGTTTGTCACCATTGCGCACCATACCCTAAGGTCTTATGTAGGTGTTTTAAGGGGTTATGTAACAATACACTAGCATTATGATTAGTTACATTATTTTTGTATATAATGAAGAATATACTTTCATTTTATTATTATTACTTTGTAAATAGTTTTTAAAGAACAAATAATATTTTTTTTGTTAATGTTCAACCAAGGAATATATTTTGATAAATTAATTTATTTTTGAATTAAATAATATTTTAATAAAATATTATTATTAGTAAATTAATTTTTATTAAGTATAAATGATTGTATAATTTTTATAAATAAAATTTTAATTTTTATTATGGTTTTAAAGCTATGTTTGTCAAAACCCATGAATTTTCAATAAATGTCAGTTTTTATTTTAAAAGTGAAAATTCACATATTTAGAAAATTATTTGGATAAAATGAATATAATTTTTTGAATTAGGACATCAAAATTATCCAATGGTGATTTTTTCATAATTTTCCAAGACAATCGAATTTTTGGGTAAAAATTAAATACTGTTTAAATATATAATGTGTTTTAGGACATCATAATGAACCAATAGTGATGTAATAAAATACTATAAACATTATTTTCAGAAAATATGTGTTTTTCCATTAAAATAATGTTATTTTCGGTTTGTTTGATTTATTTTACAAAGCTTTTTAGACCCTTCAAGACTTATAAAACATTTTAGCTTTTTAAATTGATTTCCATGAGAGTGTGACTCACCTCCACATAAGAAACCATATTATTTTAAGAAGCTAAGCCATTTTACTTCTGAAATATTTTTTTCCACTCCCCTTTTTCAAAAACCATGGGAAAAAACCATGGGCTGGTCTGTGGTTTTGATTAGTTTAATATGTGGTGTCCCAAACCTAAACAATAAAGAATCCCCCTCCTTTCTTATATAAACCCACCCAAGCTCCCACTTCCTCTTAGCTCAAAAACTTATGAGTTCATCAAACTTCTTCCCTACCCTCTCTATAATCCTATCAAGGTTCCACAATCTCCCAAGAATCCTCTCTCAAGCCCCTCTCAAGCCTTTGGTATCACACTTCCAAGTAAGGGATTCCTTCCGTTCTCATTTTAGCCATGTTTATTAACATTGTTATATCATTTTATTTTCAATTATAAATGCTGGAGTATGATTTATCACCTCCCCCATAATTTCCTATTTATGTTTGAGTGATGAGAGACCCCTTTATCTCTCATTAATGCCTCCCATGTACACCCATTACCATGCCGAAATTCCATAAGGAATTTCTCTCTCCTCATTTACATTCAAGAAATTATTTTATATTATGAATCTAAATTCGATTCCATATTTTGGTATATAATGTACCATTATACCCTTACTATACATTTAATGTATAAATGATGAGATACCCCTTTCACTCTCATCAAACCATTTTACAAATTTCTATTTGACATCGTTATGCTGCCGAAATAACACCAAAATTTCCATGACAAAATCATTTTGTAGTGAATACCATACCCACTCCTCTATCAAGGGTATTAACCTTTATGAACATGTAGTTGTTGATTTTGGACTTAAATTTATGTATTCCACATATATTATTTGTGGAATGAATTATGATTTTAATGAATCCATGTTGTATGATCTATGTGGCGCACTTATGCATGAAATGAAATGATTATGAAGGGTGCACCCTAATAGAACTACAATGCTTTGGGTAAAGTATAGTATAATGATACATCATGTGAAATGGGTGTTTAATCATACTAATTCATGTACAACAAGTTTTTACTCATGATTCAAGTGCAATGATGGTTTACTCATGCTCCATATGAAATGAGCCTTAGCTCATGCTAATTCCATGTTAAGTGTTGTTGTCGCATATCCATGTTATGATTATCATGATATACCTATTGAATAACATGTATTGTTTTCCATTGATATTCCTATTGACTAACATGTATTGTATTACTCATTTTATTCCATGTTTATTCCCTTACTGGGATTTATAGCTCACCCCTTTCTTATGTATGTCCACAGGTTATCCCATGCAATGATAAGTATGAGGGAATGTAGTGGTCATTTAAAGTAAGTTTTCAATAAGATATTGCATTTTATATTTTATATTGTTATGTAATGTTCCTAATCCCCAAAGATACTAGTCCTCTCTATCTTCTATGTTTTATAAAGTGAAGGTTTTATGTAATAATTAATGTTATGTGTGTAATAAAAAGAAGGGTTGTTATAACTTAGATTCTCCCCCTAATTTCTCAGTCACATTGCTCCCTACTTTTTCAATAATCATAAATTTAGATTCATAAAGGCATGAAAAAAGAGTACAATTTTATCCCCCTATGAAAATAGAATCCAAATCCAAGCGAGGGTTGTAACCTAAATTTCTTATAATGAGAGGAAAAAGGATGAACATTAAGTTTTATCCTTAATTATAAAAACCTCTCTCTTTTAATATATCTTTGGTGAAAATAAATGCAACCTGATATTTTCTAGTAATTTAATCTATCTTAATATCTCAACCTTCTTCCTTTTCTTTGATAAAATTCTATCTAATACTAATGTTATCGTATCTTTAATTTGGTAATGGTTTTTTAGAAAAACCTACAACACTATGATTATCAAATGAAATTTTCATTGGTATATCAGTTTCAATCTTCAAATTAGCTAACTATAATTGTATCCTATCATCATTGTACATGAAAGTGTAGTTTCATTATATTCTACCTCATATGTGGTCAAATTCACTGATTTATACTTCTTGGTATACCAACTAACAAAATAATCTCCCAAAAAAATGTTCCACCATAATTTAATCTTCTATCTGTATAATCACCTGTCTAATATGCATATGTAAATCCCAATAATTTCAAATTTTCAATGTGTCTGTATAGTATCCCATTTTTTATAGTTCCATTCATGTATCTCAAAATTCTATTAGCAACCAAAAAGTGAGACACTTTAGGATCACTCTAAAATATGGAACATATAGTCACTTCATAAGTTATATATATCCTTGATTATATTTGATAAATAAAAGTTATAATGATTCTTATGAATAATTTCTGGTTAACAAAATATCTAGATTCATCCTTATATAATTTGGTTCCAATTAAATTCATATTTGGAACTTCATTTTAATTTTATATTTAATTTTTTTTATAAATTCAAATACATAATTTTCCTAATATAGAAATGTGTAATTTGGTTTCTGATCAATATAAAATCCCAAAAAGTATTTCATCTAACCAGGAATAGACGTCTCATAATTCCTTGTTATCTTCTCTACGAAATCTTCCTAGAGAAAGTTTTTATAACTAGAAAATATGATGTCATTTTCATAAAAAATAACTATGAGAGAAAGTTTATACATTTCTATAACATACATTTTACTACCAAATTTACCTTTTATAAAATTCTTATCCCTTAAACAACCATCCAATTTAGAATACCAGGCACTAGGGGCCCTTTTCAAACCATACAAATCATTCCTCAATTTGTATACCATATTTCCATAATTATATAAGAATAAACCATAAGGATATTCAATATAGACTTCATCCTCAATGTCACCATTTATAAAGAAATATTACACATCCATTTGATACACTTTGTAACATTTATGTGTTTCCACTGCCAAAATAATTTCAATAGTCTATAGTCTTGATACTAGTGAAAATATTTATTCAATTTCAATACCTTTCACTTGAGAATATCCATTGAACACTAGCCAAGAATTATTTCTTAATACCCCACCTTTCTTATTTGGTTTATTTTTGAAATCTTAATTTCCTCTAATATAAGTTTTATTATTATGTCTTGGAAAAAGACCCCAAGTTTAAATTTTCTCAATACAATCATGTTCCTCATTCATAGATTGTATCCATTCATCATGATAGATTTATTCTTCTATAGTGACCTAGTATTATCATACATGGATATTACATCTATTTAGATGCACATTCATTAAATTTTACAAAAAAAATGCTTGTGGACTATAATAGGTTAGTATTATTGGAATCTTGGAACATAATATTATAATCTAGTGAAAGTTATTAAATGATTACCACACAAATCCTCCCATTTAGTAATATTTATAGAAATACCATACATAAAACCTTTATTCATAACCTGGGGAAAGAAAACAAAAGAAAGAGTGAGATTAGTTGCACAATAAGGGTAATAATAAGAGATATTAATATATGATCATATGAAATCCTATGATAAGTACAATGGCATGTGAGAATGTGAAAAAATTTTGAAGTTTACACCTAACCTTTTATAGATCATAAACATGATACATGTTATAAATATTGGTAGTTAAAAGGACAAGAATCATAAGGTAATCGCAGAACATGACCCATGAGAGCATAACATTGGAATAAGAAATATATTTGTGGAATATACATAAGCATATATAATATTAAGTCATGACTACCCACCAAGACATTCATAACATGTTAGGCATTGGATAACCACCCATGTACCTACTTCTGTCTTGGGATAACCACCCATGTAATCTCTTTTTGAATGGATACACCTCTTAGGATGGATACAAAACCATTCTTAATAGAAGTCCTTTCCTTATAGTGGAATGAGTTTACTCACCAAACAATAATAATGGATAAATTCCCTTACTAAACTAAGTTTACTCCCCATTCTAGTTCTTTCTATACCATGAGAAATAATTCTTTAAATAATGTATTGGAGGGAGATATAGGCCTCAACCATCTTTGGATATAAAAAAACAATAATCCTTGGTCAAAACATAACCACCAACATTGATTTTAATTTAACCACCAACACAACATTAAAATTTTACATATATGTTCCAAAAGATGATTAAACATTCATCATATCATTACCCATAAAATAAATTAGTTTTATAAAAATTTCATCATATCATAACCAATTGAAAAGATACAGGTTCATAATAATTTTATCATTTCACCATAGAATAACCTATAAAAAAGTGGTTTTTATAACAAATTTATCATGGTATAACCCATGGAATAGAAACATGTTTTATAAACATATTGTCAAAATAATCCATTTAAAGAAAGAATAAGAATGACATCATTTGTTCATATCCCCAATAAAGCATAGATAACATAAAAAGATGTCCTATTTGATGTAAAATTATTTTGAAAGATTATTTAAAACATTTATGAAATAAAATACCTTTTCTTTGAAAATATTTTTTAAAACATTTTTGAAAACATTTTAAGAAATCATTTTTTGGAAGAAAAAGAGTTTCTAACCGAAACCAATTTTTTTCATAATTTTTTTAAAATATTGAGGAAAATGAATGGTAACATGTATTATTAGTACATAACCATAAGGTGAGAAAATTTATGAGTTTATTGATATATATATATATATATATATCATATTTTATCATTTTAAGTGTAATCTGAAAGAATCCCGATAAATGATGAGATTGTAACATAAAAAATTTACTACTTTGGTATCATTGAATCGTAAGACCCATAAAATAACAAAAATTAAATGAAACAAAAAATATCATGAAAATATGGATATTTATTATATAACATGTAAAAGGGGTAGTATATACTCCTCATAAAATAAATAGGTGGTGAATATGGCATGTGTCTCGTAGAAGTAAATAGTGTGAAAAAAACCACTTACCCTAAGTATTGACTACCATTTTACTCATTAAAATTTACTGTATAATAAATATAACTTAATTATAATTATATTATAGAATCATAATCATATAGTATATTATTTTTTATGAAATTTTATAACCCATTTATTAACAATTCCATGTTAAAGTTACGTTTCAGGTAATAATCATTTGTTTTTCATATATGTTTTAACTTTTAATTTTTGGTCCTATTACTTAGATCATGGATTCATAATATCCAAAATGTAAAGAATTATATAATTATAATATATATTCAGTATATATGTATTTAGAGTAATCCATAAAATGTTGTGTTTGGAAATGAAATACCTTATTCATGGAGATGATAGGTCGTACATACAAATGAACACCGTTTCAAATTTATCATCATATTGAAAGAAGTAAAAGAAAATTATACATATACATTATTATTAAATTATAATTTTTATTTCATATATATCACATATTTTTAATAAAACCACCCTTAAAACTTTAAATGTAAAGCGTGTACGAATCACATCGCTTCACGAGGCAGTAGTCCCCGTACACACGAACGACATTTTCATATTCCCACAAAATGGAAATCATGACGATATGTGTGATATACTAATTAAAAAAGAATAATAAAATAAATAATATCATTAATATTATACATTAACTATAAATATATCAATAAAACCATCATTGGGAGGTGGTAACGGAAAAACGAATAGCATTGGTTTGGGAGGCGGTAGTTTTCCATATACATGAATGATGAATTCATAAAACATTTGATGAAAGTATGTGAGGTTGTAGGTTGTAACATTAACATAAAAAAATATTAGTATATTTAAGTTAATTATGTTATTATATCATCATGATATATTACTAATTTTAGGATTTTGAGGAAGATATATGATATAAATTATCATTGATGAATGTTACCTCTTCTTCGGGTATCCTCCTTAGGTTTTCACTAAAGACTTTATTTGATGGATTGATATCTAGAATACAGATTTTAATATTGTATTAGGGAATTTCGGAGGTGGTTTTGTCTATTCCTATATGAACAAAATTGGTTTAAATGTTTGACTAAGTGAGATGAGTGAGTGCCTTTTATAATCACAGAGGAGTGATATTTTTGTAAATAACCAAAAGTATTCACTATTGGTAGGTCTCACATACCAAATGTGGTTAAAAAATTGATCAAAAAATAGAGGTTATGGATTATTTTTTCAAGAAAACCCCACCATAAAATAATAAACTCAGTTTTTTCATGTTATTTATTAGTTTTTATTTTTAATCAATTTTATCCTTTTAGTTTTTACCACAGTAACTTGTATCTTTATAGTTAAATAGACAATTGTTTCTTCAATAAAAATAACATAAAAGGAGTTTTATTATATATTTAGACATAATAATTCTAAATATGAAATTAAATTTATTAAATAAAAATCTCATGGGTGTATTAAATTAATTTTAATACAAACACAGGTAGTGTGAAAACTCTCGTTTTAACCTTAATTGTTGTAATTAATTTTAACAGTTTTCACTAATAATTTTAGTAAAAAGTTATGTTTAACTTATTGGATAATATTAATTATTATTATTCCAAATATGGAATTAATTTGGCCCAATTAAACTCACAAAATTGGCATAATGTAATTTCAAATTAACCCCACTAATGCGATGAGAAAACAAATTTTTAAAGTGAAAATTTTCAAAAGATTACAATGTTTTTCTATCAAAATTCAATATGCAATTGATTAAAATGAACTAAATTGGATTAATAGATGTATAATTGTACCAATTTTACTTTAAAACCAATTTAAAATATCATTTAACATTATAAATAATTTAAAATAAAAGGTTGTTTTTAATTAAAATCCAGTATTTTCACTATTCATCAAAAAATGAAACTTTTCAGAAAAATAAAAAAAGTCACCATAATATAATTATGATATTAAAATTTCAATTTTTTTTTTCTAATTAATTTTCTAAAGGTGTAAAATTGTAGTTTTATAAAATATGTGTGTCATATAAAGGAGAAAAACCGATTTTTAGAAAAATACATGTTTTAAGCATGAAATTGGATTTATTCTCATATCTTGTCTAGAAAACACATAAGATGAATGTTAAATAGTTTATTTAATATATATATATATATATATAATATTTCATTAAAATATTTTACAAAAATTATTTTCTTTTTTTTATTGAGGTAAAAAACATTTGTTTGAATAAAACAAAATGTTTTTTCAGAAAAAGATTTCCTTTATTTTCAAATAGTTTGTATTTTAATTTTGAATTAATTTGCCACAAAATAATTAATATATATACATTTTTAAAACAAAATTTTATAATTTAGTTAATCCTAATCATACCTTCCATTCCTATGGCTAGGTGATAAACATCATATTAAATAATAATATTTTAATTGTGTGACATGTTTTGTTTAAACTCAGTGTTTCTGGTAACAAAATCTAAAATTGGTATTATGTGTAAAACAAACCAAAATTATTGTTATGTGTAACACAAGATAAAAATAACATTACTTGTAATTTAAACCAAAATTAGTGTTTCTTATCACACAAAATCTGGAAAAGATCAAATCAATTTGAAAAAAATGAATTTCACAAAATCTCTAGGTGTTACATTCGACACCCCTTAAAATGAAATTTTACCTCTAAATTCATCTCAATCATAAAAGGTTTAACATTTGAAAATTCATTCAAAGAAACACAAATTGTACAGATGAATAATAAAACATCCCTAAGAAAAGGAAAGTTAGAAACATAAAGGTTACCTAAAGTAACTCATAACTAGATTTACACATTGGAAAAATAAGTGAGAAGTTTTGATTTGGAGATGGAAGAAAAGTGAATATAATTATAGTGACTGATAAAGATCATTTATCATAATAATGTGGGATATACAAATAATGTTAGTAACCAAAAAACCATAAAAAATAGGAACGAGAAAGGTCATTAAAATCATAAAAATGATGATAAGAGGGCAACATTTTATTCCAAGAACCTTTCCTAAAGTTGAAGAATTTTCACAAGAAGATATACTTACTTGATTTATTTCCAAATTATAAGCACAATATCACACTTGGGTTGTACCCTAATCAATATAAACTTTATTTCTTACACCAAGAAAGAAAGGTGGAGTTTTTATTCCTAAAGTACTATCAATTCATAATATCCATAAATAGAGTGATATTTAATTCTATATATCTTTTATCATCATCCCAAAAAAATGGTTAGAACAAGTTATCCAATATTCATAAAAATTCATTTGATTAAGTAATACATTAATATATAAAACCTAAACCAATGTTCAACTCAAACCATTACAAAAAATTGATAACCTTATGAACCTTTAAAAATTTAAAATTTTAAAATAATATTACTAAATTTCATTGAATCAACTTAAAATTAACCCCCCATATATAATAATGTATCTCTTTATTTCACATACCAAACATATTAATACCTTCATCATGTATTATATTTAAAAATAAAAATAACCTTAATTACCATACAATCTTAAGTAAACCATTCATGATTCTTTATTCCTTAAAAAAACCATAGATTATTGAATATATTCCACATATCTAATAATGTTGTTAACTCCATCAATGATAACATAAACCACTTTTTCAAAAAACACATTAACTTCTTTGAGGTCATAAATACTAATCAATTTACTTTATCTATATCAATTATCTCTTTATCTAAGATAAACTCCATTTTACCAATATAAAGAATATATTAATGATTACCTTCCCATATTCATATATTTTCCATAACATATAACAATTACATAAATTCAAATTTCTACTTCATATATCCCATTCAATATATTCCAACAAATCCTTATAAAAAAATATACTGAATAATATTTATATATTTCATAATTCTTGAATTCCAATACAAAAACACTACAATTATTCCAAATCATACTTAAGCCATTAACTAGGATCATTATCTTGTTCCTTAATATCCCTTTCCAATAATATGAAATATGAATTGTGTATCAACATTCATTAACCTTAATTTAATCATGATTATTCTATTTAACACAAAAAATAATGCTAGAACAACCCATACCTTTCACATATCACATGTGGTCCTTTAAAAATTAACAGTATGACCATTACTTATACCACATTACTGATTAAATTCATGAGATTTCCCCTTAGGAAATAAATTTTCAAAATTTCCATTAATTATATATTAAAAACATTAAATAGTTAATGATACCATAGGGAGACCATTATTCTCATACATTGTGTGAATCAAAATTTTCATTTTCGATTTGCAATTTCTTACTCCATTGTCTTCTTCCCCACACATAAAGACTCTTCTTATTCCTCTGAGACATTCCCTTGAGTTCTTATTTCCGTTTTCTCTACATATAATAAATGAAATCATCCTTCATTCATGGTTTCCATCACCCAGACTCTTAGTGAACTCTATTCTTCAATTATTTGATGAGTTTAAAAGTTGGTTAAGTTACACATTATTTATCATGTTTCATGAAAACTAATTAGGCATAATCACAACATCCTTCACTTCTTTCATCATCCCATTTTTCTTCTCATCAGTAAATTTTCCATCATATTCAATGTTAACCCATTTAATTCTTATTCCTTCTATTGACTAAAACCAAAAATCATAGTTTGAGAAACAGTGATCATAATGGAAAACCACATAATAATAAAAAATTACTTATATGATGTATAAATCATGAATTTTTTTTAGTCTATGAAACCTTAGGTTTATTCCTTTTCATTCATAGTCATCATATGTTTAAATCGTTCATGATGGCTCATAACGATTTTTTGAATTTCCAAAGAATGTCCCCTAAGAGTTTCAAATTAGGTGTGCAACAAGGCCTATTATCATTCACCAGTTCTCAACCAAGTCTAACTCGATATGGTGTTTTTGGAGTTGTTACACCTAGGAACATCTATTCTAGAGCCACATCAACATGTAACATCTAAACAGTGATATAATTTCTTAGAAACCCAGTCACTCTATATTTTACCAAAATTATAGGAGACTTTCTTATACTTTGACACATACATGACTTATCCTTTGAGTCATACATATGCATATCCTTATAAATATTACTAGGTATCTCCCTAAAGTTTTCTCATCCATGTTTCCAAAGGTTAAGTAAACCTGTCCTTTGATACTAACTATAGTGACCCAGGATTATCATACATAGATATTACGTATTTTTAGATAAATATTCATTAAATTTCACAAAAACATGTATGGGGACCATAATATTTTAGTTTCATTGGAAACTTGGAACAAAATATTCTAATCTGATGAAAGATATTCAATTCTTCCCACAAAGATCTTCCCATTTAGTACTCTTCGTAGACATACCCTAAATAAAAACATGCTTTATAACCTTGGGAAAGGAAACATAGGAAAGGGTAATATTAGATACTTAGTAAGGGTAAAAATGAGATATATAAATCTATGAATATATGAAAGAATAAGATCATTATAAGGGTATGTGATAATGAACATAACTTATGATGTTTATACCTAACCTATCATAGATCATAAACATGAGACATGGAATAAAGGATGAAATTTCATAAGACATGAATTATAAGGGAATCAAATATCATGATCCATGAGATCATAACATTGAAATAAGACATAGATTTATGGAATACACATAAGTATAGAAAATATTATTTCAAGGATACCAACCTATACATTCATAACATGTTAGGCTTGGGATAACCACCCATGTACCGACTTTGGGCCTAGTCTAGCCTCTTGTATACACTCCTTCTCAGAGGCTACACCTCCTGGTAAGGGAACACTGACATCCCTAGTAGAATCCCTTTCCTTATAGTGGAGTGGGTTTACTCCCTAAACCATCATAATGGACAAAGTCCCTTACTAAACCAAGTTCACTCCCCGTTCAAGTAATTTATATCTCATGCGATATAATTATTTACCCAATGAATTGAAAGGAGATATTAGTATCATCCATATTTGGTTATAAATTAACCACCAAACTTTCTTATAACATAAATACTTTCCTTGGTTATAATTTAACTATATTCATAAAATTAAAATCATACATACATGTTCCACAAGATCATAAAACATTCATCATATCATAACCCATGAAATAAATGGGTTTCATAAACAATTCAATATATCATAACCTATATAAAATATAAAACTTTATAATCATTTAATCATTTCATAATATCATAACCCATGTAAAAATAAGCAAGTTTCATAACAACTTTTTCATGGTATGACCCATGAAAGAGAAATATTTCATAAAAATCCTATCATAATAAACTATTCAGAGAAAGAATAAGAATGGTATCTCGGGTTAATATTCACAGTAAATCATAAGTAAAATCAATGGATTCCATATTAAATGGAAAATAATTTTTAAATATAATTTAAATTTTTTTTTTGAAGAAAATAAATTTTCTTTGAAAATGACATTCAAAAAAAAATTAAAACATTTTCAGAAAACATGGTCTTGGAAGAAAAAGAGTTTTTGACCAAAAAGATGATTTTTTTCATAAAAAATTGCTTCTTAAAATATTGATTAAAATAAATTTAAACCATATATTCTCATGAAATAACCATATGAGAATAAAATTATTGAGTTTCTTGAGAGATATATCATCAGATTTAAGCATAGTAAGAAAAATCATAAACAATCCCAATAAATGAAGAGACTGTGACATAAGATAATTTTGATATTAAGATTTCAAAAATTATGTTTATTTAATCAAATTCAGTTTTTTAAATTGTAAAAATTACGTTTTAAAAAATGAGTGCGCCATAAAAATGCGACAAAACTACTTTTTTTTGGAAAAACGCATTTTTAAGCGTAAAATTGGATTTATTCTTATCCTTTTTCTATAAAACAGATAAGATGAATGTTAAATAGTTGATTGAATATATATATATATATAATATTACATTAAATTCATTCACCAAAAGTAGTTTTTTTATTTTATTTAGGTACAAAACATTTGTTTGTATAAAATAAATAGTTTTTTAGAAATAGTTTTCCTTTAATTTCAAATAGTTATTATTTTAATTTATAAATAATTGTTCACAAAATAATTAATTATATATAAATGTTTTAAAAAATATTTTCATAATTTAGTTAATCCTATTCATACTTTCCATTCCAATAGCTAGGTGATAACTATCATATTAAATAATAATATTTTAATATTATGACACATTTTGTTTAAACTTGGTGTTGTTTGTAACGCAATTAAAACACAATATTATGTGTAACACAATCCAAACATAGTGTTTCATGTAACATAATCTAAACTTTGTGTTACTTTTAATACAATCCAAAAACAATGTTTTACATCACACTAAATATAGAAGTGATCAAATATATTTGAAAAAGATAATTTTACAAAATCTCAGGGTGTTACATTTGCTACTGTATGAGGTAAAATTAGAGAAATAAGTGTAGTTTGATATCCAAACATCAATATTATTCTAGTTTAAACTAGATATTGTTGATTTATAATTATATTTTTAGTTTCAAAAATTTTCTTCAATTTGTTGTACCATTTTCTATTATACCTACTAGACCGCCTTCATTACCTGTCTATTCAGAATCAAAATTTGAATTTATTGAAGCTTCTTTAGTAACTTCATCATTCTTATATTCTAACATCTTTATATTATTTTCAACTATATCTTAAAAATATGAATCAAATGAGATATCTCATTTTTTCCACATTTCAATAATTTTTATATCACTATAGTCAACTAGCTTGGCCACCATTTTCTTTTAATATCTATAGACTCTATATTTTGATATGTAAGACATGAATATTTCTTCCTCATATTTATTTTCAAAATTTTAAAATTGTTTCTCATGATTTTTATAATAAAAGGAATTCCAAAAACCCAGATTTACTTAATAGTTAGATTTTTCTTGTACCACATTTCATATACTATATTTTTCATTTCTAATCCTAATATATACTAGTTTTATATATGTATGGTAGTATATAAAAATATTCTCTATAAATACTTTGAGATGTTCTGTTAAGATAACATATCCCTTCCATTCTCAACTATGCTTCTGTTCTTCCTTTCAGCTACCCCAGTTTTCTATGGACTATATGATGTTTTATAATAATGTTTGATTCCATGTTTAGAAACAAAACATTCAAAATCATTACATGTAAACCCGTTATAATTATATGATCTCAATTTTTTGATATAGATACCTAATTCCTTCTTATCTTACACACTAATTTTTTCAACATTTTGATTTCCTTGGACTTGTGTTTTATAAACACAAAATTAGTTAACCAAGAATAATAATAAATTAATACAATGAATCCCAAATAAACTCTAGTAGACTTTATTCTTAATATACCACATAATCCAGTATGAATAAGGTCAAGTGTTATGGAAGATAGAATTTACACTTCATTATATGAACCATGTACCATTTCCCCCTTTTGACTTGTTTTGTAGATTTCATCCTTATATATATTTAGGTTGGGTAGATCTCTAAAAATATCATGCTTCAAAATTTTACTCAGACTTCTTTGACCAAGATTTCCAAGCCTTTGATTCTATATGTTATTTTCATCTTTGTCACTAAAGTAATAGGAAATGGTAGAATCACCAATTTTAAATATATTTCCATTAGTTATTTTCATGTGTTGTGATTGTATCTTCTCTAAGATAAAATATCTCCTTGGATAATATCTTCATTCCATTGAATTATAAGAGAATTTATTACTAGTTTTACTGATATATACTAGTGAAAAACTTATTTAAGACCTGTATTGACATATATAAAACATTATTTTGAAATTAAAGTAGAGATGATTTAACCTACTTCTTTGGACGCCTCTTTTCACCATCTTATGATGATTCTACCCTAACCTCAACATAATTATTGAAATATTCTCTAATATTTATCAAACTATTCAATGCATAAATTCATTTGGACTAATTCTTAGAATCTTTTAATTCTTCTTCTTCGAGATAAAGTTTTTATTCATGGTCATTTACAATATTCTCTATTTTAGAAACTTTTAGTTTGAATATTTTTATTTCATTAATTTAAACAACCTATTTATTTGTATACTCTTTTTTCCCCAACTCTATTTTATTTTTCTTTCAATAATAGTATCTAATTCTTCCCTAGCTTTATGTTTTTCTAAAAAAACAATTATAACTCATTACTGAATATGTTATCCATTTTTATTCATTCAATTTAATTATCTTCAGTACGAGAGGTATAAAAACCTTTTTCGATACGAGGCATAAAATTAGTTTCATTTTCTAATTGGATTCATGATGTGGAGTGATCTCCTTCTTCTTTAATCACATAGTTTCTTCTTTTACTGTTAAAGAAAATTTTATTGATTCCTCCAAATTTTGTTGGATATTTGAATCTTTTACCCCTTTTATTATTATAAGGTTTATCATTGCATGAATCAAGTTCTTTATACTTCTTTTTAGTAATATTTATGGAAAATTTTCCAGTGTCATTAAAATTGTAACATCTTGGCAGTATAATACCATTACCCTTAAAACTTACCTCCTTGAATTTATTTATTATGATTGTAATGATTTTATTATAATTTTCATATCCATATTCATCATCAGCTTTAATTGATTCAAGAATTCCATCATCTTTGACTTTGATCTTTCTCATGGACTCAAAATCCATCTCATCTTTGATATTATTCTGGAAAGTTTGGATCTTTTACATTTCATAAGAAATAAAAATGTTATGTAATTCATCAAGAGTAAGATCTTCACTATCGTAAAAATATGAAATTTTAGGTTGAAAACTATCAGGAAAATTTCTCATCAATTTTTTGACAATAGTTTAATCATAAAACTTTTCTAAAAAACATGAATATTACTAATAATTAACTCTTGTGAAGTTGTAATCAACATTTTCTTCTTCATCCATATTCATATCTTCAATTTTTATTCTCCAAATTTTCTATTTTCCTACTTTAATTGCATGTCTCCTTCATGAATATATTCCATTTTTTCCAAAACATACTTTACATTTTCGAGTCCCCTAACCTTTATGAAAACGTTTTTTAAGGAGACATCAAAATGGAATTTTGATATTTTCTATCAACTTTCTTATTTTTCTTATCCAAAATTTTTATAGGAGAATATTTAGAAATATGTAATAATCATACTATTACTTCATATTTACCTTCAAGTATAGGATATAGAAGATAAGGAACCATCCTATTAATATAATTATGATAGTTATTTACATTGAATATAGGAACACCCCATCTATTGACTGAAATTAGATTATCCATATTTAATACTTAGTGAATCCAAATAGAGGGAACCTATTCTATAATACCAATTAAGATCTGATCTAATCTTATGATTACTCAACCTCTTTAGGATGTAGTAAAAATAAACAGAACATGAAAAAAATATTTTTACAAGGTTTATTCTCAATGTAGCCCTATTCCTTGTTGTGATTGGTTAGATTCACCAATAATATATTCTATACTATAATCCTAAGAAGTTACAGTATACATATTTTCACTAGCATAGAGACACATTATTCTTTCTAGAGTCCCACTAAAACAATAGTTTCACACTTCCTATTATAGAATGATTAAACAAACATTAAAGATCACTTCTACACATTGGATACTTTTGTTACTATTGATGAATATAATTCCTTTGAGCCTTCAAGACAAATAAAATAGCATATGATCACTTTTTGAAAATCATCACTGTAGTAATTTTCTTCAAATTGTTTATTTTAGATTATCAGCTATATTCTATTCATATAGTATGAAATATTATCCTTATGTATATTAAATGATTATGTTATAAAATATATATCAATATTCATAATATTTACACAATTTCTTAGTACTTCACAAAATGGTATCAACATATACTTATCACAATTATTCTTCTTCATATAGGATTGTGCTTCACAAAGAGATAGAAGATATTAAAATAAATACTCTGAAAAAATGATGAACCTACACTTCAAAACTTAAAAGGAGTGATGAATTATTTTTCTTAGAAAATATATATTCTTTATAATACAACACACTTAGTTAATCTGGGATTTAACCCAATATTTATAGGAATAAGATATGCAGTTAACCAGTTAACAGATGATTATTCCATAAATTATGGTTAAAGGTTTAACACATCTCTTATCTCCATAAATGAAGTTTCCTCCACATATTGCGTGGTCTAAATAGAATTCTGTAAAATAATTTCACAACATAGTCCACATATCATTACCAAATACAAGCCTCCATGCATATACCTATAAACTAATCTTCACAGTTTGTTGTATTTTTGTGTTGAGAAAAAGTATTTGTTTCTTTGAACTTTTTTTAATATTGCGCAATAACTATCTCACGAGAAATTTTAATTCCCATACTATAATTATCTTATAAAAATTCATAAGCTCATGAAATTAAAACATACCATCTTCATCCATGAACTCAACCTTCCATTTTTGAAAATCATTTGATATACTTTTCATTTGATCTACTTGAAAACCCTCTCCCATGGAATTTTTATTCGCATACCAAAATTCACATCCGCATTGTATTTTCCTCAAACTAAAATTAAATCACAAACACCTATTGGAAAATCATTTATTATGATTTTTAAAAATTTATAGTTATCAAATTTTCTAACTTAAATGATCACAGGTTTATACTGCATGGATGTCAAACTCATATGTGGTCACTACATACAAGACCAACATCCACATAAGGCTTCATATCTGGAAGGAAGATAACGATCTCATCCCTTGATTAGAAGGTTCACATCAACTAGATTAGAACACCAAGTTTTATCTGAATCATTATAATGTAAGAAAAATTACCACAAAGAATCTCGTACCACATTAAAGTTTTATGTAATTTTCCTACACTCTATAAGATAATCCTTTCCCCTTAGAAACTATATGAGGGTAAGGGGTCCACTCCCAACCCTCACTAGTACTGGCCTGTGCGGGCACCTTCCGTTGCCCTGCTGTCCTATACAGTGGAACCACTTCTTTACTCTCATACATTCCTCTGTGTTCACACTCTTCATTGATTTTATTCCACCATGGACATCTGAGGGATGAAATTTCCACATATGTAGTGAATTCAGTTCCCTTTGGTTGTCTAGGGTGTTAGACATCTTTTATATTAAAGTCTCATTAAAATATCATACTTATTAATATAATAAGTATGAAATATAATTCCAAACCTTCCCCAATTTTTTTTGAAAAATATATATCTTATTGTTTTCATGGAATTAATTAATTAATTAATTCAATAAAATTATTTTTTCATGGAAATATTTAAATAACCATGAAAATAAATATATTCATGCTCTCATTCAATTTTGATTACTTTTCTTTTTAATGTTGTGAATATTGTGAAAAATACTTAGCACGTGTCTTTGATAATTAAGATTAGTTCAAAAAGTTATCATAATTAATGTAAAAACTCATAGTGGATGTCACGAACCTAGACAGAGTACCATCCAACTCAACACCTGAACCGATCTGCTACATGGCCCAAAAGGAAATCCCGATCCCCATGGGCTAGTAAATAGTGCATGGGTACCAAAAATATGTTATGGGAATGATTTAAACCATTTACATAATCATAAACAACCAAAAAAAATAAACAAAACACAATTGAATAATCATAACCAAATGAGGTACAATGATTTCTAGATTTAATGTTAACAACTTCAAAAAAAATACAAAGGGACTACAATGAAAGGTAAACAAAAATATCTCTCAAAAATCTATATTCTACATGAGAGAAATCACCCTCAAGACACCACCACCAACACCCACAAAAAAGTGGAACACTATAAACTAGATCCACCATCAGCCCCATGACACATCTTTCCTTTAACTAGGTAATACATAACAAATTATACATACACCAAAAGGTGTATGTAGCGTGTGATCCAAAGCTCAGTAGGATTCCACTTAAAAGAAAGGATTACATGCTATAACATTAGAAGACAATTTAACATGCTAATTTATATAAAATCCTTTAAAACAATTTTAAATAAACATTTTAGGAAAAACCATTCCCAAGGAAAAAACTTTCAAGGAAAACCATTTCACATCAAACTTGCTTCAAAATGAAAAAAATACACACAAGTTCTATCATATACCGATGGATGGAACCACACCACATAAGCATCATGTTAAAATAAATCACCATGGGTAAATCCCTAAGTTCATCTAGTACAAGTGGAACTCTAAAAACATCATACCTCAGTGAAAAAATGTTATAACAACCATAAACCATAATGTTCTCATTCATGGTCCACTAAGAAGGAACATCCCAAGTGCCTAGTGATCTCTAATCATATCACAAGTTTAGTTAGTATTATAAATTTCAATCTGGATAAGTGAATATGGGATTTTACACTTCTAAGTCAACAAGAGTCAATCAACTAGAACAATACGAGCTTGCCACTTCTTAATCACTAGCATACTAGTTCTGTTTTTCCAACCTAGGTACCCAGGATTCATTTTTTACTCAATTCCTCATTTCACATGTCACAAAAATCACTATTTTCACATATCATCACATGAAAACCACCATTTTACATAAAAAACCACTTTCTATTTTAAACACACCAAAATCATTTGAATTTTTTTCACCACTTATATAACTCATAAAACCCATTTGGAACATTACAAGAAAATCATATAATAAATTCAATCATTTTAATGGGATAACCATTTCCAAATCAACACACAAGCCAAGTTTCTTTTATTAAACCATGATTCTCATCATTTACACAATTCACACATCAAATTTAAAGGTTCACAATAAAATCCAACATACCAAAATAATCCATTTTGTTTTGAAAACCCATTTTCAAAAACTTATCACTTCAAGTGTTCTTAAAAACACATTTCAAATCCTTCAAATAATCATAAAAACACTTCCAAGAAACAATATAATTAATCGCATACAATTGTTAACCATTTTACTTTGAAAATACCATTTTCCCCTCATATTAATGTTAAAATATTTCCCAAATGTATTTTGAACTACAAAATCAATTCATAGAATACATTTATAAATCCAAACAAGCATATTAATAGAATCTAAAAATGCTAGATCATGGAACCACCTACCTCATACTCAGAAAATTCTAGAAAATGATGTGAAACCAAAACCACTCCACCAAAAGTCTCTATAAAAGAAAAATTGATCACTAAACATCAATATCTTACTCAAAAAAGAAATAATCCTTCTTTAGTCATATAACTTCCTGGAAATTAGGAACTAAATAAGGGAGGAAAAGAAACCCTCGAAAAGAGGAGAAACCAAGGAATAAACTCACTAAATTGATGTTTAATTGACGAATCCACACCCAAAACACCAAAACGATGGAGTCCAAGGGAACCAAGTGGAGGGGAGGGAGGTTCCTAGGGTTGGAAAGCTCAAATGGGTAAATAAATAGAGGATTTGGGGCTAAATATTAAGAGGACACAATGGGAATTTCCAAAATTTTAATGACCTAAACTAGTCACATGATTTTCCCACATTGATTTCCCTCACAGTTTACTAAACCATGTGGTAATAGTGTTCACATAACTATACAATAAGGAAATGCCTCATTGTTATCCCACATGGTATCTAAACCATGTGAAATCCATGAAATTCACCTCTATCCCAAAATGACACTTAGCCGAACAATTTTGTGGAAAAGGTGCATAGTTTCCCCTAACCATGCGCCAATTGTACACCACCTACAATCAAGACAAAATATTCAACTATTCATATAAAAAACTTGGGGAGATTTTGAATGAATCAAGTGTTAGAAATTAAATAGTGGAATACCTCAAAAAAAGTCAAAAATGTGACATTTCTCCCCACCATGAATACATTCCTCCCTCAAAAAATCATTCTAAGGTTTGATATGAAAACAAAGGAGATGCCCCTCCATAACTCAAGGAAATTCCTAAAAAACATAAAACAATGAGAAAGAAATAATACTATGAATTGAAATAGATATTCACATGATTCAACTTAGGAGGCCAGAATGGACACCCCACCATATGCCTTCTTCCTCTAGAAATCCACAAAACCTATAGTTGATCAGTCAAAATAAAAGGAATTCTCACAGTCTCATAATCCAACCTCTCAAGCCAATTACACCTTAGACAAAAAAAAACTCATACCTCTTACCTGATCAGAGTCAGAGTGATGGTAAAAGCTAGGTTTTGAGAGGTGTTGGTCGGTGGCCACCGCTGTTCCAGACACGGATTTTCAATGTCGGTTTATGTTTTTTGGTTTTCTTCTTCATGTTTTAAGAGACTATTTTTCAATTTTGTTCTCGATGGTTCCATGTATATGGATTGTGATTTTCCATGTGGTGTTCTTTCTTGATTTTTGGATTTGGTGATCTGGTTGTTTCTGGCTCGATGGGGTATGACGCCATGGTGCGATGTTTTTCAGAGAAACTGGTGTTCTCCGATGGTCTGCAATATCTGGTGCAGTGGTAGGATGGTGAAGAATACATGGTAACGGATGAAAAAATTGGTACTCATGATGATGTTGAACGGTCATGGAAACAGTGCTACTCATTGTTGAAGATGTGGGTGGCTAAAATATTGATCTCATCGGGTTTTGCAGATGTTTTTGAAATTTGAAATGTGTAATGGGGATCTTTTGTTTCTTTTTACTTCTCATCCTCAAAGGGACATTTTAAATTCTAATAAAAAAGAATTTTCATTCAACCAAAACTTTTTTTATTCTTAATTCAAACAAGACCACTGGGCACACTCTGAAATTCTCATGTTTACTCAAAAGGGGAAACTAAGAGCCAACATCTGTAAATGAAACTTATCAATTCCAAGTTACATGAGAGACTGAACCAGATTATCAACATAGGGATTCCCAAACATACTTTCTACCATTAGAAATTAATTAGCACTATTTTACTCTAGAAGGAACCTCAAAGATACCTAAGGTGGGTCTCCCCACTATGAGAACCAACTATCCCAGACTTACACAGGAAACCCCAAAAGGGATAATAGACCCCTCTACAAGGGTTTAGACGAAATAAACTCCAAACCAAGAGAAATATCTAAACAATTTACTATCTTCATGATATGTGATCATCCCCAGATATTCACAATCTAAAATCAAAACTGATTCATAAGGATCACCATACAAGGACAACAAAACAGAGGTTTGCATAAAAAAAGACACAACCATAGGAATTTCAATGATGTGAGACCACCCCTCTTCCTCACAAAAAATGATGAGATTTCAAAACACATAGAACACAATAAGGAAACTAGGACTCTATGTCTCTTTCAACCAAACGAGCCCATTTAAGGTGAAACAAATACACAAGAAACTTAAACTACCTCCGTTTCCCACACTGAAGATTGAAGCCAGAACAAGGCCCATCACACCCCTAAGATTCTAAACTATGTGCGAGATTCACTCAAGGGACTATGTCTAGATCCCTAATGTTTGAAGAATATCCTCCCTCACAGTCAGAAGATGAAAATCCCCAATCAAAACATTTTCTTTGGTTTCATGAGAAATTACACAACATTTAAGGTAGAACCAAAAGAAAAAAACACCCCATGGGACTCAATTTCTCCAATATGGAACTTTCACTGAGATAGGGAATTAGAATATGAACATGTATCATCGTATTTCACCTTGGATGAGAAACCAAAAAAACAAGATACCCAAAGATGACAATTTTTTAGAAAACAAAAAAATTCATAATTTCATAAATAAAAACATGCCTCCATTAAAACAGAAGTTCTAAAAAGAATACACAACATAAACTTTTTAATTTTAAATAAAATACAACACCACAATACAACACCATACATAACCATTAATACTAAAGAATAATTACAAAAAATGGACTTTAAATCGATCCCTAAACAACACACTACTCCTACAAATGGGCATGGGTGGTTTTCAAAGAGGTAGACCTAGTTCCACGTTGCTTCCTAGGAATACCCTAACAGGACCATTGAAATTGACATAGGATTAAAAAAGTATGAAAATACTTCATAACATTTAGACATGATAGATTCTTATGACCAGACTTGCCACACTTATGGCACAACATGACCATATTCCTGAATGAAGCTAAGGAAAGATCCAAAGGCCTTTTAATACTGTGGCTAACACCAATATCTTTAGGCTTCTTTCCATTCCCCTTATTGTAATTCCCTTCACCACTTCTAGACCATTCCTTTAATAATAAAGGTATAAAAATTTATCTTTAATGACTTAGGAAACTCAAGAGTACTAAACACCCTTTCAATTTTTTGTATCAACTATTCCTATTTGAGAGGATACACTTGACCATAAAGGAGGGGTGTATTCAACTTCCAAAACTCAAAAATAAATTATATGGGTTGATAAAAAGGAATTTCTTACAATGGTGAACTACCTGTGGTCATACATTGAATATCCACCAAATCTTTGTGGGGGATGTACACTAGCCAATCAATTAAATTGAGAACCTGATCAAACGTATCCATCATCCTAGAATTAACAAAAAGAAACTCCAAACACACAAAGTACACCAACTCAAAGTTTTCCCGAAACATATTTCAAAAGAACCCATTAACCATTATCTCAAAAACATCTCATAAAAACGAATCAAATTAAAAACACCATCCAAATAGGAATAATTATCAAACTCAAAAACTCTTCACAAAAAACATTCTCAAATCACAAGGGGACACACCACATGAATAATGGTTATCAAAACATCACACCTTCTCTTAAAATAACTTTTTAAAATAAAACAATCTTGGTGGTTTTCATACTCTCCAATAGTATTCCATGGATCCTCGCACATACAAATTCTCAAGCCAAACTAGTAACTCATCAAATTTCCCACACATATCCATGCATCTGGTCACTCATGGAAATACCAAAGGTCAAAACACTTTCCAGGACAAAAAATTCAAATCACACCTTAAAATTATCAATTTAACTCTCATTAAAAAACTCATATTTTTTTTAAATATCACTAACCACCAAATCAAAAACCATTTTCAAAATCCACTCATAAATCCAAAACATTTCATCCCACTAGAAACATTTTTTAGGAGTTCAAAAAATATAATTTCACTAAAAAACATTTGGTTAAGCTCTTTTATACTCATTTAAAATAGACTTCCATGAACTTATTTAAAATAAATTTCTATTTTTCAAGCAAATTTTTTTGGTATGACCCAGGTTTTGGTTTCAAAAACTTAATTCTCAATAAACTCATCCCCACTTTACCCAAAAAACCTTTTACAAAAATCTAATTTCCTATTGCTTCATTAAAAATGATTCTAAAAAATCATTTTCTATCATTCCAAACCAAACAATTTGCACTTTAAAATCCAGTTTTCACAAGTACAAAGAAAGGGTTTTGAAAACAATTTTCATAACCCATAAAAAAAAAGACAATTAATAAAGCAAAAACAACGTCGATGGTGACTTGGCCATATAGTTCATGTACATAAGAAAATTAATCCACCATTATAATTAGTATTCTAGGACCATATCCCCATATCCAAATGGCTTACTAAGCCCTGAGATATCACTGAGACCACTAGCCTAACTCCCATTTCATTCTGAAAACACTAAATAATATCAAGAACCAAGTAACCCAAATAAAACCCGGCTTCCCATGGAAACTCAAGTCCTGCCACATGGTGTGCTATCCAGGAACCATATTCACAACTAGAACCTCTATCCATGATATTACTATCTCTAGTATAATGATACTCCTCCCCAAATAATGTTACCCAAAAAGAGTGTGACCTACTTTGATATCATTTTCTCACAAACGAATCCAAAGTACCATCCAACAAGACACCTGGCCTGGTTCGTGGCATTTCTTGATGGGCAATCCAAATCCCCACGGGCATAAAACTAGTGCATGGGTACCAAAAATATGCATTAGGAATGATTTAACCCATTTAAATAATCATAGAAAACCAACAACAATAAACACAACTTAACTTAATAATCATAACCAAATGAAATACAACAATTTTTAGATTTAAAGTTTATAACATTAAACAAAAACCAAAGGGACTACAATGAAAGGAAAACCACAAAACATCCTAAAAAATTCATGGTACATGAGGGACATCACCCTAAATCCACCACCACCAACACCTGTAACAAGTGGAATACTAGAAACTTGATCAACCATCATCACCATGCCACATCTTACCTTTACCTGGGTCATACATAAGAATGTCTACATACACCCAAAGTGTTTGTTGGTTGTGAGAAAAATCCTAGTAGGATGCCACCAAAAATAAATGATTCCATGCTACAATATTAGACAAAAATATAACATGCTCATTTATGTAATAGCCTTTCAAACATTTTTAAGTAAATATTTTTGAAAAAACCATTCTCAAGGAAAACACTTTAATGGAGAACCATTTCACATCAAATTGATTCAAAATGAAATACACAAAAATACACACAAGGCCCACCATTTACTAATGGATGGAACCAAACCACATAAACATCATGTCACAATAGAGAACCATGGATAAATTCCAAAGGGAACTAGTATAAGTGGAACTCTAGAAACCTTGTACCTCGGTGACGCAATGGTATTACAACCATAATCTACTGCGTTCACATGCACAAGACACTATAAGGAGAAATCCAAAGGGATCAACGGTATCTGATCATATCACATGTTTAGTTAGTATAATAAAAGTTAATACCTTTAAGTGAATCCATGTTTTTTTACTTCCATGTCTACTAGAGTTAATCATAAGAAGAATCTGGGCTTTCCACTTCTGAATCACTTGCATACTAGTTCTAATTTTCCCACCTATATACTCAAGATTCCCTTTTTTCTCAATTACTCATTTCACATGTCAAATAAATCACCATTTTGACATATAATCACATAGAAAACACCATTTCCTATAAACTTACCACTTTCCATTTTACACAGAACAAAACCATTTGAAAACGCTTTTTTCACACCACTTTCATAACTCATAAAACCCATTTGGAACATTACAAGAAAAGAACATAATAAATTCAACCATTTTTATGATCCAAACCCTTCCAAATAAACACACAAGTGAATTTTATTTTTTTAAAACATTCTTCTCATAATTTACACAATTCACACATCACATTTAAAGGCACACAACAAAATCCAACACACCAAAATAATCCATTTTATTTTGAAAACCCATTTTCAAAAAATTATCACCTCAAGTGACCTTGAAAATAAATTTCAAAACCTTCACATAATCATAAAAACACTTCCAAGAAATACCATAGTGGATCACATACAATTATAAACCCTTTTCCTTTGACAATTCCATTTTCATTACATATTCATGTCAAATGACTTCCAAAATGTATTTCACTTCACACAAGAAATTTATAGAACAAATTTATAAATAAGAACAATCATATCAAAATACTTTAAAAATGTTAGAGCATAGAGCCACCTACCTCATACTTAGAAACGTTTGGAAAATGATGAGAACCTGCAATCCCACCACCAAAAGACTCTATAAAAGAAATATTGAACACTAAATATCAAGATATCACTCAAAAAAATAACAATGAATTATTATTAGGTCATAAAACACATTATAAACTAGGAACTCAAGAAGGGGGAAAGATAGACCCAAAAAAAGAAGATAAACCAAGGAGGAAACTAACTTACTTGATGATTCTTTGAATAATCCACATTAAAACCCACAAAAGGATCGAGTCCAAGGGAACCTATAATAGGAGAGAGAGAGGTGTATAGGGCTGGAAAGCATGAATGGGATAATCAATGGAAGATTTGGGGATAAATACTGAGAAGAAATAAAGGGAATTTCAAAAATTTTAATGACCTAGACAAGTCACATGGTTTTCCCGCACGGTTTACCAAACCGTGAGACAACCATGCACCCCTCACTGTCTAAGAAAGAAATGTCTCACGGTTATCCCATATGGACTCCAAATAGTTCCCAAACCCTATGGTTAATCTCTATCCCAAAAATGAAACTTAGACACATGTTTTCTTAGGAATAACAAATAATATCCCTTAACTATGCACCAATCATGAACCACCTACCGTCAAGCCAAATTTTTCCACTTTTCATTTAAAATACTTGGGGATACTGAGAATAAACCAAGGGTTAGAAATTTAATAGAGTAATACCTCAAAACAAATTCATGGATGTGACATTTTACTAAAATTAAAATTTCATCAACAAATCCAATGGTTCTTTCTAAATTTATCCATAAAAGTTATATATTAAAAAATGAGTTACATCATTCATAGAGATGGTAGATGTACATATGTATGAATGCTATTTTCATTTTTGATGGATTGAATTAAAGAATGGTAAATAATAATTAAACAATAAAGAATCATTTTTTTATCATATATATATATAGTATATATTTACTAAATCTGTCCTTATTACCATCCATATCAAACTAATATGAAAAACGTATCACATCACTTCGTTGATGTGGTAGTCCACACATATGCATGAGTGACATTATCGTTTTCTAATAGATTAGAAGGTAAAAGGTAAATGTGATATTATAGTTAAATAAGTATAATTATTTTATAAATATCATATATATACACATTAAATCCATCATTATATACATTTGTGAGAGGCAATTATTGGAATAAAGTTACATTAGTTTGTGAGGTTTTAGTATGCCAGACAAATGATCAATAGTTTCTTTTCCTGTTTTATGGTAGAGGAGATGGATATATGCTATTCAATTAATATAATAACATATGAATATTTTTTATATAATGCTCATATTATTTAATTATAATTGAGTAATATTTTAAGGAGGTACAAAAAATAAATAAAAGGAAAATTCATGGTTAAGAACGATACCTCTTTTATAGACAACATATTTAGGGCTATAACTAAAGCCTTCCTAGGACGTTTTTTTGATCAAAATATAGACTGTAGTTCATGGGGAAGGATGTAATAATGGTAATTAGGTAAGTATTTTATAGAACATAAGGCCTTTGACATATGGAGAGGATAGGAGAAGACATGTCACATTATAAGTGGAGGAGGGAACCCACTTGGAAATTTCCTAAAGGAATACAAAATAATAAAGTCATTATCATACAAAAAGATTCCAAATGAGCATATAACTGAAGAAGAAAAAGGGTAAGGTTGAAATATGGACACAAAATAATATTATTATGAGTTTAATTGGAAAACTTACCTTTATATTTTGGTTTAACCCATGGTAAACCAATTTTAACCTTAACCACAATAATTAATTTTAATTAATTTTAATATTCATTTTGGTAAAAAATTATGTTGACTTTATTAGCTAATATTAACTATGATGATTCCAAATATGGAATCTATTTTACCGAATTCAGATAAAAAAGTGGAATAATTTAATTTAAAATTAAATACTCAATCATGATAAAAAATACGTTTTCCAAAGAAATGGGTTTCTTTAAGTATAACATGTTTTTATAAAAAAGTTTCATCTAAAAAATAATTTTTTACTAAATTCTCAAAAATTCACTCCATGATAATTTTGAAATTTTGATTTCAAAAATTATTTTCATTTTTTCCAATTCATATTCTAAAACTAGAAAAAATTTATTTTAAAATAAGTGTGCAAAACACAATGAAATTTCTTTTTTAGAAAAATATAGTTTTAAAGAATAAAAATTAATATATTCTCATACCATGTCTAGAAAAAAAATTAGATGTATAATAAATAATTTTATTGAATATATAATATTTAAATCTCATTGAAACAATTTACATGGATTATTTAATTTAATTTTTTATGATAAAAACATATTTTGCGCATAAAAATTATTTTTTAAAAAAGAATTTAATTTAATTTCAAAGGATTTTTATTTTTATTTCATATCAATTGAGACCTATATATTTTATTACATACATTTATAAACCATATTTTTTTCAAAATTTAGTTACTCTTATTTATACCCACCAATTTAACATTCAGGTTACAATGATATACTATATTATGGTTCATTTAGAAGTGAGGTTTCATGTATCACAAGTTATCGAAGAGATTTATTTTTAAAAAATATATCATGAAAATTAGTGATGTTACGTACTTCCATCTTTCAAAAACATTCATCATCAAAATTTATATAATTTTACCTCTATAGCATATTTGGGTAATTCTTCATCATAATTTCTTTAAGTTCCCATGTTGCCTCTTCTATCATATGATTTCTCCAAATTTCCATTACTAGTCGAGTCATTCAATTACCAACACTTGTTATCTAGTGTTCGTAACCTAGATGGGATCTTCATTTTATGATAAATAATTTTCAATTATATTTATTTATAGGTGATAAAATGAATGGGATATGTAATATACTTACTTAACAAAGAGATATGAAACACATCATGTACTTTAAAGGTTTTGTGTAATATCCAAATGGTAATCCCAAACTCCAATTATTTCCATAATTTCAAAAGTTATGATGTACCAATGGATATGTTTTCCTTTATTATCAAATATTATAACACCCTTACACAAATATATTTTTAGGATAACATGATCTCCCACTTGAAATTATAAACCTTTCCTTCAATTATCCTCTATTGACACTTGGTTTAATTATAGGGATGAAAACGTGACAAAGGGAAATGCCTTATAAAATGGGGGAGAAAATATAGGAAGAATGTCAAGATTTTAAAAGGATCATAAAATGGTTCTCCCGAGGTAGCCCTAATCACTATAGGGATGCAAGCACTTGCACACCAAACCAATTGTGCACAACACTACTTGTATGCCACACCATTTTCATGACTAGATAATTTCACATAGGGTCTCATATTTTCCTATAAATAGACCCTTGGGGCCTTCATTTGTACTAACAAATTTACCTAAAGGCCTATTGCTGCTTTGGTCACCCTAGTGCCTCTCTTAAGTCCTCCAAAACTTATAAGGTTGTTTCATAACACATAAAGAGAGGAAATCAAAGGGGTATAGTGAGACTTAAGTCCATTTAGTATAAAAAATAAACAACACTTGCATGAAAAGTTCACCCAACCCACTGAATCAAGAAGACTAGCATGATCACCCTTCTTTAAATAGGAACTTATGCTACTCACTTCTGGGAATACCTATGAAGATCCTTTAAGGCTTGAGCCAAGTCTCTCCCAAGTGTAATCATCTATGTTGTTCGTTTCCCAAGGTGAAACCAAGTCTACAAATACTACTTATGAGGAGACCCCTTGTGCAGTGCATACCTTGAATGTCCCTCCATGGATCACCTCACCTTTCAGCCTACATGATACTTTCATGAATCCTCCATCAAATCCATTCATGGAAGATTTTCTCCTCCATTGGCTCCATTATCAAAAAAGGACCATTTTAAAACCTATACCAATACCTCTTGATTTTAAAAACCTTAGGGAAAGGGAAATAATTATTTTTCCCATTTGTTTGTTTATTTCTATGGTTAGAGGTTTCCCGCAATTGTTTTAATAAAGGGCCAGGATCCTTGGGGTGTCTGTAGATTTGTAAATCTATGGTCACATGGACCCTTACCCTGGGGAAAGTGTTGCTACGTTCCCAGAATTGGATTATAGGGATTTGAATCTATCCTTCTCTTCTTATCTCTAAGATGTTCCTCGTAGGGAGGATAAGGATCACAATTTCTTTTCCCTTTAACAAAGGAAAAGTCCCCCACCTCTCCCAGGACAAATCAAAGGGAAACCATACTGGTGTAATCCCCTAGTATTTCATGTAAGAGGTTGTAGTCTTTCTTCTCTCTAAATACTTCACCTTCATTACTTCCTTACATTGGACACATTTAAAATGTAAATTGAAGATAGGTAATCATCGTAGCCACAAACTCTTCCACCATAGCCCTGACCTCTTCCACTATAGCCCCCACCTCTTACGCTGTTGCCTCGACCTCTTACATCATTGAAGGAAGCAAATTTTGTGGTTTTCTGAATCTTTCACATCCTCTTGTTTATCACACTGAGAATGAATCACATGGTATTAGTGGCTTGTAATGATGAAAAAAATCCACACAATTTACCTAAAGTAATGGACTATGAAAACTTTGATTGACAAAATAATTTGGATACATAAGAAGCATTCTCAAGTCCCATCCTTCATATCATCTCATCCATGAAATGAAAAATCATACCCCACTCAATTGGACCTTCTCTTAAGTTCAAGAACCAAACAAGAATGAACTATGAGAACTCTTATTCTTTCTTTAAATAGGATATGTTGGAAGCCCACTTAGGGAATAAGCTCAAGGGAAATCCTCTTGACGATTAAACCCAATAGCAATTTCCTTAATCTAGGAATCCTACTTAGGATTAATCCCCCAGTTAAAACCACAAAACACCATGAGTTAAAACATCCCTCATGATCCATTTATGAAGAATCTCCTTCTTAGGAGTAACCCACAACCTATCATCTCAAAGGGATATACTCCTCTATAAGACATACCCTTGAGGGCCTCCATAAGCATGAGTCTTCAATAATGAACTACGTTGGATTTGATTCTCATCAAAATGGGATATGTAGGTTTCCTTCTAGATATTCAAACCCAACATCCCAAACCAAACCTATTCTTCAGAGCTATATCTCCATAAATTTCTAATTCAACTTGGAAAATCATATCCCTTCCAAGTTCATTGGGATTTTTAAATATAATTACCACACCAAAATTTTACTAGGAACCTTTCCCCTAGACTTCCTTACCACATGACATTAAACCGTACAATTGGGGCCTTATCACATGATCTTAAAAGGTATAATGTACCCCATCAATTGTCACTGAACTAAGTGGGTTCTAATTAATTTCACAAGGATAGCTATAAATCCCACCCATGAGTTCGATCCCAAAATCAAAAAAACTTACGTCTGACTAGATGATGATAAACTATAGAGTAATATTTATCTAGCTGGATGACAATAAACTCTAGATTAAACTTCTTCCTCCCTAGATGACAATAAATTATAGAGTGACATTCATATACATGGATGACCATAATTTCTAGAGATCCCCATTGAGTGTCTTAAAAAACTAGTATCATCATGACAATGACCGAAGTATTTCTAAGTAGTATATAAGAGGATACCATTATTGGAGAACTCCATATACACACACATATCTCTATTTATGAAGAACCTTGAATACATATAGATGATTATGAATTCCACACATGATAAAAATTGATTTATAATCTGGGGATGACCTACTTCAATACTTGGGAATTAAGTAAGGATTCAAAAACTTATCATAAATCAATAAGAAAGTCCTAGAATATGAAATATGTCTCCCCAAAAGGGTGTGATGAGCCCAACCTCCCATCCTCTCGACCAATGGGAGTTATTAAGAGTTTTAGGTTAACAAAACTAATGAATTCATGCCTTTAGAAAGTAGTTCCAATTGGATATGGAACCATTTGGTGTTTCCAGTTACATAATCAAACCCATTTGAATCCATTTGAAAATAGTGATTCCTAACAAGAACACACATTCCAAGGGAAACAAAACATAGTGAACCCAACGTGAAATCCCTAACCAAGATGATAGTATTACTAATTTTTTGGGACCCTATCAATTGATAAAAGTGGGTTATAAAGGGAAATTAATTAGGCATCTATTTTCTCAAATGAGATGTTAGAGTTCATTGTTTTTGTTTTTCTTATATATAGTCACTCTTTTCCAAGAACTCCCAAAAATCCAAATGCCTTCCTTCAAGATTACACTATTGAACACCTCGATTACTACTCATTACAGACCCTCATCTGCACGAAGGACACCATCACTGACTCAGTGTATTCAACACTGGGTCTTTAACACACTGGTTTGAGAGTACCATAAAAGTGGTACCATTCCAACCTTGGAGGCTCCTCGATAGGCCCTCCATGATCAAGAATAACCCTTGATCATCCAGTCAGCGATGACCGGTGGTCCAGAAGAAGATGGTGCCAACTGATATTTTTAACCATTTTAGGAGCTTATCCCTGGAATTAAATCTCCATTCCCTCCCATATTCTAGGGAGTTCGACCAAGAGGCCACATATAGCCTCATCATGAAGGCACAAGAGTCCTACCCAGGGGCTCCTGCCAACAATCACCACCGCTAATGCCATGAATCAGTAAACCACAACATGATCAGGGTTTTGAATTCATATATACAACCTCTGTCCCTTATACCCAATCATGAAATACAACCTGTTGGGGGAAACAACCGGCTAACCTAGAGTAGGATCCTAACTTTTCCCCCTTCAGAGGAGACCACTAACCTAGTTTGGTTTCAAACAAAAATCGAGCATATACACCTATTCACCATCAATCAGCTAGCCAATATACTCCTCTAGTGGAATTCAAATAATCCCGTAAAACAAATATGGTGTAAACCTATAGGAAGGCACACACACCTTCAAACATTCATCAATCCTCAAAAAAACCTCATTTGGAAGAATTCAGTGAAGTCAGTTGAAAATTCCCAACAACAAGAAGACGTAGACTCAACTCTCTACCCCAACACATGAGTACTGTCAATATCCGCTGACAAGAAAGGGAGGATAGGAACATGTACATACCCTTACTTAATACATGGAATGAACAAATATTCATGTTCTGGCCACTGAATTCTTGAATCACATCTTGGAAATGGTGAAAGGGAAGATGCAAATTCTAACTCATATCCTAGAGACTTTCCATGATATCATCATAGTGACAACAACATTGACTAAGGGATACAAGCATAACTCTATCCCCACAAGTTGGGTGGATCATCATCATGTCACCCCAGAGCAGATACATACCTCTACTCCAGTCCAGGAGGGCCATGGGGAACACTCCCCCATATCATACGGACAACCGGATCATGCACATACACCCTCTTCAACTGGATATAATCAACCTATTTTGATATAAAATACATGGAAAGAAAATAAACATTCCATTGATAAATAATTTTACCATCAAGTTAATCCGACTTCTTGTAATAAGTCATCTAAGAAAAAGGGTTATCAAACACAATTAAAAAATCAAGAGCCAATTTGCGATTTGGATGCACTCAATGCTATAGTTCTTGAATCCCTTAGACATTTATCTATTGTAGCTCAAGATCATACTCTACAATTACCAAATTATAGGAGAAATATTACTAACTCTATAGGTCATCATTGGACACTTCCCCATGAAGGTTTTCTTCAGGAAAATTCAGTCGTTCTTGAGATCCTATCTCTTGATGATTGCTACATCAACCATCCATGTGGCCAGAAGAAGGAGCAAGAGGGTTTATCCCCTAATGAAATCCACCATTATGGTACTCTCTATCATGAAATTAACTGAAAAAGTTCTATTCATAGTATTTGTTCTCATTTTTAAGAGAATTATCCAACTAACAATGTAGTGATGAGAAAGCCCACTTATCTTGAGGAACTTGCAAATATAAGGCAAGTCATGTATGACGACTTGTCACTATTGGGTGAAATTATTTCTCAAACAGAATACATCCCAAGGTGATGGTCATTATTTAAACCACCCTTGAGCCATTTATCTTCCAATTCAATAGAGGAACTCTACACCGATCTTTTTTATTATCATGAAATGGCAGAGAAACACCAACTTTGGTCCGATCAGGTATAGGATCCTATAAAAGGTTTTCTATGCTAAATTAAATTTTCATCCCTCCTGGATTCCCAGAAACCAAATATTAAGATGAAATAGGTATCCCTTCAATGTGAATGACTCATTAATTAATGAGATTGAGACAATTGATTGTAGATACCCCACTTGGTGTTCATATCAAAGGATGGGGTGCACATGGAGAATTGAATTTCACTGCACTCCAAATCCAAAAAATCCCACCAAAAGTGGTCTCATGGAATATTATTTCCCTAGACCAGATACAACAAATGAATTCTATTCAGGAATGAAGAGATTCTCAGCAAGAATAGGCCTCAACCAGCTTTCACTATAGTCTGTCCCAAATAGAGAAAGCTATTGAGACAGTTTTTCATCAAGCATATGAGAACATTAATAAGGCCTCCTAAATAGAGGATGTTAGCCGTCAGATTGCAATTTTCTTTTGAAATAACACAAATGTCTTTTGAATTAGGTGATGTAAGTGAGTTCCAAATAATGCACCCACCCAACATTCAGACCAGAATTCTTAAAATCATAAGTGTAGATATGCTGATATCATCCATAGTAGTTGAAAAGCCACACCAGCCCACATGGATGAGGGATTTTTAACCCAATCCTTGGAGTCAACCAACAAAACCCAAGGGGTTGAGAAAGAGTAACATGAACAACTCGAGCCCATATGGATGGGGTTTTTTTCACATTCACAATCCCCTACTTAGTGAAAGTTAGTTTTCTATCCATTAGGGAAGAAGCAGAAAAATGAATGCATAATTGAAGAGTCAAGGGATTCCCTTTAGGTTACTTTCCACCAAAAAATTCTCAGGGAACCAACAAAGAGTAGTAAAAAGTCTCATGGATGTTGCAGAAGAAGGAGATATCATAAAGATACCGACAGAATGAAGGCAATGCATTATGTATAGGTGAATGTCATCAATATCTTCATTGAAGATCCTCCAGAAAATTAATCCAGTTTAGAGGAGTTATAGGATGAGGTTCTTGTTCATAATGCATTCCACACTAAAAAAAATTAAGGTGGTGTGCATACCCGAAATCAAAGCCTTACAAAAAATTTAGGCATCCCCTAGAATAATCAACTTGCACATCTTCAAAGGGAACATAATAAGGGAAAAGGTAAAGGTCAGAACATGTATCACCTTTCCCATAAAAAAGGCCAATCCCATTTTCTTGAGGAAATATTTTCTCATCAAGAGGAGAAGATGAAGGAGTTGAGAAGACTCAATAGAGAGTTACTCTGAGGCATCATTCCTATGATACATTCTTTAAAAGTATAACCTTATCTTGCACTTCTAGTAGGAGAACCTCAATAAATAGGGTTTGTTGAAAATAATGATGCATATAATTATTTACCTCCATTGTAATTACAACCAGAGCAGGGTCAGATACATCCCTATAGGCCTAACCCCATGGATTATCCATGGAAAATACCAACAGCACAACCACTAGTGGTCCTACTAGTTGTTGCACCCATTCAAGCTCTATCCACTACATGTATTCAGGTTCTAACTCAGCTAGATATTCCTCGAATTCTTATGAACACCGTTGAGACATTAACAACTCGATTGGAATCTATATAAGGATAGAGAACACCAGTTCAACTGGAAAATAAGACTTATCCCAAAGGGGTAGATCCGAATCATCCCCTACCAAACATTAGGAATCCCACATTTTCAATCTTCAATGGATCAGGAGGTATGGAGTAGTACTTGACAAATTTCATCTCTTGTTGTGATCCCATGATGGGGAACCCTAAGAAATACGAACCAATGGAATTTAGATGATTCATACAATCTTTGTAGAGGATAGACTTTGTATAGTAGATGAGTTCACAATCTCAAAAGATAACTAGATGGGAATATCTTCAATAGAAGTTCCTTCTATAGTTAATCTCAATGCTATAGAATCCAATAGTCTTTGATCTCACAAACTCCAATCAAAATAAGAACAAATGAGTTTTAGATTTAATTTCTAGGTGGAAATGATTAACATAATCCTTGAATATACCACTCTTTAAAGAAGAGTTACTAACCATTTGTGTAGAAAATATCTATGATGAGTTGAACACACAATTAATACCTATGCAATACATAGGAAGGTTTTAGGATCTGGCCTCGATTGATCATAGGTGAAAAAATCCATAGAAGATACTAGAGACAAATCCTGAGTAATCCCATCAACTATGGGAATAAGAGTTGGAAAAGAATAGGATGTTATAGTTACACTTAAGCATGACCCTACACCCACTCAAACTTCAATTAACTCATCATACCATAAGGATACACCTCCTGAGCATCATTAGCAATGACCGCCTTCTCAAGATGATCAAAAATATCAAAGGTGGAAATAGTTTGAGGATAGGAAAAATAAGGTCTATTTTTTTGGAGTGAACATGTCCCTGACTAATTCATCTCAAATTTGGAAAACAAATTAGTTTAGTTTCCAAGGACAAATAAACCTAATAAGGAAGGATATGAGAACCTCAAAAACTATTTCCCCTTCCATCAAATGTTGGGGAACCTCATCTAGGAGTGTTTTGTTTTTAAGGACCTTCTATAAAAGGTGGCAGACTCTGAACAAGTGATGCTAAAAAGTTAACCATCCCAGGTAGCATGTGTTACTTTTACTAATCCAGAGGAGGAAGGTGAGTGGAAGGAAGTCAAAAGTAATAATGATAAAAAATTTGATAATTGGATGGTCAAGAAAAAAATCATCTAAACTCATGTCATTCAATGAACCCAGTTGAAATAATCAACTATGTCTCCTATCACTTCTGTTATAGAAAATCCACCTTCATCAAAAGATCCATCCTATGAAGTAAAATCCTCAAATAAGATACATGGTCATAAGAAAAAGTAGAAAAAGGAATAAGATGAGTTCGTGTCAAAGCCAAAGTTATCCTTGGCCTTAGAATATTTCATGCCAACTATCTCAAAAGCATGGTCACCACCCCACCAAATGGAACAATAGGAGTCAACATCCCAGGAAGAATCTTCATCTGATGAGGAGTTGATCTTCAGTTCTATTAATGTTATTAACATAAAGAATCCCTACTCAATTGATGATTCTAGTTATGAACATTATTTCCATATTCTTGATTATGGAATTGGGGTAAGAGGTTATCAGGCTCGAGGATACATGGGATGATGTGGTTGCTCTAGAATCCATTACTCCAACCGCAACCCTGCTCGAACTATTTATGCACCAGAAACTTATGGGGGAGCTACCTAACGGGATCAACAAGAACAATGGAATTATCCCACACATGTTAGGGTATGACCTGTCATGATCATCTTTGAAGACTGATTAGAGGCTCTGTTATCACCTCCTCATAGAGTGGGTAGACCTAGCAGGCCTAATACACCAAGAGTAGAAGTACTTCCAGCTTCCTCCCTAAAAGATGTTTCATCCACATTAGGAGCATCAGCTCCCAAGGAACCTGAAAAAGAGAATATACATGCTGAAAAACATATGACTATAGATATAAATTATGATGTGTTGAAGATACTGGCTCAAGTACCGGCCAAGTTATCGATCCTGAATGCCCTGATTCTGTCGAATTCTCTTCAAGAAGCACTCATTGAGGCTTTTTCAAGCCCTCAAGAGTTTAAAGTTGAGGTAGCTGCTGCAGAAGTTTATTGTATAGAGAATGACCTAGTATAATGCCATGAAATCATATCTTTCACAGACCAGGATAAGGATGCTGTTTTACAAGGACACATCAATCCCTTATACCTATCCGGAAAGATTAATGACATTGACTTCTGATGAGTCTTCATTGATAAGTGCTCAGGATTCAAAATAATCCCCATTCAGATACTTCACTGATTAGGCCTCACCTAATCCCACTTGTATCCCTCAAATTTAATTTTACAAGGTTATGAAATGATTCAGTAAGAACCTCTCAGTGATATTATGCTCAAAACACAGTTTGGGGATCTCATATCTGATTCAGAGTTCATGGTTATTTGCTAGGACACATCTTTCAACATTCTTTTGGGGAGACATTGGATACATCTTCATGCAACAATTCCTTCATCGTAACAAAAATGTCTCAAATATTGCATTATTGGTCAAATTGAGACATTTAATGGTGATAAGGCCCAATTAAAAACTTATGAATCTCATTACATTGATGTATAATTCTATCACACAAGGGGAAAATAGTCCACGGAAAATGATGTTACTAGAATCAATACTCTGAATGGTCTGGAAAAGATCCCATCTAACCCATTCAAGAATCTCAGTGCAGATTGTGTGTTTCCCATTAATCAAGTTGATAGGTTATTCCCAAATCCAAAAACTCATTCAGTGGCTTCCATAATGTCAATCATGACCACTGGGCCTAATGGAACAGTAGAAGTTAGTGACATTCTAGGAAGTGTTGAAAGCAACAGAGATGTATTTATTTCATCCACCCTGCTTTAACACGTCTCTTCTTTATTAAACAGGCTAGAAGAAGTTGTCACACTCATAGAAAAATATAGGGATGTCGATTCTTATCCACTCATCTTACCTTTAGAGCTTCAAAAAGACATTTCATTATCAGTTGGTCAGGAGGTGTTTTCCTCCTCTCTGGGGTGTCCAAATACTGAATCCTTGCCTAGCTCTAAAAATCTTGCATCATCACCTATCCTCCAAGAAGTGGTATAAAAAGTAACACATGAAGAATAAGAAGAAGTGGAAGAACTAAGGGACACCCCTCCATCATTTGAGGAAGGAATATCCACCATTGTGGATGAACTTAGAAAAATAAATCTAGGTACATAGGAAGATCTACGTACACTTTGATTAGTGCAGCCATGACTTATAAAGAGATGTAGGTGTATACTTACGTTCTAAATAAACACCAGGATGTGTTTTCTTGGAATTATATAAATATTTTGTGTCTTGACCCTAAGTTTACCACCCATCATTTGGGTTTTCCATAAGATCATCGAGGATACAGGAAAGCAGTAAGAAGAATGCACCTAACTCACACCTCTAAAATTGAGGCTGAAGTAGACAAGATTATCAAGGATGACTTCATCTGAGAGGTACAATACCCAATGTGGCTATCCAACATTGTCCCTATCAAAAATAATAATAGGAAAATTATACTTTTCATTGATTTTAGAGATCTCAACCACCATTATCTCAAATATGACTTCCCAGTTCCTATTATAGAACTCTTAATTGATGAAACGGGTAGATTTCAAGCCATTTAATTCATGGATAGATATTCTAGGTACAATAAAATCTAGATGGCCCTATAATATCAAGAATCCACATATTTCAAAGAATCTCAAAGAGTATATTTCTATCAGGTGATGCCCTTTGGCATGAAAAATTCTTGTGCGACATACCAACATGCAATGCACCAAATCTTCAAACCCTTCTTGGAAAAATTTATTGAATGCTCTATTGATGATCTAGTGGTCAAATAAAAACAATGTTATGATCAACTGAATGAATTAGATATCATATTCAGTAAGCTTAGATAGCATAATCTAAAGATAAACCCTTGAAATGTTCTCTTGGGGTAACCTTGGGAAAATTTATCAGTTGTTTTATACTCTATCATGGAATTAAAGTTGATCCTGAGAAGACTAAAGATATCCTTGGCATGTCACCTCCTCAAAACTTTAAATAGTTGAGAGGACTTCAAGGAAACTTGGCCTATATTCAGTGCTTCATAGCCAATCTGGTAGGAAAGTGTTTTTCCTTCACTAAATTGATGAAGAAGGAGATCACATATCAATAGACCAATGACTACCAAGAAGTATTTGATACCCTCAAGAAATACCTCTTGAGTACATCAGTATTGATGCCACCTATTAAAGGAAAACCACTCATTCTTTATGTGATATCCTTAGAGCAATCACTGGGTGCCTTCCTTGTATAAAATAATGTTTCTGGGAATGAAAAAACCTTTACTATCTCTATCAAACCATGTTCAATTTAGATAATCAATACTCAGATATTTATAAGAGCTTACTAGCATTAATCTTTGTAGTTCAAAAGCTAAGACATTATCTATAACATCCTGAGATTCATTTAGTTTCTCGCAATAACATGCTCAAATTTATCCTCAGTTGTCCTGTGCTTACATGGTTCCTGACATAGTGAGAAGTTATCTCGCAATAGTTTGATATATATTTTGTGCCTTCGAATACAGTGAAAGTACAAGCCTTAGCTGACTTCCCCGCTGATCACCTATCTATATAAAACACATCATTGAATACTAAATTTTCTAATGAATAAATATTTTCTATTCAATACAGTCACCAAATTTGGGAAATGTATGTTGATGGTGAATCCAAGAGTCCAATAGGGAAGATAATGAAAGAACCTAATATTAAAAAAGTTGGGTTGGGAGTTATGATTATCTCCCTAGAAAAGGCAGTTTTTTTGTACTCCTTCCTATTATCAGAAGGTGTTACAAAAAATGAGGCAGAATATCTGGCTCTCATTGTAAGACTATAATTGTGACTCTAAGTACTAGTGAAATGCCTATACGTGAAGGGTGATTTAGAGTTGGTAATAAAATAAATTAATGGGGATTAAACCATCAGGAAAGAAGAGATGATTCCCTTGTGTGATTATGTCTGAGGGTTAATGGAAGAATTTACCTTAGAACCAAAATTGTCTTACATTCCACGGTCAAAAAATGGCCAAGATGATACATTGGAAAATGTAGCTACATCCCCATAATATCTAAACAGGGATGAAATAGTTATTAGCATTTCTCATCATTGTGTGGTTTCACATTTTGCTCAAATTAGAATAGAGGAAATAGATGAAATTAGTCCCATTCTTAAACCATTTAGTCCTACCATGGGATGGATAACACCCACCATAGAATATCTTCAATATGGAGTACTTCCACCAAATAGAGTTGGAAGAGAGGAAATCCGGTGATGAGCAGTTAATTTCACTCTTTAAAATGGACCAAATCAACAGAAGATCCTATATAGACAAGGCTTTAAAGGAATTATCCTCAGATGAATTGATGGGGATGTAATTTTGGATCACATGAATGAAGTACATGCATGAGATTTCGGTTCCCACTAGTCTGGGTACATGATTTGTAATCAAATCCAAAGGCTTTGATACTTCTAACCTTTAATGACATGGGATTGCACATATTTCAGTAGGATGTGTCATACCTGCCAAGTGCATACCAATTTCATCCATCAACCCTTAGAGTTACTATATAAATCCAAATAATCATGTCCATTTGCTATATGAGGAATGGTTATTATATGAACATATCCTCTAAATACGACTAAGTAGTTCAAATATATCCTTACTATTACCGATTTCTTCTCCAAATGGACTGAGGCAATACCTCTGATGAAATTCGGGTCCAAAAACATTGTTAGATTTTTTAAAGCTAATATCATCACTTCATTTGGTGTCCCTCATAACATATTGATGAAAAAAACAACAATTTATTTTCTTCCAATGAAGGTAAATTATATCAGGTCTAAAATATCAAATACAACCATTCATCCAGCTATCATGCAGTGAAAAAATAGATAGATAGAGGCTTTCAACAAAACCTTTTCCAAAAAACTCTAAAAAATTGTGGATAAAGATAAGAAATATTGTCCTGATAAGCTCTTTCAATCCTTATGAGATTACATGACTACTACCCATATCTCTATATGGTCAACCCCATAATCATCAATATATGGGACAGAAGCAGTTCTACCCATTTTAAATTCTATTTCCATCACTCAGATTTTCCATATGTGATCAATTTACCACTCATGAGAAATCTCAAAAATAGATGGATGAGTTGGAGTGACTGGAAGAAAAGAGATTGAATAACTTTCATCACTTGGAAGTATATCATAAATGAATATCATGGGCCTTTAACATGAAGGTTATCCTTTATTGATTTCCCCAAGGAGAGTTGGTTTTGGTCCTTAGGACTCCAATGATTCCAAGAAAGAAGCCTCTGAAGCTTGAGCCAAAGTGGGAAAGACCTTATTTCATACATAAGGTGTATTCAAATGGACCTTATTCCTTAATCTCAATGGATAGAGAACTCATTACAACTCCAACCAATGCAAGTTTCCTGAAGAAGTACTCTATGTAATCACACAAAATTAGTCCTAGTTGTATGAAAATAAAATTCATTACAAACATTATATATGTTGCATGAAATTAAACTATATATCATCATTGTCCATGTTGCATGACATTAAACTATGTAGCATCATAACCCTTGTTACGTGATGATAAAATGCATGACATGAGGTCCTAGTTGCATGAACTAAAACTATAAAACACCATTTTCCTTACCACATGACATTAAATTATATAACTGACGTCTCCATCATTTTACGTTAAGAAATACTTCAAGATAACACGATTCAATATTACTTGTGGTCCCCTAAATGATGAAAATATCCCATGCATAAGCCTTACTCACATCATTTACACTCCATAGTGGAATTTGAGCCCCATTTCTTCCCTATGTTTGGACCAGACACACATGGGGAACCATTTCAAGAACTACGTATGGATTGATTCTCATTCCAATGAGATATGTAGTGGTGCCCAGATCTTTAATATTGGGTATATCCATGATAAAAAATCTCTTACATTACCTATGTGTATGTTTCAATATGCACAAGGAATGTTTCTTCAAGAACTATGCATGGATTGATTCTTGATTCTGCAGGATACATAGTGAAACCTAGGTCCTATCCCCTAGTCTAGCCACAACGTTTCTTTAACATTATGCCACCTTTTTCTATACAACATGAAGTTAAAATAGAATATTCTTCATGAACTACATGTGGCTTGATTCTCATTCCAATGAGATACGCAGTGACACCTATATCTCCAATATCAGCCCCAACTATAACCATAAAAGAAACAGTTTCTCCGTTCCCTATATATGAGACAATTCTATATTGGGAACCCTTCTAGAAAATATGTCTCGATTCTTATACCATCTTGTATTTTGGGACCAACTATTATTATGGAATGTATTAAAGCCCCCATTTATCATATAAAAATTCAATTTGTGTGGGGAACCATCCTCAAGAACTATGTATGGATTGATTCTTTTTCCAGAAAGATATGTAGTAACACCCAGATATCCTATCTCCGGTCCAACCACAATGTTTAAAAAGTCTCTTCACCCCCTGTGTGTATGAATCAATACCGCATAGAGATCACCTTCAAGAACTATGTGTGGCTTGATTCTCATTCCATTGAGATGCATAGTGATGCATAGATCTCCAATCCTGGTTCCAACCATGATTCTATAAGAGAAAATTCCCCTTCCAATTCCCCATGCATGAACCTGATTTGCATAGAGAACCTTTCAAATACTTATTCCTTGATTCTAATTACAATGGGATGTGTGGGGAAACCTAGACTTCATGATTTAGGCATAACCATTAGTCTAGAAGTTATCAAAAGTCCCCTTTCCCACATCAATGTTTTATTAATGTGGGGAAAAACTTTCAAGAACAACGTTTGGATTGATTCTTTCCCCTACAAGATATGTAGTGATGCCCAGATCTCAAATAATGGGTCCAGCTATGATTAATAATTATCCCATTTACATACTGTGATTGAATCAGATATACACAGGGAGCCTATCAAGGACCACGAGATGATTGATTCTTACCCATATGAGATACGTTGTGACACCCAAAATTTCATTCATAGGCTCAACCATAATGTTTCCATCACTTCACATCAGTTAACCTTCATCCTTCCCACATGAAATTAAACTGCATGGAATACCAAGAACTATATGTATCTTTATTCTCATCCTATTGAGATATGCAGTGACACCCAAACTCTCAATCTTGTACCCAACCACAACATGATTACAATAATGCATATTTCCTACCATGTATGAGTCAGATCTATGTGAGGAGATTTAGTATGAGTTTTTATCTTATGTATGAACCTTTATTCAAAGAAACTCTAATTATCCTCCACTTGTGAATTCAATTTGGGTGGGGGATCTTTATTTAAGAACTATATGTGGCATTATTATCACAATAGTGAGATTCATAGTGATGTAAAGATCTTTAATATTGGGCCCATTCGCATCACCATATAAAAAAATCCTCCACTTTCCTACATATGAATAAAAAATTATATACATGAGATTTCATTTTGGTTCCTCTACTTAGAGATCCCATTAAGGAAATAAGAAATTTCCCCATTTTACATATGAGTTATATCTATGTAAGGTACTCTAAACTAATGGATAATATCAGTCCAAATACATCCCTTGTGCTTTGGATATTACCCCTTTCACATTTCAAACTCCTAATCTTGAGTACTTTCAGATCTTCATAATCTTTATTCGGTTTCTAGTGGCATAATGTCTAATACCTAAGAGATCTTTTTTCTAAAAATGTAGTATTTTCCCACAATTGTCCTTGCATATTGTTTCCTACAGAATGGGCTTGTCATCCAAAGAATGCCACTATTTATCTATACAACATATTCCCTAGCTATCCCTGTATAATACAACCCCAATAATGGGTTTTTCAAATAGTGGTAACTTCTTTCTTGGAAGAATCCTCTTCTCTCTCTCTAATATTTGATGAAGGTATACAAGAACCCATAGTTTAAAGTATTCATCCTTTGCATATTTTCCCTACATCCTTTCTCTTGACCTGAAAGTCTCTAAGACTATGGTTTATAATTTTTCCCTCTCATTTTTTCATAGCATATTGGAATAAACATGGATAATTTGGCTACATATCATTCATTGTTTTCTTAATATTTTGGTCTTAGTCATATGACCTAAAACTACATGAACTATATTTCCCGCATTTGGGTCAGAACTTCATAGAGAGCATATTACCCTAATTATTTGGAAATTATGAATTGAAATAACTCTTCTGTATTCAGGATATTTTCTCCATAAATCAAACTATGTTCTTGGAAATATCTGAATATCGATAAACTTTCATTTTATTTTTTCAATAGAGTGTTATAATTCTTGAGAGCTCCTTTACTTGACTATACAGTATGTTCCCCCAGTTGTCCTTGCATAATGTTGCCAACATAATAAGCCTACCATCCTAAGGATTACTCTATTTGTTGATGCATCATATTCCCTATATGGATCTACATAATATAGCCTCTATAACAATTTTTCAAATAGTGGTTACTTTGTTCTTGGAAGAGACCTCGTCTAATTCTATTTATCCCTTTTTCCCATATCAATCTTCAGATTGGGGAGTACCCAAATCACAACATATGAATTTCTCCTTACATAATAGAATATAGTAGAATATTTATAGATAGTTTACTGAGAATTGGAGAACCGTCAAACCTATGGTCAAAGATAAAGAACTTAAATCAAATACCCTATCTTCTTTGCTACATGAATTTAAACCATACAACCCCCTAATTTCTTTACTACATGACTTTAAATTTCATATCCCCCTAATGTATTTTCTTCATGAATTTAAACTATCCATCCCCCTAATGTCCTTACTACATGACTTTAAACATCACAACCCATCTAATGTCTTTGCTGCATGACTTTAAATTGCACACCACCTTAATGTATTTTCAAAACAACTTTAAACTACACATGTCCCCTAATATCCTTTCCATATGACTTGAAACTAAACAACATAATATCCTTACTCCATGACTTGAAACTGCAAGTCATAATGTCTTTACTACATAACTTTAAACTACATAGCGTAATATTATAAATACCCTTTCTAAAAAATGTTCCCTCCTTCAAACACCAAATTAGCATAGAATTTATTTCTCATTCATGGACTATATCAACATAGATGACCCATTTTATTCGTAGACATCTTTCCTTGGAAAATACACATACTATGGTCTTGGGACAACCAAATCATAACCCCATATGTCTATCAATAATAAAATTTCAAAATCTTTGGGAACTCCTTTACCTGACTATGTAGTACGATCCCCTAGTTAGCCTTGCATAATTTTCTCACACAACGAGTTTGTCAGCCAAAGGATACCATTATTTGGATATATAACATATTCCATAGATATACCTACATAATACAACCTCTATAAAAGGTTTTTTAAATAATGGTAACTTCATTCTTGGAAGACACCTCTTATATTCTTATACTTAAAATTTTAGATTTGGTTACAATAAAAATCATGACTCAAGATTCCCCTTGTAAGTATCTAAATGAATATCAGGACATTCCTAGACATAAATATTTTTTTGGGTTCTAATTTCAAAATTCATCATCAAAGTTATTTGTCATAAAACACTAGATTTATTATTCCAACATGCATGGATTTAAACTACCCAAAAATAGAGACATATTACTCACCATGATAAAAACTAGGAGAGGTATGTTTTTACAAAAGTCGAGTCTCAGTTCACTAGACCTAAACTCTGTATGTTTTATGCAATATCAAGTGATAAGACGTTAGAAAGAAAACTTTTCTGTCTGAAAACCCAAAAGGGGAATCCTAAGAAAAATTCAACTATCACCCACTAAGCCCCCTCCATATTGCTTTTAGGGAAAAAATTAGGGTGATAACAAAAAAGACACAAAATTTGTAGGGTTGTCCATATGACCCTAAGAACAGTCAAAATATGCTCCCTAGGCCAATTAGATTAAGTAAAAATTAGAGTTCATCCCATCCCTATAATTTTATTTATGATTAGATTATATGAAAAATAATCATGCCATGAAAATTAGTTTCAACATTATAATTAAAATAAAAGACAGGGATTAAGCGATAGATTATAAAAAACAAAATTATGTTCAATTATGAGACAACATACCCCATAGTAACATCCTCAAAATGGATTTTATCTATCTCACATCATAAGAGGTTGTTGACATAACTTTTCATTTATTGAATAGCCCCCTGAGCCTCGTTATCCACAAGTTGAAGTTTAGTCAGTTGACTAGCCTCAGTTTCCTCAGCCTGATGAAGCGCTTCCTTAGTAGTCACAATGGAATTGGCCCCTTACTTTTGAGATTCTTATTTTGAGCACTTAATTTGTTGAAGTTACCCTTAAGTAGCATCCAACTCTTAATAAAGGAACAACACTTGAACAACCTTTTCCTTGATTTTACGATTGAATTCCACCAATTTTTTTATGGATAGATTTTTCTTGGGATAATTCAGCTCTAAAAATGTAAAATTTGATTAGAAATTTGGCCTTTATGAGATCTTGCTGAAGTTCGTGCTCTTTCTCCCACCTACGAATGGTCTCCTTCACTAGAGTATGAATTACACAGTAATCAAAACGACCAAATCCCAACATACTGAATAACATTGAATTTCATGGGATTTGCAAAAGCTATTACTAAAGGTGTGTCTCAGAGATAATATTTCATATATCTCTCCAAGATTTGAGATGTGAAATGAAGAGATCATTTTTCAATTCCAGATATGACTCAGAGTCACTATCATAAGGGGGGATATACTCTAGAATCAATTCACATAAAGAAGTTCCCTATTCTTCTCCCTCCCAAATAGTGACTGCCTTGCCTCCTGATGCTGGTCGTGATGATTCAGAAGTTTCACCCTTAGACCTAGCCATATAGGATAATAATCCTAAATGGAGAATTAAAATCATTAATAGTTTCAAATGAATTGAAATTTTGGGACACCATCACAATAGTTGGTGACCCTTAACCAACAACATATCAACAAGTTGAGAATATTATTCCCCTATATTCCCACCCTCAGTAGTTTGCGATGGAATTTCTTATTAAGGGGCACCTACCTAGGTCTACCCCGGACCATCCAGGTGAACATCAAGAAAACTACATGTTTCAAGGTTCACTTCAGCTGGCACCTCCTCAACAGTGGGATCGAGAGTGACTTCAATTCGCCGTCCATGAAACATTACTATTCCAATTCCAATTAATGAGGCTATATATTCCAACCATTCATGTTTTAAGAATCAAGCATAAAAATGTTTATTGGAAAGGAAAAAAAGACTTACATACATTTGATTTATATAGTGCCCCAAATTCTTCTAAAGTGGTTGGAATATTAGTATGTTCCAATATTTTATTGAGATACAAGCCAAGATTCATCATGGATGATATTGATATCCCAATCACTATGTTAGTATCACCAGTTGGAAAACATAGAGCGATTGGTTCATGACCCTCCTCTGATAACTTTAGACCCCGAACAACCTCTTCAGTGATAGCTGTAGGGTCAGCATCAGTCATCGTAGGATTTTATAGTGCATGTGATGAACATAAAATATTAAAGAAGTGGAAGTAAGTTGTTTGTATATAGATTCTCATAAAGAAATTATGACATACCAGATGCCTCCTCTCTCCCAACAGTAGTAATAGGAGTAGTGTCAGGAGAAAATAAAGTTTTCTCTGTACTAGATGCCTCTTCAGTTGAGGGATCCTTATCTTTCATAGCGACCTTCACTTGGTCAGAATACCACTCGTAATTTGTTGGAGGTTCATTTAGAACATTCTTGAGGGAAGAAATAGAATATGTTCATGCAGTTCTAATAATTTCAATAACTTTCTCTAGATGAGGTCATAATTGATGATATCAGGAAAACATACTACTACTGATAAAGTGTTCGGTTATAGTTTTCCTTCTTTACAATATATACTTCTTTGTTTCCTTAAAAGGAGGTATGGAATCATCATATTCAAAAATAGGTATTGGAGATAGGAAACCTCCTACCATCTCATCCTCCACAACCTGTCGACCTGGAGATATTTATCCTCATTCAAGGGGTGATCCAATATCCTTGAGTAGAGTACCACCGGGGCTATACTATAGTAATGAAATTTTAAACGATGTACCCTTAACCATCTAAAATTTAAGATGGTATTTTCCCTAATCAATAATATTTTGTCTAAAAAACAAAATGGAAAAGTAGAAAGGAATATGGGAAAGAGAGAATATACATATTTGGGTAAAAAAAATCACACTATTCCTCAAAATTTTAATGGTTGATCCCTTCAGCGGCCCCATGTTCCACGATGTCATTCAATTGATTTATGGTGGGGACTCGATCATCAATTGCATAAATGAGAATTTCTAGCTCCTGAGTATAAATCTACACTTCAGCGGGATTATCCTCAAAGAGAATATTAGATGGATCTCAAAGATATCCTATCATTAGAATACAAAACCCCTCACATATAATACCGCATATTTTTTCTGAATGAAAAGAAAAATTCTACCATATTTGAACTCTCTCTGGTCATACATATTCAGAATACATCCCAGACTACTGTGAGGATGATTCTGTAGCCTTAGAAATGATGGGATTTCTAATTCCTACCATCATAGATGGTGGATGAGAGAATTGAACTTTATTCTATTCTTGGCGATGGCGACTAGACTGCCTAGGTTCAGTCTTGTTTGGTGATGATAGTGTGGACCTCTTGATTATGGTAGGAGGATTATATAATGAATGAGGTATATTTGAAGAACTAGGAGCCTCATCATTCTTAACCTCCGACACTGATAACCTAGTCTCTAAAGGAGATGAATAACCTTCCAAATGATAAGGTTTTATCATGCTCCCACTATTTACTTCAAGTCTCGGAACAACAGTTTTTAGCACCCCTTCATGGTATGATGCAACCCAAGATTCAACATAACAGATATTAAATTTGCTTTCTACATTATCCAATGGCAGATTGATCACTACCCCTATATTTTCCATGGCCGTAAGAAACCATAGCTATTGAGCCACCATCAGACACTGTTCTAATCATACATGCATTAGAGGAAATACAATAATGTTTTTTTCAAGAATTTTAGTTGGTGTGAAAATCGATAAAGAGAATAGGCCTCGTATATGATATCATTGTTGATCTTGGTTGCCAATACACCATCCCTGCAAGCTAGCATGTATGACCTCAGTTCAATATTGGTCATCACCATCAACAACAAACCTTCCCATGGAAGGATTCCCATAAGGAAATAAGATGAACTCCTTAATAAACTAAGTCTTGTTTGAATGTTCTGAGGTGTTAAGGATAGAGGTGGAATACTAGAGAAAGACTAAATTAATGTTCAGAACAAAATCTCGAAGACCTGAATCCCAATCTTCACATCATAAGTCCTAAAAAAAGACACGATCCATCGCCCCAAAATGTGGAATGGTCATGCAATTATGAAATGAGCCCCCCCTCTATGAATATTAAATAATCACTTATAGATATTTTCCATAATATGGGTGGCCAATCCCACCATCTTCTTTTCTACCAGCTTAGTCGCTACAACAAATATTCCAAGCCTAATAATTCATTTGGAATCACAAATAGAAAATTGATAAATACTGATCCACATAGCCAAAAAACCCACTATATTTGTCTTGAAAAGAATTTTGGGGTTGATTTTATATCCCCATTTGTAAAAATATCCTTTTTATAGAATCATATAGAAAGTTTCAGTTGCACTTATCTTCACCACATTGGGACATCTCATTGGATGCTTGTACTTGGGGCCTTCCCCATTCTCCTTCAAGAAAATTCCCATCCAAGTCTTCGAATGAATATCCCCTCTTACGGGGGGATTTTAATTCTAGATTTTTCAAGATATTTTCAGAAACTCACATTCTAAAAACGGCATCATATTAGTATCATTCCATGTTTCCATTAGAGGAATGAATTCATCATACCTTTCTCCAAGGATCGCAGCTCTGAAGATCTTGTGGATGTACCACAAACTAGTTCCCACTTTTCCGTCCATAAAATGGAAATAAATCTTCTATGGACTCTATTGACGTAGTAGTTCTAGCACAAAATCATCATTTATATACACGTAAGTTCTCCATACCCATAAAACCTCATAAATACTGATGCTTTCCCGATCTTTTTTGAACTCTAAAAAAGACTTTTTTACCCACTACGCCCACATCCATGTGAGATTAACACCCCATCCTAGATGAAAGTCCCAAAATTTCTTCCATCATGTCAATTGATCTATTTTTGAATCTCGGAATATGGAATAATAATAGTGAAAATTTAGTTTGATCGTATGTGGTTTCAGATTTTGAGAACATGGTATGTGATGCATATCACGGGCGATGGCTTTTATCTCATCATTATTTTATGTTCCCACACAAGAAATGTTGGAAGATGAAAAGTTCTTTTAATCTTGAAACCAAGAGATTGGGAGTGAATTATTTTATTCTGGCATGGGGACTTCTGTAGATGGCTATAACCATAATGTTGAAAATAATTACTCTTTGTAAAATTGCAGTTATATTTATTTAGATACCCTTCTAGATTAGGAAGAGTGGTATCCCAGATGTCATAGTAATATTGCCCTACGATCTTCATCATCTCCTCAGTTTGATTTATCGCGAGTTCATCCATAGTTACAATATTTATGGGAGCCATTGAACCTACAAAAAAAATATAAAATTCATTTTAGAGTAGGTTTATAATGATTTTTTTAAAATAAATAATCATTAGAAAAGGAATTGAGGTGTGAAAGTGAAAGTTCAGTGCGAAACTGTGTCGCTCAATGTGTGGTGCACAACTCAAATACATACTATTTCTATGAAAACAAAAGAAAAACATCTACACGGAAAAGGCTTGAATGTAGAGAGCTAGAAAACATGAGTCTTGTGAATTTTCCACTAAAGTGGAGGCCCTATATATACAAGTAAGTCGACTCGTGCGACACCCACTTGCGCAAACAAACATAAACTTGTACAACCCAACTTCCTTTTTCACCCATTTTAACCTCAAGATTAGACACTATTTTTCATTTTGGATCCAATCCTAAGGGTGGGGGGATTTTTTTAACACTATGTTTTATCATAGGGATGGAGAAGTTAAAAAGGGAAATGCCTTAGTGAAAGGAGAAGAAAATAGATGATGAATGTTAATATTTGAAAAGGATTATAAAGTGGTTCGTTCAAGGTATCCCTAATCACCACCAGAGTGAAATAAATTTCATTCCAAAACACATGAATGACCACAAAATTTCGCCCAAGGTATCATATTTTCCTATAAATAGACCCTTGGGGTGTTCATTTGTATAGAAGAATTCCCCTGAAGTCTAATCGCTGCTCTGGTCACCCTAGTGCTTCAATCAAGTCCTCTGAAACCTATAAGGTAGTTTCATAACACCTAAAGAGAGGGAATAAAAGGGGGATAATGAGAGTTAATTCCATTAAATTTTAATAACAAACAACACTTGTGTGACCATTTTGTCTAACCCCCTGATTCAAGAAGACTAGCATGGTCACCCTTTCTCTAACATGAACTTGCACTTCTCACTTTTGGGAATACCTACGAAGATCCTTGAAGGATTCAGCCAAATATCACCCAAGTGTAATCATCCAGGTTTTTCATCTCCTAAGGGGAAACTAATTTTCCTAAGCCTATTTTCATGGAGACCCCTTGCACGATACATACCTTGCGTGATCCTCCATAGTTCACCTCACCTTTCAGCCTACACAAGCCTTTCATAAATACTCCTTCAAATCCATTCATAGGAGGGGTTCTCTTTCATTGGATACCTTATCTAAAAAGGACCATTTTGAAATATCCACCAAGACCTCCTAATATACAAAACCTTAGGGAAAGGCACATCATCATGTTTCCCATTTGGATTTGTATTCAAACAGTTAGAGGTTTCCTGCACTTAATCTACCAGAGGGTTAGGATCCTTGGGGAGTTTGTGTATTTGTATACATACAGTCACATGGAACCTTACCCTAGGGGAAATGTTTTAGATTTCCTAGACTTGGATTCTATGGATAGGAATATATCCACCCTTCTCATCTCTAAGACTCAGAGACTATGTTTTCTAGTAGTAAGGATTAGCATCACACTTGATTTTCCCTTTGATAAAGGAAAAGTCACCCTCCTCTCCCAAGACCAATAAATGGAAAACCATCTTGGTGTAAGCCCTAGAATTTTATGTAAGAGGTTTCTGCCTTTCTCAACTATAAATCCTTCACCTTAATACCTTAGTTACACTAGACCCATGTCCAATTTAAATTGAAGATAGTAAAGCATCATAGCCATGACCTCTTCTGTTGTATCCCCAACCTCTTCTATTATATCCCCGACCTCTTCCATCATTGAAGGAAATAAAGTGTGTGGTTTTTAAATATTTCACATCCTCTTGTTTCTCAAACTGATCATAAACCACAAGGTTTTAGTGGTTTTTAAGGATCGCAACATCCACACAATCCACTTGAAGGAACAAACTAAGAGAACTCTGATTCCCACCATAATTAGGGTATGTAGGAATCCTTCTGAAGGATCGATCTCCATATCGTATCATATATGAAATGAGAAATCATGACTCCATAAAATGGGCCTCCTATTATGTGTAAGCCCCAAAACATAATGAACAATGGGAACTCTAATTCCTACTATAACTAATATACATAGGAAGCCCACTTAGGGCCCGAGATCAAGGGACATCCTCTTCAAGAATAAACCCAATAATAATTCCCTTAATCCAGGAATACTCTTTAGGAGTAATCCTAGAGTTAAACCACCAAACCACCATGATATAATTCATCCCTCATGGTCCCTTTATGAGGGATCTCTTTCTCAGAAGTAACCTCCAAACTATCATCTCAAAGGGCTATATTCCCCTACGAGACATACCCTTAAGGGACTCCATAAGCATGGTTATTCAACAAAAAACTATGTGGGATTTTATTCCCATAAAAATGGGGTATGTAGGAATCCTACCATAGGTTCAAACACAACACCCCAAACCAACCATGTTCTTCTAGGCCATATCACCAGTAGATTCCAATTCAACATGAAAACTTATATCCCTTACATGTTCCTTGGGATATTTTCATATAAGTCCCAAACTGAAATTTGATTGAGAACCTTTAACCTTGAAGTCCTTACCACATGAAATTAAACTGTATGGTTGGGTCCTTACCACATGACCTTAAAAATAATGATGTGCCCCATTAACCAGCACCAAACTACGCGGGTTCTGATTTCTTTCACAATGATATGTAGGAATACCACCTATGGGTTCAATCCTAACATCAAAACAAATTATATATCCATAGATGATGATAAACTCTAGAGTACTCTTTGTCTTCTTGGGTGACAATAAACTCCATAGTAAAATTCCAACTCTTTGGATCATGATAAATTCCAAAGTGACATTCAACTACCTGGATTACCATAAAATCCAGAGTTCCCCACTGAGTGGCTTCAAAAGAATAGCATCTTCGTGATAATGAAAAATGAATATATATGTATTATATAAGAGGATACAATCAATAGAGAACCCCAAATACAAACAAATATCTGTATCAATGAAGAACCTTGAATACATATGGATGATTCTAAATTCTAGACATACTAATAACTAATTACTAATATTGGGATGACCTAATTCATACTTGGGAATTAATGAAGGATTCATGAACATATCATAAATCTATAAGAGAGTCCCATTATAGGAAATAAGTCCCCCTAAAAGGGTGTGATGATCCCGACCTCCCATCCCCTCTACCAATAGGAGTTATTAAGAGTTGTAAGTTAACAAAAATAATAAACACCTACCTTTGTAATGAAAGTACATTTGGATATAGAATGTTTGGATGTTTTTGGTTCCATAAATGAACCCATTGGAAACTTTTCGGAAATAGTGATTCCTAACTAGAAAACACATTTCGATGGAAACATCATCATATCTCTTTTTCTTTTTTTAAGATTCTTTAATATGGGTTAGAATAGTCTTTACCTTTTCTGTTGCATCCTACACATGTTTTTGGAATACAATTTTCCTTTCACCAACTTGATCCAAACAAGATGGAGCACAACATTTATTTCCACAAAATGCTTCATACAATGCCATTTTAATAGTTAGATAGAATATATTGATATAAGAAAACTCTGCCAAAGGTAAATACTAATCCCATATACCTTGAGAGTCAAGTGAAAATGAACTCAACATGTATTATAATGTTTGTATAGTTCATTAAAACTACCCATAAATTTGAGGATGATAAGCGGTGCACATATGAAGCTTGGTATTAAGAGTATTCCCATGACCCATACAAATGTTTGATGTAAATCATTGATCAAAAGAGTTGAACCATGAAGTATTAAAAAATCATTAATATAGACTCATCCTTGGTTATCCAGAGGTAAATCTTTTATTAAAATATGGAAATGTGTAGATTTGGTAAGGTGATCAATGAAAACCCATATTACACCATTCTTTCTAGGTGTGTTTGGTAACCTAGGGGGAAAGTATATTGTAATTTCATCCCATTTCTATATATGAATAGGTAAAGTCTTCATGAATCATCTTGGATCCTATATAATTGTATTCACCTATCAGAAAACCTAACATCTTGACACATAATAAGTAATTTCCCACTTCATATTTTCCCACAAAAAAGGATCCTTAAAATCTCTATACATCATGGTGATACCAGGGTTTATAGAGAAATTATAGTTGTGAGAATCATCTAATAATTCTATTTTTATCTTTGGTATAGATAGACCACATATCCTCTTTCCAAATTTATGTTCACCATCTTTATATACGAAGTCTAAGAATTAACCTTCATTCAAAAGTTTCATTTTATTTTGAAAATTATCATCATCAGGACGAGAATTTTTATATTTTCTAATAAAGATGGTTGGAAAAAAATTTCAAGAATAAGTGATGTTTCTCCTTCCTTAATAATTCCCTAATCCATATTTACTAAATAAATGAAGATATAATCCCAATGAATCCCTATTTTTCTCAAAAATTCATGATATTTCTAGGTTAGTGCATTAATTACCAAATTTTCCTTTATGAGATTATAATTTATTGAGCAATCATAATCCTTAAGTAGCTCGAGCCATAATCATTTCCTTGTGTTGCGTTATTTATATAAAAATATATATTTAAGACTCTTATGATATGTGTATATCTCACATATTTCTCCATAGAGATAAAGTTTCAATATCTTTATAGAAATATTATGGATATGAAATCAATACCATGAGCTATATATTTCTGTTCACGATTTGTTAACTTCCTTAAAGTATAAGAAATAACTTTTTCATTCTGCATATGGAAACAACTAATTCCTTTTTTGATGTGTGTATATATATATATATAAATATATATATATATATATCACAAACCCATTTTTTACCCATAGTAGCATTTAGATTGAAGAATTAACAAATATCTTCTTCAATTATTCAAAAAAGGCATCACATTCTGCTTTCCAAATAGATATAACCCTTTATGATTAATCTTGGTTAAAAGGTTATCCAATTAAGAACTTTTTCAAAAAAATCACTAATAGTAACTTTCTAAACCAATGAAACAATTACCTCAATTATGTTTATTGATATAGTCCATTCGTGGTCTACCTTTTTCTTCATAAGATCAACTGAGATTCTATCCTTAGAGACAATTTAGCCAAATAAGAAACTTTCTAAGTCCATAATTCATAGTTTCTAAATTCAAAATATAACTATTTTATTCTAATAGTCTCAGGATTGATCCACATATGATTATCATGGTCCTCATAGATCCTAGAGTACACAAATATATCATTAATAAATACCAAAAAATAAAATAATGATATTCTATGAATACTTTATTCATTATATCCATAAGAATATAGGGTTTATTAGTCAATTCAAATGGAATTACTATAAAATAATAATATCCATACTTCATAATAAATGTTTTATCTAGAATATCTTACCCCTTTACTCAAAATTGATGGCACAAGAATTGAAGATCAATCTTTGAAAAATATTGAGAAACCTAAAGTTGATTGAATAGGTTATCAATTTTAGTTGGAGGATAATTTCTATTTATTGTGATAACATTTTTTTCCTATAATAAATGCATAACCTCGTAGATCCATCATTCTTCTTAATAAAAAACATGGGATTATCAAGGTGAAATACTAGGGCATATAAATACCTTTTTATAGAACTAATATAGTGTTTTATCCAAACACACAAATTACATAGTGGAAATCCTATAGGGACTCACTAATATAGGTCTTTCATCTGGTATTAAATCAATGTAAAACTGAAATTGATGATCTAGGGGATGTATGGGTAATTTCTCTGGAAATACATCAATGAATTGCTGTATAATAGGTGCATCCTCAATTTTAAGATTACCTCTTCAATCCATATCTTGTTTTTGGTTTTTTTACCCAAGTATCTCATTAAGAAGTGCTACTATGGGTGGATTTAGTCATGACTCATTTGATGAAGTCTCCACTCTAAAGATAAGTAATTCTATATGTTCATTAGGAATCATAATTTCCTTATATTTAAAATATTATTTTTCATCTTATTTATAAATCCATTCCATACCAATGATTAAATAAAAATAAACCATAGTTATAAGAATGAATTTATAAAACAGGGAACATTTATGTGTCCAGATGGAAACTGACTGAAACATCCTTGTTGCGGTGAGAGATTCACTAGGATACTTGATTGATAACACCCTTCTTAAGGGGATAAGGAAATATAAAATTTTCATAGAAAACATGGAAGATATGAAAGAGAGTGAATATCCATAATCAAACAAATAATTATCTAAATTCTAGGTAATGATTAAAGTACCTGTCACCATATCCTCAGGAACTTAAACCTTAGATTTGATGATCATATAAACTTAACCTTTCTCCCTTGTAATTCTCTATTGAAAATTCCATTGATGGATAAGAAAATCATTAACATAGTTCCCAATCTCCTTACATTTATAGAATTGATATTTTATAGCTTCTTTATTTCTCTTGAAACCATTATCATTAATGCATTTCTACCAAGACATAAAGAAAACTCTAATTCCCAATAAGAATGTTCCATGGTGTTTCTTTCCACATTTATTAGAAGTGGTAAATTTCACCCTTTCATTCTCCCATTTTTCTACATTTCCTTTTCTAGAGTGTTAAAACTACCTTTTTTATATTTATTTTCTTCTAGTCCAAATGACTTACATAAATATTCCTCTATCTATATAGTAGATGATACTATATCCTCACATAATGAAAATTTAAGGGAGACTAGTGCCCTTAAAAAGATTGTATTAAGTCTATCAAAGAAATAGTCAATATTGACCTTTAGATTGAATATGTAGACTGTAACATGCCTTTATAACCTTGAAAAGTTAGATTCAAACTTATAAATATTTTTTTCTTCATTTTTTCTTAGACAAATAAATTGTCTTTCCATATCCTCTCTTTGTTTGTGAGAAAAATATTTTTTCAAGAAAATTTCATTAAAGTACTTCCATTACATGATTTCTATTTTATCCTCATACTTTGTATTTTGAATCAATTACCACCATTGATATGATTCCCCTGAGAGGTGATAAACTACAATGAAAACCTTCTCCCATTCATTACTACCCAAAGCAAGTAATATCTTCTCCAAGGAACTTATCCATTTCTCATCTACAAATGGATTTGTAGTTCTATTAAATGATGGTGGTTTCTAACACATGAAGTGTCCAAACATTATTACAACACATTATGGATCAATAGGATACTCCATACAGGCAAGGTTATTGGTCATAACCTGAGTCATCTACCCCAATATAGTTATAATTTGTTCTTCTCTAGCTGCAACTCCAACTCTGGATTCATCATATTTCCTAAGATGGAAATCACTACATGGATTACGTGCATTGGTATAGTTTCCATTCCTTACCCTATTTTCCATATTTAAACAATTAAATACAATATATTTTATCATAAGAGTATGAATTATAATTTATAATTTTAAAACTATTGATTCACTTAACATAAATTGAAAAATTTATGTGTACCTAATCTCATAATCAACAACATGGTTTCTTTTGAAATATTATCAAACCATAAAAAATATATTCAAATCCTTCATAATTTTTTGTAATTAAAATTTTAATTAACCTAATATTATCCTCTGGGAGTGTCAAACTAGGCGTAAAGTAAGAGTACACTCCCTATGTACTAGCGTGATGGCTGAGATATACCCAAACAACCTGTTCTTGGGGTTATTGCCCCTAGATTAATTTATGCTAAAATCATGTTCACTATTAGTATCTAGATAGGGATTTATTTCTTGGAAAACCACATAATCTTTACCTTACCAAAATGTTTGGATTTTATCCTATACTTATATATATCCTCAAATTCATTCTCTAGGATATATTAACTAATCTATGTCTTCCAAAATCTAGTTCCAAGTGTTTCTAATATATTTTTTTTAATAACAACTATAATTACCCTAACCCTAGTAACCCAGACTTAGTGGTTACTTTATTACATCAATAAAAGATACATGTGATCAAATTCAAAAGGATATAGTATTTTTTTGTCCTTGAAAACTAGATACATAATTGAATCACACTTACATTTAAAAATATAAAATACAACATAGTAATTTATTTGAGAAATATATTATAAAAATTAGAATATCTCTACATATACATCATAATAAAATTCATAAAATCCTCATGAAATGGAAACAAAAAAATGGGTGATTTTAGATGATTAGTAAGGGTGTGTGTATTGTGGAAGCTATCATGAATAAATAAGGAATAATCAATATAGAAAGGTAAATATATAAATACATATTCAATGAAATCAATAAATTAATCATGAAGAATAATATGGTAGGAATAAATTTGGAATAATGAATTACATATAAATAAAACCATGATCTTTAAACTTATATATGGATACTGTAACTAATGAAATAATCACATGGACCTCAATAAATAATCTCACAATGATGGAATACATAATTATTGATATCATATGCTTACCTTAAAGGCCTCATTCCACGATATCTTACATAAATTGTCTTGATCTAAGACAAATAACAAATAAAATTTGTCTCATGGGACCTACTAATGCATCGAGGGTCTATAGTTGGACTTGTCTATCAATTACTAATTATAATGTATTCCTCATATGAATGAGGTGAAACATAATCAATGTAAACATTCACATTGAAAAACTAGAATATAAAATGTTAACAATTTTTCTAATAAATAAACATATTAGAAAACTGTCTAGATTAATATGGTGAATGGTATAAAAATATCATATCCCATGTAAACTATACTATCCACAAAAAAATTATGATATAGATTAATATACTTTGAAAGGATCACCGGAATATTTTTTGACGAAAATGTACTTTTTCATTTTGAAACAACTTATTCAAAATATAAATTTTTTAGAATGTTAAGTAAAAAATTTTCTTTGGGAAGAAAATTTTTAACTATTAAAGTATGGATTAAATAAATTACGGGTTATGATGGAAATTGTTTTATTCATGTTGTATATGTAAAAAACATTCCTTTCATACCTTTGTAAAAAGTCAAAAATTAGATCATTCAGACAATGATAGTAAGATTATTTTTAAACCAATTTTTAATTTCATGGGTTGAAATGTCTTGAATAAATAATTTTAGAATATTAAAAATATTCATTAAATCATTTTATGTAAAATATGGATATGAAAGAAACATATTGCCAAACTAGTAAAAAAACAAAGTCAGTTTACCTTAAAAAAATGGTTTTAGTATCTTGAGTACATAAAGAGTAAAAATTTAAGTCAAAAAATTTAATTTAAATAAATAAATAAAGTAGAATAAAATATATTGGGTTTAAGGTAGAAATATCGAATAATTTCCCTAGAAGAGGCTTTAATATAAACAATCTTGAATGATGATGAGATTGTGAAATAAACCCTCACCTCGGGTTTCACTACCCGTGTATGTATGAAAACCTCAGGTATAACAAATATATATTTATTATAGATATATTATAGAACCATAATTATTTATATAATTCCTTATATTATTTATTTATAATATTTTGTCACCCGTTTGTTAATGATTATTTGTTAGAATCACTCTTCTGGTTAGTAACTGCTTAGTCTTTCAGATTGGTTTTGGTTTTTTAGTTTTTGTAATTGTATATAGATCATGTTTAAATCATATAAATAATTATAATAATAATATAAATATAATATATATTCATTATATATTTATTTAGAGTCATATATAAAAGTCATATGGTGAAAAAAAAGTTACACTATTCGTGGAGACGGTAGGTCGTTTGTATGTATGAACGATATTTTTATTTTCAACAGAAGGAATGAAAGAAAGTTAAATAATAATTCACCTTGAAAAAATAATTATTATATCTTATGTATCATATATAATCATTAAATATTTTCTTATTACCATCCATGTTAATCTAAAATGAAAAACGTATCACATCGCTTCGTGGAGACGATAGTCCACACGTACGTATGTGCGACATTATCATTTTCTAATAGATTGGGAGGTAAGAAGGTATATGTGATATTATAATTATAGATGTATAATTATGTCATAAATATCACACACACACACACAGATATATATATATATATATATATATATATACGAATATACACATTAAATTCACATTTATATCCATCGGTGGGAGGCATTGCTGGAAAATGAATTACATCAGTTCGCGAGGTGGTAGTCCACTGTACACATGATCAACAGTTTCTCTTCCCATTTGATGAAAGCGGATATGGATATTGGATGTGAAATTAACATAATAAAATATAATTATATGGAATATACTATTTTTCTTATTTCATCATAATTTAATAATATTTTAATAAGTTATAAGAATAAATAATATGAAAATTCATGGTTCAGAAATACTCCTCTTCTTCAGACAACCTCTATAGGATTATTACTAAATTGTTCCTAATATAATTTTATGACCAAAACATGGACTCTAGGTAGTGGATTTGGATGTATGTATGGGATTGAGACAAGTATTTTTTGAACCAAAAGGCTTTTTAGGTGTGTATAGGAGAGGATAAGAGACGTCCTTTTATAAGTGCCAGAGGGAACCCATTTAAAAATTTCTTAAAATAATACTAAATGATAAAGTCAGTCTAGAGACAAAATATTCCAAATGGAAGTATATTCAAAGGTGTAATGGGTTAAGGTCTAAATATATCCATCAAATATCACTTATTCATGTTTAATTTTCAATCTTACCCATATTTTTTTTAAAACCCAAGTAAACCCGTTTTAACCTTAACCAAAATAATTAATTTTTACTAATTTTTACTATTCATTATATAAAAAAATTAAGTTAGCCTTATTATCTAGGATAAATTATCATTATTCAAAATATGAAATCAATTTTACCAAAAATTATTCTTTTCCAAAAATTCTCAAAACAACACAGTAAGATAATTTTTTCATGTTTATTTAAAAAATTAATTTCATTATTTCCAATAAATTTTATAAAATTTAAAAAAATTTAATTTTAAAATATATCCACATTACGCGACAAAACATATTTTTAGAAGAATATAGTTTTTAAGCATAAAAAATGATTTATTCATAAACCATGCATAGAAAAAAAATATTAGATGAATAATAAAACATTATATTGAACGTATAACATATAAATTTAATTAAAATAATTTAAAATATGATATATTTTTTAATTTATTAGGATAAAAACACACTATACACATAAAAATTATTTTTTGAAAAAAACATTTCTTTTACTTTCAAATGATTTATATTTTTATTTCATATCCATTAGTAACCAATGATTTTATTTTATACATGTAACATATATATATATATATATATTTAATAATATAGTTACTCCCATTGATACTCCCAAATTCAATGTATAATATATAGTGGTATACTATATTACGATTTATTTAGACTTGGGTAGTGTGTATCTCATGCTGTTTAAGAAATTTATTTTAAAAAAACGTATCATGAAAACTCAGGTTTTTACACATAAATATTTGAAAGAGTATTTATGGTAGGATTACATGAAAATGGATATTGTAGAGAAAGTATCTTTATGACCTTTATATCTGCAAGTTAATGTTGAGAGACTTAATTTTAAGGGGATTGTATAATGATTACCCACACTACAATGAAAATGGAAAAAAATAACCTAGATATTGTTATTGAACACCCAAAAATAGGTAAAAGGAACAATGTTATTTGGGTTTTAATTGATCATATTATGAAATCAATACATTTTATTTGAATAAGTGAATATTTTTATCTTGACTAGATTTCTAGGATATATATTGAAGAAGTGGTAATGTTGTATAAAGTATCGCATTCTATTGTATCTGATCGAGATATGAGGTTTACCTTGAAGTTATAGATATGTCTTTTTCATGATCTGGATAGAGAGATATTTTCTAGTTTTGAATAAAATACTTAGAATAATTTTCGGGTTTTGAGGACCATTAAACCTCTATAATTATTTTTTAGAGTTATCCCTACGTATTTCAAAGGTTATTGAGATCAATACCATCTTTGGTTTAATTTTCATACAATAATAGTTTTCAATTGAGCATAAAATGTCTTCTTATGATGCCCCCAATTGAAGTAAGTATCAAACTACAATATAATAGGATGAAGTTAGAGAGTGAAGTATATTTTTACCTAATCTATCCATAAAAATTTAAGATAATGGTAGATCCATTGAACTACACATCAGTGCAGCTTAGAGTCAACAAGAAAGTTATTATTAACAATCGTCAGTGTGATATATAGTTAAAAGTTAGTGAAAAGTACTCCTAAAAATATATAATTGGAATAAGGATATGATATTTTTTAGGAAGGGAAAACTAAGCCCAAGATATATTAATCCCTTTGATATTATTGATTGTATTGGGACGATTTATTATCCCTTGGTGATTCAACTGAAACTCTCTAAAGTTGATTATGTGATTCATGTATCTCTCCTGAGGAAGTAAATAACTAATCCTTTCCATGTAATAAAAATAAAGGTTATAACACTGGATAACGATCTTTATTTTTTAGGGAAACTTGTGGATATTATTGATCAAAGAGAGGAACTACTGTGAAACAAGACCATCAACCTAGTAAATATTATGTGACAAAACCCAAAATTTAAAGTGATGAGAAAAAATGATCCGTATTTTCTTGTACCAGAGTGACTGAATTTAGAGGGAGAAATTCTAATTAGGGGTTATAATAAAACACACTAATATTTTATGATATATTTTTATTCATATAAATTTAACGTAATTAATATATTTCTTGATGCAAAAAAACGAGCTTTAAGAGATTATGATATACTATAAAAATATTATTATTTAAATGCGGCCATTATAAAATATCCATTAAATTTAATTTTATGAATACTAATGTCCACATTATTAAAACATATATATAAAGTAATAATTTAATGACTATTAATTTTTTTATAAGTACTTAATTTTTTGTAGTCATTATTTGCTTCAAAAATATGTTCTCTTCAAAAATGGTTTTTATTCCACTTTTTTAAAAGTAATTATAATTATTTTTTACCATTTTATAAAATTTATATTAAAAAAATTAAATATTTTAAAAAAACATGCCAATTTTTTTTATTATTATGTTTTTGGAATTTTCTAAAAAGTTAATTTTTTTGCAGAACAGTAAAATACCGATTTTTAATGCAAATGGTGTTTTCGTTTTTATTATTTTCAATGATATATTTAGACATATATTGGTTTTAAAATTTCATAATTATATCTTTGTTAATAAATATATTTTTACCTTTTGGATCAAAATTATACTTTATCTTAGTATTAAACTTCTTTAAGAATTAAAAATGATTTTTTTAGAAAAATGTATTTTATTTTGATTTTTATTTTAAAATTAAATTAATTTCTTCCATTTATGCGATTTAATTTTGACCAATTGATTCCTTATTTGTAATTATAATTTGAAATTTTTTAATGAATCCTTTTCAAATTTTTTTCCATTATGAATAGTATCCATTGTAAAAATATTACTACCTCAGTAAAAAGGGTAAAATTGTAAAGTAAGGATAAAATAAGTGATAAAAACAAAATGTTTCATATTAATTTTTATTAGATAGAGGTATTTTTAACCATATTACCTTATTATATAAATTTAAGTATTTTTGTGGAAATTTTCTATGAATATGAATTAATTTTATTCTAATACTTTAAACAATTCATGGTGTGTCCCTCCCCCACTTATAAAAAGACACCCCTCCTCTCTCTTCTTTACACCACTTGAATCCAACTAAATAAATCAAAATATTACAATTATATTATAAAATTACACAAATACAAATTAGAGTTTATTTTATTCATAAAATTTCATTCTAATGGTCCTTAAGAAGTGATCTAAAGGAGGTTTACCAAATAAGAGAAAATTTTCTTACCTGACCTCTTTCAATTTATTTCTTATTCTAACTCCAGAAAATTTATACTATTAATCATAAAATAATAAATAAAATATAATTTATATAATTAAATGTTATTAATATTATGTAACCACCATTATCCACCCTTTTATATAAATCATGGGAAATAAAATATCATTCATGTGTACATGTAGACCACCGCCTCGTGAAGTGATGTATTTATTTTTTCATAAAAAGTTTCATTCTTGAAAATTATAGTGAATAAAATATTTATATATTATATTTATAAAATAATTATTCTTTTAGAATTATATTATCTTATCAAACTTCTTTCTTTTCCAATCATTGGAAACTGATAACGTTTCTCATGTATACGTGTGGACTACAACCTCCATGTTATAATGTGATTCATTTTTCATCACATCTTTATAAGAGTAATTATAAAATTGTATATAATGAACAAATATACTAATTATTTAACATTTAATATTTTTGAGATGATTAAACCATGAAAAAAGTGAAGTTACTAGAATAATCAAACTAAAACATGCATGGAAAACAAACTAGTTTTCACTAGAATGTTCTATTCATTAAAGAAATTTTTAATTAATAGAAAATTGGAAATTATAAAGTTATGATACATAGTATGTTATGTATGGATATGGATATGGAATATATTTATAATAAATATATATTTATTATTCAATATATTTTAATTCTTATGAAGCAATACAAAACTTGAGGTAATGGATTTATGTTCCGGCCAAATTTTAATTAGGATTTTTTTCTTGAATTTCCACTAAGGATATTTTATGAGAATTATCTAATAAAACCCTTTTATTTTTATTTTACATATATTATTTATATAATTTTTAGGTTTTATTACTATTTTCTTCTCCCTCGTACACAAAATGATTCAGATGATGTTTTTAAGAAAAGTTGATGGTATTTCTCCTCTTTCAGTCCGAAAATATTTTTCTTCCATATCCATGTTTTATGAATTTTTTTCCAGAATGGTTTTGAATATTGTTTAATGATTGTTTGATTTCATTTTTTCCCATGTATTAATTTTTTTAAAATGATTATTCTTGTCATTTTGTGAACAAGTTATTTTTATTGAAAATGAGAATATAATTTGTGTTTTTAACGATTACAACATGAATGAAATTTCCCACCATTATGATTTATCAGTTATTTGATGATTAATTTCGAATTTCCATGGTTATTTTCTAGGAAAATGTATTTATTAATATATTTAAAATAAAATAATCTTAAATAGTTGATTTCAAAATGAAAAGGGTATTTTCCTCAAGAAATGTTCCAGGTATTTTTAAAGGAATTTTTAGTTTATGATAGCATTCTTTGATGCTAATTATTCTCTATTGAGGATATAATCAAATAATAAAATAATTTTTTTTCTATAAATAGTTTTTTACTATTATGATGAGATGTTCAAAAACAATTTATTTTCTATGGGTTATGCTATGATGAAATGATGAAATGAATATGAAACCCATTTTATTTACATGGGTTATGATATGATGAATGTTTTTTGATCTCATAACACAAATATATATGATTTTTATTATGTGATGATTAGGACCATAATTATAGAGCCTTATAATGAATTTTGAAAAAATGGATATCTCATGAGATAATAAATAATAGAATGGGGTGTGAACCAAGTTTATTAAGGGGCTCTAACAACTATTCTAGTCTTCAGAGTGAACCTTGACTAAGGAAATGATGGGATAAGGGTGAACCCAATCCACTATGATAACCATGGAAGTGATTCTTGAATAAAGAAATTATTTTATATTATTACATGTATAGAAAACACTTATGTCTAATTCCAATGTTATTCTCTCATGGATTATGTTCTTTTATCCCTTTAAGATTCATGTCTTATGAACTTCTATGTTTTATTCCATGACTCATGTTTATGATCTAGGATTTTGGGGTATGATTTTAAAAAATTATTATTCTCATTTTTACATACCATTATAGACATTTTATGATTAAATGATAACTGATATCTCTATTTTTTACCATTATTTGGAATTTAATATCACCCTTTCTATATTTCCTTTTACCCATTATATATAGAGAGGTTTTAAGTATAATATGTCTATATTGGGTGATAGTTTTACAGAAATTTATTGGAAATGATGTATATACTTTATGAATTAGTCTATTATGTTTCCATGTTTTCTAATACACTAAAAAATAATATTTATATCATGGAACATGTTGATATATAATGAAAATTTATCTAATAAGATGAAATATCTATGTTTTTAATGTTTGGGTCACTATACAGTAAGTGGTGGCCTACAGATGAGGTAAGAAGGGGGTGGTTGGTGGATGTTATGGTGTTGGTGGAATATGGTGATATTTTTGTTGGAAATAAGGGGGATGTTAATAAATGGTGATGGTTGGAAGGGTGTTAAGGTATTGGTGGAAGTGGGGGTTGGGGGAGAAATAATGAAGAAAGGGTGCAGGTTACAGGGTTATGATGATGCTAGACAATTAGGAGCTCCATATGGGGAGGTCGCAATGGAATTGGGGGATTTGGGTGGAACAAATATGGGGGGAGGGATATGGTTTTTTCTGTAGTCTCATGGAGATACCCCAAAATCTATGTCATTAACATTACTTTACTACTTAAGATGCTTTAATGCCACCATCAATATATTATCACCACTTTCCCTTGTTTATTAGATCTATGAATACATATTAAATAACTATAATTTATTCTTATATCATATTATAATAACTGTGTAACATCATAATTTTTAAAAAATGAAGGTCTATGTTCGATAGAAAACAAGATACGCAACACCAAACTTGAACGAAAAATGAAATATTATTACTTAAATGTGAACGTTAAAACATATTAGTTAAATAGGTAGGAATGACTATTATTAACTGAATTATGAAATATATAATTGTTTTAATAATTTACAATTGAGTAATTAATGATTTTTAAACAAACAATATATTATTTTTTTAAAGTCATTTTATTCACCAAAAATGTGTTTTCTTAAAAAATGGTTTTATTACCATTTAAAAGTGAATATTATAATTGATTTTTAAAAAATTTTAGCATATTTTTTCGCAAAATAAATTTAATTTTTGAATTCATCATCTCAAAATTATCTTAGGACAATATTTTGATAATTTTTTGAAAAGATTTATTTTTAGTGAATAGTAAAAAATACCGATTTTATAAAACTGCCATTTTATTTTTATAAAAAGTCCACTTTTATTTCAATTTTATATAAAAGTAAATTAATTAATATTTATTCATAAATAATCTAATTAGTTACATATTATTCATTCTCATAACTTATTTTTTTATAAGTATAATTTTGGGTTGAAAAATTCATTTTTCAAGAAAATAGAGTTTCATTACATTTTAAGTGATTAATTATAAATTAAATTTATAAAATTATGTTTTTTAAATTTTTTAAAATTGGTTATATGCTTGTAATTATTTTTTCATAATTTATTAACTATATCCCTTTTATTTATAGTTAATATAAATAGTAACTTTAGTCATTTTTTTACCACGATAAAGTGTAATTTGGGTAATTAGTGTTAAAAATATAATGGTATGGATTATAAAATGAAACTAAAACTTACCTTAGTTTGATTTTATGATTAATATTTATCCATACTATCTAATTTTTGGTTATGTTTAATTGTATGTCTATTTGGAGAGATAATGACCTTTGTAATATTTAATTTCACAAAAAGTCAAACATGACACACTCTTATTTTAAATAAATATAATAATTTTAATATGGGGTTATCCAAAGGTTATTTTCGACTAAAAAACTTTTCTTGAAAGCTAAATTATTTATCTTCATCATGGTAATTTATTTTTAATTTTCTTTGAATAAATAATTACCTTAACTTCTTACACAGTGCTGACGTAGTAATTATTCAATCAATTGAAAAATTAAATAAATAATATTACAAATATTAAAATAAATATAATTTACAGTAATTAATGAAATAAATATATATTATATATGACCATGAAATGTTTGGGTGCTTCTAAAATATATTTTTTCTAATACTTTGTGTTATATTAAAACTATTAAACTCAATGTAATGAATACTTCTAAAAATTGACCTTAATGATATGTTCAAATAAATAATATTTTATTAAATGATATAAAATTCATAAAAATATTAAATTATGAAAATTGATTAATATATGTTTATAATATCAACCATGTTCCATTTATATGTCTTTTTTAAATTTATAGTAACTATCTTAACCATCAAAGAGAAAAAATCCTTGTTGTCATGGTATGTTTTAAAAGGGTTAATGAGGCGTTAAAACCAAATGAATACTCTTAAAATGTGACCTAAAAATAAAAAAAAATATTTTGTGAGAGTATTTATACCCATAATGATCTCACATTATAAATTTATCAGTTTGAACCATTTTGAAATTAAAAATAAAAAAAATTAATTTATTATTTTTAAGAATTCCAAGAATGCCCCTCCCCTATCTTATACCAGGGAACCAATTATTCAAAAATATTCAGAATTAAAAACCAATTTTTATCCATAATTACTAAAAAAATAACTTCCTATAATATCTACCCTTATTCTATAAGTATTGGTTTCATAAAAACATCAACCTTAGTGGTCTAAAGGCGTTAAGAAAAAGAGGTTGTCCGAAGAAGAGGTATTATTTTTAATAAAGTGTTTCTGTTTTATTTATTATTACACCTTACTCAAATATTCCATAACCATGATTATATAATAACAAAATTATATTTTATATAATTAGGTGTTCTTATGTTAATATCACAACCTATATCCATCTCCTATTCTATCAAATTGGAAACGAAACCGCCATTCGTGTGTACGGTGGACTATCGTCTCACGTAGTGATATAATTCATTTTAGAACACCATCTCTCATCAATGGATTATAGTGATGAAATTAATGTTTATATTTTATATTAATTTCATATTTATAATTATTAAATTATAATATAACATTTACTTTCTTACCTTTCTATTCAATGGAAAATGATAACATTGCCCATGCGCACGTGTGGACTACCACCTCCACGAATCAATGTGATTCATTTTTAATCAACACAAAATTGGATTATATATATAAGTATATTTAAATAACTAATATTATATTTATAATTTTATGATCATTTTTAATGATAAAATAACACTTTCCTTCTTTACATAACATTTTTTGGAAAATGTAAGCATTACTCATCCGTACGTTCGACCTATCGTCACCAAGATTGTAACATAGTTCATTTTTCATGACAAAATTTAATTTATAGAATTAAAGTATAATTTATATATGAAAAATTATAATGGTTTCATGATTATTATTTTTGATATGGTTATGTAATTGAAACTTTTAGACCTTATTCAACTTACTTAAATCATTCTGGTCTTATGTACCGAATAACTTTAAAACTTCCAATGTGAACATAAATGATTTTGTAATTTTAAATAATATGGTAATAACTAATATAAAAGGAATAATTTAATTTTAATAGGTTAATAAGAAACTAAATAATTATCCTATATTTATTATTATTTAATATAAAGAATATACATGGTGATTCAAACTTAAGGTAAGACAAACTTGACTTTAAAAGCCTGTTTTAAGAGGTTTAAATATTTAATTTCCAAATAATTTTATTTTATATCCATATTTTATAATTTTTTTATAAAAATATATTAATTTATTTTATTTTTTTAATTTTATTTTTACACATTATTTTCTTTTTATAAAATGGTTTTAAAGTAATTTTTTTTATCGTTTTCTAAATGAGGAACATTGCAACTTTTCATATAAAAGTTTGAAAGGAATGTTTTTTAACTTATACGTCATAAGTGAATTTCCCTTCCTTAATGAATAACATTTTCTTTGATTATTTCTTTATTATTTTACAAATATATTTTCAACGAAATTTTTTTCCTTTATAATTTGATGGATTTATGATAAAGAGATTTCAAAATGAAAATTTTATTTTCCTTAAGAATATTTTTATGAGTGTGTTGTTCTATGATATTATGTGTTTTGATTATGTTATGGTTCCTAGAAATTGTTATGATTATAGGTGGTTATGTTATAAACCAAGTATGATTTTTAGGTTATTAACCAATGATGGGTGGTTCCATGATAATCCAAGGACGAGTGGGTTTATGATAGCCCTCCAATGCATTGGTTGTAGAATCACAATGTATGGTTATTCCAAATATGAGATAGAGTTAAATGATTAGGTTTATAATAAGAGAAAATTTGAAGCTAACTGTAATGGTATTCTATGAGTATCTATGATGGTTATTATATGATAATATTCAAAATATAACCATGAAGGTCTTTCATGAGTACCATTGATAGTTACTCTAAGTTAATGTTATGAAGATAACTATGAATGTATTTCCAAAGTAGCTATTATGGTTACTATAAGATAATGTTAATTGTATAATCATGAAGGTATTCCATGAGTATCTGTGATGGTTACACTAATATAATGTTTGGAAGGTTACTGTAAAGGTCTTCCATGAGTATCTTGGATGGAGACTACAAAATTAATCTGTGATTGTTATTCCATTTATAAGAGTGAAAAGTATAACTTTTTTAAAATTTTTTCATGTGATTTTAATGTTTTCTAAGAAACCATTATGAGTTTATTTTTACTTAAATATTTTTAATGAAATGTTTTATGAAAATATTTGGGCATATAATATTATTTTTTATAAGTAAAGGGTTAATTTTTAACAAAACGTTTTTCTGAAAAAGAAATATTTTTATAAGTATTTATGGAAAAATAGTCTCTCTCTTTTTTTATGCCCCTTACTAATTTTTTTGTTCTCATATCATGTTGCAAAAAAATTTCGATAAGGATTTAATGATTATTAGGGAAAATTATGGTTTCAATATAAAACATGTAAAGATATTTAATGAAAACAGAACATATATCTTTTTAAATATTTTATATTTTATGGAAAAAATTTATACTGGTTTAGAAGTGTCTAATTTTATAAGTATGGGTTTTTTTTGTAAGCGTTATAACCCGAACTTTTAAAACAATAAAGCTAAAATATATTTTGTAATAGAAGAAAGATAATTCGTTTATAAAGTCACTAGAATATGTAATGTTAAAGGATGGTTCCTTATGGTTAGTATCAGAGTAGGGTTTTGATAAATTTAGTGATTTGTATGTTTGTAGGTATGGTAACATGAAGAGTTATCAATACCATTAGGGGTTTAAATGTTTAAGGTTTATATTAAGTTCAAGGTATTAGAATCCCCTTTTTAGGTTTTTAGTGGTCGATTAATAATATGATTAAGATTATTTTGAGATACATTTATGGTAATACAACCCTTAGGTTTAGTATAGGTTCTATGGAATGTGTTATTTGAGGAATAATTCCTTTAATATTGGTAGAAATATGTTTGAAGGTACTGGTAGCCAATAAGGTTTATAAGATCACTTATTTTGAGGTAATTATGTGATATTACATTTTTGAGGATGTTCATCATATTTTGGGAATGCAATTGAAATTATATTAATATAGTTTTAGTAAAAGGACAACCCACATGTCTAGTGGTAACCCATCATATATGACTGTTTCCCTCAGAATTTGGGGATGACCTCCTTGATTGAAGGTTCAAACATTCCAATCAGTTTCTAACAGGTTTGTTCGTAGAACCGAAAACATCCACTGATTCCACATATATTTGGACCTACTTTCCAAAGGTAGGCACTCATTAGTTTGTGGACTGATGAGGCTTAGGAATTTTCATTGGTCGAGAGGATGGGATGTTGGATTCATCACACCTTTTTTAGGGGAATTATTGTCTACTCAGGGACTCTCTTGATATATTTAAGTTATGTTTGTGAATCCTTATTACATTACCAAGTATAAAATGAGCTTTCCTTCAGATCAGACAATCAATGATTAAATATGCAGGAAATTTAGAGAATCTTTTATATGTATTCGAGGTTCTTCATTGACAGAGAATCATCTGTTTATAGATTCTTTGTCAATGGTATCATTCGACACATTTATATAGAAGTGTCTTGGTCATTATGATGACCATGATGGTTTTAAATCCACTCAGTGGGGTACTTGAAGTTTATTATAATTCAGAAGGAAAAGGATTATTTCAGAGTTGGGATCGAACCCACAGATGGGCTACCTACATATCCTTTGTTTAGAAAAGGAATAAGAACCCACATAGTTCAAGTAAGGGAGTATGATATTTATGATTGATGGCTCAAAGAAGGATGTCATAATTACTTTTACTCTCTAAGCTCACGTGTGTCATGCTCGGTGTGAGAAACAAGAGGTATTGGTAAAAAACAGACAAATTGTGCCATGAAAGATGCAATCATAAGAAATAATGTGGGGCTTATGTATGTATGACTGCCCAGATAAATGAAGATTAGGATTTACTTCAGGGAAGAAATCCAGGAACAAGGTCTATAAAGGTATATGTTCTTCATGGAGACTTGAATACTCTAAGTTGGGGCTTACTCCTGAAAAGGAGGCCCAAATTAGGAGAGGAATTATGATTGGGTTTTAATCCTGAGAAGGAATACCATATCAAAGGTAAATTAGGACTGGTTAAGAGAAATTAAGAATGTGGCTTACTCCTGAGAAGAAGACCCAGGTTAAGGGACTTGAAAAAATTAATGGACTTGGGGCTTACTCCTGAAGAGGATGCCCATATTTGAGATTGGGGCTTACTCCTGAGGAGGATTCCAAAATTAGGGGACTTGGGGATTACTCCTAAAAAGGAGGCCCATGTTAAGGGGTTCTCTCATCTTAAATGATGAGGCCAAATGAATGAAATCTCAATCTTTAGTGACATAAATATGTGTAAATCACTAAGTTTTGAGTGTTATTCCACAGAATTCCTTTCAGATAAGGAAGTAAAATCAAGAAATCATGGCATAAATGGCTTTGAAGAGTGTTATGAAGACTGAATCTTGAATATGAGAGGTGGAATGGCATAATAGGGGTGAAATGGGCAAGAAGGGCACCCAAAAAGGCAGGGGCACGCAAGTCCTAGCAGGAGCACAGGTACTGCCTGGGCGCACAAGTCCTTGTCATGCAGGTATACCTGTGCGACACATGGGTACTTGCGAGTTTTTAAACCAGCGTGGTAATACTTGGGCGATCCTTGACCAATACCTTTATAATTATCCGGAGGTACTTCCAGAAGATAGGAGCGCAAGTTTTTGTGAGGAAGTAGGGCGGCGCGCAAGTATGTTCATTCCCCTTAAGGGTAAACACCTTTGGCGCTCAATTGTTAGTGAATTATAACACTTAGACCTTACTCCTCTTGTTTGGACCTTCCATTCTTGGTAAAGAATTACCTTAGAAGTGTTTGGAAGACCTGAAGAAGAGACTTGGGCGTTCAGAGCTCTAAATATGAATTCTGGAAAAAATCCTCCTCAAATGGGGGGCCCACATGGTCTCTTTATAGGCTAGAGAAGACCCCGGCCGGTTATCCTTTAGAGCGTGCAAGTCACTTGCGTGGTCATCAGGCGTCATACAAGTGGACTTGTGCGACAGTGATGGAACTTGCGCGGTACATGTGCTTTTGAATCCTTGTTCATTCCTTTGTCAATTTTTGATGTTTTCTTTAAAGGATGAATCAATTTGTGCTAAGTCATTTCCCTTTACATTCCTTTAGACAATGTTACGAAAAAGGGGCGTCAACAAAAGTCCCCCCTCATAGTTGGATCCGAATGAAATGAGGATGTCACTCTGAGGAAAAGAAGAAAACCAATGGAAAGGCGGTGCACAAGTGTTCAATGTGCATCACTTGGCGCACAGGTTTGAGGCGCGTAGGGATGGAGCATGCTGGATAGAGCGCACTAGGTGTAGGTGCGCAGGTGGGCCGCCTGGCCTATAAATACGCGGTCATTTTCCGTGCATAGCATCTGATTCTGTATTTTTGAGCTCTCGCCGTGGAGGTCCCCTTCTCCGCGCAAGTTTCTCATTTTCTGCTGTTTCTTCGTTTTCGCGCTGTTGTCAAGGTAATAGGACTTGCACAGTTATACTTGCACGCCAAAAACTTTCACAACACATTAACACTTTCATGACACATTCATACTTGAGCACCAAGTTTAGACTTGCGCGCATTAATGCCTTAGCCATTTTTATGAAATTCCTTCACAAATTTTATGAAAAATCAACTTACATAAAAGTTAATTTATTCAACTTTCATGCAGAATCAATGGCTCTTAGAACCGAAATAGATGATGAACTTTCTAGCAAGCGGATTGATGATATGATGAACATCATTGGCCATGATTATTATACCGTCAAAGATATCACTCTTCCGGATTTGGCTAAGTATCTGAAGAAATATCATCACAACTTCCCCCAAAGCACTTATCTACCTTTGTATGGCTATGGTCATCTGCGAGAAGTCACTATTATAGAAGCAAAGAACTATCTTCCATTTTTGTGGTTTCAGAATTACACCAACTTTGCTTCAGCAAATATCTCATGTGGAGGAGGATTTATAAATGCTTGAATAGCGGATAAGGTTCACATGATGCATCATAGCCCTTGTACTCCAGATTTAAAAACTCATACGCCCAAGCTATAACCACATTATCATCCTTCAATCTTCCGAAACGCTTAGATAGATCAATCCAAAGGCTAGAAGAAAAGTTGGGACTTCTGTCCTGGGGGAGGTGTGAAGCCAACTTGGATGTGGACATACTAGGTGTGACAAACCTGTTCAGGGTTTGTCAATGATCTGAAAGGAGTGGCGATATACGAATCTATTTGGGTTGGGAAAAGATATGTTTATAGACATGATAACTTCATGCCGGAGATACTTAGCCACTGGATCCCATAAACTAATTCTTTCCATCTTACTCATGGAGAAATAGGTATCAGTCTGTGGGATGTCCACAAGATCTCAGGGGCTCCAATTTTGGGTGACATGTATGATGAAATCATTCCACCCAAGGTTACTTGGAATGATTCAGAGAAGACTCCTTATTTAGCTCGAGATTTATTTAAGATCTTTCACAGGCTCAAGAGTTCGGAGACCTCATTAACTCATTCTAGAAAGGATTATCATTCGGAGGAGTGGATGAATATATTTCTTATTGAGAAGAAAGAGAGGGAGCCAAAGGAGAAGGAGTCGAGAGAAAAAGGATCCATGAAAAAGAAATCCAAAGATAAGAGGCCCACCCATCCTACCACCTGCCCAAAACCTGAGAAGAGGGGTGCTCCTGGCACATTCTGGACAACTCTAGAAATAGGAGAGTTTTAGAAATGGGGATATAAGGTGAATCAATGGATTCCGAAGAAGACTCGTCTGGCGGGCTTCTTGGATTTATGGCTCAGTGTTTATCTCTTTCCGGTCAGGGATTTGAAGGGAGGCGTCAGGCCAGGGACCTTCGTCATTGTGACAAAGTTGGATGAGGAAAAAATGGTTGGGTTGGATACCCCCATTTTAGCAAAGATTCACAGGAGTTTACTTCATGTCTTCATGGGTAAATATCCTTTAAGAATAGTGGGACCATTCCAAGTTTTATGGGGATGGATCACCACTCACTTCATGACTTATAATGTACATAATGGATTACAACTTCCTAGAAGTTCTGTTAGGCCTTCAGTGCAAGCATTCTCTGGAGTTTCTCCATTAGATCTTAATGCCTATGACATGAAAGTGAGGCTGAGCATGTTTAAGGAATTCAACTTATTTCCCTATGGAAATCCGCCAACCGGGCAGTTTGTTGATGATGGAACAACCCACTTGGATTTGAGGACACACATGCTAGCTTATAGGGATGGTGTGCTAGTTGCTAGGATTGACGGAGAAATTATATGTGAGGCCTATGTACCATATAGATTTTCACATCAACTCAAATGTATGCAATAGATTGCTGTATCTACTCTAGTACATGTCAGGTTAGAGAAACATCCGATGGTTTCTTGGTAACTATGGATACTGACGTCAAGGGAGAAGACTGAGGCGGTATTTGATCTACCAGTTGAAAAAGTGGCACATAATTTGACTACATATTATGCCGAACACTGGATAGAATCATACCCCAAAGGGGTGATGAATCACCCAGTTTATCAGGTGGGGAAAAGGAAGAGGACTGTAGAGAAAGAAACCCTTCCTCATGAAGGTGATGCTTCCCCACCTGATTCTAATTCGCCAGATTCCTCCTCTAGAACTGATTCACCAGAATCCCATGATGGGGATGATGAGCCACAACTAGTGGCAAAGCGATTTCGTGCCTGATATAATCCTCTGATCAGAATTATAATACCCACTCCATCAACTCCTGGTGATTTACTTCATTATGGTGATTTAATCACCACTACTTTATAAAGCAATAAGTCTTATTTTCTTATTCTCGATTTGTAGTTGTAGGAGTTGGGAAGAAACTGAAATCAAAGATTGTAGGGACTTCCTCACAGCCTTCATATCTAAGACCAGAGGCTGTCCAAACATGGCAGGCTTTATACTGTGGTACTGAGACCGCCTGGATTGATTTGTGTGAGGGCCTACAACTTCTTGGAATAGGAAATCTTCTGGCTTCTACAGATATCCAATACGAGGATTACCCCAATGAAGTGAGGGCTTACATCAGAGAGTTGGAGATACTCATATATGCCACTGATGAGTATGTTCCTGTCACCAGGCGGGTGAAGGAAATGATTGATCATGGTGCCACTGAGGGGTCTGGTGGTTCTGGAGATGAGGAGTGGCATGATTATGTGGCTCTTGAAGATGTAAGTTTTCTTTCCTTATTTTCTTTACAACTTGATTTGAGTCGAAGATTTGTTACTTAAGGAAATTATTTTCTTCATCTTGCAGCTTGTAAAGAAAGGATTTGAGGTTCCTTCGCCACAATATAGCCCTAGTGGTACTGCCATCGGGGCTGCTACTAATTCTCCTCACGAACCGGGCGAGATATCTCCAGGCCAGAAGGCCATGAATGAGGAGCTGGAAACGAATTTTCATTCTCCAATCCAGGTGCCAATAAGGGAGATTGCCGATACTCCCAAATAACCAAATATGCAAAGGCAACGAAAGAGGAATTCCACAGCTAAATGATTCATTATAAGCGGTAAGTCCTTCGGGTAATCATGAGTCTATACCCATGAAAAGGTTACTCATATTTCTGGGGATTGAAGGGGCTTCTTCAATTTCCCCCATGAGGGAAAGGACTGATCCTCCTTCAAGGACCACGAAGGGTGTTGTGGAACAATCACAAATTCAATCTGACTTGGCTGCTCCTGGAGAAGAGCTAGCATCTATTCCCAGTATCCCTCCTACCGTTGTTGCAAGAAGAGAAGAACCTATTTCTGGTAAGTTAACAATACTTCATAAAAATGTTGAACGAAACATCGACTGACTTCCATTCTGTGATACTTCAGGTTCAACTCCTGCATTAGAGCTTCTGGCGGCTATTGCAACTGATGCCATGATTTTATCCGAAGATGCTGTCCAGGTTCAGGGGCTGCAGGACGTAAGTCGTCAAGAAGACACATCGAACGCTCCCACAGGTGAGACTAACTAGGATTCTGAAATATCATTGGATGAAATGACAGATCGTGGCATGTATTTTGAAGAATTTTATAATCATGCTAGTTTTCATGTGATTTAGAAGTCCTTGGGAGTGAGTGTTATCCTTCACCCAGTAAATTTTATTATAATTTACAATTCTAATCATGACTGAAAATAATATGCAGTTCCATCCATAGAAACTGTGGAACTGCCAATGCCTGAAGAGGTTGTGGACATTGATGTCAACCCTACCATTGCAGAAACATTAGCTCAAGTAGAGCTAAACCTAGTAAACCCTCTTGAGACCCATCTTGAAGATCCTATTAAGACTGGGAAAGATGGGGAGGAGTCTTCTCAGGTTGCTGATTTACCGTCGGGTAAGGGATAACAATATTTGAGATTGTAATTAATTTGAAAGACAATCAATTCTTTTGTTATCCTTTGAAACTAACCAAAGATTTCAATTAATTATGCAGGGCCATCAACTGCAGTGGCTAGATATGGAGGTGAGGCTGCAGCCTATACCCCAACGGGAATTGAAAGCGAAGAAGCACAGGTCAGGGGGGAAAGAGAAGAACAGGGCACTTCCTTAAGTGCATTAATCCCATATTACATGCCACCCTGTGATGATGATGTTGAATCAGAACCATAGGTGCTTAAAGCGTTCATCTTTTCATGACGCAAGGAATGGAACAACATATGTAAAATCATATTTGAGGTTCCTTTAGAAGAGATATCATCGAAGATCCCTCGATTGTCGTCCCAGTTTGTCATGCTAGGACTTGGCGGTTTTGGATATGAAAAGATCGATGTCACGGTGAAACAGGTCATCTTCAGGAGGGAGTAGGAGAAAAAGTGTCACGAAGATCTGACCAGGGTGAAACTGTCAGTTAACATCGGCGAATTTTAGGCTGCGGTATCCCGAGATGAGGCTGATTATGCTGCCAAGATGAAGGAGATGAAGCATAAAATTAAAGAAAAAGTCATCCAGTAGGTGCAGCTCCAACAAAAGTTAGAGGCTATTACTGAGGAACTTGAACAACTCAATAATTCATTATAGTGAGTTCAAATGAATGGTATGAAATCCATTGCAGATGCCAAGAAGGCACTCCATCAAGCTGAGAAGAGTGAAGCTGGTCGATTGCACGAGCTTCAAGTAGCTGCTGAGAAGCTCGGGATGCTGTACATCAAGTGAAGACTTATGTTGACAGTATTTTGTAATCTCTTGAAAAAGATAAGAGGATCCAATCCGTGGATGTCCCTCTAATTCTTGTGCATCAATGGACAGTACTTTTATCTTCAATCATTTATTCTTGTATTCTTTCACTACCTGCTTTAAATTTTACCTAACCCAATGGGCATAGTAAGCATAGTTTGATTTTTACTAGGATTATTATAAATAACCCTATAAACATTTAATCTTTTAGTTGCTCAATATTACCTAAATCATACAAAATGTACGTTTAGTGAGCTGGAACTTGGCGTTTATTCAGAGTTCCCTTGTCTTTTGTGGGCAGTTTAAAGTCATGCACGTCAGACATAAAGGGGCTAATGTTTAAGGTCGAAATAGATTTGAACGAAATGGATTAAAATTGACTCAATTCCTTGAAAATTTATCTAAAAACATATTACCATACTCACGTATGAGGGATAATATGTAAACTATGACTTAAGAATATTTGGATATGAGGAATGATATGAAAAATAGCTAAAAGGAATTAGAAGAAGTAGTTCCCAAGAATGAAGTTACCATTATTTAACAAATCTGTTTGGGGGTTGAATTATGCAGGGCCACCTAAGGGCATTGGCTGCATAGTCAAATAAATAGTATCTTTTGGCTAACAAGTCTGTTATGTAGACTGTTTATGCAAGGCCGCCTAAGGGAACGTGCTGCATAGTCAGGAAAAATAACTCTAGGAAATTTACCTTCCTAGTTCTAAAAAGCCAGTCAATGTTTATAGAGATTCAAATTTTCCAAAGTATAGAGTTTGCTATATGGAAAAAGGCACTTGAATATAGAAAATATATTTCCAAAAAAATTATCGAAGAACTGGATGGATATCACTCCTACGAAGGTCTGACCCAAACGTAGGGAAGGTGAATATAAACCATAGACTTGAATACTTTCAGATCATGAAAAAGGGTATGGGACAAATATGTTAAGGATGGATATTTTTGCGGATCCCTACATACTGTCATTTAAGACCAATAAGGACAAAAGAGGCTTTCTTCCCAAGAATGAAGTTACAATTATTTAAAAAACCCGTTAGGGGGTTGAATTATGCATGGCCACCTAAGGGCATTGGCTTCTTATTCAAATAATAATATCTTTTGGCTGACAAATCTGTTATGGAGACTGTTTATGCAAGGACGCCTAAGGGCAAGTGTTGCATAGTCAGGTAAAAGAACTCTCAGAAATTTTACATTTTTGTGACTAAAAGTCAAGAAAAGGGTTATGAAGATATGATAATATTTAAGGTTAGGATTATGACACATAAATATGGGTATTTTACAATGTATACAAAGATACACAGATCAATTCTAACCATAAGCATGTTGTGGCTAGGTCCTGAATGGAAATGTTGGACTTCACTACGTATTCCATAAGGATGGGAATCAAGCCATACGTAGTTCTTGAACTACAGTTTAACGTCGTGTGGGACAAGGATGGGAGATCTTAGTTTAGGCTCATAGAGTGTGGACCATTGTAAAAAAATACACAGTGTGTGTTTTCATGGGGACTTTTCATCCAGGGGACTGAAAGAGGGATTTGGGGTTAGGCCCAAAAGACTTGGGGCTGGATTCGAGGGATACTCGAACATTCCTACGTATCCCATAAGGATGGGAATCAAGCCCACATAGTTCTATAAATACCTTATGTACAAATTTGGTTCGTACAAGTGAAGGGTAAAAGGAGACTTTAGTGAAATGATTATTTGACCCAAAATAATAGATTTGGGCATTTCCATGAATGCACGTAGTCTTTAAAATGAAACATGATTGAAAAATAAATGTAAATAATGATTCCCTCTTAGATGAGGATATCAAAGAATATTGTAGTTTATTGTCATACTGGACAAAAGTGTTGTAGAGTTTAACGTCGTATAACAAGGATGAAAGTGAACCAATGTAATGATATTGATTCTAGGGATGGTTTCACGAATCAACATCGTATGATATGGAGGTGAATCGATGTGAAGAGATTGGTTTTGGGATTGAACCTTGGGAGGTTGCCTACGTACCTAGCCTGGAACGCAAGGATCAAAGTCAGCGTAGTTCAATTAAATAATGAATTAATGATCAAGTTGTTATTGGGGACAACAACCTAAAAAATGGTGTTGGGACTTACGCATGGTTAACGACCCAGAGAGGGTGTTATGGTTGAAGTTTTCTCTAAGCTCACGTGATTCATACTCGGTGTGAGAAACAAGAGGTAGCAACAACCCTAATGATGCATAGTTTAATGTCATGTAGGACATAAAGGAATTTCTATACAGTTTAGCATCATTTAGTTCGGACGATGGGGACAATATAGTTTAATGTCATGTTGGACAAAAAGAAGACTGTGCAGTTTAATGTCATGTAGTAAGGACAAAAGAGTACACCATTTAACGTCATGCTGGACGTAAGTGTGAATAGTTTAAATTCATATGCATGGACCTTTGATTATCCAGTTTAAAATCTTGCTGGACGTAAGGGACTTTTATATAGTTTAGAGTCATGTAGTTTGGACGGTACAATTTAACGTCGTGTAGGACGATATAGGGACAATACAGTTTAACGTCATGTTGGACGAAAAAAAGATGCAAACACTTTAAGTTCATATTCATGGACCATGGGTGATATATTTTGTGTTTATAAAAAATACTTCTTTAAAAATCTGGCATTGGTTAGAGTAGTGATGAGTTCTCCATCCATTGAGATTAAAGAATAAGCTCCATTGGAGTAGACCCTATGTATTGAGTAAGGTCCTTACCATTTTGGCTCAAACTTGGGAGGTTTCTTTCCTGGTATCATTAGAGTTATGAGAACTAATACCAATTCTCCCTGAGTGAATGAATGAAGACGAACTTTTTTGTTAAAAGCTTGTGCTATTCGATTCTGATAGACTTCCAAGTGGTGCAAAGTGCACAATCTTTTCTCATCTAACCATTCTAATTCATTCAATCTCTTTTGAGATTGTTCATCTGTAGATGATTGATCACAAATGGAAACTCTGAACGAGGGTAGTTGAACTTCAATTGGAAAGACTGCTTCCGTTCCATATACCAATGAATATGGAGTTGACCGCGTTGCAGTGCGGGTGGTAGTCCGATAAGCCCATAAAGCATGAAAGAGTTTATCAGGCCATGACTTCTTATCTTTATCCACAATATTTTGTAGTATATTTGAAAGAGTCTTGTTGTAGGATTCTATTTAGCCATTGGCTGCTGCATGATACCGAGATGAATGGTTGGATTTGATGTTGTATTCTTGATAAAAATTCTTCACCTTGGATGAACAGAAATTGGTGCCATTGTCCATCAATATGGTATGAGGGACACCAAATCTGGTAATGATGTTAGACTTGATGAAGCTAACAATGCATTTGGAACTGACTTCCTTAAGAGTTATTGCCTCTTCCCATTTGGAAAAGAAATCAGTAGCAGTAAGAATATACTTAAACTGTTTGGCCGAAGCTGAAGGGTAAGGCCCCACCACATCCATTCCCCATGTGGAAAATGGCCATGAGTATTTAGCTGTATGAAGTAACTCTGGAGGTTGATGAATGAAGTTGGCATGTACTTTGCATGAATGACATTTCTTTGTGAAATCAACACAATATTGTATCATTGAAGGCCAAAGGTATCCAAGCCTTCGAATCTGATCAGACAGTCTATGTCCAGACTGGTGGGCACCACCGACTCCGGCATGCGCTTATTTCATGATAGCCATTGTCTCTTCACCATCAATGCATCTAAAGAGAACTCCATCAAAACCACGTTTATAGAGAATTTTCTCTAGGTGATCTAGGCTATCATAAAGAGTAAAATTGACCACACGTCTCCAGATTTGTTCTTTATCGGCTCTATCAGGTGGAAGTGTTCCATTTTGAAGGTATTCTCTGATAGGTGACATCCATCCTATAGTATGACCATACGGTTCAATAATGGGACTAATTTCATTAATTTCCTCTATTCTGATTTGAACATAAGGTGGAATTGCATGATGGTGGGAAATACTGATAGTTGTCTCATCCCAATTTGGATCTGCCAGAGCTTTGGATATATTAGCCAGTGCATCATCTTGGGCATTTTCTGATCTTGGGACATATGAAAATGTCGGTTCCGAAGGGAATTCTGCCATTAACTCTCTGACGTAATCATACAAAGGGATTTGTTCTTCTTTTCTGATGGCATAATCCCCATTGACTTGTTTGATTACCAGGTATGAATCACCTTTCACCTTTAAGTGATTCAATTGTGCTTGAAGCGCTAATTCCAAGCCTACGATGAGAGCTTGGTATTCTTCTTAATTATTGGTACCACCTTCCCATAATAATAAGGAATAAGGTAACACTGTATTTTCTGGAGAAATGAGCACAATTCCTAAGCCAACTTTTTTGAATTAAGGATTTTCCATTTTCCTCCCTGTTGGACTTCTGGAAGCACCATCAAAATACATTCCCCATGCCTGAGGATTTTCTTGAATAGAGAAGACTTCCTCTTCAGGGAGTTCAATATCTGAAGATGTGTCTTACACTGAAGGGTGTTCAGCCAGGAAATCAGCCAGAGCTTGGCCCTTTATTGCCTTTTGAGACACATACTGAATGTCGAATTGCTGCAAAATAATTGTCCACCTTGCCAGGCATACTATAATCATTGGAAAACTAAGGATAAATTTTAGCGGGTTATTGCGAGATACCAATTGGACCTCGTGATTTTGTAGGTAGTGTCTCATCTTCTGAACTTCAAAGATTAATGCCAGGCAGCACTTCTCAATACGTGAATATCAGGTTTCTGCTTCAAGCATAGTTCGACTGAGATAGTAGAGGCTATTTTCATTCCCAGCATCATTTTTTGAGCATGAAAGGCACCCAATGATCGCTATAGAGCTGTCACGTAGAGGATAAGTGGGTTTCCTTAAACAGGTGGCATGAGTACCGGTGGACTCAAGAGATTCTTCTTGACATTCTTCAGTCCACTGGTAAGTGAATCCATTCTTCATCAATTTGGTGAAGGGTAAACTTTTGCCTGCAAAATTGGCGATGAAACGCCGAATATAGGCTAAGTGTCCTTAAATTCCTCTTAATTCTTTCAAATTTAGAGGAGGTGACATACCAAGGATTGACTTGGTCTTCTCAGGATCGACTTCAATACCATGATGGTGTACAACAAAGCTGAGAAATTTTCCTGAGGATACCCCAAAAGAATATTTTAAGGGGTTCATCTTCAAATTATGTTGTCGAAGCTTACAGAATATGACTTCCAAATCAGCCAAGTGATTAGAACATTGTTTGTATTTAACCACCAAATTGTCTACATATCATTCAACAAACTTCCCTAAGAAGGGTTTGAAGATACGATTCATGGAATTATGATATGTTTCACCTATATTCCTTAAGACAAAGGGCATTACCCGGTAGCAAAACACACCCTCAGGGGATCTGAAGGCTGTGGATTCCTTGTATTATGGGTCCATTCAGATCTGATTATATTCGGAATATCCATCCATCAAGGAAGGTGCTTCATATCCAGCTGTTTCATCAATTAAAAGTTCTGTAATCAGAACTGGGAAATCATCCTTAGGGCAGTGCCGATTAAGATCTCTGAAATTGATGAAAACTTTAATTTCTCCGTTCTTCTTCTTTACATGGACAATATTAGCCAACAACTTGGGATACTGAACTTCTCTGATGAAGTTATCTTTGATAAGCTTATTCACTTCAGCTTTAATTTTGGAAGCATAAGTTGGGTGTGTTCTTCTCGCGGCTTGCTTAAATCCTCGATGTTCTTCTGGTAAACCCAAATGATGAGTAGAAACATCAGGATCAAGCCCAGACATTTCTATATAGTTCCAAGAAAATATATTTCTATTTCTCTTTAGAAAAGAAATATACATCTATTTCTCTTCAAGAGTCATGGCTGCACTGATTAAAGTGGGGTGTTGATCTTCTTTTGTGCCCATATTTATTTCTTTGAGTTCATCAACAATGGTAGAGATACCCTCTTCAAATGATGGAGGAGCATCTCTGAGATCTTCCTCTTCTTCTTCATCATGTGTTATTTCTTCCATTTCTACTTGCATATTAGATGATAAAGCAGAATTTTCATGATCAGAAGAGATGTCAAAATTTTCACATCTTGAAGAAGAAGCTTCCATTTCCGACCCAATTGATGATGAAGGGTATTCTTTGGGTAATAAATAGGAGATGATGGATTGAGAATTAACATCATTGTTCACCTACAATGTTGCTATAACTTCTTCTGGACTAATTGGCGAAGTATAGACTTTTTGGATTTTAGCAGATGAAATGAAGACGTCACCATTTGTAATTTCATCAAAACTTTGTGGGTTACCAATTTCTCCCATGTTGTCTGGCTCGGCTGCCGTAATTGACATTATGGATCTTTCTATAAGAGTATTTTGATTTGGGTCTATCTTTTCAATTTGACTGATAGGCAATACATAATCTGTACTCACATGTGTAAATGGATTTACTGGAATCTTCTCCAAACCATATGAATCATTAACTCTGGTAATCTCCTTTGTTGTGGATTTCTCCCTTCCCTTCATGTGATAGAATTCCGCCTTAATGTATTGAGACTCACATGTCCTGAACGGGGCCTTATCACCATACAATGTCCCAAATTGACCATCGAAACAATATTTGAGACATTGATGGTATGATGAAGGGATAGTCGCATGTTGATGTAGCCAGGGTCTTCCAAGAAAGATGTTGAAAGCTGAGTCTTGATCAACAACCATGAAATCCTAATTGGATACAAGATCTCCAAACTGAGTTCTGAGTATAACATCGCCTAGTGGTTCTTGTTCATTTTTATCATATCCTTGTAACATCATGGTAGAAGGAGATAAATCAAATTCCATGAGGCCCAATTGACGAAGTGTACGAATTGGCATGAGGTTGACTCCTGAACCATTATCAATGAAAGCTATTCAAACGTCTATTCCATTGACCTTTCCAGATAAGTAAAAAGGTATAATATGACCATGCACAACATCATCTTCATCTTCATCAGTAAAAGATATTATTGCATGGAATTCTGTAGGATTATTGTTTATGTGATAGAATTCAGCTACAAATATTTCAGTTTCAAACTCCAGAGGACTTGACAAAGCCTCGATGAGTGCTTCCCGAAGATCTTTTGACAGATTCAAAGCATCCAGAATTGATAACTTGGATAGTACTTTGGCCAAGTGTTTTAATACATCATACTTTTGATCCAGAGGTATGTGTTTCCCAACAAAAATATGTGGTTTAGCAGGTACCTTGGAAGCAGATGCTTTGGAAGTTGATGCATCTTATATTGGGATAGAAGTTGCCAATATTCCTGGTTTTGTAATATTAGACTGATTAGATCCATTTAATTGCTGAGTGGAAGAAGATAGAACCTTCAACCGGTCTTCCAAAATAACTGTGCCAGGACTGAATTTTCTATTGGTAGAAGAACTTTGTTGTTCCTGTTGAGCTCACTGAAGGGCTCTACCACGAGTTTCTACTGCGTACATAGTTCTATAAGGGGTAGAATTGGAATAGTGGCTTCTGAAAGATCCACGTCTTCCTCTATATCCTGAGCCTCTGGAACTTCCTCTGATTCTCCTATTTGATACAGGGAATTTAGGCTCATCGAAATCGAAACTGTGACTGGCATATGGATCTGTTAATTGAATCATTTTAACAGAACCGAAGATTAACTCTTCATCTGATGAAGACTCTACCTTATTAGCCTGTTTAGGCTATTCCGTTTGGTGGGGTGGTGCCTGTGTCTTTGAAGTAGATGACATGAAGTCTGCCAGAGTCAAAGACAACTTAGGCTTTGACACATACTCATCTTCTTCTGATTCTATTTCTTTCTTTGAATCATGCCATTTCTTTGAGTACTTTCCATATGATGAAGAGGGTTTTTCTGCAACATTCATGGGAGAAGACACAATCGGTTTTTTAAATTATGTTTGCAAAATAGCATGAGTTCGGTTGATTGTCTTTCTGACCATCCAATCATCATACTTTTTTGCATTTTTGATTTTGACTTCTTGCCATTCGCCTTCCTCCTCTAAAACTATAGCAGTAACACATGCTACCTGAGCTGAATAACCTTTTAGTTTGACTTGTCCCGAGTCGAACATCTTTTGCAGGAGGTATTTGAAGACAAAACACTCCTTGATGAGATTCCCCAACATTTGATGAAAAGGGAAATAATTGGGACGGTCTTCATCTACTTCCTTGTTTGGCCTCTTAGGCCTTGGAAATTGAACCAGATTATTTTCCAGAGCTGAAATGAAGTAACCAGAAATTTGTTCATTTCGGAAAGAGTATGTTTTTCTCTTCAGATCCTCAAATTGTTTTCGTCTTTGATCTCTTTGATCATCTGGATGAAACTGCCTTTTTTTTGGCGCTCAAGAGGTGGAGCCCTTCGAGAAGATAAAGGTTTTGAAGTAGAAACATGTACAGGTGCTTGTTTAAGCATAATTGTAGCAGTTTCTACTTTACTCATTCTCCTTCCTAGAGCAGATTGAATTACACGAGATTTAGCCTTAGCCTATATAAGGGAATCTTCAATCTGTTGAGCGATTGAAGTAAGGTCTCGAAACCCTCCTGTGTATTTCACAGGGATCAACGACGTGCGTAATTCGTCACGCAGATTTGCCACACAGATTAGAAACAATTCCTCTTGAGGGAGTGCTAAGATTAGGGAATATGTTAATCCCTTCTAGTGAGAAATGAAACCAGAGACTCTTTCATTCTCCCTTTGCTTACAGTTTGTAAGATCAAAAACAGTTGTCTTTGGAAAAGTTGAGCTGAACTGAAGAAGAAATTTTTGGAGAAGATCCTACCATCCGGTAATTGACCAGGATTGCAAGCTTGTATACCAAACAAAGGCTTGTCCTTACAAGGTCCGCACGAAGCATCTAAGTTTCACTGCTTCTTGCTGTTCTGAAGTTCCCATCATAGGATCGCAACAAAACACATAATGAATCAAATGTTGTTCAAGATCACCTGATCCATTGAAAATAGGGAATACAGGGTTCCCAAAACATGATGGGGGAGAGATTGAATCTACCCATTCAGGGTAAGATTTCTTTTCCGGTTTAACCTGTGCACGTTTCCCTTCCATAGTTTCTAACCGAGCTGTTAAAGACTCAATGATAGTTATTAAATTTTGAGAAACATCCAGTTGAACATGGACTTGGGCAGGTGCAATGACTGAATCTTGGATAGATGTGGTGGTTGGTGCTGAAACTAATGGTAGAACTACCAACTGTTGTTGCACTTGACCTGTTGGATTAGTCTTGTGAGGGTGTACTGATAAAGGAGGATATTCTTGATCCATATCAGTAGCTGCAACAAATTCCCTTGGCTGACTGACTCCATCACGCTTAAGAAGAAGACTACCCTGAAGTAGTTCTGCATTAAACCTCCTTAATTCCTTCATTTATTCCTCCTATTTTGCAAATCTTTGCTCTTGTGTGAGTGATTGGCCTTCTCCAGAGGAAGGATATGTAACCTGATTCTTTCCCCTCCCTTTGTTGGATCCTTTTCGGAGAGGGGTAAGTGGGTTACTTGAAGGATTTCCTAGGTTCTGAGAAATCCTTTGATTTCATGTACGCACACCTTCTTCATTTGTGTCGGTGCGTACAAATTCTTGAGCAGGAACCTCTTCATCTGAGTTCAATGAGTGAGCCTCATCTGGTGGATCAACAACAACGAAATTGATGACATTTATTGATGTATAACGCACCACATCCCTTCTATCAGCATTTCTGTGATATTGTCTTCTTCCATGTATTTAATGAGACATTTCCTTTTTTTGATTCGATCCCTCGGGAACTTTTTGAAAAACCGTAATTTGGAGGGAATCTCCTGATAATTTGGCTCTTCGTTCCTCTTGATGCTTCTTCCCCAATTGAGAAAATACCGACTTTATATGAGGAGGGGATTGATGATTTGAAAAATTCCCCAGTCCGGTGGACTGGGGCTTTTCCTACTGTTCCAGCTCAACTCCTCGAATCCTATTTGTTGATTCCAAGGGTTGGTTTAAAAGAGTCCCCAGTCTGGCAAGCTGGGGTGGCTCTTGACATGCTATGTCTAAGACTTTCTTAAAATCTCTTCTGATCTTGCGAACCTTAGTCCGGAAATTAGCTGTATGTATTAACCTGTATCCACTTTTATCACCTGGTTCAAAAGACTGTTGGATGATTTACGACACTTCTGTCACTTGATGATGTTCTTGCTCCATACGAGAGGCCTGTTCAATATTCTCATTTGCTTGATGTAGGAGTAATTCAACAACTTATTCTCTTTATGCTTGATTTTTATAGGAACTTGTTGAAGCATGTTCTTGGGAAATATTTTGATTACAAACAAAGATTATTGACTTTGGCCGTCCATGGGAAATAACATTGCATGAGACCATTTTTGGTGGGCTTTGCCAACTGGAGAGCACAGTGAAATGTAGTGCTCCATGAACACCCCATCCTCTGACATGAATACCAGATGGGGCATTGGAAATTAACTGGCGCAATCTTCTTAGTGCACCAATGCATGAACGTTGAAGGGATCTCTGCTACTTTTCAGCCTTTGGATATCGAGAGACTAATAGAGATGCCAAATCAATCTGGGGTTATAACCCTTATATTATCTTAACATGATTTTCATATTCATTATAAGATAATACTTTCTTCTTGAACTGAAAAAGAGTTTTCCATATGTTGAGACGAATATCATAAATTCCATCTTCCGTCAACATCTTTGGAATGTCATACTGAGAGTCAGCCAGAGGCTAAAACATGACTGGTACTTTACCTTTTCCAGTTTGTTTCTCATGTTCAGCATTTCCTCTTTATCATTAAATGAAGATTCTTCTACCTGATTTGACCAGAGCTGGTGCTTCCTTATTACTTTATCGGCTTCAACATGATTGGTATAGAAATCACTGATTAAACTAGAATATGCATGACTTAGGGGTGGTTCAGAGAATGACCTACACCCTGGGCTATCTTCTGATCGATAAAGTATTTCACCTTCTAGCGATGAAGCATCAGACATGAATGGTTTCGCATTTGCAAGTGCCTCAAGATAAGAGGGCTTTCTCAGAACTACATTGTCCACTGGAGCATTTTCTGGGCAATGTGCATCACTACTGTAGAGAGGAATTTCGCAGCGAAATTCATCATCATGGGGAGGACCACCATGGTGGGTTACAGCAAAATATGAGATCTCTTGCTCCTTGGTCTTCTAGCCACACAGAGGGTTATTGTAGCTCTCATCTGAAGATGAAACTTCGTGATTGACAGAATTGTCATGAAGAAAGACTTCATGAGGAAGTGTCCGTTGAAGACTTTCAGAATTAAGGTTCCCACTATTGGGAAATGGGGGAGTATAATCTTGGATTCCAACAGATAATTGTTTGAGGGCTTGAAAAACTCTAGCATCGAGCAAGGCCTTGTTATAGATTGTATCTTTATCTTTTGACTGTGCTTGGCGGGTCTTCTTCTTAGACGCCTTATTACTCACCTAGGAATCCACTTGTTGATGAAAGTGGCTACTCTGAGCAGGTGTACATGCCTGATCAGGAGAGATGGCCAGGTTAGTCTGACGATCTCCATTCAAATCAGGTGTATGTGCCTGACTTGGTTGTCCGTATGATATGGGGGAGTATGCCCCAAAACCCTCTTGGACTGGAACAGATGTGTGTGTCTGTTCCGGAGTGAAATATTGATGTGTTACTCCACTGGTAGGGATAGATTTATGTTTCTTTCCCTGAGATGCCGCTGAAGTTGTTATAATATCCTGACAGGCTTCCAGAATATGAGCAGGAAATTTCTTCTGCTCTTTCACCATTGATATAATATGCTTGGTGACTTCAGCTGCCAGAACGGGGATATACATCCATTCTGTGATTCGAGTAGGTGTATGTGCCTGCTCCTGTCCTCCTTTTCCTGTCAGTGAATCCTGACAATACTCAAGTGTGGGGGAAGAAAGTTGAGTCTGCCTCCTGTTTGTTTTCGGGGCTTTCTGACTCACTTCTCCAAATGCTACCAAGAGAGACTGTTGGTAGGATTGATTAATACTAGCAGCTTTATGTTCCTGCCTATAGTAATCCACTGTAATTTCCTGGAAGGATTGGCGTGATGCTGCCAGATGAGTCTGCTAGACATTAGAATTAAAATAGGCAGGTGTGTGTGCCCGCTCATTTCTTGCCACCAAGTTAGTTTGGTGGACTTCTCCAGAGATAGAAGAGATGAGAACCTGCTCACTGTTAACCAGATTTCATCTCTGGCGATTTGTCTTTCCTGCTTGGGTTCGATGAACCTGAGCCGAACGCCTGGATTCGACACCCTCATCATGTTGAGGGCACACTGCCACACGAGTCTGGTGGCGATTGTTGATGGGAGCCCTCAGGAAGGACTCCTTCTTCCTTGAATTAAGGCCCTGAGGGACCTGATCATTCACCTCCCCAGAATAAGGGAGAGAATGATGATTGCATTCTAGGGATAACGACCCGAAACTGTTGGAGACAGTGGTTAGCACTGCCTGCTTCTTGATCACTGGTAGTCGTTTTCCGGACGACCGGTGTGAGTTGTTCACTTGGAGGGCTTGTCGGGTAGCCTCCAGAGTTGGGATGGTACCGTGTTGACGATACTCCTTAACCAGCGCATTTGATACCCAACGTTGAAGACACTGAGTAGGTGATGTCATCCTTAGAGAGGATGACGAACCAACAAGAGTAGCATTCGTGGAATTTGCAGCAGCAGTATACATAGGTGTGAACTTGAGAGCATCCATTCTGGAAATGCAGAAGATCTTGGAAAAGAGTTCGTGTTTTATATAATAGACGTAATCAAGATAAATTTATCCACTACATATTTTGTATGAGGACATATGTCAATGATTTTTTTGTCGGCCCTCTCATTGAGTTTTAAATAGGGGCCTAACAAATAGGTAAAACATCATTTTAACTTGGTTAAGGATTCACGCCGGGTTCACCATTTTTTGTTTCCCTCAGAATTTGGGGATAACCTCCTTAATTGAAGGTTCAAACATTCCAATCGGTTTCTAACGGGTTTGTTTGTAGAACCAGAAACATCCAATGATTCCACATCCATTTGGACCTACTTTCCAAAGGTAGGCGCTCATTAGTTTGTGGAATGATGAGTCTTAGGAATTTTCATTGGTTGAGAGGATGGGAGGTTGGACTCATCACACCTTTTTTAGGTGAATTATTGTCTACTCTAGGAATCTCTTTATAGATTTAAGTTATGTTCGTGAATCCTTATTACATTACCAAGTATAAAATGAGATTTCCTTCAGATCTAACAATCAATGATTAAATATGCAGGAAATTTAGAGAATCTTTTATATGTATTATAGTTTCTTCATCGATTGAGAATCATCTGTTTAGAGATTCTTGGTCAATGGTATCCTTTGACACATTTATATAGAAGTCTCTTGGTCATTATGATGACCATGATAGTTTTAAAGCCACTCAGTGGGGCACTTGAAGTTTATTTTCATTCAGAAGGACATGGATTATTTCAGAGTTGGGATCAAACCTGCAGATGGGATACCTACGTATCCTTTGTTTAGAAAAGGAATCAGAACCCACATAGTTCGAGTAAGGGAGTATGATATTTATGATTGATGGCTCAAAGAAAGATGTCATAATTACTTTTACACTCTAAGCTCATTGAGTCATGCTTGGTGTGAGAAACAAGAGGTATTGGTAAAAACCAGACAAATTGTGCCATGAAAGATGCAATAATAAGAAATAATGTGGGGATTATGTGTGTATAACTGCCCAGATAAATGAAGATTAGGATTTACTTCAGGTAAGAAATCTAGGAATAGGGTCCATAAAGGTATATGTGCTTCATGGAGACTTGAATACTCTAACTTGGGGCTTACTCTTGAAAAGGAGGACCAAATTAGGAGAGGACTTATGATTGGGTTTTAATCCTGAGAAGGAATCCCAGATCAAAGGTAAAATAAGATTGGTTAAGAGAAATTAAGACTGGGGCTTAATCCTGAGAAGGAGGCCCAGGTTAAGGGACTTGAAAAAATTAAGGGACTTGGGGCTTACTCCTGAATAGGATTCCCATATTTGAGATTGTGGCTTACTCCTGAGGAGGACTCCCAAACTAGGGGACTTGGGGCTTACTCCTGAAAAGGAGGCCCAGGTTAAGGGGTTCTCTCATCTTAAAGGTTGAGGTCGAATGAATGAAATAACAATCGTTAGTGATATAAAGATGTTTAAATCACTAGGTTTTGAGAGATATTCCACAGAATTCCTTTTAGATAAGGAAGTCAAATCAAGAAATCATGCCATAAATGGTTTTGAAGAGTGTCTTGAAGACTGAATATTGAATAGGAGAGGTGGAATGGCATAAGAGGAGTGAAATGGGAAAGAAGGGCACCCAAAAAGGGAGGGGCACACAAGTCCTAGAAGGCGCGCAGGTACTGTGTGGGCGCGGAAGTCCTGTTCGTGCAGGTATACCTGCACGACACATGGGTACTTGCGCGTTTGTAAACCAGCATGGTAATACTTGGGCGATCCTTGACCAATGCCTTTAGAATTATCCTGAGGTACTTCTAGAAGATAGGCGCGCAAGTTTTGGTGAGGAAGTAGGGTGACACTCAAGTATGTTCATTTCCCTTAAGGGTAAAACACCTTAGGCGCACAAGTGTTAGTTAATTCTAACACTTAGACCTTACTCCTCTTGTTTGGACCTTCCATTCTAGGTAAAGAATTACCTTAGAAGTGTTCAGAAGACCTGAAGAAGAGACTTGGGCGTTCAGAGCTCTAAATCTGAATTCTGGAAAAAATCCTCCTCAAATGGGGGGCTCAAAGGGTCTATTTATAGGCTGGAGAAGACCCTAGGCGGTTATCCTTTAGGGCGTGCAAGTCACTTGCGTGATCATCAGGCGTCGCGCAAGTGGACTTGCGCGACAGTGACGGAACTTCCGCGACACATGTGCTTTTGAAGCCTTGTTTATGCCTTTGTCAATTTTTGATGTTTTCTTCAAAGGATGAATCAATTTGTGCTAAGTCATTTCCCTTTACATTATTTTAGACAATGTGATGTAAAAGGAGCGTCAACAATGATAAGCCTTCATGGATTGAATCCACAATCAAAGTGTGAAATGTGTGCAACACATACAACTAGCCTACATGATTTCCTAGTTAGTATAATTTTTTTATTCAATAGTTTTAAATAAAATAAATAATTTTAATTTGACAACATATGTATTATCCTGTATATAACAATGAGATTGAAAATTTATTAGGTGATTATGAGATTAATGTTATTTTGGGATAAGATCACTATAATTTTTGGTATGATAATAGGATTAAGGTAAAAAATGGATTTTATTTGAGGATTAAAGGTTGAATTATATATTGGAATCATATATGATTTTATTGTGGCCTTTTGATGATTTAGGTTATTTGTTGAAATGACTAGAATATCCTAGAGATTATATGATAATGGTATATAATTTTTGGAATGAGTTATTAAGAATAATTGATGTTATTTGGGGAAAAAATTTATTTTACCAAATCCTTCTTATTTTTGGGTTTCAATAATTGTTTGAAATATATTGAGTAATTTTATGGCAAGTTATTTACTGAATGATCTATGTGGAATTTTGGGTATTACTGATGATTTTTTGAGATTAAAATGAGTTTTTCTTCAATTGAAGGTTTATTAATTTTGGGAATATATTAAATTGTGAAAACCATTTTGGATTTGGTTAATTCCTAGAGGTATTAAGAATATAATGTAATCATTTTATGGAGTTTTTGATCCGTAGAAGTTGATTCTAAAGCTTATGGCCTGAAAAATTCATCTTGAATAGTCATCATTTTGATAAAAAGATGAGATTGTGGGGGGGGATTGATTAAAGAATGAAAATTTAATTTAATATATTTTCTTATGATCGAATTCTTCGTATAAAAAAAATCATCAACTTTAAGAAAAGTATTTTAAAACAAAAAATGATATTCATTTAATTTTCTTATCAAAAATTCAATGACCTTTTAACCCCTCATAGATTTAGGGTTTTGTGATGGTTAATTATCATGAACATTTTTTCTATCACTCCCTATCTATACTTTGGAGTTAGATATTTATTCTATATCTATGTTTAAACTTCCCACTAATGTTATCCAATTTGGAAATAAAGTTATGTGTTATTGTAGATGACTATCAAACTTCCCTTTCTCTCTTTTCTAGTTGAAGTTTTATTGACCCCTTTTATGATGTGGGATTTCAACAAAGTTTTTTAGAAAAGTAAAAACCAAGTTACCAAACCGTAGTTTTAATTTTAGAGGAATAAATTTCATGGGGGGTGGGGGTGGGGGGTAATGTAACATCCAGATATTATGAAAACTAATGACTAAGTTCAATAGCATACAATATGCACAACACAGAGCTTAAAGGAACAATGAAATATTATTATTTAAGTGCTACCGTTATAACCCATCCATTAAATAGGAAAGAATGAATTATATTAAAAAAACTATGAAAAATATAATGGTCCTACTCATTTATAATTTATTAATTTATTATTTTTTAATAAAAACTCATTTTTTTGTAAAGTCATTTTATTCTACAGAAATATATTTTCTTCAATAATGGGTTTTCTTACTTTTTATGAGTGAATATTATAATTAAATTTCAAAAATTATAGAAACTTTATTTCAAAAAATTTATTTCATATTTTGAAATAATCATTTCAAAATTACTTTAGGAATATTTTTTGATTATTTTTTAGAAATATTAATTTTTTAGTGAATAGTGAAAAATACAGATTTTTATAAAACTATCATTTTATTTATATTGAAAAGAATATTTATGATTTTAATTTTATCTCAAAGTAACTTATGTAATATTTAGTCTTATATAATCTAATTATTTAATTTTTTTTCATCCTTTTTCCTAATTTTTTTATAAGTACATTTTTGCGCTGAAAAACACATTTTTTATGAAAATTGATTTCTTTGCATTTTCCAAGATTAATTTTAAATTAAATTATAACCCTTCTATGTTATTAATTTTGAAAAATTGATTCAATATTTTGAATAAATAGATCCATATTTAGAAAATAGATCCCTTTTATTTTTGGTCATTACAAAGAATAAAATTTGTAATTTTGTTGACCATGATAAATGGTAATTTGGTTAATTTAAGTTAAAAATAAAATGATAAGTATTATAAAATTAATCTAACACTTGCCTTAATTTTATTGTACGATGTTATCTTGAGGAAATTTTAAACTAAAAATATTTTTATGAAAGATAAAAGATTTATATATATCATATAATTTTTTTTCTAATTTTTATTAAGCAAATAATTATCATAAATTCTTAAATAATGCTAACCCAATAATTATTAAATTAATTAAAAAATCGAATAAAAGATATTAAAAATATTAAAAGAAATATTTTTTTAGATAATTAATTTAATAAAATAATTTTATGATCTACCTTGACATTCTAAGGATGTGTTATTTTTTTTATAATTATAATTTTTATATTTATATTATTAAAGTCAAAGTAATGAATAGTTCTAAAAATTAACATTAGTGATATTTTCAAATAAATAATACTTTATTAAATGATATAAAATTCATATAAATATCAAATTTCTAAAAGTTACTAATATATGGTTTTTAAAATAAACTATGGTACATTTATATGTCCTTTTACCATTTGTAGTAACTATATTTACCCCTAAAGAGTAATGATTCTTGTTTTCATGGTATGTTTTAGAAGGGTTAAAAAGGGGTTAAAATAAAAAATATAAGGTTAAAGTTTTTACCTAAACTTGAAAAACAATTATTGGATGAGAGGATTTCTAATAATACTCATCTTATATTCCAAATAAATCATTTTAGATCCATTTTTATTTGAAAATGAATTTATATTAATTTAATATTGTAATGAATTCCAATAGTACAACTCCCCTATATTATAAAAGGAAATATCTTATTCTAAAGGATGCATATTTAAAAAACCATTTGTTTTATCCAAGAAATACCAAAATAAATTCCTATAATACCCACCCTCATTATATAGGTCTTTGTTTAGACATAACACCAACCTTACTGGTGTAATGTTGTTAAGAAAACGAGGCTTTCTGAAGAAGAGGTATCGATTATAATAAAGTGTTTCTATTTTATATCTTATTAAACCTACTTAAAATCTTCTCTAAACGTTATTATATTTAAAAAGTATTTTTCTGTTAATATCATAACCTTTATTAATCTCATATTCCATCAAATGGGAAACAAAACCATCATTCGTTTGTACGGTGAATAACTGCCTCACAAACTGATGTAATTTTTTTTCTATAACCATATCTAATGGATGGATTATAATTATGTAATTATGGTATATAGGTTATATTAATTTAATATTTATCATTCTGAAAATATAATATAAAATTTACATTCTTACCTTTTCATTCACTGGAAAATGATAACATCATTCCAGCATATGTGTGGACTACCAACTGTACGAAGCGATGTGATTTATTTTTCATCACCAAATTGCATGAATTATATATATTTAATATATTTAAATGAGTAATATTATATTTTAGATATTATTATCATTCTAGTAAGATAAAATAATACTTATCTTTTTTCCATAATGATCTTTGAAAAATAGAAATGTTACTCATGTGTACGTATGACCGACCGTCTCCATGATTATAACATAGTTCATTTTTAATAAACATATTTAAAGGATAGATTTAAACATATTAATTATGTATAAAAATTATAATTATTTCATGATTATTATTCTATATATGTTGGATTAATTACCACTTTGACCATATTCAACACACCAAAGTCATTTTGGACTTATGTATAGAATATTGTCAAAAAGTATAATGCCAACATATATTATTATGTAATTTTATATAACATGGTAACAAGCGATGTAAAACGAATAATTAAATTTTTAATTTTTATTAAAAAATTTAACAATTATCCTATGCTTTTTTATTCCTTAAAATAAAGAATGTACGTGACGAGTGAGACTCATGGTATGAGACACTTTACTTTAAAACTTTTTTAAAAGTTTTAAAGATTTATTATCTAAATCATTTTATTTAATATCCATATTATCTATTTTTTTGGAAATGTTTTAAATATTCTATTATAATTTTTTAAATTCATTTTTATCCATGTTTGACTTTTTACAAAACGGTTTGAAAGGAATATTTTTTTCATTTTCCAATTGAGGTACTTTGTAACCTTTTTAATAAAAGTATGGAAGAAATGTTTTTAACTTATATGGAATGATAGGATTTTCAAAAATTCATTAAAAATATTTTATTTTAATCTCCCTTTATGTGATTATAAGGTTATTTTCTAAGATAATGTTTTACTTTATAATTAGGTGGATTTTTAAATAAGCGTTTTCATAATGAAAATTTATTTTCCTTAAGAATATTTTTATTTGAATGTTGTTGCAAGATTTTATGTTTTGTGATTATGTTATGGTTCTTGTATATTTTTATGATTATGGGTGGTTCTTTTATAAATTATGTATGGTGTTTATGTTATTAACCATTGATGGGTGGTTATGTGATAAACCAAGGATGGGTGGGTCCATGATAGTTCTCAAATGCATTGGGTATGGAATTCGATTGTATAGTTTTCCAAAATATGATATGGAGTTAAGAATTATGTTTATAATAAGAGATAATATTAAGATAACCATGAAGGTATTATATAATTATCTATGATGGTTACTCTAATATAATTTTTGAAATATAACCATGATGTTCTTCCATGGGTAGTTGTGATGGTTACTCTTAATATAATGTTCAAAAGCTACATATGAAGGACTTCTATGAGTACATGTGATGATTACTCAATGATAATGTTCTAAAGATAACTATGAAGGTATTCCATTAGTATATTTTATGTTTACTCCAAAATTTATTTGTGATGGTTATTCCATATATAAGTGTTAAGAGTATAACTTCTCAAAACTGTTTCATGTTATTTTCACATTTTCAAAGAATCCATTATGAGTTTTTTTTCGTTAAAAAATATTAATGAAATTTTTTATTAAAAGTGTTGGGTAGAGAAGATGATTTCTTAGGTAATAAAAGGTTTTATTTTAATCCCAAATTTTATTTTGAAAAAGGTTAATTTTTATATGTATTCATAAACCAACGATATCTTTCTTTCTTTTATGCCCCTTACTGAGATAGTTTTGCCCATATTTTAAAATGTTTTTTAGAAGTATTTAATTATGAGTAGGGATAATGATGAGGTCCAGATATTGTTTTTGAATATATGTCATGAAAAGAAAACATATTTCTTTTTAAATTTGTTATATTGTGGAAATAATGGATACTATTTTAAAAGTGCCCACTTTAAATACATATGGGTTTGTTATGTAAAATTTAGGACCTAACTCTCTAAAATTATAAACCTAAAATATCTATAGGAATGGATGAATGTTATTTCTAATGTAAGTCACTATAATATGTAATGATTAAGGATGGGTCCTCACATAGTAAAAACATTTCTTTGAAAATTCAATTATTTTATACTTACACCCAATTCTAATACTTTAAATGGAATTTCACCAATCAATTGATCATTTTTTTCACAAAATACACTTTACACAATAAATGAAATGAAATTAACAAAATATTATACACTATTTTTTTTCAAATTTTATTTAAATAATTTTTATTCTAAATAGATAATGTACTTTTTACCTTTTTAGAAAACTAATTAACTAATATTTATGGATTTAAATAAAGAATTTAAATTTTGGTAATGAAGGAACAATTTTTAATTTTTGGATGGAAATAATTTTTTAATGGATGGTGTTTTATGTTGATGAAAATATTAAAAAATTAATGAAATCATTTGTTAGAGAATGTGAGTGGTTAGTGATGTTAGATAGAAAATCTATAAAGGATCAAAGGTTTTCTATTGAAAATAATTATAAATATTGTTTATGTAATACCCCGAGATTTTATGACACAAATTATTTTTAATTTCTCTTATTTATTATTTTTTATACTACACCAATATTAGCTTTCCCTATAAGCAACATCGTATTAGCTTGCAGTATGTGCAACATAATTCTTGGCTTCTATTACACACAATTTCAAGTTCTTTTGACAGAACATAACACTGAGTATAGATTTTTTTCTATGTAAAAATGAACTAAGTTTTGATTATGTTATAATCAACACCAAAGAAATATTTCACTACACGCAACACTGACTTGGATTGTGTTACATGCAAGAGCGACCTTCCTCTATAACTTGCATTGTTCACAATACCTAGTTTCACTAAACAACAATATTTATTAAAATATTATTATTTAATGGGATATAAACTATCCATTATGAATATTATTAACCAAATTTTGAATTTTATATCATTGGAATTAATCTAAAACATTTTATAGAACACAATATGAGAAAAAAATTCAGTTTTTCAGATAAATGTATATTTTTTTTTAAAAATGATGTTTTACCGGCTTTTGATGGCACACCCATTTTAAATCTAGTTTTCGTAACTTTTATAAGTTAAATTTGAAAAAATAAAATTCTTCTTAAGAATCATGACATCGAATTTACTTTGGATGATGTTTTGTTATTTTTCTAATAAAATTCATAATTTTATGAATAATTAAAAATACTGTATTTTAACTCAAAACTACTTTTTAATATAATTTATTATTATAGTTAGATTATAATTTTAATTGGTTATAAAGTATAATTAGATTATATTTATATCTTGTATTCCAATGTTGGTCATTGGAAGAAATTTTCACTATCAAATTGGACATAAACAAATGTTAATCTTTTGATAGTTATTATTTCTTAAAAACCCGCTTTTTGGTTTGGAGAACAATAATTAATTTTAAATTAATTACTGAATATTTTGTGATTTGAATTTGAAAAAAATGGATTCCATATTTGGAATCATTAGGTCCAAATTATGTAAATAGATACCTTTTATTTTTAGGAATTATGAATATTAACTTTAGTAATTATTTTATTTACCATGGTTAAAGGGAAAATATGGTAAATAAGGGTAAAAGAATAATATTATAATAATATTAAACTACCCTAACACATGTACTAATCTTATTTGATGAGATATTTCCGACCTTGGGCATCCTTGTGTCGATTTTTGGGACCCCATGGATTCACTTGGATGTGGAAATGACATTTTATTAGAATTAATTTGAAATAAAGATAATTATAACGTAGACATATATCTTTTACTAAATTGATATTAATATGGGGTAATATAATTGATCTATGTGTCTATAAACATTCATTAGAAATATAAAAATATTTAATATATCATTATATTTTATTAATAATTTTTAAACATTAGATAAATATATTTATTTATGACACAATTATGATGTAGTGATTACCTCATTAATGAAAGATTCAAATAAATGAATTTATAAATATTAAAATATATTTAATTTTAATATTTTGATGTCATCCAAAATTTTTTTGGATGACATTGAAATATTAGGGATTAGTTAATTTCTTTATTTCTATGTAATAAGGTTTTTATGATTTTTTAAAAAAGTCAAGTATGAATAGTATCCAAAATTGACATAATTCATAACTTAAAACATAAAATAGTTTATTAAATAATAATAAATTCCTAAAAATATAAGATTATATAAAATGGTTAATATAAGTTCAAATATGTCATAAATAAATTTTTTTGGGACTTTTGACAAGATATTGTAGTTACATTAATCCACAATGTGTAAATAACATGATATCACAGTAAGATTAAAAAGGGTAAAATAAGGGTTAAACAAAAATTATATGGATAAATAAAGAATCAAGACATATCTAAAAACTATTTGATGATAGGTATTATAATATAAATAATCCTATATTCTAATTGAATAATTTTTGGACTATTTTAAATCAAAATGGAATTTATAATAAATTAATATTTTGAGAGTTTCCTAAAGTGCCCCACTCCTCTCTTATAAAAGGGAACCTCCTCCCTCTCCTCTTCACACCATTTTTAGCCTTAATTATCTTATAAACCCTAACCATTTATCTTCTCAACTTCCATAGTTACATTATAGAGGTTCTGGTATTCTCAAAATATCAACTCTAGTTCCCTAAGAGGAAATTTAAAGGAGGCACGTCAAGGAAGAGGTAATATCTTCTACCAATTCTTTCAACGTTATTTCTTCTTCAACTTACTCTTATTTAGTTATTTAATTATAAAGTAATAAAATAAGTATCAATAATATATTTATAAGTTATTATAAATATTAAACAACCCTATTTCACCTTCTATCCATCCTATGAAAAATGAAAGCACCGCATGTGCGTACGTATGTCATACCGTCTCTACACCGTGGTGTAATATGTTTTTCACCACAACCTTACATGGATGGGTATAATGGTATAAATAATGACTAAATATGAATATTATAACAGGGTACTAATTCTGAGATATTTTACACCATCCAATTCAATACCATTCATCAATTATGGGAAGAATATCGTCGTTGGTGCGTACGTATGGCTTACCGTCTCCATGATGTGATGAGATTCATTCTCCACGTTAAATATTCAAAAATGATTATAGATTCTATATCATAGATAATAATGAAATATATGACCTAATATTTAGACTTAATTTATGTATATATATATATGTCATTTACTTACTTCCATTCAATTTAATAAGGAAACTAAAATAGCGTACATGCGTACGTACTACCTACCATCTCCATGAATGGTGTTTTCTATTTCATTTATCTATATATTATACATATATTTATATACTAAATATATGTGATATATAAATCATGTTTTACATTATGTATGTAAGTAAATCAAGATATAAGTAATAATATCCAGAATACCAATTCCAAACACGTACGATAAATAAAATAATTATTACCCAAAACGTTGCTTTAACATGGAATTGACAAATGAATGGGTAATATAAAGTCATAATTGAATCATATATGATATCATAAATATTATTATAGTTCTGTTAAAAGTTAATAATATTTTTAAACCCACTATACATGGGTTTTAGACACATATAGAATAAATTGGGCCTAAGATGAGGGATAACTTTTCCAATATAATTTTAATCTGAGATTGTTTATTTGTAAGTATTTACCAGGGTTATATTTATCATCAATGTCCATGTTTTATAAAAATGTTTTCATAAAATTTTTACTATTATTCCATGTATTTTAATTCATTTTAACCCTTTTTTAATTTTACAACGTGGTATGAAAGGAATCTTTCTTTTGTTTATTATACAAGGTACTTTTTGACTTTTATGTTAAAAGTACAAGGATAATGTTTTTTAACTTATATGACATGAAAAAGTTTTTAAATATTCATAAAACCTTATTTACATGAAGATTATTCTACATGTTTACAATTGTATTTTCAACTTAATTATTTTCTTTTAATAATGTAAGATATTTTGAGAAAAGAAAACATTTTTGAAGAAGAAATGATATTTTTCTCAAGAATTAAGTTTAGGTATTTTATAAAAATTAGTCTGACATAGGGTTATGTCTCTATCCCTATATTACTTTGATTTTATTGTGTTTATAATGGAATTATTTTTATGATTTCTATTTATCTTATATATATTGTGTTATGATGAAATGATGTTTAAAAATCCCATTTTATTTCATGGGTTATGTTGTGATGAATGATTTTTTGTGGCACATATAAGAATGATTTCATTATGGGAAGGTTGAGACTAATATCTCCCAAAACATTATTGGGTAAAGATTTATATCTCATAATATATACATGACTGAAACGACAAGTAAATCTAACTCAGTAAGACATGGCTGGAATGGAAAGTAAACCTGATTTAGTAATGGACTTTGTCCATTATGATTCTCTTAGAAGCAATGCATTGGATACTATGGAAATCATATTATTTTCTTATTAGTTTTACACAATTACCTGTTTTATGCTAATGATATTATATCATGGTTAACGTTTCTTCATGATCCATACCTTACATACTGCCATGATTTATTTCATGAGTCAATATTTTGATGTTTTATATTCATGTTTTTACATTCAAATGTTTATAGTTTTTTTATGTTCTCCATGTTTAACCTTACTAAGAATTTGAGGTCATGATTTCTATGTTTTCTTTTCCTGAGGATATAAAAAGAGGTTTTAGGTAAGAAAAAAGGGGAAGATATTTATGGGAGATGTTGAAAATATTTCACCATGATTAGAAGATTCTGTTCCGAGTTTCCAAAGGCACTAAAATAATATAGTCTTAGGGCGTCTATTTGTGTCATGTATTAAGTATTCCGAAAAGGAAATATAATGTCAATATATGTCAAGATTGGGTCTCTACAGTTGGTATTAGAGCGAAGGTTTAGTCAGCATTTGGAAACTAGAATGGTAAAAGTTTATTAAGATCTCTAGAGATATTTATAAGGTATGTCTATGGATGTCCCTAAGGTTATGTATAAATATCAGTTATAGTCCAAGAAATATGATAACAATCCAGAATATCCAAGGATTGGACCTTAGATGCTAGATATTTAAAGTAATTCCCCTTGATTATGTTGTTTTCCTAGTATGATTTTTTCCTCTCACACTATTCATTTTGGGTTTTAGACAATGGTTGGAACCCAAAGGAACCACGATAATGCTGGATGCGATGAGAAATGAAATTATTGTCCTCTTGAAAAACCTAATGTTATGGTATCTTGAATAAGGAATCTTGTTTCTAGGACTACATATCCTGCTAGGCTCCCAAATGACCAAAGGTTGGAACAAAATTCTCTTGAATCATTCTTAAGGCAACATCCACCTTATTTTAGTGGAATGATTGATCCACTAGTTGCAGAGAAATGGATTTGTACCGTTGAAAAGATATTTTTCATTCTACATTGCTCAGAACATGAAAAGGTTAAGTTAGGAACTTATTGTTTGGAAGGTAAAGAAAATATATGGTGTAACTTTATCAAGAATACGAAGCAACAAGATAAAATTGATTCCATAGATTGGGATGATTTCAAGAACTTATTTTTCAATATGTATCTTCTTCATAATGTTCTTACAAAAAGAGAGATTGAAATTTCATATCTATCTCATGGTTATGATAATAAAAGAAGGATGTAATTCAAATAAAACTATAAAAATTACAGAGAAAATAAGATTAGATTTTCTTGATGCTCAAAGTGTGGAAGCACACATGGAGGAAATTGTCTTAAAGGGAATGATAAATGTTTTAGGTGTGGGAAATAAGGTCATTGAACATTTTTCTGCCAATGTAAATGGAATAAATATAAATCTCCAAATAGTGTACCTCCCATAAATTAGGGTTAAAAATGCAAGGAAATGAGGCATTATTCTAACCAATTCCATAATCCAATGGTTACAAATGATTATCGATGACAACAACCTTTTAAGACCAAAGAAAAAGGAAAATCACATGAGATCACTATTGGTGATGTTGAGTATGCCTAAGATGTAGTGGAATGATTAAGTGTTTATGTAATTATATTTCAAATTAGTGTTGTTGAATCTCTATTATTGTATTATAGAATATTGGAATATCTATGTATTGGTCCATTGTGGTTTTCCATAGGTATATGGTACCAGTAACCATGAAAAGTGATTGAAATATTTTTGTAAAGCACATGATATTCTCATAATGAAGGGATAAGGAGAAAATTATATGTTTGATAGTATTAATGACCTAATGAATGATACAAGGAAAAAGTGATGTCATGGTTTGAGTATATATAATTTTTGGGATTTTGGTATGTGGAAAGAGTTAACATTTGACAGTATTCATGTTTTCATTACGGTTCTATAGTAATTCAAGTTTCAAGGGAATACATGATTAAGGTATTCACATGTTTGGAATATGATAACCAAGAACTACCTTATGAGATATGGGAGACAAATGTTAAGTAGATTTAGTTCATCTCTTTCTTAAGTTTAATATTTTGTTGTTTTTGGAAGGATTGTAATGTTATCCATATATGGATAGTATAAGTTATATTATGGTTGATGTTTGTATTATCTCACTATAGATATCCTTATGCATATTTGATTAGCTGTGTTACCCTTTTTGTTAAGATAGATGGAATGACCTATCATTCTATCGCATGATCTGCTAACACTTCAATAATGGAAAATTCAATTTCATATCTTTAAATAAGATATGAAGTGGAAATTGTTCAAGGCATGAACAATGGTGAGATTGTACCAAAATTAAGTATGTATTATTTCTCATGAAAAATTCTCCAACATTAGGAAAAGGGTATTGAAACTATTATACTAGTACCTTCTTATTCAATGAATTAGATGGTCCATTTGGTAGTTAACTTTCTCCATACTTTATTCTCTATCATTATCCATTAAAACTTAATGGTTATATTTCTCTACCATATCTATGTTTTCACTTCCCACCTATGTTATCTTACGTAGAAACCCAGAGATGATTTACTTTGGGTAAAATTTATGTATCTAAATTTTCTTTTTAAAATGATTTTTTTGAATCACTTTTTATGATGTGGGTTTCAATTAAAGATACTTTCAAGTAGTAAACCATTTACAACCCCAACAAATTTGAAGGGATAAATTCATTTTAAGAGGGGTAGAATGTAACACCCCGAGATTTTACAAGATATATTATTTTTAATTTATTTTATTTCTTGTTTTGTACGCTACAACAAGATTATCTTGTGCTATATACAACACTGTATTAGCTTTTAGTATACACAACACTATTCTTCGGTTGTGTTGCACAAAATTTCAAGTTCTTTTGATAGAATTCAACACTGAGTATAGATTTCGTTTTATGTAAAAATGAACTATGTTTGGATTATGTTATACAGAACACATAAGGAAGTGTTCACTACATGCAACACTTACTTGGCTTGTGTTACATGCAAGTGCGACCTTGCTCAATAGCTTGCGTTGTACGCGATACCGAGTTTCACTAAACAATGATATATTATTAGAATATTATTATTTAATGGGATATAACCTAGCCATTATAAATAGTATTAAACACATTTTGAATTTTATATCATTGGAATTCATCCTACACATTTTCTATAACACAATATGAGAAAAAAAATCAAATTTTCAGATAAAAGAAGTATTTTTTTTCAAAAAATGCAGTTTTACCACCTTTTGATGGATCACCCATTTTAAATCTAGTTATTTTCACTTTTATATGTTAAATTTTACAAAATAAATTTCTTCTTTATAATCAGAACATCAAAATTTATTCTGGATGAAATTTTGGTATTTTTCTGATAAAATTCATATTTTTATCGATAGTGAAAAATACAGTATCTTAATTCAAAACTGCTTTTTAATCTAATTTATTTATATATTTATATTGTAATTTTAATTGGTTTTAAAGTATAATTGGATTATATTTTTATCATTTAATTCTATTTTAGTCATTGGAAGTAATTTCATTTTCAAATTGGATATAAACAGATGCCAATATTTTGATAGTTATTACTTCTTAAAAACTCATTTTTTGGTTTTGACAATGGGAATTAATTTTAAATTAATTACAACATATTATGTGCTTTGAATTTGAAAAAATGGATTCCATATTTGGAATCATGAGGTCCAAATTATGTAAATAGGTACTTTTTAGTTTTATACATTATGAATAGTAACTTCATTAATTATTTTATTTACCATGGTTAAAGGGTAAATCTGGTAAATAAGGGTAAAAAAATAATATGATAATAATATTAAATTACGCTAAAACATTTCCTAATATTATTGGATGAGATATTTTCTACCATGGGTATCCTTGGGTCGATTTTGGGACCCCATGGATTCACTTGGAAGTGAAAATGACATTTTAGAAGAATTAATTTATAGTAAAGATAATTATAACCTAAACATATATCTTTTACTAAATTGATTATAATATGGTCTTATATAAATAATCTATTTTTCTATAAATATTTATTATAAATATAAATTTTTTTAATACATCATGTTTTTTTATTTATAAATTTAATACACTAGATAAATATATTTATTTGTGAAACAATTATAATGTTGTGATTACCTCATTAATGATAGATTCAAATAAATAAATTTTTAAATTTTACAATAAATTTAATTTGAATATTTTGATTTCATCCACGAATTTTTTGGATGAAATTAAAATATTAGGGATTATTTAATGAATTTTTTTATAATTAATAATATTTTTATGAATTTTTAAAAAGGTTAAGCATGAATAGTGTCAAAAATTGATATAATTCATAACTTAAAACATAAAATAGTTTATTAAATGATATTAAATTCAAAAAAAACTGAGATTCTTAAAAATGGTTAATATAAGTCCAAATATGTCATAAATAACTTTTTTGGGTTGTTTGAAAAGATATGTAAATTAAATTAACCCACAATGTGTAAATAACATGATATCACGGTAAGATTAAAAAGGGTAAAATAAGGGTTAAACCAAAATGATAAGGATAAAAAAATATTGAAAACTTGTCTAAAAATTATTAGATGATGGTTATTTGAACCAATATCATCTTATATTCTAATTAAATAATTTTTTAAATATTTTAAATCGAAATTGAATTTATAATAAATTAATATTTTGAGAGTTTCCAAAAGTGACCCTCTCCTCTTTTATAAATGGAAACCTCATCCATCACCTCTTAACTCTATTTTGAGCCTTTATGTTCAGACAAACCATATACATTTATCTTCTAAACTTCCCTAGTTACATTCTAGAGGTTCTGGTATTCTCAAAATAACAACTCTAGTTCTCTAAGCGGAAATTTAATGGAGTCACTTCAAGGAAGAGGTAATCTATTCTACCGATTCTTTCAAATTTCATTCTACTTATAATTTATATTTTTTTGTTGTTTCATTGAAAATTAACAACATATGTTTCAATAATATAATTATATGTTATTATAAATATTAAACAACCTTACTTTACCTTCTATCCATCCTATGAAAAATGAAATCACTACGTGTGCGTACGTATGACTTACCGTCTCCACATCGTGGTGTAATTTGATTTTCACCACCACCTTACATGGATGGGTATAATGGTAGAAATAATTATTGTATATGATTATTATAACATGATAATAATTTTGAGATATTATAAACCATCCACTTTAATATCATTAATCAATTATGGTTACAATATCATCATTCGTGTGTACATACGACTTACCGTCTCCACGACGCGATGAGATTAATTCTCCATGTTAACCATTAAAGAATGATTATAAAGTATATATAATAAATAATCATGAAATATATGACATAATAATGCTACTTAATTTATATATATATATATATGTAATTTACTTACTTCCATTCAATTCAATAAGGAAACTAAAACATCGTTCATGCGTACGTACGACCTACCGTCTCCATGAACGGTGTATTCCATTTCATTTATCTATATTATATATATAAATTTATATACTGAATATATGTGATATATAAATCATTTTTTACATTATATAATTAAGTAAAGCATGATATAACTAATAATATCAAGAATAATAATTCAAAACACGTACAATAAATAAATCGATTATTACCCAAAATGTTGATTTAACATGGAATTGACAAATAAATAGGTAATATTAAGTCATAAATTAATCGTATATGATGTCATAAATATTATTATGGTTTTTCTGAAAGTTAATAATATGTTTAAACACATTATACAAGATTTTAAGAAACATACATAAGAAATCAGACCTTAGGTACGAGATAAATTGTCCAATCCTATTTTTATCCGAGATTGTTTATTTTTAAGTATTTACTAGGGATATATTTATCACCCATGTCCATGTTTTATAAAAATGTTTTTATAAATTGTTTACTATTATTCCTTGTATTTTGGAATTAATTTTTACCCCTTTTTTACTTTTACTATGTGGTATGGGAGGAATATTTCTTTTGTTTACCATACGGGGTACTTTTTCACTTTTCTAGTAAAAGTACAAAGAGAATGTTTTTTTAACTTATACAAAATGAATGGGTTTTTAAATCTTTATAACACCTTATTTAAATTAATATTTCTCTACATGTTTACACTTATATTTTTAACTCACTTATTTTCATTTAAAATTTCACAACATTTTGAGAAAAGAAAACGTTTTTGAAGAAGAAAGGATATTTTCCTCAAGAATTATGTTGACGTGTTTTATCAAAATTATTTTCACATAGGGTTATGTATATATCCATATTACTAATATTATTTCATTGTGTTTATGATGGAATTATTTTTATTATGTCAATTTATCTTATATATATTCTGTTATGATGAAATGATTTTTAAGAATCCCATTTTATTTCATGGGTTATGCTATGATGAATGATTTATGTTTTTGTGGAAAATGTAATAATGATTTAATTATGGGATGGGTGGGACCTATATCTCCCTCCAATACATTGGATAAATATTTATATATCATGAGATAGACACAACTAAAATGGAAAGTAAATCTAATTCAGTAAGACATGGCTATAACAACAAATAAACCCTGTTCAGTAATGGACTTTGTCTACGATTATGGTCTTGGTAGCAATGCCTTGGATACTATGGAAATCATATTATGTGCTTATTAGTTTTCCACAATTACATGTTTTATTCTAATTATATTCTATCATGGTTAATGTTCCTTTATGATACATGCATTATGTACTAAGAATATTTATTTCACGACTCAAGATTTTGATGTTTTATGTTCGTGTTTTTACGTTCAAATGTTTATGGCTTGTTCTATGTTCTCCATGTTTACCCTTATTGAGATTTTGAGCTCACCCTTTCTATGTTTTCTTTTCCCCAGGATATAAAAAAAGGTTTTAGGTATGAAAAGAAAACGGGGTGATCTTTAGGGGATATGTTCAATATCTTTAACCAATATTAGAAGATTTTGTTCAGAGTTTCCAAAGGAACTAAACTAGTACGGTCTTTGGGTGTATGTTTGTGTAATTTATTAAGTATTCCAAAAAATAAATTTAATTTCCATGTCCTTCAAGCTTGGTTATCTATAATTTATTAAATAATTAATTAATAATTAGTTAACCATTATTATTAATTAGATTATGTCATGGAGAAAAGTATGGTTTCCAATACTCATTCTCAAATAATTTTATTATTTAAACATCTAAAAATATAGGTTTTTTAGGGGAGTGCTTAATAACATCGTCCACTCTCTCTTATGAAAACCAACATCTCTCACTTTTAAAATATCCAGGTACCATGTATAACTCATTCTATCATGATTCTTACACAAAAATAAAGGCATGAATTCATAATAAACTTCCCTCGTCCACTTTTATCTTCTATTTTACCCACTCAAAATTAAATATTTTATTATGTGAATGCACACTAAATGAAGCTCAAGGAATTCTAATGTGATGGATCCCTTGTATATCCACTTTAACAATGACCTTAATCTTAGGTGTTAAAGATATAATACATGAGTAAATGTTAAGGGTGTCATCATATATTCCTTTCTATGTTAGAATATTGGATTCCCTATTTCCATCCACCCATGAATGAGAAATATCCACTTGTTTATTGATGAATCTTCTATATATTCTTATATGATAATATATGTACCGGTGTGATGGTGATTAGTCTGACATAAATTTTTATGTAATAATGGAGTTCATTTCTTCCATAACAAGACAAATGTTTTAAAGATTAAAAAACATTATACTGCAAAAGAATACCATTGAATCAATTGCGAGGGAGTTTCAATGAACATAATATTCAATATAAAACAAAACCACTAACCCCACACATGTATAAAATAAATCCATCCACTATCAGGAATCCTTGGTCACATTATACATCAGATTTGATTTTTTGATCATCGTGAGGATGTTTCTAATATACCCAATGACCCTAACCAATGATGGTATCACCTTTAGATCCCTAAATGATCTAAGAGAAATTATTTTATAGAGATATTGAAAAATACTTATGTATAATCAGGTTATCAAAATTTGATATGGGTAAAATTACTATAGCTTTTATATAAGAAAGATGATATCACTAAACATTTTTTATAACTTCATTTTGACCCTAAAATAATATATATTATCCCATAGACATTATCATGATACAAGATCTGGTCTACACCATCAAGTTATTTTTCTTATAAAAACACTTATTTATAAAATTGTACATGGATTCACCATAAAACCTGATTCCAATGTAACCACACTTCACTATCAATATGGATGACATGATTTTGATTGTGAAAATGAAAAAAGACTTAATTCACTAGAATATATTTTAATTAGATCCATCAACCCCCATTTAATAAACTCATGTAGTGAGTGAAACATATTCCAATTTTCATATATAGAGAAGGATCCAGAAGCAGATGAATTGAAAATGCAGCTCTATACTTATTTTGAGAGTTTAATATCATCTAAAAAGTAAATTTTATCATTATTTAGAAATAAATGTATGATCCTTAGGTGATAAAACACATCATGAAAAGAGATGTTTAGAACTAGACACCTAGTGAAGGAAAGATATTTCCTTGACGAGTTATCCAACCAAAATTTCATCTCACTATAACCAACAATCCATCTTGTATGATTGTTTAGTACAGATAAAAACCCATACATAGTGCACCATATAATGAATGAACTATAATTATCCTACATCCTTATAAGATCAATTAACACAAATTTTTTTCTATATAAACATTACTTAGATAATTTTCCCTTATTTAATATCCAAAGATACTTTTCCTATAATAAATACACCATCCATTCTATACTGCTAATATTGATATATACATATCTAATTGACTTTAAAAAATGTGACTATCTGACCTAATGTAATATCAGTTTTTGAGATGAATCCTATATAAAAAAATTCATGACATGTTGAATATTCTAAACTGAATTCTTCCAAACTCTTATCATAGGTATTATGGGTTTGTGGATGGGAGAAATAACTCTATTGATAAGAAGTATACTTACCATAAAGGAAAGTAATATACATTTATAATTATTTAAATTATATGTGATATTATTTTCCAGTCCCAAAAAATTTTGTATTCATGTTCTACATGGGGATAGTGTTTCCCCAAGATATTCCATGGGAATGTTCTTTCGTACAATACCCAAGCATTCATCAATTTTTTTGGAGAACCTAGCCATGCATGTGGAGGATATATAAGTGTTTATTTTTTCTTGGTGGATGCACTAACTACTCCTTCTATTATTATAATAAAGAATTTTTTTGAATATCTAGATAAATCTTATATTACCTTTTATAGGGAAGATAATATTATCTATAGAAAATAAATTAGACACTGATGATTCAGATCCTACCTCTAAATTCAGAGATCCCACCCTTGGTGATCCTTGAATTAATATTTATATCATTGATATATTTCACCAAGATGAAAAATATTAAAAACAAAATATTTATATATCTAATCCCATAATCAAACTTGAAGAACCCAAACTTCTTCCATTTAAGGGAAGCTGAGAACCATAGAGATAGTAGAATCGAAAAAGAAGATTCATCAAGGGTAGCATAATAAATCCAATATATTTGAAATATATTTATACTCCAACATATCATATTAATTATTCATTCCAAATTTTACCATAATCTTTAATCCATATATTTTTTATTAAGATATAACATCATTAATTGTGTTATTATAATACCCATTTCATACTCTTACCATAGTGAATAAGTGTTTACCTTATGAGATGATAATTGTAATTAATAGAAAATTAATTATCAAAAAGTTTTTGGAAAAAATATTATATGGTATGTTACACAATATTATTAGATTATATGGATTGAAATAGATCATGTTCTTCACCTTGGGGATGATAATGATAGTAGAATCACAATCTACAATAATAAGATACACCCCATGAATAATTTTTCAAAACATAAATTAGGATTTTTATAATTACCTCCCATGAAATAGTGTAAAAAAATAGAAAAAATATCATATCTAGGAGCTCTATATTGTTTGAGGATGTAAACTACTTCTTGTATTTCATACTCTGGAATTATTTTCATATAATCATTGTTTTTTTCCAATGACATGGGGATGTTGTTGAAGAATGTTTCCTACACTTATAATCAATGATACCCATCAGGTTTTCCTTTCCCAATTCTAGAAATCAAGGATATTAAATGAGACACAACAAGAGAGGACACCACCTCTATATCATTGGTATATGTTCCATATCTAATAAACAAGCTGAAGATCACATTTTTTACCTTTTTCATTATATATTATTGAATGTAGGTGGTGTTACAGTACCCTTATCTAAACCATAACTATCTATATCATTCCTTTGTGTTTAATTTAACCGCAAGAAGTAGTTATATTAGGGTTATTACACACTTAAATAAAAAAGTATCATCCTGTTATCTTTCCTATAACTCAATACCTAGAAAGTTTTTCAATCTTGTGAGCCTCTAACTTGAGGGAATATTGGTGTAGTTTTTTTTTCTATTCTTTTAATTTTTTTATAGTTTTTTTCCATTATATTAAGACCCATTTAAGCCATATAAACTTACTATGGTGATAATTCAACACATACCCATGCATGAGGAGATTCCATGACTCACATGCTATAAGAAATAAACTATTTTCCTGGTTTTGGAGATTGGAAGAAAAGAATATTCCATTGATTCTATGTGAAAATTTCAGAAGAATAAGTTTAGGTGAGTGATAAAAAATGGCAATATCCATGTTTTACACATTCTTCTAATGAAAATAAAAAATTCCTTGGATATTATATTTATAAAAATTTGGATGAATATATATTCTTTTAATTCCCTATTTTTTGTGACTCCACATCAACTTTCCTCTTGTCAAATTAATATTCAAGAGATTATTTTATGGTAAAAAATATTTGATGTAACTTATTTATTTACTCAATTAAATTACTCCCCATATTCTCAATGTTATTCATAAAAGATTTTATGAACCCCTATAAATAATTCTAATACACTAGGGTTGGAGAAGAAAATATTTTTCCAAAGTTCCTCCATTTTTAATACATTGTATTTGGAATATATAATTGAAATGAACATGCCCAACCTATTATGAATAGAATTAATCATATTGTCCTATAATGAAGAAAAAAATTTATCTACTAATATATCATTTCCAGAATATCCAAATATGATTGTTGATAGGGAGTCATGAAACCACAATATTGTTCCCATTTTATTTCTGAAATCATGTATATTATCATCCTTATACATTAACTGAAGAATTGAAATAATAGATGAATGGATGGAATAATGATATATGGAAAGAAATTTCCATTTTCTATGGGGATTGAAATTCCTTATAATGAAGGGGATTATTGGATGAATTTTTCCCATTATTTAAGACTAATTCCTTTAGTTTCCTTGGAGAATCATTCATGTTGATGGAAAATGATCTCGATATAGACATATTAATATCCACACTAGAAGGAGAATCAAGTTTCTGCTTATTTTGAAAAGGATCTAAGGATTTCAAAAAAATTATTAACTCTTCCACCTCATCCTATAAAAATGACAAGGGGTTATTGAATAATGCCATATCTATGGGGTACTATTACTTAGTCTATGTAGAGGAAATATTATGATCAAGACAAAGGCCTGAAGACTCACAACTTATTAAAAAAACTTATAAACTCATCTAGAGTTGGTTCACCCATCAATAAAAATTATATAAAGACAAAAAAGAGTAAAATGTATAATGTCTATAATAATATATTCTACATAAACCAACTAAAATTATCCCTTATAACTAACCATGGGGTCCTTGGGAGAACCTATATTTGAAAGGATGAAATGAGTTGGCATGCCAACATTTGAGATGACATAAGGTCCCATAGCATCCATGATACAATTAGAGTGAAATTAGAGACTTTTAATATAGTAAATGAAGACTTTCAGTGTCCTAGGATGATATCGGGGAAGGAGAAACATGAGGCTACACCAAATACACTAATTAGACCCCTTCAAATACATCTACCTAAATATATTGGGAAACCCTTATGGGGTATGACATCTTGAATCCTAACAACCATATTTTTAGTTAGGGAAATTATGGACATGAAGTTGAAAATCATGTCAAAATATATTCTTTGAATGGAATAAAATATTTTTCCAGCAAGTGAAGGACTCACTTATGAGATGAAAAATTATATAGGGTAACACATGTGAGAGGATAGATCCATAAAAAAGTGATCTATTAATGTGAGATGCATGTGAAACATAACTTCATCAACATAATGGAAGTTTAAAAAAGTGTCTATAATTATTTTAAATTAAAATTAGTTATATAAAAGTATTGAAAACCCTAAAAAGTTAACTCACACAACTGATAATTTGGGTTCTCAACTAGAGTATAATTCCAGTGACCACTTGATGAGAATAAAATGACATTTTATAAAAATATGGGCTTCAATCTCCCAATATGTAATGAAATAAACTATATAGAACAAGTGGGTGTAGATATTATTATAATTAAACACCAAAATTATAACTATCCAAACCTTTTACACATATTATTTCATAAATTGTAAACTAAAAATCTAACAAACACAACCAAAATATTGAGTGACCTCATGTATTTAAAAGAACAGGTACATAAAAAATCAATAAGAAAATAAAATATTTTTTTTATTTTATTAAATATATTGAGATCAAATATTCATATGATATCCTAAGACTACATTGGATATCATGGGGAATACATAAACAAACTGGTGAGATATAAATCCCATTAAGGTAATAAACATGGATATAATTATACCATATCAGTCAAGAGGAATAAAAATATATCATAAAAAGATAAGGATAATGAATAATTATATTTAATATTGAAATAAATAACATGGAATCATAATATCATGAAATCATATGAATGTGGTAATAACATAAAACATTAAATAATAATAAGTCAATGATAATAACCAATATAACATCACATGGTAGAAGGAGTCGTATAATGGATTAGTTTTTCTCCATAATCCCATATATACAATATAATGATAAATAACAATACCTAAAGCATTGAAGAACTATCCGGTCACACCCATCATAAACCTTACATGATTATGTGTTCCAAAAAATGGAAATCAAACTTAATGCATAAACATAACAATTACCCATGGAAAAAATGGTTTTCATAATATTTCCTCATATAAAAATATAAGGTTATTTCATAAAAATTACAAAGATAAGAAGGGATTAAATATTTTTTATGTTCATATATAAATAAATAATCATCGATATCAAATACGGTGTTCATTAAAAAAACATTAGGATAAAGGGTCGATAAATGGGTGTAGAAATGATCCATAAAAATAGTGTTCTATGGAATCTGCTAAATAATATTGATGAATGAATGAACATAGAATTTTATTGAGAAAAAATAAATAATAAAAATGGTTATCCATAAAATATTCCTTTATTTATTGAAATAATTAATCAGAATATATTCTATAAAAGAGTGTTACATAAAAGGATTAAGTGATAAAAAATTTCTCATTAATCGAGTTTGGTTTTAAAGATGGCATTTATGAAATAAACATATGGAATATATATTACCATCAAAGGAAGAGAGAATAAGATAAGTATATTTTTAAGAGAAACATATTAAAAATATATAATCATTATATAACATCAAAGAGTGAGATAATGTCAGTAAGAGTGAGAATGGTCATAACCCAAATAAAATAGGGTTGTTCCGAGAGATCCTTTATGGTATGTCCTAATTCATTATTTTCTATCTATTAAAATCATGATTAATAAAATTATATTAATTAATTAATTACTTTAAAACATTTATCATGTATATTTTATTAACTATAATTATATTATGTTCATTTAAAACCCTTTCAATTATATTTAATGTTTTATTTTGTTTTTCTATGTTAATTCATTTCATGGTTCCATGGTTTGATCACTTGTGGAAAATTATTGAAGTTATTATAAAATAGAACTCAAACCTCAAAAGTGAAATAAAATGGTATTAATTAATTATATAAATTGAAATAGTTCCTAATATCTATATGTCTTCTGACATAGGGATTATTCATTTTGTAAAATTGTTAATGTTTTACAATGAGTATATTTAAGTGATTTTAGAGACCACCATGAAATAGTTTCATTTTATTCAATATTATTACTATATGTTCAATATATAACGCAAAATAATAATAATATACATATTTAGGTCACTTAAAACAACTATAAGTGAACGTAAACATGATATAAATGTGGTAATGGAAAAAAACTCATCATCAATGGAGGCAGTGAACTGATAAAATACAGAATATTTATTTTTCAATAAAAGGAGAAATAAAGAAGAAGGATGATAGATATTATAATTAAAAAATAAAATTACAATATATATATATATTATAGAATAATTAGGTCATGTTTTTTTTATTGGGTGAGGATAATGTATAAAAAGAAAAAAATTTAAAGAGGTGGTTCGAGAATATTACATCTTGAATGATGCCTTTTAAAATACACCTAAAGAAACATTTGGATTGAAATTTTTTGGATAAAAAGGGATTCTAAGGATGTGATGGGATAGATAAGGTGATATTTTGGTAGCATTAGGGTAATATTAAAGGCTTATATGGTGTGAGGAGAAGGGGTGGTGAGTAGTGTCATTTATAAGGGGAGGTGAAGGGTGTTTTGAATATAATATTCATTAGTTTGTTAATTTGGATCAATAATACCAATAATGTTGATTATTGTGGATAAATACATTAAATGGGTCATGTGAGTTTAAACTAATGGATTCTTACATCATTACATATGAATTAAATTGTTATTTCCCCGACCTGGAAGCCACAAAACTGGTGCCCCGAGCTGGGTCACCACATGACCTCAAGCACGCCTCCTAATATGCTAGAGGTTTATGATTAGCTGTGAGGGTCTAATGGGTCACATGGAGAGATTATACCATATTCACTAGAGTAAGACACAATATATAACATTTAAAATAAAATAAACAAAATGAAAAAAACTAGAAGTACGCATTACCCACCATTTACCAACTAGGGAACAAACCATAACCTAATGATAAATGTATCATGTTATGATAACAATGAAAAAATTAAAGAAAATGAAAAATAAATAAAAACATCCGAATTCCCAAAATGTGTCCTGAATCCATGTCTAAATCCTCATCCATGCACTTCCCAATACTAACTCAACACCAAAGCATATGGAAATTTCCCCTATCCTAACTTGCAACCATGCAATCTACCTAGGTACCCAATGGAGTCTTGAGAAGGGTGTAAGTACACCTCAGTAGGCCACCACCAATGGTGTCTAAAAAATATCCATTCTGATAGATAGTGCATTCAATTACTAAATAAATGAAAAGGTAAACAAAAGAATACTCAAGTGTTATTAGTTATCTATATTCACTTAAACTATTTTAATTATGTAATCCATGTTCATCACTTGTTCCATGGGTTAGGAATTTACATCATCTTCCCTACAAACTAATATGGTCAATTACTACGAATAAGGGAATACGTATACATCCCTATCTAACCAAGGATACACATTTCATTAAAAAACACATCCCACTTGTAACATCCCGGTTTCGGAAGCCACCCAGAGGTGCCCCATGCCCGGTTCGCCACATGACCTCAAGCGCATTTCCCCAAATGCCAGAGGCTGCCGACTAGTAGTGAGGGATTTGGTAAGTTATTGGGGAAACTTTTCCCTCAATTGGTAAGGTATACAAAGAAAATAAATTAACATTAAATAGCGGAAGCAGTAAACAACAAACAATGATTGAAACCAAATAGAAGAAGCAATTAATTTATATTAATGATGATAATGTTTAAGCAAGTACAAGTGTCTAAGGAACGCAACAAACACAACATCATGGTGAAAGACAAGTAAAAACAAAGTACTAAAATCACAGCAACTCCTGCAGCATCGCAAGCCTAAGCTTGGTCCCTTGTTCTCCAGCTCCAAGTAGCCAAGCACCGGAAGTCGAAGGGCGCTTTCCCTTATCTATATCTGCAACAACAAAGCCTGCTTGGGCCCAAAATGATGACCCAAAAAGGGTGTGAGATACAATCCCAGTAGGCAATCACCCAAAGATCTGTGCCTAACAGTCAATGAATACAAGTCAAGTAAAAGTGTAGGAAGTAGTAAACAGAAAATTACACAACAGCTAAAATCCACAGTTCTGGCATATAAAGTACACAAGTAAACAACCAACAATAAGTAGAAAATAGGTAACCCTCTAGGTATCTCTCATAGCCTAACCCCTATGGTTCAACCTACAAGTACTAGCCACCCTCTAGGAGGCACACTCAGTCTCACCCCTCTGGTTCAGCTAAGTGTAGACTTTCTCAGGAAGCACTCACCGTCAATTCCCCCTATAGTCTTGTATCATACTAAAGGCTCTCTGGGGAATCACTCAACGTCTCATTCCCCCTGTGGCCCACGTCGAGGAACTACAGACTCTCTGAGGAAGCACTCATCGTCAATTCCCTATGTGGTCTTGCATCGTATTAAAAGACACTCTGGATAAGCCCTTACGTCCATTCCCTCTATGGTCTACTACACTAGGTTCTCATAGTCCTATGTGAAATAAACATGATCAGCGTGCACATATCATCCCAAGTAAACCTCAAGAACTACTTGGCTATCATTCTAAGGCACAATAGCATAATAGTATAACAACCCCACTATCCTACAACTAGGCATGGAAACTATAAAAACACCTAATAAGCAGAACATGCAAGGCGAAGCACAAGAATACTGTATAAATTATCTAAATTTACAAGCAATGATCTATACTCAAGAAAATCAAGAAAAGAAGACAAACAACAGGGAAAAACAGGAAACCCACAATTCCCTGCTCAAGGGAATTGGTGTAATTTTCACAAAATATTCACAAACTTCCTATGGAAAGGCACAAACCACCTACCTCGATCCTAGGAGATTGATATACTTGAACCACGTCGACTGATTCTCCCTTGAACGTCATAGATATGTGAAAACACCCAAAACTCTCAACCCACGATATCTTGAGAAGGAGGAGGAATTGGAAAATAGGGCTCAATCAGAAGGGAGAAATCACCGCTATGATTCCAATGCAATCGATAGTGCTCGAATCAGAGAACATACGGAGTAACGGTGGCTCATCGAAGATCTACAGATTCCTGGTGCTCTCGGATAAACAGGACCTAGAAGAAGATGTTTATCATGATTAGGCGCGAACCTGGTTCGTTTAATGAAAAAAAAAGAAAGTACACGTCGTGTACTTTTAGAGTACACGGTGTGTACTTGGTCTTTCCGTACTATGCCAAAATCGGCCTCCACATCACCCCTACACACCGTGTGTGTGGCCCAGACACGACCAGAACATGGCTTTGAGTGGAAAAAGAGTACATGGCGTATACTCAGAAAGTACACGAAGTGTACTTCAAAAATTTCCAAAAACTTTATTTTTCTCAAAAACTCCAAAAAAAGGAAATAAATAGCTGAAATGAAGATCCGAGTTCTTAAAACCTTCCCCACTTAAATAAATTCATCCCCAAATTTCTCTAGTGAGGTGTAGAAGAAGAAACCCCGAACAGATCCGGCCACTGCGATCATACATTGGCCTCCCTCTCCCAGGTCTCGTCCTGTACTCACCCATGCTGCCAAAGCACCCGTACTAAAGGAATAGACCACCCACAGATAACCTTTGTACTATGATCGAAAATACAGATAGGATGTTCCTCAAACTATGTATCCGCTTCAATCTCAACCTACTCGGGCTGAAAGACATGAGACGGGTCTGAAAAGTATCATCGGAGCTGAGAGACGTGGAAGACGTCATGCATGGCCTGGTACCTCTGAGGTATCTGAAATTGATAGGAAACTGGCCTAACTCTCTCCAAAACCTCAAATGGCCCGACGTACCACGATTAAAGCTTACCCTATCTCTAAATCCTCTTGTGTCCCAACCTCGGTGTGACACGCTGGAAAACCTGATCCCCAACCTCGAACTTCAAGGGTCGTCTCCGCTGATCAGCAAAAGACTTCTGTCGAGACTGAGATGTAGCCATCATCTTACAAATAAACTCTATCTTCTTAGAGGTCTCTTGAACAAGATGAGGTCCCAGCAATGATGTGTATCCTGCCTCCAGCCAGCATAAGGGTGATCAGCATGGCCTGCCATACAGAGCCTCGTATGGTTCTATCTGAATGGTCGAATGAAATCTGTTGTTGTAGGTAAACTCCAAAAGAGGTATATGCTTATCCCAGGAACCTCTGAAGTCTAGAATTCAATCTTGGAGCATATCATCAAGCACCTGGATCATGCGCTCGGAATGGACATCAGTCTGGGGATGGTATGATGTACTCAAAAGTACCTATGTACCCAAATCCTTCTGAAGTCCCTGCCAGAACCGAGAAGTAAAGCGCGCATCCCTATCTGAAACAATGGAGTATGGAACTCCATGTATACGTATAATCTTCCAGATGTACAACCATCCCAAATAATCAACACTAAAGGTCTCCTCGATCGGAAAGAAGTGAGAAACCTTCATAATCCTGTCGACGACAACCCAAACAGTATCGTTCCCTCGAGGTGATCTCAACAATCCGGTCACGAAGTCCATCGCGACATCATTCCACTTCCACTTCGGAATGGGTAACTGCTGAAAAAGGCCTGATGGTAGTTGATGCTTCACCTTCAACTGCTGACAAGTAGAACACCACAAGATGAAACCAACAACATCCCTCTTCGTACTTGGCCACCAGTACTGGCGATGAAGATCCTGATACATCTTGGTGACGCCAGGATGAAATGCCCAAACTGAGGAATGAAAATCCCACATTAGCTCCTCGCGAATGTACGCAGGAACCCATACGCATCCTTGGAAATACAAGATCTTATCCTCGCCCACTATCCACCCCGAAAGAGGGTCCTCTCCTGACACACTCTCCCGCAGGACTAAGCATTCTGAGTCTGATAGCTGCCTCATCCGCACCCGATCAAGTAGTATAGAGGTAACAGATACAGAAGATAGAAAAGTATGTCTATGTATATCGTGCACCTCCATATGCATCTCAGAGAATAGATCCATAAGATGCCACTCACTACTGGCCTCCAGAACTGCTTGAATCTGAGTTCTTCTGCTCAACACATCTGCCACTGCGTTGCCCTTTCCCGGCGTATAGGCAAGCTCAAAATCAAAAGACTGAAGGTACTCGACCCACCTGCGCTATCTCAGATTCAGATCACACTGAGTGAAGATGTACCTGAGACTCTTGTGGTAAGTGAAAACCACAAAGTTCTCTCCTATAAGGTAATGTCTCCAAAAACGTAAGGCATGAACAACAGCTTCCAACTCCAGATCGTGCATCGGGTAGTTCCCCTCAGGTGGCCTCAACTGCTGAGACCCATACGCAACGACTCTGTCTCCATGCATAAGCACAACGCCCAAACCGATACTTGAAGCATCACAATAAACAGTGTATCTCATTCCTGGATCTAGAAAAACTAGTATCGATGCTAACGTCAACCTTTCCCTCAGCTCCTGAAAGACTGATTTGCCAGAATCTGACCATGTGAACTTCACCCGCTTCTTTCTCAGACCTGTAAAATGTTCTTCTAGGTGTGAAAAGTCATGAATAAAGCGTTTTTAGTATCCATCTAGCCCTAGAAAACTCTGTACCTCAAAAACGTTCTTCGGACGCTCCTAGTAAACTACAACTCTCACTTTCTTTGGGTCCACAGATACTCCTGCCTCAAAGATGACATGACCCAAGAAGTGAATATGATCCATCCAAAAGTGGCACTTCAAGAGTTTAGCATAAATTCAATGCTCTCTCAGTGTACTCAGAACGATCTTAAGATGGGTATCATGGTCATGTCGAGTGTGAGATTACACCAAGATATTTTCCATGAAGACCATGACAAAGGAGTCCAAGTAAAGATGAAACACTCGGTTCATTAATGCCATGAAAACTGCCGGCACATTTGTGTGACCGAATGGCATGATTATATACTCGTAGAGACCATACTTGATCCTGAAGGCTATCAGAGGTATATCTGATGGTCTAATGCACAATTGATGATAACCAGACCTCAAATAAATCTTCAAGAACACCCGGGATCCTTGAAGCTGATCTAAAAGGTCAGAAATCCTAGGCAAAGGATATTGGTTCTTGACTGTCACCTGGTGAAGCTTCCGATAATCCACACAGAGCCTAAGGGTACAGTCTTCCTTCTTTTCAAACAGGATAGGAGAATCCCAAAGAGAAGTACTGGGTCAGATGCAACCCTTTTCCTGCAACTCCTCCAACTACTTCATGAGATCCTGCAACTCACGTGTAGCCATCCTATAGGGAGGAATGGACACCGGTGCCACTCCTAGCACGAGCTCAATCGAGAATTCTACCTCAAAATCCTGAGGAAAACCCGAAAAGTACTCTGGAAAGACATATCTGAAATAATCCACCATTGGAGGAAATTCCAACTGTGAAGTCCCCTGATCATCCAGATAAAGACTAGCAATCTAGGCCGTCACCCTTCCTAGCCCATGATGCTCGAGGCCTGCCCGACTCACCCGGACATCCCATTCGCCTCTATGAAGAAAAGATTCACCCTCTGGTGAGATGAAACTCACCCTGCGGTGATAAAAGTCGATGACTTCCTAGAAGGGAACCAACCAGTCCATCCCAAGAATGACATCATAGCTTGTCATCTCTTGGACGTAGAGATCCCATAAGAAACGATACCCTAAAACCTCGAGAGGGAACTCTCTACACTGCAGTACACTAGATTTCCTTGTCCTCAATGGTGTATCTAGTGTCAATGAGTCGGCAGAAGAAAAGATACAGAGCCCAAGGCTCTCCATGACAGCAATAGAGATAAAGATATGCATAGCACCAATATCGAAAAGAGCTGAAGATAAAACTGAGGATACTAAAATCGTACCTCGAACTCTAGAAGGTCCAGGATCCTGCTCATGATGGGTCTGTTCCATGATGAAAGACTAGCCTACACCACAACCCTGCGACCCTACCTGACTGCTCTGAGCTGATCCACCCTGATGACGCTGAAAGATTGGTGGCTGATTGCCACGACCTCAGCCTCCACCTCGGCCTGAACGACCGGAAGAACTCCAATACCCCGACTGGGTTGAAACTGGTGGTGCTTCTCCTGAACGATGAGTCATAGAAGAACTCCCATCACCATCTACTAGTGAGAAAACCTGGCAAAACGCTGAAGGTGACCCATCTTGCCGTAGGATCGGCACTCCACTGGGTCTCTCTGGCACTGCGGCCTTGTGTGCCCTGACCGGCCACACTGAGAGCATATGACCTGACTGCCTGATGATGCATCTCACTTCCTCGGATCGCATCTCGTAGACTCCCTATGGCTCTTCTTGCTTTCATATGGAGGAATAATAGCTCTGAAAGTAGAATCGCCCTGGCTCGCAGCTCCGGAGTCTCTCAGATTGTGATCCGCAATCAATGCCTGGTTGACGATGGAAGTGATAGAAGTCAACTGGAAGAGATTCACCTACGAGAAGATCTCTCGCCAGAGACCATCCTCAAACATCCTCACTAAGAACATCCCATCCCCACCCTGGAGGGGTGTGAAACACTACAGCTCGGTGAAACGAGAGGAGTACTCCATAATAGAAAGAGTACCCTGCTCTAAGCTCATGAACTCCCGGGCTCCGTTGGCCCTTAGGGTCTCCGGGTAGAAGTAGTCATAAAAGATGCGCTGAAACTCCTCCCAAGCGATAACCTGTTGATGAACCGCCTGTGAGATCATGTCCCACCACCTCTTGGAAGAGTCTCGTAGCATATAGGTAGCGATATTGACCCGCCTCTTTGTAGGCATCTCCAGATGTTCAAAGATGGTCAACATGGCTTCCAGCCATGACTCTGCAGCCTGGGGTCCTCCTTCCCCCGAGAAAGTGGGAGGATGTTGCTGCTGGAAAACCCGCATCAAGTCTGACATAATCGTGGTAGGAGGTGGTGCTCCCTGAAAGGCCTGCATCATCCTCATAAAACCTTCCCTGAACTGCACATCAGTGCCTGCAACTGGTATGATTACTGGTGCCAAGGCTGGCCCGACTGGAGGATCTGCAGGAAGTCCCCGATCAACCATATCTGGCGTCTGATCACTGCCTGACAACTGACGTACAACCGGAGGACGTCTCAAAGGCATATATCTGAAAGAACAAAACATACCTTATATTAGGAAAATAAGGACAGAGAACCAAGGAGTAAAAAATGAAAACAGAAGAAGGAAACATAGAAGATTTACAAAACAAGACTACACGGCGTGTATAAAATCCACACAATGTGTACTTAAGTCTGTTTCCCTACCCGTGACTCCTTGCACGGCTAACCCACACGGTCTTCCTAAACCGAGACTACATGGTGTGTTCCTGGTGGACACGGAATATAGTAGACAAGGTTTCAACGACCTATGTTGTTGGAGACACGGCTGACCCTTACACGGCGTGTTCCGAACAAACACAGCGTGTATAAGAGACAAGGACACCGTCCCGTGTTGTTCGTGACACAGCCGGGTACTGAGAACAAGGATACACGATGTTTTTACACATAACACGGCATGTATGACACGAGCATTCCTGACCCGTGTTGTTTGTTACACGGCCGGGTACACGCTCACTACTACACGGCGTGCATCTACTGTACACAGCGTGTTCCTGGAGGTTTTTCACAACCCATGTTTCTACTCACACAATCAATGACACAGTTTAAAAATACACGACGTGTATATATAAAGTACACGCTGTGTATTCTGGGTTTTTCCGGGAAGTAGCTCTGAAACTGCACTGAAGCCCCGGAAACACTGAAAAATGAGAAAGAAGGTGCCAAATTATGATTTGTGAGGGCCTATACTCCCCATAAATCAAATCTTGGCATCTATTTAAGTAAATTAGGATACAGAAAATCCTCTAACAATCAGCAGATATTATAATAAATCATCTATCATAACAGCATGCATAATCTACAAAAGGTCTATCACAACAACATGCAATTTCTAATGCACCCTAGATGGCATGACAAGAATGCATGGCATGTGATTTCTAACAAGTTCCTATATGATGCATGAGATGACATACCCAAATCTCATCGGTTTGCGACAGAAATAGAACCAGAATAGAAACAACAATAACAACACAAGACATGTGAATCCCTCTAGGTGAAATCATAGCAACCGTAAAACCTTAAAACCGAAAACTGCAATAATCAAGGTAGTATGGATTTTACCTGTACACGGGTAAGCTACTCCCGAGAAAAACTAAACACCAAGTAACAAATCCATCCTATCCTTGGCTAAAGGCTACAAACAATAAATCAAGAGAAATGGAACACCTCTAATACCAATTTGTAATGTCCTGGTTCCGGAAGCCACCTAGAGGAGCCCCGTGCCCGGTTCGCCACATGACCTCAAGTGCATTTCCCCAAACGCCAGAGGCTGCCGACTAACAGAGAGGGCCTTGGTAAGTTATTGGGGAAATTATTCCCTCAATTGGTAATGTATACAAAGAAAATAAATTAACAGTAAATAGTGTAAGTAGTAAACAACAAACAACAACTGAAACCAAACAGTAGAAGCAATGAATATATAGTAATGATGATAATGTTGCAGCAGGTACAAGTGTCTATGGAATGTAGCAAACACAACAACATGCTAAAATACAAGTAAAAACAATGTACTAAAATCACAGCAACTCCTACAGCATTGCAAGCCTAGGATTGGTCCCTTGCTTTCCATCTCCAAGTAGTCAAGCACCGGAAGTCGAAGGGTGCTTGCCCTTATCTATACGTGAAACAACAAAGTCTGATTGGGCCCAAAAGCATGTCCCAAACAAGGTGTGAGATAAAATCCCAGTAGGAAATCACCCAAAGATCTGTGCCTAACAGTCAATGAATACAAGGCAAGTAAAAGTGCAGGAATTAGTAAACAAAAAATCACAAAGTAGCTACAATCCACAGTTCTAGCATATAAAGCACACAAGTAAACAACAAAAAACAAGTAGAAAACATGTAACCCTTTGGGTAGCTCTCATAGCCTAACCCCTGTGGTTCAACCTAGAAGTACTAGTCACCCTCTAGACGACACACTCAGTCTCACCCCTGTGGTTCAGCTAAGAGTAGAATTTATGAGGAAACACTCACCGTAAATTCCCCCTATAGTCTTGTATCGTACTAAAGGCTCTCTGGGGAAGCACTCAACGTCTCATTCCCCCTGTGGCCCGCGTTGAGGAACTACAGACTCTCTGAGGAAGCACTCATTGTCAATTCCCCCTGTGGTCTTGCATTGTATTAAAAGACAATCTAGAGAAGCCCTTACGTCCATTATCCCTATAGTCTACTACACTAGGTTCTCACAGTCCAATGTGAAATAAAAATGCTCAGTGTGCGCGTATCATCACAAGTAAACCTGAAGAACTATATGGCTACCATTCTAAGGCATAACAACATAACAATATAACAACCCCACTATCCTACAACTAGGCATGGAAACTGGAAAAACGCCTAATAATAAAAACATGCAAGGTGAAGCATAAGAATACTGTATAAATTATCTAAATTTACAAGCAATGATCTCAACTCAAGCAAATCAAGCAAAGCAGACAAACAATAGGGGAAAACAAGAAAACCACAATTCCCCGCTTAATGGAATTGGTGGAATTTGCACAAAATATTCACAGACATCCTATAGAAAGGAACAAACCACCTACCTCGATCCTAGGAGATTGATATAATTGAACCACATCGACTGATTCCCCCTTGAACATCGTAGATCTGAGGAAACACCCAAAACTCTCAACCCATGATATCTTGAGAAGGAGGAGGAATTGGAAAACAGGGATCAAGCAGAAGGGAGAACTCACTGCTGCAATTCCAACGCAATCGATAGTGCTTGAATTGGAGAACGGATGGAGGAACGGTGGCTCATCGAAGATCCATGGATTCCTAGCGCTCTCGGACGAACATGACCTAGAAGAAGACATTTATCGTGATAATGCGCGACCCTGGTTCGTCTAATGAAAAAAATAAAGTACACGGAATGTACTTTTAGAGTACACTGTATATACTAGGTATTTCCATACTCCACCAAAATCGGCCTCCACGTCACCCCTACACACCGTGTGTGTGGCCCGGACATGGCCAGAACACGGCTTTGAGCCGGAAAAGAGTACACGACGTGTACTTCAAAAATTTCTAGAAACTTCATCTTTCTCAAAAACTCCATAAAAAGGAAAGACATACCTGAAACTAATATCCGGGTTCTTACACCACTTACCTTGGATCCTCAGTCTAGGAAGTCTTATCAAATGAAACCGTTAAGGGAATAGAGATTTATCCCCCTTCCTTATCCTGTGCATTGTGGGGTGGGGTTTAGAGCTTTAGTATAACCCAACATTTAGGAGTATATCTTAAATTATAACACCCCAAAACTAAAAATCCATTTCCACATGTTTCTTTAACCATTTACCACTTATATATTTTTTCAATCCGTATTCAAAAACACAAAAAAAAAATCGCCATTCATAAATTATTTAATAAAAAATCATTCTCATGCCATAACCAATGAAATATTTACCATTTAAAAACCATTTCTCATTAACTCATTATTGTTATGCCAAATTATCCCTTATTCCATATTATCATTCAAATTCCACTAAAATCAACTTCATTTTTTGTAAAAATGAAAAAAACTAGGATTCATATATTTAAATAAAAGAAACAAGGGTTACAAAAGTCTGAAGAAAAATTTTTTACATTTGTCATTGTAAAGGGTAGGGAGAAACTCACGAGGAGTATTGGAATGATAGGTGCAAGTGTCACCCGAGGCTCCTATGTTTGCAAGGCAATCAACAAGTTGATTGGATTCCTGGTAGACATGTGTGATAATGTAATGCATTGAAGCAAGTGTGTCGAGGCACTTAATCCATTTCGAAGTAAGTTTCCAAGCTAAGTGAATTTGACCCATTTGAACCTCTTGAACAACTATGAAAGAATCAATTTCAAACCAGATATTCATCCAATTGTTTCTTTGAGAAAAATCAACTACCTTTATGAGAGCCATCATCTCTGCCGCAAGAGCTCTAGACATAACACACGTACCATGAACCCCATTCAGAAAGTCACCATCATGATTCCTGAAGACAAAACCATAACCAGCAGAACCTGGATTACCTCTCGATCCTCTATCTGAATTGCACTTAATCTAGCCTGCAAAAGGTGGTAACCAGAAGACTTCTATTGTTTCGAGAGGCTAAGGATAATTACCTTGCACATTCAGTTTTTTCAGAATAGTGAAATCCCTAACTGAGTTGTGAAAATTTTCAGCATGTGAAATATTTGATTGTTGAGCCGCCAGAATAATTTGAGAGAGCAGCAACCTGTTATGAATCCTAGAATTTGTGTGTCGGTCCTGGTTTCTTCACATCCATATGACATGAATGACTTCAGTGCAAGCATAAAGGAATAGAATACGCACCTGTTTGGATAATTGAATCCTTGGGAGTAGCAGCAACAGATCCTCGATGCTATTCACATGTGGCAGATTAATCTCAAACCAGGTGAAGGCCGTGTTCCAGATAGAAGTTGTTGTTTTACATGACAAGAACAGGTGATTAACATCATCATAGTGATGATGACAGAGGTTGCATCTAGAGTAGAGGGAGATCCCAACCCACTGCAGATTGGTGTCCACTGGCAGTTTATTGAGATGGAGGCGCCAGAGGAGAGTGGCTCGAGATGGTAGCAGCCATTTTTTATTGCAATTCACAATTCCATTACTGATACTTTGAAGTAGATTATTATAGAAGCATTTGGAGTTCCAAATTCTATTAGAGCTCGGTTCCCAAATAAGAATGTCATCTGCATCCAGAAAGTCATAGGAGGAGACAATGTTCGCAATCTGAGATGGAAGTTGATAATATTGCTCAAGATGGTTTCGAATAGTGACATTGTGATTTATAGGTAGTTCCTGAATCTCAACACTATCAATTATTGGGGTACATGTCCACTTATCTTACCCATTATCACATTTACCATTTACAGGGAATATCTAATTTAACCTAATTCCCTTTCTCATACCTTAACCCATTTAGCATATTAAACAATTAACATTCAATAACCCATTAACACAATCAACAATTCACATTATTTAACCCATTTAAATGTTCTCACTTACATAACTTAACCTAATTTACCCATTTATCATTCAAATGTCTTAGAAAATTGAACCAATTACCCTTTACAACCCATAAATCATTTAACCAATTAACATTAAACCAAACAACCCAATATGTCATGTTAACAATAAGACACAATTTCCATTAGTGACTCTTTTTTATTCAAATGACCATGTAAAAATATTTACCATGGGATCTAATTAAAAAAAATAAAATCTATCATTAACATTAGAATTTTCAATGTTTAGTAATATTGGATCACCCTATGGGTGGACTTAAACCATTTTAATCAACCACAATTCATCCTATGGGGATCATGAGGGGTTTAATTCATCATTTATCCAACCATTTCACCAAATATCACTAAAGTAATCAAATTCACAACAAGAATGAACCAATAAAAAAACCATGAATGAAAAATTCAACATCCAGACTACGAGATATTACGTGTAGACCACCTTCCATGAATTGGTATATGAACACTTTATTAAACTTAGTTGTAGATCCAGATACAAGCACCCCTTGAAGCCCTAACCAAGGATATACTACAAAAAGAGAGGTATAGGGATTTAGAAGAAGAATAAAAAAACTATAATCCCTAATCTAGAAAAGAGAGAAAAGAAAAGCGTTAAAATCACTCGGAGGTTAGATCCATAACAAACAGTGCTCCATATGACTTTGAATTGATGGAGATAGAACATAGGGAAGTGTTGGTCAAAATGGTTCATCATTAGGGTCGATAAAGGATAAATTATGGGAGATAATGGGTGATAAACCTTAAAATCCAATGTGGGAAAATAGTTAAATATATATATTTTTAATGAAGCACATGGTTTGGCTGTAAGGTTTTCCAAACCGTGCGCTAACCATGTGCCAACCACTGTCTAAGAGGGGTCTATGTCACTCCATTACTTAAGGATCTTGCATAGTTTTAAAACCATACGACAACATTATAGAATGGATATCTCCATGTTCGCATGGTTTGTACTACCCCTTTGCATGGATTACATAACTGTGCACCCCAGCTCCTCAAAATCATGATTTCGGGGCACAGTTACCTCTAACCGTGCACCAATTGTGAAACTTGCACAAGATTTCCAAATTCCCCTTTCTTTCATGTCCCGAACCCCAGTGACACCCCTGAGTCTCTTAATACATTTAGTAACCATTACATTAAAAAAATGAAGTGGTTTAAACCAAAATTTAAATAGGATCATACCACCATGAATTTTGGGATCTTACAACCTCACCACCTTATAATAGCTCATCCTCAAGCCACATTTCCAAGCATCACCGAGATTCTGAGTTAAAAAAGATTGGGCCAATTGGCTCGAATATCCTTATCCGCCTCCTAAGTTACTTTATGAACATTACCATGGTGCTAACAAAACCAAAACAAAGGTATGAAAGTCTCTTCTCTCTAATAGATTTTAGAAATGGATAGCTCTTCTAGTAAACTCAAAGTAGTTTTTAATGATTCTGTGATCTGTTTGATGCCAAATAACGTTCTGTTTAAATCTATAGGTTTCTCACATTTTCCATAAATGTATTTTAATAATAAAAAAATTAATTTTCATTCTCAAAGGATGCATAAACCTCATACAAAACATCAACCACAAGAACTACATAGGGAAGCCTCAAAAACATCTTCTTGAATTTCAACACAAGGAAGCATCATACACAACATCATACCATCGTGGAAAATACAATTAGCACCCCATAGACATGATACTATCCAAATATCATAACCCCAACCACATGGATCCATTAATTCCTATTTTAAATACTCCAAAAATGACCTAAACTTAACACCAACCAAAGAAACACACTGTTTTTTCCAACCACATTTCCCGACCTATATTAATCCAAAACACGAGTTCCAATGGTCCCATTCCATAACCCATCATCCAAATCACATCCAAAACACTAAAGGTACTAAACCAATAAAGTCTGATCCAATTCCCATTTTCAAGGTCAAAACAGTAGAATAGTACTTGCTCGAGTCTATCTAACCTAAAACACCAATCCTATCATCACCCGACCCCTTGCCCGATATGGTTCTCCCAACCATGAACTTCATCTCAACACTTCCATATTCCATTGGTTGAAATAAAAACTATTGAAAAAGTACATTAGAACCTCAAATCATCTTTCAAAACAAACTCTATGTGTTTCTGAATGCACCGCACCTAGACATCCTTAAGGACTCTACCCAACATTGGCATCCAACCTTCTGTCAAAACTACACAAAATGGACTTGCATCCAATATCCATTGTAGACCAAGAACAACTTGACCCTCTAAAGTTTGACTTCAAATATGAAATTCAATTTCCATAAAACATTAAACCCGTGGTAGATTATAACATACCACATTTGTTCCATTTTTTATCATGTCGGACCATTCGTGACAGAATTTCTCAAAACACCCATTTTTCCATTGTTGACAGCTATTCCCTACACATTCCTATATATACTCCTAATTTATGAAATACCACCATAATAAGATGAAAATACTAAGGTAATTACCTGACATACTGTAAACTCTACCATCAATGAATCCACTACCTTCCGAAATATCATCATTATTCATTATAACTAATAACATTCCTAATAAAAGAACCTCTACCGCTCATACATCAACTAAGAACAAGTCAGTTCCCCCCAAAACCCATTAGAATTTCAGAACACACTTATCATTCTAAAATTTCCACCAAAGGAGGTTGAAAAAACCACCACCATCATTCATTTTCCTTGCCAAGTCGATCCGTCCTAGGTTGACTCATCTTGTAAACACCTAGCTTCACTATTGGAATGATATTACTTCACATATCCAAGATGCATTTACTATAATAGACATTAAAAGGTCATCCAAAACCACCTAATCAAGTCCATTCCTAATTTACGATGAAGTATTAACTCCCAACCTCCATTTCTAGGCCCATCAATGATTCTAGCACATGAATCTCAGATTCTTCCTAGAACCACCCTAATCCCAAAGCTAAAGCTTGGCTCAATCAACCACCACATCCATGGATTTTCTGGTCCTTCTGGAGGAACCCAGATTATCACCTAATAGGGTTTTCATTGGAATACTATTTCCACCACATCTAACCCACGATTTCTCCACACCTCCATGACTGACTCATCACTTCCCATGTCACGACCCGTCCTCGGGGCCCGTGCTGTGACTACCCCAAGCCCGCCTTCCAGAGGCCAGGGGCTGGCGACTAGCACCAAGGCGTAAATCCCGGTAAAGGGAAGGCATTGCCTTTATAAAGTGAACAAACAAACAACACAGAGTAAGCAGGCATAAGTAAAAACTGGAACAACAGTAAGTGCAGAAAGTAAGTGGGCCAGAATACAAACCCAAACTGAAAGTAAAGTACAACTCGAAAGGGGAAAACAACAACTGAAAAGTAAAGCCGCAACGTCGAGCCGTCCACTGGAAGACCCACCTGAAAGGGTGGGTACAAACAGCCTCCACAGCTCCTCGGTCCAGCCGTCTGCTCCGAGTACACCCCGCCCAGTGGTCCACCTCCAGGTACCGTCCTGCTCCGCCAACCTCGACAACGATCAGCGCTGTCCGTCGTCTGCAACCAACACAACGTAGTGCGGGCATAGCCCGTGCAGGGGTGAGTATAAGCTACTCAGTAGGGACCCCGAAACCCTCGAAGGTCTTCGAAAATCCACAAAGGATAAACCCCAAAGGAAATATACAATCACGAAGTAACATCCGACACTGCTTAGGTATATGCCCATACATATACCTAAGTCATCAATTCCCGTTTGGCTCCAACATCCGAGCCCAAGCACAACCCAGTCCACACAGGAAAGCAAAACGTAAATCCACACAGGATAGCACAACACAATCCACAAAGGAAATCAAAATGTAATCCACATAAGATAGCACAACACAATCCACGGAGAGAAAAACGTGATCCACATAGGATAGCACAACACAATCCACAAAGGAGAGCAAAACGTAATCCACATAGGATAGCACAACGCAATCCACAAAGGAGAGTAAACAGGATTCAACTCACACAGGTACTTCTTCGTTTGACGTTAGATATGATCAGATGTATCCACTGATTCATATAAGCCATCGGACCAACAATGGATATATAGGTACTAACCCCCGCAATGACCCACACAGGACCGATCATGAAGTTGAACCCAAGGCTATTTGGAAACTCCTTCTCCATCAATTACAATGGTTATGCTGCTACAACCAAGCACTTCCCTCTCACCTTGGACTGCTGTAGTACTCAACCTATCGAGTACTGTGGGCCTGCTGCTACAACCAAGCGCTTCCCACCATGGGTCGGCCGCTACAACCAAGCGCTCCACCTCATAGCCTCTAGAGGTACCCCTTCTGTTGAGTACCACGGGTCAGCCGCTACAACCAAGCGCTCCTCCGTCATGGGTCTGCCTCTACAACCAAGCGCTCCCCCATGCTGCTACAAACAAGCACTCCTCCGTCGTGGGTCTTCCGCTACAACCAAGTGCTCCCCCTCATAGCCTCCAGCGGTACTCCTTCTGTTGAGTACCGCGGGTCTGCCGCTACAACAAAGTGCTCCTCCGCCGTGGGTCTGCCGCTACAACCAAGCGCTCCCCACTGGGCTATTCGTAACACACCGAGTTGTTCGATCAGAAGTCGTCAAGTCTCAACCATCTCTAGGGTTTCTGCCCATGGCATGCTCGTTCCGGGAGGGTCCACTCCACGAGCTAAGCGGTCGATGCATCAACTGACATGTAGTCCGGAGTTGACCTATCCCAAGATGTACCGTAGTATTTACTGTCGAAAACACGGAGGATTCCCGTACTATTTTTGTCATCGTCACAGTCGAATCCACTGAGGATCTCTGTATAGTTGTCGTCGTCACAACAGCAGTTGCAGCCAGCTCTAGGGTTCCCACACAAAACAAGCTCGTTTGGGAGGGTCCGCTCCACGAGCCGAAGGTCTGATACATCAACTGACACATAGTCCAGAGTTGATATATCCAAAAGTTCCGTATCGTCAACAGGAACTCAACGCCGCAGACGGCGCGTCAATCGGACGCCTGGTCTGAGAGTTATTGGCGTTTTCGTCCGAGGAGCCATATTGTTTTTTAAGGAAAAACCAATCCGAACATACTCCACCTACGTCCAAACCTCGGGCCGAGTAATCCAAAAGATTCTTCTCACTTAGAGGTATTCCACAGAGTTGACGGCACGTCAATCGGACGTCCGGAGCTCAAGTTATGAGCATTTCCGCTCCGAGGGCCCGGTTGGTTTCATGGACGAACCAACCCGGCCAAACCCAAAGTATTCCAAAACCTTGAGTGCGATATACCAAAATGACCGTCTCGATCCAAGGATCGCATCGCCGCTGACAGCGCATCGTTCGGAGGTCCGTAGCTCAAGTTATAAGCAAAAGACCGAAAAGGTCCGGAAACAGGAGGTCTGGGCCCGGACCGACCCGGCCCAACCATCTTGGGTCGACCCGACCCGGGTCTGGGTCCGACCCGGTTGGGCGCGACCCGGCCGGTGGGTCGGCCCAGCTCGGCTCGGCCGAGCGGCCGAGCAAGGGAACCGCGGCCCCCGCGCGGGGGCCGCTCCGCGGTTCCCGGACGCAGCTTGAGCCGCACCCCACCTCCCGGTTCCGCGCGGCCGCAGAACCGTCTCGCCACCACAGCTTCAGCCGTGGCGGGTTTTTGCCGGAGGCCCACCGGCAGATGCTTCCGCGGGCCACCGGATGCACTCCGGTGGTTCGTTTTGCGTGCGGTCTTTGCCAGTCATCCACCTGGGATCCGATCTTCACTGCAAGGCCCTCAAATCGCCCTTGCGGCCCCGTTTGCCGTCATCCGTCGTTCCGCACGCCAACGAAAAACTGCGGAGGGTTGTCGGACCGTGTTTGTTTGGCCCGTACCATCCGCGTTAGGTGATAACAAACGAGATTAAAATATTCAACACATGAAAAACAACAAGGCATAATTTTAAGAAAATTAAAATTGAACTTTGATCCGGGTTCTTTGTTTTAGTTGAACAACCATGGGAATAAAATATTGTTCTCAAATAAAACCTCTACCTCTCCGTCGTCATCGAGCGTGCGTTCTTCGCAGAATTGATCGTCGTGGAAGAAGAGGATCGTCGCAGAAGAAGAATCGTTGGCATCTAGGAACACGGCGTCCCGTCGTCGATCTCCGAGGGTTCGGAGTTCTTCGTCGCCTTTCGTCGAAGGTCGGCGTTCTTCGCATTCTTTGCATTCTTCGCATTCTTCGCGAATGAGGTTGAAGGACTTAAGGTTCTGTCAAATCCTCTCAACGAAAAACACACAAGAAGAAATGTTGGTCTTATTTAATTACATGCCAACAAAAAAAACTAAGTTAAGTAACGACCCATTAATTCATAAAATTAATTCAATGAATAAAACCTCCCAATTAAAAGGAGCGTTTAATAGATTAAGAAACACCCCAGTTGACTTTCAATTAATAGGGGTTTTCGCGGGTGCGTTACTTAGCAGAAAAGAAACGGTGGGGCTCGTGCGGGCCCCACCTCACAAATATTCTACAAAGAGGGTAGGATATTTTGAATTGCACCCTATCCGCTTCAACTCAACTTAAGCAGCTTTAAGTGGCTTTTAAGTGGCCTTAAGTGAAATAAAAATAAAGTTGTCGCACCACTTTATTTTATTTCTTAACTTAACCCCAAAAATTTAATAACCACACCCGAGCAAACGCAACTCCAGAAGAGGAGTTTCTAAGCAAAAATCGACGCTGCGATTCCTTCGGTGCCCTCAGAATTCGATTCCGAGCACTGGTTCAAAAGTTAGAAAAACCTGCTCGTTCGTTCACTGAACGTACCCGAGCCAAACTTTGGAAATTGATTCTGGGCACACTGGGCCTCGGAATCACGTGCCGTCAGAAACTGCGTTCTTTTAAAATTCCAAAGAAAATTAAGAAAAAAATTTCCTTGAAATTTACGAGTCTTTACATCACTCCCACCTCAGGGATTTACGTCCCCATAAAGATACATCATAAACTAGGGAAACAAATGTGGGTACTGAGCACTCATCTGAGCCTCCCGCTCCCAAGTGCACTCCTGGAGGTTCTCGTGCTACCACCTGATGCGTACTAGAGGAATCGACCATCCACGTAGGACCTGCTCCTGTCGATCCTCGATCTCCACCGGGACCTCCGCAAAAGTCGCCCCATCATCAAAGTCTAGCTCCCCATGGTCAATGTTGTGTGAAGGATCACGAACGTATCTACTCAGCTGAGATACGTGGAAGACGTCGTGCACCCGATGCAACTAAGGTGGTAGAGACAAACGATAATCCACCTTGCCAACCCTGCTAAGGACATGGAAGGGTCCGATGAAGCATGGAGACAACTTGCCGCCTCAGCCAAATCTCCGTAACTCACGTCGGGGTGAGACCCGTAAGAAGACGTGGTCGCCATCCACGAACTCCAGTGGCCTCCGCCTCCTGTTAGAATAAGACTTCTGCTGGCTCCGAGCTGTCCTCATCTGCTCCTGGATGACCTGAACCTTCTCTGTCGTGGCCTGGACCATCTCTGGTCCCACAAGAGCTGCTAAGATTTATTCTTTGCTGATAAGAGAAATATGGTCTTATCCCGTGGATGAACCAATTTCTTTGCCTAATACAGTCAATCCCAACATGGATGATACTAACTCATACCAAGGATGATGTCGTAAGGCCTCGACACTACTACCAAGAGATCCAACCGTTACTCTTGCCTCCAAGGGTTGAGTCACACTGTCGGCATCAGTGTGTGGTAACTAGGTCTCCTCCAGTAGGTATCTCTCAAGTGAGGGTCAAGTGAACAGTCTAAACCAGAACCTATTAGTAACAACACAAGAGAGGACAGGAAAGTAAATGCCACAAGAAAAGGTTTCTTTTATTACTACATCTCAAGTACAAATACACAAATCATCTACAAACATACATCAACAAAACTAGAAGCAACATGAAAAAAAGTATCCAGGTCTGGAGCTAGTCCCGTTCCTGTCCATCTGCTCCCGGAGCTCCATGATCGTAGGCCTCAGCTGCCTGAAGCTGAGCTCTCCCATGTCCTCCTGTCCCCCACGGTCGGGGTGTACCTCCTAGTGGTGGTGGTGGAAACACCCCGAAGCATCGTCCACCTCCAGCTGCATGGCCAGCTCCCCTGCCATGGCCGCCTGCTCCTTGCGGCCCGCCCTAATCGAACCACTACCTCTAACTGGGGGGGGGTCCTTCATTCACCCGCTGGTCATCCGTATGGCGGGTCGGACAGTCACGAGCCATGTGACCAATCCCGCCGCAGGAGTAACACTACCCGCTCATGGTAAGTCGTTGTCCACCCCGAGTGCCTCGCACAAACGATCCTGAGTCATGCTGTCGACCTCCTGTAGGTCTAGTCCTCTTGGACCCCTACGTCATCTGTCTACTGCCCGCTGCAGAAGACTCTGCCGCACGCTGGCTAGTGGTGGGTCCTGCTGCTGGAGACTGCTCAGCAAGGAAACTCTCCACTAAGAGGGCTCGCTCCAACACCCCTGTCTGTGTCAGAATGCTGTGAGAAACAAATGATGCTCTGATCTCTCGCATGAGACCCTGCTCGAAGGTTCGGGCCCTGAAGAATGGGTCTCTTACCATGTCTGTGGAATAGAGCGAGAGATCGGTAAAACTCGCCGCGTACTGGGCTACTGTCATGCTGCCCTTCCGCAGCTGTAGTAGCTCCTGGATGCGCACCGCTCGAAGGGTGGATGGGATGAACTTTGAGCGAAAAAGGTTCTCAAAGTCCGTCCAAAGGAGTGATGCCTCGTCGTGCACCTGGAGCATCAAGCTCCACCATCTGCCTGCTGCCGCATGTAGGAGGCTCGCTGCAAGGACCACCATAAGGTCTGCTGGTGTCCTCACTAACCGGAAAACTCGTACAACCGCCTCCAGCCAGTCCTCGGCTGCCTGGGGGTCCGTCTCCCCACGGAACCTGGGTGGTCACTGGTGCTGGAACTCATGCAGTGCACTAAGGTGACGTGCATCGTCAGCGGCTGGGGCTAGAAGCATCGGTGGCTCGGCGGGTAGAGGTACCGCCGGTGCCTCTGCTGTCAAAGGGCCCTGCACCGAGGCCTTGTCGCTCGACGAGCTGTCGTCACGCACCACTCTCAGAACCCTAGCTGGCTGACGTCACGGGGCCATCCTGAAAAGGAAACAGGTGCGGCACGGTCAAAACAGTATACCTGGTGAGCTGATACAAAGTAATCACAAAGAAAACTTGAAACACAATGCAATCAATGTTTTAGTGCATTAAGTCAGAAATCAGAAGTCAGGGTCTTGGTGTACGGATACATCGGCCGCCACACCAACACTGGGCTCCCTGTACTGATAACCACACTCAATACATTTAACACTATTACTTCACATAGAAGAAAGATCAGAGTCTGCGGTAGAACCGAGATCCTTTGATACCAATTTGTCATGACCCATCCTCGGGGCCCGTGCCGTGACTACCCCAAGCCCGCCTTCCAGAGGCCAAGGGCTGGCGACTAGCACCAAGGCGTAAATCCCGGTAAAGGGAAGGCATTGCCTTTGTAAAGTGAACAAACAAACAACACAGAGTAAGCAGAGAGAAGTAAACCCTAAGTAAAAACTGGTACAACAGTAAGTGTGGAAAGTAAGTGGGCCAGAATACAAACCCAAAATGAAAGTAAAGTACAACTCGAAATGGGAAAACAACAACTGAAAATTAAAGCCGCAACGTCGAGCCATCCATTTGAAGTCCCACCTGAAGGGTGGGTATAGACAGCCTCCACAGCTCCTCGGTCCAACCGTCCGCTCCGAGTACACCCCGCCCAATGGTCCACCTTCAGGTACCATCCTACTCCGCCAACCTCGACCACGATCAGCGCTGTCCATCGTCTGCAACCAACACAACGTAGTGCGGTCATAGCCCGTGCAGGGGTGAGTTTAAGCTACTCAGTAGGGACCTCGATACCCCCGAAGGTCTCTGAAAATCCACAAAGGATAAACCACAACAGAAAGATACAATCACAAAGTAACATCCGACACTGCTTAGGTATATGCCCATACATATACCTAAGTCATCAATTTCCATTTGGCTCCAACATCCGAGCCCAAGCACAACCCAGTCCACACAGGAAAGAAAAATGTAAATCGACACAGGATAGCACAACACAATCCACAAAGGAAAGCTAAACGTAATCCACATAGGATAGCACAACACAATCCACAAAGGAGAGCAAAACGTGATCCACATAGGATAGCACAACACAATCCACAAAGGAGAGAAAAACGTAATCCACATAGGATAGCACAAAACAATCCACAAAGGAGAGTAAACAGGATTCAGCTCACACAGGTACTTCTTCATATGACGTTAGAGATGATCAGATGTAGCCATTGTTTCATCTAAGCCGTCGGACCCACAAAGGATCTATAGGTACTAACCCCCGCAATGACCCACACATGATCGATCATGAAGATGAACCCAAGGCTATTGGGAAACTCCTTCTCCATCAAGTACAGTGGTTATGCCGCTACAACCAAGCACTTCCCTCTCACCTTGGACTGCTGTAGTACTCAACCTATCAAGTACTGTGGGCCTGCTGCTACAACCAAGCGCTTCCCACCATGGGTATGCCGCCACAACCAAGCGCTCCCCCTCATAGCCTCTAGAGGTACCCCTTCTGTTGAGTACCACGGGTCAGCCACTACAACCAAGCGCTCCTCCATCGTGGGTCTGCTGCTACAACCAAGTGCTCCCCCGTGCTGCTACAACCAAGCGATCCTCCGTCGTGGGTCTGCCGCTACAACCAAGCGCTCCCCCTCATAGCCTCCAGAGGTACTCCTTCTGTTGAGTACCGCGGGTATACCGCTACAACCAAGCGCTCCTCCGCCGTGGGTCTGCCGCTACAACCAAGCACTCCCCATTGGGCTATCCATAACACACCGAGTTGTTCGACCAGTAGTCGTCAAGTCTCAACCGGCTCTAGGGTTTCCACCCATGGCATGCTCGTTCCGGGAGGGTCCACTCCACGAGCTAAGAGGTCGATGCATCAACTGACATGTAGTCCGGAGTTGATGTATCCCAAGATGTACCGTAGTAGTCACTGCTGAAAACACGGAGGATTCCCGTACTATTTTCATCATCGTCGCAGTCGAATCCACTGAGGATCTCTGTACAGTCGTCGTCGTCACAGCAGCAGTTGCAGCCAGCTCTAGGGTTCCCACACATAGCAAGCTCGTTCGGGAGGGTCCGCTCCACGAGCCGAGAGGATGATACATCAACTGACACATAGTCCAGAGTTGATATATCCAAAAGTTTAGTATCGTCAACAGGAACTCAACGTCATAGACGGCGCGTCAATCGGACGCCCGGTCTGAGAGTTATTGGCCTTTTCGTCCCAGGGGCCTGGTTGGTTTTTAAGGAAAAACCAATCCGACTGTACTCCGCCTATGTCCAAACCTCAGGGGGAGTAAGCCAAAAGATTCGTCTCACTTAGAGGTATCCAACAAAGTCGACGGAACGTCAATCAGATGTTTGGAGCTCAAGTTATGAGCGTTTCCGCTCTGAGGGCCCGGTTGGTTTCGTGGACAAACCAACCCGGCCGAACCCAATGTATTCCAAAACCTTGAGTGCGATATACCGAAACGACCGTCTCAATCCAAGGATCACATCTCCACTAATGGTGCATCGTTCGGAGGTCTATAGCTCATGTTATGAGAAAAATACCGAAAAGGTCTTGAAACGGGGGGTCTAGGCCCGGACCGACTCAGCCCAAACCCCCTAGGTCGGCCCGAACCGGGTTGACCCGACCCGGTTGGGTGCGACCCGGCCGGCGGGTCGGCCCGGCTCGGCTCGGTCGAGCGGCCGAGAAAGGGAACAGCGGCCCCCGCGCGGGGGCCGCTCCGCGGTTCCCGGACGCGGCTTGAGCCGCATCCCGCCTCTCGGTTCCGCATGGCTGCGGAACCGTCTCGCTACCACGGTGGGTTTTTGCCTGCGGCGCACCGGCGGAAGCTTCCGCGGGCCACCAGACGCGCTCTGGTGGTCCGTTTTGTGTGCGGTCTTCGCCAGTCGTCCTCACGGGATCCGATCTTCACTGCAAGGCCCTCAAATCGCCCTTGCGGCCCCGTTTGCCGTCGTCCGCCGTTCCACACACCAACAAAAAACTACGGAGGGTTGTCAGGCCGTGTTTGTTTGGCCCGCACCCTCCGCGTTAGGTGATAACAAACGAGATTAAAAAATTCCACACATGAAAAACAAAAAGGCACAATTTTAATAAAATGAAAATTGAAAATTGATCCGGGTTCTTTGTTTTAGTTGAACAACCATGGGAATAAAATATTGTTCTCAAATAAAACCCCTACCTCGCCGTCATCGTCGAGCGTGCGTTCTTCGTGGAATTGATCGTCGCAGAGGAAGAGGATCGTCGCAGAAGAAGAATCGTTGGCGTCGCGGAACACGGCGTCGCGTCGTCGATCTCCGAGGGTTTGACCTTCTTTGTCGCCTTTCGTCGAAGGCCGGCGCTCTTCGCGTTCTTCGCGTTCTTCGCATTCTTCGCGAAGGAGGTTGAAGGACTTAAGGTTCTGTCAAATCCTCTAAACGAACAACACATAAGAAGAAATGTTGGTCTTATTTTATTACATGCCAACAATGAAAAAAAAACTAAGTTAAGTAACGATCCATTAATTCATAGAATTAATTCAACGAATAAAACCACCCAATTAAAAGGAGCGTTTAATATATTAAGAAATGCCCTAGTTGACTTTCAATTAATATGGGTTTTCACGAGTGCATTACTTAGCGGAAAAGAAATGGTGGGGCTCATGCGGGCCCCACCTCACAAATATCCTACCAAGAGGGTAGGATATTTTGAATTGCACCCTATCCGCTTCAACTCAGCTTAAGCAGCTTTAAGTGGCTTTTAAGTGGCCTTAAGTGAAATAAAAATAAAGTTGTCACACCACTTTATTTTATTTCTTAACTTAACCCCAAAAATTTAAAAACCACACCCGAGCAAACGCAAATCCGGAAGAGGCGTTTATAAGAAAAAACCGGCACTTCGATTCCATCGGTGCCCTCAGAATTCGATTCCAAGCACCGGTTCAAAAGTTAGAAAAACCCGCTCGTTCGTTCACTGAACGTACCTGAGCCAAACTTTGGAAATTGATTCCGGGCACACCGGGCCTCGGAATCACGTGCCATCAGAAACTGCATTCTTGTAAAATTCCAAAGAAAATTAAGAAAAAAATATCTTTGAAATTTACGGGTCTTTACACCGCAACATAAGAGTTTCATTTCTACCGATCTTCTCAAGTAACTCCAACCACCACAACCAACACTTCAAACACAATAGGAACACCCAAAACTTAGATTTGGTCTTCCATCTTATACCGAAATAGAAAAAACAACATAAACACTCCACTTGTCTTGATTCTGAGAATGAAAACCATGACATTCATCGACCTTCGATCCACCCCAATGACCTCACCTGAAAACAATTAATTATGTACTTCCCAACATTCATCTCCACATACACCACTCTATATGAGTGACCTACAAGAGGCCTCACATTCAACCAAAATTCATCCAGGTAACTTGGTATAAATTCATAGCTCTTTAAATGCACCTGAGATGATGTTAAGATATTTGGAATGATCATCACTAGCTAAAAGTACACTGAGATTTCATCGATGGACATCGCCACAACTATCCATAACTGATACCACCTTCCACTAATGGGAAACCTTGACCTGTTGAAAGTATTAGATTCATTTCCCTCCATCACCTCATCAAAACCCAGCCACTACAACTTAAGTGGGTTTTCCAACTGAAGTCACCAAAGTTTCCCAACTCTCTACTAAATTTCCATAAACCAATGCTTCCCATGAAACTGCTACCACCATGACTCTCGATTTATTCTAGAACAACCCTAACGGTTAACAACTAAAACACAATGGTCCTCCAAACCAATCAAAAACCAATAATTTATCTCATAGTCATCATTCCAACTTTGGTTACATAGAGAATGTCATGTGCTTATCCCAACAAACTATTCACCCATCATGAACTGCATCAGGCCTTACCAACGAATGCCCACAAATGGACCTCATCCAATCCCTCAAGGTCCTTTACCTTCCTACGACCACACACTAATCCAAACTATGAACTTTAGGATCTATATATCACCAAACCTAGACATCTTCTTATGTAACTAACCATGCCTCCAAGTCCATCAACCTCATCAAACTAGATTCATTCTCAATGTTCTCATCCAACAACCCAAAATTTCACACAACAATCTGAACCACCAAACCACCCATCACCTTAGGTGTCACTCTCATATAAAAAGTGTGTATCCATGCCATATTCATCCTTGTCTCATCCACTGAATTAAATCAACTTCCCATATAAAACATTATCTAACACTATTTCAGGCACCGTAACAATCCTTTCCCTTGAAACCAAGATTACAACCAACCTAAAATGCTCAAGTGTTTCCTTAATATATAAAACGAGGCATAATAATTCTCTCTTTATCAAAAATCAAAAACAATCACTGGGAATCAATTCCTCCTTTAAAACACCCACTCATGCTTCGCATTCCAAGGCACTTGCAACACTAGGCTAACCTCCATCAAGGTCAACTCAATTTTCTCAAGACTATCAACTCATTATCAAATCTCAAGTCACACCTCCCAAAAACATTAATTTTCCCACTTATCACTCTAGGTAAAACCTGCACATGTCCAAATCCAAAACCTCCCTCTATTCCTCATGCACCCAAGAGAACATAAGAAATGGAAAACCACTCACATGGGTCTATATAGAGGGTCAAATGATACCATCTTCCCAAAATAGGTTGATGGGTAACAATTCACTACGCCCCCTCTCCAAGAAATATACATCAAACTTATAACAAGTCACCACTCACAAGTAGTTCTCCTACCCCCATATCAAAATTCGATATCATGAACATCGAAGAAATAATTTACTCTAGGTTACATGCCCATAATAACACAACTATGACTAAAGATACCACAAACAAAGATATCTATTTCAAAACCCAATGCAACCTTCCCAATAACAAATCACAAGGGTTACCACATCTATGATCTTAGAGGGAAATCCCTCAACTACAAAGACACATATTAACCAAAGGTATGACAAGGAAATCCCCTATAATCAATAAATCTAACTTTCCAATGTCTCTAAACTAAGGCACTCTTACTTCCCAAACAACCCTTACATAAGGTCTAATAAAAACAATAGGGATTCCCACTTTCTATTATCCTTCATGTTCTAACCTACCGCATGATCGACACTCAAGTCTTCCCTCTCTAGCAAATGTCAAAGGGTGTTACAAAAAGAACTCTCCAGTATTATAGAACATGATTAGAATGAACTTCACTGATTCATGTTCAATTATCTATATAAAAAGAGAGAAGATCTCATGGAGTTGATCCTCTCCTCAGTCAACCGGGACCAATGGGGTCTCTTTCTATGCTATTTTGGAGCATTCTTAGGGATACTCTCATGTCTCCCAACAATCATACATCATCATGGTGATATTTATCTATAATTACAAACATGATACATAGAAAAAATAACATCAATATTCCACATTTTACTCAAAAGAAGGATCTCCACTATCCATAAACAACCAATTTCACAAACACTTTCACAAAGAAAACTATCAAACCTAGAACACTACCCTCAACCATCCCTACCATAGGTCATGGTTAACAGTGAAAAATAGACTAACAAAAACACAATCCATTTTTATTAGACATCCCATTTTAACCGTTTTACCTTTCTGTATGTAAATCTTTCTCTCTTAGGCACATTTCCTATTTCACAACTTATTACAACCAATATTTTTTTAACTCATTTACAACCTTTCATTTATGTAAAATTATTTAACCATTCTTTAAATTTATTTCCATTTACCCAATTTAATCATATTTATTAGTCATTAATTTCCTTTAATTTTTATGGAATATAAAATTCATTATACCCTTCATGTACCACACATCCATATTTTGTGTGCCTACCATGATGTATTAAACCTATATCCCTAGATGCCTATAATGATGCATTAATTCAAAATACCATGCCATTCCATCCATGAGAAAAATATCAAAAAATAGTAACATCACACAACAAGGCAATCACCCAGTGGTGAAATATCATTCAACTATAATAACACACATCTAGAAGAAAAAATCCCCACCCTGGGTACTTGGTTTTTCTATCGTACATGGGTTATCTACTCCCATGAACGAGCTCATTTCCAAGGTCCAAAACTACCTAATATCTCATCTAACATTCCTGAATAGTAATACATATAAAATAATTCCTATGATACCACTTTTTAACATCCCTGACCAGGAATCCATAAAATAGGTGCCCCGAGCCGGGTCACCACATGACCTCAAGCATGCCTCCCCATACTCTAGAGGTTGTCGACTAGTAACGAGGGTCTAATGGGTCATGGTAGGAGAATATACCCTCTTCAAGAGAGTAAGAAACAACAAATAACATGTGAAATAAAGGAACCAAAAATAAATGAACTTGAATCATGCATTAACAACCATTTCCCAAAATGGGTACAAACCAAAACCAAATGATAAATATGTCATGTCTTGGTAAAAGTGAAAAAACTGAAGAAAACCCAAAATAACGACAAAAAGACAAATTCCCAAAACATGTATTGTCTCCAAGTTTGGATCCTCATCCATGCACATCCCAAGCCCAGCTCAACTCCCATGCACATGGTATTTTCTCTTATCTTAGCTTGTAACCATGAAATCTGCTCGGGTACCCAATGGTGGCCCAAGAATGGTGTGAGTACAAATCAGTAGTCCAACACTAAAGGTTTTTTTAAAAATATATAGTCTTATAGATAGTGTATGAAAGTACTAAATAAATGACAAGGTAAACAAAATATAAATCAAGTTCCATTAGTTATCCATATTCACTTTAACCATTTTAATCATATAATCCATGTTCATCACTTGTTTCACGGGTTAGGCATTTATATCATTTTCACTATAGCCTAAGGTGGTAAATTACTATTCATAAGGGAATAATTCAACTTCCATATATCACTAGGGATAAAAATTTCATAAATAAATACATCACACTTAAATTGGAGTCTCAGTCTAGGAAGTCTTATCCAATGAAACTGTTTGGGTTATAGAGCCTCAATACCCCTCCCTAACCCATGCATTATAGGGTGGTATATATAGTTTCAATGTAACCTAACTCGTGGGTGTAGATCCTCAGGTCCAATACCCACAAATAATAATCCATGTGCACATGATTATTTAACAATTTACAACTTATACCATTTTTCAAACCGTATTCAACAATATAGGAAATAAATTAGCATTAATAAATCATTTAATACATAAATAATTATAATTACATAACCCAATGAAATATTTACCACTTACAATTCATTGACCATTAACCCATTAACATTATTCCAAATGTGCCCTTATGCCACAGTATCAATCAAATTCCATTGACATCAATTTCATTTTCATTCCATGTTAACCAATTAAACATCATTCACATTTTATATTCATTCATCATGTAAACCACCATCAATATCTAATCCATTATCACATTTACCATTTATATTTCATTTCCCATTTAACCTAATTTTTTTCTCATACCTTAACAAATTTAGCATATTCAACAATTCCCATTCATTAACCCATTTAACACTTTCCCCAATTCACATGCCTTAACCCATTCACACATTCTCATTTATATACCTTAACACAATTTAGCCATTAATCACCCACATGCTTTATAAAATCAATCAATTACCCTTAAAAATACATAACTCATTTAACCCATTAAAATTAAACCAAACAACCCCTTATTCTTTGCTAAAAACTAGACACAATTAACATTGTGGCATCTTTTTCAATCAAACTAAATGTCAACATATCTACCATGGGATCTAATTCAACACAAATCAACTCTATTATTAGCATTACAATTTTCCATGTTTGGGAATATTGGTGCACCCAATGGGTGGCCCTAAACTGGACAAATCATCCTTAATGCATCCCATGGGGATCATGAGGGGTTCAATTCATAATTTAGTAAATCATTTACCAAATATCACTAAAGGCATCAAATTCACAATAATAATGAATAAATAACACAACTATAGATGAAAAAATCGACATCAAGACTACATGATATTACTTGTAGACCACATACCTCAAATCCGTAGAATAAAATTCACTTAACCTTAACCATAGATCCGGATTCAAGCACACCTTAAAGATCCAACCTATGACTTGCTTGAAAAAGAGGGTTTTAGGGATTTTGAATAAGGAGAAAACAACTAGAATCCCTAATCCCAAAAAGAGAGTAAAGAGAAGCATTAGACTCACTAAGAGATTTTCTCTACACCCAATAGCACTCCAAAAAGCATAGAATTAAAGAAGATCGACCCATGGGAATTCTTGGATGGAGTGGGTCATCATTAGGGTTTATAGAGATGAAATGAGGGGAAAATTGGGTGAGAAACCATAAACTTCTGAGGGGGAAAATGGTAAAATATCCCTTTTTAATGAGGTGCATGGTTTGGCCACAATGTTTTCAAAACCATGTGACAATAATGTGCCAACCTCTTTCTAAGAGGGGGAAAAGTTTCATGATTACCTAGGGAGCCCACAAAGTTTGACAAACCATACACCCACTATGTAGAATTGATCTGTCCATATTTCCACAGTTTGGCTTCCCACTTTTCATGGTTTACTTAACCATTCACCCACCACCTCGCTAGCATAGTTTGGGTGAACGGTTAACTCAAACCATGCACCAACCATGAAACTTTCACTGGATGGACAAATTCTCCTTTATTTCATGTCCTGAATCCCCAAGACACCCAGATCATCCATGTAAATTATGTAAATATTCAAGTTTCCAAATATAAGAGGTTTAAACTATAATTTAAATAGGTTCATACCTCTATGAAGTCTGGAATCTTACATAAATCATGTATTTGAATTATAATTTTAAATACCTAATTTTATCATATTTTACAATTCATGAAAAAATAACAATTTAAAATGATTCCAAAAATTCACCTTAATTTTTTTCAATGTTTAAATTCCAAAAATGAAATCCATTTTTTAAAAATATTTTTATATATATGAAAAATTTAACTTTTAAATAAAATCATTATTTATTTGAAAAATACGAACTTCAATATTATGATCAATTTTACAACCTTATGGAAATTAAAATAAGGTCTCATAAAAATATAGCATAATTTTAATACCACATAATATAAATTTATAAAACAATTTCATTTAAATAAAATTTCTTTTAAATAATTATACAATTTTTAAAAATTTAAATAAAACATATATGTTTTATAAAAACATGAACAATTAATTTATCACATTTAAAGATTTTATTTACTTGTATCATTATATATATTTCATATTTTTATTTTAAATGTGTTTTCGATGATTTCCACTGGGGCGCACCTGCCTGGGTATTCATCATCAAAGCTAGTTGATGGGTGAATTATACCCCACATTCTCACTTTCCAAAGAAGTATATAATCCATAACTTCTTCCGTGATGTTTGATCCTTCATTGAAACAGGATGATGGGTTTTCAATTACTCCTTCCATGGATCCACCCTTGGAATTCATCTCTTAGTCTGGGTCTCCCCCATGGATTTTAGTAATTGTTTGGGAATGTTGTTCCTAGTGTCATCTCTATGTGGACACTAGTTAATTATGCTACTTATTCCATGACATTCCAAGGGGTCAAGTAAGGGTAAAAACCTTGGGTTAAAAGAGTAGTCACACTGGGCATCGATGGAATTTCTGGATGCTGAAACACTAGAACACCTGTATTATTCCTCATTAGAGGGCTTCTCAAGGCCATAGAAACCTAAAGATTCCCATGTGGATCATGGGGTATCTTATGTCAGATTCATGTATCTATAGTTTTTATCAGATTCCCATGTTTGAAAAGGGGTATGACATGAGTTTAACGTCTTTCAGAGATTAATGAGGCTGATCAGAACACTTATGATGGTGTATTAGATATGTACATCCCTAGGAGGGAGCACCTGGAAGGTTTACCAGATGAGTGGATCATAACTCCCCATGAGGATGGAGGTGAGAGTGGTGTGTCCCATAATGGGAAGATGTCACACCGTGAAGGATGATCTGGACACCACTGTGAGAGGATCAGGGAGGTGGACCTCAAAATAGTGAAACATTAAGGTTTACCATTGCCTGGGACTGAACCTCAGAGAGGCGTCCTATGTACCTTGTTTAGAAGAAAGGGATCAAAATCCACACAATTCAAAGGGGTGATTTAGGGATAACACATGTCTAGTGGACCTATGTAAGAGGATCACTCTTGGTTGGAGGAATATGAATTGTGTAGGGATTATGCATGGTTATCTTTACCAGGTGATACTAGAAGTAGTGATGAAGTTGATGGCCTATTCTCATCAGGATGTGATAGCTTGATTAAGAATCAAGATTGGTATGGTTGAAGTGATAATGAAATATATGGAGTGTGGAAGGAGATGGTATTGAACCTCAGGGAGGATTCCTATATATCATTGTGTCTAGGAATCAAATTCTACATAGTTTGGGAAGTGGGGTGGTGAGTCACCTAAGGAGGCGACCAGTGAGAATGAACACATACGTGGATATGGACCTAAAGGAAAAGAAACCTCTAGGTTAGTGAATGAACCTCTGGAGAAATAGTGACCCAGGGGTAAGGCCAGGATGTGAATGGATGATGGTATTGAATCTCAAAGAGGCTTCCTACATATCCGAGTGTCTGGGAATCAAAGTCCACATAGTTTAGGACGAATGTAGATAATCGGGGTGTACACATGGATAGTGACCCAGAGACATGCCAGGGGCTTACGCATGGTTATCAGCCCTTTGTAAGAGGATCACTCTTGATTGGATTAATGTGATATGTGTAGGGGATTACAAATGGTTAGCTTCCTAAGAAGATGGATCTAAACACCTTAGGGGGTGGATCTGAGAGATTTGTCCCAAGAAGGAAAGATGTCACATTAGGAGGGTACTTACTTAGGAGGGAGCACAAGAGTTTTCCATTGGTTGGGATTGAACCTCTCTGAGGCTTCTAACATAGCTAAAAGGGATAAAAACCCACATAGTTTGAAGCATGTAGTTTAACATCATGTAGGACGAGTGAACCATTGTGAAGTACATGGAACAAATGGATTGTAGGGAGTGATGGTCTTGAACCTTAGAGAGGATTTCTATGTAACCTATTTAGAATACAGGGATCAAAGTCCACATATTTTGGTTTGGGGGAATACTATCAAGGCTTACACAGAGACAGTGAACCAGAAATATACTGGGGCTTACGCATGGTTCACAGCCCAAAGACAGTTGGGGATTATGCATGGTTAGTGACCCAAAGATAGTTGGGGATTATGCATGGTTAGTGTCCCAAATAGGATGTCATGGTCACTGTTACTCTAATCCCATGTGATTCATTATGGGAATGAGAAACATGAGGGAGTAGTAGAATTGATGGTCGTGTCTTGAAATGTGCGGCCATGAGAGATGGTGTGGGGATTTCGCATGGATAACAGTCCTGGGAGATGGAGATTCAGACTTACTCTAGGGTAGATGCCCAAAGAGGATCTCATTTCTTGTGAGGATATCATTCCCTTATAAGGGGTTAAGGAAGATCTCACTCCCATGGGGATGAGTGGGTGTGGAGAATTCATGAGGTGTGACACCCCATGTGCATTTCATGGGGAGAGAATATAGTATAATGTCATGTGCTGAGGATGATGGTTTATAGTAGTTTAGCATCCTGCATCCCGAATGGGGAGGATTCATCCCTTAACCATGGGCTTACATGATTGATACCTACCTGAACTTGGGGAATGGAAGTTATTAGTAAGGTCCAACCAGAGGGGTGTGGAAGAGTGGTCGATCATGGGGTCCAAATTAGTGTGGATATGCCAAAATTCAAGAGCCATTATCATACCTATGCCAACAATAAATAGGTAGGGCAATAGGGTATGGGACACCACATAGGGAATTAGGAAATAACTATACATGTGCCTTGGGAGCCACATTAAGAAGGGGATCATGAAGTAGGATGCCTCTCTTAGAATATTTTCACAAAGATCAAGTGCTTCACAAAGCAAAGGATCCTTATGAAGGGAGGTGCTTTGAAAAGCATGGAAAAAAGGGGGTCTATAAAGGGAGGATATTTGTGATTCATGGAGACACAACCTAGGCATGGGGTCCACAAGTATTTGGGGGTTCTTAGGAAAGTATGAATGCTTCGGGATGTCTTAAGTTCCTAAGAGGGATTCCTACCTTCGCGATGGTCATGTAAATTTGCAAAGGGAATATTCACATTAACCGGAGGAAAATAAGAATAAAGGGAATGCTATTTCATGATGCTGAAATACCTTGAGTGATGAATTTTATCACTGGTTCACAAAGCATTGGGATCTTTGAGAAATGAGTGATCATAAGGTCAAAGGTTAGGGTAGCGATGCTGCGAGGTGCGGTGAGTTGTGTTTTTATAGCCACTACAAATTGTGATTCTCAGAGGTGCACTTTGAATGAAATGGAGCTTATCGAATGGAGGTGGATCCGTCAACTCATAAAGTGTTCCATCAATTGGCTTTGTGGTAGTCGCAGAACTCATCAGACTCATAAGGGATCCCATCAACTGGTCTTCACGGAACTTGTGTAGGTCTTCGGACTCGATAAGGCTCCCGTCAACCATTCTTCACGAGATTTGCAGAGGTCATCGAACTCACAAAGCTATCCATTAACTTTCTTCTCACCATTTTTGGTGTTTAGGGGCTTAGTGAAGGATCTTCACAAAGTAGACCCCATTACTAATTTTTTTGACTCTTAAGGTTTGAAATTTTCCCCAAATAGTTTTTGACTTCCTCAACTTTTTCCAGGCATTTACTTTGTCACGAAAAAGGTAAATAAATATTATTTTATAGTTAAATAGATGAGGATACTGTTATAATGGTTAGTTTTCTATTCACAACAACTATATTACTATTTCAATAGTTATATTACTATTTTAACCATTAGATTTTTCAGTGGTCAGATAGGATTTTTCTTTTCTATAAATGAATCATATTTCATTAATTATTAATTAAATTATATTTTTTCAAGGTTATATATATATTTTTTAATTTTATAATTAATATTTAATCACTAATACTATGTTTTTTTTGATAGTTTTTCTCATGACTGCAGTTATTCTGGATGATTGAATATATCCAATTTTTTTAATTTTAGTTCTTTTATTGTATACTTTTATCACATTGTAATATTTTGATTACATTTTAATATTTTAATTACTTATGATAATGTTTATTTTCTAGATGTAATGTTCAAATTAATATAACATATTGTTGTTGGTTCAATCATGAGGTTTGTATGTATTATATAACACAATATTACTAAATATAGAACAACTATATAACTAGTAGGGAAATTCCATTAATCAAATTTTATGTCATTACATTCTTCCCCATTAAGAAATTTCACTCTTAAAATATCATTTTTCACAATCAAGTGAAAATAAGAGAGGGTACTACTACTTTAGGGATTCCCTTGGTTCCTATGTCACCTAGTCATACTTATGGTTTCACCAATGTACTTTGACTAGGTGATTTGTCTATTTGTGTAGAAGTTTATTTTTATGATCCAAAGACTTTAAAAATGTATCCTAATAAGGAAGATCATATTCTAGTTGTACCCCCTTTAAATTCACTACATGTGATGGATCATATATATACTTTCTGAAGACAGATATGTGGAACACATCATGTACTTGAGTCATGGTTGGTGGGGGTGCTAGTTGATAAGCCATAACTACAATACAATAGAGAATCTCAAAGGGTTAGATGTAACAAAGACTTATATTTCCTATAATATTATCAAAACTCATGAGACTCTTCAATAGAGATATACAAATAAACATTTTATAACCAACCTCAAACTCCATGCCTCATTTATGATTTTCCCCCTATATCTTTGGTTAACTTTGAGAATCCTAGATATGATTTAGAATGGTTTTGATAATTTATTACATTTAATTATCCAATTTAGGTCCCAGTAGCTTGAGTTAAACTACAAAATCATATAACGTATGTGTTATATATATCTTACCATAAATATCTTAATAATTGTCTATTTGGATTCATGAGTGAAAGCTTTTATTGTACAAGAACTCATATGGAAGAAGATACAGATCCCACCCCTTGAAGTATATTGATATTTCTATCAACATTTAATCATGTGTTGGGATTGTATTCTTATATTGGATAATAGTTTGGTGGTTACTAGTCCTAATAAAGTTCAACATTGTATTTATATCTTGATGGTGGATTTTCTAGAACTCAAAGGTAAATGATGGATATCGATTGAATAAAATATATAGTGGTGTTCCATGAAGGATTACAAATTATTTATTGTTTATACATTATTATTGAGTTTGAGAAGTCCTAATGAATTTAATTAAAGTGAGGAGTCCTTGTATGATGATCCCAAACAACCCATATAACATAAATCCCTCTTTATTTATTTGGAAGAACAGCAACAAAGTTCAAGTAGATTGTAGACCCCGGAAAACAAATCCCCAAATTTTTTCAAATGATTCCATAAATGATCCAAGATCATAGAAATTTTTTCAATATTCGATTTGGTAGGTCGTGGGGCCTGAATGGAGTTACGGATTAGGAATTATAGACATTTGAAGTTGGGCTGGAAAACTGATTCGCAAAGCCCATTCGCGAAGAACCCTCCGCGATTGCGGAGCACCGCCACGAAGCAACGAGGCGGGAAGCTCCGTGAACCTGTTTGATGTTCACGACGTGCCGCGAAGACCCACTACGAATCACAGGAGGCGGAATGCTCCATGAATAAATTTGATGTTTGCGAACCCGCCATGAAGCAAAGGAGGCGGGATGCTCCGCGAACCCCTTTGACGTTCGCGATCCGCTGCGGAGCAAGCTCCTTCTTTACACCGCGCGAGCTCCGCTTCGCGGCGCCCCTTGCCTATAAATACCCAGCTCACCCCACTTCTCTGGACGAACGACCTCGGACACTTCGCCCCTTGGGTAGCCGATCTCCCGGTCCGCGGAGCTCCGCATTGTGGCTCTATGAGGCCATGCGCCGCGAGCAGCTTCCTTCACGTTGCTGCTCTACGAGGCAAGGCTCTGTGAGTCCATGCTCCGCGAGCCAATTCTCCGCGATGCTGATCCACGAGACCATACTCCATGAGACCATCCTCTGTGAGTCCATGCTCCACGATCCAATTCTCTGTGATGTTTCTCCACGAGACCAAGCTCCGCGATACCCCTTTGCTCCGTGAGATCCCTCTGCTCCGCAAGACCTTTGCTCCGCGAAGCTACTTCGCGAGACCTTTTCTCCGCAAAGCTACTTCACGAAGACCTATCCTTCCCGAGGCTCATACCTTCGCACCCACCAGTTCATACCGCGGGGGCTGCGCTCCTGCACCCCCGCACCCCCACTCGGGGTCAGTGCCGGGCTGTGGTCCTGGCCCTCCAGGCCGGTCCCTTCGCTACCGTCACAGACCCCCATGAAAAATGGGGAGTCGCACCGCGAACGTTTCGGGCCGGGATATCAGGATTTTCCATTGCGCCCTTATGTGCACCCACTTTCCACATATGGAACACCATGATTTGAGATACTCTACCACACAACATGAAACGCCTTGAGTCGACATATTCCTCTTGGTTTCATTCTCATGTTGTGAGTTGAGATTCTCATCACCAATTCCCTGAGTACCTTGAGATGAACCATTCCTCAGGAAACTACTCCAAACCCAATCACTTGGCTCCTATTCTAGGTGGAACCAGAAAGGGCCGCCCTTGTGTAAGACCCAACACCAACCATTTCTAGGAACCTTCTACCAACAATACATTCTACATGACTCTAAACTTTAGTAATCCCTATGTTCCAAACATAGGATGCCTCTTGCTCCAAATAAGAGATGCCTTGTGCTCCAAGCATGAGATGAAAATAGTCCTATATACATGACTATAAACTGTAGTACTCTCTATCTAACAAATGATAGGATGCCTTTTGCCCTATACGAGAGATTCCTTATGCTCCAATCATGAGATGACAATAGTCCTATCTACATGACTCTAAACTGTTGCACCACCTATGTTCCAATAATAGGATGCCTTTTGCTCCAAATGAGAGATTCCTTATTCTCCTAGAATGAGATTCCAACAGTCCTATCTACATGAATATAAATTGTAGTACTCCCTATCTAACAAATGATAGGAGGACTCTTGCCCTATACGAGAGATGCCTTATACTCCAAGCATGAGATGCTAACAGTCCTATCTATATGACATTAAACTGTAGTAATCCCTATGTACCAAACATAGGATGCCTCTTGCTCCAAATAAGAGATGCCATATGATCCAAGCATAACATGCCTAATTCCATGATTACAGTGGCATAATTCCAACACCCTTTGGAATTCTCCCTCTTGTGAACCAGTGTATAAGTGAAGGCCTCAACTCACCAGTGAGTTGGGATGCCCTCATGGCCTGTCATGAGGAAGACATTACAGGCAGCTTCAAAGCGTAAGACCCATTCACCATTGCCACTCCATAGCGACACCCGAGCAGTTTCATAGCATAAGCCCCATTCACCATTACCGCTCCTTAGTAGCACCCAGGCAGCTACTTGCGTAAGCCCCATTCACCATTGCCGCTCCATAGCCGCATCCGGGCAGCTTCCTTGCGTAAGCCCCATTCACTAGTGCCACTCCATAGCGGCACCCGGGCAACATCCTTGCATAAGACCCATTCACCAGTGCCGCTCCATAGCGGCACCCAGGAAACATCCTTGCGTAATCCCCATTCACCAGTGCCGCAGCATAGCGGCACCCAGTCAGCCTCTTTGCGTAAGCCCCATCCACCATTCCTGCTCCATAGCGGTATTCGGGCAGCTTCCTTGCATAAGCCCCATCCACTATTGTCACTCCATTCAACATTAATCCATTGTTATCCTATCCAGCGGTAAGTCGTTGTGACCCATTCAACGCCAAGACGTTGTTATCCTATCCAGCAGTAAGACGTTGTGACCCATTCAGTGCCAAGCCGTTGACATCCTTATCCATCGGTAAGCCGTTGTGACCCAATCCAGCGGTAAGCCGTTGCGACCCCATTTCACGGTAAGCTGTTCACATCCTTATCCAGCGGTAAGACATTGTGACCCCATCTAGCTGTAAGCTGATGGTACCCCCAATCAGCGGTAAGTCGTCATCAGAAGAACTACGAGGACTTTGATTCCCTTCCACGGGGATATGTAGGAATCCTCTTGAAGGCTCAAGCCCAAAACAATCGTCATCCTTTTACCCGGGCCTCCATCCTAGAGTAAGTACCAGCACCATGGGCCGCCCAACACGCAAGCCCCTCTTCATTTCCCAAAGACGCATCCTTTGTGACGTGATCGTCAGGTCACTGCAACCTCTTGTTTCTCACACCGAGCATGACTCACGTGAGCTTAGAGCGAGCACCGACCCTGACTCCCACCTAACGAGAACTATGGGGACTTTGACCCATGTCAAGGCATGGTACGTAGGAAGCCTCCATGAGGTTAAATCCTACCACTCGGTCGTTTCCTCACGTCGAGTTCCACCTCGGTCCAGCATGACATTAAACTGTATGCCCCGTCCAGCATGAGATTAAACTGCACATCCATTTGAACTACGTGGTCTTTGATCCATACTAAGGCATGGTACGTAGGAAGCCTCCATGAGGTTCAGGCCCACTGCCCGTCGTTTATTCACGTCAGGGTTCACTCTCGTCCAGCATGATGTTAAACTACATTCCAGTCTGACAGAAAGCCTTTGTGACCAAACCGAACTACGAGGACTTAGATCCATGTCAAGGCACGATATGTAGGAAGCCTCCCTGAGGTTCAATACCATATCCCATTAGACCAAGGTCCACATTCACATCAGTTCGCTGATGACACCCATCAGACCAAGGTCCACATTCACGTCGGTTCGCTGATGACACCCATCGGACCAAGGTCCACATTCACGTCGGTTCGCTGACGACAACCATCTGACCAAGGTCCACATTCACATCAGTTTGCTGACAACACCCATCGGACCAAGGTCCACATTCACTTCAGTTCTCTAACGACACCCATCGGACCAAGGTCCACATTCACATCGGTTCGCTGATGACACCCATCGGACCAAGGTCCACATTCACGTCGGTTCACTGATGACACCCATCGGGCCAAGGTCCACCTCCACGTCGGTTCACCGACACCATCCCGAACTACAGAAACTTTGATTCCCTACCACATGGATACGTAGGAGGTCTCTTCGAGGCTCAATCCCAACTTCACTGTCGCCCTTGTGATGGTCCCATTTCATTCCCCCTCCAATTCATTCATCCATCCATCATCCATCCTGATTCTTACCTGGGATGCCACATCCCGGTGGGATCATGCCATCCACCCTCCTCGATGCTCCTAGCAGTACCTGGGCCGCTATCCATGCGTAAGCCCTAGTATGTCTCCGGGCCGTTGTCCTCTGTGTACACCCCGATTCATCACCCCTTTGAATTAAGCGGGTTTTGATCCCTGTCCTCTATACAGGGTACGTAGTAAACCTCCAAGAGGTTCAATCCAAGCCAATGGTAGTCCATGGTGTCCCCCATCTTGGGGAGCACTTCCCCTAATCTTCCCTCAATGGTGTTTAGATCAGCCATCACGGTGTGACATCTCACCTCCTTGGAGCGCACCACCTCAGATCATTCCTCATTGGGCATTCTGATCCATCCATCTTCAAGGTATCCCCCCCTTGGGATATACCAATCTGATCCATCACTATGGGACGTTCTGATCACTATCATTCTGTCTCCGCAAGATGTTAAACTCACGTCCAACCTCGTGATAAACATGAGATGGCTAAGGAAAACCTCGTAAGACACGCCTTTGGTGTAACCGTCTCTGCTAGACGTTAATCTTGCAGCATACCCTATGTTAAACACAAGAAGCTGAGGAAAACCTTAGATGCATTCCTTTGGCATATGATTCTTCACATTCGACGTGGGATACCTCCGGTTCTACACCCTTGATATGACCTCTTATGAGGAAGAATATAGGTTCCCCAATTTCCACGCACCCAGAGATGCCCCGACATGCCTGATGTTGTCATCTACTCTGACCGAAGGTCGCTACCATGTCAAGATCCCATGGAATGTCTTGACAGAAGTAGTGTAATTAACCGGTGTCCATGAAGATATGGCACTAGGAATGAGATTCACAAACAACGTTTTAAATCTATGAGGGAGACCCGGACTAGGTGACGAGTTCTGAGGAGGAATCCACAGAAGGAAGAACCGACATCCCATCATCCCGATTTCGATCAAGGAGCAGACATCCCTGAACAAGGAACGGATTTCTCCCGCCTTTGGAAAGCGGAAATGTGGGGATACAGCTGCGCATCCTCCGCAGACGGATGCATGCACCCCATCAAAAGCATCAGAAACATAGATATTTTCCCATTTATATGTCGGTATGGGTAATGGTTGCATCTTACTCTTGTAAATTTTTATTTATTCCTTTTATTTCTACAATACCAAGAAAATTTATGTACATTCTATTATATCTTTCTTCATATTGTAACATGAATAGTGCTCTTGTAGATCTCGATACAACTTTATACTCCCTTGGTGGATAGAGAAGTTTGAGCTATGTGCATCATTAAACCACTCCTTCTAATACTCAGAATTTTATGGTGTACATAGTTGTGAACCAAATATTAAATCCCATTTTTCATAAAATTTGAACTCTGAGGATTTACCATTTTATATAGCATTTACCTTCTTTTGAATTTCCACTATATCTATTTGATTATCCTTTATCTTCTCTAAAAGGAATGATTGAGCAATCATTTGAGAAACTAATGATAACATTACTTATTTTATGATTTCAATTTCTATCTTCTAAAACTATAAGAGGATTGGATCCATCTCAATTATCATCATGGATAATATTGTCGTATTATCTCGACTTAGATCATAAGTCACATTATTCCCCATCCCTAGATGGTTGTGGATTGAGAAGTTATCATCCTTAATCAACTCTAACCATATTTATTGAAACATAATTAGATTATACCATGGGAATATATATTTTAGGCCATTATGATCCATATATATTTCAAAATTTTACCCGTAGAGATAATGTTTTCAAATTTTCAATGTTAATATTAATGTATCTTACTCCACATCTTGTGTTTTATAGTTATGCTCATGAAAATTTAACTTCCCAGAGGAATGTGTTATTACTTTATTGTGTTTACATCAGTATAAATTTGAAACCCTTATTTGAATCATTATTTTATACCCTGAACTATTACCCTCCCATGGTTAGTGTGAGTATTGGTTAAATGATAATCCTATTTTCAACTACTTGAATCTCTCTTACTACTCATCGGTTATAAGGACTAAGAATTAGATTTTTTATTTCAAAATCACTTTTGAAGAAAAAGTGGGAAACCAGAGTGACATCAAATACATAAAGCACAACCATGCCTCCATGGCCCATGTTTATCAAGAAAAAATACAATCCAATATAAGATTATGGAAAAGGCCCACAAAAGTAAAAATAAATATGATCAGTATCCTCCTTCCCATCATTGAACGAAAATATGTCTATTCAATGATGCGCAGGCACAGTACCGATGGAAAATTCCATACCCTCTCAAAACTTCAAATTTCGAGTAGTGATGATAAGGATACTTCCCCCTACTCTGAACCTCATCTGGGTATTCCCTTGCATGAAAACTAGATGAAATATCTCTTGGACAAAGTCCACAATGCCAAAATCAAATTCCCAAAATTCAAACAAAAAAATCCTCCTCAACTCACAAGAATACAGAACAAACCAACCTTCACCAAGTCGAAAGAATGCGACTTTGTTTTCACCTTCACTATATTCAGATCCACCAAAATCGCACACCAAAAAACAAAAACACAGAAAAACACTAGCAAAAACAATGTCATGAGGAGTTCCCAAATATATTTTTGGTTTATAATTTTAGATAATTAGGTAATAATTAATACATAACAAACTACAAGAATAAAAAATTAGATACTATTAAAAAAATATCCATTTCATCCAAAATAATTTTTTTAAATAAAACAATAATTCTTTTCATGAAAATTCATCACAAAATTCAGATTTGATTGTTATTTTCCCTTATCAATCCTCAAACCATTTGATTTTTTTAAAAATAAGGAATGGGAACAAAAATATCCATAAGGGACACAAAAATAAAAATGAAAACCATTATTCCATGAATACTTACAAACACAGGAATGATAAACTTCTTACCCTTAAAAGAAACATATACATAATTTTTAAATACTTAAAAAAACATAGAACACATAAATAAAATATTTAAGTAGATTGGGGAATCATTTTAATACAATAATTACATAGTATTGTAATCCTCACAGATACCTTATGATTTTTAAGCCTCATAGGTACCTTACCATGTAACCCTCATGACTAACTTATGATATAATCATCACAGATACACTTAGAATAACCATTACGATCAACTTAAAACACAAATATACTCAATGAATTAGAGTAATATCACAAAAACAACCATTATCATAATAATATTCCATGAACCCTAAAATATTCATAAAACATAAATACATGAATCATAAAAACATTCCTTTTGAGTTTTGTAAAAATAGATATTTAAAAGAGGATTTTTAAAGAAAAGTACCTTACCTCAAGATTGAATTCCTTAAAATGCATTAAAAAATCATATATAATGGTTTGAATAGTGTTATAAATTTATTACATAACTATATTCAGATTTATAATACCTTATATGGTCTTTTTATTTCATATTTTCATCCATTTATTAATAATATGTTTCTATTTTCATTGTTTCAAGTGCATTTATTTCATTGTTCCCACAGATGGTTCATTATAATTTTTCTTTTAAAATGAAATAAAAACTCAAAAATTGGAATGAAATGGTGTTAATATGTTTAAATAATTTTAAATGATATCATATATCATTTTTTATATGAGTATGATTCAATAGATAAAATTTTAATGGTAAAGGTTCGGTTTATTTTTGGCAGTTTTTCCAACAATCACAAAATAGTTTGGTTTTATTTAATTTTATGTATGAAAATTAATTATATAACATTAAAAACGTTATAATAAACATAATATAATATTTTTTTAACAAAAATAATGGTTTTATTACCATCCTTGAAGGTGTTAAAGTAATATGGAAATTCGACATCCATGAAGGTGGTGAATTGAAACGTCATGGATGATGCTTTCAATTTCTAGAATAAGAGGAGAATATGAGAGGATTGATGATGAATATTCCATTAACAAAATAAAATTACAGTATATATGAGATAATATAGTTATAATTTCACCTGTATGAGGTGAGGTGAGGAGAGAATAAGAAAATAAAAGAAATTGAAAAGAAAATGAAAGAGGATTTTTCCTCTTGAATTATCTTCCTTGAGAACTTCCTTAGGAATATTGGATTTGGTATTTTGTTAAGAAAAAAGGCTCATATAAGTAGGGTATATTCCTGGGAAGTTTATTTGGAATGATTTGAACAATATTAAAGTATTTATAGGTGTGAGGAGAAGAGGAGGTGTGAGGGGTTATTTATAGTGTAGGAGATGGGTTCTTTTTGAATATTTTATTCATTAGTTTATTATTTTGGCTTAAGACTCTAGATAGTTTGAGAATTATCAGTAAATATATTAATATAATAAAGTATATTTCTGGATTATGGTTATTACATCAATAATGAATCAAGGAATATTGTATTTAACTTATAATTTATATATTCTGTAAATTACCGTATTGTACAATTCACCTAAAAAATCAACTATTTTGGAAAAATACCAAAAAATCACACTAACCAATTTTTGAAATGTAGAATTCAGAAATGGAAAAAATTAATTTTTTTAGAAATATAAGATATTTATTTTTTAATTAAAATCATCATTTATTCAAAAAAATACCGATTTTAATATTGTAACTGATTTTATTACACTTTGAGAAATTAATTAAGGTCTCATAAAATTAACTTATAATAATATGAAAAAATTATTAATTCATGAATCTATTTTATGAAGATAAATTTCCTTTTTAGTCATTATATTAAATATGAAATTGTAAATAAAATATTTTTTTTCTAAAAAATACCAAAACATAATTTATCATTTTGAAAACATTTATTTACTTATTACATGATATAAATACATAATATTTTCACCTATAAGATAAATAAATTTAATTTATACTCTCATAGGTGAGGTTACTATTCTATTAGAATATATTGCTTAATTTTAGAAAACACCACTTATTTTATTATACATTTATAATGAAATTAACTATTTAATTCCAAAATGAAAATAAATTATTTTATAAGTACTTAGGTTTCTACGTTATTCCCACCTTAGAAAAATTGCATCCTTGAAATTTTTTTACCTATTAAACAATTTAGGGTGCATTTCTCTCATAAAATTTTCATGTTCCCATGTTGCTTCTTCAACCACATGGTTTCTTAGAAAAACCTTAACTTGATGAATTACCTTATTCCATAATATTTTCTATCTATGGTCAAGAATATGAACATAATTTTTCTTTTATTAAAGGTTATCATCAAAATGAAAAATCTATGGGCTCATAACATGAGATGAATCTGGGACATAATTTCTTAAAATCAAAAAATGAAAAACATTATGTACCTGTGACAAAATCCAAGGCAAAGCCACTCAATAGGCAACTGATCCAATTTTCTCCATGATTTTACTTGGTAAAATGAACCATGGTTTAGAGATCCATTTTTAACCTTGTAATAATATGAAATATTTCTAGATATATTTCTAGAGCTAGGAGCTAAGACGACGTGCGATTCCAAGGCCTGGCGTGTCCATAATTAATTTTATTAAAATATTAAATATATTTTTATTATGTGCGCACAGTTTTTCAGAAGTCGTGGAATATATCCAAAATGGTTGATCATATCAAAAATCTGATACCAAGTTTAGTTCCACAACAGGGTGTGTAGCCAAATCATGACATAAAATATGTCGGCGCAGGACGTTTAGACCCCTCACTCATTAGAAGTACATTAAATAGATGAATTAATTTATTAATTCATTCATTTAATATATGAAAGTAAAATAACTAACAAAAAGAGACTTAGATGAGAAATATGAGGCCACATTTGAGTTTGAAGTGTTGTGTTTACCGTAGGCGGGACAAAAATTTTATCGGTGCTGGTCTTCTGTAGAGAAAGTTATCGAGGACGTAACCGTAAATAAAATAATTAAATAAAATTATTTTATTTTAGAAATTAATATAAAAAACTATTTAACAGGGTATTGGATTGGAAATATAAGGCATTCATTGGGTTTTTAATGCAGTGTTTTCCCTAAGCGCAACCTAAAGTGAGAGAGCATGGGATGTTTGGATCCCTCAAATATTGGCAGGTGCGGTTGAGTAGTTCCTTGACCTAATATAAATAAGTTTTTATGGGTTCCTAATTAGGGTTACCTCATAACCTTTCCACTATAAATGATCTCTCCTCATCTACTCCCTTCATAAATTCAATGATGAATGAATCCAAATCTAGGTTGGACCTTTAATTTGTTAATTTTCCCCCTCATGTTTCGTTATTTGTGAATTCATTGATTAAGTTTACGAATTTATCGCATATCTCATAGTATGAATACATGAAATTGTTAAATTAATATCTCATTTTTAATAATTGAATCATGCAACTCTTTATCCTCATATTTGTGAAAATTTATCATTGAATTGATAATTATTCGTTGTTTCTCTATCCCTTTCGTGCATATATACATGCGTATTTCTTTTGTGTGAACTTCCTCTCATGCGATGCAGTTCAACTTGGGAAAGTATTTTTTTCATGGCGATGCAACATCAATTGAGCCTAGGAAAGGGTGGTGTAATGCTGAAAAATCCTGTGAAAGGGTAGTGTGACATCTGTAAGCCTGCGGTGGCTAGGACGATGCAGTGCAATGGTGAGCCAAGGTGGACAGAGGCATAGATCGAGAGACGATGACTGTAGATCCGAGATCTACGAGAGTAGATCTTAGACCTACGGGTGTAGATATATGGTTACAGTCCAGTTAACTAGTTAGGGAAGCAGATATAAGGGGAGTCCATTAGGTTTTAGAGGGCCAAGGAAGGGAAGAGGAGGAAACTAGGGTTGTAGAGAATTGTCGGAAGAAGAAGGGATATGAGAGAGGAAATAAAATAAAGATAAAATGAAATGGAATAAAAAAAGATAGAGATATGGGGTGAGGGGGGAAAACCATGTAGAGGAAAACAAGGGGTTTCACATGCATTCCCACTTGATTTATTATTAAAAAATATATATTAAAAATAAATAATAATAATAATATAAAATATTATTATTATTATTATTTTGTTATCAATTATTAATTTTCATTCATAACTACCTCATACGATGTCTGATTGACGTGCCATCAGTGGATATGTGACCCTTTAATTGAGACTGTAATCTTAAGACCGATTTTGGGTACCTTTTTTGGACTCCTACCTTGGTTCAATGAAACACCCTAATAATAATAGTTTTTATTATTATTGTGGGATATTTTATTTGACATATCTCTCTCATACGGAGTCATAATAATGAACCTTTAGTGGTGTCATGACCCTGAAATTGAGGTAGAAATTTCATGACTAATTTTGGGTTCTTAAACTAAAATTGAGGTGTGGTACCCATGAGGCCTGGTTCACACGTGTTGTGGTGAAATGCATCCTTTATATTGGGCATCTTTTTGGGGTTAATAAATAGTCGATCTTGCATTTTTTTCATAAGGATCACAAAAGTGTGCTTTTTTTTGGTTACCTAGGGACTTTTGAAGAGGAATTTTAGTGAAATTATGTTTCTGGCTCTCAGATCTATAGTGACCCTAGCCTTTTACACATAACATTTCATGATTTTAAACATAATTCATCATCAGTGTACAAGCCAAGGATCGTTAAGTCTTGTGTCTTGGAAGACTAGGTACATATATCACAAAACATGGGGCTAAAAACACTTCTTTATTTAATCATCATAATGAGCTCCTAACTTCCTTTGATCCCTTACATCTGCATAGGGTACCTTGGGGAACACATGAACAAATGGATGAGCTAAAAATCCTAGTAAGGGAAAGAACATAATAATAATCTTTAAGGACATGAGTTAAGAGGCTTGACATAATGATATTGAAACCACGGAACATATGGAATCATAACATATAAACATGGGATCATAAAAACATGGGATAAAATAATCATGGGATCATATAAGCATGAGATTATATAAGCATAGTTTCATAGAGAGTTGGCAGAAACTTTAAACATGACTTTAGTATGAGTCAAGGCTAGCTGCCAATCTCGTTTCCCATAGTAGCACAAGCCAAGGATAACTGCCCAGACCGTTTGCCCATAATCTTCTCATGAGATATTAACTTTACCTAATTCATTGGAGCGCTATCTGGGCACACCCATCTAAGCTTATTCATGTATATTATTTCCACATAAATAATCTCACAAAATCAATCATACATAAACATAAGAGTACCCAAGGAAAGAAATGGGCACACAATCGCATCATGAAGCATAATAAAAAGGGACATAACATACAAGAGTCCATGAAAGATAGGAATTAAATCATTAATAGACACTAATAATTTATAAAGGCATAAATCATGACAATAGATAACAAACTGAAGTGTTAACATGTAAAAATAGTTTTTAGGAATATTTGAGTCAAAACATTTTAGTGTGGTTTAAGAAAACATAGAATATATATTAAAATGAAAAGCGGCATAATATTTTTTTATAAAACCAGAAGTAAACCAGGAGGGTTTTCATAACAAAAATACTGATTTTATAAAGACAAAGGTGACTTAAAATAGAGGATAGAGTACACTTGATAATAGGAAAGAATTTGGGAAGTTCCCTTAAAACGGGTTCACTTATCGGGAAGTAATGAGGAGAGAAACACTTAAAATCATGAATATCCCCGAAAGAGAGTGATGAAAGAGTCTTGATAAATAAACATGGAACATGTACACAATGTTTAGAAAATTAACATGAAAGTATAAGATAACATCATTTTGGTATAAAGGTAGATAAGACAACCCGAAGGAATAAAAGAGGTTTTGGTAGAATTCATTATGAATTATCGGCATGGTATCAGGAGTACTTAAGGGGGCTTAGTGAGAGAGGGAAGGGAATTATAATCGTTTATACATAAATAGGGCAGTATGGGGGAGGTGTGAAATCATACCCCATAGTTAATATTTACACACAACATGTCCTAACATAGTGAAAAATCATGAATAAGAGTGAAATTGAGAGGATCCCTTACCTTAGGTTCGTTGGTTTTCTCCACTTGATATTGGTGACCTGAATAGTCAAATTAGGCTTCTTAATAAATAGTTCCATAAGATTATCTAATTGTAAAATATTCATTATAACATTTTTAAGTTCATTTATACCCATTTTGATTGATTACAAGGTTCAATTTCATTGTTCGGGTCCGTTTGTTTCATTTGTTTTAATGATCGGTTCAATTGTATTTAGGTTCAAATAAATTGTAAGATGAAAGTGGTTGTCCAGAATTGAAGTTATATAAAATTATTGGACATCCAGTAGGTTACATGGTTAAAATTAATTTGGTTCGTTAGAGTGAAAGAGAACCTTTATATTAAACATTAAAGATAAACACTTGAATCAATTTTAACGATTTTCCCATAATTAACTCATTTTGTATAGTTGTTTTATATCATGAGTGTATGTGGAATACAGAACCTTAAATAGGACATATAACATATATAATAATCTGGTTCAACCATAACATTAATGGTTTCATGACCAGAATCCAAATGATAAAAGAATTTGAAAACACATTATCCATGATGTTGGTAATTTGACACATCACGGACGATGTTTAATTCTAGAACGTGAGGGAGAGGAGGAGAAGTATGATGTTTGAAATTTTCCAAAAACATGATTATCATCCAGAATATATTAGATTCTGGAGCTTTCATTCCTTTTGGATAAGGGAAGGATGAGAGGGTATACAGAAAGAAAGAAAATGAAAACAAAACACTTGAAAACAAAAGAGGGTTCTTACCCTTTGATCTCCTCTCTTTGAGACTCCTCTTAGGGGCTTTGGTTTTGGTCTTTTGGAAAGACCAAAAATCCTTGGACGTGGGGAAGGAGCTTGGGGAGAGATTTGGGCAGAATTTAAAGAAAGATTTGATCTTGAGAGGAGTGGAGAAAAGTGGGAGTGAAGGGGGGTTTTATAGTGGAGGAGAGATGAGTTTTCTTAATATAAAATTCATTAGTTTATTAATTCCTCCCAAGACAAGGAATAGTGAGTCTTGAATTACCAAGTATATTAATATTATAATGTAATCCCGAACCAAGTGGGATTACATCAGTAGAACATCACACATGACTCTATAATTAGCTTATTTAGCTTTTTTTTTAAAATTACGGTATTTCACTATTCATCGAAAAATTCAAGTATTTCAGAAAAATCCCAAAAATTTATCCCGACCATTTTTCGACGTGTAGAATCCAAAAATGAAGTCCATTTTTCAAAAAATAATTTTCTAAATATGATTATTTAAATATTTAAATAAAATAATAATTTATTATCAAAACTAGCTTTAAAGCATTCATTAACTCATTCTAAACTATAGGTATATCGAACTTCCAACATGAATATTATTTTTATACCACCATAGGTAAGGTTACTATTCCTTAGGGTATATCACTATTCATAAGGGTATGTTACTATTCATTAGGGTAGGTTACTATTCACCAAAAATTATTTTTGTTTTATTAGTCTCCAAAAAACATCTTGAACACAACCGTGTATGTTAGATTTTCAAAATTCCAAACACAGAAGTGACAAACTTATGCTTCAAGGTCACTTATCACTTTATAGTTCATTATTATGTAATTTTATGGAATATTCATAAGAAGGGAATTTCCATTAAAAACATTGGGTCGTTACATTCTTCCCCCTTAAGAAATTTCACCCTCGAAATTTCATTTTACATTCTAGGCCAAAAACAGGTGCGAGTACTTTTCCTTCATTGGTTCCTCCAATTCCCATGTTTCTTCATCAAACATATGGTTCCTCCACAACACTTTGACAAGATGGGTTGTCTTGTTGCGTATAACCTTATCTCTCCGATCCAGAATATTTACTGGCTACTCCTCATAAGAGAGATCATCTTCCAGCTGCACCACCTCTGAGCTTAGTACATGTGAGGGATCAGGTATGTACTTCCTCCAAAGTGATACGTTGAAAGCATCATGAACTCGATCCATATTCGGTGGAAGTGAAAGATGGTAGGCCACGGCTCCTATGCGGTCAAGGATCTCAAAGGAGCCAATATACCTTGGGCTTAGCTTCCCTTTCTTCCCGAATCGCATGACTCTCTTCCATGGAGATATTCGAAGGAAGACTTTATCTCCAACGTCGAACTCCAAGTCCCTTCGACGGTTGTCAGCATAGTTCTTTTGCCAACTTGGAGCAGCTTTGATGTGTTTCTGGATAACTTGAACCTTCTCTGTCATCTCTTGAACAAGATCAGGTCCAAGTAGCTTTCTCTCTCCAACTTCATCCCAACAGGTTGGTGTTATACATCGCTTTCCATACAGAGCTTCATACGGAGCCATTTGAATACTCGAGTGGAAGCTATTGTTGTATGAGAACTCAACCAATGGGAGATGCTGATCCCATCCACCTTCGAATTCTAAAGAGCAGGCTCTCAGCATATCTTCAAGCATCTAAATAGTCCTTTCAGATTGGCCATTAATGTAATGTCCCGGTTCAGGGTGCCACTCAACGGGTGCCCTGAACCCGGTTCGCCACATAACCTCAATCGCATTTCCCCAAATGCCAAAGGCTGACAACTACCAGTGAGGGCCCATGTCTGATAGTGGGGAAACTATGCCCTCATTTGTCAAAGTGTAATGCAGCGGAATACAAAATAAAAAATACAACAAACAACGGAAGAAGTAAACCATACACAACTGAAATAAACAACAGCAGTGGATATAACCAACAGTATATAGAAGATGGTTCAACAAGTCTCAAGTTCTAAAAAAACAGCCAGACCATGTTATACATCTGTACAGTACAACAAAAAGCAGAGTAGATCAAAACAAAGAAAATAGCTGGCAGTGGCATCGTGAGCCTAGGCTTGGTCCCATTTCCTCTTACTCCACAACAATAGTCAAGTACTTGTATAGGGACTCTTTCCCCTATCCACCCCTGTAGAAACGTAATCTGTTTGGGCCGAAAAGCATGACCCAAACAGGGTGTGAGAAATATATCTCAGTAGGCACCCACCAAAAGACCATGGCCAACTGCGTGCAAACATGCAATAATAATGTGTAGTAGTAAAATGAAATAAAGTAAGCAGTACTCAAAAGTAACTAATTACCAATTATATTTCCATTTTATTATTCATTTAATACATTAAATTTAAAATACCACCACAGTGAATATTTTAAATGACCAGTTAATGTCCTCAGACATGTAAACCCCTACCCTTAGGTAAAGAGTATCCATCACAAGAAACTGCGCTCAGGCATAACAGAGTTTTCCATCAAGCGTAGGTAGTGTCTCCCACAGGCACAGAATCAGTTGCCCACAGGCACAGAAGAAGTTGCCCTTAGGCCAAGATAAGTACTGCCCACAGGCTAAATAGTGCAGTGCCCACAGGCTAATCACAATAACGCCCTCAGGATAAGCAGGTAACCGGGCCATGCCTAACAAGTAAAGAAGCAGTAAACAAGCAATTCTTCTCAAGGAAATTATACAATTACTACTTTTATGGCATACCCTCGGGTATCCTGGCCAAACGGCTAAACAGTGGAACACACCCCCGGGGTGGTTCCGGATCGAAGAAACGATCCCAACCAAAATTTTAATATCATATTTAGTTTACCTATTCAATTATAGGTATTTAATATAGCAACAAACTCATCCAAACGACACCCCAACACGGGTTCATGGCACAAAAATGCACAAAACTCACAGCAGTTGAAAAAACAAACACCAAGCCACCTACCTTATACGCCAACGAGCGCTATACACGATCGTAGATCCCAAAAACACCCAAGAATGGCGTAGATATGAGGTAATAAAACTTTCATTCAACCTAAAATAACTCTCGTTAGGGAAATAATTGGTCATTAACACGCTAGGAGAAGAGATGTCTTACCCGCATGGTTCCAACATGATCAATGGAAGCGAGATCAGATTCCCAGTGCTCGATCGGTTGATCCATGAAGATTCGGCCTTCCTCTCGAGATCCTTCCTCCGGTTCTAAGCCAATCCTGTGAACAGGGTTGGCTAATGCCCATTTTAAGCGAAAAAAATGTACACGATGTGTACTTTCGAGTACATGGCGTGTACTCCCTTCATTTAACTGTTCCCCTAGAGGCACCGCAACACTGTTCATCCATCGACATGAGTACACGACATGTACTCCTAAGTAAATGACGTGTACTGCCACGCAGCTAGCGGCTGCTCCACCGCCTTACTTTTTTGGACTACCGAATGACTACATGGCGTGTAAAGGACCACTACATTCCGTGTAGTTGGTTCCTACACCCTTCGTCACTGACATGTCTACACGCCCCATGTACCTATCCCACACGGCCCAAAAGTACACGGCGTGTGGAAAAGTACATGGCTTGTAGATCCAAAATTTGGTATTTTTCCCCATTTTCCATATTTTCTCAAAAACACTTAAGGAAAAGGGAAAAGAAGAATCCCATACCTCAAAACTAAGAACCGATTTCTTAAAAACTTCCCCCCTTATAGAAATTCGTCCTCGAATTTCCCTCCCAAGGGTGACGAAGATATAGTCATGAACAACTCCAGCCACTGAGCATGTACGTCGGTATCCCGCTCCTAGGTTTCGTCCTGAACTCGGCCATGATGCCATATCACCCGTATGAGAGGAACTGACCGGCCTCAGAGGACCTTCGTGATCCTGTCAATGATACGAATCAGATACTCCTCAAAGGACGCATCCATCTGAAGCTCAACCTCCTCTGGATGAAAGGTGTGAGATGGGTCTGAATGATAGTGGCGCAACTGAGATATGTATAAGACGTCGTGCATGGCTTGGTACCACTGTGGTAACTGCAACCGATAGGCGACCAGCCCGACTCTCTTCATAATCTCGAATGGCCCTACATACCTCGGTGAAAGTTTACCCTATCTCCTGATCCATTTGTGTACCAGCCTCGGGGAAACACACAAGAAAACCTGATCCCCGACCATGAACTCCAAAGGTCGCCTGCGACAATCAACATATGACTTCTGTCGAGATTTCACGGTATCCATCTGCTTCTGAATCAACTAGACCTGCTCAGAAGTCTCATGTACGAGACGTGGTCCCAGTAAAGCTACCTCACCTTCCTCTGACCAGAACAAAGGTGATCAGCATGGCCTACCATATAGAGCCTCGTATGGTTCCATCTCGATAGTTTCCTGAAAACTATTATTGTAGGAAAACTCGACTAGGGGTATATGCCTCTCTCAAGAGCCCCCAAAGTCTAGGATGCATGCGCATAACATGTCCTCTAGCACTTGTATTGTACGCTATGACTGGCCATCGGTCTGAGGGTGGTATGCTGTGCTCAGAAGCACCTATGTACCCAGTGCCCTCTGAAAACTCTGCCAGAAACAAGACGTAAAGCGGACATCTCTATCTAAAACGATAGAACGAGGGACCCCATGAAGACGAACGATCTCTCGGATATACATCCGTCCGAGATCGTCAGCACCGAAGGTCTCCTTGATCGGCAAGAAGTGAGCTACCTTCGTGAGTCTTTCCACAACAACCCACATAACAATATTTTCTCTAGGTGACCTCAGAAACCCTGTCATTAAGTCCATCACGACATCATCCCATTTCCACTCTGGAATGGGTAACTGCTGTAACAGGCCGGCTGGCCTCTAGTGCTCCGCCTTCACCTGCTGATAGGTGGAACACCTTGAATGTCACGACCCATCCTCGGGGCCCTTGCCGTGACTACCCCAAGCCCGCCTTCCATAGGCTAGGGGCTGGAGACTAGCACCAAGGTGTAATTCCCCATAAAAAGGGGCAGCATTGCCTTTATAAGTAAACACATAGAGTAATCAAGAAGAAGTAAACACTAAGTAAAACTGGGTACAATAGTAAGTGTGGAAGTAAGTGGGTCAGAATACAAACCCAAACTGTAAGTAAAGTACAACTGTAAAAGGAAGTACAACAACTGAAAAGTAAAGCCGCAATGTCAAGTCGTCCACTGGAAGTCCCACATGAAGGGTGAGTACAGATAGTCTCCACAGCTCCATGGGTCCAACCATCCTCTCCGTGTATGTCCCGCCCTGTGGTCCACCTTCAGGTACCGTCTCGCTCCATGAGCCTCATCCGCGATCAGCGCTGTCCATCGTCTGCATCCAACACAACGTAGTGTGGGCATTGTCCGTGTAGGGGTGAGTATACGCTACTCAGTAGGGACCCCGAAACCCCCAAAGGTCTCCCAGAATCCACAAAGGATAATCCACAAAGGAAAGATACAATCACGAAGTAACATCCGACACTACTAAGGTATATTCCCATACATATACCTAAGTCATCAATTACAGTTCAGCTCCAACGTCCGAGACCAAGTACAACCCAGTCCACACAGGAATGCACAACGTAATCCACACAGGATATCAAGTCAATCTTATGGAAGATAAGATTGAAAGTCAAGACACAACTCACATAGGTATACTTCTTCGTAAGACGATAGAGATGATCAGATGTAGCCAATAATTCATCTAAGTCGTCGGACCCACACATGATCGATAGGTACTAACTCCCGCAATGACCCACACATGATCGATAGGTACTAACCCCCGCAATGACCCACACAGGATCTGAACCACATAGGATCAGTATGCGCTGGCCCACACAGGACCGTTGAGCGCTGACCCACATAGGATCTGATACACACAGGATCGGTAGGCATTGATCCACACAGGATCTCTGAGTGCTGTAGTCATCGCTGTCAAACCCACGGAGGATTCCCATGCAGTCTTCATCGTCGTCACAGTCGCATCCAGCTCTAGGGTTCCCGCACACAAAAAACTCATTCGGGGAGGGTCCGCTCCACGAGCCGAGGGGATGATACATCCACTGACACGAAGTCGAGAGTTGATATATCCAAAAGTTATGTATTGTCAAAAGGAACTCAACGTGACAGACGGCACGTCAATCGGACGCCCGGTCTGAGAGTTATTGGCATTTTCATCCTAGGGGCCCGGTTGGTTTTTAAGTCAAAACCAACCCGGTCGTACTCCAACTATGTCCAAACCTCGAGAAGAGTAAGCCAAAAAGTCTTTCTCACTAAGAGGAAAACTACAAAGTCGACGACACGTCAATCGAACGACCGGAGCTCAAGTTATAAGCGTTTCCGCTCTGAGGGCCCAGTTGGTTTTGTGTTCAAACCAACCCGGATGAACCCAAATTTCTCTGAAACCTTGAGTGTAATATACCGAATCCACTGTCTCGATCCGAGGATTGTATCGCAACTAAAGGTGCGTCATTCGGAGGTCCGTAGCCCAATTTATGAGCAAAAGACCAAAAGAAGTCCGAAAATGGGGTTTTGGGCCCGGACCGACCCGGCCCGAGACCCCTTGGGTCGGCCCGATCCGGGTTGACCCAAACCGGGTCTGGGTCTGGCCCATTAGGGCGTGGCCTGGCCTAGCGCGCTCGCACAGTCCGCGTAGCTAGCTCGGCCGGTGCCGAGCAGAGCGGAACAGGGGGGCGCGATGCCCCCCCCCCGATTGAAGAGCCGTGACCCCCACGTGGGGGCCACTCTTTGTTCCATCCGGGGGTTACGAAGCCCCAGTCTCCCCCTGAAACGGCCAGCCCGGTCCGGCCGGCCGGTTGCTGCCACCTCGGTCCCGCCCTCCTGCTCCGGCGGCCGACAGTTCCGGCCGCCGCTCCCCACACCACTGCGGCCATAGGCCGCGGCCTTGTCCGATCGGCGCGGCGCGGCATAGCCGCGCCCCTCCACCATGGCCCCACTCTGGCCACGGCCTCTTCGAGGTTCTCCGGCGCAGCGCGACGGTGCCACAGATTTGTTTGACTTGAATAGCACGGCGCGACGGCACCACGCGTCTTCTCCCATCCTTCATTGTTTCTGCGCGGTGCAACGACACTGCGCTGCCTTTGCTTGTGCCACAACAAGTACAACAATCAAGGGGGGAGGAGAGTCGATCGTGTTCGTGCGGTCCGAACTCCTCCCGTTATTGCGATAACAAGTGGCCCAATTTGAAAACAAAGAACGGCGACAAAAGTATTCACGAACAAAAACAAATAATCCCCTACCTCAAGCATTGTAGAACGAAGGTTCGTCGAGGGGAAGGGACGCCGCGGAAGACGGCGTTGCAGAAGGAGGATCGTCGGTGTCACGAAGAGGAGAATCATCGGCATCACAAAGAGGAGAATCATCGGCGTCACGGTACACGACGTCGTGTCATCAATCTCCAAGTATTTCGGCATTCTTCGTCGGCGACGATGTGTTCTTCACGTTCTTCAAGGAGGAAGAACGTCCTTCAAAACTTAGATCCTTCCTCTCCAAATCCTCTCGTGCAAAGAACTAACCTCCTACGAAATAAGACTTTGTCTTTTTTAATTAACCCACAAGCAAACATTTCATTTGAAATTCAAAATGAATCCAATAATTAATTATATTGAATAACCTACTCAATTAATTAATTAAAAGTTGACTTCAATTAAGGGGGTGCAGATGGGTTACATAATTAATAGGGGTTGAGGAAGTTGAAATGGTTGGGCTCGTGTGGGCCCCACCCCACTAATATTCTACCTAGTGGAGTAGTTAGGATGTGGGTCCTACTTCAACCACTTATATTAGGTTAACACTTCTTAGAATAAAAATAAAATATGTTTCACAATATTTTATTTTATTCTTTAGTTAACCCAATTAATTAAAACTTCTCCCGAGCAAACACAACTCTGAAAAACGTGTTCTTAAGCTATTACTGTCACTGTGATTCCATCGGTGCCCTCGGAATTCGATTCCGAGCACCAGTCCAAAAGTTTGAAAAACCCGTTCATTCGTTCACTGAACGTAACCGAGCTAAACTTTGGAAAATTATTCCGGGCTCACTGGGCCTTGCAATCTGGTTCCGTCAGAAACTGCATTCTTTTAAAATCCCAGTGAAAATTAAGATAAAATTTCCCTCGAATTTTACGGGTCTTTACATTGAAACAACACCAGCTATATCTCTCTTCATTCCCAGCCACCAGTATGGATGCCTCAAGTCACGATACATCTTGGTAAACCCGGGATAAACTACCCAAGCTGAAGCATGAAACTCCCACATCAGCTCCTCACGTATATCCCCTAGAACCCATAATCGTCCTTGGAAATGCAGGACCTCGTCATCGCCTACCGTCCAACCAGGAGAAGGGTCTCCACTTTCCACCGAATCCCGTAGAACTAGGCCTTCTGGATCCGATGGCTGTCTCACCCTCACTCTGTCTAAGAGGGTAGAAGTCACAGCTAAAGATGAAATATAATTCTTCCTCTGACTGTCGTGAACCTCCAAATTCATCTCAGAGAACAAGGCCATAAGCTTCCACTCACCACTGGCCTCCTGCACTGCCTGTATCTGAGTCTTCCTACTCAGTGCATCAGCTACTGCGTTACCTTTACCAGGTGTATAGGCAAGATAAAAATCGAAGGACTGTAGGTATTCGACCCACATCCTCTGTCTCAGATTCAATTCACACTGAGTAAAGATATAATTGAGGATTTTTTGGTCGGTGAAAGCCAGAAAATGCTCTTCTAGTAGATACTTCCTCCAACAGTACAACACATGAACAACTGCAGCCAACTCGAGATCATGCGTCGGGTAATTACGCTCATGTGGCATCAACTGCTGAGACCCGTACGCAAAAACTTGGTCACCCTGCATCAACACTACTCCCAGCCCAATCCCTGATGCATCACAGTAAACTGTACAACTCTTCCCCTGCTCCGGGAGTATCAAGATCGGTGTTGATGTCAACCTTCCTTTCAGGTCTTGAAAGGCTATTTCGCAAGCTTCCGGCCAAACGAACTTCACACCCTTCTTAGTCATACCTATCAATGGTGCTGCTAAGAGGGAGAAGTCCTATATGAAGCGTCTTTAGTAACCAGCCAGCCCTAAGAAACTCCGTATCTAAAACACATTCTTAGGCTGCTCCTAGGAAACTACTGCTCTTACCTTCTCTGGGTCTACTGCAACTCCTACCTCTGAGATGATATGACCCAGGAAGTGAATCTGGTCCATCCAAAAGTGGCATTTTGAGAGCTTAGAATATAGTCGAGGCTCTCTCAGTTTACTCAACACGATCTCAAGATGGGTGGCATGGTCATGTCGAGTGTGAGAGTACACCAAGATGTCGTCCACGAATACTACCACAAAAGAATCAAGATACAGAGGGAACGCTCAATACATCAGAGCCATGAAAACTTCTAACACATTCGTGAGTCTAAACGGCATAAACAAATACTCGTACAAACCATATCTACTCTGAAAAGCTGTAAGCGATATATCCAATGGTCTCACGCACAGCTGACAATATCCAGATCTCAAGTCAATCTTCAAGAACACTCGTGCTCCATGAAGCAGATCAAAATGATCATCAATCCTCAACAAGGGATATCGGTTTTTAACCGTCAACTCGTTCAGATTCCGTTAATCCACGCAAAGTCTGAGGGTACCGTCCGCTTTCTTCGCGAAAAGGACCGACAAACCCCAAGGAGAAGTACCGGTAACTCCTCTAATTGTCTCTTGAGCTCCGAAAACTCTTGTGTAGCCATCCTATAAGGAGTAATGGACACTGGTGATGCACCCGGCACGATCTCTATAGAGAAATCCACCTCTTGCACCAGAGGTAGACCCGAAAAGACATCCAGGAAGACATCCCTGAAACGATCAACCACTGGAGGGAAATCTGTCTGACAAGTACCCTGATCATCTAGATACAACCTCGCAATCTGGGTTGTGACTCCACCTCAGCCATGATGCTATGGTCCAGCTAGACTCGCCTGAACATCCCACTCACCCTTGCATAGAAACTCTCCGCCCTCGGGTGACGTGAAACGCACTATGTGACGATAGCAGTTTACAAAGGCTCAATAGAAAACTAACCAGTCCATCACGAGAATGAAGTCATAGATCGTCATCTCTAAGACATAGAGGTCCCAAAGAAAATGATGCCCACCAACCTCAAGGGGGAACTCCTTGCACTGATGCACACCAGCCGTTCTAGTCCCCAATGGAGTGTCTAACATCATGGTATTGAAAGAAAAAGAAACACTTAGCCCAAGGCTCTCCACAATGGGTACGAATATGAAACTATGCATAGAACCTGTATAAAAAAGAACTGAAGATAAGACATAAGCTTCTAGAATAGTACCTCTAACTATAGAAGGTCCGAGATCCTGCTCCTACTGGGACTGTTGCACTACATATGCATTCCCAGTGTCGCGGCCCTGCGACACAACCTAGCTACCCTGAGCTGTCCCTCCATGCCAGCTCTGAGATCCTAATGTCTTGCTACCCCGGCCATGACCACCATCTCTGCCTGCATGCCATGTTGTATTCCAGTTCCCCGACTGGTAAGAAGCCACTGGTCCTGCTCCCGCACGCGGAGTCTGCACATAACCCCTCTCACTAGCCACCGGTGGAAAATCCCTACAAAAGCGCTGCATATGACCCATATTACCGCAATCTCAGCACTCCACTAGATCACGTGGACACTATGACCTCTTGTGCCCCTCCCTACTAAACTGGTAGCACATGGCCTGTCCACTAGAAGCATTCTTCTGACTGGTACTTCCACCCTAAGAGAAGTCCATTTGTATCTTCCTCTTGCCAGTAGAAATAGTACCAGTAACTGGTGCTGAACCGCCCTGGCCCACACCACCAGATTCCTGCAGGTTCCTTTCAGTAATCAGTGCCTGGTTCACAATAGCATGTATGGTAGGTAGCCTGAAAAAACTCACCAGCGCTCGGATGTCGTAACGAAGACCATCCTCAAAACGTCTAGCTCTCAACATATCATCACCCACCCGCAAGGGTGCAAAACACCAAAGCTCAGTGAAACGATCAGAATATTCCATCACCGACATAGCGCCCGACTGAAGATTCATGAACTCTCGAGCCCTATCTGCCCTCAGCGTCTCTGGGAAGAAAACATCATAGAAGACTTCCTGGAAGTATTCCCATGTAATGTCCCTATGATGCTCTGATTGAGTGGTAACATCCCACCACCTCTTGGCGGAATCACGTAGCATGTAAGTCGCGAGCTTGACCCTCCTCCCTGGAGGCATCTCAAGATGCTCGAAAATAGTCTTCATCGACCCCATCCAAGACTCCTAAGCTTGTGGTCTTCCATCCCCTAAAAATGTAGGCAGATGCTACTACTGGAAGATACGTGTCCGCTCGGCCAAAGATGTGGCAGCCTGCAGTGCTCCCTGAAAGGTCTGCATGATCCGCATAAAGCCTTCACGGAACTGCGCCTCCGCGCCTGTGTCCGGTATAACAGCTGGCGCCGCATCTGGCTTGGCTAGAGGATCCACTTGTAGCCCATGGCCCACTATCTCCAAAGTGTACTCGTTGCCGATCTCCTGGCAAACAATGTGCGGTCGTCTAGGTGGCATGACACTACAAGGTCAAAGGCACGCCTTAGATTAAAGATTTATCAAAGACTGAAAACGAAGGAACCACAAAGGGAACAAGAGGAAGAACGCATTTAAAAATTTTCCAAACAAGACTACACAACATTTATACTGTCTACATGGCGTGTACATGACTCCCCTTCCCCTGCCCGGGTCCTTACAAACGGCTAAGCCACACGACTTCTGTTCAACAGAAACTACACTGCGTGTATAATATCCACACGGCGTGTTACACCCGCACACGGCATGTGCACCACCCCGTTTCCCCGCCACATGGTTAAGTCCACATGTTCTGTCCTCGGACAAGACTACACGGAATGTCCCACAGGGACACAGCATGTTCAAGGAGAGGTGACACTGACCCATGTTGTTAGTTACATGGCTGAGTCCCCAGATCACACTACATGGCGTATTTATCATTGACACGGTGTGTTCTGTACAAGAGTTCACTGACCCGTGTTGTTAGTTACACGACCAGACTCTGGGTCAACACTACACGGCGTGTTCGCCCCAAGCTCTTCCCTTCCCCGTGTCGCGCCAACACGATTTGTGACACAGGAAGAGAATACACGGCGTGTACTCGGGGTACATGGTGTGTACCTAAAAATTTTATTTTTCTTCCCAAATAGAAGAACATACACAGCTTGTATGAGGTCCTACACAGCGTGTATTCTGGGTTTTCCGGACAGTATGTCTCTGAAACTTCCCCAGAACCCAGAAATTACTAAAACCAACACCTAAGTGTCAAATTCCGACCCGTGGGGGCCCATACTCCCCACGAATCAATGTTTTACATCTTATCTGTGTTATAACAAAATAAGAATCCAATGATCCACCAAATTCCGATCAATGGGGGTCCATACTCCCCAAAAACCGAAGTTTGGCGTCCATTCTTTAAACAGGCTCACACAAGAAAATACCCTATCACAAAGCAGTTATTTATCAAGCAGCTATCACAACAGCATGCTTCGCTAGCACAACAACTATCACTACAACATGAAAATTATAATGCACCTACATGGCATGGAAACTATGCATGGCATGTGATATCTAGCATGTACCTATATGAAGCATGACATGACATACCCTCATCTCATCAGGTTGCAACTAAATAGAACCCACATATAGAATATAAACAGAACAATCTCTAGTACATCACCCAATGGTGAAAAAAAGTCAACAGTAAATTGCAAAATCATCAAAATTGCAACACGAGGTAAATTGGCATTTCCCTATACACGGGTTAGCTACGCCCGGGCGCAGCTTATTACCAACTACCATTCGTCCTATCCCTGACTACGGCTCTAAATTGTAAGTCAAAGAAAAGAACACATCTGATACCACTTTGTAACGTCCCGGTTCCGAGTGCCACTCAATGGGTGCCCCTAACTCGATTCGACACGTGACCTCAAGCGCATTTCCCCAAACACCAGAGGCTGCCGACTAGCAGTGAGGGCCCTAGTCTGATAGTGGGGAAACTATTCCCTCATTTGTCAAAGTGTAGCACAGCAGAATACGAAATAAAACAGACAACAAACAGCAGAAGAAACAAACCATACACAAATGAAATAAATAGCAGCAATGGATATAACCAATAGTATATAAAAATGATGCAACAAGTATTAGGTTCTATGAAAACAGCAAGAACATGTTATACATTAGTACAGTACAACAAAAAACAGAGTACATCAAAACAAAGAAAACAGCTGGCAGCGGCATCGCGAGCCTATGCTCGGTCCCATGCTCTACTACTCCACAGCAACATTCAAGTACCTATATAGGGACTCTTTCCCCTATCCACATCTACAGAAACATAATCTGTTTGGGCCGAAAAGCATGACCCAAATAGGGTGTGAGAAATATATCTCAGTAGGTACCCACCAAAGGCCCGTGCCCAACTGCGTGCAAACATGCAATAATAGTGTGCAGTAGTAAATGCAATAAAGTAAGCAGTACTCAAAAGTAACTAATTACCTGTTATATTGCCATTTTATTATTTATTTAATCCATTTAATTTAAAATACCACCACAGTGAATATTCTAAATGACCAACTAATGTCCTCAGACACGTAAACCCCTACCCTCAGGTAAAGAGTATCCATCACAAGAATATGCCCTCAAGCATAACAGAGTTTTCCCTTAGGCATAGGTAGTGTCGCCCACAGGCACATAATCAACTGCCCACAGGCATGGAAGAAGTTTCCCTCAGTCCGAAATAACTACCGCCCACATGCTAAATAGTGCAGTGCCCATAGGATAATCACAACAACGCCCTCAGGATAAACAGGTAATCGGGCCATTCCCAACAAGTAAAGTTACAGTAAACAAGTAATTCCTCTCAAGGAAATTCTACAATTACTACTTTTAAGGCATACCCTCGGGTATCCTGTCCAAACGGCTAAACAGTGGAACACACCCCCGGGGTGGTTCTGGATCCAAGAAACAATCCCAACCAGAATTTTAATATCATATTTAGTTTACCTATTCAATTATAGGTATTTAATATAGCAACGGCCTCAGCCACATGACACCCCAACTTGGGTTTGTGGCACAAAAACGCACAAAACTCACGGCTGTTGGAAAAACAAACACCAAGCCACCTACCTTACACGCCAACGAGCACTATACATGATCTTCGATCCTAGAAACACCCAAGAGTGGCGTAGATTTGGGGTAAGAAAACTTTCATTCAACCTCAAATAACTCCTGTTAGGGAAACAATTGGTCAGCAACACGCTAGGAGACGAGAGGGCTTACCCGTGCGGTTCCAACGTGATCAACAGAAGCGAGATCGGATTCCCAGTGCTTGATCGGTTGATCCATGAAGATCCGACCTTCCTCCCAAGCTCCTTCCTCCGGTTCTAAGCCAATACTATGAACAAGGTTGGATAATACTCGTTTTAAGCGAAAAAAACAAAGTACACAGCGTGTACTTCCGAGTACACGTCGTGTACTCCCTTTATTTAACTATTCCCCTGGTGGCACCGCCACACTATTCATCTATCGACATGAGTACACGACATGTACACCTGAGTACATGAAGTGTACTGGCGCCCAGCTGGCGGCTGCTCCACCGCCTTACTATTTTGGCCGGTTGACTGACTGCACGACATGTAGAGGAACACTACATGACATGTAGTCAGTTCCTACACCCTTCATCGCCGACATGTCTACACACCCCGTGTACCCATCCCACATGTCCCAAAAGTAAACGACGTGTGGAAAAGTACATGGTGTGTAGTTGCAAAATTTGGGATTTTTCCCCATTTTCCATATTTTCTCATAAACACTTAAGGAAAAGGGAAAATAAGAAGCTCATACCTCAAAACTAAGAACCGGGTTATTACAATCAGTTTGGGGTGATAGGCCATGTTGAAATTTAATTCAGTACCCAAAGCATGTTGAAGACTCTTCCATAATTTAGATGTGAACCTTGGATCGTGGTCAGAGACAATTGAGAGTGGAACACCATGTAGTCTCACCACTTCCTTCACATATAAATTTGCAAGTTTTTAAAGTGAGAGATCTTCCAAAATAGCGATGAAATGGGATGTCTTGGTGAGTTGGTCAACCACAACCCATATCGCATTATTTCCCTTCTATGTATTCGGGAGACCCGTGACAAAGTCCATAGTAACATTTTCCCATTTCCACATGGGTATAGGCAGTGGCTGCATCATACCTTTTTCTTTTGTCACTCAGCTTTAACTTGGTGACATACCAAACACCTTGATATATATTCCGCTATCTCCTTCTTCATGTTATCCCACCAGAAGTGTTCTCGAAGATCACGATACATTTTGGTACTCCCAGGATGGATAGAGAAGGTCGAGATATGTGCATCATTCAATAGATCCTTCTTTATATCTGGATCAAATGGTACACATAATCATGTCCCAAATCTTACAACTCCTTCATCATCAATTTTGAAATTAGAGGATTTCCCATTTTTAACAGCTTCCATCCTTTTCTGAATTTCCACATCCTTTCTTTGCACAACCTTTATTTTCTCCATGAGGGATGGTTGAGCAATCATTTGAGAAAGTATTGATGATGTTCCTCCATTAATGATTCCCATGTACATCCTTTGCAAATCCAAGATGATCATATCCTTTTCAATTCTCATCATTGATAATGATGCAGGATCCTTTCTACTTAGAGAATCCTCCACCTTGTTTTCCTTACCGGGATGGTAGTGGATTGTGCATTCGTAATCCTTGATGAGCTATATCCATCTTCGTTGGCACATATTATGCTCCTTCTTTGTGAATATATACTTGAGACTCTTGTGGTCAGTATATATCTCACATTTCTCCCCATAGAGGTAATGACGCCAAATTTTTAAGGCAAAGATCACAACCGCTAACTCCAGATCATGCGTTAGATAGTTTTTCTCATGGATTTTCAGATTCCTTGAGGCATAGGCTATCACTTTATCATTTTGCATCAGCACAAAGCCTAATACCTTCTTAGAAGCATCACTATACACCACAAAGAGTTCCCCGTTAGTAGGGAGTGTGAGTACTGGCATAGTGATAAGCCTATTTTTCAACTCCTTGAAACAGTCTTCACATTCTGGTGTCCAGACAAACTTTACTCCCTTCCGTATCATCTTGGTCATTGGGTTTGATAGTTGTGAAAATTTCTTCATGAATCGTCGATAATACCCAGCTAGACCCAAAAAGCTACGGATCTCCATTACAGAAGTTGGCTTGGGCAACTCTTCAATTGCCTTTTTCTAGGAAGGGTCCACAGATATCCCTTTGATAGTGATAACATGCCCCAAGAATGACACTTCCTCCATCCATAACTCACATTTACTGTACTTTGAATACAACTTCTCCTTTCACAAACTATTTAACATAGTTTTCAAATGCTCCTCATGTTCCTCCTTACTCTTGGAGTATATCTGAATATCATCAATAAAGACTACCACAAATTTGTCGAGGTAATATCTAAAGACACTATTCATTAAATCCATAAAAATTGTTGGAGCATTAGTGAGTCCTAAGGGCATAATTATGAACTCATAGTGTCCATACCTCGTTCGAAAGGCGGTCTTGGGAATATCTGCCTTCCTCACCTTTAGTTGGTGATATCCTGACCAAAGGTCCACCATAGAGAAATAAATGTCCCCACGTAGCTGATCAAACAAGTCATCTATCCGTGGAAGGGGACACTTTTTTTATTGTGATTTTATTGAGCTCACGATAATCAATGCAGAGGCGCATGGATCCATCCTTCTTCTTGACGAAGAGGATTGGAGCACCCCACGGTGAAGCACTCGGGCATATAAAACCCTTCTCCATATTCTCTTGTAACTATTTATTCATCTCTTACATCTCTACGGTGGCCATTCTGTAAGGTGTCTTTGAGATTGGCTGAGAACCAGGGATAAGTTCAATTGACATCTCAACCTCTCGGTCGGGAGGAAGACCATGAAAATCTTCAGGGAATACATCAGTGTAATCCTTCACGATGGGCTTGTCTTCAAGAATGATTATCTCCTTTGTCTCAATCATTTGAGCTAGATATGCATTCTCATAAGGATGAAATATCCAAACTTGAGACGATGATTCTAAAGGAGACTCATCTTCCTCCTTGAACTTGTAAAGAATCGGAGGATGCTTTAGGATGTAGAGAGTAGTCTCCCTTTCCCGGAAGTTGATGTTGTCCTTGTACAAAGATAGCCAATCCATGCCCAAGATAGCATCAAATTCCACTAAAGGAAGTATGACAATATTTTCTGGGAGGCTCGGCCCACAAACATTAACCGGGGAGGAGTTAAATACCATGGATGAAATAATTGCCCCATTCTCTATTCTCACAGACAACTTTTCCTCCAAATTTTTAGGTGGTGTTCGAATAGTTCTACTAAAATTTCAAGTTATGAAAGAATGTGTAGAACCAGAATCAAATAGTGTGTTCTCTATTCTTGAATGAATAATAAGCGTACCTTTCAAAACATCATTTTCCGGTCTACCTCAGTAGTAGTTATAGCATAAGACCTTCCTTGTTGCCTTAGAGGTTGTTGCTGATTGCCTCCGACAACCCTTGGCTTAGGGAAATTATTTGAATAATTCTTAAGCTCCTTAAAGTTATAACACTGCACTGCAGGCTGAGTTTTGATCTGAACCTTCTTTTCTTCTTCAATATTATAGGTATTTTTCATACCCCTTCGGCAGTTCTTGGATAGATGACCAAACTTTCCACATTTGAAGAAATTTTGGGTTCCCTTCAGACAGTTACCAGGATGCTTCTTCCCATAATTTTTGCAAAGGGGAAAGTTGGGATTCTTTCCATCATGGGATTTTTTTGATAGATCACCCATGTTGTTTTCCATCTTCCGCTTCTTTTCACTGGGCCCATGAGACCACTGAGAGTCTCCAATCTCCATTTCCACCTTGAGGGCACAACAGACAATGTCCTCATAACTGTCGAAGTATCAAATCACCAACACTTTTCATAGACTCGGCTTTAGTCCGCTAAAGAAGCGATCCACCTTGATTTTGGTGTTCATGAAAAAGCTAGAGGCATACCTTGAATGCCTTGTAAAGATTTCTTCATATGCCTCGATGGACTCATCTTCTGTCTGCTTGAGTATGAGGAATTCCCTTTCCATCTTGAGACGGTGGGTTCAAGGAAAATATTTGTTGAAAAACATCCTCTTGAATTCCTCCCAATCTATGGAATCGATTTCCTCTAGGGACTTTATATTCTTGATCAGTGTCCACCACTGATCAGCTTCCCCATCAAAACGATAGAATGCCAATACCACCTTCTCTTCTTCTGAGCCCTAGAGGATGGTGAATACCTTTTCAATGGAGTTAATCCATTGTTCCGCGTGGAGGGGATCAGAAGATCTGCTAAACATGGAAGGAATTTTCCGCATGAAGGATTCCACAACACCTTTATCTTTCCTTGGAGGAGGAGGACGTTCCACATTATTGAAGTTATTATTCATAACTTGAGCCAGCTGAGCCAGTACATCCATGAAGTTTTGAGCACCTGATTTCATCACCCCATGCATATCATTAGGTCAATCATCACATTTCCAATCATGTTGGATGTTGGTACATGTTCTTATATTTCCTTCCATTAACTAAGAGAGAGAACACATAATTAGAGGTCTTGAATACTTATCCCTTGAGAAAAAAAAGGAAACTTTGAACATAAAAGGATAAACTTATAATGAAAAAGTATATCCTAACTTATGATTCCTCAGGTTAAATCTAGGTTATCCTCAATCTACTTCTTAACTTATATTCTTATGGTATTTTTTCCCATAATAATGGTTTGTACTAAGCTCGTGAATCTACCAAAGCATATCCCCTGGGAGTGTCATAACCAAGAGTGAAGCAAGGCCCGTTGTCATGCACCAGTTCCCATTCGAGTCTAGCTTAAAGTGGTGTTTTCAGGTTTTACCCCTAGGATACATCTATTCCAGAGCCACCTCTACCTACACATATCCAGACAGGGATATATTTTCTTGATAAACCACTTACTGAATACTCACCAAAATTTGGGAATGTTTTCTAATACTTAGTCTCATCCTTAAGGTTCTCACTAAGGTGCTCTATTCCTAATATACAAAAATAACTAGACCATCCTATGATACCAACTATAGAGACCCTATCCTTTTACACATAACATTTCATGATTTTAAACATAATTCATCATCAGTGTACAAGCCAAGGATTGTAAAGTCTAGTGTCTTGGAAGACTAGGTACATATATCACAAAACATGGGGCTAAAAACACTTCTTTATTTAATATTCATAATGAGCTCCTAACTTACTTTGAGACCTTACATCCGCATAGGGTACCCTGGGGAACACATGAACTATGGGACGAGCTAAAAATCTCAGTAAGGGAAATAACATAAGAATAAACTTTAATCACATGAATTAGGAGGCTTGACATAATGATATTGGAGGCATGAAACATATGGAATCATAACATAAAAACATGGGATCATAAAAACATGGGATAAAATAATCATGGGATCATATAAGAATGAGATTATATAAGCATAGTTTCATAGAGAGGGGGCAGAAATTTTAAACATGACTTTAATACGAGTCAAGGCTAGCCGCCAATCTCGTTTCCCATAGTAGCACAGGCCAAGGCTAACCGCCCGTACCGTTTTCCCATAATATTCTCATGAGACATTAACTTTACCAAATGCATTGGAGCGCTATCTGGGTGCACCCATCTAATATTATTCATATATATTCATTCCACATAAAGAATCTCACATAATCAATCATACATAAACATAAGAGTACCCAAGGAAATAAATGGGCACATAATCGCATCATGAAGCATAATAAAAAGGGACATAACATACAAGAGTCCATGAAATAAAGGAATTAAATCATAAACTGACACTAATAATGTATAAAGGCATAAATCATGACAATAGATAACAAACTGAATTGATAACATGTAAAAATAGTTTTTAGGAATCTTGGAGTCAAAACATTTTAGTGTGGTTTAAGAAAACATCGAATATCTCTTAAAAAGAAAAGTGGCATAATATTTTTTATAAAACCAAAAGTAAACCAGGAGGGTTTTCATAATAAAAAGACTGATTTTATAAAGAAAATGGTGACTTAAAACAGAGGATAGAGTACACTTTATAATAGGAAAGAATTCGAGAAGTTCCCTTAAAACGGGTTCACTTATCGGGAAGTAATGAGGAGAGAAACACTTAAAAGCATGCATATCCTCGAAAGAGAGTGATGAAAGAGTATTGATAAATAAACATGGAACATGTACACAACGTTTAGAGTATGAACATGAAAGGATAAGATAACATCATTTTGGTAGAAAGGTAGATTAGACAACCCGGAGGAATAAAAGAGGTTCGGGTAGAATTCCTTACAAATTATCAGCATGGTATTGGGAGTACATAAGGGGGATTACTGAGAGAGGGAAGGGAATTATCATCACATATAAATAAATTGGGCAGTATTGGGGAGATGTGAAATCATAATCCATAGACAATAATTACACACAACATGTCCTAACATAGTGAACAATCTTGAGTAAGAGTGAAATTGAGAGGATCCCTTACCTTAGGTCCGTTGGTTTTCTCCACTTGATATTAGTGACCTCAATAGTCAAATTAGGTTTGTTTATCAATAGTTCCAGAACTTTATCTAATTGTAAAAGATTCATTATATCCTTTTTAAGTTCATTTATACCCATTTTGATTGATTATGAGGTTCAATTTCATTGTTCGGGTCCGTTTGTTTCATTTGTTTTAATGATCGGTTCAATTGTATTTAGGTTCAAATAAATTGTAATATGAAAGTGGTTGTCCAGAATTGAATTTATATAACATTAGTGGACATACAGTAGGTTACATGTTTAAAATTAATTTGGTTAGTTAGAGTGAAATGGAACCTTTACATTAAACATTAAAGATAAACACTTGAATCAATTTTAACGATTTTACCCATAATTGACTTGTTTTGTATTATTGTTTTATATCATGAGTGTATGAGGATTATAGAACCTTAAATAGGAAATATAACATATACAATAATTTTTTTCAACCAAAACATAAATGGTTTCATGACCAGAATCTAAACGATAAAATAATTTGAAAACACATTATCCATGATGTTGGTAATTTGACACATCACGAACGATGTTTAATTCTAGAACGCGAGGGAGAGGAGGGGAAGTATGATGCTTGAAATTTTACATAAACATGATTAGCATCCAAAATATATTATATTTTTTGAGCTTTCATGCCTTTTTGATAGGATAATGAGAAGAGGGTATACAGAAAGAATGAAAATGAAAACAAAATACTTGAAAACAAAAGAGGGTTCTTACCCTTTGATCTCCTCTCTCTGAGACTCCTCTTAGGGGCTTTGGTTTTGGTCTTTTGGAAATACCAGAATGCATTGGACGCGGGGAAGGATCTTGGGGAGAGATTTGGGCAGAATTTAGAGAAGACTTGGAGCTTGAGAGGAGTGGAGAAAAGAGGGAGTGAAGGGGGGGGTTTTATAGAGGAGGAGAGAGGGGTTTTCTCGATATAAAATTCATTAGATTATTAATTCCTCCCAAGACAAGGAATAGTGAGTCTTGCATGAACAAGTATATTAATTTTATAATTTTATCCCGAACCAAGTGGGCTTACATCAGTAGAACATTACACATGACTCTATAATTATCTTATTTAGCTTATTTTTTTTGTAAATTACGGTATTTCACTATTCATAAAAAAAATTAAAGTATTTCAGAAAAATCCCAAAAATATACCCCAATAATTTTTTGACGCGTAGAATCCATAAATGAAGTCCATTTTTCAAAAAAAAATTCTTAAATATGATTTTATAAATATTTAAATAAAATAATAATTTATTATCAAAACCATCTTTAAAGCATTCATTAACTCATTCTAAACTATAGGTATATCAAACTTCCAACATGAATATTATTTTTATACCACCATAGGTTAGTTTAATATTCCTTAGAGTATATCACTATTCATAAGGGTATTTTACTATTCATTATGGTAGGATACTATTCACCAAAAATTATTTTTGTTTTATTAGTCTCCAAAAAACATCTTCAACACAACCGTGTATGTTAGATTTTCAAAATTCCAAACACAGAACTGACAAAATTATGTTTAAAGGTCACTTATCACATTTTAGTTCATTATTATGTGATTTTATGGCATATTCACAAGAAGGGAATTTCCATTAAAAACATTGGGTCGTTACAAGATCAATGATGAGGATCGTGCGCTCATTGGCTTTCTGACTAGAAGTGCCATGTACTCTTGGAGTACCATGGCCCGCCTAGGGGTACTAGTTCAAAATTTAGTACCCATGTATGGATAGGTACACAACCACGTGATGGGGTGGATTCACACTTTGTGTAGGTCCTTGGAGCACCATGTACCACTTTACGAATCTTCTATCTCTCATATCTTATTCTTTTAGACTTGGATATTGGCCCTCAAGTAACCTATCTTGAGTGTTTTTCTTCATGGAATGAAATTGTACACTCGATAAAGGCTTTCTAGATATGATTCAAGATGTTTTGGGTGTAACACTTTTTCAAGGAGGCACCCGATGACTGTAACAGTGTTCTTCCGAGTGGTACCATCCAACAAGGATGGCTAGTGTTCATCGATTCTCTTCTAAAAGGTACCATACATCTAGGATAGTCAGTGTTCCTCGATGCTTTTATGAGAGGTACCATCCATCCGGAATGGTAATAGTATCTAGATGCTTTTTTAAGAGGTAAAATTCAGCAGGGATGGAAAATGTTCATCGATGATTTTTCAAGATGTACCATCTAGCAGGGATGGATGTGTTCCACAATGTTTTTTGAGAGGTACCATTTAGAAGGGATGGACAGATAGGTTTTGAGTTTACTTACAACTGGGATGGTAAGTGGTCCTTGATGGTAGTTTCGATTTTACCTCCATCTAGGCTGGGAAGTGGTCGCTAGAAATTCTGGGTTTACCTCTAGGTGGGATGGAATGTTTTCCCTAACAACAGTTCTGGGCTTCCCTCTAGCGGGGATGGGCATTTGGTCCCATAGATGAAGCTTTCTAGGTAGTACCCTCTAGAAGGGTTGAGTAGTGGGTACTTGTCGACTTCTGGGTGATGGCCCCCCTGATGAACTAGGACACGAATACCCGATGAAGAATGGCATCCACTAGATGGGATGGGCATGGATTGTTGACTTTGACATGACCTATCAACTGTTTGATAGCGACAAGGCTTCCTTTGATGTACTTTTAGACTCACGAGGAAGAGGGACACTTTTCCCACCAAGAAATGTCCTTGTGACACAAACCAAAATTTTGAGGGTGAGGTTGTGCCGCCCAAAGTGGATAGTATCAAGGTACCATGATTGAGTCCCTTTTAGTTTCAGTTCAGGGTAGATGTGTGGGATGTTGATCATCGATGGTGGTTACTTCTGGGACTATTGGCTACTCACCTTCTTGGGCTGAGCTATGGGATAGAGATCCCCTTACTCTCTCATTTGGGTTTATTTTTTTGAATATATATATATATATATATATATATATATATATATTATTTCACATTCCCAGTCCTTGGGTTTTGGATACTCTCCTTCCAAGAGATATGAAGACGCACAAGGTATGCCATGTGCTTTCTGGGTCTAGATTATTATGATTTGATGAGTCTACTCTCCTACTATAGGTAGTGAAGACTCAATAGAAATTTTATCTTCTCACCATTTTTAGCTCCTTGTGCATGGATGATCATACTTCAATCACTTGTTGGGTTGAGCTGCACTACATTCACTATACCTTGTTCTATCTACTGCTCCCCTCTTTAGTACATCTTTTTGTCTGATCCCTTGAGCCTTCAGGTAATCCTTCTGAGTATTTTGATACTCACCCCTTCTTGAGAATTTCTTGTACTTAGTGTGACCTTGTAGATGATGAACATGTTGATTGTGACTTCAGGGGAGCATAGGGATATGGGTGGTTGGACCGCGTATAGTGGTTGTAGTTTGGGATCTAGGAGTGGGGATCTCTCAGCTATTTTACTTTTCAGTTACTTCAAAGTTGTGTAAATTTTCTAGTTGGGCATGTATTTTTCTCCTTTTTCCTTTCAATTTACTTTATTTACTGTACTATTTAATAGTCAATGTATATTTGTGGTTTATATATAATAGTGTTGTATCTCATCCTTTTACTATGAAATTTTTCATCGAGTTGTTTGTGTGTGTGTACATGTTCCAAAGAAAATTCCTCCCTTAGATTGTCGTTCATTTAGAGCTAGTTTCCACCCTGTGGCCTATGAATATGGGATTGAGGTAGTTTTGGCTTGACCCCTAGCATGGGTCGAATTGTGAAAAAGTTGCATCAGAGGTGGTTAGAACCTTGGTACATTGTTCATAAGTTTCCCTAAAAAGGTCCTGGTTGGGTTTAGGGAAAAAAATGTCGAAGTGTCTCAAGAGAGGATCTCGGGCCAGAGAGTCTAGTGATGGTGTAGATGACTGACATATCTATTCACCGGGACCCTAATTACCCGCTTTTCGACTTGACACCCTAAGAAACTCATTGCAGGGAGAAATGATACATGCATCATATAGGATCGAGTCTATCCTTCCTGAGTCCACTCTCCATTGCTGTTGTTGATATATATATATATATATATATATATATATATATTCTCATCTAATTGTGGTACTCATTGATAACATTTAGGATGTTTTTGCGACACCAACTAGCCATGATACTGGCTCTATATTGTGATAATGACCTTGTGAGCAATGAGGCCACAGTTCAGGACCCATAATGTGACCCCCTTACTCTTGGTGGGTAGGTAGCATCACCCCCACATGTTGATCAGAAGAAATACCTAGTAGAGTGGGATGAGCATGTGTGCAGGTTGAGCACACTACATGAGTTCCAGCGCTACAGACTGCTGAGGTTCTGTGGTGATCCAAACCCTCATATAGTTAATGTTTGGCTAGAGTTGGTAGTTCAACTCTTCAGTCTTATACAGAAACCGAAATATTAGATGGTGTCTTTGGAAAATGGCCTTTTCCATGGAGCAGCTGGCCATTGTTGGAACTTGGTTACTCAGATACACAATGAGTCGACACTCTATTGGGATTAATTATAGTATATATTTCATGAGGATTACTAAACCCCTGCTTGCTCTCTTTTTGACTTCAAGAGATCCTCCATTTTCTTCATGGAGTGATGATGGTGAAGGAGTTCGTGACTCGGTTCACAGGCCTTTCAGGCTACTCTCTAGACATGATACATGACAGCTACTTCTGGGAGTAGAGGTTTTAGCATGGACTTCACATAGAGATATGAGATATCATGTTACCCTTGTGTATCCCCACATATGCTGAGGTGCTGGAGAAGGAGTTTCTAACAGGGAACTTTCTATCAGAGGGATTCCATACAACTAGTTGTGTTAGTGGGTGTAACAGATTTGAGATGTCTGTAGCAGCTAGCAGGCGTCAGAAGACAAGATTTCAATTAAGGAGACCTCTCAATAATTGGTCTCAAGCACATATTCATATGGTTCCATGTAAGTGAAGAGAGAAAGGACATCCTTGGGAGGGATGGTGTTATACATGTGACGAGCAAGGTCATATTGTGTGAGACTGCCCGACTAGACGTGCCGAGAACAACAAGTTGGAAACAGGTGGACCACCATAGATGAGATAACTTCGTGATCAGGGTGGTCCATAGGGAGGTGATACTAATATAGGATTAGGATAATCTTGAGGTGGGGTTGACATTATGAGGTATTTCCACCACTACTATGCGGCCCACATCAGGCTTCAGAATCTAGTACTTGGGACCTTGGTCATCCGCAATATTTGGATGTCTATGATCCTAAAGAGCACAATAATATAAGAGGTATTCCCTATGTCTTTTATAATTTTTGTAGTATAAATTGTGAGACATTGTGTGGAGTACTCTTTTATCCCTTCTCCTTGCTTGAGGTTTTTCCAGGGTGACGTGGGGCGTTAGTGTAGCCTTGTTTCAGTGTTTTTCGACATAGCTACGAATGCATGAGGAAGAGGGGTACTTACCCCACCGACACAAGTTTTTTTTATTCGAACCAAACCCATGAGGGTGATTCAGTTCCACCCAAAGATGATAGTATTGAGGTGTGGTGGATGAGTCCCTCTAACTTGTGCATTCATGGTATAGTTGTCTAGTGGAGTGTCAGAGCAGATCCTGGTATTGTCGGTGGAGTTTTCCTGCTTGATACTTTTTTCTCGAGATGTCTCTATGTGAGTGTAGTAGAGTATCTGGTTTTGATATTACTCTCCTTACAATTGAAACAAAGACATGTGTGGTAGGCTACATGCTTTCCGTGTCTAGCATCTTGTGGTTGGATGAGTTTACTCATCTTCTCTGTTCATTGGTACCTTTGCATGCTCAACGTCAACCTTAATACAAAAGTTATCAAGTACTGGTCAAGAAGATTGAGGAACCATGAATAGACCTATGCGACTCACAACTTGGTGATGACTGTGGTAATCTTCACCCTGAGATTGAGGATTTTCTATCTTCTGGAAGAGCACTTTGTGGTTTGTTCATACCACCAGAGTCTCAAGTGTGCCTCCCCTAAAGATACTAGAACCTGAGGTGGTGACGCTGATTGATCTTTCTAAAGGAATATGACTTTGAGATATTCTATACACTAGGAAAGCAAAACATTGTAGCAGATTTCATTAGTAGGAAGTCTCAGTCTCTCCTAGTGGGGAAAGTTTCAGATTAGTTAGATTCCCTATAGCTGACCCTGGTGAAGTAGGAGGGTGCAATTTTCTTCAGTTGATGGTGATGAATCCTTTGCTTACCAACTGTGTAAGAGAGTCTTGGTTGTGATGCATCGACCGTGGAATCTTACATGACTAGATATTCATGAGTGTTTCACTAGATGAAAATTATAAAGGAGAATATCATGACACCCTATTCTAGGGATAAACAATGATTCTTGTCGTGACGTGGGATGTAGTTGTTTGGCTGGGGAAGCAAACTATCCCCTAAGTTTTTTTGGGCCGTTCGTGATAGTGCGGAGATATAGAGAGGTTTCATACTTACTTTACCTAACCCTATTATATATAGTGAGCACACAATATCTCCCATGTGTCCCAACTGAGGATATTTGTGCATGTTATTACGCACATCATTGCCAGGAGAAAACCACATGAGGATGGACCATCCCCCTGGTTCGTGTTTTGTAGCAGTATGAAAACATCCGAGAGTTTCCTAGGAGTGGGATAGCTAGGTGCAAGCTTAGTGTCCTGAGTTTTTTCCATAGTTTTACTTTTTGGGGTCAAAAATCTTGAAGGAGGGAATGATAGACTTTTAAATATTTCTATATATATATCCATAGCTAGTCGCTGAGATGACGAGCGATTCCAAGGCCCACTTTTCCCAGAATTAATTTTATAAAATATTAAATATATTTTCATAACACGTGCACAATTTTTTAGAAATATTGAAATATATCATATATAGTTGATCAGATCAGAAATCTGAGACCGCAGTTAGATCTGGATCATGGTGTTTACCCTAGCAACGACATAAAATATGTCGGTGTGGGATGTTCTGACCCCTTGCTCATTGGCAGCATGTTAAATTCATTAATTTAATAGATCATACCAAAATAAATCATGAACGAAGACTTGGATGAAAAAAATGAGGTCGCAGTTAAGTCCAGAGCATGAAATTTTCCCTAGGCGGGACATAACTTTTGTCTGTGAGGGCCTTCTATAGAAAAAGTTATCGAGGACATTATTGCAAATAAAATAATTAAATAAAATTATTTTATTTTGGCCATTAATCTGAATAAATCTTGAATGGGGTCTTGGATTGTAAATATGAGACAACCATTGAGTTCATAATGCAATTTATTCTTGAAGTGCAACCTAAAGTGAGAGAGCATGGTATGTTCGGATCTCTCGACCATTAGTAGGTGCAGTTGAGCAGTTCTTTAACCAAATATAAATAGGTCATTATGGGTTCCTAATTAGGGTTACCTCGTAACCTTTATACCATAGGAGTGCTCTCCTTATCTCATCCGTTTTTCGATTCAACAACAAATAGATCCAACTCCATGTAGGACTTTTGATTTTTTGATTTTCCCCCTTGTTTCTTTCTTCATGAATTTAATGATTAAGTTTAAGACTTCATCGCATATCTCAAAGTATGAATACATAAACTTGTTAAATTATTATCTCATTTTTTATAATTTAATTTTTGAACTCTTCCTCCTCATATTATTGCAAATTTATCATTGAATTGATAATTGTTCGTTGTTTCTCTATTCCTTTCACACATATGTACTTGCATATTTTCTTTGTGTGAGATTCTCCTCGTTCGATGCAATCTGAGTTGGAAAAGTATTTTTGTCTAGGAGATGAAGAACTGATTGAGCCGAGTAAAGTGAGGTGTAGTGTAGGATGTACCCTTGGATGGGTGGTGTGATGTCCGTAAGCCCGTGGTTGTCAGGAGGGTACGACACGGAGGTTAGCCAAGGTAGAAAGAGGTGAATACCAAGAGATGACGACTGTAGATCTAGGATCTACAGGAGTAGATCTGAGACCTATGGGTCTAGATCTAAAGTTGCAGTGTGGTTGACCGGTTAGGGAAGAGGATACGATGGGAGGCTGTTAGGTTTAGAAGGGGAATGAAAGGGCGGTGTAGGAAACTAGGGTTGCATAGAATCATGGGAAGAAGAAGGTATATTAGAAAAGAAATAAAAAAAGATAAAACGAAATGGAATAAAGAAAGATAGAGGTGTGGGGGAGAGGGTGGTGTGACCCGTGTGGAGGAAAAAAGGATGTGAACATGCATTCCCCACTTGATTGACTTTTTTAAAAAATATATTAAAAATTGTAACGCCCCGACCCTAGTTACCCAGAGTCGGTGCATTATTGTGTAATATTGGCATGATCACAAAAGATCAAGTCTCGAAAGACCGACTATTTTAGTAGCCTTGTAAACACTAGATATATTCATAAATGTTACATTACATCATAATGTGAAAAACTACAATAACATAATGTCCATTTTCCACACTCATATCACATTCAGACTATCCCTGAAGGTCATTCCTAAAATACTTCTTCACATCCTGGAAAAATTAAAACATTAAAAGGGGTGATCTCCGATGCTCAGTAAGGATAACAATATAGCGGGAGATTTTATAAATAAACATAAAAATTTAAGGTAATGTGTAACTAAAACAAAAGCCTTTTAAACTTGAACTTCGACATAATATGGAAAAAGTAAAATGAGATAATGCCATTTACTTATTCACATGGACATTCTACTGGTCGAATAATCACATGCAATATCAATAACCACTTTCATAATGAAGGAATGCATAATGCCAGACTATCATAACCACGTAGCCAAGGCCTCGTGCGAAGACTACAAATAAGATTTTGTCAAGGACTCGTGCCAAGACACTAGTTTTTCTCATGAGACCTGCCGATGCATCGAGGAGCTATAGCGGGTTCCACCCATCACTTATTAAGTCTAATGCATTCCTCATATGAACATGTTTAAACATATCATAAACCATAACATAATCATATCACATAAAATATGAATAAAGGAAACATAAAATTTCTACATTTCAGTCACAAGATATCAATACAACACATTGATATAATAAAAACACTTTCAAAACCATTTTCAATACCAAAATAAAAGAAAATTAAAACTTTATATTTATTTTTAATTTAAAAAAAAATGTTAAGGCTTGTAGAGGAAGCCAAAACTCAAATAATGTTCACGGTGGTGGAGAAGTCATTGTCGACGCATACGTACGACAAGAAAAACATTCCTTTTTGTCATTTAGTAAAACACTTCATATAAAAATATTCCTTTTGAATAAATGTAAAAGTCAACGGGTTTTATACACCGTATAATAGAAAATTGTGTATAAAACAAAATATGCCTAAATGAAAGAAGATTGAGACGAAGTCCCTTATAATGATAATTTTTTTGAATAAAATCGATCTATTATGTGTATTCACTATAAGTACACATAAAGAAAGTACAAATACAAGATAGGACATAATAATATCATGACATAATTTGAAAGTAGGAGATTAACCCAATGAATGGAAATTGGGTTAAGAAGTTCCCTTACCATGCGTCCTGTCTTGACTCGAACGTTCTTTAACTTCCTGAATAATAAACTAGAGTTAATTTATAATTTCTTAAGAACCTTTTTCAAGTTTTTTATTCCTTTTATATCACTTATTACCATGTTATGAACATTATGTAATTATCTAAGTTAATAATGATCGTTTTGTCGATCTTTGGTACTTGAGTCAAAAATAAACTTCTTATAATTACAAGTTGTTCATATGGTGATATATCCATTATATCCAGAATTATATTCATGATATAGATATCATATATCTCATATATATTCAGTATATACATGCATTTATAATATTCCATAACGTTTAGAGGTAATAAATGAAATGCACCGTTCATGGAGACGGTAAGCCGTACGTACGCATGAACGCTACATTCATTTCTATTTGGTATTTAATGAAATCATAATGATATAAAGGTATATTATATTTCTAGTATAATTTCATATATAATATCATTTACTCCATACTTTATACATCCCACATATGGGATTAACGATTCAAATCACTTTGAGGGGGCGGTAGTCCGCACTTCCTAAAATGAAAATACCGCGTTTACCCATAATGGAAACAATAAAGGTATGCCATAAATGAAAAATATAGAACCTTAAGTAAAACATAAAAATATTATATATCATTTATATAAATATAGTGACATCTTAATGTCCACCTTTTAAGGTGTTATATGAGTGTTGAACAATCATCGTTTCGTGAGGCAGAAATTCGCCATCCACAAAAACAGTATGTTCTTTAACCATTAGATGTAAGTGTGTGTAAGTGTAGCTCGAATAATTCTTATAAAAACATCCTAGTACATTGAGGATACTGGTGTTGTAACAAAATAAATTAATAAAAAGAGTTTATGGGGTTGGATAAGCAAAATAAAACAAAATAACATAAGAGAAGACATTACCTTAAAATCGGGTAACTCTTTTGATTTGAGCCAAGGGATTCTTTGGGAAGAATTCTTCCCAAAGTGAGGCTTATAGGAGTAAGGGAGGGAATTTGGGAGAGTATTTGGGCAGAGTTTGGCCGAGCCAAAAGGCTTGAATGTGTGAATAAGTTGGTAGTGGTGGGGGCCTTTTATAAGAGAAGAGGAGGGGTATTCTTGGAATGATTGAAATGTTACTTTATTATGAAATGATTTTTCGGATTCTAATGGTCCCACACTTATATATTTCGAGGATAAGGTGATAAGGGTTCGAAATATACTCATACAATAGGTTTTTTACAAGTGTAGGTTTTAGATTTTACATTATCATTTCATTTTATTTAAATCGTTAATTAATTAGGTAATCGCCACATCATCATGGTGTCATAAATAATTTAATTTATTTAATGTCTAAAAATTATAAAACAAATATCATGATGTAGGAAAGAGTTTTAGATTTATAATGAATATTTATAGTCAAAACTATGACTTGTATAACCCCATTTAAAAATTGTTTTAGTAAAACAACTCTTGTTTGTGACATTTTTATTTTAACTTTAAATAAAAGTTATTTATGTCATTTTCCTACCAAAGTGGCTCCATGGGGTCCCTAAGTTGACCCATGGATTGTATTGGTCGGCCATGACACATCCAATAGGGGTAGGACATGTGTAAAGGTATTTTCATATTTTTATAATATCATTTTTACCTTAAATATCACTAATTACCTTTAATCACGATTAATTAAACTTAAAAGTTACTATTCACCAAAAAATTATTTTAATCCCATTAAACCAAATTTTACTTCCTAATGAAAACCACTAATCTCGGATTTTTGAAAATAAACTCATAGAAGTGGTAATGTTTCATTTAAACGAAAAATCAGTTTTTTAACTACCACTTAGTGGTTTCACTATTCATCAAAAATTGAAGTTTTTCAGAACGATGCCAAAATTTCACCGTAAGCTATAATTGATATTCCGAATTCAAAAATGATATCTACTTTAAAAAATTACAATCATATAAGTTGCATTAATTAATTTTATAATTAATTCCCGTTGTCACAACAAATAGCGTGTTTTTAAGAAACAATATATATCAAAAGATTGACAATTGTTTATGTCGAATTTCAATGTTAAATTAATTCTAATGACCACCACTGGATAAAATGGTAAACATATATTCTAATTATACTTTAAAACCACTCAATGGTTTAATTTATCACTATAAAGTTTTTTTATTAAAAAAGTTGTTTTAAGTATTTTTCACTATTCATAAAAATTGGAAGTTCTCAGAAAAATACCAAAAATTCAACATATGATAATTTCGATATTTCGAATCCAAAAATGAAGTCCATTTTTAAATATAAAATATATATAATTTCAAAAAGTGGGTATTACTATTCATAATGGCTATTTTGATTAGTCGTGGTGTGTTAGAATCTTGAACTTGCATACAATGCAAGCTATTGCATTATTGAAAGAGAAGCGTATCGTGGAAGCTCAGGGTGTTACATTCTCCCCTCCTTCAATAAATTGTGTCCTCGCAATTTGAAATTTTTCTTTGAAAATAAAAGGTTGAAAATAGAAAATACCTTTGTGAAAAACCCACATCGGGAATAAGGTTAATAAAATTTAGCCTTAATAAGAGGGAAAGGGAAATGAAAAAGTCACCATCCAATTATGATCTCGATTAGGAGAACATTGGTGGAAATTAGATACATATAATTGGAGGAAAAATGTAAATATTTGTAGGGAGTGATTGAGGTCATCAATCACAAACAAGTGTCAAATTGAGGGCCTCAAAGCCTTCAATCTATGTTGATTTAAAATATCATCAGTTCAACAAGACATAAGGTATTAGGATAACACATTTTTTTTAATATCCCTTTACTAAAGTTTAAGAATTAATTTATTCATAGAATTAGATATAGTTATATATATATATATATTTATGCTTTACAATTAGATTTTCAACCTTCAACTAATTTCTACCAGAAACTCATCTTTCACTCAAAAAGATAATAAAACTCAAAAATATTATATTTATCCTAATCATACACGGTTCAAAATATTAACACATACCATTTAGATTATGAAAACTATTTTGTAATAACCAGGGACTTCATGTATGCTATTGGTAGGTCATAAAGGCCTGTCGCAATATGGTTGTGGGTTCGATTCCTGCAGCTTTGTCCGAAGCGATGGGTTATCGCCGAACCTGAAGGTTGTCCTTTTTCTAAAACTATTATAATATTCCAAAACAAATATTCAGAAATGTTTTAACCTTAAAAATTACTATCCAAGGATCAACTTAATCCATTCCAACCTTTATATTTATCCAAAATACTTCTCTCCAACTCACAGTCCAAATTTTATGAGAAGGTAAACATAATGAAGATCCCCTTTTTTCCGTGTAACAACATGTGAACACATTCATCATGTATTATTTTAAAACACTTCCACATCCTGAATTACCATGATCCCTTATTCCTTATAGAATACTAGATATACTCCTTCTGTCCAAAAATGTATACAAATCATCAATCAGTTTCATGGAAGTTAAGAATATCCAATATAATTTATCGAAATCAATAATGTCTTATTCCAAAATCACTATCTCGGTATCAGAACCATATTATGGTTTATCTTTCTCTCAACCATATATTTTCCAAAAATTTAACCTACTGTGGAGTCACTTTTCTTGGTTCCACACAATCTCAAGTCCTTGATGAAATAGTACTGCAGTACAATCCTTATATACTCCATAATTATTATAACCAGTACATCATTGATACAACACAAAAATTACAAAATTATTTAATAACAACATAAGAACTCTAATCATTCCTCCTCATATGTGGTAGTATCATAACTTGATTATTGTCCAATAACATCATTTGGGGCACACTCTGATGATTTGGACATTGGTTTGCGTAGTGTCCCCACTCTTTGCAGATGAAGCATTGTACATTTGAAACCTTTTTCTTACCCTTGCAGTCACGCACTTGGTGTCCTTTTTCTCCACATTTATAACAAACTCCCATTCCCTTCAGGCAAGTTCCAAGGTGTTTCTTCCCATAGTTATCACATATTGGAAAATTCTTCTTTTCCCATGTCCCTTTTTCCATTATTCTCTCTTCCATCCTTTTCTTCTCTTTCTTCCCTTCAAAGCCATAAGACTCAGAGAATTATTTACTTATCTTATTAACACATGATACTATTTCTTCATATGTTGAGAACAAATGGGAGATTATTTACCTTCTAAATGTTGTCTTAATACCGTGAAAGATATGATCCTTCTTACGCTTTGGATCATACGTATTGCTGGAGTTCACATTCCTTCCACTGGGCACCATTTCTATACAATGGCATAAACTAGGTTAGTTTATGAATTGCAATGAATAATTCCAAACATGTAAAATACTTAATGTAAATTGAACGGTTTATGGATATAATCCATAATCATAAAAATGTTTTCTTTGAGGAAGTATATACTCATAACCCTTCATAGTGGTTTGTAATGAAAATGAGAATTATCCTAAGCATATCCCCCGGGAGTGTCGTAACCAACAGTGCAACAAGGCCTGTTGTCGTGCACCAGTTCCCGTTCGAGTCTAGCTCAAAGCGGTGTTTTCGGGTTTTACCCCTAGGTACATCTGTGCCAGAGCCTCCTCTACCTACTCGTATCTAGATAGGGATGTATTACTCAGAAAACTCACAAAATCTCTATAATACAAAAATTCTAGGAAGTTCTTCTATACTAATCCTCAAAGTCTATCTTCGGGCTGTGTGCTATAATCAGAGTTTATCTAAATCTAGCTTCCAAGGTTAGTACTAAACTGCCTCTGATACCAACTGTAACACCCGGACCCCAGTTACCCAGAGTCGGTGCATTATTGCGTAACATTGGCATGATCACAAAAGATCACATCTCGAAAGACCGATTAGTTTAGTTGCCTTGGAAACACTAGATATATTCATAAATTTTACATTACATCATAATGTGAAAAACTACAATAACATAGTGTCCATTTTCCACACTCATATCCCCTTTAGACTATCCCTGCAGGTCATTCCTAAAATACTTCTTCACAACCTGGAAATATTAAAACACTGAAAGGGATGAGTTCAGATGCTCAGTAAGGATAACAATATAGCGGAAGCTTTCATAAATAAACATAAACATTTAAGGCAATGTGTAACTAAAACAAAATCCTTTTAAACTTGAACTTCGACATAATATAGAAAAAGTAAAATGAGATAATTCCATTTACTTATTCACATGGATATTCTACTGGTCGAATAATCACATGCAATATCAATAACCACTTTCATAATGAAGGAATGCATAATGCCAGACTATCATAACCACGTAGCCAAGGCCTCGTACGAAGAATACAAATAATATTTTGTCAAGTCCTCTTTCCAAGACACTAGTTTGTCTCATGAGACCTGCCGATGCATCGAGGAGCTATAGAGGGCTCCACCCGTCACTTATTAAGTCCACTGCATTCCTTATATGAACAGGTTTAAACATATCATAAACCATAACATAATCATATCATATAAAATATGCATAAAGGAAACATAACATTTCCACATTTCAATCACAAGATATCAATAAAACACATTGATATAATAAAAACACTTTCAAAACCATTTTCAATACCAAAATAAAATAAAATTAAAACTTGATATTTATTTTTCATTTTTAAAAAAATGATAAGGCTTATAGAGGAAGCCGAAACTCAAATAATGGTCACGGTGGAAGAGAAGTCATTATCAGTGCATACATTCGACAACAAAAACATTCCTTTTTGTCGTTTAGTAAAACACTTAGTATAAAAATATTCCTTTTGAATAAACTTAAAAGTCAAAGGGTTTTATACACCGTATAATGGAAAATTGTGTATAAAACAAAATATGCCTCAATGAAAGGAGATTGAGACGAAGTCCCTTACAAAGATAATGTTTTTGAATAAAATTGATCTATTATGTGTATTCACTATAAGTACAAATAAATAAAGTACAAATACAAGATAAGACATAATAATATCATGACATAATTTGAAAGTAGGAGACTAACCCAAAGAATAGAAATTGGGTTAAGAAGTTCCATTACCTTGCGTCCTCTCTTGACTCGACCGTTCTTTAACTTCCTGAATAATAAACTAGAGTTAATTTATAATTGCTTAAGAACCTTCTTAAAGTTTTTTATTACTTTTTTATCACTTATTACCATGTTATGAACATTATGTAATTATTTAAGTTAATAACGGTCGTTTTGTCGATCTTTGGTACTTGAGTCAAAAATAAACTTCTTATAATTACAAGTTGTTCATGTGGTGATATATCCATTATATCCGGAATTATATTCATGATATAGATATCATATATCTAATATATATCCAGTATATACATGCATTTATAATATTCCACAACGTTTAGAGGTAAGAAATGAAATGCACCGTTCATGGAGACGGTAAGCCGTACGTACGCATGAACGCTACTTTCATTTCTATTTCATATTTAATGAAATCATAATGATATAAAGGTATATTATAATTATATTATAATTTCATATATAATATCATTTACTCCATCCTTTATACATCCCACATATGGTATTAACGATTTAAATCACTTTGAGGGGGCGGTAGTCCGCACTTCCTAAAATGAAAATATCGCGTTTACCCATAATGGAAACAATAAAGGTATGCCATAAATGAAAAATACAGAACCTTAAGTAAAACATAAAAATATTATATATCATATATATAAATATAGTGACATATTAATGTCCACCTTTGAAGGTGTTATATGAGTGTTGAACAATCATTGTTTTGGGAGGCTGAAATTCGCCATCCACAGAAACAGTATGTTTTCTAACAATTAGATGTAGGTGTGTGTAAGTGTAGCTCAAATAATTATTATAACAACATCCTATTATATTTAGGATACTGGTTTTGTTACAAAATAAATGAATAAAAAGAGTTTAGGGGGTTGGATAAACAAAATAAAACAAAATAACATAAGAGAATACATTACCTTAAAATCAGGTAACTCTTTTGATTTGAGCCAAAGGCTTCCTTGGGAAGAATTCTGCCCAAAGTGAGGCTTCTAAGAGTAAGGGAGGGAATTTGGGAGAGTATTTGGGTAGAGGTTGGCTGAGCAAAAAGGCTTGAAAGTGTGAATACGGTGGTAGTGGTGGGAGCCTTTTATAAGAGGAGAGGAGGGGCACTCTTGGAAATATTGAAATGTTACTTTATTATGAAATGATTTTTCGGATTCTAAAGGTCCCAAAATTATATATTTCGAGGATGCGGTGATAAGGGTTCGAAATAGACTCATCAAATAGGTTTTTGACAAGTTTAAGTCTTATATTTTACATTATCTTTTCATTTTATTTAAATCGTTAATTAATGAGGTAATCGCTCCATCATCATGGTGTCATAAATAATTTAATTTATTTAATGTCTAAAAATTATAAAACAAATATCATGATGTAGGAAATCGTTTTAGATTTCTAATGAATATTTATAGTCAAAAATATGACTTGTATAACCCCATTTAAAAATTGTTTTAGTAAAACAACTCTTGTTTGTGACATTTTTATTTTAACTTTAAATAAAAGTTATTTATGTCATTTTCCTACCAAAGTGGCTCCATGGGGTCCCCAAGTTGACCCATGGATTTTCTTGGTCGGCTATGAAACATCCAATAGGGGTAGGACAAGTGTAAAGGTATTTTAATATTTTTATAATATCATTTTTACCTTAAATATCACTAATTACCTTTAATCACGATTAATTAAACTTAAAAGTTACTATTCACCAAAAAATTATTTTAATCCCATTGAACCACATTTTACTTCCTAATGACAACCATGAATGTAGGATTTTTGAAAATCAAATCACAGAAGTGGTAATGTTTCATTTAAACGAAAAATCAGTTTTTTAACTACCACTTAGTGGTTTGACTATTCATCAAAAATTGAACTTTTTCAGAACAATGCCAAAATTTCACCCTAAGATATAATTGATATTCCGAATTCAAAAATTATGTCTATTTTACAAAATTGAAATCATATAAGTTGCATTAATTAATTTTATAATTATTTCCCGCTGTTACAATAAATAGCGTGTTTTTAAGAAACAATATATATCAAAAGATTGACAATTGTTTATGTCCAATTTCAATGTTAAATTAATTCTAATGACCACCACTGGATAAAATGGTAAAAATATATTCTAATTATACTTTAAAACCACTCAATGGTATAATTTATCACTATAATTTTTTTGATTAAAAAAGTTGTTTTAAGTATTTTTCACTATTCATAAAAATTGGAAGTTCTCAGAAAAATACCAAAAATTCAACATATGCTAATTTCGATATTTAGAATCCAAAAATGAAGTCCATTTTAAAATATAAAATATATATAATTTCAAAAAGTGGGTATTACTATTCATAATGGCTATTTTGATTAGTCGTGGTGTGTTAGAATCTCAAACTTGCATACAATGCAAGCTATTGCATTATTGAAAGAGAAGCGTATCGTGGAAGCTCGGAGTGTTACAAAAATAAATAATAATAATAGTTTATATTATTATTATATTTTTATCAAATATTATTTTTGGTCATAACTCTCCCATGAAACGTCCAATTGACACCCCATCAGAGGCGACGTGACACTGTCATTGAGATGATAATTTTAAGACCAATATTGGGTATGTTTTATAGAATCCTATCTTGGGTCAACAAAACAACCAATAATAATAAAATATTTAATATTGTGGGATATTGTTTCTGAAATATATCCCTCATACAAAGTTGAAATAATGGATCATCTGTAGGGGTCTGATCTTGAAATTAAGGTGGATGTTTCAAGGCCAATTTTGGATACTTAAACATAAATTATTATGTGGGCGCCATGAGGCCCAGTTCGCACGTGATGTGGTGAAATTCATCTTTTTCACCTGGTATCCATTTTGGATGAATGATTAGTTAATCTCGTTTGTTTTTAGGAGAGGATCAAAATAGTGAAATCCATATAATTAATTTCGAGACTGAGGCATGGAACCCACATGATTTCATTTAATCTCATTATGAAATTATTCATGTTTTCAATTGGATGTCAGTTTAGGGCGAACAAATAGTTTATTTTGTGTGTTTTTCTACAAGGATCACAACAATGTGTTCTATTTGGTATGCCAGTTCCATTTGAAGAGGAATGTCATTGAAATTATGTTTCCCCCCTTGATCAATGATGAGCGTTGTGTGCTCATTGGATTTATGACTAAACATGCCATGTACTATAGTAGTACCTTGGAACTCCTAGGGGTTATAGTTAAAAATTTAGTACCTGAGTATGGAAAGGTATATGGCCATGTGATGAGGTGGGGTCACACATTGTGTGGTCCCCATGCACACCATGCACCAATTTAAAAATCTTCTGTCTCTCATATCATCTTATTTGGGAATCAGATCTTAGCCCGCGAGTAGCCTATCCCATGTGTTTTTTTACACATGGAACGTGACGATGCCCACTATAGTGGCTTTCAAGATACTATGCGAGATGTTCAAGGTGTGACGCATATCTATGGTGACACCTGATGACTGTAATGGTGTTCTTCCGAGAGGTACCATATAGAAGGGATGATCAGTATTCCTCAATTATATTCTGAGAGGTACCATCCAACAGGGATGGAGAGTGTTCCTCGATGCTTTTCTGAGAGGTACCATCTAGCAGGGACGAAAAGAGTTACTTGATGATTTTCTGAGAGGTGCCATCCTGTAGGGATGACGGGTGTTCCTTGATAATTTTACAAGAGGTACCATCCAACAGGGATGGACAATGTTCCTCGATGCTCTTTTGAGATGTACCATCCAACTGTAATAGCCAGAGAAGCTTTATATTTACCTCCAGATGGGCTGGGAAGTGGTCCCCTTCGGCGGTTTTGGGTTTACCTTTAGCTGGTTTGGGAAGTGGTCCTAAATTGAATTTCTCTGCTTTCCCCCAGCAGGGATGGGTAGTGGGTCCATTCGATGATGCTTTCCAGGCAGTACCCTCTAGCGGGGCTAGGAAGTGTGCCCCCATCAACATCTTTGAAGATGATACCCCCTGACATACTAGGGAACAAATACTCGATGATGAGTGACATCCTCCAGCAGGGCTGTGAATGGATCCCTGACTTTGACCTGACCTCTCAACTGTGTGATAATAATGATGTGTGATTTGACGTACTTTTGGACTCATGAGGAAGAGGGATTCTTTTCCCACCAAGATGCATCCTTGCAATGAAACCCAAAACCGTGAGGGTGAGATAGTGTTGCCCAAAGTTGATAGAATCAAGGTGCAGTGATTGAGTCCCTTTTACTTGGAGTTTAGGGAATACATGTGGGATATTGCGCATCAATGGTGGTTACTTTTGGGACTGTTGGCTACACACATTCTTGGGCCGAGTTGTGAGATGGAGATCCCATTACTCTCTCATTTGGGTTTCTTTGTTTGAGCACACACACACACACACACACACACACACATATATATATATATATATATTCTATTTCCTATTCTCACTCCTTGGGTTTTGACTACTCTCCTTCCAGGAGAGGAAAAGATGCGTGGGGTATACCACGCGATTTCCATGTCTAGATTCTCATGATTTGATGAGTCTACTCTCTTAATATAGGTAGCGAAGACTCAACAAGAATTTTATCTGCTCATAGTTTATAGTTCCTTGTGTTTGGATGAGTTTACTTCACTCCCTTGTTAGGTTGAGTTTCATTCCTTTGACTGTACCATGTTATATCTACTACTCCCCTATTTATTACATATTTTGATACTCCCTTATAAAGGATCTCGGGACACCCTGAGAGGGGAGGGGTGAATCAGGGTGACAAATTTTTATTTTAATGTGATGGATCTTGTTCCCATGTTGGTAGGAACTTGTTGAACCTGTAAGATGAATACGATCAGAAAGAAAACATTCACATGCATAGAGAATACACAACACTTTTACTTGGTTCACCACTAAGGGCTACGTCCAAGGATCATACGCCGAAAAGTTGTCGGTCATACCAAAATCCTCTATGCTTCACAAGCCATATATTACAAAGGTTCAGGCTCATTCACTCTATCCTAGGATCATTGCCTTTACAAAAGTTCAGGGATGCCTCACTGCGTCTCTCGGGTCACTCCCGTTGACTCCCCTTGGCTCACTGCCTTTGGTGAAGTCCCACTTAGTTTATAGACGTGAAGGTATCTTCAATAGATTTGCATTGAAGTCTCTGTCTCTACTTAGCACGAGACTCTGCTTGCATCTAATTCTGAAATTGATGCACAAGAATGCACAGAACCACTGAAGCGGTTAATAAGAATGTGCAAACAAGCTTCACTGACAATTGCGCGCAACACCAACCCTTTGCGCGCAAATCCTTCCTATTGCGCGCAAAATTTCCTTTTTCGCGCAGAAAAATATTTCACGCCACAACACCCATTTTCGCGCAACTGAATCTTTATGCGCAACCCCAATATTTACGCACGGTGCTTCTTTTTTCGAGCATCTCAGAATTTTCCACGCAATCCAGAATATTTCGCGCAAGCCCTTTACGAGATCCTTCTTCGTGCAGCAGACGTCGAAGATTCTCTAAGTCTTCAAACCCCTTGGAATGAAAGGGGCCACCTCATATTTATAGGCGTCTGAGACCCCCATGTGCAAAATCTCCTTCAGCGTGCAAAACTCTCATCTGGCGCGTAATTCTTCGCGCAGGTATCGCTTTCCACGCACCTCTCCAGATATTTCATGCAGCCCATGCCTTTGTCATTTTTTGATGTTTTGATTCCGAAATACTATTTGTGTGAAAACCTTCACTCCGCTATTTTGCACACAACCCTTATTTTCTGCGCACCACTTCCTCTTTTTGCGCACGTCCTTTTTCAGTCACTCCATGTCTTCATTTTCCGATTTTGAGGCCAAAAAATTTGGCAAACACTGGGAAACAGCGCCACTTTCAATACTGTTGTCTTCTTGAACTGTATGATCACTTTGCTGACACACATTCTGAACTTCCACTGAGGATTGAAAACAAACACAAACCAAACTCCAATTCCTGCATAGAACAACCATGGTTCCAACAATCTCCCCCTTTGGGTTTGTTGGAAATCACCAAATAAATTCAAAAAGATCACCATCCCCATGCAATCAAAAAACACAAGGATCAACTCATCCAACACTCTAAGTCTACATGCGCAATGCTCGGTGTAGAAAACAAGAGAGGAAGCTTGAATTGGGTTCCCTTGTTTTGGAATTATCAATGACTCCCACGAAAATTTCTTACAGTGTCACATAAGGATTATATGTCCAATGGATTCCTTCTCATCCTATCACCGACAAAGAATTATCATTGTGTTACAGAAGCTTTACATGTCCACTGACAATCTTGAATTTATTCCTTTCTCCCCATTTGCCAATAAACCCATAGACTGGTAATTTTTTCATTGTTCAGCTCCAGCCATACTCCCCCTAGATAGTATATCCCCCAAAAACCTACATCACATCCATAAACAGATAAAACAGTTATCATAATCGGGGAGAGGGGAATTTTAGAACCTCCTTATGAAGTAGGAGGTGGTTGAACACCGAGGTTTAACCGATGATTTTCAAACATGATAGCTGACAGTGGCTTCTTCAGGATATCAACTACTTGCTCATCAGTTCCCACATGATCCATTCTAATCACCCCTTTCTCAACTTTTTCTTTGATAAAGTGATACCCGATTTCAATATGTTTTGTACGAGAATGCTGAACATGATTTTTTGTAAGATCAATTGCACTCTTGTTATCACAGTAAATCACCATTGGTTGCTTTACCTCATCACCAATATCTGTTAATTATTTCTTCATCTATAGTAGTTGAGTTCATGCCTTTGTGGCAGATATATACTCAGATTCAGCAGTACTAAGAGAAGTACTTTCTTGTTTCTTTCTCAACTAGCCAACATAGTTATTACCAATAAAGAATGCTCCACCACTGGTGGACGTTCTGTCCACAACATCGCCAGCCCAGTCAGCATCAGAAAATGTTGATAATTCACTATCCCTTACTACAACAAATTATAATCCACAATTGTGAGTACCTTGAATATACCTCATGAATATTTTTACTGCTGCAATATGTTCATCCTTTGGATTACTCTGAAAGCGGACTGAAAGACATGTGGTAAAAACAATATCTGGCCGTGTCACTGTCAGGTACAGTAGGCTCCCAATGATCCTCCGGTACATGGTGGGATCTACAGATGTCCCATACTCATGCTTTCCAAGTTTGGTTCCAATTGAAATCGAAGATGAAATTGGTTTGGAGTCTTTCATATTAAACTTATTTAGCATCTCTCTCGCATACTTTTTCTGAGAGATAAAAGTGTAGTCTTTCCTTTGAGTCACCTGCGGTCCCAAGAAATATCTGAGCTCCCCAATAATTGAAATTTCAAATTCTAATTTCATATGATTGGAAAATTCATCCACTAATTGCTGCATGCTGCCACCAAATATAATGTCATCGACATAAACTTGACCCATGAACTGATCTTTCAGAGAATTCTTCACATAGATATTGTAATCTACTCCTCCTATTTTGAATTACAGTTTCTTGAGGTAAGAATCTAGTCTGGAGTACCATGCCCGTGGTGCCTGTTTCAAGACATAAAGTGCTTTCTTTAGATTTCAAACCTTTGATTAATCAGCACCAAGAAGAAAACCCACTGGTTGTTCAATATAGACTTCTTCTTCGAGTACACCATTTAAGAATGCTATCTTGACAACCATTTGATATAATTTATATCCTATTTGGAGAGCCATGGCAAGGAATAGCCTGATTGAATCCAGTCTAGCCACTGGAGAAAAGGTTTCTTCAACATCAACACCTTTAATCTGAGAATACCCTTTTCATACCAGTCGAGACTTACTTCTCATAACAATTCCATGCTCATAAAACTTGTTCTTGAATATCCATTCCGTTCTAATCACATTGTGACCATTGGGTCTCTGGACAAGATCCCATGTCTAGTTCATGTCAATCTAATCTAACTCTTCATTCGTGGCTTTCGCCCATGATTCATCCTATGCAGCTTCTTCAAATGAGGATGGCTCCACCACTGATAGAAATGAAGATGGGGTATTATTCCTCATCCTCCTTGTTTGTGTGGGTGAATTCATATCTCCAATTATGTTAGAAATATCAATATCTGCTCTTTGATTTCTCCTGTGAGGTTCAGTCGCATTCTCACCATCCATGATTTCCTCTTCAAATTCTTCGTCTCAGTCAACATCATGATGTGACCCCTTAGTGTTTTGTACACCTTCCTCTATTTCTGTATTTGTATTTATTCCATGTTCACATTCATTCTCATCTTCAATCTCATCAGCATAGGTACTATTTGAATCATTTGGGCTTTTTCCTTCAACAATCATAACATCATTTCTTTCCACAATCCTCCCAAGAATTTATTGAAACACTTGTAGGATTTTCTATTTATTGAGTAGCCGAGGAAAATTCCTTCAAATGCATTGTCGCCATATTTCCCTTGATTTCATTCTTTGTTCCTGATGAAACATTTACATCCAAAGACACGAAAGTATTTTAAAGAAGGCTTCCGTCCATGCCACAATTCATATGGTGTCTTTGTCTCACCCATATAAAGTCCTGTTCGATTCTGAATGTACACTGCAGCTTGAACAACCTCTTTCCAGTAATGTCAGGGAATACGACTCTCATTCAGCATAGTTCGTGCCAGGTTGTTCACCTATCGATACCTACGTTCAACAACTCCATTTTGTTGTGGAGTTCTCATAGCAGCTACCTCATTCAGTATCCCATGCTTCTCCAGATAATTTTCAAATTCAATGGACGTGTATTCTCCTCCATTGTTAGATTGCAACACTTTGATTGTTCATCCAGTATCATTCTCAGCGATTCACCGATATGTTTTCATGTAGTCAAGGACTTGTTGTTTCCTGTGAATGACCATAACACATTCCATTCTACTATAATCATCTATGAAAAGGACAAAGTACCTTTCTACATGAGTTCCGTCAACATTTATTGGCCCACATACATCTGTATGAATCAGATCAAGAAGGTGAGGTGCCCTTTTCTTCTTTGGACGATATGAACTACAGACCAGCTTCCCATGAATGCAAGCATCACAAGATTTTTCATGCTCACACTTCAGGTTGGGAATGTCCATGACAATTCTCAATTTTATATTTTCTCCATGTCTTGTTGATTGATATGTCCCAGTCTTCGATGCCATAAATTGTTTTCTTCTTCAATAGTCATGTAACATACATTTTCTTCACTATCAACCTGATACAAGTTGCCTTCTGTTCTGCATCCCTTCATAAGTGAATTTCCAGTCTTTCCCTTGATAGTGAAACCTTTTTGATTAAAAGTAACTATAAGTCCAGAGTCACAGAGTTGACTCACGATGAGGAGATTATGAAGTAGGCCATCTACATAAAGTAATTCAATCTTCTTTAGTTCTCCATTAGCTAATTCAGTACTTCCACTCCCTTTTATTTTCAGAGCCCCATCATTACCAAATCATATTGTACCATCAACCATCCTTTTGATATCCGTTAGCAGGCCAGCATTACCTGTCATATGTGGTGAGCAACCACTATCCAGAATCCAGGTACTATTGTTCTTTGTAGCTTTGAGGGCCACCTCTACAAGGTTGGATTTATCAATATTCTTTTTTTCCTTCCATGAGACATTGTATTGAGTATATAGTACTGATGGCCTTTCAATTATCTCTTCACATACCCAGGTTCTTCATAGTCAAAATCCTCTTTGAGAGGAGAAAACCTGTTTGAAAGAGAAACACTATCTTGCTGACGAGACTTGACTTTTCTTGAACTTCGGTATGAGGTGTCCATGTCCCTTCTCTGCCTGCAATTAGCAGCCTTATGACTAAATTTAGAACAACGATAACAAAATCCATAGAAATTTTTTCTTCTATAAGAATTAGGATATTAATTTGTTCTCTTTTGTTGAACTTCTATATCTTCTCCATTCAGATTGCTTCTTGCCTCTTTGCACTAAGACATGTTATGGCCTAGATAGCCACAGAACTGACACTTCATGAGAGGAAATGTCTTCTCACTTGAATTTATCCTCATACCTTCTTCTTTGGGAGAAAAGTTAGACTGTCTGTCATTTCTGAATTTTGGAGGATAATTTTCAGTTATCCTTTTAGTTTGGATTGAGGGATCCTTTTTCGGCACTTTAGGTAACGTTTCAACATGTTCAACTTTCATCTTATCTTTCTTTTGGATCTTTTCACTTCTAGCAGTTGATGTGTCACGAACCGAATCGGGTCACCATCAACTCGACGCCCGAACCGGCCCACGACAAGGTCTGAAGGGCGTTCCCGATCCCCACGGGCTGGTAGAAGTTCCCGGGTATAAATTTATAATTTTTGGGAATGATTTACCCGTATAAAAACCAGAAACACACCATAAGTAAAATGAAATCCGAAAGCGACATTACAACCACAAGTTTAACAAAATAGCCCGATCGAGTCTCAAAAAAAGGAAACTACAACCCAACCACCAAAAAATCCCAAAAGGCTGACCAAAAACCAAATCAGAAACTGTCACCTGATGGAAGGATATCGCTGTCAGGCCTCCGCCACCAGCGCCAAATCAGATGATCAATCTAACAACTCGGACCACCATGCTCAAAACCTTGGCATTTCCTTGTATTAGTCACAATCAGATCTACTTACACCCAAGGGTGCAAGTAGGGTGTGAGCAATTGCTCAATAGGTTAACACCATAAAAAAGATTCTGTATAAAAAGGGTTAGATGACCAAAGCAGTTTGCAGGTTCAAATTTTAGAGAAAATAAATAAATGCACTAATATTTTGATGGAAGTAGTTTTAAAGAAAAGAAGTCAGTTTTAGAAATAATAGGAAAACGAGGTTTTTGGTACTAAAAGAAAAAGAAACATTTTTACCATTTGAAACCACAGAAGTCACCAAAACGAACCAGTGTGGAGTATATAATCGCAAATGAGCAACAAAAAAAAGGGATAGGCCCTAAAGTACTAAAGCCGTGTGGGACCCTAGAACCTCATGTCTCGGTGAACCATATCATATGTTTCACATGCATGAGCCACCGGCAGGGAAACACCTCCAACTGTAGTGGTCTACAGTCATCATCAAATGTTTAGTAAGTGTTGTAAGCGTCAAACCTGCTAGGTGAAACTGGGCCGAGGCCACTCCCGTATCACTAGCACGCTAGTCTAGTCCTCCCACCTAGTACCCAGGCTTCCCCTATTTTGCTCAGTATTCAAAGTTCACCCTACTCATCAAGGTCAAGGCACAACACACAATATAGAACCTTACAACATGCAAGAACCACAGAATTTTGAGAACCAAACTAAAGTTTATCAAACATTTGGAAATTTGGATCATATGTTTTAAGAAAATAAAACAACACAATCGACAATGCAAAACCCACTCGGACGCACACTAAAAAAAATTGTAGCAAGGATCAAATTCCATCTGCTGCATTTGTTCAAAACCAGGGCACAACACTATATAAAACCGGCAATCTAAATAAGCCACTAATAAATGTAAAAAACCACACTCTACCAGTCAACCGACAACTCACAACAACATTTAAATAAAAGACAGATTAAATAAATCAAACTAGCATACTAAATGATCAAATTCCCTAACCATGTGAAACCACCTACCTCAAATAGGTGCGAGAAGTGACACAACGCAAAACTCTCGCTGTGCAACGGTCGCACCATATGAAGACATCAAAAGGGTCCTAAAACAGTGGACCAAATACCCTCAATGCCAACCTAGTGAAACATCAGCAATCCATAAAAAAAATAAACACCAGCAATTAAATAATTCAGTTAACTGTTAAACAAGTTCAGTAATAATTATATAAATTAATTAACAATTAAGCCAAAACAATTAATTAAGTTGATTAATAGGTATACAACTCCAAAACTAACTAAATAAATTAATTAAAAATTTAACAATTTCAATTAAATAATATGATTAACACATTTTATAATAATGAATTAAATTAATTAACAATTTACTAAATTAAATAAGTTAATTAACTATCTAACCAATTCAAATAAATAAAATAATTAACAAATTTAATAAAAATAAATAAATTAATTAAAACTTAAAAAATTGCATTAATAATTAAATAACCCAAATATCAATTAAACCAATTAAAATAATTAAATAAAATTAAAAAAACCATTGTGGAATGTCGGGAATGTGAAGAGGGGGTGGCACGGTGGTTCGGCAGCCCGAGCGGTGTGCAGAAGCCACTTTCCGGCGAGAGGGAGGAGGAGCGCTGGCTGCTGGTTGGTCCGGCTGGAAGAGGGGAACAAAGGTGAGGTCCGACGACCTATTGGAGTTAGCAGGGAGGGTGTCTGAATGGAAGGAATAACAAGGAAGGCCACTGGGGTTTGGCTGGGAAAATGGGAAGGGCAGCGGTGAGGGTGAGAAGGGGGAGGGGGAGAGCGGCAGAAGAGAAGAGAAGGGAGGGAGAGAAAAAAAAGAAAAAGGAGAAGAATAAGGAGAGGAGGAGAAGGGGGGTGGCGCGCGGCGCATCAGAGAGGAGAGGAGGAAGGGGGTGTGGCGCGACGCTGGAGGGAGGGTGGGGGGAGCACACGGGTGAGGAGGAGTAGGTGTAGGGGGGAGCACGTGATTGAGGGAGATGAGGGGGAAGGGGAGCGCGGGTGAGAGAGATGTGGGGAAGGGGAGCGCGGGTGAGGGAGATGAGGGGAAGGGGATACGTGGGCGAGGAAGAAAGAGCAGGAAAAGAAAAAAAAGAAAGAAAAAAAAGAAAGAAAAAAAGGAAAATGGGGTGGCGGCTAGGGTTAGCATGGGGGAGGAAAATAATAATAATAAAAAGAACAAATAAAAGAAAGAAACAAGTAAAAGAACTAAGAGAACTAAAAATAAAAATGTTTTTAATAATAATAAAGTTAATAATAATACTAATAATATAATAATAATAATAATAATAATAATATAATAATAATAATAATAATAATAATGATAACAATAATAATAATAATAATATAATAATAATAATAATAATAATAATAATAGTAACAATAATAATAATATAAAATATAATAATAAAACTGAAGTTAACCATCTGTTATTTGAAATGTCCACGCGACGGACACCGCACATTAAAATGGCAAAGCCGCATGGCTTCGCCCGTGCCCTGCCCGTGCGCCGAGCGGCGTAAGGCTCGCGCGCACACATCGTTGCCGCAACGGGCAACCCACATCGGGTTCAGCCTATGCTAAAACCAAACAATTTAAATAAACAGACAATTAATTCATGAAATAAATATTTATAAAATTAAATTAGTACCTCAATGAAGTTCGGGCGTGACAATTCTCCCCACCATGAAAACTTTCCGCCCTCGGAAAGTCAGCTCGATGCATGATCAGAGAATAGAAATGGGTACTTCTGCTCAACCCATGACTTCTGCTCGCATGAATCGTGCTCATCATTCCCATGCTGCTAGAGAATACAGACTAGAGGAAGGGACTTTCCACGCAGTACCTTCTCCTAAGAATCCACTATCCACACTGGTCACTCAAACACAGATAAGTCGGACTCTATCTCCAGCCCCTCCCAATTCAGCACATGCGACAGATCGAGGTTGTACTTCTTTAGTTGGAAGACATGAAATACATCGTGGATTGACGTAAACTGTGAGGGAAAATCTAACCTGTATGCCACCTTTCCAATCTGCTCAAGAATCTCGAAAGGTCCAATATACCTCGGTGTCAGCTTCCCCTGCTTCCCCAAACGACGGTGACCCAAGCGGGGAGCCACTTTCAGGAACACTCTATCCCCCACTAAAAACTCAAGATCCCACCACCTCTAATCTGCATAAGACTTGTGGAGACTCTAAGTGGTCAACAACCGCTGCCTAATCATCTTGACCTTCTTAGATGTCTCTTGAACAAGGCTCGGTTCCAAGAGTGAGGTCTCGCCTACCTCAGCCCAACACAGAAGAGACCGACAAGGCTGGCCATAGAGCGCCTCAAAGGGTTCCATTATGATGGAATACCGGTAAATGTTATTATAAGAAAACTTAACCAATACCAAATGGCTATCCCATGAGCCTCCAAAATCTAACACACAGGCTCGGAGCATGTCTTCCAGAATCTGATTCGCCCGCTCCGTCTGGCCATCGGTTTGAGGATGGTATGCCGTGATCATCCTAATCTGCGACCCCAAAGCCTTCTGGAGGCCTACCCAAAATCGAGATGTAAAGTGGGGGTCCCTGTCAGAAACAACTACCGATGGCACACTATAAAGTCTGTCAACCTCCTGAACATACAGGTGGCCCAGCTCATCTACCTTCGCTATATCTCTGACCGGAATAAAGTGAGCTAAATTGGTCAAGCGGTCAATCACTACCCAGATGGCATTCCTCCCCCGAGGTGTACGAGGAAAACCAATAATGAAGTCTATGGTGACCTCGTCCCACTTCCAGGTAGGAATGGGTAATGGCTGGAGTAGGCCAGATGGTCTCTGATGCTCTGCTTTCACTTGCTCGTAAGTGTAGCATCTGGATACAAATTCGGCTATGTCCTATCTCATACCTGGACACCAGAACTGACGGTGAACATAATAATACATCTTGGTGGTACCAGGATGTACGGACCACTGAGATTGGTGGCAATCCTACATCACCACCTTCCGCAGAGACAACAGCACCACAAAACGACCCTTGAAGCACAAGACCCTCAAGGAAAACAAAGACCAATCAGAAGGAGTCTCCCCACCATGAAGAAAATGCATAGATCGCTGACACAACTCATCACCATGTTTCTCCTGCTAAATCAACTCCAGAAGAGCAGGAGTCAGCTGAATTCTAGCCAAGAAAGTACCTCCACTGTGCTCCCTTCTCTCCAAGTGCATCCGGGCGAAGAGCCCCATCAAAGTGCACTCATCGCTGGACTTCCTCAATGCCTGCACTGGTACTTTTCTGGTCAAAGCGCCAGCTACCACATTTCCCTTTCCAGGGGTATAGATAATATCAAAATCAAAACCCTACAGGTACTCGACCTAGTGGCACTGCCTCAAATTGAGATCTTTCTGAGAGAAAATGTAGGCCAGGCTCTTATGGTCAGAATAGACCACAAACTTCTCCCCAAAGAGATAGTGGCGCCACGTCTTCAAAGCATGCATCATCGCTGCCAACTCTAAGTTGTGAGTCGGATACTTTTTCTCGTGTGACCAGAGCTGGCGAGAACCATAAGACACAACATGGTCATCCTGTATGAGCACACACCCAAGGCCCATACCTGAAGTGTCACAGTACACCACATAGCCCTTTCCCGACTCTGGTATGGTCAGCACAGGTGCGGTGGTCAACCGCCGCTTCAACTCCTCGAAGGATTCCTGACACTGAGGGATCCACTCAAACTTCACACATTTCAGAGTGAGTGCGGTCATGGGGGAGGCATGTCGTGAGAAGTCCCATACAATATGCCTGTAATAACCAGCCAAGCCCAGAAAACTCTTGATCTCAAACACATTTCTTGGCTGCTCCCATGACATAACTTCCATGATCTTCTTGGGATTGACTGAAACCCGTTTTTCTGAGATGACATGCCCTAGAAACTTCACTTCCCTGATCCAGAATGTGCACTTCGAGAGATTGGCATACAGGCGGTGATCCCGCAAAGTGCCCAAAACAATGCGCAGGTGATGCTCATGCTCCTCCTTAGATACAGAATAAACCAGGATGTCATCCATGAATACCACGACAAATGCGTCGAGATATTGGTGGAACACCCTATTCATGAGTGCCATGAAAATTGCGGGGGCATTCGTCAATACGAATGGCATGACCAAGTACTCAATGTGACCGTACCTGCTTCGGAAAGCCATCTTTGGGATATCTTCTTCTCTCACCCTGAGCTGGTGGTATCCCTAACACAAATCAATCTTGGAAAAACACTTTCCCCCTTCATCTGGTCGAACAAATCATCAATCTGGGGCAAAGGGTATCTATTTTTGATGGTTACCTTGTTCAATTTCCGGTAATCAATGCACAACCGGAGGGTTCCCTCGGCCTTCTTCACAAATAAAACTGGGGAGGCCCAAGGAGAGATGCTCGGGCGAATGAATCCTTTGGATTCCAAATCGTCCAGCTGTATCATTAATTCCCTCAATTTGGTGGGGGGCATGCGATATGAGGGAAGAGATATAGGCAATGTTCCCAGTGCCAACTCAATCGAGAACTCCATGTCGCGCTCTGGGGGTAAGCTAGCAAAATCATCTGAGAAGACCTCTGGGAACTCATCCACTACACGAGGTAACCCGCCTTGTAAAACACCACCATCATCCCCCAGTGTGAGCGACGAAAACTGATAAGAAAGATTTCCCAACTCAGGGAGTGGAGGTCATGCGGGTCCCGACCGAGGATCCCATTCTCCGTGAAATATCTGAGGAGCCCCATCCGGTGCCGTAAAACTGACTCGACGCTGATAGCAATCAATGTGCACTTGAAAGCGCACCAGCCAATCCATACCGAGGATCACATCAAATATGTCCATGTCAAGGACCAAGAAATTCCATTCCATCTCAAATCCCGACACAGAGAGTGCGCACGATGGGCACCTAAGGCCTTGCACCCTCTTTTTCCCCAACGGTGTTGCCAGCTCCATAGAAAATGATAACAGCTCGGTTGGTAGGTTCAGCATATTCACAAGGAGAGCATATATAAAAGAAACTGAAGCCCCAGTATCAAATAAAACTACAGCTATAGAAGATGCAACCAGAATGGTACCTCTAACAGTCGAAGGCTCTGCATCGGATACCGCTGGTGCCTGATCCACAACATGCAGTTTTCTGGTCCCTACCTGAGAAAGACCGCTCGCCTATGGCTCCACCCTAATCTGGCTCTCCCCAAAAGATGATCCGGTCCTGCCACCATGACCACCTAACCGAGATCCTGGAATCCTGGTCGGCTCTGACTGCACTGATACACCCCGGGAAGCTACATATCCAGTTCCACTCTGGTAAGGGAGTACAGTCCCGCAGAAACTCTGTAGGTTCCCCATGACTCCACACCCATAGCAAGGTCTGGGAGGATGTGGACATGCAGGTCAGATGTGCCCTGCCTTTCCGCATTGATGGCACACAATGTGCCTCGCATTAGAAGCCTCAGAAGATGTCTGCCTGGAGGGATGGCCTGAGCTGCCACCACACTTCTTCCACTGCTCAACACTCTTCCTCTTCTCTCTAAGGAACTACCACTGCCAAAGCCTGATACTGATCCATAAAACCCCAAATTTCCTCTCTGGTCAATCTCGTCCATCCAAACGCAATAGACCACCTCAGCATAAGTCTTCAGCTTGAATAAGAAAACCTGAGAGTGGATTTCTGGTCGAAGTCCCTTCTCAAACTTACGAGCCATCAACACATCGCTCGAAACTATCTCGGGTGCATACCGCACCAGCTCAGCAAAGCGGTTCTCATATTCCATAATTGTCGAATTTCCCAGAAAAAGCTCCATGAACTCCCGAGATCTAGCGTAGGCTACAAACTTTGGAAAATACTGTTTGTTGAAGATACCCTTGAAATCTTTCCAGCTCATGTGCTCATGTTTCCCAGCCTAGACCACTGATTCCCACCATTTGCGACTGGAACCCTCTAGCTGGAATGAGGAACACATCACCCTAACTTCCTCGGGCGTGTCAAGGAAATCGAACATGCGTTCTATCTTCTCAAGACATTCCTCTACCTCCGGAGGTTCTGAACTGCCTCAGAAAGAAAGAGGGTTGTTCTTCAGAAACTCCTGAGCTCTATCCTTCCTGGAGCCAAGATTCTTCCCCTCTAGCTGAAATAGGGCTGGGGGAATGAGTCGCCCCTTGTCCCAAAGCCTGAACGGCTTAGACCATAGCCTCTACCAATCTCTGATCAAGCGGCGCAAGAGAACTCTCTCCAGCTTCATCCTGTGGGTGCATGGGAGCTCTCCGGGGAGGCATCTTGCTGCACAGGGAAACCGTCATAAAGGAATACCATCAATATAACATATCTCAAGAGGAACCAAATTTTTCAATAGGATAAATAATCATCAATAAACCAAACTTTCAAAAATGACTTCATGTCAAAACTCCACTTTTCTACCTGGTGTCCACGTACAGTCTGCAGCTTTTACGTCCCACCTAGGAAAGAAGTTAAACAATCATCCCATGGAAACTTAGTATCTGTCAGGAGGCGTGCTGGCTAGGCACCCTACTCACAACATAAATTCCAAGCCCCCCGACAGACCCAACTTCTGTATAACCAAACTCATCCCAAATAACATAGACCAAGATTTAACCTCCTCTGATACCATTTTGTCACGAACCGAATTGGGTCTCCATCAACTCGACACCCGACCCGGCCCGCGGCAAGGCACGGCGGGCGTTCCCGATCCCCACGGGCTGGCACAAGTGCCCGGGTATAAATTTAGAATTTTTGGGAATGATTTACCCATATAAAAACCAGAAAAAAAACCATAAGTAAACTGAAATCCAAAAGAAACATTACAACCACATGTTTAACAAAATAGCACGAACAAGTCTAAAAAAAAGAAAACTACAACCCAACCACAACCAACTCCCAAAAAGGTGACCAAAAACCAAATCAGAAACTATCACCTGATGGAAGGATATTTCTGTCAGGCCTCCGCCACCAGCGCCAAATCAGATGATCAAACTAACAACTCGGACCACCATGCTCAAAACCTTGGCATTTCCCTGCATCAGACATAATCAGATCTACTTACACCCAAGGGTGTATGTAGGGTGTGAGAAATCTCTCCATAGGTTGGCACTAGAAAAATGATTCTGCATAAAAAGGTTTAGATGACCAAAGCAGTTTGCAGGTTCAAATTTTAGAGAAAATAAATAATTGCACTAACATTTTGATGGAAGCAGATTTAAAAAAAGGAATACGGTTTTAGAAAAAATAGGAAAATGGGGTTTTTGGTACTGAAGGAAAAAAGAAACATTTTTACCATTTGAAACCATAGAAGTCACCAAAACCAACCAGTGATGAGTATATAATCGCACAGGAGCATCAAAAAAATGGGAGAGGCCCTAAAGTACTAAAGCCGTGTGGGACCCTAGAACCTCACGTCTCGGTGAACCATATCATACGTTTCCCATGCACGAGCCATCAGCAGGGAAACACATCCTACCGTAGTGGTCTCCAGTCATCATCAAATGTTTAGTTAGTGTTGTAAGCGTCAATCCCACTAAGTGAAACTAGGACGAGGCCACTCCCGTATCACTAGCACGCTAGTCTAGTCCGCCCACCTAGTACCCAAGCTTCCCCTTTTGTGCTCAATATTCAAAGTTCCCCCTACTCATCAAGGTCAAGGCACAACACGCAACATAGAACCTCACAACATGCAAGAACCAAGAAATTTTGAGAACCAAACTAAAGTTTATCAAACATTTGGAAAATTGGTTCATAAGTTTTAAGAAAATAAAACAACACAATCGACAATGCAAAACCCACTCGGACGCACACTAAAAAAATTGTAGTAAGGATCAAATTCCATCTGCTGCATTTGTTCAAAACCAAGGAGCAACACGGTATAAAACAAGAAATCTAAATCAGACACTAATAAAGGTAAAACACCACACTCTACCAATCAATGGACAACTCGCAACAACATTTAAATAAAAGACAGATTAAATTAATCAAACCAGCAGAATAAATGATCAAATGCCCTAAGCATGCAAAACCACCTACCTCAAACAGGTGCGAGAATCGACATGGCGCAAAACTCTCATTGTGCAATGGTCGCGCCATATGAAGCCGTCAAAAGGGTCCTAAAATAGTGGACCAAATACCCTCAATTCCAACCTAGTGAAACATCAGCAGTCGATAAAAAAAATAAACACCAGTAATTTAATAATTCAGTTAACTGTTAAACAGGTTCAATAATAATTATATAAATTAATTAACAATTAAGCTAAAACACTTAATTAAGTTTATTAATAGGTATACAAATCCTAAACTAACTAAATAAATTAATTAACAATTTAACAATTTCAATTAAATAAGATGATTAACAAATTCAATAATAATCAATTAAATTAATAAACAATTTACTAAATTAAATAAGTTAATTAACTATCTAACCAATTCAAATAAATAAAATAATTAACAAATTTAATAACAATAGATTAATTAATTTAAACTTAAACAATTTCATTAATAATTAAATAACCCAAATAACAATTAATCCAATTAAAATAATTAAATAAAATTAAAACAAACCCTTGCGGAATGTCAGGAATGTAAAGAGGGGGTGGCACGGTGGTTCGGCAGCCCGAGCGGGGTGCGGAAGCCGCTATCCAGCGAGAGGGAGGAGGAGCACCGACTGCTGGTCAGTCTGGCTGGAAGAGTGGAACAAAGGTGAGGTCCAGCTGCCTGTTGGAGGTAGCAGGGAGGGCGTCTGAATGGAAGGAACAGTAGGGGAGGCCACTGGGGTTCGGCTGGGAAAACGGGAAGGGCAGTGGTGAGGGTGAGAAGGGGGAGGGGGAGAGCGGCAGAAGATAAGAGAAGGGAGGGAGAGAAAAAAAGAAGAAGGAGAAGAATAAGGAGAGGAGGAGAAGGGGGGTGGCGCACGGCGTAGCGTAGAGGGGAGGAGGAAGGGGGTGCGGTGCAACGCTGGAGGAGGGTGGGGGGAGCGCGCGGGTGAGGATGAGCAGGGGTTGGGGGAGCACGCGGGTGAGGGAGATGTGGGGGGGGGGAGCACGGGTGAGGGAGATGAGGGGAAGGGGAGCGCGGGTGAGGGAGATTAGGGGAAGGGGATACGTGGGGAGGAAGAAAGAGGAGGAAAAGAAAAAAAAGAATGAAAAAAAAGAAAATGGGGTGGCGGCTAGGGTTAGCATGGGGGAGAAAAATAATAATAAAAAAAGAACAAATAAAAGAAAGAAACAAGTAAAAGAACTAAGAGAACTAAAAATAAAAAGGTTTTTAATAATAATAAACTTAATAATAATACAAATAATATAATAATAATAATAATGATAATAATAATAATAATATAATAATAATAATAATAATGATAATAATAATAATAATAATAATAATATAATAATAACAATAATAATAATAATGATAGTAACAATAATAATAACAATAATAATAATATAAATAATAATAATAAAACTGAAGTTAACCATCTGTTATTTGAAACGTCCACACAACAGACACCGCACCTTAAAATGGAAAAGCCGCACGGCTTCACCCGTGCCCTGCCCGTGCGCCGAGCGACGTAAGGCTCGCGCGCACACATCGTTGCCGCAACGGGAAACCCGCATTGGGTTCAGCCCATGATACAACCAAACAATTTAAATAAACAGACAATTAATTCACGAAATAAAAATTAAAAAATTAAATTTGTACCTCAACGAAGTCCAGGAGTGACATGATGTCTCAGCCTCACAGCCAATTCCACTCTTTCCCATGCAAGCGGGTCTTTGATCACTCAAGATTTTTCCAAACCCATCTGAACCACACTTGGCTCTTGCTAGTAATTCTGCATCTAAGAATCTTCCAAACAATATTTTCTTCCTCGATTCTTTTGGAATTGATTCAATCTCAAGTTTACTCCTTAGAGTAAGAACTTCATCTTCAAGACCCTCAACAGTCTTGGATTTTTCATCAAGTCTGGAGGTGAGGACATTGATTGCCTTTTCCTTCTCTTCAATTCTCAGCTTTAGATCCACTACATCATCATTGATTTCATTTATTTTAGACCATACCTTCACAAATTCTTCCAGTCTTTCAATTTCAGCTTCAATTTGATCAACGTATTCAGTTGATTCTTCTAAAATTGATTTCCACTTATTGCAACTCTTACATTTAATCTTAATATGACTAACGGAATCCTTAAGTTGCATATCAAGATCTACACAACTTCTCAGTTGTTCTTCTCCACCAGTATCTTCTGACTTTTCAACAGTGGCCATCATGGAAGCATGATTCCCAGTTTTGAATTCTGGTTCTTCTTTATCAAAGAATTCATTATCATCTTCTTCCTCTTCACAGAGAAAACTCTTCCTTTGCAATTTCTTTCCAGATTTGAAGTCTCCCTTTTTTATGAACCTTCTACGAGGCTTCTCGAAGCTTTCATTTTCAATATCTTCATCATTTTTCTTTCTTAAGCACTGAGAGGCAATGTGCCCAACTTTTCCATAACGAAAACAAGTGAGAGGTAACTTCCCTTTGAACTTCCCTTTCCCCTTCTGGAACTTCTTTGAAATGAGGGAAATAATTTATTTTTCTTCTTCATCTTCACCACTACTATCTTTTGAGATTATTAGTTTATCCATGGCCTTGAATTCCATTTACTTGCTCACACGAGTCTTAGCATCTTCTGGTTTGACTCTCATTTCATATGCTACCAAGCTGCTAAGTAGATCATCCAGAGAAAGTTTGGAAAGATCTCTTTCCTAAAGGGCTGACACCTTTGCATTGTACAGAGGTGGAAGTCTTCTTAATATTTTATTTACAATATCAATGTCTTTGATTTCTTCACCTTGACCCCGAATAGCTCCAACCACTTCAGTAATTTGACTGAAGAAAGAGTCTGTATTCTCGTCTGGATGCATCTTTAGATCATCAAACCGATTGTGCAACACTTGTAGTTTTTCCTCCTTCACTTTTCTATCTCCTTCATAAATATTCTCGAGTTTATCCCACATGGATTTTGCTGTGGTGAGATTCATCACCTTTAGGTAGATCTGATCAGAAAGGGCTACAGTAAGTGCATTTTGTGCTTTAGCATCTACATCAAGAATTTTCCTGTCTCTTTCAGTCATAGCCAGGCCTGTTGGATCAGTGAATTGTATTCATCGCACATCAGAAAAGATAACTTCCATTCCAAGAGATCATAGATGAGATATCATTCTGTTCTTCCTGATCTGGAAATTACTTCCATCAAAGTGAGGGACTCCCCTGACATTGACTGCATTCTCCATGACGATAAAGGACAAATTCAACACCAGCAACCTCGCTCTGATACAACTTGAAGGACCCCAGGACACCCTGAGAGGGGAGGGGTGAATCAGGGTGACAACTTTTTCTTTTAATGTGATGGATCTTGTTCCCACGTTGGTAGGAACTTGTTGAACCTATAAGATAAATATAATCAGAAAAAAACATTCACATTCATAGAGAAGACACAACACTTTTTACTAGGTTCACCAATAAGGGCTACGTCTAAGGAGCTTACGCCGACAAGTTGTCGGTCGTACCAAAATCCTCTATGCTTCACAAGCTGTAGATTACAAAGGTTCGGGCACAGTCACTCTGTCCCATGCTCACTGCCTTTACAAAAGTGCAGGGATGCCTCACTGCGTCCCTCGGGTCACTCCCGTCGACTCCCCCTGGCTCACTACCTTTAGTGAAGTCCCACTCAGTTTATAGATGTAAAGGTCTCCTCAATATATTTGCATTGAAGTCTTTGTCTCTACTTAGCACGAGACTCTGCTTGAATCCAAGTCCGAAATTGATTCACAAGAACGCACAGAACCACTGAAGCGGTTAATAAGAATGTGCAGACAAGCTTCACTGATAATTGCGCGCAACACCAACCCTTTGCGCGCAAATCCTTCCTATTACGCACAAAATTTCCATTTTCATGTGGAAAAATATTTTGCGCCACAACACCCATTTTCGCACAACTGAATCTTCACGTGCAACCCGAATATTTACGCACAATGCTTCTTTGTTCACGCATCCTGGAATTTTCCGCGCAATCCAGAATATTTTGCACAATCCCTTTATGCGATCCTTTTTCACACATCATATGTCGAATCTTCGCGAAGTCTTCAAACCCCTCAGAATGAAGGGGGTCACCTCATATTTATAGGTGTCTGAGACCCCCATGCGCAAAATCCCCTTTGGCGTGAAAAACTCTCATCTGGCGCATAATTCTTCGTGTAGGTATCGCTTTCCATGCACCTCTCTAGATATTTCGTGCATCCCATGCCTTTACCATTTTTAGATGTTTTTATTCCGAAATATTATTTGTGCGAAAAACTTTGCTCCACTATTTCGCGCACCATGCTGTTTTTCGTGCCCATCTCAAGTATTTCGCACACAACCATTATTTTCCGTGCACCACTTCCTCTTTGTGTGCAACTCCTTTTGTAGACACTCCATGTATTCATTTTCCGATTTTGAGGCCAAAAAATTTGACAAACACTGGAAAAACAGAGCCACTTTCAATACTGTTGTCTTCTTGAACTGTATGATCACTTTGCTGGCACACATTCGGAACTTTCACTGAGGATTGACAAAAAAAACAAACCAAACTCCAATTCCAGCATAGAACAACCATGTTTCCAACTCTTTGAGCCTTTAGGGAATCCTACTAAGTATTTTTATTCTCACCCATGCTCGGTCATTGCCCGTACTTAGTGTGACCTTATAGATGAAAGAAAGATTAATCGCGGCTTTAGAAGAGCATAGGGATATGGTTGGTTGGACCATGTATGATGGTAAAAGATTAGGATCCCAGAGCAGGCTTTTCTCAGATGTTTTACTTTTCAGTTACTGCCAATTTGTGGAACATTTTTGGATGGGCATGTATTTTTCCACTTTTTTCCTACAGATTACTTTTCGGGACTTGTACTATTTAGAGGTCGATGCATATTTTTAGTTTATATATAGAAGTGTTATATATATTCCTTTTCCTCTGCACTTTTTCATTGAGTTGGTTGTGTGTGTGTACAAGTTCTTAAAAAAAGGGCTCCTTGAGTTTGTCATGCCTTCGGTGTTAGTCGCCACTCCTAGCCTACAGAGGAAGGCTTGGGGTAGTTGTAGCTCGAGCCCCGATGTGGGTCGGGTCATGACACGTGGACCCAACTTCCATTTATTACCAAAACACATCACACTTTTCCATGGAGAAAATTTGGGAAAGACATGATTACCTACCTCAAAAAAAGATCCATCCTTCAGTTATCTATACAAATTTCTTGTCTTCTCTAAGCTTCCCTCATATATTGCAGGATCATCATTACTTTTCCAGCCAATTCCTCTTCTAATTATGGATAGATCAACTTCCTTTACCTAACTTCATCCCAATATTCTAGAGTTCAACATCACTTTCCCTATATTCCATCAACATGTGTCATCTATATACTGAAATGAAAACAATTATTATAAGAAAACTAAACTCAAGAAAGTTGTTGATCCCAACTTCAATGGTAATATATTGAACAAGCTTGTAGAATGCCTAACAATGTCTGAATTTTTCACTCGATCTATCCATCATATTGGGGATGAAGGGATGTGTTGAAATTTAATTATATGCCTACTGAATTATGAAGGACTTTCCAAAATTTAGAAGTGAAATTGGAATCACAATTAGATACAGCGGAGAGAGGAACTCCATGTAACATGACTATATCTTTGAGGTATAGTTGAGAAAGCCGATACAAATACATAGTATCTCAAATAGGAAGAAAATGTGTATATTTATTCAGTCGATCAAAAATAAGCCTAATTACATTGTTACCTCATGATGTTTTTGGTAGTCTGAGAACGAAATCCATCGATATATTTTCCCATATCTACTATGGCATTAGAAAAGGCTGAATAATCCCCTTTTCTAGTTTACATTATTATTTAACCTATTGAAAAGTCAAAAGTTTCATGGTAAAATCATCCATATCTATTTTCATTACATCCTACAAGTAATACTCCCAAAGGTATCTGTACATATTAGTGCTGCTAGTATGAACTAAAAACATAGAACTATGAGATTTACCTAACAATTCATTCTTCATTTGGGAATCAGAAGTAACATATAATCTCTTCCCAGATATAAAAACACAATTTTTTATCAATGTTAAATTTTGGAAACATACCATTTAACCAATTATACCTTTTTATGAAACTCATATTCTTCTTTCTATGCTTTCTTAATTCTGTCTGACAGATATGATTAGACTGACACCTAAAACAAAACAAAGGAATTTCCTACACCAAAAACTTCTAATCCAAAATTCATAAAATCATTAATTAAGGGGTCATTTTCCACACATAACATGGTTAAGGATTCATGATGTTTTCAAATAACGACATATATCACCTTATTTTAATTTATATGTTGGTATTTGATCTAGAAATCATAATCCTTTATCAGTTCAATACATATTCTCTGCCATATGTTCAATTCCTTATGAGTGAATATATAATTCAAACATTTATAATCAATATACATTACATTTGGATCCATATAAATTATAACTCAAAATTTTTCAAGAAAAAACCATTGCATCTAATTCTAAATCATGTGTGAGATAGTTTACCTCATGAGGTTTTAGTTGTCTTGAAGAAAAAGTAATTACTTGATCATTTGAAATCATAATTCAACTAAATCCCTTCAATGAAGCATCACCATTGTTGCTGAAATATCCATTTCAGGAAGTCAGAGCCAAAACTGGAGCATTCACCAATATTATTTTCATCACCTGAAAACAAACATCACAGTCTTATGTCTAAATAAATTTAACCACTTTTCCTATTAACTTAGTTAGTGGGCCAGATAACCGTACAATGGTTTTAAGAAACTATCCATAATATCCTACTAATCCAAGAAAACTATGAATCTTAGTAAATTTCTTAGGTATTGTCCATTCATCAATTGCTTTAGTTTTGGAGGTATCAACTATAAATCCATCTTTATTTACAATGTGACCAAGAAAAATTTTATAAAAATTTTATAAATCCGTTGCAACTAAAAGTAAAATTTTATAAATTTCATATAAAAATTCCTTTCATTAATGGTTTTACAAGGAATACTTAGAGTTTCTTCACAATCCTCATATTTTTTTAGTAAACCAAAATATCATTAATAAAAACAACTACAAACATATCCAAATATTCAGGGAAGATTCCATTTATAAGACTGATGACTACAACCGAAGCATTTGTGAACCTAAAGGGAATAAAAAAACTCATAATTCCTATATCTCATTCGTAAATATATTTTTGGGATTTCATCCTTATTCACCTTCAGATATTAGTACCCAGATCTCAAGTCCATCTTTGAAAAATATTGAGATCCATGGAACTGATTTAACAAGTCATAGATATGAGGAAATGGATACTTTTTCTTAACAATAATTTTATTCAAAGCTCAATAATAAATAAAAATTATCATGTAACCATATTGATTTTTAACTAAAAGACTATACCACCCTACTATGAAGTACTGGGATGAATAAATCCTTTATCAAGAAACTCCTTTAGCTACTTTATCAATTCTAAAAGTTCTACTTGAGTCATTCGATAAGGGGGTTTTGAAATTATCTTAGCATCAAGTACTAATGTGAGACAGTATGTGAGTATGATATACTCTATAACACTAAATGTAGGATCAAATTATGTAAACAAGAGATTATCAAATACAATAGTGGGGGTGAATTGTACTTTAAAAAATTCCTTTGGAACTTTTAAAGATGGTTATGTTTAACAAGGTTAAACAAGATAATTCACAAACCTCTAATTTCTAATAACTTGCTTGATTCCAGAAAACTGATTCCGGAAATGAAACTTAACCAAAGTTTACACCAACTAATATTCTACCTTAAAGCATATAGAATCCTATAAAATCAGAGTACAAGTTTAGGGATTTATATGGAAGTTATAATTTACTCAATAACTAAAATAAACAACAAGAAACAAAGTAGTAACACTACAAGTAACAAGTAAAAACTCTTTTAACCCAAAGAGGAGGGTATCCAACAACCCTGTATAAGAGGTCCCTTGATTTATACTTTCAATAAATCCTGTCTTACCCACAACAGGATAAGACCCTGATACTAAGATCAGAGTCTGTCTTCCTATCCCAGCAAGACCTCAACTATCAGGTAGTCGAAACCTCTGTCTTCCTATCCCTGGAATCCCTCAATTGTACACAACAACAATCCGAGTCGCATGAATCAAATCTGTATGAAGCAAAGTTTGAACAAGCCATTAGAACATTCTACACAAATCTTGATAGTTTATAAGAGCCTCTATCTCTATAAATAACTTCAACAACATGTAAGAACGGTTGTCAAAGATGTTGTTAAGATTTTAACTCTTTTAAAATGAGCTCCTATTTATAGTCACAACTCCAATGACCAGCTCCCTCCTCCAACGATCATATTCTTCCATGAATTTCAGAGGGACATGTACACGTGTCACTCAAACAACAGTTAGTGAGTAATTGAAAGCATGAAATCGCTTCATAACTAAACTAGTGTATGTATAACCGAAATATCTTATTTGGAATGTAGGTAAATGAAAGTTTGGAGTCTAACCAAAAATGAATTCGTAGTCTATAATACAAGGATATTCAGATTCTGTTTTCTAGGAATTCATAACCTGAATTCTATAGAATTCTGGAGTCTTAATTTCAAGGAAATTCGGAGTCTGAATTCACAAGAATTCAGAACCAGAACTTACAGTGTTTAGAGTTAGAGTTCATGAGAATTCAGAGTCAGAACTCATAGGAGTTCGGAGTATGAATTCAGAGAACTCATAGTTAGAACTCAAGGAAGTTTGTATCTATAATTCATAATTAGAATTCGGATTTAGGACTTGGAAGAGCTCGTATCCAGAATTCATATCTAGAATTTAGAGTCCGAACTTAGAATATTTCGTAACCATAATTCATATTCAGAATTCAAAGTTAGAACTTAGAAGAGTTCATAACCAGAATTCTATGAATTCAGATCCTAAAACAGAATGCTTCATATCTAGGTATTTATAGGATTCCGAGGATTTGGTTTCAATCTGAGTTTTACACTTAGAAAATTTATGATAAGAATAAAAAAAATCTAGGCAAGGGTAAATTTCCTTGGGTAAGGAAATTTTCCTTAAGGGATTAAAACAAGGGTAAAAAGAAATTTTCCTTGAAATAAGGAGTTCGTGATTTTCAAAATAAGAGGAATCATAAAATCATAAGGAAACCGTTTTGACTTAACTATCTCCCCTATGTATGAATAAATGGAAAATTCATAAGGAAAACCTTATTGACTCAACAATCTCCCCCTTTTTGGAAATCAAAAACATCCTTATGAAAAATAATATAAGGAATTAACAAACCTTTTCTTGACTTAGAAAATAAAACTTATCTCCCTTTTCACATGGGAAAAGATGAATATGAAAAACTCCCCCTTAGGATTTGGAACTCTAAGGATCATATTCTAGATTTTCAGAATGGGGTTTTCATTATCTTGGGAATGGAAATCTTCATAATGAGAAACTCATCCTTAGATAAACTCCCCCTTACGTAGGGATATATCTTCTTATACTTAGAAATCTTTTTCCTTCTCCCCTTTAGAATTATTTTTCCTTCTCCCCCTTTGTGATTTTCAAAAAGGGTTTGAGGGAATGGAAAAAAATATGGTACCAGAAATATTAGTAGAAACATCCAAACAAAAGAAGCAACTATAATTTCATTACGATTGGAAGAATTAGTACAGGGAAAAAATACAACAAAAGATCGGATTTGGGTGTATTTTTTTTCTTTTTCCTTGGGAATCAACTTCTTCATGATTGTCTTCAGCTTTTTTAGCTCCTTGTGCTCTTCCTCTACTTGCTTTTCCAAGGCTGTGATCCTATCCTCTTGAGCCTTCAGGGCCTCTGCCTGAACCTTTAGCAAGTCATCTTGCTTCACAAGATTTTCTTCCATCTCTAAGATCTGTAGAAAGATCTGAAATATCTTTTGTAATAATTTCTTCCCTATTATTTGCCCTGTCCAATTTCTTATAAATTTTACAATTTCTTACTTCAAGTAACTTGGAAAATCTAGAAACTTCTTCATATGAAGGTATTTATTCATTTTTTGAGGATGAAGTGTCTTCATCAGGAATATCATTTTCCAGAGTCTGAATTTCAAGGAAATTAGGAGTCTAAATTCACAAGAATTTGGAACCAGAACTTAAAAAATTCGGAGTCAGAGTTCATGAGAATTCGGAGTCAGAACTCATAGGAGTTCGGAGTCTGAATTCAGAGAACTCGGAGTCAGAACGCAGATAATTTTGTATCCAGAATTCATAAGCAAAATTTAGAGTTAGGGAATGGAAGAGTTCATATCCAGAATTCGTATTCAGAATTTGGAGTCAGAACTCAGAAGAATTCGTAACCAGAATTCGTATTCAGAATTCGGAGTCAGAACTCATAAGTGTTTGTAACCAGAATTCTGAAAATTCTGATCCTAAATCAGAATGCTTCATATCTAGGTATTTATAGGATTCCGAGGATTTGGTTTCAATCTGAGTTTTACACTTTGAAAATTTATGATATGAACAATAAAATCTAAGTAAGGGTAAATTTCCTTGTGTAAGGAAAGTTTCCACAGGGGATTAAAACAAGGCTAAAACGAAATTTTCCTTGAAATAAGGTGTTTGTGATTTTCAAAATAAGATGAATCATGAAGTCATAAGGAAACCTTATTGACATAATAATCTCCCCTAAGTATGAATGAATGGAAAATTCATAAGGAAAACCTTAATGACTCAACAACTAAGTCAATAGTAAATTCAACTTCTTGATCAGTTATAACACTAGGAAACTCATCAAGAAAAACATATTGGTATTTATTTACCACTAGAAAATCATTAATATGATCATTTAACCTATTTTCAATAATATTTGAAAGATAACATTAATTTCAATCTTTTAACATTTTATCAGCTTCCTGATATGTTATTAATTGTATGTTTTCATTATTGTATGAAAACCAAAATTCTGTTTGAATTTTTATTTATTTAGATCTATAATAAATCTTATAATGATAAATAGAAATCCAATACATACAGAAAATAACATCAAACTGTACTAAGGAAAAGACAACAAGGTTTGTAGGTAATGTCTTTACACAGACAACAACAAGAAGACTCTTATAATTCCTTTTTTGCATTAATATTTTTACATATTTTTTTACTATAAATTATTGTTTCATTTTTTGAGGTCAAATTTTCAATTTAATAGAAAATTATGAGAAATAAAGGAATCTGTAGACCTCGTATCAAACAGTACATTAGAAAAATCTGATTAAATAAATAGTATACATGATACCATTTAATTAGATATCCCAAAAATTGCTGAAGTAATCACAAAGGATTTCACTACACCTTTCTGTATAAAGTTCCAATGGTTCCCATCATTTATATCATTATTTGGGAAGGTATGTCCACAATTCTCCATCTCACCAAATTTAAAACACTTTATAGTTTTCTTATCAGAATCAAACATAGGATCATTTTCATTACACTATCCAGCCACATGTCCAAACAGACCACATCAAAAAAAAATTCTATATTTGTTATGGAATTTCCAAGGGTTCTTTTTACCACACTTTATAAAAACTAGAAACTAGACTTTATTAAATTCATATTTATTTGATTGATTCTTACACATTTATTTTAATCTATACGTTTTATTTTTCTTGTTGTAAAATTACACGTGATAATCTAAAAACTCCATTTCTACCCTCTCAACACATAAAAAAAGATTTTAATAATATCTACATTCATGAGAATCTAATTCCCTTTAGTTTATTGGTTTCAATACTAAGTAAAAATTATTTATTTTAGTGTCAAGATCGAGAATAATATTTGGAGCGTACCTCTCCAAACACGTGAATGTTTCTTCAACCACAACCACAAGATCTTATTTATTTTGTTCAAATTCAAGGATTTTTTTTCATCATATGGAGAATGTATTTTGGAATTTTGTTTGAAAGAAAATCTTCTTAAATTCAACCCATTCCAAGGAATCAATCTCTTCTCTTTACATAATATTCTTGACTATTTACCACTGCTGGTCAACTTCATCTTAAAAATGATAAATGTATAGTCTTAAATTTTGATTATCTAAACACCCCATGAAATCAAATTTCATTTCAAGGGATTTAGTCTACCATTCATCTAATAAAAGTTTAGAAGATCCAATAAATATGGGAGGTTCTTTTCTCAAAAAATGTTCCACTTTCGTCATGGTCCTTTGTGGTAGCTCTGTATGTTCTCTTGTATGGATGCCACCACCATTTATGGAATTTTTGAAATGATCCCATACTCTAACGAACTGCTTTATCCCAATTCCCACCATTCTAGATTATAGATTTAGAAGGATATTATCCTCTCAATGCCATCCTACCTCAACTTCCCTGTTTCTTCTATGGAAAACCATTCTGAATAGACATATATTAGATGGATCAACATTGTAATATTCAAATTTTACATCATTTCAACACAACCATAAGGTAACAATAATTTTTTTTGTTCTATAAATATTAGTATAATCCATAAAGTTATCTAAAATATACTCTGATACCATCTTTAAGGACCCAAACTTATTGATTACATAATATAGTTAATTCAACTAGAATAAAATTATTAAATTTCAAAAGATATTTTTGGTTAAGAGTATTATAGAATTATGTACTAATACATAAATAAAAAACTATAAGAATACAAAGTGGATGATACTAAAAGCATTTCCATTTCCTCCATAATACAAAATTTATTAATAAAACATGAATTCTTTTCATAAAAATTACTCACAACATTCATGTTGGCTCTTATTTTCCCTTAATAAACTTTAAACCATGTGGAATTTTATTTAAACATAGTATGAGAGTAAAAAAATTAGTAAGGGATATAAAAACAGTGAAATAAAACCCTTAGTCCATGAATTCTTACAAACACATGGAGGATAAACTTCTTACCCTTAAAAGTACCATATACCTTCTTTGTATAAAAGACAAGGTTTCCATAAAATATAGAAAACCTAAATAAACCATTTAGGTGAATTGGGGAATAATTTTATTACCATGATTACATAGGATTTTAACTCTCATGGCTACCTTATGGGTTTTAACCCTCATGACTACCTTACAATGTAACCCTTGCGACTACGTTCTGATGTAACCATCACAGTTACGCTTGAAATAACCATTACTTTCAACATCAAAAAAAAACATAACCAATGCATTAGAGGGTTGTCACTGACGCACCATTCATCATAAATAATTCCCCAAAACCAGAAAATTATCATAAAACATTAATACTTTCATTATAAAAATTGTCTATTTGAGTTTTGTAAAAATAGAAATTTAATAGATGATTTTTAAATAATTGTCCCTTTCCTCAGGTTTGAATTCCTTAAAATATGTTAAAACCTCCTCTATAATGGTTTAAAGAGTGTTATAAATTTATTAAATAACTATATTCATATTATTAATTCCTTATAGTATATTTTTATAACATCTTTACACCCATTTATTGATAATATATTTTTATTTTCATTGTTTCGGGTGTATTTATTTCATTGTTTCCATGGTTAGTTCATTATGGATTTTCTTGTGAAATGGAAGGAACATAAAAGAAGTTGAATGAAATGGTGTTAATATGTTTCCAGAATTTTAAATTATACCATATATTATTTTTTTTCTAATATGGGGATAATTCATTAGATAAAACATTAATGATAAAGATTTGGTTTATTTTTGGCAGGGGTTTTCAACCATCACAAACTAGTTTCTTTTTATTTAATGTTATTCTTATAAATTAGTTACATAACATTGAAAAAGTTGTAATATTTATATCAAAATATCTTCAAACCATAATAATGTTTTTATGACAAGCCCTGAAGGCGTTTAAGGAAAATGAAAATTTGACATCCACAAAGGCAGTGAATCGGCAAGTCATGGATGATGCTTTCATTTTCTAGAATAAGGGGAGATGATGAGAGGTTTTATGATGAATGTTACATTAACAGAATAAAATTACATTATATGTAAGATACTGGAGTTGTCATATCACTTGGATGAGGTAAGGTGGTTATATAATAAGAAAATAAAATAAATTAAAAATAAAATAAAGGAAAATGAAAGAGGATTTTACCACTTGAATTCTTCTCATTGAGAACCTCCTGAGGAATATTAAATTTAGTATTTTGTTTGAAAAAAGGCTCTTGGACTTGGGGAAGAGGCTTAATATAAGTATTGATTATATTTTATACAATAAAAATTTTTTAGGTGTGAGGAGAAGATGTGGTGAGTGGTATTATTTATAGTAGAGGAGATGAGGGTTTTTTTGAATATTTTATTTAGTAGTTATTTATTTTTGATCAAGACTATGAATAGTTTGAGAATTATCACTAAATATATTAAAATAAGGAAGGTTATTTCTTGATTATGGTGATTACATCAAAAAGTAATCAAGTAATAGTGTATTTAACTTATAATGTATATATACTGTAAATTACCATATTTTACTATTCACAAAAAGTCAACTACTTTAGAAAAATCCCAACAATTAAACATAACCATTTTTGGACATGTAGAATTCAGAAATGGATTCCTTTTTTTGAAAATAATTTTCTAAATATGATAAATTTAAATTTTAATTAAAATCATCATTTTTTCAAAAAAATACAGATTTTAATATTATAACTGATTATATGACACCTTGAAAAATTAATTAAGGTCTCATAAAATTATATTATAATCATATGAAAACAAAATATTAATTTTTGAATCGATTTTATGAAGATAAATTCTCTATTAAATCATTATATTAATTATAAAATTATAAATAAACATTTATGTTTCTCAAAAATACCAACACTAAATTTATCATTTTCAAATCTTTTATTTACTTATTCTCTGATATAAATATATAATATTTTCACTTATAATATTCATAAATTATATTTAGACTCTCATAGGTGAGATTACTATTATATTAGTATAGAGTTATTTAATTTTTGGTAAATACCACTTATTTCATTATACACTTATAATAAATTTATCTATTAAATTCTAGAATGAAAAAATTTATTTTTTAAGTACCTGGGTTGTTAAATTAGGCCATCAAAACATTAATACCATTTAATTATTCTTGGATAGCAGGGTTTCCATTTGTGAGAAGCTTTCCAAAAATTATCAACAATACCCAGCTAGTCCTAGGAAACTGATGATCATTGTTTTAAATTCCATTTGGGGGAATTACCTAATTTTCTTATTCCTAGAATTGTATATAAATATCCCTTTACTGATGATAACATGTCACAAGAATGATACTTTCTCCATTCAAAAGTTACATTTACTATACTTTTCCATTTAGATTCTCCTTTCATAAAGTCTTTAGCACAATATTCAAATTCTTCTCATGCTCCTCAATACTCTTATAGTATATCATAATATCAACTATGAAAACTACCAAACAATTATAGAGGTAATCACTAAAGACTTTATTAATCATGTCAATGAATATTTCTTTGGAATTATTGTGTCTTAAGGGAATTAATATGAACTCATATTGTTCATAATTTACTCAAAATGTAGTCTTGGGGATATCCAACTTCTTAACCTTTAATTGGTGATATATCAATTGAAGGTCTAACTTAGAGATGCGTTGGTCCCCATATATTTTATTAAACACATGATAAATCTATGGAAGGGGAACTTTTCTTTATCAATATTTTTTGGATTTCATGATAATCAATGAAGTGGTGTATTAATATATCCTTCTTAATAAATAGAACCAAGTAACCCCATAGTGAATCCTTTGGGCATATAACATCCATTTCCAAATTCTACTGTAGCAATTTCTTCAGTTCTTCTAACTCAATGGAATCCATTTTTTAGGGAGTATTAGATATGGGCAGAGATCCAGATATAATATAAATTGAGAACTCAGCGTCTTACTCAGTAGGATGACTAAGAAACTCTTCAAAAAATAAACCTCTATTATCCCTTATAATGGGCATGTACTTTTTCATTATTATATAATTTCTATCTATTATTTGAGTTAGATGTAATTTATATAAGTTACTAATCTAAATACTTAGGAATAAGATTCCAATAGAGATTTATCATCCTCCTTAAACTTATATAATGTTATAGGTTGACTTAGGATGTGAAGAGTTATTTCCCACTCACGGTAGTTGATGTTGGTTTATATAGATAAATCCAATCCATGACTAATATATCCTCAGATTATTCTAAATAAATTGGGAAAACATTTTTTGGGATGTGTGGTTCGATGAACTTTGGGTCTCGATGCGCGAGATGAGTCGATGTCCTCTTGTGAAGGTGGTTCCTGGTTTTTTCAGATCTATTTGGTGATTCCTCCTCAATGATTTAAGTGAAGTATTGTAGTGATTTTCTACAAATTATTGATCTGTTTAATGTTCACTCGGTGGAAAAGACATTTTGGCATCAAGTTTTGATGTTATTCGTTACCATTGTGATGTTTGATGTTAGCTTGGATGGTGATACTGAGTGTGAAGAAGATGGTGTGGATGTTGAGTATGACAACGACATCGGCGATCCCCAGTCTCCGGCTGTCGATGGTGTTTGGTGCAGTAGTAATACGATGATGTAGAGGTCTTGATGGATAGAGATGAAAAAACAGTAATCATGATGATAATTACTGGAATGAAACACTAGTACTCATGATGATGACATGGATCATCGGGTTTTGTTGATGTATTTTGAATTTGGAAATGTTATCATCATTTTTTGGGAGGTTTTTAATTTTAAAATGTGTAATGGGTTACTTTTCTTTCTAGTTCCTAGTCACCCTTAAAGCAGCTTTTGTTAATCCAATAAAAATAGATTTTCAGTCAGTTTCTTACCCCACTACAAAAATAAGAGTCCCCAATTTTCATATTAAACTTAAGGGAATGACATTGAACCTCTTCATAACTATCAAAGTCTTAAATAAAAATATATTTTCATGTAATCATCTTTATTCCAATAAATAATCATTCTAAAAAACTTTTAATGTTGATGAAAAAGTAGGTGTACGATGCATGCTTTGTGAATATTTCCTCATACATCCTAGTACACAAATCTTCCTTTTCTCTAATATGTGTAACCCCCTCTCAAATTTAAGATATATATTTCTTTTGGAAAAATAGTCATTAAAAATAAATTTTTGAATCATTTCCTTTCCATGAAATCAATTTCCAATTTGGAGTTCTTGTTCTTGATCAATTTCTACCACTTTTCAACTTCCCCTTCAAGATGATAGATAACCAACATGACATTCTCATATTATAATCATTAGAGTAAAATAATATATTATTAATGGAGTTAATCCATTATTCCATAATGAGGGGATTAGATTATCTACAAATGTTGGGGGTGTTTTCACATGAAGGAATCAATCATAACTTTCTCTTTCCTAGGATAAGGGGTAATTCTATATGATTCAAGTTAAACTTAATAACTTGATTTAATTGTCTTAGTACTTCCATAAAGCTCAAATTTCTCTCCCCAATTTTTTTTGGAATATAATTATGCAAATCATCAAATTTACTATAACATTGGTTTGGTAATGAATCATTCTATTTCCCACTATTAATTGAAATAAAATAAAATAAATTATGGATGAGAATACTCAAAATAAAAATCATATGAAAAGGGAAACCATGAGAAAAAAATAAATGAAATTTAAATCCAAACTTATGAGTATCTCAATTTCAATACAGTTTTCCGTATTAATTTCCCAATTAATTTTTCTAACTTAATAATCCATTCATTTCATTCTCAATGGTTCATAAAGAGTTTATGAATTTACTAATGCATATCCTCTGAGACTGTCAAACTAGGTGTACAGGAAGGACTCTTTTCATGCACTAGGTGCTTATTGAGTTAATACCAAATCATAAAATTTCAAGTTTATTACCTCTAGGTAAAATTATTTCTTATCCACATCCACTTATAATATCTAGTTCGATATGTAATTTCATGGAAACCACTCACTCTATACTTCACTAAAATTTCAAAATATTTTCCTATACTTAGAAACATACCTATGGTTTTTAATAAAATTGTATAGTCCATATCCACTAAAATAACTAGACCTTACTCCAATAACAACTTATCTACCCAATCATTTGACATAAATAATTAAATTGTTATTATAAAAAATATCCCTAAAACACAACCAAAAGATCGAGATGCCTAGTTTCATTGGGAGAATAGGTATATAAAACATCATGATGAAACTAAAATAAAATTTAATTATTTAGTTATCCATAATGAGATCATATATATCTTTTTTCTCTTAATAATTTATAGGGTAACCCATGGAATGCATAAACGAAGGGGTGATCTATAAATCCAAGTAATGAATAAACATGATGAAGAATCAAAAATAAATCAATCTAAAAGAATAACATGATATCATAAAAAGTAAAATATAAATAATAATAAAATATAATCATAAAATAGAGAACATGGAATCATAAGATCATGGAATCATGTAATTTTTGAAATAACATAAATTATGGAATAAATATGTGTCAAGGATAATTACCAAGACAATATGAAATAGTGGACATCTTCGTATAATTGATTAGGTTTACTCCCTAATCCCATAAAAATCATCTCATGAGACAACAACATTACCCAATGCATTGGAACAATATATGAGTACAACCATAATAACATGTATATTACTTTGTGTTCTACAAATGGAAATCAAATGTAAGGTATAATCATAAAAGTTACATGTAGAAAGAAATTGGTTCCATAATCATACCTTATATAAACATCATATATATTTCATAAAAATTCCAAATATAATAAGGAACTACATATTTTTGATGTTAATATATAATTAAATTATCAGAAGAGTCAAATTTTTTGTTCATTTAAAAAAACATCACGAAAAATGTAGAGAATTGGGTACATAAATGATACTTTAAAACTATGTTTTAAGGAATCAACTAAAATATTTTAAATAATGAATGAAAATGGAGTTTTATTTGAAAAAAAAGTAAAAATAAAAGATATACCTAAAATATTACTTTATTTAAGTAAATCATGAATGATAATAGAGAATTTAAAAGAGTGTTACATAAAAATATTAAGGGATAAAATGATTCCCCTTAATAGGGTTTGGTTTTAAAGAACGAAGTCACGAAATGAACTTAAGGTATTTATAACCCCATAAAAGGAAGGAAGAATAATCTAGGTATATTTCTAAGATAAATTTATAGAGAATTTATAAGCATTCCACAAAAACTTATAGAGATATAAAGCGATTTAGAGAGAGAAAGGTCACAACCCAATGAAAATTGGGTGGTTTAGAGTGATACCTTACCATATTTACAACCCCACATTAACTTAAAGTCATGAATAATAAAATTAGATTAATTTATTACTTAATCAAGAACCTTTTTAATAAATATTTTATTTACAATAATTATTTTATATTAATTAACAACCACTTCAAAGATATTTAATTCTTAATTTTATTGTTCCTAGGGCATTTATTTCATAGTTCCAATATCAGATCAGTTGTTGATAATTATTGAAGTTAATTTAAAATGTAAATACAAATTAATAAGTAAAATGTGATATTATTAATTATATTACATAAATTTAAATTGTCCCAAATATCTATATTGGTTTTTAAATAAGGACAATAAATTTAGTTAAAATAATAATTTTATACGGTCAGTTCATTTAGGCAGTTTTACCGGCCATCACAAACTAGTTTTACTTTATACTATATTATAACTAAATATTAACTCTAGAATTTATAATTATTAATATAAATATTTAGTTTTCTTTAATCCATTATAAATTAATTTAAACCAACGACGTAGGTTTTAGTGTAAAATGAAAACTCATCATCCACAGAGGTAGTGAACCAATATAATATGGACAACGCTTTTGTTTTTTTAAATAATAACAGAAAAGTAGATGAATAGTGATAAATATTACATTAAAAAAACCAAGTATATATATTATAATGGAGTCATTATTTTATGTTTTTATTAGGGAGGTTAGGAGAATCTGGAAGAATAAATGAATTAAAAAGAGGTGGTTTAAGGTTATTACCTCTTTAATGTCACCTCATGAAATACACATTATGTTACCTTGGGATTGATATTATTAGAAGAAAAAGGATTACAAGGACGTGGGGAGATATGTGATTAGGGGATTTGGGTATGGTGTTGGTAAGATATAATTCTTAGAATGTGTTAGTAAAAGGGGTGGTGATAGGTGATATAAATAATGGGAATAGAGGGGTGTTTTTGAATATAATATTGGTTACATTTTTTTGTGTGGCAAGTCTAAAAAAATACCGATTATTGTGAATATATACAATAAATGGTTCATGAGAGTTTGAATTAATGGGTTATTATATCATCTCATATTCAATAAATCATTTATTTAAATTATAATGTTAAATGACTCATTTTACTATATTTCACAATTCAACCAAAATTCAACTATTTTAGAATACACAAAAAATTAACACTAACCATTTTTCAATATGTAGCTTTGAAAAAGTAAATAAATTTTATTAAAATAATTATCAAAATATGAGGAAATTAAATTTGAAGTAAAATATTTTTTATTTGATAAATATGAATTTTAATATTATGATAAATTTTCTAACCCTTTGAAAAATTCGTTACGGCCTCATAGAATTATATTATCATTATAATAAAACATAATATTAATTCATAATCCCTTTTTATGAAAATAGACATTTTTTAAACCATTATAGTTTTTATAAAAATTAAAATGAAACATATATGGTTTAAGAAAATACAAATAATTATTTAATTATTTTTTAAAAATACATTTACTTTTATTATTATATAAATAATCCATATTTTCATTATATATGGTAACTTAATATTATTTTTTAGTTATATAGCCGAGGATACTATTATAATGTATCTTTTACTATTTCTAATGGTAATAATACTATTCTTAATGTTAGATTACTATTATAACTGTCAAAATTTTTAAAGATCATATCGGTGACCCACTTTTTATAAATATATCATATTTAATTCATTATTTATAAACTTAAATTTTATCTCAAGGATATATATTATTATTTTAAAATTAATATTGAGTTAAAAATATCCTATTTTATTCTACAGTATTGTTCTGGAGTGTGGTTGTTATGGTGGATCGAGTAAATCCAAATTTTAAAATTTTATTTATCAAATTTTATATTTAATATACAAATTCAATATTTTAAATTATTATAAACATTTTCATTTTATAAAATTAATTTTCAGGTTAATATATTAATTTTTTTGTTTAATTATGTTATATATGGGAATTATATAATACTATATTTCTTAATATGACACAAATATATAATCATAAGGGAAATTTCACTAGTAAAATTTATGGCCATTAGAGACAAAAATATAGGTCACTATATACCCTAGTTTTTTAAGAAGATCTATAAGAACTAGAGTATTAAATATTCCATGATGTTTATTGAATAAAGGGTCCATTGGTGTTCGGTATCCATAAATTACTACTTTTTAGATGAAATATTAAAGTAAGCGGAGCACTCAACTACCACTAGATCATGAGAAAAAAAAATCTAGAATCTCTAGAATAGTGGTCAATGAAATTTGAAATATTAAACAAGATTAATATTTCAATAAATAAATTTTAGATGATGCACCTCTGAGAATTAAATAAGGCTCTAATTTTTTTGGGATAATTTCCATATTGGGATTATTCATAACTGGAAAACGTGAGGTATTAGAAAGTATTCAAACTCTATTAAAGTCCTATAGAAGCATAACGTCAATCACCCCACCTGGAAGAGGAACTACCATCTCAATAATGTTATAAGGAATGTGTTTTATGTTATATTAAATCTGAATGCTTAACCATTACATAAATATTTTTTATTTAATTTAATATTTTTTTTGGGGAAATAATTATAAAATTGATTGGAGTATTTTGTTAAATTTCAGTATCATGTGGATATTTAATAGATAAAATATAGCCCATGATGATGAAATTGATATATTTTTATTTATATATTTTTTGAAAATTGAAATAATCAATATTAAACTAATTTTAACTAGTGATGTACCCAATAAATGCTATGAGGAAGCCAAACATCCAAAATAAAGATCAATATAGTTCTATCCATGAGTATTTACATTAAAAGTAATAATATAAAACAATATTGAAAATATAAAATTTTAAAACTATTATAATTTTTTCAAAAATAGAATAAAATAATTAAACAATAATTCATGGACAAAAGTAATAAAAACCTCATCAAAATAGACCAATGTAAAACCCAATTATGGAAGACTATAACAACAAAAACATAGAAACCATAAAAAGGGTTTAAGAAACCTAATAAATTACCTCATCTATTAATGAACACCAAAAGGACAAGAATATATGGAAATATTTTTAAAAATATAGAATTAATTCTCACAATATGTACACAAAAATATAATAGTATGTTATATATATATAAATCATAAATAAGTAAAACATTATAAAAAATATTTTAGGGGTCTCTTAGTATTAAGGATAACAATCCCATAATTAAATGAATATCTAATGGATCCAAATAAATAAGGATATATTTACTATTTCAATATACCATTATAACATTATCATATTCCATCTAGATTGATATTTTTTTAAAAGTTAAAAATATCATATTTCCTAATGCTTCTTTAAATATAGCTTCCACATGATTTTTAAAGGATACAAATATAATTTTATGAATCATGTAAGAAAATAGTTTATGAAAAAAGTGTAAATATTACTCAACATGTTTTTTTTGTTTTCAAGGAATAATATAATAATAGAGATATAGGTTTCTCCAAGGATACCAACGAAATGACACAATATTTTGGGATTTAAAATTTTTTGCTCTCCAAGTAGTGTTTGAAGAAAACAAATTCCACTCCATAATTTTCTATAGCCTTATATTCTAACACAGTTTATGTCTATGGTAGCATAGGTAGTTTTATTGATCTTAAAAATATTAAATTTTCACTAAAAGATGATCTCATAACCTCTAATCGATCTTTTATCATTGGGACTATTGACATAATCTATATATGATAATTCATTGAAAATAATATAAGAGGATCTATGAGTTTTTAATCTAATTGCATGAGTGGAATTGAGATATCTCATGATAATTTTAACTGTAGTCCAATGACTAAAAGTTAGTGAGTGTAATAATTTACATACATTAGTATCCAAACATAAAATCACAGGGCCTGTGATGTTCATATATTATAATGCACTAACAACACTTTTTTACTTATATTCCTTGACTATAGTTATCAACATCCTAATTACTATGGATAATTTTTTTAATGTAACCATAAGAGTAATTATGGGTTTAAAATTGGAAAACATATTTTATTGCAAACTCTTTCTAATTTTCTTTCCAGTAATTGAATTGTAACACAAGTTAAAGAACTTTATACTATTAAACCATCAATCATGAGGGGATTTCTTGAGCCTATATAGCACTTTATCAAGTTAAAAGTATAATTTATATGTCCTAAATTTTCTTAACTTGGTGGTTGTTGCATAGATTTTGTTGATCTAGGATACTATATAAGTAATAAATTTTAACATCGAGTTTCCTCAAATTACATCCTCTTGAGACAACTATTATGAGGATAAAAAATATATTAGTTCACTCGAGAAAATGAAAAGTATTCTTTTCATAATATAATATACGTTATTTCTATATCCCTTGGTCACTAACCATGACTTTAAAATATAAGATTCTCTTTTTGACTTCCTTTTATCTTAAATACACACTTTAAATAAATTATGTTACTTATTTTTCATTGTTTCAATAGTTTAAAGGTTATTTATATAATAATAGAATCATATTCCTCATCCATTTATTACTTAAACCTAATGTTTCATAGAGTATCGATATAGATAGTTTTTTCAAAAGATAATATAGTACCATAAAATTCATGTTGTCCTATATGAAATAAAACAATAAAATCAATGCATTTATATGGTATTAGAGTGTTTTCATTAATTATTGTTATGATATGATTTGGTGGATGTCGCATCTACTCTAGTAGTAAAAAATTTATTTCAACATCAATATGATCCTGATATTTCCCCATGTGTGGAGACATTTCTGAAAAAAAATTCATGATACATCAAAAATTATAATAATACTCTATAATATACCATCACAATGAGTGGAATGGGTTAAAATATTATTTATATTATCTATGACAATTAGATGTTACACATGATTAACTTCAAAGGTATGATAGATTATCATTAGTTTTTATTATTTATAAAAGAAAAAACATATTCACCAAAACCCCATATCTTGAGTTATATAGAAACATAATGTATAAATATATAGTCAATTTTATCATTTATGGAGAATAATTTATACCAATAACACAAATATTTTATTATTTAATTGAAACTTATGTTATTTATAGGGATTTATATCTAGGGATAATTCACAAACAAAATTTAGAGGAAGGATATAATTTGGATTTAATCCAATACATGTTTCAAGAACTATGGATCGGTTGATAAATTTTCTAGGAATCCTTTAAAACAGATATGATGTCCAAAATTCGTCATCACAAAATATCAAAGGCATATAGGAATATGAAAGGATAGAAAGATCCATTTCAAGAATATGTTTATGGTTATGTTAAGGAAACAATTATTGATGTTTATAAGGATAAGATACTTTATGTGTAAGTACATTTTGTTAAAAAAAGATATTTAATATTTTATTTTTGACACCTCCCTGTGTGGAATGTGTTTTACACTCTCTTATTTTAATGATCACAATCCATGAGTATTTTAGTAATAATGATCTACATGTTGTATGATATAATTTTATATAGTAATATAGATTTTATTATAATTCTCTTAAGTTTCATAGCGAGTCACCATTACCTGTGAGTCACTGCCAGAACTGGATACCATCAGGTAAGAGCTTCCACTGAGGGGAGTCATAGCCAAACATGAGTCACCACTAAGATGAGATACCGTTGGACTTTGAGTCACCACCAGACTCTGAGTCATTGCAAGTCTGAGATACTACTAGATGTTGAGTCAATGGAATCTTCTTTCTACCATTGATGTCCACTGAATTTACTGTGAATGGATCAATGACTATTTTCTATTCAAGGATAATTTGACCAAGTCTTCATAACATATTCAAAGCCCATTCAAGGATTTTGAATATTCTCCTACGGATGATCCTATATATATGTGAAGAAAATATCTCTCTTTACTCAATACATATGATATATAAAATGATTACCGACTGAAATAAATATAAAAAATTGTGAAATAAAAACTACGAATGTGTACAGACTCATTGATCCATCTACTGTGAAGATCAATGACATAGAATCATAAAGTCCATTACAAATATTTATTGATATACTGATGGTCATCAAATGGAAAATTTCTACAAATTTCTATGATTCCTTATTCTGCTAAATTTTTTAGAACAAATCTAAAACTACTCACCACACTGAACTATGGACTTCAAACATTATGATCATACCTGACTGAGCATTACTATTTTCTTTATTTCACATGTTTTTTCTTTTTTTTCTTTTGAGAAGTGTGTTGTTAATCTATTATCAATAACACACTATCTCCTAAACTTAACTAGAGAATAAATGATATTCTTTCATTGCATTAAATATATTTTTCCCATAGTTTTTGTGGTATAGGTCCTTGTATGGAAATTTTTATCTTTACTTCCCATGTATAATTGTGGAAGAGGCTCTTTAGACTGGACAACTTGTAGCTATTATTTTTTTACTTGATCCAGGTTTTAGATTTGTTTAATGATTATTATAATCTTCATGGTGGTAGCTGTTTTCCAAATGGATTGGATTAAGTCTCATCTTGAGTCTGAACCACTTGTTTATTCCACTTTGTTATTGTGTTTTGTTTATTAATCTTATCCTAGAATATTTTTAATCTATAAACAAAAATTATACTTCGATAATTAATCGTAACTAATGTTTATATTTTTTTGTCTATGTAAATTGATATCAAAATCGAAGGAAATCCTAAACATTATTTTAACTAAGACATGATCACTCTTTAAGAAATATTTTAAAATCAAAAAACTTATATCGATATTCTATTTTGATTGAATGAATGGCCTGAAGGCCTTATTTTTTATTTATTTTCTGATAAACCCCTTTCTAATGATGAGGGGGAACCCTTAGAAGGTCTGTAGGTTTAGGAATTACAATTCCCGTAGGCTTGGATACATTACATGACCTGTAGGTCTTAAGGAAATCATACAGACTATGATTACATGAAACTGCTCCTCCCCAGCATCTACATCGTGATCAGATCTCCACCTTTTCATGACTATTCAGCTAGTATGTCCATGTGCATGGGTTCATAGGTGCGATACCGATGGAAAAATCCATACTCTCTCATTTTTCAAAAGACTTTTTAGCCCTTCTATTGTGGATGTGACATGCTCTTTCCTCTTCTAGAGTGTTTCCTTGTAGAATTTGTCTGTGGAACTGCAAATCAGGTGGCCCTGAGGGCCTTGAGGTGGCATGAAGGCCATGAGGTGGCCCGAAAGCCTTACTGACCTAAAGGCCTTGTGTAACGACCTGAAATTTTGAATAAATATTTGTTCCTAATTTTGTGTGTTATTTTATTTTTTTATAATCAACAAAAATGTTTCATTTGATAACATGAGTATAATTAAAATGAGACCATTGGGCTTTGACTGTTATATGACCATTGGTCAATATGACCACTGGAAACTAAACGTTTTGATTATTGCCTCTAAATACAAGTAATCTTGGTTAATTATTATAGAAAGAAGATTCGATGGCCTCACCCAGTAGTCTTGGACCGATCGAAGCCCATCTAACAGAACTCGGGAAGGAGGTAGCACCACTGGGCTTTGCTCTGGACCAAACCCAAGTTGAACTTCATCGTGTGAAGCTAGAACGGAATTGCCTTTGTGAGAAGTTCAAACTAATATAAATTACTACTTGTGCGATGTTAGCCGAGCCTCCCTCAGATTCTCTCACCTTAGAACACCTTACACTTAGGTCCTATGCTGGTGTGATAAGGGGATATGTAAGGAGACCGTAACTGCCTTGTGTAATCCTTTGTTTTAAATAAAAAATGGGATTTCTTCTTATGATGATGTTTATGAATTTTCAAATGACCGGATAAATATAGTATGCATATTTTTGATGAATTTTAGAAAAAGGATATTTTAAAAATGGTTGTGTAAACCTTAAATAATTAAAAACGTGTAATGATTTTCAAAAAATGGTCTTCTACAATTATGTTCAGTATGAAATTTAGAGTCTAATAAGATCAACTTAATTTTTGATGAATAGTAAATTATGAATAGTGATTTTATGATTAGGATTAGTAATGTGTCCAAATGGATTAGTAATCTCACTTAAAGAAAGTATTAATATAATATAGGCACCTTGATTAAGTAATGTCATTCAATAAAATGGTTAAATAACGGTTTCATAAATTATTATTCAAGTATTAGTTTTTTTTGGGTGAATAGTGTTATTTAATTAAAAATTTAATAAAAAATATTTAGAAAATTATTTTTATAAAACAGATTTCATTTTTGAACTCAGAGCACCGATATTATGCTATGGTAATTTTGGGGGTTTTTTCTGAAAAAATGAATTTTCAGTGAATAGTGTTTTTATTTAAAAATTAAATTAAAAATATTTAAAAAATTATTTTTATAAAATTGAGTTCATATTTGTAATCAGAGCGTTGATTTTTGGTTAAGGTGAAATTTTGGGATTATTCTGAGAAAGTTGAATTTTCGATGAATAGTGAAAATACAGTTTTTAAGTTACGAGTGTCTAATGACATCATTAAATGATTTATTAAGTATGTAATCAATATGGTCGACTTATGAATAGTAATATAAGATATGAGGTGTCCCAAGTGGCCAATACCATGGGCAAATACCATGGGCAAGCCCATGGTTTTGCCAAAACCACTAATGAGGTGTCCCTTGGCCATTAATGCTTTGTCCCCTCACTTTCCCTATAAATACCAATCCATCCTCTCATCAATTCGAATCCCCACTCTCCCCCAACGAAGTTCTGGTCTCATTACCTCCCAAGGAGTCCTCCCATGGGGCCCCCAAGCCCTCAAGGTCCCATCCTTTGAGTTTTAAGAGTTATGTTTTAAGGTAAGGGATCCGACCTCTCTCTTTCATTTCAAGTAATCTCTTTTATGTCATTCCTTTTATGCTACATGTTCTTATGTTGGAGGATGTTATTTTATACTCATCTTAATTCTTTTTTTATGTTCATATAATGAGATATCCCCTCTTACTCTCATTATTTCGTTTTATGAAGTTTTAAGTGGCACCGTTAGGCTGTCGAAATTTTTGTAACGGATTCTTTCTCCGTTCTCATTTTTCAAGATCTATTTTCATGTAAAGTATTTCAAGTTCCTTTTTATTATGTTGGGGTATGATCTCTAAATTTATCATACTGATCTTTTATGATCGTATGATGAGAGACCCCATTTGATCTCTTCAATTCAGTATTTTGAAGTTTTAAGTGGCGCTGTTAGGCTGCCGAATTTTTAAGTTGTTCTTCACCCTTCTCGTTTTGAAGTTCTACTTTCATGTTAATTATTTCAAGTTCCTTTTTGTTATGTTGGGGTATGATCTCTATATATATATCATACTGGACTCTTATGTGAATATGATGAGAGACCCCATTTGATCTCTTCAATTCAGTATTTCGAAGTTTTAAGTGGCGCCGTTAGGCTGTCGAATTTTTAAGTGGTTGTTCACCTTTCTCGTTTTGAAGTTCTACTTTCATGTCAATTATTTCAAGTTCCTTTTTATTATGTTGGGGTATGATCTCTATATCTATCATACTGGACTCTTATGTTCATATGATGAGAGACCCCATTTTATCTTTTCAATTCAGTATTTTGAAGTTTTAAGTGGCGCCGTTAGGCTGCCAAATTGTTTTTTGGGGATTCTTTCACCCTTCTCATTCTTTTCAAAGTTCTACTTTCATGTCAAGTCTTTCAAGTTCCTTTTTAATTATGTTGGGGCATTATCTCTATATCTATCATGCTGAACTCTTATGTTCACATGATGAGAGACCCTATTTGATCTTTTCAAACCATTTTGTTTGATGTAGAAGTAACACCGTTAGGCTGCCAAACTTTCATAAGAGAAATCTAATTTTTGTCTTCCGTCCATGTTTTTCATTTCAAATGGTATGTCCTTGAACTTTCATTACCATGATCATGTATCCTTCTCATTATGTCCATCTACTGTTTTATGGGTCATTTATGAATGTTTGACCCATTTTCCCTCTCTTTTTAATGTCTTCTAAAACCTCGTAACATAGCTGTTATGCTGCAGAATTTCCGTCTCAAAATGTCTCTCTCTTTTTCTAAAGTTCTATTATATTATTAAGTGAATACTCAAAGCTCTTTCTTCTAAATGGGTATTCACATATATACCATAATGTTCTATTTTAAATTCTGGGATTTACATACATGAGACCCACCTTCCTTTTCTGTGGGTTTTAAAGTGATGTAAAGATCATGTCTTTAAATCAGTTTTTAAAACGTTGTGATTATGAAACGAAACCCATTTATTTTATGCTATATGGGTTATTTATGAAATGTTTGATGATGATATATGTGTCTCACATGATAATAAAGGCAAATTTAAGGGTGCATCCTGATAGCGCTTCAATGCATTGGGTAATGCTGTAACCACTAGAGATTACAATTTTCACGATACCTTGGTGAATAACCTTGGTAATTTTCAAATGACACCTTGGGGATGGACCTTGGTGATATGTTCATGATTGTCTATGTTAAATTATGTATCCACATCTTCAAGTTATGAAAATGTTATTTTTATTATGATATGCCTCATGATTTCATTCTCATGCCTTAATGTTCTTTTCATGACCTTATTGAAGTATCTCAAGTTCACATGTAAAATGTTTCTCTTGTTTTCCTTACTGCGCTTTTTGCTCACCCTTTCTTTTGATGTATGTCCCCAGGTTATGTGATGCTGTAATGAACCTAGGATGAACATGAGGAGAAACCATTCAAGTGTTTTAGAAGAATGTTTTATGTTTTCTTGTTTAAAGTTCCTAGTTTCCAAGACACTAAACCTTAAAGATCCTCAGTTTTGTAAAATGTAATGAAAGTTTATGTGATAAAAAGGGTGGGATTCTATAGTTGGTATCAAAGGATGGTTTAGTTATTTGTGGAAATTAGGATATGAAAACTCTAGGAAGAACCCTATAGAAAAGTTAAAAAAATAGGAAATCTTCCAGGTATTTTGGTGAGTATTGAGTAAGGGGTTGCCCAAAAAATACATCCTTGTCTGGATACGAGCAGGTAGAGATGGCTCTGGAACAGATGTACATAGGGGTAAAACCCGAAAACACCTCTTTGAGCTAGACTCGAATGGGAACTGGTACACAACAATGGGCCTTACTGCACTCTTTGTTACGACACTCCCGGGGGATATGCTTTGGTAAATTCATAAGCTTAGTATTAACCATTGTTAAAGGAACAAAGATAAAATAAAATAAAGATTCACATAAGAATATATGATCATGGATAACCTAAATGGGAACCTAGGGGATCACAAGTTAGGGTATACTTTTCTTCTACAAGTTATCCTTATATGCTTTCAATTCCTTTTCATGATTATTGGCTGAGTACTTAAGCCCCTAATTATGCTTTCTTTTCTTAGTTAATGGTGGGAAATGGAAGAACATGTCCAAACAACCAATGTGATAGGAAATGCGACGATTGTTGTATTAATATGACAGGGATGATTAGGGGATTAAAATATGATTATTATTTTGGAAGATGTTCACTATTTTGGGGACCCTATATGATTGAGGTAAATAGATTACTAAAGTATTTTCATTGAAGAGTAAGGTTGACTTATATTTTGAAGAATCGATGAATTTAAGGTGGAATTATAGTAATTTAGGTTACTTATGGGAATGATTAACCTATCATGGGTAAAATATGTTTAGGTTAGATACTTTTGTTATAAGATGTTAGGAGTGGTTGATGTTGTTTAGAGATGAAAAATGAAGTTTATTTTGGAAGACTATGTTATCAAATCCTTCTTGTATTTGGGTTTCAATCTTAGTTTGGTTTATTTTGAGGAATTTTAAGGACCGTTATTTATGGAATGGACTATGATGAACTTTGGGTAGTACCATGTAACTTTTAAGATTTAAAAGTAGTTTCCATTCCTATGTGATTATTTCTTTTTGAAGAGTTGTTTTACCTTACCCTTTCTGTTTTTGGGATAATGTTTAAAGATTGAAGAAATAGATAGTTAATCTTTTGTGGATTATGAAGATGATTCATGTGTTTTGATGAGACCAAGTAGTTTTGAATGCTCATAGTTTGGAGAAAAGATTAGTTTTGGGTAGAAACTTATTAAAGGATGAAACTCTACATGAAGATAGGTATATTTTCTTATGTTTTTGTTTTATGTTGTAAATGAATTCCTAAAAATTATGAAAAGGAACGTAAAACAAAAACGTTGTTGGTTTACGTTTCCAAATTGGTAATCAAAGACCATTTACACACATCATAAGTTTGGGATTTTCTTATGGTTAACGTTCTCCTAATCATGTTCTCTATCACTCCCCCCCAGAAATTGACCCATTGTTTTTCTTCCAGGTCCATGTTTTCCTCCATGGAATCCTAGAATGGGTTAACTCGGGTGACCTTTGTACTTCCCTTTCTTTCTTTTAAAGTAATAGTTTTTCTGACTCCTTTTCCGATGTGGGACTTTCAATGAAATTTCAAAACCCGATTAAAAATAAAAATTGCGAGGACGCAATTTCTTAAGGGGGAAAGATTGTAACGACCCGAAATTTTGAATAAATATTGTTTCCTAATTTTGTGTGTTATTTTATTTTTTTATACTCAACAAAAATGTTTCATTTGATGACATGAGTATAATTAAAATGAGACCTTTGGGCTTTGACTGTTATATGACCTTTGGTCAATATGACCACTGGAAACTAAAAGTTTTGATTATTGCCTCTAAATACAAGTAATCTTGGTTAATTATTATAGAAAGAAGATTCGATGGCCTCATCTTGTAGTCTTGGACCGATCGAATCCCATCTAACAGAACTCGGGAAGGAGGTAGCACCACTGGGCTTTTCTTTGGACCAAACCCAAGCCGAACTTCATCGTGTGAAGCTAGAACGGAATCTCCTTTGCGAGAAGTTCAAACTAATAGAAATTACTACTCGTGCGATGTTAGCCGAGCCTCCCTCAAATTCTCTCACCTTAGCACACCTTACACTTAGGTCCTATGCTGGTGTGATAAGGGGATATGTAAGGAGACCGTAACTGCCTTGTGTAATCCTTTGTTTTAAATAAAAATTGGGATTTCTTCTTATGATGAAGTTTATGAATTTTCAAATGACTGGATAAATATAGTATGCATATTTTTGATGAATTTTAGAAAAAGGATATTTTAAAAATGGTTGTGTAAACCTTAAATAATTAAAAATGTGTAATGATTTTTGAAAAATGGTCTTCTACAATTATGTTCAGTACGAAATTTATAGTCTAATAAGATCACCTTAATTTTTGATGAATAGTAAATTATGAATAGTGATTTTATGATTAGGATTAGTAATGTGTCCAAATGGATTAGTAATCTCACTTAATGAAAGTATTAATATAATCTAGGAACCTTGATTAAGTAATGTCATTCAATAAAATGGTTAAATAACGGTTTCATAAATTATTATTCAAGTATTAGTTTTTTCAGGTGAATAGTGTTTTTTAATTAAAAATTTAATTAAAAATATTTAGAAAATTATTTTTATAAAATGGATTTCATTTTTGAACTCAGAGCACCGATATTATACTATGGTAATTTTTGGGGTTTTTCTGAAAAAATGAATTTTCGGTAAATAGTGTTTTTATTTAAAAATTAAATTAAAAATATTTAGAAAATTATTTTTATAAAATGGAGTTCATATTTGTAATCAGAGCGTTGATTTTTGGTTAAGGTGAAATTTTGGGATTATTCTGAGAAAGTTGAATTTTCGATGAATAGTGAAAATACAGTTTTTAAGTTACGGGTGTCTAATGACATCATTAAATGATGTATTAAGTATGTAATCAATATGGTCGACTTATGAATAGTAAGATAAGATATGAGGTGTCCCAAGTGGCCAATACCATGGGCAAGCCCATGGTTTTGCCAAAACCACTAATGAGTTGTCCCTTGGCCATTAATGTCTTGTCCCCTCACTTTCCCTATAAATACCAAGCCATCCTCTCATCAATTCGACTCCACACTCTCCCCCAACGAAGTTCTGGTCTCATTACCTCACAAGGAGTCCTCCCATGGTGCCCCCAAGCCCTCAAGGTCCCAACCTTTGAGTTTTAAGAGTTATGTTTTAAGGTAAGGGATCCGACCTCTCTCTTTTATTTCAAGTAATCTCTTTTATGTCATTCCTTTTATGCTACATGTTCTTATGTTGGAGGATGTTCTTTTATACTACTTTTAATTCCCTTTTTATGTTCATATAATGAGAGATCCCCTCTTACTCTCATTATTTCGTTTTATGAAGTTTTAAGTGGCGCCGTTAGGCTGCCGAAATTTTTGTAACAGATTCTTTCTCCCTTCTCATTTTTCAAGATCTATTTTCATGTAAAGTATTTCAAGTTCCTTTTTATTATGTTGGGGTATGATCTATAAATTTATCATACTGATATTTTATGATAATATGATGAGAGACCCTATTTGATCTCTTCAATTCAGTATTTTGAAGTTTTAAGTGGTGCCGTTAGGCTGCCGAATTTTTAAGTGGTTCTTCATCCTTCTCGTTTTGAAGTTCTACTTTCATGTCAATTCTTTCATGTTACTTTTTTTTTATGTTGGGGTATGATCTCTATATCTATCATACTGGACTCTTATGTTCATATGATGAGAGACCCCATTTGATCTCTTCAATTCAGTATTTTGATGTTTTAAGTGGCGCTGTTAGGCTGCCGAATTTTTAAGTGGTTGTTCACCCTTCTCGTTTTGAAGTTCTACTTTCATGTCAATTCTTTCACGTTCATTTTTGTTATGTTGGGGTATGATCTCTATATATATCATACTGGACTCTTATTTTCATATTATGAGAGACCCCATTTGATCTCTTCAATTCTGTATTTTGAAGTTTTAAGTGGCTCCGTTAGGCTGCCAAATTTTTTTTGGGGATTCTTTCACCCTTCTCATTCTTTTCAAAGTTCTACTTTCATGTAAAGTCTTTCAAGTTCCTTTTTAATTATGTTGGGGAATTATCACTATATCTATCATGATGAACTCTTATGTTCACATGATGAGAGACCCTATTTGATCTTTTCAAACCATTTTGTTTGAAGTTTAAGTAACGCCGTTAGGCTACCGAACTTTCATAAGAGAAATCTAATTTTTGTCTTCCTTCCATGTTTTTCATTTCAAATGGTATGTCCTTGAACTTTCATTACCATTACCATGTATCCTTCTTATTCTGTCCATATACTGTTTTATGGGTCATTTATGAATGTTTGACCCATTTTACCTCTCTTTTTAATGTCTTCTAAAACCTCGTAACATAGCCGTTATGCTGTATAATTTCCGTCTCAAAATGTCTCTCTCTTTTTCTAAAGTTCTATTATATTATTAAGTGAATACTCAAAGCTCCTTCTTCTAAAGGGGTATTCACATATATACCAAAATGTTCTATTTTAAATTTTGGGATTTACATACATGAGACCCACCTTTCTTTTCTGTGGGTTTTAAAGTGATGTAAAGATCATGTCTTTAAAGAAGTTTTTAAAACGTTATGATTATGAAATGAAACCCATTTATTTTATGCTATATGGGTTATTTATGAAATGTTCGATGATGATATATGTGGCTCACATGATAATAAAGGCAAATTTAAGGGTGCGCCCTGATAGCGCTCCAATGCATTGGGTAATGATGTAACGACTAGAGATTAAAATTTTCACGATACCTTGGTGAATAACCTTTGTAATTTTCAAATGACACCTTGGGGATGGACCTTGGTGATATGTTCATGATTGTCTATGTTAAATTATATAGCCACATCTTCATGTTATGAAAATGTTATTTTAATTATGATATGCCTCATGATTTCATTTTCATGCCTTAAAGTTCTTTTCATGACCTTATTGAAGTATCTCAAGTTCACATGTAAAATGTTTCTCTTGTTTCCCTTACTGCGCTTTTTGCTCACCCTTTCTTTTGATGTATGTCACCAGGTTATGTGATGCAGTAATGAACCTAATATGAACATGAGGAGAAGCCATTCAAGTGTTTTAGAAGAATTTTTTATGTTTTCTTGTTTAAAGTTCCTGGTTTCCAAGACACTAAACCTTAAAGATCCTCAGTTTTGTAAAATGTAATGAAAGTTTATGTGATAAAAAGGGCGGGATGCTATACCTTGGGTGCCCCGAAGGCCTTAAGGACTCCAAGCCTAAAATGGTGGCCCAAGTTGAATAGTTTTGACTGCTACATTATTGAAAATTACCTGCTACAATGCTTCTATAGTAACTGCTACATTGCATATTAAAGTACTACTACAGTACTGAAATTATGCCTCCACCAGGTTTTGAAACTAGGTCTCATGGAAGCACATAGAGAGATCTCACAAACTGGGCTGAGGCTCATATGAATTGGCTATTTTGTTTTATTAAGGGGATTTTAATTCAACTTAATATTTTAATAAAAAGTATTATTTGGAACTCAATTCACCCCCTTATTTAGTTTCTAAATCCAACCAACATTTGGTAGGAGAGGATTTTTTTTTAAATTAACTTTTCATCAATTATTTTTTCTATATTTTAAAGATCTCAAATTTTGTTAATTCTAAATTTTAGTTCTTTATGGATAATAGAAAAGAAGGATCTACTAGCAACATACCTCCATATTTTAATGGTACAAATTATTCTCAATAGAAAATAAAAATGAAAGTGCATTTAGAATGTATGGGTTTTGAAATATTGATTGTAATATAAGACCAATATAAAATACCAAAAACAACTAGAATTACTTGGACTTATTCTACCAAAACTAATTAAAATAATAATTGTGAATCCATGAATTATTTTTTTGTAAAGTTGGTGACTATGAATTTAAAATAATAATTACTTTCAAATCTATTTTTGAAATATTGGATACCTTATCTACTTCACATGAAGGAACATCAAATTTCAAATAAATGAGACAAAATTCATATTCAACCAAGTATGTTAATTTTTAAATGAAATATGATGAATCTATTTCTGATATGCATCTCTGGTTCAATAAAATAGTGAATACCATGAACTCACTTAAAAAACAAGTGACAAAAAAGATCAAGTGATGAGATTGATCAGATGCTTACCAGACAGATGGAGAGGAATATATGTGTCAATTAAGAAATCTTGTGTTGTGAGTAAACTACCCTCTGAGGAATTGATAGGAAGGATTATGATGTATGAAGAATAAATTAAATTTAACAAATATATTTATGAAGATGAACCAAAAATAAAATCAGTGACCTTCAAGACTACTACCTCTAGACAAAGAGAAATGGTAAAATTTGAAAATACTAGTGAATTATAATCTCATGATGACAGTGATGAAGAGATAACACATATGGAATGGAGATTGAAGAAATTCAATAGAAAAAATAAGTTCTTCAAGAAAAAAAAATTCAGAGAAAATTATGCTTACAGGGGAAAGTGCAAAAATGATTGAAAAAAGGATGATACTCAAAATGAAGTGACCTGATATGAATTTAAGAGGAGAGGACACATTAAATCTGATTTTCTAAAATTGAAATACAAAAATAGGTATGCGGATAAGGGTAGAAGAATAAAAACATCCATGAAAGCAACATGAAGTGCCTCCAAAGAGAGCTCAACTGATTTAGAAACTAATTAATAAGATAAGTCTAATAGGGAAAATCTGTGCTTTGTGGAAAACATGTATGAAGTATAAAATGTTCTCCCCTCTTCCCTTAATAATTTTTCAAACTATTTATAAATATAAATAAAATGATGATATTGAGGAAATAATGACAAATGAAGATCTGTACGATTACGATAAAATGAGGGAAGATACCTTTCAGGAGCTGAAAGATAAATATAATTCTCTTAAGAGACAACATTCTCGGACAATAAATACTAAAACTAACCTCAATATTTAAAAATAGAAAATATGGTTAGTTTTTGAAAGAGATAAATGAATCAAACTTTACAAAAGAATGGCTAGAAAAAGATATAATATGTTTTACCAATGGTAATAATGATTTAACTCAAATACTAGGAATTCAAGTTTCTCCCAAGTATATAACTGACATTTGTTATCAACTAGGATCGAGAAAAATTGAAAAAACCATATTTATGCCCAGTACCAGTTTTGAAAATTCAAATACTTCCAATACCTACTCAATTGGACCTAATAAAGTATTTATTTATAGAATAGTAAAATATGTTTATAAGAAAACCATTTAACAATTATGGTTTCCAAAATCTCTTATTACTAACATAACTAGACCCAATAGGATTTGGGTACCAAAATCATTTTTGGCACAAACATTATTTTGCAGAAAACCTTTTTTAAATCCTCCAGAAAAAGCCTATGGTATCTAGATAGTGGATATTCTAGACATATGTCAAGTGAGTATTCAAACTTCAAGAATTTGATTAATGTTTATGGTGATTATGTCACTTTTGGTGACAATTCTAAAGGTAAAATCATCATCCTTGGCCAAATTGGTAATTCTAATTTAGAATTAATTTCTAAAGTTAATATATAGATGGATTAAAATATAATCTTCTTAGAATTTCTCAATTATGTGATGATGGATTTTCTGAAAAATTTGAAGAAAATATCTTTCACCTTTTGATGATATTTTTTTTTAATTTTTACTACTTTAAGAAATGATAATATTTATTCTATTGATTTAAATTATTTATCTTCTAAAAATATTTCTTGCTTAAGTTACTTTCAAAAATAATATTCACTTTTGCATAGGATACTAGGCCATTTCAATATTCATTCACTTAGAAAGATAATTAGGAAAGGGTTAGTTAATTATCGACCAAATCCTGAATTCTCAAAAGATAGAGTTTTTAATCCCATCCAAAAAGAGAAACTTCATAAAATTTCTTTTAAATCTTATAATGGTGTTTCAACCTCTCAACCTGAAGAGTTAGTTCATATGGAACTCTTTTGACCTTTTAGAGTTTATAGTTTAAATGTAAAACATTATTTCTATGTCCTTGTAGATGAATTCTCTAGATACACTTGAGTATTATTTACAACTAAAAAACGTGAATCCTATTATTACTTCATTAAGTATGCCAAATATATAGAAAAACATCGTGGACTTAGGAGTAAGACCTAATTAATTGATCATGGTCAACAATTTGAAAATAAATACTTTGAATAATTTTGTTCTCAAAATGGTTATAATCACAATTTCTTCTCCTAGGACACCATAGAAAAATGGTTTGATAGAATGAATAAATAGGAATCTTCAAGAGATATCCCAAACTATGCTAATTGAGTATGACCTTCCTATTTAATTTTGGGAATAGGATGTTAACACAACATTTTATACTTTAAATAGAGTAGATAAATGTACTTTGAATCCCCCTAACACAGGAAACCACCTTTGGTGGTCGCTGGGCTTTAAAAAAGGCTTTTGTGCCCCCTCCCCCTGCCCCCTCGCCTCGCGAAACCCTACCCTACGTCCCCTCCCCTTCTTCATCATCACCTATCCCCCATCGCCCTCTTCCCTTACCGCCCATCCCCTCACTCCCCTCCACCCTCCCCCCTTCACCCTTCTCCCCCTCCGGCCTCCACCCCCTCCGCCCTTCGGCCACTGCCCTCCAGCCTTCGCCCTCCGCCCTCCGCCCGCTAACCTCCGCCTCCTCTAGCCTCCGCACCCTCTACCCTAGGGCCTCCGGACTCTGCCCTACACCCTCTGACCTCTGCCCTCCGCCCCCTCAGCCCTCTGCCCCCTCATCCCTCAGCCCTCAGCCCTCATCCCTCCACACTCCTCCCTCTCCCACTCGCTGCCCGTCCCCCATCCCCTCGCCGCCCTCCTCTCCAGCTCTCCACCATACCTTGTCCCCTACCTCTTAATTCCCCCTCCAATGCCACACTGTCACTTCCCGTCCCCTCCCTCACCATCCCCTCCCTTGTAGCACCGCCACCGCTCGGTCTCCTCCCTCCCTGCACAGCCGCTGCTCGTCCTCTCGCCGCTGCCTTCTATCCACTCCAGCTCCCCACTGTCCTCTGTCCCCTCCCTCTTCATCCCACCCTCACTGCACCCTCTCCACCTCACCGCCACCTCTCTTCCAACTCACTACTTCTGCCACCACCCGTACCCTCCCTCACTGCAACGTCTCCAGCTCCGACTCCCCTCTACTACCTCTACTCTCCCCCGCGACACCGCCTTTGGCTCCCCTCCCTTCTAGGTTCGTAGTGCAATCAGGCATGACATGGGATTTCACTTACATTCCATTATATATTCTCTTGCTTGTTATTCATATATATAATTTTATTATTTTATCAATGGTCCACAAGCAATTGGTTAGTATTTATTTTAAATATATTTGATATGAAAAATACATGTAATAATTCTTGTGTAAATGTTTGTTATACAAATATTATTATGGATAAGAGTTGGATTGATATTCCAAATAGAATTTCTAGAGAATATTTCAATAGAATTATGCAGTTTATTGACATCACCAGAGGATTTTAATGTGACTATATTAGTTTTCTATGAAGAAAATGTGCTAACAAATATCAATTAAAACTAGATACTGTGATGGATAACCTATTATTTAACAGATTTATAAAAAAATATAAGAGTTGGACTTGTCATGGAGAAGAATATGTTCTTTTTAAAAATATGGATACAGTTTAGATGTATGTTGATGCAAGGATGAATGATCCAATGCATGAAATTATTACTGAAATGGTACGTGGGTTGGATCCTGAATGAATTGACATCCAGAATCTTAGGACTGGTGAGATAAATCTTTGCTCTGGTGCAGATCATGATTAAAAGAGGTTTTATGAAGCACTTGATGATGCAAAAATAGAATTATATCCTTGATATAATTCTGACAATAAATTGTAATTTATCATGGAGATGTTTCATTTAAAGACTTTGAATCAGTGGTCAGACACATCATTCGACATGCTGTTGGTGTTATTGAAAAAGGTTCTTCCTGTTGACACTACGATTCCCGAGTCGTATTACCATTCTCGTATGTTGGTAGAGAACTTTAGTTTTACATATGAGACCATAGATGCATGTGCACACAACTGTATGTTGTTTAGAAAGGAAACTTCCCATTTGGATATTTCTACGGTCTGTGGTGCTTCCAGGTGGAAAGAGAATAGGGGAAATCAGACTCATCTAAGTCAGATTGTGATACAGGGGAAACCGATTTTCATAAAGCAAATGAGTTACTTTCCCCTTAAACCGAGGCTGAAAATATTTATTATATCATCTAAATTTTATAATTTAAAGATATGGCATGAATAAAGAATTAATGAAAGTGATATGTTAACCCACCTGACAGACTCTCATGCATGGAAGGATTTCGATAAGAGACATCCCAAATTTCCTAAAGATATTCGTAATGTCCGATTGGGGTTGGCAGTAGATGGTTTCAATCCATTAAAGTCTACGGTTGGTGAAAATCATAGCACGTGGCCCATGGTGTTGGTTCCGTATAATCTTTCTTTGTGGTTTTGTATGAAGCAAAAATTTATATTACTTTCCACGCTTTTTGATGAACATAGAATTCTGGGGGATAAGATTTATGTTTACCTTCAGCCATTGATTGATGAGTTGAATGAATTTTGGGGCGATGGTGTGATGGCTTATGATTGTGAAACGAATGAAATGTTCAAATTGTAGGTTTCATTACTGTGGATAATCAATGAATTCCCAGCTTATGAAAATTTATCAGGCTAGAGTACAAAAGGGGAATTTTATTTCCCATGTTGCAATAAAAGTAAAAAATATTTATGGCTTAAACATTCAAAAAATGGGCATACATCCGTCAAAGACATTTTCTCCCCCACCAGCACAGGTTCAGAAAGGACAGAGTGGCATTTTATGGTTCTAGAGAGTTCATCCCAACACCAAATATTATGATAGGAGTCGAAATATTATTGCAGATTGAGGAAGAAAACATCCGAACGGTATATGAAATTCAGGATTTGGTGTCTCATCCATTACGTAATATTCGTGCTGCGGGTAGGCATCATAATAAAAATTGGAAAAAGAAAATTATTTTTTATAGTCTTCCGTATTGGAAAACTAATATGCTAAGGCATAATTTGGATGTCATGCACATTGAAAAAAAATGTTTGTGATAACATATTGTAAACCATTTTAGGTGTCAGTGGAAAATCAAAGGGCCATGTTAATTCACGTCGTGATTTGGATGAAATGGGTTTAAGGAAAAAGTTACATTTACAGTTAGCTGAGGGAAACAAGGAATATATTCCTGCTACACAGTATACAATGACTATAAAGTAGAAGGAGACATTTCTTTCCATTTTAAAGATGCTTAAGGTTCCTGATGGTTACTATTATAATATTTCAAAGTGTGTAAATCTGACAAGCAAGACATTTCAAGGGTTGAAAAGTCATGAAAATCACATACTACTTCAACAGTTGATTCGAATTGCAATTTTTGATTGTTTATCCCCCAATGTTGTTCATCTGTTGATTAAGATGAGTAATTTTTTATACATCTTTTTTTAAGAAATCAATGAATGAGTGAGTTAAAAAGTTTGCAGGACCGAATTGTAATTATGCTTTTTCACTTTGATAAACTATTTCCCCCTCAATTTTCGATGTTATGGTCCACTTGACAGTGCACCTAACTGATGAAGTAATGGCTGCTGGTCCAATGCAATTTAGGTGGATGTATCCTATTGAGCGGTATTTGAGTACATTGAAATGATTTGTACGCAACAGAGCTTGTCCGAAGGCATCAATAGCCAATGGTTATTTGATGGATGAGTGTACTATTTTTTGTGCAGAATATCTTACAGATGTTGATACAAAATTAGATAAGACCTCTCGGATTCATGATGGTCTAGTTGGAGAAGGAACCATATTTGATATGGACAAATCAAGTGGATACAAGCGCATCGATATATCTTGTTCAATACTCCATCAGTTTCACTATTAAAGCAGTAAGTGTCTTATCACTTTTATTGTTAACTTTTACATGTTTTATTTTCATAAGTTAACTATTTAAACATTACGTTATCATTTTCAGGAAACACAATAATGATATTAAAGAAGAGATGTATCTGCGACTGAGTATCAAATTCAATAATCTCATTATGCGTCATTTCATGATTTCTTCAAGGATTATGTACATATAAATTGATTTTAATTATGAGTGAAGTATTATAATAATTTCGTTCTACAAAAATCATTATTGAATTCTATGAATTATGTAGGTTCATAAGATGAGGGAGTTAGGGGACCCCACGCTAACTGATGAATTTATCCAACTGGCTGAGGTTCCATCTATAACAGCTCATCGTTATAAAGCTATAGATGCTAATGGTTTTCTATTTCAAATTAAAGATTTTGATGACAAATGAGAAACACAAAACAGTTTCATCGGTTGTCCATTCATCGATTCTTGTTATTACTATGGTCAATTGACAGACATCATTGAAATTGTATACGCACACGGGTTGAAGTACATATTGTTAAAGTGTAACTGGGTTGATCCAATGCGTGGATGTAATGTCAATCAATATAACTTTTCATTGTTGAATTTTAACTATATGTTATACAGAAATGAATGAGTTGATAATGAACCTCTCATTTTGACATCACAAGAGGAACAAGCATTCTTCTTTACTTTGCCTTCAAATCCAAGTTGGAAAGTTGTTGTGAAAATGTCCTGATGAGGAGTGTTTTTATTTGAACAAGATGAACCCGATACTATTCCATTTGTTTCCCAACATCTTGATCAACATACTGTAGTTCAACATTAAGAAGATATTTATTGGGTCAGAGTAGCCATTGAAGGAAAAACAGTCGATTTTCATGCTTAATGAAAGGTATAATTGTTTTCCCACTATTCATTATTGAATGTTCTAGGATATCCTAAATTATCTAACCATTTTATAAATCCTTGTATGTTTTAATCCTCACTTTTGGAAGTTTATTAATATATAAATATATAGGGTGATTTCTCGTTTGTTATCTCCATGTTATTGTCAGTGTATCTTCCCATTGAGGTATTCTTCATTTGGTTCATGTGCCGTTTGAATTTTTATTAATTCAATCTGAAATTTGGCTATGAATTTATTGGTTTTGTACATAATTTGTATATCAATTTTGTTAACTTTATGATTTTTTAAAATCCATTCACAATTAGTTATTCAATCCCTTTTTGTTTGATTAACAACTGTACAAGTTTGATTTTTTTAAAAACAATCCAATTTCTCTTTTTGAAACATTGGATAGACCCCTTACTAATGTTTTATATGACTGTAGGCATGTCAGGGGAAGAGGCAGCAAATCCACATCATCCATCTGATCCATCTACGTCTCAGGGTCGAGGTATGTTTGAATGTCATTATGTCTATTTTTTATGTAATTGATAAACACACACACACACACACACACACACACATATATATATATATTTATAACATCTGTCAAATTATATATAAAATTGTTTTCAACATGATCGGACTCGACTGCTTCTTCCTCTCGCAATAGAGCCCCTGGTCGTGGTATTTTATCATGGAATTCTGACACAATGCTTGAGGTTTACATTGATGCGCCATTTCATCCTGTGGGATTGAATGCCCATGCATTTATTCATCATTTGGGTCATATCATACATGACCCACATCGATTTCCATTGACCACACGTGACTAGGCTTCTATACCTCCGGACACATTAGATCATCTTTGGATGGAGGTTCATGTAATAGGACCATTATACATTCTTCCCAATGTATAAACAATACTAACATATGTGATTTTTTTCATTAATAAAAAAATTTAGAAGTATGCCCTGATGGGTTTTGTCCCGTGTGTATGAGAAAATTCCGTACGATGTGGAAATATTTTAATGGAAAAGTCAAGAGGGACCACTAGGTACCAAATGTGGGTTCCCGAGACATTCTCGAAAAAGTCCCGATAGGTGTCCTCCCGGCTAAGTGGCGTGACTTAGTTGCATATTGGTCTACTGAGTGTGTTGCGGTATGTATATTTATTTTGGTATATATATTTTCATGAATGTGTGATTTGTTTGAAATTTGAATTAATTGAATGTAGGAGGTGTCAGCACACCATAATGAGAATCGAGCATTGTAGGGACCACCTCATAGGCTCGGGACTTGTCACGTGTCTCAGATCCGAAATGGGGTATTTATTATTAATTTATTAATTTATTAATTAATATGGTTTTCTCTTTATATTTTATTCATATACAGTTATGGGAGCAAGGTGCACCGACTGAAAAAAGTCGGTGTGGATGAGGACTCGTGATCAAAATGATTCAGAGCCTGTAGAAATGACAGTAAGTGCTTGTACTCATTACCAATACATACATAAATCTATATATTAAAAAATATATATATATATGTATATATATTTAAATATTTCATAGTCTCAATTTGAAGCTAAGTTAGAACAGCCGCCAGAGGACCAGTGACAGCTTCCCATACGAAGGGATGAAATCTTCCATCGCATTATTGGCCGGGATAGGCATAGATACAGTTTGACCTATGGAACATGTATTCCTCGTTCCTTAGTATCATGCGCTGCAGTTTTCGATCCTACTGTTTCTCATATGACACAACAGTTGCCAGATTTCGAGGCACGACTGCGTGCTTCCGAGGAGGTAAATGCGCAGTTGATCACTGAGGTTAGAGCACTGCGGGAATATATGTGTCCAAGTGATGGTGCAGGCGATCATACGACGTAGGTTTATATTGTATTTATTTATTTAATTCCTATTATTTTTGTTATGAAAATCTTCATAATTTTTATTTTTTTAGGCCCCTGGCCCACCAGATGGAGGTAGCAGTCATGACCACGCATGACACATCATACTCACGAGGTGTGTTTCTTTTTTTATTGGTTCAGTTTTTATTGATGTTTAGGTTGGGTTCCTAGTGTGATTTTTTGAGATTTGGGGGTATCATGTGTGTTTCAGCATTATGCAATGTTTGTGTGAAAGAATTGAGAAGTAACCATAAAACGGATTAATGATTTGGATATTTTTAGTTTATTTTATTCTTTAATGTTTTCAATTCCATTTTCTGTGAATAGTTTTGGAAAAACCATGTGATTCCTAATAAAAACCATGGAACTTGTTTCTGGTGACTGAGCTCAAGTTCACTATTTGTAGACCCCTAACCCACCCCGGACAGCACCCCAGACAACCCCCCGTACCCCAGACATCCCCCGCCACAAGACACCCTCACCCCCACACCCCAGAATTCATCAGGACAATTGACCATTAGTTCATTTGGGCAATTGTTCATTAGGCTATTAGGTCATTAGGGAAATTTTCCAGTTGTCTAATTGGATGTAGGCCAAATGGCCATTTTGAAATTATTCCCTTATTCTAATTGTACAACTAGAAAATATTCTATTACTCCAATTTTTTCTTAGGACACTATGCCATTAGGGCATTAGGGCATTAGGTGAATTGGTAAATGGGACAATTAGACATTGGGTCGTTAGGAAAATGGACCTTTAGGACATTAGGATAATTTATCATTACACTGTTAGGCCAATTGGCCATTAGGCCAATTAGTTGTTATGCCCCCTACCTCGGACAACCCCCAACCCCCAAAAAGTGCCTCCCCACCCTGGATGCCCCCGGACAGCCCCCCACGCACGCATTTCAAGCTTGGAAAACACCTAAAAAACGCATATTCAGCCATTCCGTGCAAATCACGTGGCCGAATGATGTGTCGTCTCCTTTTAAACATGACGAATAATAATTAGGGTGTTTTCCTATGTTTTCAAGTCATGCTGATATCGTTCGGTATACATTTGACCTTTAAATGCATGTTTTGGCCATTTATAACACGCAACTTGCACTTTCGGTCACTGCAGTCACACAACACCTCAATTGACATGCCGTCTACCCAACCATTTCACAATACACCCACCCTTTGTTGTCGTCCGATTTGATGGTACTCTGAGGTCATTCGGCCGGTTTTGATCACCCCACGCACGCTTTTCAAATGTGCCAAAACAACATGTAATGGTCGAATTCAGAGAAAACATGCTCAGAATGACTTGGAATCATACTAAAACAATAATAATAATATTTGTAACATTTAGGAGGAGACGAAACGTCAATCAAACGTGCAGTGTGCACGGTACGACCAAATATATTGTTTTAAACAGTTCAACGCGCTCTAAAAGGGTGTGTTGGGTGGTCAAAACCAGTTGAACTAGCTCGGAATGCTATGAAATCATACAAAAACAACCTTGGTGTGAATTGTAAAATGGTTGGATAGACGAAATGTCAATCAGAGGTGTGGTTTGACCGCGGTGACTGGAAACACATTTCTAGAGTCATAAAACACCAAAACGACATGTAACGGTTGAATTTAGAGCAAACATGCTCATAATGAATTCAAATCACACAAAAACAATAGGAATACTATTTGTGACATGTAGGAGGAGACGACACATCAATCAGACGTGCGGTGTGCATGGTACTATAAGAAATATTGTTTTCAAAAGTTCGACGTGCTATAAATGGGATCTTTGGGTGGTCAAAACCAGCCGAATGACCTCATAATGCCATGAAATCATACAAAAACAACCACGGTGTGAATTGTAAAATTTTCGGGTAGACGAAACATCAATCAGAGGTGTTACTTGACCGCAGTGATTGGAAACACATTTCCAGAGTTATAAAGACTCAAAACGACGGGTAAGAGTCAAATTCAGAGAAAACATGCTTAGAACGACTTAAAATCACACGAAAAATATGAATAATATCTATGACATGTAGGAGGAGACAAAACATTAATCAGATGTGTGGTGAGCGCGGTATGACCGAATATGTTGTTTTGAACAGTTTAGCGCGCTCTAAAAGAGCTCGTTGGGTGGTAAAAACCATCCGAATGACCTCAGAATTCCATGAAACCATACGACAAAAACCGTAGTGTGAATTTTGAAATGTGTGGGTGGACTACATGTCAATCAGAGGTGTCGTTTGACCGCGGTGACCATAAACACATTTCCGGAGTCATAAAACATCAAAACGACGTGTAACGGTAGAATTCAGAGAAAACGTGCTTAGAATAACTTGAAATCACATGAAAACAATTGGAATATTATTCTTCACATGTTATAGGAGATGTAATGTCAATCAGACATGCGGTGTGCATGGTATGACCAAATATGTTGTTTTGAGTAGTTCAACACGCTCTAAAAGGGCACGTTGGGTGGTCAAAACCAGTCAAACAACCTCAGAATTCCACGAAATCATACGAAAATAACCATGGTGTAAATTGAGAAATGTTCAGGTAGAAAACACATCTATCGGAGGTGACGTTTGACCATGGTGACTGAAAAAGTAGTTCTGGAGTCACAAAATGCCAAAACAATGCGTAACAGTCAAATTCATAGAAAACGTGCTCAAAATGACTTGAAATCGCACAAAAAAAATATGAATACTATACGTGACATGTAGGAGGACATAGAACATCAATCGGATGTGCGGTGTGCATGGTACAACATAATATGTTGTTTTGAACAGTTCAACATGATCTAAAAGGGCTTGTTGGGTGGTCAAAAGCATCCGAACAACCTTGGAATTCCATGAAATCATACTAAAACAACTGTGGTGTGAATTGTGAAATGGTAGGGTAGACGACATGTCAATTGGAGGTGTCGTTTGACCGTGGTGACTGGAAAGGCATTTTGAGAGTCATAAAACACCAAAATGACGTGTAACGGTTGAATTCAAAAACAAAACATGCTCATAATGACTTGAAATCACATAGAAACAATAGGAATACTATTCTTGACATCTAAGAGGAGATGACATGTCAATCAGACATGCGGTGTGCGTGGTACGATCGAATATGTTGTTTTTAACAGTTCTGCGTGCTCTAAAAGGGCGTGTTGGTTGGTCAAAACCAGATGAACGACCTTGGAATTCCATGAAATCATACAAAAAAACAGTGGTGTGAATTTTGAAATGGTTGGGTAGACAGAACGTCAAACGGAAGTGTCGTTTGATCGCAGTGACCAGAAACGTATTTCCGGTATCACAAAAACGCCAAAACGACGTGTAACGGTCGAATTCAGAGAAAACGTGCTAAAAATGACTTGAAATCACATGAAAACAATATTAATACATTACATGACATGTAATAGGAGACGACACATCAATCGGACGTGCTGTGTGTGTGGTACGACCGAATATGTTGTTTTGAATAGTTCGACGTGCTCTAAAATGGCTCATTGGGTGGTCAAAACAAGCCGAACGACCTCAGACTTCCATGAAATCATACGACTACAACTATGGTGTGAATTTTAAAATGGTCGGGTAGACGACATGTCAATCGGAGGTGTTGTTTGACCGTAGTGACCGGAAACACATTTCTGGAGTCAAAAAATGCCAAAACAACATGTAATGGTCGAATTCACTACAAACTTGATCAGAATGACTTGAAATCACAGGAAAACAATAAGGATACTATTCATGACATGTAGGAGGAGACGACACATCAATCTGACGTGCGGTGTGCGCGGTACAACTGAATATGTTATTTTTAACAGTTCGAGGTGGTCTAAAAGGGCGCGTTGGGTGATCAAAACTAGCCGAACGACTTCTAAATGCCAAGAAATAATATGACAACAACCGTGGTGTGAATTGAGAATGGTCAGGTAGACGACATGTCAATAAGAGGTGTTGTTTGACCGCGGTGACCAGAAACGCATTTCCGGAGTCATAAAACGCCAAAATGATGTGTAACGGTCGAATTCACAACAAACGTCCTCATAATGACTTGAAATCACAAAAAAAAGGAATATTATTTGTGACATGTAGGAGGATATGAAACATTAATTGGACATGTTTTGTGCACGATATGACTGTATATTGTTTTTAACAGTTTGACGTGCTCTAAAAGGGCTCGTTGGGTGGTAAAAACCAGTCGAACGAACTCAGAATTCCATGAAATCATACGACAACAACCGGGGTGTGAATTGTGAAATGGTCGTGTAGACGAGACGTTAATCGGAGGTATCCTTTGACCGCGGTGACTAGAATTGTATTTCCAGAGTCATAAAACACCAAAACAACGTGTAACGGTCGAATTCACATTAAACGTCCTTCGAATGACTTGAAACCACACGAAAATAATAAGAATATTATTCATGACATGTAGGAGCAGACGACATGTAAATTGGACGTGCAGTGTGCGTGGTACGACCAAATATGTTTTTTAAGAGTTTCACATGATGTGCACGGAGAGCATTCCTTTTTAGACCATAATACACTTCCATAAGCTAAACAAAAGACTCCAAAACAAGGGGAAAAAAAATCCTAAAATGATCACATTTCTTAAATTGGGGGTTTTAAATTTTTATAGAACCCATAATTTGATGTCATATTTAATTTTATTATATATATATATATTAACTAAATAAAGATGTTTAATTTACATTTGTTTTGTATAGTTGTTTTTTTGTATCTTATTATAGGTTTATTGAAGGAGAAGATTGAAATGGATTGGACCTTTTTGGATCGTTGAAGCATGTCTTTCATTTATTGATTATTAAGATCTTGATGTTTATGCTGTTTTGAATTTTTTTTCTCTTTTTTTTTATAATTTTTACCCTCTTTTTGTTGATTGGGAACCATGAATTTTTTATTAAGAAAAACTTTTCCAGGATAGAGACTGCCATTGGCGGTCACTATAGGTCGCCTACTAAACAGGACAGTGACCTCCATTGGGGGTTGCTATAGCTTGGCCGAGCATCAAAACTATGATGGCCACTGTTGGTCGTTGTAGCTTGGCCAAGGATCAGGACAGTGACCACCATTGGCAGTCGCTTTTTCTTGGACGAGCAATTGGTCAGCGACCACATGGAGGTCGCTGTAGGCCGGATTTTCTTCCTCCTTTAGTGACCACCTTTGGCAGTCATTGTTGGCCTACAACGATGGGCCTGAAGCGACTGACATTGATGGTCTCTTAGCGGTCTCTATAGGACATTAGTGACCGCCAATGGCAGTTGCTAATGGCTTAATTTTTAGTAGTGTTAATTAGACCTATCTTAAAAATAAAGCCTTATGAGTTTTTGAATAATATAAAAACTAAGGTTAATTATTTCAATGTTTTGGGTTTCAAATTATTTATTCAAAATACAATGGATAATCTTGAGAAAATATCTTCCAAAAGTGATAAAGGAATTTTCCTTAGATATTTAACTTCTAGAAAATATAATAGTGTTTAATATGAGTACCAAAACAATGGAAGTGTGTTTCAGAATTTAATTTGATGTAATAGACCCCAATGAACCTAAGACTATCATAGAGAAAATTGAGGATGATATTTCAAATCTAAATATGAATTATATGAATTTTGAAAGTTCTATGAAACAAGCAGGATATTCACCCAGTGAACTGCTAGAACTTGAACCTGAAGAAGATCTTGAGACAACCAACCCCTCTTTTAAAATACCTATTAGGACTCATATAAACCACTCGTTAGATGTTGTTATAAGAAATATAGATAGAGGTATATAAACTAGATATTCCCTTAGAAATCAAATTGAACACCAAGCCTTTTTATCACATCTTGAACCTATGAACATTAATGATTCCATAAATGATGAATTTTGGGAAATAGGTATGCAAGAGGAACATAATAAATTTGAGAGAAACAATGTTTTGAAAATTGTGGATAGACTTAAAGAAGCATTAACTATTGGAACTAAGTGGATGTTTAGAAAAAATTTTGATGAGTTTGGAACTATAGTAAGAAAAAAATCTAGAATAGTTGCACAAGGTTATAATCAAGTAAAAGGGATTAGTTATAAAGAAAATATGACACTTATAGATAGACTTGAAGCCATTATGATACTTATTTCCTATGCAACACATTTGGATTTAAAGTTATATCAAATGGATGTTAAAATTGAATTCTTAAATGGATTTATAATTGATGATGTTTTTTTTAAACAATCCCTAGATATCAAAATCCGCATTTTCCAAATCGTGTTTTTAAATTAACTATATAGTTTAAAGAATGATCAAAGAGCTTGATATGATAAACATATCCCTTTTCATATTTGAAAACATTTTTCAAAAGGTATAACTGATACAAATCTTTTTATAAAAAACTTCAAAAGAAGTTTTAATAGTACAAATATATGTTGATGATATTGTTTTTGGATCTACTAATGATTCTGTATGTACAGTTTTTTCAAAACTAATTTAAAATGAATTCGAAATGAGTTTAATAGGTGAACTACAATTCTTTATTGGATTTCATATTTATCAAAATAAATAACGAATTATCTTAAATAAAATTATATATTTAATGATATTTTAAAACGTTTTGTATCTAATAGAACTAAAAGTAGTGATACCCCCCTGAGCACCACCTAGAATGTATATCTTGACATAGTTGGGAAATTAGTAGATCATACTTGTTACAGAGCTATGACTGGAAATATTTTATGTGTAACTGATAGTTGGCCTAATATTATGGTTAGTGTGTATATGTGTGCTCAATTTCATGAAAATCCTAAAGAATCAGACTTATTAGTTGTTAAAATAATTTTTAAATGCGTCAAATATACAACCAATTTAGGATTGTTCTATCTAATAAAACTTGATTTTGATTTAGTAAGTTTTTTCAGATGCTTATTTTGATGGTTTTAGTTTAGATATAAAAATTACATCAGGAACATGTCATATTTTGGGAAAATATCTAGTATCATGGTGTAGTTACAAACAAAATTGTGTTACACTATACACTACTGAATCTTAATACATAGTTGTTGGAAGTTTCTATGCATAAATCTTATGGAATAGACATAATTCACTAGACTTTGGATAGAAATTTAGACACGTGACTATAAATTGTGATAATAGAAGTGTGATAAACATTTCAAAAAATCTAGTATCTTATTGAAGAACAAATAAATATGACATAAGACAAAACTTTTTGAGAGACCATTATCAAAAATATTATATAACTTTAGAATTTATTAGAACTGAACATCATCATGATGATATCTTCACAATGCCTTTGAATTTTGAATGATTAAACTAAATTAAACATTAATTAGGAATGATATGTTTTGGTTGAAATGTTACCATTGAAAAGTCACCAATGGAATGTCATTATTGATGAGTCACCATTGAAAAGTCACTATTAATGAGTCACCATTGGCAAGTCATTGTTGAAAGTCACTGTTTATGAGTCTCCATTGACTTGTAATCATTTGAAAGTCACAATTGATGAGTCAATATTGAAAATCCACCATTAGTAAGTCACCTTTGGTAATTCACCATTGAATAAGTCACTATTCCTTTTTTTACCATTTTTTATTATCGTTGATATTATTTTCCTAATTAAATATTTATTGTCATAAATTTATTATTCATTGTGTGGAATCCATTAATGAAAAATCTATTGGGATATATCAAATATATTAACAACCTCTTAAAATCTTGAACTCCAAAACATTTTCTTTCCTATTAGACCAATCATCTTTTGTTCCTCCCTTGAGCCTTCAACCGATCTAAATAGCTAATGTGGAGTGAGTAGTAGAGTCAAATTCGGAAGACATGAGACAATTCAAGAAATGCAAAGTATCTCCAAAATTTTGTATATTGTTTCAAGAAATCCACATATTAAAAAATAGGTTTTTAAAGTAGAAAAGTAAATCTATTTGCAATGGACCCTATCCAGAAATATGTTAGTATTGAGAGTTATTAAAAATTTTAAATAGATGAACTTGTTCATAATGAATCATCGAGTGTATTATCTCATGTTAGTATATGATTTTTATCAGAATTATGAGTTTTTTGACAGAAATAGGATATGACAAGATGTCTCATTGATAAAGAAGATATTTATTTCTCTTCAAAGGAATGAACAAAATTACTAAAAGTACCTCATAGAGGGGTATATGAGGATTTTCAAGAAAGTATTCTAAGTGACAGTGTAATATTCAAATATGAAGAAGCACTCATATAGTTGATTGGAAATGGTTCCCTGAAAATAAATATAGATTAAGAACTCAATGGTGAATGTAATATTTGTTTTTTAAAAATTTCCATCATGTATTGTGTCCTTATAAAGGTTATTTTAATACCATGCAATATATGGATGTTTTTTTTCCATTTTATGATGAACCAAGGGAAAATGATAAATCTGTGTAGATTTTTGATGACCCATATGTATGAGATGTTCAAGAATATATAAAAATCAAACTCATTAATATATCCTAATATACTTTATTCCATCTTAGAATCTAATGAATTTCTCAAATAATGAGAAAACGCAGAAGATAAGTTGTGACATCCCACCTTTTTAATACATAACGTTTCATTACATTTTACATACAGAGGATCTTTAAAGTCTAGTTTATTGTAAATTAGGAACAAAAAAACTTGAATACAACATAAAAAATTATTCTAAAACACTTTTAAGTCTTCATAATAAGATCATAATAAGTACAATTACTTCCTTTCATATCCTGGAGACATACATCAAAGTAAAGGGTGAGCAGAAGGCCCAGTAAGGGTAAAAAGGGAATCAGTGTAATTGTGATATCAATAAGAACTTGAATAACAACATAAAGTTATGAGAAATGAAATTATAGGTATATCATAATGAAAATAACTTGAAAAAAAACTTGAATATGTGGCTACAACATTTCATTTAGACAATCATGAACATATCACCAAAGTCCATCCCCAAGGTGTCATAAAAATTACCAAAGTTATTCACCAAGGTATCATGAAACTTGTCATCTCTAGAGATTAAATCTTTACCCAATGCATTGGAAAGCTATCAAGGTGAAACCTTTATATGTATTTACTTACATGTGAGCCACATATATCATAATCAAAAATTTCAAAAATAACTCATAGAGAATAAAATAAATGGGTTTCATTTCAAATCGTGACGTTTTAAAATCTCTTAAAAATAAGATCATTATATCATTTATAACCCATGGAAAGGGAGTGAGGGTTATATGTATGTCAATTCCAGAATCAAATACATCTTATTTATATATTTATTAACACACATAGAAATGAAATAGGTCTGGGTATTCACATAAATAAACAAGGCAATTTCTTAAGATAAAGAGATAGAAATTTGAGACGAAATTTTTGCAGCATAACGTCTATATAACATGGTTTTAGAAAATATTGAAAAGAGAGGGGACAAGGGTCAACTAATAAAAAATAATTCATAATACAGTATGGTTAGTGAATAAGATGATGGTATACATATTTAAATGACACACCACATGAAAAGGAAACATGAAGGAAAAGAGAAGATGCAATTTCGATTACGAGAAATTCGGCAGCCTAACAGAGTCACATAAAAATTCAGAAAACAAATTGAAGAGAGAAGAAAGGGTCTCTAATAATTTGGACATGAAATTTAAAGTAATAATAACATATAAGAAAATACCCTAAACATAATGATATGGAAAATATAAGACACAACGTAAAGGAAGTCATGACTTAAAAGAGGAGGGTGAAAGAATCCCTTACCTTGAAGATTAACTTCCAAAGCTTGAAGGTTGAGACCTTGGGAGGCTTGAGGAAACCTTGGGAGGACTCCTTGGGAGGTAAGGAGACCAGAACTTCTTTGAGGAGGATTTTTAAATGAAAATAATGATGGAAAGGCTTGGTATTTATAGGAGAAGTGAGGGGACAAGTCATTAATGGCCAAGGGACACCTCATCAGTAGTATTGGAAAAACCACGGGCATGCCCATGGTATTTTACCATGGTATTGGCCACTTGGGAAACCTCATACCTTATCTCAATATTAATAAGTCGACCAGAATTATTACATAATTATTACATCCTAAATGATGTCATTAAACACCCAAAACTAAAAACTGTATTTTCACTATTCACTGAAAATTCATTTTTTTTACAAAAAAATACCCAAAATAGCTTTAACCTAATATAGATGCTCTGAAATAAAAAAATTTACCCCATTTTATAAAAATAATTTTATAAATATTTTTAATTTAATTTTTTATTAAAAACACTATTCACCTGAAAAAACTAATACTTGACTAATAATCTCTAAAACAGTTATTTACATATTTTGTTGAATCACATTAATTAATCAAGGTTCCTAAATTATATCAATACTTTATTTAAGTGAGATTACTAATCCATTTGTTCACATTACTAATCCTATGCGTAAAATCACTATACATAATTTACTATTCACAAAAAATGAAGTTGATCTTATTAGATTCTAAATTTTTTCCTCAACACATTTCTAGAAGACCATTTTTTGAAAATCATTACACATCATTAATTATTTATGGTTTACATAAATATTTTAAAATATACCCTTTTTCCAAAATTCATCAATATACATCCTATATTTATTCGAACATCCGAAAAAAACACAAACTTCACCAAAGGAAGAAATCACAATTTTATTATTCTCAAAGGATTACACCAAGTAGCTATGGTCTCGTTACATTACCCCTTATAACCCCAACATAGGACCTAAGTGTAAGATGTGCTAAGGTGAGATAATCCGAGGGTGGATCGGACAACATTGCCCGACTAGTGATTTCTATAAGCTTGAACTTCTCCCGAAGGAAATTCTGCTCCAGCTTCACACGATTAAGTTCGGCTTGAGTTCGGTTTAGAGAAAAGCCCAGTGGTGCTACCTCATTCCCAAGTTTCGTCAAATGGGATTCAATCAGCCCGAGACTAATGGATGAGGCTGTCAAATCTTCTTTCTGTATTAATTAACCATGATTAGTTGTATTTAGAGACAGCAATCGCAACATTTAGTTTCCAACGGTCATATTGAGCAATGATAATATAACAATAGAAACCCAACGGTCATATAACAGTAGAAACCCAATGGTCTTATTTTAAATATACTCACAAAATTAATTAAAGAATATAGTTTTGTTGAGTATAAACTAAAATAACACACAAAATTAGGAAACAAAAATTCATTCAAAATTTCGAGTCGTTACATTCTTCCCCCCATAAGAAATTTTGTCCCTGAAATTTTAACTCGTATCCTCAGAAAAGAAAAGGTGTGGGTACTTATGCCTCATAGACTCCTCTGGTTCCCACATGGCTTCTTCATATTTGTGGTTTCTCCATAACACCTTAACAAGGTGGGTAGTCTTGTTGCATAGAACCTTGTCTCTACGATCCAAGATCTCCACCAGATGCTCCTCATAAGAGAGGTCATGTTCCAGTTGTACAACCTCTGGGTTTAGAACATGTGAAGGGTTAGGTATGTACTTCCTCAAGAGGGATATGTTGAAGACATCATGAACTTGTTCTAGATTTGGAGGAAGTGAAAGCCGATAGGCCACTCCACCCACGTGATCAAGGATTTCATAGGGGCCAATGTTCATAGGGATGAGCTTCCATTTCTTCCAAAAACTCATGAATCTCTTCCAAGGTGAAATTTGAATAAAGACCTTGTCACCGACATCAAACCCCAAGTCCCTTCGATGGTTGTCGGCATAGCTCTTTTGCCGACTCTTAGCAGCCTTAATGTGTTGTTGGATGGAATGGACTTTTTCTGTCATCTCTTGCACAAGATCAGGACCAAGAATAATTATCTCACTGGCTTCATCCCAACAAATAGGAGTTCTACATCGCTTCCCATATAGATCTTCATAGTGTGCCATTTGAATGCTTGAGTGGAAGCTGTTGTTGTAAGAGACTCAACTAAAGGGAGATGTAGATCCCATCCACCCTTAAATTCCATTGAGCACATTCTCAGCATATCCTTGAGTGTTTGAATAGTCCTTTCAGATTGGTCATTAGTTTGGGGGTGATAGGCCGTATTGAAATTCAACTCAGTGCTCAGAGCTTGTTGAAGACTTCTCCAGAATTTTGATTTGAACCTTGGATCACGATCAGATACGATGGATCACGATCAGATACGATAGAAAGTGGAACTCCATGCAGCCTTACAACTTCCTTCACGTAAATCATGGAAGTTGATCATATGATAAATCATCCTGGATAGATATAAAATGGACAGTCTTGGTGAGACAGTCAACAATAATCCATATCGCATTGTTTGCTTTGGAATTTCTCAGAAGACCAGTGATGAAGTCCATAATGATATTGTCCCACTTCCATGCGGGTATGGGTAGTGGTTTCAATACCCCTTTATGAAGTTGCCACTCTGGATTCACTTGCTGACATACTAGGCACCTTGAAGTGTAGTCAGCAATTTTCCTTTTCATACTATCCCACAAATAATGATCACGAAGGTCCCTATACATTTTTGTGCATCCAGGATGTATAGAGAAAGTAGAGCTATGAGCTTCATCCATCAGCTCCTTCTTTATTTCCGGAATAGGTGGAACACATAATCTTGTTTGAAATCTCAGCACACCTTCTTGATCAATATTGAACTCAGGAAACTTTCCGTCCTTTATAGCCTCAAACTTCTCTTGTAACAAAGGATATTCTTTCTAAGCTTTCTTGATCTTCTATAGTAATGATGGTTGAGAAATCATTTGGGTTAGGGTTGATGATGTCCCTTTCCTTATAATTCACATGTCCAGCTTTACTAGGCCATTGATCAAATGATTTTTTGAATCCTCATCATGGAATGAATAGCTGGGTATTTCCTGCTTAATGCATCAGCATCTTTGTTTGCTCTTCCAAGGTGATAATGAATTGAACAATCATAGTCTTTAAAAATTTCCAACCATATCCTTTTTCTCATGTTCAATTCATTTTGTGTGAAAATATACTTCAAAATTTTATGGTCTGTTTATATATCACATTTCTCCCCATAAAGATATTTCCTCCATATATTCAGAGAAAAAATGACCGTAGACAGCTCCAGATCTTACGTAAGATAATTATTCTCATGAATCTTCAATTGTCGAGATGCATAAGCAATGACCTTGTCATTTTTCATGAGGACGCTTCAAATCCATTTTAGAGATGAATCGCTAAAAATAATGAATCCTTCTCCACTTGAGGGCAGAGTTAACACGAGTGCATTAACCAATCTCTTCTTCAGCTCTTGGAAACTTTTCTCACACTCCTTTGTCAAGATGAACTTGACCCCTTTTCGAGTTAACTTAGTTAATCGATTAGAATGTCATGAAATGTTTTTCACAAACCTCCTATAATATCCTACTAATCCAAGAAAACTACGAATCTCAATTATTGTTGTAGGTTGAGGCCACTCCTCTACAAATTTTTTCTTTGTAGGGACAACTGTGATTCCTTCATTATTTACAATGTGCCCTATGAGAGCGACTTGTTGTAACCAGAAATCACATTTACTAAACTTTCTAAAAATCCCCTCCTTCCGCAGCGTTTTCAAAATAACCCTTATATGATCTTCATGCTCCTTGCGACTTTTGGAATATATCAGAATATCGTCAATAAAAAATTCCACAAATTTGTCAAGGTAGTCCTTAAAGACTCTATTCATCAAATCCATAAAAATAGAAGGTGCATTAGTCAGTCTGAAGGTTATAACAACAAAATCATAATGCCGATATCTTGATAGGAAGGTAGTTTTTGGAATATCTTCTTTCTTCACCCTCAATTGATGATAACCAAATCGAAGGTCAATCTTAGAGAAGAATTGAGCCCGACAAAGTTGGTCAAATAAGTCATCAATTCTTGGAAGAGGGTATTTGTTCTTCACTGTGATCCCATTAATTTCTTTATAATAAATGCATAGCCGCATCGTTCCATACTTCTTCTTCACAAAGAGAATAGGTGCTCCCCAAGGAGACACACATGGTCAGATAAACCCCTTCTCTAAAAGATATTGGAGTTGTTTCTTTAATTCCTCCAGCTCTACATTTTCCATCCTATATATGGTCTTTGATATCAGATGAGATCAAGGTACGATTTCGATGGAGGAATCTACCTCTTTTTCTGGGAGAGGTACATGAAACTCCTTTGGAAATACATCAACGTATTCCTGGATGATGGGGACATTTTCTATCATCAAACTCCCATCTCCTTATTCTTCTTCACCGGTCAACTACATAAATAATTATATAGGGTTTATTTTAGACAAAGATGAGGTTGATATATCTCTCCCTGGAAGATAACTGTAGGTTTTCCATTCAAGACTACTGATATTTCCTTGCTTCTACAATTGATCTTAGCATTATAATTTGAGTGACAGTCCATCCCTAGTATAAGGTCGAATTCCATCATGGGAATGACTACTAGATTTGAGATAAGATTGTTCTCACTAAAGTAAATACTAGAGTTTTTAAACAATGACAATTCTTGGATAGTCCCACAAGGAGTCTTGACCGAAAAATCCACTTTTAGAAATTCAGGGGTTGATTCTAAATTATTTGAAAACTTGGAGGAAATAAAGGAATGCATTGAACTAGAATCAAACAAATTACATGCTAGCTTTGAGAGGACAACAAGAGTACCTTCTACCACATCATTTGAAGCATCAACTTCAGCTGTCATGATGAAAAAAGAAGGAACTTGATCCATTGGCCTTTGTTGAGGCTGATGGTGGTTCCCCTCCACTACCCTTGGATTTGGACAGTGATTGGAAAAGTGCCCACGTTGTCCACACTTGAAGCACTGGACATCAGGTAGGGACTGCACCATCTTCCCCTTGTTGTTTGTGTTTGGAAGTTGAGGTTTCCCCCCACCATGAAAACTCCTCACAATGTGTCCATCTCTTCCACACTTGTATCACTTCCCACTCCCGAGAAGGCAGTTCCCCGAATACTTCTTCCCACATTTATTACACATGGGAAGTTTCACTTGATTTCTTCCTCTTACCTAATCAAAAGTCCTACCTAAGCTGGGATCCATCAATCTCTTATTTTCATTGTATTTATGAGACCACTGTGTCTCACCAAACTCTAGCTCTACTTTCATCGCACTCTGAATGATCTTTTCATAGCTATCATAATCTCGGTTGGATAGATTCTTTCATAGATGAGGTCTCAGTCCACTGAATAATCTATCAACCTTACCATTTGGATCCATGCAAAATCTATAGGTAAATCATGAATGCCTTGTGAATTTCATCTCATAGCTTCCCACAGATTCATTCTCCTTTTGCTTCAGCTCATGAAACTCCTCCATTCTTTTTGTCATGGAACGAGGGAAATAATTACTGAAAATGATCCCTATAAACTCTTCCCACTCCATAGATTCAACTTCCACTCTTTTCCTCATGCTTTTGATCAGTTCCCACCACAGATCAGCTTCTTCCTCTAAGCGATAGACAGCCAGGGTGACCTTCTCTTGCTATGAAAAACGTAGCACAGAAAAGATCTTCTCTATAGAGCTGATCCATTGCTCAGCAAACAATGGGTCAGTCGATCCACTGAAGGTTGGTGGTCATTGGAGCATAAAGGATTCAACATAATGTTTTTACCTTTGTGGTGAGATCATCCTCTCAGCTTGATTCAAGTTATTACTCATAACTTGAGTCAGTTGGTTCATCATTCGCATGAATGTTTCCATTTCGGCTTCCATCGGAGGGTCGTCAGCGCATGGTCCATTATGGTCACCATTTTCACGGTTCCTCCAATTGCATTCCATTTTATAAAAGAATTAAATAATAGTATGAAACTTGTTTCATTTAAGATCCTTTTAACTATAAATTATTCGACATCTTAAAACTTTATGCTTAAAAAATTATATTTCTATATAATTCCTTCATAATGATTCATTAAAAGCTTGTGATTAACCAAACATATTTCCTGGGAGTGTCATAACCAAGAGTGCAGCAAGGACCATTGTCATGCACCAATTCCCGTTTGAGTCTAGCTCAAAGTGATGTTTTCAAGTTTTACCCCTATGTAAATCTGTGCCAGAGCTGCCTCTACCTGCTCTTATCCAGACATGGATGTATTTGTTTGATAAACCACTTTCTCAATACTCACCAAAATACCATGAAGTTTTTCCTATATTTAAACTCTTATATAGGGTTCTTCCTAAAGTTTTCATAGACTAATTTCTATAAATAACTAAACCATCCTTTGATACCAATGGTGGCATCCCTCCTTTTTTAATAAATAACTTTTCATTACATTTTACATGCAGAGGATCTTTAATGTCTAGTGTCTTGGAAATCAAAAACAAAAAAACTTGAATACAACATAAAACATTCTTCTAATCCACTTCTAAGGATTAATCATAATATCATCCTAAGTACAATTACTACCTTTTATATCCTGGATACGTACATCAAAGGAAAGGATGAGCAAAAGGCCCAGTAAGGGTAATCAAGGGAATCAGTGTACTTGTGATATCAATAAGAACTTGAATAACAACATAAAGATATGAGAAATGGAATTATAGGCATATCATAATGAAAATAACATGAATCATAACTTTAATATGTGGCTAAAACATTTCATTTAGACATTCATGAACATATCACCAAGGTCCATCCCCAAGGTTTCATTAAATTACCAAGATTATTCACCAAGGTATCGTGAAACTTGTCATCTATAGAGATTAAATCTTTACCCAATACATTGGAGCGCTATCAGGGAAAACCCTTAATATGTATTTACATAAATGTTATCCACATATATCATAATCAAAAATTTCATAAATAAGCCATAGAGAATTAAATAAATGGGGTTCATTTCAAATCGTGATGTTTTAAAAGCTCTTAAAAATAAGATTATTATATCATTTATAACCCATGGAAAGGGACTGAGGGTTATATGTATTTCAATTCCAGAATAAAATACGTCATCATTATATATTTATGAACACCCATTTAAATTAAATAGGTCTGGGTATTCACATAAATAAACATGGGAACTTCTTGAGAGAAAGAGATCGAAATTTTGAGATGAAATTTCTGTAGCATAATGACTATATAACATGGTTTTAGAAAATATTGAAAAGAGAGGAGAAAAGGGTCAACCAATAAAACATAATTCATAATAAAGTATGGGTACAGAATAATATCATGGTATATATATTTAAATGGCATACCACATGAAAATTAAACATGAAAGAAAAGAGAATATATGATTTCTTTTACGAGAAATTCGGCAGCCTAATGGTGTCACATAAACATTCAGAAAACTTATTGATGAGAGAATAAAGGGTATATAATAATTTGGACATGAAATGGACAGTAAAAATAACATATAAGAACATAACCTCAAAATAATGAGATGGAAAATATAAGACACAACATAAAGGAAGTCATGACTTAAAAGAAGAGGGTGAAAGAATCCCTTACCTTGAAGAGTAACTTAGAAAGCATGATGGTAGGGACCTTGGGAGGCTTGAGGGAACCTTGGGAGGACTCCTTGGGAGGTAAGAAGACCCAAACATCATTGATGAGGATTTTTAAATGAAAAGAATGAGGGAAAGGCTTGGTATTTATTGGAGAAGTGAGGGGACAAGTCATTAATCGCCAAGGGACACCTCATCGGTGGTATTGGATAAACCATGGGCTTGCCCATGGTATTTTCCCATGGTATTTCCCACTCGGGAAACCTAATACATTATATTACTATTCATAAGTCTACCAGATTTATTACATAATTATTACATCCTTATTGATTTCATTAAACACCCAAAACTAAAAACTGTATTTTCACTATTCACTGAAAATTCATTTTTTTCAGAAAAATCCCCAAAAATCACCTTAACCTAATATTGATGCTCTGAATTCAAAAATGAACTCCAATTTATAAAAATAATTTTCTAAATATTTTTTATTTAATTTTTATTTAAAAAACACTATTCACCCGAAAAAACTAATATGTGACTAATAATCTCTGAAAAAGTTATTTACCTATTTTGTTGAATTACATTACTTAATCAAAGTTCCTAAATTATATTAATAATTTCTTTAAGTGAGATTACTAATAAATTTGGTCACATTACTAACCTTAAGCGTAAAATCACTATTTATAATTTACTATTCACAAAAAATTAAGTTTATCTTATTAGATTCTAAATTTCTTACTGAAAACATTTCCAAAAGACCATTTTTTGAAAATCATTACACATCATTAATTATTTAAGGTTTATATAAATATTTTAAAATATCCCATTTTTTAAAAATTCATCAATATACATCCTATATTTATTCGAACATCTGAAAAAACACAGACTTCACAATGGAAGAAATCACAATTTTATTTATCTAAAAGGATTAAACCAAGTAGATACGGTCTTGTTACATAGCCCATTATAAACCCAACATAGAACTTAAGTGTAAGGTGTGCTAAGGTGAGATAATCTGAGAGTGGCTCGACCAACATTTCCCGAGTAGTGATTTCTATAAGCTTGAACTTCTCCTGAAGGCGATTCCACTCCAGCTTCACACAATGAAGTTCAGCTTCGGTTTGGTCCAGAGCAAAGCCCAGTGGTTCTACCTCCTTCCCAAGTTTCATCAGACGGTCTTCGATCAGACCGCGACTACTGGATGAAGCCATCAAATCTCTTTTCTGTATTAATTAACCAAGATCACTTGTATTTAGAGACAATAATCGCAACATTTAGTTTCCAATGGTCATGTTGACCAACGATCATATAACAGTCAAAACCCAAAAGTCTCACTTTAATTATACTCACATCATTAATTAAATAATATATTTTTGTTGAGTATAAACTAAAATAACACACAAAATTAGGAAACAAAAATTCATTCAAAATTTCGGGTCGTTACATAAGTATGATGGTTTTTTCTTATCAAAGAAAATTTGTAAAAGTGTTGAAGGGAGTTAGAATACCATGAAGAAATGATGGGTAAGAGACAATGAAAAATTGTAGGATGAACTCAACCCAATTGATCATCAAACCAGACCCAAGGATATGGTGGATCTTGGTCTTGAACTATTGGGTTAGTGGATTACTCTAATCAGGATGATAATGAAAAAGTTGAGAATGAAATAAAAGAAGAAGAAGAATATTTTTTAGTGGAAGTGGGAAGTGATTTGGAGATTACTAAATCTCCTCATAAAGTCACTGTTGGATATGTCAGTTCACTAGGTTCTCTACCTACCTAAGAATATCTTTTATAGGAAAATGATGATGAAGAAATTGAAGTAATTAGAGGGGCCAAGTTAAAATAATATTCCTCTAAAACATCAGGTGACCAGATTGGTAATGAGAATGGCTGGGATGAAAATTATACTAAGGAAGAAGATGATGATATGGATCATGAAAAATCTGATGGAAATGAATGTAATGATAATGAGGATCATGATGATGGAAATAATGACAACAGATATGATCATAGAGATGATCATGGCACTAATCATAATGATGTAAGTAATAAGAAAGGAGATGATCCTACTGATCATGATCATTACAAGGATCAAATAAATCCTCCATCACCAATGGTATCAGGTTCTCATAGAGATTAGAATCCATCTAAAGATACAGAGATGGTTGATTTACCTCATGTTACTACAGAAATTGTGGAATATGACAGTGAGGGGCAGAAGAATCCCAATCATGTTGATCAGTCAGAACAAATGGTTCAATTAAGACTAGTAGATAACATATAAATATCTCATACACATACCCCTTATATACCCGAAGTTGGTAAATCCTCTCAATTACCCAAATAATATCAAATTATTCCTTATATAATACCCGAAGTTAGTTCTATTTAATAATAGTAATGATATCTTGGTTTTATTAGACTTGGTTTGGATTATAGTGATTCTGATGATGAGCATGGAAATCTTGTTAGATGAGAAGGATCCTTAGAGGACAAATTTGATTTGGTTGGGGAGTTGAAACCTTTTACACACATGGAAATAGATAGATCAGCTATGGATGAAGTGACTCATGAGAAAATAGTTCATCTTACTTATCAATCTGTTATACCTCATAATGCTGTGAAAAATTTTTTATTTGGAATATTTTCTATAAAATGTCAATTTTTATTTAGAATCCTTGATAAGTAATTTAGTTTCATATTTAAAAAATGTCTTCAGTTCTCAACCATCTCCATTATATAGAATCAGTGAAGAAAGAACTCATCATTTGGATGAGTTGGTTATATCTCATTTACAACTAAGAGTAAGATTTCATATTCATGATCTTGAAGTGGACAATAGAATATTTTCAATAGTAGTAAAAAGTTTGAAATCTTCATTAGAGGGTCTGACATCTTCTTTTTCAGTACATTTGAATCCTCTTTCTCATAATTTGGAAAGAATGAATATTTCTACCTCTACATCATCTCACCTCCCCCTACTCTAGTAAATATTGATAGAGAACTGATCAAAAACATTATCAGTGAAGATATTAATAATGATTTGGGTGATGTGACCACTCATGTTAAAAAAGTAAGCTGGATACATCATCATGGAGAACACATAAAAAAGATGATAAGAGAATATGCCATTGATCTCAGAACTGATAAAGACATCATCAAGATAGAAATAAATAATTTTTGGTCAAGGATTTATACAAATAATGAGATGTCTAATAATTTCAAATTTGTGGTAGAAAATTCTAGGTTTCTAGAAGTGATAAGGGATTTAAAAAAAAGTTTTTTAATTGAAGTTTCTCACACCAATTTTTCTGTGATTCATGGAAAATAAAAAGGATTTATTAAATGATATAGAAAGGGGAGGAAATATAATTATGGATTTCATAAATCTCAGGAAACCATTCCTACATGTCCATAGTATAACTATTATTGAAAGAGATTCGATTCATGTGACAATAGTTCTTTCATCTATAACTACTGAGCCAGTTCAATATAGACCAGTAGTGATTACTCAGTCTGATGGTCTTCTACCTCCACCATTTCATCCTATGATTTTATCACTAACGGATTAAATCAATCACATGAGCCCAGCTCTTATTCATGGAACTCTTCCTCCTACAACAATAATCCCTTCCATTACCACTTATGCTCAAAAATTCACTTCTACTTGCTCTTCTCAGGATATAGAAAAGGACAAAGGGAATGAGAAAGTTGATTAGCCCCCAACCTCTAAGAAGTGAATCATATTGGATATAGTATTTTTATAGAGATCATCTTCTTTTACTTTTCATATTTATATTGCTATACTCATTAACTTTTTGGCTAATTTTAAATAAAATATATTATTGTTATTCTAATTACCATTTTATTTTTTATTTTATTCTTCTTTTCTTTTTGATAATATCAATGGGGGAGATAAAATGGGAGTTAATTTTCTATACATAAATATTTTGATATATCTAATTATTATTGAAATTTTTTATATCACATATAACTTAAATACATCTCTGATTATGTATGTTTATATTTTTAGTACATGTTTTATAAAATTCCATGTTTCTTAATCCTCAAAAATAGGAATAATGTTGACACCTACTTATGTGGAACGTGTTTGAAACGCTCTTATTTTAATGATCAAAATCAATGATTATTTCAGTACTAATGATATAAATGTTTTATTATAGAATTTTATATGGTAAGACTATTTTCATGATGATTCTGCTAAGTGTCATGGTGAGTTAGCACTAACTTGGAGTCACTGCCAGAACTTGTTACAGTCAGTTAAGAGCTTCCACTGAGTCGAGTCACCATTAGCTGGAATCACAATAAGAACTTGCTACCATCATCCAAGAGAGACCACTGAGGCGAGTAACTAGAAATTAGGATTCACTTCCTGGACGAGCTGCCATCAGAATTTGAGTCATTGCTAGAATCTAGGTCACTGCCAGTATGAGATTCCACGAGATGTTGTGTCACCTCCAGCTTCTTACTACCATTTTTGTCTGAGGACTTTATCATGAATGGCTTAATGAATCTTTTATATTTAGGGACTATTTGAACAAGTATTCATGACATATCCAAACCGATCCGAGGATTGTGGATCTTTTCTAACTGATGCTGTTATATATACGCGAAGGTCATCTCAATCTCCATGTACTCAATATGTATGACATATACATCGATTACTAACTAAAAAACGTACATAAAATCATGCAATCAAAATTGTGAATTTATACAAACTCACTGATTCATCTACTATGAAGATAAATGACATAGATTCACAAAATTCATTATAGATATTGATTTAGATACTAACAGAGATTAACTAGAACATTCCTTTAGATTCCAATGATTATCCGTTCTACTAAAATTTTCAAGAATGAAGTTTAAAATCCTCAATAAAACTGATCCGAGTACTTCAAACATTCTGATCATACAAGACTAAGAATTACTATTTTTTTATTTCTTCTTTTGTCAATTGTTTTTCTTTTAATCAGTGTGTTGTTACTCTGTTATCAAACACACACTATCTCCTGCACCTAACTAGAGAATAATTTATATTATTTCCTTCCTTTATATCTATTTTCCCAGAATGTTTTTGGAAGAGGTCCGTGTGTGTCCTATATTATCTTTACATCCAATGTATAACAGTGGAAGATGATCTTTATCCCGGACATCTTGTAGCTATTGTTTGTTTATCAAATACAGGTTGTGGATTTGTTTTATTATTATTATAATCTGCTTGGAAGAAGGTGATTTTCATGTGGAGGGTATTAAGTATCATATTGAGACTGAGATTATTGTTTATTCCACTGTGTTGTTGTGTTTTTTCTTTATATTATAATATATTCTTTTTAATCAATAAAAAATAGTACATTGATAATTAATCTTAAAAAGTGTTTATATTTGTTTTTTTCTAAGTAAATTTATTTCCAAAGATAAGGTAATCCTAAAAATTATTTTAACTGATACATAATCGCTCTTTGGAAAATGTTATAAAAGGAAATATCTCGATATTCTATTTTGATTAATTTCCCAGTTTATTTTATTAAATGGATTTTATTTTAACTTAATATCTTAACAGAATTTTTTATTTGGAACTACGTTCCTCCCCCCTCATGAGTTACTCACTCCAACCAACATTTATATTCAAAACCCCACTCTATTTTTTTAACTAAATTATCTTTTATATATGATCAAATTAATATTATCCCTGTATATAAAGTGTTTAATAAATAATCTTCACAAGGAGGAGAATATATTTTTAAATGAAAGATGATATGAGAATAACCCACTTACCCTTTTAATTTTATTTTCAATAAGGGGGATAGGTTTGATCACATATATTCACTTTTAAATAAGTAAATTTATATTGAAAATAAAATAAAACAGGGGATATTGTTGGGTCCAATGATTAATTTTATGTTAATAATTTATCAATATGTGTTTGGTGAGAAGTGGTGATGCCTAAAGAATAGTTATGGAGTCACTTGATGAAATTGAATTTCATCCATGAAAAATTCTCCATGTTAACATTAATGATTGTTTAACCGGTATATAATGATAAAAGATAAGTTCTATGGAGTGAAAAAAATTGTAACAAGTGTCCATTTCTTACATGGATATAGAAAAATAGAATAAGACCATGAAAATATTAATTTACCTAATGAATTATTTCTAGAATAAGATTTACATGTTTATGTGAAAAAAGAAATTATGATTTCATGATGAAGAAGGGATTTTATATTTGATTTGTCTTGGTATTATATTCATTCAAAGTATATTAATGTTTATAAGGATGAGGATTTAACAAAAAATGGTCCAACCATTTCATGACTAAAAGACAATCCCATCAACATCACATGGGGGAACTGAGGGTCAACCCCATGGGAGAGAAAGCATAAGGGACCATCCATAGAAGAAAGAGAGTGAGTGGGTTGTGTATAGTCCCAAAGGGGATCGATTGGGTGTTAAATTTCATGGGATTGGGAAAGTGGCCTTGTATAAGCTGATGTGGCCAGTAAGGCCCTCATGTGTGAAGGTGTGTGAGGGTTATGTTCCACTACCACTAACTCGATGTGGGGATGTTATCCATTATAATATATTTAAGTTCCTGAATGAGTAGATCATTGATGTGACACTTAACACCATATGAATTAATCATCTATTACTAAAAAATATAGTCATTAAATCCAAAATCTGATCTGGCCGATCTATGATATGGGATTTTCTGAGTTCATCATCTTCCTCCTCATGAGGCTCGTTGATGGGGAGTTTTACATTGGATTTTGATTATGAAAATTCAATTACCGATCAAGATTGAATTTGTGAGTTCTTTAGACAGTGAGGCCACTATAATTATTTTATGAGTCCCTAAAATCATGCATGAAATAACATTTTCCATGTATGTAAATATTTTAAAGGTTTAGTGTTGAGTATAATACAAAAACATTTGCAGAGGCTAATAAAGTGTGGTTAAATAAAGCATGTGATCATTATCCCATGCACTTGAGAAGAGAGATTTACGAACCTGTGAATCCTGAGAAACAATGATATTTAGTTCCATGTGATAATTTAAATAAGGGAACTAGAACATTATAATATTCAAAGATAACAAGATATTATGGAATTTAAATTATTTATTAACATGAAATCAAAAGTTGGATTTGAGTTGGTGACTCGTAGTGGTCTAAGACGTTGATACTACCTATAAATACTGAAGCACCTATTCAGCAAGTGGTGTTATCGATATTGAGAGATCTCATTTTTGTTCTAGAGAATAAAATAGAGTATCCATGAAACATATTTTCATTAGGATGATTTTACACAAAGAATATATCTTATATTAAGAAGAAGATGAATTAATGTCCTCTTAACTTGTAAAAATGAACTCAAGAGTCTCATAAAGAAATTGTATAACCATGAATCCTTTTGGGTCTGAGCATTAACCAAACAAATAGGATCACTTGTGTTTTCATGATATCATCATAAACAATCCTCCTGATTTGTTCTAATGCACTGATTACACGTACCTACTCATACTTTCATGAATACTTTGACAACGATAGTGTACCAGTACACAAAGAAAGATGAGAAAGTATGAGCATCAGACATTCATATTGTTTTCATGAAGGATTTTTTTGAGATGGTAATGTACATTTTTTATGAAGAGCACATTTCACTCACACCCATTCAGTTTTTTTTCAAGGAAGACAAAATTTTCAGCATTAAATACCATACAATCTTGTATGCATGCATACAGAAATACTCAAGAATAATCTAAATAGAATAAACCAAACAATCACATAAAATAATAAATCTATAAACAATATATGTTCTAGGGTGTATATTCATGATAATCCAATGAATTCATGTATGATGTTTAATTAATAAGCTAATAATACATTGATATTGGGAAAGTTCAATCTTGCATAAAATTTTTAAGTAGGTGTGTTAACTACTTGGAAACATCCAATTGAGGATGGGTAATCATTAATAAAAGATATAATTATAGCCCAATAATTTTTTAAACTGATCATAATGATTACTTTTTGGTGATTAGAATTATTGAGAAAGACTAATAGACATGTTACGTGGCTATTGAAGATACCTGAAGGGTACATGAAAAACTTTGAATCAATGAAATCATAGAATAATGGAAAAAAACCTTCCTATTGTGGATAAGGACTTGATGTATGGTGAAATATTATAGTTTGTTCCAAGAGTAGGTGAATACTTTTGGTTAGAGAAATGAGAAAAAATGAGCTTCTTTATTAGATCTAGAGGATGAATTATTTTGATTAGACTCAAAAGAAAAAGGATTCTCTCTGTTGGATCTAGAGAATAAGTCTTTTAGTGGGAGATAAAATAAAGATAAGTCTCTCATTTGGTGCTGGGAGCAGTGTAAAAACTTGTTTGAAATTTAATAATATATAATATAGGGGAATAACTTGTTTCATTAAGAAGTTTTTTTTTACAAACCTTGTAAATATAGTAGGATAACATCAATTCATTATTACAACTGCACCCAATGTGAGATTGAGAGATAATATTCAGTGGATTGAGAACCTTAATAATTTTAATATATTTAATTTGGAAGGAAAAAAATTCATAAAATGAAACCATAGATTCACCCCTCCCTTTTTATTGGTCAATCTGTCATGAGGTACTTCAGATATCTCAAAAATAAAAATCCTCTATCTATATATTGTAAAAATAAAATCTATCCTTCTAAACATACCAATAATTATATTTCCTTATTCCAATTCCATTAACTTTTAATAAGACACCATAAATAATACATCATGCATAAAATAAAAAACATAAACACATAAAATAATTCATACACACATTTAATAATTTAAATAAAGATCTAGTACCACTTATTGCTTCCACAATATGGATATATCTTCTAGACTTCAATATCCAAAACACAGAAGAGATATTTTATAACACATGATAATGTAGTATTTGAGAAATAAACTATGCACCATATCAATATTAATGTCCTTTACTCAAAATCCCAAATCTTAAATCAATGTTGGGATCTTTATACTGCATTAGGTTCATTCTCTATTAACCATATGATTGTAACTAGAGCAAAAGATCAATTATAATTGTTGGGGAATTATTTACCATTAAAATAAATAGACAATTATGAGATAAAAAAATCATGATTTTAATTTAAAAACCAAAACTAACATTAAAATACCATTTAATGTTTACTGGACACAAAAAACAGTTGTATTGTATAAAAAATACACACATCAATGTCCCAACGTGGCTCAAATATTTATTGATGATGCCCATCCAAGGTAGATGATCAAACACCTTATACAATGCATAACCAAACACCACCATTTATACCACAAACTCATCACCCATGATACATCATTAAAACCCATCTTATCCTTTTTCTTACCAACATCATGATATAAGAAATATATGTACACACCTAGACATGTGGGAAATAGTGAGTATGAATACCCAATAGGATTCCCTAACACTCTCATATTATTTCTTATAGATCTATTCCTAATCGTGAAACTAATACTATTAAAAATATGTTAACACATTTGAATTTTTTATCACAGACAAAGTTAAACCGAAAAAGTAGAAAAAAATATAAAAATAATTATTTTTCCAAAAATAATGAAACCATTATTGGTTCCACCCTAATATAATTCCATTCCATTTTCAATGTAATCAAAGGAAACATAGAAACTAGTTTAATAATATAATATTAATGTTTTCCTATGATCATAACATATATTTACTTTAGATCTTCAACCACCTAAGTGTTTCCTGAATATCAAGCCTTACCCTATAAGTATCACACAATAAATTAAACATCAAATCTATCAAAACTACATTTCCATTACTCACATACTCAAAATTTATCGAGTTTCAATTACACAACACATTCAATTAGCTAAACACTTTTACTTATAAATTCATTAGGATCATTGGAACCACATAGATGGGGGTTGGGATGAACATGATATTACCTTTTACAATTTCAAAATTTCTAAAATTAACCATTGAAACTTTTTAGTGTTTTATCCTTATAACACTACTAGAAAATTAATCTATATCAACAAACCTATAGCCACAGGTTTATAGGTCTGTTGCTACATTTTTTATAGACCCAATTTAATTAAACATATGTGGCTGGAGATCTGCATTTATATTTTTTCGATATGCATCGGGATCTCCTCTCCTCCTCCCCCGATCCATGACCCTCCCCTCTGAACAATTTACATATCTCACCGCAGAGCCCACCTCCCAACACTTCTAATGAACGCCCTCTCTCACGCTGCTGTCGACCTCTCTCACCACAACCCTCCTCTATGAACCATCAACCATTCTCATGCTATTCACGGTAGCCTCCTCATCACGACATCCTTCCCCGACTCTGCCACCCAATGCTGCTACCCCGCTGATGCTACCCTGAGACAACCACCCAACTTCTTCCTATGATGTACCTCCAATGTGGATACCCCAACTCATTGGGATCATCCTCCTCCTCAGTCGGTCAGACCTCCTGATTACCCACCAAAGGTATTTTGGGTTTTAACCCCTAAAATTTCACTCATCTGTATTTTCTATAATGGTTGGAATGTAAATACTTAAGGGATTTCATGTGGTTTACAATATCAAATGATGGATGAAAAAATAGATACATTTGAGTTATTCAAATTAGGAGAGTTCTGGTGTTAGGGTGGCTTAGTTATCACTTAATGGCCAAATGATATTTCTTATATATTGTATGTATTGTTTTTTATTTTTCATACATGATCATATGAAATATTATGATATATATGAGGAACCCCAATGGAATTTCCATACTTATTTTTATTTCTTATACACTGTATGGGAATATTGATGTGGGTGTAGAGTTTATGATTGTATTTTGGGTAACAATTCATACAAGATACCTAGTTATTTTTTATTTTGTCTATTTTGTACTTGATCAACCTAGTTTGTTGTCCTCTTGATGTAAGTCTATATGTTTTGATATGAGCCCATTTTGTTTTTGAATTATATATGTATTTTTATTATTATTGGTTTAATGTAATTGTAATTCCTTGAACAAACTATAATGTTTTATGTTTATTTAGTTATTTATACATTATTGTATGTGATGATACTGAGATTATAGTATCACTATGCTAATTATGTACTCTCAACAATAATTGAAATCTTCTTCCACATGGGGAGGTACACCAATGGTATTATAGCATCTTCCACATGACCACAGTTTGGACAAGGCCATGCCAAGGATTTTAAAAAATTTATCAAATATTTTTTGGTTTCTTTACTCTTTGGGAGATTTAGTAGATAAATTTTGAATTGGTTGGATATTAGGATGTAAACCGGATGTATGCATCAAGAACTTATATATGGTGGATTCCCAAGTCACTAAGGGTGTAGTTTTCCATCATAGATTCACACTGTTATCATTGAGATATTTATTGAAGTATTAATTTTGGGTTCAGACTGTTATTTTTTGTTTGAATCTTGACATGGGGTGCAAATAGAATCCGAGTTCATGAATCATACTTGAAATATATGGATTTTTATACATTTTCATGACTACTTTTCTATGAAAAATGGTGTTAAAAAAGGAAAGTATGTTTAGACAGTGGGATTGAGAAAGTAATATTTGTGGTCATGTTTTTGGAAAATTAATTTAAGAGTGATTTTGATTAATTAAAATATCAATAATAAATGAATTTTTGTTTTCTAGAATTACCAATTGACAGTGTATTAATTAATAGAATCTAAAATAGTCGGTTTCATGTGTTTTTGTTTGATTTATGATATCTTAATCATGTTTATATGGTAGATGAAAACCTTTTGTTGGTTTTTTATGATATTATATTCCTAGTAGTTTGGAGTATGATGGATATGTATTGGGTATGGTTTGGATTTGTCTTTGGGGGTTTGGGTTGGTGGTAATCCCTCAAGTTGGTGGATCCTGTTGGTGTTTTACCAGATGTTTTGATGTAAACATCTTGATATAGGTAATTTTGGCGATTTCTAGGTGATTTTATATTTTATTTTCATTAGGAAGTTTCTTGTTAGATAAGTTAAGGGGGTGTACAGTTTCTTATTATCATGGGTGAATGTGTGGGGTTTGGTTTTTATGCTTTGTGTCTAGGATAGTAACCCTTAGATTATTATGATAAACATTTTGATTTTGTGTTTTGGAAATGATATTATGTTATGAAGTAAGGATTAAAGGTAGTTTCATGATTTTTTGGTAATAATTCATGCTTAGGAAAATGGTGTGATGGGTTTCTAATTAGTAATGTTGTTATTACCAGATGATGTTAAGTCAAAATTCATTGACAAAGCATCTAATTAGGATGGAATTGTATTCTCATGGGAAATTTTCTCAAGTGGTTATTTCCATCTTATTATGTTACATCTACTTTGATCCATTGACCAAGGCCTTCAAAAAGAAAAAACAATGGTTTTTTACGTTATCCATGAGTTCCAAGAGTAGTAGTATCTAATTTTTAGTAGTGACATGGGATCGTAGGTGTTTGGAATATGTTGAAGAGAGTTTAGTTCCTATTTGAAAGGATTGGAACTCTAGAGGTTATATGGGTGAAACTAGAAGTTTCTAAATTCAATGGCAATGAATCATGATGGATACATACATTTGATCATAAAATAAGAAATGAGTAGGTTCTATGGATCATGTTTCATTACCTCTTCTATGAGATGCTATGTTAGATTTACAAAATAAGGGCATGTTTTGGGATGTCAAGGAGCTATATCAATATGGGAATCAATAATAGAGTATTCCACAAAATTTGAAAGGTTTATTAATTTTATTCCATCCTTAAAATGAAATTTATTCATAATGAAATTCTATTTTTTAAATGGTCTTATGTACTCATTATGGGTATGATTAGATTCATTTTATCTAGACACCTACTAGGAGATATTCAAGAAAGACTAAGCTATCTATATAGATACATCCATTACATAGGAAGGTGCATGGAGAAGGATGGAAATCAGGTAGGAATGAATATTGGTTGGTGAGCCTTAGTATGAGGGTGAAAAATTAAATTTAATGAGTAATAACACAACTAAATATTATAAAAATAAATGAACCCTGGTCTATTTCTCATGTTTCAAGAATTCATGTACATTACCTTAGTATTGGGATGGAAAAAATAGGTTTCATTTATGTATTGATATATGGGTTTCTATAGAGATTATTCTATCTGTATAAGCCATCCTAGGGGAAAGGGCTTTTAGTACTATACTTTTTGAGGTTTTCTTAAAGTTATTTTTTTCAATAATTTGGTTTACTCTATCTAATATATTTTAATGTATTATTTTTGTTGGGTATAATGTGTGTTTGAAATATGATAGTTTTTAAATGATTTTTTTGAGATTATTGGGTTAATATCTCCTATAGTGATCATAATGTGATATGAGGCACTAGACATGTGTATGTTGGATTGATGATGGTATTGATAATACTATAGCAGGGAGATTCATACTCATCTTTTTTGAGTGAAATATATATCAAGGGATGGTGATCATTATCATGGTTGTGAATTGTATGAACTTAGATAATAAATGGATGAATTTAGTGTCTGGAGATGGATGTTGGATGAACCATATTTGGTTCTAAGACCGCACCAAAATTAATTATTTACCTATATTGGTATGTATAGTTAGTGTGTTCAGTTAATTATAAGGAGTTTATATTGGTAAATTTGATATTTAGATCTTCTATATTTCTAGGAAGTCATTCAGATCAATTTATTGGGTTAAGTATCAATATTTGATATTATAATGGGCGAGTGATTGACAATTCTAGTTTGGAGTTTGAAAGAGATCCTAAAAAGGGTACTCTAAAGGCTATTGAAAGTGTGCGTGGAAGGGAAACCAAGTAGTCTGAGTTGTTAAGAATTTATGACCTAGATTCCATAATAATAATAATTGTTGAAATATAAAAGGAAAGAACCAATCATCACATGTTCAGAAATAATTTTTATAAAGATGGAATTTACAATCAAGAAGAAATAAGATCATAAACCAAAAAACTGTCCAATCATAATATTAAATTGGTTTGAAAAATCCAAGAGGATTGAGTAAGAATAAAAGAATGAAAATTATATACTTTATAAAATTGATAAACCTATATAAAATAAGAATAAAGGTGAATTCTAACAGAAGGACATGCTAAAAAATGAGGTTTCAATCTAGAAAATTAAGAAGGATATAGGCATGAAGAGTTTTATATATTTTATAAATTCATGGAATAGATTTTCTAGGTTAAGAAAAATTTATAATCCCTATTTCTAACTTTTAAGTGACGATGGAAGTTTACTTTATTCCCATATTTTGGTTATTTTTGATTTTTGAATAGGCAATTGAAGGTGATGTTTGAAAAATAAAGAGCTTTATTAATGATTATGTTATTTTTTATTGGGATGTACATATCAATCTGAATATTATTTTTTCAATGTTGGTTATGTATTCATGTATCATTTATCATGTATTGTTGACACACTGATCAAATATATATATAATAAGTCATTATATCTCATTTATTTTCCCACTATTTTTTATAGGTGGTTTATATGGTGATGCTAGTTCTATCCACAACCATCAAAGATATTGAGTTCAACATCAGATTTGAGTAATGTCTATTCCATTTAAATTCTTTGGCCTAGAACTATGGGAAAAAGGGTTTATTGCGATAGGTTATTTGCGACGTGACATATTCCCGTCACAACAGGTCCGATGAAAGGCTTATTTGCGACGAGAATATATTCCTATCGCAAATAAATGATCATTTGCGACTGGGAAAATGTCACCGTCGCAGTAGGTTTGGCGTGGATTTCGCACCAAAATGCGGGAAAAGTATTTGAGATGGGTGGCTACTCCCTGTCGCAAATACCCTGCCGCGGTAAATAATATTTGCGATGGGTAATGCCGCCTTCCGCTAATGTTATTTCGGTTTATAAGTATTTGCGACAGGCCCGTCGCAATAACCTTTTCACGGAAGAGGGTATTTGCGACGGTCCATCCCAAATACTTATGGATAGACATAACATTTGCGGCGGGCGGGTTTACCCGTCGCAAATAGTAATTGTGATGGAACCGTCGTAAATAAGTAAACAGCAGCGACGACGGATTTACCCATCGCAAATAGTATTTACCACGTTAGGGTATTTGCGACGGTAAACTCCACCCATCACTAATGTTATGTCGGCATGTAAGTATTTGCGAGGGTTCCCGTCACAAAAGACTTTTTAAATGCCGAATATAATTAATGCGGGTGGCGGGAATTTGCGACAGGACCCGTCGCAAATACGTTTTCCTATATATACCGTCAACCGTTTCAGTTTTGAAAACATTCAAATATTCTTCTTCTCATCACTTCTCCTTGAAGCTTTAGTTTAAAGCAAATTTTTTTGATTCTTTTTGTGAGACCGTCGGAAGGCAATCAAAGGGGTCCATAGCTTCAAGATTTCAAAGGTATTTAAGTTGTATTTAATTTTATATTTATTTCATTTTTTATATTAATTTTAATTTTTGTTCTAATTAAATTAGATTTAAATTAATTTATTATTTATATTTAGTTTTATTAATAAAATGATATTGTTATTAATAATTATAAATAATTAGTAATAATTAGTCATAATTAATTCGGTATAATTAGTAGTTAAGTATAGTTTTTGGTTTATCAATCAAATAAATCCTTGTCTGGATACAAACAAGTAGAGGCGGCTCTGACACAGATGTACCTAGGAGTGAAAACTCTAGCAAGGAGTTTCGGGCATGACCCGGGGTATCCTGGTACACGACAACGGGCCTTGCTGTACTCTTGGTTTGACACTCATAGGGGATATTTATTTGGTAATAATTAGATTTAATTAGAAATTTGAAAATAATTAAAATAATTTGAAAATAATTAAAATAATTGGAAAATAATTAAAATAAATAGAGATTTAATTCAAATAATTAAAATAATTATCAAATAATTAAAATAATTAGAAAATAATTAAAATAATTAGAAAATAATTAAAAGAATTTGCAATTAAAATAAATAGCGATTTAATTATATTTATTCAAAAAATTAGTAAATAATTAAAATAAATAGCGATTTAATTCAAATAATTAATTATAATAATTAGAAAATAATTAAAATAATTATCAAATAAAATAAATAGCTATTTAATTCAAATAATAAGGAATTAAAATAAATAGCGATTTAATTCAAATGATTAAAATAATTATCAAATAATTAAAATAATTAGCAACAAAATAATTAGCAACAAAGTAATTAGAAACAATGTAATTAGCAACAAAGTAATTAGCCACAAAGTAATTAGCAACAAAGTAATTAGCAATGAAGTAATTAGAAAAAAAGTAATTAGCATCAAAGTAATTAGCAACGAAGTAATTGGTAATGAAGTAATTAGAAACGAAGTAATTGTCAATGATGTAATTAGCAACAAAGTAATTAGAAACAAAGTAATTAGAAACAAAGTAATTAGCAACAAAGTAATTAGCAACAAATTAATTATCAACAAAGTAATTAGAAACAAAGTAATTAGAAACAAAGTAATTAGCAACAAAGTAATTAGCAACAAATTAATTAGAAAAAAAGTAATTAGCAACAAACATGATTAGAAACAAACATGATTAGAAACAAATGTGATTAGCAAAAAATGTGATTAGCAACAAATGATTAGCAACAAATGTGATTATCAACAAAGGTGATTAGCAACAAACGTGATTAGCAACAAATGTGATTAGCAACAAACATGATTAGCAACAAACGTGATTAGAAACAAATGTGATTAGCAACAAACGTGATTAGAAACAAAGTAATTAGCAACAAACGTGATTAGCAAAAAAATAATTACCAACAAAGTAATTAGAAAAAAACTTTATTTACCACTCGTTCAATGGAAAAGAAAACGTGATTGACCACTCATCCACCTCAATTCTCTCATCTATGTGTTGACGTTTGACAGGAAACTTCTGTCTCCGCATGTAATATTTGCATTCATAGTCAAAATCAACCTTCCAGTGAATGTGAATATTACATGTGGAGATAGAAGTTTCATGTCAAGCATCAACACATAGAGGAAAAGATAATTGAGGTGGATGAGTGGTCAATCACGTTTGCTTTTCCATTAAAGAATTGGTTAATCACCTTGTCTCTTCATATCTTCACATTAATAATTAGTAACATAATTAGTATATAATTAGTATATAATTAGTAACATATGTTATTATTATATGATTAATATTTATGAAAAAATAATATTAATATTTAGGTCATGTTCAATAAAAATTTTGTGTCAGCCTTGTCCAATGTAAACTATATAATTGTCCATGCCTGGTTGATCACCTCATAAGTAGCGTTGCAATAAGACGATCCAAGTCATGTCTTTCTCATCTATAAGAATCGTATCACATGACCCTTTACATACCATTATTCCTTGAAAATTTAAGGGAATAAATTTGTAAGGAAAATGATCATTGTAAAAGGTAATGCGAGATGATTCTTAGAGACATGAACGACATGACATGGTTAGTCTTATTGCAACGCTACTTACGAGGTGATCAACCAAGAAAGGACAATTATAGAGTTTACATTGTACACAGCTAACACAAACTTTTAAAGAGAATGACCTAAATATTAACGACCCTGTAAGATATGAACTTGTTAAGAATATATCAAATCATGTTTCGAATAATTATCAGTAATTACAGATAATTACCAATAATTAGCAGTAATTAGCAGTAATTTCACTAAAAATTATGTCACTCATAAGTAGTGGTAATTATTAAGAATTAGTTCCATTATCTTTTCTTTTTGGGGATTTTTCTAAGTTAACACTGTACACAGTTGATGCAAACTTTGTATTGAGCATGACCTAAATATTAAAGACCCTTTAATATTTGAACATGTTAAGAATAGATCAAATCATGTTGCGAATAATTATCAGTAATTACCAATAATTATTAATAATTACTAATAATTACCAATAATTATTAATAATTACTGATAATTACCAATAATTAGCAGTAATTATCAGTAATTTCAATGACAATTTTATCACTTGAAAATAGTGGTAATTATTAAGAAGTAGTTCTAATATCTTCTCTTTTTGGGAATTTTTCTAAAATAAAATTATTCAAAAACAGAATTGTTTTAATGTTTTGTAGAAAAATATGGAACAACAATGTCAGCAACAATCATTATTAGAAGACCACGTATGGATAAATCAATATAGAAATCCAAACGGCTCTGGTTTAAATCATGTATATATTGAGGGTGTAGAGACTTTCTTATCATTTATCATCAAATCTAGAATTTGTTTCAGAAGGCATAATAAAATGTCCTGGTAAAAAAATGTGCACTTAGAATGTTTGACACATTTGATAAAGTTTGGGGACATCTCTTGCATTTTGGTTTTCAACCGGATTATGTTTTTTGGTATCAACACGATGAACGCAGTTCCAAAGAAGGTGATACTAACTTGATTCTGGATCCATCACAGTTTGAATATTTAGTACATGATATTGCAGGTCCATCTGATCAACATACCAAAAATCAGGATGATATTGATTCAACTCCTGAGTTGGCACCATCTGAATTTTATGAGTTTCTGAGGTTTACTAAGGATGCATTATATCCTGGATGCAAGATAAGCAAGTTAGAAGCAGTTGAAAAATAATGGCTATCAAATCAGATAATGGAATGTCAAACAAATTTTTTGATCAGATATTTTATTCGGTTAAAACACCATTACTCGAAGGAAATGTTTTACCTGCAAATTACTATGAGAGTAAGAGGCTGGTTTAGAATTTGGGACTTAGTTGTCAAAATATTCATGCATGTTCAAATGATTTCATTTTATATTCTAGTGAAAATGAGTCATTGGATAGTTGTTCCACATGTGGAAAACTAAGGTATAAAGAAGATCAACATGGGAAGTCTGGATTGATTCCTGTAAAATAGTTGAGATATTTTCCGCTTACATCCAGACTACAGTGTTTATTCATGTCTAGGAATACATCAACAATAATGTCATGGCACAAAACAAATATTTCAACCAGTAAAAGCATGAATCATCCAGACGATGGTGATTGATGGAAACATTTTGATAAAGTGCATCCGTCATTATCTTTAGAAGCTTGAAACGTGTGACTGGGTCTTTCCACTGATGGTTTCTGTCTGTTTGGATCTTATGGTCGTCAGTATTCATGTTGGTCTGTATTTATAACTCTGTACAATTTACCTCCATGGATACTGATGAAGGAGACCTATATCTTTTTGACCTTATTAATCCCAGGACATCTGAAAAATAATATTGGTGTATATTTGAAACCATTGATTGATGAATTAAATTTATTGTGGAGTACTGATGTCAATACATATGATGTTGCTGCGAAAAAAAAATTCATACCAAGAGTAGTATTGATGTGGATAATTAGTTACTTCCCGGCATATGGTATGTTATTTGGCTGGAGTACACATGGACTGAAATCATGTCCTTATTGTATGGGGGAGAACAAAGAATTTATGCTTTTCCATGGAAAAAACCTTGTTATTTTGACTATCATCGCAGATTTCTTCCAACTGATCATCCTTTTCGGAGGAAGAAATCTCTTTTTAGAAAAGGTAAAATTGAAAAGGATGGACCTCCTAAACTGCTATTAGGTACGGAGTTAAGAACAATTGTATTTTCATTACCTCCCATCACATTTGGACCCACAATAAACCAAAAGAAAATTTCTAGCTTTGGGAAAGAACAGAATTGGATAAAATGGAGCATTTTTTGGGATTTTCCATATTGGTCTGATTTGTTGGTCCGCCACATGCTGGATGTTATGAATATTGAGAAGAACTATTTTAATAATTTATTTCATACAATTTTGGATACACCTGGTAAAAGCAAAGATAATGTAAAGGCACGATTAGATATTGCCCAAATTTGCAGGCGCCTAGAACTCGAACTATTTGAGAATGTCAGAACACAAAGGTTAATGAAGCCAAAATCAGCTTATACACTATCCAAGGAAAGTCACTTATTATTTTGTCAGTGGATTGTAGATTTGAGACTTATAGATGGTTGTGCTTCCAGTTTGGGTATATGTGTAAAGAATGGTTATATTAGCGGATTAAAAAGTCATGATTTTCATGTTATAATGGAAAGACATATGCCAATTTGATTAAGAGGTATGTTGAATTCCATGATTTTGGATTCGTTAAGAGACATGTCATATTTGTTTCGAGACATTTGTGCAGTGACAATAGATTAAGATGTTCTAAGCAAACTTGAAGAAGATGTTGTTGTAATTTATTTGTAAACTAGAAAAAATATTTCCAACATCTTTCATTGAATCAATGGAGAATTTGATATAACATTTTCCACATGAAGAAAAGTGTGGAGGTCTAGTACAATTTCAATGGTTGTACCCATTCAAAAGATGAATAAAAAAGTTGAAAAAAAAGTACGTAACAAAGCATCTTTTGAAGGATCAATTACTGAAGCATGTTTGCAAGAAGAAATATCTTTTTTATTCTCTCACTATTTTGAATCTAAGTATCCCTCAAAACACAACGAAATGGGATGGAATGAGGGGAATGTTGATGATGGAATGGAAAATCAATTATCAGTTTTTAATCAGTCAGATCTTGGTTTCAATGGAGTTCATGAATGTTGAATTTTGGATGATGAACATCACAGAGCTCATACGTATGTTCTGGTCAACTGGGAAGAGATGACATCATTTTTACTGTAAGTGCTTATACCACTTATTATATAATTTATGTTACAATAAGTAAATTTATGTTTTTAGGTTACATGATAATCATATCAAGAAAAAACTTCCACAAATTACAGCAGCTACTCTTGAAGAATACCGACAGAAAACTTTTTCTCTGTGGTTTCAAAAACTGGTAACATAAATTCTTCCTATTTTAATATCTCATTCAGTTTATTGTTTATTATATTGATAATTATTTTACAAATTTTCAGGTGTCTCAATATACTGATAAAATTGACAAACGTCTGTGTATATTGAGTAACCCACCATCCAATATGGTTAAATCTTATAATGCATATGTGGTGAATGGATTTTGATTTCATACACGTGCATATGGGGAATCAAAAAAAAAACAATGAACAGTGGAATTTTCTTGAGAGGATCTCATCATAGAGAAAATGAAGTTGACTTTTATGGCATGCTTGATGAAATTATTGAACTCTATTCTCTTGGACAACATTACATAACGATGTTCAAATGTCAGTGGTTGGATACTGAGAGAGGAGTTCATGTTCATCCTACTCATGGAATCATCGATATTAAATATAAAAGTCTTCTTGCCGTAAATGAACCATTTTTACTGGATCAACAGGCACATCATGTTTATTATGCAAAGTACAGTGCTACGTCAAGAGACATGAGTGATTGGTGGAGCATAATAAAAATAAAAATTCAAGACAATCAATTTTCCTAAAGTGGAGCTTTTTTCACTGAAGTGAAAGGAATTGATGTTTTTCAAGAGACTACTCAAAATCAATCTTTTTCACAAAGAAACATGAGTATCGATGATGACATCCCATAATTAAGATTCGATGGTGATGATGATGTTAATGATGTCACAAATGAATTTGAAATGGTAAGAGATGATGGAACTGAAACTCAAATGGATATCGATGATATTGAGGAGGAATATGAAGATGACATCATCAGATATGTAGATGATGATGAAGGTGGACATTAATACAATTCAATGCATGTTTTATATAATCATAACTTATATATATGTATATATAATAATAATTTTTAATTATTTTATAACAACATTCATTTTCTATTTTAGATGAACGATGAGCTATTTTGTCAGTTGTTGGAGGCTGACCTACCTTTGGATGAGGATGATTTTGGGTCATCTGACCCTCAGCCTACTGGCGCTTCAGGGAGTATGCGAAGGGGGCATGGTATTTCACGACTGATGATCCCTGACCCCATCCTCAAGCGGCGTCTACGTCTTGGGTTTGATCCACGCACGCTGAGGTATGATAACCTCTGCATTTTATTAATATTTCATTAATTTATTTACATAATAAATTTTCAATTAGTTTTTTTTAAATTTTTCCGCATATAGAAGTCGGACAGGGCATCACTATTTTTCACAAATATTTTTCTCAGCCATAGACCACATGGGAACAGATTCCCATTGATGTGAAGCAGGCCATGTTCGGAAATTGGTTGGTACGTAATTAAATAGATTTTATTTTGAAATTTATTTCATTTATAACTTGATATTGTAAATTATATTTAGGGTTTATGGTATCCGATCGATGATACCATGCATGACGCCATCCTCAAGGCATGGGAGGTGGTGATGCGTCAGCGATTAAGTTAGTTTTTACACAATTTAAGAAAAATGACCTTGAAAAAACCTGGAGTGTCAATGTTTGATGAGTCCTGTAGTGCCCACCGACCAGAGTACATTTCATCCCATGTATGGGATGTATTATGTCCACACTGGTTGAGTGGTGGATTTTAGAGGAGATCATCGTTGGGGAGGCAGAATTGGGGGAGACAGGAGGTGACTCATCGAGCTGGGAGTCATACATTCAGTATGCATAGACATCATCTGGTATGTACATTTTTGAAAAATATTTTATATAACTTTAAAAATTAACAGTTTATTTTATATTCTTATAGGCTGTCGAGTAGCCCGATATTACGGAGTACGATGTATATCGGAGGATGTATAGTGATCCAGTTACTGGGGAGATTAGAGATGATTGCTAGCATCAGATTGTGGTCAGTATTTTTTGTTTTTCATTTTGAAAATTTACTGCATGTAATATATTCACAATTTTAATTTCAAATTACAACTGAAGGACTCATATGAGGTCACGACGTCACAGACCTATGCTAAGGGTCAGACCGAGACATCTGATCAGACCAGTGGCCATCATTTTGATGAGGCCACATGGATTCAGGCTACCCATTATGGCTTCGAGAAGGGCCGAGTAGTTGGTATCAGCTCTTTGTTGACTCCTGTGGCTTATTATGGTAGTGATGCGATATTAGTTTCCATGTTGAGAGGAGCACGTGCATCATCTTCCGCATCACAGTATGAGGATCAATTGTGATCACAGACTAAACAGATAGAGAGTCTCCGTAAGGAGCAGGAGGAGATGCGTCAGTAGCAGCAGCAGTATGAGGAGGAGCGCCGACAACAACAACATGAGTACGAGGAGCATATGAGTCGGTGGCCGCAGGAGCATCATGAGCAGATGGAGTACATGCACCGCCTGACTTATGCATTAGGGATAGAGTTTCCTCCACCAGCTCCTCCAGATCCTCCAGCTCCCCCTCCTTCGGACCAGTGACCAGCTCCCCCCCCTCCTTCAGACCAGTGATTTATTTTGATGTTATAAAGTTTTTTGAATTCAAAATATGAATTATTTTCTATTTATAGTTTATGCTTTTTTTATATTGGTGCCATTGTTGCATTATTTAACTCATATTTATTTTTAATAGTTTATTATTTATTATTAGTATTATTTTTTAATGTTTTTTTTATTTTATCAATAATAATATTACTCTTACTATTTTATTATTTTATTATTATTTTATATTTTTTTATTGCAAATATTGATAAAAAATTATGACTTATTATTTAAAAAAATTATGATTTATTATTAGTATTATTTTTAAATGTTTTTTATATTGTTTTTGCAAATATTGATAATTTTCATATTTTAATTATTTTATTAATATTAATAACATATTTTCATAAATATTAATATTAATAATAACATTATTATATTATATAATATTATATTTTTTATATTATAGTATTAATATGATTGTTAATATTTTTTATATTATTCATATTTTATTATATTAATAATTTTAAATATATTTTAATTTATAATTAATTATAATGTTTTAAATATTGGATTTATTTTTTATTTTAATATTTTATTGAATTATAATTTTATTATTATTATTAAAATATTATTTTTTTATTATATTTTTTTTTTATTTTTTATTCTTATTTGCGATGAGAATAAGGACCCGTCGTAAAAGGTATTTGCATCAGGCCCGTCACAAATAGTTATTTCGAAATAACTATTTACGACGGGAAAAGAGGCCCGTTGCAAAAGGTATTTATAACGGGGCTGTCGCAAATAGGGTTTTTTGAAAAGGTATTTTCGATGGGCCCATTGCCAATAGTTATTTCAAAATTACTATTTGCGGCGGGCAACGATACTTGTCGCAAAAGTTCTTTGCAACGGGCTTGTCACAAATAGGTTTTTTAAAAATAACCCGAGAAGTATTTGTGATGGTAATCTTTCCCGTCGCTAATAATATTAATAGCGACGGGACCGTCACTAATAGTTTTAATTACAACGTCGTTTTCCACAACGGGATCCCGTCACAAATAACCCATCGCAAATACTCTGATTTCTTGTAGTGTAATTTTAATTTGGGATTTTTTTGGGTTCCTTATATTTTTTAGTGCATTTTGGATTTTGTTGAGGTTTATTCGAGTCTCCATTGATGAAGTATTACATATGTATGCATAGGTAGGCATATACATATATAAGTTCCCACTTAATATATATTCACTCATGGATGTACGAATATATATAATGGGGCTAGGTGTGCTTATATATAGATATGAATAATTCATACATGTGTAAATGTAAATGGGTATATGCAAGTATAAACATATATCTAAGGACCCACTTGTGCACATTTTTCCATGAAAATATGTACACAGGGTCTATGTGTCTTTATATATATGTGAAGTTGAATATGCATTCAAGCGTAAAAAAAATATTCGAGTTCTTGTCATCAAAACAAACGATTCTTGAGGTTGAGGAAGGTTCCCTCCGCCTAAACCATTAATTTGAATTCTATAATTGCCTGACTGTTTTAAAACCTTGTTTCTATAATTGCTTCATTGTTTTAAAAAATAGTTTTCTAATGACCACTAGTCTTTTCAAGGAAGAATATGAATATAGCTCGTGAACTTATTTATAGAACTTGTTAAAAGAGGTTAAAAAATTCTAGTAGTTTCTAGATACTTGAACAAGATATCTAAAAACCATACATTGATCATCCTTAGAGACATTCATGGTCTCATTCAACATCCCATTAAATTCATCATAAAATACCACTACTTAATTTTTGGATATATTAGTTCCTATACAAAGATTCCTCACATCTTCTATGGTATCATGGAACTCACCCATAGTGTCCCTCTTAAAATCTTTCATAAATAATGGTGTGAACATATCACACTATAGGCACTGAATATGTAAGGATACATAATTCAATTTTGATCCACTCCACCCAACTAACTAACATCAAGGAATTTGAGTTGGTATCCTAGAAGTACCCAATGGTCTTCAAAATAATTACATATAGGGTATTGAACTTATGGAATCTAACTGCCTCTCCCTCATTCAAATCAAATTTAATCTTCCTTAAAACTAGTGAGATCATCATACCATAAGGATAGTAATTTATATTAGCTTTCCCTTTGTAGAAGTGATCCACGAAACAAATCTTTTACCATGGTTGGTTGAAATTCATATTATTGATCAGAATATATTGCACATACATATCCTAAAAAAGGACTTTATCTATATCTCATACTATTTTGGCTATACTAGTTTGAAAAAACTTATAGAGAACCTTCCACTTAGGTTCTATGTCCTTCATTGGTGTGCTGGGTTCTTTTTTCAAGGGCAGGGGAGGGTGCATGGGGTATTCATGGGGGTGAATGGGGTGTGATGGGGGGTGTGCAGGGAGGTCTGTCTAGGGGGCGGGTCTATCCAGGGGAAGAGTGGGGGGTTTTCAGGGGGAGGGGGTAAAAGGTTCTATAGGGGGTTTTTCTAGGGAGAATGGAAAGAGTCTAATCTATCAATGTCCAACGGCATACCCCACTGTATACAAGAAGGTGGGTCCAAAAACCTCCAATTTCCAATTAGAATATGGTTATTAGGGTAGATGGGGTTGGTGATTCATTGATGATTCAAATACTCAATTCAACCTTGCTATATTATTTTTCTTATTGGAAAGAATATATATAATACCCATTCATGAATCATATATTGATGTGAGGTCAACAACATTTGTGATAGTGACATTAATGGAGGAGTTAAAAACTATATATCTAAGGGTGTCAATACATCCCAAGATATATTGGTGTCTAAAGCACATATACAAGAGTAATTACACTTTCATATCTTCATGTTATGCTAGGTGTTGTAGGTATGTGTATCCATGCATTTCAATAAATAAAAATTCCAAAAATCCTTTCACGATTCCTCGATGTAGGATTATATTGTACATTTAATTTAATTTTCAAGGATCCAACATATTCCAATGAAATAAGTACAAATGATCAAGGCTATAGGGATATATTCATAGTATAATTTATTCCCATAAGAACAGGTCCTAAATAGAATGAATATCAATGAATACTCCATATATTATAAAGTTATTTCATATACTATAGATTTAGGGGATTTCATCCTCTCCGAGACCAATTTTCATGAGGGTTTATGGCCCATGGGACCCATATATACCTTCTTTTAGACTACTCATGGAAACTCTATATGCTTGAAAAGAATTATTGTATCCCACATTTGATTCCATTCTATTAAATAAGTGAAAGAAAACTCAACGTACATCCCCACATGTATCCTTACAATTTCCATGAATGTTCTTGGCATCCTTTTTTTGTTTTAAGAAGAAACCATGTAATCATTGGTGTAATAAAAAACCATGTACTCATTGAGTGTTATATACCTTATCCAACTGATGATCCATACCTCTAAGTAGGCATCATACTAGGTGTACACCAAAAAATCTTCCTACATGTGAGCCACATACCACGTTGAACCAGACATGGAAACATTAATGCATAGCCCTAATACATCACATATTGTCGTACACTTCACAACAAAATAATCTTTACCGAATGATTTTAAACAATATCTATGATCCTATCATATGAACATAAATTATGTAAATCAGGAAATGAAGATTTTTATTCCTATTCAAACATGATACATAGTACAACTCTTCAAGTTTCATTCACAATATCCCAATATCATCACCATCACATCAACCACTTTTGAGGAAATATATCTAATTCATGACCATCTTCCAAGAGTACTCTAAACCTAATAGTTGTATCCACTAGTCATTAAACCATTACTTGTCTTATGTGAAGAGTATAAGAGGATTAGTCTCCATAGGAATTTAAATTGTGATCAGACTTATGCAATGAGAATACGGGGACTAGTCCCCACTAGACCTAAAATCATGACTAAAATTCTGTGATGAGCATAAGATTACCCCAATTATCCATATATGAAAAATATAAGATTTATTATGTTATAATAATATGATGATTCTCCATTCCTAATGCATCATAATCCCAACTTTCCTCATGCGATGAGCATGGAATTCCTTAGGCGATGAGCCTAGAGTTTATTAGGTGATGAGCCTAAAATACCTTAGGTGACTAGCCTATGGTGACTTTGGTGATGAATCTTGGATTATATAGGTGATGAGAGTAGTATTCCTTAGATTATGAGCCCAAGATGTCCATATGTCTTGATAGAATGATATATAATATCCTTCCCGCCTAGATCATAACGAAAATCCATCCTTTACTTATATGTGGCAAGCATAAGATTCCCTAACTTCTAGAAATGAGAAAGATATTTATGGGATTGTCTAGATATACAATTTAATTGAAATTTTAGTCAAATTTGATCATTAGGTTTTCGTCTTGATAAGGATTTAAGTGACATTATTAACTGATGTCCATATGAAGGTGTAATCAAGAACAAGATTCTTGGGCATGTGTTAATTACATTAGAGAATTATGGACTAGTAAATGAAAACCATAAAGATATGTTTTAAACTCCCATCATACCATTTAAATGAAATGTTCCATCATCATCAATTTTGTGGTGACATGGTGATTTCCTTAAAAAATTAGGCATGTGAGACAAAGATCATGACTATCCTAGTATAGTCTAACACAATGGTCTTGAAGTAATGTTTCAAAAAAAATTAATGAAATTGAAACCCATGATCACCTAAACATGGAAACACTACTAGAAATTTAAGCTATATCCATAGACCTATATCTATGATTTTATAGGTATGTGGTAGTAGGTTGTTTATAGAAACTATTTAATTAAACATTCGTGGCTAGAGATCTGTGTTTAATTTTTTTATATGTGTTGGGGTCTCCTATCCTCCTCACTAGATCCATAACCCTCCTCTCTAAACCATCTACATATCTCACTGTGGCACCCTCCTATCTAAACCATCTACATCTCTCACTGCAGAACCCTCCTCCCAATGCTTCCAATCAATTCCCTCTCTCACGATTCCATAGCCATCTCTCACCACAACCCCCTCTTAGAACCATAGATATCTCTCTTATTTTTCATGACAAGCTCATCACCATGAGGTCCTCCCCTGACGCTTCCACCCAATGATACCACCCCACCGATGCTGCCCCGAGATAGCCACCCACCTCCTCCTCTGATGTGCCTCCGAAGTGGCTACCCCACCTCCTGGGGATCATCCTCCTCCTTGACTAGTTAGACCTTCTGATTACCCACCAATGTTATTTAGGGTTTTAACCCCTCAAATTTCACCCATGTTTATTTTTTCAAATGGTTGGAATTTATAAATTTATCGGATTTTAGTTGGTTTACAATACCAAATTATGGATGAAAAACCGGATACATTTTTCTTATTCAAATCAGGTGAGTTCGGGTGTTATGGTGGCATTATTATCACTTTATGGCCAGATGTGATATCTTGTATATTTTTTTACTTTTTTTTATTTTAAATTTATGATCATATGAAAAATTATGATATATATGAGGAACCCAAATGGAAGTTCCATACTGATATGTATTTCTTATACCTTGTATGGGAACCTTGGTGTGGGTGTAGAGTTTATGATTGAATTTTGGGTAATAGGTCAAACAAGAGACTTGGTCGTAGGTAATGGATGAGTATTGGGAGAATAGACCAGGGTGTGAATTAATTTTTTGGTTCATATATCCACTAGTTAATTTTTATTTTTTCCATTTTGTACATGATCAACCTATTTTGTATTCCTCTTGATGTATTTCTGTATGTTTTGATATGAGGCCATTTTTTTTCTGAATTAAATATGTATTTTTATTATTATTGGTTTACCGTAATAGTAATTCCTTGAACTTACTATAATGTTTTATGTTTATTTATTTATTTATACATTATTGTATGTGATGATACTGAGATTATACTCTCACCATTATGATTATTTACTATCACCAATAGTTAAAATCTTCTACCATATGGGGAGGTACACCAAAGGTATTATAGCATCTTTGACATGAACACAGTTTGGACAAGACCATTCCAAGGATTTAAAAAATGTTATCAAAACATTTTTTTGGTTGTTTTAATCTTTGGGGGATTTAGTAGATAAATTTTTAATTGGTTGGATATTAGGATGTACACCGGTTGCAGGCTTCAAGAACACCTGTACGGTGGAAACTGTAGTCACCAGGGGTGTATTTTTCCATTATAGATTTACATTATTATCATTGAGATATTTATTCAAGTATTATTTTGGGGTTGAGACGATCATTTTCTTTTACTCTTGGCATGGGGTGAAAATAGAATCCGAGTTTATGATTCATACTTGAAATATAGGGATTTGTCTACATGTTCATGACTACTTGTATTTGAAAAATGGTTTTAAAAAAGGAAAGTGTATTTTAAAGTGGGTATGAGAAAGTAATATTTGTGGTCATGTTTTTGGAAAATTAATTTGAAAGTGGTTCTGAAAAATTAAAACATCAATAATATATAAATTGGTGTTTTCTAGAATAACCTATTAATAGTATATTAATTAATAAAATCTAAAATTGTGGTTGTCATGTGTTTCTGTTTGATTTATGATATCTTAATCATTTTTATATGGAAAATGAAAACCATTAGTTTGTTTGTTAGGATATTATATTCCTTATAGTTTGGAGTATGATGGCTATGTATTGGGTATGGGTTGAATTTGTCTTTGGGGGTTTGGGTTGGTGGTAATCCCTCAAGTTGGTGGATCTTGTGGGGGTTTTCCTTGATATTTTGATGTAAAACATCTTGACATAGGTAATTGTTTTGATATTTGGGGGATTTGACTGTGTATTTTCATTAGTAAGTTGCTTGTTAGATCATTTAAGGGGGTGGATGGTTTCTTATTATTAGAGATGAATGTGTGGGGTTTGGTTTTTATGCTTGGTGTGTAGGAGATTAAACCTTAAATTATTATGATAAACCTTAGTTTTTTTTTGTTTTTTAAATGATATTTTGTTATAAATAAGTATTATAGGTAGTTTCATGATTTTTTTGTAATAATGGATGCTTAGGATTGTGGCGCGATGGGTTTCTAATTAGTAATATTGTTATTTCCGGATGATGTTGAGTCAAAAACTTTCAACCAAGCATCTAATTAGGATGGCATTGTGTTCTCATGGTAAATATGATCAAGTGGTTGTTTCCGTCATATTATGTTACAACTACTTTGATCCATTGACCATGGTCTTAGAAAAGGAAAAAAAATTGTTTTCTAAGTTATCCATGAGTTCTAGGAGTAACAGTATCTAATTTTTAGTAGTGCCATGGGATCATAGGATGTTTAGAATATATTGAAGAAAGTTTAGATCCTATTTTAAAGTATTGGAACTCTAGGGTATATATGGGTAAAACTAAAAGTTTCTATATTCAAAGGAGATGAATTAGAAAGGATAAATACATTTGATCATAAAAGAAAGAATGAGGAGGTTCTATGGATCGATTTTCATTCCCTATTTAATGAGAGGCTATAGTAGATTTACAGAATAAGAGAATGTTTTCGAAATTCATGGAGCTATATAATTATGGGAATCATTAATGGAGTATGCCACTAAATTTGAAAGGTTTATTCATTTCATGCCATCAATCAAATTAAATTTATTCCTAAATGAATTCTATTTTTAAATGGTCTTATGTAGTAATTATGGGGATGAGTGGCTTCCTTTTATCTGGACACCTAGTAAGAGATATTCAAGAAAGACTAAGATATCACTATAGATACATCCATTTCATAGGAAGGTACATGGAGAAGGATGAAAACTGGGTAGGAATGAATTCTGGTTGGTGAACCTCAGTATGATGGCGGCCAGGTAAATTGAATGAGTACTATATTAGCTCAATATTAGAAAAATAAATGAACCATGGTCTATTTCTCATGTATCAAGAATGTGGGTGCATTCCCATAGTATTGGGATGGAAAAAATAGGTTTCATGCATGTGTCGAGATGTGGGTTTCTATAGATATTTTTCTATTGGGATATGCCATCCGAGGTGAAGGGGATTTTAGTACCATACTTTTTTAGGCATTCCTAATTTTTTTTTCTATAATTTCGATTTCTCTATCTAATATATTTTAAAATATTATTTTTATTGGATATAATGTGTGTTTGAAAGATGAATGTTTTTAAATGAATATTTTGTTTGAGATTATTGGGCCAGGATCTTCTATAGTGATCATAATGTGATTTGAGGCACTAGACATGTGTATGTAGGACTGATGATGGTATCGATAATACCATAGTTGGGAGATTCATACTCTTTATTTTTTAGTGAAATCCACATCAAGGGATGGTGATCATTATCAAGGTTGTGAAGTGTATAAACTTAGATAGTAAATAAATGAATTTAGTGTGTGGAGATGGATGTTTGATGAAGCATATTTGGTTCCAAGATCACACCAAAATTAATGATTCGACTATAGTGGTTGGTATAGTCAGTGTGTTCAGTTAATTATGAGGAGTTTATAGTTGTAAAAAGTCTATTTAGAGATTCTATATTTCTAATATTTCATTCAGATCAATGTGTTGGGTTATGTATCAATATTTGATATTGTACTGGGCTAGTGCTTGACAATTGTAGTGTGTATTTCAAAAGGGAGCTTAAAAAGTGTACTCTAAAGGCTGTTGAAAGTTTGTGTAGAAGGGAAAAAAGTATCCCAAATTGTTACGAATTTATGACATAAGTTCCATAACAATAATATTTTTTGAAAGATAAAACGAAAGAACAAATTATCACATTTTCAAAAATAGTTCCTAAAAAGAAGGAATATGAAATCAAGAAGAAGGATGATCATGCACCAAATGATTGTCTAAACATATTAGAAAACTGGTTTGAAAAATCCAATAGTACTGAGTAAGAATAAAATAAAAAAACTTCTACACTATATGAAATTGATAAACCTATATAAACTAAGAATAAGGGTGAATTACAGAAGAAGAAAATGCTTAAAAATGAGGTCCCATTCTATAAAATTAAGAAGGATATAGGCATGAAGAGTTTTAAGTATTTTATACCTTCAAGGAATGTATCTTCTAGGTTAAGAACCATGTCTAATCCTTATTTCTTTCTTTTAAGTTCTGATGAAAGTTTACATTATTCCCATATTTTGGTGATTTTTGATTTTTGAATAGGCAATTGAAGGTGATGTTTTAAAAACAAAGAGATTTATTAATGATCATGTTATTTAGTATTGGGATGTACATATCAATCTGAATATTATTTGTTCCTTTTTTGGTTATGGATTTAGGTATCATTAATCATGTACAGTTGACACACTGATCACATATATATAAGAAATTGGTATATCTCAGTTCTTTTCCCACTATTTTATTATAGGTGGTTTCTAAGGATGAGGCTATTTCTTTCCACCACCATCGAAGACATTGAGTTCAAAATTGGATTTCGGTAATGTTTATTCTATTTTTATTCTTTGGCCCAATTTTAATTAAGTATTTTTTAATTTTTGGGTTCCTTATATTTTTTTAGTTCATTTTGGATTTCGTTGAGGTGGATTCACGTCGCCGTTGATAAAGGCTTATATGTGTATTCATAGGTAGGCATATACATATATAAGTTCATCCTTTAAATATATTCACTCATGGAGGTATTAATATATATATTGGGGATAGGTGTGATTATATATAGATATGAAAAATTCATACATGTGTAAGTGTATAGGGGTATATTCAAGTACAAACATATATCTAAGGACCCCCTTGTGCATATTTTCCATGAATATATATACATAGGGGCTAGGTGTCCTTATATATATGTGAAGTTCCATATGAATGCAAGAGGAAAAAATAGGATTTGAGTTTTCACGGTCAAAAGAAGCACGTCTTGAGGTTGAGGTAGTTTCCCTCTACATAAACCTTTAATTGGAATTCTAAAATTTCCTGATTGTTTTAAAAAATTGTTTCCATAATTGCTTTATTTTTTTAAAAAATGGTTTTTTATAACCACTAGCTTTGTCAAATAAGATTATGAATATAGAACTTGAAATTATTTGTATACCTTGTTCAAAGAGGTTAACAAATTCTAGTAGTTTCTAGATACTATAACAAGAGATCGAAAACCATAAATTGACCATCCTTATAGATATTCATGATCTCATTCAACTTCCCATTAAATTCATCATAAAAGACTGCTACATAATTTAAGGATCAATTATTTCTAATACCAAGATTATTTACATATTCTATAGTATCATGGAACTCACCCATAATATTCCTATTAAAATCCTTCATAAGGAATGGTGTGAACATATCAAACTATTGGGACTGAATTTATAACGATACACAATTCAATTTTGAGCCACTACTTCCCAACTAACTAGCTTCAAGTAACATGAGTTGGTATTCTAGAAGTTCCCAATGGTCTTCAAAAGAATTTTGGATAGGGTATTACTCTTATGGAATCTCACTTCCTCTTCCTGTAATACCCCCAAATGATAAAGGGTTCAATGACAAAATGATATGACTCATGTCAACAAGGTGCACCTTCCTTTTCCGGAGCCTGCCTGATTAGAACTCCATAGTTAAGCGTTCTTGTCCTGGAGTAGTGATCAAGATGGGTGACCTTCAAGAATGTTTTCTAGGGTGTGTTTGAGTGAGGAAACAACACACTAGAAAGGACATGTGTTGGCCTGTGGGGACAATCATTAATGAGATGACCCTTTCGGGCATGTGGGTGGGCCCCAGGGTGGGGACCACGTGTCTGCGGGGCAACAAGTGGTACCTGGAGGGCTGGGACCGGACGACCATGTTAAGGCGGGGTGTCTGTGCTTTCACCAAGACCCATTTGTCACAAGTGGTATCAGAAGAGTTGCTTCTACCAATGAACTAGGACACTTATATTTTCAATGGAGCAATAGTGTTATGTATTTTGAGTGTGGTTTTTAGTTCGATGAGTCCAGCGTTGGTGCAGCGGCTAATGTATCCATACACCAGGACCTTGAATTCTGATTTCTAACTTGGTGAATGAAAACACTATTTGTGTTTGTTTTGGAAATTTTTTTCCGCAGTTTCTTTAGAGTCAACTCACCAAGTATAACTGAATGGTGGTGGAACACCTATTGTTTATCAGGATTCTGTCACGTAGAGATCTAGCTAGAATTCCCGAAATATTACACGATGACGGCCCACCAAGTGATCTTGTATTGATAATCATTCTAGCGATCCTGTGTAGATTAGAAACAGATGCTACCAGTGGACCATACACGCCGAATGAGCCCATTGCATGAGTTCCAACGGTAGAGGACTTCGAGGTTTCGAGGCGAGAGCGATCCCCAGGTAGTTGAGAACGGGCTGTAGGCTGTGGCTAGAGTTTTTTCGCCTAGTTTGGACACTAGCAAATCATATGGTGATCCAAGCTGGTAGTCTTTATCAGTGTGTGACCATGAGGATGGACTACATGGGGATGAGGCTTTGGTACAAGGACTGTTTCATGATATGGTACCTTCAGGTAGTGTGCCAGCTATATCACTGCCTGTTGGTTAGCAGTTACAACCAGCGATACCAGTAGAGGAAACATGTAGGCTTAGTGCCTTACACATGTTTCAGAATAACATACCCCTCAGGTTCCAAGGCGATCCCAACTCACAGGCGGCTAAGGACTAGCTTGAGGAGGTGGACGAGTTTCTATCTAGAAAGGGCACCATTCGATCATATGACGGTCCTAGTAGAGATCCTTCTACGTGTCTCAATAGGATGATTATAGGGTTTAGATTACCCTGATCTTGTGAAGAGGTGACTTTTCTATGTACAAGATTGAGAACCTTCCTTAGAGAAGGGGGTCTCTTGCTATAAAAAGCTAAGGGGTGAGTGTTTCCAAGAGCTTCTATAACTTCTACAGGACGTCATGTCAGTATCTGAGTATTCATTGAGGCAGACCGACCATCCTAGGTACTCGATGAATACATTACAACCAGTGCTTCTAGGCTTGGACCTCCAAGCGAGGTGCGTTTAGGGACATACGAGCCAACAATATTCCTTTATACATTCCTACTTATGTTAGGGTGCTAGAGAGAACCTTTGTGGTTGAATTTTCTTTGGTTGAGCGAATACATCCAGTGATTGTTATCAGTGGGAAAGTAGGAAAATGATGCCAGTATCAGAGACTTGGGCGTGTAAAATGTTTTGGAAGGAGGAAGTGATAGGGACAAATGAATCTGCATGGCAGCAGATGTGGAAGTGGAGTTAGGAGACAAGCATGAGGTGATATACTTTTTTGACATATAGTCTCCACCAGGCTCAGGGAGATGGAGGATAAGGGAAGGGAATAGCTGCATGCGTTCAAGGAGTGTGACCCAAGGGCTCCAGGAATTATTCGAGGTATGGTCTGTGTATACTACTAGCATCCACATTAATAGACATAGGTAATAATCATTCTTTCTACCACAAATATTGTTCAAGACCTAGAGTTTCTAGTTAAATTAATGAATTGACCCTTATGTCTGGAGATACCATTGGGAGGAAACTGGATAATCACTCTTATACCGATTGTGTGATCTAACCCTTGATGGGAGAGTTTCAGTTAGAATCTCTTGGTGGATGTGTCGAGGCCTTAGGAAGTTAATTTGGGTATGGAATGGACATCCACAGTTCATACTCAGGTTGACTGTTTTAAGCAAAATGGATGTTATATATCTACAACATTGGAATGGGGTTTTCCTTGGTTAGCGAAAAAGGAAACCCATGAATCACATGATAAACTCATGTATAAGAGGGTACAACTGATCACTCTTGAGTTGGACAACCATACCCTTGTGGTAGCAGTAGTTTTGAGTTTTCATTTCCCAATAGTAGAGGTAGAGTGTGAGGAAATCTATAAAAAGATGTTTCCAACACTACCTCCCTGAAAGGAGAGGGACTTCTAGTTTGGCTAAGTACTTCTAGAGATTTTTAATTGACTTCTCCAGGGGAGAGACACCCTTTTTAGCTTTGATGAAGAAGGGGGAGCCTTTCTTATGGAAGGTGTAGTGTCAGCAGAGCTTTCAGGAGCTGAGACAGAGACTAAAAAATGCCCCATCTTGAGGCTACCAGAAGAGGGATTTGGAAATGAAACCATTATTCATTCCTACATGCGGATTACCACCTCACGAAAATTATGTATTTTATTTCTCCTCACCACCATTCATTGTTGGATGCTATGATTGACATAATCTATATATACAATATTAAAAACATATATATGATTCTAGAAATATAATATATATAAATTTTATTTATATAAATATAATATATATAAATATAATATATATAAATATAATATATATAAATATAATATAAATAAATTTATTATATCCTCTATCATTATACAATTCTAATAGATAAAAATATAATCATTGCATGTGTGTACATATGGAAAACCATCTCCACATAGTGATATACATCATTTAAAAAAACCATATCTAATTGATGGAAATGGGGTTATATTTAATGAAGTTATCTTATATTTAAGAAATTATAATTATTCTAGGGAGATAATACTTTATTTATTTCAATATTTTCCATCTAATGAAAAGGAAAAACATCGCTTGTGTATACATGTAGACTACCGCCTCGTGAGCTGATGTATTTTGTTTTTCATTACCCAATTTTTAGGATGAATATAAAATTGAATTTTATTTATAAAAAATAAAAATTATTTCATTATTATTACTCTATAGATTATGGAATGATGACTTCTTTGTCTGTTGTCTTCAAACAGAAGTTATTTTGAAATAATGAATAGAATTACCTAAAAACATTATATTGACTAAAAAAATAAGAAATTTAATTTTTCATTGGAATTATTGAAATAAATGATTTAATAATGAGATATTGAACCTATAAAATTTTATTAAAAATTTAAATAATCAATATATGTTAATTATAATGGATTTAAAGAATATATGTGGCAAGTTAGACTCAAGATAAGAAATTTTTCTTTAAAACCTTATTTTGAAATATTTCTTTAAAATATTTTTCCTCCATATCCATGTTCATTAAAATGTTTCAAAAATGATATTATTTATACATAAAATAATATTAAATATAATTTTCACATAATATTGACTCTATTTTTAAGGGTTCCTTAAGAATATTTTGAACATTTACTATTTAGGACATTTTGATGTCTTTATAGAGTGAAAATGAATGTTAATTAAATTATAGAACTTGACATATTTTTCCAAACATAATATCCATTATTAGTTATAAATATATATTTAATAATTTATATGGTTCTTTATAAACATATTATTTCTCTTAATATATTATGAATTTTTCGTTTTAAAATCGTTTTATATGGAAACATATACTTTTTATCGACTTTATAATAGAAGTGATAATAGAATCACTTTTGGTATTAAATTACAATTCAAAATTATTTTATTATTAAATTGTATTATATATGTATTTTATTCATGTTATGGTACTTGGAAATTACTTATGATGATGGGTGAGCCTGATATATATCTCCAATTCATTATTTAATGACTATGTTCTATCAAGAATTATTTTGAAACTAACTAATTAAGTTAATCCATTATTAGTGTTCTTGAAATGTTTTAATGAAAATGATATCCCAAGGAAGATAAATTATGTACATATTATTTCAAATGTTATTTTAGAGAAATATTTTGACTTCATAAGATAATATAGAGATCTTTTCTTGAAAGGAATGATTATACACTTCATGGGTAAACTGTATGCTTTAAAAAAATATTTTTAATGGGTTATTTTGTTTTCTACAAAACCATATTGATTTCAACTTGTTCCTTTTATATTTTCTTATAATTTATTTATTTTTCCAATATTTCTATAGTAAATATGATTTCATGTGTATGTAAATGACTATTTTTTACTCAATTATTATTATTTTAGTGTAAAACTCTCTCATATGAACTCATGATTTTTGAAATGGGATAATAGGTTATTTTTCCTTTTTTATATTTACATTAATGAAAATATGTGTTATAATTACATATTTCAAATAAAACTTCATAGTTTTTAGGGATTAATAGTTATAATGATTAATACTTAATAAAAAAAATAAAAAGATGGGTATAGTGGAAAAATGCTAACTTAAAGATACATGTATTATTTTGTATGGGTTTGTCCTAATTATATAAAACATTAAACATATAAAGTACAGTAGTATTTAAATGGTCCTAAATATCCGATTGATGTTTTATTTTTTATGGAAACATCCGGTCACATTTATTGGTACCAAATCCAAATATGTAAAGATTATTAATTTATCACCAAATCTGAGATTGTAGGTTTGGGGTTGTTATACATAAACATTATTTATCACCATCTATTATTCCTTGGAATTTATTTCATGAATAATTATTTTTCAATTTTTTTATAATTTAATCCCTATCTAGTAACCTGATTATGTATTATTTCAGGTAACCTTTATGTAACACACTTTTCATTTTCCATGGAAGTTTATTATTCCTTTGTACAATATGGGTTTTCAAAAAAGGTATTTTAATATATTGAACATTTGATTAATTAGATAAAAATATTTAGGTATAAAATTTCTTAGGAGGGGGAAAAGAATGAATCACTCAAAAAAATTATTCTAAATGCATACTATTCATTATATCTTTCTTAACACACAATACTACATTTTAAATGAATTATAATATACAATAAATATATTATTATATATATATGAACATTATTCCATAGCCATCAAATTGGTGATATGGATAAGAATAAAAGTTGATTGAAAAATATTTATAAATGTTTTATTTAATTCATATTTATTTACTATTGTATAATTAATAAGTATACATTTTTCAGTAAATTCGTTTTACGCTTCAAAAAAGGTTTTGTTTAAAAATTGTTTTTATTTAATTTTGTGGATGAACATAAAAAATCATTATTATTTCATTAAAAATTTGTACTATTTTTGTAAATTTTATATAATTAAATAGATATTGTTTTTTAAATTATTTTTTTAATATTATCTTAAGGTGAATTTTTATATTTTTCTATGAATTGTTATATTTTAGTGAATAATGAAAAATAATTTTTTTTTAGAACTATTGATTTACAATAAATAATGTAATTTATAAGTCCCATTATCTTTTGAATTTTATAGTAAAGTAACATAATTACCCATTAATTATATATTATCTACTTAATTAAATATTAATCATCATTATAATTGATATTGGAAAAATGTCTTTTTTAGGATTAAAAAAGAAATTTTCAAAAAACAATTTTCATTTTGTTTTATAAATTTATATTAAGATTTATTTATTAAATTTAAAGAAATCGAATAATAAAAATAGATTTCATATTTTTAATCAGTAGGTTTAATGTTTTTAAATTGGACCCTTTTAGTTTTGGTCATTATGAATTTCATCCATGATAAATATTTGTCATCTCGATATGGGAAAAATAGGTAAAATAATGTTAAAAATATGGGATAAGGATTTAAAATGTCATTAAAAATGAATCTATCCTACAACATGAGTGTATTAATGCCATTATCATCCATGTTTTTAATATATACAAACTTCTCCCCCCTCTTCCATGATTATGAATCTTATATTATTTTAAGAAAAGGTAAATAAAAAATGTCACTCTCTTGATTTTAATTTATCATATATTCCATCACAGGGATGAAAAGAAGTTATAAATGAATATAAAAGTTTATTTTTAACATAAAAATTTATTTTTATCATATTAATTTATTTTTTGTTTTTAGTGATGATATAATACCTTAAACACTTACATAGCACCGACATAGTGCCTGTGTAGAGAATAGAAAAATCTTGGTAAATGATATTAATAACAATATAATTAATATGATTTATACTATTTACGGTATGAAATTAATATCAAAGGTAATTCTAAATTATAAATTATTATAAATTTTTTTATTTTTGAATTAAATTATTTCCATATTATAATTGATGTCAAGTTAAATGAATATTACCCACAATAATTTTAATGATATTTTATGTTAAATAATATCCTATTAATTTGTTTAAAAATCAAAAAAAAATCAAGAGGAAAAGTGTAAATATATATTTTTTTAAATATCATATATGGAATATTTATTAGTGAATTTAAACCTTAGAAGTAAATTTATAACCCTTAAAGAGAAAAATATATTACCATGGTTAAGGGTTATAATGGTTATCGAGGCATTAATAGAAAAGGAAGGTTTAAAACGAAACATAAATATATATAAAATTTATTCGTTAGAAATATTTAAAACATTTAACATTATATATTATAAATTTTGGCCATTTAGTTCCACTTGACCTGATTATGGTATATATTATATTTAAATATTTCAATTAATTCTATGTGTAGAATTTCCCTAAATTATAAAAGGTCACATTATCTTCTTTTTTATTAATATAGTTTGATACTTTAGGATCATCAAATACCCACCCAAATACCTTTATGTCTTCCTTCCTGGTATACTAAATATTATTTTCTTTGTAATGTACCATCATTTTTATGGATTGATGTTTAAGAAAAAATACACATCTCTGTGAAGTGGTGTAACACTTAATTGGGCACCTTCAATATCATTTCTTCTTCTACCTCCTATAAATTTATATATAAATTATAAAATAATTAATTAATAATCCAAAATATATATAATTTTTATTATGATCAGGGAATAACCATTACCAATCTCATTTCATCCAATGGGGAAAGAAAACATCGATCATGTGTATGTGTGGATTATTACCTCTATGGAGTGTCACATTTCGTTTCCCCACAATTTATATTTATTTTTATAATGATAGATTTACTGAATATGTATTATATTTATGATACTAGGTTTTTATTTAAAGTTTTATTATTAATTACTGTTCTTCCATTACATCCATCAAAAAGTAGAAACATCACTCATGCATATGTATAAACTACTATCTCTATAAAGTGATGTAATTAATTTTGCCACAACATATTATATATAATCTTATAAAAGTTTATATAATGATTATATGTGATAGTAATAAAATTATTAACATTATGGAGATGATTTTATCATGAAAATTGTTTAAGTACGAGGACCATTGTATCGAAATATGTATGAAAAATAAATAAATGATCGCATGAAATACTGTTTTTAATAAATAATTATTAATAAGTGGGTGATAATACGTTATAAGTAAATAATATATGGTATTATATATATGACTCTTTAATTGTAATAGATGTATGGTAAATTTATATTCATTTTATAGGATGTTGGAACATGTATGAAACAAGATAAGACTTGGGGTGATGGTTCTTCATCTTAATATTATTTCATTGAGACAAGTTTGATGTTATAAACCTATTTATATTTATAAGGATTTTATATATGATAATTATCATGATATATCGTAGAAACATATTAATTAAAATTATTTAAACTTATAATTCATATTATTTCATCAATGGGGTTCTGATTTAAATGTCATTAATGTGAAAGGGTTTCCCGTCTCACTTTTTTATTTCTATAAGACATATTCCATATTAACCTCTTGTTTCATTTTATGGCCTATATAATATACAATAATTTAATTTATGATGATTTTCCTAAAAATTATGTATATTTACCAAACTATCTAAGATTATATCTTTTATGCTATTTTGATTCCAAAATTACCAAAGTGGTATGGGTTTGTCATACAATCTCATTTATTTTTGGGGTTTTAAATGATAAAGTCTCATTGATGTAAATTATATTGTTGTTTAATTAATAAAAAAACATGGGTTTGAATGGAATTTTGTGGTGGTGGTGACATGACCATTAATGTCATACATATATTCCCACATCATTTTCAGGGGGTTTACAATGGGTTTTATTTGTGGAACCAAAAACATCTAACGATTACCTTATTCAAGATGTTTCACAAACCCAATTTCCAAAGGAACGTGGTCATTACGGAATGGATCCAAAAAATATTAGGGACTCCCATTGGTATATAAAATGGGATTTCTATATCATCACACCATTTTAAGAGGAATTATTCCCTATTTTGGACTCTTTTATAGATTTGAGACAAATTTTTCAATCCATTTTTCAATCCAAAACATAGAATGAGTCACCATAATATTAATAATAAATTATTTCCATGTATTGGACTTAGAATCATTTTCATGTACCCAAGGCTGTTCATTTATGGGGATTTTGTTTTTTATCCAAGGTTATCTATTTATGATACACTTTTTATTTTAATTAGATATTTTTTTGTCAATTATCATTATGATACTAGTATTAATCCATGAGGTGGGGTATTTTGGAATTTATCATAATCTAGGATTATGGGGTTGTTTTTTGTGCTAGGATCGGGCCCTTGAAAATATATATCTAAATATCTTTTTGAAATGAATCTGTATCCAGGTAGTTTTGTGCTACATAATGTGAAACATCATACCTTTTAAGATCACATGACAAGGATCAAACTATACATTTTAACATAATTGGAAAAGGATGTCAATGTGAAAGGTTCTTAATCATGGATGGTGTTGTTATTATACCCAAGTGGACCAAGGGAATTTGAAGGGATGTTGCCTCCCAATTTGGATATGAACCTGTTGGGGATATAACCTAGAGAGGATCAGGGTGAATTTGGGGTGATGGTTTTGAACCTCAAGGAGGCTTCTTACATATCCAACTTAGAAAGTAATCAAATCACAAGTAGTTTCGAATGGTTGGACCTACAACTATAGAGGAGTTCCATGGATACTTCATTAGGGATATATCCCTTGAAGGTTCTCCTCTAGGAGAATATGTCCCTTTAAGGTGGTGATAACTTTGTTAATGATTATACCGAATATGGGGCCCATGGTTGAGCAACATTAACCATGCTAATGAGATGATTTTTGTATATATCTAAGACAATGTGAGTATTCTTTGGTGTGGAAAACAATAGATAGAGTAGAAAAGCAGTCACATTGCATGATATCGTACCATTGGATTTGAAAGAAGGAATTATACACTTAGTCTACCTAGAGAAGATTGTTGTGTTTTGAAATGGGGGACAACAGGAAATAAGGTCGGTCTTATACATTAGATGACCTAAGGGACCTAATATAGTGTGTGGATTAGTTAAGGGTATGTTTGGGGCTTACCAATTCAATAAATGTTTTAAAATGATGATTTTCATAACCATTTACATTATATAAAATTTTATAAATGGAACATTTTTAAAGAAATATTTTCTATAAAATTTATTTTTGACTTTTTAAAAAAACTGTGAACATGAGTGAGATTTTAACATATACATTATGAACAATTTTTCCCACTCCTAGGACTATTTTATTTTTTGATGATTAATTTACATGTTTTCTATTTTTATTTTGAAAGAAAATAATATTGTCCATATTCATGGAATGTTGAGTTAAAATGTTATCAAATGAAAAATATTTATTCTTATACTTTTAAATAAATTATAAAATGATTATTTAAATGTATTTTTATATATGTCAATATCCATTATGAATTTTCAAGATTAATTGAGGATATGATCAAATGATATCACCCATGTTCTTTCATTAGGGGGATTATGATTATGATGATTTATGATTTCTTCTTTGAAAACCATTTCTTTTCTATGGGTTAGTTAGGTTAGGAAAAAATCTATATGAGGCCCATTTATCTTCCATGAGATATGTTATGATGAAATTACGAAATGTTTATGAAATATAATAATTTTACACGGGTTAGGATATTATGAAATTATGGAATATTTAGGAAACAAATTTCATTTACTTGATTTATGTTATGATGAATTGATGATTGTTTTATGATCTTCTGGAACACATATGTATAGTTTTTTTATGTCGCATGTGATATTGAAGTTATATATCCCAACAATTCATTGTGTTATTCTTTGTACCTCATTAGATTAATATGGGAAATGAGTTGATGTTATATGTCTACTATTAGATATTGGTAGGCATGACTAATCAACTATGATGTAGTAAACAAGTAGGGATGCTTGATCAACTAATATATAGGAAACAAGTGGTGATGCCTGATCCACTATGATATTAGAAACATTTTTAGGATCCTTTATGAAATGGTAGTCTTTGTAGTAAACCATGAAATATGTTATGTTTTGTATTATTAAGATCAAACAACACTCTTATGTCATTTTGATATTATTATTATTTGAAATCATAGATCATGATTGATTTTTGATGATTCTGACCCCTGTAACATAAAAATATTTTATTCCATAACTCATAATTTTGATCTATGAAATGTTGGGTATAATTTTATATTGATAATTACTTGTTCTGATATGCTTATTTCCATGAATTCCTATATGTGATCATTTATTGGAATCTCCCATGTTTAACCTTATTGAGCTACTAAGATCTCCCATTTTGATGTTTTAAATTTTTCCCAAGTTATGAAGAAGGGTACTAAGTGTGATGAGTCAAGAAGTATACCTTATGTAAATAAATATATTAGAGATAATTAATATTATAATTAAATAATATGGTTATGTATCTATTATCTATGTAAAAAAAATCTTTATGATTATTTGTACTTTTTATTTAGAATATATATTTAATATTCAATGAAAATATGTAATATATATCTATGTCATGATAGAGTCATTAGAGAATACATCATGAAATCATCACAAAATAGGTTGTGTATCCAAATATTCTTGGAATGATTTTTTTTATTACTCTATATTATGCATAGGGTAACTATTACCATATGGTATTAACAAACATGATCCATAAATAACCATAACATACCCTTTCATTAGTATAAACCCCAGTCCATCAACATATTATTCAAAATACATGGAAAACCCATGAGTAAACTCATGAAGGAAAACAAATGGCATAGATGTTTTTTCTCATTTTAAGTTCAGTAAATTCTCTTCAAAACATCTTATCATAATAAAAAATCACACCATTTAGATATAATGTTATCTTATGTGATACTAAATTCAAAAGGTCTTGAATAAAGCATCAAGAATATCATACCATGACAAGGGATCTATGTGTCTCATCAATATTCTTGGGAAACTGCAAAGACATCACAACCTCCAATTTCTATGATTCTTCTGATACAACCTTCTAGGAAATCACAAACCCAAATAAATTAACTTCATATATCGAAAACTAGATATTAGAAAACTTTTTATAAGAAAAGTTGTCTAAAAAACATCTAGAAAATAATTCAATTATATTATGCGATCCTTTCATAATGAACAATAAATAATGATATGATCAATATTGTCACAAACCATCCTGGGTCAACCCCAATCTGGTTACCCAAGTTGACCTGTGATAAGGCCTGAGAGGCATTCCAAATAATCACGAGCGGGAAACTAGTGAAAAGTATCAATTATATGAAACTGGGAATGATTTTTCCCATAATAAGCTGTTAAATAAACATGGGTAATAAGAATAAAATAAACATAGGCATTGAAAAAATGTAACTAAACAAACCCCTATACGACCTCACAGTTCACCCCCAACCACGAAACTAAGCACGCTCCATGGGTGGGTTTGATCAAGAACCCGGACCATGAAAAAATATCACGCCTACCGACACTGAGTGAAACAAGTAGGGTGTGGTCATAATGTAGATCAGTAGGTAATCACCAATGAATCCATACATGTCATTTCCCAAAATTATCCATAAATAGTAGTTAGAAAATATAGATTATACCATCTCATAATTTTATCAATAGAAATTCCCTTCTTATAATAATGTAATATAGTATAGATATCATGCATTAAATAGATAACCAAATATAAACATTATTATCATAAATGAATAAATAAATAAGTGGTATTTATAGAAATTAAAGAACCTATACCAATGGAACAGTAACTTGACAACTGAAATAGTAATGCGACCACTTGGAAAAGTAAACCGACCAATAGAATAGTAACCTCACATATAAAAGTATAAATAAAATTTAGGTGTGTTATTAATGAAAATATAATATATTTATATCATGTAATAATTAAATACATGTTAAAAAAATAATGAATTAAGTATTGATATTTTTGTGAAATGTAAATGTTTATTTAAAATTGTATAATTAATATAATGATTTAATCGAAAATTTATTTTCATAAAAAAGATTAATTAATTAATATTTTGTTTTTTATGACTATATGATAATTTTAGGATACCTTAATTAATTTTTTAAAGTGTCATAAAAGCATTTGTAATATTAAAATCAATATTTTTTTTTAAATAAATAATGATTTTAACTAAAAATTAAAATTTTCATATTTAGAAAATTATTTTCCTAAAATGGAGTCCCATTTTTAATTTTACAGATTGAAAAATGGTTAGGGGGAAGTTATTTTAATTTTTGAAAAAAGTTGAATTTTTATGAATAGTGAAATACTGTATTTTACAGTATTTAAAATTTTAATCCAAATACAAGAAATTGTGACTCATGAATGATGTAAACAACCATTTGTTTGAAATTACATGGACTAATTACACAATTTATTCAAAATAATATTCACTATTTATAGTATTGAGCAAAAATAATAGACAAATGAATAAAATAATAAAAAAACATCCCTCTCCTCCAATTTAAATACCACTGCTCACTACCTCTTCTCCTCACACCTTATAAGCCTCAAATATTACTTTTTTTCACAATTTCTCTCCAAATTATCTTCCTCACATCTAGAAACCTTTTTATGAATGAAATAGGAAACCCAATTTCCCTTGGGAGGTTTTTAAGGAGAAGAAATTCAAGAGGTAAAATCCTCTTTCGTTTTATTTTTATTTATTTTATATTTATTTTCTTTCATATCCTATCCTCACTTCCCTACCAAAACATGACATGATAACTATAGTATATTTTATATAATGTAATTTTATTTTTTTAATTTCATAGTTCATTATCAAATATCTTCCCTGTTTCTTTTATTCTAAAAAGGAAGATATCATCCATGATGTGACAATTTACCGCCATCGTGAATGATGCATTTTTATTTTTATTTAACACCTTAAAATATATTCATAAAACCATTGTTATGGTTAAAGAATTTAAAGAATTATATTATATATTGTTTCATATTCCAGGACTAATATATATACATAAAGTTAAATGATAAAACAAAACTAGATTGTGATGATAAAAAATTCACCAAAATAAAATAACATTCATCATTAACTTTTTATAAAATTAATCAAACTCATATTGGAAAATAAAATGATTTATGGGAAAATATAAAATTATTTAAGTACATAAAAAACATATAATTCCACTTTTAGATTTTTTTATTTCATTTGACAAGATATCCCATAATTAAACTCAAGTGGATCAATCATGAAATCCTTATAAGAACACTACCAGAATGATGAAATTAAACATTATATGTGAACAAAATGGCCATAGACCTAATAAAATTGTAATAAATAAAATAAATGAATAATAGGCTTTTAATTTCATAATTAATTAATTTAATATGATTATATAGGACATTAAGTAAAAGTGCATAACACTTTTAGACATAAGGTAAGAGAATCTCTCCGATCCTTGCAATTACATATGGGTGATGTTTTCTATATCATTAAACCGATTAAATTATTATTATTTATTATATAATTATTCTATATTCAGTGTATATCTTCTTAAATTATGTATCAATATCTATTCATCCTTCTTTGAGAGGGATATATTTGTCTTATAATGATCCTATATCGATTCTACCAAATAAGAAATTTAGATTAAAGGAAACTTTTAAAATTCTAACACATTTTCAAGTACACACCATAATCTATTTTAATCTACTAATACTTTTATTAAATCAATATTTTGATCATAAAAAATTATATTTTTTTCCATTTCTTTTTTTATAACAAAAAATATTCCTTTGTCCATTTTAAAGACTCTTTATCATTTTTCCTTAAACCACACTAAAGTGGCTCATTTCTATTGTTTCTTAAAAAATATTTTTACATGTTTTAACTTAAGTTCGACATCATTTATCACTATCTATTACTTTTTTTATTCTGAATTTCCTTGTATGATTTAAATACATTCTTTCAAATACACCTTTATGGCACACACATTTGTTATGTCTTATGACATGATTACCATACCCATTCATTTCCATGGTAACCCCTTAAGTTTATTCCTTATGTTTGGTTTTTTATGTGGAAAACATATGAATTAACATGTTATAATGGGTGTTCCTAGATATAACTCCAATTCATTATGTAATTTTTTGTCTTATGAGATGTAATGTTGAGATATATAGTGAACCTAATTCCTTTATGGGACATTGTGTACCATGTGAAAAAGTCATAGAAGTTATCCACGACTCATTATTATATAATGTTATATGTTGTTTCCACATTCCTATGATTCCATGATTACATTATCCCAAGTTCTACATGTTATGCTTCCCTTTGTTTATTCATAACCCATTCCTTTTTTATTCCATCTTGTTGTTCCTTCTAACAAATGTGCTATGCTTTATTCATATGTCTATTTCCTTAATGGAATTTTATTCTCATCCATTTTATTCATGTATTCCACAGGTTATGCTATACAGATTTATGAAATAAAATTATGTTAGGATATCTTTATAGAGAATAAGTAAATGATTTTTTTGGTTTCATGATTTCTAATTATGCACCAAATATTCCAAAGTTAACAGACTTTACGATCCTTGGTTTATTTCTCGTGGTTAATTATGGAATAAATCATGTAAATATATGTGTAAAAGGATATGTACATTTTATTTGGTATTATATCAAGTTTTATTTGTATTTTTGTGATGAGGAGCAGATAGATTTAGTAAAAACCATAGAGAAATTCAATCACCACAGGTAACATAGATTGAAACTCAGGGAATAAATATATAAGATATATTTTCCATTTACATATTTATCCTTCTATGTTCAATGTTTAATTTTTATATTTTTACTATATAAGTATTAAAGAACCCTAAATTGTAAATTCATTTTTTAGTTAATGGATAGAAATAGGATAACTCGTGCCAATAGTCAATGTCATAGGCAATGTGGAAATTTCCCTAATGAAATGCCAAATAGGATGGGAACAGTAACTAATAATAGCATAAAAATAATTGATCAATTGTCTCATGTTATGAATAAAAACAATAATCATGTGAATCTCCATCCTTATCATATGAAATATAATATTTCGATTGAATCCCTTTTGTAAAAAAGGCCTCCCATATTCAGTGGAAATTCCAATCCCATCATCGAGGAATAAGGGGTTAATTCTATTGAGAAGATTTTATATATCCTCTAGTGTTCAAAATAATAGAGAGTCATGATATATGAGTATTATTTTGATGAGGAAGCTAATTAGTGGTGGAAATTAATCAAAAACAAAATGTACAAGGTCTAAATTGATTCAATGGATTGGGAGGAATTCAAGAAAAATATTTTTCTGTAAATATTTTCCCTAAAATATACATCATGAGATGGAAAGAGAGTTCCTCAGACTGAAGAAAAAGGAAGATGAGTTTGTCGAGGCATATAAAGAAAAATTCACAATAATTTATCGATACACCTCCAACTTTCTCATAAACACTGATAGAAATATGGATTGCTTCTTTAGTGGACTAAATCAAAATCTATGAAAAGTGTTGGTTATTTAAGTCTTCGACAACTATGAAGAGTTTTTACACTGTGACCTTAAGATTGAAATAGATATTGGAGACTCTTACTGGTCTGATGGGCCAGGAGATAAAAAGATGATAATGGATTTGAATATGGGAGTATCAATAGATAAATTCCATGATGGAAAAAATCCAAACACCACACATTTCAAATGTGTGGGAAGAAGTACTGTGGAAACTATATAAAGGGAATAAGGAGATTATTTAAATAGGGATGAGAGGGGAATCTGGATAATAATTTCCAAATGGATATAAAGAATCCAAAAAACGTGCCGAATAAAGGAAGTCCCAGATGAATACTCAGTTTATATTACATTGTTCAAATAAAAAGGAACATAGGAATTAGGGGATCCATTTCCCTAAGCCTAGGGTTATTAGAGGAAATAAACAATAACATTCAAGACATATGGTAAGGGTATATGATATCACTAATACTGAGGTTGAGCCAAAAAATAATGTCTTCATAGGTACACTGGTTATTCATGAAATAATTGAAAACATACTATTTGATTCAAGTTCTACGTATTCTTCCATATCATTCAAGTTTAGTTGAACTATTCAAACATAACCTCAAAATATGGAGGTTGAGTTATTTACAAGAATAGAGAATGAAGAAATTATTTAATTTAACGTATATAAATCCTACAGGGTAAATATTTTTGGACTGAATCTCTATGAAAATATTTTCTTACATCCTTTGGTAGAGTTTGATGCAATATTGGGCATGGAATTTCTATCTTTATACAAAGATAACATCTAGTGTCAAGAATGGGAGATCACTTTTCTCATCCCAAGGAATCCTCTAATTCTGTATAAGTGTAAGAATGATGATAAAACATATCTAGAATCCTCATCTAAACTATGGTTAATATTACTTTATGAGAAATAATATCTAGATCAAATGATTGAGACAACGGTGAAAATCATGCTCGAAGACATGCCCATTGTGAGGGACTCTGCTAATGTGTTATTTGAAGAATTTCATAGTCTTCCTCTAGATTGAGAGGTTGAGTTCTCAATTAAACTTATTACTGGATCTCTTCCTATATCAAAGACACATTAAAGAATTACAACCATAGAGTAGGAGGAACTGAGGAACTAGTTACAAGAGAATCTAGAAAAAGTTATTATATGCCTGAGTGCTTCACCATGGGGTGTACCAGTCCTTTTATTCATGAAAAATGATGAATTTATGAACCTCTACATTGATTATCATGAGATCACCAAAATCACAATAAACAAAAATTATACCCTTTCACAAATATATTAATTGTTTTATTAAATACATGGGTTTGAATATTTATCTAAGGTGGAACTTTGGTTGGGATATCACCAATTAAAGCTAAAGAAGGAATATATTCCCAATACATTGTTTTGAACAAGTTATAAACGATATGATTTCGTAGTGATGCCCTTCAGACTAACTAATGCTCCAAAAATATTATTGGACTTAAGGAACAATGTATTTAGATATTACCTCAATAAATTTCTGGTAGTCTCTATCGGTGATATTATGATAAAATCCCAAAGAAATGAGGATCGTGAAGAGTATTTTAATAATATGACAAAGGATTTATGAAGGGAGAAAGTCTAAAAAAATTATATTAAATATGAGTTCTATATGGAGGATGTATCAATATTGGGGCATGTTGTCACCATTAATGGAATATCTTTGGACCCTTCGAAGGAAAAGGAAATCAAAGAGTGGGGTAGGACAACATATGTAATAGAGATTCATAGTTTCCATGGTCTATCAAGATATTACCAATGATTTTTGAATAAATTATCATGATTTTAATACCCATTAGTGAAGTTTGATAATATGGGAGTAATTTTTTCTCTGGATCGGTGAATGTGATGACTACTTTAAAGAGTTGACAAAACAGGCTTATCACTACTCTACTAATCATGCTTCCGACAAGTGGAGAACTCTTTGTGGTATAAAAATATTCTTCAAATAAGGAATTAGGGTGTGTACTTATGAAAAATGATAAAGTGATATCAAAACATCAAGAAAGATGAAAATTAATTTAGAAAAACTATCCCACATAAGATATGGATTTTGCAGTTGTGATCTTCATGTTCGAAATCTAGAGGAATTATCTCTATGGGAATATTTATGAAATATATATAGATCATAAGAGCCTATAATATATATATATTCACACAAAAGGATATTAATATGTACCAGTGAATATGGTTATATATCCTCAAGGATTACAACTGCTCAATCCACTACCATCTCCGAAAAGCAAATAATGTGGAGGATGCTCTATATAGAAATGATCCTGCAACATTATCAATGATGATATTTGGAAGGATCCAATATTATTATATTTTTAAATTATGTACATAGGAATCATTATATAGGGAACATCATCAATCCTTTTTCAAAATATTTCTCAACCATCCCTTATGGAAAAAATTAAGGAAAAACACATAAATGATTTGAGAATTTAGAAAAAGGTGTAATCTATAAGAAACGGTAAATCCTTAGAGTTCAAAATTGATAAGTAAGGAGTTTTAATATTTAGGATAATACTATTTGTACCAAACAAAAAATAGATTAAGAAATTGATTCCAAATGATGACAAATATCAACCTTATCTATTCACAAAGGGAGAAAAAAGATGTATCAAGATCTTTTAGATAACTATTAGTGGGGCAATATGATAGAGGAGACCGATGAATATGAATTAATGTGACTGTTATGTTAGAATGTGAAGGTTTAAAAAAACTTATTAGGGGATGATTCAACCAATACCTATAATAACATGGAAATTGTAAAACATCACCATAGACTTTGTTATTGTAATAATGAATACATCTAGAGGAAATAATTATATATGGGTTGTTATGGATTATCTTACAAAGATAGATTAATTTATCATAATTCGAGAGGACTTCTCACTAAAAACAATTTCTTGGATATTCATCAGATAAGTGGTAAGGCTATATGGAGTACCACTATCAATTTTATATTATCATGATCCAAGATTCATCTCAATTCTCAAGAAAATCCTCCAACAGGATATAAACACTGAGATGAATTTTAGTACATATTGTCATCATCAAACTAATGTCCAATATGAGTGGAAAATTTAGACACTAGAAGACATGTTGAGTGAAATTTCAAGGGAACTCAACGGAGGATGGGACTAATATTTACCATGGGTCGAGTTATCTTATGACAATAGTTCCAAACTCGAGAATCCAAATGGATCCATATGAATCCCTTAATTTGAAAAGGTTTTCAACTTTCGCATGCTAGTATGGAGTCAACAAACGTAAGATTATATGACCTAAAATGGTTTAAGAATGAGAAAAAAGGGGGAAAACATTCAACAACACATTATGGAAGTCCAAAGATGACATAGGAACTATGCAGACAATCATTGACGAGTCCTAGAGTTTGTGGTTGGATACATGGTAGTCCTACACATAGCTCTGTTGAAGACGATCACGAGATTTAGGAAGAAAGGAATGATGAGTCCTTGGTACATCAACCCCTTTGATATTCTTGACCATATCAGAGAAGTGTCCTATCAACTATCACTTCCACCAAACATGTATCATGTACAAGATGTATCCCATGTACCCCTCTTGAAGAAGTACATACCAAACCCCTCACATGTACTGTATATTAAGTTGGCACAAATAGAGAGCGACCGCTCGTATGAAGAAAGACTGATGAAGATCTTGGGATATGAAGACATTGTTCTACTCAACAAAATAAATCACATGGTCAAAGAACTACGATCAAACCATATTTATCAAGATGCAACATGGGAACCAGAGGAATCAATGAAGGATAAGTACCCTAACTTGTTTTCACCTTAGTATGTTTAGGTAAATTTTGAGAGAGAAATTTCATAAGGGGGGATGAATATAACAACCCACAATTTTATCAATAGAAATTCCTTTATTATAATTATTCCATTGTAGAGACCTGAAGCCTGACGTACATGGACATTACATTACATTTGCGGAATACTTAGTACATAACAAAAACACACACACAAGGATCGTAATAGTTTAGTGTCTTTGGAAACTCGGAATATAATCTTCTATCTTGGTGAAAGATCTTCAAAATCTCCTATAAAGATCTTCTTTTTTTTATACCTAAAACCTTTCTTTATATCCTGGGGAAAAGAAACCATAAAAGGGTGAGCTCAAATGCTCAGTAAGGGTAAACAAAATAAATATCAATCACATCATATACATAAGCACATAACTTTTAGAAATCTTATCCTGCAAAAGAGATCATAATTTAATAACATGGGATAAATCATGGCAGTGAAAATTAATCGAAATAATCATAAATTAAAACATGAAACTTTTTGGCATTCACACATAATCATAGAGAATCATTTCTTGTTAGTCAAGACTCATTGCCAAGACTATCTTAGTGGACAAAGTCCCTTTCTGAATCGAGTCACCCTCGTTTCAGTCCTATTTCACTGAACCGGTATAACCTACCATTCCAGCCATGTCTATCTCATGAGATATAAAATCTTTACCCAATGAATTGTAGGGAGATATAGGTCCCACCCATTTCATAATAATACCATTCTTATGTGTGCCACAAAATCATAAATCATACACCATTGCATAACCCATGTAATAAAAATGGGATTCTTAAACAACATGACATCCTAAAATAATTCATAAAAGTTAAAGGAATTCATAAAAAAAATTCCATAACAATATAATCAAATCAATGTAATAATAGGGATAGAAATAGAACCCTTTATTATCTTAGATGGAAAATAATTTTGATAAAACACTTGAACTTCATTCTTGAGGAAAATATCCTTTCTGCTTCAAAAACACTTTTCCTTTATTAACATGTCATACAATTCAAAACTAAAAGAAGTTGATTAAAAATAAACTTGAAAACTTGTAAAGGATGCTTCTTGGAAATAATGTTTTAAAAATCCATTCATGCCATATAAGTTAAAAAAACATTCTTCTTGTACTTTTGTCGGAAAAGTCAAAAAGTACCTCGTACAAAAAACGGCAAAATATTCCTTTCATATCTTTTACTAAAAACTTACCAAAGGGTAAAATTGGATTTAGACTATTGTAAGTGGATGGAAAAAATATTACATATTGAGGTAACATGGATGTGGATGATAAAATACACCCCAATAAATACCAAAGTATAAACAATCTCGGATAAAAATGAGATTGTGATATTTCCCTTACCTTAGGTCCGACTTGCTTTGTACGTGTCCGAAACTCCTGTATAATGATTTAAATCATGTTATTGACTTATTATATAATCATATTCATTGATATTATATCATATATGGTCCACTTATGACTTTATATTACCCGTTCTTTTGTAAATTCACGTTAAAGAAGCGTCTTGGGTAAAATTATTTCACTTGTCGTCCGTGTTTTGACTTCTAATTATTCATATGATTACATAGATCATGATTACTTAATTACAGAATATAAAACATGATTTATATATATATATTCAGAATATACATATATATAATAAATCTGTAAATGGAAAGAAATACTCCATTCAAGGAGACGGTAGTCCGTACGCACGCATGAACGCTGTTTTCGTTTACTTATTGAATTGAATGGAATTAAGTAGATGGAATACATATAAATATACATAAATCCAGTATCATTATTATGTCATATATTTCATTAGTACTTATTATATATACTTTATAATCATTCATGAATAGTTAATCATTGAGAATTAATCTCATCGCGTCGTGGAGACGGTAGTCCGTACGTACGCACGAGCGATGATATCGTTCTCATGGTCATGGAATTGTGTTTAAGTGTATGTATACTATTTCAGTATCAATATCACTTTATAATAATCATATATAGGTACTCATTACACCATTATACCCATCCAATTAAGGTGGTGGCGGAAAATAGATTACACCACGGCGTGGAGACGGTATTCCGTACGTACGCACGCTCGGTGATTTCTTTTTCCATAGGTTGGATAGATGGTGAAATAGAATTGTTTCATAATTATAATAACATATCAGTATATGAGTGATACTGATGTTATTACTTCATAATGAAACAACTAAAGAAGAAGAAGTGGAAGAAGAAATAAAGATGAAAGAATCGGTAACAGACATTACCTCTTCTTTGAAGTGATTCTTTGAGACCTTCTTTTAGGGCACTAAAATTGGGTTTTGAGGAATAACAGAACCTCTAGGATGTTTCTAGGGAAGTGGAGAGGAGAATTTGGCAGGGGTTGGCCGAGCTTGAATTCTCAAATTGGTGTGAGGAGGAGAGGGAGGAGGTGCCCTTTTATAAGGGGGGAGAGGGGCACCTTTGGAATAACTAAAAATATTATTTTATTATAAATTCAAGTTCGGTTTTAAATAGCTCCAAATTGATTTCTTTTGAAGATAAGGTGGGGATGGGTCGAAATCCTCTCATCCAATAGAATTTAGACAAGTTTAGGTTCCTATTGTAACCTTATCATTTAGATTTAACATTAAGTTAAATAATTTTACTTTTACCATGTGTTCTTGTGTTCTTATACTATAAGGTTAATAAATTTACTATAAGCATCCAAACGAACCCCAAGTTGTTTATTATTAATATATATAACCTTATCTAAGTCATTTGGCCGAATATTAGATTTTTAGGAATAAAATAACAATTACTAATATAATATTTGTTTTAAAAACTATTTTATGTCAATTTTGACACTTTTTAGTAATTGATATTTATGAAACTCATAACAGAATGATAAGTTCGAAAAAAGTCAATTAAATCAATACTAACATGTCATATTAACCTAGAAAATTATTGTAATTCATAAAAAGTCTCAAATTATATTTATTTGGGTATTTATGACATCAATTATGTCAATATTTCATTAATAAGATAATTACTGCATCATCGTTGTGTCATAAATAAATTAAATTAATTAATGTCTAAAAATTACAAATAAAAAACCATTATGTAGGAAATCATTTTATCTTTCTAATTAATATTTATAGTCGAATTTATCTTATGTATAACCCTACATTAAAAATGTTTTATTAAATAAACTTTGATTTTTACTCTTTTAACCCTTCTTTAAATAAATTAATAATAAATGTCCTAATCTAATCCAAGTGGGCCTAAATGGTCATATTTTATTCCTAAGTTTGTTTTTGGTCGAATTACACTTGTCCAATAGAATTAGGACATGTGTTAGGGTAATAATAATATCATTTCTACCCTTAATTACCCTATTTACTTTTAACCGTGGTAAAAAAAAAGTAAAAAGTTACTATTCACCAAAATATTATTTTCATGTCATTGAACCACATTTTACTTACTGACATCAACCGTGTCTCTCGGATTTTTGAAATTCCACTCACAGAAGCGGTAAAATTATGTTTTATGAACAATTCAGTTTTTTTAACTACCACTTAGTGGTTTCACTATTCATCAAAAATTTAAAGTTTTCAGAAAAATACCAAAAATTAGGCCTAAGCTATATTTGATATTATGAACTCAAAAATTATGTCTATTTTACCAAATTCAAAACATATCAGTTGCATTAATTAATTTAAAAATTAATTCCTGTCGTCAAAACAAAAGGCGTGTTTTTAAGAGATAATAACTATCAAAAGATTGACACTTGTTTATAACTGGTTTAAATGTGAAATTACATCCAATGACCATCATTATATTAAATTGTAAAAATATATTCTAAATATACTTTAAAACCACTAAAATTAATAATTTATCACTATTAATTATTTGGATTGAAAAAGTTGTTTTTAATTAAAATTTAGTAATTTTCACTATTCATCAAAATATGAAAGTTATCTGTAAATCACCAAAATTTCACCCTAAGCTAATTTCGATATTACTAATCCAAAAATGAATTCCATTTTAAAAAATAAAATTTACAAAATTTTAAAAAGTGGTTATTACTATTCATAATAGCCAGTTTTAATAATATATTAGTAGAATATTGTTGTTTAGCGAAACTCGTTATTGCGTACTACACACGCTATCGAGGAAGGTCGCGATTACGTGTAATGCAAGGCAAGTCAAGGATGCGTGTTGTGCAAGCTCTTTTTGGTGTAGCGTACAACACAAGACAATAGTGAAATTAAAAAGAATATTTTTCATAAAATCTTGGGCTGTTACATCCATAGAGTATAAATCTCTTACATCACATAGATAACTGAATAAAAACATTATTCTCCTAAATGTATCATGAAATAAGTGATATTTATATAAATTAAGGATCCTATACGAATGGAATACTAACATGACCATTGGAATAGTAATGTGAAAATTAGAAATTGTAAAAAAACCAATATAATAGTAACCTAACCTATGAAATTATAAATAAAATTAAGGTATCTTATGAATGAAAATATAATGAATTTTTTTCCTGTAATAGATAAAAAAATGTTTTGAAAATAATAATTTAAGTATCAGTATTTTTGTTAAACATATATTTTTATTTACAATTTTATAATTAATATATTGATTTAGAAGAAAAAATATATCTATAAAATATAGTTTTAAATTAATATATTTTTTTTGTTTTATTATTATAAGATAATTTAATGATATCTTAATTAATGGTTCAAAGTGTCGTGAAACCGATTATAATATTAAAATCATATTTTCATGAATAAATGATGATTTTCATTAAAAATTAAATTTCTAAAATTTCGAAAATTATTTTCATAAAATGGTTTCTTTTTTTAATCTAATTCACCAAAAAATGGTTAGGGTGATGTTTTTGTATTTTTCCTAAAATAGTTTAATAGTAGGTGAATAGTGAAATATAATAATTTACAGTATTTAACATTTTAAGCCAATACATGAAATTTTGGGTCATGAATGATGTAAAAAAATTGGTTAGAACATGCATGAACTAGTTACTATGTTTATATACAAGAATCCTCCCCATTTATTGTCTTTATCCAAAGTAATAGAAAAATTAATAAAATAATTAAAAAATACCCCTCTCCTCCACTATATATACCACCCCTCGTCACATTTTCTACTCTCATCCTCTAAGCCTTGGATCTTGATAATATTTTACCTAATTCATCTCAGAAGTATCTTCCCCCCAACCAAGATCCTTCGGTATCAACAAAATACCAAACCCAATTTCCCTAAAGAGGTTCTCAAGGAGAAGAAGTTCAAGAGGTAAAATCCTCTTTCACTTTATTTTATTTCTTTTAAATTTCCTTTATTTCTTATATTATATAAAAATCCATATCCCAAAATGAAATGATAACTAAAATATATTTTATATAATATAATTTTATTGTGTTAATTTAATATTTAATTACTAAATGTTTTCCCTCTTCCTTTTATTCTAAAAATAAAAACATCATCCGTGATGTGTCGATTTACTTCCATCATGGGCGTTGCATTTTAAATTTTATTTACCACTTTCATGGCTGGTCATAAAACCATTATTATGGTCAAAATGTATTGAAGAATCTATATTATATCTTTTTCATGTTATGTAACTAATATATATACATAATATTAAAAAATAAAACAAATCTTGTTCGTTATCATCAAAAATTCACCAAAATAAATTAATGTTCATCAATAACTTTTTATCTAATGATTCATTATCATATATATAAATAAAAATATTTATGTAACCATATAAATTCTTGGAGGTATATCAATATCATATAATTCCAATTTTGGAATTTTTGTTCCATTTGATAAGAAATTCCATAAATAAACTCAAGGTAATCTATCAAAAAATCCTGATACGAACACTTCCAAAACGACAAAATTAAACACTATATGTCAACGATGTGGTCATAAATGAACCTAATAAAATTGTAATAAATTAAATAAATAAATAATATATTTTTAATTAACTAATTAATGGATTTAATTTTATTTTCTAGGAAATTAAGTAAAATCGCAAGATACTTCTGGGAATAAGGTAATGGATTCTCTCTGAACCTCCCAATTACCTTTGGGTTTTTATTTCTCTCTCTTTGCGCCAATGTTATTGTTTATTTTTATTATATAATTATTCCATAATCTATTTATATATTCCAAAATTATGTATCCAGATCTATTCATCCTTCTTTTAGGTAGAAATACATATCTTATAAGGTCCCCTTCTTGATTCTTCTCGATAAGAAAGCCCGATTAAAGGGAAATTTCCAATTTCTTACCGATTTTCAAGTACACTACATAATCTGTTTTAATCTAAAAATATTTTTATAAAATAATTTTTTTATCTTAAAAAACTATAATTTTTAATTTTTAATTTTAGACAAAAAAGTATTCCTTTTCTATTTTAACGATTATTTATCATTTTCCCTTAAACCGCATTAAAGTGGATAATTTCTAAAATTTCTTAAACACTCATTTTACATGTTTTCACTTCATATGGACATCATTTATCAAGATATATTCCAAATTTACATTATAAATTTCAATGTATTATTTAAATACATTCTTTCATTGACACCTTTATGATATTCCTCTTTTTTATTCCTTATGATAAGATTATGATTCATATCTCATTCCATGAGTATCCCTTTTTTTAATCCTTATGTTTGATTATTTATATGGCACAAAAATGAATAAAAATTGTATTATGGGTGATTCCAGATAGTGGTCTAATTCATTAGGAAATTTTTAGTCTCATGAATCAGGTTGGGATAGGGAGTGAACCACCTCCTTTATGGGACATTGTCTGCCATGTGTAATAGTCTTGGAAGTTAGCCTTGACTCATGATTATGTCATGTAGAATTTTGTTTATGCATGCCTATGTTTCCATAATTACTTTAAAACATGTTCTATATGTTTTCATTTATTATTTTTATTCACATTCCATGACTTTTTATGTCATTAGGTTATACATTATAACCTATTTTCTATGATTTATTCCTATATTTATTCCCGAACTAGGATTTTAAGCTTATCACACTTTTTCATGTATTCCCTTTGTTATTCTGTGTAGATATAAGAGAATAAGGATGTTAGTAGCTCTTTATGAAGATTAATTAAAAGATGTTTTTATTTTGGTTGTTTTATTTATAATTATATACCTAATCATACATAGAACATAGAATTTATGATCCTTGGTTTGTATATCAAGGTTAATTATGCTAAAAATCAGCTAAATATATGTTACATCCTGAAATTAAAGAAAAAGAACATTGCATTTAGTAGCATGTAAAACACACAACACCAATTAAAAAAGCGAATATAAAATCCCAATACATTTAAATACATTTTATATTTTAAATAGATTCAATATATTATATATATCAAAATACATGAAACATTTATTTTAAATTTCATTGCACACATTGAGTTTCTTCGATGGATTATATAAGGACCCAACCTTAGACATGTCATATAAGAGGACCTTATTCTGGTATAGGTTCTAGAAATAGATACATTCTTATGAAAAACATCAGAGTTACAACAAAAAACTAAACAAACTGCAAGATCATCACTGTTTCTGTACGCTACAACAACGATGACGAATTTTGGAAATCTGTGAAAAATATTTCAAAAACATGGGGTGAGCAGAAAAGATGCTTAGTAAGAGGTTTTGAAAACACTTAATACGGCTTTTGAAGACATCATTTGAAAATACTTGCACATACTTAAACTAATTCCTTTAAAGAAAATATCATCACTTTTTAAAGGTTGTTGGAAATCATCTGGGAAATTACACACAAGCATTTAAGCATTCAACTGAAGACTACTAAAAGATCATGTTATAAAGTAAGAATGTTGGTATAAAGAAGCATAACATGAAATTTATGCAAATAATATGAAGCATGAACATTATCAGAGTTGCGCATAAACAATTTCACTAAATATTATAAAAATGAACATTATGACATGATAAAAGTAATACTAAAATTTGCATTAAAATCCTGGAAATGAAAACTGATCATACTGCAACACTATCTCCTCTTATTCCATGTTCACTTAATATCATACTCATAGGTAAGGGTTCTTTAGCCAAGGATATCCCTCTAGTCTAAATAATCACTTGCTTGGTCATATACTAAAACATTGTGAGGAAACGTATAATGCTGGCCTCATGTCTGAATGTCAATGCCTCGTGCCATGACCTAAGGGTAAAAACCCAATCTGACTGTCTCGATAACTATCGATGCATCGAGGAGCTTACTTTTATAGGTCTCCAACCCGGAGGGCTTACTTTTACCTCTCCCCAACCTGGAGGGATTTCTTTTAACCGGACCCCAACCCAACAGTCCAATACATTCCTCATATGTCATTAAGGTCTGATATTCATGGTGTCCCATACCACTTTGAATATTTAATTTTCAATTGATATTACCCAAAAATACTCGAGTGTTTTTCTGAAAACATTAGGCAAGCTTATGAAAACAAAATAACTAATTCTGATACTGCTTGACTAATGATAGGACATGATGGATCCACGCCTAATCCCTTCCTGTCTACCACACTCGAGAGTCAGGTTTTCTGAAATTTTTTTAAGATTGCATTAAATATGTATACATTTGCACTGGGTTTTTATATATTAAAACTTTTAAACAACATTTGATACATAAGTAATGCATAAAAATATTTGCACGAAAATATATATATATATATATACTTTCATAAGAATTTATCTTCTTGTTCTGCAGTAGTCGATTAACACATCGACCTAACATTAAAGATATGACAATAAATAATCAAAGGTATACATAGTATGGTAAAAATTATTTGCACATAAGATAACACATAAAATGACGGGTGATTAGGATTTGCCTCATGAAATGATAACTTCTCAATTAAAGAACCTTATCCATGGAAGTGAATTCTTACCAGAAATACAAGTCATTCATTATAATGATAAAAGTGTAAATGAATATGAAATTAGATTCAAAACATAACTTGATTTACAAAACAAAATTCACTGCATTAGGTAATGCACCATTTGGACATGTTTCTAAATCATTTTTAATCTAAATTCACAAATTCAAAACATATGAAGTTAATATAATTAAAAAAATTTATATTAATGTATGTTTTACATAAATATATTTGGATTTAGAAAACATCAAAATTAACATTTATTAATTACCCTTCAAGTATTCCTTTCATTTAAAACACTAATCTTAAAGATCAATACTTGAAATTAGGGGTTTAAAAACTATATGATATATATATATAAATACACACACAACCATATATACATAACATGTATATATGGGTTCTCATAATTAAACCATGTTTATTAATTTATTTAAGTACGAAATACTTTAAAATATTTTAAATACATAATTATCACTTGATTGGAAGCCAAACCATGTTAGGTATATAACTTATGTGACCGAATGTATATTCATATGTAGAAAATTAGGGTTTCACATACCAAATATAAATCCGATTGAATTCAAAACATATTTCGCATCCAATCCAGTATTTAAAGAGTGTTCTTCATCCTTTTAAAAATAATAATCATCTTTTTAATTAATTACTCATGTATATCCGAATATACGAAAGTGTAACTTTTGTTTTGATTTTGTAAAACAATTCAAAATAAAACCCTAACATCATTGTAAACAAAACTTTCAACATTTGAATATATAGATTAGTGTGGATTTGAACCACATGTAAATGTATATATATATATACCCGAATATACCGTTAAGTATTTATTGGGTTCTATAAGAAGTACAAATCTAATTTCATCCAAAACTTAATTCGCAACTAAAACATTATTTGAAGATTGGAAATCATCCATTAAAATTTATAATTCTGGTTTAGATTGTGTCTAGGGTATACATGTACATACTCGAATATGCATATAAATATATATTGGGTTTTTCATAAGAAGTACAATTCTAATTGATCCCAAAATATAATTCTCATCTAAACTGTTATGTAAGATTTTTAAATAATCTTTTAAAAACTATAAAATGGACTTGTTTTGAACTACATACTTACATATATAAACAACCGTATATACAAAGTATATATAAAAATAGGTTTTGAAGGATTACGACAGATTCACAACAACCCATATATATATGTAACATTCCTTGTGAAGCTTGTTAATTATATCTAAAACTGCATAAAGAAGGGAGATATTAATATATATATATATATACACACACACATATATATATATATATTTGTATATTATAAAGTATCTAAAATAGATTTTTTTTAAAACAGAACATAAGAACACCTTTACGTCATCCACGTCACGAACATCAAAAGAAGAATATATATACTTATTTGAAATAACTCAAAACAGAGGGTTTGAAATACACAGATATATACATATAAAAAACTGTGTATACAGAAAATATATATATATTTTTTAACATAAAATGTTTAAAATTTAAGCCCTTACACAAAGCCTTAAATAATAGAATGCAAGCTGTAAAATAATAGGTAGTATATCCCTTACCTGCATCACTTATGCCAGATTGAATGCTCAAGAATAATGAACTGAAGAACGAATTCATCACAGTATTCAACAGTGTGTGCAAAAGGCATTGTAGGACTTTCAATAGAGAATGAAGCAGGATGAGTATGAAATTTATAGCCTTCATAGAGCTTGTCGTGCAAGCTTGAGTTATAAAAATATTTTTCAATCTTGTTATTAGAACAGAGATATAGTGATAGATTTAACTTCATTCAGAGAGGCTATAAAAAATCAAATGCAGACAAATGTGGAATAAAGTAAGGAGGTGACAATATAAACAATCAAACAAACACTGTAATTAACCAGATCAAAACATGATGGGAGAAACACCAAAATAAAACTTATAAAACATCCCTACAAGATCCGTTGACAACAAACAAGAGACCCACCTCAGAACCAGACCATTAAGAAACCCTAACCAGTATAGCTCAGACATGTGAACGCCCTTCGGCCTTGACCTCCAATAGCGACACGATTTAGAATCAACGCTCAGGCTCCTCAGCTCATCTCGCGGCGTACGACCCTATCAGTGCGCACCTCCTCTACTGCGCTCGGCCAAGCCGAACCCCCTACGAGATTTCCCTTCATCTCACGATGATGGTTGCAGCTCCCCGACGCACACCATCTCTGCTCAAACCCTCTCGCGTCTCGCCTTAACGGCGGCCCAAGAATCCCCTCAAACCCTATTCATGATTTTCCTTAATTTATTATTATTATTTATTTATCCAATGTTATTATTATATTTTATTTAATTGTTTTTCCAACCCGTCAAAACACCTCCCCTTCATCTTATTTTTTATTATTTCATTATCTTATCATTTTATACATAAGTCAAAAAATTATATAAAAATTTCAATACTTTATTAAAAGTTTTAAATACTTTATTAAATGTTTTCAATACATTATTAAAAGTTTTCAATACTTTATTAAAAATTTTAATTACTTTTGAAAATAAAAGATAACAATATATTATATTTTTTTATTAGATTTCTAAACACATATTTTTTTATTATATTTATAAACATATGTTTTTTTATATATATAACTCATGACATAAATAATTTTTATTAAAAGGAAACTAATTATACACACACACACACACACACACACACACACACACACACCATATTAGCGTTTTTTTATGTAACTATATATATATATACCATGTTAGCGTTTTTATATCTATATAAATATATATATAACTTATTGAAATTACATTTTTCTAAACATAAATTTATTATGAATTTTTTTTAATATAACAATTATATGTATTTATAATTTATAAATTTTATAAACAAAATCATAATATATATCATATATATATTATCTTAAAAATAATAATGATAATAATTTTAAATGACATGTACAAAAAATTATAATTTTATAATAATATTAGTTTTATTAATACATAATTCAAAACCCTTATTTTGATTTATATTATTATCAACCTAATTAAAAAAAGTCTATATTTTAATAAAACAATTACATATATAAATAAAAGACATATCTTATTACTAAATATATTTTTATATATAAATATATTACATAAACATATATATATATATATACTTAGAATTTAAAAATTATTAATTACAATATTATTAGGTTATCATCATTATTCATTTATTTGATAAATTGATTTACATATTTATTTAGATTGTAAAATAAATTTTTATGAACCAAAAATTATTTCATTAAAACTAATTTTATTAAAATTCGTACTTTAACATAATATTTATTTTAGTTAAAAAAGATATAATGATCTTAACAAATTCATTGCATGTTAGTAAATCTTTTTGAACACTCAATTTTTATTAATCTTGTTTTAAGATTTTATATATTTAAATATATATATATATATATATATATATATCATAGATTAATTCAAAATCTTATTTATAATAAAACATCATTCTTAATTATTTTATTTATTAGAACAAAATATTTGAAGAAATATATTTGACGTCATTGCGTATTAATAACATGACATTTTTTTATAAATCAAAGTATTCATAAATTTAGAAAATTCCTTCTTTCATAGTTTATTTAAAACATGATTCATTTTAAATTATAATTTATTTAAACTTATTCTTTTTTTTGAAACTCTCAGTCTGATTGAACAAACATGTTTTTTGGTGAATTGTAACATACCCTTATGAATAGTAATATGAGTAGTAATATGACCCTTATGAATAGTAAATAATAATATTATTTTATTTTCTTAAGGGAATATGATAATGGGATCTTAATTAATTTTTCAATGTCACATAAAACTAACTGCACTTCAAGATTATTATTTTTCAAATTAACTATGACCTTATTTAAAAATTAAATTAATAATATTAATAAAATTATTTTTGAAAAATGTATTTCACTTTTGAATTATACCCATCAAAAAATGGTAGGGGTGAATTTTTGGTATTTTTATGAAATTCTTGAATTTTTGATGAATAGTGAAATACGGTAAAATACCGTATATTCAATTTATCAGTAAAATACACTATTTATGACATCATAAGTGATGCAAGGCCACTTGGTTCAAACTCACATGCCATTATTACTATTAGCGGTCACATGAAACAGTACTATTGGTTGTATTGATGGAAATAATAAAATAATGAAATTAAATATTCAAAATTTACCCCTCTCCTCCACTATAACACCCCCCACATCTTCTCTTCACTCATCTAAGCCTGAAATCTCCTCAAAGTTCTGCCCAATAATCCTCACAAGTCTCTTCTCCACATCCAAGATCTGTTGGTTTCACCAAAAGACCAAAACCAAAGCCTTTAAGAAGGATCTCAAGGAGAATAGATCAAGAGGTAAACAACCTCTTTTATTTTCATTCTTTTCTTTCATTTTATGTTATTCTCTTCCTTTCCCTTTAACTTGTGTTGGGATATTTCATTAAATATCCCCCCTTACTGTCCATATTATGTATTAATGATGAGATATTCCATTCCTCTCATCAAACTATTTTTATGAGATAGACTCAAAAACCATCGCGTTTTAAGGTTTTACCCTCGGTCTTGCCATTTAGGAGTAGAGTTCAGTAGAGAGATTGAGACGCATCTACGCGCAGAAGATAGTGTTGCACCCCAACCCCTATGGGCTGGATTCGGTGCATTACTTGTGATATTGGAATGTTTATAAGGAATTATAATCCCTAAGTAATGATCAGTTTAGTAGTCTTGAAGAAACTTGATATGTAGATGTAAGTCAAATTACATTGGAAAAGGTTACAAAATAAAATACATAAAAAAAACTAAAATCTGCATCCACAGGAACTCAAAAGAAGACCTTATCTTCATCACCTGTCGAAGGAATACAATGAAAGGGGTGAGATCAAATGATCAATAAAGGTTACAAATAGTAGAAGCATGAGTACAATAATAAGTGAATCACAAATAATCTGACATAATCAATATGGCATAGTGAATAACTGAATAACTAATGCCATTAATAAACTAAAAATGAAACTTCATCCATAGATTTTGTCATAGTAAAAATCTTAGGGATAAAAATAATAATTGATAATGAATGAAGAGAATTATTATTAATTGGATGTCATGTGTCTGGCACATGAAACCATAATACCGTAAAAATGGTTTAGTTCTGTGGGTAGAAACCCGTCTGATTTTTGGAAACAAACTCGAAGGGTCTGTCACTAAACTGTTTTGTCTCATGAGACCTACCTATGAATAGAGGGGCTATAGCGGGCCCCACACTTCAATTCATGTCCAAATAATTCTTTATACAATTATTCAATACAAGATAAATATGCCCTTTCAATATTCGTATAGAGTAGAGTATATAGATTCATCAATTTTTCCATAATTAAAATAACTTTCCAAATAAACACCGTATGTAAAATTGTATACGGTTTAGAAAAAAACATATAAATGACATGAGATTATGGATATTTAACATAAATATAATTTCAAATGAAAAGTGATCTCAAATGGGAAGTAGGTACACCACATAAGGATTATTAGGTGCACAATACAAAGATAGTCACAACGAAAATGGCAGCTGAGACAAAGTCCCTTACCACAATGTAATCGGTCGAACCGTATGACCAAAACATAATAACCATCAAGTGAATCATTGAATAACATGAATATAAGTATAATAATTTTATTATATATCAAATGTATATACACTTATACCAAATATAAGGAATAATTTGCGAACAATGGAAATCTCACAGAAATGAAAGTGAGGTGAGAAATCCCTTATCTTAACTCCAAACGTGTTCCTCTCTTGTACTTAAGCACCAATAATATGAAATTATAATTGTCAATAATTTATTTAATAACCTATTAGACATGTATTTCGTTTACCATAATTATGGTTAGTTCATTTATGTCGTTTTTTAAAAGTTATTGTTTTGAATTTCATCATTCTAGAGTGTTCATTTCCTTTATTTTCATTTTCAGTTCACTTGTTTTTAAGTAATGAAGTTTATGTGGAATGGTTATAAATATCCTGGATTGGAATTATATATTATTAATGAACATTGAAAATTTATAATGACCATTTATATAATTTGGTTATATGGAATGAGGATGAATCATTAGATGACCACCACTTCGATTATTTGGCGGTATTTGGAATATTATGAACTAGTTTTGTCATATAACTTAATTATTTGTACATATTCTAGATCTTGAATATTAATGAGGTTATGAAATATATATTATAGTCTGGTTAAACCATGAATATGGTTTCATGACCAGTAATTAAGATGAAATTTATGAAAAAAACTTCGTCGTCCAAGAAGGTTATAAATTGGAATCTCATGGACGTCGATTTTGTTTATAAAATAAAAGGGAGGGAGTAAGAATATTTATTGTGGTTCTTCCATTCACAGGATATAAATCCATTATATATATGTTACTGGAGTTATCATGATCATTTGGACAGAGGAGGTGAGGAGAGGATAGCAAAAGAAGATAAATTGAAATGAAACAAAATGAAAAAGAAGGGTGCTTTACCTCTTGAAATAACCACCTTGAGAAACTCCTTATGGAAAGGGGTTTTAGTTTTTTGGGAAGACCAGAAGATTCTTGGACATGGGCAGAGACTAGGGAAAGGTATTTTGGACGAACTTTGAGGAGATTCAAGGCTTAGAGTATTGAAGAGAAGATGTAGTGTGTGTGTGTGTGGGGGGGGGGGTTATAGTGGAGGAGAGGGGTAGATTTTTAATATTTAATTCATTATTTTATTATTTCCATCAAGACAACCAATAGTGTTGTTTCATGTGACCCCTAATAGTAATAAGTTCATTTGAGTTCGAACCAAGTGGCCTTGAATCACTTATGATGTCATGAATAGTGTATTTAACGGATAAATTGAATATACGATATTTTACCGTATTTCACTATTCATAAAAAATTCAAGAATTTCAGAAAAATCCCAAAAATTCACCCCTACCATTTTTTGACATGTAAAATTAAAAAGTGAAATCCATTTTTCAAAAATAATTTTCTAAATATTATTAATCTAATTTTTAAATAAGGTCATAGTTAATTCGAAAAATAACAATCTTGAAGTGCAGTTAGTTTTAAGTGACATTAAAAAATTAATTATGATCCAATTATCATATTTCCTTAAAAAAATAAAATAATAATATTAGTTACTATTCAAGGTGCATATTACTATTCATAAGGGTATGGTACTATTCACCAAAAATCAAGTTTGTTCTATCAAACTCCAAATGACTTACCGAAAATAACTCTAGATGACCATTTTTCGAAATTCAAAACATAGAAGAGGCAAAGTTGTGTTTATAAAATTGAATTATATATTTATTTTCAAAACCTTGGGGTGTTACATTCTCCCCTCCTTACAAAAATTTCATCCTTGAAATTCACAGAATATTGCCTAAAAAGATTCGAGTATGTATTTAACATAAGCTCCTCAGGCTCCCTTGTTGATTCCTCTATCTTATGGTTCCTCCATAGAACATTTACCAATTGAGTTTTCCAATTTCTCAATACTTTTTCTCTAGTATCAAGAATTTTGATAGGCTCATCACAGTAAGATAGATCGGGCTCAAGTTCCACTTCTTCATAAGTGAGTACATGTGTTGGGTCTAGCATGTAATTTCTTAACATTGACACATGGAACGCATTGTTAACCTTGGAGAGACTTGGCGGCATTGCCAAACGGTAAGCTACAGCTCCAATTTGGTCCAGAATTTCAAAAGGTCCAATGTGACTGGGACTTAATTTTCCCTTCTTACCAAATTGTATAATACCCTTCCATGGAGATACCTTTATGAAAACTTTATCACCTTCTTGAAACTCCATATCCATCATTCAGTTATCTGCATACCTCCTTTGCCTACTTTGAGCTATTTTGATATGGTTTTAGTTAATCTTTACCTTTTACATTGTTTCTTCGACAAGTTCTAGGCCCACGAGCTTTCTTTCACCAACATCATCCCATCATGTTGGTGTACGAAATCGCCTCCCATATAATTCTTCCCAGGGTTCCATTAATATACTTTAATGGAAGCGATTGTTGTGGGAAAATTCTACGAGAAGTAAATAATGATCCCACATGCCTTGAAAATCAAGTGAACAAGACCTCAACATGTCTTCCAATGTCTGAATAGTCCGTTTTGATTGTTCATCAGTTTTTGGGTGGTAGGCAGTGCTCAAACGAAGATCCATATCTAGGACCTTCTGATGAATTTTCTAGAATCTTGATGAAAAACATGGATCATGATCAGAAACAATCGATAGGGGTACTCCATGAAGTCTCCCAACTTCATTAATATATATTCTTCCTAGATGTTCAAGTGGTAGATCTTCTCTTATAGCAAGAAATTGTGCCGACTTGGTAAGATGATCAACAATGACCCATATTTCATTGTTCCTTATATGAGTCTTTGGTAGTCCCATGAAAAAGTCTATTGTGATATTTTCCCATTTTCACTCTGGTATGGGAAGAGGTTGCAATACTCCTCCAGGATGTTGCCTTCCAGCTTTAACTTGTTGATAAACCATACATCTAGACATAAAATCAGAAATCTCCCTCTTTATTTTATCCCACCAAAAATGTTCCTTTAAATCTCCAAACATCTTAGTGCTACCATGATGTATATAGAAAATGGAACTATGAGCATCATCCAACAATTCCATTTTTAGATCAGGTACATTGGTAACACAAAGTCTCTTCCCATATTTTTAAATTCCATCTTCATATGCAAAGTCACTCAATCTCCCATCATTCACAGCTTTAATCTTCTTTTGAAACACCTCATCATCATCTTGAGAAAATTTTATCCTTTCTAGTAAGGATGGTTTGGCAACCATTTGAAAAATCATTGATTTTTCACCTTCCATGGTTATTCCCATATCCATCTTTACTAGATCCATGAAAATAGGATCCCTTTCGACTCTCATCTTCTTCAAAACTCCATGATCCTTTCTGCTTAAAGAATCTGCCCCCTTATATTCCTTCCTCAGGTGGTAGTGTATCATGCAATAATAATCCTTGAGTAGTTCAAGAAATATCCTTTTCCTCATGTTGAGTTCTTTTTGTGAGAAAATATACTTCAATCTTTAGTGATCAGTATAAATCGCACATTTTTCACCATAGAGATAATGTCTCCATATCTTCAAAGAAAATATTACAACAGCTAACTCAAGATCATCAGTAGGATAGTTTTTCTCATGAACTTTCAGCTGTCATGATGCATAATAAATAACCCTATCATTTTTCATAAGGACACAACCATGTCCTTTCTTTGAAGCATAACTATAAATAAAAAACCCACCATTCCCCGATGGTAGAGTCAATATAAGATCATTGACTAATATTCTCTTCAGTTCTTCGAAAATTCTTCAAAATCATTTGTCAAAACAAATTTGACCCCTTCTCGTGTGAGGTTCGTTAGCGGGTCAGCCAGTTGGGAAATATTCTGCACGAAATGCCGATAATAACCTGCTAAGACAATAAAACTGCGTACCTCAGTTATTTTTGTTGGTGTGGGCCAATCTTGGATTGCCATTATATTCGCAGGATCAAATACGATTCCATCCTTTGAGACAATATGGACCAGAAAATAAACTGACTAAAGCCAAAATTCGCACTTGCTAAACATCCCATATAATTGAATTCTTTTAATAGTTCCCAGAATAACTCGCAAGTGACTCTCATGGTCTTTATAGGTTTTTGATTATATGAGGATATCATTGATGAATATCAGAACAAGGTTATTGTTATATTCTTTGAAAACTCTATTCATTAAATCCATGAAAATAGAGGGTGCATTTGTTAGTCCAAAAGGCATCACTGTAAACTCGTAATGCCCATACCTAGTTCAAAATGATATATTCAGAATATCTTTCTTCCTCACACGTAGTTGATGATATCTAGATCAAAGTTCAATCTTCGAAAAGTATTGATCTCCATTATGTTGGTCAAATAACTCATTAATCCGGGGAAGATGATACTTATTCTTTATTGTAATAGAATTGAGTTCCCGATAATCAATGAAAAGCCTCATGAATCCATCTTTCTTATTGACAAAGAGGATAGGGCCTCCCCATGGAGAAACACTAGGTCGAATAAATTATTTTCACTCAAATACTCTATTTGTTTCTTTATCTCTACTAATTCCACAGTGGCCATTCTATAGGGAGTCTTTGATATAGGTCTTGCATCAGGAATTATATCAATAGAGAACTCAACTTACCGCTCTGGAGGATGTTCAGGTAAATCCTCTGGAAATACATCAATGTACTCTTTCACTATGTGCAAATTTCAATTTGAATATTTCTTTACTATCCCATAGATATTGGTTTATCTTCCTCTCCAAGTATTACATTCAGTAGAGCTAGTGGGGGTGGTTCTAGATAGGAATCAGGTGGTGAAGTTTCTGCCCTAAAGATAAGAGATTCTACACCATTTTCATAAATTGCAACTTCCTTTTTCTTGCAATAAATCCTTGTATCAATATTTCATAGCCAATCTATACCGATAATTATATCAAATTCAGTCATGGGTATGATGATAAGGCTTGCAACTAAAGCACGTTTTGATGTTTGGAGGGGGACTAGTTGACATTCCTTTGTTGCAATGATACATCCCATGTGAGTTTTTACTGAAAACTCCTTTCTTAAATCAAATTGGAAATATCTAATTTTCTTAGAAAACTGAGAGGATATAAATGAATGTGATGATCCAGAATCAAATGAAGTGTTGGATATGTTTGAGGAAACAATTAAAGTAACTACCACCACATCACTAGGAACTTCAACCTCCGTGGTTGTAATTGCATAGGCTCTCCCTTTCTCTCTTGGATTTTTCTGAGGCATGTTTCCTTGGTGCTCAGGACACTCATTTGCATAGTGTACCATCTCTCTGTAGTTGTAGCATTGAACATCATTGAATTGTTTCTTCCCCTTGTATTCATCAGATCGATGACCCTTTTCTCTGCAGTTATAGCAGACTCCCTTGCCTTTCAAGCATTTCCTGGGATGATTCTTTCCATAGTTCTCTCATAATGGGAAACTATCTGCTCCCTTTCTATTCTTTGGTGCTTCTCATTTTCCTTTGTTATCAGAATGCCGCTTCTTATCTTGGGTTCCTTTGAAAAAATTTGATCTTGAAAATTCTATCTCTGTTTTGATGGCACTTGATACAATTTCATCATATGATGAAAATGATTGAGAAGTCAGTGCCCTTCGAAGACTTCGATTAATACATTCAAATAAATGATCAATATTGTTCACTGAGTCATGAACATAATCCACAACATACATGGATTTCCTTGTGAAGGTAGCCTCATACTTTGCAACACTGTCTTCTTCCCTTTGTTTCATACCAAGGAATTTCCTCTTCATTTTAGTTCGTTGCTCACAAGAGAAATATTTTTCGTAGAATATTTCCTTAAAATTCCTCCATTCCATTTCATCTATCTCTTCTTCCTCTGTGGTATTTTGAATCAGAGACCACCATTGATCAGCGTCACCCTTGGGACAATATGCTTCCAGTACTATCTTTTCATTTTCATTGCATCATAACACCATAGATATCCTTTCAAGGGACTTGATCTATTATTCAGAAACCATTGGATTAGTAGTCCTTCTGAAATGTGGGGGCTTCTGCCACATGAAACGATCCAACACAGGTGTTTAATGGTTATTTGTTACAACTTGAGTATGTTGTCCCAATATGGTCATGATCTGATCTTCTTCAACGTTGACTGTGTTGACTTGCTCAATAGGGAGATCCCTACCATTCCCATGAGTATTGATTCCCCATCTTCCATTAAGCTCCATTTCTAAATAATGGGATACACTAGATTAGTTTATGAATATCAAATAGAAAATCACTCAACATAGATTTAAATTCTATGCATAACTAATCTTATAAACATGGTTCCTCTATGAAAAAATTTACATTAACTCCTTCATAATGGCTTGTAAATAAAACATGATTTATCCTAAGAATATCCCCCAGGAGTGTCGTGACCAAAAGTGTAGCAATGCCCATTGTCGTGCACCAGTTCCCATTTGATTCTTGCTCAAAGCAGTGTCTTCGGGTTTTACCCCTAGATACATCTGTGCCAGAGCAGCCTCTACCTGCTCGTATCCGGACAGGGACATATTGATTAAAATATCCACATAATCTATTCCTTACCAAAATACCAGGACATTATTGTATGTTAATCCTCAGATACTACCTTAGGGCTTTGTTCCCTACTATACATTTCCTACTCTAGTTTCCATGTTTTCTACTAAACTTCCTCTGATACCAACTGTAACACCCTGAACCCTCTAGGCTGGAGCTGGTGTATTACTCATAATATTGGCATGGTTAAAAGGAATGAAAATACACAAGGAACGATCAGTTTAGTAGTCTGGAAGAAACTAGATATTTAGATGTAAGTCAAATTACATTGTAAACAGCTACAAAATACAATACATAACAAAAACAAAAATCTCCTTCCCCATGAACTCGAAAGAAGACCTTATCTTCATCACCTGTCGAAGGTAGGCAATGAAAATGGTGATCTAAAATGCTCAATAAGGGATAAAAATAGTGGAAGCATGAGTAAAATAATAAGTGAATCACAAATAATCTGACATAATCAATATGGCATAGTGAATAAATGAATAAATAATGCCATTTATAAACTAAAAATTAAACTGCATCCATAGATTTTTTCATAGTGAAAATCCCATGGATAATAATAATAACTTATAATGAATAGTGACAATTATTATTAATTGTATGTCATTTATCTGGCACAAGAATCCATAATACCATAAAAATGATTTAGTTCTGTGGGTAGAAACCCGTCTGATTTTTGGAAACACACTTTAAGGGTGTGTCGCCAAACTATTTTGTCTCATGAGACCTAATGATGTATAGAAGGGATATAGTGGGACCCACACACCACTTAATTTACAAATAATTCTTTGTACATTTATTCAATATAATATAAATATGCCCTTTCAATATTCATATAGAGTAGAGTATACAGATTCATCAATTTTTCCATAATTAAAATAACTTTGCAAATAAACACCGTATGTAAAATGGTATACAGTTTAGAAAAAAAACATATCAATGACATGAGATTATGGATATTTAATATAAATATAATTTAAAATGAAAAGTGACCTGAAATGGGCAGTAGGTATACCACATAAGTATTATTATGTGCACAATACAAAGATAGTCGCAACGAAAATGGCAGCTGAGACAAAGTCCCTTACCACAATGTAATCAGTCGAACCATATAACCAGAACTTAATAACCATCAATTTAATCATTTAATAACATTAATATAGTTAGAATAATGTTATTATATATCAAATGGAAGTACACTTATACCAAATATTAGGAATAATTGGCGAACAATGGAAATCTTACAGAAATGAAAGTGAGGTGAGAAACCCCTTACCTTAACTCCAAACGTGTCCTGCTCTTGTACATAGGATCTTGGAATATGAAATTATACTTGTTAAAAATTTATTTCAGAACCTATTATACATGTATTCAGTTTACCATAATTCTGGTTAGTTCATTTATATCTTTTTCGATAAGTTATTATTTTGAATTTCGTCATTCTGGAGTGTTAGTTTCCTTTATTTTCATATTCGGTTCACTTGTTTTTAAGTAAAGAAGTTTATGTGGAATGATTATAAATCTCCAGGATTGGAATTATATATTATTAATGAACATATAAAATTGATAATGGTCATTTATATCATTTGTTTATATGGAATGAGGATGAATCATTAGATGACCACCACTTCGATTATTTGGCGGTATTTGGAATATTATGAATAAGTTTTGTCATCTAACATAATTACATGTACATATTCTAGTTCCTGAATATTAATTAGGTTATAACATATATATTATAATCTGGTTCAAACATGTATATGGTTTCATGACCAGTAATTAAGAATAAATTGAAGAATGAAACTTCGTCATCCATGAAGGTTATAAATCAGAATCTCATGGACGTCGATTTTGTTTATAAAATAAAAGTGAGGGAGTAAGAATATTTATGGTGGTTCTTCTATTCACATGATATAAATCCAGTATATATATGTTACTAGAGTTATCATTATCATTTGGACATAGGAGGTGAGTAGAGGATACCAAAATAAGATAAATTGAAATGAAACCAAATGAAAAAGAAGGGTGCTTTACCTCTTAAAATAACCTCCTTGAGAAACTTCTTAAGGGAAGGGGTTTTGGTCTTTTAGGAAGACCAGAAGATTCTTGGACGTGGGGAGAGACTAGGGAAAGGTATTTGGGAAGAAATATGAGGAGATTAAAGGCATATAAGAGTGAATAGTAGAGGTAGTGGTGGGGGGTTTTATAGTATAAGAGAGGGGTAAATTTTGAATATTTAATTCATTATTTTATTATTTCCATCAAGACAACCAATAGTGTTGTTTCATGTGACCCATAATAGTAATATGTAACACCCCAGGTAAATAAAGAATATGAAATTTTCATATTTATCCATATTTTTGAATAAAATATTAATTTTTTTTAAAGGGAATGCTATGGTCGAGGGCGTACCCAATACGCAATAGTGAGTTTCTTTGAAATCTTATGTTGCACTATAGTAATAAAATAATATTATTTTAAAAGGTAGTTAACGCCTAGAAATTTTAATGGCGGGAATGAATTGAACTAACTACAAAATGATTATATATGTTTGTCAAATATTTTTACTTTTATCCAATAAATGTTGGAGGCTTAAAATGCAAATGAATCCAATTTTAAGCATAAATTTTCTAATATTCTTTAAAAGGACGATTAATCATCTTTTGATGGAGAACCCTTTTTAAATATACTTTTGACAATTTTATATGTTGTATTTGAAAAAATAACATCCTTCTTTATAATCTGGACATCAAAATTTACTTGGTGTAAAATTTCGTTATTTTTTCCGATAAAGATATTTTTTATTGAAAATGTTGCATTTTAATTCAAAACCTCCTTTTAATCTGATTTATTTATATGGATAGATTATATTTTTAATTTATATTAAAGTGTATTTATAATATATTTTGACCATTTAATCTAATGGTGGTCATTGGAATTAATTTCACTTTGAAATTGGACTTAAACTAGAGTCAATCTTTTAATAGATATTGATTCTTAAAAACACGCTATTTGTTTTGACAGCGGGAATTAATTATTAAATTAATTAATGCAAAATATATGTTTTGAATTTTGTAAAATAGAAATCATTTTTGAATTTGGAATATCAAATATAGCTTAGGGTGAATTTTTGGTATTTTTCTGAAAAACTTCAATTTTTGATGAATAGTGAAACCACTAAGTGGTAGTTTAAAAACTGATTTTTCATTTAAATGAAACTTTACCACTTTTGTGATTTTAATTTCAAAAATACGATATACAATTTTTTCATTAGGATGTAAAATTTGGTTCAATGGGATTAAAATAATTTTTTTGGTGAATAGTAACTTTTAAGTTTTTAATCGCGATTAGAGGTAATTAGTGTAATTTAAGGTAAAAATAATGTTTTAATAATATGAAATGACCTAGAAACATGTCCTAACCTCATTGGATGTGTCATGGACGACCTAGAAAATCCTTGGGTCAACTTGGGGACCCCATGGAGCCACTTTGGTTGGAAAATGACATAAATAACTTTGTATTTAAAGTTAAAATGAAAATGTCACAAGCATGATTTATTTTAATAAAAAAAATTTTATATGGGGTAATACAAGTCATATTTTTTACTATAAATATTCATTAGAAATATAAAACGATTTCCTACATCATGATATTTTTTTTATAATTTTTAGACATTAAATAAATTAAATTATATATGACATCATGATGATGCATTGATTATCTCATTAATAAAGGTTTTATATAAAATGAAACAATAATGTTAAAACTATTACTTAAACTTGTCAAAAACATATTGTATGAGTATATTTAGAACACTTACCACCTTATCCTCGAAATAAATCAATGTGGGACATTTAAAATCCGAATCTCATTTGAAAATAAAGTAACATTTTGTATCTTTCCAAGAGTGCTCCTCCTCTCCTCTTATAAAAGGCCCCCACCTCTACCACCTTACCCACACTTCCAAAGCCTTTGGCTCAGAAAACCCCTGCCCATTTTTTCTCTACAAATTCCTATATAACTCTTATAAGCCTCACTTTGGGCAGAAGTCTTCCCATGGAAGCCTTTGAGCTCAAATGAAAAAGAGTTACCTGATTTAAAGGTAGTGTCTTCTCTTGTGTTCTTATGTTTTATTTTTCTTCTCCAACCCCCTAAAATCTTTTTATTCATTTCTTTTGTAACAACTAAAGTATCTCCAATATACTAGGATGTTTTTATAAGAATAATTCTAGCTACACTTACACACACCTACATATAATGGTTAAAGAACATACTGTTTCTGTGGATGGCGAATTTCTGCCTCACGAAACGATGATTGTTCAATATTCTTCTAACACCTTAAATGGTGGCCATTAATATGTCACTATATTTATATATGATATATAATATGTTTATTTTTTTACTTAATCTTCTGTATTTTTCATTTATGTTATACCTTTACGGTTTCCATTATGGGTAAACACGATATTTTCATTTTAGGAAGTGCGAACAACTTCCCCCTCAAAGTGATTTGATTCGTTAATACCATATGTGGTACGTATAAAGGATAGATTTAATGATATTATATATGATACCATATTAGAATTATAATACTATTACGTATCATTATGTTTTAATTCCATTCAATAAGAAATAGTAATGGAAGTAGCGTTTATGCGTACGTACGGCTTACCGTCTCCATGAACGATGCATTTTATTTCTTACCTATAAATGTTATGTAATATTATAAATGCATGTATATAATAGATATATATGATATATATGATATCTAAATAATTAATATAATTCTGGATATAATATATATTTTACCACATGAACAACTTGTAATTATAAAGAGTTTATTTTTGACCCAAGTAGCAATGATCTACAAAACGACCATTATTAACTTAAAAAAATTACATAGTGTTCATAGCATGGTAGTAAGAGATATAAAAGGAATAATGAACTTGTAAAAGTTTCTTAATCAAGTAGAAATTAACTCAAGTTTATTATTCATGAGGTTAAATAACGATCGAGTCAAGTCGGACCCGAGGTAAGGGATCCTACCCCTCTCTTTCTTTTTAAGTACACTCTTTTATGTCATTCCTTTTAAGCTCATATTTCTTATGATTGGTATGTTCTTTTATATTAATATTACTATAATTTTTATGTTCATATGATGATAGACCCCATTTTCTCTCATAAATCATTTTTGGAAGTTTTAATTGGCGCCGTTAGGCTGCCGGAATTTCGTAAGGGGATTTTTATCTCACTTTGCGTTTTCGTGAGATTCATGCTACATTTGCCAATATTTCTTTTTGAGTGGTCCATGTACTGTCCATTATTATACTATTTGTGTAAAATAATTTTGTTTATGAGTATTTATATCAATGTTTTATTGTACTTCTTTCACGGGGTGTACGTTTCGAAAGTTACCCAAATCGGTAAAGGAACCTTTCACCCTCCTCTTTTTAAAAGACTTCTTTTGTTATGTCTTTTAATTTTCATCTTATTATGTGGGGATATGTTATTAAATATCCTTATTTCCATAAATTTTATGTCCAAGTGATGAGGTACCCTTTATCTCTCTCATCAACGCTTTTTCTAAAATTTGATGTGATGCCGTTAGGCTGTCATGGGAACTTCTTAACCCAGTTTCGATTTCTTTGGGTTCAACATGTAGTTATTGAATATGTCATCCTTTGAATACGTTTGAATAACCTTTTATTATTTTACACTTAATATCTACTTATATTGGGTGTATTTATATTTGTCACACATAATTATGAGATTGATTTATCCTTAATTTAAGGATACCTTCTTTATAAGAGATTTTATCTGATTTTACATTTCTATTGAGACTTCATTGTTGTTATGAACAAATTCACTCTTATATGGTGTATATACTGACCTTTGGAATATTATATCATGAATCCCTTTATTCTCATGATATTATAATGTTCTTATTGAAAGTTATTCCTCAATTATTGTATTCAAGTGTCTCTCATTTTGTTAGAAACCCTTCAACTAAAATATCGTTTAAAATGTTTTAATGATTTATTCTTATAAATATTTCTCATTAATATCCATGTTTCCAAATTAGTTTTAAGGATTTATTTATATGGATATTAATGGTTTAAAATGTTAAAAGCTTCAAAGTGGTATGGGACACTTTGATTCAAAAATCACTTTATTAAATGTTTTAAATTGTTTTGAAAATGGTTTTATAATGGATTCATTATTTCAATATATTAATATGTTATATTGTTATTTCAATGTGATAATGTTATCTTTCCTTTATGCTTAAGTTATGTTCTATGATTATGTTATGGTTCTTGGGCATTGTTTATGAATATGGGTGGTTCCGTGATAATCTAAGGGTGGGTGAGCCTGATATAGCTCTCCAATGCATTGGGTAACGCGAAGGAGTTAAATGTTAAGGTTTATACGAAGATATTTAGGGAATATACTGTAATGGGTATTCCCAACGTAACCAAGAGGGTTACTCCCTACGTAAGAATGTTATGAATGCCTCAAGTTACCTTTATGTCTTATGATTTCTATGATTTATTCCTGATTTTATGAGGTATGTTCAAGTGCTTCTGTTTTATTGGTAAAGTATGATTTCATTCTTATGTATATATGTACTCATGTTTCCTTTCTATACTTTTTATAACCCTTACTGAGCTTTTTATGCTCATCCCAAGTATTTGAAATGATTTTCAAAGGTCAAAGGGAATGGTATATGATGTAATGATAGTGTCAAGGAAGTTTCAAGAAAGATTCCATGTTTTATTTTAAATATGTTTCCATTGATGGGATAAATGAATAAAATCTTTTGTGTAACCACTTTGTTTAAATGTGGAATGTAATGCATGTTTTTTGATCTAATTCTCTAAAACTCTAAACCTGAAAAGATCCTCAATGTGTAATCTGGTAATAACTCAAGATTAATTAAGGTTTAAGGTTGGGGCCTTATAGTTGGTATCAGAGGTCGGTTTAGATAACTTTAGAGGTTAGAGTGTTGTTTAAGAAAAAGTGACAAGGTGTGTATAACCACGATGGTTAGTATAATAGATGGAGTCATCATTTTTTTGAAAGTTAGAATGAGTTTGAGATAACTTGGATAAGTATATCTTGGTGTTTATCTTCCTCTTTTTTATTTGATGATTTTACTGATATACTCACACTGACCTTTATGGTTTTAGTAAATGGATGGATCTAACAGGAACCAAAGTAATAGTGGATTTGAAGAAAACTATGACAGTTTTATGAAAGAAAAACTGAATGATATGGGAGCATCAATGAGAACTCTTGTGGTTATCCTCAACCAACTATCTGGGGTCATTATTGACCACCTGAACCTTAGTGATTTTTATAAGGAATCGTATATGCGAGAAACAAATCCCTACAGAAGTTCAAGTAATAATCATAAAGGTAAGTATGTTCAAAAACCTATGTGTCAAATATGTGGAAAGAAACACATAGGAAAATGTTTCAAAGGGACAGAAAGATGATATAGGTGTGGAAATGAAGTTCATAAAGCAAGAACCTGCCATGGAAAAAGGAAGCATCTAGTTGACTCTAGGAAAGGGAAAGAAGTACTTTCTGAAGGATTAATTGAATGTTTTAAATGTGGTGTGCATGGTCATTATGCAAACACATTTCCTATGAAGAAGTTTCGAGAATGGGGTCACCAAGATCGTACAAATATTCATTTACCAATACCTAATGCCATTCCGATTGAGGATGAAGAAACAGAAAATGAAGAATGAAAGTTATGGATAATTTCTTAACATATGTTTACCTATTATTGGAATCTTAGGATATGATTCATGATTTTGTTTGTAGGAAAGAAGTATTTCAGAATAAGTTGAAAAGGAATGGCTAATGGATCATGAAGAATGTTGAATGAGTAAGAAGTCATCATATAAGGGATTCAAGAGTTATGGTAGATTTTAGGATGGTGAAATTCTTACATGTATTAAGTCTCTTTGATGATGGGGTTACATTAGAAGACTTTTTATAGTAACCATGATGTTTGATATACCAACATTTTATTCAATGAATAATTATCCTTTCTTTTGTGGATATAGTTATAAAGAACCATTTGGGTTTATATGATCCTTGAATTTGAGGCAATTAATGGTTAATAAATTTTGGGTTTCAATCTTAGTTTGGTTTACTTTGTAGAATTTTATGGATAGATGTTTATTGAATGATATCTATTGAACTTTGGGTTTTGTTTGACAAATTTTGGAGATTAGGAATAGATTTTTTTTATATAAAGGATTATCCTTTTTGGGTATTATCGGATCTCATACTATCCTTTTTTGTTTTAGTTTTGGTTATGGTCTAACGACATGGGAAGTATATAGTTATCTTTTGTGGATTAGGTGATTCTCTAGAAGTTGATTATAGTTCTCTTAATGTGAACAAGTCATCCTAAATACTTGTCTTTTGGAGAAAATATGAGTTCGTTTAAGAAATATAGTAAAAGTTGAAAGTCAACATGACAATTAAGTATGTTTCCTAATGTTTTAGTTAAGCTCATAAATAAATTCCTCAATGAAAAGTAACTTAAAACAAAAATGTTTTCTGTTAATTTTTCCTACTGGGGAATCAAATACCGTTTAACCCATCACAAGTTTGTGATTTTCTTGTTGTTAAATTTCTCCTAGACATGTTTACTATCACTCTCCATCAGAACATGACCCTTTGTTTTCTCCTCCATATCCATATTTTCATAATTGGAATCCTAGTATGGGTTAAATAGGGTGACATTTGTACTTCTCTCCCATTCTTTTAAAGTGATAGTTTTACTGACTCTTGATCCGATGTGGGATTTTCAATAAAGCTTCCAAGCCCAATTTTAAAATTGCGAGGAAGCATTTCCCAAAAGGGGGGAAGGATGTAACACACCAGGTAAATAAAGAATATGACATTTTCATATTTATCCATATTTTTTAATAAAATATTAATATTACTTTAAAGGTAATGCTATGCTCGAGGGCATACCCAATACGCAACAATGAGTTTCTTTGAAATCATAAGTTTCACTATAATAATAAAATAGTATTATTTTAAAAGGTAGTTAACTCCTATCCATTGTAATGGAGGGAACGAACAGAACTAACTAAAAAATGATTATATATGTTTGTCAAATATTTTTACTTTCATCCAATAAATGTTGGAGGCTTAAAATGCAAATGAATCCAATTTTAAGCATAAATCTTCTAATATTCATTAAAAGGTCGATTAACTATCTTTTGATGGAGAACCCTTTTTAAATATAATTTTGACAATTTTATATGTTGTATTTGACAATATAAAATCCTTCTTTATAATTTTGACATCAAAATTTACTTTGTGTAAAATTTCATTATTTTTTCCGATAAAGATCATTTTTTTGAAAATGCTGCATTTTAATTCAAAACATCATTTTAGTCTGATTTATTTATATGGATAGATTATATTTTTAATTTATATTAAAGTGTATTTAGAATATATTTTTACCATTTAATGTAATGGTGGTCATTGGAATTAATTTCACTTTGAAATTGGACTTAAACTAGTGTCAATCTTTTAATAGATATTGTTTCTTAAAAACATGCTATTTGTTTTGACAGCGGGAATTAATTATTAAATTAATTAATTCAACATATATGTTTTGAATTTTGTAAAATATAAATCATTTTTGAATTCGGAATATCAAATATAGCTTTGGGTGAATTTTTGGTATTTTTCTGAAAAACTAAAATTTTTGATGAATAGTGAAACCACTAAGTGGTAGTTTAAAAACTGATTTTTCGTTTAAATGAAACTTTACCAATTATGTGATTTTAATTTCAAAAATCTGATATACATGGTTGTCATTAAGATGAAAAATGTTGTTCAATGTGATTAAAATAATTTTTTCGTGAATAGTAACTTTTAAGATTTTAATCGCGATTAGAGGTAATTAGTGTAATTTAAGGTAAAAATAATGTTTTAAAAGTATTAAATGATCTAGACACATGTCCTACCCTCATTTTATGTGTCATGGATGAAAAATAAAATCCATGCGTCAACTTCGGGACCCCATGCATCCACTTTGGATGGAAAATGTCATAAACAACTTTTTATTTAAAGTTAAAATAAAAATGTCACAAGCATGAGTTGTTTTACTAAAACAATTATTAAATGGGGTTATTAAAGTAATATGTTTGACTATAAATATTCATTAGAAAGATAAAAATATATCCTACATCATGATATTTTTTTATAATTTTTAGACATTAAATATATTAAATTATATATGACATCATGATGATGCAGCGATTACCTCATTAATAAAGGATTTAAATAAAATGAAAATAAAATGTTAAAACTATAACATAAACTTGTCAAAAACCAATTGGATGAGTATATTTAGAACCCTTACCACCGTATCCTCGAAATACATCAATGTGAGACCTTTAAAATCTGAAACACATTTGAAACTAAAGTAACATTTTGTAACTTTCCAAGAGTTCCCCTCCTCTCCTCTTATAAAAAGCCCCCACCTCTACCACCTTACCCACACTTATAAATACTTTGTCTCGACCAACCTCTGCCCATTTTGTCTCTACACATCCCTCTATAACTCTTAGAAGCCTCACTTTGGGCAGAAGTCTTCCCAAGGAAGCCTTTGAGCTCAAATCAAAAAGAGTTACCCGATTTAAAGGTAGTGTCTTCTCTTGTGTTCTTATGTTTTATTTTTCTTCTCCAACCCCCTAAACTCTTTTTATTAATTTATATTTTAACAAATATAGTATCTTAAATATACTAGTATGTTTTTATAAGAATCATTAGAGCTAAACTTACACACACCTACATATAATGGTTAAAGAACATACTGTTTTTGTGGATGGCGAATTTATGCCTCACGAACCGATGATTGTTCAATATTCTTCTAACACCTTCAACGGTGGACATTAATATGTCACTATATTTATATATGATATATAATATGTTTATTGTTTTACTTAAGCTTCAGTATTTTTCATTTATGGCATACCTTTATGGTTTCCATTATGGGTAAACACGATATCTTCATTTTAGGAAGTGCGGACTACCGCCCCCTCAAAGTGATTTGATTCGTTAATACCATATGTGGTACGTATAAAGGATAGATTTAATGACATTATATATGATACCATACTGGAATTATAATACTATTATGTATCATTATGTTTTAATTCCATTAAATAAGAAATAGAAATGGAAGTAGCGTTCATGCGTACATACGGCTTACCGTCTCCATGAACGGTGCATTTCATTTCTTACCTCTAAATGTTATGTAATATTATAAATGAATGTATATAATATATATATATGATATATATGATATCTAAATAATGAATATAATTCTGTATATAATACATATTTTACCACATGAACAACTTTTAATTATAAAGAGTTTATTTTTGACCCAAGTAGCAATGATCTACAAAACGACCATTATTAACTTAAAAAAATTACTGTGTTCCTAGCATGGTAATAAGAGATATAAAAGGAATAATGAACTTGGAAAAGGTTCTTAAGCAAGTAGAAATTAACTCAAGTTTATTATTCATGAGGTTAAAGAATGATCGAGTCAAGTCGGACCCGAGGTAAGGGATCCTATCCCTCCCTTTCTTTTTAAGTACACTCTTTTATGTCATTCCTTTTAAGCTCATATTTCTTATGATTGGAATGTTATTTTATATTAATATTACTGTAATTTTTATGTTCATATTATGAGAGACCCAATTTTCTCTTATCAATCCTTTTTGTATGTTTTAATTGGCGCCGTTAGGCTGCCGAAAATTTGTAAGGGGCTTTTTGTCTCACATTGTGTTTTCGTGAGATTCGTGCTACATTTTCCAATATTTACCTTTGAGTGGTGTATGTACTGTAAATTGTTCTACTCTCTGTGTAACATACTTTAGTTTATGAGTATTTACATCAATGTTGTATAGTCCTTCTTTCACGGGGAGTATGTTTTGAAAGTTACCCAAATCGGTAAGGGAACCTTTCACCCTCCTCTTTTTAAATACTTCTTTTGTTATGTCATTTAATTTTCATCTTATTATGTGGGGATATGTTATTACATATCCTTATTGCCATAAATTTTATTTCCAAGTGATGAGGTACCCTTTATCTCTCTCACCAACTCTTTTTCTAAAATTTGATGTGACGTCATTAGGCTGTCAAGGGAACTTCTTAACCCAATTTCGATTTCTTTGGGTTCAACATGTAGTTAGTGAATATGTCATCCTTTGAATATGTGTGAATGACCTTTGATTATTTAACACTTAATATCCAATTATATTGGGTGTATTTATATTTTTCACACATAATTATGAGATTGATTTATCCTTAATTTAAGGATACCTTCTTTATAAGGGATTTCATCTCATTTTACATTTCTATTGAGACTTCATTGTTTTTATGCACCAATTCACCCTTATATGGTGTATATACTAACCTTTGGAATATTATATCATGAATCCCATTATTCTCATGATATTATAAAGTTCTGATTAAATGTTATTCCTGAATTATTGTATTCAAGTGTCTCTCATTTTGTTAGAAACCCTTGAACTAAAATATCGTTTAAAATGTTTTAATGATTTATTCTTATAAATATTTCTCATTAATATCAATGTTTTCAAATTAGATTTAAGGATTTATTTATATGGATATCAATGGTTTAAAATGTTAAAAGCTTCAAAGTGGTTTGGGAAACTTTGATTCAAAAATCTCTTTATTAAATGTTTTAAATTTTTTTGAAAATGTTTTTAGAATGGATTCATAATTTCAGTATATTAATATGTTATATTGTTATTGCAATGTGAGAATGTTATCTTTCCTTTATGCTCAAGTTATGTGCTGTGATTATTTTATGGTTCTTGGGCATTTTTTATGAAGACCGGTGGTTCCGTGATAAACTAATGGCGGGTGAGCCCGATATAGCTCTCCATTGCATTGGGTAACGCGAAGGAGTTAAATGTTAATGTTTCTCCGAAGAGATTTAGGGAATATAGTTTTATGGGTATTCCAAACGTAACCAAGAGGGTTACTCCCTACGTAAGAATGTTTTGAATGCCTCAAGTTTCCTTTATGTCTTATGATTTCTTTGATTTATTCAGGATTTTATGAGGTATGTTAAAGTGCTTATGTTTTATGGGTAAAGTATGATTTCATTCTTATGTATATATGTACTCATGTTTCCTTTCCATACTTTTTATAACCGTTACTGAGCTTTTTATGCTCATCCCAAGTTTTTGAAATGTTTTTCACAGGTCAAGGGAATGGTACATGATATAATGATAGTGTCAAGGAAGTGTCAAGAAAGAATCCATGTTTTATTTTAAATATGATTCCGTTGATGGGATAAATGAATACTATCTTTTGTGTGACCACTTTGTTTAAATTTGGAATGTAATGCAAGTTTTATGGTCTAATTCTCTAAAACTCTAAACCTGAAAAGATCCTCAATGTGTAATCTTGTAATAACTCAAGATTAAGTAAGGTTTAAGGCTGGGGCCTTATATAATAAGTTCATGTGAGTTCGAACCAAGTGGAATTGCATCACTTGTGATGTCATGAATAGTGTATTTAACTGATAAATTGAATATACGGTATTTTACCGTATTTCACTATTCATAAAAAATTCAAGAATTTCAGAAAAATCCAAAAAAATCACCCCTACCATTGTTTGACATTTAGAATTCAAAAGTGCAATCCATTTTTGAAAAATAATTTTCTAAATATTATTAATTTAATTTTTAAATAAGGTCATAGTTAATTTTGAAAAATAACAATCTTGAAGTGAAGTTAGTTTTATGTGACATTGAAAAATTAATTAAGATCCCATTACCATATTTCCTTAAGAAAATAAAATATTATTATTATTTACTATTCAAGGGGCATATTACTATTCATATTACTATCCATATTACTATTCATGAGGGTATGTTACTATTCACAAAAAATCAAGTTTATTCTATCAGACTACAAATGACTTACCGAACATAACTTTTGATTACCATTTTTCGAAATTCAAAACATAGAAGAGGAAAAGTTGTGTTTATAAAATTGCATTCTATATTTATTTTCAAAACCTTGGGGTAAACCCCAAAAACCCCTCACCACCCCCTCTTCTCTTTACACCTCTAAGCCTTGAAGCTCCTCAAAGTTCTACTGAATTACCCGTCCCTAGTCTATCCACATGTCCAAGAAGCTTCTGGTATTTAAAAAAGTCCAAAACCCTTCCCTTAAGGTGTTTCTCAAGGAGGTTATTTCAAGAGGTAAAGTACCCTCCTTTTTCGTTTGGTTTTATTTCAATTTATCTAATTTGGTTATCCTATCCTTACATCCTCTATCCAAATGATCATGATAACTCCAGTAACATCTAGATAATGGATTTATATCATGTGAATGGATGAACCATCATAAATATTCTTATTCCCTCCCTTTTATTTTTATAAACGAAATCGACGTCCATGAGGTTCCGATTTATAACCTTCATGGAGGACAAAGTTTCGTTCTTCAATTTCTTCATCATTAATGGGCATGAAACAACATTCATGGTTGAGCCAAACTATAATTTATGTGTTATAACCAAATTAATATTCATTAACCAGAATATGTACATATAATTAAGTTATTTGACCAAACTAGTTCATAATATTCCAAATACCACTGAATAATCGAAGTGGTTGTCATCTAATGATTAATCATCATTCCATGAAACCAAATGATATAAATTAAAATTATAAATTATTTATGTTCGTTAATAATATATAAGTCCAATCATGGAGATTTATAACCATTCCACATGAACTTCATTATATAAAAAAAGTGAACTGAATATGCAAATAAAGGAAACGAACACTCCAGAACGACAGAATTCAATACAATAACTTGTCAACAAAGACATAAATCAACTAACCAAAATTATGGTAAACTAAATACATGTACAATAGGTTCTGAAATAAGTTATTAATAAGTATAATTTCATATTACAGGAGCTTAAGTACAAGAAAGGAACACATTTGGAGTTAAGGTAAGGGTTTTTCCACCTGAACTTCCATTTTCATTCGGGATATTTTCATTGTCTAATTACATCAATAAAATTATTATGTATTGTTATGTAATCATAATATATTCTGTGTGAGTATCATATATATGTGTACAAACTAGAACCCATCCTTATTTTATGGATAGTTACACGTTTTAAAAAGAACTTTCTAAATTGTTTTAAAAATACAAGCCCGATTCAAGGGAATTTCTCAAATTCTTACCTTTTTTCAAGGGCACTCTATAATATATTTTTGGAAACCATTATCATTATAAAATCAATAATTTTATTATGAAAATACTATCTTAATTCACTTATGGTTTTATACAAATATTTTTCCAAAATAACCCTTCTTTTCAAAATAAAAGAGTATTTATCTCAAGAATATCTTAATGATTTTATAAGAGTGTTTTAGTCTAATTCAAAACTCGTGTTGATTCCATGGTATTATTGGGTTTAATAATTTATGAATTCCTCTTCCATATTTGATTTAATGGTTATGACTAACTCTATTGTGGATGATTTATCCTAAAACCACTCACCATATTATTCGGAATGGTTAATGTTTTATGTTTGATGATTGGGGAAAGATAGTTACATTTCATATGATAGTTTCGATATGAATCTATTTGTTGTTTATGTTTATAACCGCTTATATGAGGAATGCATTAGACTTATTATGTGATGGGTGGGGCATGCTATAGCCCCTCGATGCATCAGTAGGTCTCATGAGACAAACTATGGTCTTGGAACGAGGCCTTCACAAAATGATTATTTAATGGTCCTAGCACGAGGCTTAGACGGTATGGTTATGATGTATGGAATATGCACTTCCTTCATTTTGCTGCTAGTATTTTAAGTTCATGTGGCTATTAGACTAGTAGAATACCCATGATTATGTTTTGATATGACATTATTTATTCAGCTCATATTTCTGCCATAATGTGTTCAAGTTCATTATTAAAGGCATGTGTTTTCAATTATTCACCATGTCTAATGTTTATATTAACATATGTTGTATTGCTTACTCTTACTGAGTTTTTGAGCTCACCCCTTTCTTATGTTTCATTTTCTCAGGACATGAATAAGTAATTTATGAATTACGTGAAAGCATAATCTAGGAGACGTGGTGTTTCTAGTAGAATGAAATAGTGATTTTTTCCCTTCATGATGTAATGATAAAATTATGTATGTGAATTGTTTCCAATAATACTAAACTATTTGGTCTTTCAAGATACATATTCCTTGTATGCATGAAAACATAATCAAATAAGGCACTGGCTCTGGGAAAGTGTAAGGACCCATTCTTAGACATGTCATACAAGAGGATCATTGTAGAGACCCGAAGCTTGACGTACATGGACATTACATTACATTTGCGGAATACTTAGTACATAACAAAAACACACACTAAAGGATCATAATAGTTTAGTGTCTTTGGAAACTCGGAACGTAATCTTCTAATCGTGGTGAAAGTTCTTCAATATCTCCCATAAAGGTCATCCCTTTTTTTTTACCTAAAACCTTTCTTTATATCCTGGGGAAAAGAAAACATAAAAGGGTGAGCTCAAATGCTCAGCAAGGGCAATAAAGGAAATAAAAATCATATCATATCTTTTTGAAAATCATAACCTGCAAAAGAGATCATAAAATCTTAATAAATCATAGAAGTGAAAATGAGATCCCCATAATCATAACATGAAACTTGAAACTTTGTGGCATGCACACATAATCATGGAAAATCATTTCTTGTTAGTCATGACTCATTGCCAAGACTATCTTAGTGGACAAAGTCCCTTTCTGAATCGAGTAACCCTCATTTCAGTCCTGTTTCACTGAACCGGTATAACCCACCGTTCCAGCCCTGTCTATCTCATGAGATATAAAATCTTTACCCAATGCATTGGAGGGAGATATAGGTCCCACCCATCTTATAATGAATCCTTTCTTATGTGTCCCACATAATCATAAATCATACATCATCGCATAACCCATGTAATAAAAATGGGATTCTTAAACAACATGACATCATAAAACAATTCATATAAGATAAAGGAATTCATAAAAATAATTCCATCACAACATGATCAAATCAATGTAATAATAGGGATAAAAACAGAACCCTTTATTATCTTAGATGGAAAATAATTTTGATAAAACACTTGAACTCCATTCTTGAGGAAAATATCCTTTCTTCTTCAAAAACATTTTTTCCTTTCATAACATGTCATATAACTTTAAAATAAAAGAATTTGATTAAAAATAAACATGAAAACTTGTAAAGGAAGCTTCTTGGAAATAATGTTTTAAAAATCCATTCATGCCGTATAAGTTAAAAAAAAATTCTTCGTACTTTTGTCGGAAAAGTCAAAAAGTACCTCGTACGACAAAAGATTCCTTTCATACATATTAATAAAAACTCACCGAAGGGTAAAAATTGATTTAAACAATTTTAGGTGGATGGAAATAATATTACATTTTGATGAAACATGGATGTGGATGATAAAATACACCCCATAAAATACTTACGAATAAACAATCTCGGATAAAAATGAGATTGTGATATTTCCCTTACCTTAGGTCCAATTTGCTTCGTATGTGTCTGAACCACCTGTATAATGATTTAAATAATGTCATTGACTTATTAAAGAATCATATTCATTGTTATGATATCATATATGGTTCACTTATGACATTATATTACCCGTTCTTTTGTAAATTCCATGTTAAAGAAGCGTTTTGGGTAAAATCGTTTCATTTATCGTAGGTGTTTTGACTTGTTGTTCTTGACATCATTATTACTTATATCATGATTTACTTACTTCCATAATATAAAATATGATTTATATATCATATATATTCAGTATATATATATATAATAGATAGATAAATAAAATGAAAAACACCGTTCATGGAGACGGTAGTCCGTACGTACGCATGAACGCTGTTTTCCTTTCCTTATTGTCTTGAAATGGAAGTAAGTAGATGACATACATATATATATATATACATAAATTTAGTAGCTTTATAATGTCCTATATTTCATTATTATTTCTTATATATACTTTATAATCATTCTTAAATGGTTAACATGGAGAATGAATCTCATCGCGTCGTGGAGACGGTAGTCCGTACGTACGCACGAGCGATGATATCGTTTCTATAAATATTGAATTGAATTGGAGTGGATTATACAATATATAAGAATCAATATGATGTTGTAATAACTATGTATAGTTATTCTTTACACCATTATACCCATCCATGTAAGGTGGTGGTGGAAAATAGATTACACCACGACGTGGAGACGGTATTCCGTACGTACGCACGCGCAGTGATTTCTTTTTCCGTAGGATGGATAGATGGTGAAATAGGGTTGTTTCATACTTATAATAACATATCAGTATATGAGTGATACTGATGTTATTACTTCATAATGAAACAACCTAAGAAGAAGAAGTGGAAGAAGAAATAAAGATGAAAGAATTGGTAACGGTAATTACCTCTTCTTTGAAGTGCCTCTTTGAGACCTCCTCTTAGGGCACTAGAATTGGTCTTTGAGGAAGACCAGAACCTCTAGGATGTTTCTAGGGAAGTGGAGAAGAGATTTTGGCAGGGGTTGGTCGAGCTTGATTGCTCAAATTGGTGTGAGGAGGAGGGGGAGGAGGTGTCCTTTTATAGGGGAGGAGAGAGGCACCTTAGGAATATCTCAAAATATTATTTTATATTAAAGTCCAAATCGGTTTATAATGGTTACAAAGGGTCTTATTTCGAAGCTAAAGTGGGGATGGGTCGAAATCCTATCATCCAATAGGATTTAGACAAGTTTAGGGTATTATTTTAACCTTATCACTTAGATTTAACTCTAAGTTAAATAATTTAACTTTTACCGTGTCTTTTTGTTTTCTTTCACTATATGGTTAATATACTTACTATAACATGCCAAACGAACCCCAAATTGTTTATTATTAATATATATATCCTTATATAAGTCATTTGGCGGAACCTTAGATTTTTAGGAATAAAATAACAATTAATAATATAATATTTGATTTAAAAACTATTTTGTGTCAATTTTGACACTATTTGATATATGATTTTTGTGAAAGTCATAACAGAATTATATGTTCGAAAAAAGTTTATTAAATCAACACTAATATATCATAGTAACCTAGAAAATTAGTGGAATTCATAAAAAGTCTCAAATTACATTTATTTTGGTGTTTATAACATCAATTATGTCAATATTTCATTAATAAGATAATTACTGCATCATCGTTGTGTCATAAATAAATTAAATTATTTTATGTATAAAAATTACAAATAAAATACCATCATGTAGGAAATCGTTTTATCTTTCTAATGAATATTTACAATCGAATTTATCTTATGTATAACCCCATATTAAAAATGATTTACTTATTAAACTTTGATTTTAACTATTTTAACCCTTCTTTAAATAAATTAATAATAAATGTCCTAATCTAATCCAAGTGGGCCTAAATGGTCATATTTTATTCCTAAGTTTGTTTTTGGTCGAATTAAACTTGTCCAATAGAATTAGGACATGTGTTAGGGTAATATTGATATCATATTTACCCTTAGTTACCCTATTTAATATTAACCGCGGTAAAAAAAGTAAAAAGTTACTATTCACCAAAAAATTATTTTCATCTCATTGAACCACATTTTAGTCCTTGATATTAACCGTGTCTCTCGGATTTTCGAAATTCCATTCACAGAAGCGGAAAAATTAAGTTTTATGAAAAATTCAGTTTTTTTAACTACCACTTAGTGGTTTCACTATTCATCAAAAATTGATGTTTTTCAGAACAATGCCAAAATTTCATCCTAAGCTATATTTCATATTCCGAATTCAAAAATGAAATCTATTTTACCAAATTCATAACATAGAATTTGCATTAATTAATTTTATAATTAAATCCTGCTGTTAAAATAAATAGCGTGTTTTTAGGAAACAATATATATCAAAAGATTGACACTTGATTATGCCTGGTTTAAATGTGAAATTACAACCAATGACCAACATCGTATTAAATTGTAAAAATATATTCTAAATATACTTTAAAAACACTCAAATTAATAATTTATCACTATTAATTATTTCGATTAAAAAAGTTGTTTTTAATTATAATTTAGTAATTTTCACTATTCATCAGAATATGAAAGTTATCCGAAAAGTACCAAAATTTCACCTTAGGCTAAATTCGATACTCCGAATCCAAGAATGAAGTTCATTTTAAAAAATAAGATTTACAGAATTTTAAAAAGTGGTTATTACTATTCATAACGGCTAGTTTTAATAATATTTTAATAGCACATCGTTGTTTAGTGAAACTCGGTATTGCGTATTACACACGCTATCGAGGAAGGTCGCGATTGCGTGTAATGCAAGGCAAGACAAGGATGCGTGTTGTGCAAGCTCCTTTTGGTGTAGCGTACAACACAAGACATTAATAAAATTAAAAAGAATATTTTTTTATAAAATCTTGGGCTGTTACAATCATATTCTTGTCTAGGTTCTGGAAATAGACACATGCTTACAAAAAACATCAGAGTTGTAATGAAAAACTAAACAAACTCCAATATCGTCATTGATTCTGCACGCTACAACAACAATGAACAATTATGGAAACCTGTGAAAAATATTTCAAAAACTTGGGGTGAGCACAAAAGGTTCTCAGTAAGAGGTTTTGAAAATACTTAATATGGCTTTTGAAAACATCCTTTGAAAATACTTTTGCATACTTAAAATAAATCCTTTAAAGAAAATGTCATCACTTTTCAAAGGTTGTTGGAAATAATTTAGGAAATTCCACACAAGAATTTAATCATTCAACTGAAGACTAATAAAAGATCTTGTTACAAAGTAAGCATACTTGTATAAAGAATCATAACATGAAAAGTATGAAAATACTAGGAATCATGAACATTATTAGAGTTGCGCATAAAAAATTTCACTAAAAATTATAAAAATGCACATTATAACATGGTAAAAGTAATGATAACATTTGCATTAAAATCCTGGAAAGGAAAACTATTCATACTGCAACACTATCTCATCATATGCCATGTGCACTTAATCTCATTCTCATAGGTAATGGTTCTTTAATGAAGGATATCCCTCTAGTCGAAATAATCACTTGGTTGGTCATATACTAAAACATAGTGAGAAAACGTATAATGCCAGACTAATGTCTGAATGTCATGGCCTCATTCCATGACCTAAAGGTAAAACCCCAATCTGACTATCTCGATAACTATCGATGCATCGAGGAGCGTACTTTTACTAGTATCCAACCTGGAGGGCTTACTTATACTAGTACCCAACCTGGAGGGCTTTCTTTTAACTAGACCCCAACCTGACAGTCCAATACATTCCTCATATGTCATTAAGATCTAATATTCAAGGTGTCCCATACCACTTTGAATATTTAATTTTCAATTGATATTACCCAAAAATACTCTAGTGTTTTTTTTAAAACATTAGGAAAGCTTCTGAAAACAAAATAACTAATTATTAGACTTCTCGACTAATGAAAGACCTTGATGGATCCACGCCCAATCCCTTCCTGTCTACCACACTCGAGAGTCAGGTTTTCTGAAAACGTTTTTATGTTTGCATTAAATATGTATACATTTTCACTGGGGTTTCATATATTTAATCTTGTAAACAACATTTGATACATAAGTAATGCATAAAAATATTTTCATGTATATATATATATAATTTCATAAGAATTTATCTACTTGTTCTGAAGTAGTCCATTAACACATCGACATAACATTGAAGATATTACAATAAATAATGAAAGGCATACATAGTATGGTAAACATTATTTTCATATAAGATAACACATAAAATGATAGGTGATTAGGGTTTGCCACATGAAATGCCACCTTATTAATTAAAGAACCATATACATAGAAGCAAATTTTTTCTAGAAATACATGTCAATCATTATAATGATAAAAGTTTCAATTAATATGAAATTCGATTAAAAACATAACTTGATTTATCAACAACATTCACTGCATTAGGTGAAGCACCATTTGGACATGTTGCTAAATCATTTTTAACCTAATCTCACAAATTCAAAACATATTATGTTAATATAATTAAAACTTTTTAAATTAATTTATGTTGACATAAATACATTTTGATTTAGAAAACATCAAAATTAACATTTATTAATAACCCTTCAAGTATAGTTTTCATTTAAAACACTAATCATAAAGATCAATACTTGAAATTAGGGTTTTAAAAACTATATGATATATATATATATACACAACCATATATACATATAGAGTATATATGGGTTCTCATAATTAAACCATGTTTATTAATTTATTTAACTAATAAATACTTTAAAATATTTTTAATACATCATTATCACTTGATTGGAAGCCAAAAAATGTTAGTTATATAACTTGTGTGACCGAATGTATATTCATATGTAGAAAATTAGGGTTTCACATACCAAATATAAATCTGATTGAATTAAAAACATATTTCGTATCTAATCCCTTATTTAAAGAGTGGTATTCATCCTTTTAAAAATAATAACCAGATTTTAAATTAATTACTCATGCATATCCGAATATACGAAAGTGTATATTTGGTTTCGATTTAGTAAAACAATTAAAAATAAAACACTGGAATCATTGTAAACACAAATTTAATCCTTTGAATATTTAGATTAGTTTGGATTTGAACCACATGTAAATGTATATATAAATATATACCCAAATATACACTTAAGTATTATTTGGGTTCTACAAGAAGTACAAATCTAATTTCATCCAAAACTTAATTAGCAACTAATACATTATTTAAAGATTAGAAATCATCCTTTAAAATTTATAATTCTAGTTTAGATTGAGTCTAGGGTATACATGTACATACTCGAATATTCATATAAGTAGATATTGGGTTTTGCATAAGAAGTACAATTCTAATTGAACCCAAAATATAGTTCGCATCTAAACTGTTATGTATGATTTATAAATAATCTTTTAAAAACTATAAAACAGGCTTGTTTTGAACTACATACGTATATATATAAACAACCACATATATAAAGTATATATATAAAGAGGTTTTGTAGGATTATGACACATTCACAACAACCCTTATATATATGTAATATTCTTTGTGAAACTTGCTAATTATTCATGGATCTGCATCATCAAGGGTGGTATTAATATATATATATACACACACACACACACACACACACATATCTGTATATTCTAAAGTATCTAAAATATATTTTTTTAAACAGAACATAGGAAGACTTTTACTTCATCCACGCCAAGAACATCAAAAGAAGAATATATATACTTCTTTGAAATACCTCAAAACAAGGGGTTTTACATACATATATATATATATATATATATACATATACAAAAATGGGTATACAGATAATATTTAGATGTTTTGTAACACTAAAATGTTTAAAATGTAAACCCTTACACAAATCTTTAAATAGTAGATTGCAAGATCTAAAATAATATGTAGTATATCCCTTATCTACATCACTTCCACCAGCTTGAATGCACAAGAATAATGAACAGAAGAAAGAATTCGTCACAATGTTCAACCGTGTGTGCAGAAGGCGTTGTAGGAATTTCAATGGAGACTGAAGCAGAATGATTATGAAATTTATAGCCATCATAGAGCTTGTCGTGCAAGCTTGAGTTATAAAAATATAAATCAATCTTTTTATTAGAACATAAATATGGTGATAGATTTAACTTCATTCAGAGAGGCTATAAAAAATCAAATACAGACAAACGTGGACTAAAGTGAGTAAGTGACAATATACACAATAAAACCAACAGTATAATTAACCAGATCCAAACACGATGGGAGAAACACCAAAATAAAACCTATAAAATATCCCTACATGATCCGTAGACAACAAACAAGAGACCCACCTCATAATAAGACCATTAGGAAACCCTAACCCGCATAGCTCGGACCTGCGAATGCCCTTCGGCCTTGACCTCCACTCGCGACACGATTTGGAATCATCACTCGGACTCCTCACCTCAGCTCGCGGGCCATGGACCTAGCAGCGCGCAGCTCCTCTGCTCCGTTCAACCAAGACAAACCCCATGCGAGATTTCCCTTCGGCTCATGACGATGGTTGTGGCTCCCCGACGCGCACCAGCTCTACTCAAATGCTCTCGCGTCTCGCCTTAGCAGCGGTCCGAGAATCCCCTCAAACCATATTCATGATTTTGCTTAATTTATTATTATTATTATTGTTGTTGCATCATCCAATGTTATTATTATATTATATTTCTTTATTTTTCCATCCTGTCAATACACCCCCCTCTATCTTATTTTTTATTATTTCATTATCTTATCATTTTATACATAAGTCATAAAGTTATAATAAAATTTCAATACTCTATTAAAAGTTTTCAATACTTTATTAAAAGTTTTCAATACTTTATTACAAGTTTTCAATAATTTATTAACAGTTTTAATTACTTTTTAAAAGCAAAGATAAAAATATACTATATATTTTTTATTAGATTTATAAACATATATTTTTTTTTATATATATAACTCATGATATACATAATTTTTATTAAAAGGAAACCAATTTTATATATATTTATCAATACACCATATTAGAGTTTTTTATATAACTATATATATATACCAAGTTAGCATTTATATATAAATATATATATATATAAATATATATATATATAATTCATTTTTATAATTTATTGAAATTACATTTTTTTAAACATAAATTTATTATGCATTTTTTTAATATAAAAATTATTTGTATTTATAATTTATAAATTTTATAAACAAAAGCATAATATATACCATATATATATTATCTTAAAAATAATAATGATAATAATTTTAAATGAAATGTACAACAAAATTATAATTTTAGAATAATATTAGTTTTATTAACACATAATTCAAAACCAATATTTTGATTTATATCATTATCAACCTAATTAAAATATGTAAATATTTCAATAAAAAAATTACATATATAAATAATATACATTGCTTATTACTAAATATATTTTTATATGTAAATATATTACATACACATAAATATATATATACTTATAATTTCAAAATTAATAATTACAATATTATTAGGTTATCATCATTATTCATTTATTTTGATAAATTGATTTACATTTTTATTTAGATTGTAAAATAAATTTTTATGAACCAACAATTATTTCATTAAAACAACTTTTATTAAAATTAGTACTTTAAAATAATATTTATTTTAGTTTAAAATGAAATAATAATCTTAACAAATTCACTGCGTGTTAGTAAAACTTTTTGAACACTTAATTTTTATTAATATTGTTTTAAGCATTTATATATTTATATATGTATATATATATGACATAATATTAATTCAAAACATTATTTATAATAAAACATAATTCTCAATTATTTCATTTATTAGTACAACATCTTTGAAAAAAAATATATTTGACATCGTAGAGTATTAAAAACTTGACATTTTTTTATAAATCAAAGTATTCAGAAATTTAGAAAATGCCTTATTTTATAGTTTATTTATAACATTATTAATTTTAAATTATAATTTATTGAAACATATTCTTTTTTTTGAAACTCAAGGAGTTACAACTTGTGTTACATGTATGACCAAATCTTACGAAATACTAATAATGTTATTATTTAAAATGATGATTATATCATAGTCATTAAATTTTGGTTAAATATAGTTTTAAATAACTTATAAAATTATATATTTAAATTAATTTTTTACTAAATAAATATAATTTAATATATATACCAAAAATATATAAAGGGAATGATTTTATAAAAAAACACCTTTTACATTCTAAAGGGGTTTTATCATAAAAAATTAAAATAATTAAAATTATTGAATTTTATTAATGATATATATATATATACTATTAAATAATTTTTTTATTCAAAGAATATATTTTATAGGCATAATATAATATTAAACCCATTTTTTCACATAAAAACCTATATTTTTCATAAGGGTATTTTTACAATCTTTTTGTGGTACATATATTTTAAATATTAATTCTTAAAATTTTATAAATTTAAAATGAAAAAATAACATTCATGTATTAATGATAAAATTCAAAATTAGGCTTGGATTAATTTTTGGTATTTTTCTATGAAGTTTCATTTTTTGATGAATAGTGAAGAACACTGAATTTTAATTCAAAAATCAAATTTCATCTGATTTATTTACAAGGTTAAATTAATTTTTTTATTGTATTAAAAACATTATGAGATAAATTTTACATATATTAATGAAATATAGTTCATTTTATTCAATTTCACTTCAAAATTTTATATAATAACTTATAAATTTTTTGAATGTTTTTTTTAAAACCCGCATTGTCGTCCCGTCTACAGGATTATATTTAAATTAATTTATGCCAATTATGTGATTAGAATATGAATAAATGGATTTAATATTTATAATTATATTAATTTATAATTTATAATTTATAATAAGGTAAAATTATTTTTTGGAATTTTTTTAGTAAAATTGATTAAAATTAATTATTGCGCTTACAAGAACAATCAGCTTAACAAAGGACTAAACCTAAATATTAAGAGACAGAACCACCTATAAACATTTTAAAAAAATATTTAATGTCCATATTTTTACCCTATCCTCCCTTTTATTAAATTTAGTTCATTATTGGTGCCACTTTACATGGGAAAATCCTGGGTGGAATACCCTTTTCTAAATTTTACAAGAATGGCACTCCTCCACTAAAAAAGGTACTCACCCTCCAATTATTCACACCTCTCAAGCCCTTTGTATCATAGAAAATATTCTAAAATAATCTCCCACCATACCTCCCCTAATCCTATAACCCGTAAATTGTACAGAAAGAAAACCAAGGAATCCCTTTGGTATAAACCAAATGGAGTTAACCAAAAAGAGGCAACCTTCATCAATGTGAATTTATGGATTATTTATTTCTCCACCACTTAATTTATTATTATCAAATTATTATATAATAACACTAGTTTCTTAAATTTACTAATATTTTGTACTATCAAGTTTTATACCTACACGTACACACAATTTCATCAAATTTGTAACGAACTTACCGTTCATGTACGATGAACTACAGCCTCACGAAATGATGTTGTTTGTTTTTCATTTACCACGTATCATGTTTGGGAAATATAACAAACATACTATTTTTATATTATACATATGATATTTATGTTTTCATAATAATTATATATATATATATATATTCTAACACATACCTTCATTCATTCAATTTTGTTTTAATTTGATAACATCATTTGTGCATGTGTGGACTACCGCCTCCTCTAAGCGATGAGATTTGTTCACACTACACATGGAACAAATAAGGGATGGTTTTAAATAAACACATGTGACATATAAGTGTTAAAATAATACTAAAATTAAAATATATACATTTATATATATATATATATATCATTTAATTTTCATTCTTTTAATACGAAAAAGAGTTGTAAGTAGCGTTCATGCGTACGTAGGACCTACCATATCAATGAACAATGTTTTTTATTTATTATCTCAAAATATTATGGTTTGTTATAAATACAAATATATAGGTTATATATGATATTGAAGTCATGGATTAGTTTCTAGAGATGATAAAATCATGATCTAATTAATAATAAAAACAAGTAATAAGTCAAAACATTTTCGAAAAACTAGGAAATTAACACATGAAATAGTGAAAATAAGGAAATATTTTTAAGAAATGGGTATTAATATATTATACATGTAATAGACCAAGTTCGTTTTTAAATTGAACACAATGTTCGATAGCGTTTATGATATTCCACATTATTCTTAAACAAATATTTAAATATTATTATTTAATATGGTAGTTATTTCTAGCTATTAGAATGGATGATATGAAAATTGTTAAGTAAATTATGAAAATATGGGTTAAATATGTATATATAATGACTATTTGGTTACCAAATTAACATAAAATGAAACTAAAAACCAATTGAATATAAATGATGTATTTTTATGAAAAACTTTTTAAATATGAATAATTGTTTTTAAAAAAAATAAAATCACTCTAGTTTGATTATATTAATAAAATATTAATTATGTACCAAATGTATCTTATGTGTTTTATAGACATTATATAAGAACAAATACAATTTTATGGATAAAATGAGTGTTTTTCTAAGAATGTAGTTTTACCACCTTATGATGGAGAACCCATTTTAAATCAATTTTTTGACACTTTTATAAGTCCAATTTGAAAAAATAAACGTATTATTAGGATGAAGGATATCAAAATATAATTTCATTGAATTTTTATAATTTTTCTGATAATAAACATTTTTAATGAATAATGAAAAATACTGCATTTTAATTCAAAACTACTTTTTTGTCTAATTTATTTATATAATTATATTTTCCATTTTATAGGTTTTAAAGTATAATTAAGTAAATTTTAGTAGCATTTAATACAATTTATGTCATTGTAATTAATTTAAAATTGAAATTGGATATAAAATCATTGTGAACTTTGGAACATTTTACTTTAAAAACCCATTTTCTCATTTCATCAATAAAATTAATTTTAAATTAATTATAGAAAAATTTGGGTTTTGAATTTTAAAAAATGTACATAAATGGTTGTAATCATTTTGAAAAATGTGATCTAATATGAACAAATTATTTTTTGGTGAATAGTAACATTGGTAATTATTTTTATTTCCACAGTTAAGGGTAAATCAGGTAATTAATGTGAAAAATAATATTATAATATTATAAAAATACTCTAAAAATATTACTAATATTATTTTATGAGTTATTTTTGACCCAGAAAATCCTTGGGTTGAAATTTAGGCATTTGGAGGCCACTTTGATGTGATTATGACACTTATAAAATTTTATTTAAAGTAAAGACCAAGATATCATAATCATGTCTCTCAGAACTATAACAATTTTAGCATGGGGTTATATATGTTATTTATCAAACTAAAAACAATTTATAGAAATATAATATTATTACCTACATCATGATAATTTATTTTAAGTTTTTAGAAAAAAAATAATTAAATTAAATGGTTACACAATAATAATGCAACAAGTGCCCAATTAATGAAAGAATCACATAAATGATATTATAAATACTATAATATATATATTTTTAGAGAAATTATGCCATAAAATAATTTTATAGATGACTTATACATGTTGGTGATGATTTAATAGTGTTTTTTGAACTTATTATACTGTTATTATATTTTCATAAAGTCAACTAATGAATAGTGTCAAAATTGACACTACTGGTATTTTAAAATTTGAAATATTTTATGAAATTTTATAAAATTTATAAAAATATAATATTTTTAAAAATTGTGCCCATAATTCTAAATTTTTTAGTAATTACTCATTCATTGGTTGTTTGTAATGTTATGGTAATTATTTTATCTCTTAATTGGTAACTTAATTTATAAAATTGTAAGAGTTAAAATGGTTAAAACAAAACGATAAGTATTAAAAAATATTAAAAACCTTTATAATTGAAATTATATGATTTATATTAGACCCCAAATCATAATTTATTCTAAATAAATCAGTTTGGGACCATTTTCAATAAAAAGTGAATTTATATTAATTTAATATTTTAAGGGTTTCTAAGGGTGACCCTCTCCTCTCCTATAAAAAGGAACCCATTAATTTATATTTCGAACACATAAAAATCATTTCTAGTTGGGCCATAATATGTCAAAAAACCTTCCTAGAATTTATACCCACATTATTGAAGAATTATTTTATGCATAACACCAACTTTATAGATGTTAAGGGGTTAAGAGATGTGATCATCCAAAGTAAAGGTAACACTTTTAATTTAGTATTTCAATTTTGTTTCTTCTTCAACTTCCTTCAAATATTCTTCCACCATGGTGAAATAATTACCCCATTATACTCAATATAATATATTGTTATTATGTTAATATTATCACCTAAATCCAACTCCAATTTCATTAAATGGGAAATGAACATTTCATTCGTGTGTTTGGAGGACCACCGCATCGCGAACCAATATAGTTCATTTTCCATAACGACCTCTAATGACTGGTTATAATGATGGATTTAATATTCATATGTTATTTTAATGAATTATTAATCATTATAAGGTAATAATATATCAATTATGTTCTTACTTTCTATGAACATAAAAATGACGAAGTCGTTTGTGAATACATGTGAACTATCACCTCCATGAAGCGATGTGATTATTTTTTATTCACTACATCACTTATCTGATATATATAAAAATATATAAATGATTAATATAATATTAATGATTTTATGATCATTATGTAAAGGTAAAATATCACTTACCTTCATTCCATAATGATCAATGAAAAATGGAAAACTTTACTCTTGCCTATGTACGACTTACCATCTCCATGATTGTAACATTGTTCATTTTTCATATCAATATTTAATGAATGGATTCAAAGGTATAATTGATATAAAAAAGCAAATATTATGTCATCAATGTTCATCCAGTGATTATGGAATTATGACCACAAGGACAATTGATATCATATCAAGTTCATTTTCAACTGAAGTATCGAATATTGACAAAAAATCCGACGTGAACATATATAATTATATAATTTCAATAACATAAAAATAAGTGATATAAAAGTAATAATAAACTTGAAAAAGGTTCTCTAAAAAGTAAAAATTAACCTTAGATTAGTATTCAATAATATAAGGATTGTACGTGATGACTTGGACTCAAGGTAAAGGACTCTGTCTCAATATCCTTTTATTGAGGCATATTTTGATGTTATACACCACATTATTTTATACAATGTATAATCAAATACTTTGAAATTTAATTTTATTCAAAGGTTTTCAAAAGGAATATTTTTCGATGAATAGTTTTTATAAATTAAAAATGAATGTTTTATTAACATATATAGAGACAATGAATTTTTTTTCAACTTGACCATTAATTGGTATTTGGATACCTCTAGAAGCCATAATATTTTTAAATGAAAAATAAATAGCATTTTTAATTTTCAGTTATTTTTGTATTGAAAATGGTTTTGAGAATGAATTGATTATGTCAATATCTTGATATTATATGTTGTGATTTCAATTTGGAAATGTTATTTTTCTTTTATTATTGTTTATGTGTTATGATTATGTTATGGTTCATGTGCATTACTTATATATGTTGGTGGTTCCAGGAAAACCCAAGGGAGGGTGTTCCCATGATGTCTCTCCAATGAATTGTTTAATGAGACAGATTGAAAAGGTGTTGTTTCTCTTAATATGTTTAGGTAATTTACCACGATTGGTATTCTAAATGTTACTATAAAGGTTACTCCATATATATCCGTGAAAGCTACAATGTAAGAGTGCATGGATGCCACAAGATTAACTTTATGATTTATGATTTATTTGAGTTTTATAAGAATTTTAAGATTTCATGAGGTAAGTTAAAGGGTTTATGTAATGTACATATTTTCTGTGTATTATTTTTAAATTTTATATGGAATTATTTTGAGACCATGATTTATGACGGCGTGAGATTCTGAGGCCTAGAGTGCTTGGAATAAATGTTTGAAATAATTTAAACTTGTAAACAGTGCATGTGAGCAGTTTTCCTGAACAAGTAGCATAATATTTAAATGGGTTCCTGGATTATAAAACTGAGGTCATCGTTATATTCAGATAAGCGACTTTACCTTAGGTGGTGCCTAACATCGATCAGCGCAGGTCAGCTACAAAAGATAATTTTCTGACGTTTTAATGGAAATAAATAAATAAATAAATAATTTTATTTTGATTTCATTTTTGGCTCAATGAACTAATTATTCCACTATAAATATATACTTATGGAAATTCTCAGGGTTAGCTACATAACCCAAAATGTTGAAAAATTCCATTGGAGCTTTATAGGAGAACTCATTGGTGGATGATGAAAGTTTGATCGATCGACGCATCAATAATTCAATGAACCTCGCCAAAAAACATGACGTCATGATCGTTCTTCAATCTAATCAAGTTAAGGTTTTATATTTATATTATTATATTCCTTGTTCTTTGATTAAATGAAAAACAATGATCAACCCATGAACATGTTGATCTGTGGGTCATGCATTCTTGCGGGTGGGTGTTTATTTTCATTTCCCTTGGGTATTTTTGGTTTATGGAATTAATCAATGCTAGATTATTTTGTTATTTAATTTCACCCTATTTAGTCCTACTATCTGGAGAGAATCGATGTGGTGACAAATGATGGAGGAGGTGTGTTCCTCCTTTTCTAATTGTTTTCTTTCTCCCCCGCCCTCTTGTTCTTCACGTTCATCATGAGGCGATGAACAACAGATTATTGTGAATCTGTTTCACAACACAATGATCCCAAATCAGAGATCTAACAACATGGTGACCTAGAGGATGTGCTATGGAGACAGAGGAAGGAAAATTGGATTAGATCAAAAACAAATTTCAACAGTTCTTCGCATGGGGGATCAAAATGAATTTTCTGGGCCAATAGAACTCCTAAAACCTCCTGAAACATCGATGGAATGGCAGGGAAACCATTGATATTGAGTTTCATGGAAAAAGGATTGCCGGAGGTTGCATCAGTAGATCGACCAAGGTGCAGAATGAAGAACTCGCGGTTTTGGAAAATCTTGAATGACATGGTGTATTATCTGATGAACACACACTGTGGGGTCATCATGGCAGTGGCTAGGGCTTCCACGCAACACTGGGTGAAGAACATGACTTGCTTCTAGGAAGACATGTCGTTTGGACCCTACCCAGTAGTAGTTGGAGTTCTAGGCGACAAGAAGAATAGAAATGACATGTGACCATTTTCAGATGGCATGTGGGTTCTTACGTGGACTCTACATGTATCTTGGAAGATACATAGACACAGGGTGGAGTACAAGGAATGTACTCCACCACACAGCCAGAAACGAATGAATATGAAGACTACCCTGTGTACCGGTACATGGTCTTGGACACATGGGTTGAAGCCATGTACATGCACCTAGCCAGGTATATGAAGTGTTCCCCAGATAGGGGAACATGACGTGTCCATATCTTACTCTCTGTGAATACCCTCTTTTACATGACAAGCCTTAAGACACATGTCGATGTACACATGTAGTACCCAGGGTCAGAAGACATGACATGTGATCCCTTCTACACGCAGTGTAGTTCTCAGTACATGCCTTGATCCTCTAGTCCACTGTTCCTTAGATAGGTTTTGTTTCGGTTTGTGCCCCCTTTCTAATTTCCCTAATGTTTAATTAGAGTTTTCATCTATAGCAGTATGATCCCTTCAGCATGAATTATCGAGATTGAGTTAGGTATCCCTCCAAGAGGTCCAGAGTGAGACCCTATATCCATTCTTGACCCTAGGTAGAATCAGGTATCGGTGTGACTAATCCTACAGGACACCGATCTTCTACTTAGAAGGTCAATCTGAGTGTTTCAAGGTATCCATCAAGTCCCGGGCAGTGATCCTCATCCGTGTATCGTGATCTTTTCCCCATTCATGAGTGTGTTCTCTATAAATGAGTGTATCTATTCTCTCTTTAGATCTATCAGTTAATCTATCTCTTGTATGGATTTTAATGCTGAATGTTACTTCTCAGATGGACTTCATCAGAGCTATCAGAATAATGGAGTGAGTTCTGCTGAACCCTTGCTTTTTGAAATATTCAAACTGAATCCCTATAATGGGTATGCGATCGTGTGACTTGTATCTAGACTACGGGTCTGGGATTCAAGTATATCTAGATGTTTTAATCATGTTATATATTCAGTAGACATATACCTTGTATAGATGATTATATATATACTTTGTGTATTTCTTTGTGGTTTTCAGGACCCCCTACTGAGTATTATTATACTAACTCATGCACGGTCTTTTCCCGCATGTGTTGTGTCTTGTGCAGATGAGAGGCCTTTTGAAAGAGTCTAGGGTGGACCAGGATCAGACTATGCTTTATGAGTTCTTTGTAGGCCAAGGTCCTATGACTATGATAATATGTCCCAATACCTTTTTGTGCTTACAGGTTAGAATTTTAAGTTTGAAGACTCTTTATTTTGTTAGGCTTGTATTCTGGCCTAGTTTACATTCTACACCCTACCTTCCGTTGTACTATGTTGGTTTGGTTTAGTTGTATGCATTCATTTTGTTCGTTAATTTTTTTTTTAATTTCAACATTTTGGTCTTGGAGATGTGTGTGCGTGTACATATACTTTGGAAATTCCTCCCATGTTAGTGTTATAACTACTCAGTGCCATTCACCAGCCCCTGGCCTATTGGAGGCAGGCTTGGAGAGTCGCTTCATGGGCCCCACTAGGATGGGTTGTGATAGAGTGGTATCAGAAGAGGTTAGTTCTAACTTAGGAAAAAGAGTCTGTGAGATTGGTTTGGGGAAACAATGTTATGCTTTTCGAGCTTAGATTTTAGGCTAGGGAATCTAGTGTGGGTGCGGGCGGCTGACGTATCCATACACAAGGACTCTGATAACTTTCCTTTCAACTCGGTACATAAAAATACTAGTTTCGGGGAAATAAAAGAATGGAACATGCATCATGTAAAAATGGGTTGTGTTTTCCATGTCCTTTATGTCATTTATCCAGATATACATGTTGACCATAATAAATCTTGTTTCCTTACAGGATGACTCCATGATGCATACCCACTAGGATTCAGTAGATCAATCATAAGGATGACTGCCTCAGTGATGAGGCTTTGATATAGAGACTAGTTCCTCAGGCGTTACCTCCAGGTGATACACTTCCTATACCACCACCAGTAGAGCAGCACGTGGTACTTGCAGTACTAGCAGATGAGGAGTGCATAATGAGCACACTTTATGAGTTTCATAGACACAGACCCCTCAGGTTCTAAGGCGGGCCTAACCCTCAGATGGATGAGGACTGGGTTGAGGCGGTGACCAGAGTGTTTTGTCTAGTGTGGACACTAGCACACCAGATGGTGATCCTAGGAGCATGCCTTTTTTAGGTTTTAGTGGGATGATTGTGGAGTTTGGCCACACATACCCATGATGAAGAGACACCTTCATGGATGGAGTTTGAGAGACTCCTTAGGGAGGATTTATCCAAGGTTACTCTTAGAGCAGTGCATATATAGGATATTCTTCAGCTCCAATTGGGAAGTTTGATGGTAGATGACTACTCATCAATGTTCACAAACCTCTCTAGGCACTCAATAGATATGGTCATGGATCATTAATTCAGAGGTCAGACCTTTGAGGGAGGTCTACAATGGGACATCAGAGTAAGTTTGATGACTCTATTCATTTCAACTTATGTTTGAGTGCTCAAGTGGGCCTTTGTGATCGAGAGATTCTTGGAAGAGCAGAGACAACCAGTGGCAGTCAGCAGTAGGCATATAGGTGCAGAGACCTTGGAAGTAGGGATCTGACGTTAGGCCTAGAGATCAGGGCATGGGAGACCTCACAGGAGGACCCTAGATAGGGTATTGACAATGAATGGATTTTAGGATGGATCCAGTCATCCTAGGGAGAGGCGATTCTACTCGTGCGATTGTAGCAGACATCTCAGAGGAGACTGTCCAACCTATCGAGCTACTAATAGGGAGGTGGTGGGTGGACCACCGAGGTAGAGGTAGATAGTGAATCAGATAGACCCAAAAAGTGGTAGACATGGTTGTGGAGCAGGGAGAGCTACAGGTTGTGGAAGACGCTTTGATCTAATTCAATCACCATCCCCAGGAGGTCCGCACCAGTCTTAGGGAGATGTGGGATATGGGCAGGTACAACTACATGCAGATGAGGCGTATGACCCAAGAACTCTAGGTATGATTCAAGGTATGATATTTTAATTTTCTACCATATCCTATATACTTATAAACACACAATCTAGTTATTCCTTCCTCATAACATGTCTTGTGCAAAACCTTGAGATTCTGGTAGATCCAAGGACTCGGCCTGTAAACATAGAGACACCGATAGGAGGAGACTCAATGATCACAAATCATTAAATACATTGTGATCTTTCCCTTGGAGGCAAGAGTTTTTGTTAGAACCTCTTGGTGGAAGCATCAAGGCCTTACAATGTCATTCTTGGTATGGATTTTCTATCTTCATTCCATTCCTAGATTAAATGGTTTAGGTGAAGAGTGCAGTGTGTCCATAGTGACGGAATGAGGTTTTCGTTGTTGGTGAAAAAAAACCTAGGTAGTATTGAATTGCATCATTCATAGAAGGGTTAAACCGATCACTCGTGAGTTGGCTAGACTTACCCTCAGAGAAGAAGATATTGTGAGCTTCCACTTCACAATAGTAGTGGTAGAGTATGAGGACGTTTTTCTAGAATATGTTCTCATATTACCTCCCCCCTGGGAGAACAAATTCTACCTCAACTTACTACTTGGAACAGTGCTGATATCCTCATCAACATATTAGATGGAAATCTAAGAGCTTTAAAACAAGAGTGTACAGTTGGAGGGTTTGCAAAGAAAGGAATTCGTAAGACCCAATATTTCACCCTAGGATTCCCTATTTTTTTTTTCAAGAAGATATACGGGATTTTGAGGTTGCGCGTGGATTACCGAAACCTAAATTAGGTAACAGTGAAGAACATGTATGCACTATCGAGGATCAACGACCTCTTAGAGCATCTATGAGGGGAAAATGGTTCTAGAAGGTGACCTTCAATCGGGTTACCACCCGTTATGAGTATGAGATGAGGATATACCGAAAACAGCTTTCAGATGCCGCTATGGTCACTATGAGTACTTGGGGATGCCTTTCAGCATGAAAAATATCCCCACAGTGTTCATAGGACATATGACCCAGATCTTATAGCTGTACTTAGACTGATTATTAGTGGTCTTAATGGATGAAATCCTTGTGTACTCAGAGTCATAGGAGGAGCACATTAGACACCTGGGGATGGTTCTAGACATACTCTAAGAGTACCATATTTATCAGAAGATCTTTATGTTCTAGTTCAGGGTACATGAGGTCCACATTTTGGGACATTTTATCTCAGAAAATGTATTAACAGTGGACCCATCCAAGGTCGAGGCATTGCTAGCATTGGAACCACCCTAGAGTGTGATAGAGGTGCAGAGATTCCTTGGGCTTGCAGGATACTACCAGATATTTATCATTTATTTCTCTCATATATCAGTACCGATGGTAGCCTTAACTTGGAAAGGGCATCCTTTTCTATGGATGTAGAAGTGTCAGTAGGCTTTCCAGAAGATGATGTATAGTTTTACGAGCACACCTATCTTGATATTTTCATAAGAGTGTGTCAAGTACGTAGTTTTCTGCAGTGCATAAGGGACTGGGCTGGGCTGTGTCTAGTTGTATAGACATTTAGTGATTACTTATGGTTCACAACAGCTATGTCCGCACAATAAGGACTACGTGACCCCTGATCTTGAGTTGGGAGTGGTATACTTTATATTGAAGATTTAGAGACACTACCTAATGGGAAGAAATTTTATTATCTACTCCAACCACAATAGCCTCAAGTACATCTTCTCACTGGAGGATCTAAATATATGGAAAAGGTGATGGATAGTGTTCCTCCAGTATAATGACTTTGAGATCATCTATACCTATAGAAAGGGGGATGTTCTGGAATATGCTCTCAATAGTAGATCGAGTCTGTAGCTGCTGAGCAAGGCATCAGATAAGTTGGCCTTACTACAGTTATTCTTTGTGGATGGAGATGATGTAGCTTATCGCCAGTCGATGGTTGTCATCCCTCCAGTCTTACGGCGAGTCAGGGAGGCACATCTAGAGGATTTCGACTGTGAGACCTTACATGATCAGTTATCCACAGGACAAGATCTTGATGTATATTTTCAAGGTGGGGAGCGCATAATCTTTTTCAAAGGGTGAAAAATAGTACACGTGGCATTGCAAGATGAGGTATTGAGGGTGGTTCATACATCCCACTTTGCAGTACATCCTGGAGTAGCAATAATTTACCAACATCTCCAACATTAGTTTTGGTGGACAGGTATGAAGAAGGTAGTAGTAGAGTTTGTTTCTCAATTCCTTACATGCCAACAGGGGAAGGCTGAGTACTAGGTTCCATTAGGGTTAAATCACCCCTAGAAGTGCCAGAGTAGACATGAGATGAAATATAGATGGACTTTATGACAAGCTTACCAAAAATGTCTAAGGTAAGCGATTCAATCTGGGTGATCGTTGACCAACTCACAAAGTCAGCCCACTTCTAAGCTATTAGGGAGAATAGTTCCATAGAGATATTGGGACACATCTATGTGAAAGAGATAGTTTGGATTCATAGTGAACCTTTAATGATAGTCTCAGATCGATTTGAATGCTTTACATCTTGATTATGGAAGGGATTACATGAGGATTTTGGGACTCAACTACACTTGAGAACAACGTTCCACCACCAAAAAGATGTTCATACATAGACAACCATTCATGTTATGGAGGATATGTTGTGGGACTGTATGATAGACTTTGGTCTTAGTTGGAAGGATTACTTACCACTATTGGAGTTTGTGTACAATAAAAGCTACCACTCCACAATTGGAATGGAACCATTCAATGCCTTCTATGAGTGACACATATGGTCACCACTATACTGGACCGACCTAAAAGAGTCAGCACCCATGGGTCCAGAGCTGGTGAATGCTACCACTGAGAAGGTTCCAATCATCAGGGAGTAGATGAAGACTAGATAGAGCTGACACAATTCCTATGCTGATAGACAGAGGAGACATTTGGTGTTCGATGAGGGATACCATGTCTTCTTTCGGGTCTCATCTTGATGAGGGTTGTAGAGATTTGGATGGTTGGAACGTTGTCTTTGAGGTTCATTGACCCTTTTTAGATACTGCACAGAGTTGTCGAGGTGGCATACTACGTAGCTCTACCGCCGTAGTTGAACTGGGTACATGATGTCTTCCATGTGTTGCAGCTGAGGAGATACTTGCATGACCCATCACACATCATTTATTTGGGTGAGCTAGACAACAAGGATGGAGAAACCTTTATAGAGTACCCTTTTGAGATCAAGGATTGACAGTAAGTGATCATTCATAGGAAAGATATTTCCATAGTGTGTGTTCTGTGGTAGCAAGATAATCTTCATAAGAGCACATGGGAGTGGGAGGCTCGAATTTGCGCACAGTACCGACATCTATGTTAGTAGCCTTTTGTTTTGGATTTTCCTAGATGTAAAGCCCTATGGTGGGGATAATGTGATGTCTTGGATTTTCCAGGTATTATTTTTAAATATTATTTTCAATTATTTCAATACCATGCTTTGTGTCGCCAAGAGATTCTGAGGCCCGAAGTTCATAGAATAAATGTCTAAAACAATTTAAACTTTTAAAAAGCACGCATGAGTGGTTTCCATGAAAAGTTGAATAAATTTTAAATAGGTTTATGGATCAGGAATCCAAGGGTACCATTACATTTAGAGAAGTGAATTTACCTTAGGTGGGTCCTAACATCGACCGACACACGTTAGTTGCAAAAGTTAATTTTCAAACATTTTAATGGATTTAAATAAATAAATAAATAATATTATTTTTATTTACATTTTTATGTAATGAACTAATTCCTCCCCTATAAATTTCCACTTATGTAAATTTATAGGGTTAGCTTTATAACCATGTGAGTTGACAATTTCCATTGGTGCTTTAGTGGAGTACTCGTTGGCGGATGATGACGACGTGATCAATTGACACATCTCGAATTTGAAAAAACTCACCGAAAAAAACACGAAACAATGATCATTCTTCAATTGAAATAAGGTATTATTTTTTTAGATCCTTATATTCCCAAAGATTCTATGAAATGACAAATGTGGATCAACCAACGAATAGTTTGACCCGCGTGTCATGCATTCTTGTGGGAGGGTGTTTATTTTTGTTTCCTTTGGGGATTTTTGGTTCAGGGATTTAATCCATTCTATATAATTTTTTTTGTTTTGATATTCCCTATTTAATCCTACTAATGGTAGATAATCGAAACAGTGACAAATGATGGAGGAGGTACATTCCTCTTTTTCTTATTGTTTTCTTCCTGCCCCGCACCACATTCTTCACGTTCTTCATGGGATAATGAACAAGAGATCTTTGAGAATTAGTTTCTCAATTTAGCGATGCTAATTATAGATTGAACATCACGATGACCTAGTAGATGTGGGACATTGATGGCGGTGGATGAATCATATCAAATTGGGAAAACTATTTCTTCAAATGTTCTTCACACGGGTGGATAAAAATGAGGTTTTGAGGCCAATAGAACGACCAAAACATCCCAAAACTTTTATGGTATGGTGGGGAAACCTTGGATCTTGAGTTTTGTGGCAAATGGATCGCCATAATGGGCTCCAGAATATCAAAGGAGGATCGGAACGAAGAAATCACAGCTCTTGAAAATCCCGAAGAACACAATGTGTTCTCTGAAGAACACATAGTGTGGGGTCACCATGATGGGGACTAGGGAATTCGTGCTACACCCGGTAAATAACACGAAGTGCCTCTATGAAGACATAGTGTGTGGACCCCACCTAGAGGTAGTTGTAGTTTCAGGCAGTAGGAATCATTGTCATGGCATGTGACCATAGTCACATGGCATGTAGGTCCTTACACAGACTCAGTGTGTATTTATAAAGATACATAGACACGGGGTGGAGTACACAACATGTACTCCACTAGATGGCCAGACATGGATAGATACGTAGACTACCCCATGTATCGTTACACGGTCTTGGACACATGGTTTAAAGCTGTGTATGGGAACCAGGCCAGCATACATAGAGTATTCCTTAGATAGTAGAACATGATGTGTTGTTATCTTACAAACTGTGTATACCCTCTTCTATATGACAAGACTTAAGACATGGACCGAAGTACACATGTAGTAATTGGGTTCAGAGGAAAAGGTTTGTGACCCATTCTACATGCCATATATTTCTCAGTACATGGCTTGATCTTCTAGTCCACCGTTCTAAGGACAAGTTTCATTTGGGTTAGTTCCCCCTTGATCATTTCCCTAATGGTCATGTATCACTTCCATCCACAAAAGTATGACCCCTTCAGTAAGAGTTCCCAATATAGTGTTAGGTATCCATACAAGAGGCCCGAAGAGTGATATTATATCCATTCATGACCTAAGGTATAGTCAAGTATCGACATGACCAATCCTGTAGAACTATGATCCTATACTTAGAAGGTAAATTCAGGTGAGTTGTGGTATCTTCCAAGGCCATGATAGTGATCCTCATCCATGTATCATGATCATATTCCCACTAAGGAGTGTGTTCTCCTTAAATGAGTGTATCTGTTATCTCTTTATATCTATCAGTTCATATATATATCGCATGGATTTTCCCGAGGAACGATATTTCCTGGGCGGGTGTCATCAGAGATATTTGAATCTTTGAGTGAGTTCTCCCGGATGATTTATTTGTGAAATAATTGAACTGAATCCCTATCATGGGTATGCAGTCATGTGACTTGTCTCTAGACTATGGGTATGGATTTCGAGTATAGCTGGATGTGTTTCTCTTGATATATGTTTAGTTGACATATACTGTGTTGAAATGATAGTACCTTTAATTTGTGTATTGTATTGTAGTTTTAGGGCCCCCTACTGAGTATTTTTATACTCACCCCTGTATGGGATTTTCCCACACGTGTTGTGTCTTGTAAATATGAGCAACCTTTTGATGGATTCCGGGGTGGACCAGGAACGAACTGGGATTTCTATGTTCCTTTTAGGGTGAGGTGTTCCTATAGCTACGAGTAGCAGTCCGAGTACCTCTTTATGCTTACAGGTTGGACTTTGTAGTTTGTAGATTCTTTCTTTTGGTGGACTTATATTCTGCCCTAGTTTACTTTTTGCACCTTACCTTCCATTGTAATCTATTGGTTGGGTGTAGTTAGATGCATGATTTTTGTTTATTAGTGGTTTTTTACTTTTAGCATTGTGGGCTTGGATATGTGTGCGTGTGTGAATTTACTTCGACAATTCCTCCCATGTTAGTGTTATGCCTACTCGGTGCTAGTCACCAACCCATGGCCTATTTGAGGATGGATTGGGGAGTCGCTGCACAGACCCCACTATGATGGGTCATGACAGTTTAGGTTTGATGGGTGAAAATCAAGATTTTTTTAAATGTTTTCATGTGTTTAAAATATTCATAGACTAAAAGTTTAATTCCTTATTTTATATCCCTTACTGAGATTTTTTGTGTGATAATACCATGTTTTTGAAATGTTTTCGACATGGTATAAGGATGGGTAAGAGAAAGGAAGAAGTCAAGATGAATATTATCAATATTTCTATCAAGAAAAAGAAATCATGTTTTATTTTAAAATGTTTTATATTATAATAAAATGGGAAGTGAGTAGACTATTCTACTTTGTAATATTTGAGTCATTATGTAATAGTTATGGCCTAATTATCTATAACTATAAACATGATGATATTTTAAATGTGAATGAAAGTAAATTATTTACATAACCCAATATTATGTAATGTTTAAGCCTGGGTCACTAAAGTTGGTATCAGAGGATGGTTTATACATATTCAGGGATTATGAGTTTCTTTTCATGTTTATATGTCTATTATTTTGGTTAAATACTTGTTATATAACTTTTTCAGATCATGGAAATTAAATCAAAAATGTAAGGAGGAGGATCTCAAACCACATTATTATCCCTTCCAGGTGACATGACTACAATATTTATTGTAATGTCATGTCCGAATGAATTAGAATCTTTAATATCATACAAATATCTTACAAATAGTTGTATAAAATATCAAACAATACCTATATACCTTAGAATCATCATGGTTCAGGGGTTAAAATAAAAAAATCATGTTTTCCAAATATTCTAATATTTTAAAAAAGGTAAATATTTTCAAGGAATATTTCGATATTTTACTTTATAAAAATACTTTAAATCATATTATGATTTTAATATAGCTGAAAAAGGAGAAGACCCTTGTGGAGCCTATTTATATTTGGTTTTCAAATATACTCTTTCATGACTTACATACAATATTTTAAAAGGGACATTGATTGAAAGTTTCAATTCAAACTTGGTAAAAATATTTTATAAAAATCAAGTTTTATCAGATGTTTGGAAATTATATGTGGTAAAAATTGATTTTTAAAAAAAATTTCTCTACAAAAACCCATAGGACCCAAGTTATAGAAGGTTTATTTGAAGAAGGAAGCAAGTGATTTTGAAGAATCTCTAAATCATTATTTCAATGCATGGACCATATATCTACATGAACAAAATAAAGATGAAACCAATCGGATACCATGATCATGGTAAAAAAATCTTTATTTTTGGAATAGTTTTATTAAATCATATAGTGGTGAAATAACAAATTTCAATATATATAAGACTTCATGAATTATTATGTTGAGGTAATTATGATTTGGGATAAAAATGAAAGGTATGATCCAAACATTGAGTTTAAAACATGTTATGGTTATTTTTAGGAATTTATTATATTTTGGGAATGTTTTAAGAATTATATAGTTTTAGAAAAGGACAACCCATAGAATGGGTGACAACCTATCACGTCGGATAAGGCTATGAGAATCAAACCCACAACTGAATAGAGACAAGGGTGCGTCACCTACCACTGTCCTATGTAAAGACCTAAGTAAGTATTAATTTTTCTTTTTAGTTAAATGAGTTTATGGAATAAAAATAAGTTAATTTTTAGAACTTATGTTTTATCAAGTGCATATCCTTTTTATTGGAAAATGATTTGGGGATTAAGTGATAAATATTATTTTGGAATATGTTCAATATTGTAGGATCATTATATGAGTATGGTAAATAGAATAATTTGGGATTTCAGTTTTGGGGTAATGGTTTATTTATATTTTGGAAGAATCTATGATTTTATTGTGTACATATGTGGATTCATATTATTAATGGGAATGATTAGTGTATCTTGAAGATTTTTAGGGAGATTATTTTTTGTGCATGAGACTTCAATAGTAATTGATTTTATTTATAGATAATTCTTAAAAGATATCTTGGAAGACTATGTGGTCAAATACATTTGAATTTTGGGCTACAATCTTAGTTTGGATTATTTTTGAGGAATTTTAAGGATATTAATTTTTTTAATGGTTTATATTGAACATTCTGTATTAATATTGAATTTTGAAGATTGAGGTATTTTTTCTTTACAAGGTTTATTATTTTTGGACAATTATCTTATATTGTTCTAACCATTTTGGTTTTTTTTAATGATTAAAGATCGAAGAAATTAATAGTTAATCTTTTTTGGATTATGTGATTATCTTGCAGTTGATTCAGGTGTGAAAAATTCATCTTAAATACTCATAGTTTGGAGGAAAAGATGAGTTTATGGTAGAAATTGACTATAGGACGAAACTCTAATTCTCATGTAAGTATGATTCTTTATGTTGATAGTTAAATAAGTAAATGGATTCCTCAAATCTATTAAAATTATCTTAAAACAATGTTGTTATCCATTTACTTTTCTCATTGGAATTTTGATCCATCACATATTTATAGTTTTGTGATGGGTAACTTTCCAATTATTATGTTATTTATCACTATCTATTAGTATTGGAGTGTTAGTTTTATCCTCCACGTCCATTTTTTTATACACAGAATCATAGTATGTGTTATCTTAGGTGACCTTCGTACAATATTTTCATTCCTTTAAAAATTAAGTTTTATTAATTCTTTTTCCGATGTTTAATTTCAATAAAGGTATTTTTGAAAATTCATAACTTAGTTCCCTACCCCGAATTCAAATTTCTAAGACACAATTTAACAAAGGTGAGAGAATGTTACATCCATGATTTTTTAAATGTAAAAGCAATATTCGATTGCATACATAATATTCCACATCATGATTAATTTAAAAACTAAATATTATTATTTAATATATTAGTTATCACCTATTCATTAGAATGGAGATAATGAACAATGTTAACTAAATTATAAAAACAAGGTTTAAAATTTTTATATAATGATTCTTTGGTAACAAAATTAACATGAAATGAAACTAAAACCCAATTGAATAAAAAGAATGTATTTTTATGAAAAACTATTTAGAGGTGAATAATTGTGTTTATAAAAGAATCATATCACTATTATTATATTATATTAACGAAATATTAATATAATATAATGTTTAAAATTTATCTTATGTGTTTTATAGATATTATATAAGAATAAATACAATTTTATAAATAAAATGAGAGTTTCTAAAAATGATGTTTTACAACCTTTTGATGGAGAACCCATTTTAAATATAGTTTATTACACTTTTATAAGTTATATTTGACAAAATAAACTTCCTATTTTGAATAGAAACATAAAAATTTACTTTGGTTTAATTAATTTTTATTTTTATAATAATATTCATTTTTTATAAATAGTGAAAAATAGTATATTTAAATTCAAAAATATTTTTTTGTCTAATTTATTTATATATTCAGATTATCATTTTAATTAGTTATAAAGTATAATTAATTTTTTTTTATAATTTAAAAAATTTTAGGTCATGGTAATCAACGTAAAATTGAAATTGGTTATAAAAACATTGTGTCCTTTTGAATGATTTACTATAAATTTCATTTTCTTGTTCCGTTAATGGAATTAATTTTAAATTAATTTTAGCCAATTTTTATTTTTAATTTATAAAAATTGAAATACACAGTTGTAATAAGTATGAAAAATGTGATATAATATGACCAAATTATTATTTTTTGAATATGAACTTTGATAATTTTTTTTTTATTTTCACAGTTAAGGGAAAATTAAGTAATTAAAGATAAAGATAATGTCACAATATTATTAAAATAACCTAAAATTTGTCGAAATTTGTTTGTATGAGTTATTTTATACATATAATATCCTTTTAAATTTTTGTATTTTTATTACACTAGGATGTGATTATGACACCTATAATGTTTGATTTAAAGTAAAGACCCATATGACATAATCATGTCTCTCCTAACTATAACAATTTAAATATGGAGTTATATATGTTCTTTATTTGACTATAAATAGTATGTAGAAATATAATATTATTTCCTACATCATGGTAATTTATTTATCAGTTTTCTATAAAAATAATTAAATTAAATGTTTACACACTATTGAGGTAGTAATTGATTAATTAATGAAAGAATAAAATAAATGATAATATAAATACTAAAATAAATTTGATTTGAGAAAATTTATTCCAAATATTAATTTTATGGATTAACTTTACATGTTGGTCATGATTTAATGGTGTTTTTATGAACTTACCTACCTTTTATGATATTTTTTACAATCCAACTAAATAATAGTGTCAAAATTGATTGTATTGGTATTTTAAAATATAAAATATTTTATTAAATGTTATAAAATTAAAAAAAATATAAGATTCATCCACGTTATTAGGATGAGTATAGAAACTTCAGTAATAACTCATTCATGGGTCTTTTTGAATGTTATGATAATTATTTTAAGTCTCATTTTGAAAATTACTTGATAAAATGGTAAGAGTTAAAAGGGTTAAACAAAAAATATATGGATTAAGAAATATTCTAAACTTGTATAATTTTAATTTTATGATTTTTATTGGACCCAAAACCATAATATATGCTCAATAAATTAGTTTTGGATAATTGTTAATAGAAAATTAATTGATATTAATTTAATATTTTAAGGGTTTCCAAGGGTGCCCCTCCCCTCTCCTATAAAAAGGAACCCATTCCTATCTATTTATCACAAATAAAAGACCTTTTGGTTTGGAAAATATCTTTTAAAAACTCATAAAATAATCCCTACCCACATTCTTGAATCCATATTCTAGTCATAACACCCTTCTTGTAGGTGTTAAGGTGTCAAAAAGTGATCATCTGAAAGAAAGGTAGCATTTTTAATTAAGTATTTCTATTTGGTTTCTTCATCATCTTCCTTAAAATATTCTTAAAAATTGATGAAATAATAAATAAATTATGCCAAACATAATAATATTTTATTATGTTAATATCATTACCTAAAACCATCTCCAATTTAATCAAATTTAAAATGAACATTTTGTTCATGTGTATGGCATACTACGACCTCACAAACCGATATAGTGTGTTTTCTATAATCATCTCTCATAACTAGTTATAATTATGTAATTAATGTTAATATGTGATATTAAATAAATATTAATCCTTAACATATAATAATGTATCAATTATTTTCATACTTTCCATGCACATAAAAATAATATCATCATTCGTGCGTACGTGTGAACTATCACCTCCACAAAGCGATATGATTCATTTTTATTCACTACACCACTTATATATATATTAGTATTTTTAAATTATTAATATGATATTAATGGTGTAACTATAATTTTTGAAATTTAAAACAAAAATTACCTTCTTTCTATAACAATCAATGAAAAATGGAAAGCGCAACTCATGCGTACATACGACTTACCATCTCAATGATTGTAACATTGGTCATTTTTCATATCCATATTTAATAAATGGATTTAATGTTATAATTGATATAAAAAATTGATTATTATTTCATGAATTTTATTATGAAGATGATGTACTTATGACCACATGGATTATTGACATCATATGTAGTTCATTTTTAATTCGAGTATCGAATATTGACAAAGAATCTGACATGAACTTAAATAATTGTGTAATTTCTATAATAAGGTAATAATTGATATAAAAGAATAATAAACATGAAATAGGCTCTAAATATCATATAAATTAACCTAAGTTTGTTATTCAGGAATATAAATATTTTACTTGACGATTCAGAGTCAAGGTAAGGGACTTCATCTGAATCACCTTTCATTGAGGCATGTTTTGAGGTTATACACAACCTTATTTTATATGGTGTATAAATAAACCATTTGAATTTTAATTTCATTAAAAGGTTTTCAAAATTAATCTTTTTATATGAATATTTTTACTAAATGAAGAAATGTATGTTTTTCAATGTATACAGTGAGAACAAATTTTCCTCCACTGTGACCATTATTTGGTATTTGGCATCCTATACAAGATATAATTTTTTTAAAATAAAAATTAACACAATTTTTCCCTTTCAGATATTTTTGTGTTGAAAATGGTTTTCAGAATGGATTTATTATATAAATATATTGAAATAATATTTTGTGATTGCAATGTGGAAATGATATTTTACCTTTATGGTTTTTTATGAGTTGTGATTATGTTATAGTTCTTGGGAATTACTTATGTATAATAGTGTTTAGGGGATAAGATGAGGGTGGTTGAGCCTATGATAGATCTACAATATATTATGTAATGAGATAGAGTGAAATAGAATGGTTTCTCTTAATAGATTTAGTAAATATAACATGATGGGTATTCCAAACATAACTATGAAGGTTACTCCCTATGTAGTCGTGAAATCTACAATATAAGAATTGTATGGATACTGAATGATAAACATTATGATTTATGATTTCTATGAGTTTTATAGGAATCTTAAGATTTCATGGGGTAAGGTAAAGGGTTTATATTTTATGGTTGAAAATTATGGTTTTTTGAAAAAGTTTTCATTATTTTAAAATATTAATGGACTAACAGTTTTATTCTTTATTTTATAACCCTTAATTATATTTTTGGGCTCATCCAATGTATTTGAATTTTTTTAAAGATGGTATATATATGGGTAAGGGAAAGTAAAATGATAAGATGAATGTTATAAAAAATTTTATAAAGAAAAATAAATCATATTTTATTGTAAAAAAATTTATATTATAAAAAATATAGATTATGAATAGACTTCTCTACTTTTTAATATTTGAGTCATTATTTAATAATTATGGCCTAATCATCCAAAACTCTAGACCTAATGAGATCCCCAATGTGAATGAATTTAAATTATTTACATAGCTCAATATTATATAATTTTTATGGTTGTGTCCTCACAAATATTATGATAATATTAGATATTATAAATATAATAATGGTTCAAGAATAATGTAATAACATAATTAAAATAATTATATAGGAGGTTATAGGACATTCACCCAAAATGAAGTGCAAGTTATGCGATTTCTTCTCAATTTACATTCCATTGAGAATTTTTTGTTATCACGACCTTATTCATTTTAATATTGCGCATATAGTTCCCCTTTGTTTTATTTAATATCATGATTCTCTCATAAATCATGGATTTTTATTATTCACTATAAATTATCTCACTGAAGGGGGTTAGCTTGAAAATTACCAAGTAGTAAAAGTAATCTTTACAATCTCACTTTCTTTTGTGACTGTTAAATTTATCTAAAATAAATAAATTTATTATTATCATTTAAATATCCGCATTCTTGGGTGATTGAATATTATTATTTCTTAATCCACATACCATTTTTATACATGGTGTTTTCTTTGGAAGTTATTGGATTAAGTGGGGAATTGATGATAAATTCATATCTTTTATTCATTATGGATATTCGATAAGGAATATAATTTTTTATTAAATTTATTATTCTATATGATAAATGCTTTGGACATACAATGAAGGGAAATCCCTGAACATTATATTTACCATTGACGTGTTGATTAGTTCTCCTGAGACAAATAAGTTGGACTAATTAAACAGGTCTCTACCCATATTTTAAGTATCCTTCTAAAATGTATTTATAGTGTAGGTTTTCATATGCCTTATACACGAAGTAAAATTATTAATAAATTTAATAATTGATATTTAAGTTATCATTGTTATTATTCATGATTCTTTCATATGATAAAATATATGGATGCATTTTATTATTAGTTTATTAACTAGATGGCATATATTTCAGTTATTTTACTTGGTATATTGATTATGACTTATCCAGTTATTTAAATGGAATTTATTCTTAGTTATTCATATTTGCATGTTAACTTAGTCCTATTAATTCATTATTTCTTACTCTTTACATAATCATTATTTATAATTTTATCTCACCCTTATTATGTTTCCTTTCCCCAGGATAGGAATATGAATCCCATAAATGAGTTTCAAGTATGCATAGATTTTATTTCTTGTTATGTTTTATTTATTTTACTAATGTAATATTGGTGTCATGTATATAATATTATTATCCAATATAGATAAACTATCCAAACTCTTGGTATTTGAATCTTGTATCTATTCCAATGTAATAAAATAATTCACAGGCTTTGAGATTCTAGGGTTGGGGAATTATAGTTGGTATTAGAGTAGGTTTAATTGAAAACATGGAAACTATATTTAGAAAACATATATTACAGAACATAAAAATATGATATAATTTTAAGATAAGTATATAAGAAAATTGAATAATTTTGGTAATGTGGAGATATATGGGTCTTCTTAGCAATACATCCTTGTTTGGATACTACACATGGATGTGGTTCTGGAATAGATGTACCTAGGGATAAAAACCCATACAAGGTGTGTCAAGATGGACTCAAGTGTAACATGGTATAATACAATGGGCCTTTATATGCACCTGGTTTGACACTCTCTGTGGACACAATTAAGATAATTCAAATTTTCTTTACAAACTATTATGAAGGATTTTAAAGTGTAGATATCCAAAAATAAATCATAAATGTTATTATGATATAATACATGAATATAATTTTTAATTTATGTTAATAATTATACAGAGTCCATGATTTTACAATCTAATATAGCATATTCCATTATTTAGAAATGTCACCTGGGAGGAAGATGTGTATCAATACTCATGGACAATGTATAGGTTTCCATACTTAGAATGTCAATGTAGCTGGTATTTAAACTGAAAATGTTTTGGATATATTAGGAAATTTTAATTAGGTTATAAAACATAACCTTTCCGAGATTTGGAAACCTATTCCACGAATATATTCTCCAATATTTTATCACTTTATGCGATAGAGGCCCCCATCATTTAGTGGGACAGTTGATCCAATGGAAGCAGACTAATGGATTAAGTATTTGTATAATATATTAATGGAATTTATATGTGGTAAAAAATAAATGGTTACACTTTATGGTTTTTTATCATTGGTGATACGGAACAATTCTATTCATTGATCTAGAATACTGGGGAGAATTAAAAAATATTACTCATGGAATAAAATTATTTTAAAAAAACATTCTCTCAAAAATATTTCCCTCATGAGAAATAAACTAATATCAATAGAAAATTTCATAGTTTTATGTAAAATGAGTAAGAAACTATTGTAGATTATGAATATAACTTAAAAATGTTATAAAGGTATGACACAAATTTCATACACAAAATGGAATGCAAGATAAGCCATTTCGTTGAGTTTATAAAGCCATGTATCTTAAGGGAACTGGTGTCTCAAAATTTTTATTATTAAAATGAAATAATTTTAGGTTCTATCTAGGAATATAAATAATTATTCAAGTATTATATGTTCAATGAGAAGAAAGAGAATAAGATAAAGGCATATAAAATAGTAGATAAAGGGAATATGGGAATACAGGATTTTCCCACATATGAAAAGTGTGGAAAGAATCACCATGGTAAATGCTTAAAAGTTTTGTACGTTTGTTATATGTCTACATAAAAGTGTCACCAAGAAATATAAATCACATGAAATAAGGAAAAATAATTCTCAGTATTACAATTACAAGGATATGGGGCACAATATAAATGAATTCTCCAATCTTTAATGTAATATACCTCCAAAGAAGATAATTGATCAAGTTAAATTATATTCTATTGACACAACTGGAGGAGAATAATCAATATAATTCTTTATTTGGATCTAAAAAATATGTTGTAAATTTATTTTATTGATTATATTATAATCATATGAATTATAAAATATATAACGATTTTACTAGACTACAATTTTTTAAATATTTTAGAGAATATGTTGATTGGTATAGAGAAAAGTGATTCAGTAGGAAGTTAAGATTATTGACAGTACATGGTTGATTAAAATATAATCCTTAATATGTTTCAATTTCAATACAATGTTGTTTGGATAAATAAATTATTGATTTGAATATATTCTGACTACCTTGAAACTTATTAATGATTTGTATATAAATTAGTTTATGGTATAATTGATGGTGTTTACAACACTTTTGGATTTCTCAAATATATCCAATAACATGTGTTTTACTTAAGGAATAAGGAACAATGCATTATTCATCAAAAAATTTATGGTAATTCATGTTATTATCATATTTCAAGAGAATACACGATGAAGGTGTTAACATGTTTATTATTTATTGATTAATGACTTTATTCATGTTGACTAACAAATAATGATAATTAATTTTTGAAATTTATCAACCTTCCTTCTAAAGTATTTGATAAAAATATTTTGGAAAAGTTAAACGTTTATGAAATGGTTCAAGTTAATCTTCAGAAAATGTTTTGGAGGATAATGAATTACTTCACTATATAATGAAACATTTTCTAGGAGATGAAGTAGAAATAGTTGAAGGTGAAAACAAAAGAATTTTTTTTACATAAATATATATTTAGTTATTATCTTATAGAGTGAAATAGTTTCTCTACTATAGGAAAACAGTCTTAAAAAAAATATTGTCCTACTATCATTATTTTTAATGATATAAATGACCTTTATTCACACATATCATTTATGGTTTTGTGGTCAAAAAATTTCTAATGAATATGTTTTCCATCACTCTCCATCAGAACTCGATAGTTATATTTGTCTTCCATATCCATGTTTTCACTAATTTTCTTCGACTCAAAAGCATTATTTTATGGTGACAATCAAATTTCACTTTCCATCTTACTAAGAAGATGTTTTATTAACCCTATTTATGATGTGGGTTTTTCAAAATTATTATTTTTAAATATAAATTTCTCAATTGTTGAGATGATGTTTAAATTTAAAGGACACAATCTAATTAAGACGACGAGAATGAAAATACCCAAAATTATAAATTATGAACATTGTATTTGATAACGTATATAACATGAAACACCAAGGGCATAAGAGAATATAATATCAAGAAAATTTAGAATATATTTTCTATTTAAAATATATTAAATTATATATATATATTTCCATGCGTACAACATTATTTCATATTTTGTTTTATGCAATTAGTTTCATTGGTGTATTCTGTTACACGCAAGAATGAATCTTACAAAATACTATTAACACTATTATTTAAAATGATGATTATAGAATAGTAATTAAATTGTGGTTATGTATTTAATTAATTAACTTATAAAAATATGTTGTTTAATTCATTGGTTTCTAATTAATATGAAATGAATATAGAAACAAAATGAATATAAAGGAAATGATTTTATAAAAAAAACTATTTTTATACTCCAAATGAATTTTATCTTAATAAATTCATGTCATTTATTCAATACTGATATTTGATAAGGAATATTATTTATCTATTAAATCAATTTATAGATATGAAGAATTATTTTTCGAGGTAGTGATGAGTGGGGAAACAAATTTATATATACCATTAATGCATGGAAAGTTTCTCATGAGACAAAAAATTTTACCAAATTAGATTGGTTTCTACCCATATTTTTAAAGCATCTTATAAAAGGTCTTGGATATATAGGTTTTCATGTTCCTCAAACATGACATAAAATAAGAAAGCATTTCCTTGAAAGATATTTTAGTTATGATTAATCCTATGCATGATATTTTCATATGATAGAATCTACGGATTAATTTTATTCTCAGTTTATTCACTAGTAGGCATATTTTTCAGTTATTTATCTTTCAATATTGATTATCCCTTATCCAGTTATTTAAATGGCATGTGTTATTTTCTATTCCCCATGCCATGATAATTTAATATTATTCATTCATTATTTATTCTCCTTTACATACACTTACTGATCATTTGAGATCACCCTTATTATTTTTCCTTTCCCCATGTGATGAATATGAATCATTTGAATGAGTTTCAAGGATGATGAGATTTCATTTTTTTATTCTTTATTTTTTCCCAATTTAATATGGGTTTCATGAATGTAATCTTGTTTTCCAAGGATTCTAAACTATTTGATCCCTAGGTATTTGATGATTGTATCTATGACAATTTAATAAAATAATACACCGGATCTTGAATTCTAAGGTTGATGCATTACAATATATGTATAAAAGTATAGGGCTGTTTTACTGATAGAAAATGTGATTTTGGTATTTTTAACAGACAAATAACACTTCCCAAAATTCCATTTTGGATTGAAAAAAAAACAGAATTTATTTTGAAAATGGATTTCTATTCCAAAACCTATTTTGAGAATATAGTGCATTAAGAAAGTATAACCATATAAATGCATATCAGGTGGGATCAAAACTAAGGATGACTATTAGGTAAAATCAAGAGTAATTAAAATTTAAAGGATGTACCATTAGAATTATAAAAAATATTAATAGTATGAGTATCCCAAGTGCTATAAAACAACACTAGAACATATTGAATATATTCGTATGCAAGTTCTAAAAATAACGAGAGGCAATATCAGATGTACTTGGTTCAGAACCATGTTTTGGTGTATAGTGAAATCCATAGTCAATATCCATCCATGATTATTTATCTACCCTCACCGGTGGCATAGACCACATATATTATCACACTATACAACGGGATCTTGTCCATCGAATCAAGTAATTGATACCAATAGTCACTTGACCCTCTAGATGAGTTCTAAGAAAACCATAATAATATTGTGAAGGGATTATAAGAAGGTCATCCCACATTTGTAATTAAATATAACCCACAAATCATATCATGCATGCCTTCCAAAATCCATCAAATTTTCTATGAAGATACCCTCACCAAGGGATATAAACCACAATGGTACCCATAATATAGAAAACCTTCTTCAAGTGTAAACTAGGTCTAAAAATCATTTGCTTTCAAAACCAATTTTCCAAAGAATCAAAAAGTATGAAGCATGACTTAATGCATGAAAACCAAAACTATTATGAAATAAAACAACTTTATTTCCAAATCCATTTCTAAAACAAGTGAAAAAATTAATCATTTTAGGAAGGTTACAAACAAGAATTTTTTAAAGAGTTTATCAAGTCATACTGTTAAGGTTCCAAAAAAGTAAAGATCTAGGATTCATACTTGAAAAAACATATTTTAAATCACTCAAAATCCAAGATTGTATTTTGAAGTCATTTATAATTTTAAGAAAACTATTTAAGAATAACGTGGTTTTATAAAATGATCATTGAATGGAATTTACCATCTATATGAATCTGTACCTCTATTTTCACATCGCATGCACATGCGAAGTTACATATATCACAAAAATATATATATTTTCATCCATTTAAATTCATAATTTTAAGTTTAAAGGAATACAAGATACGTAATAATGAAACAAAAAGAGTGTTACACCAAAGTTCCAATTTCTCACACAAGAAACAAACCACAAAGAGTCTTTAAAAACCTCTAAAAGTACAATTATACTTGAAAACCAAGTCACAAAATCTCTACCAAGGACAAAAAAGTTTAAAAATACCCCAAAATCCTTTAAATTATAGTTGGAATTTTATTGAAGAGATAATATATATATATATATATGTTTGAAACTTATATAAATAACTATGCAAATCCATTTAAGACCCCGTTTTCTATAAATCACCAATATGGAAAGGATTAAAAAATCATATCAGAATATAACATGAATGAATAATACAATTTGAAATGAATTCAGAAATATAAAGCATTCAAATACATTCAACAGAATGTAAATGGATAGAAACACCAATCATAATGGTGTGTGAATGCGATGAAACTCCAGGGAAGGAAGAAGAAGGAGAAAGGATAAAATTACATGCCCTAACATTAATATAATCAACCAACATAATCCAACCCTCACCATAGGGTTCATCTAATATATAATTAAGGAAAAAACAGATAGGAAACAAGAGAGAAGTTGAGGATGAGAACTATAATGAACAAAATCTAAGAGAAATATACATAGATCTAAGTGAGAAATATCCAAGGAGGAAGAACAGCCAAGGGAAGAGGGATTTGGAACCCCAATAGTGTGAAAACATTAGTGGGAAGGGAGGAGGGTCAAAATAAGGAAAAACATAAGAGTGATAAAATAGGAAATTCATGTTTTTAAGAACCTGGGAAAGTTTCACGGTTTGGATGCCCAATTTACCATACCATGGACCAACTCAAAAAACACACTATATAGAAAAAAATTATCTTGGGATATTCACATGGTTTGAGAAACCACATGCTATCTATGAAATCTTGATCTATCAAAATTATAGACTTTCATACACACTATCTACATGGTTTCTTCTAAGAATGTGAAAGTTGTGAGCTAGGCCTCAGACTCCCCAAGAAGACCTCACTATTAATTCATTTCCTCACATAGTTTGGTCAAACCATGAAAAAAACCTTAAATGCAAATGTCACGACTCGTCCTCGGGGCCCGTGCCGTGACTACCCCAAGCCCGCCTTCCATAGGCCAGGGGCTAGCGACTAGCACCAAGGCGTAAAATCCCGATAACTAGGAAGGGATTGCCTTTATAAAAGAAAACAAGCACCACGGAGTACGAGTGGAAGCAAAACACTAAGTACAAAAGAAATGCTGAAAAGTAAAAAGGGCCATAATACAGACAAAAAAGAAAGTACAACTACAACTGAACAAGGTACAACAACAAAAATACAAACAGCTGGAAGAAGGAAACAACTCTTGGGTCATCCTCCTCGGGTCCTACCGGAAGGGTATGTACAGATAGCGCAGCACCTGGTCGTCCACCACGGATCCTACCTGAAGGGTAGGTACAGATAGCCTCCTCCACGCTCTCGTCCGTCAACCTCCTCTGTGAGTCGTCACGTCGTATAGTCCACCTCCGGGTACTGACTCGTCGTGTAGTCCACCTCCGGTTACCGTCTAGTCCTCGAACACTCGACCTCCGTCAGCACTACTCGTCGTCTGCAACCAACACAATGAGGTGCGGGCATAGCCCGTGCAGGGGTGAGTATAATGATACTCAGTAGGGACCCCAAGACCCTCAAGGTCTCACTAAACCAACCAGGATAACCACAAATAAGATCTCAACAGATAACCTCTACTTAGGTATATGCCCATACATATACCTAAGTTATCAAGTAACCCATCTCAATCATGAGGAAACACAAGGATTGTGAAATCAACGGATAACCACAACCCAGGTATATGCCCATACATATACCTAAGTTAGCAAGTGACCCATCTCAATCATGAGGTAAACACAAGGTCAAAAGTCCCAGCTCAAACCAGGATTTTCATTATCGAAACCGTAACTGCTGAAGAGCTCCGTCTCTGGAGTGTACAATGGTCCTGTCATGACTCCGAGGTACTGCTCACTAACCTAAGACTGCTGAAGTACTCCTCCTATCGAGTACCGCGGGTCAGCCACCCAGACACAGTAGTGCTTCCCGCCGAGGTATGTCACCCAAACATAGTAGTGCACACCCCCTAGTAGCATGATGAGGTACTCTCCGGACGAGTACCGCGGGTCTGCACTGTCACGCAGGTAGTGCTCTGTCCTCCATGGGTCTGCACCTCAGAAAGTAGAGCTCCGTCCACTGGGCTAGTCGACTCACTCCAAGTCGAGTTGGTCAAGCAGTCGTCAGGTCTCATTCGGCTACACGGTCTCCGTACTCCGCACGCTCGTCTCCAGGAGGGTCCGATCCACGAGTTAAAGGTCGATACTCCAAGTATCTCAAAGTCCCAGGAAGAAGTATCTCAATGGACCGACTCGTCATAGGGGTCTCAACGCAACAGACGGCGCGTCAATCGGACGCCCGGTCTGTGAGTTACTAGCCTTTTCGTCCCAGGGGCCCGGTTGGTTTCGTGTGCGAACCAAATCCGACTGTATCTCAACTGTACCCCGAATTCTCATAGGGTATACTCATAGGGACCGTTTCTCAACGTGATCAACAACGCCGCTGACGGTTCGTCAAACGGACCTCCTGTCTGGAAGATATCAACTTTTCCGTTCCAGGGGCCCGGTTGGATTTCGGGTGCGATCCAACCCGGCCACTATCCAACTGCATCCAAATCTCGGGCGAAGGATGCCAAAATTTCCGTATCGTCAACAGGAACACAACGCAACAGACGACGCGTCAATCAAACGCCCGGTCTGGAAGTTATTGGCTTTCTCGTTCCGGGGGCCCGGTTGGTTTTTAAGTTAAAACCAACCCGACCACACTCCGACGGTATCCAAACCTCGATCGGAGTAATCCAAAAGATCCGTCTCACTTAGAGGAATTCAACAAAGCTGACGGCACGTCAATCAGACGTCCGTAGCTCAAGATATGAGCGTTTCCGCTTCGAAGGCACGGTTGGTTTCGTGTACGAACCAACCCGGAAGAACTCAAAGTAATCCGAAACCTTGAGTGCGATATACCAAAACGACCGTCTTGATCCACGGATCGCGTTGCCGCTGACAGCGAGTCGTTTAGAGGCCCGTAGCTCAAGATACAGGCATTTGACCGAAAGTGGCCCGAAAAGGGGGGTCTGGGCCCGGGCCGACCCGGCCCGACCCCCCTGGGTCGGCCCGAACCGGGTCGACCTGGGCTGAGCAGCCACCCAGCCCGACAACCCGGCCCGGTTCGGAAAATCCGGCCCGGCTAGCGGGACGGCGGCGCGGCCTGGGCGCCGCATGTGCGCCGCACGCGGGGGCAAAGCCCCCTTTTGTTTCAAAAGGGCGGTGCGGCATTATGCTGTGCCATTGAAATAAACACCCCCCTCCAGGTGGAGGGGGGGCCCACCTCTACAAAACCATGGAATTCATTCCCCGGTATTACGGATCACGGCCGGCCTTAGGTCAGCCGTTTTTATCACACGCGGGACCCGCGGGTCCCGCCTCCTTTGCAAACCGGCGGCCGGCACGGCCGACCGCCTTCCACCACTTCGCCGCGGCCCGATGGCCATGGCTGTCCTGATCTCCAGTGGCCGGCGAGGCCGGCCGCCTCCGGCTGCTCCGCCGCGGCTGTAGGGCCGCGACTCTTCGTTATCCGCCGGTGGCCGGTTTTCCGGCCGCCCCTTCTAGCTTTTCCGCGGCACAAGCCGCGACCCTTGTTTGATTGGCACGGTGCGACGGCGCCGCGCCCCTCCGCCATAGATCGCTCCGACCACTGCCTCCCTCGGGTTCTCCGGCGCAGTGCGTCGGCGCCGCGCCCCACCACCGTGGCCCGCTCTGGCCGTGGTCCTCATGATTTCCACGCAGTGCAATGGCACCGCGCCGCCTTCGCCTTAACAACAACGAAGATCAACGAAAGGTGGGAAGGAGGATCGACCGTGTTGGTGCGGTCCAATCTCCTTCCATTATTTCGATATCAAGCGGTCCAAGAGAAAGAAATAAAACCTAATGAGAGACGAGCACAATTTTATATCAATAAAACCGAACTAACCCCTACCTCTATTCAGATACAGTGCACGTCAATCGAATTGCGGATGACGAGCGTCGCAGAAGTCGGGCGTTGTGGAAAACGAATGTCGATTCTGTTGTCGTCGAGGTGCGTTCGAAAGGAAAATGTCGTTGGAAGAAGACGTCGCGTTCTTCGGCGAAGATGTTCTTCATTGTAGGTGTTCTTCGCATTCTTCGTCGAAGGTTTTCTTCGCGTTCTTCGTTGATGTTGAAGAAGAAGAAGACTTCAAACTTAGCCTTTTCTCTCCCAAGTCTCCACCACAAGAACAACTAACCCCAAAATAAAATAATCCTCCAACTTATTTAATTAACCCAATATAGGTTTTTAATTTCAAGAGTTTGAAAATTCAAAACCCACATTTAACTCACTTAAGTTATTAACATAAGATGTTATAAAATTAAGGTGTTAAGTTATCAAAACTTAAATGGGGGGGGGGGGTTTAGAGGGGTTAGGAAAGTTAAGGAATTTGAAGAGGTGGGGAGGGGTTCGTGTGGGCCCCACCCTTTCAAATATCCACACATGGGAAGTTGGATGGATGTGGGCCCACCACCAACTTCCCATGGGAGAAGTTAACAACTTAACATGAAATAAAATTGATTTAACAATTTTATTCACTTTTTTAATTAAACCCCAAAAATTAACTTCTTCTCCCACACAAATGCAACTACGGTAAAGGTCCCCTTAAGCGATTACCGGCATTGCGAGTTCATCGGTGCAATCGGATTTCAATTCCGAGCACCGGATTAAAAGATAGAAATTCCCGCTCGCTCGTTCACTGAACGTACCCGAGCCAAACTTCGGAAATTAATTCCGGGCACACCGGGCCTCAGAATAAGGCGCCGTCAGAAACTACGTTCTTGTAAAATTCCAAAGAAAATTAAGAAAAAAATTTCCTTGAAATTTCCAGGTCTTTACATTACTCCCACCTCATGGATTTACGTACCCGTAAAGCTTCAACACATACTAGGGTCACAAAAGCGGTACATAGCACACATCTGAGTCTTCCGCTCCCATTTGCTTACCTGGAGGTTCCCGTACTTCCAGAGAAAGTGAACCCTAGGAATCAATCGTCCTCGTGGGATCTGCTCCTGTCGATCCTCGATCCCCTCTGGAACTTCCGTGAAAGACACCCCATCACCATCGTCCAGCTCCTCATGGTCGATGATATGCGAAGGGTCGAGCACGTATCTCCTCAGTTGAGATACGTGGAAGTCATCGTGCACCTGGTGCAACTGCGGTGAAGGGGTCAAGCGGTAAACCACCCCGCCTACCCAGCTGGGGACCTAAGAAGGTCCGCTGAACCTCGGAGATAACTTGCCGCCTTGGCCACATCTCCGTAAACCTTGTCGAGATGAGACCCATATAAGGATGTGATCGTCATCCTCGAACTCCAGAGGTCTCCATTTTCTGTTAGAACTGGAACTTGAATGACTGATACCACGAGGGTATGGTTGACTGACTCAAGAGTGGTCGTTCGCACCCTCCTGTGAAAGAGTTTATCCCGTGCTGCCTGGGGTTTCCTTTTCGCCGACCAAGGAAAACCCATCCCGACGTTTGCCTAAAACCGTTAATTTGAGTATGAACAGTTATTGCCCATTCCATACTCAAACTAACGTCGTAAGGCCTCGACGCTGTCACCAAGAGATTCCAACCGGAACTCTCGCCTCGAGGGTCTGACCACACCGTCAGCGTAAGTGTGATCATCGAGTCTCCTCCCAAGGTATCTCCAGACGTGAGGGTCAAGTCCACTGCTTACCGGAAACTCTAGGTCTGGAACAAAATTTGTGAATGCAAGGAATGATTCACATCGACGTCCGTTACTACAGCAGCTAGTAGTGGACACAGACTGTCCCTTGAATCATTTCTAGAGCCATTGGGTCACACTCCTTGACCGCATGCAGCCGCACTATTCCTCCGCCCTCCAGCTCCCTAAGCCTGACAGGAATAACTAAGGCGGGTGGTTGTACAATGTTAGGATGTACACCACCTCATGTTGATCTCCTAGCTCTACCTCCACATTTTCTACTTCGTAGAATCATCTCTACTTTAAGCTTCCACTTCATGAAACATTTAACACACCCGAGTCTCTAAGACTGGCACCCGTTTCCTATTTCTTACTGCACTGTGCAGTCTTCATCCTCTCTTGGATGACCTGGACCTCCTTTAGTCTCACAAGAGCTGCTATGATTTCTTCTTTGCCGATAAGAGAAACCCAGTCTCATCCCCTGGATGAACCACATTTGTTGCCTAATACAGTCTATCCCAACATGAATGATGCATTCATGCCATGGATGACGTCGTAAGGCCTCGACGTAACTACCAAGAGATCCAACAGTCACTCTCACCTCCAAGGGTCGAGTCACACTGTCGGCATCAGTGTGAGGTCACTGGGTCTCCTCCAGTAGAAATCTCGAAAGTGAGGGTCAAGTCAACAGTCTTAACCAGGACCACTCAATATCAACCAAACAAAAAGGACATGAAAGCAAACATCACAAGATAAGTGTCATTTTATTTTTGCAGCTTATAGTACAAAGACAAGAATAAAACAGTAACATGGAACTAGAAGTACAAGGGACGTATCCACTAGTTCTGCTTCTGTCCACCTGCTCCCGGAGCTCTACTGCCTTGGTGGCTCCTCCAACGCCTGCAGATCAACTGTACGAGGAGTCGGACAGTCACGTGCCAGGTGACCCTTTCCGCCGCATGAGTAACACAACCTGCTTCTGGCACGCCTAGCTCTGTTCCCACCCCGGGTGCCCCGCACCACCGATCATAAAACCCGAGATCGTCCAACTGCTAGTCTGGTCCTCCTAGACCTCTGCATCATCTGTCCACTGCCCACAGATGACTCGGATACTGATCTAAAAACACGAGGCAAAGGCAGAAGCTCCTGTACACGCTCGGGGTGTAGAGCTACTGATATAAACTCCACCCTGAAGAAGGTCTCGAAGTCTTCCCATGCGAAGGTCATCCCGTCGAAAAACTGGAACAAGTGGCTCCACCACCTGCCTGCTGTTGCCTAAAGGAGGCTAGTAGCAAAGATCACCATGAAGTCTGCCGGCGTCCCCACTAGCCTGAAGACTCTCACCACAGCCTCCAGCCAAACCTCAGTCGCCTGCGGGTCGGTCTCTCCCCGGATCCTGGGAGGCCTCTGGCACTGGAACTCGTGCAGCGTACTCAAGCGTCGTGAATCTCCTACTGCTGGGGCTGGTGGCATCGGTGGCCCAACGGGTAGTAGTACCGCTGGTGCCTCAACTGAAAGAGGGCACTGTACCGAAGCCTCGTCGCCCGACAGGCTGTCAGCACGCACATCCCTCTGGGCTCTAGCTGGTCTTCCAAGAAAAGACATCCTGAAAAAAAACAACATGACATTGTCAAACGATTATGCCTGGTGAGCTAACCTGGTTTGAGATGATATTTAAATAAAACTTCTGGAAAACACACATGCAATCAGTGTTTTTGTGCACAAATTCGGAATTCAGTTGTTAGGGTCCTGGTGTATGGATACGTCGGCCGCCCGCACCAACACTGGAATCCCTGAACTGAAAACCACACTCGGTACTCTTAACACTATTACTTCACAGAATGAAAATATCAGAGTTATAAGTTCTTGCGGTAGAACCGACTCCTCTGATACCAATTTGTCATGACCCTTCCTCGGGGCCCGTGTCGTGACTACCCAAGGCCTCCTTCCATTGGCCAGGGGCTGGCGACTCGCACCAAAGGCGTAAAATACCGATAACTGGGAAGGCATTTCCTTTATAAAAGAAAACAAGCACCACAGAGTACAAGCGGAAGCAAAACACTAAGTACAAAAGAAATGCTGAAAAGTAAAAAGGGCCAGAATACAAACCCAAAAGAAAGTACAACTACAAGTGAACAAGGTACAACAGCAAAAAGACAAACAGCTGGAAGAAGGAAGCATCTCCTGGGTCGTCCTCCTCGGGTCCTACCTGAAGGGTAGGTATAGATAGCGCTGCTCCTGGTCGTCCACCAAGGATCCTACCTGAAGGGTAGGTACAGATAGCCTCCTCCACACTCTCGTCCGTCAACCTCCTCTTTGAGTCGTCACGTCGTGTAGTCCACCTCCGGGTACTGACTCGTCGTGTAGTCCACCTCTGGGTACCGTCTAGTCCTCAAACACTCGACCTCCGTCAGCACTGCCCTTCGTCTGCAACCAACACAACATGGTGTGGGCATAGCCCATGCAGGGGTGAGTATAACGATACTCAGTAGGGACCCCGAGACCCTCAAGGTCTCACTAAACCAACAAGGATAACCAAAAAGAAGATCTCAATAGATAACCTCTACTTAGGTATATGCCCATACATATACCTAAGTTATCAAGTAACCCATCTCAATCATGAGGAAACACAAGGATTGTGAAATCAATGGATAACCACAACCCAGGTATATGCCCATACATATACCTATGTTAGCAAGTGAACCATCTCAGTCATGAGGTAAACACAAGTTAAAAAGTCTCAGCTCAAACCAGGATTTTCATTATCGAAACCGTAATTGCTGAAGAGCTCCGTCTCTAGAGTGTACAGTGGTCCCATCACGACTCCGAGGTACTGCTCACTAACCTAAGACTACTGAAGTACTCCTCCTGTCGAGTACCGCGGGTCAGCCACCCAGACACAGTAGTGCTTCCCGCCGAGGTATGTCACCCAAACACAGTAGTGCACACCCCCTAGTAGCCTGTTGAGGTACTCTCCAGATGAGTACCGCGGGTCTGCACTGTCAGACAGGTAGTGCTCTGTCCGCCATGGGTCTGCACCTCAGAAAGTAGTGCTCCGTCCACTGAGCTAGTCGACTCACTCCAAGTCGAGTCGGTCTAGCAGTCGTCAGGTCTCAGTCGGCTACACGGTCACCGTACTCCTCACACTCGTCTCCGGGAGGGTCCGCTCCACGAGCTAAAGGTCGATAATCCAGGTATCTCAAAGTCCCATGAAGAATTATCTCAAAGGACCGCCTCGTCATAGGGGTCTCAACGCAATAGACGGCGCGTCAATCGGACGCCCGGTCTGTGAGTTACTAGCCTTTTCGTCCCAGGGGCCCGGTTGGTTTCGTGTGCGAACCAAATCCTGCCATATCTCAACTGTACCCCAAATTCTCATAGGGTATACTCATAGGGACCGTTTCTCAAGGTGATCAACAACGCCGCTGACGGTTCGTCAATCAGACGTCCTGTCTGAAAGATATCAGCTTTTCCGTTCCAGGGGCCCGGTTGGATTTCAGGTGCGATCCAACCCGGCCACTATCCAACTGAATCCAAATCTCGGGCGAAGGATGCCAAAAGTTCCGTATCATAAACAGGAACGCAACGCAACAGACGGCGCGTCAATCGGATGCCCGGTCTGGAAGTTATTGGCTTTCTCGTTCCGGGGGCCCGATTGGTTTTTAAGTTAAAACCAACCTGACCACACTCCGACAGTATCCAAACCTCGAGCGGAGTAAGCCAAAAGATCTGTCTCACTTAGAGGAATTCAACAAAGCTGACGGCACGTCAATCGAATGTCCGTAGCTCAAGATATGAGCGTTTCCGCTCCGAGGGCCCGGTTGGTTTCGTGTACGACCCGACCCGGCCGAACTCAAAGTAATCCGAAACCTTGAGTGTGATATTCCGAAACGACCGTCTCATTCCAAGGATCGCGTTTCCACTGACGGCGAGTCGTTTGGAGGCACGTAGCTCAAGTTACGGGCATTTGACCGAAAATGACCCGAAAACGGGGGTCTGGGCCCGGGCCGACCCCCCTAGGTCGGCCCGAACCGGGTCGACCCGACCCGAGCGGCGACCCGGCCCGACAACCCAGCCCTACTCGGAAAATCAAGCCCGGCCGCTGGCACGGCGGCGCGGCCTGGGCACCGCACGCGGGGGCAAATCCCCCTTTTGTTTCAAAAGGGCGGCGCGACATTATGCCGCGCCTTTAAAAAAACGCCCCCCTCCACGTGGAGGGGGGCCCTCCTCTACAAAACCGGGGAATTCATTCCCCGGTATTACGGATCACGGCCAGCCTTAGGCTGGCTGTTTTTATCACACACGGGACCCGCGGGTCCCTCCTCCTTTGCAAACCGGTGGCCGGCACGGCCGGCCGCCTTCCACCACTTCGCCGCGGCCCGATGGCCGTGGCTCTCCTGATCTCCGCCGGCCGGTGAGGCCGGCCACCTCCGGCTGCTCCGCCACGGCCGTAGGGCCGCAACTCTTCCTTATCCGCTGGCGGCCTGTTTTCCGGCCGCCCCTTCTACCTCTGCCGCGGCTCAAGCCGTGGCCCTTGTTCGATTGGCACGGCACGACGGCGCCGTACCCCTCCGCCATAGATCGCTCCAACCGTTGCCTCCCTCAGGTTCTCCGGCGCAGTGCATCAGCACCGCGCCCCACCACCGTGGCCCGCTCCGGCCGTGGTCCTCGTGATTTCCGCGCGGTGCAACGGCACCGCGCCGCCTTCGCCTTAACAACAACGAAGATCAATGAAAGGTGGGAAGGAGGATCGACCGTGTTGGTGCGGTCCAATCTCCTTCCATTATTTTGTTATCAAGCGGTCCAAGCGAAAGAAATAAGACTTAATGACAGACGAGCACAATTTTATATCAATAAAACCGAACTAACCCCTACCTCGATTCAGATATGGTGCACGTCAATCGAATTTCGGATGACAAGCGTCACGGAAGTCGGGCATCGTGGAAAACGAACGTCGATTCCGTTGTCGTCGAGGTGTGTTCAAAGGGAAAACGTCGTTGGAAGAAGACGTCGCGTTCTTCAGGGGAGATGTTCTTCGTTGGAGGTGTTCTTCGCGTTCTTCGTCGAAGGTGTTCTTTGCGTTCTTCGTCGATGTTGAAGAAGAAGAAGACTTCAAACTTAGCCTTTTCTCTCCCAAGTCTCCACCACAAGAACAACTAACCCCAAAATAAAATAATCCTCCCACTTATTTTATTAACCCAATATAGGTTTTGAATTTAAAGAGTTTGAAAATTCAAAACCCCCATTTATCTCACTTAAGTTATTAACATAAGATGTTATAAAATTAAAGAGGTGTTAAGTTATAAAAACTTAAATGGGGGGGGGGTTAGAGGGGTTAGGAAAGTTAAGGAATTTGAAGAGGTGGGGAGGGGTTCATGTGGGCCCCAACCTTTCAAATATCCACACATGGGAAGTTGGATGGATGTGGGCCCACCACCAACTTCCCATGGGAGAAGTTAACAACTTAACATGAAATAAAATTGATTTAACAATTTTATTCACTTTTTGAATTAAACCCCAAAAATTAACTTCTTCTCCCGCACAAACGCAACTACGATAAAGGTTCCCTTAAGAGATTACCGGCGTTGCGAGTTCATCGGTGCAATCGGATTTCAATTCCGAGCACTGGTTCAAAAGATAGAAATTCCCGCTCGCTCGTTCACTGAACGTACCCGAGCCAAACTTCGGAAATTAATTCCGGGCTCACCGGGCCTCGAAATCAGGCACCGTCAGAAACTGCGTTCTTGTAAATTTCAAAGAAAATTAAGAAAAAATTTTCCTTGAAATTTCCGGGTCGTTACAGCAAAAATATGGAAATAAATTTTACAAGAACCAATCTCTTGATTTAACCCCAATCTATGATCACTAACATTGCACAAGGGAAAAAATAGACCAAAATGACTAAAATTAAAAAAAATTGCGAACTCAACTTGACCATCAATAAAAATATTATAAAATAAAAACCGAATGAAATTATAGAAAATTCAAGGTCGGGGTGTTACAATTTTCTCAATCATAAAAAAATTATACCCCATGAATACTTTAAGATCAACTGGGGAATGAAATCTAAAACTATTAACCCAAAAGATGAACCTCCTAAATGAAACATCCAAAAAAATGAAAAAATTAACTAAATCTAAACGATAACATGAACAACCGTGTGACTTTTTAATTCCACAAGTATAACCTGGATAACTCATCTGAAATCCATAAAAAAAATATCTATGAAGGTTTTCCCAACCATTTAATAATCCCATTATCACAATGATACTGATACAAAACCTCTTTATGTAAATGGGAACCCAAAAAAAGAATCAAAAACCAATCATTTAACCAAAACATGATTTATCATTTTGATATGACAAAAAAATATCCAAAATTAGCACCACCCAAAACCAAAATTGAACCGGAAAAAGATTGACCATACATATTTTCACATCAACAAGGAACATCTTCATTAGTTTTAAGAAAAAATCCCTCTATGAAATTCCATACAAGTTGAATTTCCCAAAAAATAGAACTATAAAAAGGAAAAAATTGACTATCCGCACTTTAATATTAAAGAAAAATGTTGGGCCAAAATCCACCACACCTAAATATTCATGACTGTGTGAAAATATTAACTCCAAAGCCTATCACTAGATCCATAATTCATTAAAGAATTTTATACCCTATATTCAAGAGATGACATAATCTGATTAAGTATTCATCCTCTAGAAAAAAATATTAAAAAAATTCATAGATGATTCAAATGAACACTTCATTGTCAAGACTTCAGAGGATTATGAAAAAGTGGATTTGAATTCCAAAACTGACCACACTGTAAGCTCTTGAATGGGTGGACCAATGAAATAGAGGTTGAAAAATAAAGAAATAGACTTTTTAGGAAGGTGTTACTTCTGTTATCACTTCTCATGTGATGAGTAAACCTCATGTGTACCAAGGGGTGCATGATTTCCACCTAATACTGACTACCCTTTGGGAACCATCTCATCTAAAACTACCTCACTCACTGTATCCCAGAACAGAACTTCCCCTAATGGGAGAAATTGATCCTTAATCTATATATGAAGAACACATATGAAGATATGTGATTTTATTAGATTATTTTATTTTATATCAGGAGAAAAATAAACTAACTCTTTGAAATGGTCAACATAGGCCTTCACTATCCACTGACCTTACTAAACACAAAATAGTTCTGCCAATTTCTTCTCCTGCACCTCCTCAGGTATTAACCATTTGAAACAAGAGGTTTTAAAAACATCCCAAAGAATCCAAACTGGTAATGATAATGGGAAAATCTCCTTCCATTGATCCAAAAATAGTGCCAGAAATAAATATTGGACATATTAAAAACTCATAGCCTTAGGACTCCCCAAAAATAAGAGAAATATTTTGAATTTATCAATCCATTCCAAAAGCATTAGTGGTCTATGGTCACCATGGAAAATAGGCAAAAAATGATAAGCGATTGACTCTTCCACTCCACTAAGATCCTAGGTAAGCCCAATAGTTAGATGAGACTCACTAGAAACCCTTTATACTTTTTTGGGTGGTATAAATTACATAACACAAAAACACAATAATGAATCAACATTGAACCAAAAGTAAACAGAAAGAACATCTGAATCCAAAACACAAAACTCATAATCCATGCATCAGAGAATAGAAAAAAATATCACCTTTTAAAAAATGTCATCTCCATTCCAAATTAAAACTGATTTTATTATATGGAGATGTTATAAATACCATAAAACATTTCTAAATCCAATTAAAAGAAAAAATGTAACACCCCAAGCTTCTACGGTACGTTTCCCTTCGAATAATGTGATAGCGTGTGTTGTACGCAACACCGAGTTCTAACACACCATAACTAATCAAACTAGCCGTTATGAATAGTAATACCTACTTTTTGAAATTATATATATTTTATATTTGAAAATGGACTTCATTTTTGGATTCGGAATATCGAATTTAGCCTAGGGTGAAATTTTGGTACATTTCGGATAACTTTCATATTTTGATGAATAGTGAAAATTACTAAATTTTAATTAAAAACAACTTTTTTAATCAAATTAATTACTAGTGATAAATTATGAATTTGAGTGGTTTTAAAGTATATTTAGAATATATTTTTACCATTTAATATAATTTTGGTCATTGGACATAATTTTACAATTAAACCGAACATAAACAAGTGTCAATCTTTTGATAGTTATTATCTCTTAAAAACACGCTTTTTGTTTTAACAGCGGGAATTAATTTTAAATTAATTTCTGCCACTTCTGTGTTTTGAATTTAGGAAAATGGATTCCATATTTGGAATCAGGATGTTCAAATTGTGTAAATAGGTAACTTTTATTTTTAGACATTTTGAATAGTTACTGTGGTAAATATTTTATTTACCATGGTTAAAGGGTAAATCCGGTAAATAAGGGTTAAAAAATAATATTATAATAATACAAAATTACCCTAAAACGTGTCCTAACCTTATTGGTGGACACATACCCGACCATGGGCATCCTTGGGTCAATTTGGGGACCCCTTGGAGCCACTTGTATGTGGTAGGGACACTTTATATTAATAAAGTTAAAATAAAAATAAAAATGGCATAAGCTTACATCTTTTAGAAGAACAATTTTTACATAGGGTTATACATGTTGGATTTTCGATTATAAATATTCATTAGAAAGATAAAACGATTTCCTACATAATGATATTTTACTTATAATTTTTAGACATTAAATAATTTATTTTATTTATGACACAATGATGATGCAGTAATTACTATAATAGTGAAAAATTAAAATAAGTGATATTATAAATACCCAAATAAATATAATATGAAACTTTTAATGAATTAAACTAATTTTCTAGGATAATATGATATATTAGGATTGATTTAATTGACTTTGTTCGAAGTAATAAATCTGTTATGAGTTTCAAAAAAATCAACTAATGAATAGTGTCAAAATTGACATAAAAGAATTCTTAAAACAAATATTATATTATTAATTGATATTAAATTCCTAAAAATCTAAGGTTCGGCCAAGAGACTTATATCATGATAGGTTAATCATTAATGGACCACTTGGGGGTCTCTGGGATGTATATAGTAAGTTTATTAACCATAATATATAAAATACAAAGAGACATTGTAAAAGTGAAACTAATTAACTTAGAGTTAATACTTAAAGATAAGGTTAATATAAGTACCCAAACCTGTCTAAATTCTATTGGATGAGTTTCTTTAGACCTATCCCCACCTCATCATTTGAATAGTCAACTTTGGAGCCTTTAGAAACCAAATATGAATTTATTATAAATTAATATTTCTAGCTTTTCCAAAGGTGCCCCTCACCCCTCTTATAAAAGGGCACTCCTCCTTCTCATTTCTTCACACCTTCAAAGCCTTTTGGTTCGGCCAAACTCTGCCCAAATACTCTCCCAACATCCCTCAATACAACCTAGAGGCCTTAGTTTGATCAGAAAGCCAACCTAAGGAGCCCTTTTGATCAAATCAAAAGGAAGAACCCGAAGAAGAGGTAATGATTTCACCACCCTTTTCTAAGTTCATTTCTTCTTCCACTTCTTCTTCCTTTGTTCTTACCATTATGAAATAATAACTCCAGTATCTCACATATACTGTGATGTTATTATAAATATGGTACAATCATATTCAGTATTCTATCCACCCTTTGAATAACATGTCACCATACGTGCGTACGTACGGCTTACCGTCTCCACGTCGTGGTGTAATTGTTATTCAATATAATATTATTTGGATGGGTATAATAATGATGTGTAACTCATGTAAATAATAAATATATCATGTTAATGATTCTTTATATATGATATACCATCCATTTATATATTATTTTAATATCAAAAGAATGATATTGTCGCTCGTGCGTACGTACGGACTACCGTCTCCACGAACGCGATGAGATTCATTCTCCATCGTAACCATTAAAGCGTAATTATCATTTTATGATTTAAAAATGATGTTTAAGGACTTGATATCATTCTGGATATGAATAATATACAACCTATCCTTTACAAACATGTCTTACGTAACAAAACATATGAAAGAAAACAAGTAAGTTAACACCCGAAACAACGATAATACTAAGATATTATTATCAAATCAATATTAAAAGATCATATATGATATCATATTAATGTATATGATTCTTGTATAATTTAATAACAATTATTTCACCATTATACAGGAGGTTAACCTACCCCAACCAAGGAAAAAGTACAAGGTAAGGGTTATTTCACAATCTCTTCATTATCCGAGGTTGTATTATACGTAATAATCTACTGGGATCTCTTTATCATCAACATCCATGTTTCTTTGAAATGTATTTCAAAACATTTTTACTATTTACAAGAATATGGGTTAAAGTCATTTATACCCTTGTTTGACTTTTTATAAGTGTTTTATAAAGGAATCTTTCCGTCATTTTCAAAACAAGGTCCTTTTTAACCTTTTCGACGGAATTGAGGTAAGAATGTTTTTTTTAACTTATACGGCGGGTGCGGTTATTTTCCGCCGTTATAAAATTGTCGAAGCTTTACATACAAGCTTATAAGAATATTTTCAAAGAAAATGTTTTATTTTATATGGATCTTAAATGATTTCAAAATAAAAGGAGATACTTCTTTAAAAAGAATTTTGATTTCATCTATGTCAACATCCTTTGATGGATTTTAAGATTATTTGAAGTTGATTTATTATGATACAAAACTTCTATATTGTATTGAAGGTTTTGTGATATGTTTGACTGTGGATGTGCTATTTTTATACCATTCATAGTTTATGGTGAAATTATTGACATTTCGTATGCTAGTTTTAATACGAATGTTTATGTTATGTTTAAACCTTTTCATATGGGAATGCATTGGACTTAATAAGTGACGGGTGGAGCCCGCTATAGCTCCTCGATGCATCGGTAGGTCTCATGAGACAAACTAGTGTCTTGGCACAAGGCCTTGACAAAATCTTATTTGTAGTCTTGGCACGAGGCCTTGGCTATGTGGTTATGATAGTATGGCATTATGAATTCCAACATTATGAAAGTGGTTATTGATTTTTGCATGTGATTATTCGATTAGTAGAATATCCATGTGAATAAGTAAATGGCATTATTTCATTTTACTTTTGCCATACCATGTTGAAGTTCAATTTTAAAAGGCTTTTGTTTTAGTAATGCATTGCCTTAAATGTTTATTCTTATTTATGAAAGTTTCCGCTTTATTGTTATCCTTACTGGGCATTTGAGCTCACCCCTTTTCTATGTTTTATTTTTTCCCCAGGATGTGAAGAAGTAAATTATGAATGACCTGCAGGGATATTATGAGGGGATAATAGTGTGGATTATGGAGACATTATGTTGTTGTAGTAGTTTTTCATTTTATGATGTAATGTAAAACTTATGAATATATCTAGTGTTTCCAAGGCTACTAAACCAATCGGTCTTTCGAGATTTGATCTTTCTTGTGATCATGCCAATGTTATGTAATAATGCACCGACTCTGGGTAACTGGGGTCGGGGCGTTACAGTTGGTATCAGAGGAAGTTTAGTACAAACCTTGGAAGCTAGATTTAGATAAACTCTGATTAGAGCACGTAGACCTAAGATGAACTTTGAGGATTAGTATAGAAGAACTTCCTAGAAATTTTGGTATTGTAGAGATTTTGTGAGTTTTCCGAGCAATACATCCCTGTCTGGATACAAGCAGGTAGAGGCGGCTCTGGCACAGATGTACCTAGGGGTAAAACCCGAAAACACCGCTTTGAGCTAGACTCGAACAGGAACTGGTGCACAACAACGGGCCTTGCTGCACTCTTGGTTACGACACTCCCGGGGGATATGCTTAGGATAACTCTCACTTTCTTTACAAATCATTATGAAGGGTTTATGAGTATATACTTCCTCAAAGAAAACATATTTATGATTATGGATTATATCCATATATAGTTCAATTTATGTTTAGTGTTTTATAAGTATGGGATTATGTATTTTGATTCATAAACTGATCTAGTTTATGACATTGTTTAGAAATGGCGCCTAGTGGAAGAAATGGAAACCGTATCAATGCACGCACTCCATGTAGGGATTGCCCTCCTGCTCAAGATAATTATAGTGGGGCTGGTGATGCAACTGGTGCTGATCAGCTAATCATCGTACTGGGACAACTTACTCAGGTTATGAATAATAACCTTACCCGTATGGAGCACCCTGATCCGCAGCGTGGAGGATCAATGTTAGATCGATTCATGAGACAACAACCACCAACGTTCAATGGGAGTACAAATCCCTTAGTAGATGAGCAATGGATATTTTCCCTAGAGAAAATATTTCAGGCTTTGGGGAGTAGTGAAAGGGAAAAAGTTACCATGGCAGTTTACCGCCTCACTGGAGATGCTGATCAATGGTGGTCATTGATTCAAAACATGAAGGAAGATGATGAAGTATAAAACATGGAATGGAGGGAGTTCAAAGATCTGTTTTTAGAAAAATACTTTCCTCGCGACCATCGAGCAGATATGGAAAGGCAATTTCTGAGTCTGAGACAAAAGGAGGATGATAATGTCACAAAGTATGAGGCTAACTTTACAAGGTTAGCGAGGTACGCTGGTGATTATATTCGCAACCCAAGAAGTAAGATTGATCGTTTCTTTGATGGGTTAAAACCATTTCTCCGTCGAGCATTAGTCTCACAATCCTTTTCATCGTACGAAGACATTGTCTCATGTGCTATCAAGACCGAAAAGGAATTCTCTAAGTCTTATGACTTTAAAGCAAAGCAAGAGAAGAAGAGACCTGCTGATCAATCTGGGAATGGAAATAAGGGGAAGAAGGGAAAGGTTGAATATCCATCTTGTGGTAAGTGCGGGAAGAAACACCCCGGTGCTTGCCTGAAGGGAATGGGAGTCTGTTACAAGTGTGGTGAAAAAGGCCACCAAGCTCATGATTGCAAGGGGAAGAAGGAAGCTACCAATGTTCAGTGCTACAATTGCAGGGAGATGGGGCATTATGCAAATGCATGTCCTAAGCGTCAGGAGAACTTACCTCAGAAAAGGCCAAGGGATCAAGGCCAGGCTTATGCTATCACTACTGCTGAGGTAGAAACTCCGAAAGACGTGGTGGCAGGTAATTTAATGGTTTCCTCAAGTTTAGCAAATGCATTATTTGATTCTGGATCATCGCATTGTTTCATATCTTCCCAGTTTGCTAAGAAAATTAGATATTTCCAATTTGATTTAATAAGGGAGTTGTCAGTTAAAACTCCTAAGGGAAGTATCGTTGCAACAAAGTTTTGTGAATCAGTCCCCATTAGAGCACATAAATTTTCTTTATCTGCTGATTTCATCGTCATACCTATGATTGAGTTTGATATAATCCTCGGTATGGACTAGCTTTCGGACTATGATGCGAAGATTTATTGTAAGAAGAAAGAGGTTACGATTCTCGATGATAATGATAAGGAACACCTTATTTTTAGAGCAGAATCGTCACGACCTAATTCTTATTTAGACCCACCCCCAGTAGCTCAACTTAATTCAATTATTGGGGAGGAAGAGAATGAAATAACTGTCGGTGAGGAAAGGAATGTTCAAATAGAGGATGTACCTGTTGTGAAAGAATTTGTAGATGTATTTCCGGAAGATTTACCTGGACATCCTCCAGAACGAGAAGTTGAGTTTTCTATTGATTTGATTCCTGGATCAAGGCCTATATCGAAGACCCCTTATAGAATGGCCACTGTAGAGTTAGTCGAACTAAATAAACAACTAGTGGAATTGAGTAATAAGGGATTTATTCGCCCTAGTGTTTCTCCATGGAAAGCCCCTGTTCTTTTTGTTAAAAAGAAAGATGGATCTATGAGGTTATGTATCGACTACAGGGAGATCAATGCTATAACGATAAAGAACAAGTATCCCCTACCTCGTATTGATGATTTATTTGACCAACTGCATGGAGCTCAATACTTTTCAAAGATTGACCTTCGATCTGGATACCATCAGTTGTGTGTGAAGAAGGAATACATTCCGAAGACAGCATTTCGAACCAGGTACGGGCATTACGAGTTTACTGTAATGCCGTTTGGATTGACTAATGCACCCTCTGTATTAATGGATCTTATGAATAGAGTTTTCAAGGAGTATCTCGATGAATTTGTGGTGGTATTTATTGATGATATCTTGGTATACTCTAAAACCTACGAAGATCATGAAAATCACTTGCGCATTATCTTGAAGACTCTGAGGAGGCATGAATTATATGGGAAGTTTAGCAAGTGTGAATTCTGGCTTCAGGAGATTTCTTTTCTTGGCCATATTGTCTCTAAAGATAGAATCTCTGTTGATCCTTCTAAGACCAAGGCAATCCAAGAATGGCCAGCACCTACGAGTATAACTGAGGTACGTAGTTTTATTGGTTTGGCAGGTTATTATCGACGTTTCGTCCAGAATTTTGCCCGATTGGCTAACCCATTAACGAAGCTCACACGTAAAGGGGTTAAATTTGTTTGGACAAATGAGTGTGAAGAATGTTTCGAAGAACTGAAGAGAAGATTAGTCAATGCTCCTATATTGACTCTACCATCGGGGAATGATGGGTTCGTTATTTATAGTGATGCATCAAAGAAAGGACTTGGCTGTGTCCTTATGCAGAATGATAGAGTTATTGCCTATGCATCACGACAGTTGAAAATTCATGAACAAAACTATCCTACTCATGATCTCGAGTTAGCAGCAGTGATCTTTGCTTTGAAAATATGGAGGCACTACCTCTATGGTGAAAAATGTGAGATTTATACTGATCACAAGAGTTTGAAGTATATTTTCTCACAAAAAGAACTCAACATGAGGCAAAGGAGATGGCTTGAATTACTCAAGGATTATGATTGTACGATACACTACCACCCAGGGAAGGCAAACAAGGTGGAAGATGCTTTGAGTAGAAAAGACCATGGAGTTTTGAACAATATGAGAATTGAAAGGGATCCAATTTTCATGGAGCTAGTGAAGATGGACATGGGAATAACCAGGGAAGGTGAAACATCAATGCTTTTTCAAATGGTTGCCAAACCATCTTTACTAGAAAGGATTAAGAGTTCTCAGACTGATGATAAAGAATTCCAAAAGAAGATTAAAGCTGTGAATGATGGGAGATTGAGAGACTTTGTGTATGAAGATGGAACTTTGAAATTTGGAAAGAGACTTTGTGTTCCCAATATACCTGATCTAAAAAGGGAATTGCTGGATGATGCTCATAGTTCCAATTTATCTATACACCCTGGGAGCACCAAAATGTATAGAGATTTGAAGGAACATTTTTGGTGGGACAACATGAAGAGGGAGATTGCTGATTTTGTATCAAGATGTATGGTTTGTCAACAAGTGAAAGCTGGAAGGCAACAGCCTGGAGGAGTCATGCAACCTCTTCCCATACCGGAGTGGAAATGGGACAATATTACGATGGACTTTGTCATGGGGCTACCAAAGACTTCTAGAAGGAACGATGCAATATGGGTTATTGTTGATCGTCTTACCAAGTCAGCACATTTTCTTTCTATAAGAGAAGATCTACCCCTGGAACGTCTAGAAAGACTATACATTAATGAAGTTGTGAGACTTCATGGTGTACCCCTATCAATTGTTTCTGATCGTGATCCCCGTTTTACTTCAAGATTCTGGAAAAGTCTTCAGAAATCCCTGGATACTGAACTTCATTTGAGCACTGCTTACCACCCTCAGACAGACGGACAATCAGAACGGACTATTCAAACCTTAGAAGACATGTTGAGATCTTGCTCACTTGATTTTCAGGGTATGTGGGATCAATATTTACCTCTGGTAGAATTTTCCTATAACAATAGCTTCCATTCGAGTATTCAGATGGCACCATATGAAGCGTTATACGGAAAGAGATGTCGTACACCAACCTGTTGGGATGATGTTGGTGAAAGAAAACTTGTAGGCCCAGAACTGGTGGAGGAAACGGTGGAAAAGGTGAAGGTAATCCAAAATCACATCAAAGCAGCTCAAAGTAGGCAGAAGAGCTATGCCGATAATCGAAGGAAGGATTTGGAATTTCAAGTCGGTGATCATGTTTTCCTGAAGGTATCTCCATGGAAGGGAGTCATACGTTTTGGTAAGAAAGGTAAATTGAGTCCCAGGTACATTGGACCTTTCGAAATTCTAGAACGAATTGGGGTTGTAGCTTACCGATTGGCAATGCCGCCAAGTCTCTCCAAAGTTCACGATGTGTTCCACGTATCTCTATTGAGGAAATACATGCCTGATCCGACGCATGTACTCACCTATGAGGAATTAGAACTGGAACCCGATCTGTCTTATTGCGAAGAGCCCGTCAGGATTCTTGATACAAGAGAACAAGTACTCAGAAACCGGACGACGCGTCTGGTAAAAGTTTTGTGGAGAAATCATAAGATGGAAGAGGCAACGTGGGAACCCGAGGAACATATGATGAAGAACCACCCGAGTCTTTTTATGCAGTAATACCCTAGAAATTGCGAGGACGCAATTATTTGAAGGAGGGGAGAATGTAACACCCCAAGCTTCTACGGTACGTTTCCCTTCGAATAATGTGATAGCGTGTGTTGTACGCAACACCGAGTTCTAACACACCATAACTAATCAAACTAGCCGTTATGAATAGTAATACCTACTTTTTGAAATTATATATATTTTATATTTGAAAATGGACTTCATTTTTGGATTCGGAATATCGAATTTAGCCTAGGGTGAAATTTTGGTACATTTCGGATAACTTTCATATTTTGATGAATAGTGAAAATTACTAAATTTTAATTAAAAACAACTTTTTTAATCAAATTAATTACTAGTGATAAATTATGAATTTGAGTGGTTTTAAAGTATATTTAGAATATATTTTTACCATTTAATATAATTTTGGTCATTGGACATAATTTTACAATTAAACCGAACATAAACAAGTGTCAATCTTTTGATAGTTATTATCTCTTAAAAACACGCTTTTTGTTTTAACAGCAGGAATTAATTTTAAATTAATTTCTGCCACTTCTGTGTTTTGAATTTAGGAAAATGGATTCCATATTTGGAATCAGGATGTTCAAATTGTGTAAATAGGTAACTTTTATTTTTAGACATTTTGAATAGTTACTGTGGTAAATATTTTATTTACCATGGTTAAAGGGTAAATCCGGTAAATAAGGGTTAAAAAATAATATTATAATAATACAAAATTACCCTAAAACGTGTCCTAACCTTATTGGTGGACACATACCCGACCATGGGCATCCTTGGGTCAATTTGGGGACCCCTTGGAGCCACTTGTATGTGGTAGGGACACTTTATATTAATAAAGTTAAAATAAAAATAAAAATGGCATAAGCTTACATCTTTTAGAAGAACAATTTTTACATAGGGTTATACATGTTGGATTTTCGATTATAAATATTCATTAGAAAGCTAAAAAGATTTCCTACATAATTATATTTTACTTATAATTTTTAGACATTAAATAATATATTTTATTTATGACACAATGATGATGCAGTAATTACTATAATAGTGAAAAATTAAAATAAGTGATATTATAAATACCCAAATAAATATAATATGAAACTTTTAATGAATTAAACTAATTTTCTAGGATAATATGATATATTAGTATTGATTTAATTGACTTTGTTCGAAGTAATAAATCTGTTATGAGTTTCAAAAAAATCAACTAATGAATAGTGTCAAAATTGACATAAAAGAATTCTTAAAACAAATATTATATTATTAATTGATATTAAATTCCTAAAAATCTAAGGTTCGGCCAAGAGACTTATATCATGATAGGTTAATCATTAATGGACCACTTGGGGGTCTCTTGGATGTATATAGTAAGTTTATTAACCATAATATATAAAATACAAAGAGACATTGTAAAAGTGAAACTAATTAACTTAGAGTTAATACTTAAAGATAAGGTTAATATAAGTACCCAAACCTGTCTAAATTCTATTGGATGAGTTTCTTTCGACCTATCCCCACCTCATCATTTGAATAGTCAACTTTGGAGCCTTTAGAAACCGAATATGAATTTATTATAAATTAATATTTCTAGCTTTTCCAAAGGTGCCCCTCACCCCTCTTATAAAAGGGCACTCCTCCTTCTCATTTCTTCACACCTTCAAAGCCTTTTGGTTCGGCCAAACTCTGCCCAAATACTCTCCCAACATCTCTCAATACAACCTAGAGGCCTTAGTTTGATCAGAAAGCCAACCTAAGGAGCCCTTTTGATCAAATCAAAAGGAAGAACCCGAAGAAGAGGTAATGATTTCACCACCCTTTTCTAAGTTCATTTCTTCTTCCACTTCTTCTTCCTTTGTTCTTACCATTCTGAAATAATAACTCCAGTATCTCACATATACTGTGATGTTATTATAAATATGGTACAATCATATTCAGTATTCTATCCACCCTTTGAATAACATGTCACCATACGTGCGTACGTACGGCTTACCGTCTCCACGTCGTGGTGTAATTGTTATTCAATATAATATTATTTGGATGGGTATAATAATGATGTGTAACTCATGTAAATAATAAATATAACATGTTAATGATTCTTTATATATGATATACCATCCATTTATATATTATTTTAATATCAAAAGAATGATATTGTCGCTCGTGCGTACGTACGGACTACCGTCTCCACGAACGCGATGAGATTCATTCTCCATCGTAACCATTAAAGCGTAATTATCATTTTATGATTTAAAAATGATGTTTAAGGACTTGATATCATTCTGGATATGAATAATATACAACCTATCCTTTACAAACATGTCTTACGTAACAAAACATATGAAAGAAAACAAGTAAGTTAACACCCGAAACAACGATAATACTAAGATATTATTATCAAATCAATATTAAAAGATCATATATGATATCATATTAATGTATATGATTCTTGTATAATTTAATAACAATTATTTCACCATTATACAGGAGGTTAACCTACCCCAACCAAGGAAAAAGTACAAGGTAAGGGTTATTTCACAATCTCTTCATTATCCGAGGTTGTATTATACGTAATAATCTACTGGGATCTCTTTATCATCAACATCCATGTTTCTTTGAAATGTATTTCAAAACATTTTTACTATTTACAAGAATATGGGTTAAAGTCATTTATACCCTTGTTTGACTTTTTATAAGAGTTTTATAAAGGAATCTTTCCGTCGTTTTCAAAACAAGGTCCTTTTTAACCTTTTCGACGGAATTGAGGTAAGAATGTTTTTTTTAACTTATACGGCGGGTGCGGTTATTTTCCGCCGTTATAAAATTGTCGAAGCTTTACATACAAGCTTATAAGAATATTTTCAAAGAAAATGTTTTATTTTATATGGATCTTAAATGATTTCAAAATAAAAGGAGATACTTCTTTAAAAAGAATTTTGATTTCATCTATGTCAACATCCTTTGATGGATTTTAAGATTATTTGAAGTTGATTTATTATGATACAAAACTTCTATATTGTATTGAAGGTTTTGTGATATGTTTGACTGTGGATGTGCTATTTTTATACCATTCATAGTTTATGGTGAAATTATTGACATTTCGTGTGCTAGTTTTAATACGAATGTTTATGTTATGTTTAAACCTTTTCATATGGGAATGCATTGGACTTAATAAGTGACGGGTGGAGCCCGCTATAGCTCCTCGATGCATCGGTAGGTCTCATGAGACAAACTAGTGTCTTGGCACAAGGCCTTGACAAAATCTTATTTGTAGTCTTGGCACGAGGCCTTGGCTATGTGGTTATGATAGTATGGCATTATGAATTCCAACATTATGAAAGTGGTTATTGATTTTTGCATGTGATTATTCGATTAGTAGAATATCCATGTGAATAAGTAAATGGCATTATTTCATTTTACTTTTGCCATACCATGTTGAAGTTCAATTTTAAAAGGCTTTTGTTTTAGTAATGCATTGCCTTAAATGTTTATTCTTATTTATGAAAGTTTCCGCTTTATTGTTATCCTTACTGGGCATTTGAGCTCACCCCTTTTCTATGTTTTATTTTTTCCCCAGGATGTGAAGAAGTAAATTATGAATGACCTACAGGGATATTATGAGGGGATAGTTGTGTGGATTATGGAGACATTATGTTGTTGTAGTAGTTTTTTATTTTATGATGTAATGTAAAACTTATGAATATATCTAGTGTTTCCAAGGCTACTAAACCAATCGGTCTTTCGAGATTTGATCTTTCTTGTGATCATGCCAATGTTATGTAATAATGCACCGACTCTGGGTAACTGGGGTCGGGGCGTTACAAAAAATCCCACTTTTAAAGTGACACCATGTCCAAATATCATTTTATTTTCAAAAACCCTTTTACCTCACAGAAAAAATAAAAATAAAAAAACCATTCAAAATAAAAACACACTGACCAAAATTAATAAAATGCCTCAACCATAAAAAAAACTTGAAATAGAGATCTTGTGGTCATGCATACCCCTACTATATGGTTTAAAAGCCCACACCCTAAGCTTTCACCAACCAATGGAATCATTTTAACCATAAACTTAGGATCCAAATGGTTTTTTATGCCATGTAAGCAGACAATGTGACACTTTCTCACTTCTATTTTCAACCCCAAACATGCAGAAAATCATCAAAGCAAAAAACAAACAATAACATTAACCCAATATTTAAATGAATGACATAACCCCCAACTATCCCTAGTATCTCGAGGATTGGGATGAGTAAGAGTTCATAATGGTCCTTTCATACCTACCTCTTGAGTTCCAAAAGTCCTATGTCAAATCTACCAGAAATCCTAGATAATAAATAGCTTTTTGATAAAATTTTTTCATTAAATAATATGGGGGGACCCCAAAGAGATCACTCGAAGTGAACCATAAAATGATCTAAGAGGTGTTCATAATCCTCTCAGATTGGAAAATAGAACTAGACATAAAATATTATCAGTTGGGAATGATTTATCTAATAAAATATAGATAAAAAAACATGTAAAACAAGAATAACCTAAACAAAGGTAGTGGAATGAAATAAAATTATATATACATTTAAGTGATCATGATAGTCACCCCTAACCATGAAACTAATCATTTTTTATGAGTAAGTCCATATAAGAATGTAAACCTATAAAGAAGCTTGGTCCTGCCAATGTCGAGTGTTATAAGTTAGATGTGAACATAAAATAGACCAGTAGGTGTGAACCATAGAATCCATACATGTAATTTCCAAAAATAGTCCATAAACAGTAGTTTCAAAATATAGATAGAAAATAGGGTTTTCGTAGTTTCTAGTAACTATAAACAACATTCCCATAATCATTTTCAATTTTTTTAAATCTTTTTTATAATAGATTTCCATTTTATTTTTTTTGAAAACGTAGTGCAAGAAGAAAATTAAACCTAGATAAATGCATATCAAGAGGGATAAAAACCCAGAACAAGAAACAATCCACATTAAGAGAAATTACAATGAAAGGAAATCATAATAAGAAAATTGAAACATATATATAAACAGGTTGTGTATCCTAATTTCTAAAAAGTAATCTTGGAACATATAAAATGTAATGATGGGAATGTATAAAATATCTTAAGAATAAATACTTGATTTACTAGGTTCAGACCCATATACTAGAGTATGATGTAATCTATATTAAATAACAGACTAGGATACTCTAACGATCCTCACTATTGGAATAACCCCGATGGATTATCACACTCTCCAAGGTAATTTAGTATTTATAATTTGGATATAGATAGAAACCATCACTCAACCATCTAAATGACATTTAAAAAACCCATAATAATAGTATAAAGGGTAAATGATGAGGTTATCACATGATTTTAATTAAATATTACCTGCAGATACCACCCTGCATGTAGTACCAACTACTTAAAGTCGTCTATGTGAATAACCTCCAAAAGGGAGAAAGACCATGGGGGTTCCCATTACATAATTTTTTTTCAAAAGAAACAATAAGTCCTACACACCCTGAGAGTTCAAAAAAAATTTAAAAAACTTCACAATGTAAGAACCAATCATTATCATTTGAAAAAAAATTATCAAATAAAACTCCTTTTATTCCAAATCCATTTCCAAACCAAAATAAAACATTAACAATGCTTGGAAGTTTCCAAATAGGTCTTTTAGTTATGTGGTTATTATGGAATACCTCCGAAGTTCCAAACAGACCAAGATTTTGAAATCACAATTGAAAAAACCATATATGAAGTCACAGGGATTCCAAGAATTCATTTTGAAAAATTTGGAATTTTAGGAAAAACATTTGAGAAAAATATGGTTTAGAGAATGGGAATATAATATAATTTACCATTAATATGCATTTGTACCCCTATTTAAACCCCCTTTCATATATGGAGTTACACATATCACACCAGCATATTTATGATCATCCATTTAAATTCCCAATATTCACTTTAGAGGAACACTGATACATCAAAATTAAACACAAAGGTAATTACACCAAAGTACCAATGTTCTCACATAAGCAACAAACCACCAAGAGTCACCAAATCCCTCAGAAACCACCATTACACTTGTGAACCTAGTTACCAAATCTCAGCCATTCCCAAACACCATTTCAAAATACTTGACAATATTTTAAAGGATAATTGGAATTTTTTGAACACATAAAATACATATACATTAAATATATTTAGGCATAACTATGGTAATCCTTTTAAAAAATCATTTGATAAAAACAAAAAATATTGTAGGTATAATATATTATATTAATACTACAAAATAATAATGAACAGAATGTGAAATTACTATTTAAGGATCCATCATTTAAAGAAATGATTAGGAAAGGGAATGAAAGGAAACACATACCTCAATGGACTATAAACGTGATAAAACTTCTTAAGAATGAATAAGAAGGATAATGGAGAAAACCACACAACCTAACATAAAAAAACCTACCCAGATAAGACAAACCTAACCCTAGGGATTGGAAAAGAGATAAATAAGGAATTTCAGGATAAGAAATTAAAATATTCTGAGTGGAAGATAACAAATGGCAAAAATATATGAGAAACATAAATATAACCAAGGGATAAGAATCAATGGGGGAAAGAGATCCAAGGGAAGAGGGGTTTTGAACCCCCTTCATGCACCAAGAATGAATGTGAAGGTATGAGTGTTGAAAATGGGTAAAAACATAAGATGTAATATAAGGAAATTCAAGTTTTTATTAACCTAAGAAACTTTCATGGTTTTTCCACATAGTTTACCAAATCATTCACTAACCGTCTGCACCCTACTAGAAGGACACCAAACATTAATGGTCTAGTCATGCATTTAAGAAACCATGCACCGACTGTGAAAATAAGATCCATCAAACTTATGGAATATGTAAAATATTTTCTTTATGGTTTCCTATAACTAATAAAAAATTTTGTGCTCTAGTAATTAGACACACTAATATGTCCTCACAGTTACTGCTTATCCATGTACGACTTGGGCCAAACTGCTCACAGACCATGCAAAAAAAACCATAGAAGAAAAAAATGAACTGGAAACACATTTACGTCCACCAGCTACACATTTTCTCCATTAACCATGGACACTGAACGTATATAAATACAAAAATATAATGAAACTCCAAAAACTCAAAAACATCTATTGTGGAATCAACCCACACAGCAAAAAAATATCATGAAATATGAAAAGAATGAAATAAAAGAAAAATATATGTTATTGTGTGACACAAAAAAACCCTATAAATGAAGAAAAGGTATTTATAAAATACAATATTAATAAAATACATGGAAATAATATGATAATTAGAAATGCAAAAAAATCACCTAGAAATAAAAAATATTTCTACAATATCTTGAAATTCGGCTTTACAATGTCCACATCCTTCACTTTTTCTATAGCTACCTCGACCCCATTATCCCATAGTTGGTTTCAGCTTTATTTTATTAGAATAATTTACATAGTTCACATCATGAAGAACCAATTAGTTTTGTAGTCTTGGTAAACTATACTAATACTCGAGTCTTTCATTATATTTAAAAAATTGTTTTTTTCAAGAATATTATTATTCCCTCAAGAATATTCTTTTATGTCATTCATAGTACACATCATGGATTTTTGTGGGGGGAAAAAATAAGGGTGATATCAAATACTCAGTTAGGGTTTTGTATAATGAAAACAATCCGGAATCAATAATCACAATCAATATAAAATGGTAAATAGCTTAAAACACATGCCATGTAATAAATAAACTAATGAGGAAGTGTATATAGATATAATGTAATCACGAAAATATAATAATAAATAATTAATATTGAAATTTAAATAACTAAAAAAACATGAAATTTAATCAATAACATGAAAATAATAATTGGATAAGTCATAATCAATACGGCAAGGTAAATAACTGAACACACATTCCATGTAATTAATAACTAGGAATAAAATTAATCCAAAGATAAAATCACTATGAAAATATAATGGATAATAATATTATATATTATGGAAATTATTAATTATTGGATGTCATGTCTCGTGCACATGATACCTATACTATTAAGATCTATCATCATGGCAATTTAAAAATGATGGTTAGAAACCCATTTAACTATGTTTGTCCATTTATTTTGTCTCATGAGTCCATCTATGCATCGAAGAGATATATATAACCATATCCCACCCATGTCTTTCATGTCCCAAGAATTCCTTATATATTGAGTAATTTATTTTATTCATAATTAATGTTCTTTATCATCAAATATCCGTATTGAGTGAAGAATACATATTTATCAATATTTACCTAGATAAAAATATTCATTAACTTTTGAAAAACTTTTGTAGAAATGATATATTATTTAATAAATAAACATAAAACCGATAAATAATATGTATATATAGGGTCAATTTAACATCCCCATGAAAGGGAATAATCAAAGGAATTGTAAATGACTATAAAAAATGGGTCAAGGAATTGAAGGTCAACACTTTCCTTGGTCAAAATGATCAAAACCCATCTAGAGAAAAAATAAGAATGATATAAATAAAACCATATATCCATTAGAGTAAGAACAAAAGGATTATTTCATTACTGAATAGAAATATTGTAAAATTTTACTTTAAAACAATTATGAGTAATGTATAGTTTTCTTTTTGAAAATGAATTTTTAAAATTAAACGTTCACAAATAATTTTTAAAATTATTTTATTTGAAAATAACATTTGAAAATTATAAAGTACACTTTAAAACATTTTATTTGTCAAGAAGGATGGAAATTATATTCATTTTCACGATATTAAAATAAGGATTACATTCAATTTCTTATAAAATCCAAATATGAATTATTTTGAAAATGGAATTATGTTTCATTTGATTTTATTTAAAAAGTAAAAATTGGGGAAATTTTATTTAAAGAATAATTATAAAAATGAAAAATAATTTTCTAAAAACAATTTTAGAAAAAAAAATTTGTAGAAAAAAAATTGACTGAATAGAGAGATGGAGATAGATTTTCTTAAAACCATTTTCTCAATTAATTTAATTTCAAAAGAGTGAAAAAATAGTATTATTACTTGAAAATATCATAAATAACCATATGACAATAAAATTTAATGGTTTATTAAACAATGAACCAATAATATTCTTCAATCGGAAATCAAGTAAAAATAGTCTTAATCAAAATAAGTTTTGAAATATACCCATATAATTCATAAAACTAAATTTAGAATTAACCAATAAATCAATTATGTGTATCAAATTTAAATCCACATAAAACAATTGAAAATAAAAAATTGGATAATAAAAAGTCATTACACACATAATCTTATGAAATAAAAGAGAACAATGGATTAATATATCTAATTGAAAATAAATTTAATTTTGAAATTATTTACCACTTGGTAACTTTTAATTAAAATACCAATAGTTGAAAAATTCAAATTAATAGAAAAAATACTTTTAGTAATGAAGTATTAATGATATTACAAATCTATGGGGTGGTTTATACACTATATAAAATAATTTATGTGCATAACATTACATTATGCCTCAATGAAATAAAATTGAGATTAAATACCTTACCTCGTGATTTATTTTTGTTCAAAATGATCTATCCTCATAAATAGTGGTTTTATACATGTTATTAAATTATACCAGAGTAATATTAATATTTATAATATCATATATGATTCTTTATATAATCATATAACCCTTCCGTTAATAATCACTCATTATTTTCATTTTTTGGGTGTTAATTACCTTGTTTTTTCATGCATGTTTTATCATGAAAGATCTGGTTCATGCATATATTATATAGTTATATCATATCAAGAATAATAATAATGACATAGTTATTATATTTTGACATCAATTATACTTTTAAAACCATTCATGGATGATTTGTTTTGAGAAATTAAGTATGTTATGATCATGGGGATGGTAGGATGTACATATGAATGAGTAACATTTATGTTATATTTTAGCTTCCTAGAATGATTATAATATCATATATTTTTTAAATATATGTGTATATATACATATATATATATATCATATATGTAGTGGGGTGATTAAAATAGAGTCATGTCACCTTGTAAAGGAGGTAGTCCACATGTTCACGAATGACGTTATCAACTTTCAGTGAGTGAAATGATAAAAAAAGAAAATGATTTATTATCTTTTCAGAATGAAAAACATGTCATGAATATAACAGTTTTTTAATTTATATCACATATATTCATTAAATTTACCCTTATCAATTTCTATATAAATTTTTAGTGAAGTATAAATCATATCGGTTCGTGAGGCGGTAGTCCGTCATACACACTAGTGACATTATTGTATCACCTAGTGGGTGGAAATTAAAAAATTATATATGATATAATTATTATAGAGGTATTATTTTCTTATAAATATTTGTTATATATTTTAGATCCATTATCATATCCAATTGTGAGATTTTTTAAAGGAAAAATGAATTCCATCATTTCGTGAGGTGGTAGTCTAGCGTACACCGGTATGATGATTTCGTAACCCATTTGATAGAATTAGAGATTATTGTAAGTAATTAAATTTTTATAAAAAAAATATATGAATATTTAAGATGGTGATTTTATTATATTTTCATATTTTTACAATAATTTATAGGTTTGTAGGAGGAAATAATATAAAAATGATCATAGAAGAGTGTTCCCTTTTATTTGGGTAAAATCCTTTGGTTTGTTTAAAAAGCCTTCATAAGTTGCATTTATGAAAAAAATATATATTCTAGGATTGGGGGATGGAATATTGGAAGTTATATTTCTAGTTATTGACTGGTATAAAAGAGTTTAATGGTGTGAATAAGAGAGAAGAGTGGGTGGACGTTTATATGTGAGGGGAATGGAACACTTGTAATTTTTTGAAAAGATTCAATATGACTATGCTTTTATCATGAAAAAATATAATATGAGACATTATTTAAATTATAAATGTTAAATTATAAATAGTTCCATGATATAAATTTTATACAATTTTTTAGTCATTTTATTTCTTATCCATTTAGTTTAACCCCTAGTGAACCATTTTTACCAAAAATGGGGTGGTTAATTTTTTATGTGTTCACTAGTGATTTTTGTCAAAATTTTTGTTTACTTTATTATTAAATATAAATTATTGTAATTAAAAATATTAAATTTTTTTTTGAATTCAGTTTAAATAATTGGAACATTTAAATTTAAAATTAATCCCACTGATGCGATGAGAAAGCATTCTTTCAATAAGAAAATGCTCAAAGGTTTAAATCTTTTTATATCAAATTCAAAAATTAAAATTTTTATAATGATAAAAATTGTATTATATGATATTTTATTTCACTAAATATACATAAAAAATTAAAAATATAATTTATGATTATAAATAATTTAAATGAGAAGGAAAATTTAAATTAAAATTGAGTATTTTTCACTATTCAACTGAAAATGCTATATTTTTGAAAAATCCCAAGAATTAACCATAAGATAATTTTGTTATTATGATATCAAAAATAATTTTAATTTTATCAAATAAATTTTATATAATTTTTAAAAATTAATTTTTTTAAGTATGTGAAGGGGGACAAAACTGCTTTTTAAGAAAAAAATACAGTTTTTTTGAAAACATTTATTTACCATTAAGATGATTATTAATTTATTTATTAATAATAAATGACCAGAATATTCATATTTTAGTTAGTGACATTATTTACCACCTATCATGTGTCTATTTTTATTGTTATACTATATTAAAGTTCATTTATATTCAGAGTTTCAAATTCTGCAATCTATTAAAGAGCATGAATTTAAATAAATTTATTTACTGGGTTATTCAAGCTCGATGTTGCATATCTCATATGATATCAAGTAAAATTTTATTATTTTATAATTTTGGGGTTCTATATTCTCTATACATTAAATAATTCGTGTCCTTGAAATTTAAACTGAATCTCAGTAATCAACGGTTTGATGTTTGAAATTTCGTTATTTGAAAACCCACATCATAAAAGGCGTTATTAAAATATCCTCTTAATAAGAGATATAAAGAATTAAAAAGGTTATATGTAATAAAAAATAAATATATTTCTAATTAGGAGAATATTGGTGGAAGTTGAAGATATATAGAAGGAATAAAAGCATAAATAATTATAGAGAGTGATGAAGGTCATCGATCACAAGAAAGTGAATTGTCAATGGAAATTTAAGGGCCTCAAAACCATAATTATTTAATTATTTAAGACTATTTTATTCATCATGTATGAATGTAATATGATAAATTTTTTATTTGAAGATCATTTTTCTATTGTTGAGGAATTATTTTACAATCTATGAATATAAGGAAATATAATTACTTGATACATTTATATTTAATTAGATCAATTTTATCTTTTGGTTGTTCATTGATCAATTTACAATTAATACCATACTGCAATAAATTAACATTAAAGAAATTATTTTTTTCATAGAGCACCATCAATTAATTTTAATGGATCATAAGATTCATAAAAGAGATATAAGTCTTTCTATCCATATTTAACTATTTTCCAAGACTAATACAGTTTGAAAAAGTTATGAAATATAATAAATTTATCTCTAATAAATTGTATAATGTTTAAAAAGAAAACATTTAATTAATGGTTAACCATATGTCCTTTCCAATAGATTAAGATCCATATCATTAGAAGGGAGGTCACTGAGTTTCCACAATTAACTTATTGTTAATCAGTTACAAGGTAGTCTGTATTATCCAATTTAGTTTGGTCATATAAATAATCCCTTATTTCAAAAACAATTATATCAGCATTAGGATAATATTAACGGTTATATTTAACTATATCAGTTTTTTCCACGAAGTTGAACATTCCACAAAATCATTTTTATTTGTTATCGGTATCATTAAACATACACCTTCAAATCCATAATGAAGAAGTATTGTAGTACACTCATTATAAATTTTATAATTCCTATAACCATGATATAATTCAAAAAACACTCAAAGAAAATAATTCTTCATTCCTAACACAATAGAATTATTCATTCCACTTCATCTTTGGTAAGATAAGAAGCTTTACCATGATTAACTAAATTATTTTGAGGTATATTTATTTGATGCTCTTGGAATTGATTTACATAATTCCTTGTATTCTTGTAGTTGAATCATTTTACATTGGATCTTTTTTCTTACCCTTGAAATCCCAAGCACGAAGGCCATTCTATCTACACTTGAATAAAACTCACATTCTTTTAAAAAAGGTATGAGGGGGTTTCTTTCCACAATTATCACGGGTGGGAAAAAACTTCTTTCCCTTCCCCCTTTATCAATTTTCCCTACCATCATATTCTTCTAATGATTCCATTCAATGTAATAATTTGTAGATAATTATTTCATTATATTTTAATAATAGGATTTTATTTCCTCGAATTAAGACTATTTTTTGGAGACATGTTCCCTTTGAAATATTGTATCAAGACATTCAAAGTAACAATCATTCTTAATATTTGTGCTTTGTACATTGATAAGGTTCTGATTCCTTATATCAAGAACAAATTATAAATAACATAATACCATATATTAGATCATATCATTATGAAACATAATTTATAGTCCCAAAATAGTGAATAATTTAACATAAATTAAAAAATTTATGCATAGATATTATTATAATCATAAAAATAGATTGTTTGGGGGTATCCCTATTTAAAATCAATCAGAATAGTTTGTAAATAAAATTTTAATTATAAAAATAATATCACCAAGGACTATAAAAATAGGGGCACAATATGTCCCATTTTTATACACCTGGTGATGATCCGGTCAATCCCAATGTGAATGTTTTTGAGTTATTTCCCCTATGTACCTCTTTTCCATAACTATGAACTATTGTTGTATCCGAATAGAGATGTATTGATATAAAAAACATATAATATTTAACTTGCCAAAAAATTAGGTTGTTCTTCTATAATTATCCTCAAATTATATCATAGGGTTATTTTACCTAATATATGTCTTCCTAAATCAACTTTTCATGGTTTCTATTAAACTTCAACTTATACAAACTCTAGCGACCTCGACCCTAGTAACTTGGTGTCGGTGTAGTATTTATTACATTGTAATAAGATATAAGGAGTCACATACCAATAGTCTGAATAATTGAGGAGTATTTTTAATATAGATACATACTAGAGTCTTTCATTACATTTGAAAAAAAATTACAAAATATTTTTTTAGAATATAATTATTCCATCTAGCACATTCTAGCACACCCCTCATAGTTTTTTATACATCTATATAGTGGTTTTAAAAATGTTATTAAATTATTAAATATCTATATTAATATTTATAATATCATTTATTTTCCTTTTATATCATCTTTTCACCCTTTCATTAAAAAACATTCATTAGTTTAATTATTTTAGGTTTTAATTGACCCATTTTCTCTTGTGTGTTTCATCATGAAAGATATTGTTATTGCATATATTATATAGTTCTATCATTTATATTATAAAAATATTGAAATATTTATCATATCCTTAAACCAATTATACTTTAAAAACAAATCATTAACTATGATTTTTAGAAATGAAGTACGTTATGATCATAGAGACCCCATGTCTTACGCACACATGATTAACATTTCCATTATTCAATGTTCATTATGGAAAATATGTGAGTAATATTTTTCATATTTTTAATGATAATAATATCATAATATTTCTATAAATATACTTATATATATATATATTATTTATGTGGGTTGGTGATTAAAAGAGTGTTATATTGCTTTGTTACGGCGGTAGTCCACACATTCAAGAATGATGTTAACATTTTTCAGTGAGTAAAATGGATCAAAAATAAAATGATTTTTTATCTTATTATAATGATAAATATGTCATAAATATCAAAATTATTTCATTTATATCATGTATATTTGTTAAATTTATCATTATCACCTTCAGTGTAAAATGTTAATGAGATATGAATCACATCGCTTTTCAAGGTGATTGTATTCCATACACATGAGCGATGTTATCGTATCCCTTAAGGAATGAAATGTAGAAAAGGTATATTTGATATAATTAATACAAACTTATAATAATTTTATAAATATAAGATTTATAATTTATATCTATCATCATACCAAACCTTGAGAGTTGGTAATAGAGAAACTAATGACATTGTTTCGCACAATGATAGTCCACTGTACATAATAATGATGAATTTTTAACCCATTTGATAGAAGAGGAGATGGTTTTAGGTCATTCAATTATTATTAAAACATCTTATTTTATGGACAATACTGAGGTTATTATATCCTATTGTTTTAATAATAATTGTGGGAGGTGGAGGAAGAAATACAATAAAAATTATCATTGAAAAAAATTATTTTTTTTCTGGGAAAACACTTTTGGTTTGCATCGAAATCCTTAAAAAGTTGTATTTACGCACAAAATAAGGCATATTGAATGATGGTAAATAAGTTTTTAAATTATTTGGATAAGGATTATTTGAAAGAAAATTGTTTGAATCCATTATAGATCCTAGAAGTTATAATGTCTAAATATGGGCATAAAATATATTTTATACATGTGTTTTGGTCCTTTTAACCCTTAACATTTTATTTTAACCCCAGATAAACCCATTTTTACTTTAACCACATTAATTTTTATTTACTGTTTTCACTATTCCTTTTGGTAAAAAATTATTTTGACCTTATTATAAAATATAAGTTATGATGATTTAAAATATCAATTTTTTTTTTCTAAATTCTATTCATAGAAGTGGAAAATTTTAATATTAAATTAATCCCAAAGACATGATGAGAAATCGGGTTTTCAAAGATAAATATTTTAAATGTTTTGAAAGTTTTTATATAAATATTTAATTTGATAATGATTCTAATGACCTAAATTTGATTAATTGTTATATAATTAAACTAAATATACTTTAAAACCAATTGTAAATGTAATTTAAATTTATAAATAATTTTAAAAAAAAGATTGTTTTCAAATAAAATTAAGTATTTTTATTATTCATCAAAAAAATATTTATTTTAGAAAAAATCAACATAAGATAATTTTGATATTATGAATTAAAAAATTAAGTTAATTTTATCAAATAAAATCTCTATAGTTGTTAAAAATTAGTCTTATTTTATGTGCATGAAGGGCGAGTAAAACAAATTTTAAAAAAATGTATATTTTTAGAAAACATTATGTTTAATTTAAAATGATGACTATTTAATTAATAAATAATATATAACCCTAATATTCATCTTTTATTTAGTAATATTCATAAATACTAATTTATCTTAAAGGTTATAATGGTATACTATATTAAAAATCATTCAGACTTAGGGTTGTGTATTCTAAAAGTTACAAAAGATATTAAAATTAAAATAAATATATTTCTTTGGTTGTTTCAGATTGTTTTTTCATAATTCATATGATATTAAATGAAATTTAATTCATTTAGAATTCTGGGATGTTAGATTTAGCTGGTGGTATAATGATTAAAAATATATACTTGAAAAGAACATAGATCCCTTTAACTAATCAAATGGATTATCATTTTCGATAAAAATGTTATTTATTTTTCGACATCACCTGATTCAATACAAGATATTGAATTCACAACCACAATCTACCATCAGACTTCTAGGAAAATAGAAATGGTGTTGCTAAAAATTAATATGATATTTAAATAAATTCATTCCACTCTTAATGCTCTAACTGAGCCATCAATTCTTGAAAATCTATAAGAAACATTTGAAATAAGGGAATGAGATCAAAATAATTATAGATAATAAATATATATATAAATACATGTCCATTTGTTTTGAAATTATAAGAATTTAATTTCAAAACACACACAATAAATATTCTACCATAACCAACAATGGATGAAAACTCTTTAATTTTATGAATACTAGAACCATCATAGGTAATTAAGATGTTAAATCCCTATAGTCTATACTGTTAGACGTTCCCAATCAGAAAAAATTATCAACTCCTTTTTAAATGGTTGAACACCCTCATTGTTTCATGTATTGGAAACTTTTAACTTTTAATTGTCAATATGGGCCTTATAATTTCAATTAATTTCCATCAAAATTATTACCTCGACCATATTCATCTAAATAAAACATAATTTTATAATATTTCAAAATTTATAGTCAAAATTGAATAATAGGGATACAAAAACCCCATTTTTCCCTTTTTCTCTAAGGTGTCTCAATATTTATGGAATATGACATAAAGAACACATGCTAGAAATATATCTCTAATAAATGTATAATGTACTCCAAAAACTTAATGATCCCATAATATAGATCCACAAACTATTGAGACTTCATTAAAATATTTGTGTTTGGATAGAATTACTAACTAATCATATTATGGAACCCAAAAAAGGTTAGATCCTTATATAACTTCACTTATATAGTTGTCTCCCACCACATACAAGATGATTCCTCGAGCATGTAATTATAGAAATACACTTCTAATTCCCCCAGTGTGTGAAGAAAAATATAATATTAGTATTTTCTACTCTATTCAATCTTTATCTTCTTGCACTCCACTATCACCATTAATGAAAAAATGAATCTACCTATGTAATCTTAAAGATCAATGAACCTCTTTATGTTTATTTAGATATGGAAATTTACCAAGAGAAAGTATTCCTTGAACCAACATGTTTAAGAGTTTTAAAAAACTTTTTATATTCCTATATCATTTCTCTTGTTGATGATAAAATCCTATATTCCTAGTATTTTCTTGATTAACAATCTCTATAAACAGATTCATCTTTATAATATCATAAGTCAAAGTGAAATCCACACTAGGAACTTGGTATAAATCCCCTCTTTGAAACCCATAAAACCCAATCCACATATTCTTAATTTTATGTATTTGTGGATCCATTCACACTATAATTTTTTCTTTAATGTAATTTTTTAGAACATTAATAATGAATGATTCTAAATAAATTAATTTTAAAGCAATAACAATTTTAGAAAACATTTTGAAATACTCTTTAAGAAAAGAAATCAATTTGAAAATCTAAAGAACATACATATTATCCTTCAAATTTCTATATAGATTCATGAAAATACTACTCATCCCAACTTATTATAGATAAAGAAATATATAAGGCACAACAACATAGAATTTTATGTTGGATCCTTCCAATTATATGACCTACCCATACACCCTGGTAACTTGATTCGCATCATATATAGGTTAGATACAAAATTTTGTAGGAATATATTAAGTTAAGACCAGTTAAGGTTATATATATATATCAACTTCCTAATATAGGACCTTAAGAACCGCGCCCTAATACTATTTTGTAATGACCACACTTATGATCTTGAATTATAAGGCCGACGTGGGACGACCACATGGACTAAGACACATTCCTCAATCTCTATAGCTTAACAACTACTGTAAAAGAGAGATATAATTCCTAGGGAATTAATTTACCTAAATTTAAAACAATTTATATTTGAGTTTTTTTTTAATTTTAAATTAAAATAAAAAACCGACATTAAAACATAATTTAATGTTTATTAGAAACTAAAACAAAGTAAATTTTGTATAAAAAAGAAAAAAGAAAATAAATAAAATGATTATATGAAAATGAAAAAATAATGCCCATAAAAGGTATATGATCATACTAATCCTACAATAGATGGCTAAGAACCACCACTTTGACAAAAAAATCAACTCCTATGATCCATTACTAATAAATATTAAAGCGTTACGAAAAATTGTATCCTAACATAAGGCATATACACTCCCAATAATAAGTGAGGATAGGTGTGATTATAAAAATCCAATTGGAATCCCGATTACTCTCATGTATTCGTGTACATTTCTATTAAAACATATGTATACAATTACATTAAAAATATGTTACCACATTTGGAAACAAAACATATTTTACAAATCCATATTAAATTAAAGTATTGTATGAAAATATTATTTCAAATTATTTTACAAAAATCAAGTATACCCTTCAAGTTCCACCCAAACAGATAGTTATTTGATATTCAATTGAATCCAAAGAGGCATTAAAATTCGATAATTTTTTTTATATAAAATCCTTTTTATGAATTTTGAATACACTCACTATGAAATTTCATAGACCATATTATTTCCTAAATTTCATGGAAAACCCCATTGATATCAAAAAAGAGATTGAACATCCCATCTATCTCAACCACCCGAACCATAAATCTATTCTTGACACTATGTAATAATTTCTTATATGAAACAAATTCTAATAACAAAAAAAAGTTATACTTATTGAAAACAATTAAAGAAACGAACTTATTAAAACTCATATATTAAATTTAGTAAATTTATGATTCAAAAAATCCATTGAAAATAGCTTTTAAATTCAACTAGTTTAGGATAGATTCTAAATTTAATTTATAAAACATGGTTTAAACCTAAATCTCATAGATTAATTACAAAACCACTAACTTCCCAACATTATCAAATCCATATAGATATTAATTTATCAAATAAATTTCAATAAAATCACTTGAAAATTATTAGAAAAAATAAATAAAATAAATATAAATTTCTTAATACTGAATTATAATCTCATAAGGTATAAATAAGAACAATAAACCATAGATTATAATATGTGATGATCCTAAATCCCTAGACCCAATATTATAAATTTTGATATGAACATAAAAGCTGTTGAAAGAATAATATGGGATCATGATTATTTCTCTCATGATACAAATACATATTTCTATGTCTAATAAATTAAAAAATTAATCAAAAATACCTATGGATTTATAAAAAAGAGATATTTAGAGATATATATTTAAGAAAAAAAATACCTGACAATAACATTCAATTTCAAATAGATTAGATCAATTCTTATACAAATGTCGTTGTTAATTGGTGGGAAACCCCTAGAATCACATCTAAAGAACCCTAATGTTTTCCATGGTTCAATGGCAAGGTTAATGTTCTCTTAAGATGTTAATAAATGTATTGAAAATATATTTTTTGAAATATTTCATCAAATTTACATTTAGGATTTATAGTTAGGATAAAAATGTAGTTAATCATGCTTCACTACTTCTATAAAATCAATAAGAATGGTTTTGGTGTATATTTAATTACAAACATTTTTACTAACGAGGATTAAAAATTGTGCATTTTGTGTACATAGAAACCATGATGAGGTTGACAATACAACATAACCATACTTGGTCCAATTTTTTTAATGACTCAAAATTTTAGATAATGGATTCAATATTTTCATAATTACACCAAATTGAATTTAATATTAAATATAATGAAGAAAATATAAAAGACTATAGAGGACACATGCCTCTAAAATTTTGGATGTTATATAAATAAATAGGGTCCTAGAAAAAAATAAAATAATTTAAAGGAGAATAATAGATGAGAAAATTCACACGACACTAGTATACAATGAATTTAACATGGTTTACAAAAATCACCAATATCCATGAAAAAAATTGAATTGAATAAAATAGATTGGAAATGTAAAATATAGATTTATAATTAATTTTAAAAATAAATAATGTACTGAAATAATTATATTATAATAATCCAAATAGGGACAAATTATTTTTAGAAAAAAACTGATGAACACTTTATAATTAATTTTAAATATTTAAATAAAATAATAATACAATATTCTATCATATCTTATTTATGCTAAAAAAATATAGAAAGATTCTAATCAACAAAGTATAAACTAAAATTTCCCCACCCAACTGTATCCATCCATTGATGAAATATCCTTCCACAAAGTGGAAGTGAACCATTATTGATCTTTTAGTCACAATATATAAATCACCAAAAATAATTAATATAACACCCATAGATTTTGTGACATATATTTTTGCAAATAAATTTAAAATTTTTGATATTTTTTTATACAGAACACCAATTTTATCTTGAACTAAACACCAAAACGAGTTTAAACTAAACATGACATACTGTTAAAATATTATTATTTAAATATGTTAGTTATAAAAAATCCATTTTAATGGTGAGTATTAATAATATTAACTATATAATGAAAATATATTCATTAAAAAGATATATAAAATGAATTCTTTGGTGACTAATTAAATATAAATGAAAACAAAACCATATAAAAATAAAGAAAATCTATTTTTGAAAAATTATTTTAATGCTTATTAATGTGTTTTATATCAATAAATTTAAAAAATAACATTTGGTGAGTTATGTAAATGAAATTTATATATTATAAATTAAATCAAATGATCAAAATTTGACCTATGTGTTTTCTGGAGAAGAGACAAGAATGAATCAAATTTTAAGCTTAAAAATAAATTTGGCTAAACATAAATTTATATCATTTTGATAACATATTTTAAAGATATTTATTAGAAATTTAATAAATTTTAGCTTAAAAATAATCTTAAACTTTTATGTCATAACTAAAAAATTATGTTGGTTTGATTTTTTGATAATGTTCTTAAAAGATAATTTTTTTGATGAATATTGTGCATACTATTTTTTATTAAGAATTTTAAATTCATTAAAATATTTTTAAAAAATAAATATTGTTTTAATATTGTTTTAAATGTAAACTTAGTTCAAATATATATCTATTTAACCAATTTAGGGCTTTTTAAATAATTAAATTTTGAATATTCATGTAAAATCTTTTTAATATTTTGAACATTTTCTATTTGAAAAACTGATTTCTCATCAATTATGTGGGATTAAATTTATATTAAAATTTTACAATTATAGTATAGTAATTTGGGAAATTATATTAAATATTTTAAAATCATAAAAATATATATTATATAAAAATTTCACCATAATATTTTACCCTAATAAATAATAAAAGTTGAAAAAATTAATTTTTATTGTAAAGTTGAAAATGGGTTTACCTAGGTGGTTTAACTAAACTGATAAGAGGTAAAATTAAATATAAACTTGTAAAAACCCTATTTTTGGACTATATTTGTATCTTATTACCTATAAGGTTTGATAATATCTGATTTGGTGGCGTTGTGGCATGTGAAAAACACGGGCATAACTTTTTTTAAAAAATAATTATAAGTGTGGAACTCACCTCACTTATAAATTTCCACCCCATATGCTCTCTAAAAAAACTCCAAAACCATTTGTATTAAACAAGAAATTCCTAGATAACTTTATTACTTCCATAATATCATCACATAAACCTCATTCCGGTCAAAAATCCAACCAATGAAGCATTTTGGTATGAACTGAATAAAGTTATCTGAAGAAAAGGAAACATCCCTAACAATGTTTTTTATTTTATTTAATCTTCCACCTCATTTTAAACATTATAAATATGAAAAAATAATAACTACATTTTATAATATATAATTATATTTTATTATTTAAAAAACTAACCTTAATCTATCCCCACTTCTATAAAATGGGAAATAAAATCATTATTCGTGTGTACAACGAACTACCAGCTCATGAACCGATGTTGTTGGATGTCCATTGCCACCCCTAAAAACTAGATATAATGAAGTATTTAATGTTTATATATATATATATATATATTAAATTTATGATACTATTATATAATTTGAATAATAAAAATTCATCTACCTTCTTACCTCCAAACCTGTTGGAAAATAATAGTGGTTCTCATGTATACGGTGGACTACTGGATAGTGATCCTATGTGATGTGTTTTCCATTTCTATTTTACTTCGATGGTAATAAATATATATTAAAAAAATATATATGATATTGGTTATATATTTAAAATTATTTAATAATTATATCACTTATACCTTTTTGCATTATATTTCAGGGTAATAGGAAACGTCGCTCGTGTGTAGGGCAGACTACAACCTTATGAAGCGATCCGATTCATTATTCACATACGCTTTACTTGAAGTCAATAAGGATATGTTTTAATAAAATTATGTAAATATATATGTTAAAAAATAATATTTAATGGCAATATATTATTTACCTTTCATTCTTTCAATCCACAGAGAAAATATAAACAATGTTAATGCATTTGTACGACCCACCATCTACATGAATGGTTTATTTCAATAGTATTTAAAAATATTATGGATTACTGTAAATAAATTTATAATGAATATATATGATATTTATAATTTTTTAGTTTTTTTTGATATTATGGAACTATGATGAAATTAAGAGGACCAAAATAACAAATCAAAAAATACATGAAAAACAAAGATGTTAATATCAAAAATATGATTTTATCAAACAATTGTTTATAAATATGTAATAAAAAGTTATAAATAAATCATATAAGGTATGATATACATGTATAGTTATTTAATAAATTTATAATAAAGTTATATTTAATATACAAGAGGTTTTAATTTATACAAAAGATTTCAAGACTTAAGGTAAGATATTTAGAGTCTCTGTTTTATTTTTGGTACTCATATGAAAATTCACCACTAATTTATTTTATATACAATAAATAATACCCATTTTACATGTTATATCATTAATATACTTGTTTTAATGTTATTTAATGTTTTATTTAATTTTATTAATTATTATTCCTTATGATCTAAATGATTACTAAAGCAGTAATGGGTTTTCACCTCAATTTTTTACTTATGTGAGATGTATTCCATATTCACCACCTGTTTATTTTGTATGGTGTTATAAAAACCATGATTTTTATTTATTAATTATTATTCTTTGAGACATATGTTCTGTTATGAACCTATCTTCTTTTATGTGGTGTTTATATTTCTTAATTGAAATTTAATATCATGAATTAATTTATCATCATGATATTATATATTTTATTTAATTTTATTCTTTTATGGGTATTATGATTTAATGTTACCAATTTTTTAAGGGTTTTGTGTCACAATCTCATAATTTACTTGGATTCTCAATATTATTCTTGAAATAATGAAATCTTATGATATATATCTTAAGAAAATCATGTCGTTTATTATCCTGTAGTTATTTAAATAGAATACACAGTTTCCATTCATTTTCATGTCATTATATACTCAAGAGTTAAAAGTGATTTTTTAGAAAAATCACTATTATTTATCATACCATTTTTCTCACGATAAATTGATATCTCCATTATTTACCCTTACTGAGCATCTGAGATCATCATTTATTATGTTTTCATTACCTATGTTATAATGAAATGTGGTATGAATGATATTTATAAGAAGGGTGATAGTTATGAAGAACAAATGGGGAGATTATATAGCTCACTTATGGACTAGATTTTTATGTGTCCATGTTTGTGAAGACTTTATACCATTACTATCCTTAGGTGTTTAAATGTGTAATGTAATGAAGATTTATATAATATGATACAATATCTATGTGTTAGAATTTTGTGGTATCTATAGTTGGTATCAGAGGATATGATATGTTAACCTTTGGAAACTATTATATCGAAAATTTTGTGAGGTCCCTTAGGATATGTCTAAGGAAAAGTCTTAGGTTGAGTCGTAGTGTTGGAAAATGTCATGAAATTTTAGTGAAGGATAAATTTGGTTGTTTCTAAGAAATTACATCCCTATCTGGATAGTATAAGTAAATGTGGAAATAGAACAGAGGTAACTAGGTGTAATAACTCCGAAAAGGGTATATTAGGCTAGGCTCAATCATCACCTGGTTTATGATAATGGGTCATGATACACCTGGTTTGACACTCCCTAGGGATATGCATTGTAAATTGGAAAAATCTTTATTAACGATAATAAAGGATTTAAATAGACGATGACTATTAATAAACTACAATAATCCTATGTTTTCATATATTATAAAAAAGGTGTCGTGAATCATTCATCTTAGAAATTATTTATTATGATTATGTTGTTCCCACTATGAATATTGTTTCTCACATTGATTTTTTGGTTTTAGTGAATCTAAGGAACTAGTAGGAACCATATTAATTATAAATTTGATATAAAGTGTGTTAATAAGAAACCAATTGTAATAATAGTTGGAGGGAAGGATATTGTGATTATGAAAAATTAGTTATAATGATATGTGGTAAACAAATTTCATATTAAATAACTCTCAGAGTCACTAATAAAGAGGAGGAAAGAGTTATTTACAGTTTGGGTGGTTGAGACCATGGTGGGAAAAAGATTATGTTTTCTATAGTTCAAGAATGTGGGATAAAGTGCTCCAAGGAATGTCTGAAGGTAATCACAAAATGTTTTATTTGTGGAGAAGAAGAAAATATAGTAAAAAAATCCATGGGAAAATTAAAAGTTCAGTTAGTCAAATGATTTTAAATGTTGGTATCCCTAAAATATCATTTTCATATGAATGTGTTATGTATGTAAAGTATTGACATTATTAAAATTGATGTCTTATGGGGAATTCTCATGGTGAAAATCCCTATGGTTTTATGTGTAATGGTTATACTACTGACTATGAAGAGAATACGATTGAAATTTAAAAGGTATTGGATTTTCTAATAGTATTGTTTATATTAAACATAATAAGTAAAATTAAATTTAGGTTGATGAATGTTAATACATGATTCATATCTCATATCGTAGGAATGTGGTATTAACGAATAAGATGATGGAGCACAGTTAATGGTTTAATAAGGATTTTAGATGGTTGGTGTGTTTATATATTGGTATTCAAGAATTATGATATATGAATCATGAAATATATAAGGAATGCTTATTATACGTTTTTCAATAATGATTTTCAAGAATATATTGAATGGTTCTCCTAACATAGAAAATAGATTTAATGGAAAAATATATTTTATGAAAAAGACATGATAAAGTTGGACATAACACCTAATATGTTCTTAATTTTTAGGTTTTGATTTTGGCATAAATATATGATGGATATAAATAATTTAAATTAGATAGTGTTGATGACCTTGGAACCGATGAATGATTTTCAAACAAGGTGGTTTACGTTAGTTGATTAAATTTTCAATATTATTAGATTTGTGAAATATAATTAATATTTTTTTGTTTTATACAAGTAATGAGTAAGTATGTAGGTTTTCATTAATTTTTTATGGTAATTATAGTTATTATCATGTTTTAAGAAAATATATTACTACGTAATTCACATATTTGGTATGTGTTAGTAATAGAATCTTTATGATATTCGGTGGATTGTTGTAAAGTTGATTTTGAGAAATTTAGTGAGCTTTGTTTTTAAGTATTCAATTTTGGATGGGTTATAAGGTTAACCGTTTATTGAATAGATTATGGTGAAATTTTGATGAGCTTTATTGTTTAATGAATTATTTCACCATTTAAAGATTTATGTATATTGGATAATTTGTGTTAAGTATTTTGTTTTTTAAAAGAAGTTAAGTTAAAGAAAATGAATTTCCATTATTTTAGAGATCTTATTACCTATTAGTGACTCACACATGAGAAATTTATCGCTTAAAGTATGAGATGTGGTGGAAATTGATCAAGGAAAACCGATAGATGAGATTATGCTTATGAAATTTAATGAAATAAAGTAAATATATATTTTCATGAAAATTATTTAACTTTAAGATAAGGATATTGAAATCAAATTTTATACATTTAACTTTATTTGTGATAAATTAAATATCATTTAACATCAAAGATTTATGTCTTTGTGTTTATTGACATTATCTTAAACATGTTCTTTATCACTCTACATCAATGTTTGGGTGTAAGTATTCTCTTCTATGTCCATGTTTTAACATCCCACCAATGTTCTCCCATATGGAAACCATGTTCCGTGTTGTTATATGTAACCTTTTCACATTCCTTTTTCTCTTTTCAAATTGAATTTATATTAATCAATTTTATGATATGGATTTCTATTATGATATTTTTAGATGTTTAACCTTTATTCATAAAGCACAATATCAAATTGATTGATGAAAAATTATTTAAGGGGGGTGGAATTTAACATTCCAAGATTAAAAAAATACATATTTCAAATAAATTTAGTTTTTTTTATATTTTTCATTATACGCAACAAAATGTTTGGTGTTCATTTAATGAAACACTGAGTTTAAATGAAACATGAATTTATATTAAAATTCTAATATTTTATATGAAAGTTGTCAAATTTCAATTATAATGGATGGTATAAATAAGATTAACTAAATTATGGAAATATATTCATTAAACATCTATATAAAATAAATTCATTTGTGAAAAGTTAATTATAAATTAAAATAAGAACCACTTGAAAATTATTGAAATGTTTTTATTAATTTTTTTGTATACAAATATTTTTTTCATAAATAAATTAGTGAAATAACTTTTGGTGAATTATTAAAATTAAAATTTTAAATTACACATTCAATAAAATTTTTAACATTTATATTTTGTGTTTTCGATATAAGTGATAAGAATAAATTCAATTTTACACTTAAAACTATTTTTTTAAAACCTAGATTTATCGCATTTTGTGGAATTATTTTAAAGATAAATTTTAAAAAAATTATAAACATAATTTAAAAAAATTAACTTCATTTTTTAGTAATATTTTATTAATTATCTTGGAGTGAATTTTGTAGAAGTTTTTGAAATGATGGAATTTTGTATGAATAGAAAAAAATGATGGTTTTTATTATGAATTTTAATTTATTTTATAGCATTTAAAAAATTAATTTTTTTAATAGTGTTTTAAATATAAAATTAGTTCTATTTTAAATCTATTAATCCATTTTAGGCCTTTGGAATCAATTTAAATTTGAATTTTTATGCATAATCTTTCTAAAATGTTTAATATATTCTCTTTGGAAAACCGAATTCTCATCGCATCTATGTGATAAAGTGTAAATTAAAATTTCAAAATTATAGGAGTTTAATTTAAAAAAATCGCTTAAATATTTTTAATCATAATAATTTATATTATATTATAGTTTTAACTTAATTTTTGACCATAAAAAACAGTAAAAATTGTAAAAATCAATTACTATGGTTATGCAAAAAATGGGTTTATGAATTGGATTTAAAAAGGTAGTGGGTAAAATGACATATAAACTTCTAAAAAACCAATTATATGTCAATATTTATACCTTAATACGTATAATATTCAATAATTTACCATTTTTAGGGTTGTTACATTTAAGATACTTGGGCATGCCTTTTTCTTTTAAAAATTGCAAGTGTGTCAGACCCCTTATAAAATGCCACGCCTCTCCTCTCCTCTTGACGCCTCCAAAAAACTTTTTTTCCAAAATTTTCCCAAATAAATTAATTAATTCCATCATATCATCCTATATTATTCATTATGGTCATAAAATCATCCTACAAAACCTTTTGGTATGAAACAAAAGAAGTTTTTTGAAAAAGATGTCATGTCCCTAATCGAGCATTTTATTTTATTTTTTTTACACCTCCATTAATTTTTTTAAAATATTATAAAGTAATAAAAAATTATATAACATATAATAAAATTTTAATATATTAATTTAATAACCTAAATCCATCTCCTCTTACATAAATGGGAAATAAAATCCTTATTCTTGTGTACGGTGAACTTCCCCCACCTTGTGAACCACTATTATTCATTTTCCATAAAACACGTATGAAGAATGAATATAATGATGGATTTAATACTTATATATAGTATTTTTGAAAATTTTATTCCTCTGGAGTAATAATAACTCATATACCATCTTACCTCCAAACCCACTGGAAAATAATAATGTCTCTCATGTGTACAGTGAATTATCACTTTACAAACCGATGTGAGGTGTTTTTCATTTCAATTTTATGTTGATTGAAATAATGTTAGATTAAATAAATATATAATATATTGGAAATATATTTATACTTATGGAATTATTATATCACATATAACTTCGTACTATCCATTTCATGGTAATACAGTCACATCGATTGTGTGTGCGACACACTACCACTTTGCGAAGCGATATGATTTTTTCTTTATATACACATTACATGGATAGTAATAATGATATGTTTAAATAAAATAATTTAATATATACAGTTATGTGATAATTTTTTTTAAGTAATGGTAATATTATATTTACCTTTCTTTCATTCAATACATCAAGAAAATGGAAACAATGCTCATGGGTATGTATGACCTACCCTCTCTATGATCAATTTTTTGTATTTTAAATCTCTAAATTTTATGGCTTACTATAAATAATTATATAATGAATATATATTATATTTATATCATGGTTATAATTATATTTATTATGGAACCATGATCAAATAAAAGGGACCAAAAATAAAAAATCAAGAAATACATGAAAAATAATGTAGTTATTATACGAAACACGATTTTCACTAGGAATTGTTAATGAATTGGTAATAGAAGGTCATATGTAAATAATATATATCATGATATATATTTCTATCCTTATAATATATTTATAAATAACTTATATTTATTATATATGGGGTTTTGAAGAGTAAAAAATAAGTTGAGAGTTAAGGTAAGAGATTTCTGGTCCCTCTTTTATTTTCGAGAGACATATGAAAATTCACCACTCATTTCTTTTGTGTGGTTTTTTACTGACACATTGACATGTTATTTCATGAGTATACTTATTTTAATTATATTTAATATCTCATTTTATGTTATTATTTATTGGTGATTATGATATAGAATAAAACTAATGGGGTAATGGATATCCTCTTCCCTTTTCACTTTTGGGAGAGACATTCCATATTCACCAAATTTTTTTAATATGGTTTATATACTACTGATGAATTTATTTTATAATGATTCAGATAAAAGTTTTTATTATATAGATCTCCATTTTTGAAAATCTATTTCATGGAATTTATTTTCCAAAAGTTACAAAAGAGGTAAGAGATTTTTGTCTCAATTTGCCTTCTTTTACACACATGTTCTGTTATACATTAATATTATTTTATGTAGTATATATAGATCAGTTGATGTGAAATACAATGAATATAATTATTATAATGATATTTTATGTTTCATTTAACTTTGTTCTATCATGGGGATTACAAATTAAATTTAACAGAGGTAAGAGTTTTATGTTACAGTCTCATTGTTTATTAGGATTTCTCATGATTATTCTTCTAATGAGGAAATATTAATATATATATATATATATATATCATGAAACTAATTTATTTTATTATCCTCTAGTTATTTTTATATAATACATGTTTTTCTTCACTCTCTTCTCTTTATGTACTCAAAAGTTCCAAATGAATTTTTATAAAATAATTTGTATTTATCTATTCAGTTGAAAACCCTTTTTCATTCAAAATAATAGTATTTAAAACATTTATTAATTTTTTTAACATTAAAATGTTTAAAGAAAATTTAAACACTGTTTTACTTTTTAAAAAATTTTATAAAACGAATATTCTTTTCATTTTCTAGAAAAGGCATATTTTTCTCTTACTAAAAATTTGAAAGGAATCATTGTTTTAACATGTAAGACAAGAATAGGTGTTTCTCAACGTCACGACAATTATTTTTATTATATATTAAATTATTTTTTTCATGATTATTTTAACATAAATTCATTTCCATTAATTTTTTTATTTTCTAGTTTTAAAATAATTGATTTTCAGAATGGAAATGATATTTTCCTCGGGAAACATTCTAAATGATTTTTAAGGTTCAATTTATAATTTTGAATGTTTTTTGTAAAGGAAAAGGATTTTGAATTTTTATTATTATTTAAAAAGATATTTTCAAAGTATAAAGGCTATTTTCTTCATGGAATTTAACAAGTAATATTTAAAAATAATTTTCTAACTAAGATGACATCCTTTGATGTTACTTATCCTTTTCGAGGGATATATTCCATGTATAAAATTATTTATTATTATTTTTTGATGGTTTATGTTTACAATGAAAATAATTTTATGAAAACATTTTCTCTTATATGGGTTATACCATGATATAATTATTATTAAAGTAAATTTTTTTTTTCATGGGTTATGCTTTGATGGAATGATGAAATGATTATGAAACCTATTTCTTTTCCACATGTTATGTTTTGTTGACATGTTTACGAAACCAATTTATTTTCATGTTTTCTAATATTATGGATATTTTATGACCATGTGGAAAATATTTTAAGAAGGGTATATCTTACTCAAAACATATGTTTAAATGATTATTCTCTTCCAAAATGTTTAGGGCCTCAACAAACCAGATATAGTCAGCTCTCTTTATGTTTTCATTAAGAATCCCAAGCCTAATATTCTAGGTATTTCTAAACCAAAAATAGTATTTATTGAGATTATTTTCTCTCTTTATGATATGGGTTATCATATAATAAATAGAAACTATTCTTGAAACAAAATAAAAATACTTTGTTTTTTAGCTCACTCAAGTTTGGATGGAATTTCTTCTATCATCTCTTCAGAACAGATGGCCACTCGTAGTTACAAAAATACAGGAACACAACATTTATACTATTTTATTTTTGAATATATTGTTTATCATGATAGAATGTATCTTTTGAATAATATTTAGGTGATAAGAATCTTAAAAATGTATCATGGAGACTTATTGGAGAATTCAATACCATTACTAATCTAGATGAGAAGTTTGGTATGCTCAATGAAACTACCTCTAACAAATATTATAGATAATTCCTTGAGAATAAGAATATGCATTAGGTTTACCTTATTGGTAATAAATACACTTGGTAATGAAATCATATCAATAAAATAGTGGCCATAAAATTGGATTGGGTTTTTGTTAATGATATAGATCTTGGAATATGGGGTCCATCTCTTAGACTACACTTTCCAAAATTAATTTTGATCATCACCCTATTTTGGAAATATTTTTCACAAGGGAGGCTAAGACTTTCATTCCATTAATATTAAATAATTAATGGAACTTGACCCCAAAGTGTATGAACATTATATATTATTCCTGTAATTATTTGAACATCATGGTTGATTCATTGGCCTGTGTCTTGAAGATTAAAATCATTAATAAAAAGATTAAAGTTTAGATTATTAACTTTTCCAGACCCCATAACTCCAAATAATATACAATTATAGGAGAGATATAAGGACCCTTGATTCAATCCTTCAGAAGGCCTTAGGTTGGTGACTAGCCCTGATGGTATAAAACTTTCATGTGTGGGAGGAATTACTATTTACAATATAAACAGGATCATGAGATAAGATGAACAATCCATAAAAATCTAGAAAATAATATATAAATAAACCCAAATCATCCCAAAATTCATGTATAAATAAAACTGATAAAGATAATATCTCTAAAAACACCCAAAATAAAAGCTCAAGCAGCGAAACAACAACAATCTGAGGTTTGAGATAGTAATGTCTATCACGGACCACATAATCCTCTAGGAATATTGAAAATAGTTTATATACATAGTGTGATAATCCTAGTATACTTAGTAGGAAAACCAAATTATCTAATGCACATATGAAAGTATCATATTGATGAACCCATGAGAAAACAAAAAAAATCAACAACACCTAAACAGGTCAACTATCCATGTTAACCTCCCCAAGGAAAATTCACCAAATAATGCAAGCCACGTAATGTTATATAACAAGAATCACATTGATAAGGGTACCATTCAACGCTTTCCCACTATGATTCCACTATCATACCCAAATTTTATACGTCCCAGAACTCCCATACCCTATATATACCACATCCCCCCAAGAATGGTCTCACCAAATCATGCCTACAGATAGTTGGGATTGCTACCAAATAAGCACAACCATAACACATCTTACCCAAAGACACCTAGTCCATAACATAAAAACCAATACCATAACTAGAGTAGTACAGTATCATGATCACGTAGGACATAAACCACGTTCCCTCCATTTACCATGCACGACCCCCACCATTTCCACCCAGAAGCACAGTCATATCACATATCACCCAAAAACACATGGGCTATCACATCTCACAAAAAGACACATGGGATGTCACAACTACCATATAATGAACTAACTGACCACTTACCATCACAACCTATGAAATACCTACCTTACCTTGAAGAGATATATGAAAAGAGTGGGCAACCAACCATCTTTCATCCTCAACAGATACCGAGAAACACCCCCATATGACTAAATGGGTGTCAAAACATAGTGATCAACATGGTTGGATTGCGTATATAAATCAAAAAGAATATACAATTACATATATTTGGCCTCACACATAAGCCCAGACTATGGGGTCACATGAAAATACAAACTATTTCACAACATCACCATATTCACTCGCACGTATAAATATAGGAAACCACCCTAGAAGCCACAATACAAATGTCACATTCAAAACTTCAACAAAATTAATTTAATCAGTCCATTAATTTGATTATTAATTAGTTGTAAATTGTTGCCACTCAACCCACCATTTAATTATTCATCACCCATTTCTTACCAATTAATTAACCAAACCATAAAATGTCAATAATTATTGAACAATTTATTATTATTATTATTACTACTACTATTATTATTCTCTCACTACCCGAGAATATAACATAAGAAAATACCACCTCACATCCCCAAAAGAACAGAAGAAATGACATTTCCACCTAAAAAGCACAACCAAAATTCTACCTCACCACCCCAAAATCATGGTCAACAAACCATCATTCCCACATTCCCCAACCAGACAACAACCGTACATCACTGACCCAAAATCGTGACCACACATCAAAACACATCAAAACCCATATTACAGACTTATAATGGTGGTTTTAACATTCCAATATATTTTAGGAGATTTATAACACAACTAAAATTCCTAGTGAAACCATTTTATTAGCCAAACATAAGTGATTAGACAATTTTCATTTTAGGGTGGTAAGTAGCAGTCACAATATATATCATGAAAAACAAAATAATACCCCAAATGACCATAATTTCAGTAGCTCATCAATGATATACAATAAATATATCACAAATAAAAACAAGGTCATAAAACATGTCATTCCAACCCTTTTACAGTTCAATTTGAATTAGAAAATTATTTATGTTTGATTAATAAAACAAAAATATAACCCATATATAAAAAATTAAACCCTAAAACATGATATAGAAGGATGATAAATGATTTATTACATACTTGAAAGAGATTTTCTAACTCACTGTGCATTGCATGGTGAAGAAGAAGCATCTGCCAAACACAACCATACCATAGGATCATGGATCAACCAACACAACACCAAATATCCACAAAACAATATCCCAAACACACAACCCAAACAAAACCACACCAATATATTGAAACAGCAAATAATAATAGAAGGAAAATGATAATAAAGAGAAGATAACTCAACTCAAATTGAATAAGGGAATCCAGGAACAATCCCCATAGAAAGGAATCACAAAAACACCAAGGGAGTGGGTCAGTGGTATCATGGAATGAGGGAGGTATTTCTTTCCCTAGGGTTTGAGAAATAGCCTAGATCACTTGAACCCTAAAAGATTTTATTTTCATGACATTTAAATGACATAAAATCCAAACACTTCATATAAATTTCATTCTTTATATTCCATCTAAAAATGCATCACCTCAAAGTATTCCCCCCGGTAAATTACTGAATTACATCCATGAGTTTAATATCAATGTAGTTAATGTGTCTTCATTAGGAATTCATACATACCCTTGTTCATATGTTATAATTTATCACATATAACACAACACATACAATGTAAACATCTCAACTCACAAAATAAGATCCAAACATCACATCACAAATAAAAATTGAGAGACAACACACATATTCATCTCTGATAGAGAAAATATTTTCAATTAATTTATATTGAATATAATTTATTTAAACCCATAAAAATATTCCTCTAAGATTAATTTTTTCATTTTTATGATAATGGTGTTATTTTGAGCTGAATAGTAAAAATTGGCCATTTTGGATTTTTAACAGTTTTAAATTATTTATGTAGTTTGGCCATACCATTATCTAAACTGATCCAAATTGAAAAATTATTATTTTTCCATTTTATAAACATCCAGGGATTCATTTACTATTTTTGAACTAAAAGCTGAATCGGCCATATGGAAGCTCAAAAGAAGCTCACAAGTGGAAGAAAGAAAACTATTTTCAGTTCTACCTAGTTTTGGTGTGGGATCCATAACTCATCCATGGTGGGCCCAAAACATGTGAAATGAGGTGGGTGGATGTGAAGGGAGTTTTGGAGCATCTTTTATGAAGGAATCCCAGAGTTAATTGGCCGTTTATAGGGTCATTAAATCACCCTAATCCGGAAGATTTCGTTTTGGAGAGTCTGACTAGACAGAATAAATTCTCAGAGTAAAACAGACATAACTCTTGGAATACATGTCTAAATCCGTGAAGCTTTTGAGTGGACACGGAAAAGGGAATTATGAACAAAATTTAAGAAAGGATGAATGCGTGAAGATGTCTTTTAATGGGGCTAAAACGCACCAACATCCGAGGGACAAATTCTGGCTATAAAAGGAGGAGAGCTCCAGCCTCTCAAAGCATCCCATTCTCCATCCCATTCCTTCCAGGACACCAAGAAGACGATCTTTTCGGCATTATTTTTTATTTATTTTCTTTTTCATAGTTTTATAATGCCTTATTCTTCCCCATTCATCTCTATTAACCTTACCATGGAGGGGTAAACATTTGGAGTGATTGGGGAAGGGTCAGTTTTCTACATTGTAATGCTTGAGTTCTTGGATGCAATTGAATAAATTTTTTTCTTCTTCAATGTTGTTTTCAATTTCTTATAGCTGATTTTATTATCAAGTTCTATCGTTCTTGAATATTAATTCCGTTATTTATTTCTTCCTTGGTAAAATAATCAATATCTCCCTCCACTACTTTCTAGTTTATATACTATAGAATAAACCGGGAATTAGTGGTGAATTACTCGATGATCGTCAGTACGTGTAAAATGTCTAGTGAATGTTTTTGATTATTTGGGATAAACAAAACACAACCGGGTATTGTCCATTTCAATTAAGGATATTTAATACAACTATTTTACACATGGAAGGATATTTGACCAAACCAAGATCTTTGTAAGGTTTTCTCTCACAATAATAATTTCACTAAGGAAGTGAGAGGAAATGATTGTGGAAACTCACTTTAATCAACAATAAAGAAGAGGTTTGAATTAAATTAAACAAGAAAAGCATTATAATTAGGAAACAAACCCTAACCTAATCAACCTTTTTAATATCATTGTTTTTCAATAATTTTAATTTCAAATTTCATTTCAAAAACACAACATTTTTTTTACCCTCGTTTTAAAGTGACAACTCATTTTGTGTGCAGTCTTTTTTGGGTGACATCCTAGGTCAACCACTTTACTACATTTTAACTTAGGAAATAATTTTTTTACCACGCCCTATGACAGTCGTGCATCAAACTTGGCGTCGTTGTTGGGGAGGTAGTTCCACAATTTAATTGTAAATATTTTACTTTTTTTAAATTTTAAAAAAATTAAAAAAAAATCTTTTGCCATGTTGTTTTAAAATGATTATTTCTTTAATTCATGGAAAAAATAACCACCAGTGCGAGAACTAATTATTGGATCGCTTTGGTCTGTAGAGTATAAAGTTTCTTTCTTGGCTAAACAAATTCGGGGAGCTCGAATCCAAATCATCACAGAGGATGAATTCAAGGATCTCATTGAAAACCTTAAAGAGAACCTCGAATACCCAGTGTTGGAGGTATTTTCCAGAGAATTAATTGAACTTCAGGAGTATTTTTCATAATTTTATTAAGAAATGATCAAAGTGAAACACCAAGAAGAAGAAGTTCACAGGGATCTTGAATCCCGATTTGAATGAATTAGTCTAATGGTTCAAAACCTGGAGACGTCAATAAAGTGGATTGCAAAACAAGTACATGCATCCCATGATCAACAACTATATCTAGAACAAGAACCAGAACCAGAAAAATTGATTGAAGAAGTATCCCCACAAATCCTTCAGGTTGAAGAACCCATGGGCCGTGATGAAATTAAAATAAGATCCATTGAGCTCATTTCAATCAATTTTGGAGGCTATTGATGAAGAAGATTTAGCAAGTAAAATACATATGGGAGATCTAAAATATTTGGATATCTTCTAGAACGAGTGTGAGGAACTTCTTGAGCCAACTATTCCTCATAATGTAGATGATTAAACAACATTGAAGGAAGAAACCAACCATGTAGTGGAATTTGAAGAGAAGATAATGGAGTCCGACTGCCTACCTTTATCTAGGGAAATTCAATTCCAAGAAGCACCTCCCATTAAAGAAGCAATTGAATCCAAACAAGATCAGGGAGTCAATAATTTCATAAACTCATTATCTTTTGATTTTTTTGAAACTAAATTGAGTATTACCTCCCCTTCTTTTAATTTTTCAGATTCAACCAACACATGTATTTCCTTGGAGGAAGATGATGAAAAAGGATATTCATCCATGGAGGAACATCTAGAGCTCCCCAAACCTGTTGAACAATTAATGGAGGGAGTACAAGAGAAGATCAAAGTGGATTTTCTGGAGGAAAATGAGACTAAAGCTACTTACTTTGCAAGGGATGAATTTGATATTGATTCTTCATGCTTTAATTTTTTTCAAATAGAATTAAACTCTGACATTCCTTTTGATTTTTCCACAGATGTATCATACTTTCAGCAACTACTGGAGAATAAAGAAGATATTGTTCATGCAGAACCCAAGAAAGATGTGGACTCATTCATTGTCCTAACACCACCATGCATTTTGTATCACATTACAACGAGGGTGGACTCAGTGCATTTTATCAATGGAGTCCTCAAGAAAAAGGAAGAAGTTATTCCTGGAAAGAATAATTTTTGTTGGTTCATGATCAAGAAACCTCAACCACCATTAGATTGGGGATAAATGATTAGAACTTCCCCTATGGAGGCAGTCAAAACCCAGGGCCCACTTGGGGGATTAAACCAAGATTTTTTTTCTTATTTAATTTCTATTTTCATTTCTTTTAATAAATTTATTATGTTATGTTTTTAATTTTTTCAGGTTTTCAAAGAGCAACACTTAGGTTCCAAACTCAACGTTGCATTGCCAATAAGCCAGGATGTACCTCTCCTTCACACTTGCTTGATGTTGTGATTCATTTGAAAATTAGCTTACATGTTAAATCCACTTGAATGCATCGAGGACACTGCATCAGTTAAGTGTGGGGGAGGGAACCTTTGTAGTATAGGATTTTCATTTTATGTTTTTTTTAAATAAAATAAAAAACAAAAAATTGCGTGTTTTCAAATTGTTGTGTGTTTATTTTTCAATTTTTTGGTGCGTTTCTGAAACTTTTGAGCTGAAATGATTATCAATAACATTTTTAAAACCCATGTCAATGAGTGAACCAATATATTTCATGAAAACGATCTTAAATGAATGCTAAAGTAACTTCTTTTCATGTTCAAATCTTTTATAATTTGATGAAAAGTCCCCTGATTTTTGAAACCCATGCCATATTTCACTGTCTATATCTTTGAAATAACTTTCATGTGAGGATTCTGAACCATTTTTGTCATATTATTTTCATTCACCTCATTTCTTGAGAGAACCATACCATGCTTGCTTTAACCAAAATTTGGTTTATTCCTTTCCAAACATGAGGGTTTTCGGTACATGTGTTTTAAATGATTGAGGCATTTATTTGGTTTGAAGCCCCATTTTCAAAATAATCCTTTTCATTTTGGTCCACATTTACATTTATCCTTCATTGTAGCCCCTAGTAGCCATGAATTGCCTGTTAGGTTAGCCACATTACAAGCCAATTTCCCTTTTCTATCTGCTCTTGAAGTGAAATTGCATGATCTAGTTGAACATAAGTGTGGGGGAAGATTTCCTGTGGTGTACTACCTCATTTGGTTATACTTTGGGTGGAAAATAAATTGTAGAAGAGATGTGTGTGATGCTGAAAAATTATTCTGTTAAAAGCTGTGCCTTTTCTGGAGCTTTCATGATAAGAGAAACAGTGCCTTTCTGGAGCTTCCAATGTAAAAAGAATGTTGTGCCTATCCAGAGCTTTAAAAAAATCATGTTTGAAAATATTTAAATTTTAGCTGATGAGATGATTGAATGATGATGGATCCTATTTTCAGTAAAGGGGAAGTGAAGGAGACTATATTTTAGTGAAAATTAGAATCCTGCAATTTTACTCTAATAAGAGCCAAGCCTTCCTTTTTGGCCTCAGAACTTTTAACATCTAAATCCTACCAACCAGAAGCCAAAGAACTACCCTGAAAATTCCTCATGAGAAACACATGTCATTGAGTCACATCGGGTAGAGATTTAGGAATTTATCAAGATTATAGTGACCCTTGTGTGAGTTTGGATAAGAAAATCCTTGTTCAGCAATTACATTTGTGAGATGAGTGAAAATTCATGTGAGGTAGGTGTTTTGTGTTCATGTGATAAGAAATGAAGTGGAAATATATTAAAATCTTAAATGGAGAACTTGAAATAACTGTTTTTGATGAGGCATGATATCTTTTTGGTTCTTTAAATTGATTTGATAGATCTCATTAATATGTGTTTTGGATTTGATTTGATTTGATTTTTACTTGTCCAGGAGTCCAAGTGCTAAGTGTGGGGGAATTGATAGAGAAAATATTTTCAATTAATTTATATTGAATATCATTGTTTTGAACCCACAAAAATGTTCCTCTAAGAATAATTGTTTCTTTTTTATGATAATGGTGTTATTTTGAGCTGAATAGTAAAATTTGGCCAATTTGTATTTTTAACAGTTTTAAATTATTTCTGTAGTTTGGACCTAACATTATCTACACTGATCCAAATTGAAAAATTCTTACTTTTACATATTATAAACATCAAGGGCTTCATTTACTATTTTTGAACTAAAATCTGAATCGTCCATATAAAAGCTCCAAAGAAGCTCACAAATTGGAGAAAGAAAACTGTTTTCAGTTCTGCCTAGTTTTGGTGTGGGATCCATAACTCATCCATGGTGGGACCAAAACTTGTGAAATTCGGTGGGTGGACGCGAAAGGCGTTTTGGGGCATATTTTATGAAGGAATACCCGAGTGAATTGGCCGTTTATTGGGTTATTAAATCACCCTAATCCGGAAGATTTCATTTTGAAGAGTCTAACTAGACAGAATAAATTCTCAGAGTAAAACAGTCATAACTCTTGGAATACATCTCCAAATCCACAGAGCTTTTGAGGGGACATGACTAAGGTAATTATAAAAAATATTCTAGAAGGGCTGAATGCGTTAAGATGTCATTAATGGGGCTAAAACGCGTCATCATACAGAGGAAAAATTCTGGCTATAAAAGGAGGAGAGCTCCACCCTCTCATAGCATCCCATTCTCCATCCCATTCCTTCCGGGACACCAAGAAGAAGATCTTTTCGGCTTTATTTTTTATTTATTTTTTTTAATAGTTTTATAATGCCTTCTTCTTCCCCATTCATCTCGATTACCCTTACCATGGTGGGTTAAAAATTTGGAGTGATTGGGAAAGGGTTGGTTTTCTACATTGTAATGCTTGAGTTCTTGGATGCAATTGAATAAATTTCTTTCTTCTTCAAAGTTGTTTTCAATTTCTTATAACGGATTTTATTATCAATTTCGATCATTCTTGAATATTAATTCTATTATTTATTTTTTCCTTAGTAAAATAATCAATATCTCCCTCCACTAATTTCTGGTTTATATACGATGGAATAAACCAGGAATTTGTGGTGAAGTACTCGACGATCGTAAGTACGTGTAAAAGGTGTAGTGAATGTTCTTGATTGTTTGGGATAAAAAAAACCTGATCAGGTATTTCCCATTTCAATTAAGGACATTCAATACAACTATTTTACACATAAAAGGAGATTCGACCAAACCAGGATCATGGTATGGTTTTCTCTCACAATAATAATTTTACCAAGGAAGTGAGAGGAAACGATTGTAGAAACTCACTTTAATCAACAAAGAAGAAGAGGTTTAAATTAAATCGAACAAGGATAGCATTAAAACTAGAAAACCAAGCCCAACCTAATCACCATTTTTAATATCATAGTTTTTCAGTAATTTTAATTTCAAATTTCATTTCAAAAACACAACATTGTATTACCCTCGTTTTAAAGTGACAACTCGTTTTGTGTGCACTACCTTTTGGGTGAAATCCTAGGTAAACCACTTTACTACAATTTAACTTAGGAAATAATTGTTTTTCTACGCCCTACGACAGGCGTGTGTCAATCTCATATTCCTAATTACACTACACCAAGACACAGGGACTATACAAAAAATGATCAAAATAAATGGTCCATCCACATATCATATTATATTGGAGATCCTAGATCATTAATTTATACTCCATGAATTTCGAATCATCCGCTGTATCCATATATCCCCAGTCAATGACATGGAAGTCATATTGAAGATACTGATAAAGTCGTGAGATAAGAAAAATGTTGTGGATCCTCTCTAACTGTGGTGGAAATTCCAACCCATACACCACCTCACCAACATTCTCCAATACCTAAAAGGTCCCATTAAAACTAGGGGAAATATTAAACCCCCTTCCAATATTGTGTTGACCATGTTAATGTGAAACCATCAAGAACATATGGTCTAGAAACAAGAACTCCGATGACCTCCTAATGCGACCATACTATGACTTCTTGTGTTCTTTCACTTCATTCACCCTTTGACCAACAAATTGAACCTTCCTTTTCATGATCTTCACCACATCAGTACCAAAAACTACTTCATCCCCAACCTCTATCCAACAAAACGAAGGACAAAACAGTCTCCCATATGATGCCTCAAATAGGTCCATGCTAATAGAATAAAGTTAACTATTTTTATAGATAAACACAACCAATGTTATGTATCATATCCAAGAACCCCCAAAGTCAAATATGCATTCACAGAATATATCCTCTATTATATGGATTGTCTACTCCATCTTCCCAACCAGTTGAGGGTGGAATTTAGTGATGACGCATAATTGAGTTTCAAAAGTAGGATATAATCCACTCTAGAATTTAAAGGTAAAAAATATGTCCGAATAAAAAATAATGGATATTATAACTCCCTGAATCCACACCACTTGATCCATATACTTGTTAGATAAATCATCTATTTCACCCAAATTGTTGATCACTAATTAGTGAGATGATTTCCTTAACTAATCCACGATCACCTAGATATCATCACAACCTATTTGATCTATGGGTAACCCTATAATGAAATCCATATATGTTTCATCCCATGTAAACTTGGTAACATCTGATGGCTGAAATAATCCACCCAGGACATGATGCTTAGCCATTTCCTGGTGGAAAAGAAAGCACTTCTCCACGATCTCTTCCATAATCCATTTCATCCCAAGTCACCAAAACTGAATCCTCATGCTATGATAAATCTTGTAAATGCCTAGGTGTACCACTAAAGGTGAGCTATGAAAATCAAGAAGGAATCATTCACACATAAATAATGGAATAAACAACCTACAATGAAATAACATCTAGTTCTAACCATCCTCTAATTATCCATCTAGAGCAACACTGTGGCCAACACAATGAAACATCACCTATGCCTCCGAGTCACCCTATTGATAATCCTCCAAATACTAAAAAAAATTACACTTCAACATTATATGAAACAAACATCATATATAACCATTCACCCTCACATTTAAGTACAAGGATTATAACTCCCCCATTGCTCTCCAAGAATCCCTAGACTCCCAGACAACAATCTTCACTGACTTCCAACTCAACTCATCAACCAAAAAAATATCTTTTCCTACAGAATAAGATATCACAGAATCAAAATCTTGACTATGATTCAACCAATTTAACTTATAAAAATTTATATCACACTGAGAAATGATATACCTCATGCTATAGTGATTCATGAATACGAAAAATAGCTCTCTAATGAGGTAATACCACCAAATATTCATCACAAAAACAACCAATCCTAACTCTATGTAATGGATGGAATAGTTATTCCCATGGGAACATATCTACTTTGACTCACAAGAGCTTTATTCCCTCTTCATCATCAACATTCATCCCAATCCCAGGCATGAAGCACAAAAAAACCTAATAGAGCACACCCTCCTACTAAAACTAAAGCATTGGAGTGCTAAAAAGCTCCCCCTTACCCTAACTGAAAACGTCTTAGCACTGATAAGTTCACAAAAAATCCTTGTATATCTTGGTAAAAACTATTAATAAGGCTATACATCATGATAAATCAACTAAAGACTTTCAGAAATAACCGCCAAGACCAAGAAAACTATGAATCTCTCCCACATCCTTGGGTTCTACCTATGAAAGAACATCCATGACATTCGATGAGTCTACTACCATTCCCTAATAATCCACTAAATGAATGATTAAATAAACCTATTGTGTCCAATGATTACACATAGAAATATTTATATAATGTTAGTGGTGTAAAAGGACCATCAAAATGGATCTAATATATTCCTACACTATCTTTTATTAAATCAAGATGTCATAGATGAATACAATAATGTATTTGTCCACGAACACATAAACATAGATGTCATAATCCCTATAATCATAGCTAGTGTGTTTGTAGCGCTGAATCAAAAGGCTTCACACTTGAAGTCCCCATACCTATATTTGAAGGAAGTATTCAGCATATCTCCCTGCTCCACCCTAAACTAGTGTTATCCTAGCCACATATAAATATTTTAAAACCAAACTTCCCCTCTCAACTAGGAAAAAGATCAAATATCCTTGAAAGAGGGTAACCATTTTGACCTTCACCCGATTCAACCTTAGGTGTTCTATGTACAACCTTAGAATACCATCCAAATTCTTGGTCAATGACACTAGATAACCCAAAAATGACACACCATGGTATATATAATCATTATTCATCAGATAATCATTGTGAATCCTCAACTCCCTCAACTTAGAAGATTCCACCCGATAAGGAGACTTCCAAACTGTAGAATCAACAGCCTGCAAGTCCATCATGAACTCAACATCACATCATGAGGATAACATTACAAACTCCTTTGTAAAAACTTCTAGAAAACTGTCCAATAACTCTAGGAACCTTTACCACCATAGCCTCTACTGACATAGCTATTTTTTCATCTAATAATGAAAGAGGGGGAACCACATGCTGACTTTCCACCTAACAACCTCAGTTACCAACGAAAGCCACACACTGGGCATCCATATATGAAAATATGAATCTCATTAGAAATAATTAAATTACCAAAAATATATAGTACAACTAGTTGATGTTAATTATAACATCATATAGCTACATTTTTATAAAGAAATTATATCTACAAGACTAATGTTTCCCCAACATCTATCTACACCCCAGTATAGATCAAACATGATTGTCTAGAATCCAAATGGTGTAGTAAAAACTACTTTAATGAGAATAAAATATACATCTAGTCCCAGTGAATTGAAAATAGTTATTAAAATAATGGAGTTGAAATATATGGAATCTAGCATGGAATGAACAAGAGATTTAAAAAATTGATCGCACATTTGATGATCTGTGGCCCTTCTAGCACTACCCCATATACTATCTGTAACTAACCATGCCCATATCATCTATCTATATTCTAACAGACACCTATAAGACCATTATTGGGTCAATGTCCTTAAACATGTAGAAAATTATGAGGTTGGCCTCTACCTACTCTATCTCTACTCAGTGAAGCATAAGCCCATTACCCCTACCGCTGTGATGTTCTCATTGGAAACTGTTGCCGAGGATGGTGCTGGACCTACCAACATCCATCAAACCGATCTTGAGGAACCACTAGGAACAAGTTCTAGTGACAAGTATAAACCCCCTAACCAAAAAACAATATTACAAAGTGCCTAAGAAAATAATAGAAACCAATAGCACCGGATTTCTGGAAAAGAAGCCATTGAGGTCAAAAACCTACCAGTTGAAACCTTGATTTTCCAGGTGCCTGAGACCCTCCACTAATAAATCATATCCTTGTGTAACCATTGTAGTTTTACACACATTTTGAAACTCCTTATAGAAAAATCATATTGATCTCATCCTACTTCTTATAAACCTCTAGATACCATGTCAATATAGAGTTAGTGTGTAAGATTCCAAACCTCTTGAAGTTATTTACTTCTTTAAATATCAGTTTAAATCACTAAATTTTGGTTAATTAAATATTTATGGTATGTACGATGAGGTTCATGGGTGTTCATGGAGTTTAGGACTAGAAAAAAGACTTTTCCATCTAGTTGATGTTGCATGGTTGGCACAGTGTTAGAGATAACATTGTGCCTAAACCTTGCTAGCTAGGAGGAGGGGTGAACAGTTAAGAAAACCATGAATGGGTGGGAGATAAACGACACAGAACTAGATAGAGGCATTCTACATGATTGGTGCACCATTTTTCAAACATTTAAGATGTAAGAGAAAATGTGTGACCTCAACCCCTATTGGATAGTGTTTATAACGTGGTTTACACACGGTTGGGAAACACATGCTGCCAAACCATGCTCCCCCTTAAAAAGTAAAAATTACCAAAATTCCACCTCATGATTATTTCATTATCAACCGATTTTCCTCCCCTTTATTATAACATAATCCATTTTGATGAACTTAAAACTTCAAGAGATCTCAAGGTTCCACCTCTCTCATTTCTATGCTATTTGGAGCATCGTTGGTTATATATCGAAGCTCAGTGTAATTACAATCTTCCCCTTTACTCTATTTTATATATTTGGGCTTGTATATTTTTTCATATTATCTGAATTCCATAAAACCCTCTTTTATGATGGATCAGAGATTGGGGCTTCAAGTGGTGCTCAAATATGGATATAAGGAAAAGGTTTACAGTATGTTCATCATCAGATTTTAGGCAGGTGGTCTACATGTTTTATCCCATGGTTTTGTTATAGATTTGTTCTTATATGGTTGTGTTCTTAGTTTTCTATTATTTTTATTTTGGTTTCTTTGTTAGGTTTTGGTAATATTGTTGAACAAATAAATAATGATCCCCATTAGATGAATTGAGGATGATTTTAGTGATTTAGGGTCATCCATGGGGTGCACCAACATTCCCGAGCATAGGTCATGGTAGGGTTAAGCATGATATTGACTTATATTGAAATTGAGCCCATGATAAATGTGTTGAAATGATAGTTTGAATTATAAATAGAATAAATAGTTTTTGTGTCTAGATATAGGTAATGACATAAGAGATCATTTAGTATAATCTGCAAAATGAGTTAAATGGATTAGTGTGAATGAGTCAAATGCCTTATAGAAATTCGGAAGGAAATGCTTAAGTGGATTTAGACATATGAAAATTTTAATATGTAAAAGGATAAATGCAAGGGTATTGATGAATATGTTAAATGGGATAATATATTAAAATTATAAATATAAAACATCGACTAATTTATGAAAATTGTTGAATATGTGAAAGGGGTTTACATATGGAATGTGTTGAATATGCTAAATGGGTTAATGCATGAAAAAAGGGAAATGGAAAAAATGGGTTATTCTAATTAAACGGAGAATGTGTTAATGTTTTAAATCATAAGTATGATTTATGTGTTAAATGAAATGTGAAATGTTTATGTTATCTATATTGATTGTATATGTGGTAAATTGATAAATAACCATATGAACATGGATTTGTAGTTGTGGTGTATTGGACTTTAGGATCAACGCTCACGGGTCGGGTGAGACTGAGGCTCAAAACCCCAATCCACAATGCATGGTTTAAGAATGGGATTGAGGCACAATACCTTTAATAGATCCATTTGACAAGACTACCTAGACCGAGGATGCATGGTAAGTGTGATGACAATGTTTATGAAATGTTTATCCCTAAAGAGATAGGGAACTTGATTTATACCATTATGCTTAGTAAATTATTAGCTTATGCCATTTTTTCAATAATGTAAATGGATACCCCATAGAACATGTAAAGTAAATCAATTAATTGATGAAGATAGACTAAATAAGCGACATGGAACTACTTTTATAAAGGGTTAAAGTAAAAATTACTAACAAAGGGAACTCATGTTTTATTGTTTACTATATTTTTTATTTAATTCTTACATGAACTATTTGTTTAAATTAGATATTTGGTATACACTAATTGTGGTAGCCTAGTGAGTTGCAATCACACCCTTCTTAGGTCGCAATTGGGTATCTGAGCATATTTCATGGCTGCTGGTTAGGATATGGGAAATGTCCCCATGCAAGGGAGTTGAGTTGGGTTTGTGGAGTGCATGGATGAGGATCCAGACTTGGATTCCGGACTTGTTTAGGGGATTCATCATTAGGTATTTATTTTGGGTTTTCCTTCACTCTTGAGACTATTATCATGATATGACATTTTTATCATTTGGTCTTGGCTTGTACCCTATTAAATGATTTTATGGTAACACATTATTCTGGTTATTTTTTATTGTTTCCTTCATTTCATTTTTAATCTATTATAGCTTACTCAGGTGAAGAGGTTATAATAACCCCATGTGACTTATTAGACCCTCACCACTAGACGACAAACTATGGAATATAAGGAGGCACACATGTGGTCATTTGGTGACTCAAATCATAGAATCGATATAGTTTCTTCAAGGATGTGGAAATTTTAACCCCCCAAGTTTCCACAATACACTTCTTCTTAAATAATACAATATCTTGTGCTGCATGCGACCCTGAGTTTGAGTGCACCATGACTTGTCATTAAAAAACCAGTTATGAATAGTATTATCCATATTTTGAATTTTATATATTCCATATAATTTTAATATTTATATCATGTGTTTCTTATACATGATATAAGAACAAATTCATTTTTTCATGTAATGGAATTATTTTTCAAAAAATGCATTTTTACCACTATTTAATGAAAAACCCTTTTTAAATACAAAATTTAAAAATTTAATATATTAAATTTGAAAAAAATAAACTTTTTAATTATAAGTGGGACATAAAAATTTTTATTTCAATAATTTGTTTTTGTATTATTCTAAAAAGATTCAATTTTTGATGAATAGTGAAAAATACTACATTTTAATTCAAAACTAATTTTTCATCCAATTTATTTATACTGTTAGTTGATAATTTTAAATGTTTTTAATGTGTAATTAGATTAGGTTTTTATAATTTAATATAATTTATGTAATTGGAATTATTCTCACATTAAAATTATATATAAAAGTATGCCAATCTTTTGATGGTTATTATTCTAAAAAACCAGTTTTCTTATTTTGTCCATGGGGATTGATTTTAAATTAATTACTAAATATTTCTTATTTTATATTTTTCAAAATGGATTCTATATTTGGAATTATTGGGTAAAATTATGTCAATATGTTACTTTTATTTTTTTGAGTATTATAAATAGTAACTTTAGTAATTTTTATTACCATAGTTACGGGTAAATTATGTAATTAATGTTAAAAAATAATATTTTAAAATTACCCTTACTACTATTAAAATTATATTGTATTAAGAAAATTATAACATTATCAAGTATTTCTATAAATGTTATCATTTAACAGACCCCTTTCCATGAATATGATTTGAATATTATTAAAATTAATGATTGTGACAAAATGTCACAGTCTCATTTTTATAAGTATAATAATTTTAATATAAAGGTATCTAGGATCACAAATTGATTATAAATAGTCTCTAAAAATATAAAATAATTCAATACCTCATATAAATTTATTTATAATTTTTAGAGATTAAATAATTACAATTAAGGATGAAATAATAGTGAAGTAGAAATTATTTTATTAATAGAAATATCCAATAAATGATATTAAAAATAATAAAATAAATATATTTTACTTAATTAATGATGTATATTTTTTTAAATAACATATAAATGTTATAAAAAAATTGTAAGCATTTTTTAGAAGTTTTCATATTGGTTTTATTTTTTTAAATGAAAATACTAAATAGTATCAAAATTGACATAAATGATACTTGAAAATAAGAAATATTTTATTAAATGTTATAAAATCCATAAATATATCAGGGTTAAAAATATGACTTGGATAGTGTTTAATATATCATAAATAATCCAATTGGTTTCCATTTAAAATTTTATAGTAAATATATTAACTCTATAGTGAAAAAAGATAAGTTGTCCCGGAATGGTTAAATTATTTAACAAAGGTTTATAGCCAAAATATAAGGATAATTTATGACCTATAAAAGTATAAAATTCATTGGTTGATTATATTTATACCCATAATCATCTTAGACTTTAAATAAATCACTTTGGATCTATTTTAAACTAAATATCAATTTCTAATAATTAATATTTTAATATCTTTCAAAAGTGCCCTTCACTTTTCTTATAAAAGGGAACTTCTACTTATATTTAATTCACACCTATAAATCCCTTTTTATCGAAAAACCCCTTAATGTTTCCTCTCCCAACTTCCCTCAATACATCCTAGAGGGAATACATTTAGCAAAAAGCCATCCTAAGGAGTCCTTCTATGCAAATCAAAAGGAGATACCTGAAAAAAGTGGTAATTGTTTTATCACCTTTTTAAAAGTTATCTTATTCTTATACTTACTATTTGTATGTTTTTACATACCAATGTAATAAAAATAGAATCAAATATATAGTTATATTTTATTATAATAATGGGAGAACCATGAGGTTCATTTTATCCATCATACGAATAATAATATCACCATGTTTGCGTATGTACGACTTACCATCTCCATGTCTTGGTGTAACTTGTTATTCAACACTAATTTATTTGTATGGGTATAATTATGAGTATAATGTATATAAATAGTAAATTTAAAATGATAATTATTCTTTATAATTAATATATGATCTAGTTATATACCATTTAACCATCAAGGGAATGATACCGTCACTCGTGCATACGTACGACATAACGTCACCACGACATGGTGAGATTAATTCTCCATGTTAAGCATTAAAGAATGATTATAAAATTTATATGATAATTAAAAATAATAATTAGGAATCTAATTTCATTATGGATATGAATTAAATAAATAATATTCATAAAAAACACGACCTACATGACAAAATTGAAATAAAAAAATGAAGCAGTTAACACTCTAAATAATTGTAATACCAAAATATTATAAAAAATGATATAAGAGGATCATATATGATATCATAAATATGGATATTGTTCTAGTATATCGTAATAAAATTATTTTACAATTATACATTTGGTTAACCCAAACTCAACTAATGGAAATTACAATGTAAGGTTTAATTTTTTACTATCATTTTTATTCGAGGTTGTTTACACATAAGTATATACTGAGATATCTTTATCATAAATATACATGTTTCTTAAAATAATATTCAAAAATATTTCCAAAAATTTTTTAAATTGATTTTTTACCCAATTTTTACTTTTTATAAATTTTTTTGAAAATAATATTTCCATCATTTATTAAATTAGGTGCTTTATAACCTTTTTTACAAATTAAAAAATGAATGTTTTTTTAAATTATACAGCGTAAAAGTATATTTTCCATTATTATGATGCCCTATAATTTTATATCATTACTTACAAGTTTACATGGTTATTTTCAAAACAAATGTTTTCTTTTATAATTGTGTGGTTTACAAATTATTTCAATGTTAAAAGGGATATTTTTCTCAAATACTTTTAATGAATTTATTATATTATATTCATTTATGTCAAAATTTTGGTAAGATTTTATGCTTAATTGGGGATGATTTATTATGATACAATCTTCCTTATTGTATTTAAGGTTTTATGATATATTTTAATGTGGATATTCTATTTTTATACCATCGATGTTTTATGGTTAAAGTATTAATATTTAATTATCTAGTTTTAATACGAATATTTATGTTATATTTTACCCCTTTCATAAGAGGAATTCATTGGACTTAGTAGGTGAAAGGTGGGGCCTGCTATATCACCTTGATGTATCATTGGGTCTCATGAGACAAACTAGTTTATTGGAACAAGACCTTGATGGTCTGGTTATTTATAGTCCTAGCAGGATTCCATAATGTTGTGGTTATGATGTTTGGAATTATGAACTCCCTCATTATGAAATTATTTATTGATATTACATGTGATTATTAGACTTGTAAAATATCCATGTGAATGTTTAAATGAAAATATTTATTTTTTATTTTTTTCCGTATTATTCTTAATATTATGTTTAAAAGTATTTTGTTTCAGTTTTATACCTTGCCTTAAACATTTATGCTTACTTATGATAGCTTCTTCTATATTGATTATTCTTATTAGGCATATAAGATCTCCCATTTATTATGTTTCCTTTTTCAAAAGGATGTGAAGCAGTATATTATGATTGAAATGAAAAGATATTCTATGGGATATGTGAGTTTTCAAAGGTTATAATATGTTATTTTTCATTCAAGATGTAATATAAAACTTATGTTTTTTATCTAGTATTTAAAATTATACTAAACTAATTGGTCAATCAGGGTTGGATTTTTAGTGATCACTCTAGTGAAATGAAATAATGCACTAACTCTGGGTATCTTAGTTGAAGGCTTTATAGTTGGTATCAAAGGATGTTTAGTATAAACATTAAAAACTAGATTTAGAAAAATTGCTATTTGGGAACATTACCCCTAAGATATAAATGGAGGATAAATATATAATATCATCCTAAATTTTAAGTAATAAAGAGATTATGTGGGTATTACAATGAAATAAACCCCTCTATAGATACTATAAGTGAATGTTGTTCGAGAAAAAAAGAACCTAGGAGTAACAACTTCGACAAGTTGTTCTAAGCTTGACTCGGGGTAACCATGCACATAATAGCATGCCATACTACACACGTAGTCTAACACTCCCAAGGTATATTCTTAGGATAAGTCAAATTTTCTTTGTAAACTATTAGGTAGGATTTAACAGTAAATATTTCCCCAAAAAAACCATGTTTATTATTTTGCGATTAGAAACGATTTTTTTTCCAATTTATGTTATGGATTTTAAAATTACTCATTATGATTCATAACCCAGTCTAGTAAACGTAGTTGTTTATAAATTCCCCCCAGTGGAAGTAATAGAAACTGTATCAACACATGTAATTCATGTAGGGATTTAATCCTAAGTAAGATAATCATAGGGGAGTTAGTGATACAACTCGTGCTGAATAACTTATAACTATACTAGGATAGCTGACTCCGGTTATGAATAATAACCTTGACCGTATGGAGTAGCCTGGTCCACAACCTGGAGGATAAATTTTAGATCATTTCATGAGTTAACACCCCCCAACATTCAATTGTACTAAAAATCCTTTTGTAGCTGAGCAGTGGATATGTTCCTAAGTGAAGATATTTCTTTCTTTGGGGAGTAACAAAAATGAAAAAGTTGTTATGGAAGTCTATCATCTACCAGGAGATGTAGATAAATGGTGGTTATTAATTAAAAACATAATGTAGGATGAAGAGGTATAAAATTTGTTATAGAGGTAATTTAAAGAACTCTTCCAAGAAAAATACTTTCCTCGTGATCGATGAGCAGATATGGAGAGGCAGTTTTTGAGTCTGAGGCAGAAGGATGCTAAGAATATTGAAAATTAGGAATCTAATTTCTCATAGTTATGAAGGAATGCTGCAGACTACATATGTAACTCAATAATTAAGATTTATTTTTTTATTATATGGGTTAAAGCCATTCATATGATTGGAATTGGTCTCATAATCTTTCTCATTGTACAATGATATAGCCTCATGTTCTATTTAGATATAAAATGAATTCTATATGTCATATGACTTTAAAGTAAATCTAGAGAATTAGAGGTCTGCTGAATACTCTGGAAAAGTAAATTAATGGAAGAAGGTAAAAATTGACTTTTCACCCTATAATAATTTTTGGAAGAAACACCATGAAACTTTCTTTAATGGGATGTGTGTTTGTTACAAGTGTAGAGAAAAAAGCCACCAAGCTCATGATTGAATGGGGAAGAAAGAAGATACCAATTATTAGTGCGACAATTGTAAAGATATGGGACATTATGCAAATTAGTTTTCTAATCATCAAGAAAATTCCCCAGAAAAGGCCAAAGTAGAAAGGTTAAGATTTTGCAATCACAACTGCTGAGGTTGAAGTTCTTAATGATATGTTGGTTTGTACTTTATTAATTTCCTCAAATTTATAAAAATATTTATTTGATTCTAGATCCTCATATTCCATTATATATTCTAAGTTTTACTTAAAAATTAGTTATTTCAAATTCACATTAATTTGAGATATTTTAGTCAAAACCCTTAAGAGAAGTCTCATTGTAACAAAGAAGTGTCAGGAAGTTCCAATTATGAAATATACACATTCTTTATCTGCTGAATTTATCATCATAACTGTGTTCAAACTTTATATAATCCTCTGTATGGACTATATATCAAAATATGACGTGAATTTGTTTTCTAAGAAGAAGAAATTTTCAATTATTGATAAATATATAGAATCCGTTATCTTTAGAGAAGAAACTTCACCACCAGATTCTTATCAAAATCCACCCTAGTAGCTTTACTGTAATCGATTCTTGGGGAGGAATAGGAAATGACATCTAGGGATGAAGAATGAAATATTAAAATTGAGAATTTACATATTGAATGAGAATACATTTATGTTCTTCTCAAAGATTTACTTGGACACCCCCTTGAGCGTGAAGTTGAGTTTTTTATTGATTTAATCACTGATGAAAACCCAATATAAAAAAATCTCTATAGAATGGACACTATGGAATTAATAGATATGAAGAAATGACTCAATGATTTGAGTAATAAAGGATTTATTCTACCTAATGTTTCTCCATGGAGATCCCAAATACTTTTTGTTGAGAAGAAAGATGGATGAATGAGGCTGTGAATTGACTATAGATATATCAATGCAATTACAACAAAGAAATATTATATTCTACCTCGTATTGATGATTTATTTGATCAATTTCATGGAGATAAATATTTTTAAAATACTATCCTTCCTTCTGGATATCATCACCTGTGTGTAAAAAATTAATATATTCCAAATACAACATTCCGAATGAGGTATGGTCATTATGAATTTATAGTAATGCCATTGGAAATGACTAATTCACCATATGTTTTCATGGATCTAATGAATAGATTGTTCCTAGAATTTCTTGATTATTTGTTCATAGTATTTATTTATGATATCTTAGTATACTCTAAAATCCATGAAAACCATGAGAACTACTTGCATATTGTTCTAAAACATCTTAGAGGAAATAAACTACACTGGAAGTTTTGCAAGTGTGAATTCTAGATTGAGGAAATTTTATTTCTTGGCCATATCTTCTCCAAGGATGGAATCACTATTGATCCTGTAAAGAAAAAGGAAATCCATGAATGGAAAACACTAAGGAGTTTAATCGAGGTTCAAAATTTTATCGATTTAATATGTTACTATATGTGTTTCAACCAGAATGTTGTCCGATTGGAAAACTCGTTAACCAGGATAACATGTAAAGAGGTTAAATTCACCTTGAAAAAATATTGTGAATAATATTTCGTATAATTGAATATAATATTATTCAATTATTCTGTCATGAATTCACCATCTGGGAATGATGGGTTTGTCATTTATAGTGCTTCATCAAGGGAAGTACTTGGTAATGTTATTTGGAAAAATTATAGTGTTATTACATATGCATCAAGGTAGTAAAAAATTCCTGAACAAAACTATCCAACTCATGATCCTGATTTAAGAGAGGTAATATTTTATCTGAAGATATGAAGACACTATCTCTATGGTGAAATATATGATATATATACTGATCACAAGAGTTTGAAATATATTTTCTCATAGAAATAACTTAACATGAGACAAAGGATATGTCTTGAGCTACATAAGGATTATGATATCAAAATACACTACCACCCAGGGAAGGAAAATAAGGTGGTAGATGCCTTGAGTAGAAAATACCATGGATTTCAAAACAAAATGAGATTTTAAAGGGATCATATGTTAATGGTTCTAGTAAATATGGATATGGGAATTATAATGGAATGGGAAAAATTACTTTTTTCCAAATATATCCAAACCCATCATTACTATAATTGATAAAAGGTTCTCAGTTTGACAATGAGTAGTTTCAAAATAAAATTAAAGCTGTGAATGTTGGGAGACTGATTGACTTAATATTTGAATATGGTAATTTGAAATTTGGGAAGAGGCAATATGTTTCAGCTATTCCTTAGCTAAAGAGGGAATTATTGGACAACTCACATAGCTCCCACCTTCTATACACCATGGTGGCACTAAGATGTATTGATATTTGAAAAAAAATTGGTTGGACAACATGAAGAGAGATATATGTGTTGAGATGTCTGGTTTTTTAATAGGTGATGTCTAGAAGACAACATCATAAAGGATTCATGTAACCTCTTACAATACCTCTGTGGAAATGGGATTATATTTCAATGTACTTTGTCATGGGGAAACCAAAGAGTCCCTAAAAAATGAATCAATATGGGTTATTATTGATTTTATTACCTAATTAGCACATTGTCTTCATATAATAGATGATTTACCACTTGAACATTTATAAGAAATATATATTAATGAATTTATAAGAATTAATGGACTACCCCTATTGATTTTTTTATGACCATCATCTCAGTTTCAAATCAAAATACTAGAAAATTCATCTGAAGGCCCTAGATACTGAGCTTCAATTGAGCACTACCTACCACCCTCAAACTGATGGAAACATTAGAGAAAAATATTCAATATTTATAAGACATGTTGAGATCTTTAAAACATGACTTTCAAGGTATGTGATATCAATATTTACTTATAGTAGAATTTTCTTATAACAATAGCTTCTATTGAAGTATTCATATGGAACCATAAAAAGTGTTATATAGATTGTGATTGTGTATACTTACTTTTTGGGATAATGTTAGTGAAAGGAAATTCATAGGCCGAGAACATTTTGAGGAAACAATGTAAAATGTAAAAACTATTTAGACCCATATCAAAATAGCTCAGAGTAAGTAAAACAACTATAATGATAACTAAAAGAAGGATTTGGACATTCAAGTGGGAGGCTATGTTCTGTTGATGGTGTATACATGGAAGGGTGTTATACAATTCGGTAACAATGGTAAATTTAGTCCCAGGTAAATCAGACTTTTTGAGATTCTGGAATGAATTGGAGCTGTAGATAATCATTTGTAAATGCCACCAATTCTCTTCAAAGTCCATGATGTGTTCCATGTATCAATATTAAAGAAATTCTTGTCCGACCCAAAACATGTAATCACATATGAAAAATAGAATTGGAACCCAATCTGTCTTATTTTAAGGAGTCTATCAAGATTCTTGATACCACTGAACAAGTGTTGAGATATTAAATGAATCCTCTTGTAACTATTCTTTGGAGAAACCATAAAATTGAAGAGGCGACATCGGAAATTGAATAAATTGTGATGAATAACCAGCTGAATATTTTTATGAAGTGATATTCTATATATTTGAAGGATGTAATTTTTTTTAATTATGGAATAATGTAACACCCCAGCATTCCACAATTTACTTCTTCTTAAATAATTAAATATCTTGTGCTGCACGCGACACTGAGTTCTAGTGTACCATGAATAGTAATTAAAAATAGGTTATAAATTTTATAAAAAATATTTTAAATTTTATATAATCAATATAAATTTAATATTCATCTCAAGTGTTTCATAGACATGATAGAAGAAAAAAATTCAATTTTTCTAAAAAAAGAATTATTTTAAAAAAATACAGTTTTACCACCTTTTAACGGAGAAGCCTTTTAAATACAATATTTTAAACTTTGATATATTAAAATTAAATAAAAACTCAATCTCTTGAAGCGGGGAATAAAAAATTAGTTTGGACAATTTTTAGGTATTTTTATGAACATTTTCAATTTTTTATGAATAGTTAAAAATACTGTATTTTAATTCAAAAAATATTTTTCATCTAATTTATTTATATTTTTATATTATACATTTAATTATTTTTAAAGTATTATATGGTTAAGTTTTTATAATTTTCCATAATTTAGGACATTTTAATTATTTTCTTATTAATAGTTGATATAAAAACATGCTAATCTTCTGATGGATTTTATTTAAAAAAATCCCCTTTTCTTGTTTATTCCATGGGGATTAATTTTAAATTAATAACAAAAAATTATATATTTTAAATTTTATAAAATTGATTCCTAATTTGGAATCCATGGGTCTAATTTTTTTTAATAAGTTACTTTAATTTTTTTGAATATTATGAAGAATAACTTTAGTAATTTATTTGTCGCTGCGGTTAAGGGTAAATCGGGAAATTAATGGTAAATATAGTATTAAAAAATTACCCTAACATTTGTAAAAATACTATTGAATGAAAAAATTATACACTTATCACCTACGTTTTGAAATTTAATGATTTAATGGACCCATTTCCATGAATATGACATGCATATTATTTAAATTAATGAATGTGATAAAATATCACACTCTGATTTCTTATGAGTATAATAATTTTAATATAGAAATATCTAGTGTATAACATAGAGTATAATTGTATTTGGAAATTTAAAAGAATTAACTACCTCATAGAAATTTATCTATAATTTTTAGATATTAAATAATAACGATTAATGATGATACAATAGGGAAGTATAAATTATTTTATAAATAGAAATATCAAATTAATGATATTAAGAATATCAAAATAAAAATAGTATGACTTAATTAATGGAATATTTTTTTAAACAAAATTTAAATTTTGGTAATATATTGGATGTATTGGTTTGATGTTATCATGTTGTTTTTAGTTTTTTAAAAAAAATATTGAATAGTATCAAGATTGACCTAAATCATACTTTAAAATAAATAATATTTCATTTAATGTTATAAAATTCATAAAAATATATGTTTCTTAAAAATAAATTTTATAGTTTTTAATATTTCATAAATGATATAATTTGGGTCCTTTTGTAATTTTATAAAAACTATATTAACCTTATAGTGTAAAAATACATTTTTTCACAGAAATGGTTAAATTATTGAACTAAGGGTTAAATCCAAAGGATAATGTTAATTTTATTCCATAAACATGTATAAAATTCATTGGTCAATTATATTTCGACCCATATTTATCTTTTTCTCTAGAAAAATCCCTTTGGAGCTATTTGAAACCAAAAATAAATTTATAACAAATTAATATTTTAACATCTTCTAAAAGTGCAACACACCTCTCCTATAAAAGAGACCTTATCCTTCAATTTAATTAAAATCTATAATGCCCTTTTTATCATCCAAAACCTTCCGATTTACTCTCCCAAATTCCATAACTACATCCTAGAGGCCATACATTTGGAATAAATCCAACCTATTGAGTCCTTTTGTGAAAATAAAATTGAGATACCTGAAAAAGAGGTAATTATTTTATCAACTCTTTCAAAGTTATTTTCTTATTCCACTTCCTATTTCTATGTTTTTTCTATAAAACTTTTTAAATATAGTATAATAAATATACTAAGATGTTATTATAATCATGGTACAACCTTATTCCCCATTTTATCCATAATATGAATAATTATATTACAATGCGTGCGTACATACAACTTATCATCCCCATATCGGGGTGTAATTTTTATCCAATGAAATTTTTTTGGATGGGTATAATGATGATTATAATAGATATAAATAATGAATATAACATGGTAGTGATTATATATAATAATTATACCATCCAATTCTATACTATTTAACCAGCAAGAGATCGAGTTTATGTACGACCTAATGTCTCCATGACACGGTGAGAGTCATTCTCCACGGTAACCATTAAAGAATGATTAAAAATTTATATAATAAGTGAAAATAAAAATTATTAAATTAATTTGACTCTCAAAATGAATAAAATAAATCCTATTCATAACAACCAAGACTTACTTTACAAAATGCTAATGGGAAAATGAAGGAGTTAACACCCGAAACAATGGTAGTACTGAAATATTATTGACAAATTGATATAATAGGATTATATATGATATAATAAATATGGATATGGTCCTAGTATATTTTAATAACATGATTTAAGCATTATAAATGAGGTTAACATACCCTCGACTAAAGGAAAGTACAAGGTAAGGGTTAATTTCACAATCTCATTTTTATTCGAGGTTGTTTATATGTAAGTATCTATTGGTACATCTTTATCATCCATGTCCATGTTTTTAAATTTTAAATCAAAATATTATTGAAAATTGTTTAATGTCATTTTTTACCCATGTTTGATGTTTTATAATTTTTTTTACAGGAATCTTTCTGTCATTTTCATAATGAGTTACATCATAACATTTTCGAAAAATTAAAGAAATAATGTTTTTTAACTAATACGACACATGAAACTATTGTATACCATTATAAACCCTTAAAATTTAAAGATTTAATTTATATATTACATGTTTATTTATAAAATAAAAATTATATTTTATAATTTGGTAGCTTCTATTTGATTTCAATGTAAAAAGGGTTATTTCTACCAAAGAGTTTTAATGAATTTATTATATTGTTTTTATCTATGTCAACATCATTTGTTGGATTTTATGATTAATTGATGTTAATTTATTATGATAAAATATTCTTTATTGTATTTAAGGGTTTATGATATAATTGACTCTGGATGTGATATTTTTATACCATTCATGGTTTATGACTAAAGTATTAACATTTCATATTCTATTTTTAATAGGAATGTTTATGTTATGTTTTACCCCTTTCATATGCGGAATGCATTGGACTTAGTAAGTGATCGGTGGGGACTAATAGAGCCCTAGAATGCATCGGTAGATCTCATGAGATGAACTAGTGTCTTGGAATAATGCCTTGACGGAATTTGTATTTATGGTCTTGGCATGGGGGCTTGACGGTATGGTTATGATGTCTGAAATCATGCATTCCCTCGTTATGAGATGAGTTATTGATATTAAATGTGATTTTTAGACAGTAGAATATCCATGTAAATGTTTAAATAGAATTATTTTATTTTCTTATTTCCATATTATGTTTAAGTCTATTTTTAAAAGGATTGTGTTTCAGTTTTATACATTACCTTAAAAGTTTATGGTTATTTATGATAGATTCTACTATATAGTGTTTTACCACTGAGCATCTGAGCTCACCCATTTATTATGTTTAATTTTCCCTATGATACAAATAAGTATGTTATGATGGAATCAAAAATATAGTGTATAGGATATAAGAGTTTTAAAAGGGTATAATATGTTTTTTTCATTTCAATATATAATGTAAAAATTATGTTTTTATCTAGTATTGTCAATGATAATAAACTGATCCATCCTTAGGGATTTGATTTCTTATGATAATGACAATGAAACAAAATATTACACATACTCTAGGTAACTAGGGTTGGAAAATTACATACATTAGAGAGTGACTGTATACTAGATAGATGGTAGGGTTTCCTCCTCAAGATCCCCTGAATGAGGCTCCTCATTTGAAAAATGATCTGGGAAAAAACCTAAAAGTACTTTAAAATTGATTCTCAACTCCAACACTAACATACATTCCCACCAGAGAGAAAGTATCTCCTTCCACATCACTTCCTTCATGATCAACAAAAGAAACTCAGCCTAAAATGATTTCAGAAACTCGACCCATGAAACATATGACTCCTTCCAATCTCTTAGATATTGCACTCAACACTTATCCCAAACTCTCCACATCTCACTGACTACCAATGTGACCTAATATCCCACTAGGTCATGGATCAAAACGAATGACACCTCTAAATTTTCCAAATAGATATCTGTCTCTATATCTAAATCAATGCCCCCATACTTCCCCCGAGCCTTCCATTGAAAATCACAGAACTCCCTATTGTATGCCTCATCCCTCCCTAACTGATCAAACCTATAGTGATCAACTATATTATAATACTAAACATCAACTTTCTGAGAAACTTTAATATTATGAACAAGAGACAATGATGAATGGAAAATAAAAATTTCCTAAGCCTGATAGTATAAAATTTCATTTATAATCTATTTAATTTACATAATTCATTTCAACCATTAAAAAACAACCCAATTTACAAAGTAAAAATAGTAATCACGATTCGTATACCCATCCTAGGTCTCTAACTAAAAAACATGTCCACCTCACCTAGTTTTTGAATAATATCAGTTTTTTTCACTAGATCATGAGGATCCATAAAATCCTGTGTCATAGATAGTCTCCCTAGAAAATGTCACACAAATTAGTCAACTGTCACTATTTGTATTCCAACCCATGGAATCATTAATGTTCCTAATTTCAATATCCATCCTATTTCTCATACACCACCTTTGGTAACACTCTTCCATGTCCTCATCACTCCAAAGATACCGCAATGAGGGGAGAGAAATAATGACTACCCGAGTCCCACCTCTAGTTGGCCTCAGGTTGGATAATAACATTGAGGGTATAAAAATCACATTCATTAGTGAAATTACACCTATAATATAAATAGTATTGGGAGATAAGATGAATCATCCATAATAAAATGAAATACATAATATAAATGAAATCCAAACCATCCCACAATTCATGCATAAATAAAACTATTACATATAAAGTCTCCAAAGTAAATACCTAAAATAAAAGCTAAATAAACAACACAATATATATCAAGGGAATGATCTAGAAATTTCCTTTCCCGTCCATATAATCCTAATGGGAACCTGAAAAAAATTATATACATAGGGTGATCATACATGTATACTTAATTGGAAAACCCAACTATCTAATTCACATGTGAAAGAAGCATACTAATGTACCTGCGAGATAAAAATAGAACCAACAACACCTAAACATTTCCTCTATCCATCATGGCCTCACTATATAATTCTCAAAAAATAATGAAATCCAAGTAATATAATATAATAATAATAAAATCAATAAGGGTACCCCACACCACTTTCTCGTAGGTCTTCCACTCCCACACCCCAACATCGTATGTCCTGACGATCCTATCTCTTTTGTATAGCACACCGCCCACATTCATGATCATACTACATCACATCAACAAACACCGAGCATCACTGACTATAAGAACAACCAGATCACATCTCTCCCACAAACACCTTTTCCATCACATCAAAACCAATTCCATTACAAGGGTATTAGGGTATCATGAAAATTCACGACATCAACCTCATGTTATCTCTAACCATGAATGAACCCCACATTAGATGACAAAAAAAAACACAGTCATATCACATCAAACCTAAATAAACATGGTCTATCACATATTTTTTGAAGACACATTGGCTATAACAACCACCATATAATTAACTAACATACCCCCGGCCATCACATCATATGAAGTACCATCCTTTCATGAATGAGAGAGGGGGAATGTTCGGGTAGCTAGTCGTCCATCCACATCAAAATATTTTGGGAAAAAATATCATATGTGACATTGTGGGTGTCAAAATTTAGTGCTCGATGTGGGTGGGGTTCATGTAGAATATACAAAGAATATACAAGTATATGCATATATCAACACACATAATCCGAACCTATGGGTTCACAACTAAACACTAACCAACTCACACCATCGTCACATTCACTACCACCACTAAATGTTGGAAACCAAAATACAAGAAAAAAGACACATGCCACCTTCAAATTTACAACCAATTAGATCTAATCATCCCATCCATTTGACTATTCATCAACTTCCAGGTTTTACCTCCCAAACCAACAATTAAATTATTCACCAACCATTTCAAAACCACTAACAAAACTTACATATAAGAATTCAACCATTATTTACCAATTTATTATTATTATTATTATTATTCCATCACTATGTGGGAATGTAGAATAAGAGACCACCACCCCACCACCCCAAAATCAAAACCCAATAAACCAACTTTCCACCCAAAATTGGGTAAAAAACCTCCTCACCACCCCCAAATCATGGACAATAGACCATTATCTCATCATTGCCCCAAAAAAAATAAATTCACATCTACTAATTGAAAAAACCTTATAAAATGGTCTGGAACCATTTTTATAGGTCTTCAAACTGTTGGTATAACCTATACCAATAGTTGGGGGGGGCATTGGCTATTTTGGTGTTGGTATAGACCTATTCTAATAGTCTTGTGAAAACTGTTGGTATATATCTATAACAACGATTTTATAAAACTATTTTTATAGTTCATATGGAAAACCTATAGTAATGTTATTGAAAACCATTGGTATATGTAATGTAAAAATAAAAACCACCAGGTTTTGATCCCATTGTGTTGGTTTATAATACAACGACCCGACCACTAACCTAAGATGACTTTTTTAAACATAATTATATATATATATATATATATTTAGAATTATTTTAAATTTTCATATATATAATTTTATTTGAAAATTAATCCATTATAAATATGAGTACCTATACCAACGGGGTTGAGAACCGTTTTCATAATTAATTTTAGTTTTTGATATATACAAATAGTTTTTCCAAAACCATTGGTATATTTTCTCTACAATGAACATATACCAATTTTTTTGGCCAAAACCATTGGTATAGGTCCATATAGGTGACCTATAGTAACAGTTTCTATAAAACTATTTGTATAGGGTCTTTCCAAGGGACCTATAACAAAAGTTTTATCTAAAATTGTTGGTATAAAGTCATTATAAGGGACCTATACCAATGAATCTTCCAAAAATATTAGTATATTGTATCTCTAAGGTACCTATACCAACAATTTGGTCCAAATATTTGGAATAGGATATATATACCAATATGTTTCCAAACCATTTTTATAGTCCTGTTAGTATATATATAATTTCTAGTAGTGGTCACCCCCCAAAAGCATGACCACAGATCAAAACATTTCAGAATATTATTTCTTGATTTACCAAAGTGATTTTATCACATTCAATTTTATTTTTGGGTAGTTTTCACACAAGTAATAATACTTGGGAAATCATTTTGTTTTTTAAATATATGTTTTTTAGAGAATTAGAAAATTTCTATTAAAAAATTATTTATCCTTAATTAATACAAAAAAACCATAACACATAAATAAAAAATAAATAAAAACACCACTTTTATTATAAAAGAATAAAGATAAATTAGGTATTACCTACCTTAAAGAGAATTTCTAACTCACTACAGAATTTTAGGGTGGAGAAGAAACTCTCAAAAATCACAATGACACAATGACATAATAGACTAAAATTCACAACAACAATAATCCACAAAAAAATCTTATGAAAAATTCCCAAACCAAACTACACCCCCTTATTAAAATTTATAATAACATAAGGAAACAGACAAGAAAAAAAGGATAAATCATTATGGATTGAGGACAGGAATCTAAGAACCAATCCCCATTGAAAGGAATATCCAAATTTAATTGGAGGGAGACTAAGTTCACCTAGAATGAGAGATAAAGCACTGGACATAGGGTTTGAGAAATAACTCCTAGAACTAAAGTCATTAAAGATTCACTTCACATGACATTTTTAAAGTGTGTAATCCCTACACATAATTTAAATTTTGGGATTTATGTTACACTGTAAAATTAATCACCTAAAAGGATATTTACATTTGATTTACTAAACATCTTAAACTGGAACTACTGAAGTTGTAAACAATATTTACATATAATGTTGAAAATAATTTTCATTTATTTCATTCACCATTTTGTCTATAACTTCAGTCTCCATTAGAAACTCCCCAAAACCCCTCAAGACTTATCTTGAACTCCTCAAGCACCCAACAATTGAAAAGTAAAATATTAGTAAGTCAAAAATTGTTAAAAGACTAATTTAGTAAAATGGATGAAAACATTACAAATTTGGAATCCTTGTAACATATCATTCTAGAGAATTATTTTCAAGATAATTTTAATGGTTCTTAAGTAGAAAAATATGTTTACTCATAATCTTAATGGGAATTTATATTTGAAAGAAAATATACATAGAGAAGCCATAAAAATAAAATTGCTCAAGGAAGGTGACTAGAATACCAAGTTTTTCAATAATCATCAAAGAGTTTAAAAAATAAACAGACCTCATATTATTCTTAGTGATAATGGTGATATTCTTAATAAAAAAGAGTATTTGGATGCTCTTGTTGTTTCTTAAAATAGGAACCTCTTTTTTGGTACCAACTCTTGGATAAACCTAATAAAAGGAATCATACCTATACCGGTCAATGATGATAATAATATATTCTCTATGTTATTCCTTTTGAAATTGAGATCAAAGAATATTTTTTATCCTCAACCATGGTAGCTCACCTAGTCCGGATGGGTTAAAAAATTATTTATTATAAAAAAATTGGGATATTATCCATGTTTATGTATATAGAATGGTTAATCATTTATTCAATTAGGGAATAATTCAAGAGGAATTAATGATCAATTTCATTTTCTTATTCCTATGTTGGAAAATGAGGATGATATTAAACTCTAAAAAATAGTGGCCCTTATCAACACTATTTTCAATGTTATTTGGATAATTATTACAAATAATCTTTCCAGAATTACTAATAGAATTAATTGTTCAAATAAATTTGGATTCATTAAAGGTAGAACTATTAAAAATGTCCTTATCACTTTTAATGAATGTGTTAATATTCATAGAAGATCCATCATAGGAGAAACTATTTCCATAAAGAATGATATTAAAAAATATTTTGATAATTTAGATAGGGGCTTCATTAGAATGGTTTTATTTTCATTATTCATTAATGAAAAATTTAATAAATTTGTTAAACTAATTTTGATATTGATCCATATATATGTATTTAGCCATAACTATCATATGATATACTTTTTTTCAAGATTTATTAGAAAAGGAGAACCTCTATATGTTGTTATTTTCTTCTACAGCTGATGATTTCTTAAGAATGATCCTTCTTAGAATGGTAAATGATAAAAAAAAATAAAACCTATCAGACCTAGAATAGGTAATTAAAAACCTACTCATATTTTGTATGATAATAGAATTATAGTCTTTACCCAATTAAATATAATAAATATCCATAATGTAAATAATTCTCTCCTATAATATGAAAACATATTTGTACATGAGATCATTTTGGATAAGTCCTTCTTGTACTTTGGAATGATAATTCATTTTACTAGAAACATGGATATCACCAAGAAGATGGGAATCCAGGAGGGTGTTTTCTTATTCAACTACCATGGTGTACCAATTTTTTTTTCAAAAAGTCACTTGTTTTCAACTTTTTTCACATTGTGGGAAAAATTTAAAATTAATTAGCCAATTTGAATAGAAAAACACTATCTATGGAAGGAATGGTTATTATTATGAAAGTGGTGTTTATTTAAAAAACTTTTTATTTTTTAATTGTTTGAAAAAGGTCTGTTTCACTTATTACAAGTATCAAAACTTACATTAAATACGTTTTCTTAAGTGGATGAATTTTAGAAACAATGATTGTGATGGTTTCATGGAAATAATACATGGAGGGATTGGAAGTAAAAATTTATCCAAATTCAATATATCATTAAAGGATAACTTAATATTCATGCTTAGTAAGGGGAAAAGTTTGGATCTAGATTTTGTGAAAAATATATTTATAAATAGAATAAAATATGAATATAATAATTAAATTGACACAACTATTTGTCCTACACATAAATATTCTTTCTGTGTAATTATTGTGAACTCTCATTAGATGGAAAATATAAATTATTCCCTAAATTTATGGTAAATAAATTTACATGTATGCCTATTATTTAGGTTTTATATTCTATGGACCCCTCATTTGAGATAGAAGTGTTGATCAATGAATGAATGGAGATTCCCTTAGATTTTATTCCTAATGCCTTCTAGGATTCCAACTGATGACCTATTGTAGAATATTAGAATTTAAATGTTATTGAGATGTGTAATGTGTACCATCATAGGGATGTAATTAGGCACCTCTTCATTAGTTACTGAACATCTTATTTATTATAACATACTATAAAAGATAAGTTTGGGAGTGATATACCCTATACATTAAGTATACATGGACAAATTAGTACTTATATAAAGATTCTATTGTCCCAAAATATACATAATCTTTTCTTGGATTCTAGGATGGAAATAATCCATGTGTAATAGACCATTCAGAATAAACTGGTCGATGAGAATGTTCTCTTCTATTTAATGTGGTACCTAGTTTGAATTATTAATTCTGTTAAAAATGAAAATTCTATCCAAAACATTGTTTGTGATGAATCTATTCAAGATTTTTACATGAATAATCATTTTGGTGTTACAAGTAATTAATATAATCTTATGGGAACATTGGTAGAAATTTGGGTTCATCATAGACTGATTGGAATAAAAAACAATACTAATGGATCCTTATGAGGAAATAGAATTTCTTCCAGATATGGTGCAATATTCAGAAATCATTTTAGTGATACAATGGAATATCTTTATATTCAATGTATAATTTTAACTTCTCAATAAGCTGAAATACATAAAATAATTAATTTGTCTTAAATTAAAAAAACAAGTTTTTATAAACTGGTGAATTGAATATGACTCCACCATTGTTGTGCATAAAATCAAAAATTTATGTATTCATATATCTTATAGACGAACTTCTAGATGGACCAAATGCATAGACTCTATATCGACCATGAACTATTTCATCCCAAATTCTTAACCTGAAGAAAACTAATTTAATGACGACATTTATAATTAAAAGATCAGTACTATCGAGATGAACCTGGAAAATGATGTTTCAGATGAGTTTCTTCCTTTTGAAACTGATATTATTGAAAAAAACCTTATTTCCATCTTTTTTATTTTTTTTAATTTCAATAATAGATGATTTTCCATTATGGAATAGTTATAAATATTTCTAAAAAATCTATAACTAATATTTTTTGGACCTTAATCTCCCTCCAACTAAATGGGTGAATATTTATTGCTCATGAGATAAAAAAGCTAGAATGGGGGGTCAACCCAGTTCAGTAAGGGAATTTTTCATCTATGATAGTCATAAGAGTTTACCTTGATTTCTATGTTGGTTTGGAGGGTGAATCCATTCCAATATTATAGTCTTGGAAATTATCATTGAACTTATAATTAAATTATATTCTATTATTATGTGTATGCCAAAATATATACATTATGAAAATGTTATATTCTCATGGTTTATATTCATTGATTCAATTTTGATTTATATCGAATGAACTACCATGTTCTGTTCTGTGACTCAGGTTTATGATCTATGATATAGAGGGTATAGTTTTCAAATGTTATTATTATATTCTCCTACACTCATGCTCATGATATGTTTATATCTCCCTAACTTAACATCACTGAGCATCTATGCTCACCCTTTATTATGTTTCTTGCCCAAATTTACGATGACATGTATTATGTATGATATGAAAAAGAAGGGAGATATTTTTGAAGAACATGTGCTCCCCAAGGTGATGCACTAGTCCATATGAATCCCTTATCATGATTTTCTTGATATTTCTTCTTCAATTGCTACAACTCCATTGGGGCTATTCTATAAGGTGTATTTGAAGTAGGCATAACACCAAGTATGAGTTCTATTAAAAAAAATAAACTTCAAGATTTGGTGGAAGACCTAGAAATTCTTCCGGAAGGACATCATCAAACTTCTGTAGAGTATTCTAAATCATGATTGTCTCCCAAACCATTTGAGAAAAATAACCTTCATTTATTGGAATCATGAACCATAATATAGAACAAATTTCTTCTAGAAGTTTTTATTCATCCTTGCATCGATAGATGATCGTGTATTGATTTTGAAAATGAAATGTGACTTCCCTTATTTGGAAATTGATATAAGATCCATCGAAAGAAAGCCAAACCATTCCAATAATAACATCAAGTTCAACTATAGGAAGGATCACAAGATTTTTAGGAAGCACATTCCCACAAACTAAAATTTGAGAAGAATTGTAAACTTTTGTAGCAATTATTGTTCCATTAAGAGTTTTCAAATCTAACTCAACATCTAATTATTGAGGTAATACAGAGGTACCCTTAGAAAATTCTTTAGAAATAAATGATTGGGTGGATCTAGAATCTAATAAAACATTTTATAATTTAGAGTGGATGGTAAGTGTACCTTTCACCACTTCATTATCATAATCCATATCATTGATAGTAATTGCATATGAATTTACTTTGTAAATATCCTTAAGAGTTTTTTGACATCGATCATCATCAATAACCCTTGGATTAGGGAATTGATTAGAATAATTCCCCATTTACTTTCACTTGAAACATTGAAGTGTATGAGGTAAATTATCTTTATACTTTTCTTTGTTCGCATCATTAGACATATTTTTCCCATCACTTTGGCATTTCAATTTCCCAATAACCTTATTTTCCACACATAAAACATTTACAGTCCCTATTAGACAATTCTATCCATGTTTCTGTCCACACATTGAGAATAAGTAAAAACTAATATTATTTCTAGTGTGGTCTTTAGATTTTTCTTTCAATTTTATTTTTTCTCTTCTTATCAAACCCATTTGACTGATGGGTTACTATAATCTCCATATCAACCTTGTGATCACATCGAAATATTTCCCCATAGCTATTGAAGTCTCTTATGGATAAATCTCTTAGAGACTCGGTTTTAAGCCACTAAAGAATCGTTCAATCTTAATCTTAGGTTGGATAATAAATCTTGAAGTTTACCTTTCGAGTCTTGTAAAATTTTCTTTGTAAGTACCAATAGATTCATTATAACTTTTCTTAAGTTAAGAAAACTACTCCATATTTTTTCAAAGAATACGAGGAAATTACTTACGGAAAAATAAGTTCTTGAACTCGTCCCATTCCATGGACTCAATTTAATATCTTTGCCTCATATTCTTGATAAGATTACACTATTGATCAGCTTAACCTTCCTAACGATATACTGCTAAGATGACATTACCATGTTCAGAACATTTTAGAACTAAATATATCTTTTCAGTGGTACTGATCCATTGTCCATCCACAAATGGATCAGAAGACTCACAAAATGAAGGTGGAAACTTCCACAAGAAGGATTCAACAGATTTTTTCCCTCGTTTTTTTGTTTGGAATCCCAGCATGATTCATATCTTGATAAAGTTGTGTGAGCCTGACTACAAGATTTTTCATTCTAGAACCCATAATATTTGTTTTCTTAGGGGGACAATCATTTCATTTCACATCGCATTCAGAAATAACATGATTCCTTCGAGTTCCATCCATGGAATAAAACCTTAAAAAATAGTGTGAGGAACACTAATCATAAAATGAAAATCATAAAATCAAGAATAAAATTTCAATTTAGGACACTTTAGGTTTTATCCTATGTTATTCATGGTGATTTCTAAAACACCAGGATTGTATCATATACTTAGACATATCCCTAAGGCATTCTCATCCTAGTTTTCAAATGTTAACTATATATTTACTCTGATACCAACTATAGAAACCCATTATTTACATAAATTGATATAACATTAGAATTTAACTATATTTATTACAAAATAAATCAAACCCATAATAAGACTGTATTGGTATAGTTTCTTTTGAAACTGGGAAACATAAACAAATGGTTTATAAAACATCTACATTGTCTCTTGTTTATTTCATCATAACAAAACTCATTTTTGGAATATCATACTTAATACCCTTCTTCATGTAATGGGGAGAAGAATCATATAAAAGGGTGAGGTCAAATTCCTAGTAAGGATAAAAAAATGAAATAACAATAATATCATACTCTCAAGGACATAACATTTGAAAATCTTATCCTGCATATAAAAGATCATAATATCATGTCATGGAATAATTCATAAAAGTGAAATGTAATCCCAAAAGTCATAACAGATGACATAAAATTTTGTGGCATACACACAAAAGCTAGGAAAATAATTTCATATTAGTTAATGCTCAATTACAAGGTAATCAAATAAGACAAAGTCCATTACTAAACTGAGTTCTCTCCTCATTCCATCCCTATATCAATGAACCAGATTAACTTTCCTTTCAAGCCATGTCTATTTCATGAGATATAAATCTTTACCAAATTAATTTCATGGAGATATAGGTCCCAACCATCTCATAATGAAACCATTCTTATGTGTGACCCAAAAAAATAAAAACATTCACTATCGCATAACCAATGAAATAAAATGGGTTTCTTAAACATCAATCCATCATGACATAATTGATAAATAGATTTATTAAAAATAAATTCATCATTTTAACAATCCAATCATGGTAATAATATGGATAAAAACATAAACCTATGTAATCTAAGATGAAAAATAATTTTGATAAAACAATTGAACTTCATTTCTAAGGAAAATATTCTTTCTTTTTCAAAAATGTTTTCTTTGTCAAAATATCCCAAAATTTAAGAGAAAATAATTATTTGTGAAAATAACCTATTAATATTGTAGGGTTAGCTTTATGTAAATAAATTATTATGAAAGTATAAAAACCTGTTCATTCCATATAAGTTAAAAAAATGTCCTCGTACTTTTTTCGGAAAAGACCAAAACGCACCATGTTTGGTAAACATAAGAAATAGTCTTTCCAAACCACGTTGTAAAAGTAAAAATGGGTAAAAATGAATTTAAATATAAATATAAGAGTAGTAAACATGTTATGAAGATATTATTATAAAAAATTTAAGTGGATGAGAAGTATACCCCTGTAAATACTTACATAAAAACAAACACGGATAAAAATGCGAGTGTAAAATTAGCCCTTACCTTAGGTACAATATCCTTTATATGTATCTGAACGTCCATTATGATGATTTAAATAATGTTACTTAATTATTATAGAATCATAATCATTTAGTGGTAACATTTATGATAATATTTTCATCTGTTTGTTTGTAACATGTCACTGTTACTCGTTATTAGGGTATTAATTACTTTATGTTCTTATATAAGTTTTTTCAGATATGTTATTACTCCTCTTTTTAGGTTATAGTTATATAATTTAAATAATGGTATTATTTTAATATATATCATATTTATTCATTCAAATCATTTATATAATCATTGTTTAATGAAGATTACATAGAACGAGTAACATTGCACCATGGAGACGGTAAGCCGTACGTAAACACGAGCGACGATATCATTCCAATAACTGTTGAATGGTATTGAATTGGATGGTGTATAGTATCTCCAAATTAGTATCATGTTATAATAATAATATATACTTTTTATTTCCACCATTATAACTATCCATGTTTGGTGGTGGTGAAAAACAGATTACACCGTGGCGTAGAGGTGGTAATTTGTACGTACGCACACGTGGTGATTTCATTTTTCGCAGGATGGATAGAAGGTTAAAAAATGTTGTTTAATATTTATAATAACATATAATTATATTACTAATACTTATTTTATTACATTATAATGAAACAACTAAAGAACATGAAGTATTAGAAGAAATAAATTTGAAAGAATCGGTAGAAGAGATTACCTCTTCCTCGACGTGCCTCCTTTATATTTACTCTTAGGGCACTATAGTTGGTCTTTTGAGAATAGAAGAACCTCTAGAATATATCTAGAAAAGTTTATAAGATAAATGGTTGGGTTTTTATGATCTTTAGGGCTCAAAATGGATTGAATAAGAGAGGGAGGAGGTGACCATATATAAGAGAGGAGAGGGACACTTTAAAAAACTCTCAAAATATTAATTTATTATAAATTAAAATTCAACTAAAAACGGTCCAAAACTTATTTAAGTCAAATATAAGATGATTTGGGTTAGAATAAAAATCACAAAATAATTTTTAGACACGTTTAGAATATTTGTTTAGCCTTATCTTTTTGGTTTAACCCTTATTTTTCCCTTTTTAATCTTACCATGATACCATGTTATTTTCACATTATGGGTGAATATAATTATCATATCATGTAAAAAGACCCAAAAAAATTTATTTATGACATATTTGGAATTATATTAACCATTTCATTGAATGTTATAATTTTTTTTAATTTAATATCATTTTATAAAATATTTTATGTTTTAAGTTATGAATTGTTTCAATTTTAGAGACTATTCATAATTGACTTTCCTAAAAAATACAAAACAGCCTGATTCCTTAGGAAATAAAGAAATTAACAAAACTGGAATATCTCAATATAATTAAAAATAATTTTGGATTATATCAAAATGAAAAAATTACATTTTTTTTAAAATTTATAAATTCATTTATTTGAATCTTTCATTAATGAGGTAATCACTACATCATAATTGTGTCATAAATAAATATATTTATCTAAAGTCTAAAAATAATAAGAAATATACCATGATGTAATAAATATCTTAATATTTCTAGTGAATATTTATAGACATGGAAAAGAGTTATATAACCCTATATTAAAAATTATTTGGTAAATGAAAATTGTTTATAGTATAATTATCTTTTCTTTAAACTAATTCTTATAAAATGTCATTTTCACATCCAAGTGAATCTATGGGGTCCCAAAATCAAAAAAACAATGATAATGTTTGGAAATATCACATCCAATATGATTAGTACATGTTTTAGGGTTGTTTTATATTATTAAAGTATTATTTTGTTACCCCTATTTACCAGATTTACCCTTTAATCATGGTAAATGAAATAATTACTAAATTTACTTTTCATAATGTCAAAAAATAATAGTTAAATATTAAAACAATTTGGACCTTCTGATTTAAAATATGGAATCCATTTTTTCAAATTCAAAATGTAGAAGGTGTAGTAATTAATCTAAAATTAATCCCGTTGTTGAAATGAGAAAATATGTTTTAAAAGTTAAAACATTGCAAAAGATTGGAATGTTTTTACGTATGAATTAAGTGTAAAATTAATGATAATGGAATAATTTATATTAAATGGTACAAATATATTTTATTCAAACTTTAAAACCAGTCATTATTATAATTTGACCATATAAATTTTCTCTATGAAAGAAGGTGTTTTTATTTAAAATTTAGAGAATTTTTACTATTCATAAAAACATGAATGTTATCAGAAAAATATCATAAATTTACCCAAATTAAAATTTTATATCCCAATTAAAAATAAAATGATTATGTTGTCATATAAGAATAATTAATGTGTGAAAATATTAATTGAAAATTGGTTCTTGAGTCAAAGGTGTAAAATTAACCTTTAAAAAATAGGTTCTTATACCTAAAATTGGGTTTTATTTATACCCTATGACTAAAATATCCATTGGATTAATGTAAAAAAATATATTATTATGTATATAACACATATATCTCATTAATTTCATTACCAAATGTAATTCACTCTAAAATAAAAATATATAATTGATTTATATTTTTCATAAATAATTAATAGCCAATGAATTCATAATGCATATTCAAAATTTAGTTATAATTATTCCCTCTAACCTAACGGCTAGGATATAATGGTCATTTTAAATTAAGGGAATCTCGCGGTTTGTTTATACTCATGATTTCATGCAAAGCAAGCTACTGAAAAATATGAATTATTTAAAGAAAATATTTCGTAAAAACATCTGGGAGTTACATATATCATCTCCAAAATAATAATAATTATATAATTTTTAGTTTTTTATATGTAATATACTTCTAAAACAAATCATTAATCATGGTTATGAGGAATAAGATATGTTACAATCCTATAAATGGTATGTCGTATGTACCCACGAGTAATGTTTCTAATTGTTAATGATCATAATCGATATAAGGTATGTTTTATTTTATCATATAGTAATTATTATTATATCTTAAATATACTATTATTTTATTAAATATTATTATATATACAATCCATGTGATTTGGTATTGAAAAATATATCACATCATTTCGTCGAGGTGGTTATCCATGCGTACGCATGAGTGACATTATTTTCTTTCAATGAATGGGTAGATAAGAAAATATCTAATATATTAATTTCCCACAATGAAAATTATTTCATAAATAATATGTATATATACATTAATTACATCATCATAAATATCATTCAGATATAAGGATGGAAAATGAATTATATAGGTTCGTGAGGAGGTAGTTTTCTGAACACATAAATGACAGATTCATTTAACATTTGATATATGAGAATACAGATGTAAATTATTCCATTAAAATATTAACATATAACTATATTGGAGATACTGATGTTATTATATCATCCTATTTTTATTATGCAGGCGCTGGAGTCTCCGCCGCCAGGTGATCATCTAAGAAACCCTAGGGTCGATCCTCGATCCTTTGTAGATGTTTCTGCTGGGCAACCTCGACAGACTAATGAACCTTATTGCGGGAGTGCAGTTGCAGATGATGAGCTTCACATTGATTCAGAAAATTTTCAACATCAAGGTCATATTTTTATTTCTTTTTCATCCGACGAGGTAAATATTTTATCCACGGACTTGTGCTTCGTGCTTGTTGGAAAATTTATTCAGCATAGACCTTCATTAATTTTTTTTTGCGGAAATCCACTGAAGCTATTTTGTTTTTTTGATTTCACATTTGTTTTATTAATTCCTCTTATTTCATTATTCAGTTCACATCTAAAAATTAATACTATCAATTTTGGGTGAGGAGATCGTGGGTTTTTGGAGGCTGCACTATAAATGTTTTGAAATGGACTCATGATTTCGATCCTATCATTGAATCGCCTATTTACCATGTTTGGTTTGGTTTCTATAGTTTACCAATTCATATCATTAAGAATATTTCCATGTTTCAGATTTACGGTCTTATTGGCTTTCCGTTGTAGTTGGACATTGCAACAAGAAATTTTTCTAGGCCTTTGGATGGTAGGATTTGTACTGAGATCAATTTCCTTAAACCTTTTCCAAGTCAAATCTGGTTTTAAAATGGCAGTCATGGGTTCTTACAAAAGGTTATTTATGAATTTTTTCCAATTTATTGTTTTTTTGGTTTTAAAATTGGACATTTATCCAGTGCATGTGGTAAGATAGTCTACCCACATGCTCTCAAAACATTGGTTGAGTAGGGAAGGCTGAAGATCGACATAGAATCTTCCATGGGATGGTCTAAGAAAGTGTTGGTGCTTACAAGCCCCTCTGGAACTAAGGACCCCATTGCTAGGAAAAGAGAAGATGTTTAAAATCTTATTGAATCTCAGCCTCATGTCATTGACAATTTTGAGAATGGATCTAAAACTTGAATCAGACATGGTTTTTTATATTGTCCAAGGTGTTCATAATGACCCCACTAAAGAGGGGAATTGAGATGTACTTTCTCAAGCAGGCTCAGACACTTTCCTAGCAAAGAGCACATCATTGTAGAAGGCTAATGAGAAAGCTGATCAAATTAAGGAAGACTTCCTAAAATCAAGCTCTAGAAAAGGAAAAAACAAATAGTGGATACTGATGGATTCATTACCCCCATTACAAAAAAAATCAGGAAAGTTAGAGACTATTATCTCCTTGAATGAAAAATTGTCACGATATAACTTTATACTCATGAAAATAAGAACATAGAAAATGTAACAACAACAAATATGGTGGATGTGAATGTAACCATCTTTAGAGATTCTAGAAAAATGGATATAGATATACCTTCACAACTTGAGACTGATCCTCCTATTGCACCTTATGTTGATAAACTGAATGAAGTCTCTAACCCGAACATGAAGTATGCAGACTAGGATTCTGAGGAGGTGGATGAAAATTTGGAATCTATATTGGAACAATCGGAAAAATTGAATTTTCAAAGGATCAATGATGGTGAAATTTCTGTGAAAACCTATCTTGATATCAAATGCTGAGTGTTTAATATGAGGTTGGTGCATGATTATAAACAAACTCCCTAATTCTCTTTGATGAGTGAAGCTCTGGTTTTATGTGCACTGGCCTCTGCTCTTATGTCACGGTCATACCTGCACATCTCCTTCCATATCTTAAGGCCTTGGGGCTTGTTCAGAGTTTTGAACTTGTTTTTTAATGTGGTGGAGATACTTTTTTATATCATCATGTTTTTATCTCACATTTGGTTTGGTGTAAACTCATTACAACTCGATCTTGTATCATAATACTATTGATTTAATAAATTATTTTTTGGGGCATGAATTGGGCGACCAATTCATGTCTCTTTTTTTGTTAAAAAAATATCATCATGTTTTAATAATATATTAAGGATTTAGAAGAATAAGATAACAATAACAATAGGTTAAGAACGATACCTGCTCTTGATAGAACATTTTTATGTTTAAACAAAAATATTTTCTAGGACACTTTTACAATATATAAAATAACCCTATGATGTGGTAAGGGATTCAAGGAAGGTATTTTTAGGGCTTTTCCGTACAAATTTTTTTATGTGTGAATAAAATAGTAGTTTAGGATTCCTTTTATAAGTGAGGGGAGGGGACATTTTGGAATTTCAAAAATATAAATCAATATAAACTAATATTTATAATAAAATTGATATAAATTGATATTAATTTAATATAAGATGATTATAGGTTAAAATGTAACCATTAAATAAAATATTTATAAGTTTGGATTAGGTTTTTAAACATATCTCTTTTTTAAACCAACATTAACCCTTTTTTAATTATTGTGATAATAATGTTTCTACTATTTAAGGGTCAAAATAGTTACAATAAAAGGAAAAATGGGAAATAAATTTAACATATATGATATTTATAATAACATATACCAATAAAATGGAATAATGTAGGATTTTTATGAAGTTTAAACAATTTAATAAAAGAATATTTATTATAAAATAATTAACATTAATTTCATTTTGACACTATTCATTTAATTTGACTTTAAATACCTAAATGTAGATAATGATTTGTAATATAAACATTTTAAACCCCTTAAATATATTATAAGTGTCTACAATATTTTTAGAACAACATAATACACTAAAATTATATTACTTAATTTTTTAAACTCATTTATTTTATTTTCAATTAATCTAATAAATATTTCATCAACTGTGTATAAGAACTTAAGGTAATTATATAATTAATGAGCTTAGAATTAAATTTTCATAGTTAAAATTATTTCATTATTATTAGAATAAATATTATTAATTATTATAAATGTTTTCTTTACATTTGTGAAAAAATAATCGATATTTAAAAGCAAGAGAGTGAAATTTTTGGTTTTTCATTGCTTAAAATATTATATTGGTTACATTCACTGAAAAGCCTCCCATTAGAAATTAAATATAGAGAATATTGTGGTAATGTGATGAATAACATCATCTAATAATATTTATGATAAATAATGGAGGACTTATAATTTTGTTTCTCCTAGGTTAACTCGATTTACCCTTTTATCATGGTGATGAAAATTTAATATTTTACAATTCATTATGACCACCAATTAAGTTGAACATTTCAAATAATATTAATTTTGATGATTATAAATATGGAACTAATTTAATCAAATTCAATCTCTGTAACTAAAATATATTCATTTTATAATTATCTAACGATGTGTGATATAAAATAGTTTTTTGAAGAAAGAAATTTCATTAATATTTATAATTATAATTTTATACCAAGATCGCATATAATGATGATTAAAATGTAATTAATTATACTATTTTTTATTAGTGTAGACTTATATTAATTGTTTATCTAATTCAAAATATTATGGGGTTTTTTCATTAAAAATAAATACAGTTTTATGAAAGACAACATTTTCACTATTCATTACAAAATAAATATTTTCTAAATAATCTAACAATTTAAATCTATGATATTTTTGATATGTTGATTTAACAAATGATTTTAATTTTTAAAAATAAATTTTTTAATTGTATTGTAAATTATTTTAATCATTTTTTCTCAAAAATAAATTAAAACCCTTTTTTAGGAATTAAATATTTGAAGCATAAAATAATTTTATTGAAAATTGAGTACTTATTTGTTAACTAATTTAAATTATATTGAACCTTTATAAAAATTATTAATAATATATTTATTAATATTCATACTATAAATATTAATGGCTATGTAATAATATCAATGTATAAATAATGTTTTAATAGCATGTCATGGTTCACATAAGATTTAATGATGTGTGTTGTATATGCTATCAAACATAGTATTCTCTTAAAATATGAGGTTGTTTAATTTTTTAAATTTACAAAACAAACACCCTAAAAACCCAAGATATTTATTTAATAGACCATGTAATTAAACAAATCATTGAAATAAATGAAATAAATGGTTTAATTAGAAGGGAATAAATATGGAATTGTTTTTAAAAAAGTAAATAATTAACATAAATTAATTATACAAGAGTTAAGGTACATATAATGAATGTTGGGAATCGAGGTACATGGTTTCATATCTCAATTTCATTTCATTTGGTCATAACACATCACCATTGAAATTATGATTCCATTATTATGGTTGAATTTATATCTAAATTATTTTATTCCATATTTGAACATGTTTTATATGAATTTACATATGTGTAGATAATAAATTAATAGACTAATGATGAACTCAAGTGTTATAATATTTTCATGGTTTTTTTGTCTCAATCTCATTTTCATGAGACATGTTTCATATTGTACATGAATATTTCACTATACGATTTACTTAATTCTACATGATTTAATTTTTAAATAATAATTAACTCAATTAATGTAATTTATAGGGAAATATCATACTATAACTTTAAATTACTTTTTATTCAAAATTTACCAAAGTGTTGAAGACATTATTTTTCAATCTCGTTTTTAAACTTTTTTATATTGACAGATCCATTAAGAGATATTTTATGATCATAAATAGTTTTAATTTTTTATTATTATTCTAAACTAGTTATTTTTTATGATTATATGATTTTATATGATCATTCTAAATTTGGTTTCGGAAATTATTTTTAAAATTAATTTTAAGAAATGATTAGCTCTTTTACTCTTTGGTTGATGGAATTTTTCTTCAATGTCTATAATCTTAAAAATTGTTTTATGAAATTTATTATGAAGAATTGAAATTTTTTAAGATTTTAATTTTATCTACATTTGAAATTATTCAGAAATTTTTAAGTGGGACTCATTACAATTATTTATGAAAATGTTTTTATTGACTTTTTTCAAAAGTGTGGAAGGAATTGTTTTAGTGTACATGAGATGAATATATTTTCACCCCTTCTTAAACATTATTTTATTTTATCATTCCATTAAATATTTTTATTATAATTTTAAAATAAAATCATTTCCACATTATTTTAATAATTTTTTGTTTTTAAAGGTACTGAAAAGGGTAATTTCTAATGTTTTACAAGAAATGTGTAAAATGTTATTTTAATGATTTTTTATCATTGTCCACACAATTTAACTATTTATATGCTTTATTTGGGATACAATATTATGATATATTTATATTTACTTTTTTTAATGGTTAATGATATTTTTTTAATATATTTTTTTGGAAACCCATTTATTTCTCAAGTGAAAATCATATCTATGATAGTTTAATTGAAATGAAACTATCCATGTGATTTGTTTGATTATATATTACTAAGACATTATAGATGAAAACATGGTTGGGTATTGAAACCAATTCCGTAATTGATTTTATAAGATATGTGATGGGTGGGTCTTTTAAAGACCTCTAGTTTTTTTGGGTACTGTGATAGAGTAAACATGATGATAGTTACTCAAAATAGATGATTTAGTTATGTAACACCTATGAGAAGGTAATTTTATCTCATTGTAAGTTACTCTAATGTTATATAATATTTTATTGGTAATATTTTACTCATAATAAATTTGGTAATTATATGGTTATGAGATTCCATGAGGATTTTTTGATGTTCCAAGACACCTATTTTTTTCAATTTTTGATATGAGTTCTAAAGGATCCCATGATCAAGAATTTTTTTCACCAGGAACATGTTGTTGGCATATATGAATCTTGTCTTATGTTGCATATTTTTTCTATATCACATGTTTAATGATTCTGGATTTGATGGGTGCAAATTCTATTATGTAATTCTCATTCACATCATATATATTTTCATAACCTTAATATAATATCATTATCACTAAAGATATTAAATTTTTATAGCATAATTTAACCCTTACTAAGCATTTTAGATCACTCTTATTGTGTTTCCTTTCGATAAATTATAAATAATGATGTTTTGTGAGAAATATCTCGAAGGTGTTCATGTATGTGATGATTAATACATAATGTGGAATAATAATATATATGTATAGTAGAAAAAATGATCACTTAAAAATATGAGTAATGCGGTTTATTATTTTTTCTTAATTATCTAAAACTCTGCACCTTAGTTGTCCTTTGGTATGTAATAAACTTAATATTTTTAGTCAATTTTTTTGTTTAATAAGGATAACATTTTTTTCTTATTTATCGATATCAAATCTAGAAATTTAATTTTTATTTATTTAGCACTAGATCCAAGAGTTTAGGATGGGGATGTTATGAGAATCCCTAAATTCTATAAAAATTATAAAATAGATGATACTTTCAAGCTAAACTAATAATTCCTATCATCACATTTCTTATAAATTAAAATTATAAATCTATATAACTTAATAATAACATTAGAGACGTTAATCATGTGATATGTACATTTGGAATTGCTCAAACAAAATTAAAATGAACCCATGAAACTCTTTCCAAAAGAGTGATAGATATCCCATATGTGTAATGACTACCATATAACACATCTGTCTCAAAGTATATAAGAAGTTTTTAGAATATGAAAATACATATAGTTTCACAACCATTATTCCCTTTTGATAAGCCTTTTATTAAATTTTATAAAATATTTATTTTAATGCCTCATTCATAAGAACATCACAAATAGGATTTTTAAGGGTTTTTCAAGTAATCAGATACTTTAAATAATTCAAGATAAATATATAGATAAAAATATTTAATATATATTAATTATTTCATGGAGAATAATAATCTCATCCCTTCTTGTATAATAATATAACTAAAATACTCAAAACTATTTATACGATATATGGTTAGTGTTTAAAGATAATCATGTATTAATATTTTCCAATATATATTAAATAATCCATTAAATTTTATTTTTATTTCACATAAGAATAGTCCTTCAATGAGTCAAGGAAGTTATAAACACTCTAATATCATATTTAATTCTTTTAAATTCACAGTTCCACAAATTTAATTCCACTACATCAATTTTTCTTTCCATATCTATAATAACCCATGACCAGTTTACTTTTTAAATTACATTTTTCCTCACAAGTTTATTCATTGTGGATGGACACCTATTTTATTCCATTTTAGAAACATTAAATCTACCTAATACTATTATCTAATATAATTGAGAACATAAATATTCATTATCAATCATTTTAATGTAAAATTTATAATAACTACTTTAATATATCACCTCAATAAAAAATTTCATATTTAAATCCAATACATTGAGTTTAATTCCACGTAATTATATTACATAAATAATCAAAACCATGAAAAAACATCATAATAGATTAATTTTAATCATATTTTCATGTCTAATAGCATTAATTAAATAAAATTAATTTATCTTCCATGTCATTAAAAAAATCATAAAAAAGAAGGTGTTAGAAATAATTTTATTGGAAAATCGGTACATGTAATTTTAATAAATACAAAAAGAAAATGACATGATTAATGCAAGAAGAAATGATTAATGACATATGTAAAAACACAATAAGAATTATACTAAGAATAAATTAACAATGAACTATGTAGATAAATAAATATACATTGTAATGTAATATGGTTTGTTTAAAGGATTATAAAAGTATCCCATAGAATATAGGGAAATATTTATATATATAAATCCCATCAAAGAGTTTCAATTTTTTAAATATTAATTTATCAAATTAGAGATAAAGAATAAACCTAGAAATGTAAAAAATTAAAAAAATTACATGAGAGACATCGATAAGATGTTATATAAACATCATATAAGATGATATATTAATGAGATAATATTATAAGCAATGAAGTAATGTTTATAAAGAATCCCCTTAAAATCGTCCATGAATTATTCATGGGGATATTATTATATAAAAACATATTTCAATGTGTTATAATATTTCAAAAAATTGAAATAATCTTAATAATAATTAATTCATGATCAATATAATAACTTGGAATCATGTAATATCTTATTTTACATTTTCTTTGAATTTCTATTCTCATGGTATTTATGGTAACTGATGTTAAACTATCATAGTAGTATAAAATTCTATCTTTATGGAATTTTATGTAATTAATGTTCAATAATTTTAAATTCCATATTTTATAGAGGTTTCGAGACTATAAATTTGATGTATTTATACTCGTAGTGTGTATTTTTCTTATTATTATATTTTATGCATTAAGGAGTTAGTTAAAGATGATAAAAAGAATATATGAGTAGTCACTCACTGACTCAAAAGTCCTTAAAATCTATATTATTATCGATTCATTATGAAAATAAATGGTTTATTATAGACTAATGAATATAAAGAGACAAATTATGAGGAGTTTTATAAGTCGTATAGTTATAGTAAATTATTACTACGGGTGATGTGTTGAGAATAGTTTGTGTATTGAAAATGACTCAGATACCCAAAATGTGACTAAATTAGGTTTTCATAATACCTCAAGTGTCACAAACCACCACCTTTAGAAACACCTCTTATTTATATATTTAAGTTACCTATATAGTAATAAACCCACAATTACATGATATATGATCTGTGTTTCACTTTCATACATTTACATGATATTTTAGGATCAATATTTTAGATAATTAGGAAAAACATTTAAATATATAATAATTAAAATATAAAATGGAATCTTCCACCCAATTTACATTATTTTAAAAAATAAAAATCTTAAATTTAAATTTATAATTCATCAAAAATATATTATATTATTTTCATTATAATGATGATAGAAAAATGATAAATGTTTACTAAGTTCATACTAATCCTTAATGCCTATAAAAATGTTTGAAAATTTGAAATGAAAAAAAGGATTGTAAGGGATATAAAAATATTGGAAACCCATTTATTCTTTTGAAAATTCATAAAAACCAATGAAAAATTGTATCATCTCAACCTAGAATCAAATAAGAGGTTCCCCGATCCAGTTGGTGACATGATCTCATGAATGCCTTTCTGTATGATAGAGGCTACCAACAAGCAGTGTGGGACATGGATGTAAATATGGGGTATATTGTTCCCTCTGGAATAAAGTGCATTAAAATAGTGAATAATAATGATAATCTTGGACAATAGTAAAAAATAACCAATATTAGAATAATAAATCACCCAGATAATAAAAAGGATGAAGCTAAATCAAAATTACATAAAAAAGAGGACTATATCAAGATTCTATACAAAAAGGGATGTCAAAGGGATACAAGGGTACATGAATATAATAAATTATAAAAAGACCAAAATATCCCCCCACTAGAATCATAGGCATAGTTTCCATTATCTACTCTATTACTCCATTATAATAATTAAGGAAACATCATATACTAGTTAGTTCGCATTGTCTATCCCTGAAATCATGAAGTCTGTTTAGATACAATAGAGGGCCTAAATAAGGTTTGAGATATACTCAGTAAGATACCACCAATGATGTCTAAAACTATCCATTCTGTTTATATAACATGAGTGGTGTGCTTGTAATATTAAGGGTAAAGAAATAAATAAATAAAACACATTGTTTTGGGTTCCTTATGAGATACCCAACCTATAATTACATCTTCATCTTAACATGAAGAAATCTAAAAAAAGGCCAACCTATATAGATGAAATATCTATGTGGAAGTATATATATGTGTGTGTGTGTGTGTGTGTGTGGAACTATCATGATCTACTAGAATGGTTTTATGTAAAATATAACTAGTTCATTAGAAGTAAAGTGAAAATATGGACTAAACCCATGTATTTTCATTCAATTGGTCAAAAAATATAAAAAATAAACATAAAATGTTAATAAAGAAGAATCTTGAGACTCTACAAGCAGATACATAAGGAGAAACCAAAGTATTTCTCTTGGAGAACTTTAAGAATACTTCACTATATGAGTCTATCAATGGAAATCTATATGAGTAACCCAAGTATCACTCTCGGAATGATCTAAAGGAATAAGGCTCCCAGACTTTCCAGGGTATACCACATAGGGGACCAAGTATAACTTATAGAATAAAACACTATCATCCACCCACAAAACCTATGAAAGTTAATCCAATAGGCAACCCAGGTTCATTAATGGGTAATTTATATATGCATCCTCCTAGTAATCTAGTCCATGGTATTCTACCAACAAAAACACATATATCTCTATATACATTGAGATAATTTTCAAATTCTAGTTAAAAATATCGATGATAAAAAACAAAGATTCCTTAAGTAGGTACTCTTTTAACACTCTTGGCTTGATGAAAGGGTATATGATTAGCTAGCATAGAACACATAACTTTTAATAAATGAAAAAAAATCATTATAATGTCAATTTCACTCACCTCAAGTAGTGGTTTAAATCAATTTTAGGCATGAGGCTCTTTACTATTAATTAAGGTAACACACTTCAGTGCATCACACATTGGGGTGGTCGCCCTATGACATTAATTCACTAGCTTATAAGAATATAATGAACATGGTTTATCAATTAAGATAATTTATTATAAAATAAAGATGTGTCACTAGAGATGTTCAACATGTGAAAGAATGATACGTGATAAAATATTTAAAGAAATATATGGAAAATAACTAGAATTCCATCTTTAGGATGGTAGATAGACCCCCATATGTTGTTGGCCTTTCAATCGAACATGAACGGAAGAAATCAAAAAAATTGAAAAATTCCCTAAAATATTGAATATTAGATCACAAAAAGAGTAAAACTATAATAGAGGGAAAATTTGAAAATAATGAATCAAATTTAAGATCATTCCAAGTGGAGTCTAATTAGATTAACGGTGGCCGATTACAAGTACGGATAGAAGAGTAATCACCAATCCTAGATTAGGCATGTATTGAAGCTTTCACAGAGGATAAGATCTTGTGTTTTAGAGGAGGGGGGAAAATAGAGGGGAAAATGAAAAGGATGTAATGTAAAATTGAAAATCTACACAATTTTTAAGAGGGTTATGGTTTGGAAACATGGTTGGACAATTTTTCAACCAACAATTCTTCTAATAATGTTAACGAAGAGAGGCCTCACATAGGTTAGGAGAAATGTTTTATAACTGTGACATTATAATATGCTCCCATATATGGAACCCTATCGAACCATGCATGGGTTTTCCAAACCATTTACGCTATAGTACATGGTTTAGGGAAACAATTTTATGGGTCTGTTTCAACTAAAACACAAAGTTCTGGGATCTGAACAGTCCACAGACACTACCTATTCCTTCCGTAGACCATAAGGATAATTTATAATTACAAAAACGTTTTTTAAAAAAAATTAATATTTTCATATCACAAATGAAAATATAGGATGTTATAACCTCCTCTATTGATAAAAAGTTTTCTCCATATATCCGTTTTAAGGGATGTAACACCTCATCTAAGAAATGTTCCAACCACAGAGCATGTATGTCATATTCACTATACAATGTATCATTCTGTACATGGTCATACTTCCATAGAAACCATACCAGAGGAACTAACCTACCTTGGAGAGACTTTATGCTATGATCAATGATCCATTTTTGATTCTCCTCAAAGGAAACGTCTACCTCCAACTCAATATTGACCGAATCACATGAATGAGACTGGTCAAAATGATAGTGGTGAAGATGAGATATGTAGAAGAAATCATTGACAACCATGTAAATTTGAGTAAAGGATAACTGATAGGTTGCTGACATGGATATCTCAAAGATATCGAAAGGACTGATGAAAAAGTGATATATTTCCCTACATCTGAATCCTTATATGACCTAATATAGTAGAAACCCACATAATGGCCTCATGTCCCACCTTAGAATAAAGTGTTCTATTTTGATGATTAGTATAATAAATCTTACTATAATTAATGGTATCCATATAATTCTTAATCAGTTATGCCTACTCTATATTCACATAAAGGAGATGAGGTCCTAGTAATGTTTCCTCACCAACCTCCCACCAACACAGGGCTAAACCGCATAACATATTTAATATGACCTCATAAAGAGAAATTTGAATATTTTTAAAAATATATTATTGAATGAAAAATAATTATAGATTTTTTCTACCCTGAAACTCAAAAATCAAGGACACATGATCAGATTTTTTCCATTAACAATTATATTGTATGAATGGACTGACTGTCAGTCCAAGGGTGGTAGGCTATAATCATATTTACCTATGAAACTAGTGCTTTATAATCCCTTGGAAGGATTCATGATGTAAAATAGACCTCTAAATCATATATAACAGAGTATGAAACACTAAAAATGAAAAAAATAACTGGAATATAAATCCTTTTAATATCATTATCATATAATATCCCTCAAATAAAGAGGAACAGTGTGACCTTGGTCTACCTATCGATGTTCACCCGTATTGCATCACTACCTCAAGATGATGATAATAAGTGTATCAAAAAATCCATGGTGACATCATCTTATTTTCACTCCAGAATTAAAAGAGGGTTTAAAAGGCCCACAACCACCAGTTCTCTATCTTCAACTAATGGCTTGTGGACCACTGTGTGATAAAATATACAATCCTATTTTTATTACTTGACTACAAATAGTAATGATAAACGTCCTAGTATATCTGAGTAATCCTAAGGTGTTCTACCTAAATAGAGGAATGAAACTCCTGCATCAATTTTTCTCATATATTTAAAAGATCCTATACAAATCCATGGATTTACATAATCTCAACCTCAATGATAACCTAACTAGGTAGTGGGTCATGTATTGAAACACTCTTCCTTATGAATAGTCACTTGTGATCTAAAGTTTGTCACATCAATACTCATTTCGAGAGGGAGGAAAATATTTCTAATGATTCTAAAACTATTTTCTCATGATATTAATGATCCTACAGGTGTGTACCAAAAATAATGTCCTTCAACAACCAAACCCAACTCGACTCTTGGATGTCTTATGTGTATGTATTCTATATTAAGGTGTCAGCTACTAAATTTTCCTTCTTGGGTGTATAGTTGATCTCAATGTTTAATGAAAGAAGGTACTATACCCACTTATGGTACCAGATATTGAAGTCACATTGTATAGAAATTTACATAAAATGTTTTTTTTTGATTAAATGATGATCCAATAACCCAATAGATATATCCTTAAAAAAATAAATTCATGAACCATAGCTTCTTGTATGAGTCCATGTTTAGGGTAATTCAACTAATGCAGTCTCGACTAGGGGGACTCGTATGCTACGACCCAATATTCATTCATCAAAACTACTCGAGTCTTTATTCTTAATAAAATTAAATATATTGTATAGATTCTTCTCAAATACAATAGAATTTGGATCAGTGTAAAAATTATTTTCCATTTTAACTCGTAAAATGTTATATCACATGATTTTGACCATAAAAACATAACACACATTTTAGTCATGATCAAGAGAGGTTCCGCTTTGCAATATTATTTTTGAATAAAATTCATCTAATATCTAGCCAGCCCCATGAAAGTTCATATATCAAAATAGTTTCATGAGGAAACCACAACTCTCATATTCTATGGGATAATATATACTCTTACATATGAGAATATATAACTTAAGAAGTGAACTTTATCAATCCAAAAGTGTAATTTTGTGAGCATACAATATAAATGATTCCCTCTCATTGTATTCAGTATGATATCAAGATGATTAGAATTTTCATTTTGAGTGTGAGAATACAACAAGATATAGACCACATATACTACCATAAAATATTTCAGACATGGATGTATAAATAGATTAATTAGTTCTATAAATATTTTTAGCACATTCGTATGGATGAATGATATAACTAGACACTCGTTAAAGATGTACATGATTCCGGATGTCGTACATGGTATATATGGTGGTCTCACATACATATACTGGCAACCCAAAATCAAATTGATCATGGAGAAAATTGTCGCTCCTCAAAGTTAGTCTTAGAGGTCATCTGTTTGAGGTAGTCAACACTATTTATTAATTATAAATTGGATCAACATGTAATAATCAATGAACTATTAGAAGGGACAATCCTCTTCCATCATGAAATGGATAGCTAAACCCTATAGAAAAAACCTTGTTAATCTGAAACCCTTTTCTTATAATACTTATAATTACTTTTTATGCTTCTCGAGCTCGGTAAGTATCATCCTATAAAGAGAATTGGGCATTGGTGCTACTATTAGAACTAACTAAATGGTAAACTCTAACACTCTCATAGGGGGAAATATTGATAATTAGTTAGGTAAAAAATCCATGACATGATCGAACATAGGAAACATTTTCATATGTTTCATTACTTGATCACTAAAAAAGATAGTAAACATCTAGGATATCACTCCACAAAGCCCACGATGCTCCAGTCTAGCTTTAATTTCCTATACATAAAATTCATGCTTATTAACATGTGTACTATCATCCAGTGACGTAAAATAGTCTATTTAGTGATAGAAATCATCATGGTTGTTGTATCAAACCGACAAATCCATCTGAAGAATAACATAAAATCCAATCTTTTTTAGGAAAAAATGAATCTAAAGAAATAAATATCCTCTTAACTCAACAGGGAAATTATTTCACCAAAATATATTCTCTGATCCAACTCCAAGGGTAGAATTTAAGATCAAAACACAAAAAAAATTCTTTATTTCTAGCCAAGTATCTCTACAATTTCCATACATAAAAAGGACCATGAATCTCATTTATTATACATGAAAAAATAAATAAATTAGAAGCTAATATAATAGTAACTCAAACTATAGAAGGCCCCGTGCAATGATCCTCAAGAGTTGGATTCATTTCTTTGATATGGATAACTCTGTGGCCCGATGAGGAAACATGAAAAACATTTCATGGTATTCTATATTTTTGTTGTAGCTAAAAGTTCTGAATAATACATTCTCATCCACCACCTTGGCCTGATCTATTAGTAGCAGACCAACTCCTTTCCTGAAATTGGGATCTAGATATTGTACCTGAATGCAGCGTTGGTACAAAATCCTTATCATTAATAAATAAATGGATTTTTTGTTAGAAAAACTGATAGTGAACCGTCCTAGTGAATTATCAGAAGTCCATTGGGTCTGTCAAACACTAGGGAATCTTATGAAACACCTTACCACCCTAATGACCCACTAAATAACTATATGAGCATGTCATCTATCTAGCACTGCATTTCAAGAGTAGACATTAAATGACGTTTTATATGGATGAAAGAACAATATACCTATCTCAACGTGAACCTTCCTTGGCTCAAAATTTCAGCTTCCCTCATGTTCCACTCAATGATAAGATCATGGTTCAATATTCCAGAAATGGTGGATAATCGAAATAAATTCACCAGTGATCTGATGGAATATGCAAGATCATCTTTAAATTGTCTCGCAGTCATCAACTCTTCACCAATCAATGTTTGTGAAAAATGTTAAATCTTAATAAAATGAGCTGAATACTCTAATAAAAACATAAAAACCTATTATAGGATCATAAAATATCAGGTGTGTTCTTCTCTCAGCCTCCATGGAAATAAGTAGTTGCACAATATTATATGAAAGTACACTAAAACAATAAACTGATGTCGACCAACATGAGTGATGACATCCCATTAATGTTTAGCATAGTCTTGAAGTATATATCTGAGGATCTTTAAACTCTACTATTGAAATATATTTAAATGTTCTACGATGGATAACTTGGCCTCTATCCATGACTCAGTTACCTGAGCACCTGAATCCCCTGAGATGGTGGGAGGGGACTAATGCTAGAATTCCCACTTAAACCCTACTATATTAGGGGATGATCATAGATCTCCTTGTATAGACTGTATAGTGTGGAAGAAACTCTCTCAAAACTGATCATAAATACCCAATGTAGGATGACCCAGAGGTGACTGTAGTGCCACTATAAGAGGTAATATTAGTGTATTAGGTCCCACCACCTATGGAGCATGTTCATTACTACCTTCTTGGCACACGACATTAGGAATTAATTGTGGAATATATCAACAATTCTCAAACACATTCCTCCGATAATATTTAACAATAGATGGGATCAGTATAACATGAATTAAAAGGTATACAAACTTCAAATAAATGAGTCACACCACTATTCCTACTCCTAAATCCATGTCTTAGAGATAAGAAAGTTTATTGAAGTTACAACAGACACTGCCTGCTTTGTACTACTATGTTATGAAAAGGGTCATGGTCACAAATAATACCACATGGGTTTTGGTATGTGGAGTTTCAATTACAAGGTATAAGGGAATACACTCTATACATTTCAACTGAAATACCCATTAGCACTAATAATTTATTTTAAAATTATAGTTTCATTTAAGTTTGTACACTCTTATATGTATTTATACCCACATTATGGTCTCGTTAGATGGGTCACCATTATTAATTATAATGGCCCAAAACCATTAAAAATTGAAAATTCTATTTCATGTTATTATGATATTAACATTACATATGATATTAGGATATAATAATTAATATAACATAATTTAATTAAATGAATTTACCATTAATTTTTTATAGAAGAACATGCTTCCTAAATTACAACTAGAATTAATAAAATCAAATCAAACAATGTTTCAAGACATAGAACTAGTGGTTCATGAATAAAACATGGTATAATAAGTTAATTAATATTATATCTTCAATATATATGGTTAAACATTACTTATATTAATTAATAATCATTAATTAATCCATCTATTTTATAAATTCGTGAAACATTATCACCTTTTCTTATATAATCAAGGCACTCACAAAAAGAAAAGGAAATACATAAAATTCATGCAACACAATATACCTATATAGAATGGTAAAATGCAAGATATTTAAATCATCATCTGTCTATAATGATTCATGATATGATACAATGATATCATACTAGTACACAGAAAAGTAATAAAATTAATAATATCATCAACTATAATAACAAAAAAAACATGTGTTTCACCCAATGGGTAATTTATTAAAATCGTAATTGGTGAAAACCATAAACAAAAATATACCTACTGAGGTAATTTGGGAGTCCCTGATACTTGGATATGCTACTCCCATGCACCAGATCATCGAAAGTGATGGACACATAACTAGTCTTCTATCAAATACATAAATATTAAGACACTAGGAAAAATAATGTTTTAGATAAAACTTTATAGAACCCCTACCCAAAATCCACTATAAGGTGCCTTGATATGGTTGGAATCATGATCGGTATTGCATATCCATGAATGCTAGAGGCTTTCAACAAGTAGCGTGGATCTAATGTGTTACCATTGGGATCTACCCTTATTGATCTGACTGAGTAAAATGATAAATAATAATGATAAGCAGTAGAAATAGAAAAACATAACTATTAGTAGAGTAATAAATAATCTAAATAATTAACAGGTGAAATATAATAAAATATCAGATACAAAAAGAATGATCATTTCAGGATACTCTACAAAAAGGGAAGTCTATGTGATATAGGGGTACATACATATACAACTTTCTAAATGAAAATATAGAGAGAAAGTTTTTTACTCCACTAGAATCGTGAGAATAGAAATAGTTATATTCTATTGTAATCAACACTAATAATCAAAACGAGACATCTAATACTATGTGCTTACCTTTTTCAATCCATGAAATCATGAAGTCTATTTGGGTACCATTGGATTCCTGAACATGGTTTGAGTTGTAACCATTAGAACACCAAAAATGATATCTATAAATATAATATATGTACATATAAAATTTGCAGTGTTCATGTAATGTTAATGGTAAATAAATAAATAAATAAAACACATTGGTCTGGGTTCCTCATTTGACACCCGACTGAGTAATCCTTAGCTCATCAATGGAGATCCATTTAGAGGAACACAAGTACCACTCTAGGAGAAATATATTCATTATTCACAATAAGATTCTATCCAAGGTGATGTGTATGTAGAACACAAGTATCACTCTTATCATGGATTAATGGAATAACCGTACGAGGTCTTCCATGGTATTCCATTTAGGAAACTAGTTTCAACTTTTGGAATAACACAATAACATCCTCACACTAAGTCCTTTCAAGGTAATCCACTAGGGAACGAGGTACCACTTGTGGATAAGTTATATATAGAATCACCCCCAAGGAGACTATCCACGTTTTTCTATAATATAAACAATGTTCCTCTCCCATCATATTGAGATTATTTTCCCAATTATAATTATCAATTAATATGATACTGTCTAAGGAATCCTTAATTCTAAACCCTCATATCACCCTGGACATGAAGAAAGTGTAAGAGTATTGATAGAATTAAATTCATACCTCATAATAAATGAATCATGTTCAATACAATGGGAATTTCACACAACTCAAGTGGTGGATTAAATCAATTCAATGATTAAGGATATTAGGGATTTATTAAAGGCACACCATTTGGGGTGGATTGTCTTAGGGTGGTCAACCTATGAAATTAATTCATGTATCCATATGAATACATTAAACAATTTTTATCATTTAATCAATTTGATTATATATTTACGAGTCTCTATAGGCATGTTCCGTGTGTGGAACAACAACATAGGACAAAATACAAGGATTATTTTAGGGAAAAGAGCTTGACCACCTACCATAGCTTGGTAGAAAACCCCTCATTTATTTTTGGCCATTGAATCAAGCTAGAACATAGGAAATCATCATAATAGATAAATTAAAAAAATAATTATTATCTCACACCAAAATAGAATAGTAGTAGGAAAGATATTCTCTCAAAGTAATTAATAATATCAAATATCTTACTTAGAAGAGTCCAATGAGATAAACACTGGTTGATTACAAGCTCAAAAAGGAGAGTAATCACCCAGAGTAGATTAGGCATAGAGAGAATATTTCATGAATTATGGGATTATATTCATGGGAGGTAACGGGAAAAAGAGAGGAGTAAATAAAAAGTATGTAAGAAAAAAAAGCATAAATATACCCAATTTTTATGATGCACATGGTTTGGACACATGGGTTGAAAAAAATATTCTCCAACTGTATGAAAACTATTTTCCTTTGATACTGGACTCACATAGTTTGTATAATAGTTCCTTACCAACTTGATTTCCTTTGTGGATCCCTACATCACCCAAAATGGTTTTTCTAAAATGTGTCCGCTTGTGTATGTGGTTTAAGAAAACCATGAACCTCGTTACACTAATGGGAACATTTCCTATACCAACGTTTTGGAATCATTGGAATAGGTCCCCAAAGATTTTTTATAGCTTATACCAATGGTTTGGGAAGCCGTTGGGTGATTTGGTGTTAGGAAAGACATATCCAAATGGTTTGGAGAAAACCGTTGGGAATGAACTATTCTAACGGTTTGAAAACCGATGGTATATGTATTTCTAAAAGGTCTAATAAACCATTTGGATAGGTCTTTCCCAATGGTTTTCCTAAACTAGTGGGATAGGTATATATATACAAAAGTTCCAACGAAGGTTTGAACCCACAACCTCCACGTTATATATCAATGACTTTACCACTATCCTATAGTTTTATTTGTGAATATTTTTTGATAAATATATATTTATATTCATATGTAATTTATATACTAATTTATTTGATGATATTTGATAAAGGTAATTATAATAAATAAGGGTACTTATCCCAATGGTTCTCAAAACCATTGGGATGGGCCTTTCCCAACATTTTTCACAAATGTTGTGATAGGTACCCACCCATCCTCAATAGTTTTTCCAAACCATTGGTGAAGGTGGTATCAAAGTTCCCTTTACTGATGGTTTTCCTAAACCATTGGGAAAAGTGTAACCTTTCACAATGGTTTGGGAAAACTGTTGGGAAATGTGGAAAAGTGGCCTCAATGTACCCTTTCCAAATGGTTTCCCCAAACCGTTGGGAAAAGTACACCCTTTCCCAATGGTTTGGGAAAACCATTGGGAAAAGTGGCCTCAAAGTACCATTTCCCAATGGTTTTGGAAAAAATATAGGAAAAATTGCACCCTTTCCCAATAGTTTCGGAAAACCATTGGTAAAAGTTTCCTCAAAGTACTCTTTCCTAATGGTTTTGGAAGGAAAATTAGAAAAAATGGATCCTTTCAAAATGGTTTGGGAAAACCATTAAAAAACATGGCCTCAAAATACCATTTCCCAATGGTTTTTTGAAAAACTGTTGGGAAAGGGGACATATACAAATGGTTTATACAAACCATTAGTATAGATGCATTGGTATATGTAGTATTTCTAGTAGTGTTAGTTTCCTTTAAAAAGAGAGTTATGGTATACAAACAATCCTTAGACACTGATGACTCCTTCCATAGTCCATATGACCCATCTATATGGTTAAAAAGGGATTAAATAGAAAATGAAGATGCTTTTACATCATACAAAATACTGGGAAATTACAAAAAACTCCTACTTATGTAATAAACTATGTACTCAAATAGTCATTTACTTGCATAATATATCTACTTCATTTCTCAAAATTTTAATAAAATACTTATAGTTAATCATAAATAAATAAATCATAATTTTGACGATTTCTTGGAAAATATGAGAACTCATGAAATTATTTTCTTAAAAATCATATTTTTCACTCTCAAATGGGGTGTATACATTACTTTTAACAAAATATCATTAACATACCCTATAAAATAAAAATACATCCTTGAAAAACTATTTTTATATATTGAAAAAAAAGTCAATACCTTGTGAAATCATATTCATGTCAGTAAATATACAATAAATCTTGAAAATGGGATAATAAACATGGTTAATCTGTTATATGTTGTAATATTATGTTATTTTAAATGACTGTTATTTTCGATAGCGTATACAACATGCAATAAAAAGCCTAAATAAAGCATAAAATATTATTATTTAAATATGACCATTATAACCTATAATTTGAATTTGATGGTATACATAGGAATAAACACAATATTAAACATACATTATTGTATTACTAAATAAAAATTTATTTGATTAATTTTATGTATTTTTTTAATATAATTCATGTAAGAGAGAAAATAATTTAAAACATTTCTCCAAATTATCAAAAATTTATGTGATAAAATGAACTTTATTTTTTGGAAAACATTATAAAAAAATTAGATTCATCTTGATTTCTGGTATTTTTATGAAATGTTTTATTTTTCATTATAAATTTTAAAATATATCTTTTTATTGAAAATATTGATTTTCATTAAAGATGATAAAAATTAATATTTTTTAAAATATTTTTCAAAAAAATTAACTGAATTATATTATTTATTATTAAATTATTGTTATTTTAATGAAATTAATATTTGAATTTAGTATAAAAACATTTTTGTATTTTAAAATAAATTTGTATGAACAACCATTTTCACCACATTTTTCATGATTATTTATGAATTAAATTCCTATGATTCATCAATTGAATTTTTTAAAGTGGATTAAAAAATTGGAAGCATCATAATTAACATTTCTAAATATTTTCATGTTATTGTTTTGGTTATAATGAATAGTAAAAATAGTTAAAATATGTTTCCTTATTTATGGTTTAAACAGGGTTATCGAGGGATTAAAATATGATGTTAAATGATAAAATAGACTAAAAACCAATATAATTTATATTTTCCATACATAGTTGGACCTTATCTAATATAATAATCATAAATGGATGATTTTGGATCCAATTTTATGGAGTAAGGAATTAAAATATGTTGCTATTTATAAAGATTACAGGCATGTATTCTCACCAACTTATAATAGGACACCCATATCCCCTCCTATCGGCATTTGAGGATCCATTTTATTCATCCATGAATAACCAAAATTCATTAATTAAATTACTAACCACATACTATATTCAGACTTTTTATTATTCCAAAAACCATTTTACGAGGGCATTATTTGCAAACCTAAAGAAGTTGTCTGAAGAAGATGTAATGTTCTTAACCATTCATGCTCACTTTATTTTCTCCTCCACCCCATTAAAATATTTTATAACCATTATAAAAAATAATACATTTACTTTAAATATTATGAGATGTTATTATTTTAAGTTAATACCCTATATCAATATCCTCTTCCTTCATATGGGAAACAAAACTGTCATCTGTGTCTAGAGAGGACTACCACCTAACAAACCAATGCAAATCATTTTTTATCACCACCTCTAAAGAAATTTTATAATGATATATTTAATGCACACACACACATATATAATATTCATGACATAATTTAAAATATTTTAAATTCATATATTATATATTTTATTACTTTTGTATCTATTGATAAATGATAGCATCATCTATTTGTACGTGTGGATAACCACCTATACAAAGAAATGTGATTCATTTTCCATAAAAACATCACATAGATGATATATATCTATTTATTTATAGAACTAATATGGTATTTATGATGTATTTATAATTATTGAATATTTTTCCCCTACCATAGCTGGCTCAAATGTAATACTAATGGGGAATCGAGGGGAAATCTGTGGCTTGCTGGATATGGGAACATTTTTAGAGACCATAATGGTGATCTGGTGGAAATCTCTTATGGTCCATGTGGTCATGAAAATGACCATGAAGCTAAAATGAATGGTTTAGTCAGATATAGTTTTTTAGCATTCCAATAGAACTGGAACAACATATGGTTTGAGTGCGACTCCACCACCATCATCCATTTCATTAGGATGAAAGTGGTGCAACTTTCATTGAAGAAAATAATTGGTTGTATGAATTGATTAGATGTTCTCTCTTACATGAATTATATAATCACACATACCTTTCATGAGGTTAATTACCTTGTAGATTTTCTTTCCAACAGAGGAGTGAATAATATGATATGTCATCACTATAGTTATCTCCCTAGTGAAATGCTTTCCATTTTTCATCAAGAAAAGTGTAAATTAACCTATTTCATACTTGTGTAAGGCTTGTATTCTGTTATTGAAGAGAATTTTGAATAAAGTTTTCAAAATATAATTCTTCTATGTTAAAATTAAACTTATCTTATTCCCATCATGTTTGTTTTAAAATGGAAACATTACTCGTGAGTTCATTTGACTTACCATCTCTATGATTGAAAAAATGTTCACTTTCCATATTCATAATTTTTTTAGTTTTGAAAGTATAATTTATTTATAAAAATGAAAATTATTTCATGATGATTATTTTGGATATGATTAAATAATTTCCCCTTTTACCATTATAAGCATAATGATGTTATTTTCAATAAATTAAAAGAATATAGGTAAAAAATCGACATCACAATAATTGATTAAGTAAATAAATATAACAAGGTAATAAATTGGATAAAATGAATAATTGAAAATAAAAAAATGCTTAAGAAAGTAAATAATTAAGATAATTTTATTATTTAGGAAGAGGAAGAAGGTACATGATGAGTCATATTTTAGATAAGTGATTTCATATTAATTACCACTCCATTAAGACATATTTTGTTTTATGAACTTATTAACATTTATGTGATCTATATAATTAATATTTTATATTTTTATCATGAATATATATTCATTCACTACTATTAATTACTCAATTCATTTTACCTTTTGAAGAGGAATGATTAAAATAAAATCCACTCTTATTTCTCTTGTTGACCATTTATATTTTTCATCAATTCCTATATTTATAAACAACTTCATGCAAAAATTCTTATTATTACTCAAAATAACTGTTTTGGAAGTTATAATTCATCCAAGATTTTATACATAGTTTAGTAGATTACTATTTTATGCTTTTTTTGAATGGTATAGATTCCAATTTCATTATAAAAATTCCAAAGTAATATTATGCTTTCAAGTCATACAAATTTAACAAAAATTCCCCCAACCGTAACTATTTTACACTATATATATTCTTTTAAAATATTACAATTACTTTATAATTAAAACTATTATATGAAAACCTATTTAAACATTTCACGATATTATCAATAATTATTTAAAAGGATTGATTTTACTTTAAAATATATTTATCTGATGAAAAATATAATTCTATTGATTAATTTTATGATCGTTAAATTTACCTTGAAACATTTACTTTCTTGTGATAATTTTTCATTCGACATTAAATTTTTCTTAAATATCCATATTATCTCAATCATGAATATGATTATTTCTTACACCATATAGAATTTCTACACACCCTTTTTTACTCTAAATGTTATCAAATTAAATTTTAATGACTTTGTTAAGGTATATTATTTACTCAATATAGATATTTGTGGAAAAGGAATAATGTTTATGAACTAAATTGTTCATTAAATACTATAGTAATGAATTAGACATGTATTGATGAGTGGGACCTGGAATTATATATCCCCTCAATGATTTGATAGGTCTTATTAAACCAATTAATAAGAGAACATTAAATGGAATTTTGGTTTATTCCTACACATAAATTAAACAATATTCTAACAAGGATTTTTTTTATTGATCTCTCGATGTCTAAAATAATAAATTACAATATTAATTATTTCATTATTTGAGAATTTAGTTATTATTATCCATTAGATTACTCTAGTAGTTGGGGTTTGGCTCAGTGGTAAAGCAACCCTATAATACTACATGAGGTTGGGGACTCAAAACCCTTTGGACGCATGGTATTTTAGTAGTAATGCGGCATCAATTTTTCAGTAGAGGGACTATTACACCGATGTTCACTATACCTATGGTGGGAGGCACTGAAGTGGAAACACTAATTTATCAAGTAACGTAGCAGCCATGTACTATTCACAGAATAGGCCTTTGGGCCAAACAATTGGGCCTTTAAGGCCATGTAATGGGCTTTCATGCCCACATGGCCTACGGGCCATGTAATGGGTATCCTATACACAAATAAAGAGGTCCTTTATTTCAATAAAAATGATGCTTTTACCCTAAACATAAAAACAATCCATTAGATTACTCTAGTAGTATTATTCTTAGATGCATTTTGTGGTGTAGTTATTGATTAAATGCCTTGGATTTTTAGTTATTTGGCAATCCATAATGATTATGGATTAGTTATTCATGAAATCATTTATATCACAATACTCTTACTGAGAATCACATCTCAATATTTATTTATTTTATTTTCACCAGGATATGAAGAAGGATAGTATGAATAATTTTACAGATGCAAGAATAATTTTATGTTATATATTTCAAAGTTCCAATGTTATATGTGAATAACATATATATTTGGTTATATAATACCAATACACTAATATTTCCATTAGTTTTAGATCCCTTATATCTGCTCAAATGTAATAAAGTATAAAACATATATAGGTTACTGGATTTTGGGTTTTTATAGATAAGAGGACCTTTTTTAGAATCCTTTGGAACTATATTTTATACAAACATAGGTAACATGAGAATTAAGATAATACCTTAAAGTATATGTGATATTTTACCAGACTAGTGTTTTTTATTTTATATATCAATTTTATAATGATTTTGAGATAACTCAGTGTGTTCTATTATTCAATGGTCGCACCAAACAAAATAAATGGAATCACTACCCAAAGATAATATGATGATTTACATGTTATGAAATATAATACTACTGGAATTATAACCGACTAGATCCTGGCCATATTAACTAATCTTACTCAAGTTTCAGTCAGTAAGATTTAACAAATATAGAAATATATTATTCTATAACTTTATTCTGATATGTTGGGTGACTTCATGAGACATAATACTCTATCTTTAAATTAATCTATTAATAAATTGGTAGCTGACAAATTGATTAAATATTTGGAAAAAATATCCATTGCATTGGTATGTGATAAAATTAAAAAAAACATATTTAGTTAGAGTATTTTTTCAATGGAGATACAGATCAATGGTGGTAATTGAGGAAAAACACTAAACAAGATGAAAGAATATAAAATCACGGAATATAGAACTTTAAAATTGATTTTATTGAGAAATAAATACCTTATGAACATCCAGATTAAATTGGGAGGAATTTCATTATATTAATTTATATGGAAGAATAAATTGTGTTTGTGTATGATTAAATCCTTAAAAACCATACATGAATTATTAATAGTTCATAACTAATATATAAAGAGATATTAATTATTTAATTTATTGTATTATGAAATTTCATTGAGGGGTACTAGTTTCTCTAAGATTTTAATTATATTATCATATTATATCATTTCCCTTAAAATTGAGATGAATTTTTCTAGATCCTATATATTCAATGGATATAATGAAAAGAATAGATAGACAAAAAACTAAATAAATAAAACATATCGAATAAGAAGAATAAAATAAAGAAATTTATATCCTAGGAAAATTTGGGAATAAAACATCCTAAAACATTTTTGAAGGGAAAGTGTGTTTATACATGGGTGGATATTTTTAGGCCAGGAAGGCGATGTCATAGATAAAGACACAATAGGATGTGTGGGAAGTGGAAATAAATAATGGATAAGAGGATAATGATGTATAGTGGTTTAGGGCATAGATATCCCTTAGTCCACCCCAACAACACAATCTTAGTGAGTTTTTTGATTCCACTAGATATATCCTCTTATCATAAGAACATAACAACTGAGTATAGTAATTTGAAACCTTTACAATAGTTCTATAGGTCCTTCAGGTTATTTTACAAGGAATGGTAAATCCATAGCCCAATATAAGACTATGACACTTCACCATGATAGAGTCTGATCAGTCGAAATTTTGCCATGACAAATTCTGAGCAGCAAAGAATCCAATGAATCAATAGATATTGATTTCATTGAAACAAAAGGTTAAAAATAAATGTTTCATTAGAAACTGATAGATATATTTTATCTTCAATAACATAAAGTAGTAAATATATCTTCAATGTTTAACTTTATCTCCTAAAATATAGGAAAATAAAACACCAGACAGATGTGTAAACATTATTGTCTTTAAAGTGTATCTATTACCACATCCTCACCAATATTCTAGAGGAATGTGTAATAATTATATTTTGTAATAGTGACAATAAAAATAGTGGGTCAATAAGATAAACTAAAACAAACTTGTATCCAAAGTTTATATTTGAAGTGTTAAAATTGGTTCCCTGAGAACCAATAGTTTATAATTTGATTAAATGTATGTAAACTTATTATACATGGTTCATTGATTGGCATGATAATAATATAATAATGTCTTATAATATTTTTTTCATTAATAAGGTCTTGGCAGATCCATGCTATGACCAGAACCTTGAAATGCTATAAAAATATTCTTAAATAATGTTCTGTGGTTTGATGACATACTATGATAGGATACATAGTATAGAGACCGTCATGTGTGAGTACTCATAAGAAGACGAGACTCTCTCCTATGGATTTCTCACTTGGTAACCTCCCAGATGGTAGATTATGAGAACAGACCCGCTAGTTGTAATTCTGCATGTCTTTGTGTCATTGGATATTTCTATCTACGAGCATGTGTAATGGTCTTTATACTGGAATATCTCATTAACTCATGTCATGACTCATGCACATAGATTTGATGACAAAAACCATCAAGAATAAAGTTGGAAGGAAGTAGGGTAAGTTGGGTGTGCCACAAATGACATGTTGTTAATGGATAAGTCAGGGAAGGATTTTCCCTTCCAAATTTATGGAAGTAGATATCTCAGGCCCTTTGATTAAAATAGAACTGTCGCCCAAATTCAATGGCCATGGTGTCACGATGAGTTTATTTTTGGAATTCAAAGAATGACGGATCAAGCATATAGGTTTATGACATTGCCATGAAACTTGCTTGATGAGATATTGAGAAAAAGGGATTAAATTACATGGTAAGTGTTCATATGAGGTGACATGTTAATATGGCATCAACTTCATTCTCTTGGCTTCCTTGAACCATTTCTAGATATTAATCTTGGACATTAGGCAACCCTGCCTAATGCCAACTGGAAAGAGGCCTATAGGGTCACACACTAATGTATCCAAGTATCTCAAGTAGAATAAATATTATTCTCATATGTGGTTTAATAATTATTCAAGGAAGCTTAAATCATTTTAATTTTGGAGGAAGAATAAAATGAAAAGAAGATATACACACCGTGTACATTGAATGTACACAGCATGTAGTTTTCATTTTGGAAAGAAAATGAAAAATGAGTACACGCCTTGTATTAATGATTACACACCGTGTAGTTTTTCCTGTCAATATTTTGATGAAATAATATCATTTTATTAAATGATATCTATTCTAATCAGTGTGGGAACATGTCATGGAATTATTGATTTTACATGGGGGTTATCAGTAAGATTTAATGAAATAAATAAAACATGGAACATGTTTATTTATTGTCGTAACTCTATAACCTCAAATCTGATTATAAATATCCTCACAGCCCCAACACTTTTCCCTAACTGTTGCCCACAAAAATTCTGGAGAATTCTCTCAAGGATGAAAGAACCTCTTCCTCTAAAAATGATCTCAAGACCGAGAGAGATCCTCCACTATCTGATCAAGGAGATTTATGGCGAACAATGTAAGAAAAGGCTTCTCCATGATAGCACCCAATGATTCCCTTGGTGACGTCTAGAGATATGTGGTGCATGTATGGATTACCACTAGAGGAAGTCTACACCTGGCTTCTACATTGCAATGATGAATCATATCGGAACGTGAACAGAAATATCAATGAAGAAAGAACGCTATAAAAGGTACTTCTTATCAATTAATTAGATTAATTATAATCAACCTGTGATGATCCTCCTTTGTGGTTCCAAGAATATTATTCTTCGTTGTTTATTTTTGTGATTCGATCCACGAAGTCTGGCGTTTATCATCATATTGATCCCAGATTGATCATTGCTAATGAAAAAAAGTCAAGTGGGAACATCCACCCACGAGCTTCCACTATTCCCAGGATATTCATGTGGTATCAGAGGGGTCACAACAATGATTATAGTTATTTAATTTTCATTGATAATTTATGCATTTATATTTGATTCAATTCAAGATAAATCATTCTATAAAACTGAATGAACGAGATTTGTTCTTCCCCATTTGTTTCTTGATTCACATCAAATAAATGACCTTTTAATTTTAATTTTGATTAATATAAAAATGAGGAACTCATCCGGAGGAGCCGCTCATTCTGTCTGAACAACACAGGAATACACGACATGTAGTGAAATCTACACACAGTGTACTTAGGTTCAAAAAACCGGTACTGGTCCGCCAAACCACGCCATGTGAATTGAGCATGGTTATGTTTTTTATTACACAATTTTGACTAGAACTAAACGGTGCATGGAAACTGGAATACACGGTGTTTATGTTGAATCAATACGCTATGTAGTCTGATCCAGCCCAGGTGAAATAGTGTACAAGGAGAAGTCATGTAACTGTGTACACGAGATTTCCAGGTAGGTAACCGCATAACAAGGAAGTAAATTCCATGTTAGATTAATCTACATGTTGTGTACGCTAAAATTTCCAAAGTACAGAAAACACACCAAAGCCCCTGGCATGTACTTTGGATAAAGGGTGAAAACAAATACACGCCATGTAATATATCCTACATGCTGTTTACATTCCAAATATGGAATTTCACCAGGTTTCCTACAATGTACAAAGACCCGTAAAAGAAATATGGATTATAAGAATCTCAAGGAAATTCATAAATGAATTTAAGATAAAGAACTGATTAATTATAAGATTATAATTAATTTAATTAATGAATGACTTATCTTGAATAAAATAACGATTAAAAGAATTTGAATACTAAATATGAATAAATTTCATTGCATGCTATGGATGATCATGAGCTAGACCAAATACCATTTGTGTGTGTATGGTTTCATTTACATTTATTTAAATTTAAATTTGTTGGCCTGTGAGCCTTATTTCAATAAAATGTAGGGCATGCATGCCCTTGGTTTCTTTAATGTAAACCTCATGTAATGGGGGATCTCCCAAGCTAGAGGAGATAGTTCAAAATCTGTAGCTAAGGAAAAACCAACCCAAGAAGATACAAAGGTGGAATGTTGGGAGTTACAAAACATGAACTATCGGGTTCAAGGTGTCTTTTCCTGGGTCAGGGTTAGCTCCTCAAAACCATTATATAAGCTACCCAATAGAATCTCATGTTAATTCCATATTATTTTATTTATGTTAGATTGAATTTTTTATTTATTATATATGTATTTTTGCGATCATGTAGTTAATGAAATAAACAAGCATGCAAATATGGAATAAAATAAAAACTGGACTATGCGTAAACATTATCAGAACATGGTTAATCACATAAAAAATCATCTCTAAATTTTAACAAGCATGTGATAATGAGAAACTACACATAAAGGATTGAAATCCCTCAAATACCATATTAAGTCATATCATGCCTTCTATTACTTTATTAAGGTAAAGACTCAATAAAACTATGTGTTTGACCAACCCTTGTTGGGAATCTTACTTTTATAAAGGAAGATCTTTTGAAAGTTTTGGTTTAACTTACACATTTTACATCAGGAGGAGTAGACCTTTCTATACTTGTTGTAAAATGGAGTCAAGTGTTGAGGAGATCCAAGTTAGGATTTCCAGATTGGCTAGTCCACTCAACAGATCAAGGAACTATAAGGTCATAGTTGGAAAAGAACTGCCTACCTAAATACCTTTAAATAGTTAGACCAACCCTTGTTGGGGTTATGAAAAGGGGAATATGGATCCATTCCACTAGAATGTCATAGAAACTTGATATTAAAAGTTCAATGGTGGGGGCCATTGGTACATGATAAAATAGTGGGAGAATTAATAAATTAATTTATTATTTTTCATAAAATGTAATAAAAAGGAACTGATAAATATGATCTTTTAAATTGTTGAATAAATATGAAAAACTAATCAACCACATTTTATCTATGATTCATTCTGGATAAAGAAAATATCCTCACCGGTAGTAACTTTTATGAGTGGTTTAGGTGCCTTCGGGTTATCCTACGCTATGAACGAAAGCTTTACATGCTGGAGTCCCCACATCTTGATTCACCTACCCAAGGGGTTAGTGATGAATATTTCTTGGTCTATGATCAAAATTTGAACGATATACTTGACATTTAATGTTTAATTCTATCATCAATGTCTAGTGATCTCATGAGGTCTCATGAAGACATGGATGCCTATAGCATGCTCGAGCACCTCCATGGTCTATACTAGTAGAGAGAAATACAATAATGGTTAGGGATATCCAAGGCTATATATTAGAGAAAACTTGGAGAGGGTGCCCCGGGTGGGACACATGTAGTCAAGCTCACTGGCTACATTGAGAGCTTAGAGGTTCTAGGTCTTAAACTCTCTGAAGAACTAGGTACCGATCTCATTCTTGCATCACTCCCCCAAAGCTTCTCTAACTTTGTTGTAAATTTCAACATGAAAAATATTGATAAGTCTCTAATTGATCTTCTCACCCACATTCTCCAAGTGTACATTGATATGAAGCATGAAAAGCCTTATGTCCTTATGGTGAATAAATGTAATGGGAAGGTGAAGAGATTTAAGCCCAAATCTTCTTCTATTCCTTCCAAGAAAAGGAAGATCAAAGGGGAGGCAAGAGAATAGGACGTTGTTTTTTTCTCATGTGGCAAGAAGGGCCACTAGATGAAAAACTACACCCTTCCAAGGAAGCTAGGGGAAACTTCATGTGAATTTGTTATTGAATGCAATCTATTTATTTCTACCAATTTGGCATTTGAAACTTCTATTGGTGCTCACATATGTATCCAAATAAAAGTAAGCAAGTTGATTCAGAAAGATTGATTGAGGTGAGGGGGATCTACGAGCAGCCAACGGAGCCAGACTCGCTACTCTAGCTATCAGAGACTACCACCTCACATTCTCTACTCGGATGGTCTTGGTATTAAAAGGATGTTATTATGTAACCTCTATAACCAAAAACATTATTTCATTACCCAGATTAGATACCAATGGATTCATTTTCATGTTTGGAAAGGGATGTTTCTACTTTTATAAGGACAACATTTGTTTTTGTAGGGCACATTTATATAATGACCTTTATGTGTTAGACTTCACAAACCAAGTAATAGAAATCGATGACAAAGTTAATTCAGATGAATCATACCACACCCAACATTGGCATCACCGACTATGTCATGTTAATGATAAAGGTTTGAAAAAATTACATCAAGATAGGTATTTTGATTCTTTCAAACTAAAACCACTTGGTGTATATCATGCATGTATACAAGGAAAAATGACCAAATACCCATTTAGTGGGAAAGGTAAAACGGATAAAGAGCTTCTAGAATTAGTTCACACAGATGTGTGTGGACCATTTCCAGTGGAAGCAAGGGGAGGGTTCTTGTACTTCTTAAATTTTACTGATGATTTTAGTAGATATGGATATATTTACTTAATGAGGTATATCGCAGATTATTTTGATCAGTTCAAAGAATACAATAATGAAGTTGAGAACCAGCTTGGTAAGAAGATTAAAAAACTCCACTCAGATAGAGGAGGAGAATATTTTAATTAGGACTTAGTTGATTTCTTATGAGAGTTTGGGATTCTATCTCAACTCACTCCTCCTTACATGACTTAGTGGAATGGTGTATGTGAAAGGAGGAACAATACTTTGTTGGACATGGTGAGGTGAATGATGAGTCATGCAAGTCTTCCATTATCCTTTTTGGCATATGCATTACAAACAATAGCACACATGCTAAAAAAAGTAGCAACTAAATCGTTAAATGGTATTCCATACGAGTTATGGAGTGAATGAAAATCCATGTTATCAAATTTACATGTGTGGGGTAGCGAAGCATTTGTTAAGGCCTCTTTAGGTAACAAACATTCACCCTGGGGCACAAAGTGTACCTTTATAGGATATCCCAAGAAACAAGGGGATATTACCTATACAACCCATTAGATAAAAAATGTTACATTGGAAAGACATGCCATATTCATTGAGAGGGAGAAAATCTCCGAAAAATATAGTGGCAGTGAGATAGACTTTGATGAATTCGAGGATCAAGATACGTAAACATTGGTACAAGAATAGATTCAAGAAATCCCTGTGGAAGAGCAATCTATTCCAAAGACAAAAGAACTACATAGGAGCACGTGATATGTCAGAGAACCAGAATGGTATGGTTTTCCTGTCACCGAGGATGGTGACTCATTATTGGTTGGAAATTATGATCATCTTACCTACAAGGATGCATTTGATGGAAAAGACATTGCCAAGTGGCAAGAATCCATGAATTTTGAAATGGATTCTATGTACCAAAACCAAGTCTGGAGTTTGGTAGATCGGCCAGTTGATGTAAATCCCGTTGGTAATAAATGGGTATTCAAGAAGAAACGGGACTTAGAGGGACAAGTCAGCACCTATCAGGCACGACTAGTTGCAAATGGTTTTAAATAGTGTCAAGAAATTAACTATGATGGATCCTTTTCACCAGTTGAGATGCTGAAATGAATCAGAATACTACTTGCCATTTCTGCTTACCATGATTATAAGATTTGGAAAATGGATTTCAAAATAGCATTCCTTAACGGGAACCTCCACAAAGATGTCTACATGACACAACCTGAAGGGTTTGTGACTACAAAGGATGCCAACAAGTTATGCAAGTTGCATAAATTCATTTATAAATTAAAGCAAGAATCAAGGTCATGGAACATTCGTTTTGATGAAGCCATAACAGAATTTGGCTTCGTTAAGAAAGAATGTGAGACTTGTGTCTACAAAAGGTTTAGAGGAAGTGCAATCATTTTCCAAGTAGTATATGTTGATGACATACTATCAATTGGTAATGAAGTACCAGTCTTATAGTCTGTTAAGGCATGGTTGGAAAAATGCTTCTCTATGAAATACTTGGGCAAGGAAGCATTTATTCATGGGATCAAGATCCATCATGATAGATCCAAAAGAATGTTGTGTAACACCCCGACCTTCCACGATACGCTTCTCATTCAATAATGCAATAGCTTGCATTGTACGCAACTTCGAGTTCTAAAACACCGCGACAAATCAAAGTAGCCATTATGAATAGTAATAACCACTTTTTAAAATTATAGAAATTTTATATTTCAAAATGGACTTCATTTTTGTATTCCTAATATTGAAATTAGCCTATGTTGAATTTTTTGTAATTTTCTGAGAACTTCAAAATTTTTATGAATAGTGAAAAATACTTAAAACAACTTTTTTAATCAAAATAATTTATAGTGATAAATTATACTATCGAGTGGTTTTAGAGTACAATTAGAATATATTTTTTCCATTTTATCCAATGGTGGTCATTAGAATTAATTTAACATTGAAATTGGACATAAACAATTGCCAATCTTTTGATATAATTTGTTTCTTAAAAACACGCTATTTGTTGTAAAAGCGGGAATTAATTATAAAATTAATTAATGCAACTTATATTTTTGGAATTTTGTAAAATAGACATCATTTTTGAATTCGGAATATCAATTATAGCTTAGGGTGAAATTTTGGCCTTGTTCTGAAAAACTTCAATTTTTGATGAATAGTGAAACCACTAAGTGGTAGTTAAATAACTGATTTTTCGTTTAAATAAAATATTACCACTTCCGTGATTTGATTTTCAAAAATCCGACATACATGGTTGTCATTAAGAAGTAAAATGTGGTTCAATGAGATTAAAATAATTTTTTGGTGAATAGTAACTTTTAAGTTCTTAATCGCGATTAGAGGTAATTAGTGTAGTTTATGGTAAAAACAATGTTTTAATAATATGATATGAGCTTGACACTTGTCCTACTCATATTGGATGAGTCATGGCCGACCAAGACAACCCATGGGTCAACTTGGGGACCCCATGGAGCCACTTTGGTTGGAAAATGACATTAATATATATTTATTTAATGTTAAAATTAAATTGACACAAACATGAGTTATTTTACTAAAACAGTTTTTAATTGGGGATACACAAGTCCAAATTTTGACTATAAATATTCATTAGAAAGATAAAACTATTTCCTACATCATAGTAATTTTTTTATAATTTTTAGAAATTAAATAATTTAAATTATTTATGACATCATTGTGATGCAGCGATGACCTCATTATTTAACGATTTAAATAAAATGAGAAGATAATGCAAAATCCAAGGCTTACACTTGTCCAAATCCTATTGGATGAGGATATTTAGAACCCTTATCACCTTAGACTCTAATTATACAAGTGTGGGACTTTTAGAATACGAAAATCATTGTATAATAGAATAACATTTCATTACTTTCCAAAAGAGCCCCTCCTCTCCACTTATAAAAGGCCGCCACCTCTCCCACCTCATTTACACTTTCAAGCCATTTGGCTCGGCCAAACTCTGCCAAAATACTCTCTACACTTCCCTCCTTTACTCCTAGAAGCCTCACTTTGGGAAACACGCTTCCCAAGTAAGCCTTTGTCTCAAATGAAAAAGAGTTACCCGATTTTGAGGTAATGTCTTCTCTAATGTTGTTTTGTTTTATTTTTCTTCTCCAACCCCCTAAAATCTTTTTATTAATTTCTTTTGTAACAACACCAGTATCCTAAATATACTAGGATGTTGTTATAAGAAGTATTCTAGCTACACTTACACACACCTACATCTAATGGTTAAAGAACATACGGTTTCTGTGGATGGCGAATTTCTGCCTCACGAAACGATGATTGTTCAACACTCATATAACACCTTCAAAGGTGGCCATTAAGATGTCACTATTTTTATATATGATATATAATATGTTTATGTTTTATTTATGCTTCTGTATTTCTCATTTATGTAATACTTTATGATTTCCATTATGGGTAAAACGCGATAATTTCATTTTAGGAAGTGCGGACTACCGCCCCCACAAAGTGATTTGAATCGTTAATGCCATATGTGGGATATATAAAGGATGGAGTAAATGGTATTATATAATATATTATACTGGAATTATATTATACATTTATATCATTATGATTTAGTTCCATTAAATATGAAATTGAAATGAAAGTAGCGTTCATGCGTACGTACGGCTTACCGTCTTCATGAACGGTGCATTTCATTTCTTACATCTAAATGTTACGTAATATTATAAATGAATATATATACTGGATATATGAGATATATATGACATCTAAATCATGAATATAATTCTGGAGATAATGGATATTCTACCACATAAACAACTTGTAATTATAATAAGTTTATTGTTGACTCAAGTACCAAAGATCGACAAAACGACCGTTATTAACTTAAATAATTACATAATGTTAATATCATTGTAATAAGTGATATAATAAGGATAATGAAATTGAAAATGGTTCTTAATAAGGTAGATATTAACTCTAGTATATTATTCTGGAGGTTAAATAACGGTCGAGTCAAGTCAGACACGAGGTAAGGGAATTTCTTAACCCAATTTTCATTCATTGGGTTAATCTCCTACTTTCAAATTATGTCATGATATTATTATGTCCTATATTGTATTTGTACATTATTTATGTGTACTTATAGTGAATACACATTATAGATGTACTTTATTTAAAAAAATGATCTTTTTAAGGACTTCGTCTCAATCCCCTTTCATTGAGGCATATTTGGTTTTATACAAAACTTTCTTTTATACGGTGTACAAACCCCTTTGAATTTTACGTTTATTCAAAAGGAATCATTTTTTTATACGAAGAGTTTTACTAAACGAAAAAAAGGGAATGTTTTTCTTTCCGTACTTATGTGGCGACAACGACTTCTCCGCCGCCGTGACCATTATTTGAGTTTCAGCTTCCTCTACAAGCCATCATTTTTTTTAATGAAAAATAAATACAATGTTTTAACTTTCTTTTATTTTGGTATTGAAAATGGTTTTGAAAGCGTTTTTATTATATCAATATATTGTATTAATATCTTGTGATTGAAATGTGGAAATGTTATGTTTCCTTTATGCATGTTTTATGTGATACGATTATGTTATGGTTTATGATATGTTTAAACCTATTCATATGAGGAATGTATTGGACATAAAAAGTGACGGGTGGAGCCCACTATAGCTCCTCGATGCATCGGTAGGTCTCATGAGACAACTAGACGTGGAATTGGCCGAGGCCCTTTCCCAATTTGATTTATGGTTTTGGCCGAGGCCTTAATCATTTTAGACGTCTTGGCCGAGGCCTTGACAAAATGTTTCAGAATGTCCAACATTATACATTCCCTCATTATGAAAGTGGTTATTGATATTTCATGTGATTATTCGACCAGTAGAATATCCATGTGAAGAAGTGAATGGAATTATCTCATTTTAATTTTTCCATATTATGTTGATGTTCAAGTTTAAAAGGATTTTGTTTTAGTTATACATTGCCTTAAATTTTTATGTTTATTTATGAAAGCTTCTGCAATATTGTTATCCTTACTGAGCATCTGAGCTCACCCCTTTCAATGTTTTAATATTTTCCAGGATGTGAAGAAGTATTTTATAAATGACCTGTAGGGACTGTCAGAAGAGGATATGAGTGTGGACTATGGAGACTTTGTTATTGTAGTTTTTCACTTTATGATGTAATGTAACGTTTACGAATGTATCTAGTGTTTCCAAGGCTACTAAACTAATAGGTCTTTCGAGACTTGATCTTTTGTGATCATTCCAATGTTACGAAGTAATGCACCGACTCTGGGTAGCTGGGGTCGGGGCGTTACATGTTGGGCCTGAGTCAATGTTCATACATTAACAAGATAATGAAGAGATTCAATATGGAAAAGTCCAAGAGGGGATCGTTGCCAGTGTCACATGGAATTCATCTTTACAAGAAAATGTGTCCTCAGACACATTAGGAAATAATGAAAATGGAAAGAATCCCATGAACATCCACGATTGGGTTAGTCATGTATGTTATGTTATGTATAAGGCTAGATGTTGCTTACGCATTAAGTGTTGTAGGTAGATATCAAGATGAATAAGGAGACCATCGTTGGATGGAAGTCAAGACAATATTTAAGTATCTAAGGTGTACTAAAGATATATTCCTGGTTTATGGAGGAGATGGGGAACTAGTCATCAGAGGACATCTAGATGCTAGTTTCGAGATTGATCAAGATGACATGATGGGGACAGAATGGATACATCTTTAGTTTGAATGGAAGTGTAGTGAGTTGGAAGATTTCAACGCAAGGTGTGGTCATAAATTCTACAGTAGAGTATGAGTATATCACAGCTTCTAAGGCAGCTAAATAAGTAGTATGGATGTGATGATTTGTATCAGAGATGGATATAATACCTAACTCTAAAGATCTTATTATGCTCTATTGTGATAATACTTTAGGGGTGGAACTTTCAAAAGAGCCAAGGTCACATCAGCAGACAAATCACATACTTTAGAAGTATCATATCTTGAGGGATTTTTCTCATAGAGGTGAAGTTGCCGTGAGTAGTATTTCCATGGAAGACAATGTGGATGACCCCTTGACTAAAGCTTTGACACAGTAGAGACATGATCATAGTGTGAGGTCTAGAAGACTAAAAAATGTAGGCAATTGGCTCTAGTCCAAGTTGGAGTTTGTTAGAGTTGGTGTACTGAGAACCAACTATTTATAATTTGATTACATGTATGTATACTTATTATATTTTTTTCACTATTCTACATGACTATAATATAATAACGTCTAGGAATATTTTTTCATTAATAAGGTTATAAAAGATCCCCGCTAAGATGAGAACCTCGAAATACTATAACAATATTCTTAAATAATGTTCTATGGTTGGATTAAATACTATGATAAAACACAATGTATACAGACCGCCATGTATGAGTACTCATAAGACGATGAGACTCTCTCTCATAGAGTTCGCACATGGTAATCTCCAAGATGGGAGATTATGAGAACTGACCCACCAGTAGTAATTCTACATGTCATGGTGTCATCAGACATTTCTATCTATGAGCTTGTGTAATAATCTTTAGACTGGAAGATTATCATTAACTCATGTCATGAATCACACACTTAGATTTGATGACAAAACCCATCACGAAGACAGTTGGTGGGAAGTAGGGTATGTTGGGTGCGTCACGAATGACATATTGTCAATGGATAAGTCACCGAAGGATTTGTCCCTTCTATATTTATAGAAGTAGATATCTCAGGTCCTTTGATTGAAATGGAAATATCGCCAAAATTCCATGTCCATGGTGTCACGACGAGTTTATTTCTGGAAGTCAAAGAATGACGGATCAAGCATATTGGTTTATGGAACTGCCCTGAAACCTTCCTGATGAGATATTGAGACAAAGGGATTAAATTACATGGTAAGCATTTTTATGAGGTGAAACATCAATGCATTGTCAACTTATTTCTCTTGGGTGCCTTGAACCATTGCTAGACAGTAATCTTGGACTCTAGGCAAGCTCTCTTAATGCCAATGAGAAAGAGGCCTAGAAGGTCACACACTATGTGTATCTAGGTTTCTCAAGTAGAATAAAGATTAGTCCTCTATGGGGTTTAATAATTATTCCAATAAGCCTAATTCATTTTAATTTTCGTGGAAGAATAAAATGGAATCATGATATACACGTAGTGTAAATTGAATGTACACGCCGTGTAGTTTTCATTTTGGATGGAAAATGAAAAATAAGTACACACCATGTATTAATGATTACACGCCACGTAGTTTTTCCAATCAGGATTTTGAGGAAATAATATAATTTTATTAAATGATATTTATTATAATCAGCATGGCCACATGTCACGGATTTAATGATTCGACATGGGGGTTTTCCATAAGAGTCAATAATATAAATAAAACGTGTAACACATTTATTTATTGTCATAAATCTATAACCTCAAACCCGATTATAAATATCCTCACAACCCTAAATATTTTCCTGAATCATTGTGTACAATAATTTGGGAGAATTCTCTCAAGGCCAAAATAACTCCTTCCTCTAAGAATTCTCTCAAGACCGAGAGAGATCCTCCTCAATCGGATCCAGGCGATCTAAGACGGACAACTCAAGAAAAGGATTCTCCACGCTAGCGCCCGAATACTTCTTTGGCGATGTGCAGAGATACGTGGTGCAAGTGTGGATCACCATGAGAGGAATTCTACACTTAGATTCTGTGATGCAACAACGAGTCACATAGAACGTGATCAGAAATATCAACGAATAAAGAACACCATAAAAGGTACTTCTTGTAAAATATTCAAATTAGTTATAATAAACCTATGATGATCCTTTTTTGTGGCTCCGAGACTATTCTTATTCTTTGTCTATTTCTGTTAGTCGATCTGTGGAGTCTGGAATTTATTGCCGTATTTATTCCAGATTGATCATTGCTAATGACAAAAAGTCATGTGGGTACATCCACCCATGAGATTTCACTACGCCCGGGACCTTCATGAAGTCAACAAAACACATGTTCTATATAATTTTTTCATTTTGATGAATAATATGTTGATATTTATTTTGTAGGTTGAATGACTATATATCAAACGAGTTCCAAAAACATTCCACAAGAAATTGTGAATATTTGAGTTTAAAATAATTCAAGAGGGTCATAACATACCATGAGAATAGAAATTATTTACTCCATTAAATATATTCTTTTAAGTAAATCATAACAAGAACTTGAATCAGTAATCCAATATCTTTGAAAATACCATTAATTATGGAAATACTATTTCAAAAATCATATATAATATCATAGATTTAAAACTATATCATTGAATAGTCAAACATAGGGTTCCATCACATGAAAAAACCCCAAACGTAGGGTTGAAAATAAAAGGTAGATTAAAAAGTAGGGTTAATGTACCACACATTTCTCCATCAAACATAGTGTTCCATACAAATGTTGGGATGTTTATAAATAATTTTCCAATAGTGTAGAGTACATGATCCATTAGTGTTATTTAAAATATAGGGTTTTTGAACAATTATTTACTCTTACAATCATGGGGTACGAATTGTGTTTCTAGAATAAGACATCCATAATTATTCAATAGATATTTTCTTTGGACGAATTAATAGAATTTATTTCCAGAATAAATAATCTATCAAATATTATCTTCTTAAAATTCAGTTAAAACAAAATTAATAAATATAAAGATTATGGAATTTTTTAGTATCAAAACAAAAAATAAACTAAATAAATTATTTAGTGAACACTTTCTAAAAAATATAATCATTTTTTATGATAAGAAAAATTATAATGTAATATATAAAATTTTAAAAAAAGTAGAATTAATTTTCATATCCATAAATAAAATATTCAATTAAGAACATATTTCTCTTTAACAATATCAATATTAATTTCTCTCATTTTATCAAGGTTTTTATAAATTCTCCTATATAAATTTCTTCTAATAAAAGTTTGACCATATTCTCCCCCGTGATGATAATAATCTAAACTAAAACAATAAATTTATCACCCTTTTTGTGACATTAAAACAATTGGAGTAAAATGTAGCAAAATAAACTATCTCAAAGTTAATGCTTTTTAAAAAACACGTAAATTTTTAATCAAGGAGTATCTAAACTTTTAATTTTAAATAATAGAATGATTGTTTTAAATAAATCCATTTAAGTTAGATTATATAAGATATTCAATGTCTTAAAACATTTCCAAAGAATAAAATTCTTTTAACCAATTTTTTACAAGTAAAATTTAAAACAAAATTATTTTTTTCTTAACGTAATAAGAAAATTTATTTAATGAGATAATTAAATATTAAGTGAATTTTTACTTAGGATTAAAATTTTAAAAAATTAAAAAATATATGGTATAACTTATAGTATAAATTTTTTCTAAAAAAATATATAAAAAACATTATATATTGAATTAACTTCAAATAACATACAGAGAAAAAATGATGTTTTGGTATAAAATAGAGAGTTCATATGGTCATTCCAAACATCAACATTTTTTTAAAGAATATTAAACTCTAGATATTTATTTTAATATATTTTGAACACATAATATTATTTGATATGAAGAAGATGAAAATTATTCAACTTAGAACAGTTTCATCTTCTCAAGATCCAACATAGTAACAACTTCTCTTCTGAGTAAATCTATTTGATGTAACATTTATATATTAAAATCTTTAATGTATTATTTTAAGACAAAACTATCTTTCACACTTTGATATTATTTTTTTAAAGAATCACAACCCATTTTTGATATAGATAATTTTTTTAGTTCGTTACAGGACATTATAGACATATCTATATTAGACTACACCTTCAATTTTTATTCATTCAATGTGATGAATTTGAATAGAATATTTTTATAATAAATTTTAGGGGAAGATACATCTAGTTCATCAAGACTATGAATATCCTTATATGATTTAAAATACTATTTAAACGAACATTCAACATATAAAAATAGACATTTTATTAACAAATAATAAGTATTCCCTTTTTTATTTTGGAAAGAAATATTTTCATCTGAAAATTATGTACTTGATAGATTCATCTTAATGTGACTAGTTTATTGAATCCTTTGAACAATATATTTCAAGGAATACTCAAAATAAATGGTTTTATGCAGAAGATGATATGTTTTTTTCTAACAGTTTGTAGATGTCATTTTATATTATTTATTGGAAAAATACATAATAATCATTATATTTTTTTATTTTTCAAATGACATTTTATGTAATAATGGTTTTTGGGTTATGTAAAGAAATAAATTTTAAAAAATAATATATTATTATTTCAATATTTTTAATGATAGAAAATATAAAATCTCCCATAATTTAAACAAGTATTGTATTATCTAAAGAATAAAAAAATGACTAAAAAATCTGATGTTTTCAAAAAATAAACTATTGAATAAAAATAGATTAAGACATAATTAAAAGAGAAATGAAGAGTATTATAAAATTATTAGAGATATCCGTCTCCACAAATTTAAAAAATTTAATTAACTAGTAGCATCTAGATATATAAAATTGAAATTATTTCCTATACTAGAGATTTGAGTATTGATGATTTTTTAATAAAAAACCACTTCGGAGTCAATAACTCATTCTATAGAGATGTTTATAAATCAATAAAAAAAATTAAATATTTAATGATTTAAATTAGTGGTGTGATCCAATAAAAAATAAAATAAAATTTCATTTTGGGACTAAAATTCTTTTGGGTCCACAAATCATACAATTTTATATTTTATGTAACAAAATTTATTTATTTTAATTACAGATTCAAATATTCTATTCTAGTAAATATTTTAAAAAATATACATTATTAATAACAATGAATTGAGGTTTTCAGGAAAAAAATTCATTTTCATCATCTACATTAATAACAAAATAAAAACAATTAATAGTTGACATGTGTTTTTATTTTACCCAAGAACAAAATAATTCTTATATAACTTTGGCCTTTCACCGTTACTTAATATTCAAAGTGTTCCTTTCGGATTTTTTACTGAGTATTTGATTTAAATAATTTTCACTTTTTATTAATATACTAGAAGTTTTTTTAAATGTATAATATACGAAAAATAACTCTCTAATCAGAATTTCATGAAAATCACAAGATTTAAAAAAGAATTAGATTTTAAGTTTGTAATATGACTTGAAAAACATTCTTTATCTAATAAAAAATGTCATAATATTTTGCAATTTATCAATGGTATTACATTAATGATTAAAATACATCTCATAGCATAAAGAAAAAATTATTGAATTCATTAGAAATTTTTTTTAGAATGTGGGATTTGAGAGATATAAGATTTTTCCCCATCAGAATGAACCAAAAGAAATACAATCCACCTTTTATTCTTAGTCTCATAATCTTAAAAAGAATTATCATGTGATCTAGAAGAATAACTCCATGTATACTTCATAATTTAATTTCCATTTCCCTTGTATTCAGAATTCCTATGAGCTTGAAGTAAAGAAAATTTTTCATTTGTAGGACCTTTTTTCTTTTTATTCACAATATATATAATCTTCGCTCTATTTATTTTTCTTATTGTATAGTTTTTGAAATATTTTAACAACACCTGATAAATTATTTATCTATATATGCATAAATAAAATCAAATGATTCATCCATAGTAGTTTTGAGAGTATCTTATTTTATATGCTTTTAAACATCAGCCAAAATCTCAACAACATACAACATCAAATTTCCAATGAGTTCTTTCATAGATAATTTTTTTACTATTTTAGATTCATGTATAGATATAGATATTCCATTACATTTAAAGGGTATTAATATAAGTAAATGTAACTCTTTATATTACTGTAAAATTGGATCACCCATAGTAGCAGCATTATTGAAAATGTTTATAAATCTCTCATTTATTAGAGTGATATTTTATTCTTCATTTATTTTGAAGGTATCAAACTTTAACATTTCCATATTGTATCTTAATTGGATAATATTTTTAGTCCATTTATATGAATCAAAAATATTCTACCACATCTCATATGTAGATGCATATGGAGAAACTATATTAAACGCATCAATACATAAACCATAAAAAATGAAATTCATTAATTTTGAATTGAGATCATTTTCTTTTTCTTGATAATCAACCAATTTTTTCAACTCTTTCTTAGGAATATCGTAAAGTTTAATGAATAAGAAATAAAACCTTATTCCATATTTTTTTAAAAAAAATAATCATACGGGTTATCCAACAACTGCAATTATCACTATTAAATTAAGGATCTTGAATCATCGATATATATTCTCTTGAATAAGTCATTTCTTGATGTATTATTTTAAATATTTAACATAGGCTTATTAGAACTAGTACAAATTCTTGATTATGAACATGAGTACAACTTTTTAATCACTTTTAATGAATCAAACATAATACTCATCTAATATGAGCACAAATAATTATTGATATCAAGTAGAATCCGAAATATATTTCATGAGGAAAATATACCAGTAAATATCAACACTTTGATACCACTTGTTAGGATGGGATGAAGATGACGAAGAAAAACACACAAGATGGTGGATGAATTGTGATTTTCAAAAAAAATTATTGATTTCATACAACTCTCTTATTTGGAAGTGAAACTTCCATTCTCTCATAAAGATGAGTTTTCATGAAAAATAAATAAATTAAAAAGAACATAGGGTTGTATAGTGGTTTATAGAACAAATATGATCTTGTAGTCTACTCCATTAACAATCTCTTAGTGATTTTAGTGATTTCATCCAAGATATCCTCATATAAAAAGAAGTTAACAACTATTTGTAAGCAAGTGATACCATCACACAACTTTTATAAGACCATCCAGTTCATTTACAAATAACTATAAATCCATAGCTTATTATAAGAAGCTGACACTACACCACGACTAACTCAAAGCAGTTGAAACTCCACCAAGATTATGTCCGAGTAGCTAAGACTCCAATAAATAAATGAAGATTGATTTGATTGATAATATAGTATAAAAAAGATAGTTATTTAGAAAATCATAGATGTAATTGATATTAAATAACACATAGAATCAAATAGATCTTAAATGTTGCATATAATTTCTTTAAAAAACATCAAATAAAACACTAGAAAAATATTTAAACACATATCTCTCCAAATTATATCTATAACCAATGATTCATCAATATTATAGAAGAGTATTTTAAAATAAGATGCATTATAAGTGAAATAAATAACACTGAGTCAATTAAATAGATCAAAACATGTATCTCTCCAAATTTTAGATCTATAATAAGTGATACACATGATGTATATCCATTTTTTTCTTTCCAATGAATAGTTTCATGATATTTCTAATACACGTTGAAAACCTCCAGGTCAAATGATATCAATATATATCGCCCAATAAATCCAGAATATATTAATATTGAATCATTCAAGAGAGTGTCAACTTCTTGTACGAATAAAAATGATTCAAACTATTGAATAAGCTCTTTTTAATGAATCATAATGAGACTTTGAATCAGTCATAAAATATATTTTAATAGAACTTTACGTACTTCATTAACATTTCATAAATATCATATAATAGCAAAGATTTAAAACTATATCACCAAATATTCAAATACAGGGTTCCATCATGTGACAAAAAAACTCCAAATGAATGGTTTAAAACATATGGTTTATTAAAAATTTAGGGTTGATATACCATAAGTCTGTTTCCTAAAATGAGGGGCTCCTTAAAAGCTTTTGTTTATTTTTCAATAATTTTCCAATAGTGTAGATTTCATGAACCATACATAGTATTTCAAATAATGGGCTTCTGAACCATAAATCACGCTTATATACATAGGGTATAAAAAGTTTTTATTGATTAAAATGTCTAGAATAAATCAAGAAATATTTCCTATGGATTTATGATTTGAATATCCTTCCAGAATAAATATTCATTAAAATATTATCTTCGATAAATTCACTTATATGAAATCTCATTAGTAATAATAATGTGGGTATTTTTTATCATAAAAAAAATAAATTATCTAAATTTTTGAATCAACACTTGATAAATATAGATAAGGTTAAGTATAATGAAATTAAAGGGAAGAATAATAGAAAAAACCAGAGGATGGTAAATTTATTAATCAAATTGAGAATATAAATATTGTCCCAGAATAAATTGATTTATTTTTTAGGGAATTTCTTTAACATAAACCCTAACATGATGCTAAGTTTTCTATTGATATAATCTAGGATTCAAGGCGTATATTGAAGACTCCCTATAATTTAGAAATTCTGGAATTAGTATAGGTAAATAAATAACTACATTAGTAGTGTGAAAGGGTATTTATATTTTCTATTGGTTAACCATGGGTATCCATTATAATTTTTAGTTAAGAATAATGATCAGTATATGAGTTTGTACATTTATTATAGGGAAATACATGTTCTTAAAATGAAGAAAAATTATGTTGTCCCTCATATTGGTTACTTATTCGATCATATTCATAGGCCTCAATATTTTTTATATATTGATACTTCTTTTAGATATCATCAATTAATAGTAAATAAGGATTATATTTAAAATATTTTATTTCCAATGAGGTGTTGAAATTATGAGTTTTCAATAATTCCATTTTAAATCACTAAGGAAGAATTTGTTTTTAGGGATAAAATTAACAGGGTATTTAAGGAATATATTGTTAATTTTTTGGGGTATTAATTGATGATAACTTTGTATATTAGAAAATCTAAGAGAACCATGAGAATTAGTTACAGATCATCCATGATACTTATCGAATCAATTATTTATATAGAATATTTTTCAAGAGATAATTATAGATCAAAAAAGTTTTTATTATTTACCTTATTTTCTATAATGATGGAGTCTTAGATGTTCTGGTAAATCCTAAAAATTTTATATATTATCCTACATCAATAAACATAATCGAGGTATGTAGATTTATCAGTTTGGAAGTTTATCATCGATAATTGTTTCAAAATGATTCTTCATATTCAAACCCATTAACCAAGCTTACTCATAAATGGATAATTTTAATACATATAATGTAATGTAAAGAATGATTTATTGAATTGAAGAGTATATTTTAAAAAGCATTGATTTTGAATCCACTATCATAAAATGTTTTATTTTTTATATATTATAACATATTAAAGAAGGTAATTTGTTGTTTCCATATACAAAAGAAAAAATTCATTAATTATATATCCTGTAAATTAATAAATCATGAGAAATAACTATCTAACTTTTGATCATGAATTGGAAACCATAATATTTACATTGAAAATAAAGAGACATTTTATCTATGTTGAATGGTGTGAGATATAAATATATCATAATACACTGAAATACAAATTTTTATTGCAAGTGTTAAACATGAGGGGAAAATAGCTTTAGATACTCAAGGATTCTTATTTATCAACACACTACAACCCAAGGAAGACAAATAAGGTAGTGGATACATTTAGTTGGAAAAGACATGGAGTTATTTCCAAAGTGATTATTAACTATGATATTAGGTTCATTTATTTAGTAAAGATAAATTTTGGAATTATTAAGAAAGGGGAAACATAAACAGTTAATAAAATGATTTATAAACTATATTTATTATAAATGATAAAAATTTATCACCCTGATGAATTGAATTTTCAAAAGAAAATTAATGATGTGAATGATGGGGAATTAGTATAGTTCATATATGAAGATGTTGTTATAAAATTTTGAAATAGGATATGTGTTCAACCCATATATAAGTTAAAACATAAATTACCAGATGATGATCATGGATCAAATTTAATTATAAACCCTTTTACCACTAAGATGTATAGGGATTTGAAGAAATGTTGTTTTACACATAACATGAAGTGTGAAATTATTGATTATGTATCACAATTCATGGTCTTTGAAAATGTAAATGTTGATAGAAAACATACTATATGATTTATTCATCCACTACCCATCTATATATGTAATGTTTATGGAATTGCAGAAGACTTTGTATTTGGATACCAAAGACTCCATGAAATAATGATGTAATACAGTTTATTATTAACCGCCTTACCAAATCTGTATATCTCATATCTATAAGGAAAGATATAACACTTGATATAGAATCATTTATCTCTATTGACAAACTTTAAAAAATAATAGTGAACCTATTTCAATTGTTTCTAATCATGATCTATGACTTACATCAAAACTCTTGAAAACTCGTTTAAAGACTCTTGGTATCGAGCTTATCTTGAGAACTATTAATCATCATCAAAATTATAGGCAAACTAAAATGAATAATCAAGAATTTTAATATATGTTGATGATTATATCACTTGACTTTGAAGGTATTTTGGATCAATATTTACCTTTGGTAGAGTTTTTCTATAATAATACTTTCCCTTCAAATATTAAAATGGCATTATATGTAACATTATATGTTGGAGTATTTAATACTATAAATTGTTGGGATAGTGTTGGTGAAAGGAAGCTTGTAGGCCAAGGATTATTTTAGGAGACAATGAAAAAATAATAAATTTTTAGAAACATATTAGTAAAGCTCAAAGTAGGGAAAAGAGTTATACGAATAACCGATGAAAAAATGGAATTTGAAGAGGGATATTCTGTTTTGTTGAATGTACCGCTAAGGAAGGTTGTTATAAAATTTAGTAAAAAGGGTAAAATAATCCCCAAAAAAAACATTTCATTTTCAAAGTATTGAACCAATTGTATTTGTGGTTTATTAATTGGAAATTATAACAAGCCCCTCTAAACTACATGATGTGTTCTACATTTATTTATTAATGAAGGATCTTTCATACCTGAAACATATATTATCATTTAAATAAATATAAATGTAACCTCATATATCATAATATGAATTTTTTATACATATTATTGACACTAGAGATAACTTTTTTAGGAATTAGATGACTAAACATTTAAAGGTATTTTGAATAATTCATATAATATAGGACATAATGTGGGAACCTGAGGTTGTTATGAGGAAGAACCAACGTCATTTTTAAAATGGTAACACCCATGAAAATTTAAAGGATTATTTTTTTGTGGGAAGGATGAATTTTATTTAATTATATTATAATATAACACTATTTTCGATTTCTTATACAACATGCAATATCAAACTTAAATAAACTACACAAATATAATTATTTAAATATGACTATTATAACCGAGCCATTGAATTAGGGGTTATGAATAGAAATAACCACATAATGAAATATATATAAATTAAATAATTCATAAAAATTTATATTTTAATACTTAGGAAATAAATAAACAATTCTAATTAAAGCCATTTTATTATTAAACATTTAATTTTCGTCAAAAATGATTTTTTTTATTTTGTGATAAAATAATCTTATTTTTTTGCCACTACAAAAAAATTTATTTTATTAAAATAGAATTTATTTTTTTAATTATCATATGAAATTTATCTTATGGATATTTGTTTTAATTTTTTTAGAATACGATTTTTTTAATGAATAGAGAAAAAATTTTTTTTACTGAAAATATTATTTTTTTGTGAAGGATTTATAATGCTCCATGTTGTTTTAAAATAGTCTTAAAGAAAACACATTTCAATTCAATTATTTATAATACAATTATGGTTATTTTAATTAATTTTATACTTTAATTTGGTATAGAAATAATTTTATACTTAAAAAGTCATTTTCCTTAAAAATGGATTTCACCGTGTTTTTTATGGTCAAATTTAAATTAAGATCATACACTGATGTTAATTAAAACTAATAAAAATTGATTTCATGTATTTAATAATCATAAATATAATTTTTTAATATCGTTAACCTAAATTATGGTTATAATTAATTTTCTAAATTTTAATAATTAGTTAATATGGTTAAGGTTTAAACATATATAATGGGGGGAGGGGTGTTAAATGAAGGGGATATAGGTAAAAATTGAAAAAACTAGCCTAATTTGTTATACCTGGAAGTATTTAGACCATATATAATAAAATAAATTGGTCCATTTCTTATCCATTTTTATTTATAAATATATTAAAATATTTTATTATCTTTAAATATTTCATGTGTGTCCTCTCACCAACTTATAAAAGGAATCATTATCTCTTGCACTATCCATAAATAAAGAGACTATTTATCAAAAAATACATTGAAAATAAATTACCTACATCCCTCCCAAAATATTATAAACCATAATTTGAAAATATAATCTACCTAGAAAATATTTTGGTGTAAACCTAAACAGGTTTTCCGAAGATGAGGTATAGTTCATCAACAGGCATCTTGATATTATATCTTCTTCAACCTCCATCAAATATTTTTAAACATTATAAAATAATTAACCAAGTATATTCCATATACTAAGATGTTTTCATGTTAATGTAATACCATATATCCATATCCCCTTCTATAAAACAAGAAATAAAACCGTCATTTGTGTGTACTGCAAACTACCGCCTCATGAACCGATGTAATTAATTTCCCATCACCGCCTATGACATCTGGTCATAATGATGAATTTAAGGTATATATATATATATATTATTAATGAAATATTTATCATTATATAAAATTAATATAACATATATTTTATTACCTTTACATCCACTAAAAAATTGAAACATCGTTCATCCATATGTGCAGACTACCACATCTCTAAAGTGATGTTGTTCATTTTCCATCACCACATCACATGGATTACAAATATATGTTTATTTAACATGATAATATGTTATTTATGATATAATTATTATTACATGATGACAACATAATACTTACCTTCATTCCATCATCATCGTTTAAAAATTGAAGCATTACTCATGCGTACATACAGCTCACCACCTCCTTGATTCTAACATAGTTCATTTTTCAAAACCATATTTCATGTTATATTAAATTATAATTTATATATAAAAATGATAATTATTTCATTATTATTATTCTGAATATAATGAAATAATTTCATCTTATACCATTATTAACTTACCAAAGTCATTTTGTGCATATGAATCGAATATCATCTAAATATCAGACATAGATCTTAGGAAAGTAAATAATTAACATAAGATTATTATTCTGTAATAAAATTAATGTACATTAAGAGACAAGCCTGAGGTAAGAAATTTCATCTCGATTTACACTCCATTGAGACATACTTAGCTTTGTGAAAATATTTACTTTTATATTGTGTATACAATTCCCTATTTAGTTATTTTACCTATATATATATATACTCATACTGATTAATGATTATATTCATATTAAAGTTTTAGAAGGAATGTTTAAAATGAAATCCTATCGTATTTATGTTATTGATCGGGTATATGTTTCTTCCATGTCCCTATTTTTGAAAAATATTTTTTCCATAGGTCATAATTTTTATTCAAATAATTTATCAAGGAAATTTAATGTTATCCTATAATTTTTATGGGTTTTTAATGAATTTTTTATACTGTTTTCTTAAAATTGTCAATTTTGAAACTCTTTTTAAAAAAATAAAAGAGAATATTTTATTTTTAATATATAAGGTGTTTGTGGACATTCCAATAGCGTTGGAAATTTTATTATATTTATCTTGTTACATATGATTTATAAAATATTACAATGTAAAAAATTTTATGTACAATTATTCAAAATGACTCTCTTTCATTTTATTTTATTATTTAAAATAATTTATTTTACTGTAAAATATACTTATATGATGGTCATATCTCGTACTGTGATTAATTTTGTGGTCATTATATAAACTTTGGAATATTATCCTTCCTGCGATCATTTTCATTAGAATTTAAATTTAAATTAAATATACTTATTCTTTATATCATAGATATGCCTACTAATTAAACTATATAACAATTATATATATGGAGTTTTACAATAAAAGTTATCATCTTGATTGGGAAAATAGGATTTATCTATATTCATTATCCAATAATGATATTCATTGATAAGATATATTATTTATGAATTAAATTGATTATTAAATAAATGAAAGATTCAATAGTTATGAAGTGATTTGTGGGGACAAGAATTATATAGTCCATCAATGAATCGACATGCGTAATGAGAGAAATCAGTAAGCTAGTATTTAATGGGTTTCTGAGGTATACCTACTCCTCGATTAAATTATATTGGGATAAGGATTCAATGGTATACATATCATGATGTTTAAAATCATGACGTCTAATATTAACAATTTTTATCATTTAAAATTCATGATTATTATTCATGGGATTGTTGTATTGATGTAATTCATTGTTATATTTTGTGATCATGTTATTAATTAAAAGCAATGTGTTTCTAGATATTTATCTTTCCATAATTATTATTCTGTATTTATTAATGATAGATTCTCTTGAACATAATTTTTATTGAGAATCTAAAATTTTATGTGATAAATTTTATTTCTTGTAAGATATGATGAAGTATATTTTGAGTAATATTAATGATGCAAGAATTATTTTATGATGTGTATTTTATATTTCCAATATAATGTTGGAATCATATATGAATCTTGTTCTTCAATTGTACTAAATTGATCAGTTCTTTGGGATTAAAACCCCTATATCTTAGCTAATGCAATAATTTAGACACTAGGGATTTGTTATTTGAGTTGGTGTTATTACATATATTCATTAGAGAAAAATATTATTACCTAAAAAATCAATGTTTTCATAAAAATTCAAAAAATAACCCAATGATAAATTTTATTTTCAAAATAAAAAAGGAATACTTTTTATCAAATTTAAACTCTAAAATTTTAATATTAATTTTTTAATAAAATATTTTAATTTGAGGAAAAATAATTTTGATAAATAAAACTGTTCGGTTTTGCTTGAAAACTATTATAAATGTATTCTTAAAACTAAGTTAGATTTTAATCCATAAAATCAATACATATAAATCATAAGATTGGTTTTTTATGACTAACTTGGTTTTAAAATGTACTAAATATGAGAGTGACCCCCATGTCCTACCTTTAATAGTCCTCAGGCTGGTCACTAGCACCAAGGGTGGAAAATATTCACATGGGAGACATTGAACTCATATAACACTATAATTTTAAATAAACCAAAAATCAACACAATAATACTAATAAATTGGAATAAAAAATGATTCAGTAAATTAGAAAAAATATAAGAAAAAAATTCCCAAAAAATACAAATAAATTTCAAAGGTATTGACATTGTAGGAAAACTCAAGTTCCGAGCAATTACTGCCATACATGGTGATGAAATTCACTGTTAAAACCTTAAAAATTATATATATATATATATATATATATATAAGAGAATAACATGTATTCTTAGCAGAATCAAACTCATGATATCTCACGATAACATGGACTTAGCATTATAATGCATTAGTGATCAAACATTAGAACTAACATACACATTTTTACCAACAATGACCCTTACTAAGCATGTAATTCTCAATAAATATCACATACATGAATTGTAACATAGTATCAAAGAATATAATAAGAAGGTAACACAAAACAAATTCCCCATTTGTTTTTTATTCTCATACCCCAATGTCACAAACTTGTTCTCTCGACCCATGTTTCAACAATTCATCAGCACACCGTATATCAAAGCTAGATAAATATAATATCATGAACATAAATTATGTAAACATAATCTCATCATCTTATAATTCATTCCTAAAACCATGTAATATCATCACATCCAATTCCTCACAGGGTCTGTCGGTGCACCTATCCCATATCCTCATGTTAATATCCCATATGGTCCACCGTTTAAGTTTTAAATATATATCCACAACCTATAGGGTATTACATAAAATCCAATACCCATCATCACACTAATAATCCATAGGATCTTCCATAAAAACACATATTATGTTATTTTCATCATTCATAATAAAAACACTACAACCTAAACTACACCTAGAAAGGACAATTAGGAAGTGGTAGAAGTCAACCATTGATTCCTTCAACATCTCATATGTCAAGGGAAAACACCTACTATATAGTTTATATTGGGTATTAGTAAGGTTCTTTGAATCATATGGGTTTCATATAGAAATAATAATTTAAACGGAAGTTTAGTTATAGTAATACCGACAATCCTAGCCTAGAGTTTTCATATAATAAGACAACTACACAACAACAATAAAAACCACACTTTCAATACCACAATATATAATTTATTTGATTTACTAAACACCCAGACTATCTCATATCCCATGAAAAACCCCCACTATGATTCTGATTTAGATATATAATTTTCTTCATATTTTCCTATATAATGATATTGTTACATTGAGTATTCCATTTAATTCAATATTTAGTAACAAAAAACTCAATCCATCACCCACTTGAACCACCATCCATTATGTATTCATTTAAAGAATCTAGGTTCCATATTAGCCATCATGTTATTCAATTTCTACCAACCCAATTTGATGTCAGTCATTAGAAACCATATAATGTACCATATTTTAACTTCCAAAATTCCCCACATCAACAATCCAGACCATCATCCATAAAAACCCACTCATTACAACTTTCTAACAATGGAAAGGTAGACACAGCCCCACTACACAAACATAAACATCAATCATATCCCATTATTCCACTAATAGAATCTTCCCCAACACCCACTAAATAAGGCCACAATAGTTTCCACAATAATTACATACACATAACCATAATAATAAGTTATGCCGCAACACATAGTAGCAATTTTAGTATAAAATATTATCCAAATATTTCATATTTGAACATGATTTCATAAAAATTCATTTAATAGATGAAATTGTTGATTACTATCATTAATTTATTATGATTTAAAAAAAAATTTACCCACTAAAAAAACTAATTATTGACACAAAACTTCCAAAAATATTTAATATTCCCATTAATATAAATGAGAAAGTTAAAAGTGTGAGTGTAATATCATTAAATAAAGACAATATACTTGAATATACACATTCTTATCAACTTATTAAGTCTATTTCATTATTTTAATTAGGTCTATTAATAATACCTTCCCATTGAGACAAAATATAACTAGTATAAAAATTTATATAGAGAAATAGATTGTTATCAGACCCCTTATTACACCTCTATCTCTCATGGTGCTTTCATGATCACCAACACTCATGTATGAATCAAATTATTTCATTTTATTAGATGGAAGTTATTATTATAAGTTAACATAATCTTATATTAATGAATATTTTATTGGCTTTGAGTTATTATGGATATTTAGAATGAGGGCATTGATGTTATTTAAATATCTTAATTATGTTTTTATTCATGAATTGAAATTTTATATGGATGTATTTGATGGTATTGAAGACTTTTAATGAAGATTGAAGTAACATGTTGTACATATTAACTCTGTGGGTAAATCCTACTCATTGATTTCAAGTTGCATATCAGTTGATAGTGATTGATTGATAAACCATGTGAAGAATAAAACTATTGACTAGTTATTGGGGGTCACCATCCTGCCAGCAAAAATAGTATGAAAAAGAAATACCCTAGAAATCTTATCAATTTTCTAATGGAAACAGTGGTAAATTAAGTGTTGTTAATCTAGAAAGTCAAATAATCATTATTCGATAGACCCCATAGATCTCTTATTATAATTAGTGTGACTTAATGATTCTCATGAACTCTAAATTATTTCTATTTTGCTTCATGTGTGGAAATATAGACCATAGGAGGATTGGATTGTATCTAAAAATTTTTATATATTGAATGATCATGCGATGTGTCAATGATGGATCTCTAGTAGATTCATTCCAATATAAATATCCTCTATAGAGACAATTAAAATTCTCATTCTCTTTATCTATCTCAGTACAACTTTATCTCTTAATATATCTTTAATGTTGTTAAATATTTTGAAAGAAATGAAAATGGATTTTAAAAATATTTACATCTTGAAAATTCTTCTCTTCTTGTCACCAACCTTCTATAAGGGGATTCTATCAATAATGGGTAAAAATAAAGGGACCTAGGTTATGTATACTATCGAATTGTGGAAGAGAATTTTAATAAATAAAATATTAAAAATTAAAGGAAGAAATGTTCCTTCACCACCATTAAAATCACATGATCAATAAGTATAACCTCTAAACCCAATGTGAGGATATATATCAGCTCACACTAAGCTATTGAGGAACTCCATTATCATACATTTTCTCTATCTCTCTCCCTCCCTCTTATAATTTATTTATATCACCATTGATATCATATAGATTCACATAATAATATAATTTTTATTTTCCTTTAATCTAATATTATTTAATTATTAATTAATATTGAAAATATCTTTTATAAATCATATAAAAAATTTTAGGATCACAAAATAATTTAATTGATAATAAAAAGATCACTATTATCGTAATAAAAATTTAATTATGAAGTGAATTAATCTTTTAATTATCATTATCCATTGTATTTATTTAATTTTATTATTATCACCATGTATGTAGTCTCTATTTTTATTCTAGTTTTATTTTTTTTAATTTTTATCACCATTTAGTGCATAAAATTTTTATAAAAGAAATCCACACCATATTTTCTTAATATCAAGATAACATTTTCATTTAGAGTCATCTTTGATAAATTAGTTAAAACATTTCAAATAACTATTAAATAGTTTGGTATCCTCCTCATATTTTCAATGTTCTCTCAAATGAGATTATTTTTGATGATCACATCTTTTTAATGGAACATAATACTCTAATTTAAATAATAAATATGTTTTCATTTCATTGTATCATTGGTTTCCCAAAATGGAAAATTGTAATTCTTGTATATACTACTTCAAAATAATTATAAGATTAGTGGAAACCTCAATACATTTAAACATATGAACTTGATGGAAAATCAATTAATTTTCTTCATTTTCATCTTGGCCAGAATAAACATAATATCATATATAATTGAAAAACCACCCATTAAATATGTAAATTACCTATAGTCACACATGAAGCCACAAATAATGTAAAAGATTCTAGATTTAAAATTTTGGGACAATAATTTGAAATATTATCTATGCATAAAAATTATTGTTTTACTGAGATGTTTACCTATTTTAATGACATTCACAATGTTTAAAATTTTGGTAGTGATGATTTTTCCTAAACCAACCCGGGTTGACCTGGAGCCCGTCACCCGAGCCGATCCGTGGAAAGGCCTGAGAGGTGTTATTGATCCTCCCAATCTGGCGACAAGCACCAGGGCATCAACTGAGAGAAAGTGGGAATGATTTCTCCCAATGAAAATAAACTAAGCGGCAAAAATAAAATATAGCAATGCAAAATAAATAAACTCCATTAAAGAGAAAGAACAAACAAAAACACATAATAACCTGACCCCAAACAAAACTCCTCGTGGCCCCAGGGGTCATTCACCAATACACCACTAACTCTCTATTCCCTAGTGAGCAACCTCGATTCGAACCTACAACATAAACTAAAAACAGGAAAACACTATAGGCATGATTATTAAAATTGAGTATGTGTGCCCAAAAACTATCCACAAAGAAATACCATTATTTTTTTTTACTAATTTTAGTTTTTCACTAAATTATAAAAATTATGGTTTCCCACAGACACTTAAATTTCCAAAATAAGTAACAATTCATTTCCCTTTTTAAATTTAAAAACAAGTTCAATTATTGAAAGGAAAAGGTGTATTACATTTTAAAAACATTTTCGTGAACAATTTAGAAATCCAAATTTAATTATTAGTTAATAGAAAAACCACACTCAACACACAACATAGAATAAGGGCTATGAGATAGTAGAAAATGAGGAACAGAAACAAAACTAGGCCTCTCAATCATCTGCCACATACAAATAAGAACTAAATAAAACATGGGTCGAACCTAGGTGCTCGTGGATAAACCATAACGTACTATACATGTGACTCATCTGGAATTCATACCCTACTCAATGATATTATAATGCCCTAATTCTCGGTGTTACCCTACATGGCCTAACTGGGGGGGCCCAATCCCCTAGGAGAGAAAAGTCCATACTAAGGGCCACTAGCAAACGCAAAATCTAAACTAGTTCTGCAATCGTTCTTAAAAGATTCACTCACTATATGAGGTTCCCATTTCAACATGTGTAATAAACAGGGGTGAGTCTACAATGTAAAAAAAGCCGCAAATTCCAATGCACAAGCATCACGCACAACAACCCAAAAAAATTGACATGCACAACAAGATCACCCCTAAGTCACCCGAAAGAATGTTTTCCAAAATAATTTAGTTTATCAAAGTGCCAAACGGACCTTTTGTAACTTTTAAAAGAAACACCCTTTTCAAGAGAAACCAAAACAGTTGCTCACGCATCAAAAGAAAACATTTACCATCAAACCAGAGACATAATTGAAAGTCCATGAATTATGTTCAAAGGCCAAATATGCATTATTTCACTATTGAGAGCATGTTCATCAAAAAATAAATTAGGTGTTGTATATAAAATAAACAACTTCATTTACATCAATTTATCATTCCAAAAATAAATATCTAATACTATTTCTCATTTACTAATAATTAATGAAATATCAAGAAATTAATAAATTCTAAATTTAAAGGTGAGTGAAATGAGGGACTTACCTCAATTCACAGCTCGATCACAACCACGTGACACATCTCACAAAGTTCTACAAGTCCGCACAACCCTCCGATGACTACGGTATTGTTGGATTACCATTCCAACATGCAGTAACAAAAGAAAAACCAAATATAACACAAAAGAATTGATTAGAAATAACTAAATCAATTGAACATCACAAATTCACCATGATGGCACTATAGAAAAAATAGAACATAATTAAACTGCTCGCATTTGTCGATGGTGTGCATCGCATGCCTAATTGGGAAGGAGGCATGCAACTGGTCACACAAAAGGGGGAACATGCGGTCGTGATGCATTGCAACCAGAGCAGGGGGTCACAGAATGTTTTGATGAATTGTGCGACGATCGAGGGATGGAAAAGGGGGGTCGATTCCGGAAACTCACCAAGGGGAGGACCGTCGTGGCTGATGGTAGGAGGAGCTGGTGGGAGGGAAGACAGAGACGATTCTATGTTGCAGAGGATTGTGTAGTCCGGGGGATATAAACATTATTTTCAGTCACCATGCGTTAATGGAAAATAATAAATTTTAAATTAAATAAGCAAAAGAGGGTGGGAAAAATGGAAGGAATCCAAACAATATCACAAAGAAATATGAATTAAAAATCAATGAAAATAATAGAAAAAGACTACTTCATGGGAAAACAGTGAAAATTACAACCACGCATTGGATAAGATGTTTAATTGATATGGTTTATTCTTTTCATATACATCTAATTACTATTCAAGGTTCCCATGAATAGATAATTGGACTAATAAAAATAGATGAAGAATAGTAGATACAAAATAAAAGGATAAAAAAATAATAGTTTAATGAATGATCACCAATAAAAACTTTCACAATTTAAGGATTTTAGGAGAGATGCAGAGAGGTAGTGTGATGGGGAGATGAGGTCTCCACCAGTGCAGGAACAATTGTAAAAGGATGGATGGTAGAGAGATCCTGTGAGGGTGGGGGGATGTAGAGAAAAGTGGAAGGTCGTGGGTTTAGGGATTATCGAGGCAGAAGATGGTTTGGTGAGGCTGGAGCGCCCCTGGGGGTGCGGGTAGGAGGCAGAGGCGGCCTTAGGAAGGAAGGCTGAGGGTGGTGATGGTTGTGTCCTTGGGTGGATAGAGCAGGGGGAAAGGGACAACATGTGGGGAGAGGGAGAGCAGGCAGAAGAGAGGCGCGACGATGAGATAGGCGGAATTGGCTACGAGAGGAGGGGTCACGTGAGGAAGAAGGAAATGTGCAATACATGAGAGAAAAAGTAGGGGGTGGAGGCACTTCATGGACCAAGGAAAAGGGAGACCAAAAACACGGAGACACCACTAGGGTTATTGAAAAAATAAATCAAATTAAAACAAAATTAATGATAATAATAAAGAAAAACAACAACAACAACAAGAACAATAGTAATAATAATAACTTTAATCTATAAAAATAATCATAATAACGTTAATGAAAATAATAATATTATTAATACACCTAATAATAAGAAAAAACACTTTAATGATAATAATAATAAATGTTAAAAATAATAATTTTTAACCACAAAAATTCTTTAATATGTATAATATAATATTAAAATTATTTATTAACAATTTCTTCACTCCAAATAATAAGAATGTTAATAACTATCATAATAATTATGACAAAATTAATGAGACTTTTTAGTAATAATAATAATAATATTAATAATTCTTTAATAATAATAATATATCATTATTTGTGAAAAATTAATACTAACATCACTATGGTAGTTATTTATTCTAAATTTTAATTTATTTTCAATTTATTCAATTTATTTTTAATTTATCCAATTCAGGAACTGTAAATGTACAGTACTCGGGCTGACCACACAACTTTTTCTAGTAGTGTGGTGCCTATGCACTAGCCTAAAATAATAATAATAATAATAATAAAATTATTATCAACCATTAAATGTTTAAATCACACAATAAATTATAAAATCTACCCATTTTATGTTTCCAATGGCAGGCAGACTATGTCATTGCCTGGGCGAGGCCGCACAGTATTTCCATGATGCATCCGCCCGTGCGACCAATGACATCAGCTAAAAAATGTGCACTTTTTAACATAACTCAAATTATTTTCATCCGAGAACTCAACCCGAACCCCAATAAAAATTTTAATAGGAAAATAAAATAACAAAAAAAATAGATAGGTCGGGGTGTGACAATTCTCCCCACCGTAATGTTTTATTCCCTCAGAAATCCACACCACAATCTAGACCCAATGCTAAAACATATCAAGTGTCACCCACCTAAAAATGTTTAAGCGCTTCCAATTGATCGATCCAAATATACTCTAAAAACCAATGACACACAACTCATCCTTAAAACAAAATCACATTAATCATCACTGAGCAGAACCCAAACCATCCATTTTAACCAAGGAATGATAGAACGTAAACAACCTCTACACTTATTCTAATACTATTATTTGAATGGAACTGTTGGGTGTACTCTAATCCCAACATCTACACAAGATAAAGAATGTAGGATTATGTCGTTTCACATGAGACCAACCACCACCAAATGATACATGAAAAGGAATATGATACTATCATGGAGAGGCTCGAATGAAATCCCCACCATATGGATCGGTCTCACACTAATCTATTTCAGGTGTAACTCTGCGAGACCCACTATGGGTCTCCCCACCATAATAACTAACGAGATTTAAAAAATTTGTAGATTTAATATATGGTTCAAAACCCCCTTTACAAGGGGGGAGAAGTGAAGGGACAGACATATCGAGCATCAAAACTACCACCATCATCGTATCAACAATGTATCACCCTAAGAACAACATAGAAAATGCCACACTAAGGACAAAGATTAAACCACATGACTTTTTCACTGTTGGGGTTCTCCTGACTATGTGCCAGCTTCACTCCAGGACCTATTCCTGGAGCACCGTTGATTGAAACATCTCTTACCTCGCAGTCAGGCTTAAAAAATTCCCAAAATTAACACATAAATCCGAATCCCACTAAACACACATCCAATAAAATAAATATTTCAAAGAGGTTAAATAATTACCATTCTTACCACTAAAGTAAAAGAAACACCAAATTCACTAGACATAGCCATTACATCCAAAGAACATTAAAAAAATGAAACCCCCAAAATATCTCAAACATTGTCCTACTTATGCTGATAGGATGAGGTGAACTTCAACGAGCCTTTTCAAGCTCCATGGTGCTTTTTAGAAAACCCTAGGCAGAACCGCTTCAGATGACCCAAGAGTCCACATGTGTGGTAGTTTCTTGGAGTACTTGGATATGTTGGACTATTGTGGCCCTGCTTACTACACTGGTGATAGATCGTGACATTGCGTAGTGTATAAGATGAATGATGGTATGAAGGCCTCTAGATTCCTCTACCAGAACCACTATAATCAGGTTGTTCCCCATTCTTCTTATCACCATCCACTACACTACTTCCCAACATCGGGGGAGGATTCACCACCTCATGTAATCTTACTAACTCATCTTCAGCCAGAAAGTGTTTCTGCGCAACATTCGAGAATGAGGTTAGGTTGAGCTCTACCACTTTCAACTGCAGTTCAGGATGGATTCAAGACTCAAATTTTCGATCCTTCTCGGGATCATTTTCAACAAACCATTGGTTGTACAGAACTAGGTATATGAAATGTCGATATAATTCTAGTATCGATTTAATGCCATAATAAAGACAACACAAATTTATCCTATTCCTCAATTTCGTCAACTCATAGAAATATTTTTGGATAAATGAAGACTTGAAGAAATCCAATGTGAGATCTTCTCAAGTCTTTCTTCGAGACACAGACTTTCACCACTTCCTGGTTAGACCTTCAAGTATAAAGGTAGACAACTTCTCCTTCAATGAATTAGGAAATATAATGAAAATGAAGTTTATATCAATATTCCACAACCACTCCTCCACCTCAAATGGATCTTCTTAACAAAAAATTAGGGGAGGGTTAAACATATGGAATTATAGAATATAGTCTATAGGTTGATCAACTAGAGGAATTTCTAAGGATGCCCTAACCGAAGTAGCACCTTGGGGATCCATCGAACTTTCATGGGGGTGAACACTAAGGAACAAAGAAATAAATAATTTAATCATATCATGGTCATTGCAATTTTAAATTAAATTTTTTAGAATTTATAAAATAAAACATTACAAAACAATTGTTAGAATTAAAGAAGACCCAAATGATTCATTGGGTAAAACTAGTTTTAATGGGAGACTCGGACATATAGTTGATGGCCATACTCCAGTCATGCCACCATCCCAAAGAGCACTATTGGGCAATGTCCCTAGCTCCACATGGCTTTCCAGACCATGCGAGCTCACAGAGGTCACATTCCCAACTCCCAGTTCATTTCCTAATACCAAACAAACCATAATAATCAAGGACATCGACAAAACAGAAAATCCCATGGTATCATGAGATTCAGAAGGAGCAAGGGTTCTTGACGTCCTTCTCATTCGTAAGCCCCGAGTACCGAAAATTCTAGTCCTTTTACCATAATAAACCCAAATAACATTGGGAGCTCTAAAAAACAAGGTCTACTCAATATTCAACCTCTTATAATACCATTTTGTCATGAACCAACCTGGGTCGACCCTGAACCGGTCACCCTAGCCAATTAGTGGTAAGGCCTGAGAGGCATTCCTGATCTTCCCTGGCAAGCAACAAGTGCCAGGGCATCAACGGAGAGCAAGTGGGAATGATTTCACCCAATGAAAATAAACTATGCAGTAAAAAATAAAATTGAACAATGAAAAATAAATAAACAACATAAAATAGAGAGAACAAAAAACAACATATACTAACATGACCATGACCAAAACTCCTCATGACCCAAAGGGTTGCTCCTCAATCCTCCACAAACTCCCCCCCCCAGTGAGCAACGTCGAGTCGAACCTGCAACAAAAACTAAAAAATAGAAAAACACTATAGGCGTGTGTACTAAAACCCTATAGGCATGCCCAAAAACTATCCCCAATGCACTACCTTGAAAAAACAATTTTTTAATTCCATGTTTGAATTAAATTTTATAAATTATGGGTTCCCACACACACCTCTGTTTCCAAAACAAGTAACATTTCATTTCCCTTTTTAAATTTCAAAACAAGATTAATGTTTGATGGGAAAAGGTGAATTACATTTTAAAAACAATTTTGAGAAAAATTTAAAAATCCATATTTTAATTGTTAGTCAAGATAACAACCACACACAACACACAACACAGAATAAGGGCAATGGAAAATAGCAAACGAAGACAGGAAACCGAACTAGGCCTCTCAATAGTCTGGCACATACAAATAAGCACTAAATAAAACATGGTTCGAACCTAGGAGCTCATGAACAAACCATAACATACTATATGTGTGACTCATCCTGAAGGAATTCCATACTCAATGATGTCATAATGCCCAAATGCCCGGTGTTTCCCTACATGGACAAACATGCATTGATTCACTATTGGGTGTGAGTTCATCAAGAAAATAATTCAGGTGTCGTGTATAAAATAAACAGCTTCGTTTACATCAATTTATCATTCCAAAAATAAATATCTAATATTATTTCCCATTTACTAAAAATTAATTAAATATCAAGAAATTAATAAATTCTAAATTAATTTTCGAGTGAAATGGGGGACTTACTTCAATTTTAAGATCGATCATAACCATGTGACACATCTCACACAGGTGTACAAGTGTGGATAACCAACTGATGATCACATTATTATGGGATTACCATGCCAACATGATGAAATAAAAGAAAAATAAACTAAAACCCAGAAACACTGATTAAAAAATCAGAAAATTGAACATCACAATTTCACCTTGGCGCCGTTGTAGGTAAAACTGGACAAAACTAAATTTATATCCTTTGGTAGCGGTGTGCAATGTGCACCCAATTGGGATAGAGGCATGCAACTGGTCACACAAATGAAGAAACATGGGGGTCAAGATGCGTTGTGACCGAAGCGGGGGGGTCGTGGAACAATGTGATGCATCATGCGACGATTGAGAAACGAAAATGGGGGTCAGTGTTGGTGACTCACCCAGGGGAGGAATGCGGTGGATGATGGTTGGAGGAGCCAATGAGACGGAAGGGGGAGATGATTCTACGTTGCGGAGGATGATGCTATCGGGGGGGAGATAAATAGGTTTTTTAGTCATCAAGAATTAATGGAAAATAATAAATTTTAAATTAAACAAGCACAAGTGGGTGGGGAGAAAATATAAGGAATCAAAACAATTTCAAAAAAAGAAAATTTGAATAAAAAATGATCAAAAATATGAGAAAAGAATAAATTCAAGGAAAAAATAGTGAAAATCACAATAACACATTGGATAAGACGTTTAATTATTACAGTTACTATTTTTTCATTTACATCAAACACATAGTCAAGGTGAGCATGGAAATATAATCATACAGTGAAAAATAGATGAATAATAGTAGTTACAAAATGAAAGGATAAAAAAATAACAGTTTAATGATTGGTCACCGATAACAGCTTGCGCCATTTAAGGAGTGGACGAGAGATATGGAGAGGAAATGTGATGGGGAGTTGGGGTCACCACCAATGCATGATAGAATCATGGGAGGCCGGTTGGAAGAGTGATTCAGTGGGGGGGCAGAGAGAGGGGTAAGGTCATAGGTGTAGAGCTGCTTGAGGCAGACGGCGGACATGCGAGGTAGGAGTGTGCCGGAGGGTGCGGGTAGGAGGCAGAGGCAGGCTGAGGGAGGCAGGCTGAGGGTGGTTTTAGCTGTGTATCTAGAAGTATGGAGCATGGAGAGAGGAACAACATGTGGGGAGAGGGATAGTAGGAAATTAAAAGGCGTGACACTGAGACATGCCGATCGGGTTGGGAGACGAGGGGTTATGCGAGGAAGAAGGAAATGTGTGCTATATGAGAGAAAAATAGGGGTGGCAATGCTGCATGGAACAAGGTAAATAGAGACCAGAAACATGGGGAGGCCTTTAGGGTTATAAATCAAATCAAATCAAATTACAATAAAAATAATGGTAATAAACAACAAGAACAACAAAAATAATAATATCTTTAATCTATAATAATAATAATAACTTCAATATATAATAATAATAATATTATTAATGGAAATAATATTATTAATAAACCTTATAAAAAACATTAATGAAAATAATAATAAATGTTAAAAAAATAATTTATAACCACAAAAATTCTTTAATAATTATTGTATAATATTTAAATTATTTGTTAACATTTTCTTTGATCTGAATAATAAGAATATTAATAACTATCTTTAAAATTTTGATAACATTCATGAAACTTTTTAGAAATAATAATAATAATGATAAAAATTATTTAATAATAATTTAATATAATCATTCATGACAAATTAATACAAACATTACTACGGTAAGTTATTTATTCTAAATTTTAATTTATTACCAATTCATTCGATTTACTTTTTATTTGGCCAATTCCGACACCATAACTACGTGATACTCGGGCTGACTGCACGGATTCTTCTAGCCATGTAGTGCCCACACACTGGCCTAAAATAATAATAATATTAATAATAAAATTATAATCAACCATTAAATGTTTAAATCACACAATAAATTATGAAATTTACCCATTTTTAGTTTCTGAAGGTAGGGAGACTGTGTCATTTCCCAGGTGAATCCTCGTGGAATTTCCAATATGCGCTCTGCCCGTGCTCCCAATGATGTCAGTTGAAAAAACATGCAATTTTTAACAAAACTCAAAGGTTTTTTGTCTAAGAACTCAACCCGAACCCCAACAAAAAATTAAAAATCCAAAGAAAATAACAAAATAGAATAATATATAGTTCAGGGTGTGGAATGATTTATCTAAAGAAACATTGGAAATTATTATTCATTGGGAATTTTATATCTCCTGAGAACCAAAATTGATGAATATACAATAAAAAAAGATAATAAAAATATGCCACTCAAATATCTAGTTGGATTAGTCATGAGATATGAAATTACTATAAATAATCAATCTGAAAATGAATCTAAAGAGGCTATTAAAGCTAAAGAATCCAAAATACCACCGATTTCGTAGATATGGATTAAAAAGATTCATCAAAATGATAGAATTAAGTTGAATATATAATAATAAAATTGAAGAATATTAGGATGTAAAATAAGTCAACTCTCTATGATAGAAGGAAAAATAAAATTCTTGTTACGTAAGTGTAATTTCCTGAATGAAACAAGAAGGGTAATATCAAACTCTATTACACAAACTACAAGAAGAAGTTGTAGGAGAAGAATAAAAAAATAAAGGCCCAAATTTATCTACCTTTAGTGTAATAAATTCATCTACAAACTCAACATCCAAAACCTCATCATTTAATTCAAATCCTAAATTCCTCATGACACATATTGAGGTAAATGATGATGTTAGTTCACATGTTACTTCTTCATATTATTATTCGCCATCCACTCCATCGTCTTATTTATTTTAAAACAATAATGTACTAATGAATTTCAGGGAATAAGACATTTCAAAATAAAAAAATATTATATATAAATTCAATAATTTTCATAATTAAAAAAACATTATAATTAAAAGGATATCTTTTTTATGGAAAAATATTATTTTTTTTGAAATTAAATGATCAACCAAATGTTTATAATTTATAACCCCCATTCAATGAGCACAAAAAACACACATAGTAAATTTAGTATTGTGGAACATTATGAAACCACTATTTTGGGTTCTAATAATTAGAAAAATTTTACTTCTAGAATTCATTTTTAAAATTCAAATATTTTTATAAAAAAACTTCTGTAAAGGGATGCTCTGAAAACAAATTTTTTATATAGTGTCGAAAATTTTGGAATCTCATTTTGGAGTGAGATTAAACAAATTCAAGATATGGAAGAAAAAAATATATTCCAATTTCTAAACATTTTATTAATAAAAAATCTCATATCAATCATGTTTGGGTCCTTAAATCATTATGAGATAACTTAACCAGAACAAAGTTTACATGGGTACCAAAAATCACTCGCAACTTTTTTCATTAATAATAGAACTATTTTTTTTCACAACATATTGTGGATTTTATTTAAGTGGATAAAATAAATATAAATTATTTTTGGGATAATACATCAATTACTAAATGAATTTATTTTATTTTTTTTGTTTTAATTTTTTTATAAGAACAAACTATTCTATATATATCATCTAATATAATAATATTTTCTTTATTATTTCTATTGTTTACTATTTTAAAAAGGGGTGTGATTTTCTATAATGAATCTTATTATTAGCATGTAATATATATGTCATGATTCTTGGAATTATTTATAAATTCTTAATTCTTGGAAAATATTATTAAAATTAATTATGAATTTTTAATAAATATTTTTCTAAGGGCTACTTACCTATTTAAAAAAACCCATTTGTGACTTTTTTCCTATTTAATATTTTTAAAAATCATTTTTGGTTTAGGATTTTGGATATATTTTTATAACTTTTTATATAAAAGGGTGACTATTATATTTTATTATTGACATTATTTTTTAGATTTCACATTAGAAATCATTGTTATATTATTCAATGTTTACTTTTGAAATCATTGATATTATTGTTACTCTCACTGACTCTTGTGGTGATGTTTCCACTTCCACTTTAATTGAACCAAGTGAGGGGAGCCTTATTAAGAGTATCCTGAACGGTTAAACCTTGTTCGTTAGAAAGATTCTATAATCGATTTCATATTCACCCTAATATTGTTACTAACTAATGAAGTAATGATGTTCTACATGTGGATAGGTATTTCAATATCATTAATTTTGATTTAACTCTTAAACCTCATTTATAGATTTATCATATCCCAATCTCATCTATGGATTCTTATTATACATGGGAAGAAAATATTTTTCATGTTTATTATTTTCAAATATTTTAAATATAAAGTTTCTATTATTGTAATTATTTTTTATTCAATCTTCTGATTCAGGAAATTATTATGTTTATTTTAATTTAAGATTATATACATTCACAGAAATTTTGTGTTTCATCAATTTGTTTTACACTTATGTTTTAAAATTATCTTGGAAATGTACTTGTTTATTTGTTTTTTCTTCTCTTAGTTTTCATTTTTATAAAAAAAGGTTAAAGTGTGGGTGGTATAATTTATGGAAATTATTTATATCTCTAAAGATGAAAAAATGATTAAATAAGAGGAACAAATTTTGGATTCGGAATAAAAATATTTTATTATTCCAAATCGGTGTTTATTTATGATTAATATATTTTATTTTAATCTCTTAATAAGAGCTCCCATCAATCCTAATGACTAGTATGTGGAATTAGGTGGGTAGGTATTAGAATTTATCCAATAAGTAACTTGGAATTTTATTAATTGGACACAACAACACTTATATTATTTTTGACTATCCTTAATGACTCCCATGGATTCTAGAATACTCCCATTATATCTAGGGTATATAAATTCCAACCATGGGAGGATTGGAACATACATAACAATAATAGTGGATTGAGCAATCAAATCATGTGATACATTTGTGAAGAATACCTATAAAATTTTATCTAATATCCATATATTATTTAAAGAAAAGTTTAATTACGATTTTATTTTTCACCCTTAAACTACCTTTTTCTATACATCCCTATCTCATATTATTATATATGTTTATAGATATGATATTATATATATAATATATTTACATAATAAAATTAATTATCTTCATATATCTAATATCTTTCATTTGGTTTCCTGATAGAAAAAGAGAAAAGTAATAGAGATGGGTGATTAGTACCATTTATATATGGTATATGGGTTTCTAGTTATAACTATAAAAAATAGAGTCTATAGGTTTTCTAATAACAATTAAAATCAATGGGGAAATAATACAAAACTCTGAACCAAAGGTTAGGGGACATAAGTACTCATACTGGGCTATTACAAACTCCTTTTTGAAATATTTTCTCTATCTCATATAATTTATACATTAAATATTTCTTATCATATTAACTCACATATTTGAAAAATTTATATATTCCTTAAATATTCTATATTTTTCATACATAATTATTAGTGAAATAATATAATTGAAATTAGATATAAATTATCATGATTTTAAAATTTCGTCAATTGAAATTTTATTCTTAATAATATCATCATCTCAATGTAATTTTTGATTTTACTAATTGTTTAAATATCATCATCACTTGAAATTATTATATTTTAATATTTACAGACTTCATATAATATCTATTTTTCTAATTAATCTACATTATTATTTTCAGAACAGTTTCTAGTATAAATTTTTTAATAAGGTAATTCATAACCCCTCTTTTTGTACACTACAGACAACATCCCTTCCTCAACAAGAGATTTATGAAAATTGATTAAGATAAAATTAAGGAAGTGGTCCCATGATCTAGTTCACACCAATGAAACCATCAGAAACTAAAATAATATCAACCATAAATAAAAATTAGATTCATCCAAAAAACTTCATGTTATATCACAAAAAAAACATTTCTAGATGGTGAACCTAGGGACAATAAAAAAAGGACGTTAGAAATACTCACCTTAGATCACCTATACTCAATCATCCGAAGTAAAGGATAAAATATTTATAAGAAGCAATGAAATTTCTCCAAAAAATAAAATTTACTTTCCTTAGTGATAGAGAAAATGTAATGGATAAATATTGAAATTTAAGGGAGGCTCGTAATTTATATGATGGCTATAAAATAGAAGAGTACAACACAATGTTAAAGACTTTAAAACAAAAGACATTTTTTATGATTACTATAAAGCATATGTTTTTAAAAATACTACAAATAGTTCAGTTTAATAGAATCCCAAAAATAATATTTATATCCATTCCAAGATCCAATAAATATTTTAGAAAATAATGGTGGAACTTGGGATTGATCATGAAAGGACTCTGAAATTCTCAGAACCACTAAAACCAGCCACTCTAAGCATAATGATTCAACCATGTGGACCACACAAAAACCATGTGACCTACCATATTCATGATAAATCCTAATATAAAATCACAAATAAATCTAAAACCCATTATTAAATGGCAAATGTAGTGGGTGATCCACTGAAATATGACACCAGGTACCTTTTTCATAACATCCAATATACTCGAAAAAGAAAACCTTCTAATTAGATTTTCATAGAACATCCCTTGACTATATGATGAAATCATACCATATAGCCGAACATTAATTTCAACGTCCACTAATATTTCCTAAATTGTCCTCCCAACATCACTTATGTACACAAAAAAAGATATCTTCTTTGGAATATCTATATTGTAACATCAGAATCCAATTTAACGTTTCTCATTATTTAGAATAATAACCAATCCCAAAAGGAAAAATTGTCCACAATATCCTTACAAATACACCCAATATATACCTATAAAACAACACATTCCTCCAAAAATCATGAAACAATATTAAGATATGTGAATAACCTTATAAAAGACTTATTTAAATTCAATGAAAAATTATAAACCCTATCATATAGGAAATAACTGAGACAAAATAACTCAGGGTACTAATCAGGTACCTATGAATCATGATCCCACATACTCTCCCTCATACTAATATTCCTATATTTAACTGAATCCTATTGAATTACATTCCCACATAATACATTCTTTCGATGATGTAGGATATCAACTAGCCAATACATAAATGCATATCTTCCTCAATATCTAACTCTATGAAATCGTTGACCTGATAATAGTCCTGAATATATATATGGAGCTAATACACATCAGAAAAATTATGAATTGAGGCCATATATAGAGGAATTTACAATCGATATGCCTCTTGAGAAATAAACTCCAACACCATGTATGGGATGATAAACCAAAGTGGGGGTCTACTCCCATTTCCAAATGTATAACTACCATTATTAAGGAAACCCTCATTAATACATGGTTATATACCTATAATTCTATTTTCCTCCTCCTTCAATCCACATGAGTCTTCTATATAAATTTCTTGATCTTAATCAGTTCTCAGATCAGTTAAATATTTTATGTCATTCTTTTCGCCACATCTTATCCAATTGTTGTTGATTACCCAAACCATTTGACAAACAATTTATTAACATAATGTTTTCCATAGAATAATACAAATTGGGACATGTGAATTAAATATTGGAATGTGTTTTTATGATCAAAATAAAATAGGTGGAAGTGCCTTACCATGGAACCATAAAAATATATAACACAATTTGATAACATATCCTATAATCTCTATATAGTCCACTACGTCTTCCCATAAATCTAGATATGAAAAGTACTGATAATATGAAACAAGAAGACTAGTTCATGCTGTAATATGATCCAAATAGGTGTGGTAAAACTAGGATCTTGTTTAGTTATTAAAGTTCACATAACTTTATAAAGACTCACCAATTCATCCACATATCCCCTCATCAAGACCTCCGTAAAAACCAAATCCCTTATTTCTAGCAAATGGGAAGTCCTTTTAAATATATGGACTCTCACCAAAGTAAATCACATCCTCCCTAGGCTCATGATATTCCAATTAAAAAATAAATAGATATATATCAACATTTCCACTCAGGGACATCAAATTTTTATGATAAACTAGTCAGAACTTGATTCTCAACGTTAAATTGTTTATTGAGAAACACCATGATATGAACTCTACTATATAATTATTTGTCCTGGCCTACCAAAGATGAACCCTAAAATAAGGATTACACTTAGACACACAAATATTCATTTCCACTACCAATAATTATAACACATGAACAAACTCCTTTCCCACCACCGACAAAACAAAAATTCTAAACTAAAATATTAAATGGTTTTTGTAATTATATAATCACCCATTGGATAATAAAAATAGATGACATAGTAAAATGTACTTCCCCAATTGAGTATCCCCATTGGGAATCCACAACCTTTTTCATCATGAATGAATTCACTATTATATGAAATGATAAAACACTTCTACGAGCCTTATTTGAATCAAGATGAATCATTTAATTCTTCTCCCTCCCCATCAAGACATCTCCAAATTTCAAAATATCTTCTCCCCCTAACTTCCTTTTATGTGAATCTAAATATGCATTATTCCCTCTAGGGTATATGATATATTACAATCATATTCTTAAAATAACTCCATCCACATCCAATTTCATATATTGATATCACATTAAGAGAAAACATTACTTAATATAATGTTCCTATGATGATTAAAATGTTCTCACCGAAATGGTAATGTTTCCAAACATGTAGATAAAATACCATCACTATTATCTTGAGGCTATAGGGCGTAGAGTTATACTCATGGGGATTTAACTACCTAAAACCCAAATATATTATATATCTATGCTTCATCATGAAACAACAAAAATTGCGAAGAGATGTGTCATTGAAAGAAAAAAATGTCACTCCTAGTACGTGAAGATGGAGAATGAAATAATCATTCAACCTATCATTTAGGTAGTTAATCCCCACATAAAATAGATCTTTCTATAATAATTCCTAATCCTTCTAAAAAAATTAAATAAATGAGTCCACTAAATGAATGAAATTTGATATGATGATAAAATAATTAACTGAAATATTGAGGAAGCAGTGGATGTCAAAATATCCATGGGTACTTCTTATGATGCAACTGGCTCAATATTCAAAAAATCCACAACCACTCTCTTTCGAGGAAGCAAATTCCAAGGATGTCAACCTCCCACTTCCAATGCATACACATGGAAATAATCACAAAAGATAATAGATTCAATGTGATTTTAGAATATTCTAGTGATTCTAAACATGATCATCTTATGACTATGATGCTATAAATATTTTTTATTAACATGATGAAAATATTATCCATAATCTCACATAATACCACGTCTATGAGTCCAGTGATTATTTTCATAAGATTTGTGTTATTAAGATACATAAAAAAACCTGAAAGTGATCATAGTGACACGTAAATGTGTTATCGGATATGTCTTAGTCTATAACATTGACATAGTGATATCATTAAAACATATCAATCATTAAAATCTATATGTCACCCATCATGTGGTCGAAAAGATCAGAAATCCTTGGAAGTGGTTAGAAATTCTTGATTGCACATGATATAAGTGTTAAAGTGCTATTAAAAAATGTAGACCACCATATTCCTTATTCATTAATAAAATATTGTCACCCCATTATGAAAGAATAGGTTAGATAAAGTCCTTCTATATTATATCGTTAACCAAAATCGTCAAATACAGAACATTAGATGGTTTCATCAGATATGGATACAATGAAATAAGGGATTCCATTAACTATAATTCGATAAAAAACATGGTATCAAACTATGGGGATAATTCTACAATAACCTTGGAAAAAAATTCAGGGAACTATTCCATTAATCTAAGAAACTCCACTTTTTAAACATATACTAAATTGAATAGCTTTGTTAATGAATAATATATAAATGAACAAAATAATATTTGACCCATCCAATACACCTTCGGACCAATGAACACCACAAATAGGAAAACCTTATCATATTACACAAATCTATCTCTAAATAAATTAAAATCTCCTGAAAAAATAAAACCATTCATTTCCGTGGATTAAATCATTTTTTAATATTTGAAGAAGAAAAAAATCACTTGAAACTAAAGCAACCATATCATTATCTCATAACCCTGAAAAAAATTAAGTATATATTTTTTACCCTCCAAATTGTATATTCAATTCTATGGGAACTAAAATCGTTGTTACATTGAATCCCAATTAATAAACAAAGGCAGGTGAATCAAAGGAGTGAAAATGTTAAACAATAAAAAAATCATAAACCAATAGTGAAGAACATAAAATGGTATATCAGATGATCTATGGTCCCTCTAGTGCTGGAACTTCTAAAAAACAAAATTTTCACTGTTAAGAACCCCTTCCTTACTAATAATGCCTATTTCCATGGTTTTTATAGGCATATTTCTAGGACGGTGTGTGGTATAATAAATATTACCACTTTAAGATCTGTCCACTCATAATGAAATATAAGAATGATACCCTAATATTTTGGTCTATAAGAAAGAAGAACACCCATACCATGATAATCCCTTAATATGGTTGGGTACTGAAACTACCGATGGACTTACCTATAAAATGCATAGAACACTAGTCCAAAGAACATGGTATGAATACATGAATGTAAGATTTAGAGAAAAGAGGGGAGGAAACTGATGATTTTGACTCCATGAAGACCAAAACCTCAATATTCTTGACACTTGTAATGCACTATGAATGACCTTATCTCTCGAAGTATCGAGATGGATCACCTCTTGAGGTGATCTTGGTATATCATGCATTGTAACAATCACCAATTACTCCATCTATACCTCTATGTATTTAAGGAACTAATTAGTTTAATTCATTTAAGATATTTGGATGTAGGTAAATCTCCATGCTCCAAGATCTAAGCATATCATCTGAATATATATCAGGGGAGAAAAGAATAAGGTTGTTAAACCAAATCTCAAGATCACACACACTTAGGATCCCTACCAAAATGGACATAATCTCCTACCTCTTCCCTGCCATTTTTTCAATGATTGGAACTAAATAATAAATAACCTATGAAAACCATCCCATGAATAAATCACCTTCTTATGGTCCCCCAAATATAGGACACAAAAAAATGCATTGATCCTCATATTTGACTGACAACCAACATAACTGAATACTTATCCCTAACTATGATCATATTTATTTGATCTGTATCTCCTCCATCCATATGTCTATCCCCATATTATGTATTCCATTCTTATACATAGTCATATCCAAAATATGAAACTCTCACATTACCATCCTCCAAAATCAATCCTCCCCAACTAGGTTAACCCTTTTATGGCAAACATGATTAGCCTACTAAACCATTCTGATCTAAATCATACATGGTTGATGAAATACTATACTTTATTCTAATAATTTTCCAAACTCCTAAAACATGTATCAAAATATTTATTTAATCAAATTAATTTAATTATATTAATTTAGTTCCCCAAAATCAATCCATTATAATATGTGAACATGCAACTAAGATTCATGTACCTATTCTTGGTTTCTACCTTATATATTACACATTTTCGCTTCATCATTCATGAAGCTTGGGGTCTATACATTGGATTATGGGTTTCACTAAAATTGGGTATCCTTGTGTGTAACTATATCATATGTCATACCTCAAGATCAACTATTTTAGTTTCCCTAACAATCCATGAAATCCTACCCAGATCCTATCTCCAATCTTTATCATATAACTCAAAAAAACATTAATATGTCTCTATCATGACATTACAAAACTATAAACCCATTGTGAGCATGCAGTGAAGATGTGATTGACAACCAAGACCTACTTCTAATAGGACATGGTTTGGAAACTTTTTATGATTCTATAAAACATACATATGGGATACGTTAACCTCATATAACCAAATAATGTTTAAATAAACAACTCATATACACTATTATATTAATATAATTAAATCCATAATGATTCTATAGTGAAAACATACTATTAGAAAAATAATTAACTGAAATAAAGTTCCAAACAACTTCTAAATAATGTATTCATAAAAATACTAAAGCTCTATGATTGTAAGTGCATCATTTTCACTAAAATCACCCCGAAAAACTTGAAAATATAATACATATATGGGTGATCATAACATATATACATAGTAAGAGTTTAATTAATATATCTCATGAAAAAATGGAAAGAGAGTGTTAATCCATTTGTGATGAAATAAGATAACCAACATACACCAATATCAATAACTCGTACCCAGCATCAGCAAGAATCACTGTCCAAATATTGCATCCATGAATAGTAATATATGATCAAATAATACAATAATAATGTACCTTCAAACTACTTACCCATTATAATTTCTCTCTCACAACAAGAATCTAGACTTCCTATGTTTATAATCTATTTTTTGGACAATATACAACACACCAAATTTCATTTCTATCATAGTTGTGTATCATAAAACATAAATACATCAACCTTATTCCATAATCTAGAAATGAATATCCCATTCCATGAAATCTCATATCATTTATTTCCCTATTGAATATTTCAGTGAACCAATCCTATATCTTTATCCAAATTTACTACAAGGTCCTCCGGAAAATTTATACATCGACACCAATAAAAAATGGGGTCTTTTAGTACACCATGTACCCATAATCCCACCAATACATAATAGGGTATTATAATACACAAAAAAATACATTATTATGATCAAAGCTATCTCAATACATCACATTCTCCACTACACGTGTAAGGGGGAGCAGGGAAGGGTGAGAAGGTTTCCATCCAATCTCTCCCCAACCAGGATGTTATTAGAAAACACCAAGTAACTGACTTATGTTGTGCCTTGGTAAGGATAAACCCCTTGGTTAATATATATATATATATATATATATCAAATGAAAAATAAAATTACAGTTATAACCATCCATATAACCCCACCCTAGTAGGTTAATCCGACAATAACAAAATACTATAACAACCACCACACTATCACTACTGCAAATTATCATTTCTTCCATTTAGTAAACTACTAAAAGCTAGAACATCCCATAAAAAACCCACTATGATCCCCATTTAATTTTACCAATATTAAATTAACATATTTAACTATTATCAAATAATTTTTTATTAATTAAGCTATTTAATTCGATAATTATTGATAACCCACTCAAGAAGTCACCCACATAAATCCAAACCAATTTTAATTCTTTTCATAAATAATTATTTCATCTCTAGAAATAATGATATTAAATTTCAACCTACATAATTTTAATTTAATAATTTTAAACTATTATATTTATTATTGGGAAACTATTAAATAATCCCACACTAAATATCCATTCAATCGCCCATAAATTCTGAATAATTAAATTTTTTCTTGTATTGTAAAAGCATATGAAGCCCTGTTGAACCTTCCACAATAGTAATCATACCCAATATACCTCCTATGGAATCATCTGAAAAACCACTAGAGAACTGCATGATCCACTCTAGAATAATCACTCAAAAATAAACACTATTAAAAGTTCTCCCTTAATAAACATAAAAAAGGTGTGCCATGATCACACTCTTCCATATTCAAACATACTTTCATATAAATTCATTTCTTACACACAAGATATTCAATATAATATTTAAGTGATTAAAATTTTATGAATGGTGAATCTGTAAAAAATTAATCAAGCCCATGTTCTAGTAAGAATAAATATTATTATAAATTATGGAAAATAAGGACCATGTGAGAAAGTTATACCACTACATTAGGTACAAAAATTTGAATATACACATTACCATTAACACCGTTATACCATTTAATTATCTTTGTTAGTTTAATAAATAATTATTAAATAAGGAAAAAATAATGTTTCTCCCACAATTTATAATGAAAAAGGAAGATTTATTGAATCCCCTAACATAGAGGGAACTTTACAACTGCTACATAAGAACAAGCAGAGGAAGAGATGATACCAATATTGGGTAAACAATAAGGAAACTTTTTGAAACCAAAATAATAGTAACTATAATCAATATGTATATTTATTCATCTATATTATAACCTCTTCCAATAACCATAAACTATTATTGATGGTGGAAAAATAAAAAACATTGATGAATGGGGGAAGGTATCACTACAGACCACCTGCACTAAATCTTTAGATGAAAATAATCATTTCCAAGAAAGATTGGATAGATGGTGTCTATAAAATGCATTTATTTAATCTATTAGTCAACAGAATTTTAAATAATAAATAATAAACCTCGCTGAGGCCCTAAATTTATGTGAATGATGGAAAATATAGGAACATGTTATATGGTTGAAGATAATAGAGAAAAGGACACACATTTCTAAAAGAAATTGGGGCAAGTGTAACCTATAATGGGACAATGATATTATGAAAATAGAATCTTACAAATCAGGATGAAATCCAAAATTTATATTCTATAAATGTGGAAAAAAGCATGACCCAACAAGGGATCTATTACTCAAGGGAAAAATTGATATAGTGAGAAAAACCAACAAAAATAAGATCTACACATTAACCATGAGGAACAAACTCCAACCATATAGATTTTCATATTACAACTAGATCCTCATACCCATACAATAATACAACGAGACCCAAAAAGAACTAATGTCACTATAATGGACGAGTAAATAAAATTCATCCGCATGTATCTTGTCTATAACTACAAGAACTATGCTATAAATAGAATTTCAAGGTAGCCTCTCATGGAACAACACAAACCAACAAAATTCAATCCTAACTTCAAACTAAAAATTCATCTCAACATCCATTCATCATTTACAAAGAATCCGCAAGGAATGTATAATTACCAAAACAAAAAAATTATGGGATGATATATTCTTAACAATTACATCAGTGCCACCTATAAATTGATAGTGGATTGTATAAATAGTTAAGGATGATTGAATTAGGGTGGGATACATTTGTTTTGTAAATATATAGTAGAATATTCAATCTAAAAATCTATCAATACTTTTATACATGTAATATAAATTAAATCCGACAACTCATTTACTATAAAATATATATTCTGAGGATACCTATTACATGTGAATAGTTTTAAAATGAACAAATCTATATAATTTTTTTATCTATATAAACATGATCCAAATCCACCTTTAAAAATTAATAACCCAAAAATTATCCTAAACAGAAATATACAATATCATTGAAATCCAAAAATTACATAAAGTGTGCAAGGATATGTTATGGGAGTATGATATTCCTTATGTAATATAGATGAACAAACCCCATCATCACATCCAAGATCATCCATCAAAACCATGATAAGTTTCCCACCAAAATTCGTAGTCCCAATACTATAAACAATAATGTTATAGTACCTTAATCATTATAGGATCATTCAAAAATTCATATACAAACATCCTAGAAGGAATTGAAAATTTAAATTTGTAATTTGAAGAATAATTTTAAGTGGTCTGTGAGAGCCCTATAAAATATCGAAAAAATAAAATACTAAACCATAAAATATATTAACAAAGAATTATATAAAAAACTAAAGATTATGTAATCCATCACATTATAAAGTCTACATTTAATAAAGGTTACCTGTGTTCTAATATTTCCAATGATGTGTTTTTTAAATTGGTTGTCTATGTTGTCCAATATCTGATTGTATTCCGCCAAATTTATATTCATTTTGATTGAATATACACAAAAAATATAGTTTTTATTTATTTATTCAATAATCTTGAACGTCATTAAGATCAAATTGAAGTACTATTCCAAACATTTTGGAACCAAACTCCTTGAAAATATTAATTTGAACTGACTTCTCCACCATCTCTCCATTATTGTGAAGAATAATCTCTAATGAATTTTTCCTATCATTATCTTTCATTTATGTATCCTTCATGACTCCCGCATATGATTCGAAATTCAATGATGGATAATTTTTCATTTCTTCTTGAGATTTCCTCACATCATCTTAATAGAGGATTAATTATCTCAAGGAAAAATGAGTTTCTTTGACCACTCCTACGATAGGATACAAAACATACATCCCACCATCTACCTCAATGATCTTTGGTTTACCAGAGGATATGGTTCATTTGGGTTTTGGTATATTAAAGTAGTATTAAAGTTATCCTATTTTTTCCCTTTTTTTGGATTGATAATCTCCTTATTAATGTTTTTATTTCATAAATTTCCTTGATATACACACAAAGACCATTATTAGGTGATGATATTATTCCCCACAAGAATTTGTTTGGGATTAGGATTCTTTATCACTTGACTCTATTCCCCCTATCTCTCAGAATGAGTTTTAGTAATTTCTATCCATTGAATGATATTAAACCACCCTTATAAAATACTATCTTCCATTATAGTTTCATTCAATAAATTGACCTAATTGTAGAGAAATAAAGATAAACTCTGATCTTGTAACTAAAGAACCTCCTATAGATGAAAATTTCATTCACATAACTCCCAAAGAGTTGTGTCAGTAAATAAGCTGGAATGAATTGGCATAAAAGTATTTGGGGACCCAAATGGAAAGAAAACCTATGTTAGTAAAGGGAAGTCTACATATTCACTTCCATTGGTGCTCCTACCAGTGACCGAGTTTGAATCAATGTCAAGATACATCGATTTACAACAATGATTTGAGGACACATTCTGAGAATATAAGGAATCAATGGTTTTTAGGCTCATCCCTTACTCTATCAAGCCCTGTGAAACCTAATTAAATCCTTCCAAGACATTCCTTATACCATCAAATATTCTTACCACCCTTGTTTTAGGATTCTAATGTCCCGTCACCTTTCATGGAGGTACATCATTATTGTTACCAATGTTTCTCAAGATCCTAGATGAGAGGCCCACACTAGAATTGAATTTCACCCAATGATAGAAAAAATAGGTAGAATGACCTAATTGATTTATAGATGAATACAATTTTACCCATGATTCAAATAATTCCTACTATTTCAAGAGATCCCCCCCCATTATCTGAATGAAGATGAAGTCTACCATATCTTTAGAGACGGAAATTTTAACAAAAATAAATGAAAGAAAATATATGACGGGAAGAAAGGGTGTAGTGATCCCAAAACATGAAATGTACCACCATGTAAAAAATCAACCTTAAAATCCCTAGATTTTGAAATGAAAGACGTTATTTGGGAAGAGTAATCTAAACTGGTGCAAGCGGTAGATGTCGTTTTGGTGTAGAACTCGAACAAACAACAAAAATGTGAAAATTGAATGTCTGAGAAAACATGAGGAGTGGATGTATAGGCTAAGACCATAACATATTAATTCTCAAAATTAATACATAAATGATACATGTTCAGGATCCCTATGATGACCATATTGTGTAAACCCAAAGTTTTAATGAACTATATATCAAAGAAATCCACTAATGGATTCCACATACCCTATCAATCCACCAAAGAGAGATGAATAATATGGGGTGCATTGGAAAACAATACTGAATAAATATAAATCTACGGAACACCATATTCTCACAATAAAACTTTAGGTAAAACATTGATATCTAGAAAGATGAGGAGAAGTTTGAGTTTAGTGAATTTTATGAAGGGTTGAAGCTAAGAAGATTATGGAGAAAGTATTGAATGCTCTCCCACCACAAACAAGTGAGGGGGATTTGCAATATTACCATTCCACCTACACTATCTACTAAGGAGCCACTGTAATCCCAAAGCCCACATACCAGAATGAAGCATAAAGGGTTTGATTTTATCATATCGAGTATGAGGTTACCAATAAATCCTTACCTATGTAACATAATATATTTCCATTTAAAGGTAATATGATGCAGGATAAAAAATATATATATAATAAATATGATTCATTTATAATATAAACATTTAAAAATATAGTAAGAAAACTCCATGGTGAAATTTTTTGGGTTTTTATTTTTGGAATAGAAGCTGGTGGAGACATCCAAATGGGTATACATAGTCATACATTTTTTATTGGTGGAGATTTAATAGAATCTAGAGAAATATAGATTAGTTGTATACACATGAAATAAGACATGCCTTATCTACATGGATCACACCATTAAAAATATTTATTTATTATAAAATTAAATTTATGAATATTAAGTTAAGCATAAATGGAATGTAAACAAAAAAATGTATCCACATTAGGTGAAGTGAAAATCTAAAAATAGTTTAGGTTTATGATTTTAAAGAATAACTCAAATATGAAATAGATTAATTAATGTTAGATCAAGAAAAATGAGTTAAGTCAGATAATGAGAATGGATTATAAGATTATATAGTTTGGGAGTTTGGAATCATGGGGAATGATTCACGTCATGAAGGTATTCTTGTGAATGTTAAGCACATGGTAATCTTGATCTAATTGCACATTTTCACAATGACTGTTGGGTGTTATGCTTAAAGTGCTCATGCATGTGATTAAATAAAATTCATGTATGAGTGGACCAAAAATAATAAATAGTAAATCACACCAAAATAGGTATGGAAGTATCATTATGTTGATGGATATGATATATATAACTCTTTTGAGAAGTGATGATAACACTATGGATAGAAGTAAATTCCATGGTGAGTTGGTCAGTGAAGAACCCCATGTTATTCACCATGAAATAATTTTTTTGAGTTTAATATTAAAATCTGTGTGGTGAAATGATTTGTACTGTAAAATAGTTATTAATCAAAATTTTGTTTCATGGTTGGTAGTATCAATGATCTATGTTCTCTAATGGGAAGTTAATTGTGTTGTGAACATACAGATCACTATGAAATAAATCCATGCTATGAAAATTTTTTCTATCATATATAAATATTTTGAAATCATTTCCCGGTCAAATTTGACACAAATTTGAAAGATTAAGTTTGATTAATTTTCTCACCATTGATAAAATGGATAAACGGTCACTTGAATGACTAACATCAATATTCTCCCAGGATTAAATAGATATATTATTGAATAAAATTTAAAGGAACATCCTGTATTAAAAAATATAACGGAGTAATTCCATAACTATGATGGACTATTAGAGATAGTAGAAATGGAAATCCATAAATGGATCATGGATTTCATCATGTGGGTGATAAAGGTTCAGATTTATATTCCAATAGGGGTATGATCACATTATTTCTTCATAATGATTAATAAGAAATTTCATTGATGAGACATGATATTTTTCTATTATTTATAGTAGTGAGATCCTTATATTTTGAGGGATGTAAACATGAAGGGTCTGTGTAACCACATTTAATTAGAAAATGAAGTATTTTGATAAAACATTATGGTATATAGATATGTTATAATTCTATTATCCTTGAATTATCATTTATCGGGAGAATTCTACACACATTTATTGTGTTACTATTTAAATTCATTGTCACAGAGTGTTTTTCTTAAGGGGAGAAGTGTTCATATTAATGATGTGAAAGTATTTTTTGGGAAGCATATTTATTTAAATATCTATAACTTGATTCAAATCCTATTAGAGTATTTAAATTACTAGGGATTAATAATTAATATTATAAATGATGGATCTAAGAGGATTATTCTCTCTATGAATCCACAATAATGATTTTTAAAAATATGGTAATTATGATCTTCTGTGATGATAATTTTCAATTATGGAATTTTTTTTTAAAATATTTACTAAATAATTTTTGAACATATTTCATCACAGATTCCATACATTGGATCTTGATCAACATTGAATGTATAGTAATATTAGGGAAATACTAAAGGGATAATTATGTTGATTCCAATAGATATATTTCATTAACAAGATATTTTTCAAATACAATAAAAACAATAGTGATGTTATGTAAATAATATCACAGTATATTTGAAAAAAATCTCAACATATATGAATAAAATTCCATGGGATGTCATACAATGTTTTTAGTTTTATAAAATATTTATAAGGAATTGAGGATACACCTAAATGAGGATATTAATGAATTATTTGTTCATGTAAAGGTTATTATAAAGTACACGCACATACATGTTTAAACACTCTATGATATTATGTTCATAAGGAGTATCTAGAAAATATTTCCACCATATTTCAAGGTATGCATCTTGATGCTCAAGGATATGTATCCAACAGCAGTCACGCTATATAATAATTACATAAATCTCATTAAATGTGAGTTGAGGAATAATGAAAATAATTCCTAGTAAAAGGAAAATTGTAAAGATGTTTAATTAAATAAAAAGAAAAATCATCCATTATAGGATGAACCAAAATCAGGATATTTAAATGAGTAAATTCCTTTCATTTCATTAAATATGAAAAAGATTCAAAATATTACAAAAATGTGTTTAATAAAATTCCCTGTTGACGATGACGAAAAGTAACCTCAATAAAATCATCTAATGATGTGAAAAGTAACAGGAGTATATAGTTGAAATACTTAGAAAATAATAACTCAGATTCTAAATAATTTATGAGATCCCAGTAAATTGAAGTGTCTAAAATTTTGGACTATTAAGAAAATAATGAAGAATTGCCTATGGTGTTTATAGATAAATCATAACTAACGGACTATAAAAATAGATTATGGTAATGTTATGGTTGGTTTTGAACTCATAGTAAAACTAGAATCTTATATTGAATGATTTTTTGGTTTGAGGTCCAAAACAATGAAATAAAAGGTATTTTTTTATTTAAAAATATATATACGATAAGTAGATAAAGAGAAGACTCAGTTAAAGGTTTAAATTGGATGAATCAAATATAAAAACCCAATTACTCAAAAAAAGTGGTTGTGATAAAAATCCAAATAGAGTAATATTCTAATAATATTGATGGTATGATTGATTCTATGCATTATTATGTTAAATGGTAAATTAATTTGCGATTGAAGTCACAAAAATGTGTAGAAATGTCAAAATATCAAGAATGATCACTAACACATGGCATGAAATCTAAAATTTGGAGTGTATCAGATATAGAACAAGTTGATAATGATATCATTTAGTTAAATGAAAATTTATCTTTTTTATTCATGTTTTTTATTTCATAAATGAAGTAAATTAAATATAAACCCATTCAAGGATGCAATATTATACTCCATGGAATATGGTTGATTTAGGTGACTCAGAAAAAAACCAAAACTATATTGGTGGAGTAGTGAATAGACACTAAAATACAAAACAATTCTATTTCTATTTCTATAAAAATATGGGTAATACACAATGTGGGTGTTCCATATAATAGATTCACTTCATTCCATAATATAAATATAGAAAAATGATTTGAAATTCCAACAATTAATATGTGTTGAATGACAATTTTTTTGTAATGTTTTTGGACATAAATCTATTAATTTACCTTTAAGGGTAAAAAGATATTTCTTAAAAGAGAATTGAAAATAGTGATTAATATTTCTAATGAATCATCAAGTGGGATAAAACCACCAAATAAATTTAGTGGATTATAATATGATGATGATTAAAAATATTAAGACGTATAAAAATATCATTCATCACTAGAGGAAGTAAATCTGTTGACATGGATACATAAAAGAAGATCTAGGAAGGATTCCATTAAATACATTTATTTAAAATCAATGGATTATTCCAGAGTGTGGATCCTAGAGATAAACACACATACCATTTAATAAAAAATTCATATCATTTCATGGGATTAATATATGAAAAGGAATGTGTCATTTGTTTTCAAAATAATACAGTAATGAATATCATTGAATTAATGAAAGAAAATATTAGAGGCATATAATTAAGGCATATTGATATTTTTTTATTTAATTACATGTTCCCTATTTTCTATGAATTAGTAAATTGTATGACTGAGGGAATTAAATTAAATTAAATTAAATGACATTCATTATTAATTGATTTGATAGTGAAATTATATTTCAAGGGATTCATCAAAAATGAATTTATTTCTAATTTGTGTTGAATAAAAAAATATTTTCTTAGAATAAGAGAATATGTTGTGAAAAATTAATGATTGGTCACATGACAAAAAATTCCATTAAGTATTTGTTTTTGAATAAAGAAGCTTCTGATTTCTATAAATTCTAATATAATCAATCTTTGAAGAGGGGTACTTCTTAAATGGTAGAGATTATTTTATAGAATTTCATTAAAGATGATAAGAAGCTATAAGTATTATTGAATTGGTGAACATTGATATGTGTTATCCAATATCACCGAACTCCATTGATTGAAAAAGGTTCTATGATTTATACATTAATTAATATAATGGGATGACATGGATTATGCTAATATCTCAAAAATATAAAGTGTTCAAGGGAATTATATGTTATCAATGATTAAAAAATAATATATTTAGTTATAACTTTTATAAAAATGCATTGAAAATGGCATGTAATTTATCAAAAATCATGTATTAGAATACCTTAAGAATCATGTAATAAGAAACTATACTTAAATGATGGGAAGTCTATAAAAAACCTTCTTAGTTTGACATAACAAATCACCTAATCATGATCACCAAAATTCCTCAAGTGATCTTACCTAAACACTAGTGGCTATATACCATTGGAGATGGTCTAAAAGATGTTGTAGGGAGAGTAAACCCTCTTAACATAGTGAAATAACAAAAAAATATATCAAAATTCATATATAGGGATAATCATCAGAGTATGAAAAATAAATAACTAAAATAGAATATTTCTATAATAAATGAAATGCAGCATATATTCATACAGACTTTGAGAATGAAAAAATACAATAGTTCGCCCCCACAGGGTGTAGAACATATACAAAATAAATAAACTAAAATTATAAACAACAATCCCTAATGACAACATCAAGCAAAAAAATTTATATGATATCTAAAACACTCAAGCCGCACTATCCTAATATGGAAACTCAACATGAGGGGATTAATCGATCAAGAAACCCATGGCAACAATTCCATCTATCCTGTAACCTGTTCTCATACCAAAATTTTGCAACGACCCAAAAATTTATTAATAAAATTCTCTTTCTTTTAATTAAATGTTTTACGGATACAGAAAACCCATGAACTCCTTTTATTTTATAATATATAATTATATTTAAATGACCATTATGTATCCTTACTGTTGATAATGTAGTCATTGAAAAGCTATCACATGACTTGTATAAATATATGGTTTAATAAAATTGTTTTTTCACAGAAAAAGGAAGTGATGGATTCAACCAATAGGATCATACCCTATGAAGTCCATTTATTATAGCTTATGTGGGAGATAGAATTTATAGGATTTTCCCTAGATTGATCCCAAGACTAGATCCAACAACTTAAGCTTGCGCGAAACAGTTTACAGGAGACGTTCAAGATCATCGAGATCAGGGCCCAAACATTGTTCATTGAATGGACCCATGAAAGACCCACCATCACACACCTTACTCTTAGGGAATTTTATGGTGTAAGAAAGGGTTATTTAACAAGACCATGACATTATGATTATGTGAATTATTTTAGTATTGAATAATGAATATACTTTTAGTCTATTATTGTTACTTTGTAAATGATTTTTAAAGCACAAATTGTGTTTTTGGTTAATGTTAAAATTAAATTAAAAAATATATTTTGTTGAGTTAATAATAATAAAATATTAATATTAATATTATTTTATTAAATATAAATGGTCGTATAATTTTTATGAAGTTAAATGTAATTTTTATTAAGGTTTAAAATCTGTTTTTGTCAAAACCATTCAATTTTCAATTAAAGTTGTATTCTATTTTAAAAATAAAATTCACATATTTATAAAATTATTTAGATAAAATGAATATTATTTTTGGAATCAGGATATTGAAATTATCCAATGGAATTTTTTTATAATTTTCTAAGATAGCTGAATTTTTGGGTAAAAATTAAATACCGTATAAATATATAATGTGTTTTATAACACCATAATTACCCAAAAATGATGTATTAAAATATCATAAAATGTTTCTTTTAAAAAATATATCTTTTTCATTTAAAATTATTAAATTTTATGTTTATTTGAGTTTTTATAAAGCCTTAGTTAATCCTCCATGACATATAAAATCTTTTAATATTTTAAAATCATTTCCTTGAAAGTGTGACTGACCTGCAAATAATCCAGAGATATGTTTTAATATATTTGGCTGATAGACATATCAATTAATTTATACCCCTCCCATTTTCTAGAACGCATTGGATGAAACCATGGGATGGTTTGTTTTTTTAATATTGTAGTGTGTAGTGGCCAAAACCAAAATAGTAAAGAATTCTCCCTCCTTTTCTATATAAACCCAACCAAGATCCCATTCTTCTTCACTCAATATCTTTAAAGCTCGATCATCCTATGATGCATACTACCTAGATTCCTCCCATGGCTCCCCAAGCTCCCACGAAGCCTCCCCCAATCCATTGGTATCATATATTCAGGTAAGAGATTCTTCTCCATCTCTTTGACTTCATGTAACTTCTTTGAGAGTAGTTATTTTAATTTCAATTAATTTAATTTAATTCGTTTTCAATCATTAACATAATATTCGATTGATATTATTTCAACGAGGGAACATTTATCTTCCCCAATTTAGACCCTTACCTAAGACGTTACTATGTCAAAATCCCATAAGGGGTTTCTCTCTTCTCATTTACATTCAATAATTTATTTTATATTATGCATCTAAATTCAATTTCACATGTTGGAATGTTATGGTAAATGATTCCATTACTTTCTATTTCATTTCTAAATGAAGATAAGCCACTTTCTCTAGCATCAACCAATTTTAGGAATTTCTATTCACGTCGTTATGCTGCTGAAATTGAACCTCGATTTTCCATGTCCAAATCAGCATGTAGTTAATACCATAACCATTTATCTATCAAGTGTTTTCCCATTTATGATCATGTACTTATTGATGAGGTACTTACATGTATTTATTAGAAATTACTTCTTCATGGAAAAATTGATGATGTTTAAAGAATCCATGTTGTATGATCTATGTGGAACAATTATACATAAAAGTGATTATGAATGGTGCGCCCTGATAGCGCTCCAAAGAATTGGGTAATGTTTAGAATCATGATATACCATATGTATTGAGGTTTTACTCATGTTAACTTATGTGAAATAAAGTTTTAATAATGATAATTTATGTTCAATGAGGGTTTACTCTTACTTATCCATGTGCAATGATCCTTGGATCATGTTGTATGTTGTTTCCGAATTAACATGTTATGAATGTCCTGATATATCATGACTTTATGTTCATGTATAGTTTACACACCACTGATATTCTTATTGACTAACTTGTATTTTCTTCCACATGTTATTCCATGTTTATTTTCTTACAGGACTTTATATCTCACCCTTTTATTATGCATAACCTCAAGTTATCCCATGCATTGATAAGTATAAAGGAATGTTGTGGTATTGTAAAAGATGTTTTCAATAAAGATGCACACTTTAGATTTTAAGTTGTTATGTAATGTTCCTATGCCCCCAATACACTACACCTCTTGATATAATGACTTGTATTAACTTCATTTTGATGTAATAAATCATGTTTAAATATGAAAAAAAAGAACGGGGTTGTTATAAATATATAGATGAGTTCTAAATGCCCACAGAGGTTCATGTACATGGGGTGAGAAATATATCTCATTGGGCTACCACCAATAGAGAACCTATTCTCTATTTTCTTAATATGATCATTCACATTTGATATTTGTAGACTTTTTGAAACTAATAATAACTGGAATAAGTAAACCACTTTGTAATGAAATGGGGAAAACACAATTAAATGAAAATAACCAGCCACATGTTTTACTCAAACACTCAAGGAAAATATACCCCCTCTCTAGACTACACTAGAGGAAATACAACACATGGTTTCCTCAGCTACACAACATTGGGTACATCATACAGATATATGTTGGATCTCCAAGATGTATAAAAAATTCCTGAATGATGAACCCAAGTGAGTAACCATAGGAACAAACATGAAAAAGCACATATATCGGGCATCAGGACACAAATAGTATGATCATAAATAGAGATAGTAGAATCTAGGATAGAATAACAAGAGAACCTATTGATTTAAAATGTTCTGAACAATGAATCATACACTAGCTATGGACCCAAATATTAATGGGCTCTATTCCTTAACCCCTGATAGAAAAACATCCATAGACTAAGGAGGAATCGACATTTATAGTAAAAAACCCATCTATGAGTTTCTCAACACCTTATGAGCCTAAAGTCACTATATAAATCGTGCATACTCAACTATAGGTGGGTCTCACTCAAATAGTTATCCAATTATCTCCCAAATCCCATCCAACCACAACCATCCAATGATTGAGAGAACCATATCAAAAACTAGGGACAACAACATATCCTTGATATCTCAAGGGTCTACTCTATAAACCAAAGTCCTGAGTAGAATCTACCCTAATCAAAATGAAAATAGTACAAATGAACATATTAGAATCCTTATTCAAAACCACCATCCAAATATCTGAATAGGATGCACCAATTAACTCTCTAACAATAAAGAACACGGCATATTCCAGTACCCCAGATATTAGAATCCAACAAAACATCCACCATAGGCTCTCAATTACCAACCTTAAGGCTAAAAAAACATAGGGTTCTTATGGTCCATAGTATCATAGCATATAAGGACATCTTACTAGGGACTCCATTTTTAAAATCACAATCTCTATCCATTCCCATCAAAATATCATCAAACAGCCCAAAAGACACAAATAATTAGGAAACCATATTAGGGATTTCTATATCTCATCAAATTAAAAGTAAAAAACTTGTATAAAAAACACTACAAATGACCCTTAGTGGTCTCCATATTATCCTCAATCAATAACATTCCCAACAACCATTAAAAAGAATTAATTAAGGGTGATCAAAACCATTGACATGAATATCTCAAAACACTACTTGAAAATAGGTCTATACCCACAGTTTTTCAAAATACCATGGGTATAGGGAACCCTTATACCCACAGTTTTCCAAAACTGTGGGTATAGGGATATTATGTGAACCTATACCCAGGGATTTGTCAAAAACTGTGGGAATAGTTTTTTAAGACCTATAGCCATAGTTTTGGAGAAAACCATGGGTATAGGGTATTTTTTGAAGACCTATACGGATTGTTTTTCAAAACCGCGGGTATTGGGGGTTTTTTTGAAGACCTATACCCACGGTTCTCTAGAACCATGGGTATAGCTTTCCCGCATTCTGGCGGGGAAAGAAAATTAGGCGGTACATGGAAATATTTTTGAGGGAATACAATTTTTCATGGTTTAGATTAATATATTTACATTAATATAGATGTGTACTTTCAAAAATTCTTCAGCTCGGTTGGTAAAGCCTTGTTCGCGGGTGCTACAGGTCACAAGTTTGATTTCCGTAGTTTACATTTTCCAAGACCTGGATAATATTAATATATATATATATATACTTAGATGTATATATATATATCAAATGAAAATGATAGCTCGGTTGGTCCCTTGATGAGGTGCGACAATGAGGCGCTTTGTGAGATGCTGGTTCAAATCCCTCTGGCCGTATTTCTTGAATTTAAATACTGGACTGGATTATATTAATATATATATGCAGATATATTTATATATAACAATTAAATATAATTGCTCGGTTGGTCTGTTAATGGGGCTCACCTGTGAGGCGTAGCATAATGTGTGGGTTCGATTCCCACTAGCACTAGAATTATTTAATTTAAATTCCCCACAGTTTGAAAACCGTTGGGTCTGTTGTGTGCCATACTGGAATAGTGTGGTGCCACATTTGACTCCCCTAAACCCACGGTTCTCCAAAACCACGGGAATAAGCTGAGACCCTTATTTCGATGCCTCTCCATACCATGGTTCCCCAAATCATGGGTATTGGCAATACCCACAGTTTTGGGGGCTATAACCACGGTTTTCAACTGTGGGTATAGGTCGTTTTGCAAGTAGTGAAAGTAAGAAAAAAAAATTATCACCATCCATGAAAAAAATAGGCAAATACCCATCAATGTAAACTTATCCATCCATCCAAGAAAAAAAACCATCAACTTATACCATCTCTCCCACAAGGAATCTAAACAACACCATGCCACATAATCATTATCAATACCCAACTACAATAATGACTCACCACTTGATTAGTAAACATCCCACTATAGTATCCTCAAGAGTGCCTAAGGATCATCTCAATATCTCAATGAAACTCAACCATAAAATCCATTTCATTGAACTAACCATACCAAAAGGCTCTAACATCTCTGATCCTTGACATTAGGATCCAAACCTTAATTGATCTATCCTCGAGAAACTATTCACAATATTTTGGGGAAACCATGATATCCATAGATATACTACATATTATCACAATTTAGAAACTATAAAAAAATATATCATCAAACATATCACCATGTAACATATAATTCATCCTTATATTATAGATTTGAACCCTCACTCAGGCCTCATAGCTCACAACCCAATCCACAGAAGGATAATAAAATGAAACCATAGTTGAATCCTTCTTCTGAACATTCTAATTCTAAAACACCATCCGGAAAACATCTAATTTCCAAAATGGTTTCACCATCATGATTTATTTGTAGAAAATCTTATAATGGACTTCTCATATATACAATTATACCATCAGAGTGTAAAAAAGGAAAGATCCACTGTAGGAAAAATTAAATGATGTTTACTTTAGGTACCCAATGTGTGACCCCAATGGTCCTCCATGGTTTTATTCCCCAATCCACCCAATGTGTAATTTTTTCAAGAACAAGGATTATGTATCCATGTACATGGTGTGTAACCCCACAAGAGAACCTTATTATATTCCTCAACCCTATTCATCATGTAGTAATCCTGAGTACATGGATTCTTCCCCTTATACAAGATGTTTACTCCCACTAGGGTTCCAAGATATATACCACACAGGGCCATACCATGTACTTATCCTCAGTGTGTACGCCTGACTACACGGCGTGCATCTCATAGAAGGTATGGAAATGTACCCTACATGGGTATATACCCTGACACGGGATTTCTGTTCAATAACTATACCACACTTGAAAAAAGACACTAAATGACATATAGTCCAAAAACACAATCTTTCCCAAATAGGGAAAAACATAGCATGTGTTCACTGAACCACACACCATTTACACAGGTATTTCTGATTTAAGACCCCCATAAAGGCCTGAAACCACCTCTTATCTCTGATTTTGAATAGACTAACCCTAAAGGTTGTCCAAAAACCCAATTCAAGGATTTGAAACATAAAACAACTAAGTTACCTCTATGATAAAACTCCTGAAGCTTCACACTATAACTACACCATGTACCTGTCAATCCTCCTTTGACCTTCAGATGAGATCCTAGGGTAGAACCTCCTCCTACCATTACATTTTCCATTGCTATCTCTCTCCTGATTGAATACACCAATGGTGGAATCCCCAGGGGGATACATGATAAGAAAATGGGGATGAGAAAATAAACATTAAAAAATGAAAAAAAACAAAAGTATGAAAACAAAACAACCCACACTTATTCCCAGATCACCAAGAAAGAAAAAATCTTTTCTCAAGAAACCACATAATTTGATTTTAATGACCTCAAAAAACCCATGGTACTCTCCCCACTATAAGTATTTCTATAAAAAAATATCAATAGTACAACATGACTCACTCTAATAGTGGAAAAGTCCTAATGAAACTAGGATAACATTCCTAAATTTATAAACCATGATCCTCAGGAAGGTTAAATGTAATAAACAAGAGAACCCTTAAAACTAATCTTAAAAACCATGGCCTATCCCTCCTACCATGAATTACAGCACAACCTCCCTCCACTTGAGAATCGATCCAAAACCAAAAGAGTCCATCCATGCTTCCACCACATTTTCAACAACATAATAAGAATTGAGTATGGCTAGCAAGATAACCTACCATCTCAAGATACCCATGAGATAGGGAGCACTCCAAACACTAAATAACTCAAACACTATGAATCTTGGTGCTTAACCACTTACTAGTGATATAATACCCCAATATCCCCACCATGTAAGAACAACCACACCCACCCAATCCTTCGGGGAACCAGACATATGGGACCCACCAAAAGACTCAGAAGACAAAGTGGTGAAGAAATTAACCCCCCCCCCCCCCCCAAAAAATAAACTAGGGACATTTTGGGAAACAATATATTAAGAGAAGTCAAGCTCGATCCAAGGTTCTCCCATGTAACAATTCCTTCATCAAGTTAGTGACATGGAACATAGAATACATTATTAAAACATAAGGGTATTAATGCATCCCTCTATGAAGAGAACACATATCCTCCACCATTAAAAAAATCACCACAAGATCCACATAACCTGTTATAAAATGAAATTATAAATACATAATGTTTTTTTGAGTCAAATACCTCCAAGTACCTGTATGAGAAAACACATAACGAGAAGTTACTTACATATTGAATAATTAAATCTTCATCATTAGTAAAAACACCAAAAAAACGAACATTGCATTGGAATTATATGTGACAAGAATGATTCATGAATAATATCCTCTTACCAAAAGGATACCATGATTTGTTTTGAATAAATCATTAATCTGTAAACCCAAATGCATCACAATAGGTGAAATCCTTAAACCATAAAAATAGAATACATGATTACAAATCCCAAAACATGGAAAGTTATTCTACCTGTTATAAAATGTTTTCATGGCACACTAGTATGGTATCTATCAAATTTCACAGCACATCATATACAACATGTCTGATATTCCCAAATCATAAAACTCGGCACCACTAATAAAATTTTCTAATAATCCAACTCAGGTGGACCAAAGCCATCACCCAGTTTGGCTCATAAAAATATATCTGGGGCTCCTCCCATGATACAATAGTATTTATACCAATGAATAGGGTGTAAAATTTATGTGAATAGACTATACCCTCCCTCCAAAGTGAATCAAAATAGAAAATAACATAACTAAAACCTAAGGATAAAAATAACAGTACACATAATAAATCACTAAAACAATAATATACTATAATAAATGGAATAAAACATCGAGTCATATTGACTCAAATGAAGAAAAATATACAATATATAGTCACCCACTAGGATATGCACATATACAAAAACAAATTAAATCTAAAAAAATATTCACTACTACCATCTTCAATATGAACCATGTAAAAATTCTCTATGACACTTGAGATACAACATCCTTATCCCAAGGCTCTATAGGATCATCTCTTATCAATCATGAAACACTAGAAATAAACACTATCCATCGCACAACCTATGAAAAAACATGAAATTAGACATTTGGAATGCATGAAAACCATGTCACACATATTGGGAGTGGTAAATAAATCTCATTATGCCACCCATAATAGTGAATCTATGACATTCATTATAACAATTATATGTACATATGATATGAAAATACCAGTTAAAACTAATAGAATATTCCATAAAATAAATGACTATTTTAAAAATTAGGGATAATAGAAACACATTGACCTTCCAACCATTGGTTCTAGTATAAAACCCTAGGTAAATCTAAAAACACTAGGGACCATTCTGGAGTATTGACAACATGTATCTTCCTTATCCATAAAACATAAGGTACATCCACTATTATAAAATAGGATCTCCAATACATCTAAAAAAATAAAAAAATTCTAAACCCTAGTGAATAACCATATGCATCAATATGAAATAGAATATCTTACAAGCTCTATGAATCCAATAAAAAAGAACGAAAATGGTGATAATATCATATATTATGACAAAACTATAAATATTAATAGTCTTAGAAGCCCTAAAAATGAATAAGGAACTATCTATAGACCAAAGAATTTGTGCGATCTATACCTTTACCTAAGAGAGCACAACATCCATAGGTCTGGGAGATCATAGTGTACAAAGTACAAAAAAACCCAATCCATGAGTTCCATGGAACCTCATGATTATAAATAAATTTAGTTAGGGATCACGCTCAACTAGAAGGGGATTAAATTCATCAAGATTTACCATTGTATCCCTAAGCCAATATAATGACAATAAGAAGAAAAAAAAGGAGTGAACCAGATCAAAAATCATAGACAACACTGAATACATGTTATGCCAATGGTGTCCCCCTAAAAGAACTTTGATTTGTAAAAACTTTCTCACACAATATTTCTAAATGATAACCAAATGTCATACATTACAACCTTTAATTCACCATTAAAATGATTTAACAAGAAGAATAAATACACTCTCATCCCACAAATAATGGTTCCCCTCTCATCTCCTTGGATCTTAGCATCGAAAAAAATCCACGATGTTCTTTTAATGACAAAAATCAGGCCAAACCTTAACATGGGTCTCGTAAGGACCACTGGGTCACATCCCAAAGATATATTTGAATAAGGACTCCCCTTTTGATTCTATTATCTCAGAACAAACCTATCAAAAGAACCTAAAATATAAAAAAGGCCACTACTATAGTTTGAAACCATATGTTGGGTTTCTATAGCTCATCCAAATCTTGGGACACTTCTAGTATAGAAACCAGAAAAATCGAAATCAGTGTCCTCCAACTGATCGTTGAACAATAATACGCCTGATGAGCATCCATATGAAAATCACAAATATATCGGAATTCAGAGTGGTCCTTGTAAAAACATTAAAAGTAAGACCCAACAAGGGCTCCACATCTAAGAAAACCCATTTTAAAATCACCCTCAAGAAATCGTTATCCACTTTTTCAAGAAAACAACCCATCCATTTGTACCAACATGAACACAAGGGTATTGATGGAACACAATGATGAAAAATCATTATCGATAATTGTCAATAGATAAAAATGATCACTTGATCAGTAACCATCCCATTAAGGAATCCTCATGAGCCCCTCATACTCATATAAACATCTCAACGACACCCAACCGTAACTTCCAACCCATGGTTTCATCCCAACCCATGGGTACATCAAATTCATTAATAAAAAATAGTATCTAAAACCAAACTAATATAGCCATGGTCAATTGGTCACAACACAGTGGGATTAAATATGATCTCCTCAGAACTACAACATTACCATGCTTTCTAGAATCTATCCAAATAAACATGAGACAAATCACCATGTGAAACTCAATCCAAGATGATCACTAATCTAAAACCACTCACCGAGGCCTCACAACTCACAAAATCACCAAAGGGAGGGTTCTAAAACAAAACCTCATTATAATTCTCTTCTAAAACACTCTTAGCTCAAAAAACAATCGAGAAAGAATCAAATTTCTGAAAGGATTCCACAATCAGGATCTATCTGGAAAAAACATATAATGGATTACTAAAAAGTCCAATTATTTATTCATGATTAAAAATAAGTAAAACAATCCAAGGTAAGAAAAATAACCTCACATGTATTTTAGGAACACAATTTTTAAACCCAATATTTATCCCCTGAAATGTTTCCCATGACATTTATCATGTAATTTTCCAAATTATATATCATTTACCTCAAATTATTTGTAATTTAACCCATAGGGGTACTTGCACATGTACATCATACCCACTCAGTGTGGACCACTCCCAAGTACAAAACATTTCCCCTGGTTTATTGAGTGTACTTCCACAAGTGGTTCCTCTTGGTGTACTAATCATGGAATGACCATTTAATATTCATGGGAATCTATTCCTATATGGTGTGCATCCTAAACTAGTTCTAGTTATATACCCAACACGGCCATATACCCCTGCATGGGGTTTCTAGCTAAGAACTCGAGCACACCAAGAAAAAACACACTGTATAATGTGTACGCGCTTTTAAATGGAAAGTAGTCCCAAAAACATAAACATTAGTGAATATGAAGAAAACATGAATTGTGTTATATGAACCACAAACCCTTTATGATGTAATTTACAAACATAATATCAACAAAACAACACAAAACCATTATTTCTCCCCAATTAACCACAGATCAACAATCAGGGTGAAACCTACAATCCCATAAAATCTTTCAAACAAACAAAAACTATGATATGTGAAATCCTGGTGAAAAAATGGTCATACATTATGGAAAAACCATATCATATTCACACCAAAACTACACCAAAAACCTATTGATCCTCGATCTACATTCAGATGAGCTCCCTCGATAACACCTCCACCTTCCCCGCCATTTTTTATCCCTATTTCTCTCTCAAAAAATCTCAAATGGTTAATCCAAATTAGATTACATGAATATAAAATATTGAATATAATATTTAAATGAAAAAGGTAAAAAATAAAATAATAAAAATAAAATTGGAGAGAAGGGCACACAAGCCTAGCCCCGATGCCCATGACGAGTTATGCCTCACCAAGGAAAAAACCTATTATAGACTCGATGATGGAGATAGATCCTCAATATGATGACCCATTAAAAAATATTTCCCCAAATGAACGTAGAGTGGAAAATTTATAATTAATTAATTAAATTTTAAATATTTGATGAAAATTCCATTATCTCAGATTTCTACAAAACTCATATCCTTGGGTAAAAACGGTACTATGGGACCAACATATTGGATATAGAAATTATAAGAAATGATTATATTGTAATATATACTGTATTTGCATTTAAAAAACCTTGGAAAAAAGTTGCAAATTTCAATAGAATTTCAATACATTTTATGACATAGATTTTCATAAACACCTCCAAAAAATAGTGTTGTAGAGAAGATGAAAATTATTACTAGTAACATAACTTTAATACATATTATTGAGAAATATTTTTAGAGAGTATTGTTAAGAAAATCCTAAAATAATTTAAATATTAAATAGTTATTTTTCACTCTTATATGTTGAGAAGACATCTTAAGATATGTTCTATGAGAAGAAGCCACCGTTGAAATAATTTTAAATTTATTAAAGTTGGTACTCTATTTTAAATAATGAAATTAACTATAAATTTGGAATTTATTTGTATGAATTTATATTTCCTAGAAAATAATATGTTATCAAGATATACTAGCGATATTATAAAATTAGTTTAAAAACAAATAATAAAAAGGCATCTCAATTATGAAAAATGAGTTGAATTCTCAACTCATTTTGTGGTTTTTATATTAAAAAAGTTATTAAATAAAAAAGGAAATTGTTGAAAAAGATCCCATGATTGGGGTTGCATATGGAGCTAAGAATGATTAAAAATATGAAACTAATGATAATAATCAAAACAAGGTAATATTTAAGGTTACTTAAAAAGTCAAGAGGAAGGGAAGAAACCAATGAAGATAACATAATTATTGACAAGAGTTCCCTGATGAAAATAAAAATAAGTAATACCCTACCCAAAAATGATTAATAACTCCATTTGAGATGAATAATATATGGGAGTCCATGACGAATATAAATTTGGTCAATGAAATTCATGATGAACTTGACCTAATTGAGAGGAATAAATCATGGTAAACTTTTCTAATTCCAGAGGATAAAAGTATAATCAGAACCAGGTTAGTATTCTATAATATTCACAATGAAGATGGAATGGTAAGATAGAATAATTAATAATTCGTATGGATGGTATATTCCCAAAATAAACTAATCAATTTCAATTAGTTGTTTTCACATACTGGATAATTAGAGACACATTTTTTTCAATTTTAGTGAAAAATACAATCAAGGTCTTCCAAATTGACCTATAAATTTTATTCTATAATTGAATTCTATAAGAAGAGGTGAAAATAGAACAACTTGACATTTTTGTTATTAATTAGTAAGAGATAAAGATATTTTGGCTGAAGAAGGAAATTTATGGGTTAAAGAAACCACCAAGGGAATGATATACTAAGCTTGAGCATTATGTGATAAATCATGGATTCCATTAAGGAGGAGTTGATCAGAATCAGTATAAAATGAAATAAAATGATATATGTAAACTAGTTATGAATTATGCAGAAGACGTAATTTTAATTGTATTATACATAAAATAATGAAATATATTTAACAAATTAATGCGATTTATGTTAAAAATTTATTTAATTATTGGGTTAAATTTCTTCCTTGGTTTATCAGGATCATATGGAAGGATTTTTTGTCATTCTAAATTTTCTATGTAGGTTCTTAGGGGATTTGGAATATATGATTCCAATGAAATTATGAGATTAATTACATCATGGATGAAATTTTCAATAGATGATAATGGGAAAATGTTAAATATGTGATAAGATTAATATATATGTTTAATTTTGATTGAAATCATTATTATTAATAAATGTGTTTAATGTTTTAAATTTATTTGTGGTTGCGTTTTTATTAAAATTTAGTTAAGGTTTAAAAAGGTATTTTCTAAAAGAAATTTTAGTTTCAATCATTTCACGTCATAAAATTTCATTTAAATCATAAATATATTGAGATTGACCGATCGTAGAGTAGGATGTAATATTGGTTTGTGCTATAATAAGTGTCAAAATGTAAAAATATTAAGATGTATGATCTCAATAATCACTATAAAATCATCAAGACATTAATATCGTATAATTTGAAATCAACTCATAAATTCTAGAAGATATAAAATCCCAAAGTCCGTAGAGCTATCATTTATAGTGAAAGACAATGCTTATGGTATGGAACTTGATCAATGAGAAATTAATGAAGACATAAATTATAATACCCATTTATGTTGCAAGGTAATGTGGCCTATTTAGGTATTAGTGATTGGACTTCTCAGGGTTAGTAAATTTTTTCATTCACCTTTTGCTTTTGGATAGTCATCATTGTGGGTTTCTTTTTTAATTTTTCATTATTTATTCTCCTATTCGTTCCCTTTTTTATTATTTTTTTTCATTTGATAATGTTTTAATATTTGATTTTAATTAATGATTTATCAATAATTTTTCTATTAAATGTTATATAATTTTGAAATATAATGATTATAATATTATATATTACATCAAAAAAACAACATCATATTTTTCATTATTGAGTACACACAATACTAAATATATTCCATGGAATGAAACTGGAGAACTGTAAAGTTGATACATTATATATTAAAATCATGAAGTATTTTAAACAACATATTTATAAAACATCAAAAAATTTATTATTATATATATATATTGTAATTATATAGTGTATAATAGAATGTTTAAATTGAGTGAATCATTTTATTTTATAGGATTGTGCCTTTTAAATCTATTTGAAAAGAAAGGATGAAATTAATTGATAGAAATAGAGGTGGAATATATTATAGTTCCTCAATAATGTACTCAATTACAATGGAATAATTAATAACATTATGATGCTAGATTTGATGTGAAATATCATATTTCCATCAAGTGTATAAACTTTATTTCTTTAAATGTTAGTAGAAATCCTACACATCATTCAAGGATAAATTACATTGGTATAATGTTACATGTAATCAAAGAGATGTTAGACCAATAGGTAATTAAGGTAGGGTTAGTATAAACACAAAATAAAAATGAGGAATCAATATAGTAGTAATACAAAAGGATGATTTCTAGATGATTTTTTTGGCTCTTAGAGTGGATACTTTTCTATCTAATGTAATGGATTAAGGAAGGGAACAAAAACACACAAAAATTTTACAATGTATTTTCCATCAAAATAAATAATATGTTTAATAGATTATTTCAAACACAACAACAAACTAATATTAAGTACATTTTATGAATTCAATGTGAATCATTATTAAGAAAACAAAAAGTAGAATAAGTCTACATGTTAATAAAAATTTCATGGATATGAAATCATTATCATCATGATTTTACATGATCATCACAACCCGCATAGAAATAATAGAAACAAGAGGTACAATTAGATATATAATAAACATGTTTAGGGATTATTAATAGAATAGGATAAATTATCTTATTTATGTTTGTAAGAATTTATATAAGAATAAAATTTTATTGTTGTATATGTTATCATTGGAAATATGATTATCAGAAATATGGTATATAGATACTTTTTTATTGGGTGTGAATGTATCCAATAGGAATTTTGGTTTTTTTTTACATTTAGTAACAAATTAAAAATTATAATTCTTGAATGAATTAAAATGATAATGTTTAATTATGATAATTTATTATAAATAATATAATTTTATGTATTAAAAATTATAATTATAATTATTAAAGAATTATATTTGTATTTAAAAAAATTAAATAATGATTTTTCATTGGACAGTTGATTAAATTAAATTTGTTGAAGATAAATAATTAATTTTTGTGGGGATGTGATTAAGACAATTGACTTTATAAAAATCTGAATTTAAAAAAAACTATTTTTAATGTTTTTTTAGTATTATGACAATAAATTAAATTAATTAATTTTAAATGATGAATAAAATGTAATGATTCATTATAAATAACAGATAAGTAGTCATTTTGTCGTGACTCGATCCACTTAGGATCACCTGTATAATGGTGAGTAAGTTATGACACCCTATGATAGCTTGTAATAGGTCAGGAGCTAGAAACTAGTACCAAGTAAGGATATAACACAAATGTAAGGCCTTTTCTTAATTTACATGTACACATGAAAATGTCTCTATAAACTAGTGTAATGCTTAATAAGTCTAAAAGTGATATAGAAAATTTGTAAAAAATAACAATTCTCACATAAGAGTATGTCAAAGAGTACATCAAAGGAAAGAAATATAGAATATATACCCTCTTGTATTGTAAATAGAATAACATGATAAAAAGTGGAATGATATCAAAATAACACATTTAGAACCATTGTGGTCCCTCTTGCATGACTGATCTCCACATGATCCAAGTACACCTAGGTCTAAATGGAATGACTTTTAAGATTCATAATATGAATAAAAAATTGGAGGATCCTATTAAAGGGTGAGTATAAACATACAAAGTAGGAGCCCCCAAAATCATCAAACTTAAGGAATCAAAGAATTAGATAGCTCTAAAAAATATGGGGGGTTAATAAGATAACTCAAATATTATCAAGAATGAATCAAAGTATGAATGTGAGGTGTTTTCCTTTCTTCTAGAATATGTATTTTTATTGATGATACAATGAAACATTTATCCTAGAAAACTCACCCATTGGTTCATACTATGTGGATAGAACTCATTCAATAGCTCATACTCATCTAGTCTTAACAAGAAGAATAATGAAGGAAATATAAAGTACCATTAAATATATTCAATTGATCTTACTAGAAAATAATATACGTTGTACTAAAATCATATGAGGGAATATTGATAAAAATCCTAGAAGAACAAGGAGATTCACTTGTACTGAAAACTAAAATATGGAACATACATAGGATGATACTGATTCTATAAAAAAGGGATCAATGGATGAATCTTTCTCTAAAAGGAGTACACGATGCTTATAAGGGGATATGTATCATTTCCCACTATGTCTGGTTTTGTTCATTACCTTCCATATCACATAGAATATTGTTTTCTAATTGCATATGATGTTCTTTTATGATGAATAACAGGAATAGTCCATTTTGTGACTTAATAGTGTGTCATTTTTCAATTCCCATGCTCTTTTTGAACTATATGAGGTGCTCATAGTCACACATGGAATATGGAGTCAAAGGAATTCTTAAAAAATTACAACATATAAATTTCAATCTAGATAACTATGTGTCACACAACATGTTAGTCCCCCACATAGAGTTTCATATTTAACTCTCAATAGAAACCTTATCTGCCATAGATAAGGGTACACACTGGGCATGTTCATCCAAACTACAAGTTGTATAGAGAGAAATATCATAGAGAATCTACCCTCTTAATGTATCTTAACCTACATATCTATAATCTTTATTTTCATAATGATTATTGGCTATAACCATTTTCTCAAAAAAAAATCCCCATTGACATGCATTTGAAGATACCACTTCTATTTGAATCATGAAACCATTTTCTATAATATAATCATACCATTATTGTAATAAACACCATTCCTCCATCATCTGTTCAATTTGGAAACTAAACCCATAAAATGATCAATTAAACCAAAGATATATTGATCAATGACTAGTTTCCTGAGAGTAAAAGAATCATTGACCAGTAAAAATAATGATGATGAACAATGAAGAATGGAGGGAGAATAGAATTAAATAAGAAAAGGTTAGTATCTAATAAATTATATGTTCATTTCGCTATCATTGATTAAATTTGAAGAATGGGGAGGCTAATAAAAATATTATGATGAAATTAATATCAAATTAAAAATTCTAATAAAATGATATAAAAAATCTTCTAATCAATAATGAATGTTTTGGAAACTAATTTTTATAATAATAAATTTTTCATCATCATGAAAAGTCGGGAGTATGGTTAAACTAAAAAAAAATCCCAAACTCATTTTTAGATTGATCGACCGCATAGAACTTATCTGTGTTGATATCATTCAAGAGATCTACTTTATTTTTCATTGTCTCCAAAAATATATATGTTTGTTTAATGTTGAACCACGATCCAATGATCACACTACAACACAATCTCTATTAGATATCCTTCCATACTCTCAATCCAATATGGTTATGAATCTATCCATAGGGAATTAACAGTAAAGAGATTTATAATGTGGATTCATTTAGATTAGAAAATAAATAGGCATTAAATTAAAAAAATTAATTTATACAATTTAATATGCCCCTCCATGAACTCTATCTATAACACCCCAAGATTTCATAGTACGTTATTTCTTCAATGTAATTCAATAACTTGCACTACACGCGACACCGAGTTCAAGCGCACCATGACTTACCAAACTAGCCGTTCAAAAGAGGTTATGAATAGTATTCACTAAATTTTGAACTTTATATAATTCTTATAATTTTCGAATCCATATTATGAGTTTCTTATACATAATGAAAAAACAAATACATTTTTTTCAGATAAAAGAAGTATATTTTAATCAATGTAAAATTTACACCTTTTAATGGAAAACCATTTTTAAATCGAATACTTAAAACTTTTATATATTCAATTTTAAAAAATAAACTTCTTCTTTATTATCGGTACATAATAATTTAGCTTCAATAAAGTTTTGGTGTTTTTATGATTACATTCATATTTGGGTGAATAGTAAAAAATACTATATTTTTACTGAAAAAAACTTTTTTAATCAAAATAATTTTTTGTGTTAAATTATAAATTTTAATTTTTTGGAAGTTTAAATATATTATATTTTTATCATTTAATCCAACATTATTCATTGGAGCTAATTTCACTTTGAAATTGAACATAAACAAATATCAATCTTTCATGAGTTATTATTTCTTAAAAACATACTTTTTGGTTTTGACAACGATGATTAATTTTAAATTAATAAATGAAACTTCTATGTTTTGAATTTTGTAAAATAGACTTAATTTTTTAATTCATAATATCAAAATTATCTTAGGGTTAGATTTTGGTATTTTTCTAAAAACATTCAATTTTTGATAACTAGTGAAAACACTGAGTTATTGGTTAAAACTGAATTTTTATTTGAATAATTTTTTATTTTATTTAAATTTATTTAAGGTCAAAATAAATAAATAATACCTATATATGTTCAATATAATTCATTGGAGTCATTTTATAATAATATTAGATATATTACAATTTTATTGAACTTTTTACGGTCTTTCACCCACCTCTTAAGAGCATTTGTAAATTTGCATAAAACATAATTTTACAACTTTGGTGAGTTGAATTTTAAAATTAAGAGAGATACGGTTAACCTCAGAAAGTAAAATGTGGTTCAAAAAGATAAAAATAAATTTTTTAAATAGTAACTTTTGAATTTTATTTTCCGCGGTTAAAGGTAATTATGGTAATTCAAGGTTAAAAGAATATTATAATAATAACCAATTACCTTAACACTTGTCATAACCTTATTGGATGAGTTATGTTCGACCATGAGCATCCTTGGGTCGATTTAGGGACCCTTTGAGCAACTTATGAACGATAATGACACTTTATTTTAATTAACATAAAGTAATGGAAAAAATGACATAAACAGATGTATTTTAGTAAATAAATTTTTACATGGAATTATATAAGTCATATATTAGATTATAAATATTAATTGGAAAACTAAATATACTTCCTACATTATGGTATTTTTTTACTATTTTTATACATCATATAAATTAAATTATTTATGACACAATAATGATGAAGTATTTACCTCATTAACAAATGGTTTTAATAAATAAGACTATTAATTTTAAAACTATATCCAAAACATGTCCAATTATTATTGGATAATTTTATTTCTATCATGAGTCATATTATCTTTGACTTTAATTTGATTTGGACCTTTAGAAACCGAATATCACTACATAATAAAATAATATTTTTACACTTTCCTAAATAGCCCCTCCTCCCCTTATAAAAGGACACCACTTCTAACCCATTCCTCACACTTCTCAAGCCCCTTGGATCATCCAACCCCTGCACAAATAAGCTCTCAAGATACCTATATTACACATATAATCCTTACATTTGGAATAAGTCACTTCAAAAAGAACTTTTGGTTCAAACCAAAGGAAGTTACCCAAATTAAAGGTAATGGTTTCTCTTAAATTATTTTCTTTTATTTTGTTTTATTTTACTTCTCCAACCCCCTAAACTATTTTTATACCTTTCTTTTATGAATAAAAAAGTATCCTAAATATAGTTGTATGTTTTTATGAGAAGTATTCTCACTACACTTACACACACAACCATCTAATGGGTGAAGAACATATTGTTTTTGTGGTTGACAAACTAATGCCTCACGAAACAATGATTGTTCGATTATCTCCTACTGCCAATCATGGTGGCCATTAATATGGTACTTTATTTATATATTATATATATAATATGTTTATTTTTCCTTTTTTCTTATGTATTTTCCATTTATATCATACCTTTATGGTTTCCATTATGGGTAAAACACGATAATTTCATTTGAGGAAGTGTGCACAACCGCCCCCTCAATGTGATATGACTCGTTAATAACTTATGTGGGACGTATAAAGTATGTATATAATGATATTATATATGATAGTATACTGTAATTATAATATAACTATGTATAATTATGTTTTAATTCCATTAAAATACAAAATATAAATGAAAGTAGCGTTCATGTGTATGTACGGCTTACCATCTCCATGAACGGTGCATTTCATTTCTTATATCCAAATTTTATGTACTATTATAAAAACATATATACATTGGAAATATATGATATATATTAAATATAAATGAGTAATATCGTTCAATTTATAATGGAATATTGACCACATGGACCATTTATAATTATAACAAGTTCATTTTTCACTCATGTTCTGAACATCGAAAAAATGTCTTATATAAACTCAAATAATTAACTTATTGTTATAGAAAGGTAATAAGTGATATAAAATGAATAATAAAATTTAAAATATTCTTAATCAATTGGATATTATCTTCATTTTATTATTCATGAAGAACAAGGAACATACGAGGGAGTCAAGTCGGACACGTGGTAAGTGGTTTCTTATTTCACTTTTAATTTCGTGAGATTTCCATTGTTCACCACTTATTTATTGTATGTGGTGTATTCTATACTTCCATTTGAAATATATTATCATTATTCTCTTTATATTCATGATATTATATTATTTATTTGGTTTTTATTGACTATTGTTCATACGAATCGTTTGATTACAAAGAGGTAAGTGTTAATTTCACAATCTCTTTATTTTCTGAGGTTGTTTTTACGTAAGTATCTATTGGGATCCCTTTATCATACACCCACATATTTCCTACAATTTTATTTCAAAACATTTTTACTATTTAATAGACAATGGTTTAAAGTCATTTCTACCCTAATTTGACCTTATATGTTTTTGAAAGGAATCTTTCCGTCATTTTCCAAACAAGGTACATTATGACCTTTTTGACAAAATTAAGGTAAGAATGTTTTTTTAAACTTATACGGCAGGTGCGGCTATTTTATGCCATTAGAACATCATCTAAGTTTCCCTTACAAGCCTATAAAAATATTTTCAAAATAAATTTTTTCTTTTTAATTATGTATCTCTTAAATTATTTCAAAATAGAAAGAGATATTTCTCTCAAATAGTTTTGATTTCATCTATGTCAACAACCTTTGATAAATTTTACACTAGTTTGAAGTTGATTTATTATGATAATAATATTCAATGTTGTATTTATGGTTTTCTGATATGTTTTAATATGGATTAGTTATTTTTATTCCATTCATGGTTTATGGTTAAAGTATTGAAATTTCATATGCTAGTTTTAAAACAAATGCTCATGTTATATTTCAAACACTTCTCAAGATGAACATATTGGACTAGTATGTTCTGGGTTGGGGACTGGTAAATGAAATCCCTTCGGGTTGGGGTCCGGTTACAGCAGACCCTCTAGGTTGGAGTCCGGTTATAGTGGCTCTCTAGGTTGCAGTCCAATTACAGAGGCTCTTCGGGTTTGGGTTCGGTTATGGTTAGCCCATAGGTCTTGGCACAAGGCCTTGAAAAATATATTAATGTCCGATACTATAATTCCCTCACTATGAAATTAGTTATTACATGTGATTATTCGACTAGATGAATATCCATGTTCTTGTTTATATGGTAATGTTGATTTATTTTTCCATATTATGTTCATGTTTATGTTTAAAAGGATTTTGTTTTATTACACATCTTGCCTTAAATATTTATAGCTTCCGCTAAAATATTTACCCTTACTGAGCATATGAGATCACCCCTTTCTTATGTTTTATTTTCCCAGGATATGAAGAAGTTAGTTATCAGTGACTTGCAGGCATAATCTAGGAGTCTTGGACGTTTATAATGGAATAAATTACTGTTGTTTTTATTTTCAAGTTGTAATGTTGAAATTCATGTATTTAATCTATTTTCCAAGACTGCTAAACTGATCGGTCCTTCGAGACTTTATTCCTTGTAATCATGCCAATGTTATGTAATAATGCACCAACTCTGGGTAATTTGGGTTGGGGCATTACAGTTGGTATTAGAGGAAGTTTAACAATAACCTTGGAAACTAGATTTAGATAAAATCTGATTAGATCACATTACCCTAAGATATACTTTGAGGATTAGTATAGAAGAACTTCCTAGAGTTTTGTTAATATAGAGATTTTGTGAGTTTTCCAAGAAAATACATCCACGTCTATATATGAGTAGGTAGAGGCAGCTTTGGCATAAATTTACCTAGGGTTAATGTCCAAAAACACCGCCTTGAGCTAGACTCAAATGGGAACTGGTGCACGACATTGGGACTTTCTCTACTCATTGTTACGACACTCCAGGGGGATATGCTTAGGATAATTATCATTTCCTTTAGAAATAATTATGAAGGATTTAATAGTATATACCTCCTCAAAGAAAATGTTTTTATGATTATGGATTATATCCATAAACTGTTCAATTTATGTTAGGGATTTTACAAGTTTGGAATTATTCATTGCAATTCATAGGCTGACCTAGTATACACCATTGTATAGAAATGGTTCCTAGTAGAAGTAATGTGAACTCCAGCAATATGTATGATCCAAAGAGTAATAAGGAACATATATTTCCCGTTATTAAGCTAACATTTAGAAGGCAAATAGTCTTATATGTATTCTAAACATTTGAAGAAATAAAATCATGTGTTAATAAGATATGTAAAGATTTATTTGAGTCTTATGGATTTGAAGGGCAGAAAGAGAAGAATAGGAGGGAAGAGATGAATATGGATAAAGGGAAGATGGAAAAGAAGGATTTTTCATATATTTGATAACTGTGGAAATAATCTCCTTGGTAAATGCTTGAAAGGAATGGGAGTTTGTTATAAGTGTGCAGAAAAATGAATCCATGTATGTGATTTCAAGGGTATGAAAAATATTTCAAATGTACAGTGTTTCATCCGCAAGGAGTTGGGACACAATGTAAATCAATGTCCAAATCATTAGAGTATACCAAAAATGCTTCTATTGGATAATAATAAAGTAATGATACTACCGAAGATTAAGAGGAATGATTATATTTCTTATGTTTTTATTAAAGTATTGTGTCCTTTGAGTATTGTATTAATGATGTACTTGTTATAACAATTATAGAGTATATAAGGATTTTACTGCAATACTATTTCATTAAGGACATGAGATTGTGTGGATCCAAGAAAAGTTTCTCAATAGAAGGATAAATTTCTGAAAAATATATGGTTGAGAAAAAGATAAACCATAATATGGTTTTGATAATAAGGTAGTGATTGTGGAATAATACATTGTTGATTTGGATAAATTATATTGGATAATCTTGACTACCTTGAAACTGATTAATGATTTTTATATTCTGTCATTCTTTTAGTTTATAACATTTTTGGATAGAAGGAGTATATCAATAATTCTAAAAGGAATATGGGAACATAAATGTAATCAATAAGGTTTTATGGTAATTCCGGATGATGCAGCGTTTTAAAAGAATTCATGATGAAGGTGTTCACATGTTATTATGTGGAAAAAAGAATCTGCATTGTGTTTCCTTCCTTATAAATTTTGGACTGTGAGTTTGGACATAACTATTTTAGATAAGGATAGTTTGAGATTATTTTTGGATTTCCATAAAAAGGAAAACCTAGAGATCGGGCAACAACCTGTCGCATCTGGCAAGGCCGTGAGACTTGAACCCACAACCGAAGGGAGACAAGGGTGTATCACCTACCACTGGCCCACGTGATGTCCTAGATTGAATAATTTAGTTTTTTTAAAAGTTATGGTAGGTGAATTATAAATTCATTTTTTTGGAACTCTATACGAATAGGATAAATAGAATATTATTTTAAGTTAAATTACCTTTTCGAGTGAAAGATGAGTTTGTGGTAGAAATTAGTTAAAGGATGGGACTCTACTTGTCAAGTATATTTTTTTTCTTCTCATATTCTATGAAGAAATTAATTATTAAACATTAGGTAATGGATCATAAAACTAAAAATGTGTTATCCTAATACCTTTTGTCTTAATGAACCGTTGATATTTTAATTCATCATAGAATGATGGCTTTAAGGCGCTGAATTCTACAATTTTTTGTGACTAATGAACTAAATCACTCCCTATAAATATTTAAATGTTTTCTCCAATTATGTGTCTCTAATTTCCACCAATGTTCTTCTAATAGAGATCATAATTTGGTGGTGACTTTTACATTCCCCTTTTCCTCTTATTAAGACTAAATTTTATTAACTCAATTTCCGATGTGGGTTTTCCAACAAAGGTATTATATATTTTCAACCTTTTATTTTTGAAGAACAATTTCAAATTGTGAGGAAAAAATTTATTGAAGGATGGAAGAATGTAACACCCTAATATTTCATAGTACATTATTTCTTCAAAGTAATTCAATAACTTTCACTACACGCAACACTAAGTTCAAGCACACCACGACTTACCAAACTAGCCATTCAAAAAGGTTATGAATAGTATTAACTAAAATTTGAAATTTATATAATCTTTATAATTTTAGAATCCTTACTATGAGTTTCTTAGAAACAATGAAAAAAAATCAATTTTTTCAGATAAAAGAAGTATTTTTTTAAATGCAATTTTACCACTTTTTAATGGAGAACCCTTTTTAAATCCAATATTTGAAACTTTTATATATTAAATTGGACAAAATAAACTTATTATTCAGAATTGGAACATAAGAATTTATTTTTAATAAATATTTAGTGTTTTTTCGATAACATTCATATTTGGGTGAATAGAGAAAAATGCTATATTTTAAATGAAAACAACTTTTTTAATCAATATAATTTTTAGTGTTAAATTATACATTTTAATGGTTTGGAAGTATAAATAGATTATATTTTTACCATTTAAACTATTGTTATTCATTTGAAATAATTTCGCTTCGAAATTGAACATAAGCAAGTATCAATCTTTTGTTAGTTATTATTTCCTAAAAACAAACTTTTTGGTTTTGAAAATGGGAATTAATTCTAAATTAATAAATGAAAATTATATTTTTTCAATTTTGTAAAACAGACTTAATTTTTGAATTCATAATATCAAAATTATCTTAGGGTGAAATTTTGGTAATTTTCTGAAAACTTTCAATTTTTGATGAATAGTGAAAAACACTAAGTAATTGGTTAAAACTGACTTTTTATTTAAATAATTAATTATTTTTTTTAAATTTCATTTTAATAAAAATATATACATAATACCTATATAATTTCAATATAATTAATTTTACTCATTTTATAATAAGTTTAGATATAAAAAATTTATTGAACTTTTTACTGTCTTTTACCCTCCTCCTAGGAGCATTTGCAAATTTGCATAAAACATAATTTTACCACTTCTGTGAGTTTAATTTAAAATATCATAGAGACACGGTTAACCTAATTAAGTAAAATGTGGTTCAAAAAGATAAAAATAATTTTTGTTGAATAGTTACTTTTGTCTTTTATTTACCGCAGTTAAAGGTAAATAGGGTAATTCAAGGTTAAAAGAATTTTATAATAATACAAAATTACCTTAACACTTGTTATAACCATATTTTATGAGTCATGGACGACCATGGAAATCGTTGGGTTGATTGTGGGACCCATGGAGCCACTTATGAATGATAATGACACTTTATTTTAATTAACTTAAAGTAAAGGAAAAAATGACTTAAACAAATAGCTTTTAGTAAATCAATTTCTATATGGGGTTATATAAGTCATATTTTTGACAATAAATAATAATGGTAAAGCTAAAATATTTTCTACATTAAGGTATTTTTGTATAATTTTTAGGCATAAAATAAATTAAACTACTTATGACACAATAATAATGTAGTATTTACCTCAATAATGAATGATTTAAATAAATAAGATTATTTGTATTAAAAATATATCCAAAACATGTACAAGTCAAATTTTATGATTTTACTTCGACCATGAGTCAAATTATATTCGAAATTAATTAGTTTTTGTCCTTTAGAAACTGAATATCACTATATAATAAAATAATATTTTCATACTTTCTTAAAGAGCCCGTACTCCCCCAAATAAAAGAACACCACATCTAGCCCATTCCAGACACCTCTGAAGCCCCTTGGCACATCCAACCACTGACAAAATAAGCTCTCAAGATACCTATAGTACACATTGAAGCATTAACTTAGGCATAATTTACTTCAAAAAGTCATTTTTGTTCAAACCAATGGAAGTTACCAAAATTAAAGGTAGCAGTTTCTCTTAAACTCTTTTCTTCTATTTTGTTTTATTTTAATTCTCCAACCCCACTAAACTATTTTTATTAATTTATTTTTTGAAAAACCCAGTATCCTAAATATACTAGGATTTTTGTTTGAGATTTATTCGAACTACAATTACACATACCACTATCTAATTGGTGAAGAACATACTGTTTCTGTTGTTGGGAAACTAACACCTCACAAAATAATGATTCTTCAATTATCTTATACCACATCTCTTGGTAAACATTAATATGGAACTTTATTTACATATAATATATATATGTTTTTTATGTTTTATTTATATATTTATATTTTCCATTTATATCATGCCTTTTGGGTTTCCATTATGGGTAAATTGCGATAATTTCATTTGAGGAAGTGCAGACTATTGCCCCCTCAAAGTGATATGAATCGTTAATGACTTATGTGGGATGTTTAAAGTATGGAGTTAATGATATTATATATGATATTATAATGGAATTATAAAATAAAAATTTTTCATTATGTTTTAATTCCATTAAAATACAAAATAGAAATGAAAGTAGCGTTTATGCGTACGTATGGCTTACCATCTCCATGAACGGTGCATTTCATTTCTTATATCCCAATGTTATGTACTATTATAAATAAAAGTATATACTAGACATATATGATATATATGAAATATAAATGAGTAAAATAATTCTATAGATAATTGACTTTTGACCACATGGACAATTTATAATTATAACAAGTTCATTTTTTACTCAAGTTCCGAACATCGACAAAACATCCGGTATAAACTAAAATAATTAACTAATTGTTATAGGAAGGTAATAAGTGATATAAAAGGAATAATAGAATTTAAAATATTCTTAATCAATTAGTAATTAACTTAAGTTTATTATTCAGAAAGAACAAGGATCATACGAGCGAGTCAAGTCAGACCCGTGGTAAGGGGTTTCTTATCTCACTTTTAATTCTGTGAGATTTCCATTGTTCACCACTTATTTATTGCATGTGGTGTATTTTTTACTTCCATTTGATATATATTATCCTTATTCTCTTTATATTCATGATATTCTGTGATTAATTTTGTGGTTATTGACTATTGTTCATATGACTCGGATGATTACATTGAGGTAAGGGTTAATTTCACAATCTCTTTATTATCCGAGGTTGTTTTTACATAAGTATCTACTGGGACATATTTATCATCCACATACATGTTTCTTAAAAATTTATTTCAAAACATATTTACTATTTAATATACAATGTGTTGAAGTCATTTATACCCTTATTTGACCTTTTATGTTTTTGAAAGGAATCTTTTCATCGTTTTACAAACTAGGTACTTTATGACCTTTTTGACAAAATTAAGGTAAGAATGTTTTTTAACTTATATGGTGGGTGTAACTATTTTACACCATTATAATATTGTCAAAGTTTTCCATAAAAGCATTAAAAACTATTTTAAAAATAAATTTTTTCTTTATAATTATGTGACTCTTAAATGATTTCAAAATAGAAAGAGATATTTCTCTCAAATAGTTTGGATTTTATCTATGTCAACATCATTTGATAAATTTTACACTTGTTAGAAGTTGATTTATTATAATAAAAATATTCCATTTTGTATTTAAGGTTTTTTGATATATTTGAATATGGATGAGTTATTTGTATGCCATTCATGGTTTATGGTTAAATTATTGACATTTCGTATGCTAGTTTTAATACGAATGTTTATGTTATATTTCAACCTGTTCTTAAGATGAATGTGTTGAAATAGTATGTTCTGGGTTGGGGACCTGTATAAGTTTTCCCTCTGGGTTAGGGTCTAGTTACAACAAACTCTTTGGGTTAGAGTTCTGATACAGAGGCTCTCCATGATAGAGTCCAGTTACAGAGGCTCTCCGAGTTTGGGTCCAGTTACAGTTAGCCTATAGGTCCTGGCAAAAGGACTTAACACAAAAATTAAATTCTAGTACTCTACATTCCCTCATTATGAAATTAGTTATCACATGTGATTATTCGACTAGTATAATATCCATATGAATGTTTATATGTTAATGTTGATTTATTTTGCCATATTATGTTCAAGTTTATGTTTAAAAGGCTATTGTTTTATTACACATATTGCCTTAAAGTTTATAGCTTCTGTTAAATTATATACGCTTACTGAGCATCTGATCCCATTCTTTTCTTAAGTTTCATTTTCCTATGATATGAAGAAGATAGTTATGAGTGACTTAAATGCATAATCTAGGAGGATTGGACGTTTCTAATGAAATAAATAACTGTAGTTTTTCTTTTCAAGTTGTAATGTTGAACTTCATGTATGTATTCTTTTTTACAAGACTGCTAAACTGATCTATCCTTCTGGACATGATTCCCTGTAATCATGAAAATTTTATGTTATAATGCAACAAATCTGGGTAATTGGCATCAGGGTGTTACACTATCAATGCATTTTATGATGAAAAGACTTATTCCATTCCATATGTAACACCAAAATTTCAAATTTAATGGTTATATTTGTTTTCTCATCTCAGACATGATTCAATATTTATTCAATTATTTTCCAAACAAATATGCATACATGATATATTGTATTTAATATTTTAATATATTAATATAAAGAATCAACATGGCCCATAACTCCATAAATACCATATTCCGTAATATTAATATTTTATTTCAAATATTCCAAAGTGTCATATTGATATTTTGGAGTCACTATATTCTCCCTACAAATTTTTTCATCTTGAAAAGAAAAACCCCATTATAAATTTCAGGTTATTGAGATCATTTTTTTGTATTATTATCACACAAGCATCTTGAGAGGTTCTCATGCTACCTATGAGCACACCCCAATGGAAAGAATCACCCATGGGGGGAATTCTCCTAACGATCCTTGATCACAACTGAGCCACAATGAATATGTAACTCCATCCTCAATGCCCAGCTCTCCCAAGTCAATAACATATGATGTATCATGAACATATATACTCATATATGACCCATGGAATGAATAATGCACTAATTCTAACTATAATAGAAAAGATAAGTAGTACACCACATTTCCGGCCCTGTACAGTGTTAGGAAATAGAAAATGAACCATGATATTATCTTTCCACCTCGTCCAAATAAATTTAGTCCTCACTTAGGCGAGAAATTTAAGAACACATGGTATCCCTAATTAAACTACAATTACCTTTTTAATCATTCCTCTTAAAAATATGATGAATTTAGGATGTCCACACTATTAATGGATGATCTACGCATATTTTTACATCATTCAAACCTACTATAGGACCGTACATTTAGTCTCCCAATACTCATCCCAAAACCATAATTACCTTCCAGGTCTCTTATAAAATGACTTGAATGGTTCCATACCAATGAGGGAATGTCATATTTAATTATACAAAATCCTAACCCATGTTTGATGATCCTCCCTACTATGACCAAAATCCAACAAGAAAAAAAAATCCTCTAGAACATGATGTCCTGCTCTTCCAGGTCATGCATATAGAGGTTTAACTCAATACTAAACTAAAATTGTGGCCTAAAATCCTTCTATTAAACCTTCCATAGTCATTATATAAATCAAGAATCATGGTACAAAAAAAGTTTCAAGAAATATATGTTAATTTGTACTCACTTTTTCAAGAACTGGTGTCCACAATTATTTAATAAACTCTTCTCTCAAATGGCTTGGAAGTGGGATGAAATGGGAAGTATGTAAACAATCACTAATTTAGTGTCATTTACCCTTGATTTTCATTAAAATATCATCACAAAATCCATTTGGATACCATCCCACTTCCAATCTGTCACCACAAGGAGTTGGATTGTACCCACTGGTACCTGATGATGGTCATTGAAATACTAATAACAGAGGAATCAATAGATGAATTTAGATAAACTCGTTTTTATTATGTCCCACCAAAATTTATTTTTAAGGTATTCGTACATATTTTCTACTCCTAGTTGTACTTATAAGGGAGTAGTATAAAACTCCCTCAACACCTATTCTCTGTATAGATCTGGTACCATCCTCCATCTTGTAAAAAGGATGGTTTTCTATCCACCGTCAGAAAATCCATACAAAGTATTCATTATGGATATATGGTCATATTGGAACTCACACTAAACATTTACAAGCCATGATTCCCTGACATTCTAGATAAGTACTGGAGTTACAACCACCACCAGGAGATGCACAACTACACTATAATACAGCCAATATTTTTTGAAATTATTTTTTTGGAAAACAATTAAATCTAGTATATATATTTCATTACAAAAAAACTGATTTTTGATTTTATTTCACAAAAAAATGAGTTTAGCTTTCATTTAACACAACAATCAGTTTAAACAAAATTTGAGATACAATTATTGTAATTTTATTTAATATGATATTTATCACCTAGGAATTGAAATGAAGGGTATGAATTTAATTAACGAAATTATGAAAATATGTGGTTTTCATATGTATATATAATGAATTATTTGATGACTAATTAATTATAAATGAATATTACTTTTATAAACTAATGGAAATAATTTTATAAGAAACCCTTTGTATACACATAAACTCATTTTACCACATTTAATTAAAAAACTAAATTTCTGTTAACGGACATAATTAAATGAATATATTGTGTATTAAATAAATTTTTTAACATTTATCTTATGTCTTTTCTATTGAATATATAATATAAATTAAACTTTTATGCTTAAAATTATATTTTCTGAAAAGTAGTTTTGTCATGTTTAGCTCTCTTATTTAAAAATTAAATATTAGAACTTTTAGAGACCTGATTTAAAAAAATAAAGTCAAGTTTTTTAAATCCTATCCTAAAAATTTTATATGGTTGATTTTTGTTATTTTTTGAAAAGATTCATTTTTTGATGAATAGTGAAAAAAATAAATTTTTACTGAAAAGATAATTTTAGTTTAATTTATTTATAAAGATGAATTATATTTTGTTTTTTAAAAGTAAAATTAGTATAATTATTCACCAAATTATATAATTTAGGTCATTGTAATCTTGTTCATATTGATTTATTATTTGAAATCATTGTAAATAATTGATCATTTTGTCTTTAAAAACAAGCTTTCTCATCATGTCTATCAGATTATAAAATTTGTGGCACATCTAAGAGTGGAATTTAGAAAATTAAATTTCACATTTTAATCATCATAATTTATATTATTTAATAATTTCAACTTAATTTTTTATCAAACTAAATAGTAAAAACAGTAAAAATGAATTACCATGGTTAAGGTAAAAAGGGATTTTTTTTAGGGGTTTAACTAAAATGATAAGGGTTAAAATGTACCACATAATGGTCCAAGAATATATTTTCTAGTTTAAACTAAATCATTTCAATGGTTATAATTTTATCCATTTTATATCCTTTTAGAATTTGAAAAAATTTGGTACACTTTTTATATTTATAAAATTTAAAGTGTGCCACTCACCACACATATTAAATACTACCCCTATTCTCTACTATTAAAACCTTAAATACCTTTTGATTATGAATATTAAAAACAAAATAACTTACAAAATTCCATAATTTCATCCTATAATCATTATTTTGGGTTAATATCCATCCTAGGATAGATTTTCGTGCAATCCTAAAAAAGTTACCGGAAGAGGAGGAAACATTTTTTAGCGAGCATTTTTGTATTATTTATTTATCAAACTCCTAGAATTATTATTAAACCACGATGATATAATATACTTAGTATCTTTAATATACTAACATTATGTAATTTTATGTTCATGAACTACAACCATATGTACATATATCAATTGTGTTATGAAATCAATTTTCATGTGAACGGAGGACTACCGTCTTGTGAACTGAGGTCATTTGTTTTTGAATTACCTCATTCATGAAGTGACATGACTTCCTTTTCTTCAGAAAACAACATGTATGACATGTATAAGTGTATTTAATATAATAATATTTTATTTATGATATTATGATAATTTTATAATTCAATTTTATTTTATACCTCTTTTCCGTAATGATATTTGAATAAATGGAAAGATTTCTCATCCATATATACATCTTACAATCTCCATGATCGTAACATACTTAATTTCTCAAAATCATTTTTAATGATTAAAAATAAAATTATAATTTATGTATAAATATTGTAATTATTTCATGATTATTATGTTAGTTATTATGTATCCATGATCAAATTAAAAGGATTGAAAATAAAAAATCAAAACATATATCAAAAAAGTGTTTACTACCCAAAATGCGACTTCAACATGGAATTTTTAATAAATAGGTCATAAAAGGAAAAATATAAATCATATATTGTATGATATATACATTTGTGGTTTTGTAATATATTTATAATAAAATAATATTTTTCGTACAGAAGTTTTGAGCGAGTGTAATGGAAGTCAAGACTTACCGTAAGGGATTTTTAGTCTCTCTTTTATTTCAAGGAGACATATTCAAATTCCCCACCCCTTTCAATTTCTTGGTATATATAATACCACTTTGACATGTTATATCATTAATCCTATTATTTTAATTATATTTAAGGTTTTATTGAAATTCATTATTTATTGGGGATTTTGATTCCAATGATTAATAAAGTGGTAAGTATTTTTGTCTCAATTTTCCTTCTTTGAGACTTATGTCAGCTTATGAACATATATTTTATATGAGGTATATATATAACCTTTTTTTACTTCTAATATCTTGAATTAATTTATTATAATTATATTTTATATTTTATTTAATGTTATCCTCTCGTGGGTTTTTCTATTAACTTTTACTATAGTTTTAAGGGTTTTATCTTACAATCTAACCATTTATTGGAATTGTTCATGAGTATTCACACAATAATGAAATATTATGATCTAAATATCAAAAATTTATGTACTTTATCATAATCTAGTTATTTTAGGAAAATTCGGGTTTTCACTTCATTTTACACTATTTATGTACTCACTATTTCAAAGGCATTGCTTTTAATAAAAATCAGCTTTTCGGTCGAGTACACATTTTCATAAGAAACCATGTTTTCCATAAATGTTTTCAATAATGTTTATAAAATTATGAAAAAAAATTATTAAAATTTTTTTCACCCATTTTTTAATTTTCAGAATTTTTTTGAAAGGAATCATATTATCGTTTCCCAAACAATTAACATTTTTATTTTCATGAATATGTTAAAAGAATTGTAGTGTTTACCATGAATGGAAGGAATGTTATTTATAACTATCATGACTGATAAATGATTTCAAGATTCCATACATGTTTTCTAGTTTTTTTTAAATGGAATGTTTTATTAAAATGGTTAAATTTTAAATAAAAATTATTTTCAAAAAACCATTTCTCAGGAAATGTTTGTGAAGTGATATTTTAAAATAATTCTATATCTAATATGACATAATTTCATATAAGTTATTCTTAAATAGGAAGATCAACCAAGGATTCAGTTATAATTCTATCAATGAATTGTTTGTGATGAAATGATATTTATGAAACCTTTTTTTCTTTCGTGGGTTATACTACTCTTATGAAACCCAATTCTTCTTCCCTAGGTTATATTATGAAAAAAATGATGAAATTATTATGAAAGAATTATCTTTTCAAAAAGTTATGATATGATGAAGTGTTTATGAATCCTAGATTATTTCATGGGCTATGATAAGATTAATGTTTTATGATATTCTGGAACACATATTTACGATTTTTATTATTTGATTGGTGGGACCAATATGTACCTCCAATGAATTTGGTAATGATTAATGTTATAAGAGATAAAAGGGTATTTTAGATGTTATACCAAGCCTAATACAAGATGGTAAATGGTAGGTAATCCTACTCCAGAAACAGGAGGGTTCATGGGAGGTTATTCCATTCCTGAAACAAGCGTGTATATTGAAGTTATCTCATTCTTGAAGTAGGTACACTAGTGATTAGTGGAATCCTAACATGTGATAAATGTCTTGGTATATAGCCTCGACATAATATTTTAAATGGTTATGTGTACGATGTATCTTTATGTCTTATGAAAATTTCATTCTCTTAGGGTCATGTTCTTTTACTTCTTCATGATTCATGTCTTATGAAATCGTGATATTTATGTCATGACTCAAGATTGTGATCTTTGGTTTATAGGGTATTCTTTTTAAAAGTTATGATCATGTCCTCATACCCTTATTCTAATGTTATATTTACATATATCCATTTATTACCTTTATTAGGTTTCATTTCCCCTAGTTATAATGAAATGTTTATGTAGGAGTACTAAAGTATAGGATATTTTTAGGATATATTTAGTATTTATCATGAAATTAGAATATTATGTTCCACAATTCCAAAGGAAAAAAACTATTTTGGTCCTCAAGTATGTATTTATGTAATGTAATAAATATTCATCTTAAATGATTTAATATCCATGTATGAGAATCTTGGGTCTTTATATTTGGTGCCATAGGAAATGTTTTGGTAAACCATTAGACCCTATTATGAGAAAACATTATTGAGACCCCTAAAGATATTTCTAAGTATATATTTAGGAATTTCCCTAAGGATAATTCCATATATGATTCAATATATATGAAAATTTCCGGGAATTTTGGTAAAGGATAGAGTACGTGATTTACAATCAATTACATCCCTATCTCCATACAAAAGTCTAATGTGTCTCTCATATAGAGGCACCTAGGTGTAAAACCATTGAATAAGGTGCATTGAGCTGGAATCAGTCATCACTTGGTGCATAAAAATAGGCCTTCCCACACACCGGGTTTAACACTCCTATGGAATAATCTTTTGAAATACCAAAACTCTTTCTCAATGATCACAAATGATTTAAATAAATGATGAATAAAAATGACATAGGATAAACCTAATGTTTTATAGATTAAAAATAAATGGGTAGTGATTTATATATCATATATATGATTTTCATGATCATTTGGTTTCCCATTATAATTATTGTTTCTCACACTATGAATTTTGGTTTTAGTCAATTGATAGAATATGAAGGAATCATGTTAACACTGAATATGTTGGAAAATTCTGTGACTATAAGCAACCAAATTGGATGGGGTAATGTATAGTTAGATATTAACATTATTCCTTAAAATATATAATGACAGATGATTAACTACATCAACATTGATGGGATTTCAAAAGTATCAAATAAGTGGGAGATTAAATTTTATGAAATTTTGTGTTGTAATGAACACAGAGAAAGATTTACCTTCCTATATATAAAAATGGCTCGAAGAAGAACCTAGAATAATATCTCAATTAGAGGGGAAGATTTTATCTATGTGTAAACTAAAGGCATAAAGTTACAAATTATTAGGGAGTATAATGTATTATATGTGGTGAACATGAGAATTATCCATGACAACACCCTAACACAATATTGAACTTCTATTCTAAGGACTGATTCAATTTATATAATTTAGTTTTATAGATTTATGTATTTATGTAATAATATTAAAGTGTTATATTTTAGTTGTATTTTTCCAATGGTATTTTGGTTGTAAGAATCATGAAACATATAAGAATTATGTTTTTATTGGAAACAAATATGTATCTAGGTAGATTAAATTAGGAGTTCGTCAGGGGTTTATAAGTTGGTGTTCTATCAAAATATCAAATTATAAGAAACCCAATGAGTTTTTACATGATTATTTTTATAAAGATTATGGTTATTTTAGGAGATATTTATTGAAATACAAACAATTGGTTTTTAGAAAGAATTCACTTTTATAGACATATGATTAAAAAAGTTGTTAATATTTATGGTTTATCATATCTTTGATGTTTGGGTAATTATGGGTTATTTCAATTTCAGAATACTTTTATTAATATTTTTTATAAAAAATGATAAATTTCATTCCATTTTATTACATTATACATCTATAAAGTCCATAATGCTTATACCCATGGATGAATGGATACAAGGGTATAAAAACTACCACAAGCCTATATGAAATATTAATTCTGGTGGGATAGCATAGAGAGTTGTATAGATGAATATGTATCTAATTGATTATTAAGTCATCAAGTCAAGGATAAGATACAAATGTCTAATAGGATTATATAACCATTATTCATACAATAATAAAAATGGGAAAATATCACCATGTATTTTGTTGCGAGACACGCCAAAACATCTAAATGGAAAAATGATACATGCATTGTAGTTGTTCATAACAGAAATTAATTGGACATTATCTATATTATATAATCTTTATCATGGTATATGTTTGACTAGATATACATTGAAGAGGAGTTAAGGATTTATGAATTTCCACATTAAATTTTATCTGATAGGGATCTGTTGTTTACCAAAAACATTAGTGAATTATTTCGAATGATCTTGATATATAGTTTAGTTTCAACTCCATGAGAATAATTTGAAACCCAAAGGATATAAAGATAACACCTTCCTATAGTTAAAATAACACCTTCCTCTATAAGAATAATTTAGTTTCAAAGGTTATTAAGATAACACCTTCTTCTAGTTATGTTTATGTACAATAATAACTTTCACTCGATTATTCATATGGATTCTTATATATCCCTTTATAAACACTTGAATAATGTTAAAAAAATAAATCTATTGGGAACTGTAAAATCTAATCATATGGTATTTTTTGTTATATCTATTTAGAATCATGTAAATTCTAAAAAAAGTTTATAGAACATTATGTGAATAATCATCGATGTTATCTTACAGTTAATGTTATTGAGAAGGTCATTATCTAAATTTCTCCATGGAAGAATGAATGTAAAATTAATCCCTAAATATACCAGTACAATTAATATAATTGATCATATTGGGATAGTATATTATCATTTGTTGCTTCCACCAACCATCTCTCAAGATCACATTGTATTCCTTGTATCAATATTGATGGATTAAATAACTAATCCATCACATGTACTAAACTCAAAGATCATATCATTGGAGAAGAAAATTATTATATATAATTACTAGAAGCAATTATTTATCTAATATATAACGTTCAAAAAAATAATACCACTAAACATGTCAAATTATTGTGGAAAAACGTCTGCTTAATTAAGATATGTAGGAACCTAATGACATAATTAGGTATATGTATCATCACTTGTCAGTACCAATGTAAAACATTTCATGGAAAAAATTCATTTAAAGGGGGATATAATTTAACACCCCAAGATTTTTTGAATTTGTTTTCAAATAAATTTAATATTTTTTATATTTTTCATTACATTCAACAAGTTTATCATGTGTTACACACAATATTGAGTTTATCTTATGTTTCACCAAACATCCTATTTAATAAAAGTGACATAATATGAAAGAATTATTATTTAATATGATTATCAACATATTTCTATAGGAATGGTTGGTATGAATAGTAATAACTAAATAAAGAATATATATCATTTAAAAATGTATATATAATGAATTATTTGTTACCCAATTAATTATAAAATAAAATAGAAACCTTTTTAAAATATAGGAAAACATTTTATGAAAAACAATTTTTATAACCACAAATATGTTTTACATAAATAATTTTTTTAATATTCATATTTTGGGTTTAAAAGGTAATAGATAAGAATCTATCTAAGTTCATGTTTACAACATTATTTTCTAAAACCCATTTTATAGCCTTTAAAGAAGTTATTTTAAAATTAATTTATAAAACATTTAGAAAATTTATTTGAAATAATAAACTCTTATTTTTAAATAAAAATATAAAAATTATCTTAGGGTGAATTTTTGTTAATTTGTTTTGAAAATATTCTATTTATGATGAAAAATGTGTAATGGTAACAATTAATTAAAAACTACATTTTTGTTAAATTTATTTACAATGATAAATTGTATTTTAAATTTTTTTGAGTAAAATTTGTTAAATTTTAAATCCAATAATCCAATTTAGTTCATTTAAATAAATTTCATATTGAATTTTTATATAAAAAATATTAAAAAATTGAAAAATTTCTCATTAAAAACCAACTTTCTCATAACTTCTGCATGGTCATTAAATTGTCTAACTAATGTTAACAGAATTTGGAGAAATGGACTCAATATTTTTAATCATAATAATTTATATTAGCTAATAATCTCAACATAAATTTTTACCAAAATTAATATTTAAAACAATAAAAATTAATTTCTATTGTTAAGGTAAAAATAGTATTACCGAGTGGTTAAACTAAATTGATAGGTGTTAAAAAGACCTATCAAATATTCTAAAATATATTTTATATACATATTTAGACCTTATATAGTATAATGTTTTAATTTAGAAATTTTGGACCCCTATAACATATGAATAATTAGGTGAGACACTTTTAAAAAAACAATTATAGCACCCACCTCACTTAAAAATGGTCTCTACTATTTTTCCTACTTCACACCATAAAATCCTATTGGTTCGGAAAATTTATAAACAATTACTTCACAAAATATCTTCTATCATCCTATAATACATATTTATGTCATCAGTCGTACTTATGATGGATTTTGGTTCAAAACTAAGTTGGTAACATGGTGATTAGGTAATATTTTTCAATGAGCATTTTAATTTTATTTATTCCTACACATCCTTATATTTTTATTAAACCATGAAAATATATCTCCAAAATCTATTAATACTTTGATAAATTATGGTAATTACCTAATACAACCTATACACCCATCAAATGGGTCACAAAATCATCATTTATGTGTGTGAACGACTACCACCTCATGAACTGTTGTCATTCATTTTCCCATTACCAACTCTCATGGTTGGGTATTATAATGGTAGTAAAGTATATATATGATATTTATAGCATAATTATACATATTAGTTCATTAAATCATATATTATATTTTACTAACCATTTCAAATGGGATACGATAATGTCACATGTGTGTTTGGTGGACTACTGGATGGGGAAGTGACATGATTCATCTTCAAAAATGATTTATATAAAATATAATAAGGATAAATATATGTGATGTGAATGAAATAGTTATTATATTTATGATAAAATAAAAAATCTGAATAAATAATATATCATTTTATTTCTTACCTATTCACTCACTGAAAAACGACAATGTTATTCACGTTTGTGTGGATTGTTTCCTTAAAAGAGTAACTTGACTCTATCCTTATCATTAAAAAACATGGATGATATATAAAAGTATAATTGAAGAAATAATTTCATATTTATGATATTATTATTATTCCATAATTTTAATATATTTCTTACCTTTTTTCCAAAATTATCTATGAAATAATGGAAATGTTACTCGTACATATATATGGCCTACAATATACATGATAATAACATATTTAATTTCAGAATAATCATAATTCATTACTAGTATTAAAAGAAAAATTTATGTATAAATATGATAATAATTTCAAGATTATTATTTTGTAGATGAATGAACCATGGTAAATGTAAGATGATCGAAATTAAAAAATCATAACATATACAGAAAAAAGTTGTTATTACCCGAAACATGTATTTAACATGGGATTGTTAATAAATGGGAAATAAAATAACATAATTAAATCATATATGATATGATATATGTCATTTTATTTATATAATTAAATTATATTGAAATTATATTTATTATACATGAGGTTTCACAAAGTAGGAAAGAAGGTGAGACATGTAGTAATGGGATTTCTATAATCTCTTTTATTTCATGGAGGCATATAATAATTCTCCCCAATTTATTTTATGTGGTGTATATAATTCACATATGGAATTATATATCATAAATACTATTATATTTTTGATATTTAGTTATTAATTTTATTTTATTCTTTATTGGAGATATGATTCATAACATTAATAAAGTGCTAATATATTTTTTCTCAATTTGTCTTCTTTGATACTTTGGTCATGTTATGAACATATCTTATTTCATAGGGTGTATGTAAATACCATTTGTGGTAAAATATCATGAATTTATTTATTATCATAATATTTTAAATTTGTTTTAATTTTTTCTAATCATGGGTCTTATGATTAAAAGTTACCAAAGTCATAAGGGTTTTCTATTTTAATCTCATCATTTATTAGAATTCTTAATGATTATGTTTCCAATAATGACAAATTATGATCTATCTCTATAATAATTGGTTATTTTCTCATACTATAAATATTTTAGCATAATACATGTTTTCACTTTATTTTTCATTTCTTTACATACTCAATATTTCAAAAACAAATTAGAAAATTCTTCTTTTTGGAAATAAAATTCTTCTAAAACGAGTTTTTTTCAAAAAATTCAAAAATATTTTAAAAATTATAAAAATGTATTATAAAGAAATGTTCACCCTTTTTTAAATTTTATAAAAAAAATTTAATGTAATCTGAAAATTATTTTACAAAAAAAATAGTTTTTTACATTTATTAAAAATGTGAAAATAGTATTTGTTTTTAACCTGAAAGTCATAAACATTATTTATCTCTATCATTAATGATCAAATATTTGAATCTTTACTTATAGGATTTCAAAAAAATCAAAGAACTTATTTTGGAAATTTTTAATTTTATAAAAAAATTATTTTCAACGAATGTTTATTTTCCTGAAGAAATTTTCCATGTGATCTTTAAAATCCATTATCTATCGTGGATGAAAACCTATGATGTAAGTTATTATATTCTTGGTATATTAACCATGGATATTATAATTATTATATATATGAATCTTTTTAGATGAAAACATGTTAATGAAACCCCGTTCTCTTCTCTAGGTAACCCAATTCTTATAAAATTCACTTCTCATTGCAGAGGTTATTCTATCATGAAATGATTAAATTATTATGAAACTTATCATTTTTACAGAAAACATAATGTGAAAAATTGTTTTTGAAACATAGTCCATTTCTTGGTTTATGATATGAGGAGTTTTTCATCTAGAACACATATGTATGATTTTGATTATGTAATGAGTGGGACCTATATCTCCCACTAATTAAATTGGTTATGAATAATGTTTTATCAACTCAATTTGAATAAGAGAGGTAATCAAATAACAGGGTACCTAAGAGGTTATCACAATCGTAAATCTAGAGGGTAGATATGAGGTTATCCCACTCCTCAATCACATATACATCTGACTATCCCATGCCTAACATGTTGTGAATGTATTGGTATATAGCCTTGACATAAGATTTCTTATCCTTATATGTTTTCCACAAATCTCTATATTATTCCAATGTCAATATATGATGTCTCCTGTTCTTTGATTGCCTTATGATTCATTTCTTATGAACTAAAAATCATTATTCCATGACTCAAGATTATGATATTTCATTTGCGAGGTATTGTTTTCATATGTTATTCACATGTTATCATATCCTTATGCTCAAGAAATGATTATTTGTCTCCCTTGTATTCCCTTACTGGGAATATGAGCTCACCATTTATTTTGATTCCATTCCACATGTTATGAGGAGATGTTTATGTAAGTTTACTAAATAGTATTATCTTTATGTGATACATTTTATATCATTAATGAATTAAGATTATTGTGTTCCATGATTCCAAAGTCACTAAACTATTATACTCATCATAAATGTGTCTGTCTAATATAATGAATATTCGAATAAAAAGATGTAATATCCATGTGTGAGAATACTGGGTCTCTATATACAACAACATCCACATTTTTCAACTGAAAGAGGCCAACTACTCTATCCCTCACTCTATAACTTCAAGTATGATTCATTTTTATGAGTATCTTACACAAAATTATCTTCTCAAGAGTGCAGACCATGTAAAACAATATTCATACATAAACTATATAAATCTCATTAGCCTTAGCTTATGATTTATCTATGATAAGATGTACCTCAGACTATTATATTCATAATTTACAATTAATCCATCTCCCATAATAGAGTTTCACTAAATATTATTGGTGAAAACCATATCTAGAAAATTTAAATTAAGGGACACATAGTTTTGTTCAGGAAATATTAGCTAGAAAGACCCAAATATAATCTATGTTCACATTTTCCATGAAACCTATGAAATCCTAACTCTAAAAGAATTATATAAAATCATGTAATCAGAAACTACCTCTGAGAGTCTCAATGTGGAGGTTCTCATAAACCTATAATGTAACTCAAACAATGCCAAATAACACTTCTTTTCCCATACAAAATTATACCTCTTTGAGGTAAAGGAAGTAAGAGGTTCCTTGATCCTCCTAAAATCATGAATTTGTCTACAATAAAATATTAACAACCCCAGGTATATTCATACCTTGGTGAAGAACTTATGTAGACCACAATCTATCACTTATTCAATCATTAATTTTTCACATATAAGCCCCTCCTCATAGAAAATATTTCCTTGTAAGTGGACCTCTAAAATCATAAACAAATTCTTTTAGAAATTTCTATATAGATAATACTACATAATTATGTATAAAACCATACTAAAATATTTATTATACTCCTCTAATGTTCAGTACATGAAGATGTAATTGATGAATACCTCCATATACTAATCCATGAATGGCCGAAAGATTCATTTCATGATTCCCATGAATATTTCTAGGGAGTTTATCAAATCAAATGAAATCGCCAAAAATATAAACTAAATATAGTGGAACGAGAATTCCACATATAGTATGTCATTAAATTGACTTGGATCTAGTGGTAATTGGTTCAAAGTATAATCATCAGGAAACACCACACCCATTTAATCTATTTTTCAAAGATATTGATTCATGGAAGTGGATACTTATTGTTGATATTCACATGGTTTTTGTAATTCTAATACCTAAAAAAATACCCACATCTTCATTATTATAAGACTATAATAGGGATTCATAAGAGGATACACTAGGTCTAATAAATACCTTATTATAAATATCATCAAACTATAAGTTCATCACTCACAACTATTTGGGGACATTTGATATTCTATAATAGATATCAGGGTATTCCCATAGTTCATTCAAAAAACAAATTAGTCTCCCAATGGCTAGGTAATCCCTATAAATCACTGAGAAGGAATTCTATATACTACTAAACTACTAAAAGTAATTAAAATTTATAGATACTATCCCTCAAAGGATCTTACTAGTCAAATTTTTAGAAATGATCTATACACTCTTATATATGATCCCATTCTTCTCTTAATTGCATTCCATCTTGACAATGAAGGAAAATATCACCCAATAAACTCAGGCACACAAAAAAACTCACCTATAATTGTCAATATGGGAATGGTCAGTAGATAACTTGTCCATAACAAGAAAAATATTATAGGGCCCTATCCCTACCAGGGAGAGATCCCACGAAAATATATTCCTTCCAAGATTCAGGTCACACTATTAGTGGATCTGTGTGATCACTGAGTCTACCCCATTTAGGAGTCAATAACTAAAAGATTCTAGCTAGAAATTCTCCACTAGAATATCTAGGCCTCAAATAATGGATTCAATAACTAAATAATGTCATCCACCCATGTCTACCAAAACATTAGATAAAGTTGAGAAGAAGTGGATCAAACCTCAAATAAAATGAAGATCTAATGGTTTATAATCCACCACTATATGATTCTTTCTAGACCATTCCCACATATTTCGTAACACCATGTTGTTCTTAAACACCTTCTTAAATCTAAAATGACATTTAAAAAAATGGAACTCTACCACCACACCTTGATACTATATTCGTTTAGTGGAACTAACACACTTTCACTGCTTTGAAATTTTGAAAAAGAGAACACATATTGGTGGGGGATTTTTCCACATCCATGCATGCCAAAGGCCACAACTAACATCACTAGTTTAAGGCTTTGAAAATTCCCCATTTCATTTTGAAGAATGATCACCTCTAGGTTCATGATAATTAGGATTCCTAAATCATAGTAATACTCATACTATAATCTTAATCTATTACTCTACTGCGTGGGTGTCTGAATGTACCACATACCTTGGTGGTCACCATATTTGAAACTTATGTAGTAAACTCAGTATTCTTCTATCATATATTGATTATTTTAGGACAAATTTTTCTTAAACCTAATGAGAAACATCCACCTAAATATTAATAGTGGGTTAGATAACTTCTCAATGGGTGGAGCAACATCACACTATCTACCCGGAGGGGTCATCCCTATGTTAGCTCCATATACAAAGGCATCATCATTAGGAATGTAGTTGTCATGAACCCATTTCATTATCTACAATTGGCCATCGACATGGATAAATCCTATGTCTTAAAAATATTTATCTCTATCAAATAGAATATGATGAGAGATGAATCAAGGAGGATATGGTAACCACAACCCATTTCCAGATAATTCATGCACTTCCCTCCAACAAGTTCCTACGTGTACTAGGTAAAATAGTAGGTTATCATAATTTTGGGGATTGGATATATTTATGTACTCACTAAGAGTGATTTCCCTATCACTAGAAACTATATGTAGACACATTAACACTAATTCATTAGTTCGGAATTCAAATCCTCATGAAGAGACTATAAAAAATATGGTCCTATGATGACCAACATCTAATTCCACATTATTACAAACTAACTCATTGGGGATCTCCTGGATATCGGTAATATGAGTATGAAACCACAATAGCACCTCAAAAAGGATAGGGGATAGAGAATGTAACTGAGTTACCATATCACACAGATCTGAGGCCTTATCTTATAGTACCTCTACATAGCCACACATCCCCAAACACAAATATAATGTAAAAAAGTTAAAGAAGTTAATCATTAAATTAATAAAAAGAAACTACTCCAACATTATAATATATTAAGGATTAAAATAAAACTAAAAATGTCCAAATACATTCCAAAAAATACTTTAAAGAGTCCTTCATGCCAAAAATAGGGGACTTCTATCAGAATTCTACCCTTGGAACCATTCACACTCCATCTAGTAAAATTGTGTTCCATATACTCTTGGTCTTACTAGGACTGCATTAAAATTCATGTCCTCATCATAATACATGACATGTAAAAAAATGTATGAATATAGGATTATTACCATACCTAGTAGGATACCCGGAAATCACCGAAGACAATGCATCAATGAAAGAATAAACTCTAAACAATACACAAGGGTAATAAACTAGAAAAACCAGATAATTTTAAGGAGGACTCAAAATCTCAATGTGAGGTCACATCCTCACTACCAACCTTGGGATATATTTTGAGGCTACAAGGTAAAATTCATTTATAATTTCTCAATAAAAAATTATAGTGATTCTTATGTAATTAAACCAAGAGGTTCTACTCATCAGGTACTTCCATGATGAATAATTAAGGAACTAATAGGGATTATCTGAGATACTCAATTGATTATACTACACCTCACCAGAATAAACTATATTTTGAAACCCAAAAATTATATCACACTAATGACCAATTTTGGATACCTATAAAAAAAACTAGATTAAACTGAATGGGGAGGGGATCATATACCTTGAATATAGGATCCATGATAGCTAAACCTATCTAGGTATAAATACAATAATAAAGAACCAAAACTAGTCCTTATAGAGGGAAAAATTCTATAATACACAGAGGGGATATTATATCTAAGTCTCAATAATATATGTCTCAATAATCCGTAATGGTTGAGGACTGATAAAATGCACTCTAGAATAAGGGGAGAACCTATAATAAAAATTGAAACATGAAACATAACCAAGTTGACACTGATCTTTTATGGATGGGGGAAGGGAATCTAACCTACCAAAAATTTGTATATAATGTGTAATGGGGGTTACATGTGATTGTAAGCTAAGTATGTTTCAGGACATTTCCTACCTTCTCACACATTATGTGTAATGAATTTTATTTTCCAAGTATTATTTATGGATATTTTATGGATTATTTTTGAGTCTATATATTAAGATATCATGTTATTTTGAGGCTTAATGTTCTTGGAATAAATGTTTAAAATATATTAAATATAGTAAATATCATGTGAAAATAGTTTTCTAGAAAAAATGTTATAAATTCCAAAGAACAGACTAAATCATAAATAAGAGGGTACTATTGAGTTCAAAATGTGGGTTTTAGAGTAGGTGTGACATAAACATTATCTGTATGGGGAATTTGAGGAAATATTTTTGTGGGAATCAAAGAAAATAAAATTATTAGGTGAAATTATTTTCATTAACCATTAATATAGTGAGGTAATGTTTTATTTAAATAAAAACTTATGGAAAATTTACAGTATTTTCTTCATAGAACTAAAATCCTTGTAGAGCCATTGGAAAGTGTGGAAGGAGATTCCATTGTTAGATTATGACATGATGGATGATTGTAGAATGATGAAGGAAATAATCATAGAATCTCACCAATGATCATGATTTAGCAATGTTCTTTATCAATGATTAGCCCATCCATAGATAAGATTTTGTGTCTGTTGGATTCTTTCCCCATTTTCTATTTCCATGATGAATGAGAATCAATCAACCCATGGATTAATTCAGGGATCACATGTTAGTCAGGATGAAAATATTATGGGGTTTTATTTAGATAATTTACTTGTGATTATTTTATTCTTCATTATTGTTATAATGAGGACTAAAAGAGGACAACACAATCATGAGATGTGGTTCATGGATTGTGTTGTTTGTTGTGAATTTATCCCCATTTGCATCCTTCATAATGAGTGTTCTTCATTGGAATGTGGTTTCAAATCCACCAAGAAATCAAAATTTCCACACTTATTTCATGGTGCAATAGTAAAAAATCCTAGACATAGGAATGACATGTCCTTAGAGTAGAATAACGAATGAAGTGATAATAGATTAGATGTTTCAGGTGCCTGATATGCATGTTCTTTAGAGAAAAATGAATAATGAAAAATGAATCCATTTTCTAATTAGATTCAAATGCTGGATTCTATATAATGGACACAGTGAGGCTCAAACATAATGGATCCATCAAATCAGTGTATTTGAGGATATATATCAATTCAGTGGTGGTTTCAGTTCGAATGGAAGGAAGAACCACAGTTTATAAAAAATCTTGTTCCACATAGTTAGTAATCAGTAATTACATGAATCGTTTGACCCTCACAACATCAGCTAGGGTTTTGGGTGGAGTTAAGGATCACATGACATGTGAACCTTCCACATGGAATGTTTTCACCTCCAATGTAGTTTGGTGTGTACCTCATAGGGTACATAGACTTGACCTGAGAGTGCATGGCCAGAGAAACAATGTTTAGTCCTATATGGACATAGTCAAGACGGTTTGTACATGGGCTATAGAGTGTACTAGAACACTAGAATAAGTACATGGGTTGGAGCACAATCTGTACTACCAGATAGACATGGATGTGGTTAATAAATATGAATAGGACCCCGGGTTGAAGGGATGCAACATGTATCCCTAATAAATGTTGTGTACTCCGTAAATGTTATAATGGATACCTTGTCGTATGTATCATAGAAAATCATTACTAGGGTGTGTTCATCATATGCCTTATATAAGGATTAGTATGTAATCACCTCCAACAAAAATGGAAATGATCCATTCAGTAGGATTTGTTGGATAGAGTTGTTGGAATCCTTTTCATAGGTATATAGGGAGATCCTCTAATCATATTTGTACCCTAAGAAGAGTTCTTGGTATCACTGTGACCAACCCTGCTGGGCACTGATCATCTACTTAATTGGTTAATCTAGATGCAGTTGTTGGTATACCCGGTGTAATTGGGTGTGATACTCATTTGTGTTTTTTATCTCTTCATACATTTAGTGTATACTTATTATGTCATTACATGAGGATCATTACCTCTCGGATGGATTCCATGGGTACAATCAGAATCATGGAGTGTGTTCTCTCAGAAGAGTTTGATGTGAAAATCTCAAGCCGGATTCCTTGGAAAGAATTATGGTTTTGAATTTACCTTTAGACTATGTGTACATTATGAATATATCTATATATTCTTGCGATACATTTTATAGACATATACATGTGTAGAGATAACTATTATTTGTTTGTTTTATTCTTTGTTGTTTGTTTGGGATTCCTACTAGGGATTTCTATACTGAAAGCTACACAGGATTTTCCAACTAATTTTATGTATTGTGAATATGATCAATTTTTTTCAGATTCAAAGATAGACTAGGACCAAACGGTTCTTAGTGAGACTGAACAGACTGAGGTGTGTTTTTGTTGAATCCTGGAAACAATCTGAATCAATAATTTCTATTTTGGAAGGTTTATATACACTTTGTATTGGGATTTTTTTTCACTTTTTTACTATCCATTTCTTCCGTTCATAATATTGTTGTGGGATTTAGTTGTGTGAATATATGTTTTTTTAGTAGTTTTTACATTTCAGCATTGTATGGGCTTGGATGTGTGTGTGTTTGTATTGGTACTTCAGTAATGGCCTCCCATGTTAGTGATATTTCTACATGGAACAAGTCTCCATACCTTTTCCTATTAGAGGAATATTTGAGGAGTAGTGGCATGCTCCCCATTGGGATGGGTTGACAGGCATTTTCTTGTGTGTGCTCAAATGATGGTTGGTTTTGGGTTATTTAACTGCAACAGAGTGGCTGACTAAGGTCATCTCTCAAAAAATAAAGTAATTTAAAACAACATATTAAATGTATTTTGAAAATATAATAAAATAAAATAAACACAATACATAAAATGATGGTGGTTTTTTTATCTTTTAATGAACTTGAAGAAGTACGAAAGAAAAATATTGAATTTTTTCTTTTGGTTTTCAAAATGATATTATAAAAATCAATGTGAAGATATTTTTTTGAAAAATATTTATAGAAAGAATAATTGATCAATATTTTCATCATAACTTACTTATTAATCATCAACATTTATAGTAATATCCACTTTGTTATGATCCCGTAATTTTTTTAACCCTCTAACCTTAATGGGGATAACTTTTCCAAAATGTTGAAATGAATTAACCCATATGACTGCTTTGGAACATGAAATCCAAGCACCTTATATTTATTTTTGTTCTAGGGATTGATTATTTTATGTTTTGAATTAAGGATATCATTCATTTTTCAATTTATTATAAATTTATTTTTGGAATTGTTTTTGAACCCTACAAATTAATCATGTGTTGTTTGGTTTTAATGATTATGATTTCACTATCACAATTTACACAAATCCCTACATCATTTGTTTTTATGTTATTTTTTTAATTTCATTCACGATAACTTTTAAATTAAAAACTCAACAAAATGATCATATTAAGTGAATTATATTAGCTCATTTATTCGAAATCAATAAATTAAAAGGGGATGAGCTATATTTATTACTAAGAAAACTACTCTACCATGGGTGATGCAATAATAATATAAATTAATTGTATTCTAAATGGTTTAGAATGGGTATAACCTAATAATATTTCTACTGTGGAGTTCCAGCCCACATAAGTATATAAAATAATAATTAAATTGAAAATAATATAATAAATAGAATATAAATATTGATTTTATTAAAATAAAAAAAATGTTACAATAAAGAAGAGGAAGGGGAAGAACATTTTGGAGGAGATACAAGATTGAAAGATTAATTCCTTCAATGGTGAATTGAAATTAAGAAGAACCACCTATCCTATACCAACAATCCTATATGGGAGGTCTAATATCCTTAAACGGAGTAAAATAAAAAATTATAATGTAGAGGGGAGCATAGGTTTATAAGAGCTTTCAAGTGTGAATTGGATGATTTTTCCAAATATTTTTTTTTCAAAGTATAGATTCATTGTTGACCACCAACAGACATGAAACATCTATCTATCCAGAAGGATTATTTGTTGAAAAATGAATTTTCAATCCTGTTTCTAGATTTGGGCCCAATAAAAGAATTTATGAAGAAGTTATGTCCCAAATACTGAAGTGGTTTCCAATATGGGGAGTCCAGTACATATTTGGTTTCATGGGATATTTAAATTGATCAAATGAATGATTTAGATTTGATGTCCATAATGAATGTTTTATAAAATTAACTAAGGAACATAGTTTCAAAAAAAGATAAGTTTAAATAAAAAAAAATATTTATAGATAAAATACTTCAATGAAATTTAAAGTGTAAAACTAGAAATTCCCTCAAAATTTCAAATGAATGATGTAATTCCAAATACATTATAAGTAAACATATTTAACATAATGTGAGGAAATTATTTCATTTATTATCAAAAAAATATTGACCAAAATTGTTTTTTATCAACTCCCCCACACTTACCCTTTTCCACTCATGGGAAAAACCCTCATATCATATATTTCAAAAAACATTATGACAAGATATGCATGTTCATATTCCTCAATACATTGTGGAAATATTAGAAAAGTAAATATCTTATCATGAGTTAATATCAGTAAATTTTAAATCCATTCTCTCATAAATGGTATTAAAATATTACATAGTGATATTAATTATACTAATCATAGGGAAACAAGTTACGGGTCGACCATTCCATTAATTCCCCATGTGTTTGTGTGAAAACCATTTCAAGATCATACATCCACCCATTATTTAGTATATTTAGATCAATTAAAAAAATTTATTCTTATGATTTTTAATCCACCAAATCCTTTCTACAGTCCTTTTCAATAACATTTCATGAACGGCTTACTTAAGAATTCCCAAAAGTCAAATCTTAAGATGTTAGTTTAGATATCACCAAGTGTTGTACATTTTATCACTCCCCTATTTATTAGTTATTTGATTTGATTTTTTTTATTTTTTTATTTTTATTTTTTATTTTGTAGGTCATAAAATAGTAGTATATTACTTTTACATGATTAGGAAAATTTGGTTCAGTATTGAAGTTAGTAGGAATAGAAACAAATGTATGGACCAAACATTGATATAAGATGAATGTTTTTACCTAACATGTCTATAACATCAATTGAGATGCAAAAATTTCACAACTCATGGTTGGGTGAGAATTTGTGGGGATATATAAATGACATAATTCACCATGGGAAAATATCCCAAATAATGGTGTCACAATATAAAATGTTTTATAATGACTCAACCAATAAAACCATCAATGTGTTCTATTTATATAAAAATAAACCCTTAATGGTGATACATTTCTCATACTTATCATTACACCATTGAATTTTAAAAATTTGAATTTTACATATGTTCTGCATGGAAATGATCATGTTACAATATTTTATTTTATTTTGTTTTTGTGTGTGTTTTTTTAAATTTAATAGAAAAAATTATAAGAAACACAGTCAAAATAGAAAAATGGAAATCCTAAATATCTAACCCTGAATGTTTTCCCCTCCCCCCCATATAAAATATTTCATTTTTCTTAATTTGAAATAAGGATTTTATATGTGAAAATTAAATTTAAAATTTTAAATAGAAAAAATAATATGAAAGTAAAATGGTTAGGGATATCATGATATTATCAAGTGATTATGGGGCTATAATGTGTCACGAAATCAACTACATCGGTAGGAAGTCCCTCAATGTATTTCTTCAAATGGTAACCATTGACCATAAAGATCTTTCTTATTTCCTCCTGTGTGATCTCAACTGATCCATAGGTAAAATCATTAGATATAACATAAATACCTAACCATCTGAAACACAACTTACCAAGAATCATCTTCAGTCATGAATGTTAGAGTAGATCTTTATTTATAAAATGAAGCTCCATTTTTTGGATCATGATATCAAGATATAATTTTATCTTTCATTATCGAGATTTATATCTCAAGTGATGAAAATATAATATCCTCATTATTTTAAAGTTAATGCTTCAATTAATTTCTATCCTGGGACAAATCCATTTTTCATTTCATTATAGCCTTATATTTTTAAAGATCAGCCTCTATGGTAAGGTCAAATGGTTTCCCAAAAACAATAAAAAATTTAGAAATTCCAATGGAAGTTTTTTATAATGGTATATAAGAGAGAATTCCATCATCCAATCACTTTCCCCAATCCTTTAAATATGGTTGTACACTATTTTACAAAAAAAATTTCAACTCTTTATTTGAAACCTCATCCTAGAAATTTTTTTGGGGGTGGTATGGTGTTTATATTTTGTGTGTCACCCCATACTTAAAAATGAGGGTATCCAAATTCTTATTCAAAATGTATATTCCTTAGTCATTGATAATGTACTTTGGTACTCCAAACCTGCAAAATGACTGTTCCTTAACAAAACCAACTACAACATGAGAATCATCATTTCATGTGGCCTTCAGATCTACCCAAATTCTAACATAATAAATGGAAAAGAAAACAATTAAAAAATGAACATAAAAAGGAACCATAAAATAATTTCCCCATTTATACAAAATCACACAAAATAATATGGGTTTTTGGGGAATCTTTTTTCTCATTGAAATGTTTACAGTGTGTTGGCAACAAGGGGATGTCATATAAAATAATTGGGAATAATGAAATAATATAGGAAATATATTACAGATTTTATGAATTTAATATTAATATTTTGGGTTCCAAAGTCTACTCTACATGAAATTGTATGGAAGAATTGGAGAAAAGTATCTAAATCATGACTAGGAATACACCGCCTAATAACTTTATATCTATGCATGCTCTAGAGGTAGTGATTATCCCGCACATAAAACCTAGATTCACTATTTAATTTTTGGAATTTATGTTTCTATTAATTTGGGGGAATTTCATAGGAAACAATGTAGTTCACTAAATCTTCATACCAGGTTTGTGTGCCTAAGAGTGCATAAATATTCCCACCAAGAAAAGTGTCCCGAAGTGTCACATGGTTTTATGTTTATAACTCTGAAGTGTGGTTAGTCCTACTCATTTGGTTGAACACCATGTTGTTTGATCCCTCTTTATACATTATCCCAATATAAAATTCATAAAGAAGGAGAATCCATAGGATATGTATGGGCTTTGCATCTATTTTCTTCAAGAGGTGCGTTAGATCTGCATGTTTATCCAAAAAAACTACTTTAGTGACCAATAAATTTGATTGGAATTTATTTAATGAAAATATAAGGGAAATAAATTTCATTTATATGCCTTTTCATTTTGACTGGGCGAAATATAATGTCCAAAAATCATAGGAAATCACATGTGAATGTCCCTCAACCCACTGTAATGAGACAACTCAAACTGTGATGTATAAAGCATCACAAAAAATCTCCAATGGAATGCCCCACCATGGGGGTTGTAAAATTAGTGGAGTGGTGAAAATATTATTTAAGTCATCAAATAATAACCTCCATGAATCATAAAAAATGATGTTAGTATCTCTTTGAAGTAATACAGATTGGGGTAAAGTAGTCTTACTAAAATCTATGATGAAGCGTTGATAAAAGACTTCATACCATATGAATGATCTAACATTAGAAACACATGGAGGATATTGAAAGGATTAAATAATATCTAACATAGATCTGTCAACCTATATTCCATGATTGTAAATTATATTAATAAAATACAAATCCATGCTCTACAAAAAAAATGTCAATTTTCATATTTCAAAACCAAATTCTTATCTATATAAAGATTCAACACACTTCCCAAACTAAATATAAATTCATCAAATTATCCTCTAGACACTATAAAATCATCCATAAATACCACCATGTATTTCCTAATTTAATCTAAGAAATACCCACCATGCATCTCTAGAATGTACTAGGGTCATTAAAGAGTCCAAATGGCATTATTCGGTAGGAAAATATATCAAGTGGAAAGGTTACTTTTTCCTTATTCTGATCCTACGAAACTATAGAAACCTAAAAATGTCCAAAAAATACATCCAATTAACAATTGTGTGTTTTCTCGTCTTGTATCTCAAGTATTAGATCAATAAATGGGATGGGAATTGTCCTTGTGATTATATTGATTTAGTTTCATACAATCAATATGCACACCAACTATTTTTTACCCTCATTATAAATAACTCATAAATATCATTTATAACAATAGAAACAAAAATTTTCTTAGGCACAACCTAAATAGGAATCACCCATTGAGAATCTGAACTGGGATAAATTATACCATCCTTGTGAAAATTTTCAACTACTTTTTTAACAGCTTCCAGAATAGTTGGATTCAGTCTTCTTTGTGGATGCCTAACTAGATTATCCCCCTCATCTAAAATATTCCTATACCTAAAAATGAAGGGGCTAATACTAGATATGTTATCCATGGTCCATCTGATTTCCCTAATGTTCTTCTTTAAAATATTCTAATGTTTTTCTTCTTGTTAAAAATAGATATTGCTATAAATTATAACAGGTAATCTCTCACCACGGAACAAGTATGATTATTTTATATATTTGGGAAATGGATTGAGTTCCAAAGTAAGAGGGTGATTTATGGGTGGACACATAGAAGGAACTAAAATATGTGCATAATTAACATCAATATCATAATATAAATCATCAAAATCACATATTAATGCGTCAACTCCATCACCATACTCAACATCCATTTTATAAACAGAGAGAAAATGATCAAAATCAGAATATGAATCTACATAAAAATAAAATAAATGAAATTATTTTGAATAATAAATAGGTTTAGAAGTCCCTTTAGACATTAAAGTAGAACCAATGATCAAAATCTCTCTAAGAATAATATAATGAAAATCTATTAGGTTTTAGATAGGGGATCTAAATTAGAGATATAAAGAGTAGAATGGTTCTCTTAGGGGTACTTCATGGATTCTATAAAATTAAATATCACCAAATCATCTTCAAACTCCATTTAATGTGTTCCATCATAAAAATTTAGTTTAGTTTTTTTAGTTTTTAGTAAGGTATTATATAAGTTAATGGGAGAACATAAATTGAATTGGTCATCCTCCATGTAAAGAATATAGAAAACTACTGATAAGATCATGCATCTTACATGAAGAATTATATCCTCAAGGACTCTCTCTGGATATGTTTTATCTCTATTATCAAACTTCACCACTTCTATCATCGACATAATATCACTAAACTATAATGAGGATAACACAAAGTAAGGCATCACATTTATGGAATATCTCAAATAACATAATGAATCTTAAAATTGTAAATACCCTTTATTTTATTGGATTCTGAATTTCCTCAGATCCTTTCACTTTGTTGGAATATCATGGCATGGTGTAATGAGTGGTAAGAAATATCTTCCAAGATTTATCCTCTCATTTTTTTGAGCAATCATGTATTGGTATAAATTTCATTAAAGAATATTTCCTACCATGGTATTTGACTAATTTCTTGAAGTAGAGGGATGTTGCTATCAACACACTTGAATGAATTCAAAACCTCCTTTTCATCTCCTCATTGTCTATATTTTTTTATTTATATAGATCTATTAAGAAATTGAAGGAATTTAGGAGGAAAACCATTGATATTTTTCTTACCTTTATATTTATCATTTTGTATCTTATTTGTTGGTATTTAATGGGGCTTCTCTAGAGTTGAGGTGAATCTTGGTGGAATGGTAGGTGTAGATGTATCTGTTGTTTTCTTCCCACATCTTAATGCGATGGCACTGAAGTTACCCGATGTATTTAGAGTATATTGGGAAGGTATATTTATGTAGTTATTATACACTAGTTCATGGAAGGTTGTTGGAATATGGATCACTTGTTTCTTCAACACCCTCAACTCTGAACCTTGACTCTTTAGAACACTCTATTGATTAATAATAATATTTTTTGAAAATGTCATCATTATTGGATTCTACTATTGGTGATGAATTCACTTGTTGTTTACATGTTGATGCTTGATATTTGAATATCCTTTGGTTTTTTTAAACCCTATTGGTAAAGTGGAGGCTACTAAAAATTTTATTGAAAAGGGGGACTTTGTTGTTTCCCAGATCCATATCTGATGTTCGATTAATATCTACATCCTAAGTTCTATGTTGGTGAAAAGGAATCATACTTAATATAGGGATGTGGTTTTTTCTACTACTGATATGGTCTCCTATAAAATACTATTGTACTATCCTTATTATCTAATAATTAGGGGAAATGGTCAGTTGGGTGGATTGTTTCAGTGAAAATGCCATACAACCTTGCAAGTGTGGGTTGGGATGTTTTTGAGACAAAAAATTTGTCTCAGTATATTCATCAATTCTTCCAACTCAATATCAGTAATATGATTTCAAAAATACGGAAAAACATTATGTACTCCTCTAACATGTGGTGTACCTAAATTTACAAAATGTTGGTATTTGTGTCCCATCATGCCAATCAATACATGTGCAGTTTTTGGTGTTTTTTCGACCAATGCCCCTCTATCCATAGCATCAACCATGATCGTATCAAAAGTCGTGAGACCTTTATAAAATTACTAGATGAATAGTTCTTCACCAATTTATTGATGTGGTCAACTTGAACATAACTTCTTGAATTACATTGACCCCCAGGTAATTTCTTGATCCTTGAGATTACCTTTCAAATGGAAGTGGTCCTCGATGTTGGAAAAAAATCTTCAAGAAAACATATTTTGAATCATTACAACCAATTATGTATTTATTACATAAATACAACATCCAATCCTTCACATTTCCATCAAGTGAAAATGGGAATGCTCTTAGATAGATTTGATCTTTAGATAAATTTTTTGGGTTCATTGTTGATCATAATGCATTGAATTATTTAAGGTGTTTGTTTGGGTCCTATAGACATAATCCATGGAATTATAGAATAAGTTGAAATAATACATATTTCAATTCAAAATATGATTCGAGAGTTGGATATGAAATGCATGTGCATTGATAATTACTATTAGGTGTAGAAAACTCTCAAGTAGTTCTATTGAGTTCATTTTTGTTAATTTCATCTATTGGATCTAGTTTAATTTTTGTTTTAGGCGATATTCCTATATCTAAATTCCTATATTGGAGGAATTCCCCTTTTGGGTAAATATCAATAGTCCCAATAGATTGGGACTATCAGATTCGATCCCTATTGCTTTGTTCAATCTTAGAATCAAGATAAAAGATATCATTGGGATAAGATCATGACATAAATCATATATTTTAATAAGATAGGACAAAACTATCATGATAATAACTTTTAATTGACGTTCTAATATAGAATAAATTAGAGAAGATAAAAATCAAGAACAAATTGAGAAATGGGAGTGAAGGAATAAGATATAAGAGAAAGATTGATAAAATAAAAGTAAAAAACCTATAATTAGTAATAAGATTCCTTCCTACCAAGATATGTTTCCAATGTGAGATTCCTTATCATGGGTACTCTTAAATGATGTTTTGTTTTGGGTTTTTTAGGTGTGATAGAGTTACTAACCAAGGTCACCTCTCAAAGGAGAAAGCAATTTAAAAAACATATTCAAGGTATATTGATAGTAAAATAAAATAAAATAAACACTCTAATTAGAAGATTGTCGGATTTTTTTATCATATATAAAATATGAATAAGTATGCTGGAAGAATATTATTTTATTTCTTTTTTTTGAAATGAGATTGAGAAAACACAATGTGAAGATATTATTAGAAAATTATTATTAGAAAGAATAACCAATCCATCTCTATATCTTAAATTGAATATTAATAACTATAATTTATATAAATATCCATTTAATTATGATCCCATAATTGTTTTACCCTAAAAAATATGGGAGATAACTTCAATGACAAAATGAATTAAACCCTAATCTAGCTTCATAAAATGCAATCAATGTACCTAACATTGATTTTCATTCGAAGAATAAATTATGGTCAGTAGTGATTTAAGTGTCTTATCCTTTCTATAAGTGAGGTTTAATTGAGTTTTGTATTGTTTTTGAACTCTTGAGATTGATCATATGATGTTTCATTTAACTAAATAAGATTTTAATCTCACAATTTACACAAATATTGACCTCACGTGTTTTTCTGTAAATTGCTCAATTAATTTATTAGTTTCTTTTAAAATAATAACATAATTTAAAGGTCATATTAAGTGAAAATCCTTATATCATTAACTAATAAAATGAATAATGTAAGAGGAAGATCAAATACTAATAAAACTACTCTTCTGTGGGCGGTTTAATCATCATATAAACAAATTGCATTTTAAAAGTTTAAAATGAGTATTACCCAATCACATTTCTACCTTCAAGTTTCAGCCCAATTATGTAAATCATATAATAATGATATTGAAAATAAAAAAATAAATGAAATTCAAATAGATATATTATGGGAAAAACAATATTACATCAAAGAATAAGAATAAATGAGCATTTTGTAGGAGATCCTAGCTTGGAAGCATTCCTAATCCAATGGTGAAGATAAATTAAAAATATCTACATCTTCTCTTCTCTGAATCCTGTATTTTACGTCCAAACTACTCTAAATGTGAAACAAATACACATTTATAGAGTGTAGGGTAGGATAGATTTAAAATATATTTCAATATTGAATTGGTAGATTCGTAAAAATATTTTAATCTAAGTTGATACTCGTTGTTGACCTCAAAAATGCATAAACTAGTTTTTCATCTAAAAGGAATATTTCTTATAATTTTTTTTTGATTATTTCCAAATTTGGGCACAATAAAATAATGGATAATGATTTTATGTCCCAAATACTAAAGTGGTTTCCAATCTATAGATTCCAGTCTATCTTTTCCATCATGTCCCATTTACTCCAAAAAATTAATGATTATGCTTAGATATTTTGAAATAATTTTGTAGACCATTGATTTTGGAACATAATTAGAAAATTTTATTTTCAAATAATACACATAATAACATTTATGGTATAAATAATTCAGTGAAATTTAATGGAAAAAACTAGAATTTTCATTAAATTTTAAAAATATGGATCAAATCCCAAAATATTTTATAAATAAATATATTTGACGTAGTGTACAGAAATCATGTCATTTATTATCAATAAAAATTCAATTAAATTGAATTTTATCATGGTTTAAGATAGTTTGGTATCAAAGGAGTCGGTTCTACCTTAGGACCGATGTCTATGAGATTGGTTTGGGGAAATAGTGTTTAGTGTTTCAAGTTTAGCTTCCAATCAAGGGACTCTAGTGTTGGTGCGGAGGCTGATGTATGCATACACTAGGACTCTGATAACATGATTTTGGATTGTTACATGATAAAAATGGATATAAGTGAAAATATTACATGCATCGTATTGGAATGAGTTGTGGATTCCATTTCATTATTGAGTCAGATCTCCATATATAGACATTGAATATGGTACAAATAGTTTATTTCAGGACACATACACAAACACATTCAATATGAGATACATTATTTGGATCATGAGTATTATACCCTCAGTGATGAGTCATTGATACATGGACCGGTTCCATATTTTCAACCTCTAGGTGGTTCACCAGCTATACCACTGCCTGTTGAGTAGTAAACGGTACATGCAGTACTAGAAGGTGAGGTGCACATGTTGTTCACATTGTAGGATTTTTGATGATATAGATTCCTAAAGAGATGAGGTGATCCCAATGCATAAGAGTATGAGTACTAATTTGAGGCAGTTGTAAGAGTTTTCTATTTGGTTAGGACACCAGGATATCATTTGGTGGTCTAGGAAGCAAGCATTATTCCATGCTTAGTAGGAAAATTGCAGAGTATGATAAACCAATATTTTGATGTGGAGACTATATGATGGTTAGAGTTTGAGTTCCATTTAAGATAGGAGTTATCTCCATATAAAAAAATGGATATATGTATCTAGGATCTTCTATATCTATAATAGGGATGCATGAAAGTAGTTGAGTATTCATCGAGGTTTACTAAACACTTCAGGTACTCAATGGAGATGGTTCGAGACCAGTTCTTTCAAGATTAGAACATTGAGATTGGACTGTGTAGAGACATATGTACTAGTTTTATCGTTCAATTAAATTATAATTATTATAAGTTGATAGAGATATATTTTGTGGTTGAGTGATTCGTGGAAAAGAAGACACAACCAGTGGTTTCCAGTAGTGGGAAATAAATAGTTGATTTATTGGTATTAGGATGATGAAATCACCCTCGGAGACATATACATGTGACAAATTTTCAGAGGAGGTACCAGGAAAGAGGTTCTCTATTGTAGGGAACACAATATGGGTTCAATCAATCTAGGGAGAGGTGGAGCTACTCATTTTATGGAAGGGGATATCTTTCTTAAGATTGTACGAACTACCTTAAAACTGATAGAGAGACCCCAGATGGGATGTTGAAGTAAATGAAGTGGAAGGAGAAGACATTTTTTACGGTATAATAAATGTAATATGATCTTGGTGATAATATAGATGTGTTAGATGTTTGATTTATTACCACTTCCACACCATGTGGTCCATGCCCAGCTCAGGAAGCTAGAGGATATGTGTGGGGACAACTGCAAGTGGTCAATGATTATGACCCAAATCTCTAGTAATTATTCAAGGTAGGATTAGTGGATTTAATACCTTAGTTTTATTACCAATCGACACTTGTTCTAGTCATTCCTTTCTTTTGACCAATCTAGTTCAATATTTAGAGATTCTGGTTTAGCCCTTGGCTCAACCATTGTGCTTGGAGACTCCTTCTAAATATGAATTAGTTGTCACAATACTATTACAATAGTGTGAAATAAATCTTATATGTTATATATAATATTGGTAAATATTTTTAATAGGAATGGGGCCTCACAAAATCATCTTTGGTATGGACTAGTAATCCACAGTTTAGGCCCATATTGGCAGTTTATGAAAGAGGATTCATTTTATCCAAAACAATGGGATTAATTATTCCTTTGTGGGTTAAAATAAATCCCAAGAAATGTAGTAGGGAATCATCTATTGTAAAGACCCAAAACATGACGTACATGGACATTACATTACTTTTGCGGAATACTTAGTACATAACAAAAACACACACACACGGATCGTAATAGTTTAGTGTCTTTGGAAACTCGGAATATAATCTTCTAATCGTGGTGAAAGATCTTCAACATCTCCCATAAAGATCTTGTTTTTTTACCTAAAACCTTTCTTTATATCCTGGGGAAAAGAAAACATAAAAGGGTAAGCTCAAATGCTCAGTAAGGGTAAACAAAATAAATGTCATTCACATCCTATACATAAGAACATAACTTTTGGAAATCTTAACCTGCAAAAGAAATCATAATTTCATAACATGGGATAAATCATAGTAGTGAAATGTAATCACAATAATCATAACATAAAAAATGAAACTTTTTGGCATACACACATAATCATAGAGAACCATATCTTATTAGTCAAGACTCATTGCCAAGACTATCTTAGTGGACAAAGTCCATTTCTGAACCGAGTCACCCTCGTTTCAGTCCTGTTTCACTGAACCGGTATAACCTACCATTCCAGCCATGTCTATATCATGAGATATAAAATCTTTACCCAATGCAATGGAGGGAGATATAGGTCCCACCCATCTCATAATGATACCATTATTATGTGTGCCACAAAATCATAAACCATACATCATAGCATAACCCATGTAATAAAAATGGGATTCTTAAACATCGTGACATCATAAAACAATTCATATAATATAAAGGAATTCATAAAAATATAATTCCATCACAACATAATCAAATCAATGTAATAATAGGGATAGAAAGTAGAACCCTTTATTATCTTAGATGGAATATAATTTTGATAAAACACTTGAACTCCATTCTTAAGGAAAATATCCTTTCTACTTCAATTTTTTTTCCTTTCTTAACATGTTATAAAATTTTAAACTAAAAGAAGTTGATTAAAAATAAACTCGAAAACTTTTAAAGGAATCTTCTTGGAAATAATGTTTTAAAAGTCCATTCACGCTGTATAAGTTAAAAAAACATTCTTCGTAGTTTTGTCGGAAAAGTCAAAAAAGTACCTCGTACGAAAAACGACAAAAGATTCCTTTCATATATTTTACTAAAAACTCACCGAAAGGTAAAATTGGATATAAACTATTGTAGAAGGATATAAATATTACATATTGAGGAAACATGGATGTGGATGATAAAATACACCCCAGTAAATACCAAAGTATAAACAATCTCGGAAAAAAATGAGATTGTGATATTTCCCTTACCTTAGGTCTGATTTTCTTCGTAGGTTTCCGAACCTCCTATATAATGATTTAAAGAATGTCATTTACTTATTCCAGAATCATACTCATTGTTATGATAACATATATGGTTCACTTATGACTTTATATTACCCATTCTTTTGTAAATTCTATGTTAAAGAGCATTTTGGGTAAAATTGTTTCATTTGTCGTCCGTGTTTTGACTTGTAATTATTCATATGATTGCTTAGATCATAATTACTTAATTCCAGAATATAAAAAATGATTTATATATAATATATATTCAGAATATACATATATATAATAAATTATTAAATGGAAAGAAATACACCGTTCATGGAGACGGTAGGCCGTACGTACGCATGAACGCTGTTTTCGTTTCCTAATTGAGTTGAATGGAATTAAGTAGATGACATACATATATACATAAATCAAGTAGATTTATAATGTCATATATTTAATTATTATTTCTTATATATACTTTATAATCATTCTGAAATGGTTAACATGGAGAATGAATCTCATCGCGTCGTGTAGACGGTAGTCCGTACGTACGCACGAGCGACAATATCGTTTCCATAATTATTGAATTGAATTGGAGTGGATGATACAATATATCAGAATAAATATGATGTTATAATAACTATGTATAGTTATTATTTACACCATTATACCCATCAATGTAAAGTGGTGGTGGAAAATAGATTACACCATGGCGTGGAGACGGTATTCCGTACGTACGCACGCGCGATGATTTCTTTTTCTGTAGGATTAATAGATGGTGAAATAGGGTTGTTTCATACTTATAATAACATATCAGTATATGATTGATACTGATTTTATTACTTCATAATGAAAAAACCTAAGAAGAAGAAGTGGAAGAAGAAATAAAGATGAAAGAATCGGTAACAGACATTACCTCTTCTTTGAAGTGCTTCTTTGAGACCTCCTTTTAGGGAACTGAAATGGGTCTTTTAAGAAAAACAGAACCTCTAGGATGTTTCTAGGGAAGTGTAGAAGAGAATTTGGCAGGGTTTGGACAATCTTGAAGGCTCAAATATGTGTGAGGAAGAGAGGGAGGAGGTGCCCTTTTATAATCGATGAGAGGGGCTCCTTTGGAAAAACTAAAAATATTATTTTATTATAAAGTAAAGTTCGGTTTTAAATAGCTCCAAATTAATTTATTTCTAGGATAAGGTGGGTATGGGTCGAAATACTCTCATACAATAGAATTTAGACAAGTTTAGGTTCGTATTTGAACCTTATCATTTAGATTTAACATTAAGTTAAATAATTTTACTTTTACCGTGTCTTCTTGTGTTCTTACACTATAAGGTTAATAAATTTACTATAAGAAGCCAAACGAACCCGAAGTTGTTTATTATTAATATATATAACCTTATCTAAGTCATTTGGCCGAACCTTAGATTTTTAGGAATAAAATAACAATTAATAATATAATATTTGTTTTAAAAACTATTTTATGTCAATTTTGACACTATTTAGTAATTGATTTTTGTGAAAATCATAACAGAATGAATAGTTCAAAAAAAATTAATTAAATCAATACTAACATGTGATATTATCCTATAAAATTAGTGTAATTCATAAAAAGGTTCAAATTACATTTATTTTGGTGTTTATAACATTAAATATGTCAATATTTCATTAATAAGATAATTACTCCATCATCATTGTGTCATACATAAATTAAATTATATAATGTCTAAAAATTACAAATAAAATACCATTATGTAGGAAATCTTTTTAGATTTCTAATTAATATTTATAGTAGAATTTATCTTATGTATAACCCCATATTAAAAATGTTTTAGTAAATAAACATTGATTTTAACTCTTTTAACCCTTCTTTAAATAAATTAATAATAAATGTCCTAATCTAATCCATGTGGGCCTAAATGGACATATGTTATTCCTATGTTTGTTTTTGGTCGAATTACACATATCCAATAGAATTAGGACATGTGTTAGGGTAATAATAATATCATTTTTACCCTTAATTACCCTATTTACTTTTAACCGTGGTAAATAAAAGCAAAAAGTTACTATTCACCAAAAATTATTTTCATCTCATTAAACCACATTTTACGTACTGACATCAACTATGTCTCTCGGATTTTTAAAATTCCACTCACAGAAGCGGTAAAATTAAGTTTTATGAAAAATTCAGTTTTTTAACTAACACTTAGTGGTTTCACTATTCATCAAAAATTGAAAGTTTTCAGAAAAATACAAAAAATTAGGCCTAAGATATATTTGATATTATGAACTCAAAAATGATTTCTATTTTACCAAATTCAAAACATATCAGTTGCATTAATTAATTTAAAAATTAATTCCCGTCATCAAAACAAATAGCGTGTTTTTAAGAGATAATAACTATCAAAATATTGAAACTTGTTTATAACTGGTTTAAATGTGAAATTACATCCAATGACCATAATTGTATTAAATTGTAAAAATATATTCTAAATATACATTAAAACCACTAAAATTAATAATTTATCACTATTAATTATTTCGATTGAAAAAGTTGTTTTTAATTAAAATTTAGTAATTTCCACTATTCATCAAAATATGAAAGTTATCCAAAAATTACCAAAATTTCACCCTAAGCTAATTTTGATATTCCAAATCCAAAAATGAAGTCCATTTTGAAAAATAAAATTTACAAAATTTCAAAAAGTGGTTACTACTATTCATAATGGCTAGTTTCAATAATATTTTAATAGCATATCGTTGTTTAGTGAAACTCGGTATTGTGTACTACACACGCTATCAAGGAAGGTCGCGATGGCGTGTAATGAAAGGAAAGTAAAGGATGCGTGTTGTGCAAGCTCCTTTTGGTGTATCGTACAACACAATACATTAATGAAATTAAAAGGAATATTTTTCATAAAATCTCGGGGTGTTACATTCTACCCCCCTAAAATGAATTTCTCCCTCGAAATTCGTCGGGGTTATAAATGGTTTACTATTCAAATGTTTCTTTAATCGAAACCCACATCGTAAAAAGGAATACCAAAAATAATCTCTAAAAACAAAAGTATGAAACGTAACGGTTACCCAAATAAACTATTCATTGAGTTTCTACATAGGTGAAAATATGGATATGGAAGAGAAATATAACCATCATGTTATGATGGAGAGTGGTAGAGAACATGGCTATGGAAATGCTTGCAATCACAAAGCCCTAAATTTGTGACGATCTAAGGTACCGTCTGATTCATCAGATATAAGAGCACTAAGACAACATTTTTGGTTTTCAAGATCATTTCCCTAAAGTTGGTGAAATTGGAATTAGAAGAAATACTTTCGTGATTTTGGTATAGTCTCACCGTTTGTCGTTCTTTGGACAATTTCCACTTCAACTTTTAAAGAAATGAAGTTGAATTTGTCATTCGTGATGTGTTAGCAGATCATGTGATAGAATGATGGGTCATTCCATCTCTTTCAAACAAAATGTTAGCATTAGTTATAAGTCCATCTTATGGTTAATCGTATATGGTTCCAAAAATGAACTTATACTTCATATATCATACTGCTTAATAAAATACAACTAGTTTCTACAAACCAGGGACTTCCTGTAGGCCAGTGGTAGGCGATAAAGGCTAATCGCACTTCAGTTGTGGGTTCGATTCCCACAGCCTTGTCCGACGCGATGGGCTGTCGCCCGTCCTGCAGGTTGTCATTTTTCTAAAACTATATTACTATAACATCCCATCAATAATATCGAAAAAACTTCTATCCTTAAACAATACTAACTTATGTCCAACATAATCCATTCCAATCTTTAGGCTTATCCATAATACTGCAGTCCACTCTCATAACATAGTGAAAATGATTACCAAAGATTTAATACCATCGCTGATCCCCATATATCATAAGATATGTTTTGTTGGTCACATTCCAAACATTCAAAGTCTTTAATCATGTATTCTCTTGAATACCCATTGAAACTTAGTGAAAACATGAATGCAGTTATAAGTTAACACCTTCCACATACCAAAATCCTCAAAATTCTACATACTCAACCCATGATATCACTTAGTCCTTATATCAATCATGAGCTCATGAATACTGTCAAATATTTCATTTTCTCGTTTTCCCTTCATTATACGCATATCATTCTTTTTCCAAAAATATCTCAATCACTTTCCATGGTTTCTGGTACCATAAAATTATTGAAAACCACAATAGACCAATACATAAATATTCCAATATTCCATGATACAATATACAACACTATTTTGGAATCCCATTACATATACACTTAATCATTCCACCACATCGTTGTCATATTCAACATCGCCAATAGTGATCGTATGTGACTTCCCTTTGTCCTTTGCCTTAAGTGGTTGCTCATGTTGATCATCACTAACCCTTGGATAAGGGCATTTATTAGCATAATGTCCCATTTCCTTGCACTTGAGGCATTGAAGTGTTGGTGGTGCATTCTCTGCAGTCTTTGCTTTATTCACATCATTAGAAACCCTTTTTCTATTACATCAACACTCAGCTGCTCGATGACCTTCTTTTCCACACTTAAAACATTTTCTAGTCCCTTTAAGACAATCTCCACCATGCTTCTTTCCACACTTTGAGAATAAGGAAACATTCATCTTATTTTCACCATTATTCTGAGATTTCTCCTTGAACTTCATCTTTCGTTTCTTGTCAAAACCATGAGATGGATGTGTAACACCAACTTCCATTTCTACCTTGATAGCACAACGCACAATTTCTTCCTAGCTACTGAAGTCTCTTATAGATAATTCCCTTTGAAGACTTGGTTTTAAGCCACTGAAAAATCGATCAACTTTACTTTCAGGTTGGATGATAATGCCAGATTCATACCTTGCAAGTCTTGTAAAATTCGCTTCGTATATCCCAACAGATTCATCATCCTTCTGTTTCAGCTCAAGAAACACCTTTTCCCTATTTTTTCGAAGAATACGAGGGAAGTACTTACTGAAAAACAAGTTCTTGAACTCATCCCATTCCATGGACTCAATTTCATCTCTTGGCCTCGTATTCTTGATAAGATTCCACCCTTGATCAGCTTCACCTTCCAAATGATATACTGCTAAGATGACTTTATCATGTTCAGAACACTGAAGAACTGAAAATATATTTTCAGTGGTACTGATCCATTGTTCAGCAACAAGTGGATCGGAAGACCCACTGAAAGAAGTTGGACGTTGCCTCATGAAGGACTCAATAGAATATTGTTCCCTTCTCTGCTCATTTGGAAGTCCAGAATGATTCATAGCTTGTGTAAGTATAGCAATAAGATTTTGAACTCCATCTCCCATTACACTTGTTTGTTCAGGAGGACAATCATTGCATTGTCCATTACATTGATCAACATGGTTCCTTCGGGCCCCGGCCATCATCTAAAACCCAAAAAGAATAGTGTGAGAGGCAAAAATCATGCTAGGGAAAAGAACATAATAAAGGGGGAGTACCCTCAATATCTAACATCTTAGGTTAAATTCTAAGATTGTTAGTCCAATTCTAGGACTATAATCTATACGTATACTTAACCTTAGAGACATCCCTAGACATACCTTAGAAATATCTCTAGGGATCTCACTAAAGTTCTCTCATCCTAGTTTCCTAAGGTTGACTAAACCTTTCCTCTGATACCAACTGTAGAGACCCAAAACTTGACGTACATGGACATTACATTACTTTTGTGGAATACTTATTACATAACAAAAACACACACACAAGGATCGTAATAGTTTAGTGACTTTGGAAACTCGGAATATAATCTTCTAATCGTGGTGAAAGATCTTCAACATCTCCCATAAAGATCTTCTTTTTTTTTACCTAAAACCTTTCTTTATATCCTGGTGAAAAGAAAACATAAAACGGTGAGCTCAAATGCTCAGTAACGGTAAACAAAATAAATGTCATTCACATCATATACATAAGAACATAACTTTTGGAAATCTTAACCTGCAAAAGAAATCACAATTTCATAACATGGGATAAATCATAGTAGTGAAATGTAATCACAATAATCATAACTTAAAACATGAAACTTTGTGTCATACACACATAATTAGAGAGAATCATATCTTTTTAGTCAAGACTCATTTCCAGGACTATCTTAGTGGTCAAAGTCCATTTCTGAACCGAGTCACCCTCGTTTCAGTCCTGTTTCACTGAACCGGTATAACCTACCATTCCAGCCATGTCTATCTCATGAGATATAAAATCTTTACCCAATGCATTGTAGGGAGATATAGGTCTCACCCATTTCATAATGATACCATTCTTATGTGTGCCACAAAATCATAAACCATACATCATAGCATAACCCATGTAATAAAAATGGGATTCTTAAACATCGTGATATCATAAAACAATTCATATAAGATAAAGGAATTCATAAAAATATAATTTCATCCCAACATAATCAAATCAATTTAATAATAGGGATAGAAAACAGAACCCTTTATTATCTTAGGTGGAAAATAATTTTGATAAAACACTTGAACACCATTCTTGAGGAAAATATCCTTTCTACTTCAAAAACATTTTTCCTTTCTTAACATGTTATAAAATTTTAAACTAAAAGAAGTTGATTAAAAATATACTCGAAAACTTTTAAATGAAGCTTCTTGGAAATAATGTTTTAAAAATCCATTCATGCCGTATAAGTTAAAAAAACATTCTTCGTACTTTTGTCGGAAAAGTCAAAAAAGTACCTCATACGAAAAACGACAAAAGATTCCTTTGATATATTTTACTAAAAACTTACCGAAAGGTAAAATTGGATATAAACTATTTTATAAGGATATAAATATTATATATTTATGAAACATGGATGTGGATGATAAAATACACCCCAGTAAATAACAAAGTATAAACAATCTCGGAAAAAAATGAGATTGTGATATTTCCCTTACCTTAGGTCTGATTTTCTTCGTAGGTGTCCGAACCTCCTGTATAATGATTTAAATAATGTCATTGACTTATTCCAGAATCATACTCATTGTTATGATATCATATATGGTTCACTTATGACTCTATATTACCCTTTCTTTTGTAAATTCTATGTTAAAGAGCATTTTGGGTAAAATTGTTTCATTTGTCGTCCGTGTTTTGACTTGTAATTATTCATATGATTGCTTAGATCATAATTACTTAATTACAGAATATAAAACATGATTTATATATAATATATATTCAGAATGTACATATATATAATAAATTATTAAATGGAAAGAAATACACCATTCATGGAGACGGTAGGCCGTACGTACGCATGAACGCTGTTTTCGTCTCCTTATTGAGTGGAATGGAATTAAGTAGACAACATACATATATACATAAATCCAGTAGCATTATAATGTCATATATTTCATTATTATTTCTTATATATACTTTATAATCATTCTTAAATGGTTAACATGGATAATGAATCTCATCGCGTCGTGGAGACGGTAGTCCGTACGTACGCACGAGCGATGATATCATTTCCATAATTATTGAATTGAATTGGAGTAGATGATAAAATATATCATAATCAATATGATTTTACAATAACTATGTATATTTATTCTTTACACCATTATACCCATCCATGTAAGGTGGTGGTGGAAAATAGATTACACCACGGCGTGGAGACGGTATTCCGTACGTACGCACGCGCGGTGATTTCTTTTTCCGTAGGATGGATAGATGGTGAAATAGGGTTGTTTCATACTTATAATAACATATCAGTATATGAGTGATACTGATGTTATTACTTCATAATGAAACAACCTAAGAAGAAGAAGTGGAAGAAGAAATAAAGATGAAAGAATCGGTAACGGACATTACCTCTTCTTTGAAGTGCTTCTTTGAGACCTCCTTTTAGGGCACTAAAATGGGTCTTTGAAGAAGACCAGAACCTCTAGTATGTTTCTAGGGAAGTGGAGAAGAGAATTTGGCAGGGGTTGGCCGAACTTGGAAGCTCAATGTTGTGTGAGGAAGAGAGGGATGAGGTGCCCTTTTATAAGGGAGGAGAAGGGCTCCTTTGGAAAAACTAAAAATATTATTTTATTATAAAGTCAAGTTAGGTTTTAAATAGCTCCAAATTGATTTATTTCGAGGCTAAGGTGGGAATGGGTCGAAAGCCTCTCATAAAATAGAATTTAGACAAGTTTAGGTTCCTATTTTAACCTTATCATTTAGATTTAACAATAAGTTAAATAATTTTACTTTTACCGTGTCTTCTTGTGTTCTTACACTATAAGGTTAATAAACTTACTATAAGAAGCCAAACGAACCCCAAGTTGTTTATTATTAATATATATAACCTTATATAAGTCATTTGGCCGATCCTTAGATTTTTAGGAATAAAATAACAATTAATACCATAATATTTGTATTAAACTCTATTTTATGTCGATTTTGACACTATTTAGTAATTTATTTTTGTGAAAATCATAACAGAATGATAAGTTCAAAAAAAATTAAATAAATAAATACTAACATGTCATATTATCCTATAAAATTAGTGCAATTCATAAAAAGTCTCAAATTACATTTATTTTGGTGTTTATAACATTAATTATGTCAATATTTCATTAATAAGATAATTACTGCATCATCGTTGTGTCATACATAAATTAAATTATTTAATGTCTAAAAATTACAAATAAAATAAAATTATTTAGGAAATCTTCTTATATTTCTAATAAATATTTATAGTCGAATTTATATTATGTATAACCCCATATTAAAAATGTTTTAGTAAATACACTTTGATTTTAACTCTTTTAACCCTTCTTTAAATAAATTAATAATAAATGTCCTAATCTAATCCAAGTGGGCCTAAATGGTCATATTTTATTCCTAATTCCGTTTTTGGTCGAATTTCACTTATCCAATAGAATTAGGACATGTGTTAGGTAATAATAATATCATTTTTACCCTTAATTATCTAATTTACTTTTAACCGTGGTAAATAAAAGTAAAAAGTTACTATTCACCAAAAATTATTTTCACCACATTAAACCACATTTTACTTACTGAAATCAACCGTGTCTCTAGGATTTTTTAAATTCCACTCACATAAGCGGTAAAATTATGTTTTATGAAAAAATCAGTTTTTTTGACTACCACTTAGTGTTTTCACTATTCATCAAAAATTGAAAGTTTTCAGAAAAATACAAAAAAGTAGGCCTAAGATATATTTGATATTATGAACTCAAAAATGATTTCTATTTTACCAAATTCAAAACATATCAGTTTCATTAATTAATTTAAAAATTAATTCCCATCATCAAAACAAATAGCGTGTTTTTAAGAGATAATAACTATCAAAAGATTGAAACTTGTTTATAACTGGTTTAAATGTGAAATTACATCCAATGACCATCATTGTATTAAATTGTAAAAATATATTCTAAATATACTTTAAAACCACTAAAATTAATAATTTATCACTATTAATTATTTCTATTGAAAAAATTTGTTTTTAATTAAAATTTAGGAATTTCCACTATTCATCAAAATATGAAAGTTATCCAAAAATTACCAAAATTTCACCCTAAGATAATTTTGATATTCCGAATCCAAAAATGAAGTCCATTTTGAAAAATAAAATTTAAAAAATTTCAAAAAGTGGTTATTACTATTCATAATGGCTAGTTTTAATAATATTTTAATAGCATATCGTTGTTTAGTGAAACTCGGTATTGCGTACTACACACGCTATCAAGGAAGGTCGCGATTGCGTGTAATGAAAGGAAAGTCAAGGATGCGTGTTGTGCAAGCTCCTTTTGGTGTAGCGTACAACACAATAAATTAATGAAATAAAAAAGAATATTTTTCATAAAATCTCGGGGTGTTACATCTATAGAAGGGTTAAGTCAATTACTCATTATTTTAACAGCATAACCCTTGGTAGAAGGGATATTTGGAGTTACCAGTTCTCTACGGTGGTGGCAGATTATGCGGAAGTCTTCCATGATGATGTTCCAAGCTTAACTCCCCACTGAGATATAGACTTCAACATTAATCTAAACCATGGGAGGACAAAAATATCTTCACAATCGTATCATATGTATCATGTAGATCTGTGTGAGTTTGTGTTGTAGTTGGACAACTTACAAAATAAGGGATTAGTTAGACCCAGTGTTTCACCCACCCAAACACTAGTTTTGTTCACATAGAAGGAAGACAAAAGAATAAGGTTATGTGTAGACTATAATTTCATGAACAATGTGACCATGAAGAATAATTACCCACTACTGAGGATGGATGACCTCATCGATCATTTGAGATTTAAATGATGGTTCTCGAATGTTGACCTTAGTTCATGCTATAACCAGTTGTGTGTACAATATTTGGATATTCTAGAGACGACATTTATAGGAATATAAGGTCAATATTAGTACTTGGTGATGCCCTTTGGTATGATTAATTTCTAATTAGTGGTCATCTGACTCATGCAATAGATATTATAGACTTTTCTAGACTAGTTTTTGGTAGTCTTCATTGACGATATCCATTTGTAATCAATGTTTCAAGATGAGCACATGAGCTAAATGAGGATGGTTCTAGTTGTACTCTGAGAGTATCAGATTTATGGGAATCTCTTGAAGATTCAATACTAGATTTAGGAGGTTTAATTTCTAGGACATGTTTCCTTAGATTATGGACTGGTAGTGGACTTATCCAAGGTCGAGGGAGTGTCACCTTCGCAATCACCCAATAGCATGAAGTTGGTGTGGAGATTCCTTTGATTGGAAGGTAATTAAAAAAGAATAATACCTGACATCTCAAGGATATCAGATCCCAAGAATTCATTAACCCAGAAGGGGAATCCTTTCGTGTGGACAGAGATGTTCCAGAATTATTTTTAGCAGTTTAGTTAGAGATTAATGAGTTCTCCCATATTAATATTCCCAGATGTGGGTTTTGAGTACATAGTGTTGTGTGATGAATCAAAAACCTAGAATGGTTGTGTTCTGATGAAGAGGAAGGTGGTGATTGCCTATGTTTCTTCTTAGTTGATACCAAATGAGCAGAACTATGCACCCCACAATCTTGAGTTTGCAGTGGTAATACTCACACTAATGATTTGGTGAGGCAATCTAATGAGACCATTTTATCATTTATTAAAAACAAAATAATGTCAATTATATCTTCTCTTATAAGGATCTTAATTTGATACAAATTCAGTGGCTAGATTTTTACTAAGATTATGACTTCAATATTTTCTATAGTCATGGGAAGGGGAAATGGTAGTAGATTCTCTCAGAAGGTGACCTTGATCACAGTTTTTGAATGAGGAATCAAAGAAGTTTTCCTCATTGCGGTTATCCTTTTTAGACGGAGACAACGTATCTTAACTCAATTAAATGATTTCTAACCCTCATATTTTGTAGTGATTTAGAGAGGCACATCTTGTGGATGTCAACTATGATTTCTTACATAATAAGATATCCATTAGACATGCTCTTGAAATATTTTTTGAATGTGGGAAGACCTTCATTATTTTCCTAGGTTGCATGATTGTACAATAAATGTTGTAGAAGGATGTTCTGGGAGAGTTTCAGACATCTTCATTGGTGGTATATGTAGGTGTGAAAAAGATGTACCAAGACCTCTAACATTAGTTTTAGTGGCCATAGATGAAGAAGGGACTTACAAGGTTTATGTCTTGATGCTTTTGTTTTTGGAAAATTAAGGATGAGAACCATTTTTTAGCTAGATTATATCAACCCCTTGAGGTTCTAGAGAAGATGTTTTATGAAATATACATGGACTTCATGATGCGTTTCCCACATATTTTCAAGGGACACTATTCCATTTGGGTTATCGTAGACTGAATCACAAAGTCATCCTTCATATTAGATAGTCCATTGTAGGGTTTAGTAGTTATTTTGGGATGCCTTTAAATGCTAAAGACAGTGTAACTCTATAGATTTTTGTCGATAATCATTTATGACAATGATATTCGCTTCACCTCTCAGTTTTATAAGGGATAAAATAGGTCTTTCGAAACTCAGTTTTGATTGATCTCAATGTTTCACCCCTAGGTTGATGTCTAAATAGAGCATACCATTTAGATCTTGGAGAAAATATTATGGCCTTTCTATGTTTGACTTTGGATTTATTTTGGGAAATCACCTACCTTTTGGAGTTTTCATTTAACAACAGCTTCTATTACACCATCGGTATGGAACTATTCGATGATTTTTGTGGAAACCCAACAGGTAACCACTTTTCTGGACTGACTCCTAAGAGTAAGTATATATGGTCCCATAGGTGGTGTGAGAAACTACCAAGAAGGTTCAAAATTTCCAGGAGTTTATGAAGACTTAACATAACCATAATATTTCTTATATCAAAAGATGAAATAGGCCTTTGGATTTTGAAGAGGGAGAGCATGTTTTCCTACAGGTTTCACCTAGACATGGATTATAGTGATTTGGACGGGGTGGTAAGATATCTGTGGGATTAATTGGCCGTTTTTAGATACTGGGTAGATTTTTAGGGGCATAATACTACTAAGATATTGAACTATAGGTAGATCTACTTCTTGATATCTTCCACATTTCACAACTGAGGAGGAACATGCCTAGCCGATGGAATGTTATCAATTGGTGTGAGCTAGATATGGAGGATGGATCTACCTTTTTAGAGTACCTATTAGAGATCAAGGTTCATAATTAGATTATTATTCATGGGTGATATATTAATTTAGTGCATGTCTGGTGGAAACACATGAAAAAATGATTGAAATATATAAAATATATTAAATACACATTCATGCAGTTTTCCTAAGAAATTAGAATAACATGAAAATATGGTCCAATATCAGAAATATGAGGGAACCATTGATTTTATAATGTTGTTTTTACCCTTGGAATGATATAAGATTTTTCAACACTGGAGTTTGTGGAAAATACATCGCTGGAGTAAAAAAATAAACAATAAAAAAAAATTATTTAACCATCGAGACAATAAAATATTGTTTTATTTGAATACATAGTTATATAATATTTCCATGGTGTTCCTCATAACCTTTAAAATCGTTGGAGAGTCGTTGGTGAGAATGGAAGAATATTTCATTGGTGGAAGATGACTAGACCAAAGATCGAAGACTGGTGTAAGATGGAGTCAGATGATCTATCTATCCTTCACAATACAACTCTATTCTTCAATAGTGATCAATCCATATTGAGGTAGTATTTTTTTATTTTATTCTTTCCCCATTTTCTATATCTATCATGAGAAAGAATCAATTGACCAAAAGACTAATTAGTGGATCAGTTGTTTTATGGTATAGGATTGTTATAAAGATTTAGTTGGAGAATTTACTTGTGATTATTTTTTTATTCACTATCATTCTAATGGTGATGGATCAAAGAAAACATGAACATACTTTGATGTTAAATCACCATTTTTATGGTTATTCATTTCTTTCATTTTTTATCATTTATCATGGGCATTATTCATTAGATCGTAGTTCGACACCCACTATGAAATCAAATGTTTCACACCCTTTTCAATGTGAAATGGTTCTAACTCATAGATCTAGGATGGAAACATCATTACGGTGGTGTAAAATTGGAATAAAAAATAGATTGGATGGTTTGGTTACCAGATATATTTTTCCTTGTGCAGAAAATGAAAAATGAAGAACAAGGAAATTTTAAGTATGGATTTAAAGGATAGATCCTATAAAATAGCCTTGGTGAGGATCGACATAGATATATCCCCTATTTATAGTGTGGTTGAGGCCTAATTTCAATGTGGTGGTGACTGAGACCGTGAAGAAGGATGAAAATCGGTTTATGGAAGAACCATGTACACATAACATATAATCTAGGATTACACATCATTTGGGGCCCTCTTAGTGGTGGCTAGTGTTCCGAGATGGAGTTAAGGATAACACAATGTGTGACCCTGTCACACTATGTGTGGTCACTACCCATATGACTTTTTATGTACATTGGAAGGTACCTAGACATGACTTGAGACTACATAGCTAAAGGAATGACATGTAGTCCAAATAAGACATATCCAATATGGTTTGTACATTGGAAAAGTCATGTTCTGGTATATGGGAAAAAGTATATGGGTAGCTGAAAACCATGTACATCCACAAAGACATAGATGCATGACATTTACATGGGTTGGACCCAGGGTCTAAGGGATGCGTTGTGTGTCTATACTAAAAATATTTTACACATTAAATATTGTCTTGGATACCTTTTCATCTGTATCATAAACAAGTTTCATTTGGGTGAATTCCCCATATCTATTCACTGAGGGTTTTTATAGAACCACCTTGTATGCATAGGATAGTGATTTCATTAGTAAGACATATTGGATAGTGTTGTTGGAATCTATGCATGGGACCCAGAGTGATATCCTCAATTCATCATCATTCCCTTGGTTGTGTTCTTACTATCATAGCAACCAACACTATGTGGGTGTGATCCTCTACTTAGTGGGTTAATTCATATTGAGGTGTTGCTATACCCCATGGACTTAGGTTTCATCCTCATATGCATATTGTTTCTATTTATAATTACAACGTATACTTTTAATCGTGAGACCTGATGAGAAATTCTGTTTAGATATATTTAATTAGTGATATTATATTCAAGGAGTGTGTTCTCTTGAAAAAGTAATATGTGTTACCTTTGAGCTGAAATCCATGGATGGAATTATGGTGGTGAATTTATCTTAAGAAACTGTATCTTTGTTGAGTATATCTAGAAATTCAAATTATATGTACTATAAAAATATAATTGTATAGATATGAATGTTATTACCTTGTTTTATACATTGTGGTTTCACGGCATCTTTATATGTATTTTTATACTCACCCATGCATGGGAATTTCCCGCACATGTCTTGCCTTGTGAAGCTAATCGGCCTTTTTTCAGAGTCCTAGATGGACTTGGACTAGATGGTGCTTAGTGAGATTGGACAGAATGAGGTTTTTTCCTACGGTAACATGAAAATATTACCAATCTATAATTTCAGGTCAGGTTTTTATTTCAAACTCTTTATGGTGGGATTGTATTTAGCCATATTTACTTTCCTTTCATTCTTATCATACTCTGTTTTGGGATTTTGTTGTACGCATTCCTATTTGTTTAATTATTTTTCCTTTTTATCATTGTATTGTCTTGGATGTCTATGCATCTGTATAGCTATTTATTATAAGGCCTATTATGTTAGTGATATTCTTACTTACTTCTTGTCACCAACCACTGGCCTATTGAAGGCAAGCTTGGGGAGTCGCATCAGAGGCCCCATTAAAATGGTTTATGAGAACATTTTCTTCTTTATAGACACAAGGTGTGTTATTATGATACATGGCTTGCAACGATCATGTTAGTAATTAGGCATGTTCCATCAACCCATGCCTGTGCACATTCTAAAGTACATGGGATTTTCCTCAACACACATCACATGTGAGGTCACATGGATTTCTTGGAATGTACTCCCAATACACACTAATTTATCTGGATACAATTAACATGCCGTATGGGCCCCTACATATGACGTGATATATAATTCTCCATATATACCATATCCAGAACACTATGGGGTAAACACATTATGTTTTATTCAAAAATACAAACTCTACATAACGGATCATCATAGATAATTAATCATGTACATTCATATTCACTTGAATCTCTATTTCATTATGTTACCCTATTATTCTCAAAAATAAAACCTAGAATCCTATTGACTAGGCCCAGATCATTGCTAGTGGATGTATTCTGACCACACTTTTCACACAAAAAAACCATCGACACACCTCCATATATACCAATGTGTTCCAACCTGTAGATCCACCGCAATCTGTGTCATCATAATATTCACATTTTGTCAATTTTTCCTCTATCATGTCTCTAATTTAAAATTTTGGCCAAAAATTGATTTATTTCCATAAAGTGTGATTCCACAGTGATTAGTTTTCTTGGTGTACTTGAATCCATGGAAATTTGAAATACTGAATATGAACATCAATAAATTGAGGAATATAAGAATGAAACAAATAGCATAAAATGTAGGTCACATTTTTTATCCATATTTAATAATATCCAAATAATTGGGATGATAATAGAAATATAAAAACCAAATGAATACAAATTTCTAATTTCATTAAAACTTTAAAAAATAATGATATAATCAATAAATAATGATCTAAGAATTTATTTCTACAACATTTAATCTATGTTTGTCATAGAAAATAAAGAGATGAGATTAAAACAAAAAATCCCACCTAAGGTTTAGATAGATCATTGGTGAATATTGAATTTTTGTTAATATTGTTGATAATATATACTATGGTTTTCATAGGCTCTAAAAATCTGTATGTTCATTCGTTTTTGATCCTCAGTCTGAAGACCATGCACCAATGTGTTTTCCACCACAACTCTCTCCACCCCCTAAATGATCTAGGTTATGTGGATAACCCTATGGAATTGTACAAAGATAGGATTATAATAATTGGTCATTAGTGTTATAGAATAAATTTAAAATAAATAATTAATTTAATTTAATCCATTTAATCATCCCAATACCGCACTATATCGAAGTGATCGATGCTAACTTGACTTATGTCAAACACAGGGTGAAACACACATTCCAAATTTAATGGATATCTCAATTTTCATATATAAGATACCATTTGGGTGCCATTCCATTATTTTTATAAACTATGGATATGTAATATATTATATTATAAATTTTAATTATATCAATAACAGGACTCTATAAGGTCTATAACTCCATACAAACTCAATAAAATTCTATAAAAATAATTTTTAAAATATTCCAAAGAGTAAAAAAATTGTACTCTCTATAAATTTAATTAGTAATTGATGTGAAATATGATTAAGAACACCTCATTTTTTAAAAGTAAGCTTTTAATAAATTCATCCTTTTCTATATATATTAAGTATTAATTTAAAATATTAATGTATCATTTATAAAAATAGAATTTAATTCAACAGCGTCTAATTAACTAATCAGAAATTTGAAATTTGAAATGAAGGGTCACCATAAAATTTTTATTAATTAATTAATTACCATGGTAAAAAATTAAACAATGAAAGAGAAAAAATGGGGTAGAAGTTGTAAATTCAATTGGATAAATATTTTTATAATTTAAATGATAATTATGCATTTTTATGTGAATTTTAGTTGTGGTAGTAAATAAAAAATTTCCCTCACACAATTCCTCAGCTAAATTTTCTAACTCCCATGTGATTCAGTAATTATTATTTACATATATTATGTTTCAAAAGAAATTAACCTCATTTGAAAATATAAATAAAGATATCATTTACCCCTTAAATGTCACTCTATTACATATATAATATCATGAATACCGGAACATATTCCTTCTCTCTAACCATTAGATATTATGTAGCATCAGGTTCCACGAAGGGTTCCTAAATCCTTCATTTTGATGGAACTCATGTAGAGAATGTGATAATTAATCAAAGGATATACCTAATTCATGGTCATAATTTTCAATTAACATGTTATATTCACTCTTTATAAATATCACCCTCCATTGTAGTGATTATTTATTGACATAATTATTCTTTTTATGAAATTATATTACTATTTTATACTTCTTAATTCTTACTCGCTCGTACATCATGTTCTTGTTTGGGTCAGTTAAACCAAACACATGAATGATGCTATAAAAATAATAAATTTTTTCATTAATAATTTTGAAGACAAAAATAATGAAAATATATTATATTAAGGATAAATTTATCTTATAATTATGAATTTATAAGGGTAACATAAAAAATGAATGACCATTATAAAGTAACTTCTTTTGATTTGTAATTTACCTGAAACATGCTGGTAATAGAATCCATTCTCATAAACCGTACACATAATATTCTTCAACTAAATTTTTTAATAAAATAAATAATCAGAAAACAATGATTCAACAACCTAGAATAAAATTATAATTATGAATTTGGTATTAATGAATGGGGACTGACATCTGGGTCAATGAACTTCAACAGAACAACTAAATTTACTCACATCTGATAGCGAAAATAAATAATAATTGAGTATTATATATGTAATGTAATATTATAATTAAAGTTAATAAAATTAATGATACCTGAATAATGTTTTTAGATACGTTTATAATATATTTATGTTTGTTATATATGAAGTTAAATCACTTCTATGGAAGTCCAGAGTAACTGTAAGTATTTAAATTATTTTTTAAGATTGTATTAGAAAGTATTTATGATTGAATTCCCATATTGGAAATGTTATGATATTTCATTCTAATACCACTAGATTTTATTTTTATTTAGATATTCATTGGTTTTATATATACTCTAACAATTTTCTATCCTTTTGGTTCATAATAAAACTAAGGTGATCCATGAAAGAAAAACTAATGTTAACTTTTAATTTTGGTCTACAATATTTCTCCTCCATATCAATATTCTATATATTCTTTTATGGGTGTCCATATATCAAATTATATGATTAGTTATTTTATATTTAAATTTAATTGAATTCATTTATAGAATTAGTATTCCTTTAACGTTTTCAGTGTAGTTGTTTTTTACTAACATTCAACTAATTCACCACTGTGTAGTGGAAACTTTTATTGATGTATTTTATAAATGAATATATTTTCCAAAATTCTTAATAATTTTTTATTATGAAATATCCTATATTTTTTTCAAGGGTTTTAAATAAATTTTATCCCTTTTATAAATAATTTTAAATTTGGATAATATGTATTAAAAATTTAATAGATATTTTTTATTATTTCTCAAAGTATAAATTTGTTCTCTTAAAATTTATTTTCAAATATATAAAAAACATTTATTATTTATTATAAATCATTGGTAAAGTTATATAATGAACCAATCCATCTTATTTATATATATTTATTATTATATTGTATTATGTTTTTTATGAAACTCATTTATTTTTATAGGTTGACTAATACTTGAAGAAAATACCAATGTTTTCATGTTTATTTGTTAGAAATATGTATATTATTAATTTATTATCTTAATGGTGCTATAATTGTATAACCTTAAAATGTATTAGGTAACAAATAATATAATGTGATGATTGGAAATGGGAAGTGAACCCAAATGCTTAAGGGACATTGTCTGCTAAGTGTTGGGTATACTCATAATTATATGTCCTTCCATTGGATTAGGTAACAACTTATATATTATGAGGTGGAATGTTAAGGATTTATGAGAAAACTAGTTTCACTATTTTACACTACCCTTTATGTGATGATAGTCTTGTCTATGCTCATTTAAATAAGGAATGACTTTTGATTTCTATTTATACACATCATTATTATGTAAAAGGTTTATGATAAGTTTATATTTTCATGGTTTATAATTATTAACAAATTTTTCCACACTCTTATTACTAATGTCTTATTTAATATCCCAAAAATTATTATCTTAATGATGAATGATATTCTAAGATTTATTAGGTTTGATTCTCTTATGTTATTTTCAGGAAATTAGATTCTGATTTCATGCTGACTCATTTTCTTTATTCTCACATATTATCTTAAATTTTTTTCTCAAATGTTTATAATTAATGTGAATTAGAGGTCACCTTTCTTATATTTTCATTCCTTTAGAAATACATGTGAATTTATTTATAATAGGTTAAAATGGAGTCATATGAGAATCCAATTTGTTGGATATGTCATAATTGTGTTAAATTAAGTTGGTTATGTTTGTAATCTATGAATTACATAATCCTATAGGATGAAGTTCCTTTTTATTATGATATTTATTGAATATTCACAAAAAATATAATACTTATATTTTTTTGATCAAGTTTACTTGGTTTGTATTTTAGTGGATTTTAGTTTTTCTTTTGGATTACGTTATGAGGAATCGGAGGATAATACCTTTAAAAACCTATGATTAATAATATGTTATTTTTTATGAAACTAAAATTTCTATAGTAAATATAAAGGAGTAATAATTTATATAATATTATGTGTTTTTATGATAAGATTAGTTACTTTGATTATTGTTTCATCACACTCCAAAAAACTAATTTTTTAGAATTTGTAAATTATAGATATTGGTAATATCATTCAATGGTAATGTAATCACAAGATATGGTATATATTTTTACCCTTCAAAGATATATTCTATTAATTAAAATCCAAAATTGGAAAACATAACAAAGATCCATTTTTTTGAATTTATGTATATGATATGTGGTTTGTGATAAATTTATCATGAATTTAAAATACGAAAACCATGTTAACATGAAATGGATTCGGGTTATTCTAGATAAATGAATATAAAGAAATTTTCCAGGAGATAATTATATGGTTGTTCAATTCACCTATTATCGCACATCCCTCTAATGGATAATGATATGTAATATATAGTGATATAAAAATTAATTGATTGGGATGTATCATCATGTCGAATTAAATTGTTGTAGATTATGCCTCACATATACTAATGATTCATGATAAACATTAACTAACACATTATTTGGATATAGAATAAGTGATATTTGTATTGAAGATATAGATTCATTATCTGATTGGTAAAAGGTGTTAAATATATATCGATCAAAAGATGATTAATTATGTATTTAGACAATTTTTTTTGAATATATTCCAATGAAGGATGTCATATTTGATCTAACACTATAACTACTTGATACATTACCACACTAGGAAAACAATAGTTGGATAATTATTTTATAATGAAATAACATCTTAAACTATCCATGATGAAGAATTTAATAGGCTTTATTGTTCTATATTTACATATTATAGTCCTTAAAATTATGATAGAAGGTTATTAATCTAATATTTCCCGAAGTAATTCTCAACTATCCATCAATTTCATCAACATGGAAGAATAAATGGTGTGCCTTTATCATCACAAAAAAGTATAGAAAATTATAGGGGTTAACCTTGAAAATAAAGAAATTATATGATTCATTAAATATATATGTTTTATATGATTATGAAAATAGAATAAATATTTGTTGAATTATGTATATATATCATCAATAATTATGAATCCTAGAAACATAAATTTGTATAGTTACCACAAGATTAATTTTTGATGATGAAACATTAAGATGTAAATTTGAAATTTAATATATTTATTTTCGCTGTTAAAAAATGTAAAGTATTAATGTCATATGTTAATGTTTATGAAAAAACCATTACCTATACTATTATGGAGATTCAAGAACATCACCATGGATTACAATGTAGGTCTTTTTAAGACCTCTAAATTCTATAATGCGATTTTGGTAATAGTTGATCACCTCATGAAGAAAGTGTATTCTATTGATATTGAATAATATTTCATGTTTGATAAAAATATATATATATAAATAAAAGTATTATAATGATACATGGAATAAAAAATTCAATTGTACCTAATTGATAAATGTATTTTACCTTAAATTTCAGAGTATTCATCGAAATTATTGGATATAGAGATGAGATTCACCAATGCTTATCATCCTTGTCACGAACTGGATCTGGTCGCCATCAAACCGGCACTAAACCTGGCTCGTGCAAATACCCGAAGGGTGTTCCAAATCCCCAAAGGCTGGAACAAGTTCTCGGGTATCATATAATGATAATTGGAAACGATTTACCCGATTTTATAAACATTAAACAACAATCAAACTCAATAAAACAAATCGGGATTTTTCAACTAAAACCATTTTTTACAAATTTTCAGAAATGAATTACATAAGTTAAAAGTATGTTTAAAGACTATTAAAAAGGTAAAAAACCAAATAAGGACAGCCCAAGAACCCTCATGGAAAGGTTCACTTCCCTTAATCCATCTCCACAAGACTTCACCACCAAGGACCTACCAGAAACCCGAACCACTGGAACTTAAAACTGTACCCAACCTGCGACAATAAAAATAACAAAGTCTACTTACACCCAAGGGTGTAAGTAGGGTGTGAGAGAAACCCAAATAGGATACCACCACTAATATATTCTATGTGATAAACATTTAATGATGAAAAGAATGCAAGTTTTCAAAAACATGATATGCTAGTAAAAATTTCTAAAAGATGCACCATTAAATAAAAACAGTTTTAAGGTGGGCTAATTTAAAGAATAAAAACATTAAAAATAAATACCATATCTTCTGAATTTTCCAGCCTCTCATATCGTATTCCGACGGTAAGAACAAAATATCCAGTGAGCACAAGCAATGGGAAATAACCCCTTGGCACTAGCTAGCTGTGGGTCCCAGGTACCTCGTATCTTGGTGAGAGTAACCATCACAAATATCTGTTCTCGTGCACGACCCACTAGTAGTGAACATACCCATAACCTAGTGGTCCCCAATCATCATCATCATAGTTTAGTTAGAGTTTTATGTGTCAATATTGGTAAGTGAAACTGAGGCCAAACCTCACCAATTCACTGGCATACTAGTACACGTCCACCCACCTAGATACCCGGGTTTTCGCTTTGTGCTCAAACAAGTTCTAAAAGTCAAGAAATATACTTTTCACATGAAAATATCATTTAAATATCAAAAATTCACCAAAAAGCTCACATGTATACCACACAAGTCCCAAAAGTACCCTTTTCATTCGAATTGATTTTGAAATATGACTCACACAAAAATATCCCACAACACTCATCACATTTCATTGACACTTCCACAAATCCTTTAAAAAATTTATAAACCATTCCAAGACATTATAACTCACATAACAGCCGACTCAAATAACATACAATACCTCTTTCATCAACAAAATTCAGTTTTCACTACAGACTCACACAAAACAGCCTACAACCATGTTTTGCAGCTCTATATCCATTTTCTAAAACATTTCATCACTTTATAAAACATTCTAAAAAAACATTTGAAATCTTAAATAACCACCATTCCTTAAAAAACCCATATTAGGTGAACACACACCCCAAACAGTATATATACACCCTTTTATCCACATTGTTTAACCAAACAAAACATTCACAATATTCATAAAACAACTCAAGGGGTGTAACTATGTCTTTCACACAAAACCCATTTCAAAACACCCATTTAAGACCCAAAAAATACCAATTCCTATCAAAAATATTATTGGAATCCCTAGACACATTTATAAAAACACATTAAAGTGTTATAAAATAACCTTGAATAATACCACCAATGATACAAATGAAAACACACATTTTCATAAAATGACCTCAAGAAGTATAACAATGTTTTACACATAAAACCTATTCAAAAACATTGTTTATAGGACAAAATGACACTAATAAATTACCAAAACAGATTTATCAGGCCAAAAAAGATTTAATAAACCAATTTTATAAGTTATAAACTACACCCAAATAAAACCCCATGAGTTACACATGAAAACACCAAATTAAAAGTTAAAAAGAGACTATAGAATTTAACTCAAAACCAAATAAATCATAAACATTTTTCACACCAAACCAAACATATGAGTAATATGTAAAATGGTTAAAAACATAATGCTAACTCATCAATAATTATTTACACATGGAACCACCTACCTTTTGAGTAAAAACCCTTGAATCATGGTGCGAAACCTCAACCGCACCTCTTCCGCACCACAAGGATGTGAAAATGAACCCTAAACCATAATATTTAACCAAAAATACCCCAAATGAAACTCTAGGTATGAACACTAACTTTTGGACACTCTATAAATTTATGAATGTGGGAGGAAACCCTAAATAGACGGAAGGAATTGAAGAGAGAAACACATACCCAAAATAATCTTGAAGAAAACGACCCAGCATCCACCAACATCTGAATTTGAAAACATCCAACCATTCATGGGAGGTTATAAGAATGATTAGGAGATCTTTCAGGAACTGGAATTGGGTAAATGTGTATAAATAGAAGGAGTTGTGAAAGGATCAATTTACCTCTCCAAATCAGGACGATTTCTGAAATTCAGATCAGTTTCGACCACTTTAGAGATTTTATCGAGCTCCAAGTTGTAGGAGTAGGGAATGGGGGTACTCCTTAGGTAAGTGGGCACATGTGAGAGTTGTAATCACCGGAAAAACGCAAATATTGAAGGCGATATCAAATAATTACAATTTTTTTTTAATGCAGAAAATGGGCTTCCGGGCAGGCCCAATTCCTTAATTAAAAACCCATATCCACCATTAATATGGATTTATAAATGGTCCAAATTAATATGGTGGTGTTAATAGGTCAGGTGAAGACAATTATTAAATGTAATGGAAGAAAAATTTTAAAAAATGAAGGAGTTATAAAGGACTAAAAATTTATTTTTAAATCTGGAATTGGGCACACAGTTTGACACGATTCATAAAAACTCACCCATTCCTCCATAAATTCTTGGGAAACCCTAAAAATAAAGCATGAATGGAAATTAAATGTAATTTAACTTTAAAATAAGTCATATGTGTGACAATTATCCCCACCTGGAAAACTTTCCACCGTGGAAAGTCAAATCAAGTCCAATGCAACAACCAAACCCAACTATGAAACCAAGAGGTACTCCCTTGCCAGTTTTCACCTCCAAAGGCCAAAACACCTACAGTGATCAATTAAGGATTACTCTCACAACCAAAACATACACCACATTCCTGAAATGATCAATCAAATTCATATTTTATCCCAAAATAAAACTACTCAAACACTATCTGAACAAGACTCAAGCAATTCACCCAAACGAACAATAACTTTGAACAAGGTTACACTTACCTTACTTTAACTAATCCATTAGGCACTCTACAGACCCAAAATTTACCCAAAGAAGATGTTGGTACCTAGAATCCTCTGAACAAGACTATCTACACCAAGCCTAGACCATGGATAAATCTATGTTACTGGTATGGGGGGACACAAATACGCTCCCCACCATAAGAGACAACCAATAATTTGTTTTCGAGACAGAATCAGGACACTAATAGGGGGACGCCTGAACGGACTCCCTGGTACATAGGGTAGACTTCCATTCAAAATTTCCTAAGGATCATACTTGAGAATCATAGTGGTTCTCACCACCATAATAACCAACCATCTTAACCGACTAGCATGGGCCGACACAGAAAAACCCAAAAATTTGAAGATTTGGGATGGTTGCACGGTTAGTCCGTACAGTTTGTGAAACTGTGAACTAACTGTGCTGATCAATATTCCTTCTTGGATTCCAGGCACACAGTCTCTCTTAATCTTTAACAAACCATGTGCTCATCCTGTCTAGCCAAATTTCCAACCATTCTCCAAAGACTCAATGGAAACAAAAGGGGGAGGGAATGACATTGGGCGATGTCATGGGTAGAAGGCCCTCCACCTATTTCCACCAAACATGAAAAACAGAATAAAGATAATGATACCAGAGGATTAAAGTCTTCATATATTTCATAGTTAGGATACGACATTGTACAAGGATTTAAATGACCCTGTAATTTCACTTAACTATGATCCATCATCACTCAGAGACCTATGGCTGGAGCTCAAATGATTGAAGCATCTTCAGCCTCGTAGTTAGTCTTTGGAAACCCACTGAATGAGAATTATTCTTTCGGTGCCACCAAAAACTACACCGAAATCCCAGATAAGTTTTCCAGACATAACAAATTCCAAATCACTTTACCCTATCCTGATATTTCACTGAAACAAGGGAAAACAAGATGCACACACATCACACCTTGTTTCTTCAGGTGAGAAAAAATAGAAGTAAATAACACCTACACTCACCTTCCTCTAAAATGGATGATTTTGAAGTTTTTACAAGGGATACATTCTACCAACATAGTAGGGACTCTGGAAGTATTTCACAACTTTCACCTATATAGTCAATCGAGAACATGACATCATAACGCATCACTGAACATGACCATTGCGACTGATATAAACAATGCATGGAGAGGGACTTTATACAACATCCCCAAACAACACACAATTCTAGAAAGTGGCTACAATATCATATCGTGGAAAAAATTTCCACACTGGTGGTTTAACAAGAACTCATGATTCATAGAAACATTGAAGAACCCAAAGGTCCTCTTAGACACCATCGAGACACTCATCCACACTAACAACCCTAGACCACATCCACCTTCGACGAATTAGGAAACTTAATAAATAAAGTCTCTTTAAACCTTCCACGAGCACTCTACCATTACAAGAGGATCTAAAAATCAAAGAAAGTAATTAGTGTAGACTCAATATACAGATCTCGAGAAAAACAATATTCCTTATATTGATCAACTAGAGGATTTTCGAATGGAAAAACAATCTAGGTTGCACTTCAGTTATGCATTAACCCTTAATGGGGGCATACCTTATCCAACAAGAGAACCTAAAGACCTAACCAAGCTATTCCATTGGTCAAAAAGTACCACAAAATAGATCCAAAAAAATGAAGGGATCCACCATAAAGGTGTCTCAAAACATATCTCAGAGGAGACTACTAACTGGTCCTTCTACCCAACTTACCGACCAAACACAAACTCAAAACACAGTTCGAACAGGAGGGGTTCTTGGACTCACAACATCCCACAACATCTAGATTTTACAAAAACACATAATATAAATCATCCCAAACAATTAATCAAGACATCGTTTTTCTCTTTAAAAACATTTCTTTGAAAACAAATTGTTCAGTGGTTAGCGCATCCACCAATGGTACCCCATGGGCCTTACACATGCATGTTTCTGTGCCACACCAGGCACCCTCCTCATATCCATCCCAACACTCATCCAGTAATTTCATCAACTACCCATATTCCCATATAACCCCATGCATGTGGTTTCTCACAAAAATACCAAAGGTTAAAACAAAAATTCTTTCCACTTTTCAAAACCAAAACGGTCAACCAACACATGCTTTTTTCTCAAAACTGCTAACCACATGATCAAAATCCCAACTCAAATCATACAAATATTTTCAGAAAGACACAACCATTTAGAAAATAACTCACATTCAAGATATTCACACTAATTTCAAAACATCTCTTCCCATTAAACCACACTTTGATTGTTTAGAAAACTCTATTGGAAACACTTTTCAAAACCAACTTCAATATAGTTCTTGCTTTCAAAAGAGGTGTAAGCACACTATTTTCCATTTCAAAACAATTATGAAAATTAAGTTCTGCCATTTCATAAACCAAACCATTCCCTCTTTATTTAAAAATCATTTCACAACAACTTTACGCTTCTTTAAAACCCAGTTACTTTAAAACCAAAGTGTCATGATTTCAAAACTAAAGCACAAAACAATGCGAGAGGAAACTAGTTTAATTAGTTGACTTGGAAATATGGTTGGCGACCATATTCCAATCACTTCACCATCACATAGAGTGTTCTAGAGAATATCCCAGGCTCCACAGGGCTTTCCAGGCCCTACGAGCTCGCTGGGACCATTAACCCAACTCTCTTTTCATTTCCCCTAATCATCATCAAACCAAAACAACCAAAGGACTAAGATAAATCCCAAATTCCCCTGGTGAATCGAATCTCGTCACGAGGTGTGGTGATCAGGAACACTACTAATAATTGGACTACCAAGTCCCAAAAATCCTAACTCTAGACTATCCTGATTGTTCCCTATAAAATGTTACCCAAAGATTTAACCAGAACCTCCTCTGATACCATTTTGTCACGAACCGGATCTAGTCACCATCAAACGGGCTCCAAACCCGATCCGTGCCAATACCCGAAGGGCGTTCCCGATCCCCACTGTCTGGAACAAGTGCATGGGTATCATATAATGATAATTGGGAATGATTTACCTGATTGTAAAAACATTAAACAACAAACAAACTCAATAAAACAAATATAGAGTTTTCAACTAAAACAGTCTTTTACAAAGTTTCATAACTGAATTACATAAGTTAAAAATATGTTTAAAGACCATTAAAAAGGTAAAAACCCAAATAAGGACATCCCAAGAACCCTCATGGCATGGGGCACCTCCCTTAACCCATCTCCACAAGACATCACCACCAAGGACTTTCCAGAAACCCGAACCACTGGAACTAAAAACTGTACCGAGCCTGTGACAAAAAAAACCAAGCCTACTTAAAACCAAGGGTGTAAGTAGGGTGTCATCCAAATCCCAATATGATACCACCACTAATAGATTCCATGTGATAAACATTTAATGACAAAAATCATCCAAGTTTTCAAAAACATGATATGTTAGTTAAAATTTCTAAAAGATGCAACATTAAATAAAAATAGTTTTCAGGTGGGATAATTTAAAGAATAAAAACATTTAAAATAAATACCATAGATACTGAATTTTACAGCCTCTCATACCGTATGATGATGGTAAGCACAAAATATCCAGTGAGCACAAGCAAAGGGAAATAACCCCTAGGCACTAGCTAGCTGTGGGTCCCAGGTACTTCGAATCTCGGTGAGAGTAACCATCATAAATATTTGTTCCCCGTGCACGGGCCACTATTAGGGAAGATACCAATAATCTAGTGGTCCCAAATAATCATCATCATTGTTTAGTTAGAGTTTTATCCATCAATATTGATAAGTGAAACTTAGGCCATACCCCACAGATTCACTAGCATACTAGTACACGTCCACCCACCTAAATACCCGAGTTTTCCCTTTGTACTCAAACAAGTTCGACACGTCAAGAAATATACTTTGCACATGAAAATATAATTTCCATATCAAAAAATTACCAAACAGCCCACGTGAATACCACACATGTCAAAAAAGTACACTTTTCATTAAAATTGATTTGGAAATCTGACTCACACAAAATAGCCCACAACACTCTTCACATTTCATTGACACTTCCATAAATCCTTTAAAAAAAATTTATAAACCATTCCAAGAAATTCTAACTCACATAAAAGCCCACTCAAATAACATATAATACCTCTTTCATCAACAAAAATCAATTTTCACAACATACTCATACAAAACAGCCTACAACCATGTTTTGCAGCTCTCTTTCCATTTTCTAAAACATTTCAGCACTTTATGAAACATTCTAAAAAAATGTTTGAAATATTAAATAACCACCATACCTTTAAAAAACCCATAGTAGGTGAACACACACCAAAACAGTACATATAATCCCTTTTATCCACTTTTTTTAACCAAACAAAACATTCACAGTATTCATAAAACAACTCAAGGGGTGTAACTATGTCTTACACACAAAACCCATTTCAAAACACCCATTTAAGACCAAAACCATACCAATTCCTATCAAAAATAGAATTGGAATCCCTAGATACATTTATAAAAACACATTCAAGTGCTATAAAATAACCATGAATAATACCACAAAAGATACAAATGAAAACACACATTTTCATAAAATGACCTCAAGAAGTATAATAATGTTTTACACATAAAACCTCTTCAAAAACATTCTTTTTAAGAAAAAATGACCCAAATAAATTACCAAACCAGAATTTTCAGGCCAAAAATGATTTAATAAACCAATTTTATAAGTTATAAACTACACCCAAATAATACCCCATGAGTTACACATGAAAACACCCAATTTCAACTTAAAAAGCGACTATAAAATTTATCTCATAACCAAATCAATCATAAACAGTTTTCGCATCACCCCAAACATATGAGAGATATGAAAAATGGTTAAATACATCATGACAACTCATCAATAATTGTTTACACATGGAACCACCAACCTTTTGAGTAAAAACCCTTGATTCATGGTGTGAAACCCCAACCGCACCTCCTCCGCACCACAAGGATGTGAAAATGAACCCTAAACAATAATAATTCACCAAAAATACCCCAAATAAAACTCTAGGTATGAACCATATCTTCTTTATACTCTATAAATCTATGAAAGTGGGAGGAAACCCTAAAGACTATGAAGGAATTGAAGAGAGAAACACATACCCAAAATAATCTTGAAGAAAACTACCCGAAATCCCCCAGCATCTGAATTTGAAAACATCCAACCATTAATGGGAGGTTCGAAAAAAAAATTTATTAGATCTTTTAGGAACTGGAATGGGTGAAAAAGAGTTAAAATAGAAGGATTTCTGAAAGGATCAATTTACCTCTCCAAATCTGGAAGATTTTTGAAGTCCAGAGACGTTTCGACATCTTTAGAGATTCTATCGAGCTTCCAATTGTTTGATGAGGGAATGGGGGCACGGCTTAGGTAAGTGGGCTCGGGTGAGAGTTGGAATCACTGAAAAAACGCAAATAGTGATGGAGATATTAAATAATTAATATTTATTTTTAATGCAGAAAATGGGCTTTCGGGCAGGCCCAATTCCTTAAAAAAACCCATATCAACCATGATTATGGATTTATAAATGGTCCAAATTAATATGGTGGTGTTAATTGGTCAGTGGATGACAATTCTTATTTGTAATGGATGAAAAATGTTGAAAAATTAAGGAGTTGTAAAGGAATCAAATTTTATTTTGAAATTTGGAAAGGGGGCTCACTGTTTGACCCAATTCCTAAAAACTCACCCATTCTTCCATAAATGCATGGGAAACCCTCAAAACAAAGCATGAATGGAAATTAAATGGAATTTAACTTTAAAATATGTCATTAATGTGACAATACTTATACTGGGATTCAATATTAATGTACTACCTAATATCTATTGGATATTCTAAGCTCATATTCATTTTATTTGAAAGCTATTTTGGATGAACACCTTCCCTATGTAGATTTATAATATAACAATAGTTTCTATTATTTAATTCAAAATTAAATACATGAGTCTTTATACAAGAAGAGGATAAAAATTATATGATGTTTTGATAACATTAGAAAGTTTAAATTTATAGGATTATAACTTTTTGATCAAATGACAATGAATATTCAAACAATTCAGTGTTATATTAAAACTGATCAAATTTAATTGAAGAGAAATGTTGAAAATAGTTAGTGATATATATATTTTGATTTTTGATACAGAGTATTCCTTTAAATATAACATTGGAATATAGTTAGGTAATTAGGGGAGTAGGGAATATTGAGACCGAGATACATTAACCTTCTTTAAATCCATGATCATGTGGGGAAGATAAATTACCATCTATCCATTCAATCAATCCTCCCCAAGTATATGATGTGTTCCATGAATCACTTTTTTGAAAGTAAATAATTTATAATTTACATTTACTAAACTCGATTTTAGTATAATTGGAACATGATCTATGTTACAAGGAACGAATGATAAATTTTTTAATTAATTGTGACAATGCACAAAAAAAACAAGACCACTCAAATGTTTAATGTTCAATAGAGAAATTAAAATTTTGAGGGATAATCATTTGAACCTGATGATATAATTCGTAATAAGGTCATTATTTTAATCTTTAGAGTAAATAAAAATTGAGGCATAATTCCATTTAATAGGGGAGAATGTAATACCACATGATTTTACAATGTTTGTTTCCCATATATACTAACTATGTTTATTTTCTTATTTTAAATGAAACAAAGAACCACAATCAACCCAATAAATTTTCTTGGTAGAAAATATTACAGTTCTTTATAAACATTTATTGAATATTAGAATAAAATAAAAAAACACTATTATTAAAAGAAAAGGTCAAATAAATCCTTAGGTTAATAAAAATACCATAATCATAAAATCATGATTCTAATGGTTCACCATGAAGATCATAATTATAATTTAAACTATATAAATAAGGTATAAAATTAGAAATATTTTAGATATTTTTAAAGATTATAAAATGAATATGATGAATGATGTTAAAAATCTATGTGCTATTATATATGAAAATAAAATCAGACTATTATATATATGGTACTAGAAAGTATTGTAATTTTAAATTTAGTTGTTGGATATATATTTTATTATGGTATGAATATATTCAACAAGATTATTATTGTTGAGTAATTTTTAGTCTAAACTTAAAATAATATAATTCTTGAATTTATTATAAAAATAATACATAAATAAAATATTGTATTATAAAAAAATTATGTGATACATATTATTATTATCAATATCATTATTTATTTAATGGATTTATTTATAAATTTAATTGAAATACTATAATACTAATGTATATATGAAATTAAATTTTTATAAGATAAATAATTATTTTGAGGTACTTTTGATTAAAATCCTTAAATGTAAAAAAGGGGATATTTTCAAAGAGTAGTATTCTTAATGTGTTGGTTTTTTAATATTAAATAATTAAACTGATAAATTTAAAAAAATGTTTCTATTTTTTTCAATTTAAGAAATAATATATTAACACCAATTTAATTTTTAATTAGTATTAAATAATATGTATATCACCTAATGTGTTAAAAATATTTTCTTCTATAAATGGGGTTATGTATATAAGTATTATGATCTCATATAAACTATTATTATCTCGTATTTAGAAATTGATTTATAATTTCTGGATTTAATATTAGAATTCATCATATAAAAATTATTTATAAATTATCCCCTTATATTTTTAGTAAAAAAATTAATTACCATAGTAAATAATTAAACTATGTGAAAAGGTAAAAGGGGGTTAAATAGGGTAAATTAATTTATATTGAAATTTTTATATTCAAAATAATATTTAGGGATTATACAAATAAATATTTAAATTTTTGGGTCAAACATGAATATATGACCAACATTTCCTCACTGAGAATACCTAAATCCCATGTGATTACTTCTATACCCTTAAATTGACTTTTGTTTCTTATGAAATATCCCTCATTTTAATGTATAAAAGGATCACTATTATACCTATTATAAACTACACTATTAATTCTGAAATATCTTTTATAATAGAATATGTTATGTCTTCCAATGAATTATTAAACTTTTGGTAGAATATGGTGGTATAAAAAAATCCTTTATCTTTTAATCCAAATAAATATGTGTCAAGGAGGAGTGATATCATTGATGTATGCTCCCAGTTATTCACCATCCATTTCAATTACATTCACTTGTACAATATTTCTAAATATAATCCAAAACTATAAATATTTTTATTTACATAATCAAGTTTGTGATAAATGATACTACTATTATATAACTTTGAACTATTACTCATTAACTAGTATAAATTGATCTTGTTTTGGGTCCCTTCTATCAACCACATGAATGATATTGTAAAAACAATCTCATTTTCATCAATAATAATTTTCAAGAAATTTATACCAGTAATACATGATATAAAATATTAAAAAACTTTACAATTTTTTTTATAAGTGGAAACAAATTAGTTATCCACATGATGTAACTTATGGTAATCAATAAATTACACGAAACATTCTTATTATCGATTTCATTCTCACAAATAAACATAAATTATATCTATTGATTAGGGTAATAAAAAAAATTGTTAAATAATTATTATAATCCTTTTAATAATTATTTAGTGAGGAAATTTAATTCATATAAATGGGATCCACATAACCATTAGAAATATTTTATAAAAAAAATAAAAATGTACTAGAATTTTATGGTGAAAAAATAATAACTACCTAATAAATGTGTAATGAAATATTATAATTCAAGTTCATTAATTGTAATATAAAATAATAAAATTGTTAAATGAGTTATAAATATGGGTATGTTTACTAGTCATTGAGATAAAATGATTTTTTGTGATTTTGGACTAAATGGAAGGCATTTATTTCTAATAAAACTTTGAGTTAGAGATTATTTATAAATAAATATTAATCTGGGGAATATATTTTATCATTATGTATAAAAACTCCAATATTTTATTCTCCTATATTTATATATTTATTCTAAATTTCCACTCTCTGTTTCACTTATCTTTAGGTCATAATTTAATCAATGAGATTCTTATTAGAAAAATAGAACGTATCCCCAAATTTTAGTAAAGAATCATTATCCTCCATACCCTTATTATTTTTATTTTTATATAAATTTAATTAACTATAATTTTATTATAAATGAAGTTATATTTAAATGTTCTTCAATTTCAATTAAATATAAATCATCTACAAATTTTTTGATATCATTATTTTATATATACTCTGACCTTATTAACAAAGGTGTGAAAGGAATATATTTATAAAACAATTTGGACAATAAATAATTTTGTAACTCCCTTTCACAGTTTTCATTATGGAACTTCCCCTCCACATTTTCCTGGTCTTATAAAAAAATATTTTGTTTTTTTATTTTTCTATTTCCAACAAATGTATGAAAAACATAAAAGGAATTTATTATTATATCTAAATGTAACTCTAAATTCTCTTAATAGGGGTTGTTGGTCTTTTTTGACAACATTTAATGTTTCATATTATTCACAGGGAATATAATCTAATTATACCATCAAACTTATTTCTCTGTATGATTTATGATAATGTCTTATGAATATTTTCATGAAATAGATTTCATCATGTGTTAATTAAGTTATGATGAAATTTAGAATCTCTTCATGTTAATGTGAAAAATATATATATTGTTTTTCATTATTTTGTAGGGAGGTATTAGAATTATAAATCCCTTAAAATAATTGATTAAAAAATTATCTTATGATATATATGGTAATGGGGAGTGAAACTAATTCCTAAAGGGACTTTATCAACTAAGTGATTATTGGGCCCGAAATTATTTTTCCCTCCAAATAATTACGTAAAGACTAATACCCGATGATATGATATAGAAGGGATTTTAAGGAATACATAATAAATTATGAAAATATTTGGAATATGTGATTATAGTCATAGATATTCTACTTAACATAAAGATCGATCTTCTATGCTTATGTGTATACAACATTCTTAGTATACATTTGTATGGCTTTATTATGTTTCCCTTCTATATGAATATTAAATAAAATTTCCAAACATATATTACTCATTTATTATGTTATGATAAAAACATTATTTAATATCCCAATATTTATGATATATTATTTATTATTTATTATTGTCTTATGTTATGTCATGCACCTTGATAATATTCCCATAACCACCAGTTTTTCTTACGCACAATAATGTTCTTAAATTGTTTTCTATAATGTTAACCGCTAATGATCATTTGAGATCACTCTTTGTTATTTTTCCATTACAAAATTTATTAAAGAGAATATTATGTATGATATCCTTCCGATGTGTCATATGAGAAGTATATTTTTGTGATCTGTTAAAGGTATTGTAAAATATTTAGTTTATCTATTTGTCCATACCAAATAAAAAACATGTAGGTTCCTCGTGTGATAAATTATGAGGGTAATGAATTTTAAAATAAATCAATGTAATATTGTTGTTTTTTATTCTTAGGTCACCTTAGGTCCTCCACCCCTATAGAATTTTCGATCTATTGGATGGTTTTCTATTATTTAGAATTATTTATTTATATTTCCATACGTTACCTGTAGAAATTTTGAAAATAAATCCTTAGGATTTTGTAAAAATGGTATAATTTGTAAATTATTTACATGTTATAATTAAAATTATTTCATATTTCTAACACAATAAGAAATATACCATGATGAAATCATTAAAAAAAGAGATTAAAAAATGAAAAATTAGGGTGAGAAATTTTTTTATTGTTTTATTGGTTTAATATAAAATTGTGTTTTTTCGTAATTAATCATTAATTTAACTATATTTTTAAAGAATTATTCATTTGTTCATAGAGTGTATCATTAAAAAATACCTAGTACACAATAGAATGATCATAGGATTCCAACCATGTTACTATTTATTATTAAATTGTTGAGATTAATGTACATGAAATGAGTTCAAAATATTTTAATAAACCCAAAAGGGGATATTGTTAGCAAAATCATCCTATGATAAATTTTTGCGTGTTATTTATAGAAAAAGAAGGAAAATAATAATTAAAAATAGGTTTACAATGTAATATCATAGTGATTTATTTAATTTTGGAAGAAATTAGGGAAAATAGTAGAAAACATTTCTACATGATAGTAATTATGACACGACCTCCTAAGTCATACTATATCATGACTTTTATTAGATTACAATGATTTGTATTGAAGTGTGATTGTGTACTAAATAGTGTTTAAATTCCTAAAAGGTCCCATATAAGGTTATTTATGATGTTTTATAAGTTCTATTCATGGCTAGATATTAATAACCAAAACCTATAGAATATTAAATTACCTTATATTAGACTATATGTAGTTAGGGCATCCCATGAGAAATTTTCATTAGATTAACCAATTTTGTTTTCACAATTCATGGGGAATTCATCATTATTTGATTTTTTTCCCATGAATATAGGGTGTTGGGATTTCAAGAACTGATTTTTATTTCTGACATGAAATATGGGTGTTATAACCAAACAAAACATATGTGTTAATAAATCTAGGTTTTTTAAGAATAAACATGAAATTATAAAAAGTAAATCATTTTATAATTGGTATGATTATTCCATGAAGAAGTTGGATATGATATTTTTCATTCTCTATATATGTAAAAGATAAACCAGGAAAAGAGGATACTATTATGGTGGGATAATCAAATGAAGTCCCTTAATTTTTCAACACTATATGAATTATAGTATCTGAGTAATGAAACATTGATATTAAAAGATTAAAAACATGAAAAAAAAATAACACATTGAGGTTTTAGAGTGGTAAGTAACACAAAAATGAGTTTTGGGGTGGAAAACAATATTAAAAATTACAATTATTGACCATACCGTAATGGAGTCATTCCTAGAACAATTTCTAAAATTCTATGTTTTAATATTTGTACAATCTCTTTGGGAACTTTTCTTGGTAGAATTTTACTAAAATTTAAACACCTAAATTGTCTTAATTTTCCCATATTAATTAATATGTATTGATGATAAATTAATTATGATACTTATAGAATTGATACTCATTAAAGAGATATATTTCACTATGAACATTTGAGGGATGATTATGGATTTGTATCAATAATTTTGAGTAATTGTGGATATGTTTTGGAATTTAAGATATTTTCTAAATGAAGATAGATGGTCCAATATATATATATATTGGATTATATAGTTTATCAGAGTGATAAAGGAGGAGATGAATCTTATTATAATGAAGGTAAAATATAATTCTTTATTTATAAACATTTAGATGAATTTTCAAAGAGGATTAGTGAGATTTTATAGTGATTGAGAAAAATATTTTCTTCACATTGTGAGGTTTGTAAACCTAGGGGGTCAATGAATCCACTATAAATTGTATTGAAAATGTAATTCACTTAGTGATTAAAGTACATTTTCAAATTTCTAATATATACACCTTGAATTAGCATTTTATTGATTAACCATGTCAAAATTTATTGTATCAAAAATTAAATACTTTTCCATTATATATTATTAGTATAGAGAGAAGTGTTATAATTAATATTGGTAGAAGATCATTCGTGTTGGTCATTTAGTGGAATATATATACACATATTTACCAACATATTAGTATATTTAAATTTCATTGGATAAAAATAAAAGAAACATAAAAAATTACCTCCCTTACTGAGAGGATTGAAACCAATTATACCTACTTCTAGAATAGCATGAAATAAGTGGAAAGTGAATATAATATATTCAGGTTGAAATACATTCCCCATTGGGGAAAGGTAACAATATTTAATAGATTCAAAGAAATCAAAATTCATGTCCCATTAATAAAAATATTGGTTATAAAATAGTTGGGTTATCGAGATACCGTTTCATTTTACCAACATTTCTATTAAAAAAGTCATAACAACTCATGAAATACATATAAGAAACATATAATACTATTTCACATCCACATCCATAATCAACTCCTAATCATAATTGAGATTCAATAATATATATGAACCCATGCACCGTAAGTCACTAATTTATACGACCATATAACATATAACAAGCTGATATATAATTAAATATAATTTGAACAATTAAAATATATTAAATATTAAGAAAAAATTTTGATCATTTTAACTTAAAAAATATAAGGCATTCCGTGTAAATTGTATAAAAATAGTGTGAAGCATATAAAACCAACAACTGTAGCTATAATGAAAAATATGGAAGTAAATATAAAAAGCAACATTAATATTTTAGAAAATAACATAAAATAATAATTATTGAATAAGAAATATCTTTTACATAATAATTACATTTTAGCATACCGTAAGTGGCCCCAGTAATTTAAATTTAAGATAATAGGATGGGTAACTTATTGAATATTTTGTTTAAACAAGGACTTAAGTTTTAGCAAGGAGAATATCCCAACAAGTAATTTTCCCTTAAAAAATAAAATGAAAAATAGATTTCAACACACTTTCCTAGGATAAAAAAATTAATTGGTTAATAAGTATCATTACATCTAGAGTACGGAATATAATCGCATACTAATATCCATTGGAATTCTATTTAATGTGGATGAAAAAAATAAAAACCAAGTTTTATTATTTTTACTGATGATTGAAATAACAATTACAAAAACCATGGTCATTTATGATACTAATATCATATGAACCAATAGATAACACTAATAAATTTCATAGAAAGCATCAAATAGAGCATCATAATAAATATAACTGTTATAGAAAATTTGATGAGGGATATCTCAAATAGAGGGTTTTGGAGGGACTATAAATGTGTAATATCAATGGAACTTGTAATTTTAAGGTATAATTCATATAAATATAAAAATTAACCTTTTTAAAATTTTAATAAAACCATCCAAATGATAAAAAATATTATTGGCCTTAAATATTCGATAATAATCCTTATGGTAGCGAAAAACAATTTGATGCACTATAACATAACTCGAACACTCGTTCTTTCTCCACTATCATTATGTAATTTCACTTCCATAAAAATAAAATCTTTTTTAATGACTCAAATAATGCTATTTAACAATATATGTGACATAAGTTGAATAAAAATAACAATATCTTGAATGATAATCACTACAAATTCTCCACCATAGGCTTCTCATTCCCATGATGCTTCAATGTATTTTTGGATAAATTAATCAAGGAAATTATAATTGATTTTTATACTAATAAACCTATGGTTCATTGTAAATTTTTACATGATACCATATAAGATAAACTATTAATATAACATTACATCCAGAAAATTTCCCCCTATGGTTAGAAGTGAAAACTTCATATTCCCGGATTTAGAGGATAACATCATATTCAACATAATTAAAATGATGACATTAATAGGACTAGGTCCATATCCCAATATTTTTTAAACATGTAATACCTTATAAATAGCACTAAATATAGGGGTAAATTATATTTGATAATTCCTTTATCCAAATCCACTCAATATCTCAAAAATATCTATAAAACATGGAGTTAACATTCCATTTGTTTTAATACATTGATGTTCAAGCCATAGTGAGACATGATTGAATATAAAATCACTAACCTTAAATTAAATTATTCAAATTCATTAACTAGTATATGATATATATATTATTTTAATAGTAATATATCCATAATAAAAAAATCAATTTTCCATTCATGGCCTAGACTATATTCGGCCCAATCCTTCATGATCCCCTCCCTCAAAATATTCCTCTCATGGGATGGAAATAATCAAAGTGATATAATGACCCCAAAGTCCCACCTCCAGTAGGCCCAGGGTTGGAGACTAGCACCAAGGGTACAAAAATTTATTAATATTAAAATAATTACACTTTGGTTGAAACAATATCAGGAGATATGATGGATTATCCACAAAACAACTCCATGACACACATATATATATATAAGAAATCAGAAAACACCATCTCACATGAATTCATTATGTAGAACTTTTACAAGTACAAATATTCATCAAATTACCGAAAGTAAATATAGTAAAAAACATAATAAATAACAAGATCCGAGCTAGTAGGGTCCAGCACAGAATGTGAAATCCTCCTAGAGACTAGAAAGATGTTTTATATATGTAGGAGGATAATATAACAATAATTTGATGGAAGACGAAAGTCACTCGTGCACACATGATGGAGGCATACTAATTCACCCTTCAGAAAATAATAGAACCAAACAACTCCTACATAGGCATAACAACCATCTAGAACTCATCAGTCACACTCAATAAATTATAGAAGTTGGGAAATATAATATAAAACAAATCGATGATAGGGTACCCCGTACCACATTCCCCCTAATTAGCCACTCTCACAATATCATTTAAACCATCTTGGTACTCCCACCTCTTCTTAACTTACCACATCAAAAACCTCCCTCCCTCACACACACTAGGGCCTCACATCACCTCCCACCCATAGACACCTGGGAAACATACCATATCACATCCTACCCAAAGACACCTGGTCCAAAAAACACATCACATCCCATCCTGAAGACACTTGAGAAACAAAAAATCATCACATCCCGATAAACATGGGAAAGAACAACTCATATCATCCCAAAGACACCAGGGAAAACAAACATTTCCCACACACACCTAGGCATCCCAAACCACAAACTTTTTGAAGAATCTTTAGCTACAATTTCCTAGAAGAAGGAGTAGGTAATAGTGGGTTTCCATCCATCCATACTCCCACCGGGATGTTTGGGAAGGACACCCTCCCCCATGATAATGGAGGTGGTCAACACATAGTGCTATACTAGGGCGGGGTGGGTAGATAAATTGCAAGAACATATAGTATATGTATATATTATATCATTCACTCAACCCCAACCTATGAGATTCACAACAAGAACTAGTGAACTCACAAAAAAATAAACTTTTCAACTATATCTTTATAGATTTTTTCATATCAGTAATGGACACTTCATAATTCTGATAAATTTAATTGGATTCACAATTCTTCTTAACTTGACACCCATTCATTTCATTATTTGGTTTTAACCATAGTTAACCGTGCAATACATCATTTAACATTCCATTAACAAAATTCATCTCATTAAAAAACCAAATCATATCATATAAACATTATTAATCATTCAGTTAAATCATCACTACCTTGGAAACCACTAATCACAAAGCACAACAGGCATCACATTAAAAGTCACACCTAGTAAGAATAACTAAGGTAAATTAACCCACATCATATTTCCTCTCTATTTAACACCCATTCCAGAAATAACACATATCGATCCTAAGACATAGGGTGAAGCATTTTACATGTTATTAATGGATAACCACCCATACCAACCACTATCATCATCATTATTGAAAGTCATCCTACCCAATCCATCCTCCAAATAGAGAAAACCCCCAACTCAAAACCACACCCAATAGCACATCACATTACAACCATTTTCAGTAGCCCTACTATACAACCACACCACACGCATCACAGCCCCACCGCTAAAACACATCCATCCACTTCACCACACACAAACCCCATTTAAAAACACACATCACAACCATAACACAACTTATTTAGTCTTAACAAAAGGGTTATTATTTAAAACTCTACTTCTTAAATTGGGGGTGTGATCACCGATGCCATATGATCCTGGGGAATCTAACTATTTAAACGAATATACGTGGTTAATCAATTTCATATAAATGGTCATTCAATAGAAAACCAAACAAATAAATTCGGACTCCATCATATTAGATCAAACAATTACCCCCAACGTCCATGATTTTCAGTAGGTAGTTTGCCTATACAACTCTAAATATCAAAAGGAATATTGAAGAGAAAGAAGAAGTGTCAATTTTCCCATACCCTCATATTTTAATCCTAAGAAGATTCAATTATATTTATTAATTGGTATTCAACAATATTACCATGGAAAAAATATTCATACACCTACCCCACATGATGCCCAGTTGAGAGATAAGAAGGAAAACCTACCTGGAAAAGGGGGTTTTCTACACTACCTGATTGCACCAAGATAGGGGTGCTCATATGAAGCAGGAAAACACCAGGGGAAGATGATCCAAAATCCACAGTTTGATTTCATTACTCTTTTTGGGAAGACTAACTATTAGTGTCCCATACCCTATAAAAAAGAATGAATAAAGGAAACAAGTATCTAATCCTAGGAAAAACTAAATATAACATTGGTTTAGAAATGTTTTTGATTTTCCATAAATGATGGATCTGGTCAAGATAACTTATTTTGACTGAGTAAAATCCCCTATTACATAGGAATTTAGGAAAAAATTTATGGGATTTTAATTGGCCTAAAATCCTTTAAAATTTATCATTAAAGTCATTTTACATCAAAGAAGACATCTAAAATAGGCAAAACCAGAACATGAAACATTGTCCATGAGACACTGTTGGGTGAGGAACCATTGGTCGAGGTTCCATTTGACGAAGAAATATTGGATGAGGAAACATGAGTGAGGCACCACTTGTGATCCACCATTGGATGAAGCGGTGCTGGATAAGGCACCTTCAAAAAATGCATGCCACCGCCAGTGATACCCTATCAGGAAAGACACTACAAGACAACCTACTGCTAAGCATGAGATATTATTTGTCGAGGAACCAATAGATGAGAAATTGTGAGTGAGAGACCATCACTGTGACACCTATAGGGTGGAACCTCTAGGGTGACACTCCATTGGTGTGAGACAGTATTGGAAAACGTAGGAGAACTCGGAATTTTTTTAAATGAGTCGGAAAGAGCCACCTTGATATCCAAGAACACCACAAACACCTAATTATAACAAAGTAAAGGACCGAAGAGGTCCATTCCATTACATTAGATACATCTCAAACTACTATCATCCTTGAGAATTCAAAACCATGCCCAGATGAAAGAGGGTTTCAAATAACCACCCCGCGAGATACCTTTCAAGGGTCACACTACACTTGAAACACCAGTAATAACCAAACACATCATTATCCAATGATAAACCACCCTATATTGTTCAAACAATGGAGTGGAATCCTCCACATCCAAGAAAACCACCTCTGAAGTATTCTAACCTAAACAACCACAAGGCCCATTTTAGAGGCAAATCTAACACACCATCTAGATACATTAATGAAGAAACTGAATCCTTTATGTCAATGTACTATCTACCCTAGGAGGTGCTGACTCATCCACATGGGTTTAATAGCATCATAGTTAATGTGTCTCGATTAGGAATCAGGTCCTGCACTTTTAATATGTTAGACTTTATCACACATCATGCCACACATAACACTACCAATAGAAACCTATCATCTTATATAAAACAGGGTTCAATCATTACATCGCAAAAAAAACATAACAAGGTAAAACTCATAACAACCCTCGGTAATGGGAATGCATCTGAATCTCTCACTCCCAAGTACCCTCATCATATCCATCATTCCTCCATGACACATGAACCAATGGAATGATCCATCCATGCAGTACCTTCTCTTAAAAATCTTGGATCTCCACTGGTCACTCCAAAAATGTCGTGTCACGCTCGATATCTAACTCTCTCCCTTCAATAATGAGGGAGTCATAATGAATATTTTGACAAAGCTATGAGATGTGTAAGATGTTGTGGATCCTCTATAATAACTATGGACACTGTAACCAGTATGACACCTCACTAACTCACCCCAATACCTCAAATGGTCCAACGAAGCTTGGAGAAAGCTTAATTCATCTTCTAAACCTATACCACCCACATAAATCGGAGACCTTCAATAACCTGTGGTCCCCAAACTTAAACTATAAGGGACTCCTCTTATATTTGTCTTAAGACTTCCACTAGTCATGTGCTGATTTCATCCTTTGTTTAACTAGCTGAACCTTCTCATTTGGGCCCTGAACCACACCAGGACAAAGAACAAATTCCTCCCCAACCTCTATCCAGCACAACGGAGAACAAAACAGCCTTCTATATAATGCCTTAAATGGGTCCATGCCAATTGAAAGGTGATATATATTATTATAAGAAAACCCACCAAGGGATTTTTTTTCATACCCAATATCCACTAAATTCCAAGATGCACGCTCTCAACATATCCTCCATTATATAGAATGTTCTCTATCTTACCATGTTTTTAATGGTGGAAGGAAATTCTAAGGCATAACTGGGTGTTAAAGTCATGTTGCAATCCCCTCCATACACATAAGGTAAACCCCATGTACCGATCTGAGACAATGGTCCTCAAAACACCGTGACCCTGCACTACCTCTCCCACATACCCTTTTTTCTAAGGAATCCACTATTCCTAGCACCTTGATCTCTAATAAGTGGGACGATATGTTTAACTAATCCACTATCACCCAGATAACAATGTAGCCTCCCTAAGCCCAGGGTAAACCAATGATGAAATCCATTGATATGTCATCCCATTTCCACTCAGGAACATCAAGGGGCTGTAATAAACCACCAAGGACATGGTGTTCGTCCTTCACCTACTCAAAACAAAGAACATCACCACAAACTGAACCACTACCCATTTCATCCCGGGCCACAAAAACTACTTCCTCAAGACATGATAAATCATAGAAAATTATGGATGCACTGTCAAGGGTGAGCTATGAAGATCATGAAGAACTCCATTGGTCATTACTACCGAAAAACCTTCTCCTAAAACAACATTTGGTTTTGATCATCTCCAATCCACCCCTCTAGAGAATCACCATGGATAAAATGATAGCGCATCCATTATTCCTCTTATTCTCCTCACCAAGACTCCTCCAACTACTATATTAGAGAAGACTGTATTATCATATAAAATGAATATCCTCTACCACCATCCACTCTAGAATATAATGGAAAGGATTCCAAATCATTTGTCACTCTCAAAGAATCCACAGACTCTTAAACAACGTCCTTCTATGAATTTTAGCTCAAAGAACCAGTCACTACATTTACCCATATTGAGTTATAGTAGCACGGACACTAATGATACCAACTCCATATCATGGGTTATATAGTTACACTTGTGAGGATGTATCTTTATAGACCCATAAGAGAACACTTATCACTACTAAATCATCAGGCAACACAAACCCAGACGGAAAGAATACAAAAAACACCTCAAACATCACCCCTTATTCTAGAAACTAGAGCACTGAATAAATTCCCATTCTGATAACTAAATTTTTTCTGGAACAATTCAATCCACACAAAATATTCTTAATTTATAGTCGTATATAAATGGAGCCAAAACTCAAGAGAAATTAGGAACAAAAATCAGAACATTGCCTATGAGGCCACATAAACTGTGAACTTGTGCCACATACTTGGGTTCTACCCAAGAAAAAACTACTTATACATTTAATTATAATTCTTGTAAACCCTGTTGAGACACAACATGATCACGGAAATTAACCTCTGGTTTCTAGGACATACACTTGGGTAAACATTTCATAGAGATAGTGGCATCGAAGGACTGGTAGGATTGTCTTGAGATGCTCGGTATGCTCCTCCTGTTACTTCAAGTAGATAATGATATCATTGATGAATAAAATAAATATCAAGTTTAAGAACATACAAAATATAGAGGTCATAAGTCCCATAAATATGGATGGTGCATTTTTAACACCTAATGGCATTACCACGAACTCGAAGTGCCCATACCAGCATTTGATATAAATCTTTGGGATATCACCCTCATTCACCATAAACTGGTGATATTCAAACAACAAATCAATCTTATGAAAATAAATCTCCCATATGAGATATTTGAAAAGATCTTCTATCCTCTAAAGTGGATAATGATTCATGACCATCAAATAATTCAACCACTAGTAATCTATACACAACCTCACACCATTGGCCGCCTTCTTTGAGAACAACACTGGGGCACCCCATAGGGAAAATCTGGCTCAGATAAAGCCCTTCTCTATCAAATCATTGATCTGAATCCCCAACTCCCGAATCATTGAGGGTGCCATCCAATAATAGTTCATCAAAAATGGATAAGCGTCGAGCTTCAAGTCTATCCCAAACTCAACATCATGCCGAGGGGGTAGTGTAACACCCTATTTATGGAAAACACCCAAGAACTCCCTAAGAACTCTTGGAAAATCATCTATCTCATCATCTAACAATTCTACTAACAACTCATCCAATAAGGATACAAGGGTCTCCACAAGGCGACTGCCCACCTGACAACCTCGATCGCTAATGAAAACCACACACAGACCATCCACATCTAAAAACATGACTCTCCTCCATAAGTAGTTGATAATAGAATTTATTGTTTATAGACATTCAATTTTTATGATGAAATAATATAGATTCATCTATAATAATAAAAATTACCAATGGGGTTGATGTGGTCCCATCATTAGTCTACACCCTTGGTATTTATCAAAAATGTTATTCTGGCCTCTGACAGGTATAGTCAACACTAGGGTCATGGGAAGTATATCAATATCTAGTCCCTGAACATGGGCTAGAGAATGTGAAAAATAGTAGTGTGAAGAACATAAATCAAACATGGTATAAGAAAAGGTAATGAATAAATTGATTATACCTCTCAACATATTTGGACCTATTGGAACTGCTGTCTCTACGGCGTGAAACTAACCACACCCAAATTATCTACCTCCCTCATGAAGACCATCTCCATGTACATGCTTAGGTCACAATCCCTTAGCATGAGTGAAATCCTAAAGTTGGCCTCTACCTGCTCCATCTCCCCTCAATTGAGAAAAATCCTGCTGTACCTACTGCTAAAACTGCCTCACCAATAGCTACTGTTGAGGTTGACATTGAGAATATCCACCTCTACAAAACAGTCATTGGGAATCCAATGTGCACTGACTCTAAATATTTACATTAACCCCACCGATAAAACACATCGAACCCAAGCCCATGGAAATGTCATGGGGTTAGTCGGCACCAGAAGGCCAGACAAGAACCTGTTGTGTTCATCTCCTTACTAGTCAAAACCTTGAAGGCCCTAGTTTATAAGACCTTCCACTAACAACCCAACCTCCCAAAGAACTCTACTGGCTCCCCCTCATGGTATACCTCCTTGTGAGTTCATCTTCTCGATCGCCTCCTCCTTCTTCTGAACCTCATGATATGCTGGCAATGTAAAGGGAGTAACATCATACTATATTGAAGTATGGAGTTCCTCCTCAAGGCGTCTCATATGAGACTCCTAGTTTGGAAAGAGATCTGGTGAAAAATGAAGGAGGTCCTTGAACATGATATCAATCTCCCATACTAACATACACCACTACTACAGAGAGAGTTTATCCTACCTTTTTTCAGCCTTCACGGTCGATGAAAGGAACTCTACCCAGAATTCCTTATCAAATTAAACCCACAAAACATCTTCCTCATTTCTTTACCTTAGAAAAAGTGTCCTCCGCAAATTTGTAGCACTCCACATTAGGCTGATCACTAAGGGAACCCGATACTATTTTGGGGCTTGAATCAAACTAAAGGTGATCTCAAGATCCCCAATCTATCGTCTCATCTCGATGTTTGATACAATACCCTCACATGTTCCCAAGTCATACCGCTGGATATAACACAATGTCTTCTGCCACTGGTCAGCATCTTCAACTAAACTAACCCTACGACGATCAACTGAATCAGCCTGCTAAACGACCACTGATTAACCCACATGTTGATGACATCTAGGATCTATAGCTAAAAATTCAAAAAAGTGTTCCTCATTCCAAATAGTATTTAATTTTACATAAGATTAATTTTTAACAAATTTTTTTAACTCATTTAAACTTTTCCCAAACAACCCAATTCAAACAAGAACACAAGTAATTATGACGCATGTACCTCTCCTTGGTCTCTACCTTGCAAATGGTGTAGACTCACATGGTCATTTGGTAGGCTCAGAGTGCTTAAATCGGATCATGGGGCCGTAAAATCTTATATCCAAGCTAGTATTACTCATATAATATCATGCACTATGGACACATGACACAGTTTCCATACCATCACATATATCTATCACGACACCTAACCCCAAGCTCCATTCTATCCCTTAGCCACAGGAATCTGATTTCACTCTATCATGACCCCATCCCACCCAAGATTATCCTCCTGAGATGGTAATGATGAAAGGGATATAGTGGACCCTGAGTCCTGCCTCTAGCTAGCCACAGGTTGGTGACAAGCATCAAGGGCATACAAATATCACGTTATAGGAGGAATTAACATTTGTGTTGAAACAAGATAGAAATATATGATGGAATATCCAAGAAAAAACACCAAGCCATATATATATAATAAATCCAAAAACACCATCCCATACGTGTGCATAAAGTATAACTATTATATGTACCAAATGTATCTAACATAAAGTACCAAATGTAAAGCTAAGTAGCGACACAACAACAGAAAATACCCGAGTGAGAAGGGTCTGACATGGTCCCAGTAATCCTCAAAGAAACCTAAAAGTATTTTTATGTACCTAGGGTGAGTGTACAAGTATACTCATTAAGAAATCAAATGTCTCTTGTGCGCACTTGTTGGGGGAATACTAATGCACCTGTGAGAAAATAGCAGAACCAAACATCACCTAAGCAGGTATAATAACCATCCTGAACTCAACAAGTCACACTCAGAAAAGAATAACAAGATTTGTAAAAAAATATAAACAACATCGATGAGAGGTTATACCGCACCACTATCCCACTGATTAGACACTCACAAATCCTAACGAAAAATATGATGGCACTCCCACCTCTTTCGAACATACCACATCAAAACCCACCCTCACACACACCAGGGCCTGACATTACATCCTTCTTGTAAACACTTGAGCCAAAATCCACATCACTTCCCACTTGCAGACACTTAGACCACAAACCACAACGCATCCCATCCTAAAGGCACATGTGAATGTAAAAATAATCTCATCCTGATGACACCTGGTAAATAAAAACTTATCTTATCTTAACGAAACCAGGTTATACACAACTCACTCGTAAAAATGTAGGCCACCCCAACCACAACCTGACCAAAGAATATTGGGGCACCAGCACATAGAAGGGGGTCAGGGGAGAGCTAGTGGCTAGCTATCCATCATCCCACCAAGATATTTAGGAAAGACACCCTACCCTTTGACAATGGGGCTTTTGGTCAAATAGTACCAACTATTTTGGGGAGCATATTGAAATCCCAAGGACATATAGTGTATGTATATATCGTGTCAAGAACTCAATCCCAGCCTTTGGGGTTCACTACAAGAACTAGCCAACTCACAAAAAAACAACCTTGCAACTACATCTATATTCATTTATTAGTATCAGCAATAGTCACATGTGAAGTCTAAAAATTTAATCGTCTTCACAAATCTCTTTCAATTAACACCCATTCATTTCATTATTTATCTTCATTCATAGTTAATCCCACAAACCATTATTTAACTTTCCATTAACAAAATCTATCCCATTAACCAAACGAACTCATGTCATATCAACATTATTATGAATTTTTTTATTCCATCACTACTTTGGAAACCAAAAATCACAAATCACAACAAGCAGCACATCAAAAGACGCACAAATTAGGAAGATCCAAGGTAAATTAACCCACTTCATATTTTCACCCCATTTAACACCCATTCATGACATAAAAAATACCAATCCCAATACACTAGGTGAAGCCTTCTGTATTTTATTAATAGATAAGCCCCTAATCAAACAACTACCATCATTATTATTAAATTCCTCATTCCCTGTCCTTCCTATCGATATAGAAAACCCCCAACTCACAACCACACTGAGAAACAAATCTCATTACAACCATTTTTAGTAGCACTACTATGAAATAAAAACACACCAGTCATATCCCCACAACTCAACCACATCTATCCACTTGTAAACACAAAAGACCCATAGAAAACCACACATAAAAACTATAAAACGAAGTATTCAGTTTGAAAAAAGGACTTTTATTTCAAATTTCACTTCTTAAATTGTGTTTTCGATCACAGAAGCCATAAAGTCCTAGGGAATCCATTTAATTAACAGAATATATGGGGTTAATGGATTTCATATAATTAGTTATTCAATATAAAACCAAAAAAATAACTCACAAGGAATCATAGGTGCACAAAAATGGACCCCCAATGACCATGATTTTCACTGGGTAGTTAGCCTATACAGATCCTAATATCAAAAGGGAATGACGGACAGAACGAACATGTCTTACTTTTCTGGCCTCTCATATATTAATCCTATATATATTCAATTAACAATATTAATTGGTAGTCAACCATATTCCCAAACTAAAAAAACTTTCATACACCCACCTCGCATTATACACAATTAATAGATATAAAGGAAAACCTACTTGAAAGATGATGCAATATGCACTTCCCGATTGCACCAAGATAGGGACACACATATACAGTAGAAAAACACTGGGGGAACACAATCCAAAATACATAGCCTAATTGCATGAATCATAAAGAAAGAAGAACTATGGTAATCCCATACCATGGAAAAATAATAAGGAAGAACAAGGCTGATGTGTATCTCAGCTTAGGAAAGAACTAAATAGAGAATTCAATTCGATATATTTTTTATTTTCCATTAATGGTGGATCTGGTCATGATACTGTGTTCGGACTAAGTAAATGCCCCAGTTAATTAAGAATTTATGTTAAGATTAATGGTATTTGAATCATACTCAATGTATTTCATATCTAGAAATAATGTCATTTTATGGTAAAGGAGACGTCAAAAAGGTTTGAAACTGGTACTCGAAACATTGTTCATGAGACACCACTCGGTGAGGCACCATTGGTTATGGCACTATTGGACGAAGCACAATTTGACGAGGCACCTCTAGTGAGGCACTTCTCATGAAGAACCATTAGATGAAGCACCGCCAAATGAGGCACCATCAGAGAAAATGCCCGCCACTGTCAATGAGACACCATCGGGCAACAAATCGCTAGATGACCTTTCGTTAAGCATGAGGCATCGTTGGTCGAGGAACCGTTGGATGAGTAACCGCCAATAAGGGACCTCCATGTTGACACTGCCTGGGTGACACACTATTGGTATGAGACACCATTATAAAACATGGTAAATTGATTATTTTTTACAAAGTGTTAGAAAGAGGAACCTTAATCTCCCAGAACACTTCAAACACCATATTCTTACAAAGGAATGGACCAAGGAGGTCCAAGACATTACACAGTAATATGTTTCTCATAAATTATTAAAATTTCCTGATTAAATAGATTTAAAATGATATATCATAATAATATATTGATAACTATTATTATAGAACAATTCAACTAGAAAGGGTGATATTCTCATGAGATAGATTAACGAATGCTTTCTTAGATCATATATTCATGAATTCATATAGTCCTCTCATATTGTATATTTCTTAAAGGATAATAACATGTATTTACCTTAATTTAAGAATATAGATCCCATAATTTTCCTCACTAGAGTAGAGATGTAAATCATATGCCCCAATCAAATATAATTCAATCTGGTGCACCATGATCATTCATTGTATCTCTCAAATATAACATACCCAAACCACCTAGAGATGAATTTACTTAAATATAATGAAATGGTTTTTCTTAGAAAGGATTCCCATAATGACCCAAAAAATATCCCATCCCAATTTTAAAAATGGTATGTTAGATAGAATCCTCATAATAGATTCATTTAATTTTTAAAATAGTATAAAAATTTAAAATATATGAGAAAAGGGTAATAGTTTGAGATAAAACTAGTGATGTCATATTGAATACAATTCCGTCAAGATTTATGGTTCATATTTTGATACCATTTCATTATTCTAATTTTCATATCCCATTGCGATGAATTATTCTTACTTCATTTTTTCATATAAACCAATAGGGATTTTTTACTTTTAATGTACATAAAGAGTTGAAATAATGAAGTAAACCCTTAATGATATCCCTATAATCACATGTGTCTCAAAAAACGATTCAACAGAGGTATAATAATTATGATTCCTTGAAGTAGTCCATATAATTAATAATATATTGATAAAAACTCTATATTAATAATCAATAATAATCAAATGAATATTATCCAAAAGGTACATCAACCTATAATCCTATTTATGTTCTAGAAACCTTTGAGCTCAAAATTTTATGATTAAAAAATTATTATTCAAATTTTACATTATCGGTGAAAACAAAATATCCAAAATCTATTATAGATGGTATTGTAATTAATAGTATTTTCATAGATTTAAACTTTCTAGTATAAATATATTCAAAAGGATTTTATGGATTCTCTATATAAAAAAATATCACAAAATATATAATTTCTTAAACACATTTAATCTTGAACAGAAAAGCCTTATTTAAAATATTGGGTTGGTATTACCATTCTTGCGGTCAATGTAGTAGAGAAAAATAATAAATTACCCGACGATCATATATGAAAACACAACTTAATGAGACTGATAAAGAATAATAGTAGACCACAAAACAATTACTTTAATGAGGTTATATAAGATCAAGATCTATAATATTTCTTTTCATCAATACATGTAATTTTATTTAATTAGTCATTCCATGAAAAAGTTTCTACATTTTTTATTAAAGATATCATTGTAGTATGAATATCAATTAAATTAATGATAAACCTACAATAATATACTAAAAGATCTATAAAAAATAAAATATAAAAATATAAAGGTAATTATTAGGAAAACATCTATTTAATATCTTGATATCTACTTATATAAAAACTTCATAAACCATATTCTATAGAAACATAAATTCCTAAATCTAAAAGGAATATTTGAAAAATTTATCATCTAACTGGTGATCATATAATGTATTTTAAAAAATAAATTATGTAAATTATTCTCATTCAAGGACTTCATATACATTATAATTTCTTATATAGTGAATACTAAGGAGTCTATTAATGGATAGAATATATTTTTCAAAAAAAATATACAACACTACATGATAATTAGTCAACCCATGTGTTATAGAAGTATATTTAGATTAACCATATTTACATTGAAATGAACCCTTTAAAATGTAATTTGGTATCACTTGAAATTAATAATTCCCCAGTCATAAGTTGAACCTTAGGAACAACATTCCAATCATTAACTGATTTAATAAATCATTAATGCTAGAAAATTGTAGTAGTTATTTATTATTACATGGTTTTATGTTTGATAATACACATGGTAACAAATAAATCCAATACCCTTATTAGAAATAGGAATTAGATCACCTCAAGGATAATTTCATAGTCTGATGAATATATTCAATTCAAGTTCCATAGAATAAATAATCCCCCCCCCATTACTCTTTTAAATTAGTAATATATAGGGTTATAGATAATAGTATATTCTTAAGTAACATGCAATTATATTACTAAACATACCTCTTAAGAGAATTTAAAATGAAATATTTAGTGACAATATTTAGATAAAGGACCACCATTGTATGTGATACTTTTAGCCCAAATGGCCTGAAGGCCTTCTTTTTTTGGATAATCCACCTTTTAACGGTTAATGGGGAACCTTTACATGACCCGTAGGCCCAAGGCACAAGGCTCAACTGACCCTCAATACATGAACTGAAAACCCAGAGGCATACCTTGCCCAAAACATGACCGTGGGCCCAACCCACTTAAACATCCCCTCCCCAGCTTATGTGTCATTGATCACCTATCTCCCCACCTTTCATTGCTGATCGGCTAGCATTGCCCCATACAAAGATGCATGGTTTCTTGTCCCGATGGCAGCTGCCATACCCTCTCATTCTTCCAATCCAGTTATATAAGGCCCCGACCGTAAACCTTCCTTAATATTGAATTAAATGAATAATTCACATTGAGGAACTTTTCAGGTTTAGATTTTTAGAGAATTAGGACATAACTATTACATCTCAAAAGATTAAAAAGTAGACACTTCTACTAAGTTTCCATAGAATAAAAACTTTTAAAAAGAAACATGTCTAGTTCCATGTTTTATATAGCATGACTTTACCTTGATCCCATCCTTGACCCTATTCCACAGTAAGTCCTATGAAAAAAATTTCAAAAAAACTTGGGGTGAGCATAAAAAGCTCAGTAAAAGATACACAAAGAATGAAAACTATTAGTTTATCAAAACAACAAGTAAACCATGTATACTTTATCAAAGTAATACATTTCACCTTTATGAAGTAGTAAAAACTCTTCACTGAATAAAAGATCATTACTTACCCTTTTGTAACCAAAAGATTACCATAAAACCCATATAAAGATCACATAACATATAAAGGTAACCTGGGACATAATAATACTTAAATGGAATAACCATACGGTCGACTTCCACACATATCACTTAATGGAATAGCCATACGACCGACTTCTATACCCAAGGCATTGGAGGTTATAACGTAACCACTCATCCTGGTAATCACGGCACCACCCGTCATATGGTTTATCACATAACAACCTGTCAAATGTCCAAGTACCATTATAAAATCATAAGACATAAAACAAATATAATGGAAATAAAACATTTACACACTTTGATCACCATATATCACTTAAATATATTGACATAAAAAATATATTATAAAAAAACTCTTTTCAATACCAAAATACATAAAACAGTATATGGTATTTATTTAATTTTAAAAAAACATTACGGCTTGTTGAGGAAGCCAAAGAACAAATAATACTCGTGGCGGCGGAAAAGGTCGTTGTCACCGCGTACGTTAAAAGAAACATTCTTTTATGTCATTTTGTAAAACGCTTCATAGAAAAAGATTCCTTTTGTATAAAAGTAAAATTAAAAGGGGTTTATACACCGTATAAAAGAAATTTGTGTATAAAACGAAATATTCCTCAATGAAAGGAGATTGAGACGAAGTCCCTTACCTCAGGTCTGACTTGACTCGATCGTTCTTTAACGTCCTTAATAAAAAACTTGAGTTAATTTATATTTTCTTAAGAACCTTCTTCAAGTTCATTATTACTTTCATATCACTTATTACCATGTTATTATCATTATGTAATCATTTAAGTTAATAATTTTTGTTTTGTTTATATTTGGTTCTTAAGTCGAAATTGGACTCCTTACAATTACATGTTGTTCGTGTGGTCAAAAGTTCATTATATACAGAATGATATTCATGATTTGGATATCATATATATCATATATATCGATCATATACATGTATTTATAATATTACATAATCATTTAGAGGTAAAAAATGAAATGCACCATTCATGGAGACGGTAAGCCGTACGTACGCATGAACGCTACTTTCATTTCTATGTCATATTAATGGGAATAAAAACTAAATGAGAGGTATGTATATTTTAATTCCAGAATTTTATTCATCATTTATATGTGACATACATCATACATAATAACTTTAAATCCATCCTTTATACGTCCCACATATGGCATTAATGAATAAAATCACTTTGAGGGGGCGGTAGTCCGCACCTCCTAAAATGAAGATATTGTGTATACCCATAATGGAAGCCATAAATGTGTGCCATAAATGAAAAATACAGAATCTTAAGGAAGACATAAAAATATTATATATCATATATAAAAATAGTTACATCTTAATGGCCACCTTTGAAGGTGTTGGAAGAATATTGAACAATCATCGTTTCGTGAGGCATAAATTCTCCATCCACAGAAACAATATGTTCTTTAACCATTAGATGTAGGTGTGTGTAAGTGTAGCTAGAATTATTCTTATAAAAACATCCTATTATATTTATGATACTGTATTTGTTACAAAAGAAATGAATAAAAAGAGTTTAGGGGGTTGGAGAAGCAAAATAAAACAAAATAACACAAGAGAAAACACTACCTTTAAATCGGGTAACTCTTTTTGATTTGAGCTCAAATGCTTCCTTGGGAAGACTTATGCCCAAAGGGAGGCTTCTAGGAGTAATATAGGGATGTGGAGAGACACAATGGGCAGGGGTTGGCCAAGCGAAAGGCTTTGGTAGTGTGGGTATGGTAGTAGAGGTGGTGGCCTTTTATAAGAGGAGAGGAGGGGCACTCTTGGAATGTAAAGAAATGTTACATTATTTTAAAATGCCTTTCAGATTTAAAAGGTCCCAAATTGATTTAATTAGATTATAAGGTGATAAGGGTTTTAAATATACCCATCCAATAGGTTTTTGACAAGTTTAGGTCTTAGAATTTACATTATCTTTTCATTTTATTTAAATCGTTATATAATGAGGTAATCGCTGCATCATCATGGTGTGATAAATAATTTAATGTATTTAATGTCTGAAAATTATAAAAATAATATCATGATGTTGGAAATAGTTTTATATTTCTAATTAACATTTATAGTAAACAATATGACTTGTATAACCCCATTTAAAAATTGTTTTAGTAAATCAACTCATGTTTGTGACATTTTTACTTTAACATTAAATAAAAAGATATTAATGTCATTTTCCTTCCAATGTGCCTCCATGGGGTCCCCAAGTTGACCCATGGATTGTCTTGGATGACACATCCAATAAGGTTAGGACATATGTCAAGTTCATTTCATATTATTAAAACATTATTCTCACATTAAATTACACTAATTACCTCTAATCGCGATTAAAACTTAAAAGTTACTATTCACCAAAAAATTATTTTAATCCCATTGAACCATATTTTACTTCTTAATGGAAACCATGTATATAGGATTTTTTAAATTCAAAACACAGAGGTGGTTAATTTTCATTTAAATGAAAAATCAGTTTTTTTAAGTACCACTTATTGGTTTCACTATTCATCAAAGATTGAAGTTTTTCAGAAAAATACCAAAACATCACCCTAAGCTATATTTGATATTCCGAATTCAAAAATGATGTATATTTTACAAAATTCTATACATATAAGTTGTATTAATTAATTTAATAATTAATTCCCGCTGTCAGTGAAAATAGCATGTTTTTATGAAACAATAAGTATCAAAAGATTGACACTAGTTTAAGTCCAATTTCAAAGTGAAATAAATTCCAACGTCCACTATTGGATTAAATGGTAAAAATATATTCTAATTCAACTCTAAAACCAAATAAAAAGATAATATAATCATATTAATAAATTATATTAAAAAGAGGTTTTGAATTAAAATACAAAATTTTCACTATTCATTAAAAAATGAACTTTATCGGAAAAATACCAAAAATTTACACAAAGTAAATTTTGATGTCCCGATTCAAAATAATAGTTTTATTTGGTGAAATATAATGTATTAAAGTGACCAAAACTATATTTAATGACGGTTCGCCATCAAAAGCAGATAAGTGAACCTTTAGTGAAAATTATGGTATATATGCCTAAAATTGAATTCTTTCCATATTTTAAGCCTTTATATTTTATTGGATAAATGTAAAAACATTTAAAAACATATATTATCATAATTTAGTTATTTATTTCCATTCCCGCCAATACAAAAGCTATGTGTTAATTACCATTTAAAATAATATTATTTTATTACTAGTGTGCAATGTAAGATTTCAAAGAAACTCTTTGTTGCGTATCGGGTATGCTATCAAACATAGAAACCCCTTTAAAGTAAAATTAATATTAAATTAACTAAAATTAATAAATATGAAAATGTTTTATTCTTTATTTACCTGGGATGCTACATCCTTCCCCCCTTTTGGGAATTGGGTCCTCGCAATTTTATTCACTTATCAAAATAAGTGGGGTTATTTATCCCTCATAGCATTTTCATATTCCCACGTTGCCTCTTCAACCATATGGTTTTTCCAAAAAACCTTTACCTGGTGAATTACCTTATTTCGCAACACTTGCTCTCTTCGGTCAAGAATCTGGACTGGTTCTTCTTCATAATAGAGATTCTCTTCCAACTAAACTACCTCTGGGCTCAAAACGTGAGGTGAATCTGGCATATACTTTCTCAACATCAAAACATGAAAAACATTGAGTACCTAAGATAAACTCGGAGGTAAATCCACTCGGTATGAAACTGATCCAAATCTCTCCAGAATTTCATATGGTCTAATGAACCTTGGACTCATCTTTCCTTTCATACCAAATCGCATCACACTTTTCCATGGTGAAACTTTGAGAAAAACATGATCACCAACCTCGAAAGATAGATCCTTCCTCTGGTTATCCACATAACTCTTATGCCTACTCTGAACTGTTCTCATGTGTTTCTGAATCAACTGAACTTTATCTGCCAACTCTTCTATCAATTCTGGTCCCATCAACTTCCTTTCACCCACTTCATCCCAGAAAGTTGGAGTTCGACACTGCTTCCCATATAATTCCTCAAACGGTGCCATCTGTATACTAGAATGAAAACAGTTATTATATGAAAACTCAACCAAAGAAATATGTTGGTCCCAACTTCCCTGATAATCCATAGAACAAGCTCATATCATATCCTCTAAGGTCTGAATTGTTCGTTCTAACTGCCCATCTGATTGCAGATGAAAAGCTGTACTAAAATTTAATTCAGTACCCAACGACTTTTGAAGGCCTTTCCAAAAGATAAAAGTAAACCTGGGATCACGGTCGGACACAATAGAGAGAGGAACTCCATGTAACCTGACTATCTCTTTAAGATACAAACGTGAAAGTTGATCTAGGGAAAAATTATCTCATATGACAAGTAAATGAGCAGATTTAGTTAATTGATCAATAATAACCCAGATTGCATTATTACCTCGAAATTTCCTCGATAATCCCACAAAAAAGTCCATGGATATATTTTCCCATTTCCACTCTGGAACTAGTAATGGCTGAAGCATCTCTTTCAGTAACTACCACTCTGCATTAACCTGTTGACAAGTCAAACACTTTACAGTAAAATCAGCAATATCTCTTTTCATTCCATCCCACCAGTAATACTCCCGCATATCTATGTACATCTTAGTACTGCCAGGATGAACTGAAAATGGGGAACAATGAGCCCCACATAACAAACTCATTCTTCAACTGTGAATCACCAGGCACACATAATCTCTTCCCAAACCTCAATAGACAATAATTATCAATGTTGAAATCAGGAAACTTACCCTTTTGAACCAGCTCTACCATTTTCTGGAACTCACTGTCTTCCCTCTGTGCTTTCCTAATTCTGTCTAATAGGGATGATCTCACTGATACTTGAAACAAAATAGAAGAACTTCATTCACCAAAAACTTCTATTCGAAATTTCATCAAATCAAAAACCAAAGGATCTTGTTCCAAAAGTATCATGATTAATGAATCATTACTTTTTTGACTCAAATCATCAGTCACTTTATTTGCTTTTCCAGGATGGTAATGAATTGTACAATCATAATCCTTGATTAATTCTGGCCAACTCCTTTGTCTCATGTTCAATTATTTCTATGTAAATATGTACTTTAAACTTTTGTGATCAGTATATATTTCAGACTTTACTCCATACAAATGATGCCTCCAAATTTTTAGAGCAAAAACAACAGCAGCTAATTCCAAGTCATGTGTAGGGTAATTTACCTCATGATTTTTTAACTGACGTAAAGCATATGCAATTACCTGATCATTCTGCAAAAGGACACAGCCAAGTCTTTTCAATGAAGCATCACTATAGATAACAAACTCACCATTTCTAGAAGGAAGTGCCAAAAATGGAGCATTCACCAATCTTCTTTTCAACTCTTGAAAACAATCATCACATTCTTTTGTCCAGATAAACTTAACACCCTTCCGAGTAAGCTTAGTCATTGGACTAGATAACCGTGAAAAAGTATCAACAAACCTTCGGTTATAACCTGCCAAACCAAGAAAACTACAGATCTCAGTTACATTTGTGGGTATTGGCCATTCTTCAACAACTTTTGTTTTAACAGGATCAACAGTTACACCATCTTTTGAAACAATGTGACAAAGGAAAGGAATTTATTGTAACCAAAACTCAAACTTGCTAAATTTTTCATATAGTTTCTTTTCTTTTAAGGTTTGCAAGATAACACTTAAATGACTTTCATTCTCCTCTTTAATTTTAGAAAACAGCAAAATATCATCGATGAAAACAACCACAAACTTATCCAATAACTCATGGATAATTATATTCAAAAGGTCCATGAATACAGCAGGTGAATTGGTTATCCCAAAAGGCATAACTAAAAATTCATAATGGCCATATCTAGTACGGAACGCAGTATTCGGAATGTCTGCTTCTTTTACTTTCAACTAATGGTACCCCGACCTCAAGTCAATCTTCGAAAAATAGTGAGCTCCCTAGAGCTGATCAAACAAATCATCGATATGAGGAAAAGGATACTTGTTCTTAATAGTAATATTATTCAAGGCTCTATAATCAATGGAAAGTCTCATTGAGATATCTTTCTTTTTAACAAACAAGACAGGAGCACCCCATGGTGAAGTGCTAGGTCGAATGAAACTTTTATCTAATAACTCCTGCAACTGCTTCTTTAACTCTAAAAGTTCAACTTGAGCCATTCGATAATGGGGTTTTGAAATTGGATTAGAATCAGGAACTATGTCAACAGCAAATTCAACTTCCCGATCATGAATAATACAAGGAAACTCATCAGGAAAAACATCAAGATAATCATTTACCACTGGCACATCATTAATCTGAACAGTTCCTTTATTTTCAACAATATGTGCAAGGTAACATTCATTTCCATATTTTACTAGTTTCCCAACTTCCTGATATGTTATCAAAATCAAGGGTTCATTCTTGTACACAAACTGAAAATCTTTCTGAAAAGAAACCATTTTAGCTCTGCAGTCAATCTTAGCAGGATAAACAGAAAGCAAATCCATGCCCAAAATAACATCAAACTCTACTAGAGGCAAAACAATAAGGTTTGATGGTAGATTCTTTCCAGACACAAGGATAGGAAGGTTCTTATAATTCCTTTTTTGTTCAACGTTCCCTCCGAGTGTTTTTACCATAAGTCTAGGATTCATATCATGAGATGGAATTTCCAATTTACTAGAAAACTTCTCATAAATGAAAGAATGTGTAGACCCTGAATCAAACAACACATTGGCATAATCTGAAAAACAAACAGTGTACCTGATACTACTTCATTAGATGGCCCAACATCTACTGAAGTAGTTGCAAAGGATTTCACCACCCATTTCTGCTTGTATTTTGGCTGCTTTCCCCCAGTTGAGTTCTTCGTTAGACACTCATTTGCATAATGACCCATTTAATTACCCTTAAAACATCTTGCAGCTGGCTTTTCATTGCCTGCTTGATCATCTTCCTTACAATTACGAGCAATATGACCAGACTTACCACACTGAAAGCACTTTCCAGACTTTGATAAACATTCTCCAGGATGCATTTTACCACACTTCTCACAAGATGGATATTTGGTTTTCTTACCTCCTTGCATCTTTGATGAATTCTTCCCCTTCGCCTGCCAACTGGACCTCTTATTCTGTTGTTTGTCAACGAACACCTGATCATCGGCAAACTCCATTTCCACCTTCTCCTCACATCGAACAAGTTTTTCATAACTTTTGAACTCACGAGAAGCTAAAGATCTTCGATACTTTGGCTTTAACCATGAGTAAAAACGGTTTATTTTACTATCAAGATCTCATATGAAGTTTGGATCATACCTTGCCAATCGAGTGAACTTTGCTTCATAAGCAGCCACTAAGTTATCCTCCTGCCTCAATTCTATGAACTGTTTTTCCATACTAAGATGAACCACCTTAGGAAAATATTTCTCAAGAAACATACCTTTGAATTCGTCCTTGTGAAGATCATCAATCTCATCACTATACCTGATATTTTTCACCATCGACCACCAGTGATCAGCTTCTCCTTCAAAACGGTAAATAGCAACACTAACCTTTTGATGTTCTGAACACCCCATGATATCAAAAATCTTCTCGAGTGCTTTAATCCACCCTTCATCTTGCAAGGGGTCAGATGATCCTCTAAATGATGGGGGATGTTGCCTCATGAAATGTTCCACCACTGACATGTTCCTCTGTGATTGATCTGGATGATCTCGTGCATGGATACCACCACCATTTACAGCCTGAGTCAACTGTTCCATCACTGCAACAAACTGTTCAGTTCCGATTCCGACCATCTCAGGTTACTGATTTGGAAGGTTGTCTTCCTCCTGATGTCTTCCCAACATAGATTCTTTGTTTCCTCTACGGAAAACAATTCTGAACACATAAATATCTTAGGCGAAGCAACACGGTAATCTTTAAATGCTATATCATTTCTATCATACCATAAATTAATTTATAATTTAACAATTTTCTAACTACTAAAGTTGTCTAAACCGACCTCTGATACCAACTATAAGGCCCCAGCCTTAAACCTTACTTCATATTGAATTAAATGAATAATTCACATTGATGATCTTTTCAGGGTTAGAGTTTTAGAGAATTAGGTCATAACTATTACATCTCAAAAGATTACAAAGTATACATTTCTACTAAGTTTCCATAGAATAAAAACTCGTAAAAATAAACATGTCTAGTTCCATGTTTTATATACCATGACATTCCCTTGATCCCATACTTTACCGTATTCCACAGTATGTCTTGTGAAAAACATTTCAAAAAAACTTGGGGTGAGCATAAAAAGCTCATCAAGGGATACACAAAGAATGAAAATTGCTAGTTTCTCAAAACAACAAGTAGACCATGTATACTTTATCAAAGTAATACTTTTCACCTTTATGAAGTAGTAAAAACTCTTCTCTGAATGAAAGATCATTACTTACCCTTTTGTAACCAAAATATTACCATAAGACCCAATTAAAGATCACATAACATATAAAGATATCTTGGGACATAAACATACTTAAATGGAATAACTATACAGTCGACTTCCACACATATCACTTAATGGAATAGCCATACGGACGACTTCCATACCCAATGAATTGGAGGTTATAACGTAACCACCCATCCTGGTATTCACGGCACCACCCATCATATGTTTTATAACGTAAACACTCGTCAAATGTCCAAGTACCATTATAAAATCATATGGCATAAAACAAATATAATGGAAAGAAAACATTTCAACACTTTGATCACAATATATCACTTAAATATATTGACATAACAAATCCATTATAAAAAAAACCCTTTTCAATACCAAAATACATAAAATAGTATATGGTATTTATTTAATTTAAAAAAACATTACAGCTTGTGGAAGAAGCCAAAGACCAAATAATACTCGCGGTGGTGGAAAAGGTCGTTTTCACCGCGTACGTTAAAAGAAACATTCTTTTTTGTCATTTTCTAAAACGCTTAGTAGAAAAAGATTAATTTTGTATAAAAGTAAAATCAAAGGGGTTTATACACTGTATAAAATAATTTTGGGTATAAAATGAAATATGCCTCAATGAAAGGAGATTGAGACGAAGTCCCTTACCTCGGGTCCGACTTGACTCAATCGTTCTTTAACGTTCTGAATAATAAACAGGAGTTAATTTCTACATGCATAAGAACCTTATTCAAGTTCATTATTACTTTTATATCACTTATTACCATGTTATAAACATTATTTAATCATTTAAGTTAATGATGTTTGTTTTGTTGATATTTGGTTCTTAAGTCGAAAGTGGACTCCTTACAATTACATATTGTTCGTGTGGTCAAAGGATCATTATATCCAGAATGATATTCATGATTTGGATATCATATATATCATATATATCCAGAATATACATGTATTTATAATATTAAATAATCATTTAGATGTAAAAAATGAAATTCACCGTTCATAGAGACGGTAAGTCGTACGTACGCATGAACACTACTTTCATTTCTATGTCATATTAATGGAATTTAAACTAAATGAGAGGTAAGGATATTTTAATTCCAGAATTATATTCATAATTTATATTGAACATAAATCATATATAATAACTTTAAATCCATCCTTTATACATCCCACATATGGCATTAACGAATCAAATCACTTTGAGGCGGCGGTAGTCCGCACTTCCTAAAATGAAGATATCGTGTATACCTATAATGGAAGCCATAAAGGTGTGCCATAAATAAAAAATACATAATCTTAAGGAAGACATAAACATATTATATATCATATATAAATATAGTGATATCTTAATGGCCACCTTTGAAGGTGTTGGAAGAATATTGAACAATCATCATTTCGTGAGGCAGAAATTCTCCATCCACAGAAACAGTATGTTCTTTAACCATTAAGTGTAGGTGTGTGTAAGTGTATCTTGAATTCATATTATAAAAACATCCTAGTATATTTATTATACTGGATTTGTTACAAAATAAATGAATAAAAAGATTTTAGGGGGTTGGAGAAGCAAAATAAAACAAAAGAACACAAGAGAAAACACTACCTTTAAATCGGGTAACTCTTTTTGATTTGATCTAAAAGGCTTTGTTGGGAAGACATATGCCCAAATTTAGGATTCTAGGAGTAATAGAGGGATTTGGAGATACAAAATGGTCAGGTTTTTTCCGAGCCAAAGGCTTTGGAAGTTTGGGTAAGGTAGTAGAGATGGGGGCCTTTTATAAGAGGAGAGGAGGGGCACTCTTGGAAAGTAAAGAAATTTACTTTATTTTAAAATTCATTTCGGATTTAAAAGGTCCCAAATTGATATAATTCAAGGATAAGGTGATACGGGTTCGAAATATACCCATCCAATAGGTTTTTGATAAGTGTAGGTCTTAGAATTTACATTATCTTTTCATTTTATTTAAATCGTTAAATAATGAAGTAATCGCTGCATCATCATGGTGTCATAAATAATTTAATATATTTAATGTCTAAAAATTATAAAACAAATATCATGATGTAAGAAATATTTTTATCTTTCTAATGAATATTTATAGTAAAAAATATTACTTGTATAACACCATTTAAAAATTGTTTTAGTAAATCAACTCATGTTTGTGACATTTTTACTTTAACATTGAATAAAAAGCTATTAATGTCATTTTCCATCCATAGTGGTCCCATGGGGTCCCCAAGTTCACCCATGGATTTTATTGGTCTGACATGACACTTCAAATAAGGGTAGGACATGTTTAAAGTTCATTTCATATTATATAAACATTATTCTTACCTTAAATTACGCTAATTACCTCTAATCGCGATTAAAACTTAAAAGTTGCTATTCAAGAAAAAATTATTTTAATCCCATTGAACCACATTTTACTTCTTAATGATAACCATGTATGCCATATTTTTGAAATTCAAAACACAGAGGTGGTAAATTTTCATTTAAACGAAAAAATCAGTTTTTTTAAGTAGCACTTATTGGTTTCACTATTCATCAAAAATTGAAGTTTTTCAGAAAAATACCAAAACTTCACCCTAAGCTATATTTGATATTCCGAATTCAAAAATGATGTCTATTTTACAAAATTCTAAACATATAAGTTTTATTAATTATTTTAATAATTAATTCCAGCTGTCAGAGAAAATAGCGTGTTTTTATGAAATAATAAGTATCAAAAGATTGACACTAGTTTAAGTCCAATTTCAAAGTGAAATAAATTCCAAAGACCAATATTGTATTAAATGGTAAAAATATATTCTAATTAAACTCTAAAACCAAATAAAAATATAATATAATCATACAAATAAATTAGATTAAAAATAGGGTTTGAATTAAAATACAACATTTTCACTATTCATTAAAAAATGAACTTTATCAGAAAAATACCAAAAATTTACACAAAGTAAATTTAGATGTCCCAATTCTAAATAAGAGTTTTATTTGGTGAAATATAATGTATTAAAGTGACCAAAACTATATTTAATGACAGTTCTCCATCAAAAGGCGATAAGTGAACCTTTAGTGAAATTTAAGGTATATATGCCTAAAATTGAATTCTTTCCGCATTTAAGACATTTATCTTTTATTGGATAAATGTAAAAACGTTTAAAAACATAAATAATCATATTTAAGTTATTTCTATCCATTCCTGCCAATACAACGGCTATGTTTTAACTACCATTTAAAATAATATTATTTTATTACTAGTGTGCAACGTAAGATTTCAAAGAAACTCTTTGTTGCGTATCGGGTACACTATCGAACATAGAAACCACTATAAAGTAAAATTAATATTCAATTCTCAAATATTAATAAATATGAAAATGTATTATTGTTTCTTTACCAGGGATGCTACATGTTAGCTCTACTTCTGGTGGCATCTACACTTGTTGCTATGATCCACTTCTAGGGAATCTTCTATGTGAACCGGGATTCTCCATGTTCTACGTGGCCCAAAGGCCCTGTGGCATGAAGACCTTTGATGAACTGAAGTCCCTTGAGACCTGTAGACCCAAACCGGTGTCCCAAAGGCCCAAATCAGGTGAATAGTTCTAGCTGCTACAGTATCAAATAGTAACTGGTACATTTACTATTACAGTGCTGCTACAGTATTCCCGAAAATTCGCCTCCACCCGGTTTTGAACCTGGGTCTCTTGGATGCCAAGAAGGAGCCCATACCACTCAGGTACAGGCTCTTTGGCTTGTTTGTGATACATTTCATTGCAATATTTTTTCACTCTAAGATTAAGGACAACAATACCAATAATGACGTATCTTACTCTCCATTGATCATGTCTGGCTAAACTCAGTTGAAATTGATATTTTCTAATTAGAGTAAAAAAATTACATCAATATATTAGAATGATAATATCAATCTATATTTGTTGAAATTTTTTCAATGATGGGTTTACCATTATTTTCCTCAAGCCACATATAATGTTTTAATATTAAGAACAACTTGACCATTGAGATGAATATAAGTGGGTACTATAAAAGCACCAGATATAATGGTCTATGTTAAATCTATTATTTCAAATATATCTGTTAAGAATAATAACTATAGAATATTCTTATACTTATATGTTTATAAGATTTTATAATGGATTATAAATAAAAATAATGTGATAAAAATAAATCAAATAGGGTGAAATATAATGTAGAAGATACTATAATTAAACTTCTTACTACAAAAGGACCATCTCTAACATTGGTGTTAGATAACATCACTTTTTACCACTTGAATGAACCATATAGTAATCATTTAATAGTAAATACATCCTCAAATGGAGGTACAACTTCTTAATAGCCTAATCTAATTTGTATGATTTAGCAACCAGATCCCCCTGAAAGTAATCAGCCACCTAAAGTCTGTTTCACACCAGACTGATCTTATGATATATGGGTTCTCTAAGGTCACTTACTAACACTCCATTATATATAACTTTTGTAGAATCTATGAATATTGTCATTCTAAGAATATAATTGGAATTATTTGACTTGAATGATTCATTTTTTTAATACAATTATGATATATACCATTATGGGATAAAACTAATTTTCATTGTAAGTGAGTAGAAAAGAAATAATTACATTATAATTATTCTAAAATTATATAGACTTATTTATCTATTTCTTTATGTATCTGTATATTTTTTGTACATCCAACCTTATAACTCCTAATCCATTATTTCTACTATCATAATATATAGCTAATTCCTAGAAAAATTTTCAATAATGAACAGTTCTACTTATTCACAACAAAAATATACTAGATAAATATTCTCATAGATTGAATGGATATATTTCATCCCTAATTTTAGTTTGTTCTTGGAAATTTTACCCATGAATTTTAAATAAAAATTTCAGATAACATTTCACATCTTAATTTATCTACACATTATCTTTTTAGCCGATTTATTTATTATATTTTAATTCACTGAACATATTTAATAATTTTCTCATATGTTTGGAAATAACTAATTTTGGTGTAAAAGAGGATTAATGGAGGAATATAGAGGAATTAGGTGGATTTATGTGAAATATAACTACATTAACTCATTGTTGAAACCCAAAAATATTTAATGGCATACATAAATTCATCATATATTTTGAGGTATATCATCAAAATTATATCTGGTTTTTTATTTTATATCTAAATTTTATAAATTGGTTCAATTTTGAAAATTGAATAATCAAATATATAAAAAATTCTATCACCATGGATATTTAATTTCAAAACCTTTCTATGCTTATTCCCTAAGATATTCCACCTTTATTTATTACTAAATGTGGATTATTGATAAAGGTTTCAAGAATGTTTCCTCAACCTCATGAAAGAACATTTCATCAGTGAATCTAAGATATTATTACCATTATATTTGTTTAATTACTTTAGTGTAGCTATGATAGTACTAAATCCGTAGGAAATTTAATTCTATATGTAGTGGTTATCATATTCATCATTTTGTTCATTCCTTTATATTGTATAAAAATTTATTTTCTCTTTGTATTGAGGTAAATCATCATTTGTTTGTTCTTATATATTATTTTTGTTAGGTTAGTGTATTAAAAAATATTATTTTACCAATTCATTATATTCATAATTAGATTTATTTTTGCATACATTCTTACATTGGACATTGCAATACATTTCAACATATGTTTTAGTAGGGGACCCATTCTTTGTTTGGATTTTATTTTTCTAAAAATGATAATAGTGGTAATGGGTAGAGGGAAACATAAATAGAATGATGTGATTCAATAACTAAATGTTAAACAAACAAATTTCTTAATGGTAACATTTTTAACCAAACTTTTTTTCCTATTATGTGAATTTTCCATTTATACTAACATAAAATTGAATATTTCTATTTAATTATAAGACATTAAATTACTAGAGGGGAGTTTGAAATATAAATTCATGGTAATATATTCCCATATTATATTAGACCAGTCTCACATATCTTTTTCATTATTTTTATAGAATTTTTTTACCATTATTTTGATATTGTTAGGAAAATAATTATACTAATTCTGATGTATTAAGATGAATTCACAATTATATAATCTTACATTTCCTTCATGAGTTGACCATAGATGAAAATGGGTACTCTAACTATATATTATACATATTTACACAAACATAGTTGGGGGTTAATTTTATTGGACTCACCTCATGTTACTAGAATACCCTTAGAGGGAACAACCTTGATCACTTGTTTTCTCTAAATTAAGGCAACATGTAAATGTTTTAATTTTTTTAACTATTCCATTATTATGCATGTTTACCTTCTTTGATTTTGATCATGTAACAAAGGAGTAAGTTATATTTTTTCCATTAGTAGACTACATGAAATTTTGAAAAAAAAAATTAAAATATTATTTCATAGATTTTTGATCTTATGTTATGAACTAGTTATGTAATAAATATTAGTTACATCACTACCCATTCCATAAACTTCTTATTCCATGTTTATTCCTTATAAAATCTTTTTGATTCTACTCACCATAAGGTTTCATAATAGATTCATAGGGGTCTTTTGTGACATCCTACAATTAATGTTATACACAAATCCACTAAATTTAATTTTTTGGAATAAAAAAATACCATTTATTAAGTAATATATGTGAAAAAGAATGTAGCAGAACATTGTGACCCTTAGTTATTAGTCTTTGATGGAATGATATTTAATTTCCATTTTTATATTGATAACTTGGTAGAACATATGATGGGATGTATTAGAGTTCTATTTTTATGGTAAACAACATATGTTACATCTCTTTAATACTTAAACATGTATTTTTGTTCACAAGTCAATTTATATTTTTGTTTGTTTGAATATTTGTGTCATTAACTATTCAAAAAAATTGGATAAATTTTAATGGTACCTTTATAAATGTAAGTAGTATAGATATATGTTTATATAGTTATACCAAGTACCATAATAATGTAAATATTTTCATCTATAGTAAACATATGTAACTTTATTTTTTTTATTTTCCTATTTCAAACATTGGTAATATATAATTTTTCGAAGGATTAGGGAAGGAACATAAATTTTGTTAATGTTGAAGAAATGTGGGCCAGTAAACAATTTCAATGATATTCCCTAGGAAAAAAATTCATGAACCCCTATGAAGGATTATATTTTTCCCTACATTAATCATTCACATGTTCCATGGTGATTTTTTTTCATTCCATCACCCACCCTATAATTGTTTCCCTAACCGGAACAAACATGTATATCCTAAACTATTTCAGGATACCCAAGATTAGTTAACACATGGGTTGTGAAACTAGGACTGATTTGATAACAAAAGTTCTCCCCACCACAACATTTGGGATGGAGGGAAGACCTCGAGGAATGTAGTACAAAAATATATAGTTTTAGAACCCAATTAATTAATGGACTCTAAAAATATTATTTTTAATTAGAACATAAATGAAAAATATTGAAAACAAGAAAAGTCTTAATAAATTGATTAGACATTAATAATAAAATTAGAAAATATTAATAAACCACTAAACTAAGAGCATGATGATAATGAAATAGAAGTCACATATAAATGTAAACCAAGAATTTGTAAACTTTATACTGTAGAATGTTACTACTATTGCTATATTATTATGTATGACAATAATCACGAATGAATAAAATAATTGTTATCCCCTCTATTATATATCCCTAGATTTTAAAAAATCATCCCAATACTTTAGGTGGGATTCATTACATTCTATAATATTTTAGTATCGAAAAATAAATTATTGAGGAATGAAGTGATATTTTTAAGGGATATTTTCAGCCAGTGGTTAATTAAGAGTCACACAAAGATACCCATGACTAAGAACTAATTAAATTATATATGGGGAAAAAACCTAATCCATGAATTTAATCATACCTTACAAAAACATATGGGAAAAACCATTAGTTACATTCGTGTAACCATGTAACAATTACTCTCCCCGCTATTTTTTTCTATGAAACAATTGAGAAATGATAACTAATTCATAGTATATTTGAATTTATAACTCAATACTATTTTGGATTATGAATGAGTAAAGGTAGTACCTAAAGTATCAAACCATTTAACACTTATCACTATTATTTAATTATATCATACAAAATGATATTCAAAGAAACTTAGCTATGAATAATCATATTGTAAATCATAAATTTCAAAAATAACCTTTATGAGAGATTAATATCCAAATGTACTAATTTTCCAAAATCATAAAAAACATTTTTCTATATGCACATCATCTAAAATGAAATAAAATCTCATATTTTACAATCTAAATGATCCTTAAGGAATATTCCTCTAAATCTACAACATGAACTAAAACCTAAAATGTTACTATTCAATTTGTCTTTATATCATATCTTATTTAATGAACTATGAAATCATATCTAATAATCTTTTGAAAATCTTCCAAAAATCATTTTTAAATATATTTTCATCTTCACCGTGTATTGTATAATTATAAATAGCTGGTGAAACTAAACCTATTTTACATTTGAATAATACTCAAAAATAGTTTCTGAGAAACTCTATTATTCAAACTTAGTCCTCATTCTGTCGACCACAACATGTTGCCCCACTAGAAATGGGAGTGTTGGTAAAAAAACTTTAATCAAATGATCTATAAATGTATTCAAATAGTGTCCTATAAAAAATAATATATTCTACTTAGTTAATTAACTATTTTGTCATAATCTTCCCCAAACACTGGTATTTTCATACCCATTTCCATAAGTCACAAGTCATGTTTGAATGAATTTTATTATATTCCATCTATCCCATAAATCAAGTACCTATGAGACACAGTGCATTTCAATCCTATATAACCACTTAAATCATCTTTACTATTTAAGTATAGACTAAACACTTCAATTTATATATCACATTTTATTCATATAATAGATTTGTACATCACATGCCCCTCATCAGTGTAGAATAGAACGCCACATGCACTTTTTGTGTATAAACATAAATTTCATTGGTCTATCTCTGTTGAGGATCCATATGTCATTATCATTACATCATAGGTGAAATCATATCATTATTGATGATAAATTGACAACATGATAAGAATCATACCAAGAAACCCTCATATTATCTGATCATCAAAGGTTTAATGATAAAGGTATCAATTTATAAAAGTTCCCAGGTCACGACCAGTCCTCGGGGCCCGTGTCGTGACTACCCCAAGCCCGCATTCTATAGGCCAGGGGCTGGAGACTAGCACCAAGGCGTAAATCCCAAAAAAAGGGAAGGCATTGCCTTTGAAAAGTAAACAAGAACCACAGAGTTAGCAAGCGGAAAAGTAAACACTAAGTAAAAACTATACAAGATGTGCTGAAGTAAAAGGGGCCAGAAATACAAGCCCAACTGTAAAGTACAACTGAAAAGGGAAAACAGCAACTGTAAAGAAAAGCCGCAGCGTCGAGTCGTCCTCTGATGGTCCCACCTAAAGGGTGGGTATAGATAGCCTCTACAGCTCCTCGGTCCAGCCGTCCGCTCCGAGTACATCCCGCCCAGTGGTCCACCTCCAGGTATCGTCCTGCTCCACACACCTCCACCGCGATCAACGATGTCCGTTATCTGCAACCAACACAACGATGTGCGGGAAATGCCCGTGCAGGGGTGAGTATAAGCTACTCAGTAGGGACCCCGAGACCCCCGAAGGTCTCCCGAAATCCACAAAGGATAATCCACAAAGGAAACATACAATCACGAAGTAACATATGACATGGCTTAGGTATATGCCCATACATATACCTAAGTTATCAATTCTCGTTCGGCTCCAACGTCCGAGCTCAAGCACAACCCAGTCCACACAGGAAAGCAAACGTATACCGACACAAGATAGCACAACACAATCCAAAAAGGAGAGTAAATAGTAAATCCACAGAGGATAGGTCAACACAATCCACAAGGAGAGTAAACAGTAAATCCACACAGGATAGCTCAACACAATCCACAAAGGAGAGTAACACAAGATTCAGCTCACACAGGTATACTTCATCGGATGACGATAAAGATGATCACTGATCCATTTAAGTCGTCGGACCCAGGAAGGATCGATAGGTAACTAACCCCAGCAAGACCCACACAGGATCAGGCCCACACAGGACCTGTAGGCGCTGGCTCACACAGAACTGCTGAGCGCTGACCCGCACAGGATCAGACCCACACAGGATCGGGCCCACACAGGACTGGGCCCACACAGGACCTGTAGCACTGATCCACGCAGGATTGCTGAGTCCAGTAATCGTTGCGGTCCACTGAGTATCTCTTCACAGTCGTCACCGCAGTCCACTGAGGATCTCTGCAAGGTCGTCGTCAGAGTCCACAGAGGATCTCTGCACAGTCGTCGCTGTCGAAGAAGCAGTCGCAGCCAGCTCTAGGGTTCCGCACACAGCAAGCTCGTTCGGGAGGGTCCGCTCCCCGAGCCGAGAGTCTGATACATCAACTGACACAAATTCCGAAGTTGATGTATCCAAAAGTTCCATATCGTCAACAGGAACTCAACGTCGCAGATGGCGCGTCAATCGGACGCCCGGTCTGAGAGTAATTGGCTTTTTCGTCCTAGGGGCCCGGTTTGTTTTTAAGGCAAAACCAACCCAACCGTACTCCACCTGCGTCCAAACCTCGGGCGGAGTGACCCAAAAGATCCTTCTCACATAGAGGAATTCAACAAAGCTGACGTCATGTCAATCGGACGTTCGTAGCTCAAGCTATTAGCGTTTCCGCTCCGAAGGCCCGGTTGGTTTCATGTACGAACCAACCCGGCTGAACTGAAAGTATTCCGAAACCTTGAGTTCCATATACCGAAACGACCGTCTCGATCCAAGGATTGCGTTTCTACTGAAGGCGGGTCGTTTGGAGGTCCGTAGCTCCATATACGTCCATTTGAACAAAAAGCGTCCGAAGACGGGGGGTCTGGGCCCGGGATGACCCGGCCTGACCCCCCCTGGGTCGGCCGAACCCGGTCTGACCCGGTCCGACTCGGTCCGACCCGGTCGGACCGGTCTGGCTTGGCCAGCCGGCCCGGCTCCGCCGAGCGGCCGAGTGGCCGACGCGGGGGGAGCCGCCGCCCCGCGTGACACCCCTACGGCACCCGCGGGGTGTCGGCCAGACAACCGGGCGCGGCTGAAGCCGCGTCCCGAGTGACGCAGGGGGAGCCGCCGCCCCCACGTGACACCCGTAGGACACCCGCGGGGTGTCTCCCTGTCACTGGACGCGGCTTCAGCCGCGTCCCACGAGCGCCGCCGCCGCGGCGGTCTCGTCCGGCGGCGCGCCGGGCACCGCCGCCGGCTTCTTCGGGCCGCCGGAGTTACTCCGGTGGCCCGTTTTTCTTCCCGTCTACGCCGTTGCTCCTCCCGGGACTCTTTCTTCACTGCGGGATCATCAAACTTCCATTGCGGCACGTTCCATCGTCGCCCGTCAAATCCGCACAAGAACGAAGAATGGCGGAGGTTTGTCGGGCCGTGTTCGTTTGGCCCGCACCCTCCGCGTTAGATATAAACAACGAGAGAATTTTTATTCCACACAGGAAACAAAAATTTTAATAAGTTTAAAATTGTTCACAAATCCAGTTCTTTAACTTTTTAAAGAAACATTTACGGGAATATAAAAAGGGGTAATTCCAAAATAATTCCCTACCTCGTTGTCGTCGCGCGTGAGAGTTCTTCGCAGAATTGCTCGTCGCGGAAGGTGGAGATCGTCGCGTCGTCGCGGAAGGGTGTCGCGTCGTCGCAGAATCCAGCGTTGCGTCGACGAACTCGACGGACCAAGAAACAATAGATTTTAATTATAAATAATTAAATCTGTGTTTCGTTTTTAAACCACAAAGAACTTTTAGAAGGAACCCGAAATCACTCACCTCAAACGGCTGGGGATCAGAGATCGGGGCGGGGAAGAACGTATCAGATTAGAGCGTCGTCGATTTCCGCGGATGACAGCGTTCATCGCGTTCTTCATGTTCTTCGCGTTCTTCACGTTCTTCGTGAAAGAGAAAGAAGATACAAGGATTCTGTCAAATCCTCTCAACGTGTAAACTTTCAAAAGACTGGTTGGTCTTATTTTATTGTTATGCCAACACACGAAAAAGGGGAAGTAACGACCCCTCAATTCGTTGAATTAATTCAACAAAAGAAACAACTCATTTAATTTACGAAATAAACCGCCCAATTAAATGGTCTGTTAAGAAATTAAGAAAATGCGTCAGTTGACTTTCATAATGACGGGTTTTCGCGGGTGCGTTACTTAGCGGAAAGAAACGGCGGGGCTCGTGCGGGCCCCACCTCACAAATATCCTACCGAGGGGGTAGGATATTTCCTGGATAGCATCCTATCCGGACCAACTTAGTTTAAGCCGCTTTTAAGTGGCTTCAAATGGCTTCCAAATGGCTTAAGTGAAATAAAATAAGGTTGTCGTAAAATTATTTTATTTCTTAACTTTAAGCCCAAAAATTAAAAACCACACCCGAGCAAACGAAACTCTGGAAGAGGCGTTTCTAAGCGAATACAGGCGCTGCGATTTCATCCGTGCCCTCAGAATTCGATTCCGGGCACCGGTTCAAAAGTTAGAAAAACCCGCTCGTCCGTTCACTGAACGTACCCGAGCCAAACTTCGGAAAATGATTCCGGGCACACCGGGCCTCGGAATCAGGTGCCGTCAGAAACTGCACTCTTGTAAAATTCAATAGAAATTTAAGAAAAAAAATTCCTTTAAATTTAAGGGACTTTACATTACTCCCACCTCAGGGCTTTACGTCTCCGTAAAGATACATCAAAAACTAGAGAAACAAATGTGGGTACTAAGCACGCATCTGTGCTTCCCTCTCCCAAGTGCTCTCCTGGAGGTTCCCGTGCCGCCATCTGATGCGCACAAGAGGAATAGATCGCCCAAATAGGACCCGCTCTTGTCGATCCTCTATCTCCACCAGGACCTCCGCAAAATTCTCCCCATCATCCACGTCTAGCTCCCCATGGTCAATGATGTGTGTTGGGTTGTGCACGTATCTCCTCAGCTGAGATACGTGGAAGACGTCGTGCACCCGGTGCAACTGAGGTGGCATAGCCAGACGATAAGCCACCTCGCCAATCCTGCTGAGGACCTGGAAAGGCCCGATGAAGCGTGGAGACAACTTGCCGCCTCGGCCAAATCTCCGCAAACCACGTTGAGGTGAGACCCGCAAGAAGACATGGTCGCCATCCTCGAACTATAGTGGCCTCCGCCTCCTGTCAGCATATGACTTCTGCCGGCTCTGTGCTATCCTCATCCGCTCCTGGATGACCTAGAACTTCTCTGTCGTGGCCCGGACCATCTCTGGTCCCACAAGTGCTGACTCCCCAGGGTCTGTCCAGCACAAAGGAGATCTGCAAGGCTTGCCGTACAATTCCTCGTATGGTGCCATCCCGATGGTGGAGTGGTAGCTGTTGTTGTATGCGAACTCCACCAAGGGTAGGTGGTCCTCCCAGCTACTACCAAAGTCGAGGACACATGCGTGGAGCATGTCCTCGAGAGTCTGAATGGTCCTCTCTGTCTGACCATCTGTCTGAGGGTGAAAGGCGGTGCTCAGACGTAGCCGCGTCCTGAATGCCTCCTGCAACCCCTTCCAAAGCCGGGAAGTAAAATGAGCGTCCCGATCAGATACGATAGTCGATGGCACACCGTGAATCCATACAATCTCCTAAACGTAGAGACGCCCCAAGCTCTCTACTGAGCCCTTCTCTCTGATAGGCAAGAAGTGTGCTGACTTGGTGAGTCGTTCAACAATCACCCAAATGGAGTCGTGACCTCTGGAAGTGCGTGGAAGTCCAGTCACGAAGTCCATAGATATCCCGTCCCACTTCCACTCCGGGACCTCCAAGGGCTGTACCAAGCCTTCTGGTACCTGATGCTCTGCCTTCACCTGCTGGCAGGTGAGGCATCGTGAAACGAACTCTGCCACAGCCTTCTTCATGCCCGGCCAACAGTGCTGTTGTCTGAGGTCCTGGAACATCTTCGCCACTCCTGGATGTACCGCCAAAGGAGAAGTGTGAAACTCTCTCATCACCTCCTCTCGAAAAGCGACCGGTACCAAGGTACGTCCTCTGAAAAGGACGTGATGCTCTGCTCCAAGGGAGAAACCATCAGGTGCCTGTCCCGAGGATATCTGTGCACGCTGCGTCTCACAGTCAGCATCTTCACATTGTGCCTCTCTGACCCACTGCAATAGTAGTGGGGTGACTGTGAGGGAGAGAAGGAAGGCTGCTCTATCTCTATCCATGAAGGATATCTGTAAGGCGGCTAGCTGCTCTATCGCCTCCTCATGTAGCTGAATGTCCATCCTCCTACTGAGGGAATCAGCTACTACGTTCCCCTTCCCAGGAGTATAGACTATCTCAAAGTCATAGTCCTGGAGGAACTCGAGCCATCGCCGCTGTCTCAGGTTCAGGTCCTTCTGAGAAAAGATGTACCTGAGACTCTGGTGGTCAGAAAAGACTGTAAAGTGCTCGCCCATCAGATAGTGCCGCCATGTCTTCAGAGCGAAGACCACTGCTACTAACTCCAGGTCATGGGTAGCGTAGTTCTGCTCATGCGGCCTCAACTGACGTGATCCATAGGCAATGACGGACCGCTCCTGCATCAGGACACACCCGAGTCCGGTCCCTGATGCATCGCAGTAGACTACGTATCCAACTCCCTCCTCAGGAAACCTCAAGATAGGTGCGCTGGTCAATCTCTGTCTCAGCTCCTGGAAGCTCTGCTGACATCTGTCTGATCACATGAAGGGTTTCCCCTTTTTTTCAAAGCTGAGAGTGGTGCCACAACTTTGGAGAAGTCCGACACAAATCTCCGATAGTATCCGGCTATACCCAAGAAACTCTGCACCTCTGTCACGCTCTTGGGTGGCTCCCAAGCTAGCACTGCCTCGATCTTCACGGGATCCGCTGCAACTCCTACCTCAGAAATGACGTGCCCCAAGAAGTGGACCTCACGTAACCAGAACTGGCACTTCTAGAGCTTTCCATAAAGTTGGTTCTCTCGGAGTGTGTCTAGTACAACCCGCAGGTGGTAGGCGTGCTCCTCCTCCGTCGTCGAGTACACCAAAATGTCGTCGATGAAGACCACGACAAATCAATCAAGGTATGGCTGGAAGATCTTGTTCATGAGGCTCATGAACACTGCTGGAGCGTTGGTTACGCTGAAAGGCATAACCAAGAACTCATAGTGGCCATACCAGCACCTAAAGGTCGTCTTATGCACGTCCTCGTCTCGAACTCTGAGCTGATGATAGCCTGCCCTGAGGTCTATCATCAAGAACCACCGTGCTCCCTTGAGCTAATCGAAGAGGTCATCAATCCTCGGTAGCGGATACTTGTTACTCACTGTCACCTGGTTCAGGCGACGATAGTCGACACACAGTCGCAAGCTCCCGTCTGCCTTCTTGGCGAACAATATCGGGGAAGACCAGGGTGAAAGACTGGGTCGGATGAACCCCTTGCCCTGTAAGTCCTCCAACTGTACCCGTAGCTCTCAAAGCTCCGCGGGGGCCATCAGATATGCTGGAGTGGTTATCAGGGTTGTCCCGGGGTACATGTAAATATAAAAGTCTACCTCTCTGTGAGGAGGTAGCCCTAGAACATCATCGGGAAAGACGCCCGCGTACTGATCCACCATTGCAGGAAAACTAGGACTTCACACGTCCACTGATCCTAGGATGAGGCTAGCCCACTGATGAGTGATGGGATTTCCTCTCCTCTGCGGGAGTCCATCCTGTGCTGCAAAGGCTCCCTTCTCGCCGGTGAAGGTGAACCTGCTCCTGTCGGTGTGTACACACCGCACCTTGCGCCTAAAACAGTCAATCTGAGCATGGACTGTAGATAACCAATCCATGCCCAATATGAAATCGTAAGGCCTCGACGCCGCTACAAGAAGATCCCAGCTGAAGCTCTCGCCTCCTAGAGTAAGCTCACACTACCGTCACCAGTGCGTAATCATCGAGTCTGCTCCCGTTGGAGTCTCTAGCCGTAAGGATCAAGCCAACGACTCTATCGGGATCTCCGAGCTCCGAACAAGGGCAGCGGTTATGAAAGAGTGACTCACTCCTGGGTCTATAAGTACTACAGTAAGGGTGGAATAGACATAGATCATACCTCGAATCATCTCGGGCGTGTCGTGGTCTTAGGCCTGCGCTGCCTGGAGCTGTGCCTGTCTCTGCCCGCCAGCTCCCTGTGGTCAGGGCGGACCTCCTGGTGGTGGCGGCGGCAGAGCCTCAAAGCGTCGCCCACCACCTGGTGCTCGGCTAGCTCCTCTGCCTCGTCCGCCTCCTCCCTGCGGACCGCCACGGTCGACCCTCTGCCTCTACCTAGCTGGCCCCTCCACCGTCTGCTGCCCCTCAGTACGGCGGGTCGGGCAGTCACGAGCCATGTGGCCCTGCCCGCCGCACTCGTAGCACTGCCCGCCTCTCGGAAGACTGGCTCCGCGCTGTGTGCCCCTCACTGCTAAGCCAATGTCCCGAGGTCACCTTCCGGAAGGTCTTCTCTCCCTGGAACCCTGAGTCATCCGTCGGCTACCTGCTGCCGAAGACTCTGCCACCTGCCGCCCTGCGGTAGGCCTCGCGGTAGACTCATCCAGAAAGCTCTCGATCATAAGGGCTCGCTCCAGCACTCCTGTATGGGTCGGGATGCTGAGGGAGATCAACAATTCCTTGATCTCGTGTCTCAAACCCTGTTCGATGGTCCGGGCCCAGAACAAGGGGTCTCGTACCATGTCTGTCGAGTAGAGAGAAAGATCGGTGAACCTCGCTGCGTACTGGGTGACCGTCAAGCTGCCCTCCCGCAGCTGAAGAAGCTCCTGTATGCGCACCGCACGGAGGGTGCCGGGACAAACACTGAGCGGAAGAGGCTCTCGAAGTCCGTCCAGATGAGGGAGGCCTCATCGTGTACCTGGAGCATCAAGCTCCACCATCGCCCTGCTGCTGTGTGCAGTAGGCTCGCCGCAAGGATCACCATGAGGTCTGCGGGTGTCCTCACTAGCCTGAAAACTCGGGCGACTGCCTCTAGCCAGTCCTCGGCTACCTGGGGTTCCGTCTCCCCACGAAACCTGGGTGGTCGCTGGTGCTGGAACTCGTGCAGAGCTCTGAGGCGTCGTGCATCGTCAGCTGCCAGTGCTGGAAGCATCGGGGGCTCGGCGGGTAAAGGTACTGTCGGTGCCTCTGCGGTCAACGGGCCCTGTACCGAGGCCTTGTCGCTCGGTGGGCTGTCGTCGCGCTCTACTCTCGGAACCCAAGCTGGCTGCTGTCGTCGGGCCATCCTGAAAAGGAAACAAGTGTGCCACGGTCAGAACAGTATACCTGGTGAGCTGACACAAGTAATAACAAAGAAAACTTGAAACACACATGCAATCAATGTTTTCGTGCACTAAGTCGGAAATCAGAAGTCAGGGTCCTGATGTACGGATACGTCGGTCGCCGCACCAACACTGGATTCCATGGACTGATAACCACACTCAATACGCTAAACACTATTGCTTCACATAGAAGAAAGATCAGATTCTCTGGTAGAACCGACCACCTCTGATACCAATTTGTCACGACCCGTCCTCGGGGCCCATTCTGCGACTACCCCAAGCCCGCCTTCCATAGGCCAGGGGCTGGCGACTAGCACCAAGGCGTAAATCCCAACAAAAGGGAAGGCATTGCCTTTGAAAAGTAAACAAGCATCACATAGTGAGCAAGAGGAAAAGTAAACACTAAGTAAAAAACTATACAAGCTGTGCTGAAGTAAAAGGGGCCGGAAATACAATCCCAACTATAAAGTACAACTGAAAAGGGAAAACAACAACTGTAAAGAAAAGCTGCAGCGTCGAGCCGTCCTCTGAAGGTCCCACCTGAAGGGTGGGTATAGATAGCCTCCACAACTCCTCGGTCCAGCCGTCTGCTCCGAGTACGTCCCGCCCAGTGGTCCACCTCCAGGTACCGTCCTACTCCACACGCCTCCACCGCGATCAACACTGTCCATCGTCTGCAACCAACACAATGATGTGCGGGCAAAGCCCGTGCATGGGTGAGTATAAGCTACTCAGTAGGGACCCCAAGACCCCCGAAGGTCTCCCGAAATCCACAAAGGATAATCCACAAAGGAAAGATACAATCACGAAGTAACATCTGACATGGCTTAGGTATATGCCCATACATATACCTAAGTTATCAATTCCCGTTTGGCTCCAACGTCCGAGCTCAAGCACAACCCAGTCCACACAGGAAAGCAAACGTATACCCACACAGGATAGCACAACACAATCCACAAAGGAGTGTAAATAGTAAATCCACACAGGATAGCTCATCACAGTCCACAAGGAGAGTAAACAGTAAATCCACACACGATAGCTCAACACAATCCACAAAGGAGAGTAACACAAGATTCAGCTCACACAGGTATACTTCTTCGGATGATGATAAAGATGATCATTGATCCATCTAAGTCGTCGGAACCACGAAGGATCGATATGTAACTATCCCCTGCAAGACCCACATAGGATCAGGCCCACACATGACCTGTAGGCGCTGGCTCACACAGAACCGCTGAGCGCTGACCCACACAGGATCAGACCCACACAGGATCGGGCCCACACAGGACCAGGCCCACATAGGACCTGTAGCACTGATCCACGTAGGATCGCTGAGTGCAGTAGTCGTCGCAGTCCACTGAGTATCTCTGCACAGTCGTCACCACAGTCCACTGAGGATCTCTGTACGGTCATCGTCGGAGTCCACGGAGGATCTCTGCACAGTCGTCGCTGTTGAAGAAGCAGTCGCAGCCAGCTCTAGGGTTTCGCACACAGCAAGCTCGTTCGGGAGGGTCCGCTCCCCGAGCTGAGAGGCTGATACATCAACTGACACAAAGTCTGAAATTGATGTATCCAAAAGTTCAGTATCGTCAACAGGAACTCAACGTCGTAGACGGCGCGTCAATCGGACGCCCTGTCTGAGAGTTATTGGCTTTTTTCTCCTAGGGGCCCGTTTTGTTTTTAAGGAAAAACCAACCCGACCGTACTCCACCTGCATCCAAACCTCGGGCGGAGTGAGCCAAAAGATCTGTCTCACTTAGAGGAATTCAACAAAGCTAACGGAACATCAATCGGACGTCCGTAGCTCAAGATATGAGCATTTCTGCTCCGAAGGCCCGGTTGGTTTCATGTACGAACCAACCCGACCGAACTCAAAGTATTCCGAAACCTTGAGTGCCATATACCGAAACGACCGTCTCGATCCAAGGATCATGTTTCCGCTGACGGAAGGTCGTTTGGAGGCCCGTATCTCAGGATATGGCTATTTGAACGAAAATCCTCTGAGGACGGGGGGTCCGGGCCCGGGCCGACCCTGCCCGACCCCCCTGGGTCGGCCGACCCCGGTCCGACCCGGTCCAACCCGGTCCGACCCGGTCCGACCCGGTTGGATCCGTCTAGCTCGGCCAGCCCGGCCCGGCTCGGCCGAGCGGCCGAGTGGCCGACACGGGGGGAGCCGCCGCCCCGCGTGACACCCCCGCGGCACCCGCGGGGTGTCAACCAGACAACCGGGCGCGGCTGAAGCCACGTCCCAAGTGACGCGGGGGGAGCCACCGCCCCCGCGTGACACCCGCGGGGTGTCTCCCTGGCGCCAGACGCGGCTTCAGCTGTGTCCCGCGACAGCCGCCGCCGCGGCCGGTGCCGCGGCGGTCTCGTGCGGCGGCGCGTCGGGCGCCGCCACCTCCGTGCGCCGGCGCCGCCGGCTTCCGCGGGCCGCCGGAGTTGCTCCGGTGGACCGTTTTTCTTTCCGTCTGCACCGTTGCTCCTCTCGGGACTCGTTCTTCACTGCGGGATCATCATACTTCCGTTGCGGCACGTTCCGTCGTCGCCCGTCAAATCCGCACAAGAACGAAGAACGGCGGAGGGTTGTCAGGCCGTGTTCGTTTGGCCCGCACCCTCCGCATTAGATATAAACAACGGGAGAATTTTTATTCCACACAGGAAACAACAATTTTAATAAGTTTAAAATTGTTCCCAAATCCGATTCTTTAACTTTTTAAAGAAACATTTACGGGAATATAAAAAGGGGTAATTCCAAAATAATTCCCTACCTCGTAGTCGTCGCGCGTGAGCGTTCTTCGCGGAATTGCTCATCACGGAAGGTGGAGATCGTCGCGTCGTCGCGGAAGGGCGTCGCGTCGTCGCAGAATCCGGCATTGCGTCGACGACCTCGACGGACCAAGAAACAATAGATTTTAATTATAAATAATTAAATCCGTGTTTCGTTTTTAAACCACAAAGAACTTTTAGAAGGAACCCGAAATCACTCACCTCAAACGGCTGGTGATCGGAGATCGGGGCGGGGAAGAACGTCTCGGATTAGAGCGTCGTCGATTTCTGCGGATGACGGCATTCTTCGCGTTCTTTGAGTTCTTCGCATTCTTCGCGTTCTTCGCGAAGGAGAAAGAAGATACAAGGATTCTGTCAAATCCTCTCAACGCGCAAACTTTCAAAAGACTGGTTGGTCTTATTTTACTGTTATGCCAACACACGAAAAAGGGGAATTAATGACCCATCAATTCGTTGAATTAATTCAACAAAATAAACAGCTCATTTAATTTACGAAATAAACCGACCAATTAAATGGTCTGTTAAGAAATTAAGAAAACGCGTCAGTTGACTTTCACAATGACGGGTTTTCGCGAGTGCGTTACTTAGCGGAATGAAACGATGGGGCTCGTGCGGGCCCCACCACACAAATATACTACTGAGGGGGTAGGATATTTCCTGGATAGCATCTTATCCGGATCATCTCAGTTTAAGCCGCTTTTAAGTGGCTTCAAGTGGCTTCCAAGTGGTTTAAGTGAAATAAAATAAGGTTGTCGTAAAATTATTTTATTTCTTAACTTTAAGCCCGAAAATTAAAAACCACACCCGAGAAAATGCAACTCCGGAAGAGGTGTTTCTAAGAGAATATCGGCACTGTGATTTCATCGGTGCCCTCAGAATTCCATTGCGGGCACCGGTTCAAAAGTTAGAAATACCCGCTCGTCCGTTCACTGAACGTACCCGAGCCAAACTTCGGAAAATGATTCCGGGCACACCGGGCCTCGGAATCAGGTGCCGTCAGAAACTGCGCTCTTGTAAAATTCAAAGAAAATTAAGAAAAAAAATTTTCCTTGAAATTTACGGGTCTTTACATCCCATCATGGTTATCTCACCATAAACTTTTTTGGGACTTTAAATTCTATTTATTTAATCATAGTATAATAAAGGTAGGGTATAAGACTCTGTGTGGTATACTTCGTGGGACATCTAGTGCACAAAACATTTTTGGGTTTCATGAACACATTTTATAACTCCATAGATATATCTTACTCATGATAACCTTATAAATTATACATAATCTAAAATACACCATAGTGAACACTAGATAGGGATTACACATTATCATGAAATTTGTGGTTAATTATCATTACAGTTCAAAAATTGTATATAAATATATACTTATATTAAAAAAATTGTAATTTAATGATAACCCGGACAATTGATTATTATGTGATATATTTTTTATTCTTAAAATATTTTTGTGATAAATAACAAAACTCTTGATTGGTTTCTATCTAAAATATCTCATATTATAGACTTCTACATCATCCTTTAATTTTATATGTATTTTAGGATTTTTTATGTATTTATTTCTATATGGAATTCCTTGGATATCAGTATGTGACCATATGATAAATCCCTCACACTAAACTCTTTAATGAGTAATATGTTTGATGTAATCAGGTTTGAACAAATATTAGACATTTGAATCATATTTATAATGTTCAACTCCATAGAAATATGAAAACTTTATAAATCCCCAAAATCTAATGTTACAATATTTATAAGTTATTTTATTTCTATATAAATTATTTTCATGTGTATCATCATCATACATCGAATTATTTTCAAAAATATTTTTCGTTGAACAATATTAGTAACTATTGTATCACATTATATTAAATCATTATAAATATTAAAATATTATTTATTGATATCATGTGTAATAAAAATTGTTATAGTAATTAATTTAACTTTTAAAAATTTCATTATCATCAATTAAATAGCCTTTTTAAATATAAAATGAAACACATTTTGAACCATGAGTGGAATAATAATTTATTATTTACCTATTAACTTCTAAAATCTAAACATACTAGCACTACACTCTTAGAAACTGTCGGTTCATTATGTCATCATTCAATTGTTAAAAATTGTTTTTTGGTTTACAAAGTAACATCTTTTTTTATTTAAGTGGGAAAACATAATAAATAAACTATTATATTCATACCATATATGGGAGTTTATATAATTGAAAATTTAATAAAAATAATTCAATTTAAAATATTCCACAAATAATGGGGTAATTATATTACCTCATATTCTTGTCTAAACATCATACCCAAAATGAATGAATTTTTTTTACCCATATCCCTTTTATGAATTGTAATGAATTTTCAACAATCACAGTATACATGTATCAAAAAAATCATCTCACACATTTAAATAATTTAATTTAAAAATATTTTTTCAATAAAGAAATAAGATAAAAAACATACAATTTTTTTTAAAAACTATCTGTAATTGAAGTTATATTTATATCAACGAAGTGAATGCGTAAAATCCTTACTCCATCACATGAAATAAATATTCAAGAATCTATTTTCAACACTTCATTTATATATTAACTCATGTATAATTACAAAACATGTATAAGATATAGTTTGTGAAATATACCCATCGATATATAGGAAATGATATTTATTACATTAATACATGTGGTGGAATCTCTTCATGGGTTTTTATCCCTTTTGGTATTGCAAATAGTTTCCTTTCAAGTATTATATTTTTAAATAATTAAATCATTCTTATTCATTACTTTTATTTGGTTTTGTGGAGTTATGGAATCTATCTCACACCTTTTATTCTCTCGTAGGTCAAAACCATTACCCTCATCTTCAATTATTATCATGATATTCATTGATTTTGGACCTATATTAAACTATTCTATAACCCTCATCATGTTGAGGAATATGGGTAGTCTATTCTGAATTAATTCATATTTTAATTGAAAATAAAATATCTAAACCATTCCAACCATGGTTTATGAATTATGTTAATGGCTAGATAAAGTCTAATAGGTGAACATATTCTCTCAATGTTATTGACACACAAAATATTATTGAACACATTATTTGATAATGTGTTTCTATATCCCTTTTTATAATAAAAGACATGCTTTAGTATCCCTTTAAATTCATTCCTAGAATGTTATTGATAGAGAATTTTTGGGTTTTAAAACACCTTATAAGAATCCATTGGTTAATGTTTACCTTGAATTTTCACTTCCATGTTTACAATATGGATTTTATAAACATATAATAAATACATTATATTATAACCGTATGAATTTAAATCTATTTATTAAACATCCATGCTAGTTGGTTATTTATATTGGGGTTCTGCCAACACATAAACTTTTTTGTCTCTCATAAGAAAAATTATGATGTTCAGAAACTAGTTGAGGATATCACTATAATTTAGTCATTACATATCAAATATTGATATTATGTTTATTCTTATAGTTTGTGATTGAATTATCAAAAACATGTGTTTTTATGAAATAAATATCATGTTTTATATTTATTTAATAATCCATGTTATTAAAAGTAATCCCACTAAAAATGACAGCCCCATACATCATACCAATTTACTGATCAAAGAAACATATTTTGTCTTTAATGAAAGTGGGTATCAAAAAAATAATACATGTCTATATCTTGTAGGATTTTTTTCAATCAAATCATATATGACATTTGGATAGTGGAGTAGATAATTATTTTCAAATATGCATCATATGAAATTAAAAACACTAATGTATTCCCACTCTATCATAATACATAGGGTTCACAAAAATGTGTAACCCTAATAAAATCCAATAAATTAAGGAACCTAGTGATTATGGTCACCTCATTAATTTCATTCCATATAAAATATAATACATATGAACCTAACATTTTGGGTTACCCATATTAGATGATTGGGGTATTGAAAAGTACCTATATTGAAGGAATAACAGATTTAGTATTTTGGGAGTTTTTCATTGGAGTCAAAACAATTCAAATCGATCATATATAGATTAGATTATTTACATATCAAGAAATTATTTTGATTGGATTTTTTTCCCTTAAGTATGTTGGTTTTTATGATTTAGTTTTGGATTCCCTCTTCTTTCTAGTATATTTTAATTATTAAAACTATTAATTTATATCTTGTTAGATAAAAAAATTTGTCTTACATGACCAAAAAATAGAAGTTAAAATCATATATATATATATATCCTATGGTTATGGTATATAAAATTTTAATGTAATGGTTTATAATTATATGATTTTGGTAATTTCATGAATTGTATAACTAAAGTGAGAAATAGAAAACCCCCACATTTATAGAATAAGGTATTATTTTCTAGCATAATGGGATGTCAGAACAAAATTCATTATATCATGGGAGTCGTTACTCAAGATATAATTAAATTCATCATAACACAAAAACATAATATTTATAAAAAATTATTTAGCAATTAAATTCTAGCTAATAATATAAATTATAAAAAGTGGAAAAATTAGATGAAAACTAAATCATACTTTGTCAGAAATACTGTTGGGTGTGAAACACTGATAAAATAATTTGTTTTGATAAATCCATCATATATTCACCAATTCAACCATCGAATATTCACATGTATATCTATGAAGTAGGAACTGGGAACTCTAGAAATTCACCTCCCTTGACTAACTGTAATGAATGTAAGAAGTCACAACACGTTACCGAACATTCAAATATGATAATGACACACACAAGAGAAAAGATACAAAAAAATATGTTAATATAAAAAATCAACATAATAAAAAATAACATAATGTTTAATGTTCATCCAACATGTTTTACAAATTTCATAGGTGAAATAGTACAACTTTATTTTATATGCAATAATTATAATATTAAATTAAATTGAAAAAATCTACAAATATTTAATTAAGGATGATTAACCCTATTTAATACTATACCGAAAAAAGTATACTATTTTTGTCATTGATGTATTTTAATGATAAAACCCAAATAACATTTATAGGAAACATAGGCTGGTTATCTCATTTTAAATTCCTTTCAATCATTTTTAGGTGGCATGAGATTTGAAATAAATATTTGGATATGAATATTTACATAAGAAAACCATAATAGATATATAATTTAAGACACATCAATATATAGAGTTCAATAGACATTAGACACCTCCATTATATCATTAGATAATATAATCATATGATTACACTACAATCTATAGAGGAGATGAACAACTACTTAAAACACATAAAGTCCAACCACCTTACCCTGACTAAAATTATAGTAAATATATTTTTGTGGAGTGGACATCTAGTAGTATGAAACTAGGATTCATATCCAAATAATCATTAACATTAAGAGCTGTTTCAAGGAAAACTCTAAGGAAACTCTTTGACCCTTTGGAAAATTATCTGTCATTATCTACTTCTTCTATGTCATTTAGTGTTCCTCCACCATCATCCATTCACTAAATCCATAGAGAGGGCCAATTATACCTCTAAAATTCAGTAAATTATAATTAGGTGATCATATCCACAAAATTATGGTTACCAACTATCTTTTTAATATCTAGCACATTATCCTATAATAAATATCTTATGAATTGGTACATTAGGTCAATGTTTTTTTCCCTTGAATAAAATACTAGATTTCTAGCTATATGAATAAAACCTTCACTATCATAAAATAAGTTTCCTATTACAATAATTCTTCCCAGTTCATCCAATAACTCCTTCAATGAAACCTAGTAATTCTCATATTTTGATTAAAATTCTTTATGTACATATTTTTTATAAAGTGTAACAATATTCTTTAGGAATTAAATATAAATAAATAATTTTCATCAATTAGTAAAGTAGAAAATTTTTATTCTCCTATAGAAATATGAATTTATTTCAAAGTAAACATTTATTTTTTTTGCAATTGATCATTATATATAAATCAAATTTTTATAGTTTCCATTCAACTCAGGTTCCAAATGACCGGTTTCACCGATTCCCTGAGTTACTTTTTAGGGGGTTTCCAAAATAAACATTAAATAGGAAATATAAATTATATTATTTTGCATGTAAAATTTATATTAAACCTCAAAATCATGAAATCTGGTGTATAAGGAAATTTTTATATGTACTCACATTCACCATTCGTTGAATGCACTTATGTCATTTAAAATTTAAAATGTTTGCAAAGATTATTGAATATTGGATGGTGTCAGGTTGTCCCAAATTTTTTGATGATCTATAGGATTTACTCAGTCTACAAAAGAACTATAATTACAAAAAAAATCTATCATTATCCTTATCCATAATATTTAATTGGATTAATAAATAAAATTCAACAACAATATTTCTGATAAATTACTCTTTAATTTATGAATCATCCTATAATTCAATAAAAGAATGAACAAAACATATACATATGTAAAAAATCTGAAATTATCATCATTTCATTACCTCCCATAAAATAAATTATATATATTGGAAAATAAAAAACTATTTTATGGTATAATAACATTGATCTTATGATTTTATTTCAACGATTCTTACTTCATTACATAATGTTTTTATTAAATTACAAAAGATTTTCTAGTTTCTATCCACTGTGAAACCTGCAACCCACATCATGTAAATCTCTTCGTATAACACACCAAGAATAGTCAGTATCTTTACATCTATATATTCAATATAAAGATCTCTTTATGTTACCATTCTCATCACTATTGATGAAAATCATGGTTTAACTGATGGCGATATAATTTTGGTGAAATTAATACCTATCTTAAATTGGAATACCTTTTCCACAAGATTCACATTGAGAAGATTCTAGTCATTATCCAGATATATTAATTAGCAACCCCAATTTTAAAAAATGCATTTTTACATTTTAGTAACACTGTCATATCCAATATATAATTTGTTTTTAATTAATCATTTTTATCTATTTTTTACTTAAACTGCATACCATTGTTATTCATTTTTTATTCTTACAAAAGTTATATTTCACTATAACATATAAGTAGTTGAAATTTAATATCATCCATAATCCATTGAACCAATATTATGATAATAGCAGATCTCCTAATTGAATTTCCAACTCATAGATACATGAAAATTCCCTCTTTTATGTGTCTATATCATTTGATAGTCCCAATTGGGCAACATACACCTTGGAAAATTCTAAAACAAATTCCTATAATCATAACCATGGCCTTGCAACACATTCAATATTCTTATTAGGTTTATCAGGAAGCATTTAAATTTTTATTTCTTAACACTTACCAATGTATATTTCAATAGATAATTTGACTTCCTAAAATTATTTCATTATCATGTTTTTATCCGTCCTCATAATCATCTCATTAAATAGAACATATCTATATCTCATGAAATATCAAAAATAATCATCCAAAAGTCTATTTCCAAAAAATATCTTCATTTCTGATGCGAAATAGAATCTTCGATTTACTCTTGAGATCATCGAAATCCATGGAATTAATTTTTAGACACTTCATACGTCTGAATGAGTTTTTTGATTAAAATCAATAAATTTACGCAACCTTATCTCCTATTAATTTTTCTTATATTCTATTGATACAAGAGTTATGTTTATGAGATAATCCATTTTGGTGAGTTCTTCTTCCCAAACACTACTACAAATAAACCTTTTATAAGCTCTAAAAATGGCCTTTATCAGTGCTAGAAAAGTGTTGATAAATCCAGAAAATATAAAGGGGGTCCCCTTTAACAATGCTCTGAAAAGCACTCCTAAAAACCTCTTTTATCAGCACTAAAAACGTGCTGATAAAAGGGGTGTTTTATCATCCATAAAAAAAGCACTGATAAAAGGGTCCTTTATCCGCGCTTTATTTTTAGCGCTGATAAAAGTTTAAAAAAATCAAAAAAAAATTACACAAAAAAAAACTAGCAATCTCGGGGGGGTTTACAGCGCTTGAGCCCCCCTTTATCAGTGCTTTCCCGCACCCTCAAGTGCCCTCACCCACCCCCTCCACCCTTTATCAGCGTTATACCCCACCTTTATCAGCGCTATTTATTTATATATATATTTAGTTATATTTATTCGTATAGTAATATATATATATAGTTATAATAATATATATATAGTTATATTAAAATATATATTTACAGTTATATTAATATATTTATATTTATATTTATATTAATATATATATAGTTATATTATTATATATATATAGTTATATTAAGATATATAGTTAGATTAATATATAGTTATATAAATATCCATATGTTGGTATTTTAAATAAAATGGATATTACTTATTATTTAGATAAAGATAATAATTTATATGTATATATAGTTATGTTAATATATATCTATATCTATATATATTTAGTTATATATATTCGTATAATAACATATATTTATATTAATATATATATATATATAGTTATATTAATATATATATAGTTATATTAATATATATATTTATAGTGATATTAATATATATATTTATAGTAATATTAATATATATGTAGTTATATTAATAAATATAAATAGTTAGATTAATATATATATATATAGTTAGATTAATATTTATGTATATATAGTTAGATTAATATTTATGTATATGAATATTTAAATATTTTTATTTTAAATAAAATGGATATTATTTATTATTTAAATAAATATAATATATTTATATGTCAATATATTTTATTATTTATATTTATAATAAAATTTTTCTGTGTGAATATATAAAAAATATGTATATATTGTTATATATTTGATTATAAATAGTAGCGCATTAAAAATATGACAAAATTTCAAACACGTTATATCAGTATGAATGCAATACCTTGGAATAAATTCAGTCCCCACCCAAAAATTCCAACAATACCCCGTTAAAAGAGGCTGAAAATCCACAAAATGTAAAAAAATCGGGATATCCCGACTAAAAACTCAGTTTTGGAGGCCTTCTGGGTCTCTAGCATGTAGAGATCATCGCAGGCATTGATTTTTGTGTCCTTGAAAAGTGTGACTAAGGCTTTTCCTAGGTCTTTAGCATGTAGAGATCGTCGCAGGCTTCGATTTGAAATGTGTTAGAGCTCAAATGGACACCCGGATCAAAAGTTATGGCTGTTTGAAGTTCGGGTTGTGTTTTCAACATATTTTGGATCTTTTTTTAATTTTTTAAATTTTTGTAGTCTTAAAATTGTTATTAAATGACTATTAATCAATAATAATTTGAAAAGTATTAATTATTTTTTTTAAAAAAATTTTTTATAATCCATTTTCACTAAATATCTTATATATTAAATATATTAAGTTTAAATGTATATTTATACTTATCTAAAATATATTTAAAAATTATATATTATATTTATGTCATTATAACAATATTTATATATTTATATATATATATTTTTATATATTATTTTTAACTATTTCTTTTTGAATTCGAACCTTTATCAGCACTTTTAAAAAAAGCGCGTATAAAAGCCCCCCTTTATCAGTGCTACTAAAAGAAGCAGTTATTATGTGTGTCCCTTATCAGCGCTAAAAAAAGCACCGATAAATGGGTTACCTTTATCTGTGCTAAAAAAAGCGGTGATAAAGGGGTACTTTTATCATCGCTTTTTTTAGCGCCAATAAGGGTACCCTTTATTAGCGCTTTTCTTAGCACTGATAAAGGTACCCCCTTTATCAGTGCTTTTTCATTATCGCTGATAAAGGTTGGCGCGAGGAAAGAATATTTTTGTGGTTGTGAAATCCCCTTATGCATTCTTATGGGTAAGATAATACTCCAAGATTTATCCACCAATGAATTATTGATTCTCTCAAAAATTGCAGTCTTTTATATTGTTATGGCTAATGCCTTCTCATTCCTCATTACTTATTTCTAATAGAAATCATATATGTTATATCCAGTGTAAGATCCTAAATTTTCTTCCTAAAGATTCTATAACTTTTGGCCACATTCCATTTACACCTAATAATTATATTAATTAAAAACCTTAAATATGTTAGAATTATTCATTATAAAGTATACACATATTTCACAATTTTCACGACCTATAATGGTTACAATACTGATAAAACCCCCATGTGACTAAATATTAGAGGGTCTGAAAATGTCTAAGTGACCAACTACTTTATTATTTTCATTCGTCTTATATCTATAAAAATTTATTGAAATTATTCTACAAATAACCAAAACAAAAATTTTACTTATCTTTATGTCCATGTGGTTAAGATTCAGTACTTCTTTTTTCATTCAAACTACTATACATTTCTTACTGAGATGACTAACCAATATTTTAAACATATAGATCATCTGGAGTTATACTGTTGATAGATTCAATTGCATAATTGTTTCTCGTTAAGTTAGAAATACCATCAATAAATCCTTCAGAAACTACCATGTATCTGTTGTTAAATTTTCATACCCTATGGGATGACATGGTGGTAAATCCATTATTGTCAAGTTGTCCAACTAAAATCATGTTTTTTTGTAGAACATCGATGTTTCTAACTCCCAAAAACTTTAAGAATCATCAATTATATATTCATAATTTAAAATATAATTTCATAAAAACTTGTGGGGATTCATCATCTATTAGATGAACATTCAAAAAAATACTAGATACATAATTAAAAATGAATATTTTATCAACAGTTAAATAAAATAGTGCATCAGATTAAATCATCCAATATTATATCATTGTACTTACACTCAAAATAAGTCATAAGCTAGTTATGTTTAGTTACTTGAATTTAAAATAATGGATTTTGATACCATTTTAGAGTTCTATGTTCAATTCATAGAATTATTCACGATAATTGTTTTTCACATAACTTCATTATATTGGACAAGTACAAGCTTAATCACTTTATATATTTCTTTATCATAATATTTTTATTTTTAATATAATAGGCTTTATTACAATGAGGTGGTCTCTATTATCCATCAAGAATGACCACATTAATAAATTTTATTTTGACATCAATCCACCAAATATTATCATTTGGTATAATATTCCTATTATCCACAAACATAATGTTTTTTATACTAAAATTACTGATCAATACAGCAATCGCAGAAAATCAATTTGAAAGTGAAGATAATCAAAGAAATTCTCATATATCATCATAGAATGTTACCTCCACCGATTTAATCTTTCTTTATGTACTTTTGATTTCATTGACATGATCTTCCATCAGAGTTCCTTCCAACAACCTTACTAAGAAAAAACTGCTACAATATGAACACTTGGTTCAACATAATTTTCTTACCATACAAAACTTCAAAAGCCTTCACAACATCATGTGAAATTTTATTTCCCCAAATTTTTAAGGAATCATTCCTTATTGAATAGATCCTTAAAATCTCTATTAAGATTACTTGAATGATTTACCAACAATCTATAAAAGTTGTCATAAGATGTTTACCAATGATACAATGATCCTGGTACTGTTTAATTAGATTATCATATAGAAACATTCTCCACAAGATAAAATACATTCCAATAAATTTATTAATAAATATATTTCATTTATTTGAAGACATAAACTGGGAAGAATAAATAAACCAACGGAAAAGAAATAAAGTTAATTAAAATGGGAAAACATAAGAATTACATCTGATGTAGTGGGATAAACCACTACCATTCACCCCACTTATTGGGGTAGAGTCCATACCAACTCCCTGAAGAAATATTAAATAAACTTGAATTTTCAATGTTGATCCACCAAAAAATTATATTCATATATGAAATATAGAAAATAGATCCTTCATAAAATCACCTCCCTTAAATGATTGAATTGGAAGTAAGATGTCACTCCACACTACACATGCTATAAATAGGACACATACCATAGCAAAAATCCAACAAAACTCAAGGTAACAAAAAAAATAAAAAGAATAAGAAAATATCATAAATGGAAAAATACTTCATAAGTGTGTGTCTACATGAATAAAATAAACACTACATATTTCATTGTATTCGGGGAATGAAAAATAATATATTTAATTTAAAAAAATCACTAATATTTCATTAATGGGGGTTAAATTTTTATAATAATAAATGAAAAATATATAGTCTTTCTATCATGAATATACTTTATATATTGGTCCTCACATACTTTTATATTAAACAACAGCTGGTTGTCTTAGTTTCATGGCCCTCAAACCTCTGTGAGGGTAACTGGAAATCTCAAATTACATGTTGAACCTAACATATTGCACTGGTAAAAAATAACTGAAATGTAATTTTGTACACATTTTTCAGATATTTTTCTCAACATTAATGATCTCATTAATATCATCAAAAAATATGAGGTTTTGATGACCCTATTATTAGATCAAGAGACGAACAATTGCTGATTTCACACCAAGACTAGCCTTAGTCCACTGAACTAAATTATGGGAAATGTATTTTTGGGGAGTTATCTTCTTGTATCCTAATACCAGCATTCATATCCCAAAACCAATATTGACTTTGAAAATTTTAAGAATACAATTATCATATAAATGAAATCATACATGGTATTATAATTACATAAAAAATTTATAAATAAGAATATTTATAGTAATTAAAAAATAAATATATTCTATATTAATTTTCTAAAAATGGGATATTCATTTAGGAAAACTTCATATGTTAATAATTATAATCAATTTATAATTCAACATATTCATTTAACAAATATATAATTATAAGATATTTATATTTATTAATAATATTAGCTCCATTTTATTATTTTATATATGGAATTTTAATTTAATATAAAATATTTAATAAAATATAAGAATATTTTATTTTATTTTCTATTAATGTATCCTTTTATATAATCAAAATATCATACCCTAATTTAATTTAAATATTTTATCATATCATTTAAAAAACTAGTTCGATGAGGCTGAAATTATTCCAAAACAAGGCCCTATTAATTTAAATGGTTTGAGATGGAAATTTTTAACAAATTCATTATTATTAAATTTAAAAAACATTATATTTTTTTTCTTCTTTTTATAATTTATAAATACTTTATAAACAACACTAATAATTTACATAAAAAATCTTATAAATTAGAATTCTATCTATATTATTTAAAAATGTATTAAGAAATATTAATAATTAGTTTCATGGAATATTCATTAATAAATGCTTCAAATAAATTAAATTAATTAATTATGGAAAATATATAACTAGTTAAATTATTAATATTTCATAAATTAATTAAAATATTAAAATTATTTTCAATATTCATTTCTTTATCTTAGTTCCTTGTTATATTAATGATCCCAAATCTTATTTATTATGTTTTAAATTAGTTTCATTTTTTATGATAGTTAACTATTTTCTGACCAAAATAATTAAAATTTATAAGTATTGAATATATATATATATATAATATTTAGATGAACTCAAATTCCTATCTATGGTACCATCAGTTCAAAATTCTATCATTTGTTCAATTCCATGGCCGCAAGAAGCAATTTTTAGAACATATACTGGTAGGTTATACCTCTACTACTAAAATGATATCACTACTAATTGATGCTACCCCTAGTTGCATCTACGATCATGCACTTATAAAATCAAGTACACGTTACTAAGAGATGATTCTTCTACCGATGATTTATAGAATTAGGTTCAATCTAAATATAGCCAATTCCTAGATTAATAATTGAATTAAATTTATATGCTCATAAATTTAGAAATGATTATTCTTAAATAAATCCACAGTATAATTATAGAAAAAATGAGTCTTTCCAAATCTATCTATCAGTACAAGGATACAACATACATTAATATTATTCAACAATGTATAATAAGAACAAATTGAATACTATAAATATATATGAACCCCTCATGAATGAAAACTTTGATATAGAGTTAAAAACATTTAAGATGAGTTAGAGAGATACATAAATACCAATTTGAGTGTAAAAACAATGACCAGTCAGTTGACTAAGAATAAATTATTTTTTTGGACTCCTGCAACACCCTAGTTTTTAATATTTTATATAAAAATATAGTTGACCCCTATAAAAGATAGTTTAATGGTCTCCTGAACAAATGAATCTAATCATATTGATATGAAAAAAAATATTCATTCATTAGATTCCTTATACATTATGTTTTCTTCATAACTATCAATGTTTTGGTTTAACTGGTTTATTTGTAAACCCGATATAGGTTTTATATAAATTAAAAATATAATAAGTTTTTATTATAGAGTGTGATTACCAAGTGGACGGGATCAGGTCTCTTATTAAGATTAAACCCCTTATTAATTTCAACTGCTCCTTTGTCTATTTCTATCTATTTTCAAAACGTTATTATATATATATTCTTAATTATATAATAGTACCATACACTAATTATTGAATTCAATTAATTTTTTTATAATGTGTTTGATTAATGTATATTAGTTTCAAAAGATAAAGTATTTTATGAATTATTTTCACTAACTAAGTTATTGAGAACATTTTCTAATGATCGCATTAAAAATTATTAATTTTTTTCTAACTATATGTTTTTATCAAATTTGGTGTTTTATATTTAAAATTTTATTCTAGTAGAATATTTTAATTTGATACACAATTCACCCCCTCTTTAGTTTTCCACTGAGACCAGCATTTTATATCAGATCAAATATAAAATAATTTTTTACTATGATATAGTTTTACCAAAAGATCTTAATTTTTTTATTAAAAAAATATATTTATTGATAATAATAAAATTTGGAGTGAATCCACTAAGCAACCACCTTATTTTAATAGAACCAATTATTCTAAACGGTTGTTCAAGATGAAAATCTATATCGAGATCAAGGGATTTTATATTTGGACTGTAATTAATGAAAAATATGAAATTCCTAAAATATGAATGAAAAACATGGAACTGCACTATAAAATCCACCTATAATTGAAATTATAAAGTAAGGAATGAATTATATTATGCTTTATGAGAAGAATAATTATGTATAATATATTATTGTTCATATTCTTCTAAAATTTTGGATACCCTTTCTATATATCACTTGGGAACCCAATGTGTCAAAGAAATGTGTTTCAATAAGTATAATGATAAACATGAAACATTTAAAATGAAAATTAATGAATCAATTTTCATATATATATATATATTTCAATCTGACTGTGAAAACTATCTATGAATTAGGGAACTGTATTCTTGTTAAGGATCATGTAATGGGAATGTTGAGATGTCTACTTGATAGGTGGAGATGAAAATCAGTTTTCATTAAATAATTTAAAGACATTAAAAAAATTATTATAGGTGTTTATTGAAAAACATATGATGTACGAGGAGAAATTTCATGTAATAAAAATAGGATGGAGATGATCCCAAGATCATGTCAGTATCCTTCAATAATTTTGAATCAATTCAAAAGTAAAATACTATTGATGATAGTAGTATCGTTAATGAACCACCCTTATAAAGAGATGAGGAAATTTATCATTTATCTAGATGATTAAATAAATTCCAAAGGGTAAATTATTCAAAAACTTTAATTATAGAGGAGATAATGATAGAAAATAAAATTTGAGGAAAGTGTGTAAAATGGATGATCCCACTAATGTGTTGAACTTTTAATACTGTAAAATAAATGGAAACATCAAGGATGATCATCAAAATATAAAATATAGAAAAAAGTATATGGAAAAACGTAAAGTTTAAAAAAGGATATGAAAGCCACCTCAAGAGCCACAATATACCATTTAAGTGAATCTAAATCTATAAGAGAATATAAAAGTGATATTACAATAATATGTTTCATGAAAAACACATAAGGTGAACCTGATATTTTTCCATCACTTCTAGTTCAATGTTCTAATTTTTATTAGAATGAAAACATTTAAAAAAACATGAGTACTATGGATTTATTAAAATATTTTAATATGATGCAAGTGTTATTTCATGATTCTAATGATAAATATAAATGATTAAAGAAGATACATGATCTAACATTTCTCTATAAATATGATTTATCTATAGAAAAATACAAAATTTATGAATTATTCATGGAAAAAATGAGCATAAATTACCAAATGAACATCTAAACAAGGATCTATAAAGATTAAAAAATAGATATTTTGAAAAAGTGTTATTTTCAAATAAATAAAAACAAAATATACTACATTTATTGGTTACCAACATGAACATAAGAATATTTTTTATATCAAATTATTCCTAGGTAAGGTTCTTCTAAGCATATTAGTAGTTCTTATTATTATTGAGATACTTTTTTACTTCAAAAAGACTATATTATTTTTATGGTAAACTAATTAAAAAGATTGTTTTTTCTAAGTTTCATAATAAAAAAATATTTTGATCTAAGAAAATATGGGTACAGAAATCATATGACATCAAATATTTTGTTGGAAACACTTATGAAATGTACCAGTAAAAATATTTGGTATCTGGAAAATGGATGATTTAGACACATGAATTTGGACTAATCAATATTCAAGAAATATATCAAATTATGATTTTCTATTATTAGTAACATTGGTAGTATTATATTTATATAGTTCCGTTTTTAGATTGTTTAAAAGATAATATATGTAGTATCTTACAACTATGTGATGATGGTTACCATTCTATGTTTGAAAATAATGATTAAAGTTTTATTAAGAAAACATACTATATTTTTTAATATCTTTCATAATGATATTGTTTGCAATATTTATTTTTGAAGATATCGGATCATATAAGGACACTCATAGGGGTTGAATTATTGTGCCCAAATTTTTATATACTTACTTTCGTTTAAATTAACCCATATTACACACAAACCTCTAGTCTAGTTAATAAGAATGAATATTTTGTGTTCTCTCAACAAATAAATAACCATGTAATACTAATAATAAAAGGCAAATCAGCACACAAGGAGTTTTATAAGGTTTGGTACAAGGACCTATTATTTTACATGATCATCTTGTAACTTTTTCATAGATTCGATCAATAAAAAAATTCTTCTAGTGATTAAAAATTCCTAGAATTGGTGTACTGTATTTAATAAGGTAGTAAATCATATTCCTGAGTCAGTGGAATTATTTATACATTCACCACTACTCTTTAATGGAGTTATTTATACTGGCACCACTAGTTCTTCTAAGATATTAAATAAACACTCAGAACATGATTTCTCTTATGCACTTGATTCCTTTGCATCAATTAGATAAATTTTTTCTTTAATGGTAGTTATTTAACTACCATAGGATAAAAAATATTTTATTTATGTGGAACCACTACTCTTTAATAATTGGATTATTCATCTACAACATCAACTCATTGCACATTCAGGGTGATCAAAAAAAGATCTTAGAAAGACATGGTATGTTTACTTCTTCATTTATATATTAAATACTAAAAAATTTACTCTATCTAATGATGAAGTTACCATCCTTAATAATGTTATTAAGTGGTTCACATAGTGTTTTATAGTATTTTTGTAATATTAATATTGAACAATATAAATATACTATAAATTTGTGTATAATATATACTAATATTTGACACATATTCAACATCTATATTTATTCATGAAAGTATGAATTTAGAACATAACAATTTACCATTCTCATTATTTTATGTTATTTCACAAATAAATTCATTAATATCATATCTTAAAATACCCATTGAATATTATTCTTAACTTTTACTTTCAAATAACATGATGTTTATCAAGTATGGTAAGTGGGGATCTCGACACAAATGGGTGACGTGTCTTCATCCAGTTATGTGTGACAATAAGGGATCATGCAATTTTCATGGTACCAATATCATGTAACTGGGGATGGATATTGAGAACTACTACCCTCTAGCACACTAATTCCATGTATCTGCTTTGTAATATTAGAAATATCTTTCCTCAAGAGTTTCACGTTATAGTAGGCATTGTCCCCATGTTCATTCGAACTCCTATAATAAATAAAATATTCTTTATTGGATAACATTTTTATGACACATATTGTATTCTCAATACCCTCTCCTAAGAAATTTTTTTTCCTATGGGGTAATTCTCTTCATCATGAGAGATGATGTATGTTGGGTTTCTTCTTAACTGTGTCTCTTTCTCATTATAATGGTTTATCTTTGGGTCTTCAAATACAATTTTTGTAGACATAAGGTGTTGTCTATAGATACCTTCATTAATGTTTTCATGATATCAGGAGTCTCTTGTTATTATCTATGGAATTATAGAATCACATGATAACAAGCTTCCTTCACATGAATTATAAGTCCCATCCTTAAAAAAATTACATAATATTAAGTTAATTTAAGTGTTTACATTAATTCAAATTATCACCTTTTTTAGTTTAGATTTTCATAGAATTATGCCATAACTATTACATAACATCTCAAATATTATAAAGTAGAAAATTCTACACTCTATCTATTTTATCATAATCTAAAAAAATTAAAATAAAACAAGAATTATTTTTCTTGATAAAATTATTCGTAACATTCATCTTGTCTTATTATTTTCTGTTAACCATCCTTATTCCCCATGTAAAAAATTTAAAAAACATTGGATGATCACAAAAAACATGTTATGGGATATAAATTATAAATGAAACTAATAGTCCATAAATTTTTTGAACTTATGAAAACATTTTCACAAAATCATACTTTTAACCCATAAATCATAAGTTCTTTAACATACCTCATGAAATCATAATATTTCTAAAAAACGTCTTAGCCATCAAAAATCATAAACGTAAATTAAGGAATCCATATCACAATTACATTGTATCTTTCACTGCTATATAGTGAGTAACATTCATGGTTACGTTTGGAATACCCAGCACAGTATATTCCCTAAATATAATAGCAGAAACCTTATCATTTAATTGTGTCTCATTACCCAATGCATTATAGAGCTATCATAGGATCATCTACCCTTCGTTCATCATGTAAACACCCATATAAATAAGAAATTCCCAATAACCATAACATAATCATAACACATCAAACATGAATAAAGGAAAAATAAAATTTACTCTTTGAAATCACATTTCATATTTACAAGCCGCACAGTCCTAAATTAATTAAAATTATTTTAAAATTAAATGGTAAAAATGTAAATTAAAAATAAATATATAATATAATAATGAAATCGAAAAATTCTATTCATAGAGTATATGTAAAAAAACATTCCATGTTGTTGAAATAATCAGTCCATTTTTAAAACACAATAAGAACATTTAAAAAGATGATTTTTTAATCAAAGTGTCTCATACCAATTTGAATTTTTTTTAAAGAAATTAAAATTTTAAAACATTCATGTCCATATAAATAAATTCATAAAAACGATTTTGAAAATATGATTAAGAAATAAAAAGGCCTTAGAAGACTACATAAATTAAACATTTAAAATAATGTTTTAGTTAAAGAGTCAATTACCTTGAGAAACTCATTAATAAAAATCATTACAGAATAAAATATAAAAAAAATTAAATATCATGAGAATATAATAATTCATGATATAATATTTAAAAAGGGTTTTATATACACATTTTAGGTTAATAAATAAACATAACATCAAGATGTGCCTCAATTAAAGGATATTGAGATGAGATCCTTTACCGTATGTCCAATATGTCACTTAAAATCCTTATATTCCTAAATAATAAATATGGTATAATTTATAATTTCATAAGAAAATTTTTCATTTTTATTATTTATTTTCTAACATTTATTAATATTTTATAAAAATTACATAATTATTTATGTTCATATAGGACATTTTATAGATATTCAGTACTTGAGTCGAAAATGAACTTGGTATGATGTCAATAGTATATGAGGTCATTATTATATCATTTAAAGAATAAAATTCAAGAAATAATAATCATTTTTATAAATTAATTTTACTTTTAAATAAAATCATGTATTTATTTTATGAAAGATGTACAATGTTATAATCATAGAGATAGTTGGTTATATGTAAGCATGAGTAACATTTCAATTTTTTATTGATCATTATGGAAATCAGGTAATTATAATTTAATAATTTAATAATTATTATAATATTATTAACATCATCATAATTATTCTAATATAGTTATATATATTATAAATTTTTTGTGATGAATAAAAACGATTCGCATCGCTTTATTGAGGTGATAGTTCACACGTACCTACGTACGTACGACATTATCATTTTTGTGTGCATGTAAAGTAATAACATAATTGATATATTATTCTATTAAAATGATAAATATTTCATGAAAATCATATAAAAACATTAATTTCATCATTATGATCATCCATAAGAGACGGTAATGAAAAACGAATTATATCGGTTCGCGAAGCGGCAGTCCATCGTACACACGAACAAAATGTCAATTTCCCATTTGATGAAATTATATATGGGTTTGGGTGATGATATTAAAATAATAGCATCAAATTATATTTAGGATACTAGATTTATTGGTTACTCATGTATTAGGGTGCTTTAAAGGCTATGGAAGAAGAAATAAAATAGAAACTGTTGAAACATTACCTTTCATTCGGAGGATCACCGTTCTTAACAAATTAGAACCACTATGAAATTAATTATTCCTAAAAAAAGGCCTCAAGAATGTTGGGAGGTATTATAAGAATATTTTTGGGTATATATTGTCCAAAACAAATGGTTTTTGAAGTGTTATTAACAGAGAGGAAGGGGTTCTTTTTATAGGATAGGGGAGGGGCACCCTTGGGATTATAAAATGTATTAAATTAAATGTAAATTATATTTCGATTTAAAATTAGAAAAAACTCATTATAATATAATATAGGATGATTATGGAAATAACTATAATCATGAAAATAAATTTAAGAAGGTTTTAGTATTTTTTTAATCCTTATCATTTTGTTTTAACCCTTTTTTACTCATACCATTTTATCAAGTAATTTACACTCCGAGGGTTAAAATAATAACCAGATCATTCCAAACAAAAACTTATTGAGTCGTTAATGAAATTTTTATACTTATATAAACTTTTTTGTCAAATATTGTATTTTTATAATTTATATTTTTTAATTATATATTTTTTAATTTATGTTATGAATTATTTCAATGTTGACATTTTTCATTACACGACTTTTTAAAAAAATCATAACAAATTAATTAATTCGAGAAAACTAAAATAAATATATCTTAACATGTAATACTCAAACATAAAATTATTTAATGGCATAAAATATATTAAATTATGTTATTTTATTATTATTAATATCATTTTTTGATTCTTTGTTTAAAAATCAATTACTACATCATCATTGTGCCAGAGTTTAATTTTTTTATTTAATTCTTAAACATTATAAATATATTACCAAGATTTAGGTAATAGTTTTATATTTATATGTAATATTCATAGTTCATGATATCTCTAATATAACCCTATATTAAAAAAAAATTAGTGAGGAGAGACGCTTTTATGGTATATTTGCCTTTACTTTAAATTTAATGTTGTAAATATCATAAGAACACCCAGTGGATTCCAAAGGTCACAATTTCCGAAAAAGGATGATTATGGATGATAATAAATAATCCAATAATAATAGGATAAGTGTTAGTTTATGTTTATAAAAAAATATTAATTTTAAATTTAATTAACATATTTACCTTTAACCATGATAAATAAAATTTTAAAGTTACCATTCACCAAATATTATTTTGATACTACTAGAACAAATATTTTACACTTATTACTACCATGTATTTACATTTTTTAAAATTCAATTCACAGAAGCATTTAAATTATTTTAAATACCATTCCTGTTGACAGATCGAGAAAACGAGGTTTTAAAGTAAAATGTTCAGAAGTTCACATTGCATTTCTATTTAATTTTAATTTGAAATTTCATTTAATAAACTACATTGTATCAAATGATAAAAACTTCATATAATTAAACCTTAAATCCATTTAAAATGATATAAAAATAATATAAATAAATTATATGAAAATTATTTTTTGAGTTAAAATGCAATATTTCTCACTATTCATTAAAAAATTAGTATTATCAGAAAAATACCAAAAATTCAAACAATGTAAATTTTTATGTCATGATTCAAAAGAAGAAGATTATTTTTTCAAATAGAACATGTAAAAGTGATAAAACTAGATTTAAAAAGGGTTCTCCATAAAAAGGCAATAAACTACCTTTTAAAAATATTAAAGTATTTTATGCTTAAATTTAGATTTATTCTCATTTAAGCATCTAAAATTTATTAGAAGCTAGTGAAAATATTTAATAAAAATTTTAAACATAAAATTGTTAGTTTTATTCATTCCCAAAAATACAACTACTATGTGATAACTACCGATTAAATTAATAATATTAATAATGTATTATTTTTTGTTAAAGCTCCATCTTTGTCCAGCATAAGATTTTGGAGAAACGTATTATTGTTTTTTGGGTATTCTATCAAACATATAATACCATTTAAAATAAAATTAATATATAATTTATAAATATTAATAGATATGAAAATTCCATATTCTATACTTATCAGGGATGTTACATCCTTCCCCCTTTTAGAAATTGTGTCCTCAGAATTTTATTTACTTATCAAATAAGTGTTTGTATTTATCCTCGATAGTGTTTTTAGATTCCCATGATTCCTCTTAAACCATATGGTTTTTTCAAAAAACTATAACCTCATGAATCTTCATATTCTGTAATACTTTCTCTCTACGATCAAAATCTCAACTAACTCTTCCTCATAAGAAATATTCTCTTCCAACTAAACTACTTATGGAATTAAAATATGAGATGGATCCAGAATATATTTTCATAACATTGAAACATGAAAAAAATTGTGTACCAAGTATAAATTCATTGGTAAAGACACTTTGTAAGAAATAGATCCAACTGTCACTAGGATTTCATAGGGTCCAATGAACCCCGGAATCGACATCCCATTATTACCAATACACATCACAATTTTCCATGGAGAAACATTGAGAAATATGTGAACACCTACCTCAAATGAAAGGTCCTTCCTCTAGTTATCTGCGTAATGTTTCTTCTTACTCTATGATATCCTCATGTGTATCTGAATCTGTAGAACTTTGTCTTCCATCTCTTATACCAAATATGGTCCCATCACCTTCCTTTCTCTAACATCATCCCAAAAAAGCTATTGTTCAGCACTGCATTCCATATAATGCCTCAAATGGTTTCATCTATATACTATAATTAAAATTGTTATTATAAGAAAACTCAACCAAAGAAATACATTGATCACAAATTCCCTGGTATTCCATTGAAAAATCACGTAGCCTACCCTCCAAGGTTTTAATTGTTCATTTTTTCTTTAGATATAATTGTGGATTAAAATTTGTGCTGAAATTTAATTCAAAACCGAATGACTTATAAATTTATTTACAAAAGTTAGAAGTGAACCTGAGATCACAGTCATATTCAATGGGGAGAGTAACTCCACTTAACCTGAATATCTCTTTATGAAACAAATGACGAAGTTGATCTAGAGATTGTGTATCTATAAAATGAATAAAATTAGTAGATTTAGTCAATATATCAACAATAACCCAAATCGCATTGTTACCTAGAGAAGTAATTTGTAATAATACTATAAAATCCACAGATATATTTTCCCATTTTGAATCTAGTAATGGAAAAGTATGAAGAATCCCTTTTTGAAAAAATCATTCTACTTTAAGCTTCTAACAAGTGAAACACATAATAGTAATGTAAAAAATATCTCTTTTCATTACATCCCCCCATTAATACTCTTGAAGGTCTTTGTAAATATTAGTTATTCTAGGATGATCTGAAAATGGATAACTATGAGCTTCACATGAAAACTATTTCTTCAACTATGACTCACAAGTGAAATGTAATCACTTCCAGAAAAGTTTAAAAAAATTATCTATGTTAAATTCAAGAAACGTACCCTTTTGAACTAATTCTACATTTTTCTACAATTCATTGTCTTCCTTCTATGTTTTCTTTTATCTATCTGATAGAAAATAGTACACAGAAACCTGAGTCAAAATAGGGTAATTTCATGTATCAACAACATCCAAGCCAAATTTCATCAAATCATTAACAAAAGGATTTTATTACAAATGTAACATGATTAATGTATCATTAAAGTTCTAACTCAAAGCGTCAACCACCTTATTTTCTTTTCTAGGATAGTAATGAATCATAAAATAATAATCCTTGATGAATTTCAACCATCTTCTCTCTCTCATGTCCAATTATTTCTGAGTAAATATATACTCAAAATGTTTTTGGTCAGTATATATTTCACATTTCTACCTATAGAAGATGCCTCTAAATTTTTAATGAAAAAAAGAATAGCTAATTTCAAATCATGTATAGGGTAATTTAACTCATGAGGTTTCAACAGTTGTAAAGCATAAGAAATTACCTGATCATTTTGCATTAGGACACAACCAAGTCCTTTCAACAAAGTTTCACTGTAGATAACAAATTCACCATTTTTTAAGGCAATTCCAAAACTGGAGCATTAACCAATCATCATTTCAATTCCTAAAGAAATCAACTCATTATTTTGTCTAAATGAACATAAAACCTTTTCAAGTTAACTATGTCAGTGGTCTAGATAACCATGAAATTTTTTCAACAAACCTCTGGTAATATCCTTCAAAACCCATAAAACTATGAATATGAGTTATATTTGGGGGTCTTGGATATTCTTCAACAACATTTATTTTATAAGGATAAATAGTTATGACATCTTAAGAAACTATGGGACCAATAAAAAAAATTATTGCAACCAAAGTTCACTCTTTCTAAATTTCTCATAAAATTTATTTTTTTATGGTTTGGAAAATAACCCTTATATAACTTTTATTCCCATATTTAATTTTAGAATATAAACAAATTTCATCAATAAACATATCCACAAAATTATCCAAGAACTTTTGGAATATTCTATTCATAAGATCCATGAATACAGCTGGTAAATTAGTTAATCCAAATAGAGTAACTAAAAATTTATAATGGCCATAACTAGTATGAAATATAGTCTTAGGAATGTCTACTTCCATTACTTTCGACTGATCGTACCCCAAACTCAAGGAAACATTCAAAAAATATTGTTCTCAATGGAGATTATTAAATAAATCATCGATATGAGTAAAATGATACTTTTTCTTAATATTTATGTTATCCAAGGATCTATAATAAATTCAAAGTCTCAATGAACCATATTTATTTTTAACAATTAAGATAAGAAAACCCCATGGGGATGTACTGGGTCAAATTAAACCCTTATAAAAAAAACTCCTTCAATTGATTCTTTGACTCTAAAATTTCATTATGATCCATTCTATAAGGGGGTTTTGAAATTTGATTAGCATCACAAATTGAGCCAACAGTAAATTTAACTTCTTGATTAGGTATAATACCAGGTAACTCGTTAGAAAAAATATCAAGATACTCATTTACCACTGGCACATCATTAATCTAAATAATTCATTTGTTTTCAATAAAATATTCAAGGTAACATTCATTTCCATCTTTTAATAGTTTCTTAGCTTCTTTATATGTTATCAATTTTAAGGGGTAATTCTTGTACACAAACTAAAAGTCTTTCTGAAAAGAAACCTATTTAGTTCTACAGTCAATCTTATCATTGTAAACAGAAATCCAATCCATACCCAAATTATCATCAAACACTACTATGGGAAAAAACAAGGTTTTAATGTAAATTATATCTACATATAAGGACATGTATATTCTTATAATTTCTTTTTCCCTCAACATTTCTCCCAGGTGTTTTTACCATAAGTTATGAATTCATTTCTTGAGGTGGAACTTCAAATTTACAAAAAACAAATCTCAGAAATGAAATAATTTGTAGAAACTGAATCAAATATCACATTAGCATAATATAAAAAAATGCACCTGATACCACTTCATTTGATTTCCAATTATCTTTTTATGTAGTTGAAAAGGAATCCATCACACCATTCTGTTTATAGTATGGAAACCTCACAAAATTCAAATTCATCATCGAACACTCATTTTCAAAATTCCCTATCTCATTGCTCTAAATAATTTTACTAACTATAAAACGAATTTTTTACCACTTCCATGATTATTTTTTGTATAGTCATGGGACTTATATCCCATTTACCACTTACAAATAACTTACCAAAATTAGAAAGCGACTATTCAAAGTATTTTTACCCCAAATTTTAGAAATGGTAAACATAATTTTCATACCATTAGACTTTTTTTAAGAATTACTCCCTTGCACTTTCCACCTAGACCTCTTATTCTTCAATTTTCAAATAACACATGATCATCATCAAACTCCATTTCCCTCTTCTCCGCACATTGAACAAGTTTATCCTAAATTTTTATCTCATGAGAAGCCAATGCCCTTCGATACTTTGTCTTTAATCCTAAGTAAAAATGATTGATTTTACTTTCAAGATCCAAGATGAAATTAATAGAATAAACTTCCATTTGAGTGAATTTTTATTAGTATGTAGTCACTGAATCCTAATCTTTCCTCAATTCCATGAATTTTTTTCATTCCAAGTCAAACCGCCTTAGGAAAGAATTTATCAAGAATCATATTTTTGAATTCATTTCACTCAAGAGAATCAATATCTTCATTGTCCCTAATATTCATAACTATCGACCCCCACTGTTCGGTATCACCTTCAAAATGATAAACTACAAGACTAACCTTTTTAATTTCTAAACAACCCATGTCTTCGAAAGTTTTTTCTAGTGGTTTAATCTTCCATTAAACTAGAAAGTGGTCAGATGATCCTCTGAATTATAGGGGATATTGCCTCATAAAATTCTCAACTAGTGAAATGTTCTTATATGGTTGATCTTAGTGATCTCATGTATAGATACCACTACCATTTATTTTCTGAGTTAGTTGCTCCACCACTTCAAAAAAGTATTCAATTCGGATTCTGACTATCTCAGGTTGCAGATTTGGATGTTTTTTTCCTCTGGATGTCAACCCTGCACAGTTGCCTTGTTTCCTCTATGGGAATCCATTCTAGAGAGAAATATCTTAGGAAAATAAACATGGTAATATTCAAATGTCATATCATTTCAATTTTAACATAAAGTAAAAAAGATAAGTTATAGATATTCTATAAAAAATATCCTAACCCATAAGGTTATCTAAACAGACCTTTGATACCAACTATAAGGACCCGGCCATTAAAATTACATGATATTTATTAATGTTAAGATTTTGCATTCATTCACATTGATAATATTTTCAGGTTTAGAGTTTTATATAATGAGGCCATAACTATTACATAAAGTCTCAATTATTACAAAGTAGACAAGTTTACTTGCTATACATTTTCATAGTCTAAACCAATTTAAGATAAAACATGAATCCTTTTTCTTGATAAAATTCTTAATAACATATATCTTGTTGTATTTCTTTATTATAACCGTCATTATACCATGTGGAAAACATTTCAAAAGCATTGGATGATAAGAAAAATCTCAATAAGGGATATAAATAAGAAATGAAACTATTACTCATTGAATATTTTACACCCATTGAATCATTTTCAATCAATCAAAATTTTCACCCATAAATCATAATTTATTTAAAATACCTCTCGAAATCCTTAAATTACAGAAAAAATTCATAGAAATATTAAATAATAAAGGTAACCTATGGAATCCATATCATACTTACATTGTATCTTTCACATATTCATAGGGAGTAGCCTTTATAGTAACATTTAAAATACCCAACATAGTATCTTACCTAAATCACTTATAATAAAACATATAATTTAACTCCATCTCATTACCCAATGAATTGGAGAGATATCACGGTCTCAAAAACCCTTGATTTATCATGGAAACACCCTTGTTGATAAGAAATCATAACATCCCAAAAATTCCATATAAGTTTTTTTCATTATATATAATTATTTTGAGACTGTGAAATCTAAAGATGTGAAATTCCGAGGCCCAGAGTGCTTGGAATGATCCATCCAAGTTTTGCTAAGCTTTAGTTAGCGTACGTAAGCAGTTTTCCTGAAAATGTGCAATAACTCTTAAATGGTTGATCAGATTTGAAATCAGAGGGAACTATTGCGTTTAGGATGGCAGGTTTACCTAAGGCGCGACTTAAGTTTGGTCGGCGTAGGCCTCGGGTGAGAAAACCTAAAATGGAAAAACAGTAAATAAAATAATTAAATAAAGTTATTTTATTTTTCAAATTCTTATAACTCAAAATGATAACTCGGATTATTAATCAGAGACCACCACTGAACTCATGAGGGTATGATTTCCATAGGAAGATAGTAACCTTGGGTGACACAGGCCACTTGTGAAAGTGAGATTTTGGATGTACATAAAATTATTACGTGACAATTATTTTATTGTAAAAATTCCTAACTTCAAAATGGTAACGCGGATTAAAAATTTGAGAGTACAGTTGGGTTCTTTTGGGAGTGTTTCACTTAGGAAAAGCTTAACCACGACCAATGCGGGTCGAGGGTGACTGTTATTAATTTGTCGAACATTTTTTGGGTACTTTGAATAACCGTGTGACCAGCATTTTCTAACTTTTGAACCATGACTCAGATTAAAAATCTAAGAGCACCGTCGAATCTTCAGCACTAAGATTCTCTTAAGATAGACTTCACTTCAACTATAGTAGGTCCGGATATAAATATTTTGTTTTTGAAAAATTTAAATAGAATAAATAAAATAACTTTAATATTTTATTTTTATTCTATTCCTATAACAGACAAATAGTAAGTTGGGATCAATGATGTTTCATGCCAATAAATGGCTTGACCCCTTAATCTGAGTAAGAAAAATGTTGGGGGAAATTAGGAAGCTTCTTAATTAATGATCCCCATTAACTCCCAGCGTCATTATTTAACCTCCCCCTCTCCTATAAATATAGAGCTAGGGAAGGGGAATTAGGGATATTCTCCAAGAAGTGAACTACTAAACGAATTCCATGACGCCAGACCCTTAGAAGATGAAGTCGACCCGGTGGGAGGAGATGGATGACACCGAACCACCAATGGGCGACATGTGAGTGGCGTCTTTGGGAGCCGGTTGTGGGAACTAAGAACATGGTCCACCGGTAAGCATGGACAATTCTATGATGTTCAAGGTAGGTGTTATTTTTTGGGCATTTTTGATTCCCTCTTTCCCTTTCGTTAAATTACACAAAGAACATGGGTCAACCAACTTACAGGTTGACCCGCGATTCATTCGTCTTTACGGGGTTAATCTTGTGTTCAATTCAATTGTTTTTTGATCTCCCTTTACATTCTCCATATTAAAAGATAATTATAAGGGCATGGGCTTAATGAACTTAGATCGAACCCTCCCCTATCATTATTTCCTTACGACACCTTGGAAGATAGCGAGCACCTCGACGCACACTGTAAGAGGAGGGTCATGGCTCGTCAGTCGTGACGAATGGAGGAGGCAGCTATCACGACAGCTGGATGCAAGAATGGTTGAAGCGCAACCGTCATGCCACCGGTGAATGGAAGTCGTAGCCGATGCCGCGGAGGAGTCCGAATCCGCCTCTGGCATGTTCCGTAGTGACTGACTGGTGCCCTCGTGGTGGCACCGCTTCTCCAACTGAACGATCTCTGGGCTTTTCCGAAATCCGATTGACCGGGGGTTTACACCCCCCCCACCCCACGTCGAACCGAAGATGGCCGCCACCCTCGACCGGGTCACCGCCATTGATCAGGATTCCACCCTCACTGGATCGTCGCCCTCGACTGGGTCCTCGCTTTCGACAGTGTCGCCGCCCTCGGAGGGGGCCACTGCCCTTGGATTGGGCTGCTGACCTAGCGGGCTGCCTCCCCTAGACCGGGTAGCCGCCCCAAGTTGGTTGGTCCGATCCTTTTCAGGTCGCCCCCTTGTAGGCCTGGCCAGACCTCGGCCCAATGGTCTACGTCTGAGGTTCCCCACCCTAGACTGGGTCGGGCTGAGTCAGTCTGACTGGGTCGGACTGAACCTGGGCCCGACCGGGCCCAGAATCATATAAAGGGTCATATCATGAGAACTGGATGTCTGTTTCATGAACCATATTTGGAATTGGGATCCTTGGATCGATACGGTCTTTTTGGTTTACTCATCGTGAGTTTTGGATACAGTTGGAGAATGGCTGGGTTGGATCAAAACTAAATCCATCCGGGCCCCCGGAGCTAAAACACTTATAACTCACAGACCGGGTGTCTGATTGACGCACTGTCTATCGCATTAGGACCCTTAAAAATGGTGATCCTTTGGGTTACTCCTTTCTGGAGCTTAGTGATGTTTGAGGTATGACTAATATCTTGGGGGAAGATTCTACAGAACTCGAGTGCACCGGGAGCAAGGAATCAATTGTCTGGTAGTGAGGAGGAGGATGGAGACAGATCATGCAGAGAACAGCACTCAACGATTCTATGTGGGTCAGCACATACTGACCATGTCTGGGTCAGATCATGTGTGGGTCAGTGCATAGCGATCCTCTATGGGTTAGCTCATACAAATCATGTGTGGGTCAGATCTTGTGTCGCATAGTGCTCAGCGATCCTGTGTGGGTCAGCGCATACCAATCCACTGTGGGGGAGATCCTTTGTGTGTCAGTGACGGTTTGTTACCTATCAACTCTAGGTGGGTCGAATACTATATCGACCATTGCGTGGGTTAGTACATATCGGTCTTGTGTGGTTCAAACTCTGTATGGTTAGAAGTAGTGCCTCTTGACAGAATAAGATGATCTAACTTCACGACTAATCATCTGTACTTCTATACTTCACTGAAAAAACAGTTTGAGTTGAGACTCTATGTGAGTTGTCTTTAATTTGTTCCTTTCTTTGAGGTTATTCTATGTGGTAATTTTTACTTCGTGATGTTACAGGTGTGGCACTTATATTTTTGTTATGTTACTAGTGTGGTAATTCTATCTTTGTGGCGTTACCTGTGTTGTACTTCTACCTTTATGGTTTTACCTTCATGGTGTTATCTTCGTGGTGTTACCTGTTTAGTACTTATATTTTTGTGGAGTTACCTGTGTAGTAATTCTATATTTTTATTGTTACATATGTGGTACTTCTACCTTTGTGGTGTTACCTTCGTGGTGTTATCTTATGGGTGTTACCCGTGTGGTACTTCTACCTTCTGGGTGTTACCTGTGTGGTACTTCTACCTTCGTGGTGTTATATGTGTGGTACTTCTACCTTCGTGGTGTTAACTTTGTGGTATTCTTCCCTCTTGTGTGAGATGAGTTTATCTTGATAACTTAGGTATATGTATGGGAATATACCTAAGTAGAGTAGATGTCTACTACTTCATGCTTTTTGGTTTTTTCCTTTGTGGAACTCTAGGAGACCTACAAGGTTCTTGGGTCCCTATTGAGTATTGTTATACTCACCCATGCACGGGCTTCTCCTGTACCTTGTTGTGTCTGGTGGAGATGACATACAAAATCGTTCGAGGCTAGGAAGCTAGGACTAGATGGTGCACGTAGGTAGACCATTTGGTGTGACGTGACATGGAGGAGACGAACGAACGTGGAGTGCTGAGGAGGTGATCTGTACCTACACATCATGTTGGAACCTCAGAGGAAGACCCAATAGCTTTTTTACCTTTTCATTAAGTTGTATTGTATTTTCAGATTCAATTGTACCTTTATAGTTGGTCTTGTATTCCAGCCCCTTTTAATTTCAGTACTCTTTTATAACAACAGTTTACTGCACAATTGCTTCTTGTTGTGTTCTTGGACCATGTGTTTTTACATGATTAAAGGCAATGCCTTCCTTTTTTATAGAGTATGCCTTTCAGTGAAAGTCGACAGCCCCTAGCCTTTCGAAGGCGAGCTTGGGGTTGTCACAGCATGGGACCCGGGGGACGGGTTGTGAGATAAATTCCCAGTAACCATAAAATAATCATAACACATACAACAGACATAATAGAAAATTTAAATTTCCACTTTGATATCACATTTCATCTTTATAGGTCATGCACTCATAAATAAAAAAATATATATTTTAAAATGAAATGGTTAACATGTAATGTAAAACTAAATACTTAATAGAAACATGAAAGTCATAAATTCCATTTATGGTGTATATGTAAAAAACATTCAATGTTATTGAAATAATCAATTTATTTTTAAAACACAATTAAAACATTTAAAAAGTATATTTTTGAATCAATGTGTCCCCGACCACTTTGTAATATTATAAAGAAATTGAAATTTTAAAACATTCAAGTCCATATAAATAAATTCATTAAACAATTATGAAAACATGTACCTGAAATAGAAGGATTTAGAAAAATAAATATTTAAAACATTTAAAACAATGTTTTTTAAAGAGTCCCTTCCCTTGAGAAACACAAGAATAAAGAAATTAGGGAATAACAATAAAAAAATATTAAATATCATGATAATATACTAATTCATGATATAACCTATCAAATGGTCTATATATAAACCTTATATCATAACAAAGGATAATAACATCAAGATATGCCTCAATGAAAGGAAATTGAGATGATGTTCCTTATTGTGAGTCTGACTCATCACGTGCAATCTTTATATTTTTCAATAATAATCTTATGTAAATTTCTACATGGTTTAGAACCTTATTCATGTTTATTATTTCTTTTATATCACTTATTACCAAGTTATAAATATTACATAATTATTTATGTTAATATTGGCCGTTCTGTCGATATTCAGTACTTGAGTCAAAAATGAACATGGTATGATGTCAATAATCCTTGTGGTCATAATTCCATAACCTCTAGAATAACATTATTGTAATAATAATCATATTTATACATTAATTATACTTTTCAGTCAAACCATTTATTTATTTTATTAAAAAAATGAATGCTCTAATAATCATGGAGACGGTACCTCCTACGTACACTTGAGTAACATTTCCAATTTTCATTGATGATTATGGAAATAAGATAATTATTATTTTATCTCCATAGAATGATAATAATATTATTAAAATATTTATCATTATTCAAAAATACTTATATATATCACACAAGTGATGTGGTAAATAAAAACGATTTCAATCGCTTCGTGGATGTGATAGTTTAAATGTAGGCAATAAGGATGTTATCAATTTTATGTGAATGAAAATTAAAAACATAATTGATATATTATTATCTTATATTGGTAAATATGTAATGAAATTCATATATATACATTAATTCCCTCATTATGACTAGTCATGAGACATGGTAATGAAAAATGAACTATATCGGTGGGTGAGGTGGTAGTCTGTCGTACACACGAATGAAATGTTCACTTCCAATTTGATGAAATTAGAGATGGATTTGGGTGATGATATTAACATTATAAAATATGATTATTTTTAAGATATTGGAGTTTTTAGTTCCTCATAGATGATGGATATTTAAAGGTAGTAGAGAGTAAATAAAATAGAAACACATAAAAATAATTACATTTTCTTTATATGATCACATTTATTAACATATTAATAAATCTACGAAGGGTATTCTTCCTAAAATAAGGCCTAAAGAAATTGGGGAGGGATTATAGAAGGTATTTGGGTAGATCTTGTCTGGGCCAAATAGTTTTTTAAGTGTGAGTAATATAGAGGAATGCATGCCTTTTTTAAGAGAGGGGAGGGGATCCCTTGAATTATTAAAAGTATTAAATTAATATAAATTAAATATCAATTAGAAATGGATCCAAACTCATTTAGTTCAAATATATGATAAGTATGGGCCCAAATATAATCATGAAATGAAAATTATCTATGTTTTAGTATTTTTTAATCCTTATCTTATTGTTTTAACCCCTTTAAACCCTTATCATTTTATCAAGTAATTTACACTTATATTGTTAAAATAATTACCAAGTCCTACTATGTCACGACCCGTCCCCTGGGGCCTGTGACGTGACTACCCCAAGCCCACCTTCCATAGTCTAGGAGTCGGAGACCAGCACCGGAAAGGCATATCCCTTAAACGGGAAGACATTTCCTTTAAACATGTATAATATTAGAGTCCAATAACACAAATAGAAGCAAGCACAAAGTAAAACTATAGTAGTAATAGAATGTACACAAATTAGAGGGGGAAAAATTCTATCCCAACTAAAAAGGTATAACTACAATTGATAATAGAAAACATCTCCAACAATCGTACACAAAAGATCCCACCTAAAGGGTAGGTACAACTCATCACCCAGCTCTCCTCATCCATTGGTCGACTCCGTCTACATCAAGTCCTAGATCCCCAAGTCTCAGTCATGGTTTCCCATTGTCTGCACAAGACACAACAAGGTGCATTGAATCCCTTGTATGGGTGAGTATAACAATACCCAGTAGGGATCCCGAGACCCATGAAGGTGTCTTATAATTTCATTAAGGAAAACAACAAAACATGATCTCGATCACAAGCACAAAGAAAAAGACTCACCTCAAACCAGATATACTCATCTCATCTACAAAGAAACATAAGGCCCAGACCTCAATCCATTTCTAGGATTTCCTAAAATGTTTCAAAGCATAAATCAAGGATTTGGAGTACACGCTCCATGATCTGGCCATCCCTAATGGCACCCATTTTAGAGATGTACTCTATCAGGTAAAACTCAAACATTCCTAACAGAATGTCTGAGAGGATGTGCTCCATTGATAACATTCTGCTAGAACTACCTCTAGTGCCTGATACTATAGGTCTTGCAGTCACAGTCTTACACTCGAGGCAAGACCAAGGGAAACCAAGTGAAGAGGCCCACTCCTCGACACTGTGTCATGCAGTCGAGGGAGACCCAACTCCCATGAAGGACCTGCTCCTTGTTGCTACTCGGAGATGGGGGGGTACGAATCCATATGTGAGGACCTGCACCCTACCCAGTAGGGGAGTAAAAAATTGGTTTTTTGTTCCGCAACCAACCTGGTAGAGGATCACAACTCTGGTAGTTTTTTCATTGTGGGGGACCCACGCCCTAGTATGTTACGGGAGTACTGACCTCACACGCTGGAATGGCAGGGGAGTACTGACTCTAATGTACCACTTCATAAGGAGGACCCACACCTTGGGTTGACAGGGGAGTACCTACTCCTAACACAGAGGACCATCACTCTACCAAGTAGGGAAGTACCTGACTCTTTGTAAGTTATGTATGGAGAACCAGCACACTGGTCCAATAGGGGGTACCAAATCCAAAGATAGAAAACTCAATTAGAGGGAAACAAACATGCACACATGATGTGGGGAGTCTCGTCTCTACTAGAGAATAGGAGTAAGGAATACCCGTGCCTTGAGTCACCAATATATTAGCCCTCCTAACTCTCACTACAAGAAACACCATGGTTCTGCTCTTCCAGTTAACGATTATACCTCAACTGCCACAATGTTCCACAAGGATGTAACCTGATGATCTATCATGTCATAAGGGTTAAAATGCAATAGATGACATGTTAATCATACACCCAGTCTGTAAGCTATAGGTATTTTAGTGCCGAGTATGACAACCCTGCTTTTTATTACAACTTAAGAATGATTTATTACATAAAACTTCACTTGATACAACAAAGAAGATCGAGAGGTTTAGTGTCTTTTGGGCTTAGGATCATTACATAAAAACATTAAACTTGAATTACAACATCTTTATTGAAAACTTCCTTTACATGGCCACTACATTCCTTCGTACTTAGCATTGCATGAGATAACCTGAGGACATGCATAAAAAAAGGGTGAGCTATAAAGCCCAGTAAGGGAGTACACAATGAATAACATGAGGATTACAATACATGTTAGGCAATATGCATATCAATAGATCATAAGAGAAACCTAAACATAAAGGAATGATAAAGCATGATAATCATAACATGGAAATTTGGCAACAACACTTAACATTGAATTAGCATGAGCCAAGGCTCATTGCACATGGAGCATGAGTAAACCCTCATTGCACTTGAAGCATGAGTAAACCCTCGTTTCACTTGAATTATCATGAGTAAAAACTCATTTCACATGATGTATCATGATATTATACTTTACCCAAGGCATTGGAGCGCTATAAAGGGCGCACCCTTCTTAAACATTTCATTTCATGCATAAGTGTGCCACATGGATCATAAAACATGGATTCATAAAACATAATAATTTCTTCCACGATAAAGGAATGTGGAACTCATACATGAAACTTTATAATCAATATGTGATTGTGCATAAAAGTTAATACCCTTGATGGAGAAATGGGCATGGTATTCACTACATAGAGACATTGGCTTAGAAAATCGGTGCGATTTCGGCAGCGTAACGGCGTGACATAAGAATTCATAAAAAAAGGTTGATGAGAGAGAAAGGGGTTCCTCATCATATTTACATGTAATGGACAGTAATGAGATCATATATATACATGTACCAACAATAGAAATGGAATTTAGATTCATGATACAAAAGTATTGCTTGAATGTAAAAGAAGAGAGAGAAGTTCCTTTCAGAATTTCGGCATAGTAACGGGTGTACATGGGAGGCATTTAATGAGAGAGAAAGGGTTCTCCCATCATTCAAACAATAAGAGGGCAGTTTGGGGGAGGTGCGAAACCATAACCCAACATTTATAATTGAAATAAAAAGGGCAATACAACTTAAAGAAAATTGACAAAAAAATGAGAAAGGAAGAAAACCCCTTACTTGGAAGTGTGCTTCCAAAGGCTAGAGAGAGGCTTGTGATAGGCTTCTTGGGAGCTTGGGGAACCTTGGGAGGATTCTATAGAGAGTAGGGCAGAGTTTGGACGAACTCCAAGGGATTTTAGTGAGGAGGAAGTGGGATCTTGGGTGGGTTTATATAGGAAAGGTGAGGGAATTCTTTATTATTTAGGTTTGGGACCCCTTATATTAAAATAATCCAAACCACAAACCATACCATGGTATTTTCCCATGGTTTCTGGAAAAGAAAAGAGGAAAACAATATTTTACAAGGCCAATGTCCGAACGTATTAAAAAATTAGGTTTGCTTATGTGGAGGTGAGTCACACTCCCATGGAAATTAATCTAAAAAGGCAAAGTGTTGAATAAGTCTTGAGGGCTCCATTAATGCATTGAAAAGTAAATCAAACAAACCCAAAACCTCATTATTTTAATGATAAAACACATATTGGTCGAACATAAGGATTATGTTATTTTATTACATCACCATTGGGTCATTATGATGTCATAAAACACATTATATATTTAAATGGTATTTAATTTTTACCCAAAAATTTGACTGTCTCAGAAAATTATGAAAAATTCACCGTTGGATAATTTCAATGTCCTGATTCCAAAAATAATATTTACTTTATCTAAATAAATTTCTAAATATGTGAATTTTCACTTTTTAAATAAAAACCGACAATTATAAAAAAGTTACGGGTTTTGACAGAAATGACTTTCAAACCTTACTAAAAATTTTAATTGCATTCATAAAATTATAAGATCATTTATATTTAATAAAAAATTAATTTAATATTAATAATAATATTTTATTAAAATATTATTTAATTCAAAAATCCTTTAATTTAATAAAATATAATTCTTAATTAAATAATAACTAAAAACACCATTTGTACTTTAAAAACTAATTACAATGTATCAAAAATGACTAGAAATCATATTCATTATTATATACAAAAATAATGTACATGAACATGGTTCTACTTATTTGTTACATAACCCCTTAAAATAGCCGCATAAGACCTAAGGGTAAGGTGTGCGATGGTGACAGACACTTGGGGCGGCTCGGATAACATCGCTCGAGTGGTAATTTCAATCAACTTCCACTTTTCCCGTAGACGATCACGTTCGAGCTTGACTTGATGAAGCTCAGCTTGGTCTTGGTCAAGGGAAAAGCCCAAAGACGCCACCTCTTTTCTGAGCTCTGACAAATGGGCTTCGTAAGGGGCAATTCTACTGGATGAGGCCATCGCTTCCTTTGTCTGAGTAGAAATGGGTTCGTTAAAGTCTTATATTTATACTACTCAGATGATCACTGATCAACGGCTAAAAAGTAACGGTCACAAAACTTAACGTAAAACTAAAGAAGATGACATCTTATAAAAAACATTTTTCATAAATAAACATTTAACTGGATCAAGAGGGATTTTCCATTAATGAAACTTTGGGTCATTACAACATTCCCCCCTTAAGAAATTTCGCCCTCGAAATTTTCCTTTTCCCACACTAAAACAAATGTGGGTAACTTAGCTTCATCATATCCTCCGACTCCCAAGTTGCTTCTTCAAACTTTTGGTTTCTCCACAACACCTTGACGAGGGGCATTGTCTTATTTTGTAGAACTTTTTCTCTACGATCTAAGATCATCACCGGTTGCTCCTCATAAGAAAGATCGTCTTCTAATTGTACCACCTCGAAAGAGAGTACATGTGAAGGGTCTGGTATGTACTTCCTTAATAGGAATACATGGAAGAAATCATGCACCTTGTCCATAGTAGGTGGAAGTGCTAGTCTGCCACAGCCCCAACATGATCAAGAATCTCGAAGGGGCCGATGTACCTTGGACTTAACTTCCCTTTCTTTCCAAACCTCATGACCTTCTTCCACGGAGATATGCGTAAAAACACCATGTCTCCGACTTTAAAGTAAAGGTCTCGTCGACGATTATCTGCATAACTCTTCGGTCAACTTTGGGCTACCTTGATATGCTACTAAATGGTTTTCACCTTCTCCACCATTTCTTCGACCATTTCTGGTCCAAGCAGCTTAGGTTCACCGACCTCATCCCAACATGCTGGTGTTCTACACCTTTTCCCATACAGGGCTTCATATGGTGCCATTTGGATGCTCGAGTGGAAACTATTATTATAAGAGAACTCAACTAGAGGAAGATGTTGATCCCATCCTCCTTTAAAGTCCATTGAGCACGCTCTCAACATATCCTCAAGTGTTTGGATAGTCCGCTCGGATTGGCCATCAGTTTGAGGATGATAGGCCATACTGAAGTTCAGTTCAGTATTCAGAGCATGTTGAAGACTCTTCCAAAACATAGAGGTAAATCTTGGATCTCGGTCAGACACAATAGATAGTGGTACTCCATGCAACCGTACCACTTCCCTGATATATATCCGTGCCAGTTGATCCAAAGAGAAATCCTCTCGAATAGCAATGAAGTGTGCAGTCTTTGTAAGACGGTCCACAATAACCCAGATTGCATTGTTGCTTTTGGATGTCCTTGGAAGTCCAGTGACAAAGTCCATGGTGACGTTCTCCCATTTCCATTCTAGTATGGGCAATGGTTGCATCATCCCCTTAGTCTTCTGCCTCTCTGCCTTCACTTGCTGACACACCAGGCACTTTGATGTATATTCAGCGATCTCATTCTTCATATTATCCCACCAAAATTTTTCTCGGAGATCTCGATACATCTTTGTGCTCCCTGGGTGAATAGAGAAATTTGAACTATGTGAATCATCCAAAAGTTCCTTCTTCAGCTCCTAACTTGATGGAACACATAGTCTTTTCCCAAACCGCACAATTCCTTCTTCATTAACATTGAACTCTATGGATTTTCCCTTTTTGATAGCTTCCACTTTTTCTTGGACTCTCGCATCATCCTTTTGAGCATCCTTTAAACTTTCCAAAAGAGATGGTTGAGCAATAATTTGTGAAAGGATTGATGATGTTCCCTTCTTTATGATTCCCACGTCCAGCTTCATCAAGTCTAAGAAGATTGGATCCTTCTCAATTCTCATCATTGATAGAATCGCTGGATCCTTTCTACTTAGGGCATCTGCCACCTTGTTCGCCTTCCCAGGTTGGTAATGTATTGAACAGTCATAATCCGTGATGAGCTCTATCCATCTTCTCTGGCGCATATTAAGCTCTTTCTGTGTGAATATATATTTAAGACTCTTGTTTTCAGTATATATCTCACATTTCTCTCCATAGAGATAATGCCGCCAGATTTTCAAGGCAAAGATCACCGCCGCCAACTCCAGATCATGTGTTGGATAGTTTTGCTCATGGATTTTCAACTTCCTTGAGGCATAGGATATCACTTTATCATTCTGCATCAGCACACATCCTAATCCCTTCTTCGAAGCATCACTTAATACCACAAAAATCTCCCCACTTGTGGGTAAAGTGAGAACAGGTGCAGTGATAAGCCTCCTTTTCAACTCTTTGAAGCTTTATTCCCATTCATCATTCCAAGAAAACTTTACTCCCTTTCGAGTTAGCTTGGTAAGAGGGTTGGATAATCGTGAGAAATTTCTCACAAATCGTCGATAATATCCAGCTAACCCCAAGAATCTATGGATATCAGTTACCGATGTTGGCCTTGGCCATCCCTTAATTGCATCTGTTTTGGAGGGGTCCACAGATATCCCATTTCTTTTGATGATATGGCCCAAGAATGAGACTTCCTTCAACCAAAACTCACACTTCATGTACTTTGCATAGAGATTATCCTTGTGCAAAGTATCTAGTACAGTTTTTAAATGCTCCTCATGATCCTCCTTGGTTTTGGAGTATATTAGAATATCATCTATAAAGACTACCACAAATTTGTCTAGGTAATCTCTAAAGAATCTATTCATCAAGTCCATGAATATTGCTGGAGCATTGGTGAGTCCAAAAGGCATTACTATGAATTCATAGTGCCCGTACCTTGTACGAAAAGCAGTCTTGGGGATATCTTCCTTCTTCACCCTTACTTGATAATATCCCGACCGCAAGTCCACCTTGGAGAAGTATTGTGCTCCACGCAGCTGATCAAACAAGTCATCAATTTTTGGGAGAGGATACTTGTTCATTATCGTGATTTTGTTAAATTCACGATAATCGATGCAAAGCCTCATTGACCCATCCTTCTTCTTGACGAAGAGGACTGGTGCACCCCATGGTGATGCACTTGGGCGTATAAACCCTTTATCCAGATTCTCCTATAGTTGTTTCTTCAGCTCTTCAAGCTCAACAACAGCCATTCTATATAGAGTCTTGGATATTGGTAGAGCCCCAGGTATAAGTTCAATGGAGAACTCAACATCTCTTCTTGGAGGAAGACCAGGAAGTTCCTCGGGAAATACTTCAGCGAATTCCCTCACAACAGGCATTTTCTTCAAGGGTGGTTTCTTCCTTGGAATCAATCATCTGAGCCAGATATGCGTGCTCATAAGGCATTAATATCCATGCTTGAGATGATGGAGCTAAAGGATATTCATCTTCCTCCTGACACTTGTAAAGAATTGGGGGTCGATTCTCCATATGGATTGTGATTTCCCTCTCCCGAAAATTTATGTTAGCTCTATATAAGGAAATCCATTCCATGCCATGAATTGCATCAAATTCCACCAAAGGGAGTATGACAAGGTTCACCAGGAAATTCAATCCACAGATTATAACAGGGGAGGACTTATATTCCTGGGATGCAATGATTTCCCCATTTTCTGTACTCACCGACATCTTTACTTCCATGATTTGTGGTGGTGCAGGGATTGTTCTACTAAACTTTTGAGATATAAAAGAATGCGTAGAACTTGAATCAAAAAGTACGTTCGCTATTCTTGAATGAATAACTAGCGTACCTGTCACCACTTCGTTGTCGGGGTGCACTTCGGCAGAAGTGATGGCAAAAGCTCTTCCTTGCTGTCTTGGAGGTTGTTGATTGCCTTCGACAACCCTTGGATTAGGGCACTGATTCGTAAAATGACTCAGTTCTTTTCATTTGAAGCATTGAACAACGCGTTTAGGTTCGAATGGAGCGTTCCTCTCCTTTGTCGCAGCTGCGGGTCCTTCTTGCTGACAGTTAACAGCTATGTGCCCTTCTCTTCCACACTTGAAGCATTTTCTTGTCCCCCTAAGGCAATTTCCAGGGTGCTTCTTTCTACACTTTTGGCAAGTGGGGTGCTGGAATTTCTTAGCGCCGTTGGATTTATCCATCGGACCACCAGCATTGAAGTCCACCTTACGCTTCTTGTCCCCATGATACCCCTGTGATTCTCCGATCTCCATTTCAACGTTGAGGGAACATCGGACAATTTCCTCATAGCTGTCGAAGTCACGGATCGCTAATGCTTTCCGCAAGCTAGGATTCAGCCCACCAAAGAAGCGGTCAACCTTGCATTCGGGGGTAACGAAAAAGCCGGAAGAGTATCGTGCAAGCCTTGTGAAGTTTTCCTCGTACGCTCCCCCAGATTCTTCATATTTCTGTTTGAGGGAAAGGAAGTCCCTTTCCATCTTAAGACGAAGGGTGCGTGGAAAATATTTATCAAAAAACATCTTCCGAAATTCCTTCCATTCCAAAGCCTCGATCTCCTCCTCAGGCTTCGTATTTTTGACCAACGTCCACCATTGATCAACTTCACCCTACATACGATAAGCCGCCAGGAGAAACTTCTCTTTTTCAGAGCATTGGAGGATGGAGAATATCTTTTCAATGGAGTTGATCCATTGTTCAGCGATCGTGGGATCGGATGATCCACTAAAAGTAGGAGGCCTTTGTCTCATGAAGCTTTCAATAGCGACTTGTTCTTTCTTAGGGGGGGTTGAACGTTCCTATTGACCAGTGTTTCTATTCGAAACATGAGTTAGCAGAGAGAGAAGCGTGACAAAGTTCGCGATTCCCGCTCCCATTGGATTGGGCATCTCATAAGTACAATCATCACACTGATCTTCACAACGATTGTTAGACCGAGGTATCCTATTACCGGCCATTGGCTGGAATAAAAGGAAAGTTAGGGGTAATACATAAAGGTTAATCCAAAGACAAAAGTTGATGACTTATAAATAAACTTTAATCTCTTTAACTCATGAGTCTATAGGATTCAATCCAGGCTTTTCATGATCTTCCTTCTAACATATATTCTTAGGGGCATTTTTTCCCTTAATAAGGGTTCATACTAAGATTGTGAATTTATCAAAACATATCCCCTGGGAGTGTCGTAACCAAGAGTGCAGCAAGGCCCATTGTCGTGCACCAGTTCCCGTTCGAGTCTAGCTCAAAGCGGTGTTTTCGGGTTTTACCCCTAGGATACATCTGTGCCAGAGCTGCCTCTACCTGCTCGTATCCAGACAGGGATGTATTTGTTTGATAAACCACTTACTTAGTATTTACCAAAACATAGGGATGTTTTTATTATGCTTAGTCGTGTATCTAAGGCTTTACTAGGGTTTCCTAATCCCAAAAATAACTAAACCTATCCTCTGATACCAACTATGACAACCCTGCTTTTTATTACAACTTAAGCATGCTTTATTACATAAAACTTCACTTGATACAATAAAGAATATCGAGAGGTTTAGTGTCTTTGGGGCTTAGGATCATTACATAAAAACTTTAAACTTGAATTACAACATCTTTATTGAAAATTTCCTTTACATTACCACTACATTCCTTCGTACTTAGCATTGCATGGGATAACCTCAGGACATGCATAAGAAAAGGGTGAGCTATAAAGCCCAGTAAGGGAGTACACAATGAATAACATGAGGAGTACAATACATGTTAGGCAATAGTCATATCAATAGAGCATAAGAGAAACATGAACATAAAGGCATGATAAAGCATGATAATCATAACATGGAAATGTGGCAACAACACTTAACATTGAATTAGCATGAGCCAAGGCTCATTGCACATGGAGCATGAGTAAACCCCCATTGCACTTGAAGCACGAGTAAACCCTCGTTGCACTTGAATTAGCTTGAGTAAAAACTCATTGAACATGACGTATCATGATACTATACTTTACCCAATGCATTGGAGCGCTATAGAGGGCGCACCCTTCTTAAACATTTCATTTCATGCATAAGTGTGCCACATGGATCATAAAACATGGATTCATAAAACATAATAATTTCTTCCACAATAAAGGAATGTGGAATTAATAAATGAAACGTTATAATCAATATGTGATTGTGCATAAAGGTTAATACCCTTGATGGAGAAATGGGCATGGTATTCACTACACAGAGACATTGGCTTAGAAAATCGGTGCGATTTCGGCAGCGTAACGGCGTGACATAAGAATTCATAAAAAAGGTTGATGAGATAGAAAGGGGTTCCTCATCATATTTACATGTAATGTACAGTAATGAGATCATATATATACATGTACCAACAATAGAAATGGAATTTAGATTCATGATACAAAAGTATTGCTTGAATGTAAAAGAAGAGAGAGAAGTTCCTTTCGGAATTTCGACATAGTAACGGGTGTACATGGGAGGCATTTAATGAGAGAGAAAGGGTTCTCCCATCATTCAAACAATAAGAGGGCAGTATGGGGGAGGTGCGAAACCATACCCCAACATTCATAATTGAAATAAAAAGGGCAATACAACTTAAAGAAAATTGACAAAAAAAATGAGAAAGGAAGAAAACCCCTTACTTGGAAGTGTGCTTCCAAAGGCTAGAGAGAGGCTTGTGATAGGCTTCTTGGGAGCTTGGGGCACCTTGGGAGGATTCTATAGAGAGTAGGGCAGAGGTTGGACGAACTCCAAGGGTTTTTAGTGAGGAGGATGTGGGATCTTGGGTGGGTTTATATAGGAAAGGTGAGGGAATTCTTTATTATTTAGGTTTGGGACCCCTTATATTAAAATAATCCAAACCACAAACCATCCCATGGTATTTTCCCATGGTTTCTGGAAAAGGAAAGAGGAAAACAATATTTTACAAGGCCAATGTCCGAACTTATTAAAAAATTAGGGTTGCTTATGTGGAGGTGAGTCACACTCCCATGGAAATTAATCTAAAAAGGCAAAGTGTTGAATAAGTCATGAGGGCTCCATTAATGCTTTGAAAAGTAAATCAAACAAACCCAAAACCTCATTATTTTAATGATAAAACACATATTGGCCGAACATAAGGATTATTTTATTTTATTACATCACCATTGGGTCATTATGATGTCATAAAACACATTATATATTTAAATGGTATTTAATTTTTACCCAAAAATTTGACTGTCTCAGAAAATTATGAAAAATTCACCGTTGGATAATTTCGACGTCCTGATTCCAAAAATAATATTTATTTTATCTAAATAATTTTCTAAATATGTGAATTTTAACTTTTAAAATAAAAACTGACATTTATAAAAAATTTACGGGTTTTGACAGAAACGGCATTCAAACCTTAATAAAAATTTTAATTGCATTCATAAAATTATAAGATCATTTATATTTAATAAAAAATTAATTTAATATTAATAATTATATTTTATTAAAATATTATTTAATTCAAAAATCCTATAATTTAATAAAATATAATTCTTAATTAAATAATAACTAAAAACACCATTTGTACTTTAAAAACTAATTACAATGTATCAAAAATGACTAGAAATTATATTCATTATTATATACAAAAACAATGTACATGAACATGGTGCTACGTATTTGTTACATAACCCCTTAAAATAGCCGCATAAAACCTAAGGGTAAGGTGTGCGATGGTGACAGACTCTTGGGGCGGCTCGGATAACATCGCTCGAGTGGTAATTTCAATCAACTTCCACTTTTCCTGTAGACGATCACGTTAGAGCTTGACTTGATGAAGCTCAGCTTGGCCTTGGTCAAGGGAAAAGCCCAAAGACGCCACCTCTTTTCCGAGCTCTGACAAATGAGCTTCATAAGGGGCAATTCTACTCGATGAGGCCATCGCTTCCTTTGTCTGTGTAGAAATGGGTTCGTTAAAGTCTTATATTTATACTACTCAGATGATTACTGCTCAAAGACTAAAAAGTAACGGTCACAAAACTTAACGTAAAACTAAAGAAGTTGAAATCTTATAAAAAACATTTTTCATAAAGAAACATTTAACTGGATCAAGAGGGATTTTCCATTAATGAAACTTTGGGTCGTTACACCGAGGGCCTGGTTGGATTCAAGTACGATCTAACTCGGACAAAATCCAACATTCTTCCAAATTAATGTAGAGTATGTCAAAAGGACGGTCTCGCTCCAAGAATCCCAGCGTCGTATATGGTTGATCAAATGGACATATATTTGGAAAGATACGGCCTTTAAAGCATATCTGGGCCATAGAGGGGTCCGGGTCTAGTTTGACATGACCCGACCTGGTCTGACCTGACACGATTCGAGTCGACCCGACCGGGTATGGGACTGAACAAGCCCAGCTCGGCTCGCCGGCTGGCACAACCCACGCAGGGTGACAAAGTCCGCTTCTCCTGAATTACTCAAAGGAGCCGTTCGGCTACATTAATTTGGGGCGTCATGTGGTGCTAGGTGGAGACCGGCGGCGCCACCACATCACCGGTAGGACCCGTAGGGAGCGGGTCCACTGAATCATCATGGCTCCCTTCAGTGTAGTGTGTGATGACATGGCACCTCCACCTCTGTGGTTGGCCTCTACCAACCGCCTGTCTGGCCACTGTGGCACCACTCTTCCATAACGGTCGGCGGTTTTCGGTTGCCGCCCTCAGCTGCCAGCACCAGTCGCTGGTGCCTCCCCTTCGGCGTCACTTCAACGCTTCTTCTACAGGCCACCGAGTGAGCCCCGGTGGATAGTTCTTCCTTAAAGACGTGCCTAAGGTCCTCTCGGGTTGTCATCATCATTGTGTGCCTCTCGGTTTCATGGTTCTGTCAAGTTAAAACAACCAACCTCCAAAGAACACAATGAAAAAATAAGCGGCGGAGTGTTTGGGCCTTGATCGTTTGACCTGCGCCCTCTGTGTTAGCCTTACAACAAGTGGGGGTAATTGTAACACCTCGGACCTAGTTACCCAGAGTTAGTGCATTATTACATAACATTGGCATGATCACAATAAAGATCAAATCTCAAAAGACCGATTGGTTTAGTAGCCTTGGAAACACTAGATATATTCATAAAGTTTAACATTAAATCATAAAGTGAAAAACTACTACAACAACATATTGTATCCATAGTCCACACAATTATCCCCTCATAATATCCCTGCAGGTCATTCATTATTTACTTCTTCACATCCTGGGAAAAGTAAAACATAGAAAAGGGGTGAGCTCAAATGCCCAGTAGGGATAAAAATATAGCAGAAACTTTCATAAATAAGAAAAAACATTTAAGGCAGTTTATAACTAAAACAAAATCCTTTTAAACTAGAACTTCAACATAGTATGGAAAAAATAAAATGAAATAATGTCATTTACATATTCACATGTACATTCTACTAATCAAATAATCACATGAAATATCAATAACCACTTTCATAATGATGGAATGCATTATGCAAGACTATCATAACCACATAGCCAAGGCCTCGTGCCAGGACTACAAATAAGATTTTGCCAAGGCCTTGTGCCAGGACACTAGTTTGTCTCATGAGACCTACCAATGCATCTATGAGCTATAGCGGGCTCCACCCATCACATATTAATTCCAATTCATTCCCATATGGAAAGGTTTAAACATAACATAAACATTCGTATTAAAACTAGCTTATGAAATGTCAATACTTTCACCATAAACCATGAATGGTATAAAAATAGCACATCCACAGTCAAACATATCACAAAAACTTAAATACAATATTGAAGTTTTGTATCATAATAAATCAACTTCAAATAAGCATGAAATCCATCAAAGGATGTTGACATAGATGAAATCAAAAAACTTTTTAGAGAAATATATCTCTTTCTATTTTGAAATCATTTAAGAGTCGTATATTTATAAAATAAAACATTTTCTTTGAAAATATTCTTATAATCTTGTAAGGGAAGCTCCAAAGATTTTATAATGGTGGAAAATAGACGCACCCGCTGTATAAGTTTAAAAAATATTCTTACCTTAATTCTGTCGAAAAGGTTAAAAAGGACCTTGTTTGGAAAACGACGGAATGATTCCTTTATAAACCACTTATAAAAGTCAAAAAGGGTATAAATGAATTTATACAATTATCCCAAAAATAGAAAGAATGATTTGAAATACATTTTTAAGATACATGGATGTGGATGATAAAGAGGTCCCATTAGATAATCACGTATAAACAACCACGGATAATGAAGAGATTGCGAAATAAACCCTTAAATTGTACTTTTCCTTGGTTGGGGGTAGGTTAACCACCTATATAATGGTTAAATAATTGTTATTAAATTATTCAAGAATCATATACATTAATATGATATCATATATGATCTTTTTACATTGATTTGTTAATAATATCTTAGTATTATCATTGTTTCGGGTGTTAACTTACTCGTTTTCTTTTATATGTTTTGTTACGTAAGCCATGTTTTTAATGGATAGGTTGTATATTATTAATATCCAGAATTATATCAAGTCCTTAAACATTATTTTTAAATCATCAAATGATAATTATACTTGAATGGATATGATGGAGAATGAATCTCATCGCGTTCGTGGAGACGGTAGTCCGTACGTACGCACGAGCGATAATATCATTCTTTTGATATTAAAATAATATATAATTGGATGGTATATCATATATAAATAATTATTATCATGTTATATTTATTATTTACATGAATTATAAATCATTATTATACCCATCCAAATAATAATTTATTGAATAACAATTACACCACGATGTGGAGACGGTAAGCCCTACGTACGCACGTATGGTGACATGTTATTCAAACGATGGATAGAATACTGAATATGGTAGTACCATATTTATAATAACATCATAGTATATATAAGATAATGGAGTTATTATTTTATAATGGTAATAACAATGGGAGAAGAAGTGGAAGAAGAAAGGAACTTGGAAAAGGGTGGTGAAATCATTACCTCTCCTTCTGGTTCTTCCATTTGATTTGATCAAAAGGGCTCTTAGGATGGCTATCTAACTAAAGGAAGGCCTCTAGGATGAAGTGAGGAAATTTAAGAGAGTATTTGGGAATATTTTGTTTGAACCAAAAGGCTTTGAAGGTGTGAATTAAAGTGAAGGGGGACTGCCCTTTTATAAGAGGGGTGAGGGGCACCTTTGGAAAAGCAAGAAATATTATATTATAATAAATTCATATTAGGTTTCTAATGGCTCCAAAGTGGATTATTTAAATTTTAATGTGGGTATAGGTCTAAAACCACTCAACCAGTAGAATTTAGACAGGTTTGGGTCATTATACTAACCTTATCTTTAAGTATTAACTCTTAGTTAATTAGTTTCACTTTTACAATGTCTCTTTTTATTTTTATATTATATGGTTAATAAACATACTATATACATACAAGATACCCTAAAGTGGTCCATTAATGATACACCTATCATTAAATAAGTCTCTTGGTCGAACCTTAGATTTTTAGGAATTTGATATCAATTAATAATATAATATTTGTTTTAAAAACTCTTTTATGTCAATTTTTGACACTATTCAATAATTGATTTTTTGTAAAAAACATAACAGAATTATTACTTCGAAAAGAGTTAATTAAATCATTCCTAACATGTCACATTGACCTAAAAAATTAGTTTAATTCATAAAAAGTCTCAAATTATATTTATTTGGGTATCTACAATATCAATCATTTTAATTTTTCACTATTATGGTAATTACTGCATCACCATTGTGTCATAAATAAATTAAATTATTTAATGTCTAAAAATTATAAATAAAATACCATTATGTATGAAATATTGTTAGATTTATAATTTATATTTATAATTGAAAATACAACATATATAACTCTATGTAAAAATTGTTTTTTTAAATGATATATGCTTGTGTCATTTTTGTATTCATTTTAACTTAATTAAAATAAAGTGTCCCTATCACTTACAAGTCGCACCATGGGGTCCCAAAATCGACCAAAAGATGACCATGGTCAGACATGTATCAACCAATAAGGCTAGGACATGTTTTAGGGTAATTTTGTTTTATTATAATATTATTGTTTTAACCCTTATTTACTGTATTTACCTTTTAACCCCGGTAAATAAAATATTTACCGAAGTAATTATTCAAAATGTCTAAAAATAAAATTTAACTATTTACACAATTTGAAAATCCTGATTCCAAATATGGAATCCATTTTTCCAAATTCAAAACATAGAAGTGGCAGAAATCAATTTAAAATTAATTCCCACTATCAAAATAAAAAAGCGTGTTTTTAAGATATAATAACTATCAAAAGATTGATACTTGTTTATGTTCGGTTTAATTGTAAAATTATGTTCAATTACCAACATTGTATTAAATGGTAAAAATATATTCAAAATATACTTTAAAACCACTCAAATTAATAATTAATTACTATTAATTATTTTGATAAAAAAAGTTGTTTTTAATTAAAATTTAGTAATTTTCACTATTCATCAAAATATTAATGTTATCCGAAAAGTACCAAAATTTCACCTTAGGCTAAATTTGATACTACAAATCAAAAAATGAAGTTCATTTTGAGAGATAAAATTTATAAAATTTCAAAAAGGAGGTATTACTATTCATAACAGCTAGTTTGATCGGTTGTGGTGTGTGTTAGAACTCGATGTTGCGTACAACACACGCAATTGCATTATTCAAAGAGAAGCGTACCGTAGAATCTTGTGGTGTTACATTATCCCCTCCTTCAAATAATTTCATCCTAGAAATTTCTAGAATACTACCGCATGAAAATACTCGGGTGGTTCTTCATCATAAGTTCCTCGGGTTCCCACATTGCCTCTTCCATCTTATGGTTTCTCCACAAAACTTTTACCAGACGCATCGTCCGGTTTCTCAGTACTTGTTCTCTCGTATCAATAATCTTGATGGGTTCTTCTAAATAAGACAGATCAGGTTCCAGTTTTAATTATTCATAAGTGAGTACATGCGTTGGGTCAGACATGTATTTCCTCAACAGAGATACATGGAACACATCGTGAATTTTGGAGAGACTTGGTGGCATTACCAATCGGTAAGCTACAGCCCCAATTTGTTCTAGAATTTCGAAAGGTCTGATGTACCTGGGACTCAATTTACCTTTCTTACCAAAACGTATGAATCCCTTCCATGGAGATGACTTCAGGAAAACATGATCACCAACTTGAAATTCCAAATCCTTCCTTCGATTATCAGCATAACTCTTCTACCTACTTTGAGCTGCTTTGATGTGATTTTGGATTACCTTCACCTTTTCTATCGTTTCCACCACCAGTTATGGGCCTACAAGTTTTCTTTCACCAATGTCATCCCAACAGGTTGGTTTACGACATCTCTTTCCATATAACGCTTCATATGGTGCCATCTGAATACTAGAATGGAAGCTATTGTTATAGGAAAATTCTACCAGAGGTAAATATTGATCCCACATACCCTGAAAGTCAAGTGAGCAGGATCTCAACATGTCTTCTAAGGTTTGAATAGTTCTTTCTGATTTTCCGTATGTTTGAGGGTGGTAGGCAGTGCCCAAATGAAGTTCAGTATCCAAGGCTTTCTGAATACTTTTCCATAATCTTTAAGTAAAACGGGGATCATGATCAGAAACAATCGATAGGGGTACTCCATGAAATCTCAAAACTTCATCAATATATAGTCTTGCTAGACGTTCCAGTGGTAGATCTTCTCTTATACGAAGAAAATGTGCTAACTTGGTAAGACGATCAACAATGACCCATATTGCATCGTTCCTTCTAGGAGTCTTTGTTAGCCCCATGACAAAGCCCATCGTAATATTGTCCCATTTCCATTCTAGTATGGGAAGAGGTTGCATGACTCCTCCAGGCTGTTTCCTTCCATCATTCACCTGTTGACAAACCATACATCTTGACACAAAATCAGCAATCTTCCTCTTCATGTTGTCCCACCAAAAATGTTCCTTCAAATCTCTATACATTTTGGTACTCCCAGGGTGTATAGAGAAATTGGAACTATGATCATCATCTAGCAATTCCCTTTTTAGATCAGGTATATCGGGAACACAAAGTCACTTCCCGAATTTCAAAATTCCATCTTCATACACAAAGTCTCTCAATCTCCCATCATTCACAGATTTAATCTTCTTTTGAAATTATTCATCATCGGTCTGAGAAATCATAATTCTATCTAGTAATGATGGTTTGGAAACCATTTGAAAAATCATTGATGTTTCACCTTCCCTGGTTATTCCCATGTCCATCTTCACTAGATCAATGAACATTAGATCCCTTTCTTCAAAACTCCATGGTCTTTTCTGCTCAAATCATCTGCCACCATGTTTGCCTTCCCCAGGTGGTAGTGTATCATGCAATCATAATCCTTGAGTATTTCAAGCCATCTCCTTTGCCTCATGTTGAGTTCTTTTTGTGAGAAAATATACTTCAAACTCTTGTGATCAGCATAAATCTCACATTTTTAACCATAGATGTTGTGCCTCCATATCTTCAAAGCAAAGATCACAGCTGCTAACTCGATATCATGAGTATGATAGTTTTGTTCATGAGTTTTCAACTGTCATGATGCATAGGCAACAACCCTATCATTCTGCATAAGGACACAACCAAGTCCTTTCTTTGATGCAACACTATAAATAACAAACCTATCATTCCCCGATGGTAGAGTCAATATAGGAGCATTGACTAATATTCTCTTCAGTTCTTCGAAACATTCATCGGACTCTTTTGTCGAAACAAATTCAACACCTTTATGTGTGAGCTTAGTTAATGGGTTAGCCAATCGGGAAAAATTCTGGATGAAACGTCGATAATAACCTGCCAAACCAATAAAACTGTGTACCTCAGTTATACTCGTAGGTGCTGGACATTCATGGATTTCCTCGGTCTTAGAAGGATCACAGAGATTCCATCTTTAGAGACAATATGTCCAATAAAAGAAATCTCATGAATCCAGAATTCAAACTTGCTAAACTTCCCATATAATCCATGTCTTCTTAGAGTCTTCAGGATAATGCACAAGTGATTTTCATGATCTTCGTAGCTTTTGGAGTATACCAAGATATCATCAATAAATACCACCACAAATTCATTGATATATTCCTTGAAAACTCTATTCATCAGATCCATGAATACAGAGGGTGTATTAGTCAATCCAAAATGCATTACTATAAACTCGTAATGCCCGTACCTCGTTCAAAATGTTGTATTTGGAATGCCTTCCTTCTTCACACACAACTGATGGTATCCAGATCGAAGGTCAATCTTTGAAAAGTATTGAGCTCCATGCATTTGGTCAAATAAATCATCAATGCGAGGTAAGGGATACTTGTTCTTTATTGTTATAGCATTGATCTCCCTATAGTTGATACATAACCTCATAGATCCATTTTTCTTTTTAACAAAAAGAATAGGGGATCCCATAGAGAAACAATAGGGCGAATAAATCCCTTATTACTCAATTCTTCTAGTTGTTTCTTCAGTTTAACTAATTCTATAGTGGCCATTCTATAAGGGGTCTTATATATAGGCCTTGATCCATGAATTAAATCAATGGAAAACTCAACTTCTCGTTCTGGAGGATGTCCAGGTAAATCTTCCGGAAATACATCTACATATTCTTTCACAACAGGTACATCCTCTATTTGAACATTCCATTCCTCACCCACAGTCATTTAATTCAATTCCTCTATAATAATTGAATTTAGTTGAGCTACTGGGGGTGGATTAGAGAAGAATTAGGTGGTGACGATTCTGCTCTAAAGATAAGGTGTTCCTTATCATCATCGTCAAAAATCGTAACCTCCTTCTTCTTACAAAAAATCTTCGCATCATAATCCGAAATCCAATCCATACCGAGGATTATATCAAATTCAATCATAGGTATGACGATGAGATCAGTGGATAAAGAACATTTATGTGCTCTAATGGGGACTGATTCACAAAACGTTGTTGCAATGATACTTCCCTTAGGAGTTTTAACTGACAACTCCCTTGTAAAATCAAATTGGAAATATCTAATTTTCTTAGAAAACTGGGAAGATATGAAACAATGTGATGATCTAGAATCAAATAATGCATTTTTTAAACTTGAGGAAACCATTAAATTACCTTCCACCACATATTTTGGAGCTTCTACCTCAGCAGTAGTGATAGAAAATTCTTGGCCTTGATCCCTTGGCCATTTATGAGGTAATTTCCACTGACGATTAGGAAATTCATTCGCATAATGTCCCATCTCCCGGCAATTGTATCACTGAACATTGGTAGCTTCCTTCTTCCCTTTGCAAACACGAGCTTGGTGGCCTTTTCACCACATTAGTAAAAGATGCCCATTCCCTTCAAGAAAGTACTGGGGTGTTTCTTCCCACATTTACCACAGGATGGATATTCAACCTTTCCCTTCTTCCCCTTATTTCCATTCCCAGATTGATCAGCAGATCTCTTCTTCTATTGATTTTCTTTAAAGTCGTAAGACTTAGAGAATTAATTTTCTGTCTTGATAGCATATGAGACAATGTCTTCGTACGATGAGAAGGATTGTGAGACTAATTCTCGACAGAGAAATGGTTTTAACCCATCAAAGAAACGATCAGTCTTACTTCTTGTGTTACGTATATAATTCTAGCATACCTTGCTAACCTTGTAATGTTAGCCTCATACTTTGTGACATTCTCATTCTCCTTTTGTCTCAGACTCATGAATTGTCTTTCCATATCTGCTCGGTGGTCGCGAGGAAAGTATTTTTCTAAAAACAGATCGTTGGACTCCCTCCATTCTATATTTGATACTTCATCATCTTCCTTCATGTTTTGAATCAATTACCACCATTGATAAGCATCTCCAGTGAGGTAGTAAACTTCCATGATAACTTTTTCCCTTTCACTAATCCCCAAAGCCTGAAATATTTTCTCTAGGGAATTTATCCATTTCTCAGCTACTATGGAATTTGTACTCCCATTGAACGTTGGTGGTTGTTTCCTCTTGAATCGATCTAACATTGATCCTCCACGCTGCAGATCAGGATGCTCCATACGGGTAAGGTTATTATTCATAACCTGAGTGAGTTGTCCCAGTATGGTGATTAGCTGATCAACACCAGTTGCATCACCAGCTCCACTATAATTATCTTGAGCAGGAGGGCAATCCCTACATGGAGTGCATGCATTGATACGGTTTCCATTTCTTCTACTAGGAACCATTTCTAAACAATGGCATAAACTAGATCAGTTTATAAATCAAAATACATAATTCCATACTTATAAAACACTTAACATAAATTGAACTATTTATGGATATAATCAATAATCATAAAAATGTTTTCTTTGAGGAATTATATACTCATAAACCCTTCATAATGATTTGTAAAGAAAATGAGAGTTATCCTAAGCATATCCCCCGGGAGTGTCGTAACCAAGAGTGCAGCAAGTCCCGTTGTTGTGCACCAGTTCCCGTTCGAGTCAAGATCAAAGCGGTGTTTTCGAGTTTTACCCCTAGGTACATCTGTGCCAGAGCCTCCTCTACCTGCTTGTATCCAGACAGGGATGTATTGCTCGGAAAACTCAAAAAATCTCTACAATACCAAAATTCTAGGAAGTTCTTCTATACTAATCCTAAAATTCCATCTTAGGTCTATGTGCTCTAATCAGAGTTTATCTAAATCTATCTTCCAAGTTTTGTACTAAACTTCCTCTGAAACCAACTGTAATGCCCCGTCCCCAGTTACCCAGAGTCGGTGCATTATTACATAACATTGGCATGATCACAAGAAATATCAAATCTCAAAAGACCGATTGGTTTTGTAGCCTTGGAAACACCCGATATATTCATAAAGTTTTACATTTCATCATAAAGAGAAAAACTACTACAACAACATATTGTCTCCATAGTCCACACTATTATCCTCTCATAATATCCCTGCAGGTCATTCATAATTTACTTCTTCACATCCTGGGAAAAATAAAACATAGAAAAGGGGTGAACTCAAATGACCAGTAAGGATAACAATATAGCGGAAACTTTCATAAATAAGAATAAACATTTAAGGTAGTGTATAACTAAAACAAAAGCCTTTTAAACGTGAACTTAAACATATTATGGCAAAAATAAAATGAAATAATGCCATTTACTTATTCATATGGATATTCTACTAATCGAATAATCACATGCAATATCAATAACCACTTTCATAATGATGGAATGCATAATGCCAGACTATCATAACCACATAGCCAAGGCCTCGTGCCAAGACTACAAATAATATTTTTCCAAGGACATATGCCAAGACACTAGTTTGTCTCATGATACCTACTGATGCATATAGGATCTATAGCGGGCTCCACCCATCACATATTAAGTCCAATGCATTCACATATGAAAAGGTTTAAATATAACATAAACATTCGTATTAAAACTAGCTTACGAAATGTAAATACTTTCACCATAAACCATGAATGGTATAAAAATAGCACATCCACAATAAAACATATCAAAAAACCTTTAATACAATATAGAAGTTTTGTATCACAATAAATCAACTTCAAATAAGCATACAATCCATCAAAGGATGTTGACATAGATGAAATCAGAACTCTTTTTAGAGAAATATCTCTTTCTATTTTGAAATAATTTAAGAGTCATATATTTATAAAATTACTCATTTTCATTGAAAATATTATTATAAGCTTGTAAGGGAAGCTTCAAAGATTTTATAACAGCGGAAAATATCTGCACCCGCCGTATAAGTTAAAAAAACATTCTTACCTTAATTCTGTCGAAAAGGTTAAAAAGGACCTTGTTTGGAAAATGACGGAAAGATTCCTTTATAAAACACTTATAAAAGTAAAAAAGGGTATAAATGAATTTATATTATATTATATAAAATAGAAAGAATGATTTGAAATAATTTTTAGAAACATGGATGTGGATGATAAAGAGGTCTAAGTAGATAATCACGTATAAACAAACTCGGATAATGAAGAGATTGTGAAATAAAACCTTACCTTGTACTTCTCCTTGGTTGGGGGTAGTTTAACCTCCTGTATAATGGTGAAATAATTGTTATTAAATTATACAATAATCATATAAAGTAATATGATATCATATATGATCTTTTAACATTGATTTGTTAATAATATCTTTGTATTATCGTTGTTGCGGGTGTTAACTTACTCGTTTTATTTTATATGTTTTGTTACATAAGACATGTTTGTAATGGATAGGTTGTATCTTATTCATATCCAGAATGATACCAAGTCCTTAAACATTATTTTTAAATAATAAAATGATAATTATACTTGAATGGATACGATGGAAAATTAATCTCATCGCGTTCGTGGAGACGGTAGTCCGTACGTACGCACGAGCGACAATATCATTCTTTTGATATTAAAATAACATATAATTAGATGGTATATCATATATAAATAATTATTATCATGTCATTTTTATTATTTAAATGAATTATAAATCATTATTATACCCATCAAAATAATAATTTATTGAATAACAATTACACCACGATGTAGAGACGGTAAACCGTACGTACGCACGTACGGTGACATGTTATTCAAAGGATGGATAGAATACTGAATATGGTTGTACCATATTTAAAATAACATCACAGTATATATAAGATACTGGAGTTATTATTTTAGAAAGGTAATAACAAAGGGAGAAGAATTGGAAGAAGAAAAGAACTTAGAAAAGGGTGGTGAAATCATTACATCTTCTTCGGGTTCTTCCTTTTGATTTGATCAAAAGGGCTCTTAAGTTGGATTTCTGACTAAAGTAAGGCCTATAGGACGAATTGAGTGATGTTGAGAGAGTATTTGGGCAGATTTTAGCCAATCTAAAAGGCTTTGAAGGTGTGAATTAAAGATAAGGGGGGCCTTTTATAAGAGGAGTGAGGGGCACCTTTGGAAAAGATAGTAATATTATTTTATACTAATTTCATATTCGGTTTCTAATGGCTCCAAAGTGGATTATTTAAATGTTAAGGTGGGTATAGGTCGAAAAACACTCATCCAATAGAATTTATATAGGTTTGGGTCATTATACTAACCTTATCTTTAAGTATTATCTCTTAGTTAATTAGTTTCACTTTTACAATGTCTATTTGTATTTTTATATTATATGGTTAATAAACATACTATATACATCCAAGAGACCCCCAAGTGGTCCATTAATGATACACCTATCATTATATAAGTCTATTTTCCGAACCTTATATTTTTATGAATTTAATATCAATTAATAATATAATATTTGTTTTAAAAACTCTTTTATGTCAGTTTTGACACTTTTCAATAATTGATTTTTGTAAATATCATAACAGAATTATCACTTCGAAAAATGTTAATTAAATCCTTCCTAACATGTCATATTAACCTATAAAATTAGTGTAATTAATAAAAAGTCTCAAATTATATTTATTTGGGTATCTACAATATCAATCATTTTAATGTTTCACTATTATGGTAATTATTGCATCACCATTGTTTCATAAATAAATTAACTTATTTAATGTCTAAAAATTATAAATAAAATACCATTATGTAGGAAATACTGTAATATTTATAATAGATATTTATAGTCGAAACTTCAACATATATAACCCTATGTAAAATGTTTTTTTCTAAAAGATATATGCTTGTTTCATTTTTGTATTCATTATAAATTAATTAAAATAAAGTGTCCCTATCACTTACAAGTGGTACCATGGGGTCCCAAGATCGACCCAAAGATGGCCATGGTCAGACATGTATCAACCAATAAGGTTAGGACATGTTTTAGGGTAATTCTATATTATTATAATATTAATTTGTTAACCCTTATTTACCGGGTTTACCCTTTAACCATGTTAAATAAAATATTTTCCGAAATAATTATTCAAAATTTCTAAAAATAAAAGTTAACTATTTACACAATTTGAACATCCTGATTCCAAATATGGAATCCATTTTTCCAAATTAAAAACACAGAAGTGGCAGAAATTAATTTAAAATTAATTCCTGCTGTCAAAACAAAAAGCGTGTTTTTAAGATATAATAACTATCAAATGATTGATACTTGTTTATGTTCGGTTTAATTGTGAAATTATGTCCAACGAACAAAATTGTATTAAATGGTAAAAATATATTCTAAATATACTTTAAAACCACTCAAATTCATAATTTATCACTATTAATTATTTTGTTTAAAAAAAGTTGTTTTTAATTAAAATTTAGTAATTTTCACTATTCATCAAAATATTAATGTTATCCGAAAAGTACCAACATTTCACCTTAGGCTAAATTCGATACTCCAAATCCAAAAATGAAGTCCATTTTGAGAGATAAAATTTATAAAATTTCAAAAAGTAGGTATTTCTATTCCTAACGGCTAGTTTGATCGGTTGTGGTGTGTCTTAGAACTCGATGTTGCGTACAACACACACTATTGCATTATTCAAAGAGAAACGTATCGTAGAAGCTTGGGGTGTTACAGTAATTTATACATCACATTAAAATAATGATAATCCCCGTTCCAATCCCCGACTAAGACCACCCGCAAATTCAAGAATGAGGAGAAGAATCGTAGGAATTTCTTGAATTAAAAGACAATCCCTACCTCTAGATTCATTGGAGACGTAGCGGTGGTGGAATAAGATTCTACGTTTAATGAAGTCGTCGGCGTTCTTCGATCCTAGTTCTTTGTGACCTAAGATTTTGTCTCTATCGTTGGAAAGTGTCACGTCACCTCGTCAGAGGTTCCTCTCTTGATAAAGCATTTCCAAAAACTCGACCTCGATCCCTATTTAAAAATAGGGGGAAAGGGTGACTAACGCACAGAGGAACTAATAAGGTTCATTAATTAATGTAATGAATGAACAAAATTAATTTTATGAGGAGTGGTTATGCAACCAAAGTATAATTGAGCATTTAATATCACAAATTAAATGTCTGACTACCTCCATGTTCCTCGCCATTTCCACTCAAGTGGCTGTAGGATAAAATAAAATAACAATTTGGTTATTTTATTAAACCATAAATGTTTCAAAAACTATACTTTTCAACCAACCTATTGAGCTCAAAGACAAGCCTCCCTTATGCGAATCCCAATGCTACGAGTTCAACAATGTTCTTAGATTTCAATTCTGAGCACCTATTCAAATGAAATGAATCACCGCACGCACATTTACTAAACGTACGTTTAAAAAAGTTAGAAAATTATTAACAGTCACCATCAACCCGCACCGGTCGAGGTTAGGCTCTGGAAAAGTAAAACACTCCCTCCCAAGCTCAACAGTACTCTTGGATTTCCCATTCGAGTTACCATTTAGTAGTTAAATAATTTAAATATAAAATAATGGTTACTTAATTATTTTATTTTTGGCCAAAACCCAACTTCCTTTGTTGGTATACGCCGGCCAATGTTAGGATCTTCCTAATGAAAGCATACCCTCATGAGTTTAACGGTGGTCTCCGATTTTTAATTCGAGTCACCGTTCATGAGTAATAATCATTTGGAAAAATATAATATTTATATTTTATTATTTTATTTATCGTTATTCCATTTTCGAGTATTCACAATATAGGCGTGTTCCGACTAAACATAAGTCGCTCTTAGAGTAAACCCATCATTCATAATGCAACGGTGCCCTCATATTTCTAATATGGGCACCCTTTTAAGATTTATTCCAATTTTTTAGGAAAACTACTCACACGTGTTATTTTAAGCTTAAAACAAGTTCGATGGATCATTTCGTGAACTCCAAGCCTCAGAATCACATGTTGTCATATTTCGTGGTCTCGTAAAAATTCTATATAATTAAAAATATATATGGAATTTTCAGGTCTTTACATTTTCCCTACCTTAGGGATTTACATCCCAAAAATACAAAGTAATTGCTAAAAAAATGAGGGTACTGAGCTTGATTCTGAGCCCCCCCACTCCAATGTTCCCTCCTAGATATTCTCATGCTGCCAACAAATTCATACAATAGGAATTGACCGCCCATAAAGGACCTACTCCTGTCAATATTCTATCTCCATTGGTATCACTACAAAAGTCACCCCATCGTTACTGTCTATCTCCCCCCATTCTATAACATGTGATGGATCATGCATGCATCTCCTCAACAATGACACATGGAAAACGTTATACACTCGGTGCATCTGTGGGGGGAGAGTGAGGCGGTACTCCACCTCACCAACTCTGCTGAGAATCTGGGAAGGTTCGATGAACCTCATAGATAGCTGGCGACCCCAGCCGAATCTCCATAATCCTATTTTGGGTGAGACCCACAGGAATACAAGGTCTCCCTCCTTGAAGTATAAGGGTATTTGTCTCTTTTTGGAATAAGTCTTCTGCCGGCTCTATGCAGTCTTCATCCCTGGCCACCAATACTGACGTCATAGGTCCCAGTACATCTTCTCCACACCAAGATGTACCTCCAAAAGGGGTTGTGTAGAACTCCCTCAATACCTCCTCTCATAGAATCACTTATACCATGGTGTATCCATTGAGACGGATGACAAGATCCTCACCTTTATAAAATCATTCAGGAGCCTGTCCTCAGAATATCTGAGCATGTCGAGCCTCATAGTCTATGTCCCCAAGTTGTGCCTCCTGAACTCGCTGAAGGTGTGGGGGAGTGACAGTTATAGACTGAAGGTAAGCTACTCCATCACTATCCATGAAGGTTTTCTATAATTTGGCTAGATGCTTGTTCACCTCACTTAGTAGCTGTAAACCAGACCTCCTACTTAGTGAATCTTCCACCACATCCCCCTTATAAACTCTTAGCTCCTTGAGCTCTGCGAGATCCACTCAATTAGCAGTTATAGATATTTGTGTCATTGCTCGGTACCAGACAATGCAGAAGTCCATCTTCTTATGGGGAGGTAATTCTAAGAACACCTTTTGAAAATATGTTCCTTCACTCTACCACTATAGTTGGGAACTGAGAACTCAAAACTCCTACTGCCACAAGCATAAGGATAGCCGACTCAAGAGTGATCGGATGCACCCCCTTATTAATGATTTTAATCATGGTGCCTGGGTTTCCTTTTTCATCCTCCATGAAAAATCCCATTCCAATGCTATAGATATACCAAAACCTTTTTTCCTAAAATAGTCAATATGAGCATGAACTGTGGATGACTAGTCCACACCCAAACTAACGTCGTAAGGCCTCAACGCTGCAACCAAGAGTTTCCAAAAAAACTCTCAACTCAAGGGTCAGATCAAACCGTTAGAATAAGTGTGATTATCAATTCTCCTCCCAAAAGGAATCTTCAAGAATAAGGGTCAAGTCAACGGTTTAATCATAATCACAATGTCTTGAACAAGATTTGTGACCAGAAGGAATTATCAGTAAATATTTCTATTCATACAGAAGCTAGCAGTAGACACAGATTGTACCTATAATCATTCTTGGAGCCCATGGGTCACACTCCTTGACCGCAAGAATCTACTCTGTTCCCCTATCCTCCAGATCCCTAATCCTGGGGGGACTACATTACAGTGGTGGTTGTAACATATAAAAATGTATACCACCTCATGATTCTATCCTAGCTCCTCTTCCACATCTTATGCCCTGTAGATTAATCTGTCCTTATCTCTTCCTCTTCTTGAAACATGTTAACACATCCAAGTCTTCAATATTGACATTGGTTTCCTCCATTCCCAATACTAACATTCACTAGCTGTATCTTCTCAGCCAAATAATTTTCAACCAAAAAGTTTTTTTCTTGCACCCTAACATAATTAGGAATACATAGAAGAATATTTCTTTCCCGAATGTCCCTAAACACATCTCTCTTGGAGTTCTGATCCATAAATCACTGGTCATATCATATTCATCGAGTACCTGGAATGGTCAGTATTCCTTGATGAATACCCAGATACCGGCATGTCATCCTGCCGATGCTATAGAAGTTCTTGGAAACACATATCACTTATATTTTTATGGAAAGAGACCCCCTTCTCGGAGGAATGATCTAAAGCGTTGTTCATGGAAAAAGTAACCTCATTGTAAGACAGGTTTAATCTAAGTCCTTCCATCACCCTACTGAGCCACATTTAATGCTCACTTCCTGGACCACCATCTAATATAATAGTTCTCTGACTAGATGGAAATTCAATAACAACCTCAAGCTAGTCCTTATCCACCTACGATTTAGGATCACCTTTGAACCTAAGGGTTATATGTCACTAAAACTCATTTAAGGCATAAAGCCTATAAGTTTCCTCTATCAGTACTATCTGTAGTAACTACTGATCAATGGGAAGTGGTATTAATGGGACACTACCAGAAGGGACCTATATCGGGCAATAGTCCTTATACAAAAGCCTCATCACAATGTGGCCCATACTCATGGTCATGTAATGTAATTCATGGTCGGTAGTATATGTGGAGTCATATTGAAAGAGAATCAAGATGAACCAAAATCAATATGTTATACCCAGTGAGCTGACTCAAAAGAGATCAGAAGTAAAACATTTCCAAAACACGCGCAATCAGTGTTTTCATGCTCTATGTTTGAAATCAGAATTCATGGTCTTGGATTATGGATACGTCAGCCGTCACACCAACATCGGACTCCGTGAAATGAAAACCAAACATGAAACACTCCTCACTATTTCTCCATTGTAATGATCAAAGTCTTAATTCATATGTAGAACAAACTCCTTTGATACAACATTGTCACAACCTGTCCACTCGGGCATGTGTCGTGACTGCCCCAAGCCTACCATCCATAGGCCTGGGGTTAGAGACTAGCTCTGGAAAGGTGTATCCATAAAATGGGATGGAATTTCCTTTAAAACTAAATAATCACACAATCCAATAAAATAACAAGATGCAAGCACGAAGTAAAACTACAGTATTAAAAGTGTGTACAAAAATTAGAGGGGTTTGGAATACCAGCCCAACAAAAAATGTATAATTACAACTAAAAATTGAAAATAGCTCCTGCAATCTTCCACCAAGCATCCTACTAGATGGGTAGGTGAAATTATTCATGCGTCTCTCCTCATTCGTAGATCGCCTCTATCCACATCATGTCCTAGCTCCCCAAGTCTCAGTCAAGGCTGCTTGTCGTCTGCACTAGACACAACAAGGTGAGGGCGAAGCCTGAACATGGGTGAGTATAACAATACCCAGTAGAGACCATTAGACCACCGAATATATCTCAAAATTGCAAAAAGATAATCCCCAAAACCTGATCTTGATCACAAGAAGAAATAAAAATACTAAACTCGGACCAGATATACTCGTCACATCCACAAAGAAACATAAGTCCCCGACCTCAAGCCATTTATAGTATTTTCAAAGAAGTCTCAAAGCGTAACTCAAGGATAATGAGTAAACACTCCATGAACGTTACATCAGTGATGGAACCCATCTGAGAGATGTACTATATCAAGTACACCTAAACCATTCCTAATGGAACATCCGAGAGGACGTGCTCCATCTGTAACTTTCTGCTAGGATTGCCTCTAGTGCCCAACACTAGAGTTCTTGCAGTAGAAATCAAGTGCCCAATGTAAGAACAAGGGAAAACAAGTGAAGAGGCCCACTCTTAGACACTATTTCCTATAATTAAGGATGCTCCAACTCCCCAAAAGGACACTCTCCCCCTCGCTACTCGAAGACGGGGGAGTAAAATTCCATATGTGTGGACCCACACCCTACACAGTAGGGGAGTAAAACTCTGGTAGTTTGTTTGCAGTGGGGGACCTGCACTATAGTATATTAGGGGAGTACTGAACCCATGCTAGAGGAATTGCACCCTAGCACTGAAGAAGAGTATCGAATCTATATGTGAGGACCAGCTCACTACCCGGTAGGGGAGTACAACTATGGTAGTTTGTTCACTGTGGGGGACTAGCGCCCTAGTGCGTTAGTGGAGTACCGACCCTAGGATAGAGGCCATGGACCCTAGCATGGCATGGGAGTACTGATTATGTTGTACCACTGCATAAGGAGGACCGTACCCTAGTTTGACTGGGGAGTACCTACTCTTAACATAGAGGACCCGCAACCTACCCGGCAGGGGAGTACCTGACTCTATGTGAGTTCTGTATGGAGGACCTACGCCCTAGTCCAATAGGGTGAGTACCAACTCGAAAGATAGAAAAATCAATCAGAGGGAAATGAACCCGCACTCATGAAGTGGGGAGTCCCGTATCTATCGGAGTAGAGGAGTAAGGAATATTCGTGCCTTGAGTAATCAAGGGAGTAGCCATCCTAACTCTTACTACAAAAAACACCCAGGTTCTGCTCCTCCGGTTATCGGCCATACCTAAACCACCATAAAGTTCTTCAAGAAAGTAACTCAATGATCGGTCATGTCATAAGGGTTCCAATGCAACAGATAATGTGTCAATTGGACACCTGATCTATAAGCTAAAGGAATTTTAGTGTCAAGGGCCCGATTGGATTCGAGTATGATCCAACCCGACAAAACAAAAAATTTCCCTGAAATTCATGTGGAGTATTTCAAAAGGACCGTCTCACTCCAGGTATCCCAGTTCCATAGATGGTTCATGAAACGGGAGTCTGGTTCACATGATACAACCTTTTAAGTATATCCGGGCCTGAGGGGGGTCTGGGTCCAGTCCGACCTTTCCCGACCCGGCCTGGGCCAACCCAACCTAGTACGCTTCTGACCCAGCCCGACCTGTCCTAGTTGGGGTTTGATGTGGACCATCCCACACTGGCTGGGCTGGTTGGTGGTAGGCCGGCCTACCGGCTAGCACAACCCATGTGGGGTTACGTGGTCTGCTGCTCCCAAATGGCTCAAAGGATCCATTCAGCTCCATGAATTGGTGGTGCCACGTGGCGCCACCTCATCACCCAAGGGACCTACAGGGAGCGGTTCCCCCGCATCATTGTGGCTTCAAGCCACAACTCCCTTAAGTGTGACGTGTGATGGCGGGCCGCCTCCACTTCAGCGGCCAGTGGCTGTCGGCCGCCTGTCCGACCAGTGCAGCACCGAGCGGAGCTGCTCTTCAATTGCGGTCCGCAGCTGCCGGCCACCGCCCTCACCCATCTGTAGCAGCGCTTATCTCGTGGCCCACGAGGTGATCCCCGGTGGTCTGTTCTTCCTTCCGAATGTGCCTATGGTCCTCTCCGGATACCACCGTCATTGCACACCTATCGGTTTTAACATTCCATAAAGTTGAAGCAGGCCACCTTCAAAGAACGCATTGAAAAAACAAGAAGCGGAGGGTCTGGGCCTAGTTCGTTTGGCCCTCACCCTCTGCATCAACATTACAACAAGTGAGGGTTAATTTATACATCAAATTAAAATAATGATAAACCCTTTTTAAAATCCCCACTAAGACCACCTACATATTCAAGAAAGATGATAAGAATCATGGGAATTTATTGAAATAAAATATAACCCCTAAATTGAGATTTTTTGGAGACGTTGCAATGGTGGAATCAGATTCCACGTTCGATGAAGCTGCTGACGTTCGTCGATCCTGGTATGTTGCTGCTCGAGCTTCCATCTCTGTCGGTGGGAGGTGTCACATCACATGGCTATAGGTTCCTTTCCAAAGGAAGCCATTCCCAAAACTCTACCCCATGTTCAATTTAGGTAGTGGGAAGAAAGGGTGGGTGACACATCGAGGAATTAATGAGGTTCATTAATTAATGAAATTAATGTTCCACATTAATTGTACGAGGGGTGGTTACACAACCAAAGTGTAACTGAGCATTTAATATCCCAAATTAAATGTCTGACTACCTCCATGGTCCCTTCCACAACCACTCAAGAGGTGGTAGGATAAAATAAAATAACAATTTTGTTATTTTAATAATTATTAAAAGTTGAAAAAACTAACTTTTTCACCTGACCTACTACGGTCGAAGTGAGTCCTGTCATAAGTAAATCACAGAGATGTGTGTTCAATAGTTCCCTAATATTTCTATTCCGAGAAACGGTTCAAATGATAGAAATTAATGCCCGCACATTTACTAAACGTATTGTAAAAAAATTTCAAAAATTATTAACAGCCACCCTTGAACCGCTCTAGTCAAGGGGGCTCTACCTAAGGGAAACACGCCCTCACGAGTTCAACGGTACTCTCATATTTTCAATTTGAGTTACTATTTATGAGTTATAGAATTTAACAATAAAATAAATTTTACATAATTATTTTATTTTCAGCCAAAAACTAAATTCCATAGTTGGCATGCGCTAGCCAAAATTAGGATTTTCCTAAGGAAAGCATACCCTCACGAGTTCAGCGGTGGTCTCATATTTTTAATCTGAGTCTCCTTTTGTGAGTTATAATCATTTGAAAAATAAAATTATTTTATTTTATTATTTTATTTACCGTTTTTCCATTTTTGGTTTTTCTCTCTGGAGGCCTGTTCAGACTAAACGTAAGTCACGCCTATGGTAAACCCGCCATCTTGAACGTAACTATGACCTCAGATATCTGATCATGGCTGCCGTTTAAGAGTTATTCCATTTTTCCATTAAAACTTCTCTCACATGCTATTTGAAGCTTAAAACTTTTTCAACGGATCATTCAAAGAACTCCGGGCCACAAAATCATGTTCTGTCAGATTTCGCAGTCTCGTAAAAATTCTATATAATTCAAGAAAACTAAACATAATTTCAGTTTATTTACATACTAAACGACCAATTATTGAGTCATTAATGACATTTTTAGATTTATCTCACTTTGTGTTCTAATCTTGTATTTTTATAAATTTTATATCATTTAACTAAATATTTTATAATTTAAGTTATGAATTATGTCAATTTTGACATTATTCTTTACGTGAATTTAAAAAATCATAACATCTTGATTCTTTTGAAAAAACTACATTAAATCGATACTAACATGTCATAGTAATCCATTAAAATTATTTATGACATCAAATATTTCAAAATATATTTATTTTAATATTATCGATATTATTTATTGGACTCTTTCTCTAATGAATCAATTACCTCATCGTCATTATGTCACTATTTAATTTAATTAATTATTTATTAAAAATTACAATTAAATTACCACGAAGTAATTAATACTCTTACATTTATAAGGACTATTTATAGTCTAATATATCACTTATATAACCCTTTATTAAAAAAAATTTAGTATGGAGAGACATATTTATGACATTTTTGCCTTCACATTAAATTAAATGCCATAAATGTCATCATCACAACCAAGTTGCTTCCAGAGGTCCCTATTCTAGCCCAAGGATGGTAATGGTTGACAATATATCATTAGATAACATTATTACAAGTGTTAGTGTATGTATATAATATTATAATTTTAATTATACCTTTAATTACCATTTTGACCTTTAACCACGGTAAAAAAAATACTAAATTTATTATTCATTGAAAATTATTTTGATCCAATTAGAAACCATTTTTCATACTGATTACTTCCATGTATGTCCATTTTTTAAAATTTAATTAAAAAAAGTGGTAAAATTTGATTTAACACTAATCCTGTTGACAGATCGAGAAAATGGGGTTTTATGTAAAACGTTCAAAAGATCACATTGTTTTTCTATTTAATTTTATTTTAAAATTGAATCCAATGTACTAATTTGGATTAAATGATAAAAATATCATCTAATTATATCTTATAAAATGTAAAAGGAAAATCTAACATTATAAATAAATTAGATGAAAAGGCAGTTTTGAATTTTAATGTAGTATTTTTAACTATTCATTAAAAATGAATATTATCAGAAAAATACCAAAAATAAAGAAAATATAAATTTTGATATCCCACTTAAAAATAAGAAGTTTATTTCTTCAAATATAACATATAAAATTGAAAGAAACATGATTTAAAAATGGTTCTCAACCAAAAGGCAGTAAAATTTAGTTTTAAATATATTTGAGTATTCTCTACATAAAATTGGATTTAATATCATTTTAAGCCTCTAAATTTTTTGGTAAGAAATTAAAAATATTTAATAAAAATGTGTGAACATAATATATTATGTTATGTTCATTCTCTCCAATATAACAACTAGGCGATAACTACCATTTAAAATAATAAAAATAATACTATATTATTTTTCGGTATAACTCAGTATTGTGTGCAACATAAGATTTTGGAGAAACTCATTTTTGTGTGTTAGGTACACTATCAGATATAGAAGCACCTTTAATAATAAAAATAATATGTAATTCATAAATATAAATAGATTTGAAAAGGTCTTATTCTATAATTTCTTGGGATGTTACGTTAATAGATTATGCAAATTATCTATTACTCAAGATATGTTTCCCCTATTCCATATATGCAGCACCTATGTTTTTTCTAATCCCTCACACTATTTATATAGGCAAGGGTTCACCACCAATCTCTTATTTTCATGCCATCTACAGACATCCTCAAATTCTCCCAAAATCTCAGGTGATCATGAATGACGAGTCTTGCATCTTTTGAATTCACCACTAGAACAAACATGTGAATCATGTGATAAATTATTCTTATTATAATGATCACTATTCTGAATATGTGATTCCACAATAGACTTCCTAGAAAATAATACTTAATAAATCATGATAAAATATATATGAAGAAAATTGTTTCTTGCAATAGAAAACATAGTGTTCTTGATTTGATGGTGACATAGCTGTCTTTATTATTTCATGTTGAATCACACAACATATTCCTGCAATATCAGATGTTCATGCGATAATGTAGTCTGTATAAAACGTTGAATATTTTATAAAGAAAATACTATGTTTGTTAGTGTATGTGATACCAAACACTGAGCCCAAACAGACAATGATTATTTAAATATGACTGTTTAACATTTCCATTAAATTTAAATATATAATTAGGATTAACTAATATATAAAATATATATATTTACATCATTATTATATTGATAAATTATTATTAAATAACCATTCCATTTTTCGTAATGCCTTTCTGTTCTTTATAATATGTTTTCTTCAAGAATTAATTGTATTTCATTTTGTATTATAATTATTTTCTAGAACATTTTGAAACATTATTTGATAATACGTGCTCCATATTTAATATTAGGATATCAAAATTAATTTAGAGTGAAAATTTATTATTTTTTTAGAAAAATAGACTTTTTAGTCAATAGTGACAAGTATTGTTTTTATGTAAAATTTTAATATCATTTGATAAATTAACTAATTTAAAGTCACAGTTATTATTTTAATTTTATTTAATGTTAACATATGTATTATTAAGTTATATATAATTTAATTAATTACATTTAAATAATCATTATATTAAATTTTATTATAAGTTTTTTCTTCATATTAAAAAATTATTTTTCTAAAAAATATTTTAAAATGCATAATGTTTCTCCATTATAATTAATCAAATAACCACTAATGAGAAATTTTTTAACTTAAATTTTTAGATTATATATCTATCTTAATGGATTTAAATTCATATAATTTGGATTAATGTTTATAGAGTTAAAGTGAAATCATCTTTTCCTAAAAAAATGTATTTTTCAGAAAACTGGTTTCAATCTTGATTGTGGGTAATATTTTAAATTAAACTATTACACCAATATAAATTTATTATGATAAAATTAATTCCAAATTTAAAATAATATTAATAAATATTAGGCAGTAAGGTCAACTTAGTTTATAAAAATTTTGAATAGTAACTTCAATAAATATTAATAACAACATTAAAAAGAAAATATGGTAAATAAGGGTAAAAATAACTTAACAATGACTAGAAAAAATGAAAATGAAAATTATGAATATTTATATTTTCTTTTAATTGAAATTTTGATTATATTTATTCTTTATTTTTTACTTTAAAAATGATTAAGTAATCATTTTGATAAAAATTATATTTTGATAAGATAAAACACAAATTTTATTTTTAATTATTATGAAATTTTAATTAATAAATATTATTTGATGAATTAATGGAAATTTAAAAAATTATATTTCTATAAAAATATTATTTTAAGATAATTTTTATAGAATATAAATGATCATATGATTTTTATGATGTCAAATGTAATTTTTATAAGGGTTTTGAAAACTGTTATTATTTTAAAAAACCCCAGTATTTCATAATAAATGTAGATTCTATTTGAAAAGTGAAAATTATATATTTATAAAACAAGTTTGATAAATATAAAAATATTTTTTCAATGAGAAAACTGTAATTATACAATGGTGGGTTTTTGGAAAATTGTTAAGATCGTCAATGTTTCGGGTAAAAAATAAATACCATATAAATATTGGGTGTGTAATATGACATCATAATGTCCAAAAAGTAATGTAATAAATAATATAAAGGATATCTTTGACTAAAAATTTGTTTTACCTTTAAAATAATTTGATTTTATGTTTATTTTATTTCTTTTATAAAGTCTTTACGAAGCCTTTATACCCATTAATATATTTTACAGTTTTAAAATCATCCATTTAAGAGTATGAATCAATTTCAAATAAGAAAGGTTATTATTTTATTTATTTTTTCCCATATCCTTATAAAATAATGAAAAATAACCCCCTTTTGTAGAAACCATTGGAAAAACCATGGGATGGTTTGTGGTTTTTGTTATTTTATTATATAGAGTCCAAAACCAATTTTTGAGAAATAATAAAGAATTTCCCATTCCATTCCAATATAAACCCACCCAATATATCATATATATTCACAAAAAATACTTAGAGAACGTCCTTACACATCCCTACCCTATCTATAGTCCTCCCATGGTTCCCCAAGCTCTCATGAAGCTCCTCCCAAGCATTTAGATTCACACTCATAAGGTAAGGGACCTTCCACTCCCCATTTCAATTCAAGAACCTTCATTGAAATTAGCCTTTTTAATTTCAATCAGTTATATTTTAATTAATTCATAAACATTCAATTACCTTGAATTTTCTATTATTTTAATGAGATATAATTTATCATCTCTTGTTTGACACTTACCTAAGCTGTTACTAAGATGAAATTTAGTAAGAGAATTATCTTTTCTCATTTCAATACAATCCCCACTTTTATATTATGATTCTTAATTTACTTTTGATAATATTGGTATATGCTCTTATACATCCACCTTACTATATAGTTGATGTATAAATTATGAATTATCCATTTTTCTCTAATTAATCCCACCCATTATCCTTTACGTACACCTATTACCATGACAAAATTTAGTAAGGGATCCTCACACTCTCTTCGTTATTCATGTTTTTTTATTATATTATGCCTCAAATTTGAAAATAATAATATTAGGATATTTATTTCCATGTTTCTATTAATACCTATATTGTTTTAAAATGATGATAGACAACTTTCTCTCTCATCAACTCATATTATGAATATTTATTTGACCCCTTCATGCTACCGAAATTTCGCCTAGTTTTTCTGTTCCAAACTATTATGTAGTGAATACCCACGCCCTTTTAGAATCAAATTTTTTTACCTTTATGCAATTATACCTTTATTATTGAGTACATAAATTTATTTATTCTACACACCATGTTTTTGTAATAAAATTTTATGATAAATGATTTAATTTTTTATGATCTATGTTAAATAGTTTTTCATGGGAAAGAAATGAATTCGACAGGTGCTTCCGAAATTATATATCACTTCAATGCATTGGGTAATGTTTATTCTTATTAGACATCAGGTTGGAACAAGGATTAAACATGATTCCTTTTTGATACATTTTTCATCATGATTTATTGGTAGTAATCATTGAAATATTTTTATGATGAAACATTTCAAGTTATTTCAACATTACCCATGTTACTTTTATGATTATCAAGATATATCATGTCTAATGGTTCATTTTTATGATTTTTACAACTTTTATAACCTAATAATATTCTTATTGTATAACATGTATTATTATTTTCATAGTATGCCATGTTTATTCACCTACCGTTCTTTATAGATCACTCTTTTATTATGTATATCTCAATGTCATCCCATGCAATTTTAAGTATGAAGGAATAGTATGAAAATTTTGTAAATGATTTCAATAAATCCGACCTATTACTTATTTTAATTTTTTATGTAATTTACCAAATTCTTAATGAAAATAGACATATCAGTCTCCCGAGTTGTATTATGTGCTCTTTTATGTAATAAATTAGTAATTAATGTTTAATAAAGAGTAGGGTTTTTATAGTTGGTATCAATGAAAAAGTTTAGTTATTTTTGGGATTATGATTTTAAAACTCTTGAAAAAACATTAGGGATAATTCTAAATATAAGAAAATATCCCAAAATTTTTGTAAGTATATAGTAATTAGTTTTACAAGAAAATATGTCCCATTCTAGATACTATAAGTGGTTATGGATCTATAACATATGTACATTGGGGTAAAACCCGAAAACATAGTGTTGGGCTAGACTTGACCAAGAACAGGTTTACGACAATGGGCCATACTGCACACCAGTTTTGACACTTCTTGGGGATATGATGTTCTCAACAAAAAACCTCTCTGTGAACCATTATTAAGGGATCAAAATTTCCATATGAGTGTATGTTATGAAATATTTCATGCAGAACATAGATATAATCCAAGAAATATATAAGTTATCAAAGTACATTTCATTTATAAGTTATTCATTTTTGTGAATTAGATTCTCATTTGTATGTTTAATAGTTTAAAAATACTCATCACTTAGAGAACATATGAGGTTGTAGTGGAAAAATGAATAATGGATGAAATTATAAAAATAAGAATGTATATTTATTTAAATACCTAGTCTATATAGTAAAGTAATTCTTTAACTCTGGGAAAATATTATTGAACAAAAATATTATTTCATATTATGATCATTTCCTATGAAATGATGGTTATTTTATCTGTCATAGAATTATGGTTATGTGGTCATGCATTTTATCCACACTGTGTTCTCTATCACAGTCAACTATTTCTTTGGTTTTAATTTTCTCTTCTATTTCCATGTTTTTACTACCCACTCAATTTATTCTTTAGGGAAACCTAGTTATGTGAGGACCTTAAAACTTCCAATTCTCTATTATCATGTGGATAATTTATTAATAATTTTCCAATATAGGTATTCAATAAATATATTTTCAAGTGTAAATACATATTTAACCAAGATCATGTTTAAATTTGGAAGATGTAATTTACTAAGGGGGAGATAATGTAATACCCATAGTGTTTTTAGGTAGAAAACTATTTTTGATAGCTTAGGTGACACACAACACTGAACCCAAGAAAATAAAGATTATTTAAATATAAATATTTCAACCTTTATATTAAATATTTAGATATAATTATGATTAACTAATATATGAAATATATATTAATTTCCTAAATATATTGTTAAATTCTTATTAAATATTCAATAAATATTTTTTAATTTCTTTTTTCTTCAAAATATTTTTTCTTTTAAAATAATATTAATTTAATTTTATATTATAATTATTTTCTAAAGAATTTAGAAAAATTATTTAAAAATTGGAACTCCTTTTTTATATTGAAAAATTAAATTTTACTTTAAGTGAATATTACTGTTTTTTTTAAAATATAGTTTATTTAGTGAATAGAGAAAATAATATTTTTATGTAATATTTACATTTCATTTGATAAATAAATTTATTTAGATTTCCAATTATTATATTTTTTTCTTCATGGAAAAACAAATATTATTTATTTATATTTAATTAAATTATCTTTATTTAAAAAAATTTATATCAGATATTTTTATAAGTTTATTTTTAGATCTAAAAACAATTAGTTTTCTGAAAACTGTTCTAAAATGCATAATTCTCCTCCATTATTGTTAATAAAATGACCCACAAAAAAATTATATAAAATATATTTTTAGACTATATATGTGTGTGTGTGTGTGTATTTATGTTCATATAAATAAGATTCCTAGATATAGAGTTATAGTAAAATCATATTTTCTTTAAAAAATGTTTTTTTTAGAAAAAAATATTTCCATAATGATTTTGTGTTTTCTTTTGAATTAAATTATTAAAAATCTATAAATTGATTATTATAAAATGGATTCCAAATATTAAATAATATTAATTAATGTTAGGTTATAATATTAACTTAATTTTTGAACAAAATGAACATTAGTTGTTGTAAATATTAATTACCAAAGTAAAAGGAAAATATATTAATTAGGGTAATTTTTTGACAAAGTCCAACAACAAATTGAAACTAATAGTATGAATATATATATATATATTTAATTTTCATTGAAATTAATATTATATTTATTCTTTATTTATTTTAATTTAAAAATAATGATATATTTAGTTTGATAAAAATTCATTTTTGATATGATAAAACAAAAATTGTATTTTTAAGAAATATAAAATTTCAATTATGAAATTCCATTTAATAACATAATCGATTGTTTAAAATAAATTATATTTTTAAAAATATTATTATTAAATAGGTTTTATTAAATATAAATGACCATATAATAATTATCAAGTCAATTGTAATTTTTATATGGGTTCAAAAATCATTATTTAAAAAAACCTCAGAATATATTAATAAATGTTGATTCTATTTCAAAAGAAAAAAATCATATGTATATAAAATTATTTTTATAAAATGAACATTTTATTCAATCATAATTTTAAAATTTTCTAATGGTAAATGTTTCATAATTTTATGAGATAAAAAAAATTTCAGGGAAAAGTTAAATACCATATAAATATACAGTGTGTATTATGACATCATAATGTACTAAATGTTATTTGATAAATACTATAAATGTTATCAATGGCTAAATATATGTTTTCCATTAAATTAATGTGATTTTATGTTTATTTTATTAGTTTTATAAATCCATCAGGAATCATTCAAAATCATTAATATTTTTTAGGGTTTTAAAATCATTTATTTATGGGTATGACTGAGTTCCACATAATAAAGGGTATTATATTATTATGATCGGCCCATTAAATTATAAAATTAATATATGTACACCCAGTTTTCAAAATCCAAGGTAAAAACCTAGGGGAATGTGTGTGTTTTTGGTTGTTTTATTTTATAGATTCCAAAACCTATGTTTTAGGAATAATAACGAATTCCCTAATATTTACCTACAAACATAAACCCAAGATACCATTTACCTTTACTGAAAATATTTTTAGAAGTCCTTACTCTACCCTATCCTCTCAATAGTTCTCCCAAGGTTCACACAATCCCTCAAGAAGCTCCTCCCAAGCATTTGGTGTCACATTCTCAAGTTTAGGGACCTTTATATCCCTTTTTTAATTCAAGAACCTTCTTTGATATTAGTCTTTTTTCATATCAATTGGTTATATTTAAATTAAATTATAATAATTACCTAAATATCCAATTGATTTAATTTGAATGATAAACCATTTATCATCTCTCATTTTTACCCTTACCTAAGCTGTTAGTATAATGTAATTTATTAAGGGATTTCTCTATTCTCAGTTCAGTGAAAGCATCTATTTTATGGTATTATTCTTAATTTTATTGTTTTCATATTGGGATATGTTGTTACATATCCCCATTACATTAATTTTTATGTATAAATTATGATATTCCATATTCTCTTTCTTTAATCCCATACATGAATCTTTATATACACTCGTTACCATACCGAAACATAGTAAAGGATCCTCCAATTATGCAATTTATTAAAGTTTCTTTTTAACCTTATGCCTTATATTTCCAATTCCTATTTTTGAGATATGTTTTACTATTTCCCTATTACTATGCACTTTTTTCGAAATTATGGGATACCCATTTTCTCTTATTGTCCCATTTTATTAATCTTTATGTGATGTCATTATTCTGCCGAAATTTTACAAGATTTTTCATATGAAACAATTGTATAGTGAATAATCATACGCATTTCCTATAAAAGATATTTAACTTAAGGAACTTATATGTATTGAATGGGGATTTACATGTATTTATTATACCCTCCTTGATCTTGGAATAAAATGTGATGACAAATGATTCTATGTTTTATGATCTATGTGGAACACTTTAGCATGAAAATGAAATGGAATTGATGGGTGTACTTAGAATTATATAGTAATCCAACACATTGGTTAATGATTAGTCTCATGATAATCCATGATGGGACATAGATAAATCCTGATTACTTTATGGGAACTTTTTAATAATTATATATTAGTAATTCTCCCAAACCTATGTTTATGTTTTGGTGTTTTTATTCGTTGCCACATTTCTAATTTTTATTTTATAATTATCATGATATATCACATCTCATTACTCTTGTTTTTTATTTCTACTCCATTTATGCCCCATTGATATTCATATCATCTAACATGTGTTATTCTCTTCATGTTATTCCATTTTTATTCCCTTACTAGTCTGTATATATCACCCCTTTCTTATGTATGTCCCTAGGTTATCCCATGAAGTTTTATTTATGGAAGAATATTAAGAACATGATTAAGAGGTTTTAAATAAAGACTATGTATTCATTGTTTTAAGTTGTTAGGTAATGTACATAATTCCCAAAGACACTAAACTAATAAATCTTTCGTGTTTTATTCTATTTACTTTTATATAATAAATAAATAATGAATGTTTTAAAAATAATAAGGTATATATATTGAGTGTCTCTAATCTATCATGATATCATCAAATCATCATGTAATGGAATATTATGGTAGTCACTTATTCTACTGATGACTTCGTAATAGTCGCAGTCATTCTTCCTTAGATCAATCTACATTGTCTTGAGCCTTCGATATGTTGAAAGATTATGGGAGGTTTTATTTTTCTCATGAAAACAAATCTCAGGTGGATGAAGTTAAAAGGTTTGATCCATTTTAAAATTATGTGTTTCTCACAATCTATTTACATGAAATCAAATAATACAGAATTGAATGGATGGAACCGATTGATCACATCTGATGGACCAAGTTATAACAGTATTTTTAACAATTTTTTAATTGAATCGCATGATTTTGAGTACCATGTCATACATCACATTCGTTGGGGTCTGTAGTATAATAAAAATCTACTCACATTCAGTGATCATAAATTCAGAACCCCCTTCTATCACCTCCCAATGCCATCTCTTCCTACCACAATACCACCCCACAAGGTGGTGCCTCCATTGTTGTTCCCATGCTCATTACACATGGGTTTGATCCTCTGTCGCTTGTTGGTTCACCTGAGTTGGTTCCCCTAGTTGTGGTTCTCCTCTGGGTCCCACATGTGTTTGGGGTCAATTTGGCCTTTAATTACTTATGTGTATGGTTAATTTATAATATATGTTACATTTTAATACATATAATGTAAATGGAATTCCATGTATTCTCAATTAAAATATTCAATCCTAACCTCTTCAATATATCTTTCACTTATATATACAAAAATAATTTCCATTTACATGGATAATTTTCAATCATCACTTTACCTAATGAAATATAGTATTACCTCTCCTTCAATTAATTGTTCATGACATTCACTTGCTATATAAATGTGAACATTTCTTAATATGTGACTTAAGAAATTAAAAAAAGTTCAAAAATTCATTATATTTGAAGGTTAATTGTCTAACAATGATATCTAATACCATTATATGAATACATAATAATTCTATAGGTATCATCACCAATCAGACTTCATGAATATATCTCAAACTCTTTCCATTTTTTCTCACAAATCATAGAGGAATACATCACATATTGACTTTTTATTCATTTATATATATTGAAAAAATAGTACCATATTCATCAATTATACTCAAGGGTTTTTTAATCATCCCCTTTTGATTTGTTTTCAATATCATTTCCATAATTTCAATCTCCCTTCTCCCCTTATAGAAAAATAATGAAAATGATTAATACATGTTTCTTATTCTTCCTTTTATTAAATTTGGAAACTACTTATAATTTTTATTAAAGAACGGTAAAATCACATGGTTAAATTGGAAATGAGAACTTATTTGGTAAAAAATAAGTGTACATGGGATATCCAGATTTATAAAATAGTATAGATTCAACCAAGGTTGTCTATTCTATCCATTAACAACCATGCATATGAAATCAGGAATATATTTATATCTTAAATAGTGGGGTCATTTAAAATTGATTTAACAGGTAATAGGTTTCCCTATGTACTTTAGTAAATACATTGGTAATTTAAAGTGCTATAATATTTTACTCCCCCTTTATATAATTTTACTCTTAAAATAACATTACACCTTGACAACAATTTTTGATATAATCATGAAAATTGAAAGAAGTGTAGTTGGGTTACCTCTATTTCCAACTTCTTTTGAGATGAAATAAATTTCTAGATATTCATGAAATAATCCTTGATATCATATCCTTTATTTTTTCTTCCCCTCAAGGGGTATACACCCTTACATTTTACTATGTGTAAAATTTCGTCTAATTATATTGGAGGTGTTTAAATTGGTGATCCACTATTGTGGATTAGTTCATGTTTTTATCGTCTCTTGAATAATCATTTCAACTTTTTGTCTCCTAGTTTGATTACTCATTTATCATGTTGAGAATGAACTTCACCTTGAATTACCTAAAATTTAAACATAAATATTTCATAATAATAATTCAATAATTAGGGACACTTGTCTGATTCCTAATAAGTGTAACATGGATGTTAATTTCCTCACAACCCAAAGGCTCATTTCCTTGTATCTATAAAGTTTCTAAATCTCTTCATGCATGTGTCTCCCTTATATTTCACATTTTAACTTCATTTAATTCATTGAAACTTTATTCCATTCAACATTATCTTATGTATATTGTTTTTCCTCACAACTTCTAGTACTGTATTAGCTTCCCCCAGTGCTTGTTTTTTATCCTCAATATATCCCTTTGATCTAGTAGAACAATTATAAAATTATTTTCATTAGGTCCATTATTCTTTCATCTTCCACACAGTTTTTTGAGATGTTCATATTTTCATATTTTTATAACCTCTCATTAAATATGAATTATTCACGTGGAACAACATTTTTTATTTTTCATTTTCCCTAGATAGTGCTTCATCCTTAGTTATTTTTTTTAGTAGCTTGAAATTTATCATGAAAATTGGAAAATAACTCCTTCCTAACATATTTAATTTCAAAACTTTTTCATGGATTCTTTTATGTTTTTTACTTAACATTCTTGAAAATTTTGTCATAGTCATCCTATGAAATCTTTTTAGTCAATTGTATCTTATTGATCCTCTCCAAGATGGATTATTTTCTAGGTTTCAACTTTTTTTATTCATTTAAATGGCTTTCTTCAGTAGTACATGATATGAAAACTCATTACATAGTATAAGAATATTTTATTGGATGAGATGAAATTATTGGAATTCAGCATATCATTCTAATTTGGAGTAACATTTTTCAGAGTGATCCTAAATTCCTTATTCTACATATTCTTCAATAATGACTTTTATGATTTTTTTTCTTTTATTATCCATATATTGTAGTATTTTATTATCATCAACATATATATTTCATGGATGGTATATAACAATAGTACTCATAATTGTGACCACTTCTATTTCAATATTAATAGAAGTATTCCAGACAACCAAATCAATTCTTGATAGACACATTCTTCTTTATATGTATATTATGATTCAATTTTACAAGTTTCATAATTGAATCACATATAATCCACTAGAGTTTTGTTCTTATGTAATTTTTATATGCTGAAAAATTATGCCAACAATTAGTGGACTGATGCCAAAAATTCCAGCAACACCAACAATAGCCAACAAATCTCCTTATTTATCATGTATTATAGGTGTGTCTATATTTAGTACTATATCGTTTCTTGATTTTACTATCTTTATTTGAAGAATAATTTTGAGTGATATTTTTATTGATCATTATAGTATCCACCCATTGTTTTTTTTTGGGATTTATATTAAATTTTATCAACCCACATATTTATGACTTTTTTCCTTGTACCTGCACTTGAATGTGAGAAAACATTAGTTGACACTTAGTTAACGTGGTTATGAGTTACCTTCTTCTATGAGCGTGTAGACGGTTGATCATGAAATGATTTTGAGTTCTTTTTTCCACCAATATTAGTTTCATTAGATTCATGAGTCTCTTCAATAGTTTTTAAAAAAACATATTGTTTTGAAGCTTGACTCTATTCTTATGTTTGGGTGGTAGAGTTCTTCTCATCAACATGTGAAGTTCAACCATGTGTATCCTTTAAATTTATCAATTAAACATATAGCTATAGAAATTTAATGACGAGGGAAAACATATAATTTTCACCTATTATCAATTTTCATCCCATTAACTTGTATGGTTTATAATCTTATCTTAATGTTTTTACTACATTCAATTAGTAGGTTTTAAAAGTCAATGAATCTTTCGGATTTGACATCCAAATTTGGATTACATGACTCAAATAGTAGTTTTTTTATATTCATACAGAGCATGGATCTTCTGCACATAATCTTTATGAAATGTGTTCTTTTCATCCATAAACTTTCCATATTCTTTGACCTTACAAGTTTTTTATTCATTTTGAGCATCTCTTACTTTTATGGAGATATTGAAAAAATGTTTCATGTGAATGGATTAATTCTATAAAAAAATATTTACTCATAGTTATATCATAAATATTCCATTTTAATTCTTATTTAGTTATTGAAATCATTTTAATACAAAGATTAAAAAATACATCCTTCTCTATAATAAGATATGTGAGAACATTTCACCTTTTGAATTTCATTGAATGTGTACCCTCAAGGTTACTGATTTCTTATTCAAAATGGGGTCTTTCATGAAAATTATCCTTGAATAAGAAAAGTATATATGAAATCAATTCTTCATGAATATTATTTCTATATCATTAAAATTATGTGTAGAATCCTTCAAAAATTTTGATAGATTAAAAATCCTCATATGCTACACATCTTGAACATGTTTTTTCATAAGAATATCCATCAACAGATTTACCAAGGAATAATTTATCCTTATTCTATTTCTTTGAGTATTTTATCAATATCTTATTGTACTGCCCCATAAATTCTTATAGATTTTTTGTAGAAACCTCTATATGTTTTTTGAAAAGAGTGGAGATTAAATTTTCCACATGAAGTGATTCAAAATTCATTTCACATCTGATCTTCATAAAAGCATTTTAAATAAAACTAGTAATAAGAATATAATCTAATATGAGGTATAATTGGGATCTGATACCACTTGAATAGACAAGATAGATTGTGTGGGGATACTGAGAGGGGGGGGGGTGAATCAGTGTGCCGAACATTTTACCATATTTACATTCATTTCAATTAACCCCTCTTAGTCTAGAACCTCTTCCAATGTTAAGAGGAATGGATCTGTTTTTTGATCTTAAAAATTATAACACATGAAATATAGAAAATAATAGATACAATTGAACCGAAGTATTTCTGTATAGTTCAAAACAAAGATCAATTATTTATCATGGTCAATCTGTGGTTATTTCACATATTCTATTATCACTACATCTTACATTGATTAATAACCCCTAGTATTGGAATACAAAGATCAGGTAATAGGTAAAACATATTCTCAAGTCCATTGAAATATTTATGCTGGTACCACGAGTCTTAAATGGAATTGTTTATACGAGATCCGCTATTTATTATAATATATTAAATAAACACTCTAAAAAAGATATTTCTTCTTTAATGGATTCATTTTTATAAATTATATAATATTGTTCTTAAAATGTAGGCCTTTGTATTCTTCTAGATCTAAAATATTATATGCACATCGGCCCACTAATCTTCAATTAGTGGAAGATGAAACATCAACTTAAACTCAATTCTATTTCAGAATGATCAACAAAAGGATCTGGAAATACACTATAAATTTTCTTATTCATCACTATATCAACTGATCAGGGATATACAACTTCCAAAAATGATGTTACCGGACTCAATAATTTGTGGTAGTGATCTATATAGTCTTACAGAATATTTATGCGAGATTTAGCTTTCACAATATCACTATACTGTCAATTTGAATATATGATCTTATCATATTTTTTTTTGGATTCAATCTCTATCATTATTCAGGAATCTATTAATTTTAAACTTATTTATTTTTTATTTTCATTATTTTATATTATTTATCAAATCAATTCATTAATCTAATTACTTAAATTAATCCTTGAATCTTTTTTAAACATTTTTTTAAATCACCTTATGTTAATAAACTATGGTACGTTGGGTGCTTGACATACATGGGAGACTTTTCATCTTCTTTATATGTGTGATATGAAGGGATCATGTGATTTTCATTCATCCACCCTCATGTAACTAGTGAGAGTTTATGGAAAAATTTCCCTTCTGAAATATTGGTTCTCTCAATAGCCCTTGCGAAGATCCCTGTTATTATGATGACACATTGATTATATCCAATCTGTCGCATGATTTGCATATCATAATGGGACATCATCTTATGATAGTCACTTTTTCCTGTGATAAATTCTGGATAGTTGCAGCCAACCTATCTTTGTTCGATATACCTTGTCACAAGAATTTGATATGTATAGTGATAGTGGGAGGCTGTCTCAAGCTCATATGGAAAAACCTCGAGTGGAAAGAGGTAGAAAATTAAAACCTTTTTGATATTTTTCTTTGCGTGGGATTGGTTTATTTGAAATCACACAACATGCGATCGAACAGATCGTGTAAATCTATCACATATGAAGGTTGATGTTATAAATATAATTTCAAGTGTGATTGAATAATAACACTTGATTTCGAGTTCCACATCAGAATTCACATTCATTGGGGTTGTAGTTTGGAAAACAACTGCTTATTACTCCTAACACACAGGATCATTACTCTACATCTTGATGTCTTGATTGAGCTTGTGCCCCCTATTGTGTTCAACCTCTATGTCCCACTTCTGGCATCTATAGAGTTATGAATGGTTTTAAATTATATTATGAGGGACATTTTATATAATATAAATGGAATTCCAATTTGTCTTGACAAAAGGATTCAATCCAAACTTATTCAATAAATAATTCACTTCCTCATGCCGTAATAATTTTCATTCCCATGGATAAATTTCATCACTCACTTTTCATCATGCAATAAAGAATTTATTTTCCTTCAATTAATTGTTCATGAAATTGACATGTTTTATAAAATATAAAACATTTATAGCACACATGAAATAATAAATTAATAATAGTTTAATTAATAATCATATTTCAAGGATAATGTTCCAATCATGAAATCCAATTCCATTAGATGAATTCATAAAAATTATCCATGTATCATCACCATTTATACGTATTGAATATATCTCAAACACTTTCCATGATCAATCACTAACCATAGAGGACTACATCATGCATTTAATTTATATTATTTCAAATATATTTAAAAAAAAGCATACTCATCCCCCCAAAATATGGGTTTTTAAATTTCTATTCATTGTTTTTTCAAAATAATTTTTGTTTAAATTCCATTCACAATGAAAATTTCTTTTGGAATATTGTATTAGGCCATTTTCATATAAACTCACTTTGAAAGAAAATATGGATGATATTAGTCAAGGATATACCTAAACAAGATAATCCTCATCAAAAGGTAAAGCAACATATGATATCCTTTAAAACAAAGAACAAAGTCCCAAATTTTCAACCCCTAGTGTTGGACCACAAGGATTTGTATGGAACGTTTATAACTTCTAGTTTAGAAAGAAATAATTATTCATAAATTATACTGGCTGATTATTCAATATATAAATCTGTTTTTTTTTCTTTCTGATAAAATTGAATCTATTTCCTATGATTATGAGTATCCTAATACACGAAATAACCACACTAGAATTACTCATTGCCACAAATATGGTCTTTAAAAGCGCTAGAAAAGGGCATTTGTAGGGTTAAAAAAGTGGTGTTAATCTTAGAAAAGATAAAGGGTCCCCTTTATCAATGCTAAAAAAGGCACTGATCAAGGCCAATTTTATCAGAACTTTAATTAGAACTAATAAAAGTCAAAATAAAATAAAATAAACTTTGAATCGGAGCTACCTTTTAATAACACTTGCCCCCCCCCCAACAAAGTTATCTCCCACATGCACCCACCCACACCCTTGCCACCCCGTTAACTACACTATCCCCCCACCCTACACTCACCCATACGACTCTGCCTCCCCTAGGATTCTAACTCTAGACCTCTCCCCTACAGGCTAGGACCGTTTACCACTCCCTCATGTTGGTTTGTTACCCATTTAATGATATATCTATTTATTTATATATATATATTTACTTATATGTATTCATATATTTATATATATTTATATTAATATATTTATATTTATATTTAGTTATATTAATATATAAATATATATATCTATATTCGTATATTAATATATATTTATATCTATTTATTTATATATGTATTTAGTAATATTTTTTAATCTGTATATTTATTCGTATATTAATATATATTTTAAAGATTAGTTTTAAATACATTTATAAAATATATTTTTTTTGTGTTTATAAATAAATATATACATACACATATACAACATACATACAACATAAATAAATTTGTATATATTTTATATATACATGTGTATCTATAAGTATAATTATACATATTTATATATATTAACATATATTATATATTCATATGTGTATCCATATGTATATTCATATATATATCCATATGTATATTCATATTTATATCCATATGTATATTCATATGTATATCTATAGGTATATTCATATGTTTGACTATATAGATAATATATATTGGTTTATTAATACAAACACAAACTAATACACACATGAATACATTACAAAGGTACATAAATATACATATATTTGTGTTTTAAATAAAATCGATATTATAAGTCTTATATATTGAGAAATATAATTTATATGTAAATATGTTAAATTATTTATTTATAAAGTTAAATTTTTATGTATGAATATATAAAAAATATGTGTATATTGTTATATATTTGATTATTAATAACACTCCATTTTGAAAAATGATAAAATTACAAATCCATAATATCAATATCAATGTAATCCCTCAAAATAAATTGAGTCCCCGTGAAAAATGGGCAAAAAGACCCCCTGAAACGAGGATGAAATTCCAAAAAATGTCAAATATTTGTTTATCTCAACTATAAACTAATTTTTGGAGGGATTCTAAGCATTTTTATGGCCTTTAAAAATTTTACAGGAGGTTTTCTTGTGTCTTCAATGCATAAATATCATCACAAGATTCTATTTGATATTCTGTAGAGCTCAAACAGGAACCTTGATCAAAAGTTATGGCCATTTGAATTTGAGTAACATTTTCAACTTATTTTAGATCTTCTATTGATTTTTTTTTTATTTTTTGTGTCATCTAATTTGTTAATAAATGATTCTTAGTTGATTATAATTATAAAATTATTAATTTATAATATTTTTTAAAATATTTTTATGTCATCTTCACTATTATATATTAAATGAAAATGTCAATTTATACTTATCTAAAATATATTTAAAATATATATATGATGTTATTAATATTTTCATGACTTATTATATACTCCATTTACCGATTTTATTTGAAATGTGCATAATTTGTGTGAAATATTAATGTTTTAATATTAAGTATACTTTTTGAGCATTTTTAGAAGTAGTCCAATTGAGTAAGTTTATTGTTTTAATAATATCTTTAAAAATACTGATCATAATTGTGTGGTTCTTGTTTTTTAGGATTACTAATTCAAAATACAACATTTAATTAGAAGGTACCATGATCCAATTCATCCATTGGAAGGGTTCTATGGTCCTCAAAAACAAGACGAAAGAATCTGTGAAGAAAATGAACTATTCATGAAGATTGATTTACCGGTCTAAATAAAGAATCTCCAAATTCCATTATTCTCCACCATAATTTTGGGTACAATTTATGGAGTCCAGGATAAAAATTTAATGTCCTAATAATAACAAAAACTGGGCCCAAATGATGCATTGAAATCCATCCCACCATTATGGACGAGAAATAAAAGCAGCACACAAATATTGATATTTCTCATGATGTGGACATCCATTATAGATTCTATTCTGTAATGTGAAATAAGAGATATGGTCGGACAAATATTTTGAATAAATTATTTTTATTTGATGGAATATTCCTATTCCCAAACCCATTCACATCATGTCCTTTGAAAAAGTCGGGATTGAAATGGACAGATCATAATTGTTTAATCAGCCGACCATAACTTTGGATACATTTGTCCAAATGACACCAACTTTTGAAAGACTTCAGAAAACTTTATTATCTAAAACTCTTAATATGGAAATATATCTCGAGATTCGGTTGTCTTAATAGACAAATTGGCGATGCAAGTGGAGGGACATATTGGGAATGAAAACAGTCCACTTCCTTGGGCTATAAATGCATCCCCCTTCTCTCCTTCAAATGGTTGACATTTCAGAATATAGGAGGATCAATTGGCACGACCAAGGCTATGCCAAAGGCCTAGGAGGACATTCCAAACTCAAGTTTTCACTTGATATACCCTTCCTCCTCTCTTTGAATTCTTTTACTTTTTTGTTTTTCTTCATTTGAAATCTTGTAAGTGTTTGTTTTGTAATTATGTTTTAATGAATGTTTCTTCTTCAATATCTCTTACTCTCACCCACCCTCTGTAGTTTAATATTAATGTTCTTAAAATACCCTTAATCGTGTTAAAATCCATTCTCTTATTTTTTTTCCTCATTCAATATAAATTCTATATTTAACAATTTCTTCATCATTTGTGTGTGTGTTCGACGCTCTACTATTATCTTGTCCCTTTCTTCTTCTTCTGTTTATAATTCATCAACATAAAAATATATTACCATATTAATAACCATATTAATGGATGAGTAAATCTCTCATTGGGGTGAGTTCTAATTTAGGTATGTTAAGCGATTGAGAGCTTTTTCTTGATGAGTATTCATTGAATTAATATTGTGTATGTTGGACATAGCATGTCATGGATTAATGACTTGTTTTGTTTAAAGTGTGGCTTCCATGGATTATTGGAACCATAAATACACTACCATAAACAAGATATGATCATGATTATTACCCTAAGTTATGTTAAGTCTTGGATAAAAGCCTTAACACTTGGGAATTCAAATCAACATCAACTTGTGACATGGGTGTTAATTTAAATGCAATATAAAGAAAAGCTCAAGGATTTCACAAGCTTAACTAACCTAATGATGAACTATCCCCAATAATTATCAATTTATTAAATCAACCATAATCAATTAGTTATTTAAATTAATATCTGCGAACCAACCCACCTAATAAAAATACAATCAACTAAAAACAAACGACTATTACAAAGTATCATCGCTGAGGATTCGACCCGAGTGCTGCTATACACATTAGCAGAGCACCGGAACCTTGACCGGTCGATAGGCGACAATTGGCCGTGCGTTTAAAATGGTGCCATTGTCGGAGATGGTGCTTTAAGTAGTCATTTGTTTTTGGTTATTGTAAAAAAACAAAATTATAAGAAAATTAATAAAAAAACAAAAAGAAAAACCCGTCTTCTCATAAAAATCCAAAATTGAAAAAATACAAAGAAAACCCATCTTCCTATTTCTTAAAAAAATCTCTCTGAATGCCCTGTAGCCTCCCAAACAATCCCTCGAATTTGTTTGACCTTGAAATGGAACGAAAACTTCCCCAACTTATGAGGAACATAAAAAGATAATCAAATAATTCAAGAACCAGTCATTGTCCAACCAGTTGAATTAGAAATTGCCAATCCAAGGGAACAAACCCTTAAAGAACTTGCTGCCCATGATATGAATTACCAACCTCTTGGAATTCAATATCCAAACAGAGAGGCTAAATTTGAACTCAAATCGGTTTGATTCATCTTCTTCCTCGTTTCCAGGGGCTATCCGGTGAGGATCCACATCCCCACCTTAAAGAGTTTCAAGTTGTGTGCTCTACCATGAAGCCTCAAGGGGTTTCTGAAGAACAAATCAAACTCCGAGCATTCCCTTTCTCCCAAGATGACACTTATAAGTCATGGATTTTCTACCTACCTCCTAGTTCGATAACCACATGGATTGACATGAAGCGACTCTTCTTTGAGAAATTATTTTCTGCTTCTCGTATTGCTTCTATCCAAAAGGAAATAAGTGGTATCCATGAGTTCCCAAGTGAATCACTCCATTAATTTTGGGATAGGTTCAAAAATCCTGTTGCAACCTACCCACATCACCAAATTCCTGACCAACTCTTGATCTAATACTTCTATGAGGGGTTATTGGTTATGAAGAGACACTACTAGGAAGTTGGGTTTTCCCAACGCTTATTTTCCAACGGTTCTGCTGAACCGTTGGCATAGGGGTATAAAATAACTATTTCCCAATGGTTTTAACAAACCATTGGGAAATCTAAAATTTTCCCCCTTTACCAATGGTTTTACAAAACCGTTGGTAAAGACCAAGGCTTTCCCAACGGTTTTTGTAAACTGTTGGTAAAGCTCACCTTTCCCAACAGTTTTAACAAACCGTTGGGAATGTTTTCACCTAAAATCCTAGCAGCCTCGAGATCCCATCCATTCTCGCGGATGCTACTGAAATTGAGAGTTAAGATCGCCCTCGTTTGGAAAACCATTCTTCTAGATCCATACTCAATCACAAGGTTGTTTTGTTCAACACTTAAAATTTGTAAGTAGTACGTTATGTTCAATATTTTTCATCTAATTTTGTACTTCTCTCTTTTGATTTGGATTAAACCTAAGGTTATTTTAGTAGGTTATACCCAACAATTTCAATTGTATTTGTTATTTGTTTTCTATTTTTGTTCTGGTGTCATGTGTGAATCAATTGTTTGTTCTATTTTTGTTTTCTGTTTTTGTTCTGGTGGGAGGTGTTGGGGGTGCAGTAGGTGGGCGGAGGGGGTGTGCTGGTGGGGTGTTTTGGTGGGAGGAGGGGGTGTGCTGGTGGGGTGTTGAGGTGGGGGGTTGTATAGGTGGGGGTGGGGGTGGGTTGTGTAGGTGGGGGTGGGGGAGGGGTGGGTTGTGCAGGTGGGGGTGCAAGTGGAGGGGGGTTGTTGTGAAAGTGGGTGGGGGAGGGGAGTGTGCAGGTTAGGGGGGGGGGTGGGCTGGGCAGGTCAGAGTCTTGGGGTGTGAGGTGGGGGTTGTACAGGTGGGGGTGGGGGTGGGTTGTGAAGGTGGGGGTGGGCGAGGGGGGGTTGTTCAAGTGGAGGATAAAAGTGGAGGGGGTGATGTGCAAGTAGGTTGGGGGAGGGGAGTGTGCAGGTTGGGGGGGCTGGGCAGGTGGGAGTCTGTTGGGGGTGAGGTGGGGGTGGGTGTATGGGTGGTGGTGGGGGGAGGGGGGCTATGCAGGTGGGGGGTGGGGGAGGGGGGTTGTGCAAGTGGGGGGGTGTAGGTGGGGGTGGCTATGAAAATGGGTGGGGGTAGGGGTGTGTGTAGGTTGGGGGTGGGCTGGGTAGGTGGGAGTATGTTGGGGGTGAGGTGGGGGTGTGCAGTGGGTGGATGGGAGGGGGTTGTGCAGGTGGGGGTGGGGTAGGGGGGTTGTGCAAGTGTGGGTTCAAGTGGGGGGGGGGGGGGGGTTGTGCAGTCGGTGGATGGGAGGGGGGTTGTGCAGGGGGAGTCTGTTGGGAGTGAGGTGGGGAGGGGGGGTTGTGCAGGTGGGAAGTCATCACTTCCATAGTTCACCAGTAACCATGGAGAATTCATCACTTCTAGAGATTGGATAGTTTTGAGGCCTCATTGGTTTTTCTTCTTGTCTAGTCATCTTGATGAGTAAGGCATCACATGATCTAAAAGTGACATCAACTATATAGGATGAATTCTTTCTCCCACAACACATTTTTCTAGAAATAATATATCCTTGTAAGGTTGTGGGAACCTTTTAGAATCCAATGCCCTAACATTTTCCCAATTGAAAACTTGATACCATCATGTTATCAAGTCACTAATCCTACCAAATTGGATTTTCACTAAAAAAAATACTATTCTAATCCTTAACACCCATCTTTTGTTTTCCATAACATGAATGACAACCCAATTAAATCTCATAGCTCTTAGTCACACCCCTATGGACAGCTCGCCCACCCCCTGGACACCCCCTATCCCCTGGATAGCCCTGCCACCCTCGTGGACAGTCCGCCCACCCCCCTGTACACCTTGTACCCCCTGGACAACCCTGCCACCCCCGTGGAAAGCCTGCCCACCCCTGGACACCACCTACTCCCTGGACAGCCCCGCAACCCTGTGGACAGCCCGCCCACCCCCTGGACACTCCCCCACCCCCCCCCCCCCCCGGACACCCCCCACCCCCCGGACACACCTTGTACCCCCTGGAAATTCCCCCCCCCCCCACCCCCGTGGATAGCCCGCCCACCCCCCCTGGAGACCCCCTCCCCCCTAGACAGCCCCTCCACCCTCGTGGACAGCTCGCCCACCCCCTGGACACCACGTACCCCGTGGACAACCCCCACCACCCCTGTGGACAACCCACCCCCCCCCCCCCCCCCCCCCGATTACACAGAAGCAAATAACTCTGCATTTCCCCTAATTTCCAGAATCCCCCACGCAGGTGAACCCTAACCTGAGGTCTTCCATCTAATCGGCTGAAACTCCCCCATCTAGGTTAGACTCCTTCAACCTCTTCCCAAATAAAGACATAGAATCCCTTATTGAGGTAATTGACATGGTTGGGGTAGTGGGGTAGGTGGTTTTCCTTTTTTTAGTGGGGTGATATGGTACTTTCTGTGGACTTTAGTTTGGGTTTTATGAAATGTACTAACGTTTCACAATATTTCCATTTTTTATAATCAATAAATTATTTAAAAAACTCTCTTTACACATTCTGCATCTTTCATGAAAAGCCTTCACTATGTAATATCTTGAACAATGTTTTATCAGTTCTATAGTGACTTATTGGTATGTGATAAATGAAAAAATTACAAGACACATCTCACCACAAATCTAGGCACACATAACTGAATTAATTAGTATATCTTTACATTGTTTTAATAGTTCACTACATCAACTAGAAACTCCTTCCTTTATCGTTTACTTAAATTTATTTCTATTAAAGTTCAATCCTATTGAATTGTTTATGACAAAATGACCTATATAATTTCTTTTTATAGAATGGACAAAAGTTGGATGTATGAAACTAATCGGATCTCAAGCGATTTTCAAAACAATTTGGAGAGCTTTATAGATTTTTCATTTCACAATGCTTCAGATAGTGGTCGGATACACTACCCATGTTCCAATTGTGTTGGTAAACCTTGGTTGAGTCGTGATGAAGTCATCTACCACATAACCAATAATGGTTTCCAAGCAAACTACATTGTGTGGTATCACAATGTGGAGAAAATGAAATCTCAAATTGGTGATGATCGAAATGAAAGGACTGGAATGGAGAGTTTGTAAGATGATCGGTTTCTGTTTATTGATCATCATGAAAAAGAAAGGATTTTGACTCAAGAAGACTTCGATATAAGGACAACTGATGTATCTAGTGTAAATGATAATATTGATAGGGTGAAAAAATTTAATTATGTTGTCATGACACCAGTATATCGACAATGCGATAAAATAAAAAAGTTGGAATTTTTAATCCGATTGTTTCATGGGAAAACTATGTATGGAATTTCTAATACAGCAATCGATTACATTCTTACCCTCTTGAAGGATTTACTTCCAGATGATGCAGATATTCCCTCAAACCACTATATGGCATGGAAGTTAGTTGAGGAACTTGGATTTTTAAGAAACAAAATTCATTCTTGCCTGAAATATTTTTGTTTATTATGGGAGGAAACCGCTGAACGAAATGATTTTATAAAATGTGGCACATCCCGCTGGAAGTCAAAATCTGATGGAACACCATCCCACATTCCACAAAAAGTAATGTGGCACTTTCCATTGATCCCCAGACTTCAGAATCTTTTTATGTCTGATGACATATCAATAAAAATGATATGGAATGATACCGAGAGAAAGAAGACTAATGATGAGTTGGTTCATCCTGCAGATGGATTTGCATGGCAGAGATTTGATGCTCGACATCTTGATTTTGCAGCTGACGTGCGTAATGTGAGGCTGGGTCTTTCATGCAACGATTTTAATCCGTTTGGGCAGATGCTTACTTCGCATAGCACATGGCCAGTTTTTATACACATTTATAATCTTCCCCCGTGGTTGTGTATAAAAAATCAATTCACTTTCATGATTATACTCATATCTGGTCCTTCTGATCCCGGCTTTGATATTGATGTATACATGCAACCTTTAATAAAAGAGTTGAAACTTCTTTGGGATGTGGGTGTGCGCACATAGGATGCATGTTCGAAAGACATATTTCAGATGTGTGATGCACTTATATGGACGATCAATGAATTTTTGGCTTATGAAATGATGTCTAGATGGAGCACGAAGGGAAAACTGTCTTGTCCAGTTTGTATGAAGAATACATGATCTAGAAGACTGAAACATCACAGTAGTTTCAGTTTTATGGGATATCGACGATTCTTGCCAAATGATCATCCATATAGAATGAATCGTCGAAGATTTAATAATATCATAAAGACTGATGATCCACCTTCGTGTATATCTGGAACTGACGTGCTTAATGAATTGAAAGATTTCAGTTTTTCGTTCGGGAAGGGTCAAATGAAATCTGTAAAGAGAAAGAATGTTTCCACTGAAACCTATTACAATTGGAGAAAGAAGAGTGTCTTTCTTGATTTTCCTTATTGGTAAACCAATTTGTTACATCATTGCGTAGAGGTAATGAATATTGAAAAGAATATATGTGAAATGTTGCTTTCAGTTCTTCTAAATGTCAAGGGGAAGACAAAATATGATTTACGATCTCGGCTTGACATGGTGGATTGGGGCATCAGACCAGAATTGCATCCTGTGCGTATCAGTGAAAATAAATGGAAACTTCCATGTGCTTCTTATGTGATGACACCTGCGGAAAAAAACAATTTCTGGAATTATTAGAGACTATTAGAGTTCCTGATGTTTATTCAAGAAACATATCTAAACGGGTCAGCAGAAGAGAGTTGAAGCTAAAATCATTGAAGACTCATGATTATCACGTTCTACTGCATGAGTTTCTTCCAATAGAAATCCATCATGTTTTTTCCAATAATTTAAGGGTGGTTGTTATTCGTTTGTGCCATTTTTTAGAGATATTTGTGGTAAAAAGTTGTCCATGTCTTTCTTGCAAAAATTGTTGACAGATGCCACATTAATTTTTTGTGAGTTGGAGAAAATATTTCCTCCATCATTTTTCACAAGCATGCTGCATCTGACTATCCATATTCCCACTGCAATACTTCTTGGAGGACCTGTTTCTTTTCGTTGGATGTATCCAACTGAAAGAAATATGTTTGCATTAAAGTCTTATGTCCAAAATAGAAATCATCCTGAAGGTTTTATCGTGAACGGTTACTTGGCTCAAGAATGTATGGATTTCTGCTGGATGTATTTCTCTAATCTTACTACAAGATTGAACAGACGAATGAGAAATGAAGAATAATATTATGAGAAAATTGAACCCAGTTTTCCATCACTTCTTCAAATAGGAAGAATTCATGGATCATATACATTGAAGACATTAAGCCATGAAGAGCAGGAGATGGCACATCACACAGTTTTGTTCAACTATGATTTTTTCGATGACTATATCAGGTAACTAAATTGATTATGTATATCATACATATATATCTATTAAACTATTAATATTTTTTATCTACAAGGAACATAAAACAATGATAAATAGGAAGAATCGTTCTTTATCTTTGAGAAGGAGAGAGACTTTGCATAGCAAAGATTTTTCTGCTTCGTTAAAATTGAAGGTATAAAAAAATTAATGTTTAAAATAATTATATCAATATTTAATTAAGTTTAATAGTCATTTATATTGCAGGCATTGAGTTTGTCTAGTGACTCTGTCTCTGAGGAAATAGGAGCTTTGTCTTTTGGTCCTAATATCGTGGTTCGTGACTGTAAATCAATTGTTATAAATGGGTACAAATTTATTGTCACTAAACGAGCAAAGAATATGAGAACACAACATGATGGTGTTATGGTTACTGCCACAATAGATTGTTATGCCAGTGCATCAGATAGTAGACTGCGATTTGAAAATGTGGGTTATTATGGAGTTGTTGAGAAAATAATAATATTGGATTATTACTCTCATGGACGAGTCACAATGATGAAATTCCATTGGTTTGATTAGATGATGAGACATGGCACATTTATTGATGATTGTGGATTTCGAGTAATTAATATGACTCGCACTCTTGCTACCGAAGAACCATATGTGTTGGCATCAATGGCTAAACAATTTTTTTATTTCAAAGACCAACTTCGACCTGAATTTGGTGTCATAGTTGAAGTAATTCCAAGACATATTTTTGATGATGGTGATGATGGAATTGACACTGTCCCTAGTTCCAGTGGAACCAATCCATTTATTTCTTTTGATGACTCAAATAGCTCAATTGTCAGAGTTGATTGTGAACCAGAAGTTGTGCTTGAAAATATATAGAATCATTCATCCATGTTCTCAATTCTTTTGGTTTACCTCGAGTCGGGTTATTAAGGTTGGTAATATTCAAATTGATTTAGTATTGATCACAAATATGTTTTATCTGACTTGATCGTTATGTAAATTTTCAATGTTTATTGGTTGCAGTTTTATTTGAATTTCATTTTCTAATTTGGAATTGAACTATGTTCAAACATAGTCAAAACATATTTCTAACTTGGTGAACATTACAACTTGTATGATTTATTAAATCCATTCAAGCTCTTCTAAAACAATTTATAGCTGACTTGACCGTTATGTGAATTTTCAATGTTTATTGGTTGCATTTTTATTTGAATTGCATTTCATAATTTGGAATTGAACTGTATTCAAACATAGTCAAACAATATTTCTAACTTGGTGAACATTACAACGTGTATGATTTATTAAATCCATTCAAGCTCTTATAAAACAATTGATAGCTTAATTGACCATTATATGAATTTTCAATGTTTATTGGTTTCAGTTTTATTTGAATTGCATTTTCTAATTTGGAATTGAACTGTATTCAAACATAGTCAAACAATATTTCTAACTTGGTGAACATTACAACTTGTATCATTTGTTAAATCCATTCAAGCTCTTATAAAACAATTGATAGCTAAATTACATATCAATACCCCTATTCCCTCATATATTTATTTATTTGGGTTAGACATTAGTTTTCTTTTTCTAATTAATTACATATTTGTTTTCAAAAGCAGGAAATGAAGCCAATTGAAGAGAGACGAAGGAAAAAAATGATGGAGAACAATCGTCGAATGACGGAGATGGGTGTTCCACCATTAGTGCCTACAGTGAGTACTTTATTTCAAATTGATATATTTAAAGTATATATAATGTCATGTGATTAATTTTTTTGTAAACATTTTTGTAGGATCCACCTATACATTGAAAGTTATTCGACGAGGAGCCTAGTACTAGTCCTAGTACTCAGGCCAGTGGTAAAAGGAGGGTTCGTACCAGAGGTGGACGAGCAGCTGTGCATACCCGACTAGACCCTGCCCCTCCCACTGACATGTCATCCTTCCCACATTCTGATCTCGGTGTGTTGTCAGAGACACACGGGATATTTAGGCCTCCCATGTTTTCGCTACCTTCTGAATCATCTGGCCCATCATTTTCACATCCCATAATGATTCCCACTCCTCAGTCAGCATCCGGTCAGACAGCTGTCCCATATTCTATTCCATCTATTTCTGTCTCTCCGAGCTTCTATATTCCATCATCTTCGACTCCTGTTCCACCACAGGGTGTTCCATCAGTTTCTGTGGATCCAGCGGCACTCAGCGATCAGACCGGCATAGGTATATTTATAGAACCCTAAAAAATATTTATAGAAATATTTATTTTCATTATAACATGTTTTGATAAAATATTTGTTTTTATTTCATGACAGATACATCTACTGATAGGAGGCGTGGTCGGGGGCGTACACGCATGCGTTCGGTGTGGAATCTCCACACACAGGTTATGGTGGATTATAATGAATACAACCAAATGGTTGAGAAAATAGGGTAGCAATGTCGGAGTTTTTTTTGTGATGCTTTCCAAATACTTCAACATCATTCCCGTCAGCCCGCTATCGTGAAGACATTTGCCACATGAGGTCAAGGATAGAGCTTGGGCAGAGATATGGGTAAAAAAATCTGTTATATTTAATTCCATGAATTATTTTTGTATTTATATGAATTAATATTTTGATTTCATCTTCGATTTAATTTTCCCGATGGTGAGGGTGCACGATCGGAACGTCTAAATGATTTAGGCGAGCTTTGGAGAGCCTACAAGCATAAGATGTATATTGGCTGGGTTTCTAGAGTTGGCATTGAGTTAGAGGCGGTACCAGTGGTGGATGATTGTCCTATAGAGTAGTATCGTCAGGTGATTACTCATTGGACGAGTACCCAGTTTAAGGTATTAATAACATTTGTGGGATTTAAATAATAACTTTCATGTTTTTCATTAATACTATCTGTTGAATTTTTTTAATTTTATTTAGGAATCATCTGGGAAAAATAAAAAGAACATTGATGCAAAAAAATACCTCCACACGCTGGGACGCACTACGATGCCTGATCATGAGAGGAAGCAGGTATAACAATTGTTTATAAGTTTTCTTTACGACTTACACTTTCTTTTGTTTCTTCAATTATTTAATAGCTTGCTAAATGTTTCATATAACTTTAGTTTTCAATGTCATTGTAGAGGAAAATACAAAATATTGAAGGATGTGTGCCTCGAGCAAAACTGTTTTGCTCGAGTAGACGGAAAAAGGATGGAAGTGCCGTCAACGAAGCGACTCAGCAGCAGATTGTAAGTTTTAATCTGTTGAATTTATTTTTTAATATCTATTTTATAACATAATGATATATTTATATTTGTAACAAACTTCTTTAGAGGCCTTCGATGCCCAAGAACCAGACAATTTTGGGCCAACATATCACTTACATCAGGTGTTGGGAGAGGAGTATTCTGGCAGAGTATGCTGCCGACCTAGGATAGCCCCGACGAGGTATTGGCCCTCCTCAGGTACGAGCTATAGTGCCACCGAGCTGCAGCAAGTTAGGGCACATACAGAACAGTCTGAAAAAAGTGCCACAGAGACGGCAGAACAGTTTGCTATGGAAAACAGTGCGTTTATGAAATTTATTGAAGTTCTACATCCTACACTTCCAGTAGAGGCCAGCACAGCTTTTGATGAGTATATGTTGTCGATACGTTCTATATACGGTGCACCAGGTGGCAGTTCTAGTGGTGTTAAGGACGATGTACATCTTGACGATGATGATGGCGAGGAGTCTGATGCAGAAGAGGAGGGAGAAGAAGAGGGCGAGGCGGGTGGCGAGGGCGAGGAGGAGGGAGAGGATGAGGAGGAGGGTGAGGGCGAGGATGATGATGAGGACAAGGATGAGGATGATGATGATGATGGTGATGATGGTGATGGTGATGTGGGACAAGTTGATCTATTACATTTTTGACTGATATTACTGAGATTTGATATTTAATCTATTCTAGTTATTGGTTTTATCTAGACTCGTAGTATAGTATTGGAGTTGAGTTATTTTTATATATTATCTATTTTTATGGATGTTGTTGTCTTTTGGTGGTTGTGTGTTTGGGAACCCCCCTCCTTCCTGGACCCTGGACTAACCCCCACCCTCCTCCCTGGACCCCGAACAGCACCGCCGGACAGCCCCCCAGACAGCCCCCCGGACAGCCCCCCCCCCCCCCACCATCCTCCCTGGACCCCGGACAACCCCACAGACAGCCACCCAGACAGCCCCCCGGACAGCCCCCACCCTCTTCCTTGGACCCCGGACAACCCCCCCGAATAGCCCTAGACAGCCCCCGAACAGCCCCCTGAACAGCCCCTCGGACAGCCCTCGGACATCCCCCCAGACAGCCCCCCCCCCCCCCCCACCCTCCTCCTTGGACCCTGGACAACCCCCTGAACACCGCCCAGACAGCCCCCCGCACAGCCCCCCCACCCTCCTCCCTGGAATCCAGAAATCCCCCCAGACAGCCCCCCGGACCTCCCCCCAGATAGCCCCCCCCACCCTTTCCTTGGACCCCAAACAACCCCCCACACAGAGGATTCTCATAAAATGGACAACATTTTAAGTACATACAGAAAACTAACCAAACGCATTCAGATTGTGTTGATACTTTATCACAACGATCCATGGGTCATATGTGACGTGTACGAGTCAACCCCGCCTGAATCTGAGGCACGGTGTGGCCGAAATCACTCTAAGTGTCTCTCTTTTACTTAAAATGGTCAACAATTTAAGTACATACAGAGAAACGACCAAACGCATTCGGATTCCATTGAAACATTAGGATAACGATCCATGGGTCATATGTAACGTGTACGAGTCAACACCGTCTCAATCCGAGGCGCGGTGTGGCCGGAACCACTCAAAGTCTCTGCCTTATGTTTCAAAAGTTCGTCATTTTAATTAGAAAACATCAAATGGAATACAGAAAACCGACCAAATGCATTCAGATTGTGTGGATACATTAGAACAACAATCCATGGGTCATATGTAACGTGTACGAGTCAACTCCGCCTCAATCTGAGGCACAGTGTGGCCACCACCACTCAAAGTGTCTGTCTTCTATTTCAAAAGGACATAATTTGAAGTGAAATACATCAACTGGCATACGGAAAACTAACCAAACGCATTCGGATTGTGTCGATACTTTATCACAACGATCCATGGGTCATATGTGACGTGTACGAGTCAACCCCGCCTCAATACAGGGCGTGGTGTATCCGCCACAACTCAATGTGTCTGTCTTTTGCTTAAAATGGACAACAATTTAAGTACATACAGAAAACCGAACAAACGCATTCGGTTTCCATTAAAACTTTAGGAGAACGATCCATGGGTCATATGTGACGTGTACGAGTCAACACCACCTCAATCCGAGGCACGGTGTGGCCGGCACCACTCAAAGTGTCTGCCTTTTCTTTCAAAAGTACGTCATTTTAATTGAAAAACATCAACTGGCATACGGAAAACCGACCAAACACATTGGGATTGTGTTGATACATTATCACAATGATCCATGGTTCATATGTGACATGTATGAGTCAACCCCGCCTCAATCCGAGGAGCGGTGTGGCCGCCACCATTCAAAGTGTCTATCTTTTGTTTCAAAAGGATGTCATTTGAAGTGAAAAACATCAACTGGCATATAGAAAACCGACCAAACGCATTCGGATTGTGTCGATACTTTATCACAACGATCCATGGGTCATATGTGACATGTATGAGTCAACCCCGCCAGAATATGAGGCACGGTGTCGCCAGAATCACTCTAAGTGGCTCTCTTTTGCTTAAAATGGACTACAATTTAAGTACATACGGAGAACCAACCAAACGCATTCGGTTTCCATTGAAACATTAGGAGAATGATCAATGGGTCATATGTGACATGTACGAGTAAACGCCGCCTCAATTTGAGGCGTTGTGTGGCTGGAACCACTCAAAGTGTTTGCCTTCTGTTCCAAAAGTATGTCATTTTAATTGAAAAACATCAACTGGAAAACGGAAAAACGACCAAACGCATTCAGATTGTGTTGACACCTTAGAAAAACGATTCATGGGTCATATGTGACGTGTACAAGTCAACCCCGCCTCAATCTGAGGTGCGGTGTGGCCACCACCACTCAAAGTGTATGTCTTCTATTTCAAAAGAACATAATTTGAAGTAAAATACATCAAATGGCATACGGAAAGCCGACAAAACACATTCGGATTGTGTCGATACTTTAGAACAACGATACATGGCTCATATGTGACGTGTATGAGTAAACCCCACCTCAATCTGAGGCACGGTGTGGCTGCCACCACTCACAGTGTCTGTCTTTTTCTTAAAATGGACAACAATTTAAGTACATACGGAAAACTGACGAAACGCATTCGGTTTCCATTGAATCTTTAAGAGAACGATCCATGGGTCATATGTGATGTGTACGAGTCAATGCCGCCTCAATTCGAGGCGCGGTGTGGCCGACACCACTCAAAGTGTCTGCCTTTTGTTTGAAAAGTACATCACTTTAATTGAAAAACATCAACTGGCATACGGAAAACTGACGAAACGCATTTGAATTGTGTCGATACATTATCACAATGATCCATGGGTCATATATGACGTGTACGAGTCAACCCCGCCTCAATCTGTGGTTCGGGGTGTCCGCCACCACTCAAAGTGTCTGTCTTTTGTTTAAAAAGGACGTCATTTGAAGTGAAAAACATCAACTAGCATACGGAAAACTGACCAAACACATCTGTATTGTGTCGATACTTTAGAACAACGATCCATGGGTCATATGTGTTGTGTATGAGTCAACCCTGCCTGAATCTAAGGTACAGTGTGGCCGGAATCACTCTAAGTGTCTCTCTTTTGCTTAAAATGGACAACAATTTAAGTACATACGGAAAACTAACCAAACGCAATCTATTTCCATTGAAACTTTAGGAGAGTGATCCATGGGTCATATGTGACGTGTAAGAGTCAATGCTGCCACAATCCGAGGTGCGGTGTCGCCGACACCACTCAATGTGTCTGTCTTTTATTTCAAAAGGACGTCATTTAAATATAAAAACTTCAACTAGCATTCGGAAAACCGACCAAATGCATTCGGATTGTGTCGATATATTAACACAATGATCAATGGGTCATATGTGACGTGTATGAGTCAACCCCGCCTCAATCCGAGGTGCGGTTTGGCCACCACCACTCAAAGTGTATGTCTTCTATTTCAAAATGACATAATTTGAAGTGAAATACATCAACTGGCATACGGAAAACCAACCAAATTCAATTGGATTCGGTCGATACTTTAGCACAATGATCCATGGGTCATATGTGAAGTGCACGAGTCAAACCCGCCTCAATCCGAGGTGCGGTGTGGCCTCCACCACTCAAAGTGTCTGTCCTTTTCTTAAAATGGACAACAATTTAAGTACATACGGAAAATAGACCAAATGCATTCAGTTTCTGTTGAAACATTACGAGAACGATCCATGAGTCATATGTGACATGTAAGATTCAACACCGCCTCAATCTGAGGCACGATGTGGCCAGCACCACTCAAAGTGTCTGCCTTTTATTTCAAAAGTATGCCATTTTAATTGAAAAACATCAACTGGCATACGGAAAACTGACCAAACGCATTCGGATTGTGTCGATACATTAGAAAAACGATCCATGGGTCACATGTGATGTGTACGAGTCAACCCTACCTAAATCCGAGGTGTGGTGTGGCCACCACCACTCAATGTATCTGTGTTTTGTTTCAAACGGTCGTCATTTGAAGTGAAAAACATCAAATGACAGACGGAAAACTGACCAAACGCAATCAGATTGGTCCAATACTTTAGCATAACGATCCATGGGTCATATGTGATGCGTAAGAGTTAACCCCACCTTAATCTGAGGCACTGTGTGTCCATAATCACTCTAAGTGGTTCTCTTTTTCTTAAAATGGACAACAATTTAAGTACATACGGAAAACTGACCAAACGCATTCGGTTTCCATTGAAACTTTAGGAGAACGAACCATGGGTTATATGTGACATGTACGAGTAAAAACTGCCTCAATTTGAGGTGCAGTGTGGCCGGCACCACTCAGAGTGTCTGCCTTTTGTTTCAAAAGTATGTCATTTTAATTGAAAAACATCAATTGGCATAAGGAAAACTGACCAAATGCATTTGGATTGTGTCGATACATTAGAACAACGATCCATGGGTTATATGTAATGTGTACGAGTCAACCCCGCCTCAATCCGAGGCGCGGTGTGGCCGGTAGCTCTCCAGGTGTATGTATTATGTTTAAAATGGAAATTATTTCAAGTAAAAATATATGGTATACAAAAAACCAATCAAATTATGAATTGAATTCCGGATTCCACATATAATTGTCATCTAAATTTTAAATTGAATTCTAAATGAATTATGTATGTTTATAATTACGTTATTAATTCTAATTTAATTATGGATGTGTATAGTTCCACCATTATATGTTAAATGTGTATGAATTTGTTCTCTATATATAAGTGTTAGTTGGTTATTGCAGGTACAATAATTGTATATATATATGTGTTAGTTTATTGTAGGTACAATAATTGGATTGAAAATGAGAGGGAACCCACAAAATGAGACTTGGTGGGAAAATTGGAGAGCTGGTGGTCAAATTGGAGAGCTGATGGGTCAATTGCAGAGCTGCTGTGCACTTTTCCTAGCATAGGCTATGCCAACGGTTCAAAATCATTGGCATAGAATGTGTGGGTATTGTTTTACCTATAGTTCATAGAACCGTTGGTAAAACACTTTTTCCAATGGTTCTAAACCGTTGGGAAAGAGGATATGATGGGTTTTTCCCAACGGTTTTCCAAACCGTTGGGAAAAACATGATAATTTTGTTCACTGTATCCCAATGGTTGTAAGCCATTGGGAAAAAGATATCCCAACGATTTTCTAGAACCATTGGGATAGTGTAATTTTTCAGCACCCTATCCCAACGGTTCACTATAAACCGTTGTGAAAAACATTTCCCAACAGCTTACTTCCCTATGGTTTGCAGAACCATTGGTTTAACATATACCAACGTTTCTGCAGCCTTTCTTAATAGTTCTAAACCGTTGGAAAATCCTGCATTTCCAGTAGGGAGAACTCTCATTGATGTCACAAGTGGCAGTGCTCATGTTGATAAAACTCTTGCAGCAGCAAGATATCTCATTTGTAAGATAGCTGCAAACACACAACAATTCCATACTTAAGCACATGCTCAAGTCAATAAAGCACAAGATAATCATTCAATTGAGCTGAACAAGATGACCGAGTGGATGAGTGAACTTACATGTCTTGTGCGACAACTAGATGTGGCTACCAAATCCCCAGCCTCGTCTTCTCCACAATCAATGTTTCTGGGACCTATCAAAAATTGTGGAACCTACAACTCTCCATCTCATCCAACAAACACATGTCCACAACTTCAAGAGGATCAATCCAATTCATCTGGACCAATGGAGCTCAATGTATCATATGCTTAGTAGAACACCAATCCTCAACTATCAGGTCAGTTTGTTAGAAACTTCAACCATCCTCACTATGATCACTTCTCTTTTTCTTATAACCAAGTCCATAGGTATAGTAATCCCATATCTCATCCTCCTAAATTCCCTCCTCAAAACCCAAACCAATTCTAATATGGTTAAGGTGTTGGTAACTTCCAACAACCTTACCCTTTTGTTCCTCAACCTCGAATAATCAATCCTCCTCCTAGATTCCACTATCCTAGTGTGCCTTCCCAATTCCCAAACCAATAGAATCGCTTTCCCAAGAACCAAAATCTAGGTAATCCTAATACGGGACAAGCCTCTTCTTCCAAGAAACCATGGGAAAGTTTAGTGGAAGATCTTGACTCCTTCACTCGTTCAAGCCTCAGGAACATTGAAACCCAAATTGGTCAACTTGCATCCCACCTTAGTCAGCAGCAACCATCCAATTATTCCCATCTCCCAGCTCAACCATTACGAAACCCCAATGGTAATATAAATGAAATTTCACTTAGATCAAGAAAGAAAATGGATATGCCTCTAGATAAGTCCTCCAACCCTCCTTTGAATGTTTACCACAAAAATGAAAATAAAAAGAAACTTGAAAAGGAAACTGAATCCATTCCATCACTGCCATCTATTCCACTTATGAATCCAATTCCTTTTCCACAGGTTGTCTCTATGCTAAAGAAGACATTTGAACCTGATCCTAAAATGCTCGACATGTTTAGACGTGTTGAAGTGAACATTCCTCTCTTAGATTCCATAAAACAAATATCTATGTATTCCAAGTTTATTAAGGAATTGTGCACCCAAAAGTGGAAACTTAAGACCTTTGAAACTGTTTCAACCCAAGAGTCCATACCAATTAAGTGGAAAGATCTAGGGACCTTTACAGTTCCATTCCAAATTGGAAGTTCCAAATTTGATGATGCACTCATAGACCTAAGAGCCTCAATTGATTTCATGCCCAAATCTATATTCTCTAACCTTTGTCTAGGTCCCTTACATCCAATGGGTGTTGTCATTCAGTTATCCAATCGAAGCACAACTAGTCCTGAGGGAATAATCGAGGATGTCCTTGTCTGATTCAATGATCTTATCTTCCCTGCTGATTTCTATGTCCTTGACATGGAAGGTGAGATGAACTCTTCTCGATCTCCCCTAATTCTAGGAAGACCATTACTCATGACTATGAGAACCAAGTTTGATGTCCATTCAGACATCTTATCCACGGAATTTGGTGACCAACTGGTCAATTTCAGCATTTTCCAAGCCATGCGATACCCATCTATGGATCACTCTACATTATCAATCCATTCTTCTAAGGATACTTCTGAGATTCAATTTAACCACATTCTATCTTGTCATTCTTGTTCTACTGATAGTGGAGTTTGTGAATATTTCATCCTCATTAACCAATTCATAAATGGAGATGTTGATGTTGACATTGCACATGAAAACTCCATTGATCTAAAGGATCATGAAAAATCATTAGAATCTCATATTACCTCTAACAACCACTTCTCCATCTTGGATGATAATGAGGAAAATAAACTAGAATTCTCATTTTTTGATTCATATCAGTTTATACAACATTCATCATTTCTTATCTGTGATTACAAAAATTCTGTTATATGTGAGGTTAACCCTAAACAAATGTGTTCATCTTGTCCCATTGAGAGTGAAGGTTGTGTGATTTATTCCGTAATTAATAAATTGATCACTGGTAAGGTTGAAATTGACCACTCATTGGAGAACTACATTGAAATAAAGGATATTGGAAATTGTATTAAGTCTTATGAATCCACTGATCCCCATTACTCTACATCAGTAAGTGATGAAATAAATGAGTCAAAGACAATTGGGATCTCATACTCTGGTTTTGTGTTATCTGATCCTTACATAAATGAACCATCAAAATTGAGCCATCTTCCTGAATTTCCAAGCATAGAAAACCAACACTTTTTTGATAACAACATTCCTCAGGTTAAAGACCAATGTGAGGATAGAAATATTCACTTTCACCCCCATTTAATTGCAAGAACACCAACAAGGATGGGAAGAAATTATCCAATCAATCATCAGTCCTCCCAAAGAAAAAGTTTTTCTATAAGCACACTAGAGTTGAGAAAATACAATGGCCACTGTCAGACTATGGGTAGTCCACTGCAACTGTCTAGCTGTAGACAAATAAATTTAGTTCTTCTTGGGAGACAACCCATATTTTCTTTTACTATTATGAAATTTTAATTTCTTATTAGTTTTTCATTAGATGAATAATGAATTTTCTTTTTCAGGTAACATCCCATGGTCCTGGAACCACCTTGTCTTCCATCGGATCCCCAACTTCTACAGTTGACCCACCACTGGATGGAGACGTAAACCCACTAAATCTAAACCAGGGGCACCTCTTTCCCTTTAACCCCTTCTCTTTCTCTCTATCTATTCCTCTCTCTACCTATTTCTTCTTCTTCCTATCTCTTTCATTTTTTACCACTTTCTTTATCTAAACCTTTAATTTTCACTTTTTATATTGAGTGGCTGTATCTTTATAAAAAACAAAAATAAAAACCTAAAAAACAAAAAAAACAAAAAAAACAATCACTTAAAAAAAATACAAAAAAATCAAGAGTCCTGCTTACTAACCATCGAGTTTTGAAATTTTGTCCAACCATTTTGGGGAGGTAACAGACATGTTTTCATCTCAATTTTTTTATTTTCATCATGAAATTGGATAAATAATTTTCTGTCAAAATTCACAAATTTTGAATGCTCAATTTTTTATTTAGAAAATTAATTTCCCAAATCGTGAGGAACAAGATTTGCTTTCATGCCAAGGACACCAATGGATATCTTTTTAAAATGTGTGTTTTCACTCCAATTTGTGAGTCTTGAGTTTGTGGACCTTCAAGCTGAATTTCCTACCTTAGTGTGCATTAATATGATAGAGGCATTTTCTAAACCACGTGAGAATCACAATAGCCAAATAGCCTCCCATTAACCATACATTACACCTCCTTTTGAAAGCCCCTTCAAACCTATGAAAACCTTTTCTTTGATAGCCACATTACAAGTCCAATAACTTTTCCCACCCAATATCAACATGGATTTTCTTTGAATAATTTATTTGAAATTTAAGTGTGGGGGGGAATGGATTTCATTTTGGGTACCCTTTGTGGATGTCATTGTATTATCTTATGCTTGGGGAAAGCATAATTTTATGTGTCGTGGAGAGGTTTTCATTCAGTGAGTTTTGGGAATGTATGTATGTTTATGAAATCTTGTACAAATATTTTTGCAAAGTGTTCAAAAAAAATTAATATAAAATCAAAAAAATCAAAAAAGAAAAAAAGAAAAAATTGGTTGTGTCTTGGGTAAGTCAAAAATCACTCTTCCTCAACCTTTGATCTTTTTATAACTATTACAATTAGTTTAATGAGGAGATCAATCATGGTTTGTGATATGAGTGTGATACATTTTCCAAGTTCAACTTTTGAAAAAAGAGAACAAAAAAAGAAGAAGAAGAAAGAACACTTGCATTATATTCTTATGTCGTTGAGATAAGTTTTTTTGTTGGTAAATATTTCATCCTCTCATCCCTTTAATATATTAGTCCTCTATTGTTTTTTTCTTCACATAATCTTTCCCTTTTATATATGTGTTTCATTTCCTTCCATGTTTTATTTCAAAAAAAAAATGTACATTGCTTTTTCTATGTTGGTGTTTTAACCATCCTATTCTCTATCTTGGACATTATATTACTACCATCCCATAGCCACAAAAAAAAACTCTTAAAAAGACCACTTTATTCTTGTGCACTTTGGATAGGGATTGTAAGCCGAGATCTCTATTTAAATATAAGATTTTTAATTTTTGTTGGTGAAAGAGTGAACCTCCACAAATGAATTTTATCATCTTGAGAGGTGTGAGTTTTGAGTGTCCACATTTTCCATTTCTAAATTTTAGCATGTAAAAATGAATTAGTTTTGGAACATTTTTTCTGTAACAACTTTTGGTGAAATTCAAAATGGATGAGTGAAAAAGTATAAACCTCCCCTCATTGGAGAAAACAAAATCGTAATATTTTTTGGGGAGTGAAAATGATTTTGTCATGTTTTTATATTTGTTGTATATGAGGACATGCACAAAACTACATGTGGGGGAGTTGATGTTATTAATATTTTCATGACTTATTATATACTCCATTTAATTATTAAATATGAAATGTGGAAAATTTGTGTGAAATATTAATGTTTTAATAGTAAGTATAATTTTTGAGCATTTTTAGAAGTAGTCCAATTGAGTCAGTTTACTATTTTAATAATAACTATCACTATACTGATCCAAATTGTGTGGTTCTTGTTTTATAGGATTCCTAATTTTATATCAAACATTTCATTAGAAGTTACCATGATCTAATTATTCCATTTTAATGGTCATATGGTCCTCACAAACAAGACCAAAGAATCTATGAAGAAACTGGACTATTCATGAAGATTGATTTACTGGAACAAATACAGAAGTCCAAATTCCATTATTCTACACCATAGTTTTGGGGAAAATTTAAGGAGTCCAGGATAAAAATTTCAAGGCCTAAAAGTAACTAAAATGGGCCCAAATGATGCATGCAATCTATCCCACCATTCTGGACGATAAATAAAAGCAGTACACAAATATTGACATTGCTCCTGATGTGGACATCCATTAGATCTGATATTTTTCAGTATGAAAGAAGATATATTTTTTGACAACTCTATTGAAGAAATTATTTTTATTTGAGGGCATATTCCTATTCCAAAACCCATTCACGTTAAGGACTTTAAAAAAGTCTGGATTGAAACGGATAGATCAAAATTGTTTAATTAGCTGCCCATAACTTTGGATAAATTTGTCCAAATGACACCAAATGTTGAGAGGGGTAGGCCAACTGTATTATCTAAAACTTTTAAGAAGGATAAATCACGATATTCAGCTGTCTTAATAGCCAAATTGGCGATGCAAGTGGAGGGACAGATTGGGAATGAAAACAGTCCACTTCCTTGGGATATAAATGAATCCCCCTTCTCTCCTTCAAAGGGTTGGCTTTTCAGAATAAAGGAGGATCAATTCGCATGACCAAGGATCTTGCAAATTCCTGAGAGGAAATTCAAAACTCATGTTTACACTTGAGATACCCTTTCTCCTCTCTTTCATTTCATTTACTTTCGTTTATTTCTTCATTTGAAATCTTGTAACTGTTTGTTTGGTAATTCTATTTTAATTAATGTTTCTTCTTCAATATCTCTTACTCTCACCCACCATCTGTAGTTTAATATGAATTTTATTAAAATATACTAAATCATGTTAAAATCCAATCTCTTATTTTTCTCCCTCATTCAATCTATATTCTATATCTAACAATTTCATCATCGTTTGGGTGTGTGTTCGGCACACTACTCTTATCTTCTCCCTTCCTTTTTCTTCTCTTTATAATTCATAACCATAAACATATATTACCATATTAATAACCATATTAATGGATGATTAAATATTTCATTGGGGTGAGTTTTTATTTAGGTATGTTAAGCAACTGATAGCTTTTTCTCGATTAGTATTCATTGAATTAACATTGTGTATGTTGGACTTAGCATGTCATGGATTAATGACTTGTTTTGTTTAACGTGTGGTTTCCATGGATTATTGGAACCATAAATACACTAACATAAACAAGATATGATCAATATTAGAACCCTATGTTACATTAAGGCTTGGATTAAAGCCTCAACACTTGGGAATTCAAATCAACGTCAACTTGTGACATGGGTGTTAATTTAAATGCAAAATAAAGCAAAGCTCAAGGATATCACAAGCTTAACTAATCTAATGATAAACTACCCCCAATAATTATCAATTTGTTAAATCAATCATAATCAATTAGTCATTTCAATTAATCTCTGAAAACAAACCCCCCTAATCAAAATACAATCAACTAAAAAAACGACTATTGCAAAGTATCATCGTCGAGGATTCGACCCGAGTGCTGCTATACACGTTAGCAGAGCACCAGAACCTTTACCGGTCGATAGGAAACAATCGGCCATGCATTTTAATATATTATATTTATATTAATATATATATATATATATTTATATATTTATATGTTATTTTTAATGATTTTTATGAAATACACCCTTTAACAGCTCTAGTTTGAAAAGTGCTGATAAAGAACCCCATTTATCAACGCTAATAAAAAGGGGCTAATAAAGGAGGCCCCTTTTACAATTCTAAAAATCAATAATAAATGGGTTACCTTTATTGAAACTAAAAAAGTGTTGATCAAGTAATAATTTTAATAGTACTTTTTTTGTTAAAAGTACCCTTTATCAGTGCTTTTTTAGCATGGATAGAGGTACCCCCTTTGTCAGTGCTTTTTTAGGACTATTAAAGGGTGGCACTATAGAAACCTAGTTATGTGGAAGTGACTCTTAAAAAACTAATAAGTAATTATGGTTGTCAATTTGAAAATCGTGATTTTGAATTTTTATTCTCACAGCATGGCTACAATTATAATTTTTTTCTCTTAGGACCCCACAACAGAATGGTGTAATAATAATAAGAAATAGAATTATGAAATAAATCTATAGGTCAATGATTAATGAATACTATTTACCTGATTATTTTTTGGTAGAGGATGTGAATAAATATTTCTATATTATTAATATAGTTCTAGTTAGACTACTTTCAAATAAGACCCCATAAGAACTATTTAATAGTTGAAATCCAAAAGTAAATCACAATATATATTTTATCATTAAAGTCTTTACACTATATATAGATGTGAATTTCGATAATTTTTCATTCAAAACTGATGATAGATTTCGAATTTGATATTCGGCATCCAAAAAATCATTAAGCATATCTATTAAATGAAAAGATTTTTTTTTTATTTTTTATATATTCAATTTGATGAAAAGATACCCATGATTTAAATATGACATTATATTATATAGAGGATTAAATTATAATTTAGATATCAACTCCATAATTAATCCTTCTAATTTTTCTATGAAACCTGTAAAAATATATCCTAGCTCATAATTGTTTAAATTTGAACATGATGAAGAAAATGAAGTATCAACTAATTTAGTCCCTATAAATATTAGGACTCATAGAGATTATCACTTAGATGTTGTTACAGGAAACCAATCAAAAGGAACTTAGAGTACAACATCTCTGTAAAATCACATTTTTCATCATCCTTTCATGTAAAAAACATGAACATAAAAAACATAAAAAAAAAATTAATGATGATTTCTTGGAAATGGAAATATAAGAAGTCGTGAACTAGTTTGAAAAGAATGGAGTCTAGGAACTAGTAGAATGACACAGGGAAATCATAGCCAATAGTTCAAACAAGGTTTTCAAAAAAATGGTTGATGAGATGGAAACTAAAATTAGAATGAAATCTAGATTGGTTTCACATGTTTGTAGTCAAGGATAAGTTGTTGACTATGAGAAAACTCATACACCAATTTCTAGAGTCAATGATATCATAATATTTATTTCATATCCATCACATTTGAATTTTAAATTATATGAAAAGTTTATTATAAGTTTAATATTAAATAGATATATATTTGAGGAAGTTTTTTGTGAAAGAACATCATGTTTTCAAAACCCTCATTTTCCAAAGAATGTTTTCATATTAAAAAAATATTTATATGTATTAAATAAAGTTCATAGATCATGGTATGATTGACTCATCTCATTTTTTATTTTAAATTTTTTTCTAATAAAATATATGATCCTATATAATTAATTTATAGAATTTTAAAATATTTTATTGTAGAAAAAATATATATTGATGATATCACCTTCAGATCCTAAATAAATTCCTTGTGTATTGAATTTTCAAAAATTATGAAAAATAAATTTGAAATTAGTTTTTTGGGTCAAAAAAATCACTTTTGGTTTTCAAATTTTCCAAAATATGGAAGGAATTGTTTTTAATTTTGGAATTATAGTATAGGTATTCTAAATCATCTAGGTATGGATACTACTATTTTTAGTGACACACCCATTTTTACAAGATATAAATTTGATATTGATGAAACATAGAAACTAGTTAATCAAACCACTTATAGATATATGATGGTAAGTGAAAAATTACTAACTAATAAATTAACAGATATTATGTTTATTAGGTGTTTGTGTTATTATTTACAATAAAATTCAAAATAAACCAATTTTAATGATGTTAAGGATATTTTTAAATATGTTAAAAATAGAACCAACATACGACTATTTTATTCAAGAGGTTAGGAATTGGTTTTAATGAGTTCTTTATATTTTGATTTTAGTTTTAGTATATTACATTTAAAAATAAATTATGGAATATTTCACTTTTGGAAAATTATAAATCTTCATGTTGTAGTATCAAACATAATTATATTTCAATATCCACTTCCAAATATGATTACATAGCTACAAGAAATTTTTGTGCACATATTCTATGGAGAAAACACACATTACTAGACTATGGATATTAATTTTGACATGTCCCAATAAATTATGATAATAAGTGTTCTAAAACTATTTCTAATAGTAATTCATCACATTAAAGGATTTAAAAATATTGATATATCTATTTAATCATGTTTTTCAAGGGAATTTTTAAAATGGTGATATAAATATTTAATTCATTGGTACTAAACATCAAACTGCTAACATATTCAAAGATCCATTGAATTTTTAGACAATGGTCAATATGATACATGAATAAGTAATGATAAATTCTATTTTGTATTTTATTTTTAAAATTTACTTTATTTCTGGTAGAGGTAGTTTACCAACCCATTTCATCATGAGGATCTACCATTGCTATAATGAGATTATCTATGATTCCATAAAATCATGAGAATGGGAGGATATATCATTATATGTGCTATTGTGACATGTGATTGTGGAATGATACCATTAACAAGATATTTTATTATCTACCATTCAGTTTCTTCGATTCAAAATACTACCATAATAATTTATTTTAACTAAATTAATTATTTCTTGATAATTTATTTTCAAAATAATGCCTTTGTTTAAATATGATTTTTATATTATTAAATGATAAAAATCCATCAATTGGAGTGCCAATAAGAAATTTTTACTCACTCACCCTTTTCAAACATTTTTCTTTTCTCCCCTAAACCAAGAATCATTACCTATGACCTCCAACCCTCGAACTGGTGTGAAGATGTTGATAGTAAAGCATCTCATGTTGTCTCCTAGTTTCTCACATACTTTAATGAAATATTTAAGAGTATCAAGTCAGTCTATTGAACAAAAAAATCCTGAACTTGCATCTTTAGTTGTTCTAACCATGAAAAAAATTGATGTGGGTTAGTTATCTTCTAGTAAATTTCTTTTTTGGAATTAGAATCATGACTATAAGTGTAAACAATTATTCCAAGTAATGAAAAACTAATATACCATAGGATGACTCATGAATTCTACCTGTATGTTGAGTATTGTTTTGATGATAATAATGATTTTATCCAAACAATAGTGAATTGAAAAGTGATTGTTTTTTCATAGAAAAAATGTGTATATGTATGAATGTTTTTCACGAAGGTGTATATGGGGATTATCAAGGATCTTTTCCCATTAATCATGATAAATTTTTAATCAAGTAATATCTTATAGAACTGGTAGGGAATTACATTGTACAAAGTCCTACTATAGTTGAGTTGGATGGAGAAGGTAAACTTCCCATTATGTTCGTCTAACATATGTAGTTTTCTAGTAAGGGGGACATAAGTAGTATGATTTATATAGAAAATTTTAATAAATTATTTTGAAAATATGATACAATTTTAATCATTTGAGGTATTTATAGGTGATAATAATTTAGCTCTGCAATCCTACCTCAAAATATAATTATCATTCATAGCATGAGATTATATCTACCCAATTTGAAGAGAGTGGTCTTGAGCATAAAGGATAAAAATTTAACGGGATGTGATAAATTCGTCCTTAGTCAAGTCACTTGTATAGAGATAGAGATGAACTAGAATCGTTGGTTAAAAATAACGGTAGTTGATAATAAAAAACAATGAGAAATTAAACCTTCAAAAGAACCCTTAAATACCTTAAAATTTAGTAAATCTAGTTTCGGAGCCAGATGATGCAATGTAATATTCTTCTGTTAAATAACGTGATGTTGTTTCTAGCATTGTACTTGAATAGTACAAATCTATTGATCATGTAGGGGATTCTATTTTAGTTTTAATGGAATGATTTAGTGACCATGACACTGTTAAGAGTTAAAATGTATTATATGGACCTCATAGTCCACCTCTTTCCCTTTATACCAAATATATACTTCTTGAAGAGGATGATGAAATACAAGAAACTGATGTTTCAAATGGTGAATAGTTTGAAAGATCTAATTATCATAGTCTAGAAGATGATATTTAGTTTATAAAGACATTGAGTATTGTATTGACAATTGAGATGAAGATGAGAACCCTTATCTATTTCAATATATTACGGAGTTTGGTAAATCTTATTGGGTAGAGTGGAAGATCATTTCATAATATTATTGAGTAAACATGAATCTTGAAATAGGGTTGAACTAGATTCTTTCGAAAAAGGAAGGATGATTCTTGAAATATGGGGGAGAACCCCACAATATCTTTTCTTCTTTTCCTAGTATACTCTAATTCATATGGTGAGGATGATACTTATAAGGACTGTGATAAGTTAATTCCATTAGAACATTGTGGACCTGCTATCTCAATTTCTAAAGAACCTAATAAAGGAAGAAGATCATTTGGCTCCATCTTCTTTTGAAGTACCTATTGTGGAAAATGGCCATAAGGATGCTTCTGTGAATTTTTTGGAGATTCCATTACCTCAACCTCCTTCTTCTCTCCCTCACTATTGTTATTTTACAAGAGATGCTCTAGTTTCCTTTAAGGTAGGATTTTTATCTCATCTAAGAGATAATATTTGGTCCTCTTCCTTTCATGATAATAAGATAAATGAATATGACATCACTTTTATATTTCTGTTTGTTCGGTCCTATATCCCAAAAAAATATTTTAAAATAATTTGAACATCGAGGTATTAAAAAAGAGGTAAATAGAACTAATTAATTACCTTATTTCAATTGGGGTGGACCTATGAGCCTTTTTCTTACAAATAGATAGATCTCTTCTATAGAGGTTGGAATATTTTCCACATACAATAGATTATTATTCTAGATCTCTACCTCCCTATTCCATTTACTTTGTTAATGATGAGATGATCAGATATATTTCCAGAGAAGTGTTCGAATTTGTTTTGGGTGATTTATCTACCCCTCATTTGGGTGATGATTGTTAGATAAAATCACATAGTGATATGATTTTAGGTTTGTTAGATAATTATTAAATGAATTTATAAGTGATATAGTAACAATAAAAATGTATATAAAGTATTGTCTCAATAGTATTTTTAACAATAATGAAAAAAATATACTTTTACATCCATGGATGAAAATCCAAGGATACTTAACGTTACTAGGGTCTTAAAATAGGAAGAGAATAAGTTGAGTACCTTATCTCCCTTAAATAAAATTTTTATTGAATACAAGATTGTTTTCTTCAAATCCATGGGGCATGGTGGTGTGTTCATCACTAAGGTTATATAACTGATTGAGAGATTTATTTACAATATTGGGATAGTTTCTATCACAATTGTAGATATTTCTATGATTGGATATAAATTTTCACACATATCATAACATTTAAAGACCACTTCTACTGATGATAATCCTCTTAGGAATACAACTATTGAAGTTGTGAGTCTTTTCAGGCCAGTTACTTCTTCTATAGTGTTCATTCATCTTACACCACATCATGACTCCTTATCTATTATGTGTCTTTCTAGAAAAGGTAATGACCTATAAGACCGTACATCAACCCATGATTTAGTTACATGTTTAGACTTAGATTAGGATCTGTTAATGATTTTATATTTAATTATTATTCTGATATACTATACTAACTTTGATGTTTAATGGTAATCATATCCCTCTATTCATAACTTTATTTTTTTTGTTTTATTTTATGTCTATCATTTTGAAAATATGATAGGTGGAGAAATAATAAATATAATATGAATGGAATGAATCGGGACAATTAATTAATTATAGACTTTCTCTATTAAAAAGATTTTATTTTTTTAGTCCTTTGTTAAACTCTTTTTTATTAATATAAATTCCATGAATTGTTTCTTTGAAAGGGGGAGATTGTTATCTTTTTTCACTTACATCCTTATTTTAATGATCCCAAATATTTTTTTATTATATTTTCAATTAGTTCAATTTTTATGATATGTGACTATTTTCTGGTCCAAATTATAAAATTATATATAAATTTAATGTACTGTTAGTCTAGATCCAATATCATTTAAAGAAACCCTTAGTTAAAAAAACTACCCTTAGATCAGTTTTGTGACCACCAGAAGATATCATCAAATAATCTACCACTAAGAGCTACCAATACCACTACATAATCCACAACCAAAATATTTATACTTCTAATTGAATCTATTGAATGGTGTATCTACCATCAGGTGGTTTTACCATTAATTAATTTCTATCACTTGATGGTTCTTCTGTCTAATATGTATTGAATTGTGTTCAAAATCAATTTCTCCAATTCATATATTATTCATTCAATATAAGCATGTGACATGTGTATTTAAGAATGATTATTATTAAAAATATCCATTGAAAAATTAAATAAAAATTATTTCTTCCCAAATTTTTCTCTCACTACAAGGTTTCAAATTATCTTAATATTATTATACAATAGATAATTGGAAAATATTGAATATTTTAAATGGATAATATCCCCTCATTCACTAATTTGATGATATATATATCGATAAAAAGAGATATAAGGATACACATGTGCGTGGATAACAATGAACAATCATCAGAATGAGAATAATGAATTTTCTTGGACTCTAATGGTACTATATTTTCTATATTTTCTATAAAAATATAGTAGTCCCCTTTCAAATATCGATTCTAGGAATCCTAAAAAATGAATCTAATTATGCTAAGCTATATATAATATTTATAATTTATATTCTTTCATCTTCATGTTTGAGCTTAACTCTAAAGATGTGTTTTGTTTTACCCTGTTTATCCATGTATTGTTAACTCCTGTACAGAATATAATAGTTTTAGAAACTCTATTTAAATTCATTTTAGCTACAATCCCATATATAACTAAGGAAGAGGTTGTGTGTGACCTAGAAAAAGTATAACCAGTGAGGAACTAGAGAAGTATCTTTTGAATGTTTTGTATTGTATGAGTATAGTTGTTTTTAAAACATGATTTATGTTTTGTATCGGTTAATTTTATAATAAACTACTTAGAAGTTGGTGATTTCCAAGAGGATGGGATTTGGTCTTGTCTTGAGAATTTACCACTAGATTATTTCTGTTGTTCTTTTATATTTTTTTTATATATTTAAAAACATGTATATATCTATTTTCTAAATTATATAACAAAAACATACTCTAATATGTTTAAATAATTCATGTTTTATAGACAAATTTTTATTTAAGTAAATAATAATTAAATGTTAATGCATATTGAAAATCATTTTAACTAAATTGTGATTGATATTTTTGGAATAATGTTTGATGAAAAATTTATATAATTCTAAAATTGTAGTAAACTATGTTGTTTTATCAAATTTGGATATCAATGATTTATGATATATATAAACAAAAAATTCTAATTAGAAACCCAATTCACTATATTTTTTATTTTCCCCTAGGGATGAACAGTTATAATTTATAAAAAATATATAAATTATACAAATTAATTCTTAATTGAAAATAAACAAAAATAATTTTTCTCAATGAATCATATTTAATGATATACGATGATGCATAATATATGATAGATATGGTGTTGCAATTAAATATTCTAACCACTATAAGAAAATATTGACAACTAACAGTTGTATCATCACATATGATAAGAATATTGTATTTAATTATTCACATTGATATCATAATTATGATATCGAACTCTATTTTTAAAATAAAAGAATGCATCATCCTTGAATATGATTAGATGATGTCATATTAAATTAAGCCTATAAAATAACATTTTTAATAATTTATCATAATCTATTATATTTCTATATCACATGTCACAATTAAACCTAGAATATCAATTCTGAATCATATTTTATAACATGAAATATAAATCTTATTAGAAATTGGAAAAACATAATACCTCTAATTGTTTCCCTAATCAAACATCCTAGAAAGGATCAAAAAATGTATCACTACTAGATGTTATGATATTTATATATATATTAAAAAAAAATTATTTTCTTCAATATTTTGGGCAACACACAACACTGAGTTTAAATGATCCATGAGATACAAATAAAATATTATTATTTTAATATGATTATTATAACATAGAAGTTGAAGTTTTTTTTATGAATAGGATTAATTACATTATGAAATATATTTAAATTCCTTAATTAACATAAATTTATATATAATTGAAAAGTAATTTGCACTCCATTGTATGAAAAGTATTTTTATTTTTCAAAAATATGTTTTCTACCAAAAAATATTTATTGAATTTTGAGAGTGAGTATTATAAATTTCATTCAAAAAAATGAAATTTTATTTGATCAAAATTGTTTTTTAAATTGACATATAATAATTATATTATGATAAAATTATGATATATTTCAAATAAGTTTGGTTTTCAAATGAATAGTGAAAATACGAATATTTATTAAAACGGTATATTAATTAAATGTATTTATGAATGAAAAATATATTTTTGATTAATTTTAAAATTTATTACTTCATTTTGAATAATCATAATCCAATTATAGCCTCTAGAAATAATATTTTATATTAGTTTGGTATAAAAACACTTTTATATTAATTTTATTATTAAAAGAAGTTTTCATATCATGTTGAGAATTTATTTTAAAATTTATTTCCATAACTTATGGGTATATAATTCGATTAAATTTATTAAATATTATGAATTATGATATTCTAGTTTGGTAAATAATACCCTTAATTTTTTTTTTCAATATGAATACTAACCGGGATAAAATTTATCTCCTCAGAAAAGGGAAAATCAGGATAATCTGTGATAAAACTACGTATTAAGGATATAATTTTTCATCCTATTTTTATTGGTTGAATAGAAATTGACTATAATTAACTTACTTTCAAAATATTTTTTTAATGGATATGAGGTAGGTAATATTTACATTAAATAATGTTAAAAATATGGCATAATCTTCGTTGTAAATATCTCTTATATATTCTCCTAGGAAAACAGTAAGAAATGAATGAATCTACATATCAATTCTCTATATAATTAAATTATATTATTGATGTTAATTTATTTATAATTTCCTGTTATTAAATAATTGTCGTAAATTATTTCACAATACTAAAACAATATTAATTCAACTAAAATAAAAATAAAATATATGATATTAAAAATATTAAATGTAATATTATTTTAGTGATTTATAGTGTTCCAAGAATTTAAAAAAACATAAAAAATTAGTATTTCTTAAAAGTATTATATTTTAATTCTAACATTGTTTTTATGTATTACTTAAAATTAAAAGAATAGTATCAAACATTAAATTAATGAAATTTTATAAATTTTTATTATTAATCTATTTAAAAATAATAAAAATCATGGAAGAGGATAATTTGGATTGGATATGGTCTAAAATTCCAACCCTTGTCTCTTTATGAATAAATTTTCACATTATATATAAAAGTGTAATACTATAATAGTGAAAAAGAGTAAGAAATGAATTAATATACATATATATTCTCCCTGATACCCTAAAAAAATTCTAGATGTGTTTGTCTATAGAAAATACAAACTCTACAGTTCTTAATAGGATATCAAAAATATTTTTTTCAAAAGTATAGGTAATTGACGTAACTGAACACTTTATTCTACTTGTTATTTTAAATCACCTAAATATATTGTATTCTCCATGAAATAATAACTTATGTATCATAAATATAAATAAATTTTATTGTAATTTGGAAACCAAAATTATCCCCACATTATCCCACAAAAATGGAAAGTGAATGTATCACTTGAGCATTTGTATGGCTTACCGTGTCCACATAGTGATACAATTAATTTTTCATCAAAATATTTTTTGAATGAGTATAATAATTGGTTTAAAGTTTTTATAAAATATTTTTGACATAATTTGGCTTCTATAATGATAATATAATATCTAACATCGTATATTACTATCAAATAGAAAACAAAAATGTTGATTGTTTGTCTATGTGGATTACTACCTCCACGAAGCGATGTGATACATTTTATTTTTCCCATATTACTTATATAGAATGTAGTATTGATTTTATAAATATATATATGACATATATGATATAATAATGATCCAGTAGAGATTAATTACTATTTACCATTCTTCTGTTCCATTGGTTGAAAAGTGAAAACTGCATTCATCCAAACGTATGACCTACCAATCCAAGAACAACAAAATTAATTTTTCTATCTATAAATTTTATGGAGAAATATAAATATAAAATGAATATATATATATATAGGATATTTAAATCATTTTTTTCACTCTTTAAATTATGGAACCATGATCAGTGTACAAGGATTAGAAATACCAATATAAAATTATCTTGAAAGATGAAATAGTTAACACCAAGAAATGGGGATTTTAATAAGTAATTATTAATAAATGTATACTAAAATATTATAAAGTGATTATATATGATATCACCTGTTGATAAACTATTGTACTATATAATTTTATTAATTTAAAAATCATAACATAGGAGGATAAATTTATTTTGAAGAAAGTGGAATTCATAGTAAGGGCTTAACATCTAAAATTATCTTCTTTGGGATATATGTTATGTTGTGAAACTAAATTATTTTATGAATCATATATGACTTCCTTTTATAGGTTATATAAATATAATTCTCATGTTCATGATATTTAATGTTTTATTTGAATTTATTTTTTAATGGGAATTATGATTAAAATGTTACCAAAATGGTAAGGGTTTTATGATGTAATCTCATTTTTATCAGAATTGTTTGTGATAATTTTTATATGATGAAATATTATAATATAACTCTTAAGAAATAGATTATTTATAATATAATTTTCTTATTTATTTAGAATACATGTTTTTTATTCATTTTAGTAAACTTACTTACAAGATAGACTGAAAATATATTTTTAATGAAAATCATAATTATTTCTCTCTTTTGTTAAAAATTAAATTTCTTACATATCAATGTTAACTAAAAATATTTTAAATTATTTTTTTATTATTCTCATATAACATTTTAAATTCATTTTTACCCATTTTTTTATTTTTTACAAAACTGTTTAAAAGGAATATTCTTGCCATTTTCTGAATGGTGTAATTTTTCCATTTTTCTACAAAATTATTAATGGAATGTTTTATTTTAGTGTATAAAAAATGAATTGAATTCACCAATATCATGATCAATCTATTATTTGAACCTTACTTTGTAATTTTCCATCATTATTTTCAGAGAAACATATTTCCTTAATTTTTTAAGATTAATTTTTTTAAAATATTATTTCAAAGTGAAAATATTATTTTCCGCTTGAAATTTTTTAGTGATACTTTAATGAAATATTTATTATGTGATAAAATAACATTATGTTACTTATGATTTACTATAGATATTATCTAATGATAACTTACATATTATTTATTTTGGAGGTTTAACGTTATGATGTTGAGGTTTTTATGAAACATGTTTATTTTCCCAGAGTTCTATGATAATGAGATGATTTATGATCTTATTGAATTTAAATTAATGAATTATGATTAAGTGATGTTTGTGTCTGTTAAATATATCGAATGAATTGGATAAATTTTGATTCATATTTATCAATATATATAAAAATGTACCAAAATTCTTTTTCAAAATTATATCCATGCTCCAAGATTTCATGTCCATATGTGTATGAATGAACAAGGATTTCAAGTCCTTATGATTATGTAAAGACCCTATTTTCTTTTCCAATAGTTTATGTAGGGAAATATATTTCATATTTATAAGATTATGCATGGACCTGGTTCCATGTTGATAAGTTTTTTAATATAACTATATTTCAGGTCCACAAGATTAGGAATGGGCCTGGTTTCAGGTCCAAATGTTTTTTTGAGGCCTTGGTTTCATTTCCTTAACTTAATGATGGTATAAAATTCTATTTTTTACATGTTTGAAAAGTTATAAGATTATATTTTAACCAAAGACGAATTTATTATGTCAAATTTATGCTCTAGTTTGTTATGTTCTTTCATTAAATTGTGATTAATGTATTTAGAACTATAAATATTTATTACATGACTTAATATTATGATCTTCGATATTTTGGGCATGGTTTTCAAATGATGAGCTCATATTCTAATACACTTCAAATCATTTCCATCTCATGTGATCATTTATATCTCTTTTTTATGCCGTTATTTTGAATTTGAGCTCATCCTATTTTATGTTTCTTTTCCCCATGTTATAAAAAATGGATTTCAATATGATAAGTCATTGAAGAGTGAAAATTATGAAGAAACTATGTGGGTGATAATATTTTTCGTTTGTAACCTAGTCATTTATGTGCCTAGTTCTCCAAAGATACTAGGCTTATAGGATTATGGCACCAATCAGTATCTTTTGTAATAGTTATTTATCTAAAAATATTTGATATCAATGTACGAATAGTATGTGTTTCTATAGTTGGTATCAGATCAATGTTCAGTTATATTTAGGAATATAGGCTAAAAAACATTCAAGAGAACCTTATGTATTTGTCTATGTATATGATAACATTATAATGTTTGGGTAAGATAATATTATTTTTTTCCTAGTTGTACATATGTGGTTGGATAATATAAGGGGATGTTTTTGGAAAAAAATATTCATCTTGGATTAATAACCCCAAATGCTGTTGGACAAGTATATCTCCTCCATAATTAGAGTTCATAGTGAGTGTACACTTTGTGAGAACCCTGTTAAACCATCCCCATTGACATGCTTGTGGTAAATCACATTTTCATAATGAATCATCCAAAAATAATTTGAAATGATGATGATAATAGATGACCTAGATTAATACTAACATCTATAAATATAAAAGAATGTGTCATGGTTTAAAAATCATATGAATATTACATCATGATTTATCACTCATTTCTAACTTTGTGATTTTTTATTTTAGTCAATGTAGGGAATTATAAGGAACAAATTTATTGCTAAATATAATGAAAAATGATATTATGTACTACCAAATTTGATAATAATAGGAGTAAAAGATATTGTGATTATGCCCAATCAGTTAGCACGTTATATAATTAATAAATTTCACCTTAACCAATTCTCAAACTCACCAAAAAAGATATTTATATAATTCATGGAGATCATGGGTTGTGTAAACTATGAATGAAATAAGATTAGACTTCCAATATGGAAATAAGGTGTGTTGAATCACTCTAGTCAATGTCTCGTAGGAAAAAAGAAAATAATTTATATATGGAAATGGGGGGTATATAGATTGTAATAACATAGGAAAAATGAATAGTTTTATTAAGGTAAATAGAGATCATCCTAATGTACCATTTATAATTCAATGTCTTATATGTGGGGAATATGAGAATTTTTTAAGACAATGCCCAAATCAAAGGGTTAAATATTAGATTAACGAAGGACCTGTGATATGGTAACAATTGATGTAGAATGATGGAATTGAATATCATGAATGGAGAATTATGTTTTAGAGGTTTTATATCAATAATTTTATGGATATAAGAATCATGAATCATTTAAAGAATATTCCACCATAGTTGTTCCTAATTAATTTGAAAAAAAATTTGACTGGTACCAAGAACCATGAAAATTGATTTAGTGGTATAGTGGAATTTTCTAATAGGGATAAAGATATGAAGTATATTAAGAATGTAAATGAGATAGTATTTGTGACCTAGAAATTGGTTACGGATATTATGATAAAGTGATTTAGGTCGTCTTTGGTGAATATTATTACACTTATATGATAATATTTTATTTTATGAATAAGAATTATTGAGGTATATATATAATCATGTGAGGATAACTTCAGTGGTATGAATAACTGATGTGCCTGATTTTTTTATACATTCTCATACATTCTATTGAGTAGTTTTAACCTAAAATATGTTCTTTTGTTGATAGACTTCTTTATTTTAGTGTTCATTAGGACTTTCAAGAGTTTTTTATCCAACGTCACAAATTGGGAATGATCATAACAAAATATCATGTAGACATGGCGTGTAATCCAATACACATGTCATGTAAACTTGGACAAACACAGATCATCCAAAAAAAGTACACACCCAAGTAGCCTGCTAGATATTTATTACCATGTGCATTACTATACACATCGTGTCCTACATTCTAGAAGTAGTTGGGGGATTAAAATGAGACTACATTCCATATGGGGCGGTGCTACATGCCGTGTACCACCACTGACTAACCACTAACACATTCAAAGTCAAGGGGCAATGCACTGCTCACCTACCAGCAGGGAAAAAATAAGAAATATTTGACATTATTACATGACATGTTCTTTAGGTTACACACTGTATAGTTTTAAAAACTATAAATTACAGGGAAGGCCCTCCATTTTGTAGGTTGGACATCGAAGGGGGAGGTTCTGCCACATTTCTGTGTGAGCCTCCCTCGGATCCATATCTCGTTTTTCAATTCAGTTTCAATTTCCGTTCTAGTGTAATTATTCCCTTATCCTTTCTTATTCATGTATCTGTGGTAGGGATTAATCTTCATAAAGACCTACACACCATCACCATGGTCATAAGAGGATCATTCTGTAGTGTTGGGGGTCGAAATAATGATTCTGGTTTGATTATGGTTTAAATTCTAAAGTGTTAATTTTTAATGAATCCTGTTTTACAACACCTTTAATGAACTTAATTCCAACATCACAATTGGTACCATCTCAGACCAAGAATGATACCAATGGAGAAAACTAGTGGATGAACCCATGACCCTTGGGGTAACCTACAGTCACTTTTTAAGGGTATTCCATTAATATGTAATTAAATGTTCAATTACATGAGTAAGGAATTGGATTTTGAATACACAATCACTAGTTATCAGACCAAGAAACTACGATAAAATTGAATCCCCATGGTAAAATACATTAATCTATATTATAAAATGCTAAAGAATGAAATTCATAATAAAACCTAATTAGAGTTGAAACCTCAACACGTTTGTCTTTTGTTTTTTCAATTCTTCTTCAATTTTATTATTTTTTCAAATCATTTCACTGGTTCAACTTTTCCCTTCACCATTTTTTTTCTGTAAAACCAATAGATATTCAAAAACTTATTGAAGTTTTTTCATTTCCTACTTCCCCATGAGATCAACTAAGACTAACACTAGCTAACTAGTAGTTGGTTCATTAGGGAATTTCAAAATGTTTAATTTGGGACTTCTTCTTACAACGGAAGAAGTGCTAAATTTTGGGACCATTTCCAAGGAGGTGAGAAGTAGCAGTGTGAGCCTGGTTATGGTTTATTTACCCAGATTTTTTTCCTTTTTCTTTTATTTCCTTGATTCTTTTACCCAGGACCCTCGACCCCACTGCCATATTGATTTTTTATGACTATAGAGTTCTATGATCCACATGGAGTGGATTTGTATCCGTTTGATCCAGATTCTTCATATCAGTACTTGGAGGAATAAAATCAATACATGTATTTTGGATTCCAATGTGATGAAAAACATTGTACATTATTTACACCACCACCCTTTTCTTTTTCTTTGGAACCATTTTAAGGTAATACCGAAAGTTTATTTTCGCTGATAGAGGCATTTAACACACACCATTTTGACCAATCCAAAAGGTTGGGATCACTTTGAAATATGGTAAAACATCTCTCCAAGATAATTCCCAATATGGGTCCTCAATTTGAGTTTGAGGATGGGTGTTCTATTGTGGTTTCAACTGAGGATACATGATATGATTTGGGATCCACCTGTCATTCATTAAAAAAATCATTAATTAATTTTCAAAACTCAACTTTTCAATATGAGGACACACCATATCATTTCAATGCTAAATTTTCTCACATGTTTATTTTTAAACCCTAAGTAGATTACATGACTCTTCCGGAGGAATGGTGTGATTATTTTCGGGTCTTTAGTGTCTCAAAGAAGGAACCCGAGGAGGAGGTGGATGTTCCAAATCAAACCAATAACCAATTAAACATTTTTCATTAATTGTACACAGAGTAGGACTACTGTAAGCTGCTTCCCAGACCACCTGAAGTTCAACAATCTCATAAACAAGATTAGGGTGTGGGACATATGTGGTCCTTCACGCTACAAAAGCCACATCCTCTTTCAGATTATAGGTAAGTCACTCTGAATCAGGTCAATCCAAACTCTTAAAACAAATTTTCTTACTGGGAGGAAAGCCAATCATTAATTTCTCCCCTTTGACTGTCTTTTTTGTTTTTAATAAACACACAGTGTGTTCTTCTACAAAAAAGTAGTTTACTTCTTTCACTTCTATCCCTTATTTAAATAAGAACAAAATAATAATACATGCCTTGTATACCTTATAACACAGAGTGAATATTCCTTTTTAGTGTATTTTTAATTGAAATTTCTGTATTATTTTATATTAAAAAAGATAATTAATAGGGATGAGGCAAGTGCTGATGGAAAGGTCACTGAAGTGTATCTGAGCCATTGTTGGTTCCTATTACTCCACACCGACCTTCGGTACAAGGTTCATTCCTTTTGAACATGTGTTTTAATTAAACATCTTGTGAGGTATTTCCTAAATAAAATAATATTTTATTAAAATTACAAGAAAACCCATGATGGGGTTGGCTCAGCTGGGAGGGTCATAACCCTTGGATCCAAATGACTCGGTTATGAATCCTGAAAACCAACCCAATTCCATCATTTTCACTTAAATAAAACCACCCATCATGTATTTTGATATATGTTCTGTGTGTTATGCTTTCCTATCAATTTAAATAATTTCCCAAATAATAAATCACATGTGGGTGAAGTTGTTTGATTGGAAAAGTCGTATCCCTAGGTTCAAAAAACCTAGGTTTAAACTCGAATAATATGTCCACTTCATCCCAGTCTTTCAAAATTTAAAACCACACGACCGTGCATTGTTCTTTTTCCCATGTAGTACTACATCTATACATTAAGTATTAAAAGTCCATAAAATTTTGTTGTAAAAAAACCTTCACTCCAGTGGTTGAGGGCATGAGTTTGGATTGGGCGATCACCAATATAAATCACACCATATGAAGTGGACCAAAATTTGTAGTTCTTGTTTTCAAATTTTAGAAAACAAGATGTGTGTTGATTCAATACATTACGTGTATAGGTTTATTTTTTTATAAATAAAATATATTTTTCTTAAATATTTATTTTTAAATTATAAATAATAATAATTAAATAGCTTAATATAATAATTTTTATTTAAAAAAACTCATAGATGGTGTGGGTATCTTCTACCGAACATGTGCTTTTGCTATAAAATTCGGTTGCCCTACCTAGACACACCATGTGTCATGTGCCTCCCCCCTTCCTGTTTTCATTCCAACCCACAAATTCTCTTATACACCATCACCCCCTCTTCCTTCAATCATCAATTTTTTTTCATTTCAAGATGTGATTTCACCTCCACTTCAATCCTCGTTCAAGGTATGAAATTTTTCATCCTCCATTTCAAGGTTTTTATAGAATTTAGGTTGATTTGCGGATCATCTGACCATTTGGATTACCCACACAGTACATGTGGTCAACAAAGAACACACACTATGTATAATAGGTAAACTTCCACATATGATTTGCTACTCACACCTGAAAACACATGGCATGTATGTTCGGTATATGTTATATACAATGCTATTGACTGCCTTAAGGAGCTACCCAAGTTTTATGCCACACAGACCCAATCCCATGTCTATACACACGAAGTGTATGTTCATTTCACTCAGTGTGCCATTTTCATTTGGAATTTTTAGTGTGGATGGAATATATGATTTGTATTCCATTTTATCACACACATCATGTCGTTCTTACACATGGAGTGTACTTTATTATTCGGCCCATTCGAGCCAAGTCAATGTATGAGAAATTAAACGAACTGCATGCCATGTTATGACACACAGCGTGTATCCCTTATTACACATTGTGTACTAGTAATTTCGAGAACACATGCCCACTCATCATGTTTATACAGATTACATGTGTTCGTCACTCGCACACACTACATGATCTGTACACTGGATCTACACATCGTGTACTTTTTTTCTTATTTTCCAACTTTTCTTTCGTATTTTTCATCATTTTTTCATTTGTTTTTACCCTTTCTTTCTATTTCAATTATGGAATATAGATACCCCACCAGGGGGAAGATGCATGTGTCTACTACTGAGGGGGAGTAGCTGGCACTACATCGGATCCGACTTCGATATTCTGTGACACCATAACTGTATTTTTTAGTTATCCAGTCACCAGCCTTGATGACACTGCCACCACTTCTTCTCTCACCCTCATCATCAACATCCACTGGTCTAGCGACACCATGTCACCATCTACGGAAATTACTGTTCCACTAGAGGTCGCATCTGTGTCCTCTCCAACTACTAAGGGCACCATCCTAGAAAATCCTACAGTTACCACACCTCAATCCACTGCTAGGACAAACTCAGAGCCAGCTCCGACATCATAAGGTGCTCCATCAACTACCCCTACGGCTGGACCTTCCTCATTTGTACGTGAGGTCCCACCTCAGCCTACACCTGCAGCTACCGTCCCTCAGTCACATCTCTGCATAATCTTTGTTGAGGATCATCTTGAGGATGAAAAACTAAAGCGTATTTCATGATGCATGATCCAGCAGGGTGACTATTTCTTAAATACCATAGTTCCACAATGTCTTAGTGTCTGGGAGGAGATAGAGGAAATCCTCATCCACACACATCTTTTGGACACAATCCATGTCATCACTCCTACATTCATAGATTTATTTTGGGCGTTTTTGATGACCTTGGTGTTCAATCTGCTCACCTACCACCAGATGCCCACCGATACAGCTACTCAGGTCCGATTTCAACTAGATGGAATCCAATTTTCATTGACCATGTACGAGTTTAACCAAGGGTGCATCTTTTATCCCCATCTTACCACCCCACCCCTTATCTCCATCCTCACCTGCACTAAGTTATCTTACCTTGTTTCCATGTGGTAGGAGCTTGTTGGGTCTAACCACAGGTATAACCACACTTCATATAAGAACATTCTCATCATTTCCCCTCCCATTCATTTCATTCACTGATGCTTTAACACCATCCTTTTCCCACATTATGAGGAAATTGGTGTCATGTCTACTGACGAAATAGACCTTATCATAGGTATTTTTCTGAATTAATAACCTGAACTCACTTGTCTTGACACCTATTACTTCCACACCATGGTCCATGGTCATCAGGGGAACCTGAACGATCATTTCTATGCCACCCGGTTAGCCAAATATTTAGGATTTTTTGATTCCCCTCTCACTCACGATCAATTAGGATCTACCCAGTGTATGGTTCTCATCATGCATACCCTCATGAGGATTGTCGAGAATTGGGGAGATGACTTTGTTCTCATTTTGGATGCCCCATATCTTCTAGGGGTGGGAGATGGATTAATTGATCATGTTGGTGTTGCTAACCCAAACCCACCCCATCCACCAGCGGATGTTTCTTCTCCACTTCCCCCCACTTCTTCCATCCTCACTTCATATTCCACCTTTCTATAATCTTTTATACCACTCAAAACCCCACCTCCACCCACACCCTCATCTGATTTTCCTAATTCCCTCAACCTAGTCGTGATGGGGCACTGCTAGGATGATATGGCTCAGACACTTGGGAAGCTCGAGTAGATGTTGGGGCTACTTCTTTAGCACCATGTAATTTTGTTACCTCCTATATTGGATCCTCCATCTGCTCCTCTGCCTTCCATAGCACATACATCGTGGATGGTACTAGCCACAAATTCAGTTCTCCACTCAACTACTGGTCCAACTACTACTAATGCTTCTCACTAGGATGTTCCAGGAGAGCCTCCCATTCAGCGCATCGATTTCATGCCTCCACCTAGAATTACTTTTACTATCGTGAATGATGTCCCTATTGTGACCACCACATAGAGCACAGATACCAAGCTTCCATACTCTACTACTGGTGACCCTCCTCTGTAAGATCCCCCTACTGTAGATGTTGCGTCTTCTAATGCCACCCCATGACTATTTTTTGTACACTTGTTTCATTATATATATCCCTTTTGTGATATGCTTGGGATTTGATGGTGTATGTGGTTTTTTATTTTTCTTCTCTATCCTCGATATTCAAACGTACTTTGCTGTAGTACAGGCATCTGTTTTCAACTTATTCCCTACATTTTGAGAATTCCACAAGGGGAGAATTGTTTCTGTGCTTCTTTTCATTTTTATTTTTACATTAATTATTTCACTACTTTCCCTCATCCTGGACTGATTTTGTTCTTCTCACATCCTCTTCTCTTCCTTGGTGTTTCACATGGGGGACCATTTTCACTATTAATTTTTTTGGGGGGGGATTCTCTGACTACAATAGTCTTTTCCTTTGAACTAATCCATGATACATTATTAATAGATGAAATATTTTAATCTCTTGAAATTTTTAGACTAATTATAATAATAAATAGTATAGAAATAAAAAAGGAATTTTAGAAGTTACATGCTTATTTTAAAACTAAAAGTATATTAAAATGATTTCTGATATATTTTGATTCATGATTTAAATGATTGGACATTTATATCTATTAGACTACTCATTTTTACTCATGTCACGACCTGATTGACCTTTTATTTTTATTCATTCCTAAGAGGTATTCTAAACATTTCTAACATATTCTTTCTTATATCCTCTATCATGAGTTAATCTTTGGATATTAATGAATACTAGAACTTGAGAGTCATTCTCTATAAAAATTGATTATTTTGAATCACATTGAATTGATTTATGCATCTGATTTTTTAGCCCCTTTGACCTTGAGACCTTCCCTACATATGATCTTTGTAAAACCTTTAGAGACCATAAACTTCCTTGATATGAAGACTTGTTACAAGCCTATTTACCATGTATACCCAAATTCTTTCATATTTTTTCATGATTTTATATTTGATCTTTAGAGAGGGATTTTTATCTATTCATGGTACATTTTGGTTAGAAACCATTAAATTAAGTGTTGGGGAGAGTGTCTCTTGTTCATTTGGGAAGAAGGGTTCTAAAACCATTATTCATTGTATTCTTGGTCGTCCTAATTTAAACAAAATAAGTATTTTAAAATTCAAAAGAGAGACCAGATTCATTCATTACACATTTTTTAGGGTTTATGGAACCATTTTGGCAAGGTAATATCAAAGTGATGATACCCTTTGAGAGATCTTGATTAGGGATACATTTTCATTCAGTTTTATTTATGAATATAATGCATTGTTATTTAATAATTAAACCTCTTTTTGAATCCTATGAGTTTATTTTTCACATCATTCCCTACCTACCTCAAGCCTCAGAATCATTTGAACCTTATTGAAACACCTCATGATTTTTCTGATTTTATTTATAAAGTAGAGAATGAGAATACATACAAGTGTATGGATAGAGTGTGTATACTATAGATTAAGAATAACTCTAATAAAATAATCTTGAGTGATGAGTTTGGAAACTTCTTATGAGGTAAATCATCAAGTGACATGTATAGTTATGAAAAGATGAAAAATGTGGATGAAAGGGGATGTAAATCATTAATTTAATTATATATGAGGTATGATTAAAATGTCTTTGGATTTGAAATATGTATTGTTCCTTATAAAATCATCTGTTATTGAAATATTATATATAATTATAATTAGTTGAATGCTTCAATTTTTATAGTATGTATTCTATTGGTTTTATGTTGATATTTTTCTTGTGGGAAAGAAAATGGCTAAGTGTGGGGGAGTTTGATGTGCACAATTTTTTTATACATTTTCATACATTCTATTGAGTATAAAAACATATTTTCAAAGGATATATGTTCTTCTATAGATTAAATGATTTATTTCAGTATTCATGATTATTTTTAGGTGTTTTATAGCCAAAGTCACAAATTGAGAATGATCATAACAAAAGATCATTTACACGCAGTGTGTACTCTAATACACACACCATGTAAACTTGGAAAAATACGGATCGGCCAGACTGAGTACACATCCAAGTAGCCAGCTAGATTTTACACACCATGTAAACTTGGAAAAACATGGATCAGCCAGACTGAGTACACACCAAAGTAGAAAACCAGGTTTTACACACCATGTTTATCATTATACATTTTGTTCCCCACCTTCTATAATTGGTTGGTGGATAAAGACAAGAATACATTCTATGTGATTAGGTGCTACATGTTGTGTACCCCCACCAACTGACCATCGATGCATCAAAATTCAAGGGGTTTTTCACTTCTGTAATGAATCAGATTTTCATGGTTTTATGTTTAGAATATTTTTCAAAAAAATTTGAGACTAGGCACTAAGATGGTGTGTGATTTCGAGGCCCAGTGTGCCCAGAATCATCCTTCAAAAAAAATTATTTTTTTAAAATGAATTTTTGAGCGGGTTTCTTGAAAAATTGGAATAACTCCTAAATGGGTCCCAGGATCGGAAATATGAGGGTATAGTTTCATTTAGGATAGCGATTTTCCACTAGGAATTACTTGACTTTAGTAAGTGTGGGCCTCCATTTAGAAAACCCAAAAATGGCATAACCTTAAATAAAATAATTAAATATAATTATTTAATTTTTAAAATCCTTATAACTAATGAATGGTTACTCGTATTGAAAATTAGAGACTACTGATGAGTTAATAATGGAGCATTATTCTCAGTGTATCCTAACACTGGACAACGTGGGTCAACTATGGAAAGTAGTTTTTGGGATGTGACCATAAATAAAATAATGATTATTTTATTTTCAAATCCAATAACACATAAGCAATAACTCAGTTTGGAAATTTGAGTGTACCATTGAGCCTGTGAGAGTGTTCTTTCCTTAGATAGAGCCTAACCATGTCTTGCGGGGGTCAAGGGTAGAAGTTAATTTTTGGGTTTTTAAAAAAATAAAATAATCTTAAGAAAGTTTATTTTATTCAAAAATGTTTCGCTGTAATGACAATTTGATCTAGCTATTTCATTTCAGATGTCAGTATATTAACGAACGATGAATGAAAGATTCACCGATCATTAGTGATATATCTGAACCCAGGTAGGGGTTTATTTCTACGTTATTACATTTTCCCATTCTTCACTTCTAAATGAAGACCATGGATCAACCCACTAAAAAGTTTCTCCATGAGTCAATCGTTCTTGTGGGTCTAGGAATTGTTTTTTAGGAATTTAACTGAAAGTAGATCTTTGTGATTACTACCATTTTTTATAATCTTTGTAATAATCCAAACAATAATTATCTAAGTCCAAAATGAACAAAGTATTGGACCATTATTTGGGTGTTCCTGGAATTTCTCTCATGCCCCTCATTCTTACACTCTTTCCTGATGGACCCTTGTGGTCTCGTCGGGCTTTTTCAGGAGGTCCGGAATGTGGTCGAACCCCCAGAGATTTGGAAATACAGTTTAGAGCATGCGATTGTAATGGAGATACCCAAGGATCCCAAAGTTGATCATAGTTCGGAAAACAGACCACCATGGCGAGTACAGTGGCGCACGAAAGCACCCGTCGGTGGCCCGCCACGGAAGTGAACCATGTCACAAGACTGGAGATTCATGTCCTAGCTAGACTGCGATGGTAAGACACTGTGGTGACCCTCAGGGTGGTTCAGAGATTCGTCGCCCACCACATCCTGGTCAAAACAAACTGGTATGCTTCAACAAATCGGGCTAGGCAGGCGGGCCGACCTCGGGCAGGGCCGACGTAGTGGACCGGGATGAGCCCAACCAGTCCAGGCCAGGCTGGGTTGGTCATAGCAGGCTTGGCCAACTAGGCAGTTCAGGTCGAACCCAGTGGGTTGGGTAAGACCTAGACCTCACCGGTCCCTTTTCACTAAAAGGATCATATCTTCAAAACTGTATGTCTAATTGATGAGATGTATGTTGTGTTGGGACTCTCGCGATCAGGAGGTCCTCTTGATATACTCTAAGTGGTTTTTAGTGAAAGTTGAGATATGATCAATGGATTTATGAGTAGATTCTCCCAAAATCATGCACGCTGTAAGTGGGAATCTTGCGGCTGGTTGTGATAACAAGAATATGATGAGAGGGTCTAGGTGACCCATAAGGCATATGTGATGAGTGGGTTCAGCTGTACCATAAGGCCTAGGTGATGATCATTTTTAGGTGACCTAGTAGGCCTAAGTGAAAAGTGGGTTTAGGTGAACCAACAAATCTAAGTGATGTGCGGGTTTAGGTGACCTAACATGCCTAAATGACGAGCGGGTTTAGGTGACTCAACATGCCAAAGTGATGAGTGAGTCTAGGTGATCCAATAGGCTTGAGTGACTCATCCGTGATGAGTGCCTTAGCAGTACATGGTGTTTATTTTTTATGAATGATAGTCTTGATTTTCATACTTTAGTGTATTCCTGTGTGAGATGTCTCTAGTGACTCTCCTTACTGTACTTCTAAGAAACTACACTTCATGTACCTCTTCAGTAGGCTACTTTGTGTATTTCTTGGTGGTATACCATTGTGATTTAGATACCCTAATGATTTTGGTTTTACTCACACCTGTACGGGATTTGCCCAAATCTGTCATGTATTGTACATATGATTGAATCTTTGACAGAGTCCTTAGTCGACCAGAACCAGGTGGTGCTTAGAGTGTCCCGACAGAAGAGATGTGCTTTTGCGACTTCTGACAGCTATTTTTGTACCAACCCTTCAGGTAGGGTTTTTACGGAGGAGTTCCAAAGACTACTACTTTTACTTTTCAATTTCAGTTGGGTTTGTATTCCAGCCATATTTACCTTCGGTTTTCTATTGTCGTACCTTTTGTTTGTTTAATTAGGGTATTCACCTTCCATCATGTCTATCTTGGAGTTGTGTGTGTGTGTTTTTGTACTTAGGAAAATGCCACCCATTTTTTTCATATTCCTACTCAGTACTAGTCACCAGCCCTTGGCCTAGGGAGGCAGGCTTAGGGTAGTCACGGGATTGGCCCTAGGGGATGGGTCATGATAACCGCTCACCTACCGGTGGAGAAACCAAAGGAGTTGACATTTTTATATAGTGTGTACTTTATGTTACACCCAATGTATTTTTAAGATCTTTAAATAAGTGGAAATCCCCTCCATGTAGGAGGTTTGAAATTTAGAGGTTGTCGCTCTGCTGTCCAAGACTACCTTAGATCCATTTCTAGTTTTTCAATTATTTTTAATTTCACTTATAGTGTAATTATACCCTTCCCCTTTCTTCCTATCATATCCACAGTTGGGATTGAGCATCAGATCAATCCACACCATGTGACCATGGTCATAAGAGGCTAATTCCCTTGTATTGGGGTTGTAATAATGATTCTGGTTTGATTTTGGATTAATTTTCAAATTGTTAATTTTCTTAAAAAATTTTTAAAACCCCTTTAATGAACATAACTACAACATCACCATTGGTACCGTATCTGACCAAGAATGATACAAATAAAGAACATTAAAGGAGTTGCAGTGGATGAACCCATGACCATTGGGGGAACCTGGTGCCACTATTATAAGGATCTATCGTTAATATGAAATTAAATTTTCAATTACTAGAGAAATGAATTGGATTTTAAATACAAAATCACTAGTTATTAGACTAAGAAGCAGTGATATAATTGAATCTCCAGGGTAGACTAATTTAATCCATAATATCACATGCTAAAGAATGAAATTAATAATAAAAAAATTTGAGTTGAAACCTCGACATAGTTGTCTTCTGTTTGTTTTGTTCTTCTATTTTTATTTTTATTTTTATTTTTATTTTTATTTTTGTTATTAATGTCACTTGTTTAACTATTCCCTTCACCATTTCTATCTGGAAAACCAACTGATATTTGAAAACTTAGACTGGTTTTTTCCTTTTCCTACTTCCCTATGGGATTTACCCCAACTACCACTAGATACATTTTAGTTGGTTTATAAGGGAACATCAAAATTTCTAATTTGGGACCACTCCTTTTGAAGGTGGTGGTTCCAATAACATATTTTGTTTATAGGTCTAAGTTCAGATTTACCCTTATATTGTTTTAAGTGATTGGATTTTGAAGATATTTGAAACATTTATAAGGTTTCAAGAAGAATGTCCTACTAAGGATTAAATAAAACATTTGGTAAGTATATGATTTTATGTTATGTTAATTATGGTCTATTTTATGATGGGATATAGATTATTTTTATGTTTGGAAAGTGAATTATTGAATAGGAAATATTTTAAGAGGCATTAATGTTAAGATGAGGATTACTTTATAGGTTTGTATATATATTTCATTCCAAAAACTTTAGGGAATTTAACTAAATTATAAGATCTATCATGGTGATTAATGTTATTTTTAGAGATTTATCTTTGGGTTGAGGTATACATAAATATTAGGATTAACATGTTATTTAACATTAAATATTAACGGGGAATAACAAAATTATATTTTTGTGATGTAATTTGAAAGGTTTGATATCACCATTGAGGTTTAAATACTCTTTAATGGTGATTTTATTTAGGAAATAATCTATGTGGAAATAGTTTTTTTATTTTTCTGGATTGAAATGTATTATTTCAAGGTTTATTAATATTTTGAATTACATTACCACATACTGATCATTTTTTGTTTTGCATAATTCTATGTGACAGGAGGAATGATGTTTATCATCCCAATTTTTGATTTCTAATACTTTGGAATATTTTATGGAATATATTCAGAGCTAGTAACTAAGATGATGTGAAATTCCAAGGCCTAGTGATCCTGGTATTGAATTAATTAAAATATTAATTACATAATATCACACACATGTTTTTTTATTAAATAATTTAATAAATCCAAGAGAGAGTCTCATATTGGAATTCTTAAACAATATTTGAGTTTAAAATCTGTATTTTACCTTAGATATGATATAACTTATATCAGTGCTATGCATTTTGGTAATGTTTTGTCACAAACACAAATATTAAAATAAATTTATTTATTTATTTATTTTTATATTTTTGACATAGTGAATTAATAATAATATATTTAAACATGATTATATATAAATCACATGGTTGGATTCACAAACCAGAAAATTGAGAGTAGATCTTAGAGGAGTGTTGGAAGATGATGCGATCATGGATCATCGATCAGGGTACCAAAAGGATTGCTAATGATAATGAAACTTATGGGTATTTCCAACAATGGAGACAGAAATTATTTCTTCATCATTTATCAATCCAAATTTGAGGTATAAAATTTGATTAAAGTTCAATTCACATATCAATTCCACCAATAATATTTGATTCAAACATCAACGGTTGATTTATTTTATGGTCTATTTGATTATTTGTTGGTAAAGTTTTTCACCTTATATTCTCTACCAATCAAGGACAACCAAAAAAGGATGAGAATCATTACTATCGTTCCTTTCTAGGATTTCAACCATGTTTTTTTGGAAATTCATTATGAGAAATTTCATTGCCTCACGATTCAACAAATACCCAGAATGCAATCTTCGCATGACCATTCTTCAGTGTAATGAATCAATATTGTTGGTTAAATTCCTAATCATGGTTGTGATCAACATGTGATAATGAAATAGGATTATTATAAGTGGATTTTATTTTTTGGGTGATTCCAGTTATTATTGGTTTGACATGAATTGATGGCATGTTTGAGAAGAATGGTTACATGGATGATGGGAATCATATCCCCAAAAATGGATATTCTAGGGTGTTGAGATTCTTGATTATTGATACATATTAGGGGAAAGTTAGGAGGGGATATTAGAATGAGTGTCTGTAATGAATAACTATGGGATTCTTGAAAACCCTCATTAAGAAACATGTAATTTGGTTTTAAATTCTATGTGGGACCCCTTACTGTGGCATAAGGTTTTTTCCAGAACATTAAATATCACACGTTGTGTGACATGTGTCACACACCATGTGACCCATGGTTGGTGGTGTGGAATGTACCCTGGGAGTACATGGGAACATACATGTCCATGAAAATGATCTTGAGTAGAGTACACAAGGAAAACCTGATACTCGGACATGGCTAGGTAGAAAGGTATGAATCGTTGTTCATGGGGAGGTAAAAATATACATGGGAATAAGAAAGTGGAATTTCGAGTATCGGTATTAAATTTATACTTTCGGTGCCCTTAGGAAATTTTGTACATTTATGTAAATTCTTGATATGTAAATGTGAGAAATTTGATGTTCAATTCATATAGAGATACATCGTGTGACCCTTTGGGATACATTGTGTACTTTATGAAGGTTCGGTTGGTGCATTCATCCTTCCCAACCTTGATCTTGTATGATAATAGGTGTTTTACTTTGGAAACTCTTAATATAGAACAATATACATTGAGTTTGTTACCATGGTTTATCCATATGATAGTTTAGTGCATTGTTACATCCAACACAAATGATTATGATCTGCTATATGAGTTGCGACTCACATAATGTTCACAATGTCCCTCAGATTTGTTCGAGGTGAGATATTATATCCTTATTTCATATACCATAGGTGGGGTTAATGGTATAGGCATGACGTAGCACCCAACACATCATCATTTTCTTGAGAAGTTTGGAGGAAGTTTCTTGGACTTAGGCAACATCCCCATGATACCAAAGGCATGAAATAAATTCTAAGGTCTTCAAAATAGTTTGGGGAATGATTTTTTTTAAATTAAAACATCCTACCAAAAATTTCATTACAAAACAAACAACTATATAATTCACAAAATCAATTAATGAAAACTCAAATAAATACCATTTATATCAAAACCAACTATAAAGGGTTTCATAGTGGTAGACTATGAAATATCCAAGTACACAGTGAAAGACAAAACCAACAAAAACTCAATGAAAACCACATAACTCCAAAGTTATAACATGATTCTTGTTACAACTCCACAAACATCCCATTTATCAATAATAACCAATAGATAATTGTGATACATTACCTTTACCCATGTCCTGATAAACAACATCTACAAAATCACCAAATTAACGATGCATGGGTGAGTAATGAAACTCATTAGTCATTCCCAAAATGATGTCCCTACTCACAACACTGGGGCAGAACATGTTATCACATTTATATAAAATAGTTTATACAAAAAAAATGATATAGTTTATATTAATTCCAAGTATTTCAATACCAAATAAGTTTTTCATAAAAAATGGTTTTCAAGGAAAAAACCATACAATACTCAAAAAGCATTTCCAAAATACAAATTTGGAAAAATCTAATAAATTTAACATATCAACATGTCCAAAAGGGAAGGAAGCCTGAACCTCCCAATACTCCTAAGTGGTGAGTCAAAATTTTCTTAATACACCACTTAATGAGCTAATTGATTGGTGAAATCCCAGACCCCTATCCATCCCACCAATTAGGGGGTATACTTCATACCCTGATCTGTCTCAAATTCACATGAATACTCACAACCATAATGCAAAAAAAAATTAAAAAACAACCATTTCAAACATTTCAATAAAACCATACTATTATTGAAATACTTTCAAACAAACCATTTCAATAAAACAAATCCTTTATTGAAAAAAATTTTCCTTTCAAAAAAACAATTCAATCATTTTAAAAGCATCAATTCAAAATCAAATTACTAATTTCACTTTCCCCTAAAATGCATATTTTCCACAATTCTATAAATTGTAACAAAAGGGGATTTTCAAGAAAAAAATCACATCAATTTCATAACCTATTACAAAAAAATCAATATAAAATCAAACCTTATATACCTAAATATAATAGTCCAGATTGAATCCACCTACCTTAAAAATTTAGTGAAAATGATAAACAATATTAAAAACATCCATGAAATAGGGTTGAAACTCCAATAACCCATCATATAACTCTTACCCTAACAAAAATATCAAAATATAATCATATTTGGAATAAAGTAACTTATATCTATCCACAATGAATGTAGATCTAATAAACTGAGATTGTGAGATAAGTATATATAAGTAAACCCATGAAAACAATATAACAAACAAATACTTATCGTGAAAATATGACATCAATGCACTAAGAAAATCCCTTGGATCACCTCTAGATCAATAGTAAAATAATTATTTTTCTTTATAGAGGAACAAATCATTAGTTGGGGCCATTAAGGGGAAATCAAAAGGTGTAAAAACACAATCCAACTTAGATTCACAAAACATGGATCTTGTTTTTTAATCGTGAAAGTTTAGTTGCACGGTTAGGAAAACAATTCAATTACTGTGTGCCAGGATATACCTAAAGGAACACCTTGAATAATTAGATTTTATGTCTAGAAAACCCATTATAAAACTATGAAAAATCTCATTGTCCCATAATGAATGATTTCTCCTAGGAAATCAGACAGTTTTGAAAAACAGTGTGCCTGTCGGGAACCTCCTCCATAGCCTATGTCTCAAAGTGCATGGTTTCATAAAGGTCTTGAATAGTTTTCACTAACTCTCTGCAATTAGGAACAATTAAAAAAATCCCCAAAACACTCCAATATTCTTAAAATTCTGACAAAATTCACCCAAACACTTTATATACAAAAAAGGCTTACTTACTAGAAGCTGAGTGGTTCTAAATTCTCTCAACTATTTTCCTTTCCATCCATGGAAAGTTGAAAACCACTACTTTCCTGAAGTATTTTGGGATATTTCTCAATCATTCATTTCTATCATCCCCATGTATCTTCTTGAATCTGACCATAATTCAGAAAAACCCACACTTGACTGATGCATATTCCATGCAAGACTTTCTCTTTCCTATCCATAATCTACACCGAGATATATACCAATGAAGCATCTATATCTAGTTCAACATGACTCCATTTAATCAAATATTCAATATCATGCTGATTATTTTTCAATAGAGATACATGAAACACATTATGCAAAACATAGAATTGTGGTAGAAAATCCAATCGATATGCCACATCACCATCCCGTTCCATTATCTCAGAGGGGTTCTGTGTCTAAGAGATAATTTGACCTACATCCCAAAACAACCATGTACAAGCCTTGGAGAGATCCTAAAAACATATGATCACTCACTTAAAATGACAATGGTCATTAATGATGATCCATATAATATTTATGATGACTTTGAGTTTTCTCCAAGTCTTTCCTAGTCAACTGAATCTTCTCAATTATTTCTTGGACAAGGCTTGTCCCAACACGAAAAGTCTCAACTATTTCCACACAAAAATGTAGATAAGGACAAGTTCACCCATAGAATGCATCAAGAGGAGCCACATGTATTTATTCTAGAGAGAATTTGTTATGTGAGAGCTCCACTAAAGGCATGTTTTATTCCCATGAGCCTCTAAAATACATTACCAAATCCCACATCATGTCTTCCAATTTTTATCTATCTTTTTTATTTTCCATCCATCTAATTATGATATGTCATACTCATTTACAACCGAGTTGGAATGTATTTCTATTTGTATTTTCAAAAAAAAAAGACACAATCCTCTGATATCTGCATGACACTATTGAAAATGGTATTCTAGGCCTATTTACCACTTCTTGGATATAGATTTTTTACAAGTCCTCATCCACATAGTATTTTTGAATAGGTATGAAATGATATAATGTTGTGAGTTGATCCACTATCACCCATATGGAATCATGTTTTTGAACCATTATTGGGAGACCTTTTACAAAATCCCCAACAATCTTATCCCATTAACAACTAGGGATAGGTAATTACAAAAACATACCTTCTTTTGTTTGAAGCTATGCCATAACAATATGAAACATTAAGAATTTTGAAACAAACTCAGCCACCTTCATCTTCATTTTGAACCACCCAAGATTTGATTTAAACTCTTTATACATCCTTAATATACTAGGGTTAACAACCCATACCGGACAATTGTAAGAATGAAGACGTTTTTATTGAAAATCCATAGGTACATCCATTTTATTTCGAAAGAACAACACTGAACTCCCATCCGGACTCTATCCCTTAATGTTCTTCCCACCATTTAGTTCTTACCCCATAGATATGTTTTCTGCCTTAGATTTATGTTCCTCATTAACTAACTATACCAAATTTGGAATGGAGAAAATTGGAAAGAAATCCATGAATTCACCTCGGTCTTCCCATTCCAAGTGCATGTCATCTAGGAATGAAATCAATTGCCACTCATCTGAAGTTTTTTTTCAAATTAGCACATGAATTTCTTCTTATTTTATCAGCCATCAAATTTACCTATACCAATGTATACAAAAATTCAAATTCAAACATTTATAGATATTCCAACCATATTCTTTGTCTCATATTGAATTCCATTTGTAATAAAATAGGCTTCAAGCTCTTATGATTTGTAAACATAGAAAATTTATCACCAAAGAGTTAATAACACAGAGTATTCAAACCATGGGATATGGTAGCTAAATCCAAATCTTGTATTTGGTAATTTTTCACATGCACTTAAAATAGCCCTGTTCCGTAAGCCACAACATTGTCTCACTTCATAAGAACACATCCCAACCCTAATACCGACGCATCACAATACACCATGTATGATTTTCCATATTTTGGGAAAATCAATATTGGTGCTGAGGTAAGGATTAAATTAATCTCATAAAAAGACATCTAAAATTATTATTCCCATTATAATGGAACATTATTATTTTCAAAGTTGTCATTGGTAAATATAGTCATGAAAAATCATGAATTAAGATTCATTAATGACTGACTAGACCAATGAAACTAGGTATCTTGAAGACATTTGTTTGCGGTTTCTAAGAGATATCAACTTATATCTCTTCTAGATCCATAAGAAGAACTTATTTCACAAATTACATGGCCAAGAAAATGTACAACATATATCAAAAAATCAAACTTTGATAATTTGACATACAGATGATGATCCCTCATGATTCTCAATACTATCGTCAAGTGTTGCTCATTCTTGGTCCTTGTCCTTGAATACACCAATATGTCATTCACAAACACCATGTAAAAATAATCCGTATTCAATTGAAATATGTGATTCAACAATTCAATAAGAATATTGTGGTCATTCGTATGATGAAAATGAATTACCAAATATTTTAACGGCCAAATCCACTATTGAATGTTTTCTTTGGAATATCCTCCTTATGAACCAGCATATGGTGACATCCTGATCAAAAGTCAATTTCAGAGAACCATTGAGATCCCATCAATTAAAATAAAAAAACCATCAATGCGTGGAAGTGGATACCTGTTCTTTATCATAATTTTGTTATGCTTATGATAATACAAACCCTACCTTATATTTCCATCCTCCTTTTTGACAAACTAGACTGGTGCTTCCCACACATACGTGCTTAGACAAATGAAAACTTTTCTTCCTAGTTCCTATAATTATATTTTCAACTCCCTTAATTCTTTGGTTCAATTATATAATATGGAATGGAAATAGTAATGGTCCCCAAAATAGGATCAATTATACAATCCACTTCCATTACAGGTGGAAACCCCGAGAAATTATCAGGAAAATACCCGGAGACTGATTTACAATTGTTGTAAAACTCTTAACTTTGATGTCTTCCATTGATGCCAAAGTCAATGCCTCCTTCTGGTAAGAGATCCTTTCATCTTCTTGTGCCTAAAATCTTGTTTCACCTGCCTTTATATTCATTTCTCCTCTAAAGAGATCCTCAAATCAATCCTCATTTGTAAAACTAACTCTCTATGTATAATAATTGATGTGATCCTTGAGCACCATCAAACAATCCATACACATGACTATATTATAGGAATTCATATCAATCATAAAGAAATACCATTTCAACTCAACTCCATAAATAGTTTTAGAACATTCTATATATAGAATGACTATAAATTCTCTTTGACCTAGAGGAGTTTGGTGTTTTAACATAGAAGGAATCATCTAAACTTTTAAACTTATCAAATAAATAGCATTTAATGCAATAAAGGAATGGAATGAACCCATTTCAAATAAAGAATTCATAAGGGTAGAATTAAAAATAATCGTACCTTTCACCATAGATAGTCCAGATTGATCATCCATAATAACATACTCAGATCCATAAAATTACTTATTTTTTGAAATTTGTTCTTTGTTTCTTTGCTGAGATTTCTATTTCTAAGGAGTCATGGTATTTCTAGAATCACCTTGTCTATCATTGTTCTAATGATGTGAGATATTATTCTTAACTCGCCCCATCAAAGCATATGACATATCTAACACCTAAAAAGTGTCCTAAACACCCTACCTCAGAGCACTCTGACAATAGTCTTGAAGATGTCTGATCAGATTACAATTGTGGCATGTTTCATGTTGTGTCGTACACTACCATTTCATGTGGTCGAATCAAACACATTCTAAACATCCAGGTTGGATATTTGGTTTTGGAGGAAGATTCACTGGTTCAACCGTGTTATTTTGAGCCATACTCTCACCTTCTAAATAAGATTCCCTCTTCCTCTTTCTCCTAGAATTAGAGTTCCCAATGTTTCCCATAGGTATTGATATACTTCTTCTACTCATATCCCTATGATATATCATTCTTCTATATTATCTCTATTTACCATATTTATATAATTTTATATATATATGACTAAAATCATTGAGATAATTTTTTATTTTATCTCAGAATCAAATATATGTTCCTTTAAGGAAGCAATTTCAACAACATTGGGTAAAAAACACTAAATTCATGAATTTTGTATAATAATCAATGATAGAAATATTTCCATTCTTCAAGATGAAGAAATATTTCATTCTTTTATTTCTAAATGTGTTAGTATAAAATTGTTTATTAAGTTATTCTTTAAAATACCTCCAATCCATGACTTGTTCTAACTTAGCCTAAACAGATAAATCCCCCCACTATCATGCAAGATGCTCCATCATATATGTTTCCAACTTGACCTTCAGCTCAGCTGGTGAGCAAGGAAATCAAAGATATGGTTCATCTTATTTATCCACCTCTCTATCTTATCTAGTTTTGAATCACCCCTAAAGGTGGATGTATTATTCTATTAGAACTGGATTGAGTAATCAACAAGCCTTGATTCATCCCTCATGTTCCCTGTATTCACATCTTGAAAGGCTTGGATATTACTCTAAACCAGTTGTTTCTTCACCTATGGATATAGTGCATCCACATTCTCAGCCTCTTCTTTCAGTTGGTTTCTATGACGACTATCAGGTGCAATTTTCCAAAAACAAAAAAAAAATCCATAAGTATCACTCTCTAGCAACTAAAGTCCAAAATATTTCAAATTCTACCAAATCATACTATCATAAAATTTGTTTCAAAAATTAAACATTAGCATATTCAAGCATTTTTAGAAAATTTACCGTACTTTTGAAAATGAAACTTTTTTCAAAAAACCATAAACAAGATTTTTCAAATTATTAAATTTGAAAAAAAATTATAAATTTTAAAAAATAAACACTTTTCTACCAAATAATAAATCATTACATCAATTAAATATTGAAATCCTAGTGGTATGTCATTTCTGTAATGCATTTCATGCTCATCTCATTGGCTAAAACCACAATAATGAGATTGATAATCCTATAAGTGTCTCCAAAAACTAATATACCCAACTAACAGGTAACTTTATGATTAGAATATGAAGGTTATCTATGTAATTTTATGCTCTACATTTCAATTCCCAATGATCCTACTCATTTATACCAATCCGATACAAGGAATATACCATAATTAATTTCTACTCTAAGACTGAAATAAATACAAAACAATAATTGTATAAATATATTTGGAAGGACCTAGACCAATACAACTTATAACACCCCACCCCTCCTCATTGTATTGAGATGTCAAGAGGATGATAATTGTCCTTACTTGACATCCCCAAGATTCCAAATGGGGGAAATAAATTTCAAGGACATGAAAATAGTTTGGGGGATGATATTCCATTTGAAATGAAAATGACCAAACAAATATGTCATTTCTAAATAAACCACTACAATATGCATGATATCAATGAAATAAAACACAAATAAATACTATATATACCAAAAACAACTATAAAGAGTTCCACAACAAAATACAACAAAATATCCAAGTACATGTAGTAGAAAAAACCAAAAAAAGCTCAATGACATCCACATAACTCTAAAACTCCAACATGCTCCACGCTCCAACCCCAAAAATACCCCATGAATCACTAAGAATCACATGAAAAGTGTGATAATTTAACTTTCCCATGACCTTATAATGTACATATTCAAAATCACCAAAGTTCCAAAGCATTTTTTAGTAATGAAACTCAGTAGGCTTTCCCCAAATGACTTCCCTATTAATGCCACTAGTATATAACATGTTATGAAATTTATATAAAATATTTTAAGTAAAAAAATTGATATATTTTATAATAAATCCATGTAGTTCAATACCACATTATATTTCTATAATGAAATTGGTTTCAAGGAAAGATAATGAAAAAGTCTCCAAAACCATTACAGAAATTACATTCTCTCGTAATCCAATCTATTTTACATAGCCCCATATCCACATATCAAACCATTCATGACACCTTTACCTCACTATAATAAATAGTGGTGAGTCATCCTTTCACTATGTCATCACTTAATGAACTAATTATATGGGGGAAATCCTTAACCCTTATCCATCCCACTAATGATAGGGGATACTTCATACCATTATCCATCCCGAATTCAGATGAACACACAAAACTATTAAGCTAAAAACCAATGCATAAAAACCCATTTTAATAAAACCATTCTTTTATTGAAAACCAATCAAAAAAGGGATTTTAGTGAAACCAACCCTTTAATAAAAACACTTTTCCATGCAACAAACCTAATCAATCATTTTAAAATCGTCGGTTTAAAAAGAAATTAACAATTTCACTTTCCACAAAAATCCCAATTTCCAAAATTCTATAAACTATAACTATAGAAGGTTTTCAAAAAGTAATTAAAATCAATTTCAATACCAATTTCAATAAAAATAATAAATTAAAAATTAGTCCATCTTGTTCTAAATATAGTTTTTTATATTGAATCCAACTACCATTGAAATTTAGTGAAAACAATAAATGACATGAAAAATTTACACAAAACAGGGTTCAAACTATAATAACCTACCTTAGATATCTTTCCATAACGTTAAAAAATCCATATATAGTCATCGTTTTATTAACTACCACAAATCTATCAACAATGGAAGTAAATCTATGTAACTGAGAATGTGGGAGAAGTATGTATAAGGAAAACAAAGAAAAATAACCGCAAATGAAGACTAACTATGAGAATACATCTTTAACACACACAAAAAAGAATTTTTTTGCCTCCAGATCAATGATATAAACCTAATTATCCTTTAAGAGGAATAGATATTGAGATAAGGATATTCGGAGGGAAACATGATGGGTTAAAACACAATCTTAACATAGATCCCAAAAAAGTCGATCTTGTTTTTTAACCATCCATGGTTAGTCACACAGTTAGGCAAACCATGCTAAAACAATTCTTTGAGATCTTCATCAAGGAACACCTCACAAGGTTGTCCCATATAGTTAGATGAACCATGCACCTAATGTGAAAAATACCATTGTCCCATAATTCAGGGTCCCTCCTAGGTGGTCGCACGATTTGGAAAAACCGTGAGGCAAACCATGATCCATCTCTTTGGCCCCTATCTCAAGGTAAACTATTTTCTACAGGTATTGTGTTTTTTTCACAAACTTTACACCAACATTGAACCCTTAAAATTCTACAATAATATTCCAAACTTATTTTAAAACCTCCCAAACATTACACAAACACTTCATATACTTAAAAAGCATAAAATATAGGTTACTTACTTGAAACTAGGGACGATTCACATGAAACCCATTTAGAGGGAACTGATCCCTATCTAGTAGGAAAACCCGATTTGGTTTAGGGTGTAATAGTTCATAAGATCCTTTATTTAGTATGTTACTCCTAAAGGGTTTGGGATGTCCCCCAACAATCTTGGGTGTGGTCTCTTATTTGGGAGTCAAATCATAGTTGGATATTTTGTAGTATTTATCACATACCCCATAACTCTGGATGTGACCCCCTGTCCATGTATCAATACTATTTTATTGATCTAATTAGGTATTTAATGATTTTTATTGTGATTTATGATGAGAATTTCCTCTCATATGAATTCAATAATTGCTATCATGGTTTGTGCAGTGAGATCTCCCATATAATAATTTTGTTAAATCATCATGTAGTGTCTTATAGATGGAAGTACGGTTAAGAGCACATTGATATTGGAAGTATATCTTCATTATATGTAAGTTATAATTTTTTTATTACTGTTATGTATCATATCCTGATTGAAAATTCTTATTTTCAGACGACTACACTCTAAATGATTTATGTTTGGTGATTTCAGGGTGTCCTACATGGTGAGGTTATACTAATCCTTTCATTGGATATTCCAAAACTTTTCATGTTATATATATATGAATATTGTTCTATAGAGTCCTAGGTGGACAAGAAATTTGAAGAACATTGCTTGGGAAAGTTATAATGATGTTGGTACTGGGTGTTTCATCTAACTATTTCCCCCATTATCCAAAAAAGGCTTAAAACATTGCACATTTTTTTGGAATTGTATTTGAACCCCTGTTGATTTCCAGTAATTTAATCTAACTATAATTATGGGAATGATTTTATGAATGAAATTTTATTATATATTGTTGCATTCTCGTTATTTTATGGTCTTATAGATGTTTGTGTGGGTGTATGGGTAAATTAGGTGAAATCCTACCATGTTTTTTATATACATAATTAACACTTATCTCAATCCCTTTGAATATTGAATATGGGTATGGGGTTTTCACACTCATCTTATCAATGTATATGTAGGACCTAGTGGGTAAAGTCATGGAAAAGTTTATTTAGAGTAGTTGATTATACCTTAGGAATTAAGGATATATGTTTTCTAGTAGTGAGATTGGTTTGGTATTTATGGAAACATTTTTAAAGAATTTCTAATACATATCTCAGTCTACGAACTACAGTGTTGATAATGCAAATGATTTATCTATTCTCCATGTCTCTGATAACCTTCTTTTTGATTCCGTGCATGTGGACTATGGATTTAGGGAAAAAATTAGTACAAGAATAATATATGAAAAAGTTTCCTTTTTTCCTATACTTCATGAGTAAGCTCCCAAGATATACTTATTGAAAATGGTATGTATTGTCTTCTTTCATGATATTTACATGATGAAATCTATTAAGGTTTCTTCAATATATTCGTGAGTATGATCTGTTGGGTGATGAGGCCTCCATGTTGTAACATAGTCCTGAGGAGGTTTTCTATCTAGGTGGATAGTAGGTGGTACTGCTACTAACTGATCAACATATAGACCTAGAAGTTATGGTTTAGGTGAATTCATTATATCAGACTGAACAATGGATGTATTAATTGGTGTTGAATGATAATTCATAGGGATCAATAAGATATCATGAGTTTCTATGTTTGAAATTTCTTGGGACCCAGGGTGAGAGGGACTCTTTGGTAGCATACCTATGATGTAGATCATGAAATAAGAGACTGTGTCATTCAAGAGAACCCCAAGGATGTTGTAATCTATCATGGAAGATGTGATTTTTTTATGTATATGGAAATCTTGCACAAAATTTTCCAACCCATTATTCCATAGACAATGAGATGCTTGATGTAAAACCCAAGTAGAGGAAGCGATTATAAAAGAGGGGTATGCATGACTAACGATAAAGTGTATGAGCTGAGAGAGTAACATGAGGGGGATGGATCAATGGTCTATTGCCTCCACCACCACCCCCAATGGTCTACATAAGAATTAGGTATCTATTGGTATAGGACATGGAAATTGTAGGCACTGTAAGATTTTAATTAGAGAATAAGAGAGTGATTCGATGTATGGCCTGTTTCATTTCATGTTTTTTGAATTTTTGATTGACATGTGAATAAAAAAATATTATTACCATTATTCTTATTAGAGATTTTTTTCCAGTTAATCCCTTGGATTGACCCCTTATTAGTATAACCCCGCATCAAGAATTAGTGATCATATACTTGTATATTGTTTGACCTGAAACCAGTAGAGTGGGTGAAGAGCCTCACATGGATTCTTTACATAGAGGTAGTAGGTCTCAACTGTGTTTTCCTCAGTATGGTATGGTTATCTACCCTCCGTGCCCTATTGAATATTACCAGTTGTGGGTTCTCTATATCCACATTGTGGGATGGAGTTTTCTTCCTTTGGTAATGGAGTGGTCCTAGGTATAGTAGGATGAGCTCGTGTGTAGGATGATGCAGCTGATTTCTCACTAGTTGAGGAAAATTACCCTTGTAGTAGTAGATTATATGGGAATTCATTTTCCTATAATGGTGATGTAGTATGTACATTCCTTTCTAAAGATGTTCCAAGATTATCACATTAGAGAGAGTTACAATTCTTCAATGAATTTCACCTTGGGGTGACCTTGATATCTATGCCCTCATATCATAGAACTCCTATACGGATTGCATAGTTGAAGGTGTAGTTTAGGACTTATAATGGAAGGGTCGTATTAGACAGATTATTTTCACATGTGTATCCATATGTTGTTTTACTAGAAAGAGGATATAATATTTTGAGGATAAGTGTGGATATAAGTCCCCAAAATTTTTGATTACAAAATATGAGAATCCAACTCTAAGAAATTATTAATTCATTATCTAGTTTTTATTATAAAAGTGGATCTCATTTTTTTATCTTAGGTCAGGTTATAACCAACACCTGGTTTGTGAGGAGGATGTACCAAATGTGGTTTTCTAAATCTACTACATTACATTATGTTCTTGGTGATACCATTAGGATTGTTTCATTCCCTTATATTTATTTTTTAGACTCATGAAGAATTACATTCTAGTTGTACTTGTTCATTGTAATATTCTATTTTGACATCCAAGTGTTCAAGGAGATAGTGGTGGATTACACGAGATAGTTCAAGATGGTTCTATACATTCTATGAGACTACCATTTTTATTAGAATCTCATAATTTATAAATTCTAGATTCATTAGTTCCACCTTTAGAAAATTTTTCCTAAGACTTTGGAGTGATAGAAAACCTACTAATTGGGGATTTAGTGCTAGCATAAAATACAAAGAAGGATGTGGAATCTATAGTAAATGCTTACAGAAATGTTTTATGGTTGTTTTCATTGAGTGAGTTTTTGAAGTGATTGACCTTTTTTTATATAAATGAGGATGTTGATGGAGTAGAATATATCTAATAAATAGTTTTTCCCCCACATATTCATTAGTGAGATAGGGAGCTACAACATGGACATATCAATTGTGAGGTCCAACGTGACTTGATACCCCCTAGATGTGTTCTTGAAAAATCATATAAAGGTAGGGGTACATCAACCCTATAAATTATGATGATGAAAAAAATCACTCTATAAAAAAAGGGGATGAGGATCTTATTTACATTATCAATAAATCAAGGATGGATGATATTTTATGAATATTATTTGGCATCATGTTTTCTGGGAAAGTATATTGTAAATAATTGTTGAGTTTTACACTTTCTGTATCACCAAAATGTAGGTGATGATAAAAAATTAATAGTAGAGAGTTTTGGATTCCAAGGAATAATGAAGACAGTTTGGATTCATGGAATTCCAATTAATATCATTTTAGACTATGATGATCACTTCAATTCATGATTAGGGAGAGGATGTGGGAGGATTTGGGAATCAACTGTTGTTGAGATAGACTTTTCCACCCCATGAAAATGGCTAGCTAAAGTGGAACATTCATGTTCTAGATAACATTCTTCAACATTTTTCGTTATATTTGATCCTTAACAGGGAGGATCATATACCATTGGTGGAGTTTTCAATTCATAATAGCGACCATTCCACTATCTATATAACACCATTTAGGCGGTGTTTGGAAGAAACTCCAAGTTATATCTTTACTGGTTGGAGCTAGTGGGAGACAGTTCTTTTGGTAAAAAATTTGGTTTTAGTGATGGTTATAATCGGTGAAACACAATAAGATAATACTGAGGGATTATCAATAATTATAGAATTTATTTGGGGACCAATGATATAAACTATTGGGTTCAAAGATGATGTAATCCATTCTAACAGATCTCTCCTGAATGAGGATTTCACATATTTTTCTAGGAAAGAAAGTTATCTATAGGGTTCATAGTCCCCTTTTCTGGTTAGACATCAGGCTTGCAAGGCTTCATACCACTAGACCCTATAATCATTGTAATACCATGTTGTAGGTGGTTTCTGTGTGTGGTATCAGAGGAGTCAAGTTTATTACTCGTTGCATGATGTTGAACAAGATGAGAAATACATTGAGTATGGGGTTATCTTATGAAGGATATTAAGGATCCTTTTAGTTCTTGACTACTAAACGTTGAAACTTCTTTGGAAAGTTGTTCCAATGGGTTCATGTTTTTTATAGTATGATAACCATTAGGATTACTTCTGAGAGTGGAAATCCCAATTGAGATCTTGGTCTCCTCCCTTATGAGTATCTTTTTTTCTTTTTGAGATGAATGGCCATAATGTGGTAAGAATGTGGTATCCCTATTTTTCTATGTAAGATTTTATAATATTTCATGGAATATTTTCATTGAAAAACACTAAGATACCCTGAAATTTTGTTCCCCTATGATCCTAGTATGGATATAATAAATTTAATCATTATAGTATAACATGCTCATGCAGTTTTGATTAAATAATGAAATAAATCTCAAATACATCATCATATAAAAAAATATAAGACCATTGTTGTGTTTGTAATGCGGGTTTTATCCTAGGTGTGACATAATGTTTATTGGCATCACGAGTTTTGGTAAAATGCTATTGTGAGTATAAATAATAAAATTAATTAATTAATTAATTAAATTTATATATTTTTTTAATTATTGACATAGCGACACAATACTCTCCTATTTATACCTTTTCATATCCAATTTTCATGTTTTACCTCATAAAACTATTAATTTGGTGGAGTGATTTGATGAATGTAGGTTGATGAAAAGATCAGGGGTTATCAATAAGGGTATATAAAGGATCACCAATGATGACATACCTTGTGGATCCCACCAACAAAGACAACATATATTAATTCGTGATTATGGATCATTCTAAAAACAATGTGGAAGTTTTTATTTTTTATGATTCATCGCATTTTGATATTCCTTGTTTAGCATGGATCAATTATACTGAAAATAAATGATTCATGAATTTGTGATTGATTTATTTTATAGTTGATTAAGTAATTATTTGGTTAATTCACTCATCATTCTAATTGAAATACATCATGGCCAACCCAAAAAAATGGAAAACATTTTTTCTCAGATTTTTTATTGGATTTCTGCCCCATTTCATCACACGTTAATCATAGGAAATTTCTTCAGCTCATGGTCTGATGAATCACTTGTAATCGGTCATTATGTGACCACTCATCGGTACCATGGATCAATTTTGTAGGTGATGTTTGCTATCAAGGAAGAAATCAAGGTGTGATGATGATAAAGAATTTTTAGAAGTGGATAAAATTAATCTAATGAGTCTTGTTCATAAATATTTTGTTTTCATTGATGAGATGGGTGACGATGATGGTTTCCTGATTGGGTTAGATAACCAGAATCATATCTCTAGTGACTATGATTCCCCAGTTGGGATGCTAAGGTTTCAATAGAAAATAAAATATCACATTTTGGGTAAAATGTGTCATAGGCCATGTGTCCCATATAGAAACCCTAGCCTTTTAAATATAAATTTAAATGATTTAAGCATAATTCTACATCATATTACATGCCAACGATTGTATAGTATAGTGTCATGGAAGACTAGTTACATAAAACTTAAAACATGGAATAAATAAAACATTTAATTATAGAATCCTCAAATTGAGCTCCTAACTTCCATTGTGCTCAAATATATTTATAGGGTAACCAAAGAGAACACATTAATAATGGAATGAGATAAATAAACCAATAAGGTAATAACCATAACCACAAAGAATTGACACATGGAATAGAAGGAATGACATGATGATATAAAAAGGAATTTAAAATAAGGAATCTTAACATATAAACATGGAATCATATAAACATGGACTCATAATATTGAGGCAGAAAAATAAAATATGTCTTTAGTAAGATTCAAGGCTAACCGCCAAGAATGTGGAATATGGTCGCAAAATCCAAGGCTAATCGTCAGGACCATCGCACATGGTAGCACAAGCTAGAGCTAACCACCAAGACCATCACACATAACGTCTCATGAGAATCAAATTCACCCAATTCATTACATATCTATCTAGGAACACCCATCTTAACTTTTCATGAATATGTTTTTCATATAAATAATCATACATAACCAATATTACATAAACATAAGGGTTACCCATGGCATGTCATTAATCATAACAAACAGGTATACCATAAAAGTTTCCATGAAGAAATGAACTAAAATATATATAGACCTCAATAAGGGAAAATCTTAAAGTATCATGGTAAGTGATTTCATTTATAATTGACAACATGTGATGAAATTATTTAATAAATATCCCCATTACAAAAAAAAAATTGTGTTTTTAAGGTAAATACGATATAGCCTTTAAAATAGGGAAGGGAAAAATAATTTATATAATAAAAGAAGTGAACCAAGACAGGTTTTATAAAAAAAGTATGATTTTATAAAGACTATGGTGGATTAAAATAGAATATATAGTGCACTTTAAATCAGGTAAAAATTTGGGATGTTCTTTCAAAACTGGTTTGCTTATCAGGAGGTATTGACGAGGGAATCCCTTAAAAACATGTATATCCCCAAAAGAGAATGAAGAAAGGGTCTTGATAAATTAATTTGGTATATGTAAACAACATTTATAATATACACATAAATAGATAAGATAACTTCATTTTGGTAAAAGAAATATAAGGCACCCCTAAGGAACAAAGGAGGTTTGGGTAGAATCCGTTAAGGATAATTGGCATGGTGTCGGGGTTACTTAAGAGGGATTAATGAGAGACAAATGGGTTTATAATAACTTAAAAATCATTAGGGAGGTATGGTGAGGTGATAAAGAATACCCCATCAATATGTATTACACATAAAAGGGGATAGCATAGAGTACATTCTAGAATAAAAATGAAATAGAGAGGATCCCTTACTTTAAGTTCGATGATTTTCTCCACTTCATATATATGACGTGAATAATCAAATTTTGTTAATTAATTAAAAATTAAAGAACCTGTTATATATGTAGAAAGATTTAGTATGAACTTTTTTATGGGTTAATTGGTTCAATTTCATTATTCGGGTCCTTTTGTTTTCTTGTTCTTTACGATCAGTTTACATATTTTCATGAATGGATAATCATGTAAAATGGGAATGGTTGTACAGAATTGGATTTATATTTTATTATTGAAAATAATTAAGGTTAAATGGTTTTAAATTTAATTTTGTTACTTAGAGTGAAGTTTAATTATTATATAAAACATTAAGGATAAATGTTTGGATTAATTTAGTGATTTTTCTTGTAATTAACTTATTTTGTATTATTATTATACATCATGAGTGGAAAAGGATTCCAGAACATCACATAAGATAAAATACACATATTATAATCTAGTTAAACCATTAAAATTGTTTTGTGACCTTTCTAAAAGATGATAATGCAAATCGAAAACTTTTCATCCTTGAATGTTATAAATCAACTCATCTCAAATGGTATTTTCATATATAGAATAAAATGAGGGGAGGAAGAGATTATGATAAAATATCTCATTATAATAATATAATTATAGTACATGTAAGAAATTGGAGCTATCATACCATTTGGTTGAAGGGATGTGAGAAACGAAATGAGAAGAAAAAGAACATGGAAGAAAATAAAATAATCACAAAGAGGAATTTACCGCTTGAGTGTATCTCCTTTGAGAGCATCTTAATGGGAGAGGATTTGGTATTTTGAGGAGGACAAGGTCTGTTGAACATAGTGTAGGAGCTTGGGGAGTGATTTAGGTAGAACTTAAGAAACTAACAAGGTTTGAGATGAGTTATGAGAAGGGGGGTGGTTATAGTGGAGCGCAGGAGGGGTTTTTTAATATTCATTCCTTAGTTTATTAATTTCCCTCCATAGCATCAATAGTGATTATTCCTTGACCAATATAGTAATAAGTGCATTTTAGTTTTATTTTTGGGTGCTTAAGTCACTTATGATGTTAGGAAAAGTGGATTTAAATTATTATGTATTTATACTGTAAATTAATGTATTTTACTATTCACAAAACAAATCATGTATTTCAGAAAACTCTGATAAAATTACCCTAAGAATTTTTCGATGGGTAGAATCCAAAAATGAACACCATTTTTAAAAAAAATTAAATATTATTAATTTAATAAAAATCATAATTTTCTTGATAAATACAAATTTTAAAACTATAACTGATTTTATAAAGATTCAAGAATTTCATACGGTCATATAATTTTTTTTAAAACCAAAAGAAAAAAAATAATTTATGAACAACTTTTAGAAAAATAAATTTTATTTTAAATTAAATAATTAATTGTATTAAATTATTTATGACAAAAAAAATACCAATACTTTTTCTATGATCATATTATCACTTATAAGATTCCTAAATTTTATTTATACATTCAGGGATGAGGATAATATTCTTTTGGAAGATTTACTATTCATAAGGGGCATATAAATATTTATAATGGTATGTTACTATTTCTAAGGGTAGGTTACAATTCAAAAAAAATTATGTTTGTTTCACTAGACTCTAAACATCTTACTTATCACAACCGGTTATGTCAGATTTTTGAAATTCAAATCACATAGGTGAAAATATTATGTTTAAAGGTCACATGTCACTTAGTAGATCATTGTGTTTTAATTTCACGTGACTATATGACATAATTATAAGAAGGGAATTTCCATTGATAAAATATTGTTTCATTACATTATTCCCCCTTATGAAATTACACTATCAAAATATCATTTTTCAGTCTGAGACATAAATTTGTGCGGGAAATTTTCCTTGATTTCCTCCTCTTGTTCCCATGTCTCCTCTTCGTACTTACAGTTTTGCCACATTACTTTGACCAGGTGTGTAGTCCTATTTTGTATATCTTCACTGGATGCTCCTCGTAAGAAATATCATTCTCCAACTACACCACATATGAAGAGAGTACTTGTAATGGTTCAGGTATGTACTTCCTTAAAAGGGATACATGAAAGACATCATGCACATTGGATATGGTAAATGGATGTGCTAGTCGATAGGCCACAACACCAACATGATCAAGAATCATGAAGGGTTTGATTTACCTAGGACTTATCTTTCCTTTTTTCCCAAACCTCATGACCATATTCCATGTAGATGCGCATAGAAATACCATGTCTCCAACTTTGAACTCAAGGTATCATTGAAACTTTTCTATATAACTCTTTTTTGAATATTGGATTCCTTGATGTGTTGTTGAATGTTTTTCGCCTTCTCCATTATTTCTTCAACCAGTTCAGGTCCTAGTGGCTTATGCTCACCAAATTCATCCCAACACACTAGTGTTCTGCACCTTTTACCATAAAGGGATTCATATGGTTCCATTCAGATGCCCAAGTGGAACTGTTGTTTTTGTAGAATTAAACTAGTAGAAGATGTTGGTCCCATCCTCCTTTTAATTCCATAGAACATGATCTCAACATATATTCTAGTGTCTAAATATTTTACTCATATTGTTCATCATTTTGAGGATAATACTCCATACTGAAGTTCATTTCTGTGCTTAGAGCATGTTAGAGACTTTTTTAGAACTTTGAGGTGAATCTCATATCTTGATCTGATACAATAGATAGTTGTAATTCATGAATCCTTACCACCTATTTGATATATATCTGTGTGTTTTGATCCAATTATAAGTCCTATCGAATCGCAATAAAGTGAGTTGCCTTTGTAATACCATCCATAATGACCATATTGTATTGTTTCCAATGGATTTCCTTGGATTTCTAGCAACAAAGTCCATGGTGGTGTTCTCCCACTTCCATGTTGGTATGGGTAGTGGTCGCATCATCCCATTATGAATCTTTCATTCAGCCTTCACTTTTTGGCATTCTAGGCACTTTGATGTATAATCAACAATCTCTTTCTTCATATTGTCTCACCAAAATCTCTCTCGGTGATCTAGATACATCTTTGTGCTCCCTGGGTGGATAGTGAAGGTTGAGCTATGTGTTCCACTCATAATCTTCGTATTTATATCTAGATCATATGGTACACATAATCATGACCCTAACCTTATGACTCCATCCTTTTCAATCTTGAACTCAAAGGATTTACCATTTATGATAGCTTCCACCCTTTTCATAATTTCTACACATTTCCTTTGAGCATCCTTTATTTTCTCCATGAGGGATGGTTGATCAATCATTTGAGAAGGGATTGATGATGTTCCTCCCTTAATGATTCCCATGTCCATCCTCTACAAATCTACGAAATCTGTATCCTTTTCAATTCTCATCATTTATAAAAATGATAGATCTTTTCTACTTAGAGAATCCTCCACCTTTTTGCCTTATCAGGATGGTATTGGATTGATTAGTCATAATCCTTGATGAGATATATCCATCTTTACTAGCTCATATTAAGATCTTTTTGTGTGAATATATATTTGAGACTCTTGTGATCAGTATATATCTGACACTTCTCCTCGTAGAGATTAAGCCGATAAATTTTTAACATAGAGAGCACAACCTCCAACTCCAGATCAAGCATATGATAGTTTTTCTCATGGATCTTCATCTTCCTTTTTTCATAGAAAATCACTTTATCAGTTTAAATTAGCACACAATTTAAGAACTTCTTCGAAACATCACTATACACCGCAAATATTTCTCCACTTATTGGGAGTGTGAGTACTAAACTAGTGGTTGGCCTCTTTTTCGACTCCTTAAAACAATATTCACATTATTGAGTCTAGAAAATCATTACTCCATTCTGTGTCAGTTTGGTCATTGGGTTTGAAAATTGAGAGATGTTCTTAAAAATCATTGATAATACCCAGTGAGACCCGGAAAGCTATGGATCTCCATTATGGATATTTTCATGGGCTACTCTTCAATTTCCGTTATCTTGAAAGGTTCTACAGATGTCCCTTTGCTGTTGATAACATTCCCTAAGAATGATACTTCCTCCATTCGGAACTCACATTTACTATACTTTTCATGTAACACCCCGAGCTTCCACGATACGCTTCTCATTCAATAATGCAATAGCTTGCATTGTACGCAACTTCGAGTTCTAAAACACCGCGACTAATCAAAGTAGCCGTTATGAATAGTAATAACCACTTTTTAAAATTATAGAAATTTTATATTTCAAAATGGACTTCATTTTTGTATTTGTAATATCGAAATTATCCAAAGTTGAATTTTTTGTAATTTTCTGAGAACTTCCAATTTTATGAATAGTGAAAATTACTTAAAAACAACTTTTTTAATCAAAATAATTTATAGTGATAAATTATACTATTTAGGGGTTTTAAAGTATAATTAGAATATATTTTTACCATTTTATCCAAAGGTGGTCATTAGAATTAATTCAACATTGAAATTGGACGTAAACAATTGTCAATCTTTTGATATAAATTGTTTCTTAAAAACACGCTATTTGTTGTAACAGCGGGAATTAATTATAAAATTAATTAATGCAACTTATATGTTTGGAATTTTGTAAAATAGACATCATTTTTGAATTCGGAATATCAATTATATCTTAGGGTAAAATTTTGGCATTGTTCTGAAAAACTTCAATTTTTGATGAATAGTGAAACCACTAAGTGGTAGTTAAATAACTGATTTTTTGTTTAAATGAAATATTACCACTTCTGTGATTTGATTTTCAAAAATCCGGCATACATGGTTGTCATTAAGAAGTAAAATGTGGTTCAATGAGATCAAAATAATTTTTTGGTGAATAGTAACTTTTAAGTTCTTAATCGCGATTAGAGGTAATTAGTGTGGTTTAAGGTAAAAATAATGTTTTAATAATATGAGATGAGCTTGAAACTTGTCCTACTCCTATTGGATGAGTCATGGCTGACCAAGACAACCCATGGGTCAACTTGGGGACCCCATGGAGCCACTTTAGTTGGAAAATGACATTAATATATATTTATTTAATGTTAAAATTAAATTGATACAAACATGAGTTGTTTTACTAAAACAATTTTTATGTAGGGTTACAGAAGTCCAAATTTTGGCTATAAATATTCATTAGAAATCTAAAAATATTTCCTACATCATAGTATTTTTTTTATAATTTTTAGACGTTAAATAAATTAAATTATTTATGACATCATGATGATGCAGCGATGACCTCATTATTTAACGATTTAAATAAAATGGGAAGATAATGCAAAATACAAGGCTTACACTTGCCCAAAGCCTATTGGATTAGGAGATTTAGAACCCTTATCACCTTATCATCGAATTATATAAGTGTGGGACCTCTAAAATCCGAAACTCATTTTATAATAAAGTGACTTTTCATTACTTTCCAAAAGTGCCCCTCCTCTCCACTTATAAAAGGCCCCCACCTCTCCCACCTTATTCACACCTTCAAGACATTTGGCTCAGCCAACCTCTGCCCAAATACTCTCCCAACCTCCCCCTCTTACTCCTAGAAGCCTCGCTTTGGGCAGAACCCTTCCCAAGGAAGCCTTTGGCTCAAATCAAAAAAGAGTTACCCGATTTTCAGGAGGTTAAAGAACGGTCGAGTCAGGACAAGACGCAAGGTAAGGGAATTTCTTAACCCAACTTCCATTATTTGGGTTAATCTCCTACATTCAAATTATGTAATGATATTATTATGTCCTATTTTGTATATTTACTTTCTATATGTGTAACTATAGTGAATACACATAATAGATCTCTTTTATTTTAAAAATGATCTTTTTAAGGACTTCGTCTCAATCTCCTTTCATTGAGGCATATTTGGTTTTATACACAACTTTCTTTTATACGGTGTATAAACCCCTTTGACATTTATGTTTATTCAAAAGGAATATTTTTTTATACGAAGCATTTTACTAAATGACCAAAAGGGAATGTTTTTCATTCCGTACATATGCGGCGACAACGACTTCTCCGCCGCCATGACCATTATTTGAGTTTCGGCATCCTCTACAAGCCATCATTTTTTTGATGAAAAATAAATACAAAGTTTTAACATTCTTTTATTTTGGTATTGAAAATGGTTTTGAAATCGTTTTTATTATATCAATGTGTTGTATTGATAACATGTGATTGAAATGTGGAAATGTTATATTTCCTTTATGCATGTTTTATGTGATACGATTATGTTATGGTTTATGATATGTTTAAACCTATTCATATGAGGAATGTATTGGACTTAATAAGTGACGGGTGGAGCCCGCTATAGCTCCTCGATGCATCGGTAGGTCTCATGAGACAACTAGACGTGGAATTGGCCGAGGCCCTTTCCCAATTTGATTTATGGTTTTGGCCGAGGCCTTAATCATTTTAGACGTCTTGGCCGAGGCCTTGACAAAATGTTTCAGAATGTCCGGCATTATACATTCCCTCATTATGAAAGTGGTTATTGATATTTCATGTGATTATTCGACCAGTAGAATATCCATGTGAAGAAGTGAATGGCATTATACCATTTTACTTTTTCCATATTATGTTGATGTTCAAGTTTAAAAGGCTTTTGTTTTAGTTATACATTGCCTTAAATTTTTATGTTTATTTATGAAAGCTTCCGCAATATTGTTATCCTTACTGAGCATCTGAGCTCACCCCTTTCAATGTTTTAATATTTTCCAGGATGTGAAGAAGTATTTTATGAATGACCTGCAGGGATTGTCAGAAGAGGATATGAGTGTGGACTATGGAGACTTTGTTATTGTAGTTTTTCACTTTATGATGTAATGTAACATTTACGAATGTATCTAGTGTGTCCAAGGATACTAAACTAATCGGTCTTTCGAGACTTGATCTTTTGTGATCATGCCAATGTTATGAAGTAATGCACCGACTCTGGGTAACTGGGGTCAGGGCGTTACAGTTGGTATCAGAGGCAGTTTAGTACTAACCTTGGAAGCTAGATGTAGATAAACTCTGATTAGAGCACATAGCCCAAAGATAGACTTTGAGGATTAGTATAGAATAACTTCCTATAATTTTGGTATTATAGAGAGGTTATGAGTTTTCCGAGAAATACATCCCTGTCTGGATACGAGCAGGTAGAGGCGGCTCTTGCACAGATGTACCTAGGGGTAAAACCCGAAAACACCGCTTTGAGCTAGACATGAACGGGAACTGGTGCATGACAACGGGCCTTGCTGCACTCTTGGTTACAACACTCCCGGGGGATATGCTTAGGATAATTCTCATTTTCTTTACAAACCACTATGAAGGGTTATGAGTATATACTTCCTCAAAGGAAACATTTCTTTTTATGATTATGGATTATATCCATAAATAGTTCAATTTATGTAAAGTATTTTACAAATATGGAATTATGTATTTTATTTCCTAAACTAATCTAGTTTATGCCATTGTTTAGAAATGGCGCCTAGTGGAAGGAATGGAAACCGTATCAATGCACGCACTCCGTGTAGGGATTGCCCTCCTGCTCAAGATAATTATGGTGGAGCTAGTGATACAACTGGTGCTTATCAGCTTCTCGCCATACTGGGACAACTCACTCAGGTTATGAATAATAACCTTACTCGTATGGAGCACCCTGATCCACAACGTGGAGGATCAATGCTAGACCGTTTCATGAGGCAACAACCACCAACCTTCAATGGGATTACAAATCCTATAGTAGCTGAGCAATGGATAAACTCCTTAGAGAAAATATTCCATCCCTTGGGGATTAGCGAAAGGGAGAAGGTTGTCATGGCAGTTTACCGCCTCGCTGGAGATGCCGATCAGTGGTGGTCACTGATTCAAAACACAAAGGAAGATGATGACGTATCGAATATGGAATGGAGGGAGTTCAAAGAGCTTTTATTAGAAAAATACTTTCCTCGTGACCATCGAGCAGATATGGAAAGTCAATTTCTGAGTCTGAGGAAGAAGGAGGATGAGAATGTCGCAACGTATGAGGCTAACTTTACAAGGTTAGCGAGGCATGCTTCCGATTATATACGTAACCCAAGGAGTAAGATTGATCGTTTCTTTGATGGGTTAAAACTGTAATGCCCCGACCCCAGCTACCCAGAGTCGGTGCATTACTTCGTAACATTGGCATGATCACAAAAGATCAAGTCTCGAAAGACCGATTAGTTTAGTAGTCTTGGAAACACTAGATACATTCATAAGTCTTACATTACATCATAAAGTGAAAAACTAATAACAAAGTCTTCATAGTCCACACTCATATCCTCTTCTGACTATCCCTGCAGGTAATTCATAAAATACTTCTTCACATCCTGGAAAATATTAAAACATTGAAAGGGGTGAGCTCAGATGCTAAGTAAGGATAACAATAATGAGGAAGCTTTCATAAATAAACATAAACATTTAAGGCAATGTATAACTAAAACAAAAGCCTTTAAACTTGAACTTAAACATAATATGGCAAAAGTAAAATGAGATAATGCCATTAACTTCTTCACATGGATATTCTACTGGTCGAATAATCACATGCAATATCAATAACCACTTTCATAATGAGGGAATGTATAATGCCAGACATTCTGAAACATTTTGTCAAGGCCTCGGACAAGACGTCTAAAATGATTAAGGCCTCGGCCAAAACCATAAATCAAATTGGGAAAGGGCCTCGGCCAATTTTCACGTCTAGTTGTCTCATGAGACCTACCGATGCATCAAGGAGCTATAGCGGGCTCCACCCGTCACTTATTAAGTCCAATACATTCCTCATATGAATAGGTTTAAACATATCATAAACCATAACATAATCGTATCACATAAAACATGCATAAAGGAAACATAACATTTCCACGTTTCAATCACAAGATATCAATACAACAAATTGATATAACAAAAATTCTTTCAAAACCATTTTCAATACCAAAATAAAAGAAAGTTAAAACTTTGTATTTATTTTTCATTAAAAAAATGATGGCTTGTAGAGGAAGCCGAAACTCAAATAATGGTCACGGCGGCAGAGAAGTCGTTGTCACCGCATAAGTACGGAAAGAAAAACATTCCCTTTTTTCGTTTAGCAAAACGTTTCGTATAAAAAGATTCCTTTTGAATAAACGTAAAATTCAAAGGGGTTTATACACCGTATAAAATAAAGTTGTGTATAAAACGAAATATGCCTCAATGAAAGGAGATTGAGACGAAGTCCCTTACAAAGATCATTTTTTTAAATAAAGTACATCTATAATGTGTATTCACTATAAGTACACATAAATAATGTAAAAATACAATATAGGACATAATAATATCATGACATAATTTGAAAGTAGGAGATTAACCCAAAGAATGGAAGTTGGGTTAAGAAATTCCCTTACCGTGTGTCCGACTTGACTCAACCGTTCTTTAACCTCCTGAATAATAAACTAGAGTTAATATCTACATTATTAAGAACCATTTTCAATTTAATTATCCTTTTTATATCACTTATTACAATGTTATGAACATTATGTAATTATTTAAGTTAATAACGGTCGTTTTGTCGATCTTTGGTAACTTGAGTCAACAATAAACTTCTTATAATTACAAGTTGTTCATGTGGTAGAATATCCATTATATCCAGAATTATATTCATGGTTTAGATGTCATATATATCTTATATATCCAGTATATACATTCATTTATAATATTACGTAACATTTAGAGGTAAGAAATGAAATGCACCGTTCATGGAGACGGTAAGCCGTACGTACGCATGAACGCTACTTTCATTTCAATTTCATATTTAATGGAACTAAATCATAATGATATAAATGTATAATATAATTCCAGTATAATATATTGTATAATTCCATTTACTCCATCCTTTATACATCCCACATATGGCATTAACGATTCAAATCACTTTGAGGGGGCGGTAGTCCGCACTTCCTAAAATGAAATTATCGCGTTTTACCCATAATGGAAATCATAAAGTATTCCATAAATGCGAAATAAAGAAGAATAAGTAAAACATAAACATATTATATATCATATATAAAAATAGTTACATCTTAATGGCCACCTTTGAAGGTGTTATATGAGTGTTGAACAATCATCGTTTCGTGAGGCAGAAATTCGCCATCCACAGAAACCGTATGTTCTTTAACCATTAGATGTAGGTGTGTGTAAGTGTAGCTCGAATACTTCTTATAACAACATCCTAGTATATTGAGGATACTTGTTTTGTTACAAGATAAATGAATAAAAAGAGTTTAGGGGGTTGGAGAAGAAAAATAAAACAAAACAACATTAGGGAAGACATTACCTCAAAATCGGGTAACTCTTTTTGATTTGAGCCAAAGGCTTCCTTGGGAAGAGTTCTTCCCAAAGTGAGGCTTCTAGGAGTAAGAGGGGGAAGTTGGGAGAGTATTTGGGCAGAGTATGGCTGAGCCAAATGGCTTGAAAGTGTGAATGAGGTGGTAGAGGTGGGGGCCTTTTATAAGTGGAGAGGAGGGGCACTTTTGGAAAGTAATGAAATGTTATATTATTTCACAATGCTTTTCGGATTATAAAGGCCCAAAACTTATATAATTCGAGGCTAAGGTGATAAGGTTTCTAAATCTCCTCATCCAATAGGCTTTGGACAAGTGTAAGCCTTGTATTTTACATTATCTTTTCATTTTCTTAAAATCGTTAAATAATGAGGTCATCACTGCATCATCATGATGTCATAAATAATTTAATTTATTTAATGTATAAAAATTATAAAAAAAATACTATGATGTAGGAAATATTTTTAGCTTCCTAATGAATATTTATAATCAAAATTTGGACTTGTGTAACCCCACTAAAAAACTGTTTTAGTAAAACAACTCATGTTTGTGTCAATTTAATTTTAACATTAAATAAATATATATTAATGTCATTTTCCAACTAAAGTGGCTCCATGGGGTCCCCAAGTTGACCCATGGGTTGTCTTGGTCGGCCATGACTCATCCAATAGGAGTATGACAAGTGTCATGCTCATCTCATATTATGATAACATTATTTGTACCTTAAACTACACTAATTACCTTTAATCGCGATTAAGAACTTAAAAGTTACTATTCACCAAAAAATTATTTTAATCTCATTGAACCACATTTTACTTCTTAATGACAACCATGTATGTCGGATTTTTGAAAATCAAATCACAGAAGTGGTAATATTTCATTTAAACGAAAAATCAGTTATTTAACTACCACTTAGTGGTTTCACTATTCATCAAAAATTGAAGTTTTTCAGAACAAGGCCAAAATTTCACCCTAAGCTATAATTGATATTCCGAATTCAAAAATGATATCTATTTTACAAAATTCCAAACATATATGTTGCATTAATTAATTTTATAATTAATTCCCGCTGTTACGACAAATAGCGTGTTTTTTAGAAACAATTTATATCAAAAGATTGGCAATTGTTTATGTCCAATTTCAAGGTTAAATTAATTCTAATGACCACCGTTGGATAAAATGGTAAAAATATATTCTAATGATACCTTAAAACCACTAAATAGTATAATTTATCACAATAAATTATTTTGATTAAAAAAGTTGTTTTAAAGTATTTTTCACTATTCATAAAAATTAGAAGTTCTCAGAAAAATACCAAAAATTCAACATAGGCTAATTTCAATATTCCGAATCCAAAAATGAAGTCCATTTTGAAATATAAAATTTCTATATTTAAAAAGATGTTATTACTATTCATAACGGCTACTTTGATTAGTTTCAGTGTGTTAGAACTCGATGTTGCGTACAATGCAAGCTATTACATTATTGAATGAGAAGCGTATCATGGAAGCTCAGGGTGTTACATTCTCCCCTCCTTCAATAAATTGCGTCCTCGGAATTTGAAATTTTTCTTTGTAAATAAAAGGTTGAAAAGAGAAATTACCTTTGAGGAAAACCCACATCGGAAATAAGGTTAATAAATATATAACATTAAAAGAAAGCAAGATAAGTACAAAGGTCACCCGAAATAGCCCATTCTACGATTTTATGAAAATATGGATATGGAGGATGTTTCGGTGCGGATGTGCGTCGGGTTACGATGTTCCGCCAGGACGCGTTCGCGCGTGCACCCATCAACCCGAGGGGATGGGCGCGCGGCTTGTGGTCCCGCAGTCCCGCTTTCCAAGGGCGGGCGGCATTCGTCCCTTATTCAGGGGCGTCTGCTCCTTGATCGAAACCGGGATGATGGGATGTCGGCTCCTCCTTCCTTTGACGTCTCCTCGGAACTTGTCGCCTATTCCGGGTCTCCCTCATAGACTTAAGAATGTTCGTGAATCTCGTTCCCGGCACCATATCTTCATGGACACCGGTTAATTACGCTGCTTCCGCCCGGACGCTCCAAGGGGTCTGGGCGGGGCAGCAACCTGCGGTGAGAAGGCCGGGTGGCTCTGGGTGCTGGGGGCGTGTCGTGACACTGCGGCTCTGCACATCTGTCTTCCGTCCCTAATAGGGCTTCTCGAAGGCATGATGGCCTGAGGCATCCCGCATTGGGTGCGGGGAACTGTGTCACCTGAGGTTTTCCTCATCTTCCCATGTTTAACACGGGGTATGCCGCGAGTTTAACGTCCAGCGGGGACGGCATCGGACCGATCAACACGAAAAGTGGATCAGATGACAGAACCCCTTGCGGGGAACCTCCGACGCTGGGGCCAGCATATGGGCGGCTTCCCAAATGATATGGAGTGGAGTGAAGTGGCATGACCCCACCGGGATGTGGCGGCCCGGGTAAGGATCAGGATGGACGATGGAGTGAAGAGCTTGGACCCCGTAGAGGCTTCCTACGTACCGCGCGTTAGCACGGATCAAAGTCAGCGTAGTTCGGGTATACAGTTTAACGTCATGCTGGACGTCGGCAAGCCGACTCACGAAGAGGTCGAGGCCGCCGGGCGGAGGATTGAACCGAACCACCTCGCACAGAGGGGGATGGGACGGCCGGGTGGATCACAGTTTCACGTCATGCTGGACGATGGAAAAAAGGGGCTGTGGGGAGGCACAGTGGAGATACACACGGGCAGTCTCCCACAGGGGCGGATTCATAGGTGAATCGACGCAAGCGTGAACCCTGGAGGGGTCCACTGATGGATGAACCGACGTAAATACGACCGGGACGACCAGGTGGTGGGCTTGGACCTCAGGGAGGCTTCCTACGTACCCTGTATAGAAGACAGGGATCAAAGTCCACGTAGTTCATTCTGTCAGGACTTACGCACTTGAGGCAGCCCGGATGCGACAAAACTCAGTTGGAAGGGACTTGGACCGAAAGCAGAAGACACCTCGATCCCAGTCACACCCTCTACTGGCTTCGGCAGTGGGGAGGCGCAATGGAGATACACATGTGCAGCCTCCCACGAGAAACTAGGGGTTTGTAATACCCTGCCCCCGTAGGGAAAAGCCACTCCCATTAAATCGTCCCAAAAGCGGGACAATCCCGACATCCCTGCAGAGACGAGCGGGTGGGGGCCACATCCAAACTGGGGGGGACCCTGCGTGCGGAGCACGGGATCAAGTTGCGGACGGTTTAACGTCTTGCCGGACGAAGTACAGTTTAACGTCGTGTGTTGAGGACGAAGCGGACGGTTTAACGTCTTGCCGGACGAAGTACAGTTTAACGTCGTGTGTTGAGGACGAAACACTTGGAAGTTTAACATCTTGCAGCGCGGACGATGGGGGGCTAGGCAGTTTAGCATCGTGCAGCTTGGACGAATGTGCAGTTTAACGTCATGCTGGACGTATGGGCAGTTTAACGTCATGCTGGACGAATGCGCAGTTTAACGTCATGCGGGACGTATATGCAGTTTAACGTCATGCTGGACATATGTGCAGTTTAACGTCATGCAGGACGAATATGCAGTTTAACGTCATGCTGGACGAATATGCAGTTTAACGTCATGCTGGACGAATGATTGCCGCCGACGGGTCCGTGTCACTTCGCACGAGCCTGGAAGGCTGCACGGGAAGACAGCGCACGGTGCGGGCACCTGCGATGAAGACCATCGGGCGCCACGCAGGCGGGTACCCTCAGGGGGTCAAGGGAGGCGACCCTGGCGGGTTGCGCGCAAAAGAGGAGCTTTGCGCGCAAAACCGCGGATCGGCGCGCAAAATGGCGGGCTGGCGCGCAATTGGGCAAGCGCTTTGCGCGCGGATGATGGGGATTGCGCGCACCGGGCTTCGGGTAGCGCGCGGGGGCAACGGCTCATTCTCTAACGAATGGCCACTTTGAAGATGGGGGGTGCGCGCAATCGGGTTGGATTGCGCGCACCCGGGGGGCAATTGCGCGCAAGAGGCTTCTTTTGCGCGCAAAGGCCTTCGGGTTGAAATTTATTCAAAGGAAATGAGCCAAGGGGATTGCGCGCGAAGGCGGACCCCAAGGCTCTATTGCGCGAAAGAAAGGAGGTTACCTGAAGATCGGCATTGCGCGCGGAAGGGGTTGAATTGCGCGCGCGGGAGACCGTTCGACTTCCAGCAACCTTTGAAACGTTGGGGGTCGCCTAGTATTTATAGGCAACCCCGGGCGCGGAATCCAAGGCGCGAGCGCGGAATTCTCCTCGCGGGCGCGGAATCGGGCACCGCGCGCAAGGGAGTTGCGCGCATCCCGGGGGTTTTGCGTGCGGATCATCATCTTTGCGCGCAGACCTCTGAAATTCCGCGCAAGGCCTCCGGGCCCTCCGAAACATTCTTCCGACTCCAAATATGACCTCGCTTTCCGCATCCGGAGCTTCGTTTGGGAACAACGGACTTTTCCGGCGTCTACAAAAGCCCCCCCTCGGAATCTGATCGGTGAGAGGTCGCAACGATCGGGTTCCGAGGGAGACGCCGGAATGCCGAAGTCCTGGGCGGCGCGGGACTTAGGCGCGCAAAAAGGGGCGCCGGTCGCGAAATTCGCCGCTGCGGTCGCGCAAAGCGCTTTCCGCGCAGCGCGGACCCCGGCCTCGCCTATAAATAGGGGCCCTGGGTTTCTGGAGAAAAGAGGGAGGTCATTCCTAGGAAAGGAGACCTCAGACCTAATCAATGTACCATTCCCCCAACCTGTTCCAACACACGAGCAGGACAATGCTAGGGGCGTTGAGATTTTATCCGAACATAGGGAAATGAGAAAGGGTGAATCGCGTGTCCCGAATCCAGACATCCACAACGGTCGGCCTTCTAGGAAATGCCCAAGACGGTAGGCGGACAGTGGATCGACCATAACAACTGCAATAGACGGACCGAAAAAGGCCATCATTCATATTGCAGGAGGCGGACCACATGTCATCATGAATACCGCTTTGGGGTTCCTTCAGACACAAGGGTGGAAAATCCAGATCAACAGGGCATGCGAAGCGTGGGGCGAAGTGACGATTTGTTCGGACAGAATCCAACGCTCTCAAAATTGCGCCACCGTGGGGAAAACGTATTAGGCGGATGCACTAATCTGGCCGTGAGTCACCTCAATTCTCTGACAGCACCTCTCTGACGAGGAAACCGTCGCTTCCCATCATTGAAATGGGGCATCCCGAGCTGAATCGGGGAGAATACCACAACTGCACCACTCTACCCGAAGTCAGGCCAGACGGCCGGCGACGAGGAGGGGCGGGACTTAACGACCCCTGAGGCTGGACCCGAGTTGAGACGCTCGGGCGTTCCTACGTACTCCATCAGGCTGGAGATCAAGCCACACGTAGTTCTGTGAGTGCAGTTTAACGTCATGCAGGACGTAGAATCCCGTTTAGGGGAGATCTTAGTTTAAGGTCGTAGAGCTCGGACCATAAGGGTAGATCTTAGTTTAAGGTCTTAGAGCTCGGACCATAAGGGCTAGATCTTAGTTTAAGGTCTTAGAGCTCGGACCGTAAGGAGAGATCTTAGTTTAAGGTCTTAGAGCCCGGACCATAAGGAGAGATCTTAGTTTAAGGTCTTAGAGCTCGGACCATAAAGAGAGATCTTAGTTTAAGGTCTTAGAGCTCGGACCATAAGGAGAGATCTTAGTTTAAGGTCTTAGAGCTCGGACCATAAAGAGAGATCTTAGTTTAAGGTCTTAGAGCTCGGACCATAAAGAGAGATCTTGGTTTAAGGTCTTAGAGCTCGTACCATAAAGAGAGATCTTAGTTTAAGGTCTTAGAGCTCGGACCATAAAGAGAGATCTTAGTTTAAGGTCTTAGAGCTCGGACCATAAAGAGAGATCTTAGTTTAAGGTCTTAGAGCTCGGACCATAAAGAGAGATCTTAGTTTAAGGTCTTAGAGCTCAGACCATAAAGAGAGATCTTAGTTTAAGGTCTTAGAGCTCAGACCATAAAGAGAGATCTTAGTTTAAGGTCTTAGAGCTCGGACCATAAAGAGAGATCTTAGTTTAAGGTCTTAGAGCTTGGACCATAAAGAGAGATCTTAGTTTAAGGTCTTAGAGCTCGGACCATAAAGAGAGATCTTAGTTTAAGGTCTTAGAGCTCGGACCATAAAGAGAGATCTTAGTTTAAGGTCTTAGAGCTCGGACCATAAATAGAGATCTTAGTTTAAGGTCTTAGAGCTCGGACCATAAAGAGAGATCTTAGTTTAAGGTCTTAGAGCTCGGACCATAAAGAGAGATCTTAGTTTAAGGTCTTAGAGCTCGGACCATAAGGAGAGATCTTAGTTTAAGGTCTTAGAGCTCGGACCATAAAGAGAGATCTTAGTTTAAGGTCTTAGAGCTCGGACCATAAAGAGAGATCTTAGTTTAAGGTCTTAGAGCTCGGACCATAAAGAGAGATCTTAGTTTAAGGTCTTAGAGCTCGGACCATAAAGAGAGATCTTAGTTTAAGGTCTTAGAGCTCGGACCATAAAGAGAGATCTTAGTTTAAGGTCTTAGAGCTCGGACCATAAGGACCTCAAAGTACGCCGCATCTGGTCATATCCCCTGGATATGCGAAGATGCGCTGAGGGATAGTGTCAAGAGTGTCGAGTTTTCGCCTGGTCAGAATGGGAGGTGGGAAATGTGAATCATGCGGCCATTCACTCGAGGACCGGGAGCACCGGCGTGACGATATGAGAGTACTGCCGACCGTGGCGGAAAAGCAGCATCAACATCGCACTAACCGTTGGTGGAATGAGGCATCAAACGAGCATCGACCGCTCAATCGCAGGATTCATATCGATTTGCTGCCCGAGGCCATTGGGGGTACCGGCCCGAGTCGGTGGGAGAGCACTGAGGCATTGTGTCCGAACCGTTCACGGGGGCTCCACCCAGGGCGTAGACAATGGGTCCGAATGAAAGGGAGCACGAAGCCTGAAAAGCGGAGGAAACCTGACCAAGCGGATCCTGACCCTCCTGGCAATAAACCAGAGTACTCTTGACACCGGTGGACCACTGCAAGGGGTCGGGGACCACGCCTTGAGGGTGACCTGAAGGCGGCGGATTCCCCAGAGAAGGGGGAATCTCTAAGAGGTGGGGGGCTGGACCCGAAGTTTCACACATCCGGGCGTTCCTACGTATCCCATAAGAATGGGAATCAAGCCGCACGTAGTTCTTGAAGCGCGGCGCAACACAATCGGGCACCAGCGCGGGGAAGAGTGCGGGTCTGACCCTCGCACACAAAAGGAGCGGCATTTGATATTTCTTGTTTGTCCTTAAAGATGAATGGTTTTTCGTGCGGCGACATGCCTGTGATTGAGAAATCTCTGGCGTCGCCACAATGATCAAGCCATGGAAGGCATTGATGAATGGCGTGGTTATTAACCAGCGCCCAACATGAGTGTCCCCTGAGGGGAACATCACGATGCAGTGCCGTTTTCTCGTCGGGCGGCCAAGACGATCACAGTTTACGGTCGTGTGGTAGGACCAGACAACACAGTTTAAGGTCGTGTGGTTCGGACCATGGAGGAATCCGCTTACCGCGGTACGGCGGACACGGCGGAGGTGGGAACATACCCAGCCCTGCGGTCACGCACGATTCCAGGAGAAGAGTCTTGGGATGGGGGTCTGCGTATGTCCATCACCCGAGGGGCAGAGATGCTAGCCTCCAGACATACTGGGCTCAGAACGCGATTGTTCGAGCGACTCCTCCCTCCTTATGGGGACGAGGGTCCAGCTACGCATGGCCCTTGGGGAGAACATCCGCATATATCCTTGGTGCTCAGATCATGGGAGCCTCGAACGACATCATTACCTTGGTTGGTCTGCCTAACGTGTAAAGGTGTACTGAAGGTCAGTATGAAAAGAGTGTCCAGATTCCACTACAACGCATAAAGGCGGAGTGTGATGAGGACTGCGCAACCAATGTTCAGAGCCTGAAAGAGCCGACATGGCGATCAAGGATGTTGCTGACGCATTCGCAACACAACATCCGATCGCGTCAGCCTAAGACGGGGCAAGCAAACGAGCATCAACCGCTCAATCGCAGGATTCATATCGATTTGCGGCCCAAGACCCGCCGGTAAATCGACCCGGAGCGGTGGGAGAGCACTGAGGCATCGTACCCAAACCGCTAACGAGGATCCCTTTGAGTGAAGGCTCGAATAAGAGGAAGCGCGAGGCCTGACAAGCAACACAGGACTTGTTGGGGTTGAATCTGACACTACGAGTCATAGACCGAAGTACCCAAAACATGTTAACAGATCTCCGGAAAGGGTCAGAGGACTCACCCTGAGAGCAACCAAAAGAGGGCAGATCCCCATGATCAACCGAGAGACGGGGCTGGACCTGAAACACAAGCGTCCAGGCGGTCCTACGTATCCCATAGGGATGGGAATCAAGCCATACGTAGTTCTTGAGAGGCAGTTTAACGTCATGCAGGACGATGAGGGGTGTGAGGTAGTCCCACACACGTGGGAGGCGTATGGCGCGACCAGTAGACCGACGTGAATGAGGACATAATCCCCCGCTCACGCGATACGCCTCGCACAAAAAAGGAGGGGAACTGGGGCCAGAGGCCCAACGCGGGATAGAGATTCCCGGGAAATGGGGCTGGGCCTGAAACATGAATGTCCAGGCGGTCCTACGTATCCCATAAGGATGGGAATCAAGCCGTACGTAGTTCTTGAAAGGCAGTTTAACGTCATGCAGGACGATGAGGGAAAAAGAAGGGGGAGCAGAAGGCATCCCCAAACGTGGGGGGCGTACAGTGTGGCAAGAAAACCGACGTGAATGAGGACAGAATCCCCCGCGCACACACCATACGCCACATACCCAGAGGCAACTGGACCAAGGGCCCAGGATGAGATGGAAATTCCCGAAGGATGGGGCTGGGCCCGAAACATGAATGTTCAGGCGGTCCTACGTATCCCATAAGGATGGGAATCAAGCCGCACGTAGTTCTTGAGGGGCAGTTTTACGTCATGCAGGACGAATGCTGAACAGTTTAACGTCTTGTAGCTCGGACGTAGTGCAGTTTAGCGTCATGCAGGACGAAGCACTTGGCAGTTTAACGTCTTGCAGCGCGGACGAATGCTGAACAGTTTAACATCTTATAGCCTGGACGAGGTACAGTTTAACGTCATGTTGGACGAATGCTAAACAGTTTAACGTCTTGTAGCTTGGACAAATGCAGTTTAACGTCGTGCAGGACGTGGTGCAGTTTAACGTCATGCAGGACGAAGTGCAGTTTAGCGTCATGCGGGACGAATGTGCAGTTTAACGTCATGCTGGACGTATGTGCAGTTTAACGTCATGCTGGACAAATGTGCAGTTTAACGTCATGCTGGGCGTATGCACACTCAGACAAAGTACTGCTTGAGGAACCTAGCGTTGGTGGGAGGAGTGACACGCTCACCATCCATAGTCGCTAGGGAGTACGCGCCATTGGGATAGACCTTGTGGACAACAAAAGGTCCCTCCCACTTGGGCTCCAACTTGGGCGGCTTCCTGCCGGGGATCATTGGTGCTCTTAGGGCTAGCACTAGATCACCCTGCAGGAAGGAGCGGAGGCGAACCTTCTTATTGAAAGCTCGAGCCATTCTGCTTTGATGCCTCTCCAAGTTGTGCAAAGCGCGAAGTCTATTCTCATCCAGTGCTTCCAACTCGACTAGACGGGCTTCAGCAACTCTGTCCGGCGCTTGCTGGTCGTAGACCGCAGTGCGCAAGGACGGCAACTGGATCTCGATGGGCAGGACGGCCTCAGCTCCATACACCAGGGAATAAGGGGTCATCTGGGTGGAATTGCGAGTCATCATCCGATAAGACCAGAGGGCGTTGGGGAGCTTGTCCGGCCAACTCTTCTTGTTCTGACCAACCATCTTTTGCAGAATGTTAGAGAGGGTTTTGTTAAACGCCTCGATCTGTCCATTCGCCTGCGCATGATAGCGAGATGTATGGTTCGAGCGAATGTTATACTTGGCGTACAACTTCTTCAACTCGGCTGCTCGGAAATTGGTTCTGTTATCCGTGAGGATAGCGTGAGGCACTCCAAATCGATAGATGATGTTGGAGGTCACGAAGTCAGCGATCGAACAGGATTTGACCTCTCTGAGCGGAATCGCTTCTGCCCATTTGGAGAAGAAGTCCGTGGCGGTCAGAATGAACCGGCACTGGCGAGCTGTCGCCGGCGGGTAAGGTCCCACAACGTCCAGTCCCCAGACTGCAAAGGGCCAGGAATACCTAGTGGTATGGAGAGGCTCCGGCGGCCGATGCACAAAGTTCGCATGAACCTGGCACGCATGGCACCTCCTGGCATACTCGATGCAGTCATGGATCATGGAGGGCCAGAAGTATCCTAACCTCCGAATCTGGTGGGACAGCTTCGGCCCAGTCTGGTGGGCGCCGCATGAACCAGCATGAACCTCTTGCATGACTCGTGGGATCTCAACTCCCTGAAGGCAACGGAGGAGAACACCATCAAATCCGCGTTTTTAGAGGATCTGCTCCAGGCCGGGACTGCTCTGGAGGACAAACTGCGATGCGCGGCGTCGAACTCGCTCGCGCTCGGCCCGATCCGATGGAAGAATGCCATGTTGGAGGTACTCAACCAAAGGCGTCCTCCAATCAGGGGCTGATCCGACTGTCATATCTTGGGTACTCGGGGCTCCGGGCATAGGAGCAACCGTGGTGAGGTTACTTACCAACGGGCCGCGATCTTCTTCCGGGATAACAGGAGCGATGAGCCTGCGGCGCGTCACGCGGACGATCAGGTTGTCCTGTTCAGGCTCTGCAAGTGACGCAGCGAGGCTGGCCAAAGCATCTACTCGACCGTTCTGCGACCGGGGAACATGGACAATTTCCGGACGAGAAGGGAACCGGGCCATCAGAAGGAGGGTGCACTCCAACAATGGCACAAGTTCCGGCTTCCTGACAACGTAGTCGCCATTGATCTGCTTAACGACCAGCTCGGAGTCCCCTTTCACGCACAGACGGGGCACGTCGATCTCGAGAGCCAACTCGAGGCCGGTAATGAGGGCATGGTATTCCGCCTCATTGTTGGTACAGCCCTCTGACAACAGGAAAGAGTATGGCAGCACGGCTTGCTCCGGGGTGATGAAGACGATACCCAAGCCTACTCTGTTGAGCTTAGGATTATCGAGTCTTCTACCGGTGGGGCTCCGGGAGGCACCGTCAAAGTGCATCTGCCAGCATGGATCGGCTCGATCAACTGAGAGAATGGTCTCATCAGGAAAGCCTAGATCCAGCGGCTGATCCGCGGAGGTCGGGTGAGCTGCCAGAAAGTCTGCCAATGCTTGTCCTTTGATGGCCTTCTGAGACACATACCTGATGTCGAACTGCTGGAGAATCACAGCCCACCATGCTAGACGGCCAGTCAACATAGGTCGGCTCAGGATATATTTCAACGGGTCTACCCGAGAAACCAACTGTACCTCATGGTGCTGCAAGTAGTGCCGTAATTTCTGTATGGCAAATACGAGCGCCAGGCAGCTCTTCTCGATGGGGGAATACCTAACTTCCGCATCGAGGAGCATGCGACTGAGGTAATAGAGGCTATTCTCCGTTCCCTCGTTGTTCTTCTGGGCGAGAAGGGCACCCAGGGACCATTCCAGGGCGGTCACATAGAGGACCAGCGGCTTCCCGGATACAGGCGGCATCAGAACCGGAGGTTGAAGCAGGTACTGCTTGATCTCCTCGAAAGCGGTCTGACACTCTTTATCCCATACATAGGTGGCACCTTTCTTCATGAGCCGAGAAAAGGGCTTACACTTGCCGGCCAGATTCGCGATGAATCGGCGTATATAGGCTAAGTGGCCTTGGAACCCTTGCAGTTCCCGGACGGTACCTGGGGGAGGCATCTGGCTAATCGCCCTGATTTTCTCTGGGTCGATCTCAATACCCCGGTATCTTACCACAAATCCAAGGAACTTTCCGGAGGTGACCCCAAAGGCACACTTCAACGGGTTCATCTTCAGGCAGCGAGACCGGAGGAAGCCGAACACTTTCTCAAGATCTTTGAGATGGTCCTGACGCTGGCGCGATTTGACAACCAAGTCGTCGACGTAGCATTCCACCAGTGTGCCGAGGATTGGCTTGAATATGCGGTGCATCGCCCGTTGATAGGTGGCACCTGCATTCTTCAGGCCGAAAGGCATGACCCGGTAGCAAAAGGTACCTTGGGGGGCCCTGAAGGCAGTGAACTCCTCATCCTCAGGGGCCATCCGAATTTGGTTGTATCCGGAGTATCCATCCATGAAGGAGAGGGCTCGGAACCCTGCCGTGGCATCAATCAACAGCTCTGTCACTGGAAGGGGAAAATCATCCTTCGGGAAGTGGCGGTTGAGATCGCGGAAGTCGATGCAGACTCTGATCTGCCCGTTCTTCTTCCTGACCGGCACAATGTTGGCCAGCCATTTGGGGTACTGAACTTCCCTCACGAAGTTGGCTTTGATAAGCTTGTCAACTTCGGCCTCAACCATGGCACCGTGGGATGGGTGCATCTTCCTGGGAGGCTGCTTGAACCCGCGATGGTTCGCCGGGAGACCAAGGCGGTGGACGGCTACCTGAGGATCCAGCCCCGGCATCTCGTCATAGCCCCAAGCGAATACATCACGGTGCTGCCTGAGAAAGTCCACGTACTGCTGCCGTTCCTCAGAGGGAATGGCGGCACTAACCAATGTGGGTCTTGGATCGGCCTCGGTTCCAAGGTTCACCTGTATTAACTCATCGACCATGGCGGGGACGCCCTCCTCAAAGGCTGGGGGTGCATCTTCCACGTCCTCTCCACTCGGGGAGGGATCGTCCACGGGAGAGACTGCGTTGGCAACTGCATTGGGGCTACCAGATCCTGCTGGGCCACTGGTGCTGGCGCGGGCGGTCGCGGCCATCTCATCAGGAGACTCGCGGACCGTCAAGACCATGGCGACGTCCAACCGTTGAATCGGGAGGACGTAAGCGTCATCCAGACTTGCCCAGGGATCGCTTGCAACAGCGACAGGCTCAACCTCACCTGCTAGGATCTGCTTATCCTTACTCTTGTAATAGTCCGCGTCCAGATAGCGGGCTTCACACGAGGCAAAAGGAGAGGCATCTCCTTGAAGCACGCCTACTCGACCATTAAGGGAGTATTTGAGGCACTGGTGGTATGACGAGGGAACCGCCGCGTGAAGGTGAAGCCATGGCCTGCCCATCAATGCGTTATACGCAGTGTCCTGAGAGACTACCATGAATTCGGTGTTGGCAAACAAGTCACCGAACTGGGTCTTCAAACGTATCTTGCCGACCGGGGTTTGCTCGGTGCGATCGTACCCCTGGATCCTGAGGTCGGAGGGAATCAAGTCATCCCCAGACAACCCCAATCTCCGGAGCGTCCGAGTTGGAATCAGGTTAATCCCGGACCCCGTGTCGACAAGACAGCGCCGGACTTCAAGGCCATTGAACTGGCCAGTGACATACAGTGGACGAATGTGTCCCTGTATAGGAGGGTCTTCATCCTTACCAGAGAACGAGATAACTGCCTGACATTCGGCGTCCTCGATCGTTTCGGCGTGAAAGGCCTCTGCAGCCGCAACCTCTGTCTCAAACTGGAGGGGGCTTTTCAGGGCTTCAGCGAGTGCCTCGCGCATCTCAGATGACATGCGCAGAGCCTCTAGGATGGAGAGCCTTGCTGGGATGTCGGCCAAGTGCTTCAGGACATCATACTTTTTGGCCAAGCGCGAGCCCCTGGTTGCAGGAGGTTGCTCTGCGGTTGGTGGCATGACGGGCCTTGCCGGTTGGATCGGCGGCCGACTGGTACTTGGCGCATCCCGCTGTTCACTGGTCACAGTCCGGGAAATGGTCACCGTACTGGAGTCAGGAGGCCGGGATGGACTTGTGGCAGGGCGGAGCTGGTCGCGACGCGGCTGAGGCGGTTCTGCCTGGTCCCACACCACAAACAGTGGCGGAGGCGAATCCGTCATCCCCGGATGGGGGGGCGGCGCACGTTGAGCTCGGTTTTGAGCCTGCTGCCTAGTCTCGGTGGCGTGCACGGCCTGGCTGGAGGTACCAATGGCTGTGCCCCGGCGACTCCTGCTGCTGCGGTTCTTCCGACGGTAGCGACGACCGGGGACACTAGGGAGGTCCACCTGGTGTTCTTCAACGTCGGGAACCGAAAAGGGATTTACCAGCTCGACGGTGTTAACCGAAGCATACCCAACACCAGCCATACGTGGGGGGGAACCCAGGCCATCGACGTCGTGAGACGGAGTGCCCGATTTCCCTTCCCCAGCCCCTGGCGGGTAAGACTGAATGCTTGGCCGGGCAACATGCCGGTCTTCCAACACCTCTGAAAGCCATCAGTCTTCGTATCGAGGAGAAGAGATTCACGTCGGGTTCACCATTTTTCTGTTTCGGTGCGGATGTGTGTTGGGTTACGCTGTTCCGCCAGGACACGTTCGCGCGTGCACCCGTCAACCCGAGGGGATGGGCGCGCGGCTTGTGGTCCCGCAGTCCCGCTTTCCAAGGGCGGGCGGCATTCGTCCCTTATTCAGGGGCGTCTGCTCCTTGATCGAAACCGGGATGATGGGATGTCGGCTCCTCCTTCCTTGGACGTCTTCTCGGAACTTGTCGCCTAATCCGGGTCTCCCTCATAGACTTAAGAATGTTCGTGAATCTCGTTCCCGACGCCATATCTTCATGGAAACCGGTTAATTACGCTGCTTCCGCCCGGACGCTCCAAGGGGTCTGGGCGGGGCAGCAACCTGCGGTGAGAAGGCCGGGTGGCTCTGGGTGCTGGGGGCGTGTCGTGACACTGCGGCTCTGCACGTCTGTCTTCCGTCCCTAATAGGGCTTCTCGAAGGCATGATGGCCTGAGGCATCCCGCATTGGGTGCGGGGAACTATGTCACCTGAGGTTTTCCTCAGCTTCCCATGTTTAACACGGGGTATGCCGCGAGTTTAACGTCCAGCGGGGACGGCATCGGACCGATCAACACGAAAAGTGGATCAGATGACAGAACCCCTTGCGGGGAACCTCCGACGCTGGGGCCAGCATATGGGCGGCTTCCCAAATGATATGGAGTGGAGTGAAGTGGCATGACCCCACCGGGATGTGGCGGCCCGGGTAAGGATCAGGATGGACGATGGAGTGAAGAGCTTGGACCCCGTAGAGGCTTCCTACGTACCGCGCGTTAGCACGGATCAAAGTCAGCGTAGTTCGGGTATACAGTTTAACGTCATGCTGGACGTCGGCAAGCCGACTCACGAAGAGGTCGAGGCCGTCGGGCGGAGGATTGAACCGAACCACCTCGCACAGAGGGGGATGGGACGGCCGGGTGGATCACAGTTTCACGTCATGCTGGACGATGGAAAAAAGGGGATGTGGGGAGGCACAGTGGAGATACACATGGGCAGTCTCCCACAGGGGCGGATTCATAGGTGAATCGACGCAAGCGTGAACCCTGGAGGGGTCCACTGATGGATGAACCGACGTAAATATGACCGGGACGACCAGGTGGCGGGCTTGGACCTCAGGGAGGCTTCCTACGTACCCTGTATAGAAGATAGGGATCAAAGTCCACGTAGTTCATTCTGTCAGGACTTACGCACTTGAGGCAGCCCGGATGCGACAAAACTCAGTTGGAAGGGACTTGGACCGAAAGCAGAAGACACCTCGATCCCAGTCACACCCTCTACTGGCTTCGGCAGTGGGGAGGCGCAATGGAGATACACATGTGCAGCCTCCCACGAGAAACTAGGGGTTTGTAATACCCTGCCCCCGTAGGGAAAAGCCACTCCCATTAAATCGTCCCAAAAGCGGGACAATCCCGACATCCCTGCAGAGACGAGCGGGTGGGGGCCACATCCAAACCGGGGGGACCCTGCGTGCGGAGCACGGGATCAAGTTGCGGACGGTTTAACGTCTTGCCGGACGAAGTACAGTTTAACGTCGTGTGTTGAGGACGAAGCGGACGGTTTAACGTCTTGCCGGACGAAGTACAGTTTAACGTCGTGTGTTGAGGACGAAATACTTGGCAGTTTAACGTCTTGCAGCGCGGACGATGGGGGGCTAGGCAGTTTAGCGTCGTGCAGCTTGGACGAATGTGCAGTTTAACGTCATGCTGGACGTATGGGCAGTTTAACGTCATGCTGGAAGAATGCGCAGTTTAACGTCATGCGGGACGTATATGCAGTTTAACGTCATGCTGGACATATGTGCAGTTTAACGTCATGCAGGACGAATATGCAGTTTAACGTCATGCTGGACGAATATGCAGTTTAACGTCATGCTGGACAAATGATTGCCGCCGACGGGTCCGTGTCACTTCGCACGAGCCTGGAAGACTGCACGGGAAGACAGCGCACGGTGCGGGCACCTGCGATGAAGACCATCGGGCGCCACGCAGGCGGGTACCCTCAGGGGGTCAAGGGAGGCGACCCTGGCGGGTTGCGCGCAAAAGAGGATCTTTGCGCGCAAAACCGCGGATCAGCGCACAAAATGGCGGGCTGGCGCGCAATTGGGCCAGCGCTTTGCGCGCGGATGATGGGGATTGCGCGCACCGGGCTTCGGGTAGCGCGCGGGGGCAACGGCTCATTCTCTAATGAATGGCCACTTTGAAGATGGGGGGTGCGCGCAATCGGGTTGGATTGCGCGCACCCGGGGGGCAATTGCGCGCAAGAGGCTTCTTTTGCGCGCAAAGGCCTTCGGGTTGAAATTTATTCAAAGGAAATGAGCCAAGGGGATTGCGCGCGAAGGCGGACCCCAAGGCTCCATTGCGCGAAATAAAGGAGGTTACCTGAAGATCGGCATTGCGCGCGGAAGGGGTTGAATTGCGCGCGCGGGAGACCGTTCGACTTCCAGCAACCTTTGAAACGTTGGGGGTCGCCTAGTATTTATAGGCAACCCCGGGCACGGAATCCAAGGCGCGAGCGCGGAATTCTCCTCGTGGGCGCGGAATCGGGCACCGCGCGCAAGGGAGTTGCGCGCATCCCGGGGGTTTTGCACGCGGATCATCATCTTTGCGCGCAGACCTCTGAAATTCCGCGCAAGGCCTCCGGGCCCTCCGAAACATTCTTCCGACTCCAAATATGACCTCGCTTTCCGCATCCGGAGCTTCGTTTGGGAACAACGGACTTTTCCGGCGTCTACAGAGGAGAAACAAACCATCAAGGTATGATGGAGAGTTATAGAAAACAGGATTAGGAGAATGTTTAACCACAAGAAAATCACAAACTTGTGATTGGTTAAACGGTCATTGAATCCCCAGTTGGAAAAGTTAACCGACAACATTTATGTTTTAAGTTACCTTTTATAATGTTGAGGAATATATTTAGGAGATTTACTAAGAACGTAAGGGAATATACATACGTGTTATGTATACTTTCATTCGTTAATAAATTTTTACCACAAACCCAACTTTTACTCCAAATGGTAACGGAACTCAAAAATATTCTATTTATCCTAATTGTATAAGGTTCAAAATGTTAACACATACCATTTAGATTAGTAAAACTATTTTGTAATAACCAGGGACTTCCTGTAGGCTAGTGGTAGGAAATAAAGGCCTGTCGCACCATGATTGTGGGTTCGATTCCTACAGCTTTGTCCGACGCGACGGGTTATGCCCCAACCTGCAGGTTGTCCTTTTTCCTAAAACTATAGTATCATAATATTCCAAAAATAATCTTCATAAATTTTTTAACCTTAAACAATACTATCCCAAGATCAACTTAATCCACTCCAACCTTTATAGTTATCCAAAATACCTCTGTCCAGACTTTCTCTAAAAGGTCTCTTAATTCCAAAATCAATTTATCAGATTCCCCAAACAAAGTAAAGTTATCTTATTGTCACATAATAAAAATATAATTACCTTCAACATATTAAAACCTTACTAAAATCAACAAGTACTGCAGTACAATCCTTATATATATCACATTATTCTTATAACCAGAATATAATCCTTGAGTCCAAAAGCACCAATACATTAATTATTCTGCTTCAACTGTAGTCACAACATAAGATTGTCCTTGATCCCTTGGCCTTTTCTGAGGTAAGTTTCCATGATGCTTAGGACATTCATTTGCATAATGACCCATTTCTCTACAATTGTAGCATTCAACTTTGACAGCCTCTTTCTTTCCCTTGCAATCACGAGCCTGGTGACCCTTTTCTCCACATTTATAACAAACTCCCATTCTTTTTAGGCAAGTACCAGGGTGATTCTTCCCACAATTATCACATAATGGAAAATCATTCTTTCCCTTTTTCCCTTTATCTGTCTCTTGTTCCACTGTTCTCTTCTTCTCTTGCTTTACTCTGTTGTCATAAGACTTTGAGAATTCCTTTTCTGTCTTGATAGCACACGAGACAATATCTTCGTATGATGAGAAGGATTTTGATACTAAAGATCGACGGAGAAATGGTTTTAACCCATCAAAGAAACGATCAATCTTACTCCTTGGGTTACGTATATAATCGGCATCATGCCTCTCTAACCTTGTAAAGTTAGCCTCATACTTTGCGACACTCTCATCCTCCTTCTGCCTCAGACTCAGAAATTGCCTTTCCATATCTGCTCGATGGTCACGAGGAAAGTATTTTTCTAAGAAAAGCTCTTTGAACTCCCTCCATTCCATATTCGATACGTCATCATCTTCCTTTGTGTTTTGAATCAGCGACCACCACTGATTGGCATCTCCAGTGAGGCGGTAAACTGCCATGACAACTTTCTCCCTTTTACTACTCCCCAAGGCATGGAATATTTTCTCTAAGGAATTTATCTATTGCTCAGATACTATAGGATTTGTACTCCCATTGAAGGTTGGTGGTTGTTGCCTCATGAAACGGTCTAGCATTGATCCTCCACGTTGCGGATCAGGGTGCTCCATACGAGTAAGGTTGTTATTCATAACCTGCGTGAGTTGTCCCAGTACGGTGAGAAGCTGATCAGCACCAGTTGTATCACTAGCTCCACCATAATTATCTTGAGCAGGAGGCCAATCCCTACATGGAGTGCGTGCATTGATACGGTTTCCATTTCTTCCACTAGGCGCCATTTCTAAACAATGGCATAAACTAGATCAGTTTATGAATCAAAATTCATAATCCCATACTTATAAAACACTTAACATAAATTGAACTATTTATGGATATAATCCATAATCATAAAAATGTTTTCTTTGAGGAAGTATATACTCATAAACCCTTCATAATTATTTGTAAAGAAAATGAGAGTTATCCTAAGCATATCCCCCCGGGAGTGTCGTAACCAAGAGTGCAGCAAGGCCCATTGTCGTGCACCAGTTCCCATTCGAGTCTAGCTCAAAGCGGTGTTTTTGGGTTTTACCCCTAGGTACATCTGTGCCAGAGCCGCCTCTACCTGCTCGTATCCAGACATGGATGTATTGCTCGGAAAACTCACAAAATCTCTACAATAACAAAATTCTAGGAAGTTCTTCTATACTAATCCTCAAAGTCTATCTTTGGGCTATGTGCTCAAATCAGAGTTTATCTAAATCTAGCTTCCAAGGTTAGTACTAAACTGCCTCTAATACCAACTGTAACGCCCCGACCCCAGCTACCCAGAGTCGGTGCATTACTTCGTAACATTGGCATGATCACAAAAGATCAAGTCTCGAAATACCGATTAGTTTAGTAGTCTTGGAAACACTAGATACATTCATAAGTCTTACATTACATCATAAAGTGAAAAACTAATAACAAAGTCTTCATAGTCCACACTCATATCATCTTCTGACTATCCCTGCAGGTAATTCATAAAATACTTCTTCACATCCTGGAAAATATTAAAACATTGAAAGGGGTGAGCTCAGATGCTCAGTAAGGATAACAATAATGCGGAAGCTTTCATAAATAAACATAAACATTTAAGGCAATGTATAACAAAAACAAAAGCCTTTAAACTTGAACTTAAACATAATATGGCAAAAGTAAAATGAGATAATGCCATTCACTTCTTCACATGGATATTCTACTGGTCGAAGAATCACATGCAATATCAATAACCACTTTCATAATGAGGGAATGTATAATGCCAGACATTCTGAAACATTTTGTCAAGGCCTCGGCCAAGACGTCTAAAATGATTAAGGCCTCATCCAAAACCATAAATCAAATTGGGAAAGGGCCTCGGCCAATTTCCACGTCTAGTTGTCTCATGAGACCTACCGATGCATCGAGGAGCTATAGCGGGCTCCACCCGTCACTTATTAAGTCCAATACATTCCTCATATGAATAGGTTTAAACATATCATAAACCATAACATAATCGTATCACATAAAACATGCATAAAGGAAACATAACATTTCCACATTTCAATCACAAGATATCAATACAACACATTGATATAATAAAAATTCTTTCAAAACCGTTTTCAATACCAAAATAAAAGAAAGTTAAAACTTTGTATTTATTTTTCATTAAAAAATGATGGCTTGTAGAGGAAGCCGAAACTCAAATAATGGTCACGGCGGCAAAGAAGTCATTGTCGCCGCATAAGTACGGAAAGAAAAACATTCCGTTTTGTCGTTTAGCAAAACGTTTTGTATAAAAATATTCCTTTTGAATAAACTTAAATGTCAAAGGGGTTTACACACCGTATAAAATAAAGTTGTGTATAAAACGAAATATGCCTCAATGAAAGGAGATTGAGACGAAGTCCCTTACAAAGATCATTTTTTTAAATAAAGTACATCTATAATGTGTATTCACTATAAGTACACATAAATAATATAAAAATACAATATAGGACATAATAATATCATGACATAATTTGAAAGTAGGAGATTAACCCAAAGAATGGAAGTTGGGTTAAGAAATTCCTTTACCGTGTGTCCGACTTGACTCAACCGTTCTTTAAGCTCCTGAATAATAAACTAGAGTTAATATCTACCTTATTAAGAACCATTTTCAATTTCATTATCCTTTTTATATCACTTATTACAATGTTATGAACATTATGTAATTATTTAAGTTAATAACGGTCGTTTTGTCGATCTTTGGTAACTTGAGTCAACAATAAACTTCTTATAATTACAAGTTGTTCATGTGGTAGAATATCCATTATATCCAGAATTATATTCATGGTTTAGATGTCATATATATCTTATATATCCAGTATATACATTCATTTATAATATTACGTAACATTTAGAGGTAAGAAATGAAATGCACCGTTCATGGAGACGGTAAACCGTACGAACGCATGAACGCTACTTTCATTTCAATTTAATATTTAATGGAACTAAATCATAATGATATAAATGTATAATATAATTCCAGTATAATATAGTGTATAATACCATTTACGCCATCCTTTATACATCCCACATATGGCATTAACGATTCAAATCACTTTGAGGGGGCGGTAGTCCGCACTTCCTAAAATGAAATTATCGTGTTTTACCCATAATGGAAATCATAAATTATGCCATATATGATAAATACAGAAGCATAAGTAAAACATAAACATATTATATATCATATATAAAAATATTGACATCTTAATGGCCACCTTTGATGGTGTTATATGTGTGTTGAACAATCATCGTTTCGTGAGGCAGAAATTCGCCATCCACAGAAACCTTATGTTCTTTAACCATTAGATGTAGGTGTGTGTAAGTGTAGCTCGAATACTTCTTATAACAACATCCTAGTATATTGAGTATACTGTTGTTGTTACAAAAGAAATGAATAAAAAGAGTTTAGGGGGGTGGAGAAGAAAAATAAAACAAAACAACATTAGAGAAGACATTACCTCAAAATCGGGTAACTCTTTTTGATTTGAGCCAAAGGCTTCCTTGGGAAGAGTTCTACCCAAAGTAAGGCTTCTAGGAGTAAGAGGGGGAAGTTGGGAGAGTATTTGGGCAGAGGTTGGCCGAGCCAAATGGCTTGAAAGTGTGAATGCGGTGGTAGAGGTGGGGGCCTTTTATAAGTGGAGAGGAGGGGCACTTTTGGAAAGTAATGAAATGTTATATTATTTCACAATGCTTTTCGGATTCTAAAGCTCCCACACTTATATAATTAGAGGCTCAGGTGATAAGGTTTCGAAATCTCCTCATCCAATAGGCTTTGGACAAGTGTAAGCCTTGGATTTTACATTATCTTTTCATTTTCTTAAAATCGTTAAATAATGAGGTCATCACTGCATCATCATGATGTCATAAATAATTTAATTTATTTAATGTATATAAATTATAAAAAAAATACTATGATGTAGGAAATCTTTTTAGATTTATAATGAATATTTATAATCAAAATTTGGACTTATGTAACCCCACTTAAAAACTGTTTTAGTAAAACAACTCAAGTTTGTGTCAATTTAATTTTAACATTAAATAAATATATATTAATGTCATTTTCCAACTAATGTGGCTCCATGGGGTCCCCAAGATGACCCATGGGTTGTCTTGGTCGGCCATGACTCATCCAATAGGAGTAGGACAAGTTTCATGCTCATCTCATATTATTATAACATTATTTGTACCTTAAACTACACTAATTACCTCTAATCGCGATTAAGAACTTAAAAGTTACTATTCACCAAAAAATTATTTTAATCTCATTGAACCACATTTTACTTCTTAATGACAACCATGTATGTCGTATTTTTGAAAATCAAATCACAGAAGTGGTAATATTTCATTTAAACGAAAAATCAGTTATTTAACTACCACTTAGTGGTTTCACTATTCATCAAAAATTGAAGTTTTTCAGAACAAGGCCAAAATTTCACCCTAAGCTATAATTGATATTCCGAATTCAAAAATGATGTCTATTTTAAAAAATTCCAAACATATAAGTTTCATTAATTAATTTTATAATTAATTCTCGTTGTTACGACAAATAGCGTGTTTTTAAGAAACAATTTATATCAAAAGATTGGCAATTGTTTATGTCCAATTTCAAGGTTAAATTAATTCTAATGACCACCATTGGATAAAATGGTAAAAATATATTCTAATTATACCTTAAAACCACTAAATAGTATAATTTATCACAATAAATTATTTTGATTAAAAAATTTGTTTTAAAGTATTTTTCACTATTCATAAAAATTCGAAGTTCTCAGAAAAATACCAAAAATTCAACATAGGCTAATTTCAATATTCCGAATCCAAAAATGAAGTCCATTTTGAAATATAAAATTTCTATACTTAAAAAGTGGTTATTACTATTCATAATGGCTACTTTGATTAGTTTCAGTGTGTTAGAACTCGATGTTGCGTACAATGCAAGCTATTACATTATTGAATGAGAAGCGTATCATGGAAGCTCGGGGTGTTACAAAAACCATTTCTCCATCGATCTTTAGTATCACAATCCTTCTCATCATACGAAGATATTGTCTCGTGTGCTATCAAGACAGAAAAGGAATTCACTAAGTCTTATGACAACAAAGTAAAGCAAGAGAAGAAGAGAACGGTGGAACAAGCGACAGATAAAGGGAAAAAGGGAAAGAAGGATTTTCCATTATGTGATAATTGTGGGAAGAATCACCATGGTACTTGTCTAAAAGTAATGGGAGTTTGTTATAAATGTGGAGAAAATGGTCACCAGGCTCGTGATTGCAAGGGAAAGAAAGAGGCTATCAAAGTTGAATGCTATAATTGTAGAGAAATGGGTCGTTATGCAAATGAATGTCCTAAGCGTCAGGGAAACATACCTCAGAAAAGGCCAAGGGATCAAGGACAATCTTATGCTGTTACTACAGTTGAAGCAGAATAACTAATGTATTAGTGCTTTTGGACTGATGGATTATATTTCGGTTATTAGAATAATGTGTTATATATATATATGGATTGTACTGTAGTACTTGTTGATTTCAGTAAGGTTTTAATATGATGAAGGTAATTATATTTTTAGTATGTGACAATAAGAGAAACTTTACTTTGTTTGGGGAATCTGATAAATTGATTTTGGAATTAAGAGACCTTTTAGAGAAAGTCTGGACAGAGGTATTTTGGATAACTATAAAGGTTGGAGTGGATTAAGTTAATCTTTGGATAGTATTGTTTAAGGTTAAAAAATTTATGAAGATTATTTTTGGAATATTATGATACTATAGTTTTAGGAAAAGGACAACCTGCAGGGTGGGGCATAACCCGTCGCGTCGGACAAAGCTGCAGGAATAGAACCCACAATCATAGTGTGACAGGCCTTTATTTCCTACCACTAGCCTACAGGAAGTCCCTGGTTATTACAAAATAATTTTACTAATCTAAATGTTATGTGTTAACATATGGAACCTTATACAAATAGGATAAGTATAATATTTTTTAGTTTTATTATTTTTTTGGGTGAAAGATGAGTTGAAGGTTGAAACTCTAATTGTCAACCATAAATATATTTATACCTATCTCTTATTCAATGAATAAATTAATTCTTAAACTTTATTAAAGAGATATTAAAACAAAAAAATGTGTTATCCTAATACCTTATGTCTTGTGGAACTGATGATATTTTAAATCAACATTGATTGAAGGTTTTGAGGCCCTCAATTTGACAGTTGATTGTGATTGATGACCTCAATCACTCCCTACAAATATTTACGTTTTTACTCCAATTATATGTCTCTAATTGCCACCAATGTTCTCCTAATCGAGATCATAATTGGGTGGTGACTTTTTCATTTCCCTTTCCCTCTTATTAAGGCTAAATTTTATTAATCTTATTTCCGATGTGGGTTTTCAACAAATGTATTTTCTCTTTTCAACCTTTTATTATCAAAGAAAAATTTCAAATTGTGAGGACGCAATTTATTGAAGGAGGGGAGAATGTAACACCCCGAGCTTCCACGATACGCTTCTCATTCAATAATGTAATAGCTTGCATTGTACGCAACTTCGAGTTCTAAAACACCGTGACTAATCAAAGTAGCCGTTATGAATAGTAATAACCACTTTTTAAAATTATAGAAATTTTATATTTCAAAATTGACTTCATTTTTGTATTCGTAATATCGAAATTATCCAAAGTTGAATTTTTTGTAATTTTCTGAGAACTTCCAATTTTTATGAATAGTGAAAATTACTTAAAAACAACTTTTTTAATCAAAATAATTTATAGTGATAAATTATACTATTTAGTGGTTTTAAAGTATAATTAGAATATATTTTTACCATTTTATCCAAAGGTGGTCATTAGAATTAATTTAACATTGAAATTGGACATAAACAATTGCCAATCTTTTGATATAAATTGTTTCTTAAAAACAGGCTATTTGTTGTAACAGCGGGAATTAATTATAAAATTAATTAATGCAACTTATATGTTTGGAATTTTTTAAAATAGACATCATTTTTGAATTCGGAATATCAATTATATCTTAGGGTGAAATTTTGGCATTGTTCTGAAAAACTTCAATTTTTGATGAATAGTGAAACCACTAAGTGGTAGTTAAATAACTGATTTTTTGTTTAAATGAAATATTACCACTTCTGTGATTTGATTTTCAAAAATCCGACATACATGGTTGTCATTAAGAAGTAAAATGTGGTTCAATAAGATCAAAATAATTTTTTGGTGAATAGTAACTTTTAAGTCTTAATCGCGATTAGAGGTAATTAGTGTAGTTTAAGGTAAAAATAATGTTTTAATAATATGAGATGAGCTTGACACTCATCCTACTCCTATTAGATGAGTCATGGCCGACCAAGACAACCCATGGGTCAACTTGGGGACCCCATGGGGCCACTTTAGTTGGAAAATGACATTAATATATATTTATTTAATGTTAAAATTAAATTGATACAAACATGAGTTGTTTTACTAAAACAATTTTTAAGTGGGTTACAGAAGTCCAAATTTTGACTATAAATATTCATTAGAAAGATAAGAAGATTTCATACATCATAGTATTTGTTTTATAATTTTTAGACATTAAATAAATTAAATCATTTATGACATCATGATGATGCAGCGATGACCTCATTATTTAACGATTTAAATAAAATGGGAAGATAATGCAAAATCTAAGGCTTAAACTTGTCCAAAGCCTATTGGATTAGGAGATTTCGAACCCTTATCACCTTATCATCGAATTATATAAATGTGGGACCTCTAAAATCCGAAACTCATTTTATAATAAAGTGACTTTTCATTACTTTCCAAAAGTGCCCCTCCTCTCCACTTATAAAAGGCCCCCACCTCTCCCACCTTATTCACATCTTCAAGCCATTTGGCTCGGCCAACCTCTGCCCAAATACTCTCCCAACTTCCCCCTCTTACTCCTAGAAGCCTCACTTTGGGAAGAACCCTTCCCAAGGAAGCCTTTGGCTCAAATCAAAAAAGAGTTACCCGATTTTCAGGAGGTTAAAGAACGGTCGAGTCAGGACAAGACGCAAGGTAAGGGAATTTCTTAACCCAACTTCCATTCTTTGGGTTAATCTCCTAAATTCAAATTATGTAATGATATTATTATGTCATATTTTGTATATTTACTTTCTATATGTGTAACTATAGTGAATACACATAATAGATCTCTTTTATTTTAAAAATGATCTTTTTAAGGACTTCGTCTCAATCTCCTTTCATTGAGGCATATTTGGTTTTATACACAACTTTCTTTTATACGGTGTATAAACCCCTTTGAAATTTATGTTTATTCAAAATGAATCTTTTTTTATACGAAGCGTTTTACTAAACGACAAAAGGGAATGTTTTTCTTTCCGTACATATGCGGCGACAACGACTTCTCCGCCGCCGTGACCATTATTTGAGTTTCGGCATCCTCTACAAGCCATCATTTTTTTGATGAAAAATAAATACAAAGTTTTAACTTTCTTTTATTTTGGTATTGAAAATGGTTTTGAAAGCGTTTTTATTATATCAATGTGTTGTATTGATATCTTGTGATTGAAATGTGGAAATGTTATATTTCCTTTATGTATGTTTTATGTGATACGATTATGTTATGGTTTATGATATGTTTAAACCTATTAATATGAGGAATGTATTGGACTTAATAAGTGACGGGTGGAGCCCGCTATAGCTCCTCGATGCATCGGTAGGTCTCATGAGACAACTAGACGTGGAATTGGCCGAGGCCCTTTCCCAATTTGATTTATGGTTTTGGCCGAGGCCTTAATCATTTTAGACGTCTTGGTCGAGGCCTTGACAAAATGTTTCAGAATGTCCGGCATTATACATTCCCTCATTATGAAAGTGGTTATTGATATTTCATGTGATTATTCGACCAGTAGAATATCCATGTGAAGAATTGAATGGCATAATCTCATTTTAGTTTTCCATATTATGTTGATGTTCAAGTTTAAAAGGCTTTTGTTTTAGTTATACATTGCCTTAAATTTTTATGTTTATTTATGAAAGCTTCCGCAATATTGTTTTCCTTACTGAGCATCTGAGCTCACCCCTTTCAATGTTTTAATATTTTCCAGGATGTGAAGAAGTATTTTATGAATGACCTGCAGGGATTGTCAGAAGAGGATATGAGTGTGGACTATGGAGACTTTGTTATTGTAGTTTTTCACTTTGTGATGTAATGTAACGTTTACGAATGTATCTAGTGTTTCCAAGGCTACTAAACTAATTGGTCTTTCGAGACTTGATCTTTTGTGATCATGCCAATGTTACGAAGTAATGCACCGACTCTGGGTAGCTGGGGTCAGGGCGTTACATTTCATACAGCTTCTCCCTTCGCAATGTCTTTACTATAGTATTCAAATTCCCCTCAAGTTCCTCCTTTCTCTTTGAGTATATCAGAATATCGTTGATAAATACTACCACAAATTTTTCGAGGTAACCTCTAAAGACTCTATTAATTAAATCAATGAAAATTTCTAGATAATTAGTGAGTTCAAAGGGAATCACTATGAACTCATAGTGTCCATACCTCATTCGAAAGGCAATACTGGGAATATCTTCATTCCTCGCCTATAATTGGTGATATCCCCACTAAAGGTCCACCATAAAGCAATAATTGTCCCCACAAAGCCGATCAAAAAAATCATCTATCTATGGTAGGGGATACTTGTTCTTTATTGTGATTTTGTTGATCTCAATATAATAAAAGTAGAGGTGCATTGATCCATCCTTCTTCTTATCTAAGTGTACTAGAACACCCTGAGGTGAAGCACTCTGGCATATAAAACCCTTCTCAAAATTCTTTTATAACTGCTTCTTCAGCTCCTCTAGATCTATGATAGACATTCAATAAGGTGTCTTTGATATAGGCAGAGATCTTGGAATAAGATCAATTGATAACTAAACCTATCATTCCTGAGGAAGATTAGGAATCTCTTCAAGAAATACATCAGTGTAATCCCTCACGATGGGCATGTCTTCAACACTGATTCTATCCTTTGTCTCAATCATTTGGGCTAGATCTGATTGCTCATAAAGAATCAATTTCCACACTTGAGATGACGATTCTAATGGATATTCAATCGCCTCCATACACTAGTAAAGAATTAGAGGATGCTTTGGGATGTGAAGTGTGATATCCATTTCCTGATAGTTGATATTGGATTTGTATAAAGATAACCAATCCACTCCCAAGATAACTTTGAACTCCAATAAAGGAAGTATGAAAATATTTTATGGGAGGTTTAGTCCACAAAAATTAACTGGGGGAGTTATAAACCATGGATGCAAGAATTTCCTCATTCACTTTTCTCATGTATAACTTGTCCTCTAAATTTTGAGGTGGTGTTTGAATAGTTCTACTAAACATGAAAGATATAAAAGAATGTGTAGAACAAAAATCGAATAGTAATTTCACTATTATTGAATGAATAAAAAGTGTACCTATCACCACATCGTCATCCGGATCCACCTCAGTAGTAGTGATAGCATAAGCCCTTCTTTTTTCCATAGAGGTTGTTGTTGATTGGCTACGACAACCCTCGGCTTAGGTAAATTGTTTACATAATGTCTATGCTCCTTGTATTTGTATCACTACACTATAAGATGAGTGTTGATATGAACTTTCCTTTCTTCTTCCACATTAGCGGGATTGTCCACAACTCATCAGAAGTTTTTATCTAGATGTCCCAAATTTCAACATTTGAAGAAATTCCTTGTTCCCTTGAGATTGTTCCTAGGATTCGTCTTCCCAAAATATTTGCACATAGGATGATCAAGCTTCATCACATCATGGAATTTATTTACAAGACTTCCCACATGAGATTCCACTTTCCTATTCTTGAAATCGGGCCCATGATACCACTGAGGGTATCTGATCTCCATTTCAACCTTCAGCACACAACAGACAATTTTTTATAGCTATCAAAGTATGGAATATTAATAACTTTTCATAGACATGGATTTAGTCTATTAAAGAAGCAGTCCACCTTGATTTTGGTGTTCATGAAAATGATAAAGGTGTTCCTTGTAGGCCTTGTAATGTTTTCTTCATATGACCTAATTGGCTCATGTTCCTTCTTCTTGAGTCTAAGTAACTCTATTTCTATCTTGAGGTAGAGGGTTTGGGGAAAATATTTATTGGAAAACATTCTCTTGAATTACTCCTAAACCATATAATCAATTTCTTCATAGGTCTTTGTATTCTTGATCAGTTTCCACCACTGATCAGCTTCCCCATCAAAACCATAGACTGCCAGTATAACTTTCTCTACTTCTAAGAACTGGAGGACAAAGAATATCTTTTCAATTGAGTTAATCCCCTGTTTTGTGGGGAGGGGAATAGAAGACCCACGAAACAGGGTAGGCCTTTTCCACATGTAGGATTCAACGGAAACTTTCTATTTACTTAGAGGAGGAGGGAATTCCACATGATTCAAGTTATTATTCATAACATAAGCCAGCTGAGAAAGTACTATCATGACCTTTTGAGAAACTATTCTCATCATATAAGGCATATCATTAGGGAAATATTAACATTAGTTGTCATATTGATTGTTAGCAAATTTTCTTCTATTTCACTCCATTAACTAAGAAAAATAAATTACAATTAGAGGGATTAAATACTTATATATTGATCATAAAAAGGAAACTTTGAACATAAGAGGATTAACTTTTAAAGGAGAAGTATATTCTAACTAGATATTCCCTATGTTTCAATCTAGGTTATCCTTGATCTCTTTCTTAGATTATATTCTTATGGGATCTTCTTTTATTACCTTAATAATGGTTTGTACTAAGCTCTTGAATTTACCAATGCATGTCCCCCGGGCCTGTCAAACCATGAGTGCAGCAAGGCCCATTGTCATGCTCCAGTTCCCATTCGAGTCTAGCTCAAAGCAGTGTTTTCAGGTTTTACCCTTAGATACATCTATTCTAGAGGCACCTCTACCTGTTTATATGAAGATAGGGATGTATTTTATTGACAACCCACTTACTCTATACTTACCAAAATTTATGGGTGTTTTCTTATACTTAGTATCATCCTTAAGGTTTTTACTAAAGTTATATATTCTTAATATCCAAAAATAACTATACCATCTTCTAATATCAACTATAGAGACCATGTCCTTTTACATATAACATTACATGATTCTAATCCTAATTATACATCAGAGTACAATCCAAGGATTGTAAATACTAGGGTCTTGGAAGACTAGCTATGTAAAACTGAAAACATAGAACTCAATAAAACATTTCTTTAATTAATCCTCAAATTGAGCTCCTAACTTCCACTATGATCAATAATCTTCATAGGTTACCCTGGGGAACACATGAATGAAGGGTGATCTAAATATCCTAGTAAGGGAATAACCATAAGAATAGAGCATTATCACATAAGATAGAAGGTATGACATGATGATATAAAAAGGCATGTAACATATGAAATCATAATATATATAAATGGAATCATATAAACATCGATTCATGACAATGTGGCAGCAAGATAAAACCTTTCTATAGCATGAGTGAAGGCTAACCACCAAGACCATTGCACATTGTAGTACACTCTAAGGAAAACAACCAAGACCATCGCACATGGTAGCATAAGCCAAGGCTAACCACCAAGAATATCACACATAACATCTCTAGGGACTCAACTTTACCCAATGCATTAGAGAACTATCTGGGAACACCCATCTTAAATTTTCATGAATATGTTTTCCACATAAAGAATCATGCATAACCATTCTTTAATAAACATAAGGGTTACCCATGGAATGTCATTAATCATAACAAATAGGAATATAATAAAAGTTTCCATGAAGAAATAAACTAAAATATTCATCGAAATTCATAAGATAAAATAGGCATGTATCATGGTAAGTGATGTCGATTATATTCGACAACAAGTGAGAAAATTATTTATGAAATTTCAGCATTAAAACATTTTTTGTGCAGTTTTATGGAAAATACTATAGAGAATTTAAAATAGAAAATGGAACAATCCTTTAAATTAAAAATGAAGTTAACCAAGGTAGATTTCACAAAAAACTTATTTTATAAAGAAAATTGTGTCTTTAAAATAATATAGAGTGTACTTGAAATCAGGTAATAATTTGGGTAGTTCCCTCAAAATTGTTTCGATTGTCTGTAGGTATTGAGGATGGAATCACATAAAAACATGTCTATCCCTAAAATAGAATAATGAATGGGTATTGATAAATGAATTTGGTACATGTTCAAATCATTTATAATTTTCACATAAAAATATAAGATAACTTTATTTTGGTAAAATAAAGATAAGGAAACATGAAGGAACAAAGGAGGTTTGGGTCGAATCCCTTACAGATTATTGGCATGGTGCCAGGTGTACTTAAGAGGGATTAATGGGTGATAAAGAGGTTTCTCATAACTTATAAATCATGAGGAAATTATATGTGAGGTGAAATATCATACCCCCATCATTTGGGATTACACAAAAGAGGGCATAATGTAGAGGACATTCTTGAATAAGAGTGAAATAGAGAGGATCCCATACCTTAAGTATGATGATGTTCTACACTTGATATTAATTATCTGAATAATCAAATTAGATTCATTAATTAATAATTCCAATACCTATTTAATATTTAAAATATTTACTATTACCTTTTTTATGGTTTAAGTGGTTTAATTTCATTGTTTGGTTTTGTTTGTTTTCTTGGTCTTTAATATCAGTTTACTTATTTTCATTAACGGAGAATCATGTAAAATGGCAATCGTTTTCCAGAATTGGAGTTATATCTTATTATTGAACATCAAGAAGTGTATATGTTTTTAAATTTAATTTTTTTACTTATATTGAAGTTTAATAATTGTATAAAACATTAAATATAAATACTTGGATTAATTTGTCAATTTTTCTCATAATTAAGGTGTTTTGTATTATTACTTTACATCGTGTGTGAAAAATGATTATAGAAAATCATATAAGATAAAATACACATATTATTATTTGTTTAAAACATTAAAATGTTTTCATGACCATTCTAGAAGATGGTAAGGAAAATTTAAAACCCATCATCCTTTAATGTGATAAATCAACACATCCCGGGTAGTATTTTCATTTATGGAATAAAAGGAGGGGGATATAGATATTTTGATAAAATGTACCATTAGAATAATATAATTCTATTAAATTTATGTTATTAGAGATATCATAACATATTTTTAAGGGAGGTGAGAAATGAAACAAGAGTAGAAAAGATCTTGAAAGAAAATAAAAGAATCGGAAAAAGGAATTTACCTCTTGAGATTATCTCTTTTGAGAGCCTCTTAAAGGGAGAGGATTTGGTCTTTTGAGGAGACCAAGGGATGTTGGACGTCGGGCATGAGCTTTCTGAGTGATTTGGGTATAACATAGGCAAGTCACAAGGATAGGGAGGAGTGAATGGATGAGAAGAGTATGGGTGGTTTTTATAGTGGAGGGGAAGAGGGTTTTCTTATTATTAAATTCCATAGTTTATTAATTTTCCTAAAGACCAGAAATAGTGACGAATCCATGACCAAAAATAGTAATAAGTTCATGTGATTTATATATTTGGGTGTTTACATCACTTATGATGTCATGAATAGTGGATTTAAAATATAATGTATTTATACTATAAATTAAGGTATTTTACTATTCACCCAAAATTCATGTATTTCAGAAAAATCTCAAAAAATTAACCCTAACCGTATTTCAATGTGTAGAGTCCAAAAATGAACTCCATTTTTCAAAATAAATTTTTTAAATAAGATTAATTTAATTAAATTTATAATTTACTTGAAAAATATACTTTAAAACTATAACTGATTTTATAATGCTTCAAAAATTTCATAAAGTCTTATAAAATTATATTAAATCTAGAAGACATAAAATTGGTAATTTATGAACACCTTTTAAGAAAATATGTTTTCTTTTAAATTAATTAATTAATTTTAATTTATAATTTATGACTTACAAAAATACCAATACTTTTACTATGGTCATATTATTAGTTATAAGATGCCTAAATTTTATTTATACATTCATGGATAAGGTTAATATTATTTTTGGATGATTTAATATTCATAAGGGTCATATTAATATTCATAAGGTCATGTTACTATTCATAAGGGTAAGTTACGATTCACGAAAAATTAAGTTACTTCCATTGGACTCTAAACATCTTACTTAGCACTACCTTGTATATTAGATTTTAGAAATTCAAATCACAAAGGTGACAATATTAGGTTTAAAGGTCATATAGTACTTATTAGTTAATTATGTTGTAATTTCATGTGATTATATGAAATAATTATAAGATGTGAATTTTCATTGTTAAAACACTAGGTAGTTACATCCCATGGCTTTTGTCTTGTCATGTATTATAGGAGAAAATGAGAATAAAAACATATAGGTATACATGCATGGGTAGAGTACTTTGGCATGGCCTTGTTCTCAGACATGACTAGGCACATGGGAATGTCTTGAAGTACACATGCATCTATACACAGGCATAGTCATATGGAACATTGAGTTCAAGAAGAACATTTATATACAATATACACATGGGGAAATCCATGTATTTTTAGAAATTAATGATGTGTGAGATAAATAATTGGGATGAGTTGGGATTATAGATACCTGATGTTTACCACTTTGGGACATCTTTTTCACTCCATGATTGGTAGGTACGATCCTTCTTCCTTCTCAACCAAACACTGGTACCAGTTTGGGTGTTTTCCTCCAAAGTGTTTCAGTGTTGGCTGCTATCAGTTTAGTGTGTTCCCTTGGTTTATCTCATGAGGTTACAGTGTATCATTCCATCCTAATCATATAAATGTAATACCATCTATGGATTGAGTATTAGATTAAGTTTATGGTGTCCCTCAGAGTGTCTTGGGGTGTGATCCTCTCTTATTTATTCTTGTACCCATGGTAGGGTTTCTTGTATTTCCATAAAGACCATTTATATAGTGTTGATCCCCAATCAAATATGTCAACTGATTAAGGAGTGTAGTATCATACTTTATATGATAACTTACGCTGTGTTTTTCTCTAAATGGATAACAATTTCCACTAGTGGTCTAGGGTGTGATCCCATATATGGTTTTTGATGACATAGTATAATATTTTATTTGGATTTGAAGCATCCTAAATTTCTCTGGTTGTGACCAACAATCTATGTATAATATTATATATATTGATAGCTATGTATCAATCTCTTTAGTATCACAATACCTTTCTCTAGTGATTTTCCACCAGTTTGGTAGACCAAGACACTATCATAGAAATTATCCATAACCAACTGTAGATTGTTGATCATGCGAGAATATGGGACATATGAAAAATTTATATAGGAACCTTCAATGGACGGGTAATTCAAGGGTGGCTCTATAGAGTCCAAGTGTATGAAGGGGGTATTATACACCTTATTTGGCTATAGTTTTAATTTTACTAATCATGGTGGTAGAGGTAGTGGACACGGTACTTCTAAGAAAAAACTCTCATATTAGTAGAGTGGTGCATCACATGGGACTCATACAACAACACAAGGAATAGGGGAAGGACCATTACATGATATATAGCTTACACTTTTAGATAGTGAGGTTGATCAATAAATAATGACAGAGTCTATTGTTGTATCATCTTCATTAGTTGATTCCTTATTTGATATCGGTGCCTCTAATTCCTTAATTTCTTCAGAACTTATTAATAATTTTATTATGGTAAAGGAGTTAGTGAGAGGGGTGTTAATGATAGATACACCATTGGGATTACATTCTAGGGACATCTTCTTGTTAAAGGTATTTTCTCTCATTGTTGGTGAGTATCATTTTGTGTGGGATCTCTTTATTCTTGACTTTCCAGGCTTCTACCAAATTTGGGAATGGACAGGTTTGTAGCATATCGATCCCATATAGATTGTTAATAGAGGAGAGTGACATTTATGTCTAATATGGGTGAAATGTACATTCACCATGGAGTTAGATATCTGTGCAGGATGAGTAGGGCCAATTACATTTCAATTAGGCGAGTTCATAGCCTATGTAGCAACTCTATTCCTGGGTGATGGAGGTGTAAAGTAGGATCTCTTTCCACCTATAGTCGATAGATTTCATTACGTGTTTCATGAATATTTCTCAGGTCCTGCACCTAAGAGAGACATGGAATTCACTATTGATCACATGCTAGGAGATGAACCAATATTTATTCCACCATAAATAATGTTGATGACATATCTTCAAGAACTCAAGACTCAACTAGACGCGATGATGGATAAGGGTTTTATATATCTGACTATGTCATCTTGGGGATCACCTATGTTGTTTTCAAATAATGCTGACTGGAGTTTTTTCTTTTGTGTATATTTCTAAACTATTAAAATATTGACTTTGAAGAACTGGTATTCTCTTCCATGTATTGAATATGTTTTTGACTATTTCAGTGGAGCTAGTATCATTTCCCAGATTGGATTAATATCAAGGTATCATTAGTTAAGGGTTCTGACATATGATATACCAAGGATTGATTTTAGAAGAAGGCATGGCCTATATTATTTCATCGTTATTTCTTTTGGGTTGATGAACACACAATAATTATTTATTCCCTGTATGAACAAAATCATCAATTTTTACACAGATATGTTTTTTATAGTATTTTGGGATGATATATTTGAGTACTCCTAGACTCATGATGACTATTCCAAATATCTTCACATCATACTGAGTACACTAAGAGGAATTGGATATATGAAAATCTATCTATGTTTTAGTTTTTTAATGATCAGGTACACTACTAGGATCACATCAACTTGGAGGAAGGTGTATTAGTGGACCCAATGAATGTTTAGGCAGCGGTTTCTTGGGAGTTTCCCAAGACTTTTTTTTTATATCTGTATATTTCTTGGATTAACTGGATATTATCTAAGGTTTATCCAAGACATTTCTTGATTGTAAGTGCCACTTTTGGGATTGAACAAAAGGGGATAATGTTTGAATGGTCAGAAGCTTATGGGTTTTATTTCTCAGAGTTTAAGAAGTATTTGACATTGAAACAAATACAGATCCTACCTGATCTATGTGAGTAGTAGATGTTGTTTTTTATTCTCCTAAGATAGGTCCTAGAGTAGTTTTTATAGCATCCCTCCTTTTTATTACATAACTATACATTTCATATTACAAATAGAGGGTCTTTTGGGTTTATTGTCTTGGAAATTAGGAACATAAAAAATGAAAACATGAAACACATTCTTCTAATTCACTTGAAATTAATATTTAAGTCTCACACAACTTATATTTATTTCATATCATAACCTAGGGACATACATCAAAGGAAAGGGTGAGCAGAAGGCCCAGTAAGGGAAAACAAGTGAAACAGTTTACATGTGAACTTAAGCAATATTCGTAAGAACATGAGGAATATTGTAAAGGAATGTTAAAGAGTCATATCATAATAATATCTTGAATCAAAACTTTAAAATTTTTCTACAAAATTTAATTTATAAATTCATAATCATATCACCAAGGTACATCCACAAGGTCTGGTAAAAATTATCAAGGTATCGTAAAACATGTCATCTCTAGGGATTAATTTCTTTACTCACTGCATTGATGTGCTATCAAGGAAAACCCTTAATATGTCTTCATTATCATTTGATACACATATATCATAATCAAAATTTTCATAAATAACCCATATAGAATATAATAAATGGGTTTCATATCAAAATCATAGTGTTTTAAAAGGTTCATAAACACATGACCATTATGACATTTATAACCCATTAAAAGGGAATAAGGGTTTTATGTTTTTCAATTATAGAATGAATTAAAGAATTTTGATGTATTTATGAATACCCTTAGAATTAAAATTGGTTTGAGTATTCACATGAAGAAAATAAAATAATTTATTTAGAAAAAGTGTGAGATTTTGAGATTAAATTCTGTAACATAACGGTTATGAAACATAGTTTTATGAAACCTTAAAAAGAGAGATGACGGAGGTCACCCATTCATACAAGAATCATAATAATATATAAGTATATAATAAAAATAGAAATAATAAAATTCTATGTAAATTTGAAATATAGAACACATAAAAGATAAATTGAAATGAAAAGAGAATTTGGAAATTCACTTATGAAATTTCAGGAGTCTAACCGTGTCACTTAAAAATTAATAAAATGTGTTGATGAAAGGAAAAATGATTATCTAATCATATTTACATGATATTGATAGTAATGTGGAAATTAAATAACATATCTCAACATAATAAAATTGAAATAAAAAAGGCATAGCATAAAATGATTAATTGAAAAGTGAAGGGTGGTATATTCCCTTACCTTGAATAGATTCTTCTCAAACCATAAGATCGGTACCTTGGGAGATTGAGGAAACATTGAGGGGACTCCTTGGGAGGTAATTATATCAGATATTGTATTTTTATTATTTTGGAATGAAATGAAATGAAGTAATGTGTGGGTATTTATACTAAAAGAGAGGGAGTATTTTTTTTAAATTTCAATGTACACCTCATTTGTGGTATTTGAAAAATCGTGGGATTGACCATGGTATTGTACCATGGTATTGGACACTTGGGACACCTCATATAATATTTTAATTAAAAAGAGTCAACTAGAATCTTATTATACTCATTAAATCATTATGACATAGTTATGATGTCATTAAACATACTGAAAACTCAAAACTGTATTTATACTATTCATTGAAAATTCAATTATTTCAGAAAAATCCCAAAAAATCACTCTAACCATTTTTCAACGTGTATGATTCAAAAATAAACTATATTTTATGAAATATAATTTCATTTTAAATTAAATAAAATACTAATTCTTAACTATTAATTTCTAAAATATTTATTTATTATTATATAATTATATCACATTACCATTTAATATGACTAAAATATATTTATAATTCTTTAGGTGAGGTTAATATTTCATTGGTAAAATTAATATTCATAAGGATAATATTTCTATTTCAAATTTTCAAGTTACTATTCATCAAATAATTAATTTGATCCTATTTGACTCAAAATATCTTACTGATTGCAACCGTGTATGTCCATTTTTTCAAAAATCATTTCACGAAAACAATTATTTAATAATTAGTAAAAAAATATTTTTTCTATTCATTCAAAAAATTCTATTCATCAAATTATATTCATAAAAAATACTATTCTTTAAATACTATTCATCAAAAAAAATTATTCTTTAAAAAAATGAAACTTCTTAGAAAACTCCTAAAAATTCACCCTACGTTAATTTTGACATTTAAAATTCAAAAACCATGTTTACTTTACCCGAAAAATTCTCTAAGTATGATAAATTTTACTTTTAAATTTTAAAATCCTTCGTTATTAAAAAAATAACTGATAATAAATGAATAGTGAAATTACATTGTGAAATTTCAATGACTTAAAAAATAATTTTAACACTTACATTTTAAAAGGGGTGTTTAAATCATACTATTTAATAAAAATAATCATTATTAAAAATACAATAATTGGTTATAATAATTATATCATTTTTGAAATGTACAATTTGGTCTGAAAAGTCAATTTTTCAAATTTGGCTCAATTAAATGTATATTTTATTATGAAAAACTATTATTAATTGTGTATATCAAATTATTGTTTTTCGTTGAACTAATACATATTTATGCATCATTTATAATGTTATAATGAAATAAAAATTAATTCTATGTGATTCTATTTTAAAACATAATAAAATGTTATTGGGAGGACAGATATTCATAAATAAAAGAAGTACATTTTTCAGGTCATTACATTCTTCCCCCATTAAGAAAATTGTTTCCTTGAAATTTTCATTCACTATGAATTTGTTACTATTAGGAAACTTATATTTATAATTTAATTATATGTATTAAAAAATCATTCTTAAAAAATAATATTCTTCAACAATAATTACATTTTCTAAAAATCCTTCATAATGATTCATAAAAAACTTGTGAATAACCAAACATATCCCCTTGGAGTGTCAAACTAGAAGTGCAGAAAAGCCCATTTTCATGCCCTAGTTCATGTTAGAGTGTAGATCAAAGTGGTGTTTTCAGGTTTCACCCCTAGATATATCTATGTGAGAGCTATATCCACTTGTTTGTATCCAGTTATGGATTTATCTGTTCAGAAACCACTTACTTAATATTTCACCAAAATTCAAGGAAGTTGGACTATATTTAAACATATATACAGGTTTCTTCATAAAGATTTCAAATCCTTATTTCCACAATTAAATAAATTATCCAATGATACTAAATATAGAATCCCACCTTTTATTACATAACTTTACATAACATTTTACCAAAAGGGGATCTTTTGGGTTTGTTGTGTTGAAAATCGGGAACATAACACATGAGAACATAAAACATAGTACTCTAATACACATAAAAGTCATACACAATGTTCATCCATATTACATTCATTTCATCTCATAAATTGGGTACATACATCAAATGAAAGGGTGAGCAGAAGAACCTATATGGGAAAACAAGTGAAACAATTTACAAGAAAACTAGAGAAATATCAATAAGAACAAGAGGAATATCATAAAGGAATGATAAAGTGTAATATCATAATAATATATTTAATCCAAACTTGAAAATTTGTCTACAAAATTTTATTTTTAAATTCATAAGCTTATCACCAAGGTCTTTCCCAAAGGTGTCAAAACCAATACCAAGGTTATTCACCAAGGTATCATAAAACATGTCATCTCTAGAGATTAATTTCTTTACCCAATGCATTGAGAGCTATAAGGATAAACCCTTAATATATCGTTATTTTCAGGTGATCCACATAGATCATAATCCAAAATTTTAGAAATAACCCATAGTGAATAAAAGAAATGGGTTTCATATCAAAATTAAAGTGTTTCAAAAGGGCTTAAAAATGTGGACACTATGTCATTTATAACCCGCGAATAGGGAATGATAGTTTTATGTATGTCAAATAAAAAATAAAAAAAATCATTTTTTTATTGATGAATACACTAAGAAAATAAAGTGGTTTGTTAATTCACATATTGAAAATAAAATAGTTTCTTTAGAAAAATGAGTTAGATTTTGATATAAAAATTCGGCAGCATAATTGGTATGAAACTTAGTTTTATAAAAAAATTAAAAAGATAGGGGGAAGGGGTCACCGAATCATATTAGACTCATAATAAATTATAGAGAAAGAATAAAATGGTAATAATAAAATGGTATGTGAATTTGAAATAGAGTCCACATAAAAGATAACATGAAAGGAAAATAGAAGTTGGAAGTTCCCTCATGAAATTTTGTTAGCCTAACATCGTCACATAAAAATTCATAAAATGTGCTACTGAGAGAAAAAATGGGTATCTAATAATTTTTAAATAATATGGATATTAATGGGGATATGGAATGAGATATCCCAATATAATAATATATAAATATAAAAGTCATAACATAAGAGGACTTCTTCAAAAGAGAAGGGTGGTAGATTCCCTTACCTTGAAGAGTAACTTCTAAAACTCTAAGATCGAGACCAAGAGGCCTTGAGGACACCTTGGGAGGACTCTTTGAGAGGTAATAATATCAAATATTATAGGGTAATTATTTTTTAATTAAATTAAAATAAGGAAAGGGTTGGTGCTTATAGTAAAAGAGAGGTAATTTTTAATTAATTTCGAAGGACACCTCATTAGTGGTATTTGTAAAACCATGGTATTTCCCATGGTATTGGCCACTTAGGATACCTAATATCATATTTTAATCCAAAATAGTCTACTAGAATCTTATATACATCATTACATCATTATGACATATTTATGATGTCATTAAACATACTGAAAACTCAAAACAATATTTTCACTATTCATCGAAAATTTAACTATTTCAGAAAAATCCCAAAAAAATCACGCTAACCATTTTTTGACATGTAGAATTAAAAAACAAACTAAATTTTTTGTAAATTAGTTTCATTTTAAATTAAATAAAATAAAAAAATACTAATACTTAATTAATAATTTTGAATACATTTATTTACTGTGATATAATTATATCAGATTAACATTGAAGATGACAAAAATATATTTATACTTCCTTAGGTGAGGATACTATTCCATTGGTAAAAATAATATTCCTAAGGGTAATATTACACTTTGAAATGGTCAAGTTAATATTCACCGAAAAATTATGTTGATCCTCTTAGACTCCAAATATCTTACTCATCACAACCATGTAAGTCTGTTTTTTGAAAATCATTTCGAAAAATAGATTATTTAATAATTCTTAAAAAAATAATATTCATTAAAAATACTATTCATAAAATACTATAAATAAAAAAACTATTCATCCAATATTATTCATAAAAAAACTATTCATCAAAAAATTGAAACTTATTATAAAACTATTAAAAATTCACCCAAGATTAATTTTGACATTTGAAATTCAAAAATGATTTTTATTTTACCGTTGTAATTCTCTAAGTATGATAAATTTGAACTTTAAATATAAACATATTTAGTTATTAAAAAAATAACAGATATAAAATGAATAGTGAAATTGTATAGTGAAATTTTTAACACTTAAAAAAATTATTTTAACATTTACATTTAAAAATGGGTTGTTGAATCATAATATTTAATGAAAATAATCATTATTCAAATTTCATTATTTTTTTATAATAATTATATCATTTATTAAAAGTAAAATTTGGTTTTGAAAAGACATTTTATCAAATTTGTCTCAATTGAACATGTTTTTTATTAAACAAAAATATTCATAAGTGTGTATATCCCATTATTGTTTATAGTTGTACTAATACAGATTTATACATCATTTATAATGTTCTAATGGAATAAAAATTAATTCTATGTTCTTCTATTGTAAAACATAATAAATAGTTATAGGGAGTAAAGAGATCCATAAAAAAAGAAGTTCATTTTTTGGGTCGTTACATTCTACCCCCTTAAAGAAATTGCATCCTTGCAATTTTCTCTTATTATAAATTTTTTAGTATTATACAAATTATAATTATAAGGTAATTTTATGTTTTAAAAATTCAAGCTATAAAAAATATTTTTTTCAACAAAAATTACATTTTCTATAAATCCTTTAAAATGATTCATAAAAAGCTTGTGATTAACCAAACATATCCCCCGGGAGTGTCAAACTAGGAGTGCAAAAAGGCCTGTTTTTGTGAACCAGTTATTGTTTGAGTCAAGCTTAAAGTGGTCTTTTCAGGTTCCACCCCTAGATACATCTGTTCTTAAACCACATCCACTTGTTTGTATCCAAACATGGATTTATTTGTTCAGAAACAACTGACTTAATATTTCACCAAAATACCAAGAAGTTTTCCTATATTTAAATTTTTTTATAGGGTTCTTCCTAAACTTTCCAAATCATACTTTCCATAATTAACTAAACCATCCATTGATACTAACTATATAATCCCACCTTTTTATTACATAACTTTACATGACATTTTACCAACAGATGATCTTTTTGGGTTTAGTATCTTGAAAATCGAGAAAAAAACACATGAGAATGAAAAATACATAATTATAATCCACTTGAAAGTATTATTCATGATTGATCTTAATTATATTTATTCAATCACATAACATGGAAAATACATCAATGGAAATGGTGAGAAGAAGGCCCAAAAAGGGAAAACTAGTGAAATAATTTACATTTGAACTTGAAAAATATCAGCAAGAACATGAGGAATATCATAAAGGATTGATAAAGAGGAATATAATAATTATATATTTAATAATAACATAAAAATTTGGCTAAAACATTTAATTTATATATTTATAATCATATCACCAAGGTCTATCCCCAAGCAGTCGTAAAAATTACTAGGTTTATTCACCAAGGTATCATAAAACTTATCATCTCTAGATATTAATTTCTTTACCCAATGAATTGTAGTTCTATAATTGCACACCATTAATACATCATTATTTTCAAGTGATACACATATATAATAATCAAATTTTTCATATATAACCCATAGAGAATACAATAAATGTGTTTCATATCAAAATCATTGTGTTTTAAAAAGTGTTTAAAAACATGATCATTATGTTATTAATAACACATGAAACGGGAATTAGGGTTTTATGTTTGTCAATTAAAAAGTAAAATAAATAATTTATATGTATTGATGAATAACCTAGGAAATGAAAGTGGTTTGGGTATTCACATAAAGAACATAATATAATTTATTGAGAAAAAGAGTGAGATTTTTGAGACAAAAAGTATATAGCATAATGGATATGAAACATTGTTTTATTAAACATTAAAAAGATAGAGGGAAGGGTTAACCCACTCAATAAAGACTCATAATATATTATAGGGATAAATTAAAATTTAAATAATAAAAATGTAATGAAATTTGAAAGAAAAACCACATAAAAGAGAACTTGAAAGGAAAAGAGAATTTGGAAGTTCCCTTATGCAATTTTGATAGCCTAACAACATCCCTTCAAAATTCATAAAATTTGTTAATGATAGAAAAAATAGGTCTATAATAATTTTTACATAATATGTATAATAATGTGGATATTTAATGACATATCCTAATATAAGAACATAGAAATTAAAAAATCATAACCTAAAAGGAGTTCTTGAAAAGAGAAGGGTTGTAGATTCCCTTACCATGAAGAGTAAATTCTAAACCTCTATGGTTGGGACCATGAGGGCTTGGTGACACCTCGGGAGGACTCGTTGAGAGTTAATACTATCAAATTATAGAATTTATGGATTTTGGATTAAAAGTAAATTAAGGAATGGGTGCATATTTATAGTAAAAGAGAGAGGGTTTTTAATTAATTTTGAAGGACACCTCATTAGTGGTATTTAAAAAACAATGGGCATGACCATGGTTTTTTCTCGTGGTATTGGTCACATCGGACACCTCATATCGTATTTTAATCCAAAATAGTCTAACATTATCTTATCTAACTCATTAAATCATTATGATATAATTATGATGTCATTAAACATGCCGAAAACTAAAAACTGTATTTTTACAATTTATTGAAAATTCACCTATTTTGGAAAAATCCCAAAAAATCACCCAAATAATTTTTCAACCTACTGAATTAAAAAATGAACTCCATTTTATGAAAATGAATTTAATTTTAAATAAAATAAAATAAATAAAATACTAATACTGGACTAATAATTTCTAAAACATTTATTTACTATGATATAATTATATCACATTACTATTAAAGATGACTAAAATATATTTATAAATTCTTAGGTGAGGTTACTATTCCATTGGTAAAATTATTATCCATATGGGTAACATTAAAATTTCATAGGGCAAAGTTACTTTTCACCAAAAAAATAAGTTTATCCTATTTGACTTTGTATATCTTTCTGATCGGAACCGTGTATGTCTATGTTTTTGAAATTCATTTCACCAAATAAATTGTTTAATAATTCATAAAAATATTTTTACAATTCATGAATATAATATTTTAAAAAATACTATTCGTCAAATATTATTCATCAAAACATACAATTCATCCAAAAAATTGAAACTTCTTAGAAAACAACTAAAAATTCACCCTTGATTAATTTTGACATTTGAAATTCAAAAATGAAGTTTATTTTATCGTAATAATTCTTTAAGTATGAGAAATTTTCCTTTTAACTATAAAAATCATCATTTATTAAAAATAATAGTGGATAGAAAATTTATAGTAAAATTCCATAGTGAAATTTATGACACTTAAAAAATTTATTTTAACATTATATTTAAAAAGGGGTGTTTTAATCATATTTTTAATGAAAATAATAATTATTAAAAACACCATAATTTGTAATTATAATTATATCATTTCTAAAAAGTACAATTTGACTCTGAAGAGACAATTTATCAAATTTGTCTCAATTAAACATATATTTTTTGAAGCAAAACATTTCTTAAATGTGTATATACTATAATTTTTTATAGTAGTACTAATAAAAATTGATGCATTATGTATAATGAAATAATTAAATAAAAATAAATTTTGTGTGCTTCTATTGTAAAACATAATAAAAAGTTATTCAGAGGAAATAGATCCAAAAATAAAGAAATACATTTTTTGGGTCGTTAGAAACTTAAAAAAAATATTTTAACATTTAAATTTACAAATGTGTTTTTAATCATACTATTTAATGAAAATAATAAATATTAAAATAACTTAAGTTTTTTATAATAAAAATATCATTCCTAAAAAGTACAATTTTTGTCTAAAAAGACAATTTATCATATTTTCTTAGTTAAACATATATTTAATTAAGAAAAAATATTCTTAAATATGTATATCCAATTAATTTTTATAGTTTTTTTAATCCAAATTTTTTCCTGATGTATAATGTTCTAATGGAATAAAAATTATTTCCATGTTCTTCTCTTATAAAAAATAATAAAAAGTTATTGGGAAAAATGAGATCCATAAATAAAAGAAGTACATTTTTTGGGTTGTTACATTGTTAATTTTGGGAGATAGGGTTGTGGAGAGTGTGTCTACACAGTTGAATACATGTGAATAAAAATTCCATATGCATGATATTTATTTGGATGAATTGGTTTGTTATTTTTAGTGTTAGAAGCACTATCTACGTGGGAGGTAAGTTTACTGTGATTACCAATCAAAAAATATTAACATATTTCTTCGCACAATGATATTTGAATCTTTAGTAGCATATATGGTTTTAGTATAAAAATTATTTTGATTTTCAACTAGAATATACACCCAGGAAAGGAAATGTTCATAATTATTTAAGAATAAATACTCCGACTATTGTTTTTCAAGAGTCTAATGCTGAATGGAAGATGAGGAATCTAATAGCTAAGTTGCGCATGGTTGTTCAGAATAATGAGGTGTAACTGACTCTAATCATGGTTTTAGTGGAATCTACCCTTTGAAGATGGATCAGACGATGGAAGTATGAGGATCCAAAAATTTATCTTTGAGGGAAATACTTGAATGTGGGGAGAGACCTTCAGACTAGTTGATAGATGAGGATCAGATCATTTGTGTCAAGAATCAGGTTATAACGCCTTTGAGTATGTAATATGATTTGATACAGGAATTTTATCCCTCTAAGTGGGAGGTACATGTAGGTGTGAATAAATTGTACTATGATTTATGATGATAGTTTGGGTGTATGGGAATGAAAAAGGAAATGGTAGGCTTTGTGACATGATGATACAAATGTCAGAAGGTAAAGTTTAAGCACCTAAAGGTTTACTACAACCATTGCATATTCTAAAATAGTTGTGGGACTATGTGACAATGGAATTTGTGGTGGTTCTCCCATGGATTACTTACAAGAATGACTCTATTTGGGTTTTTGTGGTCACAATGACGAAGGTAGCACATTTTAGCATGTACATGATACTTTCTCATTGGAACAACTGAGATATGTGTATGTTCTAGAGATAGTTCTCCTCAGAAGGGTGCCAGGAACTATAGTATCATATCATGAATCACATTTTACTTTTCACCTCTTGAAGTTATAATATAAGGCTCTGAGTATGCATGTTTTTTTAGTATGCATTTTCACCCATGGTAAGATGGGTAGTTGGACAGTACTATACAGGTTCTTGAGGATATGTTGTGAGTATGTGTTTTAGACTTCGAGGGATCTTGGGAGAAACACCAATATTTGGCTGAGTTCACCTATAACAATAGTTATCAAGATACTATTCATGTTGAACCATACAAGGCTCTTTATTATAGGCCATATATATCTCCTTTATTCTAGATAGAGGTAGGTGATTCATAGTTGTTGGAACTGAGTCATGTTCAAGAAATATCGAAGTGGTTTCAGTTGATTCAGAAGCATATGGTTATGGATCTAAGTATAAAGAAGTAATTTGAAAACATTTGTCGAGACCCCTAGTGTTTATATAGGGTTGTAATATTTTTATTTGGGTGTCTCATAGGTTAGATAAATGTAGGAAATAGAGATAGTAAAATCTAATATCTAGATTCATTAGAATATTTAAAGTTGTGGAGAGAATCGAGATGGTGGTGTACCGATTGGCGCTTCCATACAAATAAAGTTTTATGCCTCATGTTTTTCAGGTATCAAAACTATGACGGTATCACCCTAACCCATATCATTTGATTAATGTGTATAATTTTAAGCTTCTGGTAGATGCATCCTTGGTGTATCATCCTATATGAGTATTGGATCATAGTGAAATTTTTATGCAGGAACAGACCATTCCAATATTTAATATATTGTGGAAACATGGGAGTGTGCAGGAGGATGAATTGGAAAGAGAATAAGATATGAGGACTCATTGGCTCTATATTTTTAGCTCATAATCTCATATATTTATAGGTGTACAACATGATTATGGCCAGTTATAAGGTGGGGAGATTGTAAGATGCTGACATTTTCTAAAGATGACACAGGCTTGATTTAATGCACTCTTTTTCAGTGTGTTGAATACTATTTTTTTGGGCCTTACATTGGGGTGTTTTTGAGTGGTAATGTTATAAATTCTGAAAAAATGGATTGTGAATGGTTGGTGTATGGTTTGGGTAAACTGTGCATCTCAGCGGAGAAAACGGCGCAACAATGGATAGAGGAGAATTGCATGGTTGGTACACTATTTTTCCACTAGTGCACCCTCTAAAAAGTAATAGTGAACACCTATAAAATTGGTGCATGGTTAAGGTTCATATTTTAGGTGAAAGGTTAGGGAAAACCATGCACCCATACCTAGCAAACGATGCTTAAATTTTTAATTCATCCAAAAATTAGATTTTAAAGCCCCTGAACCCCAAATCCCACACTAATTTACCCGCATTAGACCCTAGCATTTTTCACCATTTAAGAGCCTCCCAAAGGGATTCTATGCCTTCCCAACCTCTATTATTTTTTATTTGGATCTCATATCGAATATCTTCTACCCTCTTATTAATAGAATTATATCCTACCTAGTTTCTCTTTCTTCATTCTTTTCTCTCATCATTGAAAGCGTTTTTCTTCTCTATTTTGATTATATATAGACCTAGTTTCATGTATCTAGATAAAGGATTTTATTTATCTATATTTCAGAGATTTTTTTTTCTTCCTTCATTTATGGTTATATATCTGGATCTCATTCTACTTCATTGTGGTTAAAATAAATTTAGATTTTGTTTGAGCGATCATTCATCAACGATTTGAGGTATGTGGTCTATAATTCAATTAAAATTTTCTGGATTTAAATTATGTATATTTAATTTTTTTAATTGCTATTAGATGTATAGTAATTGAGTGTTTGATTGAATAGATTAAATTAGTGAATTAATTAATTAATGAAAAATTGGAAATTATGAATATTGGAATTATAGACTATGAATAATTAAATTTGTAATTAATTATGGGATATTGAGATTTTTGAATCGAGTAATTAATTGAGGAATTAATTATGGGGTATTGAGATTGTGTGTTTGAATAATTAATTCTTGAATTAATTATAGGATAATGATATATATAATTGAATAATTAATTGATGAATTAATTAAAGGATTATTAGGATGTGGATTTTGATTAATTGGTTTCTAAATTAATTTATGGAATTGATGTGATAAATTAATTTTTGAGTTAATTAATAGCATTGTGGTGATTAATTAATTATTGAATAAGTTAATGGGATTTATAGGATTATTTAATGAGATTGAGAAGATTAATTAATTTTTTTGTTAATTCTTGGAGCCTTGATCTCCCTTGGGTACCCTAAAAAACAATATCTTTCTTTATTTGGTAGGAATTATTACTATGGTTAATATTACTCTCACATCCCATCCAATATTAATCATGTTATGTAATACCTCATATAACCAAAGATTTTCATCTGAACTATTGAAAATATTCTTGCTACTTTTACTAGGGAATCTCAGTTAGAGGGTAAAAATCATTAAATCTCATGGAATAGGATAGAGGGCCCACTATTAAGGGTGTAATTAATGTCAAAAGCATCTTATCTTCAATTCATGATTTATAATAGAAGATTTCCTGGGAAATAATCAGGCAGGGTACATTCTTGGGGCTGGTCCATGATGAAGAAGGATAACATCAACATGGGCATGTTAAGAGTGCATCCTTCCTCGCCCTACCGAATGATTCAACCTCCCTACTCTAATATCCACCCCCAAAATCATTGGATTTTTATAAGAGAAAGATTAGTTTTTGTTTCCATTATTGGGAGGGAAAAGTGATTGGCCTTCCAAGATGCTCAACTACAAACATGACCTTGAAGAAATCCAGCATGTACCCAAGTTTTCTGCATGTTCTTTTGGATACCCAGTAGCACAATACCTTTGACATCGTTGAGATTAACTCATATCTAGACTAGTGTGTGTTTAAATTTTCATCATCTAAAACATTCTTTGTAATGGAGTATAAGAGATTGATTTTGGATCACGGTGAAGCAGACACATGGGGAAAATTATGTGTTATTCATAGATTCATGCTTGATATAACATCCTCTCTTAGCATGTTCATAAACAAGATCTTCCCATAGAAGAAAATATGAAATGAATGGGCATTCCCTTAGTGTCTCACTATTATTGTGGATATTTTCCTCGAGAAGAGACTGTGTCCCATTTATTTTTGTGAAACCAACTACCTCATATTGTTTGGAGATATTTTTTCTCTTCTTTAGACCTGCCTACCTAGTCCAATTCTAAGAGTTAATTTCCCTTTTACTAATTCCAAGTGTCCAATGTCAAAGGCGTTGAACTCAAGTATATAGTTTTTATTATCATCATAGGTTACTGGATAATATGGTAGTTGTGAAACCTATATCCTCATGATGGTGTTGTTTATTCAGAGACCACCCTTATTTTCGGATCAAAAAATCATTAGGCTGATCTCACTTGAATCCTTCCCAACATGTGGGATTATACTTATTTAAGTTAGGCCTTGGCCATGAAAGTTACACACTACTCAATAAGTAGTATAAATCTATGAAAATGGTTCTATATGTTCCCACATGAAATAGGCCTTAAACTTAGTTGTGATGGCTCTTGCGTCTCAGGTATAATGCAGTGAGGAGGGGTGGTTTGAAACCCTCATGGGTCAGTCCTCTTTGAGTTCACGGATTATTTTCGTAGTGGGTATTCTCTCCAAGATGACTTTTATTCTATTCTTTGTGGTCTTTTCATGTTCTATAAGGGTAATATCATTCTTGTGGTAGTGGAACCTGACTCCCCCATCATCCTCAACTTCTTTCATTATCTAAAGATGACCCCTAGTCAATCCATTATCTCATACATAAATGAAGAGGTTTAATTTCAGCAGATACTAAAGTTCATGTCATCTGGAATGAGGGTAATGAAGGTTCTGAATTTATTTCCTCTTTACTTATGTATGATATGTCTTTTACCATATTGTTCATCCTAGGGTAACTACCTATTAAGGGGGTAAACATTTTCAAAGGGGATTCCCTTGGGCTCTATTATATTCATACACTATAGTACCTTTATATTTTTATTTATTTTCATCTTTGATTCCATGTACTTGTCCTACACTAAAAATTCTAATTGTTGGTCAAGGAGATTTAGAATATTAAATAATTATTTAGTTAATTAAAAATATTGATATGATTATGTAATTTTTTAGATAATTAATATTATTGAGAATATTAATTAACTATTTGAGTTAATTAATGAGATTGAAAAGATTAATTAATTGTTGAATTAATTATTGAGTTAATTAATAATATTGATATGATTAATTAATTGTTGAGTTAATTAATGACATTGAGAATATTAATTCATTTTTGAATTAATTAATTATGTAGAGAATATTAATTAATTATATAATTAATTAATGGGATTTTGATTATTGATTATTAATAAACTAATTAATGATACGATGAATGGTAACAATATAATTCATGTAAAAATTGATATCTACAGCGGGAAAAGTATCATTTTGAGACTGAGATGATATGGAATCCTAAAAAGGGAATTCTAAAACAAGACATCCCATAGAAATTTTATAGACTCCAGCATGGGCAGAACCAGGTATTGAGTTTCGAGTATCCTCAAAAACTTGGGGGATTATGTGGTTAAATAATGAAAAATTGAAAATTTGATAAATTTTACTTATGTACTATGTTTTCTATTTATAAAACTAAATACATTGTTATTGAATAGATATAGTTTTAGATACCATTGTTGGTGACCTATAGAGTTATACTCACACCCATCTTGGGCTGCCTGATCGGTACCGAAATATATTTCATTGCTGCATGAAAGGTTCAAGGTAAAGTCCATGTGTTAGATAGATGATTTAGGGGTGGATCATGGATGAAGGAATCAGACATAGTTAGAGACCCACCTGGGGGTTTTTAGTGTCTTTAATTTTGAGTTTTCATTTTTATACTGGATAGATATTCTAGTATGGTATATCTATAGTTTGGTTTTGATATTATATTTCCAATTTTTTTCCTTTTGAGATATTATAATTGTTCTAGTTGTGATATCATTTGGTTATTTAGTTATTATTGTTTAATTCTTTTTTCTAGTGTATCAATCTGATAAGAGAGGGTATAATCTCTCCATAACCAAAATGATACCTTCACTGGTAGTAGGCAACCTCTGGTTCATGGGGAGAAGCATTTGAGATCATGTGGAGAACCAGCTCAAGGAACTAATGCATAGAACCCATCTTGGGATGTTACACACACCTTCATGGGATTTTCCCATACATGTCTTTTCTTGTGTATGTGATCAACACTTTTTTTAGAGTTCTAAATTCTCTATGAATATATTGTAGTAACTAAGACAACATAGAATGAGGTGTGTTCTTATGGTATATTGTAAATAGTCCATATCTACACTTTCATGTTGTATTAGTTTCTAGTCTCTTTGTGGTGGTCTAGTATTTTCCCATATTTAGTTTTCTTTACATCCTATATTACTATGGTTTTGGGATTTAGTTTTAATAATATGTATTTGTTTAGTCGTTTTATCATTTTATAATTGTATGGGCTTGTAGATGTGTGTGTTTTTGTAGGTACTTAGGCTAAGGCCTCCCATGTTAGTTCAATTCCAACTCAGTACTAGTTGCTAGCCCCTAGCCTATTGGAGGTAGGCTTGGGGAGTCCCAAAATAGTCTCCATTGGGATGGGCCATGACAACATGTTCTTATCTATATACGATTCATGCTATTATGATACATGGGTTGTAATGATTGCGTTGGGACCCTTTCTTGTTTCATATACCCATGCATGTGCACTTTATGAATTACATTTGGGTTTTCCTAGCATACATCGCTTGTGGGGTCACATGGATTTCTAGAAATTTACTATCTTTACACATCAATTTATTTGGATATTGTTAACTAGGTTTTTCGATAGCCTACATAGCATGTGATATTTAATTCTCCATATAGACCATAGCCAACACATTGTGTGGTGCACACATTATGTGTTTCTTCAAACTACAAACCATGTACAGTGGAGTATCATAGAAAATCAATAAAGATCATTGAAATTAAATCACATCTATATTTACTTATGTTAATTATTATTATCAAACATAACACCCATAATAATATTGAACATTCCCACATCGATTCCAATGGATATATTTTGACCACCCTTCTCTCAGAAAACGCCCATCTCTGCACCTCCATAAATACCAACTTCATAAATATTTATGAATAACTATTATATGTACCATCATCATATTCTCCTTGATTCTACCATGCGTATTTCATGTCTTTAATTTCAATATTGGAACCAAAAAATGAATTATTTCATAAAAGTACAATTTCACAATGATCAAATTTCTAAGTGTATTCTAATGATTGGCCAACAAAAATAATAGTGATGAATGTCTATGAATCTACAGATACATACATGAAAAAATAAATGAGAATCCAACAAAGGTCATGTTTATTATTCCATATTTTAAAATATCCAAATAATGGAGAGGATAATCAATATATCAAAACCATGTTAATAAAAAATTATTAATTGGAGAAAAATGAAAAAACATATAATGATCTAATTAATAAATAATGATATACAAATTAATATCGATAAAATTTAATTCATTTTTGTCGTGTAAAATAAATATAGGGGATTAAACCAACAAAACAATTCCCACTAGAGGTTTAGATAAATATTTGGGGAGTATTGTGTCTATGTAAATGTTATTGAATATATATAATATGGTTATTTTTGGGTTGAAAAATCTCTATGTTTGTTCATTGTTTTTAATCAGAACTGATATCACACACCTATATTATCTCCTCAAATATTTCCCTATCCTCTCAATAAATTGGGTTATTTAGATAACCCTAGGGAATTTTACATGGTGTGGTTTATAAATATTTTTCATTAGGTTTATACAATAAATTGAAAATAAATTATTAATTTAAATTATTCCATTTAGTCATCCAATGACCACACTCTATCAAAGCGTCCAATACTGACATGACTTATTTAAATCATAGGGTGTAACCCACATTCTGAATCCAACAGATATCTCTTTTTTTCATCTCTGTGATACCATGTGGGAGTTATTCTAGTATTTCTAACAAACTACTCGTTCGCAATATATTATATTTATAATTTTAGGTATATCAATTCTGGGACTCCACAGGGTCCGTAACTCCTTAATAACTCTATGAATTTATCAAAATATAGTGCCTCAAATATCTAAATGCGTCAAAAAATTGTTTAGTGTCTCCAAACATTTAATCAGTCATTTATATGAAATATGATTAAGAACAATTAATTTCTTAAATTTCGTCTTTCAATAAATTCATATTTTTATATATATATTATATTTTAATTTTATAATTTAATTTAATATATATTTAAAAAAACTAAATAAAATAGTGGAAAAATTTTTAATAATAAAATTTAATTTTGGAATGATGGGTCACCTTTTAATTTTTATTAATGAATTAATAACAATTATAAATAATTTAATTATGAAAGAGGTAAAAGAAGGTAGATGTGGTAATTTAAAGTGGATAATTTTTTTGGTAATTTAAATGATATTTATTCATTTTTTATATCCTTTTTTAGTTGTGGTATTAATCCTTAAATTCACCCCACACATTTCCTCAACTAACTTTCCCAACATCTATGTGGTTCTACCTTTATCTTTCATATATCTTATGTTTCCAAATAAATGTCCCTAATTTTATTCTATAAATTAAGATCTCTTCTTCCACTTAAAAATAAATCTATTACCTCTAAAATATCTTTAATACATGTAAATCGTATTTCTCCCAAACCTTTAGATATTTGGTAGATTTTGGTTATATGAAGGATTCCCAAATCATTCATTCTGAAGAAACCTATATTGAGAAAGGGATAATTAATCAAAGAATATACCTCATTCCTCAAAATAATTTTCAATTACCAAATCATTTTCAATATTTAAAAATTACCCCTCCACTATAATTATAATTTATTTGCATCATTTTTCTTTTTATAAAATGGTATAACTACTATACAGTTCGGAACTTTTACGAACTCACTCATACATCCTATTATTATTTTGGTCAGTTCAACCAACCACATGGGCAATGATATATAAAAAACAGCATTTTAATCATTAATATGAATGAAGAAAAAAATAATGTAAATATATTATATTAAGAAGAAATTTATTTTATGAGTATGGTTCGCTAAGTGTTACATAAAAATTAATGATCATTATAATGTAACTTGCTGTTATCTGTAAATTACCTGGAATATTCTTTTCATATAATCCATTCTCACAACCAAACCCATAATATCCATCAGTTGAAAATTTTAATCAATAAATAGGTATAAAATAATGATTCAACTTCCTTTAAAGAATATAATTGTGGATATGGCATCAATGAATGGGGACTAACATCGCCATTATAAAACATCAATGAAATGATAAAATTTAAAAACATCCGATAACAAAAATGAACAATAACTAACTAATATATGTGTAATGAAATATCATTATTTAAGTGAATAAATGGAATTATACACTAATAGTGTTTTTAAATAAGTGGTTAATATATTTTTGATTATTATATAAGAGGTTCAATTACTTCCTTGGAAGTTAGGAAGAACTGTAAGCGGTTAAATTCCATTCTTAGTTTGTATTCAAGATTATTAATTAATAAATTTTCATAGGGGAAAATTTTATGATATTTAATTCTAATACCTCTATATATTCTTTTATATTGATATTCATATTTTTTATGTGTACTCTCTCTATTTTTATTCCCATTGGATCATAACATAACTAAGGTGATGCTTGCAAAAAAACCGACCTTATCGTCTCATTTCAGTTTGGAATCATTATAATCCATTTACATATTCTATATATTATTTTATGGATTTCCATATATCTAATTATATTCTATATTATGGTATATTTTAATTTAATTGAATTTATTTTACAAATAAATCTACTTTTAACATTTGTGGTGTAGTTATTTTATGCTAACAGTGACTTTATTTACCAATGTATGACGAAAACTATTTTTGATATATTTTCTATATGAAATTTTTTTCCCGAATTCATCTTTGTTTTATATTATGAAACATCCTATATTTTTTTCCATAGTTTTTTAAATAAAATTTTTTCCTCTTTTTTATATGTAATGTTCAATGGGGATAATATGTATCAAAATTTTAATGGGTATTTGTTAATATTTCTCAAAGGATCTATTTATTCACTTAAAATTACTTTACATATATATAAAAATAATTTTTTATTAGTTATATATAACTGGGAGAATTATTTAATAATGTAATTCACCTTATTTATCTAGATAGATTATTTTAATTTATTAAATATGATTTCATGAAACCAATTTTTTACTTGTTATTTAAGCTATGATGAAATTACCATGTTCATGTGTTATAAATATGTATGGTTTTTAATTATGTGATGTTTAGGAATATAATTATATAAAACTTAAACATATTGAGTAGTGAAATATATCATGATATACCGAGAAATGCGGAGTGATTCCAAATCCTTAAGGGACATTTTTTGCTATGTGTTTGGTGTTCTCATAATTATATGTCTCTCCACTGTATTAGTAAAGACATATATCTTAGTAGGTGACTTTTCATGTATTTATGAGAAAACAAAATTCAGTTTGTTACTATATCCACTATTTGATGATTGTATTGTATATGTGAATTTACAAGGTGATTGTCCTTCTATTTCTATATATACACCACATTATTGTACCAAATTTTTATTCCTAGGTTTTATTTTCATCGGTGATAACTATTAACCCATTTTTCAATAACATTATTCATCATCTCTTATATAATTTCAAAAGGCTTATCCCTTTACCCATGATTTATAGTTTATGGTTTATTATTTACGATTCTCGTATTCTATGTACATGAAATTTTATTATGTTTTATTAATCACTAATTTTTCTTATTATTGAATAGTATGTTTAATTTTTTCACTTGTGTTTCCCCTTAATGTGAATTTGATTTCACCCTATATTATATATTCATTCCCATTGTAATAAAGGTTATAATTTTTAATAATAGGTTAAAATTTTTTCATATAAGAAGAATATTTGTGGGATATGTCATTGATGTTGTATAATAAGTTGGTTACATTTATAATCTACGAATTGAATAATATTATAGTATATGTTGTGTTATTTATTATGATATGTATTTTATATTCATAAAAGTTATATTATTTTTAAATTTTATTTTCCCACATCACTTTTTTTTGTATCAAAGTGGATTTCATTTGATTTTTTGATTAGGATAGGAGAAATAAGAGGATAATACCATAAAAATCTATGATAAACCAAAAAAGATATGAGATGACACTAAAGTTTAAGTTGTAGATATAAATGAATAATAATTTATGATATATTAGGAAATTTTATCATAACATTAGTAATATTGGATATTGTTTCATGATACTCACACTAACCGATTTTTTTATATTATATGACTAATTTTAGGAAATTGGGGTGGTGGGAGGTATGCTCGATGTTTGAAAATATTATTTGTTATTTGTCCTATAAATTAATTAATAAATTAAAATGTACCTAATACTATTTTTTAATATCCCTAATGAAATGACATTGAATTATTATCGAAATATCTTATTGGTATGATGATAACATCCCATGTCAATAAATCCTCTTTTACTGAAGTTTATTAGATTGTATTTCGAAGAAATGTTATTATTCACCATTTAGTGGTATTTTATTTAATATCTTTCATGTATTATATCTCCCTTTATAAAACCTATTTTAATTATCAATGTAGGGAATTCATATTTGTTATTTGAATCAACCTTTGATCATATATTGATGCAAGGTTACCAATGAGTAGCCTCTAAAAAATACATTTATTATATGGGTCTTAATACATTTCCAATATTGGTATCTAGAAAATATTATTGGGGAGAAAATAAATATATATGATATTATAATTTAGAGTAGATACATGTATTATTTTATTAAATAGTTTCCTTTTCTTCCCCCAAATAACGAGGAAGAGTTTTCAATATAAATCATTTCTAGTGATATGTCTATATTAAAGACTCCTTATAAAATGGTTTGTATTGAGTTATATATACTGTATATGAAATTGAAATATAATATGAATAATTGTTTTATATGAATATGTGTTTCATTATCAGTTCATGTAGTTTTTTTAAATAATGAATGATGAGTGAATATTTTCAATGATTATCATGAACGTAACAAAATCCTGATAAAAAAAAGTATCCTTTATTCCATATTAATGAAATTTTCAATCATTTATGAGGGAATCAATTCAAATAAATGATTAAGCTATGATATATATATAATTATTTAAGGAAGAAATGATAGGATTTACCCTATATAACATTTCACAAAAAATATTCTCCCTATGATTTCCTTGTAATTCTATTTGAACTAACAAGTGGCCATAATATTATAAAGGATTTGGAGAAAATATATATTTTTAGGTTACCTTAACCAATTTTTTATACTGTATATTGATTAAATTATTATATATTTTAATAGTATGGAAGATCATCAAGATGAATTGAGGAATCAGATAACGACCCCAAGAAAGGATAAACTATATTCAAAATTTAAACTATGTAAATTATAGATATAGAAACTATCATTCATGGGTCATATATTCACAAGATATGGTATATACATAGATCCTTAAAAGATAATGTTCATTAAATACTATCAAAAATTATAAAATGTAACAAATATCTGTAGTTTCTTACACATGATATATATTATTAATGTATTTTTGAGAAAATTATGAAGATTTTCAAACAGAAAACCCATGTTAACTCTGAAGGGATTCAGATTATGCTAAATATATAAATATAAAAGGCATTTCTAGGATATAAAGATATAGTTTATCAATTAAACTATTCTCACACATCTATCTATGTGGTAAAAATAAGTAATATATAGTGATTCATCGAGGAATGGATTGGGATGTTTCATCTTGTAAAATGAAATTGTGGTGTCTTATGCCTCATGCTAATTAGAGATTCATTTGAAACATTACCTAACACATGATTTGGATATATAATAATTGATATTTTAATTGAAGATATAGATTCATTAAAACATTGGTGAAAATTTTAAAATATATATTGATCAAAAAAACATAAATTTTATATTTTTACAGAATTAGTTCAATATATTAAAAAGGAGATTGTTAAATTTGATCAAGTATTTTAAATGCATGATACATTAATTCCTTAGGAAGGAAAAATAGTTGGATTATTCATTAATAAGGAAGGATAATTTTACCTTATCCATGATAAAGATTTTATAAGACCTAATAGACCTAGATTTACAAATGGTCGACCTTGAAAACATGAAAGAGGTGGATAAATCAAATATTTCCCAAATTACTGCTCAACCATCAACAAATTCATCATCATATAGCCATAAATAGTGGATTTTGATCTTCAAAAAAAGTCAATAATATTATAGAGTTCAAAATTGAAAATGAAAAAATCATAATATTAAATAAAAAAATATTTACTATTAATACAAAAATTGAATAAATATTATTTGTATGATGTGCATATGTCATCATTTTTTAATAATCCTAGAAGAATAAAATTTAATAATGGCCTCAGTATTAATTTTTTTTGTGGGAAAATTAATAGATAAATTTTAAATTATTTATAAAAATGTATGGTATTCCAAATTTTAAAGGCTTAATGTCATATGTTTAAGGGAATGATGAAGTTATTACCTATACTAGTATTGAAATGCGAGAAAATTACCATGGATTTTAATGTAGGTCTTTCTAAGACCTAAAAATTCCATAATGTGACTTGGGTTATAGTGGATCACCTCATGAAACCAACGCATTCCTTTGATATTGAAGATTTTTTCTTTCTCGATAAAAATTTTAATATATATACATAAAGTAATATGAATGATACATGGATTAACACTTTTAGTTATACCTAATTGAGATATGATTATTACCATAAATTTTAGTTTAGTCTCCAACAATCATTATATATATAGTCGAGCTTCAATGCATGTAATCATACACATACCAGTGGTCAATTTTAATGGACTACTTAATAACTATAAGATACCTTGAGTTCTAAAGGTCGTTTGGATAGACACCTTCCCCTTATAAAGTTCTGATATAAATAGATTTTCTATTCTATCCATCAAAATGAAATACATGAGTCTATATATAAGAAGATGTGGAAAACCATATCATGTTATGACAATGTTTGAGAGTATAAATTGAAATTATAATATCTTTTTGATGAAATGGAAGAGAATTTTCAAATAATTTAGTGTTATATTAAAACATCAAAAATTCAATTGAAGATAAATGTTGACAATATTCTGATTTATATATACTTTTATGCTAGTGAAAAAATATTAGGTTGATAACTAAGATCCAAATAGAGGAATAAAACCTTTTGGATTAATTTTATTTTGAATTAAATACTGTGGAAACTGGTCATAAGGATACTTTTTTCATTTTAAGGAGAGGCCTTCACCTCCTCCTCCTCCTTCTACACTTCCTTACTAGAGTTATTTGTAATAGTTGATCTATTTTCCTTTAGGGTGGGTTATTTATATGATCACAATGGTATTATTTGGCCCTCTTCCTTCCATGATATGGAGCTAAATAAAGATGAATCCACTTTGATATTTTTTTTAGTATTGTCATATTTTAAACAAAAAATTTTAATAAAAATTGGAAATACATAGGTAGAAAAAAAGATGTAAATGGGTATGATTAAAACCCTTATTTTAACAGTGGAGGACCAAATAGCCTTGATTTAGAAAGAGAGGGTTATATATTCTATAGAGGTGGGAATTGTTTCCTAATACAATATATTCTTATTCCAGAGCTCCACCACCCTCCCTTATCTCTTTTACTGATAATCTAATCAGATCTATTGTCAAATAAGTGTTTCATGATGTTTTGGGTGATTTATATACCTATCATCAGAGTGATCACCAGTAGATAAAATCCCATATTGAGAACATTTTCAATCGTTATATATAATTCATAAATAAATCTAGATATGATAGAGAGACAATAAAATGAATATAATGTATTATCTCTCTACGGTAATTGCCAAGAATGAACATAATTCTCATTTTTCATTCTTGGATAAAAATTTGAGGATACCTCTGGTTATTAGGGACTTTAAAGAGTAACTGAATCATTTTAATTCCTTACCTCCCATGATAAATATTTTTATATATGAAAAATAATTGTTTTTTTAGATCCATGGGGCAGGTTGGTATTTTCATTACCAAGGTTATATAATTGATTGATAACTTTCTTTAAAGAATTAATATAGTTTATATATACCTCTAGATATTCTTATGGTTGACTCTACTTTTACACCCTTATCATAACCTTTGAAAACCACTTCCATTGATGTTAGTCCTTTTAGAGATAGACCCATTAATGCTATGAGGCTTATTAGGTCAGTTCTTTCTTCTATAATGTTCATGTCACCTGAACCACCTCATGTATCCACACCTATTACATTTGTTTCTAGAAAAGGTAAGGACCTAGAAGATCTTATCTCAATCCAAGCTAACAATTCTAATTTAGAATTAGATTATGATTTGATAGGGATTGTATATTTAATTACTATTCTGATGTATAATATCAACTATTATGTTTAATGATAATCTTATCCCTCTATTCGTAACTGTGTGCTTTCTTGTTTAATGTTATCTCTATCATTTTGAAAACCCCATAGGGGAAAATAATATACTTCTTCTACATGTCATGACTCGTGAATATGATTTACATGTAGAATTTGATTGTTAAGAATATTTTATTAATTTTATTCCACTCTTAAACTTTTTTATATGATTATGGATCCCATGATTTGTTTTCATTAAAAGGGGGAGATTATTAGCTATTTCCAAGAACCTCCTTATTTTAATAATCCCAAATATTTTTCACTATGTTTTCAAATAATTCCATTTTTCATGATATTTAACTATTTTTCAAACCATATTATAAAATTATATATGACATTAATATATATTTAGTTTCACTCAACATTCATTATTTGATACCACAAGTTCAAAAAACTACTGAAAAATCAATATTGTGTCCACCAGAGATACAATTATATAATATTCCACCAGAAGCTATAGGTACCACTAGATAATCTACCATCACAATACTACTAGTTCCAATTGATGCTATGGTAAGGTGCATTTACTATCATATGGTTTTACCATTAAGAACTTACTACTGATGGATGATTCTACCATCAAAATTTTACATAATTAAGTTCAAAATCATCATCTCAAATGGTTACACTATTCATTCAATTTAATACAAATACATGTTTATTTAAGAATGATTTTTTAAATAACTCCATTGCAAAAATAAATAACACGTCATTATTCCAATATCTGTCTTTCAATACATGGATTAATATTATCTTAATATTATTTTCAATGAATAATTGGACCATCTTGAATGCTATAAATTTATAAGAACCCCTCATGTAATCATTTTATGATGATATATATGTGTATATATAATGAGAAAAAGAGATATATGGATACACATGTTTGTGGAAACAAAAATGACCAGTCATCTGACTGAGAATAAAGACCTTTCATGGACTCTAATGACATAATTGTTTTCCCTATTTTTGATAAAAACATAGTTAACTCATTTCAAATATAGAATCAAGAACTCTTGTAAAACTAAATTGTATGAGACTACTCTATATAAAATATTTATAATTTCTATTACTTCATCTTCATGTTTGTGCTCAATTCTCAAGTCGTGTTTTGTTTTACCTAGTTTATCTATGAAAAAGTATCTCCTATAAATAAATATAGATATTTAGAAACCATATTTCAATTAATTTTATTTTTAATCCCATGTATAACTATTAAAGAGGTTATTTATGACCGAGCCATATTTTAACCCATGAAGAAATGTAGAAGATTATTTTTTATTTTTTGTAATGTTTGTGTATAGTTTTTTGTAAAAGCTTATCTTGGATGTCGATTAACTAATTTTATAATTAGATACATGGAAATGGGTTTCTTATAATAATATGGTATTATTTCATGTCTTGAGACATAACCTCTTGATTATTTCTGATTTTATTTTATATGTTTTTTTATCTATTTCAAAACTTATAATTATCAATTTTCAAAACAATATAAAATCACCATACTCTTGTAGTCAAAATTTATTCATGTTTTATATAAGTTTTTTTATTCAAGTAATTAATATGAAAATGTTATTATATATTTAAAATCATTTTAACTGAAAAGTGATCAATATTTTAGAAATCTTTTCTAATGATTTTTTTTTATAATTTTACAATTGTAGTATACTGGGTGGTTATATCAAATTGGTATATTTAAGAATTATTTTTTTCAAATAAAAAAATTCAATAGGAAACCCAATTCACTCCCATATTGAGTTTTCCACTAAGATCAATAGTTGTTATTTATAAATAATATATAAATTATATAAATTAATTAATAATTGAAAATAAATAATACAAACATTTCACAATGAATCATATTTAAGAATATATGGTGAGTAATAAAATATGATAGATATGGTGTTGTTCTTAAATATTTTAACTATTATTAGTAAATATTTACAACTAATAGGTGTATCATCATATATGATAAGGATATTGTATTTAATGATTCCCATTAATATTGTAACTATGATGTGGCACACTCTTCTTCAAATAAATGAAATCCCTATCCCTGAATATGATGAGCTACTGTTATATTCTATGATGTGTAAAAAATAAGTATTTCCGTAATGGATCATACGCTGTTATATTTACATATCGTATATAACTTAGAATAAAATTTTATGAATATTATTTTTCAACATCCAATGTGAATCTAATTACAAATTTGGAGAACATAATACATCAAATGGTTTAACTAATCTAACACCCTAGAAATGATTTGATACTATATCACCCCTATAATTTTTAAATATGTGTTCTTTTCAAACTAATTTAATTTCTTCAATAGATTTTATAACAGACAACCCCGGGAATAAACGGGCCATGTGATACTATTAAAATACTATTATTTAAATATGACGATTATAACTAAGAAGTTGAATTTGTATGTGTGGATAATATTAAATACATTATGAAATATATATAAAGTTTTTAATAAATAGAAATTAATTTATTACAGCTTATTAGTTACGCACTCAATTATTTAAGGACATTTTATTTTTTAAAAATATATTTTCTTAAATAATTGTATTTATTTTATTTTGAGAATAAATATTAAAATTATTTATGAAAAATTATATTTTTTTAAAGAAGTTATTTTTTTGAAATCTACATATCAAAATTATCATATGGTGAAATTTTTAGATATTTGAAATTAGTATTATTTTTTAATGAATATTGAAAATAAAAACATTTATTGAAAACTGTATAGTAATTTAAAGTATATATAAATTAAAATTATTTGTCAGATAAATTTTAAAAATCCATTAATTCCTTTTGATTAATCAAAATCCAATTAAGTATTTTTAAATACTTTATTAGTAGAATCTGGTATAAAACATTTTAATACTTAAAAAACATTTCTCTTAAAAGATGTTTTCATAGAGTTTTACAAACATATTTTAAATTTTTTTCCACTAATTATAGGTATATAATTTGATAAAAATTATTCCTTATTTTTTATTAGCATGTTCTAGTTTGGTAAATAGTATTTTTTTCAATATGAATAATAATAGTGGTAAAATTTATCTCCTTAATAAAGGCTAAATCGGGTAAATCTAGGTTTAAACTATGTTTTAAGGCCATGATTTGTCATCCAATTATTAATAGAATAATGGAATTATAACTGAATCTAATTAGACACAAATTGTGTTTTTTAATGTACATGTCCTATGTAATATTTAAATGAAAGAAAGTTGAAAAACATCACACTCTTAGTTTTAAATAACTATTGTATGTTCCCATAGTGACAAAATCAAGATATAAAGAAAATTAAATATATATTATCTAAATAATCAAATGTTACTATTTATTTTAATATATTTATAATTTTTAGTGACTAAATATTTGCCTTAAATTATTGCACAACACTAATACAGAATTTATTAGATTAATAGAAAAATAAATTAAATAAATTAAAAATATTAAAAGTAATATAATATGAGTGATTTATAATGTTCCACTGATTTTTAAGTTTAATATAACTTATTAGTGTTTTTAAAAGAATTATATTGAAATTATATCTTTTTATTTATGTATTTTATTTCAAATTAAATAAATAGTATCAAACTTGACATTAATGATACTTTATAAAAATAATATTTTATTAAATTATTTACAAATCATAAAAATATAAATTGGAGAATGTGGTTAGGATAAGTCATTAAATTTAGTCCCTTTACATTTATGAATCAATTTTAACCTTATATGTAAAATTATAAACCCTTTATGTCTGAAAAAGATCTTACCATGGTTAAGCTCCAAATAAGGTAACTACAGGGTTAAACCAAATGATAATGTTTAAAACACCAAATAAATTTATCCAAAATTAATTGGATGATTGTTTTAAAACATATATTTTAATTCTTTACAATTTTCAATTATTTTTCTCAATAATGGATTTATTATATTCTAATATTTTAAGAAATCCCAAGAGTGATCACCCATTTTATAAAAAAGGCAACCCTCCTTTCTGTCATTAATACCACATTGAGACTTGGAGACCCAAAAAGAGAGGAAAACTTTTATTCCCCACTACCCTAGAAAAATTATAGATTATTCCGTCTTCCCAAATACAATATCTATTTTTCTTAAGAGGAGATCTAAATGATTTGTTTCTAAGAAGATGTAATCTACTTAACCAAAAACTTTATTTTTAATTATTATTTTTACTCCATGTAATATATGGTATTTATCATGAAATAATAAATTATTTATCATATATATATATATAGATATATTATTTTGATTATGAAACAACAATTATCCCCCATTTATCTAATCAAAATGGTAAGTGATTGTATCACTCGAACGTATATAAGAATTTTCATCTCCACTGAGTGATAGAATTCATTTTCACTAAAAAAATTATTAATGATTATTATGATTGGTTTAAAGTATATATATTATATTTATGAAATAATCATTCTTCTGTAATGATAATATATTATCTATATTCTTACATTCCTATCTGCTGGAAAATAATAATGTTGCTTGTGTGTCTATGTGGATTACTACCTCTATGAAGCAGTGTGAATCATTTCTTATACCATTTTTAAAATTAGGGTTTTGAGGATTGACTGTAATAATATATATGATGTATATGATATTATAATGATCCATTAAAGTTTATTTATTCTTTACCATTCTTTTATTCCATTTGTTGAAAAGTTAAAATGGTGTTTATGCGTACGTATGACCTACTATCTCAATGAATGAGACGGTTCTTTTTTCTATCTATAAATTTTATGGGTAACTAAAAATATATCATGAATATATATATATATATATATATATATATTATCATGACTAACACTATTTGAATTATGGAACCCTGATCAATGTAGAAGGATCAGAAATACCGATCCAAAATTATCTCGAATGATGAAATGGTTAAAAACATAAAATGATGATATTAATAAGTATTTATTAATAAATGTGTGTCAAAATTTTAAAATTTTATTATATATTATATTTATATGTATATAAATGATTATTTTATTTTTTTTATAATAAATTAAAATGTATTATATAAGAGGGTATAGTTATTTCGAAGCAAGTGGAACTCAATATAAGGGTTTATCATCCCAAATAGCCTTCTTTAGGACATATGTTACATTATTCACATATACTATTTTATGAGGCGTATATACTTCAATTTTATAAGTTATATAATTATTATATTCTTTTTCATAATATTTAATTATTTATTTGATTTTATTCTTTCATGGGTATTATGATTAAAATGTTACAAATGCAGTAAGGGTTTTATGATAAAATCTCATTTTTTATTAAGATTATTTATGATTATGGTAATCATTAATTATCATACCATTTTATAATTTCTATATAATACATATTATCTATTCATTTTCCTCACCTTAAGTACTATTGAGACTAAAAATACATTTTGAAGTAAAATCAACATTATTTATCTCTTTGGCTGAATATACTTTTTCTTTCATACACATGTTTTTTAAAATATTATAATTTAGAAACATCATATTATCCAAAAATTTGTGAAATTGATTTTTACACATTATTTCTTTTCAAAAAACTTTTTAAAAGAAATATTTTTTAAATTTTCTAAATGAGGCAATTTTCATCTTTTTTATAAAATTATGACATGAATTTTTTATTTTATCATACACTACATGAATCAAATTTCCCACTCTAATTAACAATTAATTATGTGAAGCTTCAATTATATGTTTCCATGTCTATTTTAAAATAAAATTTTGTAGTTAAAATTTCAAAAAATTTAATGTTTTAAAATATTGATTTCAATTTGAAAATAAGATATTCCTCTTGATAATTTTTTGTGATCATTTAACGTAATTTTTCTCCTATGATAACATAATTTGATGTAAAATATCATTTACTAGATAAATGATCTAGTGATACCTTACATATGATTTATTTTGGAGGTTTAGGATTGTGATGAAGAGGTTTTTATGAAACATGTCAACTTTCCAAGGGTTCCTTGATAAAGTTAAGATTAATTGACTTTTGGAAATTATATGAATGAATTATGAATATGTGATGTATGGGTAAATTAAATAAATACAATTAATTGGGTATGGTATGATAATTCTTTTTTTATATATATTAAACATGAACCTCATTTCATGTTAATATCTTTTATCCATGAATCTGGAATTCATTTCCATTAGTTTACATGGAACTAGGTTTCAAGTCCATTATATTATGTGTGGACCTTGTTTTCATGTCTATCAGTTTATGTGTGGAAATAAATTTAATGTCTATAATATTATTTGTGGACCTGGATTCATGTTCATAATTTTATTCTCCAACCTTGATTTTATGTCCTTAAAATTATGTGTAGACCTTTATTCGTGTCCAAATGTTTATGTAAGGGCCTAGTTTCATGTCCTCTACCAAATGAGTGAATCTATTTATATTTTTACATGTTCACAATGTTGTAATCTTATGTTTATCTAAAAAATCATTCATTATGCACAATTTATCCTCTTGTTTCTTATGTTCTTTAACTCTATTTATATTTATTTCTTGTAAACAATCAATATTCACTCAGGGTCAAATGATTATGACCATTGATATTTTGTATATAGTTTTAAAATGTTAATCTCATGTTCTCTTACCCTTATGTTCATGTCCTTATCATGTGATAATTTATACATACCTTTTGTGCCGTTATTTATTATCTAAGATCACCAAAATTTATGTTTCTTTTACCCGTGTTATGAATAATGGATTTATGTGTGATAAGTCTATGAACCATTATATTTATGAAAAATCTTTGTGATAGATTATGTTGTTCACTTATAGGCCAATTCATTATGCGCCGAATTTTTCAAATATAATAGACCTCTTTGATATTGGAATTTATGATTTTGTTATGTAATGAGTATTCATCTCAAAAAATTTTATATCAATGTACAAATAGTATGTGTTACTATAGTTGGTATTGCAGAAAATTTTAGTAATCGATTGGAAAATAAGATGAGTTTAATTTAGTGAGAACATAGGGTATATGTCTATGTATATTATAATATCCTAATGTTTTTTATAATATAAGATTATTTGGTTTTCCTAGAATTATATATATGGTTGGATAATATAAGTGGATAATGTTTTGAAAAATATATATCTTGTTTTAAAAACTCCAAAAATATTTGGATGAGAATATCTCATCCATCATTATAGTACATAGTGGGTGTACATTTTCTAATAACCTTGTTTGACACTCAATGTGTACATGATTAGGTTAAATCGCATTTTGTTTATGAATTAACATAGTAGATTTTAAATTATGATAATCATAAATGTCCTTGATTAAGAATAATGTGTATAGATCTAATAAAATGTGTCATGATTTAAAAATACTATGAATTATATTTCATGATTTATCACTTGTTTCTCGGAATATATTTTTTTGGTTTTAGTCAATTGATGAAACTAGAAGGAATCATGATTAATTTTATTGTGATGTTTAAAAACAAAATTGTATGACGATGGGAGTGATATATATTGTTGTTAATACATAGAAATTTCAAGGAAGTTTTTTTTCTAATTTTCTTTTGGATTTTAGAAGAATGCAGTTTCTGACAGCGCCTGATTCTGAGGCCCGGTGTGCCCGGAATCATTTTCCGAAGTTTAGCTCGGGTACGTTCAGTGAACAAACGAGCGGGTTTTTCTAACTTTTAAACCGGTGCTCGGAATTGAAATTTGAGGGCACCGATGAAATTGCAGCGCTGGTATTTGCTTAGAAATGCCTTTTCCGGAGTTGCGTTTGCTCGGGTGTGGTTTTTAATTTTTGGGGTTAAGTTAAGAAATAAAATAAAGTGGTGTGAAAACTTTATTTTATTTCATTTAAAGCCACTTAAAAGCTTCCTAGGATGAGTTGAAGCAGATAGGGTGCAATCCAAAATATCCTACCCTCTGGGTAGGATATTTGTGAGGTGGGTCCCGCACGAGCCCCACCGTTTCTTTTCCTCTAAGTAACGCACCCGCAACCCCCCTCTTTAATGAAAGTCAACCATGCACTTTTCTGGTTAAGAAATGCCTCATTAATAGGGAAGTTAAATCGTTACAATAAATTCATTGGATTAATTGTTCATTTCTTTTCTTTTGAATTTCAAACGTGTCATGTGCGTTAATAAAATAAGATAACTCTTATTTTATTTCTCTCGGAACTTGTGGCGTGGAGAGGATTTGGAGGAAAGCGTTCTTCATCGACGAAGAACGCGAAGAACGCTCCAACCTCCAACGGAAAACTCCAAACCCTCGGAGATCGACGACGTGACGCTGTGTACCGCGATGTCAACGACGCTTCTTCCGCGACGCTCCTTCCACGATGTTTCTTCTGCAACGATCCTTATCTTCCGCAACGATCCTCTTCTTCCGCAACGGTTAATTCCGCGATGAACTCTCGTTCGACGACAACGCTTGACGTAGGGAATTAATTTTGAGAATGATTTTATTCCCTAGTTTCGTTTAATCTATGGAAAAACAAAGAACACGGATCAACTTATTATCTAGTTGATCCGAGAACATTTTACTTGTGGGTTGGGAATAATTTGTTGCAAGAAGTTGTGAGGGGCTTATTTTATTGTTGATCGTGATCTCATCGGTCAACTTTCTTGGTTTCAATTGGGCCGCCTGTTATCGTAATAATGGGAGGAGGTCGGACCACACGAACACTGCCGACCCTCCTCCCCCCATGTTTTTTTGAGTTTGTTGTGGCACATGAAAGGTAGTGCGGTGTCGTTGCACCGCTCAGAAACGAGAAGAAAGAACGCAGTGAAGAAGCGCAGCGCCGACCCGTCGCGCCGTTGGGGCCGAACGAAACCGCGGGCGGAGTCGGGGCCGAGGAGGCGATTTGAAGACCCCGCTATTTGTTATAGAAGTGCGGATCGACGGTCGAGGATGAGGCGGGCCGCAATAGCGTTTTTAATCCTTTGCAGTGATCTTCGGCTCTCGGGAGGACCACCAGCGCAGATGAAATTGAAATCGGACCACCGGAGCAACTCCGATGGTCCGCGGAAGACTCCGCCGGCGCGCCGCCGGGAAGGGGCCGCCCCGGCTGAAGCCGTGGCGGCGGGTGGCTGGTCCCGCGGCCGTGCGGGACCAGCAGGATGCGGCATCACGCTGCATCTGTTGGCAAGGAGCGGCCCCCGCGCGCGGGGGGTGGGGGTGGGGGGGGGGGGAGGTCGGCCAAGGGGGTAGCGCCCTCTTTTTGCGCAGCCGCTTGGCCTGCGCCGAGCCGGACCACTCGGCCAGAGCCAAGCCGCCCCAGGCCCGGCCGGGTCGTGCCTAGACTGGTCGGGTCGACCCGGTTTGGGCCGACCCAGGCGGGTTGGTTTGGGTTGGTCCGGGCCCAGACCCCCCGCTTTCGGACCTTTTGGGTTTTTTGCCCATATCTTGAGCTGTAGACCTCCGATAGACGCATCGTCAGCGGTGATGTGACCCTTGAATCGAGATGGTCGTTTCGGTATATTACACTCAAGGTTACAGAATACCTTGGGTTTGGCCAGGTTGGTTCGGATACGAAACCAACCGGGCCCTCAGAGCGGAAACACTTATATCTGGAGCTTCGGACATCCGATTGACGTGCCGTCGACTTTGATAGATTCCTCTAAGTGAGACGGATCTTTTGGCTTACTCCTCTCGAGGTTTGGATATCGTCGGAGTGTGGTCGGGTTGGTTCGCACACAAAACCAACCGGGCCTCTGGAACAAAAAATCCAATAACTCACAGACCGGGCGTCCGATTGATGCGCCATCTATATCATTGTTTTCCTCTTGATGATATGGAACTTTTGGCATACTTCGCCTGAGTTTTGGTTTCTGTTGGATAGTGGCCAGGTTGGATTGTACCCGAAATCCAACCAGGCCCCTAGAACGGAAAAGCTGATATCTTTCAGACCAGACGTCCGTTTGACGAACAGTCAGTGGCGTTGGTGATCACATTGAGAAGTGGTCCCTTTGAGTTTACCCTATGAGAGTTGGGGTACAGTTGAGATACGGCCGGGTTGGTTTGCACATGAGACCAACCGGGCCCCTGGGACGAAAGGGCTAATAACTCACAGACCGAGCGTCCGATTGACACACCGTCTATTACACTGAGACCCCTATGATGAGGAGGTCCATTGAGATAATTCTTAATGGGAATTTGATATACTTGGAGTATCGACTTGTAGCTCATGGAGCGGACCCTCCCAGAGAAGAGCGTGCGGAGTACGGAGACCGTGTAGTTGACTGAGACCTGACGACTGCTTGACCGACTCGACTTGGAGTGAGTCGACTAGCCCAGTGGACGGATCACTACATTGTGGGATGCAGACCCATGGCGGACGGAGCACTACCTGTGTGATAGTGCAGACCCGCGGTACTCATCCAGAGAGTACCTCTGCAGGCTATTAGGGGGTGTGCACTACTGTGTTTGGGTGGCATACCCCGGTGGGAAGCACTACTGTGATTGGGTGGCTGGCCCGCGGTACTAGACAGGAGGAGTACCTCAGCTGTCTTAGGTTAGTGAGCAGTACCTCGGAGTCGTGACAAGACCACTGTACACTCCAGAGATGGGGCTCTTCAGCAGTTACGGTTTCAATAATGAAAATCCTGGTTTGAGCTAAGTCTTTGACCTTTGTGTTTATCTCATGATATAGATGGGTCACTTGATAACTTAGGTATATGTATGGGCATATACCTGGGTGGTGGTTATCCGTTGATTTCTTAATCCTTGTGTTCCTCATGATTGAGATGACTTACTTGATATCTTAGGAATATGTATGGGCATATACCTAAGTAGAGTTTATCTGTTGAGATCTTCTTTGTGGTTATCCTTGTTGGTTTTAGTGAAACCTTGAGGGTCTCGGGGTCCCTACTGAGTATCGTTATACTCACCCCTACACGGGCTATGACCGCACCTAATTTTGTTGGTTGTAGAAGACGGGCAGAGTTGACGGAGGCCGAGTGTTCGAGGACTAGATGGTACCCGGAGGTGGACCACACGACGAGTCAGTATCCGGAGGTGGACTTCATGGTGAGATGACACTCGGAGGGGGTTGACGGGCGAGATCATTGAGGAGCTTCGCTATCTGTACCTACCCTTCAGGTAGGATCCATGGTGGACGATCCAGGAGCTGCGCTATCTGTACCTACCCTTCAGGTAGGATCCGAGGAGGACGACCCATGAGCTGCTTCCTTTCTTCCAGCTGTTTGTCTTTTTCTATTGTACTTTCGTTCAGTTGTAGCTGTACTTTCAGTTGGGTTTGTATTCTGGACCATTTTCTTTTCAGAACTTTCTTTTGTACTTGGTGTTTTACTTCCGCTTGTACTATGTGGTGTTTTCTTTACTTTTATAAAGGCAATGCCTTCCTAGTTATCGGGATTTACGCCTTTGGTGCTAGTCTCTAGCCCCTGGCCTTTGGAAGGCGGGCTTGGGGTAGTTACAGTACGAGCCCCAAGGACGGGTCGTGACAAATTGGTATCAGAGGAGTCGGTTCTACCGCAGAACTTATAAGTCTGATATTTTCGTTCTGTGAAGCAATAGTGTTAAGGGTACCGAGTTTGGTCTTCAGTTCAGGGAGTCCAGTGTTGGTGTGGGTGACCGACGTATCCATACACCAGGACCCGGACAACTGAATTCCGACTTTGTGCACGAATGCACTGATTGGGTGTCTGTTTCCAGAAGTTTTATTTAAATATCATCTCAAACCAGGTCAGCTCACCAGGTATAATCATTTGACTATGTCACATTGTTTCTTTCAGGATGCCTTTTCATGGACGACTAGCTAGAGCCCAGAGGGATGTGCGTACTGATAGCCTGTCGAGTGACGAGGCTTCGGTACAGGGCCCTCTTGCAGTTGAGGCACCAGCGGAGGCACCAACGGTACTACCATACGTTGGGCCACCGATGCCACCAGCCCCAGCAGTAGGCGATGCACGTCACTTGAGCGCGCTGCACGAGTTCCAGCGCCAGAGGCCACCCAGGTTCTGGGGAGAGACGAACCCACAAGAGAATGAGTATTGGATGGGGGTAGTGGTGAGAGTCTTCAGGCTAGTGGGGACGCCTGCAGACTTCAAGGTGATCTTTGCTGCCAGCCTTCTTCAGGCAGCAGCAGGAAGGTGGTGGAGCCACTTGTTCCAGTTTTGTGATGGGATGACCTTCACATGGGAAGACTTCGAGACCTTCTTCAGGGTGGAGTTTGTGCCAGTAGCTCTACACCCCGAGCGTGTTCCGGAGCTGCTGCCTTTGCCACGTGTTTTTCGATCAGTAGTCGAGTCATCTGTGGGCAGTAGACAAATAATGAAGAGGTCCAAGAGGGCCAGAGCTAGCCATATAAGGATCAGGAAGTGTTATGAATGCGGCGGAAAGGGTCACCTGGCACATGACTATCTGACTCCTCGTACATTTGATCCACAGGCTTTGGAGGAGCCACCGAGGCAGAAGCAGCGGCGGGGGCTTAAGCAACTTCTGAGCAGTGGACAAGGCAGTAGAGCTCTGGGAGTAGGTGGACAGGAGAGGAACTAGTGGATACATCCCTTGTACTTCTAGTTCCATGTTGTTGTTGTATTCGTGTCTTTTTACTATGAGCTCTAATAATAAAAAGACACTTATATTTGGGATGTTTAATTTACTATCCTTTTTGTTTGGTTGATACTAAGTGGTCCTGGTTAAGACTGTTGACTTGACCCTCACTTTTGAGATTTCTACTGGAGGAGACCTAGTGATGTCACACTGATGCTGACGGTGTGACTCAACCCTTGGAGGCGAGAGTGACTATTGGATCTCTTGGTAGTTACGTCGAGGCCTTATGATGTCATCGATGGCATGAATGCGTCAATCATGTCAGGATTGACTGTATTAGGCAATGGGCATGGTTCATCCAGGCGATGAGACTGAGTTTCTCTTTTTGGCAAAGGAGAAATTTTTAGCATCTCTTTCAGATCGTAGGAAAAGAAGGTGCAGATCATCCAGGAGCGGAAAAAGACTGCACATTGTGGTAAGAAATAGGAAACCGGCGCCAGTCTTAGAGAGTCGAGCATGTTAAATGTTTCAAGAAGAGGAAGCTTTAAGGAGAGATGAGTCTTCGAAGCAGCAGACGTGGAGGCAGAGCTAGTAGAGCAGCATGAGGTGGTGTACATCTTAACATGCTACAACCACCCACCTTAGTTTTCCCCGCCAGGCTCAGGTAGTTGGGGGGGCAGGGGAAGAGGGTAGCTATGTGCGGTCATGGAGAGTGACCCGATGGATCTAGGAATGATTCGAGGGACAGTGTGTGTCCACTACCAGCTGCTGTAGTAACGGACGTCTATATGAATTATTCCTTGCTTTCACAAATCTTGTTCCAGGCCTAGAGTTTCCGGTAAGCCGTGGACTTGACCCTCATGTCTGGAGATACCTTGGGAGAAGACTCGATAATCACACTTACGCCGATAGTGTGATCAGACCCTCGAGGCGAGAGTTTTGGTTGGAATCTCTTGTTGGCAACGTCGAGGCCTTATGATGTTGGTTTGAGTATGGACTGGGAAAACACAGTTCATACAAAAATTGATGGTATTAGGCAAAAAGGTTGTGGTTTAACTATGACTTCGGAATGGGATTTCCTTGGTCGGTGAAAAAGGAAACCCCAGGCAGCACAGGGTAACTCATGCACAGAAGGGTGCGACCGATCACTCTTGAGTCGGTCAAACTTACCCTCATGGCAGCAGCCATTTTGAGTTCCAGTTCTAAACAGGAATTGGAGACCTCTGGGGTTCGAGGATGACGATCACGTCCTTATACGAGTCTCACCTCGACGAGGTTTACGGAGATGTGGCCAAGGCAGAAAGTTATCTATGAGGTTCAGCGGACCATCTTAGGTCCTCAGCTGCGTAGGTGGGGTGGTTTACTTCTTGACCCATCCACCTCAGTTGTACCAGGTGCACGACGACTTCAACGTATCTCAACTGAGGGGTTACGTGCTCGACCATTCGCATATCATCGACCATGGGGAGCTGGACGATGGCGATGGGGTGTCTATCACGGAGGTTCCAGTGGGGATCGAGGATCGACAGGAGCGGATCCTATGGGGATGATCGATTCCTCAAGTGTACTTTCTTGGGAAGTACGGGAACCTCCAGGTGAGCACATGGGAGCGGAAGGCTCAGATGCGTGATCTGTACCGCTTTTGTGACCCTAGTTTGTGTTGAAGCTTTATGGTGACGTAAAGCCCTGAGGTGGGAGTAATGTTAAGACCTGTAAATTTCAATGAAATATTTTTTCTAATTTTCTTTGGGATTTTACAAGAATGCAGTTTCTAACGGCGCCTGATTCTGAGGCCTGGTGTGACCGGAATCGTTTTCCGAAGTTTAGCTCAGGTACGTTCAGTGAACGAACAAGCGGGTTTTTCTAACTTGTAAACTGGTGCTCGGAATTTAAATCTAAGGGAACCGATGAAATCGCAGCGCCGGTATTTTCTTAGAAATGCCTTTTTCCGGAGTTTCGTTTTCTCGGGTGTGGTTTTTAGTTTTTGGGGTTAAGTTAAGAAATAAAATAAAGTGGTGCGACAACTTTATTTTATTTCATTTTCAGCCACTTAAAAGCTGCTTAAGCTGAGTTGAAGAGGATATGGTGCAATCTAAAATATCCTACCCTCTTGGTAGGATATTTTTAAGGTGGGTCCCGCACGACCCCACCGTTTCTTTTCCTCTAAGTAACGCACCCGCAACCCCCCTCTTTAATGAAAGTCAACCGTGCGTTTTTCTGGTTAAGAAACGTCTCATAAATATGGCAGTTAAATCGTTACAATTAATTCATTGGATTAATTATTCATTTCTTTTATTTTGAATTTCAAACGTGTCATGTGGGTTAATAATATAAGATAACTCTTATTTTATTTCTGTTGGAACTTGTGGCGTGGAGAGGATTTGGAGGAAAGCATTCTTCATCGACGAAAAACGCGAAGAATGCTCCGACCTCCGACGAAAAACGCCAAACCCTCGGAGATCGATGACGCGACGCCATGTACCGTGATGTCAACGACGCTTCTTCCGCGACTCTCCTTCCACGATGTTTCTTCGACGACGATCCTTCTCTTCCGTGACGATCCTCTTCTTCTGCGACGGTTAATTCCATGACGAACTCGCGTTCGATGAAAACGCTTGAGGTAGGGAATTAATTTTAAGAATGATTTTATTCCCTCGTTTCGTTTATTCTAAGGAAAAACAAAGAACACGGATCAACTTACTATCAAGTTGATCCGAGAATGTTTTCCTTGCGGGTTGGGAATAATTTGTTGTGGGAAGTTGTGTGGGGCTTATTGTATTGTTGACCGTGATCTCATCTGTCACATTTCTTGGTTTCAATTGGGCCGCCTGTTATCGTAATAATGCGAGGAGGTCGGACCACACGAACACGGCTGACCCTTCTCCCCCCTTGTTTTTTGAGTTTGTTTCAGCACGTGAAAGGTAGTGCGGTGCCGTTGCACCACATGGAAATGAGAAGAAAGAACGCGGTGAAGAAGCGCGGCGCTGACGCGCCGCGCCGTTGGGGCCGAACGAAACCGCGGGCGGAGTCGGGGCCGAGGAGACGATTTGAAGACCTCGCTCTTTGTTGTCGAAGTGAGGATCGATGGTCGATGATGAGGCAGGCCGAAATTGAGTTTTGAATCCTTTACAGTGATCTTCAGCTCCCGGGAGAACAACCGGCGCAGACGGAATTGAAATCGGACCACCGGGGCAACTCCAATGGTCCGTGGAAGACTCTGCCGCCACGCCGCGCCGGCATGGCGGCGCCAGCACGCCACCGGGATTGGGCCACCGCGGCATCACGCGGCGTCCGTTGGCAAGGAGTGGCCCGCGCGGGGGGGGGGGGGGGGTGGTCGTCCAAGGAGGCAGCGCCCCCCTTTTTGCGCGGCCGCTCAGCCCGCGCCGAGCCGGACCACTCGGCCAGAGCCGAGCTTCCCCGGGCCAGGCCGGGTCACACCCTGCCGGGTCAGACCCGGACACGGGTCGGGTCGACCCGGTTCGGGCCGACCGAGGGGGGGTTGGTCCGGGTCGTTCCGGGCCCAGACCCCCCGCTTTCGGACCTTTTTTGGTTTTCCGCCCATATCTTGAGCTTTAGTCCTCCGATCGATGCACTGTCAGTGGCGATGTGACCCTTGGATCGAGACATTCATTTTGGTATATTACACTCAAGGTAACGGAATACCTTGGGTTCGGCCGGGTTGGTTCGGATACGAAACCAACCGGGCCCTCGGAGCGGAAACACTTATATATTGAGCTACGGACGTCTGATTGATGTTCTGTCGACTTTGATGGATTCCTCTAAGTGAGACGGATCTTTTGGCTTACTCCTCTCGAGGTTTGGATGTCGTCAGAGTGTGGTCGGGTTGTTTCGCTCACAAAACCAACCGGGCCTCTAGAACGAAAAAGCCAATAACTCACAGACCGGGCGTCTGATTGACGTGCCATCTGTCTCATTGATTTCCTCTTGATGAGACGGAACTTTTGGCATACTTCTCCCGAGTTTTGGTTGCTGTTGGATAGTGGCCGGGTTGGATTGTACCCGAAATCCAACCGGGCCCCTAGAACGGAAAAACTGATATCTTTCAGACCAGACGTCTGTTTGACGAACCGTCAGCGGCGTTGGTGATCACGTTGAGAAGCGGTCCCTTTGCATTTACACTATGAGAGTCGGGGTACAGTTGAGATACGGCCGGGTTGGTTTGCACACGAGACCAACCGGGCCCCTGGGATGAAAAGGCTAATAACTCACAGACCGAGCGTTTGATTGACACGCCGTCTGTTGCGTTGAGACCCCTATGACGAGGCGGTCCTTTGAGAGAATTATTCGTGGGACTTTGATATACTTGGAGTATCAACCTGTAGCTCATGGAGTGGACCCTCCCAAAGATGACCGTGCGGAGTACGGAGACCGTGTAGTCGACTGAGACCTGACGACTGCTTGACCGACTCCACTTGGAGTGAGTCGACTAGCCCAGTGGACGGAGCACTACTTTGTGAGGTGAAGACCCATGGCGGACGGAGCACTACCTGTGTGATAGTTCAGACCCGCGGTACTCGTCTGGAGAGTACCTCTCCAAGCTACTAGGGGGTGTGCACTACTGTGTTTGGGTGGCATACCCCTGCGGGAAGCACTGCTGTGTTTGGGTGGTTGGCCCGCGGTACTCGAGAGGAGGACTACCTCAGCAGTCTTAGGTTAGTGAGCAGTACCTCGGAGTCATGACAAGACCATTGTACACTCTAAAGACAGGGCTCTTCATCAGTTACGGTTTCGATAATGAAAATCTGGGTTTGAGCTGAGTCTTTGACCTTTGTGTTTACCTCATGATTGAGATGGGTCACTTGATAACTTAGGTATATGTATAGGCATATACCTGGGTGGTGGTTATCAGTTGATTTCATAATCCTTGTGTTCCTCATGATTGAGATGAGTTACTTGATAACTTAGGTATATGTATGGGCATATACCTAAGTAGAGTTTATCTGTTGAGATCTTCTTTGTGGTTATCCTTGTAGGTTTTAGTGAGACCTTGAGGGTCTCGGGGTACCTACTGAGTATCGTTATACTCACCCCTGCACAGGCTATGCCCTCACCTCGTTCTTTTGGTTGCAGATGATGGGCAGAGCTGATGGAGGCCGAGTGTTCGAGGACTAGATGGTACCCGGAGGTGGACCACACGACGAGTCAGTATCCGGAGGTGGACTTCATGGAGATACGACACTCAGAGGGGGTTGACGGGCGAGATCATTGAGGAGCTGCGCTATATGTACCTACCCTTCAGGTAGGATCCGTGGTGGATGATCCATGAGCTGCGCTATCTGTACCTACCCTTCAGGTAGGATCCGAGGGGGATGACCCAGGAGCTGCTTCCTTTCTTCCAGCTGTTTGTCTTTTTCTATTGTACTTTCGTTCAGTTGGAGCTGTACTTTCAGTTGGGTTTGTATTCTGGCCCATTTTCTTTTCAGCACGTTCTTTTGTACTTATTGTTTTAATTTCTCTTGTACTCTGTGGTGTTTTGTTTACTTTTATAAAGGCAATGCCTTCCCAGTTGTTGGGATTTACGCCTTTGGTGCTAGTCGCCATCCCCTGGCCTATGTTAGGCGGGCTTGGGGTAGTTACGGAACGAGCCCCGAGGACGGGTCGTGACAATTGTGATTATTTGTAATATGTTATTACATGATATGATTAATAACTTTAACCTTAACCAACTCTCAATATGATGAAATAAGATATGGATAAAGTCCACTGAGGTCTCGAGTAGTGGAAAACAAGAAAGGAAGATGATTCAAAATTCTATATGAACAAAATGTGGATGAATAACTCATGTGATTGTCTCATGGGAAAAATAAAATGTTTTATATGTGTAAATGGAAGCAATAGAGCATTTAATTACTGATGAAAATTGAAGAGTTTTATAGAGGTAAATGAAGATCATCCTATGGAACCATTTTTAATTAAATGTATTATATGTGGGGAATATGGGCATTATCTGAGGCAATACCCAAATATAAGGGTTATCTTTTAAACCAAGGAAATTTGTTCTGGTAATAATTGAAGTAGAAGGATTGATGTTCTTAACATGGTTAGATAATTATGTTTTGAAAGTGGCATATATTTGATATTCAATATACAAGAATAATTTAACATCAATGGACTATTCCGCCATATTTTTTCTTTATGGATTTGAAAAAATATTTTTAATGGTACCAAGAACCAGGAAAATTGATTTAGTGGTATGGTGATATTGTATAATAAGGATAAATAAAGGATTTTAATTAATTAAGTATATGAGATAGTATTGGTGACCTTGAAATTGGTTATGAATATTTTGATAATGTTATTTAGGTCATCCTTCATAATAATAATTGCATTTATATGCTATAATTTTATTTTATGTATAAGGATTATTCAGGTATATAGGTTACCATGTGAGGATAACTTGATAGTTTTGGATACCATTGTGTGTTTATTGGTTAAAGGTCATTTACACACCTTTTAAGGTATTAAGTGATTGGATTTTGAGGTGTCTTGAAACATTTACTATGTTCCAGGTTGAATAATATATTGATGTTTCAATAAAACATTGGGAAAGTATATTATTTTATGATAAATTAATTATTGTTTATTGGGTAGTGGGATATAGATAACTTTTATGGGTGAAAAGTGATTTATTTCTACAGACATATTTCTAGAGATATTAATGTTCAAGGAAAACATTACCATTTAGGTTTGTTTCTAAAATTTATTCATGATATTTCTGGTAATTTCACTACATTATATGATCTATCTTGGTGATTAATTATATTTTTTAGAGATGGTTCATTGGGTTGAGGAATACATCACTCTTATGATTAACATTTTATTTAATATGAAATATTTAAAGTGTAGAAGAAAATTAAATTTTTGGGTTATAATTTGAAAGGTATGATATCACCTATTAGGTTAAAATACTCTTTAATGGTGATGTTATTTATGAAATTATTGATTTGAAACCTTGGTTGTTGTTAATTTGGAATGAATTGTATTATTTCAAGTATTATTCATTTTTTGAATTATTATAGCTTGTGATAAATGTATATAAGATAGAGTCATAGGTTTGAATTCATAAACAACCTTTGAGTCCAGAATCTGGGTTTTGCATTATTAATTCCATAACCTTTGTCAGTATCGAGCATTTTGTTAAAGTTCCATTATAATTGAAAATAATAAAATTAGTAATTAAATAAAAAAATTCTTATTTTTATATTTTGGATTTAGTTACATTACCCTATCTTATTTAAACCTCATTAGTATTCGATTCATAACCCATATAATTGAGAGGAGAGATTGGAAGAGCATTGGTAGATGATAGGATCGTGGATCATCATTTGGGGTACCACACACATCATAAATGATAACACATATTTTTTATCATTCTATTGATTAAAACAATGATTCATTCTTCATCATTGATCATTTCAAACCCAAGGTATTATATTTGATAATTGTGGATTTATTCCATTTTGGAATCCTTTTTTGAGGATATATCAATTCCTATAAAAAGAAATCATTCACACATCAACGGTTAGTTTATATTATTGTTGATTTGATTATTTGTTGGTAAATTATATCATTGTTCTATTGGCTACTGATCAAGTCCAACCTGAAAAATGGATGAAGATATTTACAATTATGTGTTTCATGAAAGTATCCCCCATTTCATTTCAAATTCATCGTGTGAATTTCCATGGAATGTGGGTCAACAAATACATGAGATGTGATATTTTCCTCAAAATTATTTAGGGCAATGGATAAATATAGTTAGTACAGTTCCTGATAAAGATGAGACAGATATGCGATGATTGTAGAGGATAGTCGGAGGTAGATTTGATTGGTTTCATTACTCCCATTATTCCATGTTTGACATGAATTGATGACATTTATGATGACTATGGTTACCTAATCAATTTGGATAGTAGGAATCATATCTTCGGTGATGGTGTGGATTATGAGATGAGATCCATGATTATTGAGAGAGACCAGAAGAATATCAAGAGGTACTAGTGGAATGACTATATATAATGAATATCCATGGTATTTTGGGAAATCCTACATTACTCAGCATGTAATCTAGAGATAAATTCCATGTGGGAATTCTGGCTATCACCCATGGGTTTTTGTAGAAATTTAAATACCACACATTGTTTGACACAAGTCTCAAACTATGTATCCCATGGTTAGTGGAATGAAATTTACTATGAAAGTATATGGGAACATAAATGGATATGTACATGAGTATGGGTAGAGTACACATGTATAACCTGATAAATAAAACTGCCAGGTACATATTATAGAACCGAGGTATGTGGGAATATTCAATTGTATAATGGAATAAAATTGTGGATTCTAAGTATCATTGTATAATTTACACTCTCTGTAACCTAAGAAAACCCCATATTTTTTTGAGAATTCATGTTGTGGGAATGTGACATTAGTGATGTTTTATTCATAGAGAAATACATCTTTTACCCCTTTGGGATACACTATGTACTCCATAAAGGGTAGGTTGGAGCCTTCATCCTTACCAACCTAGATCTTATATGATCATATGTGTCTCCATTAGTACTATTTTAATGTAGAACAACATCCATTGAGTTCTTCGCCTTAGTTTATCACTATGTTTGAACAGTGGTTCCTTACATTTATAATAAAATATTAATATCACCTCTATGGATTGTGTCTTGGATAGAGTTTATAGTGTCCCCTAGAGTGGGTCAATGTGTGATCCTCTATCATTATTTCTTATACCCAATGTGGGTTTTATTGTATTGGCGTGAACACCATTCATAGGGAACTGATCCACTATATAGTAGTATAGCCCTGTATGTTTCATGGAATCATATTGAATAAGACCCTCTACGTAAAATCTTACTTCAGAAGGGTTTTTAACGTCCCTAATCAATTCTGTTTGTGGTCTCCTATATGGGTGTGATACCATATCTTTTTATCTAGAACTATATATCAATATCTTTAGATCGTTAACAATTTCTTCTTTGGTATGGTTTGATGAGGATGAACTCTCAGATAAACACCATCAGTGACAGCATGGTTCATGGAGTGAGATCTCTTAGAAAACCATTACCATGAATCGTCGAGTAGTATCCTATAGCTAGAAATATGGTTGATAAAATATTGATATTGGTATTCTATCTTGAGTTTATCTTAGTTTATTTTATTGATTTTTTATTTTTATCATATCTAGATTGACATTACATATGTTAAGCTGACTACACCCTTAATGCATTATGTTTGATGATTTTGGGGTGTCCTACTAGTTGTTGTTATACTCACCCCTGACTAGGATCTTCCCACATGTTTCATGTTTTATAGAGATTAATGACTATTCTATTTCATCTATGGAGGATTGGGAGTTGAAAGAGAATTGTTTGGGAATGATTGAATGATGTTCATTTGAGGTGTTTCATTTGATAGTTGTCCCCTCATCGTAAGATGATTGGAATCATTGCACTTTTTTTGTGATGGTATTTTAGCCTTTAATGGTATCATATAATTTATTCATACTCTTACTTTGGGATAGATGTTATGAATGTATTGGTACCAACTGTTTTTATTTTTTCAACATTTTATGGTCTTGGAGATATGTGTGTGTGTGTGTGTGTAGGTAAATTAGGTTAATGCGTCCAATGTTGGTGATATTCCTACTTGGAACTTGTCTCAAGCCCCTAGATTATATATTGGGGGCATGGGTAGTCACACATAACTTTCTACTATCTTGGTGGGCCCTACTAGGTTAGGTCATAAAAAAGAAGCATTATAGGAGTTTATTCTACCTTAGGATCAGAGCATAGATCTTTTCTAATAGTGAGATTGGTATGGCATTCATAGAAATGATGTTAAAGTATTTGAAGTTCATATCTCATTCTAGGGACTATAATGTTGATTATATGAATAATGTATCCATTAAATAGGTCTCTCATAACATTATTGTTTACTCAATACATATAGACAATGGTTTCTAGTAAAAAAATAGACCATTAATCATATATAAAAGCATTTTCTTCATGTCCTTCATGATATAAATCAGTAGATATACTCATTTACCTTACTGTGTATTTTATTATTTTAGTATATTTCCATGATGAAATATAGTGAGGTTATTTTAATATAGTCTTGATTATGACTCGATGGTTGTTGATTCCTCTATGTAGTATCATATACAAGAAGTGGTTTTCCTTCTGGGAGGATCGTAGGTGGTTTTTATTCCAAATGATTAGTACATAGATCCACCTATAATGGTTGTGTTTGATGGATAATATCAAAATAAAAAATGGATGAATCATATGGTGATAGATGATAATGTGTCAGGTCCAAGAACATATCAAGAGTTTCTATGTTAGAAATTTATTGGGATTTAGGGTGAGTAGTACGCTTTGAATGCAGGCCAGAGATGTAGATTATGAAATAGGAGACTATATCATTTGAATAGAACCTCAAGGACAGTGCAATCCATCAATGAAGATGTGTTTTTAAGATTATGATGTGTGTGGAAATCTCACACAAGTTTTTCCAACACATCATTCCTTAGAAACATAGGTTGTTGATGGAAAAACCAATTAGAGGTAGAGGTTGGAGAAGTGGGGTCTGCATGACCGAGGAAAGAGTTGAGGAGCTAGGATAGTAGCATGTTGTGGCTAGATCTATGTTCTATTTCCACCACCTCTACTCTATGTGGTCTAGGTCAAGATCTGTGATCCAATGGTCATGGACAATAGTGGCTGTAGGTACTGGATTATTTTTACCTAGAGGATTCGAGAGTGATTTAGTATACAATATGTGTCCTTTTAACGTTTTCTAGTTCTGATTGGCATGTGAATGAGCCACTATTATTACGAATGCTCTTGTTTGAGATTTTTTTTTCAATTAGGCCCTTGGATTTACTCTTGTGTTAGTAAACTCCAACATCGAGGATCAGTGATCACAAACTTGTCTGTTGTTTGACCTAACTCAAGAAGATATGAAGTATAGCATCACATTGAAGATTTCCATGGATGTATTGGTACCCTATGATGTTTTCCTTAGTATGTAGTAGTTATTTACCATCCATGACTATTTGACTATTACCAGTGATGGTTTCATTGTATCCATTTATTGTGATGTATTTTCCATCCTTTGGTGAAGGAGTGATCCCCGATAGGGTATGATGATATCATGTGCAGGAGGATGAAACTAATTTCTCAATTATTGACTAGAATTACCCTTGGAGTAGTATATTCTATTGAAAATTTGTATATTATATTGGTGATGTGGGATGTGTGCGTCCTTCCTAAAGAAGTTCTAGGATTACCTCCTTACATAGTGAAAAGATGCATCATTTGAATACACCATGGGTATAACATGATATATGCGCCCTCATATCAGATAGCTACTATAGGGATTCAAGAGATGAAGGTATATTTGGATGACTTATAGAGGAAGGGACTTGTTAGACCCATTTTGTTCAAATGGATAGCTTCATGTTGATTTTCAAGGAGTATAAGTGACATGAGGATAGGTAAGGATTCTTGGTACCTGAATCTGTTGATTATAACAAAGGAGTATCTAACTCTGAGAAATGATGAATTATTTATCCAGATTTTGGTGTAAAAGTGTTTCTCATTTTTTGAACAATGGATAGGTTATCACTAACTTCAAGTTTGTGAGGAGGAAATTTAAAATGGGACTTTATAAATCTTCTATTTTTACACTATGTTTAGGGTGATACCCCTAGGATTTTTGGATTATCTTACAGTGTTTTTTAGAATCATGAACCATACTGTGTAAACATGTCCAGACATTGATCGACTAGACCGAGTACACGCCCATGTATCTAGATAGATTTTGCATGTCCTATACATCACTATACACATTGTGCCCCACCTTATAGAGGCTATTGGTGGCTAAAGATGAGACTACACAAAATGTTGGAGAAGCCCAACATTCCATGTACCCCCACCAACTAACCAACAACACATTCAAAGTCACGGGGCGGTGCACAGCTCACCTACCAGTAGAGAAACCAAGGGCAGGAGTTGACATTTTTACACAACATGTACTTTAGTTTACAGATCATGTAGTTTTAAAATCCATAAAATAGATTTCATCCCCTCCATGTATGGGGTTGGATATCAAAGGGGGAAGTTCTTTTTCTCTGTTATCCAAGCCTCCCTCGGATCCATTTCTAGTTTTTCAATTTTCTCATAGTTTCTGTTCTAGTGTAATTATTCCCTTCCCCTTTCTACCTCTCGTATCCATGGTAGGGATTGATATCTGGATCAATAAACATGTAATGCCTCAGAAATTACATGGGTTTGTTAATTATATGGAATTATTTTGAGACCAGGAGTTGAGATGACATGTGATTATGTGGCCCAGAGTTCCCTGAATGATCCGTTGAAAAAATGTTGAGTTTTAAATAGCACATATGATTAGTTTGCCTGAAAAAGGTGAACAAATCATAAAAAGGTTCCCATATCAGAAATCCTATGGAACCATTTCATTTAGGATAGTGGTTTTACCCTTGGTGCGACTTATGTTTAGTCAGTGCGGGCCTCCAGTGAGAAAACCCGAAAATGGCATAACCATTAATAAAATAATTAAATAAAATTAGTTTAATTTTCAAAAGATTATAACTCAGGAATTGGGACTCATATTGAAATTATGATACCACCTTTGACCTCATAATTGTATGTTTTCCTTAGGCAGAGGCAAATGTTGTTCAATGCAGGCCTACAGTGGAAGTTTGATTTTAGCCATAAATAAAATAATTAAGTAACAATTATTTTATTTTAAAATAATAATAACTCTTAAAAAATAACTTGGAATGGAAATATGAGAGAACTTTTTAGCTTGTGAGGTCATGTTTCCATTGGGAAGAGCATAACCTTGATCAGCGCGGGTCGAGAGTGAATGGTAATTTCTAGAAGTATTTTTAAGTGAATTAAAATGGTGCATGTGTGCAGTTTTGGAAACTTCTAAATAGGTGCTTAGATTGAAAATATAAAGGAACCATTGTGTCTAGAATGGTGACATTACCTATGAATGGACCAAACATTGACCGACACGAGTCTTGGGAAAAAGTTAATTTTCAGACCTTTCAAAAGACAAATAAAATCAATTAAAAAGTTATTTTATTTGTGTTTCCTCACCATTGAGCGATGGCATGTCAACACTGTGGTGCGACAATGAGGAGATGAAGAAAGTCATTAAATTAATCCCATTAATGAGTCTCTTTAAATAAATCATAATAGAGACCATTTCATAAATGAAACAGCGTAATGACACGACGATGCACTGTAACATAAATGTTACGATGCGTTTCTCTTTTAATGAGATGATGGGTTGGAGAAAAAGTTAGAGATATGGGAATTTCTATGACAAATCAACAGTGATGAATCCTCTCCTACAAAGAAGGAAGAACGCATTCTACTTCCACCCTTCAAAGGATCGCCAGCAATGTGGACAGAGGATCAAGAATGAATAATGAAGGTACGCGACCCCGCTCTTCCTCAACCAACATCTATCCCAAGTAGGGGTTACTATTTTGTAATTTGAATTCCCCATTAATAATTATAAAACAATGAACGTGGATCAACCCACTAACAGGTTGATCCATGGATCTCTTGTTCTTAGGAGAGGGATCTTATTCTTAGGGTTTTGAATTGGGATTAATTTGGATAGGATCATAATCTTATCCCTCCCTATTTTAAATGAACCCTAATGCAGATGGTGCGATCTGAAAAAAACATGGTCTGAGACCCTTCAACATTGTGTGTTCTTGTGTGTTCTTCATGACAGCAAATCTAGATTGAGGGTAAGGAATTTTTGAGGCCGTAGTTGGGAATATGGAACCCCCATGGGGGCTGGAGAGGCAAACTGTCCAATGAACGGACCACCAGAGTGAACCTAGTGGTCAGTGTAGCATCTCATCGGTGACTAGTTACAGCACTCCATGACCACACGTCGAGGCGGGCTGTGGCCAGATCGGGTCACGGTGGTGTGAAAGGAGCCACCAGCTGGCAGACAAGGACATAGCCACATGGCCGCATTGGTGGAGTGGGCCACGGTGAGGCACACTAGCACGCGGCCCAATGAGGACTGTGTACGGGACAAGGGGCGGCTGGCATAGCCATCTGTGGCATGCATGAACCAAATGCCACATGGATTTCGGGATAGAGGAGACATGCCTGCATAGCAGGCCAGTATGGGGGGTGTGAACCGGGCCGCGAAGCATCCCAGGCTAGAATTAAGCAGGCCGTCATTTACGAGTTGGGCCGGGAGAATAAAAATGAGCTTCTAGGAATCTCGTGCTTGGAACAAACCATCCTATAGGTTGTATTCCAGGCCGGATGAAACCAGGTCACTGGGTGACTCGACAAGCTGGAACCCCTGTCAAACCGGACGAGGTCAGGCATGGCCATCCAAGTCGAATTGAGCTGGACCAGACCTGAACCGGGTTGAGGTAGGTCCATCGAACCATGCCCGGCCATGTAGGTGCCCCAGGCCGGGTAGGTTGGGTCGGTCCGATCGGGTCGGATAGGGGTCAGACACAATCGTCCCCTATTCACTAAAACATTGATATCTTTTAGAGAAGGAAACTATTTGATTAGCTGTTTGGGGTGTTGGAACCTTCATGATGAGGTGGTTATTTTGGCATGCTCTAAATTGGATTTCATAGAAGTTGAAATATGATGAATGGATTGAGGAGTAGATTCTCCTGGAGTCAAGCGGGCTACATGTGAGAATCATGCGGTTGGCTGAGGCCCAAATCTTGCTTATGAGTAGGCCCAGGAGACCCTATAGGCCTAGAAGACAAGATAACATGTTTGTATCAGCTAAAAGAGACCATATGAGGATCATCTTCAAGCGACCCTGTGTGGATCAGCTACAGGGACCTAGTGGGGATCCTCTCCAAGCAACCATGTGTGGCTCAGCTACAATCGACCCTATGTCAATCAGCTGAAAGTGACCCTATGTGGAGCTATTATAAGATATCCTTTGTGGATCAGCTATAAGGGGCCATGTGTGGTCCATCTATGATGGCTAAAGTGGGAAGTGGATCTATGTGACCTAGTAGACCTAGAGTACTCATTAGGGATGATTACCTAAGCAGTCCAAGTTGTTCAGGGTTACGATCAAAGTTGTTTTTTCTATAATTTAGATTATATCTACATGAGCTGATAGTGCCTCATGTATACTTTCATTTGTGGCATTTCCGTTTTTTGTTTTTTGTCCCCACTGAGTATTATGCTACTCACCCATGCACGAGCCTCACCTACAGATGTTGTGTCCTATACAGTTGATTGACTCTTCGATAGAGACCTTAGTGGTCTGAGACCAGGTGGTTCCCAGTGATACAGGATGGACAGATGCTTCGACATAGGCATTGGTGGTCTGGGATCACAAGGTGCTTAGTGACACGGGATGGATAGATTCTTCTATGGAGAACTTGGTTGTCTCGAACCAAGTAGTGCTCAGTGATATGGGACAGATGAGAATTCTTCTACGGCTATAGGAATCTAGCCTTCACCTACCCTTCAGGTGGGGTCTCGAGCAGATGGGTTGTTCCAATGGTACTTTCCTTTGTGGTTTTGGTCCTGTATTTTGTCCCCTTTGTACTTTTAGTTTGTATTGTACACATTGCAGTTGTATGAGTGACAGTTGTGGTTTACATCATGTTTACTTTCTGTTGTTTGATCTATGTGCATGTGTACAGATTTAAATGTAAATTCATTCCCTTTTTGGGATATTACTATTCAGAGCTATTCACCAGTCCCATGCCTCTGGAAGGTGGGTATGGAGTAGTCACAACAAGGGCCCTAGGGTATGGGTCGTGAAAAAAAAAATTAGAGGAGTCAGTTCTATGAGAAGAACCTTGTGTCTGTAAAGTTTTTTATAGAGAAAAAATGTTAAGTGTTTCGAAATTAGAATTCAGGCCAGGGAGTCCAGTGTTGGTGTGATGGCCGACAAATCCATACACCACGACCCTAAATTATTATTTCTCACTTGGTACTTGAAAACACTGGTTACATTGATCTTCAAATGTTTTCTCATGATATTTTTTTTACTTAGAGTCATCTCACCAGATATAATCTAATAATCATGATTCATATTGATATATTTTAGGATAGATCCATGTAGACAGCCAGCCAGGATTCCATTGTGTGACCACAAGGATGGTACACATAATGACAAGGATTCGATACAAGAAGAATTTCTCAAGATAAAACCTTCAAGTGGTGTCCCAGCTTTACTACCTCAAGTTGTTCTGTAGTTAGTACTGGTGCTACCGATAGAGGACATATGTAGGCTCGGTGCCTTACACGAGTTTCAGTGAGAGAGACTACTCAAGTTTTGGGTTGAGCCCGACCCATAGTCAGCAAAGGACTAGATTGATGTTGTGACTGAGTTTTCTATCTAGTCAGGGCACCATTATATCAAATGGTATTCTCAGCATTGAGCCTTTTACATGGCTCTGCAGGGAGATGATGGGGTTTAGATTACCTGATATTACAATGAGGTGACTATTCTATGGACTGATCTTGAGAAACTCTCTTTCAAAAGGGGCTATTTCCATAAACGTTATGAGATATGTGTTCCCAAGAGTCTCTACATCTTTAGCGGGAAGACATTATAGTAGCGGAGTATTCCTCGAGGCATACCGACCCTTCCAGGTACTCGATGCATATGATCCAACTAGTAATTCAAGGCTTAGACCTCTGAGCGATATGTGTTTAGGGACATCCGAGCTAGCACTATTACTCTATACATTCCTACTTATGCTAGGGTGATAGATAGAACCTTTGTGGTTGAATGTTCTTTGGCTGAGCAGATATAGCCAGTAGATGTCATCATAGGGAAAACATGAAACTAAAGTCAGTCTCAGAGACTTGAATGAGTACGCGGACATCTTTCTATAGGATGTTCAAAGACTGCCTCCTCGTAGAGAGGTTGATTTATGAATTAATCTATACCCCAGGATGACACTGATATCAACACCTGAATATCATATGACTCCCACATATCTCCAATAGTTGAGGGTACAGGTGGAGGACTTGAAAAGGAAGGGGTTTGTAAGGCCCTATGTTTCACCATGGGGATCCCTAGAGCTATTTTCCAAGAAGGCATACGGAAGCTTGTGGTTATGCATGATTTCTAATGCCTGGTCCAGGTGAACATGAAGAACAATTTTCCTCTACCGAGGATTGATGAACACTTCAATCAGCTTAAGGGAGCGAGATGGTTCTCAAATATAGACCTTAGATCGATCTATCACCAGCTTCAAGTGAGAGATGAGAACAACTCGAAGATGGATTTTAGATATCACTACACCAACTACGAGTACTTAGTGATTCCATTTGGAATGAAGAATGCCCTAGTTGTGTTCATGGGACTCATTAAAAATATCTTCTAGCCATATCTAGACCAGTTTATAGTGGTATTCCTTGATGACATCTTAGTGTATTCAGCGTCAGAGGTGAATCATGTGATACACTTGATGATGGTTCTATGAACACTCTAAAAGCACCAAATTTACAGTAAGCTCTTGAAGTGTGAGTTCTGGATACAAAAGATCCACTTCCTAGGACATGTAATCTTAGAATATGGTGTTGTAGTGGATCCAACTAAGATCAAGGTGGTTCTTTCCTATTTTCCACCCAAGAGTGTTACATAGTTTTGGAGTTTCTGTGTGTTGGATGGGTATTATCCGAGGTGTGTACTTGACTTATACAGAGTGTTAGCACCCATAACGTCTTGGAAAAAGAACATAGAACCATTTGTGTGGATAGAAGGATTTCATAAGAGATTTAAGCATCGGAGGTAGAGCATGAATAGTGATCCTTTATTGAGGTTTCTAAAGGAGGGTTCTGACTACGCGGTGTACTGAGACGCATCTAGAACTAGGCTAGATTGTGTCCTAATATAGTGGTAAGTAGTGATTGCTTATGGATCATGAATGTTGAGACCGCATGAGCATAACTATGTGACTCATGACCTTGAGTTTGAAATGGTAGTCTTCACACTGAATATGTGTTGAAACTACCTTACGGGAGAATTATTGATCATATACTCTGACCAAAATCATCTCAAGTATATCTTTTCTTAAAGGGATTGGAATCTGAGAGAGTGATGTTGGATATAGTTCCTCCAGTACTATGACTTCGATATAGTATATACATCTGAGAAGGGGAACATAGTGGAAGACTCTTTCAGTCTGACATCAAGTTCACATTAACTAAATGAGGCCTTAGAGCAGTTTTCCTCACTTCATATATCCTTTGTGGATGGAGATTAGGCATATTATCAACATTCAATGGTAGTTTCCCCTCCAATCATACAACCATTCAGGGAGGCACAACTTGGGGATACCAGCTGATGTTATTAATATTTTCATGACTTATTAAATACTCCCTTTAATGATTTTTATATGAAATTTTTATAATTTATGTGAACTATTAATGGTTTAATGCTAAGTATAATTTTTGAGCATTTTTAGAAGTAGTCCAATTGATTCAGTTTACTATTTTAATAATAACTATCCCTATACTGATCTAAATTGTGTTATTATTGTTTTTTATTATTCTTCATTAAATATACAACATTTCATAAGTAGTTACCAAGATCCAATTCTTCCATTTGAATGGTCATAATGTCCTCACAGACAAGCCCAAAGAATCTGTGAAGAAACTGGACTATTCATGAAGATTGCGATAAATACAAAAGTCCAAATTCCATTTTCCCCACTATTGTTCAGGGAACAATTTAAGGAGTCCAGGATAAATATTTCAAGGCCTAATAATAACAAAAATGGTCCCAAAGGATGCATTGAAATCCATCCCACCATTCTGGCCGAGAAATAAAAGCAGCACACAAATATTGCCATTTATACTGATGTGGACATAAATTCGAGCTGAGATTTTGTATTGTGAAAGCGGAGATATTTTTGGACAACTATTTTGAAGAAATTATTTTTATTTGAGTGTATTTTCCTATTCCAAAACCCATTCACATTATGGCATTTTAAAAAGTCTGGATTGAAATGGACAGATCAGAATTGTTTAGTAAAACTGCCATGACCTTTTCTCCATAAGTCCAATAGAAATCAAATCTTCACATTATATAGAGGACGTTAATATATACAACTTTGAAGAAGGATATATTTCATGATTCAGCTGTATGAATGTCCAAATAGGTGAGCCAAGTGGAGGGGTAATTCTGGAATGCAAACAGTCCACCACCTTGGGCTATAAAAACATCCCCTCCTTTCCTTTCAAAAGGGTTGGCATTTCAGAAAAGAGGAGATCATATTGGCATGAAAAAATCCTTGAAAAAGTCTTGGTAGGACCTTACATACTCAAGTTTTCACATGATAGACCTTTCCTCCTCGCTTTGTTTTCATTTACTTTTATGTTCTTCATTCTTGTAATTTCCTAAGTCCTTTCTTTGGTAATTATATTTTAATGAAAATTTCTTCTTCAATATCTCTTATTCTCTTCCAACATCTATAGTTTAATATTAATTTTATTAAAATAACTTAAATTCAGTTGAATCCCCTTCCCATATTTTTCTTCCTCATTCAATCGAAAATCCATTTTTAATTATCATCATTGTTCGTGTGTGTGTGTTCGACGTACCACTCTTTTCTAATCCCTTTATTTTTCTTTTATTCTTAATTTATCATAATAATTATTATAACCAGACTATTAAACACCAAAATGGATGAGTGAATATCCCATTGGGGTGAGTCATAATTTAGGGATGTTAAGTAATTGAGAGTATTTTCTCGATGAGTATTCTTTAATTTTACATTGTGTGTGTTGGACTTAATATGTCATGGATTAATGACATATTTTGTTTAACATTTGGTTTTGATGGATTATTGTAAACATAAATACACTACCATAAACAGGTACATATTTATATTATAATCCTAGTTAATTTAAGGCTTGGATTAAAGCTTTAACACTTAGGAATTCTAATCGACGTCAACTTTTGAAGTGGGTGTTAATTTAAATGCAATATAAAGCAAAGATCAAGGATATCAAAAGCTTAACTCCATAATAATGAACTCGGCCCAATATTTATCAATTTGTTAAATCAATTATATTCGATCATTCATTTCAATTAAGCTCTGGAAACAAAACACCCTAATCAAAATACAATAAACTGAAAACAAACGACTATTACAAAGTATCATCGCCGAGGATTCAACCCGAGTGCTGCTATACACATTAGCAGAGCACCAGAACATTGACTGGTCGATAAGAGACAATCGGCCCTGCATTTCAAATGGCGCTATTTCTGGGGATGGTTCTTTAAGTAGTCATTAGTTTCCGGTTATTGTAAAAAAACAAAAAAAAAATTTAAAAAAAATTGAAAAAACAACACAATGAAAAACCCTCATTCTCATAAAAATCGTAAACTAAAAAATACAAAGAAAAACTCATCTTCATCTTTCTTCCAACATTTCTATGAATTCCCCGTAGTCTCCCAAAAAATCCCTCGGATTTTCTTGACCCTAAAATTGAGCGAACACTTCTCCAACTTAGGAGGAACATAAGAGATAATCAACTCATTCAAGAACCAGTCCTTGTCCAACCAATTGAATTAGATATGACCAATCCTAGGGAACAAAGTCTTAAAGAACTTGCTTTCCTGGAAATGAATTACCAACATCTTGGTATTCAATATCCAAACATAGAGGCTGACATTGAACTCAAATCGGGTTTGATTCATCTTCTTCCTCATTTCTACGGGCTAGCTAATGAGGATCCACATCTCCACCTTAAAGAGTTCCAAGTGGTGTGCTCTACCATGAAGCCTCAAGGTGTTTCTGAGGAAAAAATCAAACATCGAGCATTCCCTTTCTCCTTAGCCGACTCTGCCAAGTCATGGCTCTACTACCTACCTCTTGGTTCCATAACCACATGGAATGACATGAATCGACTTTACTTAGAAAAAATCTTTCCTGCTTCTCGTACTTCTTCTATTCGAAAAGAAATAAGTGGTATCCATGAGTTCCCAAGTGAATCACTCCTTGAATACTGGGAGAGGTTCAAAAATCTTGTTGCAACCTTCCCACGCCACCAAATTCCTGACCAACTCTTGATCCAATATTTCTATGAGGGTTTATTGGCTATGGAGTGAACTCTCATTGATGTCGTATGTGGAGGTGCTCTTGTTGATAAAACTCCTGCAGTAGCAAGAGATGTCATAAGTAACATGGCTGCAAACACACAACAATTCCATACTCGAGCACATGCTCAAGTCAAACAAGCCCAAGATAATCAATCAATTGAGCCAAACAAGATGACCGAGTGGATGAGTGAATTTACAAGTCTTGTTAGACAACTAGTTGTGGCATCCAAAGCCCCAACCTCATCTTATCCACAATCACTATTTCCTGGACCTGTCAAAAACTGTGGAATCTGCAACTCTCCATCTCATCCAACCGACACATGTCCACAACTTCAAGAGTATCAATCCGATTCATCTGGACCAATGGAGCTCAATGTAGCATATTCTCAGTGGAACACCAATCCTAAACTATCAGGTTAGTTTGTTAGAAACTTCAACCAACCTCACTCTTAGCCCTTCTCTTCTTCCTATAACCAAGGCCATAGGTATGGTAATCCCATATCTCATCCTCCTCAATTCCCTCCTCAAACCCCAAACCAGTTTCAATATGGTCAAGGCGTTGGTAACTTCCAACAACCTTATCCTTTTATTCCCCAGCCTCAAAGAAACAATCCTCCTCCTGGATTCCATTATCCTAGTGATCCTTCCCAATTCCAAAACCAATACAATCACTTTCCCAATAACCAAAATCAAGGTAATCCCAATTCGGGACAAGCCTCTTCTTCCAAGTGAACATGGGAAAGTGCAGTGGTAGATCTTGCCTCTTTCGCTCATTCTAGCCTCAAGAACATTGAAACCCAAATTGGTAAACTAGAATCCCACCTTAGTCAGCAGCAACCATCCAATTATTCCCAACTCACAACTCAACCATTACCCAACCCCATGGGTAATGTAAGTGCAATTTCACTTAGATCGGGAAAGAAAATTTCTATGAATCATATTGAGTCCTCCAACCCTCCTTTGAATGTTGACCTAGAAAATGAAATGAAAAATAAACTTGAAAAGGAACCTAAAACCATTACCACATCTCTTTCAATTCCACTTAGGAACCCAATTCCTTTTCCTCAAGCCTTATCTAAGACAAATAAATCCTTTGAACACGATCCTGAAATTCTCGACATGTTTAGACATGTTGAAGTCAACATTCTCTTCTTAGATTCCATAAAAAAAATTCCTAAGTATGCCAATTTTCTCAAAGAGTTGTTTACCCACAAGAGGCGACCATCGAAAATGTTTCCATCCAACAGTCTATTCCTATAACGACCCATACTTTACATACATTTTTAATACTTCAAAAATTGAAGCACACTTATTACAACATATGACAAAACCACAAAGGACCGTATAGGTATAGTGTCTTTAGAAACTGGGAAACATAAACAACTGGTTCATAAATCTTCTACAGTGTCTCCCATTTATTTCATCATATCTAGGGTCCATTTTAGCATATTCTACTTAATATCCATCTTCCTGACCTGGGGAAAAGAAAACATAAAAGGGTGAGCTCAAATGCTCAGCAAGGGCAAATAAAGGAAATAAAAATCATATCATATCTTTTTGAAAATCAAAACCTGCAAAAGAGATCATAATATCTTAACATGGAATAAATCATAGAAGTGAAAATGAGATCCCCATAATCATAACATAAAACTTGAAACATTGTGGCATGCACACATAATCATGGAAAATCATTTCTTGTTAGTCATGACTCATTGCCAAGACTATCTTAGTGGACAAAGTCCCTTTCTGAACCGAGTTCACTCCTCGTTTCAGTCCTGTATCACTGAACCGAAATAACCTTCCGTTCCAGCCATGTCTATCTCATGAGATATAAAGTCTTTACCCAATGCATTAGAGGGAGATATAGGTCCCACCCATCTTATAATGAATCCTTTCTTATGTGTGCCACATAATCATAAAACATACATCATCGCATAACACAAGTAACAAAAATGGGATTCTTGAAACATCATGACATCATAAATAAATTCATATAAGATAAAGGAATTCATAAAAATAATTCCATCACAACATGATCAAATCAATGTAATAATAGGGATAAAAATATAACCCTTTATTAACTTAGATGGAAAATAATTTTGATAAAACACTTGAACTCCATTCTTGAGGAAAATATCCTTTTTTCTTCAAAAACATTTTTCCTTTCATAACATGTCATACAACTTTAAAATAAAAGAAGTTGATTAAAAATAAACTTGAAAACTTGTAAAGGAAAATTCTTTGAATTAATGTTTTAAAAATCCATTCATGCCGTATAAGTTAAAAAAAACATTCTTCGTACTTTTGTCGGAAAAGTCAAAAAGTACCTCGTACGGAAAAACGACAAAAGATTCCTTTCATATTCTTTACTAAAAACTCACCTAAGGGTAAAATTGGATTTAAAATATTGCAAGTGGATGGAAACAATATTACATATTGAGGGAACATGGATGTGGATGATAAAATACACCCCAGTAAATACTTACGAATAAACAATCTCGGATAAAAATGAGATTGTGATATTTCCCTTACCTTAGGTCCGATTAGCTTTGTACGTGTCCGAAGCTCCTGTATAATGGTTTAAATAATGTTATTGACTTATTCCAGAATCATACATATTTATATGATATCATATATGGTCATATTATTAGCTTCTTGTTAGTAATATTTCATTGTTACTTGTTACTCGGGTCTTTATAACTTTTTGTTCTTATGCGTGTTTTGTCGAATAAATTCTTATTATTATCTTTAGGTTATAGATAATTCATTTCTAGAATGGTATTAGTGTATTATATACCATATTCATTCATTCAATTCATTTATATAATCATTACAAAATGAAGATCATGTAGAACGAGTCGCATCACATCGTGGAGACGGTATTCCGTACGTACGCACGAGTGATGATATCATTCCTATGATCGTGGAATTGTATTGGAGTATATATATATCATTTCAGTATCAATATAACTTCATAATAATCATATTTAGTTACTCATTACACCATTATACCCATCCTTGTAAGGTGATGGTGGAAAATAGATTACACCACGGCGTGGAGACGGTATTCCGTACGTACGCACGCGCGGTAATTTCATTTTTCCGTAGGATGGATAGAAGGTGAATTAGGGTTGTTTCATATTTATAATAACATATCAGTATGTAAGTAATACTGATGTTATTACTTTATCATGAAACAACTAAAGAAGAAGAAGTTGAAGAAGAAAGAAATTGAAAAGATCGGTAATGGATATTACCTCTTCTTTGGAACGCTTCTTTGAATCCTCCACTTAAGGAACTAAGATTGGTCTTTGGAGAAGACCAGGACCTCTAGGATTATTCTAGGGAAGTGTAGAGGAGAAAATGGCAGGGGTTGGCCGAGATTGAGTGCTCAATTTGGTGTGAGGAGGAGGGGGAGGAGGTGCCCTTTTATAAGGGAGGAGAGGGGCACCTTAGGAATATCTCAAAATATTATTTTATATTAAAGTCAAAATCGGTTTATAATGGTTCCAAAGGGTCTTATTTCGAAGATAAAGTGGGGAAGGGTCGAAATCCTATCAACCAATAGGATTTATACAAGTTTAGGTTATTATTTTAACCTTATCAATTAGATTTAACTCTAAGTTAAATAATTTAACTCTTACCGTGTCTTTTTGTTTTCTTTCACTATATGGTTAATACACTTACTATAACATGCCAAACGAACCCCAAATTGTTTATTATTAATATATATATCCTTATCTAAGTCATTTGGCCGAACCTTAGATATTTAGGAATAAAATAACAATTAATAATATAATATTTTATTTAAAAACTATTTTGTGTCAATTTTGACACTATTTGATATATGATTTTTGTGAAAGTCATAACAGAATTATATGTTCGAACCAAGTTGATTAAATCAACAATAATATATCATAGTAACCTAGAAAATTAGTGGAATTCATAAAAAGTCTTAAATTACATTTATTTTGGTATTTATATTATCAATTTTGTCAATATTTCATTAATAAGATAATTACTGCATCATCTTTGTGTCATAAATAAATTAAATTATTTGATGTCTAAAAATTACAAATAAAATACCATCATGTAGGAAATCGTTTTAGCTTTCCAATGAATATTTACAATCGAATTTATCTTATGTATAACCCCATATTAAAAATGATTTACTTATTAAAATTTGATTTTAACTATTTTAACCCTTCTTTAAATAAATTAATAATAAATGTCCTAATCTAATCCAAGTGGGCCTAAATGGTCATATTTTATTCCTAAGTTTGTTTTTGGTCGAATTACACTTGTCCAATAGAATTAGGACATGTGTTAGGGTAATATTAATATCATATTTACCCTTAGTTACCCAATTTACTATTAACCGCGGTAAAAATAGTAAAAAGTTACTATTCACCAAAAAATTTATTTTCATCTCATTGAACCACATTTTAGTCCTTGATATTAACCGTGTCTCTCGGATTTTTGAAATTCCATTCACAGAAGCGGTAAAATTAAGTTTTATGCAAAATTCAGTTTTTAACCTACCACTTAGTGGTTTCACTATTCATCAAAAATTGAAAGTTTTCAGAAAAATACCAAAATTTCACCCTAGGCTAATTTCGATATTCTGAGTCCAAAAATGAAGTCCCTTTTGAAAAATAAAATTTATAAAATTTCAAAAAGTGGTTATTACTATTCATAACGGCTAGTTTTAATAGCATAATGTTGTTTAGTGAAACTCGGTATTGCGTACGACGCAAGCTATCGAGGAAGGTCGCGATTGCGTGTAAAGCAAGCCAAGCAAGTGTTGTGTAAAAAAAAGATTCCTTTGATGATTTATATAACATAAAAGTCTCGGGTGTTACATTCTACCCCCCTTAAAAAGAATTTCGCCCTCGAAATTCGTCACTTTGCAATAAACAAATGAGGATACTTCTCCCTCATCATATCCTCAAGCTCCCATGTAGCTTCTTCAAGTTGGTGGTTTCTCCATAAAACTTTCACCAAGCGAGTGGTCTTGTTTCGTAGGACTTTTTCGCTACGATCCAGAATCTCTATCGGCTGTTCTTCATAAGAAAGATCTTGCTCCAGCGGTACAACTTCTGAGCTGAGTACATGTGAAGGATCTTGTATGTACTTTCTCAGGAGAGATACATGGAACACATCGTGAACTTGAGAGAGATTCGGTGGAAGCGCCAATCGGTAAGCTACCTTCCCAACACGATCCAATATTTCGAAAGGACCGATATATCTAGGGCTCAACTTCCCCTTCTTTCCAAATCTCATAACCCTCTTCCAGGGAGATATTCGTAAGAACACTTTATCACCCACTTCAAACTCTAGGTCTTTTCTTCGATTGTCGGCATAGCTTTTCTGTCGACTCTGAGCTGCTCTTATGTGTTGTTGAATAGATCTGACCTTTTCTGTCATTTCATCAACGAGATCAGGTCCTAATAGCTTTCTTTCCCCAACTTCATCCCAGCAAGTTGGAGTCCTGCATTTCTTTCCATAGAGAGCTTCATAAGGAGCCATTTGAATACTGGAGTGAAAGCTATTATTATAAGAAAATTCCACCAAAGGTAGGTGTTGATCCCAAACTCCTTTGAAATCCATAGAGCAAGCTCTCAACATATCTTCTAGGGTTTGAATTGTTCTCTCAGACTGACCGTCTGTCTGGGGATGATAAGCAGTGCTGAAACTCAACTCTGTATCCAGAGTATGCTGAAGACTTCGCCAGAACTTCGAGGTAAATCTCGGATCCCGATCAGATATAATAGAAAGTGGTACTCCATGTAATCTTACCACTTCCTTTACATATATCCTGGCAAGCTAATCTAGAGAGAAATCCTCTCTAATAGGAATGAAGTGTGCAGACTTTGTAAGACGATCAACTATGACCCAAATAGCATTATTTCCTTTGGATGTTTTAGGAAGTCCTGTGACAAAGTCCATAGTGATGTTTTCCCATTTCCATTCGGGTATGGGTAATGGTTGTAACATCCCCTTAGACTTCTGTCTCTCAGCTTTAACTTGTTGACAAACCAAGCATCGAGAGACAAATTCAGCAACATCTCTTTTCATGCCATCCCACCAGAAGTACTCTTTCAGGTCCCTATACATCTTCGTGCTTCCAGGATGAATAGAGAATGAAGAACTATGAGCCTCATCCAGCAGCTCCTTCTTTAATTCGGGGATGGGAGGAACACAAACCCGATTCCTGAACTTTATTATCCCATCACAATCAAGGTTGAATTCAGGAACATTTCTCACCTTCTTTTGTAACTCGACATCTTCTTTCTGTGCCTCTTTAATCTTCACATGTATAGATGGTTGAACATTCATTTGAGAAAGATAAGATTTTTCCCCTTCCATTATAATTCCAAGATCCATCCTTTGTAAATCCATAAATATTGGATCTTTTGTGATCCTCATCATGGATAAACTAGCATGGTCTTGTCGACTTAATGCATCTACCACCTTGTTTGCTTTCCCAGGGTGGTAATGGATTGAGCAGTCATAATCCTTAATCAGCTCCAACCATCTTCTTTGGCGCATATTCAGCTCCTTTTGTGTGAAAATATACTTTAAACTTTTATGATCAGTATAAATATCACACCTTTCACCATAAAGGTAATGCCTCCAAATCTTTAATGCAAAGATTACCGCAGCCAACTCCAAATCATGTGTTGGGTAATTTTGCTCATGGATTTTCAACTGTCGTGAGGCATAAGCTATCACCATATCATTTTGCATAAGAACACACCCCAATCCCTTCTTGGATGCATCACTGTAGATCACAAACCTTTCTCCACTACAAGGCAATGTCAGCACAGGTGCACTGGATAACCTTCTTTTCAACTCCTTGAAATTCTCTTCACATTCCTCTGTCCAGACAAACTTAACTCCTTTCCGAGTCAACTTGGTGAGTGGATTAGATAATCGTGAAAAATCTTTTACAAAACGTCGATAATATCCAGCCAAACCAAGAAAACTTCGGATCTCAGTTACTGTTGTTGGTCTTGACCATCTTTCGATAACCTCTGTTTTTGCTGGATCCACAGATATCCCCTCTTTTGAGATTATATGACCCAAAAATGAAACTTTTTGAAGCCAAAATTCACACTTGGTAAATTTGGCATAATGCTTCTCCTTTCTCAGGGTCTTCAATATAATTCTCAAGTGATCTTCATGCTCTTCCTTGCTCTTTGAATAGACAAGAATATCGTCTATAAAGACTACCACAAATTGATCAAGATAGTCTCTAAAGACTCTATTCATTAGATCCATAAAGATAGCAGGGGCATTAGTAAGACCAAATGGCATCACTATAAATTCATAGTGTCCATACCTTGTACGGAAAGCCGTCTTTGGTATATCCTCCCTTTTGACCCTTAATTGATGATACCCTGAACGAAGATCAATCTTGGAAAAGTATTGAGCTCCGCGTAGTTGGTCGAATAAGTCATCAATGTGTGGGAGAGGATATTTGTTCTTGATAGTGATCTTGTTAAGTTCTCGATAATCAATGCAGACTCTCATTGATCCATCTTTCTTCTTAACAAATAGAACAGGTGCTCCCCAAGGTGACACACTAGGGCATATGAATCCCTTATCAAGATTCTCTTGGAGTTGCTTCTTTAATTCCTGCAACTCAATTGGGGCCATTCTATAAGGTGTCTTTGAAATAGGCAAAGCACCCGGTACGAGTTCTATTGAAAACTCAACTTCACGATTTGGTGGAAGACCCGGGAATTCCTCCGGAAAGACATCATCAAACTCCCGTATAATGGGCATATTCTTAATCGTGAGTTTCTCACCAACCATTTGAGATAAATAACCTTCATTTAGTGGAATCAATACCCATAATATGGAAGAAATTTCCACTGGAAGGTTATGTTCATCCTTGCATTGGTATACGATCGTAGATTGATCTGGAATATGAAATGTGACTTCCCTTCTTTGGAAATTGATATGAGCTCCATGTAGAGAAAGCCAATCCATGCCAAGAATCACATCAAATTCCACTAAAGGAAGGATCACAAGATTTGCAGGAAGCACTTTCCCACAAACTTCGATTGGAGAAGAATTATAAACTTTTGATGCGATTGATGTGCCATTAGGTGTTGTCACGGCTAACTCAACATCTAATTATTGAGGTAATACGGTGATACCCTTAGAAAAGTCTTCAGAAATAAAAGAGTGGGTGGATCCAGAATCAAATAAAACATTTGCTACTTTAGAGTGGATGGTAAGTGTACCTTTCACCACATCGTTATCGTACTCCACATCGCTGATAGAAATTGCATGTGACTTTCCTTTGTCTTTAGCCTTAATATTTTGTTGACGTCGACCATCATCATCAACCCATGGATTTGGGCATTGATTGGCATAATGCCCCATCTCCTTGCACTTGAAACATTGAAGTGTAGTAGGTTCATTCTGTGTATCCCTTCCTTTGTTTGCATCATTAGACATCTTCTTCCCATTATCACGGCATTCAAATGCCCGATGACCTTCCTTTCCACATTTAAAACATTTACTTGTCCCTTTAAGACAACTCCCTCCATGTTTCTTTCCACACTTTGAGCATAATGGAAAGTTCATCTTCTTTTCAGTGTGCTCTTTGGAGTTTCCTTTGAATTCCATCTTCCTCTTCTTATCAAACCCATGTGACTGATGGGTTACTCCAATCTCCATCTCGACTTTGAGAGCACATTGAACGATTTCCTCGTAGCTATTGAAGTCCCTTATGGCTAACGCCCTTCGAAGACTTGGTTTTAAGCCACTAAAGAATCGATCGATCTTACTCTTAGGTTGGATAATAATACCAGAAGCGTACCTTGCAAGTCTTGTAAAATTTGCTTCATAGGTACCAACAGATTCATCATCCCTTTGCTTCAGTTCAAGAAACTCTTTCTCCATCTTTGTTCGGAGAATACGAGGGAAGTACTTATTGAAAAATAAGTTCTTGAACTCGTCCCATTCCATAGACTCAATTTCATCCCTTTGCCTCGTATTCTTAACAAGATTCCACCATTGATCCGCATCTCCTTCCAAACGGTACACTGCTAGGATGACTTTATCATGTTCAGAACATTGAAGAACTGAAAATATCTTTTCAGTAGTACTAATCCATTGTTCAGCAACTAATGGATCAGTAGACCCGCTGAAAGAAGGTGGACACTGCCTCATGAAGGATTCAACAGAATGTTGCTCCCTCCTTTGCTCGTTTGGAAATCCTGCATGATTCATAGCTTGAGAAAGTTGTGTGATCATGGCTACAAGATTTTGCATTCCAGCTCCCATATCGTTTGGTTGCTCAGGGGGACAATCATTGCATTTCCCATCGCATTCCGCATTAACACGGTTCCTTCGGGTTCCAGCCATTGACTAAAACCAAGAAGAATAGTGTGAGCAACACTAATTATAATAGGAAACCACATAATTCAAGAATAAAATTTTCATGCTTATGGTCTTATCCTAGGTTATTCATGGCCATTTCTAAAACACTAAGATTGTGTTCTATGCTTAGACTTATCCTTAGGGTTCTTACTAAGGCTTTCACATCCTAGTTTCCAAAGGTTGACTATACCTTTCCTCTGATACCAACTATAACGACCCATACTTTACATACATTTTTAATACTTCAAAAATTGAAGCACACTTATTACAACATATGACAAAACCACAAAGGACCGTATAGGTATAGTGTCTTTAGAAACTGGGAAACATAAACAACTGGTTCATAAATCTTCTACAGTGTCTCCCATTTATTTCATCATATCTAGGGTCCCTTTTAGCATATTCTACTTAATATCCATCTTCCTGACCTGGGGAAATGAAAACATAAAAGGGTGAGCTCAAATGCTCAGCAAGGGCAAATAAAGGAAATAAAAATCATATCATATCTTTTTGAAAATCAAAACCTGCAAAAGAGATCATAATATCTTAACATGGAATAAATCATAGAAGTGAAAATGAGATCCCCATAATCATAACATAAAACTTGAAACTTTGTGGCATGCACACATAATCCTGGAAAATCATTTCTTGTTAGTCATGACTCATTGCCAAGACTATCTTAGTGGACAAAGTCCCTTTCTGAACCGAGTTCACTCCTCGTTTCAGTCCTGTATCACTGAACCGAAATAACCTTCCGTTCCAGCCATGTCTATCTCATGAGATATAAAGTCTTTACCCAATGCATTGGAGGGATATATAGGTCCCACCCATCTTATAATGAATCCTTTCTTATGTGTGCCACATAATCATAAAACATACATCATCGCATAACACAAGTAACAAAAATGGGATTCTTGAAACATCATGACATCATAAATCAATTCATATAAGATAAAGGAATTCATAAAAATAATTCCATCACAACATGATCAAATCAATGTAATAATAGGGACAAAAATATAACCCTTTAATAACTTAGATGGAAAATAATTTTGATAAAACACTTGAACTCCATTCTTGAGGAAAATATCCTTTCTTCTTCAAAAACATTTTTCCTTTCATAACATGTCATACAACTTTAAAATAAAAGAAGTTGATTAAAAATAAACTTGAAAACTTGTAAAGGAAAATTCTTTGAATTAATGTTTTAAAAATCCATTCATGCCGTATAAGTTAAAAAAACATTCTTCGTACTTTTGTCGGAAAAGTCAAAAAGTACCTCGTACGGAAAAACGACAAAAGATTCCTTTCATATTCTTTACTAACAACTCACCTAAGGGTAAAATTGGATTTAAAATATTGCAAGTGGATGGAAACAATATTACATATTGAGGGAACATGGATGTGGATGATAAAATACACCCCAGTAAATACTTACGAATAAACAATCTCGGATAAAAATGAGATTGTGATATTTCCCTTACCTTAGGTCCGATTAGCTTTGTACGTGTCCGAAGCTCCTGTATAATGGTTTAAATAATGTTATTGACTTATTCCAGAATCATACATATTTATATGATATCATATATGGTCATATTATTAGCTTCTTGTTAGTAATATTTCATTGTTACTTGTTACTCGGGTCTTTATAACTTTTTGTTCTTATGCGTGTTTTGTCGAATAAATTCTTATTCTTATCTTTAGGTTATAGATAATTCATTTCCAGAATGGTATTAGTGTATTATATACCATATTCATTTATTCAATTCATTTATATAATCATTACAAAATGAAGATCATGTAGAACGAGTCGCATCACATCGTGGAGACGGTATTCCGTACGTACGCACGAGTGATGATATCATTCCTATGATCGTGGAATTGTATTGGAGTATATATATATCATTTCAGTATCAATATTACTTCATAATTATCATATTTAGTTACTCATTACACCATTATACCCATCCTTGTAAGGTGATGGTGGAAAATAGATTACACCACGGCGTGGAGACGGTATTCCGTACGTACGCACGCGCGGTGATTTCATTTTTCCGTAGGATGGATAGAAGGTGAATTAGGGTTGTTTCATATTTATAATAACATATCAGTATGTAAGTAATACTGATGTTATTACTTTATCATGAAACAACTAAAGAAGAAGAAGTTGAAGAAGAAAGAAATTGAAAAGATCGGTAATGGATATTACCTCTTCTTTGGAACGCTTCTTTGAATCCTCCACTTAAGGAACTAAGATTGGTCTTTGGAGAAGACCAGGACCTCTAGGATTATTCTAGGGAAGTGTAGAGGAGAAAATGTCAGGGGTTGGCCGAGCTTGAGTGCTCAATTTGGTGTGAGGAGGAGGGGGAGGAGGTGCCCTTTTATAAGGGAGGAGAGGGGCACCTTAGGAATATCTCAAAATATTATTTTATATTAAAGTCAAAATCGGTTTATAATGGTTCCAAAGGGTCTTATTTCGAAGATAAAGTGGGGAAGGGTCGAAATCCTATCAACCAATAGGATTTAGACAAGTTTAGGTTATTATTTTAACCTTATCAATTAGATTTAACTCTAAGTTAAATAATTTAACTCTTACCGTGTCTTTTTGTTTTCTTTCACTATATGGTTAATACACTTACTATAACATGCCAAACGAACCCCAAATTGTTTATTATTAATATATATATCCGTATCTAAGTCATTTGGCCGAACCTTAGATTTTTAGGAATAAAATAACAATTAATAATATAATATTTGATTTAAAAACTATTTTGTGTCAATTTTGACACTATTTGATATATGATTTTTGTGAAAGTCATAACAGAATTATATGTTCGAACCAAGTTTATTAAATCAACAATAATATATCATAGTAACCTATAAAATTAGTGGAATTCATAAAAAGTCTTAAATTACATTTATTTTGGTATTTATATTATCAATTTTGTCAATATTTCATTAATAAGATAATTACTGCATCATCTTTGTGTCATAAATAAATTAAACTATTTGATGTCTAAAAATTACAAATAAAATACCATCATGTAGGAAATCTTTTTAGCTTTCTAATGAATATTTACAATCGAATTTATCTTATGTATAACCCCATATTAAAAATGATTTACTTATTAAACTTTGATTTTAACTATTTTAACCCTTCTTTAAATAAATTAATAATAAATGTCCTAATCTAATCCAAGTGGGCCTAAATGGTCATATTTTATTCCTAAGTTTGTTTTTGGTCGAATTACACTTGTCCAATAGAATTAGGACATGTGTTAGGGTAATATTAATATCATATTTACCCTTAGTTACCCTATTTACTATTAACCGCGGTAAAAATAGTAAAAAGTTACTATTCACCAAAAAATTATTTTCATCTCATTGAACCACATTTTAGTCCTTGATATTAACCGTGTCTCTCGGATTTTTGAAATTCCATTCACAGAAGCGGTAAAATTAAGTTTTATGCAAAATTCAGTTTTTAACCTACCACTTAGTGGTTTCACTATTCATCAAAAATTGAAAGTTTTCAGAAAAATACCAAAATTTCACCCTAGGCTAATTTCGATATTCTGAGTCCAAAAATGAAGTCCCTTTTGAAAAATAAAATTTATAAAATTTCAAAAAGTGGTTATTACTATTCATAACGGCTAGTTTTAATAGCATAATGTTGTTTAGTGAAACTCGGTATTGCGTACGACGCAAGCTATCGAGGAAGATCGCGATTGCGTGTAAAGCAAACCAAGCAAGTGTTGTGTAAAAAAAAGATTCCTTTGATGATTTATATAACATAAAAGTCTCGGGTGTTACAATTCCAATAATGTGAAAAGATCCAGGGACCTTTACAGTCCCATTGTAACAGCCCGAGATTTTATGAAAAAAATATTCTTTTTAATTTTATTAATGTCTTGTGTTGTACGCTACTCCAAAAGGAGCTTGAACAACACACATCCTTGACTTGCCTTGCATTACACGCAATCGCGACCTTCCTCGATAGCGTGTGTAGTACGCAATACCGAGTTTCACTAAACAATGATATGCTATTAAAATATTATTATAACTAGCAGTTATGAATAGTAATAACCACCTTTTAGAATTTTAGAAATTTTAGCTCTCAAAATGGAATTTATTTTTGGATTCGGAGTATCAAATTTAGCCTAAGGTGAAATTTTGGTGATTTTCGGATAACTTTCATATTTTGATGAATAGTGAAAATTACTAAATTTTAGTTAAAAACAACTTTTTCAATCGAAATAATTAATATTGATAAATTATTAATTTGAGTGGTTTTAAAGTATATTTAGAATATATTTTTACAATTTAATACAATGTTGGTCATTGGATATAATTTCACATTTAAACTAGACATAAACAAGTGTCAATCTTTTGATAGATATTGTTTCTTAAAAACACGCTCTTTGTTTTAACAGCGGGATTTAATTATAAAATTAATTAATGCAACTTCTATGATATGAATTTGGTAAAATAGACTTCATTTTTGAATTCGGAATATGAAATATAGCTTAGGATGAAATTTTGGCATTGTTCTGAAAAACATCAATTTTTGATTAATAGTGAAACTACTAAGTGGTAGGTTAAAAACTGAATTTTGCATAAAACTTAATTTTACCACTTCTGTGAATGGAATTTCGAAAATCCGACAGACACGGTTAATATCAAGGACTAAAATGTGGTTCAATGAGATGAAAATAATTTTTGGTGAATAGTAACTTTTTATTTTTTTACCACGGTTAATAGTAAATAGGGTAACTAAGGGTAAATACAATATTACTATTACCCTAACACATGTCCTAATTCTATTGGATAAGTGTAATTCGGCCAAAAACAACCTTATGAATATAATATGACCATTTAGGCCCACTTGGATTAGATTAGGACATTTATTATTATTTAATTCAAAGAAGAGTTAAAAGAGTTAAAATCAAAGTTTATTTACTAAAACATTTTTAATATGGGGTTATACATAAGATAAATTCGACTATAAATATTCATTAGAAAGATAAAAAGATTTCCTACATAATGATAGTTTATTTATAATATTTAGACTTTAAATAAATTAATTTATTTTTGACACAACGATGATGCAGTAATTACCCTTTTAAGGAAATATTAACATAATTGATGTTATAAATGCTCAAATGAATGTAATTTAAGACTTTTTATGAATTAAACTAATTTTCTAGGTTACTATGATGTATTAGTGTTGATTTAATCAACTTTGTTCGAACATATAATTCTGTTATGACTTTCAAAAAAATCATATATCAAATAGTGTCAAAATTGACACAAAATAGTTTTTAAATAAAATATTATATTATTAATTGTTATTTTATTCCTAAAAATCTAAGGTTCGGCCAAATGACTTAGATAAGGATATATTTATTAATAATATACAATTTGGGGTTCTTTTGGCCTGTTATAGTAAGTGTATTAACCATATAGTGAAAGAAAACAAAAAGACACGGTAAAAGTTAAATTATTTAACTTAGAGTTAAATCTAATTGATAAGGTTAAAATAATAACCTAAACTTGTCTAAATCCTATTGGTTGATAGGATTTAGACCCATCCCCACATTAGCTTCGAAATAAGACCATTTGTAACCATTATAAACCGATTTTGACATTAATATAAAATAATATTTTGAGGTATTCCTAAGGTGCCCCTCTCCTCCCTTATAAAAGGACACCTCCTCCCCCTCCTCCTCACACCAATTTGAGCACTCAAGCTCGGCCAACCCCTGCCAAAATCTCTTCTCCACTTCCCTAGAAACATCCTAGAGGTTCTGGTATTCCTCAAAGACCAATTTTAGTGCCATAATAGGAGGTCTCAAAGAGGCGCTTCAAAGAAGAGGTAATTACCGTTACCAATTCTTTCATCTTTATTTCTTCTTCCACTTCTTCTTCTTAGGTTGTTTCATTATGAAGTAATAACATCAGTATCACTCATATACTGATATGTTATTATAAGTATGAAACAACCCTATTTCACTATCTATCCATCCTACGGAAAAAGAAATCACCGCGCATGCGTACGTACGGAATACCGTCTCCACGCCGTGGTGTAATCTATTTTCCACCACCACCTTACATGGATGGGTATAATGGTGTAAAGAATAACTATACATAGTTATTACAACATCATATTGATTCTGATATATTGTATAATCCACTTCAATTCAGTTCAATATTTATGGAAATGATATCATCGCTCGTGCGTACGTACGGACTACCGTCTCCATGACGCGATGAGATTCATTCTCCATGTTAACCATTTAAGAATAATTATAAAGTATATATAAGAAATAATAATGAAATATATGACATTATAAAGCTACTGGATTTATGTATATATATATATATTTATGTCATCTACTTACTTCCATTTCAAGACAATAAGGAAAGTAAAACAGCGTTCATGCGTACGTACGGACTACCGTCTCCATGAACGGTGTTTTTCATTTTATTTATCTATCTATTATATATATATATATACACTGAATATATATGATATATAAATCATATTTTATATTCTAGAAGTAAGTAAATCATGATATAAGTAATAATTATGTCAAGAACAACAAGTCAAAACACCTACGATAAATGAAACGATTTTACCCAAAATGCTTCTTTAACATGGAATTTACAAAAGAACGGGTAATATAATGTCATAAGTGAACCATATATGATATCATAACAATGAATATGATTCTGGAATAAGTCAATAACATGATTTAAATCATTATACAGGAGGTTCGGACACTTACAAAGCAAGTCGGACATAAGGTAAGGGAAATATCACAATCTCATTTTTATCCGAGATTGTTTATTCGTAAGTATTTAATGGGGTGTATTTTATCATCCACATCCATGTTTCATCAATATGTAATATTATTTTCATCCACCTACAATTGTTTAAATCCATTTTTACCCTTCGGTGAGTTTTTAGTAAAAGAAATAAAAGGAATCTTTTGTCGTTTTTCGTACGAGGTACTTTTTGACTTTTCCGACAAAAGTACGAAGAATGTTTTTTTAACTTATACGGCATGAATGGATTTTTAAAACATTATTTCCAAGAAGCTTCCTTTACAAGTTTTCAAGTTTATTTTTAATCAACTTCTTTTATTTTAAAGTTTTATGACATGTTATGAAAGGAAAAATGTTTTTGAAGTAGAAAGGATATTTTCCTCAAGAATGAAGTTCAAGTGTTTTATCAAAATTATTTTCCATCTAAGATCATAAAAGGGTTCTGTTTTTATCCCTATTATTACATGGATTTGATTATGTTTTTATGGAAACATTTTTATGAATTCCTTTATCTTATATGAATTGTTTTATGATGTCATGTTGTTTAAGAATCCCATTTTTATTACATGGGTTATGCGATGATGTATGATTTATGATTATGTGGCACACATAAGAAAGGATTCATTATAAGATGGGTGGGACCTATATCTCCCTCCAATGCATTGGGTAAAGATTTTATATCTCATGAGATAGACATGGCTGAAATGGTAGGTTATACCGGTTCAGTGAAACAGGACTGAAACGAGGGTTACTCGATTCAGAAAGGGACTTTGTCCACTAAGATAGTCTTGGCAATGAGTCTTGACTAACAAGAAATGATTCTCTATGATTATGTGTGTATGCCACAAAGTTTCATGTTTTAAGTTATGATTATTGGGATTTCATTTCACTACTATGATTTATCCCATGTTATGAAATTATGCTCTCTTTTGCAGGATAAGATTTCCAAAAGTTATGTTCTTATGAATATGATGTGATTGATTTTTCTTTTGTATACCCTTACTGAGCATTTGAGCTCACCCTTTTATGTTTTCTTTTCCCCAGGATATAAAGAAAGGTTTTAGGTAAAAAAAAAGGAAGTTCTTTATGGGAGATTTTGAAGATCTTTCACCACGATTAGAAGATTATATTCCGAGTTTCCAAAGACACTAAACAATTACGATCCTTGTGTGTGTGTTTTTTTTATGTACTAAGTATTCCACAAAAGTAATGTAATGTCAATGTACGTCAAGATACGGGTCTCTACAGTTGGTATCAGAGGAAAGGTTTAGTCAACCTTTGGAAACTAGGATGCGAGAACTTTAGTGAGATCCCTAGAGATATTTCTAAGGTATGTCTAGGGATGTCCCTAAGGATAAGTATACGTATAGGTTATAGTACTAGAACTACGCTAACGATCATATAATTAAACCTAATATGTTAGATATTGAAGGTACTCCCCCTTTATTATGTTGTTTTCCCTAGCATGATTTTTGCCTCTCACACTATTTTTTTTGGGTTTTAGAAAATGGATTGAAACAAGATGATTCGCGATAATGGAGGATATGATGGACAATGGAATGATATTCTTCATAATGAAATGGGATTTGGAAGTCCAAACATCATTATTATGCCGAATCAGCAATCTCATAATATGATCAATAAAGTAAAATTTGGTATGTTTCCTGACTCGGCTAATAAGAGAAAGATGGAGTTTCATGATGATCATAGAGGAAAGAAAGTTCAATTTCCCCTATGTAAATAATGTGGGAAGAGGCATCAAGGAGAATGTTTCAAAGGAACTGGAAGATGCTTTGGGTGTGGAAAAGAAGGACACAAAGCAAGTAAATGCAAAGGAAAAGGTTCATTTAACAACATGGATGAGGATAATGGTGTTGCTACGACATCAACAATGGTTAAATGTTTTAAATGTGGAATGTGCGGGCATTATGCAAACCAATGCCCTAAGGGAAAGTCTCATGAAGATAATCAGTATGGTCGTATGGGAAGTATTTATGTGGATGATGATGAAGAGACTACAAATGATATGTGAGATGAAAGAATTGTTGAAGCTCGGTCAATTTTAAGAATGTAGTGGAATGATTACATGTTTATCATGTGTAATGTTGTATAAGTAATCTCATGGTACTGTAGAATAAAGAGACATGTAAGGATTGTTACACTGTTGTCTGATTAATGTTACCAGTATCCATGAAAGGTTATTCAGATATTTTTGGAATGTAGATGATATGCGCATAATGAAGGGATAAGGAGAAAATTAAATGTTTGATAGTATTCATGAGCTCATGATTGATATAAGGACTAAGTGATATCATGGTTTGAGTATATAGAATTTTGAGGATTTTGGAATGTGGAAAGAGTTAACTTTTAATAGAATTCATGTTTTCAATAAGGTTCAATGGGTATTCAAGAGAGTACAAGATTAAGGCCTTTGAATGTTTGGAATGTGACCAACAAGATATATCTTATGATATATGGGGATCAACGATGGTATTAAATCTCTGGTAATCGTTTTCACTATGTTATGAGAGTGGACTGCAGTATTATGGATAAGCCTAAATATTGGAATGGATTATGTTGGACATAAGTTAGTATAGAAGTTTTTTCGATATTATTGATGGGATGTTATAGTAATATAGTTTTAGAAAAAGGACAACCTGCAGGACGGGCGACAGCCCATCACGTCGGACAAGGCTGTAGGAATCGAACCCACAACCGAAGTGCGACTGGCCTTTATCGCCTACCACTGGCCTACAAGAAGTCCATGTTTAGTAGAAACTAGTTTTATTATATTAATCAGTATGATATATGAATTATAAGTCCATTTTAGGAACCATATATAATTAATCTCACTATAGAATGACTTATGTATATTTAATAACTTTTTCTAACCTTTTGTTTGAGACAGATGGAATGACCCGTCATTCTATCACATAATCTGCTAACACTTCACGAATAACAAATTCAACTTCATTTATTTATGAGATGAAGTGGAAATTGTTCAAGACACGAACAACAGTGAGATTGAACCAAAATAAATTAAGTATTTATTCTAATTCAAATTTTCAACTTTAGGGAAATGATCTTGAAAACCAAAAATGTTGTCCTAGTGATCTTATACCTGATGAATCAGATGGTACCTTATATCATCACAAATCTATGGATTTGTGATTACTGGCTTTTCCATAGCCATGTTCTCTACCACTCTCCATCAGAACATGATGGTTAGATTTCTCTTCCATATCCATATTTTTACCTATGTGGAAACCCAGCGATTAGTTTATTTGGGTAATCGTTACATTTCATACTTTAGTTTTTAAAGCCAAGTTTTGGTATTCCTTTTTACGATGTGGGATTCTATTAAAGAAACTTTATAATAGTAAACCATTTATAACCCCAACGAATTTCGAGGGCGAAATTCATTTTAAGGGGGGTAGAATGTAACAGCCCGAGATTTTATGAAAAAAATATTCTTTTTAATTTTATTAATGTCTTGTGTTGTACGCTACTCCAAAAGGAGCTTGAACAACACACATCCTTGACTTGCCTTGCATTACACGCAATCGTGACCTTCCTCGATAGCGTGTGTAGTACGCAATACCGAGTTTCACTAAACAACGATATGCTATTAAAATATTATTATAACTAGCAGTTATGAATAGTAATAACCACCTTTTAGAATTTTAGAAATTTTAGCTCTCAAAATGGAATTTATTTTTGGATTCGGAGTATCAAATTTAGCCTAAGGTGAAATTTTGGTGATTTTCGGATAACTTTCATATTTTGATGAATAGTGAAAATTACTAAATTTTAGTTAAAAACAACTTTTTCAATCGAAATAATTAATATTGATAAATTATTAATTTGAGTGGTTTTAAAGTATATTTAGAATATATTTTTACAATTTAATACAATGTTGGTCATTGGATATAATTTCACATTTAAACTAGACATAAACAAGTGTCAATCTTTTGATAGATATTGTTTCTTAAAAACACGCTCTTTGTTTTAACAGCGGGATTTAATTATAAAATTAATTAATGCAACTTATATGATATGAATTTGGTAAAATAGACTTCATTTTTGAATTCGTAATATGAAATATAGCTTAGGATGAAATTTTGGCATTGTTCTGAAAAACATCAATTTTTGATGAATAGTGAAACTACTAAGTGGTAGGTTAAAAACTGAATTTTGCATAAAACTTAATTTTACCACTTCTGTGAATGGAATTTCGAAAATCCGACAGACACGGTTAATATCAAGGACTAAAATGTGGTTCAATGTGATGAAAATAATTTTTGGTGAATAGTAACTTTTTATTTTTTTACCACGGTTAATAGTAAATAGGGTAACTAAGGGTAAATACGATATTACTATTACCCTAACACATGTCCTAATTCTATTGGATAAGTGTAATTCGGCCAAAAACAACCTTATGAATATAATATGACCATTTAGTCCCACTTGGATTAGATTAGGACATTTATTATTATTTAATTCAAAGAAGAGGTAAAAGAGTTAAAATCAAAGTTTATTTACTAAAACATTTTTAATATGGGGTTATACATAAGATACATTCGACTATAAATATTCATTAGAAAGATAAAATGATTTCCTACATAATGATAGTTTATTTATAATTTTTAGACTTTACATAAATTAATTTATTTTTGACACAACGATGATGCAGTAATTACCCTTTTAAGGAAATATTAACATAATTGATGTTATAAATTCTCAAATGAATGTAATTTAAGACTTTTTATGAATTAAACTAATTTTCTAGGTTACTATGATGTATTAGTGTTTATTTAATCAACTTGGTTCGAACAAATAATTCTGTTATGACTTTCAAAAAAATCATATATCAAATAGTGTCAAAATTGACACAAAATAGTTTTTAAATCAAATATTATATTATTAATTGTTATTTTATTCCTAAAAATCTAAGGTTCGGCCAAATGACTTAGATAAGGATATATTTATTAATAATATACAATTTGGGGTTCTTTTGGCATGTTATAGTAAGTGTATTAACCATATAGTGAAAGAAAACAAAAAGACACGGTAAAAGTTAAATTATTTAACTTAGAGTTAAATCTAATTGATAAGGTTAAAATAATAACCTAAACTTGTCTAAATCCTATTGGTTGATAGGATTTCGACCCATCCCCACTTTAGCTTCGAAATAAGACCATTTGGAACCATTATAAACCGATTTTGACATTAATATAAAATAATATTTTGAGGTATTCCTAAGGTGCCCCTCTCCTCCCTTATAAAAGGACACCTCCTCCCCCTCCTCCTCACACCAATTTGAGCACTCAAGCTCGGCCAAACCCTGCCAAAATCTCTTCTCCACTTCCCTAGAAACATCCTAGAGGTTCTGGTCTTCCTCAAAGACCAATTTTAGTGCCATAAGAGGAGGTCTCAAAGAGGCGCTTCAAAGAAGAGGTAATTACTGTTACCAATTCTTTCATCTTTATTTCTTCTTCCACTTCTTCTTCTTAGGTTGTTTAATTATGAAGTAATAACATCAGTATCACTCATATACTGATATGTTATTATAAGTATGAAACAACCCTATTTCACTATCTATCCATCCTACGGAAAAAGAAATCACCGCGTGTGCGTACGTACAGAATACCGTCTCCACGCCGTGGTGTAATCTATTTTCCACCACCACCTTACATGGATGGGTATAATGGTGTAAAGAATAACTATACATAGTTATTACAACATCATATTGATTCTGATATATTGTATAATCCACTTCAATTCAGTTCAATATTTATGGAAATGATATCATCGCTCGTGCGTACGTACGGACTACCGTCTCCACGACGCGATGAGATTCATTCTCCATGTTAACCATTTAAGAATAATTATAAAGTATATATAAGAAATAATAATGAAATATATGACATTATAAAGCTACTGGATTTATGTATATATATATATATGTATGTCATCTACTTACTTCCATTTCAAGACAATAAGGAAAGTAAAACAGCGTTCATGCGTACGTACGGACTACCGTCTCCATGAACGGTGTTTTTCATTTTATTTATCTATCTATTATATATATATATACACTGAATATATATGATATATAAATCATATGTTATATTCTGGAAGTAAGTAAATCATGATATAAGTAATAATTATGTCAAGAACAACAAGTCAAAACACCTACGATAAATGAAACGATTTTACCCAAAATTCTTCTTTAACATGGAATTTACAAAAGAACGGGTAATATTATGTCATAAGTAAACCATATATGATATCATAACAATGAATATGATTCTGGAATAAGTCAATAACATGATTTAAATCATTATACAGGAGGTTCGGACACTTACAAAGCAAGTCGGACATAAGGTAAGGGAAATATCACAATCTCATTTTTATCCGAGATTGTTTATTCGTAAGTATTTACTGGGGTGTATTTTATCATCCACATCCATGTTTCATCAATATGTAATATTATTTTCATCCACCTACAATTGTTTAAATCCATTTTTACCCTTCGGTGAGTTTTTAGTAAAAGAAATAAAAGGAATATTTTGTCGTTTTTCGTACGAGGTACTTTTTGACTTTTCCAACAAAAGTACGAAGAATGTTTTTTTAACTTATACGGCATGAATGGATTTTTAAACCATTATTTCCAAGAAGCTTCCTTTACAAGTTTTCAAGTTTATTTTTAATCAACTTCTTTTATTTTAAAGTTTTATGACATGTTATGAAAGGAAAAATGTTTTTGAAGTAGAAAGGATATTTTCCTCAAGAATGAAGTTCAAGTGTTTTATCAAAATTATTTTCCATCTAAGATCATAAAAGGGTTCTGTTTTTATCCCTATTATTACATGGATTTGATTATGTTTTGATGGAAACATTTTTATGAATTCCTTTATCTTATATGAATTGTTTTATGATGTCATGTTGTTTAAGAATCCCATTTTTATTACATGGGTTATGCGATGATGTATGATTTATGATTATGTGGCACACATATGAAAGGATTCATTATAAGATGGGTGGGACCTATATCTCCCTCCAATGCATTGGGTAAAGATTTTATATCTCATGAGATAGACATGGCTGAAATGGTAGGTTATACCGGTTCAGTGAAACAGGACTGAAACGAGGGTTACTCGATTCAGAAAGGGACTTTGTCCACTAAGATAGTCTTGGCAATGAGTCTTGACTAACAAGAAATGATTCTCTATGATTATGTGTGTATGCCACAAAGTTTCGAGTTTTAAGTTATGATTATTGGGATTTCATTTCACTACTATGATTTATCCCATGTTATGAAATTATGCTCTCTTTTGCAGGATAAGATTTCCAAAAGTTCTGTTCTTATGAATATGATGTGATTGATTTTTCTTTTGTATACCCTTACTGAGCATTTGAGCTCACCCTTTTATGTTTTCTTTTCCCCAGGATATAAAGAAAGGTTTTAGGTAAAAAAAAAGGAAGTTCTTTATGGGAGATTTTGAAGATCTTTCACCACGATTAGAAGATTATATTCCGAGTTTCCAAAGACACTAAACTATTACGATCCTTGTGTGTGTGTTTTTGTTATGTACTAAGTATTACGCAAAAGTAATGTAATGTCAATGTACGTCAAGATACGGGTCTCTACACCCATGCCAAATTGGACGTTCCAACTTCGATGATGCACTCATAGACTTTTGAGCCTCAATTAATGTCATGCCCAAATCCATATTCTCCAACCTTGGTCTAGGTCTCTTACATCCAAGGGGTGTTTTCATTCAATTATCCAATAGAAGTATAGATATTCCTGAGGGGATAATTGAGGATGTCCTTGTTTGAGTCAGTGATCTTATCTTCCCTGATGATTTCTATGACCTTGACACGGAATGTGAGATTAACTCTTCTCTATCTCCCCTAATTCTAGGAAGACCATTCCTTATGACTTCTAGAACCAAAATTGATGTCCATTCAGGCATATTATCCATGGAATTTGGTGACCAACTGGTCAAGTTCGACATTTTCCAAGCCATGCAATACCCATCTGAGGATCACTCTTTATTCTCAATCCATTCTTCTGAAACTCCCTCTGAGAGTGTGTTGAATCCCAATCAATCATGTTCTTCTTGTTCTACTAATAAAGGAGTTTGTGAATATTGCATCCTCATTAACTAAGTCATAAATGGAGAAGTTGATGTTGAAATTACAAATGAAAACTAAATTGATCTAAAGGATCTTGAAAAATCATTATAATCTCATCTTGCATCTGACATCCACTTCTCCATCTTGGATGATAATGAGGAAAATGAACTAGAATTCTCATTTGTTGATTCATATCAGTTTATCCAACATTCATCATTTCCTATCCATGATTCTAAAAATTCTGTTATATGTGAGGTTAACCCAAAAATAATGTGTTTATCTTGTCACAATGAGAGTGAAGGTTGTGTGATTTGTTCCGTAATTAATAAAGTGATCACTGGTGAGGTTGAAATTGAACATTCTTTAGCGAACAACATTGAAATAAAGATATTGAAAAATGTATTCAGTATTATGACTCCACTGATTCCCATTACTCTATATTGGTCAGTGATGAAATAAATGAGTCAAAAACAATTGGGATCTCATACTATTGTTTTGTGTTATTTGATCCTTATATAAATGAACCATCAAAATTGAGTCATCTTCCTGAATTTCGAAGCATAGAAACCCCGAACTTTGTGGATAACATCATTCCTCACGTTGAAGACCAAAGAGAGGATATAAATTTTTTATTTCCACTCCCATGGACTTTCAACCACATAAACAAAGATGGAATGAAATTATCCAATGAATCATCAGGCTTCCCATAGAAAATGTTTTTCTAGAAGAACACTATAGTTGAGAAAATACGATGGCCACTGTCAGACTATGGGTAGTCCACTACAACTGTCTAGATGTAGAAAAATAAATGCAGTGCTTCTTGGGAGGAAACTCATGTTCTATTTTACTTTTATGAAATTTTAATTTCTTTTTATTTTTTTTTCAATAGATGAATTATCATACCACGATTCACTATTTTATTCCATCCTTACACCGCTGTTTAAAACTAGTTTTGTAATGAATATTCCAAATATAATAATAAATTGAACATACTATTTGATTCAATGAGATAATTTTTATTACTATTTAATAGGGAAATATTACTTGTTTATGTGTTTATATTATAGGAGGAGGTGATTCGGAGATCCCACGATGGAAATCAAGCAAAATGGGTCAAACTGCGCAAGGGCCCAAACATTTTTGTGGACATAAATACATACTATGGATACTGCATGCATTCAATTGGGCCACAAATTGGTGTATGAATGTAACATTGTGTGGGATACATTTCTATAGAATAACATGGATCCCAATTCTCACATTTAAAGGCCCATAATAGGCCCACAATGTGAAACAATTCTGGGCGAGCCAAATTTGATGACCCTTCTCTATTTGGGCCATAACTCGGGCCTCGGAGATCCAATGGGGTTGATTCCACCTCCCATGGACATATACCTTGATGAACCACCTCTCCACCTAAGTTTAAGTCATTTTAAATCGTTTTGTTCAGTCAACCAGACGGATAAAGATGGAGTAACAAGTATGCCCTGAATAGTGACCTAGTCTCTTATGCACTTGACTTATTTTGTAGAAAGTGTGATGTGTATGTCCATAAAAACACCGCCCACCCCCATTATCTCAGGTGTAAAGACCATGGGTGAAGGTGAGTCGAATTGGAGAGCTTCGTTTATTTATTTTAGTTCCCTTCTCCCTCATGTACTTCTAAGTTTCTTAGTGATCAACTTGGGGGGTGTCCATTGTTGTAATCATGAGCTCTACATTTGTAATCTTCTTAAGGTGATTTAATTTCCAGGTTTGTTGTCTATTGTTCTTAATTTTTACCTTATGAATTTGTGTTTATTATGGTATGATTAAATATAAATCAAAGGAACAATAATCCTCATGCTTCCATGCATAACCTGGATCTTGTGATGATTTGAGTGTGTTTGCCTCTTTTCTCACCTCTTCTCTTTCATTAGTTTGCTTTTGAATTTACTTGTTTGATGATATCAAGAAGTTATAACCCATAAATATTAATGTTTTTGTATTGAGATCAATTTTTATAAAGACCCAAATCTGGACATCTCATCACGTTGTTGTTGTGATGCCTTGATTGAGTTCGGTTCTTACATCGACATAGTTTTATTGATTATGAGCAGTCGCCGATAATCAATAACGTTGATCGATCAAATTCTAGGTGGTAACCTAGTAAGAACTCACATACTACTAGTTTAAGTGGGTATAAAATCAAGGAATCAATGATCCTTCCCATTCCATTGAGAGCGATGACAGATTGACTATCAAGGGACACTTACCCGGGTTGATCACGATTTCTCCAACCAGTTTCTCTCACATAGTAGTATAGTTTCAATTGATATTTAAAAATCATAGAACCCATAACCACATAAATTAATTTCAATATTGTTAACTTAATCAGAACCTTCTTTTAAAATTAGTGATCTAAGGCTCCGTCGAGAGACAATCTAGGGTTGTTGCTATACTGTAGAAATTATAGTTAAAAATAAACAAGTAATTTGGCGCGGTCGACAACGCGGTCAACTTTTGGCGCCGTTTCCAGGGAGCCAAAATCATTTTGTTTTCTTTATTTCCTTTTATTTATTTATTTTACTTCTTAATTAGTACTCCTTTAAATACGAGACCCCCATTTGATTGTTTTTGCATTGGATTTTGTCTTTATTTTTGGTTTTTTTGTGTGCGTTATTTATCTCTCTCTTTCTCTCTCTTATTCTCCATCTCCCTCTATAATTCTGTATTACATCATTATATTCTCTTTTCACCATTCCTAAGTGATTTTATCCTTATTCAAAAAAAAACTTCAAAAATTATTTTCATGAACCGATCTGGTAAAGAAACACTACTTGAATTTGACCCTGAAATTGAAAAGTCACTTCACACACAAATCAAGGCATCTAGAGAAGGTCAATCAAGTAACATTGAGAAACCCCAGTTGGAACCTCAAGTGGTCCTAAAACAATCCAAAATTGAACCCAATAAAACCCAAGAAAACATGGCTGCAAATAACCGAACATTAAAAGAACTAACCACCCCTGATGTGGAGTACCAACCTGCGTACATCTAATATCCTGTGGAAGCATCCAACTTGGAGTTGAGATCAGGTCTCATCCACCTTCTTCCAAAATTCCCTGGTCTTCCTGGTGAGGACCCTCACAAACATCTCCAAGAATTTCACATAGTGTGCTCCACCATGAAACCCCCAAATGTGTCTGAGGACTTAATCAAGTTTAGGGGCGTCCCTTTCTCCCTTGATGGTGTTTCCAAAGGTTGGTTATACTATTTCCCTACCACAATTGGGGGCTGGAATGACCTAAAAAGACTTTTTCTAGAGAATTTATTCCTTGCCTCCCGAACTTCTTCAATTAGGAAAGAAATATGTAGAATTAGGCAATCACAAGGAGATACCCTTCATGAATACTAGGAGAGATTCAAAAGACTTTTCTCAAGCTACCCCCACCACCAGATTAGTGAACAACTACTAATCCAATACTTCTATGAGGGACTTATCCCCATGGATCGTGGAATGATTGATGCTGCAGCTGGTGGTTCCCCAGTTGACAAAACTCCTTCTGCCACTCGTGACTTAGTAGCCAACATGGCTCAAAATGCACAACAATTTGGTACATGAGCTATTGCACCAACCCGAGGAGGTCATGAGGAAATTCATTCATCCCTAGAACAAAAGGTAGATAATAAACTTGATGAGATGCATCCCATTCTAAGGCAATTAGCTCAAGCATAAGGTAACTCACACTCTCCTCCTGTTCCATTACATTGTGGTATTTTCTCTGATAATACTCATTTTTCTGACCTGTGCCCACAACTTCAAGATTCATCTGAGTCTTGTGCAGCTGTGTTCCCAGGGAGTCCATTCCAACAAGCATCTCCCTTCAAGCAAGAACAATTCAGGCCAAATCCAAATCCAGGGTGGCAAGCACAACCCCAATACCGACAAGGAGGAAAATCAAGCTACCCCAAATAGAATTGGTATCAACAAGGCCAAGGTATTCAACCTTCTTATCCTTCAAATTCTCAAAACAATCATCCTCCTACTCCCAAATCTGAACCAAGCCTTGAGGACATGGTGAAAAAATGGCAACCCAGAACCTCCAGTTCCAACAGACCACACAATCAGCAATTCAATACATGTGAACTCAAGTGGGGCAATTGGAAAACACCATCGGTGAGCTTATGATGTAAGGTTTTGGGCAACTACCATCACAACCCATTGATAATCCGAAGGAGAAAGATAATGTATGTGCAGTTACACTTCGTAGTGGTAAATAATTTTCTCCTTCTACTGATTCTGTACATCAGGTATGTCCCCCTCATGAAAACTCTCTTTCCCAACCATCAAAAACTTCATGTAAAGAAAAACAAGACAAAAATGGTAACCGAATAGTCATTGATGATTCAAATGAACAATCAAGTCCTCTTCCTTTCCCTAAAAGACTCTCTAAATCTAAGAAGAATTTTGATAATGAGATTGATAATGAAATAATGGATACATTTAAAAAAGTTCAAGTTAACATTCCTCTATTGGATGCAGTTAAGAAAATCCCTCGATATGCCAAATTTATTAATGAGATTTGCACCCATAGAAGGAGACTGAAGGGGAATGAGAGAGTCAACTTGGGTAGAAATGTCTCGGCCTTGATTCAACCAGCAATTCCAACCAAATGCAAGGATTCGAACATATTCATGATACCTAGTACCATAGCGGAGACCTTTTTTTCTGATGCAATGCTAGATTTAGGTGCCTCTATTAATGTAATTCCTCTCTCCATGTATACTTCTTTTCAGGTTGGAGAGCTTCAACCAATAGCCATATTCGTGCAACTTGCCAACCGAAGCCCAACAAACCCATCAGGAGTGGTCGAGGATGTCCTCGTAAAAGTTAATAATCTCATATTCCCTCCAGACTTTTACATTCTTGAGATGGAAGATACCCGAACCCGAGGACATGCCTTTCTCATACTTGGGAGGCCATTCCTCAAAACAACAAAGACGATCATCAACGTTCACAATGGTACATTTTCCATGGAGTTTGGTGGATAAAAGGTAAGTTTTAACATCCTCGAGGCTGTGAAACACCCTGTTGAAGAGCACTCCACTCTTCTTATCTATTCGATGGAGGTGCTCTCTAATGACAAACACACACAAAATTATATCCTGACCCATCCTCTGATTTATTTTCCTCTTATTCACCCATGGATGATTTGAGTTTTGTTTCTTCTTTTGAATGTTGTGTGGGTTCAGAAAAATGTAAATTTTGTACTTTAATTGATGAGTGTGTTTATTCTGAGGTACCCATGACTATCAATGATTCTGCAAATCTCATTTCAACAGATTCTCTTTCCTTTAAGAATGAACATGAGTAGATAGATAGTTTCATGGACCTCAATCCCCCTAAATCCACTACCTCAATAAAAAAACCCCCGGTGTTGGAATTAAAACCACTTCCATCAAATTTAAAATATGCCTATCTTGAGGGTATTGACCAATCTCCCGTCATTATTGCCAATAACCTCTCTCCACAACAGGATTTGAAACTGCTCAAACTTTTGAGGGAGTGTAAAAAGGCAATAGGATGGACATTGGACGATATTATCGGGATTAGCCCATCTATTTGTATGCACCATATACTTTTGGATGATGAGGATAAGCCCATAAGGCAGGCTCAACGCCAGTTGAATCCCACTCTCCCTGAAGTGATAAAATTGAAAGTCAGTAAATTACTTACTGCTAGGATCATTTATCCTATATCTGATAGTAAATGGGTATGCTCAGTTCAAATTGTGCCTAAAAATAGGAATAATAGTTGTGTCAAATGAAAGGAATGAATTGGTTCCAATGCATGTGCAAAACAGTTGGTGAGTCTGTATTCACTACCATCGACTGAATCAAGCCACGCGGAAGGACCACTTTCCATTACCTTTCATTGACCAAATGTTAGAAAGATTGGCTGGTAAGTCCCATTATTGTTTCCTTGATGGCTATTCGGGTTATTTCAAAATCCATATATCCCCTGAGGATCAAGAAAAAACCACATTTACCTGTCAATTTGGCACATTTTCATACAGAAGGATGTCATTCAATCTTTGTAATGCTCCTGGTACTTTTCAGCGATGTATGTTGAGTATTTTTTCTGAGTACCTTGAGAGTTATATGGAAGTTTTTATGGATGATTTCATGGTATACAGATCTTATTTTGATAATTTTTTGGAACACCTAGGTTCTGTCCTCCGCCACTGCATTGAAAAAGATCTTGTTTTAAATTTTGAGAAATGCAAATTTATGGTTGAGAGGGTGATTGTTCTTGGGCATGTCATATACAATAAGGTAATTCAAGTTGATAAATATAAAATTTAATTAATTTCAACCCTTCCATTTCCAAAATGTTTTTATGTGGTGCGATCATTCTTGGGTCATGCTGGTTTTTACCGCCGATTCATTAAAGACCTTAGTAAGATCTCACTTCCCTTATCTCAGTTATTACAAAAGGATTCTGAATTTTTTTTTGATAAAAATTGTGAGGATGCTTTCAATTCCCTAAAAATGAGTCTCACATCACCTCCCATAATCCAACCACCAAGGTGGGATCTGCCCATCGAACTTCTGTGTGATGCCTATAACTTTGCAGTTGGGGCAGTTTTATCACAAAGGGTTGAGAAGTCCCCTCAGGTCATTGCATATGCCTCGCGTACCCTTGACCCTGCCCAGGTGAACTACACATCCACATAAAAAGAACTCTTTTCTATTGTGTTTGCCTTGGAAAAATTCCATCCATATCTTCTTGGGTCAAAATTGATTGTGTTCTCTGATCAAGTTGCCCTTTGTTTCCTCCTAAAGAAACTTGAAGCCAAAACCAACCTCATTCGATGGATTCTCCTCCTCCAAGAGTTTGACCTTGAGATTAGAGATAAGAGAGGGATGGAGAATGTGGTATCTGACCACATTAGTAGGATTTCCCCACCATTGGACCATCATGTTGACTCACCCCTACCCATTGGATAATTCTTCCCTCATGAGAACCTCTGTGATTGTAGAGACCCGAAGCTTAACGTACAAGGACATTAAATTACTTTTGCGGAATACTTATTACATAACATAAACACACACACAAGTACTGTAATAGTTTAGTGTCTTTGGAAACTCGGAACGTAATCATCTAATCGTGGTGAAAGATATTCAACATCTCCCATAAAGATATTCCCTTTTTTTCTTACCTAAAACCTTTCTTTATATCCTGGGGAAAATAAAACATACAAAAGGGTGAGATCAAATGCTCAGTAAGGGTAAAAAAAGTAACATTAATCAAATCATATTCATAAGAACATAACTTTTTGAAATATTAATCTGCAAAAGAGAGCATAATTTCATAACATGGGATAAATCATAGTAGTGAAATGTAATCCCAATAATCATAACTTAAAACATGAAACTTTGTGGCATACACACATAATCATAGAGAATCATTTCTTGTTAGTCAAGACTAATTTTCAAGACTATCTTAGTGGACAAAGTCCCTTTCTGAACCGAGTCACCCTCGTTTCAGTCCTGTTTCACTGAACCGGTATAACCTACCGTTCCAGCCATGTCTATCTCATGAGATATAAAATCTTTACCCAATGCATTGGAGGGAGATATAGGTCCCACCCATCTCATAATGATACCATTATTATGTGTGCCACAAAATCATAAACCATACATCATTGCATAATCCATGTAATAAAAATAGGAATCTTAAACATCATGACATCATAAAACAATTCATATACGATAAAAGAATTCATAAAAATAATTCCATCACAACATAATCATATAAATGTAACAATAGGGTTAAAAACATAACCCTTTATTATCTTAGATGGAAAATAGTTTTCATAAAACACTTGAACTCCATTCTTGAGAAAAATATCCTTTCTGCTTCAAAAACACTTTTCCTTTCTTAAGATGTCATACAATTATAAACTAAAAGAAGTTGATTAAAAATAAACTTGAAAACTTGTAAAGGAAGCTTCTTGGAAATAATTTTTTAAAAATCCATTCATGCTGTATAAGCTAAAAAAACATTCTTTGTACTTTTGTCAGAAAAGTCAAAAAGTACCTCGTACGGAAAACGACAAAAGATTCCTTTCATATCTTTTACTAAAAACTCACCGAAGGGTAAAATTTTATTTAAACAATTGTAGGTGGATGGAAATAATATTACATATTGAGGAAACATGGATGTGGATGATAAAATACACCCCAGTAAATGTCAAAGTAAAAACAATCTCGGATAAAAATGAGATTGTGATATTTCCCTTACCTTAGGTCTGATTTGCTTCGTATGTGTCCAAACCTCCTATATAATGATTTAAATAATGTCATTGTCTTATTACAGAATCATATTTATTGTTATGATATCATATATGGTTCACTTATGACTTTATATTACCCGTTCGTTTGTAAATTCCATGTTAAAGAATCGTTTTGGGTAAAATCGTTTCATTTATCGTAGGTGTTTGGACTTGTTGTTCTTGACATTATTATTACTTATATCATGATTTACTTACTTCCAGAATATAAAACATGATTTATATATCATATATATTCTCTATATATATATATATAATAGATATATAAATGAAATGAAACACACCGTTCATGGATACGGTAGTCCGTACGTACGCATGAACGCTATTTTCCTTTTCTTATTGTCTTGAATGGAAGTAAGTAGATGACATACATATATATATATACATAAATCCAGTAGATTTAACATGTCATATATTTCATTATTATTCATTATATATACTTTATAATCATTTATGAATGGTTACTGTGGAGAATGAATCTCATCGCGTCGTGGAGACGGTAGTCCGTACGTACGCACGAGCGATGATATCGTTCTCATGATCGTGAACTTGTGTTGAAGTGTATGTACAATATTTTAGTATCAATATAACTTTATAATAATAATATATAGTTACTCATTATACCATTATACCCATCCAATTAAGGTGGTGGTGGAAAATAGATTACACCACGGCGTGGAGACGGTATTCTGTACGTACGCACGCGCGGTGATTTCCTTTTTCCGTAGGATGGATAGAAGGTTAATTAGATTTGTTTCATATTTATAATAACATATCATTATATAATAAATACTGATGTTATTACTTTATCATGAAACAACTAAATAAGAAGAAGTTGAAGAAGAAAGAAATTGAAAAAGATCGGTAATGGATATTACCTCTTTTTGACGTGCCTTCACTTAACCTCCACTTAAAGAACTAAGGATGGTCTTTTAAGATGACCAGGACCTCTAGGATGATACTAGGGAAGTGGATAAGATATTTTGTCAGGGTTTGGCCGATCTTGAATTCTCAAATTGGTGTGAGGAGGAGAGGGAGGAGGTTCCCTTTTATAAGGGAGGAGAGGGGCACCTTAGGAAAATCTCAAAATATTATTTTATATTAAGGTCAAATTCAGTTTATAATGGTTCCAAAGGGTCTTATTTCGAAGCTAAAGTGGGTATGGGTAGAAATTCTCTCATACAATCGGATTTATACAAGTTTAGGTTATTATTTTAACCTTATCAATAAGATTTAACTCTAAGTTAAATAATTTAGCTTTTACCGTGTCTTTTTGTTTTCTTACACTATATGGTTAATAAACTTACTATAACAATCCAAAAGAACCCCAAGTTGTTTAGTATTAATATATATATCCTTATCTAAGTCATTTGTCCGAACCATAGATTTTTAGGAATTAAATAACAATTAATAATATAATAATTGTTTTAAAAACTAATTTCTCTCAATTTTGAAACTATTTGGTACATGATTTTTATGAAATTCATAACAGAATGATAAGTTCGAACAAAGTTACTTATATCAACAATAACATGTCATATTAACCAATAAAAGTAATTTAGTTCATAAAAAATCTCAAATTATATTTATTTGGGTATTTATAACATCAATTATGTCAATATTTCATTAATAAGATAATTACTGCATCATCGTTGTGTCATAAATAAATTAAATTATTTAATGTCTAAAAATTAAAAATAAAATACCATTATGTAGGAAATAGTTTTATCTTTCTAATGAATATTTATAGTCTAATTTATCTTCTGTATAACCCCATATTAAAAATGATTTACTTATTAAACTTTGATTTTAACTATTTTAACCCTTCTTTAAATAAATTAATAATAAATGTCCTAATCAAATCCAAGGGGGCCTAAATGGTCATATTGTATTACTAAGGTTGTTTTTGGTCGAATTACACTTGTCCAATAGAATTAGGACATGTATTAGGGTAATAATAATATCATTTTTACCCATAATTACCCTATTTACTTTTAACCGTGGTAAAAAAAGTAAAACGTTACTATTCACCAAAAATTATTTTCATCTCATTGAACCACATTTTACTTACTAACATCAACCGTGTCTCTCGGAATTTTGAAATTACACTCACAGAAGAGGTAAAATTATGTTTTATGAAAAATTCAATTTTTTAACTACCACTTAGTGGTTTCACTATTCATCAAAAAATGAAAGTTTCCAGAAAAATACCAAAAATTAGGCCTAAGCTATTTTTGATATTATGAACTCAAAAATAATGTCTATTTTACCAAATGAAAAACATATTAGTTGCATTAATTTATTTAAAAATTAATTCCCGTCGTCAAAACAAATAGCGTGTTTTTAAGAGATAATAACCATTAAAAGATTGACACTTGTTTATGACTGGTTTAAATGTGAAATTACATCCAATGAAAAACATTGTATTTAATTGTAAAAATATATTCTAAATATACTTTAAAACCAATCAAATTAATAATTTATCACTATTAATTATTTCTATTAAAAAAGTTCTTTTTAATTAAAATTTAGTAATTTTCACTATTCATCAGAATATGAAAGTTATCCAAAAAGTACCAAAATTTCACCTTAGGCTAAATTCGATACTCCGAATCCAAAAATGAATTCCATTTTGAAAAATAAATTTTACAAAATTTCAAAAAATGGATATTACTATTCATAACTGCTAGTTTTAATAATATTTTAATAGCATATCGTTGTTTAGTGAAACTCGGTATTGCGTACTACACATGCTATCGAGGAAGGTCGTGATTGCGTGTAATGCAAGGCAAGTCAAGGATGGGTGTTGTGCATGCTATTTTTTGTGTAGCGTACAACACAAGAAAATAATGAAATTAAAAAGAATATTTTTCATAAAATCTTGGGGTGTTACAATCTACCCCCCTTAAAATGAATTTTGCCCTCGAAATTCGTCGGGGTTATAAATGGTTTACTATTAGAAAGTTTATTTAATAGAAACCCACATCGTAAAAAGGAATACCAAAGCCAATCTTTAAAAACAAAAGTATGAAATGTAACGGTTACCCAAATAAACTAATCACTGGGTTTCCACATAGGTGAAAATATGGATATGGAAGAAAAATCTAACCATCATGTTCTGATGGAGAGTGGTAGAGAACATGGCTATGGAAAATCCAGCAATCACAAAGCCATAATTTTGTGATGATCTATGGTACCATCTGATTCATCAGATATACGAGCACTAGGACAACTTTTTTGGTTTTCAAGATCATTTCCCTAAAGTTGATGAAATTGGAATTAGAAGAAATACTTTTGTGATTTTGGTATAGTCTCACCGTTTGTCATTCTTTGGACAATTTTCACTTCATCTCTTAAAGAAATGAAGTTGAATTTGTCATTCGTGATGTGTTAGCAGATCATGTGATAGAATGATGGGTCATTCCATCTGTCTCAAACAAAAGGTTAGAAAAGTTATCAAAAAATACATAAGTCCAACTATAGTGAGATTAATCATATATAGTTCCTAGAATGGACTTATACTTCATATATCATACTGATTAATATAATAAAACTAGTTTCTACTAAACAGGTACTTCTTGTAGGCCATTGGTAGGCGATAAAGGCTAGTCGCACTTCGGTTGTGGGTTCGATTCTCATGGCCTTGTCCGACGCGATGGGTTGTCGCCCGTCCTACAGGTTGTCCTTTTTCTAAAACTACATTACTATAACATCACATAAATAATATCAAAAGTTCTATCCTTAAACAATACTAACTTGTGTCCAACATAATCCATTCCAATCTTTAGGCTTATCTAAAATACTTCAGTCCAAGCTCATAATATAAAGAAAATGATTACTTGAAATGTCACATAACAATCACGTGAATGCCATCATTTATCGCCCATATATCATAAGATATATCTTGTTGGTCAAATTACATACATGTTAATACCTTAATCATGTATTCTCTTGAAGAATGAATACCCATTGAACCTTAGTGAAAACATGAATACAGTTAAAAGTTAACACTTTCCACATACCAAAATCCTCAAAATTATATATACTCAAACCATGATATCACTTAGTCCTTATATCAATCATGAGCTCATGAATACTGTCCAACATTTCATTTTCTCCTTATCCCTTCATTATGCGCATATCATCTACTTTCCAAAATATTTGAATCACTTTTCATGGTTACCGGTACCTTAAAATTATTGAAAACCACAATAGACCAATACATAAATATTTCAATACACCATAAAAGTACCTCAACAACATTATTCTTGAATACCAATACATAAACACTTAAGTCCATCCACTTCAATGATTGTCCTGGAATAATTCCTTCCTTGATTTAGAAGTAACTTTTTAGGTCAAGGCATTGAGTTGGGTAATTCCGATGTTCTCCGCAAATAAGACATTGAACTCCATAACAGTCTGTCACTCTATGACCCTTTTATCCACACAGATAACATCAGTCCCTCCATTTGAGGTATTCCTCAAGGTTCTTCTTCCCTTCTTTAGAAATCCCAATCTTCCTTTCTCTATGCTCCTCAACATGCGAACATGCATAATAGTTTATCTTCCTCTTCTTTGATGAATTAGGCATACCACTAAATTTCACCTTGTTAATCATATATCGCGATGACTGATTCGGCATAATCACAATATCTTTCCCTCTAGGAATTACACAATTTTGTTGCTCATAGTCACCAATTTGTCCATTGGATTCAATGTTAACCGAATTTCTTCTGGTTCCCTCCATTAAATAAAACACAAAAAGAATCTTGTGAGAGGCAAAAATCATGCTAGAGAAAACAACATAGTAAAGGGGGAGTACCCTCAATATCTAACATCTTAGGTTTAATTCTATGATCGTTAGCGTAATTCTAGTACTATAACCTATATGTATACATAACCTTAGGGACATCCCTAGACACACCTTAGAAATATCTCTAGGGATCTCACTAACGTTTTCGCATCCTAGTTTCCAAAGGTTGACTAAACCTCCCTATGATACCAACTGTAGAGACCCAAAGCTTAACGTAAAAGGACATTACATTACTTTTGCGGAATACTTATTACATAACAAAAACACACACACAAGGACCGTAATAGTTTAGTGACATTGGAAACTCGGAACGTAATCATCTAATCATGGTGAAATATCTTCAACATCTCCCAAAAAGATCTTCCCATTTTTTACTTACCTAAAACCTTTCTTTATATCCTGGGGAAAATAAAACATACAAAAGGGTGAGCTCAAATGCTCAATAAGGGTAAACAAAAGTAATATCAATCAAATCATATTCATAAGAACATAACTTTTGGAAATCTTAATCTGCAAAAGAGTGCATAATTTCATAACATGGGATAAATCATAGTAGTGAAATGTAATCCCAATAATCATAACTTAAAACATGAAACTTTGTGTCATACACACATAATCATAGAGAATCATTTCTTGTTAGTCAAGACTCATTGCCAAGACTATCTTAGTGGACAAAGTCCCTTTCTGAACCGAGTCACCCTCGTTTCAGTCCTGTTTCATTGAACCGGTATAACCTACCGTTCCAGCCATGTCTATCTCATTAGATATAAAATCTTTACCCAATGCATTGGAGAGAGATATAGGTCCCACCCATCTCATAATGATACCATTCTTATGTGTGCCACAAAATCATAAACCATGCATCATTGCATAACCCATGTAATAAAAATAGGAATCTTAAACATCATGACATCATAAAACAATTCATATTCGATAAAGGAATTCATAAAAATAATTCCATCACAACATAATAAAATCTATGTAATAATAGGGATAAAAACAGAACCCTTTATTATCTTAGATGGAAAATAATTTTCATAAAACACTTGAACTCCATTCTTGAGGAAAATATCCTTTCTGCTTCAAAAACACATTTCCTTTCATAACATGTCGTACAATTATAAACTAAAAGAAGTTGATTAAAAATAAACTTGAAAACTTGTAAAGGAAGATTCTTGGAAATAATGTTTTAAAAATCCATTAATGCTGTATAAGTTAAAAAACATTCGTTGTACTTTTGTCAGAAAAGTCAAAAAGTACCTCGTACGAAAAACGACAAAAGATTCCTTTCATATCTTTTACTAAAAACTCACCGAAGGGTAAAATTGGATTTAAACAATTGTAGGTGGATGGAAATAATATTACATATTGAGGAAACATGGATGTGGATGATAAAATACACCCTAGTAAATGTCAATGTAAAAACAATCTCGGATAAAAATGAGATTGTGATATTTCCCTTACCTTAGGTCTGATTTGCTTCGTATGTGTCCAAACCTCCTGTATAATGATTTAAATAATGTCATTGTCTTATTACAGAATAATATTCATTGTTATTATATCATATATGGTTCACTTATGACTTTATATTACCCGTTCTTTTGTAAATTCCATGTTAAAGAAGCGTTTTGGATAAAATCGTTTCATTTATCGTAGGTGTTTGGAATTGTTGTTCTTGACATTATTATTACATATATCATGATTTACTTACTTCCAGAATATAAAACATGATTTATATATCATATATATTCAGTATATATATATATAATAGATAGATAAATGAAATGAAACACACCGTTCATGGAGACGGTAGTCCGTACGTACGCATGAACGCTATTTTCCTTTCCTTATTGTCTTGAATGGAAGTAAGTACATGACATACATATATATATATATACATAAATCCAGTAGATTTAAAATTTCATATATTTCATTATTATTCATTATATATACTTTATAATCATTCATGAATGGTTAATCTGGAGAATGAATCTCATCGCGTCGTGGAGACGGTAGTCCATACGTACGCACGAGCGATGATATCGTTCTCATGATCGTGAACTTGTGTTGAAGTGTATGTATACTATTTCAGTATCAATATCACTTTATAATAATAATATATAGTTACTCATTATACCATTATACCCATCCAATTAAGGTGGTGGTGGAAAATAGATTACACCACGGCATGGAGACGGTATTCTGTACGTACGCACGCACGGTGATTTCCTTTTTCCGTAGGATGGATAGAAGGTTAATTAGATTTGTTTAATATTTATAATAATATATCATTATATAATAAATACTTATGTTATTACTTTATCATGAAACAACTAAAGAAGAAGAAGTTAAAGAAGAAAGAAATTGAAAAAGATCGGTAATGGATATTACCTCTTTTTGACGCGCCTTCACTTAACATCCACTTAAAGAACTAAGGATGGTATTTTAAGAAGACCAGGACCTCTAGGATGATACTAGGGAAGTGGAGAAGAGATTTTTTCAGGGGTTGTCCGAGCTTGAATGCTCAAATTGGTGTGAGGAGGAGAGGGAGGAGGTGCCCTTTTATAAGGGAGGAGAGGGGCACCTTAGGAAAATCTCAAAATATTGTTTTATATTAAGGTCAAATTCGGTTTATAATGGTTCCAAAGGGTATTATTTCAAATATAAAGTGGGTATGGGTAGAAATACTCTCATCCAATAGGATTTAGACAAGTTTAGGGTATTATTTTAACCTTATCAATTAGATTTAACTCTAAGTTAAATAATTTAACTTTTACCGTGTCTTTTTGTTTTCTTACACTATATGGTTAATAAACATACCATAACAAGCCAAACGAACCCCAAGTTGTTTATTATTAATATATATATCCTTATATAAGTCATTTTGCCGAAGCATAGATTTTTAGGAATTAAATAACAATTAATAATATAATAATTGTTTTAAAACCTAATTTATGTCAATTTTGACACTATTTGGTACATGATTTTTATGAAATTCATAACAGAATGATAAGTTAGAAAAAAGTTACTTATATCAACCATAACATGTCCTATTAACCTAGGAAATTAAATTAGTTCATAAAAAATCTCAAATTATATTTATTTGGGTATTTATAACATCAATTATGTCAATATTTCATTAATAATATAATTACTGCATCATTGTTGTGTCATAAATAAATTAACTTATTTAATGTCTAAAAATTACAAATAAAATACCATTATGTAGTAAATCGTTTTATCTTTCTAATTCATATTTATAGTCTAATTTATCTTATGTATAACCCCATATTAAAAATGATTTACGTATTAAACTTTGATTTTAACTATTTTAACCCTTCTTTAAATAAATTAATAATAAATGTCTTAATCTAATCCAAGAGGGCCTAAATGGTCATATTTTATTCCTAAGGTTGTTTTTGGTCGAATTAAACTTGTAAAATAGAATTAGGACATTGTTAGGGTAATAATAATATCATTTTTACCCTTAATTACCCTATTCACTTTTAACCGTGGTAAAAAAAAGTAAAAAGTTACTATTCACCAAAAATTATTTTCATCTCATTGAACCACATTTAACTTACTAACATCAACCGTGTCTCTCGGATTTTTGAAATTCCACTCACAGAAGAGGTAAAATTAAGTTTTATGAAAAATTCATTTTTTTAACTACCACTTAGTGGTTTCACTATTCATCAAAAAATGAACGTTTCCAGAAAAATACCAAAAATTAGGCCTAAGCTATATTTGATATTATGAACTCAAAAATGATGTCTATTTTACCAAATTAAAAACATATTAGTTGCATTAATTAATTTAAAAATTAATTCCCATCATCAAAACAAATAGCGTGTTTTTAAGAGATAATAACCATCAAAAGATTGATACTTGTTTATGACTGGTTTAAATGTGAAATTACATCCAATGACCAACATTGTATTAAATTGTAAAAATATATTCTAAATATACTTTAAAACCACTCAAATTAATAATTTATCACTATTAATTATTTCAATTAAAAAAGTTCTTTTTAATTAAAATTTAGTAATTTTCACTATTCATCAGAATATGAAAGTTATCCGAAAAGTACCAAAATTTCACCTTAGGATAAATTTGATACTCCGAATCCAAAAATGAATTCCATTTTGAAAAATAAATTTTACAAAATTTCAAAAAATGGTTATTACTATTCATAACGGCTAGTTTTAATAATATTTTAATAGCATATTGTTGTTTAGTGAAACTCGGTATTGCGTACTACACATGCTATCGAGGAAGGTCGTGATTGCGTGTAATGAAAGGCAAGTCAAGGATGCGTGTTGTGCAAGCTATTTTTGTTGTAGCGTACAACACAAGAAATTAATGAAATTAAAAAGAATATTTTTCATAAAATCTTGGGGTGTTACAGTGATGTTGTGAACCTTACCCCCTGGTATGCGGACATTGTGAATTTTCTAGCAACATCTAGGGTCCCCAATAATTTTAGCACTTCACAATCCCAGAGACTTAAACATGATTCTCGATGGTACATTTGGGATGACCCATATTTTTGGGGGATCTGTAGTGACCGGGTTGTTCGTAGGTGTGTCCCTGACCATGAGTTCACCTCTATTTTGACCTTCTGCCACACCTTGGCATGTGGGGGCCACTTTGGCTCTCAATGTACAGCTTGAAAGGTCCTTGACTCAGGACTTTATTTTCCAACATTGTATAGGTATTCCCATAGATTTTTCAAGTCATGTAGTCGTTGTCAATTCACAGGGAATATCTCCAAGAGGAATGAAATGCCCCAACATCCCATGTTATTTTGTGAGACCTTCGATGCATGGGGCATTAACTTCATGGGGCCTTTTCCAAATTCATTTGGATTTGTATACATCTTATTGGCTATTGACTATGTATCTAAATGGGTGGAAGAAAAGGCCACCAGGACCGATGACTCTAGAGTGGTTGTTGATTTTGCGAGGTCCCAAATTTTCAGTAGGTTTGGTTTACCAATATTCATCATTAGTGATCAGGGTTCACATTTTTGAAATCGCGAAATGAAAAATTTGCTTCATAAGTATGGGGTTGATCATAAAGTCTCCACTGCATATCACCCACAAACTAATGGACAAACAGAAATATCAAATCGGGAAGTTAAACGAATCTTGGAAAAAACGGTACAACCCAATAGGAAAGATTGGAGTTTGCGCTTTGATGATTCACTTTGGGAGTACCGTACAGCTTTTAAAACCCCAATCGGAATGTCACCATACATAATTGTGTTTGGAAAGGCTTGTCACCTCCCAGTGGAGGTAGAACACCATTCATATTGGGCTGTTAAACAATTTAATATGAACCTTTCATATGCAGGTGAGCAAAGAAAGATACATATTCAAGAGTTGGAAGAAATTTGACGTGATGCATATGAAAACTCCTGAATCTATAAAGAGAAGACAAAGGCAATTCATGATAGCATGATTCACCAATGGAAGTTCCATATTGGTGAGAAGGTCCTCATGTACAATTCCAGGCTTAAGCTCCACCTAGGTAAGCTTCGTTCCTGATGGCTTGGTCCTTATACAATTACTAATGTTTACCCTTTTGGTGCAGTACAGGTTTTGCATGAGCAGAGTGGAAGAAGTCTTACCATCAATGGGCAGCGACTTAAACACTTCTATGAGGATTTTCTGAAGCATCTGGTGGAGGAAATCCACCTTATCGATGCATCATACCAATAAAACACACCAGGTTTTATCCTTCCATCTCACATTCTCAATTATTTCAGTGAGGACACTGCATACTCTAGGTTTGGGGGGTGGATACATTCCTGGGTTAGTTAGAAATTTTCATTATTTTCTCCTTTTGTTTTCTCCTTTTGGCCTTCTTTATGGTATTTTCATTTTTCCCCATAAACAATTTCAAAGTTCCATGATTTGGCGACCATAACGTGGGGAAAGTAAAAATACCATAATGAATGACAAAAAGAGTATTTGTATGAATTTAACATCAGGGGTGATTTTTAGTGAATTGGTTTTCTATTAATGATATAAATGGACGTATCTATGTGAAACCTTTGTGATGATTGATGCCCATTTTGTGAGTAGTTTTTGGGAAAACTGTGTCACTAATATCTCCACAAATTTTTGCACCAAACCACAAAGTGTGAATATTTATTACTTAATATAAGGTAAATATATGTTGGGTTAATATTTTTCATCTTTAAATGATATTTCAATACATTCGTTCCTTATCCGATCTATTTCATTACTATACCAGATTAACCTATGCGTGTGTACCTAATGTCCGACTGTTGTACGCCCTCAAAAAAATTGGTTGTGTCTTGGGAAGGTCAAAAACCACTCCTCATCAACCTTTGATCTTGTTATAACTATTGAAATTAGTGTTATGAGGAGATCAAATAGGGGTTGAGAGATGAGTGTGATATTTTTTCCAACTGAAACTTCAAAAAAATATAATAAATTAGGGGAGTGATGAAATGTGAAACATATGGGGATATCTAGGTCGAGAGATTATGGTTTGACTTCTGGGAATGCTTAAGTGAGTGGGTCTTCAAATATGATTTCAGAGGTTGTAGGACAGGTTCGGTGAAAAATCATTTAAAGCTGAATAATGTTAAAATAACCTATATTTATTTTAAAAAAAGTTGAAAGAATAGCATGGAATGGTTTTCACACACACACGTGTAGAGTTAGTGTAATGGTTTTCTTTTTAATTCGTTTCTCAATTTGGTATCATGAGTTTTTTTGAATTTTTCTATGATATGATTTATGAGACATCTTTTTCTATTTTCATTATGAAGAACTCCTTGGTGTGGTTCATGCATTGATAACTTTACATTAAATAAAATTTCTTCAAATGATAAATCTTCATGATGTTGGAAATATTTATATATGCAATATTTTATTGTGATATGTGACTTTTCCCAGGAGTGAAAATGCTTAGGTTTGGGGGTGTGATTGTACCACGATTCACTGTTTTTTTCCACCCTTACACCGCTGTTTTAAACTAGTTTTGTAATGAATATTCCAAATATAATAATAAATTTAACATACTGTTTGATTCAATGAGATAATTTTTATTACTATTTAATAGGGCAATCATACTTGTTTAAGTGTTTATAATATAGGAGGAGGTGATTCGGAGAGCCCATGATGGAAATCAAGCAAAACGGGCCAAACTGCGCAAGGGCCCAAACATTTTTGTGGACATAAATAGATAATGTGGGTACTAAGTGCATTCAATTGGTCCACAAATTGGTTTATGAATGTAAAATTGTGTGGGAGACATTTCTCTAGAAGACCATGGAGCCCAATTCTCCCATTTAAAGGCCCATAATTGGCCCACAATGTGAAACAATTCTGGGTGAGCCAGATTTGATGACCCTTCTGTATTACGGACATAACTCGGGCCTCGGAGATCCAATTGGGCTGCTTCCACCTCCCATGGACAGATAAATTGATTTCCAACCTCTCTGACGAATATCAAGTCATTTGAACTCGTTTTGGTTAGTAAACAAGCCAGATAAAAATGGAGTAAGAAGTCTTCCCTGGATAGTGACCTAGTCTCTTAGGCACTTGACTTCTTTTGTGGAAAGTGTGATGTGTATGTCCATAAAAACACCTCTCACCCCCATTAACTCAGGTGTAACGACCAGGGGTGAAGGTGAGTCGAATTGGAGAGCCTCTTTCATTTATTTTAGCTCCCTTCTCCATCATGTACTTCTAAGTTTCTTAGTGATCACCTTCGGGGGTGTCCATTATTGTAATCTCGAGCTCTACATTTCTAATCTTCGTAAGGTGATTTAATTTCCATGCTTGTTGTATATTGTTCTTAATTTTTACCTTATGAATTTGTGTTTATTCTGGTTTGATTAAATATAAATAAAAGGAACAAGAATCCTCATGCTTCCATGCATAACCCGGATCTTGTGATGATTTGAGTGTGTTTGCCTCTTTTCTCACCTCTTCTCTTTCATGAGTTTGATTTTGAATTGACTTTTTTGATGATATCCCGAAGTTATAACCCATGAATATGCATGTTTTTGTATTGAGATCAATTTTTATAAAGAATCAAATCTGGAAATCTCATCACATTGTTGATGTGATGCCTTGATTGAGTTCGGTTCTTACATCGACATAGTTTTATTGATTATGAGCGGTCACTGATAATCAATAACGTTGATCGATCAAATTCTAGGTGGTAACCTAGTAAGAACTCACATACTACTGGTTTCAGTGGGTATAAAATCAAGGAATCAATGATCCTTCCCATTCCCTTGAGAGCGATGACGGATTGAGCATCAAGGGACACTTACCCGGGTTGATCACGATTTCTCCAACCAGTTTCTCTCACTTAGTAGTATAGTTTGAATTGCTATTTAAAAATCATAGAACCCCCAACCACTTAAATTAATTTCAATTTTTTTAACATAATCAGAACCTTCTTTTGAAATTATTGATCTAAGGCTCCGTTGTGAGACGACCTAGGGTTGCTGCTATACTGCAGAAATTCTAGTTAAAAATAAACAACTAATTTGACGCGCTCAACAACGCGGTCAATGAATAATGAATTTTCTTTTTTATGTAACTTTACACACATCCTAGGAACCACCTAAAATTCCATCGGATCCCCAACATCTGCTATTGACCCACCACTGGATGGAGATGGAAACACACTAAATCCAAACAAGGGGGCACCTCTTTTCCTTTAACTCTCTCTCTATATCTTCATCTCTCTACCTCTTTCTTCTTCTTCTTCTCTCTTTCATTTTTTACCACTTTATTTTTCAAACCCTTTTTTCCTTTTATTTTTTTTGTGGGTGTGTATTTTAAATAACACTAAAAAAATAAAAAAAATATAAAAATTATAAAAAAAACAAAAGATTCATGCTTACTCACCATTGAGTTTTGAAATTTTGTCCATCCTTTTTGAGGAGTCAACGGGAATGTTTTCATCTCAAATTTTTTTTATTTTTATTATAACTTTGGATAAATAATTTTGTGTCAGAACCAACACATTTTGAATGCTCAATTTTTTATTTTGACAATGATTTTCCCCAACCTTTAGAACCAACATTTGCCTTCATGCCAAGGCCACCTATGGCCATCTTTTCAAAATGTGTGTTTTCACCCCCATTTGTGAGTCTTGAGTTTCTGGAACTTCGAGCTGAATTTCCTACCTTAGCATGCATTAATATGATAGAGTCATTTTCTGAACCACATGAGAATCACAATATCCAAATAGCCTCCCATTTCCCATACATTAATCCTCCTTTTGAAAGCCCCTTTGAGCCTATGAAAACCTTTTCTTTGATAGCACATTACAATCCCAGTACCTTTTTCCACCCAATATCAATATGGATTTTCATTGCATAATTTTTTGATATTTAAATGTGGGATGAATGGATTTTATTGTTTGGGTACGCTATTATTGATTTTCAACGAGTTATCATCTTCTTGAGGGCAAGCATCCATTTCAGTGTGGGGGAGAGGGTATCATTCAGTGTGTTTTGGGGAATTTAATGTACTTCCATTTATGTAATTTTGTAAATTTTATTGAAAAGTGTTCAAAAAAATCAAAAAAGATGAAAAAAATCAGAAAAAAATTACAAAAAATGGGTCGTGTCTTTGGTAGGTCAAAAATAACTCTTCCCCAACCTTTGATCTTGTTATAACTATTACAATTAGTGTCATGAGAAGATCAAACATGGGTTGGGATATGAGTGTCAGATCTGTTTCAAGGCCAACTTTCGAAAAAAAAGAAAAAAAGGAAAAGAAAAAAAAGAGAACACTTGCATTATACTCTTATTGGGAGAAGTTTTGTGTTTTTTACATATTATATCTTCTCATTACCTTCATATTTTCTTCCTCTATTGTGTCTTTCTTCACATAATAATTCCCTTATAAATATGTGTTTTCATTTCCTTCCATGTTTTATTTCAAAAAAATGTGCATTGCTTTTTCTATATTGGTGTTTTAACCCTCATCTTCTCTCTCGTGGACATTGTATTCCTACCATCCCATAGCTAGAGAAAAACACCTTAAAAAGACCTCTTGATTCTTATGAACTTTGGATAGAGATTGTAAGCTGATAGCTCTTTAAAACTGAAAGATTTTCACTTTTGGTTGTTGAAAGAGTGGACCTTGACAAAAGAATTTAATCATCTTGAGAGGTGTGAGTTTTGAGTGTCCATATTTTCCATTTCAAAATTTGATCATGAAAAATGAATTGTTTTTGGAACATTATTTCGGTAAGAATTTGTGGTGGAATTCAACATGGATAAGTAAAATAGTCTAAACCTCCCCTCATTGGAGAAAATAAAATTTTAATATTTGTTGGAGAGTGAAAATGATTTTGTTATGTTTTTATATTTATTGCATCTGAGGACATGCACAAAACTAAGTGTGGGGGAGTTGATGTTATTAATATTTTAATGACTTATTAAATACTCCCTTTACTAATTTTTATATGAAATGTGCATAATTTATATGAAATATTAATGTTTTAATACTAAGTATAATTTTTGAGCATTTTTAGAAGTAGTCGAATTAAGTCAGTTTACTGTTTTAATAATAACTATTCCAATACAGATCCACATTGTGTGGTTCTTACTTTCTAGTATTATTCTTTAAATATAAAACATTTCATAAGAAGGTACGGAGATCCAATTCATCCATTTGAAGGGTCATAAAGTCCTCACAAACAGGACCAAAGAATATGTGAAGAAACTGGACTATTCATTAAGATTTATTTAATGGGCTAAATACAGATGTCCAAATTCCATTTTTCTCCACCATTATTCTGGTAACAATTTAAGGAGTCCAAGATAAAAATGTCAAGGCCTAATAATAACAAAACTGGGCCCAAATGATGCATTGAAATCTAGCCCACAATTCTGGCCGAGAAATAAAAGCAGCACACAAATATTGACATTTCTACTGATGTGGACATAAATTCGAGCTGAGATGTTGTAGTGTGAAATAAGAGATATGATATGACAACTCTTTTGAAGAAATAATTTTTATTTGAGGGCATCTTCCTATTCCAAACCCCATTCACATTATGGCCTTTGGAAAAGTCTGGATTGAAATGGACAGATCATAATTGTTTAGTAAAACCGCCATAACCTTTTCTCCATAAGTCTAATGGAAGAAAAATGTTTCCATTAGACTGAGGACTTTAATATATACTACTTTTAAGAAGGGTAAATTTCATGATTCGGCTGTATGAAGGTCCAAATAGGTGAGCCATGTGGAGGGGTAATTCTGGAATGCAAACAGTCCACCACCTTGGGCTATAAAAACATCTCCACCTCTCCTATCAAAAGGGTTGGTATTTCAGAAGATATGTGATCATATTGGCATGACCAAATCATTTCCAAATTCTTGGTAGGACCTTCCATACTCATGTTTTCACTTGAGAGACCTTTCCTCCTCTCTTTGTTTTCATTTAATTTTATGTTCTTCATTGTTGTAATTTCGTAAGTCCTTTCTTTTGTAATTCTATTTTAATGAAAATTTCGTCTTGAATATCTCTTTTTATCATCCACCTTTTGTAGTTTAATATTAATGTTCTTATAATAGTTTAAATTTAGTTGAATCCCCTTCCCATATTTTTCTTCCTCATTAAATCGAAAATCTATTTTTAATTATCATCATTATTTGTGTGTGTGTGTTCGACGTACCACTCTTTTCTAATCCCTTTATTTTTATTCTATTCTTAATTTATCACATAATTATTATAACCAGACTATTAAACACCCAAATGTATGAGTGAATATATCTTTGGGGTGAGTCATAATTTAGGGATGTTATTTAATTGAGAGTATTTACTCGATGAGTATTCGTTAATTTAACATTGTGTATGTTGGACTTAATATGTCATGGATTAATTACATATATTGTTTAACATGTGGTTTCCATGGATTATTAGAACCATAAATACACTACCATAAACAATTAATGATTTAGATTATAATCCTAGTTAAGTTAAGGCTTGGATTAAATCCTTAACAATTAGTAATTCTAATCGGCGTCAACTTGTGAAGTGGGTGTTAATTTAAATGAAATATAAAGAAAATCTCAAGGATATAAAAATCATAACTCCCTTATAATGAACTCACCCAAATATTTATCAATTTGTTAAATCAATTATAGTCGATCAATCATTTCAATTAAGCTCTGCAAACAAAACCCCCTAATCAAAATACAATCAACTGAAAACAAACGACTATATAAAAGTATCATCGCTGAGGGTTTGACTCGAGTGCTGCTATACACATTAGTGGAGCACCGGATATTTGATCGGTCGATAGGCGACAATCAGCCATGTGTTTCACCAGCTATGAGACTACACATTCCCAGATGTCCACAAGGAATGCCCATGTTGGATATTCTAATGGTGGGGAGCACGTAATCCTTTTTAGAGGATGCACCATAGTACTAGAGGAATTATAGGAGTTGGTGTTGAAGGAGTTTTATACATTCCCTATAACAGTATGTCCTGGTGCTGTGAAGATGTACCATAACCTACGACATCAGTACTGATGGCTAGGGATGAAGAAACCAGTGGCCTAGTTTGTCTTGATATGCCTCACTTGTCGACAAGTGAACGATGTGCCCCAGGTTGCAGCAGGTTTGACAAAACCCCTTGAGGTACCAGAGTGGATGATGGATGGGTTATCGATGGACATTGTGACAGGCTTACCACATACATCCAGGGGGCACGATACTATCTGGGTAATCGTAGACCGACTCACTAAGTCAGCCTACTTCCTACCCATTCAATAATAGGGTTCAGTAGAGATATTGGGGTGCCTCTATGTGTAGTAGATAGTTATACTCCATGGAGTCCCATCAATGATAGTCTCATATGGTGATTCATGCTTTACATCCTGGTGGTGGAAGGGATCACAGGACTATTTTGGGACTCAGTTGTGCTTAGGGGCAACCATTCACTCACAGACTGATGGTTAGAAGGAGTGACCCACACAGACCATGAAGGACATGATTCGTGTTTGCGTACTTGATTTTGGTTGCAGTTGGGAGGACCACCTACCACTGGTAGAGTTTATGTTCAACAACAGCTACCACTCAACCATCAGTATGGCACTGTTCGCAGCACTGTATGAATGACATGAAGGTCACCATTATGCAATACAGACCCACATGAGTCTGCACTCAGGGGTCCAAAGATGGGATTGTCTACCACTGAAGAGTTTCAGGTCATCAGAGAGCAGATGAAGACTGCACAAAGAATACATAAATCTTATGATGATAGGCGACGGAGACCCTTGGAGTTCGAGGAGGGGGACCACAGATTCCTATGAGTCTCTCCTCGATGAGGGATACAAGGATTTGGTCGGGGCAACAAGTTATCTCTAAGGTTCATTTCACTTTCCAGATTCTCAGTAAAATTGGTGATGTGGCTTACCTCCTAGCTCTTCCCCCACAAAAACATCAGGTGCATGATTTTTTCCACTTTTCACTATTGAGGAGATGCGTGCATGATCAATTTCAAATCATTGACTAGGGATAGTAGAACATTGATGGGGGGATGACATTTGCGATGTTCCCGATGGAGATAGAGGATCGATAAGAGTGTGTCCTTCCTGGATGGTTGACTCCTCTGGTGCGCGTTTGGTGACAAATTGAGAATCTCTATGAGAGAATATGGGAGCGAGAGGCTAATATTCATTCTCAGTATCCCTACTTGTCTGTTTGCATTGTTTTGTCTTACGGGGATGTAAAGACCTAATGGTGTGGGTAAATGTAATTTCGTGATAATGTCATGTATTTTTTTTAAATTATATGGAATTATTTAGAGACTAGGTGCTGAGACTATGTGGGATTTATAGGCCCAAAGTTCCAGGAATGATCCATCAAAAAATGTTAAGTTTTAAATAGTGCATGTGTGATGGTTTCATAAAAAAGTGGCATAACTCTTAAACAAGTTCCAAAATTAGAAATCTGATGGCATCATTGAATTCAAGATGTCAATTTTACCCTAGGTGCGACTTAATTTTAGTTAGTGCATGCCTCCAGTAAGAAAACCAAAAAACGGCATAATTTTAAATAAAATTATTTTATTATTCAGATGATTATTACTCACGAACGTTGACTTGGATTGAAAATATAAGACCACCATTTATATTATTAGGGTATTCTTTCCCTAGGAAGAGCCAAATGATGGACATCATAGGCCAACAGTGGAAGTTAGTTTTTTGCCATAAATAAAATAATTAAGTAACATTTACTTTATTGTCAAATCCTTATAAATTACAAATGGTAACTCATATTGGAAATTCGAGAGAACCGTTAGGCTCATGAAAGTGTGCTTCCCTTTGCTGTAGATTACCCGTGACCGGCGTGGGTCAAGTGTAAAAGACAATTTTTGGAACATTTTCTAAGAGAATTAAAATGGCGTGATTGGACACTTTTGGAAACATCTAAACGGGTGTTTGTATTGAAAATCAGAGGGCAATGTTGCATCCAAAATGGTGAAATTACCTTAAAATGGACCTACCCTTGACCAGCGCGAGTCGAGGTAAAAATTTAATTTTCATACCTTTTCGAAGAGAAATAAAATAAAATAAAAAGTTATTTTATTTGGTTTTCCTCACCGTTGAGCAATGGAATATCTACGCTACGGTGCGGTGACAAAGCGACGACAAAACTCATTAAATGAATCCCATTAATGAAGAACTTTAAATGAATCATAACAGAGACATAATTTCATATATTAAACATCATAATGATGCAATTACGTAGTGTAATAGAATTATTTCAACATGTTTCTCTTTTAATGAGATAACGGGTTGGAGAAACAGTTGGAAATCTGGGAATTTCTCTGAAAAATATACAGTGAGGAATCATCTCCAATGACAAATGAGAAATGAATTATCCATTCACCCTTCAAAGGATCGCTATCAATGTGGACGGAAGATCAATAATGGAGAACAATGCTACATGACCCCGCTCTTCTCCAACCAACAACTATCCCAATTAGGTGTTACTTTTTTGAAATTTAAATTCCCCATTGTTATTCTAAAACAACTAATGTGGATCAACCAAAAAACATATTGATTTGTGGATCACTTTTACTTGTGGGAGAGAGCTTATTTAAGGAGTTTTTCATCGAGATTAATTTTGATAGAATAGTAATCCTATCCCACCATGTTTTAAATGATCTATAATGTGGAGGGTGTGGCCCGACACAAACAAAGCCCGAGCCCCTCAACCTTTGTGTATTTTTTTGTGTTTTTCATGGCCGTAACTCTGGACTCAGATTAAGGAATTTTCAATATCATAGCAGGGGAGATGGGACCCCATGGATGCTGAAGGCATAGAAGTCTGATGAACGGACCACCAGAGCAGACCTAGTGGTTCGTGAAACATGTCACTGGTGTTGGTGGCAGCGGTCCACAGTGACAGCCACGAGAGGGGGGTGGCGCACCATGATGGAACTCTGAGGTGGGCTATGGCCAGATCAGGCTATGGCGGGGCAGCAGGAGCCGCCGGCAGTGGGTTGGCGGCCAGCAAACAGGGACGTGACCACCTGGCTGCATTAGTGTGGTGGGTCGCGGCATGGCGCGCCGGCAAATGGTCTAGCGGGAACTGCATTTGGGACAAGGGAGTAGTCAACATAGTTAGGTGCAGGACGCATGAATCAAACTCAACCTGTCATCCGATCTAGAGGAGACTGGCCCACACAACGGGTCGGGATGGGGGCACAAACTACGCTGTTGAGCTTCTTGAGAAGGAATTATGGCACCCCGATTTTGCAGGTCGGTCCGGTGGAACAAAATTGGGCCACTAGGTGGTGCGGGCTGGGAACGAACTAGACTGCCTGTTGCGGGTTGAGCCAGATGGAATCGGGTCATTGGGTGACCCGGTGGGCTAAACCCCCAATCAAACTGGGTCGGGTTCAGCTGGGCCCGATCGACCTCACCCAATGGCCAGGTTAGACTGGGTCGGCCTAGTGGCCAGGTCATACCGGGCTGAACCAGACCCAAATAGGGTCAGGTTAGGATGGTTAAACCGAGCTAGGGAATGCTGGGCTCCTGATCCGGGATGGTCAAGTCGGTTCGACCAGGTTGGACCAGGCCTGGACATAACTGTCCCCTGTTCACTAAAACATCAATATCTTATAGACTAGGCACCTATTTGTTGATCTATTTTGGGAGTTGGAAACATCATGATGAGGTGGTTCTTTTGGAATGCTATAAAAAGGATTAAGTGGAAGTTAAAAAATGATGAATGTCTTGAGGAGTGGATTCTCCCAGAATCAAGCGTGCAACATGCGGGAATCTTGCAGCTGGATGAGACCTGAAGACTTCTGATGAGTGGTCGCAATTTACCTTGTAGCCTAGAAGACAAGTGACCATGTGTGGATTGGCTAGAATCTACCCAATGTGGAATATTTTCAAGAAACCCTATGTGGATCAGCTACAAGAAACCCTGTGTGGATCATCTACAAGTGACCCTATGTGGATCAGCTCTAAGTGACCCTATGTGGATCATCTACAAGTGGACCTATGTGGATCAGCTACAAGAAACCCTCTGTGGATCATCTTCAATCAACCCTGTGTGGATCAGCTACAAGTTTCCATGTGTTTACACGATATGATGGCCTAAGTGTGATGTGTCTCCTTGTAACCCAGCAGACCCACGTTACTCATCCAGGATGAGTACCTCAGCAGTCCAAGGTGTTCAGTGATACGAATGATAACATTTCTTTCTATAATTTAGATTATACCTATGTGAGCTGATAATATCTCATGTATAATTTCCATTGTGTTATTTCCATTGTGGTTTGGGGTCCCTACTGAGTATTGTGTTACTCACCCCTGCATGGGCTTCACACGCATGTGTCGAGTCCCGTGCTGGTGATCAATGCTTCAACGGAGACCTTGGTGGTCTGGGACTAGGTGGTCCTTAGTGAGACAGGATGGACAGACACTTCAAGAGAGACCTTGGTGGTCTGAGACTAGGTGGTGCTCAGTGAGACGGAACAGATGGATGCTTCGACGGAGACCTTGGTGGTCTAAGACTAGGTAGTTCTCACTGAGAAGGGATGAACGAGTGTACTTCTACAACTACAGCAAGTTAACCTTCACCTACCCTTCAGGTGGGGTCTCGAAGAGATGGACCATGGCAGTTGTACTTTCATTTGTGGTTTTGGGCTTGTATTCTGGACCCTTTGTACTTTTATTTTGTATTATACTCTCTGTAGTTGTCTCAATAATGGTTTTGGTTTACTTTTTGTTTACATTCCATAGTTTGATCTATGTGTGTGTGTACAGGTTCTAAGGAAAATCCCTTCCTTTTTGGGATATACCTATTCAGTGCTAGTTTCTATCCCTTGGCCTATGGAAGTAGGGCTTGGGGTAGTCACAACACAGTTTCTGAGGGATGGATCGGGACCGCACACACCATGAACATAGTTATAAGAGGAAAATTCCTTCGTATTGGGTGTCGTAATAATGATTCTATTTTGATTGTGGTTTAAATTCTAAAGTGTTAATTCTATTATGAATTCTGTTTTACAACTCCATTAATGAACTTAATTCCAATATCACCATTGGTACCGTATCGAACCAAGAATGATACAAATGGTAAACACTAAAGGAGTTGATGTGGATAAACCATAACCATTGGGGGAACCTTCTAGAACTATTTTAATGGTTTGTCGTTAATATTTAATTAAATGTTCAATTATTGGAGAAAGGAATTGGATTTTAAATATACAATCACTAGTAATCAGACCATGAAACTATGATAAAATTGAGTCCTAATGGTAAACTACTTTGATTTATAATATGAAATACTATAGAATGAAATTTACAATAAAACCTAATCAGAGTTGCAACCTTAACAAATTTTTAATATGTTTGTTCTATTCTTATCTTATTTTTATTTTAATTTTCAGAAATCATGTTACTTGTTGAAATTTTCTCTTCACCATTTCTTTCTGAAAAATGAATAGATATTCAAAAACTTACACTGGTTTTTTCTTTTCCCACTTCCTTGTGTGATCAACCCTGAATACCACTAGCTTCCTAGTAGTTGGTTCATAAGGGAATATCAAAATTTCTAATTTGAGACCACTCCTTGAGACGGAGGCGTTGCTAAATTTTGGCACTGTCATCGGGGAGGTGGGAAGCAACAGTGTGAGTCTGGGTTAAGGATTTTTTACCCATAATTTTTCCGTTTTCTTTTATTTTATTGATTCTTTTTCCCAAAACCCTCAACCCCACATCCATGTGGATTATTATCCGACTAGGGAGTCGTATGATCAACCTGGAGATGATTTTTATCTATATGATCCAGAGTTTTCATATCCATACCTGAAAGAATATTATCCATACCTGGATGATGGGTTATAATACGAGGAAACCCCTTGTGCATTCTTTACCTCACCCCCTTTTCTTCTCTTTGGAACCATTTTTGAGTAATACTGAAAGGTTATCATTGATGATGGTGGCATTTATCAATTGCCAGTTGGACCAAAACGAAAGGTTGGGATGACTTGGAAATATGGTAAAACATCTTTATGAGACAATTTCTAATATGGATCCTGTGATTGAGTTTGGGGATGTGTGTTCTATTTTGGTTTCAATTAAGGAGACAAGATATGATGTGGGCCCCACCTGTAATTCATTAAAAAAATTTAGAAATTAATTTTCAATACACTAATTTTCAATATGGGGACACAACATATCATGTTAATGATGAATTTTCTCACGCATTTATTTCTAAACCCTCAGTTGATTTCATGCATGTTCTAATGGAATCCTATTATTATTTTCATGTCTTTATCATCTAAAAGAAGGAATCTCAAGACGTGGTGGATATACCAAATCTAACAAAGAACCATGTCCACCTTCTCCATCTGTTTTCCATGGGGCAGGGCTACTCTAAGACACTGTCTAAACCACCTGAAGGTCCAAAATCGTGGAAACAATATAAGGGATCTAGACATATGTGGTGGTCCGCACTGCGATAGCCGCATCCGCCATGAAATTATGGGTAAGTCACTCTGACATAGGTCGGTCTAAAGACAAAAAACAAAGGCACCTACTGGGAGGGAACCTTGTCATTCCATTATCACCTATATCTCTATTTTCAATTTTTAATAAACACAAAATGTGTTCTTTTACTAAACACATCGCATACTTATTTCTCTTTTTTCCAATGTTTAAATAAGAACCGAATGACAATACACGCCATGTATACCTTATAACACGGTGTTCACATTCCAGTTTAGTGTATATTTTTAATATAACATTATGTATAAGTATATATTAAATAAGATAATTAATAGGGATGAGGCATGTGCGGATGGAAAGGTCCCTAGTGTATCTGATCCATCACCAATTCGAATCACTCCACACCTGCCTTTAGTATGGGGATCATTCCTTTTGAACTTGTGTTTAAAATAAATGGAATGTGAGGTATTTCCAAAATAAAATAATAGTGTTTCAAATTATAAGAAAACCCATGATGGGGTCGGCTTGACTGGCTTGTCCATAACCCATAGATCCAAAATTGTCGAGTTTGAATTCTAACAACTGACCGGGTTCCATCATTTTTCACTTAAATAAAACCACATGTCGTGCATTTTCATACACACTATGTGTGACATGTTTTCCTATCAATTTAAGATGGTTTACCTAATAAGAAATGACCTATAAGTGAAGTGGGATGATTGGAAACGTCATAGCCCTAGGTTTAAAAGGCATGGGTTCGAACTCAGCTAATATGTCCACTTCATCCCAATCATTCAAAAAATTAAAACCACATGACATGCACTGTTCTTTTTCCCATGTAGTAATACACCAATACATTATTTATGAAAAGTAAATAAAATTGTACATTACTAAAACCTTTTCTCGAGTTTTTGAGGATGTTCATTTGGATTGGTTGATTGCCTCTTTGAATCACACCCCAAGCAGCAAACCAATGTTTTTAGTTATTTTTTTCAAATTTTAGAAAACACGTCGTCTGTTTCTTCAATACAATATGTGTATAGGTTTTTTTAGTTTGTAAATAAAATATATTTTTATTCAAATTTTATTATTAAATTATAAATAATTATTATTATATAGCTTAATATATTTTTTTTGTAATAAAAAACCCCATACACGACGTGTGTAACTTGTCCATGTTGTGTGCTTAAGAAATAAAAGTCGGGTGCCCTACCTAGTCACACCCTATGTCGCAAGCCTCCCTCCTTCACATTTTATTTCCCCCATGGATTCCACTATACGACATCGCCCCCTCTTCCTTCAATACTTCATTTCCATTCGTTACAATCTACGATTTCGACTCTACTTTGATCCTCATTAAATGTATGCCATTCGTCTCCCTCTATTTAAACTTTGTTATATATTTTAGGGTGATTTGAGGATTGACCAACCATTTATATTCCCCATGTATTGCATGGGGTTAATGAAAAATAGAAACCATGTTCTATAGGTACATGGACACACAGGCTCCACTAATTAAGTTTGAAAACACATGGCATGTATGTTTGGTACACATCATGTACAATGTTGTTGACCACCTTTTGGAGCTACCCATGTATTGTGCCACATAGACCCAATCCCTTGTCTACACACATGGTGTTTTTGTTTAGTGCATTTTTTGTACCATGTTCATCAGGAGTTGTCTCTGTCAAGGGAATATATAGTTTGTATTCCATTTTATCACAAACGTTGTGTCGTGCTTTCCTATGGTGGTTATATTATTATTCGTCCCATTTGAGAGAACTCTATGTATGAGCAGTCACACGTACTACACCCAATGTTATGAAACATGGTGTGTATCCCTTATTACACACTATGTACAAGGTATTTCCAGAACACATTCCCACTCGATGTGTTTATCCAGAGTACATGGTTTCCCCACCCGCTCACACTATGTGTAGTGTACACTGGATCTACATATTGTGTACTTTTGTTTTCTTATTTTCTCACTTTTCTTTGTTGTTTTTTCTTATTTCTTTTTTTCATTTTATTCTATTTAATCTTTGGAAGATTGAGACCCCACCAGTGGGAAGAGGCATACACCCGCTACTGAGGGGGAGAGACCAAAACTACACCGGATCTAACATCGTCATTCTAGGGAATCATCACTATATTTTTTGATTTGTAAGCTTCTAGCCTTGGAGACACTACCTACTATTCTTCTAGAACTATCACCATAGATATCCTCTGCTCTGAAGGCCACCACATCACCATCTATGATAGTTCTTATTCCACTGGTGGCTATGTCTGTATCCTCTCCTGCGACCGAGGGCTCCAGCACAATGGATCCTACTATGCCCACACCTCCATCCACTACTGGAACAAAATCAGAGCCAACCGCGACATCATCAGCTACTCCATCCACTCCCACCATGGCTGGACCTTCCACCTCAGTAGCTATGATCCAACCTCATCGTGTTCCAACAGCTTCCCAACCTCAGCCACATCCCTGCCTAATCTTTGATGAGGTCATCCAATGGTTGACAAACTACAACATCTTTCACAATGCATGATCCAGTTAAGTGTTCGTTTCCTAGATACCATAGTCTCTATGTCTGGGAGGATATAGAGGAGCTCCTCATCCACAGACATCTTTTGGACACACTCAAGGATAAAACTCCTACATTCATAGATTTATTTTTGGATATTTTAGTGACCATTGAGTATAGTGGGCCTGCCTACCACCAGACGCACACCAATACAGCTAATACAGTTCAATTTAGGGTAGGAAGATGCTACTTTTCATTAACCATGGTCGAGTATTGATGAAGGTGCGACTTCTATCCCCATCTTTCCACCCACACTATTTCTCCACCCTAACCTACCCTGAGTATTTTGACATTGTTACCATGTAGCGGGAGCTTGATGTGCCTGACCACATATATACCCCTGCTTCTCATAAGAACGTGCTTATCACTTCCACTCCAATTCGTTTCATTCAGAAATCCTTCAACACCATCCTTTTCACACGTCATGAGGACATGGGGGTCATGTATTTCCATGATATAGACCTTATCACTTGTATTGTATGGAATGACTACCCAAGACTCCGTTGTCTTGTCACCTATAAATTTCACTCCATGATACATGGCCATTACGAAAACCTAAACATTGGTTTCTATACCACCCGATGGGCCCACTATTTGGGAGTTTTTAGACATCTCTCCCTCATGATCACTTAGGCTCTCTTCAACATATTGAATTATTCATGCTTATCTACATTAGGATGGTCTAGAATCGGGGATATGGATTTGTGCTCATGTAGGATACCCCAACTCCTACAGGGGCGGGAGATGACCCAACTCCTCCCACTCGTGTTTCTTACCCGAACCCATCCCATCCACCAACTGATGTTCCTTCTCCACCACCTCCACTTCTTCTAACCTTCCTTCTTCTTCCAAATTCCTCTCTTCTTCTAGCCTATCCACAACCGCACCTCCACCCACACCCTTGGATGATTTCCCTACTTCCCTCCACTCAGCCACGATGGAGCACCTCCCGGATGATATGGCTCAGACACATATTCAGATCAAGTTTTTGTTGGGGATCCTTATTTAGCACCATGAAATTATGTTACCTCCTACAGCAAATCCTTTATCTAGTCCTCTACCTTCCACAACACAGTTATAATTGATGACACTGGACACATATTTAGTTCTCCTCTCCACTACTGGTCCTGTTACTACTACTACTTCCCTCCAGGATGTGCAAGTCAACTCTCCCTTTCATCGCTCTAATTTAATGCCTCCACCTACCATTACTTCTATTGTTGTGATGGATGTTCCTATTGTGACCACCCCACAGAGCAGAGACCCCGAGCTTCTATACTCCACTGTTACTGACCCTACTCTACTGGATACCCCTATTGCAGATGATGCCTCTTCCGAGGCCACACCATGACTGGTTTTTTCACACTTGTTTCATTATATATAACTATTTTGTTCTATTCTTGGGGCATGATGGTGTGGGTTCTTTCAGGCTTTTCTTCTCTTTCCTCGAAAGTCATAGGTACTTTAGCGAGCTATGGGAATATCTTTTCAGCTTCTTCATATCCTTTTGTGATCTCCGTGAGGGGTGTATTATTTCCTTTATTCTTTTCATTTCTATTTTTTCATTAATTCGTTCACTCCTTTAACTTATACAAGACATATTTTATTTTTCCCACATCCTCTAATCTTCCTTGGTGTTTCACTTGGGTGACCGTGTGCACTATTAAGTGTGGGGGGAGTCTTTTACTACACTAGTCTTTTCATATGAACTGATCTAAGAGACATCATTAATATATGAAATATTCTAAACTGTGGAACTTTTTTGATTAATTATTACTATAAATAGTATATACATAAAAGTTAATTTTAGAAGTTATATGCTTATTTTAAATTTATATGAATTTTAAAATGATTGCTGATATAGTTTGATTGTGTATTTAAATTCTTGGACAGTTAAATCTATTAGACTACTCATTTTTATTCATGTCACACCCAGATTAACCTTTTATTTTTCCCCCTTACTAAGAGTTATTCTAATACTTTTTGACATATTCATTCATATATCCTCTTTATCGAGATATTCTTGTGATATGCAAGACTACTAGAACTTTTGAGTATTTCTCTTCAAAACATGATGATTTTTAATCACATTAAAATGATTGAGGCATTTGATTTTTTTCATCTGCTTGGAACATGATACCTACACTACATCTGATCTTCATAAAACCCTTAGAAAACATGAAATTCCTTGATAGGAAGCCACATTACAAGACTTTTTAACCTTGCTATCCTAATTCTTTCAAAAAAATCATGATTATTCATTTGAGCTTTAGAGAGAGATTAAATGTATATTTGGGTGAGCAACCATGAAATTAGGTGTGGGGGAGAGTGCCTCTTGTTCATTTGAGAAAAATGGTTCCAAAACCACAATTCATTGTATTCTCATGATTCCCTATTTTAAAAAAAGAAAATAAGTACTAAAAAATTCAAAAGAGGGGCCATATTCATTCGTTACACATTATTGATGGTTAATGGACCCATGTTGGCTAGAGAATATCACGTTGATGATACCCTTTGACAGATCTTGATTGAGGATTCATTTTCATTGAGATTATTTATGAATATCATGCATTATTATATAATAATTCATTGTCCTTTTTCAAACCTATGAGTTTATTTCTCATATCATTACCTACCTACCCAGAGCATTAGAATCATTTGAACCTTATTGAAAGACCTCAAGATTTTAGTGATTTGATATCTAAAGTAGAGAATGAGAATACTTGAAAGACTATGGATAGAGTGTGTATACTTAATATTGAGCATAACTATGATAAAATAATCTTGAGTGATGTGTGTGGTAACTTTTGGTGGGTTAAATAATCAAGTGACATGTGTAATTATGAAAATTTGAACAATGTGGATGAAAAAGTATGCAAATCATTAATTATTTATACGAGAGGTAGGATTATAATGTCTTTAGAGTTGAAATATTTTTTATCCTTTAAAAATACTCTTTTATGGATAGAGTATTTTTAATTATAAATATTTTATTCTTCCCTTTTTAGAGTATGGATTCTGTTGATTTTACGTTGAGATTTTTCTTAAGGGAAAGAAAACAGCAATGTGTGGGTTAGTTTGATGTGCCTAATTTTGGTATACATTTTCATACATTCTATTGAGTATAAAAACATGTTTTCATCTAATATATGTTTTTTTCTAGATAAAATTCGTTATTTTAGAGTTCATGATGGTTTTTATGTGTTTTCTAGCAAAAGTCACAAATCAAAAATGAACAGAACAAAAGTTTGTTAATACACAACGTGTACTCCAATACACATACTTTGTAAACTTGGATAGACATTGATCTTTCTAACCTAGGAAAATCCCAAGTAGCCGACCAGATATTTCACGCCATGTAAGTTACTATACATGTTGTGTTTTAGATTTTATAAGTGGTTGGTATTAGAAGATGAGACTACACGCCATGTAGAGCGGTGCTACACATCGTGTACCCCCACTAACCAGCCACTGATGCATTCAAAATCAAGGTGTGGTACACTGCTGTAGTGACTCAGATTTTCCCAGTTTTATTTTAAGAAGATTTCATGGAATATTCTAAGACGAGTCACTGAGACAGTGTGTGATTCCAAGGCCTTTGGTGCCTGAATTGTCTGTCAAAAAATGTTATGTTTTTAAATAGCACAAGTGAGTGGTTATCCTGAAAATAGTAAAATAAATCTTAAATGGGTTCCTAGATGAAAAATATGAGGTCACAATTGCGTTTAGGATGTTGGGTATACCCTAGGTGCGACATAAATTTAATCCCTGCATGCCTCTAGTGAGAAAACCCTAAAATGGAATAATCGTAAATAAAATAATTAAATAAAATTATTTTATTTTCCAAATACTTTTAAGTCATGAACGGTGACTCGGATTGAAAATCTGAGACCACTGCTGATTTTGTAGTGGAGTATTTTCCATTGGAAAAGCCCAACATTGGCCAGTGCAGGTCAGCTTTGGAAAGTAGTTTTTGGGACATGCCCGTAAATAAAATAATAAAATAAAGATTATTTTATTTTCAAACACTATAAAAAATAAATAGTAACTTGGATTTGAAATCCAAGAGTATCATTGAGATAGTGAGGGTGTTATTTCCTTACGCAGGGCCTAAACTCAACCAATGCGAGTCGAGGGAAAAGTTAATTTTTGTGTACTTTAAAGAAAAATAAAATAAACTTAAGAAAGTTTATTTTATTTAAAAATGTTTCGCTGCAAGGAAATGTTGAGACAACTATTTCATTTTATAAATGAAACAGCATAAATACACTACTACTCAAGCATAATAGAAATGTTATTTAGTTTCATAAATGAAATTGTGTAACGACACAACGACTCAGTGTAACAGAAACTCTGAAACATGATTCCTCCATTTAGTTGATTAAAAGAGATATATGACTAAGGAAGGATCTTTTAGTTTTCTCTAAAGCCTTTGAAGAAACTTATTGATGAATGACGAGCATCGATGAATGATGAACGACGACGGATCAATGAACATATTTGGATCAGACATCACCAGATTGACGAACGACAAATGTAGGATTCTCCCTTCCTCAGTGATCAATACAAAATGAGGTAGGGGTTTATTTTAAAGTGATTACATTTCCCCATTCTTCCCTTATAAACAAATAATTATGATTAACTCACTGACAAGTTGATCTATGGGTCGATTGTTCTTGCGGGTTTGGGAATTATTTTGCAGGAATTTAACGGGAAGTAGATCTTTTTTATTGCTAAAATTATTTACATTCTTTATAATCATGATAACAATAATGATCTAAGTCCAACATGAACAAAGTATTGAATCGGTTTTTGAGCATTCCTGGTATTTCTCTTATACCCCACGTTCTTGTGTTCTTCACCGACAGACCCTTATGGTTGCGTCAGGCTTTACCGGGAAGTCCCAAATGTGGATGGACCCCTAGAGTGACTAAAAGACGATTTGGAGCATGTATAAGTGACGAAAATGATCCATATCTTCCCAGAGGTGATCATAGTTTTGAAAACAGACCATTGGGGCGAGTTTGGTGGCTCGTGGAAGAACCCATAAATGCTGGTAGCGGAAGGCACGTGTGGGAGGCGGCGTGCGCCAGCGGCGAAAGAATCTCATTGTAACACCCCGAGAATTTATAAAAAATATTATTTTTAATTTCATTTATTTCTTGTGTTGTACGCTACACCAAAAGGATCTTTCTCTACACGCATCCCTTACTTGGATTGCTTTACATGCAATCACGACCTTCCAAGATAGCATGTGTTGTACGCAATATCGAGTTTCACTAAACAACGATATGTTAGTAAAATATTATATAAACTAGTCGTTATGTATAGTAATACCCACTTTTGAAATTTCATAAATTTTATCATTCAAAATGGACTTCATTTTTGGATTCGTAATATTGAAATTATCCTAGGGTAAATTTTTTGTATTTTTCTGAAAAAATTCAATTTTTGATGAAAAGTGAAAACACTGGGTTACTATTTAAAACCCGACTTTTTATTTAAATAATTATTTATTTTATATAAATTTATTTTAGGTCAAAATTGATAAATAATACCTATATAAGTTCAATGTAATTTATTAAAATTATTTTATAATAATTTTAGATATATAAAAATTGTGTTGAACTTTTCACCGTCTTTTACCAACCTCCTAGGAGAATTTGGAAATTAATATAAAACTTAATTTTACTGCTTCTGTGAGTGGAATTTCGAAAATCCGAGAGACACTGTTAATATCAAGGACTAAAATGTGGTTCAATGAGATGAAAATAATTTTTGGTGAATATTAACTTTTTACTTTTATTTACCACGATTAAAAGTAAATACGGTAATTAAGGGTAAAATGATATTATTATTACCCTAACACATGTCCTAATTCTATTGGATAAGTTTAATTCGACCAAAAAAACCTTATGAATAAAATATGACCGTTTAGGTCCACTTGGATTAGATTATGATATTTATTATTAATTTATTTATAGATGGGTTAAAATAGTTAAAATCAATGTTTAATAACTCAATCATTTTTAATATAGGGTTATACATAAGATAAATTCAACTATAAATATTAACTATAAATCTAAAAATATTTCCAACCTAATGGTATTTTTTTATAATTTTTCGACATTAAATAATTTATGTTATTTATGACACAATGGTGATATAGTAATTATCTAAATAATGAAATATTAAAATAATGGATGTTATAAATACCCAAATAAATGTAATTTGAGACTTTTTATGAATTACACTAATTTTATAGGTTAATATGACATGTTAGTATTGAATTAATTAATGTTTTTCGAACAAATCATGCTGTTATTATTTTCAAAAAAATCCATTACAAAATAGTATCAAAATTGACATAAATAGTTTTTAAAAGAAATATTATATTATTAATTGTTATTATATTCCTAAAAATAAAAGGATCATCCAATATACTTATATCATTATAGGTGTATCATTAATGGAACACTTGGGGGTCTCTTTAATGTATATGGTAAGTTTATTAACTATATAATTTAGAAATACAATGTGACATGGTAATTGTCAATCTAATTAACTAAGAGTTAAAACTAAAAGATAAGGTTAATATAATGACCCAAACCCGTCTAATATCTATTGGTTGAGAGGATTTCGTCCCATACCCACTTTATCTTCTAAATAAATCAATTTGGAGATATTAAAACCTGAATATAGCTTTATTATAAAATAATATTTTAAGTTTTTCCAAAGGTGCCCCTCTCCTCCCTTATAAAAATGTCACCCCTTCCCTCTTCTCTTAACACCCTTTTGAGCCTTGAGCTCAGACAAACCCTATCCATTTCTCTTCTCCACTTCCCTAACAACATTCTGAAGGTTCTGTAATTCTCAAAAGACCAACTCTACTTCTTTAAGAGGAAGCTTAAAGGAGGTGCTTCAAAGAAGATGTAATCTCTTCTTTCGATTCTCCCAAGTTTCTTTCTTCTTCTACATCTTCTTATTTAGTTGTATCATTATAAAGTAATAACATCAGTATTAATTATGTACTGATATGTTATTATAAATATGAAACAACCTTATTTCACCTTCTATCCATCCTACGGAAAACGAAATCACCGTGCGTGCGTACGTACAGAATACCGTCTCCACGATGTGGTGTAATCCGTTTTCGACCACCGCCTTACTTGGATGGGTATAATGGTGTAAATAAATAACTATATATGATTATTGTAAAGTGATATTTATTCTGAAATATTATACATACACTTCAATACAATTCCATGATCATGGTAAGGATATCATCGCTCGTGCGTACGTACGGACTACCGTCTCCACGACGCGATGAGATTCATTCTCCATGTTAACCATTCATGAATGATTATAAAGTATATATAATGAATAATAATGAAATATATGAAATAATAATTATAATAGATTTATGTATGTATATATATATATGTATTTCATCTACTTAATTCCATTCAATTCAATAAGGAAACGAAAACAGCGTTCATGCGTACGTACGGACTACCGTCTCCATGAACGGTGTATTTCATTCCATTTATCGATCTATCATATATATATATTTGTATATTCTGAATATATATTATATATAAATCATGTTTTACATTTTGGAATTATTTAAATCAGTATATAAGTAATAATTTCATGAACAACAAGTCGAAACACGTACGATAAATTAAATGATTTTACCCAAAATGCTGCTTTAACATTGAATTTACAAAGAACGGGTAATATAACGTCATAAGTGAACCATATATGATATCATAACCAGAATATGATTCTGTAATAAGTCAATTAAATTATTTAAATAATTATACAGGAGGTTCGGATAGATACGAAGCATATTGGATGTAAGGTAAGGGATAACTATTCCAATCTTTCTCTTATCCGAGATTGTTTATTCATAAGTATTTACTAGGGTTTTTTTATCATCCATGTCCCTGTTTTCTAAAAATGGTTTCATGTATGTTTGAAGTCATTTTTACCCATTTTTTACTTTTACTACATGGTATGTAAGGAATATTTCTTTTGCTTACGTTACAAGGTACTTTTTGAATTTTCTGGAAAAAGTAAGAGAATAATGTTTTCTTAACATATACGGCATGAACAGATTTTTACGGTTTCATAACACCTAGTTTTCATGAATATTCCTATACAAGATTTAATGATTATTTTCAACAAAATATTTTTCTTTTAAAATTGAATGACATTTTGTGATAATAAAATGATTTTAAAGAATAAAGGATATTTTCCTCAAGAAATAATTTCAAGCATTTTATCAAAACCATTTTCCATATAAGATGAAATTATTTCATATGTGTATGTTTCAAGTATAATGTATTTATTATTTACATGGTTTCACTTTTCTTATGATGAAATGATATCCATTTTTTTATATATGGATTATGTTATGATGGGATGATGTTTATGAAACACATTTTATTCTTTGGGTTATGATGAATGTTTTAAGTTTATTTTGTGGCACAAGTAAGAATGATTTCATTATGAGATGGGTGTTACCTATATATCCCTCCAATTAATTGGGTAAATATTTATATCTCATGAGATAGAAAAGGCTGGAATGGTAAGTTAATCCGGTTTAGTAATACCGTACTGGAACGAGGAGTGAACTCGATTCAGAAAGGGACTTTGTCCACTAAGATGGTCTTGGCTGTAATGTCTTGGCTACTATGGAAATCATATAATGTGCTTAATGGTTTCCACAATCAGATGGTTTATTCTTATTCTATTTTATCATGATTAATGTTTCTTTATGATATATTCCTTATGTACTGCCATGCTTTATGTCATTGACCAAGATTTTGATGTTTAAACATTATGTTCATGTTTTTAAGTTCAAATGTATATGATTTTTTTATTTAATCCATGCTTACCCTTACTGAGCATTTGAGCTCACCCTTTATATTTTTTCTTTTCCCCAGGATTTAAAGAAAGGATTTATGTAAGAAAACCAAAAGTGGAAGATCTTTATGGGAGATTTTGAAGATCTTTCACCATGATTAGAAGATTTCATTCCGAGTTTCCAAAGACACTAAACTATTACGGTCCTTGTGTGTCTATTTTTGTTATGTATTAAGTATTCCACAAAAGTAATTTAATGTCCATGTACGTCAATATTCGGGTCTCTACAGTTGGTATCAGAGGAAAGGTTTAGTTAACCTTTGGAAACTAGGATGCAAAAACTTTAGTGAGATCCCTAGAGATATTTCTAAGGTATGTCTAGGGATGTCCCTAAGGTTAAGTATAAGTATAGGTTATAGTCCTAGATTTACAGTAATGATATTAGAATTAAACCTAAGATGTTAGATATCGAAGGTACTCCCCCTTTATTATGTTGTTTTCCCTAGCATGATTTTTTCCTCTCACACTATTATTTTTGGGTTTTAGACAATGGATGGAACCCGAAGGAACCGTGTTGATCAATGTAATGGACAATGCAACGATTTTCCTCCTGAACAAACCAATGTTTTGGGAGATGGAGTGAAAAATCGTATTTTTATACATATGGAAGCTATGAATCATTCTGGACTGCTGAATGAGCAGAGAAGGGAACAATATTCTATTGAGTCGATCATGAGACAATGTCCACCTTCTTTCAATGGGTCTTATAATTCACTTGTTGCTAAACAATGGATCAGTACCATTGAAAAGATATTTTCCATTCTTCGCTGTTCGGAACCTGATAAATTCAATCTAGTTGTTTACCATTTAGAAGTTGTAGCAGACCAGTGGTGGACTCTAATTAAGAATACAATGAATCCATGGAATGGGACGGGTTCAAGAACTTGTTTTTCAGTAATTACATCCCTCGTATTCTTCGAACAAAGATGGAAAAGGAGTTCCTTGAGCTTAAGAAAAAGGATGATGAATCTGTTGGTATATACGAACCAAATTTTACAAGGCTTGCAAGGTGTGCATCTGGATTTATCATTCAACCTGAAAGTAAATTTGATCGATTCTTCAATGGCTTAAAACCAAGTCTTCTAAGGGCATTAGCTATAGGAGACTTCAGTAGCTATGAAGAAATTGTGTGTTGTGCTATCAAGGTAGAAATGGAAGTTGGTGTTACATTTCCATCTCATGGTTTGGACAAGAAACGAAAGATGGAGTTCAAGGAGAAATCTCAGAACAATGGTGAAAAAAAGATGAATCTTTCTTTATGCTCAAAGTGTGGAAAGAATCATGGTGGAGATTGTCTTAAAGGGACTAGAAAATGTTTTACGTGTGGAAAAGAAGGTCATCGAGTAGCTGAGTGTCGAAGTAATGGAAAAAGGGTTACTAATGATGTGAATAAAGAAAAGACTGTAGAGAAAGCACCACCAATAGTTCAATGCTTCAAGTGCAATGAAATGGGGAATTATGCTAATCAATGCCCTAATCCAAGGGTTAATGATGATCGACATGAGAAACCACTTAAAGCAAAGGACAAAGGGAAGTCACATGCGATCACTATTGACGATGTTGAATATGACAACGATGTGGTGGAATTATTAAGTGTTTAGTTAATGGGATTCCAAAATAATGTCGTATATAGTATTGTGGAATATTGGAATATTTATGTATTTGTCTATTGTGGTTTTCAATAATTATATGGTACCGGTAACCATGGAAAGTGATTGAGATATTTTTGGAAATAATATGATATGCACATAATGAAGGGATAAGGAGAAAATGAAATGTTTCACAATATTCATGAGCTCATGACTGATATAAGGAAAAAGTTATATCATGGTTTGAGTATATAGAATTTTTGGATTTTGGTATGTGGAAAGAGTTAACTTTTGACAGAATTTATGTTTTCACTAAGGTTCGATGGGTATTCATTTTTCAAGAGAATATATGATTATGGAATTCACATGTTTGGAATTTGTCCAACAAGATATATATATATATTATGATATATGGGCGATAAATGATTGTATTCAATGCTTGGTAGATGAACTTTCTAGTAATGATTTTATTTATACTATGAGATTGGACAAAAGTATTTTCGGATAATCCTAAAGATTGGAATCGATTAATTTAGACATCATATAGTATTGTTTAAGGCTATAACTTTTTGTTATGTTTTAGAAAAAGGACAACCCGTAGGACGGGCGACAACTCATTGCGTCAGACAAGGTAGCGGGAATCGAACCCACAATTGAAGTACGATAGGCCTCCATCTCCTACCATTGTCCTAAAGGAAGTCCTTGGTTAGTAGAAACTAGTTTTATTATATTAAGCAGTATGATAGGTGAAGTATAAGTCCATTTTTGGAATCATATACGATTAACCTCGCCATAGATGGACTTATGTATATTTGATATCTTTTGATAACCTTTTGTTTGAGACATATGGAATGACCCAACATTCTATCACATGATCTGGTAACACCTCACAAATGAAAAATTCAACTTCATTTCTTTAAGAGATCAAGTGGAAATTGTTTGAGGCACGAACAACGATGAGATTATACCGAAATAAAGTTAGTAATTTGTCTCATTCAAATTCTTCAACTTTAGGGAAATGATCTTGAAAAAAAAATGTTGTCCTAGTGCTCGCATATCTGATGAATCAGATGATACCTTAGATCACCACCAATTTTTAGCTTTGTGATTGTTGGCTTTTTCATAGCCATGTCCTCTACCACTCTTCATCAGAAGTTGATGGTTATATTTCTCTTCCATATCCATATTTTCACCTATGTTCTCCTATGTGGAAACACAGTGATTAGTTAAATTGGGTAAACGTTATGTTTCATACTTTAGTTTTTAAAGTCAATTTTTGTTATACCTTTTTACGATGTGGGTTTATATGAATGAAAATTTCAAATAGTAAACCAGTTATAACCCCGATGAATTTCGAGGGTGAAATTCATTTTGAGGAGGATAGAATGTAACACCCCAAGATTTGATGAAAAATATTTTTTTTAATTTCATTGATGTCATGTGTTGTACACTACACCAAAAGGAGCTTGCACTACACGCATCGCTAACTTGGCTTGCTTTACACGCAATCGTGACCTTCCATGATAACATGTGTTGTACGCAATATCGATTTTCACTAAAAACGATATGTTATTAAAATATTATATTAACTAGCCGGTATGAATAGTAATACCCACTTTTTAAAATTTAATAAATTTTAGCTTTCAAAATGGACTTCATTTTTTTATTCAGAATATTAAATTTATCCTAGGTTGAATTTTTTTTATTTTTCTAAAAACTTTCAATTTTTGATGAATAGTGAAGACACTGGGTTACTATTTAAAACCCAACATTTTATTTAAATAATTATTTATATTATTTAAATTTATTTTAGGTCAAAATTGATACATAATACCTATATAAGTTCAATGTAATTAATTGAAGTCATTTTATAATAATTTTAGATATATAAAAATTTTAGTGAACTTTTCACCGTCTTTTACCCACCTCCTAGGAGAATTTGGAATTTCACATAAAACATAATTTTACCGCTTCTGTGAGTGGAATTTTGAAAATCTAAGAGAAAAAATTAATCGCAAGGACTAAAACGTGGTTAAATGAGATGAAAATAATTTTTGGTGAATAGTAACTTTTTACTTTTATTTACCACGGTTAAAAGTTAATAGGGCAATTAAGGGTAAAAATGGTATTATTATTACCCTAACACAAGTCCTAATTCTATTGGATAAGTGTAATTCGACCAAAAACAAACTTAGGAATAAAATATGACCATTTAGGACCACTTGGATTAGATTAGGACATTTATTATTAATTTATTTTAAGAAGGGTTGAAATAGTTAAAATCAAAGTTTAATAACTAAATCATTTTTCATATAGGGTTATACATAAGATAAATTTGACTATAAATATTAATTAGAAAGATACAAATATTTCCTACCTAATGGTAGTTTATTTAAAATTTTTAGACATTAAATAATTTAAGTTATTTATGACACAATGGTAATGCAGTAATTACCTAAATAATGAAATATTAAATTAATTGATGTTATAAATACCCAAATAAATGTAATTTGAGACTTTTTATGAATTCCAAAAAATTTATAGGTTAATATGACAAGTTAGTATTGAATTAATTAACTTTTTTATAACTAATCATTCTGTTATGATTTTCACAAAAATCCATTACCAAATAGTGTCAAAATTGACATAAAATAGTTTTTAAAACAAGTATTGTATTATTAATTGTTATTATATTCCTAAAAATCTAAGGTTCTTCCAAGATAATTATATCATGATAGTTTTATCATTAATGGACCTCTTGGGGGTCTCTTAGATGTATATGGTATGTTTATTAACTATATAATATAAAAATACAAAGTGACATGGTAAATTTCAATCTAATTAACTAAGAGTTAAAACTAAACGATAAGGTTAATATAATGACCCAAACCAGTCTAAAATCTATTTATTGAGAGGATATAGACCCATACCCACCTTATCTTCGAAATAAATCAATTTTGAGCTATTAAAAAACGAATATAACTTTATTATAAAACAATATTTTAAATTTTTCCAAAGGTGCCCCTCTCCTCCCTTATAAAAATGTCACCACTTCCCTCTTCACTTAACACACTTTTGAGCCTTGAAGCTTGGCTAACCCCTACTCATTTCTCTTCTACACTTCCCTAGAAACATTCTGGAGGTTCTGGTCTTCTCAAAGGACCAACTCTACTTCCTTAAAAGGAATCTTAAAGGAGGTGCGTCGAAAAAGAGGTAATCTCTTCTTCCGATTCACTCAAGTTTCTTTCTTTTGTTACTTATAATTATTTAGTTGTCTCATTATAAAGTAATAACATAAGTATTACTTATGTACTGATATTTTATTATAAATATGAAACAACCTTATTTCACCTTTTATCCATCCTACGGAAAATGAAATCACCGTGCGTGCGTACGTACGGAATACCGTCTCCACACTGTGGTGTAATCTGTTTTCGACCACCACCTTACTTGGATGGGTATAATGGTGTAAATAAATAACTATATATGATTATTTTAAAGTGATATTTATTCTGAAATATTATACATACACTTCAATATAATTCCACAATCATGAGAATGATATCATCGCTCGTGCGTACGTACGGACTACCATCTCCACGACGCGATGAGATTCATTCTCCATGTCAACCATTCATTAATGATTATAAAGTATATATAATGAATAATAATGAAATATATGACATAATAATGATAATTTATTTATATATATATATATATGTCATCTACTTAATTCCATTCAATTCAATAAGGAAATGAAAACATTGTTCATGCATACGTACGACCTACCGTCTCCATGAATGGTGTATTTCATCCCAGTTATTGATCTATCATGTATATATGTATATTATGAATATATAATATATATAAATCATTTTTTACATTATGGAATTATTTAAATCAGTATATAAGTAATAATATCAAGAACAATAAGTCGAAACACGTACGATAAATGAAACGATTTTACCCAAAATTCTGCTTTAACATGGAATTTACAAAGAATGGGTAATATAAAGTCATAAGTGAACCATATATGATATCATAACAATAAATATGATTCTTTAATAAGTCAATGGTATTATTTAAATCATTATACAGGAGGTTCGGATAGATAAGAAGCATATCAGACGTAAGGTAAGGGATAACTATTCCAATCTCGCCCTTATCCGAGATTGTTTATTCGTAAGTATTTACTGGGGTTTTTGTTATAATCCATGTCATGATTTCTTAAAATGGTTTCATGTATGTTTGAAGTCCTTTTTACCCATTTTTGACTTTTACTACATGTTATTTAAGGAATATTTCTTTTGTTTACGTTATAAGGTACTTTTTGAATTTTCCAAAAAAAATAAGAGAAGAATGTTTTATTAACTTATACGGCATGAACGGATTTTTACGATTTCATAACGCCTAGTTTTCATGAAGATTCCTCTACAAGATTTAATGATTATTTTTAAAAAAAATCCTTTTCTTTTAAAATTTAATGGCATTTTGTGATAAGAAAATGATTTTAAAGAATAAAGGATAAGATGGGATGATGTTTATGAAACCCATTTTATTATTTGGGCTATGATGAATGTTTTAAGTTTATTTTGTGGCACAAGTAAGAATGATTTCATTATGAGATTTATGGGACCTATATCTCCCTCCAATGCATTGTGTAAAGATTTATATATCATGAGATAGACATGTCTGGAACGGTAAGTTAATCTGGTTCAGTAATACAGGACTGGAACAAGGAGTGAACTCGATTCAGAAAGGGACTTTGTCCACTAAGATGGTCTTGGAAGCAATGCCTTGGCTACTATAGAAATCATATCATGTACTTAATGGTTTCCACAATCACATGTTTTATTCCCATTCTATTTTATCATGATTAATTTTTCTTTATGATCTATTCCATATGTATTTCCATGCTTTATGTCATTGCCCATGATTTTGATGTTTAAACATTATGTTCATGTTTTTAAGTTCAAATGTATATGATTTTTTTTATTTTATCCATTCGTACCCTTACGGAGCAATTGAGCTCACCCTTTATATGTTTTATTTTCCCTAGGATTTAAAGAAAGGTTCTATGTAAGAGAACCGATATGGGAAGATCTTTATGGGAGATGATGAAGATCTTTCACCACGATTAGAAGATTACGTTCTGAGTTTCCAAAGACACTAAACTATTAAGGTCCATGTGTGTCTGTTTTTATTATGTATTAAGTATTTCTAAAATGTAATGTAATGTCCATATACGTCAATATTTTGGTCTCTACACTCATGGCATAGTCCTTGGGAAGAAACCAGATGCCACTGGCTGGCGGCTGGAGGCAGCTTTAGTAGACACGGTAGTGATCCACGATCTAGCAGGACAATAGTGGCATGACCCTGCGATGACCTGTGAGGTGGTTCGGAGATGCGGTGCCCACCGCATCCCCAGTGGAACAAACCAGCCCAGTTCTGCAAGCTAGGTAAGGAAAGGGGGCCAGCCTCGGACTGGGCAGGTGTAGTGGGTCGGGTCTACGGACCCCGAGCCATGCTGGGTCGGGTTAGTCCGACAGTGTCAGACCAGAACCAGACCCAACCAATCTCTTTTCACTAAAAGGATCATATCTTCCAAACTGTATATCTGATGTACAAGATGTTTGCGGTGTCGAGAACCTCAAAAAAGGTATTCCTTTTGATATAATCTATGTGGGTTTTAGTGGAAGTTGAGATTTGATTGATGGCCTGAGGATTATATTCTCTCGGAATCAAGCGCGCTACGTGCGGGAATCCTGCCATTGGCTTTGACAAAATGACTACGAAAATTAGTTCTAGGTGACCCATCTGACCTATGTGATGAGCGGTTTTAGGTAACCCAGAAGGTCGAAGTGACAAGTGATTTTAGGTGACCCACTAGGCCTAAGTGATGAGTGGGTTTAGGTGACCTAGGAGGCCTAACTAACGAGCGTGTTTATGTGACCGAGCATGCCGAAGTGACGAGCGGGTTTAGTTGAACCAGTTGGACTAAGTGAAAAGAAATTTTAGGTGACTTAGTTGGCCTAAGTGACAACTAGGTTTAGGTGATCGAGTAGTCCTAAGTTATTAATGGTTCTAGGTGACCTAGTGGGACTAAGTGACTCTCTGGGGATGAGTGCCTTAGCAATACAAGGGGTTTAGTGTTTATGACCGATAGTCTTTCTTTTCATACTTTATATTATACCTAAGTGAGATGAATCTAGTGACTGTCCTAATTGTACTTTTTATGGATACACTTTGTGGACCTCTTTAGTAGTCATCCTTGTGTATTTTTTGTGGTATACCTTTTTGTGTTGGGGTCCCTACTGAATATTTTTTTACTCACCCCTGCACAAGCATCACCCACACGTGTTGTGTCTTATTCAGATGATCAATGCTTTGATGGATTATTTGGTGGATCGGGGCTATGTGGTGCTTTGAGTGACCCGATAGAAAATATGTGCTTCTATAGCTTCAGACATCTGTTTCTATACCTAGCATTCAGGTAGGGTTTTCTACAGAGGACTTATAGATACTTTTACTTTTACTTTTTGGTTTTATTTGGGCTTGTATTCTATCCTCGTTTACTTTCCAATTTCTACTATTGTACCTTATGTTTGTTTACTTAGTATATTCACCTTCTAGCATCTATGGCTTTGAGTTGTGTGTGTGGGTACTTGTACTTTGGAAAATGCCTCCCATTTGTTTCGGATATGCGTACTCAGCTCCAGTCTCCACCCCCTGACCTATGGGTGGCGGTCTTGGGGTATTCATGATATAGGCCCCAAGGGAAGGGCAGTGATAGAGTGCTATCAAAGGAGCCCAGTTCTACCTTAAGAACTCATAGTCTATGAGTTGGGTTTTGAGAAATAGTGTTAAGTGTTTCGAGTTATTCTTTCAGGCTAGTGGATCCAATGTCGGTATAACATATGACGTATCCATACACCCAAACTCGGAATTATACTTTTCAACTCAATACATGAATACACTAGATGAAGGGAAAAATGTTGGTACATGTGTCATATAAGAATGGGTTTAGTTTTCCATGTCCTTATTGAATCATCTCACCAGGTATACTATATTTATCGTGGTATATCTTGTTTTGTTTCATGATTCTTCCATGTAGACATCCATATATGATTCCATCGCCTGAGCATGAGGATGAAATGTGGGGTGAACATATGGGTATGGGGGTTTGTACCAGAGACAGCACCACCGGGTGGTGTACCAGCTGTACCACCACCTATGGATAGGAACATTGTACTCACAGTGCCAACAGATGAGATTCATAGTTTGAGTGCACTTCTTGAGTTTTTGAGATAGAGACCCCTCAATTTCTAAGGTGATCCCAACTCATAGTCGGATAAGGACTATATTGAGGTGGTGATCGAGTATTACATCTAATTAGGATTCCATTAGATCATATGGAAGTCCTGGTAGTGATCCTTCTATGTGGATCAGCTGGGAAATGATAAGGTTTAGATTACCCAATCTTACGATGAGGTGACTCTTTCATGGACTGAGCTTGAGAACATTTCTCAGATAAGGGGATATCGCCATAAAAGTTAGGGGATATGCATTACCAAGATCTTCTATAGCTTTGGTAGGATGACATGTTGGTAGCTGAGTATTCATCGAGGCACATGGACTTTTACAGGTACATGATGAATATGATTCAACCAGTGCTTTGGGGCTCGGACCTCTGAGCGAGGTGTTTTAGGGACATCTGAGCCAGATCTATTAATATGTGCACTCTTTATTATTCTTGGGAGATAGAGATAAATTTTTTGGATAAAGTACCTTGGTTGAGCGGATACCGCCAGTAGATGTAATCAGTGGGAAAGAAGGATCAAATACATCAGAAGAAGGAAGCTGACGATAGTCTTAGAGACTTGGATGCATGATATGTTCCGAGAGGAGGTCCCAGGATAAGGTATCTGTTACTTAGGGTTCATAGGGTGAGTCCAATCATCCTAGAGAGAGGCAATTATTTTCATGAGGCGACTGAGGGAATCTCGCTAGAGATTTTCCAGCCCACCAGGGTACTGATAGAAAAATGGTGGGTGGGACACCAAGGTAGAGACAATGACATAAAAAGAAGGATCTATAGGAAAACATACATATAAGATGATTTTTGGGGTCTATATGAGGTGGTATGCATTTTGAGATGTCACAACCACCACCCCAATGTGGTCCAAACCAGGCTCAGGGAGCTGGAGGACAAGGGAAGGGGGTAGCTGCATGAGATCAAGGCATATGACCCAAGGGCTCTAAGAATTCTTCTAGGTGTACTGTGTGTCTATTATTAGTTGTAGTATTAATAGACACATGTGTTAATCATTCTTTATTTTTAGGAATCTTGTTCAAGACTTAAAGTTTCTGGTTAAACCATTGACTTAACCATTACGTCTATAGATACCTATGAGAGGAGAGTCAATAATAACATTTATGTTAATGGTGTGATCTAAACCTTAAGGAGAGAGTTTTTGTTGTAACCTCTTGGTGGAATCATTGAGGCCTTACGATGTTAGTTTAGGTCTAGACTTGTCATCCACATTTCATATTCAGATTGACTATTTTAGGTAAAAGTATGTGGTATGTTTGCAAAGATGGAATTGGGTTTTCCTTGGTCAACAAAAAAGGAAACCTAGGTAGAAAAGGATAGACTCATGCAATGGAGGTCGCTACCAACCACTCATTAGTCATAAAGCATAACCCTCAGTACAATTGACGAGATGAGTCCTCAGTTTACTATAGTAGAGGACTTATAGAAGAAGGGCTTTAGGAGACCCATTGTTTCTCCATGGGAAGCCCCAGTATTGTTTTCCTAGAAGGAATATGGGAACTTAAGGTTATGTGTGGAATTACAGTGCCTGAATCAGGTGACTACTAAGAATAAGTATCCACTACCGCATATTTATGATCTCTTTGATCAGCTGATGAGACAGAGATGGTTCTCAGCAGTTGAGACCACATGAGAAGAACTATGCGACCCACGACCTTGAGTTGGTAGCCATAGTCTTTGCATTGAATATGTGGTGACAATTCTTTATGGTTGAATGGTTTACTGTCTACTCTAACCAAAATAGCCTCAAATATATATTCTCATAGAAGGATTTAAACATGATATTGATATTATGACTCAAGTTCCTCCAGGAGTATGACTTCAAAGTAGTCTATACTCCTGGTAATGGAAACATGGTAGTAGATACTCTCAGCAGGTGATTCAGTTTGTAGTTTCTGAATGAGGAAACAAATCAGTTGGAATCATTATATTTATCCATAAATTATAAATATGATGCAGTTTACCTCAAATTTGTGGTTGTTATCCCTTAACCCTTATTGTGAATCAGTGTGGCACAACTCGATGATACCGAATGTGAGTCTTTAAGTGCTAATTTGTCCATAGGGAATACCCTAAATGGATATTCAGAAGGTAGAGAGCACATCATTCATTTTAGAGGATCCATATTAGTAGTAATGTATTACTATAGGGAAGAGATGCATCGGGATATCCATGTGGGTGTCAAAGCAGACACAGGGGATGACGAAACTGGTTGAACCAGGGATTACCTATTGATATAACAGATGAGATCTTGTTTAATATGATTCGTGGTTTTTCAACACATCATGTCAAGACCATGTACTTGGAAGGGATCGGAGGAGGCCCTCGGGACTCAACTGCAGTTGAGAACAACTTTCTGCCCACAGACAGATGGCCAGACGGAGCAGACCATTCAGGTGCTAGAGGATATAAAAAGTACTTACATCCTTGATTTTGGCCACATTTGGGAGGATAACCTAACTCTAGTGGATTTTTCATAAAACAACATTTACCACTTCACCATTAGTATGGAACTATTTTAGGCCTTGTATGGGCGACCTCGCATGTCACCACATTGCTAGATTGGCCCCAGAGAGTCGGTGCTCATGGCCCCGGAGTTGGTGCAGGCTACTACAGAGAAGCTGCAGGTCATCGGGGAGAGAATTAAGACTATAAATATCTGTTATAAGTCCAATTCTTATAGAAGAAAGATACCATTAGAGTTTCAGTACGGATACCATGTGTTTTTTAGGGTCTCTCAACAATGTGTGATACAGAGATTTGGTCAGGGCAGTAAGTTATCTCCATGGTTCACCCGACCTTTTCTGATACTATGTATAGTGGTTGAGGTGGCGTGCAACTTGGATCTACCTCTGATGTTAGAGAAGGTTCATCACATCTTCCACATATCCTAATTGAGTAGATACATACATGACCCACCACACATCATTGATTGGGGTGAGCTGGACATTGACGAAGGGGAGACATTTTCAGAGTTCTAGTAGAGATCAAGGACTGATAGTAGAGGACCCTCTGGGGGTGATCGATTCTTCTAGTTCTCGTTTGATGGCAGCACAAGAATCTTAGGAGTTCATGTGAGAGAAAGAGTCTTAGTTTCATTATCATATCATCATTTGTTTGGGAATCCCTTGGTTTGAATTTTGGGGACATAATTCCTTAAGGTGGGGAGAATACAATGACTCATATTTTCCCAATTTTATTTTTAGAATATTTCTAGGGAAATTCCATGACCATGTGTTGAGACCGTGTGTGATTCCGAGGTCCGGTGTGCCCGGAATGGTTCGTCCAAAAATGTTAAGTTTTTAAATAGCACACAAGAGCAGTTTTCGAAAATAAAAAAAAGATAAATAACTCTTAACAAGGTTCTTAGATTAGAAATACGAGGGCACGATTGCATTTAAGATGTTGAGTTTACTCTTGGCATGACTTTATTTGTTCTATGTGAGCCTCTTGTTAGAAAATCCAAAAATAGCATAACATTATATAAAATTTTTTAATAAAATTTTTTTAATTTTGAAATCCATATAACTCCTGAATGATGACTCAAACTGAAAATCCATGACCATCGTTGAGTTTGTAAGAGGGTGTCTTCCTCAGGAAGAGCCAAAAATTGGCCGGTGCGGGTGAATTGTGGAAAGTAGTTTTTGGGTTGTGACTATAAATAAAATAATTAAATAAAGATTATTTGATTTTCAAATCCTATAACTCATAAACAGTAACTCAGATTGGAAATCTGAGAGTACAATTGATCTCATGAGGGTGTTCTTTCCTTAGGCAGTGCCAAACCTCGACCAGCGTGGGTCGACGACAAAAGTTAATTTTTGGGTGTTTTAAAGAAAAATAAAATAAACTTAAGAAAGATTATTTTATTCCAAAATATTTTTCTACAACACAATTTCAAGAAAGCTGTTTTATTTTATAAATGAAATAGCATAAGGATTCTACAAATCAAGTGAAACAGAAATGCAATTTCGTTTCATAAATAAAACAGTATAATGACGTAGCAATTCAGTGTAACAGAAACACCAAAATTCATTTCCTCCCTTAAGTTTATTAACAGAGACACAGGACAAGGGGAGGATCTTGGAGTTTTTTGTTAATAATTTGAGTAAATTCATTGGTGAATGATGAGCGATGAATAATGATGAATGACGACAGATCAATGAACTGATTCGGATCAGAAGTTGGTGAATTGATGAAAAAAAATGCAGGATTCACCCTTCATCAGCAATTGATCCAAAAATAGGTAGGGTTTTATTTATAAGTGATTAACATACCCCATTATTCCCTTCTAAATGAAGAATGTGGATCAATTCACTAAAAATTTATCTCTGGTTCGATCATTCTTGTAGGTTGAGGAATTGTTTTCAGGGATTTCATGGTAAGTAGATCATTTTTATTACTTCCTTTATTTATATTCTTTGTAATCCTACAAACAAGAAATATTTATGGTTGACATGAAAAAAGGATTGGATCATTCTTTGGGTGTTCCTAGCATTTCTCTCATACCCATATTCTTACATTCTTCGCCGACAGACCCCCATGGTTGCATCGGGCTTTACCGGGAGGTCCTGATCATGGTCGAACCCTCAGAGTGACAAAAAGACACTTTGGATCACATGGTAGTGGAGGAAAAGAACCATGGATCTCAGAGGGGATCATGGTTCAGAAAACGGACCACCAGTACGAGTTCAGTGGCCTATAGAAGAACCTGATGGTGCCCGTAGAAGAAGCTTGCAGCATCGACCACCCTTAGGAGGGAAACGATGGCTTCAATGGACATGGCAGTGAGCTGCATCACATGTTTGGAGAGCTTCGGTCCAGATGGACCGCAACAGTAGGAACCTATAGTGACCCGCATGGTTATTAGGAGATACAACACCCACCATATCTCTTGTGGAACATATTGGCCCACTTTTGATGGCTGGCACAGGGGGACGGGCAGGTGCGATGCTCTAGGCCGAGCCCTGCTAGTTCGGTTTGCGCTGGTGCAGCAGGTCGGGTCAACCTAATGGGTTGGGTGAGAAGACCCCAGCCTGGGTCAGGTCAGTCTGACCAGATTGGACAGGCCCCAGACCCCACTAACCACTTTTCACTAAAAGGAGCATATCTTCCAAATTGTACGTTCGATTGATGATCCATTTGTGGCATTGGGACCCTAATGATGAGGAAGTCCTTTTGATATACTCTAATTGAGTTTTACTAGAATTTGCGATATAACTGATGGATTGAGGAGTATATTCTCCAGGAATCAAGCGCATTGTGGGAAGGAATCATGCTGTTGGCTGTGACAAGAATAGTATGATAAGAGGGTCTAGGCGACCCAGTAATCCTATGTGATGAGTTGGTTTAGGTTACTCGATAGGCCTTTGTGATGATTGGGTTTAGGTGTCCCAACAAGCCTATGTGACGAGTGGGTTTGGGTGACTGTGCATGCCAATGTGATGAGTAGGTTTAGGTGACCCAGCAAGCCTAAGTGATGAGCAAGTTTAGGTGACCAGTAGGACTATGTGATGTGCGAGTTTAGGTGAACCAGAAGGAATAAGTGATGAGTGGGTTTGGGTGACCCAGTAGTCTTAAGAGACTCATTGGGGATGAGTCTCTCTGCAGTACATGGTGTGCAGTCTTTATGATTGATAGTCTTTCTTTTCATAATTTAGTTTATACATGTATGGTATGACTCTAGTAACTCTCTTGACTGTATTTCCTAGAGGATACACTTCATGTACCTATTTGGTAGTCTGCTTTGTGTATTTATTTATGGTATACCCTTTTGTTCTGAGGTCCCTACTGAGTATTATTGTACACACCCCTTCACGGACTTCACCCGCACATGTCACATCTTATGCGGATGATCAAATCTTTAACGGAGTCTTTTCTGGACTGGGACTATGTGGTGGTTAGAGTGTCCCGACAGATGAGATGTGCTTATTCGACTTCTGAGAGCTACTTTTTGTACCTACCCTATAGGTAGGGTTTTCTACCAAGGAGTTCCATAGACTTGTAATTTTACATTTTTTTAGGTGGGATTGTATTTTAGCCCCATTTAACTTCAATTTTTTGCTATCTTATCTTGTATTTTTTACTTAGTGTATTCACCTTCCGACATCTATGGCTTGGAGTTATGTGTGTGTAATGGTACTTAGGAAAATTCCTCCAATTTTTAGGATACTCTTACTCAGCGCTAATCACCATCCTCTGGCCTATGGGCGATGGGCATAGGGTAGTCACAGAACAGATAACTACTAACCTACTAGCAGAGAAACCATAGGTGGGATTTGACATTTTTACATGGTGTGTACATTATGATACATGCTGTGTTGTTTTAAAATCTATATATAAGAGGGAATATCCTCCATGTGAGAGGTTGGGTATCCAAGGTGGAGGTTCTACCACTCTACTATATGAGTCTCCCTTGGATCCATTTCTAGTTTTTTAATTCTATTTGAGTTTTTGTTCTAGTGTAATTATTCCCTTCCCATTTCTTTATCTCATATCCATGGTAGGTATTAAACTTCGTCTCAATCCATACACCGTGACTGTGGTCATAAGAGGGTAATTACCATATGTTGGGGGTTATAATTTTAATTCTAGTTCGATTGTGTGTTAAACATTGAAGTATTAATTTTATTATGAATTATTTTTTACAACTCGTTTAATGAACTTAATTCCAACATCACTATTGGTACCATATCATACCAAGAATGATACCAATGATGAACAATAAAGGAGTTGTAGTGGACAAACCCATGACCATTGGGGGAACATTCTACCATTGTTTTAAGGGACTGTCATTAATATGTAATTAAAAAATCAATTATTGGAGTAGGGAATTGGATTTTAAATAAACAATCACTAGTTATCATGCCCATAACTTTTTATTAAATTGAATCTTTATGGTAAACTACTTTCATATATAATCTAAAATACTGAAGGATTAAATTCACAATAAAAACTAATCATTGTTGCAATCGCAACATGTTTGTCTTTTGTTTGTTATGTTCTTCTTCTATTTTCATTTTAATTTCCACAAATCATTTCACTTGTTAAACTATTCCCTTCACCATTTCTGTCTAGAAAACCATCTGATATTCCAAAACTCCCACTGTTTTTTTCTTTTCATACATCCATATGGGATTGAACCTAACTGCCACTAGCTACCTAGTAGTTGGTTCATAAGGTGACATCAAAATTTCTAATTTGGGGCTGCTTCTTGTGACAGGGGTGGTGCCAATAATATACCGTGTTTATTAGGTTATGTTCATCAACACCCCTTCTGTTTTTCAGTGATTGGATTTTCAGGTGATTTGAAACATTTATAGGGATTCAAGAATAATTCCCAATAAAGGATTAAATAAAAATTTTCTTAAGTATATGATTTGTTGATAAGTTAATTATAGTCTATTTGATAGTGGTATTTAGATTATTATTATTGTTGAAAAATTATTTATTGAAGAGGAAATACTTTTAGAGATATTTAAGGTCAAGCTGAGGATTACCTTCTTGGTTTGTATCTATATTTGTTTCCTAAAATTTTGGGTAATTTCAAAAAAATATATGATCTATCCTGGTGATTAATGATATTTTTATAGATTTATCTTTGGGTTGAGGTATACATCACTCTAAGGTTTAACATGTTATTTAACATTAAATATTAATGGGGAAGAACAAAATTAATTTTTTTTATATCTAATTTCAGAGGTATGATATCACCATTGAGGTAAAATTACTCTTTAATGGTGATGTTATTTATGAAATAATCTATGTGAAAACTTTATTGTTATTTTTTTGGCTGAAATGTTTTATTTAAAGGGTTATTCATTTTTATAATTATCTTACCTCAGGCTGACCATTTTCTATTTTGGATAATACTTGGAGACTAGAGGAATGATTATTAACATACTTATATTTTATTTCTAATACTTTGGAATATTTTATGGAATATATTCAGAGGTAGTAAATATGATGATGTGAGATTACAAGGCTTGGGGATCCTAGTATATATTTAATTAAAATATTAAATATATAATATCAAAAACATGTATTTTTATGAAATAGTTAAATAAATCTAATACATAGTCTCATAGTTAATTCCTAAACCACATTTGAGTTTAGAATAGGGGTTTTACCTTAGGCGTGATGTAACCTTATTAGGTGCTAGGAATTTCGGTAATGTTTCATCATGGACACAAATATTGAAATAAATAAATTTATTTATTTTTCAATTTTTGACACAATGAATTAACCCAAACATATTTAAACCTAATTATATCTAATTCACAAGGTTGGATTCAAAACCTAGATAATTGAGAGGAGAACTCCAAGAAGTGTTGAAAGATGACAGGATCATGAATCATTAATCGGGGTACCAAAAGGATGACCAATGATAATATAGCTTGTGGATATTTCTAATGACAGAGACACAAATTATTTCTTCATAATTTATGAATCCAAATTTGAGGTATAAAATTTGATTGATGTGTATTATTAACATTTTATTATCCTTTTTTATTCTCATATCAATTCCTCTAATAATAATTGATTCACACATTAATGGTTGATTTATTTTATAGTTTATTTGATTATTTGTTGGTTAATTTTTTCATAATTTTATTTTATACCAATCAAGGACAACCCAAAAAATGGATGAGGATAATTACTATCATTTATTTCTTCAATTTCTCCTTTTTTTGGACATTTATTATGGGAAATTTAATTTCCATGTGGTTTGATAAATACTCGAAATGCAATCTTTTCATTTCCATTCTTTAGTGTAACAGATCAATATAGTTGGTGATATTATTAATCAAGGATGTGATCGATGTGTGAAGATGGGGTAGGATTATTAGAGGTGTATTGGACTGGTCTGTTGATTCTCATTATTCTTAGTTTGACATGCATTGATGACGTGTTTGACAAGAATGGTTACAAGATAAGTTATGATGGATAGAATCATATCAACAATAATGGAGATTCTAGGGCGATGAAATCCTGGATTATTGAGAGATATCAAAGAAATATTAGGAAAGGAAAATGTAATGAGTGTCTGTAATGAATAACTACGGGATTCTCGAAAATCCCACATTATGGAATGTGTAATTTAGATAAAAAATTTATATGGGACCCCTGGGTGTGGCATAAGGTTTATCACAGAAGATTAAATATCACATGTTGTGTGACATGTTTCATACACCATGTGACCCATGGTTGATGGTGTGGAATGTACCCTAGAAGTATATGGGTACATACATGGTTAAGAACATGATCATGAGTATAGTACACATAAAAAACCTGATACTCGTACATGGTCATGTACATGGGAATATACAAATACACATGCGAATAAGAAAGTGGAAACCTGAGTATCAGGATAAAATAAAAACTCTATGTACCCTTAGGAAATGTTGTGAATTTAGGTAAATGCATGATATATGAGTGAGAGATAGTTGATATTCAATTCTTTGATAGAGACAGCATGCTACCCTTTAGAATACACAATGTACTCCATGAAGCGTAGGTTGGAGCATTCATCCTTCCCAACCTTGCCCTTGTTTGATCATAGGTGTTTCCCTTTGGACTATTTCAATGTAGAACAATATCCATTGAGATTGTGAAGTTGGTTTATCCGTATGATAGTTTAGTCCACTGTTACATCCAATGAAATGGATTACAATCACCTCTTTGAGTTATGACTCACATAAAGTTCACAGTGTCCCTTAGAGTGGTTCAGGGTGAGATCCTCTATCCTTGTGTCTTATAACATAGATGAGGTTCATGTTATAGGCATGATTTATCATCCTACCCCTCCTCGTTTCTATAGAAAGATGGAGGATGTTACTTTTCCTTAAACAACATCCACATGACACCAAATTCTGTAAATAAATTCCAAGGGATTCAAAATAGATTGGGGAATTATTTTTCCAAAGAAAATAAAACAACGAACCAAAAAATTTCATTTCCAAATAAACCACTACATGATGCACAATATCATTGAATGAAAACTAAAATAAATACAATTTATATCAAAACCAACTATAGAGAGTTCCACAATGGAATAATACTAAATATCCAAGTATACAACGAAGGAAAAACCAATAAAAACTCAATGAAAACCACATAAATCCAATGTTTTAACATGACCCTTGATCCAACTCCACAAACGGCACATTTTTTACAATGAATGAATAGATAAGTGTGATACATTTCATTTAACCATTTCCAAATAAAAAACATCTGAAAAAGCACCAAATTACCAATGCAGTGGTGAGTAATGAAACTCAGTAGGCATTCCGCAATTGGCATCCCTACTCACAACACAAGGATAGAACATGTTAGCACATTTATATAAAATGGTTTATATAAAATATTAATATATTTTATATTAAATCCAAGTATTTCAATACTAAATAATTTTTCTGTAAAAAAAATTGTATTCAAAAAACGAATGCAAACAATACTCAAAAACTATTTAAAAAATTCAATTTTGGCATAATACATTCAATTTCACATATCCACATATCCAACTAAGAATGAATCCTAGACCTCCCAATACTCACGAGTGGTGAGTCAAACTTTCACTAATCCTTCACTTAAGGAACTAATTTGACTGGATATAGCCCTAAACCTTATCCGTCCCACCAATTATGTGGTAGACTTCATACCCTTATCTGTCATAAATTCACATGAACAAACAAAACCATTATGCCAAAAACCAATTCCAAAACAACCCTTTCAATAAAAACAAACCATTATCAAAAACCTTTCAAAAAAACATTTAAATAAAACCAACCCTTTATTGAAAAAGTTTTCCTTTCATCAAAACTCTTTAATCATTTTAAAATCATCATTTTAAAATCATCATTTTAAAATCAAATTACCCATTTCACTTTCCCCCAAAATTCCCAATTTCCACAATTCTAGAAACTATCACTAAAGAGGATTTTCAATAAGAAATTAACATCAAATTCACAACCAATTTCAAAAAAAGTAAACAATCCCCTATATATCTAAATATAGTAGTAAATAGTGAATCAACCTATCACATAAATTTATTGAAAATGATAAACTTCATGAAAAAAATCAATGAAACCATGTTGAAACTCCAATAACCCACCATAGAACTCTTTCCCTAACAAAAAAATTCTAATATAATCATATTTGGAATAAAATAACTTATATATATCCACATAGAATGTAAATCTAAGAAACTAAGAGAGTGAGATAAGTAGATCTATGTAACTAAAAGAAACTTTACCACAAATGAAAACTTATCATGAAAATATGAACTCTATGAACCAAGAAAATCATTTGGATCGCCTCCAGATCGATGGGAGAAGCCTCATTTTCCTTATAGAGTAACAAATCCTATGTTAGGTCTATTATGGGGAAAACATTATGGGTAAAAACTGAATCTCGAATTAGATTCAAAAAACATGGATATGGTTTTTAAACCATACAAGTTTAGTTACATAGTTAGGAAAACCATGCACTAACTATGCGCTAGGCTCTACCTCAAGGAACTCCTTGAACAATTGGCCTAGATGGGTTGAAAAACAATTCTCAAATGTAAAAAATATAGTTTCCCCATAATTCATGCTTCCTGCTAAGTAGCCACACGGTTTTGAAAAATGGTGTGCATGTTGGGAACCTCCTTTATAGCCTAGGTCTCAAAGTGAATTGTTTCTTCTAGGTCTAGCGCACTTTTCACTATCATGACCCAATCATGAACCCTTATAAAATACCCAAAAACATGCCAATAATCTTTAAACACTCAAAAACATCACCCAAACACTTTATGTACAGAAAATTTAAAAAATAAGGGTTAATTATTGGAAGTCAGGTGTTGCTACAATCTCCCCCCATTGACCTTTCTATTTATGGAAAGTAGAAAACCACTTCCTTCCCGAAAGATTTTGGTCCATTTCTAGATCAATTATTTATCTCATTCCAAAGTATCTTCTTGAATCTAACCATATGTCAACAAAACCCTCACTATAATAATTCTTATTCCATGAAAGACTTTCTCATTCCTGTCCACAATCTACACCGAGATATATACCAATTAAGCATTCATCTCTAGTTCTACATGATCCCATGGAATCACATGGTAAAGAACATACTAATTATTTTTCTACTGAGATACGTGAAACACATTATGCATAACACTGAACTATGGTGGAAAATCCAATAGATATGTTGCATTAACAACTCGTTCTAGTATCTCAAAATGGACTATGTATCTAGGAGATAATTTTTCCTACTTTTCAAAAATTCCATGTCCAAGCCTTAGAGAGATCCTCAAAAACATATAATCACTCACCAATAATAAAAATGTTCATTGATGATGATCCACATAATATTTATGATGACTTCATGCTGTCTCCATATCTTTCCTAATCAACTTAATATTCTCCATTATTTCTTGGACAAGACTCGGCCCAACAAGTGAAGTCTCACCTATTTCCACCTGACAATATGGAAAAGGACAAGGACTCTCATACAATGATTCAATATGAGACAAATGTATTGAGTCCAAATATCATTTTTTATATTAGAGATCTACTAAAGTCATGTTTTCTTCCCATGACCATCTAAAATAAATTACAAAATCCCACATCATATCTTCAAATGTTTGTATCTACCTTTCATATTTTCCAACTATCTAATGATGATATGTCATAATCATTGTCAACTGAGACCCAAGGGATTTCTAAATGGATTTAAAGAAATAAAAAATAAACCTCAGATATCTATATGACAATACTGAAACTGGTATTCTAGGAATATTTTCTACTTCTGGGATATATATTTTATATAAGTCCTCATACATGTGAGATTCAATAATTTGGATGAAATGAGATGACTTTTATAGATGATAAACTATCACCCATATGATAACATGTTTATAAACCATTCTGGGGTGAACAATTACTTAAAAAACCCCATCAATATACTCCCATTACCAAATATGGGTAGGTAATTACTAAAACATTCCTTCTGATCACTGATGCTCTACCTTAAAAATCTAAAATGTTAAGCATCTCGAAATAAACTCGGCTACATTCCTCTTTATTTTTGACCCACCAAATATGTGCTTTAAAATTCTTAAAATTCATTAATATAACAGGGTTAACAACCCAAACAAAACGTAATTAATCATAAATAAGTTGTTATTGAAAATACATAGGTACGTAAATTTGATTTCTTAAGCACAACACTAAACTCTCATCCAGCCTCTATCCCTTAATTGACTCCCCTAATTTTAGTTTTTACCTCATAGCTCTGTGTTTTGCATCAGATATTTGTGCCTCTTTAACTATCTTTACCAAATTAATAATGGAAGAATCTAGAATGAATTTCATGGCTTCATCTTGGTCTTCCCATTCCATGTGCATGTCGTCTAGGACCAACATAAACTTCGACTCATCTGACGTTTATTTTTTCAAATTTGCACATGAATTTATTCTTAATTTATAATCCATCAAATTTACCATTCCAAATGTATAAATAAAATGAGAGTTAAACATTTAGAGATATTCCATCTGTATTCTTGGTCTCATATTTAAATCCCTTTGTGATAAAATATGCTTTAATCTCTTATGGTTTCTAAACATAGAAAATTTCCCACCAAAGTTTTAATAATTCTGAGTATTCAAATCATGATATAGGGTAGCTAAATCCAAATATTATTTTTGGTAATTGTTCTCATGATCTCACAATATCCTTAAGAAATAATCCAAAACATGATATCATTTCTTAAGAACGCATCCCAACCCTAATCCTAATGCACCACACTACACCATGTACACTTATCTTGATTTAGAAAAAATCAATATTGGGGCAGATGTAAGGAGAAATTTAAACTCTTGAAAAGACATATAAAATTCATCTTCACATTATAATGGAACATTATTTTTTTTCAAAGTTTTCGTAGGTAAATCTAGTCGTGAAAAATCATGAACAACTCTTCAATAATGACCAGATAAACCAAGGAAACTACATATCTTGAAGACATTATTTGGCAGTTTCCAATAGATAACAACTTGTATCTCTTCTAGATCTACAGAAACACAAATTTCATAAATTACATGTCCAAGAAAACGTACAACTTGTACCCAAAAATCACCCTTTGATAATTTGGAACAAAGATGATGATCCCTAAAGATTCCCAATACTATCGTAAAGTGTTTATCATGCTTGGTCCTTATCCTTGAATACACAGATATGTCATCCAAAAACATCACAACAACAAAATCCATATTGATCTGAAATATGTGATTAATAAATTAGATAAGTATAGTTTGTGAAATAATAATACCAAAAATAATTAACAAATATTTTTAATGGCCATATCCACTTTTGAATGTTTTCTTTGGAATATCCTCCTTCCAAACCCAAAATTGGTGATATCAAGATCGTAAGTCCATTTCAGAGAACCATTGAGATTCCCTCAATTGATCTAACAGATAATCAATGTGTGTAAGTGGATATATGTTCTTTATAATAATTTTTTTATTCTTATGATAATAAAAATAATACCTTAGAGTTCTATCCACCTTTTTGAACAACTAGACCGATGCTTCCCACACATATGCGCTCAGCCAAATGAAATATTTTCCTACCAGTTCCTAAAACTGCACTTTGAAATTTCATAATTCTTTGGTTCCATTAGATAATATGGTAGGGAAATAGAACTAGTCCTCAAAAGGAGATCAATCATAAATTCAACTTCCCTTACAGGTGCCAACCTTGATAAATTATTGGGAAAATATCTTGAGACTGGTTATGAACTACTGTAAAACTCTTATCTTTGATCTCTTCCATCCTCAGTCGTAACATTGACTCTTTGTGTATAATAATAGATGTGATCCTCGAACGTCATCAACAAATCCATACCAATGATTATATCATAGGAATCAATATCAAGCATAGATAAATACCATTTCAACTCAACTTCATCCATAGTTTTAGAACATGCTATACATAGAATGGCTCTACATTCTCTTGGACCAAAAGGAGTTTGAAGTTTTAACACAAAAGGAGTCATCTAAAATTTTAAACTTATCAAATAAATAGCACGAAAAGTAATAAAGTAATGGGATGGCCCCATTTCAAATAAATATTTCATAAGGGTACAATTCCAAATAATAATACCTCACATTGTAGATGTTCTAGATTGATCATATATAATAACTAACTCAGATCTATAAAACTGCATGTTAAACACACTTTATTCTTTATTGACTTTTTGAGATGTATTCTTCTGAGGAGTGATGGAATTCCTAGAATCACCATGACAAGATATGTTCTAATTATGACATATATTCTTCTTCCCTCACCCCATAGAAGCATATGACGTATCGGAAACCTAATAAGTGTCCTAAACACTATACCCCAGAGCACTGTGATAATAGTCATAAAGACTCTTGATCTGATTGATATTATATAATGATCTAGGGGTGTCATACACTATCATTTAATGTGGTCAAACGAAACAATTTGAAAACATCTAGGATGTATCATTGGTTTTGGAGTATGATTCACCAGTTTAAATGTTTGATTATGAGCAATACTCCCACTATGGAAATAAGTTTCCCTCTTCCTATTTCTCCTAGAATTTGAGTTCCCATTATTTCATTTAGGTATCAATATACTTCCTCCACTCATAGACATAGGATATCTCTTTCTTCCATAGTATCTTTGTTGACCATATCTATAAAATATACTGGATTGAGGACTGAAATCATTGATATAATCTCCTATTTCATCTGATAATCAAATATTCATTTCTTTAAGGATGAACCTACAACAATTAAGGGTGAAAAAAACTAAATTCATGAATTTTATAGCGTACTCCTTGATATAAATATTTTCCATCTTCAAGATGAAGTACATTGTTATTTTATTTCTAAAAGTTTGTGGATAGAATTTTTTATTAAAAATTTATTTAAAATCCCTCCATGCCATGAGTTGTTCTAATTTAGCCTAAACAGTTAAATCCCACCAATATCATGAAATATTTTCCATCATATATGTTTCTAAATTGACCTTAAGCTAAATTGGTGTGCCATGGAAATCAAAGATATGATTCATCTTATTTATCCACAACTTTGTCTAATCTAGTTCTGAATCACCATGAAATATTGATTTATTTTTCTATATATAACTATATGGAGTGATCCACATGCCTTAATTAATCCCACATGTTCCTTATATCCATATCTTGAAAGGAATGGAGTATACTCTGAACCAATTGTTGGTTCACCTATGGATCAGGTGCAGCCACATTCTTAGTATAATATTCTGTTTGGTTTCTACAACAACTATCAGGTATCATTTTCTAAAAACAAAAAGAAACACCATAAGTCTCACTCTCTATCAACTAAACTACAAAAAAATTTCAAATTCTACCACATCATTCTATCACAACAATTGTTTCCAAAATACAAAATTTTCACATTCTTCCATTTTTTAAAATTTTACCATAATTTTGAAAATGAAACTATTTTCAAAAACCAAAACCATGATTTTTCAAAATCTCACATTTGAAAAAAACATTATCAATTTTCAAAAAAACAATTTTCTACAAAATAATAAATCATCACTCAAAATGAAATACCAAATCCTAGTGGGAATTCGTTTCTATAATGCATGTCATGCTCATATCGTTAGATAAACCCACGATAATAATATTGAAAATCCTATAAGTTTCTCAAAAACACTAATGTACCCAACTAATTGATAACATGATGTTTAGAATAAAAAGTTTATCTATGTAATTTTATGCTCTGTATTTCGTGTTCTGGTGATACTACTTCTTTATACCAACCAGACACAAGGAATATACCAGAATGAATTTCAACTCTAAGACTGAAATAACTGCAAAACACTTTTCTCATAAATATATTTTGAAGAACCGAGACTGATACAACTTATAACACCCCAACCTTTCTATTTTTATTGCGATGTCTAGAGGATGATAATTTTTTTTACGTGAAATTGAAAAGATTCCAAAGGCTGGAAATAAATACCAGGGACTTCAAAATAGTTTTGGGGGTGATATGCCATTTGAAATAAAAACAACCAACCAAACATGTGATTTACAAATAAAAAAGTACATGATGCATGATATTACTGAAATAAAACTCAAATAAATTCAATTTATATCAAAACCAACAATAAAGAGTTCCACAAAAAAGAATAAAAAATATCTAAGTACACAGGGACAAAAAACCAACAAAAACTCAGTGACAACCATAAAACTACAAAAACTCCAACATGCACCCTACTCCAACCCCGAAAATACCCCAAGTATCACTAATCATCACTAGAGAAGTGTGATAATTTAACTTTCCCATGTCTCAGTATAGTTCATATTCAAAATCAACAATGTTTCAAAGCATGGTTGAGTAATGAAACCCAGTAGGCTTTCCCCAAATGATTTAATTATTAATGACACTAGAATAAAACATGATAGAAAATTTATATAAAATATTTAAAATTAAACAATTGATATAGTTTATAATAAATCTAAAAAGTTCAATACCAAATAATTTTTCCATACCAAAATGGGTTTCCAGGAAAGAAACCAAAAAATACTCCAAAACCATTTCAAGCATTCCATTTTTTCATAATTCAATCCATTTCACATATCCAAATATCCATATATCTAAAATTCATGAAACATTTACCTCCCCATAATCTCTAGTGGTCATTCATCCTTTCACTATGTCATCACTTAATAAACCAATTTTATGGGGGAAAGCCCTAACCCTTTTCCATCCCACTAATGATGGTGGGGACTTCATACCCTTATTCACCCCGAATTCATAAGAACACACACAACCATTATGAAAAAACTAATGCATAAAGAACCATTTCAACCATTTCAATAAAACCTTACTTTTATTGAAAAACAATCAAACAAAGGATTTCAGTGAAACCAACCGTTTATTGAAAACACTTTTCCATGCATCAAAACTAAGAAATCATTTTAAAATAATCACATTAAAATGAAATTTCCAATTTCACATTCCAAAAAAATCCCAATTTCAATAATTTTATAAACCGCCACTCAAGAGGGTTTCCAAAAAGTATTTCACATCAATTTAAAAAACAATTTCAATAAAAAATAATCAATTATAAACTAATCCTTCAAGTTATAAATAGAGGTTTTGAGAGTGAATCCACATACATTGTAAATTTGGTGAAAACAAAAAATGACATGACTGCTTTCCAAAAAACATGGATAAAACTAGAATAACCTGCCTTAGATATCTTTCCATAACATTAAAAAATCCAAATATAGACATTTTTAACATTAAATACCTTAGATCTATCAACATAAGAAGTAGTTTTAAGACACAGAGAAAGCCATAGAAGTATATATAACGAAAACCAAGAAAAAGTACCACAAATAAAGACTTACCATGATAATATGACTTCAACACACTAAGTGAATACATCATATTTCCTACAGATCAATGATATAAGCCTCATTATCTTTAGGGAGGAAGAAATACTATGTTATAAATATTTTGGTGAAAACCTGATGAGTTAAAATAAAATCCAAACATAAATCCCAAAAGGGTCAATCTTGTTTTGAAACCATCAATGGTTAGTCACACGTTTAGGCAAATCAAGCACAAACTATTATCCAGGATTAGCCTCAAGGAACACCTCACACGGTTAGCCCACACATTTAGAAAAACCATGCAACAACTGTGGGAAATCCCATTGTCCAATAATTCAAGGTTTCTCCTCAGTGAACTCATGGTTTGGAAAAACCATGAGCCTACCCATGTGCCACCTCATTGGCCCCTACCTCAAAGTAAACTATTTCTTATAGGTCTTATGTGGTTTTCACTAACATTTCACCAACTATAAACCTTTAAAATCCACCAAAAATATTCCAAACTTCTTTAAAATCCTCCCAAAATTTACCCAAACACATTATATACATAAAAATAAAAAAATAAAGGTTACATACTTAAAACTAGGGGTGCTTCACATAAAAACCATTCATGGGGAATTAATCCCCTATTTAGTAGGACAACTCAGTTGGTTTCATGGTATCATAAGGAATAAGATCCTATACCTATTAGGTTACTCCATAAGGGTTTGCGATGTCACCAAACAATATTGGTTATTATCTCCTATATGTGAGTCAAGATCTTAGTTCGATATTTCAATAGGATTTCAGAAATACCCCATAACTCAGGGTGTTATCCTATATTCAGGTATTGAGACCTATATATTGATCTCATCAGAGATTTAATGAGTTTTATTATGAGGTATGATGATTATAACCTCTAATATGAATACCATTAGTGATAGCATGGTTTTTTCAATGAGATATCTCAGAAAATAATTTCTATGAAGCATTGAGTAGTATCATATGGTTAGAAGTAAGGTTAAAAACACATTGATATTGGGAGTATATCATCATTATATATATTTTATTTTTATTTTCTCTATTGAAATGTATCATATCCTAATTGAAATTTATTATTATGAGCTAACTACACAATTGATCATTTATATTTGGTGACTTCAGGGTGTCAAACTAGGTGATGTTATAATCACCCTTTTATGGGTTCTACCCACAATTTTCATGTTTTATATAGATGAAAATTGTCTTGTAGAGTCCTAGGTGGACCAGGAATTAGAATATTATTGTTTGTGAATGTTATACTGATGTTGATACTAGGTGTTTCATTTAACTATTGTCCCCCTTCTCCAAATAAGGTTTAAAACATTGAACATTTTTTGGGGATTCTAGTTGACACTTTATTGATTTTTAGTAATTTCATCTAACTCTAATTATGGGGAAAATGTTATCCATGCATTGGTATTATATATTTTCACATTATCATTATTTTATGGTCTTATAGATGTGTGTGTGTGTGGTTAAATTAGGTGAATTCCAACGATGTTTGTGATTTTCCTACTCGACACTGATCTCAATCCCTTAGAATATTGAATGTGGGTATGGGGTAGTCACACTTATCTTATCACTATCTATATGGTACATAGTGGGTCAAGACATTAAAAGTTTCTTTAGAGATGTTTATTCTACCTTAGGAACAAAGGATATATGTTTTATAGCAGTGATATTGTTTTTGGATTTATGGAAACAATGTTAAAGAATTTCCAGTTCATATCTCAGTCTAGAGACAACAGTGTTGATACTGAAAATGACTTGTCCATTCACCAGGAGTCTGATATCCTTATTATTGATTCGGTACATGTAGACAATGGTTGTAGGGAAAACATTAGTACATGGATAATATATGAAACAGTTTGGTTTTTCCTATCCTTTTTGAGTAAGAACCCTAGATATACTCATTGACTATGGTATGTATTGTCTTCTTTTAGGATATTTATATGATGAAATATACTATGGTTTTATCAATAGAGTTATGAGTATGATCTGATGGGTGATGAGGACTATATGTAGTAACATATTCATGATGTGGTTTTACTTCTAGGTGGATAGAAGGTGGTACCTCTACCAACTGATCAACATATAGACCCGCATGTTATAGTTTAGGTGGATGTATCATGTTAGAATGAAAAATGGATGGATTAGTTGGTGTTGGATGATAACGCGCATGGCTTAATAACATATCATGATTTTCTATATTTGAAATTTCTTGGGACTTGGGGTGAGCTGGACTCTTTGACAGCAGACCTATGATGTAGATCACGGTGAGACTTTATCATTCAATAGGACCTCCGGGATAGTGTAATCTATCAAGGAATAGGTGTTTTTATGATTTTTATGTATATGGAAGTCTTGAACCAAATTTCCCAAACCATCACTCCATAGACAATGATATGGTTGATGTAAAACCCAGGTAGTGGAATCAATTAGAAAATATGGGTCTTCTAGATTGATGGTAAGGCACATGTACTGGGAGAGTAGAATGAAGTGGATGGCTCAATGATCTATTTCCTCCACCACAACCCCCAATGGTCTACATAATTATTAGGTAACATTTGGTATAGTGCATGCAAGTTTTAGTCACTAGAGGCTTTTATCCTAGAAGATTAGAGAGTGGTTCGATGTATAGTCAATTCTATTTCAAAATTTTTTATTTTTTTATAGACACATGAATAAGAAACTGTTGTTAACACTATTCTAATTAGAGACTTTGTCTCCAATTGATCCCTTGGCTCAACCCCTTTGTTAGTATAATCTAGCATCAAGGATCAGTGATCATATAATTATATGTTTTTTGGCCAGAAACTAGTATAGTGGTTCAAGACCATCATGTGGGGGCTTTACATTATGGTTGGGGGACCCTACTATGTTTTCCTCAGTAAGGTATGGTTATCTACCATCCATACCCAGTTAACTATTACCAGTGTAGGTTTCTCTATATCCATATTGTGGGATGGAGTTTTCCGCCTTTGGTAATGGAGTGGTCCTAGGTGGAGTAGAGTGAGATCATGTGTATGATGGTGCAACTTATTTCTCTCCATTTGATGAATATAACTAATGGAAGAGAGTATTTTATAGGCATTCAGATTCTAACAGTGGTGATCTAGGATGTTGGTGTCTTTCTTCATGATGTTCCAAGATTGGATCCATAAAGGGAGTTGTAATTGTTCATAGAATTTCACCTTTAGGAAACCTTTATATCTATTCCCTCGTATCAGAAAACTCCAACTGGGCTTCAAAATATAAAGGTGTAGTTGGAGGACTTGTAATTGAAGGGCCTTGTTAGACTGATTTTTTTTTTCAAATGTGTAGCCCTATATTGTTTTCCTAGAATGAGGATAAGATATTTTGAGGATAGGTGTGGATTTACCTCCCTAGAATTTTGTGATTAAAAAATAGGTGTATCCTCCTCTAATAAATGAGGAATTCTTCATCCAGTTTTCATTGGAAAAGTGGTTCTCAGTGTTTTATCTCAGGAGAGGTTATCACCAATACTTGGTTTTTTAGGAGGATGTACCAAACGTGGCTCTCTAAATCTACTACATTACATTATGTTCTTGGTGATACCATTAGTATTGTTTAATTCCCTTACATTTTTTTAGACTCATTTACCATTACATTCTTATTGTATCTATTTATTGTAGTCTTCTCCATTTACATACATGTGTTCATAGAGATAGTTGTGGATTACAAGAGATAGTTCAAGATGGTTTTAAACATTCTATTAAATACCATATTTATTAGAATCACCTAATTTATCAATTATAGATTGAAGAGTTAGACCTTTAGAACACTAAGACGTTGTATTAATAGCAAACCTATTAATTAGTGATTCAATGCTATCTTTAAATACATATAATGATGTGGAAGTTATAGTAAATGATTATAGTTAGGTTTTATGCTGGTTGTTTCTGAATTAGTTTATGAATTGGTTGACCTCTTTCTAGTATATACTTGACAAATTGGATGGAGTAGCATATATCTAATGCATAGTTGTCTCCCACCTATTTATCAGTGAGATAGGGAGAAAACAGTTGGACATATCGATTGTGAGGTCATTAATGACTATATACCCACTGAGCATGTTCTTGAAACTTCTTCTAAAGCTGGTAGGTACAGCATCCCTCTAAATTCGGATGATGATAAATTCACTCTATAAGATAAGGGGATGAGGAGCTTACTTTCCCTTATCAATACGTACAAGAGGGATGATCCTGTATGAAGAGACTTCGACATCATTCTTTATGGGAAAATATATTGTAGCTTATTACTGAGTTTAACTCTTGCCACATCACAAAAATGTTGGTGATGATAAAAATTTATTAATGGAGAGTTTAGGATTCCTGAGTATAAAGAATATATTTTTCATTCATGGAATTCCAATTAAGATCATTTTAGACCGTGATGCTCACTTCATTTCATTATTACGTAGAAGAAGTTTGAGGATTTGGGAATCATTTGTTGTTGAGCAAGACTTTTCTACCCCATGAAAATGGCTAGCTAAAGTAGAACATTCATGTTCTGGATAAAATTTTTAAACGTTTTAAGTTAGCTTTTGGACTTACTAAGGAGGATTTTCTACCATTCCTAGAGTTTTCATTTCATAATATCTACCACTCCACCATCTATGTAAAACATTTTTAGACCATTTTTAGATGAACCTCAAGGTCATCACTGTACTGGTTGGAAGTAGTGGGATACATCACTTTTGGTCCTAAATTTGGTTCTAGTGATGGTTGTAATGGGTGAAAAACAATAAATAGAAAATGAGTGATTTAAAAAAATTCTATAAGTTCATTGTACACAAATGATACAAACTATTAGGTTCAAAGATGATATAATCTATTCCAAAATATCTCCCCTGAATGAGAATTTCATAGATTAGGCCAGGAAGGAATGTTATTTGTAGGGTTCATAGGAAAATTTTCTATTTATAAATCAGGCTTTCAAGTATTCATACCACTAGACCCCATAACCACTATAATACCAAGTGCTTGGTGTTTTTTATCTGTGGTATCTGAGGAGTCATGTTCATTAATCATTGAATTATATTGACCAGGATGAGTAATACATTGAGTATGGATTAATATTTTTATAGAGATTGTGGATACTGATTATGTTTCAGTTCTAACTAGGGAAAATTCTTGGGAAAGTGGTTACCATGGGTGCATATTTTTTGACAGCATGAGAACCTTTTGGGTAACTTATGAGATTGGAAATCACCATTGAGATCTCAATATCCTCTCTTATGGGAATCTTTTATTCTTTTTGAGATGAAAGTCCTTAAGGTGGAGAGAATCAGAAATACCTATTTTTCCTTGTAATATTTTAGATTATTTAAAGGAATAAATTCATTGAAATACACTTATATACCATGAAATTTCACTCCCATGTGATCCTGAAATGGATAAAATAAATATAATAAAAATATTATAACATGTTCATGCAGTTTTGGTTAAAAAATTAAATAAATCATCATATAAAAAATCTAATACCATTGTAGTGTCTGTAATACGGGTTTTATTCTTGGTGTGGCATAACATTTTTTGGAATCATGTTTTTTGGTAAAATTGGGTTTTGAGTAGAAATAATAAAATTAGTTAATCAATTAACTAAATTTATTTATTTTTTTAATTATTTTCATAGTGACCTAAAACACTCTTATTTATAACTTTTTATGTCTAATTTTCATGTTTTCCCACATAACACTATGAATTGAGTGGAGTGCTTCGATGAATGTAATAAGATTAAAAGATCAGGTGTCATCGATAAGGGTATTGAAAGGATCACCAATGATGATATACTATGTGTATCTCACCAATGAAGACAACATAGATTAATTATTTATTATGGATCATTCTAAAAACAATGTGGAATTGTTTATTTTTTAGGATTCATCCCATTTTGATATCCCTTCTTGATAATAGACCAATTACACTTAAAGGAATTGATTCGTGAAAATGTGATTGATTTTTTTGTAGTTGATTTATTTAATTTTTGGTTAATACATTCATAGGTCTAATAGAAATAGATCTGTTCCATCCACAAAAATGGACAAGGTATGTTTATCAAATGTTTTTCTTGATATATATTTGTGAGGGTTGATCCAATGGGAAGACCTATCAAATATCGATAATGAGAGTTTTCTTTGTAAGATGATCCACAATGACCCATATAGTGTTGTTTCTTATGGATGTCCTTGGAATTTTAGTGACGAAGTTTGTGGTGATATTATCCTAGTTCCATGTTTGTATGGGTAGTGGTTTCACCATCCCCTTATACATATTTCTTTTATCCTTCACTTGTTTACATACTAGGCACTTTGATGTATACTCAGCAATCTCCTTCTTCATATTGTCTCACAAAAAGTTCTCTTGAAGATCTCGATACATCTTTGTGCTCCCTGGGTGGATATAGAAGGTTGAGCTATGTGTGTCATTCAGAATCTCCCTCTTTATCTGGATCAGATGGTACACATAATCATGACCAAAACCTTATGACTCCATCCTTGTCAATATTAAACTTAGAGGATTTCCCATTTCTGATAGATTCCTCCATTTTTAGAATTTCCACATATTTTCTTTGAGAATACACTATTTTATCCTTGATGGATGTTTGAGAAATCACTTGAGAAAGGATTGATGATTTTCCTCCCTTAATGATTCCTATTTCCATCCCTTGAAAATATAATAAGATCGTATACATTTCAATTCTCATCATTTATAATTATGTAAGATCCTTTCTACTTAGAGCACCTGATACCTTATTTTCCTTATCCGGATGGTAGTGGATTTATCATTCATAATCCTTGATGTGTTCTATCCATATTCACTGGAAAATATTAAGCTCTTTTTGTGTGAATGTTTGTTTGAGACTCTTGTGATCAACATATATCACACACTTATCCCAATAGAGATAATGATGCCATATTTTTAACACAAAGAGCACAACTGCCAACTCCAAATCATGTATAGGGTAGTATTGCTCATGGATTTTCAGCTTCCTTGAGTCATAAGCTGTCACTTTATCATTTTTCATCTGCACATAGCCTAATCCCTTCTTTGAAGAATCATTGTACACCACAAATATTTCTCCACTTATTGGGAGTGTGAGTACAGACACAGTGATTAGCCTCTTTTTCAACTCCTTAAAATAGTATTCCCATTTCTGTGTCCAAACAAACTTTTCTCCCTTCCATGTATGTTTGGTTATTAGGTTTTAAAATCATGAAAAGTTATTTGAAAACCATAGATAATACCTGGATAAACCCAGAAAGCTATGGATCTCTATTACAGATACTGACCAAGGCCACTATTCAATCGCCTTTGTCTTAAAAGGGTCTATAGATATCCCTATGTTGGTGATAACATTCCCCAAGAATGATACATCCACCATCCAGAACTCATATTTACTATAATTTTCATATATCTTCTCCCGTTCTCAATGTCTTTAACACAGTATTCAAATGCTTCTCATGTTTCTCCTTTATCTTGGAATATATTATAATATCATTTATAAATACTACCACAAATTTGTTGGGGTAATCTCTAAAGACTCTATTAATTAAATACTTGAAAATTTTTGGAGTATTAGTGAGTTCTAAGGGAGTCACTATGAACTCATAGTGTCAACACCTCATTAAAAAGGCAATCTTTGGAATATCTTTCTTCCTCACCGTTAATTGGTGATATCGTGACTAAAGTTCCACCTTAGATAAATAACTAACCCAATGAAGCTGATCAAAAAATTCATATATCTGTGTCAGCGGATACTTGTTCTTTTTACTAATTTTATTGAGATCATGATAATAAATGTAGAGGCACATTGATCCATCCTTCTTCATGTCGCAGAGGACTAGAAGACCCCGTGGTAAGGCACTCAGGCGTATGAAACCCTTATCCAGATTCTCCAATAACTACTTTTTTATCTCTTCCATCTCTATAGTGACCATTATGTAATGTGTATTTCATATAGGTGGAGATCTTGGAATAATTTCAATTGATAAAGAAACCTCTCAGTTAGGAGTAATAATAAGAAACTCTTTGGGAAATACAACAATGTAATCCCCCATGATGGTCATGTCTTCAATCATGATTCTCTCTTTTATCTCAATCATTTGGGATGACATTATTGCTCATAAAAAAGAAATATCCACACTTTATATGATGATTATAATGTAGATTCAACTTCCTCCTTACACTTGTAAATAATTTAAGGATTATTCAGGATGTGAAGAGTGACATCCATTTCCCAACAGTTGATGTTGGTTTTGTATAAAGATAACCAATCCATTCCCAAGATAGTGTCAAACTTTACTAAAGGAATTATGAAGATATGTTTTGGGAGGTTCAGTTCACAAACATTAACCAGGGAGGAGTTTTAAACCATGGACTCAAGAATTTTCCCATTCACTATTCTCACAGATAAACTTGTCCTCCAAATTTTGAGGTGGTGTTTGAATAGATATACTAAACAAGAAATATATGAAAGAATGTGTAGAACCAAAATCAAATAGTATGTTCTCTATTCATGAATGAATAAGAGTACCTATCACCACATCATTATCTGGATCCACCTCAGTAGTAGTGATAACATAAGACATTACTTGTTTCCTTTGAGGTTGTTGTTGATTTCCTCCGACAACCCTCAACTTAGAGAAATTGTTCACATAATTTCTCTGCTCCTTGAAGTTGTAGCACTATAATATAGGCTGAGTGTTGATCTGCACCTTCCTTTATTATTCCACATTAGCAGGATTCTTCATATCCTGTCAGTAGGTTTTTTCCAAATGTCTGAACTTTCCACATTTGAAGCAATTCCTGGTTCCATTTAGATATTTCAAATGATGCTTATTTCCACAATTTTTACACGTGAGATGGTCAATATTCTTCCCATCATGTAATTTATTTATAGGACTTCCCAAATGAGATTCCATTTTATTCTTCTTGTCATTGGTCACATGATACCACAGAGATTCTCTAATCTCCATTTCAACCTTGAGGGCACAACAGACAATTTCCTCATAGTTTTTGAACTCTAGAATCACTGAAACTTTTCATCGACATAGCTTTAGTCTGTTAAAGAATTGATCCACCTTGATTTTTGTGTTCATGAAAAGGCCATAGGCATATCTTGCAATCCTTTTAAAGTTTTCTTCATATGCCCCAATTGACTCATCTTTATTTTTCTTGAGTCTGAGGAACTCTCCTTCCATCTTGAGATGGAGGGTATGGGGAAAATATTTATTAAAAAACATTCTCTTGAATTCCTCCCAAACCATGGAATCAATTTCCTCCGGGGGCTCCATACTCATGATAAGTTTCAACCACTGATTAGCTTCCACATAAAAATGATAGACCTCCAGTAAAACTTTCTCTTCTTCTGAGCACTAGAGGACCGAAAATATCCTTTCAGTTGAGTTAATTTACTATTCAATGAGGAGTGGATCAAAAGATCTATTAAACAAGTCAGGCCTTTGCCGCATTAAGGATTAAACAAAAACATTCTCTTTCATTTGAGGAGGAGGGTGTTCCCATAATTCAGGCTATTATTCATAACTTGATCCAATAGAGCAAGTACTATCATGATTTTTTGAGTACCCATTCCCATCGTATCAGGCATATCATTAGGGTGATCATCACATTCTCTATAACATTGATTGTTAGCACATGTTCTTATATTTCCCAAAATTAACTAATAAAAAGAACATAAAATTAGAGGGCTTGAGTACTTATCTATTGTGTATAAAAAATGAAAACTTGGAACATAAGAGGATAAACAAGTAAATGATAAGTATATCCTAACTTGTGATTCTATATGTTTCACCCTAGGTTATCCTTGATCTATTTCATAGAATATATTCTTATGTGATATTTTTTTATTCCCTTAATAATGGTTTGTACTAAGCTCGTGAATTTAAAAAATCATGTCCCCTGGGAGTGTCCAACAAAGAGGACAGCAAGACTCGTTGTTGTGCACCAGTTTCCATTCATGTATAGCTCAAAGTAGTGTTTTCAGGTTTTACCCATATATACATCCGTGCTAAATCCCCCTCTACCTATTTATATCCAAACATGGATATATCTTTTTGAAAAACAACTTAATATATAATTATCAAAATTTAGGGGTTTTTTCTTATACATAGTCTCCTACCTAGGGTTATTAATAATGTTTTATATTCATAATCTCTAAAAATAACTAGACCGTCATTTGATACCAACTATAGCAACCCAATAACATCCCAGGTATATAAAGAGTAAGACATTTTCATATTTATTAATATTTGTGAATTAAATATTAATTTTAATTTAAAGGGGATTCTATGTTTGATGGAATACCTGACACACAACAACAGGTTTCTTTGAAATAGTATATTGCACACAACATTAAGTTACACTGAAAAATAACAATATAATATTATTATTTCAAATGGTAGTTAATGCCAAGTCGATGTAATGGTGATAATGAACAGAAATAACTACAATATGATTATGACAGGTTTTTTAAATTTTTTAACTTTTATCTAATAAATTTTAGAGGCTTAAAATAAGAAAAAATCCATTTCTAAGCATAAATACACTAATATTCTTTAAGGGGTCGATTTACCACCTTTTGATAGCGAACAATTTCTAAATCTAGTTTTTGTCACATTTATATGTTATATTTTAAAAAATAATATTCTTCTTTATAATTAGTAAATCAAAATTTCCTTTCAAGGAAATTTTGGTATTTTTCTGATAAGGTTCATTTTTTAATGAAATAGTGAAAAATACTGTATTTTAATTCAATATTTCCTTTTAATCTAATTTATTTATATGACTAGATTATCTTTTTAATTTTTTTTAAAGTTTAATTAGATTATATTTTTACCATTTAATCTAATTTTGGTCATAGGAAGTAATTTCACTTTGAAATTTGACATAAACAAGTGTCAATCTTTTGATAGTTATTATTTCTTAAAAACATGCTTCTTTGTTTTGACAGCGGGAATTAATTTTAAATTAATTTCTGCCACTTCTGTGTTTTGAATATAGAAAAATGGATTCTATATTTGGAATCAAGAGGCCCAAATTTTGTAAATAGGTAACTTTTTTTAGTCATTATTAATATTTCCTTCATTAAATATTTTATGTACGATGATTAAAGGGTAAATATGGTAAATAAGGGTAAAACATATTATTATTATAATATGAAATTACCCTAACATGTATCTTAATCCTATGTTTTGATACATGTCCAACCATGGGCATCCTTGGGTCGATTTTGGGACCCCATACAACCACTTAGGAGTGATAATGACACTTTATATTATTTAATTTAAAGTAAAGACAAAAATGACATAACCATGTATCTTTTAGTAAATCAATTTTTACATGGTGTTATATAAGTTATATATTCTACTATAAATATAAATTTTACAACTTAAGACTTTTATTACATAATTGTATTTTATTTATAATTTTTATACCTCAAATAAATAAAATTATTTTTGACACAATGATGATGCAGTAATTACCTTATTAATGAATGATTTAAATAGATGAGATTATAAAATTTAAAAAAAATATCCAAAACCTATCTGATTCTTATTGGATGATTTTATTTCGACTTATATACACATTATCATCGAAATAAATAAGTTTTGGCCCTTTAGAAAACAAAAATCATTATATTATAAAATAATATTTTGAAACATTCCTGAATAGCCCCTCATCCCCCTTATAAAAAGACATCACATATAAACCATTAATCACACATCTCAAGACCCTTGGATTAACCATATTCAAACCAATTAATCTCCATACACACCTCTATTCTTCCTATAAGCCTTCCCCTATGAATAAGACAATTAAAGTAAACCTTTTGGTTCACACCAAAGAGAGATACCTGATTTAAAGGTAATGTCTTCTCTTAAGTTATTTTCTTTTATTTTACTTCTCCAACCCCCTATACTCTCTTTATTCATTTATTTTATAACAAAAATAGTATCCTAAATAAACTATGTTTTTTTCATAAGATGTATTCTAACAAAACTTTCACACACCTACATCTATTGGATACGAACATACAGTTTCTGTGGAAAGCGAACTAATGCCTCACGAAATGATGATTGTTCAAATATATCCAAACGCCTATCATGGAATTCATTATGATGGAACTTTATTTATGTGTGATATATATTATATTTATATTTTCTCTATAGTTTTTTATTTTTTATTTATAGAATACCAATATGGTTTCCATAATGTGTAAACGTGATAATCTTATTTCAGGAAGTGCAGACTACTGCCCCCTCAAAGTTATATGACTCGTTAATTCCATACGTAGAATGTATAAATGATAGAGTTTCTAAAATTATATATATGATATTATACTAGAATTATTATATACCTATGTATCATTAAGTATTCATTCCATTAAATATGAAATAGAAATGAAAGTAGTGTTGATGCGTACGTACGACTTATCATCTCCATGAACGGTGCATTTCATTTCTTACCTCTAAATGGCATGTACTATTATAAATACATATATATACTGGATATATATGATATTATATAAATCATTAATATCATTATGGAGATAATTTACTTTTGACAACATGAACAACCTATAATTATAAGAATTTCATATTTGACTCAAGTGCCAAATATTGACAAAATCATTGTTATTAACATAAATGATTACATAATGTTTATAATATGGAAATAAGTGATATAAAAACAATAATAAACTTGAAACAAGTTCTTAAGAAAGTTTAAATTCACTTTAGTTTATTATTTAGGAGATTAATGAATGAACGAGTCAAGTCGGACATGAGGTAAGGGACGTCATCACAATCTCCTTTCATTGAGGCATATTTTGATTTATACATGAATTTATTTTATACGATGTATAAACCAATTTTAATTTTCATTTCATTCAAATGTAATTTTTTTACATAGAATTTTACTAAAATACAAAGCGAATTTATCTTTTTAACGTACGTGGTGACAATGAACTTTCCACCACCATGAGTGTTATTTGGTATTTGGCTTCCTTAACAAGTCGTAATGATTTTAAATGGAAAATAAATACCATATAATCTTTTAAGTATTTTGTTATTGGAAATGGTTTTGATAATGGATTGATTATTTCAATATATTTAAATGATATATTATGATTGCAATGTTGAAATGTTAACTTTCCTTTATTTTTTTTATGTATTGTGAATATTTTATGTTTATTGGGCATTCTTTATGTATAGGGGTGGTTCCCTGATAAACCTTGGGTGGGTGAGCTTGAGGTATCTCTCCAATGCATTGGTTTACGTGACTGACGTAAACGTTAATGTTTCTTCTAAGATATTTAAGGAATATAGTGTGATGGGTATTCCAAACAGTACTCCCAATGTAGCTGTGAAGGAAAAAATGTAAGTATGTTATATATTCCACAAGTTAACTTTATGATTTATGAATTCCTTGTGTTATTCATATATCTTATGATCTTGTGTGGTATGTTAAATATTGAAATGTATGATTTCATTGACTTGTATGTATTAATGTATTAATGTTTTCTTTCCTTTTTTTATAACACTTATTAAGCTTTTTATGGTCATACAATGTTTTTTTGAAATGATTTTCACTGGAATTAAAGATGAATATGGTCAAGGATGGGAGCAAGGAAAAGTAATTTTGTCTAAAACATGGAACTAGACATGGCCCTTTTTTTTAGGATTTTTTATTTTATGAAAAAAATGGATACTGTGAAGAAGTTTCTACATTTAATATTCTTGTTGTTTTGTATATGTTATGACCTAATTATCTAAATCTCTAAACTTGAAAAGATCCTTTATGTGAATTATTAACTTAATTCAAGATTATGTAACGTTTAATGATGGGTCTTTATAGTTGGTATTAGAGGTCGGTTTAGACAGCTTTTGGAGTTAGGGTATTGTTAAATTAAAATCCACAAATTAATTTATGTTAATGATATAGCATTTATAGATTACCATGTTGCTTCGCCTAAGATATTTTGGTGTTCAGAATGGTTTTCCATAGAGGAAACAGGGCATCTATAATGGGACGACATCAGGAGGAATACAACCATCCAAATTAGCAACATGATATGGTCAGAATTAGAACTGAACAGTTTGTTTCATGATGGAATAGTTGACTCAGGATATAAATGGTGGTGGTATCCATGAACGAGATCATCCAGATCAACCGCATAGGAACAAGTCAGTATTGGAGCATTTCACAAGGAAACACCCCCTATAATTTAGAGGATCAACTGACCCTTTTCTAGCTGAAGGTTGGATTAAAGCAATGGAGAATATTTTGGATGTCATGGGGTGTTTAGAACATCAAAAGGTTAGGCTTGTTGTCTACTGTTTTGAAGGTGAAGCTGATCAGTGGTGGTCAATCATGAAAAATATCAAGGATAGTGAGGAGATTGATGCTCTTGATTGGGATAAATTCAATGGTATGTTTCTTGATTAGTATTTTCCAAAGGTGGTTTTCCTTAAGATGGAAAACCAGTTCTTGGAATTGGGGTAGGAAGATGACTCAGTGGCTACTTATGAAGTAAAATTCACCCGACTATCAAGGTATTCTCTAAAGATCATACGAGATCTCGATAGTAAAATAAATTGTTTTTACTCAAGATTAAAGACAATGTATCGATGGGATTTAGCATCTCATGAGTTCAAAAGTTATGAAAAACTTATTAGATGTGTGGAGAAGGTGGAAATAGAGTTTTTTGATGATCAAGTGTTCCTTGAAAAACAAAAGAATAAGAGGGTGAGGTGGAAGACAAAAGGGTAGAACTCTTTAAAAAATTATGATGGTAAAAAACATAAGTTTACAGTTTGTGAAAATTGTGGTCAAAAGCACACTACATAATTTCTTTTGAATTATGGTGAGTGCTACTGATGTGGTAAAATGAGACATAAGCCTCATAATTGCACTAGAAAAGTTCAGGGTAATGGTAAGTCAAAATATGATTTATAGTTAGTAAAATATTTTAACTGCAATGAAATGGGTAATTATTAAAATGGGTATCCAATGTAGAACTCGACTGAGGGAAATCAGGTGGAATACAATTAGAAATGGGTGGTGAAATCCTTTGAAACTACTTTATCAGATGTTGGGCCATCGAATGAAATAGTATCAAGTACACTGTTAATTTATTCAGATTATTCCAATGTGTTGTTTGATTCAGGGTCTACAAACTCTTTCATTTCTGTGAATTTTTTAGTAAATTGTGAATTCCTTCTCATGATATGAATCATGAACTTATGGTAAAAACACCAGGAGGAATGTTTGAGAAAAAAAGAAATTATAAGAATCTTTTTATCCTTGTGTGCAGAAAGAATATACATTCAAACCTTATTGATTTTCCTCTAGTATAGTTTGATGTTATTTTGGGTATGGATTGGCTTTCTGTTTACCATGCTAAGACTGACTATAGAGCTAAAAATGTTTTTTTAGAATGAATTTCAGTTTTTTTACAAGAATGAACCCTTAATTTTGATAAAAATTCAGGAAGATGAGAAACTAGTAAAAGATGGAAATGAATGTCACCTTGGACATATTGTTTAAATAAAAGGAACTGTTTAGATTAATGATATTCCAGTGGTAAATGAGTATCTTGATGTTTTTCTTGGTCATTTTCCTAGTATAATACATGATCGGGAAGTTGAATTTAATATTTACTTAGTTCCTGATTCTATGCCAATTTCAAAACCCCCTTATCGAATGGAACAAATTGAACATTCAAAGTTAAGGAATCAATTGTAAGAGTTATTAGATAAAGGTTTTATTCAAACATGCACATCACCATGGGGTGATCCTATCTTGTTTGTCAAAAAGAAATATTGTTCAATGATACTTTTCTTGGATTATAGGACATTGAATAACATCACTATTAAGAACAAGTATCATTTTCCTCATATCAATGATTTGTTTGATCATCTCCAAGGAGCTCAGTATTTTTCAACGATTGACTTGAGTTTGGGGTACCATCACTTGAATGTAAAGGAAGTAGAAATTTGGAACACCTTGTTTTGTAATACATATGTCCATTTTGAATTTGAGGTTATTCCTTTTGTATTAACGAATGCACCTACTGTATTCATCGATTTTATGAATAGAATTTTCTGTGAGTTCCTGGATATGTTTCTGATTGTTTTCATTGATGATATTTTGGTTTATTCCAAAAGAAAATAGAAACATGAAAGTAATTTAAGGATTGTCATGAAAACCATAAAAGAAAATAAATTGTATGAGAAATTTCAAAAGTGTGAGTTTTGGTTACAAAAAATAGCATTCCTTGGTCATGTTGTTTCAAAAAATGGCATAACATTTGATCTGGCTAAAAAACAAATTTTTGAAGAATGGCCAAAACCCATAAATATTACCAAGATTTGTAGTTTTCTTGGTTTTGAAGATTATTACTAGAGGTTTGTTGAAAATGATTCAAGGTTATCTATCTTAATGACTAGGTTAACTATAAAAGGTATTAATTTCATTTGGACAAAAGAATGTATTGATTGTTTTTATGAATTGAAAAGAAGATTGGTGAATGCTCTAGTTTTGGCACTGACATCCAAAAATGGTGAGTTTGTTATCTAAAATAATGATTCGTTTAAAGGAATTGGTTGTGTCCTAATGAAGAATGATCTAGTAAGTACTTACGCTTCAAGTCAGTTGAAATCTCACGAGTTAAATTACCATACACATGATTTGGAATTAGCTGCTATTGTTTTTTCTTTAAAAATTTAGAGGCGTCATCTGTATAGAGTAAAATGTGAAATATATACCGACCAAAAAATTTTGAAGTATATATTAACTCAAAAGGAATTGAACATGAGATAGATGATATTTCTATAATTAATCAAGGATTATGATTGCATGATTTATTACCATCTAGGAAAGTCAAATAAAGTGGGTGATTCTTTGAGTCAAAAAATTAATGCCAATTTAACTTTGTTATATTTGGAATAAGATCCTTTGATTAATGATTTGATGAACTTTAGCATTGAAGTTGTTGGCACAAGAAATTACTCTATTTTGTTTTAGGTTTCAGTGAAATCATCTCTATCAGACAGAATTAAGCAAGTGCAGAAGGAAGAAAGTGAGTTACAGAAAACGGTAGAGTTGGTTTAGAAGGGTAAGATGCCTAAATTTAACATAGATAATGATTGTATTTTGATATTTTGAAAGAGATTATGGGTTCCATGTGATTCACAGTTAAATAGAGATTTATTATTTGAAGCACATAGTTCATTTTATTCAGTTCATCCTGAAGTACTAAGATGTACAAAGATCTTTGTGAGTATTACTGGTGGGATAGAATGAAAAAATATATTGCTGACTTTAGTGTGAAGTGTTTGACTTTTCAATAGGATAAAGAAGAGTGGATGTTTCCAAAAGTGATGATTGAGCCTTTACTATTACTAGAGTGGAAATGGAAAAATATATCCATGGAATTTGTTGTGGGATTACATAAGACATCTAGAGGAAATAATGTAATCGTAGTTATTGTTGATCGATTAAATAAATCCGATCATTTCCTTCCTATTCAAGATACTTTTTCCCTAGAAAGACATTCTCGATTGTTTGTTAAAGAGATAGTTAGGTTGAATATATTTCCTATCTCTATTGTATCGGATCGTGATCCCAGGATAACTCTTAACTTTTGGAAAGGCCTTTAGAAGTCATTAGGTACTGAATTAAATTTTCGTACAACCTTTCATCCTCAGTCAGATGGGTAGTCAGAACAAACAATCCAGACCTTGGAGGATATGCTATGCACTTTTCCAGTTGATTACCAGGGAAGTTGGGACCAACATCTTTATTTGGTTGAGTTTTCATATAATAACAGTTTTCATTCCAGTATACAGATGGCACCATTTGAGGCATTATATGAGAAGTGGTGTCGAACACCCTCTTTTTGGGATGAAGTTGGTGAAAGGAAGCTAATGGGACTAGAATTGGTATAAGATATGGAAGAAAAGGTTCAACTGATTCATAAGCACATGATAACAGCTCAAAGTGGGCAGAAACATTGTGAGGATATCCAGAGGAAGGTTCATTCATTTGAGATAGGTGATCATGTCTTTCTCAATATTCCTCCATTCAAAAGTGTGATGTTTTTTGGAAAGAAGGTAAAGTGGAGTCTGAGGTTCATTGGACCCTATTAAATCCTGGTGAAAGTAGGATTAGTTGCGTATACAATATCTTTACTCCAATTTTGTCCCAGGTACATAATGTTTTTCATGTTTCAATGTTGAGATTGTATATGCTAGATTCATATCATGTTTAGAGTCCAATGGTAGTTCAGTTGGGAGAAAATATTTCTTATGAGAAACAACCAGTCCAGATTCTTAACCTAAGAGAGCATGTATTGTGAAATTAGGTAATTCATCAGGTAATGGTTTTTTTTAAAAACCATATGGTTGAAGTGGAAACATGGGAATCTAAGAATTCTAGGAAGGATAAAAACCCCCATTTTATTTGATAAGTGAATAAAATTATGGGGATTCAATTTCCAAAAGGGGTTAAGGATGTAACATCCTAGGTAAATAAATAGTAAGACATTTTCATATTTATTAATAATTATGAATTAAATAATAATTTTACTTTAAAGGGGACACTATGTTTGATGGAGTACCCTACATGCAACAATGGGTTTCTTTGAAATTTTACAGTGCACACAACATTGAGTTATAATGAAAAACAATAATATAATAATATTATTTAAAATGGTAGTTAACACATAGCCATTGTAATGGAGAGAATGAATAGACCTAACTAAAAAATGATTATCACATATTTTTTAAAAGTTTTTTCATTTATCCAATAAATTTTAGAGGCTTAAAATAAGAAATAATCCAATTTTAATCATAAATACTCTAATATTGTTTAAGGGGTCAATTTACCGCCTTTTGATGGAGAACCATTTTTAAATCAAGTTTTTGTCACTTTTATATGTTCTTTTCAAAAAAATAATATTCTTCTTTATAATTGGGACATTAAAATTTACTTTGGATTAAATTTTGATATTTTTCTGATAATGTTCATTTTTTAATGAAATAGTGAAAAATATTGTATTTTAATTCAAAACTGCATTTTAATCTAATTTATATTTATGGATATATTATAATTTTAATTAGTTTTAAAGTATAATTAGATTATATTTTTTCCATTTAATCCAATGTTGGTCATTAGAAATACTTTCACTTTGAAATTGGATATAAACAAGTGTCAAAATTTTGATAGTTATTATTTCTTAAAGACACTCTTTTTGTTTTGACAACATGAATTAATTTTAAATTAATTTTTTCCACTTTTTTTGAATTTGGAAAAATGTATTTCATTTTTGGAATTAGGAGGTCCAAATTGTGTAAATGGGTACCTTTTATTTTTCTACATTATGAATATTTACTTCATTAAATATTTTATTTACCATGGTTAAAGGATAAATTTGGTAAATAAGGGTAAACAAATATTATTATAATAATATTAAATTACCCTAAAATGTGTCATAATCCTATTTTTTTTATACATATCTAGCTATTCTCATCCTTGGGTTGATTTTGGGACCCCAAGGAGCCACGTAAGAGTGATAATGAAACTTTATATTAATTAATTAAAAGTAAAGACAAAAATAACATAAGCATATATTTTTAGTAAAAAAACTTTTACATGAGATTATATAAGTTATATCTTTGACTATAAATTTTAATTTTAAATATAAAAATATTTTATACATCATATTATTTTATAAATAATTTTTATACTTCAAATAAATAAAATTATTTATGATACAATGATACTGCAGTGATTACCTTATTAATAAATGATTTCAATAAATGAGATTATAAAGTCTAAAAAATTATTAAAAACTTGTAAAATTCCAATTGGATGATATAATTATGCTTTATATACACCTTATAGTTGAATTAAATATGTTTTGGACCTTTAGAAATTGAAAATCGTTATATAATAAAATAATATTGTCAAACTTTCCTAAAGAGTCCCTCCTCCCCCTTATAAAAAACCATCACCTCTAACCCATTACTCACACCTCTCAAGCCCCTTAGATCATCCAACCTCTTAACAATTAATCTCCCTACATCCCTATAATCCTCCTAGAAGCCTTCCCCTATACAGAAGGCAATTCAAATAAACCTTTTGGTTCAAACCAAAGGAAGATACCTAATTTAAAGGTAATGTCTTCTCTTAAGTTCTGGTCTTTTATTTTACTTCTCCAACCCTGTAAACTCTCATTATCAGTTTATTTTATAAAAACACCTGTATCATCAGTATACTAGATTGTTTTTATGATAATTATTCGAACTAAACTTCCACACGCCTCCATTTAATGGATACGAACATACTGTTTTTGTGGACGGTGAACTAATGCCTCATGAAACAATGATTGTTCAAATGTCTCCAACCACCTATCATGGTGGCCATTATGGTGAAAATTTATTTATATGTGATATATATAATATTTATATTTTCTCTATACTTCTGTATTTTTCATTTATAGCATACCTTTTTCATTTTCATAATGGGTAAACACTATAATTTCATTTGAGGAAGTGCAAAATACCGCCCCCTAAAAGTGATATAACTCGTTCAGCCCATATGTGGAATGTATAAAGGATGGAGTTACTCAAATTATATATATTATATTATAATTTAATTATAATTTACCTATGTATGATTAATCTTTCATTCCATTAAATACGAAATAGAAATGAAAGTAGCGTTCATGCGTACGTACGACTTACCGTCTCCATTAACGGTGCATTTCCTTTCATACCTCAAATTGTTATGTACTATTATAAATACATATATACACTGGATATATATATGATATAAAAATCATGAATATAATTCTAGAGATAATGGACTTTTGACCAAATGAACAACTTGTAATTATAAGAAGTTCATTTTTTGACTCAAGTATAAAATATCAACAAAATGACCGTTATTAACTTAAATGATTATATAATATTTATAACATGGAAATAAGTAATATGAAAAGAATAATAAACTTGATAAAGGATCTTAATAAAGTATAAATTAATATTAGTTTATTATTCAGGAGTTTAAACAACGAACGAGACAAATCAGACACGAGGTAAAGGACCTTGTCTAAATCTCCTTTCATTGAGGCATATTTTGATTTATACACGCCTTTATTTTATATGGCCTATAAACCCTCTTGACCTTTCATTTCATTCAAAGGGAATATTTTTCTAGGTACTGTTTTACTAAATGAAAAAGGGAATGTTTCTTTTTAATGTATGCGGTGACAACAACCTTTCCACCACCATGAGCGTTATTTGATATTTGGCTTCCTTAACAAGCCGTAATGTTTTTAAAAGGAAAATAAAAACCATATACTCTTTTACATATTTTTTTTATTGAAAATGGTTTTGATAGTGGACGGATTATTTCAATATATTTAAATGATATATTATGATTGCAATGTGGAAATGTTATCTTTCCTTTATATTTGTTTTATGTTTTGTGAATATCTTAGGGTTCTTGGGCATTGTTTACATATACGGGTGGTTCTATGATAAACCTAGGGAAGGTGATCCTGAGATAGCTCTCTAATTTATTGGTTAACATGACAGAGGTAAATGTTAGTGTTTATCCAAAGAGATTTAAGGAATATATTATGATGGGTATTCCAAATGCAACTCCCTATGTAGCTGTGAAGGCTAAATTTTAAGTATGTTATGTATGCCACAAGTTAACATTATGATTTATGATTTCCATGTGTTATTCATATATCTTATGATCTTGTGTGTTATGTTAGAGATTGAAAAGTATGATTTCATTTACTTGTATGTATTAATGGACAAATGTTTTTTCCTTGTTTTATAACCCTTACTGAGCTTTTTATGCTCATCCCAAGTTTTTTTGAAATGTTTTTTATAGGACATAAAGATGAATAGGGTTAGGGTTGGGATCAAAGAAAATTCATGTCGCGTAAAACAGAGAACTATACATGGATATTTTTTTAATAGTTTTTATTTAATGAAAAAAATGGATACTGTATAGTAGTGTCTACATTTAATATTCATGTTTTTATGTATATATTATGACCTAATTCTCTAAATATCTAAACTTGGAAAGATCCTTGATGTGAATTATTAACTTAATTTAAGATTATGTAATGTTTACGGCCAGTTCCTTATAAACCCTAGCCTTTTATATATAACATTTCATGATTTTAAGCATAATTATACATCAGAGTACAATCCAAGGATAGTAAATACTAGTGTCTTGGAAGAATAGGTACATAAAATTGAAAACATGGAACTAAATAAAACATCTATTTATTTAATCCTTAAATTGAGATCCTAACTTCCATTTTTCTCAAACATCTACATAGGGTACCCTGAGGAACACATGAATAAAGAGATGAGATAAATATTCTATTAAACAAATAACCATAATAACAAAGCATTAGCACATAATATAGAAGGCATGACATGATAATGTAAAAAGGAACGTAACATATGGAATCATAACATATAAACATGGAATCATATAAACATATATTCATAATAATGTGGAAGCAAGATAAATCATTTCTTAAACATGAGTGAAGGCTAACCGCCAAGACTATCGCCCATGGTAGCACAAGCTAAGGCTAACTGCCAAGACCGTCACACATAAAATCTCTCAGGACTCAACTTTACCCAATTAATTAGAGCACTATCCGGGAACACCCATCTTAACTTTTCATGAATATTTTTTCCACATAAATAATCATGCATAACCAATCTTAAATAAACATAAGGGTTACCCATGGCATGTCATTAAGAATAAAAAATGTTCATATCCTAAAATTGTCCATGATGAAAGGAAATAAAATGTACATGTACATTCATAAGGGAAAATAGGCATGTGTCATGGTAAGTGATTTCAAGTATAATTGACAACGTGGGAGAAAAGTAATTAATAAATTTCAGCATTAAAACATTTTTGTGCGGTTTTAAGGAAAATACTATTGAGACTTTAAAATGGAAAAGAGATAAATACTTTTTATAAAAACATAAGTTAACCAAGAGGGTTTTCATAAAAATAATGATTTTATACAGACAATTTTTGCTTAAAAAGGAAGATATAGTGCACTTGAAATCTGGAAACAATTTTAGATGTTCCCTCAAAAGTGGTTTGCTTATCATGGGGTATTGAGGAGGGAATAACATAAAAACAATTGTATTCCTGAAAGATAATGATGAAAGGGTCTTGATAAATGAATTTGGTACATGTAAAAAGCATTTATAATTTTCAAATAATAAGATAAGTTAACTTTATTTTGGTAAAAGAAAGATAAGGCAACCTAAAGGAACAAAGGAGGTTCGGGTGGAATCTCTTACAGATTATCGGCATGGTGTCACAGGTACTTAAGAGGGCTTAATGAGAGATAAATGTGTTTATCATCACTTATAAATTAAGATATAATTATAAGGTAGGTGTGAAATCATACCCCATCATTAGGTATTACACATAAAAGGGCATAACATAGACGACATTCTTGAATAAAATTGGAATAGAGAGGATCCCTTACCTTAAGTATGATGATGTTCTCAACTTGATATTAATAACCTGATTAATCAAATTAGATTCATTAATTAATAATTAAAGAACATATTATATATATATATATATAATATTTATTAAGGCCTTTTTGATGGGTTAAGTGGTTCAATTTCATTGTTCGGGTCTGTTTGTTTTCTTGGTCTTTATAATCGGTTTACATATTTTCATGAATAGAGAATCATGTAAAATGGGGATGGTGGTCCAGAATTGGAGTTATATTGTATTATTGAACATACATAATGTTACATGGTTGTAAATTTAATTTTGTTACTTTTATTGAATTTCAATCAATATATAAAACATTAATGATAAATATTTGGATTAATTTGGTGATTTTAATCATAAATAACTTGTTTTAAATTATTATTTTTCATCATGGGTGAAAACTGATTCTAGAACCTCACATAAGATAAAATAAAAATATTATGATCTGGTTCAACCATTAAAATGGTTTCATGACTAGTCTAGAATATGGTAATTCAAATTGACAACTCGTCATTCATGAATGTGATAAATCAACACATATCCGATAGTATATTCATTTATTGAACAAAAAGAGGGGGAGTGAGAGATTATGAAAAACTATATCATTATCATAATATAATTCAAATACATATATGTTATTGAATCTACCATACCATTTTGGTGAAGGACGTGAGGAAATAAACAAAAAAAAGAAAATAATTTGAAAGAAAATAAAAGAATCAGAAATCGGAACTTACCTCTTGAGTTTATCTCCTTTGAGAGCCACTAAAGGGGAGAGGATTTGGTATTTTGAGGATAAATAGAGCTATTAGATGTGGGGGAGTAGCTTATGGAGTGATTTGGGTATAACTTAGGCATGTCCCAAGGCTTTAGAGGAGTGAAGATAAGAGGGGAGTGTGGGTGGTTTTTATAGTGGAGGGGAGGAGGGTTTTCATTATATTTAATTCCTTAGTCTATTAATTTCTCTTAAGACCATCAATAGTAATGATTCCATGACCCAAAATACTAATAAGTGCATGTGATTCCTTGATTTTGGTGCTTAAATCACTTATGATGTCAGGAATTGTGTATTTCAATTATAATGTATTTATACGGTAAATTAATGTATTTTATTATTCACAAAAAATTCAGGAATATCATAAAAATACCAAAAAAATCACCCTAACCATTTTCAATGTGTAGAATCAAAAAATGAACTCCAATTTTCAAAAATAATTTTCCAAATATGATTAATTTAATTAAAATCATAATTTAGTTGAAAAATTTGGATTTTCAAACTATAACTGATTTTTTAATGCTTCAAAAATTACATAAGGTCTTATAAAATTATCTTAAAACCAGAATACATAAAATTGTTAATTTATGAACTCCTTTTAGGAAAATTAATTTTATTTTAAATAAATTAATTAATTATAATTAATTATGTATGACTTACAAAAAAAATGCAAATACTTTTACTATGGTCATATTATCACCTATAAGATCACAAATTTTTACTATACATTCTTGGATAAGGTTACTATTCATTTGTATGATTTACTATTCATAAGAGTCATATTACTATTCATAAGGGTATATTAATATTCACCAAAAATTATGTTTGTTCCATTATACTCCAAACATCTTACTGATCCCAACCATGTATGTCATATTTTCAAAATTAAAATCACAAAGGAAAAAAATATTATATTTAAAGGCCACATAGAACTTATTTGTTAATTATGTTGTAATTTCATGTGATTATATGACATAATTATAAGAAGGTAATTTCCATTGATAAAACATTGGGTCGTTAGATCCCATGGCTTGTGTCTTATCCTGTACTCTAGGAGAACTTGGGAATAGAAACTTATATGTATACAAGCATGGGTAGAGTATGTGGGAATGGAATGGTTCTCAAAACGACCAGGTATATGGGAATGGCTTGAAGTACACAGGCATGTTGGTCTGTACACAGGCATAGTCAAATGGTACTTCGAGTTCCAGATGAACATTTACACTCTATATACATATGGGACATTCCATGTATTTTTGGAAATTAATTATGTGAGAGAGAAAGACTTGGGATGTGGTGAGCTTAGAGAAACATGTTGTTTACCACTTTGGGACATCTTGTGTACTCCATTATAGGTAGGTTGGATCCCTCTTCCTTATAAACCAAACTATGGTATTAGTTTGGGTGTTTTTCGTTATAGTGTTTCAGTGTTGGATACTATTAGTTTAGTATGTTACCTTAGTCTATCCCATAAGGGTACAATGTATTGTTACATCCTATATATATGAATGTGATCCCCTCTATGGTTTGAGTATCATATTGAGTTTATGGTGTCCCTCCAGGTGGCTCAGGATGTGATCCTCTCTCATTTCTTCTTATACCCTAGGTGGGGTTTGTTGTATTTTCATTAAAACAATTTATATGGTGTTGATCCCATGTCTAATATGTCAACCTATTAGGGATAATTGTATAATAGTGTATATGATCCCCTACTTAGTGGTTTTATCCCAAAGGTTTCAAACTGTCCACTTGTGGTCTAGGGTGTGATCCCATATATGGTTGTTGATAACATAGTATAATATTTTATTTAGGTTTGAAGCATCCCCAATTGGTCTAGTTATGACCAACTATCTAAGTATAATGATCTACATATCAATACCTATGTATCGATCCCTTTGGATCATTATCATGTTCTCCTTTGGCAGGGTCCAACAAGAATGAACTCTAAAAAGAATACCATCAGTGCTAGCATGGGTCATATAGTGAGATATAATATATGATAATTACCATTAATACTATAGAATAATATTATGGATGATAGTATGGTTGATACCTATTTGAGACATGGTGTCCAACATTTGTATATTTATTCTCTTTGCGTTGTGCTTATTATTGTGTCTCATTTCCTTTTTAAAATTCCTTATGATGAGATGACTACTCTCTTGATTCTTTATGTTTCCTTATCTTGGTGTGTCCTTCTGGGAATTGATATACTCACACCTACATGTTAACTCCCCAAATATGTTTCATCTTTTTTATATAGAATACCATTTGGAATATTCCTTATAGGACCAGGAGTATTCATAGAATAGTTTTGGCTATAAATAATGAGGTTCAAACCATATGTTGCCTTTGAATGTTTCCCCCCAATTACTAAGAAATTTTGACTCTATATACTTTTGGTGGGTTTTTATTTGGCCCTTTTTTATTTCTACTACTTTCATCATACTCTGATTATGGAATATATTTTATTCTTGAATTTCAATTAGTTTTTTTTACTTTCTCATAATTGTATAATATTGGAGATCTGTGTGCTTGTAAAGGTGAATCAGACAAATGCATCCCATGTGTCTGATGTTCCTGGTCGACATTAGTCTCCAAACACTGCACTATTTGATGTGGGATTAGGGTAGTCACACTTGGTATATTGTCAGCCCGATGAGCCTTAGTGGTTCTAGTTGTGACATTACAAGTCATTATTTTGAAAGAAATTTTTATTCATTAAAATTCAATTTTACACGAATAAATTTTTTTGTTTTGAATATTCATTTCATTGAATAAGAGATGAAGTATAAATTCATCAAAGAACAACCAAAGGGTAAAATATTTCTTATGATATTGAACAGAATCCAATAATTGTATATTTTTATCTTATCTATATTAATTGTAAAATAATTATTCAACCATGGGAAAAGGATTTTGAAATAAAAAATTTATACTTTTACCATTATTTATAATAATTTGATGGACATTTAAATCATCATTTCCTTACTGTTTTGTGGTCATCAACATTTCTTGACCATGTTATCAAGAACACTCTATTACTCCTTAGGAGTTAGTTTTGTTTTCTTTGTCTTCATTTTAACTTCCCATCAATTTTATATTTATTTGGTAACCCAATTTTATGATATTTCTAGTAACCATTATGTTCTCACTTTTCCGTTTAAGGGAATATTTATTATTCCTTTGTAAAATAAGGGTTTCATTAATTTAATTTTAAAATATTAATCCTTTGATGATTGAGAAAAATTATGACAAAAAAATATAGTTAAGGTTGAGAATATAAAATCCTGATATTTATTGAAATTTATTGTTTCTCAAAATAAATTTAATTTATATTATATCATGTGTTAAAAGTTACGCCAAGTATAAAAAACCTATAGATACTATTAAAATATTAATATTAAAATATTACCATCATGACCTAGCCATTTAATTAGTGGGTATGAATATAATTACATACATTATGAAATATATATAAAGTATACCATTAATACAAATGTATTGATTAATTCCCATGAATCAAGTAATAACTTTTTAGAAATAAACATTTTATTCTTCTTAAGTATTAGTATTTATTTCCTTTTGTGAGTGAATATTCTAACTAATTTATAAAAATATTTGAAGTATTATTTGATAATAATGATATAATTTTAAAAATTATCATTTCAAAATTTTCACATGGTAAAATTTTGAGATTATTATGAAATGTATGATTTATCAATGAATAGTGAAAAATACCAATTTTCATTCAAAAATATATATTCATTTAAATTATTTGTAAGGCAAAATTCTATTTTGATTTTGGTATAAAATTTATATAGTTACTTGTGATTATACATAATCTAATTATATACTTTTGAATGAATTTAATACTATAATTTAGTATAAAAGACATTTTAATATAAATATTTGTTTTTCTAAAAAGTGGTTTAAAACATTTTTTACCAAAAATTTTAAAATTATTTTATATCACTTATATGTATTGAATTTAAAAAATGGATTCCCTATTAGGAATAGTGATGTTTAAATTCGGTAAATTGGCCCCTTTTATATGGGGACAATAGGAATAGTAGTAATCAAAAAAAATATCTCCATGTTAAAAGGTTAATCATATTAAGAAAGGTGAAAACTAAATGATAATTCCATAATGATTCACCATTATTATTATTTGATGAAGGTAATTTTACCCTTATCACCATATTCTAGAAATTTTGTTACAATGGAAATTCCATATTCAATATTTAAAGGAGATAAATTTACAATAATATCACCCTCTTTGTTTGAAATAACTATATTATGGTAACATGGGGATTTTTTTTATTAATATAAATTTTTATTTTGTGCATGATAAAATTATATTCATGATTGAAATTTATTTAAAATTTATTGTGTTTAAATAATTACCTTAAATTCTTTTGAAAATCATATACAATATATCTTCAATTAATATAAAAATAAAAAATTATTTTAAAAAAAATAGACATAAAATAATTTGATTGATTTATAGGGTTAAACTTATTTTTTTGACAAATAAAATATTTTATTTTCATTAAAAATTATTAAATTTGAATTTAATATTTGTATTTATGAAAATTTAGTCAAATTAAATGACTTGTGTAAAAATTAACATTAATGATATTTTATCAAAATAATATTTTGTTAACTTATTTAAAAATAGAAAAGTAGTTAATGAGGACAATGTGGAAAATATATGGTCATAAATGTCATCCCTTTTCCATTTATGAGAAAATTTTCACTTTATATGTAAAATTATAACCTTTTAATTGTCAAAAAAACATTAACATGGATATGTTTAAAATAGGTTAACTAAGGGGTTAAAAAAAGACAAGGATTAAGACACCACATAAACCTATAAAATATTTTTTGGTTGAGGTGATTTCATAGCAATCCTACATATAATTTAATATCTATACATTTTTAATCATTTTGATAAGTAATGACTTTATTATATTTTAATATTTTATGAAATCTCATGAGTTATCATCCCTCAATTATAAAAGGGGATCCTTCAATTCCCTTCTTCACACCAAATTTATCCTTATATATTGACGATGATCCAAAAAATATCTTATTTACTACAATCCAAATTCCTATGATATTGGTCTTTACAAAATTAAAACTCTAGTTTCCTTAAGAGGGGATATAAATGAGTTCCTTCAAAGAAGATGAAATTTCCTTAATCGATCAGTTTGTTTTTAGTTCTTTTTTTAAATCCTATAACTTTGTTTTATTTATAAAGAAATAAAAAATGAACTATATTATATATAATTAAATATTTTTATAATTATTAAACCACCATTATCTTCCCTTCTTTTAAAAAAATTGGTAGTCAATGTATCGCTCGATAATATGTAAGACTTAACATCTACACATAGAAATATAATTCATTTATCATTATATTTTAAAGATGACTATTATTATGGTTTTAAATTTTATATATTATATTTAGTACACAATTTTTCTTCTTGAATGATAATATAATATCTATCTTTTTACCTTCCAATAAATTTGAAAACAATAACATCACTTATGGATACATGTGGACAATTGCATTCATGATGTGATGAGATTTATTTTTCATTCCTGTTATACATGAATAGTAATAAAGATTGATTATATGAATATATATTATTTATATTATATAATTATAATTATTTAATTGTTTTTTTATTTACCTTTCTTTTAATACATATATCGTTAAGTGAAAAAATCATTCATGTGTACGTATGACCTACCGTCTCTATGAACAGTGTACCTCATTTATTAAGTTGTGAAATTTAATGAGGAATATATATATATATATATTTATTATATATGATACTTATAACATTATTAAAACTCTTTAAATGAAGTAAAAATGATAAAACTACAAGGATTTGATATACTAAAAAGAAATTCTCATAAAAAAAGACACAGCCAACACCCATAAATGACGATTTTAAAAAAAATATTGATAAATGGGAGTTAAAATGTATTAAGGTGATAATATATGATATTATGTGTATATAATTTATTATTTTAAACAGTTATAATAAATTTTTATTTTTTATAAATGAGGTTATAGTGCTTTTAGAGCTACTGGGACACGTGGCAAGGGTTTATCATCTCAAATTATCTTCTATACATCATATGTTATTTTATACATATTTCTTAATTTATGGAGTGTATATACATCCCATATACATATTATTTCATGATTATAAACATGTTAATTATATTTAATGTTAGATTTATTTTTTATTCTTTCATGGGTTATAGTATTGAAATTTTACCAAAGCGGTAAGGATTTTATGTTACAATCGAATTGTTTATTAGGATTGTTTATGATTATGTTCTAGATGGTGAAATTTTATGATAGACATCTCAATATAATACTTAATTTTCTTCTCCCATGGATATATAATTGGAATAAATTTTTTCCTTTCATTTTCCTCTACTAATGTACTCAAGATACAGAAAATATGTTTGAAGGATAATCAAATTTATCTATCTATTCGGTCAAAACTCCATTATCTTCCACATCCTTGTTTTCTAAAAATGTTTTAAAAAATGTTTTTACTATTATCCTATTATTTTAAATGTCATTTTTACACATTTTTTACTTTAAATTTTTTTTAAATGCATTCTTCTTATCATTTTTGGAATGAGTTACTTTTTGACTTTTTTGAAAAAAGGCAAAAGGTAATGTTTTTATTTTAACATGTACGACATTAATGGAATTTTCCATATTCAGGTCCAATAAATTTATTAAATAATATATTACATGTTTCTAAGTTCATTTTCACATAAACAAATTTCTATAACATATGGTAAATTTTTATATTTTAAAATGATTATTTCAAATTGAAAAGGATATTTTCCTCAACAAATTTCATGTTTTCCTTTAAAGGAATATTTAATATATGATTGCATAATTTGATGTTACATATTATTTATTGTTTATATATTCTAATTATACCATATTTATTCATTTCATGGTTATATTTTTATGATATGATGTTTAAAAAACCCATTATTTTTTATGTGTTATTTTTATAATGTTATGATTTACAATATTATTCAATTTATTTGAATGAATTATGAAAATTTGATAGTTGTTTATATAATATTCATTCAATGGATTTTGTATTGATGTATAAATCATGATTAAAATATGTTATATGTATATGTGATTTTGTCCACAATTCTAAGAATGGACCAGAATTTCAGGTCTATATGTTTATGTATGAAAATTGATTTAATATAGATAATATTATGGGTGGACCTAGTTTCAATATCTATACATTTATGTATGAACCTGGATATCATGTTCATAATATTATACATAGAACTGGTTTTCATTTACATGATATTATGTGTGGATCTGGATTTCATGTATATAAGATTATATGTGGACTTGTTTTAAGGTATATATATTAATACAAGGGCTTGATTTCATATAGGTAACTTAATGAGTGAAACTATTATATTTATATATTTTCATAAAGTTATATGATTATGTCTATTCCAATGTATTATGTCTAATACCAATGTTATTATCTCAGGGATTATGTTATTTGATTATTTTTTAAACCATTTCTTTTAAATAAACATGCTTTATGACATTACTCAAGATTATGATCTTGGATATATTTGGTATGGTTTTAAAATGTTATGATCATGGTATAAAACCCATATTCTCATGTTAGAATCATGTGATCATTTATATCTCCCTTTTTTACCCTTACTGTGAATCTTAGCTCACTATTTGGTCGGTTTCTTTTTTCTATGTTATTAAGGAAGGTATTATGTATGATATGTATAAAAGGGTTATATTTAGGAATAAACTAAGTGTGAGATGATGTTTTTAATTTATGAAGTTTTTTTATCTGAACACATTTTCAAATATACTAAATAAATATGAGTTTTTCTTTAATCATTTTTTTATGTAATTAATATTAATCTAAAATTTGTGGTCTCTATGTACGAAAATTATGGGTTTATTTGGAAACCACTATAAGGAATATAATAAGATTTTATCCGTAAATAATATATGTGGAATATATTAATATATCATTAAACTGTGATAATCATGATATCAAAATAGAAGTCATATGTAAATTATTTTTGAAGATAATGTGCACCCTACACCATAGAATGCAAATGTTTTTTCTTATAATTATGTCTCACTAAGATCACCATAGAACAACTATATGCTTATTAAATATGTTTTTTATCAACGAATTATAATGAATCCCCCAAAAATTATTTGTGGCATTTTATACCATTCGGGATATGCTAATATCTAAAAATGAAAAGACAGTAAAAGGAGAAAAACATTGGTAGGAGAGTTTTTCATCCGGTAGTTGTTTGAGAATCACTAACAATATTCCAATTCCAATACACATTTCAATATGCTAATAGGACAATACATGATCCACAAATCTACTCATACATTTAAAAAAATTTTGAGTGAAACATTTGTTTATATTTTATAATACCCTCAACCAATTTCTCCCTATTATGTTTCACCCAATGAAAAAACCTATCCATAGTGGAAAATGAATAATATATATTAATGATAAACTTAATAAATTTCAAAAGGATGAATGTGTTGAGGTTTTCCTAATGTATCTAGTAATTATATACATATAACTCTGATTAATTCATTTCTTGCAATATGAAATGTACAAAACACTAGATACAATATGTTAAATTAATATATTATAACTACCCAAAATATAATTTTTTATTTCAATATAACTTCCAAAATAATATATCCCAATGATTAAAACAAAACATTTTTATAATCTTTTTTACAATAAAATATAACATATCATACATTATTATATCAATGGGATTTAGAGACTATTCCTTTTAGAAATGAGATTATTGATTCTTTTTAGGGTCTTATACATGGATCCTTTATCAAATATTAATTCAACCATGTCTTAAAAAGGACTAGGGGTAAGTATCCCTTTGAAATATATCATTACACAAGATGGTAGAATATAAAAGGTCCTCAAAACCCTTAAATCCACTATGGAAGCATCCATTACTCAATAAATAAATAGTATACACTAGTCACATAGGTCACATATCTAATTGAATATTGACAATTTATCCCTAGATAATTCAATTAAATTTTTGGAAACTTTTATTATAGTTTTATTACTAGATATACTACATAAAAAATCCCTAACAATGACCCCTTAATGTGCATTATGAGTTCAATATCAATAATTATGTATCCCTAATGATCATATATGTTTCATATAATTAGAATCTAGAGTCCTATTTAAAATATTCTTCTAGTTCTTCGCCTATAATTATGGTTCCACGGATTCCTTTTAATCATTTACTAATTTAATAATGAGTTCCCCCATCCTAGTAAAACTAACATCTTATCTCTTATACTAGGATTCACATTTTGGATTTTCAATTTTAGTTCATACTTATAGTATTCCTAATTATTGATCATTACATAAAAATATGCTTTCATTCTAGTGTTTGAACATACATTCGTCAATATTAAATTTTTATTATGATAAACAATAAAAGGATGTTCCATTTTATGTCCTATAAAAACTTTTCTCATTCATCTGTTTACAACTGGTCCTAGAAATATGAAAAAATATTAAAGGGCATGACAATGCTTTATTTATGACCTTAAAAAGTTCCACATATTATTATGGATTCATTTCCTTAAAAGTTACACCCTTTGGTATTATCATATGACCATAAAATTAATGACATGTCTTGTTATATCGTACTAAACATTGTGTTATTTTATTCACTTCACAGGATAATGTAGATATCCCTTTTAATGGTAAAAATCCATTTATCATAACACATATTACCTATTTTCACAATGTTTCACTATTTCTGTGATAGGGTTAAATTATAGATTCACCATTATATAACAATAAACTATATAATAAAAAGGATTAAGTTCAAATTTCAGGCAATATAATTCCCATTTTTAGGAATTTTTTGAATGCATTGGTGTCATTAAATCCCATTAGTCTAAAGGGAAACTAATAATGTTACTAGAAAAAATTCCATAAATATGATTAAATATATAAGAGTGTCCAAACCTAGATAAGACTCCATCCAACAGAATGATTTATCCTTCCATATACACATTTTATACATTTATATGGAGTGAAATCAACTCCAATAGCAATTCAATTAAATTTAAAAATAAAAAATGGTGACCCTAATATGGAATTATTTATATATGAAAAATGTTGATTGAGAATTTGTATTTTTATGATACTATGGTCATGGGTTCTTTATTTTTAAATTTACCAATGAATCTAAATTATACCTTCAGCTAATGTACACCAAGGAAACAGGACCCCACAAACATATGAAAATTTTAATTATATATATGGTATATATGAACCACTAACTAGTGGAACCTCAAACGTATTATTTAGACATTATGGTAACCAAATCATACCCACTAAAATAATATAAATTATAGAAAAAATCATTATTATTGTGCTAATTTGTTAGTTCCATTTTGTAGGAGTACCACTATGATTGGATAATTAGATCATTTGAGACAACATATTATATTTGGGATTTTTCTAATCCATGGAGTCTAGTACAAAGATGACTTGCCATGTTGGGGTAGGCATCCTCCATTTAGTCATTAAAAAATTTTATGAGTCTTTTTTTCTAGTTAGAAAATGAAAACCAATTTTATGTAGGGTAAGATAAGGGGAATTTCTATTATGATCAAACAACCCCCTGAAGACTCCTCGGGTTGATCAAAAGAATATAGTTCATGAACACCATCATTTAATCCTAACTCCTCATGATAATGCTAAATATGATGCTATAGACATGGTCATCTAGGATTGAGATCATATAATCAAAACATGCTAAGCGTAACAAACTAGTAACGTCTAATATATGGTTTATATTATTCCCTAACTGTTATCACCAATAATCATTATTATATCTCAATGGAATCACATGGTAAATTAAGTTTCACTATCTCTAATACTCATTGAATATCTTGAAGGTAAATATTTTTAACCACAATAAGAAATTCATCCATTGGGAGGGAGAGAAAGTACTATAATGATGGTCTACCACTCATATTCATTTCAAGCTACTTTGGAGGTCCTTCTAAAATTAAAAATAACAGAGGCCATCTCTTTGGAAATATAATGATTTACCATTAAGGTATTACCAATTTAAATCAACAAAAATTAAGAAACCATGGAATTTATCCTCATATTAAGATACAATCAAATAATTATGGAGGTCCCACCCATTGTAATTTTTGTAGGGTTATTCCCCACAATGAAATATTCCATTGAATGTGAGGTCCTCCCATTATCAATAATTCAATAATTAATAAACCTGGTGGACTTCCCAAGAGTAATACTCATAAAGGATCTCACTATGAAAATAACTCCATGGAAATTTTGGTAATACCTACACTTACAATCGAGAAAATTATAACCATTGAGCCCCCCCCCCCCCCATAGCATCAAGTACAATGTTTCTCCATATATTAGCTAACAATAATACATTAATCTTGGAGTACCTCCCCAAGATTTTTGTATTAGTGGTCCTCCATATAATAATACAAGAAAACAATAGAGTTCCTTCCATATAAAGGTTATCCCCATAAAAAAAATATAATTCTAGTGTGGAGGAACCCTATTTTCGAAAAACCCATGATATCAATAACCATGAATCTCCTATTTATGGAAAATAATGAAAAAATAATTGATGTACTATCTAGGGTTCATGTTATGCATGTTACTGTTATTTCACCATTTCAAATTGACACAAAGGACATCCCTATATCACAAAATCTTCATATTTATCATTATATATATAGGTACATTAAAACTAAACATAGATACAGTAGAATATACATAATAAACTTCAAATAATTCATCCCAATAATATGGTGATATAAAAATGTGGTCATCATCAGTTCCTCCACTAGACCATGAATGCTTCTCTATGAAAAAAAATATATATCAAAAGTGATTATATCTCATAGGATAATGAAATTATCCAATTATGTATAGTGTCAAAATAATCCAACGAACCACTCATTTAATATGAATAAGTATATAATGATATGTGGAAATAGTTACTCATTAAATAAATCATTATCATTTTGGACCATTTCCACAAATCAATATGTCAGTCATGAGATTATAGAAAAAGAGTCTATACCAAACAATTACCACAATATCTGGTTAACATTTAACTATATCAGGTGAGAGCATATAAATTATTATATTAGTTCCAATCACCTCATTTATTTAGTGAAACTTTTTCTTAGGTAGACTCATCCACTCTCTTAGTACCATATAACCACATATCTAGAAAAACATATCACAACCTCTTATTAAACTAATTTAATGTCCTCATGATTATTTTCTAAATAATAAAGTTATATTATCCTCATGTACATGTTAGGGGGTATAATAATTCAACTCATTTCATTTTACACTAGTTTAGCACAAATTAGATCAACCACATAAATTTGGTTATAGTGTGAAAACTTCTTTTAAATTTTAAAAATATGAATATATTAATAAAATGATTCATGAAAACAAAACATTTCATGAACATAGTGGAATTCATAATATAGGAATGAGAAATTAATAGACACATCCATCAAGCTTCTCATAAAGTTAAATAGGTTGTAATCCAGTGGAGATTCCAACCTATAAAAATGATATGCCTTCTGTAATAATAATATCATAAATATAAAAATCAATAGATACTCCAAATATATCCCCTTCAAAGATAAAATATAATGAGATAAGGAGAAAATATCTACACCTATAATATCCAATGGGTTATCCCAAACCATAGGGCTTGGGGAAAGTTTAACCCTACAACCACATATATTTTTTCAATCACACTAAGAGATACTCAAATTAATGAACCATGCCCTTTGCAGTTATTAATATTCTCAAATATGGGTGGAACTAAATGGGAAACTACACAATTTGTTCCACTAATAGGTTAGGATATAACCCCTTTACATTGATCACATTTATTAATGACTATAGGAGATTCCATTATAATAACCAATATTTAATATTATCCCACTTCATGTCAATTGGGATGTTAGAAAGAGAAATCCATGATTTTTAATGGACAAAAATCTAAAATATCCTATATTAAACTAGAAAAAATGTGATTATTATTGTTTCTGTGATGATTAATTTGTGATAGTAGATTTACCATATTTTTTATATGTTGATAAGGACTTAGATACTTCCATGAGATTTATTTTAGTGAGTTTGATTCTTGTTATCCTTGATGATTCCATAGAGAAATGAATATGAAAAATATGAGACATCTATAATGAAAATAATTTCCATAGAGGTTTTTGTGGAAGGGATATATATATTATACTAAGCACATGCCCATGGTTTATGGTCTCCTCTAGATCTCCCACTCCCAACCACCCATTGAACCAATTATGAGGAAAAATTAAAAGGTTTTTTAAAACCATATCTCACCCTCCATCTAAGGTTATTGAGGTTATTTCAATAGAAAAATACTTTTCAAATTAGATTAAATTTTTTTAAAAGATTAAAAAAATTATTAATGAATTACATAAGAAAAAATCACGTGTTATAAAATATTTTCATCCTAAAATCTCACCCAATTGGATGTCCTTCTTGAATAGGATGATATCTCTCAACCCGTGAATAAAGATTCTTTCCATATACATAACAATATATTTAATTTGAAAATTATATTAAATTTAAATTCTTTTAATTATAAATAGTATCCTCTATTTTCTATCCTCTTCCACATGCCAATGAATTTCACCAAATACCTTCTCTAAAAAGTCATCTAGAGAAAACCCAAGTATAATAAAAATTAGCAAATGAAGTGATATTTGATTCTATTATCACATAGTTATAGGAAAATAAATTTCATTTAACACTATAATGGATAAAAATAAATTGAATCCTAAGGGGGTAGACTTGAAACATCCTCTCATAAACATTGGTAAACAAAATTATTTCTACATTTACTGGAATGGGAGATAAAGAGCAACATCTTACAGTTTTTTTATCTATGTGCGGCCAAATTCAATGAACTCCAAAATAAAAATAGGCATATATAAAAATATATTTCATCAATAAAATAAATAGTCCCATATTTTTCTTGTATAAAAAACCGAATAGATGAATCCATCGCTAATTGGGAGGATATTTCTGATAATTAATTTTTTTTTACTCCGTATTAGGGAGAACACACATCTGTGATCTGTCAAATTGAAAATAATGTGATAATTAATTATTCATGGATTTATTTAGTTGATGAAAGGGTTTACCATATTACATGTACATACAACTTCCCTGAGAGTAATTATTTGAAATTTACATGAAAGGTCTGCACGATAACATAGAAACCAAGCTCATTCTATATAATTATCATCATGTTTTCGAAGAGTTTATTTTAACCAAAAGGTCCTTGGGAAAATAAAGTTGTCTATATATATATAATACTATAAAAACATATTAATCTAGGAAAGATAAAAAAGTTTTCAAAAATATCATTCTATCAATAATAAAAACACTCTATCCTAAACCAGATAGCTTCAAAGCTATTCCAACTCCAAGTAAAAAAACAGTCCACATTACCTAAAATAAAAAAATAGAAAATTAACATGCATAAAAGGTGTTAACATGTTTATAGTTTTATGGATAAGACAAAATTTTCATGTATGATTATATTATAATGTAATTAATCTTAACATAAGAAAACGTTTCATCTTAATAATTATGGTCACGAATCGAGATGATTTAAGGCTAAAATTTAATCAAAAATAATTTTCCCAACCTCTAGACTTTGGTCTATATAATAAAAGACTAATTTTACTTTAAATACCATCTTAAAAGTATGGTTTATAAAATTAAAGTTATTTTGTATAGTTCTAATGTAAATGTGACATGTACGATATCCATCTCCCATGATTAAAGAGTACAAGTGAAAGATGTTTTAGAGAATAAGGTGAAAATATTTGATTACGAAATTTAACAGTTTTTATTCAATATTTCACATAAATTCATCAGGTTATGACTGAATTGGCTAGTCACTGCCTCAGTTCACTATATAAACTAAATAAAATATTGTTATCCTTCAGAAACAAACAAGAATCAATTCAATAATCCCTAAATGGGTTAAAAGAAATATTAGGAACCCTAATGGGTCAAAAATATAATAAAAAATAATATTGGATTTATTCTCCAATCATTTGGAGGAGCCTTTTGACCCCCAAATGGAAATTTTATCTGATGAAGAATGTTGCACGAGCCTTTTCATTGTTATCAAACAACTATAATAGTGTACTTGCAAAGAAGAGTTCTATTAAAAACACTATAATAAACTATAAGGGAGGAGGCCTCTAAGGCATAGGAGGAAACATGTAAGGAAAATATTAGAGTTCAACTTTCATCGTTAATAAAATTATACAGGCTTTGTAAATAAAGATAATGTTTCTTTGACAAAAATAATAGGTAGATTATTATAATCCTAATATCTATGATACCCATCCTACTCATATCTAACTAGTGGATTGGTTAGCTAAGAAAACTCTCTGTATCGTGCTGGTAATGTAGTGGGATAAATTCATTCTGACTAACAATATAGGAGAACACCTTCTAGTTTATATTTAGAAATGTTATTTTCACCCCCAAATCATTATTAAATTAATCATAGCCCATAATGTAGAAATTATAGGAAATATACAAATTGGAATTGTAAATATGACTTATTGAATTATCTATCCATAGTTCTGGTGTGATTCTTATTTCTAGATAACATTCATCTATCTGATGAACTCAATGAGGCCCTTATTATGGATTATTATATTTTAAATAGGTTTAGATTGAGGTGGGAACCAATAAAGAATATCATGGTGAGATAAAATTTATTTAATTTCAAATGATTATCTCTATTATAAATTATGACTAGTAGATACCCATATAAGAGAAAAATAAGACCCATATATGTGTGTGAAAAAATAGATTATTTAAATATACATTAAATTTTAGTAGAGATTCCAATAAGAATTAACCTCATCATATTCTAAACAACTAACCAAATTATGATACAAGGATGATAATATAGATCTATCAGTAATGATAATTTATATTAATGACAAATGTGAATAGAGAATACTAGGGTGATTATATTATAAAACTAATTAGGATACCTCAAGTTTCATCCCATGTACATTTAATATTGTTATGAAATGTCCTTCAATGATTTTCTAGGAACCAAATGGATTCAAAAACAACTATACATCCTTTATTCATATAATAAATTCACAAATTACTCTATTAATGGAATTTTAGAATACTATTATATTAAAAAACCCCCTTTGATTCTTCTAAGGCTCTATATGTTGGCATGATATGGTAAGAAAGTGAGGGTATATATCTATAGATAGAATATACCTCAATATTTTTGGATTATAATAATTTATATGTCACTGTTTATAACACATTGAAAGATGTAAAGGGATTTTTCTCACTCCATATCTGTAGAATTCATGAAACTTTTCAATATTTGGGAAATCATAGAGTAATTTTAAATAAATTGAAGGATCCTCATATCAATTTATTATATTTCAATGCATAGGAAAATGTATTTGAGGACTCATATCCATATACATAAGGAAATAATCTTACGAAATACATTCATAATGAATATGAAATTGAGAATATTTTTTGGAACACAGGTTTTATTGGAATTTAGTCAATGAAACTATGGAATTTTTAATAGATGAAAATTTAATTTCAGAAAATTAATAATTTATGTGTACCATTTCGTATATTCATATAGAGTTTTCCAATCTCAAGAAACTATTTCGTTATTATGAAATTTGCTGACTCAATGAATGTAATGAAATTGTTATTTAATATTATTAATCCCAAGTGGTTAAACGTTTTTCTATTTCTAATGTTTATAAATGAGAAAATATTGAATATTCCCTCTCATCCTTAGAAGATATCATCTAACAAAAATGGATAACCATAAATGGGTTAATCTACAAGAATTAGAATATTGACCTTTTCAGATTATTATATCTATTATTCATAATGATCAAGAAAAATACATCACCATTCTCCATAAAAAAATGGGGTGTCACTATATAGAACTATGAAAAAAAAATTAGATCCACAATCCATGTTTAACCCATAGGGTTACAATATAGTCACCATTTTTATAAACAAGATGAAAGAATAATTTATCAATCTCACAGTGATAAAGTGATGAATGAGATGGATTAACTAATATTGGAAAATTTAATTAAATTATTTTAGTACCCAAAATATATTCCCAACATTAATCCTATTAAAATTTATTTAATAAATATTATCATTGATAATTTTTTGGGACATAAACAATCATTATGTGATGGATGACTCTTATATCCCAATCAAAAATATATTGATTGTGATTGGATTTTATGAAACTATCCCCATTAGATCGATCCTAGTGTCTACTTTAATACATTGACATAAGATACATCGAATGAAATCCTCAAAGAGAAAATAGTTTATTATAATTTGTAAAGTAGATACTTATATGATTCCAATATTACATTTGAATACTCAAATTACAAAATAATTATTTTTTAGGATAATCATTATTCCCTATATCATATCACTACATATCATTAATAGTAAACTTCTTAATTTATTGGGAAAGGAAAAAAAAAGGGTGACACTAGTGAAGAAAACTTTTTTTACTACGGTTATTTTTTATTTTTAACGTCATCTTTTGGCCGAATTTATCACATGAGACGTTATAAACATAGTTTTTTACATCGATTATTTTACAATCGACATAAAAAACACAAATTTGAAGAATTTTTCACGTTGTTTGATAAAACCCCGACGTGGAAAACGCTTCGGAGGCGAGGTTTATTACATCAGTTATTTAATAACCGACATAGTATATACATTTTCACGTTGGTTATTATATAACTGACATCATAAATCACTCCTCTAAAGCATTTATCAGGTCGGTTATTTTTATAACTGACGTGATAAACCTGTCTGCCAAGCGGTTTCCAATGTCGGTTATATAATAACTGATGTAAAAACATATCTCCAACATCGGTTATAAAATAACCGACGTAAAAAACTATCCATTTCAATTTATTACATTGGTTATGAAAAAACCTACATAAAAACCGTTTTCCATGAAGTTATTACATCAGTCTCCAAAAAACCGACGTTAAACCTAATAGCAATGCATTTTTTAGGTCGGTTATTTCATAACCGATGTAAAAAACAAATTGTTTTTAAATTTAAACTAAACAACTATTATGCCCAGCCAAATTACCTAAAATAGAGAAAAAGGTTTCAAAAATAGAGAAGAACAGACCAGACCCCCCCCCCCCCCACTAGATAGCCCCCACCACACCCTCGGACACCCCCACACCCCAAAACTGCCCCCACCCCAAGAAATCCCCCCACACCGCTAGAAAACCCCACCACCCCTAGACAGCCCCCCCCCACAACCCTGGACAACCCCCACCCTTCTATATACCCCCCCCCACCCCTGGACAGCACTCCCACACCCATGGACAGTTGTCCCACGCCCTTGAAACAGACTAAAAATTTACCAAAACAGACCAGAACCCTCCACCCCCACCCCACTGGACAACCCCCACCACACCCCCGAACAACCCCACCCCCCCCCCCCCACACCCCTAGACGACCCCCCTGGACTTCCCCCATACCCCTGGACAACCCCCCCCCCCCCCCACCCTCCTGGACACCCCCCCCCCCCACACCCATGCACTTCCCCCACCCCCTGGATAGGCCTCCACACCACTGGACAACCCCCCACCCTCCTGGAAACCCCCACACCCCTGGACTGCCCCCTCCTCACCCCCTAGACAGCCCCCACCCCCACCCTCTTGTATACCCCCCCCCCCCCACCCCCTGGACAGCACTCCCACACCCCTGGACGGCCCTCCCAAACCCCTGAAACAGACCAAAAAGTTTCCAAAAACATACCAGAACCCCCCCCCTCCCCACCCCTGGATCCCCCCACCCCACTGGACAACCCCCACACCCCTGGACAACCCCTTTACATCACCCCACTCGCCTAGACATCCCTCCCACCCTCCTAGACACCCTACCACCCCACTGGATATCCCCCACTACATCCCTAGACACCCCTCCCCCCACCTCACTGGACACCCCCCGACCAAAAACAGACTAATAATGAAGAAAACCAGACCATAACCCCCACCCCACTAAATAGCCCCCACCACACCCCTGGACACCCCCCCCCAACACCCCTGGACTGCCCCCACCCCTTGGACAGCCCCTACATAGTTGGTGTTGGGAGGGGAGGCACCGCCATCCCTCGGGGGTTTGAACGCTACAGGAAGGTACTCATCGCTCCCACATGCGAAACTTGAGCTCTCAAAATGTTTCACCAATGCTTTCTTCCCTTGTAAACAGCATTCATTATATCACTTTTATGCTAGTATAATCAGGGAAAAAACACCATCACACATGACGACATTCCCCCTGGTTATACTTGCATCAAAGTGATAGAAAGAATGATGTTTACAGGGTAAGAAAGCATTGGTGAATCATTTAGAGAGCTCAAGCTTCGCATGTGGGAGTAATGAGTACCTTCCAGCGGCATTCATCCCCCAGAGGGATGGCGACGCCTCCTCTCCCACCCCCATGGACTGCCCCCCCCCCCCCATCCCTATGGACACCCTGGACCCCCCCCCCCCCCACCCCATTGGACAATGCTCCCACAACCTTGGAAACCCCCCCCCCCTCACCCCACAGGACACCCCCACACCCCTAGACACCCCCTGGATAGCCCTCCCGATCTCATGGACACCCCTGGATAGCCCTCCCACACCCCTGGACTATCCCCCCCCCCCACTCTCATGGACACCTAGGATACCCCCCACCCCACCGGACATCCCTCCCACACCCCTGGATACCCCCACCCCACTGAACACCCCCGCCCTCCCACTCCCCACAACCATAGAACCTCTACCCCCCATACCAGAATCCATAACAGAAAAACCATCATAAGTAGACCAAAAAAAGAAGTAGAGAAAAATTAAACATTCACATATATAACATTCTAAACATACAGTGTAAACATAAAATAAAAATAAATCCATCCTAAATGACTACCAAATACAGAATTACAATGAAAATATTCAAAATTACATTTTACACTACAAACAAATAAAATTCAATCAAAACTGTAAAATAATTTGACTATTCCACTTGTAAGTGTTTGATGTCTTGATCACTATATGGTTGAGGGTCATAAAATAGCAACAAATTAAAAGGACAGTAGTTAACGTGTACGATGAATAAATGAGATGAAATTTTATGGAAATGTTTAAAAGGAAATCTTACCAGGTCAAAGTTCATAACTATCCCAATTATTATTTCATATATAAATCTTAACAAATAATATCCACATTCGATGACACCTTGTTGTTCCTGAAAATTATGTTTCAATGAGTGTAAATTAAATATATTATTTTTATGTAATAAATGATAAGATAAAAATTATAAATGGATATTTACCTTTACATTTACATATTTGATCTTCACACTCCTTTTCTTTGTGTTTTTTAGAAAGTAAACCCATCCCCTATTAGAAAATAATACGAATGGGAAAATTTAAAATTCATTATAATATATAAAACAATCGATAAATTGAAACTTCATTTTCGAAAATTTTCTTAAAAAATTATTGCACATCACCATGGACAGAGCATATCCAATAAAGTGTTTTCTCCCTTGGGCAAAAAACCACTAACATCCAATGATCACTGATAAAATAAAATTTTAGGTTAGTGGTTTTTTATGTTAAAAGATAATTAACTCTTTGAGATAGATGTGTTTCATACCTCTCACAAAAATACATCATCCAATATTGTCTGACTATAAACTATTCATTTATTTCAGCAATATAAAGCATTCATTATTCCTCATCCAATGCACATGCTTTAGGGGGAATCAAATGTGGGTCCATGAATCCATATACATCTGTCTGATCATTCTTCTCACAAATTTTATAAAGATACCTAATAAAAAACAGACATAAGTATACATTTTTAATAAATATAATACAGGGAAAAGGTGTTAAGACATACATGGAAAAAAAATTCACCACGTTGATGCCCAACTTATCTCTAGTAACAATCTCCATGATATCAATTTTCATAATCCCCACAGTTATTTTACATCCACAAACATGAGCTTCCATTGGAAACTCATAATGATCCACCAACAAATTTGAATATCTTGACAATCTGTCAAGACTACTATAATATGTATTTAATGTCATATCCATTTTTCTTTGTTGTTGTCTATACATTATTTCTTTACCTTTGAATTATTCTTGTAAAAATAAATAGAAAAATATATTATTTTTCAACTGATAAAACAACTTTAATAAAAAAATAAAATAGAAGATATAACATACATACTTCTATGGTAATGAGTCGAAGAAGTATGGATGGCCAAATTAAAAAATAGTTGATATTATGTCCAATTATCGTCACCTCATCTGTAGGTAATGGTACTCGATTAGATATATCTATAATATCTTGTACAATGACCCTCTTATTCTCTACCTCTAAATGTTGATGATGAACTATATCTCTTATACAGTATACCAACCCATATGAAACTGTATGATGTTTAGGATCATCAACATGAAACTCGCAATAAGTGGGAAGCTGCGACGGAAGAGTGGGATAAAAAATGGGGGTCTACAGGCTAAGGTTGGGGAGTGGGAGCTACTGGCAGAGGTGGAGGATAAATAATGGGGTCTGCAGGGGGAGGTGGAGGAGTGGGAGCTGCAGTATGAAATTGTCTCTGCATGTCTGCAAACATAGACTATACCGATGCTCTAATATTTTCTTCCATCGTCACATTAAAATTATGAACTCTAGCCTCCAAGGATTGTATTTTTTTAAACACTATCAACGTAAGAATATGAGGAATGTGGAAAAAATTTTCTTACCAATACACCTCCCGGATATCCTCGTACACGACCTGGATGTTCGAGAGTTCCCAATGTTGCAGATAAAATATCTTGCCTCCCGTCAGCTGTAAAAACCCCCTGTGAGCTCTTCTCCTAATAGAATCATGTATTAATTAATTGCACATTTATGTAATTATTGAAATTATATGAATAAAATAGTTAACTTAAAAAAAATAAAATAGATATCTTACAATCCTCTTAGCTACAATTCTCAAATCTTCTAAAAGATATTGCCCTTTTTCCCATCCTAGCTCTCTTCCATTTTTCATGTCTAGATAGAGGGGGATGGAGGGGCCACCTCTTCAGAGCTTGAAGACTCGGCTCTTAGTTTTTTTTATTTTTTCACCATCATTTTTTCTTCCAAAAATGTATACCCTTCCCGAGATAAGCTATGAGGGTATACATTTTTAGATCGGATCTCCTGATGTGATTTCCTAGTTTTCTATAAATTAATAATAATAAATCATTAACAAAACATTAAAAAGATCATTTATATAATAAAGCTTATAAAAGTTTAAATTTCCCTTACTAAAACTGAATATTTTCTTCTACTTTCAACAAGCTATCTCCATGTGTCTTTATCTATGAAAGGATATATACGACATGGATTGTCATGACTCCTATGACCAAAAATTAAATCATATGTGAGGGTTGATTTGAAATACCTCCATCTCCTGGAAGCCATCGATAAGCATTTCTTCCTGACTCCTCCATTGTTAGGAATATCAAGTGTAATCTGATAAAGAAGAGGTTAAACATATTATATATACTAGAAACATTTAAAGAATATGAAAATAATAGAAAATGATCTTACCAAAATCATCTCCCACAACTGAGATATTATCACTTTTTCCACACTTCTCCAATCATCATACAAAATGCTTACTTTTCTCTTACCCTGAGTTGATAAAAAAACTCTTAAAATCTTTTGAATTTGGACCTCTAGGAATATCATCCTCATCAAACTCAACGAGTATCCTCTGATCCTGCGTATGAGCAAGTGATAATTTCAGAAAACGTGTGTACCCACGTTTACCAACTCTTGAACAATTTGTCATAATGGGATCACATGAGTAATATTGGGGAACATCAAGAGAAGCATGTGAATGTTCCTCCTCAGTGGTATGAGCAATATGCTCATATCCAGAATCATGTGGTTGATCAACTGATTGATCTATCATTATCCTTCAAATCAAAAAAACAAATATTAGTCCACAAATATACAAATTCAAATATTAAAATACTACTGTAATCAAAAAATAGAAAATTATACTAAGTTACGCAATAATAAACATGGTTAATATGGTAAGCATGTTAAACTATGGTAGAGATGGTAAGGATGGCAAGATGGTAAACATGGTAAACATGGTAAAGTTATTGTCACTGAACAAAAATAATAGATATATAATTTATGTAATGGTAAACATAATAAAGTAATCTAAAAAATTAAAAATACAAAAACTTATACTTATTTTGTTTTAATACACGTTTTAATAAAGAAAAAACTTACAATATCAAACATTTTATGAAAATAATAAATGTAAACAAGAAATAAACAAATGTTACCTATAATTTAAGGAATGTACAAATGGATTGGTTTTCCAAATTCCTTCGTTGTGATCGTTCCTTATGGAACAAACCATGTCTTCAACATGCTCATCATTATATTCTGTTAAACGTTCATTGGAAGTAGGGATCTCATATAAATCAGCATCTTCATCAAGTTCTTCCTCACCAACATATTTTTTTCCCTTGTAAAACAACAGCCCACTGCATATCTGATTTATCTACTACATAGAAAATTTGTTTTTCATGTGTTTCCATTATAAAATAATCAGTTGTGTCTTCCAATATATTCAGATTAACAATTGTCATTCCAAATTCATCATGTCTGACACTGTTGTTACAGATAAACCATTTATAGTTAAAAATAGGAACTTTAATTTTAATTTAATCATCCTCTCATATGTCTTCAATCACTCTATAATATGCACCTGATGTAGAAATTGGGTTTTTTTCCTTAGCACTCGATAAATGAATTACTTATCCAAACACCAATACACCACTATTCTAAACTGCACTTCTGTTGTCCTGAGCTTTCGAATGAAATGTATACCCATTAATTTCATAACCATACAATGTTATCACATTTAAACATGGACCATCCACTATCCATGTTAATGTCTCTGATACATCTAATCTACCATGAAAGGTCTTTTTACACCATAAAAAAATGTCTTGTTGTGCTCCTTCAAAATCCACATTTCTTTCTTCTTTGGATGACATTGTTTCAACTCATTAATATGCAATGTGATATACAGTTGATCATCAGCTATGTTACTCAAAATGTATGATTCTAACTTCTTCATCTGTTCAGATGACAACGATTTGACTTTCAAGCCATGAATCTCCTTTCCCTCATTATTAACTCTTTCATGGTGAGACAGAGGCAAACCTATGTGTTGCGCCGCAGCCAAGTAGCTCATACAAAACTCTGCAACCTCCTTAGAAATATACTTTTCAATAATAGAGGCTCTAGGTCGATATGGACTCCAAACATACCCCTTTAATATTTTCATATAAATTTTAAAAGGATAAATCCAACAAAGATATACAAGTCCACAAATCTTTACTTCTCGAACCAGATGAATCATTAAATGCACCATTATATCAAAAAACGTTGGAGGAAAATACATTTACAATTGAAAAAGTATACAAATTGCATCCTTTTCCAAAATGTTCAATGCATTCACATAAATCACCTTATAAGAAATTGAATTGAAAAAATAATACAACTTCAGTATATTATTTCTGACATGGATGGGAAATATTCCATGCATTGAAACTGGTAGAAGTTATTGCATCATGATGTGAGAATCATGAGATTTCATACCTATCAACTTCAAGTCCTTCAATGAGAAAAAAAAATTTACATTTGAAGAATAACCTTGATGCAGTTTGATATCATGAAGACACTGAAAAAAAGATAATTTTCTCCCTCTTCGATAATATATGACAAACCGGTGGAGGAAATGTTAATCTTCCATTAGGAGTGGGAGCTAACTCCAAACGTATTCCCATTGATAGTAAGTCTAACCTTGCATTCAACCCATATTTTTTCTTTCCTTTAATATCTAACAATGTTCCAATAAAACTATCATAGATATTCTTCTCCATGTGCTTGACATCAATATTATGTTTACCTTCATGATATCTCCAATATGGTAGATTAATAAATATTGACCTTTTCTTCCAAATATGTCTATCATTACCAGATTTCTGTGTATTTCTCAATGTCACATAAAGGTTTTTCACTCTCTCAAAATACAGATCAGGGGATAACGGTTTTGGAGCAATATAAAATTCTTGTGAGCCATTGAATGCCTTTTTTAGTCTTCTATAAGAGTGATCCATAAGTAAAAACTTTATATGACCCATGTACACTATTTTCCTTCCATGATGCAATTGACAATATGAAGTCTGTTGTTCGCAAATTGGACATGCTTTATGCCATTTAACACTATATCCAGAAAAATTTCCATATGCTGGGAAGTCATTTATAGTGAACAAAAGAACTGCATGCAGTTAAAAATATTCCATTTTATAAGAATCATACACTCTAATATCATCCTCCAATAAAAGTTTCAAATCATCAATCAATGGTGACAAGAAAACATCAATATCATTGTATGGTTGCTTCGGACCGGAGATCATTATACTCAACATGACATATTTTCACTTCATACAGTCATTAGCAAAGAGGATGTAAATTACGAATAAAACAAACCATGAACTATGTGTGCTACTAAGGGTTCGGTATGGATTCATTCCATCTATGCACAACCGTAGTCTGAGATTTCTAATTTCATTTCCAAATGTAGGATACTGCTCATCAATTTTCTTCCATTATGGAAAATCACCTGGATGATGTATTTTTTCATCACATAACCGCCCATCAGCATGCCATCTTAACCTTTTTGCATCATGTAAATTATCAAATATACATTTGAAATGATGAATTATAGGAAGATACCAAAATACCTTTGAAGGGATCTTTGTAATCTCTACATCAACCTATGATTTTTCTTTCACCTTATACCGTGATGTCCCACATTTAGGACACTCTTACAGAAATTCATATTCCTTCCTATATATCATACATTTATTCGAACAGGCATGTATTTTCTTGTATCCCAATCCCATCGGGCATAATATTTTCTTATCCTTATAATGTGAATCTAAAAGATCGTTATCTTTTGGAAGAATGTATTTCATCAATTCTAGAAGCTCTGTAAAACATCTTTCACTCCATCCATGTTTCTCCTTCCGGTTAATCAATCTTAACAACACCAACAAAATCGTAAAATCTGTACAACCAGGATATAATGGTTTTTTAGCATCACCATATAGACACGCAAATGTTAGTTCTATGTCAATTTTTTCTGATACAATATCTTGAATCATTTCTTCAATTCCATCGAAGTCACCATCTTGAGAATCATTATCATCAATGAAATTCTGTCCAGTTTCACCATGCTAAATCCAATGGTTGTAACTTAGATTAAAACCATGAAAAAATCAGATGATCTTTTATCTCACAACTTTTCAAATTATTTATATTAAAACATTTCAGGCATGGATAGAAACAAATGTCACTACTTGGAACATTTTGATTAACAAATTCCAAAAAGGCATTAATACCTTCCCTCATATTTGTCGCTCATTCGATGTGCCGTAATCCAACTTCGACACATTATTACCTTTAAAAAATAACAAAAATTATACATATTTTTATGATAATACATATATATGTTTATATGAAAAAAATATTAATTTGAATGTAAATTTTTTTTGAAATATAAAACAAATCAATGCGTATTTAAAAAAAAATATTCTTGAATATGATTTTAAAAAGAAATATAGATTATATAATAGTTTAAAATTCATCTTGGATACTTTCTTCTTAAGGGTCACAAATAATACATCCTCATGCAACTGGATAACAAATTCACCCTTCCGTAAAAAAGAAATATGAAGTATAGATATTAAAATATGCATACATTCACTACTGAAAATTACATAGACCCTAATGATTTGAAACCTTTGGATATCCCCCCCCCCTCTGGGCAGCCCCCTGGGACACAAACCCCACCCCCTCGACATCACCCCCACCCCTTGGACACCACCCCCACCCCTGGACACCCATACCCCCTTGGACAACACCCACCACCCCCTTAGACACCCCCTTGGATAGCCCCCCCCCCTCTGGACAACCCCTCACCCCCTGGACAGCCCCCACCCCTCTAGACAGCCCCCCCCCCCCCCACCCCTTGGACACCCCCACCCCTCCTAATAACCGTAGAACACATCGACTACTATTAAACTGTCAATTTAATAATAACCAAATGTCCCTAATAATATAAGGAATTATGGAGAAGAAGAAGTGTATGAAGAAGAAAAAAAAGAAACAAAGAATAAAGGAAGAAGAACATTGAATAAGTAACTTATTTAAGGAAATTACATGGAATCCAAGAAAACCATGGGGCATCCAATGGTTGATAGAAAATTGGAGAAAATGGAGTAAACCTAAGAATGAAATAAAATTTAAAATAAAAAATCAGATGGAAAAATTCACAGTGTAAAGCATATCATCACGGCACAGTGGGGTCAAGATAACTGAGCATCTTTGAAAACCGCGACATGGTCTCCCCCATAACCAAAACATTTCTCACATTCAATGACTGGTCAAAATATGTATAGCCAAATAGAATCATATTGCAACACCCCTAATCTTTTCATAATGCTTGAATCCCTAAAAATCATAGTGGAAAACTCAAACATAGACTGTACCAACCCCCTTGGACACCATCCCTGACCACCTTGGACACCATCCCCCACCCCCTTAAACAACACTAATAAATTATAGCCTAATATCCATGAAATAATACAATCATCATGTCATAATCTCACAAACCATGATGAAATAGTCAATCCCAACTGACACTTATCCCCTACCCCCCACCCCACCCCCATGGACACCCAATGGACAACACCACCTCCTTGGACAACCCCCCACCCCATGGACACCACCACCCTGGACACCCCCTGGACACCACCACCCCATTGGACAGCCCCCCCCCCCTCTAGACATCCCCCCATACCCTGGAACCCCCCCCCCCCCACCTCTATACATCCCCCCCAACCCCCTTGGACACCCCCACCCCTCTTGGACACCACCCCCACCCCCTACCTCCTTGGACACCCCCAACCCTCAGGATACCCCCCCCCCTCGGACAACCCCCAAACCCTCTAGACAGGACCCCACCCCCTTGCACATCCCCCCACCCATCCACCCCCTTGAACACCCCCCCCCCCCACACACACACACACCCCCCGGGAATACACCCCCCCCCCCCCCCCCCCGAACCCTCTGGACATCCCCCCACACCCTTGCACAGCCCCTGCACCCCCTGGACACCACCCCCACGTCCTTTGACATCCCTTACACCCCCTTGGATAGACCCTGCACCCCCCAGGACACCACCCCCACCCCCTTTGACACCACCTATACACCCCCACCCAACTGAACAGCCCACTAAACCCCCCTGGACACCCCACCCACTTGCACAGCCCCCCCCCCCCCCCACCCCCTTGGAAACCCCATGTACGCGCACACACACATGATAGAACACACTAAAATCATAAACTTACTAGATATCACTTACATAGGATTATTTTACCAGAAAAGATTTTAGCATGGTATAGATGAACACTATGAAACTAACCATGATAGTAAGAACAATGAAAAATAACATCTCAACAAATTAGTTTTGGGCATCGCGGAAAAAAAACAGAAAAGGAGTCGTGTGAGGCTTAATTGAGTGTTATGAGTTGACCTGATAGAACTGATAATAATAAATATGAAGAATTATGTCAGAAAAATGAGGCTGGAGGGCATGAATTCGACGAATAGATTCTAGGTTTTCTGCATGAGAGAGATGAGTCGTAGGTCGCCCGATCGAAGAAAATAAAATGACTGAATATGGGATTCAATAAATCATTTAAAAGATTTATCACGTCGGTTATTTAATAACCGCCCTGAAAAACTAGTTTTTTTATTGTTTATAAGGTCGGTTATTTAATAACAGGAGTAGAAAACTACTTATCATGTCGGTTATAAAATAGCCAACTTGATATATGTTTCTTTATACCGACGTGATATATATCACTTTATACCGACGTGATAAATTGCTCAGATTGGATTTATCACGTCGGTTTTTTATAACTAATATAGTAAAGAACTGAGATTTCTTTGTCATGTTGGTTATAAAATAACCACCATGATAAAGCACCGAGATTTCTTTTATCAGGTCGGTTATTTTATAACTGACTTCATAAAGTGCACCAGATTCGATTTTCACATCGGTTATACAATAACCGACATAAAAAAGATAATCTTAGTATATTTTACATTGGTTATTTTATAAGCGATGTAAAATATGGATCCTGATTGGTATATCATGTTGGTTATAAAATAACTAACGTGATATATCGATGATTAAATCTTTGCACGTTAGTTATATAGAACCGACGTAAAAAATGCTGATTTGTTAAATGTTTTTTCCACTAGTGTGATCTTAGATTCTCATAATAGTTTTATAAATTAGATAAATCATTAATAAATAAGAATAATCTATATGGAAAAAAGTAAATAAATAAACTAAAATTCCATTTAATCAAGTTGACTATCATTAGTAGATAATGAATAATAAATATGGAAAGATAAATATCAAAACACACAATGCATTAGATCAATAAATTGATTTGTCATAATTACATAAGGAATAATCAATATGAAATGGTAAATAACTAAAAACACATGAAATTTAAATAACTTGATTATCTTGAATATATAAATAATAATCAATATAACAGGTTAAATAACTTAACATACATCCCAATTAAATAACATTATTATCGTGATGATATAAGAAATAATCAACATAGAATGGAAAATAACTGGAAAAACATGCCATTTAAATAACAAGGATATCATGAATAAAAAAGGAATAATCAATATGGAAAGGTAAATAACTAAACACGCATTATACATAAATAACATGACTATCATGAATAAATAAGGGATGATCAATATGGTAGGTAAATAACTAAAAACATATACCATTTAATCAAAAACTTGTAATGGAATTAATTTAGAGATAATATCATTAGGAAAATATAATGGATAATAATAAATGAATTATTAATGAAAAAATTATCAATTATTACTATAACAACACAATATTTTAATAAAGAGACAATTTGTTTTATAGTAATGAAGACGCCACATCGAGCTAAAACAAACAACTAAATATTATTATATAAATGATACTATTATAACCGTTTGGTTAGAATGGGAGGTATGAGCATGATTACCTGAATTATTAAAATATTTATTACACATGTATTTATAATTAATTATTTTTCCAATTAATGATAAGTGAAAATAAAAACCTTTTTAAAAAGACATGTTTTTCTAAAAAACTATTTAACTCTCCACATGTGTATTTTCTTCCAATAAATAAATGAAATCACTATTTTTTGGAATATACTAATGAATATATTTATAGAATCTTATATTATATTTAATTTTTAAAATTTATCTTATATTTGTTGTATACACTGTATAAGAACAATCTAATTTTACACATAAAAGAAAAAAATTTATAGAAAGAAAGTTTTACCACATTTTGATGACACACTTATTTTAAATATATTTTTGAAACAAAAAAAATTATACTTGAAAAAATAAACACCTTTTTTAATTTATAATTCCAAATTTGTTTTATAATAAGTTTCATATTTTGATGAAAAATGTAAAAATACTACATTTTAATTGAAAATGGATTTTTTGTCTAAATAATTTTTCATGTTAAATTATATTTTTGATTGGTTTTGAAGTATAATTATAACAATTTTATATAATTTAAAACATTCTATAACATTTTAATAATTTTCAAATTGAATATGTATGTAAAAACATTTAAATGTTTTGATTGTTTTTACTTTAAAACCTTATTTTCTAATTACGTTAATGGGGTTAATATTAAATTAATTTTAACCAATTTTGTGTTATAAATTTGGTAATATTAATTAAAAATTTTTAATTAAAAGTTTGATATTTATTAAATATGTCCCTTTTAGTTTTGGGAAATATAAATAATAAATTTAGTAAAAACAAATCCATGATTATGCATAAATCTGTTGATTAAGGGTAAAAAAATATTATAAATATTATAAAATTATCCAAACACATGTATTAACTTTATTAATTAGTTATTTTCTAAAAATATGTTTTTGGGACCATTTTATGAGATATTGTTTCCACTTTGATGACTATAATTCATTTTTTGAATTTTTATTCAAAAAAAATACCGCAATGTCATACTTTTCTCTTTAACAAGTAAAATAATTTTAATATGGGTTTATATAGGGTTTAAATGAAAATATAAATATAATTTTTGAAGATAAAGTATTTATATTTATCATGGTAGTTTATTTATAATTTTTATGTAATATATAATTAAATTAAAGTCATTTAGAGTGATAAAGTTATAATTGTTTAATTAATGAAAATATCAAATAAATGTTATTAAAAATATTAAAACAAATATAATTTGATAAAATTAAGATAATACACAAATTTAATGCATTAATTTGGCCATTTATAATTTTTATAATAATTATTTTTAAGATATCATGTTTTTATGATATTTTTAAAATGTCAATTAGTAAATACTGTCTATATTAAAATTAATGATATTTCAAAATAAATAAAAATTCATTAAATTATATTAAATTTAAAATATTAAAATATTTGGCTAAATTATTTGGATAATATATAAAATATCATCAATTATCCATTTACGGTTCATTTTTAATTATATAGAAACTATAGTAGCCTTCAACGATTAAAAACACGTGTTGTCGCGTTAAAAATTGAAGAGTTTAAATATGGGTCAAAACAAAAATATAAGGATTAAAAAATGGTAAAAAAATTTCTATTTTTAATTTTAGGAATTTATTTAAACCCAAAATAATTCTATATTTGAAATAAATCAGCTTTTAACCACCATAAAAAGAAAATTATTTCATGTTAATTTAATATTTTGATGAATTGCAAGAGTGCTCCTCCCATAACTTATAAAAGGGAACCTCTTATTATATTTTATTCACACCTAAAATACTATTTGGTTCGGCCCACATATAACTAAATAATTTCCTAGAATCCCCCACTCAACATTATATAGCTCTTATTTCAGGAAGAACACCATCCTTAGTGGTCATAAGGTGTTAGGAAAAGGAGGTTATTCGAGGAAGTTATATCGTTTTTAATCAAGTATTTCTATTTAATTTATACTTCAACTTCCTTCCAAAATTATTCAACCATGATGATATAATAAATAATTTATCCTAAATATAAAAATATATTATCTTTTAATATCATCACCAAATTCCACGTCTAGTTTTATCAAGTGGGAAAATAATTAATCATTTGTGCGTACGACGGACTACAACATCGTGAACTGATATAACTCATTTTTCATCACCGTCTCTAAGCACAGATTATAACGGTTTATTAAATTTATATATATATAAATATATGATATTCATGACATATTTACCATTATTAATTGAAATATATCATTTTTGTTCTTACTTTTCCATGCACACAAAAATGATATCATCATTCATGCATACATGAGAACTATCACCTCCATGAACTGATGTGATTCATTTTTCCTAACCAAATCAACTGAATGATATATATATAAGTATATTTAAATTATTAATATGATATTAATGACCAATAAAAACATTAAAGTGAATATTTTGAGCTAATGTAAATGAATAAAAAAATGAATCAATAAAGTGAATTTCAATATTTCTCTTTGTGAAAATGATTAAAAAACAAACATAAAAAGAATATGAATGTTATTAATATATCATATCACAATGGTATTATAATTAAATTATAAGTATTTCTTAATTGATGAATGTAAATACCATAAAATTATTGAAAATAATCTATTAGGGAAAACATACATTTAAAATTGAAAATATTTTTAAAACTAAAAGTCTATAACATATTAGGAATATACATTCTTGTAAAATAATATTTGAATTGTAATATTTAAAACATCGAGTGGTCGGGATGGATGGAAGTTTTTTTCATTTCTTAAACATTAAAATGAGGATTACATTCACATTTTCTATAAAATACATGAATTATGTTTTATGAAAATGATATGAATATTATCTATAATTGTTTTTGTAAAAATTCATAAATGGGTAAACTTTTTATTAAAAAACATTTGAAGAATGTTTAAAATAATTTTGAAATTGTTTTTAGAAAACATGGTTTTGTAAGAACAATTATTTTATACTAAAGTGAAAAATGTATTCATATTTTCATAAAAAAAATTCTCATATTAAAGGGTTGTATTTTCCAACGATCAAATAATTTTCTTCAATGGAATATCAAGGAAAAAAATTACCAATTAAAATGATATTGTGAAACAAAGCGCAACAAAGAGCATAATGTTAAAGTGGGAATTCATTAATGATTTATTATGTGTATAAAATTTAAATTGAAATAAAACAATATTAAATTAAATATAAGATCATAAAAATTCATTTGACACAAAATCTTTGAATATAAAAGACAATTAATAAGTAATGTAACCCAATAAAGTGAAATTGTGTTATGAAGTTATTTAGAACATGGATGTTTTTATGTTAAATCTCCTAGGATAAAAATTTTGAATATAAATTTAAAATACCCTGAATTATTAATAATCAAATATATAACATCTAACATTGGTAGTATATATACCATATAAAATAAATTGTGTGCCTAGCATTACAATATACCTCGATGAAGGGAAATAAAGATGGAGTCTGTTATATCATGCTTCCTTTTGGTTCAAATTTTTTTAACATCATGTATAAGTGATAGAAAAATGTTATTAACATTTAAAATAAGCATATTAATATTTTAAACATCATATATGATCCTCTTATAACATTTTACCACTTCTGTAATAATATTTCATTATTTTTAGTGTTTTGGGTGTTAATTTCCATGTTTTCTCATGCATGTTTCATCAGGAATGTTTTGGTTCATATTTATATGATATTGATCTGTAATATTCAAAATGATATTAATGTTATAAACTTCATATTTTGTCATTTTATAAATTTATATAATCATTCTGGATGCACTTATAGGGAAAATGTATCAGATCACTTCGTGGAGACGGTAGACTTTACATACACACAATTAATGATATCATTCAATTATGGAGTAAAAGGATACATAATTTGGTGTTATATTAATAATATATAGTGAAAATAAGGTCATATATGTCACATATATCCATTAAATTTGTTCTTATAACTTTCCATGTAATGAATAAGTGAAAAAATCACTTTAATTTGTAAGACGGTAGACTACCATACAAAAGATTGATGTTATCATATTTTAAATGAAATTGAAATTATAAAGGGATATGAGAAATTATATTTAAATACAATAATTCATATCATAAATATCATATATATATATATATGTTTTAAATCTACAATTATATTTATCCCTTAAAGGTGGTGATGTACAAAAAGATATATCAGTTCGTGAGGCGACAGACCGTCGTACAGTTGATCGACAGTTTCATTCACATTTTGATAGAAGAGGATTTTGATATAGTTCATTAACATAACATAATAATATATAAGTATATAGATTATATTGAGGTTAATATATAATCATTGATTAATAATATTTTGAAGAGTTTTAAGAAGAAACAAAAAAAACTCGTTTATGAATGTTACCTCTTATTCAAACTAGTTCTTTAGGATTACAACAAAATCTATCCTAGGTTGGTTTTATGATAAAAAACATGTATCTATGATTTTTTATTTGAGTAAATAAGTGATTTTGTGGTCTTGTATATACCAAATGGATTTTTAATTGTGAATAAGGGTAGATAGGGGTGTACTTTCCTAAGTGGGGTAGAGGACACAAAATAATGTTTTGAAAATATTGAATTTAAACCTGATTTTTATCAATCTGCATGCCTCTATAATGGGTACCTATCAAACCTTATAGGTGATATAGAATATATGGGGTTATATAATATGTTTTTTAAATTTTGGTAGGCCATTTTAACCCTTATCGTTTTAGTTTAACCCTTGGTAAATTACTTTTTCCCACAACCGTAGTAATTAATTTCTAATGATTTTACTATTAATAATGGAGAAATGGATGTTTTACCTTATTAGCTATTATAAATCATTATGATTCTAAATATTGAAAAAATTATTCCAAAATCAATTCAAATAAGTAAAAAAAATCTAATTTAATATTATACCCACAAACGATACAAATAAGTTAATTTCCAAAGAGAAAATTTCAATGTGTATATATGGTTTTAATAAAATAAATTCAATATTAAATTGATTAAAAAGACTTAAATTTGTGAAATTTTAATATAATTGAACTAATTTTACATTAAATATAATTTTAAATGTAACTTAACCTTGTAAATTAGTTAAATGAAAATGCAGTTTTCAATAAAAACCATAATTTTTATTGTTCAATTAAAAATAAAACATTTTAGAAAAAAATCACACTAATATTATTATTACTTGATGAGTTAAAAAATTATTGTAACATGTTAAATTAAATTCTCAAATTTTGTAAAAAAATTTAATAATTTGTGCAATGCTTGACTAAACCATTTTTATAATAATATAGTTTTTTAGAAAACATTTCTTTTTCTTTTAAATGGTTCTTATTTTATTTCTATTCCATAGATTACTATAATATTCATAATATAGTTATTAATATCCATACACTCTAATTTAAGGGCTAGGTTGTGATGGTAAACTATATTAAAATTCATTTAAGTATGGGATTTCCTGTTCCACGGGCTATTGAAGGAATTAAAATTGATGAAACATATTTTATTGGTAGATTAAGATCAATGTTTTAGGTTTCATACATTATTGAATACAATGTTCTTATTTTAATATCTCAAGGTTTTTAAATATACCTCCATACCAAATAAAACTTCGATAAATATTATTGGTATAACCAAAATCTCATGGACCTGGTGATGAGGAGGATATAACCAATAAATAATCATAATGCATTTAATTATACAGCATGTTTTTTAGTCTCGAGAAAACTGAAGAAAAATACAAAACAGTTTTTCATTAAATCATCAAAATTATCATTAGAATAAAAATTTTATTTTTATTTTGATAATTTGATTATAAAATCACACTAGCATCTGGATCGTTTAGCCAACTTATAGGTCTTGTTTTAAAGACATCAGTCACAAAGCCATAGGTTAATCCCACTATAGCATGCACTTGAAAAAATAATTTCTTTATATTTTTTATTTTTATTTCATCATCATGGTATAGGTCTTTATATTGATAAAAAGTTATTAATCATGATGTACCCACAAAAAATCATTGAGTGTTGAGATGAATATAAGGAAGTCTTGCCAATTCTATAAGACTCATCAAAAACATAGATAGAACATATATACACTATAATAAGCTAATTAGAAAGGGTGAAACAGATAAATGGAAATATGATTTATATAATACACTTGATAGTAGTAAGAAATTCCTCTCCTGACATTTAGTTTTTATGATTCATTTTGAAGTAAATCAATTCATCCTATATTTTATAGCTATAAAACTATCACTTAGTTTACTTCATTCTCATAAGAATGATGTTATGAAGAAAAAACACTATATTAGAAAAAAAATGATTGAACTCACAAGGTAGTATACCAAAGTTGAAAATAATTTATTCTTTTTTATTTTTATATGTCCAAAGTTGTATCATTGTATATACAATCAAAAGGATAATCTGATCTACTATAAAAATCACCTAAAAATTATTGGTTATAAATAGTTAACAATATGATTAGTGATGTTGGATTATATCCTCAATCAATTTTACATTCACTTCATTAAAAAAATTGAAAAAAAGGCACTCATTAGATGGATTTTTGGTAGTAAACCCATCCTTAAAGGAATCATCTTTATATATGGAACTTCTTAATGAGGGTGTTTTCTCCATCAATGGAAATTCATAAACATTATAAATTTAATTTTATGTAACATCATAAAGTCTGACTTATAAAATTATAAAATATCTAAAATTAAACCGCATGGGTTTGAGAATCATATTTGTATCTCTATCAATGGTCCTATTTTTATATCCTTTCTTATTTTTAGAGAAATTTACTAATAATGAGATGGAATACCAAGCCCTCCTCACAAACATTAAACTAGATTTTTATATACCAGTGACCGAACTAAATGTTTATATAATCTATTAGTCAGTGATAAAGTAGATCGATAAAGATTATTATTTCAAAAAAATTAATTGTTACCTTTTCTTAATTTCACATGTTAATTTTTACTTCAATATAATTTAATACAGATCATATCTCATATTCTACATTTGAATAATTATTGAGAATATGTGTTGAAGAATCTTTCCATTACTCTTATTAATCTATATCTAGATGATACAATCATATATATTTCACATTTAATTATTATTAATTATTTATCTAAAGTTGTTGGAGAAAAAAATAATATTTATACCACCTTATCTCATGTAAGATCCTTATCACTTTCATCTAATATAGAAATTATATGTACATATATTATAATAGAGAACTGAATAAATATAGTAGAACCATAATAATGAATTTAGAATGATTATATACATAGATGGGTAGAAAATAGCATCCTCTTTATGATTTAAATTTATAAAATATCATCTATAAATGAGGTTTGTATGGTGTCATTCTCATATTAATTAATGAGGAGATAAGATCACTATTATGCTAGAAGTACAAGTAGGGACATGTTTCGTGCATAAAATAGAAGACATTTTCTCTCATCAAAATATTTATATGGGTATTTTTAAACATCTATTATTCCTAATTGTTTGCGAATCACAAGGTGGTGTTATGTATGTGAGGTGCCTTCCAACATTACTCATCATTACCTAATTCTTTTTCTTACTTAAAAATATTGGTAGATATATTTTATATTGGAAAAATATATTATATTTTTATAACCACTAATGGATCTCAAGAAATTTATATTTACCACAACATAATATAATTAATATTCTTAGTGTTATGATGTTTTTCCCATTAAATAGGGAAAGATAAATTCTATGATAAATTTTGAAAAGATTAATAGTGTCACCAAATTTTACTTCCTCATACAATTATCCCTAGAAATTTCTTATAATTAAATTCATTTGAACAAGAAAAATTATATTTATAGTAAAACATACAGTCCAATCATTCATCAAACAACCATCTGGATGAAAGTTGATAGATAGATTCCTTGAATATGACATTATCAAATATCTCAATAATAAATATGGATAGGGATAAAAAGTTATATACCAATAAAATCATTAATTATTTTTTGTATTATATCCCCGCCCTATATTATGAAACACAAGAAACCCCCTATTATCTATTTTTTGGAATGTGTTGCTCTGGTTCATCAACGTTTAATAACTTTATCTTTGAATATTCATTTTTTAATAACTAAAAACATGATGAATGATCAAATATATGGATGGATGTATTATAACTAGAGGATAAATAAGTATAACATGAATTATATTACTAGAAGATTCAGTAGAATCCCATATACCAAATTTGATTTATAAAATTTCATCTCTACTCATTCATTATTAGGGGGATTTTGTAATATTAAAATACACTAATTATAAGGACTCGGCCTTAAACATTACATAATCAGGATATTCAACTAGATTTTAATTATTTACTTTAACTAATTTCCTTTCAATTTATAACTTTATAAAGTTATAAAATAACTCAAATATATCAACCCAGAAGGAAACAATGTGGGTACCATTAAAACAATATCTATTTCACCCAAATCATAAAAATTTTAACACAAAACAACAACATTATTTATTTGAAAAATCATCATTACATTTAACGTGACTTATTTATTTCTCTTAAAAATCCTTATAACCTATAAACAATACTATAAAACTTGGGATGAGTATAAAAATATTAGTAGGGGATATAAAAATAACTAAATAAACAATTAGTCCATGTAGACTTATAAACATATGAAATCATTTTCACAAATACATACTTCCCACCCATATATACTTACTTTTTGAAACATGATATTACCATAAAACATTAAAGAACATATATAAAACAATAAGGGTATCATGGGGAATTACTTACTTATATTTTAACCATCGTAGGTACATTAGGATTTTTAACCCTCTAGTCTACCTTAAAATGTAACACTAATGGCTACCTTATGGTTTAACCATCATAGTTAAACTTGGAGAAACCATACGACCAACCTCAAAATTACACATAACCAATGAATTTGAGGAAGATATATGTCCCACCATTTATGTTAAAAAAATTACCACGAACCATAAAATTATTGTAAAAAATGAATAATTTTTAAAAACATTACTTTGGAATTTCAAAAAATTGAGTTTTAAAAGAGGGTTTTTAAAGGAAAGTCCCTTATAAATATCATATAATTGATGTGACAAAATTATATAATTAAAGGAATTTGTGTATAGACTATAAATAAACATAATAAAACATATTTTAAACAAAAATTAATCACACATATAATCTTATTACCACATAATGAATAATGTAGAAGGTTAACCCAAAGAATGGAAATTACATTAAGAATTCCCTTACCCTAGGTTCGTCTTACTTAAAACTTGTTTAAAACTCATGTATAATGATCAAAAGGTTGTTATTAATATTTTTCATAATCATAATCATGTTTATAACACATTATATGATCATTTTATAACAACATGCAACCCATTTATTAATAATATTTTTTTATTTCCATTATTTTGAGTGTGTTCTTTACATGATTTCCATGGCTGGTTCGTAAAGGGTTTTCTGGTCAAATTGAAGAGAAAATCCAAAAGTGGAACAAAAAGGTGTTAATATTTTTCCAGAATATTGAATTATTCCATAAATCATTTTTTATAGTGTATGAGGATGAATAATTAGATGAATCATTTGTGATATTCATTTAGATCATTTTGGTGGTTCTTTAACAATAACGAACATGTTTCATCATATACCATTAATATTATGAATATAAGTTAATTCAAGAATATAATAGAGGTAATATCATACAATTTAAAATATTTTGAAACCATTAAATTTTTTTTACAACCATGTTTGAGGGAAGTAAAGTAAATTCAAGACACATCATCCATGATGTTGGTAAATTGATCCATCACGGATGGTGTTTTTTATTTTTATAATAAGAGAAAGTGGAGAGGAAGAATGATGATGAATTTTTTCATAAACATGATAAAAATCTATAATATATATAATACTGAAGATTTAATGCATCTTGTATAAGTGTAGGTTAATATATTATAAGAAATGAAAATAATTGAAAAGAAAACACAAGAAAATGAAAGACGATTTTTACCTCTTAATCTCTTCTCCTTGAGATCCTCCTTAAGGACTTTGGTTTTGGACTTTTGGTGAGACCAGTAAGTCTTGGAAGTGGGAAAGAAAATTGTTAAGGGGATTTAGATTATTTTATATAATGATAAATTCTTGAGATGTGTAAGAGGAAGAGGGATGAGGGTGGTATTGATAGTGGAAGAGAGGAGAGGTTTTCCATTATTTTAATAATTAGTTTAATACTTTTTTTCAAGACAATGAATAGTATGGATTCATGTGACCCGAAATAGTAAATAGAGCAAGTTAGTTTGAACTAGGTGTTCTTACATCTTCCATGATGCTAGTAATAGTGTATTTAACATCTAATATATTTATACAGTAATAAACTGCATATCACTATTCATTAAAAATTCAAGTATTTCAGAAAAATCACAAAAAATAAACCAGACCAGTTTTTGTCATTTAAAATTAAAAAATGAACAATATTTTATCAAAATAATTTTCTAAATATGTTAAAACTAATTTTTAAATAAAATCATAATTTATTCTAATTTTTTTTTTCTATAGCTCGTTTTATATCCCCTTGAAAAATTAAACAAGATATAATTATCTTATAACCTTAAGAAAATAAAATAATAATAAAACATACAATTCATAGGGGTCATATTACTATTCATAAGGGAATGTTTCTATTCATCAAAAAAACAATTTGGTTTTATTCGACTGCAAATAACTTACTGATCATAACAATAGATGTACGTTTTTTGAAATGAAAAACATAGAAGTGGAACAATTATGTTTAGCAGGTAGTTTATAATTATATCCTTAAAACAATGTATCATTATGTATAGACTCAGTGTTTCATTCATTTCAATTTATTTTTAAAACCTTGGGGTATTACATTCTCTCCTCCTGTTGTAAATTGTGTTCTCTCAATTTTATTTACTTATATAACAAGTGAGGGTACATTTCCCTCATAGCATTACAAATTCCCACGTTTCATCTTCAACTATGTGGTTTCTTCAAAAAACATGTACCTATTGGATTACCTTATTTTGAAATACATTTTCTCTTTGATCAAGAATTTTAACAGGATTCTCTTAATAAGAATGGTTATCTTCCAGCAGAACTGCTTCTAGGATTAAAACAAGAGATGAATCAGGCACATACTTTCTCAACATCGAAACATGAAAAAACATTGTGTGCCTAAGATAAAAATAGAGGAAAAGCTGCTTAGTGGGAAATCAGTCCAACTTTCTCTAGTATTTCATGTGATACAATGAACTGTGGACTCATCTTTCTCTTCTTACAAAAACACATAACACTTATCCATGCTGATATTATAAGAAAAACATGATCCCTTACCATATAAGAAAAGTCTTTCCTCCTGTTATCTACATAATTTTTCTTCCTGCTCTGAGATATCCTCATGTATTGCTATATCATCTTCACTTTCTTATCCACTTACTCTACTAATTCTGGTCCCATAATCTTCTTTTCCCCGACTTCATCCCAAAATCTAGAGTTCGACACCACTTATAATATAATTCTTTAAAAGGTTCCATATCTATAATAGAATGAAAACACTTATTATATAAAAATTAAACTAAAGAAATATAATGATCCCTACTTCTCTGGTAATCTATTGAACAATCTTAAAGCATTTCCACCAAAGTCAGAATTGTCCATTCTAACTACCCCTCTAATTGAGAATGAAATTATGTACTGAAATTAAATTCTTTTACCAATGAATTCTAAAGGCCTTTCCAAACAATATAAGTGAACCTAGGATCACGATCAGATGCAATGGAAAGAGGAACTCCATGTAAACTAATAATATCCTTGATGTATAGTCAATAAAGTTGATCCAAAGAAATAGTATCTCGAATAGGAAGGAAATGGGAAGATTTTTTCAATCAATCAACAGTAACCCAGATTTCATTATTACCTCTAGAAGTATTTGGTAGTCCCACAAAAAAGTCCATGGATATATTTTCCCACTTCTACTCTATAACTAGTATAGGATGAATCATCCCCTTCAATAATTTCCCCTCATTTTTACCCTATTAACATGTCAAAATTTCACGGTAGAATCTACAATATCTATTTTCATTCCATCCCACCAATAATACTCTAGAAGGTCTTTGTACATCTTTGTGTTGTCTGGATGAACTAAAAATAGAGAACTATGAGCTTTTCACAAAAATTATTTCTTCAGTTGAGAATCAAAAGGTATACATAATCTCTTTCCAAACCATAAAACACAATATGTATCAATGTTAAATTATGGAGACTTACCTATTTTAACCAATTAAACCTTTTTATGTAACTCCCTATCTTCCTTATGCACATGTGTAATTGTTTCTGAAAAAGATAATTTCACTGAAACCTGAAAAAAAAACAGAGTAATTTCCTGCACCAATAACTTCCAATCCAAATTTCATCAAATCATTAATCAATGGGTCATATTAAAAATGTAACATGGTAAATAATCCATGATGTTTTTAGCTCAAGGAATCTTCAACATTTTTGCTTTTTTAAAATTCTAATTGATCATGAAATCATAATCCTTTTTCAATTAAATCCATTTTCTTTGCCTCGTGTTTAATTCGTTTTGATGGAACATATACTTCATACTTTTCTGTTGAGTATATATTTCACATTTGTCTCTGTATAAATGATTCCACCAAATATTTAAAACAACAACCACAGTTTCTAATTCCAAATCATTTGTGGGATAATTTAACTCATGAGTTTTTAGTTGTCTTGAAGTATAAGTAATTAACTGATCATTCTACATCAGAACACAACCTTGTACCTATAATGAATCATCATTGTAGATGAAAAACTCTCCATTTCTAGAAGGTGTAGTTAGAACTAGATGATTCACCAATCTTCTTTTCAATTCCAATAACAATCATCACATTCTTTTTTCCAAATGAATTTTATTCATTTTCCTGTTAACTTAGTCAGTGTACTGGATAACCGTTCAAAGTTTTCAACATACCAATTTTAATATCCATCCAAACCAAGAAAACTATGAATATTGGTTATATTTTTGGGTCTTGGACATTATTCAACAACTTTTTTATCAGTATAAACATTTATTCCATCTTTAGAAACTGTGTGACCAAGGAAAAAAAATCAACCAAAATTCACACTTGTTGAATTTTTCATACAGTTTATTTTCTTTTTAGGTTTGAAAAACAACTCTTATAATTTTTTTATGCTCTTATTTACACCTAGAATATACCAGAACGTCATCAATAAAAAAACAAAAACTTATCCACGAACTCATGAAATATTCTATTCATAAGATCCACGAATAAAATTAGTGCATTATTTTACCCAAACATCATAACAAAATATTCATAATGATTATATCTAGTTCAAAAATTTAATTTTTGGAATGTCATCCTTCTTCACCTTCAGTTGATTGAAACCATATCTCAAGTCAATCTTGGAAAAATACTATGCTCTCTAGATCTAATAAAACAATTCATCTATTTGAGGCAAAAGATACTTATTCTTAACAGTAATATTACTCACTACTATATAATAAAAGCAAGGTATCATGGAACCATTTTTTTACCAAAAAAAATAGGATCTCCCTTTGGTGAAATGATAGGATGAATGTTGCCTTTATCAAGAAACTTGTGTAACTGATTTTTCAATTCAAGAAGTTCCATTTGAGTCGTTTAACAAGTGAGATTTCAAATTGGATTAGCATTAGAAACTAAATCAATTTTGAATTAAACTTCCTGATCAGGTATAACACAGGGTGACTCATCAGGAAAAACATCACTGGCACATTATTAATCTAAATAGCTCCCTTGTTTTCAATAATATGAGAAAGATTACTTTTATTTCCATATTTCAAAAATTTCTCATCTTTCTGATATGTTATCAATTGTATGGGTTCATTATTGTATACAAACTGAAACAATTTCTTAAAAACAACTTCTTTATCTCTTTAATCAATCATAGCATGATAAACAGAAAGTCAAACCATACGTAGAATCACATAAAACACTATTAAGGGAAAAACAACAAGGGTTTCGAGTAATGTATTTCCACATATAACAATAGGAAGATTTTTATAATGCCTTTTTGATGTAACATTTCCCCCTTGTGTTTTAACCTTAAGTTCCTACCTCATTTATTGGGGTAAAATTTCCAATTTAATTGAAAATTTCTCAGCAATAAAGGAATGTATAGACCCTATGTCAAACAACAATTTAGAAAAATCTGAGTAAACAAACAAAGTACCTGATACCACTTCATTGGATGGTCCAACATCTATTAAAATAGTCATAATGTATCTCACTACTCCTTTATTCTTATAGTCTGGTTGTTTTCAATCACTCGGATCATTCTTTGGGATGGAATTTACATAATGACCCACCTCACCACATTTAAAACACTTTACAGTTTTCTTATCAGGAAAAAATTAGGATCATTTTCATTACAATATCGGGAAATATGTCCAAACTTACCACATCGAAAACACTTCTTGATTTTGGTAAGAAATTCCCTAGGGTGGTTTTAATCACACTTTTCACAAATTGGAAATTGGAAATTATTACCATTAGATTTAAGTGATTGATTATTACCTATCACTTCACATATAGACTTATTCTTTTGATTGTCATCAAAGTACACATGATCATCAACCAACTCTATTTCTACCCTCTCACCAAATAGGAAAATGTTCTCATAACTTTTGAATTTTCTAGTGGCTAATTCCCTTTGGTATCTTTTTTTCAATCCTAAGTAAAATTGATTTATTTATCTTATCAAGATAATGAATAATATTTGGAGAATACTTTTCCAGTCATGTGAAGTTTTCTTCATACCTGAACACTAAATCCTCCTCATTTTACCTCAATTCAAGGAATTTATTTTTTATCCTAAGTCAAACCACCTTAGGAAAATATTTTTAAAGGAAAATAATTTTAAATCAATCCCACTATAAGGCTTTAATCTCCTCTCTATCCCTGATATTCTTGACCATTGACCACTACTGATCAGCTTCCTCTTCAAAATGATAAATTAAAATACTAACCCTTTGATTATCTAAACATCCAATAATATCAAATATCTTTTCTAGGTCTTTAATCCATCCTTTAGTTGCTACTGGGTCATAGATACACTGAAAGAAGGTGGGTGTTGCCTCATAAAATATTCCACTCTCATCATGTTCCATTGTGGTAGATCTAGTTTTTCTCCTGCCTAAATCTCACCACCATTTATTGATTAAGTCAACTGATCTGTTACTATCACAAGCTTTTAACCTACACTTCACACCATTCCCAATTTCATATTCCGAATCAAATCATCCTCTCAGTTCCTTCCAAATTCAGATTCCCTATTTCTTATGTGGAAATTCATTATCAACAATCATATCTTAGATTACGAATAGTGTTAATCTTTAAATGATATAACATTTACAAATAAAAATAAGGTAAAACTAATTTATGATATTCTATTAACAACATACTAACTCCTAAATCTAACTAAAATATACTCTGAAGCCAACTATAAGGACTCAGCCTTAAACATTACGTAATCATTCTATTTCGACTAGATTTCACTTATTTACATTCCCAAAGATCTTCTTCGTTTAGAGCTTTATAAATTTAAACATAACTCATACATATCAACCCATAAGAACAAAAAATGAGTTCCATTAAAACAGTTTCCATTTATTCCAAATCATAAAATTTTTAACACAAAACATTAATATGATTTCTTTGAATAATATTTGTAACATTAAAATTTACTTCTTTATTTCTCTTACACATCCTTATAACTTATGAGAAACATTTAAAAACATGGTATGAGAATAAAAACTCCTTGTTAGTTTCAATGAGATAGGCTTTTACCACTTTCCTCCCCTTTGACTTGGTGGGATCATTAATAAAAATTCATTTTCAGTCTGTTATAATAAAAAACTCAACAAGGGATATAAAAATAAAGAAAGAAACCATTAGTCTCGGAATACTTATAAACATATGAACTCATTTTTAAAAATAAATACTTCTCACCCATATATAATTAATTTTTGAAAACTAATATTTCTATAAAACATTAATGAACATATATAAAACCATAAGGTTGTCTTGGGTAATTACTTACTTATATTTTAACCCTTGTGTCTACCTTATGATTTGTAACCCTCACAGCTACCTTACAATGTAACTCTCATAGCTACCTTATGGTGTAACTATCGTAGTTACTCTTAGAGTAACCCTATGGCCAACCTAAAATTTACACATATCCAATGAATTGGAGAGAGAAATAGGTCCCACCATTGATCCTAAATAATGCCCAAGAACCAAAAAAACTATCATAAAACATGAATAATTTCATAAAAATATTGCTTTCGAATTTTATAATATATAATTTTAAAAGTAAATTTTTAACGGAATGTCCCTTACAAATATCATATTATTGATGTGAGAAAACAATATAAAGAACTTAATATGTGTATAAAGTTTAAATAAACATAATATAAACAAAATATAAACAAAATTTAATCACACCAATAACTATATTACCCCATAATGAATAAGGTATTAGGTTAACCCAATGAATAAAAATTGGGTTAAGAATTTCCTTACATCAGGATCGCCTTATTTAAAACATTTTAAACCACCTGTATAATGGTTAAAAGGTTTTTATTAATATTTTATAGAATCATAATCATTTTTATTACACCTTTTATGATCATTTTATGACATCATCATACCCAATTATTAATAATATGTCGTTATTCCCATTGTTTCGGGTGTGTGATTTACATGAGTTTTGTGGTCGATTCGTAAAGGATTTTCTTATCGAATGGAAGAGAAACTCCAGAAATGGAACTAAATGGTGTTAAAATGTTTCCATAATATTAAATTATTCTATAAAATATTTTTTTTATATGGTATGATGATGAATCATTAGATAAATTAGTAGTGATATTCATTTAGATCATATTGGTGGTTCTTCGATAATCACAAACTTGTTTCATCGTATACCCTCAATATTATGAATATATTTTCATTATATTACATAAAATAAGTAATATAATATAATTTACAATATGTTTCAACAATTAAAATGGTTTTACAACCATTTTGGAAGGAATTAAAAGAAATTAAAGACACACCATCCATGATGTTTGTAAATCAGCACATCATAGACGGTGTTTTTATTTTTAGAATAAGAGGAAGAGTAGAGGAATAATGATGGTGAATTTTTTCAAAAACATGATAAAAATAAATAATATATATAATATTATATATTTGAAGCCTCTAGGATAAGGGCAGGTCATAAGAATATAAGAAAAGAAAATAATTGAAAAGAAAACACAAGAAAATAAAAGAGGATTTATACCTCTTGATCTCTTCTCCATGAGATCCCTCCTTAAGGCCTTTGGTTTTGGCCTTTTGATGAGACCAGAAGGTATTGGACGTGATTAAGAGACTTGGAAAGTGAATTTGGTAAAATTTTGATAATTCTCAAAGCTTGAAAGGTGTGATAAGAAGTGGGGGTTAGTGTGGTATATGTAGTGGAGAAGAGGTGAGGTTTTCCATTATTTTAATCATTAGTTTAATATTTTTGTTCAAGACTATGGATAGTATTGATTCATGTGATCAAACCCAGTAAAGAGAGAATTTGACTTTGAACCAAGTTTTTTTAATCCACCATGATTCTAGGAATAGTGTATTTAACATATAATGTATATATACAGTAATTTACCATATTTCACTATTCATTAAAAATTTGAGTATTGCAGAAAAATACCAAAAAATAACGCTATTCATTTTTTGATGTGTAGAATTAAAAAATAAACTAAATTTTATCGAAATAATTTTCTAAATATGAGAAATTTAATTTTTAAATAAAATCATAATTTATTCTAAAAAACAATTTTAAAACTATAACTCGTTTTATATCACCTTGAAAAATTAATCAAGATCCCATTATATAATAACTTTTCGAATATAAAATAATAATAAAATTTAATATTCATAGGGTTTATATTAATATTAATATTACTATTGATCAGGGTATGTTAATATTCACCAAAAAACAAGTTTTTTTATCAGACTCATAACTTTCTGATCACAATAATAGATGTCTGTTTTCTGAAATTCAAAACATGGAAGGAAAAAAATTATGTTTAACAGATATTTTGTAACTACCTCCTTAAAACAAAGTTTCATTATGTATATAATAGTGTTTCATGAATCTTAACTCATTTTTAAAACCTTTGGATGTTACACTGATGATATCTAGGATGAAACCCTGAAAACTAGAGTCTAATTGTGAATAGAATTGCATCTTATAAAAGGTGTACTAAATTATAGTATAATATTTAATCATAATGTATGGAAGCGATACTTTTACACCAAATAATATAATGTTTCTCAATATGTACATAATATAAATTCACTTCTATTTCTTAATGTCCTTATTACATTAATATAAAATGAAAAACAGTAGTTCGTTTTCACTTGTCACTAAAATATATAACATATTGTAATTACCAAATGTTCATAAAATATAATGTGTAAAGTTCTTTTAATATGAATTTAAATTGAGCAACATGTGATTCATTCTTTATAACCCAAAATTTCTTAGAGTACTCTATCCCATGTCACCAAAAAATACCATAATCCCCTTATATGAGGTCTCAATATTCGAAAGATTTATTATTGTATGATTTTGTAATTCACATTAATATTATACCAGCCATAAAGTAGAATTCCTTATAATGACACCCAAATCATCAATCATGGGTATAACAACAATAATTCCTTCTATTTCTTGTTTCAATCACCTAAACCAATATTTTTAATGGGATTTCCAATTATCATAAGTATTTATCTAGAAATTTTACACAAGAATTAAAATTACCCCCATTATAAAAAATTGTATCTCTTGATTTATTTTCTCATAGGATACAATGTGATTCATCAATCATTAATCTTATACCATGAAGAAACCTCCCATTCACTCTAATCCATTTCTCAACAATGTATACCAACTCATTTTTTTTATTTTTCATTAGTTTGAATATTCATTCTCTCTATAAGAACATTTTCTTTAATACCCAACACCATTTCTCTATTATCAGAATAATAATAAACCTTCCATGGATTTTGGTAACACAATCATATAAATTAAAGTAAACCATTTAGTACTTTTATCACACTTGTTCTTTATATATTTATTAAATATACCCATTCATATAACTATAATTTTACTATGTGAATGGATTTATAAACACTTATGCACCTAAAAAATTTAGTAATGTATATCGTTATTAGAATATTTTTGTTGTCATTGAATTCCACTTGATGGCACAAATGACCATCTTTATACAATTAGAATCTATTATTTTACTTGATAAAGAATTATGAGAATTCTAAGAGAGGTGAACACATGTTTCAACATGTGAGAACAAGATGAAAATATGCTCACAATACCCTTACATGATAAATATGAAAAAAAAATCATTTCCCTTCCTCAAAGTCTAATAAAATCGCCAAGATAGATGTGTGAAAGATATCTACATCGAGCTCAAGAAACCAGATCTTTGTGCCACCCTCTTTCATTCCAGATATGACGTCAACCAGCCCTATGTGTGATCGTTCTCCTTGGATTAGGATGGGGTTCTTCATAATTCCACTTCTGTGAGAAAATTCATGTGCGCTGATCGATGAAGAATTCACCTATAAATAGAAGTTCACCCCTTTTTTTAAGTTGGGCCTCTGGAAGTCGAAGAGTACATCTGATTCATGTAAGACCAATTTTCCACGACATAACAAAAACATGGAACCCTCAAGGTATAATATCATTCATGACAGTTTCCTTATGGGTCCACCCTTTAGTGGGCCCACATTTTTAGAGTCCTATCCCAACCTTTTTCAACCTATGTTAGGTTCGAAAAAAGTACCTTCTTATATGAAACCATATACTTGAGAACAACCCTCCAATCTTGTGTGCACCACCTATATGAAGCCTTATTGGAATACCCTATGTTATAGAACCATTTTTTATATCCCTTTACAGGAAAACCTCATTCATTTCATGGACCTCTTTCCTATAACCCTCTAAAATTTCACGCATCAATTTCATGGTCTCTCAAAAGTTATCCCCAATTCCCACAGTTTAATATTTTCCATACCTTTTTATCCTAATAATATGTATGCTATTGAATTTTTCTTTTTAGAATAGGCACTACAATGATTCCCTTGCGCTCGACCACTCATCCACACATTTGTATCCTAGAATTGTTAAATCCATGCCCCACACAAGGGTGCATGAGCTACAATTATGTATGTCTAAGGGGTAAGGAGTGTTTCCCCCACACTTATTCTTCATAAAATAAAATTACCTTGAACCAATTTCCTCAACAAATGATGTAAAACTATATTCTTACCCCATTCAGTGCACATGGGATGACCCATGTATGATCATCATGGTATGCCACCTCTTACCCCAGCTGGACAGAGTCCATCCATACTAGAAAATTTCCATGTATAATCCCCACACCCCCTGTTCCATAAGGATTGGATGATCCAGATATGAATCATGGGAAATGAGATCCTCCTCACCTGGAATGAGATCCTCCTCACATGGAGTGACATACTCCTTGGATAGCTTACTTGCATTAGTAGTGAACCATCTCTCATTGATGAATCTTTCATGACACAAGCATCATGTTTACTGCATCCTATTGTCTCTCACACTAAGCATGAATCACATGGGTTTAGAGGTTAGTAATGATTGTGACATCACCAACCTCCATTTCCATGGGCATATCCTATGATTAAGTCCCAATTATTTCCCATTCATGGGCCTCCTTTTAGGTATAATCACGAATCACATTCTCCAGGGGACACCTCCTTGGGTAAAAGCCCCACCCCTTATGAACTACATGGTATTTGATTCCCAACCAACTAGGATACATATGAAGCCCTACCTCATGTCCAAACCCATCATCTACATCTATCATGGTATTATCTAGACCACATCCCGTGTAAGATCATGTCACTTGCATGGGAGACCACATATCCTTTGGTTCCATCATGAAACACAATTCATAATACCCACACCATGTAACAAAGAGAAATCACCTTGTGATGGTCCTCTTATATGAAAAAGAAGCATAGTATCCCCCACCAAATCTCCTTTCATGGTGAGAGTATCCTTACAGCATGGAAACAAACTTCTTGGACTGATCATTCCATACGAACATAAATTGTGGTGATAAACTATGTGGTATTTGATCCCTATTCTTCAAGAAAGGTATGTAGGATGCCCCTATAAGGTTCAATCTTGACTAATGGTATACCAAGGTTTCCCCTTCTAGTGGTGAACCACCTAGATCAACCTCCAATGGTGTCCACATCAACCTTCATGGTGTGAAATCCTCCCTTTATGGGACACACCTCCAAGATAATATCCTAATGGGTGTTCTAATCCATCTATCCTTAGGGAGTGACATCTTCCCTTTATGGGACACACCTTCCGGATCCACCTCCTTTGGATCTCTAATCCATCCATCAGGTACACCTTCTTAGTAATCCCTCCAAGGTGTTCACCTTAATAGTGTGACATATTCCCTCATAGGGACACACCTTATTTCTACCCAAGTCATTAAAATCATTCCCCAATCCATGTTTTCGGAACGTTCTGATATTTCCTAATAAGAATTTAAACATGTGACTGAAAATAAATACCTCATGCTAAACATGGGACACCTGAGGTGAAACACTGAGAAGATATGTGCCTATGGTGTTAGTTACCTCATGATAAAATTGATATACTTGAAGTAAAACCCTTGGAATACATGCACATTCATTGTTATATAACTCATGATCGACATAAGATTCCTTTGGTTAGACACTTAAGATGCCTCCATGAGATTACTTCCTATGAGGAAGAATAAAAGTGACTAATGTACCTAATGTATAGACATTCCAACAATGCCCAATGTGACTACTCTCATGACTGATGGTTAATTCCCTATCAAGACCCATTTTTAATGTCTAGAAAGAAGAACTGTAATTAACTGGACTCCACAGAGAGATGGCACTAGGAATGAGTTCCACTTACAAGACAAAACTCTATGAGAGATACTTGGACTAGGAAATGAGTTCTAAAGGGGAATCCATGGAAGGAGAAATTGATATCACATCTTCTAATTTTGATTTAGGAGTAGATATTCGCACTGAAATTGATGAAAAAAACCTATCTTTGGATAGTGGGAATGAATTTCAATAAAATTTGATGCTAGCACGCATCAATACTAGAGATGGTAGGCCACGGTGAAAGTGTTGGAAACTGAAATGATGAAACAAACATGAAACTATTCTACTTAACATGAAAATTCAAAGAGTTTTAGAAATTAGCATATTAGAATGTCACCAAATCTAGTTATTCGGTGTCAGGTCCCACCAAATAAACAATAGACCCAGAGTTGAGCTCACCAAAAATTTGTGTAGTTAAACATTCAGTATTCCGGTATGAAATATCACTAGTGTGGTTCACTCTCTCGGACCATAGAAGATTGCATGATGTTGAAGCTTTGGGAATTTATTTCCATGTATCTATAATAATATCTGAATACTTCTTTTTTATGGGACCCAGCATATAAGAAACCATCCACCCAAAGCTATTAAGCATAGGGGGAGAAATTTCAATGAGACAGTCCCTCAAAAAACACCTCCTCCATGAAATCTTATGTACCATCTACTTCCAGGATCCCATGTCCCATATCACCCAATGAAATTATCCAAATGAGGGTTGTGGACATCCTCATACTCTAGTACAAGTATGAGGGAGTCATTCCCACAAGGGATATGACTCTTTGGTACCTAGAGGCTTCAAATACTTTTCAAAAATGCCACCCCAAGGGCCACCCATGGAGCCAATTCTCCCAACTCCAATTGCGAATCACTTCCAGAGCCTCTTTCTGAATCATTACTATGAATCAATCATTATAGAAATGAGTTAGGGTATTCTCAAGTCACCGTGTATAAAACTACTACATGGGAAACACTAATATGGGATCTAACTTGTCTCTGTTAGAGCCAACATTGAACATTCTTTTAGGTCAAAGAACTGGTGGACTATACACCATCTCTGTTGGCCCCTATCTGGATCACTCGACCCCAACATTGGGTGTAATCTTAGGAGTATTCTCACCAAGGTTAATTGGATTCTATATATTATTTCATTTATTCCACCACTATTGCATTCCTATAGTCCCCTTTCATCGCTAATTAAAAATCTATCCACAACTGATTGGGATCGAGACCTCAACCACCTCATAGGCAGGTTGTGTTGACTTTTCCAATCACTAAAACCCCCAGCAGTCATTACTTACCAACACATGATGATGAATTCTAGTGAATAGTTCCTCCCTATACCATTACATACCCAATAAGAGGTTATCCCTACACTAACAATCACTACAAAGGTCCACCTCGCTTTATTCCCAGCTCAAGTGGAGGTGATCCTTTTTACAGCATTGATCAAAGTGGTGGTCATCCCCACATCATTCACAATCAACTTGCAGGCCCTCCCCATGTTCCCACAAATCCTATAATAGGTCTTCAACACTTCATAGCCAATCATTATGGATATACTACTTGTACATATGATGTCTATCATAGAGGACCTCCTTATGCAACAATTAACTAGATTGGAGGTCATTCCCACTCCTTTGACAACCAAAAAGAATTCCCTTCCCATGTTTACACTATCCCACACAGAGGTCCTCCCAGTGTCCATTTTGATCAGTGTGAAGGTCCTCCTTGCTCTTTGACTCGACAGCATGGAAGCCCTCCCCATGCGATTTGTAAAAACTCAGACCCCAATATCCCGGAGAGAGTGCTAAAACATGCTATGTATTTTTTTATAAAGTTAATGGAATAATTACACAACACATTACATATTTGAGAACCTTTTCGGGTGTAGGTTTTGGATAATTAGATATAACTATTACATTTCATCAAAATTGAACAAAAATAAAATTAAATAAACAAAATAATATTTAATGCGCTTCCTCCATATAGAAAAAATACATTACTAATAAATCTTCTAAACCTATAAAAAATGAATTTAAAACATTGGGTGAACATTTAAAATTCCCTGTAAGGGGTTCTAAAACAATTAATAAATTATTTAAAAAAATTATTTAAAATAAATTTGCATACTTAAAAGAATATTCATGTAACATTTTAATTCTAAAAAAATAAATTTATAAAACCTTTATTTTCTCAAAATAATTTTATTTTAAAGGATATTTGGGAATTCTCTATTTAAAATAATTATTCCTAGTGTTTAATTTATGAAACATAGAAGACCACAATAAAATCTATAAGACCAATAGTCATAACTCATCTTGAAAAAAAATTTGTTAAGAAACAATCTCTCAAGGTATCATTGAAGCATTTTTGAGGTGATTGTGTTTGTTGACAAAGTGGACATCTATGTTGTCGTTGTTGATAAAGAAAAACATGACATACAATTTTGTTGACAAAGGGGATTTCATGGTGGAATGTCAAGTTCAAGAGATGTGGTCAACAATCCATGTTTGATTCAAGAATGTCAACAAAGGGAATTGATGATCTGGAGGCAGTACAAAAAGAACAGATACAAGGTGGCATCGTTTTCCAGTGTTTCTCAAATTTTTGGGTCTGAAAATCGACAAATGAAGACAAGTGGATTTTGGAAAAGGGACCTGCGCACTGTTGACTTTAAGTAGAAGATACTTGTGCAACATATATTTTTCAAGATCAGAGCATCAAAATATGGAAAAGGAAAGAGGGTTGCGTAGGTATTGGTGTGGTCACGCAGGTGACCTGCGCGTCATGAAAAGACTTGCACGCTGAGGCCTTGGATGCTTGAGAACATACGCACCTTTTGTTTTTCAAGATCAGAAAATCAAAATATGGCAAAGGAAATAGGGTCGCGCAACTATTGGGTTGGTCGTGCAGGTGACTTGAAAGGGCAGAGACTTGCGTGCTGAAACTTGAACGCCAAGGGGAGACTTGTGTGTTGTCACGTAGGGTGACCAAATTCCTATAAATACAGGACCACCCCTCCTCATTTTTAATGGAGTTCAACACTTAGAAAAATCAGATCTCCCGTCGTGCTGGTGTGGTGGTTGCGCAGGTGGTGTGTGGTCGCACAGGTGGACTTGCGCAACCGTGTTTGAATTTGGGCGTTGGTCGGTAGTTTCGCGCCAATATTGTCTTGGGAGTAAAAGGGATTGAGTTGAGCAGGTTTGGATTTTCAAAAGTTTGTGCCCTGCAAGTATTTGAAGTGACTTGCGCGCCAGTTGTGACATGTGTGCCGATACTAGCGCGTCGGGTTAGACCTGCGTGCCAAGTAAGGTTGATTCACAGCGGTTATTCAGGGCTACATGAAATATGGAAGATTTCCCGATACCTTCATTGCAAAGTGAGATTCATCTACAGGTGAAAGTTGTAATTCAACAGAAGATATACATATAGAGGAAGATGCATTCCTTCATGCAAATGAATAGACCTACAGGTATATAAACTGTGAGTGGGTCCTTTCTGGAGCAGAGGGAGAAGGTGATCCTCTCCACCAGCAGTGATCTAGAGAGAGAGAAATAGGGAGTGACCCTTGGTAAAGCAGTGAGATGACCCTAAACCTTGTAAAGGCAGTGAGCCTAGGACAGAGTGACTATGCCCGAACCTTGTAATCCATAGCTAGTGATGTTTAGTGGAATTTGGTATGACCGACAACTTGTCGGCGTATGCTCCTTGGACGTAGCCCTTAGTGGTGAACCAAGTAAAATTTTTGTGTCCTGTACATGCTTCACTTTCTGTTTATATTGTGCAATAGGAAAGAGAGAGAAGAGTGTTTTTCTTAACGGCGAAACAAGATCATAACGGGCTTAAATTTTAAATTAGTCATACCCTGATTCACCCCCCCCCCCCCTCAGGGTACTCAGCTTAGTGAACCTAACAATTTCCCTTAAGACTTATTGGTTTACTCTCCATATCAACACAAGTGAAATTTTTTGAAAACACTTTTAGTGGAACAACCTTTCCCAATCCTAACCCAAAACATTTCAAAAATACATACATAATATTATTTTCGTTAAAAGAAAATAACCTTTATTATCACATGTCATCAACATATTCCTAAGAGTTTCCAAACCAGTTTTTAGGAGAATCCAAAAATTGAAATAACTATTTTTATATGAAATTCATAAATAAAATGGATAATGAAATAAATACACATTTGATCTAAAAATTCATGGAATGTATTATATAATCTAGATCATGGTCATACCTATTTAAAAATGAAATACCAAAGGGTGAAGATAAAATTTCACAAAATAAATAATAGATTTTTTATTCTTAGCAATTAAAATTATAATAAATATCATTTATAAAAAAAGTTACACATAACATATTAACCCTAAAATGATGAACTAAGAATAATTTCAATCCTTTACAAATAGAATTGAAAATGAAATTCTAATTCCTTTTATTTATTAAAATAATTTGATATATATATATTAGTATTTAAACCATTATACATAAAATTATAGAATGAAAATATAATCAAACCCTTTGGTAAAAATAAATGATCCCCTTTCAAACATAGACATTGAAACAAAAACCCATGCCTAATAAATTCTGAAAAGAACAAAAAGTTTTATAGATAGATATGAATACATGTATATATATACATATATATACATATATATAGATATGTATACATATATATATACATATGTATGTATGTATGAATATCTTGGTAGAAAACGTAATCTGATTAAATGAAAATAAACCATTACAACCCATAAGCTATAGAAATATAATTTAAATCATAAACCATTATCTTATATTTTTGGAAAATGGACAGTCATATATGTATATATATACATATATATATATATAAATATATATGTAATATATATATCTGTGTGTAAATTCTTGTAAAGATAAGATAATTTAATAAAATAAAATAAACCCTTATGTTTTTAGTTTTGACAAGTACATAAAATAGACAGAAACAAATACTGAAACATATATATATAAATTGGTATATATATATATAAATCCCTGTAAATTGAAAATAAATTTATGCCTTATATAATAAATTCAAAACTGAAATAATAAATCATTTACCTTGATTTTACAAAGGAGAAAAGATACTTAACTCAAGGAAAGAAGAAAATGGGTGTAGTTCGAGTGTTTTCAATGGAAAAATGAGGGTTTAAATAATGACTGGTTTTCCAATTTAATCATTTGAAAATTAAAAAAGATTGAGAAATACTGTTCATTTTTTATAAACAACAATTTAGGTTTATATAATTAGACCAAGTGATGATATTAATCTTTAAATGATTGATGGAAAATAATATATATATATATATATATATAAGATTCTTAATTTTTAGTATTAGAAGAATTGAAAAAATGGGTAACATTAGTTAATTTTTTTCATCAATAGTATTATTTTAATTATTATTATTTGTATTCATTTTTATCATTTTTCTATTTCTTGTTTTAGGTATTTATTTACATTTTTTTTACTTTATGTTTCTCTTTCAGTTTTTTGGCAGTCATCATGGTTTTTATAATATATTATTATATTATATTTAATTTTTAATCATTGATTGTTGTTGAAATATTTTCCATACACCTCTCTCGGGTTTTTATCACATCTTCTTTATTATCCTACTTTTGTCAATTCAACATCATTATTGTGATAATATTTTAAATGTTTTACCATTTTATTTTTATTATAATTACTTTATCCATTTATTATGTTAACATTTATTATTGAGTTTTTTTTATTTTTTGTAAAACATGCAATGTTATATATATATATATATATATTATAAATAATTCAAAAATCACTTTTCATATAATTTATATATATAAATAATTTTTTTTCTAATTCAAATCATGATTTATTTAAAACACATATTTATATAGTGTGTTTTTTTAATAAAATAATTATATATATTTATACTTTATAAATTCTACAAAAAAAATAATTATTTTCATATATTTATAAAATTTTACATTTTAGTAACTTTATAATCATAATTTATCATTACGAAACTCATAATTATAATTCAATATATATATATATATATATCATATTTTAAAAAATCAAAATTAAAAAAAAAAATATTCGTATATAAATTTCAAAGTATTATTATTAATCTTAATCATGTTTTATAAACACTTACTTTATTTAATTTATAAAAAAAATTATAAAACACATATTTAATGTCTTAAAATTTTCATAGTGTTAAATTTTTCCTCCCATAAAAACAATTATGTCCTCGCAATTCGTTTGTTGGAATAAAAAGTTTTTTGAATCTCCAAATTCAGAAGTTTTTTTAAAAAAAACTTTTATACTCTACCCCTTAGATGAAAACATATAATCTCTAATGTCTTATACACTATTCATATGATACTAATTATAAAGACCCAGACCAAAGTATCCCGGAGTTAGTTCTAAAACATGTTATGTAATTTTTTTATAAAAGTAACTAAATAATTAAAAGACACATTAAATATTTAACGAAATTTTCCAATCAATGTTTTGTAGAGTTAGATACAACAATTATATTTCAACAAAAATGTAGAAAATAAATAAATAAACAAATTAATATTTAGTTTATAGCCTCCATATATAAAAATACATCACTGATAAATGTACTAAACCTGTAAAAATTTAATTTCAAACACAAGGTGAGCATTTAAAATACCCAATAAGGGGATTTAAAAAATAATAAAATATATAAAAAATCATTAAAATAAATATACATATGTAAAAATATATTTTCATAACATTTGAATTCTAAATAAATAAACTTCAAAACCCATTATTTTCTCAAAATAATTATATTTTAAAGGATCTTTGGAAATTATCCATTTAAATTAATAATTTCTGGTGGTTCGTTTATGATACTTGGAAGGCCATATTAAAAACCATAAGGCTACTTGTCATAACTCATATGGAACAAAGTTCCCTTAATACTTTTGAGTTCAATCCCCATAATGCCACATAATATACCAGTGCCAATTTTTTAAAACACTTTCAATGGAATAGTCTCTCTCAATCCTAACCCAAAGAATTTCAAAAATACATACATAATATTATTTTCTTTAAAATAAAAAAACATTTCTTATCACATTTCATCACCATATTCTTAAGAGTTTTTAAATCGATTTTTAAGAGAATACCATGCTAGAAATAACTATATTTATTTGAAATTCATAAATGAAATGGATAATGAAATAAATACACACTTGATCTAAACTTACATGGAATGTCATTTATAATCTAGAAGATGGCCATACCTAATTATGCATGACATACCAATGGGTGAAGATACAATTTTACACATGAAATAATAGCTTTATTAGTCTTAGTACAAAAAATGATAATAAATATCATTTATAAAAAAAAGTTACACATAACATATAAACACTAAAATGATCAATTAAGTAAAATTTAAAACCTTTGCATATAGAATTGAAAATGAAAGTCTAATCACTTTTATTTCTTAAAATAATTCGATATACATATATATATATATATATATAAACAATCACACATAAAATGATATAATGAAAATATGATCAAACCCTTTATTAAAAGTAAACAACCCCCTTTCAAATATATACTTTAAAACAGAAACCCATGACATAAAAATTCTGAAAAAATCTAAAAATTTTATATATAGATATCAATATATATATACATACAAACATATATATATATCTGTGTGTGTGTGTGTGTGCGTGTGTATAAATTTGTAAACAACCTAATCTAATTAAAAGAAAATAAACCCTTACAACCCGTAATCTATAGAAATATAATTTAAATCATAAACCATTATCTTATATTTTATGAAAATGGATTATCAAATATGTATATATATATATACACACATATATATGTAATATATATATACACAAAACATTTTGTAAAGAAAATATAGTTTCATAACATAAAATAAACTCTTAAATTTTAGTTTTGATAAGTACATAAAATAGATAGAAAAAAATACTAAAAAATATATATGTATAAATAAATATATATATATATCCTTATAAATTGAAAACAATTTTATCCCTTACATAATAAATTCAATAATAAAATAATAAATCACTTACCATGATTTGAGAAAGGAGCAAAGATTTTGAACTAAAGTAAATAAGAAAATGGGTTTAGTTCGACAGTTTTCATGGATGCAAATGATTGTTTTAAAAATGAATGGTTTTCCAATATAATAATTCAAAAATAAAAAATGATTTGAAAATACTATTCATTTTTGACAAACAGCCATTTCGGTTTATATAATTATGCCAAGTGGTGATATTAATTTTTAAATAATTGATGGAAATATATATATATATATATATATATATATAAGATTCTTGATTTTTAGTATTATAAGACTTGAAAAAAATGGGTAATGTGTGTTGATTTTTCATCAATCATGTTATTTTTATAATTTTTATTTTTTATTAATTTTTTTTCATTTATTCCTTTATTTCTTGGTTGATGAATTTCTTTACAATATTTTTACTTTTCGTTTCTCTCATATCTTTATTTTCGTTCATCATGGTTTTTATAATATTTTATTATACTATATTTACTTTAAAATCATTTTTGTTGTTTTCATTTTTTCCACACACCACTCTTTCATTTTTATCACTTCTTCTTTCTTATCCTACTTTTTCAATTCAACATCATTGTTTTAATAATATTTTTAATGTTTTACCATTTAATTATTATTATACTCATTTTAGCCTTTTATTATGTTATCATTTTTTATTGAGTTTTTTTGTAAAAAAAGTAACATTCTATGTATATATATATTCTACTTTTATAAATAATTCAAAATCACATTTTTTCTAAAATATATATAAAATTTATTTTTTTAAAATAATTCAAATCATATTTTTTTTAAACAAACACACATAAATATATTGTTCATTTTTTGTAATAAATTAATTATATATATTTATAATTTGTAGATTTTATAAAATAAAAACATAAAATATTTTCATATATTTATAAAATTTATAATAGTCATAGTTTTATAATCATATTTTATAATCCCAAAACGAATAATTATAATTTAGTATATATATATATACATATATCCTATTTAGGAAAATTAAAATTTATAGAAAATAAAATAATTATATTTTTATATAAATTTCAATTTTTTATTATTAATCTTAATAATATTTTATAAACACTTATCTTATTTAATTTATATAACAATATATTTTTTAAACACTTATTTAATGTTTTAAAAATTTCGAGTTGTTACACGATTTCCAATGAACAGTATGGAGGACCTCCCCATGATCCCACTGACCACAGTAGAGGTCCTCCTTTCTCCATCAACAACCACAGTGGAAGTCCTCACCACTCTCATAGTAGTCTGATAGTAGGTCATCCTCGCTCTAACAAAAATAGATACAGAGTTCCTCCCTATATCTTAGCTAATCAATGTACAGGTCCTCCTTGCTCTATCATCCATTAGTATGGAGGTCATCCCAATGATATCATCCACCAGTACAAAGGTCCTCCCCATGATATCATCCATGATCATGGAGGTCCTCCCTATGTTGAATAATTTTCTTTCCATAAAGAATTATCTCGGGATAGAAGGATGAACTTCCGACACTGAAGGTAGACTGTCGGGAAGCAGCAAGTCATTTTCAATTCCATTCGGTTCTCTGATTATGAGATAAAATATGATTTAATGATAGAACCTTCACCCCAGTCATTGGCACCATAGCCAGTGGTGGGTTCTTAATAGGGGAAGTTTATCATCATGAAAGGTGATATCCATAGAATCCCCAAATACCTCTATAGGTTCGTGTACGTGGAAAATGATTTGGCTCCCTTCCATGGGTTTATGGGTCAGTCGTCTGTATCCTCTCTAGTTTCTCTCTCTACCTATACCTAAGATCACAAATTTGTATTATGGAATTGTATAGATTATGAGTGTCTAATTGATTCAAAAAATATCAATTTTTACCTTGCACATGAGGTCATGGTAGACACCCAATCCTATAGAGACGTAATGATGCAGTTGGTACTACCCACAAAAGATTACCTAGTGTGCAGTGAACAATTGACTCTCACAATGGATCTGATATTGACCAACCAATAGCTGCACTGATCAACATCTTTTTCACCTCTAATATATCATATATCACTGATTGAATTTTTGGAAACCAAAGACAAGGTCCCCATGTATATACAAGAAATCATGTGGGGTACTCTGGTTTTAGATATCTTTTAGTGGTGTTCTGGACGAATGGAACTCCCAGCATCTATATCCTAGTGTCCTTAATTGGGAACCAAGTTGTGTTATTATGTTGTAATATCTACATGAGGTTTTATCACCTCTATGGTAGTCTATTGGTCTACCCAAGAAGCTGAGAGCTCTGCAACAACATTGATTAGTAGTGATGCATGGTTGAGTTGGCAGAACTCCCACTGGCTTAGCACTCTGCATCATTAGGCTACCACTGAACCCTCTAATAAAGATGCATAAAGTGATCAATAGTTCTTCATAGATTAGTGGAAGAGGAATCCCTATAAGTTTAAATATGGGGTTGGGGAAGTACGGTTACAGTTATTTCATCTATATCTTGGGGAAACCAAAACTACCCGTTGATATTGAGGATTTTCCTCTAAATATCATTCTAGTAAATATGGTCATCCCCGTGATATTTGTGTAGGAACCAAGAAAACCTACCCCTTGGGGAGTGTAGTATCAAATAGACCCTCACACTAGTGTTTGTACCTTCTAGAAAAGGGAGGAACTCATCCTTTTATATCCCTCTACATTGTTTCCTATAGGCTAGAACCTCGACAGTGGTAAAGAAAATATTGGGACCTATGAGCCCTCTAATTAGTCTAATATTGCCCAAAATAAAGAGGCCAATCCCATGATTTATTCCTTGATTCTACAGGTTATATATTATAATAGAATTATTTTCTATCTCCTTGTTGAGTGGCATCTGGATTATGTCACTTGTTTATAGGATCCTATTCCACCTCCACCAGGGCAGTAGAGGAAACCACATTTCCTCCTCATCCAGTTGATCTAAATTGATCATGTTAATATCAAGAATCTCGATAGAGTATAGGTGGTAGATTATGGTAAAAGACAAGGAATACATCTCCAAATTCACCTGATAAGTGTGAAAATCTTCCATGGGACATAGATCGAGCTTCTCAACAGGTATTTTGGCCTATTGTAACATTTTTATGAGTCTATCAATAAATAGTTGGTTGGTATCCTCATCAAGGAAAGGACCCTCACCAATATGATTGGATATCCTCTTCCCATTCTTGACTTAAATCCACTGAGATACGACTGGTGTAAATTCACCTAATGGAAAGCCATATCTGATGTGGGTGGATGATATGCGAGCACCCCAAGATTTTACAAACCCCAGTTTTCCCCTTGATGTATGGTGGGTGATCTATTGTAGGATTTTTCCAACATTATCTCGAGGTGCAGACCCATAATGGGAACCTCGTAACAGCATGATCTCACTAAGCTCTGATGACTTGTTCAGACATTGTAATGGAATACGTTCATCCATTATAGATAACTACCCATATAGTCTTTCGCTAGTGGGGATGATATTCGCAGGTAGTTTCTTAACAAATTCAACTCCACCACACAAAACGCAAGCTTTGTTGGCCTCTTCAAGTGAAAGAAACATCTTGATGAACATGTCACAGACTTCGTCACCGAATGAGAGGGCCTCACATATTCACTTGACATTCCAATGACACAATATAAGATGCTAATGATGTGTGGGGCGGACATCAAGAGTGATTTGGTCCCTACCCTAATCAATAGTAATTTCACAGTTGGGTTTTGTGATTTTCCTAAAAAGGATTAAAACAGGGAGGAATAATTCCTACAAGCGATGCAGGCATTCCCATTTCCTCTTCCATATCCATCAAGATGATCTTCCATGGAATAGACTAAAAGGATTTTATAGGTTTTAGACCCCAAAACACTAGATCTATTATCAGTCGAGACTCGCCAAGAACAGTATTACCCATGAGAGCATCGTCTCCAAGTGTAGACTCACCTAGCACAGAATCGGTAGGCACTGCCTCACCAGGAATAACCACCCAGGAGGGAGAATGTGGCTCAGAACCATCGACAAGCTCCATCCCATGTCCCATGCCAGGAACCTAGAGTACCCTTCCTAGAGAGGATAAATCGAAAAAAAATATTTCAAGGATGCATAGGTTCTTGGTTACTTCCAAATTACCATGGAATAGAGGATTATAAAGCTTTTATAGTGAAAAAAAATGAATGAAGCTGATGTAACTGATCTCCCTGACCATTTACCTTGTCATAGGATCATGGGGAACACCATAGAAAAATGATTTGTGGTCATCGATTAGCTTCAGGACAAAGTGGAAATTTGTTATGCCATGTTGGGAAATGTCCCAACATAGGTGGTTCATATCTCCACTAAGCCCGAAAGTAGTAGTAATAGTTCATGTGAATGGAAATAGGTTTCTAATCATGGATCTCAGAACTATGATGATTTATTTCTTTGTAGATCATTTTCAAACACCCATGGTGTCATTCGTTCCCTCTTAGGCTAGACCGAATCATCTGAAGTCACCATTCACTCCCCATCTACCACTTCTACATCCACCTAAAATCCTTCTAAATGTTAGAAGAGTAAGCACCAACAATTAAAGGGAAATAAATTTCCCCATATAGTGTTGAAGTTGTCTTATACTCTCATCGATTTCATTCCTTTTGATTTGGAAATCATGACTATATTCTGCAAAATATTATAATATTCCTATGAAAAAGAGAAAAAGTTTTCCTCTATGAACAACATCGAGTTAGTAGACCCCATAATGGTTCTCGATAAAGAAGAATACCAGAAAATCATTTTGAGTGCCTTCAGATAACACCCTACAAGGAATGGTCGAAGGCATTGAAATCGAATGAACTCTTAGTCCAGTTCTCTAAGCCAAGCCGTTCATGATACTGAGACCAGACATTAGGATTTTTGTAAAGATAAGTAGTCATAGTCCTCCTAGCCCATTGTGTTAGACATACCACTATAGTGGACCATGCTAACTTAAAAAGATGAATTTCCAAATCCATATCATGATCAGTCATGTCCAGCTAAGATAGAACTCATTTAGTGAATAGTCATTTAGTAGTGGTTTTGGGTGTGTTGTTCAAAGAGCAGTAGGATTTTTCCAGCACCAGCCATAATCCAGTTGTTTAACTAGCAGCACCCATCATTCATGTTACCAAGGATACACCCCATTTAGGTAGAAATGTAGAGTCATCATGGAATTATGATTTACTAAATAACCTCTCCAGCAATCCCATGAATTTTTCGATCCTTGAGGCCCTCCGTTTATTAGAAGAGAAGTGAGAGGCTATCACAGAGTCCTTGGAAATCCCTCTTCAGTTTTAAGTAGAGGTAGCCACTATAAAATCCTACTATAATGAGGAATTCTAGCAATTATAATTCCAATATATCATGTTATTATTGAGAGAAGATTAAGGACCCCTTATATAGCGGTGCATTTTCCCACTATATATGACGAGCCAATTCAATGGAATAGAGGTCTTCCACTTCCTAGTGGACACAGGCTCCATAATAAATCTCATCCGGACCTAGACACTCCATAGGATGGGACTCACTAAACAAACATTATCCCCTTTCAACTGAAGATTTATTCTTATGACAAGACCAATCGGAAACCATGTGACAATATTCGTTTCAATATCTAGATTGGTGTCTCGATAGTAGATACTGAATTCATGCTTGTATCACAGGATACCGCATAAAATTCATCAATGGGTAGTCCATGGCTTCATCTTTATGTTGCAGTTCCGTCTTCATATCACTAATATCTCATGTACTCCCTCAATGGTCAAGTAGGCATGATTCAAGGTGACACATACCCTTTAACTGAAAATTAAATTTTCATTTACAAACACTTTAAGGTAAAGTGAAAACCTACGCAACCCTTAAAGCATACAGGATACTAGCTTACAACATTCACAAAACACGCACCTGCAATTCAAACCACAAGCCAAGTAGACCATCATAGAATTACATATCATAATATACATACTAATCTCTTCACCCCACACAGGAATCCTCTTCCGTCATAGTAGTTGATTCCCATTCAGAATCAGATTTATACCACCTTAAAATAATATCACTTTGTTCCTAGTTTCTCAGCTGGTCCAGAGAAGGCTACACTGGACAGGGTTTCTTGACCAGGATGTCCTTTTTGAAAGAAAAAATTACCCCTCTATCCCACTTAAAAGAAGAACTGGTACTCATCGGTCTTGGAAGGTAAGAATAGACCCTTCTTGATCTTCTTCTTGGTGTAGAAGACAATATTCCTTCACACTCATTCATCCTTTTATTCCCATTCTGCACAATTTCGTTATAGGAGTGACTGTATAGACCACTAACATTTTCTTTATCACCCCCAGAGAGATCCCTCCCTTTTTATGAGGAGGTTCATCGAGATATTATCCTTGCATCCCTTGGTATTCCCCCTACTCTGGCCCAGTGTGTTTCTCTCAATCAAATAAAGGAACCTGACCACATTGGGGGGCTCTTCCATAGCCAGAGGAACTTCCACATCACCCAAACATCCAACATTGTGCCCTTTCATGGAGGCCACATCATTATCACACCCTTCCATGGTACCAGTATTCACATCTCCATCAATCAATCCTTCCGAATATCCTTAAAATATATTTCTATAAATAATAAAGTGTCTGTTTGAAGGGTCCATGCCCCTCGTTACCCTAGCACAGCTTGGGTTGGCCAACTCTGAATAAAAGATGCTTCCCTCACCCCCACCATATTTTCCTTAACAATCTTCTCCCCTTCCATGTGCTGCTCCATACAATTACACTCAGAGGGGTCCTCCAAATCCTGCCTCAACCTACTAAGAACTTCAGAAATCTTCAGATTATCTTGATTTATCTTAGCATTTGGTGGCTCAGATGGGTGAACTCCCTCAACAGTCACCTTAGAAACACTATCCATATGATCTTCCACCATTGTACTCGATGGCTGATGACCCCAGCCTCTTCCTTTTGACCTCGAAGCCTCTTGATCTTGACACACCATATCACCAACCTCATAAGCCTTACCCTTTGGATCATCATTTCTTCTTTCAGTAACTTGGTGTTCCTGATGATGAACCTCCAATTCATGTACAAGGGGTCTGCTTCAGCAAACCTCCAATGAATGACCAAAAAGATTGCATGAAGAGAAAAAATCGGTCCAATTTTCATAAATCACCCATTGCGTACACCTGTATTCCTCGTCAATAGTAATCCACACAAAATCAAAAGGCAAATGAGATGCGACCATTTCAACACACACTCGGGGGTTCACTGGGTGACACACTGCTTCAGTGAAACTATCATATCATATATATCTTCATACGAGATTACCTAACATTTTTATAATGGAAGGATTCTAAAAGGGAAAGGGGGGGGGGGGTTGGGGAAGCTTATACAAACCGTCGTAGAAGGAAAATCGTGATTCATGTGAAACTCGAAGGACCAGTGTACGAGGAAGAAAAGAAGTCCATTGAAGAAATGAGGTTCCCTAGACTATGCTTTGATGAGAACCACATCTGATTCAAACCGAATCATGATATGGTGGCTGTCGAGCAAGCCCACAATCTCTCATTCCCGAAGGTCCCAAGATCTGATGATGAACCTTTCAAATGCATAGAATGAAGGTCTCCTCTGCTTGAAAAGAGCCACCGGGGTGATATTTAAGTGTTCTGAGGTTTATGAGAACTCAGAAGAAGAGATCTGAAGATTGGGGAAGCCATCAAGAAGATCCGAAGAGTTGGGGCATAGCAAAGCTTTTAGAAATGGTGGAAGGAAATATAGGTTGGAGAATGGGTGAAAAACCCCTACTCTCTCATGTGACGACAATTCCCCCTCCCCCGCCAAGGGGGGAGGAGATGGCGCGGAGGTCGTCATCGTCACTACAGGAACAAGAGTGAGGATAATAAATTTTAGACAGATGAGGTTGAGCACACAACATTTTAATCCAATCCATTAACATACATGGATTGTGATTTCATTCTCCCGAATAACCGGTTAGAATCCATGATCCTAGAATTGGGAAATTACTTTATTATTTTCAGAAATAAAGGGTTTCTAATCCCTAATTACATAGAACATCATAATTTTACCTCAGACTCTAACATAGTTTAGGCACGAGTGATACCAAAAATCTCTACCCCTGTAAAGTACCGTGTTGTTCACCCCTAGCTACAATTACATTCCAAACCTTCATTTTCTGATGATATGGGTTGAACCAATAGAATATGACCCAATTCTATTGTTTTTATATCAAGAATGAACCACATAGTCAAAATCCATATGGGATTTTCACAATAGTCTGTATCACTAGGGTATCAACAGAGAAAGAGTCACCCATTGGTGATTCGACACCTACCCAAGTAGGAATCAATATCCCTCCTGAATCATTCGGCCCAGATGAACAATCTCCAATCTCTAATGATGCTATCTCAGTTGATGATGAGGATTTGGAATACTATTATGCTACATTTGAAGAGGCTATCTCCACTACAATCAAGGAGGTTATTCCGATGAAACTTTTTATCACGAAAAATCTGAGGCCAATACTGATTTGTGCATCCATGCATCTGGAGGAACAATAGAAGTATGTGGCCTTCTTAAAGAAACGTTTTGATTTATTCTCCTAGAGATATTATGAGATGCCATAACTAGAACCTTTAGTTTCCATCCACCTTCTTGGTCTCCTGGTGATTCACTGTGGGTTTAAGCATCCTCCCAGGAGAATGAACCCTTCTCATGGAACCATGGTTTATGATGAAGTTGATAAGCTTATCAAATAAAACTTCATCAGGAATGTTAAGTACCCCAAGAGGATTTACAACATTGTTCCATTCAGAAAGAATAAAAAATAGATCATAGTATGTATCATGTTATGGAAATCCAAACACCATTTTCCAAAAGATGTTTTCTCCCTTCCATCGATAGAGCTATTGATCGATGGCCCAGTAGGGTTCTCAGATTCTCTTTCCTGGATTGATATTCTAGGTAAAAAAATATCTATATGGACACTAAAGATGATGTTTCCACCACCTTCAACGCATCGCAAGGAACTTTCTTCTATCAATTGATTTATTTCAGTCTAAAAATGTAAAATCCTCTTATTAGAATTCTATGCACCACATATTCAAACTGATCACCAGGATGTTGTTGGAATATTACATGGATGATTTGGTGGTCAATTACCATAAGCATCAAGAGCATCTTATAAATCCTTAGAAAGTATTCATCTTCCTCCACTCTTTTTATTTGAAGATGAACCCCTTGAAGTGTGATTTTGGGGTTTCCTTGGGGAAGTTCTTCTATTTTTCATCAAATATAGAGTCATTGAGATTGACCCAGAGAATATGAAGTCCATCAAACAGATTCCTCCTCCAAGAAACCTATGAGATCTCTAATGTTGTCAAGGACACTTAAAATACATATTCATATTTATCGTGATTATGTCCATCAAGTGTAATCCATTTTTTAGGATCATGACCAAATGTACTATAAATGAGTGGGATGAGGAGTGATATACCTAATTTGTAGAGATCATGTAGTATATGTTACATCCTCCGGTTCTGATGCCACCCGTCTATGGGATGTGTATGGTCCTCTATGTGATAACCATGGAATGGTTCTTTAGTTCCCTTATTTCTAAGAAGAATAATGGGGGGAGTTAGAATATTTTTTATTGTCTTATTTTCATACTCCTCAACATATAGAGAAGATAATCTACCATTGAGAAATGTTGTCTTGGTATAGTATTCATAGTGAATAAGTTGTGTCATTATCTACATCCTCGTGAGATAGATTTGGTGTCTCATGTGGATCTTCTAAAGTATATAATAAATCGAACAATGCTAAAACGGAGACTAGAATGATGGGATGTAATCCTTTAGTAGTTCTACATCAGGTTTGTTTCGAAAAAGGTCATTAAGAGTCAGGGGTTGGTGTACAAACTGGTCACCAATCTGGCCCCTAGAGAATATCCACTAGATGGTGATTTTCTAGAAGAGTACATCCTATCAGTGGATATGGATATTCCAAGCTAGAAGAACAATTTAAATATTTTATCCTAGATCCCAACCAGTATAAGGCTTAATGATCCCAAGCTCAATAGAGTAGAAATGGGGATCATCTTCATTATTCTTGAATAGGATTTTCTTTCATTCTTGTTCATGGAGTTTAAGGGTTTCACCAACAATGAGGTAGAGTATTAATCACTTATTACTATTCTCAATAAGAACCTCAAGACTATTGTTCCCTACTTACACATAATGGAAGAGTTTGAGTTGGTCATAAATAAAATAAATGGTGACTACATCATCAAAAAACCAGAATATTCTCCCTTATTGTAGTCAAATCTCTATTTGACGGCCTAATTCTGTTTCTCAGTCAAAATTGAACCATGTCACTTTTTTTCATAATAGTTAATTTGATGCCTTAAACAATTCATCATCTCCTCTTGTAAAGACTAAATATGATGATGAGTTCATTTATATGGCACGTCAAAGGGTCATCACCCCCATTCTCTCATATGATAATGGTAGCTAGTAGGTAAACTAGATAACCATGGTTGATTCGGAATTGATACCTCTAGATTCACCTACAATAGAGAAAACATTTGATTAGACATATCATTTCATTTTTTACCTCAAGCATGATGCTCTCACACTAGATTGAGTTGAGTATGAGCAAGTCCATTAGCGTGCAGTGCAGTTCACCCTCCAGAAAATGCCTAACCTCGAGAATACTCTATACAACCATGGGTTTTATGTAATTATCATATGTTGGATGCAATGAGATCAAATTACTTAGGTATTATATTATGTTCATGTTGGGTTTTGTGGTGCTCCTCTAGTTGGGCAGAAGCTACCCCACATGATCTGACGGATGGGATACTTGTAGCCCACCATGGCCCATGATTGTGTTGAGTTATACAAGAGGTTCCACACATGTCATATCCATGATAGATTTCTGCAACAACCACCAGAAACCCTCTATAATAAAAAGTAATATTGTCTATTTTTAGTACGGTGAATCGATGTCATTAGACCATATACTCTAGTGAAAGCTCGTCAATGTAGGTTCATTATGACTACAATATATTTCTTTTCTATGTGGGAAAACGTGATTCCTATTAAGGATGTTAAGTGGGGATTAGTGGTCAAATTCTTGATCACCAACATCATCCATTGATTCAGATTCCCTTATAGAATTATCACTGACAATAGAACTAACTTCTAGGATAATGAGATAAAGAAGTTATACTAGTCAAAAAATATGTATCACTATCACTCACAAAACAAATGGATATATCGAAGTGTTCAAAAAAATCATCTCCATCATTATGTATAAGATGGTGGTCCAGAATAAGATGATTTTACATGGAAGACTCCCCAATTCCCTCTGGGATTATCAAAAAACAACTTGAAATTCCACCAAGGTGAATCCATATTCTATGGTGTAAGGAACAAAGGAATTACAAGAAATATAGATTTAGTTTCCATCAATATGAGGATCTTTCTACATTCATTTTATGTTAGATATGATAGTATAAATAATACTTTATAAGATATAATTTATCAAAGATAGTAGTCTCTAGGCCTTTCATAATCTAGAGAGGCGCCAGAATAGGATGGTGTGGGAATTCAATAAAAAGTTTCACCTTCAATCCATCCTCTATGGTGACACAATGATGGATCTCAGGATATTGATGATACCTAGTATAAATCCTCCAAAGTTGGAGACCAAGTGGGAAATACCTTACATCATTCAAAAGGTATGTCCCAATAGTGAATACTCATTTATCACTATCGATGTAGAGAGCATCACTCCTCTAACCAATGAAAATTTTCTAAAGAAATAATTCATATAAGAAGTCTGATTCTAAGGAGTATGAATTTAAATTTCATAGAAACAAAATTTTAGCTACATGAAATTAAATTATGTATCATTTATGGTCATTTTTGTATGACTGTAAAAGTCATGCACCAGCGTCCCAATTGCATGACTTTAGACTTTTTAACAACCAGCGACCTAGTTTCATGATGTTAAACCGTTTAACAACCATCATTCAAGTTTCATGATGTTCAATTTCATAACAACTATCATCCGAGATACACAATGTCAAAATTCAGAGTTCCATCATCCTGGCCACACAACTATAAATGGCATATCACCATAATGTTCTCACCTGAAAGGATGTCTCCCTTGTAATAGGTCGTCTACCATTCCATCTTTACTAACTACAAAAAACTTGATTCCTTTCAAATATGATACATAGTGAAACTGGGATTTTACATCATGTATTATCCAACCCTAAAAAAATACCCTCTCCATGAGTATGGGTCAAACCTACATAGTGATATTTCTTTCAACAACAAGATGTGGATTGATTCCCATCCTTATGGGATACGTAGAGATACCCAAAGACTTTTTCTTTGAGCCCATCCACAAGTTTATCAACATTTAGAACCCATGGCCTTTTTAATTTTTAAAAAAGTATAACCTAAAACTATTTATAGCCGGTGTTAGGATCAATTCACGTATTTTGATGTCTTTTTGGCCTCATTCATGTCGGGTTTTAACCCCTACTCATAACGAACATCCTTGAAAGACCCTTTTTACATGGTCTAGGCACATGGACTTAAACTATATGAAGTTCATATCATGGTGCATGCATGGTGGTAGGCCTTTTAAGCCATCATTCACGTCAAGTCTATTATGCCACTCCCTTATACTTGTTCATTTGGAACAATTCCTCCCTTTGGTCCAAACTCTATAACCCTAATATAAGAGTTGATGATCCTAGTAGCATAACCTTAAATAGTTAACAGTAAGTCCAAGCATCATAATTTTAAGCTATATATGTGTCTCCTTTGGAATGTGTTGGGCTGTTATGGGTCCCTTTGGTCCCTCATTCACATTGGGTCTATCATCACACCACACTACCCACATCCATTTTAGACACTCCTCTTTGGTCTGAACTCTACTACCTTAAAATCAGAGCCTATAGGCCAAAAATCATGACTCTAAACTGTATGAAATACCTCTCCTAAGGAATGTTTAGTTCGGCATAGGCCTTCTTGGTATTCATTCACGTTATTTTTTCACTCCTCTATGCTACACATATCTATTTTAGGAACCCACATATAGTCCAGGTGAGATGACCTTAAACTATTTTAAGTAGGTCTAGGAATTATGAACTTAAACTATTTGTATCCCCTATATTCCAAATCATAAAAATAAACTATATAGCCTAAAATTTTTAACCCATGACGTTACACTGTGGTTCCATCCCATTTAAAATCGGGTTACCTCTTAAGATAGGATCAGCTTCTCCAGCATTAGTCTTTTACCGAATTGTGTTAAAAAACTACATGTAGATGTATTACAATATTCAGAGGATATGTAGTGATGCCCAAATTATTCTTATTTGGGCTCATCCACTAATATATAAATTCCTCAGACCCTTTGACCCCATCATAGTCTGAGAATTATGACATTAAACTCATATTTGAAGTATCGTCATCATGAAATTAAATTTGGTGAAATTATTCCAAGGGGTTTTGCTAGATGATACGGGGATCCTCTATCCTCATTCAACTCAGGTTCTAAATATCGCACCATGAACATCCCTTTAGGAATACATTCCCTCATGATCCTCATTGCATGAAATTAAACTACAATTTTACCGTAGACAATTTTAGGATTCCACTTAAATAAGAGATGATGATAACCCCATTTTAAACATTTATGAATCATATGATATGTATAATATTCTTGTAAAATGTTACCACATGATCTGAACATGGGATTTCATACGATAACAATGAGATGCCTCAAATTACATCATCAGATAGGATCACCACTATGAGTATTGTTCTCTTACTGCACTGTGTTATAGAGATATGTGTAGCTTGATTTCCATATTTTTGGGATACATTAAGATGTTCAAAATTTAAATTTCCTATCCTAGCCATAGGTTCATTAGACTTTTATCCCCTTGTCTTTAGTTATGGGGTAGGTATTATGACCTTAAACTATATGCAGTTTGTCTCAAGGTGTGTTTGTGGCACCTAAGCCTCCTTTAACTCATTCAAATTGGGTTTTACCTCTTTTGGGAAATATATATACCTTGGGAAGTACATTGTATCATATAGTCCAAGAATTGTGACTTTAAATTGTATGCAAGACAATAATCATTATTATGGGGTGTAGAACAGGCCTTCGTCCCCATTCGTGTTGTGTTCTCTTTCTGCCTTGCTACACATATATACACATGTTTCATCTTGAGGAACATCATTTTTTCTTATCACGAGCATTAAGACCTTAAACTAGTATCCATGGTCCCTGAAATATGATCTTGATCAATTCAAAAACCTAGATTCGAATCATGATTTATGATGCACCCCATTCCACACATTGAGTCTATCTCAGTTCAAATTTCCATAATCTTCAAATCTAGATGGACCCCCAAAAGATGATGGTATCATTAAATTTTTGAATCACCTCCTATTCTTGGCCAACACACTAATGAATCCATGGGAAAAATGGTGGATCATGTGATTCGAACATGTTCAATAGTCAATCTTACATTTGATCACTTCATTCGTATCTGGCATGGTTGAGATTCTTATGTTTTCAAATAGGATCACCATTCTATCCCTACCATTGGTCACCCCTTGCCCATATATTGAAAGTATCATATTACATATTTTCCAATTCCTTGTATCATAGTTGAATTTAGATACCCTTGGTGGCACGCCAAATATGTACTTCCACGTGTTAGGAAAACCCCTTACCATTCCTTGTTTCTCACACCAAGCATGATTGATGTGAGATTAGGAGTTTTGGTAGGGTATGTACAAATATGGTCAAGATGTACAAAGTATACCATTGTCTAAAATCCACATCCTTATTCCAGAATTCGAAGTCCAAGAATCATGAATTTAAACTACATGAAGGTTGCATCCCTATGTATATGTTTTCATATGTTTGGGTCTCCTTGGTCCTCATAAAAATTGGTTTTTTCCAAGGTCACACTATACATATCCATTCAGGATATTAAACCCACAGTCTATAAAGTACAAAATTATACTTGTACGATGTCTTGGTAACGTAATCTGTAACAATTAGATGTGTCTCAATCACATGATGTAAAATTGTACTATGATTTGTCCTTCCCGTAGGACGTTAAAATTCATTTCCAACATCCTCACTATATGATGTAAAACCATATATCTATATTCCATGTTGCATGATGTAAAAATATAGGATATCTTAGGCCTTTTAATGCGGACCCTTCCTTCGGTGCTGTTCAGCTACTTTAATTCCCATTTTCCTATATCCCTCACTTGGCATATGAGATGGCGATCCCCTAGAAGATGCATTTGGTGTTTGTTCAGGACAACAGGCTTACATAAATTCACTCTAATCCACAATGGTGTAATTCCCAGAGTGTTGTAGCCCATTATGACATTACATCACTCCATTTACAAGCTTTGCATGCCCCTTATTTGGATCATCATCCTATTCCACATCTGAAAAAGAACACCTAATGGCTTGGTCTCATGCCATTTTATCTCACCTACCAGCATGGTAAAACATCCTAGAAGACTTCATAATGCATATTGAGGTAGGTTCCATGTTTCAAACATATTCATTTGTTAAACCTGATTTGTTTTTTAATATTCCAGGATAACGATATGGATGTTTTGTTTTCAAATATGATATGTATGTATTATGAATTTCCATTTCACACTCCTCATGTTTCGAATTTTTGGAATTGTGATTAACAATTTTGATTCACCTTTGTTCGGATTGACATCAACACCCCTGACATTATCCCATTCATGCACTATCGCATGTTGGGAAGAATGATAGTTGTTCTAAGTACCCTATTCCCCGACCATAGCCTCTATCAATCCCAAACACCCCTGATGGACATTCAACAATAGAAGACCCCATATTTTACAATTATTGTCTGAAAATCTCATAAAAATGAGTAGTCTTATCATCGTCCATTATTTCTTAAACTGAGGATAACTCATGTGAGCTTAGGTCTTGGTCACTGATTGTATTAAAATATAATTTATGTGCAATAATAAAAGAAAAAAATGGAATGTTCCCATATAAAAAATAAAATTTTCTAAATACAAAAATAAACCTATGGTAGTATCAAGGGTCATCCACTTTTTGGAGCCTCCCATAAGTCTTTTCAAAATTTCCCCTACAGCTATGCTGCTGTGATTGAGTGCTGAAACTCCACCAACCTATGGTGTGAGGCATGCGAGGTATGATTCTTCTATGTAATATCTATTTCATCCTTATCATTCACCATATAATGATCATTTTCCAGGATTTATTCTTGGTCGCACTCAGCCTAGAGGTCAGATACATGAAGTTCCACCTACATCTTTTTCCTCTCATGCTCCTCCAGCTCAGCCCTCATTCAGTTGATGGTCTATGATTAAGTTTCAATGAAATAATTATGATCATTAATTTGTTCTTATAGACACAAGATCTCCTGGTTAAATTCATAGAGCTTTTGAATTCTTTCATACTTCTCCCAACACCATGAAATTTCCATATGATGGCTTCCTTTATGCACCCACATTCTAAGAAAATCATGAAAAGGTGAGTGAAGACCATGAGTATCTACCCCTTAAGTCAAAATATTTCATTTCCAAAAGAGATGAGATAAAAAATAGACCACTAGTTTTAGTTTTGGAACCCATTTGATGAATCGTTTTAAGCCCTTCCACACCCTGTATTAGATTATGGGATTCTCTTCAGTCATGTTAGGATCAGAATCTTCTAGCTCTTTAGGTGGTGTTACCTCGTACTCAAGAAAAGACACAAGAAAGTCCACAATAGGAACTTAATTCAGTATCCTCTTAAATGTACTAGGATATAGATCATGAGTTTAATCTTATTCACTTGACCCAACCTCAAATACATTATCTTCGCTACCCTCAACATCTGCCTTACAAGAGGCATCACTCGCAGTGGAAGATGACTATCCACTTGGGACCACACTTGGATCATCTTAGCCCACTAGCTGCTCATGAATGTGATTGAATATCAGAATGGTCCCCTAGATGTTCCATCTATGTATCCTTACCAAGAGTGTAGTTCTTCGAGCACTATTAATGGAAGGAACACATCAGTCAATCTGATCAAAAAATGAAGGGTTTGACTCTATGAAATAAAATGATTTACGATATATGAGCATCAATGGATTAAGCTCCTAATTTGTGGAAGAAACTTCTTCTATAAGATACCCTTCATCACTGGGTATTTCAACGACTAATACTGGATCCTCTTGTATTGATCGAGTAGTAGATGCATGAATAGACAAACATATCGATGAAAATGCCCAATATAAATCTGATTATGTGAGAATATATCAAAATATTATCTCATCTTGATTAGAATGAATCTTGATGATGATCCATCTCAGGTGTTCTGCCTCTCTAGTAGTGGGTTCCACCATGGGGATTCCAGGATGTGGTCCCCTATAGATAATAGGGAGGGCCTAAGTCTCTAAAGTCACCACCTAGATCTCCTTGGCCATCCCAACAAAAATGCATTAGCCTTAGTTGAAGGTCCTGAAACATGATCCTATTCACCCATCATTCTATCATACCCCCTTTTATTAGGGTCCTCTCACCCATTTTTGAGATGCTCTTATGCATGATAGGTTTCAGTTATTGTATCTAGAGAGTGAAAGGGAACATATTAAGGATGTGAGTGAGTTAAGGATACCTAAAGGAACACAGCCAGATATTCTTATTTAGTATCTATGATCTCATAAATTTCTTGGGGAATCTTTTGAGGGGAAACAGTTCCCCAGGATTATCCATCACTAGATTCCTCTACCTTCTCTTATCCATTTATTCCTCAGTTTATGGGACATCAACAATTTGAACCTCCTCTCATTCCTCTTCATTGAAAAAAATAACCTCAATTGGGGTGGAAGGGGGTTCGTACTCCCCCTTCTAAAATTTTTATATGTACAGAGTTGTCAGATATGCATTTATTTGGAGAAAGTTCACTCTTTTCGAGAAACAAATGGGCCTAAATTTTGGAAAATAAATCACATACCTCTTCAGCTTCTTCCATAGGCCTTCTATTTACATCGATGTCCACAAGTTTCTCTATGCAGTCCAAAGAGACGGAAACAATGCATTACTAGCTAGGTGTATAATACACTTCAAATTCTTTCCTAGAGCCTCCCTTGCTAGCCCCTTAGGATGCATTTAGGACCCTTCTCTTCTAGGAGGAGGGGGTAAGACCATATCCTATGAAATCCTCACAATTGAGGCTCTATCTGGAGACACCCCATATTCCTAGCATTCCTATCAAGGAGTATCCTTCCTAGTTATTCACTACTCTATATCCTCACTCACTGGTTTAATCACCCGAATATGCTTCCACATTATTTCCTCAAGATATGATACTGCACAATTGATAGCATATTTCATTGACAGGCCATCATCGGCATTGATTGGTGAAAATATAATGGTTTTACTACAAATTTTTGTCACTAGAATAAACCATTGTTGTTCAAGGATAAAGGGGTACCACTCTTCATGGACCCCTATTTAGAATATCTTCTCCACTAACTGAAGGCACCCAAAATTCCTAGAAAAATGATATGGAAGGTGTGATTCACTATAAACATGACTTCCAATCTAGGATATCATCACTCCCCCATTGAATCTATGTAGATACTCTTTTTACTCCCATAATCCTTACAAGTCATCCACCACAAGACCAACTACAATAGATAAATGGTGTAACTTTAGGTTTTCATGGTTTTCTATTTGAGTCACAATCCCAACCTCATCAAGTTTCATAGGCCAGACCCAAGTGATGTTTATCACGAATGGCCATAGATTGGAGTTTAGGGGACTGATAGAGTTTGCGAATTCGAAACCCCTAAGGTGAAATGTGATCCAACCATGTAAGAACCAAAATGATTTGTAGATCCTTATGGGTGTATTTACTCTCAAAACATGTCCTAGTATGATGTAAAGTCTATCCATCATGGGTACCCACATATTGACAGTGTTAGAAGCTATTAGGATCACCACTATCACCAACATATAGGGAAGTATTCCCATCTATGTATCCATAACCAGTAATATCCACTTTCTCTTAAATGTGGAAAGTATAATGGTATAGTGATCCACTGGGTCCCATCATCCTACCATACTATACCCCCACTTTTGATATTTTCCTTCCATAACCAACCATTATGATCCTGGATTCCTCATCTACGATGTCGTTGGACACTATTTTCCTCAACCCGACATCCACACTATCTAGAAATTCATGATGATCATGTAAGACCAAGCCTTGGGCAGGATATCCTTTTGGAAAATAGGCATGAGTTTCAGCTTTTGGTACAATGCCTCCAAAAGATGTTGCACTGGGAGAAGAGCATACTCCATATTCTTTCAGGTATTCCCTGACAGAAGGAACATTTCATACTGGAATCCCTTAAGTGGAATGTCACCAATGAAATAGATATCCCATAGACTAATGATAATCACTCATTGTGGATATGTAATGTTTTCATATCTAGGGACCATCGGCTGAGTATCTCTGGAACTAGCTCCCATTTGTGGTAAAAATGGAAATGTGATGCCCAAACAACTTCATAAAACCTGATGTTGTAAAACTCATCCCCATACTCCTAGAACGAGTAGCCAACCAAATATGACCATGCCCGTTCACTGTGAAAATTTCCATCGGAACTCAAGTCCCAATCCTTATGCCCTCCTAAGATGTTTTCCCTCATACTCTAAAAATAGTTTCATAGTTGGTAGTGAACTCTTCTTCCATTGGATGATTACTGTCATGATTCTGGTTTTTTCATTCATCATTTAAGCAGGGATAGATTCATGATCTCTAGAATGATGACAATGAAAAGTGACATTCTATTTATTGAGATCATCTTCTCAGTTCAACCAAGATCTCAGTGAGACATCCACAAAGGTCGGTATAGTAACTTCATCTAGCATCTTGAAGTCCCATAATGGGAGGTAGTCGCTCAATGAATAATCCTTTTGTGAATTTTTCAGCAAGTCTAGAAGAATTTGATTGTATAATATGAGGGATCTAAGGATTTCTCGTTATATCATCTCTTCAATTAGCTGCAACAGCATCAATCACAGTAGAATTCTGGTGGTCGGACATTTCTAATGATTCTGAAATATCGAAGGAATAAGAGTGAAATAATGAAGGCTCGCTGCACATGATGTGATATTGTGCCCATGATCGGGAATCAGACATAGAAAATACAAATTTTATCACAATTTCATAAGCAGAAAAAAAAGGAAAATGTGTGTGAAAGAAGCAGTTGAGGTTTAGTTTCTTCCACAAAAAGGACGAACTTATGTACATGAGATTAAAGTGAAATATCATGCATAAATTAAAAGGTGCTATATATATCCCCCCCCCCCTCATTATTTATAGGCATTGACCAAGTATTACACATGCACATAAGTGTATTATATTCCAACTAGTATTTTTTAATGAAATAACATAACTCAAACTTTTTATTCATTATTTTCCTCGAAACCTGACCCGCTGGTCACCTTTTAACTCAGATTCTAAGGGGGGGGGGGTTGCACCAAATTTCACTTGAAGATAGAAGAAACCAACATTGGACAATCTGAAGTCATCATATAACTCAATTTATCATTATGAGATATCCATGGAAGGTTCACACAAGTTTCAGGTTGTGTAATCAAGATTCAAATCTTCACACAATGCCCTTTCATGCCATATATGGTGAAAATCCATCTCCCTTATATAAAGGACACTCAAATGAACAAGACTAGAACATGAAATATATCATGTTACACACAAGAAACCCAATATCTAGGAAACCCTCTCATGTTCCAGATATAACTTCAACCACCCCCTTCATGGTCATACACCATAGATTAATATTTTGTTTCATGGAATATATCTTCTGTGACCAAATTACTTCACTCTCATCGTAGAAGAATTCAACTATAAATAGATGTTCACCCCCTTTCATCAAGGTGGTACTTCAGATGTTTAAGTGTCTCTCTGCTAAGTATAAGAACAAACATTCCAAATATCAAGAAATCGTGGAACCCTCAAGGTATAAGATCTTTCATGAAAGGCTCTCTATGGTTCCACCCATTAGTGGGCCCGTAGTTGTGTAATTCTCACCCAACTACTTTCAAACTAATTCAGGTGCATGCAATGTACCTTATTTCATGCAACCTTGGTCTTACGTGAAACCCTCCAATATTGTGTACACCCATTTTTGAAGCTAAATTTATAGTAACTATGTTAGAGAATCATTTTTGAGAACCCTTTGTGGTCAACTTTCATGTCTTTCATGCACCTCTTTTGTGCAACCCTCTAAATGTGCTCACATAAATTTCATGGCCCCTCGCGAGTTGTCCGTTATATCCCTAGATTATTAATTTATATACCTTTTTACCTTCATCATAAGTATTCTAATACATTTTAATTATTATAATAAGAACACTAACGTGGTCATATTGATCTATAAATCTTTTACACCATCATATACATGCATTTCTAACGCCATGCCCCATCTCAAGGTGCATGAGCTGCGATTATGTAAGTCCAAGGGGTAAGGAGTGAGCCCACATGTATTTCCTACCTGACATAAAACTAGGTACCACAAACATCCTCATAACATGATGTTAAACTATTGTCTTGTACCATTAAATTGTCATAGGATGACCCATGTATCATCATCATGGGATGCCACATTCCCCCTTGTGGTACACAAACCTTCAATACTAGTCATCTTACATGTATAAGAACCACACCCCCTTTGCCATAAGCATAGTATTATCTATATCTAACTGACAAGGAATGAGATCCTCCATACATTGAATGAGATCCTCCTAACATAGAATGAAATCCTCCTTAGGCTTCTTACATGAATAATCCCCACACCATATCTCACTAATGCCTATTTTATGACATGGGAATTAGGTCTAATTCTTCCTCTTGGTTATCACAATGGTCTTGAATCATGTGGTCTTAGAGGTTAGTATAGATTATGACATAAACCATAACCATTACCCTGGAATAATCCTATAGGTAATCCCCAATAATCTTCTATTCATGGTCCCCATTTTATGTGTAATATGCAGCCCTTTATGAGCTACATTGGATCTGACTCCCAACCAACTAGGTTATATAGGAAGCCTCCCTGGCCTCAAAACCCATCATCCACATCCATTATAGTCTTCTTAAAACCACATCCCTTTTAATATCTTGCAACTCATGTTGGGAAAAAATCCATCTCGGTATCATTGAATCATTTTTCAGGTGATTGTGTTTTTTGAAAAAGTGGGCCTATGTGTTATGTTTATTGAAAAAGCAGACCATGATGTTTAAATTTGTTTACAAAGGGGGTTTACATGGTGAGTGGAAAATTTCAAGAGATTTTGTTTAGAATCCTTCATTTTAAGAAGAACATCGACCAAGGAATGAACAATTTGGAGGCGGTACAAAAAATAGCATATACAATGTAATGCCCAGACCCTAGTTACCCAGATTTGGTGCATTATTACATAACATTGGAATGATTACAAGTAATCAAGTCCTGAAGGACTGATTAGTTTAGATGTCTTAGAAAATTGATCACATACATGAAGTTCAACATTACAACTTGAAAAGAAAAACAACAATAATTTATTCCATTAGAAATGTCTAATACACTTAGATTATGCCTGCAAGTCACTCATAACTAACTTCTTCATATCCTAGGAAAAGAAAACATAAGAAAGGGGTGAGCTCAGATACTTAGTAAGGGTAAATAATTTAGCAAAATCTATTAACTTTTAAGGAAATATGTTTAACAAACCAACAGCCTTTTAAACATAAACTTGAACATAATATGAAAAAAATCAAACATTACCATATAAACATGCACATGGATATTCTACTAGTCAAGTAATCACATGTAATAACTAATTTTATGATGAGGTAATTTATAGTACCGAACATTAATTTTTGTGTCAAGGCCTTGTGCCATGACCTGTGGGCTAACTGTAACCGGACCCAAACCCAGAGATCCTCTATAATTGGACTCCATCCTGGAGATCCTCTGTAACTAGACTCCAACCAGAAGAGCCTCTGTAATCGAACTCCAACCCATAGGGTCTGCTGTAACCGGACCCCATCCCGGCAGGCTTAATTTTACCAGTCCCCAACCGGGAACATACTAGTCCAATACATTCATCATAAGAAAAGGTTTAAATATAACATAAACATTCATATTAAAACTAGCATACGAAATGTCAATACTTTATCTGTAAACCATGAATTGTATAAAAATAACACATCCATAGTCAAATATATCAAAAAATATTCAATATAATATGGAAGATTTATATCATAATAAATCAACTTCAACCAAGTTTAAAATCTATTAAAGGATGTTGACATAGATGAAAATGATCAGTAAAATGCTTTGAGATAAATACCCATTTTCATGAAATTGTTTAAAATTATCACAATTTATAAATGTAATCATTCAAAAGTGATTTTTGAATCAAAGTGTTTCATACCACTTTGAAACGTTTTAAAAAATTATCATTTCAAAACATTCATCTCCATATAAATAAATCCTTAAAATCATTATGAAAATATGGACATTAATTAAAAGGGTTTGAAAGATAAATCATTAAAACATTTAAAATTAGGATCTAGTTAAATAGACCCTCCCATAAAACCTTAAAATATTCATTTTTAAATTATTTTTATAAAATATGGGTATCTATGATAAGTATGTCCCAGAAAATATTTACACATGAACAATCTCGGATAATAATGAGATTGAGGAAATAACCCTTACCTCATTGTAATCAATCAAGTTGTATGAAAAATAGTCAATAAACACAAAATGAATCACATAATATCATGAATATAAATAGAATAATGATAAAATATATCATATTCCAGTACACAATACACCACATGAAATAAATAAGTGGTGAACAATGGAAATATCACAGAATTAAAAGTGAGATAAGAAACCCCTTACCACGTGTGCAACTTGACTCACTCATATGTTCCTTGTTCTTCCTGAATAATAAACATAAGTTAATTTCTACTTGATTAAGAATATTTTATATTTTCTTATTCCTTTTATATCACTTATTACCTTGCTATAACAATTAGTTAATTATTTGAGTTCATATCGGACATTTTGTCGGTGTTCCGAACTTGAGTCAAAAATGAACTTGTTATAATTATAAATTTACAATGTGTTCAAAATTCCATTATCTATATAATGATATTACTCATTTAGATTTCATATATATAATATATGTCCAGTATATATATGTATTTATAATAGTACATAACATTTGGAGATAAGAAATGAAATGCACTATTCATGGAGGCAGTAAGTCGTACATATGCATGAACGCTACTTTCATTTCAATTTTGTATTTTAATGGAATTAAAAAATAATTATACATAGGTATATTATAATTCCTGTATAATAACATATATAATATCATTATCTCCATACTTTATACATCCCACATAAGTCATTAATGAGTCATATCACTTTGAGTGGGCGGTAGTCCCCACTTCCTCAAATGAAATTATCACGTTTTACCCATAATGGAAACCATAAAGGTATGATATAAATGGAAAATACAGTAGCACAAATAAAAAATAAAAATAATATATATATATATATCACATATAAATACAGTGTCATCTTAATGGCCACCATGAGAGGCAGTAGGAGATAATCGAAAAATCATCGTTTCGTGAGGCGTTAGTTTGCCAACCACAGAAACAGTATGTTCTTCACCCATTAGATGGAGGTGTGTGTAATTTTAGTTCGAATACTTATCATAACAACATCCTAGTATATTGATGATACTGGTGTTTTCATAAAATAAAGGAATAAAAAGAGTTTAGGGGGGTTGTAGAAGTAAAATAAAACAAAATAAAAGAAAAGAATTTAAGAGAAACGGTTACCTTAAATTTGGGTAGATTCCTTTGGTTTGAACCAAAAGGACTTTTTGAAGTGATTTCTACCTAAGGTAAGGATTCTAGGTGCAAGAAATGGATATTGAGAGATTGCTTGGGTAGGTTTTGGATGAGCCAAGGGGCTTGAGAGGTGTGTGGAATGGGTTAGAAGTGGTGTCCTTTTATAAGGGGGAGGAGGGGCTCTTTAAGAAAGTGTGAAAATATTATTTTTTTTATATAGTGATATTCGGTTTGTAAATTCCCAAAACTAATTAAAGTAGAAGCTAATATGACTTATGGTCAAAGTAAAATCATACAATAATAATTGGACAGGTTTTGGATATAGTATTGATATTAATAATCTTATTTATTTGTATCATTTATTAATGAGGTAAATAATACATCATTATTGTGTCATAAATAATTTAATTTATATGATGTCTAAAAATTAAAAAAAATACCATAATGTAGGAAATATTTTTTGATTTCCAATTAATATTTATAGTATAAATTATTACATATATTACCCCATTTAAAAATTGATTTACTAGAAGATATTTGTTTTTGTCATTTTTGCCTTTACTTTAAGTTAATTTAAATAAAGTGTCATTATCATTCATAAGTGGATCCATGGGGTCCAAAAATAGACCCAAAGATTCCCATGGTCTTTCATGACTCATCCAACAAGGTTAGGACAATTTTTAAGGTAATTTTTTATTATTATGATATTTTTTTACCATGAATTACCCTATTTGCCTTTAACTGCGGTAAATAAAAGTCAAAAGTTTCTATTCACCAAAACTTATTTTCATCATATTGATCCAAATTTTACTTACTAAGTTTAACTGTGTCTCTCAGATTTTTTAAATTTAACTCACAGAAGTGGTAAAAATAAATTTTATGCAAATTTGCAAATTCTCCTAGGAGGTGGGAAAAAGATGGTAAAAAGTTCAATAAAATATTTATATATATAAACTTATTATAAAATTACTCAAATAAATAATATTGAAATTATATAGGTATTATGTATCTATTTTACCTAAAATATATTTAAATTAAAAAAATATTTATTTAAATAAAATGTCGGTTTTAATCAATAACTCAGTTTTTTTCACAATACATCAAAAAATGAATGTTTTCATAAAAATACCCAAATTTCACCCTAAGATAATTTTGATATTATGAATTCAAAAATTAATTCTATTTTACCAAGTTCAAAATATATAAGTTTCATTTATTAATTTAAAATTAATTCCCATTTTCAAAACAAAAAAGTGTGTTTTTAAGAAATAATAACTAACAAAATATTGATACTTATTTATGTTCAATTTGAATATGAAATTATTTCCAATGAATATCATTGGATTAAATGTTAAAAATATAATCTATTTATACTTCCAAACCATTAAAATTTATAATTTAACACTACAAATTATTTCGATTAAAAAAGTTGTTTTTAGTTAAAATATAGTATTTTTCACTATTCATCCAAATATGAAATTTATCAGAAAAACACCAAAAATTTGTTGAAAATAAATTATTATGTACCGATTCTAAATAAGAAGTTTATTTTGTCAAATTGAATATATAAAAGTCTCAAATATTTTATTTAAAAAGGGTTCCCCATTCAAAGGCAGTGAAATTTCATTTTTTTTAAATACCTCTTTTATCTGAAAAAAAATAAATTTGTTTTTTCATTATGTCTAAGAACCTCATTATATGGATTCTAAAATTATAAGGATTATATAAAGTTAAAAATTTAGTAAATAATATTCATAAAATATTTTGAACGGCACGTTTGGTAGGTCATGGTGCGCTTGAACTCGGTGTTGTGTGTAGTGCAAGTTATTGAATTACTTTGAATAAATAGCATACTATAAAATCTTGGGGTGTTACGCTCTTCCCTCATTCAATGAATTACGTCCTTTCAATTTGAAATTGTTATTAATAAATAAAAGTTTGAAAATAGAAAATACCTTTGTGAGAAAACCAACATCAGAAATTGGGTTAATAAAATTTAGTCTTCGTAAGAGGAAAAGGGGAAAAAAGTCACGACAAAATTATGATCTCAATTAGGAGAACATTGGTGAAAATTAGAGACACATAATTGGAGGAAAAATGTAAATATTTATAGGGAGTGATTGAGATCATCAATCAAAAATAATTGATGAATTGAGGGCCTCAAATCCATCAATTTATGATTATTTAAAAAACATAAGGTATTAGGAAAACACATTTTTAGTTTTAAGATCCCTTACCTAAAGTTTAGGAATTAATTTCTTCATAGAATAATAGAAAAAAATATATATATACATGACAACTAGATTTCCATCCTTTAAATAATTTCTACCACAAACTCATCTTTCACTCTAAAAGATAATAGAACATAAAAAAATATTCTATTTATCCTATTCATATAGGGTTCCAAAAAATATATCTATAATTCATCTACTAGACCTTTTAAAAAAACTACATTATTCAATCCAGGACATCACGTGGGCCAATGGTAGGTGATACACCCTTGTCGACCTTCGGTTGCGGGTTCAAGTCTGGCGGCGTTGCCGGACGCGACGGGTTGTCGCCCGACCTCTGGGTTATCCTTTTTATGGAAATCCGAAAATAATCTCAAACTAGACTTATCAAAAATAATTTTTTCTAAAATCACAGTCCAAAATTTATAAGGAACATAAACACAATAAAGATCCTTTTTTACACGTAATAACTTGTGAACACCTTCATCATGTATTCTTTTAAAACACTACAACATCCTGAATTACCATAAAAGATTATTGATTACATTCATGCTCCCTTATTTTTTATAGAATACTGGATTTATTCCTTCTATCTAAAAATGTTGTAAACTCCAATAATGATGTAATATACAAATCATTAATCAGTTTCAAGGTAGTGAAGAATATCAAATATAATTTATCCAAATCAATCATGTATTATTCCAAAATCACTATCTCAGTATCATAACCATATTATGGTTTATCTTTCCCTCAACCATATTTTTTCCAAAAATTTAACCTGCTATTGAGTCACTTTTCTTGGTTCCACACAATCTCAAGTCCGTAATGAAATAGTACTCCATTACAATCCTTATATACTATATAATTCTTATAACATGTACATAATTAATACAATACTCAAATGAAACAATACTTTAGTAACAACATAAGAAATCTCATCATTCCTCTTCATCTTTGGTAGTATCATAACTTTATTATTATCCAATAGCAGCATTTGGGGTATACGCTGATGATTTGGACATTGATTCGCAGTGTGTCCCAACTCCATGCAGATTAAGCATTGTACATTTAAAACTTTTTTCTTACCCTTGCAATCATGTACTTGGTGTCCTTTTTCTCCACACTTATAATAAACAATCATTCCCTTCAACCATTTACCAAGGTGATTATTTCCAAAGTTATCACATATGGGAAAACCATTCTTTTCCCTCTTCCCTTTATCCATCTTTATCTCTTCCCTCATTTTCTTCTCTTTATTCCCTTCAAAGCCATAGGACTTAGATAATTCTTTACTTGTCTTATTAATACATGATACTATTTCATCATATGTTGAGAATACATGGGAGAATATTTCCCTTATAAATGTTAGGTTAATACCATGAAGGATATGATCCTTCTTACTCATTGGATCATACGTATTTCTGGAGTTCACATTCCTTCTACTGGGTGCCATTTCTATACAATGGCATAAACTAGGTCAGTTTATGAATTGCAATGAATAATTCCAAACTTGTAAAATACCTAATTTAAATTGAACAGTTTATGGATATAATCCATAATCATAAAAATATTTTCTTTGAGGAGGTATATATTCGTAAATACTTCATAATGAATTTTCAAGAAAATGATAATTATCGTAAGAATATCCCCCAGGAGTGTTGTAACCAGGAGTGCATAAAGGCTCGTTGTCGTGGACCAGTTCCCATTTGAGTCTAGATCAAAGTGGTGTTTTCAAGTTTTACCCCTAGGTACATCTGTTCCAGAGCCGCCTCTACCTGCTCGTTTCTAGACAGGGATGTATTTTCTTAGAAAACTCCAAAAATATCTACATTACCAAAATTCTAGGAGGTTCTTCTATACTAATCCTAAAATTCTATCTTTGGGTAATGTGCTCTAATTAGAGTTTATCTAAATCTAGTTTCCAAGGTTATTGCTAAACTTCATCTGATACCAACTGTAATGCCCTGATTGGCAGTTACCCAGAGTCGATGCATTATTACATAACATTGACATGATTATAAGGAATCAAGTCCAGAAGGACCGATCAGTTTAGTAGTCTTGGAAAATAGATTACATACACAGAGTTCAAAATTACAACTTGAAAAGAAAAACAACAGTAATTTATTCCATTATAAACGTCCAAGACTATTAGATTATACATGAAATTCACTCATAACTAACTTCTTCATATCCTAGGAAAATAAAACATAAGAATGGGGTGATCTCAGATGCTCAGTAAGGGTAATACTTTAGCAGAAGCTATAAAATTTTAAGGCAAGATGTATAATAAAAAACAGCCTTTTAAACATAAACATGAACATGATATGGAAAAAATAAATCAAAATTTATCATTTAAACATGCACATGGATATTATACTAGTCGAATAATAAAATGTAATAACTAATTTCATAATGAGGTAATGTACAGTACCAGACTTTAATTTATATTTCAAGGCCTCGTGCCAGGACCTATGGGCTAACTGTAACCGGACCCAAACCGGGAGAGCCTATGTAACTGGACTTCATACCAGAGAGCCTCTTTAATCGAACTCTAACCCGGAGATCCTTTGTAACCAGACTCTAACTCGGAGGGTCTGCTGTAACCAGAACCAACCCAGAGGGCTTACTTTTACCGGTCCCCAACCCATAACATACTAGTCCAATACATTCATCATATGAAAAGGATGAAATATAACATAAAAATTCGTATTAAAACTAGCATACGAAATGTCAATACTTTATCCATAAACCATGAATGGTATAAAAATAACACATCCATAGTCAAACATATCACAAAACATTCAATACAATATGGAAAATTTGTATCATAATAAATCAACTTCAAACAAGTTTAAAATATATTAAAGTTGTTGACATAGATGAAAATGATCAGTAAAATGCTTGAACAGAAATACCCATTTTTCTTGAAATCGTTTGAAATTATCACAATTTATAAAGGTAGTCATTTAAAATGAATTTTTGAATAAAATTTTCCTATACCAATTTGAATGTTTTTAAAAGAATTATCATTTCAAACCATTCATGTTCATATAAATAAATCCTTATAATTATTTTGAAAACAAGGACATTAATTAAAAGGGTTTGGAAAGATAAAAATTTATAACATTTAAAATGATGATCTAGTTAAATAGACCCTCACATAAACCCTTACAAGATTCCTTTTGAAATAAGTTTTATAAAATATGGGTATCTATGATAAGTATGTCCGAGAAAATACTTATACATGAACAATCTCGGATAATAATGGGATTGAGGAAATAAACCTAACCTCGTTGTAATCAATCGATTCGTATGAACAATTGTCAATAACCACCAAATTAATCACAGAATATCATGAATATAAAAAGAATAATGATAATATATATCAAATGGAATTAAAAAATACACCACATGCAATAAATAAGTGGTGAACACTGGAAATCTCACGGAATTAAAAGTGAGATAAGAAACCCCTTACCACGTGTCCAACTTGACTCACTTGTATGTTCCTTGTTCTTCCTGAATAATAGACTTAAGTTAATTTATAATTCCTTAAGAATGTTTTAAATTTTATTATTCTTTTTAAATCACTTGTTACCATGTTATAATAATTAGTTAATTATTTGAGTTCATTTCGGACATTTAGTCGATGTTCGGAACTTGAGTCAAAAATGAACTTGTTATAATTATAAATTGTCCATGTGGTCAAAAGTACACTATCTATAGAATTATATTACTCATTTAGGTTTCATATATGTCATATATGTCCAGTATATATATCTATTTATAATAGTACATAACATTTAGAGATAAGAAATGAAATGCACCGTTCATGGAGACGGTAAGCCGTACGTACGCATAAACGCTACTTTCATTTATATTTTGTATTTTAATGGAATTAAAACATAATTATACATAGATATATTATAATTCTAGTATAATATCTTATATAATATAATTAACTTCATAATTTATACATCCCACATAAGTCATAAACGAGTCATATCACTTTGAGGGGCGGTAGTCAGCACTTCCTCAAATGAAATTATCGCATTCTACCCATAATGGAAACCATAAAGGTATCATATAAATGTAAAATAGAGAATCACAAAAAAATAAGCATAATATATATATCATATATAAATAAAATTCCATCTTAATGGACACCATGAGAGGCGGTAGGAGATAATCTAACAAACATCGTTTCGTGAGGTGTTAGATTGCCAACCACAGAAACAGTATGTTATTCACCCATTATATGAGGGTGTATGTAAGTCTAGTTCAAATACTTCTCATAACAAAATCCTAGTATATTTAGGATACTTTTTTCTCCTAAAATAAAGGAATAAAAAGAGTTTATGGGGGTTTGAGAAGTAAAATAAAACAAAAGAAAAGAAAAGAATTTAAGAGAAACTACTACCTTTAATTTGGGTAACTTCCTTTGGTTTGAACCAAAAAGACTTTTTGAAGTGACTTCTATCTAAGTTAAGGCTTCTAAGAGTAATATGGGGATCTTGAGAGATTATTTGAGTAGGTGTTGGATGAGCCAAGGGGCTTTAGAGGTGTGTGGAATGGGATAGAAGTGGTGTCCTTTTATAAGGGGGGAGGAGAGGCACTTTAGGAAAGTGTGAAAATATTATTTTATTATACAGTGATAATAGGTTTCTAAAGGTCCAGAACTAATTAAAGTCGAAGCTAATAGAACTCATGGTCGAAATAAAATCATCCAATAAGAATTGGACAGGTTTTGGATATATTTTTAATATTAATAATCTTATTTATTTAAATCATTTATTAATGAGGTAAATGCTACATCATTAATGTGTCATAAATAATTTAATTTATTTTATGTATGAAAATTATTAAAAAAATAATAATTTATGAAATCGTTTTATCTTTCCAATTAATATTTATAGTTGAAAATAAGACTTATATAACCCCATGTAAAAATTAATATACTAGAAGATATTTGTTTATGTCATTTTTGGATTTACTTTAAGTTAATTAAAATAAAGAGTCATTATCATTTATATGTGGCTCCATGGGGTCCCAAAAATGACCAAAAGATTCCCATGTTCGTACATGACTCATCCAATAAGGTTAGGACAAGTGTTAAGGTAATTTTGTATTATTATGATATTCTATTTACCTTGAATTGCCCTATTTTCCTTTAATCGCGGTAAATAAAAGTCAAAAGTTACAATTCACCACAAATTATTTTCATCTTATTGAAAAAAAAATTACTTACTGACGTTAATTGTGTATCTCAGATTTTTGAAATTGAACTCACAGAATCGATAGAATTATTTTCTATGCAAATTTGCAAATTCTCCAAGGTGGTGGGTAAAAGACCGTAAAAAGTTCAATAAAATTTTTATATATCTAAACATATTATAAAATGACCGAAATGAATTATATTGAGCATATATAGGTATTATGTATCTACTTGAACTAAAATAAATATAAATAAAATAAAATAAATTAAATAAAAAGTCGGTTTCAACCAATAACTCAGTGTTTTCCACTATCCATCATTAAATGAATATTTTCAAAAAAATACACAAATTTCACCCTAAGATAATTTTGATATTATAAATTCAAAAATTAAGTATATTCTACCAAATTAAAACCATATAAGTTTCATTTATTAATTTTAAATAAATTCCCATTGTTAAAACCAAAAGGCTTGTTTTTGAGAAATAATAACTAATAAAATATTGATACTTGTTTATGTTCAATTTCAAAGTGAAATTATTTCCAATGAATAAAATTTTATTAAATGGTAAAAATATAATCTATCTCTACTTCCAAATCATTAAATTGTATAATTTAGCAATACAAATTATTTTTATTAAAATATTTGTTTTCAGTTAAAATATAGTATTTTTCACTATTCACCGAAATATGAAAGTTATCAGAAAAACTCCAAATATTTATTAAAATTAAATTATTATGTCCCTATTCTAAATAAGAAGTTTATTTTTCTCAAATTTAATATATAAAAATTTCAAATATTGGATTTAAAAAGGGTTCCCCATTAAAAGGCGGAGAAATTTCATTTTTTTTAAATACTTCTTTTATCTGAAAAAAAAAATGAATTTGTTTTTTCATTATGTCTAAGAAACTCATAATCTAGATTCCAAAATTATAAGTATTATATGAAGTTCAAATTTTAGTTAATACTATTCATAACCTCTTTTGAACGGCTAGTTTGCTAATTCATGGTGCGCTTGAACTCAGTGTTTCTTGTAGTGCAAGTTATTGAATTACTTTGAAGAAATAACGTACTATGAAATCTTGGGGTGTTACATACAAGGTGGTGCTACTTTGTGCGTCAGGAGGAGACTTGCACACCAGTGTCTTGGAGACTTGTAAAGTTGTGTGCCATGTGTTTTACAAGTTCAGAACATTAAAATATGGAAAAGTAAATAGGGGCACCCAGGTTTTGGTTTGGGAATGCAAAGTGACTAGGGAGATAGAGGCCAAGGTGACTGGACTTGCGCTCTAGGAGGAGACTTGTGTGCGGCGATCAATGTGCCCAAAATCCTATATATATATATATATGTCCACCCCTCCTCATTATAAGTGAATCTCAACACTTAGATAAAATTTGAGCTCCAGTTGTGTAGGTGATTTGGGTGCGCAAGTGGTGGTTTGGTCGCACAAGTATAAATATATTCAGTAGTTGCACAACAATATTGGTTTGGGCATAAAATGGTGTGGTTCTCCCAAGATTTGAGTTGAATAAGGGAGTGTCATGAAAGTTGAAAAGTGAAACTTGTGTGATAGACTTATAGAAGCGCACTACTTTATAGTTGCAGACCAATATTGGTTTGGGAATAAAAGGTTGTGAGTCTCCAAAGCTCTAAGTTAGCAAAGGGAGTGTCGTGAAAGTTGTTAGGAGACACTTGTGTGATTGGCTTGGAGAAGCACGCCAAATATTATAGTATAATTCCAGGAATTGGATAGTAATTCCAACAATAGAGATGAAGGCCAGTCATTCTAGGGCTGCGTGAAAGTTGGAGGATTTCCTAGTACAACCGGTGAAAAGTGAGATTCATCTATATTGGAAAGTTGGACGTCAATAGAGAATCTATCAACAATTAAAGATGAATAATTCATTTTTGATAATGAATAGGCCTACAAGTCTTTAAATTGTGAGTGCATCTTCTGAAGAAGTAGTGAGAACACTTCAATTGAGAGAACAGTGAGCTTTCATATTGTGGGTGGTTGCAAACCAGGAGAGACAATGAGTCTACTCCAAACCATGTAAATAGCAGTGCGATTTTATTGGATTTGGTATATCGGCACTTAGTCAGTGTATTCTCCTTGAATTTATCCTAGTGAGGGTTAACCAAGTAATAATTGATGTGTCCGATGAATGATTTAATTTTTTTTATACTTTGTTATGTGAGAGAGAGGGAAAAGTATTTTTCTTAACAATGAAACAATATCCAATGGGGAAGAGGTTTAAAGTTATCATAATCTAATTCACCCCACCACCCCTCAGGGTATTTGGCCTTGTGGAAATAAAAAATTCACCTAGGGGAACACATCACCTCCAGTTCCATCAAGAAGCTCAATTCATATTCCCCACTCCATCCAACCAAGAGAAATACACTTTTGAAGGATGGCTTACATGAATAATCCCCATACCATCCCTCACTAATGCTCCATTCACATAATGATCATACTTATTACATAATGATAAACTACATGGACCAACACTCTCACACAACCTTAAATAGAATAAAAAACTAGGTTAGTTTTGATCCATATTCTCAAACAAGGGTACATAGAACACCTCCCTGAGGTTCAATCCCGACCAATAGTATACCAGTGTTCCCCCTTCTAGGGATTCACATCCTTGATAACCTCTAAGGGTGTATAGATAAAACTTTAAAGTGTTACATGTTCCTTTTATGAGACACACCTTCTGGATCTGCTCCCACGGGGCATTCTGATCCATATACCTCTATGGTGTGACATCTTCCCTTTATGGAACACACAACCTGAATCCACCTCTATAGGCACTCTAATGCACATATCTGGTAAACCTTTATAGTCATCCCTCCTAGGGATTCACCTTCATTGTGAAATTTTCCCTCTTAGGGACACACCTTCTGTCTCTACAAGACATTAAATTTATTACCCGATCAATCTTTGTTGGATGTTGTGATCTGTCACCACTAGACGTTAAACTTGTGACCCCAAATAGATAATGCATGCTAAACATGGGATTACTAAGGTTAAATAATTATAAGAAATATTCTTATGAAACTAGTTACCTCATTATAAACATGATATGTCAGAGTTTAAAACATTAGATGTTATGCTCCTTCAGCGTTGGACACCCGATGATCGACACAGGATGCCATGGGTTCTGTTCCTAAGATTCCTAAAGGATATTCTATTATATGATAAAGAATACAAGTGACCAATGTTAATATCTTACAGAAATTACAATGATTCCCAACAAGACTACTTTATAGACCAAAAGTTTTTGCCCTATCAAGACTCATTGGAATTTGCAGACAGAAGCAATGTAATTAACTAGTTTCCACAAAGAGAGGTCACTAGGAATGTGTTCTGTGACCATGACTTGACTATATGATGGAGATTCGAACTAGGTGATTATTTCCATAGAGTAAACCATGGAAGGATAAAGCAACATCCCATCATCCCATTTTGATCAAGGATTATACATCTCCATTCAAAGTGATGAAATCCACCCGCCTTTGGAATGTCGGAATGTGGAGAAATAAAATGTGATTCTAGCATACATCAATACCGGAGGTGGAGCCCCCCCCCCCCCCCCTCCCCAACAAAAACATAAAAAACAATATTCCATGGCTATTATAAATATATCTTTCTAATGATATAATAAAATACCTATCAATAAAACATTTATTGTTTTTATACTATCTTGTATATAATTATTCCACAAAATTTAATTTAAATATATAAATTTTTTTTATTCATATCACTAAATAGCCTTTTTTAAAACGTAATATAAAATTATCAAAATGGGTAAACATAATAATAAATCATAACTCTAGGGACATGAGGAATAATGTGACATTAGAATTTTTACGTTCATAAGCATGTAAGCACTGAATAAATAGATGATATCATATAAACATAAATAAAAAAATGATTATAACTTAAGAGTAAGGAATCATAAGAATGTAAAAACAATAAAAATATTATATCATAATAATATTTCAATGATCCCTTCCTCATTAAAATACCATTTTTTGGCGAGTCCAACTGCCCATACACCATTATTTTTTAGGATCACTATGCATGTTCCATGTTATCTCATGATATGGAAACATTACCCAATCCTTTAGATGAAAATATAATTCTAAGACCACCCAAAATGTAGTTTTTTTAAATAATACTGATTGAATGGCCCAAAGGCCATATTTTTTTATTGATTTTCTAATAAACCCCCTTTCAATGGATGAGGGGGAAACCTTACAATACTTATAGGATTAGAAATTACATTGTCTGTAGGCTTGGAGACATTACATGACCTATAGGTCTTAAGGAAATAATACAGACTATGACTGCTTGAAACTGCTTCTCCCTAGAATCTGCATCGCGATCATCTCTCCACCTTTGCCTGACTGTTCAGATAGCATGTCCATGTGCAGGGGTGCATAGGTGTGGTACTGATGGAAAATTACATACCCTCTCATTCTTCCAAAGTCTGTTTAGCCCTGCTCTCATGGATATGCCCTACTCTTTCCTTCTCTAGAGTGTCTCCTTGTAGAATATGTTTGTGCAACTGCAAATCAGGTGACCCAAAGGGCCTTGAGGTGGCACGAAGGCCATGAGGTTGTCCGAAAGATTTATTGACATGAAGTCCTTGGGTGGCCCGAAGGCCTTAAGGACTTCAATCCTAAACCAGTGGCCCATGGCCTTAATATTGAAAGTGTAGGGAGTATGTCTCTTAGAAAAGGACTAAGGAAACAAAAAATATATTCCCACCAAGAATTGTGTAAAATATATTCCCTGCATAATCAAAATACCCATTTCAAAACTGTTAAAATTATTATATTTTATAATATTTTTAAAGAATGACAATTTAGTTAAATATAACCATAAAAACTTTTAGAAATTTTTAATTTTTAAATATATTAGAACATTACATTTGAAGCCACCGTCTTTGATAACTAGTCATGTGGATGATGTTTAAAGTCCATTTAAACCTTTTTTTGAAATGCAATTAGAAATTTTTTGATAAAAAAATAATTAATAAGTGGTGAAGAGAAGTGTGAATGGACTTAAAATATTATAGAAATTAATTTATTTAAGTGAAATAAAGATATGAAAGAAAAGGAAAATTATGATTAATATAGGGATTATTACTTTTAGTGATGCATTTTGAAAGAGAACATGATCCTCCAAAATCAAAAATTTTAATCAAAAGAAATAATTTAATCAAATATAATGGAAATAAAATATATTTAAAAGGAAATGGTTGGAAAAAGGATAATCTTATAATCAATGTTAACAATAAAATACACAATTCAAGAAAAAATTAACTTATATTGAGACCTAATTAAAATTTTAACTTAAACCCTTGAAGGAGAAATATATTGAATATAAACCATAAATACCATTAATAAAATATATTATACACCGAAATCTCGAGAGACAGGTGAAGACCTGCTCCCATAAGATTAAATAATGAAGATTTAAAATAGTAAAAATTAGTCAAAGAAGATGAGCTTTACACAACCTTGTAAACATAGTACCAATTATATCATTGTGAACAAGGTCATTTCATTAACTAGGAAGAACGAAGGACCAGCTAGAGCTCACCTCCATGATTGCCCTTTTTGAGAGTGAATTCGCCACTTGATTTGCTTCTCTGTAGACATGAGAAACCTCAAGATAAATTAATTATAGAAGCTTTAATGATCCGACCCAAGCCGAGAGCATCCTCCATGGGACACTCTTAGACCGCTCTTTGAGAATCTGCACGGAAACAGAAGAGTCTGATTCTATCCAGATCCTCTACCATCCATAACGAGTAGTATACCTTATTGCCTTAATCATAGCCCATAACTCCACCTCAATAGCATGACCAGTTCCAATATATTGAAAGAAACATCCTTTTACAAAGCGTCGATAGGTCCTGAAAACACCACCACATCCAGCAAGTCCTGGCGCACTAGAGGCTGCCCCATCCACATTCACCTTTATATACTCATTTATTGGAGGAATCCACCGAATATATTTAAGCACCTTGGGCTTCCTCTCCCTACCACTTACACCAAGAGTTCTCAGTAATAGGAAATCAGACATATTATTGTTCATAGAGCCAGACTGCTTTACCGAAGCAGATTTAATACTTCGATGAATCACCATCATCCCCTCCTTGAAGGAGGTCCTGCCACCATTGAAAACCATCTTGTTTCGGGCATGCCAAATATAGGAAATAACAGAAACAGCAGTAACAATGAGCAAGGAGTAAACCTGCTCATTGTTTTCTTCATACATGATAGACTTGAACCGGGCGCCAACATAATTGAGGACCATTTGACAATGAAAAATATCCATTAAATACCTCCAAAACCGCATAGAAAAGGAGAAGGTAATGAAAATATGATCAATAGATTCATCCGCAGCAAGACAAAAGAAACAGACCGGGGCCATATTCCATCCTTTTCTTTGAAGAGAAGATTGAATTGGCATTCTTCCTTTCCAGATACACCATATAAAAAGAGCATCCATTGGAAAAATGAAAGCCTTCCTCACCTCCATCACCCAAGCAGGAATTGGTTGTGTAATCCCACACTGTATGGCATAAAACAGTCGGCTGGAGAATATTCCATTCAAAGAAGGTTCCCAAATCCGAGTGTCCTGATCTATATATTCATAAGCAGCAATTTCATATTGAAGATGGGTAGGAAAAACTGCAAAATCCTATTCATTCCCCTACAATTCAGAGACAGTAGTATTCTGCAAAGATAGAGGAATGTTAGCTGTATCATCAATAGGACAGGACAACCACTGTGTTGTCTAGAAATTCAGCTGGGAACTGGAGAAGACCATCCATTTATAATGTGACATAAGAGCAGTATAAGTGCTCCTGATTGATTCCCAGACAAAGGATCATAGGTACACCTTCTGCCTCCTCTGTAATCTGTCACCAAATCTGTGAGAAAGAAACTCCAAGGCAAAGTCAGTACTGGCAAGAAGTCTCCATATAAATTTTTGGAGCAAAGCATCATTAAAAACCCTAACATCCTTGACTCCCATTCCACCACTTGAGAGAGGCTTGATGCAATCCATCCATTTAACAGTAACCAATTTCCTCTGTTGTGTTGAACCAGTCCAAATAAAATTTCTGATCATGCCATCAAGTTCCCTGATCAAAGCAGCAGGCCACTTGTAAAGTGAGAAGGAGTACACAAACATTGAGGGGATGACTGAGTTCACAAGACAAATCTTACCAGCCTGAGACATTGATTTCCCTTTCCAACTGGCCAATTGATTGATGATTAAGAGAGAAATACCCTCCAAGTATGCCCTCTTCACTCTACCCCAGAACATAGGCAGGCCAAGATAAATAAAGGGTAAGGGACCCCTTTTAACACCAAGCCTACTGGCCACTCTATTTTGCTTTACAGGTGACACTCCTTCACCAAAGACAACAAAGGATTTTCTCCAACATATAACCTGACCTGAAACTTCCTCATAGTGAGTGAAAATAGTCTTTATAGAGGTGATGGTTAGTCTATCAGCTTTTGAAAAGAGTAAGATATCATCAGCATAAAATAAGTGAGAGGGGGTGAAGCAATTCCTCCCATACACCATTCTCTGATAAATCCCATAATTGACAAGATCATGAAGGAAAATGCTCAAATAGTTCTCAGCCATGGAAAACAGTAATCCGAATAAAGAATCACCCTACCTTACACCCCTAGAACAATGAAAGAACCCCCTTGGTGATCCATTGACCAATATGGATAGTCTAGCACTTTCCAAAATGGGTTTTACCATACCAATAAATTTACCTGAAAAACCATGCATATTCAAAACAGTGAAGATGAAGTCCCATATGATAGTGTCAAAGGCCTCTGATATGTCCACCTTGAGTGCCATATTACCATTTTTTACCTTTGTTCTCATTATGTTGACACATTCTGAGGTAATGAACAGACAATTTTGTATATTTCTACCAGGAACAAAGCCAAATTGGTTAAAGGAAATAAGAGACCTAGAAATATCACCAAGTCTTGTTGCCATGATTTTGCTAATAACTTTTGGGATGGAGTTCCCAATAGCAACTGACCTTAAATCCTTTATATCAAGCGCATTTTCCTTCTTGGGGATCAGGGAAATGAAATTTGAATTCATTCCAAACGGCATATAGGAATGATAGAAGAAATACCTTACTTATTCTGTCACTTCCTTATATAAGATATCCTAGTAAAACATGAAACATTTGTTAGAGAAACCATCCGGCCCCACCACACTATCCATATTCAAAGAAAAGAGAGCATCATGAATTTCCTTTGTGGTAGGAATGTCAATAAGATTTTTATTTTGCACATCATCCATGTTTGAGTCAATACATCTTATAACTTTATCTGAATTGTCCTCCCCCGATTCAGAGTAGAGGTTTTTAAAGTAATAAACAACAGAGTTGGCAATATCATTTTCAGAGGTGTACATGTTATCACCAATTCTTAAAGCCTTGAGATTCCTTCTTACTTTTTTCTCCCTATGCATGCAATGAAAGAACCGAGAGTTCCTGTCCCCTTCTTTCAACCATCTTGCACTGAATTGATTCCTAGCCAGGTTCTCCTTAAGAGTTAACAAGTTATCAAGCCTTGAGACTGCTTGTATCTCTTGTGAAGATATAGAATCTTGTGACATATTACCTTGCTGACAATCATACAGGTGAGAATCTTCCTCTTTGATATCCTAATCAAGTCTGGAGAAATATTTTTTACTCCATTCCCTCATTCTGGCCTTAACAATTTTCAGTTTACTAACCAGAATATATAAAGCACTGCCTTGGACAGGCTCTACCCATGCTTCCAAAAAATCTCTCTGCATCCAGAAACTATAAGCTAAGCGTTATTGAATTTAAAGGGCAGGGGTGATGACCTTAAGTTACAAGCAGAAATATCAATTAAAATCGGGTGATGATCAGAGTGTAATCTAGACAAAGTTATTCCAGATACTTCCATATCCTCACTTTTTTCACCAATATGCACCAAGAATCTATCCAATTTACTAGATTGTCTTCCATTTTGAGTGTACCTATGCCAGGTATAATCAGCACCCAGAATTGGTATTTCAATCAGACTGCATTGATCTATACAGGTGGAGAAGTCCCTGGCTGCTGCACGACAGAATTTGCTCCTAGTTTTCTCATCTGGCCTCAATACTGTATTGAAGTCACCAAGAATTATCCATATTTTATCCATATTATCATCAATTACAACAAGGTTATTCCATAATCTTTTTCTCCTGATATACTGATTGAAAGCATATACAAAAGTTACACAAAAAGAACCTAATTGAAAAAGACAAGTTAGAGAAACAGATTGACAATCGGATTGAAAGGATCCAATAGTCACAGAATTATTCTTTAGCACCCAAAGAGCTTCTGTGTCATTATCAGACTAATTTTCTACAATAAATGAATATCCTAATGTCAACCAATTGAAGGCCATCCAATTTTCAAACTTCATTCTGGGTTTAGTTATGACAATCAACATTGGTTTGTTGGTCAAGATAATGTGCTTCAGGGCCTTGACCGTAGGGGAGTTTCCCAGACCCTGACAATTCCAGAATAGGGCTTTCATTGATGAGAGGCACGCTGCCTAGTCAGGGGACCAACATAACTAGGAGTTATGCTTTCCTTTGATTCATCCATAATATCATCTCCTTCTTCATTTGAAGGATCTTCATCAAGAACGTTGACAACATCATCATCAGACAAAGATGAGTATCTATTGTCTGAGCAGAGTGGGCCTGTCAAAGTAGCAGGAAGTTTCCTCCTTGAAATCTTCAAGGATTGAACTTGAGATAAATCCTCAGCTTTATCACCGGTTCCTTGAACTATCATCATGTTAATCCCATCATTAATAATTTTCCCCTGCTCAGTCTTCTCAGCAACCTGATCCTTTAAACCAGGACACACAGAATTAATATTAGGTTCAGAAGGAAGCACATCCAGAGGCCTCTTATCAGCCTGAACATTTAAAATTGCAGAATTCTCCCCAGCCCCTTGTATCTTATCACAGGTATCTGAGAGTTTCCCTTCACCATCCTTCTTGGGGGGCTGTTCACCAATAGGATCCTACGTAGAAACAACCACTGATTCTTTCTGAACCTGCACAGTGTAATTTTGAACACCAGCAGAAGTCTCCACAGTGACCTCAGGCTAACCCATGACAGGCCCTTTCTTGCGATAGTGAAAGTCATCATTCCCTTTGACGTTACATGATGAACAGAATTTATTTCTGTTACACTCAGAAAGTGTGTGACCAAAAATGTGACAGTTAAGAAAGAATTTGGGTTTTCTTTCATAACCAATCTCTAGAGCGATGCTATCATCCATATTAGTGAAGACAACTTGTTCAACCAAAGTACCAGCCATGTCAACTTCTACCAGTATTCTGGAAAAAAGACCAAAATTGGGATTATCAGTCTGTTTGTCTAATCTAATGGGATTTCCAATAGATGAAGCAATATCCCAAAGAATTTGGGGATGCCAGTATAACCAACTAAGCTTATGAATTCTTATCCATACCTGTGAAAGAGTGTTTCTGACAGAGCTGGGATCAAAATTTCTGTCCCACTCATGAATACGAAGATACCCAGGATTCAGCGAGACAGACCCCAGACTCCAAGCACGCCGCTTGCATTCATCAGTAGGGAAAACAATATGGTAGAAACCTTTCCCCAAGTTGTCATCTTCCAGTCGCTAAATCCCTATATCTCCACCAACCTGCTCGTTAAATCATGAAACATCCACGGCCTAGAACCTTTTGGAATAATCACTCGTGCAATAATCGAGAATTTACATAACCTGACACGCTCCTCAACTACAGCTTGATTTGCGGCTACATGGGCGATGTGCCCTTTTCTGATAATTCTCCCAGAACTCTCAGCATCACAATCCATAATGGAGAAACCCCCATTTTGCTTCAGCACATCCGCAAAGCTCTTACCCTAGTCCAAAACATCTTTGCGACTTGATTTCCCAAGATTCCACTTCACACAGAGTGAAAAAAGTTCACGATGCCCTATCAGATCCACATCCTTTACAACAGCATCGCCTTTCCCCGCATGAGCGGCATCATCCAGGGATGGAATTCCGTCGTGTGCCCCGTTGCCAATCACCCCTTCGAGGGAATCCATCATTGAGAAAAAAAATTAAACGTCACAATTATTTAAATCTGACAAATAGTTTTCATCATAAAATATATTATATTATATTATATAAATTTTCCAATATATAAACCATACAATTGTAAATTAGTGCATGAAGTAAAAAAAGTATCAACCATGTGAGTTTGAGAAAAAAAATCCCTTACCATATTTTATCACTTAGTTGACCATACTTTAAGATAATATAAAACAACCATAAAAATATTAATAATATATTTTTTACCTCATTAATATCTATTACTCTATTATATACATTAGTTACAATTTTCTACTATGATTTTCATGGTATATTATATATTATTTTTAACATTATGTATTGTCAATTTAAATTTTTATGCACATGATTGGTAATATAATTATTGATCCTTTATATTTTATTCAAATTTCATTACTAAAAGGTAAACTATGGTTATATACAATATATCCAACTATAAATTTTAATTTTACACTTTTATCCTTCGATAATTTTAATTACAACTTGTGATGATGAAGCGAAATATAAACATGTTTCAATGGTTTTTAATGAATGTGAATGATATATTATTCACATAGTAAAATATGTTTATGAAAAATATAGAATATTTAAAACATAATTAATATCCTATTATTATATTTACTTAATAATATATATCATTCCTAATTTATTTAGGATAAATACATTACCACGTCACACAAGTAGGCAGTGAACTAAACAAAACAATACTATTTCATAAGGATCGATTGAGTAAGGATTTTATATTTTATGATATAAATATAAAATTTAAATAATTTTATAAAATAAATATATATCATATATATCCAAAAAACCCATCTATATAAACATTAATTATGGGTGGTGATGAAAAATATAATTTATCATTCATGGTGGCGGTAATCCAAACATACACATGATTAATGATCTCATTCCTCAATGAATGGATAGAGTGATGATATATAAAACTTTTTTATTTTAGAATTATAATAATGTTACAGAAATAATACTAGTTCATTAATTATACTATTAGATCCATCCAAGTGAGGTGGTTAAGAGAAATAATAGACATCATTTATGGAGGTGGTATTCCTCCTATATGCATGATTAATGATATCATTCCATAACAAATGTGTGCAATGAAGTTAAATGTAACATTTGATCATTTAATAATTTTATAAGTGAAATATAAAAAATAATTATTCGTCAATAATTTGATTAACATTATACCTAAGGGGTGGCAATGAAGGATGAACAATATCATTTCATGGAGGTGGTTTTCTGCATATACACATGATTAATGAAATTTGTTCTTATAGGATGCTCTTGAATGAATGTATAATGGTTTCTTACTAGCCCCAAATTTTTTAATAATTAATATTTTAATTGATTATTTAATTTTTTTAGATTGATGAGTTTCAAATATATCCTCTATGAAAATTTTATATTTTGGGAATTTAGTGTTGGGCGCATGGTTAGCCCACACAAATAGTAAACTTATACAAACATCATGTGAGGGACTAATAATTAATCGTAGTTCCTTTTTTCATTATTGCTGCATAGTTAGTTTAACTATGCAAACCAAAATTGTGTGTTCCTTTGTGTGCACAATGAGGGAATATGGTAAATTCATGGTATCTGTAAACCATGTGGGAAACATTTGTGTTACCCATTTTAAGGGGAAAATATTTTAATTATTCATTTTTGTTATTATTATTATTAAATTTTTATTTCCCTTATATTTTCTCCCCTATTTATTCTTTATGTCCTACCACCCCCCCCCCCCTCATATGTGTCATGCACATCCCAGGGAGGTTGAGCGGTACCCCTCCTTTTTCACATCCTCTCACCATGATTCCAAGGGGTTTTATTGTAATTTATAGTATACAAATTCATGAAAATGATTGATTATCCTTCATATTATCCTTTCCCTATAGCTTCCCCATCCCTTACTATGTTTTCCCTATATAAACATTATACCAATTTTGGTAAGTTTTGTTTGATGAACATTGATACATTGTGTTCGTGAGTCTCGTTGAGGTTGATTTCATCTATAGCCATTCAAGGTGATGAATTTCACATTTTATTCAAGTTCGGTTTCTTTAATTATTCCCCTTTGGATTAATTTAATTTATATTTTTTAAATTATTTTATTATTTTTTATTTTCTATGAAATCTTAAACATCAATAAGGTGTGATAGTGCCTCCATTTTGAAAGGAAGAAAAATCAATGTTGGGTAGCCTATTTATGAAATATTAAACATAAATATATAATCTTGTGATGGTATTTTATGGTTTTTAAATTATATTATGAGGTAACAAAATTATAAAAAATATTAGTGATGGATGAAATTGGTTTTATTCATGTTCTCCATGTTTTATTATGCTTTGGCCATCAATTTTCTTTAATTAAATGTGATTTAAAAATATGTTTTGATCGGTTAAGAACAATAAATTATTGTTTTATCTTATGAATTATTTTATTTTTGAAAAATATAAATATAAAGGATGTTTTGGACTTTCATATGGTCTTCCATATTGTCAAATGTCATGTTTGATTTCTAAATATAACCTAAGTGATTTATATATTCATCTTAATTTTTCAACATAACATATACACATAAAAATATAAAAATATTTTTATATCTTATTTTTATATACCCACACATGGTGTGTGAATATGTTCATTTTTACACGGGGTATATATATATATAGAGGTCCATATGTGTATAGTTTTAAAGGTTTTCTTTGGAAATGGAAGGGATTTTTCTTCAAAAACAGTTTTTTCAAATGATGAATGTCGGTTTTTAAATAATATAGGTTAGTAGGTGCATTTTAATTTTTTATTAAAAGGAATACAACTCCATGTAAGTCCCCTAGTTTAGGGTGGGTCTTTGCAAGGATGTCATCCGGAGAATGGATTTTCATGTATGATGTATTTTTTTGACTAAATATTGTATTTGTCCTTTCATCCTCACCTATAAAATATTCCATTATCCATGGGGACCTAGGAGTTGTAGTGAGATTTCAGATATAGTTTTTATTTATTTTGGATTATATAGAATATATCCCCATATTAGGTTTGTGACATGCGGGTTGTGCCACTAGTGAGGCTAGAAGAGATAAACTAGTTTGGTTATAGACTTTGGATTTCATTGACACGCCGATATATTGTTCCAAACTGAGTATGTATAGAGTATATTTATAGGATTTCTAGGTATATACCATGATGAAAATTTTACATGTATCCTTCTCTCTTAAACTTTAATACAATTCTATAAAATTATTTCCACTATTATGCTCTTACTAGAAACATTTATTTCATCACATGTTTCTCATAAATACGGTATTCCCCTATTTATTGATATTTTTACAATGTTATTCTCACTAATATAAATTTCTATCCAATCTCTTTACCTAGATCTTGTTTCTTCTTATAAATGGGGTTTTTTTGGAATATGTATTATTATTCAGAACTTATTTTCCAAATGAAAAGAGAATTTACATTTTTCACATACAAAACTTCTATTTTTTAAAATAGAAAGGAACTCATTATTTTATATATTTTTATTTTTAAACTATCATGAAATTGTTTCATTTATAATCATAAGTCATATAGCATGGATTATCTTATGGATTCTCTATTAACATTATTTCTCATGAAAAAATAATCATTTTCACTTTTAGTTTCATCTTAATTTTTATGTTCTCCCATGGGGGATTGATATTACTTTTGTTGGGTAGTGGTTCATATAGTCTGTAACGACCTGAACATTTATAAATAGAATTCCCCTTATTATTAAAATTAACTATATTTTTTGTATTATGGTTATATAAAAAACATGAACTTATTTGGTTTTTTCTATCAAATTGGATTTAAAATGCCGCTAATAATATTTACCTTTGATTATATATTCACAAAACAGTGATCACATGATAAGTATAATTATATGGTTTTATAAAATCTAATAGACATAGACAATGGAAGTGATAGCCTCAACTAGTAGGATCATACAATATGATGCCCATTTATTGGACCTTCCAAACGATATAACATCACTGGGAATTTCCCTTGACCAATCACAAGCTGGGATCCAATAATATAATCATTAGGGAAACCATTTACAATAGAATTTCAAACTCATTGGGATCACAACCCAAAACAGGTACGCTTAAACACCCCATGAAAGTCTCACCATCACTCACCTTAACCATAAGAAGCTTCCTGGTGTGTTAAAGGGATATGTATCAATACCATAATAATATGAATATGTATATTTTATTTTTAATAGATTAATTTTCGTATTTTCTTCTTATCGTTACTTTAAAAATGATTTTAATTTTATAAAATTAAAAAATGTATTTTAAATTAGTATTCAATTTCAATTAAGAAATTTATTTTGATGAAATAATTGATTTTCTAAATAAATAATATTTTTAAAAAATACTATTATTAAATAAATTTTTTTAATAATAAATGATTATATAATATTTATGAAGTCAAATATAATTTTTATAAGGGTTCGAAAATTGTTATTACAAAAAAACCTAGCATTTCTCAATAAATGTCAACAATTATATTAAGAGTGAAAATATAAATAATTAGAAAATTATTTTGATTAAATGAATATTATTTTTTGAAATAGAACATATAAATTATCCAATGGTTAATTTTCATAATTATTTGTGACATTCAAATTTTTGGGTAAAAATTAAATATCGTATAAATATATAGTGTGTATTATGACATCATAAGACCCAAAAAGTGATGTGATAAATACTATAAAGGGTATCCACAAAGCTGTAAATGTTTTATAATTATAATAATGTTATTTTATATTAATTTTGATAATTTTATAAATATTTTATGAATCCATCAAAACTAATAATATATTTCAAGGGTTTAAAATTATTTCTTCTAGAGTATTCCACAGCTCCACATAATCATGATTATTATTTTATTAATATAATCCCTTTATATAGTAACATAATTATAAACACCCCACTTTGGAAGAAACCATGGAAAAAACCCATGGGTTGTTTTTTGGTTGTGGTTATTTTATTATATATAGTCTGAAACCTATGTTTGAGAAATAATCAAGAATTCTCCCCTAATTTCCAACATAAACCCATAAAAGATCCAATTTCTCTTCACTAAAAATATTTGGATAATTTACATACTCTAACCTCGCCTCCCTATAGTCCTCCCAATTTCCCCTAAATTTCTCCTGAATCTTCTATCAAGCATTTGGAGTCACATGCTCAAGGTAAAGGATCCTCTATTTCTTCTCTCTATTCAAGTACCTCCACTAACTTATTTATTTTATATTAAGTTCCTAATCATGGGATTTGTTCTTACATATTCCCCATATTATGAATTTTATGTTTAAATTATGTGAGACACCTTTCACTCTCATCAATCCCTCTCATTAATATTCATACACCCCCAATATGATGTTAAAATTTCACCATGATTTTCCCGGCCAAATAAGTGTGTAGTGAATACACGTACCAATTTCATATCATGTGTGTTAAAATTTATACACTTATACATACTGATTAGGGACTTACATGTATAAATTCTAAAATATTTTATCTTTTAATAGAATATTATGATGAATAAATCCATGTTGACTAATATGGGTGGCAGACTTAAACATGAGAATGAAATGAAAGTAATGGGTGTGCATGTAATTATATGCACTACAATGAATTGGGTAACGTTTTAGTCTTTTGATATGTCATTAAAGGGATTAGGGATTGAACACAATACAAAATGGGACTTTTCTATCATGATTTCTTGTTATTTATCTTTGGAATATGTTTATAATGTAGTGTTTTATGTTGTTGAGACATTTCCAATGTTTCTTTTATGTTATCATGCTATATAATTTTTCATTTTTCATGTTTGTGATTCACACCCCTTTTATGTCCAATTGGTATGCTTATTGTATAACATGTATTACTTTTTTCATTTTATGCAATTTTTATTCCCTTACTAGGCTTTATAACTCACCAATTTTTTTATTATCCCCTTTTTATCTAATATAGTTTTACGTCTGAAGTAATAATATGATCATGTTAAAGATGTTTTCAATAAAACTTATTTATTCCCTATTTTAAGTTGTTATTTAATGTACCTAATTCCTAAAGAAACTAGACTTCTCAACCTTCTGGGTTGTATTAACTGTAATATTGTGTATTAAATCATTATTTAATGTGAAATATATCCTAGGGTTGTTATAATTGGTATCAAAGGAAAAGTTTAGTTATTTTTTGGATCATGATAAAAAAAACTATAGTAGTATCCTTAGAGATAAGAATAAGTATAAGAAAACATTCAAAAAATTTGGAGAGTATATAATAAGTGTTTTACCAAAAAAATAAATCACTTTATAGACACTACATGTTGATTTGGCTATTGCACTGATGTACATAGGGGTAAGACCTAAAAACACCACGTTAATCTAGACTCAACCAGGAACTAGTGGATAAAACAGGCCTTAATGCACACCTATTTTAACACTCCCAGGGGATGTGATTTGGTAAAATCAAAATCTCATTACAAACCATTATCATGGGAACAAAAAATACCCATAAAAATTTATTTTAGGAACTAGATTATGGATAAAATTGATTCAATCCTATAAATTCCTAATTTAAGGAAATTCATTTAATTAATAAGTTGTCTCTATAATGACATTGGATTCATGTTTTTGTGTTTAATAGTTTAAAAATATTCATCCCTCATTTTCCATTTATTTATGATAATGGACGTAAATAGGTGGAATCAGTTAAACAACCAATGTGATGGGAAATTTTATGGCTGCCCAATGAGATGCCCAACCTGATGGGAGTGGGAATCATGAACAATGTAATGATACAGTCTCAATTGACAAGAGTTATGAATAAAATCCTAGTTCAATAGGATCTCCCAAATCCCAAAAATAATGAATAAGATTCAATTGAGAGCTTTATTCAATAAAGTCCTCTGACATTCAATGGATCATCTGATCACTTAATCACATAACAATGGATCAAGTCCATTGGTAAGATCTTCTCCATTTTAACATGTTCTAATAAGGAGAATGTTCTAATGGTTGTTTATCATATAGAGGAAGAAGCTGATCAGTGGTAAAAATTGAATAAGAATATGAATCCTAAGGATGAGATCTAAGTGATAGGGTGGATGTAATTCAAGAAATTAATTTTTGACAAATATTTTCCTCACACTCTCCAACTTAATCTTTAATGGTATTTAATTTCACTGAATAAAAATGATCATGAATCTATTGGGACATATAAGGAAAAAATCACAATACTTGCATGATATTAATCCTAATTTATCATTACCCCTGATTGCAAGTTTGACCACTTCATTAGTGGGTTGAAACAAAGTTTATGAAAATCCATAGTTATCTGACACAATGATAACTATGAGTAAATTGTATGATGTTACCTAAAATTTGAAATGGAGATCAGAGTATCTTAATGTAATCATGGGGATAAAAAGTGGAAAGTGGAGTTTAATTCTAGTGGTATGATGTAGAAATATAAAAATGATATGAAATTTGAAAATCCCACTTGTCAATGGGTTGGAAATAAGCACTATGGAAATTACCTAAGGGGGAAAAGGTAATGTTTTGGTTTAGGAATGAATTAAACCTAGATAGTGACTTATGATAGGAGAAACCTACTAATTTGATTGATGAAAGGCATTATATGGTCAAGAATCAGTGCATTGTTCATTACATAAACTACAAGTAACTAGGAAACTTTTAAAACCCATTCCCTAAGACAATGGTTTGTAGGGATAAACAACAACCTCCAAAGTATCAAGGGTGATATTATTCTATCATAACCACTAAGGTGGATTCTCCCAATGAAGTGGTGATAGGTTTTCTAGTAATCATTCAATAATATCAAAACATACTTTTTGATTCTATTTCAACTCATTACTTGATATCATTAAAGTTTAGTATAACTATTCAAACACCTCCACAGATAATGGATGTGGATTTCTTGGTGAAAATTAAAAATGGGGAAATTATTTCATCACAATTATATAACTCCACCCTATCAAAATTTGTAGAATGAACTTCCTAGAGAACATTTTCATACTCCCTTTGGTGGAATTTGACACAATTTTGGGTATGGATTTGCTTTAACTATATAGAGAAAAATAAATTGTTGTGAAAATGATATCACTCTCCATATTGTGAATTATCCATTGATTTTGTACAAGTGTAAAGAGGATGACGAATATTCTTTTTCATAAATATCTCAAGAATGGATATTAGTGCCCTGTGTAAATTCTTATCTATATGAAATGATTGATTATAGGGAAAGGATCATCATTGAAGCCATACCCATTTTGATGGAATATGATGAAGTTTTTCTCGAAGAATTACTGAGTCTTTCTCTGACCTGAGAGTTCAAATTTTCAATCAAGCTTATATGTGGTGTGTTTCCATTATCTAAGACTCTATATAGAATGTCTATTATATAACATGAGTAAATGAATAAATCACTATAGGATAATCTGGATAAAGGTTTCACACACCCATGTGCTTCAACTTGGGGTGCACCAGTCATATTTATCAAGAAAAAGGATGGGTCAATGTCCCTTTTCATTGATTATAATGAGCTCAACAATATCATTATAAATAAAAAATGTCCACAATAATGGATTAATGACTAGTTTGATCAGATTTTTTGAGAACAATACTTCTCCAAGGTGGATATGTGGTAGGGATATTACCATGTTTAGGTGAAGAAGGAGGATATCCCTAGTATTATTTTTCCTAAATGGTACACGCCTTATGAGTTCATAGTAATTCCATTCAAATTAACCAATGCTCTATAAATATTCATGGAAATGATTAATGTAGTAATTAAAAATTACCTCATCCAATTTTTGGTTGTCTCTATAAATGATTTTATAATATACTCCAAAATAAATGAGGGTCATGAGGATCATCTAAGCAATGTGCTAAAGACCATGTGAAATGAGAAGTTTTATGCCAAGTGCAACAAATCTGAGTAATGGTTGAAGTAAGTCTCATTCAGGTGGAAAATTATCACAAGAAATTGGATATATATGGACACTTTAGAAGCAGAAGAAATTGAAGGATATTTGAGGCCAACATTTGTGAAATATTTATGTACTTTCCTTGGATTATCTATGTACTATTGTTGATTTTCGAGAAATTTATTGTGATTTTCAAAACCCTATAAACATGAAAACTCAAAGGGAGTCAATTATACTTGGAATGATGAAGGTTAAGAGAGATTCATGGAGATGAAAAGGAGGCTTATAAGTGCTCCTATACTCACACTACCCATAACTAGAGAACATTTTGTGGTATTTAGAAATTATTAAAAGAAGGAATTAAGATGGTTTCAATGAAAAATGATAATGTGATATCCTATGCTTCAAGGAATTTGAATAATTTCAAACTAAACTACCCAACGCAAGATCTAGTATTGGATAAAGTGATATGATGTTTGAATATATGGAAGAATTATATCTTTAAAAGAAGTGTGAAATATATATCGATCAAAAAAAACCTCGAGTATATATTCACATAGAAAGAGATTAATATGTGCTAATGAATATGGTTAGAACTGATCAAGGAGTATTAATACTCAATTCACTACCATACAAGGAAAATAAATAAAGTGGAAGATGATCTAAGTAGAAAGGATACAAAAATTATATCATTAATAGAAATTAAGAGGGATTTGATTTTCTTAGATTTGAAAAGGATGGACATGGGAATAATAAAGGAAGGGATATCATATATTCTTTCAAAAATGATTTCTTAACCATCCGTTCTATAGAAGACACAAGATTCATAAAGGTATAATATTGGAATTCATAAAAAAAAGAGCAACTTATGAGAAAAGGGAAATCTGTGGAGTTTAATGTTAATTATGAAAGAGTTTTATGATTTGGGGCACATATATGTATACCATTAAAACCTAAGTTAAAGAATTATTTGTTGGATGATGAAAATAGTTTGACTTTATCAATATATCTAGGAATCATAAATACTGATCGAGAACACCAAGAGAACTATTTGTGGAACAATATTAAGAAGAAGATAATGTAATATACATCAAAATGTCTTGTACATCATCAAGTGATGGAATAATGTCTAAAATTAAAGGGTATGATACAACTATTACTTATTTATACATGGTAATGGGAAAATATCACCATGGAATTTTTCATTATACTTATAAATACATAAATAGGAAATAATTCTACATATGTTGTGGTGGATCATATTAAAAATACTTCCCAATTCATTGAAATTTCATATTACTTATCACTCAATAAACATCTGATTATATAAATTAGAGAAGTGGTGAGGATGAATGGACTACCAATATCAATTGTATCTAATCAAGATATAAAATTTTACACTATATTATGGAAAATTATCCAACAAGATGTAATTACTGATTAGAACATTAGCATTGATTATCCCCCTCAAACTGATGGCATGTGTGAGCGAACTATCTAGAAACATGAGGACATATTGATATAATACTCAATTTACTTCAAAGGATGATGAGATCAACATCGTCCTCATGCTGAGTTCTGATACAATAACAATGTTCACTCGAACATCCAATGTCTCCCTAGAAATACCTTTATGTGAAGAGGTGAAAAACACATGCATGTTAGGATGAAGTTGGGAACACAAACTGCTAGGTCTGGAAGTGGATAAGGAAATAGTGGAAAAGGTCAAGACAATTCAATAGGATAGCAAGGAGGCTCAGTGGAAAAATAGATATGCTAAAAATCATTTTCTCGTGGTGCACGATGGGATCGTGGGGGAGAAATGTGCGCAACCCGATGGTTGATTAGAGAAGATTAGGTTCTGCTTAATCACTCATATCGGGTGCACTATTTTCATCTCGAAACACCCAATGGTTCCATATCAAGCAATACTTGGACCTACTTTCCAAAGGTAGGCGTTCACTGGGTGGTTTGACCATCGATTCTTAAGAACTCACATTGGTCAAGAGGATGGGAAGTTGGGCTCATCGTGCCCTTTTGGGGGGAATTATTGCTTGTTTCGATGCTCTCTTATAGATTTAAGATGTATTCATATGTTCATGAGTATTTGGTTTATACCCAAGCATAGTATCCACAGATTACTCCTAATTAGCAATGGTCAGCTAGACGTAGGGGTTTGGAATCATTTATGCCCGAGGTTTACCATCCCTCATTGGATTAATGACCCTATGGAGTCTGGACTCATTGAGACGGTACTGGTTTAAAGCCTTGTAACTAGGCACTCGGTAGTTTATTTCCATCCAGGGGGACAGATAATGACTTGAGCATTTGGATCGAACCCATGGTACAACCCTCCTATGTATCCCTATGAGAGGAATCAGAATTCACATAGTTCGGTTTAGTATGGGGCTTATGCTCTAGGGTGCCTAGGTTTGGTGTGGTGAACCAACGTGAAGATGGTCAGATCGACCGGGTGTTGGGCTTGAACCTCGGGGAGACTTCCTACATACCCTGCCTAGGAGACAGGGATCAAAGTCGACATATTTTAGGTTGGGATTGGGCTTACACTCTGATGCAGACCAAGGTGTGGGTAAACTAACGTAAAGGGGGTCGGAATGACCGATTATTGGGCTTGAACCTCAGGGAGGCTTCCTACGTACCCTACCTAGGAGATAGGGATCAAAGTCCATGTAGTTCGGGTAAAAAGTTGGTCTTGAATGTCTAGGAGTCTTCTTATGTACCCTACCTAGGAGACAGGGATCAAAGTCCAAGTAGTTTGGGTAAAAAGTTGGGCTTGAACCTCGGGGAGGCTTCCTACATACCCTGCCTAGGAGAGAGGGATCAAAGTCCACGTAGTTCGGGTTAATCCATTGTCGTTGTGCGGGTGTCACGACCATCACAAATCTCTAAGCCCACGTGAGTCATGCTCGGTGTGAGAAACAAGAGAATGCAACAGACTTGGCTAACCTCGCACTTTCTCCCTGTCGAGGAAAGCGGAGACAGACGATGAGCGGAGAAGAAGTCTGGTACCACTGGACTCTCCTTCCTGATATTCGCGGAAGGTAGATGTCACGCAGCGGAGCAATGAACCCTCCGTGTTGAAATGAGTAGGGTCATTGGATTCCAGCGAGGATGGTGTGGGGCTTACTCTAGGAGGGATGCCCAGTCACCCCCAGAAGGGGGGAGAAGTGCTCACCGCCGGAGTTGAAAGGAAATGGACGTGTGGTCCCCCCTCACGGAGAGTAGAGAGGTAAAAAGGGGGCCCCCGGGCCTGGAATCTGCATTACCGTGGGAATGTGAACCTAGGAATACTTCGGGAATCCACTCAAGAGTAAGAGAAACCCCTTCACCCCCACTTACATTGGGTATGTGAACTCAAAATGGCGCGCTGATGCGCCTGAAGATTACATCACACGGGTGTGGTGGCTCTGGTGCAGGCCTCGGCTCGGGGCTGATGAATGGGCCAATGAGGGGGTTGCGAAGGATCAGGCTGGATTGGAAGGATTTTATCTGGCTCAGGGAATGGAAACTCCGAAGGATTTGGTGGGACACACTGGTGTATGAGGGGTGGTTCCCTTCACATAGGGAGGTGCTACATGGCTGGAGTGGTCGTCCGTGAACCAGGGTGGTAGGCGGACTGATGGGAATCCCATGAACGAGGGTGGTTTGTAGCTTCAAGTTCGTCCCACGTACCAGGTTGGTATGCAGAGGGGTCCACGCAAGCAGTGGCGATCGAGGGCAAGGCCAGTCGAAGGTTTGTCAGTCGGGGCTTCGCCCGCGTAGGAGGGTGATATGCGGTGTGGTGGATCAAAAAATGGGCATAAACTCCCTGGTCCACTGGGAGTGCATCCACGGAGGGGCCATGGTTCGCGGTCTTCTTTTCTTTGTTATTTTAAGTTCGTGGTTCACCAAGTTTTTACACATTTTCAGTTCCTTATTAATTCGTTTCCAGCTTCTTACCTGTTCTGGTTCGCAAAACGGAACTTCACTATTTTGCGAAATCCTAAGCTCTTTCCTTCGAAATCCTTCCACCCAAATCTGATCGATCTCCCCTTTTCCTCTTCCCACTCCATCTCCTTTTACAGAGTATAGAGTGGGTAAAGAGATGTATATGTGGTCATGCGTCACCTTTTGTGGAGGCCCATGACTGAAACCCGGTTTACGGATGACATGGTCAATCCGCAACTCATGGGGGACATTGAACGCACCTCTCCAGTGAACCAAACTAGCTCAGGGAGTGCTTCGCGGCCACGCAGGGTTCCGCCTCCATTCCGCGAATGACAGTGGAAGCGGCCTGGGCCGGTTGAAGCGGTTCACAGTTGGGGCAGTTCATGATGGTGGACCGGGTTGCCGCTTATCCTGCTTCTTGCCCTCGGAGGATCCTCGACTCTGTTCCACGAATGACAGTGGTCCGCAGAGGGGGCGCTTCGTGAAACCGGCCACGTACAGTTATCATTGGACCGGTCTGTGGACCGGTTTGTCTTGTGCCACAATTTTAGTATTCTCCACACTTTTCCCCAATTCTTTTGGGGGAAATTGGGTAGAATCTCCTTGGATTAAAGGGGATTCTCATTATACTTCTCAGATTTTTCAGGACCCTACAAATGGACCTCATCGGAATGGGGTCTGATCGGAATGAAGAGGAGACTGTTCCGATGTAGAGTGGTCCTAAAAATCGATGAGTGATTGGACAATGCTCTAAATTTTTCCTGATCCAAGGGACTCAGCGAGCACAATTCGAATTTTTCTAGGGTTTTATAGAAAAACCCTAAAAACTTTTTTTCTTTTCTGTTAATACCCTAATTTTTCCTGGGCCCATTCGGTGTGAACCCAGCGGGTCTGGCTAGGCTTTTTCTTAGGTCTCCCTTTTCGGGTTTTCATCCTAATAGGCTTTTTGCCTCTTTTTGTGAGCGGCTTAAAGTCCCACCGACAAGACTATAATTATTGATGTTTTAGGTCGAACGGCTTTGACCAGATATGGTGGGGCGAGGGCCCCAATGAGGTTTGGTTGATTAAAATATGTCTCGATATCCTTCGGACGCATGTATGGGGAACATGTTTAGATTCGAATGACATGCATGGCATGTCTCAAGGAATGGGAGCCGTATTAGTGTGAAAAGGTAGGAAGAGCATCGCCTAAGGAAATCTTGCCTTTTGTAGACGGGCCAGGGGAGATCAATATGCAGATCCGCTGAGGGCATGGTATGCATAGTCGTGCAAAGTTATCCTTAAGTCAATGACTCTCCATTTCTAATGGCCTGAGGACTTCATGGAAGTTAGGCTTATGGACACCACTATGGGTGGCTTAGAGAATTATGAAAACAACCAGGGGTGGCTCGAAAAGGGTGTGTGACATCTGAAATGGTTTGAGAACATCTGTATTAATCCGGAGTGTGGACTCAGGGTCCCTGTCCTATGCATTTATCTAGCGCAAAGGATGGTTGGGGTTTGGTGCAGTTTAAAGTCTTGCAGCTGGGACATCATTTAAAATGGAAAAGCTTCTCCTGGTTCTCGGTAATCCCGTCAGAGACGTTCCTCCATATTTAGGCAGGGTTATGAAAGAGGTTGGTAAATTTTAGATTAGAGGGTTTCTGAATCCTGGGATGGACATGGGGGCTCAGTTGGCAAGAGGCATACAAAGATAATCATTGCCTAAGGAAATCATTCCTTTGGTAGATGGGCCAGGGGTGATCAATATGTAGATCCGTTGAAGGCATGGTATGAATAGTCATGTAAAGGTGTCCTTAGGTCAATGATTTCATCCTTCCGATAGCCGAGCAACTTCAGGGAAGTCAAGATCTGGTACCACCAGGGGTGGTTTATGAGAGTTCGTATTTTTTTGAGCATAGATTATGGTTTATGAGGACAGGGTGCCTGGATACGGGATAAGCATCTAGGATAAATTTCCCATGAATGGGTGAAGTCATCCCCTCTCACACTGGTGTGAGAAGGTGGTTTGTGCAGGCATGACCTGTGCACTGAGGGACGGAGAAAATCCTCTATTCCTTACTGAACCCATGACAGGTTTGACCATGCAGTTTAACGTCATGCGGTAAGGACGGCTTCCGTGAAGTTTAACGTCATGCGGAAAAGATGAGGAGCATTATTAAAGGATGATGTGCAGATTAATGTCATGCAACGAGGACGAGGGGCATTTTTGCCGATGTTGTGCAGTTTTAACATCGTGCAGTGAGGACAGCGGGAATTTTTAAACTAGTGAAAATGCTTGTAGTTGGAGGCATTTCCCTGGATGTTTAATGCTTGGTCTTTGTAGCTTTACGCCAAGTGACCAAGATATTTTCCGTGCCATTTTAACATCATTAGGTAAGGACGTAGTTGCAAAGGCTGCTCTTGATTAGAATGTAACTGGGCTTGAATATCTCAGCATTTCCAAAGCATGGAAAAGGGTTAATGGTGTAAATCTTGGTTCTGGGGCTTCTTGGATTAGGAGAGATGATATAGGGGATCTGAGGCCTGTAAGGGCATGGATCTAGGAAGAGTGTCGCCTGAGGAAATCTTGCCTTTGGTAGGCGGTCAAGGGGATATCAATATGAAGATATGATGAGGGCATGGTATGAATATTTATGAAAAGGTGTCCATAGTTCAATAACTTTCCACTTCTGATGGTCGTGAATGGTTATGAGGATCCACGATTGTCCGGGCCATGAAGTCTGTCATTTGGTAAGAAAATATCTGGGCATGTCGGGCATATTTTTCCCTGGTTGTTGTTAAAGCTTAGAGAGCTCCCTGCGCTGATTTATCTTTCATGCAGGGGTGTACCTTAACTCCATGCAGTTTAACGTCATGTGGTAAAGATGAAGTACTACTAGTTTAGCGGTCATAGAGCTCAGACCATTGGGTGACTATTGTTGCAGTCACTCGAAGGATAAAGGAGTTAACATACTCTGATATACTCTGAACAGGGTGGGGGATGGAGGATGTAAACTGTAAATCTGAGGTTTCTCAGATCAGGATATTTGGTGTGGGGGATCTGTGGCCAGTAAGCGTACGGATCTTGGAAGAGTATCACCCGAGGAAATCTTGCCTTTGGTAGATGGTCTAGGGGCTATCAATATGCAGATCCGCTGAGGGCATGGTATGCATAGTCATGCAAAGGTGTCCCCGGGTCGATGACTTTCCACTTCTGATGGCCATGAATGATTATGAAAATCCGAGATTGCTCACAGTATAGAGTTTAGAATGTGGGGATAATGTTGTTCAAGCATACAAGAAACATATTCACCGTAATTGTCCGTTTAGTCAAAGCAGCATAGCCCTGGCTTGATGTTCATAGATACAGGTCGTCATGTGAACCACGGGCAGATACATAGGCTAACCGAGTAGGCATACCCTGGAAACGTATGAATGTGAAAAAATGGGCATGAACTTGTAAACCACTGGTCCATAAATTTTTGGATCGGGAGATATGATATGGGGGCTCTGAGGCTGTTAAGCATATGGAGCTAGGAAGAGTATCACCAGAGGAAATATTGCCTTTGGTAGATGGTCCAGGGGCTATCAATATGTAGAGCCGCTGAGGGCATGGTATGCATAGTCATGAAAAGGTGTCCCCGGGTCGATAAATTTCCACTTCCAATGGTCGTGAATGGTTATGAAGATCCATAATTATCTAGATCGTGTAGTCTGATGTATGGAGAGGATGCATCCAAATTCACAAGGATTATTTCCATCCTATTTCACCATATATCTTGGGTGGGTCGTGATGAATACCATGTAGTTTTAACATCATGAGGTGAGGATGAAGTCCATGCAGTTTTAACGTCGTGCAGTGAGGATGAAGTCCATCCAGTTTTAACATTGTGCGGTGAGGATGAAGTCTGTGCAGTTTTAATGTCATGTGGTGAGGACGAGGAATACACACTGTGCAGATCTGGTCCATACACGGGGGAAGAGGGCATTTTTTTTAAAAAAAAAATCTTTACTCGGGAATGGTAGAGCCGGGATGGGAAACCCGGACATCACTACGCATCATGTGGGGGTAGGAATCAAGCCACGCGTAGTTCCCTAAAGGAGGTACACCTCACGCAGGGTTAGTCCATACACGGGGGAAAAGGGAATTTCTGACTTTCATTTGGGGATAGATGGGCCAGGGTGGGGGACCCTGGCATCACTACGTATCCCGCGAGAGCATGAATCAAGCCTCGCGTAGTTATTTGAAATCTGTGCATTTTAACGTCGTGCGGTGAGGATGAAGAATACACCCCATGCAGGTCTAGTTCGTACATGGGGGGAGATATCTTTTTTTTTTGAAATTGATGGGCTAGGATGGGGAACCCTAGCATCACTACGTATCCCACGAGGGAAGGAATCAAGCCTCACATAGTTCTTTTGGGGAATACACCACGTGGGGGCTGGTCCGTATGGGGGAAGGGGGTATTTTTTGCTTCATTTGAGGTAGCAGGGCTAGGGTGTGGAATTCTGGCGTCACTACGTATCCTGTGAGGGCAGGAATCAAGCCTCGTGTAGTTCTCTGAAATAAAATACACCCCATGCCGGTCTGGTCCATACACGGGGGAAAAGGGGAATTTTTTTTCTTTTAAACCTCATTTGGGGGTGGCTGGGCCAGGCTACAGAATCCCGGCGTCACTACATTTCCTGCGAGGGAAGGAATCAAGCCACGCATAGTTCTCTGAAATAAAATACACCTTGTGTAGGTTTAGTCCGTACATGGGGGAGAAGGGGTATTTTTTTCTTTTATCCTTATCTGTGCAGTTTAACGTCGTGCGGTAAGGATGAGGAATACACCCCTTGAAGGGCTGGTCCATACATGGGGGGAGAGGGCATTTTTAACTTTTATTCGGGGGTGGCTTGGCTAGGATGGGAACCCTGGCATCACTACGTATCCTGCGAAGGTAGGAATCAATCCGTACATAGTTCTCTGAAAGAAGTACACCCCATGCAGGGATATTCGATACACGGGGGAAGGGGACATTTTTTTAATTTTATTCCATTTGGGAGTGGCTGGGCCAGGATAGGGGATCCCGGTGTCGCTATTTATCCTGCGAGGGTAGGAATCAAGTCGTACGTAGTTCTCTGAAATCCGTGCAGTTTAACGTCATGCAGTGAGGAATAAATACTCTTAGTTTAGGGTCATAGAGTTTGGAATGTTGGGTTCTTTCCAGTTTAACATCCTAAAACTCGGACGATAACTGCTTTTAGTTATGCTGGTGAGGATCAAATACTCTTAGTTTAGGGTCATAGAGTTTGGACCATTGGGTGTTTGGAAGTTTAACGTCCTACAACTCGAACAAAAACTACTTTTAGTTATGCCGGTGAGGAATAAATACTCTTAGTTTAGGGTCATTGAGTATGGATCATTGGGTGCTTGGTAGTTTAACTTCCTGCATCTCAGACAATAACTGCTTTTAGTTATGCCGGTGAGGATGAAATACTCTTATTTTAGGGTCATAGAGTTTGGAATGTTGGGTTCTTGGCAGTTTAATATCCTTCATCTCAGACGATAAATGATTTTAGTTATGACAGTGAGGACGAAATACTCATTGTTTAGGGTCATAGAGTTTGGACCATTGGGTGATTGGTAGTTTAACGTCCTGCAGCTCAGATGACAACTGCTTTTTATTTCTATGTGAAATACATCTTTAGGAATCTTGCATTTGTAGGAGCAGTAGTGGACTGCCCATCCATGGAGATCAGGGAATATGCTCTGTTGGAGTAGACCTTGTGTATTACATATGGTCCCTCCCACTTGGGCTCCAGCTTTGGAGGTTTCTTCTCAGGTATCATTGGGGTCTGGAGGACCAATACCAATTCTCTTTCCAGGAAAGACCAATGAGCAACCTCTTTATCGAAGGCTCATGCAATCCAGTTCTGATATACATCCATATGGTGCAAACTGTGAAACCGCTTCTCGTCTAGTAGTTCCAATTCACCTATCCACTTTTATAATTGCTCATCATTGGATAATTGATCACAAACGGCAATGCGGAGCAAGGGTAATTAGAGATCAATGTCATGAAAGATTCTATTCCGTATACTAATGAATACAGAGTAGCCCAAGTGGTAGTGCAGATCGTGGTTTGATAAGAGTATAATGCATGAAGGAGTTTATCTAGCCACAATTTCTTATCTTCTTCCACCATTTTCTGGAGAATGTTGGATAGGGACTTGTTGAAAGCCTTTATTTGTCTGTTGGCTGTTGAGTGGTAGCGGGATGAGTGGTTAGCCTTGATACCATATTCTTGTTATAGTTTCTCTAATTCAGTAGAGTAGAAGTTGGTGTCGTTATCCATCAGTATGGTATGAGGGACACCCAATATAGTGATGATATAGGTTTTCACAAAGCTAACAATGTTTCTTGCCCCAACTTCCTTAAGAGGTAAAGCTTCTACCCATTTGGAAAAGAATTCAGTTACCGTAAGGATATACTTCAGTTGTTTAGATATGGCGGCAGGATATGGTCCCACAACATACATTCCCCAGATGTAAAATGGCCAGGAGTACTTGTCCTGATGATGTAACTCTGGGGGTTGGTTTATGAAGTTGGCTTGAATTTTGCAGGAGTGGAATTTTGTGGTAAAGCGCTCGAAATTTCATGCCACTGTGGGCCAATAGAACCCAAGTTATTGAACCTGATGGGAAATCTTGGACCCCAGCTGATGTGCCCCACATACTCCGGCATGTACTTCAGTTATGATGGCAGCAGTTTCTTCTCCATCAATGCATCTGAGGAGGATTCTGTTGAGGCCTCATTTGTAGAGGACCTCTTACTGACCCGCGCTGCCATATAGGACATAGTTGATTGCCCTTCTCCGTATTTTCACTCGTTTATCCATATCTAATGGAAGTTCTCCCCGTTGAAGGTAGTTTGCAATGGGGGTCACCCAGTCGGTAGAAAGAGCATATGGTTCAGGGATAGGACTGACTTCGTGGATTTATTTTGTATTAGTTTGAGCTAATGGAAAGACCATTTGATGGTGAGAAATATTGATAATTGTTTCATCCCGGTCTGGGTTGGTTAGGGTTGTGGCCGCATTAGCTAATGCATCGGCCTGGGCATTCTCAGATCGGAGAATATAGTTCAATGTTGGTTCTGTGGATAATTCCGCCATTAACCCTCGAACATGGTCAAATAGGGGAATCAGGTCCTCCTTTTTAATAGCATAGTCACCATTGACTGGCTTGATAACTAGTTCTGTGTCACCTTTTACCTTAAGGTGTTGTACTTGTGCCTAGAGGGAGAGCTCTAGGCCTGCAATGAGGGCTTGATACTCCGCTTCATTGTTCCTACATCCTTCTGACAGGAGAAAGGAATATGGAAATACTGCCTTTTCTGAGGACATGAGTATTATCACCAAGCCCACCTTGTTAAATTTGGGATCTTCCATCCTCTTCCCGGTTGGTATTCGGGATGCGCCGTGGAAATACATTTCCCATGTTGGGAACTCCTTTTGAACAGAGAAGATGCCTTCATCAGGTAGCTTGGCGTCAAGTGTGGTGGTCCCCGTTGAAGGGTGCTCCACCAGAAAATAAGCTAATGTCTGGCCCTTAACGGATTTCTGAGGGACAAACCAGATGTCAAACTGTTGTAGGTTGACTGTCCATCGGGACAGGCGCCCGTTCAGCAATGGGCGGCTAAGGATGTACTTTAGTGGGTTACTACACGAGACCAAATGGACTTCGTGATGCTGCAGATAATGTCACAACTTTTGAACTGTGAAGACTAAGTCTAAGAAACTCTTCTCAATGTTTTAGTATCGAGTCTCAGCATCAATCATGGTTCGGCTGAGGTAATAGAGACTATTTTCACTGTCGGTTTCATTATTTTGTGTGATGAAGGCTCCCAAAGACCACTCTAGGGCCATCACATATAGGATGAGAGGTCTTCCTTCAACCAGGGGCATGAGAACTGGTGGGCTTAAGAGGTACTTCATTAGGCTGTCGAATGCCTCTTGGTAGTCATCTGTCCATTGGCATGTGACTCCCTTCTTCATTAACCTGGTAAAGGGAACAAATTTGCCTGCCAGGTTGGCTATGAACCGCATAATATAGGCCAGGTGTCCTTGTAATCCCCTCAACTCAGTGATATTGTAGGTAGGTGGTAAGCCAAGTATAGCCTTTGTCTTTTCAGGGTCAACTTCGATGCCACGATGGTGTGAGATGAAGCCAAGGAATTTCCCTGAGGTAACCCCTAAGGTGCATTTCAAGGGGTTCATCTTCAGGATATGTTGTCAAATTTTTGTTGAAGATGGTCTCAAGGTCTGATAGGTTCTTTGAGTGCTGTCTGGACTTAACCACCAAGTTACCCACGTAGCATTCAACGAATCTCCCCATGAATGGTTTAAAGATACGATGCATGGAACGATGATATGTGGCGCCAGTGTTCTTGAGACCAAAGGTCATAACCCTGTAAAAAATACTCCTTGAGGGTCCTTGAATTAAGTTTATTCTTCATCTTCTCAAGCCATCCTAATTTGATTATACCCAGAATAGTCGTCCATGAAGGATAGAGCCTCATACCCGCCATTGCATCGATTAATAACTTGGTGATCGGGACCGGGAAATCATCTTTTGGAAAATGCTGACTGAGATATCTAAAATCAATGCAAAGATGGATTTTTCCATTCTTTTTCTTGACAGGGGCGATGTTGGCCAACCATATGGGGTACTGGACCTCCTGAATGAAGCATGCTTGAATGATCTTATAAACTTAAGCCTCTATTTTGGCTGCATGTGAGGGGTGTGTCCTTATGGAGGCCTGTTTATAGCCTCGGTGGTCTTCTGGCAGACCCAGGTGATGTGTCACCACTTCGGGATCAAGTCCTGACATTTCCATGTAATTCTAGGCAAAAACATCTCGATGTTGGATTAATAAAGCGGTATATACCTTGTTCTCCTCGGGGGACATGGCTACACTAACAGGAGTGGGCCTCGTGTCTTCCCCAGTACCCAGGTTTATTTCCCTGAGCTCGTCCACCATGGTGGAGATACCTTCCTCAAATGCGGGAGGTGCATCCCTGCGATCTTCCTCCTCTTCTTCTCCTAAATCTTCATCTTCTTGATTCGGCGAGGGGAGAGCTCTTGACTCGGGCTCCTGGGAGTCCGGAGGTGAGGCATTGTGGGTGTCCTCTCTCAAGTATTCACCCCCAAATTGAGGGTTGGCGGACGATCCCACATTGTCACTCTTGGTCGTTATGGCTGATGTCATGAGGATAGCTGAGTGTGTGTCCGAACTTGAACCCCTTCTCTCAACATGGTTGATGGGCAGTACGTAGTCTCTAACAAGCTATCTGAGGGGGTCTTTAGGAACCATTTTCAGACCATTTGGAGTGGGGATCCGGTCAACACCATCGACCAAATTCTTCTTCTTATTTTACTCATAAAACCTGGCATTAATGTAGTGTGACTCGGAGATCCCAAAAGGGGCCTTGTTGGAGTGCAATGTCCCACTTTTCCCATTGACGCAGTAATTAATACACTGGTTGTAGGATGAAGGAATGGCCATGTGCTTATAGATCCATGGAATTCCTAGAAGAGCATTGAATTTTGTGTTCTTTCGGACCACCAGGAATTCTGAGTAAGCCACAAGGTCGCAAAAATTGGTCTTTAGATTAATTTGTCCAATTGGCTTCTGTTCACTCTTGTCGTAAACTAGCAGAGTTGTGGCTGTGGGTATTAAATCACCCTAACTGTAGCCCAACTTACGGAGTGTCCGTATGGGAAGGAGGTTAACTCTAGATCCATTTTCAATAATGACTTTTTGGATCTCAACATCATCCAGTGTGCCGGACACATATAGTGGTTTGATGTGTCCTTGCATGATGGAATATTCATCCAGATCGGTGAAGGAAATCACTACATTGCATTCAGCTGAGCCAGTCTCCATTCAGTAAATATCAGTGGTAGATACCTCAGCTTTAAACTCTTGGGGTCTAAGCAAGGTTTCTATAATCGCCTCCCTAAGGTTGGCTGAAAAACTTAGGGCATCCATGATTGACAGTTTGGCTGGTACCGACGCCAGCTGCTTAAGTATATTGTATTTCTCCTCCAGCGGCCGACGCTTCTCCATTGGTGCGGGAGTCCTAGAAGGCACTTTGGGAGTTGGAGTATGTGATGAGGAGGGACCGACCATGGGGTGGTATGTCAACTGTGTTCCTACATTTTGGGGATTCGGCCCAGCCGGTCTATTTGTGCGCACTAGGCGGCTAGACACTTGTTCCTCCTTTGATGGGTACCACAGAATAATGGGGCCAGAGTGGCTGCTTGCGGAGTTAGAGGGACATTCTTTCTCCTGCTTAGTCCTTTGAATGGTTCTCCCACAGGTTTCCATGATACTGAAGGTTTGGGCTGAGGCCCAACTGTAGGGTTGGTTTCGTTCACGACTGCACCTCGCCTTGTATCTCCTGCCTCTGCAATTCCTTGCCCCAACTCCTTGTGTCAAAAACTCAGGTTCATAACCATACCCTTCATCAGGGAATTATTCCATAAGATGGATGATGTTGATGGAACCAAATATTGGCTCCTCATCCTCTAACAAGTCAACTCGGTCGGTTGTCCTTGATAGTACCATTTGGTGGGTCGGTTCCCATGGCGCTAAGTCGGATGGCATAAAATCCACCAGTTTTAGGGCTAACTTTAGCCTTGTTGCGGACTGCTCCTCTTGTTCTTGTTTCCTCCCTTTTCAATTACACCTGGATGACCTATTCATGGAGGGTTGTGAGGCCAATATTGTCGGTTGTGCGGCATCAGGGGTTATTGGCGGCAACACCAGCTGCTGTAGTTGAGCTCGGAGTATGCCCTGGGCTCGATTGATAGTCTTCTGAGTCATTCAGTCATCAAACTTCTCCCCCCTCTTTCTGTTGAATTCCTTCCACCCCTCACCTTTGTCGAATTCAGTTGTAGAAATATATGTCACATGTGCTGGGGGTGGTCTCAGCTCAACCTGCCCGGAGTCTACCATCCTTTGCAGGAGGTCTTTGAAGACGAATCATTCCCAAATATTGTGCCCCAACATTTGATGGTAGGGACAGTAATCTGGCCTATCATCGCAGCCGACTTCTTCGGGTTCCCTTTGCTCCGAGAGGCGGAGAAAGTTTCAATTCATGGCGGCGATGAAGTAGCCGCGAGCTTGGTCATCTTGGAACGAGTATACTTTGTGTCTTCATTCCTCAAACTGGTTCTGCTTCAATCCTCTGTAATCATCCCACTTAGGTGGAGGAGTCTGCTGATATACAGGGGGCCCTTGACGATTTGGTGGAGGCCTGAGCGGTGGAGCAAGCACAGGGGCTGGCTTGAGCGTGACAAAGGATGCTTCAACTCTAACTGCTCTCTTTGTGGGAGCCTGCGAGGCTATTTGGGAATTCAAATTGGTCCACTGCAGGGAGTCCTCAATTCACTGGGCAATGGCTGAGAGATGGCGGAAGCCAGTGGTGCACTCCAGTATGAGCGGTGTTCGCACCTCATCTCGAAGATTATTGATGCATATGGAAAGAATATCATCATGAGGCAATGGCCTGTTCAGGGAGTAGGTCAGACCTTTCCATCTAGCGATGAAATCTGAGACCCTATCGTTCTCCCTCTGCTTGCAGTTCATGAGGTCGATGACCTTTGTTTTAGGCAACGTTAAGCTGAAGTGGAACCGGAACTGCTGCCGAAGGTCTTCCCAGATTTTTATTGACTAGGCTGGAAAACTCATATACCAGACGAAGGCAGATCCTTGAAAGGTCTGTATGAAGCATCTGAGTTTCACTGCTTCTTTTTGTTCCGGAGTTCCCATCATACGGTCACTATAAGCTGCGTAGTGTATCAAATGTTGTTCCAGATTTCCCGATCCATTGAAAATAGGGAATATAGGGCTCCAAAAATTGGGTGGAGGTGGTGTGTTGCTCACCCAATCCAGGTAGGGCTTCCACTCTGGCTGTATCAGAGCACGTCGACCTTCGATCGCTTCCAATTGAGCTGTCAGTGCCTCGATGGTGTTGGTGAGACCCTGTTTTACATCCTCTTGGGCCCGATCCTGGGCAGGTGTAGCCCAAGGCATTTCTTGAGGATCCATCTCAATTGGCACCAGGGGTGCATGTGCCATTTGTGACACCTTCAGAGGGTTCAGAATTACTCACTCCGGTTGCTTCCTATGTGGAGGGAAGTCTTGGTATTCATCCGGATCCACATTCAGGTAGTTTGGATGGGTCGGGCGCCTCATTGGGTGGGAGCCCTGACCGTGCTTCATTTGCCGGGGCAAACCATGGTCTTTGAGGTGCACTTATTGGGAGTGCATGATGTGGCTAATCTTGGGATTCACATTCAATAAGGCGGTTCCTCTTGAGTATCTCGGCATTGAGCCACCTCAACTCCTTCATTACTACTTCCTGTCGAGTGAACCTCTCTTCGAGCGTAAGTGGCTCGTTTTTATCAAGAGAAGGAGGCAGGTTAAGGGTAATTGTTCCTTTGTTTTTATCCTTATTGGAAGCTTGAAGGATAAGTGGAGGAAGGTTAGCATAAGGGGCGGCCATATTTATACCAGCCCTCTAGTTCCAAGTGTGCACACCTGGTGGTTCATTGTGAGTCACAGCATGAACAGAACCATCGTCTCCCGATCCATCTGGATTTGCACCAACTTCAGTGTTACCCGTGGGGTTAAACTCTATGGTGTTGATGGATGCATGTCGCGGGCAGAGAATATGCCATCTTCTAAATAGTAAGAGGATCTCCCATGTCTTTTACTGGTCTTCCATTTCATGTCCCGGGATCGCTTTTGGACTCCTTGTCGAAGGGTGATGCGGAGAGTTCTTTGATGTGACCTTACGATACACCTCCATTTCAGAGGGGATGATGATTCAAATGATGGGATAGGGCAGGAACTACCTCTTTTGACCGTCCTCCTTAGACAAGAGAATACTGATTCTCATGGGGGAGGTTTTTGTTGAGGAGGTAAAAATGCCCCCAGCCCTGAGGGCTGGGGTTGGCTCCATTCCTTAGATGTTGAGTCTCTTCCCATTTTTATTGGTCTTACGGGGTCATTTGTTGTTAAAAATTCCCCCAGCCCTGTAGTTTGTGGTTGACCCTGGATTGAGGTAGTGGCTGCTGTTATCGCTACCTGCCTGATCTTGCATGCCCCCATTCGGGGGTGAACTGGGTTTGGTTCCGAGTTCTTCTATGAATCAATCCCTTCTGGGGAGGCAGGCAATGACCACTGATTGGCCTCTCTTAGGAGAGAGTCATTTTGTATGCTCTTGGTGTCCTGATTTAGGAGTTCTTAGATGGCTTGTTCCCATCGGGCCTGAAACTTCTAGGACTTACCCAAGGACTATCACTTTTGGGTGTGTTTCCTTTCCTAAATAGGGACCCCACTCGATTGTTGTCTAGACATGATGTTGTTGCAAGACACCATACCGAACGGGTTCTTCTAGGCGAGGAGCGGATTGAAATTCAGAGCTCCATGTTCTCCACATCCCTTGATATGAAATCCTGTTGGAGCATCACCGATGAGGTGGCATAGCTGGTGCAGCGCACGGAGGCAGGTTATCTCTATGTTTCCTTTACGCCTCTTGGGTCATTGTTGTCGTGCCAAAGGAATAGATTCCAGGTCGATGTGATGAAGGAGGTCTCCTATTGTCTTGACATGGTCTACATACCTGTCATAGGGAAGGAAGCTTGATTTTAGTCGGTGGAGGGTTGTCTATATATTGTAGCGTATGTCGTGCATGCATTCTTCCAAAAACATTATGGGTATGTCGAATTGAGAGGTGGGCGTGGGCCAAAACATAATTGGTATATCATCCCTGGCCAGTCGTTTCCTCAGGTGCAATATGTTAGCATACTCCTCTACTAGTGATTCCTCTACCTGGTCAGACCAACTGAGATACTCAGTGATAGTGTGGTCGGAGACAGTGGGATTGGTAGGTATTGAATTATCATGTGGGCCATTCCGAGGTGGTTTAAAAGATAAACATGGACCCGAAACGTCTCCTGATTGAAGAAGGGTGTCGTTGGTGACTAGATGGGAATCTGACATGCTTGATCTTTTCCTCCTGATTGCCTCGGCATATGAGGTCTTTTCTGTGCTTGATTCAGCAGGGGGAGGACCTTCTTATAGATATGATATGACATTGTGGGGAGGACCTTCACAATGGTGGTCGTAATGGTGAGGACTACCATTACTGCTTGACGGCTCACTGTATAGAGGACTTTTGCAGTGCATACCCTGGGGAGGACCTCCAAGGCATGTTGCAGCAAAGGGAGGACCATATGGCTGCGTAGCATTGTTATGGGGAAGGCCTTCGCAACAATTGCAATCATAGTGAGGATGATCATCATGGTTTGACGTTCGATGTGTATCCTAGGGAGGACCTTCAAGACACACTGCGATAAGGGGAGGACCTTTTTGTTGCTTGGGGACACTGCGGGGAGGACCTTTGTAATGGAGGTCATGGTGGTGAGGACTACCATCACAGCTGTTGCAATGGTGAGGACTACAATTATAGCTGCCGTAGGGAGAATATTTGCAGGGTACACTGTGGGGAGGGCCTTCAGGATACACCACAACGAGGGGAGGGACTTCTCATTTCTTGAAATCTCTATGGGGAGGACCTCCATTATCAGGGTGGTGAGGACTACCACCATGATCTGATGCCCGGCTGCGAGGAGTGTCATTGCAATGTAACCCCTGGGGAGGACCTTCAGGGCAGGCCAAGACAAGGGGAGGGCCTTCCTGTCATGATGAGACGTCACTGTGGGGAGGGCCTCCACATTTTAGACTATGATAGCGAGGACTATTGTTATAATATGTGGTCCCACTTCATGGATAGTGCTTGCATTGTATACCCCATGGAGGACCTTCAGGGTGGACCGTAGAAAGTGGAGGGCCTTCTTGCTGCTCAATCTCCTGGTCATGCGGAGGGCTGTCGTGACTCACATCAAAAGAGAAGCACTTGTGATCGATCGTTATATGCCCGTGGGGGAGGCCCACGCAGGTGCTCTGAGGAGGACCTTCAGAGCTGCTAGTAGAGACATTGTGGGGAGGACCTTCACAACTGCTATTTCCACTCCCATAATATGTTAATGGGTGGGCAGGGTTCTGAGTCTTCGATATGTTCATAGTGGCATCGGGAACCCCATCTTCCAGCAGATAGGAGTCATGAACCCGCTCTTTATTTTCTGAATGCCTTCGATGTGTTCGGGGAGCTTTCTTGCGGGCAGTGGGGACCGTCTGTTGTTGACAATGGCCTTCACCTTTGGTTCCCTATCTAATTGGGTCACGTGATGTTGTCAGGATACACCGATGAACATATTGACTTTTAGCAGGAATATATGCCTACTCTGGAGCATCCACCGTGATGGATGGGTGTCCCCTAGTTGGAACGAGTGAAGCTGCTCGATCTGGTTGCCCTTGTATCAAAGAATATAGTTGACGACCCTCCTGGGTTGAAGCAAGGATGCAGATCTTCTCCGAGGTAGCTACCTCGTCTCTTATATGAGTCGCCTCAATTGGAGAGATGGGCTCATGGGCCCGAGTAATTGTTGTTTCCGCTGAAGCAATTACATTCTTTAAAGTCTGCAAGATATGATATGGGATCGATACCGACTCCTCCATCATTTACAGGATACGCAGAGAGACATATTTGGCTAGAACGGGTATGAAGGCCCATTCCGGTATCGGTGTAGGAATATCCTACTCTGGTCCTCCAATGGTCAGTGGGTACTATCAATTCTCTTGTGTCGTGGCAGGTGAACAAATCTTCCCCTAGGCCAAGATATGCCGGTTTATCTCTCTATTTGCCACCAAATCAGGATGGAAGAATTTATTTTCATCTGTAGGGAGCTGGCCCTAGATATGTTGGTATCCTACCGTATCGAGTTGGTGGCATTTGTTGGAAGGGAGACGTTCTTGCCTATTAATTGCCACCACATCTGGATGGTGTAATTTGTTGACCACCAACATGTCGGGATGGTAGGTTTCAAGAGCATCTGCTAGGAGCTGGTCCTGCAGGTGCTGGTTCGCCAACACGTCGGTTTGGTGGGCTTCACGACCCTGGGTCAGGAGAGGTGCATGCTGGGTAGGTGTCGTCCTGTGTGCGTGATGGCCTTGATGGAGCCCGGCGGGGATGTGCGCCTTCTCGTATGATGTCTCCATGTCTAGATGGCGGGCTTTGGAGGAGATAAAAGGTGTATGTGCCTATTCGTGATACGTCTTCGTGATTGAGCATCGGAGCTCCTCCTCCGGGATAAGGGTGATGACCAGTCCCTGGTTGTACGTTTTCCACCCTCAACGGGCGGTCTGAGGGGATAGAGCTCGGAGAGCGTGGTCCTTGATCCTTGGGGCGACATCCTCTTTATCGTGGGGATATTAAATCGTGGCGTGACCGTGATGACGTCTTCCGGTGGGGGCCTTGAATCGGAAACCCCGTTCAGTGGGGATGAAGTCCTCAATGTCGACCTCATCCACCTCCCTAAGATAAGGGAGGTATGCGTTGTCTCATTCCAGAGATAGACACTCGAAATGGTTTGAGACAGCAACAGGGGCCGTCTGGATATGATTTTGTGGCCACCACTGGGTAGGTGACCAGTGAGTCCTAGCGGATTGGAGTTCGTGCATGGACGCCTCCACTGTTGGGAGAGTACTGTTCAAGTGGTACTCTTGGATCAATGCATCCGAGACCCAGTGTTGAAGATGTTGGGTAGGTGACAGGGTCCTCCATTGGTGAGGAAGTCCGGTCATTGCATTTTTGGAAGCATGCACCTGTGAGTTCCTTCGTGGCGTCATTGGATTGAAAGGAGTTCTGAGTGGTACCTGTAAAATATTTTAACAAATACAAATAAAAAACCCGTCAAAGCAGCATCTCATGACCCCATGCATAATTAATGACCTTGATTGGCCCTCCTTATGAATATAAAGGGGCACAAGGTGGGATTAGGTTAAATCTATCATGCTTTGTTAAAAATTCACATCGGGTTCACCATTTTTTGTCTCGCAGTGCACGACGGGATCATGGGGGAGAAACGTGTGCTACCCGACAGTTGATTAGAGAAGATTGGGTTCTGCTTAATCACTAATATTGGGTGCACCGTTTTCGCCTCGAAACGCCCAATGGTTCCATATCCAGCAATACATGGACCTTCTTTCCAAAGGGAGGTGTTCGTTGGGTGGTTTGACCAACGATACTTAAGAACTCACATTGGTCAAGAGGATGGGAATTCAGGCTCATCACATCCTATTAGGGGGAATTATTTCCTATTCTGGGACTCACTTATAGATTTAAGATGTATTCATATGTTTGAGAATCTTTGGTTTATACCCAAGCATAGTATCCACGGATTACTCCTGGTTGGAAATGGTTAGTTGGACGTAGGGGTTAGGAATCATTTATGCCTGAGGTTTACCATCCCTCATTGGATTAATGACCTCGAAGAGTCTGGACTCATTGAGACGGCACTGTTTTAAAGCCTTTTAACCAGGCACTCTAGAGTTTATTTTCATTCCGAGGGAACAGATAACGACGGAAGTGTTTCGATCCAACCCATGGTATGGGCCTCCTACGTATCCCTATGAGAGGAATAAGAATTCAAGTAGTTTTGTTTGGTATAGGGATTACTCTCTAGGCTTCCCAGGGTTGGTGCGGTGAACCGACGTGATGATGGTTGGATCGACCGGGTGTTGGGGTTGAACCTTGGGGAGGCTTCCTATGTACCCTGCCTAGGATGCAGGGATCATAGTCCATGTAGTTTGGGTTGGGATGGGGCTTACACTCTAAGGCAGCCCAAGGTGTGGGTAAACCGATGTAAAGGGGGTCTAAATGACCGATTGTTGGGCTTAAACCTCGGTAAGGCTTCCTACGTACCCTGCCTAGGAGATAGGGATCAAAGTCCACGTAGTTAGGGTAAAAAGTGGGGCTTGAACCTCGGGGAGGTTTCCTACGTACCCTGCCTAGAAGACAGGGATCAAAGTCCCCAATGTTCAGGTAAAAATTTGGGCTTGATCCTCAGGGAGGCTTCCTACGTACCCTGCCTAGGAGACAGTGATCAAAGTCCATGTAGTTTGGGTTAATCCACCTTCATTGTGTGGGCATCATGACCATCACAAATCTCTATCCCACATGAGTCATGCTCGGTGTGGGAAACAAGAGAATGCAACAGACTTGGATAACCTCACACTTTCTCCCTACTGGGGAAAGGGGAGATGAACGATGAGCGGAGAAAAAGGATGTTACCGGTAGACTCTCCTTTCTGATGTTCGCGAAAGGTAGAAGTCACACAGCAAAGCAATGAACTATCTGTATTGAAAGGAGCAGGGTCATTGGCTTCCAGCGAGGATGGTGTGGGGCTTACTCCAGGAGGGATGCCCAGTCACCCCCAGAAAGGGGGAGAAGCACTCACTACTGGAGGTGAAAGGAAATGTATGTGTTGTCCCCCCCCCTCCCGGCGAGTAGAGAGGCAGAAAGGGGGGCCCTGGGCTCAGACTTCGCATTACCGTGGGAATGTGAACCCATGAATGCTTCAGGAATCCACTCAAGGGTTGGAGCAACCCCTTCACCCCTGCTTAAAATGGGTATGTGAACTCAAAACGGCGTGCTGATGCACCTGAAGGTTAGATCACATGGGTCTGGTGGCTCTGGTGGAGGCCTCAACTCGGGGATGATGAATGGGACAATGAGGGGGTTGTGAAGGATCAGTCCAGATTGGAAGGATTTTATCTGGCTCAGGGAATGGGAACTCCGAAGGATTTTGTGGGCCACACGGGTGTTTGAGGGGTGGTTCCCTTCACGTAGGGAGGTTCTACGCGGCTGGAGAGGCAATCCATGAACCAGGGTGGTCCACGAACTGATGGGCATCCCACGAGCTAGGGTGGTTCGCAGCTTTGGGTTTAGCCCGTGTACTAGGTTGGTACGCAGAGTGGTCCACGTGAGCAGCAGTGGCCAAGGGCGACGTCGGTCGGAGGTTTTTCAGTCAGGGCTTCACCCACGTAGGAGGGTGCTACGTGGTTCGACAGATTGGAAAAGCGCCATAAACTCCCTGGTCCATAGGGAGTGCATCTGCAGAGGGGCCATGGTTATCGGTCTTCTTTTCTTTGTTATTTTAAGTTCTCAGTTCACCATGTTGTTATGCGTTTTCAGTTCCTTATAAATTTGTTTCCAGCTTCATACATGTTCTGGTTCACGAACCTGAACTTCGCTGTTTTGCGAAATCCTAAGCTCCTCCTTTCTAAATCATTCCACCCGAATCTGATCGATCTCCCATTTTCATCTCCCCCCTCCATCTCCTTTTATAGATTATATATTGGGGAAAGAGATGTATATGTGGTCATGCGGCACCTTCTATAGAGGCCCATGACCGGAAACACAGTTTACGGATGACTTGGTAAATCCACAACTCGCGGGGGGAATTGAATGCACATCCCCCATGAACCAAACTAGCTCCGGGAGTGCTTTGCAGCCACGCAGGGTTCTGCCTCCATTCCACGAATGACAGCGGATGTGTCACGGGCCGGTTGATGCAGTTCAAAGCTAAGGTGGTTCGTGATAGTGGACGGGGTTGGCGCCAGTCCTGCTTCGCGCCCGTGGAGGATCCCCGCCTCTATTCTACGAACGACAGCGGTCCACAGAGGGGGCACTTCACGGAACCATCCGTGTACCATTATCATTGGACAGGTCTACGTACCGGTTTTTCTTGTGCCATTATTTGAGTATTCTCCACAATTTTCCCCAATTCTTTGGGGGGGGGGGGGTAATTGCGTATGATATTGTTGGATTAAAGGGGATTATCATTCTCCTTTGTGGACTTTTCAAGACTATAAAATCATAGATGAGACCTACAGTTTGATGATGGAAATGTGGTATTCCTCTATAACACTAGGATATTTTTAATAAATATTTCTCTTTAAATAATTTTAATTCTCGAATATCTCGCATTTCATGCAACTATGAGTTTAAACGAATTGTGAGACACTATTAGTATAAAATGAAAAAAATAACCTCTATTTTAAATTTGAATTAATAGATATAGAAACCTAATTTTTGAAATGAAAATAATATTTCAACTCAATATGAAGGTATTGGTATGTTATTAGAATATAATCACATAATTTTTAGTAAAATCACTATATTCTTCAAAAATATGTTTTCTGTAAAAATGATTTCATTTTATTTTCATGGGTGAATATTAATGGATTTAAAAAAAATTATTTCTTTACTAATTCATCATTTCAAAATCATCTTAAAATTGTTTTCTTATAATTTTATAGAAACATTTATTTTTTTAAGAAATTGTGACAATTCTATTTTTATTGAAAATTGTATTTTCTTTTAAAGTCATTATAAGATAAAATTATGTTTTAGATTCATCTTAAATTTTATTTATTTTATTTTGATTAAAACTGTTAAAATTATTTATTTTAAATTAATTTTATACTATAATTTATTATATAAAAATTTCATGTTTTAAAAGGGAATTTTTTCTGAAAAAAAAATGTCTTTCATGGAAGTTTTCCGATTTAATTTTAAATTAAATTATGAAACATTGTGTTTTTAATTTTGAAAAATGGTTGAAAAATTTTGATTCATGATTTCCAAAATTATTTAACATTTTCCATATATTTTCGTTCAATTTTAAAAGTAAACTTCCGAATTTTTTTTCAATTGTAAAGGGTAAATTGTGAAATTTAGGTTAAAAATAAAATGATAAGGACTATAAAATGACTTTAACACATGAAAAAAATTTAATAGATAAATATATTTTAGGGCTTAGAATATAAGGATATTAATTAATTTAATTGATATACAAATTTCCGTGAAATTTATTTATATAATATAAAAAACTATAAAAGAAAAAGAAATCACTTTCTTTATCTTAAATATCCCTTATGTGTCCACATGGAGAAAATGGTTTGTTATAAACGAATTTTAAAGTAAATTGTAAAGTTAATGAACATTTTTTCATGATATAAATTTATTTTTAAATTTTTAGGCCTCTTGAATGATATTATGATATATATCATCTTTTACTTAATAAAATTCAAAGATGTCACATTCATGTTTTAAATAAAATATCATTTTTAATATAGGGTTAACCAAAAGATATATTTGACTATAAATTAGGAAATAGAGGGGATTTATATTCATCATGATATATTATTTTTAATTTTTTGTAAAAATGTGTTTATTAAATAATTACACAACATTGATGTCATAATTCTTTTATTAATGAAAATATCCAATAAATGTAATTAAAAATATTAAAATAAATAAAATTTGAGATAATTAATGGAATAAAAATGTATTATTGATTACCCTAACCTCTTAAAAATATAATAAAATATTTGGTTCAAAGTTAACCAGTTATCTTGATATTTTTAAAAGTCCATACAATGAATAGTGTCAAAATTGACAGTAATAATATTTTATGAAAATAATATATTATTAAATAGTTAAAAACTATAAAAATCCTTTAAAATAAAAAAAATTATAATATGGTCTAAAATTTTATAAATGTTTCATGTATTATTTAATTTACATTACATAATTAAAAATTATAACCTTTTAATATTGAAAAATGTGTACCTTAGTTAAAATTAAAATAGGTTAACTAAGGGTTAATCAGAATGATAATGTATAAAATAATACAAATAGTTTTATAAAATTTATTGGTTGATGATATTAGGAACAAATATTATCTTATATTCTTATTAATTTCATTTTGGAGGTATGTAGATTGAGATTTAATTTATTATAAATTAATATTTTTAAAATTTTCAAAAGTACCCCTCACCTCAATTATAAAAGGGTGTATCCTCCATCACTTCCTCACATAAAATTTAACCATCAAGATCAAACATACCCTTAAAATTTCAATTATAAAATTTCATAGTCACATTCTAGAGGTTCTGATATTCTCAAAATTACAACTCCAGCCTCCTTAAAAGGAGATGTAAAGGAAGTTTTCCAAAGAAGAGGTAATCTTCGTTACCAGCTATTTTAAACTTAATTCTTTTTATACTTCCTCCTCATGTATTGTTTCCAATATAAATTAAAAAATTCAATAAAATAAATATTTTGGGAGGTTATTTTGATAACGGAACAACCACATTCTATATTTTATCTATCCTATAAAAAACAAAAGCACCGCACGTGCGTACGTTTCACAAACCGTATACTCACTATGGTGTAATTTGTTTTTCATAACCACTTTATTTATATGGGTATAATGATAGAAATAATATATATATATATATATATGTATATGATAATCATAAATTTATATTGATTATTTAAATTAATATTCCATCATATTCCTTACGATTTCACCATTAAGGGAATGATATCATATCTAGTGCATACATATGGTCTACTGTCTCCACTACACGATGTGATTAACTTTCCATGATCACCCTTCATAAATGATTATATAAATTTATATTTTGAATAGATATAATATATATTACATTGATATAATTCTCAAAGTAAAAAAAACTATATCATATTCTTAATAATTGGGACTTATACAAAAACACATGCATTTGAAAATAAAGTGGTCAAACCCCAAAACAAGGGTAACAATGAAATATTATTTACAAGTGGGTTTTATGATAGGATAATATATAGTATCAAAAATATAATATGGTTATAGAATAAATTAATAACATTATTTAAATCATTATAAGGTATATTCTAATACATATAAAGTAAATCAAAACTAAAGTAATGGTTAAATTCACAATCTCATTGTTATAAAAGATTATTATACATAAATATTTACTATGGAATATTTATCATCCAAGTCCATGATTCCTAAAAATATTTTTATTATTCTCCTAAAATGGTTAAAGTCACTTTTTCCAATGTTTGAAATTATACTAAATGGTTTTAAAGGAATCTTTTTTCATTCTTCTAATGAGGTGCTTTATGATATTTCAAAAAAATGTATGACATGAATTTTTTTATAAATTATGAAAAATGAAGTAATTTTTACACTTTCTTGACAACTTAATTCCTTGTTGCTTACCTCGTATTCTTTCATTGTTATTTTTAAACAAAATTGTTTCTTTTAAAATTTTGTATCATTTTAAGAACAGAAAAAAAAATTCATAATAAAAGGGTATTTTCTTATAGAATTAGTTTCAAATGATCTCTAAAAATTAGTTTATATATATAATAACATTCTTTCCATGAATATTTTATTTTATAACGGAATGATAATTATGAAACTCAGTTCTTTTCTGTGGGTTATTTTATGAATGAATTATGTTTATGAACCCCATTTCTCTTATGAGTTATATGAATGAATTATGTTCTTGTGGCACACATATGTATGGTTTTTATTATGTGATAGATTAGACCAACATCTACCTAAATTTGGTAAAGTTCTATATCTAATGTGATAGTTAGTACTTGAAAAGTTTCTAAACTTAATTCAGTTGTATAGGTATGAAACAAGGAGTGTAGTCGGTTTAGTAAAGGACTTTGTCTACTGTGATGGTCTTGGGAATGAGCCTTGACTAATAAGAAAATGATTTTCTATGATTTTGTTATGCCAAAATTTTCATTTCTTATGTTATGCTACCATGGAATATATTATTTTATTATCTATGAACTTATATTATTTATTCCATAAAATGATGTCATGATTTTTGATGTGCAGGATATGATTATCAAATGATTTTTATGCTATTTTGTTTTATAATTATAAAATTTTTTGCTAAAAAATATCTCAAGGTGCTGTATCAGTGTTTTTTGGGTGATTATGTGTGTTGAAAAAGCAAGATGACTAAAAATCAGTTTGGTTGGTTTTTCCAAAGCAAATATTTAAGGTGGCACAATTTCCCAACGTTTAATAAAAATTGGGCCTTAAAATCTGGATTTTGTTTTATAGAAAATTAATGTTTTTTTATAAAGGACTTTGTGGGGATTAGGTTGTGGAATATGAAGTGTAGTATATAGAATTAAAATCATGGGGTTTCCAGACCACATAGTAGCACCACTATGACAGTCAAACCATAAAATAGGTACGCGAAATCAGTAAAGGAAATGTTTCCTTATAGTATCACTATACAGACTACATACCATGTTGCATGAACTATAAAGGAAGTTTGAAGGAACAGTGATGTTTTTCAAATTAGGGAATTGATTTGGAGCACCATAATGATAGTTTTGATAGGGATATTTGTTTTTGGAAATTAGGTAATGATTATGGCTGCCGAAAAGGGTTTTCATTTGCTGATGCCATCAGTCACCTTAAAATATAAAGTCTCTTTTTGTACATCATAGTTGTTCGTGGTGAAATTTTTAATTCATCGATGCCTTGGGTAATTGGGACTAGAAGGTTTTGTGGATCATTTTCCTATATATTGACCTCTAATCAGATAATTAAAAATAGTGAATCACATTAGAAAAGATCGTCCCTGGATTCATTCGGTGAAGTCCAAAGTGGTTTGTAGGGAAAAAATTCTATGAAATAAGTTTTACATTAGGGTGGATTACACAAAAGAGGAATTAGTTCATGGGGATCAATTCTACAAAGGAGACAATTAACATAGAATAGTTAATCCATATATATCGTAGAGATAGTTCACAAAGATAGATCATGGAGGACAGTTTGTATAGGATAGTTCATTGAGACAATTTGTAGAGGATAGTTCACAAAGGGTAGTATATAGAGACAGTTTTTGAAGTATAGGTCATGGAGATAATTTGCATAAATAGTTCATAAAGGACAGTTTGTGGTGAAAGTTCACAAAGATAGTTTTCATAGCATTTTTCGTGGTGCCAGTTCATAGAGTCAGTTCGTGAAGACAATTCTACAAGGGAATATAGTTCATGGAGGATTCAATATAGTACAAATAGGATACAGGAAAGTATGTTAATAAGATTAAAAGTTTATTGAAATCAATTTTCACCAAAAACAGTATGTGGGAATATGGATTTCATCTGCTTGATAAAAGTGTCACTTCAACATAAAATCTACCTACAGTTGAGGATAAATTCATTATCTATAATGAAGGGACCTACATGTCCATAAACTATGGGTGAATCCCTTCCTAGATCAATGAATAGTGGAAGAGGAATAAGGTGATCTTTTCCACTATTAGTGATCCATAGAATGAGAGTTAGGGAGTGGCCCTCGTGAAGGTAGTGAGAGAACAATAAATATTGTAAATGAAGTGAGCCTAAGTATAGAAGTGATCTACCATGAACCTTGTAATTTGGCAGTGAACCTTAGAAATTTTGGTACATGATCGCACTGCGATTCACTTTTCATTTTCACCCATACACCACTATGGTAAACTAGTTTGTTATTGAAATTTATAAAAATAATAACAGATTTAACATCGTGTTTGATTCTATTATTTTGTGTTTATAACTTTTTAAAAATTCAATGTATCTTGTTTTGATAATTAAATTGAAGGTGGATGTTAGTTGGAGGGCCCATGATGAAGTCCAAGAAAAATGGGTCAAGAAGCGTATGATCCTAGCACACTAGTTTACTAAACCACATAATGCTAGATAACCATGAATCCAAATGGGATGAAATTTGGTGGGATGGTCTAAATTTTATTGGGAAACATTTAATATGAAGAAAACCAAGCCTTATTCGGCATATGGGGTCCCAAATGACCCAATCTGTTTAGCACACCGAATTTGCACAAAGTCAAAAGTGGTGTGATATGATCTGTCCATATCTCGGGCTCTAGTTGTCAAAATGGTTCCATGATTTCAGTGGATATATTAAATATGTATTTAAACACTTTTCTAGTTTTTAAAAAGTTGTATTCAACTGTGAAGTAGTCGAAAACTAGGGACCAAGTGGTTTTACACAATTTGTGTGCCCAAAACCACCTTCCACTTTGCCTATAAATTGGATGCTTGGGCTCTTCATTTGAAAGTTCAGTGAAGAGAATGAATTGATACAAAATTTAAGTTATATGGGATTCCTTTCATCCCCTTTGAGGTTCTTGATATCCCTATCCTCATAGGGATATCTGAAATCAAGGTGTTCCACCCGAGTTTCCTCCTCCTCCCAATGTCGAGCTAAATGGTGGGTGTTCATTGTAAGGGATCTACACATATGTCAAGGGAGTTCTGATGCATATTTTAGCTACTTTTTTGGAGTCATTTTTGTGTTAAAATGTTTCTTTTAATTTATCTTAAATTATTTCTTATTTGAATGCTTTTTTTGATGCTTGTGAATAATTTTCACTTAATTTCTAATCGATTAGTATGATGTTTTGAGTGTGTGACTTGTGTTGTTCCTATTGGAAAATATAAGAATCTTTTTTTAACCACTTTAATGACATTTCAATCTTCTTTGCAATCTCTTATTCCATGAATAAGTACTGGACCTTGGCAATATGATTGTTATGTCAAGGTTTGGTACTTTAAGTTATGAAATAAAGGTATATGAATTATTCAGGATTCCAATTAATTTCAACCAATGAATTGCCCCCAAAAAATTAATATCTAATATAAATGAACTTGAAATTCATGTAGTGATATCCAAATAACCCCTTTATCTCATATTTTTCAAAATCCACTTGGTCTTTAAACTTTTAAACTATTTTTATTAAGTTGTTTTCTTTAAATGTTTTTAAAACCACCCATCTTTTAGTAATATTTATTAAAAATAAACACTTTAAACATCTGAATCTCCTTGAGAGATGACCTAGGGTCAGTCCCAAACTATAAATCAACTATAAAAACATAATAAATTTTACATTTCATGACAACGCGGTCAGTAAATTGGTACATTTCCATTATATTCTCCTTAAACGTAGCTTACTGAGGGTGAACTAAATTAATTTTATGTGTCTCGTGCGTGATTTAAATTCTATTCATTAATTTATATAATAAAAAGAGAGAAGTGATTTTTTTAATGATGAAACAATATTCAAAACGGAATATTTTTTAATCTTTCATACCCTGATTCACCCCCCCCCCCCTCCCCCCCCCCCACCCTCAGGTTATATGACCTAAGTAGGCTAATAATATGATTGATATCTCCCTTGGTTACGCTTATAGAGCATTTGAGCTCGCAATTTTGTGATGTTTCACTTTTATAGTATATGATATATATCAAAAATGTTTCCAGTCATGATGGAATAAGTGGGAGATTATGTAGATTTTTTATGAATCAATTTTTTATGTTTCCCAATTTCCAATGATACAAATCACGTACGGTTATATCATGGTCTTTTTATATTATGTAAGGAATATTATTCTATTTATATGGTATCAGAGCAGGCTTTAGTTAAATTTTGGAAACTAGGATGAAAAAACCTTACTAATAACACTAAAGGTAATTCTAAGTATACTATACAATTCTAGAGTTTTGGTAATGATCATGAATAACATATGATGGAACCTAAGGTGTACTTAATTTAGAATTTATATGAAATTTCCATTTATTATTGTGTCTTCCCCCTATGATAAGTGTTTCTCATAATATGACTTCTTGTTTCATTCAATGGATGGAACTCGAAGGAACCACATTAATACTAAATGTGATATACAATGATATGATTGTCTTCCTAAGCAACCAAAATGTTATCGTAGTCGAAATGAAAAACCAAGTTTATATTCTCACACAACTCTCTCATGCTATGAATGATGTAGGATTTCCAAATGAGAAAAGTAGGTAATAATATTTTTTTCATTCATAATGAGGTAGTGACCACATTAATTCAGTGGGACTTTTGATATTCTATTTTTTGAACAATGGATCAGCACATCTAAAAATATTTTTCCAGTTCTCCAATGTTCAGAACATGATAATTTAATTTTGGAAGTATATCACTTGGAAAGTGAAGCAGATCAATGGTGTAACCTCATCAATAATACAAGGTAGTGAGATGAAATTCACTCCATGGAATGGGACAAGTTCCTGACCGTAATTTTCAAAAATTACTTTCCTCTTATTCTTTAACAAAATATGGAGAATTATTTTACTAAGACTAAACAAAATCATATATATCTATTGGTAACTATGAAGGAATGTTTGCAGTACATGCAAGGTATAATTGTGGAATTGTCATTTTACCCTAGGGTAAGGTTGATCATTTTTTTAGTGTCCTAAAACCATGTATCCAAAGGGAATTAGTCATAAGGTACATCAATAGGTATGGGGACATCATTCAATGTGATCTCAAGGTTGATGTGGATATTGGGTTTACCCATCAATCATATGGGTTTGATACAAATAGAAAAAATTAATTCAAGGGAAAATATAAGATCTGTAACGAAATAATGATGAGCTTTAATTTATTCTCAACATGTGGAAAGAAAAATGGTGGAAACTATCTTAAGGGACTAGTGAATGTTTTAAGTTTGGGAAATAAGGTCATAAATAAATTGACTACCTAAGAAAAGGGAAAAAGATAGATAATAATGCAAAGGCTACACGGATTTCACCTCCCACACTTCAATTCTTCACATTAAAGTAAATTTGGAATAATTCTAACTATTTATTAAATATGAGGGTTATCTATGATGATTGATGTTGAATACCTCTTAAGGAAAAAAGAAAAGGGAAAATATCATGCGAACACTACTAGCAATGCGGAGTACAATATTAAAGTGTTGAATGGTACACTTACCATCCATTCTACAGAATTTACTGTTTTATTTGATTATAGATCCACATAATATTTTATTTCTAATTAATTTTATAAGGGTGTCGTCATATTAACTCAACAATTAGATGTTGAGTTAGTTTTCAAAACACCTAATGGAATAACGGTCACATCACATGTTTATAATTCTTCTCCGTTTAAAGTTCATGGGAAAGTGCTTTCTGAAAAACCTATAATCCTCTCTTTAGTTGAATTCTATGTGGTTAATAGCATGTATTGTATTTATCTATATGGATCTCATATCAATTCCTAAGGAAGGTAAGTCACCCTTCATATTCTGAATGAATACATGAACATATTTTGATGATAGGATGAATATGAACTTCAAATGGAATCTGCATCCATCTTGTGGGACTTAATTTATATAAATAAAGGTTATCTATCCTATATGGTTTTCAACAAAAACTCACCAGTAAGGATAATATAGTTTTACAAGATTTTTTTATGGATTTCTGAATGTATTTCTAGGTCTTCCACTAAATTTTGAAGCTAATATTTTAATATAAATCATACTAGGTTCTATAACTATTTCATATAATCCTTATATAATAGACCCAATTGAGTTTTAGGAATTTAATAATCAACTAAAAGAAAATATTGATATGGGATTCATATTCCTTAGTGTGTCACATTGTGGTGAACCATTTATATTTGTTAATAAGAAAGATGGATCAATGAGACCCTGATTATTGATAACATAACCAGATCACTATTAAGAAAAAATATCCTCTCCCTAGTATTGAAGAATTAATTTATTAACTATAAAAATATCAATAATTTTCAAAGATTAATCATTATTTTGGATATCATCAATTAAGGGTCAATAAATATGATATACTCAAGATGACATTTTGAACAATGTATAGACACTATGAATTTATAGTGATGCATTTTGGTCTTATTATTGTCATTTTTATCTTCATGTATTTAATGAATATTGTCTTTAGTGGCTATCTTGAACAGTTTTTGGTAGTATTTATAGAAAATAATTTTGTATATTAAATAATAAAGTAAGAACATGAAGATCACTTGGGAATTTTACTTAAGACTCTAATAAAGGAGAAAATTTATGGAAAATTACCCAACTATGAATTTTGGCTTCAAAAAGATTCATTTTTTTGTCACATGATCTTAAGAGAGGGGAAAACTAAGGATCCAACAAAGATGTAAATTATTGAACGTTGTCTTAGATCGATAATAGTAACTAAGATCCTGTGTTTTCTTATTTTTGATGGATATTATCGATGTTTTGTGAAATATTTCTCACAAGTATCTAATCCACTCACCAAGTTGACTTGGAAAGGATTTAAGTTCACATAGATGGAGGAATGAAAAGTAAATTTCAATGAGTTGAAAAGAATTTTAGTCAGTGCACATATTCTCACACTACCTTGTTGTAGAGAATAGTTTTTTGATCTATAGTGATGCATATTAGAAGGGGTTAGGATTTTTTCTCATGAAAAATGATATGGTGATTGTTTATGCCTCATAAAAATTGAATAATTATCTAAATAATAATTTTGGAATTAGTTGTGGTAATTTATTCAATAAAGATATGAAGTCATTATCTGTATGTTTAAAGGTGTGATATATATACTGATCATAAAGTTTAAAGTATATTTTCATTGAAAGGAAGAGGAATATTCTCCAAAAATATTGTTTGAGTTGATTAACGATAACAACTTCTCGATACATTACCTCCCTAAGAAACTGAACAAGGTTGAAATTTCTTCGATTCGAAAGGACCATGATATCCTATAAATGGTGATTATTGAAAAATATCCAATAATTATGCATTCTAAAAGGCTATATTTTAATATTTTAAAGGAAGGGGAATTTTATTTTTTCAAATTAATATTCAACCATCTATACAAGTGATGATTAAGGAGGCACATACAGAACATATAGAGCTACAAAAGAATGTGAGAAATGTACTTAAGTTAAACCTTGATAAGGTCTAGGAATAATTTTTTATACCTCTCATACTAGAATTAAATAAATAGCTATTGGACGAGAATCATATTTTATAATTTTCTATTCATAATAGAAGAAAAAATATGTATAGGGACCAAAAAGAGTATTTCTGGAGGGGTGGAATGAAGAGGTATATTATAGAATATGTTTATTAGTTCTTGGTATGTTATCATGTTAATGATGGTAGATAGAAGTCTAAGGGTATGTTACAAAAAATACCAATAATAAAAGGGAAATGAGAAAACATCACCATAGACTTTATTGTTGGACTTACCAAAAAATTTAAATTCCATAATGTTACATGGGTAATAGTTGATCACTTCACGAAGTCGGAACACTTCATTTCTATAAAAGAACACTTCTCTATTCATCATATTTTTAGAATATATATTAAGGAATTTTTATGATTTCATGGAATACCACTTTCCATTATATCTGATTAGGATCTGAGGTTTACCTCAATGTTTTGGAGAAGTTTTCAGTAGGTTCTCGATATAGAGTTAAGTTTCAGCACAACATATCATCCTCAAAAAGATAGTTACTCTAAGAGGACATTTCAAACTCTAGAAGATATGTTGAGATCTTACTTTATGTACTTCAAAGGTGGTTGGGATCAACACCTACCATTGGTAGGATTTTCATGCAATAATATCTTTAAATCTTGTATTTAGATGGCTCTTTATGAAGCCATCTATGCTAAGAAGTGAAGAACTCTAACAAGATAGAATGAAGTTAGGGAAGTAAAGTTATTAATACCAAATCTAGTTAAGTAAGTGGAATATAAGGTTATATCTATTCAACAACACATAAGTGTAGATCAGAGTCTATAAGAAAGTTATGATGATAATTGATGAAAATACCAGGAGTTTGAAGTGGGTGATTAGGTTTTTCTATGAATATCTCCCTTAAATAGAGTAATGATATTTTTAAATAAGGGAAAGCTAATCACTATGTATAGTAGTCCTTTAGATATTTGGGATCGTGTTCTGAAGGTCGCTTATTGATTGGCGCTTTCACTAAATCTCTCTCATATACATGATGTATTCCATGTATCTCTCTTAAGAAAGTACATACCTGATCAACCACATGTACTAAATTAGAAATTTATGCCACTAGAAAAGATATTTCTTAAGAATAATAATTTACATATATTCTCGATCATAGAGATAATTTTTTAAGAAATAAGACCATTCGCTTGGTTTTGTATTATGGAAGAACCAACAATTTGGGAACCTGAGGATGTGATCAGGATAAGGTTTCTATGTCTGTTTGTATATAAGGGGTGAATTTAGAGGGAGAAATTAATTTTAAGGGTGGAATAATGTAAAACCCATATATTATTATGAAATATTTCTCTTTAAATAATTTTATTCTTAAATAGCTTACATTTCACACCATTGTGAGTTTAAATGAATCGTGAGACCCTGTTAGTATAAAATCACCCCTGTAAACTAGCCATTAAATTGGTGGGAATAAATATAAATAACTAATTTATGAAATAAAAATAAATTTCCAACTCAATATGAAAGTATTGGTAAGTTCTTAGAAAATTGTCACGTAATTTTTAGTAAAATCACTTCATTCCTCAAAAATATGTTTTCTTAAAAAATGTGTTTATTTTATTTTTATGAGTGAATATTAATGGGTTTAAAAGTATTAATTTTATTTTTTTAAATTCATCCTTTCAGTATAATCTGAAAATTATTTCCTTATAAATTTTTTAATACATTTTCTTAAGAAATAGTGAAAATACTATTTTTATTGAAAACTGTGTTTTCATTTAATGTCTTTACAAGGTAAGATTAGGTTTTGGGTTAGTTTTAAATTTTAATTAGTTTATTTCTATTTAAAATATTTTAATTATGTTTTTTTAAAGTATTTTATACATGAATTTTGTATAAAAAAATTTTTGTTTTAAAGGGGAATTTTTAATAAAAATTGTTTTTCATGGAAGTTTAGTGATTTAATTTTTTATTGAATTCTACAAATTTTGTATTTTTAATTTTTAAAAATTATTGAAAAATTAGATTCATAAGTTCAAAATTTAGTGAATAAATCCCTTTATTTTTTCCCATATGAATAGTAACCCAGTTAAATTTTGTTACCACGTTAAAGGGTAAATTATGTAATTTAGGTTAAAAATAAAATGAAAAAGAAAATAAAATAACTGTAAGACAAGAAAAAAAAATTATTAGATGAATATAATTTTATCCTAAACGCATAGGGATAAAAATAAAGTTATTTAATGGAAACTTTTCCATAAAAATGACTTATAAAATATTTAAATCAATAAAAGACACAAAATGTCATTTATTTGTCTTAAATATCCCTTATCTATCCACAAGGGGAAAAAGGTATGTTATGTAAGAATTTAAATATTAATGGTATATATAATAAACATATTTTCATGATATAAATTTTTTTTGACTATTTGGGCCACTTAAATGATATTATGATATTTATAATATCTTATTTAACAAAATTCAATGATGTCACAATCATGTTTTAATAATGTATAATTTTCAATATAGGGTTTCCCAAAACAAATATTTGACTAAAAATATTCTTCCCTAAGAGAGAATATTAATCTTTATCATGGTATTTTGTTTTAAATTTTTATTCAACAAATAATTATATTAAATAATTACACAACACTGATGAAGTTATTATTTCATTAATGAAAATATCAAATAAATGTTATTAAAAATATTAAAATAAATATCATTTGAGATAATTAGTGGGATAAGTGAATTTTCTATATCACCCAAACCTCTTAGGAATGTAATAAAATATTTTTTTCAATGTTAAAAGTTTATCTTAAAACTTTTATATGTCCAGTTAATGAGTAGTGTCCAAATTACCAATAAGGATATTTTATAAAATTGATATTTTATTAAATTATTTCAAAATCATAAAATATATTTAAAAATACAAAAAAAATATTAAAAATGAATTTATAAAATGTTATATATTGTTCTTTTTTTATTTATTTGACATCACATAAGTAAAAATTATAACCTTTTAATACTAAAAATGTGTTTCCTTATTTAAATTTAAAATAGGTTAATTATGGGTCAATAAAAATTATAAGCTTTAATAATAAAAAAATACTTATCTAAAAGGTATTTTATGTTTCAATTACAACCTTATATCATATTATATTTAAATAAATTTTATTTTGGAGGTATTTTTATTGAGATTAAATTTATTATAAATTAATGTTTTTAGAACTTCTAAAAGTACCCCTCACCTCAATTATAAAAGGGAACCTCCTCCCTCACTTGTTTACATCACATTGAGCCTTCACGCTCATTAATACCTTACCAATTTTCCTTATCAAAATTCTTAGTCACCTTATATATGTTCTTTTTTTCTCAAAAGACAAACTCTACCATCCCTAAGATGATATCTAAAGGATGGTTTCAAAATAAGAGGTTTCCTTCTTTACTGGCTCTTTTAAGATTATTTCTTCTTGTAAATCTTATTCATGTGTTGTTTCCATTATAAAGTAATAACTCTAGTATCACCTATATTATTTGATGTTATTATGATTATGGAACAATCATATTATACCTTTTATACAGCCTACGGAAAATAGGAGCACCACGCGTGTGTAAGTATGGCTTACTGTCTCCACATCATGGTGCAATTTGTTTTCAATAACCACTTTATTTGGGTGGTATAATGATGTAAATAATATATATTTATATATATATATATATATTATTAGTTTATAATTCTATTTATTATGGAAATTAATATACGATCCTTTTCCTTACCATTTCACAATTAAGGGAATGATATCATCGTTTGTGCGTATGTAAGACCTACCATCCCCACAGCACGATGTGATTCATTTTCCATGTTCACCATTCAAGAATTATTATATAATTATAATTTATGAATAAATAAAATATATATTACCTTACTATCATTACGAAAATGACCTAAATAAATCTTATTCATAATAACAGGGACTGATATGACAAAACATACATAGGAAAATAAAACAGTTAACACCAGAAAGATGGGTAATAATGAAATATTATAAATAAACAGGTTTAATCAGAGGATCACATATAATATCATAAATATGAATATGGTTTTTCAATAAATTAATAACATTATTTAAAACATCATACAAAAGGTTTGAATACTTACAAAATAAATTATACATAATATTATGGTAAAAATCACAATTTTATTATTATTCGGGATGATTTATATGTAAGTATTTACTGGGGATTTTTTTTATTCCATGTAAATGTTTCTTAAAAATAATATTATTATTCTTATACAATTTTTCATGTCCATTTTACCCAGGTTTAAAATTTTTCTAAATGGTTAGAAAAGAATCTTTGGTTGTTTTCCTAATGAGGTACTTTATAACTTTTTTAGAAAAAGTACAATAAGAGTGTGTTTTTAATTTATATATAATTAATCTAATTTTTTGATTTTATTATGTAATAATGCCTTTATTATTCATAAATAATCTATAATGTCTAATTTTAAATAATTTTTTCCTTTTAAAATCCCATGTCCTTTTAAAAATGAAAGCGTTTTCCAGAAGGAATTATATTTACCTCAAGAATTATTTTAAAGTGATCCCCATAAATTATTTTCCATTTATGATAACATTATTTCCATTATTTATTATTTTTGTGATTAAATGGTATTTATATAACCAAATTCTTTTCCTTGGGTTACATTATCATATAATTATGTTTTTTAATCTTGTTTCTCGTGTGGGTTCTATGAATGAATTATGTTCTTGTGACACATATATGCATGGTTTCCATTATATGACTGGTGAGACCTGTATGTCCATACAATTCATTGGGTAAAGATTTATATATATTGATATATATTGGACTATAATAGTTAGTAAACTCAATTTATAAATATAGTGCTAGAATGAGGAGTGATCTCAATTAAGTAAAGGACATTTTCCACAATGATGATATTGGAAATGAGCATTGAGTAATATGGAAATGATTTTCTATTGTCATGTGTGTTCAAAAATTCCATTTATTATGTTATTATATCATGTAATATTCTCATTTATTCTTTATAAACTTCTATGATTTATTATATTTCATGATATCATGGTCTTTGATATGTAGTATATGATTTTTAAATGTTTTGTTTATGCTCTATTTTCTTATGATTATGATATGATTGATATCTCCCATGTTTAATCTTACTAATAATTTTATCCTTCCCTTTTCTTATTATTATTTAACCCATGATATAAAAAATTTTATTAAGTAATATTTTTCAAAAAGGGTTCTATTTATGAAGGAAGTGGGGGGGGGACGATGTAGATGTTTTATGAATGAGTTATTTATGATTATCTATTTCCAAAGGCAATAAATCTAAAAGATTTTGGAATGGTTTGTATGTGTTACTTAATTAATATTATTCTATTTACATGTAATATATTTTTATGAAATTTATGGTACATTATATCCTCTACATATCTCCATGTAAGGAAGTCATCTGAATAGGTATAATGGGAAAGCTTAGTCTAAGATACATAAGCCCTTTGAGATCCTTGATCCCATTAGAGCAGTGGACTATCGACTATACCTCCTAAATAACCTATATCAAGTACATGATGTATTCCATGTATCCTTGTTGAGGAAGTAAATACCATAACCCTTACATGTACTCAATCTAAAGGTGGTATTGTGCGATAATGGACGTTCCTATGAGGAGTAGTTGGAGAATATCTTAGATTGTTGAGAAAAAGTTTTATGAAATAATAAAATTCACCTGGAAAATGTATTTTCAAGAAACCACATGTTTTGTGATGAAAAATATGATCCATAGGAAGTAATGAAATAAAATTACCCTCATTTATTTTAGTGTGTGAAATGTAAATTTTGAGGGTGAAATTTTATAAGGGAGAATATTTTAATGACCCGAACATTTATAAATAAAATTCCATTTATTATTTAAATTAAATGTCTTATTATGTATTATGGTTATAGAAACCACATTAACTTCTTTAGTTTTATTATATCCTAAAAAAATTAAAAGATAGTTAAGCATCCTTACCGTTGATAATATAGTCATTGAACTATTTTCACATGATTAGTATAAATATAGGGGTTTAACTATTCCAATTGACACAGACAAAGGAAATGATGTCATCAACTTATAGGATCATACCCTATGAATCCCATATATTCGATCATCTAATAGAGATAAAAAATCTCAAATTTTTCATTGACTAAGACTAAGTTTACATATAATAACTCAATCATGAGATAAACCATTTATGGGAGAAGTTCAAGCTCATTAACATCACATCCCAAACCATGTATGCCAAACCACCCAATGAATGTCTCATCATGACGCATATTACCCTTAGAGAATTTAACGATTTATTTATGTATATATATCATGACCATAATAATATGAATATTTATATTTTTTTTCAATATAATAATGTTCATATTTTCTTCTTATCATTACATTATAAATTATTATGAATTTTATACAATATAACAAAAATTGTATTTTTATTTAGTATTCAATTTCAATTAAGCCCTTTATTTTAATAAATTAATGTATTTTTGAAATAAATAATATTTTAATTAAATTTTATTATTAAATAATCATTATTAAATATAAATAATCATATATTTCTTATGAAGTCAAATGTACATTTTTTAAGGGTTTGAAAACTGTTATTATCTAAAAAACTGAACATTTCTCAATAAATGTGGAATATTATTTTGAAAGTGAAAATAAAAATATTTAGTAATATTTTTATAAAATAAATATTACTTTTGGAATCATAAAGTTAAAATTATCCAAAATTAAATTTTTCCAAATTTCTTGATACATTCAAATGTTTAGGTAAAAATTAAATACAGTATAAATATATAATGTATTATGATATCATAATGAACCAAAAGTGATTTAATAAATAAATAAATGGTATCCAAGACCAAATATTTGTTTTCCATTTAAAATCATTTATTTTTATCTTTATTTTAATAATTTTATGATGCCTTTTTGAATCCTCCAAAACCATTAAGATATTTTAATTTTCTAAAATCATTTCTTTAAGAGTACGACTCACTTCCATGTTAGCAAGAGTTTTATTTTATTATTTTTGGCACTTGTCATTATAAAATAATAATAACTACCATTTTTCTGAAACCATTTTCAAAAACCATGAGAAGGTTTTGGTTTTTTGTTATTTTATTATATAGAGACCAAAAAAATGTTTAGCATATGATAAAGAATTCCTCACTCATTTTCTATATAAAACCTCAAAAACTCTCATTTATCTTCAATCAAAATCATTTAATATTGTCCTTAATCTTACTTCCCTTCCCTATAGTCATCCCAAGGTGCCCCCAATCTCTCAATAAGCTCCTCTCAAGCATTTGGAGCCACACTCTCAAGGTAAGTGATCATGTCCATCTCCTCTTTATGCCATTATCTTCTCCATCTTATATATTTTATCTTCTTTTCCTAATGTTAGGGTATCATTATCAATATACCATTAATGTAAATTTTATATCTAAATGATGATATACCCCTTTCACACTCATAGATACCTCCGATGAACATTCATATGCCCTAGTAATGCTGCTGAAATTTCACAGCGATTTTATTTGCCAAAAAATTTTGTAGTGAATATGTGTACCCATTTTCTATCAAGGGTGTTGAAATTTATAAACTAACACGTATTGTTTTGTGATATAAATGTTTTTATTAGACACTACTTAACTATTTAGTAAAATATGAATATAAAAAACCATGTTGTATGATCTATGTGGAACACATAAACATGAAATAAAAATGAAAGTGATGGGTGTGTCCATAATTATATATCGCTCCAATGCATTGGGTGATTTTTTAGCCTCATGAACTCTCATGAAAGGGATTTGGTAGTGAACCTAATCAACAAAGGGAATTTTTCCATCTTTATGTATTAGAAGATAGACTTAACCTATTTTTATGATTTAGTATTTTAAGGTGTTTCAGCATTTCCCATATTTCCTTTATGTTATCATGTTATATCATGCCTCATTGTTCATGTGTATGATTCACAACCCTTTTATGTCCTATTAGTATTCCTATTGTATAATATGTATTACGTTTTTCAATTTATTCTTGGTTTATTCCCTTACTATGATTTTTAGCTCACCCCAATCTTATGTTGTCTTAACGTTATCCCTTGCAGATTTAAGTATGAAGGAATAATATGACCATGTTAAGGAAGTTTTAAATAAGTAAGATATATTAATTATTTTACATTTTTATTTAATATACCTAATTCCAAAACAAACTATAATTCTCATTATTCTAAGTTTGAAAAAGTGTAATCTAGTCTAATAAATCACGTATTAATGTGAAATAAAGAGAAAGTTTTTTATATAGTCAAAAATAGATAGGTATGTTTATAGTATATATTTATTTTTATTTATTTTATCTTACAGGAAACTTAGTAATTTAATATGTTCTACCAATGGATGGTAACTATAGTTTTTGGTGGTTTTCATCACCATAATGAGGAGGGATACCATGGTTGTGAGGGTATTTTTTGGTTCTCATTTATATTTAATGAATTATTTTTTACATTTTTTTTATATTTATTCCTCACTAGCATCAACATTATATGTATAGATGATTTATGTGGTATTTGTTTAATTTTATATATAACCTTTCTTAGTTATTATTTATTTGGTAAAATCATTCCCAATGGGTGTTACATTGACACCCAAGAATAAGTTTCATCCCATGGGGAATGGTAATGCCCATTGGGCCTTTTCCAAAACTATGTAAGGAATCTAATGTAGGGAAAAATTGGTCTAGTTAATGAAAAATTGTATCATGGTATCTCATTATTATTTAGGGTGCCGGGTATACCAGAAGTAAGATTTTTAGGAATCGGGAGTTAGGTATGAGAAGATTTTCATGAACACTTACTTTTCCTTATCATCAAGTAACCAAATATTGGTGGGCTTTTAGTCATTCGTTTTTTGGGTTGTATAATTTTTTGGGGATTTTGGGCAAGGAAAATGGGTGCGATATCATGGAACTTCTTCATCTGAGAGGGCATGGATATCATTGTGGAGCCTAATTACATGGTTTTTGATGACTCTCACTTCCAGTTCTATACTTTGAACATGGTACTCCATGCCATTAATCCAATTTAAAGACTTGCACTGAAAATATCATGAAATTATTTGTTTGAATTGTTTTGTTTTATTTTCTTTTTTTTGGCATGTTAAATTTTTTTCGGGATATTTTGAGTATTAATTATTTAAATATTTATTTAAAAAATAAATTTTTTTCGTTTTAAATGGTGGAAGATATTGTTTTTAACATTATTCAAAATATTTATATAGTTTTTGGGATTTCTAATGAGTGGTTTACTTAAATAAAGAATGATTTTAAAAAAATGGGTAGAATTTTTAAAACAAAATCAATAAAAGGGATATTATATAATGTTTCAAAGTGTATTTATGGGTATATGTGGGTGTTTTGAAGGAAAGCATGGTTTTAAAAGTAGATGGTATGTTATAAAATATGAATGAATTTTCTAAATTATTATCCAATTATGGTAATGTTTTATATTTTGACTAAAATTTTTAAAAAATAAATTTGGAATTTAAAATTGATTTCAATGTAGTATTTTTAGATAATAATGGATGAATTTTAACTCATTAAATTGGAGGGGTTTTTATAATTTTTGAAATTCTAATTTATTTTCAATAATGAGCTACAAAATTTTGAAATTATTTCTGAAATTACCATTTTGAGTTTTTTCATGGGTGTGTAATTGTTAAAAGGATTTTAAAAAGGGGAAACTTATGGGTTTTTTAGGTATTTGGAAAATAGATTTCTATTAATTATTTCTACACTTTAAATTGGGGTTTGATTTTTTATATTTTGTTTTTGATCTTATAAATAGTTTTGAATGATCCTTGGTTTCTATTGGTTTTTTCTAATTCCTATACTTTCTAAAATTTGTGGGGAATTCAATTTTGATGTGTATTCCTCTTATATAATTTCAATGGATATTAGGAAGGTCGTGTATTGGGTAATTAATTAGGGTTTTATCTATTTGTTATAGAGACTGAACTCTCTGTAATCTAGTAGAGTGGTAATGTTGAACCCCTCTCATTCTAAATTGTTCTTTTATTTGGAGAGATTGGTTGATTTTTCTTTGTGGGTATTCCATAAAAATCTAGGAAAGAGTTTTATTTCATTGGATATGTATTTTTCTTAATGATAGGTTCCATAACGATGGTTTGATAGGAATGTACCCTTACCTTGGGTTCTTATTTTGAGGGTTGGATAATGGATGTTTATGAGAAATCATGGATGAATAGGATATGTGCTAACCCTAGTGTAGGTTGTGTCCAATATGTATCCTTAATTATTTGGTTGGATTCATTGTGTTTTCAATGTTTTATATATGATTCCCCAAGTAACTTCATATTCCCTCATTATTATATGGATTTCTTTAGCTATTATTATTTGGGAATGTTTTGTTTTAGGTTATTCTGGAAAATCCTTATCCTCTTTCACCTAGTTCACTTATTTGTCTTTGTTCTAGGTGGTACAAGTTTTAAGATTTTTGAGACATAAATGTTTGGATCGATGTAAGTTTTTTATTTGATATCGATTGTGTTCTCTTGATTCATAGAATCTCTAAGCCAAAAAAATCCATTGGGTTTACCTTACAAACAAAATAAATATTTATATAAATTTAAAGGAAGAGTAAAAGAGTAGTAAACAAGGGAAAACAAAGAAACAATACATGGGGGTTTGATGTAATGAATTCCTAGAAAATAATCTCTGTGTAGGTTTAATCCATTATGGGGAAATGATTATAGACTAGAAAAATCAGAAATCTTATCTCCTTGAGGCACCTTGGAGGTTTGAAAATTACAAAAAAAAAATATCCTTTATGCAAGGTGTGAAGAATTTCCATGTAGTTTTTAATAATACCCCTGAACCAGAAAATGAAGTGCATGATAACCTTAGGATAAAAATAAATCCATGCATAGAATTATGAGTCCATTTTTACCACTAAAAGATGAATATTATGATGGATACACGGTGGAAGGATGGTTAGAATCACTTGAGATTTCAATTTTAGATAGTGTCCTGTTATAAAGTAAGAAGATAAAGATATAATAATAGAATCCATTGGATCAAGAACAACTCCACCACCAGTCATGACTCCCATTTTTCATGAAGAATCTATGTTGAGTTTAAGAACAGACTGATGACGATACCATCACACTGATCTCACCAGAATTAAACTATAAGCATTGTGAAGGGGGTAAAATTCAATGAAGTGATCATATAGCAAGGTAATCTTCATAGATATTAAAAATCTGAAACATTTCAACCAATGTCTTCATGATTCTAAAAATTTGGGTTCTTCTAGTACCTAGATTCATGTTTTTTCAATATTCTTTCCTCACTTTCTAGAATCAAAAACAGCCCAACGAGAGGATAAGTACTCCCAAATTATTATAAGAAAATAGGTTTCCCTCTTCCTAGCACTAGTAGAAAAATTATTTTTAACGTCGCCAGTTTGACGTCAGTTTCTTATAAACTGACGTCAATAATTTTTATGGTGATTTTTTGGCGTCGGTTTTTAAAAAAACCGACGCCAAAAAGGGGAAAAATTGTTTTGGCGTCGGTTCTTAAAAAAACCGACGCAAAAAACTAAAAAATATATATTTTGGCGTCGGTTTTTATGAAAACCGACGCCATAAATGTTTTAAAAAAAATTCTTTGGCGTCGGTTTTTTAACAAACCGACACTAAAAATTAAAAAAAAACTACTTTTCACGTCGGTTTTTAAAAAAACCGACGCGAAAAGTTAAAATATATTTTTGGCGTCGGTTTTTATGAAAACCGACGCCAAAAATGACAAAAAAAAATTACATTGTTTTAGATAATTCTCTAATCTTTGATTTGATTGGTCGTGGAGCAGAAACGGAGTTACGGATTAAAAGTTATGGCCTTTGAAAGTTGAACTTCCTTAAGACTTCTTTTAGAGAAGGTCAACTTCCGACATCCATAACTTTTAATCCGTAACTCCGTTTTTGCTCCACGACCAGTCAAATCAAAGATTAGAGAATTATCTAAAACAATGTAATTTTTGTTTGTCATTTTTGGCGTCGGTTTTCATAAAAACCGACGCCAAAAATATAATTTAACTTTTCACGTCGGTTTTTTTAAAAACCGACGCCAAAAAAATTATTTTTTGTTTTTGGCGTCGGTTTTTAAAAAAACCGACGTGAAATGTTGTTTTTTTTTTAATTTTTAGCATTGGTTTGTTAAAAAACTGACGCCAAAGATTTTTTTTTTAAAACTTTTATGGGGTCGGTTTTCATAAACACCGACGCCAAATTTTTTTTCATTTTTTGCGTCGGTTTTTTTATGAACCGACGCCAAAAAGGATATTGATTGACATTTTTTGCATCAATTTTCTAAAAAACCGACGCCAAAAGACCAATGTAAATACTATTTTGCGTCGGTTTCAAACAAAACCGACGCCAAAGAGTAACGCGGGATCAAAATTTCAATTTTTTTCACAACGCGCGTTTAACTTTTTAAAATCCCGCCTACATTTTCGTAAAACACAATTGAAAATATTTTCGTTTACTATATATATATCCAGTTTCTCCTTCTTTCATCATTTTCAACATCTTCGATTCAATCACGATTTCAATGCGACTTCAATCATTAATTGGTACATATTCTATTCATTCGTTTTCTTTATTATTATTATCCTTCATTTCTAAACAACTCGATTGGATTTCTTATAATGATGATTCATTCTCATTTCTAAATACAAGTTATATGATAATAAAAAACATATCATTTCGATGGAAGCCCCTAAAACCATTGAAATATGTTTGATGTATTATGATTATTTTATTACATTTGGTGTATATGATTTTAATTTATGTTTATCATGTTTTCTTTGAAACGAGTTGTATCAATCAAACTTTGATAGGTTCAACTTGTAACGGCGATAACTTTTGAACCGTAACTCCGTTTTAGGTCCACAGCCTGTCAAATCGAAGCTTAGGAAATGATCTAAAACATAGAAAAAAAAATTTGATTTTTGGCGTCGGTTTTTATAAAAACCGACGAGAAAAATATTTTTTTTTCATTTATGGCGTCGTTTTTTTTAAATAACCGACGCCAAAACTACTTTTTTAAATTTTTCACGTCAGTTTTTATGAAAACCGACGCGAAAAATTATATGAATTATTTTTTTTGGCGTCGGTTTTTATAAAAACCGATGTGAAAAATATTTTTTTTCATTTATGGCGTCGGTTTTTTTAAATAACCGACGCCAAAACTACTTTTTTAAATTTTTCGCGTCGGTTTTTATGAAAACCGACGCGAAAAATATTTTTTTTTTCATTTATGGCGTCGGTTTTTTTAAATAACTGACGCCAAAACTACTTTTTTAAATTTTTCGCGTCGGTTTTTATGAAAACCGACGCGAAAAATTATATGAATTATTTTTTTTGGCATCGATTTTTTACAAAACCGACGTTAAAAACCGTTTTTCTACTAGTGTAGAACAAAATATTGAGAAATGTATATCTCAAGATCATCTAAAGAGTTAAGATATCAAAATCATTGAATAAGAGACTCACTATAAAAGAATATTTTATTAGAGGTTTCATGCCACATTTACCTAAAATATAGAAACCTTGATTAATGGATAATTCTAATATGTTTTATTTTCTCCTTAGTATGAAGAGAATGGTCCCTAAACTCCACAATAGGAATTTATATTTGGTCAGAACCTCCTTACACCAAACCACTCCACACCAGTAGGTAAGATTATTAAACACCGCTAACACTCTATGGAAATATTTCACTAAGAAAACTCTTGAAGAAAAACTAATTAAACAACATTTTTCTGGGTTTGAGATTAATGAAAATAGATCAAATATATCCCATTGGTTCTCGTCTAGAATATCTTGGTTAAAGAACAAGGACTCTCATTCCTTATTGAATGTGATGTCTAGAGTTGGGAATCTAGGGAAACAGAGCATAGTTACCACCCAGTAATACTACCAGAAATTGTTATCTCCCATACCCACTATCTAGCGAGTATGGCATAGGAGATCAATAAGTGAGGTTGGATCATCAGACAAATATTAGAAGACACATCACTCATTGTTCTCATATCTTACCCATTCGTTTCCCTCATATTCCTTACCTATAATTTCTTCCCATTTATAACCTAAAATGCCAACATTGGATGAAATCCTTACATCATATCTGAGACACCGATAATGTTTATACCACCCTAGATCAATGGTGTTTCCATCCCAAAAAATGAATCCCATGGGTATTTTCAATCCAAATGGGAATCCAATTAGAAAGAAAATAGGATTTTCTCAATGCTAGATATGAATCCTTTTGGGGCCTTGATGGTAGAAATAATATGCATTTGAATGGTGGTGAGGATGATATTAACCAGGGTAATTCTTCCTTCGAAAGATAATAAATGGTTTTTACAATTCATAATGCACCCTGTGATCCTATAAGAATCCTTATAAAATTGATGAATTCAATGTTTTCTCAAGGAAATTTGGCACCTAGATATTCCATAGTAAAATTTATTATGTTCATGTTAAGACTACTTACCAGGCATCTAACCCACATTCCTGAACATCTTCTGAAAATGTATATTATAATCTTCTCAGGGTTCAGCGGTTGGGTACTACATTTGAATTATTCATTAAATATTGCATTGATACCCAGAATTGATCTTTTACTATCATTAACAAGAATAATTATCTTCACATCAAAAATAAGTTGATAAATACCTCATATGTGAGGTCTAGAATGATACGAAAGGAAAATTACCCTCAAGATACTTTTATTGATGAGAATGTTGAGCATGTCTCAGGTAAGGATAAACAATGTAGGGGAGTGTTTTTCTAATTTTCCTAGCCCCCAGACTACTTTTAAGAACCCATAATGTTTCCTCATGAAGGAGGTAGATATTTAGGAAGAACTATAACACTATAATAGAAGATTAGATGCCCAAGAAGAGAAGCCCCTATGAGAGAGAACATTGAGAATGAATTTCAATTAATGTCTGTCATATTATTTTTTCATCTCTAACTATATTACTACATTATATCTGAGAACCTTTTGATTAATATCACTAATAAACTCTTGATCTAGATCAATAGAACCCTGGATTATACACCCCTTGAAAAACATGTGCTATTATTTAGAAATACAACTAGGGAGATTGATGGGTAATATTTTGATAATGATACTAACCAAAACCATATAAGGAAAATTACACATGTAAATATTTCTATAATTCCAAATAGAATGCAGATCTTAAACCTTTTGAATGAGCACTAGTGTGGTGGAACAAAAAACATGAGGGTAACTAATTCGAGGAAAAAAAGTATTGCACCACTTGCACCAGCTCATTTCTAACAATGTCCCATGAGCCCATATAAAATAAGCCTCAAAATCTATCTTGACCTAGTATACTTTCTTAATTGAGAAACTATATAGATTTACATATATCCATATCATTAAGAATAGAATCCATAAACTCATTATCAAGATCAGAAACAACATAAGTAATTGTGTCAAAGAGATATGAATGGCCCCTTGGTTATTCTCCATACATGTAAGGATTGGGACCTGAAATGATATATTTAAAGTATAAATTGTTCATCCCTCACACTACATCATGATCATTCAAGTATGATTTGTTATCCCTGAGAATATTAGGCATATTTATATGTTATTTTTCATTAATGCAAGTAAAAAATAAGTTCATACTGAGATCTCCTTCCCGAATCAATTTGAATCATGATTTTTCATGATCCAAGTGTTATTTCATGAAAATCATATCATCCAATATATTATTTTTGTTAATAATATTTACAAATAAGGATTCATTCCAATAATTTTCAAGACTGGACTCAAGAAGATCAATTTCCATCTTGATCACCTCCAGTCTAGAGAATGGTGAGGTTGGTTCCTTATCCAAGTATTGACTCCACCTCTAAGATGATTGATTTGTGGTGAAGTTATGTCCAAGAATGTCCCTAAAAAGGATTTATCCATTACTACCTTAACATATAGTGGTAGCCTGATGGATCCATCCAAATATGGTAAAATGGAAGCAATATCATCTTTCATTTATGGGGTCCAAAATGAAATGAAAAAGGAATTGATCAGATAGACTGAAAATAAGATGATTAAAGTTAATACCTGGATAGGACTAGATTACATGGAAGTTTTATATTCATCGATCCAGTAAACACCATGTTTTCATTATCCCCCTCTAATTATTACAACATGTGAAATGACCATGATTTCTCTTCGAAATATGGTCTAGATAAAAGAGATAATCTTGCACCTAATTAATTCAAGGCCACATCATGACTTGTGAAATTCGTATGACATCACTCTGATTGATTCTAACAGAACTTATGGCACACTAGAAATGATGACCTTAGACATGATAGATAAAAAATATCTGGTCAATGGAGGAGATATAATTTCTGGAAACTAATATTCTAAACCCTCAAATGTATTAAATTACTTTTAGAAAAGGTAGAGAAAGATCTATGTTAATGAAAATATGGGCCACCATATCTTCCTCAAGGTAGAGAGTGAATTCATTGGCATAGAAGAAGGAAAATTATGATTCACTAATCCCATGAATGAAAGAATAATTCTGAAAAATAAGGTGATATATTATTGGGAACCTTCTAAAATAGTTCCCATATAGTTTCTTATTAAATAATATCAAGACCGCATGAATTAATTTACATGGAGACGCGATTTTAATGCAGTTCAAGGAAAAGTTTTTTATGGAGTTACAAATCTTCACGTTGATTGTTTTTTTATAAAAGGGATATAGTGGATACTTTAGAAGATACATCAGTAAGGTGTGTCAGCATGATGTAGCTGATAAAAGAGATCTGGGAAGGGTTTATTATATTTTCTATGACATGGGTATTGAGACGTGTATTAGCCTCCCCATACCAGAAGTGCACCATTCTTTAAAATCATCATTGCAATACATTTAATATTTTACCCAGAAGTTTTAGAATCTACAACCAGAAAAACTCTCTTAGTCTGATCAAATTTCATCTATAGTGGTATTTGATCTGATCTTTGTGCGTTTTCATGAGAACCTTTTATTCGGGCAGTAAACACCTACTTTACCTAGTATATCTATTAGAGGTTTTTTATCAGGTGGCATTCCTTGTTTTAGGCTGACCTCAAACTACATCCGCTTTCCAAATTTGATCCACTATTCTATTTTATTATTAATTTTGAGATATCACTCATATTTGAGAGTCTCTACCATTTAATTGTATATTTTTAGTGAATCCCCTTTTCTAGACTAGGTGTCGTGGTTTTTCCTTTCTTTGGGTTTTCCACGTTAAAATTTCTGCTGTAAAATTTTTTTTTATGTACACATATTCTTTAGTTTTGGCACATCCACTTAATTTTTGAAGACTTATTTTAAGGGAAAGAAATTTTTTGGATTGTTCGTGTGATTTGATTTTGTTTTCACATTTTTAACTTTCTATCTTTCACAGCATCTGTAATCAAAAAGATTTGTTTAAGTCCTCGGTTGGAGAATGTGGTGGCATACATCTAGTAAAGCAACTTTTTTTTCAAGGACCCAAAGTACATTATCAGAAGACAACGATGGTACTGGATGTTTTTCTAGGATATAAAAAGTCTTATTAACTAGTAGTATTCATGAGGAGTGTTCTGTTATTGATGACATTCAGAGTTTGGTTTTGGATTTCTTTTTGCAAGGGAAGCTGATATTTGTTTATCAGAAGTGAAAAAGGGTTGGTGATGATCTCCACTTGATTCAAAGGGGGATTTTGTTTGGAATCTCCTAAAATGGTTCCCACATGGTTTCAAATTCAATTATATTAAGACCTCATGAATTAATTTATACAGAGATATAATTTTAATGCAGGTCCATGAACTGTTTTTTTAAGATACAATGTTTTCACACTGATTGTTTTGTTATAAAAGAGAGGGAGTGGATTCTTTTGAAGATACACTGGTAAGGTGTTCCAATATGATGTATCTAACTAAAGAGATATGGGAAGGGTTTTGAACATTTTTAGGGACATGTGGTTTGATACTTGCAACAATATCTCTATCCTAGAAGTGTTTCTCTCCTCATAATCTTCAGTGCAATGCAAGTAAGATTTTACCCAGCAATTTTTGGATCTACAACCAGCAAAACTCTCCTGATCAGATCATCTATCATCTATGGTGGTATTTGTTCTGATCCTATTTTATTTTCATTTTCACCTTTTATTTAGGCAGTGAACACCTAATTTACCTGCTCAGATCAATTTGAGTTTCTTTCTCAGATTGGGTTCTTCATTTAAGGCTAGCTTTAGACTATATCTTCTTTCTGAATTTGATCCACTTTTTTATTTGACTATTACATTCGAGATCTCACTCGTCTTTTGGAGCCTCTACTTTGTACTCATTAATTTTTAGTGGATCCTATTTTCTGGACTAGGTCCCATGGTTTTTTTATTTTTTGGTTTTTCCATGTTAAAATTTCTGGTGTCAACTAATATTTTCTGTAGACATATTATTTTTTTGTTGCACATCTTCTTAATTTTTAAAGACTTGTTTTGAGGGAATGAAATTTTTTATGATGTGTATATTCTTTGATTTTTTTCACTATTTTCGCTTTTCAACTTTCCCAACATCTGTTAGCAAAAGGATTTTTTTAAGTCCTCAGTTGCAGAATGCAGTGGCAGATATCTTGTGGAGCGGTTTTTTTTCAAGGACTTGAAAGAGGTTATCATAAGACAATGGTGGTACTAGAGGTTTTTTTTTGGGATATCAGAATTCTAATTGAATAGTACTAGTCATGAGGCATGTTCCATTATTAATGACAATCAGAGTTTGATTTTGTATTTCTTTTTTAGGGGAAGCTCGTATTTGTTCATCAGAAGTGAAAAAAGGGTTGGCGATGATCCCCACTTGAGTCAGAGGGAGAGTTTGTTGCGAGCCTCCTCAAATGGTGCCCATGAGTTTTCTAATTAAATGTGATCATAATTATGTGAATTAATTTACATGGAGACACGATTTTAATGCAGGTCAAAAAAGAATATTTTGTGGAGTTAAGAATTTTCATGCTGATTATTTTTTATGAAAGGGTGGTAGTGGATGCTTTGGAAGATACACCGGTAACATGTTCCATCATGATTTATATGATAAAAGAGATCCATCAAGGGGTTTCTGCATTTGCAGTGAATTGTGTATTGAGATATGTAGTAGTCTCCCCTTTCCAGAAGTGTGGCTCTCCTCATAATCTGCAGTGCAATGCAGTTAAGATTTTAACTATCAGTTTTCATATCTATAGCCAGTGAAACTCTCATGGTATGATCATATTTCATCAATGGTGGTATTTGATCCAATATTTGTGCCATTTTATCTACAACTTTTAGTCAGTTAGTGACCACCTAGTTTATTTGGTCAAATCTAGTTCAGTTTCTTAATCAGGTTGCATTCTTCATTTCAGGCTGGCTTGAGACTGCATCTGCTATCCGACATTGATCCACTGTTTTATTTTATTATTTATTTTTAGATCCCTATCATATTTAGGAGACTCTACCATGTAAAAATTTTATTTTTAGTGGATCCCGATTTTTGGACTAGGTCCTGTGGTTTTTCCTCTTTTTGGGTTTTCCATGTAAAAATTGTTGGTGTCACCTTTTATATTCTGCACATTTATTTTCAGGTCGCTACGCATCAACTTTTGTTTGGAGGTAAATATTTTATTTATGCAGCATGTTATATTTTCTATTATTTATTCATTAGTGGATTTTTCATCTTTCCCAATATATATCCACATCATCTCTCAAGAGGATTAACGTTCGTAATTGACCTCCATCGACCAATAAAAAGGACAAAACCTCCATCAGCAAATAAGTCAGGGGATATTACACTAGACATTAAAAAAATGTGCTTTAAAGGGTGAGAATATACAGAATGAATTATGATTCAGAAATTAAACATTATCTATGGATTCCAGACCCCATGATTTCACAAAATTATAAAATAATGGAAGTGGTGGTTCATCCACACAAAATCTTTCCACCAACATCCACTTGAGGAAAGTTATCACTTCCTCAATGGAAGATGCATGAAATTACGAACCATATATTTGCCTTATGAGGATTTAAATAGCTCAATGGAGTTCTCTAAAAGATAGAAAACTTTTATATCTGGGGATATGGGGGTGAGAAAAGTAAATCCTTATAGGAGGGAACAGGCAGCAAGATATAACTAGGAGGGAGAGATTCCTTTTCCAATGATGATGGGGAAACTACAAAAGGAAGGGGGAGGTTTTGGAGAAGGACCATTCTTTGGTGATCTAAGAGGATTTAATTAAGGGTAATTATGAGGGACATTAGAAATGGTAAGGAAAATTTTAAAATCAATGGTTGTGTGATGTGTGTTCTTTTGAGAAAATGAAAATCCTATCTCTATTTAATACAAATAAATAAAAATCTCCTTGGGGGTAGAATCTCATTACAAGGAATATTTTTCTAATAAAACCCTTATATTGGGATGGAAATGAATCAGTCCTCATCTTCTAGGTTTTCCCCCAATGGGGTTTTGGATCTTTTGTTTTTTTTTAAATATAATCTAGAATTTTTCAGTTTTTATTCCTTTCGGTATTATTCTCAATTCGAGTGACTCTTGATCATTGTGTATGTATAAGGATTATTTTTCTTAGATAGTTTATAATATAGTAGGGAGAACAGTAGGTTCAGTTTAACCTCATTACCTTTGATGATTTAATTTAATTTATCTCATGGATGCTTGTTAGAGTAAGAGGTGTTTCAGTCTTGAGTTGGGAGGTTATTTGGGATATTATTTGAGTTTGTAAGGTCATGGTTTTTTTTAATATCATATTTTTTATCTTCGAGTGATTATGTCATTCCATTGTTTTATATAATCATGTTTTAAATGGGGAAGTCACATCTTGTCTATCCTTCAATATTTTGAATTAGTTGAGGATTTCTCAGGTGGAAAGTGTAATATTTGGGAGAATTGGAACACCTTTATCATTTTTATTATTAATATTTTAATTTATTATCGAATTTAGTATGAGCACTGAGTTGTAGGAGAATCTTGTATAAAAAATTCAAATTTTTGGAATTTGATGTAGGGTGCATGGTTAGCCGGCACGGTCTGTTCAACAATGTGACAACCATGATAGGGTCCTATAATCCATGGTAGATCCATTTTTCTTATTTGGGGAATGGTTAAATTAACCATAGAGACCAATAATGTGTGTTATTGGGTATTCCCCATGAGGGATCATGGTCAACATACATTTAGGCTAAACCATACAAAAACCATGCATATTCCTCAGTTTAGGAAGAAAATATTTTTTATTATTATATTATTATTATATAATTATTTTATATAGTTATTATTATTTACTATTTTTTTTAATTTTATGTTTATCTCCATTTCTACCTTATGTATTATGAACCCCCACTCCTCTCTTGTGTGTCACACACGATGTAGAGAGGCAGAGGTGCACCCCCATTCTCCTCTCCATATGGTAGTGATTCCAAAGTGTTGCTTCAAGATTTCCCCTCTGAATGTTCATAGAAATTCTTATTTATCATTATCCTTATCCATTCACCTCATTTTTCCCTCCCCACACTATTCGTTTTTCCTTATTCAATCCTTTGCCTAATGTTTTTGGTATTTTTCTTGGGAAACATTGTTTCCTAGGTTTTTTGAATTTCTTGGAGGTCAATTCTTACTGCATCCATTGGGGGTAAATTTTTCATTTATTCTAGGTAGGTTTTTTTCTTTCTTTCCCATTTATTAAAATTTAATTGTGTATTTTTAAATTATTAGGTTCCTCATTATTTTCTAGGGTGTTTTAAGCCTACTCATGGAGCCATATCACCTTTGTTTTCAAAGTAATATAATTTAATGAATATTTCCTTATGTTTGAAAGATAAAATTAAAAACTATTATATATTAATGGTTATATTTGGAATTTTAATAAAATTATTATGAAAAAATTATAGAAAATGTTTATGATAGAAGTATTTGGATTACATTATGTTCGTCATATTTTATTAATATTTGGCCACAGTGTTTCATAATTCAAACATGTTTTAAAAATATTATTTGAAATGTTAATCCCTCCTAATTCTTCATTTATATTTTCAATTTATTTATTTGAAAAAAATATAAATCTGAAGCATTTTTTCCTTTTTCATCCAATATTCTATAAAGTCATAATAGAATGATTTATTTCCAAAGAGAATAAAAATGGTCTCTAAATTCTCCATCTTTTTTAAATATGACTTACACACGTAACCATGTATATATATATACTCATTGTGAATATTAATGAATAGTATGTTAATATGTATATTGGGACAAGGGGTATATATATATAGGTGAATTTGTGTATGAGGATAAATGGTTACTTTATAAATTTAAAGGCATTGGTTCAAAAATGGATTTTCATATGATGATGGTTTTTTCGAATAATAAGGAACTATTTGTACCTTTAGATGTTTTTATAAAAGGTGGGTAGCTCCATGAAAATACTATGGTTTATATAGATTCTTCTTATGGGTGGTGTGAAATGGTGGTCTTAGTAAGCATGAATATTTTCTGTAATTGAGATATAGTATTTCTACATTCTTCCTCACCACCCACATTTTCATTAGCCATGGAATCCTTGGAGTCTTAGTGAGATTCAAGAGACTATTTATATAGATTATCAATTAGATGGAATAGATCCCTATGGTAGGGAAAGGGATGTTTTATATACCACTAATGAGTCTACTTGAGAGTGGTTAGGTCATTTATAGACCTTGGATCACATTAAAAGACTAATAGATGGATCTGAACCAAGTTCATCTATGGTATATTCATCGGATGACAATATATATATCGTGGGAACTATTTTAATTATATCCTTCTCTATTTTTTTTTACTACATGTTTATAAAAATGTTTCCACTATTTTGAATTTATTTTAAATGTTTATTTCCTCACCAGTTTTTCTTATATACTACTTTCCCCAGGTTATTGGTATTTTTAAAAAATACATCTCACTATTATCCCTTTATATCAAAACTCCGGTATTAAATTTCATTTATTCTTCTAAAAAAATTTGTAAAATTTATTGTTCATTATAAATTTGTTGAAAATAATAATTGAAATTTTCATTCTAAAATAAAATGTTTCTATTTTCTTTAAAAATAAAATGAACCCCTTATTTTATATATTTATATTTTCACGCATCCACTAAATAGATTTCCTTCTAATGGAAAAACATAATGCATGGATTCTATTTTGGAACCAAAACTAAGATTATAGTGCATTAATATATTATAATTTTTAGTTTTTGAGTCCAAATTATATTTTATGTGTTCCCATGGGCTATTGTGATTTCTTTTGGAATGGATCATACAGTTACAATTTGGAAGATATGTTTATAGTATAGTTTTATTTTATTTTATTTTGTCACATTGGTATCATTAGATTTTATTAAGTTATAAAGATGGTGGGTAGATATATCATATGGGTAGAAATAAATTCCAATGGTGATAAGCATTTCTATGAAGGAGAGGGAGACTAGGGTGGTGACGGGGGTTTTTAATCATCGTTTCCATTTACTATATTCACAATTAGTTTTTTATTGTTGTTTTTATTTATTCTTTTCTTTTGTGGAAGTCTATTTTATGGGTGGGTAATGTCATAAATTTATTTAATTTAAAATTTTTATTTCTTTATATATTATTTATTTGGGGATATCATTCTTATGTGGTGTTTCCTTGATTCTTAAGCAATAATGCCATCCTGGGGGGATCAGGAACACCCTTCAGGCCTTGTAGCAAACTAGGTCAAGCATCCAATGGTGGGATAGCTCGGTCTTCGTTTTTATTATTTTTAAATTAATATATTTTAATTTAATTATATATAAATATTACTTACTTCATTATATTATTAATTTTAGGGATGATTCTGAAGAGGATAATTAAATATAGATACTAAGAGGAGAGTAATACTCAAACTGGTAACTTTGATTCTCAATGTAAATGTTCCTTAAAATGAAGGGATTAATATATATTATTATCAACGAAGGCTATATTTGATAGTATAGGTATATATTTTGAACAAATGGATAGATTTCAACAATGTAATAAAATGGAAATTGTGCCTAAATAACCAAAGTAAGTGGGTTCTTTTATAAGAAATTGGATGTCAATTTGGAAATACCTAAAATTATTAAATTATTCCATTACACTTTTCAAGGTAAATGACTCCCATGTTTATGAAATTTAGAGTGAGGGATTTTTTATGTTCAAAAAAACTCTTATACATACATTTTAGAGGAAAAAATGAGTGATAAAGGGGAATTTTCTTTTACATCTCTCTTTACCCAAGTGCACTTTTACCAAGGAAACTTATTCACCCATGTTATAAATTTAAAATGATCAACATTAAAATATATATTTCCACTTAATATTAGTTTTATAATCCTATATTTTATATTAATTTTATGAAATAAATTTTCTATGAATAGTAATTGAAATTTTCAAAATAAAAATTCTTAATGAATAAAAATAGTTTTTAAAATAATATTATTTTTATACTCAAAATTTATAACATAAGTTGACTCAGTATAAATAAATTGAAGTTTATATAACATTTTAATCAAGCCATAGGTGAAATTTACCAAAATTTTAATTAATTTATATAAAATAAATTAAAAAAATTCTTTATCAAAGTAACCTTTTACATTAGTTTTAAAAATGTTGGTCATGGGTTATATAGGTTAAAATTAAATTTTATAATGCATAATATTATTAATTAATTAAATATTCGATTTATTAAATGGTTTTATGAACTTCTATTTCATTCTTATACATTGATAAATTCATGATAATTATAATTTTCATAAATACTATATTTTCGACTAAAAAATTATATTTTCAGAAAATATCTTAAAACTCATACTATATAAATTTTGATATTCTAATTTTAAAAAATTATGTTTATTATATCTTAATCCTTTTTCTAAAAAATGTTTATTGAAATTTTTATTTAAAATAAAAAAGATAATGATAAACAACTTTTACTTTCAAATGGACAACTTAAACAATAGGTGTTTATATTAATATCTCATACTAATTGTAAAATATGAATAATTCAATTGTTTTATAGAACATATTTATATAATATATTTTATCATAATGATATTATAATATAATTAATTTAATTTACCAATGTATCATTATCATTGTTTTTGTGTATTTGAAAAATTATATCAAACTTAGTATTACATAATTAAAAATAAATATATTTAAATATAAATATTCTCTATTCAACCTCCTTAAATAAATGTAATTATCATAAAAATTTTATTAAAAAATTATTTAATTATTTTGTAAAAACTATATGTCATATGTAAAAATAAAAAATGAAGTTTCTTTGTGAATTACATAAGGAAATGAAGAAGAAAAATATTCATTCTCTACTGAGTGAAAGGACTTGTTCAATTTTACTCAGTAGATATATGATTAATGCATGCCTTTTCCACACATTAAACATTTTCTATTTATATTGAGACATTCCCTAGTTTTTTTCTTACCACATTTTTGATGGGAATATTTTTTGTCATTTTTCATTCATCATCACCAAAATTTTCATGAGACTTTATCCTTATATTTTTTGGTGAGATAAGAAATTCAACTAACTTAATTTTTCCCCATAATTCATGATATTTTAATTTACATAATAATAATATTTTTAACACCACAACTTGTTGTAAGATATTATAGTTCAAGGAAATCACTTCATTATCTATTACATCAATTTCTATCTTGGTTTCTTCATGCTCCATCCATTACCTTTAATGAATGTTTATGGACAATAAAATATACATTAGTAAATATAAAAACTGAAAACTATGTTCTTGGAAGAAATAATTCATCGATTATGTGGATACCCAAACTTATAAGTCGTTATCTTAAATCTAGGATATCCATGGTCATTTTAGTATTTGGATTTGTATTCTAGTGAACTTCATAATATCATATATATAAAAAACCTTCATAATGGGTTGAAAATGGAATTTTAATTAACCCAAACATAGCCCTCGATAGTTTTTAGCCATGAGAGCAGTTACGGCACACTCACTGTGCACCAGAATGATAACCAAGACATACCCGACCAACTATTTTCATGGTTGTTACCCCTAGATGCATCTGTCCAAAAATAAATCCACTAAACAATACCAATGTAGAGATATAATTTCTTGGAATATAAAAAAATATCTACTTTATTAAAATGTTAGTAGGTTTACCTTCAAATAGTATTATACTTTGGGTTTTCTCTACAGTTCCCTTATCATTATCATAAAACAACATAAGATATTCAACACTTCCAACCTAAGGGCTTATCAATACCATTGAAACATGGATCATTCATAAATCATTAACCCATTATTTCATTACTAAATAATAAATCTTCCTCAACCAATATCATCCTAACATATAATGTTATGTAAAAACTATTATGAAACCAGTTGTAGTACCCCCATACCCAGGTACCTAGATCCATTGTTGAAAACATATAACGTAAAACACTATTTTTTATACACATCTTTAATTAAATTATATTTCTCACATTTATAATATATATTATTTTTAGTTAGAGTTTTAGATAATTATAAAAAATAACATTATAATAGTTGTCATATAATCTCATATAACATATACTTTATTCAACTATATAAAAATATAATATGTCTATAATAGGTCTTTAATAAGTCCCATAAATTTTACACATAATACACTCCTCTAGAAATACCATACATAATAATTTCCATTATAATATGGGGAAATGGAAACATACGAATTGAAAAGATTAAATGATCTGTAAGCATGATTTTAAAAATAAATAATGCCATGAGAGTCTTAAGTAATAACATGATTTCATAATTTGGATGATCATAAGAAGTAATTAATGGAATAATGATATGGTATTATATTAACACGGGTTAAAAATTATCATAAAAATATATTATAATAATTGGAATGTGATGATAACATAAAAATTTCATCATAATTATAATTCAAGGTTCCCTACCTCATTGACATAACATAGTTGGCATGGTTAACTTCCCACAAAATATAGTTTTCTAGAATCACAACCAATTCACCATGTTGTCTCTTTAGATAAAACATTTACCCAATACATTGGATTTATATATAATTTCACACCTACCGATCACATAATCAAAATCAAATATATATGTTTCGTATGGTTTTAATAAATATATTAGAAAAATATAATGAAATAAATTATTTATATCCTTTTCAAGTAATTCTAAAATGAATAATTCACAATTCTATCAATAATCATATAATAATAAACTCAAGGAAATTTAATGGGTATCCAATGACTTTAAGCATCATTATAGTTAAATAGAGCACAATAAATAGGATTACGAAGATGGTTAATACACTATAAAGGAAAAGTATATGTGGTCTAAATAATAATTTATCCAATCAATAGATTCATTATGAATCTAGGTGAACACCCTTCAATGAATTAAACCAGACAAAAGGAAATCACATATGAAATGAATTTGAATAAAATTATTTCTATAAGAGATAATGATTAGGTGAGACAAAATTAGTTATATATCAAACCATAGATATAAAAGACAATTTCATAAGATATCATGAAATAAAAGGTCGATGATATCATTTGAATAATATATTGGATAAACCATATTATATAGATGAATAAAAATATTATAAGTATTAAAAAAGATCTATAAAAATAATAATTTCTCTTTTCCTTTGAAAAAATTAAAAATTGAAGATTTTATTATACCATGAGAATAGTAATTTTATTTTATTTTTTAAACATTAAATCATATATGGGATTTATCTTAGAGAATTATCATGGTTTTGGAAAGATATATTAACACAGAAATGTGTAAAAGAGATTCCATTCGTAAAAAACCCCATCTAGAAAACTTCAGAAATATATTCTTTAAAAATATTTTTAAATAAATTAAATGTATCTGAAAATAAATTTCTAATAATTTTTAATAAAATAATTTTGAAACACAATAATACATTACTTTAGAGGAAAAGTATTTTGAAAAGTAATCATGAAAAAAATTTAATTTAAATTATAAACATTTAGAGGAAACCAATTTGTAAAAATTATGGTATAAAATTTCATTGATAAGAGGTCTGGATAACCAGGAAGGGAACTTGTAAGAGTATATAAAATAAATTTTTAAGGTAAAAGATAGATATAGATGAAAAATAGCCATGTTCATAGGCCATTGATTATTCATTTTAGTGAGGCATTTGGAAATGGAACATTTCCCCCAAAAGAGAAAAATATTAATGAAAGTATTGAACTTCCTCCATGAAGAAGAAAACAAATCATATTTAAAAGGAATTTGTAGGAGAAATAATACTTTTCAAGACAATGTATAAAAGAAAATTCATAGCTAATGGAAAAGGAAATTGAGTTGATACCTAACTAAATTTTTAACCTCAACCCTTAAGTATAAATTAGTTTAAAATGAACATAAAATACCATTAACAATAGGTCTTCTATGAAAATTTAATTATTGGGAAGTATATATCCCACATAAAATTTCATTTTTTGGATCAAATTAAATGTTCCTCAACAAAGGGAGTTTGATAAAAAATATCATACCAAATTTTCCTTCATAGTTGGACACACTCTAATATCTTTTTAATCAACTATAAAAATATTTATAAATAAATTAATAAACCTAAACATCTATAAAACCATTTTCTATACCATATTTACTAATATTTACTATGAATATAGTGGTTTATTATACCTTATTTTTATCATCAAGTGTTGACGCAATAAATTATCATGAAAATACTTTGTAATATTAATTTACATAATTTATTTTTAATACTAAGTTTGTAAATCCTAGGATACCTTTGGTTTTATAATAAATATCCCATAATTATATATAATGTTACAATTTCATTCAATTACAGTACTTAGTGTGAATTGTGAAGATGAAGTTGGATGCAAACTTTTTAATGTAGTTTTTTATTGAAAATAGATGATATACTATTTAAAAGTTTGGATAATGATATTATAACTCAATAAAATACAATAAACCAAAAATTCATTATTTTTATATTCCATAAAAATTATATATCATTCCTCAATCATTCACAATATAAACTTTCTAACTCAATCAAGTAGGTAGTTAACTGTCCAAAAAAAAATTTTGTTGTAATGAGTGAATAATATAGAAAGTGATATTTGATAATGTTAATATAAAGTTAAAATAATTTTTAAATTTTAATATATAACACATATCTCCATGAAATCTATCTTGAGAAATATTAATGATTTTTAGTGATAAAAAATGTAATTTTTTGTTCATAGAGGCGGATGTTCGCATATACACATGATTAACGAGTCTATTTATCAATTAATTAAAGGGGTGATGGTATATGAAAATTTATTATTTTATACATATAATAATGATATAAAAATCATATTGGTTCATTATTTATACTTTTATTTATATCCATAAAAGGAGGCTAATAGATTTATGATGTAGAGGTGGAATTCTGTACTTACACATGATTAAAAATCTATTTCCTAAATTAATTAATTCAATTAATTTTAATGAAAATTTTTATTATATAATAATTTTTTAAGTTAAATAAAAAAATTATAAAAAAAATTCATTATATCATCAATAAGTGATTATGGGAAAAAAATAACTACATAGTGTTATTGAGGTAGTAGTTTCCACATACTCAGGACCGATCCATTTGTTATTCTTAGTGGATGATATGGAAACTACTACCTCAATAACACTACGTAGTTATTTTTTTCCCACAATCACTTTTTGATGAAAGAATAATTTTGTTGAAATTAATTTAATTATATTTTATTGTATATATATGATAATTTATTCATTATATTGACAATGTAATCAAATATTAGGAAGATTAAAATTAAAAAGAATGGCTAAGATGAGAGAAATATTTACATCAAGAACATTGATTTTACTTGTCATTATCCATGGAAATGAAGTTATTAAGATAACTGATGGTGGTTATAGGCTATAGTTCATGGTAGAGGGATCATGAATGAATATTTGATTAGAGGTTAAACATTTAATTCTAATAAAAGGGCGTGTAATAGAGGGGTGTATGTATATCTATTTATAAGTGAAGGAAATGGTACTTTTGGAATTACCTTAAATTATGAAAATATTTCTTATCACAATTCATCATCAAGGACTCCAATATTTGTTAAATATTCATTTTTTGATATTTTAAGGTCTAAAATCCTCCCATAAACACATTTTGGAGATATCTATGAGTGAATTTTGTGTTTTTATTTTACATTTCAGTTTACTAAAGTGTACTTTTATGTAGAAAGATTATTTTTTCTACCATGTTAATTAATTAAACTAATCACAATTAAAATTTGTATTAACGCCATAGAATAGTTCTATAATATTATATAAGATATTAATTTTTTTCAGATAATCATACATTGATTAAGAAATTCTAATTTTAAAATAGTTGTGTTCAACAATTATAAATAGTTTTAAAGATAATTGTATTTTTCTGCTCAAAATTTATGTGTAAGATAAAATTAACCATATTAATACTTTTCAAATAAATATAAGAATTATTATGAATAAATTTAATGTTATGTGATATTTTAATTAACTCATAACCAAATTTTAACAAAGTAATAATTAACATAAATAATAGTTTTCTTTTTTAAAGTAACCTTTCACATTAGTTTTAAAAATTATGGCCATGAGTTTCCAATTTAAAAATTGTATTATTAAATTCATAATGATATTATTTAATTTAAATTCAATCAATAAATTTTTTTATGACCTTCAAGGTGATTCATATATATTTATAATTTCATGAAAATTGTAATCTTCAAAAAACCATAGTTTCGGCTAAAAATGATATTTTTAAAAAATGATCAGTGATTCATATAAAGTAAATTTTGATATTTTTTATTGAATAATATATTTAAATTTATATAATTATATTTATAATACATATAGACATATAGACATAATTATATATCATTTAATAGAAAATAAAAAATATAAATATAAGGTAGTTTTATTTAAAAATGATCTACTTAAACATTACACGTTTCTAATATTATTTCATAATAATTTTATAATTTAAATAATTCTAACATTATATATATTTTTTGATATATAATGTTTTATTAGAATAAACATTTAAATATAATTAATTTAATTTACTAATTTATCATGACAATAATTTTAGTGTGTGTGATGAAATATATCAAACTAAATATTATTTAATGGAATATATATATAGTAAAATATTGGGATGTTACGCACTCATAATGATATCAATTAATTTCATATTGGGAAAATAATTGTTATTGGATAAATGATCCCACTTATTTTTAGAACCCCATTTAACTAAAAGCTCCCCAATATTAAACTATGAACCACCCTATATTAAAAGTTTTGTTCTCTTAAACTTTATACATCCAATATAGTCTAATAACTATAATACTAAACTATATTCACTCATTCCCCAACAAAGTTTATTGTGTTTAAATTGGATAGATAATTCATGTTTTTCTATCGTCTCTATTTATCCATAGAGTTAACCTTTATCTTATAGTATATTCAGTATTATCATACACTACATGCGAGTTTCCCCTATATTTTCCTTATATTTGTGTTGGGTTCATTATACAAGACATTTATATTAAAACTGACCACACAATATCACTTTGTCCTACAATATAAGACTATAACATCCATACACCAAATATTATTTCAACATGTAATTCATTAAACTATAAATGATATAGATATAGAAACTTTTTAGTTTGAACACCAATAAAGGGAGGCTGTTGAAAAAGCTGGTTATTTACTATCTGAGAAATATATATTTATAGATTAAGAAACATTTAAAGAATAAAATTGTGGAAAAAACTTAAAATTATTGAATCAAATTTTGAATCAAGAAAATGGAGAGTAAAAGATTCTTGGTCCATGGATGTATATAAAAGTTAAAGTAGTTCTTAAATAAAGTTATTCTACAAATGTAAGCAAAAAAATGAATACCATCAATGGGTAAAGTAAAATTGTTTATTGATTTATATATAGTAATATAACCAATTTTCATTTCAATTTCTTATATGTATCCAAAAAGATTTATAAAAAAATTATAAATAGAAGAACCTTTTTTAATTTGGTTTATTATACCTAGATATTCATAGTATTAATCTCATTATCTCAATTCCATGAAGGGTAATTATTTTATACTATAATGTTTAAACAAAAGGATTTTAATCATGAAATGCCTAATAATTTCTATTATTTTTCATGAATTGTTTATTTATTTTTCTTATATAAAAAGGGAGAGGTGGTTTTCAAATATTTTCATATAATATTGGAATCATAAACGTAAGGTGAGACCAGAATAAATTTTAATGATCCATTTTTAGATTCCTTATAACCAATATGATTATTTTTTATGAATATCAACTTGAAAACCACCTAGATGTGTTTATTTAATTGATGAATAAAAAATTCCACCCCACCTTAGAGAATTTTCTTACATAATTTGGTTTTGACATTATGATATATCCAAAATAAATAGATAATAATTTGAAAATTCAAATAATCATTTCATAAACATTTTGAGGGTATAGATTGATACAATTCTCAAATGCTCTTTTGAGATTTGAAATTTTTTATTCATTAGAAATTCAGTATTTAAGTCTATAATATTTATTGATCTAAATATACTAGATGTGTTTGTATCATTGAACATTCCCACTAATGTATTTTAAATTTACAGATTTATGGGAATTATGGGATACTAACTTCACATCATTTGAGTATCTTATATGATTCCTACACAGATGACCACCCTAATTTAAATAGGATCAAAATTCATATGATCTCATTAGTTCGAAGTAGTATAAAATGATTTAAAAATGTTAACTACAACCCTCCACTACTATCTCTATAAACTAGTTCTTTTTTCAAGTTATACTATGATTCCAATTTATACGCATTGGTTGTATAATTATGAATGATCTTAGAGTGGAATCTTATTTTTTGGACAACTCTAGACTAATGAAGATATATACTCTACACATGATCTTTAATTATCCATGATGGTTGATGCCCTAAAGTTACAAAGGAACTACCTTTTTAGAGAATTATATGTGGTATACACAATTTTAAGCCCTTATTTTTAAATTATTAAAATTTATTATTATAATATAATTTATTGTAGAAATAGTGGTTGTGTAGTGTTGGGTCAAAGGGGATAGTTATTTTTAAAATAATTGTGCATGTTATCCTGAACACTACATGGGGACCATGAAACCATTAATAATGACCCAATAACCAAATTTTGACATTTAGATTTAACAATATGTGTAATTACAAACTAATAAATCATTATTATATTATTTTTTAGTTCTTAAAATATTATTTTAAATTATTTAATAGTGTTTCAAATACATTATAATTATTTATTAAAAAATATGTATTTTAAAATGTCATATATATTTTAATGATCAATGATACTATGTAATTAATTATATGAAATTATCATTTTCATAAATTTAAAATATAAATATTTTAGTTGGATAATTTAAATGAATTGTGGTGACACATATTTGATATTTTAAATAGGATTCAACTTTTTGAATTTCATTATTATTATGACAAAAATTGAAAATGATTTTAACTAAAAGAGGGGATAACCCATCACTTCCCTCTATTTCATGCAATTAAAAGGGAGGTAGGATTCCTTTACTAATCACTATACATTTCCTAGGACCCCTCAATCATTATCCATGGGGATTAAATATATGTTATCATTTTCCTCTTTTTATTAAACTTCTCTAGTTCCTCATCACTTCCTTTTATTATTGTCATGTTCTATCAAAACCCAATGTTCTTGGATTTTTTGGTTTCTCCATGTGAAGAAGATTCACAAAATAACTATGGTGATTCCACTAAATATCTTAAAATAAGTCCTTTATGGTTAATTTTCACATGATCGGGGGTTAAAATTTAATAATATATCTCACCTATAAGTGTTTCACTTCAAGAGGAATAACAGATTGTTTGATTTTTTTTATTTTTTATTTTATTAATAATGATTCTATTAGACCTAAATGAGGTTATTACAATATTAATACAAAAATAAAATTAGTAAAACATCCCTTAAGGTATGTTTCACTATGATCAACATGTGTCAAATGTACCATAAGTGATATAGTATTATCAATTTGAATTTTAATGAATAATAAAAGCATTATTCTTACTAATTTATTTCAAATACAATTGGATTTTTTATTTTCTTCATAAGAAATAATTTTTTGGAAAATTTATAAATTAATATAAATTACTATAACATTAAAATTGATTTACAAAAGATGTTTGTGAAATTTTATTATTTATTTCAACTAAAACTGATAGACTAATTTTTTTAAATGTATTGATATATTTTTTAATTAATTTCCTTTATACATTTATAAATAAGCATCAATGATATAATTGGTTTTAAAATATTTTACATATATTCAATGACTGGATTAACCATATAAATAATTTTTATCATTAATAAATATCTATTTCATTACATTCAGAATTGAATGATTCTTGGCTAGTAATAAAAATGGGGTAAATTATATATTAAGGTTATTTAAATTAAATATACGAACCACAGAAAGACTCATGGGAGAGTCACTTAGGTATTTGGAATGGGTTCTAATATGGGATATGGTATTCAATGGTGTGTCCTCATATGAGATATGTTACTGCATTATATGTTTGATTATAGACATGATACACCTATAATTAATGTGATACATAATACTCTATTTTAATATAGTTTGTATGAATTGAAACTACATGTTAATTATCATTCATTTTTTAGGAGCAAAAATCACTCCCATAGGAAAAAATGTAGAGTTATAAAGTTTGAAATAAATAAATAATATTGTATGTCCTAGTTACATAGGTCATTAAGTGTGATGTAGGATTTCAAATTTAGTAATATTATATACTATTATTAATTATTAGTTTTTATAAATTTATTTCATTTTGATTATATACTCAATTGATTATTCCAAGTAAATGATAATTAATTTTATATTTTTGTTTAAGGAAACAAATTATTTTAATTTTTTCTAATTGAAAATAACATTATTTGGTTTAATTTAAAAAAATTTTATAGAGTGAATGGTAGGATCCTACTGGGATTGTTAGGATCATAACCTAAATAAACCATTGGATTTATATATATTGTCTCATCTAGATATATTGTGTTGGTGTGAATATAATTTCTTATATTTCTAGGTACTAGAACATTAACTTATAAATGTGTTATGCAAGATGTGGAAAAAGATGAAATCATTTCCTATGAGGATATAACTAGGTGTCTATTTTCTAATTAAAGATGGTCTTGTATCAATCATAATTGTTATGTATTCCATATTCCAATAATTTTACATGCTTGATGTACCTTGTAGATTTGATTACAATATACAAAATTATTTTAGTATTCAGTTTCATTATTCCTTTATGGTTATCATAGAAAACTTTTTACACGTCATTATTAATTGATACACAATGAATTTTTTTAAACCCTCAATGTTTAGGAATGAACCCCAGGTCTTGTATTTGGATAGATCAAGCACTGGAAAGGGTTGGAAATAGTTGGTTAATAAAAACAAATCATATGAGATCCATGTATACACTATTAAAAAGAAATTCGAACTTTTGAATATATTTATGGTTTAAATATCTCTGGTATTTTAATTTTTTAGAATCCAAACCTAGAAGAAACGAAAAGTTTCCCTGATACAGTTGGCCAAATGAACTCAATCTAAAAACCTTATATGCCAGAGGCGAACAACTAGTAGTGAGGGCATGTGTTGTGCTCGTATGGAGATTGTGCCCTCTTGATCAGATTATAGAATAGTGTTAAATAATAATGATATGCAATGGAAACATTAAAAAAACATTAGAATAATAATAAATAATCCATAACATAAAAACATGAAGAAGCTGAATGAATTTCATATACATAAATTTCATTTGTGTCATGATGATACAAATAAAGAAATGTACATGGTATACATGGTTATAAGAATATAAAAAATGCTATAAAAATTAAAAAAAGACCAAAATCCATCTCCACTAGTTTTATGATAATAGGCTTGGTCCTCTACTCCCATACTCAATTGAAGTATATAAAATCAAACACCAGAATATTGATGCTACTATTTGTTTGTAGCTACGATCATGAATTGTTTTTTGGTACTATAAGAAACCCATTAAGAAAGTGAGATGTACTCATTAGGACACAACCGATGGTGTATAGATCTATCCAATCAATTTTAATAAAATGAAAAAGTGTTTAGGTAATAATAGCGGTGAAACAATAAATTAATAAACAAAAAAATTACTTCATATTGGGTTACTCAAGGTGATGCCCAATCAAAACTACCTAATTCGGCCTAAATGATGTATCTAAAAATGAATATAAACCTATAAATATATAGTATGGGATTATATCATAAACATACAATCATAATTATATGGTAAATAAAATAACTAGACATAATGAGTTAAGTGAAATATAGGGTAAACCCAAGCAAGTTCATTTGCTTGGTGGTCGGCTCCTGAGATTTGTAAATGGAATTAAATATTTTAATATAAGGAATATTTATAATTTAATACATGAAATCATGAGGCACTCCAAGGAAATATCTAAAATGGATCCTAAGTATCACTCTAGGAAAACTATAAATTCCCATCACTGTAAGAGTCATTATAAAAAGAATCCATATAAGGAATCATAATTATAACTCTTGACATGGTGTAAAGTATGGCCCACTGAGCATGTACCTATTTTACCAAAAAGGGGGCCAAGTATTTATCATGGAATGGTGTAACCATATTTCCTAATAAGCTCGTACAATGTATCTCCCCCTTGGAAACCCATATCGGTCATTGGTAGGTAAGTCATCTACTTAGTGAGCCCGTCCATGTTATTCCCCTAAAAGAAACCAAGTATCACTCCTAGAATATATAAGCTCCTTTTTATGTTCCAACTATAAAGCATGATGATCCCATAATAGGCATACTTAAATTGAGACCCTTGTATCACACTCATCTTAATGTGAGGGTATGGTTTAAATATTTGGAAAACATACAATTTAACTATGCATTGAAATCATAACATTTTAATAAAGTTGAGAAATTCAATTAATAATAGTAAAAAAGGATATATCCTAAATAATAAGGGACAAAACATATGGAATGTCATCTATTTTAGCTTAAATAACTTTACAATATATTTATTACATGAATAATCACACACCCAAACATAAAGAAATTTAATTTGGTTCCAATGTATAAGGCCCTTAAGACTTTAAGGAAGGCATACAATAAAACCCTGAGTTTTTATAAAATTCTTTTAAAATGAATAAATTTTCATTGATGTGTTTAATTTCACTAATACAAATATTAGTTTCACATGGAACAGACTTGGATTGTGCTACAATCAACACTGACTTGTCATGCCTTAAACGCAACACTAATTTTCTACAAAACGTCATTTTATTGCAATAATTATTTAAACAAGATAATTATAACCTAGTAGTTAAACATTGAAATATGAATAGTAATAAATACTTTTCATATGTTATAATGGTTTCATATAAATAATAAAATATTTAAAATAAAACATATACTTTCTGGTAAAATATTTATATGTTTTAAAATAGTATTTTCTTAAAGAAATTGATTTTTACGTCTTTTTGGGAACAAAAATTAAATTACTTTTTAACACACATATAATTTTAATTTGATAAAATAAACTTAATTGTCTAATTCATAATTTCAAAATTATATTAGGGTGAATGATTTGGATTTTTCTGAGATACATCATGTCTGTTTGAATAGTAAAAATCACTACAATTTAATTAAAAACATCATTTTTGTTTAAATAATGATTTGTGTTAAATCATATTTTAAATTGGATTTTAAAGTCCAAATAGATAAAATATACATATATTAATCCAATTTAGTTCATTGGAATCATTTTTATATTGAAATTATAAATAAAAACTTATTAAACTTTTGAACGTTTTTTCTTTGAAAACACGTTAGTCCGTCATGTTTGTGGGATTAGCGTTATACTTAATTTTCGCACTTCAGTGATTTGAATTTTGAAAAATAAAAAATATGGTTGAAATAAGTATAATATTCATGATCTAAAAATAAAAAATAATTTTTGAACAAAAATATTACTCATAGTGATTAAAATTAGTTACGGTGATTAAGGTAAAATTAAGCTTAATAAGAGAATAAAACATAATATTAATGGAAATAATGACTTTAAAACTTTTAAAAATGACATTTGATGAAACTAATTCTACCATATTATCAATTGGTTCAAATTATATCAGTTATTTTGATATTATAAAATTGAAGTTCCCTCTATAAATGTTAAGTAAAAAAGATAGAAAGGGAACTTTCTTTACATTTAACTGTTATAAGACCTTGAGATATGTAAAAAACATCATATTTTTGTTTACACATATAATTTAAAAATATAAATTTGTTAATTTTATCCTAAGAAAATATCATTAAGTTTTATAGATGATTTAATTACTGAAATACTTATGAAACGCCAATGTATAGATTATTACTTAATAATTAACTAAAATAAATGATGTTATAAATATTAAAATTGAAGTGAATGGATTAAATTATTGTATATAATTATTTTTGTAGATTAATATATTAGGTTAAATATATTTTATGTCAATATATTTTAATTACAATATTTTTTTATATTTTAAAATAAAAATTAAATAAATATTGTTAATATTGACATTAATGTTATTTTACAATAATTGAAATTTTATTAAATGATTTAAAATTAATAAAAATAATATATTCATCCAAGTGACTCTTAAGTGTTAATAAATATTATATATGTTATATTAATAGACCAATTATCTTTTAATTAATATATTTACCAATAGATTGTAAAAACATTTTTTAGCATGGTACGAGTTTAAGTTGTGTTTTTGCACGTCACACGTGCTTGTTTAAAAATTCATTTCCAAAACACATGAGATTTTTATTTTTTAAATTTGGTATAATATTTATAATTATCTGGATCTATATTTTCATGAATAATATCTCTTTAATATATTTTCATTTTCAAACTACATAGGTTATAAAACTAGTGTCCTTAATAAAAACTAAAATGATAAAATTGGGGAAACTTACAAGTTAAGTAAAAAAAATATTTAAATGCCCATATTTTTGTGTGTTGGAGTTTTTTTTTACTATTATTATCATTTAATCCATTATTTTTCCATTTTGGAGGCCCATTAATTAATTTATACCTCCCATGAATGCATACCTTTTGGTATTTATAAGAGTGTCACTCCCCTTTCACTAAAATAGAAAGAAATATCCCACTTCCTAACACATCTCAAACCAAATAGGGTTAGAAAATATCTTCTCACTAAACTTCACAACAACCCTCAATTACTCCATTAATACTCCCATTGGGTAAAAATACTTTCATGTAATCCATTTGGTGCAAAGCAAAATGAGTTACCTGATTAAGTGGTAACACCCTCCCTCAAGATCCTTTCTTTATTTACATTATCCACTACCTAAACTCTTCTTATTCCACTATTTTATAACAAAAAATGAATCCTAAATATACTAGTATTATTTTATGATAATTATTTTACCTAAACATGCACACACATCTATCTAATGGGTGAAAAACATACTATTTACATGTACAGCAAACTACCGCCTCACGAAATGATGATTTCTCATTTTTTCCTTTACCCCTATCATGGGGAAAATTATGACGAAAAATGTATTTATATATTATATATATGATATTTTTAATTTCTTTATTATTCTTTAATTTTTGTTTATAACATACCCTTATGGTTTCTATCTTGTGTAAATATGATAATTTTGTTTGAGGGAGTGTAGACCACCGCCCCCTCAAAGCAATGTGTTTCGTTATAACACTACCAGGAATGTATTAATGATATCTTTAGTGAACCTATATAATATATATGAAATAATAATACCAATTTAATGATATTATATATATATACATATACATGTATTTCATTTAAATTCTTTCTTTCAATAGATGAATAAAATGGAAGCAACGTCCATGCATACATACAACCTACTATCTTCATGAACGGTATATTACATTTCATATATATGTATTATATATATTATTATAATACAAATATAATTAATATAAATTATATTTATATACTATTTTTGGTTTATTAAATCATGATATAAGTATAAGGACCAATGATATGAAAAATTAAGGCACAAGTTAAAAACAAATCGGATATTACCTGAAGCATATAATTAACATGACATTATTAACAAGAGAGTAATATAAAGTCATAATAAAACCATATATGGTATTATATATAATAATATGGTTCTATATAATATTTATAATAAAATTAATTTTACTATACATGAGGCTTGAATGAGTATGATGAGATTCAAGACACAAGGTAAGGGAAATTCATCTCACCTTTTATATCCAGGAGATACATGCCATGTTCACCACACTTTTATTTTGAGTAGTGTATATACTAAAAATTAATTTATTCAATAATAAATATACTTAAATTTATTTATATCTACATATCCATTTTATTTAATTTATTTCATCGAGTTTATATTTCAAAATTTATCAAATTGGTAAATTAGTTTTGTCTCAATTTGCCTTCTTTGAGACTCATGCCATGTTATGCACCCATATTTTTCAATGAGGTGTATATACTTCAATTGAAATGTTATATCATTAATATACTTAATTTAATTATATTTTAATCTTCATGTAATTTTATTCTTTATATTTTATTATGATTTAAATTTACCATAGCGGTAACAGTTTATTTCTACAATCTCATTGTTTATCAATATTGTTTATGATTATGATTCCTTTGATAAAAAATTATGATCCATCTCTCAATAAATCTCATAATTTTTCTTACCCATGGATATTCATGTTATATCCAAGTATTGGTACCATTTTTACATTCTTTGGTACTTACATTAATTAATAAGATGTTTTTTTTTACGAAAATCCTACTTTATTTCTCCTTTCAGTTGAAAATATGTGTTCTTTCAAAACCATTCTTTCTAAAAAGATTTTAAATTCTTATTAATAAGTTATCAATGTATTTTAAATTAAAAAGGTTTTAAATTTTTTTAATTAAATCATTATATGTTATCAATTTATTTTTAAAGAAATGGTTTTCAAAAAAAATAAATATTCTATTACTAATTTTTAAGAAAAATGAATTTCAAAATAATTTCATTATTTCATTATTTCAAAGAATGGGTTTTAAAAATGTTTTTAAGAATATTTATATGTTTTCAAGTAAAAAGGTTTTTGAAAATTTTTTAATGATTCATTTATATGATTTCAAGGGAAATAGTTTTCAAAATGAATTCAATCCTTTATTCTAAAATTTCATTGCATTTTCAAATAAAATGGTTTTCTAATTTTTTTATGTTTTAAAAAGTATTCTCAAAGAAGAAATTATATTTTCATCAAGAAATATTTTTAAAAGGTATTTAAAAATTATTTGTCATCTAAGATGACTTCTGTTGATGATAGTCATGATCAGAAGGCTCCATTCATTTTATTTGATGAATGGTTTAGGTTTTAATTGAATTATTTGTTTGACACCCATTTCTCTTCCACGGGTAACATGATTTTGATTCCCACTTCTTTTCATAGCATATTATTTAATGAAAAGATTAGGAAACCTATTTATTTTCTATAGGTTATAGTGTGATGAAATGTTAATGATACCTATTTCATTTCATGGGTTATGAATGTTGTTTATGAATCCTATATATTTTTATATGTCATAATATGATGCATGCTTTGGTATCCAGTGAAACATGTATGTATGATTTTGTTATGTGATGGGTGGAACCTATATCTCCCTCCAATTCATTAAGTAATGATAAATGGTATATGAGTTCAAACCGTACATGGGTTGTATCCCAATCCTGAAAATAGAAAGGTATATGAGTTATTGTCCATCCCCAAGAATAGAAAGGCACAGTGGTTATAGCCCAATATTTTAAATAAGTGGGCACACAAGTTATAGCCTAAGCCTAAAAGTAAGATGGTTTATGGGTTTTATCCCAATACAGAAAAATAGAGGGTACATGGTTTGTTATCCCAAGCCTGAATCAAGTACATGGGTCTTATCCCAAGCCTAACATTCTATGAATGACTTAGTAGGTATCCTTGACATAGTATTTTATATGTTTATGTATATTCCATGATTACATGTCTTAATCCTTTGTTATTATCTCATGGCCTATGCTCTTGATTCCCTTATGATTCATATATAATGAACTCGTAAATCTTTATTCCATGATTTATGTTTATGATATTTTAAATATAGGGTATGATATTATAATGTTATGATCACATTCTCATACCCTTATGATCATGTTTATTCTTGCATATATCCCTTATTTACCCTTATAGAGCATCTAAGATAACCACTTTTTATGTTTCCTTCCCCATTTTATAAAGATATATTTTATGTATTATATGTATAAGAGGGATGATAGTCTTGTAAAACATAGTGGGAGATATTTTATCTCACCCATGTACTAGTGTTTATGTTTTCATGCTTCCAAAAGAACTAAACTAATACGGTCTTTAGAATCTTGTTTGTATAATGTTTTAAGTATTCTAAAAATTTCATTTAATGTTAATGTATGTCAAGACTGGGTTGTTAGAGTTGGTATCAGAGCTAAGGTTTATTTAATATTTGGAAACATTGATGAGAAATTGTTAGTGAGAATACTAAGTAAATTTCTAAGGATAAGTCGAATGATAAGGAAAAGCATATGAAAATGACTTGAAATTTTTTGAAAAGGATAGAGTGGGTGGTTTCCTATAAATAAACCCCATTCTAAATACTAAAAGTGGATATATCTCTGGAATAGATATACCTAGGGGTAATAACTCTGACAAAATGTCCCAGGCCTAACTTAGCGTAATCTGGTACACAACAACGGGATTTTCTTCACACCTAGTTTGACACACCCAGGGGATATGCTTTGGTAATTCACAAACTCTTCACAACCCACCATGAAGGATTTAAAAATATGTATTCTATGAATAACCTAGGTTAAATCAGGGGTGTCATAGATTAATGATGGTGTCATAATTTAGATATCATGTAAGATTTTGTTCATTATTATGTGATTCATCACTATGAAAAATGTTTCTTATTGTATGATTATGGTTTTATTAAATGGTTGGAACCCAAAGGAACCACATTAATAGTCATTGTGATGAATAATGAAATCATTTTTCTCCTAAGAATCCTAAAGCAATGGGTGATGGCATGCAAAATTGTATTTCAATACTCACACATCTTTCTCAATATATGAATCATAATGAGTTTCCAAAAGATAATATTAGGGAACAACATCTTGTTGAGTCCTTCATAAGGAAATATCCACTTTATTTTAGCAGGTATTCTGATCCACTTATTACTGAACACTGGATCAATACCACTAAAAATATATTCTCCATTATCCGGTGTTCAGAACATGAGAAAGTCATTCTAGCTGTATATCTGAGGATTATGAAGTAGAATAGTGGTCAACTCTAATAAAGAATATGATGAATCAATATGAAATTGAATCCATGTATTGGGAAGAGTTCAAGGATGTATTCTTCAATAAGTACATTCCTTGTGACCTTCATATGAATATGGAAAAGGATTTCATTGAGTTGAAGCAAAATTATAACTAATTCATCCATACCTATGAGTATAATTTCACAAGACTAGTGAGTTTACCTTATGTAATTATCATCCAACCAAAAATTAAGGTTTATAGGTTCCTTAGTGGATTAATGATAAGTCCTATATGGGAGATTCTAATAAGATAATTTAGTATCTACAAAGATATTTTGTGTTGTGCAATCAAAGTTGAAATGGATCTTAGAGTTACATATCAATCTCATGGTTTTAACAAGAATATGGAGATAAATTTTGAAGGAAAATATAAAAACCATGTAGATAAGAAGATGAGCCATAATTTATGCTCTAGGTGTGGAAAGAATCATGGATGGAATTTTATTAATTGGACTAGTAAATATTTTATGTGTGGAAAGGAATGAAATTGAGTGGTTGAATGCTAAAGTAATTGTAAAAAGATATTTTATGAGGAGAATAATGAGAAAAATCCACATAATAAACCACCCACACTTCAGTTTTTTAATTGCAGGGTGTTTGGGAATTTCTCCAAAAAGTGACCAAATACTAGGGTTAATAATTTTGATCAGTGAAAATAACCTCTAAAGACAATGAACAAATGAAAATAATATGAAATCACAATGTATGAAGTAGACCATGATAATTGAGGTGCCCCATTGTGGGTAATTTCCAGTGAGTTTTTTTTAAAATAATCCCTATGATAATCTTAGTGTTCATATTTTAGTGAATTTATATGTGATTATATCCCTCTACATGATATTTGGAAAAATAAAATCACATTAAATGTTATATCAGTGCAAGGATGAACCCATGTATCCAATAAAGATGTTTTTGGTATAATATAAGAGTATATTTAAGGAAGAAATGGTGAAATATATTTCATAAGGGTTATAAGTTTAATAATTTATGAAATGTTTAAGTTAAACTTAGAATAAATATTTTGAGAATAAAGAATTATCTCACCACATAAGGATTTATGCATATCTGATAACATATTCTAAAAACCTTTTTTTGATGATAAATGATAAAATATGGGATGGTATATCATGGATCTCATGATATTTTATTACTTCATGAATGAAAATTTCACCTTACTTTTATAGAAAGAGGTGAAGTGGATCAAGAAAAAAAGGTGAGGTTTTCCTGAAATCGTGAAGGTATATCTTTTCATGATAATTATTAAACTATAGAAAAAAGGATCTTGAAAACAAAAAACAATTATCCTAGTACCTTTTATTCCAATGAATAAAATAGTCCCTTATATAATCATAAATTTATGTCTTTTTGATTGTTAACTTTCTCATAAACAAGTTCTTTATCACTTTCCATCAAATCAAGATAGTTGTATTTATCATCCATGGCCATGTTTTCACTTGCTACCCATGTTCCCCTATGTAGTAACCTATTTATGAGTAACATTGTGTAACCATTATGATTACAACTTTATTATTTAAAGGGAATTTATAGTATTTATTTTTATGATGTTTATTTTTACTAAAGGAATATTAAATTCTTAATCCTTTGATAACATAGACAATTTTCGAGGGAAAATCATTTAAAGGGGGGTTGAATGCAACACCCAATGTTTTTATGGAATTTTTTTTGAATGAATTAATTTTCATTGATTTATTTAACATATCTATGTCAAATATTCCTTTCACATGGAACTTACATGGCTTGTGCTATAGTAAACAACAACTTGGTGTGTGTTACACACAACACTGAGTTTCTACAAAACATCATTTTATTGCTATAATTATTTAAACGAGATAATTATAACCTAGTCATTAAACATATTAATATGAATTGTAATAACTAATTTTCTAATATTATAATATTTTTATAAAAAATTAGATAATGAAATATATAATTTTTTTTAAAGTCTTTATATGTTTAAAAATACTATTTTATTTGAAGAAACTAAATTTTATTTCCTTCTGTGAATAATAATAAAATTAATTTTATACAGTCATATAAATTTAATTTGGTAAAATAAACTTCATTTTTGACTTCAAAATTTCTAAATTAGTTTAGGGGGAATTTTTGGTGTTTTTATGAGAAACATTATGTTTGTGTGAATAATAAAAAGTATTGTAATTTAGCCAAAAATAGCCTTTTTTAAAATAATTATTATTGTTTAATTATATTTTAAATTATATTTTAAAGTCAAAATATAGAAATTATACATATACTAATTAATTTAGGCCATTAAAATCATTTTTATATTGAAACTAGTAAAAAAAACATATTGAACTTTTAATGTTTTTATTTTGAAACCTCATTTTCTTGCCACATCAGTGGGATTAGATTTAAAATTAATTTTCCCAATTATGTTATTTTAATTTTGAAAAATAGACATAAATAGGTGTCATAATTATAATATTTGTGGCCTAATAAGTTCAACATAATTTTTGACAAAAATATTAGTGAATGTGATTAACATTAATTATGATGATTAAGGTAGAATTAAGCTTAATAAGGGACTAAAACATAATATTAAGGGCCAGAATGACTTGGAAACTTATAGAAAGGAAATTTCAAGCCAATAATTCAAAAATATACCCTATTGGTTCAACTTTTATGGGTTATTGTGATATTATTGAATGTAAGTTCCCTATATAAAAGTTTGTGTAAGGAAAAAAATCGAAACAGAAATTTCCTTACCTTTAACATTTATAAAACTTTGAGATAAGTACAAAACATCATATTTTCTTTTATAAAAATTTTTTTAAAAGATAAATGGGTTGTTTTTATCACAATAATTTATCATTAATTTTTATAGATGATTTAGTTACTTAAAATGCTTATGAAATGCCAATGTGGTGGTTATTTATTTAATAATTAAATAAAAAAAATGATACTATAAATATTAAAAATGAAGTAAATTGATTAAATTATTGTATAGAATTATTTTTTTAGAATAATATGTCATTTTATGCATCTTTAAAATTAGTATATTTTAATTCCAATATTTTTTTGATATTCAAAAATTTAATATTAAATAAATAATGTCAAATTTGACATTAAAGTTATTGTACAATAAATGATATTTTATTAAATTATTTAAAATTATAAAAAATGATATATTATACCAAGATAATATTAAATGTTAATAAATATTAAATATGTATTATTAATAGACCAATTTATTTTTTATAATTAACATATTGACCCATAGATTGTAAAAACATTTTTAAAACGGTCAGGGTTTAAGTAGTGATTTTTCGAGTCACATGTGCTTGTTTTAAATTTAATTTCAAAAAAACTTGAGATTTTAGTTTTATGAATTACGTATCATATTTATAATTATGTTTATCTATATTTTCCTAAAAAATTCCAATTTTATATTATCTTATGGTTAAACTACATAGGTGAGAGAACTTGTGTCCGTAATAAAAACAAAAATGATAAAATTGGGGAACCTTAGAAGTTAAGGCACCAAATTATTAAAATGCACATATTTTTTCTGTTTTGGGGGTTTTTATCAACCATTATTATAATTTAATACATTATTTTTTAATTTTGGAGAAACATTAGGTATGGAATACTACCCATTAATGAATACCTTTTGGTATTTACAAGGGTGTCACTCCCCTTCCACTATAAAAAGTCAAGTACTCTCCCATTTCTTCACACCTCTCAAACTACTTAAGTTCTGCCAAGATCAGAAAAATAAACTTAACAACAACCATAAATTCCTCTATGAATCCTAAAATTGGTCATAAATGCTTCCAAGTAATCCCTTTGGTGCAAACCAATATGAGTTACCCGATTAAGAGATAACAATCTCCCTTAAACTCCTTTCATTATTTCCATTCTACACTCCAAAAACTCTTCATATTACATGATTGTATAAAAAAATTATCGTAAATGTTCTATAATTTTTTATTACAATTATTTTACATACACTTCCATACACTTCTATATAATTGGTAACAAACATACTGTTTACGAGTACGATGAACTACCATATCATGAAACGATGATTGTTAATTTTTCAATTACTAAATATAATAGTGGACATTATGATAGAAACTATATTTATATAGGACATATATAATATTTATAATTTTTTTATTCTTCTATATTTTTTTATTTATAACATACCCATATGGTTTCTCTACTGTGTAAATACAATAAGTTCGTTTGAGGAAGTGTGGACTACCGCCCCTCAAAGCGATGTGATTCGTTCACACACTACATGGAATCTACTAAGGATATATTTAGTGAACCTATATGATATATATAAAATAATAATGATAATTTAATGATATTATATACATATATATATACTTATACGTATATTTCATTTATGTTATTTCTTTCAATATGTCAATAAAATGGAAGCAGCATTCATGCATATGTACATCATACCGTCTCTATGAGTGATGTATTCCATTTATAACTTATATATTCTATATATTAGTATAATACAAAAATAATGACTATAAATGATATTTATATCATTTTTTACAATATTTAAATCATGATATATGAATAAGGACTAAATATATAATAAATTAAGACACAAGAAAAAAACAAAATGAATATTACCCGAAGCGTAACCTTAACCTGAAATTGTTAACAGGTGGGTAATGTAAATTCATAATAAAACCATAAATGGTATTATATATAATAATATGGTTCTTTAAAAGAAGTATAATAAACTTAAATTTATCATATAAGAAGTTTGAACAAGTATGATGAGAGTCAAGGCACATGGTAAGTGAATTTCATCTCACTTTTTATATCTGTGAGATACGTGCCATGTTCACCACAATTTTATTTTTAGTGGTGTACATACTTACCATTAATGTATTATATGGTAATTATATATAAATTTATTGATATCTAAATATCCATTTGGTTAAATTTATTTCATGGGGTTTGTGTTTCAAAAGTCACTAAATTGGTAAAGTAGTTTTGTCTCAATTTGCCTTCTTTGAGACACATGCCATGTTATGAACCCAAATTTTTATATGAGGGGTATATGATTCCTTTGACATGTTATATCATTAATGTACTTAATTTAGTGATATTTTAAGCTTTATTTAATTTTATTCTTTCTATTTTATTATGATTCAAAGTTACCATACTCGTAATGGTTTATTACTATAATGTCATTGTTCACCAAGATTGTTAATGATTATACTTCCATTGAGAAATATTATGATCCATATCTAAATATCTATCTTCAATTTTATTAACCTATTTATATTCACCTTATATCCAATTATTGGTACCATTTTCTTCTCTTTTGTAGTTAACTTAATTAATAAAATGTTTTTTTATAAAAATTTGACTTTATTTCTCCTTCCAATTAGAAATATATGTTATTCAAAACCCATTAAATATTATAAGGGTTTCAAGTATTATTCATAATTTTTTAATGTATTTTAAATGAAAATTTTTTAAAAAAAAAATTAAATATTTTTTTATATTTTTTCAATGTATTTTTAAATAATTTTTCTTCAAAACGTTTTCAAGGTTCTTTTACAAGTTTTCAAGGAAAATGATTTTCAAAATGTTTTAAAGATTTATTTATTTCAATGAAATGGTTTTCAAAAATAATTCATGATTATTTTATAATTTTTCTAGGGAATTGGTTTTAAAGTCCCATGTTTTTGAATCAGGTTAAAATATGAATATATTTGAATTTTTTTCGATTTATCAACAGTTCTTCATTTTTAAACCGAGATTTGGAATTTTATTCTTGTTGTTAGAACGCCAAATAGTGTCGTTTCTGGAATTGCGTAATTACCTGATAAATTTTAGCGGGTCTCCTGATGAGTCTCGGGTACATCGGATTCGGAAAAATCCACTTTAATGGATATGCATGGGCAACACATGGTTGCGGTCCAACCAGTGCAGTTTATCTTATTTAATAAATTATTATTATTATTATTTTAATTAAATATGATTATATGAGAGATTTGGTTTAATTAAAATAATGTTTTAATAATAATAATAATGATGTTTTATTACTATTATTGTGGTTGTTAAATTTATTGAATGTTAAAGAATTAATTAAATGACAGTTGAAGGTATTGATGTGGATTTTGGGTTTTATCAAAGAACGATTTTATTTAAATGAAGAGTTTCAGAATTATTAAAGGACCATTTTTTATTAAATGGAGGAATGTGATAATAATAATAATAATTTCATTGTTATTATTATGGAGTCATAAATTATTTTAATACTTTGAGATTTTAATTGCATGTAAAAGGAGTGTATCATTTATGAGAATTAAATGTGGCTTTTGAGCTTCTCAAAGAAACTTTTAATTAAATGAGGGGTTATGGGTTAGAGTTTTTATCATATTAATGATATTGTAATAAATTGGGGGTTTGAGTTTTTAAATAAATAAAAGTTTGAATAATAATAATAATGATGTTGTTATTATTTTTCAGGTTACTTAGTTAAATAAATGTTAAAAGAATTTAATGATCAATATGGAGTTTTATAATTAATTACAAAACATTTATTACACAAATAATAAATGAAGGTTAAAAACGAATTGGATAATTAATGTGGATTTAAATGGGGAGGTTGGACATAAATAAAATGAGCGTTTTATTATTTCTTTTAATATAATTTAAATATGGGGTTTGTCAAAGTTCTATTTTTATTTAATGAGGTGTAATATTTAAGTGAATTTAATGAGTCTGTAGGGTATCTCTTTGAAACTCTTAATTAAATAAGTAGTTTTGAATTTAATGAAGGAGTGTGGTTATTAAATAATTTTTTATATATATTATTTTCTTAAAAATAATTAAATATCTCTCAAACGGTTCATCATATGGTAAATCTGAAGCCACCAATGGGTCCGGAATGAGGGTTTTACCCTAGAGAAGGTATAACATCTGTTTGCATCGTGCGTTTGGATGCCTCGCTCGCAAGAAAATATTATTATTTTTTAATCAATTATTTATTCCGTTTTTTAAAAATTAAATCATTAATAACTCACAAACCGTGCATCATACGAGAAATTTGAGACCACCAATGAGTTCGAAATTGGGGGTTTACCCTAGGCAAAGTATAATTTTTATTCGCAACGAACTTTTTATTAAAGTAACAAATTAAAATTGTTTAATTTATTTAAACAATTAAATTAATTAATTAATATCATGGTTACTGTTCATTCATCTTCAATATACGCCGTTTTCCATTTTTATGTTCGTGGAAGCTTTTGGGAACCCCATTATAGACCGTTTTAAACACAGTAAATTTTAATAAGACTTCTAGAAGTGAAATAAATGACTCTGACATCAATAAATGGATCAAACTGACATCAAATTAAGAGTTTTAATTTAGGGTTTTTAATTGAATCCGAACAGTTCTAGATCTCTTTAAAATGCCCCCTTTTGTTGAGTTGTGGGTTAGAGTGGTGGTGTGCGAATTTCTCTGGATGTTATTTGCATAGCATCCTTGACCGTCTTCCTCCCGAAGTCCCGACACATGACCATCCCTGTGCGCCATTACTTTTGGCCTCTCAACCTGATGCGCACAGTAACCAGGCAATGCACATAAATATATATATATAAAGGTGTGCGCACATGCGATTACGGACCAGTTGTGGACTGGTTGATGCCAAGTACATTAAAGCGCTTCATATTTAAAATGGTGCCACCCCAAGGTAGGGTCTCAAATCCTTAACAATTTATTTTAAGAATTATAGCTTTTTTAAATAAATTGAGAATGTAAGTTTCCTTGATTATGATATATCGATGCATGACATTTTTTTTGAAGTTATTAAATGATGCCGCCCACATGAGATAAATGAGGGTTTGAACTTATGTTGTTTTTAAGAATGTTTTTCTAATTTGGTTAAAGTTATATGATTAAACAGTTAAATGATTTGAATGAGCAGAATGTATAATAGGGTAATTAATTGTAGAATTAATTATCAAGTCATGAGTTGGAGTAAAATGTGTGGCTTTTAATTATGATTGGGAATATTAAATATTTGACATGTTCAAAAGTATAAATTGGAAATTGGTAATAATTAATGGATAGATTAATTATTACATGTTAAATGTTAAATGGTTAATTAATTTATGATTGGTGTAAGAGATAATATTTAATTAATTAATGTGTAAATTAATTAATTTACATGCATTAAATTAAGATTGTGAATTGATTGTTTGTTACGACTGTTGGCCTAGGGTACTTTTTGATACTTGTTAGATTCCAATGCATTAAGTTGTCTTGGATGGAGTTGTTCTATATTATGAGATGATGCCTGAGATGGTTGCTAAATATATGGGCTTGTTCAGCATGTTTTGTGATGATTATGACGTGCATGTAAATTGTTAAAGTCCTGGACGAATCACTATTTGAGTGGACGGGTTGAGACTTGTTAACGAATTTGGATAATTAAATGTTGAGTTAATTATTTATTTGGATTGCTAAGAACAATTAATTGTTAATTAATTATTTACTATTTAGATATTGAATGGTTAATTAAGGGTTGACTTTTGACGGGAAATTTATGTTGTTAATTAGTTATTTAATTAATTAACAGATTTGATTAATTAATTTATGAATTAATTAATGGATGGTTTTGGGGTTTTAGACATGGTGTTCTAAACCAACGATAAATATATATGTATGATTGATAAATGGGTTGTGATACAAGGACTGAATCTCCAAATACTCACGGGGTGATAGACATGGTGTTCTACACCAATGCTAAATATAAATGTATGATTGATAAATGGGTTGTGAGATAAGGACTGAAGCTCCAAATACTCACGGGGTGATAGACATGGCGTTCTACACCCAGAATGCAAGAAAATATTCTTTTATGGGTCAAGGACTGATGCTCCAAATACCCATGGGTTGGGAGACAAGGACTAATGCTCCAAATACTCACGAGGGTGCTAGACATGATGTTCTACACCCATTAATTAACATTGGACTATGGGTCCAATTGTTCATGCATGAAATGATTTAATGGATAATGAAGGTTGTTGAGACATGATGATTTGTGAATTGTTCATGAGGAAGGTTTCAGACTTATTTATGAATTGGGTGAACCAATTTTAGTGGGTGGGCTCAGACTTAGTATATGAAAGGTTGAATTGAATAACTTATGATGTGTTATCCAAGACAAAGCACGAGCTTGGAATTAGTCTTTATGTTGATTACATAGATGGTCTTTAGAGACATCTGTGGTGTGTGATTTATACGGGAGATGTTGGGCGTAGGCCGAATCTCAAGACCTTCATAATTTATTAAGATTGGAGTAATTAATAACTTATGAATGATTATGTAATGAATGTTGAGTTTGTATGACAAATGTATAATAAAGGTTTAGACACCAGCTGAGGGATGAAGCAGGTACTTGGGTATATATTTACATTGTACTATTTACTTAATTTGTGTATGCTTTCACATGTTATAAGTTATTTATTAAATTTCTGGTTTGGGGTAGACACTGGTGGTCCTGGCCTACTGAGATTTATATCTCACACCCAACTCGGGCCGCCATTGCACTGGGCACCCGAGTAGATTCTATTTGGTTGCAGGGCTTTGCTGTTTTCATTTACTTGGGAGTTGCACAGGACCGAGCGGAGGCTCGGGATGCTCGAGGAGAACTCTCGTGGGGCTTTGAGTCATTATTTATTTATTTATGCATTGAAATGTAAAGCATGCTATTTTGTTCACTGTTTTATACTTTTGTATCATTATCATGTCATGCATACATCCATTGTACCCTTTTTCATTGGCCATTTGTTTTTTTTACAAGATTTATAAAATATAATTTCCGCTTATTATTCATTTATTATACTGTTTCCGCTATTTATTTCCTTTGTCTATTTTTGAACACTAAAATGAGGGTATAGTCTCCCCACTGACTATCCTTAGACCCTCGCTGCTAGTCGGAAACCTCTGTCGTATGCGGAGGTGTGCTTGAGGTCATGTAGCGATCGGTCCGGCCTCCGGTTTAGTGGTGAGCCGGGTTGGGACGTTACAAAGTTGTATCAGAGGTTTTGGTTTTCTTTCTTTTCCTTTGTCTTTCTATTTTGGTGTTTGTATACAGGAGACTAGGAATGTGTCGGCGCTTCGGATAATAGCCATGCTTGGGACTGATCACCTCATGTATGGAAAATGACCGAGTGGCCAGGGATGGGAATTAATGTTTGTACTATTAGAGGTTACAGTTGATATGATTTCACCTTGAGTGGCTGGTGTGTTTTCTACTGTTTATTGATTTTGAGAATTATGAAAAATAATTGTCTTGGCTTGATATGGCAAGGAAGTTTCATACATGCATCATCTTAGTCACTTAGAGATTCACATGTCATGCATATAACATTCCATGTAGTTGCATTAGTAGGATTCCTGCTAATTTGGATTGTGTTCCTTGGGTGCAATGCCATGTTTTGATCTGATTTAGCATGCCTCTCTAGATAGCTTGTTCCAGTAATAGATTTAACATGCTTGAGTGATTATATTCCATACTGTTTCAGTTGTTAGCATGTTTTGTTTTTGTGCCATGATTTTTTGTTATAACATGTTGTTGTGTTACTACTTTTTCTAACATGTTAGAGATGTTTTGGGTATGTGAAAGGGGTGCTAAAGATAAAATGTTAAATGAATGTTAATTGTGATAAATGGGAGCCAAATTCCAGCGATAAGGTGTATGGATGCCTTATCGATTGGAAGATGGCCACACATGTGTTTGAACCTTATACAACCATAATATGTTTGAAAATGGTTAAAAATGTAAAACTGCTGAGTTTTGATTATAATGAACTATTGTTGGGTTGCTTTTGGGAGAACCCAGATTGAATAAATGAGAACTTTGGAAGTTTCCTTTTCTATAAAAGTAATTTAGATGCTAAATTTCCGGTTTATATTTGAATAACTTTGAATTATGATTAAAGAGGATGTTTGCGATAACATGCCTATTTTTTCTGTTGGTTGTTGTTTTGAAAACCAAGTGACTTGTTGTGATGATGTACTTCTGTGTATGCTGAAATTCATTAAAATGTTAAAAGGTTGAACTGAATTAATTAAAATACCTAAAAGAAAAAGGGGTTTCTTGAACCTTGTGATATCAATTTTGTGTGACCAAGAGAGAGGGTCAATGTTTATGGGCTAACCCGTGGTAGGTAGCACCCAGATAATGTTCTGGGCTATTAAAGTAAGTTCTTCCTACTACTCGTGAGGACTTCTTAGGACTCGGTTGTTTTGGCACGCCAATAGGATTATGTTACGGATTTTTATGATCAATGTTTGACGTGGTGAACATGGTTCGAGTAATGTCACACACATGAATTAATGTATTCTAAAAACATGCGTTGGTGAGCAGATAATCTTTTCTTGAGACGTCAAGGAAAATCTTAAGGTGGGTATTGTTGCATCTTTTTTTTGATAAACGTGTCAGCAGGTGATGTCGAGCTTTTAGAACGGAGTTGTCCGGTAATATTTTGACTGATCATCGTAAATGACCTTGGTAGATCGGTTTATTTAGTAGTGGTTCCTGATGGCTTCTCGGGGATGAGATGTTTTTAAGGTGGGTATATTGTAAAGTCCCGTGTTTTTTAACTGGGTTAAAATATGAATTTTTTTGAATTTTTTTCGATTTATCAACAGTTCTTCTTTTTTAAACCGAGATTTGGAATTTTATTCTGATTGTTAGAACACCAAATAGTGTCGTTTCTGGAATTGCGTAATTACCTGATAAATTTTAGCGGGTGTCCTGATGAGTCTCGGGTGCACCGGATTCGGAAAAATCCACTTTAATGGATATGCATGGGCATCACATGGTTGCGGTCCATCCAGTGCAGTTTATCTTCTTTAATAAATTATTATTATTATTATTTTAATTAAATATTACTATATGAGAGATTTGGTTTAATTAAAATAATGTTTTAATAATAATAATAATGATGATGTTTTATTACTATTATTGTGGTTGTTAAATTTATTGAATGTTAAAGAATTAATTAAATGACAGTTGAAGGTATTGATGTGGATTTTGGGTTTTATCAAAGAACAATTTTATTTAAATGAAGAGTTTCAGAATTATTAAAGGATCATTTTTTATTAAATGGAGGAATGTGATAATAATAATAATAATGTCATTGTTGTTATTATGGAGTCATAAATTATTTTGATACTTTGAGATTTTAATTTCATGTTAAAGGAGTGTATCATTTATGAGAATTAAATGTGGCTTTTGAGCTTTTCAAAGAAACTTTTAATTAAATGAGGGGTTATGGGTTAGAGTTTTTATCATATTAATGATATTGTAATAAATTGGGGTTTGGGTTTTTAAATAAATAAAAGTTTGAATAATAATAATAATAATGTTGTTATTATTTTTCTGGTTACTTAGTTAAATAAATGTTAAAATAATTTAATGATTAATATGGAGTTTTATAATTAATTACGAAACATTTATTATAAGAATAATAAATGAAGGTTAAAAACGAATTGGATAATTAATGTGGATTTAAATGGGGAGGTTGAACATAAATAAAATGAGCGTTTTATTATTTCTTTTAATACAATTTAATTATGGGGTTTGTCAAAGTTCTATTTTTATTTAATGAGGTGTAATATTTAGGTGAATTTAATGAGTCTGTAGGGTATCTCTTTGAAACTCTTAATTAAATAAGTAGTTTTGAATTTAATGAAGGAGTGTGGTTATTAAATAATTTTTTATATATACTATTTTCTTAAAAATAATTAAATATCTCTCAAATAGTGCATCATATGGTAAATCTAAAGCCACCAATGGGTCCGGAATGAGGGTTTTACCCTAGAGAAGGTATAACATCTGTTTGCATCGAGCGTTTGGATGCCTCGCTCGCAAGAAAATATTATTATTTTTTAATCAATTATTTATTCCATTTTTTAAATATTAAATCATTAATAACTCACAAACCGTGTATCGTACAAGAAATATGAGACCGCCAATGAGTTCTAAATTGGGGGTTTACCCTAGGCAAAGTATAATTTTTATTCGCAACGAACTTTTTATTAAAGTAACAAATTAAAATTGTTTAATTTATTTAAAAAATTAAATTAATTAATTAATATCATGGTTACTGTTCATTCATCTTCAATATACGCCGTTTTCCATTTTTATGTTCGTGGAAGCTTTTGGGAACCCCATTATAGACCGTTTTAAACACTGTAAATTTTAAAACGACTTCTAGGAGTGAAATAAATGACTCTGCCATCAATAAACGGATCAAACTGATATCAAATTAAAAGTTTTAATTTAGGGTTTTTAATTGAATCCAAACAGTCCTAGATCTCTTTAAAATGCCCCCTTTTGTTGAGTTGCGAGTTAGAGTGGTGGTGTGCGAATTTCTCTGGATGTTATTTGCATAGCATCCTTGACCTTCTTCCTCCCGAAGTCCCGACGCATGACCATCCCTGTGCGCCATTACTTTTGGCCTCTCAACCTGATGCACACAATAACCGGTAAATGCGCATAAATATATATATATAAAGGTGTGCTCACATGCGATTACGGACCAGTTGTGGACTGGTTGATGCCAAGTACATTAAAGCGCTTCAGATTTAAAATGGTGTCACCCCGAGGTAGGGCCTCAAATCCTTAACAATTTATTTTAAGAATTATAGATTTTTTAAATAAATTGAGAAAGTAAGTTTCCTTGATTATGATATGTCAATGCATGACATTTTTTTGAAGTTATTAAATGATGCCTCCCACGTGAGATAAATGAGGGTTTGAACTTGTGTTGATTTTAAGCATGTTTTGCTAATTTGGTTAAAGTTATATGATTAAACAGTTAAATGATTTGAATGGGTAGAATGTATAATAGGTTAATTAATTTTATAATTAATTATCAAGTCATGAGTTGGAATAAAACGTGTGGCTTTTAATTATGATTGGGAATATTGAATATTTGACATGTTCAAAAGTATAAATTGGAAATTGGTAATAATTAATGGATGGATTAATTATTACATGTTAAATGTTAAATGGTTAATTAATTTATGATTGGTTTAAGAGATAATATTTAATTAATTAAATTTTGTATTAATTAATTTGCATGCATTAAATTAAGATTGTGAATTGATTGTTTGTTACGACTGTTAGCCAAGGGTACTTTTTGATACTTGTTAGATTTCAATGCATTAAGTTATCTTCGATGGAGTTGTTCTATATTATGAGATGATGCGTGAGATGGTTCCTAAATATATGGGCTTGTTGAGCATGTTTTGTGATGATTATGACGTGCATGTAAATTGTTAAAGTCCTGGACGAATCACTATTTGAGTGGACGGGTTGAGACTTGTTAACGAATTTGGATAATTAAATGTTGAGTTAATTATTTATTTGGATTGCTAAGAAAAATTAATTTTTAATTAATTATTTACTATTGAGATATTGAATGGTTAATTAAGGGTTTACTTTTGACGGGCAATTTATGTTGTTAATTAGTTATTGAATTAATTAACGGATTGGATTAATTAATTTATGAATTAATTAATGGATGGTTTTGGGGTGGTAGACATGGTATTCTAAACCAACGATAAATATATATGTATGATTGATAAACGGGTTGTGAGACAAGGACTGAATCTCCAAATACTCACGGGGTGATAGACATGGTGTTCTACACCAATGATAAATATATATGTATGATTGATAAATGGGTTGTGAGATAAGAACTGAAGCTCAAAATACTCATGGGCTGCTAGACATGGCGTTCTACACCCATCTTGCAAGAAAATATTCTTTTATGGGTCAGGGACTGATGCTCCAAATACCCATGGGTTGTGAGACAAGGACTGATGCTCCAAATACTCACGAGGGTGATAGAAATGATGTTCTACACCCATTAATTAAAATTGGACTATGGGTCCAATTGTTCGTGCATGAAATGAGTTTATGTTTAATGAAGGCTGTTGAGACATGATGATTTGTGAATTGTTTATGAGGAAGGTTTCAGACTTATTTATGAATTGGGGGAACCACTTTTAGTGGGTGGTCTCAGACGTAGTATATGAAAGGTTGAATTGAATAACTTATGATGTGTTATCCAAGCCAAAGCACAGGCTTGGAATTAGTCTTTATGTTGATTACAGAGATGGTCTTTAGAGACATCTGTGGTGTTTGATTTATATGGGAGATGTTGGGCGTAGGCCGAATCTCAAGACCTTCATAATTTATTAAGATTGGAAAAATTAATAACTGATTAATGATTATCTAATGAATGTTGAGTATGTATGACAAATGTATAATACAGGTCCAGACACCAGCTGAGGGATGAAGTAGGTACTTGGTTATATAGTTACATTGTACTGTTTACTTAATTTATGCATGCTTTCACATGTTATAAGTTATTTATTAAATTTCTGGTTTCGGTTAGACACCGGTGGTCCCGGCCTGCTGAGATTTATATCTCACACCCTACTTGGGTCGTCATTACACTAGGCACCCGAGTAGATTCTAGTTGGTTGCAGGACTATACTGTTTTCATTTACTAGGGAGTTAGGAGCACAGGACCGAGCGGAGGCTCGGGATGCTCGAGGAGATCACCCGTTGGGCTTTGAGTATTTATTTATTTATTTATGCATTGAAATATAAATCATGTTGTTTTGTTCACTATTTTATACTTTTTTATCATTAGCATGTCATGCATACATTCGTTGTACACTTTGTCATTGGCCATTTTTTTTTACAAGATTTATAAAATATACTTTCCGCTGCTTATTCATTTATTATACTATTTCCGCTATTTATTTCCTTTGTCTATTTTTGAACACTAAAATAAGGGTATAGTCTCCCCACTGACTATCCTTAGACCCTCGCTGCTAGTCGGTAACCTCTGGCGTACGGGGAGGCGTGCTTGGGGGTCATGTGGTGACCGGTCTGGCCTCCGGTTTAGTGGTGATCCGGGTTGGGACGTTACATAGGTCTTCAAAATATTTTCAAGCCTTTATTCTATTATTTCAAAGCATTATCAAATAAAATAGTTTTATTAAGGTTTTAAGTTTTAAAAAGGATTTTCAAATAAGAAAGGATATTTTACTCAAGAAATGTTTTTAAAAGATATTTCAAAATTATTTTCCATCTAAGATGAGATCTGTTGATGATACCCATGATCCAATGATTCTATTAATATTATTTCTTGAATGATTTATGTTTTTATTTGATGATTCTTGTGACACCTGTTTTCATCCATAGGTAATATACTTTTGAATCCCACTTATTTTCATTGGTTATGCTTTAATGAAATGATTAGGAAACCTATCTATTTTCCATAGGTTATGATGTGATTAAATTTTAATGATACCCATTTCATTTCATGGGTTATTATTGTTGTTTATGAAACCCATCTCTTTTTATGTGTCATGATATTATATAAGTTTTATTATCTTTTATCATGTGTATGTATTATTTTGTTATGTGATGGGTGGGAACTATATCTCTCTCAAATTAATTGGGTAATTATAAATGGTATATGGTCTCAAAGGGTACATGGGTTGTAGCCCATTCCTAAAAATAGGAAGGTGCGTAGGTGGTAGCCCAAGATCGAAAATAGGAAGGTACACAAGTTATAGCCTAAGCCTGAAAATAAGTAGGTTCATGGGTTGTAGTCCAAAACACAAAATAGGAGGGTGCACGGGTTGTATCCCAATTCAGATATTAAGAGGGTACATGGGTTGTTAACCCAATCCTGAAGTAGTTACATTCGTCATATACCAATAATAACATGTTATGAAGGTCTTAGTATGTACCCATGACATAGTATTTTCTATATTTATGTGTATTACATAATTACATGTCTTACTCCTATGTTATTATTTCATGGAATATGCTCTTGATTGCATTATGATTAATGTCTTATGAAATTTTGATCTTTATTCCATGATTTATGTTTATTATCTTTGAAATGAAGGGTATGATCTTCTAATGTTAGGATCACTTTCTCATACCCTTATTCTCATGTTTATGCTTCCATTTATTCTTTTTTTACCCTTACTGAGCATATGAGCTCACCAATTTTTATGTATCCTTCCCTAGGTTATGAATATATATTTTATATAAGACATTTCTAAGATGGTGTTTATTCTTGAAAAACCTTATTAGAGATAATGTATTTCTCCTATGTACCAGTGTTTTTGTTTCCATGTTTCCAAGGTCACTAAAAAATACAGTCTTCAGGTGTCTGTTTGTATAATGTTTTAGGTATTCCGAAAATGTAATGTAATTCTAATACATATAAAGATTAGGTCATTATTAATACCCATGGGGTTGTACCATGTCAATGTAAATGACCCATGACATATATTAAAGGGTATCTATAGCTATATTAGAAATTTGAATCCATTTAGTTTTATTTATTAAACATTTTAGAGGTGTCACTAGAGAATTTTGAAATGAGTCACAATGGAACATAATAAATTACAATAATACATTTAAGAAAAAGTACTGGACCACATAATATATTCCTATAACACTCACCTCATTGAGTATTAGCCATTAGTTTGGTCCAAATCAAAGAAACATAGAAGAATCAGCAATTAACAAAAAATAGGCTATATCATATCAAACTGAAATAACATCGAAGATGGCGTGACAAATGATGGAAGAAAGGATGAGTAATGACGATCTTACCCTTAAGGATCCAACATGACCAATGTTGAGAGTAATTAATTTTGTATGAGATAGATAAATCAAATCCAAGATTGGGTTTGGGGGCTCTAATAGAGGAGGAAATTCCATGTGGGGTAGAAGAAATGATCCACTATGTAAAATAAGGGGTTCTTCTTTATAATGATTCACACCATTTTCACAACATGTATTATATATAAACTTCATTTATTGTTCATGAAATGTATATATAATATGTGTGGTGTAATTTTCATCTTTTCCCCTCCTAGGAAAAAACAATTCACTATCTGCAAGGGGTTTTTCCAGACCAATACACGTTGTGTATTTAAATATATTCCATGTATTTCAGTACACATCATGTATTTAGAAAGTATCCAATATCCATCCCTCTAGATACTTCCTTTATAGAAGAAAATAGACCCACCTAAAGGACAGATAACAAGTGTCTAATCTTAAAAGAACAGTCAATGATCATTTGAATGAATTTAAAAGAATTCAACCTTTACTGAAAATCTAGGACATTACAACATCCCCTCCTTAAAACAACTCATCCCCATTTTTCCCTTCTTAGGGTGGTAAATCATCATCAGATAAATTTTCTAGCCAATAATAATGTATATGGGCCTATATATCCTAGGTCTAATCCTATACATGACCAAGATTATATAAAACTTGGACAAGTGGAACTAACCTACCTCAGAGAGCCTTTGTTCTTTGATCAATGATATGTACCATATTCACCTCATGTATGCATCTTTATTGTGCTCAAAATCATCAGGATCAAAAAACATTATTTGGGATAGGATGATATAGATGATGCTATGATACATGGAACAAATCATTCATGGATTGATAACTCTGAGATAACAATAATCGATGGTCTAATGGCCTGAATCTCTCCATGATATCAAAAGTCCCGATGTAACAAGGTGAAAAAATTCCCTATCTCCAAATCCTTCAATGACCCAATCTAGGAGAAACTCATAAAAACATTTGATGTCCCACCCATAACTCTAGAGGTAAGTGGTGATGATTGGTTTAAGACTTCTACCGAGACTGAGGTATAACCATAAACTTCTGAATCAGCGGTACCTACTCTTCTATCTACTGAATGAGACGAGGACCCAGTAATTATGCCTCACCTATCTATAACCATTATAGGGGTCATTGGAGTGGAAAACAATAAAGGGGGCTATATTGATCCTTTTTAATAGTGTCCTAGAAAATATTTTTTTTGTAAAACACAATGAGAGGTAAGTGATATATCGAAGAACCTCGAAACATTAAGACACATGCTCGTATAATGCCCTTTAGAACATGTATCATACACTGTAATTGTCTGCGCATCTCAGGGTGATATGATGTACTAAAATGAACCTATGAATCCATAACATTTTGAAACCCTTTCTAGAACTATAATTTAAATCAATCATATTGATCAGATATTATATAATAGGGAACACCAAGAATGAGTACAATCTCTTAAATATAAATCAACCCCATCTCATCAACTAAGAAGGTCTCTAAGATAGGGAAAAAGTGTGAATCATTAGTCAACCTATTGATGACCAACCATATTGTGTCAATTATTTGACGGGATATTGATAAACACATCACAAAATACATCATGAAAAAAATCCCATTTCCACTTAGGGATGGATAGAGGCTATAAAAGGCTAGTAGGCCATTGGTGTTTAGCCTTAACCTATGGATAAGTGTATCACCTTGTAATAAAACATTAAATATAAATATTAATACATGGACACCAATGATGACATCAAATATCTCAATACATATTAGTAAGCCCAAGGTGAACTCTCCAAATAGTGGCATCAGATTCCCATATCAATACTTCATATATGTATGAAGGAAATAAGATATTTACATTGATGTGCAGAGCCTCATTCTCATTAGTAACCCAACCAGGAGTTGGATCCTCTCCTAATACACATTCCCTTAGGGCTAGGACTTAGGTTTTTGAAAGATATATCATCCACACCAATTTCAGAAGAGATGATTTAACTATCAATGCTACCAAAATAGGTTTATCATGCTATATCTGAACCTCTAGGTGCATCTTAGAAAATAGGACAATCAACAGATACTCACAACTGGCCTCCTGGACGACATGTATCTGATTCATCCAGCTTATTGAATCAGCTAAGGTATTCCACTTTGAAGGTATACAATAAAGATCAATGTCAAATGAATGTAGGCAATCTACCCACTGAATATCCCAAATATTCAAGTCACACTATGTGGAAATATATTGAGTGTTTTATGGTCTGTGTAAATGATAAACCACTCTTCAAATAAATAATTCCTCCAACATCGTAAATATTAAACCACAACTACTAGCCCAAAGTTCTGTTTTGGGTAATTCCACTCATGATGACTTGGATAGAGGGGCCTATATGCTACAACTAGATATACCTACATCATAAATTCTCCAAGAATGCTTCCTAAATAACAATAATAAATTATATAGCTTATTCTAGTCACTAGTAGAATCAATATCGACACTAAAGGCAGGTTTCCTTTCTACTCTTGAAACGATTATTCACAGGTCTCACACTATGTGAACTTGAAACCCATATTTTTCATGCCCATAAGAGGCTATTCTAGGAATGATAATTTATAAATAAATCCCATGTAATTGCTAGCCATCCCAAAGGGTGGTTAATTTGAAAGTTTTCATCTATTTTTAGAAGGGAACAATTCAAACCCCATTTGTGTTGGCACATTTTATAATAATGAATCATATAGTGGATATCATATTTGATTGTTTAGTTTACCTAGTAGTCCACCTTACCTCCAATAGATAAAAATAATTACCTTACCCCAATGACTTATAAAAAATATCTAACTAAAATTTATGCAAAATAAATACCTCTATTATATGTCTATAAATAACTCCATGAATCTTCCCAAAATGCACTATAATTTTTATTATATCAAACTCTCAAATATTTTTATCTTATTTCAGAAAACGTATATTACTTTAAATTTTCTTCATAAAAAATAATACTCTATATGGCCTTATACTATTGATCATGCTCTCTACATGTTAACTCATAATATATTTAATCTTTTTTTATTTTATTATCTTTTTCATTAAATTTATATATGATATATATAAATATAAATTATATTTGTATAATATCCTATTATCAAAAAAATAACATGGTATTTGTTTTCTTCATCCTTCAAATTTTTTAATATAGTTACTAACCCAATAAAATAAAATAGAACCAATAAAATTTCAAACATAATCATAATGATTTAAAATAATTACTATTATTATAATATTAATAAGAAATATTCTTGGGTAGATTTAACAAAAATAAAAACTAAAATATTATATGAAAATGTAGTTTATATTATCTCCCCTTTAAAAAAATTTATATTCTAAAAAATTTCACTTTTTGGAAAATAAGTGTGAATACTTTTCCTCGTGCATTAAAAACAAAAACCACATGGGGACCTCAATTATTTGATTGATAATTTTCATTCCATGATGTATCAGATCAATTCCAATAAAGATGAGAAATATTTTAAAATGATATTAAATAAAAATTATACTTCTTCCCAAATATAATATACCAATTTAGAAGAATTTTTATACAAATTGTATTATGAACACTTATATTTTTGATAAAAAATTACATTGAAAGTAAATATTTGAAACAACACTATAAAAAGGGTCTCTATAAAATAATATTTAAAAATATGTATTCTGTGGTTTAATACATGATTGATTTAATAAATATGTAACACTTGTAGGAACACTAAATTGAAAATTTATTCATAAATAATTTTAATTTATATTTCCTTAATTTATTGTTTAATAAAGTTTCCATCGATACATATTGAAAAAGTCATAGTAAAAAACTAATAAATTCCATAATTATATTTTTCATTTCATGTAAGATGAAAAAATGACTACAAAAATTTAGTTTAATACATCTTATGGTTTAAATATATTTTTATTTAGTGAATATGAATTTAAGGAAAATATTTTTGTTTACATGTGATTTGAATATTAGAAGATGTACCAAAATAAAATGGGAATGAATTTATAATAATAATTGGGATTACTCAATCTATAAGTGATATGAAATTAGTAAAATTTGTTTCACATATATCCTAAAATAATAATTAAATGGTTATTTGTTTAAATAAATTAAAATTTATAACAACAATAAAATATATTAATAAAAAAACTAGCAAAGATCATGACATGTTAAATTTTTCATTGGAATACAAATTAATTGTCTCACTTCTATTAAATAAACTATATTATGACTCATATGGTAACCTAAATCTTCTCACTTATTTTCAAGAATAAACATTATAATATCTAATGTTAACTAAAACATTATCACATAAATAATATTACAACCTTTAAAAAAGGTATTTATTATATTAAAAATCACCCAAGATGTTATTTTTGAGTTTTAGACCATTAATAAATATAGTAATACATAAAACTTTTCACAAAAAAGGCACATCATTAATAATCCTAGATAATACATTTATTCAAAGAAACATATCCATAAAATTTTCATTTGATTCTTTCATGTCCAATGACACTAAACATAATTTTGATTCCCTTATATCATATTTTTTATGAATCTGGATAATTATTTTTATAATAAAATATGAGTTGGTTTATGTAACATAGTAAGGGAAAACAATTAGTGAAATGATATTACATATATCAATGATTTAATGAGTTCAATTCAATTTGTATGGGATCATAAATAAAAATATAGAAAATAATAGAATCAATATAATGTTTTAGAAACTATATTCACATATCAATGTCTTGTTTTTTGAATCATTAGCATAATATGAATGATTACATAGATAATCCTAACATATTTCATTTGGAAAATAACTTCATTAACAAATTTCTCTTAATAATGTTTAATTTCAATTCTACTTGTAAATATTTTTAATATATTTGAATTGTTACTTGAAAGACTACATATAATATTGAACATTAGTTCACATTCCTAAACTGAAAATAGCATCAAATAATAGAAATAATTTCAAAATATTACCCAACTTTACATTGAGAGGTCAATGAAAGAAAAACATAATGTATTGATAGATAATTATTTTAGATCAAAAAGAAGGATATAAAGAGGATTATTTGAGAAAAATTGTGGAGAGGGTATAAATAAAATTTAAGATGTAATATTAAAAAAATACTGAAAAGGATTTAAAACATTTGGAGAGTTTAATTAAAACACACATTATTAATTTCATAAGTTACGAAATACCAATCAATTAAAATTTTAATAACAAAATGATTAAAATATATATAATGATAATAAATAAATATGTTTAATATTTTGTCACTGAAAAATAAGAACATGGAAACTAAGACCTAAATTAGAGTACCACGTAGACTTAAGCACATTTCCTTGATTTCCAAATTTTGGAAGTGAGTGTCAAGGGATAGAAGTAACGAATTGAGAAATTATTTTCACTCAAAAATATATTAAAAACTAATAAAAATGTTTGTGGATGTAAAACATATTTTATTAAAACCATTAAAGTCACAAAAGAAGAAAAATATTTTTTTCTAGACAAAAAACACTATTAACATCCACATTTACATACTCATATAGGGAAATATAAAATTTGACCAATATTAATGTTGCTAAATTTTCCTAATATAACTCTAGTGTGGAAATATGAAACTCCATGGATGAATTTAGAGACATTTAATTTTGCTAAATATTGAACAATCTTGTCCACATATCCACCAGATTTAATTTGTTAGGGTGACTATAAAATCTTTATGATTTTTTAAATGACTATGATAAATATCCTTTCATGAGAAACACCGCAAATAAAATTCCAATAAAAATGATGTAAGAAAAATATTTTTTTCAAAATTATTAATTTATTTCAACCCATTTAAAACAAAGATATAAAATCCTTGAAATATATATTTATTTAAAAGTCCAAATTATATTGAAATGAACCATAATATCAAAAATTTATTTTAAATCCATTTTAAAACCATATTTTATCCCTGAATGAACCCATTTTAAACACCCATTTTTAATAAATTACAATGAAAATTCCATACCTTAGACTCCACCTCTAACACCCCCTTGAAAATTTTCTCTCATTTATATTTTTTTAATTATTTTATATTATTTCCTAAAATAGATATCTAAATTTTAATTTAATTTTAATTAAATATTTCCTAAAATAATTTAAACATTCTATTTTCCTCATTACTTATAAAAATTCACAGTTTCCTAAAAATTCAGTCACTTTTAGATAATATAGAAAATAATCTAACTAATTTAACCCATTTATAGCTATCTTTATTAGTTTCTAACAAATTCATCCCACCTTTAGATATCTAATCTCACACCTTTTAATTTACCACTATAAAGACCATGGTTATACCTTTTATCCTTGGTTATTAAAATTGATGCTTTCCTTAGTAATTGCTTTATATGTCTCTGAATTACCATAGAAGAATCATAGAGTTTTTAATATCATTATAAAATTATTCATTTTCATAGACACACACAAATACCTTGTTAATATTTTTAATTAAATACATTTAATACATTTATCATAATTTAAAATTCTCTTAGGGTTTTTCCACTAATGTATTTTATCCTAATTCCATATTTTTAGAAAGATATTGGATTCACAAATAAAAATAGTATAATAAAATAATTCATCACATGAGAAATAAAAAAATGGAATAAAATATATCATAGAAATTATTAATTCCATACATCTATATGGTAATTTTAATACCCTGGGATTTTAAAAAACACCTTGTTTGATAATACACATGATAAAAAGCATCGAGCTTTAACAACTATGAAATATTATTGTTTAAATATGATGGTTATATACTAGTTGTTCAATTAGAGCTTTTGAATAGGATAGTTGTATTATAATATATATATATATATATATATATATATATATTGAGGGCATACTAATAAAAATTTATTGATTAACTATTACAAAATAAGATCTCAAAAAATAGAAAAGTAATTTTATACTTTAAAATATAAATTCTTGCGAATTAATTTTTATTAGATTTTGTGATTGAATATTTTAGTTAATTTTTTAAAAATTTAGAAATTTTATTTTATAGAAAAGTATATAATTTTATAAATCATCATATCAAAATTATTTTAAGATGGTATTTTTATTCTTTTATGAAAAGTTTGATTTCTTAGTGAATAGTGAAAATAAGGAATTTATAGAAAGATATCTTTTCCATTCAAGAATTCAGAGAACCCAATTTTTTTGGAATTTATTTTTATTTTTTATTTTTTCCAATTTATTTAAAATAATCAAATAAATTTCATTAAATTAATATTTATACTTAGTTTTCATTTTAAAATAATTTTATACATAAATGCACTTTCCATCAAAATTGTTTTTTGAGGCACATTGTGTGTTTATTTTAAAAATAATTACTTGAAATTATTTGGTATTAATTTGATAAAATTGAATTGATATTTTTCAATAGAATTTCTAAAAAATTTAAATATGACAACATTATTTTTACACATAATGAATAGTTAACATTGTGAAAAATTTTCAACCTGGTTAGGTTAAATCGTAAAATTAAGGTTAAAAATGATGTGGTAAAGCATTAAAAATAAATAAAAAACCAGAATTATTTCTATTAGAATAGTTTATATTTACAATAATCATGCAATACTTGATGATATGGAAACTTGTCACCATATTTCATTGATAATGGCCCTAATATTATTTTAAGTAAAGACTAAATAGAAAATATCACTTGTGTTCCTTTAGTACCTATAATATTGTTTCATAGGGATAAAAAAGAATTTATGATTATCTTTAAATGATTATTTTTAATACAAATTTATATTTTTATTATTTTAAATATTTTTAGTTTTTAGTGATGAAATAATTACTTAAAATTCATACACAATACTGATACAAAGCTATTGAAATTAGTTGATAAATTAAGTAAATGATTTTAGAAACAAAAAATTATTACAATTTAGGTGAATTATTGTATTTGAATAGTATTTTAGAATTATATAACCTATTTTGGATGTGTCAAAATTCCATTACAGTCATTATTCCTTTCAAGTTAAACAATGTGAATCTTCCCAAAAATGAATATAATGGGTTATAACACTTATTCACCAACTTTGTTATTCCATGATTATGTGTGAATTAATATATATTTTTTTTATAATGCATTTACATTTTATATACATATTTAAACAAGTTAAAATAATAAATTAATTTATTAATTTTAACATAAAAAACTATGATCATTACAAGGGTTATCTTTGTCTCAATCTCATTTTCTTGAGACTTGATTCATGTCAATCCCCATGATCTCTATTTATGGTGGACATTCTAGAAAAAGAACGATTTTTTCATATCAAGTAATTTAATTAATATGATCTATAGAGACATTTTCTATTCATTCATTCAATGTATTTTGATACGAATGTTACCAAAGTGGTGAAGGATTTGTGTTACAATAAAATTACTTTTTTGTGATTATTGTTGTTCAGGGTTTATTAGATAGAAATTTTGGTATATTAATTTCTTGAACCACATATATATTTTTCTTCATTGTTTATTTTTCATCTTTAAATCATTTCCATTAATATGTTTCTATTTGGTACTAAAAATTATAGAGAAAATATTTTTAAATAAATTTTGACATTATTTCCCCCTTAGTCGATGCACTTTTTCTTCAACGTTCATACACAAAAAAAATGTTTTATAAATGTTATTACCAATAATTTAAATTCATTATCATGACCTGTCCCCCAGGGGCCATGTCATGACTACCCCAATCCCACCTCCCAAAGTCTAGGGGTGACAAACTATCTCCAAATGCATTCTCCCATAAGTGGGAGGCATTTTCCCAAGTACCTGTATACACACACACACACACATCCCCATCCCACAATGCTAAAAAGTAAACATGCACGCCACTAAAACAACCACTGAGAGTAACAGTACAAAACTAAAAGTAAAGGTCCTAGAATGAAAGACCAAAGTAAGCCTCATCAATTAGATCTCACTGGGCACCGCCTGGTCCCATACCACGAAGGTCTCTGTTGAAACGTTTATCCTCTTCACAAGACATGACACGTGTGGGAAGAGCCCATGTAGGGGTGAGTAAAAAAATACTCAGTAATTCCCTTAAAACACAAAGTTAAGACCATAAAAGAATGTATGCACAAAGTATACAACCAAAGGGGAACACGAATTGTAGCCTCTAAAGAGCACAGTCGAGAGAGAGTCACTAGAGTCAGCTCACACATGTATAAACTAAATTATGAAAATCAAGACTATTATTAATAAACACTGAACACCTAGTACTTCTAAGGCACTCATCCATGATGAGTCACTTAGTACTATTGAGGAACCTAGACATACTCATAACTTAGGCCATTTGAGGCACCTAGGCTCTCTCATCACTTGGGCCAGCTGGGGTACATAGACCCGCTCATCACATGGGCCTTCTGGGGAACCTATAACTTATATTAACTTAGAATATCTTGGTAACCTAGACTCTCTCATCAATTAGACATTTTGTGGCACCTAGACCTTGCTCATTACAATCTTCTCATCACAGCCACCTGCAAGATTCTCGCTCATAGTGCACTTGATTCTAGGAAAATCTACTCCTTAAGACATCATTTGTATCTCAACTTCTATGAAAACCCACTTAGAGTATATAAACCTTACATCCTCATAGAAAGGGTCAGAAATATAAAAACATCTCATCAATAAGACGTGCGATTTAGATGTTATGAGACTTTTTGTAAAATGGAACCAGTTGGATCCGGGCCCAGTCAGACCAACCTAACCCAGTCGGTCTGGGCCACGGTTCCAACCAAGTTGTTCAGTATTTATCCAGCCTAGCCCACACTAGTGGGCCAGTTCTGTTCAGCTAAGATGCGGTGATTACCGTGTTCGTCCAATCCCATGGGTCGCTATGTTTCATGTAGAAGTTCACCATGTATCCACCCCACGGATTTGTTGTGGGGTCCGACCGTAGCCTAGATGGACCTCAGTTCATCCTCGTGGGATGCGTTGGGATGTCGCGTCCTCCCACACCACCACCGGCCACCTGACAGATGCCCCTAATCAATACCCATGATGGATATTGTGTGCCGCCTTCACCACCTTGGTGCGCCACCGGCGGGTGATTCTACGGGCCACATGACTCGCTCTAGTGGTATGTTTTCTGATCCACAAGTCCTGATGCGATACTCAAGTCGCCTCCTCCACTACAGTGTGATCCTAGACATCTTTCCATTGATCTGGGGGCCCAAACACATTTAGAACCTCCCTGAAAGAATCTGACATGACCACGGGGTTCCTTCGGTGAAGAACGTGAGGAGGGAGAGAGGTCACCATAAACACCCAAGGCAAAGAACATCGGCCTTGTTTGTTTGACCTTCATTCATTATGTTAGAAAAATACACGAGAGACGTTCAAATAACTGCCCTGATATAATCCCCTCTTTAGATCTTTGAATGAAAAAATCCCACTCCCACAAGGATGATTGATCTACGGGTCAATTTTTTAGTGAATTGACCATCGTTCTTCATTTAGAAAGGAAGAACTAGGGAAGGGAGGTCACAAAAAAACAAAAAACCATTACCTAGATTTGGATCATTATTTGGTGAAGAATGGGGTTATTCCATCATCATTTGTTGATCCACAACTCTCATCAATGGTGATATAATTCTAAGAGAAAGGATGGAAGGAAGGTATTTGTCATCACAGGCAGTTCATCGTTTTCCAAATCAAGCTCTCCAAAGGTTCAAAGAAATCTCCCCCATCGTACTCTAATTCTCGTACGCATGATAGGCTATTAACTGATGAAATGTGTTTCAGTCTATCAGTTACACTGATTCACCGTGTCGTAACGCTGTTTCGTTTATGAAATGAAACATTTGTCTCGACCCTGCGTCACAACAAAAATATTTTTGAATAAAATAAACTCCATTAAATTTATTTTATTTTCCTTAAAACGCTTGAAAATTAACGTTTTCCCTCGATCCACGCCGGTCGAGGTTAGGTCCTTCCTTGTGTAAATTCATCATTCTAGACACAACAGTGTCCTTATATTCTTAATCTGGGAACTCATTGAGAAGTTTCCAAAACCGTTCATGTGAACTATTTTAAACAAACTAAAAAAATGTTCAAACATTTATTCCGGGCTCACTGGGCCTTGGAATCATGTTCTGTTTGAGAGACTAGTCTTGAAATAATCCCATAAAATTTTCAAAAAAAATTACATGAAAATTATGTGACATTACATTCTCCCCACCTTAGGGGTTTACATTTTCAAAAGCTAAAATAAGGGATAAAAAAATGGGGATACTAAGGGTGAATCTGAGCATCCCACTCCCATGTTCTCTCCGGGAGATTCTCATGCTACCACTGAATATGCCCTAGAGGAATTGACCACCCATAAAGGACCTGCTCCTGTTGATCCTTAATCTCTATTGGGAACTCCCAAACATCACCCCATCATTAATGTCCACCTTTCCCTATTCAATGACATGTGATGGGTCATGCACATACCTCCTCAACTACGACATGTGAAAGACATTATGCACCAGATTCATCAGTGGGAAAATAGTTAGGTAGTATGCCACCTCACCAACTCTACTCAAAATATGGAAGGGGCTGATAAATCTCAAAGACAACTTGATTCCCTACACAAATCTCCATAATCCCCATCAAGATGGTTTTCGAAGGGACACATGGTATCCTTCCTCGAACTCCAAGGGCCTCCATATCGTATTAGGGTAAGATTTATGCCTACTCTGTGTAGTCCTTATCTAATCCTATATGATCTATCCCTTATCATTGGTTTCTAGTACTAACTTTGGATCTATGAGTGTTGACTCCCCTGGGTTTGTCTAGAATAACATTGATCTTCATGGTTTCCCATACAAAGCCTCGAAAGGTTCTATACCCATGGTGGAGTGGTAGATGTTGTTTTATGCTAACTCCATCAGTGGTAGATGGTCCTCCCAATTGCGATCAAAGTCCAGGATGCAAGCATGAATCATGTCCTCCAAAACCTAGATATTCCTCTCCATTTGGCCATCCATCTAGGGGTGAAATGCCATGCTCAAATGAAGTTGAGTTCCAAACACCTCTTGCAGTCCCTTCCAATGCTAAGATGTGAATCAAGCATCACAGTATGAAGTAATTATCAGAGGAACCCCATGAAGCTGAACTATCACCTAAATGTAGAGGCGTTATAAGACCATTATGGAACCCTTCTCCCATATGGGTAGGAAGTAGGCCCACTTGGTGAGTCAGTCAATGATCACATATATGGTATCCTTTCCCTTGGACATGTGTAGTAAACCTATCACCTTATCCATTGACATACCATCCCATTTTCCACTCTGGTACCTCGATTGGTTGATCCAAGACTTCTAGAACCTGATAATCTACCTTCACTTACTAGCAAGTGAGGTATCGAGAAACAAACTCTTCCACTGTATTATTCATCCCCAACCACTAGTACTAACTTCATATATCCTGGTAAATCTTTTCCACTCCTGGATCCACCACCAAGGTAGAGGTGTGGAACTCTATTAGAACCGCCTCTCGCAGTATCACTGGTACAACTGTTCACCATCTAAAAAGGACGATGTCCTATGCACCTATCAAATGTCCATCAAGAGCCTACCCTATAGATAAATAAGCATGTTAGGCCTCACAGTCGACATCACCAAGTTGTACCTCTCTAACTTGTTGTAAGAGTGAGGGAGTGAAAACCATTAACTGAAGGTAAGATGCTCCATTGGCATCTACGAAGGATATTTTCATCACGTTTAACTACTCTGACACCTCACTCAGCAATTACAACCCAATTATCCTTCTGATCATGCTCACCACCACACTCCCTTTCCTTGGAGTATATACTATCTCAAAGTCATAGTCCTGTAGAACTCTGGCCACCACCACTATCTCAAATTTAGGTCCTCATGGGAGAAGATATACCTGATACTTTTATGGGTGGAGTAGATGGTAGACCTATCACCAATCAAGTAGTGCCTCAACATATTCAAATAGAAGACCACTTCTTCCATATTAAGATCATGGGTCACATAGTTCTTCTCATTCTACCTCAAATGTCTTGAACCATAGGAAATCACCACCTGCTCCTACATCAGGACACAACCTAGTCTGGTCCCAAATGCATCGTTGAACCCTATATACCACACGCCCTCCTATAGTAGTCTCAATATAAGGGTGCTCTTCATTATCTGCCTCAAATACTATAAACTATATTGGTAATTATCCATCCACAAGAAGGTATGTATATTCTATGTCAAAGATGATAAGGGTAATTCTACCTGGAAAATTTGGGCACGAACTTCCAGTAGTATCCTAGAAAACATGAGAAACTCTGCACCTTAGTCACACTCCTAGGTGGATCCCAAAAAATCACTACATTTATCTTCACTGGGTCCACATCAATTCGAGCATCTAAAATGATGTGTCCTAGAAAGTGGACCTCTCAAATCCATAATTGACACTTCAAGATCTTCCCATAAAGTTGGTTCTCTCGAAGTGTATCCAAGACCATCCTTAGGTGTGTTGTGTGCTCCTCCTCAGATACCGAGTACACTAGGATGTCATCAATGAAGACCATGATGATTCGGTCCTGATTAGGATGGAAGATCATGTTAACGACTCCTATGAACACTTCTGAGGCATTGTTCGTGCCAAATGGAATTATCAAGAACTCATAGTGTTCATACCAACATCTAAGGGGTTTCTTTGGTACATTCCCATCTCGTACACAAAGCTAATGATAGCTAAACATGAGATCTATCTTTGATAACCACATAAATCCCTTCAATTGGTCGAAGAGGTCATCGATTCTTGGAAGTAGGTATTTTTTCTTTGAGGTATCCTGATTCAGGCCTTGATAGTCCACACATAGTCATAAGAACCCATTTTCCTTCTTGGTAAATAGAACTGGGGCTACCTAAGATGAAACATTGGGTTGTACAAAACCCTTTCTCAACAGGACCTCGAGCTACACCCTCAACTCATGAAACTCTATGGGAGCCATATGATATGCTGGTGTTGATATAGGTTCCATCTCAAAGTAAAGGTCAATATAGAATTCAACCTCTCTGTGAGGAGGAAATCCCCGAATATCCTCGGGAAAGATGTCCTCATACTCATCCACCACTTCATGAAATTTATTTGTCCTCTCAACCACCACACTGGGGGTAAAGCTTTACAACTGGTATGTGATAGGATTCACCCTCCTTTGAGAAAGTTTGTCATATGCTACAGACATTCCCATTTCACTGGTGAAGGAGAAACTGATTCCATCTCCACAGACACACCGCACTCTATTCTTAAAATAGTAAATCTGAGCAAGGATGTGGATAACTAAGACATAACCTTAATGATGTTTTAAGGACTCGAAAACATTTCTAGGAGATCTTAGCTGATTCTCTTGCCTCCAAGAGAAAGCTCTCACTACCAGCACTAGTGTGTTATTGTCGAATCCCCTCCCGTAAGAGTTTCTAATCATAAGGATCGATCCAACATCTCTACCAGAATATTTGAGGTCCGAGCAAAATCTGTAGAAAGGAAAGACTGACTATAACATATATCTATAAAAACTAAATCTAAGGTGGAAAAGACATGGATCATACCTCTAATCATCTATTTAGCCTCGTGATCAAATGCCTCTATAACCTAAATCTAGGATAATCCATATCCACCTAATCTAGGAGCTCATGGTGGACCACCTGGGGGTGGTGGTGGTAGTACCTCAAACATCCACCCACCACCTTCCACTCTTCTTGATCCCCTTCCACGTCTAACTCCCTACGGATGACCCTGCTCAACCCTCTGCCTATTCCTCGGTGGTCCCTCGACCGTGTGTTGATCATCGGCCTGGAGAGTTGGGTAGTCATGAGCTATGTATCCCTGTCCACCAAATACATATCACACCCTGCTCCTCTACTAACTTTCTCTACCCTGGGAGCCTCATACTTCCAACCATGTGTCCTAGGTTTTTCCCCTGAAAGGTTGACCATCTTGGGTCCTCGGGTCTGTTACCTGCTACCCACTACTGAAGACTCCACTGCCTAATGTTTATTGGTAGCTCATGTTTCTGGCACCCACCCCACCAGGAAGCTCTCCACAAGAAGAGCTCACTCCTACACTTGGCCCAGGGTAGGTATGCTAAGCAATACCATGGAAACCCTGATCTCCTAGCATAGTCCCTACTCAAAAGCTCAAGCCATGAAGAATGCATCTCGCACCATGTTTGTAGAGTAGCAATAAAGCTCGATGAAACTTTTTGAGTACTCTACTACTATCATTCCACCCTATTGTAATGCCCCGACCCCAGTTACTTAGAATCAGTGCATTATTACATAACACTGTCCTGATACAAGGAATCATGTTCGGAAAGATCAATCAGTTTAGTAGCCTTGGAATTACTAGATATATACATAAGTTTTACATTACATCATGAAATAAAAAAATAACATTGTTTCCCCTTTGAACACTCTTATATCCCTTAGCCTGTTCCTATAGGTTAATCGTAATATAATTCATTGCATCCTTGAAAAAATAAAACATAAGAAACGGGTGAGCTCAGATGCTCAGTAAGGATAACAATATAGAAGAAACTATCATAAATAAGAATAAACATTTAAGGCAATGTATAATAATAGAACACAATCCTTTTAAACTTAAACTTCAGCATAATATAGAAAAGATAAATCAAATAATTCCATTTACTTATTCTCATGGATATTCTACTAGTCGAATAATCACATGTAATATCAATAGCCAATTTCATAATGATGGAATGCATAATTCTAGACTTCATAACCACATAGGCAAGGCCTTCTGCCAAGACTAAAAATAAGATTTTGTTAAGGCCTTATTCCAAGACACTATTTTGACTCATGAAACCTACCGATTCATCAAGGAGATATAGTGGGCTGCACCCACCACTTACTAAGTCCAATGCATTCCTCATATTAAAAGGTTTAAACATAACATAAACATTTGTATTAAAACTATCATATGAAATGTTAATAATTTAACCATAAACCGTGATTGGTATAAAAATAACACATCCACAATCAACCATATCACAAAACCTTCAATACAATATGAAATATTTGAATCATAATAAATCAACTTCAACCAAGTTTAAAATCCATAATAGAATGTTGACATAGATGAAATGAGAACTATTTGAAATAAATACCTCTTTATATTTTTAAATCATTTAAAAGTAACATAGAAATAACATAAAACATTTATTTTGAAGATATTCTTATAAGCTTGTATGGGAAGCTTTGACGATGTTATAACGGCAGAAAATAGCCGCACCCGCCATATAAGTTAAAAAAAGACATTCTTACCTTAATTTTGTCGAAAAGGTCATAAAGTACCTTGTTTGAAAAATGATAGAAAGATTCCTTTAAAAATATATATATTCAAATAAAGGTATAAATGACTTTAACCAATAATCTAGTAAGTAGTAAAAATGATTTGAATTACATTTTTAAGAAATCACGGATGTGGATGATAAAGAGGTCCCAGTAGATACTTACGTATTAACAACCTTAGATAAGTAAAGAGGTAGCAGAATTAACCCTTAACTTGTACTTTTCCATATTAGATGGTATGTTAACCTACTATATAATAGTTAGAACATTTTTACTAAATTATACAAGAACTATATACATAAATATGATATCATATGTAATCCTCTAATATTTCTTTGTTAATGATATTTCAGTAGTTTCATCGTTTTCAGTGTTAACTAATTCATTTTCCTTTATATGCTTGGTTATGTAAGACATGTTTTCTATGGATAGGATGTATTTGATTCATATAATGAATGATATTATGAACATAAACATTATTTTTAATCATAAAATGAAAATTATTCTGGAATGATTACGATGGGGAAGGAATCTCATTGTGTTCGTGGAGACGGTAATCCGTACGTACGCACGAGCGGCAATATCATTATATTGACGGTGAAATCGTATGTAATTGGATGGTATATCATATATACAGAATCATTAACATGTTATATTTATTATTTAAATCAGTTATACTCATTATTATACCCATCCAAAATAATGAAGTGTTTGAATAACAAACTACACCACGATGTGGAGACGGTAAGTCGTACGTACGCACGTATGGTGATTTTGTCATTTATAGGATGGATAGAATAATGAATATAGTTTTAACAGATTTATAATAACATCAAAGTATTAATAAGGTACTGTTGTAATTATTTTGGTATGGAATCAACAAAGAAAGAGGAAATGGGAGAAGAAAAGAACTTGAAAGAGGGGGTGAAATTATTACCTCTTCTTCGGGTGTTTCCTTTTGTGTTGATCAAAAGGGATCCTTAGGTTGGATTTATGATCAAATTAAGGTCTCTAGGATTATGTGAGGGATTTTGGGAGGATATTTTTGGTATGTTTTGTAAGAGCCAAATGGCTTTGGAGGTGTGAAATTAAGAGAAGGCGAAGTACCCTTTTATAATAGAGGTGAGGGTCACTTTAGGAAAAGCTTGAAATATTATTATATAATAAAATAATTTTCAGTTTATAATGGATAAAAAACAATTTATTTAGAGGATAAGGTGGTTATGGGTCGAAAACCTCTCAGAAAATATCTTTTAGAGAGGTTTAGGTCACCATATTAAACTTATCTTTTAGATTTAACTCCTAGATAAATAGTTTGACATTTACAATGTCTCTTTGTATTTTTATATTATATTATTAATAAACTAAATATAACAAGCCAAGAGAACCCCAAGTGGTTAATTATTAATATATATATAACCTTATCTAAGTCCTCGGTCCCAACCATAGATTTTTAGGAATATTATATGAATTAATAATATAGTATTTGTTTTAAAAACTCAATTATGTCAATTTTGAAACTATTTAGTATTTGGTTTTTGTAAAAATCATAACAGCATGATTACTTCAAAAAAAAATATTTAATCAACCCTAACATGTCATATTAACCTATAAAATTAGTGTAATTCATCAAAAGTCTCCAATTACATTTATTTGGATATTTATAATATCAATTATTTTAATCTTTCATCAATACGATAATTACTGCATCATCATTGTGTCATAAATAAATTAAATTATTTAATGTATAAAAATTATAAATAAAATCCCATTATTTAGGAAATATTTTAATATTTCTAATTAATATTTATAGTCGAATTTATATTGTGTGTAACCATATATTAAAAAGGGTTTAGTTATTAAACTTTGAATTTAACTTTTTTAACTCTTCTTTAAATAAAATAATAATAAATGGATTAATCTAATCCAAGTGGACCAAAGAGGATAATATTTTATTCCTAAGGTTTTTTGGTAGAATTACCCTTATTCAATAGAATTAGTACATGTGTTGGGGTAATTATAATATCATTTTTACCCTTAATTACCCTATTTACTTTTAACTCTGGTAAATAAAAGTCAAAATTTACTATTCACCAAAAAAATTATTTTTATCTTATTGAACCACATTTTACTTACTGATGTTAACCATGTCTCTCAAATTTTTGAAATTAAACTCACAGAAGTGGTAAAATTAATTTTTATGCAAATTTTCATATGCTCCTAGAAGATGGGTAAAAGACAGTAAAAAGTTTAATAAAATTTTATATATCTAAACTAATTATAAAAGGACTCCAATGAATTACATTGAACTTATATAGGTATTATGTATCTATTTTGATTTAAAATAAATAAAATAAAAATTATTTAAATAAAAAGTCAGTTTTAAATATAACACAGTGTTTTTCACTATTCACCAAAAATTGAATGTTTTCAGAAAAGTACCAAAACTTCACCCTCATCTAATTTTGATATTATGAATTCAAAAATGAATTCTATTTTACAAAATTAAAAACATATAAGTTTCATTAATTAATTTAAAATTAATTCCTGTTGTCAAAACCAATAAGCGGGTTTTTTTAAAAGTAAAAACAATCAAAAGATTGACATGTGTTTATGTTAAATTTACAGGTGAAATTACTTATAATGACCTAAATTGTATTATATGATAAAAATATAATCTAATTATACTTTCAAACCATTAAAATTAATAATTTAACACTATAAATTATTTCGATTAAAATACTTTTTTTCAATTAAAATTTAGTATTTTTCAATATTCATCAAAATATGAAAGTTATCAGAAAAGTACCAAAACTTTATCCAAAATAAATTTTTATGTCCTGATTCTAAAGAAGAATTCAATTTCATTAAATTAAATATATAAAAGTGTAAAATATTAGTTTTAAAAAGGGTTTTCCATTAAAAGGTTGTAAAATTTCATTTTTGGAAAAATACTTCTTTTATCTGAAAAAAATGAATTTGTTCTTATATTATGTCTAATAAACACATAATTTGGATTCTAAAATTATATAGAGTCTATAAAATTCAAAAATCAGTTAATAATATTCATAACCGCTTTTTGAACAGCTAGTTTTATAACGACCCATTCTTTACATACATTATTATTCCTTCAGAGTTGAAGCATACACATTATAACATATAGCAAAACCGCGAAAGGACCATATAGGTATAGTGTCTTTAGAAACTAGGAAACATAAACAACTAGTTCATAAAATCAACTACATTCTCTACCATTTACTTCAACATATCTAGAGTCCCTTTTTGGCATATCCTAGTTAATATCCTTCTTCCTGACCTGGGGAAAATAAAACATACAAAAGGGTGAGCTCAAATGCTCAGTAAGGGTAAACAAAAGAAATATCAGTCATATCATATTCATAAGAACAAAACATTTTGAAAATATTAACCTGCAAAAGAGGTCATAATATCATGTCATGGGATAAATCATAGTAATGAAAATTAATCCCAAATAATCATAACTTAGAACATGAAACTTTGTGGCATACGCACATAATCATAGAAAATAATTTCATATTAGTCAAGGCTCATTGCCAAGACCATCATAGAGGACAAAGTCCATTACTGAACCGAGTTCACTCCTCGTTCCAGTCCTGTATCACTAAACCGGTTTAACTTTCCGTTCTAGCCATGTCTATCTCATGAGATTTAAATCTTTACCCAATGCATTGGAGGGAGATATAGGTCCCACCCATCTCATAATGAAACCATTCTTATGTGTGCCACAAAATCATAAATCATACATCATAGCATAACCCATGTAATAAAAATGGGATTCCTAAACATCATTACATCATAACATAATCCATATTAGAAAAAAGGATATCATAAAATTAATTCCATCATAAAATAATCAAATCAATGTAAAAATAGGGATATAAACAGAACCCTATTTTATCTTAGATGGAAAATAATTTTGATAAAACACTTGAACTCCATTCTTGAGGAAAATATCCTTTCTACTTCAAAAACATTTTTCCTTTCTTAACATGTCATAAAATTTTAAACTAAAAAAAGATGATTAAAAATAAACTTGAAAATATGTAAAGGAAGATTCTTGGAAATAATGTTCTAAAAATCCATTCATGCTGTATAAGTTAAAAAAACATTCTTCTCTTACTTTGGCCGAAAAATTCAAAAAGTACCTTGTACGAAAAACGAAAAAAGATTCCTTTCATATCTTTTACTAAAAACTCTCTGAAGGGTAATATTGGATTTAAAAAAAATTAGGAGGATAGAAATAATATTTCATATTGATGAAACATGGATGTGGATGATAAAATACACCCCAGTAAATACCAAAGTATAAACAATCTCAGATAAAAATGAGATTGTGAGATTTTCAATTACCTTAGGTATGATATGCTTTGTAAGTGTCAAAACCTCCTGTATAATGATTTAAATAATGTCATTGACTTATTCTAGAATCATACTCATTGTTATGATATCATATATGGCCATATTCTTATCTTCTTATTTGTAATATTTCATTGCTACTTGTTATTCGGGTGTTTATTGCTTTATGTTCTTATGTGTGTTTTGTCGAATAAATTCTTATTATTCTTTTTTAGGTTATAGATACCTCATTTCCATAATATTATTAGTGTAATATATATCATATTTATTCATTAAATTCATTTATATAATCATTATGCAACGAATATCATGTAGAACGAGCCGCATCACATCGTGGAGACGGTAGGCCGTACATATGCACGAGCGATGATATCGTTCCCAATATCATGGAATTGTATTGAAGTGTATGTATACTATTTCAGAATCAATCTCACTTTACCATAATCATATATAGTTATTCTTTACACCATTATACCCATCCAAGTAAGGTGGTGGTGGAAAACATATTACACCACGGCGTGGAGACGGTATTCCGGACGTACGCACACGCGGTGATTTCATTTTCTATAGGATGGATAGAAGGTGAAATAGGGTTGTTTCATATTTATAATAACATATTCGTATATGAGTGATACTGATGTTATTACTTCATAATGAAACAACTAAAGAAGAAGAAGTAGAATAAGAAATAAATTTGAAATAATTGGTAACGGATATTACCTCTTCTTCGACACACCTCTTTGAAATCTCCTCTTAGGGCACTACGATTGGTCTTTGAAGTAAACCATGACCTCTAGGATGTTTATAGGGAATTGAAGAAGATAAATTGGCAAGGATTGGTAGAGCTTTAAGGCTCAAAGTGGTGTGAGGAGGAGAGGGAGGAGGTTCCCTTTTATAAGGGAGGAGAGGGGAACCTTTGGAAAGTGTGAAAATATTATTTTATTATAAACTTATCTTTGGTTTCAAAAGGTCCAAAAATCATTAAAGATGAAGATAAGACGACTCATGGTCGAAATAGAATCATCCAATAATAATTGGACATGTTTTGGAAAATATTTTAATCATTATAATCTTATTTATTTAAATCATTTATTAATGAGGTAAATACTTCATCTTTATTACGTCATAAATAATTTAATTTATTTGGTGTCTAAAAATTATAAAAAATATATATTCATGTATGAAATATTTTTATATTTTCAATGAACATTTATAGACAAAAATATAATTTATATAACCCCTTATAAAAATTAATTACTAAAATATTTTTGTTAAAGTCAATTTTGTCTTTACATTAAATTAATTAATCCAAATTGTCGTTATCACTACCAAGTGGCTCAATGGGGTCCCAAAATCGACCCAAGGATGTCCATGGTCGACCACTACTCATCCAATAAATTTAGGAAAAGTTTCAAGGTAATTTTGAACTATTATAATATTCTTTTAACCTTGAATTACTCTATTTACCTTTAACCGCAGTAAATAAAAATTACCGTAGTTACTATTCATAATATCAAACAAAAGTAGCCTATTAACATAATTTGGACACAAGGATTCCAAATATGGAATCGATTTTTCAAAATTCAAAATATATAAGTTGCAGTAATTAATTTAAAATTAATCCCGTTGTTAAGAAAATGGGTTTTAAAAGTTAAAACATTTCCAAAGATTAAAATGTTTTTACCTATGAATTCAATGTAATATTAATGATAATGACATACATTATATTAAATGGTAAAAATATATTCTATTTATAAATTAAAACCATTCAATATTATAATTTAACCATATAAATTATTGCGATGAAAAAAGTTGTTTTTAATTAAAATATAGCGCGTTTTTACTATTCAGCAAAATATGAAAGTTACCATAATAATATGAAAATTTTATTCAAAGTAAATTTTTATATCCTGATTCCAAAGAAGAATTTTATTTTGTAAAATTGAACTTATAAACATATCAAAAACTAGATTTAAAATGGATGTGCGATCAAAAGGCGTTAAAATTGCATTTTTTTAAAAATACATATTTTATCTGAAAACTGATTTTGTTTTCATACCTCATTCTAGAAAATGTGTATGATGAATTATAATATTATAAAATTCAAAATTCATTTAATACTATTTATAATGGCTAGTTTATAATATTATAATAATATATCATTATTTAGTGAAACTCGGTATTGCGTACTACACATGCTATCGAGGAAGGTCGCGATTGCGTGTAACGCAAGCCAAGCTAGTATTGTGTGCAGTAAAAGATTCCTTTGCGTATAAAATAGGAAATAAAAGAAATATATCTCATAAAATCTCCAGGTGTTACATTCTACCCCCCTTAAAAAGAATTTCTCCCTAGAAATTTATCACTTCGTAACAAACAAATGAGGATACATCTCCCTCGTCATATCCTCAAGTTCCCATGTATCTTCTTCTAATTGGTGATTCCTCCATAAAACTTTCACCAAGCGAGTGGTCTTGTTCCGTAGGACTTTTTCGTAACGATCCAGAATCTCTATCAGCTATTCTTCATAAGAAAGATCTTGCTCCAACGGTACAACTTATGAGATTAGTACATGTGAAGGATCAGGTATATACCTTCTCAGGAGAGATACATGGAACACATCGTGAACTTGAGAGAGATTCGGTGTAAGCGTCAATTGGTAAGCTACATTCCCAACACGATCCAGTATTTCAAAAGGACCAATATACCTAGGGCTCAGCTTTCACTTTTTTCCAAATCTCATTACTCTCTTCCAAGGAGATATTCGTAAGAACACTTTATCACCAACTTCAAACTCTAGGTCTTTTCTTCTGTTGTCGGCATAACTTTTTTGTTGACTCTGAGATGCTCTTATGTGTTGTTGAATAGATCGGATCTTTTCTGCCATCTCATCAACAAGATCAGGTCCTAGTAGCTTTCTTTCCCTAACTTCATCCCAAAAAGTTGGAGTCCTGTATTTCTTTCCATAGAGAGCTTCATAAGGAGCCATCTGAATATTGGAGTTAAAGTTATTATTATAGTAAAATTTCACCAAAGGTAGGTGTTGATCCCAACCACCTTTTAAATCCATATAGGAAGCTCTTAATATGTCTTCTAGAGTTTGAATTGTCCTCTCAGACTGACCGTCTGTTTGAGGATGATAAGCAGTGCTAAAACTCAACTCTGTATCTAGAGTATGCTGAATACTTCTCCAGAACTTCGAGGTAAACCTCGAATCCCGATTAGATATAATGGAAAGTGGTACTCCACGCAATCTTAACACTTCCTTTACATATATATTGGCAAGCTTATCTAGAGAGAAATCTTCCCTAATAGCAATGAAGTGTGCCGACTTCGTAAGACGATCAACTATAACCCAGATAGCATTATTGCTTTTGGATGTTTTAGGAAGTCTAGTGACAAAGTCCATAGTGATGTTTTCTCATTTCCATTCTGGTATGGGTAATGGTTGTAACATCCCTTTAGACATCTGTCTCTTAGCTTTAACTTGCTGACAAACCAAGCATCGAGAGACATATTCAGCCACATCTCTTTTCATGCCATCCCACCAGAAGTACTCTTTCAAGTCCCTATACATCTTCATGCTTCCAGTATGAATAGAGAATGAAGAACTATGAGCTTTATCTAGAAAATCCTTCATTAATTTGGGGATTGTAGGAACACAAACCCGATTCCTGAACCTTATTATCCCATCACAATCAAGGTTGAATTCAGGAACATTTCTCACCTTCTTTTGTAACTCTACATCTTCTTTTTGTGCCTCTTTAATCTTCACATGTATATATGGTTGAACATTCATTGGAGAAAGATAAAATTTTCCCCTTACATTATAATTCCAAGATCCATCCTTTGTAAATCCATAAATATTGGATTCTTTGTGATCCTCATCATGGATAAGCTAGCATGGTCTTGTCGACTTAATGCGTCTTCCACCTTGTTTGCTTTCCCAGGGTGATAATGAATTGAGTAGTCGTAATCTTTAATCAGCTCCAACCATATTATTTGGAACATATTCAGCTCCTTTTGTGTGAAAATATACTTTAAACTTTTGTGATCAGTATAAATATCACACCTTTCACCATAAAGATAATGCCTCCAAATCTTTAATGCAAAGATTACCGCAGCTAACTCCAAATCATGAGTTGGGTAATTTTTCTCATGGATTTTCAACTGTTGTGAGGAATAAGCTATCACCATATTGTTTTGCATGATAACACACCCCAATCCCTTCTTGGATGCATCACTGTAGATCACAAACATTTCTCCACTACAAGGCAGTGTGAGCACAGGTGCACTAGATAACCTTCTTTTTAACTCCTTGAAATTCTCTTCACACTCCTCCATCCACACGAACTTAACTCCTTTTCGAGTCAACCAGTTGATTGGATTAGATAATCGTGAAAAATCTTTCACAAAATGTCGATAATATCTAGCCACACCAAGAAAACTTCGGATCTCAGTTATTTTTGTTGGTCCCGTCCATCTTTCGATAACATCTTTTTTTGCTGGATCCATAGATATTCCCTCTTTTGAGATTATGTGACCCAAAAAATGAAACTTTTTGAATCCAAAATTCACACTTGGTAAATTTGGCATAAATCTTCTCCTTTCTTAGGGTCTTCAATAAAATTCTCAAGTGATCTTCATGTTCTTCCTTGCTCTTTGAATAGACAAGAATATCGTCTATAAATACTACCACAAACTGATCAAGATATTCTCTAAAGACTCTATTCATTAGATCCATGAAGATAGAAGGGTCATTAGTAAGATCGAATGGCATAACTATAAATTCATAGTTTCCATACCTTGTACACAACGCCATCTTTGGTATATCCTCCCTTTTTACCATTAATTTATGATACCCTGAATGAAGATCAATCTTGGAAAAGTATTGAGCTCCGCGTAGTTGATCAAATAAGTCATCAATGCATGGGAGAGGATATTTGTTCTTGATAGTGATCTTGTTAAGTTCCCGATAATCAATGTAGAGTCTCATTGATCCATCTTTATTCTTAACAAATAGAACAGGTGCTCCCCATGGTGACTCACTAGGGCATATGAATCCTTTATCAAGATCCTCTTGGAGTTGCTTCTCCAATTTCTGCAACTCAATTGGGGCCATTCTATAATCTGTATTTGAAATGGGCATAGCACCTGGTATGAGTTCTATTGAAAACTCAACTTCACGATTTGGTGGAAGACCTGGAAATTCCTCCTGAAAGAAATCATCAAACTCTCGTACAATGGGTGTATTCTTAATCATGAGTTTCTCTCCAACCATTTGAGATAAATAACCTTTATTTATTGGAATCAATACCCATAAGATGGAAGAAATTTCCTCTGGAAGGTTATATTCATCCTTGCATTGATAGACGATCATAGATTGATCTGGAATATTAAATGTGATTTCCCTTCATTGGCAATTGATATAAGCTCTATATAAAGAAATCCAATCCATGCCAAGAATCACATCAAATTCCACTATATGAAGGATCACAAGATTTGCCGGAAGCAGTTTCCCAAAAACTTAAATCGGAGAAGAATTATAAACTTTTGATGTCACCGTTGTGACATTAGTATTTCTCACAGCTAACTCAACATCTAATTGTTGAGGTAATACGACGATACCCTTAGAAAATTCTTCAGAAATAAAAGAGTGGGTGGATCCAGAATCAAATAAAACATTTGATACTTTAGATTGTATGGTAAGTGTACCATTCACCACTTCGTTATCGTACTCCACATCGCCGATAGTAATTGCATGTGACTTTCCTTTGTCTTTTAACTTAAGAGTTTTTTGACGTCGATCGTCATCAAAAACCCTTGTATTTGGGCATTGATTGGCATAATGCCCCATCTCCTTCCACTTGAAACATTTAAGTGTAGGAGGTGCATTCTGTGTATCCCTTTCTTCGTTCGCATCATTAGACATCTTCTTCCCATTATTTCAACATTCAACTACCCGATGACCTTCTTTTCCACACTTGAAACATTTTTCTTATCCCTTTTAGACAATTACCTCCATTTTTCTTTCCACAATTTGAGCATAAAGGAAAACTCATCTTCTTTTCAGTGTGGTCTTTATATTTTTCTTTGAATTCCATTTTCTTATTCTTATCAAACCCATATGATTGATGGGTTACTCCAATATACATCTCAACCTTGAGAGCACATTGAACAATTTCCTCATAGTTATTGAAGTCCCTTATGGCTAACGCCATTCGTAGACTTGGTTTTAAGCCACTAAAGAATCGATCGATTTTACTCTCAGGTTGGATAATATTCCCAGAAGCGTTCCTTGCAAGCCTTGAAAATTTTGCTTCGTAGATACCTACAGATTCATCATCCTTTTTCTTTAGTTCAAGAAACTCCTTCTCCATCTTTGTTCGAAGAATACGAGGGAAGTACTTATTGACAAATAAGTTCTTGAAATCATCTCATTCCATGGACTCAATTTCATCTCTTTGCCTCATATTATTGATAAGATTCCATCATTGATTAGAATCACCTTCCAAACGATACACTACTAAGATGACTTTTTCACGTTCAGAACATTGTAAAATGGAAAATATCTTTTCAGTGGTACTAATCCATTGTCCAACCACTAATGGATCAGAAGACCCACTGAATGAAGGTGGACTCTGCCTCATGAAGGATTCAACAGAATGTCGCTCATTCCTTTGCTCGTTTAGAAGTCCTGCATGGTTCATAGCTTGAGAAAGTTGTGTGATAACTGATACAAGATTTTTCATTCCAACTCCCATAACATTTGTTTGCTCAGGGGGATAATCATTGAATTTCCCATCGCATTCAGCATTAACACGGTTCCTTCGGGTTTCAGCCATTGACTAAAACCAATAATCATAGTGTGAGAAACACTAATCATAATAGGAAAACCACATAATCAAGAATAAAATTTCACACTTAAGGTCTTATCATAGGTTACTCATGGCCATTTCTAAAACACTAAGATTGTGTTCTATTCTTAGACTTATCCTTAGGGTTCTTAATAGGGCTTTCATATCCTAGTTTCCAAAGGTTGACTATACCTTTCCTCTGATACCAACTATAACGACCCATACTTTACATACATTGTTATTACTTAAGAGTTGAAGCATACTTATTACAACATATACCAAAACCATGAAAGGATTGTATAGGTATAGTGTCTTTAGAAACTGGGAAACATAAACAACTGGTTCATAAAATCAACTACATTGTCTCCTGTTTATTTCATCACATCTAGAGTACCTTTTTGGAATATCCTACTTAATATCCTTCTTCCTGACCTGGGGAAAATAAAACATACAAAATGGTGAGCTCAAATGCTCAGTAAGGGTAAACAAAATAAATACCAGTCATATCATATTCATAAGAACATAACATTTTGAAAATCTTAACCTGCAAAAGAGGTCATAATATCATGTCATGGGATAAATCATAGTGATGAAAAGTAATCCCAAATAATCATAACTTAAAACATGAAACTTTGTGGAATACACACATAATCATAGAAAATCATTTCATATTAGTCAAGGCTCATTTCCAAGACCATCATAGAGGACAAAGTCCATTACTGAACCAAGTTCACTCCTCGTTCCAGTCCTATATCACTGAACCGGTTTAACTTGTCATTCCAGCCATGTATATCTCAAGAGATATAAATCTTTACCCAATTCATTGGAGGGAGATATACATCCCACCCATCTCATAATGAAACCATTATTATGTGTGCCACAAAATCATAAATCATACATCATATCATAACCCATGTAATAAAAAGGGGATTCTTAAACATAATTCCATCATAACATAATCCATATACGAAAAAAGGACATCATAAAATTAATTCCATCATAAAACAATCAAATCAATGTAAAAATAGGGATAGAAACATAACCCTATTTTATCTTAGATGGAAAATAATTTTTATAAAACACTTGAACTCCATTCTTGAGGAAAATATCCTTTCTACTTCAAAAACATTTTTCCTTTCTTAACATGTCATACAATTTTAAACTAAAAGAAGTTGATTAAAAATAAACTTCAAAACCTATAAAGAAAGATTCTTGGAAATAATGTTCTAAAAATCCATTCATGTCGTATAAGTTAAAAAACATTCTTCTCGTACTATGGCCAGAAAAGTCAAAAAGTACCTCGTACGAAAAACGACAAAAGATTCCTTTCATATCTTTTACTAAAAACTCACCGAAGGGTAAAATTGGATATAAAAAATTGTAGGAGGATAGAAATAATATTACATATTGAGGAAACATGGATGTGGAAGATAAATTACACCCCAGTAAATATCAAAGTATAAACAATCTCGGATAAGAATGAGATTGTGAGATTTTCCCTTACCTTAGGTCCGATATGCTTTGTACGTGTTCGAACATCCTGTATAATGATTTAAATAATTTCATTGACTTATTCCAGAATCATACTAATTTTTATGATATCATATATTTCCATATTTATAGCTTCTTATTAGTAATATTTCATTGCTACTTGTTATTCGGGTGTTTATTGCTTTATGTTCTTATGTGTGTTTTGTCGAATAAATTCTTATTCTTCTTTTTAGGTTATAGATACCTCATTTATAGAATGGTATTAGTGTAATATATATCATATTTATTCATTCATTTCATTTATATAATCATTATTCAATTAAGATCATGTATAACGAGTCGCATCACATCGTGGAGATGGTAGGCCGTACATATGTACGAGCGATGATATCGTTCCCATGATCGTGGAATTTTATTGAAGTGAATGTATACTATTTAAGAATCAATATAACTTTAAAATAATTATATATAGTTATTATTTACACCATTATACCCATCCAAGTAAGGCGGTGGTGGAAAATAGATTACACCACGGCGTGGAGACGGTATTCTGTACGTATGCACACGCGGTGATTTCATTTTCCGTAGGTTGGATAGAAGGTGAAATAGGGTTGTTTAATATTTATAATAAAATATCATTATATGAGTGATACTGATTTTATTAATTCATAATGAAACAACTAAATAAGAAGAAATAGAATAAAATTAAATTTGAAAGAATTCGTAATGGATATTACCTCTTCTTCGACACGCTTCTTTGAAATCTCCTCTTAAGGCACTAAGATTGGTCTTTGAAGTAGACCAGGACCTCTAGAATGTTTCTAGGGAATTGAAGAAGATATATTGGCAGGGTTTGGCCGAGATTTAAGGCTCAAAGCCATTTGAGGAGGAGAGGGAGGAGGTGCCCTTTTATAAGGGGGGAGGGGGGAACCTTTGGAAAGTGTGAAAATATTATATTTTATTATAAACTTATCTTCGGTTTCAAAAGGCCCAAAAATAATTAAAGATGAAGATAAGATGACTCATGGTAGAAATAAAATCATCCAATCAGAATTGGACATGTTTTGGAAAATATTTTAATCATTATAATCTTATTTATTTAAATCATTTATTAATGAGGTAAATACTTTATCATTATTGGGTCACAAATAATTTAATTTATTTGGTGTCTAAAAATTATAAAAAAATATCATCATGTAGGAAATAATTTTAACTTTCCAATTAATATTTATAGTTGAAAATATAATTAATATTACCCCTTATAAAAAATAATTACTAAAATATTTTTGTTAAAGTCAATTTTTTCATTACATTAAATTAATTAATCCAAATTATCATTATCACTACCAAGTGGCTCAATGGGGTCCCAAAATTGACCCAAGGATTCCCATTGTCGGCTAATACTCATCCAATAAGGTTAGTACAAGTTTAAAGGTAATTTTAAATTATTATAATATTCTTTTAACCTTGAATTACCCTATTTACCTTTAACCGCAGTAAATAAAAATTACCGTGGTTACTATTCATAATATCAAAAAAAAAGTAACCTATTAACAAAATTTGCACCCACTGATTCCAAATATGGAATCCATTTATCAAAATTCAAAACATAGAAGTTGCAGTAATTAATTTTAAATTAATCTCGTTGTTAAGGAAACGGGTTTTAAAAGTTAAAACATTGCCAAAGATTGAAATGTTTTTACCTATGAATTCAATGTAAAATTAATTCTAATGACATAAATTATATTAAATGGTAAAAATATATTCTATTTATACTTTAAAACCATTAAATATTATAATTTATCCATATAAATCATTGCGATGAAAAAAGTTGTTTTTAATTAAAATATAGCGTGTTTTTATTATTCATCAAAATATGAAAGTTACCAGAATAATATGAAACGTTTATCCAAAGTAATTTTTTATATCCTGATTCCAAATAAGAATTTTATTTTGTCAAATTGAATTTATAAATATGTCAAAAAACTAGATTTAAAATGGGTGTGCCATCAAAAGGCGGTAAAACTGAATTTATGGAAAAATACTTCTTTTATCCAAATAATTGATTTTGTTTTCATACCTCATTCTAGAAAATGTGTAAGATAAATTATAATGTTATAAAATTCAAAATTCAGTTAATAATATCCATAATGGATTGTTTATAATAATATAATAATATATCGTTGTTTAGTGAAACTCGGTATTGCGTACTACACACGCTATCGAGGAAGGTCGTGATTGTGTGTAACACAAGCCAATCTAGTGTTGTGTGCAGTGAAAGATTCCTTTGCGTATAACATAGGAAATAAAAAAAATATTTCTCATAAAATCTTCGGGTGTTACAAGTTTGGTAAGTCATGGTGTACTCGAACTTGTTGTTGTGTGTAGCTCAATATATTGAATTACTTTAAAGAAAATAACTTACTATGAAATCTTGGGGTGTTACATTCTTCCCCATTTTGGAAATTTCATCCTTCCAATTTTAAAATTTGTCTTGGGAACTTAATTGAAAGTCCCACATTGGTAAAAGATTCAATAAAACTATCACTTTAAAAGAAAAAAAGGGAAGTATAAAGGTCACCCTAGATAACCCATACTACGATTCCATGTTGGAAAACATGGATATGGAAGATAAAATAAAGGTTAAGTTCTAATGGAGAGTGATATAAAACATGATCAGGAGAAAGTTAACAATAAGAAAACCACAAACTTTTGATGGGATAAACGGTCATTAGTTTATCTATAGGAAAAGTAAACAGACAACATTTTTTGTTTTAAGTTCCATTTCATAAAGTTGAGGAATTTATTTATGAGATTGACTAAGAACATAAAGAGATATACATAATTTTTAACTAGAGTTTCATCCTTTAATAAATTTCTACCACTAACTCGTATTTTTTTTTAACGTTGAGTATTCAAGATGAATTGGTCACACCTGAAGCCCTAAAATCAACTTATAGAGAATCACATAATCCACAAAAGATAAACTATATATTTACCTTGTGTTTAGAGATTAACCAAAACCAAAATGGTTAGTACAGGATCAGATGATCCCCAAAAAGGATAGTCCTTTAGAGAAAGAAATATTAATCTTAATTTTTAAAATTAAACCAACAATACCCAAAGTTCAATAAATATCATTCAATAAAAAATTGTCCTTAAAATCCTTCAATATAATCCAAACTAATATTGAAACCCAAAACTTAGAAGAATTTTATTACGTAATATTCTATGTTAAATTGTATCTCCAAATAAAATCGACTACTCTTAAAGTCGCATACTTAAAATTAATTAACATAATCACATATTCTCTATGATAAGTTAATCATTTCCATAAATAACCCAAATCACTATAAATCCACAATAAAAACATAGATAAAAATCCACCATTAATCCTCCAATGAAATTCCATAGTATTCTATTTTCCTTGGGCATATAGTGTTCCCAACAGAGCGAACAACTTCCAAAATAACATTTACCACTTAATCACCAAATCATTTTCTTATACTAAGGATATCCATTTGATAAGACATAATATCCCAACTCAACTTATTATTGAACAATAAAATCATTTAACAAAAAAGAATTTGTCACACTAACTAGGGTATTCACGTAGTCTAGTGGTAGGTGATAAATCTCAATCACACTCTGGTTGTGGGTTTGATTCCCACAGATTTGTCTGACACGATGGGTTGTCACATGGTCTGCATGTTGTCCTTTTTAAAAAACTATATTTTATAACATTCCCCAAACGAGATAAATTCCTCAAAAAAACCATAACATAATTTCACCACAAATGTTCTCTCACACCTTGCATTTTCATCCCAAAATTTAATAACTTGTAATTTCCTCAAATTCAAGGATCATATAAACCCAAATGATTATTTATAACTATATCAATAATAAAAAAGATAATTCTTCCTAAAATATCATTTTCATATAAAAAAATTCATGGTTACACATACAAGAGAAAATTTTTCCAAAGTAATCCTTTCAACAAAGAGAACTAATACTTTTAAACATTTCACCATGAATTTATTTCCACATTGGTTCTTCAATGACATAGAGGTTATCCTATAGAATAGTTCATTCACTCAGTTAACGCTCAAGTCCCCAACATTTATGGAAAATGAATGTAAATGGATTATTCGGATCATTTTTATTTTCTTTCATAGTACACTTCATTTTTTATCGGCAATTCTTTACTTTATGTCCTTATTTCCCACACATAAAGAATCTCTTAGCTCCATTGAGACACTTCCCTAGGTTTCACCTTCCACATTTCCTGCATGATGAAAATTGAGCATTCTTTTATCCATGGTATCCACTCCTGGAGCTCTTATCATTCACTGCCTTTATCTTCTTTGTTGATTCTGGGAGTTGGTTAATATATTTGTTGTTGATCATATTTTTGGAAAACTAATTTGGAATGAACATGATATATCTTACACCTATCAACAGTCTATTTCGTTGCACATTTCCACCATCGTGCCCACCTTGTACATCATGTTCAATGTTGCTATGACTTCCTTGGAATCCATCCATTGACTAACACAAGAAAGAATAGTGTGAGTCATAAAATCATTTTGAGAATATAATAACACCATATTTTCAATCTAAAACACCTTAGGATTAACCAAGGTTATTTATTCTCATCTTATATTAAAATCCTTCAAATTGGTTTGTAAATAAAATGTGAATTATCCTAAGCATATCCCTCGGTAGTGTCATAACAAAGAGTGAATCAAGGCCCATTGTTGTGTACCAGGATACCTCGGGTGAAGCCTGAAAATACTTTTCAGAATTTTCACTCCTAGGCACATCTATATCGGAGCTTCCTCTACCATCTCGTATCCAGACAAGGATGTATTTCCTGGAAAGCCCACATAATATTTACATTACCAAAAATTTTTGATGTTCTTCAATACTATTCCCCAATGTCTATCTTAGGGTACTGTTTCCTAATCAGAGTTTTTTCTAAATCTAGCTTCCAAGTCTTGTTTTAAACTTCCCCTGATACAAACTGTACGCCTCGACCCTAGTTACCCCGAATCGGTGCATTATTACATATCATTGGCATGATATAAGGAATCATGTCCTGAAAGACCAACCAGTTTAGTAGGATTGGAAGAACTATATACATAAAAAAGTTTTACATTACAACATGAAATGAAAAAACAACATTGTGTAATCTTTGAACACTCTTATATCCCTTAGCCTATTCCTATAGGTTAATTGTAATATACTTCATTGAATCCTAAGAAAAATAAAACATAAAAAGGGGTGATCTCATATTCTCAATAAGGATAACAATATAGCGGAAACTGTCATAAATAAGAATAAACATTCAAGGCAATGTATAATACTATAACACAATACTTTTAAACATAAACTTCAGCATAATATGGAAAAGATAAATCAAATAATTCCATTACTTATTCACATGGATATTCTACTATTCGAATAATCACCTGTAATATCAATAGCCAATTTTATAATGATAGAATGCAGAATTCCAGACTTAATAACCACATAGTCAAGGCCTTGTGCCAAGACTACAAATAAGAATTTGTCAAGGCCTCCTGCTAAGATACTAGTTTGTCTCATTAGGCATACCGATGCATCGAGGAGCTATAGCGGGCTCCACCCTTCACTTACTATATCCAATTCATTCCTCATATGAAAAGGTTTAAACATAACATAAACATTTGTATTAAAACTATCATACCAAATGTTAATACTTTAACCATAACCCATGAATGGTATAAAAATAACACATCCACAGTCAAGCATATCATAAAACCTTCAATAAAATATGAAAGATTTGTATCATAATAAATAAACTTCAAACAAGTTTAAAATCCATCAAAGGATGTTGACATATATGAAATGAGAACCATTTGAAATAAATACCTCTTTCTATTTTGAAATCATTTAAAAGTCACACAGTTATAAAAGAAAACATTTATTTTGAAAATATTCTTATAAGATGGTATGGTAAGCTGTGATGATGTAATAACGGTGGAAAATATCCTCACCCACTAAATAAGTTAAAAAAGACATTCTTACCTTAATTTTTTCAAAAAGGTCTTAAAGTACCCTGTTTGGAAAACGACGGAAATATTACCTTCAAAACGTATATGGTCAAATAATGGTGTAAATGACATTAACCCAAAGTTCAGTAAATAGTAAGAATGTTTTGAATTACATTTTTAAGAAAACACAGATGTGGATGATAAAGAGGTCCCAGTAGATACTTACGTATTGACAACCTCGGATAAGTAAAGAGATTGTAGAATTACCAATTACCTTGTACTTTTCCTTAGTAAATGGTATATTAACCTCTTGTATAAAAATTAAAACATTGTTATTAAATTATACAAGAACTGTATACATAAATATGATATCAAATATGATCCTCTAATATTGATTTGTTAATGATATTTCATTAGTTTCATCCTTTCGGGTGTTAACTGATTCGGTTTCCTTTATACACTTGGTTACATAAGCCATGTTTTTTATGGATAGGATGTATTTGATTCATATACAGAATGATATTTTGTTTACAAACATTATTTTCAATCATAAAATGAAATTTATTCTTGAATTATTATGATGGGGAATGAATCTCATCGTGTTCGTGGAGACGGTAATATGTATGTACGCACGAGTGAAAATATCATGATATTGATGGTAAAATGGAATGTAATTGGATGGTATATCATATATAGAGAATAATAAACATGTTATATTTATTATTTAAATCTTTTATACACATTATTATACCCATCAAAAATAATGAAGTGTTTTTATAACAAACTACACCACGACATGGATACGGTAAGTCGTACGTATGCACGTATGGTGAATTTGTCATTTATAGGATGGGTAGAATAATGAATATGGTTGTAACATATTTATAATAAAATAAAAGAATGTATAAGGTGCTTGATTTATTATTTTAGTATGGAATCAACAAATAAAGTGGAAGTGGAAGAAGAAAAGAACTTGAAAGAGGGTGGTGAAATTATTACCTCTTCTTCGGGTATTTCCTTTTAAGTTGATCAAAAGGGATCCTTTGGTTAGATTAATGATCAAATTAATGACTCTAGGTTGATGTGAGGGAAGTTGGGAGGATATTTGGGCAGGATTTGTCCCAGTAAAATGGCTTTGGAGGTGTGAAATTAAGAGAAGGGGAAGTACCCTTTTATAAGTGAGGAGAGGGTAACGTTAGGAAAAGCTTGAAATATTATTTTATAATAAAATAATTTTCAGTTTCTAATGCATAAAAAGTGATTTATTTTACATTTTAGGTAGGGATAGGTCGCAAACCTCTCAACCAATAGGTTTTAGATAGGTTTAGCTCACCATATTAACCTTATCGTTTAGATTTAATACTTACATAAATAGTTTGACATTTACCATGTCTCTTTGTATTTTTATATTATATGGATAATAAACTTACTATAACAAGCCAAGAGAACCCCAAGTGGTTAATTATTAATATATATAACCTTATCTAAGTCCTTTGTCTGAACCTTAGATTTTTAGGAATATTATATCAATTAATAATATAGTATTTGTTTTAAAAACTCAATTTTGTCAATTTTGACACTATTTAGTATTTGATTTTTTTAAAAATCATAAAAGCATGATTACTTCAGAAAAAAAAATTATTTAATCAACACTAACATGTCATATTAACCTATAAAATTAGTTTAATTCATTAAAATTCTCAAATTACATTTATTTGGATATTTATAATATCAATTATTTTAATCTTTCATTAATAAGGTAATTACTGCATAATTATTGTGTCATAAATAAATTAAATTATATAATGTCTAAAAATTATAAATAAAATACAATTATGTAGGAAATTTTTTTATATTTCTAATTAATATTTATATTTGAATTTATATTTTGTGTAACCCTGTATTAAAAATGGTTTAGTTATTAAACTTTGAATTTAACTCTTTTAACTCTTCTTTAAATAAAATAATAATAAATGTCCTAATCTAATCCAAGTGGACCAAATGGGATCATATTTTATTCCTAAGGTCATTTATGGTCGAATTACACTTATCCAATAGAATTAGGATATGTGTTAGGGTTATTATAATATCATTTTTACCCTTATTTACCTTATTTACATTTAACCCTGGTAAATACAAGTCAAAAGTTACTATACACAAAAAAATATTTTCAACTTATTAAACTGCATTTTACAAACTTATGTTAACTGAGTCTCTCATATTTTTTAAATTCAACTCACAGAAGTGGTAAAATTATGTTTTATGCAAATTTTCAAATGCTCCTAGAAGGTGGGTAAAAGACGGTACAAAGTTCAATAAAATTTTATATATCTACAATTATTATAAAATGACTCCAATTAATTAAATTGAACATATATTGGCATTATGTCTCTATTTTGACTTAAAATAAATAAAATAAATAATTATTTGAATAAAAAGATGGTTTTAAAGAATAACGCAATGTTTTTCACTATTCATCAAAAATTGAATGTTTTTAGAAAAATACCAAAAATTTACCCAAAGAAAATTTTGATATTCTGAATTCAAAAATTAATTCTATTTTACCAAATTAAAAAAATATAAGTTTCATTAATTTATTTAAAATTAATTCCTGTTTTCAAAACCAATAAGCTGGTTTTTAAAAAAGTAAAAACTATCAAAATATTAACATGTGTTTGTGTCAAATATATTTATAAAATTACTTATAATGACCAAAATTTTATTAAATGATAAATAATATAATATATTTATACTTCCAAACCATTTAAATTCACAATTTAACAATATAAATTATTTCTATTAAAAAGGTTGTTTTCACTTAAAATTTAGTATTTTTCAGTATTCCTCAAAATATGAAAGTTATGAGAAAAGTACCAAAAATCTATCCAAAAATAATTTTTATGTCATGATTCTACAAAAGAATTTAATTTTATTAAATTTAATATATATAAGTGTCAAATATTGGTTTTAAAAAGGGTTTTCCATTAAAAGGTGGTAAAATTGAATTTTTTAAAAAATACTTATTTTATCTGAAAAAAAAAATGTGTTCTTATATTATGTATAAGAAACACATAATATGGAATCTAAAATTATATGGAGTATATAAAATTCAAAATTTAGTTAATACTATTCATAACCACTTTTTTAATGGCTTTTTTGGTAAGTCGTGGTGCGCTCGAACTCGGTGTTGCATGTAGCACAAGCTGTTGAATTACTTTAAAGAAAATAACATACTATGAAATTTTGGGTGTTACACCTATTGTGGGTGTAGTAGCTCTTGGATGTGTACTGACCATAGAGTCTCTGGAAAGAATTTCTCCCTGAAGAGGTTATCAAAATCAGTCCAAGTTAGGTTTTCCTTATTATGTGTCTAGATCATCAAGCTCCATCATCTCCCTATAGATCCTTGAAGAAGGATCAGGGCTAAGATCACCATATATTTGGGCAGTTTCCTCATATGATGGAAGACGTGGGTGACTACCTCTATCTAATCCTCAGTTATTATGGGGTAGTCTCATTCTTGAACCTGATAGGTCTGTGCTTATGTAACTAGTGTAAGGCATTAAGCCTGCATCCATCCTCTACTAGTAACACTGGTAGGAAATACTGATCGATCGGTGGTGGTATAACTATTACACCACCTGGTGGGGGCATGTATAGTATTGATCCCTACACTGATGCCTCATCATTGTGTGTATCATCCTCACGATAATGTACTAGAATCCTAGTTGTATATCTGCATGGAGGAGAGCGATGTAGTCGAGCAGGAGCTTTCCTCTCGGCGGTCTAGGGTTTCTGTCGCCCCCTCCTCTTGTTCCTTGGCTCTGTTTTCCATCGTGTTTCTCTTTCATCTTTCCATATCGGGTTTGGATCTTTCGGATCTCGGGATCTTCAGTGAGCATCGGCTTCATGAGGTGTGCATTCTCATGGCTGGAGACTCAGCGCTTCGGAATCTCTATCGGTGAAGCATCCCCCTTTGACGGAGCGATGCTTGCGGTCCTCAATGCTCCCATTCATGCCTCCTTCGCCGATCTACTCGCGCGGACCTCTGCCAAGGCCTTAGTCCGCTCAAATCTACTCTGACCGCTTGGTCCATCGCTTCTTCCAGGTCGGTTTGGGGTTCTGTCCTCCATGGTGGTTTTGGGATGTGATGTCCGAGCGGCCGACGGTTTCTAGGAGGCGCGTCCAGCACAGGCTTCTCCTCTGTCGGTGATTCTTCATCTAGTATACTCGTTGAAGATGGATTGTTAGGCTATGTTTGTTGTGAATGTTATGTTTGATGTTTGATCAATGTAGTTTCTTAAATTTTCAGATCTGTTGTATGTTTGTGAGTTAGTTTTGGTTCTCCGATGTCATCGGTGTTCTTGCCGGTATGGTGGTTTCTTATTTTCGCTAACGGCGACGTGTGCTGATCCAATGGATTTGGATCACCGGTGATGCTAATGATGAAGATGGGATGATTGTGAATCAGGGTTACGTTCAGGGATCATGGCTCGAGGTTGTTCATGGCCCAAGGTGTTGACTGCTCTGTCCTATTTTTGAATTTGAAGTTTGGATTTTGATGTCCTGGGTTAGATTTTGAGCATGTATGTTGTGGTGTTTGAAGTCTGTTATCGAGTATTGTGAGGTTCCCACCCATCCATAAAGTGGTTTATTGAGAAAATGAAAAAATGTATATGGAGTATATCTGCATGAAGGAATCTTGAAACATATCAAGATGAACCATAGTCAATTGATTATACCTGGAGAGATGAATTTGACTCAAGATGGGCACAAGAACACTCTCAATTACTATATGACGCATGCAACCAATGTTTACATGTACCAAGTCAAAAAGTAGAATTCAGGGTCCCAGTGTGTGGATACATCGTCTGCTTCACCAACAATGGACTCCCCAAGTTAGAAAGTCTAACTCAAAACATTCAACATTGTTTCCGCAAAACAAAGCCACTAACCCGCAGTCCTTAAGGCAGAAACGACTCCTCTGATACCACTCTGTCACGACCCATCTACCAAGACTCGTGTCCTGACTACCCCAGGCCTGCCTCCCAAAGGTCAGGGGCTATGAACTAGCACCAAAAGCATTATCTTTCAAGGGGGAGGTATTTTCTGGAGAAACTGTTCGCACGCACACGCACATCCCCATCCCAAAATGCTGAAAAGTAAACATGAATACCACTAAGACAACCACTCAGAGTAAAAATACAAAACTAAACGTATAGGGGCCAAAATACAATCCCAAAAAAATATAGGTACAATATCATGAATTCCATCTATGGTAAACCCTACCTGATGGGTAAGTGAAGGGGGTGTCGCCTGAAGCTGTAGAAGTACGCCTCATCTGTTGGATCTCCCTGGGAACCACATGGTTTGAGACCACCAAGGTCTATGTCAAAGCATCTGTCATCTTCACAAGACACAACACATGTGGGTGGATCCTCTTTAGGGTGAATAAAAAAATACTATGTAGGGGCCTCAAAACAAAAAGGTAATACCATAAATCAAAGTATGCACAAAGTTGACTACCAAAGAGGTACATGATGTGTAGCCTCTAAGAAGTACATTGATCGTACCACGATTCACTGTTTTATTCCACCCTTACACCACATTTTTAAACTAGTTTTGTAATGAATATTCCAAATATAATAATAAATTAACTTCATGTTTGAATAAATCAATTAATGTTAATCAATATTATAATGGGCAATGTTACTTGTTTTTATTGTTTCAATGTAGGTGGAGGTGATTTGGAGGGCCTTTGATGAAGTGGAAGAAAAATGGGCCAAAATTGCATGGATCCATGGACACCTGTCCACTGTTTTGCATAGTACACGAAATCCGTGAATCCAAATGGGATTAAATTTTTTGGGCCTGTCCAAAATTTAATAGGCTACATTTTATATTAAGGAACCCAATTATGATTCGGCTTCTATGGGGCCCATCCGAACCTTTATGTCCAAGACACCGAAATTGGACCAAGTCAAATGCGGTGTTCTGTATTTTATCAATATCATGAGCTGTACTTGTCCAAATGGTGCCAAACATTCGGTGGAGACATTAAATAGGTAGGGCTACAACTTTTCTATTTTCTCTAAAGCGAGATAAGACTTTCTGAAGGCCAAAACGCATGGTACAAGTGGATTGAAGAAATATGTGAGCCTAAAACCACCTTCCAATTTTCCTATAAAATGGCACCTTGGGCTCTTCATTTGCAAGTTCGTCCAAGAGGCAAGGTTCTACCATTTTGGAGTCCCCAAGGAGTCTTCTCAACATCCCTAGAGGTTCTTGAGGCTATGGGAAGTTCTACCCCAACATCTTTCTCTTCCTCCTCTCCCATGGGTTTCTAAACCCCTTGTGATCACTCGGGGAGGAATGTGATGTACATCCCGAGCTTCATGTCTGTAATATTTGAATTATCTTTTAAATTCCAGATTGTTGTGTTGTTTTTCATCATCCTATATTCTTATTTTATTGAGTTATGTACTGGTATGTCATGCTCAACTCATATGATCATATATGGGGGTACCCATTCATGTGATGTTTCACACACCGTTCACCACTTTCTTTCCCCCTTTCAATTGCGGTATTTGTGTGGTTTATATTGGTCAATTGAACTCACACAAGCACTGTCAAGGCCATGTAAATTTGTTTCATGGTATCAAAAAGAAATAACATACAAATCTGGACAGCGTATCGAGTTTTTCATGTGTTGCCTTGGTGAGTTTTGGTTATGAAGTCAAACACAATTCATTCAATCATCGGCGGTGTCCGGTGAATCATTGTGTGTTTTTGAAAGAACCCTAGGAGGTATCCTAGTATAAACTCAATAAAATTATAGTTCTAGGTGTTACAAACCAGTGATTAAAAGATCATAACCTTATATCATGAAGCGATGAAGGATAAACATCATACGAGTACCCCAGGTTGATCACACTTAATTAATTCTGTTAATCTCTACTTTGTTTTATAGCTTCTATTTTCTATTGTCATATTTAATCATCAAACCCAAGTATTATAAAACCCCATTTCCCTTTTTAATTTCATAATCAGAACCACATTTTAGAATTAATAATCTAAGGCTCCGTCGAGAGACGACCTAGGGTTGCTGCTATACTGCAGAAATTCTAGTCAAAATTAGACAACTAATTTGACGCGCTCGACAATGCGATCAAATTTTGGCATCGTCTCCGGGGAGCCAAGATCATTTTTTTTCTTTATTTACTTTTATTAGGTTATTTTACTTCTTAATTAGTACTCCTCTAAATACCCCACCCCCATTTGATTGTTTTTATTTTGGGTTTTGTCTTTATTTTATTTTTTTTGGTGTGTTCTCTCTCTCTCTCTCTCTCTTATTCTCCATCTCACTCTCTAAATATATAGTATAACATTCTATTCTTCTTTCACCCTTCTTATGTTTTTTTATCCATCTCAAATCAAAAAAAAACAAAACAAAAAAAAATCAATCAATCAAACTAGACATTATTGTTGCATGACAAGATCTGGTAAAGGAACACTACTTGAATTTGATCCTGAAATTGAAAAGTCACTTCACACACAAATCAAGGAATCTAGGGAAGGTCAATCAAGTAACATTGTGGAACCCCTTGTGGAACCTAAAGTGGTCCTAAACCAATCCAAAATTGAACCAAATCAAACCCCAGAGATCATGGCTGCAAATAACAGAACATTAAAAGAACTGACCACCCTGGATGTGGAGTACCAACCTGCGTACATCCAATATCCTTAGGAAGTGTCCAATTTTGAGATAAGATCTGGCCTCATCCATCTCCTTCAAAAATTCCATGGTCTTCCCGGAGAGGACCCTCACAAACATCTAAAAGAGTTTCACATAGTGTGCTCCACCATGAAACCCCAAAATGTGTCTGAGGACCTCATTAAGTTTAGGGCCTTCCCTTTCTCCCTTGATGGTGTAGCCAAAGATTGGCTATACTATTTTCCTTCCACAATTGGGGGCTGGAATGACCTAAAAAGACTTTTTCTAGAGAAGTTCTTCCCTGCCTCGCGAACTGCATCAATTAGGAAAGAAATCTGTGGAATTAGGCAATCACAAGGAGAGACCCTTCATTAATACTGGGAGAGATTCAAAAGACTTTGCTCAAGATGCACCCACCACCAGATTAGTGAACAACTTTTAATTCAATACTTCTATGAGGGACTTATCCCCATGGATCGTGGAATGATTTATGTTGCAGCTGGTGGTGCCCTAGTTGACAAAACTCCTTCTACCGCTCGTGACTTAATAGCCAACATGGCTCAAAATGCACAACAATTTGGTACACGAGCTATTGCACCAACACGAGGAGTTCATGAGGTAAGTCATTCATCCCTAGAACAAAAGTTAGATACTAAACGTGATGAGATGCATACCCTTCTAAGGAAATTATCTCAAGAACAAGGTAACTCACACTCTACTTCTATTCCACTGCATTGTGGTATTTGTTCTGATAACACTCATTTTTCTAACCAGTGCCCACAACTTCAAGATTCATCTAAGTCTTGTGCAGTTGTGTTCCCAGGGCGTCCATTCCAACAAGCACCTCCCCTCAAGAAAGAACCATTTAGGCCAAATCCAAACCCCGGGTGGCAAGAACAACCACAATACCTACAAGGAGAAAACTCAAGCTACCCCAAGCAGAATTGGTATCAACAAGGCCAAGGTATGAAACCTTATTATCCTTCAACATTTCAAAACAATCCTCCTCCTCCGAAGTCTGAACCAAGCCTTGAGTACAAGGTGAAACAAATGGCAACCCATAACCTTCAGTTCCAACAGACCACACAATAAGCTATTCAAGACCTACGAACCCAAGTGGGGCAATTCAAAAACACCATCAGTGAGCGTAAGATGCAAGGTTCTGGACAACTACCATCCCAACCCATTGCCAATCCAAAGGAAAAAAGGTAATGTATGTGCAGTTACACTTCATAGTGGTAAAGAAGTTTCTCCTTCTACTGATTCAGCACAGCAGGTATGTCCCCCTCATGAAAACTCTCTTTCCCAACCCTCAAAAACTTCATGTAAAGAAAAACAAGACAAAAATGGTAATCGAATAGTCATTGATGATTCAAATGAACAATCCATTCCTCTTCCTTTCCCTCAAAGAATCTCTAAATCTAATAAAAACTTTGATAATGAGATTGAAAATGAAATAATGGATACATTCAAAAAAGTTCAAGTTAATATTCCATTGTTGGATGCAGTCAAGAAAATTCCCTGTTATGCCAAATTTTTTAAAGAACTTTGCACCCATCGATGAAGGCTGAAGGGGAATGAGAGAGTAAACCTGGGAAGGAATGTCTCAGCCTTGATTCAACCAGCAATGCCAACCAAATGCAAGGAACCCGGCACATTCACCATACCTTGTACCATAGGGGAGACCTTCTTTTCTGATGCTATGCTAGATTTAGGTGCTTCCATTAATGTAATGCCTCACTCTGTGTATACTTCTCTACAGGTTGGAGTGCTTCAACCAACAGGCATTGTTGTGCAACTTTCCAACCGGAGTACAACACATTCAAAAGGAGTGATTGAGGATGTCCTTGTTAGATTAAAGAATCTCATCTTCCCCGCTGATTTCTACATTCTTGAGATGGAAGACACCCAAACCCAAGGACATGCCCCTCTCATACTAGGGAGGTCATTCCTAAAAACACCAAAGATGATCATCAACGTTCACAATGGTACGCTGTCCATGGAGTTTGGTGGAGAAAAGGTATGTTTTAACATCCTTGATGCTATGAAACACCCCGTTGAAGAGCACTCCACTCTTCCTGTCTATTCGATGGAAGTGCTCTCAAACGATGCACACACACACAATTCTCTCCTCAACCCAATCTCTGATTATTTTTTGTTTTCTTCACCCTTGGATGATTTGAGTTTTGGTTCTTCATTTGAATGTTTTGTGGGTTCAGAAAAATGTAAATTTTGTGCTTTAATTGATGAGTGTGTTTATTCTGAGTACCCATGACTATCGATGATTCTTCAAATCTCATTTCAATAGATTATCTTTCCTTTGAGAATAAACATGAGCAGATAGATAGTTTCATGGACCTCACTCCCCCTAAATCCCCTCCCTCAATCCAGAAACAACTGGTTTTTGAACTTAAACAACTTCCTTCTAATTTAAAATATGCATATCTTGAGGGTATTGACCAATTGCCCATCATTATTTCCAATAGCCTCTCTCCACAACAGGAATTTAAACTGCTCATACTTTTGAGAGAGTGTAAAAAGGCAATAGGATGGACATTGGTTGATATTCCCAGGATTATCCCATCTATTTGTATGCACCATATACTTTTGGATGATGAGGCTAAACCCGTAAGACAATCTCAACGCCGGTTGAATCCCACTCTCCTTGAAGTGGTAAAATTGGAAGTCAGTAAATTACTTGCTACAGGGATCATTTATCCTATATCTGATAGTAAATGGGTTAGCCCAGTGAAAATTGTTCCTAAAAAAATAGCAGTAACAGTTGTGTCAAATGAAAGGAATGAATTGGTTCCAACATGTGTGCAAAACAGTTGGTGAGTCTGTATTTACTACCGTCGACTGAATCAAGCCACGCGGAAGGACCAATTTCCTTTACATTTAATTGACCAAATGTTAGAATGATTTGCTGGTAAGTCTCATTATTGTTTCCTTGATGGCTATTCGGGTTATTTCCAAATCCATATAGCCCCTGAGGATCAATAAAAGACAACATTTTCCTGTCCATTTGGCACATTTGCATACAGAAGGATGCCATTCGGTCTATGTAATGCTCCTAGTACTTTTCAGCGATGTATGTTGAGTATTTTTTCTGAGTACCTTGAGAGTTGTATGGAAGTCTTTATAGATGATTTCACGGTTTATGGTTCTTCTTTTGATGAATGTTTGGAAAACCTAGGTTCTGTCCTCCACCGCTGCATTGAAAAAGATCTTGTTTTAAATTATGAAAAATGTCATTTCATGGTTGAGCGGGGGATAGTTCTTGGGCATATCATTTCAAATAAGAGAATTCCGGTTGATAAATCTAAAATTGAATTAATTTCATCCCTTCCATTTCCAAAATGTGTTCGTGAGGTGCGGTATTTCTTGGGTCATGCTGGTTTTTACCGACGATTCATTAAAGACTTTAGTAAGATTGCACTTCCCTTATCTTGGTTATTACAAAAGGATTCTGATTTTGTGTTTGATAAAAATTGTTAGGATGCATTCAATTTACTAAAAAAGAGTCTCACATCACCTCCCATAATCCAACCACCTAGGTGGGATCTCCCCTTTGAGCTTATGTGCGATGCCTCTAACTTTGCAGTTGGGGCAGTTTTATCACAAAGGGTTGAAAAGGCTCCTCATGTTATTGCATATGCCTCACGTACCCTTGACCCTTCCCAGGTAAACTACACAACCACTAAAAAAGAACTCCTTTATATTGTGTTTTCCTTGGAAAAATTCCTTTCATATCTTCTTGGGTCAAAAGTGATTGTGTTTTATGACCATGCTACCATTCGTTTCCTCCGAAAGAAACCTGAAGCCAAGCCCCGCCTCATTTGGTGGATGCTCCTCCTCCAAGAGTTTGACCTTGAGATTAGAGATAAGAGAGGGGTGGAGAATGTTGTAGCTGACCACATTAGTAGGATTTCCCCACCATTGGACCATCATGTTGACTCACCCCTACCCATTGGAGAATTATTCCCTCATGAGAATCTTTGTGATATTGTGGACCTTACCCCCTGGTATGCGGATATTGTGAATTTTATAGCAACGTCTAGGTTCCCCCCTGATTTTAGCACTTCACAATCACAGAGACTTAAGCATGATTCTCGTTGGTACATTTGGGATGACCCATACTTGTGGAGAATTTGTAGTGTCCAAGTAGTTCGTCAGTGTGTCCCTAACCATGAGTTCACCTCTGTTTTGACCTTCTGCCACACTTTGTCCTGTGGGGGACACTTCGGCGCTCAACGTACAGATCGAAAGGTCCTTGACTCAGGACTTTATTGGCCAACATTTTATAGGGATGCCCATAGATTTTGCAAGTCATGTAATCGTTGTCAATTCACAGGGAATATCTCCAAGAGGAATGAAATGCCCCAACAACCCATGTTATTTTGTGAGATCTTTGATGCATGGGGCATTGACTTCATGGGGCCTTTTCCAAATTCATTTGGATTTGTGTACATCTTATTTGCTGTTGACTATGTATCTAAATGGGTGGAAGCAAAGGCCACCAGAACCGATGACTCTCGAGTGGTTGTTGATTTTGTGAGGTCCCAGATTTTCAGTAGGTTTGGTCTACCAATATTCATCATTAGTGATCAGGGTTCACATTTTTGCAATCGTAACATGAAAAACTTGCTTCGTAAGTATGGGGTTGTTCATAAAGTCTTCACCTCATATCATCCCCAAACTAACGGACAAGCAGAAATTTCAAATCGGGAAGTTAAGCGAATCTTGGAGAAAACTGTACAACCAAATAGGAAAGATTGGAGTTTGTGCTTGGATGATGCACTTTGGGTGAACTGTACTGATTTTAAAACACCGATCGGAATGTCACCATATAGGATTGTGTTTGGAAAATCTTTTCACCTCCTGATGGAGGTAGAACACCGTGCATACTGGGCTGTTAAACAATGTAATATGAACCTTTCAGATGCAGGTGAGGAAAGAAAGCTGTAGAATCAAGAGTTGGAAGAAATTCAACGTGATGCATATGACAACTCTCGAATCTATAAAGAGAAGACAAAGGCTATTCATGATAGCATGATTCACCAGCAGAAGTTCCATATTGGTGAGAAGGTCTTCATGTACAATTCCAGGCTTAAGCTCCACCCAGGTAAGCTTCATTCCCGATGGCCCGGTCCTTATACCGTTACTAATGTTTACCCTTTTGGTGAAATACAGGTTTTGCATGAGTAGAGTGGACGAAGTCTTACCATCAATGGGCATTGACTTAAACACTTCTATGAGGATTTTCCAAAGAATCCGGTGGAGGAAATACACCTTCTCGACGCATCATACCAATAAAACACACCAGGTTTTATCCTTCTTTATCACATTTTCAATTATTTCAGTGAGGACACTACACATTCTAGGTGTGGGGGGGTGGATACATTCCTGGGTTAGTTAGTATTTTTCATCGTTTTCTCCTTTTGTTTTCTCTTTCTGGCCTTCTTTATGGTATTTTTATTTTTCCCCGTCAACAATTTCGAAATTCCATGATGTGGCGACCATAAAGTGGGGAAAGTAAAAATACCATAACGAAGGATAAAAAGAGATTTTGTATGAGTTTACCATCAAGGAGTGATTTTTAGTGAATTGGTTTTCTGTCAATGATATAAATGGTTGTATCTATGTGAAACCTTTGAGATGATTGATGCCCTTTGTGTGAGTAGTTTTTTGGAAAACTGTGTCACTAATATCTCCACAAATATTTGCACCAAACCACAAAGTGTGATTATTTCTCACTTAATATAAGGTAAATATATGTTGGGTTAATATTTTTCAGCTTTAAATGATATTTCCATACGTTCGTTCCTTATCCGATCTGTTTCATTACTATACCAGATTGACCTATGCGTGTTTACCTAATGTCCGACTGTTGTACGCCCTCAAAAAAATCGATGTGTCTTGGGTAGGTCAAAAGCCACTCTTCCTCCACCTTTGATCTTGTTATAACTATTTCAATTAGTGTCGTGAGGAGATCAAACAACGGTTGAGAGATGAGTGTGAGATTTTTTCCAATTGCAAATTCAAAAAAAAAATATAATAAATGAGGGGAGTGATGAAATGTCCAAAATATGGGGATATCTAGGTCTAGAGCTTATGGTTTGACTTCTGGGAATGCTTAAATGAGTGGGTCTTGAAATATTATTGCAAAGGATGTAGGACAGGTTCGGTGACAAAATCATTTAAGCTGAAAAATGTCAAAATAACATATATTTATTGGATAGCAAGTGGAAAGAATAGCATGGAATGGTTTTCACACACACACATGGATATTTAGTGTCATGGTTTACTTATGAATTCCTTTCTCAATTGGGTATCATGAATCTTTTTGAATTTCACTATGATATGATTTATGAGACATCTTTTTCTATTTTCACTAGGAAGAACTCCTTGGTGTGGTTCGTGCATTGATCACTTTACTTTAAATAAAATTTCCTCAAATGATAAATCTTCAGGATTTTGGAAATATATATATATATGAATCATTGTATTTGTATATGTTACTTTTCCCAGGAGTGCAAATGTTTAGGTGTGGGGGTGTGATCGTACCACGATTCATTGTTTTATTCCACCCTTACACCGCATTTTTAAACTAGTTTTGTAATGAATATTCCAAATATAATAATAAATTGAACTTCATGTTTGAATAAATCAATTAATTTTAACCAATATTATAATGGGCAATGTTACTTGTTTTTATTGTTTCAATGTAGGTGGAGGTGATTTGGAGGGCCTTTGATGAAGTGGAAGAAAAATGGGCCAAAATTGCATGGATCCATGGACATTTGTCCACTGTTTTGCATAGTACACTAAATCAGTGCATACAAATGGGCTGAAATTTTTTGGTCCTGTCCAAAATTTAATAGGATATATTTAATATTAAGGAACCCAATTATGATTAGGCTTCTATGGGGGCCATCTGAACTGATCTGTCGAAGCCACTGAAATGGGACCAAGTCAAATGCGGTGTTCTGTATTGTATCATTATCTTGAGCTGTAGTTGTCCAAATGGTGCCAAACATTCGGTAGAGACATTCAAGAGGTAGGGATACAACTTTTCTATTTTCTACAAAGAGAGATAAGACTGTCTGAAGGCCGAAACGCGTGGTACAAGTGGATTGAAGAAATCTGTGAGCCTAAAACCACCTTCCAATTTTCCTATAAAATGGAACCTTGGGCTCCCCATTTGCAAGTTCGTCCAAGATGCAAGGTGATGCCATTTTGGAGTCCCCAAGGAGTCTTCTCAACATCCCTAGAGGTTCTGGAGGCTATGGGAAGTTCTACCCCAACATCTTTCTCTTCCTCCTCTCCCATGGATTTCTAAACCCCTTGTGATCACCCGGGGAGGAATGTGATGTACATCCCGAGCTTCATGTTTGTAATACTTGAATGATATTTTAAATTCCAGATTTTTGTGTTGTTTTTCATCATCCTCTATTCTTATTTTATTGAGTTATGTACTGGTATGTCATGCTCAACTCATATGATCATGTTTGGGGGTACCCATTCATGTGATGTTTCACACACCGTTCACCACTTTCTTTCCCCCTTTCAATTGCGGTATTTGTGTGGTTTATATTGATCAATTGAACTCACACAAGAACTATCAAGGCCATGTACATTTATTTCATGGTATTACAAAGAAATAACATACAAATCTGGACAACGCATTGAGTTTTTCGTTTGTTTCCTTGGAGTTTTGGTTATGAAGTCAAACACAATTCATTCAATCATCGGTGGTGTCCGGTGAATCATTGTGTGTTTTTGACTGAACCCTAGGAGGTATCCTATTATAAACTCAGTAACATTATAGTTCTTGGTTTTACAATCCAGGGATTAAAAGATCATAACCTTATATCATGAAGCGATGAAGGATAAACATCATACGAGTACCCCGGGTTGATCACTCTTAATTAATTCTGTTAATCTCTACTTTGTTTTATAGCTTCTATTTTCTATTGTCATATTTAATCATCAAACCCTAGTATTATAAAAACCCATTTCCCTTTTTAATTTCATAATCAGAACCACATTTTATAATTAATGATCTAAGGCTCTTTTGAGAGACGACCTAGGGTTGCTGATATACTGCAGAAATTCTAGTCAAAATTAAACAACTAATTTGACGCGATCGACAACGCGATCACACATTCGAGGGAGAGTCACTAGATTCAGCTCACACAGGTATAAACTAAGGTATTAAAAGCGTGATTATCAGTCAAAAACACTGAAAACCTTGTACTTTGGAGGCACTCATCCCCGATGAGTCACTTAGGCCTGCTGGAGTGCCTGGATATGCTCATCACTTAGGCCTACTGGGGAACCTAGACCCACTCATCACTTGGACCTATTAGGGAACCTAGAAATGCTCCTCACTTCAGCATTATAGGGTGCCTAGACATGCTCACCACTTTAGACTATTAAGGCACCTGGACTCACTTGTCACCAAATTCTCATCACAGTCAGTCACAGGATTCATTCTTGTGGCACATTTGATTATGGGAGAATCCACTTCCCAAGACATCAGTCATATCTCACCTTTAATGAAAACCCACTAAGATTGTATCAAAATTATCATCTCATCACGAGAGTCCCAATGTCGGAAACAACTCGTCAATTGGACTTGTGGTTTGGATGTTATGAGATTCTTATAAAAGGGGATGGTTGGGTTTTGGTTCGGTCTGACCCGGTCAGTCTAGGTAGACCTGATCAGGCCTAGCCCAAGGGCCATGGATCCTGCCTAGGGACCTAGTCTTTATCCATCCAATCTCGCACTAGTGGGTCGGTTTTCACTCAGTGTCCGAGTCCTCCCCTTCGGCACGGGATGCACTGGTGGGCTGATTCTGTCCAACCAGGACACGGTGATTACCACATCCATCTAAGCCCACAGGCTACCTCATTTCATGCGGTGGTTTTCCATGTACCCACCCAATGGATTTTCCATGGGATATTGTCTCGGTCCAGTTAGATTGTGGTTCTTTGTTGTGGGACGTGGCTGGATGCCGCATCTTCCCACACCGCCTCCAACCACCTGTTGATTGCCTCTGATCACCACTCACTATGGATACCATGGTCCACCAACGCCACCACAGTACGGTGCTAGCAAGTGCTTCTACGGGCCACCAGACTTGATCTGGTGGTTTGTTTTATGATCTGCAACTCTTACTGTGATCCCCGGGTTGCTGCCTCCACTTGAGTGTACTCCAAGCCATCTTTCAATCGATCTGGGGGTCCAACCTCATTCAGAAACTCCCAAAAATAATCTGACGCAACCACGGGGGTCCATCAGGGAAGAACACAAGGATGGAGAGAGGTCACCATATGCACCCAAGGAAATGAACGTCGGCCTTATTCGGTTGGCCTTTTTTCGTTGTGTTTGAAACATAAAGGAGTGACATTCAATTAACAACCACAATATAATGCTCTCTTTAGATCCCTGTACAAAAAAATCCCATTCCCATAAGGATGAGTGATCCATGGGTCAATTTTTTATTAAATTGACCCTCATTGGTTTTTTATAAAGGAATAACGGGGGGGCACACAGAAAACAAAAAAACCCTTACCTTGAGTTGGATCATCAGTTGTTGAAGAGTGGGATTGTTCCTTCATCATTCATCAATTAACAACTATGGTCTATGGAGAGATCATTTGAATAAAAAGGAAGGAATGTGTTCATAATCGTGGGCGATTCATCGATTTCAAATGTAGGCTCTCCAAAGGTTCAGAACAATCTACCAAATTGGTCTCTGATTCTCATACCCACGTTAGGATATTAATTGATGAAACATGTTTCAGTATTTCTGTAACGCTGAATCGTCGCTTTGTTACGCTATTTCATTTATGAAATGAAACACATGTATCATTTCAATGTCACAATGAAAATATTTTTGAAAAAAATAAAATCTTTTAATTTTATTTTATTTTTCCTTAAAACACACAAATATTAATTGTTTCCCTCGACCCACATCGGTCGAGGTTAATTCCTTCCATGGGTAAATTCGTCATTCCGGATGCAAAATTTCCCTCAGATTTTTAATTTGGGTACTCATTTAAAATTTTCCAAAACTATACATGCACATTATTTAAATTAAACTAAAAAAAAGTTTGAACATTTATTCTAGGATCACTGGGCCTTGGAATCACATGTTGTATGAGAGCCTAGTATCAAAATAATCCCATAAAATTTTCAAAAAAAATTACATGGAAATTAAGGGGAATTACATGTATTAAAAAGGTAATTTTTTGTTGATTCAAATTTATTTACAATGTTTTAAAAAATAATATTTTTATATTTATTAGGAACATGTTTTTCTCATTTTTTATAGGAGTTTTAAAATAATGTTTTCCAACATATATGGTATGAATGGATTTTACCATCATTATGAAAATTATATGAATTAATGATTACCTTTAATTTCTCTAAAGTCATTTTCAATGATTACTATTTTCTCAATATTTTTTGAATTTTTAGTTTTTAATGGTAACAAAAAGGGTATTTTCCCAATTTTCCAATTCACATTTTTAAATGTACTTCTAAATTAATTTTAATCTATGTCGACATACATTAATGATTCCTTTGAATCACAAGATATATGATTATAGGTTACGATTAATTACTATTCTATGAATGTTTTATGATATTTTTTAAAGAATTGGTCATGAAACCAATTTTTTATTCACAGGTGAATCGGGATTTGGCATTTTTAATGAAATACAAGTATCTATGTGATTTGGTTCAAGATATGGTACATATTTATTATTATTGAAATATGGATTGGGGATTGAAACCAGAACCTTAAGATATATTGTTTGATATGTGACATGTGGCTTTGTTATATACATATGGTGTGTTGCATAATGATATAGAGTTAACTAGATTGAACTTACTCCTAGGAGATGACAATGTTACATTACACAAAAGAGATTATTGAGTTAACTGATTTTATGTTACTTGAAATGGATGATGGAGTTTACAATTTATAGGATACTCCTAAGAGATATCGGAATTATTTGGTTATATGACTTTATAGTGGGTGTTTTATGTTCTAAGATACCTATATAGTTTTTTAATTATTGATATGGGTTCTAATGGATCATTTTTTCAAGGATTGTTTTCACATTTCTCATGATTGTTGAATTATATTACTCTTGTCTTATGTTAAATATCTTTACCATGTATCATGTTTTATCATCTTGGTTATAATGGGTTTTAATTATCATGTGTAATTATCATGTACCTTGAATATGTTCTCATACCCTTGCTCTCATATTATTATATTTGAATATATTCTATTGTTAATCCTTATGTTTACCTTTAATGACATGTTCAGCTCAACCATTATTTGTTTCTTTTCCCCATGTTATAATTTTTTATTTTAATAATTCTATATCTAGAATGAAAATATATAGGTAATTATGAAGGCCTGATAAGGAATAAGAAAATATGGGTATAGTGGGTTGAATTGTCACTTAATGAAATTAGTAATGTAATGTATATTTTTTTACAATTTCTATAATACTCTATCACAAAAAATTTATTAGGTATATAAGTGATTCTATATTTAGATTTGATGATGAATGTTTTTTATTGAAAAAATAGGGTCTTGATTATTAGTATAAATGCATAAAATTTAAACATTTTATTTTTTTCACTTGTTTCTGGAGTTGGGGTTCAGGGTTGTCATAGTTTATATCAGTGAAGGTATTAGATACCATTATAGATTAAAAATATTTAATGTGAGATTAACTTAATCATAATTGATACAACTTTGGGTTTATATATTTAAGGTGATCATATGTTTACAGTCATAAACACCAATTTTAATGTTATAAGTGATTGGATTTAAAGTTGATTAATGATATTTTGGGGGACATTTCATTATGATGAGGTAATATAATCATTAGTTTTATCATGAAATATTATTTAGTATGAAATCTATTAAATGTTTGGGGTTATAGGATGAAAATAATTAGACATAATTTTATGTAATTTATAAATTAATTTTTACATTAGTGTGTTTAATTTGAATACAGGGTTATTTATTTATGGAAGGATCTAAGTTGACTTTTTGGTGTTATTATTTAATTTTAGAGATTAACATATAATTTCTTTATATGAAGGTTTATTCGTTTTTGTTATTATGTTTTATTTTACTAGACATTTTGGTTCTTATTAATTTCTAATTTTAGGAGGAATAACTTGTTATCCATTCTTGGATAAATTAACCTCTTAGATGTTGATTTCAATGCCCAATCTTGAAAATTTCCCCTTAAATATTCATATCCTAGAATAAGATATGCTACGGAAATAAAAATTGATTGATTCATAACCAATAGATTAAATTATTCTTAAAAAATGAAAGAAACCTAGTTATGTACTTTTCTATATTACATTTATATTTATCTTTCCCCCTTTTCAAAATGAATTCTTATAAACCCTTTTAATATAACGGGATTTAAACTAAGGTATTTTAAAATGAGAATCCTTTTATTACCAAGATAAAGATAAAAATGTGAGGAAATAGTTTATTACATTTTAGGAGAATATAATACCCTGATATTTTAAAACAATACAATGTTCGAAGACGTACACACAACACAACATTAAACCTTAACTAATATGAAATATTTTTATTTAAATATAAATGTTATAAAAAAGATTTCAAATTGGTTGGTATAAATAGGATTAACCATTTTATGAAATACATATATTGACAACCTAAAAAATAAAAATATACTAGAAAATTATTATGAAGAAAGAATTTAATTTTTATTAAATTCATTTTATGCATCAAAAATATGTTTTCTACAAAAATAATTTTTATTTATTTTTTGCGAGATAATATTATAAAAAATGTATGAAACATTATGAAATTTTTATTGATTAAAATTATATCTATTTTAAAATAATTATATAAAAAATATCTTAGTATGGTATTTTAGGGTTTTCATAAAAAGATTAATTTATTAGTTAATCGTTAAAAAATATATATTCTATAGAAAACTATCTTTTCCGTTAATATTTTTCGAAATTAGAATTTTTTAAATAATGTTAAATTTTTTAGATTATATTTTTTATGGACAATCTAATTAATTTTATTATAATATACATCATGGTTAATTTTTTTATGAAAACATTTGTATACCAAAAATGCATTTTTCAAGAAAACCGATTTTCATTGTGTTTTCCATGTTTATTTTGGAAGTAATTTTTTCATATTATATGGAATTGATTTGATAAAATGGTTTCGATATCTTGGATAATCATGTATAAATTTTTAATATTGGTGAATATTTTTTGTCACAATGAATTATAGTCATGGAAAATATGTTTCACCTCTGTATTGGTAAATCTAGTAAATAAGGTTTGAAATAATTTTGTAATGATATAAAAATATATCTAACACATAAATAATTTATATTATGTAATTTTAGTTCATCTATCCACATCCGATATTCTATGATATTGTAATTGGGTTTCATTTTTCATTGGTAATAACATTAATATTATATTATGTAAATAATAAATAATAAATTTCACCCGCTTTTTTTTAATATCTATAATATTTATTCATTGGGGTAAAATATGTTCAAATTTAGTTATAAACTTTTATTTTAAGAATTAGTTATAATATTATGATGGTAATTTTTTAATTTTTATTTATAAAATAATTACCTCATATTCTTATGCAACACAAATAAAATGATTGTGCACCAATTAGAAAGATTTAGTGAATGAATTTAACATTACAATTTATACAATTTAGATGAATTATTGGGATTAATTAATTTTTTAAATATATATAACATATTATTTATGTTTTTATTTTTAAAATTTTAATTACATTGCTATCGTGATACCTTTTATTCAGTCAATTTTAATAGCCATGAAAATGAATTTAATGGTATTTTATGTTAAATAATATTTTTTAGATGATTTAAAATTCATAAAAAACATATATTTTTAAAATGGAATGGTATAGTTTCTATAATATATTCCATTTTTAATTTATGGATCACTTATCATTTTATTTTTCCTTTATTTAACCTTAACTTGTAAAAACATTAATGTCATGGTTATAGTGAAAAGGGTTAATAGGTGGTTAAAAAGAGATAAGGGTTAAAACATAATAAAAAATGTTTAAATTTTATTTTATGAGAGGTTTTTTTGACTCATAATCATTATATCTTATAAATATATCAATTTTTTCCCACTTTTCATTGAAAATTAATTTATAATAATTTAATCTTTTATGTGATTTGAAGGGTACCCCTCCCCTCACAAATAAGAGAGCCCGTGTTATCCTCTATTCTAACAACCTTTTTAGAAATATAACTTAGTAAATGACTACTAAAATACATCAAAAATATTCTTATACATGAAATAGAGGAATAAATATCTTCAAAATACCATCCTAGAAGAATGAATTTGTAAATCGGAGTTTTTTTTGAAGAAGGTGTATTTCTCTTAAATATGAATTTTAATTTTACATCTTCTTCAATATCCTTAAAATGTTATTAAACCTTGATGATGTGACAAAAATAGTATGTATGATATGTTAAAATATTATTATGTATATTGTAAAACCCATTTTCATCTCCTATTATATCAAATTGGGAACAAAAACATTGTATGTGTGTACATGTTGACTACCTCGTTCACAAACAGAAGTGTTTTGTTTTCCATCACCACCTCCATGGTTGTTTATAATTATGGATTTAATATATATTTATATATATATAATTTAAATTCATGATATAATTATCATTATATAATGATATTATATCACCTATCATCATATCGTTCTATTAGTTTAAAATATAGTCACAACATGTGCATGCATACATACTATAGTCTCTAGGTAGCAATGTAGTTCATTTTTAAAGATATACGTCCCATTGATGGTTATGGGGATGGATTTAAGGATTTTATTTTAATTTAATAAAATGATAATTATTATAGGAATATAGTCCTTTATTTTCATTATTTCTCATCCAATGAAATGTAAAAAATATTGCTCATGTATACTTGAAGACTAAAGACTTTCCAAACGATTTATTTTGTTTTCCATAACCAATTTTAATGAATGATAATAAAATTACAGTTTTTGTCTAAATATAGTAATCATTTAATTGTTATTATTCTGTATATGATGTAACAATTACCACTTTGACCACATACATCTTACTAAAGTCATATTTGTAACATACCATAACCCGAGGAGCCCAAATCCATTTTTATTTTTTAACTTGGCATAAGATAAAAGATATAAAACCCTAAAGGATATAATAGTTTAGTAATATTGGAAAAATAAATACATGTGTGAATCCCAAATTTCATTTGAAAAAATAATATATGACTTATTGAATTGTAAATATCATGCATCGTTGAACTCAATCAAAAATGAATTCTTCGTATCTTGGGGAATGGAAACAAAATTAGGGGTGAGAAAAAATGATTTGTAAGGGTTACTTATAGTGGAATAATTTATGAGTAAATAATTAATAATCAATATTCAATTATGAATGACTTAAAACACATTATATATAATCAATAACGTGATCATGATGAATAATATGGTAGGAATAAATACTGATCAAATAATTAAATATAAATAATCATATAATCATGAAATAAATCCATGGAAATCATAAATATTCATATAATCACATGGAAATAAAAAACTAAAGTCATAATGATGTAATGATAACTAAAAAAATCTTGCACTCACCATCAAGTCCTCATTCAAATACATATTAAAAAAATGTATAAGGTCTCAACTAAATAACCAAATTGGTTTGTCTGATGATACATACTGATGCATTGAGGGGCTATAGATAGAATTTTCCATCACTTAATAAGTCTAATTAATTTATTATATTAAATGGGTGAATAAACATTCAATAAATAATCTATATAAATTTTCATATTAGAAAACTATCCTATGAAATGATAATAGTTTCCCGAGTCAAACTGATCAGAAGCCATCAATATAAAGAATAATTATGGTATCATTATAAGACATAATAGGTGATGTATGAGTAGAATAAAGTGACTTTTCATTACTAAATATAAGTAGAATAAAAAATTGATAAAAAATATTCTCTAGAAAAATAAAATTTACAAACTGAAAATATCAATTAAAAACAAAAAATTAATCGATCATCGATAAAATAGTTTTTTTGGAAAGAATAATGTAAAAATGTAAAGGATGATTCAATGCATTGAGCAGTCAAAAATATGGTAAATTTCATTAATTCAAAGTGTTCTAAAATAATGATTCCTTTCACATTTTTAATAGTAATTTAAAAAGTACCTAACTCAGAAAATGACAATAAGATTCCATTAAAAACAAATTTGTAAAAATTAAATAATGGGTAAAATTATCTTTAATAAATAATTATAGATTATTAAAAATAATCTTTAAAACATTTGAAAGAAAATATAGACATAGAAAATAAATATTTGAGACCAAGTAGGAAAACTGATAATGTTCTCCGTAAAAAAATTATTTTGGTCTCTTAAACACTTAGAAGATAATGAAATGAAAAATTGTTATTTTAATATAATATTAGAGGAGAATAAAATATGTTGTTTTTAATATGGACATATCAATTAATCCTCCCATAATATAATAATACATAAACAATCCTAAATAATGATGATATTATGAAATAAACTCTTACTACTTTGGTAACTTTGGAGTCATAATCCCCATAAAATAAATAATATAAAATGAATCGTTAAATTTTATGAATATAAATTGAATAATGATTTATCATATCCAAATATATTATATACACAATATGAATTAAATTAGGTGAATAAGAATAATGTATGCCTCATTTAGTGGAAACTAATATGAAATCCCTTACCTCTAGTTTAACTCATCACATATAATCATTATCATAGTGAATAATAAAATTATGATAATTACTAAATTCTATTTGATCCTTTTTCAGGTTTTTTATTCCTTTTATTTTATTTATTTCCATGTTTTATTTTACTAAATAATAAATTATATTTAAATAGGATTTATTTTATACTCGGTTCATATGTCCAAAATGACTTTAGTAGGTTGACTATGGTAAAATATGCCATTTTTCCGTAATATCCAAAATAATAATCATAAAATGATTTTCATTTTCATAACTCAAATATTTTATTAAAACTAAGATTGAAATATTATTATGAAAAATTAATCTTGTTACAATCATTGAGATGATAGGCCATAGATACGCATCAGTAATGTTTCCATTTTTCAATGATAAAATGATTATTATATCATAAATAGAATATTATTTCCTTAAATATAATTATATATACCATCCATGTTATACAGTAATGAATAATGAATCACATTATTTAATGGAAGTGGTAATTTGCACATATACACAAGCCACATTATCTTTTATGAAATATTGGAAATGTGAGAAAATATATTATATATTAGTTTTATAAATGGATAAATATGTAATTAATATCATATATAAGTATTATATAAAAAATTATAAATATCCATGAGAGGCTATGATAGAAAAATAATCGTGTTGGTTCGTGATTCATTAGTCTTTCATATACACGAACGACAATTTTTCTTCCCATGTGATGTAACAATAAGTAGATATAGATTATTAAATTAACATAATAACATGCTATTATATGGGAGATAATTTTTTGTATATCTTCATGGTTCAATAATATTTGATGGAGGTAGAAGAATAAATAAAACAAAAAATGTTAGGTTAAGAGGGATACTTATTCTTCATAAAACCTCTTTAGGTTTTAACTAATGGCATTTATAGGATGTATAACACCCTAGCCTGGGAGCCATTATAATCGGTGCCTAGATTCAGGTTGAAAAAATACCTAAGTTGAAATTCCTTGTATGCCAGAGGCTTCCAACTAATAGCATGGGTCTATAAAGTTATAATGAGGATAATATACCCAACTATCAGAGTAAAAACACCGCATAAAATAATAACAACTTATACATCCTCTAAATAAAACAGTAAAACATAAATAATAGTATCAAATAAAAATATTAAACCAAGTAATTGATTTCATAACAATATCATGGATATAATACATCTCAAACAGTCATGAAAAGAAAGACTCCAATCCAATAACCCTAAGATATCCAAAACATGGACCCAAGCCCAACCCGGTACTGAAATCCAAGGTTCTAGCCCATCATCCCATGCACAACCAAGCACCAGGCCACTATCCCAACCATATACCAGGAAACGTGTAATGTATGATTGGGTACAAAAGTTCCATGTAGGCCTAAGAAGGGTGTAATGACTACTCCATGGGCCATAACCAACAATCTATAATGTAATAATCAGTCTGCAAAAAAGTGTATGCAGGTGAAAATTTTCAATAAATAAACATATGATCAAAAGAAGAAAATATGACAACTAATAAATTTATTAATGAACTATTTTATCCATTTAAATCCACTCATAAATCTAATCCAACTAAACCACTCCGAACAAGACAAGATCCTAATACATATAAATAAGTGGTGGAATACTTCTAGTCAAAATGGGACTTTACTAATCAACTCAATTTAACCATGTACCAGGGAGAATCAGTCCAGAAAACTATATCATGTCCATAATTTGGGGGGCATATAGCCTCAGTATAACATCCCATCTCATTCCACCTTTAATATCATAGTGCATTAGTCAATAAACCTAAACTAGGAAAAACATTGGTGGGGTCTAGAGCATTCGTCCAACCTGGCCCATGGGTGTAGAGCCTCGAACCAATATCCCACTCATAAAAATTTCCACAAGTACATGATTCATTAAAAATTTATCACATTTAACCATATATAATTTCAATTAATAAGGCCCCAACATACCCTTGAATCCAATTATAGAATAAAATTGTAATAAATATACTCATTTGAAAACATCTAAAAGCCACCCTTTAAAACAAGGGTCTTCTTATTTGTAAAAATAAACCATTCCCTGTGGATTTTCATTTTTGTTTACAAACAATTAAAATAATCATTAAATAATTTTCACCAAATGGGACTATGCCCTCATTTTAAACCATCATTTGAAATATATTAAGGTAACCCCTTTCAAAATCACATTGAGGTAAACACCCCCTATTAAAACATTTCTCACTTTCAAAACATCATATTACTACATTTAAAATCATAACCATATAAAAATACAAAATATACCATTAATCCATTCCAAAACCACCTAGGAATTCTACAAAATCTAACACATAAATCCTTCAAAAATTCTATCAATCAATACCTCATAACAATTTATAATTCAAAGCACACTCACATTAATAACCACCCTATTTCATTTTTTACCAAATTATTTCACCATTTCCAAGTGTTTTGTAAACCCCATGGGAATCTCATTCATCGATATAACATCATAAACAAATCCAATAAGGTCAATGAAGGATATCACACCTCAATATAGGGATAAATTACTTTCCTTAGTCAAAGAACTTAAAACAAATTAAGTCAGTACACATACACAACCACATACACTTACAAAACATTAAGACTATGGGTAAATCATATAGATCACCTATATCATTATTGTAGACAGCTATGCATAAAATCATGACCCATGATTCAAAAAAAATTATCCAAAATCACTAATATAAAGAAAAACCTGAAAAACAAGGGTTTACAGCTTCAAGAGAAGGAAACATCACAAACCAAGCCTCTTTTAAAAGAATGTAAGGAAATAGAGAAATAGACTTACCCAAAGCATTTATTAGCAACCAATGGAATCATAATAATAAGAATCGATGGAGAAACACCCAAGGAGGAAGAGGAGGGTGCTGGTTTTTCACCCTAACTATAGGGGGTCGAATGAGAGATAAATTCAAGGAAGAAGAATTTAATCACAAAAGGGAAAAATGATAACTTCTCCATTTTTAATAGACGTATGCATTGGATACACATTTGTTCCAATTGTTCCCCAACCATGCATCTCCCTTTATCCAAGAGGGAAACAAGCCACATGATCTAGCCATCCACCTGTGAAATTTGAAAAACCGAGTAGTGGTTATGCACTAGAAAATATTCGAGGGGATAACAATCAGCATTATTTCATGGCCAACCATACATGGTTTCCCAAACCATGAACACCCCTTATATAGGTTTCATGATTATGGTGAACATTTACTACTAAACTTCTAAGAACATATTTGCCTCAATTTCTTCTTTTTCATTCCCAAAACCGTCAGAACTCCCTTGATACGTATCATACTCCATGGAAGCATTCAATTGACCAAAAATTCAATCTGGAAAGAACCTTATCTCAGGTTCATAATCATACAACCTCCCCCACCTTATAATAGCTCGTTCTTAAGCTATATTCCCTGGCATCACCAAGCCTCCAAGCCAAAAGACTGAACCACCATGTCCACATATCAACTTATATTTTTCGTGTTTCCTCCTATACATGACCATGATTCCACACCACTCAAGATAAGGAAATAATCCTATATGAAGAATTTTCTAATTGTGATCCACATCACTAACCTGATTCTCCTCAATAGATGCATTAACCTCAACTCAATGTCATCAACACCAACCACACATTCCACTTGAGGGAACAAAAAAATACCAATAAAAATAATTCACCAAAAAGAAACTAAAATATACTAAACTACCTTGGGAGATCCAATTGGAACACATACGGTCTGATTCTCCCCACAAAAGAAAATAGTTAAATATGTCTAGTGACAATTGGGCCCACTTCTGAACCTAATATTGACCCCAAACATTTCATCACTAGATGGAACATATGATTTTCTAAAAATATCACTAAACTACATTGGTCTAAAACTCAAGAATCAATGACCTTGTTCTATATCTAATCACCCAAAACACGACCATGGAAAAAAATTCCTCTCAAGGAAATCAACTAGTCAAAACCTGAGTGAACTCACATTCCCAAAACCAGACCCCAATATGTATATTACCCAAGACCATTCAACCTATAACATCGATCATATCATCAACAGACCCCACACCTGCTACGATGCTCTCCAATATATGCTTGCCATCTTGACCACCAACATCCAGTTATTGGAACTCCTTCCATACTCAAATAACACTAGAACTGGAACTCAAACTTCCCCAAAATACCAAAATAGATTCACAACTCATCACACCCAAAAACCCATGAGAACATCAACCAACATTGAAATCTATCATTTCTATTGAAACTAACCTAATAAAACATGGATTTCATCAGAGTTAATTTCATTATATAAATGAACTTTCCATTTAAAAACATCCACTAATGCCAATATACAACATACCACATCCATTCCTTTTACACCATCAAGTTGATCCATCCTCCATCGACACATATTAAAACTCACAACTTTCCCCTATTGGAACATTACCACCTCACTTATCCAGGACACCATCCCACTTACAGAATACCACCACCATTTGAAAACTCCTACTGAAACCCATACATGTCTCTTGGTAATATTCCAGTACCGAAAACCCATTTCCGGAAAACCCTATTTGTGCCTCAATTCACCCATCAACAAATATATGAAACAAAAATCACATATTTCTTTTAAAACAAACCCAATCCTGAGTTGAATTTTCATATCGAGCAACCAACAATTTTTAGGCCAACTTGGCCTTCCATTGGAATTGAAAAACATACCACACATGATCCTCATTGGAATCTCGATGTAACCACGTCCAACCCACTATCTTCCCCCATACATTTATGACTGACAGGTCACTTCACACCCTATAATTATTGTGGTTACCTCCTCAATCATGAACTCTAACCACAGAGGTCAATAATTTAAAACTATCAAACTCATGATGTTGATGTGGTCGCTCATCCCTCACCTGATCGATGACACAAAACGTCAAACCTAACCTTCCTTGATATCCGATAACAACATCTTTGTAATTTTTCAACACCTGTTCCATCATGGGGATCCTTCTCACAACCAAAAATGGTGCACCTCCCACCATGAATATTTCCTCACACTTCTCCAAAAATAACCTCCCAGTGGTTCTCCATCCAGTCAAATGAAAAAAAATCAGCATCATGGTATGTTTCCAATATTATCTCAGTATACCAAACACAATAGAAAGATGTTAGGCATGATCATTTTGAGTCAGGAAGTACGCCAAGATGTCTATGATAAATACCATAAGAACTGATCCATCATCGATATCACTTAAACATGAAGGGAAACATTAACCCACTTGTAATTATCTAAATTACATCTCACAATCATCTCATCTACAATTTTCCACCCCAACTCAAAATGGATTCATTAAAAAATAGTCATTATTACCTCATGAATCTCTACTATATAGTCATGAACCTACATTTCCTATAAAACTACTATCACCACAATATTAAAGATATTCCTCCAAGATATATAAAACTCCCACAAAACATAATGGATCCCTCCCACTAATCAAGATCCAAAATTCTATCACTTAACTAGGGACTCCAAATTTTATCATACATAAATGATACGTGCTTATCCACATAAACCTATTCACCCATACCAAATGACATTGTGCCTCTCTATCACATTATCACATCTGAAACTCATCAGAACCCTCTATGTAACACACTTTTCTATGAACTATTACTGAACCTGAATGCAGATACCATGAGACGTACATCACTAGAGCTATGACCAATGGCCTCTTACACCATTGATCATGCCTCCGGGTTTGTTCGCCTTATCTGTATCAGGGAATTTTCATTTCTCTCTTCCAACAACCCAACCTACCTCACTAGCCAGGTCCATCCATCTGACCACCCATCCTTATGGATGTAATTATTAACCTATAGTCATTTATCCATGATCTAACCATCCCCATATCATCATCAAAGATCAATATTGATTCCCTCATGAACCTCATCAAAACTGTATTACTAGGATCATGAATGATCTTACCTCTTCCAAATATAAACTTATATCTAACCTTAAGAACTCAGGTTCTTTCCATAGAAGTAAATTGAAACATAAACATTCATTTTTTCCAAAACTAGATAGCACCTACAGACATGGATTCCAACTAAAAATAATCCACTGGGGATTCACATTATGAATCACCACTTATACTAGGTTTACATCCCTTAAGGAAAACCATGATTACTTAAAACCACTAGCATAGGACCACAACCCAAGTCACATCTCCAAACCCATTATCATTCCTAATTAGCCCTATTAGAAAAAAACCCTCACTAAAGAGCACCAAGTGTGTAGCACTATCAAAGTTTAAAGAATCCACCTTTTCCAAATGAACCCAAAGGCACCCACAACCTGGCCGACCCCTATCACAGCCCACCCCTAATGGTCAAATTAATCCCACTCCCTAATGTAGAGTTAGATTTAGAAAAGGTCACCATATATCCCCCTAATTCAAAAAAAACCAGATCTCAACAAGTCACAGATCATGGGTGGCACTCCAACCCCAATTTTGAAGCATTATGCAGCTAATGCACCAATCAACCATTTACCCTAGGTCCCACCAAATTTTTATTCACACACTAACATTGAAACTACCATCCAAACACCCACTATAGGGTCCTAAAAACAATAATGAAGGTCTCAAACCACAAGGTTCTCCAAACATTTATTAATAGACAACATATCAAAACCTCAAGGCCACAACCTAACAAAAGGTATGACAATAAATATTCCACTATCTGACACATCAAACCCATTAATGTCTCACAACCCATAACCCAAGATCTCAAAATAGGGCTCAATAATTTTCCAAACCACCCATACATAAGGTTAGATCATAACACAAGGGAAACCCATTTCCAATGTCCCTAAAAGTTAAATTTTTTTCCATTACTATTTAATTATCCTCACCATTTCAAAATCAAAGATTCACATTTGAAATCCTTCCATATTTAAAATCCAAGGGTTTTCACTTTAAAAAAACAAATTATTAAACCCAAATTTTAAAAACCTCATCTTTATTAAAATGTGTATCTAATTTTTTTCATTAAAACTTTTTTATGGTATTTCAACAGTAATAAACTACATGAAGAAAAGTACACTACCATCATATCAATCATAGGGAACTATAGATCACATGTAACATATAGATGGATTAATAATCCTAGGTTCTTAGAATGATGCATGAACACACACAACCTCTATTAACATACTAGTATAAGAGATGAAGCATCGTAAATTAGTAACATCGAACCAAGTTCACCACTGAAGGTCTGATTATAATCCAAAATCCAAAGAATAAAATAGAACATCAAATCCAACCCCTAGAAATATGGGTTTCGCCCGTGTATGGAGCTTCATGAACCAAGGAACATTCTCTTTAACAATACATAAAAATATCATACTCTCCTTTCATATTTTACAAAATATAAAAGCAAAAGACACTAGCTCTGATACCACAATTTAACACCCTGGCCCAAGTGCCACTATAATCAGTTACCCAAGTTGAGTCACCAAAATACCTTAGGAGCATCTCCTCATATGCCAGAGGTTGATGGCTACAAGAAAGAGTCTATAAAAGAAAAATTAGGATACTATTACCTTTTACCATATTATAACCACATTAAAAAATAATAACAATTGATACATTATCGAAATGAAACTATAATATGGAAAGAATATAGGAAAATTCCAACAATAAAAAAAGTAACACATGCTATAAAAATATGATAGATACACTATATGTTAGGATACAATGAAAATAAATACTCCAATACTATATCCACAAAAATATAATGAACATAGACCCATTTCCCAACCCAGTTCTAAAATCCTATACTTCATACCATCATCTGATGCACAATCAAGAACCTTAAAGCAATCCTAAACTAATAATAGGTAACAAGTAGTGTCTTCTCAACTACCCAAATTACATGACTACTCAATCAGGGTGTGAGTACATCTCAGTAGGCCACTAAAAATAGTTTCTAAAGAAATAACCATTCTATAAAAAATTGTATACAAATAAACAAGGTTTAATAAATAAAAAATAAAAAAAGAAGAAGAACATTTCAAAATTTGGAAATTTATAAATTAACTATGTTAACCTTTGAAATCCACCCATCAATTCAACCCACCTAACCCGCTCTAGCCATTCTAGGAGCTTAATCCATAGCAATAAGTGGTTACCTCATTTTATTCACAAATGGGAGTTAAATAATCAATTCAATTTAACTATGTACACATTAGTATCATTAAAGACAACCATATCATGTCCCAAAATTGGGTGCCTAGAGCCATAGTCTGAAATCCTAAACCATGACTTGATTAGGATGGTATATCCTCATTCTAACCACCTAAACAAGAGAAAACACTAGTGGGTCTTAGAGTATCGGTCTAGCTCAACCCATGGACATATATCCATGGTCCCATACCCAACTCATATACTCATTTGAAAAAATATTTAACCCACCCTTAAAACGAATCATGGCATAAAACACTAATCAAAATACTCATTTGAAAAAATATTGAAGCCAGCCTTTAAATATGGTATCTACATATTTGATAAAATAAACCATGCCACATGTATTTTCATTTCTATTTCCAAACATTTCAAATAATCATTAAATTGTTTTCATAAATGGGGATCACACCCTCATTTCAAACCATCATTCGAAATATATTATGAAAACCCCTTTTAAAATCAAATTGATTTAAAAACATCATTCTCAAACATTTACCACATTCAAAACATGATATTCCTTCATCTAAAATCATAACTGGATAAAAATACAAAACACAACATTCAACAATTCAAAATACTCCTAGTGATTTTAAAAAAGATAAAAAATAAACCTTTCATTCATTACATAAACCTATCCAAAATACCAATTTACAATTAACAACCCACTAACTTCCATTACTACCCTCTATCAATGTTTACCAAATTAATTAACCATTTTCAATAGTCAGACATAACCCATGGGTATCCCTAGGTTTGGTTTCACATCATCAATCAATCCAATGAGGTTTATGAAGTTTTTTTCACCTGAATCTAATTCCCAAATAACATTCCTTGGTTGATGAAATTAAAACGCATCAAGTACACATATACAACCACATACACTTATAAAAAAATAATACTTTGGTATAATCTTGTAAACCACCTACCTCATTGTCATAGATAACCACTCATAAGTCCTTGAACCATGATTTGAACAAAATCAGCTTTAATCCCTAAGACAAAGAACATGCTAGAAAATAATGGTTTAGATATGCAGAAGAATGAAAAATCACACACCAATCCTATTCTAGGAAAAATGAGGGATACAGAGTTTGAGACTTACTTAAAGATTAAATTTGAAACAAAAGACACTTACAATGACAAATAATTGAGGTAGAAACACCCATATAGGAGGAGGATAGTTTTGGTTTATCACCCTAGCTATAGGGTGTCAAATTGATGAGAAATTAGGGGAAGAAATTTTTATTTCCAAGAGGGGAAATGGGAATTTTTCCATTATTAATAGACATATGTTTTAGTCGCACAGTTGGCCAATCCATACACTAATCGTGTGTCTTCCTCTATCTAATAGGGAATCAAGATACACAGTCTATTAATCCACCTAAATGGTTTGAAAAAACATGCATTGGTCATGCACTTGCCACTATCTGAGGGGAACTCGAGCTTCATGGTCTCCTAGGGCACCCTGCACGGTTTCCCTAACTATGAACACCCCTTATATAGGCCTCATGGATATGTTGCATGGTTAATAATAAACATGTTCCTACCATGTCCTCTGTAGATATTGGATGATTTTTCCTCATTTTTGTTCCCCAAACCCTCATAACACCCCCAAAACCTATCCTATAACCAGAAAATATCCCATAAAGAAAAAATTCAATTTGGGATGTACCTTATCTCAGGTTTGGAATCTTATAGGATGGTTTTATATTCAAATAAATGACTCAATTAAATTTAGAGATATGTTAGAATATTATTTGGGTAGGTCTTTATTGAAAACAATGATTTTTATGTGTGAAGAAAAGAGGAGATAAGGTTCCCTTTTATATATAAGCGGGTGCACTTTTGAAATTTCATAAAATATAAAATTACTATAAAGAAATTTTCATGTTCAAAAGGCTCTAAACTGATATAATTATAATATAAATGATAATAGCTCTAAATAATATCATCCAATAAAATTTTGACAAGTTTATATTATGTTTGTACCCTTATTTCTTTGTTTAAACCCACATTAACTTTTTTCTTAGAATAGGAATTCCCGTGTGTGGCCTTTTCAAACCCTCCACATAAGGAAACCACTATCCCCGTGAAGAGGTCACTCTGGAGAGAGCCCCATTTGGGAAGGATTCGTTGCTAGCCGAGATGGAAAAGCATCCCAGAGGGTGACAACCCGAGCGTCGATGGTTCGTCAAGCAATCTGTCAACACAGGTGGGTTGTACCTCATTTTTTCCACCCAGTCAGAAATTGGGTGACCCGACAAGGCGGGTGGGTCATGGGGGAGAGGTTCACCCTGAAAGAGGACTCCCAGGATTCGAACCGTGTACCTCCCAAAGAAAAGCGTTGTTTTACCCCTCTCTTTAATCACTACGCCACCATCGAAGCGGCAAATGTGTTGATGGGTAATGAGGTATTGGGATGTCCTACCCACCTGTGTGCCGCACGTCCCCAATGAGGCCCAAGGTGGCCAACCCTTGGGCTTAGTCTAGTTCCCAATAGGGTAGAGTGGCCCGCGAGTGGTTTGTTAGAATATAGTGTGTGTTGCCATGCCAAGACTTGAACCCAGAACCTCGGGGTTAGGACGCCACCGCCTTTAACCAACTCACATGTGCCATGCGGGAAAACATGTTGTTGGGTAACGTGGTATTGGGCTGGCCTACCCACCTGCATGTCGTACGTCCCCAGCGAGGCCCAAGGTGGCCAACCCTTGGTCTTAGGCCAGTTCCCAATAGGGTAGAGGGGCCCATGTGTGGTTTGCTAGCATATAGTGTGCATTGCCTTGTGAGGACACGAACCCAAATCCTCGGGGTCAGGACGCCACCACCTTTAACCAACTCACTCGTGCCCTGCGGGTATTGAACCCATGTTAACTCTTTTTGATAATTATGATGATAAAAATGTATTTAATATTTCGAGGTTGATATAGTTACTATAAAAGGACAATTGGGTAATAAATGGAACATATATGATATTTTTGGAAATATATACCAATAAATAGGATAAATAGTGTATTTTAAATAATTTAAACTCATTTAATGATATATTATTTATTATAAAGTATCATGACTATCATTTTTCATGCTAGTCATTTAATTTGACTTTAAATACTTCAAGACAATAATGTATTTAGAATATAAACCATTAAAACACCACAAATATGTTATAATTATCTAAAAATTTTGTTTGACATAATAAATAACTCAAATTATATTACTTTTAATATATTTTAAATCATTTATTATATTATTTTTTAATTAAATAATTACATCATTAGCGTTGGGTAAAAATTTAATGTAATTATATAATTAATAAAAATTAGAAATAAATTCCTAACATTAAAATAATTTCATTATGCTCAAAATAACCATTAATATTTATTCACAACTTTCTTTTATCCATTTTCGAACACATAAGAGATATTTAAAAGAAAGTGGGTATTATTTTGTATGTTTATTTATTTAAAATATTATATAGATCACCATCATGGACAAGTTCCCCATAATTAAATAAATATTAATCCTCCAGTGATAAGGGTCTAAAACCATTCATCCAATAAGATTGGATATGAATAAATGTTGTCCTTATCAATTAGTTTTAAACTAGGTTAACACGAATGACCCTTTTATAATTGTAAAAAAAATTATTGTATCTAATATTCACAATGGAAAAAAATTAAGTTTACCATATTAAATAAATATAATTATATTGAATTAAAATATGGAATCAGTTTTACAAAATTCAATGTATATAAGTGCAATAAATTTATTTAATAAGTATCCAGTAATGTGTGACAAAAAATGGTTTTCTGAAATAAAATTATTTATTCAGTCTAAATGAATTTTCATCCTAATATCACCTAAAATATTGATTCATATGAAATTAATTAGAATATTTATAACTAAATGATAATTTTATTAATCTAATATCAAATTAATAATATTACAGGAATTTTTTAATGAAAAGAAATGAGAGTTTTACAAAAACCATTATATTTCACTAATGAATGAAAAATCAATATTTTATTAAGAAAATCTACCAAAACTAATATTAATATACTGATTTCAACAAATACATTCATTTTTTCAATAAATTTTTCTGTATTTTGTAAAATTTGTTATTCTATTTTCTAAAAAAACATTTTTCAAAAAAAACTTATAATGAATAAAATAAATTTAATTAAAATGATTACTTATTTGTTAATTATTTTAAATTATATGTAACATTAATAATTATTTTTTAGAATGTAGTTCATCTTATTCATACCATAAATTCTAACGGCTATGTTATAACAGTCACTTTTAAATAATATTTTAATAATATATCATGGTTCTCATAAAGCTTGATGTTGTGTACTATAACACTATCAAACATGGTGATATTTTAAAAAATAGGGTGTTGTATTCTCCCCAATTTATTAAATTATAGCCTCACAATTTAAACTTGATCTCGATAATCTTGTGGTTGAAAATTTAAAATCCTTTTTTTGAAAAACCACATCATAAAAAGGGTTAATAAAACATCCTCTTAAAATAGGGAAAGGGAAAAAATAAGGTCATATGGAATAACAAAAAAATAGATATAGAAATAGGTGCACATTAGTGGGAAGTGAAAATATAGACATGTATGAGGAAATTAATTTCCAAATAATAATGGTTAGTGATATATGACATTGATCACAATAAAATTATTGTTCATGAGAAAGATAATGACTAAAAATAGTAAACCTAAGGGATGCGAAAAACTATTTCAATATGACAACTTTTTTTTTAATATCCTTTCTCAAGAGTTGATCAATTACATTACTATATAGACTAAGAACAATATGAAATATAATTACATTACAAGTATATTTTTATCCTTTAATCTATTTACAGCACATTATCATCTTTTTATCCATGATATGAATATTCAAGATGAATTTTTTTACCTCATGTACTAAAATAAAATTATAATGGATCACATAATCTACAAATGAATAACAAGATACTCCACCTATCTTTAAAATAACCAATATTGTTATAAAAAAATTACATAATTTGAAAAATGAATAAAACCATTATTTTAAGAAATAATACATTAATCCCCTAAATTCAACAATAGATCCAATGGTTTAACATAGATCATTCGATAAATAAATAAACCTTTATCACAAATAAACTGAATAAACACAATATGAAAGAAGGTTTTAACCTGAAATGTTATCTCATACCCTTAAATTTACATATCCAAAAATTTAATAAAATTATTCATAAATAATTCATTATGTTAAACTTAATTTTAATATATACCTAAACCCAATAAAAATTGTCCCAAAATATAATTAATCAAATCATAATATAAAAAATTCAAAAATATTTTATTCTGTAACCTATTTCTAATAATCAACACAATATTTATCCACCATACCATTTAAGTAAAAATAATGTCATGCAAACTAGGAAATCACGTAGGTCATTGGTAGGAACTCCACCCTTTTCATCTTTCGATTAGAGGTTCAGGCCCCATGGCCATTCCATATATGACTGGTTCTGGCCCGACCTAAAGGAGAACCATTTTCTATTACTATATTATCTCTATAATGTTCTAAATATTATGATGAAAATAATAAAAATCCCATTAATCATCAAATCACTTTTCAATCATGTTGTAATCTATATAACCAAACACATGTTCCAAAATTTTAATAATGAATAGTTACCTTATCTATAAATATCATATAAACCATAATGTTTATCAATTAATTTAAATTTATTCTCAAAACATATTGTTCCCATCAGAATTCATGCCTCATAAAGATTTTTTATTTTTGAGTGTTTTCCAATGGGTTTGTTCATGGAACCAAAAACACACAATGGTTTTATATACTAAGGGACATGATTACAAATGTAGGTGCTCATTGGGGATTTTGTCCATCGATTATTAAGACCTCACATTGGTCTAGAGGATGAAAGGTTGGACTCATCACACCCTTTGGGGAGGAATTATTTTCTATTCTAGGACTCTATCATATATTTGAGACATATTCATGAATCCTTTATTAAATCCAAAGTATGGTGCGGATTACCCTAGAATTTACAATCAATTATCAGCATTTATGGAATATAGAATCATTTATATGTATCATAGGTTCTTCATTAATGGATTTATCAGTTTGTATCTAAGGTTCTCCATCAATTGTATCCCCTTATATATTACTAATAAACTCTTTGGTCATTATCAGGATGATGCTAGTTTTCTAGCCATATAGTGGGTAACTATGGATTTTTTTGTCTTCTAGGGAGATTGAGGTTACTCTGGAGTTTATCTTCATTTAGGGAGACTGAAGTTACTCTAGATTTTATCCTCATCTATGGAGATGGGATTTGTTTTTTTATATTAGGATTAAAATCATGAATGGGTTTCCTATGTATCTTTAGGAAAGGAATCCAAACCCACATAGTTTGATACCACTCACTGGGGAACAGAATACCTTGTAAGGTTATGTGATAAGTATGTAACCATATAGTTTAACATCATGAAGAAAGAGCGTTTAAGCAGAAGGAGCCTAGTAAAATTTTTGTGTGCGACTTATACCAAAATATCCTAAGGAACTAAGAAAATATGGATTCTCATGATGAAATATACCTTACTGAGAATGTTTCCTAGGGAGAAAATTGGTTTATTTGGGTATTGTTTTTTAACATCCCATAGGATTCCTACATATCCCAATTGTATGAGAATTAAATCCCACATAGTTTTGGCATGTCACATAGGGGAGTATGTCCCTTTGAGCACATTATGATGGGTTTTATTCCTAATGTGGATTCCCTTATAAAAGGAACTGTGAGGAATTTCTTAACTCATGGTGGTTAGGGGGATTAACTATGGGCTTAATCCTAAGTAGGATTTCCCAATTAAGGGAATTATGATTAGGGATTACTCATGAGGAAGCTACTCATTAATCTCGATCCCTAAGTGGGAGTCCTGGGTATCCAGATTGGATTGTAATCAAGAATAATAGTTGTCATCTTTCATTCTATGTATCATGAATTATTCTGATTTCATGATCATTATTAACCTATAATCCCTCATGAGGCATTCTTGGTGTTAGAAAGAATAGGAAACAAGGCATTAGAGATACCACATAATCTTCTTTTTTCCACAAGTGGACCTAGAAACAAAATCTATGGGCTTAATATTAAATATAATTCCATTGTATAGGTTTTGGATTACTCCTAAGGAGGATGCCCATTTGAGGTATGGTTGGGGTTACTCATAAGAATTATACACATTGTTTTGGGCTTAATCCTAAAGATGATGTCCATTTGCGGTTTGGTTGGGGCTTATTTCTAAAGAGGATGACCATGTACCAGTTATGGATTATTCATAAGGAGAATTCCCATTTGAGGTTTGGTTGGGACTTACTCCTAAGAAGGATTCCCACTAATATTTGGTTGGGGACTACTCTTAAGGAGTATTCCCACTGAGATTTGGTTGGGAATTACTCTTAAGGAGGATGACCGTTGAGGTTTGGTTGGGCACTACTACTAAGGAGTATGCCCATGGGGTTTGGATGGGCCATACTTCTATGGAAGATATCTATTTACCAGTTGGGGGTTATTCTTAAGTAGGATTCACGTGTACTAGTTCAACCTATCATAGGAGTTAAGTGATGTGGTTTCAAGAGTTTCTTGAGGAGTTTATCAACTCAAGTTACTTGAGGAATCTAAGAGGAGAATCTATACTCATAACACAAGAAAATAACCAAGAGGAGTATGTCGAATCAAGGAATTCCAGGGAGTGTAGAGGAATTTCTCAGATCATGGTATTCCTAGGGTAGATGATAATGGAGTATATGGTTCAACCCAAAATGTCCTCGACCAAGCTTGAAAAGAGGATGGTGTGAGTTTTCATTTTCAATGGGGGCAGTGACATAAGTGAAGGGACCGGCCTGGAGGTTGGGGACCGCAGCACCGCACTATGTGCGAGTGGGGTGGGGTAGGGGTATCCCCTACAATATGGAGCAACAGGATCATGTAGTTGGGTCACTCAGGTGGGTCAGACAGGTGGGTCACCCAAGTGGGTCACCCATGTGGGTCACCCAGGTGGGTCACCCAGGTGGGTCACCCAAGTGGGTCACATAGGTGGGTCACCTAGGTATGGGTCTCCCAGGTATGGGTCCCCCATATATGGTTCACTGAGGTTCTAGGTTTGGGGACATGCCCTAGTGAGGCTAGTACATGGAAAATGACCCAAAAAGGGATGGAATAATTGAGAGAAGGACCTACACGGTTGGAGCCCTCTCTTGGATTCTCCATATGGGAGTTCGGTCATCACATACAAATTTAAGGTGGATGGTTCTATTTATAAACCCATTGGTGGGCCTATATAGATGGGTCTACACAAATGGCCCTACGCAAATGGGCCTGCATATACAGGCCTATGTGGATGGGCCTGTGTATATGGGCCTGTGCGGATGGGCCTGCTAGGATAGACTGCTAAGATGGGCTACACAGATGGGCCTGCAAGGATAGCCTATGCAAATGGTATGTGTGGTGACACTATCTCTTTTAAAAAAATTATCCATCTTCCAAGTGTTGAAACTCTTGATCTATGAGTCTTTTTAGGCTCCAAAACTAGTCAAATCGAATCTTTTGAAGATATATACACTTCTAGACCTGGGTAATATTCCAAATACTCTCATAATTAACTCATAAATTCCATTTTAATTTTTTGATGCTTTTATGACATCAATCTTGGAAATCCACAGCCAACTCCTATAGGGGGTTCATTATGCTTATCCCTCATTGTGGAGCAGACTATTGGAATAAGTAAATCTAAAATGTATCTTATTCTGGCATGGAGACATGTCACAACTCAAGCACAACATTTTAAGTCCTAGTGAGGATCATATCAATAATTATAAGGGAATGTGCCTGAAACACATTTTGTAGTGTCAACACATATAAACTAATTATTTCCCAAATAACATTTTCACTAAAACATATAATCAAAAAATGGGTTGAAATCACATAAATTTATCCCAAAATATCTTTAATCATGTTAAAATCTCATCAAATAATACCTCAAAATAGGTATCTATGACTTTAGAATTGTGATTACCCTTTGACTTATCAACTCATAATGGTATCTGAAAATCTTAATCTTTCCTCATTTGAATCATATAATTAGTGTATCAAGGGAATATCTTAGAATTTGTTACAGGGTTATATTCTATAATCTATGTTTTCAAAATCTAGTTCCAAAGGGTCTGACTAAACCTTCCCTGAAACCAACTATAAGGACCCCTGACTTGAGTTTTCCATATTTAGTTGTTACATTATTAAATTAAATAATGATACAGGAGTTCACTTCCTAATGGAAAAAATTGTTTACTAGTGATGGTAAACTATACACATACATGAATTATAAATTTCTTTTGAATAAAATAAAAAATCATATTGAAAGTAAATATTTTTCATCCATAAACTCTCATAAATATTCCTTCATCATATCTTGGGGAAATTAAACAAAATAAGAAGTTGTATAAAATTATAATTAAGGGTTTCATACAATAGAACCTATCATGAGTAAATAAGGAATAATTAATAGGGAAACTTAAATAACTAAAAACACATCTCATATAATAAACTACATGTGTATGAAGAATTATATGGTAGTAATAAATGATGATAAAATAATTTTTTCTGAATACACAAAAGAATTCAAAACTTATCCATGGAATTCATAAATATTAAAATAATCACATGGATATAAATTTCTAATATCATAAATATGGAATGGATAATGTTAGAAATTACAAACTTATCATAAATGCCCCAAGCCATGACATCTTACAAAAAATGGGTAAGCCCTCAGCCAAATACACAAAATAGTTTTTTTCATGTGGCCTAATTATGCATCAAGGGTCTAAATAGGGATTATCCCATCATGAACTATGTATAGTTAATTCATCACATGAATGGTTTGAATAATAATTCAATACATAATCAATACAAACATTCATATTAGAGAACTAGTGTATGAAATATTAATATTTATCTGTTGAAACTAAGCATAAACAATACTAAGAAAGAAAATGGATGACATCATTACAACATATCCACAGTAGATTATAAGTAAAATAAAGGGTTATTTTTATTCATGTAAAGAAATTCTATAAAAATATCATTAAAATAATTCTTGAGTAAAATAGTTTTTCACTATGAAAATAAATTTATAAAACATAAAATTAAAAGAATATTATAAAAAAATTCCTCTGAAATGAAAATTATAAAATTGTAGTGGAAGATTCAAATCATTGATTGTTCTTAGAGGACGGAAATTACATTCATGTTGTGTATGATAAAAAATTATTCCTTTCAAATTTTAGTTAAATATAAAAAACTTCACCTTTCATAAAATAGGAAGAAGATTAATTTTAAACAATTTTATAAAATATAAAATATTGATAAAAATATATTTAATAAATCATTAGATAATAGGAAATAATATTCATCAAAACATATTAATTTAAATATGTAAATTACATAAAAATATTCTCAACTGAGGAGGAAAATAACGATAGTTATCCTTGAAAAACATTCTTTTGGTATCGAGAATATTTAAAAGAATAAAATAAAATAAAACTAAAAATTTTAAAAAATAAATTTAGGAGAGAAAATTGTTTGGTTTTGAGATTTAAATATCAAATAATTCTTCTAATATAGACTTAATCATAAATTATTGCAAATAATGATGATATTATTAAATAAACAATTATCTCTTTGGTAAATTAGGAATCATAATACGCATGAAAGAAACAACATAATGTGAATCTATAAATACCATGAATATAAATGTAATCATGATATATCAAATAAAATGTAATTATATACCCCAGATGAAATAAATTAGCTTTATAAAAATACAATATGACTTAATGAATGAAAATTAGGTAGAAATCCCTTACCTTAGGTCCAAATCGTCACATACATTATTTATCTTCCTAAAAAATAAAGTTATGTTAATTATTTACATTCATAATTAACCTTTTTGTGTTTATTTTTTATTTTATTTTATTTATTACCATGTAATGTTTTATTACATAAAAAATTTAGTTCACGTTTTATGTTTTGATGATATTCAGTTCAAATATCCTAAATAAATTCAGTAGGTTGCCTATGGTAAAGGAGGTCATTATTCCATAATATATAGAATAAAAATCATAAAATAATTATCATTTTTTTCATAAATTGTACTTCTAAAACAAATAATTAAATATTTTTATGGTAAATAAACTACATTACACTCATGGATATGGTAATTCGTACATACGTATGAGTAATGTTTCCATTTTTCAATGATCATTATAGAATTAATTCAAGTGTTATTTAAAATTTTAATAAATACAATTATATCTAAAATATACTATTATTTATCCAAATATTATAATATAAACTATCCATGTGATTTGGTAATGAAAAATGTATCACATCATTTCAGGGATGTGGTAATCCATAGGTACACACAAGCAACGTTATCATATTTCAATGTTTGGATAGGTAAGAAAATATTTGATATATTAATTTACCATAATGAGAAATATTTCATGAATATGATATATATATATATACTTTAATTACATCATAATAAAGATATATGAGAGGATATGATGAAAAAGAAATATTCATTTGCAAGGCGGTAGTCTACTGTACACAAGAATGATGGATTCATTTACCATTTGATAGATGTGGAGAAAGGTGTAGTTTATTCCATTAAAATATTTAAATATAATGATATGGTATATAATGATGTTATTATATCATCAGGGTCTAATAATATGTGAATGAGTTGGTAGAATAGAAAAAACAAAAATGCTAGGTAAAGAAAAAGTCCATTATCATTTGATTTATGTGGACGATGTTGATCTTGAGTTAGATGCATCCTTTAAGGAGCATCCTATACGAGTGTTGGATCGTAGTGAGAATGTTTTTGTGGGAAAAGACCATATTAATAGTTCATATATTGTGGAAACATGGGAGAGTCCATGAGGATGAATTGGAAAGGGAAGTGTATATGAGGAATCATTGGCCCAATCTTTTTAGTTCATAATCTTAGAAATGCTTGGCAGTACAGCTTGAGGATGAGTTGTTATAAGGTGGTGAGATTGTAAGATCAAGACATTTTCTAAAGATGACTCGGGATTGATTTCAGGTAATCCTTTTCCTTGTATTGAGTACGATTTGTTTGGGCCTTACTTTGGGGTGTGTTTGGGTGATAATTTGATAAATTTGGAATAAAAAGGGTAGTGCATGGTTTTTGCACGGTTTGGGTAAATCGTACACCTCGGACCAGCAAACCATGCAACCCTAGACAGAGGGGAATTGCATAGTTGGTAAACATTTTTTCAACTCATGAACCCTCTTTGAAGTAATAGTGAACCCCTATAAAATTGGTTCATGGTTTAGGTGCATGGTTTAGGAGCATAGTTTGGGAAAACCAAACGCCCATACCTATCAAACCATGATTCAATTTTTAATTCATCCAAAAATTAGATTTTAAATCTCATGAACCCCAAATCCCACACTATTTTACCCACATTCAACACCAGAATTTTTTCACCATTTTGGATCCTCCTAAAGGGATTATATTCCTTCCTAGCCTCCATTATTTTCAATTAGGAGCTTATATCGAATATATTCAGCCCTCCCAATAAGATAATTCTATCCTACCTAGTTTCCCTTTTTCTATCATTTCTTCTCTCATCCTTGAAAGGGTTCTTCTTCTCTATTTTGATTATATCTAGATCTGGTTTTTTGGATCTAGATATATTATTTTATATCTAGATATATATTTAAGAGATGTTGTTTTTTCATTATTGATTTAGGGTTATATATCTGAATCTCACTATACTTTATTGTGGTTCTCAAATTTTGGGGATTTCTATTGGGCGATCGTTCATCAATGATTTGTGGTAGGTGGTTTATAATTCAAATAAAAATTTATTGATTGAAATTTTGTATATTTAATTTTTTAATTTCTATTATATGCTTAGTAATTTAGTTTGTGATTTAATATATAAAATTTGTGAATCAATTAATTAATGAAAAATGGGAAATTTGTGATATTGGAATTATAAACTATGAATAATTAATTGTGGAATTAATTAGGGGATATTGTGATTTTTGAATTGAGTAATTAATTGAGGAATTAATTATGGAATATTGAGATTGTTTTTTTGAATAATTAATTGTGGAGTGAATTATAGGATAATGATATTGTGAATTGAATAATTAATTAATGAATTAATTAAGGGATTATCAGGATGTGGATTTTGATTAATTAATTTCTAAATTAATTTAGGGAATTGATGTGATAAATTAATTTTTGAGTTAATTAATTGTATTCAGATGATTAAATAATTGTTTCATTAATTAATAGGTTTTATATGTTTAATTATTGATATTGAGAAGATTAATTAATTGTTGGGTTAATTCTTGGAGCCTCGATCTCCCTAGGGTGCCCCCAAGGAAGAATAGCTTTCTTTATTTTAGAGTAATTATTACCCTTGTTAATAGTATTCTCACATCCAATCCTATGCATGTCATGTCAGACCTCAAGGTACCAAAGGGTGTCATCTCAACCATTGAAAATATTCAAGATTTTATTTGGGATGCTCAGTTAGAGGGTAAAAATCATTAGATCTCATGGAATATGATGGAGAGACCACTGTGGATATTGAAATTAATTTAAAAAACCTCTTAGATTCAATTAATGATATATAAGAGAAGATGGCCTAGAAAATTATTAGGCAGTGTACGCTCTCAGGCTAGTTCATGGTGAAGAAATATAGTATGGACATGAGCTTGTCAAGAGCTCATCCCTCCTCCCTATGTTGAATTCTCCAACCTCCATACTCTAATATCCATCCCCACTCTCATTGGCTTGTTAGTAGGAGGTATATTAGTTTTTTTCCATAATTAGGTGGGCACTGTGATTAGATTTCCTAGATTCCCAACTACAAGCATGACCTTCAAGAAAGATAGCATGTACCCAAGTTTTCTACATATAGTTTTTGATACCGATTATTGCAACACCTTTGACATTATTGATCTTAACTCAGAGCAAGACCAGTGTGTGTTTACATGTTCATCATCTGAAACATTATTAGTAATGGAGTATACGAGATTGACTATGGATCATGGTGAAGTCGGAAAATGGGGGAAATTATATGGTGTTCAGATATTCTTGCATGATATAACATCCTCTTATAAAATTTTCATAACCAGGATCTTCCCACATATAAAAATATAAAATGCATTTGCTATTATTGCTTCAATATTCCTCAAGAAGAGAATATGTCCCGTTTATTTTTAGGAACTGGATGGATTGTATTTTTTTAAGATCTTTATTCTCTTTTTTAGACCTGCCTACCTAGTCCCCTTTGAGAAGTTCAATCCCTTTTACTAATTCTAAGGATCCAGTCTCAAAGGCATTGAACTCAAGGATCTAGTTCTGATTCTCATCATCACTTTCTAGAAAATATTGTAAGTGATTAAATTTTTTCATCATGATGGTACTGGCTATTCATAGACCACTCCTATTTTCATATCAAAAAATATTTTGGCCCATCTCACTTGTATCCTTACCAACAAAAGGGATTCCCCTTATTTAGGTCAATCCTTGGACATGAAAGTTTCACACTCCTCAGGTGGAAGTATAAATCCAAGATAATGGTTTTGTAGGTGCCTACATGAAATTGGTCTTAAGCTTAATTATGATGGCTCTTTTGTCTTAGGCATAATTTGGAGAGGAGGGGGTGGTTGAAAACTCTTGTGGGTCAGTCCTCTTAGAGTTCACAGCTCATTTTGGTAGTGGGGATTCTCTCCAAGCTGAGGTATATGCTATGATATCTACCCTTTGCATGTTCTATGAGGGTAATATCATTCTTGTAGAAGTGGAAACTGAATCCCCCATCATCCAAAGATCCTTTATTTATCTAAGGACAACCCTTGGTCAATCACATATCTCATTCATATATGTATATGTTTAATTGTAACATATACTAAAGTTCTTCTCATCTAGAATGTGGGTAATAAATTTTATGACTTTATTTCATATTTACTTATGCATGACAAGTCTTTTACCATATTTTTCATCCTTGGGTCACTACCTGTTGAGGGGTTGAACATTTTGAAATGGGGTTCCCTTGGCCTCCATTAAATTTATCCTCCATATTCCCTTGTTATTTTTATTTATTTCCATCTTTGTTTCCATGTACTTCCCCCCCCCCCCTTACATTAAAAAATTTTAATTGTTGGTCAATGAGATTGAGAAGATTAATTAACTATTGAGTTAATTAATAGGATTAATATGATTAATTAATTATATATTTAATTAATAATATTGATAATATTAATTAACAATTGAGTTAATTAATGAAATTGAGAAGATTGATTAAGTATTGAGTTAATTAATAGGATTTAGGTGATTAATTAATTATCGAGTTAATTGATAATATTGAGAAGATTAATTAATTGTTGAGTTAATTAATGAGATGGAGAAGATTAAATAATTTTTTAATTAGTTAATGAGATTGAGAAGATTAATTAATTTTCTAATTAATTAATGATATTGTGATTATTAATTATTAATGAACTAACTAATGAAATAATGAATGGTAATAATAGAATTCATGTGAGAATTGAGGTCTACAATTGAAACAACATCATTCTGAGACTGAGATGATATAGAATGGTTACAATGGAATTATAGAATATGAACCCTTATAAATTGTTTAGAATCTGGAATGGGAAGAAACATGAATTGAGTTTTGGGTGTCCTTAAAAACCTGAGGGATTATGTAGTTAAATAAAGAATAATTGACAATGTGATAACTGTTACTTATGCACTGTTTTTTCCTTTATAAAACTACATAAATTTTTATTGACTAGATATTGTTTTAGATGTAATTGGTTGTTTCCTATTGAGTTGCACCCACACCCTACTCGGGCTGCCTAATTTGTACCTAAATAGATTTCATTGTTTCATGAAAGGTTTAGGGTAAAGGCCCTATGTTATATGTCATATTTAGGGATGGATCATGGATGAAGGAATAATACATAGTTTGAGACCCAAATGGGTTTTGTTAGTGTATTTAATTTTAATTTTTCATTTTTATACAGAACACATATTCTAGCATGGAATATCTACTATTTATTTTTGATATTATATTTCTAGTTTTAGTCCTTTTGAGATATTGGAATTGTTCTAGTTATGATATCATTTGGTTATTTAGTTGTTATTTTTTAGTGTATCACTCTGATAAATGAGGGTATAGTCTCCCCATTACTGGAATTAGACCCTCACAGGTAGTCGGCAACCACTAGAATATGGGGAGAAGCATTTGAGATCACGTGGAGAATCAGCTCAGGGCACCAGTGTGTGGCACCCAAGTTGGGATGTTACACACACCTACATGGGCTTTTCTCATACATCTCATTTCTTGTGTAGGTGATGGACACTTTTTTCAAAGTTATATATTCTCCAAGAATAGATAGTATATAGTGAGACAAGATAAAACAATGTGTGTTCTTATGGTATCTTGGAAATAGTCTATATCTACACTTTCCTATTGTACTAGTTTTCAAACACTTTGTGGTGGTCTAGTATTTTCCCCTATTTAATTTCCTTTACATCCAATCTTAATAAGATTTTAGGGTTTAGTTTTATGAATTCCTGGTTTTTTAGTAGTTTTATTATTTTATAATTATATGGGCTTAGAGATGAATGTGTGTGTGTGTAGGTACTTAGGCTAAGGCCTCCCAACTTAGTGAAATGCTAACTCGGTGCTAGTCTCCATCCCCTGTCCTACTAGAGGTAGACTTAGGGAGTCATAGGATAGGCCCCATTAGGATGGTCCATGATAACATGTTCATATCTAGCTAAAAGGCATGCTATTGTGATACATGGGTTATAATGATTGTGTCATAACCCATGCATGCTTCATATACCCATGCCAATGCACTTTCTGAATTTTATTAAGTTATACATGGCACACATCGCTTGTGGGGTTACATGGATTTATAGAAATTTACTCTCCTTGTACACCGATCTATTCAGATATTTTTTACCTAGTGTTTGGCTAGCCCACATAGCATTCGGTATTTAATTCTCCATATAGACCATAGACAAAGCACTACGTGGTGAACATATTATGTGTTTCTTCAAACTACAAACCCTGTACCGTGGAGTATCATAGAAAATCAAGAAAGTTCATTCATATGATACCACATCTATGTTTACTTATATTACACTACGATTTTACAACATAACACCCATAATCCTATTGAACATGCCCCCATAGACGCCAATGGATGTATTTTGACCACCCTTTTCTCAGAAAACACCCATCGTTGCACCTCAATAGATACAAACTCTATCATTATTGAGGAATAACTGTCATATATACCATCTTCAGATTCTCATTGATTCTACCATGCCTCTTTCATGTCTCTAACATCAAAATTAGACCAAAAAAATTATCTATTTTTCAAAAGTATGATTTCACAATGATCATTTTTTAGGTTTATTCTAATAATTATCCAAAAGAAATAATGGTGATGAATGTAAATGCATCAATGGACACATACATGACACAAAAAAATGAGAATCTAACAAAGGCCATGTTTATTTATCCATATTTGAAAATATACAAATAATGGGGAGGATAATCAATATATCAAAACCAAATTAATAAAAATTTATTAATTGCAGAAAAATGAAAAAAATAATGATCTAATCAATAAATAATGACCCATGAATTAATATCTATAATATTTAATTAATTTTTTTCATGTAAAATCAATATAGTGGATCAAACCAATAAAAACAATTCCCACTAGTGGTTTAGATTGATCATTGGTGAATATTGTATCTATGTAAATGTTGTTTAATATATCTAATACGGTTTTTAGTGGCTCAAAAAACTCTATATTCATTCGTTGTTGATACTTAGTACTGAGATCACACAGTAGCATTATTTCCACCAAAGCTTTCTCTACCCTCTCAATCATTTGGGTTATGTGGATAACCCTAAAAAATTTTCCATGGTGTGGTTCATAAAGATTTTTCATTAGGTGTATAAAATAAATTGAAAATAAATTATTAATTTAAATTATTCTATTTAATCATCCAATGAAAACACTCTATCGAAGCATCCAATGTTGACATGACTTATGTCAAACATAGGGTGAAACCAACATTCTAAAATCAATGGATATATCTTTCTTCATATTTGTGATACCATTTTGGATTTATTCCATTATTTCTAAGAAACTAACAGCACGTAATATATTATATTTCATATTTTTAATATATCAATACCAGGAATCCATAGGGTCCGTAACTCCATGCGGACTCTATGACTTTCTCCAAATATAGTGCTTAAAATATTTAAATGGGTTAAAAACATTTGGAGTATCTATACATTTAATCAGTAATTTATATGAAATATGATTAAGAACAATTAATGTTTTAAATGTCATTTTTCAATAAATACAAATTTATCTATATATATTATGTTTTCATTTAATATTTTAATTTAATATATATATATATATATATATAATTAAATAAATAAAATAGTTCCAAAAAAATTCATAATAAAATTGAAATTTGAAATGATGGGTCACCTTATAATTTTTATTAATGAATTAATTACTATAGTAAATAATTAAATTAGGTAAGAGGTAAAAGGAGGTAGAAGTGGTAAATTAAAGTGGATAAATTTTTTGGTAATTAAAATGATATTTATTCATTTTTTATATCCTTTTTTAGTTGTGGTAGTAAACCCTAAATTCACCTCACACATTTCCTCAACTAACATTCCTAACTCCCATGTGGTTGTACCTTTATCCTTCACATACCTTATGTTTCTAAAGAAATGTCCCTCATTTTCTCCTATAAATGAAGCTCTATTATTCCCATTAAAAATCACTTTATTACCTCTAAAATATCATGAATACATGAAAATATTTTTTCTCTAAAACCTTTAGATATTTCGTAGCTTCTGGTTCCTTGAAGGATGCCCAAATCCTTCATTCTGATGGAACCTATGTTGAGAAAGGGATAATTCATAAAATAATATACCTAATTCTTCAGCATAATTTTTAGTTACCCAATCATATTCACTATTTATAAATATCACCTCCACTATAATTATGATTTATTTTCATAATTTTTCATTTTATAAAATGGTATAACTATTATGTAATTTTGAACTCTTACGCACTCGGTGGTAAATCATATTCTTATTTTGGTTAGTTCAACCAACAACGTGAACAATGATATACAAAAATCATCATTTTGATCATTAATAAGAATGAATACAAACATAATGTAAATATATTATATTATGGATAAATTTATTTTATGAGTATGGTTCGCTAAGGGTGACATAAAAAATAATGATCATTATAAAGTAACATGTTGTTATTTATAAATTACCTGGAACATGATTGTAAGATAATTCATTCTCATAAACCATACCCATAAAATCCATCAATTGAAAATTTTAATTGATAAAAAATTGTAAAATAATGATTAAACTTACTTAAATAAAATTATAATTATGGATATGGAATCAATGAATGGGGGCTAACATCGCCATTATAAAACTTAAATGAAATAACAAAGTTTACAAACATATGATAACAAAAATGAACAATAAATAAATACTATATGGGTAATGAAATATTATTATTTAAGTGAATAAAAGTAATTTTACACAAATAATGTTTTTAAATAAGTTTTTAATATATTATGATTGTCATATAGGAGGTTAAATTACTTCAACAGAAGTCAGTAATAATGGTAAGCATTTAAATTCTATTCTCACTTTGTATTCAAGATTATTTATTACTAAATTTCAATATCAGAAAATTTTATGATATTTAATTATAATAACACTATATATTATTTTTATATTCATATTCATATGTATTATATATACTCTCACCATTTTTATTCTCTTTGGTTCATAATATAACTAAGGTGATGCTTGAAATAAAAACTGACCTTCTCTTTTCATTTCAATCTGGAATCATTCTCATCTATTTACATATTATATTTATTATTTTATGGATGTAAATATATCTAATTATATTATATATTATGGTATATTTTAATATAATTTAATTTATTTTAAAAATAAATCTTTTTTTAACATTTTTGGTGTAGTCGTTTTATGCTAACTTTGATTTTATTTACCAATGTATGATGGAAACTATTTTTGATATGTTTTCTAAATGAAAACCTTTTCCCAAATACATCATAAGTTTTTATTATGAAACATACTATATTTTTTCATTTTTTTTAAAATAATATTTTATCCTCTTTTTTATAAGTAATGTTTAATTGGGATAATATATATTAAAAATTTAAGGGCATTTGTTATTATTTCTCAAAGTATCTATTTATTCACATAAAATTGCTTTACATATATGTATATATATATAATTATTATTTATTATATATCATTGGGAGAATTATTTAATGATGAAATTCACCTTATTTATCTGGAAATATTATTTTAATGTATTATAGATGTTTTCATGAAACCCATTTTTTACAGGTTATTTAAGCTATGATGAAATTATCAATGTTTACATGTTCATGTGTTAGAAATATGTATAGTTTTTTATTATGTGATGTTTAGTAATATAATTATACAACTCTTCAACATATTGAGTTGTAAAATATATCATGAGATTCTAGGAAATGGGGAGTGAACCCAAATCCTTAAGGGACATTGTTTTCTAGGTGTGGGGTGTTCTCAAAATTGTATGTCCCTCCAGTAAATTAGTAAAGGCTTGTAGCTCAGTAGGTTACTTGTCATGGATTTATGATAAATATAAATTTAGTATGCAATTATATCCACTATGTGGTGATATTATTTTCTATGTGAATTTATATAGTGAATGACATTCTATTTCTATGTGTACACCACATTATAGTACCATATTTTTATACCTAGGTTATATTTTCATAGGTGCTAATTATAAACCCATTTTTTCAAAACATTATTAATAATTTATTATGTAATATCAAAATACTCATCCCTTGAAACATGATTTATATTCTATGTTATATTAGTTATGATTCTCTTAGTTTATGTTCATGAAATTTTATTATGTTTTAATACTCACTAATTTTTATTATTCTCACATAGTATGTTTATTTTTTTCACTAGCATTTTTTCGTAATGGGATTTTGTGGTCAACATTTCTTATATACTCATTATCATGGTAATAAATGTGATTATTTTTAATAATGGGTTAAAATTAATTCATATGAGAAGAATATTTGTAGGATATGTCGTAGATATTGTATAATAAGTGGGTTATGTTTGTAATCTATGAATACACAAATATTATAGGATATGGTGTGTTATTTATTATGATTTCTATTTAAAATTAATAAAATTGATATAATATTTAAAAAAAATTGATTGTGTCACCTTTTTTGGTATCAAAGTAAATTTCAGTTGATTTGTTGGATTAGGATGTGAGAAATAAGAGGATAATACCATAAAAACTATGATAAACCAAAAGTGATATAGGATGAAGCTAAACTTTAAGTAGAAGATATAAATGAATCATAATCTATGATATATTAGGACATTTTTATCATAATATTAGTAACATTGGCTATTGTTTCATGATACTCACACTAACCAGTTTTTTTATAGTAGAGGACTAATGTTAGGAAATTGGGGTGGTGAGAGGTATGCTCGATGTTGAAAAATATTCATTGATCTATGTTCTATGAATTATTTAATATATTAAAAAGTACCAAATACTATATAATAATATCCCCAATGAAATTTTATTGAATTATTATCCAAATATCATAGTGGTATGATGATTACATCCCTTCTCAGTAAATCCACTCTGATATAAGTTTATTAGAATGTGTTTCCAAGAAATATTATTATTCATCATTTAGTGGTATTTTATTTGATATTTTTCATGGATTAGATCTAAATTTATAAAACCCATATTAATTATCAACATAGGGAAGTCAAATTTTATATTTTTAATCAACCTTTGATCATATATTTATGCAAGGATACATATGAGTAGCCTCTAAAAATTACTTTGATTATATGGGTCTTAATACCTTTCCAATAGTGGTATCTAGCACAAATTATTAGGGAGAAAATAAATATATTTTATATTATAATTTTGATAATATACATTTATTATTTTCTTAAAGAGTTTCTGTGTCTTCCCCCAAATCATGAGGATGTGTTTTCAATGGAATTCATTCCCAACTCTATGTCTATATTAAATACTCCTTATAAAATTGTATATATTGAATTATATATACTAGATATGAAACTAAAATAGAATAAGAATAATATTTTTATATGAATATTTGTTTCACTATCGGTTCATTTATTATTTTTAAAATAATGAATGATGAAGGAATATTTGCAATGATTATCGTGAACTTAACAAAATCATGGTCAAGAAAAAGTATCATCTACCCCATATTGATGAAATTTTCAATCATTTATGAGGGGATCAATATATATCAATGATTATACTATTATATAAATATCATTATTTAAGGGTTAAATTATATGATTTACCCAATATAACCTTTCCCAAAAAAATATTAACCCTATGATTTCATTGTGACTCCATTTGAACTAACAAGTGAGAATAATATTATCAAGGATCTGAAGAAAAAATTATTTATAGGTTACCTTGACCGATTTTTTATACTGTAAATTGATTAAATTATTATATATTTTAAGATTATGTATTACAGGAATATGACTTTAGGAATTAGATAACGACCTTGGGAAAGGATAAACTATATTTCAAATTTAAAATGTATAAATTATAGATATATAAAGTATCATTCACGGGTCATATAATCATAATAGATGGTATATACATGTATCCTTAAAAAAGAGATGGTCATTAAATACTATCCAAAATCAAAAAAATTAACAAATATCCACAGTTTTTAACACATGATATAAACTATCAATGTTTTTCGAGAAATTTATAAAGATTTTAAAATATACAAACCATGTTAACTCGGAAGGGATTCAAATTCTGGTAGATATATGAACATAAAATAAATTTCTAGGATATAAATAGATGGTTGATCAATTTAACTATTCTCACACATCCATATAAGGGAGAATAATATTTAATATGTAGTGATTCATCAAGGAAGGGATTGGGATGTGTCATCTTGTAGAATGAAGTTGTGATGGCTTATGAATCATGTTAATTAGTGATTCATGAGAAATTCTACCTAACATATGATTTGGATATAGAGTAAGTGATATTTTCATTGAAGATATAGATTCATTAACAAATTGGTAAGAATTTTTAAATATATATCAATAAAAAGAATATAAATTATATATTTTGACAGAATGAGTTTAATATATTCGAAAGGATATTGTTTGAGTTGATCAAGTACTATAAATACATGATACATTACCACCCTAGGAAGGAAATATAGTTGGATTATTCTTTAATAAGTAAGGATAATCTTATCTTATCCATGATAAATATTTGATGAAACCTAAAAATCCTTGATTTACAAATATTATACCTTAAAATCATGAAATAAGGGGATAAATCAAATCTTTCCCAAATGACTTCTCAACCATCCATCAATTTCGTCATAATGGAGGCATAAATAGTGGATTTTGATCTTCAAAAAAAGTCAATAATATTATAGAGTTCAACATTGAAAATTATGAAATCATATGATTAAATAAAAAATCATTACTAAGAATACGGAAATTGAATAAATATTTTTTGGATGATGCACATATCTCATCCTTGTTTACTAATCCTAGAATAAGAATGTTGAATAATGACCTAAATATTAATTTTTTATGGGGAAAAGTAATATGGAAATTTGAAATTATTTATAATAATGTATGGTATTACAAAATTTAAAGGCATAATGTCATATTTTTAAGGGGATGATGTATCCATTACCTATACTAGTATGGAAATGGGAGTAAATCACCATGGATTTCAATATAGGTCTTTATAAGCCCTATAAATTTTATTATGTGATTTGGTTTATAGTGGATCACCTCATTAAACCAATGTATTCAGTTGATATTGAAGATTATTTCTTTCTCGATCAATATTTCAATATATACATAAAGAAATAGGAATGATACATGGATTACCACTTTCATTTGAACCTAATTGAGATTTGTGTATTACCATAAATTTTTGTGTAGTCACCAACAATCATTGGATATATAGTTGAGCTTCAATACTTCTTTTTATCCACATAATGGTGGTCAATATGAGTGGACTATTTAATCTTTATGGGATATACTGAGTTATAAAGGTATTTTGGATAGACACCTTCCCATTATAAAGTTATAATATAAAACATATTTTAGATTCTAGCCTTAAAAAGGAAATAAATGAATCTATATATAAGAAGAGGTGGAAAACTCTATCATGTTATGAAAATTTTTTAGAATATAAATTGACACGATAATATCTTTTTGAAGACATGAAAGAGAATTTTTGAACAATTTAGTGTTATATTAAAACATCACAAAGTCAATTAAAGATAAATGGTGACAATAGTTAGATTTATATAAACTTTTATGTTGGTGACAATGTATTCGGTTGCTGATGAAGATCCAAATAGAGGAAGAAAAACTTTTGGATCCTTTTTATTTTGATTTACATATTGTGGAAACTAGTGATAAGGATACTTTTGTGCATTTTAAGGAGAGTACATCACATCCTCCTCCTTCTACTATTCCGTACTAGAGTTATATGAAAATAGATAAAATGGTTTACATTAGGGTAGGTTTTTTATTTGACCATAATGGTATTAATTGGTACTCTTCCTTCCATGATAAGAAGCTAAATAAATATGAATACACTTTGATATTTTTTATTAGTGTCTTATTTTAATCCCAAATTTTTAATAAATATTGGAAATATTTATGTTGAAATCAAGAGGTAAATGGGTCTAATTAATACCCTTATTTCAACCTTGGAGGAACTAATAGCATTTTTCATAAAAAGTGAGGTATATATTATATAGAGATTTGAATCAATGCCTAATACAGTAGATTATTATTCCATAGCTCCACCTCCCTCTTCCCTTATATTTGTTACGGAGGAGCTAATCAGATCTATTGTCAGAGAATAGTTTTGTGATGTTTTGGGTGATTTATATACCTCTAATTAGAGTGATCATCATGAGATAAAATCCCATATTGAGAACATTTACAATCTTTCTAGATAATTCTTAAATGGATCTAGATGTGATAGAGAAACAATAAAAAGTCTGTAATGTATTGTCTCGCTAGGATTATTACCAAGAATGAAGATAGTTCTCATTTTACATTCTTGGATAAAAATATGAGGATACCTCATGTAATTAGGGAATATAAAGAGTAACTGAATCATCTTAATTCCTTACCTCCCATGATTAATATTTTATATATAAAAACACTAATTTCTTCAGATCTATGGGGAAGGGTGGTATTTTCATTGCCATGTTCATATAACTGATGGATACCTTTCTTTACAGGACTAGGATTATTGATATGATAAATCTAGATATTTCTATGGATACCTTTACTTTTACACCCTTATCATAACCTTTTCAATCCACTTCCATTGATGTTATTACTTTTATAGATATACTCATTAAATATATGAGGCTTATTATGTTAGTTTCTTTGTATATACTGTTCATGCCACTTGAAACACCTCATATATCCCCATCTATTGAATTTGTTTCTAGAAAAGTTAAGGACATAGAAGATAGTACCTCAACCCAAGATAAATATTCTACATTATAATCATATTAGGATGTGATAGGGATTGAATATTTAATTACTATTCTAATGTATAATATCAACTATTATGTTTAATGATAATCTTATCCCTCTATTCATAACTGTGTGTTTTTTTGTTTCATGTTATCTATATCATTTTGAAAATACAACAGGGGGATAAAGAATATATAGTATCTACATGGCATGAATCATGAATATGAATTACATATAGAATTTTACTATTAAGAATATTTTTTTAATTTTATTCCTCTCTTAAACAATTTTAGTATGATTATGGAGGCCATGATTTGTTTTCATGAAAAAAGGGGGAGAATATTAGCTATTTCTAAGAACCTCCTTATTTTAATGATCCCAAATATTTTTTATTATGTTATCAATTAGTTTCATGTTTCATGATTTTTAACTATTTTTTGGAGCATATTATATAATTATATATGACATTAATATATAGTTAGTTTAACTTCACATTCATTCTAAGATACCATAAATTCAAAAAACTACTGACATATCAATTATATGACCACCAGAAGATATAATCAGATAATCTACCACCAGGAGCTACCGGTACCACTAGAACATATACCATCAAAATAATATTAATTCCAATTGATGCTACAGTAAGGTTCATTTACCATTATATGGTTTTACCATCAAGTACTTGTTACCACTGGATGATTTTTCCATCAAAATTGTATATAATTAAATTCAAAATCAACAAATTAAATGGATATATTATTCATTCAATGAAATAAAAATATATGTGTATTTAAGAATAATTATTTTTAAATAACTCCATAGAAAAAAAATGTTAGTATTCCAAAATCTTTCTTTCAATACAAGGATTAAGATTATCTTAAAATTATTTTACAATGAATAATTGAACCATCTTGAATGATATAAATTTATAATAACCCCTCATGTACATGTTTGATGATGATATATATGTATATCTAATGAGAAAAATAGATACATAGATACACATGTATGTGGAAAAACAATGACTAATCATCTGACTGAGAATATAGAATTTTCCTGGACTATAATGACACACTTTTTTTATATTTTCTATAAAAATATAGTAAAACCCTTTCAAATATACAATCAAGGACTCTTGAAAAACTGAAGATGATGAGACTACTTTATATAAAATATTTATAATTTCTATTACTTCATATTCATGTTTTTTTATTAAATCTCATGTCGTGTTTTTTTTAAAATTATTTATTAAGGAAATATTAACTCTTGTACATAAATATACAGTTCTTGAAACTATATTTCAATAAATTATATATGTTATTCCACGTATAAATTTGGATGAGGTTTTCTATGACCTAGACATATTTTTTCCTATGAATAACTATATAAGATTCTTTTATATTTTTTTAATTTTCTATGTATAGTTGTTTGTAAAACCTTATCTAGGATATAGATCAATTAATTTTATAATGAACTACATAGAAGTGGGTGACTTATAAGAAGAGGGGATTACATCTTTTCTTAATACATAACCTCCAGATTCTTTCTGCTTATCTTTTATATGTTTTGTTTTTATCTATTTCGAAACTTATATTTATAAATTTTCAATGCTATATAAAATCACCTTAATCTAGTAGTTTTCATTAATTCATGTTTCATATAATTTTTTTGATTCAAGTAAATAATATTCAAAATTTATTCTATATTGAAAATCATTTTAACTGAAAAGTGATCAAGATTTGTAAATCTTTTCTAATGAATTTTTTTATAATTTTATAATTTTAGATAAATGGGTGGTTTTATCAAATTGGTATATTTAAGACATATTTTTTATTTAAATAAAATAATTAAATGGAAACTCAATTCACTCCTCTGTTTATTTTTCCACTAGAATCAACAATTATTATTTATAAACAGTATATAAATTATATAAATTAATTAACAATTGAAAATAAATAAGTAAACTTTTCTCAATGAATCATGTTTAATAATATATGGTGAGTCATAAAATATCATAGATATGGTGTTGTTCTTAAATATTCTAACTAATTTAAGTCAATATTTACAAATAATAGTTGTATCATCACATATGATAAGAATATTGTATTTAATGATTCACATTGATATCATAACTATGATGTGGCTTTCTCTTGTTAAAATAAATGAAAGCACTATCATTGAATATGATTATCTATTGTCATATTCTATGGTGTGTAAAAAATAAGGTGTTCTGTAATGGATCACACGCTGTTATATTTACATATCTTATGTCATAATTCAACCTAGGATAACATTTTATGAATCTTATTTTACAACATGAAATATGAATCTAATTACAAATTTGGAAAACATAATACATAAAATGGTTTTACTAATCAAACACCTTATAAAGGATCTGATACTATATCACCACTGCAATTTTTAATATGTATTTTTTCAAATTAATTTAATTTCTTTGATAACTTCAGTTACACACAACACTAGGTATAAAAGAGCCATGAGATACTATTAAAATATTATTATTTAAATATGACCATTATATCCTAGACGTTGAATTAGTATGTGTGGATAATATAAAATACATTATTAAATATATATAAAGTTCCTAATTAATAGAAATTTATTTTCTACTACTCAAGAATTATGCACTCAATTATTTAAATACATTTTTTTAAAAAAAATATTTTCTTAAATAATGGTATTTATTGATTTTTTAGAATAAATAATACAATTATTTTTGAAAAAATTATAATTTTTTTATAAAATCTTTTTTTTTTTTGAAATCTTCATATCAAAATTATCTTATGGTGAAATTTTTAGATATTTGAATTAAGTTTTATTTTTTAATGAATATTGAAAATAAAAATATTTCGTGAAAACTGTATATTCATTTAATGTATCAATAAATTAACACTCTTTTTTGGATAAATTTTAAAAATTCATTACTTCCTTTTGATGAATCATAATCCAATTATAGTATTTTGAAATAATTTTTTACTTGAATTTGGTATAAAAACATTTTTATACTTAAAAAACACATTTTTCGTAAAAGCTGTTTTATAGGATTTTTTGAACTTATTTTAAAATTTATTTCCACCAATTATAGGTATATAATTTGATAAAAATTATTCCATATTTTTTTATTAGGAAGTTCTATTTTGTTAAACAGTCATCTTTTTTTGTCAATATGAATAATAATCATGGTAAAATTTATCTCCTCGGTAAAGGTTAAATCAGGTTAATCTAGGATTAAACAATGTTTTAATACTATATTTTTCATCCTATTCTTAGTAAATGAATATAATTATAATTTAATTAACTTAGACTCAAAATATTTTTTAAAGATACATGACCTATATAATATTTATATAAAAAAATGTTACAAAATATCACTCTCTTAGTTTTAAATATCTTTTATCTGTTCTACAGGGACATAACCAATATATGAAGGGATATAAATTAATATTATATATATAATTAAATTATAATCTTGAATTTAATATATTTATAATTTTTAGAGATTAAATAATTACATTAAATTATTGTACAATGCTAATATAAAATTTATTTGATTAAGAGAAAAATAAATTAAATCAATTGAAAATATTACAAGTAATATAATTTGAGTTATTTATAGTTTTCCATGGATTTTTAAGTTAAAAATAACTTATTATTGTTTTTAAAATAATTATATTGTAATTATATCTTTTCATTGTGTCTTTTATTTCAAATTAAATAAATAGTATCAAAATTGAAATTAATGCTACTTTATCAAAATATTATTTTATTAAATTATTTAAAAATAATAAAAATATTGAAAGAGGAAAATTAAGTTAGGATTTGTCATTAAATTCAGTCCCTTTTAAATTTATGAATCAATTATCACCTTATATGTAAAATTATAACCCTTAGGTGTGAAAAGGATGTTACCATGGTTAAGCTCCAAATATGGTAACTAAGGGGTTAAACCAAATGATAAGGTTTAAAAAACCACATAAAACTATCCAAATTTTATTTTATGATGGTTTTAAAACATATATTTTAATTCTTGATGATTTGGAATTATTTTTTTAAAAAATGAATTAATTATATTCTAATATTTTAAGAAATACCAAGAGTGATCACCCCTTTAATCAAAAAAGGAAACGCTCCTTTCTATCATTAATATCACATTGAGACTTTAAGACTGCGAAATATAGGACAAATTGTATTCCCCACTACCCTAAAAAAATTATTTATCTTTTGGTCTTCCCAAAATACAATCTCTATGTTTCTTAATAGGATATCTAAATGATTTGTTTCAAAGAAGAGGTAATCTCCTTGACCAAACACTTTATTTTTAATTATTCTTTTAAATCCTATTAATATATGGTATTTATCATCAAATAATAACTTATGTTCCATAAATATATAAAAACATTGTTGTGATTAGTAAATAACAATTATCCCCGCTTTATCCCATCAAAATTGGATGTGAATGTATCACTCAAACGTACATATGAATTATCATCTCCACATAGCGATACAATTCATTTTTCATCAAAAAAATATTAATGAGTATTACTAATGGTTTAAATTATATACATTAAATTTATGAAATAATAATTCTTCCTTAATGATAATATATTATATATATTCTTACATTCTTATATGTTGAAAATAATAATGTTGCTTATGTGTCTATGTGGATTACTATATCCATGAAAAAGTGTGATTTATTTTTTATTCCATTTTTTAATTTATGGTATTGAGGATGTATTTTAATAATATATATGATAAATATGATCTAATAATGATCCATTAAAGTTAATTTTTTATTTACCATTCTTTTGTTCCATTTTTTGAAAAGTTAAAATCGCGCTCATGCGTACGTATGACCTACCGTCTCAATGAATGACACAATTCATTTTTGTATCTATAAATTTTATGGGTATCTAAAAATATATATTTAATATATATATATATATATTATTTATATCATGATTAACACTATTTAAATTATGGAAGCCTGATCAATGTACAATGATCAGAAATACTGATCTAAAATTCTCCTGAATGATGAAATGGTTAACAACATGAAATTATGATATTAATAAGTAATTATTAATAAATGTGTGTTGAAATTTTATAAATTTATTGTGTATAATATTATATGTATATAAATTATTATTTTATTTAATTATAATAAATAAAAATTTATTATATATGGCGGTATATTTCTTTCGAAGTAAGTGGAACTCAATATAAGGGTTTATCATCCCAAAGTACCTTCTTTGGGACATATGTTATGTTATTCACCTATATTATTTTATGATGTGTATATACTTCAATTTTACATTTTATATAATTATTATCCTCATGGTTATGATATTTAATGGTTTATTTGATGTTATTATTTCATGGGTATTATGATTAAAATGTTACCAATGCGGTAAGGGTCTCATTATTTATTAGGTTTGTTTATGTTTATAGTTTTTATGATGAAATAATATCATATATATATAAAGTGACTCATTAATTATCATACGATTTAGTTATTTCTATATAATACATATTTTCCATTCATTTTCCTCACCTTAAGTACTAATGATACTAAAAATATGTTTTTTATGAAAATTAACATTATCTCTCTCTTCGGTCGAATATACATTTTCTATCATACATGTGTTTTCTAAAAATGTTATAATAAAGTTCATTAATATTATCCTAAAATTGGTCAAATTACATTTTCAACATTTTTTTAAAAAAAACATTTTAAAAGGATTCCAATTTTAATTTTATGAATGAGAAAATTATCAATTTTTTCTATAAAATTATGAAAGGAATGTTTTATTTTATCATACACAACATGAATCAAATTTCCCTCCCCAATTAACAATTAATGATATGAATCTTCCATTATATGCTTCCATTTTTATTTTAAAATAATTTTTTTAATAAATATTTTGTAAATTTTAATGTTTTAAAAATGTGATTTCAAAGTGAAAATGATATTTTTCTCTTGAAAATTTTCACTGATCCTTTAATGGATTTTTTCTACTATAATAACAGCATTTTTTTGTTACATGTGATTTAATAGATAAATGATTCGATGATACCATACATATGATTTATTTTTGAGGTTTAGGATTGTCATAAAGAGGTTTTTATGAAACATGTTTACTTTCCAAGGGTTATGTGATAAAGTTAAGATTTATTATCTTTTTGAAATTATATGAAAAAATTATGAATATGTGATGGTTGGGTGCATTAAATAAATCCAATGAATTGGGTATGTTCTAATACTTCTTTTTTAATATATATTAAACATCAACTTCATTTCATGTTAAAAAAATTATCCATGCATCTGGAATTCATTTCCATTTGTTTACACAGGAAACTGGGATTTAAGTACATAATATTATGTGTGGACCTTGTTTTCATGTATTTTAGTTTATGTGTGGACATAAATTTAATTTCTATAATATTATTTGTGGACCTGGTTTCATGTTCATAAGTTAATTCACCAAACTGGACTTCATGTCCATAAGATGATGTGTGGACCTGGTTTCATGTCCAAAAGTTTATATGAGGGATTGGATTCATGTCCTCAACAAAATTATTGAATCTATTTATATTTTTACATCTTCACAATGTTATAATCTTATGTTTATACCAAAAACTCATGACTTATTACAAATTTATCCTCTTGTTGCTTATGTTCTTTTATTCCTTTGTAATTTATTTCTTTTGAACTATCAATCTTTATTCAAGGAATCATGATTATAATCATTGATATGTTGGGTATGATTTTTAAATTTTAGGATAATGTTCTCATACCCTTATGTATATATCCTTATCATGTGATAATTTATACCTCCCCTTTGTACCCTTATTGAGTATATGAGATCACAAAAATTTATGTTTCTTTTCCCCATGTTATGAATAATGGATTTATGTATGATAAGTCTATGAAGCATTCCCCCTCATCCCTTGAAAGGGGGGTTATCAAAAATCAATAAAAATTAAGGCCTTCGGGCCATTCGGTCTATATGGGAGTTGTTGTTGTTCACTTATAGACCAATTCTTTATGTGACCAATTTTACAAAGATACTAGACCTATCTGATTTGGGAATTTATAATTATATTACTTAATAGGTATTCATCTAAAAAGATTTGATATAAATTTCCACTAAGGTCTCGAGTGGGGGAAAACATAAAGGAAATATTATTCAATTTCCTATATGGAAAGAATTTTGGATGAAGAACTCATGTGATTGTCTTGTGGGAGAAATAAAATTTTTTATATGTGTAAATTAAGGGAATAGAGCATGTAATTACTAAGGAAAATTGAAGAGTTTCATGAAGGTAAATAAATATCATCTTATGGTACCATTTTTAATTCAATGTATTATATGCAGGGAATATGGGCATTAGCTGAGTCAATGCCCAAATATAAGGGTTATATTTTAGACTAAGGAATGAAATTTTTTATGGTAATCGTTGAAGTATAAGGATTGAATTTATTCACAAGGTTATAGAATTATGTTTTAAAATTGGTATATAATTGATATTCATTATAAAATAATAATGATACATTAAAGGGATATTCAAAATAGTTTTTCTTAATGGATTAGAAAACATATTTTGAATGGTACCAAGAACCAATAAAATTGATTTAGTGGTATAGTGATATTTTATAATAAGGATAAATAAATTATTTAAATTAATTAAGTATATGAGATAGAATTGGTGACCTTGAAATTGGTTAGGAATTTAATGATAATTTTATTTAGATTATCTTTGATGATGATTATTGCATTTATATGTTATGATTTTATTTTATGTATGAGGATTATTCAGGTATATATGTTATCATGTGAGGATAACTTGAGAGTTCTGGATACCATCGTGTGTTTATAGGTTTAAGGTCATTATCACCCCTTTTAGGGTTTTAAGTGATTGGATTATGATGTGAATTAAAGAATTTACTATGTTCTAGGATGAATACTCTATTGAGGTTTAAATAAAACATTGGGTAAGTATATGATTTGACGATAAGTTAATTATGGTCTATTGGATAGTGGGATATAGATAATTTTTATGGATGAAAAGTGATTTATTTGTGCAGATATATTTATAGAGATATTTATGTTCAAGATAAACATTACCATTTAGATTTGTTTCTAACATTTATTCATGATATTTTTGGTAATTTCACTACATTATATGATCTATCTTGGTGATTAATTATATTTTTGGAGATGGTTCATTGGGTTGAGGTATACATCGCTCTTAGAAGTAAGTTGTTATTTAATTTGAAATATTAATAGTTCAGAAAAAAAAATTGGATATAAGTTGAAAGGTATGATATCACCATTGAGGTTAAAATACTCTTTAATGGTGATTTTATTTATGAAATTATTGATATGAAACCTTGGTTGTTGTTATTTTGTACTAAAATGTATTATTTCAAGGATTATTCATTTTTGGAATTACCATTTCTTGTGATAACCATTTTGGTATTGGATAATGCCTAGAGACTGGAGGAATAATAATTCACAGCCATATTTTTTCTCACTAAGACATTCAAATATTTAAAGAAACGTATTCAGAGTTAGGAACTAAGATGATGTGAAATTCCATGGCTTAGTGATCTAAGTATAGATATAATAAAAAGATTAATTATATAATATCACACACATGCAGTTTTTATGAAATAATTAAACTTATCTAAGATAGAGTCTTCAGTTTGAATTCATAAAAAACCTTTGAATCCAGAATCTGGGTTTTACATTAGTAATTCCATAACCTTTTTTAGTGTTAGGCATGTTTTTAAAGTTCCATCGCATGTGAAAATAATAAAATTAATAATTAAATTATTTTTTACTTATTTTTATATTTTTGATTCAGTTATATTACCATGTCTTATATAAACCTCATTAGGCTCATAACCCATAGAATTTAGAGGAGATCTTGGAACAGTGTTAGTAGATGACAGGATCATAGATCATCATTTTGGGTACCACACATATCACTAATGATAGCACATATTTTTTATTAGTTTACTGATGAAGAAAAAAGATTCATTATTCATCATTGATAAATTCAAACCCAAGGTATGACATTTTATTGACATGGATTTATTCCATTTTGATATCCTTTTTCAAGCACAGGTAAATTCTTATAATATGAAATTATTCACACATTAGCAGTTGATTTATTTTATTGTTTATATGATTATTTCTTGGTAAATTACATCATTGTTATATTGGTTTCTAATAAATTTCATCTTGAAAAATGGATGGTGATCATTATAATTATGTGTTTCATGGATGTATCTTCCATTTCATTTCAAATTCATCATGTAAAATTTTCATGGAATTTGGTTCAAAAAATACCTGATATGTGATATTTCCATAAAAATTATTTGGTACAATGGATAAATATAGTTGGTATAGTTCCTGATCAAGATGAGGCCAATATGAGATAATGGTAGGGGTAGTTAGAGGTGGATTAGATTGGTTTGGTTTCTCCCATTATTCCATATTTGACGTGAATTGATGACATGTGTGGTGACTATAGTTACTTGATCAGTTTGGATAGCATGAATCATATCTTCAGTGATGCTTTGGATCGTAAGATGAGATCCATGATTTTTAGGATATATAAGAGGAAGATCAAGAGGTACTGGTGGAATGTGTATATGTAAGGAAGATCCATGTGATTCAGGAAAATCCTACATTACACAACATGTAATCTAGAGATAAATTACAAGTGGGAACTTTGTCTGTGACCCAAGGGTTTTTTTAGAAATTTAAATATCACACACCGTGTGACAAAAGTCACAAAATGTGTGTCACATGGTTAGTGGCATGAAATGTACTCTGGGAGTACATGGTAACATACATGGATAGGTGCATGAGAATGAGTAGAGTACACATGTATGACCTGATAATCAGATGCTAATAGGTACACGTTCCAAACTTTAAGTACATAGGAATGGATAATTGTACATGGGAATAGGAGTGAGGCTTCTGAGTATCAAGATAAAATTTACACTCTGTGTACCTGAAGAAAACTTCTTTTATTTTGGGAAATTTATGTTGTGTGAGTGTGAGAGAGGTGAAGTTTTATTTATAGAGAGACAGATCATATACCCCTTTGGGATACATTATGTACTGCTTGAAGGGTAGTTTGTTTCCTTCATCCTTCCCAAACTAGATCTTATATGACCATAGGTGTTTCCCTTAGTACTATTTTAATGTAAAACAATGTTCATAGAGTTATTTACCTTGGCGTATCACTATGTTTGTATAGTGGTGCCTTACATCTACAATAAAATATTAATATCTCCTCTATGGGTTGTGTCTTGGATAGAGTTCACAGTGTCCCCCCAGAGTGTCTTGAGGTGTGATCCTCTATCATTATTTCTTATACACAAGGTAGTTTCATTATATTGGCGATCACACCATTCATAGAGAACTGATCCACTATATAGTAGGACAGACCTATAGGTTTCATGGAATCATATTGAATAATATCCCCTACATAGAAGGTTACTAAAAAATGGTTTGTGATGTCCCCCATCAATCTTGTGTGTGATATCCTATATGGGTGTCAAGATCTTAATAAGATATTTCAATAGGGTTTATATAATTACCCATATATCAAGGTGTGATATGCTATATTTGTATCAAGATCTATGTATTAATATCTTTATATCTTTATTGAGTTCTTCTTTGGTAAGATCTGATGAGTATTAACTCTCAGATAAAAGCCATTAGTGATAGCATGGTTCATGGAGTGAGATCTCCTAGACAATAATTACCAAGAATCCTCGAGTATCATATTATAGCAGGAAGTATGGTTTATAACACATTGATATTGGGATTTTATCTTGAGTATATCTGAGTTTTTCTTGTTGTTTTTATTATTTTTTATCATATCTTGATTGACATTTCTTATGTTGAGATGACTACTCCCTTGATTCATTATCTTTCATGCTTTTGGGGTGTCTTACTAGTTTTGGTTATACTCACCCCAAACTAGGATCTTCCCACATGTTTCATGTTTTATATAGTTGAATGGTTGTTTTATTTGATCCATGGGGGACTATCAGTAGAAAGAGAATTTTTTGGGAAATATTGATTGATGTTGATACTGGGTATTTCATTTGATAGTTTTCCCCTCACCCTAATATGGTTTCAATATTTACACTTTTTCTGGGATTGTATTTTAACCTTTAATTATATCTTGTAATTTCATCATACTCAGATTGTGGGAAAGATATTATATATTCATGTATTGGTATTATCTTTTTTACTTTGTCAACATTTTATGGTATTGTAGATGTGTGTGTGTGTGTGTGTGTCTAGGTAAATTAGGTGAATGCATCCAATGTTGGTGATATTCCTACTCGGCACTAGTCTCAATCCCTTAGACCGTTTAATGTGCGAATGGGATAGTCACACATAACTTATCACTATCTTGGTGGGCCCTACTTTGTCAGGTCATGAAAAAGTGGTATTAGAGGAGTTGATTCTACCTTAGGATCAGAGCATAGATCTTTTCTTGTAATGATATTGGTTTGGGATTTATGGATACAATGTTAAAGTATTTGAAGTTCATATCTCCTTCTAGGGACTACAGTGTTGATTTTGTGAATGAATTATCCATTAAATAGGTCTCTGATAACCTTCTTATTAACTCAGTACATGTAGACAATGGTTTCTAGGAAAACAATAGAACATTAATCATATATGAAAGTGTTGTGTTATCCATTTCCTTCATGATTAAAACCACTAGATATACTAATTTACTATGGTATTTATTGTATTATTTTAGGATATTTCTATGATTAAATCTAGTGAGACTTTTTTAAAATATTTGAGAGTATGACTCGATGGGTGTTGAGGCCTCCATGTAGTATCATAGAAAAGAGGTAGTTTTCCTTTTGGGTGGATAGTTGGTGGTTCCTATTCCAAATTATTAGTACATAGATCCACCTATTATGGTTTGGGTGGATGTATAATATCAAAATAAAAATGGATGAATTAGTTGGTGATGGATGATAATGTGTCAGGTCCAACAACATATCGTGAGTTTCTATGTTAGATATTTCTTAGGATCTAGGGTGAGTAGTACCCTTTGATTGTAGGCCTCAGATGAAGATCATGAAGTAGGATACTGTATCATTTGAATATGACCTTAGGGATAGTGAAATCCATTAACTAAGATGTGTTTTTATGGTTATGATGTGTGTGGAAATCTCACACATGTTTTTCCAACCCATCATGCCTTAGATACAGAGGTGGTCAATGGAAAACTCTGGTAGAGGTAGTGGTTCGAGAAGAGGGGTCTGCATGATTGAGGAAAAAGTGGTGGAACTAAGAGAGTATCATGATGTGGCTAGATCTATGTTCTATTTCCACCACCACCACCCCAGGTTGTCCAGGTCAGGATCCGGGAGCCAATGGAGAGGGACAATGGCAGTTGTAGGCACTGGATTCTTTCTACCTAGAGGCTTCGGGAGTGATTTAATGTACCGTATGTGTACTTTTAACATTTTTTAGTTCTTATTGGCATAGGAATGAGCCACTATTTTTACCAATGATCTTATTCGAAAAATTTTTTACAATTGGGCCCTTGGATTTACCCTTGTGTTAGTAAACTATAGCATCAAGGATTAGTGATCACAAACTTGTCTGATGTTTGACCTAACTCTAGGAGCGATGATGTAGAACCTCACATTAAAGATTTCCATGGATGTAGTGGAACCCTGTGATTTTTTCCTCAGTATTTACTTGTTATTTACCATTCATGACAAGTTTACTATTACTAGTGATGGTTTCATTGTATCCATTTTGTGGTACGGATTTTTTATCCTTTGGTGAAGGAGTGGTCCCCAATAGGGTATAATGATCTCATGTGTAGGATGATGATACATATTTCTTAGTATTACCCTTGGAGCAGTATATTCTATGGGATTTTAGTATCCTATAGGGGTGATGTAGGATGTGTGCATCCTTCCTAAAGAAGTTCCTGGATTACCTCCTCAAAGAGTGACATAATTCATCATTTAACTTCACTGTGGGTAGACCTCGATATATATGCCATAATATCTAATAGCTACTATAGGGATTCAAGAGATGAATGTGTAGTTGGATGACTTATAGAGGCAGGTCCTTGTTAGACCCATTATGTTCAAATGGGTAGCCCTATGTTGTTTTCCTAGAAGGAGTATAACAGATTTCAGGATAGGTTTGGATTGATGTTACCTAAATATGGTGACTATAGAGGAGAAGTATCCACCTATGAGGAATGATTAATTCTTCATCTAGATATTGGTGTAAAAATGTTTCTCATTTTTTGAACTCTGGATAGGTTATCGCCAACTCCTGGTTTGTGGTGAGGATGTAGAAAATGTGTCTTTCTAGATATACTATTTTTATACTACGTTCAGGGTGATACCTTTAGGCTCATTGGATTCTCTTACAGTGTTTTTTAGACTCATGAACCATTCCCTTATTCTAGGATCAGTTCGTGTTATTCTTATCCTTTTACATCATGTGTTATTGGCATCATTGGTGGAGTACATGAGATATTTGAGGATGGTTCTATACATCTATGAGTGTACTATATTTACAAGACATTATTAATGTATCAATTATACAGTTAGGAGTTCCACCATTAGGACATGTATCCTCATATATGGGAGTGTCAGTGAACCCAGTAAATAATGAGGTGGTGATATCTTGAAAGACATTTAAGGGAATGTAAGTATTATTAAATTATTATAGTTAAGTTTTATGTCTTCTGTTGTCGAGTGAGGTGATGAAGTAGTTGAACTCTTTTTAGTGTATCCTTTAAGAAGATAATATTGTAGTGTATATTTAATCAGTAGTTATACCCCACATCTTCATCAGTGGTATCTATTGTTAAAAAAAGGAGATATTTATTGTGTGGTCCTTAATGACTAGATACCCACTGGACATGTTATCGATAGATTATATAAAGGTGGGGGGTACATCATCCCTCTATAGATGGATGATTCCACAAGTCATGATACATGAGGTGGTTCTGAGGAGCCTAATGTCTCTTATCAATATATCTAAGAGGTATGATCATATATGAAAATACCTTTGCATCATTTTTTATGGACATGGATTTTATAGATTATTTTTTAGTTTTACTCTTGATATATCACCTATATGTAGGTTAATATCGACAATTCTTAGGGGAGTGTTTGGGATGCCTCTATATACAGAACATAGTTCGAATTTATGGAATTCCACTGATGATGATTTTAGACCATTATTCTCACTTAATTTCATGATTAGGGAGAGAATGTGGGAAGATTTGGGACTCAATTGTTATTGATCATGAATTTTATACCCCAATAAAATGGTCAGGTTAAGTCAACCATTCAGGTTATAGAAAACATGATTCAATATTTTAGGTATATTTGGGACTTACCAAGGAGGATCATATAATATTGGTGAAGTTTTCATATCATAATAGCTAACACTCCACCATCAATGTAGCATAATTTAAGGAAACGTTTGGAAGAAACTTCATTTCATAACTTTATAGGTTGGGGCTAGTTGGAGATAGCTCTTTTGGGCCTAGATTTGGTGCTAGTGATGGTTGTAATGGGTAAAACACAACCAAAAGAAAATTATGGATTCCCAATAATGTTAGGAGTTATTTTTGGACCAATGATAGAAACTTTGTGGTTTTAATTGGATATCATATATTCCCATAGATCTCCCATCATTAAGGATTTCAAGGATTTTCTAAGATGAAAATCTATCTCTAGGGTTCGTAGTCCCTTTCTCTAGTTATAAATCAGGCTAGAAAGGTTTCATACCTCTAGACCTAATAACCATTGTAAGATAAAGTGCTTTTTGTTTTATACCTATCTTAGATGAGGATACAAGTTCATGATTCATTGCATGATGTTGACACAGATGAGTTGTACATTGAGTATGGAGTTATCTTTTGAAGAAGTTTGAGGAGCCTAGTAGTGTTTGAGTACTAAACAGAGACCATTATTGGGAAATTTCTTCCCTTAGGTGAATGTTTTTTGAAAACATGAGTACCTCTAGGATAACATGTGAGACTGTAAATCCAAATTGAGAGCTCAGTATCCTCCCTTGTGAGTAGCTTTTTCTTTTTGAAATGAAATGACCTATGGTGGAGAGAATGTGATATCCCTGTTTTTTCATATAAGATTTCAGAATATTTCAAGGAATGTTTATAGTGACAAGAACTATAATTCCATGAAATTCTAAGAACCTGTGATCTCGACATGGTTATAATAAACATAATAAATATATTATATCATTCGCATGCAATTTTGATTAAATAATGAAATAACTCTCAAAAGAATGATCAGATTAAGAATTTGAGACTATTTTGAGTCTTTAATGTAGGTTTTACCCTTGGTGTGACATAACATTTTTTATCATTAGGTGTTTTAGAAAATTTATATCATGTTCAAAAATAAAAAAATAAATAAAATTGTTAATTAAATTTATTTATTTTGTAATTATCGACGAAATGACCTAAAACTCTCCTATTTAAACCTTTCTATATATAATTTTTAGGTTTGACCACATAACCATATGAATTGGGAGGAGTCCTTGGATGAGTTTTTGTGGATGAAAATATCATGGATCATCAATAAAGTTACCGCAAGGATCAGCAAAGATAGTATATACTGTGGATCTCACCAACAAAGACAGCATAGATTCCTTCTTCACTAGTGATCATTACAAACCTAAGGTAGGATGTTTGATTTATTTGGATTAATTAATTTTTTATATACAATTTTGAGAATATATCAATTACACTAACAATAATTGATTCGTTCATATGTGATTGATTTATTTTACAGTTGATTTAGTTATTTGTTTCTTAATTCTTTCATCATTATAAGAACAACAGATCGATGTCAACCCAAACAATAGACAAGGTTTGTTTCTCTCATTTGTTTCTTGGATTTCTCTACCAATTCCTCACAAATTAATCATAAGAAACATCTTCATACTTTATTTTTATGAATTACTAGTATTCTATCGTTTTGTGACCGTTATTTGTCTTAATGGATCAATGCCACGGGTGAGGTTCACATTCATGGAAGAGATTCAGGTGTAATGATAATGAAGGATGATTTAAGGTGTATTGGAATAGTCAGATGATTCCTATTCATCATGATTTGATATACGTCAACAGAATGGGTGATGATGATGGTTTCCTAATCGGTATAGAAGACCAAAATTAGATCATTAGTGATGGTGATTCTTTGGCGATGAGTTCTATGATCTTTAGGAAAGATCAATGCAAAATATGGCATAGAAAATAGCTCAATAATAAATTTATATGAACCAATGGATTCTATAAAATCCCATGTTACATAGGATGTAATATGAAGATACACAGTGTGTGGGACCTCTAGATGGGATGTTAGGGTTTCAATAGAAAATAAAATATCACATTCTGTGAAACACATGTCTTCTTCTGTGTGTCCCATTTCTGGTGTATTGGAATGTACTGTATGAGTAAATTAGAATGTAAAATACATGGTATAGACTGAGGGGTAGAGTACATGGGCATGGAATTGTACTTAGACACGACTAGGTACATGGGAATGGAGTTAAGTACACAAGCATGGTCGGTTATACACGTGCATAGGCATGTGGCACTACAAGTACTGGATGAACATTTAAAAACCATGCACCCTAGAGACATGCCATGTCTTTTGGGAAATTCATGTCATGTTAGAGTAAAATATGGGATTTTTTTCATAGCGATACATATTGTGTACCCATTTGGGACATCATGTGTACTCCGTGACTGGTAGGTCAGAGCCTTTTTCCTTCTCAACCCAACTCTGGTATGATTTTATATGCTTCCTTTATAATGGTTTAGTATAGTCTAGTATTGGTTTAGTGTGTTGGTATATCCCTATGATTGTATAGTGAAATGTTAAATCCAAAACATAGGATTGTGATCCCCTCTATGGGTTGAGTCTTAAATAGATTTTTCAGTGTCACTCAGATTTCTTCGAGGTGTGATCCTCTCTAAAACCTTCTTGTACCATAGGTGGGGTTTATTTTATTGGTGTGAACATAATTTATATGTTTTCAATCTCCTATATCATATTTCAACCCATTATGGCTTTTAGTATTGTTGTGCATGTGATCACGTATTTAGTTTTTTTCTTCCAATGGGTTTGCAATGTCCACCCATTGATCTAGGGTGTGATCCACTTTGTGGGTGTTGATATATTAGTAGAATATTTTAGTAGGGTTTGAAGCATCCCCCATAGATTTGGTTGGAACCCCTATTTTTGTATCAAGATATATGTATCGAGACCTATTTATCATTCAATTTGGATATTTACAAAGTTCTTCTTTGTTGGGGTCTGATGAGAATGAACTCTCGGACAAACTCCATCAGTTCTAACATGGATCATAGAGTGAGGTATAATATATGATCATTACCTTGAATCCTTGATAAGAATCATGTAGTTAGAAGTATAGTTGAGACCACTTTGAGACTGGGAGTATATCATGTGTATATTTATTCTCTTCTTGTATTTCTAATTGTTACGTCTCATATCCTGATTGAAATAACTTGTGATAATCTAACTAATATCTTGATTCTTTATGTTTAATGAATTCATCATGTCTTACTAGGTATTGATATAATCACCACTGCATGGGTAATTCTCACATGTGTTTCATATTATGCAGATAACAGGCCATTTTATGGATTCCATGATTACCAGGTGCATGTGGAGAATAGTTTTTTCCAAATAGAATGAGTTTCATATTAAATTACAAATTTGAATGTTGTCTCCCTCCCACTGATCAAGCTGGGCACATTATAATTTTGATTGGATTGTATTTTTCCTTTTATTGATTTCTATAACATTAATCACACTCTGAATGTGGGATATATATTTTTCATGAATTCGAATCTATTGTTTTACTTCCTAAGCATTATATGAGCTTGGATATGTGTGTGTTTGGATAGATATATTAGTCTAATGCCTCCCATGTGTGTGATATACCTACTCAGCATGGTTCGTTGACCCTTATCCTATTAAAGGTAGGCTTACAGTAGTCACACTCAGCATATAATTATCCAAGAGTACCTCAGTGGTTCTGGTTGTGGAATTAAATTTCATTCATTTATGGATCATTTTATTCATTAAAAGTCAATTTTAGTGCAATAGGCATAAAAAATTTCATCTTGAATATTCATTTCTTTGAATTGGAGATCAAGTTTAAATTGATCGAAGAACAACCAAAGGGTTAAATTGTGGTTAAGGTTTTGAAAGGAATAAAAAATTTATTTTCATATATTCTCTATCTTAATAGAAATATTATTTCTCAACTAAAGTAAAAGGATCATGAAATAAAATTTTTATAATTTTACCTTTATTTCTAATAAATTTATCGCCTTTTCACTTATCATAGGTTTATTTTTTATGGTATTCAAATTTCTCATGATGATGGTATCTATCACTTTGTATTACTACTTAGGAGTTATTTTTCTTTTCCTTGTCCATATTTTAACTTCCCAAAAATTTTCTTTTACTATGGGAACTCTATTTTATGATATTTATGGTAGCTATTATGATTCTCTCTTTCTCTTTTAAGGGAATATTTATTATTCATTTGTACAATGTGTGTTTCAAGAATTAAATTTTAAAATATTAAACTATTTATGTCAAAGAAAAAATGTGTGCGAATAATTTATTTAAGGGTGAGAATAAAAATCTCTGATATCTTTTGAAATTTATTATATTTCAAAATAAATTTAATTTCTTTCATAGCATGATTTACACTTAGCACCAAGTTTAAAAGAACCTAGAGATACTGTTAAAATATTAATATAAATTTATTACCATTATATCCTAGCCATTTAATTGGTGGGTATGAGTATAATTTACTACATTATGAAATATATATAAATTTCATAATCAATACAAGTGTATTTATTAATTCACAATAATTAAGTACTATATATTTAAAAAATAACATTTTATTCTTCTTCAAAAATGGTATTTATTTCTTTTTGTGAGTGAATATTCTAACTAATTAATGAAAATATATAAAATATTATTTTATAAAAAAAGATAACTTTTTTAAAATAATCATATCAAAATTATCTCATGGTAAATATTTAAAAATATTCTAAAAAGTATGATTTATAAATGAATAATGAAAATACTGATCTTTATTGAGAAATATATATTCATTTAAAGTATTTTTAATGTATAATACTATTTTGGATTGTCAATAAAATGTCAATAGATCTTTTTAATTAAACATAATCCAATTATAGTATTTTTAAATAATTTTATACTATAATTTAGTATAAAAAATTTTTAGTTAAATATGAATTATTCTAAAAATTTATTTTCAATATGATTTTCAAACATTTTTTAAAATTAATTTATATAACTAAAATGTATTGAATTTGATAATATTGATTCCATATTAGGAATTTTGAGGTTAAAATTTGGTAAATGGGCCCCTTTAATTTTGCGCCAATAGGAATAGTAAACAAGGAAAAAATTCTCCTTGGTAAATTTTAAATCATATTTACCTTGGTTAAAATTAAATGATAATTTCATATTGATTCATCATAATTATTATTGGGTGAATATAATCTTACCCTTATCACTTTTTTTGAGTTTTTCTTAATGTACATGACATATAGGATATTTAAAGCAAACAAATTTATGGAAATGTAACTCTATTAGTTTTAAATAACTCTATTATGTTCACATGGGGACAAAAAAGATATGAAATAATATAAATATATTTTTTTTAATATATAAATTATATTAATGATTTAAATTTATTTAAATTTTCTTTACTAATTAATTTACTTAAATTTTTTTGAAACTCTAATAAAATGTATATTCAATTAATATAAAAATAAAATAAATGATTTTATAAATATTAAACGTAATATAATTTGAGTGATTAATAGGGTTAAATAATTTTTTTATAAATATAACATTTTATTGTTGTATAAAATTATTAAATTCTAATTTAAACTTTAAATTTATGTATTCTTAGTCAAATTAAATGAATAGTGTCAAATTTGACATTAATAATATTTTATCAAACTAATATTTTATTAAATTAGTTAAAAATTTAAAAAATAATAAATTAGTTAAATGTAGATAAAATATGGTCAAAAATTTCATCCCTTGGCCATTTATGAGGAAATTTTTATATTATATGAAAAATTATAATCCTTTAAGTGTAAAACATATTACCATGGATATGGTTAAAATTGGTTAACCAAGGAGTTAAACTAAAAGACGGGGATTTAAACACTACATAAACATGTAAAACAATTCTACGATTTCATGCCCATCCTAAATATATTTGAATCTCTAGAAATTCATAAGAATTTGGATAAATAATGAGTTTATTATATTTTAATATTTTATGGAATCTCATGAGTGCCCCTCCCTTAATTATAAAAGTGAACCCCTCTATTCTCTTCTTCACACCACATTTTGCCTTATATATTGACCATGGCCTAAAAAATGTATTATTTGTTACAATATCCACATTCTGGTGATATTGGTCTTTCCAAAATACAAACTCTTGTTTTCTTAAGAGGAGATATAAAGGTGTTATTTCAAAGAATATGAAATTGACTTAACCAGACACTTTATTTTTAATTATTCTTTTAACACCTATCAATATAAGGTATTTATCAGTAAATAATAAATTAAGTATCATATATATAATTAATTTTTTTATTATAATGAAATCACCATTATCTACCATTTTTTCATAAAATGGGTTGTGAAAGTATTTCTCGAGTGTATGTAAGACATAATATCTCCACAGTATGATATAATTCATTTATCATTATATTTTATGGATGGGTATTATGATGGGATTAAAGTTTATATATGATATTTAATACATAATTATTGTACTATAATGTTAATATCATATATAACTTCTTACCATACATTCTGTTTGAAAATAATAACATCGCTCGTACATACAAGTGGACAACCACATCCATAAAGTGATGAGGTTTATTTTTCATTCATGATATAAATAGATGTTAATAATTGTGGATTTTATAAATATATATTATATATATTATATAATAATGATTCTATAATGATGAATTTTTATTTAAATTTCATACAAAACATATGTTGAAAAGTAAAAATAGTGTTTATACGTACGTACGGCCTGCTGTCTCCATGAACAGTGTTATTTGTTTTTCAATATATAACATTTATTTATGAATCTATATATATATAAATATAATTAATATATATGATATTTATATCATATTTAAAACTTTTTAAATGATGTGACAATGATAAAAGTACAAGGATCAAATATACCGAACTGAAATTCTAATGAAATATGACACAACTAACAACCATAAATGAAAATTTTAAAAATGAATTATTGATAAATGAGGGTTAAAATGTTATAAATTTATCATATATGATATTATATTTATATAAAATATTATTTTATATAATTATAATAAATTTAAATATTTTATACATGAGTTTATATTGCTTTTAAAGCTAGTGGGACTCGAGGTAAGGGTTTATCATCTCAAATTGTCTTCTTTGGGACATATGTTATGTTATGTATCTATATTAAATTATGAGGTTTATATAATACCTTTAAAATTTTATATCATGATTATACACATGTTAATTATATTTAATGATTCATTTATGTTCATTCATTCAAGGGCCATATGTTTTATGTTTTACCAAAGTGGTAAGGGTTTTATGTTACAATCTAATTGTTTATCGAGATTTTTTGTAATTATGTTTTAGATGATGAAATATTATGATATATCTATAAATAAAATACTAAATTTCCTTCTATCATGGTTATTTAATTAGAATAAGTTTTTTAATTTTATTTTCCTCACCTTATACATTAAACATACTTAATTTGTTTCAAAGTAGAATCATCATTATTTCTCCCTTTGATCAAAAATAATTTATCATATGTATCCATTTTTTTGAAAAATGTTTTAAAAAATGATTTTAATATTATCCTATTATTTTTTAAATTCATTTTTACACATGTTTTACTTTTTAAAAACTGTTATAAATGAATTATTCTTTATTTTTTGGAATGAGGTACTTTTTGTCTTTTTATTAGAAAAGGCTAAAATGATTGTTTTTATTTTAACATATACAACATGAATATAATTTACTACAATAATTTAAAATCAATCCATTAAAACATCCATTATATGTTTTAATGGTTATTTTAAAATAAAATTTTTTTATAACTTTTGGTAAATTTTTATATTTTAAAAATGTTATCTCAAAGTGGAAATGATATTTTCCTCAAGATATTTTTGAGTGATCCTTTAAAGGTATTTTTAATCTATGATAATATACTTTGATGTTACATATTATTTATTTGGGATATCATCCAATGATACCATAATTATTCATTCTAGGGATAGCTATTGATTATGATAATGATAATTTTATAAACCCCCTTTATTTCCTATGGTTTATGATTTAATGTTATGATTTATAATCTTGTGGAATTTATTTGAATGAATTAGGATTATTTGATAGGTTTTCTATTAAATACCTCCAATACATTTGGTATTTATGTATAACTCATGAGTAAAACATTTTATATGTGAACCTGATTTTATGTCCACAATTTTATACATGTACCTAACTTTCAGGACAATATGTTTATACATTGACATAGATTTAATGTCTATAATATTATATGTGGAATTGGTTTTTATGTCTATAAGTTTATGTATGGAATTAGATATCATGTTAATAATATTATGTATGGAACTGGTTTCTATGTGCATAATTTTATGTATAGATCAATATTTAATGTACATAACATTATATATGGACACGGTTTCATGTATATTAGTTAATAAAAGGGACTAATTTCTTATCCTTAACTTAATGAATGAAACTATACTATTTTTACATATTCATAAAGTTATATGATTTTTTGTTTTCTAAAAATATATGTCTAATTCAAATATTATTCTATCATGGATTAGGTTCTTTGATTCCATTTGAATCATTTATTTTGAACTTCCATGCTTTAGGCCGTCACTCAAGATCATGACCTATAATATATTGGGTATGGTTTTAAAATTTTATGATCATTTCATCATACCTTTATTCTCATGTCATGCTCATTTTATCATTGATATCTCTTTTTTTTACCCTTATTGGGAATCTTGGATCTCCCTTTTTTACATTTTTTTAACTATGTAATGAATAAATATTTTATGGATGGTATTTCAAAAAGTGTTCTAGATATTTAGAAACTAATTTGGACACAATGTTGTTAATTTATGAAAAAAAAAATATTTGACCATGTTTCCAAAGATACTAAACCTCTATTAATCTATCCTTGATCATTATTTTATGCACAAGCTCAGATCAGACATACCACAATACCTTGATACATCACTAATGTCTCATATTTCTAAAGAGAGAAACTGATATAAGAGATTTTTCTTTAATCCTTACAATCAATTATCATTACCTAAGAATTTACTACAACATAATGACCTATGGTCGATCTCTCTAGGAGGCCATTTTTAAACATTGAATTCATGTTTTCACTATTTATAATATAAAAAATATTATAAATTCAAACATAAATAATAGGGTTTTATAAAATTTATAATATATATATATATATGAATTAATACAAAATAGAAAGAAAGATACAAAACATAAAGAATTTGGTGAGAAGAAATTGGTGTTCTTAGGATTTTAAAGTTAAACAATCATTGTTCCTTAAAATATTATCATTATCATATTAAATGTTTTCATTGGGACCTGTAACTCAACAAACCATTTCTATAATGGTAATTAACATAGAAAAAATACTTTTCATGTTAGATAACAGTCTTCCTGAATTCAACCAAGAGACCTCTTCACTAAACAACACTATCTATCCTAAAATCCATTTTATGAATGATTTAAATAGTTAAAGGATGAAATAAATATAAATAAGTAAAAATAAGAAAATATTTGGGAAAATATACTGAAAAAAAACCCTAATTATTTTAAAAAATATTGGAATATTATAATAAAATAACAAGAATACACTAAAGTGAAAAAACTCAAAACATCACCACTCCCCCCATCAAATAAAAATGAGAGTTAGTTCTCTATAACAATCGAGATTAGAGATGCATGATGCGGGAAGAAGAGAGAGAAAAGAAAGATTAGAAGAGAAATATAACATATATTAAAAATATAGAATATTAAAAATTCAAAACCCACTATTTGTCTTCTGAAAATGTCTAACACTTGAATATAAGTGGAGATATATATTTATAAACAAGATAGGTGACCCAAATTCTCTCCAATTTAGTCCTTATAAGTTTTACACATATTTATCCAATAAAATGGTTGAATATTGGAATATGATATTCTAGAAGTTTTTCTACCTTATGTTAAATATTCTAAAAAAAATCAGCTCCACTTTAAACATTTTGGAAAAGTTATGGCTACATTACTGAAGGAGAATTTTCTATCTTGAAAAATAAACAAATTTTCATACTAAAATTTCCCATGAATTTATGGCCTTTAAAATGGGTGAATCATAGGAATTAATATTTAATTAAGTTTTTCCCTAAATACTTATCTATCTCTATAAAAAAATTGATCTCTTTTGGACAGAACCTGTTTGAGAGATCGTTCTAATTTTAAAATTCATGAAAATTATGAATTACTTTTTTGGACCCACTTTTATGCCTAATTTGGGCCTCATATGGTTGGATTCATAAATATTCTTAGTTGAAATAAATGAAAAATAATAATCATGGATTCCTTAAAAAAGGAATTTTTAAATTTGGATCAGTGTTTTGAATTTTATAAAGAAAATACTAAACTGATGTTTTTTCATAGAAATAATTAAAATAAAAAACTTAATTTTTAACTCCAAACAAATTTATGCCAAAAATAAAATTGAATTTATTACTTAATTTTAAAATTTTAATTCTGAATATAAAAATAATTTTATTATGATAAATTTATAAATGTTTTAAAAATTAATTTTAATATAAAAAAACTTAAGGATTTTTTTTTGAAAAAATGAATTTTTAAACAGAAAAAATCATTTATTCATTTTCCTTTCCAAGTAATAATCATTAAATGAATCATAATTTTTTCATATATAAAAAAATACATTTTTTAATATCACACTTTAATAAATATCAAGTTAATTTATTAAGATTAAAAAATACATTATATATAAAAATAATTCTATGAAAAACAAATCTTCTTAACATTAAATGATATTATCCTTTTAAATAACCAATTATAAATCAATGAAAGAATTTTTATTCATTTATATATATATATATATAAATATAATTTTATTAAATTTCATACTCAAAATATAATAAATTTAACTTTTAAATAAAAACAAAAAATATATAACTAAAATAATGTTTTGAAATAAATTTTTTTGTTGAGCCATTAAATTAGTATTCATCATAGTTACTTAATTATTTATTTGAAGTTTTTAATTATTTTATTAACCCCTCGTTGAATTTTATCAGTAAATATTATTGATATTGTCCTTTAAAATTAATAAAATTTTAAAAAATATGAAATTCCTAAATACAATTTTTTTAGAATTCGTGATTTTTTTCCAAGAGAATTAGTATTATTAATTACATTATAAAATAATTTCATTTATGTTAGATAATTTATTTATAATGAAATTATATTTTATAGTCATCAAAATATACATTATGTATATTAACTACATAAAATAAATTCCAAACTGTTAACATGTTTATTGTTATTATATCCAACAGCTCTATACCCCATTATAATTGTTAAATAATGGCTATATTACCCACATTACATTATATAAATTAGTTATTTTCTAACTTCACAAAGCAACCATCTCATTTTTATAGTATCCATTTAGGTTTTTATAAAAGACACACATATGGGAGGCATTACCCTTTATTTTTTAAGAAATGATAAAAAAATCCACTAATGAACTCCATAATAATAAATAAATCAATATCAATCTATAAATTTGCATACAATGAAAGGGGAAAATATAAATATACCAAGATAACACCTATAATGGTGAAAATGAACATCAACAACTCACAAACAAGCTTCATGAGCTAGTAACACCTAGCTCGATCACTAACTCCTTCACACGAACTCAAAAACAAATATATGTGTTTGTGTGTGTGTGTGTTTGTATATATAAGGAGGGAGATAAAGGTGAGTATAAAAGTATACTAAGTAGGATCCTCCCCAAAACCTCTCATTAAAATATAGAAGAATACTAATAAAGACATAGTGAATAAATAAAAAATCAACTTATTACCTACACTCTGTAATCTATATTCCCATCCTCACCAAGGCTGACTCACTAAGTATTGCTTATAAGTAAGTAACATGTCACTAAAAACATATATATAAATAAGGGTATTATTCTTTCACTTTCCCACTAAACTAGTCTCTCTAAATGAAAATACCTTAGATAATGGTGCTCCCATCCCCTCTACAAGTCAAAAAGTCCATTTTATAAAACATATTATAGCCACAACCACATAGCCACAAACAAAACATCATCACATTCCCATAATGACATCGTAACATGAAGAGACATAATTACCCATGTAGATACACATTATACCTTAATCAATTATAGTTAGTAAATAAATAAAATTATAATAACCACAATCCATTATAACCTAGAAAAATTTATACACTATAACATTAAGCTGCAACAACCCAATTATATTTTTATGTCCAAATTGAGAGGCACTACATCTCATATGAGCTCATATCCTACAACTATAAGAATATATAACCTAAATATACCCACATAAACTCTTTGTTTGGAGTAGAATGTGGGGTAGTGTAATGCTCTGATGCAAATCATCAGGTTCAATATGGAGTTCCACATTGACTCATGCACGCCTCCCCATATGAAAGAGGTTTATAACTAGAAGAGAGGGTCTGATTTCCATAAGTGGGGAGAGTATAGCCTCAGTATCAGTAAATAAAATCATAAATAATAACACAATGGATATAAATAAATAGTTCTGTAAAAAATGACATGTTAATTATATAGAAATATATACCAAGGAAACCCAAAGAGGGAGTTCAAGTCAGAGTACGAGTATATACGAAAGTAATTAAAACACTCAGAATACCTCAAGAGTTTTTCCTAATATCACTTCCAAACACTATGATCCATATCCCATCTCCCTATCATTGGGACCTTACCTTTATTATATCCTTATACATGAAGTCTTCACACACTTCAAGATTCCTATGTTGGGGGTGAGTATAAACCCAATAGGAAACCACCAACGTGTCTTTATCATGACTGCATATACATAAGATTTTATTTCATGATAATAGATAAATGTGGAAGAAAAAAAATATAATCACGTACTGATTGGTCATAAGCTAACAAATATGACACAAATACCTATCCCTACCTTCTTTATCTCTATTATGGAAACATAATCATGAAACAAATTATGAACCAAATTTGACCACAAGGTCACCACATGCACTCTGAAATATACACAAGTCTAAGAGTCTCAGGTCTAGCCATAAGGCCATCAAGCCCTATCTATATAACTATATAGCCATAAAGATTTCATACTCTAACACTAACTCGAGTTAGGACACAAGGTCATCATGACCTCACACTATTTCCCTAGGAAAGCTTCAAGGTTTTCATACCCCTACCTAGTTATTTGTCCTCTATTTTCATCTATGTATTTCAACATTCTCCCCCTCTAAGGGTTAACCAATCCATGATGGTCATCCTATAAATTTCTACCAGAAGTGAAAACTCTAAAGGAAATGCGTCCCACATAACATGAATAACACATATATGTGCACCACAAATAAAAATAATGATTATCAGTAGCCACACACACACATACACATGCGATCAAACTCAAACATTGATCACCTGGGATATGCACAGATACACACATGCACATGTGATCAAACACCAAACATGGTATCATGGGATACACATTCCCACACATGTGATCAAAATCAATAATAGACTAAGAAAATAAACACATAAATATACCATACTAAAAATTATATACATATCCTCAACATGGTAAGTAACTTCCAACCTCAATTTGTTCAACATCAACATCAAGGTTTGTTATGAGCATCATCACCCAAACCATGTTGGTAGACAAATAAAAAAAAGCTTTCACACCAAGAGTTGCAAGAACCAATTCCAACATAGGATAACAGGGGTTATATAATGAGTCTCAATAAGTAATCTAGCCAAGATATATATTCACATCAACATACCTAAATACCACCACCACTTTCAAAGGTGGTCTTTAAGTCCATTTGAAAAAAAAGGATAAATTCATTGCTATTAGAGAAACAAAAAGATAAGTTATGTGTTGGGTCTCCATTAATATAAATAAATAAGAACATTCCCCCAACTCCAAATTATTTATTTTTAAATGATATTAGGAATGGATAAACAAAGAAAATGAATCACCCAAGGTTAAAGCTTTAGTAAGATTATTTGTCTAAAACCATTCCCTATAGACACCCATATATTCTTTGAAATTCATCCCATTTAAAATAATTTTCAATGAGGAAGGATGAATCAATTAAAAGGTTAATAAATTGATTAAAACCTGCATTAAAAACCTAAATTTCATGATCTATTTATTTTACGCTTTTATAGATTCAAGATTCGATAAGAGGGCCAACATTTTTAGGTATTTTGAATCTGGTATGACCCCACCATGCCCTACACCATGGATTGGCCCTGGATGCGGTGTTCTTGAGACACCATAAAATGGTTATCCCACCATAGGAATGTCATAAGGGTATGACCATTTTCCCTCAAAACTCCATCTAAGACAGGCATGGTGAGGTCACTCAGGCCATGTCCTGCAGGTCTAACCCTAGTACTCTATTCCCTTGGCCACACCCCTGATATTCTGTTTTGGATACCTGTTTCATAAATAGGTACAACCATGACCTACACCATGGATGTTATGATTCCTATTTTAGATAGTAAGATATCTAAAATCCAAAATAATCCACTCTAAAGAATAAAAACCCTCACTCAAGTATGGATCAAACTAAAACTAAAAGAACATGATGGATACAAGGTTATTTATATTAGGAATAAAAATTTTGAGGGTTTATAATACCCCTTATAGGTATTATCATCCTCAATAAACACCCATATATTTACTACTTTGACATATCAGTCCATTAATCATAAACATCAACTCCCAATCCCACTTTTACTTATAGATACATGCATCCTACCATGCAACTTGATCAAGTGGCATTGTCTTCCCCCAAAATAACTTGTCACTTATGTAAATGATCTTCACTTGGTTATCTATAAAATATGTTCTTGTTTCTAACTCAACATATTCACATTAGATCACATATTCAAAATTAGAAATTTACATCCAAATTTGAGAAATTTGGTATACATCATGAATTCCTTGATAGCATTGAATATGTTTTAGTCAGTAATACACTACTATGATACGTTTGGTAATATCAAATGGTCACACTGACCATAAAGTTAGCTTCCCATACTTCCACAAACGATGATGCCCCAATCGAGGTGATACCCATAAGAAACCCCAATCACTAATAGTGAACTCCAAAGGATATATTCTATAATCATTATATGAGTGTTTCCTACTCCAAGAGATAACCAAAAAGCTCCTAATAAACTGTTCTCTCATTGATGTCTCCTATACTATACTCGGCATAATAATTTCTACCTCAAATACCCCATTCCAACACAATGGTGAGTAGTACAACCATCCATAGAGAGCCTAAAAATGTGCTATCCAAATAGAATTCTAGAAACTGTTGTTGTAAGAAAAATCCACCAGGGAAACATTCTTATACTATGCTCCACTAAAGTCTAGGATGCATACCCAAATTATATCCATAAGGATATGAATCATCCTCTTCAATTATCCTATGATCTATAGATAATATTACATTATCAAGTTTAGCTGAGTCCCAAAATACTTCTGCAATACTTACAAAAACCACAATGTAAAATGTGTTTATTTGTCTGGTACAATATTGGAAGGAACTCCAAGAATTCATATAATATATTGGACATACATCTTCCTTGTATCCTATATATAGTTAGTCTCTTATATTGATAATAAATGTTCCACTTTCATCAGTCGATCCAATTTCACCAAAATAACATAACAACTCCTCAGGGTCCTGGGTAACCCCATCATAAAGTCCATCCTCACATCATCTCAATTACACCTTGAAACTAGAAGATCCTGAATCAATACACTTAGATGCTGATTCTTGAACTTTACCCTCTAGAAGGTAATACATAATGAAACAAAACTAGTGAAGTCTATATTCATTCTTGACAACCATAATTTATCAAAATTTCATATTACATCTTTATTGACCCTGTATGCAGTGCCCACTTCGAAGCATGAGAGTCCCTCATCAGATCCTCCCACAAGTAATCTTGCACCACTAATCACTCAAGTACATAGATTCACATTTTTTCATTTAAATACCACCTAGAATAGAATCTCTCCCTACCAATTGTTCCAAAATCACCAGGAACTCCAGTTATGACTCTTGGATTATAGTCACATGGTCCACTAATGAATCCATGATCACTAAAGGTGCGCATATCATCAAACCATGATCCTATGACACGTCCAAAAGAAAATATTCCATTAAACTCATCAGAAACCATTCCCCATGTGAAGTATGCTCTCTAAGCCCCCACATCTTTGGTGTCTTCTTGCTAATAGAATCTACAATGACATTAACCTTTACTGAAGCATAGGCCATGTCAAAGTCCAATATATTCACATACTCCACCCAAAACTTATACCTCATGTTCATATCATACTGAGATAAGATATATCATAGTCTCTTATGTTCCATTTAAAAACAATCTCTCACTAAAGAGATAATGCCTCCATCACTTTAAATCATGGACTACAGATGCTAACTCAATGTTATAGATCAGGTATTTTTTATCATGGGATCATAACTGAAATGACCCATATGTAGTTTCCTAATATATATACATTACAAAATCACCCAACCTGACTCCTGATGCATCACAATATACTGTGTATCCAATTCTAGGCTATGGAAGTGTCAAAGTTGGGGTTGTGATTAATATTCTATTCATCTATAGGAAGACCAATTCATACTGATCAGACAAATCAAACTTCTTACCCTTCATGTTCAAATATATCATTGGTTCTACCTAATAGTATAAGCCTAGGATGAAATGTAGATGGTACCTAGATAAACCAAGGAAGTTATGATCGCAAAAAAAATTAAAGGATGAGTCCAAGTCATCATTGACTCAACCTTATGCTAGTCTATAGAAATTCTTGGCTTAGATATCATATTCCCAAGTAAACACACCTCTGAAATCTAAAATTGACAATTGGATAGCTTGATATAAAGCTAATGTTCTCAAATTTTACTCAATAAAATCTCAAGGTTCTTATCATTCATATACTAAGTCTTAGAGTATATCAGGATATCATCGACAAACACTAAAATGAAGGAGTCATGATAAAAATGGAATATCTTATTCAATAGATATGTGTTCACTAATGGCACATTTTCACCCTAAAATTAATGAAAATATACTCATACAATTTTTATTTACTCCTGAATGACATCTGAGGAATATCCTCCTCTATGACCTGAGGCTGGTGGTTGTTTTACGATAAGTCAATCTTCAAGAACCACTAATATATTCACAGATTGTTAAAAAAGTCATTGATCCTCAGTAATAGGTATTGATTCTTCTTATATACCTAGTTTAGATTCCTTTAATCTAAATAAAACTAAAGATTACCATATGAATTCTTTTCAAACAATAATGGAGGACCCCAAAGAGATGTGATCGGTCTGATAAAACCCTTTACCTACAAATCTTAAATTTGTAATTTTAGTTCCTTCAACTCAAATTCTGCCATATTATATTGGGGAATGAATATAGGTTTCACTCTAGTCATGATTTTTGTATAAAACTCAATTCCACTATTAGGAGGGCAACTTAGAAAATCATCCAGGAATTCATCCTGATATAGGAACATTAGTGGAGGAAAATAAGAGTCCACCACTGGCTCCATCACAAGAACCATGCCATCAAACTACACTCTAATTACTCTAACCTAATTCATTTCATCCCCTAATCTACTTTCTCCAACATCCCACTCATCGGTCAAAACAATCTTCACCCCTTGGCTATGGTAAAGGATACATGTCTCTTATAGTATTCGACGTGTTCCCGATAACTTATTGAAAATCCATGATAATGATCACATCGAATCAAGTTATTTAAAGTATAATTAAATCCCATAGATTTTGATATCTATAAAATATTATATTTTAATCTATAAATATTTTAATACAATACAATTTCATTTCCAATGGTGTGTTGAGATACAGAAACCCAGTTTATAACTTTACCAATAAGTTAAGCTCAATACCAATTTCAATATATATAAATTAATGAAAAGAACCAATATCAAAAAGAGTGTAAGAAATAGTAGAGTTTATCAAGACCATACCTTAGACAGTTGATGGTCCCTCATTAAAATTTTCTAGAATATTTTCCACCATATATACTCATCCTACCTCAGCTCTATGACCTTTCCCATATGGTGTGTGACTCCCCTGAGTCACTAAAGTTTGTTTCTTTCCTATACCCCTAAAATATCCAATCCATAAAAACCACACACAAAATTTAGGAAGATTACCCATACTAAATAACCAATGAATCTTTATCTGAGGCCTTGGAAAAAAATTAGATAATTACCACTCTATCGAGAGTTGAAACACTAAGAACATATTCCTCCTACAAAAGGTGATAATGAACCTTCACTCTACTATGGATATCTTACACTACTCTAGTGAAAGTAATTTTTATTAATATTTCTACCACTGAAATTATCACTGGTAATTCCACTTAATAAAATCCACAACTATGTTCTCCTCTAGACCCTTCATGATTGTGAAAGACTTGTGAAGCACCTCTATATATGTCACTAGGTCAAAATTCATGAAATAGAATCTCAAATACAGATGAAGGATGATCTCAAAATTATTATCCTTATATGCATCATTCCCAACCAAGAGATGAGAAAATAATAGCAACCCTATGAAATTTTTTGAGTACGAATACTCCATCACTATTCCATGATAAAGCTCCATGAACTCTTGTGCTGAGTCCATCTTCATCATTCCTGGAAACAAATCCTCAATGAAAAGGTCATCCAAGTTATAACTTCACATATAATATCTTTTTTAGGATCTTCCACCACCTCATGGTGTGTCCTTGAAGCATAAAAGAAACTAAATCCACCCACCCATCCTCGGGGGCCTCTTTAAGATTGAAGTTCCCCTAAAAATGCAGATCTAGTCCTCAATGTCTTAAGGGACACTAGGGCCCCAAAAGGATGAAGGATGTGAGAGATGAAATACTTGACTATAATCGACCATAGTTTTGGTAACTTCACCACCATAAGAAATAACTATATATAATACTCTTATCTAACGTGGCCCTTTGGTCTAAACCAATGGCGTGGGTGTAAGAGTATTCTCTTATATGACTAGTGGTAGAACCAGAAAGCCCTCCACTGTAGGAGCTTTCTCTCCTACTCCACTGAGTAGTCTATTCAATAATCTTTGACATGTAATTTTATGAAATGGATAAAAAATATTCATAAATTCTTCATCAATATACTTAATTAGTTATAAGTCTTGCATATGGGATTCCTATAGAAACCTATCCTAGGAGGCCACCCACCACAAGAAGGAATAACCCTCCTAGTACTACATAGGGCTCACTGTACCTACACATTAGTCACATTCATATGTATATATATGAAAAAACACAATATCATGCTCAACGTCTACTAATTAATTCCAATAAACATATCATTATAGCAGAAATATAGATATATCATAAAAAAGAAATAACATATCCCTGAATTTTAATTAAAGAAATACATACAACACTAAATATGAATATATATATACAAATATGACATGTGATTCTAAGTTCCTAGTCATGATGCATGGACACACCTAAATACCATAAAACCATTAAAAATAGTATAATCAGGATCAACATGAAACCATAAAACTATAATAGTAATAATAATCCCATCAATGGTAACTCAGAGGTCTGTTACACATGTGCTGACCAAGAACACATGAACCTCCCTTGATTGAGTCACACACATACTGACTCATTTTTACCTTAACCCAAAACATATTCAAGAAAAAATTAATATGGAAAACATCCTTTAATATGACTTTGTAACACCCTATCCTGATCCATCAGGTTTGAGATGGATTGATACATTTTTTCATGCATGCCTCCCCACATGTAAGAGGTTTCCAACTAGTATCAAGCATCCATGTGTCATAAGTGAGGAGAATTTACCCTCAATATTAATAAATAAAATCATAAATAGTAACACCAAATAAATAAATAAAAGGTTTTATAATAAATGACATGAAAATTATATAAAAAAATAAACCAAATTACCCAAAAGAAGAAGGTCAAACTAGTGTATGAGTAGATAGGTAAGTAAATAAAACACCATAACATCCCTTCAGAGTTTATCTCAGTACCACCTCTGAACACCATGATCCATATCATAGATCCCTATAACTAGGAACTTTCATTTTCCCATATTAATGACTATGATGTTTGTATGTGCATCTAGATTACTAGTAAAGGTGTGAGTATAATGCTAGTAGGACACCGCCAATGCATCTTTAACATGAGTTCACATGCATAAGAGTGTATTGTGATAATACTTAAATTCAAAATAAATAAAATATAATCACGTACTAAGAAGTCATGAACTAGATAATATATTATAAATCCATGGTCATACCTGATTTATATCTATGCCAGAAATGTAGTAATGAAAAAAATCATGAACAATATTTGAACACAAGGTCACCAAATTTACTCCCCATCATGTATATCACTAATAACCTCAGGTCAATCCATAATGTCGTCAAGCACTGAATCCCTCATGGTCAATCCACAAATCCTTTATACTCTAGTACTACCTCATGTTAGGTGACAAGGCCATCATTTTTTAAACAATGTATTTAGTTAATACATAAGGTTGTGTTACCCCTTTCTATATCTTAGTCCTCCTTCATCACCACTCCATGTCAACACGCTCCCTCTCTAAGGGAAACCTAATACCTGAAAGCACACCTATCAGTTTCTTCCAAAAGAGACAACTCTTAACACCATAAATTACATATATTATTCATAACACATATTTCTATAATGAGTATAACAAGATTGATTATTAGTATCCAGACACACACAAACACACAAAAACATGTGATCATACTTAAACATAGGTCTCAAGGGGTATGTACACACACAAATGTGATCAAACATCAAACATGATCTCAAGGGCCACACACACATTTGATCAAAATGAATCAAAATTTAAGAAAATAATTATAAAACATCATGTCATGATAAAAATAATATACATGGACTCAACATGGCAAAGAACATACTGCAACAAGGTTATCAACACAATTTCAAATTTCGTCATGAGCATTGTCACCCAAACCATGTCTTCCCAGCAACCATAATTTTCTCACATGCTAAGAGTTATTAGAACAAATTCCAATATTGAATAACATGGGTTCAGAATGAGGATAAATTAGGAATCAATCCAAGGTATAGATTCATTCCAACTTATCTAATTATAATGAACACCATCAATATTAGTCTTAATGTATTTTTTATTTAAGTATATATTCATTGCTTATAGATAGTGATAATAGAAGTGAAGATAAGGGTATCCATGAATATTGATTAACAAGAATAGGCCTAAAATTTAATGGTTTGATCTAACAATAATTTTGGGAATGAATAGACAAATACAATAAATCACCCAAGGATGATGATTCAGCAAGGTGTCTCTTCTGAAACCTTTCTTGAAATATTCCTAGATTTTTTCTATAATTTATCCCATTCAAATGAATTTTCAAGAAGGAAGGAAGAATCAATTAATAGGTTTAGTAATAGATCAAAACTAAATTAATACCTTGTATTTAATGATACATTCATTTTCAACATTAAATAAATCAATATCCAATAAAATGGAGAAACATTCAACTGTTTAAAATCTTGCATGATTCCATATCACCCTCCACAATGGCATGTCTATGATCATGGTGTTATTGAGACACCAAAAAATTTCTAGCCTCCTATGAGTGTGTGATAATGGTCTGGCCATTTTACCTCACCAAAACCTCTAAAATGGGCATAGTGAGGTCACCTAGGATGTGTTCCATAGGTCATACCCTAGCACTCTATACCCTTGACCACACCCAAGACATGCCACTTTGTCTACCACTTTGACACATAGGGAGCACCACAGCCTTCACTATGACTGTGTTGTTGCCCATTTTGGACAGTAAGATCTCCAAAACCCTAAATAATCCACTCAAAACATAAAAATCATTATCCAAGTATGGATAAACCCAAAAAAAATTAAATGTTGGAAATAATTCTTTTCATATTAAGAATAAAAAATCTAAGGTTTACAAGTAGGTTGATTAGTTATCCATCCATATCCCCAAAAACCTATATGTTGAAAAAAATCATAACTAAAGTTCAAGTATGGCCTACGACTACCCCCACTAACTCATTTGGTAGAAATAAGAAATAATTGAACCTAATGAATATATAGAACACAACAATTAAATTAGAAACTAACCATCCAAAGACTTAATCAATAGCTAACATCACTCATGGAAACCAAACTGCTTTTTTGAAGTACTTTGAAGATAAATTTACCAAGAACATGAAACAAAAGGTATAAAATCATCATTTATAATTTATGTTTAATCAATTTCCAATCACTTAATATTATCCCATTACAATTTATGAATTAATATATACATTAATCTTTAAAACCTGAGGTGCTTTTAGTCATCATAATAATTCCAACTTCCAAACCTAATCTCTTTATATCATTTATAAAATCCATTAAATTATACTCATTAGCATAAAAATAGTCTGTTATATTAATAATTAATATCAACTATAAGAATTTAATCATATTCTATTAATCAAATATCATAATCTCTAAATAATAATTTCTAATTTATTAGTACCTTAACTAATACATTCCATTATTTTGGGCACTAATACACATCTATACCTACTTAAAGAAATAATATACCTGAAATTGAATATTTTATCAAAAAAAATAAGTAAACATAAAAAAAATCTCATCTTGATATAACTTTCCCAATGTCACATCCATCAACCTTTCATACTATCCCACCATCAATCACATCATTCCACCACTAAAACAATAAAAAAGTATCTATGTCATTTCCATGTCACAAACAATACCTGGTTTTCATATATAATCATAGTAAGGGATTTAATATTATAAATATATAAATGAGGTGGAAAATAACATTTTCATCATTTAAAAATATCAAGGCACAATCAAAAAATCTTCAACAAATGCATGCAAGCTTATAGGAAATAAGGTTCGAATTCATTCAAACTCCAATAATAATTTAATCAAACATTATATTCTTTACCATATTGGTTAATTTGATTAATTATATATAGTTTCTATCAATTATGGAACCCAAATATAACTATTTATGATTCTTTTCACCAACACCATGCATCACGTGTGCTTTTGGACCCACATTCCCACTTTCCCAAGGTGAGTGACTTTCATCACCACAATTGGTGATGTTGGATACTTGATTGAAATAGGATTATGGTAGTTTAGTTCCCCTTTCCATAGATTTATCCATGGAGATCGTTTCCTAGTCTGGTTTACCCTTATATATTTTATTCATGTTTTTGAAACTCCTTCCTAGTGCCATATCGATGTGTATTCTAATTAACTGCACTGATTCTATCTCAAAGGGTAATAAACTTTAGTTAGAGAAGATTGTAGCATTGTGAATGACTATATATCTCTAGAAGATGGGAATGTTGGGAATCTGAAAAGTAATCCTCTATTGGAGGGAATCTCTTATGTTATCCAGCTTAGGTGCAGACACAAATTCATCTTGTGATGACCATGGCATAGTTGACACCATGCACGTAGGCATGTGTTACTTTTTACCATAGTTATACAATATTTAGTATATAGGTTAAAGATTAAATTTAGGTGGGACAGAAGTTTAGGATCTTATGTGAATAGGTTATATGGTGGGGTTTTAGTGTGTTTCTATGGGGAATGTGATCATGCCTTAGGGAAGTCGTCTCCCCAGAGGAAGCCAGATATATTTTATGGGAATGTCAGTGGATTGGGATTGAACCTTAGAGAGGAACCTAATATGTATTAGGATTTCAGGATTGAAAATCGTGGAGGAATAATATGTACTATATTGGGAAATATGGATAAATTCTCACATAGTTATATTCCTTAGTTTAAGGTCATATTATAGGACCCGTCAATATAGTTTAACATCATGTAGTATGGATGCTCGTATTACGGAAGGAGTGTTAATAGGGGTTGGTGTGTTGTTTTTTTTTTGAAGCTTATCTTTGTAGGTGTTTGATCCAATGGTGGGGAAAAAAACTTTATCCTATGATGATCATATATGGGGCATCCTGTGTTCATCACACTGGGTAAGAGGTATGGGTTCATCTCATGCTAGTCATATAAGAGGCATCCTATATTTTCCATGCATGATAAGGATATAGTTTTATGTCTTATGCTAAGGATTTTGTCTTGTAGTTTAACGATGTATGACAAGGACATTGGTCTAAAAAGTTTAATGTCTTTCAGGTTGGATTTTTGGAGGGACTACACCCTGGGAGACTATTTTGAAGTAGGAGATAAATATCTAGCAAAAGTCTTCTCTACCAGTAAAGGTCAGAAATTTCCCTTGAGGATTCCACATTTAGGGATTACGTGTCTACTACACATTATCCTATGGGGGTGGAGTAGACACTGACTTAGAGGAGTCGAAATCAGAGGTCCCAACATTAGGGTGTCTATGGTTAGAATCAAGAGGCATTAGGGTGCGAATGGTTAGAAGAAAAATTTAAGGAAATGGTCCAGGATGTTCTTGAAGAAAAGGGGTATACATAAGGATTGATGATACCAGTCACATGGGAATTTAGGGTTTGGATAAACTAGATCTGGATGGGTACTGGGTACCTAGGATTTAAAATTTCATGAAATTATGTATTTTGAAAAGAGGCACTATAGATAGGAATGGTGAATGGTTTTCATGTAGGTTAGGGAGTTTTCAAAATTCAAGAATATCATGGAGGAAAAGGTATTCGTGAAGGTAAGACCTTCACAAATAATGTATTTATTGCTTCATTGTGAAGGATTGATCCCAATAGGGAAGGTTTCATGAAGGATAATTATCTTGTGAAAACCCAAGATCCATAGAGGTCTTTCTTATTTCATGAAGGTTGAGGGGATTCATGAAATTCATCTCTACCATGGTCCAAAGTACTTTGGAACCCACGGTAGGCTAGATTATGAAATATGGATACCTTGGAAAATATATCTCCTTATTTACTCATCAAGTATAGGGTTCTAAAAATTTAGATATTTGACTAGAATTCCAAAGTTCATGTCCCAGGAAAGTCATATATGGGGATGAATTTATAGGCCCAGCAAGACCGAGGGAATTATTTTCATGAAAGATAATAGGTTTCATGAAATATTATGACATTCTGGATTGAATGAGAATTATACAAAAATATATATACTATGTAGAGGTTACCACCTCACCACCACACAACTGGGAAAATTCCATGAATTAGACATGTGCTATGAGGAGGTTACCACCTCAAGATCTAAACGGCCTATGATCTTTACCAAATGCCATTGTTTTTTATGGTTTTGAACTTCACGAACATAGGACTGTGAGTGTATTTTTTATCTTTTTGTCCCATATTGAGTTCAAACTGAACCTATCTTCCTCAACCTCTCTAATGATAGTTTTATTTTAGTATCAAAAAATAACCCCTCATAATTGGATGTAATGAGGTAGAGGATGGTCAAATTAAGAGGGAAACAACTGAAAATTGGTGAATGACAAGCCCTGTTTGTGAAACTCAATGAGGCCCTATGTCTAAAAATAATGGTGGGGGTCCCTAAGGTGACCATGGGAATTTCAGAAAAGATAGGACAGTACTATATTTTTATGAAACTCAAGACTTTTTTGAGAAATGTTTGATTTCAATCATCACCTTTCATGAATAATTCCTCTTCTGTGAATACTGAATTCACGAATAGACTGTAAAGAGTTTTTAAACATTCATGAACTCAACCTTCATGAACTAATATTCATGATCCAGTTCTATAAAAATTTCCATGTCATGGAGAAAATGGATAATTAAGGTGTATATGATACTATGATTTGACAAAGGAAGATGATAAGAAACATTATGATCAAGGATAGCTTTAGGGACATGTCTTATCATGACACTCTCATAGAAATGATGGTAAAGGTGCAGAAAGATTACCCATTGTGATAGAGGTTACCATTGTATGGTTTTGTGCTAAGTGATGATGTGTTTATACTAAGTGATAATTAGGATGAAACTATTTAATGGTTTAAGAGAATGTGTAGGAAATACCAATGGCACAGGGCTGTTGGAGATCACATTATGTAGGAACACACATCCCTCACTACTCACACCCTATGGAGCAATATTTAAAACATCAATGGGGGGATTTAGAGGAAGAGAATCAACTAATTAATATGATATCATTATTAAGGTGGGTTTGATGGGACATATTTAGGGCTAGATCTAGGAATGGGGCTTGTGCTAGTTTGAAAAATTTATAGATTAGTGGGATTTGAAATACTATATATACTATTCCTATCATAAATTTGAGGTGGATCTGAAGTGGGTTGAGATTTTTGAGGTAGCACTGACCTCACAATTATGATGTCTACCTTCACCAGAGCACCATGTCAGAGTTTTTTGTATAGGTTGTCACTAGGGACCATTATGGTTTACCTTCATCATGGGTAGGTCAAAATTTATATATGGGACCTATACCACATCATAGTTATCCTTATGAAAGGGGAGATATATGATTATTTTATCCTAGGTGAGGATTTCAAGGATAACTAGGAGTATATTCTGATGATTGCAAAGATTTTTCTATGCTTGGTACATGGGATGGAAGAGCACTAGCCAAGGATGGAGGACACCCCTTTCAAGAAGTGGTTTGGTTTTATTTTGAATAATCCCATGGATGAGATGTTAGACAGGTCACACTAGTTTTTTAAGGCATATCAATAAGTCAAGGATCACTCATAATAGTGGATCCTGACAGTGATATAGTGGAAACTACAGTGATATAGTGTGAAGCCCAAGGCACCCATGGTTAGGATAGAGAGGTTTATTTCTATGCTGATCTATGGGTGGATTCTCTTGGTTCAGGATGCTCATATAGGAGTGTTTTCATACACCCTCATTATGGAGTCCATGATATATATGGGTCAACATATCAAATTATCAGTCCTAGTGATAGAAAATTTGTACAAGGGGTTACACCACATCAATTATTAGAAGAATACCTTCTATATGTGTGGGCCTTTACACGTCCTGTAAAGTTGGGTATCTACACACATGGGGGGCGATATGCATTCCCAAACCTGATATCTCATCCTAAAATAAATTTTTGATCATTGATCCTAAACAGTACTAAGAGATGGTTTTTTAACTTGGGTTTAGTTAGCATGTTAGAAAGGATTGGACTATTGGATCACTTCATCTTCTATTTATTCATCCTTATCATAAGAATAGTGACCAATAATGGAATGAGGAACATCAATGAAGGTTCATAATTTTTTCCTTTCGATGAGGGGTTTTGGTGGCTAGGGTGTATTATAAAGTGATTTGTGAGTTGTACACCCCACACAGTTTTGAGAGGCAGTTCTAGTGCCTCTAACGGATCACCATGAAGGTGCATATAGGGGTATATAATGAGAACCACCCCTAGGTTATTTATAATATATGGAACATGTTCACATGTGAAGATGGAAAATGATGAAATAATCGTCCACCATATACAACTGCCTATGGAATCATCCAAAAATATGAACTAATCTAGGATAGTGGGTATCTTGAGGAAATGTTGAGGAGACTAGTGATGTCATGACCCATCCCAGAGGGGCCTGTTCTGTGGCTAACCCAACCCCGCCTTTAATATGATAGGGTATGGTTACTAGCACTGAGTAGGTATATCCCAAAAATGGGAGGTATTTTCCTAAGTACTTGTACACAGGCACAAATCACCAATACCAAAAATACTAAAATGTAAAACACTAAGTAAACAAGCATGCATACCACTAAGATACCAAAAATAGAGTAAGAAAGTAGAAAAATTGAAATTAATTGGGAAAGAATACATTCCCACCTAAAAAGGGAGTCTAGAAAGTGAATGCACAAGTTACTAAAACTCATCTGTACAAAACCCTACCTGAAGAGAAAGGTATTCGATTGTTGTCTGAAGTCGTAGGAGCACACCTCGACTGTTTTTTCTCTTTAAGAACCACCTAGTCCTGGTCCACCTAGGAATCCTTCAAATAATTGATCATCTACACATGACACGATGTGTGTGGGTGAATCTCATGTAGGGGTGAGTAAAACAATACTCAGTAGGACACCCTGAAACCACAAACGAATACCACTAAGAAATACACAAAGTATACCACAAAGAAATACATGAAGTATACCATGAATAAATACAAAAAGTATTCCACTAAGAAATACATGAAGTATACCACTAAGAAGATACATAGTCATCTCAAACAAGTGTATTTCTATATTATTCAAAATAGTATTATCTAACATAATCCACAAAAACACCCAATATTGATAATAAATGTAGTCTCGATGAGACACGTAGCCCCAGTGAGACACTCATTCATAATGAGACACTCGGTTTCGATGAGACACTCAATCCCAATGAGACACTCAGTACCGATGAGACACTTAGTCCCAATGATAAAATTATTCCCAATGAGATACTCAACCCTGATTAGACACTTGGTCCTGATGAGTCACATAGTCTCAAGGTCATAGTCAGCCACAGGATTCTGTTTGTAGTGTGTTCGTTCCAGGAGAACTCACTCATCAAGTCATTAGTTCATTTTCACAAATCCCCAAAAACTCAATTAGAGTATCTCAAAAGGACCATATCATCACAATGGTCCCAACACCATAAACATCTTGTCAAATGGACACATGGTTTGAGAGTTAGGGGCATTTTAGTGAAAAGGTTTGACCCGGTCTGGTATGGTCCACACTGGACCTGCCTACTAGCATGCCTGGAGCAGCCCAACAACCTTGGTCCGGCCCACTATATATGGTCTAGATTCACTTGATGCACATGGTCCACCATGAAAATGCATCCCTCCTAGTGATGTGGTGTTACCGCATCCCACATGGTTAGCGGGATGCCTCTGCATCCCGCTCGATCGACCCTCCACCTCTACATCCCACACGGTTGGACCACATCCTCTGCATCCCATATGGTTGGCCCACTATTGTGGTCACCACATGTCTCCCCTACCACTTTCACAATCTCTTTACTTTTTTCCACTTTGTGAGCCTACCGCATTCTGCCTATCGACGCCGTCGTGTCCACACACCCTGCCATCACCGTTAGCTGCTCCATGGCCCGTCGTCACCGCTAGCCACCTTGTGGACCGCTTTCTCCCGTCGCAACCACACGGGTCCTCCATCGATTTATAGTGATCTGTCGGTCACTTTCAGGGACCACCAGGGATCCTCTAATGCATAGAAAATTACACGTTCACAGATATGGCATTTTCGGGTCTCGATTTACTCAGTTGCAGCCTCTGCGGTCAATTCACCTCAGATCCGAGGGTCCAATCATGTTTGGAGTCTTCTAGAAAGTTGAGATACAACCAAAAGGGTACAAAAGCAAAGAGAACTAAAAATAGGAGAAAATAAATTCACCAATAACATATAAGTAATGAACCTCATCCGTTTTTCATGTCAGCTTCGATTCATTCTCATTAGAGGGATGAATTAAGAGTGTAACAAAACTCCCATTAACAATTACCAAAAATAACCATCCCACAAGAACTATCGAACCATGGATCAAAATGTTCATTGGTTGGTCTATGTTCATAGTTTATTATAATAATGGGGAATAAATCACAAATATATCAAATGACCCTCCATGATTTTGGATTTATTGTTGATGTAGAATGATTGCATTGTTATCGTCAACGAGATTCTCTAACCTTGCTGGAAAAAGGATTTATAATCTTATCAATCTATCATCACCATTTTTCAAGAGGGTTTCCTTTCCATGTATTAGATGAATTATAGGGTTATTTTGATGACCCTATATTCCTAACAAACTATAATAAAAAGAAAACGAGTCTCTGTGTTAAAATAAAATATTTTCATTAAATATTTTTTTACCAATAGGTCTTAAAACTAACTTTCATGGTCAACCCACGAAAACTGGTGTTAGGCCTTGAATAGGGTAAAATAATTGCTCTGAATGAAACAGTACCCTTTTATTTCTGATCTGAGCACCCATTTGGAAGATACTCCACTTTTTCAGGAAATCCTCTCACACATGCTATTTAAAGTTTAACATTTTTCAAACAATAATTCCAGGCACACCAGGCCTTGGAATTGCACATTGTCTCATTACCTAGTATCATAATAATTATATATAATATATAAAAATAATACATGGAAATTTTGAGATGTTACATTCTCCCCACCTTTGGGATTTACCTCCCCAAAATCCAAAACAAAAGGCTATACAAACAAATGGGGGTACTAAGCACAAATCCGAGCCTCCCACCCCATGTGCTCTCCTAAAGATTCTCGTACTGCCACCAAACGCACACCAAAGTAATTGACTACCCATGAAGGATCCTTTATTATTGATCCTCGATCTCCAATGGGTAATCCGAAAAAATTTCCTCATTGTTAATGTCCATATTTCCCCAGTCAATGAAGAGCAATGTATCATGCATGTATCTTCTTCATTGTGACACATAGAAGATACCATACACCCATTCTAACTACATAGGTAGATATAAGTGGAACACAACCTTTCCAACTCATCATAGTATCTATAAAGGCTCGATGATCCTCAGAGATAGATTACTGCCCAGACCAAATCTTTTTATCCTACATCGAGGAGATTCCTGAAGGAACACATGGTCTCCCTACTCAAACTCTAAAGGCATATTTTTCTAATCACCATAAGACTTATGATAGCTCTATGTAGTCTTCATCTAATCTTGTATGACTAACACATTCTCTACAGTCACCTGCACCAACTTCGGGCCAATGAGTGTTGACTCCCCTGGGTCTATCCAATAAAGTGGTGACCTGCATGGTTTCCCATACAAGGCCTCAAATGGTTCCATACCAATGGTAGAGTGGTAGTTATTTTTGTATGAAAACTCTACTAGGGGTAGGTGATCCTCCCAAATATGTCCAAAATCTAGGATGAAAGCACACAGTATATCCTCTAGAACCAATATGGTCTACTCAGTCTGTTCGCCCGTCTATAGGTGAAAAGCTATGCTCAAGCGCAGCTGAGTCCCAAACGCCTCCTTCAATCCCTTACACAACCAAGATGTAAAGTTAGAATCATGATATGAGATTATAATCAATTGGAATCTATGGGGTTGAACTATATCCTACACATAGAGGTATCCCAAGCTCTCTACTAAACTTTGCTCCCAAATTGCTAGGATGTGGGCCAACTTGGTGAGTTAGTCAACAATCACCCAAATGGTATCATGCCCCCTAGAAATACGTGGTAACCATTTCAAGAATTCAATTGATATCCCATCCCACTTACACTCTATCACTTAAAGGGGTTGAGTCAAACCCACTAGAAATCGGTACTCATCCTTCGCTTGCTGACATGTAAGGCATCAAGAAACGAACTCCACCACTGCATTCTTCATCCCTAGCCACTAGAACTGACGTCGGAGGTCTTGATACATCTTCTCCATGACTAGATATACCACCAAAGGGGATTTATGTAACTCCCTTAATACCTCCTCCCATAACACCACTAGTACCACTATGCATCCTCTGAAAAGAACAGTGTGATCCCTACATTTTGAATATCCATTAGGGGAATGCCCTTTAGACATATGATCACATAAAGTATTATAGTTGATATATCTGATTTGTGCCTCCCTTACTCATAGTAAGAGTGTAGGGGTGATAACCATCGACTGGAGGTAATATACTTCATCTCCATCCAAAAGGATATCTACAATGAGGCTAACTACTCTAATTCATCATTCAGCAACTATGAAATTAATCTCAAATTCATAGTCCTAGAGAAATTCTAGTCATCGCCTCTGTCTCAAGTTCATATCATTTATGGAGAATATATACTTGAAACACATGTGGTCATAGTAGATAATAAACCACTCGTCCATCAGGTAATGTTTCCACATCATCAATGTGAATATTACCACTGCTAACTCAATATCATGGGTCATGTAGTTCTGATTGTGCGGTCTTAACAGTTGTGAACCATTGGAAATCACTACTTTCCCCTACATCAGGAAAAACCAATCCTGATTTATAATGAATCACAGAATACTATGTACTCAACACCCTCCTCTGAAAATCTCAAGATGGGAGTTCCCATCAATCTCTTCCTCAATTGCTGAAAACTCTCTTATCTTTTCTCTGTTCATGCAAAAGGATACTCCTTTTTTGTAAAAGCTGTCAAGGGTGATTCTACTATTGAAAATTAGGGAACAAACCTCTGATATTACCCAACCAAACCAAGGAAACTTCATACCTTGGAAACATTCTTGGGTGGCTCCCAAGAAAGCATTGCCTCAATCATCGCTGGATCCACCGCAACTCCAACCTCTAAAATGACGTGTCCCAAAAAATGGACCTCTCATATCAAGAACTGAAACTTTGATAGATTACCATAAATATGGTGCTCTTATAGTGTGTCTAGGACCATCCTCAAGTGTATCATGTGATCCTCCTCATATGTTAAGTGCACAAGGATGTTATCAATTAAGACCACTGCGAACTAGTCTGGCTAATGCTAGAAGTTCATGTTCATGAGTCCCATGAACACTACTGGGGAATTATTCATTCCAAACAGAATAACAAAGTACTCATAATGGTTGTAATGACACCTAAAATCCTTCTTCGGTATATCATAATCCCATACTCGAAGTCGGTGATATCCAGATATTAGGTCTATCTTCAAAAAACATCATTCCCCTTTCAACTGGTCAAAGAGTTCATCGATCCTCAATAGTGGATAATTGTTCTTTAGGGTCACTTGGTTCAGGCTCTAGAAGTCTACACATAACCTCAAGAACTTTTCTACCTTATTGGAAAACAAAACTGGGGTTTCCCATGGTGAAACATTGGGTCTCATAAAGTCCTTCCTCTATAGGTCCTCCAACTGCACCCTCAGCTCACAAAGCTCTACGGGAGCCATCTGATATGTAGGTGTAGATATCAGTGTCATACCGGGGTATATATAAATGTATAATTCTACCTCCCAGTAAGGAGGTAATCCTAGAACATCCGTAGGAGATATTTCTTCATATTCCTCCACCACTATAGGAAACGGGGGACTCATAACATCTACTGCACCAAGGGTCAGGCTAGCCAACTGATGTGTGATCGGTTGAACCATTTTATGTGTTATTCCATCCTGCACTACTTGGGTTTCCATTTTGTGTAAAAAAGTAAAATATAGTCCCATAACCATAGACACACCACACTCTGCACCTAAAATATCCAATATTATAATGGACTGTGGATAACCAGTCCATACATAAAATGAAATCATAAGGCCTCGATGCTTCTACCAAGAGATCACAACCAAAACTATCACCTATAATAGTAAGGTCATACTGTTGGCACTCATGTGTGATCATAGAATCCCCTCCTATGGGATTATCTAATAATAAGGTTTGAGTCAACGGTTCCAATGGAATCTTTGAGTCTTGAACAAGGGTTGTTGAAAAAAAATGATCAGAACCTATATCTATAAAAACTACAGATAAGGTGGAAAGTACATAGATCGTACCTCTAATCATCCCTAGAGCCTCGGGCTCAAAAGCCTCCATCACTTGAAGCTGGAATCTTCCCTATCCACCAGCTCCATAAGTCTGTCGTGGACTACCTGTGGTGGTGGTGGTAATACATCAAACCTCCTCGCACCTCCTTCTTCCCTACCTGCTCCTCTGCCACATCTTCTACCATGCTGACCACTCTACTCCTACTTATGAATCTCCCTTGATGGTCCCTCCACCGTCTTCTGACCTATGATGGGTCGATAAATCTCATGATAGATGTCCTCGACCACTTTACGAATAGAACATCCTATCTTTCAGAAGTATCACTCTTCCCTAGGAGCCCCACACTACTGGTCCAATGTCCTAGGGTCTCCCCCTAGAGTTCATAACCCATTTGGGTCCCTACGACTTTTTTTTTCTACCTACTGCTGATGACTCTACTACTTGGTTCCCGGTGGTATCTCTCATTATCGGTGTATGCTCCGCTAAAAAAAACTCTACTAGCAAAGGTCACTCCAGTACCCCAATATATGTAGAAATTCTAAGGGATATCATGGATGCTCTGATCTCCCATCATAATCCCTCCTTGAAGGTATGATCCCTAAATAATGAGTCCCATACCATATATATAGAGTAGTAAGAAAGATCATTAAATCTCACCAAGTATTTTGCCATTGCTTGACTGTCATGTTGTAGATGTAGAAGCACCTTTATACACACTGAGTGTAACATAGTCATAAAGAACTCTTTTATAAATAGATGCTCGAATTATTCCCAAATGAGAGTCATCTAATCATGTGTTTGGGTCACTAAGCTCCAACATCACCCCGCTAAGCCCTGAAGAAGACTCACGACTTAGACTACAATTTGGTCGGAAGGCATTATCACAAGGAGGAAGACACATGTAACTACCTCCAACCAATCCTTAACTACCTAGGGATATATCACACCCTGAAATATGGGAGTTCACTACCTCTGGAACTCATGAAATGCACTCAAACGGCAAGCATCCTCAACCAGTAGTTCTGGTAGTAACTTATTCTCCATGGGTGATGGTATCGCTGGTTAACCACCCAGAGGTGTTATCTCTGACACATTCCCCTATAATGACACATCTTCACTAGGCAGATCATCATCGTGATCACTTAACGGAATCAACATTGGATGACTGTGTGGAGGCATCCTAAAATATAACAATATGTACCATGGTTAATAGAGTATACCTAGTGAGCTAACTCAAAAAGTAAATGATAACACACCCAAATCCTATATGATTCATGTACCATTGTTTTCCCTATAACTAGGGTTTTCATGAACCGAGTCAAAAATTATAATTTAGATTCCTAATGTATGGATACGTCGGCCACTGCACCAACACTAAATTCCCTATCTTGAATTCCTAACATGAAACACTTAACACGGTTACCCCAAACCAATCTCATAGACTCTTGGTCCTTTAGGTAGAACCAACTCCTTTGATACCACTCTGTCACAACCTATCCTAGACGGGATCATGCCATGAATACCCCAAGCCTACCTCTAATAGTCCAGGGGATGGAGACTAGCACTGAGTAAGCATATCCCACAAATAGTAGTCATTTTCCTAAGTACCAGTACACACGCACAAATCTCCAATACCAAAAATTCTGAAATGAAAAACTCTATGTAATCAAGAAAGAATACCACTAAGATACCAAAAACATCGTGTGATAGTAGAAAAATAGAAATTAATAGGTCCAAAATAAAAACCCACCCAAAAAGGGTGTCTGGAAAGTGAATGCACAAGTTCCTGAAACTCATCTGTAAAAAACCCTACCTGAAGGGAAAGGTACTGGATAGCTGTTTAAAGTCGTAGGAGCACACATTGACTACATGGTCTCTCTAAGAACCACCTAGTCCCGGTACACCTAGGACTCCATCAAAGTGTTGATCATCTGCACAAGACATGACACATGTGGGTGAATCCCATGTAGGGGTTAGTAAAACAATACTCAATAGGACACCCCAAAACCACAAAGGAATACCATTAAGAAATACATGAAGTACATCATAAAGAAATACATGAATTATACCATAAGGAAATATATTAAGAACTCCACTAAGAAATACACAAAGTATACCACTAAGAAGATACATAGTCATCTTACATATGTATAGGTATATAGTACACAAAATAGGATTATCTAACATACTCCACAAAACACCCAGTATCGATAAGACACATAGTCTTCATGAGACACATAGTCTCGATGAGACACTCAGTATGGATGAGACACTTTGTTCCAATGATACACTCAGTCCTGATGAGACACTCAATCCTAATGAGACACTCAATCCTAATGAGTCACTTAGTCCTGATGAGTCACATAGCCTCAAGGTCACATCTAGCCACAGGATTCTGCTCATAGCACACTCGTTTTGAGATAACTCACTCCTCAATCCATTATTTTTTTCACAATTCCAAACAAAAACACACTTAGAGTACCTCAAATAGACTTTATCATCTCAATGGTCCCAATTTCGCAAACGGATCATCAAATAGACACACGCTTTGAAAGTTATGGTCGTTTTAGTGACATTCTCTGACCCGTGTCTGATTCGGGTCGGACCCAACCCGGCTCGGTCGAATTGACCTGAACTGTTCCAGTCCATTCTGAACTTTCCAGGACCACTAGGCTTCTTGGAAAGTCCCGGATCCCTTGGTTTGGCCCCTCCATAAGCGGGTCGGCTTCACTCGCCGCAAGCGGTCTACCCTGACCACTTTCCATGCCTGGTGTCATGCTGCCGCCATGTCCCACGTGGTCGCCTTGTCACCTCTGCATACACCCTTCACATTGCGCCTTCCCTGTAGCCTCACCCCAGCCACAGGATCGACATTTCCCCCCTTCAACACACGTGGCCTCCTCATTGGGTTCCGCCTCATGGCCCCAACGCGTTCTTCCTGTCGACGTTGCCACGTCCGTGCACCCTGCCGTCTCCACCAGCTGTTATGTGGCCCACTGTCACCACCATCCTCCCCACATCCCACTATCTTCCACCACACCCACACATTTCCACCACTTTTTTCTAGCATCGGCGCTCCGATGGTCCCTTTAGAGGACCACCGAGGCTCCTATAATGCCTAAAAAATTTTGCAGTCACAGATCTAGCTTCGTCGGGTCTCGATCTACACTGTTGCGGCCTTTGTGGTCAATTTACCTCTGATCCAAGAGTTTGAATGTGTTCAGAGCCTCCCAAGAAATCTATTCATGACTATGAGTGTCCAATAGTGAAGAACACCAAGAATTTGGGAATAGAAAGGCACCAAGAACAACTGAGGAAAGAACCTCATCTTTTTTTCATGTCGTCCTTGATTTGTTCTCACTAGAGGGATGAATGGAGAGGGTAACAAAACTCCCATTAACAATTACCAATACTAACCATCCCATAAGAATGATCAAACCACGGATCAACCTGTTCATTGGTTGGTCTGTTTTCTTTATTGATTTTATTAATGGGTAAGAAATCACAAAGATAAGAAACACCCTACCGTAAGTTTGGATCTATCGTTAACGAAGAATGATTGATTTTCCATCATCAATGACATACTCTAACTCCACCATTACAAAAATCCACAATCTTCTCAATCCATTATCATCGTTTGTTGAGAGGATTTTCTTGCCATGTCTCAAAGGAATTACAAGGTTAGGGTGATGACTCTATATTCCTCAAAAACTCTAATAAAAATAAAATGAGTCACTTAATCAAAATAATATATTTTCATTAAATATTTTATTATTGATATGTCCAAAAACTAACTTTCACAGACGAACCGTACCAGACATGTTAGGCCCCTAATAGGGTAAAAAAACTTATCTGAATGAAACAGTGACCTCATATTTCTGATATGGGCACCTAATTGGAAGATATTCCACTTTTTCAAGAAAATTGCTCATGCGTTTTATTTAAAGTTTAACATTCTTCAAACAATTGTTTCGGGTACACCGGGCCTCGAAATCACATGATGTCTCAGCTCCTAGTCTCATAATAATTCCATATAATATATATAAATAATACATGTAAATTATGATATTTTAAAATTTAATTGACTTGATGAGGAAGAATGGTCCGCACAACCTTGGGGTGGGGGCGAGTGGTAGGCAAGGCACATTGTAGAGTTAGATCTAGACCATAAGGCGCAGAGGTGGTTTTACATCTAATAATTCTTGGACCTACACTGGTATAAGATGTAGGGATATTAGCATCAATATGCTCAATTATTCTAGGTAGTGGCTTTGAGAGGAAGGTGGACCCTCTGGAGCAGTTCTAAGGGCACAAGCCCTTAGTTCGGAGAAGTGGTTGCACCACCCAGATGTCCCCATTGATGATGTTTTCATCGATGCCTAGTAGAGTTGGGGATCCAAAGATAACTCACCTCTCTTAATGGGATATAGAAACATATCAATTACGAGGGGATATACCTCACTAACTTAAGAAATTCAAGGTTATGTTTCTAGGTCCCCAGAGCCAAGGTGGTGCAATACATGGCGGATCCAGAAGAATTGGACCACTATCGTGATATCTTTCATCCCTAGAATGGATGAGTGAAGGTGTTTTTGAGAATTATTTATCATCTATATCTTCCTATGGATCAAATTGATACTGATTTGGCTAGTGGTAAGGAATTGGAAGAGGGACCCTGAGGAAGTGACACCTACTTGGATTCCCCAAGGAATGGAGATCATGCTGAATATCTAGTAAATCTTATGATCTTGTTTGTATTGGATACAACCAAACCTTTAAAATTTCTACCTAACTCATTTTTCAATTGTGTATTAGTCAGTGAGTATAGATGACGGGTAGTTTCATGATGAACCTTAAGAAAAGTATGAGCAAGAAACCCCAACACTTTAAGCGGTAGGTACAGGTCATGTCCCCGATACTGGGGTCACAGTAGGCCAGCCATTTATTTAAGATCCTCTTATGGCTGAGGTGACAAATTGATAATTCCAAGTGATCCCTGGTAACCCCTCTTTCCTCATATGGGTTTGAGGATCTATCTTTTGAAATTGTGCTGATCTATTTCCTTCTTCGGGACAGAGTGAACACATCCAACCATAGGTAAAATTATGATAGCTGAGGTGTTGGATACTAGGGGAATTTTATCATTGGGGGAACTTTTGGTGAACCTCTATGAGTTGTTGGTTGTTCTACACCACTTTGATAAGCTGACACACTAATATTTTCATGGAAATTTAAAATATATTTTAAGGATTTGTCAGGAATTTGAATGGATATTCTCTTAAAATAAAATGTTTTATTAAAAAAATGTGAAATCATGAAAATAGAATTAAAATGGATCTAGACTGAGTTAAAATGTTTAATCTTGAAATTTTTAATTTAATTATGCTATTTCATTGAAACTTTACAGAATGATTTTTTATTACTATTTTATGTAATAAAATTCTAGGATGGATAGCCCTCAACTAGTGGAAAGCTATCCACATAGCCTACCCATAGTGGGGCCGACTGGACAATCCCTCTACCATGAAATACCATTGAGCCGATGAGGGGGTGTGTTCCATGGATTTCCATGGGAATATTTTGGGCCATATCCTGCACGGGATATGGATGTGTGAGGCATGGACCATTTTCAGTGAGTGTAGTGTACCTGGGTTCCCACCCCAGTGTAGGATTCTACTGAGTAGTATCCACTGAATCTATTATAAACCATCATGACACACACCTTCCATTTCGATGGGAAATTATAACTAAGCATGTTTTTTTCATTTTAACTAGGATAACTTCTTCCCGCCTTTTTATCCACTGCCACACACTTAGACACATGAGAATCACTTTCCTCCACTACTTCCACCACCTTCGAGTCGCCAACTGCCACTGTTCTCATTAGAAAAACAGCATTGATGTAACTAGGAATCTAGGGCTCAAACTCTCTCACCACTTTCACCATATGGGACCACCATGGACAACCTCTAGTGACTCGAACAACCCTTATAAGACCATCTCGAGGCTTCATCCAACCAATTTGAAGGTCGGATAAACAAGACTACTATCATTTCCATTGCACCTTAAAAGGGCACAGTGGAGGTGTGTGGCACCTCAAATCACAAAAAATGAGAAAAACGGACAAACACGAGGATTTTAACATGGTTTGATCGGATGACCTACAATCATAGGAGAATGGTAGTCATTCTCTATTATCACCCCCTATGGATAAATTTGGAGGATCACCAACACACCAAGATTACACCCATATTACAAGTGATTGCCATAAATTTATAGAAGGTAGAAATAAGTGTTCAAGGGTGGTTCATCTTCCTTTTAAAAATCCTCCAACCACCTGCTGCTTCAACATTGGAAGTTTTCCACAGCATCAGTTTCCCACCAAAGAAGACAGCTCCTGCAACAACCAGGGTTAGTTTCCACCTTCAAAGACTTCCTCCTCTAAAAAATCCACCCCATATTGGGAGTGGCCCCCAAAAATCCCCCCCTGATTACCAATTTGGGGTAGAAACCAAACATGAAGTCTCCTTATTGGTGTTGAAAATTTCATTATCAAATCGAACGTGCTTCTTCACACCAGATGATGTGTCGCTTCCACTTTCTTCAATCGATCTCAGGCTGACTGTGCTACCCATAAAATGATGAAACACTAGGGAATCATTTCCATTAAAAATTTCTGCATCCCCATGTGAGACTTCCAACACACCACCCACTATATAAATATTGTATCTTATCACATCGAGCCTACTTAATTATACCAGGTTCCATCTCATCCTTGGAACGAATTTCAGGTCAGATGGTTTTCATACTCCTCTATAGAGTGTCCTCAATTTCACTATCCCAACTCATCAAACCACACATGTTGACCCATCACTAAGTCTCACAATATCTCTCACCTAATGAAAGGTATGAAACGCACCTTTGGTCATGCATATGTGTGCCGAGCTCCCCGAATCCAAAACTCATCCGTCTTCCTTTGGATTTTGATCCCACTCATTCTTGACATTATCGCTTCATGTGCCCATATATTTTGTAGTAATGACACTACACTTATCCTCGTTCAACTCTCCCATCTGATTGTAAGCTTCTCATTTTCATTTAGACTTCATCATATACCGATAAATCAGTGATGTTCACATCCTTCTCCTCAACTTTCTCTTTCTCAGAAATGTACCGTTTGCACTCTCCATAGTCACTTTTATAGTGACCCTTTTTCTCACACTAGAAACATGTGATTTATCTAAGATCACATCCCCTCAATTTTGGTTGAAATTTTTTAACTTTTGACTTCCAATATCGACTCATCACACATTTATTATCTCGCATCACCATGATTTGCTCTCCTAAATGTGTCGTAGGTCTTAGGAATTCTTTTGAATCTTGAAGTGATTCCATCACCTCATCATGCTTTAATTTTTTCTTCCCCATGAGTAATACAGTCACAATCCCATAAAATGAACTTGGTAGTGATGACAAAAGAAAAAGTGCTTTATATTTCTCTCCAACCATCACATCGAGCCCCAATAATTGTGTCATCATCTTGTTGAATTAATTGGTGTGATCCAAAAAACATTGTTCCATATTCCATGTGAAACTGGTACAATTTATTCTTGAGGAATAACTTGTTGGTGGGTGACTTCTCCATATATTTATCCTCCCAATTATTCCAGATCTCCTTTGGTGAGGTCTTTTCCAACACCAAGTACTTTACCTCATTCGCCAAAAACAGTCGAATTGTGCTGACGACCCACATCTCGAGCTCTTCTCAATCATCTTTAATAGTTGTATTAGGATTTTCTATGATCAACGATCTAATCATACCCTGCTACATAAGAATATCTTTCACCATACTTTACCATGATCTAAAATTTTTTCAACCATCGAACTTCTCAATCTCAAATTTTGGTAGTGCTTTGCCACCAACCATCGTCGTTGTCGCAAAACTCAATCACCACTGTTGATTTCTCACCCTTATGAATCCACTTGACGAAGTGATAATTATGAAAATATAACCATATGATGTGTCCAAAATGGTTGAAATAGTGGAAATTGACTCTTGGATCACCAAAATCGGACACCGATTGGCCGAGATATCGCCAAAAAAAGTTCAACGGTCTATATTGCAAGATAATTTGGTACTAATGTGGCGCTGACATGGCATGCTAGAGTAGCTGCTGGAATTTCACTGTAATTTTCTCCGGTGGTCCGAATAGTACCGTCTTCTCTGGCACAGGGTTATTGTTTATCCATGGTTTTTGACCAAAATTTGACTGAGCTTATCTCCTTCATTTCAGCTCTATTTTTAAATTTGTTTCCTCCATTGGAATTATCTCATCGTCCTCTTCACAGATATGGCCTCGGAAAAATTTCCTGACCAATTTCAATTTTCCAATCACTGGAAAACTCATTGTCACCTTGCCATTTATACTCCTATCACTTTGTGTCCCTCTAATACCACTTGAAAGGGCGCAGTGTAGGTGTGTGGAACCTCAAATCACACAAAAATGAGAAAAATGAACGAACATGGGGATTTTAACGTGGTTTGGTCAGATGACCTGCATCCATGGCAGAATGGGAATTTTTCTCTATTATCACTCTATCTAGATAAATTTGGGGGACCACCAACATACTTGTATTACAAGTGATTAGACTTAAATTTATAGAAGGAAGAAATCAACGTTCCAGGGTGGTTTATCTTCCCTTGAAAAATCATCCCACCGCCAGTTGCTTCAATGTTGGTAGTTGTCCATAGCATCAACTTCCCACTAAGGGAGACCTCTCCTATAACAATTGGGGTTATTTGTCAACTTCAAATACTTACTCTGCTAAAAACTCCACCCCATATTAGGATTGGCCCCCACACACCTCTGCTACCACTGCCATATCCACAAAGCAGTGCTTCCAAATCTTGAATTCTAGGTAACCCATTAAAGTAGTTACTTCCCTCCTCATTTTCTACTCCATGATACAAAAATTCAAACACTCAAAAATTTCATGTTTTTTTATAATACCACACATGCAGGTCTCAAGGTAGTTTTAAAAAATACATGTAAAGATATATATTTAAGATGACTGAGGAACCCTTTTTTCTATAATAGGAGGCCCTTTCTTCTCACCAAAGGGATAGACATCCAGAGAAGGAGACACTGCTGTAGGAGGGAAATCTCAGTTGTTTCACTTTTTTTATCTTTTTTATTCTGTAATTTTTATTTATTTCATTAATTTAATTAATTCATGTATAGTGTTGTTAATATAAGTGTTCACCTATATCATTTTTCTTCTTCTCTTATTATTCTTATTCTTATTCCTTGTAATTACTTCTTATTTTCATCTTATATTTTTAAAGTAATTTACTCACAATTTTATTTTTTATATATATTTATATTTTCTATTTTATTTTATTCCTTTTCTCTATTTAATTCTTCTATTTGTAATTTTTTGTTTCATGTGTTTAATATTATTATTTTTTTTCAATATTATTCTTTTTATTTTTATTCTTTTTATCTCTTTATTTCCAACCCTGTGATCTCATACCCTTGACAATGAGGATTTGACCCAAGGATTGGCCCGAGGAAGGTTAGGTATTCTTGAATTGTTGCTTAAAGTTTATTTTATGTTTGTGGTATATGCAAGTGGAATACAGGGGTGTGACTATTATACACTATGACATTGAAATCAATTTTAAATCTATTATTTGTTTAAATATTTTCCCTTCCTTATACTGGATATAAGATCTTCATAAAATAAATTTATGCTATTTGTGGATGGATTGGAATACAATGGAGCCAGGTCCTGGAAGATTCCACACTCTTGGTTGAGGTGTACCATTAACATTGATTATAGGAGGATGAAACTTAATTTAAAAAATAATAATTTAGAATAATGATATAATGAAAAAACCAAACTTAGGACAAATTGATTTATTTATAATAACATTATGTTCAGGATCATATGTTAGTTTAGTTTAAAATTTCATTATGCATGTATTTTTAGTATCTTTGAAAATAAACAAAACCCAAACATTTATCATTGATTTTATAAAAAAAAATGAGTAGTTTAGGTGAATTATATTAAGTAACTAGATAAACTAAGAATATCCTCAAGGGAGATGACCCTGGTCAGCCATTGTGATGCATGAGGATTCAATTTAGAAATTTTCTTTTTCCACACCCCATGACAAGCATGTGTCAAAATTAGCACCATTTTCAATGAGCTAATAATTAGTTCTCTTACATTTTCTATTTTCACATTGTAAATAGTTTTTTTTTCTTTAAATAAAAAAACAATGAAATTTTTTCATTTTCATGATGTTTAAAATGATCACTTTTTCAATACATGGAATAGTTACTCATGGGTACATGATCAAAATAAAGTACAACACAATGTTGAGAAGGATATCCTACAAAGGTTTTTTGAACTCACTAACTTGTAAAAGTATATGATAAATGGAAATGACACCATAATTTCATTTAAATAGTTGGTAGACATCATTGATGGAGTCAAATTTGATTATCAAATACTTAAGGGAGAGGAGGACGTGCAACTAGAGCTAACCAATTTTACTAAATACATCTAGAAAGTTTAAAACCAACTAAAATACCATCAACAAACCAACCATCTGAGGGTAAAAATACAATATGAACATGATAAGATAGAGTAGAAACATGATGATAAATAACTTATAGGTGAGATACATGTGGGAGATCTACAAGATCTGAATAATTTATGGAACAAGTATGAGGTAAAAAATGATCTCCCTATTCCTTACACAGTATATGATCCATCCCCACTATACTTTTTTATCCATGGAAGGTTATGAAGTCAGAATCCCAACTACTTTCCTCAATCCACTATGTTTTAGTTTCAATAGGCACTTACCTCTAAGGAAGTGATTGATCCATAATCAACTAAGGGAGTTGATATTTCTCAAAATATATTTTATTTGATTTTATTTAGTATTAATTGAGTATTAATTCCTATTTTTTTGAATTTTAAAATTTTGACAATCATTTATTTTCCTTAGAGTAACATGAATAAACAAAACCTGTACCCGATGAGGAACACATGGAGACACTAGATTTTATAAAACATGAATTTGAGGAATACCATGAAGAATTAAAATTTTCTATGCTTGGGGAAATTAATACAAATTTCTCACTTTGAAAGGTAAATTTTAATTTTAATTTTAATTTTACACAAATAAAAATACCTGCTTACTTTCCCTTTGATCATTCAATCCCAACAGTTCAAATTCATCCAGCATAGGGAAATGAAGAGAAGGTTTCACAAGTAGAAACCAAGAAGCAGGATGATCCATACTTAATCCTAACCCATCCATGAAATCTATACTTAATTGTTAAGGGGGTATACTCTATCAATGGATCACTCCTCTCCACCATGAAGAAATAATTATAATCTAGGAAAAGCCACATGTGGTGGTTCAAATCCAATAATATCCACCCACCATTAGATTATTGATAAAAGTTGGTACTAACCTATATATAAAATAAAAATCTATTTCCCACTTGGGTGATCCTATGATTATTTATCTTTAATTTATTTTTATGATTTTAATTTTAGTAGTTTATCATGAAGCCCAATCCCCCTATCATTTTTCTAGATTAAATGACATGATATTTATGTTTAACTAATTAATTAAATTTTGTAGGACCATTATGCTAAAAGTAATCCCCAAACAGTGTAGGAAGAGAACTAAAGATTCATGGTAAAGGTAGTTCACTTTTTTTTATCTTTTAAACTACTTACCTTTTTCAAAAAAAACATATTTTGAACTTTAAACTGGAAATTACATGCCCTTGCTTGAATTATTTCTTTACATGATTTATCTAAGAGACATGAGTTTCTTAGGAATCATTTTATGCCATACTTTATATTTCAATTATAATAATATTGAACAATTAAAATAGATAATTCAATGATTAATGTGAATCTTGGATATTAAAATGAGGACTCGTGATTTGTGGAAATTAATTGAGGAATTTAAATGAAATTTAACAAACATTTTTCATTATTTGAATTTCTAAAATTCATTTGAATTTATTTTTTATTATCATTTATTCCATAATTTATTGTATAAAATAAAATTTCCCATTCCCAATAGTATTTCTAGACCAAGTACTTCCTATTTATTCTTGATCATATTTCTTGAGTGATCTTGGGATATGTCACTTGTTGGAACTTTCACTTGAACTTTTCAAAGACATGAATATGAAAATTAATATCTAAAATGATTGGGGTACCTTTTGAAAATACCATATCCTTGATACAACCTTTATATCAATCCTTGTTCACCCATAAAGACCATGAATTCCCTTTTTAGGAATGATCCATGTTTCAATATAATTTTATACATTTCTACCATTGTAATGGAATTTTTCATAATATTTTAAAGTTAAAGTGTGTGGGTTGGTAAATTCATGGTAAAGGGGATTCAATATAAGTAAAATGTGTTGGGGTTATTATTTTGGGTATTGAGAAAGGTTTTTTATTTATTCATTTTTCTTTATTATTTTCCCTTATTGAAAAAAATGATGAAAAAATAGGAATGGTTTGCGACATAGAAGAATAATAAATCACAATTAATGGAAAAATTATTTTTATTATATGTGTCTAGGTGGTGAGTTTGAGATTCATTATAATCATAAATTTCATAAAATTAAAAATAAAAAATGAAAATGTACTTAAAATGGGTAAAAAGGTAGTGAAATTTTCAAGAAGAAACAAAAATCATTCCTTATGCATAATTACAATCAAATTACTTACTTTGATTTTTTGGATAATTAATAGCTTTAATTTATAAAGGGGATAATTTCATTGAGGTTTTAATTTTGATATCATGCTTTTTTTCTTAAGATAGAGACATCCTCCCTTGATCCTTAATTTTCAAACATCAATTCCTATCAACCTTAAGCCTTAGAGCCATTGGAAAATTAATTTTCAAGCCCTTGTGATTTTATGTGTCTTTTTTATTTAAAATAAGAAGAAAAGTAGTTTCTTTACAAGCTTATGGATAAGGATAATGTTATAATGATATGATCATAACACTATTTGAATTGTATCATGAGTAATAGGAGAAAAGATTCATAAGTAAGGTAAATCGTGATTTAGAATGTTTAATAATAATGAATTAGGGAGCTTGAATGGATGAAATAATAAGTTCCATCATTTTCAAAAGGTAGAAAGAAAAATGATTGAATTGATTGAGTCTTAGATAAATGTGAAATTTAATTGATATTTTTTATGGAATTTTAAAATTTAATTTGAATTTGACAATTGTTATATTTTATTTCTTTGAAATTTGAATAATATTAACATTGGTGCCCTATGAAATCCATTTTTAGATCTAATTCTTGAGGAAAATCATAGTTTAAAAGTGGGGGTATTTGAAACACTGGTATTTTAAAGAAAATTTTAAATACTTTTTGATATTTTTTGATGAATTTAAATGAATATTGCCTTAGAATACATTATTTTATTAAAAAATAAGAAATTATGAAAATGGGATTAAAATGGATCTAAACTGGATGAAAATGCGTAGTCTTGAAATTTGGAATTTAATGATGATGTTATTTTGAAATTTTACTTAATTATTTTTATTTACTTTTTTAGGTAAAAAAATTTCCAAGATGGCTAGCCCTCAATTACTAGAAATCCAACCACTTAGCCAACCCATAGTGGGGATGACTGACCAAGCCTTCCACCATAAAATCCTATTGAGATAAATATGGAGTGTGTCCCATGTATTTCCGTGGGAATAGGTTGGGCCATATCCCACATGGGCCATGCAAGTGTGAGGAACGACCCATTTTCATTGAGTGTAGTGTATCCGAGTGCCCACCATGGTGCAAGATTCTACTGAGTAACAACCCCAAAATCTATTATAAACTATCATGGAGCACACCTTACATTTTTATGTGGGGTAAGAACCATGCATGTACTGATCATTTTAACCAAGATGATATCATCCCACATTTTTCTTCACTACCTCTCACTCAAATACATGAGTGCCACTGTACACCACTGCTACCACCACCTTCAAATTGATTAACACCACTACCCTCATTAGGAAAACACTATTAAAACCACTAAGAAGATTTTGCTTGAACTCGCCCGCCACTTTCACCTCCCAGGACCACCATGGACCACCTATGGTGAGTCAGATGACCCTCATAAGACCATCTCAAGGCTCCATATGGACACTTTTAAGGTCAAATGAAGGAGGCTATATCCACTACTATTTCACCTTCGCATCTTCTACCATATCCACCAAGTTCCACTACCACTTCTTTCACACCATGAACCCCATTAAATAAGGCATTGTGCTTCTTAGTTGTGGATCCATGATTCAATAACTCAAACACTCAAAAATATTAGGTGTATCCATAATACCACCCATGAGGGTCTCTAGGTAGTTAAAAAACATGTTAATATATGGATTGAAGAATATTGAGGGACCCTTTCTATCTATAAAAGGTGTCCCTTTCTTATCATCGATGGGTTGGACATCCTGAGGAGGATACACCACTAGAGGAGGATGAACTTGGTTGTTGAACTTTTTATTTTATCGATTTATTCTATGATTTGTATTTGTTTCATTAATATAATTAATTCTTTCATAGTTTTGTTAACATAATAGTTTACCCATCCTATTATTCTTCTCTTATTATTCTTCTTATTATTATTTTTTCCTAATGTTTTAAATCAATTTTTTCACTACGTTTTTTATATATTCCTATATTTGATTTTATTTTATCCATTATCTCTCATTTATTCTATTTTGGTTTTTGTTTTTATTTTATTTAATGTTCTTATTATTATCTCTTTTTTATTTTTTTATTTTTATCCTTCTTCTCTCTTTATTTATATCATTGTGATTTATTACCATCGATAATGAGGGCCAAACCCAAGGCTTGGATCGGGAGAGGTTGGGTGTTCTTGAATTCTTGGTTAAAGTTTGTTTTATGATTTTGGTAAATATGAGTGGAATGCACGGGTATGGTGATTTTACACTATGACATGAAACTCTATTTTACTTCTATTATTTTATTTAAATATTTTTCTCCCTTATATCGGATATAAGCTCTTCATATGATGGAGTTGATCCATGCCATGTATGAAATGGCATATAATGGATCCATGTCCAAAAAGATATCAAACTCTTGATTGAGGTGTTCCATCCATGTTGATTATAGGAGGAGGTGGAATTTATGTTTCTAAAGTCTTTAAAGATTTAACCAAACTGAATATAATAATAGTATCTTAAGAGTGATATTTCAAAATTAAGTTATCAAACTTAATTTTAAAAAATAAAGGATAATAATGATAGAATGGAAAAACCAAACTCAGGACCTAGTTTTTTCTTTCTAATCACATCCAATTTAGAATCAAATGTTAGTTTGATTTAAATTTTTATTCTTCTTGTATTTTCATTTTCTTAGTAAATAAATAAAACCCAAAAGATTATTATTAATTTTAGAAAATTATAAAAACAACAAAAAACAAGTAGTTTAGATGAATTTGATTGTGTTATTAGATAAATTGAGAATCCCCTCAAGTGAGATGAACCTGGTCATACACTATACTGAACTAGGAAAAAATTTAGAAATCTATTTTTTCCATGCCCTGTGATAGGAGTGTTCCATAATACTTCTCTCATTTTGACCTTTTCTTTGTTCTTTTCCTTCCATAAGTTATGTTGGGCTAACATGGTATCTTAAATGGTTTTCCAACCCATGTCTAGGGCTTATAAACTAGTTCCAAAGATTAAGTCAGTGAAGCCGTTATCCAAGACTATGATGGAGGACATTTCTATCCCAAAATATATAGCTGATGAGGCCATGACTTTAGCATAGGTTTTCGAGGAAGATGTGGTGTCTAGGCCTACCATTGGGGAACCACTTGAAGTGACTATTGAAACTAAGGCCTAAAAAATTTGGTTGAGATCATTACACTAATAGAGATAGTGGAGGAGGCCTTCTTGGCTGAGCCTGCCTCAGAAGTGACATAAGGGGTTGTGGAAGCTCTCATTGTGGGTGAAGGATCCAACAAGGATGTGTTTCTCCCAGAATTGTGGATTATCCCTCCTGAGGAAATTCCTATAGATGATCCTTCCATTAATGTGTTGAAATTATTACCTTAGTATGATCCCACACAACCTGAGTTTTTTGAATATTGTGGCTCTAAAGTTGCTGAGGGGAACTGGGTCATCTGACACAGTGCGAGGAGGAGTGTACAAAATTTCATCACTCACACTCCACCGACCAATTTTCCAAACTGGGTGGGGTCTCTCAACCACTGGTTAGTCAACCTAGGGGTAGGTGGGGTGGATTCTATAATCCCTCATGTGGTATATCATGACATTCTCATAAAATGGGTTCATGTTTAGTGGTAGGAGTTTGAGGTTTCCTGGTACAATAAGAAGTTTAATGACATTCAGGTGATTCAGGCGGTCGAAGAGGATATCATTCTTCTAGAATAGTTGGTGAGAAAGAATAAAACTTTCTTCAATACTCAAGTATAGATCATATATAGTGTCCCCATCCTGATTAGCCACCTAAATAGTGCTATCAATCCGAGTTCCATTGACCTTACGTACACTTACCCAAATGCCAAAGGTTGCCGACTAGCATCGAGGGTTTATTAAGGATAATATTAGAGAGGATATACCCTCTGGAAGAAATATAATATTAGTGGTCTGAGTCTGAGTATAAATATATAATTTATTGGATGTATGAGAATGAATAGACTTGAACTAGACCCACCAATGGAGAAAGCACAATCAATATCAAGCAATAGTGGAAGCATAATAATAAACAACATCAGAAAGAAATATACATGCTAGCATACCACTTGAAACTTCTAAATAAACATTCATTCAATATAGCTTATACAATCCAATATCTATAATGGTTTTCCTATATCATAACACATCATATACATACATAAAAATCATGTTGGTATAAAAAGGTAAAAAAAGGAAAAATCCAGCTGAGTCATGACCTCCAAGTCCCTTAACAACATATTGTTGGGAAAAAATCCCTTAATGTCTCATCTCAGTATGTTTTGGGCATGATTCTATTTGTTAAAAAAGTTAGATAATTAGAAATGAGTTTAGTTGGTGTTTTCCAAAGATAGGTTTTTAAGGTGGCATAGTTTCTCAGTGCTTTCCAAATTTCTAGGCCTCAAAATTGGGAATTTTTTTTTGGAAATATAAGGTTTTCTACATAGGACTGAATGGTGTGAAGAACGGAGAATAAAATAGGCAATGTAAGGGAAACATGGATCATGGGACATGGATCATGTACCATGTCTAGGAAGGGTTCACAGCTATATACTAGGCAGCGGGAACGGTACGTAGGAGCAGTTCGCGGAACCGAAAATGGTTTGTGGGGATGGTTTGTGGTGAAGTTCATGTGGTATGTGGAAGGCATGATGGTTTTCAGGATGGCAGAAGATAATGGAACTTCATAGGAGAAAATTAAGTACATGGACCATCATGGAAAAATTGTTCGCGGAATGGGTGTGATTCGCAATAGGAGGATCAATATGTGGTAGAGGCTGTACCGAATCAAAGATTTGGTAAATCTTGGATTAGTGGATTTTTTGGATATCTTTGCCTATATAAGGAGTTATGATTCCACCAATTAGATGAGAGAATGAATATCATTAGATAAAAAAACTTTTCTCTCAGAATTCGGTGAAGTCTGAAAGTGGTTTGTCGGAAGCAATTTCACAAAGGCTAAAGAAGTTTGCAGAACAGTTTGTGAAAGTATTTTTGTGGGATGTTGTAGTTCACAATGGAAGAAAAATCTAAGGAAGAATAAATCGTTATGTGGAGGAGGATCTCTAGTATGCAGAAGAGAAGTCATTCTGTGAACATAGAACAGTTCGCGGATAGAGGGTGGTTCACAGAGGAGGTTTGCAGAGTTGGTATACGGAGGCAGTACGCGATAGTGAAGGAAGTGGAGTCTGCGGATGATGGGAGGTTTGTGGAAGTGGAAGTGGTACACAGTGGAGGTGTTCTGCAAACTATACCTAGTACATAGTATATAGACGGAGTAGGTGGTTTATAGAACACTCAAGGAATCTTGAAAACACTTCAACTCAGTTTGAAAAAGTCATTTCAATTACCTAACAGTACACGGAAAGGTGGATTTCATCTGTGGGGGGAAAATGGACCACAACAGAGCATCTACCTACATTTGAGGATGTGGTATTCATTCAAATGAATGTCCCTACATGTCCATAAATTGTATTCAACCTACAAGTCTATAAAATGTGAGTGTATTCCTTTCCAAGAGCAGTGAGCAAAGGAAGTGGAAGATGGTGACCCTTTCCACCGGTAGTGAGTCATAGAAAGAGTAAAAGGGAGTGACCCTTAGTAATGATGTGATAAAACCCTAAACCTTGTAAATATAGTTCCCCTAGGCAGAGAATATCTAGCTTGAACCTTGTACTCATTATTGGAAGTGATCCTTAGTGAATTTTTTACATCAGCACATCACCGTTGTATGCTCATTGAACGTTTCCCAGCGAGGGTGAACCAAGTAAAAATCATTACTTCATGTGAATTATTTCATATATGTTCATATATTTATATGGGAGGAAGAGATAATTGAGTTTTTTTATCAAAAAAACAAGATTCTAAGGGGAATAAGTTTTGATCTTTCATGCCCTAATTCACCCCCCCCCCTAGGGTATTCAGCCTTGTGGACCTAACAATTGGTATCAAAGGGAAAGGTAGAAATTCATTGGTTCTCTCTCAAAAGAATAAATGGAGGTGGTCAATCATAAATTAATTATGATTTTATATGGAAATAATTTTAATCTATGGAAGATTCAGATGCAGCACTACTTCTGATCATTAGGAATGGATGTCTTCGTAGCAGTTATGCATGGAATATAATCTAACATCAATAGTGGTACTTTATCAGAAGCTGAAACAATGTAATTGGATATTGATGCTGAAGGGATAAATGATTTAGGAGGATCCCTATCAAATTTAATTTATATGAAGGTGATGTCCTGTAAAATATCACATGAAATGTGGGAAAATTTGTTGAACATTTATGAGGGAAACACAAAAGTCCAAGAAGAAAATATCCAGGTTATGTGGAACAAGTATGAGGATCTCAAAATGAACCCTAGTGAGGTTGTTGATGCATTCTTCGATAGGGTAATTTTTTTTATGGAAGACATGTGGGGTCTTGTAGAAGTCATTAAAGACATAAATATTGTGAAATGTATCTTGAGAAAACTTCCATAATGGTTCAATCTGAAAGTTTCAGTATTAGAAGAAAAAGACACAAAATATTTGACATTGGATAACCCATATAGTACCCTGGTAGCATATAAAATAAGATATGATGATAACGATGCAGTGGAAAAGGAAAAGTACAAAGAAGTGTCATTAAAGTCCATGAAGAATCTCTCTGTTCAAGATAGTCCTGAGGAGGACAATTTGGATGATTTCATGTCATTTCTCTACTCAAATCTATAAAGGGGGAAATGGAAGTTCAAAGTAAAACTTCCATTTTCATGATTTTGATGCGGAAAGATTGGTATGTTTGCAGTAAATTTTCTTAAGAAGTTTGATGATGACAATGAAGACAATGATGAAATTCCCCAAAAGAAGTATTCATCAAATGTTAAAGGTAGGAGAAGTACTAATAGAAAGTTATTCAAAAAGAAGAACCTACTTTAAAAAGAAGATGAAAGTTCAAAATAACTTGAGGTGGAGGACTACAAGGATCATAAAGTAGATGTTTTGGTGGTGATTGTCATAAATTATTTAACAAGAGAAGAAAGTGAAAATGAAGAAGGATAACTTGAAGTAAGAGTTGATCTTTAGGCTGAATTAAAAGCTACCCTTAAAGAGATAGATATTTTTGAGAACCAAAACAAAGAAATATAAAAAATGTGTTCATGATACCAAACTTTTTATGCAATAGTAGGAAGAACAGAATTATGAACTTAATGTAGAAATTGTAAAATTGAGTTCTTCAATGCCAGAAAGCTTAGAAAAGGTGGTTGAGTACAAACTCAAAATTGAAGAGTAGGAAAAAGAAATTGATAGTTTGAATGAAATTGTAAAAGATCAAATCAGATGTATCTAAGACCAAGAAGAGGAATTCATCGGTCTGTGATGAATAGTTAAATACCAGAAGAAACTACTAACTCTTGGTTTTACATTAGGAAAGAAGATCATACAGGAAACAAGGAAGATGAAATTTGAGGAGAGTGGTCCAGAATAACAAAAACAAAAATCAACTCTAAATGATAAGGTTGGTATGGGGATTTATCTAAAACAAAATGCAGTTACAATTCAAGTTAGACCACAAGCACCCACTCCAAGTTTGAAGATTTATTTTGGTAAAAATTAGAATCAGAAGATTCAGATAACCCAAGGTATAACTAGTGGTACATAATTTCCACATGGTAATATACCTCACATAAGATTCTATTGTTGTGGGAAGATGGGACTCTCTAAAAATTTATGTTCCATAGAAAAGAGGTACCAAAGGGAATAAGACCAACAAATGTGTTCATACAGAGATAAATATTCCAGGTCATCATTTGACGGTCTTTATTTCAGGTGTAAAGGACTCAAACATGTAGAAATATATTTCACATCAACAATGCAAAGGAATGTGCTGAGATAGACTAAATTTGTTCATAAGAAGCAAAAAAATGTATCATCAAGAGAGATGAAAATTTAAAATCAATTTGCATATCTGCAAGTTGAAGCTGGTACATCATATACCGAGGAAGATCAAGATTGTCATTCTGTGACAGGAATGAATTCAAATACTTGGGTCAATAAGAAAAGGTTTGAGTAGGAAGTGGTTGTAGAAATTGTGTTCAAGGCATCCTATCACACCGGGATATAGATCATTCACAGTTAATGCACTTCCCATATGATGGGAATTAAGTATATAGTGACTAGAATCAGGTATGATAAAGGAGGTATCATAGGATTTCGTAATGATGAGGGCCTAAAATTTATTGTTTTAGAAAAATCCCAGTTTTGGGGAAAAGACATGAGATGAGCAGATGTCTTGGTTGTTGAAGGGCTTAGTCACCACATGCTTAGTGTCAGTCAATTGTGTGACTTAGGGCATACCATAAGTTTTTCCAAGAAATTATGTACCATCAAGGAAAATGATGGTGTTTTTTTGTTGTAAGGAAAGAATACAAAAGTGAATCTCTACCTCATGAGTGAAGAAGAAGATATGTGGTTTTTTTACAAGGATGAAGAAAACAAGTTATGGCATAATCATCTTAGCCACATATTCCAAACTTCCTTGTAAGATCTGGTGAAATATTATTCAACTCAAAATCTCCCAAGATTATCACTTGATCATAATCATATGTGTGATGTCTTCCAATAAGGGAAGATCACTCGAAAGAAATATAATCCAAAGGAGAAAAATCCAACAAGATTTTTTGAGTTGGTGCATATTGATGTGTGTGGTCCAATTTCACCAAGGGCTATTAATGAGAGGAGATATTGTGTTCTATTAATTGATGATTATAGTAGAATGGCATGGGTTTCAATAATCACCCACAAATCTGAAGTGTTTAGTTTCATTACAAGATATCGACAGGAATGTTAAAAGATGTTTGGTCAGAAATATTTGAACAGATAATGGAATAGAGTTCACAAATAGCCAAGTGGAGAATTATCTCGAGAAACATGGATAAGGCATAAAATTTTAGTAGTAAGAACTCCGAAGTAGAATGGATTAGTTTAAAGAAGAAATCATATTTTCAACAACATGGACAGAACAATGCACATTGAGAAAGATCTTCTAGAGAAATTTTGGAAAGAAGTAGTGATGACAGCATTCTACACTTAAAATAGCGATTTACCTTTTCCAAAAGAGGAAAAGACTCCATACGAGTTATGGTATGGAAATAAGCTATCATTGAAGTAATTTCAAGTCTTTGAAAGTAAATTTTTCATTATTAATAAGGAGAAATGCAAAAAGTTTGAATCCCATGGGGATGAAGGGATATTTCTTGGCTACTCAAAGAAAATCAAAATGTATAAATGCTTCAATAAGAGGCTAGGAAAGATAGTTGAAAGTCATGATGTGACTATAGTGGATAATGAACAGAATATTTAGCAAATATATGATCAGAATCAAGAGGATAGTGATGAAGAGATGAGCAGGTCAAGAGATGCTCCAACTCTAGAGGTTGATTCAGAAGAAGAATCAGATGATGAGAATAAATCAGTGTCTGCCCAGAGGCTAGTGAGAAGAGATAAAATTGATATTCATAACATAATTGGTGATCATACATCACTAGTTCAGACAAATAGAATGAAGGCTCTACAACAAGAATCATACTTATCATAGGTGGAAGCTAAATGTTTTTATGAAGTAGTTAGAGATGAGAACTGGGTTCAAACTAAGAATGAAGAGATTGACCAAATTGAAAAGAATCAAACATGGGAGATTATTTTGAGACCAGCAAACAAGAATTTCATAGGGACAAAATGGTTCTTTCGCAACAAAATGAATGAAGATGTTGTTTTGATTCGAAACAAAGAATGAATTATGTGCAAAGGGTACTCCCAGATAGAGGGGATATATGTCGATGAAACATTTTCACCTATTGTGGGGATGGGGACAATCAGATTATTCTTGTCCACAGTAGTGCAAAGAAAGTTCAAGGTTTTCCAGATGGACGTTAAGTTATCATTTTTTAATGGAGTATTGGAAGAAGAAGTTTACATTTATAAGCCATGTTGTTTTATCATTCATGAATATGAGAACCAAGTTTTTTAATCGAAGAAATATTTATATGGTTTGAAGTAAGAACAAAGAGCATGGTATTCTAGGCTTGACCAATTTTTGAAGAAGCTCGGTTTCTAGTGTGGTGGAGTTAATTATAATCTATATTTAAAAAATGGAATTAATCAAAGGATGATGGTGCTGGTTTATGTCGATGACATAATATTTGGTAGATTAGATGAAGCAAAATGTAGATAGTTTTCTAAATTCACGAAAAACAAGTTCAAAATGTCAATGATTGGTGAGATGATGTTTTTCCTTATCTTACAGGTGACGTAAGGAAGGAATGAAACTTCTATTTATCAATCTAAATATGAAAAAGGGTTTTTGAGACATTTTGGAATAGAAAATTCCAAAGAGATGAAGACTTCGGTTGTTACCCTATTGAAACTGCCACAGGATGATAAAGGCAAGGTATTTAATATCACAGAATACGGGAAAATCATTGAAAGTCTATTGTACCAAATAGCAACAAGGCCTGATATTATATTTTCCACATTCCAAGAATCAATTTATCAAAACAATACTAAGGGGATCCACATGATTGTAGTGAAAATAATACTTTGGTATATCAAGGGCATGGTGGATTTTGACATAATGTATAATGACAAATCTCAGCCAATGTTATTAGGATATACATATGAAAATTGGGTCGGTTCAGTATATGATAGGAAATAAACATCTAGAGGTGAATTCTATCTTGTTGTATTGTGTATTTTTTTAGTTGAGAAAGAAACAAGATTGTATTTCATTAATCACTGTAGAAGATGATTACATTGCGGCTACTCAAGCATGCACACTGTTATTGTGGATGAAGTAGCATCTTAATGATATGAGAGTTGAAGTGAAGTCTCTTATCAGAATCCATTGTGATAATTCAAGTACTATAAATATAAACAAAAATCAAGTCCATAACTCAAAGAAAAGTCACATTGAACTCAATTATCATTTTATCAAGGATAAAGTGGAGCAAGGGTTTGTGAAGTTGGAGTATGTACCAACAGAACAAAAAGTTGTAGATATTCTTCATTTGATAGATATCGACTGGATCTGGGAGTCTAGTTGACTCTCTGCACTTGAAAAGTTGTTGATGTGGAACCCCATCTCCCTGAGGTATGATGTTTCCTTCCCTAATGTGTTGATATGTGTTCTTTAACCTATTGTAGACAACCTTGAAGTGCTATTTGGGTTTGTTGACAAATGATGAGAAAGTGTGACTAGTTCAGGGGGAGAAAAGACATAGGGAGAAGCTTTTAAGTAGATAAGAGATATAGGAGGAGTTTAAGGTGAGATGAAGCTATTTGGAGAAGAATCAATATAGGGGTTCATTAAATATGACGATGCTAGAAGTGATCAATCAAAGATTACATATCACGATATCTCAGGTTAGTGATGAAAGAAATTGATTGGTTTCAAGAGTTTGTGTTAGGAATGAAGTGATTTACTGATGAATTTTTCATTATACTCTTGTTTCTCACACCGATCATGGATCATGTGGGCTTAGAGTATCTGTTGATTAAATATTTGATCTCTATCTTAATTGCAAGAATCAAATTCCAATTGAAGAAGTAAAGAGCTTTAACAAAGTATAAAAATGTGAATAATTATTCTGAGAAGAGTTGTCAACAAACCCAAAGGGGGGATTTTTGGGAAAAATCCATCAATTTTTCCTATCGGTATGTTTTGGGTGTGATTGTGTTTGTTGACAAATCTATATGACCATGAATGAGTTTGGTTGGTATTTTCCAAATATAGGTTTTTAAGGTGGCACGGTTTCCCAATGTTTTCTAAATTTTTGGGCCTCGAAATCGGGAATTTGTGTTTGGAAATGTAAGGTTTTATTCATAGAACTAAACGGTGTGAAGAATGGTGAATGAAATTAGAAAAGGAATAGAAATGTGGATCCTGGGATGAGGATCGTGTACCATGGTTGGGAAGGGTTCATGGCCACGTACTAGGCAGCAGGAAAGGTACGCTGGAGCATGAGCAGAACCGAAGATGGTTCACAGTGACGGTTTGTGGTGAAGGGTGTGTGGTATGCAGAAGCCATGATGTTTCATAGGATGGAAGAAGAGAATGGTTCTACATAGGAGAAAACGTAGTACAGGGACCACCATGGAAAAAAGGTTCATGGAATGGGTGCAGTTCATGGCAGGAGGATTGGTATATGGTGGAAGTTGTACAGAATCAAAGATTTGGTAAATCTTTGATTATAAAATTTTTCAGATATCATTTCCTATATAAGGAGTTCTAATCCCACTGATTAGATGAGATATTTAATATCATTAGAGAACAAATCTTTGCTCTGGGAATTCGGTGAATTCTGAAATTGGTTTGGGGGAAGCAATTCCGCAAAGGCTAAATAAGTTTGTGGAATAGTTCGTGAAAGTGTTTTTATGGGACATTGTAGTTCACAAAGGAAGAATAGTCAGTGGAAGAAGAACATGATACATGGAGGGGGAGCTCTGGTATGTGTAAGTGAAGGCATTACGTGAATAAATAATAGTTCACGGACAGATGGTAGTTCACAGAGGAGGTTTGTGGAGTCGGTATGTGGAGGCAGTACGTGACAGTGAAGGAAGAGGAGTCTACGGATGAAGGGAGGTTTGCAGAAGTAGCATCAATACATGGAGAAGGTGTTCCATGTATCATACCTGATACACAGTATACGGGAGTAGTAGGTGGTTTTCAAATCACTCATGGAAGCTTGAAAATCTTCAAGTCAGTTTTCGAAATTCATTTCCATTATCTAACAGTACATCAAAAGGTGGATTTCATATGTGGGTGAAAAAGGGACTTCAACATATCATCTACCAATAGTTAAGGATGAGGTATTCATGAAAATGAAGGGACCTACACATCCATAAACTTTTTTAGACCTACAAATCTATAAACTATGAGGGGATACCATTCCAAGAGCAACGAGTGGAGAAAGAGGAAGACGGTGACCCTTTTCACCAGCAGTGATCGAGAGAAAGAGGCAAAGGGAATGACCCTTGGGAATGCAGTGAGAAAACCCTAAACCTTATAAAGGCAGTGAGCCTGGACAAAGAAGATCTAGCCCCAACCTTATACTCAATATTGGTAGTGAGCCTTACTGAATTTGATACATCGGCACATCATCGTTGTATTCTCTTTGGACGTATCCTAGTGAGGGTGAACCAAGTAAAAATTGATGTGTCCTATGCATGATTTCATATCTATTCATATATTTCTATGGGAGGAAAGGATAATTGAGTTTTTTTAACAACAAAACTATATCTGAAGGGGTATAAGTTTTAAACTTTCATACCCTAATTCACCCCCCCCCCCCCCCCTCAGGGTATTCAACCTTGTATACCTAACACATACCATGACAACTCAACTAGGATGCATCTCCTAAGCCCGAACCCTTACCTGAACATAAAAGCATAAAGTCTATATGCATCCCGATGCACCTGTGTAGGGTGTGAGAATGAGTCTTATTAGGGTAGAACCCAAGTTTGCATACCCAACATAAGTGTTTAAGAAGGTGTATAATATAAAAATAAAACAAAGAAGCACAATGCTATTTAATTAAACAAATGATTTCCTAGTGCTCAATAGCCACCAAGAAGATATCACTTAACTTGGAAAATTCTAGAATATCTGAAGAGGAGGGTACCCTTATCCCATGGCCTAAGGTATCCCCTGAAGTATAATAGACTATGTTAATCCTTAGGTTCCACCTTAAATAAAGTAACCTGACACCATGTGCCTCCTGACACCTCCTATCTCAACAAAGTACCAACATTCTAAAGGAACTCCCCAAATGAAAGTAAATGGTCTCTCATACCCTTTATTGAAAGTACTCTTCAGCTCAATTCCTGACATCTAAAGGAATAAATATATATTTCCTCAAATAAAAATCACCATCGGCTCATAGCACAATGTCCTGAGGAACAACAATCTTCATCCTTCCAAAAATAGTTAGGACTAACGGCCTCAATATGACAATCCTCAACCCCCAACCGATAGCCTCAAAACTATCATAAAAAGGCTCTTTAAATTCCTAGAGGATTTGTATGGAAATAACCCCAAAAATAATTTCCTTACCATTTGGAAACTAAGTGGGATAAATGCATGGGTACTTCCTACGTGGCACTACCCATGTGGCTCGCCACACGATTTTTCATAATTGTGTGAAAACCATGTGAAATAACTTTTTAAAAAGTACTTACATGGCTACATGGACTTACACCCAAACCAATATTGTATTCCAAACCATGTGACAATATGAAATTGGGATGTATAGTTATATGGAAGAGTACACATAGTTTTACCAATACCGTGTGCCTCAGCCTGAAACTCTAGAACTTGGTCTTCGGGCCTCCGACACTCCCGAAACCCATCCGAAAACCCAAGGAACTATATAAGCCTATAAATCCATCCAAAAAATGATATTGTGTTGATGGAAAACTAGTATTTACATTTTGATAACTGAAAAATAAATTGGCAAACCCACCAATTCAAAAATTCACAAAAGGCGAGGTTTTCGACCTGATCCAAAAACCCAAGATGTTACATCATCAGATAATTGAGAGCCCATTTGGTTAAAGTTGAGTCTTGGGTATTGAAGGAAAAGTATATGGTTTTTGAGGGTCCAAAAAAGAATAAACATGTGTGAATTATGGTCGATAAAGTTCTTCATATGGCCTTGGAGGAAGCATCTGATCTGGTGAATTAGAAATGCACTCTAAAGACTAATTTATATATCCTAGCTGAGATAAAATGACCAGATTTTTGGGATAATACATAGGTAAATTTTATATTATTTTGAAATAAATTATAGTCTCCAATATGTTTATGAACTTCCCTAAAGTTATTGAAATTTATTTCTTTAAATTTCTTATGTTCTTAAATGTATTACATTCACTATGTCTCAACCATATCAATGATAAAACTAAAAATAAATCCCTAATACATATTGATTCATGATCAGAGTGGGAAAAAAGTGATAAAAATAATATTCTTCATTTGTATGAGAGTTCCAAATAAGGTCCAAACACTTAGGTTTTAAATTCTTTATTGACCACCGGAAGTATCCTGACTGGGAATATTTTGGTTAGAGAATGGGATTTTCTCCACAACCAACTTTATTTATAAATATTAACTAATGAAAAAATGGAATAACGCTAAGGGAATTGAATTTTGCATGTATAAATGGGGTGAATATAATGAATTTAGATTCTTAGTATCAAGATTATAATGGGAGTGAAAGGGTGATAGAGGATGACCACTGACCGTGTTAGAAACATAGATTCCACTATTGTTCTATTAGGTATGGGGAAAGAAAAATGATGGTTGGATGTTGACCATGTTAGAAACATGGGACTTATTTAAAGGTTAACATAATTATTTTAGAATGTGTGCCCAGGATGGTAGGTGAGACACTGTGGCACAACACCATTTCCGTTAAGGGGGCCAACCAAATGTGGAAGGTTGTGGAGTTCCAAATCTAAGAGGACACCAATCATGGGGATGAAATGAGCGGTTATTTGAATATATTTTTTCACCATTATGGTTGGGACACTATGGTTATGAGAATATTGGGTGGACACATCAATCTAGGTGAAGGAAATATTCACTTCCAAGGAGAATGTTGTCTTAGATTCCAAGCAACGGTCAAGGAGATCGAATGGTGTGGTAGGTGATCAGTAGAGAAAGGGAGAAGTATATCTCATTAATAGACTTGGTATAATTCATATTTTTACATTTTTCAATGTTTATGAGAGATGTGTAGTATAAAATATTTTAGTAAGGATTTTGAAAATGTATTTTAACATATTACGGTTTGGAAAAAGGTCATGTCATTTAATTTTTTATAGATTTGACCAATTTGTTGCATAGTTTAAAATTGTATGACTAGGTAATTGATAGAAAAATTTAGATTCTTGTGACTAAGATGTTAATATAATAGTTTATAATCTTATTACTAGGACATGTGAACTGACATTAATGACTCCCACCTAGTCAGGGTAGTGATTCATATGAAAAGGGGACACAATGGGTGACACCTCACGAAGGATCTCATGGGGAGAAATGAGTTAGTATTTGGATCAAATGTTATCCTGGACTAGTTAGGCCTATAAATAATAGACTAGGTTTTTTGGTTCTTAGCATTGATTCTTGTAGGCTTTTTACCTATTTTATTTATACCCTTACTTTTACCCAAACCGCAAGGGAGTCTTGGCGGGTGAAAGTATAAATTTTTCATAGATTTGAACTATAGGGTTTCAATATAATAGTAATTTATGCCTATTATCTTGGTTATTTTAGATTCATTCCAATTTCACCAAGAACTTTCAAATAGTTTAATTTTATAGTGCTTAGACCAAAGGTTGTTTCAGTTTAGGATCACATATCTTTGACCATGGGTAGTGTATCGCAAGGAAGTAATGTGTTCCAAGAGAGTTGTAATACAACATGAAGTTGGGGATAAGGAGGCTTGGTTCCCTATGAGATATTTATGAGACAAGTTTCACATAGTTTAAGGTTAGGATTATTGGACATGTACTCCTTGAGTAAGTTCGTAGATTTTGGAATAAATGTGTGATGGTCTGTTTATGGGGAACCTCTGTGTCACAACATTTATTATAAAAATTCATCCCCAAATTCTAATCCCACATGATCAAAGATTGATGTATGAAATAAGGATTCGTATAGAGTTCTCATTGGTGATGGGAGAGAACAATAAGGGGTAAGAGAATCCAACAGGGGGAAGTCGAAAAAATACCAACTTATTTAGTCATCGTACGTGAGTGCATGGGAGTATAACACATTCGGTATTGAGATCCCCATTAGAGAAAAGGGGTGGAAAGGAAGATAAATCATGGATAAAAATTTCTAGATCATGAAATGGGGTGATTGATGGTTGTGGAATGATAGTTTATCATATTCGAAACACCGATTCCACACCTGCACCAGTCAAGGATAGGGAGAACAAATGCAAGATCTACTTTTGACCATGTTAAGAACATGGGAATTATATTCTATCACCATGGGTCTATCGAGGCATGTGCCCAAGATAGTAGGTGATCCAGTGTGGCTAGACACCATTGTTCTTAGGGGTCCTCTTTATATTGAGAGGATGATGAGGAACCAAATCAAAATGAGTGAGTTAGTGGTGGAGCTAGAACCCGGATAACATATCTGAGTGTCACTGTGTATCCCATGGGAATGGGAATAAATACACTCATAGTTCTTAAACATGAATTTTTAGGGGACCAATAGATACATCATACTAACTGGACATAGTTTATGTTTGACTATCAGGTGTTGGGGGCTCATAAGCATCGATAATTATTCTCATGAAGTTAACACATGGGGATATCTAGTTGGTGAGATCATGAGGAAACAACCTACAATAAGAACACCACATGTTTTAGGTTTCATTGGTAGTTCTTATCTACAAACAAGTTCATTTTTCTCTTAACTTGAGATCATTATCGATGTGTACTATTTGATCATGTACTTTGATAAAAGATAAGAACCATGGAATTGAATTAATAGTGAGGTTGGTTGTGATGGGTGTGTCTTTTGTGGCATGGAATTAGTTTTGTAACATCATGTTACTTAATTTTAGGTGTTTTGACCCATTTATTTTAGCATCCTTTAATTAGATATCTTCACAATTTCTTTCTGATATTTTTTGGAGTACTTTTTGAAGGTCTATAAGCCTGTGGATGGTTAAAGTGTGCTTTGAAAAACTATATAAACCATGAAACCTTTCCATTGACCTGGGTAGGGTCGCATTGTTGGAACATGATTACACAACTTGTGCATCCAAACAGTTTAAATTGGATATAAATGGTTGCACAGTTGGGGCATGGTTAAATAAATCGTGCATCCAAACCATGCAGCTCTTCTAGTGTCTCTATTTGGGGTTCATGGTTAGGCACACAGTTAGTACTATCCATGAGACCTAACCCAGTAAACCATTTTATCATGGGATAATAATTCATTAAATTAAAGATTATAACCCATGAAACTGTGTGGAAGGGTTTTAATACCCCAAAAATTTTAATTTAAATCCCAAAACCCCTTAATTAACCCTAAACTCCTCCCACTAAAACCTAAATATATCCTTTTTCATTTGGGAATCATCTAAAGGATTTTTGGATCTCACAACATCATTTCTTAGTGGGTAGAAATGTCAATCAAAGGGGTGATCCTCTTCTAGTAATTTCTTCTCCTCTAAGACTTAGATATCTCTTATCCTTTTGATATGTTCTTCCTAGAGGTTATGATAGACTTGTATTCCATTGGATCATGAATGTTTCATGTGTGATTTTGGTATCTAAGATCTCTTGTCACTTTTATCAAGATCTATATTCCTAGATCTGGTAATCAACATTGGAGGATACACATCTGGTATCTATTACGGTTGGATTCCAGATTTTCTAATTAGGTGTTTCTATGCTTTTACATAATCCTTTAATTCATTGTTTCTTGAGAATTCATAGATACATGTTTCTTAATTCCTAAAAAATGTTCTATGAAATTTTTCCTTGAAATTCCTTATGAAATATTCTTTGACCTTATTCTCTTTGAATTGAACATAGAAAAAATTGGATGGTTATGATATTTATCTCTCTTACATTTTTTTAATTGTAGAACCCCATGTTTGTTTGGATTTATTTTAAAATAAATTTTAATGGATTCTTTGGTGAAATTAAGGGCTTTGGACCAGGTTTTTGTTCCTAAAATGAAATGCCTTGATTTGAATGAAACAAGTTGAACTATTTTATTTTGTCTAAATAGTTTCAAATGATTAAATTTTTGAAATACCCAAGTGACCTATTTTAATTATTTTACCCATATTTTAAAATGTTTTTTTATGGGTTATTTAAAATAAGTGATTAATTTTTATAGAAAGTGGTTGTAAACCCATGTTTTGAAATGTGTTCAAAACTTTTAAAATTGTAAAACTTACTTTGAATTATTTATTGTTTCTTTGAAATTGATTATTTTTTAAATGGCCCATTTTGAATTACGATGATGATTTTTGAAAGGAAGCAGGTATGATTACCCTTTTGAATGTTGAATTGTATAAAATGTTTTGAATTGAATTGATGGTGCTTGATGGCCTAGTTGGTACTTTATAATGATCCTATATTATGATAATACCTTAATATAGATTGATTGATTCTTTTAATTATAATTTATGGGTGTTATAAAATGGATTATTTACTTTGATAGAGCATAGGGGTCAGAGTGAGATGTGATTTGAGGGCATGATCCCAAGATTGATATTGATAAGGATCCCCATTATGGTCCTCGTAACTTGATTATCTCACTCACCTATTTTGACTATTCATAGGAACCTAGATAGTTATATGGGATGACATAGATATATGATTTACTATAGGACTCACACACTATCTAGTGGATCCATAGATAACATGAAAGTATCATTCTACGAATGTGCAACCAGGAAACCAGGTGTGTGTGGAACTAGTTTTCTTAAGACCCATGAGACTAGATACAATCCCGAAGATTAGTCATGATTATTTTTTATTATCTAGTCTATAGTGGACTCAATATCATACCTAGTCTAACCATTACATCCAAATACTTGATAATTGATAAACAAAAGTGTTCTTTATCACTACTTCGCACTAGATTTTCCTTGCATGATTGATTATTTCTCTTGATTTATTTATTCATTGAGATGTTGTACCTTGTCTATATTATATTTAATATTGTACATATTTTGATATCAGGTACATGTTCTTAATTTTATTAATTTATATTACTTTATCATTTGAAATGGTTTTCAAATATGTTCAAGAAAATGTTTAGTTTTTAAATGGTGAAATGTCATGTTTTGTAGATTTTGTTTGATAAATGATTTTGAAATATTTAAAACTCTATTTTTAAACTAAGATTTATACTCTATTTATTGTAATACTCTTTTTAATATTTGAATTACCTTATTAATAAACTATATATAATATTTGGTGTCATCTTATTGGGATCCATAGCTCACACCCTTTTTTTACTGTTTGGAGTTGGAAGACTTTATGATCTTATAGAATGTGCTCATGATATTGTCTTAATTTGTGGGTTCATTCTAGAGTGACCAAGGGTGGGTGACTTGAGACATGGTGGGTGTTCATGGATCACTAGGTGATAGGTTTTGGTTTTTATGTTCCTCTTTCAGTTTTTATAGCGTCTCTTTCTACTCTGAGATGTATGTATCGGTTTTTTTATCAAACATTGTTTCCACAGTATACTTTAATTATTGAGTTCTCTTATGGGTAAAATCATTCCTGAAGGTTAATTATGGATTCCTGGTTACTTTTCCCTGGCCTGTGGAGATCATGAAAACTATTCAGGTTATTAGAGAATTGATTTAGATGTCATTTTAGATGGTATTCTTATTTGGTTCATCACAAATGGTATAAAAGGAGGTTTTACTTAAAATAAATCAATTTTCCTTGAGTTATATTATGTTATTTTGGGTAATTCATAGAAAAATGAGATTTGGAATGTGTTGGGACTCAAAAGGTAGTCATGATGGGGTGTTTCATCACTACCTCATCACAAAGAGTCTTGAGTTACTAGGGATGTGGGTACATGATTCTTTATTTTGAGTTATCGGTTTCATGATGAAAAATGATATTTAGATTCCCAATGAGATTATATTTGATTTGGGGAATCTATTATGAGTTTTGGGTTAGAAAAAAATATATGAAAGAAGCTACATTGTGCCTTCATAATATGGTAAACTGTGAGGAATCAATGTGACTGGTCTATAAGTCAATCCATGAATTTTTTTGTGGTTGGAGTATGGTTTACTAGCCCATGTTCCTAAGGCATGCATGGTTTTACTCTAACCTAAACTTGGCACTTTGTTCTTTTGTTTCTAAAATTACTTTACTCATGTGAGGTTAGTTGGATGGTTATATATGTGGCTTCTTTCATGATTTTTTTTGGTTGTTTCAACTTTAGTCCCTTGATTGTTAGTTTTAAATCCTTTTTTAAAACCAAATTTCTTCATAAAACAATTTATGTTTAGTTCTTTGAGAAATGTTTTCAATTACCAAATAGTGAGTTTTATGAAATGTTCATTTTGGAAAACTAATTTTAAAATACTCTTATGCGATGTGATAAAGAATGTTTTAAGATAAAATTTTGGTTTATAATGGATTTAAAATGATAATGTTTTTGGAAACTAGAAAATATTATTAATGTTTTCGTAACCATGGAATAATTTCCATGAGTTGGTAAAGGATTTATAAAAACTATTATGGGATTTATAACAAGATTTATCATTTTAAAAGGAATGATTAATGTTTTATAAATAATGAAATATTGTGTGTTTTGAAATCAATTATGCATTGATAAAATGGTTTATGGATTGTTTGAAATATTTTGTATTTTTTGTATTCTATTTTGGTTTTTGTGTTATGCCTTATTTTATGACCCAATGTTTGATGATGACTAGAAATATACCCCATGAAGTTTTACATAAAATATATAATGCCCATTCTTTTTATTGTTTTTCAGAGTGGTCATTTGCATTTTCCAAAAGTGACATCTCTTATTGATGACTCTACCCAGACTCCATATTAAGTAGTGGATCTAGAGACCTTATATCCTTTGAACCCCATCCTATACTTCTAGTATTTTCATCCACCATCTTATAATGGTGAGTGAGTTTCTCTTGAGGCAGTAAAGTCGATTGAATAAGTTGATGGGATATTTGAATCTCTCAACACTCTTAATACTCTTAAGGTAAATTATATCAACTCCTTATTTGAGGGACCGGGCTAGGAATGGTGGGAAGTTTTTATTACCTCTTGTATTCATGAAATAATATCTTGGGAATTATTTAAGTTACTCTTTATTCAGTGTAAGTATCCTAAGGAAGTGGAGAGGGATAAATTTATTGAGTTCTTGGGTTTCGATCAAGATGACCTATTGGTTGTGGAATATGTAAGGAAATTATAATGTTTTATGTTTTTCTTACTTGATCTCATTGGTAATGACATTGATAAGGAAATATATTTTAGAATAGTTTTTCTCCCATAAATTTTAACTGTTATGCTTGCATCCTAGATTATTAATTTTTGAGAGATGCTCGATGGGGATTTTTTAAGTGAAGTGGAACTGGAGAAACAACACTAAGGGTATAATTCATCATTCATGGTTGAGAAATAATAGTCTCCTTAGGAAAATAAGAGGCCTCCCATGTGTTTCCAGTGTGGTACACATGGTCATCCTAATAGTTTGTGTTAAAAATCTCTGAGATTTAGGAAATGGTGTGGTAGTTTGGGTTGCCTTAATAGGTTCTATAAGTTGTGAGACCAGTAAGTGGTGTTTCGGTCAATGATCACCAGCTTTTGATTTTTAGGTAGCTGATGCTTCAAGATAATAATCCTCTATACATAGGCCTTGGAGTAAATATTTTCACATGGTAGAGGATCATTAGATTTCTAGTGTTATTGATTTTGATCCCGCTTATTGTTTCTGACATCGAAGTGGATTCAACTTAAGTTTTTTCTTATTATGGCTTGTCTATTTCTTCAACCATTTTTTTAGAGATATTAGTCGCTTGTTTTGGGATATTTTTTTATGATATTTTTTTACCTTGGTTGTTATTATGTGTTTTTTTTTGAGAACTCTATGGTTTTGATTTGTGTATTTTTCACTCTTTAATTATTAAACTTCATTTATGAAATGACCTTAGTTCCTTAATTTTCATTGGTTTATAGTGAAGGAGTTCAATCTTATGATAATAAAACTTGATATTTTTAGGGTTTTTTGTTCTTAAAAATTACTTATGTTTCCTTCCATAGATGTCTTCCTATGATCAGTGTTAGATACCATTCATATTGGTGGTTATCCTATGGAATTATTTTGTTTTTTCCCTTATGGTTAGTGCTCAATTTTGATATGTTGGATGATCACCCTTGTGAGAGTGTAGTGCCATGTTGTGTTCTGAATTTGATGTTCTATATCTTTCCAAATGGACATAGATAGACTTTGGTAAGGTACTCAAGTAACATATATGATGTGATTTATTGATGTAATAGGCACTTGGAAGTGCTGGAATTTTATTTTATGAGTTCATTAGGGGTGAGGATTAGTGGTGAAAATACTATCTTACCATTGAGTACTTTAATGGGGTGGAAATCCTTGTTAGTTCTTTTCCTTACATGTATATGTATCATATATGAACCATGACATCATTGTCTCTTATTTGGATCGAAGGGATGTTCTTTTCTTATGTTACACCATTTTTATGAATCTTTAAATATAAGGGGACCTATTATAGGTCTCTATTTCTTCTCTATTTTAGAGACATTTGATGATCTTGGTGTGTTGATCTTGGAGTTGTGTGTGTTGTTAGCCTTTGGGTGAGTCTCTATTCTATACTGTGGACCATCCACCACACAATATGAGTGAGGGAGTTCTTCTTGTGTCATATTATTATATATTTTCAACTGGAAGATTTCTAGGGATAGAAAGTCCTATAGAGTAGAGGTTGTAACATATAATTACTTAATTTTACGTGTTTTGAATCATTTATTTGATAATCCTTTGATTTGATCTCTTTATAGGTTGTTTTTTATATTTTTTAAGATTTTTTTTGAAGGTTTTTGGGCCTATGAATGGTTTCCACATGGTTTGATAAATAATGCAACCAAACCATGAAACCTGAATTGAAATGGTTTCAAATTTGGCACACAATTAAACAACCCATGCAACTAACCATGAAGCTCTTCTACTGGATCCATTTGGGGCACATAGTTAGGTTCACAGTTAGTTCTAACTTTGCAACCTAACCTGAGAAATCATGTGGATGGGTTTTAATGCCCTAAAAATTGTAATCAAAATTCTAAAAACCCCTTAATTAACCTAAAATCCCCCCAATCTTACAAAATTTTGTCTTTTAGATTTTGGGAGCCCTCTAGAGGAATCTTGGATCTCCCAACCTCATTTCTGGACCAATCGAAGTGTCGATCAAAGCGGTGATCCACTTCTGAAAAGTTATTCTCCTCTCAGCCTTTGATCACTCTTCTTATTTTCATTTTTTCTTACTATATGTTATTAAGGACATGTATTCCATTGGATCATGGATTATTGATGTGTAAATTTTGGATCTAGATCTCCTATCGCTTTTATCAGGATCTATCTTCCTAGATACGGTAATCGCCATCGAAGGCGACACATCTTGGATACATTACTATTGGATTCAATATTTTCTAAGTAGGTGTTTCTATGATTTTACTTCATCTTGTAATTAATTTATTCTTGATAATTCATAGATACATGTTTCTTAATTTCTAACACATATTCTATGAAATTTTTCCTTGAAATTAATTTTGATATCTTCTTCAACCCTTTTCTATTTGAATTGAACATGGAAATAATTAAATGGTTATTATCTTGATCTCTCTCATAATTTTGTAACTTGTTAAATACCATTATTGTTTGTATTTATTTACAAATAAAATTTAAAGGATTATTTGGTGAAATTGTGGGATTTAGAATGGTTTTTTCCTAAAATGCAATGCCTTGATTTGAATAAAATGAGTTGAACTATTTGATGTTGTATAAACAGTTTCAAATTATTTAATTTTATAAATTACCAAGTGAATTATTTAAATGAATTTACCCTTTTTTTTAAATATTTTTTCTTGGTTTATTTGAAATAAGTGATTTACTTGCATGGAAATAGGATGTAAACCCATTTTTTGAAATGTGTTCAAACCTTTTTAAATTGTAAAGCTTTTATTGATTGATTTAGGGTTTCTTTTAAAGAGGTAATTTTTTAAAAGGATCGTTTGGCATTAGGATGATTATTTTTTAAAGGAATTTCATATGGTTACCTTTTTTAATATTTAATTGTATAAATTTTTTTGAATTGAATTGGTGATACTTGATGTCCCGATTGGCAATTTATGATGATCATATCTTGTGATAATCCATTAAGGTAACTTGCTTGAATATTTTACTTCCCATTGATAGATATTGAAAAATGGATTATTTACTTTAAGGGAACTTGAGGTTGAGAGTGAGATGTAATTTGAGGGCATGATTGTAAGGACTCAGCCTTAAACATTACATAATCTTGAATTATGTCAAGAATTAACATTGAGGATCTTTTTAGGTTTAGAGTTTTAGAGAATTAGGCCATAACTATAACAACTTTAATATTACATGTAGACACTACTACTCATTATACATTTTTTCATAAAGTAAAAACTCTTGAAAAAAAAGAGACATGTCTAGTTCCATGTTTTAGACAGCATGACTTTTCCTTGATCTCATCCATGACCCTATTCATCTTTATGTCCTGTGAAAAACATTTCAAAACATGGGATGAGAATAAAAAAGCTGAATAAGGATTATAAAATAAGGAATGAAAACATCATCCCATAAATAAATACAAATCAATGGAACCATACTTTTCAATCATAACATACCTCATGAAATCATAAGATTTGTGAATAACATAAAGAAATCATAAATCATAAAGGTAACTTATGGCATTCATAACATACTTACATTGTAGATATCATAGCTACATAGGGGGTAACATTTGGAATACCCATTAATCCATATTCCCTAAATCTCTTAGGAGAAACATTAATTTTTACCTCTGTCACGTTACCCAATTCATTGGAGAGCTATCTTGGGCTCACCCGCCCTAGGTTTATCACAGAACCACCCATATATGAAAACAATGCCCAATATCCATTACATATTCAGAACATGTAAAACAATCATAAAGGAAGATAACATTTCCACATTGCAATCACAATATATCATTTCAAGATATTGACATAATCAATTCTTTATCAAACCATTTTCAAAACCATTTAAAACATTTAATAAAGAGATATTTGAATCAAAGTGTCCCATACCACTTTGAAGCTTTTAAATGAATTATAATTTGAAAACATTAATGTCCATATAAATAAATAAATCCTAAAAACCATTTTTTAAAACATGGACATTAATGAGAAATATTTATAATATTAAATCTTTAAAACGTTTAAAACGATATTTTAGTTAAAGAGTTTTTAACAAAACGAGAGACGCTTGAATAAAAATAATTGGGAAATAAAATTTAATCAGAACTTTATAATATCATGAGAATAAATGTATTCATGATATAATATACCAAAGGAAATCATATACAACATATAAGAGTGAATTGGTGCATAGCAACAATGAAGTCTCAATGGAACGTAAATTGAGACGAAATACCTTATAAAAATGGTATCCTTAGATTAAGGATAAATCAATTACATAATAATGTGTGAAAAATATAAATACACTCAATATGATTGGATATTAAGTTTAAATCAATCATAGAACATTCACACATGTTCTTTTTAAGAAAAAACCAATGACTTGGATGTTTAACTCAATGAATGGAAATTGAGTTAAGATTACCCTTATTAAGTTCAAATCAATGACTTTAGAAATTATCAATGGATTGATTATGTGTATCAAAAGTATATCCACAGAAAGTGGAGTGGAAATTACTAAATAAATAATAAATATTTATTCCACACATAATCTTGTAGTAAAATAATCAATGAAGTATGCGTAAAATTGAATGAGTAGAAATTAAAATTTTAAATTCCCTTACCTATTTGGTATCTTACGAAACATACATCCCATGAAAGAAGGATCATAAAATGAAGATTTAAATACCCATAAATTAAATTATATCACACAAAGAATACAATCATTTGACATTACATACACCACATAAAATAAAATAGTGGGAATATAGCATGAATCTCACGGGAATAGGAAGTGAGATGAAAACTCCTTACCATTTTGTAATCAATCGAGTCATATGACCAAAAGTTAATAAACACCAAATTAATCATATAATACCATGAATACAAGGATAATAATAATATATATATATCAAATGTCAGTACACAATACACCACATGCAATAAATAAGTGGCAAACAATGGAAATCTCACAGAATTAAAAGTGAGATAAGAAACCCCTTACCTCGTGTCCGACTTGACTTGTTTGTTCCTTGTTATTCATAAATAATAAACTTAAGTTAATTTATACTTGATTAAGAGAAAAAATTCAAGTTTATTATTCCTTTTATATCACTTATTACCACATTATAAACAATATGTAATCATTTAAGTAAATAATGGTCATTTTGTCGATATTTGGTACTTGAGTAAAAAATGAACACCTTATAATTACAAGTTGTCCATGTCGTCAAGATTACATTATCTCCAGAATGATATTCATGATTTAGATATCATATAAATAATATATATCTAATATATATGTATTTATAATAGTACATAACATTTGGACATAAGAAATGAAATGCATCATTCATGGAGACGATAAGCCGTACGTACGCTTGAACGCTACTATCATTTCTATATCGTATTTTAATTGAATGAAAACTTAATGATACATAGTTATATTATAATTAAAGTATAATATCATATATAATTTATATAACTTCATCCTTTATATGTACCATGTATGGTATGAACGAGTCATATCACTTTGAGGGGGCGGTAGTCCGCACTTCCTCAAATTAAATTATTGCGTTTACTCATAATGGAAACCATAAAGGCATGTTATAAATTAAAAATACAGAAAAATAAATAAAATATAATATATAAATATATTTATATCTTAATGTCCACCATTATAGGTGGTAGTAGATAATTGAACAATCATCATTTCGTGAGGCGTTAGTTTTCCATCCACAGAAACAGTATGTTCTTCATCCATTAGATGGAGGTGTGTGTAAATGTAGTTCGAATCCTTATCATAAAAAAATCTTAGTATATTGAGGATACTGGTTTTGTTATAAAAGAAAGTAAAAAAAAAAGATTCTAGTGGTCGGATAATTAAAATAAAACAAAATGAAACAAAAGAATTTAAGAGAAATCGTTACCTTTAATTTGGGTAACTCCCTTTTGTATGAACCAAAAGGGTTTCTTGAAGTGCCTTCTACCTAAGTTGAGGCTTATAGAAGGAGTATAGAGATATATGGAGATTAATTGTGTAGAGTTTGGATGATCCAAAAGGCTTGATAGGTGTGAGGAATTAGTTAGAAGAGAGGGCTTTTATAAGGGGGAGGAGGGGCTCTTTAGGAAAGTGTAATAATATTACTTTATTATATAATGATATTCGGTTTCTAAAGGTCCAAAACTCATTAAGGTAGAATATAAGATGATTCATGGTTGAAATAAATTCATCCAATAAGAATTGGACAGGTTTTGATGTTATTTTAATATTTATAATCTTATTTTTTTAAATCATTTATTAATGAGGTAAACATTGCATCATTATTGTGTCATAAATAATTTAATTTATTCGATGTCTAAAAATTATAAAAAAATACCATGATGTAGGAAATAATTTTATCTTTCCAATTAATATTTATATTCAAAAATATAACCTATATAATACCATGTAAAAATTAATTTACAAATATATATTTGTTTACGTCATTTTTTCCTATACTTTAAGTTAATTAAAATAAAGTGTCATTATCATTCATAAGTGGCTCCATGGGGTCCCAAAATTGACCAAAGGATTATAATGGTCATCCATTAATTATAAAATAAGGTTATGAATATTGTTAAGGTAATTTTGAAATATTATAATATTCTTTTTACATTGAATTACCCTATTAACCTTTAATCGCGGTAAATAAAAGTCAAAAGTTACTATTCACCAAAAATTATTTTCATCTTATTGAACCACATTTTACTTACTAATAACAACCATGTATGTTGGATTTTCGAAATTCAATCCACAGAAGTGGTAATATTTCATTTAAATGAAAATGTCAGTTTTTAACTAGTACTTAGTGGTTTCACTATTCATCAAAAATTGAAGATTTTCAAAAAAAAGACCAAAACTTCAGCCTAAGCTATATTTGAAATTCCGAATTCAAAAATTATTTCTATTTTACCAAATTAAAAATATATAAGTTTCATTAATTAATTTAAAATTAATTCCCTTTATCAAAATAAATAGCGTGTTTTTAAGAAACAATAATTATCAAAATAATGATACTTGTTTATTTCCAATTTCAAAGTGAAATTAATTCCAATGAACAACATTGGATTAAATGGTAAAAATATATTCTTATTAAACTTTAAAACCAATTAAAAAGATAATATAACCATATAAATAAATTAGATTAAAAGGCACTTTTCAATAAAAATATAGTGTTTTTCACTATTCATAAAAAACATGAATTTTATTAGAAAAATACCAAAAATTTACCCAAAGTAAAATTTTATGTCCTGATTCTAAAGAAGAATTTAATTTTGTCAAATGTAACATATAAAAGTGACCAAAACAATATTTAAAGAGGGTTCTCCATTAAAAGGTGGTAAATCAACCTTTTAGAGTATTTATGCTTAAAATTAGATTCATTCACATTTTAAGCCACTAAATTTTATTGGATAAAAGTAAAAACATTTAATAAACATGTATAATCATATTTTAGTTAGTTCTATTCATTCCCGCTAATAAAATGTCTAGGCATTAACTACAATTTAAAATAATAATATTATATTATTAGTGTACAATGTAAGATTTAAAAGAAACATGTTGTTGCGTATCAGGTAAGCCATCAAACATAGAATCCCCTTTAAAGTAAAATTAATAATTAATTTAAAAATATTAATAAATATAAAAATTTCATATTCTTTATTTACCTGGTATGTTACATCCTTTCCCCCTTTTGGGAATTGTGTCCTTGCAATTTTAAAATTAGGCTCGGAAACATCATTGAAAGTATCACATCGGAAAATGAGTCAATAAAACTATCACTTTAAAATAAAGGAAGAGAAGTACAAAGGTCACCCGAGATAACCCATACTAGGACTCCATGTATGAAAACATGGATATAAAAGAGAGAGAAAATAGTCAAGTTCTAATGGAGAGTGATAGAAAACATGATTAGGAGAAAGTTAACCACCAGAAAATCACAAACATGTAATGGGTTCAACGATACTTGATTCCCCAGTAGGAAAAGTTAAAAGACAAAGTTTTTGTTTTAAGTTAGTTTTCATAAAGTTGAGGAACTTATTTATTAGATTAACTAAAAACATAACGAAACATACTTACTTTTCATGTAGACTTTCATCCTTTACTAAATTCCTACCACAAACTCATCTTTTCTCCAAACGATGAGTATTCAAACTGAATTGGTCACATTAAAAGCACTAGAATCAACTTATAGAGTATCACATAATCCAAAAAATATAAACTATATATTTCCCCTATCTTTAGACATCAACCAAAACCAAAATGTTTAGTACAAGATCAGATAATCCCCAAAAAGGATAAACTTTTACAAAAAGAAAAACTACTCTTAATCTTCAAATTTTGTCTAACAATACCCAAAGTTCAATAAAGACCATTCAATAAACAACAGTCCATAAATTATTCAAAGTAACCCAAACTATGATTGAAACCCAAAATTACAAAAGGATTTTATCACATAGTTTTCCACAAAAATATTAAAATTTATCTCCAAAAACATCGACTACTCTTAGTGTCTCATACTGAAGTTTAATTAACCGAATCACATATTCTCTATGATAGGTTAATCATTTCCATAGATAACCCAAAACCAACTTATTCTTGATTCATAAAATCATCTAACTAAAACTAATTAGTTATTCTAACAAGGGACTTCATGTAGTCCAGTGGTTGGTGATAAATCCCAGTCTCACTTTGGTTGTGGGTTCAATTCCTGCAGCTTTGTCCGATGTGAAGGGTTGTCACGTAGTCTGTGTGTTGTCCTTTTTCAAAAACTATATAATTTAATAATATTCCCAAAAGAGATAAATTCATCAAAAATAACCATAACATATTTTAACTACAAAGGTTTTCTAATAACTTTCGTTTTGCATACCAAAATGTATTAACCTGTAATTGCCTCAAATTCAAGGATCATATAAACCCAAATGGTTCTTTATAACTATATCCACAAAATAAATGATAATTATTCCTTGAATAAAATTTTCATATATCAAACTTTATGGTTACACATACTATAAAAATTCTTCTAATGTAATCCCATCATCAAAAGAGCCTTAATAATTTTAAGCATTTCACCAGCCTAAAATCTACCATAACTCTTGAATCCATTATATGTTGACTTCTTACTCATTCAACGTTCATCATGATCCATTAACCATTCCTTTCCAACTTATTCTGAAATACTTCTTTCCTACAAAAAAATCATGAATCATAACCTTAGATTTCAAAAATGTCTAAACATCAGTTAATAAATAATCTATACCTTTGATTGTTCATTGTTAGTTTATTCATCCTCAATCAGAATGGCATTAGGTATTGGAAAACATATATTTGTATGATACAAGTGATCTCATTCCCAAAACTTCTTCGTAGGACATATATTTGTATAATGACCATGCACACCACATTTAAAACATTCAATTGATCCCTTAGAAAGAACTTCTTTCCCTTTCCTAGAGTTAACTGGATGCTTCCTTTTCCATGGTAAGTTCTTGCTTTATGACCATCACTTCTACATCTATAGCATCTTATCATCCTTTTGAAACATTTTCCTAACTGTTCCTTTCCACATCCTTGACACATAGGTTTTTAAACATTCTTACCTTTATGATTATTACTTGAACTTATGTAGGGATTTGTTCCTCTCATATACAATGCCTTATAAAAATCACCAAGGTTCAGGTGGTCAATCATGACTCCAGATAGTAGTTTGAGAATAACCACAAGAGTCCTCATTGTAGCTCTCATTTCATTCAGTTGCTCATTAAGAAAACCATCACAGTTTTCTTCACATCCACTGTTACTTTGGTGCATGCTAGATCCATCCATTTACTAAAACTAAAAAGGTAAGTGTGAGTATATCAGTAAAATAATCATATAATATCTTATGAGGAGGGTAAATACTATGATATACTTATTCATGTTATCATAAACTCATTCACTTTATCTAAAATAACTATGACTCTTTCTAAAATCATAACCATTATGTTAATATACTTATGCTTAAAGAACACCCTAACCTCTAAATTTATCTAAACCGACCTTTGATACCAACTGTAAGGACTCATCCTTAAACATTACATAATCTTGAATTATGTCAAAAATTCACATTGAGGATCTTTTCAGGTATAGAGTTTTAGAGAATTAGGCCATAACTATAGCAACTTGAATATTACATGTAGACATTACTACTCAGTATCCATTTTTTTCATAAAGTAAAAACTCTTGAAAAAAAGAGACATGTCTAATTCCATGTTTTAAACAGCATGACTTTTCCTTGATCTCATCCATGACTCTATTCATCTTTATGTCCTGTGAAAAACATTTCAAAACATGGTATGAGCATCAAAAGATCAGTAAGGATTATAAAATAATGAATTAAAACATTATCCCATAAATAAATACAAATCAATGCAACCATACTTTTCAATCATAACATACCTCATGAAATCATAAGATTTGTGAATAATATAAAGAAATCATAAAGGCAACTTATGGAATTCATAACATACTTACATTGTAGCTATCACAGCTACATAGGGGGTCACATTTGGAATACCCATCATAGTATATTCTCTAAATAAGTTAGGAGAAACATTAAAATTTACCTCCATCACGTTACCCAATGCATTGGAGAGCTATCTCGGGCTCACCCGCCCTAGGTTTTTCATGGAACCACCCTTATACATAAACAATTCCCAATATCCATTACATATTCAGAACATGTAAAAAAAATAATAAAGGAAGATATCATTTCCACATTTCAATCAAAATATATCATTTCAAGATATTGACATAATCAATTTTTTATCAAACCATTTTCAAAACCATCTAAAACATTTAATAAAGAGATATTTTAATCAATGTGTCCCATACCACTTTGAAGATTTAAAATGAATTATCATTTGAAAACATTAATGTTCATATAAATATATTAATCATAAAAACCATTTTTCAAAACATGAACATTAATGATAAATATTTAGAAGAATGAGTCTTTAAAATATTTAAAACAATATTTTCGTTAAAGAGTTTTTAACAAAACGAGAGACGCTTTAATACAAATAATTGAGAAATAAAATTTAATCAAAACTTTATAATATCATGAGAATAAAGTTATTCATGATATAATATGCCAAAAGACAGTATATACAACATATAAGAGTGAATTGGTTCATAAAAACAATGAAGTCTCAATGGAATGTAAATTGAGATGAAATCCCTTAAAAAATGGTATCCTTAGATTAAGGATAAATCAATTACATAATAATGTGTGAAAAAATATAAATACAATTAATATGATTGGATATTCAGTGTAAATCAATCAGAGGACATTCACACATGTTCTTTTTATGACAAAACCAATGACTTGTATGTTTAACTCAATGAATGGAAATTGAGTTAAGATTACCCTTATCAAGTTCATATCAATGACTTGAGAAATTATCAATGGAGTGATTATGTGTATCAAAAGTATATCCAAAGAAAGGGGAGTGGAAATTACTACATAAATAATAAATATTGATTCCACACATAATCTTGGAGTACCCATAAATTAAATTATATCACACAAAGATTACAATCATTGGACATTACATACACCGCACAAAAGGAAATAGTGGCAATATAGTATGAATCTCATGGGAATAGGAAGTGAGATGAAAACTCCTTACCATTTTGTTATCAATCGAGTCATATTACCAAAAGTTAATAACTACCAAATGAATCATATAATACGATGAATATAAGTATAATCATGATAATATATATCAAATGGAAGTACAAAATACACCACATGCAATAAATAAGTAGTGAATAATGGAAATCTCACGGAATTAAAAGTGAGATAAGAAACTCCTTACCTCGTGTCTGACTTGACTTGTTTGTTCCTTTTTATTCCTGAATAATAAACTTAAGTAAATTTATACTTGATTAAGAACCATTTTTCAAGTTTATTATTCCTTTTATATCACTTATTACCATGTTATAAACAATATGTAGTCATTTAAGTTAATAATGGTCGTTTTGTCGATATTTGGTACTTGAGTAAAAAATGAACAGCTTATAATTACAAGTTGTCCATGTGGTAACGAGTCTATTATCTCCAGAATAATATTCATGATTTAGATATCATATATATCATATATATCCAGTATATATAAGTATTTATAATAGTAGATAACATTTGGATATAATAAAGGAAATGTATCGTTCATGGAGACGGTAAGTCGTACGTACGCATGAATGCTACTGTCATTTCTATTTTAGATTTTAATTGAATGAAAACATAATGATACATAGTTATATTATAATTCCAGTATAATATCATATATAATTTCAATAACTCCATCCTTTATATGTACCATATATGGTATGAACAAGTCATATCACTTTGAGGGGGCGGTAGTCTGCACTTCCTCAAATGAAATTATCATGTTTACTCATAATGGAAACCATAAAGGTAATCTATAAATTAAAAATGCAGAAGCATAAATAAAACATAATATATATAATATATAAATATAGTTCCATCATAATGGCCGCCATGATAGGCGGTAGGATATAATCAAACAATCATCGTTTCGTGAGGCGTTAGTTTTCTATCCACAGAAACAGTATATTCTTCACCCATTAGATGGAGGTATGTGTAAGTGTAGTTCGAATCCTTCTCATAAAAATATCCTAGTATATTGAGGATACTGTTGTTGTTATAAAAAAAAGGAAGAAAAAGATTTTAGGGGGTTGGATAAGTAAAATTAAACAAAATAAAACAAAATAATTTAAGAGAAATTTTTACCTTTAATTTGGGTAACTCCCTTTGGTTTGAACCAAAAGGGTTTCTTTAAGTGACTTATGCCTAAGGTAAGGCTTATAGAAGGAGGATAGGGATTTAGGGAGCTTAATTTTTTAGAGTTTGGATGATCCAAAAGGCTTGAGAGGTGTGAGGAACTGGTTAGAAGTGAGGGCTTTTTATAAGGGGGTGAGGGGCTCTTTAGGAAAGAGTGATAATATTATTTTATTATATAATGATATTCGGTTTCTAAAGGTAAAAAACTCATTAAATTAGAAGATACAATGACTAATGATCGAAATAAATTCATCCAATAAAAATTGGACAGGTTTTCGATGTTATTTTTAATATTTATAATCTTATTTATTTAAATCATTTATTAATGAGGTAAACACTCCATCATTATTGTGTCATAAATAATTTAATTTATTCGATGTCTAAAAATTATAAAAAATTACCATGATGTAGGAAATATTTTTATATTTCCAATGAATATTTATAGTTGAAAAGATAACTTATATAACACCATGTAAAAATAAATTTACAAAGAGATATTTGTTTATGTCATTTTTGCCTTTACTTTAAGTTAATTAAAATAAAGTGTCATTGTCATTCAAAAGTGGCTTTATGGGGTCCCAAAATCTACCCAAGGATTCCCATGGTTTCCCATTACTCATCCAATAAGGTTAGGACAAGTTTTAAGGTAATTTGGAATTATTATAATATTCTTTTTACCTTGAATTACCCTATTTACCTTTAACCGCGGTAAATAAAAGTCAAAAGTTACTATTCACCAAAAATCATTTTCATCTTATTGAACCATGTTTTACTTAATAATAACAACCATGTATGTTTTATTTTCAAAATTCAATCCACATAAGTGGTAATATTTTATTTAAATTAAAATGTCAATTTTTAACTACTACTTAGTGGTTTCACTATTCATCAAAAATTGAAGTTTTTCAGAAAAACAAAACACCAAAAAATCATCCTAAGCTATATTTGATATTACAAATTCAAAAATGATTTCTATTTTGAAAAATTAAAAACATAGAAGTTGCATTAATTAATTTAAAATTAATTCCCATTATCAAAACAAATAGCGTGTTTTTTAGAAACAATAACTATCAAAAGATTGAAACTTGTTTATGTGCAATTTCAAAGTTAAATTAATTCAAATGAACAACATTAGATTAAATGGTAAATATATATTCTTATTAAACTTTAAAATCAATTAAAAAGATAATCTAACTATATAAATAAATTATATTAAAAGGAACTTTTGAATTAAAATACAGTATTTTTCACTGTTCATAAAAAAAATTAATTTTATTAGAAAAATACCAAAAAATTACCCAAAGTAAATTTTGATGTCCCGAATCTAAGGAAGAATTTTATTTTATCAAATTTAACATATAAAAGTGACCAAAACAAGATTTAAATATGGTTCTCCATTAAAAGGCGGTAAATCGACCTTTTAGAGTATTTATGTTTTATTCCTTTTCGAGTGCTTAAAATAATGTTTTTGTTAAAAAAATGCATTCCATGTGTTCGGTAAGTTTACAAATTGGATTTTATGTGTTGAGTGTGGTTTAAAATGATTGGTTTGGATTTATAATCATATTTTAAGTGTGTAAATAAATTTTTTTGGTTCCTTATGTGGATTCCAATCCGGTTTTGGTTTTTATAAAGAAGTTGTATTGGTTTTAAGGTATTTTGACATGTGTTGCTAATGGAAGGCACGTTTGCCACTTTTGTAAAAAGGGTTGTGTAATGGATAAGAAATATTAATATTTTCAAGGTTTTTACCAATGTTTTGAATATTAAAATTTTGGGTTATCACATCCTTATTAAATTTGGTATTTTTGTCTTTGAAAAATTTTGGTTTGGTAAAAATGTTTAAAGGCCCGGTTTTCCTTTCCTAAAAATGAAGAATGAGTTTTTTACATGTATATACCATGTTGCATCAAATGGTATTTTTTATGGCCCTTGAAATGATTTTATTAAATGCTTTTAGGCCTGAAAAATATGGTTGGGTGTGATTTTTTTTAATTTATCCTTAAAAGAGTGTTTTTGAATGAGTTTTATGTGCAACACCTCATTACACACATTGAAATTGTTTTATGAAAATTTCAAGTGGTTTATTGATCTCTGAAAGAAATGTAAAGAATGTTTGTGGGTTTTTTGTGTGTTTATTGTTTGGGAATTTAATTTTCATGTGGAACGTTTATTTGATAATATGTGTAACTTTATTGAGCACTAAATGGAATCCTAGGTATCTAGGTGGGCGGATGTGTACTAGTATGCTAGTGATCCCATGGGGTTTGGCCCCTGTTTCACATAGAAAGTTTGACTATGACAACACTAAATAAAATATGATGATGATGTTGTTAGCGGACCACTAGGTTATGGTTATGATACCTATTATTTCATCATGTGTATGAGAATGGATATTTATTATGGTTACCTTCACCGAGATACGAGGTACCTGGGGCTCACAACTGACTAGTTCCTAGGGGTGTTCCCGTGACTTGTGCTCATTGACTATTTTGTACTCTCTTATAGAATATAGTGTGTTTGGTTGTTAAATTTAGTAGTGTTTGTTTTTTATTTAATTTTGTAAATTCTTTAAAGTATGCCACTTGAAAACTATTTTCATTTTGAAGTTTCACCTATTTGGAAACTGTTACTAGCATTCTTGTTTATAAAACATGCAAGTTTTTTTCTGGTAATTTTTTTTATAGCATGGGATCTAATTTTGAAAACATACCTTTATATATTGTATTTAAAACTTGAAATTGAACATTCTTTTATTTTAAAGGAAGTTCATTGGGAATAAAATATTGGGATAACCTACTGAGTTTTAAAACTCACGCTTATAGTTTTATTCTGTTTTTATCCCTTTTGCAGGTTTCAAATTGAGTTTGATCACCTTGGGAGACATGTGATCATTGTGTTGGAGAGTAACCAACAGGGCCACATGGAGTTATTTGGTTATCAGGTCTGGTCAGTTGACTTGTTGGTTTAGTTGTACTTTCAGTTTCTTGTACAAATAATGTTCAGTTCAATTTTTATGTAAATATATTTTGGGCAATCCTTTTCTTTCCGTTGTTTGTTTGATTGTTTATATTTGGGTAAAATAATTCCCTTTTTTACTATATTTATTCCCTCAGTGTTTTTCACCATCCTAGGAAGATTGGGAATGCATATTGGGACTTGTCGCAGGCTGTCTTGGGTGACCGGTTCAGGGTTGACTCAGGCCGGTTCGTGACAAAATGGTATCAGAGGAGGTCGGATCTTAGAAGACCTTTATTTTTAGATATCCATTGTTATTTTTGGGAAGTAAAGGTAGATGGAGTAGTATTTTTGGTACTTTAGGGGTAATTTCGAGAATAGCGTCGCAAACTCTTACTCGTTCTAATCCTCAGGTTTCAACAGGAAGTCAGGTTTTATTAGTGTCCTTTATTCTTGTTGATTTTTTGGTGTTGGGATATGATAAGGGGGGTTTGAAGAATGGACTCTGTGAGCTCTCATGGCCAGGAAATCCATGTGGAGCTAGGGCATAGTCCTAATAAGTCCCTCTATGACAGTGTTGTGTTTGACATATGGCCGCCAATGATATGATCAATTCACCCACCGACACTAGTTCCCTTTTGTGGGTCTCTTATACCTTTCTTAAATTCTTAATTTTTTTTAAAAAAATCCTTGTGTGAGAATTGTGGAAAATGGTTTTAAAGGAAGGATTGGATTTTGAAAAGTGGAAAAAGATATTTTCAAAAATTAAATATAATAATGGTTTTGGAAGGTTGTGTTTTTTAAACAAATTTTTTTAGGAGGAAGTGGAAATGATTTAAAGATATTGGATTATCCCTAATCTAAACTTGTGGTTTTTTGGAATAAAATGTTTTGAAAGTTTGAATCATTTTAAGGTGATTCTGAATTTTTGTTTTAAATGGGGTGTTTTGGGATGTTGAAAAGTATTTTAATCTAATGAATTGGTTTTGGAAATTGGTTTTGAGTGGTTGGTATTTTTCTAGAATGGGTATTGGTCTCAATGGCCATTAGATTATGAAAATATACCATGCTGAATTTTATAAAATGGTAAGGGGTTATTTGTAGTAGCTTGTTTGTTTTGAAAGTTGTAAAAATGAAAAAGGGTAGGTTTTTAAGAAAATGGTTCTTGATGAAGTGTGGTTTATTTTGTGAAATCTGGAAAGGTTTTTGACTTAGTGGTTAGTGTTCCTTTGTAAGGTACATGATTTTTGGAGTGATGTTTTTTTTAGCCTTTGGTGTTTTCATGGGTGCTCACATGCATGGTTTTATTAATATCTGGAAGGATGGCCTATATTTTATGGTGGTTTGGTTCATGTAGTGGCATCGAAATGTGAATTTGAGTGAGATTATATGAAACACCATTTGTGAATGTGTAAATCCACCAAGTTAGTTGTTTTTTCAAAAGTGTTTTTAGCTGAAACATTGTAGAATTTTTTTATAAACCGATGGTTATGTGGATAGTTTTTTGCATGTATTAGAAGATTTGTTTATTTATTATGCTTCCTTGTGATCTATAATTCATACTCTTATTCTATCATGATATGGGATCTTGTTGGTGTCTCAGTTTTGGAGTAATGTTCAGTGGGTTTCTAAAGATGGGTTGGATGCTGTGATGTGGCCATGTATAGTTCTCCATTGGTAAACCTTCCTATTGATCAACCTAAGGATTCATTTTAAATGTTAAATTCACCTATTTAGATGATTACTTGGCCCATTTGTTGGAATAGAGAGCTGTTTGGGCTTGATTTATAGTGCCTTCCTATTATGATGATTCTCTCGGTTATATCGATTGTGTTTGGTGATGCTTGGTGTGTTTCACCATGTTCCTTGTTCATTTCACTCCTTATTCTAAGTTAGAATGGTGGTGTGTATCCCTCAGTCTATATTTAGTATTGGTGTTTTGTTTGAGCTAGTGAATTTCATGAGATAATGTGATTCGTAGCTCTTGACTACGGTGCAGAAGATGCTTCAAACATCAGGGCCCCATCCACAGGCCTCGAAGTGAAGCTCTTCACATAGTTAGGAAATCACTAGAGGTGTGGGGAGATAGAATAGGCTTGTGCCTCCACCATTGTGGTAATTTAGTTTCTATGTATATATTGTGGTTCCTCGTCACTTTTAATTTACTCTTGTCACAATGATCATGGTGGACTTACCCCTCACACAGTGTCTATGGTTATGCCTTCATGGATGTGGGTTTCCGATCAATGTCCTTGTGTGTACCGCCTGTGTAAATCGGGTGAGGTATTGGTGTTACCTATTTCTTGGTGGATAATTTTGGGTAGATACTTTGTTTATTTTTTGGTTTTAGTGGTCTAATGATTGGATCCCCTTCCCTCCCCTCCTTGAGTGGTGGGGGTCTGGATCCATGCAGAAAGTGTTGGCCCAGTTCTTGTTCCCTCTGTTCGGGAGTGGGTGGTTTAAATGTTCATGATATAACTCTCTTAACTTGGGTTGGTAGGTTTTTTTGGGAGAGTTTTGGTGGACTTTTTCAAGTTAGTACCAATTCTAGTTAATGTTGAATTCTTTTTTGTTTACTGCTAGTTCGGTTCTAATGGTGGGGAGACCCACCATAGGTCTTGTTGATTTTTACTCCAAAGAACTTGGCTAGTGATAGTTGTTTCTTAATAGTGAGGAGTCCATTCTATACTCCCATAGAATACTTGGTTTTTTTATTGCTTTTTGGTTTGGGTGACTGTTTGGTTCATTGGTATAAGGCCCAACAATCGAGTTTTGGCTTGGTTGTGGAGGTGGTGGCTTGATTTTTCTGTTGATTCTTAGGAAATGGTTATAGGTTGGAGTTTTGTTTGGGGAAGAGGATTAAGTTCCATTGATGGTGAATTATATTTCCTTGGTTTTAGAGTATGTATCATGTTGATAAGTAATCCTTGGGTGTTTTTCTTTTTTCTATAAATTGTTATATCTTTCTGGGGGCGAAAAGCTTTAATGGTGAGGAGAATTGTCACACCCGGTTTTTTTCTTTTCTTTTCATGTCTTGTTTTTGATCCGGTTCATTGGAAATACTGATACTTTTCTTGGGTTTTGGGTGAGATTTATTTTTATTTTTGAACTGCCATATATTTATAATCATCCTACCATGGGTGCCCCATAGCTTGTTTGGGAGTTTTGGAGAAAATGGTGGTTACTTCATGATTTGTGCCAACTGCGATCCCATTTCCAGATTTAAAAAAATAATTATTTTATAACTCCTTAATTTTTCAAAAAAATTCACTAATTAAACTTCCCACTTTTCTTCCACTAAAATATTAAAACCACAATATCCTTTTGTACCCATTATAAATTCATAAGCATGGTGAATTTGGGTTATTTATTCAAGTATTGGGCCAGCCCATGGGCCTATTTCCAGTTTTAAAAACATAATTTGTTTCTTTATATCATATTAAATTTTTTATAATTTTAGGTGTTTCCACCTCCCACTAGAGACCAATAAAACTAGGCACTCCAACATGTTCCATTTTCCCTCTTTGCAACTCATATTAGTCGCGGATTAGGGAAAAACTTCTCAATGTTTCTCAAATCGTTCATATTTCCCAAAGGTAATTTGTCTCATTCATAAATCATTAAACTCATACTCTTTTTTCAAAAAATATTCATTATATGGTTCTTACAGACCTTAGGATACTCTCCAAGAATTTTCAATCCATTACCTTTCCTCTATGGGTGTAGATATAAGGGAATACGAAGAGTTTTCTAGTTTCCAAGGTGAGATTTCTTCTCCTTTCTCCTCCCTCTTCCTCCTCCTTCCATTATTTCATGGTTATTTATTCTCCCCTTGTCATGAAATACCTAGGGTTATGTTTTGTAATGTTATTTTATTGGGTTTATATTCGTTTAGGTATGTTCTTCATAGTTTTAGGGTTTATAAACCCGCAGCTTGTGATTTCAGTTGTGCGTTTCCATTCCGCCAAGGATTTAAGGTAGGTTTCCCATTACACTTGACCTTTTTATTTAATATCCATCTATTTCATGTTGTTTTAATCTTCCTCATACTCTGAAAATTGTAATTTATTCTTTTTATAATTTTTTTGATGTGCTAAGTAGCAGTTAAAACCTTGTTTTGGTAAAGTGGTGTAGTTTTGTTAAAATGGTGCACGCCACTTGTTTTTTCAAATAATTTATTAGATTTCATACATGTTTTCTGGTATTTTAAACATTTTTTAGTAGATTGAATAAATTTATAGAATTCCATTGATGTTTTATTCCTTTTCTAGTTCTTAAAATAAATGTTTTTTTCAAATAAATTCATTCCATGTGTTCGGTAAGTTTCCAAATTGGATTTTATGTGTTGAGTGTGGTTTAAAATGATTGGTTTGACTTTATAATAATATTTTAAGTGTGGAAAGAAATTTTTTTGGGTTCATTATTTGTATTAAAAGTAGTTTTTGGTTTTTATAAAGAAGTTGTATTGGTTTTAAGGTATTTTGACATGTGTTGCTAATGGAATGCTCGTTTGGAACTTTTATAAAAAAGGATTGTGTAATGGATAAGCAATCTGAATATTTTCCAGGTGTTACCAATGTTGTTAATATTAAAATTATGGTTTCTCACATCTTTATTAAATGTGGTATTTGTCTCTTTTAAAAATTTCAGTTTGGTAAAAATGTTTAAAGGCTCGTTTGGCCTTTACTAAAAATGAAGAATGAGTGTTTTACATGTATATACCATATTGCATCAATTGGAATTGTTTTATAGTCAATGAAATGATTTTATTAAATGTTTCTAGGGCTTAAAAATATGGTTGGGTGCGTTTTTTGTGCGTTTATCCTTAAAAGAGTGTTTTTGAATGAGTTTTATGTGCAAAGCCTCATTACACACATTGAAATTGTTTTATGAACATTTTAAGTGGTTTATTAATTCGTGAAAGAAATGTGAAGCATGTTTGTGGGATGTTTGTGTGTTTATGGTTTGGGAATTAAATTTTCATGTGGAAAGTATATTTGATAATATGTGTAACTTTATTTAGCACTAAAGGTAATCCCGTGTATCTAGGTGCACGGACATGTACTAGTATGCTAGTGATCCCATGGGGTTTGGCCCCTGTTTCATGAAGCAAGTTTGACGATGATAACACTAACTAAACTATAATGATGATATTTTTGTAGGACCACTAGGTTATAGGTATGCTCCCTAATAGTGGCTCATGTGCATGAGAATAGATATTTCTTATGGTTACCCTCACCGAGATACGAGGTACCTGGGGATCACAACTAACTAGTGCCTAGGGGTGTTCCCGTGACTTGTTCCCATTGGCTATTTTGTACTCACTATCAGCATACGGTGTGTTTGGTTGGTAAATTCATCATCTTGTGTGTTTTATTTAAAAGTTTAAATTCAATAAAGCAACCCTCTTAAAAACTATTTTCATTTTGAAGTTTCACCTCTTTGGAAATTGTTACTTGCATTCTTGTTTATAAAACATGCAAGTTTTTGTCTGGTAATTTTTCTTATAGCATGATATGTCATTTGGAAAAAATACCTTTATGTCTTGTATTTAAAACTTGAAATTTATATTTCTTTTATTTTAAAGGTTGTGCATTGGGAATAGAATATCAAGATAACCTACTGAGTTTTAATACTCGCGCCTATAGTCTTCTTATGTTTTTATCCCTTGTGCAGGTTTCAGCTTGAGTTTGATCACCTTGGGTGATGTATGATCATTGTGTTGGAGAGTGACCAGAGGGTTCACAAGGAGTTATTTGGTTATCAGGTCTGGTCAGTTGACTTGTTGGTTTAGTTGTAATTTTAGTTTCTTGTAAAAATAATGTTCAATTTTCTTTTTATGTAAATATATTTTAAGATTTTATTTTATTTCTATTGTTTATTTGATTGTTTATATTTGGGATAAATTGTTCCTTTGTGTACTCTATTGATTCCCTCGGTGCTTTTCACCATCCTGGGAGGATTGGGAATGCCTCTCGGGAATTGTCGCAGGCTGTCCTGGGTGACCGGTTCAGAGTTGACTCGAGCCGGTTCGTGACAACAATAGACACTGACTTGTGGCTTATTAGAGGTAGTATTTGGGGTTCATTATCTATAATTCTCTATTTTTATCCTATCATGGGTACCTTTGGAGTTAGGGGTCATAAAAGAGTGGTATCAAAGTCTGATGGTTGAAAGATAGGATGGAGTTTCGAGTTAGGAACTGGTGACGATGTGTGTACCAATAGGGTAAGATTATTGTCTGATCTTAGTAAATGTTTTAAAAAAGGGAGACTACCTAGGACATGATATTTTATGGTCGCATGTGATTTGATTCTAGGACCATAATTTTTATTGGACACGCTAATTGAATTGATGCTTCTTTCACGGTAGATACCTAGGTATTGATCATGCATTATGATGTTTTTCTGCCTATTTTTGAATCCAAGTATACAATAGGAAATATATTAAAATGAATTGGTAAATTAATTAACCTTAAAATCATTTTTTGGGTTTATAAGGTTCTTAAATTTTTATTTTATAAATATGGTATGAGTTCACTGTCCCTACTAGGTTTTTAAATAGGTTTTTTATCGAGTTGTTCTAGTGTATTTCTACAAAGTAGTGCTGAAAATGATGAAAATTAGAGGAGGACACTCTAAGAGTTCAATTTATAGGTTTTATAGAAGTATGAAGGCTATGTATCAGATTTTGGAGAGAGAGGATTGGCTATATGAGGTAGAGATAGCCTTTGGTTTTATCTATGCTCAAAATTAGAAATGGGTTTCTTTATCTGTGATTATGATGTGTGGGTCATCTTGGTAGTGGTAGATTTTGTTCCTCAAGTATTGTGAGGGGTCATCTATTAATTGGTATAAGTTCAAGGTTAGGTTCTAGGCTAATTTTCTATCTTCGGCTACTAGGATAGCTTCTCAATAAGAGATCCTTACCCTTCGACAGGTAATTTCTAGTGTTAGTGAGTTTATTATCTACTATAAGAACCTTATATGTTATTATTTGGACCTTCTTTCAAATAATAAGGTTGGGTAAAGGGATTTTAATGAGGATTTACATCTGGATATCCATCACCAGGTCACCCTATTTATATTGAATTCATATACTGGGGTGATAGAAAGGGAGAAGGTTATTGGGAGAACATTAGTTATGACTATATCATTATGATATAGGAGTCACCATGACTATATATAGAACAGGTTTGTGGCTAGGGATTATCAATTATATAGTTAGAAGAAGAAGAAATTCAGTTAGTATAGAGCATGTTTCAGACTTCTTTTACTCAATTTATCCATGAAAGTAGTTCTCAACCCCCCCCCCCCACCCCACCAATTGATCAGATATAGTTTTGTTTTCTTATAGAAGTTAGGGCCATTGGAAGATATAGTTCCTAACCTTCCTAAACAATCAATGTGTGGTTGGTGTTCCATTCTAGACCTAGCCTCTGTAGTAGTATCATCCAAGGCAGTAACAGAAGAAGGGCATTCCAACTCATGGTTAGTAGAGAGGGGATAGGGAAGGCAGTGTATATCCACATGATATCCCTCATTCTTAGGGAAAAAGGAATAGCACGATAATGGTGGTGGTTTCAATAAGTTCTAGAAAGGTTGTGAAGTGGGTCATGGATAGATGCATGCTTTAGTGTTGTCGGCACTAGCGAACCCTAGTCATACAAGGTATTATCTTCTTGTTTTTCTACTTTTTTTTATGATTGTTTGATTATAGAGATACACACTCCTTCATTTCTCCCAACCTTATCCATTATTATGGATTTTAGGTAGAGAATATTCCAATTCCCTTAGTGTTGACTATGCCATTTAGAGATCGATCTAGTTTATAAGATGTATTTAGAGACTATGAGTTGGCACTAAGAAGCACCACTCTTGGGGATACTTCCTATATTTATGGATATAGATATATGACACCATCATCATAATATATTGGTAATATTTAGTTTAGGATATCATGGATTTATTTAGAAGACGTGTTACCAGGAAATGTCTTTTGGAGTGAGAGACCCTCGAATGGGTTAGAGGCATATGAAGTCTCTATATTACTTAATATCTAAGTTTAATCTGATTTCATTAGAGTTTTATCCATTGGTATTTACCATGTTTGTTAATTATTACCATAATGTCTTCCTGAAATAGTTTGTGGCATTACCCCTCGATGAGTGATCAAATTTAAGATAGATCTAAAGCTAATATTTTCTCTAATATCAATGTCCATATATAGGATAGAACCTTTTGAGTTGAAGGAGCTATAGATTCAAGTTGTTGATCTCTTTTATAGAGGATTCATTAAACCTAGTGTATCTCCAAGGAGACCTATAGTTCTATTACAAAAGAATGAATATAGTAATTTTTGGTTGTGTGTAGATTATTATCATTTAAATCAAGTAATGATGAAGAACCACTATCCACTCTCATGGATTGATGTTCTATTTGATCAGTTGAATGGATATATCTAGTTATATAAGATTGATTTGTAGTATGGATATCACCAATTTTGAGTAAAGGATTAGGATATCCCAAATTAAACTTTTAGATGTCATTATGGGAATTACGAAGATTATATGTGGTCCTTGTTGGGAGTTACTCAAATTCATTAACTATTCAAGAAGCTATTAAAGTGTGATTTATGGTCTTGTGAAATCCTTTTCCAGGATTATGTCATGTATTAGTGTGGATTGGTTATTGATCCTTCAAAGATTGAGTTGGTGGTTTCTTGGGTGGTCCCCAAGAATGTTGTAGATGTGTAGAGCTTCCTTAGTCTGGTTGGATATTTTAGGATGTTTGTGTATAAATTCTCATGGATTGTGACCCTTATGACAGAATTGAATAGAAAGGATCAAGTGTTTGTGTAGTCTATCCAGTTTCATTCTACTTTTAGGTATTTTAAGGAAAATATGGTTAGTGATATGGTCTTTCATATACCAGAGGATGGCATTGCATTTGAGGTATATCGTGATTCTTTACATCTTAGTTTTTGTTTTTTATTAATGAATAAGAAGGAATTTAATCCATATGGGTCTAAATAGTTACAACCTCATGAATGTAACTATGTTTTCCATGATCTTGAGATTGATATGGTGGTTTTTTATTTAAATATGTAGTGAATATATCTCATCGATGAGTAATTTTTGTCATTACATACTACAAGATCCTAAGTATTTATTCTCTCAGGGCCATTTTAATTTTTGATAGTGATGGTGGATGGAGTTCCTATAGTATTATGATTTTTATATTTCCTTTAAACAAGGTAAATCCAAATTTTTATTGGATTCCTTGATTCAAAAATCATGTGCTGGTGTTGTGTGTGTGTCTAGAGACTCTGGGATGGTGATTGAGGAGTTGGTAGCATTTCAACTTGATATAGGAATTATTTATAGTAGATGTTGTCTTTATTAGATGAAAATAAGGTCATACATATTTTAGTAAGTAGTGGATTCCCAAATGGGGGATTATAAGGTAGAGTTTTGGTTTGATTGAGTTGTTTATGGAGACACTCCTAAGGGATGGTCTGAGAATGGACAATAGTTGGTGTTTTTCTAGGGAAATTTTTTTATTCCTTCAATAATTCATGAGGTGGATATCTATGAGTACCATAGTTTTCCCCAAGCTATATATCCTAGTGTGACAAATATGTATCATGATCTAAGAGAATATTTTTTCTTTTCAAGTTTAAATAATTCAATCACAAACTTTGTCTCCCAATTTATAATTTTTGAAAAGGTAAAGGTTGAGCATCATGTTCCTGTTGGTTTTCTCCAGCCACTTGATGTTCCCCAAGAAAATTGGGAGGAAATTTCAATGTACTTATTCCATTTTTTACCTAGATCTTGGGGTGGTTATGATGTTATATGGGTTATCATGAACCGCTTGATGAAGTTATATCAATTCTTAGTGATCAAAGAATCAATCTCACTAGATGTGTTATCGAGGTGGTATCTGGAAGAGATAGTGAGGCTTCATGGGGTTCCAAAGATGATCATCTCTAATAATGTTATTCAATTTAACTCTAGGGTGTAGAGAGGTCTCAAACATGCATTTGGATCTCAGTTATGAATTATCACTACTTTTCATCCATATATGTATGGTCATACTGAGCAGACCATCTAGAATATAGAGGATAGGTTTTGAGTGTTTATTCTAGATTTTTGAGGTTCATAGGTGAAGTACCATCTCTTAGTGGTGTTTTCCTAAAACAAAAACTACTTATCCACTATTATTATGGCGCATTTCTAAGTGATGTATGGACAACCTTACTAGTATCTATTATGGTGGATCAAGGTAAGGGATTCAGTTTTTCTTAAACTGGAATTGGTACAGAGTATGACAGTGATGGTATAGGTGATTTGAAAGAAAATGAAGGTGTCATATTATCATTAGGAGTCCCATATTGATCATAGGTGGAGGCCTCTTATAACACCCCAAAAAGTTTAGTAAATTAATAAATGAATTATAATATTATTATGAAATATTTTTATAAAACTATATAATTTCATTTAAAGAAAATGACTTTTAACTTTAATTTATTTTTCAAAATGTCACCTTTTAAATACATGATCACATGAAAATAATATAATTATGATTTTATGAAATATAGTATTATGAAATGATTTTTTTTATATATTATTTTAATAAATAAAAAAATCAAAGTTAATATTGAAAATATATTATTATAAATTTTTTTAAAAGAAACTTAATATTATTTGCAATATAGTCTATATTTATGAATTTGTTTTATAATGATTTATTTTATTTTATTAAAATATATATTAATATAATTTCTTAAAAATTAGATGATTTATAAATCACATAAATTGTTTTAAATTTTAAATTTATTAACAAAAATTATTATATGTATATGAGTATTATCTTTAAACATAAAATTTATAATTGATTTACATTTAAAAAAAATTATGGAATATAAGATAAATATATATAAAAATTATTTTGAATTATAATTATTATAATTATAATGATAAATCAATACTAATAAAAAATGGTGAAAAGAAAAAAAAATGGAAATAAGTGGTAAAAATAGGATATGGATATGGGGTAGGGTTTCCACGGGATATTTTGAGGGTCTGTAGGGAGACTAATATAGGAAGAGGAAAAAATAGAGATTCAACCTTGGGTGTTTGAGTTCGACGGAAATCTTGTCTATGATGAGAACTCGATTTGATAGGTAAGAACATTTCTTCTTCAGGAGTTCAATCGTAGGTGTTGAATCGGACCGAGATGTGTGAAGTTAAATCCATTCACATAGATGAATCCAAACATGAGTCGAACTGAGTTCCAAGTAGTTTAGAGTTTATTTTTTTGGATGTGAGGTCGAATCTGAGCAAGGATTCTAGATCTAATTCCTCCTTGTGTGGAGGATTAAATTGGGATTTGGGGAAAACGATCTCCGATTTGTCTAAAACCGCAAGTAGGTTTTTTTTATTAAATTTTTATTTATCTAAATCTCATTTCATATTCATTTTAGGGTGTAATAAGTTCTGATTTTAAATTTCTTCATTTTTACTCTGTAAATTGATGTCTTCTCTGAGTTTCTTATCTAATGTTGACGTCCTTTGCAAGTTGGAGTGATTTTAATTTATTTATTTATCCAAAAAAACCTATCAGTATCGTATGGATCCCATTTTTGTTATAATTTTCTTCAATCTGTCTTAATTGTCACAGTTTGTCAATAATTCTTGCATCAATATTCAATGTTTGGTGTTTCCTTATCTAGTTTCATTGTTACTTCATGAAATTATTGAATTAAATCAGATCAAATCAAATCTCTCTCTGTAATTTCTTTTTCCAATTATAAAACTTCCACTCTATCAATAATGAATATTAAATAAGAAACTTCAGTATCAGATTTAATGATATACTTAATGTGGAAGTCATGTGACTGCTATATAAAGTAGTATAGACTTCATACTTAGGGGCACCGTGTGTGTGAGAGAGATTGATGCGGTAGACTACATAAAGCCTTTGTTTTATTTGTCTTCTAAATCCAAGGAATTTATAAAGATAGAGTAAGAGTAGGTGTTTGAGTCTTATTCAATTAAGAGTAAGAAGAAGACTCTGCAAAATATGTAAGGGAGAAATATTTATTTTCAAGCTTTTGATTATGCTGAAATATTATTTCCGTAAGAGATAGTTTGAATTTATTTTCAAACATTACTCTTCTTTAAAGATTAATTGTATTGGATTTTATTGTATAAAGAGAATTCTATTTTTAATAATTTTAATATTTTAATGTTAAGGGTTTATTATTGTTAAAAAAATTATTAGTGTTTTACAAAGATGTACATATATATGTGTAAATATATGTATTCACATATATGACTATTTATTTTTCAATATTTATAAGTTAAGTGAGTAATTATAATCTATTATGTGTTTTGGTTATTTAAATTCTATAATAAATTTCTATCAATAATTTCATTTGATTTATTTTAGTTTATTTATTTCAAAGTCATTATTTTAGTTTTACAGTTTAGCGTAAGCAAATTTTATTAATGATATATCTTTTTTATTTCAATGAATATTTTGATTTTACATTGGAAAGAGAAATTATTTTGGTGTTTATATTCTTGAAAACATAGTTTGAAACTTATATTTCATTCAAATAAAAATAATTATATTTGATTAATTATTTAATTGATGCTATTTTATTACAAGTGATTATGTTTTTATTATGTAAAGACTTATATTGTTTTATAATAATAAAAACATCATGTATATATATAAGTATATTATGAAGTTATTTCCAAGTATTTTTTTATTAAGGGATTAAGTATTTGAAATATAAAAGTCCATGTGTAATTTTCTAACAATAATAGTTATTTTTGAAACTAAAGACATAACTTTGTATTTGTATACACTCATGAAAGTCAATTACATTATAGGATATGGTCATTACCTATAATATGTGACACATCATGTATCATAGTTTTTCATTAATAAATGTATGTATTATTAATAAACATTCTTTGTATTCTTGTAAATGGAAAATGAGAATGGAAACTATTTTCATCATGAAAAGATAAGTCAACGAGAGATTTGATTATTTCAAATCTTGCAAATGTATTATTGATATATATGTATGTATTAAAAAAAATTCATGTCTTTAAAGAAGAACTCCAGTGGAAATTTATGTATATATAAAAGCAATCTTAAAATGTATTATAAAAACCAGCACTTGAACTTTTTAAATATGATAGGGAATTGGGGAGTGAATTCATCCCCCAAGTGGGTAGGTCCAAGATAGCCTTCAATGTTCCAAGTAGTCTCAGTTTTTTGTTTTCAAAAGATTTCATATTGTTTTTAGAAATACCATTGTACTATTTAGAATAAATTTTTGAGCTTAATTATTTTCAAAATGTTGAAGTACTTTCGATATATAAATAATTTCAATGATTTTATCAAATGGTATTTTCCAAAAAAATCATGGTATTATATAAATAATTTCAATACCATTTCTAAAAGTTTATTTTTAAAGGAAATTTTAGTAAAAAGTAATTCAATGATTTTAAAACGCCTCACTAAGCAATTGAATGCTCACCCTTTGTTTTAAATTGATTTTTCATAGGTATCTTAGAAGTTAAAAATTTAGATGTCGTCACTTTTAAAGTTAGCGCGTGTGGAAGCATAGTAAGTGTTTGCCAACTTTTTGTTCAACTTTGATAAATATAATGTTTTGTCTAATCCTCTATAACCTAAACTGGTAAAAGGACCTCGTTTGTATAAAGTGTTGTTTAATTTTTTCGTTTATTTATAAAAACAATTACACATTATTTTTAATCCCTGAGTCCAGAAGAGAGGGCTCGGGACATTATAATTGGTATCAGAGGCACGGCCTAGAAAACATTAGATATTAGATGTTGTCTTTAGAAGAGAACTAAATCATCATGTTAGAAGTTTCTTTAGATAGTTATGTTCCCTTATGAATTCTTTAACTCTAAAGATGGCTATTCGGAATTTTTTTAATGTCCAACGAAAGAATTGTGAGGACGCAATTCAGTTAAGGGGGGGATAATGTAACACCCCAAAAAGTTTAGGTAATTAATAAATGAATTATAATATTATTATGAAATATTTTTATAAAACTATGTGATTTCATTTAAAGAAAATGACTTTTTACTTTAATTTATTTTTCAAAATGTCACTTTTTAAATACATGATCACATGTTAAAATAATATAATTATGATTTTATGAAATAGAGTATTATGAAATGATATTTTTTTGATATATTATTTTAATAAATAAAAATAATCAAAGTTAATATTAAAAATATATTATTATAAATTTTTTTTAAAAGAAACTTAATATTATTTGAAATATAGTGTATATTTGTGAATTTATTTTATAATGATTCATTTATTTAATTAAAATATATATTAATATAATTTATTAAAAATGAGATGATCTATAAATCACATAAAGTTTTTTAACTTTTAAATCTATTAATAAAAAGTAGTATATGTATATGAGTATTATCTTTAAACATAAAATTTATAATTTATTTACATTCAAACAAATTTATGAAATATAAGATAAATATATATAAGAATTATTTTGAATTATAATTATTATAAGTATAATGATAAATTTATACTAGTAAAAAAATTGGTGAAATGAGAAAAAATGGAAAGAAGTGGTAAAAATCAGATAAGGACTTGGGGTAGGGTTTCCACAGGATCTTTAGAGGGTTTGTAGGGAGACCCATATAGGGTAAGGTTGAAATCGAGCTTCGACCACGGGTGTTTGAGGTCGAAGGCAAGCTTGGATGGGATGATAGCTCGAGTTGATAAGTAAGTGTGTTTCATCTTTGGGAGTTCGACCATAGGTGTTGAATCAGACCGAGATGTGCAAATTTGATGTCGTTCGCAGAGATGAATCCGAACGTGAGTCGATCCTAAGTCCAAGCAGTTTAGGGTTTTTTTTAGATGAAAGGTTTAATCCAAGTGAGTATTCTATATCTAAATCTTCATTGCGTAGACGATTTGAATGGAATTTGGGGAAAATGACCTCCGATTTTTCTGAAAACGCAAGTAGGTTTTGTTTATTCAATTTTTTTTATCTGAATCTAGTTTCAGATTCATTTTAGGGTGTAATAAGTTCTGATTTGTCAATTTCTTTTTTTTTACTCTAGAAATCGACGTCATCTCTGAGTTTCTTAATCGATGTCTATATCTTCTGCAAGTTAGAGTGATTTTAATTGATTTATTTATCCAAAAAATCCTATCAGTATCATATGGATCCCATTTTTGTTATCATTTTTTCAATCTGTCTTAATTTCCATAGTTTATAAATAATTCTGCATCAATAGTCAATATTTTTTGTTGCCTTATCTTGTTTCATTGTTACTTTACGAAAGTCTTGAATTAAATCATAACAAATCAAATCTCTCTCTATGATGTCTTCTTCCAATTATCATACTTCCACTCTATCAATAACGAATATTAAATAGAAAACTTCAGTATCACATTTAATGATATACTTAACGTGGAAGTCATATGACTGCTATAAATCAATATTGACTTCATACTTTGGGGGCACCATGTGTGTGTGTTAGATTGGTGAGGCAGACTACATAAAGCCTTTGTTTTCTTTGTCTTCTAAATCTGAAGAATTTAGAAAGACAGAGCAAGAGTAGGTGTTTGAGTCTTATTCCATTAATGGGAAGAATAAGACTCTGAGAAATATGTAAGGGAGAAATATTTATTTTCATGCTTTTGATTTTTCAAAAATCTTATTTTCGTAAGAGATAGTTTGAATTTATTTTCATACATTGCTCTTCTTTAAAGTTTAATTGTATGGGATTTTGTTGTATAAAGAGAATTCTATTTTTAATAATTTTAATCTTCTGATTTCAAGGGTTTATTATTGTTAAGAAAATTATTAGTGTTTTATAAAGATGTACATATATATGTGTAAATATATGTATTCACATATATGACTATTTATTTTTCAAAATTAATAAGGTAAGTGAGTAACTAGAATCTATTTTGTGTTTTGGTTCTTTAAATTCTATAAGGAATTATTATCAATAATTTTATTTGATTTATTTTAGTTTATTTATTTCAAAGTCATGATTTTAGTTTTATAATTTAGCATAAGATAATTTTATTAATGATATATCTTTTTGATTTCAGTGCATATTTTAATTTTAAAATGGAAATAGAAATTATTTTGGTGTTTATATTCTTAAAAACATGTTTTGAAACTTATATTTCATTAAAATTAAAATAATTATCTTTGATTAATTATATAATTAAGGTTATGTTATTGCAATTAATTATGTTTTTATTAAGAAAATTCTTATATTTTTTTATAATAATAACAACAACATGTAGATATAAGTATATTATGAAGTTATTTTCGAGTATTTGTTTATTAAGAGATTAAGTATTTGAAATATAAAAGTCAATGTGTACTTTTCTAACAATAATAGTTAGTTTTTAAACTAAATACATCACTTTGTATGTGTATACACTCATGAAATTCAATTACATTATAAGATATGACCATTACCTATAATATGTGACACATCATGTATCAGTGTTTTTTATTAATAAATGTGTGTATTATGAATAAAAATTATTTGTATTCTTGTTAATGTAAAATGAGAATGGAAATTGTTTTCATCATGCAAAGATAATTTTATGAGAGATTTGATTATTTCGAATCATGAAAATGTATTATTGATATATATGTATGTATTAAAAAAATTCATGTCTTTAAAGAAAAACTATAGTGGAAAGTTATGTATATATATAAGCAAGATTAAAATGTTTTATAAAAACTTACACTTAATCTTTGTAAATATGATAGGGAATTGGGGAGTGAACCCATCCCTCAAGTGGTTAGGTCCAAGATAGCCTTCAAAGTTCCAAGTAGTCTCAGTGTTTTGTTTTCAAAATCTTGTATATTGTTTTTAGAAATACCACTGGACTATTTTGAAGCATTTTTTGAGCATAAGTATTTTCAAAACATTTAAGTACTTTAGATATGTAAATAATTTCAATGATTTTATCAAATGGTATTTTCCAAATAAATTTTGATGGTATTATCAAAATAATTTCAAAAACATTTCTCAAAGTTTATTTTCAATGTAATTTTTAGTAAAAATTAATTCAACGATTTTAAAACACCTCACTGAGTAATTGAATTCTTACCCTTTGTTTCAAAATTATTTTTCACAGGTATATTATAAGTTCAAAATTCAGATGTCGTCACTTTTGGAGTTAGCATGCGTGAAAGCGTAGTAGGTGTCTACCAATTTTTTGTTCAAATATGATAAATGTAATGTTTTGTCTAATATTCTAGAACCTAGATTGGTAAAAGGTCCTCATTTGTATGAAGTGTTGTGTAATTGTTCAGTTTCTTTATAAAAAAATTACACAGTATTTTTAATCACTGAGTTCGAAAGAGCAGGATCGGGGCGTTATACCTCTAGAGTTTAGTGTTGGAGATTGTGTGTTCTTTAAGTTGTACCCTCATCATGGGAAGTGATGTTTTGGTTGTGGGAGTAATATTTATCCCTAGTTCATTAGGCCTTTTAAAGTTTTGGATCATGTTGGAGTCATGTCATATCTGTGAGCACTACCCCTATAGATAATCTAGATTCATGAAATATTCCATTATCATATCTTCACCAATATCATCATGATGATTCACGCATCTTTGATTGGGGTGATAGAGATATTTAAGATGATGTGACCTTTGAAGAACATCCTGTTGAAATTTAGGACCATCAAAAGAAGATGTTGCATGGGCATGTTATTCCTTTAGTTTGTGCCCTACACTAGCGTAGTGGTTTAGAGGAGAGAACTTGGGATAAAAATTTGTATATGTGCACTTAATTTCATGTGTTACCTGAGGCTTTATCATACTTATTATCATTATTTTTCTATTTCATTTTTATTGAGATGTTGAAAATGATCATATGTTATTTTATATGTTATTTTCCCTTATTTGATGAGTTTGTGTAGTTAATCACTCTATTCCTCTAGTGAGTGGCTATATTCTTGTTGTAGTGAAATCCTTGAGAGGTATCTCATTAGGTGGTTGTTCGAACCCATTTACTTCATCTGGGTTTTGTTATAAATTCTTGATGAAAATAATTATTTGATAGGTATATGATGTAAGTTCCTAGATTTATAAATCCATTCCTTTATGTTTATGAGGCTTGGAAGTGTAAAAATGGTTCTTAAAAACTTTCCCCTTTTTAATTTATAATTTCATTAAACAAAAAATAAGTTTTTATAGAATTTTCTTTACCCTTATGTAAAACTCCCTCTTACATATAAGTAAACCCCTTTTTCCTATAGATGTGTAAGGTTCAAACTGATTTTTCATGGATCGCATAAGGTTTGGTCTTATTTTCCTTATATTTCAAAAATATATGGGAAGGTTTCTGAGGCTTGTATAAAGGTAGTTCTTACCTTCCTAAAGGTGAGTTCCTACATCCTTCCTCACATAAGGGTCCTCCCAAGATCATGTAAAAGTATTTTGTGTTTTCAAAATCCTACATAAGGGTATTTCCAAAGTTTCATACGTTATATAAGGGTGTCTATAAATTTCTTAAGATTATGTAAAGGCCATCTGAGTTTTTCGAATCTCATTTCAGGGTAACCGGATACATAAATGTATCATAACATTACCCTTATGCGATGAATGCTTCTTGTGTGAGGGTAGCATTTTGAGTATAAAAACTATTTTTTATTCTTCCCTTTTGATCAATAATGTGTTTTTAACATAATAAAGGGGATTAATGTGGAAATAAGTGGTTTTGTGTTGATTGAGTGTTTTGAATACAATATTTTGACTCTCGTTAATTTTAGGAATTGATTGTGTGGGGAATTAAAGTGGAAAGTAGAATTTAGTGCGAATTAAATATAATGAGATTCTTGGGAGCCCTCTTAGAATGATCTTTTATTTCTGAAAATTAGTATTATATCTCTGATTCATTCTCCTTGCCTTCTCTTGAGTCATAGTGATCCAAATACTTACTGTTTTAGTTTTACAATTCTTTTGAAAATCATCTAAGGATCCTCCTTCTTTCAAAAACTATGTTCATCACTTCCACTCTTATGTTCTTAGTGTTTTGTTCTTGAAGATTCTTACAAGAGGTAGGGTATCTATTAATCTCACTATTATTCTATGTGAGATATGTGAAATTTCCATGCCTAAGTTTCTTTTTATAACTATATAGAGATAACCTTAATAAGAAATGTAATACAGTGATAAATATTGTTCTATATTATAGGGAAAAAATGAAGATTTAAACTGCATGCACCAAATATCTTAATATGGTTTTCAATTCAAAGTTTGAATTATAAATCATTTTATATGCATAAGTGTAGTAATATTATCTAATAATAAAATAATTATCATGATATTTTAGATAATTATAATAATTTGTAATCCATATTCCATAAATATTATTCTTTCTTAAGAATGATCGCATGTTGTGACTTAATATTATTTATTCAAATGTGGAAATTTATTATTATATCATAAATAATCAAGATCTATTGACCTAGAATTATCCAAGATAGAATAAATAATAATCACTTTTTTGTATTATTTTTTTTAATGTTTTATGATAATAATTGTATAAATAATTCTACAAAGTTTATAATTGAAATGGGGATTATCATGTGTTAAATATAATTAATGTTTCTTTTTTAGAATTAAAAAATGGTAGAGTTTTTATCACATGTACATTATGATTTTTATTGTTATTGCCTCTTATTTTTTATTATAAAGAATGATATATTTTTGGAAGTATCTTATTGTTGATGGTTTAGAAAGTTAATTTATTTATAGGGATAAACAACATAAATACAAATTATGATATAATTATTTGGAAAGTCATGTGAAAATTATATACTACTCTTTTAGAGTTGATTAAATATGACTAAAAATTAACATTTTTATTGATTTGAAAAAACACAATAATTATTATATAAATCATTATATAATGTATTAGGATTCCATGTTGTGGAAAACCTATGCATAATTAGCTGGTTAATTCAATATGGAATTAAAATGGTTGTTTGTTAAATAATAAATGTTTGGAGATGAACAAGCCTATTAAATGTTTTTGGAGGCTTAAATGCCTTGGTACCATGGACTTGGTGCCTTTTCCTATATGTGAATAATACATTAAAAATGTATGTTTGATCTAGGTGTTTAGATCCTTAATGTATTGTTTGATAACTTTTATTGTGGTTTTGAACTTTTTATTGATGGTCAATGGGTTGGAAGCATGGGTGCAGTGATGGTCGATACTAGTGGTGGTGAGATAGTTTTATACTATGTGTAATAGTGTAAGACATCAAGGAGGTTGGGATGAGTTCAAATTTGGAAATTATTATTAATGATTACTTATTTATTTATTATTTATTTATGTCAGGATGGTAAAATATTGTTGTTATAACCAGTTCTAACTACAATATGCAATTTTAATGTTATTCACTGTGAGTGAATCCTTTAAGTGGTAGATTTAGCTTAGTCCTAGAGTACCAGAATTCTTAAGAAAAGATAAATGAACTAATAAATTAATGGGGTTGGTTCATGGTGTTCATGGATGTTGATGACATACATGATAATATTAAAAAATAATTAATAGTTTCGTCAACACTTTTCTTAGAAAATTAAAGTATAAATCGTGGAAATTGAATATGGATTAGTATTAATTAATGGATAATAATAAATTAATATTTAACTTAATGCTTTTTTTTATACCTAGACCTTATCATTTGTAATGAGGGGTACTATGTGATGATATAAATAGATAAGTCTAAGTCTAGGTAGTTTCCCTTAGTGTGGTTATGTGTGATGTTATTTATATTTTCTGATTTCATACACTTCACAACCCATGTGAGTAGGTCAAACGACACCCAAATATTTTTGGCGTGTTTTCTTTAACATATGAGATAGTGAGGGAATGGATTGTTTACTTCTTATTATCCCCCACTCTCCCTCTATACATAGATGAGTAGTCGTATCCTGAGCTATAATGGCCTATGGTATAGGGTGCATTCCCACAAGGGTTGTGATGGATCATGGTTTATCATACATTTATGTGTGGGTTTTAATGGCATGAGGTATCGTACATACTTTTATCTGTCCATAGTGGCTCTGGCTTTCCATGGGTGTACGTGCATAGGCTATGACGGATTGAGGTATAATTCATTTACACTAGCTGTAGTGGATTTCAGACATACACTATTACAAATTGGATGGTGATGATAATCAGATGGATATATGTACCAATGCCAACATGAGATGTTGGGACCTATGTGGGACTAAGTGTAGAGACCCGAAGCTTGACGTACATGGACATTACATTACATTTGCGGAATACTTAGTACATAACAAAAACACACACTAAAGGATCGTAATAGTTTAGTGTCTTTGGAAACTCGGAACGTAATCTTCTAATCGTGGTGAAAGTTCTTCAATATCTCCCATAAAGGTCATCCCTTTTTTTTACCTAAAACCTTTCTTTATATCCTGGGGAAAAGAAAACATAAAAGGGTGAGCTCAAATGCTCAGCAAGGGCAATAAAGGAAATAAAAATCATATCATATCTTTTTGAAAATCATAACCTGCAAAAGAGATCATAAAATCTTAATAAATCATAGAAGTGAAAATGAGATCCCCATAATCATAACATGAAACTTGAAACTTTGTGGCATGCACACATAATCATGGAAAATCATTTCTTGTTAGTCATGACTCATTGCCAAGACTATCTTAGTGGACAAAGTCCCTTTCTGAATCGAGTAACCCTCGTTTCAGTCCCGTTTCACTGAACCGGTATAACCTACCGTTCCAGCCCTGTCTATCTCATGAGATATAAAATCTTTACCCAATGCATTGGAGGGAGATATAGGTCCCACCCATCTTATAATGAATCCTTTCTTATGTGTGCCACATAATCATAAAACATACATCATCGCATAACACATGTAACAAAAATGGGATTCTTGAAACATCATGACCTCATAAATCAATTCATATAAGATAAAGGAATTCATAAAAATAATTCCATCACAAAATGATCAAATCAATGTAATAATAGGGACAAAAACAGAACCCTTTATTATCTTAGATGGAAAATAATTTTGATAAAACACTTGAACTCCATTCTTGAGGAAAATATCCTTTCTTCTTCAAAAACATTTTTCCTTTCATAACATGTCATACAACTTTAAAATAAAAGAAGTTGATTAAAAATAAACTTGAAAACTTGTAAAGGAAGCTTCTTGGAAATAATGTTTTAAAAATCCATTCATGCCGTATAAGTTTAAAAAAACATTCTTCGTACTTTTGTCAGAAACGTCAAAAAGTACCTCGTACGACAAAAGATTCCTTTCATAGATATTACTAAAAACTCACCGAAGGGTAAAAATGGATTTAAACAATTGTAGGTGGATGGAAATAATATTACATATTGATGAAACATGGATGTGGATGATAAAATACACCCCAGTAAAGACTTACGAATAAACAATCTCGAATAAAAATGAGATTGTGATATTTCCCTTACCTTAGGTCCAATTTGCTTCGTATGTGTCCGAACCTCCTGTATAATGATTTAAATAATGTCATTGACTTATTACAGAATCATATTCATTGTTATGATATCATATATGGTTCACTTATGACATTATATTACCCGTTCTTTTGTAAATTCCACGTTAAAGAAGCGTTTTGGGTAAAATCGTTTCATTTATCGTAGGTGTTTTGACTTGTTGTTCTTGACATCATTATTACTTATATCATGATTTACTTACTTCCAGAATATAAAATATGATTTATATATCATATATATTCAGTATATATATATATATAATAGATAGATAAATAAAATGAAAAACACCGTTCATGGAGACGGTAGTCCGTACGTACGCATGAACGCTGTTTTTCTTTCCTTATTGTCTTGAAATGGAAGTAAGTAGATGACATACATATGTATATATATACATAAATCCAGTAGCTTTATAATGTCATATATTTCATTATTATTTCTTATATATACATTATAATCATTCTTAAATGGTTAACATGGAGAATGAATCTCATCGCGTCGTGGAGACGGTAGTCCGTACGTACGCACGAGCGATGATATCATTTCTATAAATATTGAATTGAATTGGAGTGGATTATACAATATATCAGAATCAATATGATGTTGTAATAACTATGTATAGTTATTCTTTACACCATTATACCCATCCATGTAAGGTGGTGATGGAAAATAGATTACACCACGGCGTGGAGACGGTATTCCGTACGTACGCACGCGCGGTGATTTCTTTTTCCGTAGGATGGATAGATGGTGAAATAGGGTTGTTTCATACTTATAATAACATATCATTATATGAGTGATACTGATGTTATTACTTCATAATGAAACAACCTAAGAAGAATAAGTGGAAGAAGAAATAAAGATGAAAGAATTGGTAACAGTAATTACCTCTTCTTTGAAGTGCCTCTTTGAGACCTCCTCTTAGGGCACTAGAATTGGTCTTTGAGGAAGACCAGAACCTCTAGGATGTTGCTAGGGAAGTGGAGAAGAGATTTTGGCAGGGGTTGGCCGAGCTTGAGTGCTCAAATTGGTGTGAGGAGGAGGGGGAGGAGGTGTCCTTTTATAGGGGAGGAGAGGGGCACCTTAGGAATATCTCAAAATATTATTTTATATTAAAGTCAAAATCGGTTTATAATGGTTCCAAAGGGTCTTATTTCGAAGCTAAAGTGGGGATGGGTCGAAATCCTATCAACCAATAGAATTTAGACAAGTTTAGGATATTATTTTAACCTTATCAATTAGATTTAACTCTAAGTTAAATAATTTAACTTTTACCATGTCTTTTTGTTTTCTTTCACTATATGGTTAATACACTTACTATAACATGCCAAACGAACCCCAAATTGTTTATTATTAATATATATATCCTTATCTAAGTCATTTGGCCGAACCTTAGATTTTTAGGAATACAATAACAATTAATAATATAATATTTGATTTAAAAACTATTTTGTGTCAATTTTGACACTATTTGATATATGATTTTTGTGAAAGTCATAACAGAATTAAATGTTCGAACAAAGTTGATTAAATCAACATTAATATATCATAGTAACCTAGAAAATTAGTGTAATTTATAAAAAATCTCAAATTACATTTATTTTGGTGTTTATAACATCAATTATGTCAATATTTCATTAATAAGATAATTACTGCATCATCGTTGTGTCATAAATAAATTAAATTATTTTATGTCTAAAAATTACAAATAAAATACCATCATGTAGGAAATCTTTTTATATTTCTAATGAATATTTACAATCGAATTTATCTTATGTATAACCCCATATTAAAAATGATTTACTTATTAAACTTTGATTTTAACTATTTTAACCTTTCTTTAAATAAATTAATAATAAATGTCCTAATCTAATCCAAGTGGGTCTAAATGGTCATATTTTATTCCTAAGTTTGTTTTTGGTCGAATTACACTTGTCCAATAGAATTAGGACATGTGTTAGGGTAATATTGATATCATATTTACCCTTAGTTACCCTATTTACTATTAACCGCGGTAAAAAAAGTAAAAAGTTACTATTCACCAAAAAATTATTTTCATCTCATTGAACCACATTTTAGTCCTTGATATTAACCGTGTCTCTCGGATTTTCGAAATTCCATTCACAGAAGCGGCAAAATTAAGTTTTATGAAAAATTCAATTTTTTTTAACTACCACTTAGTAGTTTCACTATTCATCAAAAATTGATGTTTTTCAGAACAATGCCAAAATTTCATCCTAAGCTATATTTCATATTCCGAATTCAAAAATGAAATCTATTTTACCAAATTCATAACATAGAAGTTGCATTAATTAATTTTATAATTAAATCCTGCTGTTAAAATAAATAGCGTGTTTTTAGGAAACAATATATATCAAAAGATTGACACTTGATTATGTCTGGTTTAAATGTGAAATTACAACCAATGACCAACATTGTATTAAATTGTAAAAATATATTCTAAATATACTTTAAAACCACTCAAATTAATAATTTATCACTATTAATTATTTCGATTAAAAAAGTTGTTTTTAATTATAATTTAGTAATTTTCACTATTCATCAGAATATGAAAGTTATCCGAAAAGTACCAAAATTTCACCTTAGGCTAAATTCGATACTCTGAATCCAAGAATGAAGTTCATTTTGAAAAATAAGATTTACAGAATTTTAAAAAGTGGTTATTACTATTCATAACGGCTAGTTTTAATAATATTTTAATAGCACATCGTTGTTTAGTGAAACTCGGTATTGCGTATTACACACGCTATCGAGGAAGGTCGCGATTGCGTGTAATGCAAGGCAAGACAAGGATGCGTGTTGTGCAAGCTCCTTTTGGTGTAGCGTAAAACACAAGACATTAATAAAATTAAAAAGAATATTTTTTTATAAAATCTTGGGCTGTTACATTCTACCCCCCTTAAAATGAATTTCGCCCTCGAAATTCGTCGGGGTTATAAATGGTTTACTATTCGAAAGTTTCTTTAATAGAAACCCACATCGTAAAAAGGAATATCAAAACCAATCTTTAAAAACAAAAGTATGAAACGTAACGGTTACCCAAATAAACTAATCATTGGGTTTCCACATAGGTGAAAATATGGATATGGAAGAGAAATCTAACCATCATGTTCTGATGGAGAGTGGTAGAGAACATGGCTATGGAAAAGCCAGTAATCACAAATACATAGATTTGTGATGATATAAGGTACCATCTGATTCATCAGGTATAAGATCACTAGGACAACATTTTTGGTTTTCAAGATCATTTCCCCTAAAGTTGAAAATTTGAATTAGAATAAATACTTACTTTATTTTGGTACAATCTCACTGTTGTTCGTGCCTTGAACAATTTCCACTTCATCTCTTAAATAAATGAAGTTGAATTTGTTATTCGTGAAGTGTTAGCAGATCATGTGATAGAATGACGGGTCATTCCATCTGTCTCAAACAAAAGGTTAGCAAAAATTATATGCATAAATCGATCTATAGTGAGATTAATCATATATGGTTCCTAAAATGGACTTATACTTCATATATCATACTGCTTAATATAATAAAACTAGTTTCTACTAAACAGGGACTTCCTGTAGGCCAGTGGTAGGCGATAAAGGCCAGTCGCACTTCGGTTGTGGGTTCGATTCCTACAGCCTTGTCCGAAGCGATGGGCTGTCGCCCGTCCTGCAGGTTGTCCTTTTTCCAAAACTATATTACTATAACATCCCATCAATAATATCGAAAAAAAATTCTATCCTTAAACAATACTAACTTACGTCCAACACAATCCATTCCAATCTTTAGGCTTATCCATAATACTGCAGTCCACTCTCATAACATAGTGAAAACAATTACCAGAGATTTAATATCATCGTTGATCCCCATATATCATAAGATATGTTTTGTTGGTCACATTCCAAACATTCAAAGTCCTTAATCATGTATACTCTTGAATACCCATTGAACCTTAGTGAAAACTTGAATGCAGTTAAAAGTTAACACTACACATACCAAAATCCTCAAAATTATTTATACTCAAACCATGATATCACTTAGTCCTTATATCAATCATGAGCTCATGAATACAATCAAACATCTCATTATCTTCTTATCCTTTCATTATGCACTTATCATCTACTTTCCAAAAGTATCTGAATAACCTTTCATGGTTACTGGTAACATTAATCAGACAACAATGTAACAATCCTTACATGTCTCTTTATTCCATAGTACCATGAGATTACTTATACAACATTACACATGATAAACATGTAATCATTCCACTACATTCTTAAACCATTAACCGAGCTTCAACAATTCTTTCATCTCACATATCATTTGTAGTCTCTTCATCATCATCCACATAAATACTACCCATACGGCCATACTGATTCTCTTCATGAGTCTTTCCCTTAGGACATTGGTTTGCATAATGCCCATACATTCCACATTTAAAACACTTAACCATTTTTGATGTCGTAGCAATACCATTATCCTCATCCATGGTGTTAACTGAACCTTTTCCTTTGCACTTACTTGCTTTGTGTCCTTCTTTTCCACACCCAAAGCATCTTCCAGTTCCTTTGAAACATTCTCCTTGATGCCTCTTCCCACATGAATTACATAGGGGAAATTGAACTTTCTTTCCTCAATGATCATCATGAAACTCCATCTTTCTCTTATTAGCCGAGTCAGGAAACTTACCAAATTTTACTTTATTGATCATATTATGAGATTTCTGATTCGGCATAATAATTATGTTTGGACTTCCAAATCCCATTTCATTATGAAGAATATCATTCCATTGTCCATCATATCCTCCATTATCGTGAATCATCTTGTTTCCAGCCATTTTCTAAAACCCAAAAAGAATAGTGTGAGAGGCAAAAATCATGCTAGGGAAAACAACATAATAAAGGGGGAGTACCTTCAATATCTAACATCTTAGGTTTAATTCTATGATCGTTAGCGTAGTTCTAGTACTATAACTTATACGTCTACTTAACCTTAGGGACATCCCTAGACATACCGTAGAAATATCTCTAGGGATCTCACTAACGTTTTCGCATCCTAGTTTCCAAAGGTTGACTAAACCTTTCCTCTGATACCAACTGTAGAGACCCGAAGCTTGACGTACATGGACATTACATTACATTTGCGGAATACTTAGTACATAACAAAAACACACACTAAAGGATCGTAATAGTTTAGTGTCTTTGGAAACTCGGAACGTAATCTTCTAATCTTGGTGAAAGTTCTTCAATATCTCCCATAAAGGTCATACCTTTTTTTTACCTAAAACCTTTCTTTATATCCTGGGGAAAAGAAAACATAAAAGGGTGAGCTCAAATGCTCAGCAAGGGCAATAAAGGAAATAAAAATCATATCATATCTTTTTGAAAATCATAACCTGCAAAAGAGATCATAAAATCTTAATAAATCATAGAAGTGAAAATGAGATCCCCATAATCATAACATGAAACTTGAAACTTTGTGGCATGCACACATAATCATGGAAAATCATTTCTTGTTAGTCATGACTCATTTCCAAGACTATCTTAGTGGACAAAGTCCCTTTCTGAATCGAGTAACCCTCGTTTCAGTCCTGTTTCACTGAACCGGTATAACCTACCGTTCCAGCCCTGTCTATCTCATGAGATATAAAATCTTTACCCAATGCATTGGAGGGAGATATAGGTCCCACCCATCTTATAATGAATCCTTTCTTATGTGTGCCACATAATCATAAAACATACATCATCGCATAACACATGTAACAAAAATGGGATTCTTGAAACATCATGACCTCATAAATCAATTCATATAAGATAAAGGAATTCATAAAAATAATTCCATCACAACATGATCAAATCAATGTAATAATAGGGACAAAAACAGAACCCTTTATTATCTTAGATGGAAAATAATTTTGATAAAACACTTGAACTCCATTCTTGAGGAAAATATCCTTTCTTCTTCAAAAACATTTTTCCTTTCATAACATGTCATAAAACTTTAAAATAAAAGAAGTTGATTAAAAATAAACTTGAAAACTTGTAAAGGAAGCTTCTTGGAAATAATGTTTTAAAAATCCATTCATGCCGTATAAGTTTAAAAAAAACATTCTTCGTACTTTTTTCAGAAACGTCAAAAAGTACCTCGTATGACAAAAGATTCCTTTCATAGATATTACTAAAAACTCACCGAAGGGTAAAAATGGATTTAAACAATTGTAGGTGGATGGAAATAATATTACATATTGATTAAACATGGATGTGGATGATAAAATACACCCCAGTAAAGACTTACGAATAAACAATCTCGAATAAAAATGAGATTGTGATATTTCCCTTACCTTAGGTCCAATTTGCTTCGTATGTGTCCGAACCTCCTGTATAATGATTTAAATAATGTCATTGACTTATTACAGAATAATATTCATTGTTATGATATCATATATGGTTCACTTATGACATTATATTACCCGTTCTTTTGTAAATTCCATGTTAAAGAAGCGTTTTGGGTAAAATCGTTTCATTTATCGTAGGTGTTTTGACTTGTTGTTCTTGACATCATTATTACTTATATCATGATTTACTTACTTAAAGAATATAAAATATGATTTATATATCATATATATTCAGTATATATATATATATAATAGATAGATAAATAAAATGAAAAACACCGTTCATGGAGACGGTAGTCCGTACGTACGCATGAACGCTGTTTTTCTTTCCTTATTGTCTTGAAATGGAAGTAAGTAGATGACATACATATGTATATATATACATAAATCCAGTAGCTTTATAATGTCATATATTTCATTATTATTTCTTATATATACATTATAATCATTCTTAAATGGTTAACATGGAGAATGAATCTCATCGCGTCGTGGAGACGGTAGTCCGTACGTACGCACGAGCGATGATATCATTTCTATAAATATTGAATTGAATTGGAGTGGATTATACAATATATCAGAATCAATATGATGTTGTAATAACTATGTATAGTTATTCTTTACACCATTATACCCATCCATGTAAGGTGGTGGTGGAAAATAGATTACACCACGGCGTGGAGACGGTATTCCGTACGTACGCACGCGCGGTGATTTCTTTTTCCGTAGGATGGATAGATGGTGAAATAGGGTTGTTTCATACTTATAATAACATATCAGTATATGAGTGATACTTATGTTATTACTTCATAATGAAACAACCTAAGAAGAAGAAGTGGAAGAAGAAATAAAGATGAAAGAATTGGTAACGGTAATGACCTCTTCTTTGAAGTGCCTCTTTGAGACCTCCTCTTAGGGCACTAGAATTGGTCTTTGAGGAAGACAAGAACCTCTAGGATGTTTCTAGGGAAGTGGAGAAGAGATTTTGGCAGGGGTTGACCGAGCTTGAGTGCTCAAATTGGTGTGAGGAGGAGGGGTAGGAGGTGTCCTTTTATAGGGGAGGAGAGGGGCACCTTAGGAATATCTCAAAATATTATTTTATATTAAAATAAAAATCGGTTTATAATGGTTCCAAAGGGTATTATTTCGAAGCTAAAGTGGGTATGGGTCGAAATCCTATCAACCAATAGAATTTAGACAAGTTTAGGATATTATTTTAACCTTATCAATTAGATTTAACTCTAAGTTAAATAATTTAACTTTTACCATGTCTTTTTGTTTTCTTTCACTATATGGTTAATACACTTACTATAACATGCCAAACGAACCCCAAATTGTTTATTATTAATATATATATCCTTATCTAAGTCATTTGGCCTAACCTTATATTTTTAGGAATACAATAACAATTAATAATATAATATTTGATTTAAAAACTATTTTGTGTCAATTTTGACACTATTTGATATATGATTTTTGTGAAAGTCATAACATAATTAAATGTCCGAACAAAGTTGATTAAATCAACATTAATATATCATAGTAACCTAGAAAATTAGTGGAATTTATAAAAAATCTCAAATTACATTTATTTTGGTGTTTATAACATCAATTATGTCAATATTTCATTAATAAGATAATTACTGCATCATCGTTGTGTCATAAATAAATTAAATTATTTTATGTCTAAAAATTACAAATAAAATACCATCATGTAGGAAATCTTTTTATCTTTCTAATGAATATTTACAATCGAATTTATCTTATGTATAACCCCATATTAAAAATGATTTACTTATTAAACTTTGATTTTAACTATTTTAACCTTTCTTTAAATAAATTAATAATAAATGTCCTAATCTAATCCAAGTGGGCCTAAATGGTCATATTTTATTCCTAAGTTTGTTTTTGGTCGAATTACACTTGTCCAATAGAATTAGGACATGTGTTAGGGTAATATTGATATCATATTTACCCTTAGTTACCCTATTTACTATTAACCGCGGTAAAAAAAGTAAAAAGTTACTATTCACCAAAAAATTATTTTCATCTCATTGAACCACATTTTAGTCCTTGATATTAACCGTGTCTCTCGGATTTTCGAAATTCCATTCACAGAAGCGGCAAAATTAAGTTTTATGAAAAATTCAATTTTTTTTAACTACCACTTAGTAGTTTCACTATTCATCAAAAATTGATGTTTTTCAGAACAATGCCAAAATTTCATCCTAAGCTATATTTCATATTCCGAATTCAAAAATGAAATCTATTTTACCAAATTCATAACATAGAAGTTTCATTAATTAATTTTATAATTAAATCCTGCTGTTAAAATAAATAGCGTGTTTTTAGGAAACAATATATATTAAAAGATTGACACTTGATTATGTCTGGTTTAAATGTGAAATTACAACCAATGACCAACATTGTATTAAATTGTAAAAATATATTCTAAATATACTTTAAAACCACTCAAATTAATAATTTATCACTATTAATTATTTCGATTAAAAAAGTTGTTTTTAATTATAATTTAGTAATTTTCACTATTCATCAGAATATGAAAGTTATCCGAAAAGTACCAAAATTTCACCTTAGGCTAAATTCGATACTCTGAATCCAAGAATGAAGTTCATTTTGAAAAATAATATTTACAGAATTTTAAAAAGTGGTTATTACTATTCATAACGGCTAGTTTTAATAATATTTTAATAGCACATCGTTGTTTAGTGAAACTCGGTATTGCGTATTACACACGCTATCGAGGAAGGTCGCGATTGCGTGTAATGCAAGGCAAGACAAGGATGCGTGTTGTGCAAGCTCCTTTTGGTGTAGCGTACAACACAAGACATTAATAAAATTAAAAAGAATATTTTTTTATAAAATCTTGGGCTGTTACACTAAGTTGGGTAGGGATAAAGTCAGACTCACATCATGGATGAATTACTTGTATAGGGTATGATCATAGGATGTGTGGAATTGGGGAATGCAATTGAAAATACAATGGGAAACTGTAAGTAGGGTATATTTATTATATATATTCTTTTGATATAGAATGGGTTAATTCTAGGAATTACTTAGTGAGGGATATTTGGTGAGGATGGGAAACTAGTATTACATGTTTAGTTGACAAGTTGGTCTCATTTTTTATTCACTGGTATTTAGTATACTTAATTCAATTTTTTTAGGAGAGGTTTCAAGGAGGATCCTACTGAGTATACATATTATTTTCACTCTATGTATAAATTAATTATTTTTCAAGTTAGTAATAATAGGCTGGTTCTTAAGATATACATTACTAACTCAGAAGAGTTGTCGAGTAGCTATCAAGAGTTGTTAGAGTTCATGGTTGCTTCCTAGTTTTACTTTTGGTATTTTCATTTTTCATTTCAGTTGTATCAGTTTATGTATGAAATTACATGTATTGGAAATGACAATTTACTTTATTCATGGTGTTGGTTGGTGGTTCTTCTAATATTATCTCTTACTCCTTAAAATTTATAGAGGATAATTCCTCCCATGTGTGTGATTAATATACCCTTGGCGTTAATCACCAACCTATGTCTTATCGTAGGTGGGATTTAGAGATCATTATCTCTCTTTCTCTATCACTATCCTAGTAGGGGTACCTTTGGAGGGATGGGTTCATGGCACATATTCCTACATCCCTAGATTTAATACTTCATTGTGTGTTGGAGAACAACCCTCTATAGGGGTCAGGTACTCCATTGATCAACACACATATCACTTGATGAGGTTTGGTCTCCCATAAGTTTTAGAGAGGTGGTGTTGAAATTATATAAGTATTTTATATGGAGTTCAAGTACTCACTCGTGTGGTGGGGAATAATCCTAAATAGGGTTAAGTTACTTCATCATTCAAAACACATATCTATCGATGAGGTGTAGCCTCTCACTTTCATTATAGAGATGTTTCATGGAAGTTATCGAAGTTGGGTGGTTCGAGTGTTATGGGCCTTACGACATATTTAGTGTCACACTCATGATTTATTTTTGAGGTATTTTTTCATTTACTTTTGTTCTAGTTTTTTCCTTTGGGTTTCCTTTGAGTTTTTGGAGAAATTTGAGAAAATTTGGATAAACATTGGGTGGCGCATGATTTGGAAAACCATGTTCCCTTTCCCAGGTAACCATGCGGCCAAGTGGTGTTTTCGATAGAGGCTTATCTCATAGTTATAACACAGTCTAAAAATCATGTGGGATAACTATACGGTATGTCCTTCTTAGACAGTAGGAGGAGTATGATTGCTATACAGTTTGGAAAACCATGCTGGAAAACCATGTGGCGTATTCAGGTAATTAAAATTTGGGTTTTTTGTTTTTTTTTCTCCCCAGTTTTAACCCCAAAACACCCAAACTCACCCCACACTCAGAATTCCTAACCCTAGGCATGCCTCCCCCTTCCTCCAACCTCCCTTGGGATACATTTGGGGGGATTTACCTCATATTATTCAAGGAAACTCCAAGTGTCTTCTTTCTCATTTTGTCCCTCTTTTCTATGGTTTCCTTCCTTTTTCTTGGGGATTCATATATACAATGGGATGGGTGATCTATCTAGGTATGGATATTGTTTTGGGGGTTTGATATTGATGTCTTATGTCTAATATTAACTTTATAGGGTTTGATTAAAGTGTGGTTGTATTTTTCCACCTATTTCTAAAAGTTTCTCCACTTGAGGTAGGTGGTTCTAGGCTTAAACATTATTTTACGATTTTAATATTCTTTCTTGAGTGTTAAAATGTGTTCTATTTATTGTGTGTGATGTATTAAATGTGTTTTTGAAATTATTCAAGGAGTTATGGTGTTGAAAATGGGTTTTAAAAGGATATAATTCATGTTTCATTTATGTCTTATATATACTTCCTTGTTTTGTGCCTTAAGGGTGTTTGATAAAATGTACAAGTGAAGAGAACCATGATTTCAAATAGTTTTTGTGTGTTTTTGGATTTGAAAGTAATTTTGGTTGTGGAAAACGGTGATTTAATAAGCATGCTATATTTTTTTGGCTTGTGTATGTGAAAATTAGTGATCTATGTATTATGTGAAATGTTAATTGAGCATAAAGGGAATCTTAGGTGACTAGGTGGGTGAACTATGAATATTATTCTAGTGATTTGTAAGTGTCTTAGTCCTGGATTCACCTAGTGGGATTGATGATGGCAACACTAACTAAATATTTGTGATGATTGGAGACCACTATAATTTTGGATGTTTCTCCTCTCTAGTGGATCGTGCACGAGAATGATATTCAGTGTGTTTATTATACCACGTTTCCCTGAGATACAATGTTATTAGAGTCCCACTCTTGACTAGTGCCTATAGGGATCTCTCGTGACTTAGTTCTCTCTTGGGATATTTTACTTACCATCGGCATGCGGTACAACTTGTTGGTTATTTAAAAATCAAGCATGTTTTCATTTAAATTTTTATTTATAAACTAGCCCCTTTATAAAAATTGCATGTTTATTTGTCTTATAATGTTTATATCGTGGAATATATTTATTGGGTGGTGTCTTATTGGGATTTGGATCACACCCTAAATACACATTTGGGTGTAAGTAGACTTGGTTATGTTTGACACAATTAAAGGAAAGATGTTTGGAGATGGTAGTTCAGGATGCTAGTGTTCTTTCCCTTATAGGTTTTTTTGGTGATGGTGGAAAGAGGGAGATAGTCCTCTTGTCATGTAGATATTTTTGGGTTTTATTGGTGTCTCCCTTCTATTGGGATGTTTCTAGTTTTTATTTAAAGTTTTAATCTTGATCTGAAAACTTTTTATTCCATGTTTGATTATGATTATTTAGTTTTGGATTATTTATTTTAATTGTATATTTATGATTATTTACATGGGTGAAATTATTTCCAAGATGTATTGTTGATACCTAGGCACTTTTGGACTGAATGTGGGGATTGGTAATTCCTTTTGGGCCATCCAACAGATCGGGTCGGGTGTCAAGTTGGCTGGAACTCCAGCTTGGTTCGTGACAAAATTATATCAGAGGGAGGTTAGCTCTTTTTGGGTCATGATATTTGGGATGAGTCTAGATATAATAGAGCTATGATTTTTAGGTCTTGATGTTCAAGTTTTGAATAGGGTTATTAGCTAGAACACCTCATGATAGATCTTAAGTCACGATGGGATGTTGATATTTTTTTTTGACTTCTCCCCTTAGTGAGATGTACACGCTGCAAATTGTATATAGACACTGGGTGGGAGTGGAGTGGTTTTTCTATCTTGGTCTTTTTATTGTGATGGGTTTGGTTATGTTTAATTATTAAATTTTTTCATTTGATGTTATTTCTGAAATTTTTTCAGATTAATTGTATTGATAGTTTTTCTTGTGGCCATTGCTTTTTGTAGTAAACTGCCTCCCCGGAGACTTCCTGGGAAACTGTGGGAAGAGTAAAGAGAGATTTATCCCTCACCAATTGATCAGAGACTAGTAGAAGATGTGGTCCTAGATATCTAAGATTTTTTACGGGGATCAGGTCATGGTTATTCTCTAGTTAGAGAAGTTGAACTAAGTCTCGGTAAGGACAAAGCTCAGGAGTTCTTTAAGAACAAGCCTCTTTCTTTTTGAGGTAGCTCGAAACCCCGTGAAGAATAGGAATAGATTGATAATATAGAGATGATGTTCAAATTCATTGATACTCCTAAGGCCTTTAGGGTGAAATTCAATTCATTCTTGCTAGAAGGTCCCAGTCGGAGGTGGTGAGACTCAGTGGTTCAAGCTGGGAATAATGAGTAGATGAACTGGAAAGACTTCAATGCTGTATTTAATGACCAGTACTATCCTAAGTTCTTGACCTAAGATAGGTAATGGGATTTCATGGACCCTGTTCAGGGGGACCATTCCATGATATATTATGCCAACCACTTCATTGATCTAGTACAGTACAAACCTAAAATCATTTCCAGTGAGCAGATGAAGGCTCATAGGTTTGAGAGGGGATTGTGGATAGAGATTTATTCTCAAGTATTTTTATTCCAGATTAAGACTTACACTAAGGTGGTTGATCATGATTTCATGGATGAGATTGATCATAAAGTAAATTCTAGATTCCCTGGGTCAGTGTCAGTCGTGGGTAGTTGTATTTTATTGGAGAAGAAGAGGAAGTGAGACAAGTAGGTAAAGAAGGGTAGTGGTAGTTTAGGCTATCCTTCTCAACAGTCTTCATCTGTAGCTTCTGATTAGGGTTCCATTGTGTGCCATCAATGTAGGAAGGTAGGGAACATATGATCTATGTGTAAAAATACTCCAAAATCATGTCATTTATGTGGATCTATGGGTCACTTGAAACAATTATACAGACCCACACGTTCTTATCAGAGTGGATCAGGATCTATGTCTTCTAAGGGGATTTCAACCCAGTCAGAACCATCCAGGACAGTGGGATCTTAGTTTGGAGATCATGGCAATAAGGTTAAATCATCTTCTAGGTAGAGTTAGTTTAGGGTAGATCCCCTGGATAGTGGTCATTCTCAGGCTCAGGTTGAGGTGAAGCATCTTCATGTAGTGGAGCAGGCACCAGTAAGATTAGATGCAGGGCCTTCGACAGTTCGAGGTACCATTCTGATTGCATTGTCTTTAGATACAATTTTATTTTATACTGGTTCTTCTATTTCATTTATTTCTTCTCACCTTGTGAACTTATTGAATTTTCCAACCAAGATTATGGATTATTTGATGGATTTAGTAACGTTGTTGGGTAAGAAGAAAGAGCAGGGTCTCAGGTGTCCATATTGTGCACTCATTATGTTGGGAGTCGAGCTGGAATGGGATTTACTAGTCTTGGAAATAGTCCACTTTGATGTAATCCTCAACATGGATTGGATGGTTCACTTTCAGTCTCATATTAGCTTCTATAAGCACAAGTGAGTTTTTTGGAACCTGATGGAAGTACCCATATTTTTCATGGTGAATGGTATATTTGATCAGGATGTGGTGGACCACTGCTTCCAGAGTCGGGTAATCTCATTTTTCAATTATCATCACTCATGTTGGAGGAAGATGGTGGTTTTCCTGGTGGTGTATTACCTCGTGTGTTGTATGAGTTCCCAAAGGTATTTCTAGATTAATTTTCAAGATTTCCTCTAGAGCGGGATGTGGAGTTCCTGGTCGATTTGGCATTAGGAACACAATTGATATCAATTCCCTCATATCGTATGGCCCCCACTGAGTTGAGGTAATTAAAGGTACAACTGGATTATTTAGAATCCAATGGATTAATTCACCTGAGCATCTCTCCTTGGGCCACCCCAGTCTTGTTTGAGAAGATGGCCAAAAGATATCTCCAGTTGTGTATCGATTACTGGAAGTTGAACAAGGTAACCATCAAGAATAAGTATCCTTTTCCCCGAATTGATGACCTGTTTGACCAGATTAAAGGGGAATGGTGGTTTTCAAAAATTGAATTTCATTCTGGTTATCACCAAGTCAGATTTAGAGAGGCGGGTGTCCTGAAAATAGCTTTCTAAAGTAGGTACAACCATTTTGAGTACTTGGCCATGCCTTTTGGGTTGATGAATACACTAGCGGTCTTCATGGAACTTATGAATAGGGTGTTCCACTAGTATTTAGACTCTTTCATTGTGGTATTCATGGATGACATTCTAGTTTACTCCAAATCTAAGTAGGATATGAGTGACATTTGTAGATCATTTTCGCCACTCTTCAGGACCATCATGTTTATGTGAAGTTCTCAAAGTGATCCTTTTAGATTAAATAGGTGAAGTTTCTAGGTCATTTTATTTTGGAACAAGGGGTTTCAGTGGACTCCAAGATGATTATTGTAGTTATTTAATGAGAAAAACTGAAGAATGACTTTGATATCAAGAGTTTTTTGGGCATGGAAGGTTATTACAAGTGGTTTGTTTGGGACTTCTCTTAGTTTTCTTCACCCATGACAACACTCACCCGGAAAGGGGTTAAGTTTGAATGGATCCCATAGTTTTAGGCATCCTTTTAGGACCTTAAGTAGAGGTTGAATATGGATCCTATGTTGATCCTGATAGAATCTATAAAGGTATATGTGGTTTATTGTGATGCCTCATGCATGGATCTTGGTTGTGTGCTTATGTTGGATGATCATGTGGTGGCGTATGGTTCTCATTGACTCCAACCACATGAGAAGAACTATCCAACCCATGACTTGGAGTTAGAGGTGGTGATGCATTCTTTGAAAATCTGTTTCCATTATCTCTTTGTGGATAAATTTTTTTGTACTCTAATCATTAGAGAATGGCCTATATTTTCTCCCAAAAATATTTAAACTTGAGGCAATGACGTTAGGTTGAGTATCTGCATGGGTTTTATTTTGATATAATTTATACCTCAGGAAAGGGTAATGTAGTGGAGAATTATTTGAGAACAAAAGTGTCATTTTAGGCTTTGAAAGAGTCCAGTGATGAGTAGACATTGATGGGTCTTTTTTTTCTAATTGCATCTAAATACTAAGGAGCATAGTGGAGGTGATTTCTTGGAAAGTGTTCAGCTGACTCCTTCCCTTCTAGAATTGATTCAGAAGGGGTAGCCTGGTGATGAGTTATTCTAGAAGTCTATGTAGTTTCTTCATGATGGGGAGACACCATGTAATTATTCTTTGTTCCTTGAGGGAATATTTCAATTTAAGGGTCATTTTTTGGTTTTTTTTTTGAGGAAGGTGGTGATGTAGGATAGCCACCATTCTTAGTGGGATGTTCATCTTAGAGTCACTAAGAATTATTGTAATGTTCATCAATAGTTCTGGTGTCTAGGTATGTGGTGGGATATACCTGAATTCGTATCGAGGTGTTATACTTGTTAGTAAGTGGAAGTAGAGCACCAAAGTCCCTCTGGTTTTCTTCATCCACTACCAATTCCTACTTGGAAGTGGGACAAGATCACCATGGACTTCATCATCGGCTTGCCTTGTACATATTGAGGGAGTAATTCCATATGGGTAGTGAATGATCACCTGACCAAATTAGATAGATTCATTCATATCAGAGATTCATTCAAATTTGATGAATTGGGATAGTTGTATGTCCAGAAAATAATGAGGCTTCATGGTGTGCCATCGGAAATTGTTTCTGATAGGGACCCATGTTTCACATCTCGGTTTTGGGAAGGCCTTCAAAAGGCAATTGGATCACAGATTAAGTTAAGCATAGCATACCATCCTCAAATGGATGGTCAAATGTAATAGGTGAATCAAATATTGGAAGAAATTCTCTGATCATGTGTCTTGGATTTCACGGATCTTGGTACAACCATTTGGTATTGGTCAAATTTTCATATAATAATAGTTATCATTCCTCGATATGAATGGATCCCTTTGAGGCACTCTATGGTCAAACATGTCAGTCTCCTTTATGTTGGGATGAGGTGAGCGAGACCTCATTATTGGGACCAAACATAGTGCTAGATGCATCTAAGAAGATCAAGCTAATCAGGCAGTGGTTATTTACTACTTAGATTAGTCACAAATCTTATGTCGATCAGAGATGATAATATCATGAGTTTTTTATGGGTGTCTGGGTGTTCCTGAAAGTGGCACCTCTCCTGGGTCATCGTCATTTGGGTAATAAAGGGAAGATAGCACTGAGGTATGTCGGACCTTTTGAAATTTCTGAGCAGTTTGTAAAGGAGGTATATAGGTTAGATTTTTCTTTGTAGTTGACATCAATTCATGATGTGTTTCATGTGTCCTAGTTAAAAAAGTACAACCCAGACCCATCTCATGTGCTAGATTGGGAAGAGTTAAAGTTGTATCCTAACTTATCTGTGTTTGAACGACTAGTATGAATTATAGATTCCCAAGATAAGGTGATTCAAGGGAATTCTATTCTGTTGGTTTGTGTTCTTTGGTAGCATGAAAGTGATGAACATGAGACTTGGGAGCATAAGTCATGGGTTGAGCTAGAGTATCCATTTTTATTCTTTGATCAAGCTTCAAGTTGACTTTAAAAGGATGGAAAGTTTTCATGGTGGGGAAAATTATCAAATCCATGATTTATTTTTTGAGGTATTTTTTCATTTACTTTCATTATAGATTTTCCCTTTGGGTTTTCTTTGAGTTTTTTGAGAAAACTAAGAAAATTTGGATAAAAAGAAGGCAGTGCACGGTTTGAAAAACGGTTTCCCCTTGTCCAGGTAACCATGCATCCAAGTGGTGGTTTTGTATAGAGTATTATTACATGGTTAGTTCATGATCTAAAAACCATGTGGGATAATTGTGCAACATGTCCTTCTTGGATATTAGGGGGCACAGTTACCGCATAGTTTGGAAAACCATGTGGCCTGCCCAAGTCATTTAAATTTGGGTTTTCCTTTTTATCTCTCCCTAATTTTAACCCCCAAACACCCAAATTCATCCCCCTATTGGGGTTCCTAACCCTAGACACTCCTCCCCCTTCTTCCAACCTCCCTTGGGATCCATTTTTTGTGGTTTATTTTCCTAGGACTCTTTAAGGAAACTCCAAGTAAGTGTCTTATTTCTCGTTTTCTTCATCTTTTTTAGGGTTTCCTTCCTTATTATTTGGGATTGATATCCCCGATGGTTTGGGTGACCTCTCTAAGGTTGGATCTTGTTTTTTGGGGTTCGATCTTGACTTTATAGGGTTTGATTGAGGTGAAGTTGTAGTTTTTCACCAATTTCTAGAATTTTCTCTACTTGAGGTAGGGGGTTCTATGCTTAAACATTATTTGATGATATTAATATACTTTCTTGAGTGTTAAAATATGTTTTATACATTATTTATGAGGTGGTAAATGTGCTTTTGAAATGATTCAAGGTTTTTTGGTGTTTAAAAATGGGTTTTCAAATGAAATGGGTCTCATTCCATGTATGTTTCATATGTGCTTCCTTGTTTTTTGCCTTAAAGCTATTTGATAAAATGTTCAAGTGATGTGAACTATGTTTTGAAATGGTTTTGGTGTGTGTTTGGATTTGAAAGTGATTTTGGTTGTGGAAAATAGTGATTTAATAGGCATGTCATATTTGTTTGGCTTGTGTATGTACAAATTGGTGATCTATGTATTATGTGAAATGTGAAATGAGAACAAAGGGAATCCTATGTGAATAAGTGGGTAGACTAGGACTAGTATGCTAGTGATTTGGAAGTGGATTCAACTTGGATTCAATTAGCAGGATTGATGATGACATCACTAACTTAATATTTGTGATGATTTGAGACCACTAGAATTTTTGATGTGTCTCCTCTCTAGTGGCCCGTACATGAGAACAATGTTCAATGTGGTTAATAAACCACGTTTCACCAAAATACGATGTTGATAGTGTCCCACTCTTAGCTAGTTCCTATAAGGATCTCCCGTGACTTAGTGCTCTCTTGGGATATTTTACTCACTAAAGACATATGTTACACCTTGTTGGTTATTTAAAAAGCAAGCATATTTTCATTTAAAATGTTTTTTATAAAAAAAATTATCCCCTTTATAAAACTTTCATGTTTATTTATCTTATAATTTTTATAGCATAGGAAATATTTTTTGGGTGGTGTCCTACTAGGTTTTGGATCACACCCTACTTACACCTTTGGGTATAAGTAGACTTGGTTATGTTTGACATAAGTAAAGGAAAGATGTTTGGAGATGGTGGTTCAGGATTCTAGTGGTCTTTCCCTTGTAGGTGTTGTTGGTGATGGTGGCTAGAGGGAGATACTCCTCTTATCACATTGAGGTTTTTGGGTTGTCTTGGTGTCTCCCTTATGTTGTGGTGTTTCTAATTTTTATTTAAAGTTGTAAGCTTGAATCTGAAAACTTCTTATGTCATGTTTGGTTATGATTATTAAGTTTTTTATTATTTATTTTAGTTATACATTTATGATTATTTACATGGGTGAAATAGTTCCCAAGATGTATTTTTGATACCCAAGCACTTGTTGCCATCCCGTGGGGATCGAGAACACTCTTTGAGACATGCCACAAACTAGGTCGGGTGTCAGGTTGGATAGCACTCTGTCTTGGTTCTTAACATCAAGTATGTGTGGTTTCCTTCGAGATGCAACTTACATATAGGGATATTGACTTAGGTTTTCTTGAAAACATTAGTTATCTCAATATTTAAATCATGTATTGATTTATTATTTCCTTTTATCTAACTATTTAATTGACCTGATTTTCATTTTCATCCTCTCTTGTTTTTTTAAGGCATCCTATATGTTATTTTTATACTCACCCTTGCATGGGTCATTTCACCCACACATGTTGTGTCTATGTAGATGGTTCATGTTATGGAGGTTTCTTCAGTGGATTTGGAGCTAGTGGAGATAATTCTTAGTGGTTCTAAATGTTAATTAATGGTGATAGTTATTGTTAGAAAACATACCAGGAGTCGTGGTTGTGATACAGTGTTTTCCTTGTCTCGAATTCATCTTACTTTAGGGTATTAATCTCTTATATTTTTATTTATGATTATTAGAGTTTTGATTTTTCATATGGTTATGGATTTGTAAATTTTTGAATTCATGTTATTCCTCATATTGATGGTTATATTTATGTTATCATATATTTTTAGCTTTATTGCATTATGTTGGAGTAATGTGGATGTTTTAGGTAGTTGGTAAGTTAAAGCCTCCCATTTGTGATATGTCTTATTATTGATTGTCTCCAGCCCCTAGCCTATTGGCGGTGTGCTTGGGGTGGTACACTCAACCTAACTATTGGACTAGGTGGGGAATCAGTGGGTTGAGATGTGTCACCTATAATAGACTAGGTTGTGATCTCATTAACCCGCATGGATATCAGTGACCTTTTTTCCACTATAGAATTTTTAGGGGGGTGGTTGTTGACCTCTATGAAAAGTGGAGAAAAAAAATAAAAAAAATAAAAAAAAATATTTCATAAATATGGTTGTATTATAATTTAATATATTATAGATTAAACTTTAATAAAAACAATTCACATGTGTTTCTCAATTTAATAAGAGGGATCAACCATCCTAACTCAGGGCTTACCATCACCCCTTTATATTTATTTGATCTCTACTCTCCTTGGTTCACATGTTAATGACTACAATTATGGGGATTTGTCTATTTATAAATAAAACAACTCAGTATAAAACCAAAATATAAAAATATAAAACTTCATCCTTAAATGAAAAATATTATCTATATCATTACTAAACTTATGAAATTTTAATATGAACCATATTTATGATATATTTTCAATTTTTTTCACAGGCCTCCATTCCATAAAATTTCATATTCTTTATTTTGATCCTGAATGTCTCGTGACACTTGATTCTTTTAAAATCTCAAATCAAAAGTTATGGATACTGATAAATCTCATAAAACCAAAACAATGATCAATTCACCTGATCCAAATCATCTATAATTTCCCTATCTTACTAGAAGATCCAATATCATTTAAATTTTTGCATGTGATAAAAAAATTAAGATCCCTATAATTAGAAAACCTTCCACCTGCTACTTTTTATATATTAACATTTATACCCCTTTATTAATAATGTATATTTTCAATAAAAATATTTTCAAGTGATAAGAAACAACATGAGGTCATTTATTAATTTTCAAAATTATTTAAAAATAATAAATCTTATCATTTAATTTTTTGAATTTAAAATAAAAAATAACAAATTTTTTACCATTTAAAAAATTAATAAATTTATTTTTCTTGTAAAAAATATTTTTTATGTTCACAATTTAATAATTTTGAATAAATTTAAAAAATAATAATTTGTTTTCATATATTAAAATTTTATTTATATTTATAAAAAAACTTATATAATTAGTTTTAAGTTAATTTATAAAAAACTTAATATTGATTATTAATGACTAAAAAAATTATTTTTTAATGCTTAGTTTTTTTTATATTTATAATTTAATAATTTTTAAATAATTTAAAAAATGTTAATTTATATTTATGTTTCAAGGAAATAATAATTACTAGGTAACTTTACTAACTAATATATTGATCGTATACTTGACATGATAATAAATTTTCACTACTTTAAGAGTAATAAATATTTAATTTTTTTATAAAAACTAATCCTTTTAAAATTCAATTTTAAAAATTTTTAATTTAATATTATTATTTTTTTAGATAAAAAATAATTTTTTTAATAAAATAAAAAATTCACTAGATTTTCCCATAAAATAATTGCAATGAAAAATTATACAACAGTTGTGAAACGTGTTAAATATCAATTAAAACCATGAAGAACATTGAAATTGGAAATGTATGATAGATCATGGGTGAAGTGCATCATTGAAGAAATATGGAGTCCAATGTTTATAATGATAATGACAAATAAAAGAATAGAGGAAACAAACAAGAGACAAGGGGGAAGTATATAGGCTAAAAGCACAAAATTTCATTACTATAATGACATATATATAAGGTACATGAGGGTTGTGGTCAAAATTTTAGATTAATACATTCTACAATTTCATATCCAATGGTTGGAATTCTAATGGTTGGAGAAAATGAAAGGATATAAATTTTTGGTTAAAACAACCATTAAAAAATTCTAATGGAAACTTCAAATTCTACAAGAAATTTCCTATTGAAACTTCCATTAGAAAATTTCACTTGAAACTTCAATTTAAATTTTCCACTTGAAGCTTTCAATATAAAATTATAGTCTCAACATGCATAGGAAAAATCCATTATCAATTACATTGGAAAATTTTATTTCAAAGATCCACTAGAAAATTTCAATTGAAACTACTAATAGAAAATTTCAAGAAAAATTATATTGTAAAATTAAAGTTTTAACTTCAATAGATTAATTTTAGTTGAAACATGAACTGAAATTTTCCAATTGAAAATTACATTGGAAAATTTCAGTTTAAACTTCCATGATAAAATTACACTTGAAACTTTCACTAGAAAATTCTAGTGGAAATTTAAATTGGAAATTATTAGTGTCAACTTCTATTGGAAAAGTCTGGTAGAAATCTCCACTAGAATATTCCAGTTAAAACTTCTAATGGAAATTTTTTCAGATTTGGTTCCCTAGAACGAACTTCTATATGAATTATCATTAACTATGTTCAATTTTGTTAATATTAATAAACTTATTATCACATCATGATTATTCTTCTATGTGAAAAGGTATATGATAATGTCCTAATAGTAACTGTCACACTAAAAGTTCAAAGAAGTTCCCCACTAAGATAAAAACCTAGAAGTGACATGATATTATTCTTAAATATATGCTCTATAGCTGTATGATATAATTTTATAGGACACAAATGATATAGTATATCATGGGTGGTGAATCGTAGGAATTTCTAGAATTTTATCATGGCATACGCCCTTGGTAATCTCTAGTGTGGAAGATTATGAGAACATAGCCCATCGGTAGGAAGTCAACATTTATATGTGTTATTAGATGTTCCAATATATATGTGTGTGTATTTATCCTTATAATTTAATATTTTTATTAATGGATATTATTAGTCACATACTTTGATATATTTCTGAAAATCGTGATGAGATATGTTCTTAGTAAATTAGGATATGTTGGGTGCGTCACAAGTAATGTTGCATTAATGAATCATTAAATAAAAGATTTATCCCTTTTTTTATTTAATGAAAGTTGATATCTTAGACCATTTTATAGGAATAAAATGGCCTAAATAAATCCATTCCATGGTGTTTCGTGGGCATATTTGTTTTCAAAAATTCAAAGAAAGAGACATCAAGGACATAGGTTGATGACACTAGAATGAAACCTGTTTGATTATAGACATCATGATAAAGGGATTATATTACATAGTAAGCATTCATATGAGTTTTTATGTCATTATGACATTAACTTCTTTATCTATGGGTGACTTGGCATGCCATTGGACACTAATCTTGGACTTTGGGCTGCTCTGCCTAATGCCATTGAGAAAGATTCCTAGAGGGCCACACACTAACTATATCCAAAACCAAAGTTAAATATTAAATATTATTTATTATTTAACATGTTTAATAAATATTATTCTCATAATTGGTTTAATAATTATTCATGTTTACTTGATCCCGTATATTCAGTCACTACTTATTCGAGAGAATATTTGTTAGTGGAATATTTAATAAATATTTATTTTTTATTTAGTGAATATAATATTTATTTATTTATTTATTGGTGAATAATGAAATTATATTTATTTATTAAATAAATATTAATTATTTAAGGTTCGATAAATATTATGGAGGAATGAAGGACTGAATTTATGGATATAGTGATAAATAATATATATTAATTATTATTTGAATGAATTTTAAAAAAAATATTCAATAAATAATATGTGATTAATTACCTAGTTTTATGCATGTTAAGAAATAATAAAAATGTTATTATAGATGTGGGGTTTTATGGGGATGAATAAAATAATTAATGCTCATGTGCAATTATTATTTTCTAATCATATCACTATATAACCCAATTATATTATTTCCAACTATAATTCTAGCTCTTGGTTTTCGTTATGCGAAATGACTCCAAAGGTCCTCTAAATACCTAGAGATATCCTCACCAATAATGCTATCAAAAATAGGGAGAGATCAACTTCCATCACCCCTGTTGATTCTAGAGATATCAAGGAGAGTATTTCTTTGAAGCGGTTCTCAAGGAAATCGTAGATGAATGGCACAAGTGTTGTGATCTTTTACACTAGAACTTGGAGATTCCTATGGTTTCATTTAGAGGTTTATGGTGCACATGTGGATCATCACTAGAGGGAATATTTACTTGATTATTGTGATGTAAGGATGGTATAATCTAAATACATTATCAAATTCAACAACAAAGAAATAATTCATCATTATGTGACTCTTTAACTTCTTAAATTAATTATAAATAATTATGTGATGGTCATGTGTTTGGTTCTGGAATTATCTTGTTAATTAATCTTTTGATTCAATTATATTGGTCACAGATTTCTTTATCGTGTACATATTGGATTAATCATTTATTAAGGAAAAAATCGAGTTGGTCATTCCTCTGCCGACACTTTCATTGAACTCAGAACCTTTAAGTGTTATCTAATCAGTCACATGATAATTTATAATTATTTAAATATCATTGATTGATTTATGAATTTATAATTGGTTTTAAATCCATTTTAATCATTATTTAAATTTGAATCATGAAATCTTCTCTTAGTCCTCTTCATTATCACAAATATTGTAAAAAAATAGATTAATTATGAATGAATAACATTAAAAGAACTCATCTAGAGGTGCCAAGGATTTTGTCCATATAGCATAAGAATATATGGCATGTAGCTCATAGGTATATGTCATGTACCCATATTTAATACACCAAGATGAATCACGAATTGATTTATAGTATCGTGAATTTATCACATGTTGTGTATAATTAATACACACTGTGTGATGATAGTTCTTTCCTGGTGAATGGTTCGTTGGATTACATGGCATATAACTTGCGTACATGATGTGTGGTCCATTAGTCATAGACGATCCATGTATTTATTATGCAGAATGTGTGAATGGTAACTATGTAACTTGGAGACCACATGAAATGTATCCCATATACATGTCATATAATCCATTAATTTATGTGGTAGATTAACATGCTCAGTACCTAGGTGAGTGTTGTGGATACAAGGTGAAGAACTATACATGATGTGTAGCTGGATAGTACATGTTGTGTATTTTACCTGATTACACAAAATTTAAAATTAATTTATTATACTGATTAAACATTATCAATATGTGTTTTTAATGTCATTTATTTGAATTGTGCACACCATGTGATGGTTTTTATATATATTAAATATCAAAATTAATTTCAGCATAATATTTTGAACTGTATTTTGTGTATAAGTCGTACTATACTGATTACTCTATCTACATTAATACATAACACACTACGTAGATAGCATGTTTTCATTGGTCATTTATTTGATAGTACATGCTATGAAATTATGTGATAAGATTTTTATGCTACATGCTGAATGATTAAATAGTATACGAATATCATACAGGCTGGGTAGTTCGAATGGATACTCATCGTGTTGCCTCCAAGGTACATGTTTTTTACTTAGTAATTTTTAAATAAATTTTTTTAATTTATTTCAAATAATGATGGATTAGAATCTCAATAAAGTTGGAATGATAATTAATATAAAATAATTTATTAATTAAAGAAGTTAATCAATTGATTTGAAAGATATTTATCTTAGATAAGAATGATTGGGAATGAATGTTAGTTTTTTAAATACCTAATTCATTGCATGTATGTGGATGATCATGAGCATGGACCAGACCTTTATATGTGATTGGTTTCATTTTAATTTCTTATTAAATTAAATATATGGAATTCATTTCATCCCTCCTCTCATTATGTAAATCCTAACATACCCACAGTTTCCTTTTATGTAAACCCCTTAAACCAATAATTTGGTTCCCCTCACCTATATGTGATTAAAATATTATGTAATGAATGGAGATCCCATGCGAGTGGAGTTAGTTCAAGTTTGGATCTAAGGTGAAACCAATCAAATAGATACATGTGAGGATAGGTGGAAAGCTTCAACATGAACCACGTCATGATTCAAGGTTTTTTCTCCCTAGTTTGATGGTTAATTTATCATCAATTAGATAAACTAACCATTAGAAAAAGATAATTATCATTCCAATCTTATTATTTTTTCTTTATTATGTAGAATAGTTAATTTCATTTTGAATTTTTTTTCATTATTACATGAATTAATGAATTAACAAGCAGGCATGATAGAACTAAAATAAAATTGGACTATGCATAAACTTCATATAAGACATGGTTAATCACTTAAATAAATACAATTAATATTAATAAGCATGTAATAAAGATAAAATGGAAAATTTAATCATAAAGATAAAAATAACTCAATTATATATATTAATTCAGTATATTCTTACACTACATAAGTTAAAATCAAACCATAGTTCAAAGTGATTGACTAGGAAAAGTCAGGGTGCTTTCAATTATCAGGGAATTCTAACTTGAGTTTTGGATCAACTTAATATAGTTCGCATCAAGGGATAATTTCCAAAGAAATACTTATTGTAACTAGGAGGAAATTTTTGAGGAAATACAAATCAATAATTTTAGGATTGGGGAGCTCACTCAACAGATCAAGGAACTGTGAGTTAATGCAGTTGGAAAAATTATGCCTATATAAAATATTTCGAATAACTTGGAAGGAAAAAGTCTGGGTTATGAGAAGGGGAATATGGGTCCTTACCACTAGAATATCCATAAAATGGTATATTTAAAACTAATGGTGATGGATATTGGATTTCAATAAAATAGTGGGAGATTAATAAATTTAATATTAATTATCTAATTCTATAAATTAGATAAAGTACTAAAATTATGATCTTCTTAATTGTAGAAGTGAAAATACAAATGAATTCAATCATATCACTAGGAAACATACTTGAGAAGGATAACCTTATCACTAACACTAATTTACAATAATAGAAAAAAAAAATTTGTGCTATTCTACACCATGAAAGGAAATTATATGTGCTAGAAAATACCATTTCTAAAGTGTCTGGACAAGAGGCTAGTGAGGAAGAATTATATCTGTATGAGAAACATTTGGATGATGCCACATATGTCTAGTGTTTCATGCTATCATCCATGTCAAATAATATTCTAAATAAACATGAGGATATGGATGTGTATAGTATGATGTATCACTTTTATGATCTCTATCAAAAGAAGGTGAGACAAGAGAGATATGAGATCTCTAATGCACTATTCACATACAAGCTTGGAGAGTTGGCGCTCGTTGGTCCTCATGTATTCAAGATGATTAGCTACATAGAGTTCTTATAAATATTAGGCATTAAATTCCCTCTCATAATTTCCTCTCTACCTAAATCATTCTCTATTTTCATTTGGAATTACAACATGAGAAATAGCATAAAGACTCTTTTAGAACTTCTTACTTTCATTATCCAAGTTTATAGTGACATGGGGTGTGAAAAACCTACAGTCCTTATAGTGAATAAGAAAAATAATAATAAGGAAAAGGGGTATAAGACTCATACTAAGTCTAAAGATCCTAAGAAACATCCTTCCAAGTAGAAGAAGATCCAAAGGAACGAGAAAGAAAAGGATACAGTATGTTTTTCATGTGGATAGCTAAGCCACTGGAAGAAGAACTACACCTAAAATCAAGGGGAAGCTAAAGTTGTGTTCATTATCTATTGTAATATTTTTATATTTATGCATTAGTTATTAGATATATCTTGTGTTGATAAAATCTATATCCAAATTTATGAACCAATTATATTTTAAAATATTTCTAGATGAGAGGTTGATATTCGAGCAGCCAATAAAGCACGACTCGTTGCTTTGTCTATAAGAGACCACCACCTTCCATTTCTAACTAGAATTATTTTGGTTTTAAAGAACTATTATTTTTTCCAATTATTACTAAGAACATCATCTATATTTCTTTCCTTGACATGGATAGTTTTATTTTCAAATTTGGAAATAAAGAATACCTCTTTTATCCTGAATGGCCTAAAGGACTTTATATTTTTTATTCATTTTATGATAATCCCCATTTTAAGAGTCGAAGGGGAACCCTTACATGTCCCATAGGCTTCGTGACATTACATGACCCAAAGGCCTTGTTGGATTGGTATAGCTCAATCCGGTTGAGTCGAATGCTTGTGGCTCGTACTGCGCACATGCCCGCAAATTCCGCGGTTCGAGCTCCACAGTGAGTTCATTAGGGGTTACAGAGGGCAACGTACCCCTACCCTGAGGGTTCAGGGGCTAAAGGTCCCCGGTCCAAATTTTGGGGGACTGTAGCAACTCAAACCACTGCAGCAGAGCTGACTGACCAACACCGACAAGTCATTGTAGCAGTTCGGACTTTGGATTCAACAATGTTGTAGCTCCTTGGACTTCCAGTCGGTAGCCACTGTAGCACTTTTGACTTGGGTGGTTGTCTTTCACTGTAACGACATGGACTTCCAGCCGAATTTCACTATAGCATAACAGACTTTTCGACGGTTGGTGGAATAGTGCTTCATCCTCTGCTTTAGCCCATTTTCGGGCTAGGGTTTCAGTGTGTGTGTGAGAAACTTTAAGAGATCTTCTGTAAAATTGTGCTCCTGACATAGAGAGGTTTTGATTCCACTACGGCAAAATTCGTATTTAGCGGCGGTTTTTTTTTCGTTTCGCGGTTGTTTAAACCGCGCAAAATCGATTGGCGGTGGTTTTGAAAAATCGCCACTAAATTGTGCATCGGGAAACCATGCCCATGCCCATGCCCATGCAATATAAAGAAATACTGCGTTTGGTGAGATTTGAACCCCTAACCTCTTGCATATTTTCCAAAGACTTTACCGCTCCAGTAAGCTCGTCATGTGGTTAATAAACAGAATTTAATATACTTATATACACTAATTGAAAAACAAATAATACATAACAAATAGATATAAACTCAATAAAAATTAAACAATAAGCAATAATTACTAATCAATAATTAATAATTAATAATTATTGATTTATTAGTTATTTATTGAGTTATTTATTAATTTATTATTATTTACTGTTTATTATAATAAATAACAAATAAATTATAATAATATTTACATAAATTATAAAATTATGAAAATAAAATAACTAAATAATTAAATTAGGAAATTAAAAAAAAATATTATAATAAAATAATATTACAATAAATAATAAACAAAAAAAGTAAACAATAAACAATAAATAATAAATAAATAATAAATAATAAATAATAAAATAATAAAATAATAAATAACAAACAATAAACCATAAACAATAAATAATAATAAACAATTAATAAATATTAAATATTAAATATTTAAAAAATAATAAAAAATAATAAAAAATAATAAACAATAAACAATAAACAATAAATAATAAATAATAAACAATAAACAATAAACAATAAACAATAAATAATAAATAATAATAAATAATAAATAATACTAAATAATAATAAACAAATATTAACTATTAAGTATTAAATATTAAAAATTAAATATTAAATATTAAATATTAAATATTAAATATTAAATATTAAATAATAAATATTAAATAATAAATAATAAATAATAATAAATAATAATAAATAAATAATAAATAATACATAATAAATAATACATAATAAATAATAAATAATAAATAATAAATAATAAATAATAAATAATAAATAATAAACAATAAATAATAATAAATAATAAATTATAAATTATAATAAATAATAAATAATAAATAATAATAATAACTTATAAATTATAAATTATAAATTATAAATAATAAATAATAAATAATAAATAATAAATAAAAATAAATAATAAATAATAATAAATAATAAATAATAAACAATAAATAATAATAAATAATAAATAATAAATAATAATCAATAATCAATAATCAATAATAAATAATAAATAAATAATAAATAATAAATACTAAATAAAAAAATATTAAATAATTAATATTAAATAATAAATATTAAATAATAAATAATAAATAAATTATAATAAATAAATATAAATAATAAATAATAAATAATAAATAATAGTAATAATAAATAACACATAATTAATAATTATAAATAAATAATAATAAATAATAAATAATAAATAATAAACAAAAATTAATAATAGATAATAATAAATATATGATAAATAAAAAATAATAATAATAATAAATCATAATAATAAATCATAATAAATAAATAAAAAAATAATAATATATAATATATAATATATAATATATAATATATAATATATAATATATAATATATAATATATAATATATAATATATAATATATAATATATAATATATAATATATAATATATAATATATAATATATAATAAATAATAAATAATAAATAATAAATAATAATAAATAATAATAAATAATAAATAATAAATAATAAATAATAAACAAAAAATAAAAATAAATAACAAATAAAAAATAACAAATAATAATAAATAATAAATAATAAATAATAAATACCAAATAAAAAAATATTAAATAATAAATATTAAATAATAAATAATAAATAACACATAATTGATAATTATAAATAAATAAATAATAAATAATGAATAATAAATAATAAATAATAAAGGATAAAGAATAAATAATAAATAATAAATAATAAATAATAAATAATAAATAATAAATAATAAATAATAAATAATAAATGATAAATGATAAAGGATAAATGATAAATAATAAATAATAAATAATAAATAATAAATAATAAATAATATATAATATATAATATATAATATATAATATATAATATATAATATATAATATATAATATATAATATATAATATATAATATATATTATATATTATATATTATATAATATATAATAAATAATAAATAATAAATAATTAATAATTAATAATTAATAATTAATAATTAATAATTAATAATTAATAATTAATAATAAAGAATGAAGAATGAAGAATAATTAATAATTAATAATTAATAATTAATAATTAATAATTAATAATTAATAAATAAGAATAAATAGTAAATAATAAATAATAATAAATAATAAATAATAAACAATAAATAATAATAAATAACAAATAACATATAATAATTAGTAATAAATAATTAATAATAAATAATAAATAAAAATAAATAATAAATACTAAATACTAAATATTAAATAATAAATAATAGATAACACATAATAAATAAATTATAATAAATAAATATAAATAATAATAATAAATAACACATAATTAATAATTATAAATAAATAAATAATAAATAATAATTAATAAATATTAAAAAAAACAATTAATAATAGATAATAATAAATATATAATAAATAAAAAATAATAATAATAAATCATAATAATAAATCGTAATAATAAATCATAATAATAAATAGTAAATAACAAATAATAAATATTGAATAATAAATAATAAATAATAAATAATAAATAATAAACAATAATATATAATAAATAATAAATAATATATAATATATAATATATAATAAATATTAAATAAAATATTATTATTATTAATAATAAATAATATATAATATATAATAAATAATATATATAATAAATAATAAATAATCAGTAACAATTATTATTAATAATAATATTAAATAATAAATAATAAATAATAAATAATAAATAACAAATAATAAATAATAAATAATAAATATAAATAATAAATAATAAATAATCAGTAACAAATAATAGATAATAAATAAATTAAAGTATATTATAAATAATAAATTATAAATTATAAATTATAGATAATAAATTATAAATAATAAATTATAAAAAAGAAATAATAAATAATAAATAACAAATGAAATGCATAAAAAGTATTAAAAGGCGTGATAAGGAATGAAAAATCATGAAAACACATTAAAACGGATGGAGAAGCGTGAAGAATGAAGCATTAGAAAGCATGAAAACGCATGAAAACTCATGACAACTCTGGAAAACCCCTTAAGAATTCAACATAATCGTCATGATAACCCACAAAAAACCATTGATAAAGATAAAAAGTCATGGAAACCCAAATAAATAGTAATAAATGGAGCTACCGTTAAAACCCATCAAAACGGTCATGAAGTGAAAAAAACATTGGACTCACATTAACGGAGATAACTTATGATCCGAGTGTCCGTTCCAGATCAGTGACCAGTCAAATCAAAGATCCTGAAACGATCTTCAACCTGATAGGTGAAAGTGACCGAATGGACCGGCGGATCGGAAGTTACGACCATTTAAAAAAAAGCTGGCGGGGAAAGAGTGATAGAAACGAGGCATCGAAAAACATAACAAACCTGATACCCACTAAAAAGGTCATAACTTATGATCTAGGAGTCCATGTGGGCACTACGACTAGTCAAACTGAAGCTCATGGAACGAACTACGATCTGGCAGGTGGAGGAGTCCGAACTGACACGCGGATCGAAAGTTAGGTCTGTTTGAAGACAAGTTCGACGGGACACCGGTGACAGAAACGGGGTTTTGGAGGCCTTTGGAGGGGTTTTTGGGGTCGAAAAACACGACAAAAGCGTGGTATTGTCAAATTGGTGTGTAGCTCTCTTCGCTGGCTTCGATTTGATATGTGGTAGATCTCAAACGAACACCCGGAGTGAAAGTTATGGTTATTTGAAGTTGGAGAACTTTTTTCAACTTTATTATAACTCTCATATCTTCCGCACCTTAGACCGTCTCACGGTTTTGATTACACGTGCCTCTAGATCTCTTCATGATCTTCGATTTGACTTGTCGTGGCGCTCCAACAGATGTCTGGATCAAAAGTTATGGTCGTTTTAGTGATTTCGGGGTTTCTCATGTTTTTTTATTTTTTCCCTTTCATTTCACGGCGGTTTTACCCAAACTGCCGTTATTTCACGGTGGTTTTTTAAAAAAACGCCGCTAATCCTCGAAAAAATAATAAAAATAACAAAAAAATCACACATTTCGCGGCGGTTTTTAAAACCGCCGTGAAATGCCCGTTTTCCTGTAGTGTTTTCCGTGGACGTAGGGATTATTCCTGAACCACATAAATCCTTGTGTTCTCATTCTTTTTTTTTTCTTTTACTCTTCTTTGAATCGTTGTTTTGTCACTGCGACTCCCAACATTTCCACATCAGGCCATATAATAATTCATCCCAGACTATGACTACTTGGAACTACCCCTCCCCAGCATCTACATCGTGATGCAGCACTCCATCTTCGCATGGCTGTTCAGCTAGTTGTTCTGTGCAGTGATGCACAGGCCTGGTGCCGATGGAAATTGTCATACTCTCTCATTCTTCTAAATTCGTTAGCTCTAATCTGGTGAATGTGCTTGCTATAAATCCTCATCTGGAACCTACTCCTTGTATAGTTTGTCTAGCACTTCTACACAACATGTGGCCTGAAGGCCTAGGTGGCCCAAAGGCCTTGAGGTGGCCCGAATGCCTTATGGTTGCTCGAAAGCCTTACTGACCCGAAGGCTTGGGTGGCTCGAAGACCTGAAGGACTCGAGAACTAAGCTGGTGGCCTGAAGGATGAAACGAATGAATATTTTTGGATGCTACAGTACTGAAGAATACCTGCTACAGTACTACTACAGTAACCTGGAAATATGCATCAACCCAGATTTGATCATGGGTCTCATGGATGCACTTGGAGAGTCATCACCAATTGGGACGAGCCTCATGTGCCTCTTTTACAAAGATAGTATTTGTTATGCTATGGATGTAACACCCCAAATGATAAAGGGTTAAATGACTAAATGATATGACTCATGTCAACAAGGTGCACCTTCCTTTTAAGGAGTCTGTCTGATTAGAACTCCACAGTTAAATGTGTTTGGTCTGTAGTAGTGATCAGGATGGGTGACCTTCTGAGAAGTTTCTCAGGGTGTGTGAGAGTGAGGACAAAACACACTGGAAAGTACATGTGTTGGCTTGTGAGGATTTTCATTAGTCAGATGACTCGTTCGGGCACGTGGGTGAGCCCTAGGGTGGGGACCACGTGACTGTGTGGCAACTGGTGGTACCTGGCGGGTCAGAACCCGACGGCCATGTTAAAGCGGGGTGTTTGTGGTATCACTGGGACCTGGTTGTCACAATGAAGTAACTAAATAATGGTCTTTATGTATTAAATTATGAAAACCATGTATTGAAAATATTGGTGTCACCGGGACCCGGTTGTCACAATGGAGTAACTAAATAATGGTCTTTATGTATTAAATTATGAAAACCATGTATTGAAAATATTGTTGTCACCGGGACCCGGTTGTCACAATGGAATAAATAAATAATGGTCTTTATGTATTAAATTATGAAAACCATGTATTGAAAATATATAAAAAAACATGTTCGCATGAATCATATAACACGTTGTCATGGAATCACCGTCTTAGTTTCGTAAATGAGAAACATCTAACAAAGTTCAAGATGGTTATTTAACCTCTTTTGAGCTAACACCACCTAGAATGATTACATGCTTGTTTGCAATGCAAAATAGTCAAAGGTGGATGGATGGATTCTTTAGGACGCGGCAGAGAACGAACTTTAGGACGCGGCCGCTTATCACCGGCTCTCCCTGGAGTCCCTCTCGACGGCGGCTCCCAATTCTGGTCTGTCTTCCGCGGCGGTGGTGGTGGATCCCGGCGCCAATGTTTTTTCAAATGTTGCAAGTTTGAATTCTGCATGTCACGTGCCTGCCAACGGGCCTACCCCTTGTGAGGCCATTTTTGTGGTCGGGTGATGGTCTGTCTCATAAAGCGATCTCTACTGTCCCTGCTCCGATGTCTCCCCCCGCGGGGTTGCGGGTCCCTTCGGTTGAGGCGTCGTCTCCGGCTCCGGCGAGTCGGGGTGAACTGGTCCTGCTTCCGCTGCTGCCTCCACATGATCTTGCCCCTGATTCTGCTGGCTTCTAAATCTCCACATTTCTTTCTCTGGAGGCAATGAAGAAGGTCCTGTAGTTTTCGCCCGGTGTGTCGTTGGCTTCTTAGGTGGTTCCTCATAAGAAATCGGTTTCGGAAGGGGTGGTGAGGGAGATTCATTCTTCCAGGTGTTCTCCAAAGAGGCTGTTGTTAGTCTCTCCTCTTCAAGAAGGACCGGAGGTGGGCTCTCCTTCTGCGTCCTCATCCAACCAGTTTTCTCTGTTGGAGGATTCGGATCCCCCCATGAAGAAGAAGACACTCTTCCCTAAGAAGGTTGTTTCGTCTGGGAGCTTCTCCGGCCCAATCACGCGTTCAATGTCGAAAGAAGCCTCCGCATGCAGGTACTCCTGGACGGAAGTCCAATCTCCACCCATTCTCCTTGATTTTATGGAATGCGCGAGGTCTAGGGAACCCTGCCAAGTCCAAGCTTCTCTAGTGATCATTCTGGAGCCTAAACAGGAATTTTCCAAGATTAATTTCTTTGCTTGGAAATGGGGTTTTAGTTGCTCTTTTCATGCCTCTCCTGCGAACAAATCTATATGGGTGTTTTGGAAAGGGAAGCTGTAGGTGGATTTGTTCAGCGCTATCGACCAGTGTTTTTCAGGGAAGGTCATGTTTAGAGGTATGGAAACTCTCTTTTCTTTGGTGTATGCCAGCAATGATTCTCAAGGTAGACAGGTCCTCTCAGAGTTCTTGGAGGATTTTCATCCGATCAATTTGTCTTGGTTCACAGGTGGGGATTTTAATGCGATCCTTGATCCTTCTGAGAAGCGAGGTGGTTCTGGCACTGCTACTAATGGTATGATGGACTTTAAAAATTTTATTGCTCGTAAGAGGCTCTTGGACTTGGGTTTCAATGGGTTTAAATTCATGTGGTGCAATAACCGCAAGGGTACTAATCGCATATGGAGCCGCCTCGACAGATGTTTGTCCAACCTGCAAGTTCTTGATTCCTTTTCACGGGCTTCAGTCTCGCACATGACTCTCTCTTTGTCATACCATGCCCCAATTTTGGTGGAGTTGAGGAAGGGGGACGCTGACAACCAACCCTTCTGGTACTCTTCCAACTGGCAGTGGGAGGGCTTCATGCAGATGATGAAGAATTCTTGGGAGAAAGAGGAGTGAGAAAGGGCTTGGGTCGGCCTTTCGAAGCTAGTTAGGCATCTAAAGAGGGACATTCAAAGTTGGTTGTTAGACAACCCATCAGTGGACAACGGTGTGGATTCCATTCAAGCAGATATTGACCGCTTGGAGGAGGATCTTCAAAATAGCTGGGATGAGAGGAGATTCTTATTACTGTGGGACAAGCGCACCCTATTGGCAGAGAACTAGAGGAGATAGAGAAGACTCTCAAAGAAAGATCCAGAACCAAATGGTTGAAAGAGGGAGACCACAAAAACACCTTCTTCCATGCATGTTTAGAGGAAAGGAAGAACATGAAGTTGAATATCAAGCTGAATGATGGGTGTTACACGATGGATGTTAGTGTGGCTATTTCCTTGGCCTTATAGCGTTTCGAAAAGGTGTGGGTGAGTGCGACTTCTAACAGAAGATATGGGCTTAGGTTAACCGAGGATGAGGAGGACTTCTTGAGTAGTGTGCCTAGGTTGGTTGCGGGCTTGGATAATAACATTATGATGGCAGTTCCTCACAGGGAGGAAATTTGAGAGGTTGTTCGTTGCATGGAGCTGGACACCACTCCAAACCCTGATGGTTTCCCAGGGGCGTTCTATGTGGTTGTGTGGAATTTTGTGGGGGATCATGTGATAGAAGTCGTTCAGGCCTTTTTTCAGGGTGGATCCCTCAACAGAGGTGCTTGCTCCTCTAGGGTGGTTCTCATTCCGAAAGTCAAGGACCCATATAGCCTATCTCAATATAGGCCGATTTGTTTGTGCAACGTTTCCTATAAGATCCTGGCCGGCCTTATTTCTAGAAGGATGAATGGAGTTATCCCTCGCATTACTTCTCAAGAGCAACATGGCTTTGTGAAAGGCCATAATATCCAAGGGGCAATTGGCATCACAAAGGAGATGGTGGCAAACCTCAACAAAAGGTCTATTGGTTCCAATGTTGTGATTCAGATGGACATGGACAAAGCTTACGACAAGCTTGAATGGAGTTTCATTATCCGTGCAATGAGGATATTTGGGTTTAATGAATGGTTATGTGATCTATGTTTCAGGTGCAATTCTTCTGTGTGGTTTCTATCTCTCTCATGGGAAAGGGTTTCGACTTCTTCAAGAGTGTGCGGGGAGTGAGGTAGGGAGATCTCTTGTCCCGCAATATCTTCATTTTGTCCCGGGACATCCTTCCAGGAACATCAATAGATGTATCGAGGAAGGCAGGCTATTTCGGTTCAAGCAGCTCGGGGAGGTCTCCATTTCCAACATTATGTTTGTTGATGACTTACTTATCTTTTCGGATGGCAGTTGGAGATCACTACATGTACTCCTAGAGGTTATGGTGATTTATTGTTACTTGAGTGGGCAATATGTGAACCTGAGGAAGTGAAGCCTCTTTATCTCCAATAAATGTTTCGGTAGAAGAAGCAGGATGATTCATGGTATTCTGGGTATACAAAGAAAATAGCTCTCAATGATGTATCTTGGGGCACCTATTGCTAATGGTTGTATCAAGAAATCCCTATTTGATGATATTACCAATAGTATTATGGGAAGGATCTTCAACTGGAAGAACAAATTATTATCTTTTGGAGGGTGGGTTACTTTGATCAATTTTGTTTTAATATCCATTCTCATGCACACTTTTGTAGCCATTATCCCTCCGAAAGGGATGATCGAGAGGATAGAGAAGATCATGAATAATTTTCTATGGGATGCCAATGGTATGGGCTAGTATCATTGGGCCTCCTGGAAGTGCATGGAGAAACTAGTGGAGGAAGGGGGGATCGGATTGCAGGACGTGGTTGAGTCCATGCAAGCCATGCATGCCCACCTAGCTTGGGATATTTTAGAAGGGAAGTCTCTTTGGGCCAAGTTTTTCAGGGGGAAATATGGAACCAGGTGGGTGGAAGTAGGAAGGTGTAGTCCAAGGCCCTATAACTTGGCTAGGTGTCTGTTTGGGCATATGTATTCTCTTAAGGAGGTGGCGCGTTGGATTGTGGAGAGAGGTGATATTAGCTTCTGGAAGGATAGTTGGGTGGGTATTAAACTTTTCTTCCCAGGATGCCCAACTCCTACTATGATATTTAAGAAGGCTAGTTGTTATCTTCCCATGCTAGAGGCCATTATAAATAGTGGAAAGATGGGTACTTTCAAAAGCATCACGTTGAATGGAGAGGAGGATAAATGTTACTTCACGGGTTTGAGTTCGGGTCATTTCAACAGTCGTGATTATAGGTGGTTGTTTCATTCAGAGTCTGTGTGTGTCGATTGGGCTGATAGATTATAGTCCAAGGTGATTCCCCCATGAATGAACTTTCTTGCATGGAGGGTGAAGAACCAGGCTATTTCCACGGAAGATAATGTTCATAAACGGGGAATTTCCTTGGCATCCCAATGCTTCTTATGCATTTGTCCTCAAAGGGAATATGTCCCCCACCTGTTTCTTCATAGAAACTGGGCTTTTCAACTCAGTAATTCCATGAATCTGCAGGCATTCTCTGGCCACAGTAATATCTCCATGTAGGCTTTCATTGTCGAGTGGTTTCAGGATTCAGAGGACAATGTGATGGAGGCAAAGATTTGTGGTATTTCTTTTATTTCCATCTGTTGGACGATATGGGAGGCACGAAATAGCGCGAGGATGGGTATGAAACCATCATTATCCTTCATGCATATCATAATTAAGGCCCTGATTAATGACATAGGATCACTGATCAAGGGAGGGCTAAAGTCGGTGATGCTGTGTAGTTTTCTTAATCACCTGGTGGCTGCTACCAACTCTCCCAGTTAGTGGGTTAAATGGTTACCTCCTCTAAGGGGAAATAAACTCGACAATGATGGATCCTTCATGGAGGGATAGGTGAGAGGGGGTGGTCTGCTTCGTGACTCCAGAGACTCTGTTCTTCTTTCCTTTAGTGCCTTCAATGGTCCAGGGAACTCTATGAGTGCGGAGGTTTGTACTTTACATTCAGGTCTCATGTTGTGCAAGGAGTTTGGGGCAAAGGTTAATGAAATCAAGTCGGACTCAGAGGTATTGGTGTGCACTATGAAAGGGAAGCTTTCCCCTCCATGTGAACTAATTTATCTCCTTAGACAATGTTCCCTAGAGTTCAGTTCTAGGAAAAACATTCATCATACATGGAAGGAAGCCAACTTCATAGCAGATGCTTTGTCCCAGCTTGGTAGTGCTAAGGATACCCTCAGTATCTTCAATATTTTGGGTTCTCTTCCTCCTAAATGTCAGAATTTTGTCAAAGTGGATACCCTTGGACTTCACTATTTCAGACCACCTCAGGTTATTTTGATGTTCCTTGATAGGTTCTACTTATCCTTATTAATAAAATAAAAAACAACTTTCAGTCAGTCGCTATTTGTTGGATATGGTGATAGTGCCATAGAGCTTCTAGGATTGGTACACACTGATGTGTGTAGACCTTTTCCAATAGAGACTAGAGATTGATATTGTCACATTATAACTTTTATAGATTACTTGATTAGATAAGTCTATGACTACTCAATGAGGCATAAGTTTGATACCTTTGAAAATTTTAAATAGTTCAAGAATGAAGTAGAGAATAAAATTGAAAAGAAGATAAAGAGTCTTTGATCTAATTGAGGTGGTGAATATCTTAACTAATAGTTTATTGAATTTTATGGGATTTTTGGATTCTATATCAACTCACTCCACCTTATACACCATAGTGAAATGGTTTTATTGAAAGGAGGAACCATACCTCGTTTGACATGGTATGGTCTATGATGAGTCATGTGTATCTTCCATTATCCTTTTGGGTATATAAATTAAAAAATATGAAATTCACACTAAATTGAGTATCAACTAAAGTGAAAAATAGGACTCCCTTTGAGTTATGGAGTGGAAAGAATCTTATTTAGTCACATACATGTGTATGGGGGTGTGAGGTGTTTATTAAGGACGCATTTGGAAACAAACTATAACCTTGAGGCATGAAATATATATTTATAGGATATCCTAAGGAAACCAAGGGATATTATCAATATACCCCCTTAGACAATAAAGTGAATGTCGCATGAAAATCAATATTTCTTGAGAGGAATCACATCCTCAAGGAGGATAGTGAGAGAAATATTGACTTGTATGAATTCAATGCTCAAGATATACAAGAGTTGGTATAGGAATAGATTCTATGGTCCACATGGAAGAAGTTTTTTATGAAACACAAGTACTATATAGGAGTATCGGAGAGGTAAGAGAACCATAAAATACAATTTTATGGTCACTAAAGATGGTGACTCATTATTGATTAATAATAATGAACCACTCTCCTTCAAAGAGGTATTAGAGATATTAGAAGTAACAAGATGGAAGGAAGATGTAAATTTTGAGATAGATTCCATGTATCATAACCAAGTTTGGATTTTGATCAATCTTGTAGTTGATGTAAATCCTATTAGGTGTAAATGGGTATTCAAGAGAAAACTAGACATGAAAGGTGAATTAAATACCTAAAAACAATGGCTAGTAACTAAAGGGTTTAAACAATGTCAATGAATTTAACATGATGAAAACTTTTCTCCAATTTCCATGTTTAAGTTCATGAGAATTCTACTTTATATAGAATTTTACCATGACTATGAAATTTAGTAGATGGATATCAAAATAGATTTCCTTAATGGGAACCTTTAGGAATATTTCTATAGGACACAACCAAAAGGGTTTGTGACTCTAAGTAATGAAATTTTTTTGGCCAGTTATAAAGATACATTTATGGATTGAAGCAAGCATCCTGGTCATGGAATATTTGGTTCAATGATGTTGTAAAATAATTTGGTTTCATTAATAATGAATTTGAGCCATGTGTTTAAAACTGGTTAAATGGGAGTGTATTTGTTATTCTAGAATTATATTTCAATGAAATATTACTAATTGGAAATGACATACCATTCTTGCAGTTAGTTAAGGATTGGTTAAACAATTGCTTCTCTATGAAGGAATTAGGTGAAGAAACCTACATTTTATAGATCTAGATCATTTGTGATAGATCCAAGTGGCTATTGTGATAGTTCCAGTGTCACATGGTATACATATTTCTAGGAAAATGTGTCATTAGATACAAGAGGATAAAGAGAGAATGAGTAAGATCATATATGATTCTATGATAGGATCAATCATGTATACCATGTTATTTATTGGGCTTAATGTTTCCTATTCCTTGAGTATGGTGGGAAGATATCAAACTGATCCAGGAAAACAAAATTGGCCTACTGTTAAGGTTGTCCTTAAGTATCTAAGAAAAACTAAGGATATGCTCCTGCTGTATGAAGGATATGAGGAGCTAGTCACTTGGTGTTATAATGATACTGGATTTTAAGAAGATAATAATGATCTAAAGTTGTAGTTGGGATATATATTTAGTCTCAATGGAAGATCTTTGAGCTAGAATAGTTCAAAACTACCTGTTTTCACTGATTCTATAGTGTAACAGGTTTTGATACAGCCAAATAAGCTATTTGAATTTGAAACATTGTCAAAGATATTGATGTGGAACCTAATATTAAAGACCCCATCACATCATGTTGTTATAGTACTATAGCGATGGATCTCGCAAAATAACCAAGGTCATACCAATAGACAAAGAACGTACTCTAAAAGTATCACCTCTTAAGATATTTTTCTTAGAGGAGTGAAGTTACGATAAGAAGATTTTCCATGAAATAAAATGCGGTGGTACCACTGACTAAATCCTTATCTCATCAGAAGAATGAGTGTCATGTGAGAGCTAGAATACTGAAGGTTGTTTACAGCTTGCTTTAGTGAAAGTGGTAATTTGTTGGAGTTGGTTCCCTATAACCAACTTATATATAATTTATAATTAAATGTATTTATTTTTTTGAATATTAATAAAATTATTATCACATCATGATTATTCTTTTAGTTGACATAGTATATGATAATGTCTTAAGAGAAATTATCTCATTGAAAGGTTATAGTAGTTCTTTGTTATGATGAGAACCCAAAAGTTCCATGATAGTATTAATAAATATATATTCTATAGTTGGATAATGCAATTTGATGGGACACAAATGATATAAAGTGATCAAGGGTGGATACCCATAGGAATTTGAGGCACTTTCTCAGAGTATACACTCTTGGTAATCTCTAGTGTGGGGGGTTATGAGAACATGAACCGCTAGTAGGAAATCAACATTTATATATGTCATTGGATGTTCCTATCTATATATGTTTATATTGATCCTTATACTTTAATTTTACTATTAATTTATATTATTGTTCATGTACTTTGATGTATTGATGAAAATTATGATGGCATATGTTCACGGTGAAGTAGGATACGTTGGGTGTGTCATGGGTAATATTTTATTAATGAATAATGCGAGAAATTATTTTTCCCTTCTATTTTTTAACGAAAGTTGGTATCTGAGGCCCTTTGATGAGAATCAAACATCCTAAATAAATCCATTCCCACAGTGTTCTATGGGTAGATTCATTTCCAGAAAGTCAAAGAAAGAGACATTGAGGGCATAGGTTGATGACGTCAGCATGCAACCTGCTTGATTATAGATATCATTATAAATGGATTATATTACATAGTAAGTTTTCATATGAGGTTTTATGTATTTGTGACATTAACTTCTTTCTCTATGAGTATCTTGGCATGTTACTATATATTAGCCTTAGACTTTATGAAAAGTTTCTTAATGCTACTGAGAAAGAGGCCTAGAGGGTTACAAACTAAGTGTATCTAGAACATCAGTAAAATATTAAATATTATTATTATTTAACTTTTTGAATAAATATTATTTCCATATGTGGTTTAATAATTATCAATGTTTTCTTGATCATATATATTTAGTCACTAGTTAATCAAGAAAATATTTTTTACTAGAATATTTAATAAATTTTCATTTTCTATTTAGTGGTTATAATATAATATTTATTTATTTATTTATTTATTTATTGTTAAATAATGTAATGATACTTATTTTTTAAATAAATAGTCATTACTCAAGGCCTAATAAATATTATGGAGGAATAAATGACTGAGTTTAAAGGTCTGGTGAGAAATAATATATATTAAATATTATTTGAATAAATTTTAAACAATTTATTCAAGAATTAATATTTAATTATTTAACTGGTTTGGCAAATGTCAATAAATAATAATATTATTATTATAGACATGGAGTTTCATAGGTATTAATAAAATAATAAGGGTACACATGTAATTATTATTTCTAACCCTATCACTATTTAAACTCAATTATATTATTTACAATACTAATGTTAACTATTGGTTTTGGTTGTGCACAACAACTCCAAAGAATCCTCTCAAGCCCAAGAGAGAACCTCTCCAAGAATTATATCAACAATGGATAGTGGTCCTCCTCAACCACCCCACTTGATTCTAGAGAGATCAAGGAGATATATTCTTTGAAATTATTCTCATGGCAATCATAGAAAAACAATGTGAACATTAGGATATTCTATGATAAAACTCATAGATTCATACGATATCTATTAGAGGTTTTTTGTGCATGTGTGGATCACAAATAGAGGGATTATACACTTGATTCTTGTGATGTAATGACAGTACTACATAGAGATAGTTTCATCTTTATCAACAAATAAATAATCCATTGCATGGTAATTCGTTAACTATTTAAATTGATTATAAATCATTATGTGACAATCTTTCATTTGCTTTCGATGTTCTCGTGACATTTAATAATTTGATTCAATTCCATTAGTTATTGAGTTATTTATCATGTAAAACTTATATTAATAATCAATTACAACTAAAATACAAGTTGGGAATGCCCCTACCGGAACTTTTTTTGTTCCCAAAACCTTCAAAATTCCAGCAAAAAATTCTAGTGTCGGCTTTCATTAGAAAATTCCAACTGAAAATTTCATTGTAAAATTCTAGTTAAAAATTCCACTGTAAAATTATACTTGAATTTCTAATGAAAAATTCTAGTAAAAACCTACACTAGAAAATTCCAGAGGAAACTAACACTGGAAAATTCTAGTAGAAACTTACACTGGAAAAATCGAGTGTTGACTCATTGGAAAATTCCATTTGAAACATCCAATATAAAATTCTAGTTGAAACCTTTAATAGAAAATTCCACTGGGAACTTCTACTAAAAAATCAATTGAGACCTCCAATGAAAAATTCCAACCGAAACTTCAATAGTAAAATTCTAGTTGAGACTTTCACAAGAAAAAATATAGTTGAAATTTCCACTAAAAATTCAAATTGAAACTTACAATGGAAATTCTCAGTGGAAACTTGCACAAATATTTGAAGGAAACATTCACTCGAAAATTCAAGTAAATAACTCAAAATAATGTTTTCATTGGAATTTTAAAGGATTCTATTAGAAACCTTCACTCAAAAACTAAAAATAAAACCTATGATTCAATTAGAAAGTTTTAGTATAAACATACACTGAAAAATTCAAGTGAAAACTTTCACTAGAAAATTTTATTTGAAACATTCACTGGAAAATTCAAGTAGAAAATTTCATAGGAAAATTCCAGTTTCTACTTCCACTGGAAATATTCTATTGAATAATTATATTATAAATTTCTCAAGAAAATTTTAAGAGTATAATTACACAAGAATATTTCAATGAAAATTTTCAATGTGAAAATTTCAACTTGAATATTACATTAAAAATTCTATCATATAATTTTTTTATGGAAAGTTAAAGTATAATACTCCAATGAAATTATCTATTGGAAAACGAAATGAAAAATTTCACTTGAAAATTCCATCATAAAATTGAATTGTAATTAGATTTTGAAAATTTTAAATAAATTTTAATTTTCTATTCTGATATACTATAATATTGAAGTTTTTTTTCTTATTGACCTTTCCCATGAAATTTTACACAAATATTTATCACTGTATTTTTTTAGTGTAATTTTCATTGTAGATTTCCTGGAAAATTTCTCAAGGAATTTTTTAGAAATGTCCTAACATTTTTTCTTGAACAATTTTTGAAAAAAAATTCTATGGATTTTTATCACTTAAAAATAGTTTTTTATACTTTCATAAAAACACATTTTTTATACTTTTTAAATAATAGTTTTTTTATAATGAATAATAAAATTTTTATGAATTTTAGAAGTAATTTTTATTGGTTTTTAAAGAAATAATTGTTCATATCAGGGTGCGCAGCGGAAGAAGATGGGTCCCCGATTAAAAAAAATTATCACTAGATCAATATAACAACATCATATATGGTGAAATGCATCCTATTATGAAAACTAAGTATCCCATGTGAAATAATTTAAGCACAAAAATAAATCAAACAATTACCTCATTCAATTTGATGGCATGTTCAACAACCGCTCGTCGCCAGTGAACTTTTCTTGAAGGAACCATGGTCGGATCCATCTAGATCATCCACACACACTTTAAAAGTCTTTTGGAATATTGATCATTGATATTTGGGTGCTAATGTAGATGTTCAATGAATCCTTTGACATCCTGATGATCACTACAACAATGATCCTTCGATTTTTGAAGGAGAAATCGGATTGATCGCTTAGATTGAATGATTCTCTCTCCCCCCCTATAGAATGTGTGAGGGATGAGAGATAGGATCTTAAATTTGATTTATGAATAGTATTTAAAATGTGAGACTCATATTCCTTATATAGTGAGGTATAAAATACCTAGAAATGACTCCTTGGCCCCCCGAATATGTATTAACCACTAAATAAGCCATAAAAGACATGTTATAGCTAACTAACTATGTCATAAACTTCATTATATTTTCATCGAATTCTTATAATATAATAAATATATTTCATGATAAAAGTGAGTCATTAACTCGACTCATTATACTTTCAAATGTTAAATGAACCATGAATATTAAAATAATATTCGTTCGTTAAATATTTTTCCCATGTATTCACTTAAATACTAATAAATACATTAAATAAATAAATTCAATTTCAATTGTTCTATACTCAAATAATAATGAATTTATTTATTTCTTATTGATAATTTATACTTGAACATCTCTCAAAGCCCGCGGTGGGTCCCACCAGGTCATATACTCTTATTCATAAGAATATGCCTAGAATTTTGAATATGTTAAGTGTATGACCATCTAGGAACTTTTCTCGATAGTACGGAATACTACTCACCAACCAAGAGCTAAGTTTAGAAACCCATCAAGGCCCCTTAGGAGATAATGTATAGTCATAGTAACAACAACCTTCCTTACGAACACATATCATGTAATGTGATCTCTTTATCATATTATATCTCATAAAGTAGGATGCACACTTTGTGTCATCATTCATTCCTACTTTATTATTCATTGAGCTCATTGGATGAACTTACCTTCTTCTATCATCTCCATGGATTTAGAAAATACACTACTATCCTGATCAATTGGGCTCGAGATATCACTTACTTTCAGAAACGAAAAATTCTATCTTGATTATTCAATAAATGTCATATCACCAATGACTCATGCAAATGAAATCTACTTTGACACAAAATAAATGTCATGGTTTTCTTCTTAGATTAAATTATATAATCAAATAGTATACGCTAATAATGATCTCATGTTAGGAGTCCATTATATGTGTTTGTAGATAAGAACTATCAACAACACCTAAAACATCTGGTGTTCCTATTGGTGGATTAGTCCTTATGATCAATGTACTTGATATCACCAAGTGTAAACTTCATGAGAAGAAGTCTCAATGATTATGTGCCCCCAGCACCTGATATTCGAACATCATCTATGTCATGTTAGCATGATGTGTCTAAACCATCAGACATGTATTTAAGATTTTTTCCATTGTATCTACAAGTCCACTTTATAGCCTAGGAACTAGTATAACTTTTTGATACGGCATGTAATTAAGGACATTACCATATAAATAGTACATGAAGAAGTGACTAAATTGTTATGGTAAGATAAGAACATGTATATATAAAATTTTATACATGTAGTGGTAATCAAAGTATATAAAGGAGTTAGTTCTAGGGAACCCACTCACAACACTCCCACATTCACTAGAGACAACTACTAATAATCCTTAACCTGATAGATCTCACATAAGAATCATGATTCTCCTAATACATGGATTTATTTAGGGGGTCTTCCAAATTATCCTCTATAGCTACTCTAATAACTATGACTTCATATCTCTGAGTAAAATCCCTCAAGAGACAAAACTTATAAAGTATTCTTTATCCTATGGTGTGACCCATGCTCCTTGGCAAGAAACACTGCAGTAGTATTATCACAATAAACTAAACAAGGTCTTCACTTATAGGTACAAAAAAAAATATTTGAGACAAAGTTTTATATCCAGACTACCTCCTTAGCTGCATTGAAATCCTCTATTTACTCATATTTTTCTGTAGAATCAGTGACCATAGGTTACTTTAAGCTTCTCCAGTTTACCGCATCACCATTTAGGAAAAATACATAGTATGACTATAATTTTAGATCATAATGGTCTATTTAGGAACTAGAATTAGTTAATCCCATTAATACTAGTTCCTCATCTCCTCCATACACTAGGAACATATCCATTGTATGTCTCAAGTACTTCAGGATAGTTTTGACATCTTCCCAATGCAGCACTCCTAGATTATCTTGATATTTTCCTACTATTCTTAAATCAATGGAGACATAAAACCTAGTATATATCATGGCATTCATGATAGATCTCACTACTGAAGTATAAGGTATTCTACTCATTCTTTTAATCTCCACCTGTGTCTATAGGCACATTTTCTTGGAGATATTGATACCCTGTGACATTGGCAACAACCCTTTCTTGGATTGTTATATATTATACCTTTTGAGTGCATTGTCAATATATGTACTTTGAATTTTCCCAAGCATACTTTGAGATCTATCTCAATAGATCTTTATCCCTATGATATAGGTTTTTTCACCTAATTGTTTCATAGAGAATCATTTATTTAACCAAGTATTAACTTATTGTAAGACTTCCACATAATTTCCCATAATTAATATGTCACCAACATATAATACTAGGAAAATGATGACATTCCCACTAAATTTCACAATAAATGGAAAAATAATGTCATTCCTAATAGACTTCCCATTTAGAAAAATAGTTCTAACATCCATTTTCTAAATTTAATAATCATGGAAGGATACTATTGTAAGTAATATTCTGATAGATTTTAGCATCGCAACTGGTGAGATGGTTTCATCATGGTCTGTGCCATGATGTTACCTAAAACCCTTTATAACCATTCATGATTTATAGGTATTTACTTTACCATCCATGTACAAATCTTCTTAAATAAACATTTATACCCAATGGGTTTTACATTATCTAGAAGGTCTACCAAAATCCAAACTTGATTTTGATACATGGACTTTGTCTCATAATCCATGGATTCTTTCCATTTATTATAATCCTTTCCATCTACCACTTCCTTGTATATTATAGGTTCATCATTCTCTAGGAGTAATGTTCCACCTGACTCGGTGAAAAGAAAATCATATCACTTCGGTTCTCTAACCTCTCAAGTAGATCTACGCAGTACTTGTGTCTTGGGAACATTTTCATCTCCCACTATATCCTTTAGAGATTTTTTCCATACCAACTCTTGTACATTAGGAGAATAAACTTCATCAAAGTCAATTGTGTTCCCACTATTTCCATTGGAAATGTGTTCTATTTTTAAAAAAATTTCATGTTTCACCGCAATAATTTTTCTATTTGAAGGGATATATATGTTATATACTTTAGTTTCTTTAGGATTACCTATAAAGATGCTCATCATGATTCGGGATTCTAATTTGTCACTAGGTGTAGTCTTGGAAAAAGGATCTCATCCCTGCACAAGTATTTGTGATTGATTTCACTTATTTACATACCACAACTCATATGAAATCCCATTTGTTTCTTTACTTGGTACTCGGTTAAGGGTATATTTCTTTGTTTGTAACACATCTCCCCAAAAGGATAATAGAAGAGTTTCCTGACTCGTCATTGATATGACCATGTCAATCAAGGTTTAATTCATCCTCTCACTAACACCATTCCACTGAGGTGTATAAGGAGGAGTGGGTTGGGATACAGTCCCACACTCCTTTTAAGTGATCAATGAAATCTTGGTTGAGATACTCTCCACCTTGGTCTGATTGAACTCCCTTAATCTTCTCACCAATATGGTTTTCAACTTCATGTTAGTACTCCTCAAACATCTGAAAGGAATCTAACTTATACCTCATGAAGTATATATATATTCATACCACCTATATTCATTGGTAAAAGTGATGAGGTACAAAAACTGACCACTTACCTCTACTAGAAACGTACCATATACATCAGTATTGTAACACCCCAGAATGATACAAGGTTAAATGACTAAATGATATAACTCATGTCGACAAGGTGCACCTTCCTTTTCAGGAGCCTACCTAATTAGAACTCCACAGTTAAGTGTGCTTGGCTTGGAGTAGTGATCAGGATGGGTGACCTTCTGGGAAGTTTCCTAGGGTGTGTGTAAGGACAAAGCGCACAGGAAATGACATGTGATGGCATGTGGGGACTGTCATTAGTCAGATGACTCGTTCAGGCATGTGGGTGGACTATTGGGTGGGAACCATGTGTCTGTGGGGCAACTGGTGATACCTGGCAGGCCAGGACCTGATGACCATGTTAAGGTGGGGTGGATTTGCTGTCACCGGGGCCCAGTTGTCACATTTGGTATCAGAGGTGGTACCCAGCCTTTAAGTGCAGTGCACTGCCTGGGTTGAGAGGTAGGGCCCACAACGAGGACGTTGTGCTCTAAAGGGGGGGTGATTGTAACACCCCAATATGATACAAGGTTAAATGACTAAATCATATGACTCATGTCAACAAGGTGCACCTTACTTTTCGAGAGCCCAGCTGATTAGAACTCCACAGTTAAGTTTCCTTGGCCTGGAGTAGTGATCAGGATGGGTGACCTTCTGGGAAGTTTCCCAGGGTGTGGTATCAGAGGTGGTACCCAGCCTTTATGTGTGGTGCACTACCTGGGTTGAGATGTAGGGTCCACTATGAGGACGTCGTGCTCTAAAGGGGGGTGATTGTAACACCCCAATATGATACAAGGTTAAATGACTAAATCATATGACTCATGTCAACAAGGTGCACCTTACTTTTCGAGAGCCCACCTGATTAGAACTCCACAGTTAAGTTTGCTTGGCCTGGAGTAATGATCAGGATGGGTGACCTTCTGAGAAGTTTCCCAGGGTGTGGTATCAGAGGTGGTACCTAGCCTTTATGTGCGGTGCACTGCCTGGGTTGAGATGTAGGGCCCACAACGAGAATGTTGTGCTCTAAAGGGGGGGTGATTGTAACACCCCAGTATGATACAAGGTTAAATAACTAAATGATATGACTCATGTCAACAAGGTGCACCTTCCTTTTCGGGAGCCTACCTGATTAGAACTCCACAGTTAAGCGTGCATGGCTTGGAGAAGTGATCAGGATGGGTGATCTTCTGGGAAGTTTCCCAGGGTGTGTGTGAGTGAGGAAAAATCACACTAGAAAGGACATGTGTTGGCCTGTGGGGACTTTCATTAGTCAGATGACCCGTTCAGGCATGTGGGTGGACCCTTGGGTGGGATTCATGTGTCTGCGGGGTAACTGGTGGTACCTGGCAGGCCAGGACCTGAGATCCCAGTATGATACAAGGTTAAATGACTAAATGATATGACTCATGTCAATAAGGTGCACCTTCCTTTTCGGGAGTCTACCGGATTAGAACTCTATAGTTAAATAACTAAATGATATGACTCATTTCAACAAGGTGCACCTTCCTCTAAGTGCGGTGCACTACCTAGGTTGAGATGTAGGGCCCACAATGAGGATGTTGTGCTCTAAAGGGGGGTGATTGTAACACCCCAGTAAGATATAAGGTTAAATGACTAAATAATATGACTCATGTCAACAAGGTGCACCTTCCTTTTTGGGAGACTACCTGATTAGAACTCCACAGTTAAGTGTGCTTGGCCTGGAGTAGTGATCAAGATGGGTGACCTTCTGGGAGGTTTCCCAGGGTGTGGTATCAGAGGTGGTACCCAGCCTTTAAGTGCGGTGCACTGCCTGGGTTGAGATGTAGGGCCCACAACGAGGACGTTGTGCTCTAAAGGGGGGGAAATTGTAACACCCCAGTATGATACAAGGTTAACTGATTAAATGATATGACTCATGTCAATAAGGTGCACCTTTATTTTCAGGAGCCTACTTGATTAGAACTCCACAGTTAAGTGTGCTTGTCCTGGAGTAGTGATCAGGATCGGTGACCTTCTGGGAAGTTTCTTAGGGTGTGTGTGAGTGAGGACAAATCACACTGGAAAGGACATGTGTTGGCCTGTGGGAACTATCATTAGTTAGATGACTCATTCAGGATCATGGGTGGGGACCATGTGTCTGCAGGGCAACTTGTGGTACCTGGCGGGCCAGGACCCGAGACCCCAGTATGATACAAGGTTAAATGACTAAATGATATGACTCATGTCAACAAGGTGCACCTTCCTTTTTGGGATCCTACCTGATTAGAACTTCATAGTTAAATAACTAAATGATATGACTCATGTCAACAAGGTGCACTATTCTTTTCAGGAGCCTACCTGATTAGAACTCCACAATTAAGCGTGTTTGGCCAGTGGGGACTGTCATTAGTCAAATGACCCATTTAGGCATGTGGGTGGACCCTTGGGTGGGGACCATGTGTTTGCGGGGTAACTTGTGGTACCCGGCGGGCCAGGACCCGAGACCCCAGTATGATACAAGGTTAAATGACTAAATGATATGACTAATGTCAACATTGTGCACCTTTATTTTTGGGAGCCTACCTGATTAGAACTTCGTAGTTAAATAACTAAATGATATGACTCATGTCAACAAGGTGCACCTTTCTTTTCAGGAGCCTACCTGGTTGGAACTCCACAGTTAAGCGTGTTTGGCCTGTGGGGACTGTCATTAGTCAGATGACTCATTCAGGCATGTGGGTGGACCCTTGGGTGGGGACCATGTGTCTGCGGGGTAACTTGTGGTATCTGGCGGGCCAGGACCCGAGACCCCAGTATGGTACAAGGTTAAATGACTAAATGATATGGCTCATGTCAACAATGTGCACCTTCCTTTTTAGGAGCCTACCTGATTAGAACTTCATAGTTAAATAACTAAATGATATGACTCATGTCAACAAGGTGCACATTTCTTTTCAGGAGCCTACCTGATTAGAACTCCACAGTTAAGCGGGTTTGGCCTGTGGGGACTGTCATTAGTCCGATGACCTGTTCAGGCATGTGGGTGGACCCTTGGGTGGGGACCATGTGTCTGCGGGGCAACTGGTGGTACCTGGCAGGCCAGGACCCGAGACCCCAGTATGATACAAGGTTAAATGAATAAATGATATGACTCATGTCAACAAGGTGCACCTTCCTTTTTAAGAGCCTACCTGATTAGAACTCCAGAGTTATGTGTGCTTGGCCCGGAGTAGTGATCAGGATGGGTGACCTTCTGGGAAGTTTCCTAGGGTGTGTGTGAGTAAGGACAAATCACATTAGAAAGCACATGTGTTGGCCTGTGGGGACTTTCATTAGTCAGATGACCCATTCAAACATGTGGGTGGACCCTTGGGTGGGGACCATGTGTCTGCAGGGCAACTGGTGGTACCTGGTGGGCCAGGACCTGAGACCCCAGTATGATACAAGGTTAAATGACTAAATGATATGACTCATGTCAACAAGGTGCACCTTCCTTTTTGGGAGCCTGCCTGATTAGAACTCCACAGTTAAGTGTGCTTGGCCTGAAGTAGTGATCAGGATGGGTGACCTTCTGAGAAGTTTCCCAGGGTGTGTGTGAGTGAGGACAAAGCACACTGGAAAGGACATGTGTTGGCTTGTGGGGACTATCATTAGTTAGATGACCCATTCAGGAATGTGGGTGGACCCTTGGGTGGGGACCATATCAACAAGGTGTACCTTCCTTTTCGGGAGCCTACCTGATTAGAACTTCATAGTTAAATAACTAAATGATATGACTCATGTCAACAAGGTGCACCTTTCTTTTCGGGAGCCTACCTGATTAGAACTCCACAGTTAATCGTGTTTGGCCTGTGGGGACTGTCATTAGTCAGATGACCCATCAGGCATGTGGGTGGACCCTTGGGTGGGGACCATGTGTCTGCGGGGCAACTGGTGGTACCTCGCGAGCCAGGACCCGAGACCCCAGTATGATACAATGTTAAATGACTAAATGATATGACTCATGTCAACAAGGTGGACCTTCCTTTTTAGAAGCCTACCTGATTAGAACTCCAAAGTTATGTGTGCTTGTCCTGGAGTAGTGCTCAGGATGGGTGACCTTCTGGGAAGTTTCTCAGGGTGTGTGTGAGTAAGGACAAAGCACACTGGAAAGGACATGTGTTGGCCTATGGGGACTGTCATTAGTCAGATGACCCATTCAAACATGTGGGTGGACCCTTGTGTGGGGACCATGTGTCTACGGGGAAACTGGTGGTACCTGGCGGGCCAGGATCCGAGACCCCAGTATGATACAAGGTTAAATGACTAAATTATATGACTCATGTCAACAAGGTGCACCTTCCTTTTCAGGAGATTATAACTCCATAGTTAAGCGTGCTTGGCCTGGAGTAGTGATCAGGATGGGTGACCTTCTGGGAAGTTTCCCAGGGTGTGTGTGAGTGAGGAAAAAGCACAGTGAAAAGGAAATGTGTTGGCTTGTGGGGACTGTCATTAGTTAGATGTCCCATTCAGGCATGTGGGTGGACCCTTGGGTGGGGACCATGTGTCTGCGGGGCAACTGGTGGTACCTGGCGGGCCAGGACCCGACGGTCATGTTAAGGTTGGGTGCTTGTGTTGTCACCGGGGCCCAGTTGTCACAAGTATAAATCAATTCTAGTAGTTCAGTGGCCCTTACTTATTTTCTAGTGAAGGTTTCTTTGGTTATTTTCCCTTGTAAACAAGCGTGGCATACATCCAAGGGTTTTAACTCAATCGATTATAAATACCCTTCTTGGTGCAATTTTTTGTAAATGCTTCTCATTTACATGACCAGGCCTAAAGTTCCATAGGAAGGTTTTATATGAGTCATTTTCAATGGTTTTTTTATTGATTTTCATTATAGGGTTTTCAAGTTCATGTATATACAATCCATTATTAAGAGATTCCAAACCATAACATATATTATCCTTATAAAAGAGACATCATTTATTTCCAAACTTGAAATAAAATCCCATGGTGTCCAAACTTGACACTGATATTATGTTTTTTGTAACTGGAGGTACATAATAAAAATTGTTTAATACAAGAACCAAACCACTAAGCAAGGTCAAGTGATAATCTCTCACTGGAAAGGATACTAGTCTCACACCATTTGCATCCCGGAGATCCACCTCTCTTTTTTCAATCTTCTGGAATCTACTTGGTTCCTATATGTGAATACAAATGTTTGAGCTACATGTTGATTCCAATACCCAACTTGTAGATAAATAGAGATTGCATTCAATGAAAAAAATTCCTGTGGTAGAAGCATCACTTTGCTTCTTTTCCCCAGGAATGAAATTCTTCTTACAATGGTCTTTCTTTACAAATGGAAAGTATAAAACCTCTTGTTCATCATCCTCCCTCTATATATTTGGATTCAGGGAAGGATGGTGCATTAGTGTCTTTGGATTGGGTTTAGCCTTAGACCCCTTATCCTTTATCTTCCTCCTCTTGTTCACTATAACGACTAAAGAGTTAGTATTATTTATGTCTTTATCTATTTGGTGAACTAAATCCAATATGTTTGGGAGTGACTATCATGTTATTCATATTGTAATTAACAATAAAAATAAAGAATCTAAGCAGTAAAGAGGCAAGGATGAGATCGCTCGCTAATTCTTGGTTCAATTTTAACCAAGGGATTCAAGTCTCTTGATGTACCCAATCATCTTGAGTACATGAGGTCCTACCTGTTCCCATCTACTAGCGTGCACCTATACAATGCATATGATATCTAATATCTTTCTTGTCTTTCTCTCTCCTAATATAATCTTGGAGATTCTATACCATCTTATAAGAATTTTCATCCTCGTACATTTTCAATAGTGTACAGGACATTTATGACAACATGATACACTTTACATCTAGTTCATCATCTACTCACTTTTTATATTTATCTTTATCCACCTTGCTTTTTCCCTAAGGAGGCTTGGCAGGAAGTGGGGATGTCAGCACATAAAACTTCCTCTCTTGGTGTAGTACTATGTGCAAGCGTCTGTACCACTCCTTAAGGTTATGGTCGATCATGATATTTTCATTATCTAGTATTGACTATAGTGATAACGAACTTGTGGTAGTGATTTCCATTTTATCTATAACAAATAAATTTTACAAATTAGCGATTTAACATGATTACCAATTATAAGTTACTAATTAATTAAATCATTAAATGTATCCCACTATTTTATTAGACCCTAGTAGACCTGCTACTAGATTTGGAATACTCGGTCACTTGAGTATTCTAGGGGAAAAGATCCTTGAAAACATCTCCTCATGGTCCAAGTTGTGGCTGTAAAGACCCAGAAATTTCATGTAATTTTTTTTAATTATATGGGAATTTTACGAGTCTGCAAAAATTGATGGCACATAATTCTGAGGCCCGGAGTGTCCGGAATGAATTTTCTGAACTTTTGTTCGGGTACGTTCAGTAAACGTACAAGCGGGTTTTTCTAACTTTTGAATCGGTGCTCAGAATTGAAATCTGAGGGCACCTTTGAACTCGCAGTGCCTGTATTCACTTAAGAAGACTTTCACCTCTACAGCAGTTGGTCGAGGGTGAAGGATAGTTTTGGGTTTTTTGTGTAAGAATAAAATAAAAATAAAAGTGTGTGACTTTTTATTTTTATTTTCAACACCCACGTGGGTGTTGGGATGTGGGGTTCACCGGAACTAAACCTCCATGTGGAAGTTGAGAAGTGGAGACCACCAGACCTTAACCTCCCATGAGAGGTTACGGTGGTGGGGACCACCCGAACCTAACCTCCCATGATAGGTTATTGTGGTGGGGACCACCTAGGGCCTAAACCTCTTGAACTTCCCTCATTATAGAGAAAAACCTATCAACCCCCCTCAATAATGTGGAGGAGCCTCTTGACTTCCTCCACATTAATTATGTCAATGCACATACCTTTAATATGCCAACCTAGTTAATTGATTAGGCTAATTTGAATTTGTGCCAACTAACTAAATAGAGAACTTAATCTATTATCCTTGGCATCTTTGGTGGAATTGGGAGGAAGGATCTCTTGGGAGAAATCTCTTCAATGAAGAATGCATTCTTCCACGAAGAATGCTCCACCGACGAAGAACGCTCCGCCAACAAAGAATGTCGACCCCCTTTGACCTTCTTCCTCAGGACTTCTTCCGATGTGGTACATCCTAATCTAAGGCGAATCGATGACCGTACTACCTTCTTGCACCAACGACATCAAGAGAACGAGGTGGGAGTTTATTTCTATTTGATTATCACTTTCCATGTTCTCCCCTTATAATTATTGTGCGGGGTTGGGACCAGATATTGACGTGGGTTGTGGGAAATGATGTTTTAAAATATCCTCCATACACGTTCATGCTTCGTTCTTTGTGAACCTCTTGCTACCACTCTAAACGCAGAGGGTGCGGGCCAAATGAACATGGCCCAACCCCTCCGTCGTTCTTCTTTGATGTGTTCTTCGAAATGGAGGAAGGCGATGAAGGCGTCGAAGGCAACGATGCTGCCACCCAGGGCCTCCACAACTTGAGCCGCCCCGCGGCACTTCACCCTCCCGGCCAAACCAGCCTCGCGCCCGACCGAGCCACCCGCGGCCGGACAGAGCCATTGCGCCGCCCCGGGCCGAACCCCCTCGTCGCATCGCCGCCGTGTCGAGCCATCATGCCGCTCCGGGCTGAACCCCTTCGTCGCGCCGCCGCTGTGTCGAGCCATCGTGCCACCGTCATCCGTCGTGATGAGCTGTTGTGTCGCTGCCGTGCCGAGTTGCCACGCCTCCCCTGGCTAAACCCCCTCGTCGCATCGCTGCCATGTTGAGCCGTCATGCCTCTGTCGTCCATCGAGTTGCGTTGCCGTTCGCCGAGCCGCCCCACGCCCTCACGGCACTCTCCACAAGCCCTTACGGCCTGCCAAGCCGGGCCGAACCTAACGGGTCGGGCTGCACTATGGGCCGGGCCTCCCAGTGGTTCAGGCTAAACAAAATGGGATGGGCCTCCCTGCAGGCTGAGCCAAACCCAACAAGTCATTCGGGGTCAACCCGAATCAAGCCATCCTGGGCCAGTTTAGTCCGACCGGGTCAAACTAGACCTAGGCCCACTGTGACCTAGTTACTTTCTTTTGGCCATAACTTTATCACCAGACGTCGGTTTGACGAACCGTCAGCGGCACTATAAATCTTGGAGCGAGATGGTCCCTTTGAGTGATACCCCACTAAGATTTGGATTAAGATGAGGAACTGTCAATTTGGATCGAGCACAAATCCAACCAGGCCCTCGGGACTAAAAGGCTAATAACTCACATATCAGGCGTCCGATTGCCGCGCCATCTATTGCGTTGATATAGCATCCCGCCTTTTTATCACATAAACTTTCATTTACATTTTACAAAATCGAGTATCTTTAAGGTTTAGTTTCTTGGAAACCAGGAACTTAAAAGATGAAACAACAAAAAAAACATTCTTCTTAAACACTTGAAAGGATTCTCCTTATGTTCATCCTAGGTTCATTTCTGCATCTCAGAACCTGGGGACATACATCAAAGGAAAGGGTGAGCAGAAGGCCCAGTAAGGAAAACAAGAGAAACATTTTACATGTGAACTTCAGATACTTCAATAAGGTCATGAAAAGAACTTTAAGGCATGAGAAAGAAATCATGAGATATATCATAATAAAAGTAACATTTTTCATAACTTGAAGATGTGGCTGCAACATTTAATATTGACAATCGTTTCGTTTCACCAAGGTCCATCCCCAAGGTGTCGTTAAAAATTACCAAGGTTATTCACCAAGGCGTCGTTAAAATGGTCATCTCTAGAGATTAAGTCTTTACCCAATGCATTGGAGCGCTATCAGGGCGCACCCTTAAATTTGCCTTTATTATCATGTGAGCCACATATATCATCATCATACATTTCATAAATAACCCATATAGCATAAAATAAATGGGTTTCATTTCATAATCATAACGTTTTAAAAACTGCTTTAAAGACATGATCTTTACGTCACTTTAAAACCCATAGAAAAGAAAGGTGGGTCTCATGTATGTAAATCCCAGAATTTAAAATAGACATTTTGGTATATATGTGAATACACCTTTAGAATAAAGAGCTTTGAGTATTCACTTAATAATATAAAAGAACTTTAGAAAAAGAGAGAGACATTTTGAGACGGAAATTCTGCAGCATAACAGCTATGTTACGAGGTTTTAGAAGACATTAAAAAGAGAGGGAAAATGGGTCAAACATTCATAAATGACCCATAAAACAGTAGATGGACAGAATAAGAAGGATACATGATCATGGTAATGAAATTTCAAGGACATACCATTTGAAATGAAAAACATGGAAGGAAGACAAAAATTAGATTTCTCTTATGAAAGTTCGGCAGCCTAACGACGTTACTTAAACTTCAACAAAAATGATTTGAAAAGATCAAATAGGGTCTCTAATCATGTGAACATAAGAGTTAAGTATGATAGATATAGAGATAATGCCCCAACATAATTAAAAAGGAACTTGAAAGACTTGACATGAAAGTAGAACTTTGAAAAGAATGAGAAGGGTGAAAGAATCCCCTAAAAAAATTCGGCAGCCTAACGGCGCCACTTAAAACTTCAAAATACTAAATTGAAGAGATCAAATGGGGTCTCTCATCATATGAACATAAGAGTCCAGTATGATAGATATAGAGATCATACCCCAACATAACAAAAAGGAACTTGAAATAATTGACATGAAAGTAGAACTTCAAAACGAGAAGGGTGAAGAACCACTTAAAAATTCGGCAGCCTAACGGCGCCACTTAAAACTTCAAAATACTGAATTGAAGGGATCAAATGGGGTCTCTCATCATATGATAATAAAAGATCAGTATGATAAATTTAGAGATCATACCCCAACATAATAAAAAGGAACTTGAAATACTTTACATGAAAATAGATCTTGAAAAATGAGAAGAGAGAAAGGATCCATTACAAAACTTTCGGCAGCCTAACGGCGCCACTTAAAACTTCATAAAACGAAATAATGAGAGTAAGAGGGGATCTCTCATTATATGAAAATAAAAAGGGCAGTAAGAGGAGTATAAAATAAAATCCTCCAACATAAGAACATGGAGCATAAAAGGAATGACATAAAAGAGATCACTTGAAAAGAAAGAGAGGGGTCGGATCCCTTACCTTAAAATGTAACTCTTAAACCTCAAAGGATGGGACCTTGAGGGATTGGGGGCACCTTGGGAGGACTCCTTGGGAGGTAATGAGACCAGAACTTCGTTGGGGGAGAGTTGGGAGTGAAAACTAAAGGAGGAAAGGGTGGGTATTTATAGGGAAAGTGAGGGGACAAGGCATTAATGGCCAAGGGACACCTCACTAGTGGTTTTGGCAAAACCATGGGATTTACCATGGTATTTGCCCATGGTATTGGCCACTTGGGACACCTCATACCTTATCTTACTATTCATAATTCGACCATATTGAATATATACTTAATACATCATTTAATGATGTCATTAAACACCCGTAACTTAAAAACTATATTTTCACTATTCATCAAAAATTCAACTTTCTCAAGAATAATCCCAAAATTTCACCTTAACCAAATATCGATGCTCTAAATACATTTATGAACTCCATTTTATAAAAATAATTTTCTAAATAATTTTAATTTAATTTTTAAATAAAAACACTATTCATCGAAAATTCTTTTTTTTCAGAAAAATCCCCAAAAATTACCATAACATAATATCGATGCTCTGAGTTCAAAAATAAAGTCATTTTTATAAAAATAATTTTCTAAATATTTTTAATTAAATTTTTAATTAAAAAACACTATTCACCCGAAAAAACTAATACTTGAATAATAATTTATGAAACCGTTATTTAACCATTTTATTGAATCACATTACTTAATCAAGGTGCCTACATTATTTTAAAACTTTCTTTAAGTGAGATTACTAATCCATTTGGTCATATTACTAATCCTAATCATAAAATCACTATTCATAATTTACTATTCATCAAAAATCAAGTTGATCTTATTAGACTCCAAATTTTGTACTGAACATAATTGTAGAAGGCCATTTTTTGAAAATCATTACACATTTTTAATTATTTAAGGTTTACATAAACATTTTTAAAATATCCTTTTTCTAAAATTCATCAAAAATATGCATACTATATTTATCCGGTCATTTGAAAATTCATAAACTTCATCATAAGAAGAAATCCCAATTTTTATTTAAAACAAAGGATTACACAAGGTAGTTACGGTCTCCTTACATAGCCTCTCATCACACCAGCATAGGACCTAAGTGTAAGGTGTGCTAAGGTGAGAGAGTCCGAGGGAGGCTCGGCCAACATTGCCCGAGTAGTAATTTCAATCAGTTTGAACTTCTTGCGAAGGCGATTCCATTCTAGCTTCACACGATGAAGTTCGGATTGGGTTTGGTCCAGAGCAAAGCCCAATGGTGCTACCTCCTTCCCAAGTTCTATTAGATGGGCTTCGATCGGTCCAAGACTACTAGGTGAGGCCATCGAATCTTCTTTCTATAATAATTAACCAAGATTACTTGTATTTAGAGACAATAATCAAAACATTTTGTTCACAGCAGTCATATTGACCGATGGTCATATAACAGTCAGAACCCAATGGTCTCATTTTAATTATAATCATGTTTATCAAATAAAAAAAATTTGTTGAGTATAAAAATAAAATAAAATAACACATGAAATTAGGAAACAAGAATTATTCAAAATTTCGGGTCGTTACAATCTTACCCCCTTAAGAAATTGTGTCCTCGCAATTTTAAAAAAATTGGGTTTTGAAATTTCATTGAAAGTCCCACATCGGAAAAAGAGTCTGTGACACCATTACTTTAAATGAAAGAAAAGGAAGTACAAAGGCCACCCGAGTTTACTCATACTAGGATTCCATGTAGGAAACATGGACATGGAGGAGAAAACAAAGGGTCACGTCCTAAAGGAGAGTGATAGAAAACATGATTAGGAGGAAGTTAACCACCAGAAAATCCCAAAATTATAATGTGTGCAAGTGGTCTTTGATTACCTAGTAGGAAACGTAAACCAACAACGTTTTTGTTTTAGGTTCCTTTTCATAACTTTGAGGAATTCATTTACAACATAGAACAAAAACATAAGGAAATATATCTACCTTCATGTAGAGTTTCATCCTTTAATAAGTTTCTACCCAAAACTAATCTTTTCTCTAAACTATGAGCATTCAAAACTACTTGGTCTCATCAAAAGACAAGAATCATCTTCTAGAGAATCACATAATCCACAAAAGATTAACTATCTATTTCTTTTATCTTTAAACATTATCCCAAAAACCGAAAGGGTAAGGTAAAACAACTCTTCAAAAAAAAGAATCCCATAGGGATGGAAACTACTTTTAAATCTTCAAAGTTCCATGGTACTACCCAAAGTTCATCCTAGTCCATTCCATAAATAACGGTCCTTAAAATTCCTCAAAATAAACCAAACTAAGATTGAAACCCAAATACAAGAAGGATTTGATAACATAGTCTTCCAAAACTTCATTGTTCATCTCCAAACAACATCAACCACTCCTAACATCTTATAACAAAAGTATCTAACCTAAACATATTTAACCCAAGATAGGTTAGTCATTCCCATAAGTAACCTAAATTTCTATAAGTCCACCTTAAATTCATCAATTCTTCAAATATAAGTCAACCTTAGTCCTCAATGAAAATATCATTGTAATCTATTTACCTCGATCATATAGAGTCCCCAAAATAGTGAACGTCTTCCAAAATAAAAATCATATTTTAATCCCCTAATCATCTCTGTCATATTAGTACGGTAATCGTAGCATTTCCTATCACATTGGTTGTTGAGACATGCTCTTCCATTTCCCGCCATTAACTAAGAAAAGAAACTTTAATTAGGGGCTTAAATACTTATCCAATAATCATGAAAAGAAACTTAAAGCATATAAGGATAACTTGTAGTTGAAAAGTATACCCTAACTTGTGATCCCCTAGGTTCCCATCTAGGTTATCCATGATCATATATTCTTATGTAAATCTTCATTTTATTTTATCTTTGTTCCTTTAATAATGGTTCATACTAAGCTTATGAATTTACCAAAGCATATCCCATGGGAGTGTCGTAACCAAGAGTGCAGCAAGGCCCATTGTCGTGTACCAGTTCCCGTTCGAGTCTAGCTCAAAGCGGTGTTTTCGGGTTTTACCCCTATGTACATCTGTGCCAGAGCCACCTCTACCTGCTCGTATCCAGACAGGGATGTATTCGCTTGGCAACCCCTTACTCAATACTCACCAAAATACCAGGAAGATTTCCTATATTTTAACTTTTCTATAGGCTTCTTCCTAAAGTTTTCATATCCTAATTTCCACAAATAACTAAACCATCCTTTGATACCAACTATAGCATCCCGCCTTTTTATCACATAAACTTTCATTTACATTTTACAAAATCGAGGATCTTTAAGGATTAGTTTCTTGGAAACCAGGAACTTAAAACATGAAACAACAAAAAAAACATTCTTCTTAAACACTTGAAAGGATTCTCCTTATGTTCATCCTAGGTTCATTTATGCATCTCAGAACCTGGGGACATACATCAAAGGAAAGGGTGAGCAGAAGGCCCAGTAAGGAAAACAAGAGAAACATTTTACATGTGAACTTGAGATACTTCAATAAGGTCATGAAAAGAACTTTAAGGCATGAGAAAGAAATCATGAGATATATCATAATAAAAGTAACATTTTTCATAACTTGAAGATGTGGCTGCAACATTTAATATTGACAATCATTTCGTTTCACCAAGGTCCATCCCCAAGGTGTCGTTCAAAATTAACAAGGTTATTCACCAAGGCGTCGTTAAAATGGTCATCTCTAGAGATTAAGTCTTTACCCAATGCATTGGAGCGCTATCAGGGCGCACCCTTAAATTTGCCTTTATTATCATGTGATCCACATATATCATCATCATACATTTCATAAATAACTCATATAGCATAAAATAAATGGGTTTCATTTCATAATCATAACGTTTTAAAAACTGCTTTAAAGACATGATCTTTACGTCACTTTAAAACCCATAGAAAAGAAAGGTGGGTCTCATGTATGTAAATCCCAGAATTTAAAATAGACATTTTGGTATATATGTGAATACCCCTTTAGAAGAAAGAGCTTTGAGTATTCACTTAATAATATAAATGAACTTTAGAAAAAGAGAGAGACATTTTGAGACGGAAATTCTGCAGCATAACAGCTATGTTACGAGGTTTTAGAAGACATTAAAAAGAGAGGGAAAATGGGTCAAACATTCATAAATGACCCATAAAACAGTAGATGGACAGAATAAGAAGGATACATGATCATGGTAATGAAATTTCAAGGACATACCATTTGAAATGAAAAACATGGAAGGAAGACAAAAATTATATTTCTCTTATGAAAGTTCGGCAGCCTAACGGCGTTACTTAAACTTCAACAAAAATGATTTGAAAAGATCAAATAGGGTCTCTAATCATGTGAACATAAGAGTTCAGTATGATATATATAGAGATAATTCCCCAACATAATTAAAAAGTAACTTGAAAGACTTGACATGAAAGTAGAACTTTGAAAAGAATGAGAAGGGTGAAAGAATCCCCTAAAAATATTCGGCAGCCTAACGACGCCACTTAAAACTTCAAAATACTGAATTGAAGTGATCAAATGGGGTCTCTCATCATATGAACATAAGAGTCCAGTATGATAGATATAGAGATCATACCCCAACATAACAAAAAGGAACTTGAAATAATTGACATGAAAGTAGAACTTCAAAACGGGAAGGGTGAAGAACCGCTTAAAAATTCGGCAGCCTAACGGCGCCACTTAAAACTTCAAAATACTGAATTGAAGGGATAAAATGGGGTCTCTCATCATATGATCATAAAATATCAGTATGATAAATTTAGAGATCATACCCCAACATAATAAAAAGGAACTTGAAATACTTTACATGAAAATAGATCTTGAAAAATGAGAAGGGAGAAAGGATCCGTTACAAAAATTTCGGCAGCCTAACGGCGCCACTTAAAACTTCATAAAACGAAATAATGAGAGTAAGAGGGGATCTCTCATTATATGAACATAAAAAGGGCAGTAAGAGGAGTATAAAATAAAATCCTCCAACATAAGAACATGGAGCATAAAAGGAATGACATAAAAGAGATCACTTGAAAAGAAAGAGAGGGGTCGGATCCCTTACCTTAAAATGTAACTCTTAAACCTCAAAGGATGGGACCTTGAGGGATTGGGGGCACCTTGGGAGGACTCCTTGGGAGGTAATGAGACCATAACTTCATTGGGGGAGAGTTGGGAGTGAAAACTAAAGGAGGAAAGGGTGGGTATTTATAGGGAAAGTGAGGGGACGAGGCATTAATGGCCAAGGGACACCTCACTAGTGGTTTTGGCAAAACCATGGGCTTGCCCATGGTATTTGCCCATGGTATTGGCCACTTGGGACACCTCATACCTTATCTTACTATTCATAATTCGACCATATTGAATATATACTTAATACATCATTTAATGATGTCATTAAACACCCGTAACTTAAAAACTATATTTTCACTATTCATCAAAAATTCAACTTTCTCAAGAATAATCCCAAAATTTCACCTTAACCAAATATCGATGCTCTAAATACATTTATGAACTCCATTTTATAAAAATAATTTTCTAAATAATTTTAATTTAATTTTTAAATAAAAACACTATTCATCGAAAATTCGTTTTTTTCAGAAAAATCCCCAAAAATTATCATAACATAATATCGATGCTCTGAGTTCAAAAATAAAGTCATTTTTATAAAAATATTTTTATAAATATTTTTAATTAAATTTTTAATTAAAAAATACTATTCACCCGAAAAAACTAATACTTGAATAATAATTTATGAAACTGTTATTTAACCATTTTATTGAATCACATTACTTAATCAAGGTGCCTACATTATTTTAAAACTTTCTTTAAGTGAGATTACTAATCCATTTGGTCATATTACTAATCCTAATCATAAAATCACTATTCATAATTTACTATTCATCAAAAATCAAGTTGATCTTATTAGACTCCAAATTTTGTACTGAACATAATTGTAGAAGACCATTTTTTGAAAATCATTACACATTTTTAATTATTTAAGGTTTACATAAACATTTTTAAAATATCCTTTTTCTAAAATTCATCAAAAATATGCATACTATATTTATCCGGTCATTTGAAAATTCATAAACTTCATCATAAGAAGAAATCCCAATTTTTATTTAAAACAAAGGATTACACAAGGTAGTTACGGTCTCCTTACATAGCCTCTTATCACACCAGCATAGGACCTAAGTGTAAGGTGTGCTAAGGTGAGAGAGTCCGAGGGAGGCTCGGCCAACATTGCCCGAGTAGTAATTTCAATCAGTTTGAACTTCTCGCGAAGACGATTCCGTTCTAGCTTCACACGATGAAGTTCGGCTTGGGTTTGGTCCAGAGCAAAGCCCAATGGTGCTACCTCCTTCCCAAGTTCTGTTAGATGGGCTTTGATCGGTCCAAGACTACTAGGTGAGGCCATCGAATCTTCTTTCTATAATAATTAACCAAGATTACTTGTATTTAGAGACAATAATCAAAACATTTTGTTCACAGCGGTCATATTGACCGATGGTCATATAACAGTCAGAACCCAATGGTCTCATTTTAATTATAACCATGTTTATCAAATAAAACATTTTTGTTGAGTATAAAAATAAAATAAAATAACACATGAAATTAGGAAACAAGAATTATTCAAAATTTCGGGTCGTTACAGTCGAGACCCATATAACGTGATGGACCTTTGAGACACTTCTTAGTGGGACTTCGTGGCAGTTGGAGTATTTGACCTGTGGCTTGGGAAGCAGTTTCCCCAAGCGCGATACGTACGGAACCTTGTGACTAGATGATACTTGACGACTGCTGACCGTTTCGACTCAGAGTGACTCGACTAGCCCAGTGGGGAGCGCCTTGGTGACGCGGCAGACCCACGGTTGGGAGCACCTTGGTGACGCGGCAGACCCATAGTACTCGACAGGAGGAGTACCTCAGCAGACAGCGAGGGGGAGTGCCTCTGTGTGACGTGGCAGACCCACAGTACTCGACAGGATGAGTACCTTAGTAGTCAAAGGTTTGTGGGAAGCACCTCTGTGTGACGCGGAAGACCCACTGTGCTCAATAGAGGAGGAGTTCTCTAGCATCCGAGGTGTTCGAAATGTTACTTGTTACTACCCCTAAAATAAATCCTGGTGTGAGATGAGTCATAACCTTTGTGTTTTCCTCATGATTGAGATGGATTACTTGATAACTTAGGTATATGTATGGGAATATACCTAAGTAAGGTTATCTATTGATTTCATACTTTTTGTTTTATCCTTTTTGGATTTTGTGAGTCCTATAGGGTCTCGGGGTCCCTAATGAGTATCGTTATACTCACCCCTGCACGGGCTATGCCCGCACCTTGTTGTGTTGGATGCAGATGGTGGACAACGTTGACTAAGGCCGAGAGTACCAAGACTGGATGGTACCTGGAGGTGGACCTTACAACGAGTCGGTACACAGAGGAGACGGGCTGACGAGGAGTGCTGAGGAGGCGATCTGTACCTACCCTTCAGTTAGGAACCTCGGAGGATGAACCAACAACTAACTTTCCTTTTACTTCAGTTGTATTGTATCACAGTTGTACTTGTACTTTCCAGTTGGGCTTGTATTCTGGCCCCTTTTACTTTTAGCACTCTTTTGTTATACAGTTTACTCGGTGTTTCATCCAGCTGTGTGCTTTCTTGTTTATGTGTTTGTAGGTTATAAAGTCAACGCCTTCCCAGATTTAGGGAATTACACCTTTGGTTCTAGTCGCCATCCCCTGCCCTATGGAAGGCGGGCTTGGGGTAGTCACGGCACGGGCCCCGAGGGATGGGTCGTGACAATGGCTACACCACTACTCGGAGAGTTTCAATGTAGGATTTAGACTGGCTAACTGCATTGATTCATAGATCCTTGCACTACTAGAAAAATAACTTATAGCCACGGATCTATAGACACAGTTTAAATGATCCGTGGCTATAAGGTGAAATATGGATACGGGTTGTAAAGTGGGCGTGGCAATAGGTCGTCAAATTTTTTATCTCCATCGCGACTTTCCTCTCCCACCCGAAAACCCTTCTCCCTACCTCTAAGATTACTCCATCGCCATTCCACCTCCCTTGCCATTCCTTCTCCCCTCCTCCTCATCCTCTCCTCACAATTCCTCCTCCCCCTTCGGCTCCGATGTAGTCAGCACACCTCCCCACCGACGCGGCTCTGACGCGGTTCTGATGTCTACCTACCGATGCGGCTCTGACACCCACCTCCCTGTGGACACGACCTCCCTACCGATGCGGCTCTTATTCCCCCTACCTCACTACAACCCTCCTCCTCCAATGCAGCTCGCCGCTGCTCTGACTCGGCCACACCATCTTTGGTCTTCCTCCTCTGATGCAACTACCCCACCACCACGAGATCATCCTCCTCCGACGTGGCCACCCCACCTCCCTGATTTCTTACCTGAACCCAGCCTTACCCTCGAGATCCACTTCCTCATGCAATTTCTCACTAACCTAGACACTAGTTAAATCCTCCCTTCAGCGATTTTTCATGCAAAACGCCTACCTCATACCCTCTATTGAATTTCATCTACATAACAAGCTTTGATTCCCATCACAGTTTGTTTTTACAAGATTGTAGTTAACAAGGTAGTTATTTTTTATTTTTTCCCCAAATATACCACTAAAAATGAATTATATTTATGAATTTCTCTTTCCCCAATCCCATATCCCATATGAACTGATTTTTAATTTGTTAGAATATGTGTTTAGTTTGACAGTCAACAATATTTCTTCCATGAACATACAATTTTATGATTTTCTCCCAACAATAATTACTTATTTGGATCATGTTGTATTGTTGTTGCACAATATGAATGGAATCCTTGGAATTTTTTCTTTGAATTTGAGGTTGAAATTATTCCCATGGGTTAGCATTATTACCCTAGTGATACTCTCTATCCCTAGGTGATCGAGAACACACTTTGAGCTATGTAGCGAGATGACTTAAGTGACATGGAAGATTGACTAGGGTTGTTTTTTTGAAAAATATTATCTGATCCCATCTAGTTATCAGGGGTAGTGTGGTAGTTTGGATTAATAATGTCAGGACTCTAGTGATGGTGAGGGGGATTTTCTGGCCAAATTTTATTTTTTCCAGACCTTGAGTTACTAGGGCGGTTGGGATTTTGTGTTGTTGCCTTTTGTAATGAGTAATTTTAGGAAATTTGAGATTCTTTATTTCTATTATGTTTTTTGGGGGATGATTCCCAGGAATATTTTTATTAGAATCCATTTTAAATAAATTACGTATTTATTGGATTCTTTTGTTTTATATATTTAGATCATGCCTTATTCAAGGAACTTTAAGAACGAGAGGGAGGAATATATAGAGAACACTCCACCAACCGATCCTCCTATAGAACCTTATCTCGTTAAATTAGTGATGAGAACCATTTAGTATCTTAAGAAAAGTTTTGAATCAGGGTAATTCTAGTTGATATATTTTTTCCAGGAGTTCACAAAGAAAACTTTTCCTATGTTTAAGGGTGATATGGGGCCTCAATAATCAGAAGAATGGATGGAAAATATTGAACATAACTTCTAATTTCTCAAGACCCCTATGATGTCAATGGTGTGATTTGAAACTTATATATTACAAGGGATGAGGATAAGATATTGGGACTTGGTAGTGATGTCTAAACTTCATGAATATCTTACTTTAATTGGGTTAAAAAATGTTTGAATAGAAATTTTACCTGGAGATATTAAGAGTGGAGAATACCAAAGAGCTCATGATTTTGGAGAAGGGTGACTAATCCATCATGAAGTAGCCTAATCAATTTACCAAACCAGTACATCTTTAACCCAAGATACTTTCAAATTAATACATGAAAGAACATCATTTTAAAATGGTTTTAATGTTAGGAATTTGGTCCAGGATTATTCTATTGTGTTTTCCCACCTTGATGAAGTGGAAAAAAGGTGGTTATTGACATGGTAGATATTGTAGGTCTGATCAGTTTGAGCCAGTATCTAACTATTATGGTTGTAATCTAGAGTTCCTCTTTAGGTCAAAATAGGAAGTGAAAGTAACTGAATCAAGACAGTAGTAGGAGTGTATAATGTCCTACAAACCTTATTCCAGTAGCTTCCTCAAGTAAAAAGAAAGTGGTGTGTTATCAGTGTGGGAGGTCCATACATACCAAACAGTATTTCTAAGAAACTATGAGGACCTTACACCAGTGTATATTATTGGTACATCTTCGGTGGTATTTTAAGTACTTTCCTCAGGGTAGTAAAGTAGGGTCCACTAATACCAAGGGTTCCCTTGTACAGTCAAATGCATCAAAGGGAGCATGATCTCATTCTTAAGTGAAAGGGACTTTCATTTTTTGAATAAATCTTAGAGTGGGCCTGAGTCTAGGCACTTGTATATGGGAAAGAATAATCTATATGAGTTAGATGTGGGGCCATCAAATTTCAGAGGGATGATGTTCATTGTTTTATATATATCTTTAGATTTATTTGACATATGTGTATCCAATTAATTTATCTCATCTAAGTTGATTGATGCCTTGGGACTATGATCTATGTTGATGCCTTATGTGGTGTACCTCTATACTTCATTGGGAAAGAGGATAGAGAAAGGTTTTAAGTGATAAAAGTTCTATGTGATCATTGTTGATGCTGAAGTCATTTGGGATTTATTGGTTTTGGATTTAGAAATATTTTAACCCCCCTGATGTTCACCAAAACTGGGATTGTTGTGGACTCTTCATCTTATATGCATCTTTTACAAGTCAAAGAACCTATGGTAATCATTGTACACCTCCCTTTTTTTTTGCACCACATAAGGTAAGGGGTAAAATTATCCAAGTGGTAGGGATGGTGGGATTCGGGTTAAGTCTAATATCATGTTAACAAAGCAAAAAAGAAACACATGATGATGACAACTACCTTAATCTATCCTTTCTATGAACATACATGTGACTAATAAAAACTTTCACAGGCATTAAAGTTTTCTTGTAGAACACACATGAGTATTACCTGGAGGCCATGAAACAATATTGGATACCTTTTTATGTTGCCCTTATCCATGCCCATGTTTTTGGTGGTCAAGATCCATTGTCTTCATCTAGCCAAGCGATAAGGTTTCCATTATCAAAACAGCACACTAATTATGTATCATAAGTGTTACTTTTTAATCCTATATTCTCCCTTTCATTAAAAGTTATTTTACAGGCCTACTAGTGTAATTTGAACTCACAATTATCATGCATGGTGATTTACAGTCACCCTCCTACTCATTTCCTTCAAAAGAACAAGGAAAAATGAATAATTTGGCAGCTGATATTTTCCATCAGACTTGTACATAGTACAAATCTATCTTATGCTAGCCTTCTCCACATGGATAGAGGGTAATGTTAACTAGATTAACACATTTAATCAATAGGGACATAAACACTACTACATACTGTATAGGAATAGTAATTCATCAGAAGAAGTCATCAAATCCACCCTCTGTGATACTTGCATAGTTTTCAGAACCTGAAATTTTAGTCACTGACATGTCCTAAACTAGAATCTGTAGAGCATTAGGATTGAAGGGAGATCCATTCCCAGCTGCTAAAGATAGGGTTGGAAAATTGAAATTAGAGTTGGTTTATGAGTTGTTAGAGCTATCATAACTAACATCAACTTCATGGTCATCAGGAATAGATACATAAGTGGAGGATGAGGCACATAAAATCATTTTTAACTCTTGAAATTTCCCAGACATGGAGTATATCATCCTAAAGCACGCTGTTGAGAGAATCCTGGAGTTGATGGACTCGCCTTTTAGATTCTTCTAATTTCTTTTTTCTATCTTCACTTGATTTCAAGGCTTCTTTGTATTTCCTTTAAAAATCATCAGTTCTCTATTTCTATGAGAGTGAAAATTCCTGAATTAACATCAAATTATCAACTTTTGTTTCAAGTGTTTCCATTAAGATGGTTTTGTGTGCAATCAAATCATCTGTAAAAACATGGATTGGTTTTACAGCTGAATTTTGTGTTTCTTCCTATTTGCTGACAAATATTTCATATGTTTCATCCACTTTTTTCAGCATAATTTTCTAGGCATACTGAAGGTTTGTAATCTCCTCATCTTCTTCTTCTTCCAAATCACTCTTCAGTCATTTCTCTAATTCCAATTTCTAGGAAAGATCCTCCACATATATTTATGTATGTTTTGTCTACTCTATATATATATATATATTTATTTATTTATTTTATGTATGTTTTCTCTTTCTCTTAACATGTTTTGTATATGTACAAGTTCTGTTGTATATAATAGATTACTCAAAGATAGGCTAGAAAATTAAATCAAAATTTATAAGAACAAGAATTATAAGCCATAATATTATTAACTTTGAACTGGAATCTTGTGATTGTTTGAATTCACTTATTTTATAGCAGCCAAAAACTCAGCGTCAATGTCTTAAATTCTAAATCAAGAAGTATAAGAACCACTAAAATCCACAAAATCCTATTCCATTTACCCTTTTCTAAAAATAAACCCCCATATTGGTTTAAAATCACCAATTTCTTCAGTAGAAAGATGATTAAAACCGCAAATTTCAAATGATCATTGAATATAAAAATGCAACTGTTTCTTTAATAACTGTTCCAAATCAAGTAGGCATCTTAACAACTTCCAGTTTCTACTCTCTCAAAATGAATACAAGGTTTCCATTAGAGAGCCTAAAGAAAATTTCACTTTCTTGATGCTTTGCAGCCCTTAAAAATCACCCACGTTTGTCTAGAGACAATTTCAGTCTAACCGAGCTTAACCATAGTTGATGGCCTTGGAAAACCTCATAAGTAGAAGATCCTCCAGCGACATTAACCATAAAATTTAATCAATTTCAATTATTTGGTTCTAGGAAAATCCAAAAAAATGTTCTTAATATTAAGAGTTGTACACTTTTGATGTTCTTATACATATGTTTTGTATATATTTATTATATATATAAATTTTTTATACACATGGGTTCTCAATATTAAGAGCTTTCCACTTTTCATATTCTGTATGAATTTTTTGTATGCATATTCTGTATGCACTTTCATTTTCTATACATGTATAATGCACTTTCAGTTTATCAAAAATGCAATGTCTTCTTAAAATTTTTAATCTACATGATAAAATTGTATAACCTTTATTCATTAATATACTATGTTTCGGCTCACTTTTAATCTGTAATGTCAATGACATGAAATCTCTGTTATTAACATTATTTCCAATACTTTCATTCATAGCATCAATCTTATAATTTTGGGAAAATGAAACAAATTATATTGTACCTTCTTTTACTATTATTCACATTTATTATATGACTCTTGTATTGGTCATTAATGGTGAATATCCATGATGGATTTTTTTGAGGTGTTTTCCTATACTTTATGATTGCTAAGAAGGCTTGCATAAGTTCCTCAATGCAATGTTTTTTTGGGTGTTAATTTATATGGATTGATAATTTTTAAAACATGTGTTTTTTTCTTAAAGGATGTGAGAAAATATGGCACAATGAATAACATGTGATCATCAAATCACAGGTATTTAATTTTTTTTTATTTTTTGTCTTTCCATTCATTGTAGTCATTTTTTAGAGCTATTAATTTTTGTGGAACTTCTCATTCCTGATCAAATAAGGTAAGCATTCCTTGCCCAATGTGATACTCAGAAATTGAGATACTTAGGTGAGTTTACAATATTGATGTGCCGTATTTGTGCATACATTTTCATACATTCTATTGAGTATCAAAACATGTTTTTGCATGCATTGGGACTACTAGGTTTTTTCCCTACCTCATATCTAGCATCTCTTCTATGATAAGGTCACCCAGCCACACCCGTATGTGTGCATCCCAAATCGATATCATCCACCAAAAAATCATAATAGTAATACATACAGCTAACCTGACCATGGGTTCCTTGATATTCATGTTTTATCCCCAAAACTACCATCTGTTCTCCTCTAGTATTTTATAAAATGATTTCTCCTTGCCTTATTAAATATCCTTTAGATAATGACACAACTTCCCTCTATGTATGTCCATTGATTCATTCTTAAAATACCCAAAACATTTCATGAAATGGATGTCCATCATCCTTATTTTTTGGTCACTCTCCCCTAGGACAGGTGTTGTGACACCCATGTGATCATTGGATTCTCCTCCTTGTCATCGTAGACATCCTTATCTAGTTGGAGATCATCATACATCTCTCCCTAGATAAAGATTCTCATGAAGTGGTAGAGGTCCCATATACCATTTCTGACCTCCCAATGATGTAGGAGAAATTTGTTGGTCCCTGGTGTCCAATTTCTCAACAACTCTGGAATGAAGTCTTGATTATTGTAGATGTGGAATTTTGATCACTATATTGGCTCATAGATCCCAACACACTATATATCCAACTAAAATTCATGACAGGACAAACATACCCAGTATACCCTAGCCCTGTCTTCAAGAAGTTTCTATAATGAAGTAGGTCCTAGTAATATGTCAATAATCCTTGAATTTAAAAGTGTAAATAGATTATCTTAGAAATGAGGGAGGTGGTGTAGGATGGGGGGTGTCTATCCAGGAAGGAGGGGAGGGGGTGCTAGGGGGTCTGTCCAGGAAGGGAGGGGTGGGGGTGTCCAAGAGTGGGGGTGCAAGGGGGTCTGATTATTTAATGTTATATAATGAGGAATAGATTTATGGAAATATGATGTTGATTTTGTTTCTTTTTAGGTAATTCAATGAGAACATCCAGGTTGAGTGAAAAATATAAGAGGATGGTTGGCTGATTAAAAAGAAGAAAACTGCATCATATCATCACAGGGGAGTACTTAATTTGGTTTTTACTTGTTTAGAACAATTCATTCATGCTGCCACTTATTGGAACTCTTGCATGTGTTTGAAGGTGCGTATACCCAATGGGAGAGTAGCAACTTTTAGTTAGAAAGCTCTAAGAGCCGAAGTGGATGGTTTGGTTCCACCTTGAGGTAGAATCCCTCTTCTTGCCTCTTTAATTCAAGAATGCTTTAAATTGAATTTAGCTTCTTTCTTAATTCTGGTTAATTATATTGAATTGAATATCTTGAATAAGTGTTCTTTAATATAATTGTTTCATTTTATAAATAAAGTCATGTTTTTATAATAAAACCCCTCCAACGGAGGTGCGCTGTCTGTGAAAACTCACAGTGATAGTTATGTTGATCTAGTTGCTTAAATTATTGCATTTGATTGGTGCTGAATGAGTTTTAGAATAAATGTTAAATATAATTAAATTAATTGTATAATAAATCAATGCCATGATTTTATAATAAAACTACTTCAACGGAGGTGAGGTGTCTTCTAAACCAAAGAGTAGTGATAGTTATTTGTATCATGTTTAGATTTGGTTTGAGTCTTTCATATGCCTCTTTTTGGTGTTTGTTTTGTGGCTGGTTAGTTTTTGTTTTCTTTGAATAATATAAATTGGCTTATCATACTGGTTTAACTCAAATGAAATTTCCCGAGTAGGCATATGCCTTGACCATGACACTTTCCTTTTCATGCTTTGAATATTATAAATAAAATTTCCATGTTTAGGAAAACTGAATGAATTTTTAAATGGTTTGTGTAGGGTGTATGATTCTTTTCCATCATTTTGTTTCCCTTTAGAAGTTGCGTCATTGTGTCACTTGCTAAAACCTTCTCTGGCGATCCCTTGTTATATCATATTAAATAGTTGATCTATTCTATCATCTGTCGGCGGGGCAACGGTCAGAATGTTGCCTCACCTCCTCCCGCTCCCTTCGCTCCTGGACAGAAGATATTGCCTCGTGGATGCCGTTGGACCGGGCCAACACGCCGTGGTCACGCCGCGGTCCTGCTGCGGTAATGTCGTGATTTGGCCCTGCTCCAAGACAACACCTTGTGACGGTTCGCAGTGATAATATTCCATGAGTCTTGTGATCAATGTTGAGACTGACTAATCACAATTTCTGTTGGCGGGGCGACGACCGGAATGTTTCCCCGCCTCCTCCCGCTCCCTTCACTCCTGGTCGAAAGATGTTGCCCCGCGGATGTCACTAGACTAGGCCAACACACCGCGATCACGCCACGGTCACACTGTGATTTGGCCCTGCTCCAGGACGACACCCCATGGCAGTTCGCAGTGATAGTATTCCATGAGTCTTGTGATCAATGTTGAGACTGACTAATTATAAGGCCCCAGCCTTAAACCTTACTTAATCTTGAGTTATTACAAGATTACACATTGAGGATCTTTTCAGGTTTAGAGTTTTAGAGAATTAGATCATGAAACTTGCATTACATTCCACATTTAAACAAAGTGGTTACATAAAAGACAGTATTCATTCTTCCCATCAACGGAAACATATTTAAAATAAAACATGGATTCTTTCTTGACACATCCTTGACAATATCATCACATCATGTACCTTTCCCTTGACCTATGAAAAACATTTCAAAAACATGGGATGAGCATAAAAAGCTCAGTAAGGGTTATAAAAATATGGAAAGGAAACATGAGTTTATATATACAAAAGAATGAAATCCTACTTTACCCATAAAACATAGGCACTTTAATATACCTCATCAAATCATGAATAAATCATATAAATCATAAGACATAAAAGGTAACTTGAGGCATTCATAACATTCTTACGTAGGGAGTAACCCTCTTGGTTACGTTTGGAATACCCACCACAGCATATTCCCTAAATCTCTTCGGAGAAACCTTAATGTTTCACTCCTTCACGTTACCCAATGCATTGGAGAGATATATCGGGCTCACCCACCCTTAGTTTATCACGGAACCACTCGTCTTCATAATAATGCCCAAGAACCTCAATATAATTGTATCACATAAAACATGCATAAAGGAAACATAACATTTCCACATTTCAATCACAATATATCAATACAACACATTGATATAAAAACATTATGAAAACCATTTTCAATACCAAAATAAAAGAAAATTAAAACATGGTATTTATTTTTCTTTTAAAAAGAAGGTATGGATTGTAGAGGAAGCCGAAACTCAAATAATGGTCACGACGGCGGAGAAGTCGTTGTCTCCGCATACGTACGACAAAAACATTCCCTTTTTTCATTTAATAAACACTTCGTATAAAAAATATTCCTTTTGAATAAACGTAAAAGTCAAAGGGGTTTATACACTGTATAAAATAAGGTTGTGTATAAAACAGAATATGCCTCAATGAAAGGAGATTGAGACGAAGTCCCTTACAAAGACGGTATCCTTGGTTTAAGGATAAATCAATTACATAATTATGTGTGACAAACGAATACACAAAATATAAGTGGATATTAAGTGTAAAATAATCAAAGGTCATTCAAACATATTCAAAGGATGACATATTCAATAACTACATGTTGAACCCAAAGAAATCGAAATTGGGTTAAGAAGTTCCCTTGAAAGCCTAATGGTGTCACATCAAAATGAGTTGATCAGAGATAAAAAAAGGTATCTCATCACTTGGACATAAAATTTACATCAATAAGGATATATGAGAACATATCCCAACATAACAGTATGTAAATTAAAAGACCCAACAAAATAAGTCTTTTAAAAAGAGGAGGGTGAAAGGTTCCCTTACCGACATGGGTATCTTTTGAAACATACACCTCGTGAAATAAGGACAATAAAACATTGATGTAAATACTCATAAAAGAAAGTATATTACACAATGAGTAAAATAATGGGCAGTACATACACCACTCAAAGGAAATTATGTCAAATGTAGCATAAATCTCACAGGAATAAAAGTGAGATGAAAAATCCGTTACGAAAACTCGGCAGCCTAACGACACCACATAAAACTTACAAAAATGGATTGATAAGATCAAATAGGGTATCTCATTATATTAACTTAAAGATTATAGAAATAGGAATATAAAAGAACATCCCCCAACATAAGAAAGAGGAGCTTAAAAGAAGTGACATAAAGGAGAGTACATAAAAAGAAAGAGAGAGGTTAGATCTCTTACAAAAATTTGGCAGCCAAACGGCGCCACTCAAAACTTCCAAAATGGATTGATGAGAGAGAATAGTGTCTCTCATCACATGAACATAAAAATTACAGTAATATTAATATAAAATAACATCCCAATAACAATAAATATGAGCTTTAAAAGGAATGACATAAAAGAGTTTACTTAAAAAGAAAGAGTGGAGTAGGATCCCTTACCTCAAGTCCAACTTGTCTTGTTCGTTTCTTTATATTCCTGAATAATAAACTTTGGTCAATTAATAATTGCCTAAGTACCTCCTTTATAGATTATTATTCAGTTCATATCACATATTATAATGTTATAATAATTGTTTGATAATGTTAGTTCATATCAGACGTTTTTGCCGATGTTTGGTACATGAGTCAAAAATGAACTTGTTTGAAAAAAGATTGCCCATGTAGTTATAAGTAAATAATTTCCAGAATAGTATTAATGATTAACATATCATATATATCCAGTAAATATTCATTTTATACTATTCCATATCATTTGGAGATAAAAAATGAAAAGCACCGTTCATGGAGACGGTAGGTCGTACGTACGCATGAACGCTACTTTCATTTTTTTTCCATATTAATGGAATTAAAACAAAAAGAGAGATATATATATTATAATTACAGAATTATACCCATCATTTAGATGTAATATATTACATATATATCCATTATATATATGTACTTATAATTGTACATAACATTTGAAGATAAGAAATGAAATGTACCGTTCATGGAGACGGTAAGTCGTACGTACGCATGAACGCTACTTCCATTTCTATTTCATATTTAATGGAATTAAAACATAATGATACATAATAGTATTTTAATTCCAGTATGGTATCATATATAATATCATTAAATATATCCTTTATACGTACCACATATGGTATTAACAAATCAAATCACTTTGAGGGGGCGGTAGTCCGCACTTCCTAAAATGAAATTATCGTGTTTACCCACAATGGAAATCATAAAGGTATGCCACAAAAGAAAAATACAGAAAAATAAAAATATTATATATCATATATAAATATAGTGACATATTAATGGCCACCTTTTAAGGTGTTATATGAGTGTTGAACAATCATTGTTTCGTGAGGCAGAAATTCGCCATCCACAGAAACAGTATGTTCTTTAACCATTTGATGTAGGTGTGTGTAAGTGTAGCTCGAATGCTTATTATAACAACATCCTAGTATATTGAAGATACTGGATTTTTTACAAAATAAATGAATAAAAAGAGTTTAGGGGGTTGGAGAAGCAAAATAAAACAAAAGAACACAAGTGAAGACATTACCTTAAAATCAGGTAACTCCCTTTGGTTTGAGCTCAAAGGCTTCCTTGGGAAAACTTCTGCCCAAAGTGAGGATTCAAGGAGTAATAGATGGAAGTGGAGAGACAAAATGGGCAGGGTTTGGCTGAGCCAAAGGCTTTGGTAGTGTGGGTAAGGAGGTAGAGGTGGGGGGCTTTTATAAGAGGAGAGGAGGGGCACTCTTGGAAAGGTATAAAATGTAACTTTATTTTCAAAAGAGTTTCGGATTTTAAAGGTCTCACATTGATGTATTTCAAGTATATGGTGATAAGGGTTCTAAATCCACTCATCCAATGGGTTTTGGACATGTTTAGGTCTTAGATATTACATTATCTTTCTTTTTTATTTAAATCGTTAAATAATGAGGTCATCACTCCATCATCATGATGTCATAAATAATTTAATTTATTTAATGTCTAAAATTTATAAGAAAAATACTATGATGTAGGAAATCTTTTTAGCTTACCAATGACTATTTATAGTCAAAAATATGACTTGTATAACCCCATGTAAAAATTGTTTTAGTAAAACATCTCATTTTGTGTCATTTTTACTTTAACATTAAATAAAAAGATATTTATGTCATTTCCCAACCAAAGTGGCTCCATGGGGTCCCCAAGTTGACCCATGGATTGTCTTGGTCTGCCATGACACATCCAATGATGGTAGGACATGTGTCTAGGTCATTTCATTTTATTAAAACATTATTCTTACCATAAACTACACTAATTACCTCTAATCGCGATTAAAAACTTAATAAGTTACTATTCACCAAAAAATTATTTTTATCCCATTGAACCACATTTTACTTCTTAATGACAACCATGTATGTCAGATTTTTGAAATTCAAAACACAAAGATGGAAAAATTTCATTTAAACAGAAAAATCAGTTTTTATAAGTACCACTTAGTGGTTTCACTATTCATCAAAAATTGAAGTTTTTCAGAAAAATCCCAAAAATTGAAGTTTTTCAGAAAAATCCCAAAAATTGAAGTTTTTCAGAAAAATCCCAAAAATTGAAGTTTTTCAGAAAAATCCCAAAAATTGAAGTTTTTCAGAAAAATCCCAAAAATTCACCCTAAGCTATATTTGATATTCCGAATTCAAAAATGAAGTCTATTTTACAAAATTCAAAACATATAAGTCACATTAATTAATTTAATAATTAATTCCCACTGTCATAGCAAATAGCGTGTTTTTATGAAACAATAAGTATCAAAAGATTGACACTAGTTTAAGTCTGATTTCAAAGTGAAATTAATTCCAATGACCACTATTGGATTTAATGGGAAAAAATATATTCTAATTTCACTTTAAAACCAATTCAAAAGATAATATAATCATATAAATAAATTATATTAAAAAGAGGTTTTGAATTAAAATACAACATTTTACACTATTCATTAAAAAAATGAACTTTATGGGAAAGATACCAAAAAATTACACAAAGTAAATTTTGATGTCCCAATTCTTAAGAAGAGTTTTATTTGGTCCAATAGTATGTATAATAGTTAACAAAACTATATTTAATGACGGTTCGCCATCAAAAGGCGATAAGTGAACCTTTAGTGAAAATTAGGGCATATACGCCTAAAATTGAATTCTTTCCGTATTTTAAGCCTTTATATTTTATTGGATAAATGTAAAAACATTTAAAAACATATATAATCATATTTTAGTTATTTCTATCCCTTCCCACCAATACAACGGCTACAAGTTAACAACCATTTAAAATAATATTATTTTATTATTAGAGTGCAACATAAGATTCCCAAGAAACTCGTTGTTGCGTGTTGGGTACGCCATCGAGCATAGCGTCCCCTTTAAAGTCATATTAATATTTTATTCACAAATATGGATAAATATGAAAATTTCATATTCTTTATTTACCTGGGGTGTTACATCCTTCCCCCCTTTTGGGAATTGCGTCATCGCAATTTCTAAAATTGAGCTTGGAAACATCCTTGAAAGTCCCACATCGGAACAAGAGTCGGTAAAACAATCACTTTAAAATAAAGGAAGATAAGTACAGAGGTCACCCAAGTTAACCCATACTAGGATTCCATGTAGAAAAACATAGACATGGAAGAAAAAGCAAAGGGTCATGTTCTTGAGGGAGAGTGATAGTAAACATGTCTAGGAGAAAGTTAACCATAAGAAAATCACAAACTTGTGATGGGTTAAACGGTATTCGATTCCCCAGTAGGAAGAGTTAATAGAAAACATTTTTGTTTTAAGTTACTTTTTATTGAGGAATTTATTCATAAGGAAACATAATCACTTATCATGTTGACTTTCAACTTTTACTAGATACCTTAATCAAAATCATATTTTTTTCCAAAAGACGAGTATTTAGGGAGACTTGTTCACATTAAGAGTACTATAATCAACTTCTAGAGAATCACCTAATCCACCAAAGAGAACTATATACTTCCCATGTCTTTAGGCTTTAACCAAAACCAAAACCAAAAAGGTTAGTACAAGGTCAGATAATCCAGAAAAGGATAACCCTTTAAAAATAAAATCTATGCTCAATCTCCAAAATTTGTCCAACAAAACCCAAATTTCAACGAGGACCATCCGATAAACAATTTTTCAATAAAATTCTTTAAAGTAAACCAATCTAAGATTGAAACCCAAATATTTGAAGGATTTAGTCACATAGTCTTCCAAGTTAAATCGTAACATTTATCTCTAAACAACATCAATTGCTCCTAAAGTCTCGTATTGAAAAGTAATTAACCTAATCACATATCCTCCATGATAGGTTAATAAATATCCATAGATAACCCAAAATCAACTTACTCTTAATTCATAAAATCATCTAACTAAAAAGAATCAGTCAAACTAACCAGGGACTTCATGTAGTCCAGTGGTAGGTGATAAATACCAGTTGCACTTTGGTTGTGGGTTCGATTCCCGCAGCTTTGTCCGGCGCGACGGGTTGTCACACGGTCTATGTGTTTTCCTTTTTCCAAAACTATATAATTTTAAAACATTCCCCAAAACGAGATAAAATCTTCAAAAATGATCATAACATATTTTAACCTCAAGTTTATCTCATGCCTTTCATTTTCCAGCATATCATATAATAACCCATAATTACCTCAAAAGTAAGGATCATATAAACTCTAATGGTTACCTTTATAATTATTACCTGAACTTCCACATCGATTGGTCATCTCGTACATGATGCATTACAGAACATACCAAGGTTCAAGTGGTTGATCATGACTCCTTGATAGTTGGTTTAGAACAACCACGAGTTTCCTCATTGAATCCCCCATTTTATCTAGTATCTTAAACAGAGAACCACCACAGTTTCCTTCAAAACTGTTGTCTCTTTGGTGCCTGCTAGATCCATCCATTCACTAAAAACAGAAAGGTCAGTGTGAGTATATCAACAAAACCATCATGTACTAATGAGGAAGATAAACACTAATATATACTTACTCATTCACTTTCTCTAAAACTAGGACTCTTTCTGAAATCCTAACCATTATGGTAATGTCACTTATGCTTAGAGGATACCCTAACCTCTAAAGTTATCTAAACCGACTTTTGATACCAACTATAAGGCCCCAGCCTTAAACCTTACTTAATCTTGAGTTATTATAAGATTACACATTGAGGATCTTTTCAAGTTTAGAGTTTTAGAGAATTAGATCATGAAACTTGCATTACATTCCACATTTAAACAAAGTGGTTATATAAAAGACAGTATTCATTCTTCCCATCAACGGAAACATATTTAAAATAAAACATGGATTCTTTCTTGACACATCCTTGACACTATCATCACATCATGTACCTTTCCCTTGACCTATGAAAAACATTTCAAAAACTTGGGATGAGCATAAAAAGCTCAGTAAGGGTTATAAAAATATGGAAAGGAAACATGAGTTCATATATACATAAGAATGAAATCATACTTTACCCATAAAACATAGGCACTTTAACATACCTCATCAAATAATGAATAAATCATAGAAATCATAAGACATAAAAGGTAACATGAGGCATTCATAATATTCTTACGTAGGGAGTAACCCTCTTGGTTATGTTTGGAATACCCACCACAGCATATTCCCTAAATCTCTTCGGAGAAACCTTAACGTTTCACTCCTTCACGTTACCCAATGCATTGGAGAGCTATATTGGGCTCACCCGCCCTTAGTTTATCACGGAACCACCCGTCTTCATAATAATGCCCAAGAACCTCAACATAATCGTATCACATAAAACATGCATAAAGGAAACATCACATTTCCACCTTTCAATCACAAGATATCAATACAACACATTGATATAAAAACATTATGAAAACCATTTTCAATACCAAAATAAAAGAAAAGTAAAACATGGTATTTATTTTTCTTATAAAAAGAAGGTATGGCTTGAAGAGGAAGCCGAAACTCAAATAATGGTCACGACGGCGGAGAAGTCGTTGTCGCCGCATACATACGACAAAAACATTCCCTTTTGTCATTTAATAAACACTTTGTATAAAAAAGATTCCTTTTGAGTAAACGTAAAAGTCAAAGGGGTTTATACACAGTATAAAAGAAGGTTGTGTATAAAATAGAATATGCCTCAATGAAAGGAGATTGAGACGAAGTCCCTTACAAAGACGGTATCCTTGGTTTAAGGATAAATCAATTACATAATTGTGTGTCACAAATGAATACACCAAATATAACTGGATATTAAGTGTAAAATAATCAACGGAAATTCAAATATATTCAAAGGATGACATATTCAATAACTACATGTTGAACCCAAAGAAATCGAAATTGGGTTAAGAAGTTCCCTTGACAGCCTAACGGCATCACATCAAAATGAGTTGATGAGAGATAAAAAAAAAGGTATCTCATCACTTGGAAATAACATTTTCATCAATAAGGATATATGAGAACATATCCCAACATAAAAATATGTAAATTAAAAGACCCAACAAAAGAAGTCTTTTAAAAAGAGGAGGGCAAAAGGTTCCCTTACTCACATGGGTATCTTTCGAAACATACACCTCGTGAAAGAAGGACAACACAACATTGATGTAAATACTCATAAAAGAAAGTATATTACACAATTATTAAAATAATGGGCAGTACATACACCACTCAAAGGAAATTATGGCAAATGTATCATAAATCTCACGGGAATAAAAGTGAGATGAAAAATCCGTTACAAAAACTCGAAAGCCTAACGACGCCACATAAAACTTACAAAAATGGATTGATGAGATCAAATAGGGTATCTCATCATATTAAATTAAATATTATAGAAATAGGAATATAAAAGAACATCCCCCTACATAAAAAATAGGAGATTAAAAGAAGTGACATAAAGGAGAGTACATAAAAAGAAAGAGAGAGGTTAGATCTCTTACGAAAATTTGGCAGCCGAACGGCGCCACTCAAAACTTTCAAAATGGATTGATGAGAGAGAATAGTGTCTCTCATCACATGAACATAAAAATTACAGTAATATTAATATAAAATAACATCCCAAAAACAATAAATATGATCTTTAAAAGGAATGACATAAAAGAGTGTGCTTAAAAAGAAAGAGTGGAGTAGGATCACTTACCTCAAGTCCAACTTGTCTTGTTTGTTTCTTTATATTCCTGAATAACAAACTTTGGTCAATTAATAATTGCCTAAGTAACTCATTTAGAGATTATTATTCAGTTCATATCACATATTATAATGTTAAAATAATTGTTTAATAATGTTAGTTCATATCAGACGTTTTTGCCGATGTTTGGTACATGAGTCAAAAATGAACTTGTTTGAAAAAAGATTGCCCATGTAGTTATAAGTAAATAATTTCCAGAATAGTATTAATGATTAAAATATCATATATATCCAGTAAATATTAATTTTATACTATTCCATATCATTTGGAGATAAAAAACGAAAAGCACCGTTTATGGAGACGGTAGGTCGTACGTACGCATGAACGCTACTTTCATTTTTTTGCCATATTAATGGAATTAAAACAAAATGAGAGATATATATATTATAATTCCAGAATGATACCCGTAATTTAGATGTAATATATTACATATATATCAATTATATATATGTACTTATAATTGTACATAACATTTGGAGATAAGAAATGAAATGTACCGTTCATGGAGACGGTAAGCCGTACGTACGCATGAACGCTACTTCCATTTCTATTTCATATTTAATGGAATTAAAACATAATGATACATAATAGTATTTTAATTCCAGTATGGTATCATATATAATATCATTAAATATATCTTTTATACGTACCACATATGGTATTAATGAATCAAATCACTTTGAGGGGGCGGTAGTCCGCACTTCCTAAAATGAAATTATCGTGTTTACCCACAATGGAAACCATAAAGGTATTCCACAAAAGAAAAATACAGAAACATAAACATATTATATATCATATATAAATATAGTGACATCTTAATGGCCACCTTTTAAAGTATTATATGAGTGTTGAACAATCATCGTTTTGTGAGGCAGAAATTTTCCATCCACAGAAACAGTATGTTCTTTAACCATTTGATGTAGGTGTGTGTACGTGTAGCTCGAATGATTCTTATAAAAACATCCTAGTATATTGAAGATACTGGAGTTGTTACAAAATAAATGAATAAAAATATTTCAGGGGGTTGGAGAAGCAAAATAAAACAAAATAACACAAGTGAAGACATTACCTTAAAATCGGGTAACTCCCTTTGGTTTGAGCTCAAAGGCTTCCTTGGGAAGACTTATGCCCAAATTTAGGCTTCAAGGAGTAAGAGAGGGAAGTGTAGAGACAAATTGGGCAGGTTTTGGCCGAGCTAAAGGCTTTGGGAGTGTGGATAAGGAGGTAGATGTGGGGGCCTTTTATAAGAGGAGAGGAGGGGCACTCTTGGAAAGGTATAAAATGTAACTTTATTTTCAAAAGAGTTTCGGATTTTAAAGGTACCACATTGATGTATTTTGAGGATAAGGTGATAAGGGTTAGAAATACACTCATCCAATAGGTTTTTTACATGTTTAGGTCTTAGATATTACATTATCTTTCCATTTTATTTAAATCGTTAAATAATGAGGTCATCACTCCATCATCATGATGTCATATATAATTTAATTTATTTCGTGTCTAAAAATTATAAAAAAACTACTATGATGTATTAAATCTTTTTATCTTTCCAATGACTATTTATAGTCAAAAATATGACTTGTATAACCCCATGTAAAAATTGTTTTAGTAAAACATCTCATGTTTGTGTCATTTTTACTTTAACATTAAATAAAAAGATATTTATGTCATTTCCCAACCAAAGTGGCTCCATGGGGTCCCCAAGTTGACCCATGGATTTTCTTGGTCTTCCATGACACATCCAATGATGGTAGGACATGTTTCTAGGTCATTTCATTTTATTAAAACATTATTCTTACCATAAACTACACTAATTACCTCTAATCGCGATTAAAAACTTAATAAGTTACTATTCACCAAAAATTTATTTTTATCCCATTGAACCACATTTTACTTCTCAATGACAACCATGTATGTAGGAATTTTTAAATTAAAAACACAAAGATGGAAAAATTTCATTTAAACGGAAAATCAGTTTTTATAAGTACCACTTAGTGGTTTCACTATTCATCAAAAATTGAAGTTTTTCAGAAAAATCCCAAAAATTCACACAAAGCTATGGTTGATATTCCGAATTCAAAAATGAAGTCTATTTTACAAAATTCAAAACATATAAGTCACATTAATTAATTTAATAATTAATTCCCACTGTTAGAGCAAATAGCGTGTTTTTATGAAACAATAAGTATCAAAAGATTGACACTAGTTTAAGTCTGATTTCAAAGTGAAATTAATTCCAACGACCAATATTGGATTTAATGGTAAAAATATATTCTAATTTCACTTTAAAACCAATTCAAAATATAATATAATCATATAAATAAATTAGATTAAAAAGAGGTTTTGAATTAAAATACAACATTTTACACTATTCATTAAAAAAATGAACTTTATCGGAAAGATACCAAAAATTTACACAAAGTAAATTTTGATGTCCCAATTCTTAAGAAGAGTTTTATTTGGTCCAATAGAATTTATAAGAGTGAACAAAACTATATTTAATGACGGTTCGCCATCAAAAGGCGATAAGTGAACCTTTAGTGAAAACTAGGGCATATACGCCTAAAATTGAATTCTTTCCATATTTTAAGCCTTTATCTTTTATTGGATAAATGTAAAAACATTTAAAAACATATATAATCATATTTTAGTTATTTCTATCCATTCCCTTCAATACAACGGCTACAAGTTAACTACCATTTAAAATAATATTATTTTATTATTAGAGTGCAACGTAAGATTCTCAAGAAACTCGTTGTTGCGTGTTGGGTACGCCATCGAGCATAGCATCCACTTTAAAGTCATATTAATATTTTATTCACAAATATGGATAAATATGAAAATGTCATATTCTTTATTTACCTGGGGTGTTACATCCTTCCCCCCTTTTGGGAATTGCGTCCTCGCAATTTTTAAAATTGAGCTTGGAAACATCCTTGAAAGTCCCACATCGGAATAAGAGTCGGTAAAACAATCACTTTAAAATAAAGGAAGATAAGTACAGAGGTCACCCAAGTTAACCCATACTAGGATTCCATGTAGAAAAACATGGACATGGAAGAAAAAGAAAAGGTTCATGTTCTTGAGGGAGAGTGATAGTAAACATGTCTAGGAGAAAGTTAATCATAAGAAAATCACAAACTTGTGATGGGTTAAACGGTATTAGATTCCCCAGTAGAAAGAGTTAATATAAAACATTTTTGTTTTAAGTTACTTTTTATTGAGGAATTTATTCATAAGGAAACATAATCACTTATCATGTTGACTTTCAACTTTTACTAGATTCCTTAATCAAACTCATATTTTTTCCAAAAGATGAGTATTTAGGGAGACTTGTTCGCATTAAGAGTACTATAATCAACTTCTAGAGAATCACCTAATCCACCAAAGAGAACTATATACTTCCCATGTCTTTAGGCTTTAACCAAAACCAAAACCAAAAAGGTTATCACAAGGTCAGATAATCCAGAAAAGGATAACCCTTTAAAAATAAAATCTATGCTTAATCTCCAAAATTTGTCCAACAAAACCCAAATTTCAACGAGGACCATCCGATAAACAATTTTTCATTAAAATTCTTCAAAGTAAACCAATCTAATATTGAAACCCAAATATTTTAAGGATTTAGTCACATAGTCTTCCAAGTTAAATCGTAACATTTATCTCCAAACAACATCAGTTGCTCCTAAAGTCTCGTATTGAAAAGTAATTAACCTAATAACATATCCTCCATGATAGGTTAATAAATATCCATAGATAACCAAAAATCAACTTACTCTTAATTCATAAAATCATCTAACTAAAAAGAATCAGTCAAACTAACTAGGGACTTCACGTAGTCCAGTGGTAGGTGATAAATACCAGTTGCACTTTGGTTGTGGGTTCGCTTCCCGCAGCTTTGTCCGACGCAACGGGTTGTCACACGGTCTGCGTGTTGTCCTTTTTCCAAAACTATATAATTTTAAAACATTCCCCAAAACGAGATAAAATCTTCAAAAATGATCATAACATATTTTAACCTCAAGTTTATCTCATGCCTTTCATTTTCCATCATATCATATAATAACCCATAATTACCTCAAAAGTAAGGATCATATAAACTCTAATGGTTACCTTTATAATTATTACCTGAACTTCCACATCGATTGGTCATCTCGTACATGATTCATTACAGAACATACCAAGGTTCAAGTGGTTGATCATGACTCCTTGATAGTTGGTTTAGAACAACCATGAGTTTCCTCATTGAATCCCCCATTTTATCTAGTATCTTAAACAAAGAATTGTTGTCTCTTTGGTGCCTACTAGATCCATCCATTCACTAAAAAAAGAAAGGTCAGTGTGAGTATATCAACAAAACCATCACGTACTAATGAGTAAGATAAACACTAATATATACTTACTCATTCACTTTATCTAAAACTAGGACTCTTTCTGAAATCCTAACCATTATGGTAATGTCAATTATGCTTAAAGGATACCCTAACCACTAAAGTTATCTAAACCGGCCTTTGATACCAACTATAAGGCCCCAGCCTTAAATCTTACTTAATCTTGAGTTATTACAAGATTACACATTGAGGATCTTTTCAGGTTTAGAGTTTTAGATAATTAGATCATAAAACTTGAATTACATTCCACATTTAAACAAAGTGGTTACATAAAAGACAGTATTCATTCTTCCCATCAACGGAAACATATTTAAAATAAAACATGGATTCTTTCTTGACACATCCTTGACACTATCATCACATCATGTACCTTTCCCTTGACCTGTGAAAAACATTTCAAAAACTTGGGATGAGCATAAAAAGCTCAGTAAGGGTTATAAAAATATGGAAAGGAAACATGAGTTCATATATACATAAGAATGAAATCATACTTTACCCATAAAACATAGCCACTTTAACATACCTCATCAAATCATGAATAAATCATAGAAATCATAAGATATAAAAGGTAACTTGAGGCATTCATAACATTCTTACGTAGGGAGTAACCCTCTTGGTTACGTTTGGAATACCCACCACAACATATTCCCTAAATCTCTTCGGAGAAACCTTAACGTTTCACTCCTTCGCGTTACCCAATGCATTGGAGAGCTATATCGGGATCACCCTCCCTTAGTTTATCACGGAACCACTCATCTTCATAATAATTCCCAAGAACCTCAACATAATCGTATCACATAAAACATGCATAAAGGAAACATAACATTTCCACCTTTCAATCACAAGATATCAATACAACACATTGATATAAAAACATTATGAAAACCATTTTCAATACCAAAATAAAAGAAAAGTAAAACATGTTATTTATTTTTCTTTTAAAAAGAAGGTATGGCTTGTAGAGGAAGTCGAAACTCAAATAATGGTCACGACGGTGGAGAAGTCATTGTCGCCGCATACGTATGACAAAAACATTCCCTTTTTTCATTTAATAAACACATTGTATAAAAATATTCCTTTTGAATAAACGTAAAATTCAAAGGGGTTTATACACTGTATAAAAGAAGGTTGTGTATAAAACATAATATGCCTCAATGAAAGGAGATTGAGACGAAGTCCCTTACAAAGACGGTATCCTTGGTTTAAGGACAAATCAATTACATAATTATGTGTGACAAATGAATACACCAAATATAAGTGGATATTAAGTGTAAAATAATAAAAGGTCATTCAAACATATTCATAGGATGACATATTCAATAACTACATGTTAAACCCAAAGAAATCGAAATTGGGTTAAGAAGTTCCCTTGACAGCCTAACGGCGTCACATCAAAATGAGTTGATGAGAGATAAAAAAAAGGTATCTCATCACTTGGACATAAAATTTACGTCAATAAGGATATATGAGAACATATCCCAACATAACAATATGTAAATTAAAAGACCCAACAAAATAAGTCTTTTAAAAAGAGGAGGGCGAAAGGTTCCCTTACCGACATGGGTATCTTTCGAAACATACACCTCGTGAAAGAAGGACAATACAACATTGATGTAAATACTCCTAAAATAAAGTATATTACACAATGAGTAAAATAATGGTCAGTACATACACCGCTAAAAGGAAATTATGGCAAATGTAGCATAAATCTCACGGGAATAAAAGTGAGATGAAAAATCCGTTACGAAAACTCGGCAGCCTAACGACGCCACATAAAACTTACAAAAATGGATTGATGAGATCAAATAGGGTATCTCATCATATTAACTTAAATATTATAGAAAGAGGAATATAAAATAACATACCCCAACATAAAAAATAGGAGCTTAAAAGAAGTGACATAAAGGAGAGTACATAAAAAGAAAGAGAGAGGTTAGATCTCTTACGAAAATTTGGCAGCCTAACGGCGCCACTCAAAACTTCCAAAATGGATTGATGAGAGATAATAGGGTCTCTCATCACATGAACATAAAAATTACAGTAATATTAATATAAAATAACATCCCAATAACAAGAAGGATGGGCTTTAAAAGGAATGACATAAAAGAGTGTACTTAAAAAGAAAGAGTGGAGTAGGATCCCTTACCTCAAGTCCAACTTGTCTTGTTCGTTTCTTTATATTCCTGAATAATAAACTTTGGTCAATTAATAATTGAATAAGTACCTCCTTTAGAGATTATTATTCAGTTTATATCACATATTATAATGTTATAATAATTGTTTAATAATGTTAGTTCATATCAGACGTTTTTGCCGATGTTTGGTACATGAGTCAAAAATGAACTTGTTTGAAAAAAGATTGCCCATGTAGTTTTAAGTAAATAATTTCCAGAATATTATTAATGATTAAAATATCATATATATCCAGTAAATATTAATTTTATACTATTCCATATCATTTGGAGATAAAAAACGAAAAGCACCGTTCATGGAGACGGTAGGCCGTACATACGCATGAACGCTACTTTCATTTTTTTGCCATATTAATGGAATTAAAAAAAATGAGAGATATATATATTATAATTCCAGAATGATACCTATCATTTATATGTAATATATTACATATATATCCATTATATATATGTACTTATAATTGTACATAACATTTGGAGATAAGAAATGAAATGTACCGTTCATGGAGACGGTAAGCCGTACGTACGCATGAACGCTACTTCCATTTCTATTTCATATTTAATGGAATTAAAACATAATTATACATAATAGTATTTTAATTCCAGTATGGTATCATATATAATATCATTAAATATATCCTTTATACGTACCACATATGGTATTAACAAATCAAATCACTTTGAGGGGGCGGTAGTCCGCACTTCCTAAAATGAAATTATCGTGTTTACCCACAATGGAAACCATAAAGGTATGTCACAAAAGAAAAATACAGAAACATAAACATATTATATATCATATATAAATATAGTGACATATTAATGGCCACCTTTTAAGGTTTTATATGAGTTTTGAACAATCATCGTTTCGTGAGGCAGAAATTCGCCATCCACAGAAACAGTATGTTCTTTAACCATTTGATGTAGGTGTGTGTAAGTGTAGCTCGAATGCTTCTTATAACAACATCCTAGTATATTTAAGATACTGGAGTTGTTACAAAATAAATTAATAAAAAGAGTTTAGGGGGTTGGAGAAGCAAAATAAAACAAAAGAACACGAGTGAAGACATTACCTTAAAATCGGTTAACTCCCTTTGGTTTGAGCTCAAAGGCTTCCTTGGGAAGACTTCTGCCCAAAGTGAGGCTTCAAGGAGTAAGAGAGGGAATTGGAGAGACAAAATGGGTAGGGGTTGGCCGAGCCAAAGGCTTTGGGATTGTGGGTAAGGAGGTAGAGGTGGGGGCCTTTTATAAGAGGAGAGGAGGGACACTCTTGGAAAGGTATAAAATGTAACTTTATTTTCAAAAGAGTTTCGGATTTTAAAGGTCTCACATTGATGTATTTCGAGGATAAGGTGATAAGGGTTCGAAATACACTCATCCAATAGGTTTTGGACATGTTTAGGTCTTAGATATTACATTATCTTTCCATTTTATTTAAATCGTTAAATAATGAGGTCATCACTCCATCATCAATATGTCATAAATAATTTAATTTATTTAATGTCTAAAAACTATAAAAAAAATACTATGATGTAGGAAATCTTTTTATCTTTCCAATTACTATTTATAGTCAAAAATATGACTTGTATAACCCCATGTAAAAATTGTTTTAGTAAAACATCTCATGTTTGTGTCATTTTTACTTTAACATTAAATAAAAAGATATTTATGTCATTTCCCAACCAAAGTGGCTCCATGGGGTCCCCAAGTTGACCCATGGATTGTCTTGGTCGGCCATGACACATCCAATGAGGGTAGGACATGTGTCTAGGTCATTTCATTTTATTAAAACATTATTCTTACCATAAACTACACTAATTACCTCTAATCGCGATTAAAAACTTAATAAGTTACTATTCACCAAAAAATTATTTTTATCCCATTGAACCACATTTTACTTCTTAATGACAACCATGTATGTCGGAGTTTTGAAATTCAAAACAAAAAGATGGAAAATTTTCATTTAAACGGAAAAATTAGTTTTTATAAGTACCACTTAGTGGTTTCACTATTCATCAAAAATTGAAGTTTTTCAGAAAAATCCCAAAAATTCACCCTAAGCTATATTTGATATTCCGAATTCAAAAATGAAGTCTATTTTAAAAAAATCAAAACATATAAGTCACATTAATTAATTTAATAATTAATTCCCGCTGTCAGTGCAAATAGCGTATTTTTATGAAACAATAAGTATCAAAAGATTGACACTAGTTTAAGTCTGATTTCAAAGTGAAATTAATTCCAACGACCACTATTGGATTTAATGGTAAAAATATATTCTAATTTCACTTTAAAACCAATTCAAAAGATAATCTAATCATATAAATAAATTAGATTAAAAAGAGGTTTTGAATTAAAATACAACATTTTACACTATTCATTAAAAAAATGAACTTTATCGGAAAGATACCAAAAATTTACACAAAGTAAATTTTGATGTCCCAATTCTTAAGAAGAGTTTTATTTGGTCCAATAGAATGTATAAGAGTGAACAAAACTATATTTAATGACGGTTCGCCATCAAAAAGCGATAAGTGAACCTTTAGTGAAAACTAGGGCATATACGCCTAAAATTGAATTCTTTCCGTATTTTAAGCCTTTTATCTTTTATTGGATAAATGTAAAAACATTTAAAAAGATATATAATCATATTTTAGTTATTTCTATCCATTCTCGCCAATACAACGGCTACAAGTTAACTACCATTTAAAATAATATTATTTTATTATTAAAGTGCAACGTACGATTCTCAAGAAACTCGTTGTTGCGTGTTGGGTACGCCATCGAGCATAGCGTCCCCTTTAAAGTAATATTAATATTTTATTCACAAATATGGATAAATATGAAAATGTCATATTCTTTATTTACCTGGGGTGTTACACTAATCACAATTTTTGTCGGTGGGGCGACGACCAGAATGTTGCCCCGCCTCCTCCCGCTCCCTTCGCTCCTGGCCAGAAGATGATGCCCCGCGGATGTTGTTGGACCGAGCCAACATGCCGCGGTCACGCCGCGGTAATGCCGTGATTTGGCCCTACTCCAGGATGACACCCCGTGGCGGTTCGCAGTGATAGTATTCCATGGGTTTTGTGATCAATGTTGAGACTGACTAATCATAATTTTTGTCAGCGGGGCGACGACCGGAATGTTTCCCCGCCTCCTCCCGCTCCCTTCGCTCCTGGATGAAAGATACTGCCCTGCGGATGTCGCTGGACTGGGCCAACATGTCGCGGTCACACCGTGGTCACGCCACGGTCACGCCGTGATTTGGCCCTGCTCCAAGACGACACCCCGCAACAGTTCGCAGTGATAGTGTTCCATGAGTCTTGTGATCAATGTTGAGACTGACTAATCACAATTTCTGTCGGCGGGGCAACGGTCAGAATTTTGTCTTGCCTCCTCTCGCTCCATTCGCTCTTGGCTGGAAGATGATGCCCCGCGGATGCCGCTGGACCGGGCCAACACACTGCGGTCACTCCGCGGTCACACCGCGGTCATGTCGCGGTCACGCTGCGGTAATGCCATGATTTGGCCCTACTCCAGGACGACACCCCGCGGCAGTTTGCAATGATAGTATTCAATGAGTCTTGTGATCAATGTTGAGACTGACTAATCACAATTTTTGCCAGCAGGGGTGGTGCAAGGGGGGTCTAGCAGGGGGGGCTGCTGTCCAGGGGGGGTCCAGCAGTGGGGGGGCTTCTGTCCAGGGGGGTCCAGTAGGGGGGCTACTGTCCAGGGGAGTCCAAGAGGGGGCTGCTGCTGTCCAAGGGGGGCCAGTAGGGGGGGCTGCTGTCCAGGGGGGTCCAGTAGGGGGTGGGGGGGTTGCTGTCCAAGGGGGTCCAACAGGGGAGGGAAAGGGGTGTGCAAGGGGTGCAAGGGATGTGGGGGGGGGGGGGCTGTCTAGGGGGGCTGGTTTTTTTATGAAATGGGAAGAGGACTTTGTTTATGTTCATGGGTATTGGAAAAGCAAAGAACGTTTTCAGCATTTTCATAAATAATGAATGCATTGTCCTCTAGCACTCGCTTTTTTTCAGCTGCGATCGCGTCGCAGCTATGCTGGTGTTGTCAAACAGCAAACAAAGGTCTCACAGTTGTCTCTCTCCTTGAGTGGGTACTCACAAACAGCTTCCAAAGTAGTCCACTGACTGCGTATTCCTAAGATGTCTATATGGCTTGACAAAAGAAGATATAACAGCCTTCCTGCCCAGATCATAACTGAAGATCCATCCTTTACTTATATGTGGAAAGCATAAGATTCCCTCACTTCCAGAAATGAGATAGATATTTATGGGATTGTCTAAATATATAATGTAATTGAAATTCTAGTCAACTTTGATCATTAGGTTGTCACCTTGATAAGGAATAAAGTGACATTATTAACTGATGTCCACATGGAGATGGAATCAAGAACAAGATTCATGGGCATGTGTTTATTATATAAGAGAAATATGGACTGGGAAATAAAAACCATAAAGATATGTTTTAAACTCCCATCCTCCCATTTCAATGAAAGGTTCCATCGTCATCACTCTTGTGGTGACATGATGATTGCCTTAAAAAATTAGGCATCTGAGACAAGAATCATGACCATCCTAGTGTACTCTAACACAATGGTCTTGAAGTAAACCTAGAGAAAAAAAATTGATGAAACTGAGATGAATTCATTCTGCTTCAACATATAGAGGATGAGTATCATTGGGCATCAACTTCAGGGATTGGTGAACCCGTTAAGAATTTTGTATCCTTAAAAATGATATAATGAGTAACATAGGGGGAGGGGGGTTGCAATGTGTTTTGTTTTAGTTTTTGTCTTTGATTTCAAATTGCATGGCAAACTGTATTAGCATTCCAGGGGGTGTCTGTCCGGGGGGGGTTGCAATGTGTTCTGTTTTAGTTTTTGTCTTTGATTTCAAATTGCATGGCCTACTGTATTAGCATTCTAGGGGGAGTGTCTGTCCAGGGGTGGGGGATGTCCAGGGCTTTGCAGAGGGAGGGGTGTCTAGGAGGGGGGGCTTTGTGATGTGTTCTCTTTTAGTTTTTGTCTTTGATTTCAAATTGCATGGCCAACTATATTAGCATTCTAGGGGGGTGTTTGTCCAGGGCTGGGGGTGTCCAGGAGGAAGGGGGAGGGGAGTGTCCAGGGGGGTCCAGGTGGGGTGTCTGTCCAGGGGAGGGGGGTGTCAAGGAGGGAGGGGGGGTCACTAGGGGGTGTTTGTCCAAGGGAGGGGGTGACAGGGGGAGGGAGGGGTGTCCAGGAGTGGGGGAGTGTCCTGGATGGGGGGGGCTTTGCAATGTCTTTTGTTTTAGTTTTTGTCTTTGATTTCAAATTGCATGGCCAACTGTATTAGCATTCCAGGGGGTGTCTGTCCAGGGGAGGGGGTGTCCAGGAGGGAGGTGGGGGGGAGTGTCCGGGGGGGTCCATGGGGGTGTCTGTCCAGGGGAGTGGGGGATGTCCAGGGGGAGGGGGAGTCTCCAGGGAGGGTGTCTGTCCGGGGGAGGGGGGGTGTCCAGGGGGTTGTCTGTCAAGGGAGGGGGAGTGTTCTGCCCAGGGGGTGTCTTTCTAGGGGAGGGGTGTCTGTCTAGGGGTATCTGTCCAGGGAGGGGGGTGTCCAGGGATATCTGTCCAGGGAGGGGGGTGTTCTGTCCAGGGGAGGGGGGTGTCTGTCTGGGGGGTGTCCAGGGGTGTCTGCCCGGGGGGGTCTATCCAGGGGAGGGGATGTCTGTCCAGGGTGGGGGTGTCTGTCTGAGTGGGGGCCTGTCCGGGGGACGGGGTGTCTGTCCAGGGGAGGGCGGTGTCCAGGGTTGTCTATCTATCCTGGGGGGGTCTGTCCTGGGTGGGGGGTGTCTATGCAGGGGAGGGGGTGGGGGTGTGTCCAGGGGGTGACAGACGGGGGGGTCTATCCAGGGAAGGGGGTGTCTATCCAGGGTGGGGGTGTCTGTCTGAGGGGGGGGTCTGTCTAGGGGAGGGGGTGTCCAGGGTTGTCTATCTGTCCAGGGGGGGGGGGGGTGTTTGTCCTGGGCGGGGGGGGGGGGTGTCTATGCAGGGGAGGGGGTGGGGAACCAGGGGAAAACAGGTAGGGAAACTGGCAGGGGGCAGAGCCAGATGGAAAATAGGGGGGAGACATGCAGGGGTGGGGTGGTAGGGGGACTAGCAGGTGGGTGGAAGGTAGGGGGACTAGCAGGGGCAGGGGTGGAAGGCAGGCCTGCAGGCCCGCTGTGTTTTTTTATTGGACTTTAATCTATAGCCACGGTTTCTAACAGTGGCTATAAAACCTGTTTTTGTTTTACCTTTTGCCACGGTTTCAAACCATGGCTATAAGGCTTTAGCCACGGTTTAAAACCGTGGCTATAGGGCTTTATCCACGGTTTGAACCGTGGCTATAGGGCTTTAGCTACGGTTTTAAACCGTGGCTATAGGACATGGCCTATAGTCACGCCAATACCAGCCATGGTTCATTGAATCGTGGCTATAACCTATTGCCACGGTTTTTGGGCTTATAGCCACGGTTTCAAATCGTGGCTATAACCTAAATTTCCAGTAGCGTTGAAATGTTGAGTGAAGTCTCAACTTCTAAGAAGCGTAACCTTGATTTTCTCAACACTTCACCTCTAAATTGGCAACAAGATAGCTATAGATACTTCTTTACTATCAGTTTTAGTTAAATCAACTCATTCCTCTAATAAGAACTCCACAATAGTGAGGCACCCTCAACTAGAGTTGACGAGCACCTCGTACACTGGTTTTGTTCAAATGAAAGCGATGAAAGACATTGTGACTTAATATTTCTTTGAGTGTTTTTGTTATTACATGATGAATGAATTCGTTTTCTATTTGATGCGTTCATACTATGTGATCTCACTCAGAACTGAACAATGCATTAAATAGAAAACATTCATCGTGTCTATTTGTTTTAATCTATGCATTTTAGTTTATTATTTTATATGGTCGCATAAACATGCATATTCACAAACCAATAATAAACTATGCATAAATTAAATAAACAATGTGACTGATGTTGAGCATTTTTTATTGATAGATCAACTGTGACCCTAGGGGTTGAATACTTGAGTCGTGTCTAACTCGTATTGCAGCTCGCACCCTTTCCTAATGTATCCATGTCTCATCTGGAATACTGTCTCATCTTAGCGTGGTTCGTGTCTAACATTGCCCTCAACTTTTTTACATAAACGCTCGAGTATGCACCAAATACAAGTAGAAAAATATTAATGGACGCGCAAACTCTTATAGATATAATGTTGGGAGAGACGATGCGTAGGCAATCAATAATAAATTAATTATTACATACATCACACACATTGTAATAATTAAATTAAATTTTAGACATACTTTGATCGGTCAATTCTCAAGATCAGTTGACACGCAAAATAAATGCTTAATAAAATTAAATATGCAATAAATTTATCTCAAGTGCATTTCAAATGAATTAAAATAATTTTATCTAATTTTAATTCATAAAATATTAGTTGCACTATCCCTGGATTTTTTTAAAACATTCTAAAAAAATCTAAAATTTTGAAATATATTTTATATCTTTCGGGCCCCCAGGTGGCCTGGAAGGGGTTGGGCAGGTTGGGTAGGGGCCGACCAAGTGTGGTCGCTAGACCAGCCGACACCACCACCCCGTATGCGGCGCGGGGAAATGGGGAACTGGGGAGTGGGGAGGGTGCCACTACCACCCTTCATCTTAAAAATAATAATAATAATTAAAGTGTTGCCCGCATATGGTATCATAGTGCACTATAGAAACAAATGGACTGGGGATTTAAAAAAAATATCATCGGATCGACGTAACAATGTATTCTCTGGTAAAACGCAGCTTGGTATGAAAGTTGAGGATCACACGTGAAATAATTTAAGCGCAAAAATAAAGTAAACAATTACCTAGTTTGATTTGAAGGCGTGCTCGACAACAGCCTGTCGTCGCTGACTGTTGCTCGAAGGAACTGAGGTTGGATCCCTCTAGATTGTCAACATGTGATTCAAAAGTCTGTGGAAACACCGATTGTCAATATATGGGTGCTAACGCCTTCGGCGTCCTGACAATCACTACAACACCGATCCTTCGATCTGTGAAGGAGAACTTGGATCGATTGTTTGGATCAGCTGCTTCTCTCTCTAGTATGTGGGATAAATGAGAGATAGACTCAAATTCAAGTGATGAATAGTACAACAAATGAGAGGTTCGTCTTCCTTATATTATGAGGTATAAAATACCCGGAAACGTCTCCCCGACCCCCCGAACATGTATTACCCACTAGATAAGTCATAAACGGCATGTTATGGCCAACTAAGTGTGTTATAAACATCATTTATATTTTTATCACATTCTTGTAATATAATAAATATATTACTTGATAAAAAGAGTCATTAACTCGACTCATTTTGTCTGCTGATATTAAATGAACTTTGAATATTAAAATAATATACATTTATTAATTATTTTATCATGTATTCACTTAAATACTAGTAAATACATTAAATAAATAATTTCAAGTCAAATTATTTTATACTCGAATAATAAAAAATTTATTTATTTCTTGGCGATCGTTTGCACTTAGTCATCTCCTGGACCCCGTTTGTGGGGCCCACCATGTGTTATACTCCTATTTTTAATAATAGGTCTAGGCTTTTGAATATGCCAAGTGTGTGACCCTCCTGACTCTTATCTCGAGAACATTGAATATTACTCACAGATCGAGAGCGGAAACTAGCAACCTATCATGACCCCTCATGACATAATGTATAATCATAACAATATCAATCGTCCCTATAAGCTCTTAGTTTTTTTATTCCATTAAAAAATAATTTTTGTAAATTGGAATCATGGTTGGTTTTTCAGACAATTGTCCTCACATGATTTGATGTGATTTTCTTTCTTACATTGTGTTCCGTAGTAGAGCGGTGGTTATGGGATCAAGTCTTAGAGTGTAAGGGCGGACGGTCCATCATATTTGGAAGGAGGATAATTATGCGGCGGACTCGTTGGCTCGCATAGATAGATAGGAAGAGGAACTGATGATTTATGATAGTTTGGACTCTCTTACTGCTGAGTGTAAGGGTGTAGTTCAAAGGGTTGTCCTCTTGCATCATTTTCATCCACCTTGTAGCTCTATCTTACTCTTTCCAAACTCAATAAACGTGAGTAGTTAAATAATGGTTGCATAAATCATTAATTAAACGAGTTTTGGGTGGTGTAAAGACGCCGAAAGTAAAAAAGGCGTGGAAGTGTCGGTGATCAAATCTCTGGTCGGCCCACCTTTCGGCCTTCCTTTCCCGTTCGTTTAACGCTTCATAATTTCTTCAACCCGAACCCAAAGTAACGCCCGGCTGGTGCCCTTTCGTCTTCGCACGGACCTACTCTTTATCTGCCCATTCCTCGGACCCTCAGTTCCAGTGGAGACCACGAAAATGCGGTTTCCCCGGATTCTCGCCGCCCTTCTCATCGTATTCTCGATCCGATCGTCTCCCGCGGCCGCCGCTGACTCCGACGCCACCGTCGCCTGCACGCCCTGCGGCCCCCCGTTCTCACCCCCGCCTCCGTCTCACCCTCCTCCTCCGTCGCCGCCCGCCGACTGCCCCCCGCCGCCGTCTCCCCCGAGTTGGGCCGCAGCCAACCCTCCCCCTCCCGCCTCGAGTTCCGGTATGTCTCCGCCGCCGTCGAGGAACGGAATCCCATACTACTCGCCGCCTCCGCCTGGTGCAACCGGCGGCGGTGGAACCCCGGGCACGCCGCTTTACAACTCGTACCCCGCGCCGCCGCCTCCGAATCCCATTCTTCCTTACTTCCCTTTCTACTATCTGACCCCTCCGCGGCCCTCGCTGTCCACCCCTCTTCGCCCCGCCACGTCCCTCCTCTGTACATTTCCCCTGTTCTTCGTATTCTTATAGAAGGGATGGATTTCGCAGATCTACAGAATCAATCTGTGGTTGGAGGAAGAATGGTGGCTTTGAGTATTCTCCGCAATTCAAGCGCCGAAAAAAGCCGTGATTTTTGGGGTGACTGTTCCTCCATCATTTTATGTAGAGCACGATCTGGATAATTTTGAAGGATCTTTGAGTTTGACTTTGAAATCCCCAGATATTATCAAAGGAAATCTGTCAACGATACTATAGTTTCGATTCTTCTGGGCTTTCTTTGGGAAAAGCCAGGAGAGCCATTAATAAAAGATCAGTAATGGAGTGTGAGTTAACTTTTGCTCTTTGCATACGGTTCATCTTCTGCCACTGAAAACACAGAATGAGTATAAAATGGGATGATCAGTAATGGAGTGTGAGTTAATTTTTGTGAGAGTTGATATAATTATTAGTAATTTATTAATAATTAATAATATATTATTATGTTATTAATTAATTAAAATTATAACTCTTATTTATAAACTTTTATTTATAATTATTTGTAAAATGTTTGTTGATATAATTATTAGTATTTTATTAGTAGGTATTATATTTATTAATTATCAATTGTATTATTTATTATTAATTAATGTGTTCATGTCGTGTATGTTGATGTCCATGCTCTGGATAGGCAGTTGATCTATAGTCTATATGTCCGTACCATATCCTAGGTGCAATGATTGTAGGTGCTGATTGGAACTCTCTCCAACATGTGAACAAAGTGACTGTTGTGTAGTGGATATCTGTGGATCAAAGGAAAATAATGACTGTAATACAAACCAGTCAACCTCTATCGTTGCAGCAAAATCTGACAGACTAAGAGACTATGATGCGTCGGGGCCCGCTGGACGAATAACCTGTGGGTGTGTTTGTCCCTGTGCCTGTGCGTCTGGTTGTGGCTCGCATGCAATAGGAAGTACATGAACATCTGACCAATCATGATCAACACTCTCCTCTTGTGCGACATATGCATCCATAACATGTTTGTCACCTGACACATCTATATCAGGTTCAACACTCTCAGCATCGCTTGACACATCAAAGAAAATCGCATGATAAATCTCGTCCACTGGAAGAAGAAGCTATGTACTGCTCTATGAAATTAGGCCTGGTCAAATGCGTCCCCCTCTACAGGATCAAAGATGTGAACGAGTTGGATGATATGACAATCCTGTAAAAAAATATGTTGTTAACTAAAGTTAATAAAACAACCGTTCAATAGTGAAAGAAAGAATTATTATCCAATCATGATAGTCTTGTCTGTGTCGCGTAAGATATGTCACTTGGGACATGCGGTACTAGAGCCCATAATCCAGTTGTTCTGATAGATGCATACGCACTGTGTCTGCCCCAAGTAATCAAGACTCATGTCGTCTTCCCAACATCTCAATATAATGTGCATGATATTGCCTCTAGTCGAAGTCTCACTTCTCTGACATCTTCAGTGAATGAATTGAAGATGACTGACTAGACGGTGTGAGAATGGGCTGATAGAAACCAAACTGCCTCATAACTCCATCAACATGACGCCACACAATAATATGAAAATGAATCATAGGTACAACGCAAGAGCTGATATCAAGTATCATTGTACAGTAAGGTGAATGACTCTATATGATAAACTCAATATATGACATCCATTAATAAATGAAGCCATGTACTGTACACAATATTAATTTAACTATATAATTAATAATCATGTACGTCATCCGGTCGAAGACTGTCCAACATAAGTTTGTAAGCATGAACATCATACATGGTGATATCTGAATATCGATGCGCCCAACTCTACCTATAGATAACATTTTTATACTTATATTTCATAACAGAAAGTTATATATTTGGTTTTCAGATAAGAAAGAAGGAAAAACATACCATCTTCCACGCGGGGATTCTCGTAAAATATCGGCAGACAACAGTGCACGAACATGTGGAGCTAAGCGAGAGATGCGCTCTCAGGATAAGAATAACACATCTGAAATTTTGCATCTTATCGATGTGACATGCACTGCATAACGCTCTTTATATATAAGAAAGACATGCAGATCCCCAGCTATACCTCCCTGTCTGGTCCAAAATCATCTAGATATGATAAATACTTCAAGTGGACAAATGTAAACGCACGTCTGTCGTGGGGCGTTGAAAAACAATATTTGATATTACCTAAGTATAGTCTAGTGTTCAACCCTAGGTAATCTCCCGAAGAGGAGTGCACACAAAACAGCTCGTCACTTTTTAATTAGAGTAAAAATGTAGTGTTTTTGGAATTGATTGGTTTTGAATAAAAATAAATCAATAATAAAATGATTGAAATGAAAATCGAAATTCAAGTGATTGAAAACTATGATATGAGAAGGGTGATTAGTTCGGGTCGGTTTTCCAATTGCAATGCTATCCTTGTTCTATTTTATTCAAACCTCTTCTTCTAAGTTGATTAAAGTGAGATTCTACGATCGTTTGCTCTCACTTGGTGAAATGGTGATGGTGAGAGAAAATAAGATAAGGGACAAATTAGTAACCAAAAAAATAAGAAATGGATACTTTCATTTGAATATCATTGTAGAAGTTGTGCTTTACTCCAAATATGAAGAAACAACTTACTTTCACACATCAGGACAAGACATAAAATGGGTAGTCGACATTATCATACCACATCACTCCACATTATGAGAATTTCTTAACTTATAAAGATAGCGACTTTGGTATATTCAACATGGGGAATACTAGTTTAGTGGAAATTATTGGAATGGGTGATTTTCAAGTTAAGAGGAATGTTAGTTTCACAATCAACTTGAAGGATGTTCAACATGTTCTAAGACTTCAACTCAACCTGTTATTGGGGATAACCTATGATAGACAATGCTATGACAACATCATTAACAATAGATCATGGGAGATGATAAAAGGATTCATATTCATCACTTGAGGAAACATATGCGATATGTTTATACAAAACTAATGAGAGTATATGTGAAGATAATATCATTACGGTGGAAGGAGACGAATCATAAAATCTATAGTATAAAAGACTTGACCCTCTAAGTGAAAAAGAGTTATCCACCCTGATGATTAAGAAATACGTCGTTGTTGACAAGGATGCATCCTTAGATACTTACAACTTGTAAGATCCCATCTTTTTTCAGGCATGTATTTCTTTAAGTTTTTCGTTTGAGCCTTGGTGGCTGAGTCTTGTTCAGAGACAGAGAAAATTTATTGAAGAAAATGACCTAAAGTTCAAGGATGTATGCTTGTTGAGTTAATGGAGTCCGAGTATAAATGGGTTCATGGTGAGTAGAGAATCTTTAAAGGAGTTTTGGAGAGTTAAAGGGAAAATGGGATGAAAACTCAACTTCAGAACATTTACACATCATGTAAAGGGATTATATGTCATGTAATTGTTTGTGGGTTTAATTAAATAAATCTTAGGTGATGAGTTTTTTGGTTAATACCATTAAAAACATTTTCAAGACATGTAATCACGTGACACAATGTGTAAATGCTCGACCTGTTATTTTAAACATTTCGTGTTGCTGATTTTATCTCTAATCTGCTACAACTCCTCTCCTCTTGACCCTAGAGCATTATCCAGGTGAATTTTGAGTGCCAACCTCCCTTTCAGACGTTCCATTTTCATCTTCAATCCACAGTAAGTTTCTTTGGTTAGGTTTATTCCTTCTCTTCCTTCTTCTCCAACCGTTGCGGTGAAATCCTTTGGACGATTGTGCTGTTGGTTTTGATCTTGATCAGTTTTGGTCTAGAAACCTCTTTGCAATCATCTGCACCTTCTTCCTCATGTGTGTTGGATGTTGGAAGCATTGTTGGATCATTGGTTAAATGTAGGGGGTCTAAATCTTAACCCTATGGTTTTATAATTTCCAAGTTTATGCAATATTGTGATTGCGCCATCGTTGCATGCACCCAAATTAATTAAATAATGGAACGAGATCATACTTTGATTTATTTTTTCCAAATGGATTTGTAATTGGCTAACGACTTAAAGTATGTTTAGAATGATATGTGACTTAGGGTTATTTCTTGTTATAAAATCCCTAAATTGTGGCTTATTATAATTTTTAATCAATTGTGAATTAAATTGCAAGGTTCCATATGAAAGAATAATGACAATTCACATAATTAAACATTGAAATATATGATGTGATCATGTGATATCCATGTTGTATGACAAGTATTGTGTTCCATGATGAGATTCTTATATAATGGGTTTGGCCCAGGCACTTGCACACGTATATGCTATAATGCTGATAGTGAGTGGGATCAGCCCAGCCCCATGTTGTAATGTTTATAGAGAGTGGGATATGCCCAATACCATGATGAAATTCTTATAGGGTTTTGACCTAGAAATGATATAATGTTTATAGGGATTTGACCTGAATTTTTTATTGTGAATATACCATGGTTATATGGTGATTGTTGGCATGGTTATAAGATATGCTCAGAGATACTCCGACATGGATCCGAAGCATGTTATTTACCTTGGTCACATAGTTGTTGGAATGGTCATAATACATGCTCAGAGATATTCTGGTATGGAGCTAAAGCAGGTTTATGTTTTATTTTATTAGTTATTGAATTAATTAATACACATGTTCATCAATTTATTACATACACTTCATATTAGACTAGTTTTTTTAGACACAGTGGCGTCGAACTACCGAGTTATACTCAAACCCTATTCAGGTCATTGTTTGGTACCCGAGAAGATTTTGTAGATGTAGGTTTGGAAAAGGGAAAAATAACTTACTATTTATTTCTTGTTTGCTGCTGGGCTGGAGTTTGGATATGGGACCAATGTGGGGTTTGGGAATCGAGAATTTGATTCTTTTGTTTGAGTCTGCTCATCTTTTTCTTGTATTTTTCTAGCATGAAATTTAGTTATATTCTAGCATGTTATTACATTATTCTTTTATTATTTATTGGATTATTCAATTGGATTTTATTATTGTTTTCCGTAATGTATTTACTTTGATTATTATTTCCATTTTATTATGATTTTTTCTACTGCTATGAAACTTTATACCAGGGGGCATAGTCTCCCCACTATACATTTCAAACTCCCTCTACTAGTCGAAAGCTTCTAGCATATGGGGAGGCGCGCTTGAGGCCTCATAACCAACCCTTTCTAGCCACTTGAGAGAGTGATAGATTGGGGGATGTTATAAAGTGGTATCAAAGGAGAAGATTTTCTTTTCTTTTTCATTACCATTTGGGAAAGGTAGAAAGGATACTAGTATGTTTTAGGACTTGCTGATGATCTTGTGCATGGGAGTAACTTACCCATGTACAAGGAAAAATCCAAGTACCCAAGGATGGGATTGCTGTTTGTGCTGTGTACTTTTTTACAGTTGGTGTTATTTCACCTTAGGTGATTCACATGTTGTGCGAGGTTATTGTTTTATGATTTTACTGATTCTTTAGTTTTGTATTCGTGGCCCAGTATGGTGTGAGATGATAATACATGCATCATAATAGGCACATAGGGATATATTGACATACATTGTTCATGGTAGGGGAATATTTATTTTTTCATGTGATATATAATTTCTTGTTGATCTATAATATGAGATATCTGTTCACTAGATAAATGAAATGAGTTGTCATTTCATGCTAAAATACTTGTAAGACATGTCTAGAGAGACCAAGAGTTAGTGGTTCTCTATTGTAGTCACTTGTTGGATCGAACTTGTTGCTATACAGTTCTCTAAGGAGGGTGTTTGTATTATAGAGAAAATTAATACTCCTCATCTTTGAATTGAGAATCCAGAGAGTGGAAATCAAAACACTCCTAACATAGCTGAATGAGATCTTCTTATAGTTCCTGAGGAGAATATGGATGTTTAGCTTTACAACAACTTCCTGAGGGTCATACAATCCATGGAAAAAAATAATGTTCATACTGTTGCTTCAATTTATAAGCTGAAAAGAGAGTTTCAACTTCTGCATCTACCTATGTTTACTAGGTAAGGGGAACCCTATGCAGCTGAGTTCTGTATTGGGTCAGTCCAGAAGATCTTTAAGCATCTCGATACATCTGCAGATAGGAGTGTGAAGCTTTATGTGTATATGATTCGTGGACCTTCCAAGCGTTGGTGGGATATTCTGGAGGAAGTTGGGTAGCATGATGAGCTATATTGGAAGGACTTAAAGACAAATTTACCAAGCCATTTATATCCTAAAACCTTTAGGGATGAAAAATCTCATGTGTTCATGCATCCGACATAGGAAGTTTTGTAAATGTTGGATTATGATGGACGTTTTACCAATCTACAGTGCTTTGTGCCATCTTTGGCAGCTAATGATATCTCTAGGGAGAGATGTTTCCAATACATGCTTCATTATGAGATCAAATAACTGATAAATGTTTTCTTTTTAAATAGTTTTGAAGATGTGATGAATCATGCACTCATCATGGAAGGGAATTTGAGAGAGGCCTTGAGTAGTGGCCAAACTATTTCATCAGGGTGATTTGGGAGTTCTTCTTCAAGTGGTAAGATGCACTGTTATGAAAGTTTCTTCCAAAGAAGTAGTGGGTAGATCAGTGAGGAAAGTAGACTACCATCTCAAGATCGTGTTCCATTCCAATGCTATTAATGTGGAAAGTTTGGCCACAACCACTCACAGTGTCCTTACCCCATAGTTGAGTGTCGTATCTATGGCATACTAGGTCATCTTCATAGGTTCTATACAAACTTCCCACAATAGACCGGTGGAAGAGGATTAAGATAGGCACCAGAATCAGGAAGGGGATCAACTACCCCTCAACAGGCTGGTAGTTGGAGTTCTATAGGCCGTTTAGGCCAAGGAAGGGGACTTGGTACCCTAGTGAATGAGAAACAGTACCAAGAAAGGGATGCATCTCAGGGTAGTTAGACTAGATCCTAGGTTAGAGGGACAAGTCAATTTCACGTTATGTAGACTACTCTGGATAACATGGATGCCGGATCGTCTACCGTCATAGGTAATATTTCTGTATCATCCACCTTAGATTGTGTTTTGTTTGATACAGGAGTATCATGTTATTTTCTATATTTTATTTTTTTAAAAGGTTTGGGATTGGTTATGGAAAGATTATATGGTGTTTTAACAACCGACACACCATTGGGGGTGCGGTCAGAGAATATCAAATGTTGCAAGGTGTGTTCTCTAGAGATTGGTGGTTACTGCTTCTTTTGGGAACTGTTCATGTTGGAAATGATAGGACTTGACTTGATTCTTGGTATGGATTGGTTAGTTCTATAACAAGATCATATTGACTATTACAAGAGTATAATTACTTCCCTATCTCTAGAAGGAAGCAACTATTCTCACCAGGGTGGGTGAGATATTTATGTTGGTCATGCAGGACCAATTTAGTGAAGATTGGATTGTATCATGGGTCCAATCATCATTACTTCTCTAGATAATGGTGGAATATAATAGGATTATTTCCCTCCAGTGTTAGTCCTTTTTAGGATTTTTTCCCTGATGATTTATCTAGGTTACCTCCCAAGCAATAGGTCGAGTTCACGATCGAGTTGGTGCCGGGTGCAGAGCCAGTTTCTATCCCGCCTTACTGAATGGCACTGGTAGAGCTTCGAGAGTTGAAAGTTCAGTTGGAAGATCTATAATAAAAAGTCTTCATACATCCTAGTACATCTCCTTATGGTTCTCTAGTTCTATTCACCAAAATGTTGATGGATCTTTGCGCTTATGCATGGGTTATCGGAGGTTGAACCAGATGATGGTCAAGAACCAGTATCCTCTATCATGCATTGACAATCTTTTCAATCAATTGAGAGGTGATAAGATCTTATAGAATATTTACTTGAGATCATGATACCACCAGTTAAGGGTGATACTATCAGAAATACCTCAGACTTATTTTAGGAGTAGGTATGGAATGTTTGAATTCATAGTGATGTCGTTTGGGTTGATTAATATGCTTGCAGTATCCATGGACTTAATGAATATGATTTTAATCCTTTTTTGGATCAGTTTTTGGTGGTTTTCATTAATTATATCTTAGTTTATTATCAGTCATCAGATGATCATTCCAAACATCTTGACATCTTATTTAGTATATTGAAAGAGCCTTAGCTTTACGCAAATCTAACTAAATACAGTTTCTGGATAAATAAAGTTCAATTTTTGGGCCATGTCATCTTAGAGGTAGGAGTGTCAGTGGAACCAAAAAAATTCACCACTATTATATCTTAGTAACATCCCAATAACATCTTTGAAATTCAGAGAATTCTGGGTTTAATAGGTTATTACCAACATTTTATCTAACATTTCTCTCGTTTAGAAGCACCAATGTTTGGGTTGAGCAAGAAAGGGGTGAAATTTGTTTGGTCTGATGCTTGTGAGAGATATTATCAAGATCCAAAATGAAGAATGAACTCAACACCCATCCTCAATTTACCTGTGCCAGATAAATCATATACTATGTATTGTGACACATCTGGAGTTAGACTTAGAGTAGTTCTAATGTAAGAGGATTGTGTGGTTGCTTATGGATCCAGGCAACTAAGACCACATGTGAGGAATTACCCTACTCATGATTTAGATTTAGTAGTAGTGGTACATTCCCTAATATTTTGGAGACACTATCTCATGAGTGAGATTTTTGTGGTATATATGAATCAAAATAGCCTTAGGTACATCTTTTCTCAGTGAAACCTGAACCTTCAGTAGAGGAGGTGGGTCGAATATCTGTAGTCTTTTGACTTTGAATTGTCTTATACACCATGAAAGGGTAACATTGTTGCTGATGATTTGAGTTGAAATACATAGATATAGGCAATACATGAGTCTTGTGATGAGTGGAAGATAATGGACCTTTTTGAAGACATGCATCTGGATGTTTATGAATATCATGGGAGAGTAGATCAGACTTCAACATTTGTTATACCCTTGATTTTGGACCGTATTAAGGCTAAGAAGTTGTCTGGTACAGAGGGATTAGTTTTGAGAGAAAAATTATATGGTGGGGAGACATCATCATTATGGTATCTCAGAATCGTAAATTCTCTTCTTTTTCGTGGATGAGTATAGGTTCCTACAGGCTTGCGTGAGGATACTATGAGGGAGTTTCATGCTTCTAGATGGGCGGTGCATCCTGGTTTAACAAAGATGTATCATGATATCTATAGACAATACCAGTGGTCAGGAATGAAGAAGGATTTGTAAATATTTGTGTCTAGATGCTTCACTTTTTAGCAGGTGAATGCTGAGCATCAGAGGTCAACTAGGCTTTTGAAGCCTTTTTCTATTCTAGATTGGAAATGGGATGATGTAATGATGGATTTTGTGACATGATTACCCTAGAAGAACCATAATAATGATGCTATATGGGTTTTTGTGGATTGACTGACTAAGGTTTCCCACTTCTTACCTATTAGGAAAACCTTTATAGTTGAAGATATGGGAAATCTTTATGTGCGTAAGGTGTTTCAGTTTCATAGTGTTATAAGGAGTATTGTTTCATATAGAGATCCTCACTCCACATCGTGTTTATGGAAGGGTATTCAAAAGTACCTGAGATCATGAGTTCTTTTAATCACAACCTATCATCCACAGACTGATGGTCAATCTGAGAAGACTATTCATGTTCTAGAGGATATGTTACAAGCCTATGTTTTGGATTTTGGTGGTTCATGGGAGAAACATATGGCACTCATGGAGTTTTCATATAATAATAGCTTCTAGTAATTGATCAAAATTGAACCTTTTGAGTCTTTGTATGGAAGGATGTTCTGTTCACCTATTTTTTGGTTGGAGGTAGGTGAGTCATCACTTGTTGGGCCTAGTCTTGTGCAAGAGACATCTGAATAGGTTTAGTTGATCAGATAGTGATTGTTGACTGCACAGAGTAGATGGAAATAATATTCCAACCATCGAAGACAACCTCTGTAATTCAAGTTTGGTCATCATGTTTTCCTTCGTGTGTCTCCTAGGTCGGGGCAATGCCATATCATAAAAATGGGAAAGCTAGCACCCAGGTTTTCGGGTTGTATGACATACTAAAAGTGGTCAATCTAATGACGTACCATTTAGCCCTTCCACAATGCTACAATACCATGCACGATGTGTTACCTATGTCGCAACTATGAATATATCATCCATAAAATTCCCATGTGATAAAAATATCAGACATTTATCTTTGTGTTGATGCGTCCTTTAAGGAGCATCCGATATAGGTTGTGGATATTAGTGAGAAATATCTTTGGGGTAGGACTATACCGTTGGTTCGGATGTAGTGGAAGTATGGGAGAGCTTAGGAGGAGACCTAGGAGAGGGATTATGATATGAAAACATAGTATCCAAACTTGTTCTCTGAGACCTCACAATGATTCTTAGAGAATCTTGAGGATGAGATGTTATAAGGTGGTGAGGTTGTAAGATCCCATATTTTTTTAGGTTCGTCTTTCTCTAAGTTTTTCATTTGATCCCTGGTGGACGAGTCTTGTTTGGAGACATAGAGCCTTTTTTTGGAGAAAATGACCTAAATTTAAAGGATGTATTCTTGTTGAATTAATAGAGTCTGAGTATAAATGGGTTCATGGTGAGTAGAGAAGTTTTAAAGGAGATTTGAAGGAAAAATGGGCTGAAAACTCAGCTACAGAACATTTATACCTTGTGTAAAGGGATTACATATCATGTAATTTTTCTTGGGTTTAATTAAATAAATCCGAGGAGATGGTTTTTTATATAATTACATTAGAAACATTTACACAATGTGTAATCATGTTACACGATGTGTAAATTCCCTACCTGTTATTTTAAACATGCTGTGTGGCTTCTTTTATCTCTAATCTACTACAACTCCTCTCCTCTTGACCCTAGGGAATTATCTATGATAATTTGGAGTTCCAACCTCCCTTATAGATTTCCTATTTACATCTTCAATCCTTGGTAAGTTCCTTTGGTTAGGTTTCTTATTTCTCTTCATTATTGTCCAACCTTTGCAGTGGAATCCTTTGGATGATTGTGATTTTGGTTTTGATCTTGATCAGTTTTAGTCTAGGAACCTATTTGTAATTATACTCACCTTCTTCCTTGTGGGTATTGGTTGGTGGAAGTGTTGTTGGATCATCGGTTAAAGGTAGGGGGACTAAATCTTAACCCTATTCTTTGATAATTTCCAAGTTTACGTGATATCGTGATTGCACCATCGTTGCATGTGCCCAAATTAATTAAATAATGAAACGAGATCATACTTTGATTTCCTTTGGTTCTAAATGGATTGGTAATTGGATAATGGCTTAAATTATGTTTATCATGATATGTGACCTAGGGTGATTTATTGTTATAGAATCCCTAAATTGTGTCTTATTACTTATTGATATAATTTTTAATCAATTGTAAATTAAATTTTAAGGTGGAATATGAAATAATAATGGAAATTTTCATAATTAACCATTGAAATATATGATGTGATATTGTGATATCCATGCACTATGACAAGGATTATGTTCTATGCTGAGATGCTTATATAATAGGCTAGGCCTAGGCACTTGCACACATATATGCTATAATGATGATAGTGAGTATAGCATCCCGTCTTTTTATAACATAAACTTTCATTTCATTACATGGAACTGAGGATCTTTAAGGTTTAGTGTCTTGGAAACAAGGAACATAATACATGAAAACAACATAAAACATTCTTCTTAAACACTTGAAAGGATTATCCTTAAGTTCATCCTAGGTTCATTACTGCATCTCATAAACTGGGGACATACATCAAAAGAAAGGGTGAGCAGAAGGCCCAGTAAGGGAAACAAGAGAAACATTTTACATGTGAACTTGAGATACTTCAATAAGGTCATGAAAAAAACTTTAAGGCATGAGAAAGAAATCATGATATATATCATAATAAAAATAAAATTTTTCATAACTTAAATATGTGGCTGCAACATTTAATATTGAAAATCATTTCGTTTCACCAAGGTCCATCCCCAAGGTGTCATTAAAAATTACCAAGGTTATTCACCAAGGTATCAGTCTAAAAAGTCATCTCTAGAGATTAAATCTTTACCCAATGCATTGGAGTGCTATTTGGGCGCACCCTTGACATGTATTTATTATCATGTGAGCCACATATATCATAATCAATAATTTCATAAACAACCCATATTGCATAAAGGAAATGGGTTTCATTTCATAATCATAACGTTTTAAAAACTGCTTTAAAGACATGATCTTTATGTCACTTTAAACCCACGGAAAAGGAAAGCGGGTTTCATGTATGTAAATACCAGAATTTAAAATAGAACATTTTGATATATATGTGAATACCCCTATATAAATAAGACCTTTGAGTATTCACTTACTAACTTAAAATAATTTTGAGAAAAAGAGAGAGGCATTTTGAGACGAAAATTCTGCAGCATAACGGCTGCGTTACAGGGTTTTAGAAAATGTTGAAAAGAGAGGAGACAAGGGTAACCCACTCATAAATGATATATAAAAATAGTATAGGGACAGAATATAAAGGATATGAATCATGGTAATGAAATTTGAAGGACATACCATTTGAAATGTAAAACATGGAAGTAAGACAAAAATAAGATTTCTCTTATGAAAATTTGGCAGCCTAACGACATCACTTAAAATTCAACAAAAATGAATTGATGAGATCAAATAGGGTCTCTCATCATATGATCATAAAATATAAGTATGATAGATATAGAGATAATACCCCAACATAATAAAAAGGAACTTGAAAGACTTGACATGAAAATAGAACTTGAAAATGAGAAGGGTGAAAGAATCCCCTAAAAATTCGGCAGCCTAACGGCGTCACTTAAACTTTCATAAAACGAAATGATGAGAGTAAGAGGGGATCTATCATCATATAAACATGAAAAGGGCATTAATAGGAATATAAAAGAACATCCTCTCACATAAGAACATGGATCATAAAGGGAATGACATAAAAGAGATTACATGAAAAGAAAGAGAGAGGTCAGATCCCTTACCTTAAACGTAACTCTTAAAACTCAAAGGTTGGGACCTTGAGAGGCTTGAGGGCACCTTGGGAGGACTCCTTGGGAGGTAAAGAGACCAGAACTTCGTTGGGGGAGAGTTGGGAGTGAAAACTAAAGGAGGAAAGGGTGGGTATTTATAGGGAAAGTGAGGGGACAAGGCATTAATGGCCAAGTGACACCTCACAAGTGCTTTTCTCAAAACCATGTGCTCTCCCATGGAATTTACCATGGAGTTAGGCCACATGGGGAACCCAATACAATAATTCATCACCTTTGACCATCCAACCCTTAAAATATCTCATGACATCATCATGAAACAGTTATGATGTCATTAAACATACCGAAACCCTAAAACTGCATTGTCACGACCCGCCCTCGGGACCCGTGCCGTGACTACCCCAAGCCCGCCTTCCATAGGCCAGGGGCTGGCGACTAGCACCAAGGCGTAAATCCCAACAAAAAGGGAAGGCATTGCCTTTGAAAAGTAAACAACCACCACAGAGTAAGCAAGCGGAAAAGTAAACACTAAGTAAAAACAGAGTACAACTGAAGTGCGGAAAAGTAAACGGGCCAGTATACAAACCCAAACTGAAAGTAAATTACAACTCGAAAGGGAAAACATCAACTGTAAAGTAAAAGCCGCTACACCGAGCTGTCCACTGGAAATCCCACCTGAAGGGCGGGTACAGATAGCTCCACTGCTCCATGGGTCCCGCCGTCCGCTCCGAGCACGTCCCGCCCAGTGGTCCACCTCCAGGTACCGTCCTGCTCTGCAAGCCTCAGCCAAGATCAACGCTGTCCGTCGTCTGCAACCAACACAACGTAGTGCGGGCATAGCCCATACAGGGGTGAGTATAAGCTACTCAGTAAGGACCCCGAGACCCCTGAAGGTCTCCCAAAATCCACAAAGGATAAACCACAAAGAAAGGTACAATCACGAAGTAACAACCGACAGTACTTAGGTATATGCCCATACATATACCTAAGTCATCAATTTCAAATACGCTCCAACCTTCGAGCCCAAGTACAACTCAGTCCACACAGGAAAGTAAACGTATTCCGCACAGGAAAGAAAAACGTAATCCACACAGGATAGCACAACACAATCCACACAGGAAAGCAACAGGATTCAGCTCACACATGTATACTTCTTCGAAAGACGATAAAGATGATCTCTGATCCATCTAAGTCGTCGGACCCACGAAGGATCGATAGGTAACTAACCCCCGCAAAAGACCCACACAGGATCGGGCCCACACAGGACCTGTAGGCGCTGGTTCACACAGGACCGCTGAGTGCAAAGACCCACACAGGATCGGACCCACACAGGATCGGGCCCACACAGGACCTGTAGCACTGATCCACGTAGGATCGCTGAGTGCTGTAGTCGTCGTCGTCGAATCCACACAGGATCTCTGTACTGTCGTCGTCGCAGTCACAGTAGCAGTAGCAGTAGCAGTAGCAGTAGCAGTAGCAGTCACAGTCGCAGCCAGCACTAGGGTTCCCGCACACAGCAAGCTCGTTCGGAGGGTCCGCTCCACGAGCCGAGAGGCTGATACATAAACTGTCACAAAGTCCAGAGTTGATGTATCCAAAAGTTCTGTATCGTCAACAGGAACTCAACGCAACAGACGGCGCGTCGATCGGACGCCCGGTCTGAGAGTTATTGGCATTTTCGTCCCCAGGGCCCGATTGGTTTTTAAGGAAAAACCAACCTGACCGTATTCCACCTGCGTCCAAACCTCGGGAGAAGTATGTCAAAAGATCCTTCTCACTAAGAGGAACACAACAAAGCTGACGGCACGTCAATCGGACGTCCGTAGCTCAAGATATGAGCGTTTCCGCTCCGAGGGCCCGGTTGGTTTCGTGTACGAACCAACCCGGCCGAACTCAAAGTATTCCGAAACCCTGAGTGTAATAAACTGAAATGACCGTCTCGATCCAAGGATCGCGTTGCCGCAGATGGTTCGTCAATCGGAGGTCCGTAGATCAAGTTATGAGCAAAAGACCGAAGTCGCCTCGAAAATGGGGGGGTCCGGGTCCGGGCCGACCCCCCTGGGTCGGCCCGAACCGGGTCGACCCGACCCAGGTCCGACCCGGCCCGGCCGGCGGCGGTCCGGCGCGGCGGCGCGGCGGCGCGGTCCGGCGCGGCGGCGCGACCCGGCCGGCGGCGGCGCGGCGGCCGGGCGCCGCTTGCTGCCACGCGCGGGGGGTCAAGGCCCCCCGCTTCTTCAATTGGCGGCGTGGCTTTTAGCCGCGCCTTTTGGAGAACCGGCCCCCCCATGTGGGGGCCTGCTTTGTGGGAAACGGGGGGGGGGGGGGGGGCGCCTGCCCCCCTTAATGAAACCGCCCCCCCTCATAAATGGGGGGGCTTTAGTGCTGGCCGGGGGAATTAAATTCCCCCGGTCTTTGACCTTCCGGCCGGCCATCTGGCCGGCCGGTTTTTCTTCAACGGGACCGGCAAACCGGTCCCCTTTCCGGCTTCCGACGCCGGCGGCCCGGCCGCTGGTCTTCTCGTCCCGCCGCGGCCCGTAACCGGCCGCGATGTTCGTCGTCCGGCGCGGTGCGACAGCACCGCGCCCCTTCGCCGCGCCTTTGATTCCCTTCGACGCGGCGCGACGACATCGCGTTCTTGATGATCCTTCCAAGGCGCGGCGCAACGGCGCCGCACAATATAATCGTGCGAATATCCGCGTGGTGTGACGGCACCACGCCATCTTGTTTCATCCGCAAGATAAATCAACAAGAACAAAGGAGGGGGTTCGGCCGTGTTCATGCGGTCCGGCCCCCTCACGTTAAACGATAACACATATTTAAATATACTCACGTTTGTCATGCTAGAACCACGAATGAGAATAAATAAATAAACAAACAACAACAACCCCTACCTTGGTTTCAAGTTCGAAGATCGTCAACGACTCGCGGAAGACAGCGTCGCGGAGGTTGGGCGTCGCGGTAAAAGTTCGTCAAATCCGATGACAAAGAGGTACGTCCGAAGAGGTACGTCGTTGGCGAATCTTCGTAAGCCGACGAAGGAAGTCCGAGGAGGAAGCGGAGTTCCCTTTTCGTTGACACGGAAGGCGTCATCGATCTTCGGATACAATCGGCTACGAAGAAGAGAGGAGCGGCGTTCTTCGTCGGAGCTTGAGCGTTCTTCGTCAAAGCTTGAGCGTTCTTCGTCAAAGCTTAAGCGTTCTTCGTCAAAGTTTGAAGAATAAGGAGAAGAACCCAAAATGATCTCAAGAAGGCTAGAGAAAACTAACCCAATAAAATAAGTTAGAGACTTATTTTATTCACACACTTAATCAAAATGAATTTCAAAGGTTTGAAATTCAAATAAAAAAAACTCCAAATTAATTAACAAGTTGTCATGTCAATTAAAGAGGGGTTAAAGGAGTTTTGAGATGAGATGAAAAGTTGGGTTTCATGTGGGCCCCACCACACTTAATCCTCCCAAGGGAGGTTAAGTGGATGTGGGTCCCACCTTTAACTCCCTTTGGGAGAAGTTAACTAACAAAAAATAAAATAAAAAGTGTTCCACATTTTTATTCAACTTTTTATAATTCTCCCAAAAACTAACTTTTGTCCCGCAATAAATGAAACTTTGGAAAAGGTCTCCTTAAGAGAATATCGGCGCTGTGAGTTCATCTATGTCCTCGGATTTCAATTCTGAGCACCGGATCAAAAGTTAGGAATTCCCGCTCGTTCGTTCACTGAACGTACCCGAGCCAAACTTCGGAAATTGATTCCGGGCACACCGGGCCTCGGAATCAGGTGCCGTCAGAAACCGCGCTCTTGTAAAATTCCAAAGAAAATTAAGAAAAAATTTCCCTTGAATTTTACGGGTCTTTACATTACTCCCACCTCAGGGCTTTACGTCCCCATAAAGATACATCAAAAACTAGGGAAACAAATGAGGGTACTGAGCACGCATCTGAGCCTCCCTCTCCCATGTGCTCTCCTGGAGGTTCCCGTGCTGCCATATGATGCGCACAAGAGGAATCGATCGCCCACGTAGGACCCGCTCCTGTTGATCCTCTATCTCCACCGAGACCTCCGTAAAAGTCACCCCATCGTCAACGTCAAGCTCCCCATGGTCAATGATGTGCGTCGGGTCGTGCACGTATCTCCTCAGCTGAGATACGTGGAAGACGTCGTGCACCCGGTGCAACTGAGGTGGTAGAGCCAGACGATAAGCCACCTCGCCAATCCTGCTGAGGATCTGGAAGGGTTCGATGAAGCGCGGAGATAACTTGCCGCCTCGGCCAAATCTCCGAATACCACGTCGAGGTGAGACCTACAAGAAGATGTGGTCACCATCCTCGAACTCCAGTGGCCTCTGCCTCCTGTTAGCATATGACTTCTGCCGGCTCTGAGCTGTCCTCATCCGCTCCTAGATGACCTGGACCTTCTCTGTCGTGGCCTGGACCATCTCCGGTCCCACAAGTGCTGACTCCCCAGGGTCTGTCCAGCACAAAGGAGATCTACAAGGTCGGCCATACAATGCCTCGTACGGTGCCATCCCGATGGTGGAGTGGTAGCTATTGTTGTACACAAACTCCACCAAGGGTAGGTGGTCCTCCCAGCTACGACCAAAGTCGAGGACACATGCGCGGAGCATGTCCTCGAGAGTCTGAATGGTCCACTCTGTGTGACCATCCGTCTGAGGGTGAAAGGCTGTGCTCAGACGTAGCCGCGTCCCGAACGCCTCCTGTAACCCCTTCCAAAGCCAGGAAGTGAAGAGAGCATCTCGATCAGAGACGATAGATGATGGAACGCCATGGAGCCGCACAATCTCCTGAACGTAGAGACGTCCCAAGCTCTCCACTGAGCCCTGCTCTCTGATGGGTAAGAAGTGTGCCGACTTGGTGAGTCGGTCAACAATCACCCAGATGGAGTCGTGACCTCTAGAAGTGCGTGGAAGTCCAGTCACGAAGTCCATAGATATACCGTCCCACTTCCACTCTGGAACCTCCAAGGGTTGTACCAAGCCTGCTGGTACCTGATGCTCTGCCTTCACCTACTGGCAGGTGAGGCATCGAGAAACGAACTCTGCTACTGCCTTCTTCATGCCCGGCCACCAGTGCTGTCGTCTGAGGTCCTGGTACATCTTCGCCACTCCAGGATGTACTGCCAAAGGAGAAGTGTGAAACTCTCTCAGCACTTCCTCTCGCAAAGCGACTGGTACCATGGTACGTCCTCTGAAAAGGATGCTGTGCTCTGCTCCAAGGGAGAAACCATCAGGTGCCTGTCTCGAGGATATCAGTACACGCCGTGTCTCACAGTCAGCGTCCTCACGCTGTGCCTCCCTGACCCGCTGCAGTAGTGGAGGGGTGACTGTGAGAGACTGGAGGAAGGCTGCTCCATATCTATCTACAAAGGATATCTGCAAAGAGTCTAGCTGCTCTATCGCCTCCTCAAGTAGCTGAATGCCCGTCCTCCTGCTGAGGGCATCGACTACTATGTTCCCCTTCCCAGGAGTATAGACTATCTCAAAGTCATAGTCCTGGAGGAACTCGAGCCATCGTCGCTGTCTCAGGTTCAAGTCCTTCTGTGAGAAGATATACCTGAGACTCTGATGATCGGAAAAGACTGTAAAGCGCTCGCCCATCAGATAGTGTCGCCATGTCTTCAGAGCGAAGACCACTGCTGCTAACTCCAGGTCATGGGTAGCGTAGTTCTGCTCATGCGGCCTCAACTGACGTGATCCATAGGCGATCACTGCCCGCTCCTGCATCATAACACATCCAAGTCTGATCCCTGATGCATCACAGTAAACTACGTACCCTACTCCCTCCTCAGGAAACCTCAAGATAGGTGCGCTGGTCAATCTCTGTCTCAGCTCCTGGAAGCTCTGCTGACATCTGTCTGACCACACGAAGGGTTTCCCCTTCTTCGTCAAAGTTGTGAGTGGTGCCGCAACTCTAGAGAAGTCTGGCACGAATCTCTGATAGTATCCATCTAGTCCCAAGAAACTCCGAACCTCAGTCACGCTCCTGGGTGGTTCCCATGCTAACACAGCCTCAATCTTCGCAGGATCCACTGCAACTCCCGCCTCAGAGATAACGTGTCCCAAGAAGTGGACCTCACATATCCAGAACTGGCACTTCGAGAGCTTACCATAAAGCTGGTGCTCTTGGAGTGTGTCTAGTATAACTCGCAAGTGATAGGCGTGCTCCTCCTCAGTCGTAGAGTAAATCAGAATATCGTCGATGAAGACCACGAAAAACCGATCGAGGTATGGCTGAAAGATCCTGTTCATGAAAGTCATGAACACTGCTGGAGCATTGGTTACACCGAAAGGCATAACCAAGAACTCATAGTGGCCATACCGACATCTGAAGGCCGTCTTCTGCACATCCTCGTCTCTGACTCTGAGCTGATGATAGCCTGACCCGAGGTCTATCTTCGAGAACCACCGTGCTCCCTTGAGCTGATCAAAGAGGTCATCAATCCTCGGTAGCGGATACTTGTTCCTCACTGTCACCTGGTTCAGGCGACGATAGTCAATACAAAGTCGCAAGCTCCCGTCCGCCTTCTTGGCGAACAATATCGGGGAAGCCCAGGGTGAAACACTGGGTCAGATGAACCCCTTGCCCTGCAAGTCCTCCAACTGTACCCGTAGCTCTCGAATCTCGGCGGGGGCCATCCGATATGCTGGAGTGGATATCAAGGCTGTCCTAGGGTACAAGTCAATATAAAAGTCTACCTCTCTGCGAGGAGGTAGCCCTGGAACGTCGTTGGGAAAAAACGTCCGCAAACTGATCCACCACTGCAGGAAAACCAGGACTCCGCACGTCAACTGCTCCAAGGATGAGGCTAGACAACTGATGAGTGATGGGCTGTACTCTCCTCCGCGGAAGTCCATCCTGTGCTGCTAAGGCTCCCTTCTCGCCGGTGAAGGTGAACCTGCTCCCGTCGGTGCGTACACATCGCACCTTGCGCCTAAAACAGTCAATCTGTGCATGGACCGTAGATAGCCAATCCATGCCCAAGATGACGTCGTAAGGCCTCGACGCTGCTACAAGAAGATCCCAGCCGAAGCTCTTGCCTCCTAGAGTAAGCTCACACTACCGTAACCAGTGCGTAATCGTCGAGTCTGCTCCCGTAGAAGTCTCTAGCCGTAAGGATCGAGCCAACGGCTCTGTCGGAATCTCCGAGCTCCGAACAAGGGCAGCGGCTATAAAAGAGTGACTCGCTCCTATGTCTATAAGAACTGCAACAAGGGTGGAATAGACAAAGATAGTACCTCGAATCATCTCGGGTGAGCCGTGGTCGTAGGCCTCTGCTGCCTGGAGCTGTGCCTGTCTCTGCCCGCCAGCTCCCTGTGGTCGGGGTGGACCTCCTAGTGGTGGTGGTGGCAGAGCCTCAAAGCATCGCCCACCACCTGCTGCTCGGCCAGATCCTCTGCCTCGTCCGCCTCCTCCATGCGGACCGCCACGGTCGACCCTCTGCCTCTGCCTCGGTGGTCCCTCAACTGTCTGCTGCTCCTCCGCACGGCGGGTCGGGCAGTCACGAGCCATGTGGCCCTGCCCGCCGCACGAGTAGCACTGTCTGCCTCTCGAAAGACTGGCTCCTCGCTGTGTGCCCCGCACTGCTGAGCTAGTGCCCTGAGGTCTTCTGCCCGAAGGTCTGGTCTGTCTGGACCCCTGAGTCATCCGTCAACTGCCTGCTGCAGATGAATCTTCCACGTGCCGCCCTGCGGTGGGTCGCTGCGCTGGTTTAGACTCAGCAAGGAATCTCTCGATCAGAAGGGACAGCTCCAGTACTCCTGTCTGAGTCGGTATGCTGAGGGAGATCAGCGATGCCCTGATCTCGTGTCTCAAACCCTGCTCGAAGGTCCGGGCCCGGAAGAATGGGTCCCGTACCATGTCAGTCGAGTAGCGCGAGAGATCAGTAAATCTCGCCGAGTACTGAGCGACTGTCATGCTGCCCTGCCGCAGCTGAAGAAGCTCCTGGATACGAACCGCACGAAGGGTGGCTGGGACGAACTCTGAGCGGAAGAGGCTCTCAAAGTCTGTCCAAAGTAGAGATACCTCATCGTGCACCTGGAGCATCAAGCTCCACCATCGTCCTGCTGCTGCGTGTAGTAGGCTCGCAGCGAGGTTCACCATGAGGTCTGCTGGTGTCCTCACTAGCCTAAACACACGTATCACTGCCTCCAGCCAGTCCTCGGCTGCCTGGGGATCCGTCTCCCCGCGAAACCTGGGTGGTCACTGGCGCTGAAACTCATGCAGTGCGCTGAGGCGACGTGCATCGTCAGCGGCTGGTGCTGGAAGCATTGGGGGCTCGTCGGGTAGAGCTACCGCCGGTGCCACTGCTGACAATGGGCCCTGCACCAAAGCCTCGTCGCTCGGTGGGATGTCGTCACACTCGACTCTCGGAACCCTAGCTGGCTGCCGTCGTGGGGCCATCCTGAAAAGGAAACAGGTGCGCCACGGTCAGAACAGTATACTTGGTGAGCTGATATAAGTAATCACAAAGAAAACTTTGAAACACACACGCAATCAATGTTTTCGTGCATTAAGTCGGAAATCAGAAGTCAGGGTCCTGGTGTACGGATACGTCGGCCGCCGCACCAACACTGGACTCCCTGGACTGATAACCACACTCAATATGCTAAACATTATTGCTTCACATAGAAAAGATCAGAGTTCACGGTAGAACCGAACTCCTCTGATACCAATTTGTCACGACCCGCCCTCGGGACCCGTGCCGTGACTACCCCAAGCCCGCCTTCCATAGGCCAGGGGCTGGCGACTAGCACCAAGGCGTAAATCCCAACAAAAAGGGAAGACATTTCCTTTGAAAAGTAAACAACCACCATAGAGTAAGCAAGCGGAAAAGTAAACACTAAGTAAAAACAGAGTGCAACTGAAGTGCGGAAAAGTAAATGGGCCAGTATACAAACCCAAACTGAAAGTAAAGTACAACTCGAAAGGGAAAACAACAACTGTAAAGTAAAAGCCGCTACACCGAGCTGTCCACTGGAAATCCCACCTGAAGGGCGGGTACAGATAGCTCCACTGCTCCACGGGTCCCGCCGTCCGCTCCGAGCACGTCCCGCCCAGTGGTCCACCTCCAGGTACCGTCCTGCTCTGCAAGCCTCAGCTAAGATCAACGCTGTCCGTCGTCTGCAACCAACACAATGTAGTGCGGGCATAGCCCGTGCAGGGGTGAGTATAAGCTACTCAGTAAGGACCCCGAGACCCCTGAAGGTCTCCCAAAATCCACAAAGGATAAACCACAAAGAAAGGTACAATCACGAAGTAACAACCGACAGTACTTAGGTATATGCCCATACATATACCTAAGTCATCAATTTCAAATACGCTCCAACCTCCGAGCCCAAGTACAACTCAGTCCACACAGGAAAGTAAACGTATTCCACACAGGAAAGCAAAATGTAATCCACACAGGATAGCACAACACAATCCACACAGGAAAGCAACAGGATTCAGCTCACACAGGTATACTTCTTCGAAAGACGGTAAAGTTGATCTCTGATCCATCTAAGTCGTCGGACCCACGAAGGATCAATAGGTAACTAACCCCCGAAAAAGACCCATACAGGATCGGGCCCACACAGGACCTGTAGGCGCTGGTTCACACAAGACCGCTGAGCGCAAAGACCCACACAGGATCGGACCCACACAGGATCGGGCCCACACAGGACCTGTAGCACTGATCCACGTAGGATCGCTGAGTGATGTAGTCGTCGTCGTCGAATCCACACAGGATCTCTGTACTGTCGTCGTCGCAGTCACAGTAGCAGTAGCAGTAGCAGTAGCAGTCACAGTCGCAACCAGCACTAGGGTTCCCGCACACAGCAAGCTCGTTCGGAGGGTCCGCTCCATGAGCCGAGAGGCTGATACATCAACTGTTACAAAGTCTAGAGTTGATGTATCCAAAAGTTCCGTATCGTCAACAGGAACTCAACGCAACAGACGGCGCGTCGATCGGACGCCCGGTCTGAGAGTTATTGGCATTTTCGTCCCCGGGGCCCGGTTGATTTTTAAGGCAAAACCAACCCGACCGTACTCCACCTGCATCCAAACCTCGGGCGGAGTATGTCAAAAGATCTGTCTCACTAAGAGGAACACAACAAAGATGACGACATGTCAATCGGACGTCCGTAGCTCAAGATATGAGCGTTTCCGCTCCGAGGGCCCGGTTGGTTTCGTGTACGAACCAACCTGGCCGAACTCAAAGTATTCCGAAACCCTGAGTGTAATATACCGAAACGGCCGTCTCGATCCAAGGATCGCGTTGCCGCAGACGGTTCCTCAATCGTAGGTCCGTATCTCATGTTATGAGCAAAAGACCGAAGTCGTCTCGAAAACGGGGGGTCCGGGTCCGGCCCGACCCGGCCCGGCTGGCGGCGGTCCGGCACGGCGGCGCGGACCGGCGCAGCGGCCTGGCGCCGCTTGCTTCCACGCGCGGGGGGGCAAGGCCCCCCGCTTCTTCAAATGGCGGCGCGGCTTTTAGCCGCGCCTTTTGGAGAACCGGCCCCCCCATGTGCTGGACTTCTTTGTGGGAAACGGGGGGGCTGCCTGCCCCCCTTAATGAAACCGCCCCCCCTCATAAATGGGGGGGCTTTAGTGCTGACCGGGGGAATTAAATTCCCCCGGTCTTTGACCTTCTAGCCGGCCATCTGGCCGACCGGTTTTTCTTCAACGGGACCGGCAAACCGGTCCCCTTTCCGGCTTCCGACGTCGGCGGCCCGGCCGCCGGTCTTCTCGTCCCGCCGCGGCCCGGAACCGGCCGCGGTGTTCGTCGTCCGGCGCGGTGCGACTGCACCGTGCCCCTCCGCCGCGCCTTTGATTCCCTTCGATGCGGCGTGACATCGTCGCGTTCTTGATGATCCTTCCACGGCGCGGCGCGACGGCACCGCGCAATATAATCGTGCGAATATCCGCGTGGTGCGACGGCACCACGCCATCTTGTTTCATCCGCAAGATAAATCAACAAGAACAAAGGAGGGGGTTCGGCCATGTTCATGCGGTCCGGCCCCCTCACGTTAAACTATAACACATATTTAAATATCCTCACGTTTGTCATGCTAGAACCACGAACGAGAATAAATAAATAAACAAACAACAACAACCCCTACCTTGGTTTCAAGTTCGAAGATCGTCAACGACTCGCGGAAGACAACGTCGCGGAGGTCGGGCGTCGCGGTAAACGTTCGTCAAATCCGATGACGAAGAGGTACATCCGAAGAGGTACGTCGTTGGCGAATCTTCGCCGACGAAGGAATTCCGAGGAGGAAGCGGCGTTCCCTTTTCGTTGACACGGAAGGCGTCGTCGATCTTCGGATACAATCGGCTACGAAGAAGAGAGGAGCGGCGTTCTTCGTCGGAGCTTGAGCGTTCTTCGTCAAAGCTTGAGCGTTCTTCGTCAAAGCTTAAGCGTTCTTCGTCAAAGTTTGAAGAAGAAGGAGAAGAACCCAAAATGCTCTCAAGAAGGCTAGAGAAAACTAACCCAATAAAATAAGTTAGAGACTTATTTTATTCACACACTTAATCAAAATGAATTTCAAAGGTTTGAAATTCAAATAAAAAAAACTCCAAATTAATTAACAAGTTGTCATGTCAATTAAAGAGGGGTTAAAGGAGTTTTGAGAGGAGATGAAAAGTTGGGTTTCGTGTGGGCCCCACCACACTTAATCCTCCCAAGGGAGGTTAAGTGGATGTGGGTCCCACCTTTAACTCCCTTTGGGAGAAGTTAACTAACAAAAAATAAAATAAAAAGTGTTCCACATTTTTATTCAACTTTTTATAATTCTCCCAAAAACTAACTTTCGTCCTGCAATAAACGCAACTTCGGAAAAGGTCTCCTTAAGTGAATATCGGCGCTGCGAGTTCATCGGTGTCCTCAGATTTCAATTCCGAGCACCGGATCAAAAGTTAGGAATTCTCGCTCGTTCGTTCACTGAACGTACCCGAGCCAAACTTCGGAAATTGATTCCGGGCACACCGGGCCTCGGAATCAGGTGCCGTCAGAAACCGCACTCTTGTAAAATTCCAAAGAAAATTAAGAAAAAATTTCCCTTGAATTTTACGGGTCTTTACATGCATTTTTTCTATTCACTGAAAAATTCATCTTTCTCAGAAAAATCCCAAAATTTCACCTTAACCAAATATCGATGCTCTAATTACATTTATGAACTCCATTTTATAAAAATAATTTTCTAAATATTTTTAATTTAATTTTTAAATAAAAGCACTATTCATATAGAATTCATTTTTTTTCAGAAAAATCCCCAAAAATTACCATAACATAATATCGATGCTCTGAGTTCAAAAATAAAGTCCATTTTAAAAAAATAATTTTCTAATTATTTTTAATTAAATTTTTAACTAAAAAACACTATTCACCCTAAAAAACTAATACTTGACTAATAATTTATGAAACCGTTATTTACCCATTTTATTGAATCTCATTACTTAATCAAGGTGTCTCAATTATATTAAAACTTTCTTTGAGTGAAATTACTAATCCATTTGGTCACATTACTAATCCTAAGCATAAAATCACTATTCATAATTTACTATTCATCAAAAATTAAGTTAATCTTATTAGACTCCAAATTCATTACTGAACACTTTTGCAGAAGACCATTTTTTGAAAATCATTACACATCATTAATTATTTAGGGTTTACATAAATATTTTAAAATATCCTTTTTTCAAAATTCATCAATAAAATACATCCTAAAATTATCCGGACATTTGAAATTTCACAAACATCGCTAAAGGAAGAAATCTCAATTCATTCATCCAAAAGGATTACATAAAGAAGCTAGGGTCTCGTCACATATCCCCTTATAACACCGGCATATGACCTAAGTGTAAGGTGTGATATGGTGAGAGAATCTGAGGGAGGATCAGATAACATTGCCCTAGTAGTAATCTCTACTAACTTGAACTTCTCCCATAGGCCTTTCCTTTCAAGCTTGACACACTGGAGTTCGACTTGGTCTTGGTCCAAAGCGAAGCCCAAAGATGCCACCTCCTTCCCAAGATCTGATAAGTGGGCTTCATAAGGTTCGAGTCTACTGGATGAAGCCATCGACTCCTCTTTCTGCATTAACCATTAACATCTCTATTAAATCATTAAGAGTAAGTTAATATACTACTCAAAAATATTGGGTTGTTACATTCTTCCCCCCTTAAGAAATTTCATCCCCGAAATTTATACTTGAGGCCTAGTCGAAAAGGTGAGGGTACTTTTGCTTCATCGTTTCCTCAGGCTCCAAAGTCACTTCTTCATATTTATGATTCCTCCACAACACTTTCACAAGGTGGGTAGTCTTGTTTCATAGAAACTTGTCTCTATGGTCTAATATCTCCACTGGCCACTCCTCATAAGAGAGGTCATGTTCCAGTTGTACCACCTCTGGGTTCAGTACATGCGAAGGGTCGGGTATGTACTTCCTCAAGAGAAATACATGGAAGACATTGTGAACTTGAGCTAGGTTCAGTGGAAGTGATAGAAGATAGGCCACTTCTCCCATGCGATCAAGGATTTTATAGGGGCCAATGTACTTAGGGCTGAGCTTCCCTTTCTTCCCAAACCGCATGACTCTATTCCATGGAGAAATTCGAAGGAATACTTTGTCGCCAACACCAAACTCCAAGTCCCTTCGACGATTGTTAGCATAGCTCTTCTGCCGACTCTGAGCAGCCTTTATGTGTTGTTGGATGGCATGAACCTGTTCTGTCATCTCTTGCATGAGATCAGGCCCAAGAAGCTTTCTCTCACCAGTTTCATCCCAACAAGTAGGAGTTCTACATCGCTTTCCATACAGAGCTTCATAGGGTGCCATCTGAATACTCAAATGGAAGCTGTTGTTATAGGAGAACTCAACTAATGGGACATGTTGATCCCATCCACCTTTAAATTCCATTGAGCATAATCTCAGCATGTCTTCGAGTGTCTGAATAGTCCTTTCAGATTGGCCATCAGTTTGAGGATGATAGGCCGTACTAAAATTCAATTCAGTATTCAAATCATGTTGAAGACTTCTCCAGAATTTTGATGTGAATCTTGGATCACGATCAGACACGATGGATAGTGGTACCCCATGCAGCCTTACCACTTCCTTCACGTATATCTTGGAAAGTTGATCCAGAGAGAAATATTCCCGAATAGAGATAAAATGGGAGGTCTTGGTGAGACGGTCCACAATAACCCATATCGCATTGTTTCCTTTGGATGTTTTCAAGAGACCAGTTACAAAGTCCATAGTGATATTATCCCACTTCCATACTGGTATGGGTAGCGGTTGTAATACCCCCTTATGAAGTTGTCGTTCTGCTTTTACTTGTTGACACACCAGGCACCTTGTAGTGTAATCAGCAATCTCCCTCTTCATGTTATCCCACCAATAATGATCACGAAGGTCTCTATACATTTTAGTGCTTCCTGGATGTATAGAGAAAGTAGAGATATGAGCTTCATCCATCAGTTCTTTCTTTATCTCCGAACTAGATGGAACACATAGTCTTGTACGAAATTTCAATACACCTTCTTGATCAATATTGAAATCAGGGAACTTCCCATCTTTTACAGCCTCCGACTTCTCCTACAGCAAAGGATCTTCTTTTTGAGCCTTCTTGATATTCTATAGTAGTGAAGGTTGATAAATCATTTGGGATAGGGTTGATGATGTACCTTTCCTTATAATTCCCATGTCCAGTTTTACTAGATCTTTAATAAAGGGATCTCCTAGGATCCTCATTGTTGCCAGAGCAACAGGGTCTTTCCCGCTTAATGCATCTGCGACTTTATTTTCTCTTCCAGGGTGATAATGAATTGAACAATCATAGTCTTTAATAAGCTCCAACCATCTTGTTTGTCTCATGTTCAATTCTTTCTGTGTGAAAATATACTTTAGACTTTGGTGGTCAGTGTATATATCACATTTCTCCCCATAAAGATAGTGCCTCCATATCTTTAGAGCAAAAACAACTGCCGCCAGCTCTAGATCATGCGTAGGATAATTATGCTCATGAATCTTCAACTGTCGAGATGCATAAGCAATTACCTTGTAATTTTGCATGAGGATGCACCCAAGCCCTTTTAGAGATGCATCACTAAAAATAACGAATCCTTCTCCGATAGAGGGTAGTGTTAACACCAGTGCAGTAACCAATCTCTTCTTCAGCTCTTGGAAACTTTCCTCACATTCCTTTGTCCAGATGAACTTAACCCCTTTTCGAGTCAACTTGGTTAGTGGATTAGAAATCTGTGAAAAGTTTTTCACAAACCTCCTATAATATCCCGCTAAACCAAGGAAACTACGAATCTCAGTTACTATTGTGGGTTGAGGCCACTCCTCCACAACCATTGTCTTAGAAGGGTCAACCGAGATCCCTTCATTGGTTACGATGTGCCCCAAGAAAGCCACTTGGTGTAACCAAAACTCACACTTGATGAACTTTCCAAAGAGCCTCTCCTTCCGTAGAGTTTTCAAAATAACCCTCAGATGATCTTCATGCTCCTCACGACTTTTTGAATATATCAAAATATCATCAATAAAAACTACCACAAAGTTATCAAGGTAGTCCTTAAAGACTCTATTCATCAAATCCATGAAAATAGCAGGATCATTAGTCAAGATGAAGGGCATAACAGTAAACTCATAATGCCCATATCTTGATCGGAAGGCAGTCTTTGGAATATCTTCCTTCTTCACCCTCAGTTTATGATAAACAGATCAAAGGTCAATCTTAGAGGAATTGAGCCCCACAAAGTTGGTCAAATAAATCATCAATTCTTGGAAGAGGATATATGTTCTTCACTGTAATCCCGTTCAGTGCTCTATAATCAATGCATAGCCGCATTGATCCATCCTTCTTCTTCACAAAGAGAACTGGTGCCCCCCAAGGAGACACACTCGGTCGGATAAACCCCTTCTCCAACAAGTCTTGGAGTTGTTTATTTAACTCTTCTAGCTCCACATTTTCCATTCTATATGGGGTCTTTGATATTGGTTGAGATCCAGGTACGAGTTCAATAGAGAAATCTACCTCTCTTTCTGGGGGAGGTCCAGGTAACTCCTCAGGGAATACATCCATGTATTCCTGAACAATTGGAATATCTTCTATTTGTATGCTCCCTTTTCCTTCTTCATCATCACTGATTAACTCCATAAAGAAAGCTATAGGAGGTGCTTCTAGATAGGGATCAGTTCGAGATATCTCTCCTTGGAAGATAACTGTAGGTTGTTTATTCAAGACTACTGATATTTCCTTACTTCTGCATTTGATCTTAGCATTATACTTTGAGAGCCAGTCCATCCCTAGTATAACATCGAATTCCAACATGGGAATGACAACTAGATTTGCGATAAGATTGTGCTCACTAAAGTAAACACTAGAGCCTCTAAACACTGTTGATGCATGGATAATCCCACTTGGAGTCTTGACTGAAAACTCTACCTCAAGCAATTCGGGTATTGATTCTATATTCTTTGCAAACTTGGAAGAAATAAAGGAATGCGTAGAACCAGAATCAAACAAAGTAGTTTCTAGTTTTGAGAGGACAACAAGAGTACCTGCTACCATGTCATTCGGAGCTTCAACTTCAGTTGTTGTGATAGCAAAAGCACGACCTTGCTCCCCTGGACTTTGCTGAGGTTGATGGTGATTCCCCTCCACTGCCCTTGGATTTGGACAGAGATTAGCATAGTGCCCAAGCTGTCTACACTTGAAGCAATGGACTTCGGGTAAGGCCAGAACCATCTTTCCTCTGTCGTTAGTGTTGGGGAGTTGAGGCTTCACCTCACTACGAAAATTCCGAGCAATATGGCCTCCTCTTCCACACTTGTAGCACTTGCCACTTCCGACCAAGCAGTTCCCCAGATGCTTCTTCCCACATTTATTACATGTGGTAAGTTGCATTTGCTTTCCACCTCTTCCCTGATCAAAAGTATTCCCTAAACTGGGCTCCAACGATCTCTTCTTGTCATTTGATTTATGAGACCACTGTGTCTCACCAAACTCTAGCTCGACTTTCATTGCACTCCGCACGATCTCCTCGTAGCTATCGTAGTCCCGGTTGGATAAATTCTTCCGAAAATGAGGTCTCAGTCCACCAAAAAATCTATCAACCTTCCCATTTGGATCCATGACAAAGCTAGAGGTATATCGTGAAAGTCGGGTGAAGTTCATCTCATAGCTTCCGACAGATTCATTCTCCTTCTGCTTCAGCTCGAGAAACTCTTTCTCCATTCTCGTTCTCATGGAACGGGGGAAATATTTGTTAAAGAATATTCCCTGGAATTATTCCCACTCCATAGATTCCATATCTCCTCTAGGCTTCGTGTTTTTGACCAGGGACCACCACTGATCAGCTTCTCCCTCTAGGCGATAAACAGCAAGGGTGACTTTTTCTTGTTCCGAACAAAGGAGTACAGAAAATATCTTTTCAATGGAGCTTATCCATTGTTCCGCAACTAAAGGGTCAGTAGATCCACTGAATGATGGTGGTTGTTGATGCATGAAAGACCCAACAGAATGTTGTTCCCTTCATGGTGAGATCGGCCTCTCAGCTTGATTCAAGTTATTACTCATAACTTGAGTCAGTTGGTTCATCATTCGCATGAATGTTTCCATTCCAGCTTCCATCGGAGGGCCGTTAGCACATGATGCATTGCGGTCACCATCTGCACGGTTCCTCCTATTGCCCGCCATTTTTCTAAAAGAATAAAACTTTAGCGAGAAACTTATTTCATTTATGAATCTTTTAACTAAGACTTCATTCTTAGAAAATTACATTTCTCTATAATTCCTTCATAACGATTCATAAAAAGCTTGTGATTAACCAAACATATCCCCCGGGAGTGTTGTAACCAAGAGTGCATCAAGGCCTGTTATCGTGCACCAATTCCCATTCGAGTCTAGCTCAACGTGGTGTTTTCGGGTTTTACCCCTATGTACATCTGTGCCAGAGCCGCCTCTACCTGCTCGTATCCAGATAGGGATGTATTTGTTTGATAAACCACTTACTCAATACTTAACAAAATACCAGGAGGTTTTCCTATATTTAATCTTTTCTATAGGGTTCTTCATAAATTTTTTTATATCCTAATTTCTACAAATAACTAAACCATACTTTGATACCAACTATAGGTTCCCGTCTTTTTATAACATAAACTTTCATTTCATTACACGGAACTGAGGATCTTTAAGGTTTAGTGTCTTGGAAACAAGGAACATAATACATGAAAACAACATAAAACATTCTTCTTAAACACTTGAAAGGCTTCTCATTAAGTTCATCCTAGGTTCATTAATGCATCTCATAACCTGGGGACATACATCAAAAGAAAGGGTGAGCAGAAGACCCAGTAATGGAAACAAGAGAAACATTTTACATGTGAACTTGAGATACTTCAATAAGGTCATGAAAAGAACTTTAAGGCATGAGAAAGAAATCATGAGATATATCATAATAAAAATAAAATTTTTCATAACTTGAATATGTGGCTGAAAAATTAAATATTGACAATCATTTCGTTTCACCAAGGTCCATCCCCAAGGTGTCATTAAAAATTACCAAGGTTATTCACCAAGGTATCAGTCTAAAAAGTCATCTCTAGAGATTAAGTCTTTACCCAATGCATTGGAGCGCTATCTGGGTGCACCCTTGAAATGTATTTATTATCATGTGAGCCACATATATCATCATCAATCATTTCATAAACAACCCATATAGCATAAAGGAAATGAGTTTCATTTCATAATCATAACGTTTTAAAAACTGCTTTAAAGACATGATCTTTATGTCACTTTAAACCCACGGAAAGGGAAAGCGGGTTTCATGTATGTAAATCCCAGAATTTAAAATAGAACATTTTGATATATATATATGAATACCCTTATATAAATAAGAGCTTTGAGTATTCACTTAATAACTTAAAATAATTTTGAGAAAAAGAGAGAGGCATTTTGAGATGAAAATTCTGCAGCATAACGGCTACATTACAGGGTTTTAGAAAACGTTGAAAAGAGAGGGGACATGGGTCACCCACTCATAAATGATCTATAAAAATAGTATAGGGAAAAAATATAAAGGATATGAATCATGGTAATCAAATTTGAAGGACATACCATTTTAAATGTAAAACATGGAAGTAAGACAAAAATAATATTTCTCTTATGAAAATTTGGCAGCCTAACGGCGTCACTTAAACTTCAACAAAAATGAATTGACAAGATCAAATAGGGTCTCTCATCATATGATCATAAAATATCAGTATTATAGATATAGATATCATACCCCAACATAATAAAAAGGAAATTGAAAGACTTGACATGAAAATAGAACTTGAAAATGAGAAGGGTGAAAGAATCCCCTAAAAATTCGGCAGCCTAATGGCATCACTTAAACTTTCATAAAAAGAAATGATGAGAGTAAGAGGGGATATCTCATCATATAAAAATGAAAAGGGAAGTAAGAGGAATATAAAAGAACATCCTCTCACATAATAACATGGAGAATAAAGGGAATGACATAAAAGAGATTACATGAAAAGAAAGAGAGAGGTCGGATCCCTTACCTTAAACGTAACTCTTAAAACTCAAAGGTTGGGACCTTGAGAGGCTTGAGGGAACCTTGGGAGGACTCCTTGGATGGTAAAGAGACCATAACTTCGTTGTGGGAGAGTTGGGAGTGAAAAATAAAGGAGTAAAGGGTGGGTATTTATAGGGAAAGTGAGGGGACAAGGCGTTAATGGCCAAGGGACACCTCACAAGTGCTTTTCTCAAAACAATGTGCTCTCCCATGGCATTTACCATGGAGTTAGGCCACATGGGGCCCCCAATACAATAAGTCATCACCTTTGGCCGAACAACCCTTAAAATATCTCATGAAACCATCATGACACAATTATGATGTTATTAAACATACCGAAACCCTAAAACTGCATTTTTACTATTCACTGAAAAATTCATCTTTCTCAGAAAAATCTCAAAATTTCACCTTAACCAAATATCGATGCTCTAATTAAATTTATTAACTCCATTTTATAAAAATAATTTTCTAAATATTTTTAATTTAATTTTTAAATAAAAGCACTATTCATCGAGAATTCATTTTTTTTTCAGAAAAATCCCCAAAAATTACCATAACATAATATCGATGCTCTGAGTTTAAAAATAAAGTCCATTTTAAAAAATAATTTTCTAATTATTTTTAATTAAAAAAAACTATTCACCCTAAAAAACTAATACTTGACTAATAATTTATGAAACCGTTATTTACCCATTTTATTGAATCTCATTACTTAATCAAGGTGTCTCAATTATATTAAAACTTTCTTTGAGTGAAATTACTAATCCATTTGGTCACATTACTAACCCTAAGAGTAAAATCACTATTCATAATTTACTATTCATCAAAAATTAAGTTGATCTTATTAGACTCCAAATTCCTTACTGAACACTTTTGCAGAAGACCATTTTTTGAAAATCATTACACATCATTAATTATTCAGGGTTTACATAAATATTTTAAAATATCTTTTTTTCAAAATTCATCAATAAAATACATCCTAAAATTATCCGGACATTTGAAATTTCATAAACATCGCTAAAGGAAGAAATCTAAATTCATTCATTCCAAAGGATTACACAAAGAAGCTAGGGTCTCGTCACATAGCCCCTTATAACACCGGCATATGACCTAAGTGTAAGGTGTGCTATGGTGAGAGAATCCGAGGGAGGCTCAGATAACATTGCCCTAGTAGTAATCTCTACTAACTTGAACTTCTCACGTAGGCGTTTCCGTTCATGTTTGACACGCTGGAGTTCAGATTGGGCTTGGTCCAAAGCGAAGCCCAAAGATGCCACCTCCACCCAAGCTCTGATAAGTGGGCTTCATAAGGTTCGAGTCTACTAGATGAAGCCATCGACTCCTCTTTCTGCATTAACCATTAACATCTCTATTAAATCATTAAGAGTAAGTTAATATACTACTCAAAAAGATTGGGTCGTTACAGTGAGTGGCCTCGGCCTAGTCTCATGTTTTAATTCTTATAGGGAGTGGGATATGACCAGTCCCATGCTATAAAGATTATAAGGATTTAACTCAAAAAATATGTAATGATTATAGGAATTTGACCTAGATTGTTTGTTGTGACTATACCATGGTTATATGGTGGTGGTTGGCATGGTCATAAGACATTATTAGATATATTCTATCATGGATCCGAATCAATTTTATTACCTTGTTCACATGGTGGCTAGAATGGTTGTAAGACATACTATAGATATTTCAGCATGGAGCCAAAGCAGGTTGTTGTTGTATTTTATTAATTATTGAATTAATTAATACACATATTTATCATCTTATTGCATACACTTCTTATTAGACTGGTTTTTCTTAGACATGGTAGTTTTGAGCTCATGAGTTATACTCACACCCTATTCAGCCCACTGTTTGGTACTTGAGTGGATTTCATGGATTCAGGTTTGGACAAGGGAAAAGGACCTTGTTATTGATTGCTTGTTTTCTTTTGGGATGGATTTTAGAGATAGGACCGAGGTGGGGTTTGAGACCTGGGTCTTTGAGTCTTTTATTTGATTATGGTAATATTTTTATTATATTATTATAGCATGACATTTAGTTACATTCCAACACATCATTACTTTGATGTGTAGAATTTTATTATTGTCTTCCTCTATGTCTTTACTTTGATTATTATCTTAATTTTATTATGATTTTTCTTCTACTATGACACTTTATACTAGGTGGTATAGTATCTCCATTATACATTTCACACCCCCATTGCTAGTTGGTAGCCTCTAGCGTATGGGGAGGTGCACTTGAGGTATCATAACCAACCCTTTCCGACCACGTGAGAGAGTGCCAGATTGGGGGATGTTACATAACTACTACTTGTATGGGAATCAATATATAATATTATTTAGCATTTCTTTATTAAGGATATTATATTTACTGGATCTGATTCACTATGATGTATACAGTTCCATGGAGGTAGATTCACTGGGAGGTGAAAAATATTTTCTAACCTTCATTTATAATTAATTTAGAAATTTTTGGGTGTTCTTGTAGGCTAAGGACAAAATAATGGATCACTTAAAGATGTTCAATGCCACGGTGGAGTGTGAAAATAAAATTAAACCGAATTTTTTTCACTTAGAAAATGGAGAAGAGTAAAAATTTGGGAGTTTTATGCCTATTATAGGAGTTAGGGAATTCAAAAAGAGATGATGGTACCTCACACTTCAAAAAAAAATAGAGTTTCATAAAGGATGAAAAAAATAATCATGGATAAGGTTTGGTGCATGATGAATTTAACTAAGATACCTAATCTATTTTGGATATAAGTTGTTTGAGTTTCATGCTACCTCATCAATATATTATCATTAGTTCCTCTAAACTTCAATATTCCACCAAAGATTTAATCAAGTAAATACCCCTCTTAATATCATTTATGAGTATTTGGATGTTTGGTATTTATAGATATATACAAAGAGCACAAACATAATCTATTCAAGAGATATACCCCATATGTCTTAATTGGTTATATAGATTTCGAGTTATGATAAAAACTTTAGGACCTGAAGAAGAATAAGGTGACCAGAAGTAGAGATTTCATGTTCCATGAGAACTAGAATATCAAGGGAATTCAAAATCCTAGAATGACTTGAATAAAATATTCCAATGAATCAATTTCTAATCCAAAACTTGAATCCACACCATCCAACACTAAAGAGTAGTAGGTAAAAGAAGACCCATTAGTTGATGACCATGATGCAATGGAGGAGAATATTGAGTAGGGGAGGCTCAATCCTATTTACCAGAAGTTATAAAACCATCACACAAACCTAGTGACGGTTTTCCTCCTGAACCTAACATTTCATAGGTTCAAATATCTTCATGAGGAAATATTTTACTAATAAAATATTCATAATTAGATAATTTATTGCTCAATCATAAGGGATATCCAAAAGGATATTTGTACGTAGCATCTCATACTTAAAAACTCAAGTGGATTCATGTAATGGAGTGACTAATGTAGTCATTAATGAAAAACAATACATATGATTTTGTGGAACTATACAAAGGTAAGAAGACACCAACAAAAAAATGGGTGTTTAGATTAAAGATGGATAGATTCATAAATGATGTCAAATAAAAATCTTGGTTAATGGGTAAAGGATTCCATCTGAAGAAAGGAGTTTAATTTGATGGGATTATTTCACCCATATGGAATATGGCTTCAATATGAGTCATTTTATGGTTGGTGGAAATGTTTTACCTGGAACATGAGAAGATGGATGTGAAGGAAAATTTTCTTCACCATGACCTCATCAAGGAGATCTACATAAATAAAATTTATTTTTTTTGGGTTTTTGGATAAGAAAAATTCATGTAAAAATTTAATAATATCTTGTATGGACAAAAACAATATCTCATAAAGTGGCACAAGAATTTTGAATCATTTATTGCGAGTTAAAACTATAATAAAACATAGGTGGATCTATGTATTTACTTCTAGATATTTCAGTATGGTAACTTCATTCCTATCCTACTTTATATTGATGACATTTTGATCATTGGGAAGGATTATAAAAGCTATAAAATTCTCAAAACCCTTTATTTTAATTTTTATAGGCCTCATAAGTGTCAAGAGGGAGTTTAGAGGAATGAAGGTTAAAAAAGTTATGATATTCTCGAGAGTATATATTCTATAGATGTGGATGTGATGATGACTATTTTAAATCCCATTTAGAGTATTGAGCATGGGGTTTTCTGTTTTGGCCTTGGGAATTTTGAGGTTGTCCGTTTAGGTTTCAGGATGCACCATTATGAGTAAAATGGCATGGTTGACCATTTAAATGGGAGTTTTTCATGGGAAACCCACTTGCATGAAATTATTGAGGGAAAATGTCTCAGGGAGATCATTTAGAAGGAGTAATTGGTTGCGGTGCTCATTGAGTCACCCTATGTAAAATGGTGAGTAATGGCTTCACCATTCTATAATGCTTGGGAATGGTGAGGTGAAATGTATAAGGTTTTTTCCTTATTCCATGTAAGTATAGACATGTAATGTAATGTTTTATAGTTGAGAAGAGCGAAGATTTGGGGAAAATGGTTAGTTTGGGGTGTCCCTACATTATGGTATTTGGAGTGGTGAGTCGAAATGACTAAGTAAATTCCACAACATCATAGCCTTGAGTGTGGTGGGAGTTAAAATGGTTCAATGGGGGTTTTAAAATTCAAGGGAATTTGGGGGGGGGGGGTAAACTAATTTGAATGACGTATAAGTGGACTGACCTTTGAATAGAGATTACCATGAGTGTAGTGAGATTCAATAAATTATGGTGGATTATTTAAAAGCTTTATATATAAGTAGAGGGTCATATACCCCTTGGTTTTGTTTTTTGTTTTTCCTCCCAAAACCCTATCTTACCCCTTATACTCTCACATTTATTTAGGAACACCCTTTAGAGTTTAAACACCTTGGATTATTAGATCAAATTCCATGATCAAGGTACTTTATTTATTTTCCTCTCATCATCTTTCATGACCCGTCCCAGTGGGGCCCGCGTCGTGACTCCCCAAGCCCGCCTCCAATAGGCCAGGGGCTAGTGACTAGCACCGAATAAGCATATTACTAACATGGGAGGCATTGCCTAAGTACCTGTACACACGCAAACATCTCCAAGACCACAAATGCTGAAAATAAAAACACTAAGGAACAAAATGCATGCATACAACTAAACCCCAACCAATAGAGTACGGCGAAAGGTAGAGAACTGTAAAAGTAAACTGGGCCAAAAATACAATCCCACCAAAAACAAGAGTCTGAAAACTGCAAAGTCCAACCTGTAAACACAAAAGGTACTGGGACTACCGCTCGTAGCCGTAGGAACGCCTCAGCCTGTAGGGAACTCAAAAATCTAGATCTCGTCCTGGTCCACCCTAGACTCTGTCAAAAGGCTACTCTTCTACACAAGACACCAGATGTGCGGGCAAAGCCCATGCAGGGGTGAGTATAACAATACTCAGTAGAGGACCCCGAAAACCAAAAATTAGTATACAAAATAAAGGTACAGTCAGCTATGCACAATATATGTCTACATAATATATAGAACAAACCAGATATACTCCAAACCCTGACTCGTGGTCTAGAGACAAGTCACACAACCACACACCCTGTTAGGGATTCTGTTCGAAGATTCCGTGATGCACTCGTTCTGGGAGAACACACTCTACGAGTCTTACAGCTCTGATGACGTCCGTCCGAGAAGTGTTGTTCATCGGGAACCGTCACGAGAAGTAGTTGCACTCATTACGGGAGACACACTTCTGAGTGGGAAGGTTAAGGTAGATAGAAGAACTCATTACGGGAGACACACTCCTGAGCGGGAAAGATCACGATGCAAAAATGAGGATCACTGCCAGGGCCATGGCAGATACCGCGACTCATCCGAATTCACCAGTTAGGTGATACACCAGCTAAGTAGAGGATCAACTCCCGGTAGAGTTGGTCACGTCAATGCTTGACTCTAACTAGGGTCAGGAATGGATAGAGGATCTCACTCTGGGCCTCTTGGAGGGATGCCGACTCTATCACAGAAAGTCCGGCTGAAGGGATCATACTTCTGTAGAAGGAAACGATGCCCGACCTTCAGGGAAATGAGAAGAAGGTGAACTAACCCAAACGAATGATGTACAGGATATGGTGCACAGGAGGACCATGCTGTTTTCCAAAAAGTACACGGCGTGTAGAAAATATACGCGCCGTGTTGTCTGACCTCAGGTACTGCCCGTGTACAACGGCCCGTGTCATAGAACTGGTCATGTAGAAAAACTTAGTACACGGTGTGTAGTAATATGTACACGCCGTGTCCGAGTGAATGGGGTTGGCCCCATGTCACTGGCCATGTGGTCGTACATGGCTATCAACCCGTGTACTTTAACCCGTGTCCATGTATCCCCTGGATACACGCCGAGCTTCACGTTGCCGCCTCTGCCAAGCTGTACACGCCGTGTCGCCTGAAGCCGTGTAGATCATCCTGTGTCCGTGTATTTCCCAAACACATGCCGAGCTTCGGGGAAAGTTCAACATGCCGTGTGACCAAGGTCACACGCCATGTGACACCTCCCTGACCCCCAAAACTCTAGTTGTTGCCAGTACTACACGGCGTGTTCTTCGGAAGTACACACCGTGTGTTCTGGAAATTTCCAGAACCGAAGCTCTTCACCGGTGCGCCTCCTGTGCTGCTCTGATCGTTATTCCGGACGTCCGATCGCCACAAAACCTTCAGGTTTTGGTCGCCCAGACACCACGAAGCCGGTTCCGGTGTTTCCGGGCCTCCGATCGGCTCTAAAAACGTGTTTTGATCTTCCCGCGTGAAGAACGCTCGAAGAGCGCCCTTTACCCGTACGGTTCGATTCGTCGTCCGCTATCATCGTCTCACCTCCACAAGATCATTGCGGCGTCGAAACTTCGATTTGGGATCGTTGAGTCGTGGAACAGATGCGCAATGATCTGTTGTTCGTCGCCCCATGAAGAACGCGAAGAATGCACGAGAAAAGAATATGGGAGGAAATCCAATAAACAAATCGAGGAACGAACCTCTGCCATTGTTTGTCACAGCCTTGATCCACTACCATTAATAGGTTTAAACGGAGTAGAGATTAACATAAATAAAATCATGGATTAATTCCCCAAAATCATCCCAAAGAAAACCCTCCCGCAAGAATGTACGAATCCGCGGATCAACTTGTTCGTGGTTGATCCGCGTTCGTTGTTTAAACTCAAAAATTGGGAAAAGAAAATGAAATAAAAAACCCCTAACTTTCGAAAGTATCGATCGTTGATGAAGGCGCTGCATTGCCATTGTTTTCAAGATCCTTCAATTTCGGTGCAACGATTCTCGATTTCGATCCGTCGTCGTTCGTCACCGAGAATTCTCTCCAACGCCTCGCGAATTCTGCAGAGGTTCCTCCCAATCATCGCCAACGATCAAAAATGATTAACCAATTAAAAAGGGAAACATGTTGGCATTTATTTATGAGGAAGTATTAATGACGCCAACTTTCCATCATTAATTTAGGAAACAGACGTCACGTTGCTGCACTGCAGCGGACGTTTGCATAAAATAAAATAAACATTTAGCAATTTATTTTAATTTTACTTTACTAAAAACGTCCGAAAAAATAACTTTTTCCCTCGACCCACAACAGTCGAGGTTAGGCTCATTATTAGGCAAATTCTTCGTCCTGAACGCAATGATGTGCACAGATTTTTAATCCGGGCATCCGTTTGGAAACTGCCACAACCGCGCACAAGCGCCGACTCACTTAACTTAAAAAAGTTCAAACCACCATTCCGGGCTCACTGGACCTCAGAATGATGTGCCGTCTTCGCACTCGGTCTCGAAATAATTCCATATAATATTTAAGAATAATAAACGAAAAATCCAAGACATTAAATTCTCCCCACCTTGGGGCTTTACATCCCCAAAAATCCAAAACAAGGGCTACTAAAAAAGATGTGGGTACTGGGCACTAATCTAGGCCTCCCGCTCCCACGTGCTTTCCTGAAGATTCCCGTGCTGCCACCAGACGCGAACCAAGGGAATCGATTGCCCACGAAGGATCCTCTCTTGCTGATCCTCAATTTCCACCGGGTACTCAGGGAAGGTCACTCCATCCTCGATGTCCAGCTCGCCCCAGTCGATGACGTGCAACAGATTGTGCACGTACCTCCTCAGCTGCGACACATGGAAGACATCATGTAACCGATGCAACTGTGGCGGTAGAGCTAGGCAGTACGCCACCTCTCCAACTCTACACAGTATCTGTAAGGGTCCGATGAACATCGGAGATAGTTTTCTGCCTTGGCCAAATCTCCGTAACCCCCATCGAGGTGAGACTTGAAGAAAGACGTGGTCTCCCTCTTCAAACTCCAGAGGCCTCCATCGTCAGTCAGCATAGGACTTATGCCAGCTTTGTGCAGTCTTCATCCACTCTCGTATGATCTACACCTTCTCTATGGTAGCTCGCACTAACTATGAACCCATGAGTGTTGACTCTCTGGGGTCGGTCCAGCAAAGCGGTGACCAGCAGGGTCTTCCGTACAAGGCCTCTAATGGTGCCATACCAATGGTGGAGTGGTAGATGTTGTTGTACGCATACTCCACCAGTGGTAGCTGGTCCTCCCAGCTGCGACCAAAGTCCAAGATAAAATCTCGTAGCATATCCTCTAGAACCTGAATGGTCCTCTCCATCTGACCATCAGTCTGGGGATGAAATGTTGTGCTCAAGCGTAGCTGAGTCCCAAAATCCTACTGCAATCCCTTCCACAACCGGGATGTGAAGTGGGTATCTCGACCCGAGACTATAGTCGAGGGGATGCCATGAAGACGAACTATCTTCATCATGTAGAGGTGCCCCAAGCTCTTTACGAAACTCTACTCTCTGATAGCTAAGAAGTGGGACGACTTGGTGAGTCGGTCAATGATCACCCAGATAGAATCATGCCCCTTGGATGTCCGTGGTAAGCCTATCATGAAGTCCATCTATATTCCATCCCACTTACACTCTGGGACTTCCAGGGGGTGAGCTAATCCCGTTGGAACCTGGTGCTCAGCCTTCACCTGCTGGCATGCGAGGCACCGAGAAATGAACTCTGCTACTACCTTCTTCATGCCTAACCACCATATTTGTTGTCAGAGATCCTGGTACATCTTTGCCACTCCGGGATGTACCGCCAAAGGGTATGTATGAAACTCCCTCAGGACCTCCTCCTGCAATGCCACTGGTACAACAGTGCACCCTCTGAAAAGAAGTACGTGCTCCCCACCTTGTGAATATCCATCAGGAGCATGTCCTGTGGATAACTGAGCACGTAAAGCCACACAGTCGACATCCCCAAGCCGTGCCTCCCTAACTCACTGTAAGAGTGGAGGGGTGACAACCATTGACTGTAGGTAAGATGTATCCTCTCCATCCACAAATGATAACTGTAACGCGGCTAACTGCTGTGTCGCCTCACTCAACAGCTGTGAGCTCGACTTCCTGCTAAGGGAATATACCACCTTGTTCCCCTTTCCAGGAGTATAGATGATCTCGAAATCATATTCCTAGAGGATCTCTAGCCATCATCTCTACCATATATTCATATATTTTTGTGAAAATATGTACTTGAGGCTCTTGTGGTCAGAGTAGACAATAAACCGCTCTCCCATAAGGTAGTGTCGCCACATCTTCAATGCGAAGACTACCACTGCCAACTCGAGATCATGGGTCGCATAGTTTTGCTCATGTGGCCTAAGCTGGCGTGAACCATAAGCAATCACTGCATGCCGCTGCATCAGGACACAGTCGAGCCCGGTCCCTGATGCGTCACAGAAAACTACGTACTCTACACCCTCCTCTGGCAATCTCAATACTTGGGCACTCGTCAAACTCTACCTCAACTACTCAAAATCCAGTTGGAACTTCTCTTTCCACACGAAGGGTTGCTCCTTCCTGGTCAAGGCCATCATCGTTGCTGATATCCGGGAGAAATCAGTAATGAATCTTCGGTAATATCCTGCCAACCCAAGGGAGCTTCGCATCTCCATCACGCTCCGAGGTGGCTCCCATGCTAACACAGCCTCCACCTTGGCTTGGTCCACAACTACTCCATCTACCGAGATGACATGTCCTAGAAAGTGGACCTCCTGAATCCAGAACTGGTACTTTGAGATCTTCCCATAAAGCTGGTGCTCCCGAAGTATATCCAGAACCATCCGCAGGTGTCTCACATGCTCCTCCTCTGACACTGAGTACACGAGGATGTCGTCGATGAAGACCACCACAAACTGGTCCAAGTATGGCTGGAAGATCCGGTTCATCAACCCCATGAACACTGCAGGGGCGTTCATCATGCCAAAAGGCATCACCAAGTACTCATAGTGACCATAGCAGCATCTGAAAGATGTCTTCGGTATATCCTCGTCCCGCACTCGTAGCTGGTGATAGCTTGATCGAAGGTCAACCTTTGAGAACCACTATGCCCCTCTTAGCTGATCGAAGAGGTCATCGATTCTCGGTAGTGGATACTTGTTCTTCACTATCACCTGGTTCAGGCGCCGGTAGTACACGCAAAACCTCAGACTTTCATCTGCCTTCTTGGAAAACAAGATTGGGGCCGCCCAGGGTGAAACACTGGGTCTTACGAAACCCTTTCTCTTCAAATACTCCAACTGCACCCTCAGCTCGCGAAGCTCTGTGGGATCCATCCGATATGACGATGAATAAATCGGTGTCACCCCAGGGTGTAAATCGATGCAGAAGTCAATTTCTTGGCAGGGAGGTAATCCTGGAACATCTTCGGGAAAGACGTCCTCATACTCCGCCACCACTGTTGGGAACTGAGAGCTCACAACATCTACTGCTCCGAGGGTAAGGCTAGCCAACTCATGAGTGATCAGCTTCACCCTCCTATGCATGAGCCCATTTTGTGCTGCCTGGGTTTTTTTTCTCCGACAAAAGAAAACCTCGTTCCATCACAGTGGACACACTGCACTCTTCTCCTAAAACAGTCAATCTGGGCAAGGACCGAGGATAACCAATCCATACCGAGAATGATGTCGTAAGGCCTCAATGCTACCACCAAGAGGTTCCAACCGAAAATCTCACCTCCAAGGGTAAGATCACACTGTCTGAAAAGGTGCGTGTTCATCGAGTCTCCTCCCGTAGGTGCTCCAAGCGTAAGGATCGAGTCAACAGTTCTACCGAAATCTCGAGGTTTTGTACAAGACATGTGGCTATAAGTGAATGACTGGAACCTGTGTCTATGAGTATGAAAGCTAGGGTATAAAAGACACAGATCGTACTTCGAATCATCCCTGGAGCCCCTGGGTCGTATGTCTCGACCGCATGCAGCTGTCCCCGCCCCTGTCCCCCATCTCCCTAAGCCTGGTGCGGACCTCCTGGGGGTGGTGGTGGAAGTAAGTCAAAGCGTCTGCCACCACCCACAGCTCTCCCTACTCCTCTGCCACATCCGCCACCTGGCGGGTCTGCCTACTCTATTCTCTGCCTCTTCCTTGGTGGTCCATCCACCGCTTCCCTGTCAGCAGCTCGACGGGTCGGGCAATCCCTAGCGAGATGTCCCCTACTGTCACATGCGTAGCATCGCTTCTCCCTAGGCTGACTGGATCCATCCTGAGAGCCCCGGACTGTCGATCCCCTATCCTGGGTGCTCCTCCGACATCTTTCACATCCTGATCCCTGCGTCTGATGCCAGCTCCCTGCCGCCGAGGTCTCCGCACCTGTCTGCCTGCTGCTGACTGCTGGTGGCTGTCTCTGCTCCGCCAAGAAGATCTCGACCACCAAAGCTCGCTCGAGCACTCCATCATAAGTCGATATGCATAGAGGCACGACACTAGATCAGATGTCTCATCGTAAACCTCACTCGAAGGTCCGAACTCTGAAGTACTGATCCCTGACCATATCCATCGAGTACCTGGCGATGTTGGTAAACCTCGATGAATAGTCAGCCACAGTCATACTGCCCTGCTAAAGCTGAATAAGCTCCTAGATGCGCACATCTCTCAGTGTAACCGGAGAGAACTCCTCCCTGAAGAGTCTCTCAAACTTCGTCCAAAAAAGGGTCTCCTCATAGTGAGTCTGTGTGGTCAGACTCCACCATCGCCTCGCCGAACCTTGAAGAAGGCTTGCTCCTAGGATCACCATCAGGTCTGCTGGTGTCCTCACTAGACAGAAACTCTGGTCACCGCCTCAATCCAGTCCTCATCTGCCTGAGGGTTGGGCTCGCCTCATAACCTGAGGGGTCTCTGTCTCTGGAACTCATGGAGTGCGTTGAACCTGCGCTCCTCGCCGGCCGGTATTGCAGGTACCACCGGCTGCTCCAATGGTGGTGGCATAGCAGGTGCACCACCCGATGGAAACGCCTGGGGAACTGGTCCCTGTATCAAAGCCTCGTCACTGAGGGGGTCATCCTCATGATCATGCTGCTGAATCCTAGCGGGTATGCGTCGTGGAGGAATCCTATAAGGAAACAAGATGTACCATGGTCAAAGAGTATATCTGGATAGCTGACACAAAGGACATGGAAACCACAAACCATTCCTATATGATGCATGTACCTTTTTATTTCCCCGAAACCAGTGTTTTCATGTACCGAGTCGGAAAGCAAGTTATCAGAGCCTTGATGTATGGATACGTCGGCCGCCGCACCAACACTAGAGTCTCTAGCCTAAAATCCGAACTCGAAACACTTAACACTATTGCCCCAAACCAACCTCACAGACTCTTGGTCCTAAGGTAGAACCGAACACCTCTGATACCACTCTGTCATGACCCGTACCAGTGGGGCCCGCGCCGTGACTCACCAAGCCTGACTCGAATAGGCCAGGGGCTGGTGACTAGCACCAAATGGGCATATTACTAACACGGGAGGCATTACCTAAGTACCTGTACACATGCACACATCTCCAAGCCCACAAATTCTGAAAAGCAAAACACTAAGGAACAAAATGCATGCATACAACTAAACCCCAACCAACAGAGTACAATGAAAGGTAGAGTACTGTAAAAGTAAACTGGGCAAAAAATACAAGCTCACCAAAAACAAGAGTCTGAAAACTGCAAAGTCCAACCTGTAAACACAAAAGTTACTGGGACTGCCGCTTGTAGCCGTAGGAACGCCTCAACCTGTAGGGAACTCAGAAAGCTCGGTCCTATCCTGGTCCACCCTAGACTCTGTCAAAAGGATTCTAGTCTGCACAAGACACCAGATGTGCGGGCAAAGCCCGTACAGGGGTGAGTATAACAATACTTAGTAGAGGACCCCAAAAACCACAAAGCAGTAAACAAAATAAAGGTACAGTCAGCTATGCACATTATATGTCTACAGAACATATAGAACAAACCAGATATACTCCAAACCCAGAATCGTGGTCTAGAGACAAGTCAGACAACCGCACACCCCGTTAGGGATTCTGTTTGAAGATTCCGTGATGCACTCGTTCTGGGAGAACACACTCCACGAGTCTTACAGCTCTGATGACGTCCGTCCGAGAAGTGTTTTTCATCAGGAACCATCACGAGAGGTAGCTGCACTCATTACAGGAGACACACTCCTGAGTGGGAAGGTTACGGTAGATAGAAGCACTCATTACGGGAGACACACTCCTGAGTGGGAATGATCACGATACACAGATGAGGATCACTGCCAGGGCCATGGTGGATACCGCGACTCATCCGGATTCACCAGTTAGGTGATACAACATCTAGGTAGAGGATAAACGCCCGATAGAGTTGGCCATGTCGATGCCTAACTCTACCTAGGATCAGGAATGGATAAAGGATCTCATTCCGGGCCTCTCGGAGGGATGACGACTCTATCACAGAAAGTCCGGCTGAAGGGATCATACTCCTGTAGAAGGAAACGATGCCTGAACTTCAGGGAAACGAGAAGAAGGGTCAATAACCCAAACGAAAGATGTCCAGGATTTGGTGAACAAGAGGACTATGCTGTTTTCCAAAAAGCACACAACGTGTAGAAAATATACACGTCATGTTGTCTGACCCCGGGTACTGCCCGTGTACAACGGCCTGTGTCGTAGAACTGGTTGTGTGGAAAAACTTAGTACACAGCGTGTATTAAGATGTACACGCCGTGTCTGAGTGACTCGGGTTGGACCCATGTCACTGGCCGTGTGGCCGTACATGGCTATCAACCCATGCACTTTAACCCATGTCAGTGTATCCCCTGGATACACATCGAGCTTCACATTGCCGCCTTTGCCAAGCTGTACACGCCGTGTCGCCTGAAGCCGTGTAGATCATCCCATGTCCGTGTATTTCCCAAACACACACCGAGCTTTGGGGAAGGTTCAACACGCCGTGTGACCAAGGTCACACGCCGTGTGAGACCTCTTTGAACCCTAAAACCCTAGCTGTCGCCAGTACTACACGACGCGTTCTTCGGAAGTACACGCCGTGTGTTCTGGAAATTTCCAGAACCGAAGCTCTTCCCCGACGCGCCTCGTGTGCTGCTCCGATCATCGTTCTGACCATCTGATCACCATGAGACCTTCAGGTTTTGGTCACCCCGACACCACGAAGCCACTTCTGGTGTTTTCGGGCCTCCGATAGGCTCCAAAAACGTGTTTTGATCTTCCCATGCGAAGAATGCTCGAAGAACGCCCTTTACCGGTCCGGTCCGATTCGTCATCCGCCATCATCGTCGCACCTCCACAAAGTCGTTGCGGTGTTGAAACTTCGATTTGGGATCGTTTTGTCATGGAACAGATGCGCAACAATCCATTTTTCGTCACCCCATGAATAATGTGAACAACGCATGAGAAAAGAATAGGGGGGGAAATCTAATAAAAAAATCGAGGAACGAACCTCCACCGTTGTTCGTCACGGCATTGATCTGCTACCGTTAATAGGTTTAAAGGGAGAAGATATCAACATAAATAAAATCATGTATTAATTCCCCAAAATCATCCTAAAGAAAACCCTCCCGCAAGAACGTACAAATCCATGGATCAACTTGTTCGTGGTTGATCCGCATTCGTCGTTTAAACTCAAAAACGGGGAAAAGAAAATGAAATAAAAAACCCCTAAATTTCGAAAGGATCAATCGTTGATGAAGGAATAGCGCTTCCATTTTCATCGAGATCCTTCAATGTCGGCGCAACGATTCTCGATTTCGATCCGTCATCGTTCATCACTGAGAATTCTCTCCAACACCTCGCGGATTTTGCAGAGGTTCCTCCCAATCGTTGCCAACGATCAACAATCCTTAACCCATTAAAAAGGGAAACATTTTGGCATTTAATTACATGGAAGTATTAATGATGCCAACTTTCCATCATTAATTTAGGAAACAGATGTCCCGTCACTGCACTGCAGCGGACGTTTCCATAAAATAAAATAAACATTTAGCAATTTATTTTATTTTTACTTTACTAAAAACGTCCAAAAAAATAAGTTTTTCCCTCTACCCGTGATGGTCTAGGTTAGGCTCATTATTAGGAAAAGTCATCATCCCAGACGCAACGGTGCGCTCAGATTTTTAATCCGGGCATCCGTTTGGAAACTACCACAACCACGCACAAGCGCCGACTCACTTAACTTAAAAAAGTTCAAACAACCATTCCAGGCTCACTGGACCTCGGAATGATGTGCCGTCTTCACGCCCAGTCTCGAAATAATTCTATATAATATTTAAGAATAATAAACATAAAATCTGATACATTACATTCTCCCCACCTTGGGGCTTTACGTCCCCGAAAATCCAAAACAGGGGCTACTCAAAAAGATGTGGGTACTGGGCACGAATCTGGGGCTCCCGCTCCCACGTACTCTCCTGAAGATTCTCGTGCTGCCACCAGATGCACACCAAGGGAATCGATCACCCACGAAGGATCCTCTCCTATTGATCCTCAATCTCCACCAGGTACTCAATGAAGGTCACTCCATCCTCGATGTCCAGCTCTACCCAATCGATGACGTGCGACGGATCGTGCACGTACCTACTCAACTGCGACACGTGGAAGACATCATGTACCCGATGCAACTGTGGCGGTAGAGCTAGGCGGTACACCACCTCGCCAACTCTACACAGTATCTGGAAGGGTCTGATGAACCTTGGATATAGCTTTTCGCCTCGGCCAAATCTCTGTAAACCCCGTCGAGGTGAGACCTGAAGAAAGATATGGTCTCCCTCTTCGAACTCCAGAGGCCTCCGTCGTCAGTCAACATAGGACTTCTGCCGACTCTGTGCAGTCTTCATCCGCTCTCGTATGATCTGCACCTTCTCTGTGGTAGCTCGCACTAACTCTGGACCCATGAGTGCTGACTCTCTGGGGTCGGTCCAAAAAAGCGGTGACTGGCAGGGTCTTCCGTACAAGGCCTTGAATGGTTCCATACCAATAGTGGAGTGGTAGCTGTTGTTGTACGCAAACTCCACCAGTGGTAGGTGGTCCTCCCAGCTGCGACCAAAGTCCAAGATACAAGCTCGCAGCATATCCTCCAGAACTTGAATGGTTCTCTCCATTTGACCATAAGTCTGGGGATGAAACGCTATGCTCAAGCGTAGCTGAGTCCCAAAAGCCTCCTGCAATCCCTTCCACAACCCGGAGTAAGTTTCCCTTACCTCCCAAGCTGTTGATGACCCAAATGAGGTGAAACTTTCAATAACACCCGATCACCAACTAAAAATTCCAATTGTCTAGGATGAAGATCAACACAATACTTGTACCTTCTATATTCCATTAACATTCTATAATGAATCAAATAAATATTTTCTATCGTATCTTGAACCAAGCTTGATAAAACCAAATAAGTTTTACCAATCTCCAACTAGAATAATAGAGATCTATAATCCCATCCATACAAGGCCTAAAAAGGAGCCATTATAATCGTGGTTTGATAACTATTGTTATAAGAAAAATCAACCCCCCCAAATGACCATCCCAAGCTCCACTAAAATAAAGGATGCAAGAACATATCATGTCCTTAAGAATATGTATAACCCTTCCTGTCTGGTCATCTAAAAATATATGGTATTCCATGCTTAAATAGATCCAAGATCCTAGTGCCTCTTGAAGGCCTCTCCAAAAATGGTAAGTGAACTAAGGATCCCTATCATAGAATATAGCAGATGGAACTTTGTGGAAACGAACAATATATTTCACATAGAGACTTCCTAAATCCTCAACTTTGGTTGTATCATGAATGCGTATTAAGGGAGACAATTTAGTCAACCGATCAATCACAACCGGTATTTCATTCTTCTTTATATAGGTACGTGAAAACCCAACCGCAAAGTCCATTTATATCTCATCCCACTTCCATGTTGACACTAGAAGTGGCTGAAGAAAACCCGAAGGTTTTGGTGATCGACCTTAACCTATTGGCACATATAAAAATGATAAACAAAATCAGAAATTTCCTATCTCATACCTGGCCACAAATATTGCCACTACATTCCATTTAACATCTTTGTGGTTCCTAGGTGCACTGCCTATTGGGAGTTATGAAACCCCCCCATAACATCTTTCCTTATTGCTAATAGCACAAAAAATTGGTTCTGATAGCATAGAATTAATTTAGTGGAAAATAAAAAATTAACTATGGTATCCTCACCATAAAGAGATTCTCTAACACTGTAAAACTCATCATCAAGATACTTTTCATGAAGAATCATCTTGAGAAGAGTGAATGTAAACTGAACAATGTCCAAAGAAACCTTGACCCATGATTCTTGAACTCTAATATGAAACTATGCACAAATATCCATCAAGTTCCAATCTTCTAATGATTCATTCATGGAATGAGTATGGAGTTTCTTTATCAAATAATTTTCAAAAAAATTCCATTTCCTTAGGGTATAGGTGACGTCAAAGTCAAAAGATTTCATGAATTTCAATCATGAACCAGGACAGAGTGTCATCCAACCAGACACCTGACCTAGTTTGTGGCATGGCCCGAAGGGTGTTCCCGATCCCCATGGGCTAAAAATGGTTTTGGGGATAAAAATTATCACTAAGGGAATGATTTAGACCAATAAACTAGAATAAAATAAAATAAACTAAACAAGACAAAGACTAAAAATAATTGAATCTCAATAAATATACAAACAGATTTAGATACAACTGAACAATCTAGAAACTAAATAAAAAACCAAACTAAAATACCACTGACACAATCTACATGTGACCTCATGGTTACCTCCAACCACAAGACCAAACTGATCCAACAATGAGCATATGAACAAGGAACCTAAACCTACAAAAAAACCGGGTCTACTGAAACCGAATGGAACAAGTAGGGTGCAAGCTAGACAGATCATTAGAAAACCACCATAAAATCCTTACATTTCCTTTCCTGAAAATATTCCATTAATGATAGTTTGAAATATAGTTATAAAAATATATTTTTCTCATTTTAAATAAACAACACAACTTCCCATTTTTCAAAAAAACACATGTGAAATTTCCATTAATCAAAATGATTTATCATTTTGGAATCCCAAACCTAAACTAAAATCTAAACAACACAATAACAAGTCATGGTAAAAATAAATAAGTAGTTTAAATAAGAAACCAAGTGAAATAGAAAAATAAGAAAGAAAATACAGATATAAAACCATGGTCATTTTCTAAACATCCATAGAGAGATTCCTCGATGTACTTGATTCAGACTCACCTGCCAGCGTATGGTGCAACTCCATAGTAAATAACCAACTGGATGATCTAAACTAGCCTAACTAGTGGCACAACCCACCCAGTCTCTAAGAAATATAAGGGGTACCATCCCTTATAATTTGGGGTCATAAGAAACTGTCACTCAACCCTCTAAAAGATTCCTAGGAATCCCATCACTGCACTTGCCTACCCCAAACACTAACACCACCTATATGATAAACCATATAGATAAATACCTTTATAGGGGTTACCATCACATAAAAATTAATTCATAAGTTTCAACTAGACATTTATACTTTCAAAAATACAATTCATTTCCCAAAACATAAAAACATTCCAATCGGGACTTTAACACCATCAATTAGCATACATTACAAAACATGTTCTAAACCATTAAAAAAATAATATGATACCCCACTCTCATTTAAAAAATTCCAAATGGGTATGTAATATTTCCAAATCAAAATAAATTTACAAAACCATTTCCAAACTAGAGTAAATATTGAAACCTTATAAAATGTGCCAAACGGTCCTTTATAACAATGTTTACCAAAACATGCATGAATTTACAAACGAACTAAGTTTTAAAGGATTCACTAAAAACCACATAATGCACGACACACACACAAACCATTTAGAAATTAGGATAACATTTGATAAACCAAGGTTCAAGAAAAGTGTTGTTTTGGAGTGCCATCTTCATTTGAAAAACACATCCATGTGTGCACCTCATGCACCCATGGATGTTCCAACATCCAATGGAACATTTTAAATACCCATGAGAATACCAAAAACCCATTTTTAAAGTCACCAATTACTTCCAAACAAAAACAAAAAATTTCACATAATTAAAAAAGTACAAACAACCATTTAAAAATCAAGATATGCTTTCCAAACAACACAAAAAACCACACTAGAAAGACACCATTCTTCATACATGAAGTCTAAATAAAAATTATACCAATTTAATAAGACATATTTAAGAGAAACACCACTCAATTCATCAAATTTTTCTTTTAAATCTCAATTTACATTTTATTAAACACACTGGGTGCATGTATACCTAAGCATACTTGAAGAATCACTTTGAAAACCATTTTTATCAAAATATACCAATATTAAAACACTACAATAGACTAACCAAATGAATCAAAATCATTAGAATCATATTTATAAATTAATTTAAAACACCTAAACATCAAATGGATTGTATCAGAAAGGAAATGTATGGAAACACCCACCTCAATGGTGTGAAAATGCGACAAAACTCTTAGAGAATGAAGAATACACCCCAAAGATCAAACCACACACACTAAACATCAATAAAATCTAAATACACATCAACCCTAACATATAGGGTTTGGAAAAGAGAGAACCCATCAAATAAGTACTAAGAAATAGAGATAGGAGAAGAGGAAGAAGGAAAAAATGGACAAAAAACCTTAAAAACTCACCCTGGGAACTTGGAGAAGCCACCATGGAGGAGGAAAAGACAAGGAGAAGGGGGGTTTGGGACCCATTCATGCACCAAAAATGACCCAAGGTATGGGGGGATTGATTTGGGTTAAAAAGGGGAAATGGTAGATTAGGTATTTTAAATTTTTAAAGATCTGGGATGATCGCATAGTTTGGAAACATGGTTTACCAAACTATACGCCAACTGTGTAGTACCCATTTCCCAATAGGCAACCGTCCGAACGACCAACCCACACAGTTTGAATTACCATGCTCAAATTATGTGGTATATTTTTTTTCCAACTATAGGACTTGTTTCACAATTACCTGGGCTCATCCACACAGTCTCTAATAATCGTGTGCTGCCCGTGCACAAGCCAAAATTCACCCAAAACTCAAAAACTCAAAAGTTTAAACCCAGAACTCAACCCAAACTTCAACCCAAGGATCCAAGATCAAGATAAGAGTAAAATAAGATGATTTTCAAGGTCTGGGTGTGACAATTATCCCCACCACAAACCATTTGTTCCTCTAAAAAGTCACTCAGTCGAATGATAATCAAAATTTGAATCCATTCCCAATCAAAACATAAAGAAACCATGAACCTCAGGGTGACCTTTTTATCCACAAGTCACGCCTAAAAAATAAAGAAGAAACCAAAACACAAGAATAAGGGGAGAACATGGGAGGGTTATCCCCACCACAAGAACTCAACTAGCACAAAAGTTTTAAAATCCAAACAATGCCACCAAGACTTAAATGGGAAACCCACTATGAGGAAACCCAATAAACTGGGACCCCATGAGCAAGGGAACTAACTCAACCCTTTCCACATTAACCGAATAACACCCGGACCGATACCGTGAACTCCCAACACAACTAACCTAAACTCCTTAACACGAGCGAAACAACACCATCATCAGAACCAAAAACTTCCCACATAGTATAAACCCCAAACATTAGGGAAAACCCATGAAGGAACTTGAGTTTGAACATTGAACCCAGGACTATCATCCAAAATTCCCCCAAATGAGAACATCTAAAACTAAAACCAACCCACATAGGGGATAAGCACACTCAAAGAAGAATCCATGATTCAAAGAGCCACATTTAGATATATAAAACCACTCAGGTTACAATAAAAAAATTCCATCATAATTTTGCAATGAAATGATGAACTTAAAAAAACAACAAAACTAAAACAAAGAAACTACAAACATCTTCACTTTAACATGGGAGAAAAATCGAGCTAAGGTTTTCCACACACCCTTGTCATTTCCTGACTGTGTGTGAGCTTCACTTCGAGGCCTGTGGCTGGAACCCTGATGACTAAAGAATCTCCTTACACACAGTCAGGTGATAAAATTATTCAATAACAACATATTATTCAGGTTATTATTCCTATATAACTTCTCCAGATGACCCAGAAAACTATAATAATGGATTTTTCTTGGAGGGTTGTGACAATACTACTTCAAATGCCTGAACCGACCACATAGCTGGAACACAAGTGAATAGTTTGAAGAAATGGATGCCAAAATAAATTAATGAGACTCCTCAAAGATATGTTCCTATAGTACACACTTCTCTATAGATGGAGAACCTTCACAAGAAACAAGGGACATCAGACAGATAACTATCTACACTCCTGAAACCAAATCAACTAAAAACGATTTGTCAACCAACTTCAAAAAATGAAGATCCTTGGAGGGGAGGATTTGTTCCTTGATCTCTAGAAAAAGAACCCAATGAAAAGAGAAGTATTCAAAAAATCTTTTGATGCTACCTCTAGATAATAGGAAACCATATCCTTGAAATGTTCAACAAAGGCCTTCACCATCTATTGTCCTTGCTGAATACTCACGAGCTCTTCCCTTGTCCTCATATTCTCCTCCTCAAGTATAAACCATCAGAAAAAGACAAACTTAAACACTTCCCATGTCATTGTAACTTTTTTTTAATGGTGGGAAAACAACTCCCATTCGTCCAAATATGGGCCCTCAAATAAATCTAGAACAGTACGAACTCTAACATATTTGAGAGTTACCAACAATCTGAAGACATTCACAACTTCCTCAAGCCACTACACTGCCTCTAAAGAACCTCGATCACCATGATAGATATGAAACACTCTAGAAGAACAAAAAAACTAGGAATTACTCTAGAAACTTTGGGGACTTTTCTGGGTGGCATATTATGATCAACACAAAAAACACACACCACAATCAAAATCAACCAAATACACAATTGAAATGAACATCTCAATCCAAAACAACAGGCTCACAAGCCAAAACTATACAAGTGTAACTAAAAATTATCTTTTTAAAAAATTACCACTTTCATTTTAATTTCAAAACTGCCTTCTTCCAAGTCCACTTTCCAATAACCAAAATTCATTTTTCACAAAACAAGGATTACATTTTTAAATAAAGACAACATTGAAATACTTTTCCCCTCAAAAAACCATATCGGAAAAACCAATCTAAACCATTAATTTCAAATACCCTCTCATGGAATCCCATGAATAGTCACATATGTGTCCATCCACTTGCACTTATATCATCCACACACAGGTTCCAACATGCACTTCCCATATGCAACCTCACATATGTGAACATTCATAAGGGGTAACAAGGGTCACACTCACCATTTCATTATCAAACTCAATAATTTATCAAATTCTTAACCCAAATCACCTTCTCTTTTAAAAATTCATTTTCCAATTAAAAATACATTGAAATAAATAATTTTTCATTTCAAAAACCATTTTCACTTTAAAAGATTACTCACATCAATAAAGACCAAAACAAAACACAACTCACATCAAACCACCAGAATAAGGAACTAGTGTCCATGCCTAACTTGGTGGCATGGTAGTAGGCCATGCCCCAAGTATGCATAAATAATAATAGGACCCTAAACCATGCACCTAGACTCCACATGGGTCACTAATCGATGTGAGACCACAACATGACACCAAATCACCTTCATTATCATCCCTCAATCCAAAACAAGGAAGAAGAATCAAATTTCAGGCTACCCCTGGAAACTTGAAGATCAGTACAAGCAAGGGTTCATGATGTACTCCCTGTACCTACCTCCTAAGTCCTAATAATACTAATCTCTAGCTACCTAACACCCTAAATAAAAATAACCTCTTTGTCAAACCTAGAACTTGAAAATCCTCTTATTTTAATCTTATCTTGATATTGGATCCTTGGGTTGAAGTTCGGGTTGAGTTCTGGTTTTAAACCTTTTAGTTTTTGAGTTTTGGGTGAATTTTGGCATGTGCATAGGCAACACATGATTAGTAGAGATCGTACGACCCATCCCAGGTAACTGTGTGGAAGGTCCTAGAGTGGGAGATAAGATACCATATACTTTGAGCATAGTAAACCATACAGCTTAACCATGCAGTCGGTTCCCTATCGATCAGTGGCTACTGCACAGTTGGCACACAGTTTGGTAAACTGTGCGGCCAAACCGTGTGATTGGCCTAGATATTTAAAACTTTAAAATAACTAATATACCCTTTCCCCTTTTTAACCAAAATCAAGACCCCCATTCCTTGGGTTATTTTTGGTGCATGAAGGGGTTCCAAACCCCCCTTCTCCTTGGATCCTATTCCTCCATGGTGGCTTCTCCAAGTTCCCAAGGTGATTTTTTAGGGTTTTTTTGTTCATTTTTCCTTTATTACTCTTATCCTATATCTATTTCTTCATTATTATTTGGTGGGTTATATCTTGAATGGATCCTAGATGTTAGGGTTGATGTGTAGTTATATTTTCTTGATGTTTATGGTGTTCAATTTGATCTTTAGGGTGTATTATTCATTATTCAAGAGTTTCATCGCATTCACACATGATTGAGGTAGGTGTTTCCATCCATTTCCTTTTAGATGAAATATATTTGATTCTTTAGTGTTTTCAATTAATTTATAAATACGTTTTTTATGATTTTTTATTCATTTGGTTAGTCTATTGTGGTGTTTTCATATTGTTATAATTTGATAAAAATGGTTTTGAAAGTTATTCTTCAAGTATGATTAGGTATACATGCACCCAATGTGTTTAATAAAATGTTAATTTAGATTTTAAATAAAAATTGGATTATTTGAGTGATTTTTACATTAAATATTTCTTATTAAATTGGTTAAATTGTTATATGGACTTCATGTATGGAACATGGTGACTTTCTAGTGTGATTTTTTGTGTTATTTAGAAAGCATCTCTTGATTTTAAATGCTTGTTTGTACTGTTTTAATTTTGTGAAATTGTTTGGTCTGGTTTGGAAGCAAGTGGTGACTTTGAAATTGGTTTTTGGGTATTCTCATGGGTATTTAAAGTGTTCAATTGGATGTTGGAACATCCATGGGTGCACAAGGTGCACACATGGATGTTCATTTGAAATAAAGATGACACTCCAAAACAATGCTTTTATTGAACTTTGGTTTCTCGAATGGCACCCTAATTTGAAAATAGCGTGTGTGTGGTGTGTAATGTGGTTTCTAATTCATCCTTTAAAACTTGGTTCATTTGTAAATTGATGCATGTTTTGGTAAACGTTAATATAAAGTCCAATTTGGCACATTTTATAAGGTTTCATGATTTACTCTAGTTTGAAAATGGTTTTGTAATTGTATTTGGATTTGGAAATCTTAAGGGACCATTTGGAATTGTGTAAATAAAAGTGGAGTTTCATATTATTTTTGAAAATTGTTTATAACATATTTTTTAATGTATGGGAATTTATAGTGTTAAAGTCCTGGTTGACATCTTATTATGTTTTGGGAAATGAATTGTGGTTTTGGAAGTATAAATGCCAGTTGGCACTTATGAATGGATTGTTATGTGATGGGAACCCCTATAGATGGATTTATCTATATTGGTTATCATATAGGTGGTGTTAGTGTTTGGGGTAGAAAAGTGTGGTGATGGTAGTTAAGGTGATTCATGCATGTGAGGGCCACCTACTCACACATTATATTATTTCCATGGGTTTCCTAGGAATCTTCTAGAGGGTTGAGTGATAGTTTCTTATCAACCATGATTAGACGGGTTGGTAACCCTTGTATATTGATAGAGTTAATATTTTAATTGTTTTTCATATGTTTTTAAACGATTTAATCCATCCCAATTAGTCAATTTCAGTATATTTGCATCATTTTAGTGTTTTTGGTGAATTTTGGGCTTAATTGTGAAAATTTCTTAATTCTGTAAAATTCACAGTTCTCTAGATCTTTTGTCTTTTAGACATAAATTTTACAATTCGAATCCAAATTAAGTGATTCATTTTTTTTCTCTTCCCTTACTCATGGGATGCATATTTGTCTTTTGGATCCAGAACCAATTCTGCACAAAATGTTCCAGAAAAATCAATCAATTGGAGAAATACTTCTGGATGGCAGAATGAACCCCACCTTATTAAATTATCCATATCTCATTATACGGACCTTAAAATGTGATTATTACAGATTTTTTCGATATAGGACTCAAAATATAAAGTTCAAATTAAATTTCATAAATTAATAATCTCATTAAGGCATCTTTTGAGCATTTCTAAGTGGACTTGGTGAAATAGTGTTTGGCAGCCGGGAAAAGTCATCTTCATTTATTCATCCACATCTTTCTTTACAACAGTCCAAAGACTTTTAAATTTTTAGAGTAAATATAAAAATTAATTCCAAACATATTATAATAATATAACTCTATGAGTTTCGGCTAGATGGCGGGGAGAATAGAGGCAAACTTATACAGGAAATATTCTGGAGGAGAAAATTTTATGTTCTTTGTTTTCTATATTTTATTCATATTAGTTTTGTAATGAGTTATTATTCTCACTTATTCAAAATTACCCTTACCATGGTGTGGTAAAATTCTATGTGGTTAGGGAAGGAGAGGTTTTCCCTTTTGTAATTCTTGAGTTCTTTCAATTAATGTTTTAATATTCTTTTCTCTCTTTTGCGAAATTGGTTTCAATTTCTTATAACAGTTTTTACTATCATATACAATTGTATTTGATTTTAGATTATGTTATGTTTTATGATTTGGTCAATAATCAATTGCTACCTATTCTAGGATTTGGTATATATACTATGGAATAGATAAGTTCTTAGTGGTGAAGTACTTGGTGATCACTGGTACGTGTGTGAGGAGTAGTGAACGTTCTTGATTGTTTGGGATAAACATGACCCGATTGGGAGTTTCCTAAGTCAATTGAGGGTATTCAATACAAAGATATCACAAAATAGGAGAGTAGTAAAATCTACGATTTTAGTAAGTTTTATTCTCACTATTACTATTTTACCAAGGGAGTGAGAAAAAAGATTGTGGATTTTCACTTTTATCGACTTAGTAGAAGAGAATTGGATAAGTTAAAATATGATAGAATTACAATTGGAAAACCGATCATAACCTGATCACCATCTCATATAATAGTTTTAAATCACTTTTTTTATAAATGTTAACTTAATTTCCTTCCTTTTTTAGTTTTATTCTTGTCTTTTCAAAATCAAACAATTTAAAAAAAACAACCTCACTTCTTTCTCTAATTTTAAGTGACAACTTGATTGTTGTGAACTCCTCTCTGGAGATAACCTAGGTTAATAACTATACTATATTTTAACTTAGTAAATATTGTTTTTTACACAGCCAATGATAGGAATGTGTCAAAAATTTGTGTCATTTCCTGGGAGGTAGTGCCAACATTTTTTTTCTTATATTGCATGACTAGAAGTAAAAACCTTGAACCTTCCCCCATAGATCCTAAAATCGAAAGAACCTTATTTAATAGACTTAGAAACCTGAATTTGAAACCTGAATTTGAGGAAATTTCTCTTTTATACTTGAGTGAAACTTCAAGTTTTCACTCTAATCCTATCATCATGGCTGAAAATCAAAACCAAACACTTAGAGACCTTTATGCACCACAATTTCTTAATCAAAAAAATCAACTTGTCATGCCATTTTTACAAAATTATTTTGATATGATACCTAAAATTATTCCATTGCTCTTAAAATTTCATGGATTGGTAAGTGAATACCCAAAAAAAATATTAAAGAGTTCATGCATATCTTATCTACTTTCATACCCCGAGGAGTAGCTGAGGAACTGGTAAAGTGGAAGGAATTTCCATTTTCATTAGAAGGAGCTGCCAAAGAATGGTTGTATGGATTACAACAAAGAGATGTGAATGATTTGAATTAATTGATAAGATTCTTCATGTAAATATTCTTCCCCACCTTCAGAATCATGACCATCATAAATTAAATCTATTCCATCAGACAGTCATATGGATAAACTCTTTACGAGTACTGGGAGAGATTTAAGAAGTTATGTGCCAGCTTCCCACATCAGGTAATTGAGGAGCATAACTTTCTTGTATTATTTTATCAAGGATTACTAGATAAGGATAAAAACCTTCTAGATACATCATCTGGAGGCGCATTGATTTATAAGTCACCATAAGAAGCCAAGGGCTTGATTGAGAAAATTTCTCAAAACTCTCCATAATTTGGTATAAGACGTAATGAAACAAGTGGTATTCATGAGGTAAGAACTTATCATCCATCACCATTATTAGAAAATAATATTGAATAGATAAATATCTTGGTGAGATAGGTGGCCTTGAAACAATTGGGTGACCAACAAGCACCAATTGAGGTATGTGATTTATGCTCATCACCTGATCATTTCACTGACTAGTGTGTTGAAATACAGGGAATAGAAAGTTTCACAATATAATTTCATACAAGGTAGTTTTAGAAAAATCAAGGATGGATAGAGCCTAACTAAGTCTAATATGGATTTTAAAATCAGTATAATCAAGCTAGAACTCCATAAAAAAATCAGTTCCAAAACCAACCCCCATTCCAGAATCAATTCCAGAACCCACCACTTTTTCAACAAAATTAATTTTATAACCATCCTTCTTACCAAAAACCAACCACTTTCCAGAGACCCTATGAGTATCCATCCACCAGTGCACAACCTTAAATTAAAAACCAATAGAAAAAAAATCTAATATTGAAGGGCTAAAAGACATCGTAAAAGATTTTTTCCAACAAGTTCTAAAGTATCATGGAATTACTAACAAAAAACCCAGGAAAACTACCATCCCAAACAATCCCAAAAAAAATTCCAAGATAATACTACATTTATTTGTCCCTTTAAAACTTTTTCATACAAAAGGAAACCATTTGGATTGTATAATTATATAATTATATTTCATAGGTGCATGGTAAGTATTTTTATGATCATATTGAAGATTTCTTGTAGGTTTTATTGAATGATTTTATAGTTTTTGGAAATTCTTTTTACTATTGTTCGAAAAATCTGGAAAAAGTTTTGAAAAATCACATTGAAAATAATCTTGTTTTGAATTTTGAAAAGTTTCATTTCATGGTTGATAGATGAATTATCCTTGGGCATGTAATTTCCAAAAATGGCATATAATTTGATAAATTAAAAATTGAATTCATAAATTCTTTGCCTTACCCAACTTATGTGAAGCATGTTAGATCATTTTTAGAACATGCAGGATTCTAAAGGAGGTTTATCAAAGATTTTTGTAAGATCTATCTCCCTCTATCTAGATTAATTTTAAAAGATTATGATTTTGATTTCAATATTGCATGTCGATAATACTTTGATGAGTTTAAGAGGAGATTGATTACACCACCAGAAATGTAGCCACCAAATCGGGAAGAACCATTTGAGTTACTTTGTGATGCTTTAAACTAAAAAGTTGGATAAGTCCTTTATCAGAAAATTGAGGGATATCCAAAAGACATTTTATATACCTTAAGAACCTTATATGTGGCCCAATTTAACTGCACAATAATATAAAAATAGTTTTAAGTAGTTATCTTTACTTTAGAAAGATTTAGATCAGATCTACTTGGAACTAAAGTCACTATGTTTTCAGATCATGCAGCTCTTAGGTACTTGATGAAGAAGGTAGAATCTAAATAGAGGTTAGTAAGATGGTTGATATTACTGAAGGATTTCAACATATAAATAAAATATAATAATGGATATGAGAACCAAATGGATGATCACTTAAGATGACTTCCCAACACTGCTGAAGCTGAAATTCCAAACAAAGAACCACTGAATGACCACCTTCTAGGAGAGAAGTTGTACTTTATTGATGGATAAGTGACTTGGTATGCTAATATGGTAAATTATCTAGTAATATATCAGGTACCATATCATTTAAATTCCCACAAAATTTAAAATATGAAATTTGAATCTAGATATTACATCTGGGATGATCCATTTCTTTGGAAGATTTTCAATGAAAAAGTGATAAGAAGATGTTTTCCAGAAAGTGAAATTGATTTTATCTTTATGTTATGTCACAATTTAGATTTTGGAGGACACTTTTGATCTCATATGATAGCAATGAAGGTTTTATAATTTGGAATTTATTGGCCCACCCTTTTTAAAGATGCTCATAAATATTTCAAAAGGTGTGAAAAATGTCAGTTTTCTAGAAAATTTTCAAGGAGGAAAGAAATTCCCCAAGAGTAACTAATTTTTTTGTAAAATTTTTTAAGTTTTGGGGATAGATTTTATGGTAACTTTTCCAATTTAATTTGGAAATTCTAATATCTTGCTTAAAATTGACTATGTTTCCAAATGGGTGGAAGAAAAAGCCACTAGGACTGATGATGCTAAAGTTGTTTGTGATTTTGTTAGGGATAACATATTTTGTAGGTTTAGAGTTCCCAGATCCATCATCAGTGATCAAGGGACTCACTTTTTTAATATATGAATGGATTATTTACTGAATAAGTATGGGGTGCATCATAAAACATCAAGTCCATATCATCCACAGACCAATGGGTAAGATAAAATGTCCAATAGTGAAATCAAAGGAATTTTAGAAAAGAATGTTAAAAAAAACATGAAATATTAGAGCCAAATGTTGGAATATACATTATGGTATTACAAGATAGCCTACAAAACTCCAATTATAATGAGTCTATATAGGTTGATTTATGGGAAAAGTTTTCATCTTCTAGTGGAATTGGAGCATCAGGCATATTAGGCTGTGAGAAAGATGAATTTGGATCCTAAAAGTGATGGAAAAGAGAGAAGATTTTAGTTTTAGGAGTTGGAATAAATTAAAAGGGAAGATTTTGAAAATTCCAAGATTTATAAAGAAAGAACAAGAGTGGATCATGACAAGCTGATCCAACTTAAAGACTTCCATACTGGAGACACAATGTTGTTATTCAACTCAAGACTCAAGTTGATTCCATGTAAACTTTGTTCTAGGTGGGAAGGTCCATTTATAGTTACTCATGTATATCCTTTTAGTGTTGTGAAGATTGTGAAGGATGGAGCACATGATTCATTCATTTTTAATGGAAATCAACTAAATTAGATGGGGAGTGTGAAGCGCACCTGGGCTTGGTCAGGGCCCCCCACTGGGAGTCAGTGTTAGCAACCCAGATTTTGTACATGAGCCTTATCCCAGTTGGTGAGGACTCCTTAAGTGCATCCAGGAAACCCAGGATCAAATCCAGGTGGAGGATAATTTTCGGGTTACTATAGTAGTACTGTAGCAGGAAATGTACGACACTGTAGTAGATACTATAGCGAGAACTGTAGCAGGCACTGTTTGGCACTGTAGCAGCTGGGAATATTCTCCTGTTTGGGCATTCGGGCCACTGATTTGGTCCTCAAGTCATTTAAGGCCTTTGGGCCACCCATCCCTTTGGATCAGTAAGGCCTTCGGGCCACCTTAAGGCCTTCGGGCTACCTTAAGTGAAGATGCAAACCAGACAACCTACAAGGAACAAGCTTCTGAAGGAGGATGAGCAAGGAGCTTTCACCATAGAAGAAGCTAAAAAAATTGCAATAATGAGAGGGTATGGAAGCTACCATCAAGACAAGCCTGTGCATGCATGAGAAAGCCTAGATGAACAGCCATGCGAAGGTGGAGAGCTGATTTCATGATGAAAATGCTGGGGAGGAGCAGTTCCAAAGTATTTAGTCTGGGTTGTATATAATGTTTGAAGCCTATGAGAAATGAATTCCTCTAAGGCCTATGGGTCATGTAATACTTATGCCTACGAGCCTTGTAAGGGTTACAACTCACCCCTTGAAAGGTGGATTATCAAAATCAATAAAAAAAATGAAGGCCTATGGTCCATTAGAGGAGCTAAAGAAATTCCTTGGGACCATTCCATCAGATCTAGTGGAGGAGATCACACTCCTCCAACCTGTTTATCAATAAAATCTACCAGGTTATACCTCTCCTTTACACTTTCTTGCTTTCTACAATTCATTTTTCAAATCTTGTTACATGTTACATCCATTTGAATACGTTGCGAACACTACATCATTTAAGTGTGGGGGAGGGAACCTTTGTAGTTTAGGATTTTTATTTGTTGTTTTTTCTTATTTTCAAAAACAAAATTGTGTGTTTTTTTTCAAATTTTAATGGTTTATTTTTAAATTTTTGTGTGTTTTTGAAACTTTTGAGTAGAAATAGTTATATTGGACATTTTTGAAACCCATTTCCATGTGTGAAACAATTTATTCCATGAAACTAAGATTAAATGAATACTAAAAATGAATTTGTTTCAAGTTCAAATCATTAGAAATTTCATGAAAAGTACTCTTATTTTTAAATCCCATGCAACATATCACTATTTATATCTTTGAAATTACTTTCATATGAGGTTTCTGAACCATTTATTTAATATTAATTACATTCACCTCACTTCTTGAGAGAACCAAATCATGCTTGATTTAACCAGAATTTTATTTATTCCTATAAAAACATAAGGTTTTGAGATACCTATATTTTAAATGATTAAGGAATTTACTTGGATTTAAATCCCCCTTTTCAAAAGAATCCTTTTCATTCTGGCCTACCTTGTACATTTAATCCATGTAACCCTTATAATCCATAAATATCTTGTTAGGTTAGCCACATTACAATCTAATTTTCTCTATCCAACCTACTCTTGAAGTGAAATTGCACGATCTAGTTGAACTTAAGTGTGGGGGAAGATGTCTTGTATTGTGATACCTCATTTGGAGATACTTTGAGTGAAAATAAAAATTTGAAGATATTTTCTTATTTCTTAAAAAAAATCATTCTGTTTAAAGCTATACCTTTTCTAGAGCTTTCATGATAAGATAAGTTGTGCCATTCTAGAGCTTCTAATGGAGGATGAAAGCTGTGCCTTTTCTGGGGCTTTCAAGAAAAATTATGTTTGAAAAGATTTAAATGTTTGCTGATGAAATGATAAAATGGGTGAACATTTATTGATTTTTCATGATTATGAAGCTGATTTTCTACTAAGTGGAGTGAGGAGGAGACCATACTTTAATGAAAATTAGAATAATGCAATTTTGCTTCAAAAAGATCCAAGACCTCCTCATTTAGCCTCATATTTTTTAACATCAAAATCCTACCAACCAAAAGCCATAGAAAAAACCTAAAAAGTCTTCATGATAAACATATGTACTTTAATCACATCAGGTGGAGATGTAGGAATTTATCAATCCTTTGCAACCCTTGTATGATTATTGGATTTGCTTTGATTTGGATTTTGATGCTGACTTGTTAAGGATTCTAAGTGATAAGTGTGGGGGAATTTATAGAGTTAATATTTTCATTGTTTTTAACAGGTGTTTCAATGATTTAATCCCTACCAATTAGTCAATTTTAGTATATTTGCATCATTTTAGTGTTTTTGGTGAATTTTGGACTTAATTGTGAAAATTACTTAATTATGAAAAATTCACAGTTTCCTAGAGATTCTATTTTTTGGACATAACTTTTACAATTTGTATCCAAATTAAGTGATTCATTTTTTAGTCTTTCCTTACTCATGGGATGAATCTTTGTATTCTATACCCAAAACCAATTCTACACACAATCTACCAGACAAATCAATCAATTGAAGAAATATTTCTAGCCAGCAGATTGGAACCCACTTTATTAAATTATCCATATCTCATTATAAAAACCTTAAAATGATGTTATTATAGATTTTTTCAACATAGGAATCAAAATTTATGGTTAAAATTAAATTTCATAAATTAAGGGTCTCATTAAGTCATATTTTGAGCATTTCTAAGTGGAATGGGTGAAATAGTGTTTGGAGGCCAGGAAACTTTATCTCTATTTATTCGACCATAACTTTCTTTACACCTATCCAAAGACTTTCATATTTTTAGGGTCGATTTAAAACTTCATGAAAAAAATATTATAAGAAGATACCTCTAAGATTTTTGTTTGGATGGTGGGAATAATAGAAGAAAACTTCTGGAGAACAGATTCTGGAGGAGCAAATTTTCTGTTTTTTTTCTTCTATATTTTATTCATCTTAGTTTTGTAATGAGTTATTATTACCCCTTATTCAAAATTAACCCTACCATGGTGGGGTAACCTTATGTTTGGTTTTTGAATGATATGTTTTCCCTTTTGTAATTATTGAGTTCTTTCAATTAATGTTTTAATATCCTTTTCTCTCTTTTCAGAAATTGGTTTCAGTTTCTTATAACAGTTTTTACTATCATATACAATTGTATTTGATTTTAAATTTTGTTATGTTTCTTACTTTTATAAGTGATCAATCTCTCCCTCCACTAGGATCAGGTCTATATACGATGGAATAGACTAGTTCTTAGTGGTGAAGTTTGGCACGCGCGTCGCAACGCGTGCAAATTTGCAATATTTATTTACCTACTAACTACTGTAGAAGTGGCGAGCAGGGTCGAACCACAGAGAGAATGTGAGTAGACACTAGAAATGTCCTTTTGGAGGAATGTTCAGGCAAATGAGTTTTAATTGTGTGATTAACAACTAAGTTCTAAAAAAAATAACTATTTTAAAAATGACTAATTAAATTAACTAAACTATCTAAGTGAATTAAGCTATGAAAGAAACTGGCAGAGATGGAAGTGTCAGAGTCGTGATGTCCGTTCAAGTGCATGCAATGTCAATTATTTAATTCCCACATTTGAATATTTATTTATTCAATTATCACCGATTCCAAATTTAATCAAAATGTCATCCGGTCTCATTCTATGATGTTAGATAACATTCTAATTTTCACACAAATTATTTATCATTTCGTTCTCTGTCCTGACAAATAATTTGCGCGTCCTTATAGTGTTGAATCACTTGGTGAAATACAACGACCCGTTTCTCACAAAGTCGAAGTATCTACCTGCGTTGGGTTCGCTCACATGAGATTACTTATTAGGTATCACTCATGCAAGTTTGAAGGAGAGCGCACACAAAATATTAATTTTTCAATTAATATATTTATTTATTCAAAATTCGATCGCGCGCTTGATCGAATTCCAGATAAATAAATTCTCTGATGAACTCCCGTTCGTGATTACTTATTAGGTATCACACGAACGAGCACCAAAGCATGTGTGCAGAGCCCAAATGACAATTAATTTAAACGCAGATATAATTAATTAAATAGACAACCAATTAAAATTAATTTAAAAGGCAATCAAACGTAGAAATAAATTAACGACATGCAATTACCGTCACTTTCGTCACAACTCCGACACAAAGAAAGTTAGCCTGCCATCGCGACGACACAGCAGCACATAAAATAATGAATGGAAATCACCGTGCTCATGTCGTCGTAATTGTCACCGCAGTCGCTGACGCCGCACCCGAATCAAACCACCGCGTCGCTGAAAAATATGTTTTGATCTGCGCTCGCTCTCGCCGTACGACGTGAATCTCCGGAAGCTTAGACGAACCGCCGCGCACGTCGATGATGTGTCCGAACCTTCGCTGCGCTTCTTCGCCGATTATTGTGATGAGCAGCGGCGGATGTCGGTGGCCTGTTTTGCACCTGGTGTTCGCAGCACACGTGCAAGTCTAGTTTGGAATGCAGCGATCGCAGCAGCCGTTTCGGTGCTGCGCAGGGGAGGGTGGCCAGCGGAGATGGGGGCGCCGGTCTGAGAGGGGATGTGGGAGAGAGATAGGAGGGGCGAGGGAGCGGCGGGTCCAGCCGGGAGAGAAAGGGAGTGGGGATCCGGCGGGTCGCGCTGGTCGAGATGGCGGAGGGGATAGGAGAGGAGGGCCAGCGGGATGTTCGGCTGGGTAGATAGGGGCGAGGGAGCGGGGAGATGGCGCGCTGGAAAAATGGAAGAAGAGAGTGAGGGGCCGCCGGGGTCCAGCGGGATTTTTTTGGGGAGAAAATGGGGGGCTACGGGTAAGGGGATGGGAGGAGCTGGTCCAGCGGGATAGATGGGGTTTTTATGGGATTGGAGAGAGGATTTAAAAAGAAAAAAGGAATGAGGGGTGTGGCGTGGGTGATTGGAGAGAGGGAGAGAAAAATGGGGAGGGGTGGCGTGGAAGAGGGGAAATGGTCAAAGGGGGAATGGAATTGGAGAGAGGGTGTGGGTAGTTAGGGAGATAAAAAATAAATAAAAAAAATAAAATCAAAGTTAAAACTTAAATTAAAATTCAAATTAAAAAAAACAACTATTTAAATATTTAATGTTAGATAATAATAATAATAATAATATATTAGTGCACTTGTATTTAAATATTATACTATTAAATATAAAAATAATAAACTAATAAAGAGGTACTATATTATTAATACTATAAAAATAATGAAATATAATACAAATAGAGAATTAAAATATATATATACTAATAAAATTAATAATATTAACTAAACTAAAATTAGTGAAACTAATAATAATAATAATAATAAAGTGTTAAATATAAAATTACTATACCTAATACTAAATTATTAATATAAGTATATAATTTAATTAAAAATTATCAAAAATATCTAAACTATTACAAAGCTACAAAAATAAACTAAAAATATAAAAATTGGTTAAACTAATTAATTAAAACTAAGTTAAAAAAAATAAAAATACATGTAAAAATCCATGTACATCAAATCCCCCACACTTAAACTTTTGCACTCCTGGGCAAAACAATCAGAAAGAAAAAACAAATGGACCCATAGACAAATCAAAACATCAAAATTACATGTTCAAAATTTTCCAATCTCTTTCCTCATAATATATCATGCTTCATTTAAAACTTTAGTTTCAAAAACAATTTTTCTTTCACTTGCATTTTTTTCAAAACAAGTACGTGCACTCATTCATCATGTGACCTACCTCACCATCACTCTCATCTCTCAAAAAGATTTGATCAAAGTTTTTCTCAGTTCTCATGCAAATGCATGCTTACCATAGGCTTGCCATGAATTTCACATCTCCACTGGTGGAAATCAAAAGAATGTACCAATCTCAAGGACTTTATATGAGGTTCAAATGTTTCTGAGGCTGCGGGACGGTGGGGAGAAAAAAAAAATTGACATCTTTTTGGTAAAAAGGAGGGTTGAATCTTGAAATAAATGCATGATAAGTCAATCTAAATGTCTCCCTCAAATTCTCGCTCCCCCACACTTAAAACACTGCTTGTCCCCAAGCATTTGATAATCCAATGTTTCACTCTCTGTTTTTCATTTTTTTTTTTAAAAACAACTCACTCAAATAAGATGGGTAGGAAAAACAAGTGAGTATCAGTTCCAAAACCCCATGAAATAAATGTCAGACAATAATCCCAAAGAAAGGTACACAAGTAGCGTATACGATGTAACATCTCAATGAAGGTAGGTCATATAGAAAACTTTCTAGTTCCTGGAGTAATGGATCATCACTTTAATAGGTATCCCCAAAGTCGAGGGTTACCGCGTAATGACCACCAATGTACTCATTGTTGGAACTGAAAAGGATTCTATATTCCTATATCAAAATAATATGAAATGAATGTGGCTACTGTGAAAAAGAACTCATATGATCAGGATGAGATAAAGTCAATCCATGTACATCAAATGACTCACTGCCCCTCGAAGAACCCTCTCCACGAGTAAGTCTCTCTCCCCCACACTTAGATTGTAATCATCATGCAAAAATTCAAGAAATTGGTAGGGAAGGGTATCGGCTTGGGCTCATCCTAAAAGGCTCCTGCATGGCTTCTAAGGGCTTATACGAAGGAGAAAATGTTTGGGTGGCTCAGTGGGTCAACGGGGCTAAAATATCAAACAGATGCCTCGATCATTTTAGTACAACTTTCAAAAATTCCTATCGCTTTGATGGAAAAACATGGCAAGTTCTAGAAGACAAAACATGGTTGAGACTCCCTCAAGAAATAAGAGAAATAAGAGATGATTGTAAAATGGCTCAGAGTCCTCACGGGTATGGAAATATAATTTTGGACAGCACAGATGATCATGAGTGCGAATAAGTGTCAAAAAAAATAAACAAGTTTTTGAAAAACATTTTCGAAGCATGAAATAATATCAGCAATCATCTAAGTCATGAGGGAAAGGATCAGATAATTCCAAAACAAGAATCAGGTGCTCAAACTGCCTAGGGATACAAGTGGTATGTTCCCAACTATGTTGCGACAAGAATACAATAGCTTTTATGTGGGTTCATCAATGAAAGGAATGTTAGTTTTTTTTTTCATTTTTCAAAAATTTTCTCTTTTTTTTACGTGGTGTTTTTGGAAGCATAAAATATGGAAAAAAATAGAACACTTCCCTGTGTAAGTGCAGATTGACGCGGAGAGGTTGTTTGTATCCGATGAAGCTCCAGAAATGGTATACCTGTAAAACCTACACATTGACAACACGTACTCACATCATATCAAAGAAGTCACACCATAATCAAAATCATGTAGATGATAAAAATATTTATGATGAATTTAAATCCACTGCAGTTTCAAGAGAAAAGAGATTGTGGTAAATGCATGCCTTTTTATTTTAAAATAAAACTAAATGAAATGAAATGAAATGCAGTGAAAAGAAAACAAACAAATGATGGGTTGCCTCCCATTGAGCGCTAAGTTTACTTCGTCTTCAGCCAGACGTTATTGAAACTCCACCAGGATCGAATGGAAATGTAAACCATGCATCTGCTTCTTTTTCAGTAGGAGCGCGGAATCCATTCATTGAAGATGAGTTTATCCTACAAGCTGCACAGAATCTCAACAGAATCTTGTTAGAATAGTGGATGTGTGGAATGAAATGAAAATATGCCAACTCACAAGGGAATGAGTATACCTCACCTGAAGAAAGACTCATCAAATTGTTGAATTTTGGGAAAAGGCTGTCAATGGAAAGATCAAGAAGATTACCTCCTTGAACATACACAGGTGAAAAAATGCCATTACCAGACTCCTTCAGTGGTTCGCTTATATCCATCACATTCTTGAATGCAGTATCTGGGTTGATGATGTATCCCAATTCGTTTTCACACCCAACTACTAGCATAGAAAAATCCACTGGTTTCCAACTCAATTCATGCTTGATGGTTTCATTGATTGTTCCAAGGTCAAAAATATTGTTAGAATATGTGGGTATTTCAAGTGAAGTTTTTTTAACCTCGACGCATAGAGCAAGCGGCGCAGGATCAATTGGAGTAGATGGCTCCATTGTGTCAAGAATGACATCTTTTTCAAAATTTTCTTCTATACCACCCTCATCATATTTCTCTATTGGTACATGTTTCACCACAAACTCAGGATCCTCCAAGCAATCCCATTCTTCCATTGTTTCTAGAAAATTATGAGTGTTCTCTTCCACCAATGCTGATTGATTCTTCGACTCCAGAAATGTTTCAGATGTCTCCATTTTAGAAAAAGTTTCAGACTCACATGGATTTTCAGAAAGAGGTGATTCGATGTCATTTGAAGTGATGTCCTCTTGAGTGTGGCAATCCACTGTCCCTTGGTTCAATTCTGAATCTATCATGGTAAAGAATGATCCTAGTTCAATGTCATCTTCATCCTCAAAAGGTGCAGTTTGATATACATTGAATGTGTCCTTTTTCACTTTGGGATGACTAGGTTGTGAATTCACAGAAGAAGGACATGAAATCACATTTTCTGAGGGACCATTATGTTCAACAGGGCGGAAGACCAAGCTCTCATATTCTTGAAATGTGATTAGATTGGAAGAATTATTTTGTGATGGAGGGGAGTCATCAATTGTATGATAAGAAGGTAGATCAATCCCATTATCAGACTCAGGACATAGATGTTGTTCAAATGGACCCTCTATTGCACTCTCCTCAAAAGAATTGTTTTGAATTAGATCATCAAGGGGTAATGAAGCAGCTAGTTCGGAAATATGATTCATTTGATCTACTAAATTATTCAATTGATTTTCTAGATCTTTTGTTGAGGAAAGCAACTTTGCATTGCATTCATCTTGAAGTTCAAACCTCCGATTGGTCTCAGTGATAGCACAATGCAACATGTGTTCAATTATTGAATCATTTGTTTGACATGAATTGTCAAGTTCTAAATTTTCAGGAATGCATTGACTTTGAAAATGATTAACAGATGTATAAGGTCGTGTTTCATAGCATGGTGAAATATTCTCATATGGATCATAGCATGGACTTGAATAAAGATCATTGAAATAAACGGGATTACCTGGATAGATCATGTGCGGTGAATCGTTATACGTCATACCTTGAGTCGGGGCTGCATAGGGCAGGTACTGGTTGTAATTGTGTGGTGCGGCCCACGTCATTCCGAGCTTCTGGGTGTCTTGAAAATTCCTGCAATGAAAAATTCCCAGAGTAGTAAACTGTTGTTTTTTTTTGTTGGTTTGGTTTTTGGTTTTTTTTTTAATAATTTTTTTTTTTAATTTTAATTTTTTTTTTTTTTGACCTAAATCACTCTTTTAAAGGAACTCCTAATGCTACTATTCTCCCCGGCAACGGCGCCAGAAATTTGGCACGCGCGTCGCAACGCGTGCAAATTTGCAATATTTATTTACCTACTAACTACTGTAGAAGTGGCGAGCAGGGTCGAACCACAGAGAGAATGTGAGTAGACACTAGAAATGTCCTTTTGGAGGAATGTTCAGGAAAATGAGTTTTAATTGTGTGATTAACAACTAAGTTCTAAAAAAAATAACTATTTTAAAAATGACTAATTAAATTAACTAAACTATCTAAGTGAATTAAGCTATGAAAGAAACTGGCAGAGATGGAAGTGTCAGAGTCGTGATGTCCGTTCAAGTGCATGCAATGTCAATTATTTAATTCCCACATTTGAATATTTATTTATTCAATTATCACCGATTCCAAATTTAATCAAAATGTCATCCGGTCTCATTCTATGATGTTAGATAACATTCTAATTTTCACACAAATTATTTATCATTTCGTTCTCTGTCCTGACAAATAATTTGCGCGTCCTTATAGTGTTGAATCACTTGGTGAAATACAACGACCCGTTTCTCACAAAGTCGAAGTATCTACCTGCGTTGGGTTCGCTCACATGAGATTACTTATTAGGTATCACTCATGCAAGTTTGAAGGAGAGCGCACACAAAATATTAATTTTTCAATTAATATATTTATTTATTCAAAATTCGATCGCGCGCTTGATCGAATTCCAGATAAATAAATTCTCTGATGAACTCCCGTTCGTGATTACTTATTAGGTATCACACGAACGAGCACCAAAGCACGTGTGCAGAGCCCAAATGACAATTAATTTAAACGCAGATATAATTAATTAAATAGACAACCAATTAAAATTAATTTAAAAGGCAATCAAACGTAGAAATAAATTAACGACATGCAATTACCGTCACTTTCGTCACAACTCCGACACAAAGAAAGTTAGCCTGCCATCGCGACGACACAGCAGCACATAAAATAATGAATGGAAATCACCGTGCTCATGTCGTCGTAATTGTCACCGCAGTCGCTGACGCCGCACCCGAATCAAACCACCGCGTCGCTGAAAAATATGTTTTGATCTGCGCTCGCTCTCGCCGTACGACGTGAATCTCCGGAAGCTTAGACGAACCGCCGCGCACGTCGATGATGTGTCCGAACCTTCGCTGCGCTTCTTCGCCGATTATTGTGATGAGCAGCGGCGGATGTCGGTGGCCTGTTTTGCACCTGGTGTTCGCAGCACACGTGCAAGTCTAGTTTGGAATGCAGCGATCGCAGCAGCCGTTTCGGTGCTGCGCAGGGGAGGGTGGCCAGCGGAGATGGGGGCGCCGGTCTGAGAGGGGATGTGGGAGAGAGATAGGAGGGGCGAGGGAGCGGCGGGTCCAGCCGGGAGAGAAAGGGAGTGGGGATCCGGCGGGTCGCGCTGGTCGAGATGGCGGAGGGGATAGGAGAGGAGGGCCAGCGGGATGTTCGGCTGGGTAGATAGGGGCGAGGGAGCGGGGAGATGGCGCGCTGGAAAAATGGAAGAAGAGAGTGAGGGGCCGCCGGGGTCCAGCGGGATTTTTTTGGGGAGAAAATGGGGGGCTACGGGTAAGGGGATGGGAGGAGCTGGTCCAGCGGGATAGATGGGGTTTTTATGGGATTGGAGAGAGGATTAAAAAAGAAAAAAGGAATGAGGGGTGTGGCGTGGGTGATTGGAGAGAGGGAGAGAAAAATGGGGAGGGGTGGCATGGAAGAGGGGAAATGGTCAAAGGGGGAATGGAATTGGAGAGAGGGTGTGGGTAGTTAGGGAGATAAAAAATAAATAAAAAAAATAAAATCAAAGTTAAAACTTAAATTAAAATTCAAATTAAAAAAAAACAACTATTTAAATATTTAATGTTAGATAATAATAATAATAATAATATATTAGTTCACTTGTATTTAAATATTATACTATTAAATATAAAAATAATAAACTAATAAAGAGGTACTATATTATTAATACTATAAAAATAATGAAATATAATACAAATAGAGAATTAAAATATATATATACTAATAAAATTAATAATATTAACTAAACTAAAATTAGTGAAACTAATAATAATAATAATAATAAAGTGTTAAATATAAAATTACTATACCTAATACTAAATTATTAATATAAGTATATAATTTAACTAAAAATTATCAAAAATATCTAAACTATTACAAAGCTACAAAAATAAACTAAAAATATAAAAATTGGTTAAACTAATTAATTAAAACTAAGTTAAAAAAAATAAAAATACATGTAAAAATCCATGTACATCAAAGTTCTCAGTGATCATCGGTACATTTGTGAAGAGTAGTGAACGTTCTTGATTATTTGGGATAAATAAAAACTGATTAAGAATTGCCTAAGTCAATTGAGGGTATTTTATACAAATATATCACACAATGTAAGGATAGTAGGACAATATGAGATTTTAGTAAGGTTTATTCTTACCATTACTATTTGACCAAGGGAGTGAGAAGAAAAAATTGTGGATTCCCACTTTTATCTACTTAGAAAAAGAGAATTAGATAAGTTAAACTATGATAGAATTAAAATTAGAAAACCAACCCTGACCTGATCACCATCTCATATAATAGTTTTCAATCACTTTTTTTATAAATTTTATCTTAATTTCCTTCCTTTGTTTAGCTTCTTTCTTATCTTTTCAAAATCAAACAATAAAAAAAACAACCTCACTTATTTCTCTAATTTTAAGTGATAGCTTGATTGTTTCACACTCCTCTCTAGAGATAATCTAGGTTAATCACTATAATATATTTTAACTTAGTAAATATTGTTTTTTCAACAACCCATGATAGGAACGTGTCAAATGTCTTAGAGTCTAGGTGAATTGTGCCACGGTGAGGCTAGTTTAGAGTAGCCAGTTGGTTATTGACTATGGAGATGCACCATACACCGGTAGGTGATTCCAAATCAAGTATGTCCAGGGATAGCTCGAGGTATGTTTAAGAAATAACAATGGTTTTATATCTGTATTTCCTTTCTTATTTTTCTGATGTACTTGGTTTTTTATTTACACTGCTTATTTATTTTAAGCATAACTTGGTATTGCATTGTTCGGATTTTAGTTTGGGTTTTGGATTCCAAAATGATAAATTGTTTTGATTAATGGAAATTTCGCATGTGTTGTCTTGAAAAATGGGAAGTTGTGTTGTTTATTTAAAATAAGTAAAACATATTTTTTTAAATTTATTTAAAAAATAGAATTAATGGAATATTTTTAGGAAAATAAATGTATGGATTCTATGGTGGTTTCCTAATGAGATATCTATCTCACATCATACTTATTCCATTTTGTGTCGGTAGATCTAGACTATTTTTTAGGTTCATATTACTTGTTCATGTGCTCTTTGTTGGAGTAGTTTGGTCATGTGGTTAGAGGTGACCATGAGGTCACATGAAGATCATATCAGTGGTAGTTTAGTTTGGTTTTGTATTTAGTTTCTAGATTGTTCAGTTGTATTTGGATCTATTTGTATATTTATTGAGATTTAGTTTTTGTTATTCTTTAGCTTGTTCAGTTTATTTTATTTGATCCTAGTTTATTAGGATAAATAATTCCATTAGTGATTATTTTGATACCTAACAATAGTTTCTAGCCCATAAGGATTGGGGACGCCCTTCAATCCATGCCATATAACGGGTCGGGTGTCGGGTTGGATGATACTCTGACCTTGTTCGTGAAAATTTCACCCAACACCTCTAGTGAAGATTCAAATATCTTTGAGAGAAGATATAACTAAAGATTTTGTGATCTAAAAACATGGTAAAACTTTCTCTAAAAAGGTAATTCCATCATCTCTTAAGTGCATGCATCACATATGAAAGTTCATGGTCATGGGTTGGATAATTCTTCTCATGTGTCCTAAGTTAATGAGAGTCATAAACAATGACATGATCACCTTATATAATAACACAACCCAAACCTGAACCTGATGCATCACAGAATACCATGTAGCCCTACCTGAACTCTAAAAGAGTTAAAAATGGTGTAGTATTCAAAAGTTTCTTGATATCAACAAAATAATTATGAAATTCCTCATCCTATGATAACATTACTTATTTCCAAGTTAGAGCAGTCATTAGAGAAGCTAACTTTGAGAAGTATTTAACGAACTGATGATAATACCCAGCTAAACCCAAGAATCTCCAAATATCAAAAACATTTTTTGGTTGTTACCATGTCATAACAGCCTTTAACTTCTTAGGATCGACTGATATACCATGTTCCAACCCCACATATTAAATAAATTTACTTCATGAATCTATAAATTACATTTCAATAGATTGAAATTAAGTTAGTGGTTTATCAATAATTCTAGAACTACTCTCATATGCTGTACATGATCATCATCACAATTATAGTAAACAAGGATGTCATACACAAATACACCTATGAACATACCAAGATACCTGTGGAAAATCCTGTTTATTAAATTCATAAAGACTACAAGATCACTGGTTAAACCAAATGGCCTAACAAGGTAGTCATAATGGACATACCTACTCTAAAATGTAGTTTTTTGAATGTCATATTCTTTTATCCTCACCTTAACATTATCATTTTTATTCAAGGTAAATAGATACAAATGGAGTAGGAAAAACAATTCCTAGGGAGGCCTAAAATAGTGGAGACCAAGGGTATACCCTCAAATCAGATTCACCCCCTCAGGTTTAAAGTGAGATATATTGGTTAAGAAAGTGATATTGGAACCATGATCCACCAGAGATGCAAAGTTGTCCACTACTTTGTTCCCCTCTCTCTAGGTGTGAGTTATATTAATATTGTTGTTGAGGAGATATTTTCATTTCCTGATGATGTAATAAATCATCCATGGAGTGGAACCTTTGCCATGAAAGCAGTCATGAATGACCATGGAGTCAGTTTCCACTTGAGAAAGATGGACATTCTCCTAGATGAAAATATTGATACCAGTTAGAACTACATTGGCCTTCTCCTGTAGAAAATTTACACTACTATAGTGAATTGTAAAATCCAGAACAACACTCCCCCTTTAATCACGAATGAACCCTCCTCCTCACATGCCGCCCAAGATGCATGAACCATCCATATTGAAATTGAGACCATTTTCTGAAGGGATCCACTATAAACATTGTCCCTGTGGCCTGGATATGGTGGGTTGAACCACTGAAGAGGTATCATGTATCATGCGTAGGAAGGGACCCATCAGATTTCTTAGCAAAGAGAACCGATGCTGCCCAAGGTGACACAATCGGGCATATAAATCCTTTATCAAGAAAATAATTCATCTGAGACTTCAACTCTTTCATTTTAGCTGGTTCCATGTGGTAAGAAGGGATATATACTAGTTTAATACCAGACACTTAGTCGATAGAGAACTCTACCTCTCTTATTAGTGGAAAACTAGATAATTCAAAAGGAAACACATTGGGAAACTCAATTAAAACTATAGGGATATCACCACACAAAGATTCTCACTCTAGATAAAAATAAAACACTGATATCATTTTCTCCAACTCTGGATAAGAAGGTCCAGTTCTGCATGACCTCGGGTCCCATTCCCCTTGAAAGACATAGAACACCCCATTAGGTATAGTAAAGGAGACCCATAAAAGATAATAATCAATCTGGAACTTATTATAAATGAGCTAGTCCATCCAAAATATGACATCAAGAGGTTTCATGTCAAGAACCAGAAAACTCTAAGAAAGCTCGATATATGATAACAAGAAAACATAGGCAGGACTGTGGAGACCCTACTCTCTCTTAATTCCAAGGTGTGTAGTAATATTTATCACATAAGATAAAAGATCTATAGGAATATTTATCAAATTAAAAATATGGGTTGGAATAAACAAATGAGATGATCTAGTTTCAAATAAAACAGTCACTAATGACAAATCTATAATGATGGTACCTCTCTTGGTCACTGGACCCATATTTTCTTCCTCTGGAGACTCTTTCACTATGTGTAGAAGCTTCGTTCATGATACTTGTGTCTAGAACCCCTTTTTTGATGAATAATATGATTACAACATAATTTTAGAAGGTGATGATGATCCCATGACACTATGTGGAGTGGAATAGACATGAAAAAACTTCTTCAAGTGACTTGAGAACCTATAAGAACCACATACCTTGGGTGCTTCAGTGAAAACCATTTTTGAGTTCCCAAGTTTTCCAAACTAGTAGAAAATCAAAGGGCCTCTTCCATGTACTGTAGGAGGTATAGAAAAACACTACTATCAAGAGCCACCATGAGAAGCATCACACTTCCTCTTTCCCTTAGTGGAATTCATAGAACCACTGGGAGAAAAAGGAACTCCCATCAATAATTAATTTCCACCTAGGTCCATTTCAACCATCAATGCTCTATCCAACACATCAACATAAGAAGTAATATTCAAAAATAAAAAATGATAATGAATATCCGATCTAAGACCCAACTCAAAATTTTGAGTATTCATCTTCTCATTTGATACTATCTTGATTGAGAACTGCATAGGATCAACAAAATGTTTTTCATATTTAGTCACGATCTTATATGCCTGATCAAGTTTGAAGGACCCTATAGCCTTGGCCAACACTATAAACTCTGGATAGAACTGGTTGGTGAAAATATTTTTGAAGTCTTTCCTATCTAATTCCTCATGATTCTTCACCATCACCATCATATCCCATCATCTCCTGCTTGGCCCCTTCAACATAAAGGTGGTACACTTCACCTTTATTTCATAAGGTTTTTCTAGAAACTCAAAAAATGCTCCATCCTACTCAACCATTCCTTAGCTTCTTAAGGATCATTGGAGACTTTGAATGCTGGTGGTTTCTAGTGAAGGAACTCCCAAGATTGATTCCCGAAAACATCCCTACGAGGTTCCAAATCTAGAGCTTGAATGAGAATTGGTGGTGGTGATTGTCCCAGAGCTTAGACAGTATGCAAAATCCCCTCGACTAGACTCAAGTCCATGATAGGATTTTCTCATTGAGTTTAATCAGAAACTCCCTCCTGGGTTTGATTTGATAGTTTTCTTGGAGGCATGATGCTACAGAACATAAGAATACAACATTGAAGACATAAAATTAATACTAAAATAGAGTAATAAGGGAAATTAATCCCAACAGATAGACACAAAAGTTTTGGACTTCAATATAACCAAATCAAAAGAAGAGAAAAGACTAGAAATAATCCTCAAGGCATCTTTCCCAAACCACCTATAGTGAATTAAGGCTGATTGTGATGGGATTTGGTCATACACTCAATAGAAACTACCTCCTAAGTCATGACAAGATTATACAACTATATACTGACATCAAGGAAAGATGAAAAAATTGCACTTTTGATACCACTTTGTCACGTGCCAGCCTGAATACCCTAGTAACCCAATAACCAAGCGGACACTGACATAGCCCAAAGGGAATTCCCAGTCCCCATAGGTTGGAAACTAGCACCTAGAATCAAACAATATGAAAGTGGGAACAAAATTTTCACAAACTCAATATAAGAAAGATAACAATGATCAGTATGCATACAAGAAAAACTCTATAGAGAGAATTGTACCAGAAGTCAAATATTCATAAACATTCCAAAGTGAAACCACTTTTACCTGAAAAATTAGATAAAAACCCAAGTCCCAATGTACACAACTCTCCAAGTCCAAGGATCAACAACTACTACAACCTCTAACTTTTACCTTAACCTTTCTTGAACCTAGAAGAAGATAATATACAAACACTCGAAGGCACAGTTGGGTTTTAAGCTAAAATACTAGTAGGATACCACTAATTATTCAATAATAAGATTCTAACATTTAATTAACCAAATAAATATTTAAATTTTATATAAACATGTATAACATTTCAAAATCATATTTAAAATAAATCATGATTTACATTTCAAGTGATGGAAATAATTTAAACAATTGGATTGACAAACATTTCATATTTGATAGTTTACATAAATTCATAAGTCATGGTTACCAGTTTACAAACATTGGCACATATATATATATTTCAAATACAAAAAATGTGCAACATGGTCACCTTCCAAAAATCATGATAGTTCCAGGCTACAGGACTCCCTCACACTCAAATATTCTCCATGAGAATATGTGTACACACATCCTCCCCAATATTGACCAAAGAGTAACCCATCACCATCCCACCAGGGATGTGACCTACTACATTTATGTATAGTTAATGTTGTAAAGAGATAAAGTGCTATCTGAAATAACCTACTAACTACCTAGGACTTCATGTGCTCTAATAAAAAAATGATGGATAATTTTTTTTTAAAACTAATTAAAATAAAATTCATCCCATTCTCCCATTTCAAATATTCCAATTTTACCTTTAAAAACCAAAATGGTTTTTAATCAAAAAATTCATTTTTCCAGATAAAAGCAACAGTCTTCAATGAAAATAATTTCAAGCCATTTTTTTTCAAATACCAATTTGAAATCAATTCTACAAATCAATTTCACAATTTAGTTCACAATTTAAATTCCATAATTTAAATCCCACAATTTAATTTCACAAATTAAATTCCACAAATTAGATCAATTTATATAAACACAATCCAATCAAAGGAATTGGTGATTTCCCCCAATTTCATACCCAATATAATTCAAACCCCCCAAAAAATTTGGTTTTCACAATTTAATTAAAATCAATAAATCGAATTTAAATAAAATAATTTTATTTAAATCAATCAATTTAGGTTTAATAAAATTGGCCAATCAAAATAGAACCACATACCTCAGGATCATGAGATCTCAAAATGCAAAGCCCTGATCAGGAAACTCAAATGAATATCATCAACAATGAATATTCGAGAATCAACCCTAGATTAAATATCTAAAATAGTGGATATTATATCCTCAAAAAAAAACAAATATCTACAAAAACCTAAGGAGGAAAGAGGAGAGAGTGGGAAAAAGAGACTGGGAAGAGGAAACCTACCGGTTAGATATCGAATTTCATTCACCAATATTTTATCCATTTTCAGAAGGGATTATAGGAGACAAAATCACCTCTTGGGATCCTCCAAGGAAGAATAAGATGTATGGGGTCAAGTTAGGACCATAAGGTACCTAAAAATAGAGTTTTATGACTTTAAAATTAGATTTTAATATTAATTGAATCTCTTGCATGATTTCTTGGGCAGGTTTTCATGGTTATACAAACCATGGAACCTAACCATGAACCCCTTTTAATGTGGTTCCATAGTTTCCAAACCATGAAATAGCTGTGAAAACCCTCACAGTCTAGGTTTTCATGGTTTTCTCTGAGAGGCCGCACAGTTTGGGAAAAACATTCACCAACCATGCACAACCCAAAAACTTTCAAAATTTTACAAATTTTTACCTGAGGCACCCTAAAACCCAACCCAACCAAAGAATGTTAAAAAGAGGGGTTTAGAAATACCTGAAAACTATAACAGGATGTTATAGTGGAATCTGGGTTTCTTGTGAGATAATAGTAGTAAATATGTCTATGGATCGGTAATTTCCCTTAGTGTGGTTGTGTGTGATATATATATATATATATATATTAAATTTTATGATTTCATAGGCTTCACCACTTGAGTTGGTAGAAAAATGTACACCCAAATGTTTTGGGGGTATTTTATCCAACATCCAGGATGGTGAGGGAATGGATGGATGAATTCTTCCTCCCCCCACTCTCCCTTTATACATAGTTATGAGTAGAAGTATCTCAGGTTATAATGTATTATAGTATTGGGTGCATTCCTACTAGGGTTGTGATGGATCTTAGTTTTAATATACATTTATGTGTGGGCTGTAATAGTTTTAGGTATAACACATACTTTTATCTATTAGTGGTGGATATGGATTACCATGTGTGTATATGAATAGTGATGATGATAATGAGATGTATGTATAGACATATGTTAACATGAGATGTTTGTCCCTACATGAGACTGAGGTAGGAAGGGCTATGACCTTACTCAAATTAGGGATGAATTAAATTATGGAAAGGATGAGCATATGATATGTGGATTTGGGGTGTGAGAGTGACATACCAATGGGGAAGTGAAAGTAGGGTACCTTTACACACACACACACACATTTTTATAATGAATGGTTTTATTTTATGTGTTACTTGGTGATTGATCTATGATGAGGATGAAAAACTAGTATTACCTATTTAGGTGATGAGTTAGTTTCATTTGTTTATTCACTGGGATTTAGTATGATTCTTTCACATTTTTTATGAGAGGTTTCAAGGAGGATCCTACCAAGTATATATGTTATGCTCAACCTATTTATATATAAATTTGGTTTTAGGTTCACAAGATATGGTTAGTGAGTGATATGGGAATTATTAGATCATGTGAGTTATTTAAGAGCTGTTGGGGCTTCATGGTCACCACTGAGGATTTTATATTTGGTACATGCAGTTTTATTTTTAGTTGTATCATTTTATGTATGAAATTACATGTGTTGAAATTTATTATTTAGTTATGCATGGTGTTGTTTGGTAGTTTATCATCATATATCTTATTCCTTAAACTTATGTTGTGGGTAATTCCACCCATGTGTGTGATTTATATACACTCAATGTAAGTATCCAACATGTGGCCTATTAAAGGAGGGATTTGAGGGTCATTATCTCTATTTATTCATTTTTTGGACCATGAGGGGTACCTTTGGAGGGAGGGGTTTGTTACATAGTGGTATCAAATATGATGGTTGAGTGATTAGTTAGAGGCTGGAGTTGGGCACTGGTGAGGATACATGAGTTGGTAGGGAAAAAATATAATCTTTGATTTTTTATACTGTAAACAAGGGGGACCTACTAGAATAAAAGATTTTAAGAACCCCTCTGATCTGATTCAAGGGACTTAAAGTTTACTAAACATTATAAGTGAAGAAATTCTTCTTTAAGGGTAGAGACTTAGGTACAGATCATGCATCATGATTATCTACGCATGTGTTTGAATAGGGAAAAAAATGGAACATTGAGTTAAAATGAATTAATTAATCAACTTTAAAATGTTTTATGTCCCAGATTTAGGAGTTATTGATGTTTTTTATTTGGAATATATGACTCCCGGTAGATATGCCTATTAGGTTCATGCTGAAGAACTTTATAAGGATGTTCCAAAAAATCACCATTGTGTGGAAGTTTATGATGATTACACACATAAAAGGAAAATTTGAGAGATAATTTTTAGATCAGAAGATAGAGGATTGTATAGAATAGGTAGAGATATCCTTTAGTTTGATTCATTCTCTAAAGGAGTACTAATTTTCTTAATCTTAGTGGTGAATTTTTCTTACATAGGGATCATGATAAGTTTTATATTGAGTGGGAGAAGTTCAAGGATCAATTTTAGGTTGAGTTTCAATCTTTGATCGATAAGGAAGCTTGTCAGAAGGTGATTATTACACTTTGATAGGGGAGTTTTGATGTGAAGGAGTTTAAAATATGATAAAAAAATATCCTGTGTCTTTATTCAAACCTTATACTCAATGGGGAGGCCAAGGAGATGAATTTATAAGATAAATTACATATATATATCCACTTCCAATCACCCCTTTTATATTGAAGTATTATCTTAAGATATGAGTGAAGGTAGAGGTCATTGAGAGGAAATTGGCTGGGACTAAGTCATCACAAGATAGGATTCTATAGGATATCCTATGAATCATAACTATGACAAGATCTTAGTTTCCTAGTCAAAATAAAAGTCTCAGTTAGAAAGGAGTAGGTTTCAACCCTCTTTAACTCATTTCACTGGAGCTAGTAGTTCTTAGACCCCTGTTAGTGGTTCAAGTGTAGTTTTATTTACTTGAAAAGTTCATGACCATCATAAGTGAGAGTGATCAACCTTCCCTATTAGTCAACATGTGTTTGGTGGACCATTTTATGTTCAACCATTACAAGTTTTTTATTTGAGGTAGCAATAACAACATGGCATTTCAGCTTATGATTAGTAAAGAGAGAATAGGGTAAGTAGAGGAAAACCGCATGATATCACTCTTTTTTAGGAAAAAATGGCTAGAGTATGACCATGGAGGTGGTCACTATCAAGGTCAAAGAGTCCATGGGTATGGATTTGGTTAGATGCACACCTTAGGTTTTCTAGTATTAGGTGATCTAGACATCATGCAAGGTACCATATGACTATTTTCTACTTAGGTTTATGCTTTGTTTGATTAAGGACCTACATATTACTTTGTTTCATCTTATCTCATCCATGATTTGGGACTTGAGGTGGAGAGTCTTCCGGTTACCTTGGCATTGACTACACCAGTTGGAGGCTGAGATAGCTTGTCTGATGTGTGTATATAATATGAGTTGGTTCTAAGGTAGTACCGTGCTTAGAGAGAAATCCTATGTTTATAGATATAACCATACAATATCATCCTGAACAAGAATTAACTATATTTAGTGTATTATATCATGTATTTATTAAATAGGAATGTCATATTCTATGATGATGAAATATACTAAGGAGTGTTTGTAGGTGAGAGATACCCTCATACGGTTCAAATATGTGTTAATTCTCTATCTTCTTTAATAGATGAGCTAATGCTAAGTTCCATGGAGGATTAGTCAATTGTTTTTCTAGGTTTTTTGAAGAGTACCATGATTCCTTCCCCAAAGAGGTTGAGATGATACCCCCAAAATGATATATTGAGTTGGGGATGGAGATATAACCACTTGTTTCTCTAAAAATGATGTCCCTATATCAGATTCACTCTTTTTAGTTTTAGGAGTTATAGATTCAGATTAATGATTTATTGTGGAGAGAATTTATTCAAACTAGTGTGTCTCCTTGGGGAGTTTCAATTTTGTTTTCAAAGAAGGAATATGGTGATCTTCAGTTATGTGTCAATTATCAGTATTTGAAGTAGGTGGAGGTGAATAACTACTATCATCTCCCATGTATTAATAATTTATTTGATCAATTTATGGGAGATAAATGGTTTTCAAATATCAACTTGAAGTTTGGATATCATCAAACGCGAGTAAAGGATGAGGATATCCGAATGATTTCTTTTTGATGTCGTTATGGGAATTATGAGTTATTTGTGATACAATTAAAAGTTAAAAATGCTCTAGATGTGTTCATGGGGATGATGAATGTTACATTTCTTGAATTTATATGCCGATTCATTGATTGCTTCTATGATATTAGGGTAATGGGGGGAGGGGGGTTATTTAGTGACGACAAGGGATAAGTTCTCTTTGATTTCAATGATTTTTAGGACAAGTAATTATATAGGGGAGGAGGTTAGAGAATTGTGTAGTAAAATAACCTTGTGTAACTAGTAAGACATTATTATTTCTATGGTGGAATTTGATTCTAAGAGGCTGGTTGATATGATTCAGGAAAAAACAAGAAGTCCATGGGATTTGATTTATTTTATCAGGAAATGTAGTTTGATCTTGGTATGTGGCATTTAATTAAATAATATCTAGAGGGAAGGAAATTTTTCTACAGACTCACAGGCCAGTAAGAGTAATGATATTAATATAATCATTATTTATGATTTTATTTTTTCCCTACCATAGGATTGTAACTTTTTTTCAAGGGTTATGCACTCAGTTTTCATCATTTTAGACCTCCTTTTGGTGCTTCTGTATATTTTCTCTACATTATTTTGGAATAAAAAGTCACTATTTAGTCATTATTTATTTTCTCTAAGTTTGAGTAGGATCACACCCAACATTTTTGAGCCGTGTTGGGAGTTCTTCAGTTCAATCATCTATATGAGAAGCTATCTAAGTGTGAGTTTTAGGCCTATGAGGTCTATTTCATGGGAAATATAATATCTTATCATAGACTAGCTATAAATCCTTATAATATTGAGGTAGTGATATATTATTTATCCCCTAAGAATCTTACATAGGTATAGAGTTTTCTAAGTCCTTTTGGCTATTATAGTAGGTTCTTGCATGAATTCTTATAGCTTGGAACTCTTATGATATTATTGATTAGAAAGGATCAGATATTCTTATGTACTTACTAATTCTAGGACATATTCAATTATTTTAACGATAAGCTAGTTAGTGATCCAATTATTCATCTTCTGGAGGATGAAATTTTGTTCAAGGTTTATTATTGAACTTCACATCTTGGATTTAGTTTTTTATTGATGTGGTAGATGGTATATATCTCGTACGAGTCTTGGTAGTTACAAAATCATGAATATAACAACACAACCCATGATCTTGATCTTGTTGTGGTGGTTTTTTTGAAGTTGTGGTGGAACTATATCATCAATGATCATTTTTTGGTCTTCATTAATCACAAGAGTTTTAATTTTGTCTTCTACCAATGCAACTTGAATTTTCAACAATGATAGTTGATGGAGTTCTTATAGGACCATGAATTTAATATTTCCTTTAAACCTGGGAAATAAAATATTTTTGTAGATCCCTTAAGAAAGAAGTCACATGGTGGTGATGTATGTGATTTAGGAGAATCTTGGAGAGTGATGGAAGAGTTTGTTGCAATGAAAATTGATATGGGATATATTGATAGTAGAATTTATCTTTATCATATAATAGTGAAATCATCATTAGTAAAGTGAAGGAGTCCTAGTTAGGGGGTTCCAAGGTAGAGGTTTGGTTTGAATGAGTTGTCTATAGTGATGCTCCCAAGGGATGGTATGAGGATAGAAAACAATGGGTGCTATTTTAGGGGATTATTTTCATTCCTTTGAAAATGCATGGGGTGGTTCTCCACGAGTTTCATAGTTCACCCTTAACTGTACATATTGGTGTGTAAAAGATGAATATTTCTCCAAATATTTATTTTTATGGTATATTATAAAGTGTTCCATTATAAAGTTTTTCTCTTAGTGTTTGGTTTATTAGAGGGTGACGGTTGAACATCATGTTCTTGGTGGTTTGCTTCAGCTGCTTGATATTCCTCAATGGAAGTGGGAGGACACATCGATGGATTTCATCACTGATTTACATAGATCTTAGAGAGATTATAATGCTATATGGGTGATTGTGTAATTCTTAATAAAGTATTTCACAAACCGTCCTAGAGGGGCCCATGCTGTGACTACCCCAATCCTGCCTCCAATAGGTCATGGGATGACGACTATCATCGAGTAGGCATATCCCACAAATGGGAGGCATTTTTGTATGTACCTACACACACACACACACACACACACATCGAAGCCCAAAATGATGAAATATAAAAACACTAAGTAAAAAATGCATGCATATACTAAGATACCAACCATAGAGTATAATAGTAGAAAATTGGAAAGTAAACAGGGCCATAATACAAGCCCACCAAAAGAAAGAGTCTGTAAAAGTGAATGCACATGTTCTGAAAACTCATACATAGAAAACCATACATGAAGAGAAAGGTATAGGAAAATTGTTTGAAGCTATAGGAGTACACCCTGACTGACTTGTCTCTCTAAGCACCACTTGGTACTGGTCTACCTAGGACTCCATCAAAGCATCTATATTCTACACAAGACATGACACATGCGGGAAAAGCCCGTGTAGGGGTGAGTAAAATAATAATCAGTAGGAAACCCCAAAAATAAAATGGAAATATAGTACATAAGAAATTACAAAGGAATTCCATGAATAAAGAGAACAAAGGAAGACCATTAAAGGATACCACGAAGGACCACCACGAAGGAACACCACTAAGGAACACCACTAAGGAACACCATGATGGATCAATACGAAGGAAAACCACTAAGGAAAACCATGAAGGAACACTACTAAGGAACACCATGAAGGAACACCACTAAGGGGAACCATGAAGTAACACCACTAAGAAACACCATGAAGGAACACCACTAAAGAACACCATAAAGGAACACCACGAAGGAACACCATGAAGGAACACCACTAAGGAAAAACACTAAAGAAAACCATAAAGGAAAACCATGAAGGAACACCATGAAGGAACACCACTAAGGAACACCAGTAAGGAACACCATGAAGGAGAACCAATAAGGAACACCAATTAGGAAAAACATGAAGGAACACCACTAGGAACACCATGAAGGAACACCACTAAGGAGAACATGAAGTATACCACTTATAAATACACTAAGTATACCAATAAGAAATAAACTAAGTATAATATTGATAAATAAACAATGTATAACACTAATAAATACATGAATTATACCACTAAGAAACACACAAAGTATACCACTAAGAAGATACATAGTCATCTCATACAAGTATAGGTCTGTAATACACAAAATAGGATTATTTGATGTAATCCAAAAAACACCCAGTATCGATAAGACATGTAGTCCCGATGAGACACTCAGTACCAATAAGACACATAGTCTCAGTAAGTCACATAGTCTTGTTAAGGCACACAGTCTTGGAAAGTCACATAGTCTCAAATTCATGAAGTCTCGAGGTCACAGCCAACCATAGGATTCTGCTCGTAGTGCGCTCATTCTAGGAGAACCTACACCTAAATACAATAGGTCATATGAAAACTTCTACAAAAACTCACTTAGAGTATCTCAAAAGGACCATATCATCACAAGGGTCCCAACGCTATAAACAGATTGTAAAACAGACAGATGGTTGGGAAGTTACAACTGTTTTCATAAAAGGGGGTCCAACCCAGGTCCAGTCCGATTCAGCCCAAACCAGCCCATCCCACTGGGCTACCTAGAATGGCCTGGCCCACTGGGATACCTAAAACATCCCAACTCCCTTGTTCTGGCCTGCACTATGGGCTAACTTGCCATATCTCATGCGGTCCACCTCGACCATGTACCTCCCCTATCAACGTGGTGTCATGCTGCGTTCCATGCGCCCAACCCGCCGCTTCCACCTACCCCACGGCCTTGCCACCACCATGGGATCCATGAAACCTCAAAACCATGTATATTTCATCCTTTATATTCCCCCCTTACCCCCCATCGCTGTCACCTACTCCCGTGGCCGCCTGGACCGACCAGAGCCGCCGCCCCGGTCGACACCGTGTGCCGATGGCGCCCCTTCTGCGGGCCACCGCTCATCCTCTGATGCTCCATTTTTCAAAACAGTTCCACTTTCATGATCATAAGGTTGTGATATTTACTTATATTTTATCTATTTAGTCTTTCCACTAATCTGTGGGTTCGATATCATTCAGAGCCTACCGAAAAGTTGAGCCGCGACCACGAAGGCCCAACAGTGAAGAATGCTAAGAATAGGGAAAGGGAGAAGCACAAAAGAACCTGAAGGAATGAACCTCAGACTTTGTTTATATTTTCCTTGATCTGTTCTCTTTATAATGAAGAACTAATATTTAATAAATAACACAAATTATATATCCCCTTTTAAACCCCACAATAATACACCCATCCCACAAGCGATCGAACAACATATCAACCTGTTTGTGGGTTGGTCCACATTTTTAATTGAATTCAAAAAATAGGGAAAATTCAAAAATAAAACAATTCACTACCTCATTGGGTTCAAACAATAATGGGGAAAGAAGTTATGCCATTATCATTGTTGAGATCCTTTGATTTCTTCGTGCATCGATTATCTATCCATGATCCAGTCATCATTCCCCAAGGGAACCTAGTTATGCCCTTTTTGGGTTTTTCACAAAGGACCCGCACTGTCTAAAGTAAAGTTTCTCCTAGGAAAAAAATCACATTAAAAAACTCAATAGTGGTCTCATATTTCTAATCTGAGTATCCTTTCATGATTTATTAGGATTTTAAAGTAAAATAATTTGTATTTAATTATTTTATTTACAGTTACCACCAAAAACTATCATTCACAGCCGACCTATGCCGGTTGATGTTAGGGATCACATATGGTATAGTCGCTACATTAAATATAATGGTGACCTCAAATTTATGATATGGGAACCTATTTAAGAGTTATTCCACCATTTTAGGAAAACCAATCATGCTATTTATTAAAAATTGAACTTTTTTCAAAGAATCATTCCAAGAACACCGAGCCTCAAAATTACATGCCGTATTAGTGCTTGGTCTCAAGATTTTCCAAAATAATTTCTAAAAATAAAATGATGAAAATATGATATGTTACATTCTCCCCACCTTAGGGATTTACGCCCTAAAAAATCCAAAAGTAAGACTACTCAAAAAGATGTTGGTACTACACATGAATTTGAACCTCCCGCTCCCATGTGCTCTCCTAGAGATTTCTGTGTCATCACTGAATTCAAACTCAAGGAATAGATCACTCATAAATAATCCTTCCAACTTTGGAAAAAAATTTAACATGAAAGAACATATCTTTCCCTTCAGAACCTGAATGTTCCACTTATTCTGGCCGTCTATCTGTGGGTGAAACTATGTTATCAAGAGTAACTAAGTCCCAAATGCCTCCCACATTCCCTTCAACAACCAGAATGTAATATGAGAATCACGATCTGAAACTATCATCAAAGGGACTCTATGGATTTGAATTATCTCTTGCATGTAGAGGTGTCCCAAGATCTCTACTGAAATCTTCCACCGAAAAGCTAGGAAGTGGGATGACTTGGTGAGATGGTCAATGATCACCTAGATGGTATCGTTTCCCTTAGACATACATGGTAAACCTATCATGAATTCCATCAATATCCCATCCCACTTCCATTATAGAAACTCAAGGGGTTGATTCAAACCTACTGGAACCTGGTGCTCGACCTTCACTTACTAATAATTGAGGCATCAAGAGACAAACTCTACAACTCCCTTATTCATTCCTAGCCACCAAAACTAACTTCAGAGATCCTGGTAAATCTTCACCACACCTAGATGTACCTCCAATGAGGGGTGTATGGAAATCCATCAAAATATCCTCCCATAATGACACTGGTTCTACTATGCATACTATGAAAAGAATAATGTGCTCCCCACCTTTTGAATATCCATCAGGGGCATGCCTTATAGACATCTTAGCACATAAAGTCTCATAGTCGGTATCTCTAAGATGTGCCTCTATAACTTGCTGTAAGAGTTGAGGGGTGAAAAACATCGACTGAAGGTAAGATTATCCATCTCCATCCACAAAGGATAACTGTAACGAGTCCAACTACTTCAACACCACATTCAGAAACTACAAAATTGATCTCCTACTGAGAGAATATGTCACCACGTTCCCCTTTTCAGAAGTACAGACAATCTCAAAGTCATAATACTAGAGGAACTTTATCCAACGGCTCTATCTCAACCTTTTCTAGATCCACTTAAACTCCACCACCACTATAGGAAATTGAGGACTCAAAGAACCCACTGCATCAAGGGTTAGGATAGAATCCTTTGTGTAATTGGTAGTACCCTCCTATGTGTGAGTCTATTCTACGCTGACTGGGTTTCCTTTTCACCAACAAGGAAAACCTCATTTCACCACTATGGACACACCACATTCTTTGACTAAAATAGTCAATATGAGCATGAAATTAAGGTAAATATTCCATACCAAGATTGACATCATAAGAGATAGATGCTGCTACAAATAAATCCCAACTGAAACTCTTGCCTCCAAGAGTTTGACCACACTGTCGACACCAATACATGATCATTGGGTATCCTTCAGTAGGAGTCTCCAAGCACGAGGGTTGAGTTAACAGTTCAACTGGAATCTCTGAGTCTAGAACAAGATCCATGATAAGAAAATAATGACTAGTACTTGTGCCTATCAATATAGAAACTAAAGTAGACTAGACACATATCATACCCCGAATCATTCATAGAGACCCTGGGTCATAAGCCCCGACTGCATGCAGCTGTCCCCTCCCTTATTCTCCAGATACCTGCCCCTGGTGTGGACCACCTGAATGTGGGGATGGTAACATGTCGTAATGTCTACCACCTACTACTTCTCTCACAGCTCCTCTACCATGTCTGCCACCCTACGGACCTGCTTGCTTCTATTTTACCAATACTGACTACCATTTCCTATATCTGTCTAGTCAGGTAACTCTCACCATAAAAGGTTCACTCTAGCACCCTAGTATAGGTAGTAATGCACAGAGGGATAATGCTGGCTCAGATTTACCTACATAGACCTCACTCAAAGGTCTGAGTCCTGAAGTACTTGTCGTGTATTACATCCATCGTGTACCTAGAAAGGTTGGTATACCTAGATAAATAATCAGATACTAACAAATCATCATGTCGGAGATATAGAATCTCTTGGACACACATATCCCTTAGCTTATAAGGTGATAACTCTTCTCTGAAAAGGTTCTCAAACTCTGTCCATGGAAAATTAACCTCATAAGAAGATTAGGTATCGAAACCTCACCATCACCCTACTAAGTAGTGTTGAAGGATTGATGTTAAGACCACCATCTGATGTGATGGTGACCTGACTAAATAAAAAACTTGGATCACCATGTAAAGCCAGTCCTCAGACATCTGTGTGTCAATATCACCTCAAAACCTAAGGGGTATCAATCACGGAAACTCACGAGGCACGCTCAGCCTACGCTCCTCATAAACTGGTACCATAGGTACCATGTGTTTCTCCACAGGTGGTGGTATTGCTAGTACACCACCTGGATGTTCTATTTCCAATAAAAATCCTTGTACTGATGTATCGTCACCCAAAAAATAATTCCCATGATCACGTGGTAGAATCCTTGTTAGATATCTACATGGAGGCATCTTGAAATATAACAAGATGTACGATGGTTAATAGAGTATACCTGGTGGGATAACTCAAGAAGGACATGAGAACACACCCAAATCCTATATGTTTCATGTACCATTGTTTTCCGTGTAACCAATATTTTCATGTACCAAGTGGAAAAGTAGAATTTAGAGTCTTGGTGTATGGATATGTCGACCGCTGCACCAACATTGGATTCACTATCCTAAAAGTTGATCTCAAAACACTTAACACTGTTTCCCCAAACCCTCATAGACTCCCAATCCTAAAGTAGAACCGACCCCCTATGATACCACTTTGTCACGACCCATCCCATAGAGGCCCGTGTCATAACTACCCCAAGCCCATCTCTAACAGGCCATGGGTTGGTGACTAGTGTTGGAACCAAGTTTGTTCATTGATAATAATGGATTATGGTTTGTGTTTATTATCAATATTCACATGGATGACTAGGGAGTTTGCAAGGAATGAGGTCATACATTTGAGGATGAAAGCATTATTTAAGGTGGTGCAGTTTCTCAGTGTTGGACAAATTTTTGGACCTCAAAATTGGAAGTTTGATGTCAGAAAAAGATTTTTTTTACATAGGAGTGGATGGTATGAGAAACAAAAAATAAAATTGAAAAAATAAGGGAACCACATACCTCAGAACATGGATCGTGTACCATGTTCTGATAATGGTTCATGTCCACACACTTGGTAGTAGGAATGGTACCTAGAGTGGTTTTTGAAACCAAAAAATGATTTGCAATGATGGTTTTTAGTGAAGGCGTGCGATACACAAAATGATGAAGGTTTGCAGATTACTGCGGTTCGCAAAATAGGAGCGGTACACAGTGGAGGCTATACCAAAATCAAATATTGGTTAATCTTGGTTTAGCAGATTTTTCAGATCTGTTAGTGTTTATATATGGAGTAGTAATCCCCTTCATTAAGCAGCTAGATTGGAGATTAAAATTTCTGGAAGAAATCCGGTGAAGTTCGAAGTGGTTTGTGGAGGATAATACAATATGCGGAGATAACCATCCACGCAAGGAAAAATAGTCCATAGAAGAAAGTGCAGTTTACAGAGGAATCTCTCGTAGTATGTGGTAAATAAAGGTAGTACACAGAGTAGGGTGGTATGCGGAGAAGCTGAGTAGTACATAGAGTAAAGAAGTACATGGAGTAGGAAATTTTGAAGAGGATATGGATGATATGCAAAAACAACCATGGTACGTAAGGGAGGTGATCCACAAACCATACCTGGAATACAGTATGTGGAAGAGGAGAGTGGTATGTGGAACACCCAAGAAAGCCTAAAAATTGAGAAAATAAGTTTTTGAAATGAATTTTCATAACCTATCAGTGTGACAGAAAGTAAATTACATATGTGGGTGAAAAAATGACTTCAATAGAGGATCCATTTACAACTAAGGATGCATGATTTAATGATAAACCATTGAAGTGACCTTCAAGTCAATAAAATGAGTCCATATTATTCCAACATACTGAGAAAGGGGGAGTTAGTGAAAGTGATATGAGAGAAACAGTGAGCTATCCTTAAATAATTGTAAAGGCAGTGAGTTTGGTATAGAGTGGCTATGACCAAACCTGTTTAATAAAAAAACTAGTGAATGTTAGTGGAATTTGGTACGACTAAAAACCTATTGACGTATGCTCCTTGGACTATCCCTTAGCAGTGAACCAAGTAAAATTTATTTGTCTTCTCTTTACATTTATTTTGTCTGATAGGTTTAACAAGTTCCTTCTAACTAGGGAACAAGATCCAACAGTTTGAAATAGAAAGTTGACACCATAATTCACCCACCTCTTAGGGTGTCTTAGGGTCATTTAAGTGGTTTCAGAGTGTAAAGGTTGCTGGTGTTGAATCTATCTTCTGATTTCATGGAGAATCCAATCAATGTTAGTGGAGTTCCCCTATTCGATGGAATTAATTTTAAGATATGAAAAAACAGGATGAGATCTCACCTAATATATCTTGGAATGGATGTCTTATTTTCTACTGTGCAGGTAATACAAGTCACTGATCCTATAGGACTGTCAATGAATAATACAAATAGGAAATTGATTGATGCTGATGCAAAATCACAGAATGCTCTCACTACAACTCTTTCTGATCATATTTATCTAAAGGTAATGCGTTTCACACATTCCAAGTCAATGTGGGATAAACTGAATAATATTTATGAAGGATATAGTAAAGTGAAGAAGGAGAAACTCCAAGTACTGAACAATAGGTTTTATGATTTGAAGATTCACCCTTATTAGAATGAAGACACCTTTTTCAATCGAATTACTGAAGTTATAGGAGCAATTCAAGGTCTGAGAGAAGAAGTCAAAGACATTGACATAGTAAAGGAAATATTGAGAATACTTTCACCCCTTTAGAATGAAAAGGTTTTATCCCTTAAGGAAAGATATTTCTCCACAGTCTCAGTGGATGATTTTCTAAGTAATATATCGACATATGAAATGATAATCAAACTAGAAGAAGCTATGACTCATGTGAGTAAGGAAATGGAATTCAAATCCATGGAAAAACTGAATGTTTTAGGAGATAGTGGTAATGAATATGATGAGGAAAAAGAAATGTTTTCTCTCATTACAAATAATCTCCAAAAGGGAAAAGAAAAATTTGAAGACAAACTACCTCTGGTTTTCTTTTATTGTAGAAAAGTTGGGCACAAATCCTCTCAGTGATCAAGAAAATATAATGATGAAGAGAGAGAAGTTGAAAAAATAGATAATCCTTATAAAATATTCTTCAAAAAGGGAAACTTCAAATTTGTAAATAAAGTACAGAAAAAGAGATTTTTGTGTAAATAAGAATATGATGATAATGATTTCTATGAGGAAGAGAAAACATAATTTAAATTTGGAAAACATGCTTCCATGATGGCCACCGTTGAAAAATCAGTACCATCAGAAGATAATAATAGAGATAATTAGTTGACAACTAATACTGATCCCAAGTTTCAATGTAAGGATGCTATTGGAAATCTTAAGATTAAATTTAAGAGTTTCAATAAGTGGAAATAAATTGTGTAAGAATCAACTGAGTATGTTGATTAGATTGAAGATGAAATTGAATGAATGGAAAAATTTGTGGAAGTACAATCTAAAATCCTTGAAAGAATAGATGATGTAGTAGAACTAAAGATGATAATTGAAGAGCAGTTAAATGTAATCAATGAACTCACCTCTAGACTGGAAGAAAATTCCAAGACTGCTGAGGGTCTTGAAGAGGAAGTTGTTACTCTTAGGAGTAAACTTGAGAGTGAATAAATTTCAAAAGAATCAATGAATAAAATTAAATTTGAAAGGCTCTCAGATACTGAGATCTTGGAGAGAGAAAAATATGGTTATGATGGAGTTGATAATATTCTGAGTGGTCAAATACCCGCATGTATGGGAAATAGTGGAATCAGTTTTGAAGTTGGAACATCAAATACCACAAATAAAGTGAACCAGAATAAAGGAAAGCTGAAAGTTAATCATTTTGAAAGGTCACCAAAAGTAAAGAAAAAGAGTCCAATAAATAAAACTGAAAGGAGAATATAAGACTATACTCAAGAATCTAGTAATGATAGGAATACAAAATTTCATCCCAAGGAAGAAGGCATGAGGAAAAATAGAAGTGAGAAGACATTTCCTCTCATGAAGTGTCAGTTTTGTGGATATCTGGGTCACACCATGTCATTTTGAGAAGAGCCAAGGATCTATCTGAATGGGGGAGGGATAGGAGTTAAAAAAAGGAGAAAAAAATCCATATCCTACTACCTTTATAAGAAACAGTTTTTATGGATATTATTTTCACTATTCTAATTTTGACCAAAAATATATTTATTAATGGTAGATGAATGAAATGGATACCAAATACCAAAGCCAGAGACAAGTTAACATTCATTAAGAAGATAATTTTTCTATTTCAAAAACGTTTTCTCCTCTATAAGAAGAATTTGAATATGAAGAACTCATGTACATAGAATATATAATTGAAAGTTCATCAGTGTCCTACACTCAACCCAATATCTCATGGAAAAAAGAGGAAAATTAAAGAATCAAATCTTACAGAATTAGCGCTCAAAGATAAAAAGAATAACATCACCTGGATTCTTAATAGCGGATGTTTATCCCACATGATGGGTAATGCAGACCTATTGGTGAATGTCAAGAAAAATGTTGATGGAATAGTGAGGTTTAGTAATGATGGTGCTTTGAAGATCAAAGGTAGTGGAATTACTGATATAGTTAATGGAGAGATAAAGAAAACTAAATTCCTTTATGTGGATGGTCTTCATCAAAATATTCTTAGTGTGATTCAACTCTCTTTATCAGGTCTTATTGTGACATTCAATCAGAATGGCTGTACTATAAGAGGAATGTCTAGGAATTATCTCATGAAAGGTTGTAGAATAGATGAAAACTTATACCAGGTTTACAACAAAGAGAAAATTTTATACCTAACAGTTGAAGATGAAAACAACTTATGGCATCAGATATTGGGTCACATCAATAAAAAAGACATGGAAAAGATATCTAAGATGAAGATTGTCATGGATATTTCTAATCTAAAGTGTGAATGAGAAAAGATCTGTGATGTTTTCATGTAAGGTAAACTGGTCTGCAGTTCCTACCGGTCAAAGAAGAAAAGAGAATCTAATCTCTTTAACCTCATCCATACATACGTATGTGGCCCGATAAATGTTTCTGTAACACATGGAGAAAAGTAATTTTTTCTTTTCATAGATGATTTTAGTAGAATGGCATGTGTGATCATTATACATAGGAATAGACAAGTTCTTGATTTCATGAAAACCTATCGATGAATTACTGATAATGATACTGGACAAAAGATCAAAGTCTTAAGGTCTAACAATAGAGGGGAATATACATCCAATGAATTTTAAAATTACCTAGAGAAGCATGGGATACAACATGAGGTGGCTTCTGTGAGAACTCCACAGCAAAATGGAGTTGTTGAGTGCATGAATAAATAGGTAAAAAACATGGATAGAACTATGCTGATCAATATTCTTATTCCTCAACATTACTAGAAAGAGGTAGTTCAAGATACAATGTAAATTCAAAATTGAATAAAGCTATATATGGGTGAGACAAATACACCATATGAATTGTGGTATGGAAGGAAGCCCTTTTTGAAATATTTTTGTGTTTTCAGAAGCAGATGTTTCATCTGAAACAAATAAGTAAATCAAGTGAAGTATGACAACAATATAGATGAAGGAATTTTTATTGGATACTCAATGAACAAAAAAGACTACAAGTAATTAAATAAGCACTTGGGAAGAGTTGTGTAAAGTAGTGATGTTAAGATCATTGAATAGAAAAACAAAAATTCTTCAAGGAATTCTTATGCTGATGTGATAAAATATGAGGAAGAATGTGAATACAAAAAAAATGCACCTACACAGACAATGAGAATGAGGAATAATGAACAATATGAATTTCTATTAGTTATGGAACCATCCTCATTTGAAGATGCTTCAAAGGATGAGTCATGGGTGAAAGAAATGAATGAAGAGCTAGATCAGATTGACAAAAATCAGACTTGGGATCTTATCAAAAGACCTGAAGGTTATAATGTGATTGTTACGAAGTGGATTTTCAAGAAAAAATTTTAAAAAATGGAAATGTGATCATAAATAATGTGATCTCTATCTGTAAAGGATATTAAAAAATTGAAGGCATTGATGTTGATGAGACATTTTCTTCAATAGCGAGACTGGAGTCAATCAGACTGTTTCTTACCAAGGAAATCCAAATAGGTTATGAAGTGTATCAAATGGACACCAAGAAAACATTCTAAAATGGTGTCTTGGAAGAGGAAGTCTACATTGAAAAAACCACAGGGTTCTTGCTTGGCAATGATGAACCGAAAGTTTGCAAATTAAATAAATCTATTTATGGACTGAAACATGAACCGTGGGCATGGTACTCTCAGTTGGACTCTTATCTGAGAAAGTTTAAGTTTAAAAGAGGAGGATTGGATCATAATATCTATGTAAAGAATTCTCAAAAATATCAGTTCATGGTATTGGTATACATGGATGAAATTATTTTTGATGGAAGCAGGTAGGGATCAGTGGATGAATTTTCCAATCACATGAAATTGGAATTTGAAATGTCCATGATTGGTGAACTCTCTTACTTTTTAGGGTTTCAGGTGATTCAGAAGAAACATTACACTTTCATTTACCAGGAAAATTATGCAAGTGATCTACTAAAGAAATTAAATATGCATGATTCCAAACCAATTTTGACTCTGGTTTCAGTTGTAACAAAGCTTAGGAAGCACGAGGAATGGACTTATGTGGATCCCACTATATATAGAAGAATCATCAGAAGCCTACTGTACCAAACGGTGACACGACCAAATATTGTTTTTGAAACTTGCCTTGTGGTTTGATTTCAGAGTAATCCGAAGGAAGAACACATGGAATCAGTGATAAGAATCATGAGATACATTCAGAGTACACATAATTATGGGATATACTTTACTATAGGAAGAGATAGTGAACTATCCACTTTTTATGATGCTGACTAGGCTAAAGATGTAGTGGATAGAAAGTCTACTAGTGGTGGAGAATTCTATATTGGGAATAAATGTGTGGGACGATTAAGCAAGAAACAATAAAGTACTTATCTTAGTACTAATGAAGTGGAAAATATATTCGCTACCAAGAAATGCACTCAGTTAATCTGGATGAAACAACAACTGACTCGCATAGATGTTGAGGTGAAACAACTAATGGTGATTTACTTTGATAACAAGAGAAAAATTGATCTTATGAATAATCATGTTCAACATTCTCATAAAAAAAATATTGAAATTAGATATCACTTCATCAAGGGAAAAGTTGAATAAGGTGTGATCAAAATGGACCATGTGGGAACCGATGAGCAAGTGGCTAACATTATGACCAAGCCACTTTCAGTGTTTGTGTTTGAGAAACATCAGTTGAAGCTTGGTGTTCAGCCACCTCCCAGTGGATAAGGAGGTTATAAAATTCCGCTCTCCCCATTTTTTAAGTTCTTTTAATATGGTTATAGAAGTGATGCAGGTTTATAGGGGAGATAAAATCTAGGGGGAGCATGTTTTTGAGCTCTACAAGTCAATATCAAATTATTTGGGTTTATTTCCAATGGGGGAGAATGGATATATTCAATGGAGAGTGATATTTGGGAGAAAAGAAAAGAATGAGAACTCAATTCACACCCTCTCTCTTGTTTTATACATAGTGCATTGCTCACATAAACTTAGAGTGATGGCTGAGTTGTTTCTTGAAGGTTTAGGTTTTGATCATGGATAGAGATTTAGTGAATTTATCTGGAGATTTCCAAAAAAACCAAAGGGGGATATTATTGGAACCAAGTATGTTCCTTGATATTAATGGAGTATCGTTTATGTTTTTTTTTCAATCTGCACATGGATGACTAGGGAGTTTTCAAGGAATGTGGTCATACATTTGAGGCTGAAAGTAGTATTGAAGGTTGCATAGTTTCTCAATTTTTTACAAATTTGTGGGCCTCAAAATCAAGAGTTTTAGGTTAGAAAAAGAAGGGTTTTCACATAAGAGGGGATAGTATGAGAAACGACAAAGAAAATAAAAAAACAAGGGAACTACATACCACAGAACATGGACCGCGTACCATGTCTTGGGAATGGTTCACGGCTGCATACCTGGCAGTGAGAACAGTACGCAGAGCATTTCAGGGAACTGAAAAATGGTTTTCAGTGACATTTCATGGTGAAGGCATGCAGTATGTAAAATGTTGAAGGTTTTTGGATTTTTGCGGTTCACAAAACAGGAGTGGTACGCGGTGGAGGCTGTACCAAAATCCAAGATTTGGTTAATATTTTTTTAGTGTATTTGTCGAATCCATTAGTGCCTATATAAGGAGTTGTAATCTCCTTTGTTATGTAGCTGGTTTAGAGATTAAAATTTTGGGAAGAAATCTAGTGAAGTCCGAAGTGGTTCGTGGAGGAGAAGAACAGTCCACAGAAGAAAGTGCAGTTCGCGGAGGAAGCTCTCGCAATATGTGGCGGAGCAAGGTAGTATGCAGAGCAGGGAGGTATACGGAGAAGCTGAGCAGTATGTGGTGTAAAAAAGTATGCAAAGTAGGCTAGTTCATGGAGGAGATAGATGGTACATAGAAATAGCAGTGGTACGTGAAGGAGGTGATCCGCAAAACATACCCGAAACACAGTACACAGAAGAGGATAGTGGTACACGGAACACCCAAGAAAGCCTGAAAATTGACCAAATCAGTTTGCGAAATTAATTTTCATAACCTATAAATGTGGAGGAAAGTAAATTACATAAATAAGTGAAAATGATACTTCAACAGAGCATCCGTTTATATCTTAGGATGCATTATTTAATGATAAACCATGGAAGCAACCTTCAAGTATGTAAACTGAGTCTAGATTATTCCAATGTAGTGAGCTATTGGGAGTTAGCGGAAGTGATCCCAGGGATGCAATGATCTATCCCCAAATCATTGTAAAGGTAGTGATCATGGAATAGAGTGACTGTGACCGAATCTATGTAATCCAAAAACTAGTGATGATTATTGGACTTTGGTATGACCGAAAACCTGTTGGCATATGCTCCTTGGACTAGCCCTTAGTGGCGAACCAAGTAAAATTGCCTTGTCTCATATTTTCACGTGTTTTATCTAACAAGTGTAATAGGTTACTTCTAATGGGGGAACAATATCCAATAATTTGAAAGAAAATGTTGAAACCCTAATTCACCCCCTCTCAGGGTGTCCCAAGGTCCTTCAACTAGCACCAAGTAGGCATATCCCACAAATGGGATGCATTTTCCAAAGTACCTGTAAAATTCACACATCTCCAAGACCAAAATGATGAAATGTAAAAACACTAAGTAAACAATGCATGAATACACTAAGATACCAACCACAAAGTTTGATAGTAGAAAATTGGAAGGTAAAGAGGGCCATAATACAAGCCCACCAAAAGAAAGAGCCTGTAAAAGTGAATTCACAAGTTCCTGAAACTCATTCGAAGAAAACTCTACCTAAAGGGAATGGTACTTGATAGATTTCTGTATCCGTAGGAGAAAACCTTGACTGACTAGTCTCTCTAAGCACCACCTGGTCCTGTTCCACCTAGGACTACTTCAAATTGTCGATTGTCTGCACAAGACATGACATGTGTGGGCAAAGCCCGTGCAGGGGTGAGTAACATAATACTCAGTAGGACACCCCAAAACCAAAAAGGAAATATAATACACAGGAAATTACAAAGGAATACCACAAAGAAATACCACAAAGGAAGACCACTAAAAGAAACCATTAAGGAACACCACGAAGGAACACTGTTAAGGAACACCATTAAGGAACACTATGAAGGAACACCATGAAGGAATACCATGAAGGAACACCACTAAGAAACACCAAGAAGGAAAAACAATAAGGAAAACCATGAAGGAACACCATTAAGATACACTACTAAATAACACCATAAAGAAACACCACTAAGGAACACCATGAAGGAATCCCACAAAGGAATACCACTAAGGAACACCATGATGTAACACCACTATGGAACACCACTAAGTAACACTATGAAGGAACACCAATAATGAACACCATAAAGGAACACCACTAAGTAACACACAAAGTATACCACTAATAAATACATGAAGTATACCACTAAGAAATACAATAATTATACCATTAATAAATACATGAAGTACACCACTAAGAAATACATGAAGTATACCACTAAGAAATATAAGAAGTATACCACTAAAAAATACAATAATTATACCACAAAGAAGATAAATATTCCTCTCACATAGGTATAGGTCTATAGTATACAAAAAAGGATTATTTGGCCTAATCTATAAAACAACAATTATCGATAAGACACATAGTACCGATGAGACACTTAGTCCCAATAAGACATGTAGTCCCGATAAGAAATGTAGTCTCGGTAAGACATGTAGTATTGGTAAGACATGTATTCTTGATAAGGCATGTAGTCTCAGAAAGGAACGTAGTCCCAAAGTCTTGTAGTCTCGAGTTTACAGCCAACCACATGATTCCTCTTGTAGTGCGTTCATTATGAGAGAAACTACTCATAAATCCATTAGTTCATATGCAAAATTCCACAAAAAACTAACTTATAGTATATCAAAAGGACCGTCTCATTGAAAGGGTCCCAACACCACAAACAAATTATCAAACGAACACCCTGTTTGGAAGTTACGACTATTTTCGTAAAAAGGGGTCTGACCTGGGTCCGGTCTGGTCCAGCCTACAATGTGGGCTAACTTACTATAGGATGACTTGCTATGCCACACTTGGTCTTTCCCAACAGTATGCCTCCTATGTTAACATAGTGTCGTCCTGCATTCCACGCGGCCGGCTCGCCGCTTCCGCTTACCCCGAAGCCTGGACACCACCGTGGGCTCCATATGGCCTCTCCGACATGTACATGGACACCTCGCTGCATCCCCCTCATGGCCTTGCAGTCACCTTCATCTACTCTTATGGCCATCTCCATGACTACTTGGACTGATCAGAGCCACTTCCATAGCCACCGTTATGCGTCGGCCAGTGGAGATGCCCCTTCCACAGGCCGTCGGTCATCCTACGATGCTCTGTTTTTCAAAATAGGGACACTTATATGATTGAAGGGTCATGATATTCACCGATCTATGTTTGATTTAGTCTTTCCACCAATCCGAGGGTCCAATAGAATTCAGAACCTCCCGTCAAGTTGACCCGTGACCACGAAGGCCCAACGATGAAGAACACCAAGAATAGGGGGAGAGAGGAGCATGAAAAAACCTAGAGGAATGAACCTTTGACTTTATTCATTTTTTCCTCAATCAGTTCTAATTATAATTAAGAATGAATATTTAATAAATCCCACAGATTATATCTCTCCTTTTAAACCCCGTAATAAGACACCCATCCCACAAGAGATCGAACTGCGGATCAACCTGTTCGTGGGTTGGTCCACATTCATCTTTGAATTCCGAAATGGGGAAAGATCACAAGAAAAAAATAACCTACCTCATTGGGTTCAAATGGAAATGAATAATGAAGATGAATCATGATCATTGACAAGATCCTTTGATTTCATCATGCGTTAATCATCGATCCACAATCTGGTCATTGTTCACCAAGTGAAAATCCTCTAATCTATCCCTAGTGATTCTTTGGTGTTCCCAAGGTTATGCGGCTAACCCTGGGATTTATGCATAAGGATTATTTTAAATAAATTTGTCACTACATCAACAACATAATTTATCTTTAAATTATTTAATGTTAATTATGCCCTTTTTGGGTTTTTCCACAGAAGACCCACACCGAATAATGTTAAGTCGCGCCTAGGGAAAACACCACATTAAGAAATCAATGGTGGCCTTGTATTTCTAATCCAAGTCTCCATTCATGAGTTATTAGTATTTGAAAATAAAATAATTTTTATTTAATTATTTTATTTACGGTTTCGTCCAAAAACTATCTTTCACAGTCGACATGGTTCCCTCAAATTTTTAATCCAAGAACCTGTTTAAAAGTTATTCCATTGTTTTAGGAAAACTACTCACATGATTTATTAAAAACTGAACATTTTCCAATGAATCATTCCGGGCACACCGACCTTATAATTGCATGCCGTCTCAGCACTTAGTCTTGGGATTTTCCCAAATAATTTATAAAAATAAAATCAGGAAAAACTGAGTTGTTAAAAAGTCATCTTACTTCTTAGCGATAAAGGATTCAAGCTTAGTGGAAGTTTTTTTGAGGTAGTATTTATAATAGATAATAAGGTTTCATGGATTTCCAAAAAAAATCATCACTTATTGTGATCCCCATTTCACCTATAGGGAATTCTGAGGTCTTTAGTGTCATTTTGGATATTATTTATGAATTAGAACCAATTTTCACCAATATATAGACAACCATATAAATCAAACTATCTATAATTAATAGGACATATTGCGTGAATGCATTTAAAATTTTGGAGGTTCATGGGTGTGACACCTACCATTGGTGGAGTTTTATTATAATAACAGTTATCATTATACCATTTTTATGGAACCATTAAAATCAATGTATAGAAAAAATTACTGATCTTTGTATTTCTAGACCATGGTCAGAGAGTTAACTATTCTTAGACCTGAATTACTATAGAGTATGGCATGGAAGGTATAAGTGATCCATGAGTAAATAAAGGTGGTTCATGATCTTTAAAAGTTCTATGTCAATCATAGGAAGAGGTATCTATAGATCATGTGTTCTTGAAAGGTGTCTAATTATCATAGATAATAAAGGTTTAGTCATGAGAGTAACCCTTCTCCCCAGTTCATTAGACCTTTTGAGGTAGTGACACACATTGGGGCTATGGTGTATCGGTTAACACTACCCCTAAAAATGATTTGGATTCATTACATCTTCCATGTATCATAATTTCATTGATACCTTCATGAATATTATCACACCATCATCTGGGGTGAGATGGATTTTAATGATGGTGTGACCTTCGAGGAATATCCTGTTGAGATTCAAAACAGTCAGAAGAAGGTGTTGTAAAAAAGTTCTATTCCTTTGGTTCAGCTCTTATAGAAACATAGTATCTTAGAGGAGAGAACTTGGGAGTGGGAGTCATATAAGAGAACTCAATATCCATAGTTTTTCAAGGGTTAACCTATCTTTTTGATATGTTTGTTTATTTTCTTTTGATATAATGTGTTTGACCATATACTGTTTTATGAGATTGTTTCTTTTTCCTTGATGGGATGATTATTTATGGATTTTTCCTTGTTTGAGAGGTATCTCCCCTGATAGTGTGTTTTTAGTTTGTTTTTTAATGTTACCTGGGTTTTCACTTGTTCCTTTGGTAGTATGGATGTGTTCTATTTATAGTAAGATATTTGAGATGTATCTCACATAGTGGTTGTTCAGAGCCCTTTTTATTCTTCCAAGTTTTATTTTAAAATTCCAGTGGATGAGAATTGTTTGATAGGTATATAATTTAAGGTATCAAATTACAAAAACCCTTTCTTTAAAATTTTCTAGGCCCCATAGGCATTGAGAGGGATTTTAGAGGTGTTAAAGAGGTTATAAAAGAGTTTTTTCCCATATAGAGGGTCACCATTCCATAATAGTATTCATGGTAATAGATATTTTTAATCTTGTTTGGAGGATTGATCATGGGGTATGCCATTTTGGACTTGGGTGTTTTGAGGTTGGTAATGGTGTTTCTCATTTAGTTATTGGGATGTACCATAGTGAGTGAAATGGAATGGGTGGAAGTTTCAATTGAAGTTTTTCATAGGGAATCCACCTCTCAAAAACAGTGAAGGAAAAAATGGTCTAGGGATCCCTTTTTGAATAAGGCATTGGGAATGGAACTCAATGAGTCACCATGTGTGAAATAATAATCGATGTCTTCACCGTGATGTAGTGATTGGGAATTATGAGGTGAAACAACCAAGGATTTCTCCCTATGACATGAAAATTTAAATGAGGTGTGAAACATGGTAGAGTTAAGAAGAGTGAGGAACTGGGGAAAATATTTATTTCAGGTTGTCCCTATACCATGGGCTTCGATGCAGTGGGTTGAAATGGTTAAGGAAATTCCACTACACTATAGCCTTGAACTTGGTGGTGGTTAAAATGGTTCTATGTGGTTTTAAAATGCACAAGAAACAAGGGAGGGGGATAAAATGATTCTAATTCTGAATAAGAGGATCAACATTTGATTGGTGATCAACATAGGTTTAGTAAAATTCACTACATCACAGTGGATTCTTTCAAATATTCATTAATAAGTAGAGGGTCAACTACCCCTTGGTTTAAATTTATACTTTTCCTCCCAAACCCTAGTTTACCCCTTGACATCTTACCCTTATTCAATAGTACCCTTGAGAGTCTAAACACTTTTAATCCTAGGATCAAAGTCTCATATTAAGTTACTCACTTTCTTCTCATCTCCTCTTTGTTTTTGTTTCTTTCTTTCCTTCTAGATGTTTATTTTGGAATAGTTCCTCTATTTTAGCCTAAAAATTGAGAAAAATGTAACGGTGACTTACTATGGTTAGGTTTTAGTGTGTATTCCTTCATTTTTGGTGGCACCTCCTTTAGCGATGGCATATACTTTATTTTTCATTCTTTCTTAGAGAATTCTGAACTTTTAATAGTGGTAGGAGATTTATTACCTTTATTTATTTAAATAAAAGTGTGGGATTATAATGATTTTATATTTTGGGTAATGGTGTAATTAACCAAATGAATATAATAAAATGGAAATTAAAGGAAGAATGAAATCTGGTATGGGTATTTGTGATCACATATATTTTTTATGTTAAATTTACCTCTTTATTTTCTAGATAGTGTGAGATCTACTCGCTACAACTATTTTTGGGATTATTATGATTAATTTGATTGTAATTCGTTAAAAAATGTAAAGTTGGAACTATATAAAAATGATTAATGAAAAAGGCATGCAATTTTATAATTATTCGTCTTTGAATTTGATTACACATGGAATAAGATGCCCCAAACCCACACTCCAAAAGACTTGTGACAATAACACATACTTTACATATAGGATTCGATACCAATTTTAGATTACTTTTCATATCTATCCCATAATTACATGACTTAAATAAAATATTAAAATAAATATATTACCAATACCTTTTAGGTTTAGATATTTAGATAAATAGGATAAAACACAAACTAATAAAGTTCATTCCTTTCTCAATATATATATATATACATATATATTACACTATATAAGAAACTAATCAATCCATAATAAGTCTTAAAAATGTCCCAAATATTCTCCAAAAAAGCTATATTGTTAGATATATCATGTGTAATTATTTTATTCATAACCCTAGGAAATGAAAACATAATAATGGGTGGTCACATACACTCAGTAAGGGAAAATATACAACTAAGGTAATCATGGTATAAATATGTAATCATCATAATTTTATGGAAGGAATAAGTAATCATCATAATTCCATAATCAAATGAAACTAAGGGAATAATCTATCCATGGATAGTAACACAATTAAATAAATAACACAGATAAAAATAACTTGTTCTTTAGTGATGAAAAACATAATTATGGATAACTAATTCCATACCATAAGCTAAGACATCATGATCTTAGAAATCATTACATTACCTTCAAGAAAATATATTTTTCTGAGAAGGAATATACCAAAATACGCAAACATGTTTGTCTCACAAGACCTACCAAATTGTTAAGGGGTTATATAATGCCAGGCCCCACAAGTCACTTGTCTAAGTCTAATGCATTCATCATGTGAGATATTGAGAAAACAATACATGAACATATTTTCCAATAAACATCCATATTGGAATAACAATATACAGAATTCCAATACTTCTCCCTATTTCAATAAAAGGGATAACTTGATCATAACCCATCCAAATAAATAAAGTGTATGGTCAAAATATATATAGTAAACATTTTTATAATCATTAGTATTGGAATAACAAAATATATAACCTCGATATTTTTCTCCATGTCCATAAAATGGATAACATGATCATAACCCATTTTTAGAAATAATGTGGATGGACAAATAATAAATATTCAAATTTACAATAATCACTCATATTGTAATAACACCATATGAAATGCCAATACTTTTCCACATATTAATAGAATAACATTCTTTCTAGGTGAACATCATCAAATCTGAATTATATAAAATGTGATGTTTACACCGTATAGAGAAATGAGTGTATGACTAAGTCAACATTGGAATAATGTGATCATAAGCTATATAAATAAATGAGGTGGATGTTTTAAAAATAAAATATCCCTAGTGTATCAAAGAAAACCTATAAAGATGCTGACATAGATGAAAAATATCCATGTAAAAAAATGTTTCGAATGATATCACATAAGAAGGGATCAAGAATCAAATTTTTTGATACCATGATCTCAAAACCCCAAAATATAACTATATATTATGGCATAAATCATTAAACATGAATCCCATAAGGGTAAATACTTTTGAATATTATATATATAATGAAATTGAAAACATAAAAGAGTTTTTAGAAAACATTTTTAGCATTTTCATAAGAGATAAGGTTAGGGGTCACTTTAGAAATTAATTTTTATAAGGGTGAAGTGATTTTTTTGAAAACATTTACTTTAAAAAATAACATCTAATAATAGATCCCTGAAAATAACATATTGGTTTCCTAAAATAAATGTGATGAAAAAGATAGAACACATGGGTTTGAAAGGTAAAACCTTTTAAAACATCTTAATATACCTTCATTTAAAACCCACACTATAAAAAAGTAGTAAAAATATCTTTATATTAAAACTAAATTTCCACAAATCATATTTTTATATACCATATAATAAAATATTAGGGTGGAAGAACACAAGCATGGAAGAAAAAATCCCAAGATAAAACTTTATAACTCAAAGGAGATGTGAGTTACCAATAAACCTTATGTGAAAAATATCCCTAGAAGTGAGAAATATTTGTCAAAGGGTTTATATGGTAGGAATTTATATCCCCCTAAAAAATTATAGAATACCACATAAAATAATAAAATGGAAGAATTTATCTAACTTATATAAAATAAGTTCAAGAGAATGATCAAAACTCAATGAATGAAAATTGAGTTACCAAAAATCCTTACAACTTGGGTAACAACTAAGTCAAAATCTATTTGATGAAAATGATCTTATTTGGATTAATATTTCAAGACCTGGATTGATGGGGCCTGATATATGACTACCCACCCACTAATAATAGTCCAAGGGCTATCAATTAGTTCCAAGTGGGTATATCAGACACATGGGAGACATTAGCCTAATTTACCTACACACACACATAGATCTCAAAGCCCATATAATAATAAAATGTAAAAAAACCGATAAAAAATCATGCATAAATATATAATTTTACAATAATAGTATGAAAACAAGGTACTAGAAAGAAAGGGAAAAATGAAATACCACTAAAAGAAACTAAAAATAAGCCCAAATTATAAAATAGGGGAGTACTAATGTAAAATTAAACCATCAGTGCACACCTCGGTCTATACAACTCACTAAGATCCACCTGGTCTTGGACCTTCTAGGACTTTGTAAAAAGTTCAGTCATCTATATAAGACGTGACATGTGCAGGTAGCACCCATGTAGGAATGAGTAAAATAATACCTAGAAGGATACCCCAAAATCACTAAAAATAAATCATTAAGTGTAGTCATATCATAATAGTAATACTATTATTAAAGTAAAATAAAAACATAGATATACTAAGGATGGAAACTCTACCTCCATGCAACCTCAACCAAACTACCAGCCATAGGATTCTGCTTGAAGATTCTAAGAAATGCTCATTCTGGGAGAACACACTCCACAAGCTATGTTATCACTAGTGAAACTCAACTAAGAGGCCATGATAATTGGTCCCTACCCAATAAAACTCACTAGTCTCCAAAGATCTCAATACACAAATAGTGGATCACACCTAGAACTATTTGGGGACACAAATAACTGAATCTGGATCAACCCGCTATATAGGGTATCATATTCCAATGATACCATGAACCCTACTGAAATGAAATGATAGATGGGGGATCAACACCCTTAACAATGAGGTTATTTGGATTCCATGAAACCCACATAGGGTATAAGAAGGAATGATAGATGATTACACTATGGTCTCTTAGAGAGACACTAATAACTATATTTAAGACTTATCCTCTAAAGGGGATCACAATCCAGATATGTGGATGAAATTCCACACTTCACCCTTTAGGGGATAGACCAATCGAACATACTCAACTCATAATGGTCCAAACTAAATAAATAAAGGTCTCAAAACACCCTCAACGGGGGTACACATTGTGTTCTAGGGGTACACCAACATGTCTAGCCAACCCCTGGTCTACCCCTATGCTTATGTCACCCAAAATGTAGATATCCATATATATAGAATGTAAGTAAGGATACACATTATATAGAGTTCCACCAACACCATACTCATGCCATATATTCATGACTATGTACTTATAGTTCTTCCCATGTACTAACCCATGTAAACCTGGCTATGGCCATGTAAACCTGGATGTGTTTGAGTGCACAACTCTACTTGTGTACTCTAATCGTGTCCATGTACCCCAATTTTCCCATGCCTATGTATCCTCCAAGATACGCACTGATCCACCACCATGGGCCACATAGTGTGTAATTGTTTCTTCTCCATGGAAGCCCTATCACCATAGTTAGGCCCCCACACATCGTGTGATCCTGGATTACACATCGTGTATCCTGAAATTTTTTAGAACCCTCAGGTTCATGTCTGAATCATCCATACACTCCACTACCACTATGATTCCTTCTAAGAATCACAGATCTAAGGTCATACAAACCTACCATTGTTGAAGATTTGAATATGGTCTTCTAATCCTCTCATAAAATACCACCATTGAGCCACATTGTCACCAAAACATATCAAACTGGGAAGAATGGGAACTACCAGTCCATTAAGATCTACCCATGATCATACTCCATTGTAATCACTCCTTGATCGTACCCTCAAACATGAACCACACCTGCAGTATTGATACATTGTGCTAAAAAATTATTGCGCAATGATCATATACCTAATATTCATCAAACCACATGAAAAATAAATTTCCCATGATGAATGTGAAAATCAATAGTGGAGAAATCCATAAACCAAAAACATGAGGAACAAACCACAACCTTTTTTTCAGCCTTGATCCATTTCAAAATAATTATATGAACAAAGAGGGAATAATCAACAAACAAATAAACCTACCCTAAATAAATCAACCATCAATGAGAAAATCAGTTATCATTCATGGAATTGATCATCATTCGATCGGGATAAAATTATGGGATGTAATCATCTAAATCAAACATCCTACCTAGATTTTGGAACAATCACTAATAAATAATGATCCTACATCATCATTGTTGATGAGATATGTGATCTATGATAGCACAACGATCCTTGATCTTGATACAATCTAATTTAATTCATTAAATATCCTATAAAAAATCCTCTACAATTGTCACGAACCTGGCTGGGCTACCATCCTACTTAACACCTGAACCAGTTTGAGACAAGTCCTGAGATGTGTTCTCGATCCTCCTAGGTTAGCGACTAGAACCAAACATCAAAGATATCAAAGTGGGAATGATTTATCCCATTAAAAACTAGGATCAAGTAAACCAAAAATAGTATGAAATAGTAAATCATATAAACTAAACATCAATAAATACGACTAGATCAAATAAAATAATCAATGAACTAAAAAAGGAGGTACAAAATAAAACTAAACCAAACCGGAAATGACACGATCTACATATAACCTCTTGGCTACCGCCAATATATAAGACCAACCTAAACCAAGGAAAAGCCTAAACATAAACCTAAACCTTAAAAATAGCTTGGGTCTACTAACACCGAGTTGAACAAGTAGGGTGTGACCATAAAACAACTGAGTAGGTAATAAACATTGTGTCTATAAATTTTCTTTCCCAAAATAGTCCATAAACACTAGTTTGAAATACATTATAAAATAGGTTTTTCTCATTTCAAATAACCAATAAAATATTTTCCAAAATTGTATTTTTAAAGCCAACACAAAAACTTATTTCCTTATTAAAATAGTTCTCTATTCCAAAAATCATTTCATAACCAAAATCATAGAGAAAACACACACTAAGAAACCAAGAACTATGCTGAAAAGGAAGAAAGCAGAACAAGCAGTCATAAACCAGCAGTATTATTAACCAAAATAAAACAGAAGTAAAGAAGGCACATACAAATATCTAATCCTAGGAATTTCCTAAACCTCTTTAGAATAAATCCTTGGATGTACTCAGTATGAAATCACCTTTTGGCATATGGTAAAGTTCCATAGTCAATAACCAATTGGCCACTCTAAACTATCCAATCCAATAGAACATTCCACCTAGCCTCTCAGTAAATACATGGGGTACCAATCTGTCTAATCAGTTTCGACAAGAAACCGTCACTAGAACCTCTTGATGATACCCAGTAATCCCATGATAATAATACATAGTGAATGGGGAGGTCGTCACATGCATGGCTCAAACCAAAAACCACATCCATCTTGGTTTCCTTTACTATACATCGACAAAAACTACATGATGAGCCTCACCATGGAGGATACACCATAGAGGTTCCCATATCACATAAATCCATGAAAAATTTCCAAATGGGCCTTCACATTATATAACAAGCAAATCATTTTCCAAACCATTATAAAATACCAGTCGAGCCTTCACATCACGTCACATCAAAGCCAACTTTCTCAAAACAACACAAAGCACCGATCATTCCTTTAACAATTCAAATCCAAATTCATTTACAAAAAACATTCCCAAACTAATTTGAAAACATAAAACAATAAAAAGAGTTCCAAATGGACCTTTACACTATTTAGTTTCCAAAACACACCTCTAAGTTCAAAATAGGACAATCCTTAGAGAACACATTTGAAACCAAATTTAAATTCACTCAAAGCACCATGTCACCATTTATAAGTCAAAGAACTATTTTTAAAAAAATATCAACTTGAATTAACCATTTTAGACGAGTAAGGAGCGAAAATAAAGAAGAAAATGAGATATAAGATTTTGAAAAACTATGGTTTAAGGAGACATCCTTCTCAAGGGCCATTATCATTTATTTTCTCATGACTATGTGCACCTCATAAACATATAGATGTGAAAAAATACAATGAAACTCTTCATGTATCATTGAAATCAACCAAAAACCATTTTTAAATAAATACTACTTACTTTACTACAAACACAATAGGGAACACATAAGCATCACACCATAAAAGTCATCAATTATCATATACAATACCCAATTCACAACCCAACCATAATACCAAAACATAACCAAGGGAAAAAAACATAAAGAACCTAATTTAACTTTATAAGATAAATTTAAAATTTATCAAACATCTTGAGTGCATATATATATAAACATAACTAAAGAATACCTTTGATGACCACTTCCTCCAATTTTTTCCAACACGAAAACACCATATCAAACCCAAAAAACATATCAAAAGTTTTAAAAACACATTTATAGATTATTTATAAACAAAAATACATCAAATTAAATGTTAATGAAATGAAATTGATGAAAACACCTACCTCAAGTGGAAGAATCAAGCTTCCTTACATGAAATCCACTGAAAAGACACACCTACCATGGATTACAATCCTAAGAAAGAAAAGATCCCAATTTTACTGCACCCTAGGTATCCAAATCAGCCAAACATGAACCCTAGGGTTATTGGAGGAGAAAAAATGGATGAAAACAAAGGAATAAGAAGAAAGAATTGCTAAACTTTTGAACTAGGTAAAGAATCTCCAATAAAACGCCATGAAATCACCTTGTAGGATCTTTGAAGAAGGAAAAATCTCCTTGGAAGGCATCTAGGTTGGGGGAAACTAAGTGGGAAATCTAAGGGAAGAAAATAAAATTAAAAAGAATAAAAAGAAACAAAATAACCCTATTCATGTAGGTTTCATGGTTATCTTACACATTTATAAACCGTGTGAAAACCATGAAATTCTCCACTATCAAGAGTTACACGGGCTGCACAATTAGGACGCATGATTAGTTTAACCATACACCTTAACTGTTAGACCTATGAACACTTAGGATCCACACTTAGTTTAACAATGCTCAAACTGTGTGACCCCCTTTTTTCCAAATTTCACACTTTGTTTAACCATGCCCAAACTATGCACAAACCACGCACATGCCCCAAAACCTTCAAAAACAAATATATAAACTCAAATATTTTCATTGAGAACTTGACCACAAACTCAACCAAAAGAAAAAACATCAAGAAAATAATAAAATAGAAGAAAACCCTAGGTTGGGGTGTGATAATTATCCCCACCACAAAACTTTATTCCCCTATAAAGTCACCAAGTTGAATAAGAACCAAAACTCAAACTCAAATGAGGCCGAATGGAACCACGAACTTCGGGGTGAACCTTTGATCCACAAGTAACACCCAACATGTTCTAGGTAAAACCAAATAAAAAAAGAACTATGGGGAGAAGAGAAAGGTTCTACTCGCTATAAAGATCAAACCACTTCACAACATCTAGATGAGAACTCCCATCACATACCAAAAAACCCCAAAACAAGGGAAACCCACTAATGGTTCTAAAAACAACAACAAAACTAGGCATGATCCATCATTTTCTCAAGAAAAAATGTCTCCAAAGAGAGAATGACCAGATAAAAATACCAAACCTTGATCCAAACCAAAATTCATTATTTCTATAAGATGCGTACCTCTTCACAACGGGCACAACAAGAAACCAAAACTAATCAAAAAATATAACCATTTAAAAACCTATATCCATAAATCACATCCACATAATTAAAAATAAAATGGAATGACCAAGCCATTTACAATAAAGGAAACTTGCAATAGTCAAGAGAACTACAACTGAAGACCTAAACCTTTACATTTCGACATTGAAGACAAAAATCTCAGCTATAACCCCACATCCAACACTTCCTGAATATGTACAAGCTTCACTCTAGAAACTATGGATATAGCCCTAATGAATGAAGCATACACTAACTTATATATAGGTTATAAAATCATTTGATCGAGACTTCCTCTTCTGAACATTCTTCTTATAGAATTTCTACAAACAACCCAAATGACCAAATCAACAACAATCCTTCAGAGGATTATGACAAGATGACTTCAAATGACCGAACTGACCACACTAAAAGCACAAAAATACTGTTCTAATGAGTGAGAAGCTGAATATGATGAACGCAACTCCTCATAAAGGGATTCCTCTAGCACACACCTCTCACCAAATGAGGGACCTTCATGAGTAACAAGATATACTGGATTTCCAACTACCTATGCTCTGAAAACCAACTCATTTTAGAAGGATTAATCCACTCACTTCTCAAATTGAAATTCACTTGAGGTGATAAATTTTTTCGTGATCCCTAGATAAATAACCCAAACAAAATAGGAGACTTAAACTGATCTAATTATGCTACCTCCAAATAAAAACAATCCATCTCCTTGATGTGATCAATATAGGCCTTCACTCTTTGTTGAACTTGTTGAAAATTTATGAGCACTTCTACCTTCCTTATCTCTAACTCCTCAGGTACAAACCATTGTATGAAATTGGTATTAAAATCTTCCCGAGAATACCAACTTACAATGATTTCATGACAATAAACTTCTATCAATCCTTAGACGAACCTTCCAATAAAACCAAGATAGCTCTAACCCTCACTACTTTAAGAGTTCCCAACAACTTGAAGATGCCATTGACTTTATCAATCCACTCTGTAGCCTCTAACGGACCTCAATCACAATGAAATATAGGAAAAAAATGAGATGAACTTCACTTGTCCACCTCACTTAGAGTCTAGAAAGGGTCAACAACTGGAGGAGACTCGCTATAAACCACTGTTCCATTTCTAGATGACATACTTTGAACAGAAGAAAATCCCCTAAAATAAATAAAAATCAACCAAAACTAACATCCAATCAAACATTAGCCAAAAACAAAACCTCAAACCAAAACAACCATCTCATAATCCAAACATCATGAATAGAACTAGAATACTTTTTTCAAAACACACCATTTCATCCCAATTTAAAAATAACTACTAATCCCAAGACACATTTAAAATACCCAAATCCCATTTTCTAATCAAATTTCAAACAAAAAACCCTACATTTAAAATAAAACCCATTCTGAAATCATTTTTTACTTTGAAAAACTTTTTTTCCTAAAAATCATTTTTCATTTCAAAATTTACCCACACAAATCAAATCCAAACTAATACACAACTCACATAGAAACACCCAAAATAGGGAACTAGTGACCATGAAAGACTCGACCACATGGTTTAGTGGACCTTGTCCCAAGAAAGAACCAGTCATTAGTAGTATCTTGAACCATGCACTCAGGCTCCACATGGGTCACTACTTCATGCAATCCCACCATGAAACACCGATCCACATACATTTTCATTCCCTTTACACTCAACCAAAACCAAAAGAAAGACTCAAAACCCAAACTACCCTAAAACACACAAGAATCAAAACAATAAAGAGTTCTCAATGCTCTTTATGCACCTACCACCCAAGTTATATAAGTCCTAATCTCTAGTCTACCTAACACCCCAAATAACAAAGGGATCTTATGATACATGAACCAGACCTGGATTCCATCCAACCTGACACCCAACCCAGATTGAGACAAGGCCCAAGAGGTGTTCCTTATCCTCCTAGGCTAGGGATTATCACCGGGCATCAAAGACATCATAGTGGGAAATATTTATCCCAATAAAAACCAGGATAAAATAAAATAGAAAGATCACATAGTAGCAAACCATAATACCTGAAAAAATACAACCAGATCTCAAATACAATAGAAACTGAACCAAAATAGGAGCTACAAACTGAAAAAAACCAAACCTGAAACAACATTATCTCCATGTGACCTGTTGGTCACCACTAATCCATAAGAAATACCTAAAACAAAGGAAAAAATAAAAATAAACCTAAACCTACAAAAAATCTTAGGTCTACCGATGCCAAGTGGCACAAGTAGGGTGTGATCATGCAATATATCAGTAGGTAAGCATCAAAGAGTACATACATTTCCTTTCCCAAAAAAGTCTATAAAAACTTTTTTGAAATACATTTATAAAATAGGTTTTTATCATTTCAAGGAACCAGACACATCTTTTTTGAAATTACATTTAAAAAAAATACACACACTAATTTCATTTTTAAAATAATTTTCGGTTCCAAAACTCATTTCACAACCAAAATCCAAGAGAAAACCCATGCTAAGAAACTAAGAACTATGCTGAAAATGAAAAAATCATAACAAGAAGTCATAAAATAGCAAGACTAATAACCAAAATTCAAAAAGAGTAAAATAGAATCATACAAATATCTAATCATGGTAATTTCATAAACACTTATATAATAAATCCTTGAATGTACTTAGTTTGGACTCACCTTTCAGTATATGGTGCTATTCCACAGTCAATAACCTACTGGCCGCTCTAAACTAGCCAATCCAGTGGCACATCCCACTTGGCCTCTCAGAAAATCCATGGGGGTACCAATCCATCTAATCATGGTCGAAAATAAACTATCACTCAACCCTCTATATGATTCCCATTAATCCCATGATAATAGTACACGATGAAGGGAGAGGTCCTCACACATGTGGCTCAAACTGAAAGCCACAGTCACCATGATTTCCTTGACCAAACACCAAAAACACATATAAGATGAGACTTATCTCAGTGGATCCACTATAGAGGTTCCCATATCACATCAGGACATGAAAAAGTGCCAAAAAGGCCTTCACATCACATAACTTTCAAATCATTTTCCAAACCATTATAAAATACCAACCGGGCCTTCACATCACATCACATAAAAACAAACTATCTAAAAACAACACAAATCACCCACCAGTCCTTTGACATTTAAAATCCAAATACATTTCTAAAATAACGTTCCCAAACCAAGGTAAAAACATACAACAACCTAGAAAGTTCCAAATGGGTCATTACAATATTTAGTTTCCAAAACACAACTCAAAGTACTAAACAGGGCAAGACTTAGATAACACATTTGAAACCACATTTAAATTCACTCAAAGCACAAAGTCACCATTTATAAGTCAATGAAATATTTTTAAAATAGTAGTATCTTTAAAGAACCATTTAATATGAGGAATAAGATAAAATAAAGAGGAAAATGAGAGAGGAGATTTTGAAAAACCATGGTTCAAGGAGACATTATTCTCAAGGGACATTATTATTTGTTTTCCTATCCCTATGTGCACAACATGCACATATGGATGTTCCAACATACAATTAAACTCTTCAAGTGTCCATGAAATCACCCAAAAACACCTTTTAAAGAAACACCACTTTCTTTACTACCAACAAAACAAGCCACACATAAGTGTCACACCATAAAAGTCATCAATTACCATATACAATATCCAATTCACAAAACAACTACAATACCAAAACATAACATAGGGAAAACACCACCCAAAGAACCTGATTTTTCTTTAAAATATAAATTGACATTTTATCAAATATCATGTGTACATATTTATATAAACATTATTAAATAAGACCTTTGAAAACCACTTCCACCAATTTTTTACAACCTGAAAACAACATATCAAACCAAAAAAACATATCAAAAGTGTGCAAAAAGCATTGATAAATTATTTAGAAACAAAAAAACACCAAATGAAATGTTCTAGAAAAGAAATTGATGGAAACACCTACCTAAAGTGGAAGAATCACATTGCCTTTGATGAAATCCATCGAAAAGACACTTTGACCACAACTCACTACCCTTAAAAAGAAAACCCCCCAAATTTACACCACCCTAGGTATCCAAATCAGCCAATCATGTCCACTAGGGTTATACGAGGATAGGAAAATGGATGAAAACTAAGGAAGAAGGAGAATGAATCCCTAATATTTTGAATTGGGTAGAGAATCACCAATAAAACCCCATGAAGTCACCTTAGAGGAGTTTTAGAGAAGGAAAACCCTCCATAGAAGGTGTATAGGTCAGGGGAAACAGCATGGGGAGTACAAGGGGAATACCACTTAAAAATAAGGAAAAGAGAAAAAATAGCCCTATTTAGGTGGGTTATATGATTAGCTCACACAGTTAAACAAAGTGGTCATAAACCGTACAATTCCCCACTATCAAGAGTTACACGGGCTTCACACTTAGGCTGCATGGTTATTTTAACCGCGTGACTTAACAGTACGACCTATGAACACTTAGGATATACACTTATTTTAACCATGATAAAACCTTTTGATCCCCTTATATCCAGGCTGTAAACTTTTCATAACCATTCTCAAATGGCGCACACGCCTATAAACCTTAAAAAAGACTATAGAAACTCAAATATTTTCATCGGGAACTCAACCTGAACCTAAAAAAAATAAACAACATCAAGAAAAGAATAAAATATAATAAAAACAAAGGTTAGGGTGTGACACCAATGGATCCTCTCAATCCTTAGGTTATGCTATTATCCTTATAGATTTATTCATATAAATTTTTAAATAGAGTATTCTAAGTTTCTGTGTCGAAATAAAGAAAGAAATAAAAGAAATTAATTTATTTTATTATTTTCACTCTCAATATCACATTACTGAAATGTTCAACATCTAAAAATATTATGTTTCACCTAGGGTAAATCCGACTCTATGAACTAAACGATGGCCTCATATTTTTTATTCAAGCCTCCATTCAGGTGTTATTTTAGTTTTTATCGAAAAAATTCACACATGTGATATTAATATTTTTAGTATTTTTCAAATATCAATTCTGAGATCACAAATCCTTGGAATATTACACCATCTCTGTGAATGACTCCGAAAATAATCTATATAATATTCAAAAGTAATACATGGGAAAATAAGATTTGTTAAATTCTCTCCGCCTTAGAGAATTTTTTCCTAAAAATTGAAAAACATACAAAACAATATGAGAGTACTGAGCTTTCATATGGGTCTCCTACTCCTAGGTTCTCTCCTAAAGATTCCCAACCTACCACTAGACATGAACTAGGGGAATCGATTTCCCATCAAGGATCCTCTCCTGATGATATCTGTCTCTACCAGGTATTTAACTAAGGTATCCCCATCCTCGATGTCCATCTCTCCCTATTTGATAACATACGATGTTTCATGCATATATAACCTTATCCATGACATGCGAAAATTGTCATGTACCCGGTCTGACTGTGGTACTAGAGGTAATCAGTACACCACCTTCATAACTCTACACAATATCTAGAATTATCTAATGAATTATAGATATATATTTTCAACCTGACCAAATCTCCATAATCCGCATTAAGGTGAGACCCTCTAGAACACATGGTCTCCCTCCTTGAACTCCAAAGAAATCCATCATAGGTCTATATAGGACTTTTGATGGATCTGTGCAATCCTCATCCACTCTTAGGTGAAAAGGATATCATGCTCCCCACATCAAAAAAAAAACCATCAAGAGAACATCTAGTGAATATCTGAGTAGGTAAGGTCTCATAGTAGGCATCTCTATGATGATCTTCCCTAACATGTTGTAAAATAAGTGGGGTAAAAACAATTTACTGAAGATATGAAGCACCATTCTTTTCCACTAAAGACAACTATAACGAGGCTAACTGCTATGACACATCGACCAAAAATTGAGAATAATATCACATGCTGAGATCGATTTCCACAACATTCCCCTTCTTAAGAATATAGAAAATCTTGAAGTCATAGTCCTCGAGGAACTCTATCCATATTCTTTTTCTCAAGTTAAGATACTTCTAAGAGAAAATATACTGGAGACTCTTGTGATCAGAGTAGATGATAAAATGCTCTCCCATAATGTAGTGTCACCATATATTCATGGTGAATTCTACCACTACTAGATCAAGATCATGAGTCGTGTAGTTCTTATCATGTGGGCTCAACTTTCTGGACCCATAGGAAATCATTTCCTACCTCTATATTAGAACATTAAGAGTAGATGATTGTAACCTATTGACCTTTAAAGGTTCCAGTGCTCTGCTAATGTGTATAGTAGCACTCGGGCTGAATCCTCGGTGATGATACTATTTAGTAGTTGATTGTATTTTGATTGGAGGGGATTGTTTGTATAGATTAAATTAAATTGATTAATGTATGATGTTTGATTTTAAAAATTGATTAATATTAGGGTGATTTCATTATTGGAGATTTATTCTTATGATATCCTTAAGCTTTTATTTATATTGCATTAAATTAATACCCACTTCACAAGATGATTTTGATCAGAATTCCCAAGTGTTAAAGCTTTAATACAAACCGTAACTTAACTTAGAGTTCTAATCATTATAATTACTTGTTTATGGTAGTGTATTTTTGGTTACAATAATCCATGTAATACACATTCTAAACAAATCATGTCATTAGTCCATGATATATTAAGTTCAACATACACAATATTAATTTAAAGAATATTCATTTAGTGAAGGCTCTTAATCACTTAATATACCAAAATTATGAATCAAACTAATGAGATATTTACTCATCCATTTGGGTGGTTAATAATATGGTTATAATTTTTATGGTGATGGGTTAAAAATATAATAAAAAGAATGATTCAAGAAAATAATGGTGCACTAAACACACACACAAAATGTAAAGATAAGTAAAAAAAACACACTTTTGTTTGAATGAGAAAGTGAATGAAGTGAATGATTTTAAAATTGATTTAGAATATTTAAATAAAATTAATATTAAAATACATAAGGTATATGAGAATAAGATATTATGAAGAAATAAACATGCATTAAAATATAATTACAAATACAAACACTTACAAAATTACAATTGAAAATGAATGGAAAGAATATGAAATTAAAGAGAAGAGGAAGAGTTCCTCATGTTGAAACATGAGTTTGGAAGATCCTCCCAAGAAATTGGCAGGGCCTTGGTCATTCCAATGTATCCTACTTTTCTCTTAAAATTAAAACCCCTTTAATGGATAAGAGGGGATATATATATATATCCCAAGGAGGTGGAATTTTTTGCATTCCAAAATACCCCTCCACTTGGGTCGACAATTTGGACATCCATAAATCTGAATAAAAAAATATCATATGATTAAAAGTTATAGATATGAATATCTTCTATCTACTCAGAACATTTAGAAGCCATTAGACTTAAGGGTCCAACATTACGATGATTTGAATAAACAATTGTAATTTGTCTATTTCAATCTACACTTTTTATAAGGCTGAAATTTGAATGTTTTTTTCAATAGGAAGATGACCTCAAATAAAAAAAATTTAAAATATCAAGTTATATAACCATATATTATATTTCACACTGAAAAATACTAGCTTTATTTGATGAGTAGATCAGGAGAAAAGTCATAAATAGTTTCCTAATGTTAATTCCCTTCAAGAATGGTGGGATGGACTTCATAGCATAATTTGGGCCTCTTGTATTTGTAGTTGGACGTCAATTTTTTTATATCCATAATTATTTTGGATAATAAAGAACATATGGTGTTGTTTTATAAAATTTTGGCTTTAGGATTTAGACCAACAACTCAATCATCATGGATGGTCCAGTTTCTTCACTGATTCTTTGGGTCTTCTTGTGTGGATTATATAACACTCCAAATGGACGATTTGGCCAAGGTACCTTATAATGAAATGTTTTAACTTGAATAAGGAACCCTAAAAACAAGAATAATAACATTTGGATAAGTATTAGGAGAGTTAAAATTAAAATAGTAAACTGAATCGATTTTATTAATTCAAATAATGCTCAAAAATTAAATTTAATATTAAAACATGAGTATTTCACACCAATTATGCACTTTTCATTGAAAATAAGTAAATAGAGTAAATAAAAAGTTCTGAATTAATGAATAAGAGTAAATCCCATACACTTAGGTTTGTGCATGTCCTCATATGAAATAAATATAAAAAACATTGAAAAATAATTTTCACTCACCAACAAATATTAAAATTTTGTTTACCCACTCAGGGGAGGTTTAGAATATTTCACTCATCCATATTTAATTCCATAACAAATTTTTATAGAAAAAATGTTCCAAAAACAATTCATTTTTCATGTTTAAATTTAGAAATGGAAAATGTGGGCACTCAAAACTCACTCCTCTCAAGATGATAAAATTTATTTATAGAGATTAACTCTTTCACCAACCAAAAGTGAAAATCTCAAAGTTTGAAAGAGCTATCATCTTCCATTACCTATCCTAAATTTCACAAGAATCAAGTGGTTTTTTTAGTTATTTTTATGTGGCTATGGGATGGTAGGAAAATGATATCCAAAATATAGGAAAAAGGGGTAAAACACCAACATGGAAAAATCAATACCTAATTTTTTGTTTTGAAATGAGGCGTGAAAGAAAGTGGAAACACATATTTACATGGGAATTATTGTGTGAATAAAGACAAAAAAGAGTAAGGAAATTTGAAGGGGATAAGAGGATAAAATATTTACAAAACACTAAACTTCTTTCAATGACATAAGTGTTCTATTTTTTTCCTATTTTTTTCTTTTTTTGAAAGTTAAACTTGAAAAATATCTCACACTCATCTCCCAAACCATGTTTTATCTCCTCATGACACTAATTGTAATAGTTATAACAAGATCAAAGGATAATAAAGAGTGATTTTAGACCCACCCAAGTCACAACCCATTTTTTTTGTTTTTTTTTGTTTTGTTTATTTTTGTTTTTATTTTTTTTCATCATTTTTGAAAAATTTTCAATAAAATTTGAAAAATATAAAAATATATAAATTACCAAACCTCACTGAATGACAACCTCTCCCCCACACTAAAATGTATGCTTTCCCTCAATCATATGATAACATGGTAAAATCAACAAAGGGTACCCAAAATGAAATCCATTCCCCCCACACTTAAATTTCATAAAATTATGCAACGAAAATCTATGTAGATATTGGGTGGGATAAGGTATTGGTATTGTAATGTGGCTATCAAAGAAAAGGTTTTCATATGCTCAAAGGGGATTTCAAAAGGAGGATTAATGTAAGGTTAAAGGGAGGATATTTGGCTATTTTGATGCTTATGAGGTTTAGAAAATGCCTCTATCATATTAATGTACACTAAAGTAGGAAATTCAATATAAATGTCCACAAAATCAAGACTCACAAATGGGGTAAAAAACACAAATTTTTAAAATATTTCCATAGGTGACATTGAAATAAAATCTAATGTTATTCCTCATGGTTGGGGAAAATCATTTTTCAAATAAAAAATTAAGCATTCAAAATTTGTTGGTTTTGACACTATATTCTTTATACAAATTTATAATGAAAACACAAATTTTTTGAGTTGAAACCATGTATTTTTACTCCCCAAAATGGTTATAAAAAATTTCAAAAGTTGAAGGTGAGTAATTAAGACGTTCCCTCTGGTTTGAATTTGGTGGGTCGTCATTCCCATCTAGTAGTGGTTCAACAGTAGTAGTTGAGGATTCGATGGAAGTATATGTGGTCCTATGGATGTGTGTCCTCTCATGGTGATGCTTTAATCGATGTCCATTTACCGTGAATGTACTTTTGGAGGAGGGTTATTAGACTTTCACTGCACCAAATGGGTAAACATTAGTAATAATAAAAGGACCTTCCCAGCGATAATTAATCTTACCTGGGTGAACTTGAAATTGTGAATTGAAGAGAATTACCTTTTAAAATTCATGAAATACCTTTCGTAAGATGTTTTTATCATGGAGTACCTTGGAATTTTCTTTATAGATAATGGAATTATCATAGGAATCAATTCGAAGCTCCTCCACTTCATTTAATTGCAAAAATCTCTCTTCACTAGATTTTTCACAATCAAAATTAAAAGTTTTCACAGCCCAAAATGACTTATGTTAGATTTCAACTGGTAAGTGACATGTTTTACAAAAACATATCCTAAAAGGAGAAATCTCAATGGGTGTTTTATAGGATGTTTGATAATCCCAAAGTGCTTCAATAAGTCTCTCTGGACAATCTTCCCTTGCAGGCTTAACAATTCTCTCAAGCACTCTTTTGACTTCTCTATTAGAAAGTTCAGACATTCCATTTGTTTGGGGGTGATATGAAGTTGATGTTTTATGTACAAAACCATTTTTTTCTAAAGATATTTCAGGGTTCTATTACAAAAATGGGTTCCTAAGTCACTAATAAAGGCACAAGGATTTCCAAATATATGAAAGATGTGGATTTTTAGGAACTCACTAATAGTCTGTGAATCATCCTTTCTAGTGGGTTTGGACTCTACCCACCTAGAAACATAATCTACCACAAGAAGAATGTATTATAATCCATTGGAAGGGGGTAATAGTCCCATGAAATCGATACCCTAAACATTGAAGATCTCACAGAATATTAAAGGATATTGGGAAACTTCATTTCATTTGGAAATTTTTCCAAACTTTTGGAAAGTGGGACATTAATGACAGAATTCATGTGAGTCCTTGAAGAGTAAAATCTAGAAGAATACAGAGTCTAGGACCTTTCGGTAGGTCTTTTTGGTCTAAATTGTCCACCACTAGGCATTGAGTGAAAAAATTATAAGATGGAAGAATGTTCATTTTTATCAACACATCTCCTAATTACCATGTTAGCCCAAATTTTCAAAAGTTTATTATCTTCCAAAAAATAGTGTTTTGAATCACTTTTCAACTTTATTTTTTGTTCTTTTGAATTTTTTTTAGAAAAACACCAGAAACCAAGTAATTTACAATTGGGGAATACCATGGTATTTTTAGAGTGAGAGATGAATGGTGCTCAATGGAGAATTTAAGATCAAATATTTTTGAATGAGAAGAATTAGAAATTCTACTCAGGTGATAAGCTACAAGTTTTTCTTTTCCTGGTCTATCCTTGATTTTAAGGTCAAACTTTTGGAGAATTAGGATCCATCTTATTATCCTTGGTTTGGAATCACTTTTCTTGAGTACGAACTTTATAGAATAATGGTCCATGAAGTTGATGATTTTGGAACCTAAGATATAGGGCCGAAATTTATCTAAGGCAAAAACCACTGCTAAAAGTTCTTTTTTAGTGACAGTGTAGTGAGATTGAGTTTCATCCAAAGTTTTTGAGGTATAATAGATGAAATGAGGAATATTTTCTCTTCTTTGACCCAGAATATCTCCAACGGATCTATTAGAATCATCACACATCAACTCAACGGGTAAGGAACAATCTTGGGGTTGGATTATTGGGGTAGATGTAGGAGCAGTTTTTAGTGCAATGAAGGCTCTCTTGCAAGCCTCATCAAAATAGAAAGTGACATAATTTTGGAGCAAATGAGTTATTAGAAGATAAATACTACTGATTTTATGAATGAATCACTGATATAAACCAACATTACCGAGGAAAGAACGAATGTCTCGAACAGAAGTGGGTTCAGAAAGTGATTGGATCACTTCAATTTTGGAAGGATGGACTTCAATACCCTCTTTTGAAACTATGTTCCCTAAAACAATCCCATTTGAAACCATGAAGTGAAATTTTTCAAAATTTAACACAAGGTTACAATTGACACACTTTTGATGGACTAAAGAGAGTGAATACAAGTAAGATTCAAATGAATCACCCTAAATGGTAAAGTCATCCACGAATACCTCCATGCATTGTTCAATAAATTTAGAAAATATACTCATCATAAAAATTTGGAATGTTGTAGGAGAATTGAAATGGACAAAAGGCATTCTCCTATATGAATATATTCCAAATGGGAAAGTGAATGTAGTATTTTATTAGTTATGAGGTGTGATTGGGATTTTAAAATAGATGGTGTATCTATCAAGAAAGCAATAACATGACTTTACAACTAATTATTCTAGAATTTGATCAAGGAATGGAAGAGGGTAGTGATCTTTTCTTGTTTCAACATTCAATTTCCTATAGTCGATGCACACATGCTATTTGTTTTTCACTCAAGTTGTGACCACCTCATCATGTTCATTTGTGACAACAGTTATCCCACCCTTTTTGGTACAACTTTAATTGGACTAACCCATTCACTATCAGGAATTAGGTAGATAATACCAGCTTGAAGAATCTTGGTGATCTCTTATCTAATTACCTCAAGGATGAGTGGATTGAGTCTTCTTTCTGGTTGTATAATTGGTTTGGATGATTCTTCAAGATGGATGTGATGCATGAAAAGGGAAGGGTTGATTCCTGGTATGTAATCTAAGGTCTAAACTAAGGAATTTTTTTCCTCTAACACCTGAAGAAGTTTGGACTCCTCAATTTTAGTAAGTAAAGAGGAGATAATTATAGGATATGAGTGATCATGGAAAAGGAATGCATATTTCAGGTGTTTAGGAAGAGGTTTCAAATCAGTATCATCTCCTATTTGTGGGTTAGACAACTTAGGAATAAAGGGATTTCAGTTTCTTCAGATTCATTTTCCTTAATACTATCCAAGGTGGAGCAGTATAAATCATAGTTGATGTGGGATTCAAGAGTTTTTTTAGATCCTCTAGATGGATAGAGTCTATGAATGAGAGGTCCACATCAAATTCACTATTTACTACTTTTTTAATCATGGTGTATATTTCACAAGATTCTTTATCATTAGAACATGAAGAACATGATGGATTGGGGTTCAATTTACTCTCAGAAGTTTCCTCATAAGCATGGATTGATAATTCAGAGTGATCCTGAGATGGGTATCGCATGGCTTGGAAAATGTTGAACTTGACCAGTTGGTCACCAAATTCCATGGATAAGATTCCTGAATGTACATCAATCTTGGTTATCGCTATTATTAGGAATTTTATTCCTAGAATTAAGGGAGATCGATAAGATGTAGTCTCACCTTCTATGTCAAGGACATAGAAATTAGCAGTGAAGATAATATCATTGACATGAACAAGGAAATTCTCAATTATACCCTTAGGAATAGTAGTTCTTAGATTGGACAATTGAATGAAAAAACATATTAGATGTAAGGTACCTAGACCAAGGTTGGAGAATATGGATTTGGGCATGACATTAATTAAGGATCCTAAGTCTATGAGTACATCATCGAAGTTGGAACTTCCTATTTGGCATGGACCCATAAAGGTCCCTGGATCATTTTACATTATGGGAATAGAATATTGGGTGGAAACATTTTATAAGGTCCTAAGTTACCTCTTATGGGTGCACAATTCCTTAAGAAACTTGACGTACTTAGGGATTTTTTATCGAATCTAAGAGAGGAATGTTGACTTCAACACGTCTAAACACGTTGAGCATTTCAAGATCAGGATCAAAAGACTTCCTTGGATTTGAAACAGCTTAAGGAAAAGGAATTGGGTTCCTAAGTGGAATGGAAGAAGGTGAGGGAATGAATTTAAGTTCATTTTCTATTTTTTTTTCATTTTCTAGGTCAATATTTAAGGGGATTTAGAAGACTCATCATGTGGTATAAAAATTTTATTTCCCCATTTAAGTGAAATTGAACTTATATTAGCCATGGGGTTGGTTAATGGTTGAGTTGGGAGTTGGGAAGAATTTGATTATTAATGATGGATCAGGTGGGATGAATGTTGACCAATTTGGGTTTCAATATTTTTAAGGCTAGAACGAGTGAAAGAGTAAAGATCTTTAACTACACTCTCCCATGGTTTCTTGGAAGAAGAGGCTTGTCCCGAATTGGGATTTCCTTGATTTTGGTTCTTAGGGAAGTGATGTATTGGTTTGGGAATTTAGAAGGTTCATTAGTATAGTGGAATCCAGAAGGATAAAGAGAAGGATTGATCCTTTGAGGTTGAGGAACAAACGGTTAAGGTTGTTGGAAGTTAGAAACACTATGACCATATTGTAATTGGTTTGGTTTTTGAGGAGGGAATTGAGGGGGATGAGAAATGTGATTAACATACCTCAATCCTTGGTTGAAGGTAGAAGAGAAGGGGTTAGAGTGGGGTTGGTTGAAGTTTCTAATGAACTGACCTAATTGTTGAGGGTTGGTGTTCCTCTGAGCATATGCCACATTGTGCTCCATTGGTATGGATGAATCATATGGATCCTCTTAAAGTTATGGAAATGTGTTATTTGGATGAGATGGGGAGATACAAATTCCATAGTTATTGATAGTTCTAGGGAACAAAGATTGTGGAGAAGTTGAGGTTGGGGCTTTGGCCGCCAGAACTAGTTGTCTCACAAGACCTATAAGTTCGCTCATCCACTTGGTCATCTTGTTTGGCTCTATCGATTGAATCTATTAGAATTTTTTTACTTGAGAATGTGCTCGAGTATGGAATTTATGTGTGTTTGCATCCATGTTTCTTATGATATCTCTTGCAGTTATAGGAGTTTTATCAATAAGAGCACCCCCTCCAATGGACCAAAGGCCTTCATTTTTTATTGATTTTGATAATCCACCTTTCAAGGGGTGAGGTGGAACCCTTATAAGGCCCGTAGGTGTAAATATTACATGGCCCGTAGGCCTTAGAGGAATTAATTTCCCGTAGTCTTAAAACATTACATACAACCCAGACTAACTACTTGAAACTGCTCCTCCCCAGCATCTTCATCATGAAATCAGTTCTCCACCTTCACATGGCGATTCAACTAGGCTTTCCCGTGCATGCATAGGCTTGTCCCGATGGCAGGTTCCATACCCTCCCATTCTTGCAATCCATTTAGCTTCTACTATGGTGAGAGCTCCTTGCTACTCCTCCTTCTAAAGATTGTTCCTTGTAGGTTTTCTGGTTTGCATCTGCACTTAAGGTGGCCCAAAGGCCTTGAGGTGGCCCGAAGGCCTTACTAACCCAAAGGCATGGGTGGCCCGAAGACCTTAAAGGACTCGAGGACCAAATCGGTGGCCCGAAGTCCCAAACGGGGAAATATTCCTAGCTTCTACAGTGCCAAACAGTGCCTGCTATAGTACCTACTGCAGTACCTGCTACAGTACTGCTACAGTACCCACGAAAATTAGCCTCCACCTGGATTTGATACCAGCTCTCTTGGATTCACTTAAGAATTCCTCACCAACTGGGCTGAGCACCCCCACTTGCGACATCAATGAAAGTTATCTCTATAGACAATAACCACTCATAGAAGTATTGGATCAAGATTTGGTTAGGGATTTTGTAACGACCCGAAATTTTGAATAAATCTTGTTTCCGAATTTTGTGTGTTATTTTATTTTATTTTTTTATACTCAACAAAACTATTTCATTGGATAACATGAGTATAATTAAAATGAGACTGTTGGGTTTTTGACTATCATATGACCATTGGTCGATATGACCGCTAGAAACTAAACATTTTTATATTTGTCTCTAAATACAAGTAATCTTGGTTAATTAATATAGAAAGAAGATTTGATGGCCTCACCCAGTAGTCTTGGATCGATCGAAGCCCATATAACAGAACTTGGGAAGGAGGTAGCACCACTGGTCTTTGCTCTGGACCAAACCCAAGCCGAACTTCATCATGTGAAGCTAGAACGGAATCGCCTTCGCGAGAAGTTCAATCTGATAGAAATTACTACTCGTGCAATGTTGGCCGAGCCTCCCTCAGATTCTCTCACCTTAGCACACCTTACACTTAGGTCCTATGCGGGTGTGATAAGGGGCTATGTAAGGAGACCGTAACTGCCTTGTGTAATCATTTGTTTTAAATAAAAATTGGTATTTCTTATTATGATGAATTTTATGAATTTTTAAATGACCGGATAAATATAGTATGCATATTTTTGATGAATTTTAGAAAAAGGATATTTTAAAAAAGTTTATGTAAACCTTAAATAATTAAAAACGTGTAATGATATTCAAAAAATGGTCTTCTACAATTATGTCTAGTACGAAATTTAGAGTCTAATAAGATCAACTTGATTTTTTATGAATAGTAAATTATGGATAGTGATTTTATGCTTAGGATTAGTAATGTGACCAAATGGATTAGTAATCTCACTTAAAGAAAGTATTAATATAATCTAGGCACCTTGATTAAGTAATGTGATTCAATAAAATGGTTAAATAATGGTTTCATAAATTATTATTCAAGTATTAGTTTTTTCGGGTGAATAGTGTTTTTTAATTAAAAATTAAATTAAAAATATTTAGAAAATTATTTTTATAAAATGGATTTCATTTTTGAACTCAGAGCATCAATAAGATGTTAAGGTAATTTTTGGGGTTTTTTTTCTGAAAAAATGAATTTTCGGTGAATAGTGTATTTATTTAAAAATTAAATTAAAAATATTTAGAAAATTATTTTTATAAAATGGAGTTCATTTTTGAAATTAGATCATTGATATTTGGTTAATGTAAAATTTTGGGGTTTTTATGAGAAAGTTGAATTTTCGATGTATAGTGAAAATACAATTTTTAAGTTACGGGTGTTTAATGACATCATTAGATGATGTATTAAGTATGTAATTAATATTATCGACTTATGAATAGTAAGATAAGGTATGAGGTGTCCAAAGTGGCCAATACCATGGGAAAATACCATGGGAAAGCCCATGGTTTTTCCAAAACCACTAATGAGGTGTCCCTTGGCCATTAATGCCTTGTCCCTTCATTTTCCCTATAAATACCAAGCCATCCTCTCATCCATTCGACTCCAAAATCATCCTCAACAAAGTTCTGGTCTCCTTACCTCCCAAGGAGTCCTCCCAAGGTTCCCCCAAGCCCTCGAGGTTCCAACCTTTGAGTTTTAAGAGTTCCGTTTAAGGTAAGGGATCCGACCCCCTCTCTTTCTTTTCAAGTGATCTCTTTTATGTCATTTCTTTTATGCTCAATGTTCTTATGTTGGAGGATGTTCTTTTATATTCATTATACTGTCCTTTTTATGTTAATATGATGAGATACCCCCTTTTACTCTCATCATTTCATTTTATGAAATTTTAAGTGGCGCCGTTAGGCTGCCGAAATTTTTGTAACGGATTCTTTCACCCTTCTCATTTTCAAGTTCTATTTTATTTTCAAGTCTTTCAAGTTCCTTTTTATTATGTGGGTGTATGATCTCTATATCTATCATAATTATCTTTCATGATCATATGATTAGATACCCCATTTTATCTCTTCAATTTAGTATTTTTAAGTTTTAAGTGGCGCTGTTAGGCTGCCGGATTTTTAAGTGGTTCTTTCACCCTTCTCGTTTTGAAGTTCTAGTTTCATGTCAAGTCTTTCAAGTTCATTTTTATTATGTTGGGGTATGATATATATATCTATAATACTGATCTTTTATGATCGTATGATGAGATACCCCATTTGATCTCTTCAATTCAGTATTTTGAAGTTTTAAGTGGCGCCGTTAGGCTGCCGAATTTTTAAGGGATTCGTTCACCTTTCTCATTTTTCAAAGTTATACTTTCATGTCGAGTCTTTCAAGTTCCTTTTTATTATGTTGGGGTATGATCTATATATCTATCATAATGATCTTTTATGTTCATATGATGAGAGAACCTATTTGATCTCGTCAATTCATTTTTTTGAAGTTTAAGTGACGCCGTTAGGCTGCCGAATTTTCATAAGAGAAATCTTATTTTTGTATTCCTTTCATGTTCTTCATTTCATATGGTAAATCTTTCAAATTTCATTACCATGTTCATATATCCTTCATATTCTGTCCCTATACTATTTTATGGTTCATTTATTAATGTTTGACCCATGTCCCCTCTCTTTTCAATGTTTTCTAAAACCCTGTAACATAGCCGTTATGCTGTAGAATTTTCGTCTCAAAATGTCTCTCTCTTTTTCTAAAGTTATTTTATTTTATTAAGTGAATACTCAAATATATCTATTATATATGGGTATTCACATATATACCAAAATGTTCTATTTTAAATTCTGGGATTTACATACATGAAACCCGCTTTCCCTTTCCGTGGGTTTAAAGTGACATAAAGATCATGTCTTTATAGCAATTTTTAAAACGTTATGATTATGAAATGAAACCCATTTATTTTATGATATATGGGTTGTTTATGAAATGATTGATGATGATATATGTGGCTCACATGATAATAAAGACAAATTAATGGTGCACCCTGATAGCGCTCCAATGCATTGGGTAAATACTTAATCTCTAGAGATGACCATTTAGACTGATACCTTGGTGAATAACCTTGGTAATTTTTTAATGACACCTTGGGGATGGACCTTGGTGAAACAAAATTATTCTCAATATTAAATATTGTAGCCACATCTTCAAGTTATGAAATTTTTTATTTTTATTATGATATATCTCATGATTTCTTTCTCATGCCTTAAATTTCTTTTCATGACCTTATTGAAGTATCTCAAGTTCACATGTAAAATGTTTCCCCTTGTTTCCCTTACTGGGCCTTCTTCTCACCCTCTCTTTTGATGTAGGTCCCCAGGTTATGAGATACAGTAATTAACATAGGATGAACATAAGGAGAATCCTTTCAAGTGTTTAAGAAGAATGTTTTATGTTTTCATGTTTTAAGTTCCTGGTTTCCAAGACACTAAACCTTAAAGATCCTCGGTTTTTTAAAATGTAATGAAAGTTTATGTGATAAAAAGGCGGGATGTTATAGTTGGTATCAAAGGATGGTTTAGTTATTTTTGGAAATTAGGATATGAAAATTTTAGGAAGAAGCCTATAGAAAAGTTTATATATAGGAAATCTTCCTTGTATTTTGGTGAGTATTGAGTAAGGGATTTCCAAGCAAATACATCCCTGTCTGGATACGAGCAGGTAGAGGTGGCTCTGGCACAGATGTACATAGGGGTAAAACCCGAAAAAACTGCTTTGATCTAGACTCAAACGGGAACTGGTACACGACAACGGGCCTTGCTGCACTCTTGGTTACGACACTCCCGGGGGATATGCTTTGGTAAATTCATAAGCTTAGTATGAACCATTATTAAAGGAACAAAGATAAAATAAAATAAAGATTTACATAAGAATATATGATCATGGATAACCTAGTTTGAAACCTAGGGGATCACAAGTTAGGGTATAATTTTCTTCTACAAGTTAACCTTATATGCTTTAAGTTTCTTTTCATGATTATTGGTTATGTATTTAATCCCCTAATTATACCTTCTCTTCTTAGTTAATGGTGGGAAATGGAAGAACATGTCCCAATAACCAATGTGACAGGAAATGTGACGATTTCCGTATTAATATGACAGAGATGATTAGGGGATTAAAAGATGATTATTATTTTGGAAGACGTTCACTATTTTGGGGACCCTATTTGATCGAGGTAAATAGATTACTACGGTATTTTCTTTGAGGAGTAATGGTTGACTTATATTTTTAAGAATCGATGAATTTAAGGTGAACTTATGGTATTATAGGTTACTTATGGAAATGATTAACCTATCTTGGGTAAAATATGTTTAGGTTAGATACTTTTGTTATAAGATGTTAGGTGTGGTTGATGTTGTTTGGAGATGAACAATGAAGTTTATTTTGGAAGACTATGTTATCAAATCCTTCTTGTATTTGGGTTTAAATCTTAGTTTGATTTATTTTGAGGAATTTTAAGGACCTTTATTTATAGAATAGTCTATGATGAACTTTGGGTAGTACCGTGGAACTTTGAAGATTTAAAGTAGTTTCCATTCCTCTAGGATTCTTTCTTTTTGAAGAGTTGTTTTACCTTACCCTTTCTGTTTTTGGGATAATGTTTAATGATAGAAGAAATAGATAGTTAATCTTTTGTGGATAACGTGACTCTCAAGAAGATGATTCTTGTGTTTTGATGAGACCAACTATTTTTTAATGCTCATCGTTTGGAGAAAAGATTAGTTTTGGTAGAAACTTATTAAAGGATGAAACTCTACTTGAAGGTTGGTATATTTCCTTATGTTTTGTTCTATGTTGTAAATTAATTCCTCAAAATTATGAAAAGGAACATAAAACAAAAATGTTGTTGGTTTATGTTTCCTACTAGGTAATCAAATACCATTTACACACATCATAAGTTTGGGATTTTCTTGTGGTTAACTTTCTCCTAATAATGTTTTCTATCACTCCCCCTTAGAACGTGACCCTTTGTTTTTTCCTCCATGTCCATGTTTTCCTACATGGGATCCTAGTATGGGTTAACTCGGGTGACCTTTTTACTTCCCTTTCTTTATTTTAAAGTAATAGTTTTAATGAATCCTTTTCCAGTATGGGACTTTCAATGAAATTTCAAAACCCAGTTTTAAAAATTGCAAGGATGCAATTTCTTAAGGGGGGAAGATTGTAACGACCCAAAATTTTGAATAAATATTGTTTCCGAATTTTGTGTGTTATTTTATTTTATTTTTTAATACTCAACAAAACTGTTTAATTAGATAACATGAGTATAATTAAAATGAGACTGTTGGGTTTTTGACTTTCAAATGACCATTGGTCAATATGACCGCTAGAAACTAAACATTTCGATATTTGTCTCTAAATACAAGTAATCTTGGTTAATTAATATAGAAATAAGATTCAATGGCCTCACCCAGTAGTCTTGGACCGATCGAAGCCCATCTAACATAACTTGGGAAGGAGGTAGCACCACTGGGCTTTGCTCTGGACCAAACCCAAGCCGAAATTCATCATGTGAAGCAAGAACGAAATCTCCTTCGTGAGAAGTTCAAACTGATAGAAATTACTACTCGTGCGATGTTGGCCGAGCCTCCCTCAGATTCTCTCACCTTAGCACACCTTACAATTAGGTCCTATGCTGGTGTGATAAGGGGCTATGTAAGGAGACCGTAACTGCCTTGTGTAATCATTTGTTTTAAATAAAAATTGGGATTTCTTCTTATGATGAAGTTTATGAATTTTCAAATGACCGGATAAATATATTATTCATATTTTTGATGAATTTTAGAAAAAAGATATTTTAAAAAAGTTTATGTAAACCTTAAATAATTAAAAACGTGTAATGATATTCAAAAAATGGTCTTCTATAATTATGTCCAGTACGAAATTTATAGTCTAATAAGATCAACTTGATTTTTGATGAATAGTAAATTATGAATAGTTATTTTATGCTTAGGATTAGTAATGTGACCAAATGGATTAGTAATCTCACTTAGAGAAAGTATTAATATAATCTAGGCACCTTGATTAAGTAATGTGATTCAATAAAATGGTTAAATAACGGTTTCATAAATTATTATTCAAGTATTAGTTTTTTCGGGTGAATAGTTTTTTAAATTAAAAATTAAATTAACAATATTTAGAAAATTATTTTTATAAAATGTGTTTAATTTTTGAACTTAGAGAATCGATATTATGTTAAGGTAATTTTTGGGGTTTTTTCGGAAAAAATGAATTTTCAGGGAACAATGTATTTATTTAAAAATTAAATTAAAAATATTTAGAAAATTATTTTTATAAAATGGAGTTCATTTTTGAAATTAGAGCATTGATATTTGGTTAATGTGAAATTTTGGGTTTTTTCTGAGAAAGTTGAATTTTCGATGAATAGTGAAGATACAGTTTTTAAGTTACAGGTGTTTAATGACATCATTAAATGATGTATTAAGTATGTAATCAATATGGTCGACTTATGAATAGTAATATAAGGTATTAGGTGTACCAAGTGGCCAATACCATGGGAAAATACCATGGGCAAGCCCATGGTTTTGCCAAAACCACTAATGAGGTGTCCCTTGGCCATTAATGCCTTGTCCCCTCATTTTCCCTATAAATACCAAGCCATCCTATCATCCATTCGACTCCAAAATCGTCCTTAATGAAGTTATGGTCTCCTTACCTCCCAAGGAGTCCTCCAAAGGTGCTCCCAAGCCCTCAAGGTCCCAACCTTTGAGTTTTAAGAGTTACGTTTAAGGTAAGGGATCCGACCCCCTCTCTTTCTTTTCAAGTGATCTATTTTATGTCATTTCTTTTATGATCCATGTTCTTATGTTGGAGGATGTTCTTTTATATTCATTATACTGTCCTTTTTATGTTCATATGATGAGAGACCCCTTATTACTCTCATCATTTCCTTTTATGAAAGTTAATTGGAGCCGTTAGGCTGTCGAAATTTTTGTAACGGATTCTTTCACCCTTCTCATTTTCAAGTTCTATTTTCTTATAAAGTCCTTCAATTTCCTTTTTATTATGTGGGGGTATGATCTCTATATCTATCATACTGATATTTTATGATCATATGATTAGAGACCCCATTTTATCTCTTCAATTTAGTATTTTGAAGTTTTAAGTGGCGCCGTTAGGCTAAGTGGTTCTTTCACCCTTCTCATTTTGAAGTTCTACTTTCATGTCAAGTCTTTCAAGTTCCTTTTTATTATGTTGGGGTATGATCTCCATATATATAATACTGATATTTTATGATCATATGATGATATAACCCATTTGATCTCTTCAATTCAGTATTTTGAAGTTTTAAGTGGTGCCGTTAGGTTGCTGAATTTTTAAGGGATTCGTTCACCTTTCTCATTTTTCAAAGTTATACTTTCATGTCAAGTATTTAAAGTTCCTTTTTATTATGTTGGGTTATGATCTATATATCTATCATACTGATATTTTATTTTCATATGATGAGAGACCCTATTTGATCTCATCAATTCATTTTTTTGAAGTTTAAGTGACGCCGTTAGGTTGCCGAATTTTCATAAGAGAAATCTTATTTTTGTATTCCTTTCATGTTCTTCATTTCATATGGTAAATCTTTCAAATTTCATTACCATGTTCATATATCCTTAATATTCTGTCCCTCTACTGTTTTATGGATCATTTATGAATGTTTGACCCATGTTCCCTCTCTTTTCAATGTTTTCTAAAACCCTGTAACATAGCCGTTATGCTGCAGAATTTTCGTCTCAAAATGTCTCTCTCTTTTTCTAAAGTTATTTTATTTTATTCAGTGAATACTAAAAGCTCTATCTTATATATGGGTATTAAAATATATACCAAAATGTTCTATTTTAAATTCTGGGATTTACATACATGAAACCCACTTTCCCTTTCCGTGGGTTTAAAGTGACATAAAGATCATGTCTTTAAAGCAGTTTTTAAAACGTTATGATTATGAAATGGAACCCAATTCTTTTATGATATATGGGTTGTTTATGAAATGATTGATGATTATATATGTGGCTCACATGATAATAAATACAAATTAAGGGTGCACCCTGATAGTTCTCCAATGCATTGGGTAAAGACTTAATCTCTAGAGATGACCTTTTAGACTAATACCTTGGTGAATAACCTTGGTAATATTTTAATGACACCTTGGGGATGGACCTTGGTGAAAAAAAATGATTGTCAATATTAAATGTTTTAGCCACATCTTCAAGTTATGAAAAATATTATTTTTATTATGATATATCTCATGATTTCTTTCTCATGCCTTAAAGTTCTTTTCATGACCTTATTGAAGTATCTCAAGTTCACATGTAAAATGTTTCCCCTTGTTTCCCTTACTGGGCCTTCTGCTCACCCTTTCTTTTGATGTATGTCCCCAGGTTATGAGATGCAGAATATAGTATGAACATAAGGATAATACTTTCAAGTGTTTAAGAAGAATGTTTTATGTTTTCATGTTTTATGTTACTGGTTTCCAAGACACTAATCCTTAAAGATCCTCGGTTTTGTAAAATGTAAAGAAAGTTTATGTGATAAAAAGGTGGGATGCTATAGATTTGATGGGTTTTGACAAGTTTACACAAGATTTTTCAACCTCTCCTAGTACTCATGGAGTGATTCATTTGGTAATTTATGGATACCACTTATTTCCTTTCGGATAGAAGCAGTACGAGAAGCAGGAAAGAATTTCTCTAAGAAGAGTCACTTCATGTCATTCCATGTGGTTACGGAATTAGGTGGGAGATAGTAGAGCCATGAATTGGAAGTGTAATATAGGGAGAAAGGTAATTATTAGAGTTTTATTTGTTCCTCAAAAACCCCTTTAGGCTTTATGGTAGTGCACACCACTTGAAACTCTTTAAGGTGGAGATGTAGATACTCACTGACTAGCCTGTGGAAATGAGGGAAAAGATGAATCAAACCTGATTTGAGTTCAAAATTAGCCTCTATATTTGGATATTGAATACCAAGAGGTTGGTAATTCATATCAGGGGAAGAAATTTCTTTAAGTGTTTGTTCCTTCAGATTGGCCATATCTAATTCAATTGGTTGGATAAAGACTAGTTATTGAATTATTTGATTATCCCTAATGTTCCTCTGAATCTGGTGAAGTGTTAGATCAATTTAAGGTTCAAAAAAATATGATGGATTTTTTAGAAGTCTATGGGGAATTTAGAGAGATTTTGGAAAGGATGAGGAAGGCATATTTTTCTCAGTGTGTTTTCCGTTTATGATTTTTATAAGAAGGTGGGTTTTTCTTTGTGTTTTTTTCATTTTTTTTACAATAAACAGAAACTAAAGACTACTTAATTGAACCATACATATAAAATACACCATTTTAAGTGTGGATTATTTTCTCCTATTAACCATTCAAGGTTCTAGTGCTCTGCTAATGTGTATAGCAGCACTCAGGTTGAATCCTTAGTGATGATACTTTTTAATAGTTGATTGTTTTTAGTTGATTGTATTTTGATTGGGTTTTTTTTTCTGGAGATCTTAAATTAAATTTATTAATGGATTATGTTTGATTTAAAAAATTTATAAATATTGGTTTGAGTTCATTATTGGGGATTTATGCTTATGAAATCCTTGATATTTTCTTTATATTGCATTAAATTAATACCCACTTCACAAGATGAGTTTGATTGGAATTCCCAGGTGTTAAAGATTTAATCCAAGTCGTAACTTAACTTAGGGTTCTAATAATTATCATTACTTGTTTATGGTAGTGTATTTTTTATTCCAATAATCCATGGAATACACATCCTAAACAAAACATTTCATTAATCCATGACATATTAAGTTCAACATACACAATATTAATTTAAAGAATATTCATTTAGAGAAGGCTCTCAATCACTAAATATTCCCAAATTATGAATAAAAATAATGATATATTTAATAATACATTTGGGTGGTTAATAATATGGTTATAATTTTTATGGTTATGTGTTAAAAATATAATAAAAATAATGATGCAATAAAAGAACGGTGCGCTAAACACACCCACGAAATGTAAAGAGAAGTAACAAAAACACACTTTTTATTGAATGAGAAAGTGAATGAAGAGAATGATTTTAAAATTGATTTAGAATATTTAAAGAAAATTAATATCAAACTACATAAGGTATATGAGAATAAGATATTATGAAGAAATAAACATGCATTAAAACAGAATTACAAATACAAACACTTACGAAATTACAATTGAAAATGAATGGAAAGAAATGAAATCAAAGAGAGGAGGAAGAGTTTCTCAAGTGAAAACCTGAGTTTGGAAGATCCTCCAAATAATTTGGAAGGTCATTTTTCATTCAAATTTATCCTCATTTTCTCTTAAATCCCAACCCCTTGAATGGAGAATAGGGGGATGTATATATAGCCAAAGGAGGTGAACTGTTTGCATTCCAAAACTACCCCTCCACTTGGCTCGACGATTTGGACATCCAGACTGTTGAATCATGAAATAAATTATTCTTAAAATTTGTAGATATGAATGTATTCTTTCTACTAAGATAATTTTGCATCTATTGTACTTAAGGAACAAAATTTATCAAAATTTGAATAAACAATTGTAATATGTCCATTTCAATCAACTATGTTTCGAAGGATAAAATGTGAATGGGTTTTTGAATTGGAATATACTCTCAAATAAAAATAATTTATTCTAAAAAGTTGGAAGAAAATATATTATATTTCACATTGAAAAATCCCAGATTTATTTGATGAGTAGATCCAATGAAAATTCATGAATAGTGTATTTATTTTAATTCCTCTACAGAATGGTGTGCTGTACTTAAAAGAATCATTTGGGCCCCTTTTTTTTGTAGTTGGACATTAAAATTTTTATCCATGATTATTGTGGATAATAAATAACATATGGTGGAGTTTCATAAAATTTAGTCTTTGTGATTTATACCTGTAACTCAATCATCATGGCTTGTCCAGTTTCTTTACAGATTCTTTGGGTCTTCTTGTGTGGACCATATGACCCTCCAAATGGACGATTTGGAAAAAGGTACCTTCTAATGAAATGTTTTAATTTGAATAATTAACCATAAAAAATAATAATAATGAAATTTTGGTAAGTAGGGTGAGATTTATAATTAAAATAGTAAACTGACTTGATTTGATTAATTCAAATAATGCTAAAAAATTACATTTAATATTAAAACATGAGTATTTCACACCAATTATCCTCTTTTAATTAAAAATTAGTAAAGAGGGTAAATAAAAAGTTCTGAATAATTTAATAACATCAGAACACAACCATGTCTGGTCCCTAAGGCTTCATAGAACACTATACACTCGACACCCTTCTCTAGTAATCTCAATATGGGGTTCTCTTCAACCTCTACCTAAACTCATAAAAACACTAATGAAACTTTTCCATTAACATGAAAAGCTATCCATTTTAGGTCAATGTGGTAATAGGTGCTGAAAATCTGGAGAAATTGGGTATAAACATCCAATAGCACCGTACCAACCTATGGAAACTCCACACCTTGGTAACACTCTTGGGTGTCTCTCAGGCTAGCACTGCCACAACCTTCACAGGATCCACTGCCACTCCTACCTCTAAGATGACATGTCTTAGGAAGTGGATCTCTAAAATTAAAATCAACACTTTTAGATCTTCCCATAAATATGGTGTTCTTAGAGTGTGCCCCAGACCAACCTCAAGTGACTTTCATGATCCTCCTTATATTATGAGTACACTTGGATATCATCAATGAAGACCACCACAAATCAGTATAATAAAGGATGGAATATCTGGTTCATGAGTCCCATGAAAAATACTAGGGATTTTTTCATACAAAAAAGAATCACTAAGTACTCATAGTGACCATTTTAATATATGAATTCGATCTTCAGTATATCCTCATCCCTTACTCACAACTAGTGATAGCTTGATCTAAGGTTAATCTTCAAGGACCATTGCACCCCTAAAAACTAATCAAAGAGGCCATTAATCCTCGATAGTGGATATTTATTCTTCATGGTAACCTGGTTCAAGCACTTGTAATCCAAACATAACCTCAATCTCCCTTCCTCCTTCTTGGAGAACAATAGTGAGGCTTCCTAGGGGAAAAAATTGGTTCTCATGAAGCCCTTATTTTGCAAGTCCTCCAACTACATTTTCATCTCACAAATATCTATGAGATCCATATGATATGCTGGTGAATATATCAGGGACATCCCATGGTATAAGTCAATGAAAAGGTCTAACTCTTCATGGGGAGGTAATCCTGGAACGTCCTCAGAAATGATGACCTCAAACTTCACCACCACTATAGGAAACTGGTATCCCATAGCATCCACTGCTCTAAGAGTCATTATCACAAATTGGTGAGTAATTGGATACACCCCCCTATACGTGATCCCATTCTACTTTGATAGAGTTTCTTTTTCACCCAAAAAGGAAAACCTCATCCCATCACTATGTACACACCACATCCTATGCCTAAAATAGTAAATATGGGTATAAACTATGGATAAACAATTCATATCTATGATGACATCATAAGGCCACATCACTTATATAAAGAGATACCATATGAATCTCTCACCTCCAAGAATTAGATCACACTTTCAATAAAAGTGTGAAATTATTGAGTAGCCTCCTTTCAGTGTATCCAAGCACAAGGGTCGAGATAAAGGCACAACCGGAATATCCAATTATCAAATTAGAGAAGTAGAAAGAAATTAATGAAACTCACTTATGTCTATTAGTACTATAACTAAGGTAGAAAAACGTATATCATACCTCATATCATCCCTGGAGCCTTGGGGTCATCAGCCTCTATAGCCTGCATCTTTCCTTATCCTTGAACATCAACTTTTTTATCCTGGAATAAACCACCTGGGGTGGTGGTGGTGGAAATAGGTCAAAACTAAGACCACCTCATACTTCTATATCAGCCCCTATTTCACCTCATACACCCCATGAAAATATTTTATCTTTTCTCTTTATATACCTAGGTGGTCCCTTGACTATCTCTCGATCATCTATATGATGGGTTGGAAAATCCTATGCTAGATATCCATGACCATCATAGGAGAAACACCACCTCTCACTCAACTGACTCGAGCCAACTTGAGAGACCTACGATGTTGATCCACTATATTGGAATCTTCTCTTGAATCATCTGACACACCCAGATCCCTGTGAATACCATTGGATACTTTCTACTGAGGCCTTATATTTTGGGATCCAACTACCAAAACCCACTATCAGTATCTACTCTGTAAGGAATCTCTCAACTATTAAGGCCCGCTCAAGTACTCTAGAATTGGTAAGAATGCAAAGATATATCACTGAATCCCTGATATTTCAGTGTAATCCATGCTCAAAATTTCATGAATTGAAGAACATATCTTGAAATATATCCATAGAGTATGATGAGAGATGAATAAACATCATATAATACTCCTCCATAGTCATACTACCCTGTTTTAGATAAATAAGATCTTGGATTTTCATTGAACATAATGTGGCTGGATAAAAGTCCTATATGAAGATATGATCAAAGTATGACTAGGAGAGAGGTGTATCTTCATGTTACTATGTCACAGAAATCCACCATTTCCCAGAAGATCCCTGAAGAAGACTCACCACAGGGATTACCATCTGATCTGTAGGTGTCTCCCGAATGCATAAAACTTGATTGAATACCTCTAGCTAGTCCTCAGCCACCCGAGGGTCTGAATCTCCCCAAAACCTAGAAGGTTTCTGCCTCTGGAACTCATACAACACACCCAGCTTGCATGTATCCTAAACCGGTACTTCTGATGTTAAATTCCACTCAATTGGTGGGGGGTATAGTTGGTAATCCACATGAAGGTACCATTTCATTTATAGGCCCCTATACTAAATCCTTGTCACTTGGAGGATCATCCTCATCACCACCCAATGGAATCCTGGCTCACTATCTTCACAAAGGAATCCTAAAATAAACAAGATATACCATGATAAAATACTATATCTAGGTATCTTACTCAAGAAGAACATGGAAACCAAAACCCATTCCTATATGATTAATATACCAATGTTTTTCTCTACAACCAGTGTCTACATGTACTGAGCCAACAAGTTAGTTATCAGAGTCCTAGTGTATGGATACAAAATCCACCACACTAACATTGGAGTCCCTAGACTGAAATTCAAACTCAAAAAACCTTAAAACTGTTTCTATAAATCCAAAAACAATCTCACAGACTTTTTTCCTAATGTAGAACTAATCACCTTTGATACCACTCTATCACAACCCGAACCAACGGTGCCAGATCTGAGACTACCCCAATCCAAACATCAATAGGCTAGGGGGTGGATACTAGTATTGAGTAGGCATATGAAACACAAGGGAGAAATTAGAATAATGTACACACACACACATCCAATCCTTTACAATACTAAAATTTAAAACAACTGATAACAAATCATACATACATCTATAATACCACAATCAGAGTACAACAATAAGGTACTTGAAAGAAATGGAAAAATACAATCCCATAAAAAGAAACTGAAAACAATTACAACAAAAAAATTAAGAGAGGAACACTATCAAATGAAATCACTAATACACACCTCTATCTATCTGAATCTCTAATCTTATCTTGGTCTTGGTCCCTCTAGGACTCCATCAAAAGTTCATTCATCTGCATAAGACACGACATGTGTAGAAAAATACTATATAGGGGTGAGTATAACAATACCCATTAGGACACCTTTAAATTACTAAAAATAAATAACAAGTATTAGTTAACTCAAAATAGTAATAATAAAATGAAAGGAGAACAAAACCCATATATACTCATGAAGTAAACCACACCTCCATGCAGTCTCAACCAAACAACTAACTGTAGGATTCTACTCAAAGATTATAGGAAATTATTTTTCCTGGAGAACCCACTCCACGAGCCATGTTATCACTTGTGACACTCAAAAAATATGTCATGATTGTTGGGCCCCACCCAAGAAAACTCACTAGACTCTAAAAATATCAATACACATATAGGGTATCATACCCAAGACCGTTAGGGGACACCCAAAACACAATATGGATCGACCCACTATATAGGGAATTATACAACAATCATATGGTGAACCCTACAGAAAAAAAATTCTATATGGGGGATCAGAAACCTATGTAAGGAGGTCACACTAATTCCATGAACCCCACCTATTTTATAAGAATAAGTGATATAGGATCACACTTCAGTACCACATAGGGACATCACAAACTATATCAGAGACTCATCCTCTACAGGTGATGAAAATACCAAGTTGAGGATGTAATTACACACTATACCCTCAAGGGGATAGACCAAGGAAACACACTCAACCGATATTGGTCCAAATTTACGAAATTAAGGGATCTAAACACCCTAAAAGGTGGTATAAGGTGTGTGATAGGGGTACATAGTGTGCCTAGCCAACCCATGATCTTCTCATGTGATTTTGTCTCAAATGGAATGTAGATATCCATATATACAATGTGTAAGTAATGATACACGGTGTGTATAGGTCTACCGACACCCTTACCATTCCATCTATCTATACCCATGTAATTTTGGCTGTGCCCATGTACGAACCTGTGTATACTTAGTGTTGCCCATGTACACCTGGACATGTCCCATTACATTAATATTCCGATGTACTCTGACCATGTCAGTGTACACCAGCCTTCCCATTCTCATGTATCCTCTAAGATACACATCAATCCACCAACATGGGTAACACAAAATGTGATAGGTGTAACATGATGTGTAGTATTTTCTTCTCCATAAAAACCCTATTGCTGTAGCCGGGCCCCTATATGATGTGTAATCCTGGATGACATGCTGTGTAATATGAAAGTTTCAAGAACCCTTGGGTTATCCTCCACATCATTTTCAACACTAAAATTACCACGATTCCTACTAGGAATCATGGATCTAAGATCATATTAACCTCCCATCATTGGATATCTAAATCTGGGCTTCGAATCCTCTTGGAAAACTCCACCATCAAGCCATACTATCACTACCATGCATCAAACTAGGATGAACAGGAACCTCCAATCCATTCTGATCGACCTCTGATCATCCTCGATCATCTTCGCTCCTTTATTTCACCCTAAAACATGAACTATACACACAATATTGATATGTTTCACCAAATAATGGTTGTGCAATGATAATATACCTGGTATGTGTTGGACTACAGGTAGAGGAAATTTCTTGTGATGAAGGTGTGGAGAAATGGGGGAGAAATCCATAAACAAAAAACATGAAGAATGAACCTCAGCCTTTATTCATTTCAACCTTGACCTGTTTTCAAATAATTATATGAATGAATAGGGAATAATCAAAAAACAAATAAATCTACCATAAATAAATCAACCACCAATTTTTGAATCAGTTCTCATTCATGGAATTGATCTGTATTTGACCAGGAAAAAAAAATAAAAGGATGGAATTACATAAATCAAACATTATACCTAGAGTTTGGATTGATCACTGATGAATAATGTTCCTTCATTGTTTTCATTGGAAAGAGCCATGATCTTTGATGGTGCAATGATCATCAATCTCTATTCGATCTGATGTCATCTTCCAACAATAATCCAATGGATCCTCTCTAAAAACTCCTCTTAATCCATGAATTATGTGGTTAACCCTAAGGATTTAGTAATAGTAGTGTTTAAATAGAGTATGGTAGGTCTCTATGCCGAAATAATGAAATAAATAAATAAATAAATTTATTTTATTATTTTCACCCATGATAGTACTTTACCAAAATGCTCGATATAGACAAAGATTATGTCATGACTAGGGAAAACCCCTTGATCTAAACTCAATGAAGACCTAATATTTCCAATCCAAGACTCTATTTGGGAGTTAATACACTTTTTCTAGAAAATTTATGTTCTTGATGTTAATATTTTTAATATTTTCAAATATATATTCCAGGATCATCAGGCCTTAGAGTCTCACGTCGTCTCAGCACCTAACTCCAAAAATAATCCATATAATATTCATATTAATAATTGGAAAAAGTAGAGTTGTTACATGGTGTTTCTTTTAATAAAAAATATATGAAAATTTTATATAGATGTTCATTTAATACACTATTCAAATGAAAACATGGGGTATAACATAAACATGTCTTAAGGAATTAATGTTTGAAACAAATAACCCTTGTGACTTGAGTGGAATTTTAATAAAAATACCTTGAAATAGAGGGTTTATAATTGAACATGAAAAACCTTAATTAAAATATAATTCATGATATGATATCTAAAATAGGCAGTATATATGACACATAAATTAAATTAGGTTCATAATACCAAACATGTCTCAAAGAGAGGAATTTGAGATGAAAACCCTTACCTTGTTCGAAATTCATTCTGTGCATGTGACTAACTTCTCAAATAATAAAATTAAGATTATTAGACACATTATTATGAACCTTATTATTCTATATTTAATTTAATAAGGACTATTTATTATTATATTCTATTTATTTATTATATAGTTTTCTTACCTATGTTAGTTACTTGAGGTTCTTCGGTCAATTTTTCTGTAAATCCTTATATATGTTGACCATGGTTGAAATCATCATAAAATAGTTTCATAGTATCTAGGATATCAATGGTGTTATATACATAATATATATATATATATTTTAAATCCATCCATGATGTGTGGTGATGAAAAATGAAACTCATTGCTCATCTAGGTGCTAGTCCGCACATATGCACGATTAATGTTTTCATTTCTCAATAAATGAACGGGAAATAAATTATATGATAATTTTATATTTTATAATAATATTTATATTTTAGAAATATTATATATTCATCAATCCCAAATTTAAACAAACCATGATAGGCAGTTATAAAAAATAATGACGCCGCTTCGCGAAGGTGGTGGTTTGCACACACACACACACTAATGATGCGTTTGTTTTCCTTAGTGGATGGAGAGAGATAAATAATGGTTGTTTCAGTATAATAATGATAATTATTTAATTAAATTGGTATTTATATAAGAGTTTTGTAAGAATAATATTAGGAATAAAATATTAAAATGTAGGTAATACTTACATTGGAGACCTAATCTTCTCCTAGCAATCTACTTAGAAATGAAGTCCTCAGAATAATTTATAGAGATAGAGGTATTAATAATGAGAAAATTTAATCTATTAAAGTTATTTTAGGTAGTTTATTAAGAGAAATTTGAATGGGAAGTGTAACATTGAAGGGATTAAAGTGATCTTCATTTATAAGTGAAGATAAGGGAACTTTTTGTGAATACCCAATAATTTTCTATCATATCATTACACTATTAAAGGGTAAAATACTCCAAAATTTATAAATAATGGATTTTGGGGTGATATTTGGTTGATAAATTCTCAAAAACTTATTTCTACACAAGTTTTAAACATGTTGGAAGTCATTTGTTATTAGGTATTTACTTTTACCTTTTTTTTGTTTTTACCTTGGAATCTAGTTTTTATGCAAGTAATTTAAACTTTAATAATAATATAAAATAACCACTATTATAAAATTTAGGTTTGATAAACCTAAATTTAAACTCCCTTTAGTCTAATTCAATTTATAAATAATATAAAATTTATTTTTAATTAAATATTTTATATATAGAAAACTAGTTTTTGTCAAAAAATGGTGTTTTAACCATTATGTGTTATTAATCTAATTTAACATTGGTTACCATTTAAATATGTGTAAATATAATATATATGTATTTAAAAATAATATTATATTCATAATTGAAAATATATTAATTTAATTTATTAGATAAAAATTTTACAATATTAATAAAACAATTCTTTGAAAATATTAGTTTTACCATTATCATGGTCATTGACTTTAATCTCAGTAGTCACAATTTTATTCCCAAAATATAAATATAAATTTTTATATAATATAATAAATTTGATCTAATATATTAAATCCATTGTGTTTGATTTTATTTCTACAAGTGATGAAAAGTGATTTTTAATATAAGCGAATTAAAATAGTTTTAAGAATAAAATATTAAATATATTTCCAAAATGATATACATAGGTTTTATAAAAAAATAGTAATTTTAAATGTATTATTTTACTTATAATTATATATATTTTATATAATCTTTTTTAAAACCATCAATTAATTCTTATGTTATGATAATGTCATACAAGTGACAATTTTTAACAAAATCACTATTTTTTCACGATACACCTAATGACCAATTATTTTAGAAAAATTACACAAATTCATATTATTATAATAGTTTTAGTATAAATACAAAATTGTTATTATTTTTTTTAAATTCAAGTTATAAAATTTTTAAATTTATTTTTTTGAATAAAATCATAAAATGTAGTGAAAAATATTTTTATTGGAAAATGAGATTTTCAAATATGAACAGTTATTATTCTTATTTTATATTATTTACCAAATAAATTTATGTTAAAAAATTATTATTATAAAACATATATTATCATATTTAATAATAAATTTCTTGAAATATAAATTCATATCTCATAAAAAGGAAATTTTTAGAATAATAATTTTCTAAAAAATAAATGATGTTATTATTCATTTTAGGTAAACTAATTGAATTTTATTCATATTAAAGGTAAAGTTTGTTTTATTTATAAATACATTTCATAAAGTAGTTACTCCCATTCATTACCACTAATTCAATGAAAAGGTTTTAATGGTCATACTTAAATATTTATATTTTATCTATATATATCATAGTTTCATTTATGTTTGGTGTTGCATGTGGAGGAATCTATTGAAAACATTGAATTATTTAATGGTAATCATATATTAAAATCTTTGGGTGTTAAATTCTACCCCCTTAAATAATTTTTTTCCTCACAATTTTAATTATTACTCAATGAAGAAAGTAAGCATGGGTAATCTTAACACATCTATCATTTGATATATAACTTCTAATATAACAATTACCTCACTCTCTTAGGATATTCCAAGTTACTTATATTTACTAAAAAATATTAATCATTCCTAAAATAATATACCCAAGTATGTATATAGACTAGTATTATATTCCCAATAACACACCTTTCCCAAAACCATTTGAATCTCCAAGACATTAAAACACAATGAAATCATATACTCCTTAAACAATTAACTCTTATATTCAACCACCAGTTCATAAAGTCATACACTAGTCTATATATATCATAATCCAAAAAATTAGATAAATAACACAAAAAATAAAATGTATTAAAATTTCTTTAAATAAATAACCAACTCTATTTCTATCAATACTATCTATCCCACTTTTCTCAAAATCAATCAACCCTTTATTACCTTAACATAAAGCATGTATTAAACCTATGAATTTTTCATACCCCAGTCATGTGTTCTACAATAGTTTTACCTAAAATATAACCTTATCATAAAATCAATTTTCAAGGTTATTAATAGCATTTAATATATGTTTCCATACCTTTTAATGAAAAATATTGAATAACAATCCTTATATTTTTTACATAATTCTCATAATTTTTAGAATATACAAAAATATCATTGATAAATATCACTCACTAATGAGGATATCTAATATTTTTAAGATTTAATTTATATTAAAATTTCAATCTCACTACATTAGGTAAGACTAGGAAACTAACCTTTTAAATCATAATAGGCATATACCAATATTATCATCCCTTTAAGCAAGATCGGTTAATTAGTTGTATGGAATAATGGTTTTGAGATACATACCTTTCTCAACTTCATTTCCATGATCTTATTTTAACCAAATAGTAAAACCCAAATATTTTATCAATAAAATCAGAGTAAATGATCACAAGAATATAAAAACTCAATACTAATATGTATTATCACTTTAATTGTATCCTTTTATACCTTTAGTTCAATCTACTTTTCTTTAAGTTAAGTTCTTTTCTAATTATTAAACTAATCCATTAAAGTAACTAGGAAATAAATCCTTCATAGTGGTTAAAAAATAGAATATGATAAACTAAATCATATCCTCTAAGGGCGTCTAGCCTGGTGTGTGGTATTAGGCCCACTCATCATGCACCGAAGTAATGATTGATTCAATGCTCAATTAACCCTTTTCGAGGTGATTACCCCTTGGTGCATCTATGCCACAACTAAATCCACTTTACATTATCCAGTAAGGGATGAATTTCTAGTAAAACCACATAACAATACATTACCAATAGTTCTAGATATCATCCTATACTGAGACTAATCTCAATGGTTTTGACTAAGGTTCTCTAACCCTAATCCCCAAATAAAATGTGCATTATTACCTTAATATTAAATAATATACTTATCCCAAAGGGTTATCTATACATTTTAAATTATTATCAAACATAATCTATCAAACCTTAAATTATCAAAAATAAACATACTTATCTCTAAAATTATCTAAACCCTGCTATGAACTAACACTACTACAAATATGGCCTTTATCAGCGCTAAAAATGGCCTTTATCAGTGCTAGAAAAAGCGCTGATAAAGCCAGCGAAGATAGGGGGGGGGGTCCTATATCAGTGATTTTGTTTTAGCATTGATAAAGGACCATTTTATCAGCGCTTTTAAAAAAGCGCTGATAAAAGTTAAAAAAATTAAAAAAATTTCAAAAAAATTTAATTTTTTTTAAAAAAATATTAAAAAATACTGCGAATCGGGTGGGATTTTATAGCGCTTGAGCCCCCCGTTTTACAGTGCTTTTCTGCCCCTATAAAGCACCCCACACACCCCACGCACCCCCTTCACCCTTTAACAGCGCTTGCTGCTATATTCCCCCGTGCGCGCGCGCCCCTATTTCCCCCATGATTTGAACTCGAGACCTTCGCCCTGCGCGCCTAAGCCTTTACCACTACTCTATTTTGATTTGTCTTCCAATTCATGATATATATATATATATATAGTTATATTTATTCGTATAGTTTTGATTTGTCTTCCAATTCATGATATATATATATATAGTTATATTTATTCGTATAGTAATATATATTTATATTAATATATATATAGTTATATTATAATATATATATAGTTATATTATAATATATATATATATATAGTTATATTATAATATATATATATATAGTTATATTATAATATATATATAGTTATATTAATATATATATATATAGTTATATTAATATATATATATATATATTAATATTAATATATATATATAGTGATATTAATATATATCTATATCTATATATATATATTTAGTTATATTTATTCGTATAGTAATATATATTTATATTAATATATATATATAGTTATATTAACATATATATAGTTATATGAATATATATATAGTTATATGAATATATATATAGTGATATTAATATATATATTTATAGTGATATTAATATATATATTTATAGTAATACTAATATATATATATATGTAGTTATATTAATATATATATATAGTTATTAGATTAATATATATATATATATATAGTTAGATTAATATATATATAGTTAGATTAATATATATATATAGTTAGATTAATATAATTGTATATAAATATTCATATATTTGTATTTTAAATCAAATAGATGTTAGTTATTATTTAGATAAAGCTAATATATTTTATATGTAAATATATTTTATTATTTATATTTATAATTAAATTTTTAGTTGTGAATATGTAAAAAATATGAATATATTGTTATATTTTTTATTATAAATAGCAGTGAATTATAAAAAAGGATGAAATTTCAAAGACATAATATCAATATGAATGTAATACCTTGAAATAAATTCAGACCCCGCCAAAAAAATCCAATAATATCCCCTTAAATGAGGGTGAAAATCCACAAAATGTTAAAAAACCGGGGTACCCCGACTAAAAACTCAGTTTTGGAGGCCTTCTGGGCCTCTTTTGACCTCAAAAATCCCTTGACTGGGGTTTCCCTAATCATAGCGACGTAGAGCTCGTCACAGGATTCGATTTGATATGTGGTAGAGCTCAAACGGACACCCGGATCAAAAGTTATGGCCATTTGAAGTTTGAGTTGCGTTTTCAACATATTTTGGATCTTTTTTTTTTATTTTTTTTTAATTTTTTTAGTCTTCAAATTGTTATTAAATGGCTATTACACCATAATGATTATCAAATTATTAATTAAAAATATTTTTTAATTTTTTAAGAAGCCATTTTCACTAAATATCTTATATATTAACTATAATAAGTGTAAATGTACATTTATACTTATCTAAAATATATTTAAAAATTATATATTATATTTATATATCAATATAACTATATTTATATATTAATATATAAATATATTTTAAATTTTTTTTGAAGCCGACCCTTTATCAGCGCTTTTAAAAAAAGCACTGATAAAGGCCCCCCCTTTATCAGCGCTACTAAACAAGCGCTGATAAAGGGGGGGCGCTGTGAAAAACTGTTTTTGTGGTAGTGTAACTGTGATGCTCCAAACCCTCATTCCTGAGCCCGATTCCATAAACAAATACATTACGTAATGGATTCAATACTATCTATATATTCATAAACATAAATATCTCATAATAACATGAATTAAAGAAAATATTACATTAAAAACCTTTTTAAGACCATTTTATCTTATAGATTTAGATAATTGGGATAAAACATAAACAAATAAAATTCACATCCATATAAAAAAATAGATATTTTTCCCACTATACACAAAAATACTTAATGGATAATAAATATTCAACATATTCTAAAAATTCACTAGAAAATATACCCTGTTAGGAATATCATGTGTAATGATTTTATTCATAACTCTAGGAAATGAAAACATAAGAAAGGTTAAGATAAAAAACTCAGTAAGGGAAAATATACAACTGAGACAATCATGGCATAAACATGACATAAATATTATGGGAGGAATAAGTAATCATCACAATACCATAATCAACTTAAATCGAGATCATAATATATCAATGAAAAGTAATGAAAATAAATATATAACATGGATAAAAATAACTAGTTCCTTACTATTGAAATACATAATGTCGGATAACTAATTCCATACTATATTCCAAGACATCATGATCTTACTGTCAAGTAAATATTGTGTTTTAGGTAGGCAAACACCAAAGTTTCCAAATATGTTTGTCTTATGATACCTACCAAATCATCGAGGGGCTATATAGTGTCAAGCCTCACCCATCACTTGTTTAAGTCCAATGCATTCATCATATGAGAAATTTATTAAAACATATATAATCAACTAATCCAATAATCATTCATATTAGAATAAAAACATATATAATTACAATAATTTTCTCCATGGAAATAAAAGGGATAACATGATCATAAAAATTACAAAGAAATAAGGTTTATGGTTAAACAATACATATTTAACATGCCAATAATCATCTACATTAGAATAATAAGATAAACAACACTAATAATTTTATTTATTTTAGTAAATGGGAAAACATGATTATAACCCATTTGGATAAATAAGGTGGACGGACAGAAAATACATTTCAACTTTCCAATAATCATCTATATTATAATAAAAACATATATAATGAAGATAATATTCCCCATGTCAATTGAATAACTTTGTTTCTATGTACACATCATCCAATCTGAATTATGTAAAATATGATGTTCATAGTATATTGAGTAAAGAGTATAAAAATAAGTCAATATTGGAATAATGTGATCATAATAAAGATATACAAAGTGGTTGAATAGTTTCAACATAACATATCCATAGTGTAACATGGAGACCTATAATGATGTTTACATAGATTAAAAGCATATTTCTAAAATAATAATTTGAACGGTATCACAAAATAAGGGACCAAGAATATTTTTTTTGATATATGATTTAAAACCCACAAAAGATAAATATATATATATATAATAGTATAAATCATGAAACATGAACCCCATTATAGTAAATAATTATTAATAAAATATGGAAAATGTAAGTGAAGTCACATGTGTTTTTATAAAGAAATTTTTAACATTATCACAAGTGATAAAGTTATGGGTCAATTTAGAAAGTAATTTTCAGAAGGGCGAAGTGAATGATTTTTAAAAAATTTACTTTTTAAAATAATATCCAATAATATAGCCTTAAAAATGAAATAATTATTTCTTATAATAAATGTGGTGTGGAAGATAGAACACATGGTTTTGAAAGGGGAAACTTTGAAAACATCTTAAGAAACCCTCATTTAAAACACACACTATAAAAAGAATAGTTAAAACATATTTTTATTAAAAATAAATTTTACAAAATAGGATTAAAAAATTCCATATAATAAAATATGATGGTGGAATAACCTAATAATGGATGAACAAATCTCAAGATAAAATTTATAACTCAAAGAAGGAGATTTGAGTTACCAATAACCCTTACGAGCAACATATCCCCATTAGTGAGAAATATTTTTCAAAGAGTTTATGCGGTAGAAATGTATATCCCTAGGAAACATTGAGATAATAGAATATAAAATAATAATAGGCTATAATTTACCAAAATTATATGAAATAAGTTCATGATAACGATCACAAATCAATGAATGAAAATTGAGTTAATGAAAATCCCTACAACTGGGGTAACAACTGAGTCAAAATACATTTCATTAAAACAAACTAATTTGGATTAGTATTTACATGAAAAAAAAATATGACAAAGAAATATCCATTTTCAGTTAATACACCATTCAAAGGAAATCATGGTGCATAACATAAATATGTCTCTAGGAATTAAAGGTTGATACAAAGAACCCTTGTGTATTGAGTAACATTTGAATCAAAATCCCTAAAAAATAGGGCTATTAGTTGAACTTAAAAAAAAATTATTAAAGTATAATTAATGATATTATTTCTAAAAATGGTAGTATGTACACCAAAAAAATTAAATTATATTCATAATAACAAACATGTCTCAAAGAGGCGAATTTGAGATGAGAAACCTTATCATGTTCCAGATTTATTCTACACATGAGCCTAAATTCTTGAATAATAAAATTAAAATTCTTAGATAAATTATTAGGAAAATTATTATTATATATTTAATTTAACATGGACCATTTATTATCACATGTTATTTATTTATCATATAGTTTTCTTTCCTATATCAGTTACTTGAGGTTATTCAGTCAATTTCTCCAAAACTCCTTATATATATTGGCCATGGATGAAATAATCATAAAATAGTTTCAAAGTATCCAGAATATTAATGGTGTTATAAAAATAATTTTTATATATTAAATATATTTTTAAATACATCCATGATGGGTGGTGATGATAAATGTAACTCATTACTCATGGAGGCAGTAATGTCCATGTATGCATGATTAATGTTTCCATTTATTAATAAATGAAAGGGAACTAAAGTATACAATAATTTTACATTTTAAAATCATAGTTATAATGTAGATATAATATTTATTCATCAATACCATCATTAAAACCAACCATGATAGGAGGTTATGAAAAATAGAAATGTCACTTTGTGGAGGCAGTAGTCTACACACACACACACAGTAACAAATCTTTTATTTTCCTCAGTGGATTGAAAGGAAAAAATAATGTTTATTCCAGTAATATAATAAAATATCAGTATAATAATTATACTTACTTCATTATATTGGTATATATATAATATGGTTTTAAGAGTAATATTAAAAATAAATGACTAAAAAGTAGGTAATACTTACGTTGGAGACTCAAACTTCTCTTAGGGATCTCCTTGGAAATGAAGGCCTTAAGATTAATTATAGAGATCATGGTATTAAGGATTAGAAAATAAATTATAAGAGAGGTATTTTGGCCCTATTTTCAAGGTAAATTATAATGTTAAGTGTAATATTTAAAGGGTGGAAGTGATCCCCTTTTATAAGTGAAGAAAATGAAACTTTTGTGAATACTCTTTAATTTTCAATGATATCATTAAACTGTTCAAGGATCAAAGAAACTAAAAGTTATAAATAATAGATTTTAAGGTGATATTAGATCAATAAATCATCAACCAAGTATTTATATACATGTTTTAAACACGGTGGAAGTCATTTGTTCTTAGGTTTTTACTTTTAATTTTTTTAGTTTTTACTTTGGAAACAAGTTTTTAACTAATTAATTTATGTTTTACTAAAAATATAAAATAACTTTTCCTAACAAATTTTTGTTTTATTAAACTAAATTTAATATCATTTTAACCTAATTAAATTTATAAATAATATAAAATAAACTTTTAAAATTAAAACATTTTATATATAGGAAAATAGTTTTTATAGAAAAATAGTGCTTTAACCATTATATGTTCTTAACATTATTTAGTGTTGGTTACCATTTAAATGTGAGTAAATATAATTATATAAATTTTTAAAAATAATATTAGTGTATTCATTAAAAATATATTAATTTAATCAATTAGATAAAAAATATACAATATTAAAAAAATAATTCTTTGAAAATAATAGTTTTTCCATTATCATGGCTATTAACATTAATCTTAGTAATCATACATTTATAATGAAAATTTAAATTAACCATGTTACATAATATGAAAATGTTTATATAAAATATAAAATATATTTTTATTGATTTAATTTCTACTGGTTATGAAAATTAGTTTTTAATATAAGCGAATAAAAATAATTTTTAGAATAAATTATTACTTATGTTTCCAAAAATATATACATGGGTTTTATAAAAAAACATAGTATGATTTATTTTACTTATAAATATATATATTTTATATTAAAAGGTTTCAAAATCATTTAAGTAATTATTTTAATACGATAAATTCATAAAAGTGATAGTTTTTAGTAAAATCGATATTTTTTAATTATTCACCTAAAAACCAATTATTTCATAAAAATTATAAAAAATAATCTTAGAGTAATTTTTTTTATTATAAATATTTTTTTTCATTTTTTAATATTTAAATTAGAAAATTTATAAACTTAATTTTTTTAATAAAATCATAAAATATAGAAAAAACTTATTTTTATTAGAAAATGACATTTTCCAATATTAATTGTTATTATTTTTATTTCATATCATTTACCAAAAAAATTTGTGTTGAAAGGATATTAATATCAAACATAATTTTTCATAATTAGTCATACATTTCTTGAAATAGAAATGCATATAACATAAAAAGGTAACTTTTAAAATACTTTTCTAAATAATAAATGATAATATTAGTCATTTTAGGTAAAATAATTGAATTTCATTCATATTAAAACTAGAATTTATTTTGATTATACATATGTTTCCTAAAGTAGTTACTCTATTCATTTATAGTAATTCAATGAAAAGGTTTTAATGATCACACTTAAATATTTCTATTTTATCTAATTTTTTACTCTTTCATTTCAGTTTAGTGTTGTGTGTAGAAAAATCAATCAAACAAATTGACTAATTTATAGGTAATAATATATTAAAATATATAGTGTTACATGGATTTAATTAAAAAATAATGTTAATTTTTGGTATATTTGTTTTTTTAGTTACGTCCCATAGGTTTCTTTGTACTGAAAACCCTTACATAATACATAGGTTAATTCAAGATGGTAATTAAAATGGTTGTATGTTGAATATAATTGTTTAGGGTTGAGTGAGACCAATATTGTTGTGGAAGGATTTAATACCCCAGTTATATGGAATTAGTTTCCCCGTGAATGTTCCATGCTGAAAATACATTTGTTTTATTGAATATATACTATATAGAGTAAGATCCTTGACATGTTTTGATAAATAAGATGATATGGTTGGAAATATTTAGTGAGAAATTGGAGGGAGACCCAGGGCTATATCGATGGTTGGGAACACTTGATGAGCAATGGGATGGAGGAACTAGGCTGTAGTGATGGTCTATGCATGTGATGGTGGGATAGGTTATACTATGCACAATGGTGTGGGAATGAAACTCAGGCAGCCATGATGAGTTCATAACATGGATTACTTGTCAAATCATATTATCACATGATGCTCGTTTTATGATCTGTTGTCCAGATGTTGTTTGATATGGTTTCCAACTTTTTGACATAATTTTAATCCATGCACACATGTGCATATCAAATATGGTAGAATAGGATGAGTCCTAGAGTACCTAGATGATTCATGGATTGAAAATTAATTAATAAATAAACCCATGGAATGATGTGTGTTTATTTATAGTAATAATAAATTATTACCTTTTTAATATAAACAATGGTATGGTTGAATTAGATGATCTAAATAGCATATGTTTTGGATTTTGGAAAATTTTAATATAATTTATTAAGGTATGTTGTCTTGTAATCATAAAATCTATTGATTGAACGAGAATAATTATAATTGTGTCTAATGAACAAAGAGGTCATACCAAATTTAAATATGGGATAATGAAGCATATGTAGAATGATAGACTGTTAAATGAATTAATAGAAATTTACTAATTACTAAATGGAAAATGGTTAATGATGAATGAATTCAAATGCTTACGTGCTCCAATGAGGTTGATTTCCTAAGAATTAGTGGTGGAATATGGGTGTCTTGTGAAATAGTAGTGATATACGTGTCTAAGGATATATAACTTACCTTAGTGTGGTTGTGTGTGATATATATTTTACATTTTTAGATTTCATATGCTTAACCGCCATCATTAGTAAGGAAATCCGTACACAAACGTTTATTGGGTTTTTTATCTAATATCCATGATGGAGATGGAATAGATGGATGGATTCTACCTCTACCCCACTTTCCCTTTAGACATTGTTATGAGTAGGTGAATCCCTTATTATAATATATTTGGTATAGGGTTTATTTTAACCCAAATTTTGATGGCACCCAGTTTTACTATACATTTATGTGTTGGATGTAACAACTTTAGGTATCAAAAATACTTAGTCATGGTGGCTATTTATTCCCATGGGTGTACATACATGGGTCACAATGGATTGAGGTATAGTGTATCAACATAGGATATTGTGGATTCTAGTCACACACATGGTTACCACTAGTGGTGATGATGATAATGATGATATTGATATATATACTGATACCAGTATGAGATTTTGGGCCCTATGTGGGATTGAGGTAGGAAGGGTCAAACCCTACTCACATCATAAATGACTTGAATTAAGGAAGGGATGTGCAAATGATATATAGAAATAGGGAGTAATATAGAAAATATAGTAGGTAATTTGAAGCAGGGTTCTTCTATAAATAAATAAATAAATAAATATATTTCTTTAATAATGATTGGTTTACTTCTCTAAATTACTTAGTGAGTGAGCCATGGTGAGGATGGGAAGCTAGTATTACCTATTTAGGTGATGAGTTAATTTAATTTTTTTATTCACTTGGGTTTATTATGATTATTTTACATTTTTCATGATAGGTTTAAGGGAAGATCATAGTAATTATAGATGTTATGATACTTCTATGTATATATAAACTATTTTTTAGGTCCACAAGAGATGGTTGGTGATCGAGTTGAGTGTTACTAGTTCATGGAAGTTTTTCAGTAGTTATTAGAGAATAATGTTCATTTCTTGGGATTTTTCATCTGGTACCTATAATTTTATTTTTAATTGTATTGGTTTATGTATTAAATCACATGTATTAGTATTACTTCTTTAGTTATGTATGGTGTTGGTTAGTGTTTTCTCATTTTATCCCTTTTTCATTAAACTTATCTTGAGTGAAATGCCTCCAATGTGTGTGATTTATATACCCTCAATTGTATTTTCCAACCCATGGAAAATTGGCAGTAGGCTTTGTGGGTCATTATTTCTCTTTATTCATTTCCAGCCTAGGAGGGGTACCCTTGGGGGGAGGCAGTCATGAAAGATTCAATGAATATAAGCCTACTAAAGCAAGAGATATCCATGTATTTTGATATAAATTACTTTAGGAGAAACACAATAGATTTTAGGAATATATATCATTCATGATAGGAAGAGGGGGTTGTTATGTATATAAGGAGAATTATGTTGAAAATGTTCTAAAATGTGTCAATATAGATAGATACAAGCTGATGATAATTACTCTACCCAATCATTTGAAGTTGAGAAAGAGTTCAAGTTCATCATCTAAGGAAGAAATCAAGGTAATACAGATGATACCATACTTCATATTGGTTTGAATCTAGATGTATGCTATGGTGTGTACAAGGATATACGTCTCCCAATCAGTGGTGACTATGATATGAATTCTTCCTAATCTTAGGAAGATGCACTAGGATGCATTCAAGTGAATTCTAAGTTATCTTAAAGGTTTATTGAAACATGTTTTGTGATATGGGTGTACTGATCCACTCTTACAGGGATATACAGATGAAGATATAGTCAGAGGTCCTCATAAATTGAAGTATATATTAGTATAAATCTATTCTTTTTATAGAGGATCTATCTTAAGGTATTTAATAATGCAAAATTAAATGTATTTATCCATGACTAAAGTAGATACATTTCTGCTATAAAGGATAGAAAATATATCTTGTGGTTAATTATTTTTTCTAGGAGAACATATTAAAAAAAATTAGTATTTGGTTCATTACAACAATATAAGTTATTTAGAATTGAGTAAGAACTCTATATAATATTCCCTAAAAAATTATATCGACATTCTATATCATTGGATTTGTGAGGTGTTGGATTGTCAACAGCTGTGACTTTTAAAGATCCACATAAAGGATAAACTAATAGATATACTGACAAAGGTGGTAACTCATGAGAATCTAGACCTTTTTATATATTTAGGTGGATTGAATCAAGAGGAGGATAATTTATTTGTATATCTAGGCACTATGAAAAACCTTTCAAAGGTGGTTTCATCTACTCCACCAACACCTATGAATTCAATGGAGGTTTTTCACATTATTCATGTAATAAAGATATTCCTTTGGATACTATGTTAAAGAGTCAAGGGATTGTTAGAAATTGGTGGGAGTTGTGTTAAACATGACAACTACCACAATTCTTATAAAAAAGGCCCTGAGGAGCTTATAGGAGAATCAATCTGAGCTAAAGGTGCTCCAACATCTAAGAAGAGTGTCTAGTGAACTCAATGTATTGATATACATATATATACATATATATATATATATATATTGGGATTTTTTTAAATCTTTGTTCATCCTGAAAAAATAGAAATCATCACCCTCTGTTCCCTTTCTCTATGGTTAGCGAAGGAAAATACGAACTCAGTGATAAAAGATTTATGAAAAGAAGTTTCTACCTATTAAAAATAATATCTACATACCAATCAAATACCACCTTTTTATCATAAAAACCATAAGAAAAGTAATTAATTTTGATAAAGTGAGTTACCATCAAATACCGTTGCTGATAAAGCACCCTCCAGTCATTGTAAAAAACATTAAAAATATCATTACTTATATCCATCCACACTTCAAAGAAACTATAATCTAGATGGATCCAAACTTCATTTAGATTTTTTACTAAAAAATCATTATGTTGCATCCACACCCACTAGAATAGAGAGAATGATTCTTAATAAATAATCACACTTTTAGAAACACTACATGTTTGATCCACATTTCAAGTTTTATATATGTGTGTGTGTCCATATATTATGTATTAATGATGTTATTATTTTCATTCCATTTAAAATATGAATAAAAAATGACAATGTTTTTGCAAGTATTTTCTTACCTAACAAATTTCTAAACATCAACAATTCAAATAAGGAAAGATAAAATAATGGGAGAAAATACCCTAAAAACTTTAATAATATCATAAAAACTACATTCACATATACTAATTCATAAAACGACTAAAGTATGTCAGGTAATTTCCAAATGAATAGAAAATCATAAATTTAAAGATAAAATATTATTGAATATATAAAAATACTATCTTCGTGTAATTTCCAACTTAAAACACCACAAAATTAATTGAAAATGGTGTTAAAATAAATTTTAAAATTTAATAATAATTATCAATTAAGAGGTTGATTTTTTTAATCTGATAGATTATACCATTTAATCCATTAACAAAACTACAATATAAATTATTTTTCTTTAAATATTTTTTATCATGGTTTGAAAAATATATCCCCTATCTTTATGTATATATATAAATATTTATTTATGATTTTTGTTATTTTTTTTGAAATTTATGATAATTAATGGATAAATAATTGTGACTAAACTAATTATTTAATTATAAATTATATAATTAATTTTAGAGTTTTTCAATTGTTTTAGGATAATTAAATATATATTATTTCATTACATAATTAGTGAATTTGAATTTTATATAACATATATCAATGTGATGAAAAATTTAATAGAATCTAATAACTATTAAATTTGTAGAAATCACTATTAAATTTTTAGGGACTAAACTTAAAATTTTGATACTCTCATTTTGCAGTGGTTCTTTTTTATGTCTTTTTTATGTTTTTTGAAATTATTATTATATACTAGAAGCTAATATAATATTAAAATAAAGTTAACTTAATAACATATATAAAATATTTGGACATTATTTAACAACAAAAAATGTTTAAAGTTATTTATACAAATAAGTGCCCAGAAAATTACACTGTGATTGATTTTGGGCTTATATTGCTACCAAATTTATGAATTCATATATCCAATATCCAAATACTTATCTAAAATGAAATTATATAATAAAAAATCAACCACTATTTCAAAACTATAATTTAGTAATTCTTTTCAACATCGCTCGATACACATGCAACAATTCCTGGATGTAACTAAATTACATGAAAAACAACTTAATATCTAAATATTTCATTGATGGTTAACTAGAAACCATAATAAGTTGATATTTTCCCTTTAAATTTGAAGCTACAATATCACTAGGAGAAATTATAAATTGTACTAATCACAACCCATAATAAAAGACAATTAAATTACATATATCTGTTTGATTATTCATATATCTCATGTCAAATAATTAATCCAATTATATTATCAAGTGAATGTTACAATGATTATTAAATTTTTGGAACTAAAATGTTAAAATATATAAGTAAAATACTAAAAAATATTTTAATACTTTACTTCCATATTATCACACTTAAGATCAATATTTCCACACTTAACTTCCAAATTTTAATGTTGTAAATATATATTTAATGAACAGAACATATATATGCTCAAAGGTTTTTGTTAATAGTTTTTATCCATAATATTATTGAATGATTTTTGGAATATTTATCACAATCCATAAAATGGCATTGTTCAATGTTTGAGTTTTAATAGTTTTTCATTTTTATTATTATAAAACTTGGTGGTGTATTAGGTGATCTATAATAGATTCATCGTTCTTTCCTCATATTATTATTCAATATATATTTTATAAATATTTTTTATAATTAAATATTGAATTGTTAGACAAAAACTAAAATACAAAATTATAGTGCTAAAATATGGAACTCTACTATTAAAACTAGGAATTTATGTTTTAAAATCTTGATATAAAGTGTTAAAATATTAATTTCATGTGTTTGACTGATTTTGAGCCTGAGTAGTTATTCAATTATTACTATGAGTGTCATGGGGGTAGTGGGTAAAACTCAACCAATTTTCCCATGTTGTTATTCAATTCTTTAGATGTAATTATATTTTATCTTTCTTACTATAAATTCTTCAATGTTTTGTTAAAATATAGAAGTGAAGTTTTAAAATATTGAACAAAACTATTAAATTATGGAACCCAACTATGGAAATATGTATGTATTGTTCCTGAGTAATCATTAATATCTTCATTGGACTATCTTGGGGGTTATGTCCTCTAATTTATCTATCGACCCCATTTGTTATAAATTGTTTTAGGGGGATAATTTGTATATTTATTATTTAAAATGTTTATTATTTTCCCTTAAAATTTATTTAATTATTGGATCATATTATAATGTGAGTAAGAACTTAATAGATTTTTAAATTTCATTAAAGATATGAAATATGCATAAGTCCTATAAATAAGTATCTAATTACTCTATATATAGAGTAAATTATTTTAACATCCATAAAGTTTTCAACAAATAATTTTCATTATACAATTTTATTTTTTTTACATTCATTGTGAATGCTCAGTACTCACTGATAATTATTCCAGAAATCTCTCTCTTCCATGTATTTTCTATTAATTTCTCTTTATTACAAATTTTAAGGTTATCAGAATGATTCATAATGAAACCTCCTCATGATGTAGAGTAAATGTTTCTAACCAAATTCCACTTATATTTTGTGTTTATTATTCAAAATCATTTTTTATCCATATTTGAATGAAATATTCCATTAAGAAATCATTTAAATACAAAAATATCATTATATTTCTATAATAAATAAAATTAAATTATTTACCATTTTTATTCTTTATTATTTTCACTGTAGTAACAATAGATATACTGATAAGTTTAAAATATTCTATATGAAATATTTCTAAAATCATATTTACATATTTATTTTAAGATATAAGTGTACCTTCCACCTTCTGAGTTGCATAGAAGTCCAAGAAAAATGTCAATTTATCTATTAATTACATATCAAACTTATGGACGTTCCCATGAATATGAGAGATTGATATTCCCATAAATAAGTAGTTTATGAGTCCGTGCATAATGTTAAATAATTAATTTGATTTAATTTTCTTATTTATATATGCATGATTGACATGTTGGATTATTTTTTTGGGTCATGAGATGAGAAATAAAGGGCTTGGTGGATCTTCAAAAAGAGTTTATGTGGATACATATCAAGTGTTTTCAAGCATCATACAAAGCACCATATATGATATGACTATAGATGAAGCATCCATGTTATCTATAGTGAACATAAAATATATTAGAGATTATTATATAACTGTTTTGTATCACAGAGAAAACTTATGGATATAAATAACTCATATAAGGAGTTTTCATCATCCACATGATTTCTTACTCACTAAGGGATAAATATCTCTCAAAAACACGATCCAAATATATGGTTTAGTGTCATTAACCTACAAAACGAGTAATATATGGACTCTACCTATGATTAGGATTTCATGAAACTCTAGTGTTTATCATGTAAATATATTTTGTATCTGTTTATTGAAGGTACTCATCAGGACATATCTTAGAGGTTTTACATAAAGTGTGTTTTGTAGTTTGAAAGTTAACATTGACATTGAAGAATGAATAATAAAGAGGCTCAATTTTGAAGGAGGATCTCAAGATAATCTAGTAGCATCATAATAGTTCATGGAAATAATAATGATGTTAGTGTTAAAAGTAGAAGGAATGTGAAAGGTAAACTCATTGAAATTTAGTCCAAACCATATCATGGTATTTATGAAAACACATCATAATTTTTCAAGAATGAAATCTTTTCTATAAACAAACTTTGGGAGAAGACTATAACTTAAAAGGAAGAAGGTTATTAACATCAAAATTAGTGAAAAATAACATAGTTTAACCACCACTTCATGGTTAAAATAAAATGAGCATGGTACCCATCATGGTAAGAAAGATAAATTATAGAATACCCTGAATACCATGGGGAAGAAAAAATGGTCATTGATTTTAAAATTACATCATAGTTTATGAGTAAAATGATATAGGAATCTGATCATCATTATCAAATAGGTAATGATTAAGTCAAGAATCATTACATGTAGAAAAATTTGCATGGATAACACATGGGTTAGAATTTTTTTTGGGATAACCATGTTCAATGTTATAAATTTTTAGGGGGAACTATATAGTTGTTGAACAGTTTGGTAAACTCTATGTCTAAACTATGGGGAGTGTGTAGTTTAGATTCTATGTGATCTAAATGGTTAGTGAACTATTTGGTAAACCATATGACCAAAATTTGTAGAGGTGTGCAACTTGGACAATGAGAGATGTACGGTTGGTACACTTTTTGGTAAAGCATGTGGCAAAAACCTAAGTTTTCCCACATTTCCTTAAAAAGGGTAAAATTACCCTTCCCTCGTCTCATTTTTTTTTGTTTCACCTCTATTTACTATTTTATCACATGACCGAACCATAGTGTATTAAATAATATCCCTCTTATCATTCCTCCCATGATCCCCTTGGTTAGGGGATTATTCTTGGGTTATTATATAGAGATTTGGGTATGTTACTCCCTCAGTTTTCCTTTACTTATCTTCCCCCTAAAATCCTCACATTTTTGGTTTTTCCAACAAGGTTTTTGTTAGAAATTCCACTAGATCATAGTATAATCATCCCGATTTGATGGTTCATTTTCTCTGTGTAGGTAGAGGATGTCATATGATGATAAAAAAATTCCATTTTACTATTTTTATTGACATAATCCACCTCTGTAGATTATTTTTTTATTTTCATGAAATTGGAATTTAATTTATATATAAATCAAAGGAATATTATAGATATTTTTCCTATTATGATTTCAGGTTTGCACCATGGAACATCTATGTTTTGTTGTTGTTGTTCCATTACAATAATATAGATCAGCTAGTATTCATGTGATTATTCCTATATTGTGAAATTAAATATGAATTGTAGAATTTTATATAATTAATTATTTTGGTGTTATAGATTAAGATAGGATCCAGGGTGTTTATATGATCTTGGATGAGGTTTGGGTGATATTGGGTGATAATGACTATGATTCTTAAGGGAATAAATCCATTTATTTGGTGGATGGTTCCTAAATATCTCCCTATAGTTTATGCATCATGTTTATGTGGCATGCGATATGCAGTCTATCCACTGTGGGCAATCAACCTTTAATTAAATAATATTTTACATTTAAAATTCCATGGGTAGAATGAAAGTGTTAAGGGTTAAGGTTGAGTGTTTAACACTATTTAATGACTCAATTATTGATGGTTTCGGGCTTAATCATAAATTTGATTCATGAGATACATGTAATCTAAAGGGTTATAAATGAAATAAAATAAAAGAACATCGGGGAACTCGAGATAGGTGCCTTTAATCCTCTTCATATAAGGATGAGTGATAGATTGGAATTTTTATCTTAGGTATTGGCAATGTAGAACCATTATATTGCTTATATCCATTGATATAGTTGATAATAGATTGGGGTGAGTGTTCCATCCCCATTGGAAGATGATTATCGGGTGGGTATACCCTAGGCAGGATTAACAAGATATTAGGTGAAGAAGGACCAACCAAGGATAAATTAGAAAGGGATATATGAATGTTTCTATCCCTCTAGTGTGATTATATAAAGGTATTTCTTACGAGGATGATTAATCCATGATGTTATCATGTAAATGTAGAGGGACTCTTTTCCTTTTGAGTGGTGGGCTTGGGAGGAAGAGTTGATAATGTGATAGAGGATCCAACATAGGGCGTTTAGATTATGATATAACTGAGGGTGGTTGATAGTATTACTTTGTTTCATGATAACCATAGTAAATGATAGAATAGGGGGTATAATGTTAAGATATCCTATTTTGGATGAAGCGATGAGTCTAGTTTGTGTGATGGAGAGGCCAACCTAGGGGATACATGCCGAGTTCATGCATGTGTCCAACTTGTATGTATGACATATATAGTTACAAGGGATGGCATTCCTTTGGTGTATGATATATGTGGTTTGAGGTGAGGATAGTCCCTTTTATATATAGAAAATATATATGTGTGTGATATATCAGGTTCTAAGGATTTATGATTCCCCTTGTTGAATGCATTACATAAATGTGTTATCCAACACCAAGCTACATGCTACCCTAAATTAATGATGGATTGTTAACAGTTCTAGGTATGGGATTTGACCCACTAGGTGGATAATATATGAGGTTTTAGGGTGTTATAAGAACCTTGATTGTATGTGATATGTGGTTCCAAGGTGGGAAACCCCCTGTGTTATATAATACATGATGATTCTAGGTAGGGGATGCAAACTCCCGATTGAATGATATATGAGGTTCTAGGGTGAGCTGCGACCCTATGGTGTATATGATATGAGGATCCAAGGTGGGATTACCTCAAGTTTGTATGATATGTGATGGTTCTGGGTAGGTCATATGACCCCTAGATGGATGAAATGTGATAGTTATGGGTAGGGGATTCAACCCCCCCAAGCGTATGATATATGAGGTTCTAAGGAGCGTTTCCCTTTGGTGTATTTCATATGAGGTTATAAGGATAGTTTACCCTTGGGTGTATGTTATATGATGTTTCAGGGAGATCCCCTTGGGTGATATTCTCTATGCTCCATGGAAGTACATAGTATTTACCTAGGTTACATTCTATTAGTTATGGGATAGGACGTGGTTTTATCTTGGTTGTGTAACATGATCATATACATTTGGTACTAACCAAAGAAGGTATGGTCAATCCTAGGTTTCACCTTAGCACCGAAGGATCAAATATGATTAATTTATTTTATTTCATAAATTTCTTTGATTATTCAGGGAATATCATATGAGAATATTCTATAATTCCTAGTTATATTACCTATACCATAGGGGATGGCCTAATGATTTTTACTCACACCCTGTTCAGGAATTCCTGACACATGAGTACAAGATCATACCTCATAGTTCATATGGTTAGTTAGGGTAGAGACTTAGTGTTACATGATTGGACTGAAGAAAATCAATGGGAATTTAGATACTGAGATGTTATGGGCCTTGGGGATAGTAGTACATACTCATTATAGTTTATTATTTTTTATTATATTCTATATGTGATCAAACCGGTGGGAGATGAGTTGGGTTGTATGACCAAATACTATATTTCATTTGATATCGAATGGGCATGTTTTATTTTTCTATGTAATATGATTATTATTGTATATATTTTTTGATTATTTACACTTATGTTTACTTTAATATGAGGGCATATGTCACGACCCGCCCTCGGGGCCCGTGCCGTGACTACCCCAAGCCCGCCTTCCATAGGCCAGGGGCTGGCGACTAGCACCAAGGCGTAAAATCCCAGTAAAAAGGGAAGACATTGCCTTAATAAAGTAAACAAGCACCTCAGAGTAACAAGCGGAAGTAAAACAATACACAAAACTAGAACAACTGTGCTGAAGTAATGGGGCCGGAAATACAATCCCAACTGTAAAGTAAAGTACAACTCGAAAGGGAAAACAGCAACTGAAAGTACAAGCGGCTCCTGGGACGTCCTCCTCGATTCCTACCTGAAGGGTAGGTACAGATGGCTCAGCTCCTGGATCGTCCACCACGGATCCTACCTGAAGGGTAGGTGTAGATAGCTCCACAACTCCTCGGGTCCAACTGTCCGCTCCGAGCACGTCCCGCTCAGTGGTCCTCTTCCGGGTACCGACCTACTCCGTAAGCCTCAACCGCAGTCAGCGCTGTCCGTCGTCTGCAACCAACACAACGAAGTGCGGGCATAGCCCGTGCAGGGGTGAGTATAAGATACTCAGTAGGGACCCCGAGACCCTCGAAGGTCTCCCGAAATCCACAAAGGATAAACCACAAGAAGGATACAATCACGAAGTAACATCCAGTAATGATTAGGTATATGCCCATACGTATACCTATGTCACCAATTTCCGTTCGGCTCCAACACCGAGCCCAAGAACAACCCAATCCACAAGAAGAGTAAACAGTAAATCCACACAGGATAACAGTACAAGTCCACACGGTTTTTAACAAGTTTATGAAATCAACGGATAACTATTACCCAGGTATATGCCCATACATATACCTAAGTTATCAAGCGACCCATCTCAATCATGAGGAAACACAAAGATCAATGACTCAGCTCAATCCAGGATTTTTATTATCGAAACCGTAGCTGCTGAAGAGCCCCAACTCTAAAGTGTACAGTGGTCCTGTCACGACTCCGAGGTACTGCTCACTAACCTAAGACTGCTGAGGTACTCCTCCTGTCGAGTACTGCGGGTTTGCGGCCAACTACCGGGCGCTCCGTCCGCTGAGGGTCTGTCGCCAAATACCGGGCGCTCACCCAAATAGCCTACTGAGGTACTCCTCTGACGAGTACCGCGGGTTTGCTGCCAACTACCAGGCGCTCCGTCCGCTGTGGGTCTGCTGCCAACTACTGGGCGCTCCGTCCACTGGGCTAGTCGACTCACTCCAAGTCGAGTCGGTCAAGCAGTCGTCAGGTCTCAGTCATCTACACGGTCTCCGTACTCCGCACATACGTCTCCACCGTCGCGGGTCTGTCGCTACAACCAAGCGCACACACTCCGTAGAGTATCGCGGGTCCACCGCTACAACCAAGCGCACACACTCCGTAGAGTATCGCGGGTCCGCCGCTACAACCAAGCGCTCCACCGCCAAGGGTCTGCTGCTGCATCCAAGCGCACCACCACTGTCAAGTACCACGGGTCCGCCGCTACACCCAAGCGCTCCACCACCCAAGATCAACAGAAGATTCAGCTCACACAGGTTCGGTAGCACTGTTCCACGTAGGATCGCTGAGTGCTGCAGTCGTCGTCGTCGAATCCACATAGGATCTCTGTACTGTCGTCGTCGTAGTCACAGTAGCAGTAGTAGTAGTCGTCACAGTAACAGTCGCAGCCAGCACTAGGGTTCCCGCACACAGTAAGCTCGTTCGGAGGATCCGCTCCACGAGCCGAGAGGCTGATACATCAACTGTCACAAAGACCAGAGTTGATGTATCCAAAAGTTTCGTATCGTCAACAGGAACTCAACGCAACAGACGGCGCGTCGATCGGACGTCCGGTCTGAGAGTTATTGGCATTTTCGTTCCCGGGGCCCGGTTGGTTTTTAAGGCAAAACCAACCCGACCGTACTCCACCTGCGTCCAAACCTCGGGCGGAGTATGCCAAAAGATCCGTCTCACTTAGAGGATTCCATCAAAGTTGACGGCACGTCAATCGGACGTCCGGAACTCAAGATATGAGCGTTTCCGCTCCGAGGGCCCGGTTGGTTTCGTGAACGAACCAACCCGGCCGTACTCCACCTGTGTCCAAACCTCGGGCGGAGTATACCAAAAGATCCGTCTCATTAAGAGGAACTTATCAGAACTGACGGCACGCCGTTCGGACGTCCGTAGCTCAAGATATGAGCGTTTCCGCTCCGAAGGCCCGGTTGGTTTCGTGAACGAACCAACCCGGTCGAACTCAAAGTAAACCGAAACCTTGAGTGAGTTATACCGAAATGACCGTTTCGATCCAAGGATCGTGTAGCCGCAGACGGTTCGTCATTCGGAGGCCCGTAGCTCAAGTTACAGGCAAAAAGACCAATTCTGGTTCGAAACGGGGGGGTCCGGGTCCGGGCCGACCCGGCCCGACCCCCCCCTGGGTGGCGCGGCGGCCGGCGGCGGCGGCACGGCGGCGGCGCGGCGGCCGGCGGCGGCGCGGCGGCCCGGCGGCAGCGCGGCGGCGCGCGGAGGCGGCGCGGCGGCGCACGGCGGTGCGGCGGCGTGGGGAGCCGCGGCGGCTGTCGCCGCGAGGAGGCCGCACGCGGGGGCAATCAAGCCCCCGTTTCTTGGAGTGGCGGCGCGGCTATGCCGCGCCGCTTTGTCAAACAACGGCCCCCCTCCTGGGGGCCCGCTTCATGAAAAAAAAACGGGGGGCCTCCTGCCCCCCCAATGGAAACGCTCCCCCCTCATAAAGAGGGGGGTTTTAAGTGAAGGCCGGGGGATTAATTCCCCCGGTTTTAAAGACATCCGGCCGGCCAGCTGGCCGGACGGTTTCCTCAAACGGGACCGGAATTTCCGGTCCCCTCCTTTGGCTTCCGACGCCGGCGGCCCGGCCGCCGGTCTTCTCTTCCGCCGCGGCCCGGAACCGGCCGCGGTCTCCTCGTCCCGCCGCGGCCCGGAACCGGCCGTGGTCTCCTCGTCCCGCCGCGGCCCGGAACCGGCCGCGACATTCGTCATCCGGTGCGGTGCGATGGCACCGCGCCCCTTCGCCGTGCCTTGATTCCATTCAACGCGGCGCGACGGCGTCGCGTTCTTGAATATTCTTCCTTGGCGTAGCGCGACGACGCCGCATAAAATAAATGCACGATCATCCGCGTGGTGCGACGGCACCACGCCACTTGCTTCCACCCGCAAGATTAAACAAGAACGATGGGGGGGGGGGGGGTTCAGCCGTGTTCGTGCGGTCCGGCCCCCCTCACGTTAAAATAATAACGCAACTTAAAAAAATAATCAAGTGTCTCACGTTAGACGTGCTAGATCCATGATCAAGAACGAAATAAATAAATATTGAATTAACAACCCCTACCTCGAAGGAAGTTCGCGGAGCTCGTCAACGATCCGCGAAGGACGATCGTCGCGGAGATCGGACATCACGGAGGTCGGTTGTCACGGAAGAAGACGTCGTCGGCATCGCGGTAGACGGACGCGGGTTCGCCGCGAGAGGCACGTCGCGGAAAGTGCGTTGCGGCGTCGGACGTAGGTTCGCCGCGGAAAGCACGTCGCGAAGAGGATGCGTTGCGGCGTCGTGGAGGAAAACCAACGCGTTGCAGTCCGACGTCGTGGAAGAAGGACGCCGCGTTCTTCGTGAAGTTGAGCGTTCTTCGTTATCTTCGTCAGAGATGAAGAAGAAGAAGAAAATGCTCTCCACCTCTCAAGGAACAAAGGGACTAACCCAAAAATAATAAATTAAGCTCATACTTAATTTATTAACACAACACCAACCTTTGAAATTCAAGAGTTTGAATTTTAAAACTTTAATTAAACTCACTTATTAATGACATAAGTTATAACCTAAGTTTACATCATTAATTGTGAGTTGGGGAGGGTTAGAGAATATGAAGGGGTGGGGTTCGTGTGGGCCCCACCACCCACTTAACCTCCCAAGGGAAGTTGGGTTGTCACCCAACTTCCACCCAAAGGATAAAAACACTTAAGGAAGATAAAAATAAAAATTGAAGTTAAATTTTTATTTTAACATTCACAATTTTATTTTTTACAACTTCCCTCGTGTAAACGCAACTTAGGGAAAGGTCTCCTTAAGCGAATATCGGCGCTGCGAGTTCATCGGTGCCCTCGGATTTCAATTCCGAGCACCGGATCAAAAGTTAGGAAAACCCGCTCGTTCGTTCACTGAACGTACCTGAGCCAAACTTCGGAAAATGATTCCGGGCACTCCGGGCCTCGGAATCAGGTGCCGTCTGAAACCGCGCTCTTGTAAAATTCTAAAGAAAATTAAGAAAAAATTTTCCTTGAATTTTACGGGTCTTTACATTACTCCCACCTCAGGGCTTTACGTCCCTGTAAAGCTTCAACTCACACTTAAGGGAAACAAGGTAGTACTGAGCACGCAACTGAGCTTTACGCTCCCATATGCTCACCTGAAGATCTCGTGCTACCCGAGAAGCACCCCAGAGGAAGAAACCGTTCACGTAGATCCTGCTCCTGTCGATCCTCGATCTCTACTAGAACCTCTGTGCTTGTCGCCCTGTCATCGACGTCCAACTTCCCGGGGTCGATGACGTGTGAAGAAACATACACGTATCTCCACAGCTGAGACACGTGGTGGACATTATTCACCCGGTGCGACTGAGGTGGTAGGGTCAAGCGGTAAACCTCCTCACCTACCCTGCTGAAGATCAAAAAGGGTCCATCGAACTTCGGAGATAACATGCCGCCTCGGCCACATCTCCGAAACCTCATCGGGTTGAGACCGTATAAGAACGTGTTCGTCACCCTTGAACTCAAGAGGTTTCCCTTTTTTAGGTTAGAACTGAAACTAAAAACTCCTGCTGCCACAAGGGTAGGGTTGACCAACTCAAGAGTGATCGGTCACACCCTCTTATGCCTGAGTTTAACATGTGCTGCCCAGGGTTTCCTTTTCGCCAACCAAGGAAAACCCATTCCGAAGTTTGCCTAAAACAGTCAACCGGGGTATGATTTGTGAATCAAAACCATACCCAGATCAACGTCGTAAGGCCTCTACGCTGCCACCAAGAGATTCCAACCGAAACTCTCGCCTCGAGGTCAAATCACACCGTCGGCGTAAGTGTGATTATCAAGTCTCCTCCCAAAGGTATCTCCAGACGTGAGGGTCAAGTCTACGGCTTACCCGGAACCTCTAGGTCTGGGACATGATTCGTGGAAGGGTAGAATGATTGGTTCCTAAGTCTATAGATATGGCAGCTCGTAGTAGACATAAATCGTACCCCGAATCATTCTTAGAGCTCCTGGGTCACACTCCTTGACCGCAATGCAGCTATTCTCCTCCCCAGCCCTCCTGCTCCCTGAGCCTGGCGGGGACTACTAAGTCGGGTGGTCGTAACATGTCGAAATGTACACCACCACATGCTGCTCTCCAAGCTCCGCTTCCACGTCTGCTACCCTGCAGATTCATCTGTCCTTATCACTTCCTCCTCCTGAAACATTTTACACGCCCGAGTCTCTGAGACTGGCGCTAGTTTCCTTCCTTTCACTGCTAACGTTCACAACCACAAAGGTTCTCTCTAGCATCCTAACATAGGTAGGAATGCATAGAGGAAAAGAAATGGTTCGGATGTCCTTTAGACACACTTCGCTCAGAAGTTCGAGTCTAAAGAACTGATCTCAACGTAGCCAACGAGTACCAAGATTGATTGGTAAGCCACGTTGAGTGCTCTGCTTCCGACATGTCGTACTGTCGAAGCTGTATTAGCTCCAGAAAACTCACAACCACCTCCTCAAGCCAGTCCTCAGCCGCCTACGAGTCAGGCTCACCTCGAAACTTGAGGAATATCTGGTGCTAAAACATATGTAAGGCACTAAGCATGTGAGTCTCCGCTACCGGTACCGCCGGTAGTGTCTGTTGACCAACAGGTAGTGACATAACTGGCGCACTACCCATAGGTACTATCCCAGGTATCGGTTCGCGTACCGAAGCCTCATTACTATAAGGACCAACCTCATGGTCTCTCACTGAAAACACCAGGAGCTAAGATCATCATCCGCTCTACTAGTATCCAAGCTAGGCGTAGAACTCTAGCAACCGCCTCCATCCAGTCCACTGCTGCCTGGAAAATCTGTCTCGCCTCGTATCCTCAGAGGCCTCTACTGCTGGAACTCGTGCATCGCGCTCTGCTAGCGTGCACCGTCAGCTAGTGGCATCTGCTGCCTAACGAGTGGTGGTGCTGCTGGTACACCACCCGAAGGTGCCAACACTGAAAAAGGGCCCTGCACCGGAGTCTCGCTACTCGGTGGGCCATCATCGAGAACTCTCTCGGAACTCCAGCTAACTATCTGCATGGTGACATCCTGAACAGTTGTGTCATGGTCAACGATTTATACCTGTTGAGCTGACCTGGTTTGAGCTGACTTAAAACCTTTTGGGAAACACACACGCAATCAGTGTTTTCATGCATTAAGTCGGAAATCAGAAGTCAGGGTCCTGGTGTACGGATACGTCGGCCGCCGCACCAACACTGGACTCCCTGGACTGATAACCACACTCAATACACTAAACACTATTGCTTCACATAGAAAAAAAAGATCAGAGTCCTGAGTTCTGCGGTAGAACCGAACTCCTCTGATACCAATTTGTCACGACCCGCCCTCGGGGCCCGTACCGTGACTACCCCAAGCCCGCCTTCCATAGGCCAGGGGCTGGCGACTAGCACCAAGGCGTAAAATCCCAGTAAAAAGGGAAGGCATTGCCTTAATAAAGTAAACAAGCACCTCAGAGTAACAAGCGGAAGTAAAACAATACACAAAACTAGAACAACTGTGCTGAAGTAATGGGGCCGGAAATACAAGCCCAACTGTAAAGTAAAGTACAACTCGAAAGAGAAAACAACAACTGAAAGTACAAGCGGCTCCTGGGACGTCCTCCTCGATTCCTACCTGAAGGGTAGGTACAGATGGCTCAGCTCCTGGATCGTCCACCACGGATCCTACCTGAAGGGTAGGTGTAGATAGCTCCACAACTCCTCGGGTCCAACTGTCCGCTCCGAGCACGTCCCGCTCAGTGGTCCTCTTCCGGGTACCGACCTACTCCGTAAGCCTCAACCGCAGTCAGCGCTGTCCGTCGTCTGCAACCAACACAACGAAGTGCGGGCATAGCCCGTGCAGGGGTGAGTATAAGATACTCAGTAGGGACCCCGAGACCCTCGAAGGTCTCCCGAAATCCACAAAGGATAAACCACAAGAAGGATACAATCACGAAGTAACATCCAGTAATGATTTGGTATATGCCCATACGTATACCTATGTCACCAATTTCTGTTCGGCTCCAACACCGAGCCCAAGAACAACCCAATCCACAAGAAGAGTAAACAATAAATCCACACAGGATAACAGTACAAGTCCACACGGTTTTTAACAAGTTTATGAAATCAACAGATAACTATTACCCAGGTATATGCCCATACATATACCTAAGTTATCAAGCGACCCATCTCAATCATGAGGAAACACAAAGATCAATGACTCAGCTCAATCCAGGATTTTTATTATCGAAACCGTAGCTGCTGAAGAGCCCCAACTCTGAAGTGTACAGTGGTCCTGTCACGACTCCGAGGTACTGCTCACTAACCTAAGAATGCTGAGGTACTCCTCCTGTCGAGTACTGCGGGTTTGCGGCCAACTACCGGGCGCTCCGTCCGCTGAGGGTCTGTCGCCAAATACCGGGCGCTCACCCAAATAGCCTACTGAGGTACTCCTCTGACGAGTACCGCGGGTTTGCTGCCAACTACCAGGCGCTCCGTCCGCCGTGGGTCTGCTGCCAACTACTGGACGCTCCGTCCACTGGGCTAGTCGACTCACTCCAAGTCGAGTCGGTCAAGCAGTCGTCAGGTCTCAGTCATCTACACGGTCTCCGTACTCCGCACGTACATCTCCACCGTCGCGGGTCTGTCGCTACAACCAAGCGCACACACTCCGTAGAGTATCGCGGGTCCGCCGCTACAACCAAGCGCACACACTCCGTAGAGTATCGCGGGTCCGCCGCTACAACCAAGCGCTCCACCGCCAAGGGTCTGCTGCTGCATCCAAGCGCACCACCACTGTCAAGTACCACGGGTCCGCCGCTACACCCAAGCGCTCCACCACCCAAGATCAACAGAAGATTCAGCTCACACAGGTTCGGTAGCACTGTTCCACGTAGGATCGCTGAGTGCTGTAGTCGTCGTCGTCGAATCCACATAGGATCTCTGTACTGTCGTCGTCGTAGTCACAGTAGCAGTAGTAGTAGTCGTCACAGTAACAGTCACAGCCAGCACTAGGGTTCTCGCACACAGTAAGCTCGTTCGGAGGATCCGCTCCACGAGCCGAGAGGCTGATACATCAACTGTCACAAAGACCAGAGTTGATGTATCCAAAAGTTCCGTATCGTCAACAGGAACTCAACGCAACAGACGGCGCGTCGATCGGACGTCCGGTATGAGAGTTATTGGCATTTTCGTTCCCGGGGCCCGGTTGGTTTTTAAGGAAAAACCAACCCGACCATACTCCACCTGCGTCCAAACCTCGGGCGGAGTATGCCAAAAGATCCGTCTCACTTAGAGGATTCCATCAAAGTCGACGGCACGTCAATCGGACGTCCGGAACTCAAGATATGAGCGTTTCCGCTCCGAGGGCCCGTTTGGTTTCGTGAACGAACCAACCCGGCCGTACTCCACCTGTGTCCAAACCTCGGGCGGAGTATACCAAAAGATCCGTCTCATTAAGAGGAATTTATCAGAACTGACGGCACGCCGTTCGGACGTCCGTAGCTCAAGATATGAGCGTTTCCGCTCCGAAGGCCCGGTTGGTTTCGTGAACGAACCAACCCGGCCGAACTCAAAGTAAACCGAAACCTTGAGTGAGTTATACCGAAATGACCGTTTCGATCCAAGGATCGTGTAGCCGCAGACGGTTCGTCATTCGGAGGCCCGTAGCTCAAGTTACAGGCAAAAAGACCAATTCTGGTTCGAAACGGGGGGGTCCGGGTCCGGGCCGACCAGGCCCGACCCCCCCCTGGGCGGCGCGGCGGCGGCGCGGCGGCCTGGCGGCGGCGCGCGGAGGCGGCGCGCGGCGGTGCGGCGGCGCGGGGAGCCGCGGCGGCTGTCGCCGCGAGGAGGCCGCACGCGGGGGCAATCAAGCCCCCGTTTCTTGGAGTGGCGGCGCGGCTATGCCGCGCCGCTTTCCCAAACAACGGCCCCCCTCCTGGGGGCCCGCTTCATGAAAAAAAAAACGGGGGGCCTCCTGCCCCCCCAATGGAAACGCTCCCCCCTCATAAAGAGGGGGGTTTTAAGTGAAGGCCGGGGGATTAATTCCCCCGGTTTTAAAGACATCCGGCCGGCCAGCTGGCCGGCCGGTTTCCTCAAACGGGACCGGAATTTCCGGTCCCCTCCTTCGGCTTCCGACGCCGGTGGCCCGGCCGCCGGTCTTCTCTTCCGCCGCGGCTCGGGACCGGCCGCGGTCTCCTCGTCCCGCCGCGGCCCGGAACCGGCCGTGGTCTCCTCGTCCCGCCGCGGCCCGGAACCGGCCGCGGCGTTCGTCATCCGGCGCGGTGCGACGGCACCGCGCCCCTTCGCCGTGCCTTGATTCCATTCAACGCGGCGCGACGGCGTCGCGTTCTTGAAGATTCTTCCTTGGCGTAGCGCGACGGCGCCACGTAAAATAAATGCACGATCATCCGCGTGGTGCGACGACACCACGCCACTTGCTTCCACCCGCAAGATTAAACAAGAACGATGGGGGGGGGGTTCGGCCGTGTTCGTGTGGTCCGGCCCCCCTCACGTTAAAATAATAACACAACTTAAAAAAATAATCAAGTGTCTCACGTTAGACGTGCTAGATCCACGATCAAGAACGAAATAAATAAATATTGAATTAACAACCCCTACCTCGAAGGAAGTTCGCGGAGCTCGTCAACGATCCGCGAAGGACGAGCGTCGCGGAGATCGGACATCACGGAGGTCGGTTGTCACGGAAGAAGACGTCGTCGGCATCGCGGTAGACGGACGCGGGTTCGCCGCGAGAGGCACGTCGCGGAAAGTGCGTTGCGGCGTCGGACGTAGGTTCGCCACGGAAAGCACGTCGCGGAGAGGATGCGTTGCGGCGTCGTGGAGGAAAACCAACGCGTTGCAGTCCGACGTCGTGGAAGAAGGACGCCACGTTCTTCGTGAAGTTGAGCGTTCTTCGTGATCTTCGTCAGAGATGAAGAAGAAGAAGAAAATGCTCTCCCCCTCTCAAGGAACAAAGGGACTAACCCAAAAATAATAAATTAAGCTCATACTTAATTTATTAACACAACACCAACCTTTGAAATTCAAGAGTTTGAATTTCAAAACTTTAATTAAACTCACTTATTAATGACATAAGTTATAACCTAAGTTTACATCATTAATTGTGAGTTGGGGAGGGTTAGAGAATATGAAGGGGTGGGGTTCGTGTGGGCCCCACCACCCACTTAACCTCCCAAGGGATGTTGGGTTGTCACCCAACTTCCACCCAAAGGATAAAAACACTTAAGGAAGATAAAAATAAAAATTGAAGTTAAATTTTTATTTTAACATTCACAATTTTATTTTTTACAACTTCCCTCGTGTAAACGCAACTTAGGGAAATGTCTCCTTAAGCGAATATCGGCGCTGCGAGTTCATCGGTGCCCTCGGATTTCAATTCCGAGCACCGGATCAAAAGTTAGGAAAACCCGCTCGTTCGTTCACTGAACGTACCCGAGCCAAACTTCGGAAAATGATTCCGGGCACTCCGGGCCTCGGAATCAGGTGCCGTCTGAAACCGCGCTCTTGTAAAATTCTAAAGAAAATTAAGAAAAAATTTTCCTTGAATTTTACGGGTCTTTACAGCATAATCTTCCCATGGTACATTTTAGATCATCACCATTATCCGTTAGCCTCTGGCATAAAGAGAGGCAAGCCTGAGATCCCATGATGACTCTATCCCAGACACTATTGAGTGGTCTTAGTCTATGTAATGTTACAAAGTGGTATTATAGAATATTTTTATTATATTACTATTTGGGGTATGTTATAAATAGAATAAGTACATATTAGAGCTTTTGATATACCTTAGACTAGTGCTTCATGAACACATTTTTTATGAGAATTCTAGGTTACTCAAGATATGGGATTTCTGTACTTGATTTTCACTATTATAGTTTATATGTAATTTATTCTAAATATGATGTTTTGGGTTTTATTTTTTTATGGTTTTGGTTCTTAGAACATTTATAAATGACATGTTTACATGTATACTTTTCTAAATATAATATTCACATGACATTCATGTAATTTAATGTGATTGATATCACTGATGATAAAGGGGTCAACTACTTAAAGTGTCAAAAAAACTTTTATGGAGTTTCCCTATATAATGTTTTGGTATAACTATACTAATATAAACAAAAATATTTTATTTTAATGATAGTTTATTTAGATCCTATCATGGTAGGTTCTCTGATGATGGCTACTCAGTCCCTCTCTTCTAGGGATTTATAGTGACCCTAGTGGGTTGGTGGATGCTTTGGATGCCTTGGTGAGAGACCCCTTGTGGGTGATTTGGATTTTGGTTTGGCTATATGAAGTTTAAACAATATCAAATATAGTGGTTTATCATGTATATTCTCAATGGAATTCTAGTAAACCAAACCATATGACTATTGTTTTAATTTATACAAATCACCATAGGATGATGTTGTTGTATACACGTTGATTTTATTTGATATTTGATGGGTAGTATGGTATGAAAATTATAAAAAAGGATTGGTGAATGAGAGTGGGAAATTTATTTTGCATGTGATATTTGATGTGTATAACCCTAGAGTGGGTATGTTGTCACATGATTTTCCTTGAGATATTTAAGATGAGAATACTCGTTTTGTATCATGATCCAAGAACTATAGGGATATGGTTATAGAATAGGTAGGAAATCTTAGTGTCATTGATATTGATGCACATGAGTGCTATAAAATATTTGTAATACACATGGATATTCCTTATATAACATGAATTTAGAAGAACAAGAGGTTATTGAGATGTGATAAGTCTAACATACAAAGAAAACACGACCTGTTGACTAATTCGAAAAGTGAGCCTTGGTTTAGTTACGTGAAACTCATGTGACTCATGGGACACGATTTAGGTTGTGAGATCAATTTGAACAAGATAATACACCCATTAGTGTTGTATGAGACTGAGATAAATAGTGGATAAGAAATTGTGAGAGGGCTCTTAGTGTTTCACTCTACCTTCAGGGGGATAAAATAATGATTGTAAAGGATTTTTGGGGAAAATATAAATGTGTGAGGGAAAGTGTGAACCAGTTATACATGGAATCCATTTGGTTTGTGGATCAGTGTGGGTATAGTACATGGGTCCAATTAATTTTTTTGGGTTCCATGGGAACTTGAGTAGTGTAGTAATGATTGTAATATGATAAAGGGCTTTATTTCTTCCTACTTAGAAGAGATTCGTGGGAATTTAGTTGAACCAGTTTAAGGAACACCCTTAACGTGAGGTGATTGACGAAATTTGAGGGCAAACTTGCAGGAATGTTGGTTTGAGGTTTTAATGATATGGAATGTGTTTCCTCTATAATAGATGGTTAAATTGTGAATTTATTGTGTTAGGGATTGTAAGGATATGTGAACATGGCTAGTAAGGAGAGGCACATGTGTGATACAAGAACCTATCAGGCATCATGCTCGAGGATTGGTGTAAATAAATCCACATGATTGAGATCAAAAGATTGGTAGTTGGATGGTGTATCCATCATTATAGATTAAATTTTAGGGTATGACATGGTTGATGTCCCTAGTGATCCATGAATGGGTAGTGGACGGTGTGTTGAATTAGATCTCATGTATAAGAGGTATATTTACCTATAGACATTGAATTTGGTAATGATTGAGACATGCTATATGGATACCAACCCTTTTGGTTAACTAGAGTAAATATGTGGATACTCTTATAATATGTATCATCTTATCAGTTGTGGATGTACGAACCTAGTGTTGGTAGAGTCATGGATGGTGATACCAGTCAATATATAGTCAAGGTGGAACTCATATTATAGTGCACAAATAGATATGATTTTATCTTTTTTCCTTATAAAAACTATATTTGGGATTTAGAGGTGGTGTTGGATGAGTCTGAGTATTGGAATTGGGATCAGGATAGATTTGGACATGATATAAGTTTCATTCATATTGGATGCACGTTGGTTCTTATGATTGGAGTTTGATGGTAGATTTAGTTGTTTGAGGATCCAATCCTGGAATTACACTGATTGTTGGGTCCAGAATTTGGTGTGGGTCAGTAGAAAATATCAGGATGACTTTGCGAAATATGGAATTAGGATTAGATAAGAAAGAATGTTAGTGGGTGTGGCCAACTATTTTTGGTAGATGTCTGAAAAAGGAGGAATGACTAGTTTCTTTGTGTGAAATTAGGTTTGGTGAGGTATAAACCACAACAATAATGTTTTTAGACTACTAAAAGTATGTTTTAATAGATTATTCATGTTGTGGGGAGATCTATGACCCAAAATCAGCCTTTGTGAGATGAATCTTATGGCCAAGATCCCTATGAGACTTTGAATGAATTAGTCGATGGTGATTTCGTGTATTGATATAGATGAGTGTAGTTAAGAACCATATCAATATCGGTAATGGTGATGAGAGGATGGATCAATTTTTTATGAATAGTGAACCTTAGTTTTAGAGTTACATAGATGAATCTTGTTCAACATTCATGGAAGAAATGTGATGAGTTAGTTGATAATTGAAGACCATGGTAGGTTAGGAATGGTGGCTGGATGACCATGATGTCTTATTAGGGATGAAAAGTTCTATGGTGTGGAGGATTTATAGAGTCACATATTTACATGTTATGAATTTTAGGGGGGATTTTATTTTTCGACACAAATGTGGGAATGTTTAGTGAATTAAGATTTAGATTGGAATTAAGAGAGTTGGAATATCACAATGAGATATTTTTGGATGTGGATCGTGGTCCAGGATTATTTTCACATGCTTGGGTGAGTGTTTAGATCTTTAAGTTGAAGTTTTGACTTTTTAGGGTATATTTCCCCTATCACAAAATTAACACATAGTTAGGTGAAATTATACTAAGTTCTAGGATAAACTGTAAAGAGGCTTGTGTGAATGGCATGAAATGTTCATGGTTGGCACATAAGTTGAAAAAATAGTGCAAGGAGAACCATATAAGGTGTTGAAAATTTCAAAGGGAGATACATTATTGGAAGAAACTTTGGTAAAATATGTGGCCTAAATGGGTGGAGTGCGAATCTTTGATATAGTGTGATCCACAAATTTAGTGAATGGTTTGGTAAAATATGTTTCCAAATTATGTAGGGGTGTGAAGCTTCATTTCTTATACTTCCCATTCCTTTTGTTCCTCTCTTTCATGGCTGATCCATAGGGTATTGAAGGATATCCATCCTATCCATCTATCATTTCTCACCTTGGTTAAGGTTAGTTTCATGGATTGTTTTTTGTGATTTTAGGCTAGTTTATCCCTCCAATTCCACTATTTTCTTTTACATATAAAAACTATAATTTTGGGTGATTATTTCTATAGTTTCATTGATGATTCAATTAGATCATGGTGGAATTATTACTATATGATAATGATTTTATTTTATGTGGGTATAATATTCCTTGTGGTGATAAACACATGTTGTCTTTCATGATTTCAATTTATTTAATTTTCTTCCCTAAATTATTTTGGGGTTTTCATTAAATTTAATTAATGGATGAATCAATGGAGAATGGTAGTGATTTTTTTCATGTTGGTGTCAAAGTTACTCTATTGTCCATCAATGTATGGATAGTCATGGTTTTGGCGTGATGAGATGTATCAATGATTGTTTTGATGATTCTTCCTATTTAGTTACATTAAATAGTTAATTATCAAATTATTTTCAATTAATTGTTTTAAATTTATTACTTGAGATAGAAACATGAGTGTTGATATGATATTAGATTAGGATTTGATGAGATTAGGAAATGTTTAATGAGTTTCTTAAAGGAATAAAATTGTGTATAATATAGGTATCCCCTAAACATCTCCCTATATTTATGCATCATGTTTTAGTGGAATGTGATATGTGGTCTCACTATTTTAGGTCATCAATATTTGATTAAATAAATTGTTTCATTTAAAATTCCATGGGTAGAACACATGTGACAAAGTCCACGATGAACCCTTGAACACTACATTATTCCGTGTATAATTATATATGAGGTTCTGATCATAAATGTGAGCTATGAGATACATAGAACCTAGTGAATTATAAATGAAATTAAATGAAGTAACATAGAGAAACATGGGATAGGTTACCTTATTACTATTATGGGAGAGAGGGTGATAGATTGGGATAGTTTGCATAAGAATAAGCCATGTAGAACCTTGAGATACCTTTTATCCTTTGGAATAGTTGATAATAGAGTGGGGTGAGTGTTACTCACCCACTGGTGAATGAGTACCATGAGGGTATAACCTGAGTTTGATTATGAAGAGGTAGGGTGTGAGAGGACCATCCTAAGGTGACTTGGAAAGGGATATGGGTATTATTCCATCCCTCTAGTGTGACTCTAGTATGATATTTCCTATGAGTATAATCAATCTAGGGTGCAATACTAGTGATGATGAGAGATACTATGCCCTCTGAGTGATATGATTAGGACTGGGAGTAGATAATATGATATAGGATACCATGTAGTGTGTTTGGAATATGATATAACCTAGGGGACCTTAGATCATGACTTAGTTTTATGATAATGCCAAGAAGGGTAAGTGTATGGAGGCTAGCACCGTGAAAGACTAGTAAAGATACAATTATGAGTTTAAATTGTATACTAGAGAGGTAAACCTATTGGATATGTGTTAGTTTGGGGTATGTGGCCAACCCGTATATATAACATATGTGGTTTTGAAGGAGGGTATTCCCCATGGGTATGATACAATAGGTTCAGGGGGAGGATATTACCATAGGTATATGGGATATATATATATATATATATATATATATATATATATCTATGTGTGTGTGTGTATATGTTTGTGTGTGTGTGTACTTGTGATTTCTATGGTTATGAGGTGTACGATGTCTCCAGATGCTTGTGTCATATAATTATTTCATCAGATACTAAGCAGGATGTGAAAATTCGGTAATGATATCCTATTAATGGTTTCAGGTATGAGATAAAACCCCCTAGGGAGGATGATATAAGTGGTTATGGAGTAATATATAGCCCCATGGGTGGATATGATTTGAGGTTCCAGGGTAAGATACCCTCTAGGTTATTTGATGGTTTCATGTAGGGAATGCGACCACTCATGTTGATGGTATATGAGGTTTTTGGGTGATCTGTGACCCTCAAGTGTACGTGATATTTGGTTCCAGTGTGGGACCCCCCCTAGGTTGTATGTTATGTGATGGTTCCTATTAGGTAATGTGATCACTTGGGTAGATAAAATGTTATGGTTCAAGATAGGGAACATGACTCCTATGTGTATTATATATGAGTTTCTTTGATGAGTTTTCCCTCAGGTGTATGCTATATGTGGTTTCTGGGGAAGTTTTCCCCTAGGTGTATGTTATATGATTTTTTAGGGAGATTTTTACCTGATATGATATTCTACATGTTTTGGAGAAGGACATGGTCCCACCTTGGGTGACATTTTATTGGATATGGGGTTGTATGTGTTTCCCTCTAGGCGTTGTTACATTCCCATTGATATCTTACACTTTGTGATGTATGTATGGTTGATCATAGGTGTCACCTTAGAACCCGATGGTTGAAAATGATTTTTTTCTTGTCATTTATTTGATTATTCTAGGAATATCACATGATCATACACTATATTTACTGATCATGTAAGGGACACCATTAGTGGTGGCCTATTGAGTTTTACTCACACACTACTTGGGTTTCCTTGAAAATTTGGTACTCAAGGAGACGTCATTGTTTATAGGTTTAGGTAGGGAAAATACCCAATGTTTCGTGATCATTCTGAAGTATATCATTAGGGATTTGGAGACTAAGATGTGATGAGGCTTAGGGATTATAGTGGATCATAATTGTATTATATCATTTTGTTTATATTATATATGATATCATCTTAGTGGGAAATTAGTTCTGTTGTATGACTGTATGTTACATTTAAATTATTATATCATGGGTATGTTTTATTGTTCTCTATACTATAATTATTAATTTGTATGTTTTTTTATTTATAATGTTTTTTACTTTGATATGAGGGTATTTAAACACCCACGATTAGAACTTTCAAGTTCAAACTGGTCTGACTTCCATTAGTCAGGTAAATATACTCTTCGGTAATCATAACCATACCCAAAAATTATAAATAATAATATAAAAATAAAAATAAAAATAAAAATAAAAATAAAAATAAAAATAATAGGACTAAATATAAAATATAAAAACGGATGGAACACATATCATAAAAATAAAGGAACTCAGATCCCATTACAGAAAAAACTAGAGTATAAGGAATGAGAAGATAAAGAAATAAAACTCCTTAGAGATCCCCTAGTGTCAGTCCTAGTCCTGCCATCATCTCTATGTTCTATAACTCAACTATATTCCCTAGGACCATTTCCCTTACCTAGATCTCTATACATGAAGTCTATATACAAATTAAGATTCCCATATAGGGTGTGAGTAATAAAACCTAGAAAGACACCAATAATTCATCCTTAACAAATATACGCATGTATAATTGGTTTATTCCATGATAAAATAAATGTATAAGAAAACATGAACAATCATGTTCCAAGCACTTGTGTGTTAACCAAGACAACATAGGTCTTGAACATACATACCGTGGATCCGTGATGGAAGGATAATTGTAAGGATATAATAAGTGACCAATATCTCCCCAAAAGGCTGGTGAATATGTTATTTGACATCCTCAAAGCATCGAGTGAAATAATATACTCTTTGGTAATCATAACCATACCCAAAAATTATAAATAATAATATAAAAATAAAAATAAAAATAAAAATAAAAATAAAAATAAAAATAAAAATAAAAATAATAGGACTAAATATAAAATAGAAAAACCGATGACACACATATCCTAAAAATAAAGGAACTAGGATCCCATACAAAAAACTAGAGTATAAGGAACGAGAAGATAAAGAAATAAAACTCCATGGAGATCCCCTAGTGTCAGTCCTAGTCCTGCCATCATCTCTATGTTCTATAACTCAGCTATCTTCCATAAGGCCATTTCCCTTACCTAGATCTCTATACATGAAGTCTATATACAAATTAAGATTCCCATGTAGGGTGTGAGTAATAAAACCTAGAAAGACACCAATAATTCATCCTTAACAAATATACGCATGTATAACTGGTTTATTCCATGATAAAATAAATGTATAAGAAAACATGAATAATCATGTTCCAAGCACTCGTGTGTTAACCAAGACAACATAGGTCTTGAACATACATACCGTGGATCCGTGATGGAAGGATAATTGTAAGGATATAATAAGTGACCAATATCTCCCCAAAAGGCCGGTGAATATGTTATTTGACATCCTCAAAGCATCGAGTGAACATCTAAGAAGAGTGTCTAGTGAACTCAATGTATTGATATATATATATATATATATTGGGATTTTTTTAAATCTTTGTTCATCCTGAAAAAATAGAAATTATCACCCTCTGTTCCCTTTCTCTATGGTTAGCGAAGCAAAATACGAACTCAGTGATAAAAGACTTATGAAAAGAAGCTTCTACCTATTAAAAATAATATCTACATACAACTAAAATACCACCTTTTTATCATAAAAACCGTAAGAAAAGTAATTAATTTTGATAAAGTGAGTTACCATCAAATACCATTGCTGATAAAGCACCCTCCAGTCATTGTAAAAAACATTAAAAATATCATTACTTATATCCATCCACACTTCAAAGAAACTATAATCTGGATGGATCCAAACTTCATTTAGATTTTTTACTAAAAAATCATTATGTTGCATCCACACCCACTAGAATAGAGAGAATGATTCTTAATAAATAATCACACTTTTAGAAACACTACATGTTGGATACACATTTCAAGTTTTATATATATGTGTGTGTCCATATATTATGTATTAATGATGTTATTATTTTCATTCCATTTAAAATATGAATAAAAAAATGACAATGTTTTTACAAGTATTTTCTTACCTAAAAAATTTCTAAACATCAACAATTCAAATAAGGAAAGATAAAATAATGGGAGAAAATACCCTAAAAACTTTAATAATATCATAAAAACTACATTCACATATACTAATTCATAAAACGACTAAAGTATGTCAGGTAATTTCCAAATGAACATAAAATCATAAATTTAAAGATAAAATATTATTGAATATATAAAAATACTATCTTCATGTAATTTCCAACTTAAAACACCACAAAATTAATTGAAAATGGTGTTAAAATAAATTTTAAAATTTAATAATAATTATGAATTAAGAGGTTGATTTTTTAATCTGATAGATTATCCCATTTAATCCATTAACAAAACTACAATATAAATTATTATTTAAGATTTGTGTTTTCTTTAAATATTTTTTATCATGGTTTGAAAAATATATCCCCTATCTTCATGTATATATATAAATATTTATTTAGGATTTTTGTTATTTTTTTTTGAAATTTATGATAATTAATGGATAAATAATTGTGAGTAAACTAATTATTTAATTATAAATTATATAATTAATTTTATAGTTTTTTCAATTGTTTTAGGATAATTAAATATATATTATTTCATTACATAATTAGTGAATATGAATTTTATATAACATATATCAATGTGATGAAAAATTTAATACAATCTAATAACTATTAAATTTGTAGAAATCACTATTAAATTTTTAGGGACTAAACTTAAAATTTTGATACTCTCATTTTGCAGTGGTTCTTTTTTATGTCATTTTTATGTTTTTTGAAATTATTATTATATACTAGAAGCTAATATAATATTAAAATAAAGTTAACTTAATAACATATATAAAATATTTGGACATTATTTAACAACAAAAAATGTTTGAAGTTATTTATACAAATAAGTGCCCAAAAAATTACACCGTGATTGATTTTGGGCTTATATTGCTACCAAATTTATGAATTCATATATCCAATATCCAAATAATTATCTAAAATTAAAGGATATAATAAACAATCAACCACTTTTTCAAAACTATAATTTAGTAAATCTTTTCAACATCGCTCGATACACATGAAACAATTCCTGAATGTAACTAAATTACATGAAAAACAACTTAATATCTAAATATTTAATTGATAGTTAACTAGAAACCATAATAAGTTGATATTTTCCCTTTAAAGTTTAAGCTACAATATCACTAGGAGAAATTATAAATTGTACTAATCACAACCCATAATAAAAGACGATTAAATTACATATATCTGTATGATTATTCATATCTCTCATGTCAAAAAATTAATTCAATTATATTATCAAGTGAATGTTACAATGATTATTAAAATTTTGGAACTAAAATGTTAAAATATATAAGTAAACTACTAAAAAATATTTTAATACTTCACTTCCATATTATCACACTTAAGATCAATATTTCCACACTTAACTTACAAATTTTAATGTTGTAAATATAGATTTCATGAACATAACATATATATGTTCAAAGGTTTTTGTTAATAGTTTTTATCCATAATATTATTGAATGATTTTTGGAATAGTTATCACAATCCATAAAATGGAATTGTTTAATGTTTGAGTTTTAATAGTTTTTCATTTTTATTATTATAAAACTTGGTGGTGTATTAGGTAATCTATAATAGATTCATCGTTCTTTCCTCATATTATTATTCAATATATATTTTATAATTATTTTTTATAATTAAATATTGAATTGTTAGACAAAAACTAAAATACAAAATTATAGTGTTAAAATATGGAACTCTACTATTAAAACTAGGAATTTATGTTTTAAAATCTTGATATAAAGTGTTAAAATATTAATTTCATGTGTTTGACTGATTTTGCGCCTGAGCATTTATTCAATTATTACTATGAGTGTCATGGGGGTAGTGGGTAAAACTCAACCTATTTTCCCATGGTGTTATTCAATTCTTTAGATGTAATTATATTTTATATTTCTTACTATAAATTCTTCAATGTTTTGTTAAAATATAGAAGTGAAGTTTTAAAATATTGAACCAAACTATTAAATTATGGAACCCAACTATGGAAATATGTATGTATTGTTCCTGAGTAATCATTAATATCTTCATTGGACTATCTTGGGGGTTATGTGGTAGAGTCATCTAATTTATCTATCGACCCCATTTTTTATAAATTGTTTTGGGGGGATAATTTGTATATTTACTATTTAAAATGTTTATCGTTTTCCCTTAAAATTTATTTCATTATTGGATAATATTATAATGTGAGTAAGAACTTCATATATTTTTAAATTTCATTAAAGATATGAAATATGCATAAGTCCTTTAAATAAGTATCTAATTACTCCATATATAGAGTAAATTATTTTAACATCCATAAAGTTTTAAATAAATAATTTTGATTATACAATTTTATTTTTTATACATTCATTGTGAATTCTTAGTACTCACTGATAATTATTCCACAAATCTCTCTCTTCCATGTATTTTCTATTAATTTCTCTTTATTACAAATTTTAAGGTTATCTGAATGATTCACAATGAAACCTCCTCATGATGTAGAGTAAATGTTTCTAACCAAATTCCACTTATCTTTTGTGTTTATTATTCAAAATCATTTTTATATCCATATTTGAATGAAAAATTCCATTAAGAAATCATTTAAATACAAAAATATCATTATATTTCTATAATAAATAAAATTAAATTATTTACCATTTTTATTCTTTATTATTTTCACAGTAGTAACAATAGATATACTGATAAGTTTACAATATTCTATATAAAATATTTCTAAAATCATATTTACATATTTATTTTAAGATATAAGTGTACCTTCCACCTTCTGAGTTGCATAGAAGTCCAATAAAAATGTCAATTTATCTATTAGTTACATATCAAACTTATGGACATGCCCATGAATATGAGAGATTGATATTCCCATAAATAAGTAGTTTATGAGTCCGTGCATAATGTTAAATAATTAATTTTATTTAATTTTCTTATTGATATATGCATGATTGACATGTTGGATTATTTTTTTGGGTCATGAGATGAGAAATAAAGGGATTGGTGGCTCTTCAAAAAGAGTTTATGTGGATACATATCAAGTGTGTTCAAGCATCATACAAAGCACCATATATAATATGACTATAGATGAAGCATCCATGTTATCTATAGTGAACATAGAATATATTAGAGATTATTATATAACTGTTTTGTATCATAGAGAAAACTTATGGATATAAATAACTTATATAAGGAGTTTTCATCATCCACATTATTTCTTACTCACCAAGGTTAAATATCTCTCAAAAACACGATCCAAATATATGGTTTAGTGTCATTAACCTACAAAAGGAGTAATATATGGACTTTACCTATGATTAGGATTTCATGAAACTCTAGTGTTTATCATGTAAATATATTTTGTATCTGTTTATTGAAGGTACTCATTAGGATATATCTTAGAGTTTTTACATAAAGTGTGTTTTTTAGTTTGAAAGTTAACATTGACATTGAAGAATGAATAAAAAAGAGGCTCAATATTGAAGGAGGATCTCAAGATAATCTAGTAGCATCATAACAGTTCATGGAAATAATAATGATGTTAGTGTTAAAAGTAGAAGGAATGTGAAAGGTAAGTTCATTGAAAGGTAGGCCAAACCATATCATGGTATTTATGAAAAAACATCATAATTTTTCAAGAATGAAATCTTTTCTATAAATAAACTTTGGGAAAAGACTATAACTTAAAAGGAAGAAGGTTATTAACTTCAAAATTAGTGAAAAATAACATAGTTTAACCACCACTTCATGGTTAAAATAAAATGAGTGTGGTACCCATCATGGTAAGAAAGACAAATTATAGAATACCCTGAATACCATGGGGAAGAAAAAATGGTCATTGATTTTAAAATTATATCATAGTTTATGAGTAAAATGATATAGGAATCTGATCATCATTATCAAATAGGTAATGATTAAGTCAATAATCATTACATGTAGAAACATTTGCGTGGATAACACATGGGTTGGAATTTTTTTGGATAACCATGTTCAATGTTATAAATTTTTAGGGGGAACTATATAGTTGTTGAACAGTTTGGTAAACTCTATGTCTAAACTATGGGGAGTGTGTAGTTTAGATTCTATGTGATCAAAATGGTTAGTGAACTATTTGGTAAACCATATGACCAAAATTTGTAGAGGTGTGCAACTTGGACAATGAGAGATGCACGATAGGTACACTTTTTGGTAAAGCATGTGGCCAAAACCTAGGGTTTCCCACATTTCCTTAAAAAGGGTAAAATTACCCTTTCCCCGTCTCATTTTTTTTCACCTCTATTTACTATTTTATCACATGACTGAACCATAGTGTATTAAAGAATATCCCTCTTATCATCACTCCCATGATCCCCTTGGTTAGGGGATTATTCTTGGGTTATTATATAGAGATTTGGGTATGTTACTCCCTCAGTTTTCCTTTACTTATCTTCCCCCTAAAATCCTCACATTTTTGGTTTTTCCAACTAGGTTTTTGTTAGAAATTCCACTAGAGCATAGTATAATCATCCTGATTTTATGGTTCATTTGCTCGGTGTAGGTAGAGGATGTCATATGATGATAAAAACATTCCATTTTTCTATTTTTATTGACATAATCCACCTCTGTAGATTATTTTTGTATTTTCATGAAATTGGAATTTAATTTATATATAAATCAAAGGAATATTATAGATATTTTTCCTATTATGATTTCAGGTTTGCACCATGGAACATCTATGTTTTGTTGTTGTTGTTCCATTACAATAATATAGATCAGCTAGTATTCATGTGATTATTCCTATTTTGTGAAATTAAATATGAATTGTAGAATTTTATATAATTAATTATTTTGGTGTTATGGATTAAGATAGGATCTAGGGTGTTTATATGATCTTGGATGAGGTTTGGGTGAGATTGGGTGATAATGACTATGATTCTTAAGGGAATAAATCCATTTATTTGGTGGATGGTTCCTAAATATCTCCCTATAGTTTATGCATCATGTTTATGTGGCATGCGATATGCAGTCTATCCACTGTGGGCAATCAGCCTTTAATTAAATAATATTTTACATTTAAAATTCCACGGGTAGAATGAAAGTGTTAAGGGTTAAGTTTGAGTGTTTAACACTATTTAATGACTCAATTATTGATGGTTTTGGGCTTAATCATAAATTTGATTCATGAGATACATGTAATCTAAAGGGTTATAAATGAAATAAAATAAAAGAACATCAGGGAACTCGAGATAGGTGCCTTTAATCCTCTTCATATAAGGCTGAGTGATAGATTGGAATTTTTATCTTAGGTATTGGCAATGTAGAACCATTATATTGCTTATATCCATTGATATAGTTGATAATAGATTGGGGTGAGTGTTCCTTCCCCATTGGAAGATGATTATCGGGTGGGTATACCCTAGGCAGGATTAACAAGATATTAGGTGAAGAAGGACCAACCCAGGATAAATTAGAAATGGATATATGAATGTTTCCATCCCTCTAGTGTGATTATATAAAGGTATTTCTTACGAGGATGATTAATCCATGATGTTATCATGTAAATGTAGAGGGACTCTTTTCCTTTTGAGTGGTGGGCTTGGGAGGAAGAGTTGATAATGTGATAGAGGATCCAACATAGGGTGTTTAGATTATGATATAACTGAGGGTGGTTGATAGTATTACTTTGTTTCATGATAACCATAGTAAATGATAGAATAGGGGGTATAATGTTAAGATATCCTATTTTGGATGAAGCGATGAGTCTAGTTTGTGTGATGGAGAGGCCAACCTAGGGGATACATGCCGAGTTCATGCATGTGTCCAACTTGTATGTATGACATATATAGTTACAAGGGAGGGCATTCCTTTGGTGAATGATATATGTGGTTTGAGGTGAGGATAGTCCCTTTTATATATATAAAATATATATGTGTGTGATATATCAGGTTCTAAGGATTTATGATTCCCCTTGTTGAATTCATTACATAAATGTGTTATCCAACACCAAGCTACATGCTACCCTAAATTAATGATGGATTGTTAACAGTTCTAGGTATGGGATGTGACCCACTAGGTGGATAATATATGAGGTTTTAGGGTGTTATACGAACCTTGATTGTATGTGATATATGGTTCCAAGGTGGGAAACCCCCTGGGTTATATAATACATGATGATTCTAGGTAGGGGATGCAAACTCCCGATTGAATGATATATGAGGTTCTAGGGTGAGCTGCGACCCTAGGGTGTATATGATATGAGGATCCAAGGTAGGATTACCTCAAGTTTGTATGATATGTGATGGTTCTGGGTAGGTCATATGACCCCTAGATGGATGACATGTGATAGTTATGGGTAGGGGATTCAACCCCCCCAAGAGTATGATATATGAGGTTCTAAGGAGCGTTTCCCTTGGGTGTATTTCATATGAGGTTCTAAGTATAGTTTACCCTTGGGTGTATATTATATGATGTTTCAGGGAGATCCCCTTGGGTGATATTCTCTATGATCCATGGAAGGATATAGTATTTCCCTAGGTTACATTCTATTAGTTATGGGATAGGACATGGTTTTATCTTGGTTGTGTAACATGATCATATACATTTGGTACTAACCAAAGAAGGTATGGTCAATCCTAGGTTTCACCTTAGCACTCAAGGATCAAAGATGATTAATTTATTTTATTTCATAAATTTCTTTGATTATTCAAGGAATATCATATGAGAATATTCTATATTTACTAGTTATATTACCTATACCATAGGGGATGGCCTAATGATTTTTACTCACACCCTGTTCAGGAAGTCCTGACACATGAGAACAAGATCATACCTCATAGTTCATATGGTTAGTTAGGGTAGAGACTTAGTGTTACATGATTGGACTGAAGAAAATCAATGGGGATTTTGATACTGAGATGTTATGGGCCTTGGGGATAGTAGTACATACTCATTATAGTTTATTATTTTTTCTTATATTCTATATGGGATCAAACCGGTGGGAGATGAGTTGGGTTGTATGACCAAATACTATATTTCATTTGATATCGAATGGGCATGTTTTATTTTTCTATGTAATATGATTATTATTATATATATTTTTTGATTATTTCCACTTATGTTTACTCTAATATGAGGGCATAATCTTCCCATGGTACATTCTATATCATCACCATTATCCGTTAGCCTCTGGCATAAAGAGAGGCAAGCCTAAGATCCCATGATGACTCTTTCCCAGACACTATTGAGTGGTCTTAGTCTATGGAATGGTACAAAGTGGTATTATAAAATATTTTTATTATATTACTATTTGGGGTATGTTAGAAATAGAATAAGTACATTTTAGAGCTTTTGATATACCTTAGACTAGTGCTTCACGAACACATTTTTTTTGAGAATTCTAGGTTACTCAAGATATGGGATTTCTGTACTTGATTTTCACTATTATAGTTGATATGTGATTTATTCTAAATATGATGTTTTGGGGTTTATTTTTTTTATGGTTTTGGTTCTTTGAACATTTATAAATGACTTTTTACATGTATAATTTTCTAAATATAATATTCACATGACATTCATGTGATTTAATGTGATTGATATCACTGATGATAGAGGGGTCAACTACTTAAAGTGTCAAAAAAACTTTTATGGAGTTTCCCTATATAATGTTTTAGTATAACTATAAAAATATAAACAAAAATATTTTATTTTAATGATAGTTTATTTAGATCCTATCATGGTAGTTCTCTGATGATGGCTACTCAGTCCCTCTCTTCTAGGGATTTATAGTGACCCCAGTGGGTTGGTGGAGGCTTTGGATGCCTTGGTGAGAGACCCCTTGTGGGTGATTTGGATTTTGTTTTGGATATATAAAGTTTAAACAAGATCAAATATAGTGGTTTATCATATATATTCTCAATTTAATTCTAGTAAACCAAACCATATGACTATTGTTTTAATTTATACAAATCACCATAGGATGATGTTGTTGTATACACGTTGATTTTATTTGATATTTGATGTGTAGTATGATATGAAAATTATAAAAAAGGATTGGTAAATGAGAGTGGGAAATTTATTTTGCCTGTGATATTTGATGTGTATTACCCTAGAGTGGGTATTTTGTCACATGAGTTTCCTTGAGAGATTTAAGATGAGAATACTGGTTTTGTCTCATGATCCATGAACTATAGGGATATGGTTATAGAATAGGCAGGAAATCCCAGTGTCATTGATATTGATGCACATGAGTGCTATAAAATATTGGTAATATACATGGATATTCCTTATAAAACATGAATTTAGAAGAACAAGAGGTTATTGAGATGTGATAAGTCTAACATACAAAGAAAACACGACCTGTTGACTAATTAGAAAAGTGATCCTTGGTTTAGTTAATTGAAACTCATGTGACTCATGGGACACGATTTAGGTTGTGAGATCAATTTGAACAAGATAATACACCCATTAGGGTTGTATGAGACTGAGATAAATAGTGGATAAGAAATTGTGAGAGGTCTCTTAGTGTTTAACTCTACCTTCAACGGGATAAAATAATGATTGTAAAGGATTTTTGGGGAAAATATCAATGTGTGAGGGAAAGTGTGAACCAGTTATACATGGAATCCATTTGGTTTGTGGATCAGTGTGGGTATAGTACATGGGTCCAATTAATTTTTTGGGTTCCATGGGAACTTGAGTAGTGTAGTAATGATTGTAATATGATAAAGGGCTTTATTTCTTCCTACTTAGAAGAGATTCGTGGGAATTTAGTTGAACCAGTTTAAGGAACACCCTTAACGTGAGGTGATTGAAGAAATTTGAGGGTAAACTTGCAGGAATGTTGGTTTGAGATTTGAATGATATGGAATGTGTTTCCTCTATAATAGATGGTGAAATTGTGAATTTATTGTGTTAGGGATTGTAAGGATAGGTGAACATGGCTAGGAAGGAGAGGCACATGTGTGATACAAGAACCTATCAGGCATCATGCTCGAGGAGTGGTGTAAATAAATCCATATGATTGATATCACAAGATTGGTAGTTAGATGGTGTATCCATCATTATAGATTAAATTTTAGGGCATGAAATGGTTGATGTCCCTAGTGATCCATGAATGGGTAGTGGACGGTGTGTTGAATTATCTCTCATGTATAAGAGGTATATTTACCTATAGAAATTAAATTTGGTAATGATTGAGACATGCTATATGGATACCGACCCTTTTGGTTAACTAGAGTAAATATGTGGATACTCTTATAATATGTATCATCTTATCAGTTGTGGATGTACGAACCTAGTGTTGGTAGAGTCATGGATGGTGATACCGGTCAATATATAGTCAAGGTGGAACTCATATTATAGTGCACAAATAGATATGATTTTATCTTTTTTCCTTATAAAAACTATATTTGGGATTTAGAGGTGGTGTTGGATGAGTCTGAGTATTGGAATTGGGATCAGGATAGATTTGGACATGATATAAGTTTCATTCATATTGTATGCACGTTGGTTCTTATGATTGGAGTTTTATGGTAGATTTAGTTGTTTGAGGATCCAATCATGGAATTACACTGATTGTTGGGTCTGGAATTTGGTGTGGGTCAGTAGAAAATATCAGGATGACTTTAGGAAATATGGAATTAGGATTAGATAGGAAATAATGTCAGTGGGTGTGGCCAACTATTTTTGGTAGATGTCTGAAAAAGGATGAATGAATAGTTTCTTTGTGTGAAATTAGTTTTGGTGAGGTATAATCCAGAACAATAATGTTTTTAGACTACTAAAAGTATGTTTTAATAGATTATTCCTGATGTGGGGAGAACCATGACCCAAAATCAGCCTTTGTGAGATGAATCTTATGGCCAAGATCCATATGAGACTTTGAATGAATTAGTCGATGACGATTTCTTGTATTGATATAGATGAGTGTAGTTAAGAACCATATCAATATCGGTAATGGTGATGAGAGGATGGATCAATTTTTGATGAATAGTGAACCTTAGTTTTAGAGTTACATAGATGAATCTTGTTCAACATTCATGGAAGAAATGTGACGAGTTAGTTGATAATTGAAGACCATGGTAGGTTAGGAATGGTGGCTGGATGACCATGATGTCTTATTAGGGATGAAAAGTGCTATGGTGTGGAAGATTTATAGAGTCACATATTTACATGTTATGAATTTTATGGGGGATTTTATTTTTGGACACAAATGTGGGAATGTTTAGCGAATTAAGATTTAGATTGGAATTAAGAGAGTTGGAATATCATAATGAGATATTTTTGGATGTGGATTGAGGTCCAGGATTATTTTCACATGCTTGGGTGAGTGTTTAGAGCTTCAAGTTGAAGTTTTGACTTTTGAGGGTGAATTTCCCCTATCACAAAATTAACACATAGTTAGGTGAAATTATACTAAGTTCTAGGATAAACTATAAAGAGGCTTGTGTGCATGGCGTGATATGTTCATGGTTGGCACATAAGTTGAAAAATAGTGCAAGGAGAACCATATAAAGTGTTGAAAATTTCAAAGGGAGATACATTATTGGAAGAAACTTTGGTAAAATATGTGGCCTAAATGGGTGGAGTGCAAATCTTTGATATAGTGTGATCCATAAATTTATTGAATGGTTTGGTAAACTATGTTTCCAAATTATGTAGGGGTGTGAAGCTTCATTTCTTATACTTCCCATTCCTTTTGTTCCTCTCTTTCATGGCTGATCCATAGGGTATTAAAGGATATCCATCCTATCCATCTATCATTTCTCACCTTGGTTAAGGTTAGTTTCATGGTATTTTTTTGTGATTTTAGACTAGTTTATCCCTCCAATTCCACTATTTTATTTTACCTATAAAAACTATAATTTTGGGTGATTATTTCTATAGTTTCATTGATGATCCAATTAGATCATGGTGGAATTATTACTATATGATAAGGATTTTATTTTATGTGGGTATAAGATGCCTTGTGATGATAAAAACATGTTGTCTTTCACCATTTCAATTTATTTAATTTTCTTCCATAAATTATTTTGGGGTTTTCATTGAATTTAATTAATTGATGAATCAATGGAGAATGGTAGTGATTTTTTTCATGTTGGTGTCAAAGTTACTCTATTGACCATCAATGTATGGATAGTCATGGTTTTGGTGTGATGAGATGTATCAACGATTATTTTGATGATTCTTCCTATTTAGTTAAATTATATAGTTAATTATCAAATTATTTTCAATTAATTGTTTTAAAGTTATTACTTGAGATAGAAACATGAGTGTTGATATGATATTAGATTAGGATTGGATGAGATTAGGAAATGTTTAATGAGTTTCTTAAGGGAATAAAATTGTGTATGATATAGGTATCCCCTAAAAATCTCCCTATATTTATGAATCATGTTTTAGTGGAATGTGATATGTGGTCTCACTATTTTAGGTCATCAATATTTGATTAAATAAATTGTTTCATTTAAAATTCCATGGGTAAAACACATGTGACAAAGTCCACGATGAACCCTTGAACACTACATTATTCCTTGTATAATTATATATGAGGTTATGATCATAAATGTAAGCTATGAGATACATGGAACCTAGTGAAGTATAAATTAAATTAAATGAAGTAACATAGAGAAACATGGGATAGGTTAACTTATTCCTATTATGGGAGAGAGGGTGATAGATTAGGATAGTCTGCATAAGAATAATCCATTTAGAACCTTGAGATACCTTTTATCCTTTGGAATAGTTGATAATAGAGTGGGGTGAGTGTTACTCACCCACTGGTGAATGAGTACCATGAGGGTATAACTTGAGTTGGATTATGAAGAGGTAGGGTGTGAGAGGACCATCCTAAGGTGACTTGGAAAGGGAGATGGGTATTATTCCATCCCTCTAGTGTGACTCTAGTATGATATTTCCTATGAGTATAATCAATCTAGGGTGCGATACTAGTGATGATGAGAGATACTATGCCCTCTGAGTGATATGATTGGGACTGAGAGTTGATAATGTGACATAGGATACCATGTAGTGTGTTTAGAATATGATATAACCTAGGGGAATTAGATCATGACTTAGTTTTATGATAATGCCAAGAAGGGTAAGTGTATGGAGGCTAGCACCGTGATAGACTAGTAAAGATACAATTATGAGTTTAAATTGTATACTAGAGAGGTAAACCTATTGGATATGTGTTAGTTTGGGGTATGTGGCCAACCCGTATATATAATATATGTGGTTTTGAAGGAGGGTATTCACCATGGGTATGATACAATAGGTTCAGGGGGAGGATATTACCATAGGTATATGGGATATATATATATATATATATATATATCTATGTGTGTGTGTGTATGTTTGTGTGTGTGTGTACTTTTGATTTCTATGGTTATGGGGTGTACGATGTCTCCAGATGCTTGTGTCATATAATATTTTCATCAGATACTAAGCGGGATGTGAAAATTCGGTAATGATATCCTATTAATGGTTTTAGGTATGAGATAAAACCCCCTAGGGAGGATGATATAAGTGGTTATGGAGTAATCTATAGCCCCTGGGTGGATATGATTTGAGGTTCCAGGGTAAGATACCCTCTAGGTTATTTGATGGTTTCATGTAGGGAATGCGACCACTCATGTTGATGGTATATGAGGTTTCTGGGTGATCTGTGACCCTCAAGTGTACGTGATATTTGGTTCCAGTGTGGGACACCCCCTAGGTTGTATGTTATGTGATGGTTACTATTAGGGGATGTGATCACTTGGGTAGATAAAATGTGATGGTTCAAGATAGGTAACATGACTCCTATGTGTATTATATATGAGTTTTTTTGATGAGTTTTCCCTCAGGTGTATGCTATATGTGGTTTCAGGGGAAGTTTTCCCCTAGGTGTATGTTATATGATTTTTTAGGGAGATTTTTACCTGATATGATATTCTACTTGTTTTATAGAATGACATGGTCTCACCTTGGGTGACATTTTATTGGAAATGGGGTTGTATGTGTTTCCCTCTAGGCTTTGTTACATTCCCATTGATATCTAACACTTTGTGATGTATGTATGGTTGATCATAGGTGTCACCTTAGAACCCGATGGTTGAAAATGATTTTTTTTCTTGTCATTTATTTGATTATTCTAGGAATACCACATGATCATACACTATATTTACTGATCATGTAAGGGACACCATTGGTGGTGGCCTATTTAGTTTTACTCACACACTACTTGGGTTTCCTTGAAAATTTGGTACTCAAGGAGATGTCATTGTTTATAGGTTTAGGTAGGGAAAATACCCAATGTTTCGTGATCATTCTGAAGTATATCATTAGGGATTTGGAAACTAAGATGTGATGAGGCTTAGGGATGATAGTGGATCATCATTTTATTATATCATTTTGTTTATATTATATATGATATCATCTTGGTGGAAAATTAGTTCTGTTGTATGACTGTATGTTACATTTAAATTATTATATCATGGGTATGTTTTATTGTTCTCTATACTCTAATTATTAATCTGTATGTTTTTTTATTTATAATGTTTTTTACTTTGATATGAGGGTATTGTAAGGTAAATATAATCTTCGGTAATCATAACCATACCCAAAAATTATAAATAATAAAATAAAAATAAAAATAAAAATAAAAATAAAAATACAAATAATAGGACTAAATATAAAATATAAAAACTGATGACACACATATCATAAAAATAAAGGAACCGGGATCCCATTTCAGAAAAAACTAGAGTATAAGGAACGAAAAGATAAATAAATAAAACTCCATAGAGATCCCCTAGTGTCAGTCCTAGTCCTGCCATCATCTCTATGTTCTATAACTCAGCTATCTTCCGTAGGACCATTTCCCTTACCTAGATCTCTATACATGAAGTCTATATACAAATTAAGATTCCCATGTAGGGTGTGAGTAATAAAACCTAGAAAGACACCAATAATTCATCCTTAACAAATATACGCATGTATAACTGGTTTATTCCATGATAAAATAAATGTATAAGAAAACATGAACAATCATGTTCCAAGCACTTGTGTGTTAACCAAGACAACATAGGTCTTGAACATACATACCGTGGATCCGTGATGGAAGGATAATTGTAAGGATATAATAAGTGACCAATATCTCCCCAAAAGGACGTTGAATATGCTATTTGACATCCTCAAAGCATCGAGTGAACATGTTACTTGAAATCCATAAGGAATCAAGTTCCGAAACATTACTTGATATCTACAAGACATCAGTTTTCAGTCCAGGTCATAAGGTTGTCATGCTCCTACCCTATTTACAGGTCTATCATTATAATCTCCACATGTAATTTGCACTCCCAATATAAGGGGTAATATTAAATAGTGGTACACCTATCATGATCACCAAGAAAATACCTTCAAGGCTTGGTAAATACACATAATAAGGTAGAGCATAATAAGGAAAAACATATAGTGTCATCATGAGAATATAGAGAAATATATACAACATGTGGTCAATATTAAGTATGGTAACATGCTAATCTAAAAATACTCATGGAATAAAGAATCATATATGGGTCTCATGGGTACACACATACCCTCAAGAAATCATAATCAAGAATGTTCAATAATCTATTATATCAAAATTTGAAATCAAGGAAAAAAGAGAATATAAGGGCCTCGAATGGTAAGGAACTTCCTACCTCAATGTTATTGATTAAGAACTCCAAACTTCAACTAAGATTTGAATCACAAATAACACCACACACCTATAAAGAATTAGTTCACACATCAAGGATTCCAATATCGATTTTGGTTTAACAAGAAGGAGGTTTAGAAGAGATACCCAAGGATATTCCATTCTAAGAAGATATTTATATAATTATATAACTCATAGATTCTATCAACAAAACTATTTTTGAGATACGTCAAAGAAAATGATGTAAATTCATAGGATTCAACATTTATTCAAGAATGGATGATGAATTACTCATCCATTCTATAATAGAACCTTGGGTTTAATCAATGAACATTGACCCATCATGAAACTGTCATTATAAATGAGAACCAATATGATATTTAAAAATAATAGAGTCACAAGATGACCAATCTATGAAAACTTACGTAAAAATTCCCATTGTTCAAAGGGGATAATGCTTTGGTCAAAGGTATTTCATTAACACATCAAATCCACCACCAATATAATAATGAATCATCAAAATATTATATTTTTATCACTAATCTACAATCAAGAATAATTTTAGGAAGTTGATACATAAACAGATACCCATAAGATGTTTTTATTTGATGGTAGATCTCAATATGATCAAGAGACATTAAATTATATAGATTCATCACTAATATATAAAGTAAGGAATAATTACTCATTGAATCTATATATTCAACATAGATCCATCATAGATCCATGCACATATCTCAAGAAGGAATAGAAAATCAAAGTATATCTAGAGAAAACTCACTATTGTAGTGTCACTAGTTTGATCTAACCTTTAAGAACAAAGGGGAAATGAATGGGAGAGATCTAAAGTCAAGATCGCAGGTCTAAAATTATAAATAAGGGGTTTAGGATTATAATTTTGTAATTGAGGTGGTAAAAACTGAGGGTAATTGAGTCTATTTAATGCACATCCTTCCAGACTGCTCTAGCGAGCCGATGGGCCTCACTGACCAACTGATGTAATGGGAAGAAAAACTTCAATTATTTTAGAACCACTGACTAGATAGTTGGGTCTGTAAAAATATATATACCTACTATATCCCCACCAGAGATTCGGTGGAAACTTTCCACCCCCCACACAACCTGAACCCACACATCACTTCCACCTTTAATTTATGAACCCATTACACTAAAAACCAATCTCATAAAAACACATACCATAGAAAAATCAAAATATAATTGATAATTTTATTTATTTAAAACATCCCATATATCAAAATTAATAAGGATTTTATAGGTATAGTATCCTTATCATATATAAGTATCATTCTAATCCATGGTTCTAATTTATAAAATTATATTTGGGCCCCTACCTGAGTGGTAAAGTCACCAAGTTATTCTATATTTGACCAAGGTTCTAATCTTTATGTATCCCTTAGGGGGGGGGGTGATTGAGCTCACATTGTGGACTCCTATAGATGGTGAAAGTGTGGGGGTGTGAGAAAGTAGTGTTGGTGAGTGAGGAACATGCGGGTATTAGTGCAGGTGTAGATAATGGTTCACATGAGCCACTAGGATTTTAGGAAATATCCTCCAAGGCCCTTAGGTATCCATCATGATGGGTATTCAAGTAATTAATTGTAATAAAATATGTCATGAGGGTGATTTTCATTATTTGTGTGGAGGGATGAGTCTTGAATCACTAGGGTTCCTGGGTGTGTGGGTATTTTTTATTTTCAGTCCCCTTTATGAAATATTGATTATAATATTATAGTTTCCTCATGGTAACACCTTAATATATAATTTCTACTCATAATCCTCTGGAATACAAGGATGCACACTTAAGGTTATGTGACCACTCTTGCCTAATCTTTTTTGAGAAGTCTTATTCTAGGGGACATTACACAAATGATTAAAATATGTAATGATTCAGAGATAAGGGGCTATAAAAACTAGTTTTTTTGAGATACAAATGTGGAACATAACATTTGTTAGATCAATGAAATTTGAGTAAGATGAAGGAATACAATTAAATTTTTTCAATACTCATTGCTGCTAAAAGTTTCTTATTTTTATTTTAAATACTTGTAGGAGTATAGGACCATATTTTTACTTTATCCACATTTTTAGTAATTAATAACAAAATATTTATGTGGGATGTGGGATAGCTATTTCTGAACACCAGTGATATATCCACTCTATAATAAGAGTTTATTAACTATGAAAACAAATTATACTTAAATATATTTTCTCCATCTTTCTCTCATCATCATTATAATTAATCCTTTTATTACTATTATATCCATGCACTAATCTAAATTTGGATCATATTATTTGGGGAAAAATAAAAGGAAAAATGTTTGTATTGAATAATTATAAATTCAAACACCTATTAGTGATATTATTAGATGATTAAACTTATATATTGGGACCTATAATTAGTATCAATGTATTGTTATATATCGAGGATATACTTTTAATCTATTTTAGAGTAATGATTTCCATTTATTGATTGTAAATAAAGGGGTTATAGGTATGATATTTTGAATCATGATTTTATGAAAAATAGTGGTAACATATTTTGTATCAAATATATCTCTAAACTAGTGAATTATTTTATAAATTTGTTATTTCATCCAAGTAGTTTAGGAACACTATTATATTTTAGATTAATTTCATCAAGTGGCAGTGAATATTATATTTGGATTTTATTAAGAGGTTTTTGATCTCTCACATATTTTTTAGAGTTATCAATATGATTAAATGTTTATATATTTCCTGTTAAAGAGTTTCTATTTTATTCCTTTCATAAAAAGTTAAATTTTATTAAAAAATCTACAAGTTTTTTCATAGGATTTTTCTAATAGAAAAGAAGAGGCTATGTGAAATAATAATGTTCAGAATCATAAAAATGGAGGAAAAGATAATAATAATGTTTATGATTATGGATGAAAACTCATGCACTAATACAAATTTTTTTATTGAAATTGAGATTATAATTCAAAGGCTTTAAAATATAAATTAAATTATAAATGGAAGCTTCTATTAGATCATGGAGATGCAAATTAACTTTATTCAATGAACTTAAAATTTGAAAAAGAAATTAAATTATGTGAATTATATTTGATAATTCACCAAGCCATTATCAAATGATTATAGGATAAATATAAGGAGACAAATTCAAGATTATTCAGATCTAAATAAAAAGTTATAATTATAGAGAACACTAAATCATAGGATATTGAGGGTGATAATTCATATTTTATTCTCTTAGAGGATCATATAATTTATAATTTTTTATTATAAAAGAGCTTATTGATAAGTTTAAAGAAAAAAAAATAATTTTTTATTGGTAACTCAAAATTCTATGAAACCTAAAAGGAAGAAGTAAAAAATCACTTCAAAAAAATATTATTATAAGAAACCATTATTTTTTATAAAAAAAATTCTTAAGGATATATGTGATTCAAAAGTGAATATTATATTAATAAAGTAAATCTTAAAGTACATTTGGATCAAGATGAATGGGAGTGATTATAATATAGATACCCTATAGAATTTTAGGAGGACCGTTAACTTATATCATAGATAATAGAATAATAATTATGGTGTGAAGAATATACCACTGAAAGAGAATAGAAAAGTGTTTAAGGGAAGACTCATCTATGATGAATATAGGCTAAGAAATTCCTCATTGAAGAAGAAGAAAAATGATGTTTTCCGCATGAAGAATGGAGAACACCAACTAAAAAATATTGATGAGAACACATATTTTATAAAGGATTAAAATATTTATCAGTGTTACATGTTTTTTAGTTACTTTAGACATAAATTAAGGAACTATTGGTATAAAATTAGAATGGAGAAAAGAAAAATAAAGGAATAAGTGCCACAGTTAAAAGTATAAGAGGTTATTCCAATTTTTTATATTACACAAATATATAATTGTGGACAGTGTAAAAAATTTGGATACAATAATAATTCATATCTCATAGTGATACCAGAGAAATTAAAATTGACACCTACTTGAATTCTCATTCAAATTGGACCCATAATGAAGTGATTACATAAGTGGTTGAGGTGAAACATAATGATAATGCTAAGAACTTAGTGTCTTATAAAACTGAGATTGATTTTGTTACTCAAGGACTTATTGAAACTTGTAAAATATTTCCAAATATTCATTCCACTTCAAAAAATCATTGTAAATACATTGTAAGTGGATGAATATATCTAAAATACAAAGTGTGTAATTTACTACACACATAAAGAGAATAATAAGAACTTATTCAAAACATATAAGGATTAAAGAGAAAAAGTATGTGGATAATATGACCAGTGGAGGACACCAAAATAATTATGATGTTACCAAAAAATTGAATATGAGATTTGAATAAAAGTTTAGGAAACAATGGGTAATATAAATTATTAAATGAAAATATGGAAACCTTTTAAATACAAGTCTGTTCTAAATGGGAAAATCTTCTCCTTTTAATTCATTAGAGATGGATTTTTTGAACCCTATTCCATTAAAAATATATTGGATTATTTTTTTAAAATTCTATTAGTGTTTTACATTAAAATTGGGATGATAATTTATTTTATCTAAGAGGGTATTTTCAGGATTTTTTTAGAATGTCATGTGGTAAATTATTTATCTTCAAGTGGTGTCATTTATTAACTCTATATTTCATTATAAGTGGAATCATACTTTCATGGATTATGGGAATTTTTTATTGAGGATATTTTATAGAATACATATATTTATTGATTGATAACTCTTATTTTAGACAATTAATTTACTCTTATTAGAATATAGTTATTGGTAGAAATTTCTATTATGAAATATTAACCATCAATATTCTTTGAGATATTTTTATGGACTATCAAGTGGATAAATTGATGAAGGATGGTCATGATATTGAATAACCCTCTAAATAAAATAGAATATGTACTATTTAATTTTTTTTTTATCTTTGAAAAAAAAATTAATTGACACGGAAGGGGTAGAAATATAGTCATGGACTCCTTTTCAAAAGGAGAGTATATTTTTAGTTGAAAAAAGGCCTGTATCCCCATGAAGAAGAATAATACTTCATTCAAATGAGATAAAATATTAAATGCACCAAGGGGGGGAGACCAAGGTAAAAATTCAAATCCCATACTCAACTATCAATATATTTTTTGTATATTAAAAAAAAGTAAAAATAAAAAATAAAATAAAGACACACACACATATTATAATATTTATATATACAATAAATATTTATTTATACACATGTAATGTTATATATATATATAATATAATAATAAATATTTATATATTTACCTTATATTTATATTACATATAATTATATTATATATATATTTGTATATATATGTGTGTATATATATAATATTTATAAAAAGAAATGATGATTATTTTTTAAAATAATAAGAGATATAAATAAAATTATCAAAAAATAAAAAATAAAAAATATTTTATTAAAGTATTAATCACATGTTTTTAATATGGGTAGACTAGCCAATTTTCCCATAATCATTCCCATCTGTCACTATTTAGATTTTAGTTCTTAAATTGGGATCGTCTTTATATTTTTCTCTCCAAGTTTCATATCCCATTTTTTTTAATATTTTATGTGTAAAAAAATAATTCTAATTTCATATAATAAAGTAAATATTGAGAATTACTTGAATATAAACACTTACAAATAATTTATTATCACATGGGTGACTTGATTTAGATCATAAAACTTCCTCGATACTACTAAAATTTGTTGGTGTAAATTTTACCTTCTTAAATAGGATAAAATAAAACATTTTTTTTAAATATTAAATTTGGTAAATAAATAATTATATATGGTATAATTTTCTAAAAATTTATAATATGTATTTTATTTAAATAAATAGCTATTAAGTTGTTCTAGAAGTATTTTTTTGGTGTTGAAGTCAGGTTTTTCATTTAAACATACATTTTCTCACATAAATAACATAAATCACCTAACAATACATACTCCCTTATGAATCTAAAAGAAACTTTCACTAACCTGAATATTGTAAAGAAATTCCCCCCAAATTTACCTATAAATAACAATATGCACACCCATTTTTATTCACACATAACTTATGAATTCATTTTTTTCCTCTCTAAGTATCTTTTATACTCGTATTTTTTATATTTGTAGAATCTTTAAATAATTAGGGTATGGTTATTAGGGAAGTGATAAAACAAGGTATGCTATATTTCTTTCATTATTTATCTCTTTTGTTTTACTATAGTTTAAGGGTATTTAAATTTAAATTTCATTCTAAATTATGTTTTAGATATCAATTATATCACCCCATTTTAATGAATTAATCAAAATATTTTGTTATATTTATGTTATTTAAACATAATTTATGGATTTTATTATCATTATCCATTTATTATAGAAAAATCATCTTTATGATCATTTTCTAATCTCAATGCATGTGATTGTTTGTATGTTTTATTGTGTTAAAGATATTAACCCTAAACCTAATATCATATGGTTTAATGTACTGGTGGATAATGTATATCACATGTCACAATATACTATTGTGGTTACAATAAATAGTATATCTCCCTACCCCCCTTTATCTAATCATTTTCAGGTAAGCTATCATATAATTTGTTGATGTGTTTAGGAAAGGTTTGAAATGTTTTAATCAATGTTAAATTATTTTTAACATTTATGCCCCTATATCATTTAAATAGTACATTGGAAAATTTGTAGCATACTACTATTACTTTTTGAACATTTTAGAAACATTTATCCTTTGGATACATCTTAATTTACTTAATGAGGACTATATAAGGAGTTTCCTTACTCTATTCAATGATATCTAAAAGTTAAAAGACAACTCATATTCCTATGTAACTTATACGTTTCTTCATATTTTGGTAATGGAACACTGCGGTATGATGTAGGTATTATAAATATTATTTCGGAATCCATTTACTAAAAAATAAGCTATAAAGGAAACATTCAATCAGCTATTTATAAGGTATCTTCAGAAAAATAATTAGAGGTGATATCCAAGATTATTAGTGAAGAGTTAGGTTCTTCATGTTCTTTATTTACTATAATTTTCCTAAATATCTTATTGTTGATATTGGTTTCAGTTTTATCAATTGTTTTTTAGATATATTTTATTCATCAATACCCTTTAGTGCTATTAGTTTCAATTTATAAATATATTAAAAAATAATAATTTTAGAGAAAGAATTGAAAATATATGAAGAAAAACTATATCATAGTTTGTGACATCAGATACCGATGGGTGAGATATATTATGGATTCATCTCAACTACCAAATCATCATATCACATAGTTTGATTTGGAATATCACAGGGTGAAACATAGACTGTATTGGGTTCCTAAAACATAGTGTTGATTTGTATAGTCTAATATATCAATATCACAGTGTGTGATATAGTACAAATATTGGGTTATTAGTTTGTTGTTGTGTATTATATAAAGATATCATAATATATTATTAAAACAATGGATATGGACATGATTTGTTAAAGGAACACCGGTGATGATAAAAAATATTGCTCGATGTAATATATGATATCATTAGCTATGATAAACTAACTATGATATATATGATATACCAATAGTGAAATGACCTATGATATAATGTGAAACCCTATATCATATTGATCAATATAAGGAAATCACCATATATGATATTGAGCTACAATATATTGTACCATAGTTAGATTTGTGTTATTGATATAGGAAAAATAGATATCGTGATATGTGATATAAGGACATTTCTTAGTAAAATATAGAATAAAGTGTTTTTATTCATTTATGAATTACATTATAAATTATGAATTGATTTTAATTTATAACATGAAGTAAATATAAAATATTTATATTAAATTTTTGAATTGTTTATGAATTGTATTAAAACTATTTATAATTCAAAATTTAAATAATAATTGTTTAGGATATTTAATAAAATAAAAATTGAATTTTCTCATTAATATATTATCCTAATGATATTTATCAGTGCATACATACAATTTCAATTATTAATTTTTCATAATTAAATTATTTAATATTTATCAAATATTTAATAAAACATATTATAATTATTTATATAAATGTATTATCTTCTAAACCTTTATCATTATGGAATCAAAAATATCATCCTGAATTTTTGTGAAATGTTCATATATTGATGTTTAAATTATAAAGTATTCATAAGTCTCTTTTATAATTTATGAAATATTTATTTATTTTTTATATAAATAATTTTATTTAAATAGTTCATATATAAATATTTGAATACTTAATTTAATTTTTTAAATTTATTCTCTACTTTATCTTGAGTGAGATTTTGGTTTCTTATGTTTTTTACCCATTAATTTAATGGAGTTTCTTGTATCATTTGTATGCGATACATTTTCATATGTTCTTGAACAATACAATTAGTTATTTTATTATAGATTCATTATAAAAATCATCAATGGTATAAGTTTTATAAAATGATGTATTGAGACCATATTAATTTTATTGAATTAATACGAGATACATAAATTTAATAATTATAAGGAAGAATACATATAAGAGATTCATAAGATTCAATGTTCATAATATGTATACAGAATTTTATTTGTGATATTTTTACTGCCACATGAAATACCAAAGTATTAGAGTCCTAAATTAATAACTTTTTAAGACCTAAATCATTTAATAAAGGTGTGACAGTCCAAATATGAGTGTCCTTAGATTATATTGTGTAATAAATATAGGGTGAAATATCTATGCTTTTAGAAGATTTACAAATTAGATTTAGAGTGTAGCAATATATATAATTATGAGCTTTGATATTTGTTTAGTTGGGAAACCCTTAAAGTTAGGTAACTCAAGGAATGAATTTTGGATGGGTTATTAGATTAATCTTGTTAAGCTGTTGTTGTAGGTTAGAGGCGCAAAAGAAGTGTACGATGGGTCATTCCTAACATTTAATTTTTTTATGATCGATGATAAATATGATATTTAAATAACGATGGATGTCATAATCAATGGAATTGAATAAAAAATAGACAAGGGATATAACATCAAAACCAATCACATTATTATCACATATCATTTATAATTAATTTAATTAATTAAATAATTACCTTGTGTGAATTATTTTTCGTGAATTATTTCTTCATTGATGGATCTGAAATATATATACATTGTACCATAATTTTTTTGAAGGAATCAAGAGAATATTCCCTATAGTATCAATCCACTTGGGTTCCAAAAAAAATCATAATGCTTCTGTATGAATATTTGGGTGTTGACATGATAGATCCTATCCCTTACATCGTCCACCTTTGATCGCTACAAGAATCAATACCAACGCATTATCATTGATATCTCTAGGTTTGAGAGTGGTAGGTGGAGGAATATCACTCTCTATTTCTGGGAGAGTTCTTGGAGAAGGGATCTCTCTAGGACTTGAAAAGATTCTCCAAATCCATTGTGCATAACCAAAAAAATAAATCGAATCTCTTGAAAAATAATATAAATGGGGTTAAATACTACTAGGATTTAGAAATAAATATTTCCACAAGTTCCATTTTATATTTATTTAATCCCATGAAGAAACCCATGTCTAAAATAATAATAATAATAATAATTCCTAAACACGTGCTTGAATTTCAAATTAACTAAAATATTATTTAATCAAATAATATTTAATATATATTATTTCTCACAAGACCTAAATACTTGTTCTACCATTCCTCGATAATATTTATCAGGACTTAAATAATGAATATTTTTTTAATAATTAAATATCACTACATTATTCACTAATAAATAAATAAATGTTATATTTACTAAATAAAAAATAATTACTTATTAAATATTCTTCTCACTATAGATTCTCTTGAATAACTATTGAAGAAATATATGTGATCAAACAAACATGAATAATTTTTAAACCATGTATGTGAATAATATTTATCTATATTTTTAAATATTAAATAATAATATATTATTAACTTAGATTCTGGATACACTTAGTGTGTGACCCTCTAGGCCTCTTTCTTAGTGGAATTATGTGAAGTTGTCTAAAGTCCTAGGTTAGCATTTAGAAACATAACAAGGCACCCAAAGATAAAGAATTTAATTCCTCAATGAAATAATAATTCATATAGAAACTTAATGTGTAATATAATCCATCCATCATGATATCTCTAATAAAGCAGGTTGCTCACTAGTGTCATCAACCTATGTGCTTAGTGTCTCTTTTTTGAATTTTAAAAAAGAAAAATTGCCTATAAAACACCATGGACATAGATTTATTTAGGCTGTATCATTTACATCAAAGGGCCTGATAAATCAACTTTCATTAGATAATATAAGGGAAAAATCCTTTCTCTCAATATTCATTAATGAAATATTTCTGATGAAGCACCCGATATTTCCAACCTCACTAAAAACATATGTTGTCACGGTTTTCTTCAATACATAAAAGTACGCGAATCATAACACTCACTAATAATAATCTTATAGTATAAGGATCAATACACACATATGTAGACAGGGACATCCAATGAAATATAAATGTGGATTTTCTACTGATGGGTCTCATTATAATAATATCATATACTAGATATTAACAAGGGAATACACCATGAAAATGTGACTCAATGTCATATTATTCTACAACCTTGATATACTATATCATTTGTGTCCCTAAAATGATATCATCGTGCTATATAAAATATATTTAAGAATAGTTTTATTGTAATTCTAGGTTCTCATCAAACTGGGGAACTACTACAACCTTTTAGTGTGATAAATACTCTTTGGACATTATCATATACAATGTTACACATAATAATAATCATGATGTGATAATAAGTTTATTAATATAAAAAAATATGAATTCAGGTTATCATGAAGTAAAAAAAGTTGTTTCTAGGGTACTAATTCAAAAAAACTCCCACTCACACTAGAGACTACTTCCAATAACCTTCAGTCTGCTAGCTCTCACATGATAATCATGATTTTTCTAAGTTTGGCCTTCAGTCAAGGGGTCCACCAAATTCTCTTATGTGGATAATCTTCCGACATCAAATTATTACCTTTGATAAAAATCCCCCAAAATATGATACTTCTTTATTATATGATTTGTGCACTGGTGTGACATTGGATCTTTTTCAAGATCCAATGCTGTGATATTATCACAATATAATGTGATTAGTTCTTTACTTTTAGGTGCCACATCAAGATCCTGGAAAACGTTCCACATCCAAATGGATTCCTTGGCTGTATCATAAGATTATATATACCCAGACTCCACTATAGAATTAGTAAAAAATATATTCTTTGAACTCTTCCTGCTCACAAATACTCCATTGAGACAAAAACATTCTTGAATATGACTTCAGATCACTCTAATTTGTATGAAAACTAACATTAGTATAACCACTGATGACTAACTCCTTGTCCTCTACAAACACCAAGAACATATCCTTAGTTCTTATTAAATACTTAAGGATATCATTGTAAACATACTAATATTGTTCTCCTAGATCTTCTTGATAACTTTCTATTATTCTAAATGTGTAGTAATTGACAAGTCTAGTACATAACATGGAATACATGATTGATCATATCACTGAAGCTTCTGGGATCTTACTCACTATCTATTTCCTATATTTTTTCGGAGGAAACATTTTCATAGAAATATGTAAACCATGTGACACTGGAACAAATCCCCTCTTGAATTATTCTATAATAAATATCTTTAGTATTTGGTCAATGTATGTACTTTGACTTAGTGCAAGAATCCTCTTTTATATATCATAAATGATCTTGATCCCTAGAATATAAGATAGTTTTCCTAATTACCTCATGGAGAAACAATTATTTAACAATTTTTTTAATAGATTTTAAGACTCATATTCCATTTCCAATAAGTAATATGTCATCAACATATACTACTAGCATAATGACTGAATTCCCACTAAACCTATTGTAAACACATGTCTCACATTCATTCTTAATGAAACCAAATTCTTTTATAACTTTATCGAATAAAATTTTCCATGACCTGGATGTTTTCTTTAATCCATAAATGTATATTTTAAACTTTAAAATCATTTTAACATCACCTAAAGTCGCAAACCCTTCTGGTTGTTTCATATAGAAATCTTCCTGAAGGTTACCATTAAGGAATGCAGTTTTGACATTCGTCTACCAAATATCATAGTCATGGTAAGATTCTATAGAATTTATAATTCAGATGGACTTAAAAATAGAAACTATAGGAAAAGTTTTCATCATAGTAAATTTATTTATGTTATTTAAACCCTTTATCCACTAGCCTTAATTTATAGATATTTACTTTACCTTCCATGTTCAGTTTTCTCTTGAATAACCACTTTCACCCTATGATCTTTATATTAACTGGAACATTGAATAGAACCCAAACTTGGTTATGATACATGGAATCCATTTCATAATTCATGGATTTATTCCATATTGAAGCTTCTAATATCTATACTACCTCTTTTTATGAGAGAGGTTCATTATTTTCAACCAGTAATGATTCACCATCATTAGTCACTATAAAACCATATCACTATGGTTCTATTACCTGTCTTACTCTTATAAACAATACTTTCATTTCAAGAACTACTTCTTCAAGGAGGAAATTTTGAATCTATTTATGTACCAACTCTTATGTATCTGGATCATCAACTTCATTTAAGTCAATATTTCTCCCATGATCTATTTCGAGGATGTGCCCCATCTCAAGAAATATGGATTGTATGGAAAATTTCATTTTCTTTTCTAAGTGGTTGTATAAGTAGTATTCCTTTGTTTCCTTAGGATACCCTATAAAGATACAATTTCTTTACTAGGGTGATATTTTATTTAATAAGAAGTGCTTAAGAAATTCCTTTCAACCCCATACACGTGTATGTGACAAAAAAAGTTTATTTACACTCCATAAATCGAAGGTAATTCCATTTTATAATTTAATTGATACTCAGTTTAATGTGCATGTAATAGATTGTAATGAATATCCCCAAAAGGATAATGGAAGATCTGCATGAATCATTATCAAACTTACCATATCTAATAATGTATGGTTCCTCCTTTACCTAATAACATTCCACATTGGTGTGTAAGGTGGAGTGAGTTGAGATAGAATCATAAACTCCTATAGAAATTCAATAAACTCTTGGTTCAGACATTCACCATCTCAATCCAGTCAAAGATTATTTATCCCCTTTCCATTTTTATTCTATACTTTATTCTTTAATTTATTGAATTTCATAAAGTAAATGGACTTATACCACAACAAGTATACATAACCATACCTACTCAATTCACCAGTAAAATCTGTGAATCAATAACAACAATGTCTATATTCTATTGAAAATGGTACACAAACATTATTGTGTACTAATACTATAAGCTCTGTGGCTCTTTCACCCTATCCACCAAATAGAGGTTTGGTCATTTTTTCTTGTAAACATGCATGGTATCTTTCAAGTGGTTATAGCTCATATGATTTTAAATAATCATCTTGATAAAGCTTTGTCAAACACTTATTCATTTACATGAACAAGGTAGTGATTTCATATCTTGGGGTTATATGAGTTTTATGAACATGATTCATTATCAATTTCCAATACTTGTTTTATAAAATTTAATACATAATGACCATTATTTAAATGTACCATTTCATAACATATGTTGTATTTATAAAAGAAACAAATTTTATTTCCAAACTTTAAAATAAATCCAGATGTATCTAAGAATGATACATAAATTCTATTCTTTGTATCCATGAAAACATAATATCAATATTTTAAAACCAAAACCATTCTCATTGGAAATTAAATGTGGTAGTCACCAATGGCTTGAGAAGCTATCCTCACAACATTAATATCTCTAAAATACACCTATCCTCTAGGAATATTTTAGAATCTACATGGTTCCTGTATTTGGATATATATGTGAGAAGAACAAGCAGTATATAATACCCAATGTGTAGATATTGAAATATTTCAATCGACAACCAACACACCTTTAGCTTACCCTTGCTTTTGGGTGTAGTTCCTCTTCTAGTGGTCTGTCTTGACAAATGAAAAACATACTTCCACTTTTTCCATACCCCATCTCTGGATCTTCTTATTCTTGGAAGGATGGTAATCAAGAGATTTTGAATTGCTATGAGTCTTGGGAAACTTCTCATTCTTCTTCTTTTTCTTATTCACCATAATGACCATGGGTTTATCACGCCCCATTTCCTTATCCACTTGGAGAATTAAAGTAAGAAGTTCTAAAATAATCTTATCATTATTTCTCATATTGTAATTAACAATAAAACTAGAGAAGGTCTTGGGGAGTGTTGAAAGTATGAGATCTTTATGTAACTCATTTGGGAATTTAATCCCTAAGATGTATAATCATTCAATGTATCCAATAATATAGACTAAACAAGGACTATATAGCACAAACACTCCAATATTAGTTGTAAAAAAAGCATTATAGATCTCATATGTCTCTTGTCTCTAGTTCTATTGATAAAGATCTCAAAGGTGATATGCCATGCTCTATGCATCTATGTCCTCATGTTTCTTCAAAAGCTCATTGTTCATGGATGATGACATGAAACATTGTACATCTGTGTAATTGTTCAAAATTTTCTCATAGTGTTTTAACTCTTTATCAATAACCATATTACCAGGTGTATCAGGAATATGTTCTTCCCACACATACAATATCCTTTCATGTGAAGGATTATATATAAGAACCTTTACCACTCTTGGTAATTTTTGTCAATGAGAAGGTTTTCCTTCTCAAGTATGGATCAAAATGATATTTTTGAAATAATTTTATTAATTTTTCTACAAATAATATTATCATAATTTTAATAGTTTATCTAATAAAATTTATACAAAAAATAAATATTATATTTATTAATCTCACACGTTTTTATGGAAACCCAATTTTCCTCACTATTGTCTTTGGAATATCCCATTTCTTGAAAATTATAGTGGAAATGAACCATATTACCCTTCTAATTACCCCAAAATTGGTTGATAAAACAACTTTAATTATTTTAGGTAAGAATTCCAAATTACAATTTCATTAAATCACAATTCATTAATCTATTGAGTGGACTCCCCAATGCTGAAATCCTGAAATTGGATTTCCTCAAACCTTGCCTCTCAGTTACACCAAGTACCACTTTGGAAGTCAACCCTTGATGTGAACTAAGTTAAGTCAAACAAAAAATCCAAGTTATAATTCCTTGATAATTGAATACACCCTAACTTTGGCTGGTCAAGTATTTTGAACTGTGGTTTGATTTTAACTAAGGTCTTGGAATTTAATACCGACTTAATATTTAATTGAGGGATTCTATCTTTTATGTGAAATTTAAAATTATTATATTTATAACATGTTTTCTAATATTAAGTGGATTTAATTTTTTGATTAACCATGTATTCGATAATATTTATTCATAATCCAATTTATAGCAGTTCTATATTGCATGCTTTTTTATTCATTAATTCATGTGATCGCAACTAAACATCCATAATGAAATAAACTTTCAACTTGAGATAAATAAAATAATAAAGTGGTATGATCTTTCACTTTAACTAATGGTTAGTTTTATCAAGTGGTTGATAAACTGACCAGTGACCTAGGGGAAAAACACCTAGAACCAATTAGTGTTCATGTTATTTCTTTCCACTGGTCCACCTATGTATGACTCTTGGATTGGTTTATCCTTGGATCCAAAATTTAACTACCTCCACTATCTTGGGATCTCCATCCATTATAAATGATTTTATTCACAAACAAGTGGGGGAAAAGGGTTTACATAAAACAAACTATGGGAACAAAGGTCCTTACATAATAATTGGAGAAAAGGAACACATGCCAAAAATTTAATATAATAATAAATTAAATTAATTCAATCACAAACAAAGGTCTGATATATTATCATGATCATCCGCATGCATGAAACTAATTATGCATTAAATAAAACTATAATTAAATTCTTAACTATTATTATTTAAGATAAATCACACTCACATCAATTAATTATCTTATTTAATTGGTCAATTATTTTATCTCAATTCTCATCTAAACTTCCTTGACATTCTCATCCATCATAATTTTAGACAAATTAAATAAATTTATTTAAAATCAATATTGTACATACCTCAGAGGAAACAGAGTGAATACCCATTCAAATATACCCAACATGTATTATAACGGTATAATGTTTACTCTTGTGATATATGGCATAAAAGACTTATCACATACTTTCATGATGTGTACTATTAACTCAATGATTACATGAATTGAATAATTTTTATATAAAATGTTATGCTACATTGTACATAGAGTAATATTTTCCATACAAATCACACATGTTATGCATATATTAACATTATGAAAAAAATTAATTATTATGTTTTATATAGATTAAAACCCATCACATGGATTGTTTTATCACTTTAATGACCACACACAAGAGCATGATGATAAGGTTAACACAGTATACTAAATTAACTATAATTATGTATAATTTTGTGTGTAGAGGTGAGAAACTTGGTGTGTACATATCTCACCATCTATATGAGGCACACACCTAGGGGATCAGTGTGTAAATCATGCCTTGAAAAAATTGGAGTACACAACATGTACAATAGGCTGCATGGAATGTGGTCTCTGAGTCACTTATTAGGTAGACCATATATGGAAATTCACATCCCATCCATGAATTAAAATAACTACATGTCATATATGTTGCCTACACAACATGTAATTCAGTTGACTGTGTTCCAGACTAGATCGATCAACATGTAGTGTAAGAAATCAAATGGACCACGTGTAATCAACACACATAGTTTTAATTTATTTCAAATTAATTTCTAGTGAATTGAACACTTGCACAAGTCCTGTAACTCTAATTACATGGAGTGTACTCTTGTGTTATCCATCTAGAATCATCAGGACCTCCGGATGATATCTTCAATTTTATTTTTTTATAAAATTAATCGTTATGATTAGATCTATGAGAAACAAAAGATGAATAAGTATATCTCAGAATTCAGATTAAAAGAACGATTAAACTTGAATTGAAAACTAAATGAAAAATTTTTAAATCAATAAATGATCTTTAAATAATTATAAATAATTATGTGACCCCTATGATACCACTTTTAGGTTTTGGGCGCAATTGATGCGTGTGATGGGCCATGCCCAACTTTTCATGTTTTCATGATCGATGATCAATCCGGGATTTACATGAAGATGAATTTCATAATCAATGGGATTTGATCAAAGAAAACATACAAGGGATAGAACACCTAAAATAAGAGCATGATAATAAAATATTATTTATTTTTTTTAATTTAATTAATTAAAGATTTTCATTGGGTGAATTATTTATTTGTTGATAGATTTGACAATAGATCTACATTGTACCATCATTGCATTGAAGGAATCAAGAATAAATTCCCTTTAGTGGTGATCCACATGTGTTCCAAAAATCTCCAAACATCACCATAGGAATCTATAGGTGATAACATGATAGATCCCATCACTTGCATCATCTTCCCTTGATTTCCATGAGAATCACTTGCAATGTGTTCTCCTTGATATCTCTATACTTGATAGTGGGAGGTGGAAGAATATTTCCCTCCATTATTTGCAGTATTCTTGGAGAAGATATCTCACTACGGATTGATAGAAATATCCAAATCTGCTATGTAGAACCAAAAAAATGAATTGTATCTCTTGAAAAATAATATAATTGGGTTTAAATACTTCTAGAGTTTAGAAATAAATATTTTCACAAGTTCTATTTAATATTTATTTATTCCTTTGTGGAACCCCATGTCAAAAATAAGAATAAAATTATTATTTCCTCGACATGTGCTTAATTTTTTAATTAAATTAAATATTATTTAATTAAATAATATTTATTATATATTATTTCTCAGAGGACCTAAGTACTTATTTCTCCATTCCTCCATAATATTTATCGGACCTTGAATAATGACTATTTATTTAATGAACAAATATCAATTCATTATTTGTCAATAGATAAATAAATATTATATTAACTAAATAGAAAATAAATATTTAATATATATTCCACTCAAATTATATTCTCTTGAATAACTCATCAAAAAATATATGCAATCAAGAAAACATGAATAATTACTTAACCCCATGCAGAAATAATATTTATTCAACTTGTTAAATAATAAATAATAATATATTATTTAACTGAGCTTCTAGATACACTTAGTTTATTACCCTCTAGGCCTCTTTATCAGTGGCATTAGGCGAAGTAACCTAAATTCCAAGGTTAGCTTCCAGCAACACACAAAAATACCCATATAGAAATAATTTAATGGCATAATGAAATAATAGCTTATACAGATGCTTACTGTGTAATGTACTCCCTTTATCGAGATATATCTAATCAAGTAGGTTGCATGCTGGTGTCATCAACCTATGTGGTTGATGTCCCTTTATTATCCTTTTCATAAATTGAGTGTTTCCATAGAACACCAAGTCCATGGATTTATTTAGGCTATATCATTTCTATCAGAGGGACTGGGATATAAAATTCCATTAAATATCATAAGGTAAAAATCCTTTCTTACATTATTCATTAATGCATTATTACTCATGACGAAACCAACATATCCTACCTCATAACAAACACATATCATCATAGTTTTCATCAATACATCAAATTAAATGACTCATAATAATCATTAATAATAATATTAAAGTATAATGATAAATATAAATTTCTAAAAATAAGAACATCCCATGATAGATATAAATGTGAATTTTATAGTAGCAGGACTTATTGTCATAATATAATACACTAGATATTACGTAGGGAATACACCATGAGAAGGTTAATCAAAGTAATACGAGTCTCAACCAATGATAGACTGTATAATTTGTGTCCCTCAAATGATATCAAAAAGCTATATAACATATTTTTAATAATAGTGTCCTAGCACTTCTGAGTTATCATCATAGTGGGGAACTACTTTTACCTTTTAGTGTGAGAACTACACGTAGGATATTATCAAATATTGTGTTATGTATAAGAAAAATTATAATCTGATAAGAAGTTTATTAATATTCAAAAATATGAATTCAGGTTATCATAAAGCACACAAAAGTTAGTTCTAGGGCACCAAATCCTATAGTTGTCTACATAATAATTATTTATTCCTTATATGATATTATAGTTATATTAAGTTATAAATTGATATTAAAAACTATTTGAGGAGTTTTTGGGAGATAAAAAATATTTTAGATAATATTAGAAGTTTTTTACTAGAGAGATAGGCTATGAGGAATCATTAAATAGAGAAAACCAATATAACGTTGAAAGTTACATACTTATTTTGTAGATCTCAATGGATATTTCAATATATTAAAATACATATCACTAATTTTGGAAAGGTGAACTAAAGAAGATATACCTATATCGAATGAAATTAAATACCATAACCATATCCCATTATTGATATCTTATGTGAATATAAGAGGAATTATAGAGGCATTAAGAAACATACTGAAAAGGAAGCCTCCAAATTATAGGTCATGTTATATTAATATATTTGAATAATTCATATAATGGAATAAATAAAAACATATCGCACCATGTGATATAAGTTATAATTTAATATATTCCCACTTTATTAATTATTTCTCATTTAGAAATTGACATATATTAAAAGGGTGATATGAGGCTCCATTTTACCCTTATTTTATGTTTTAATTGATTTCAAGGGAGCCTAAACATGGTTACTATATAATAATGGGAGAATAAAAATTAGAGATATAAATTTATTAATTTAGATTTAAGGAATAAAATGGAAAATTTTATAGTGATGATAGAATAAAGGTAATGAGCTTAAAATGAGAATGTTGTATATGGATACATGTTTTTTACATGAAATAATAAACATTTATGAGAAGCATGACATCAAAGAAATGACATATCACACTCAAATATAATGGTAATCATAGGTAGATATTAAACCATATATGTTGATGAGAATAAATCATAGGTTGTGGTAATATCATGTCTAGATAAATGAATATATTATATATAATAGTTCTATTATACACATTGGGTTCAGTAATATCCTAAATTTTAATGGGGAATATTATAATCCAAGACTATATCATAGAAAATGATACATATCTATCATAATATGAAACATTCAAATGTATTATATCACATGTGAACACATGAACCTACTATAACCTGTGGTTCAGTATAATAAATGAACCCGATATTACCATGAATGATGATGGGGATATATTATACACCATAGTTATACCACTGATATTTTTTGTGTATATTAATTAACATAAAATAATAAATTAATTTACCCTTCAAATATATTATCTCTATGATTTAAAATGAAGGAGAAAAGGAAATGAAAATCATCAAAAAATGTTAAAATCACGTGATTCAGCTATATCTGTTGAAATATGATTTCATGATGAGGATAATGTGCATTGTGTGAAACATAAATTATATTCATATAGTAGGATGATCATGGGATAACTATATATTCATAAAATTAATATTATTTATTAAGTAAAATTAATAAAGTTTATAGAGATGATTCAGTTTTTAGAATATTCCTAAGATGGTATGAAATGATTTATCTAATGGTGATTCTGAAGAGTTATCGATGGAAAAATAGAGGTCCTATTGTGAATAAAAAAATATATAAATGATCCAACAAAAAATAATAATTAAGAATAATAATAACTAGTTGATCAAATGTGTATATATATTCATACATAGTGAAAAGTAGGGAGATATGGGGAGTTGTTAAAAAATTCATATTTGGAAAATATGAATAAAAATAGGATGTCCATAAAGTGTTTCAAATTTTTATATATACAAATATATAAAAATTTAAATGATATTATAGAGATTATGTGAAGAAATTAATTCCCTTGGAGTGGGGAGAAAGGCGATGACCAACCCAGATAGAAAGATGCATCCAAATGAGATCCAATGAAGAATCATTTGTGATAGTTACATATATCCCATGAATATTTATATATTTTCATCTTAAATGGTAGTTGTTTATTAAATTTAAGTAACATAAAAACCTAGTTGTATTGAGAAACAAACATAAGTTCTGACCATTTAGAGGTATCCCTAAACTCTACCATCGATAGTGTGTTAGTGAGTTGAATATGGAAATAATTCATTGTCCACATGCCTTGGATGTTTTCCATATTGAGTAACCAGAGAAAATCCTTTGTTACTTCTTCTTACATTTATTTATTATCCACTAAACATACCTTTCATTTCATAAGTAAAATTATAAAAATATTTTCATACAAGACAATCCTATGTTCCTATAATTTTCAAAACAGGATACATTTTATAAGAGAGTTAAAGTTTGAAACTATGAATATATTAATTCTCTCACCAATAAGATAAATTTTGGGACCTTAGAATTTACAGTGTCACCAAAAATTAGATCATATCCATGTTTATAGAATATTTATTTATTTCTCTATTGTGATTATTTTTTATGAAGCATGGAAATAACATATAATCAAAAGAGGATTCTAGTATTAAATTTAAATATATTTAAACTTTGGAAGAGTAATATAAATTAGAATAAGATACTATAATTATGGTTGAGAAAAGAAATCATGAATTAGAAAGTGATTATAATGAAATAAATTCTTTAAAATACAACCCATCATATCATATTGATGTTAATTTTATTAATTTTAGAAACTTTAAATCCACGTGATATAAACTTTAAATCATTTATGAAGGTGAATTTAATGTTAATGAAAAATAAAAATGTTGAGTAATTAGTTTAAGGACTTAAAAATTATTCCCATAGAAACTATGGATATTTTTTATAGAGTAACATATGAAATGGGTTTTATAATGGGATTGGGAAATATTATTATTGATATGGTGTCCATCAGAAGAATACTGATAATATGAACACCTTACCTCAATTACAAGGTGATGTTGGTTAATGAAATTAATCTTAGTATAATGATAATGGATACTTTTCAATGTACATTAAATATCTATTAGATGGGGATTCAAGGTGATACATTTACCCCAAAGAAAAGTTTCAATAGTGAAAATATAGAAATGGATTTAAAATCAATGAATAAGTTTAATGTAAAAGAATAATCCAAGGATGATAAAGGTAATATTATGAGTTACATATCTAAAATACTATAGAGATTGAATGAGATATTTTAAAGAAAACTACCCCTTCCTTGTTTCAGGTATAGAAATAAAAGTCACTTATAAAAATTATGATGAACAGAATGAATATTAAGATGAATGGGAATAAAATAAAATGAGATTCATTTGGAATTATTATAGTGTGAGATAAAGAAGAAATAGTTAAAAAGAGTTTTCTAGAAAAGGAAGAAAATATATACACACCTATAATATAATAGATATAATTTGATGAAAATTATTATGATTATACTATTGAGTATAAAAAATGAATAAATTCTCAAATATTTTTGAAATTAAAGTGAAACTGAGGCAATATCAGAAAAGTTCAAAATTTATTAGGAAAAGTTTTGAAAATTAAATAAGGATATGGGGATATAAAAGGTGCACCTTAAGAATCATGAATCCAAGTTTTTCAAGTTAAAATAATAATAAGATAACGTAAATAAGAAAATATCAATTAAAAGTGATGAAATAAAACAAATATAAAGAAAGGTTAAATAATAGTGGGCAACCATTAGAGAATTTATTGTCACTATCAATGCAAATGCCGATAAGTTCATGATATTGTAGAGTAAATTTTTTTCTTCCAGAAATTTTATAAATAAAATAACAATACACACAAACAAAGTTTTTTGTTAAAAATTGAAGAGAATTTGGAAGTGATTTATAAAGAAATAAAAAAATGTTTTAAGAGAATTTTTTTATTAGGTAGATAAGGGAACAATATGAGTGAAAATTTATAAAAGAGATGTGAAGGATATTAAACACATTATTATATTGAAGATAAACTATAATTATGATCACAATTTTCATATCCTTTTCTTTTTTTAAGATATATGCATAAGGGAAAACAATGGGCAAGGAGCTCATGTAGAAGTCATGTTATATTTAATAAATATTTTATTCATGGGATAAGTGAATACAACCCATGAATCACGGTGTTTTAGAAACTTAAATTAATATTATACTAATTAAAAATAAGGGGAAGATAAAATAGTGGATTTATATTTAAAAGTGATATTCATCATAACTTTTTGGATTATTAATAAAAAAATTCAATCTACTAATATATTTTGATCTAAATATGAGTGTATACGATAATTTTGGAAACAATAATGTCCTCAAGATACAAGGATATAGAGGGAAATAATTATTAAAGGATTATGAAATGGAGATATGCTTTATACTAAAGGATTAAGGGACAACTTATTCAATGTAGGAATGAACTATGATGCTAAAATATTGTTGTGTTCAATATTAAAAACGATATGGTTATAAAAATGGATGGTAGTTTAATTTTGAAAGGTGTCAGAAAGGATTCCATTCAGTATTGAATGTAGTGAAAAATAAAGCATGAATTATATTATAATGGAATGGTAAAGAAAAGTGTTCATAGATATATTGTATCACCTTGAAGGAAATAAAATATAATGAAAATAATAATCTTGGTTCTTAAGTGGAATAATATTATAAGTTGATCTAAGTGGTAAAATATTATATGTAAACATAGTGAAATGGGGTACTATCTCACACCTAAATGAAATAATTGTTTCACTTACAATAATATTTTATTAAATATTGTTTTAAACTGGGGGATTTATAAATAAGAAAATAATTATATTTTGAGTATAAATAGATAATTTTAGAATCTTGGTCATTTTTTTTCTTATTAGTTATATAAGAATATACTTAAATGATTATAATTCAATGATTAAGATTCTTACCTGAAACACTAAAGATTTACTAAGAATAGGAGTTCATGGAGTTGAAGTATGGCTCTAGGATAGTAGAAACATGTCCTACATGTTTTATTAAACTACTACGTTTCAAACTGCTTCTATTCAGTAATGAGGCTCAAAAGGCCAAGAAGTTCAATATTGGACTTCAACCTGACATTAGGTTGATGGTTTAGAGTTTTGATCTAGATTATTACCCTTAGGTACTACATAAGGCTATAACTATATAAAATATCACCAAGTAGAGATATGTAATTGGTATTGACCTACCCTTCAACACTCAGTTGAGTGGAAATCCCACTACTTCTATAGGTACCCTTTCCGATGAGACGAAGACGAAGAACATGGATGTTTGGAAGAAAAATAGTATTCAAGTGGAGAAGAGTCTATACTATTCCTCTCCTTATAGAGATGAACAGTAGTGATTCAAATATGGGAATTTCAGACACTACAATCATGTTTTCCCAGCACAACAGGTCTAGTGCCAACAATGTGGCAGGATAGGACATCTCCATAAGTTTTACGCTAAAATTTAAGCTAGGAGGGGGAGGTATCCCTGATTAGGGAACTAGAGTTTAGGTTGTGTATCTTAGTAGTAGACCCAAACTATCCATGCACCACAGGTAAAAGTTCAAAATACTGAGACTTGTTTCATTCATGCTTTGTATCAGACTCCAGCAGATGGCGTAGAGGGGCCACCTATAGTTAGAGGTATGACCTATATTACTTAAACTATTTCTACTACTTTATTTTATACCAGTGTATCCATGTCCTTTATTTATGCACAAGTAGTTTTTGGACTTGAACTAAAAGTTAAGCAATCTTCCGAACTAGTCTCTCTTGACACACCTTTTGGAATGAAATTAGACCATCTCCAGTAATGCCCGAAGTGTTCTATAGTTTTTGATAGTTATAGAAATATATAGGAGTTTATGATATTGGAGATGATGACCTTTAATGTGATACTCAACATTGATTTTATTAATATATTATGATATAAACCTAGCACCTCTCTCTAAAGTTTAGGTCCCCCCCTGTGTAAAGATATAGTAAAGGCTCTTATGGTCCATGTAAAAAACATATCTATCACTAAATAGATAGTATCTCAAAAACATTAGAGTGTGGAACATGAATGATAGCTCAAAGTCACAGGTAAGGTAGTTCCTATAGTGGGTTCATAGATAAATATACCCAAGTCTACTACATTCTTTTTTTGGATCAACACCACTCCTAGAACAACTCCTGATGCATTTCATTACACTGCATAAAAATTCCCAGGCTTAGGGAGTATTAGTACCAGAGCTATTGTTAACCTTATATTTAGCTCAAGTAACACCTATTAACATTTATCCAACCACTATAACTTCACTTACTTATTTTTTAGTGCTGTTATGGGTCCTTATAGTCAAGATAAGTCCTAGATAAACCGTCTGTAATTTCTTACTAAACATGAAAATCTCTTAATCTCAAACACATTTTGAGGAAATTTCCAAGACATAAAAACCTCAACTATATATGGGTCTATATATACACTAGTATAAAACAATAAATTTCCTAGGAATTTTACCTCTCAAATTTAGAAGTCACTCTCTGATACTCGACATAAATATTGTGTTCTCAAAGAATACTCTGGACTATCTCTAGGTTCTTAGAATTTTTCTCTGGTATTGGTGAGAATATGAGGATATCATCAATGAACACTTAGATGAATGAGTCCAAGTGTGGATGAAATATCTTGTTCATTGGGGCCATGGGAACTTCTGTCATGTTCATCAGCCCAAACAACATCACAAAATACTCATACAACCCATACCTACACCAAAATGCCATATTTAGAATGTAATCATATCTAACTCACAATTGGTGATAGATTGATAGAAGATCAGTCTTAGAGAAAAATAAATCTCCCCATATCTGATCAAAAAGTTCATCAATATTAGGTAATGGACATTAGTTCTTCACTATTACCTGGTTCAGATTCCAGTAATCCACTCATAGATGAAGTCTATCATATTTCTTATTAGAAAGAATCATAGGTGAAACCCTTAGTTAAGTACCTATATTTATGAATACTTTCCCCTTCAAGAAATACAAATGAACCTTGATCTCCTTCAGCTCAGTTGGTTCCGTATGATATGGGGTATCAAAATGAGATGCCAACCTATCTTGAGATATTTTTAGATTAACTTAATGATCCTTTAGAGACTCTACTAAGATAAATATCAACAAAAATATCAACCCACTACTCAACATCCTGAGGGACTCCGGTACCCTGGATGGATGATTATTTATAGAGTTTAAGTTAGAGAATATTTGACCATAGTTATGAATTCCTATGCTTAGAATAGGCACTAAGAAAAAGATATCTGGTTGAAGTGGCCCAACTACCTAAAACATAGAGTAGGTGCTGGATAAATCTTAACTACATTCTCCTATGAGTCTAATGGAAATTATAAAACCTCCTCCCTTATATTTGTATTCTGACCTGCTTCCCATGTCATCCCATAAGATTATGTTGAGGTGACATCTTCTGTAATGTGAAGGAAAACACTTCAGAAAAGAAATAGAATCATTAGTATAAACCCTAATTAGTCTATAGGATCACAAAAGGTTTCTCTTAACCATTATATGGGAACACACAAGGTTCTTATAGGAGTATACCCTTAACCAAAGGTATAAACCTCCTATAACCAACCCTTTTTTCCATCCTTACATGTTAGTCACAACTATTACACACACACACACACACACACACATATTATAACACAACAACATGATCAGTTTAATTAATCGATGCCAACAAAGATATGTCACAACCACATAGAAATAGATATATCACATAAGGAGGAACTATCCTAAATAGACAACACTAATCAAGACATTAAATTAAAAACTAAAATGAAAAACAACATCAAATATGTATATGGTATTTGTACCTACATTCCTAGTCATGATGCATTAAAACACCCAAAATATCATTAATCACATATCAACATCATGTTCATCAGCCAAGGTGAGTTTAATCAATAGTAACTAAAAAACATAAATTGAAAAATTTATGGAAACTCAGAGGTCCACTATACTATGCTATCCAGGAACTATCATAGTTCCCATGCCTGAGTCCCAACCATATTATCTTCTATATATCATGTCTCATCCCAAGGAAAATAGAAGAAAAAGTTAGTGAGTCCTTATAATCTATTACCATTTTGAAATATCATAAACCAAACCACTAGGTCCAATCCACAAGTTCACATGACCTCATGAATGCCTCTCAATATTCAAGAGGTTACTGACTAGTAGAGAAGGTATAATATGGGGGAAGACTATGCCCTTAGTATCATTTGATAAGATCAATAATCAATAGTAAACAAATATAATAAATAATTAGAGTAAACATGTGAAAAGGTAAAGATAGAATACATGAAAAATAAATAAAAGATTATCTCAAAAGTGACTTTCTATGACGAGTATATAAATCAGATAAGTAAAAAAATGATAAATTTTAAGCCCCACCAATGTCCTTCCTATCCCACTGCCAGCTGCTGTTGGGACCAAGTTGGATGGATAAGGAAGTAAGAAGAGTTTGATGTTACAGAGTGTTTTTGTTATTATCAAAGAAGCTAAATCAATTTACTTTGTAAAGGACTTGTAAACTAGACGATGCTTTGCTGCTATGTATTTTACAAATATTATAAGTTATGAGAACTTGTGATTCAAGACTTATGAAGGAAAGGGAGAGAAATGATTATGCCAGTCATATACAGTTTTGATTGGAAGGAATAATGCAACTAGAAGATAGGAAAGTTTTAGTACTTCCCATTGTAACTCTGACGATGCTAAATATGATCTATCAAAGGATATATATCTAGATAGTGGAGTTCATGATGAAAGCTAAAGAATGGTTATGGGATGCAGTGTAGAGAGAAATGATAAAGGAACAGACAATCTAGAGGCGGTACAAAAGAATAGTTTAAGGTGGCACCGTTTTCTAGTTTTTTCCAAATTTTAGGGCCTAAAAATCAGAAGATGAAGAAATGTTTTTTTTGGAAATGGATGTTGTGCGCAATTTTGAATATGGTTTATATTTTTGCATGCAAGGCATGATTCAAGGTCAGAACATCGAAAAATTGAAAAGGGATGCAGTGCCCAAAAAATTATACAAAGTGCGTGAAAAAAATAAAGGCTGCCTGAAATATGTGCGGGATGTGTGAAATATCAACGGGATGCGTGAAAAAAAAGGTTGTGCATGAAATATGAGCGGGATGCATGAAAAATGAAGCTGTGCACGAAATATCAACAAGATGCGTGAAAAATAAAGGCTGCATGAGATATTGGCGCGGTGCGCGAAATAGAGGAATGAAGTTTTCCAAGCAAGAGGTGTTTCAAGATCAGAAGCTTGAAAAATGGCAAAGGCATGAGGTGTGCGAAAAATATGAGCATTGCGCGAAATCTGATGTTGCACGAAATAATTTTTATGCTCCTAAAAAGGGTTTTTATGAACAGATAATTGTTTGTCACGCGGGGTAAAAAATGCCTATAAATATGATGTGAACCCCTCTCATTTGTTAATGCTCGACACTTAGAATAAATTTAGAGCTCTGGTGCGCTTAAAAGTTTACGCTAAGTGAGTTGCACAAAAAGAAAAAGGTTTGCATGAACAGAGGAAGGGTGCACAAAAAAGTGGGAAGCTGCATGAAAAAAGGAAAGTTGTGTGGAAAAAGAAAGTTGCGCGAAAAAGGTTTTTCGTGCCAAATGGTAATTTTTATGCGCAATCCATTTGAATTGCACGAAAGATACCCTAAAGTCTGTGCAAAAAATATATGGTCTTCGAACGTATTTGGTTGTCTGTAAGATAGTTATTACCAGCTTCTGGGTAAGAAAGTGAAGATTTGTACTTCAGAGTATACAACTGTTCAATTATAAAGAAGCACTGAAATACTGTAATTCACTATATGTGTTAAGAGGGTGCACACACGCTTGCGGATTGTTTTCCAAGTGCTACACGAGTGTATGGGTATATCCTACTCATTTTATTCCACATCAAAGTATTGTTTTCTAGTGGATTGTATGGTACTGGATTGTTTCTGTACCATACCAAGGATGTAGCTACTCTTGTTGAGTAGTGAACATTATAAATCTTGTGTTCCTATGGTTGTGTGTGTTCAGTAGGGAAGAAACTCTTTAACTGGAGGCGAATGTTGTTTCAAAAAGAGGGAAACATAAAAAGAAAAATATATCACTGATTCACCCCCTCCCCCTCTCAGTGATACTTGGATCCTGATTGGGAACTTCAACTGCATTCTCCTCAGCTCAGCTATCCACCATATGGGCCATTTTATTCACTGGATCCCTCATGAAATCTATAAGCGCATTGAAATGATCAAGTAGTGTGTGAGTGTAAGACTCAGTAACCCCATAAATGTATCTTCAACCTAGCATGCTCAGGTTTAATAGTGTATTCCATAATAAAAATAAATGCACAACAAGTATATAACATACAAACTAAAACCGAGTGGTTGTACTGTATCCAAGTAGCTAAAACCTGCCACCCATACCTTCTTCATATCTATGAAGGAAATGTACTATATATTGATAATTATCCATAATAACCACAAGTATATATGTGATTCACTCAAAATTCCCCAAGGCATAGAGTTGAAAAACCTACCTCGAATCTATAAGGCATCAGGTAATACTCAAAATCCACAAGGCATCGAGTATCAATAACATACCCAGAATCCAAAAGGAATCATGAAACACTTGGAATCTAAAATACATAAATTGTAAGCCATCTACTCAGAATACACAAGACATCAAGTATATTTCATGTTACTAGGTTATAGTTTAATGTCGTCATCATCACCACACATTATGTGTACACCCCACAAGGAGTAATCATACCATGAAGACCGCTTATCCAGTGTACAGATACCAATATTCTAAAGGAATATATGATAGGTCATAGCATGATAACAACCATAGAACATATCATAAGAAATATAGAATTATCAAATACATCAACATGTGAATCAAAAATCATCATGGAATCTATATATCACATCAATATCATGGAATCATTTATACCATATCATGGACCTCACACACACCCACATGGGATCATAAGCCAAGCAAGAATATCAATTACTCCACACATAAATAACAACAACAAAATATGCATGTAATGAGATCCCATGGATGTAAGGAACTTCCTACCTCAAAATTCATCAATGTTAAAGGAAAAGATAAACCACCCTATGTGGTTCGATAGTTGGAGTGAAAATACCAACAGTAAAGAACACCTCTTCGCAAACTTATAATCATAAACATCAAAACATCAAATTTTGAGGTTCACTAGGGGTTCCTAAAACAAGAACCAATTATTTTATTTCAAAAATAAATAAAATATCACAAGAGATGATGAATTCTCTCTCTTGGATAATTTAAAATAATCATTCTAGGCCAATGTATGTGCTCACGAAAATCATCGTAAGAATAATTATCTTTTGGTAATTTCTCCTAAATTATAATTTTATAATTATTTATTGATAATTTATCCTAAATATTTATGTATAATTATATCTGATAATTTATCCTAAATTATCCATTATAATTATATTTTGATAATTTATTATAAATTATCATTTTCTAATTATCTTTCTACAATTTATGCTAAATTATTATTTTATAAGTATCTTTTGATAATTTATCATAAATTATCCTTTATAATTATATTTTGATAATTTATTTTAAATTATCCTTTTCTAATTATATTTTGATAATTTATCATAAATTATCCTTTATAATTATATTTTGATAATTTATACTAAATTATCCTTTTATAATTATATTTTGATAATTTATCATACATTATCCATTATAATTACATTTTTATAATTTTTCAAAAATTATTATTTTATAACTACTCTTGATAATTTATCATAAATTATCCTTTATAATTATATTTTGATAATAAATTTTCCTTTGATAAACTCAAAATTATCATTTTATAATTTCAATAATTATTCTTTGATACTTTAAAGTAATTATAATCTCAAAATTCTATAAATTATCCCTTAATAAATCCTTGCAATTATCCTTGAATAATTTGTGTTCTCTAAATTACCCTTTGATAATCATGGAATTATCATTTAAATTTTTTAATAATTATCTTTTGATGATATTTCAATAATACTTTGATAATTTTAATAATTATCCTTTTATAATATTGCAATTATAATTTGATAATTTTAAATAAATTATCCCTCAATAATTCCATGTGAGTATCCATTGATAAATTTTATTATGTAAATTATCATGTGATAATATTGTGGATATATCATTTTTAATCATTTTTTAAATCTTTTATAATTGTCATTTATAATTGTGCATAATTATCAAATGAATTTTTTTAATAGAATTTCCCTTAATTATTTATTTAAAATTATCATTTTAAAATATTATAAAATTATCTTTGATTAAAACAAGGTTTTTTATTTTATTATTCAACCATTTTTTATTTTAAAATTAAATAAAAATGGAATAAAATGAAATAATTAAAAAAAATAAGAACCCAGGAAGTTTCCATGTGTAAGGAAGATAGGGAGACCCCACCTAGCCCGGACACACTCAAACTCGATCATCAAAGCCCTACCTACCATGTATGGGGGTTCTAGACTAGTTTGAACTCAAAGAATTCCACCAAGAATGAATCCAAAAGGGTTCATGAATAAGAACCCAAGTAATGTACATGGTATTTAAAGCTGAAAAATTAAAACACTTGTTTAATCCATTATTCAAAGTAAAAATAAATATAGAGTCATTGATTTCAACTTATTAATTAGTTTCCATTTTTAAACGATCAAAATAGGCGATAAATAAAGATTTTAGGAAGCTCAATGTATTAAAAATGGATTTTAAATATTTTTTGGAGGAAGATGAACATTACCAATAATTTTTTAATAATTAAATTAAATTAAATAATTAATAAAAATATAAAAAAGGTTATACTCGCATTCTATATAGTCAAATGCTCAATGGGAACAATATATTCCCCTCCTAGGGTAAACCCCATGTCTTGGACTTAACGATGGTCTCAAATTTTTTATATGATGCATCTTTTGATAGATATTAAATTATTTTAAAACATAATTACATAATAAAATATTAAATAACTTTTCATCTCATGCCATCGGACCAAATGTCTGACTCGTACAAGAGTTATGCCACGACTAGGATAAACCCCACATCTTGAACCTAACAATGTTTTATAATTTTTTATATGATGCACCATTTTAGATATTTATATTATTTTCTAAAAATAAGATAATAAAAATATTAATTAAGTTATCATCACGTGCGATCATACCAAACACCCGAAATGGACAAATGTTTTATCAGGCCTAGGGTAAACCCCTCATCTCAAACCTAACAGTGGTATCATATTTATCATACGATACACCATTTTTTAGATATTAAATTATTTTTGATAAGTCACATGCAAGTGATACAATATATTTAATATTTTTAATTATTCTGGACTAAATCTCTATATCTCTCAGAATCTCGCAATAACTCAGAACCTAACTCCAAAAATATTTCATGGAATATTCCAAAATGATAACTGGGATTGTACCCTAATGAATATCATTTAAAACATTTATTATATTATTTTTATTTGAGAATTACATTTTCACTTGAAAATAAATATAAATTATTAACAAGAGAGTTTTTATTGTCATTAAAAAAAATCAGTATAACACTATATTCTAGTCAGAACATCCAATAGAGCAATAACATTTGGATAACTGAAAATTTTAAAAATATAGTTAATCCTAAAAACTAATAACCTTTAACTCTCACATCCACTAAATAATACATATACATATTCTTTAGACCAGTCTTTCAAATACCATGGGAAGTCGTTAAGTGACATATAGATGAATTTTCCACAATAGTGTCCCAAACACTAGTGGTGTCAAAAATATTTTGAAATATCATTTTTATACTTACCTTAAGACATTTGATACCAATTTACATATAATTATATATATAAATATTCAATTAAAATTAAAATCCCATTACACTCCAATTAATGGTGCGGAAAATAACGAGGAAAGGTATCTGGACATTAATCTCTAAGACCCATGTAATGATCTACATCACAAACTACCCAATATTTATTATATTTTCTTGATACTAGGTTAAGGGTGGGTTCAACTATCATGAAATTCATATTATTATAAATATAATAACTAATTCATGTGATAAATAATAGAAATTTTCCTTTACCTCTTGAGAGTTGAAATTATAATTTTCTTTAACCAACTTAAGGATATGACACTCTAATAATAATCCTAATAGGCTATGGTGGCAGATGAGAAACAATAAATGGTAGATAAAGGAATAGACTTAAAAATATACCTTCATCAGCCACTTGTTAATGCTATAAAGGATTTTAAAAAATACTAAATAATTATTGAAGAGACTAAGGTGTATGAAATGGATTATTTTATAAGAGCAAAAAAGTTACATTTCGATGAAGTGTTTGAAATGATAATTACGGTCTCCATCTATCTAACTAATGATGGATTATATCATTTAGTGATTGAAATTATAAAATTGATAAAATGAATATTTTTGTGGATTTGCAATTATATTCTACTATTTAATTTTTTTATAAATTAGTAAGAGACTCAGGGATATGGATTCTATTTCCCATTTTGGTTTAATTAATGAAAAATATTTTTCTCTTAGGATTTCACTGATTTCTAAAATTATTGTTATAATAAATGATGATTCCAAATAACCCATGAAAACAAACATGTATACAACATTAAAAAAATTGAATTTATCAAAACATTTCATGAAAATGTGCCTTATAAATAAAAGCTTAAAATACACGATTCAATGATGAAAAGGGTTAAATCCATCCATTATCTATATAGTATGTGCTCTTAGATGGATATATGTTAGATGAATATGTGATAAATGTCCATATCTATAATATGAGGTAATCATATTAGATAAGAAATAAAAATGGTTTAATTTTATTTTAGACTTTCTCTCCTGGACAAATATAAACGAGATGGGTAGATAGTGAATTTACTATCACTAGAATACAAGGTTTCATTATTTTGTTATGAGGGAGTAAATTTGCTCAACATAACATAAAATTTACTAGGGCTAAATGGTGGTCCTCAGAGGATTTTGTATATTTTTTTTCTAACCCCAAATTTTGAATAATCCATGAGAGGGATAGGTTTGTATGGTAAAAACTTGGCTTATACTCAAAATCCCCTTTATTGTTTTTTGACCTCATAAGATTTTTCCTTTATACTTATTGAATTCTCTAACTATTATATACTTCATGGGATGAAAACACCATGTGAGTGGAGACTCGAGTTTTTCCCATGATTCCCTACATGAGTTTTTAGCCTGATGAGCACCATGTATCTTTCCTTTAGCAATTTAGGGTCTTAAAAGTTATATTAGGTGAGAAAAGTGTTTAGGGCCATATATTTTTTACTAAATTATGCATATATTTTAAGGTAAGATAAATTTGACCAAAGTAAGGATGAATTTAAATTTCATATTGTTCTTGAAAAACTAAGACTAAAGTTTAAGGTTATACAAATTTGATCAACGTATGGGATGGGGTTTTATGTATGGGAATAGGGTAGATATCAACTCTCAGTTAATAAGAAAACTATATACTAGTAAAATAAACCCTTTAAGGGAAATATTCTATTTGTTTTGGGTTTTGATTATTAGAATATAATCGGAAGTGTGACTACCTATATGAGGGTTTTGAGAGAAATAAGTACATCAACACCAGTGAACAAGGTATGAGAGGGATATAAATCATAACTTGAGATTTGTAAACTGAGAAATGGTGAAATTATAAAGTAGTGTCTAGGATAACCACATAATTAATTTGAATTAATGGCCTATTATAGTTTTGTTAAACAAGAATACTGAGGATGACCCCTGACCAAATTTTAATGATAGATTCTACTAAAATAATGTCAAGGAAATATGGGTTTAGAAGATATTTTTCTCAGGATAAAAACAATCATTTGGTTAGTGATAGGTAGGTTGGATACATAGAATATTTACTACCACCAAATATAGGTTTCCTTTTGGAACCAGATGTACTCATTACTAGTAGTCATGAAAGGTTTGCGATGATTTAAATACCTAAGGTACAAAGTATAGAATATAGGGATAAAATGTTTTAAATTTTCTTGGTATACTCTAACATGGAATCAATTAGAATTGGGTTTTTATAAAAAGTCCCAGGGGAGTGGAATTAGATTGGAATTTTTGGTTGGATATGGGTTAGATGGTGCAAATGTCACTATATATGCTGTAATAGTTGTAGTCAATACACACATAATTAGAGGAAGAAAATATTTTATACTAGAATTGATATATGTAAAGAAATAAATGATATGAATAAAAATTCCATGTTCTTGTTGGGTGTTTGGATGGAGACAAAATTTATAGTTAGGCCCCGATTGAGAGATTTGGGAATTACTAGCTATACTATAATAATAGGAATCATTATTTAAATATTTCTTTGAAATAGGGATCTATGTTGATTTGAATCATATGTATGGGAAAATAAGAGGATTCAATCTTAGTGTTATGGTGTTGAAAGAAACCTGATATGAATTAACAAGGGACCACACACTTGGAAAAGATGGATAATTATAGAGGAAGAAATTTATGGCTGGGCCTAAGATAGGCAGTCCAGATGTTATTATGTATCATACAATAATATTGATCAAGGCCCTTGTAGTTATAAAAGAAAATTTCTTTGTATATATCTAAATCTTATGATTGGGAACAATAATTAAATGAATGAGTGCCTTGGTGAGAAGAGGAAGAATGATACATGACAAGAATAAGGTATCAACACCAAGATATAATGGTGGAATTAGAGTGGTTTAAAACTATAGTTGTACCTAATAAAGGGTATTCAAACATCAATACATGTCATTTAATAATATTAATCAAGACACATGTAGTTCTTAAAGAGGTATCTAACTTGATCTGGCTCATGTGTAGAAGGAAAATTGTTATATCCTAATGGAAGTATTCTAGATAAAATCCAATGTGAACTAAGGAGGTTTTATGAAATAGGATAGATAGGAAGAGTAAGAATAATGAGATGTTTGGCTTGACCAAGGGTAGGAAATCTAGGCATCATTATGTAGCTTAAAATATTGTCAATCATTACACATGTAGTTCTTATACCCGACCACACTTTTTTGTCCTAGAATAGGCTCATGGATGGTGGAAACCATGTGTTAATACTATTATAGGAATCGAAATATCATGTAATAAAAATACATTGTACAGAAAATAATAATCCTAGATGTTAAAGGGTTATATATGATATAACATTATGTTTTGTGGTTTAGTTTAATCTCATAAAGATATTATGCTATGCAATTTAAAGTCATGGATCGAGGACCTGGGTTCCATGTATTTAGGGTCATATGATGGGGAAATTTGTGTCTTCACATAAGGTAATGTACTGTTTTTATTCAAAAATATCACATTGGTGGAATGTGTAATACACTATACATCCAATTTGATTAGGGAATAAGCTCCCTTGGGGTAGAACTTGTGTATGGCATACATACCTTCCCATTTTTTTTTCCAAATATAAGAATTTCTTTCTATGTATCATTAGTATTCTCAGGGTCAATACTAATTCCCCTTGGATAAACAAGTAAAGGCGAACACCTTTGTTTTATAAAAATGAAACAAAATTTTTATCGACTTTTAGGTTAAACAATACACGTAACCTTTTCTCAATGAGGCATTCTAACTCATCAAGCTTGATATATAACTTCTTATATTCCAACAGTTGATCATAAATTAAAATGTGATGTGAGGGAAACTAAAATTCAATGGGAAATACCACTTTTATCCTATATATTAGGGAAAATGGGATCACCTGTGTGGAAATATAGGTTATGTTCCAATAATCTCAAAAACCATGAATAAGTTTTTCAAGAAATGATGTCTTGTCTTTATATGCGTTTTTAGAGAATATTGGACAAAGACTTGTTAAAGTCGTCTATATTTCCATTTTTATCACATGATAATAGGATAAGTGATTAGATTAAATATTTTACTCTATGTATAACTATTTCTGGTCAGGTTCATATAATTTGGTTCATTATACATAATGATTTTATAGGGGATAGAAAATATATAATATATAAATTTTAAGACATTATGTTTCTTGAATTTATTTAGGGGAAAAACTTCAACCCATTTAAAGAATAAGTTGGTAGAAGCAAGGTTGAATTTGAACATTTTGACTATCGTTGGAGGTTTGGGACCCATGAAATATTTCCCTAGTGGTGTTTTTGAATAGGATTCATCAAGAGAGGATTCTAATAGAAATTATTTCAAAGGGACCATATAGACTGTGTTCCCAGTTCTTAAGTTCTTAAGTATATATATATTGTTTCCTTTTAATTAATTGTATTATAGGGTCATGTGAGTATGAAACACCAACACTGACATTGGATGAAGTAATTGGGTCCAATTTCCATTGAGGTTTTGTTAGCACATGATGTCTTCACATGATTTAATGTGTGATACATATTTATTTTTCCTATAAAACTATAAAACACATATAGTGGCATATTTGAAGAACCAAACTAGTGGTTCACTATTGAGTGTTACACTCAAACCCTTAAGGAAATTATTAGTTCAAGAGTAATTCTTATGTCTCACTTTTATATCACATGATATTTAGGATATTTTGATGGGGTGGGTCGATGGGTTTTGGGAGATTTTATTATGGAGGGAATATAGTTTTTTTGGTGAAGTATCAATCTAGGAATTTGTCTTTTATTCATTTTTAATTGATCATAAAGATAAAAATTCATTATATATATATGTATGTATTCCTATAATGAGTCTCATTTTTCTATATCATATTATTATTAATTTATATTTCTAGTTATCACTTAGCTATGATTCCATGAGTTTCCTATGATATTATTTCATTCTTATGTTATTTATTTGATATTTTTTATAATATAATTGAGTTTATAGTCTACCCGTTACTTCTTATGGATTATCTAAACTAGTAAATAGTATCCACTATATGGGGAGGCATTCTTGAGGTTATGTAGCATCTAGACTTAGACTGACGATTGGTTATTTGATATGGGGGGTTACGAAATCGAATAAAAGAATTGTTTTGGATGTCTAATTATTTAGGTTTTTGGTAGATAGAGTTAGGAATAGTAATATTTTAAGAGATAAACTGACATGTTACATTGTGAAAAACAACAAAATAAAATACTAAGTAACTAATGTAAATTTTTTTTTATTCCGTTAAAATTAAGTTATTTAGATAATTATGATGTTTGAGTGAGATTTATTACTTATTACTTTTCTATTATCCCTAGATAGAAAGAGTATGTGTTTTTATATATCATATTAGGCACAAAGATTTATATAGAAATGTGTATGAATTCTTGTCTGTGAGAAATTATTTTCAAAAAAGGTAAAGGTTTTGAAATAAATTAGTAAATAAATATTTGTATTTTATTAGAGAAAAATGGGTTTTGGTAAATTATAATATCAATAATAAATTATTTGGTGTTTTCCTAAAATATATTATTAGTTATGTATTAATTAATTTAAAGCGATCCAAGATTTTTCATTAGTTTTTCTAGTTTATTTGATGATACTGCCACGATCATGGTAGACAATATCCACATGGTGTTTTGATTATGGCAGTGGATACCCAAATATGGGTTGTACAGGTGGTGCATACCTTGTATGTGGAACATTTTGTTTATGATCATAGGTTAATGAGTGACCCTCACGAGATTTGTATTAACATGTAATGTTTGATTAAGGTTATTAATCCTCTATACTGAGAGTCTGAGATTTTTTTTACTTTTGGAGTAGTTGGTAGAGGCTAAGGGATCATATTTGTGGTGTTATTAATGGTTTGGGATGATAATATATAGCAAAAAGAAGATCATGCTACAATAGGGTTTATATTTCCATGATGAAAACAATTATGACATGAGGCACTTGGTCACATCACAATAGAGAACCTTGTGTTTCACACCCTCTTGGAAAAATGGGTTTCACTATACCATGGAGTGTAGGGTTAATCTACCACATTACCTTGGATGAGGGTGTTACACCAAAATTTTTAGGGCCATGTCAAAATTACCCATAAAAAAACTCATTGTGAATTCAGTTAGTGGGGTACATATTTCTCTGTGGATGTCCTAGATAGTGTGTGAGTTTTAGTTGTATTGTAGGTACATAGGAGGATGAGGCCAAGGTAGGGAAAGTGATGCGTATATGTTTTGAGTATTGAGGAAATGATCGAGTATTGGGTTTTCCATGGATTTTATTTTTCTCTTGATAGAAGAAGAAGTAAATTAAGTTATTTATTTGGAATATTCTAGTATTATAGAAATAGATAAATTATGGTGTTAGGTTTTGGTTTTAGTTTGGAAACTAAAGCAGATATATAGATTTTTATTTCATCTTGGGGTTGTAAAATCCATGTGAAACACATTAGTCTTGAGGTTAATGTTGATGTGACATGATTGGAGATGAATATTTTAGATTCAAAAGAGGATTTCTTGAAAGGATTCAAGGAACCTTGAATGTATGGATGTGACATTAATATGTGACCAACATGTGAGTATCTTAGTGTTGGTGTGTGATGTTTAGTTAGTAGTCACTCCGGGAATGTTGAGTGTGTTTAAAAAAAATTTCTTTTGGTATTTCCATAGTATAACTACCCATGGAGTGGGAGTTTTTTGAATCCTCATAGATCTAAAAAGTGAACACAATGTGGGATACATTAAAGTTTATTTCTTAGGTTTCATTGAAATCTAACTCAGTCCATAGAATAATTGAGAATGTTTTTGGTGGTTAATGGAAAATATATGATGAAGTAAATTGGTTTTGTAGAGGAATGAAAAACTTCTTCAATATTTGGAAAAAATTAACCTCTCAAATGGATTGAGTTGATATTTGAGTAGAGAATTCAAGGTTATCCATAGGAAATTTGGGGTCTAGAATTAAGCATGCTTAGGGCATGTGGGAATTCATCTAATAAATACTAGGATGATTCTGGTTTAGATTAGTGAGGGGATTTTATCATGAAATTAGGTTATATATCTTGTCACTAATTGGTGTTGATGAACAATGTTTATCCATATTAGGTGAGGGATATTTGGGATAACATTACATCATCAGACCTGGGAATGGATCTCAAAGTAAATGATGGTCTTTATTTGATTAATGAGGATAATTTTTTTAGATTCTTAAAAAATATTTTTATACATAGAAGACGGTTTAAACAGGCTAACAATATGTATAATCCTATAATAGAGTGCATCCTACGAGCTTGTTTTTAGGTGATCTCCACATCAGATGATGGTGTTTTATACTAGGGACATAGGAATGGTGAGCTTAGTTGATGTGCTAATATAAATATTATAGTTTATATTTGGATATTAGATGAATATTATCTGGTTCCAGGACCACACCAGGTTTGATGATTAGCCTATGGTGCTGGTGTAGTTATTTTATTTATCATATAATAGGTAAAATTATTTGGGAAATATTCTAGGAAGTTCTTGTGTGTTTCTAGGACTTTGATTGTGTTATAATATTAGTTTTGGATCAAGAGTTTATATCTTAGTGGGAATATGTATATTTTGAGGCAATTAAATCCATGAGTGAGATGATTGATGATTTTTTCATGTTTTGGGAATAATGAGATGATTTAAATAATTTTTTTTGTGTTTGGGGGATGTACAACACATGTGGGGTATTGAATTGAGATTTTTTGAGAAAGGATAGTTTGGATTAAACAAGAATATGTGTAATTACATTTCATCTTTAATGAAATGAAGGTGTAGTGGGATTATATTCTAATGGAAGAATTGTGTTTCTTACAATTTTCCCAGATGCTTCTTGGGGATAATAAGACCTACGATGGAAATTTTATAATGAATTACATTATTACATGTTTGTGAGATTTAGTGGTAATTTTAATTTTTATTCCTAGTGGAGGGAGTATTTCTATAATTCACATTCATATTCTAATTTTAGTGAATAGTATATTCCTTGAAGTTTTTTTATGGATGTTTGGGTGTTTTAGTAGTTTTAATGGGTGTTAAGTGGATGTTAGAGGGGGTTATATTAGTTTATAATGGGAAATTCTTATATAGGTGTAACACTATGTTGTAATGCATGGTGCTTCACCATGGGGGATGTATGAAAGTGATATTAAATGAAGAAAATTTTTATGCCTTGAAGGTTTATCTAGGGAGGATTATCACACTACACTTGAGAGGAGGGTTTTTTCATGAGGTATCACATCATACCACAATTAATGGTTGGTGACTTCATGATTCATAATAGGGTGAGTGTGTGTTGTAGCATGATACTTATGGTCATAACATAATGCATTATATAGGGTATGTGTAATGGAGGGGGTTGGGGAGATATTCTATGAACCCCTTGGTTATTCTACAATGAAATCCTTGATGAAAAAGATATTTTTATTTATCTTTAAAAGGATGAATCTACCATTTGTTGTTTACTCAACCCACATCCTGTAAACCCACTACCCCCCCTAAAATTTTCCATCTTACTATCCACTACTTTAGATCCCAAAATTCTATTTCATCATCTATTAGTGTTCTATTTAAATTATATACACTTTCTCAGAGTGTTCAATGTAAGACTTAGGTTCGTTCTTATCATTTTTAATTTCACCACTATTTAGGTGAAACCCTAATTTTAGGTTCTATTTATTTGATTTCTCAATTACAAGAAAATAATGATATATCAAGAGAAGATATTAGATGATCTAACTCTTTAAGTATGAGGTCAGTGTTTCCTTATATATCTCACGATATGTTTCATGTATTCATGTTCTATGCTTGTGTGTGCTTATGTTATGGGTTTTATAGTAGTATGAAGGGGACATATAGATTGAAAATAACGTGTAAGGATTTGTTAGATCCCACTATAAGTGGATTAAACCCTTTAGGAATGATTTGGTTATTTTAGAGATTCTAGGTGACTATTCCACCAATGGGAGTATCCTTGAATTATATGTGCTAGACACTGAAAGGTTCCTGGTCTATGTAATAAATTCTGAAAGTCTTTGAATGAACCCTAGTAAGATGATTGAGTGACTTGATATTTATTGTCACAACCTTAAGAGGTTCCAATAAGGGATATAATCATTTATATAATTAGGGTGTGGTTTAAGGAGTTCTCTATAGACTAAAACCCTTTATTAGAGTGAAGATCAAGTGATGTGGTCTCTATTTTAAAGAAAATTGTTGTTTTTCTTAGAAGTAAGCCATTGAGGACTTTATTTTAAATTTATATTATATTTTGAAGGGATTATCACTTGTATTTTAAAGTCTAATAATGTGTCAATATTCTGATTCCTATGTATGACTAGATATTGGGAATGACTTGGGCTAGGCTTGTCTAGCTTGTAGAGAATAAAAACCTAAGTACGAGTTAAATAAGAGGGAATTAACTTCCTTATTCCATGCATAAACCAAGTTCTTGGTATATTTTTTAATAGGGATTGGGAATTGTGTAAATATCCAAAGTGGTATTTTTGGACACTTGTATCTTACTACATATTTAAGTAGTTATGGAACATGTATTTTGATACCCTATGATATAGTGTACTTATTTGAGTAAGGCCAGAAGGGATGGAATGGATCGGTGTAAACATTTGGTCATGGTTACTAATAGGTTATGACCTAATGGTGTGGGATCATCATGGGTTGATTATTTGTTTCAAGTTACACATGATGTGACAAAGAGTAGTGATAATGGATAAGGCTTTTTGTGTTTGGGATATTCCATGTTACCCTTTAATAGAGCACTAAGTGTGATTTTGTGGATAATTGTATGATTCTATGTGGATGATATTCTATACTTGTGATTTATCTCAAATGTGGTTGTGTAGATGAAAATTTTGGTGAGGCTTCTATTTGAGACCTATAGATTTGGGTAATAGAGATAAACTACATAAGTTCCTATATTCTTTAAAGTTATAGGAGGATAACTAGGATGTGTAAGATGATCCCCAATTTCTCTACTATATGGACCTGTATATGTTGTTTAATTTTCTAGTATGAATTAAAATATATCATATTTATGATAATAATAGACCACGAAGTCAATTTGTATGAGTCATAGGAATCAAGGAATGTGTATTCTGTCACCATGGTGTTCTTCATTCTCGAGTGCTAAATGGATCACCGAAAGAGGGTCCTTAGTTTTGATTTGCTTTTTGGATCACTAAGGGAATGTACCTAGATGTTTTTTCCCTAGAGATCACTGAGAGGAGATCCACATAGATGCTATTTCCAATGAATCATTAATAAAGGATCCCCAGAGATGCTATTTATTGAGGACCATCACGAGATGGTTCATAGTTCAGGTGTTACTAGGTAAAGATATGTTATTATATTTCTATTTTTGGGATTCTAAAATCATGTGAAAATGATAGATATGTAGTGTTATTGTCCAAAAAAGGTGGGTTTGGGTTTTGGGATGGCTTGGTTAGCATCCGATGGTCTGATGTGATTACATGTGTGTTTTTTATTTTTATTTTATGTACATCCATGCTCTAATTTTTTTTTCATATTTGAGAAACCTTATTGTTGGAACCCTAAAAACTGTTATACTCACACGATTCATGGTTAACCTGATGAACATATAATTATTTTGTTTCACTTTTAAGTCATAGTTTAGGCAAGATATCATGATGGAGTAGCTAGATAAGTTGTAGGTGACCAAATAATAGAGGGACTCTGGTTTGTGTGGTGACGTCTCTATTCAGAATTTTCACTTTTATGTATTTTATTTTGTGATCATCCTAATAATGGTCCTTGATGTATGTTTATATGTATGGCATGAGTCACATTTTTATATATCATGTTTTTGTTATCTGGTATTTATTTTTAACACATTACTATGATTTTTCAAGTTTATTATGATATTATTTGATGCTTCTATTATTTGTTTGATATTTTAGTTGATGATATTGAGAGTATAGTCTAACTTTTTTTCCCATGGAATCTTTTCACTAGCTAAAAACCTCTAGAATACAGAGAGGAATATATAAGGTCATGTGGTGCTCTGACTCAAGTCAGTAGTTGGGTTCCTAAGATAATCCATTACTAAAAGTGTTCAGTGGATAGAATACTTAACTAGTAGCATCTTCACAATCATTGGATCATGAATGTGGCATATTATTTCCAAAATTCATTTATTTAGTGGGTAAAAATGAAGAGAGAATGTGAAAAAATTTAAACCTATCTAAATATCTTCACTAAAACCAAATATACCATCAATGTGATTCTAAATCACTTTGGTGTTTCTCTTCAAGGTATTTTAATGGATATATAGTTTGAATTGTGATAAAATTGGATGAAGAAGCTATTTAAAAATAATCCAAACAAAACCTAAAAATTATCTCTAAAATCTATCCACATTGATATATTAGATTTAAAAAATTATAAAGGCATTTGATTTTTTATCATATAAAATACATATCTAAAAGGTTTTGGTCCAATTCATTAAAAAATAATTTTAATTGAAGTAGGTTTTTAAAATCTAAAACTTATACCTATAATACTTCACAATCCATGCATCGAATTTGTGAGATTTTTTGGTCATAATTACTATATTGAAAATTTGAACAATATATATATATATTTAATTTAATGACTCAGATATTAAGTAACAAAATAATATGAGATAATAAATATCTTGAATATTATCATAATGGATGAATTGGAATAAAAGAAACGTACATTTTCCATGATGTTTCATAGTTCTCCAATGAAATATCCACCCTTACTGACTACCTCAATAGAGATATGATTCTCCAAAAATAATTTTCCCTATATAGTTATCTAATATAAGAATATATATATGTGAAAATTTTTCAAAAAAATATTTATTGAAAATATTATTTGTTATTAAAATTTCCCCATTTTTGACTATCTTAACAATGTCTAAAAATTATCAAAATGTTATATTAAAGGAAATAACCTTCCTGAATCAATGGAAAAGTCTATTTCTCAATCCTAAATTCTATTAAGAAATAATTTTCTAGTTTACCATTTAAAAAAAAATATCATTTTATTTTAAGACTTCATGAAGTACTTATTTAGACCACTAGATCACTTAATTTAATTAAAATGAGTTCTAATAAATTCAATGAAACTAAAATTATTATCAAATTCTATGTACATGAAAGTAAATTCTTAATTGAGAACCTCTACTATTACATTCTTCCCACCTTTAAATTTTTATCCTTATAAAGGAGATAAACAATATAAAATCTTATTGCATAAACATCTATAGAATTTTACTAAGGAAGATCACTAACTATCCCTTTCTATAATTTTCATCACACTAGTCATCAATGATTACTGATTTTATCCAAATTATATCCTTTATATATGTCTATAAAAATTACTTCCAACTAAAGTTTTCTAGTCAAAAATATATTTATCAACACAAGAAATACTTTTTTGGGTCATCACCACTCGAATGTGGATGTTATTATCATATAGATATCATATACTAGTGTTTATAACTCCAAACATTATATATAGTGATTTAAAGTTATGAGGACTCATATCACCATGTCAAAAGTTTTAATTATTTTCCACATACAGAGAACCAAAAGTTGTCTTACGTGGTCCCTAAAATAAAACTTAACTAGATCAGAGCAACACAAATCACATTATTAAAATCCCAAATCCTCATATTTTCTAATAATTATTGAAATAATTTTCATAGTTCATTCATAATCACAATATAATCCCTAATTAGTAGACAATCTTGACCTACTTGATTGGATTCATAATACATTCTATTGTGGAGTGCCCTCATTTAATTAGACATTTTTATTAATCATGATTAATCCCATTATAAATAATTTTCTCACAAATGATTACATTACTATGAAAAATATTCCAACTTATACTATATATCAATCATTCCACTTTAATCATAATTGATCCAAAATTAAAAATCAACCATAGGTAGTACTCTAATCAGTGAAAAATAATTGGAAAAAACATATTTAATTCACATGGAATCCCATAAATTCAGAAATATAATGAAATAAAAAACTTATAATTCCAATAAAACCATAGAAATAAATAGAAAAATTCAGAAGAAATTGTTAAGTTAACATGTTATTCAATAATAAATTGAAATCATCATGTAGAAATAGTTTTATCCGAGTCTGATTAGGTATACAAGAATTAATTATCTTGAGCTATTCTATAATTTATCACATGCTATCTCTATCTTAGATTACTATAAAAACCACTTATATAGAACACACTTTCTCATTCTTATAAATTACCACCCACTATCTATATAAAAAAACTCAATATTAAGATCATTGAGTATAATGTGGATACCGGTAAGTTTCCATTTTATCTAGTTGTTCTCTTGAATACTTCAACAACCCTCAACCCTAAAAAAGTCCTCTATTCTAAATGTACAAACTATAGGTCCTAAGTAAATAATTTATAACTATCAAAACCAATAATTATACATATGAAAATTCATACTCAAACATAACACTATGATACAAATATATCATGTACTAAAAAATTAATAAGCGAACTATCTAAAGCCTTTTCTAAAAGGCCATAGTCTAGATACTAGTATTGAGGTATCCAAAAAAAATGATGGAAGGAATTGGATCTTAATATAACTTGTCACTTACTATAATGAAATATCACCCACAATGATATAAATACATCAAAACCATTTAATATAGCACATTCATATACAAAAAAATATCTATAGAATACAAATAATAATAATAAAATGAATCATTGAATACAAATAGTATATCCTGAATAAATATAGGTATGTTTTATGAAACCCCTTCACTGGTACCCCTTCTGGGCCAGCTATGAAGAGAGGGAGTTACCCCCAAGTCCTTCCACTAGTATGTACTGTTTTGGTGACAAGTTCCAAGGGTATAAAAGACTCAAATGAGAGAAATTAAACATAATATTTGGAATGTACTGGGTGATAAGATAAGAAACCACAAATAAATTACATCACATAATATAAAATAATAAAATACCCATAGTGTATGTCATAAAAAATAAATAAAATCCTCTAAAATATAATAAAATAAGAAATCAGAAACTCCATACTTGCTCTAACATCGAGGCTAGTAATTTATAGCACATTTTCTGAAACCCTCATGGAAACCTAGAAAATATTTTATAAATTTGTAGGGTTACTACTGGAAATAAAATAATTTTTGATGGGTCTTTTGTGAAGGGGTCCCATCACAAATGACCCATTGTAAAAAATGGTATCACAAATGCTTTGTTTTGTGATGGTCCATGGAAAAAAAGTATTTTTGATGTAAAGGTCTCCCATATGGGTTTGTTATAGTTTTTCTTTTTGTTGTGGTCTCATTTTGGTGAAACTGGTTTGGTTTCATTGGAGTCGAATTTTGGAAGGATTTTCATAAAAAAATGGGCCTGTACGCGGATGTAGAAGGACGTCACAAGAATGCTCGCTGCCAGTGGTGCTTCTTCTCCTCACCAAATCACTTCATAATTCCCCACCAATTTTCTCTCTGGTTATTGTGTTGCCTTTTTTGTGTGTGTTTTTATGGCCTTAATTATCCTTGTTTACTCCACCATTTCTTTGTACTCCTTCACAGATGACCCCATATTGGTTGGGTGCAACAGATTCCATGATATTTTGGATTGCGTTGGTGGCTTCAGCGAAGGTGGATATGTTGGGGTGCTCTTTTGGCTTGGTGGTGTCTTCATAGTGGCTTGATGGTCCTTTAGTTCCTTATTTAGGAGCTTTCTCTATGAATCCATTTCTATCATTCATCCTCCTTCGATGGTTGTTGTACTGATTTTCCTTTTGTTTGCTTCCTTTTTATGGTTTTTTGGGTTTGTTCTAACTTGTGTCTTCAATGGTGGATCTCCTTGGGAACGCTGCCTCACATATGGTTCTTGTTTTGGTTCTCACTTAACCTCAAAGTGTTTTATTTGAAAATAAAAAACAAATTTTTCATGGTAAAATGAAATTCATAAAAATATAATTATAATAATCAAAACTAATAAAATTAATAATTTTTTTAAAAAACACAATATTTGCAATAATAAAAAAATTAATAATAATGATAAAATAAAAATAAAAATAAAAATAATATTAAAATAATAATAATAAATATAATAATAATAATAAAAATAATAAAATAAATGAAAAATAAAAATAATAATTAAATAATAAAATAATAAAAAATAAGAAAATAATATATAATAAAAATAACAATATTCGCAACAATATAAAAAATACAGTATATAGAAATGTAAATATATTGATTAATATAAATATTTATTTTTTTTATATTCAAATATTTATTATAACAAGTATATAAATCACTAGGGGTCATCTAGAGGAGCTGGAGGAGATGGTGGAGAGAACTCCATCCCTAAACCCCGAGTCAGACGTCACATGTACTCCATCGTCTGCTCGTGCCACTACTGATTTCATCGATGTATATCATCCTCCTCATCTTGATGCTGTTGATGGAGCTCTTCTAGCTCCTCACACATGGTCTCTATAAGCTCACCCTGAGATCAAAGATGCTCCTTATACTGTGCATCAGATGATGGCGACTCACCACAAGATCCTCTCGAGCTATATGATGACATCTTGGCGGTACCATAATAACTCCCAGATATCAATCAAGATCCAATGAAAACAACTCATCCTTTCTCGAAGGCATACAGAGTCGCCTATATCTATGCTGCATCATCAAATCCTACTACATTGGAGTTTTGATCCTTGGTCTCGGTCTGAATCTCATCCTGTACTTGGGAGTTCGTAACCTAATATGACTCATTCAATTTCAATTTAAAATTAAAATAGTTAAAATATTATTTGTATTTAATTTTAAAACTCAAAAAGAAATTATTCTAACCACAATATGATACTGGTGATCATCTCTAATCTCTTCAGTGACAAGATCTCTGTATATCCTCATATAAATGTTAAAATCTATAATATTAGTTTGTTCAACTACCAATATGAGTATAAAAAAATTAGTTTACATTTAAAGTTATAAAAATTCTTACAAGAAGTACTTAACAAATATTGTCGATGTGTACTAAATGAGCAAATAAAAACTCAATGTGTCACCTCCTATATCCCTCAATTCTGTCAACCTAATTATGAACTCCTTCGAAAAGTAGATCCCATCAAATATGAACACAATACATTCCAAACCTAAGATGAGATGTAATCTAGTCTCTGGGTGCAACAAGACTGATCAAATTCTATGACTCCCACTTTTCGAATTATTATCCTCCTCATGTTGTACCAAAATTGAAGTCAATGCTCACACATACAACCCTCTCATGCCTCCCAGATAGATTCATGCATGCTATCATCAACGAGAGAAAATAAAACCTACAAATAAGTAATAATATCAAGTTATTAATTAAATAAATTTGAAAATGATTATTATTTATTTAGGTACCACCTAATGATCAAGCATGCAGTGATGAACATCAATGATAATCCGATCCAATGTATCCCATACTATAGAAAAATAATTCCACAATATAGAACTTCTCTTTCTAGATGATATATGTGAAAAAATATAAAAAAAGAGAAAGAATAATAAAAAAATTAGTATATAAATAAATTAATAAAAATTAATGAAAAATAAATAAAATACATAACTGAACATACCTTCACATGCATGTATCAAAATGAAGACATGGACAACGATCATGGATAGGGTTAGGAATAATAAATCTTGTAATACCACATCCCCTATGAGGTGTCACTGAATTTCCATCAATATGAGGGTAATATGATCCAACATCATGCTCATCACCAGGCAGACCAGCCTCCTCCAACTCAAGAAAGAGATCCAAGTCAAACTAAAACCTGAAATAATTGTTATAAAATAGTTGAAAACAACTATTATATATAGTTATATATTTTATATGACTATAAAAATCATTTAACTAGGTCAATATTCATCTTTATCCTCATATTTGTATATGATGGTGTCAATATCTTCTGATTCTCCCCAGTATCATCAATTTATTTAGGAGTTTCAGATTTATCATAGATTACCATTTCAAACTAATTTTATTACATCAATGAAATAATCATCACCATTGAACCTTAACTGAGGGGGTTTCATCATCGATATTCATGCCACTTTGTGGAAAATATGGATTTGATGTAGTCTCTTAAATTTTTTTAATTCCTGTCACTTCAGTAGAACCACATTCATTTTGAATAAACTAATTTTTCCTCAGATTTAATTTTTATTATGGTCCACCAATTACTTAACTCTCTTGAAGTAGTAAAATAATTTTCAAAATAAATTTTATGTTTATGATGAGCTTATAAAAATGGTTTATTTAATAAAAAGAATATTTTATATTTAATATCAATGATTCAATGACCCGAATGAACATGAAATCCTCTATCGGTATCCAATCACTTACATTTAAACATCATTACGTAATTCTGTCCCAGCTAACACAGTTCAACTGTTTCTTTTAGAATTCCATAAAAGTCAAGTTCACTTTTTCTATGATGAGATCCTCTCAAGAAAACACCACTTTTCATTTTTTTTGTTTTATTCTTCATATTCAAGTGTATGAAATCGAAAACCATTCACCACATATGAATTATATGATTTAACCATTTTGGGTGGTGGGTTACTCAATACACAAAATCAATTATAAATTTTATCAACATATTGAGATAGATGAAAACTTTTAAAAAAATTATCAATATAATAAGTAGTAAATTGATTTTATATGTTAAACCATAAACAATTTATTTTACCAGTTTTTGAAACCCGTGGGAAAATTATTTTTCTAATGTTCTTCAAGAGAAGCTGCTATAATTTGGGGAAACCATTTATTGATATGATTATCATATAATCTAAAATTAAATTAATATTAATTTATAGTAAAATATATTATAGAATAAGTGAAAAGATGAATCATAGTACTAATGGTTTCATTTATTCACAGTTGAGTAGAACATATGTTTGAGCACAGTGATGTTTATCAAATGAAATCCATCATTAATGAACTCCACCAAAGACAAGTTCAAACTGATTAAAAAATGATAATTGATTTATCATTTCATAATCATCATTTCCCTAATTATGGCCCTTATAGTTATGTTTTTGGGGATATTCAGATTGAAAAGAATGAGAGTAGAAAAAGAAATTTCCCCTTGAAAATAAGATTCTTCATTTTATCCTTCAACTGCTTCTTTCTTATGTACCTTTTCATTAATTTCTACATGCATCTATCAAATGGGTACATCCTTCAGAATTGTATAGGACCTCCACATTTTTATTCATGTAGGAAATATAATATCAAATGTTCCATTGAATCAAAGAAAGTTGACAGGAATATTTTTTCCAATTTACATAAAATTAAAACAACATCTTCTTATAATCTACATAGTAGATCATAGTCTGTTGTCACCAAAAAAAATGTCTGGGGGAAAATATGATATTTCTATTAGTACATCCCAAATCATATAATTCAAAAAACTTTTAAATCTAATTAGTATATCTCTATCCATTATAACATGATAGTCATGACTTTTTAATATAGTAATTTGATCATTTCTAACACATCTAGTCAAATTAGAAACATAACCATCTAGAAGCCTCAAATAAACAACCCACTAACAAAATAATAAATTATTTTCCTTATAAACTATAGAAGTCACTTTTGGATTCATTAAATTATATGATATATTATTTTCAAAAAGTTCAAGTTCTGATTGCCTATAAGTTTCTGAAAGGTCTAATCATGCATTTTCATTATCCTTGTTCTTACTTGGTGTGTCCAAAAATATATAAAATATATTATCCAAATAGTTCTTCTCAATATTCAGGACATCCAACATGTGACATACCAACAAATCAGACCAATATGGAAGATCCCAAAAAATTATTTGTTTTATCTAATTATGTTCTTTCCCAAAGTAATCAATTTTTTGTTGGTTTACAGTCGGTCCAAATGTAATGGGAGGTAATGAAGAGACAATGGATTTTAACTCAATATTTGAGATCATTTTTGGATTCCCATATATTCCAATTATTCTTTTTTTTTAAAATGATATATTTTCTTCTAAAATGGTTGATTATTAAGAAGAAATATCCTATGATAGTAAAGAAACAATATTTTCTTCCATTGAAGAGAATAAACGCTTTTCTATCTCTCATACAGTAAGGAAATGAATTTGGATTATGGGTACTCCAACCAGATAATATGAAAAATTCTAAGAATTCACTAATATTCCATATCAATGCATATTACAATAGGTAATTCTATTTCACAACAACATCATATGTAGTGACACCATTACTACACAATAAATTTAACTCATCAATCAATAGATTCACATAAACATCGAGTTTCTTTTACAGATGTCCTGTAATTGATAAGTTCAAAAATATATATATCTCATTCATCAAAATCCAAGGAGGTAAATTATATAGTCCAAAATATGGGACAATAAGAATATTGAATACTTTTAGAAACAAATGGACATAAATTGTCAGTTGAAAGACCCAATCACACATTTTGAGCTTTAAAAAAAAAGATGGTTGTACTTGGTCAATTTTTTTCCATGAATCACCATCATTAGGATGGTTTAAGTCTTTAATGGTTGAAATATTAGTTTTTTTTCTATGAATTCAATGTCGCTGTGTTCTGCGACATAAATAAAAACTACAATCTAAGGGAAATCAAGAAATACATCAGTTGTTTTATAGGAATCATTCTAAACTTCTCTAGTTGATCCTCTTTTTAAATCAATTATTCCCATGTTGGAAAACTAACGAACGAATAATTTTTAGCAAAATATAATATGTAATCATTTGAACACACAAAAATATTCTGATAACCAAAACCCAAATTTCAAAAAATCCTATTTCTCTTATAGAAATTTTTAGGTAACACATTTCTTTTAGGTAAAAGTGATTTAAAAATAGAGAATATCTGGTCAAAAAAACTATTTAACATTTTGTTATCTGATTTAATAGACATAAATTTTTCAACCACTTTAAATTTTATTATCTTGTAACCAGGATACAAGGCTTCCTCAGCAGACTTCAACAAATCATAAAATTGGGATGGTTCCAACTCTAGAGTTGAATCAATATCATCTTGAGTTTCAGTTTGTTGGAAAGATTGGCTAGCCAAATCATGTACTAAATTTTAAAAACATGATGGATTTGGAACTAAATTATTAATATCTTCTCTGTAATTGTGTTCACTATGTTGATACCTAAAAACTAAATCATTTTGAAAAACAAATTGCAATAGATGAGATCCAACATTGTCAAATGTGTCAAACCACCTCAGATCACATTTATTGTATGGAAACTTAATTTTCACATCTAAAACAACTTCTGATTTTAATAATGAAAATGATAAAAGATATTCAACACCCTCAATATATACAATATTTATACCAGAACCATTTCGATTCTTGTGACGATTTATCCAATCATGATCATATAATAAAGACTATTATAAAATTCCTTGCTTCATATTACCCTAAAAAATAAAAACTAAAAAAATTGTTTATGATTAATTTGATATAAAAAAAGATGATCCAAAAAATAGTAAAAAATAAAAAACCATTATTTAAATTTAAACATTGTAAATTTTATCTATTTGTCACCTCTTTTAACTAGTTCCACTGATTTTTACTAATAACCTTTAATTACCACTAAGTACATGGAATTTTTACTAATTAAATTTTTTTAAAAGATTGTTTCTAGTTATTATTATTTACCACTAATTATTACTAATTATCACTAATTATTATTATTTACTACCATTTTTTACTAATTACTGCTAATTATTACTAATTAACCACTAATTACTACTAATTATCGATAATTTCTATTAATTACCACTAATATTTACTAATTACCACTATTTTTTTCTAATTACCGATAATTTTTACTAATTACTGCAAATTACCACTAATTTTTCTTAATTACCACTAATTACCACTAATTATTCCTACTTATTTCTATTTATTGCTAATTATTACTAACTATTGGTAATTATTCCTAATTATTATAAATTATTAATAATAATTACTAATTATTACTAATTATTCTTAATTATTCCTAATTATTCATAATTATTCCTAATTATACCAAATCTTTACTAATCATTCCTAATTATTCCTAAATATTCCTTATTATTCCTAAATATTTCTAATTATTCCTAATTATTCCTAATTATTCATATTTATTCCTATTTATTATTATTTATTACTATTTATTACTAACTATTACTAATAATTACTCATTATTACAAATTATTTCTAATTATTACTATTTATTAATATTTATTACTATTTATTACTATTTATCAGAATTTATTAGTATTTATTAGTATTTATTACTATTTATTACAATTCGTTACTAATTAATACTAATTATTATTATTATTACCATTTATTATTTTTTGTTACTATTTATTACTAATTATTTATAATTTTTTCGAATTATTCCTAATTATTCCTATTTCTTTATATTTATTACTATTTATTCCCATTTTTTCTTATTTATTACTATCTATATACATACTAAAGAAGGGTTTTTCTGCTAACATGTCACCTGCATATGGTTCCACTCACCCAAATTCCGCCGGCCTTCCTCCAAAACACAAAAAGACCACCACAAATTCCAACCCCAATCTGGATTTACCACAATAGCTTCACACTCCCCTCCCCAAATCCCATCACCGCTTCCGCACTCCCGACTCTAGGGTTCCCACACCCCTCCCTGATTCCCCTCTCACGCTCCCCTCCCTCAATCCCATCTCCAGTCGCAAGTCCACCTCAGGGTGATTCACCTTCAGCTCCTCCGCCTTCGCCTCCTCCTCTTTCGCATCCTCCTCCTTCGGCTCCTCCGGATTCGGCTCCTCCGCCTTCGGCTCCTCTGCCTACGCCTTCTCCCCAACCGCCGACTCCTCCTTCGGCTCTTACACGTCCAAGACCTCTGCTACACCTAGGGTTCCCACGCCCTCAACCATATAGAATGTAAGGCCAGGTATAAAACCGATTTCAAATGTATAATCATTGATTTTACACAAGATATTGAAGATAAACATATTCTATTTCAGTCACGACAGTGTTAGAAGGTGCAATACAGATCTATCTCTGCAAGATCAAGATTCAGGTTGCTCCTCAAGCCATGTCTGTATATATAATATCCTATGCTTCTATGAGACATACAATTTTTTAGGAAATCAAGCCACACTATCTCTTCCAACAGATTGCAACTGGTAACTCCTTCTACATTGATGTGGTCTACATATTAATTAAGAATTCATAGATTATTAACATTTTACTCTTTTGTTTTTGGCTCACTGTCTCTATTGATTTCCCAGAAATCAGCTACTACATTTCATGTACAGTTACTCCGCGAACAATGGTGAACTACTATCGAAAATTTTATACAACTGCATTCAATACCAGATTTTACACCTCTCTTTTTCACCAATTACTTCTTGTACTTCTTTTTCTTGTTCAATATTTCTTTATCTAATGTTTCTTCCATGGTTGATATAGATTTACTCCAGTAATTTATTCTTCCATTCAACATCAATTAAATTTTGAAGTAGTTATTTATGGTATGTGTCTCAGAGATGAACTGTCTAATGCTTTTATTGTTTTTGAAGAAATTAGGATGAGTCATTACACATATAGTAATTTGTTCTTCAATACGTCTCTATACATTAAACTTTAAGAATCTTATACATCTTCCAGCACTATTTTTTATCTGTCTCCAGCAATTTATTCTTCCATTCAACAACAACATTTTGAAGTAGTTATTTATGGTATGTGTCTCACATATGAACTATCTAATTCTTTTATTGTTTTTGAAGAAATTGGGATGTGTCATTCCACATATAGTAATTTTATCTTCCATACATGTCTATACTTCAAAAGTTTTGAATTTTATACATTTTTCCGCACTATTTATTATCTATCTCTAGTAATTTATTCTTCCAATCAGTGACAACTATATTTTGAAGTAGTTATTTATAGTATATCTCATAAATGAACTGCCTCATGCTTTTATTATTTTTGAAGAAATGAAAAGTTATAGAATACCCCCAATGAGTTTACAAATACAAAATTATGATTGAAGGGGTTTTCCAAACTATGAATCTTGACAAAGGTATGTGCTTAATTGCATATAATAGTTTGGAGTAGGGGGTCATTTTATTCTGATGCATGTTCTACCAAATTTGATGTTATCCATGATTTGTACATTGTTTGCATGTTTCATGATAATTTTAATGGTGCCCAATGTGCTTACATGTCTTCTTTAATTTAGGTTTATTTTTCACCACCTCTGGTTTCTGAATGCAATGATAACACATATTCAAAGTAATTCTCTAGATATCTTTTCCTATTAATTCAATCTTATATTTTTTTCACATATGCTGCTTACTCAAGTATGTGATGTGCAATCATTATGTTTTTAAGGAGGTGCGACATAGACAATGAGTAAATATTGTGGCTAAAGGATTTGATGTATTCTGGAAGGTATGGAGAAGGTTTGATTGGCAAGCATTCATTATGTTTTTAATTTCCTTTATTGATTCCTTTTAGAAGGATATGGATGATCGTGTTTTCAAGAATTATTTTTGTTTTTGAAACCTGTTTAGAAATTGTTCTGAGTAAATTTTGAATCATTTTTTTAAATCTACTGTGTACTTCATCACTTTTCATCCACCATATATCTAATGTAATTTTTTACATGATATTTTCCATTATTTATGTTTTTGGAAGTAGTTCATTAGTTTTTTCTTTGTTTTCAAATCTATCAATTGATTATGTTATTTGAGTTGGAATATAACAAATGGTGATATGTGATTCTTATTTTTATGTATCCTTGTCCTATTATTTATATTTTGGATTCTATGAAGAATGAGAGAGATACTTTAATGTCTTGCTTTATGATCAAAGAACCTGGACTAACTGGAACAACCCACTCTTGAGTTCCATGAAATCAGGTTGGTGCACTTCATTTCTTTTAGAGTCATATCACACTACTATAGTAAGTGTTAATTAAATATGTATAGTAGAAATCATATATATTCAACCATTACTATATCTCTAAATCTAATTGTGGTATGACTATATTTTTCAAGCTGAATGATTCAATCAACATATTAGTATAATATAGAAATCAGTTGCTACATTACTTTATTACATTGTAATTCATCTTGAAATAAATATTTCTGTCTTTTTTGAGGATACTGGAAGTTATGATGTATATAGTCATATTTCTTCCCAATTTGGAGTTACTACTTTTGACTTATGATCGGTTTCCATAGATCTTTTTCAATATTCTAAAACCACAAGTTCATATCACAATACAAAGGCATTGCAAAATTTTCAAGACTGCCTTTGTTTTCTCAAATTTTCAAAAAGTTCAAAGATGCCGAACTAGAGTTCAAGCAACCGATCATGCTGGTAAAATCTTCGACCACTCCAAGAAATAAAAGTGGTTCTACAAAATAAATTTGTACTCATTGTGTCCTCAGCCCATAGATGTCCATTGAAGTTCTGAAGAACAGAGTAGTAACATAAGAGAAGGTATTCAGTTACCTACTCCCCTTAAATTAATTTGTATGAATGTCATCATCAAATCTAGAAAGATAGATGGGGATTTTTTCAGTTCCAAAATATATGAATATGAATTCATAGTTCCAATTACTAATATAAAATTATCATCTAAACAATAAGTGTTATTCAGTTGTTTTGAATATTTGATGGCATTTTTCTTGACCCATTTGGTTCAGGGAGAATCATTGTTCCAAACTAATGAGAATTTAGAGCATCTTGCAATGATGGAGAGGTTTTTAGGACCAGTGCCTCAACATTTGTTGAAGAGAGCAGACTGGATTTCAGAGAAGTATGTGCGGAGGGCCTGACTGGACTAGCCTGATGGGGCGACCTCGAGGGATAGCATCAAGGCACTGGGAAGATCCAACGGATTTAGGTTAGTTTTCATCAAGATTATGTGGTTTGTATTATTATTGTTGTTATATTTAAAAGATTTTGTGTTTATGGGTTTTATGATTTCTAGAATATGATAATTGAGCATATAGATCACTCGGCTGGGGACCTCATACATTTACTGCAAGGCCTTTTGAAATATGATCCAATGGATAGATTGATGGGCAGGGAAGCATTGATACATCCATTTTTCAAGGACTGTAAAAAAAGATTCTGAACCTGGTTAAAATGGAAAGAAATTTAAATATGGTTCAGATTTCATAGAATGAAAAATATGGGGTTTTCCAGTTGTTTTTTGCAGTGGGTTTGTCACTATTGCTCATTAAAAAGGCAAACTCAGTGGGAGAAGGGAGGTTCATGGTTATTTGTACTAGAACCGTTTGATTAATCTCTAGAATCCTATGATTATTTAGTTATAAAAAACTACGTTCTTGAAAGTAAATATGGTTCTTTCAATTTTTAGTGCTCATTTCTTTTTGTTATCTATTTCTTGTTTTGGTGGATACAATTTTGATACTTTAAAAGGCACAATTTTATGTCACATCACTACAAGTGATCCTTTTGTAATGGAATAGATTAATCGGAGTTTCTTGTCATTTATTTTCATATGTAAACTTTAAATATCCAATTTAACTAACTTCATTGGGTCATGTAGAGGCGATTGGAAAAAATGGGATAAATATATGGTTTGAAGTAACAGATAACGATGCAGTTCTAAGGTAGCTTCATTTATAGAGATTTCAGGTCTTATAATATGAGTATTGTAGAATTTTGGACTCCTTTATTCCCATAAACATGATTTTGGTGATCAATACCACAATTGTTATCAAGGGGATGCAAAATAACTTCCATATTGATGAATCGTCTGATCTATTTTTCTCTTTAGATACTAATTATCTTTCAATGACACCACATGAAATGCATTCATGTTCCCTACTAATCCACACATATGCATCGTTGAAATCCCATAGAATACAGTTAAAATCCACAAACCATTAAAATCTCTGTAGCTTGCATTCTATAATTTATCTCAATCTCACCTCTTGCCTTCATCTCATCCTCCACCTTCATCTTTCGTTTCATATCTGTCTTTGATACCCGCCTCTCTCATTCCATCATGTTTCATCTCTTCCATCATTAGTCTTCAATCCATTTCCATTTATCACATTAAGTCCACTCACTCCATCATCATCATTTTATTTTAAGCATTATATTGACTATATTTTTTTTGAATGATGTAGAACAAGATGATTTGAAAAAAATTGATAGTCCCGTGCATTTTCATGGGCAGAGTACTAGTTTATTACTAATTAAGACTAATTATTAGTAATTATTACAAATTAGTACTAATTATAGCTATTTATTACTATTTATTACTAATTATAAGTAATTGTTACTATTTATTACAAATTATTTCAAATTATTACTAATTATTAGTAATTAGTACTATTTATTACTAATTATTACTAATAATTAATAATAATTACTAATAATTACTAATTATTAGTATTTATCACTATTTATTACTATTTATTACTATTTATTACCAATTATTACTAATTATTATTAATTATTACTAATTATTACTAATTAATAATAATTAATACTAATTAATACTAATTACTAATAATTAACAATAATTAATAATAATTAATACTAATTGATACTAAATATTACTAATTAATACTAATTAATACTAATTATTATTAATTAATACGAATCAATACTAATTATTACTAAATACTACTAACTAATTCTAATTAATACTTATTACATGTAATTATTATTAATTAATGATAATTGAACAAAATTATTACAAATTAATACTATTTACTTTTAAATAAAAACATTAAATCTTAATGAAAAAATATATTTGTAAAAATAAATAATGAAAAAGAAAACTTTCTAATTCAAATTTAATTTAATTACGACTAATTAATAATAACTATTACTAATATAAAATAAAATAAATTAACTAAAAAATAAAAGCAATAAATAAATACTTTAAAACTGAATTTTTCGCTGGATGTAAGCCATTAAAATTGTTCCGCTGTAAAATTTAAAACATTTGAAAAAACTCAAGAGAAAAATATGAGAGTAGAGAAGGAGAGAGGAGTTGAGAGAATAACGAAATGAGAAAAAAATCAGACGAGGGTATATATGGGTAGGATCATTTGTGACGGGATTCACATTGCAAATAGAACTATTTGTGATAAGACCCATCTAAAATGTTACCCCTATTAATTAGGGGTGGCGGTTAAAAAGGTATTTGTGATGGGTCCCATTGAAAATACCTTCCCGCCAATATACTATTTTCGACAGGAGTAAAATGATGTCGCAAATACTAAAAACCATGGGATAGTATTTGCGACAGGGGTAGCCACCTGTCAAAAATACGCTTCTCACGGTTTGGTGCAAACCGCACACCAAAGCCTTTTGTGATGAGATATGTATTCCCGTCGCAAAAAAGTTCTTACAACATACTATTTGCAGTGAGAATAAAGTCTCATCACAAATAGTAGCTCCCGATGGACTATTTGTGACAAGACCCTTCCCCATCGTAAATAACCCATCACAAATACGGTCTTCCCATAGTGGGTGTGCATAATATTTATACTCGAAGGGATCATACCCAAGGTCTCTCATGCAAATGTTAATAGAGAATACTAATACCCCAATTGATTTACAATTGAACCAAAAAGAACATAAATTGGTCACTATCCATCCCATTCTCACAAAGGCCCACTCACTAAATGACACTTTCAATTTAGTAAAGTAATATCAAAATTATATAGAATAAGGTTCCTCACATCTACTTCCCCACTGGTTTGTCTATCTCACACCCCAATGTCAAACTTCATGTTCTCCCATCCCTTATATCTATATCATTCAACATTTATCAAGCCATATCTGATATGAATTGGGTTATAACCCTACCTACCCCCCATAGGGACAAACATCTTGTTCTTGCATCAATCAATATCCACATCTCACTCGTTGATTCTATATCTTTATCCACCACATATAATATCCAATCACAACCTTATAAACATGGTAATAAGGTATCATGAACATGAAGGAAAACATCCTTGTGCCTTCCCCTACCCGATATGATCCCCAATACATATCACGTTATCTCATTGTAAGGCATTACAACTAAATATTCCATTATCGGTTAGTACTCTCCACCATTTGGGTATCTTTATCACATACTACCACTGAGGTAAGAGTGAGGAATTGGGGAAAATTAGCACTTTCTTCCATCACCAACCTAGATGTTTTGGAGAAAACCCCCTAAAACATTTAGATGTTAGTATTTAGTAATCGATGTATGTGGGGTGTTCATTGAAAACTCAAGTGAAATACAATATATATAAATATATATATCTTCAAACAGGCTTGGCCTAAAGGGTTCAAATCAATATTACATCGAAACTATCCACTGTTAACACCATACCACCGTTACCACCCACAACCACCACTAAAAGTAACCCACTATAAAAATATCCATGCACAACCCATAGTTTCAATATTTTATCTATATTTCCAACCATTTTTAAATTAATATATCACTAAACACTATTTTTTTAGTCCACTTAATTCCATTTTTAATGACAATCTATTCTTACCCCTTTTCATTTTAATTCCCATTTAATTACTCCTATATCATTAACATTAAATTCATTAATTCAATTACCATATATGAATTTCCATCTTACACTCATAAAACTTCCAACCCTCCTTTTCAATTTCATCATTTATCGTTTCAGATTCCATAACTACTAGGAAACTACAACAATAAGACCAAATAACAACATCTATCCTATCGTACAACAACAATCACAAACTAACGACCACACACAACCAACACTATATCCCACAATTAAAAAGTCACATCCCTAGCACCTTAACTTATCCACATATAAACCAATCACCACTATCTCTATACAAAACCAATAAAGGCATCACAACCTCAAATAGAATAAAAAATAGTATAATCACACAAAATAAAAATTATATTTCATGTGTTTTCGATAATTCCATTAAAGAGGGACTTCACATTAATTCATCATCTCATGGATGGGTATTTTCAAAAAACATATAGTTTTACACATAACTAATTCATAACCATATATACATGATTAAATTTTTATTAAAAGTGAATTTTAGCAACCAAAAATATAAAGGGTTCTCAATTCACAATAATTACAACAATTGCATCACAAAAATAATTATGTTTCAGGCTGGAATAATAAATGAAAGAACACAATAAGTAGTAATGAAAAGTGAATCATCCAATCCCCTTAAATTTCATTTAAATTATATTAATTATATTATTACATCAGTCCAAAACTTCCACTTAAATAGAAAAAAGTTTTATTAGTCCCATAAATTTATAAAATAAAGGGAGTGATAACACAGATTTCCTATATTGAAAAAAGATTGAAATCATATGAGACTAAAAAAAGAGGGAAAATAATGATGATTTTGTGGCCTGAATTTTAAAAGGTAAGGGAATAATAAAATTTAAAACACTTAGAGGAAAAAAAGGAATATAAAATAGTGGAAAATATTACCAAAAATGTTACAAGATGATACAAAAATATAGGCAGAAGAGTATTCGTGAATATACATAGAATAATGAGTTGTAGGGGTTTGGGTCAAGGTATATGAATCTTAAGACTCATGAACAAGTCTCTATATGGTCTTTAGTTTAAGGAAATAAGTAATATTATTAAGGAAAATCTTATATTTTAGAATTCTAGACATAGATCCCTGAATATCTCAAAAAAGATACCACAACCAATTTTCTATTTTTAATTATCATTAAAGAGTTTCCATTTAATTCCCATGGAAATGACCCATTTAAAACCTTTAACCTTAATTACTTAAAATATAAAATTTAGTCCTCATATTAAAGATTTAAAATCATTTATCTAAGCCTTATAATTTTTATTTTTCATTAAAATGAAATTTTACATCATTTTAGGAAAATATAGGAATTTTGGAAATTTGGGATTTTGAAAATAGTTGAAGTGACCACATAAATGGGTCAATTGAATGAAGGAACAAGAGACCACATATAATTAACACATGGAGTATTTAATGCATGACTAAATAGATCGTTCACATGAAGGGACATGTCCACCATAAGAACAACCAACTAGTCACACAAAGGAACTGATCAACCATAAGAACAATTGACCCACTGTATTAAAGAACTGATAGACTTTATAAAAAAATGACCAACTACATGGAGAAAGAAATCAACTAGAATAAAAAACTAACTTACCTCATGAAGAATTTTTAATCACATAAAAAAACTCAATCTACATATTCAGTCAATTAACTCTGAGTACAAACATACAATATCAAAGGGAAAAAGACTCCAAGAAACCTTTTGACACATCTAATCCTTTGGAAAGCAAAATTTAAGGGTTTTTATAAATCAAGGACCTTATATTTGATACCTCTCCAACAATTATCATCTTCAATTATTTGAAAAAATCCCTTAGGAAAAGAAAGGGGGCCTAAAAAATCACCCCATGTGATACCTATCAAGGATCATGCTATATCTAGGAAACAAACCTCACCGAAAAAAATATATGAGAGGAATAAATAGATCTCATAAATTTTGAACAATAATTTAATAACACCATAAAGAAAAAAAAGGTTGAAAATAACTATAGATACTGATCACGCATTTTCATTTTATTTTCCTAGGTAATGTCCTCCAAGACACCATGCTTCCACAACACCTGAACTAAGGGGATAACTCATCCACATTAAAAATTATCTCAAAGATCCTGGATCTCAATTGGTCACTCTATAGATTTAGTGTGATAATATATATCCAAATACATTTATTAAATTAAATGGGAGTCATCATGAAGATAAATATGAATATGGGACACATGGAAGATGTTGTTGATCCTTTCTAGTTATGGTTGGAGTGCCAATTAATACACCACCTTGCTAACATTTTCTAACACCTCAATGTCTCGATAAAACTGGGATAAATCTTACTCCCATGACTAAACCTACACCACCCCAGATGATGGAAAAAATATAATAACACATGGTCTCTATTGTCAAACTCTAGGGACCTCCACCAATGTTCTATATGAGCCTTATGACATACCTTTTCTTCTTTCATCCCTCTTGAATTGCATGGATCTTCTCTATCATGCTTTTCACTATATCCAGACCTAGGACTACTAACTCCCTATAATCAATTCAACACAATAGATAATGATAATTTTTCTTATAATTTTTTTTAATGTAACCATTATAATGGATGAGTGGTAGAAATTGTTATAGGAAAACTCAACCAAGGGTTAGTTCTTCACCCATTATTCAATAAAATCCAAGAAGCAAGCCCATAAAATATCCTCCCATGTCTCGATGGTCTTTTCTATCTAACTATATTTCCTAAGGTAAAAAGTATTTATAATTCATAAATATGATCCAAAAGAATATTTCAATCCACTTCATACTTGTGAGGTAAGACAAGAGCACTATTTAGATAAAATGGCCTTCAACCCCACATGGATTCTTATAACCTCATCAATACACCACATCTCCAGAACATCCATGATGCTCAATTCTTGAATTTATAGAAAATGGTATGAATTCATTATCAGGTCCAAAATCAACCAAATTTTATCATATTCTCCCAAGTCCTAGGGTAACTTAGTGATGATTTCCTTTGATATGTCCTCCCTCTCCCACTTAAGGACATCCAAAGGTATGAAACTAACATCCATGAACATGATGCATGACTTTCACCTACAGAAATCCCAAATACCTTGCCACAAACTCCACCACTAATAGCTTCATGATTGGACACCAAAGTTTCCACCCCATTCAAAGCAACATATTAGATTACCTAATGTTCCACTAAGAGAGATATTTGAAACTCATATAAAACTCCCACATACATGGCCATGAGAATAAATATCCTACCCTAAAACACCATCTGATCCTGAACATCCTTATAACACCCCTTTAGATCATCACCTTGACTAATAAGGTTTCACATCACATTAAAATTTGAGACTCCCTAATGAGACCCATATACATTTTACATTATATATGATTCCACTATCATCTGATAGAGACAAACGTTTCCACCGACTTACTACACAATGTGATACATTGCTGTAAGATCTTCGATTTATTTCTAGGAATCCTCAGACTCCCTAACAACATATCTATGAAACTTCTTACAAATAAAATCAACCATCAAGTTACCCTTTATTAGGGTGAAGGATATCCCAAAATATTAATATTAGGAAAAAACATCCACCTCCACAGATGCAGGATCACATCCAACTAAGAAATAACATACCCCAAACTCTTATGGTCTGTAAAGACCACACAGTACTCACCAATAATGTAACTTTTTCACAACTTTAGGGAAAAACCATTGTTTCCAACTCCAAATAATGAGTGGAATAGTTATTCTCACATGAAAATAAATTATGGGGCCCATAAGATAACACTACCCTTTTCTACATTATGACACTTTCTAAGCCTAGATGAGAATCATCACAAAAGACCTCGAACATCACCCATACTTCCGATAAATGAATCATTAGACCACTGATAACTCTCTTATTTAATTATTTGAAAGAAATTTTACATTGACCAATCTAGAGAAATTATTGACCCTCTTATCTAGGTCTGACAATGGGTCTGTAATAAGAGAGAAGTTGGACACAAACCTTCAATAATATCAAGAAAGACCAAGGAATCTATGAACCTCAATGATATTCTTGAGTTATTTAAAACAAACTTATATAATATTTGATGAGTCCACAACCACATCCTTATGAGATACCACATACCCATGGAAGTTCATATTAGATGTCCAAAAAATTCACTTGGAAAATTCCCATAGAGATGATGGTGTTAAAGAACCCATAGTAAAACTTTGTGAGACTACGAATGCTTCTCCTATAACATTGATTATATAAGTATTTCAATGAGTAAGGTGACTATGAACTGGTCTAGGAAATGATGAACCATGAATTTAGTGATCCCCATGAACATAGTTGACGTGTTCATGAAAAAAAATGAAATGAATACAAACTCAATGTTTCCATACCTACACTAAAATGTTTTATTTGGGATATCCTCCCACTTCACCCTCATATGATGTTATGAAAAACACAAATATATCTCTGAAAACCAACTAGATCCCATCATCTAGTCAAATAAATAATCTATCCTCAAAAGGGGGTAATAGTTTTTGAATGTAACATGATTCAACCTATAATAGCCCACAGACAACCTCAAACTACTATATGTCTTATTTATAAATAGCACAGTAGGACCCCAAGGAGATACACTAGGTGAGGTGAATCCCTGATACTATAAATCATCTAGCTAGATATTTAACTCACACATATCTATGGATTTTGTATGATAAGGAGGCATTAATATAAAACAAGAGACTAGTTGTAACTCTATCCCAAACTCGACATTATGTTGAGGGGGTGGGTTTATATACTCATCTAGGAAGACATTTGGAAACTTTTCACTAACTCTAAAAACCTCCACCACTCAAGCTTCCACTGATAAATATTCCAACTAAGAAAGAAGAGTATCTCATTATCTTGCACCCATCTAGTAACTCCACTCACTATTGAACAGTACCATATAAACCTCTATATTTTAAAAAATGAATCTCCTCAAAAATAAATCAATTACTTCATGTATATTGACCCAAACCTTTTACACATATTGTTACAAGATTTTAAGTATAATTACTTATTAAATGAAATCCAAAGATTTAAAATCCTTGTGTTTTTGAAGGACTAGGTACATAATTAGAAAACATGAAACTAGAATAAAACATATTTTTATTAATCTCCATAAAAATATCCTAACTCCATTAAACTCCTAAAACTATATAGGATAACCTATAGAATACACAGCCAAAATGGGTGAGCTAAAATCCCAGTAAGGTAATAAACATGAAAACTAATCATAAGATATGAGTTAGAAGGCATGACATAATAAAAAAGGCATGGATCGTGAATAAAAATATATAGGAATAAAATATAGGGAATGAAATTATATGATCATGGGAATATAGAAATGTGAAAGTAACATATATCATGACATAAACATGAGTCAAGGCTAACTACCAAGATGATATTCCATGGTGGATTGAGTCCCATAATGGATTAGGATTGCTCCCTAATCCCATACATAATGTCACAGGAGACTAAAAAATTACCCAAGGTCTTGGATAAATATTTGGTAATGACCTTCATAACAAGTACATGAATATATTTTCCACATAAAGATATGAAATATAAGGAAAAAATATAAGGGTTACCCATGGGAAGAAATGGGTTTTGTAATCATGTCATAAGGCATAACCAAATGGAATATCCTAACAATATTCGGGAAATAAGGGATTTAAATAATTATTGGGAATTAATATAGGAAAAATAAGAATATATCATGGATAAAAATGTCCAATTGAAGTAAAAAATTGAAAAAGAGTGGTTAGTATACTTTAGAAATGTTCCACTTAAGTGCGATTTTAGGGAAAAGAATAAACTGCGTTCAATGAGGATAAAGGCATAATTATTTCAATAGAATAAAAAATGGACATATATATATATATCCATGATAACATGATTTATTTTATAAAATATTGGTGGAATAAAACATTTTATGGAATGTAATTTAAAATGGATTAGAAACAGAGAATTTTCCTTTAATCAAGTTTTCTTTCTGAGAGGAATTGAGAATTAAACCTTTTAAAACATGTATTTATCGATAAAATAAAGCTTAATTGAGTTGAATATATATATTTGGAACATGTATACATAATATTAGATAATTATATAATAATAATTAAGATATAAATTGAGGTATAGAGTGATAATGTTCTACCCAAAAGAAATATGGAGGTTCAGAGAGATCCCTTAACTTATGTCTCAATGTGTTATGCACTTGAACTTAATAGCCGGGAAAATTAAATTAAATCAATTAATAAATTAAATTATAACATATTACACATATATTTTATTTAGTATAATTTTATTATGTTTATTTATTACCATTTCAATGATTTATAAAGTTCAATTTTGTTGTTTCAGGAGTGTTTGTTTCATGGTTTCATGGTTTATTCACTTGTGTATAATCATGGATGTTCTTTTAAAATGGAAATAATACTCCATAATTGAACTTAAATAGTATTAATGCACTTAAATAATTATACATGGTCCCATATATCATTTTTTATGACATGGGGATGGTTCTTGGAGTAAAAATGCTATTGTTATTTGGTCAGTTCATTTGGGCAGTTTTACTGACCATCATGAAATAATTTTTTATATAATATTATGTATATTTATTATTTAAAGAATAATAAATAGGTTATAATATAATTATTAAAATATAATTTAACCATAACTATATTTTTATGATTATCCTTAAAGGTGTTAATGGAAAATTAAAACTCATTATCCACCGAGATAGTTAACCGCCATAATTTGGACAATAGTTTCATTTATTTGGATTAGAGGAGATGTGGAAAAGGTTGTATAGAATATATACCATTAGAAATTTATAATACTAGTTTATAAATGATACTAGAGTTTTTATTATTTGATGAATTAATGAGGTGAGGAGAAGGAAGAAGAAAAAAATAAATTAAAAGAGGTAGTTTGAGAATGTTACTCTTGAATATCACCTCCTTTAAGGACCCCTTAAGGAACTTGGAATTGGTATTTTTGTGAGACTAGTATAAATTGTACATAGGAATAGTGTGTGGGGGATAGGATTTGGAAAATAATTTTCATGCTTTAAGGCTTATATAGTGTGAGGAGATGAGGTTGTGAGGGGTGATATTTATAAGGGGATGATAGGGTTGTTTATTATTATTATATTCATTAATATATTATTATGGATCAATAATATTATTATAATTGGTTCTTGGGACTATATAAAGGAAATTGTGCATGTGAGTTTAAACTAATGGGTTCTTACATTATCTATGATTGAAAAATTCATGTATTTGGCATATAATGTTATATAGCGTAAATTATTGTATTTCATTATTCACCCAAAATTCAACTATTTTATAAAAATCACAAAAATTTACTCGAATCATTTTTTCAAATGTATATTTCAAAAAATGGAATCCATTTTATTAAAATAATTATATATATTTTTTTGTTTTTTAAATAAAATCTTCATTTGTTAAAAAATACTGATATTAATATTTTAATTCATTTTATAACCCTTTGAAAATTTAATTATGGTCTCTTAAAATCATATTATAATTATAATAATACATAATATTAATTTATTAATCCCTTTTATGAAAATAATATTTCTTTTAAATCATTATATTTATTATAAAATTTCAAATAAAACAGTTATGTTTTACAAAATACCAACACTTAAGTTTTTACTTTTAAAACATTTATTTACCTATACCATGATATGAATATATCATATTTTCATTTTATAATATACCTAAATATTATATTACATTTACATAGGTCATTTTACTATTATAACAGTCATGTTATTAATCATAATGGTCATATTACTGTTCCAACAGTCATGTTACTATTCTAATAGTCAGATTACTATTCCAACAGTTAGATTACTATTCTAATGGTCAGATTTATAATGGTCATATGGGTTCCATTATTCTTCTAAATAGATCTTATTCCATTAATTATTCATTCAATTATATTTTTTTATGATGTTTATATATAATTTCATCTTCAAAATGAATATTGTATAAGTAATATTTTGTTTTATTTATACATATTTGTTCATGAGTGTTATCATTCTGGTAGATCAAGTAGATCCAAGTTATCCCATTGTTATTATCTTATTTTCTATTTATCTCCCCACTATAATATTTTGAATTCTTATTAGTTTATTTTTTTTGACTAATGTGTCATTATTAATTAATTATAATAATGTTTTGTTTCCTTCCCTAGGTGATGTATGTGCCTTATACTACATGACACAATTATAAGAAGCAAAATTCAATTGATAAAATTATGGGTCATTTCAACATGATTGGAATATAACCAATAAATTCTAGGGATTACATTGTATGTCTATATCTATAATAAGAATAATTAATCCATCAACTCTTGGTGCCCCATCACCAGTCTATATCCCTAACACACATCAAAAGAGAAATCTTGGCCTCCAAATGGTGTGGATAAAAATAGTGGAACTGGAATTATCTCCAACTTCAGTACTAACACACATATCAAGGTGAGTTACAAAAATTATTGTGAAAATCCATAATTAACGAAAGAAGAAAATAAGGTAGATGATAAATGGATAGTACCTATAATGAACTCTTACCCCTTATGGTACTAGAACCTCCATAACATGCATATGTCTGCACCCATATCCCCCAACACACTACTAACATAAAGCATGAAAACACTCAGGCTTCGGTCCCTATTAATAAGGACCATTATAGGGATAAATTATACCATATTTTCTCCCCTCAGTTGAGAATAAACTTACTGACTTGACTATTGAACAAATACTAAAAGCCTATGTGACAACTATGACCGGAATTGGGCATAACCACTTATACCATACTAACCCCTGATCGGATGCGAACTTATACTGATTGTTAACATGATATCCAAAAACATATAATGAAACAAAATTTACCTCAAAAGATTCTTGGGAACCTATAGTCCCAATAAATCATGAAGAATACTACTATAATTAACTTCTTACAGGTTGGATCATTTACATCCTAGATATCCGCATTACCCTGCCTAAAGGTCTACTTCTCAAGAAGCTATGATGAAATAACTCTCAAGGTACTCCTCTCTATAAATTCATATTCTCCATTAGTTCTACCTTCTTTTACACTAAAAAATAAATAGGAATTATAAAGGGGGTGACTACATATATGATCATTAGATGTAATGCATCCTCAAAATGACACAATTTGGAATCCTCATCTAGAAACTGATCAAGTGAGAAACATAGAATATCCTTGATCATAATACAAATATCTCACAAACTAAACCTCTCTTTTAAAAGAATGATTTTATCCTTCCTTTTCTATACCTTCATTTTCAAGGATAAGAACTATAGATTTTTTTTTTCTAGGAGTCAGCGCAAGAAACATACAACTCTTTCCACTCTATGAGATAGAAAATCCACCACTAGTGCTCTATCCCCACATCTTACTGTTAGCCAATGAATAATAGTACTCAAATAAATCCCAAATAAAACTAACTGTGATATCAATATCCTCTATAAAATGCTTCTTATCTAGATAAAAAATTATCACTTCGTACTTCTCTGGAATCTAACATAGGAAATAACACAATGTTTTATTCCACATCTCATCCAAATTAGTTGGATTGATCTTTTTATGATATACTGGATCATCTTATAAAACCTATCCTCATTTAAATGAACATGGATGATGATCAGAAGCCATCTCTAAATGAAATTATAAGTATAAATAAAATCCTGAGAGCATAAAATTAATTTATATTAATTTATTTAAGTTCTTTCTAATTTTCTAACATCACCCCATTCCATAACAAGTTCAAACATTGATAAATCATATACCTATCATAGTTTTATACCCCAAAATAATAATTTTATTATATATAATCTTCAATAACCTTAAGGTTATTGCGTCAGATCTTAAGGGGCCCTAATCGCCTATGTCTTATCCAGTATCCCTCACGAAGACGCACACTATGTATGAATAACACTATTCCCTACCAACCCATGAAAGAATCACTAGTTCATAAATCTAAAATCCATCCAATATCTCAACTATATTCTTTGATACCACTTTACCATAAAACCCCTTTACTGGTACCACTGCTTTGCCAATAGCGAAGAGAGGGAGTAGCCATGGAATCCTACCTCTAGTAGGCCTTATATTGGCAACTAACACCAAGGGTATAAAGAAATACAATTGGATTACATACCTCAATATATGAAAAGGATTGATATATAATATAAAAAACCACTAAATAACACCATAAAATAATATAAAATAAATAAAAACCCCTAAATCATGTTAGTAAATAATAATAAAATTCACTAAAAGTAAATAAAAAAAGAAATAATAAGTAAACAAATCTGCATAAGCTATAACATCTAGGATAATAATGTACATCTCTGTTTCTAAAAACCTCTAAGAAACTTAAATTTTTTTGTGTTAACATTGGGTGAGAATAAGATGTATAATGAGTAGGATCATACCTATGGAATATTGTGAAAAATGTGAAAAGATCATACTAATACCCTAATGGATACATAATAGAACCAACATGTACTTAAATATGTCAACTATCCATCCCATTCTTGCTAAGGATCTCCCACCATATGAAACATCCAATTTAGTAAAGAAATATAAAAATAATATAGAATAAGGTTCCCCACATACACTTCCCCATTGATTTTTTCTCAACCATGTCCCATTTAAAAACATCATCTTATCCCATACCTTACATATATATCAGTCATCATGTGTCAAGACATATCTAATGTAGGTAAGGTCACAAACCTACCGACCCTAGCCTCTTGTAGGACTTAATATCTTGTGCTGGAATCAATAAATATATATGGTATCCTTCCTTTTTATTACATAAAATTTCATTAAATTATATAAACATAGGACATTTCAATGTTTACTTTCTTGGAAATAAGGTACATAATACCTGAAAACATAACAAATTATTCTAATATACTTGAAAGGCTTCTTCATAGATTCGTATTAAGTATATTTACTATATATGGTGTTATTAATTTATTAATAACTTTTTATTTACCCCATTTACTGGTTTTTTATGAAAAGTGCATACTTGTTGTGAAATATTCATATTTTAATATTAAATATAATTTTTGGGCATTATTTGAATTAATCCAGATTTGAGTCAGTTTAATTTTTTTATCATAAATCTCATACTATTTACCGAAATTGTGTAATTTTTTTTTTAATTTTTCTTATTAAATTTCAAAAATATCATTATAAGGCATAGTTTTCCAATTCGAGGATTTGGATGGTCATATGGTCCACACAAGAAGGCCCAAAGAATCGGTGAAAAAACTAGACCATCCCCAATGCTCTAATTTATAGGCTCAATCCAAAAACCCAAATTTTATGAGACCCCAAAAATATGTTCTTTATTATCAAAAGGAACCATGGATAAAAATTTCAAGGCCTAAATTCAATAAAAATGGGCCCAAATGATGCTTTGAAGTACAACCCAACATTCTATCTGGGAATTAAACTCAAAACAAATTTATCTAATTTTCTCCTGATATAGAAATCCATAAGAGATAATATTTTTCAGTGTGAAAGATAATATATAGGTGGATGAATTTTTAGAAAAAAGGTTCATATTTTAGGGAATCTTCATATTAAAAATCTAATTCACATTTCGACTTTCTAAAAAGTATGGATTTAAATAGACTGGTTAAAATTTATTAATAAAACTGAAATAAATTAGGTTACTTAAGTCTAATTGATACAAAATATTGAGGGTGTAATTTAAACATTCATATAAAAATTTCAATAAGACACTTTCTCTTGATTCAGCTCTATGGAGTATCAAATATTCGATCCAATTAGTGGGGTGGATTTAGAAATAAAATAGTCTACCTCTTTGAGCTATAAATACACCCCCTCCTATTCTTGTAAGGAGTTGTCATTTCAATAGATAATAAGGAGTTTTGGAATGAATAGATCCTTTATAAGGTCCTAGGAGGACTTTCCTTGATCTTTTTTCAACAAGAGATTCCTCTCCTCTACTTTTTTTTCACGTTCCTTTGCGTTTGTTTTCAATTATATTCGCATAAGCTATTTTCAATTTGATTTAAATATTAATGAAAGTTTTTTCTTAATATTCTATTTTAATCATCCAACCTATGTTCTTAAATATTAATTATCTTGAAATAATTTAAATCAAGTTGAACCCCTTCCCTTCTTTCTCTTTCTCATTAAATCTAAAGTGCAATTCTACCTCTCTTCACCTTCCTTGTGTGTGTTCAGCGCACTACTATTTTATTATCCCATTTTTTTATTTTATTTTAAACCCATTAACATAATAATTATAACTAGATTAATAACCATATCAATGTTTGAGTAAATATACCATTGGGATGAGTCATAATTTGGGGATATTAAGTGATTAAGGGCTTTTTCTCGTTGAGTATTCTTTAGGTTAACATTGTGTAGGTTGAACTTAAAATATCATAGATTAATGACATTTTTTGTAAGGACGCGACCCCAGTTTCCCGAAGCCGGTGCCTTATTAGATTAAATTGGAATAAAAACAAGGAATAAGCATCCAGAAGGACCAAGTAGTTTAGTATTATTGGAAATAAGATACATAAATAAGTTCAACTTTATATCAATAAAGAAAATACAACACTAAATTATTCCATTAGAAACATTCATGCCTCCTAGATTATGCTTACAAGTTATTCATAATTTACTTCTTCATATCCTGGAAAAAATAAAACATAAGAAAGGGGTGAGCTCAAATGCTCAGTAAGAGTAAGAAATACAGCGGAAGATAGAATAAACATAATTCATGGTGTATAATTTAAAACACATGCCCTTAGCAGTAAACTTGAACACATTGAGAAAATAATGCCATAATAAAACATAATCATGGGTATTCTACTATTCGAATAACCACAAGAAATTTAAATTACTAGATTTATAATGAGGGAACTTCATATGCCAGACATTCTGAAATATTTTTTCAAGGCCTCGTCCAAGACGTCTAATGATTAAGGCCTTAGCCAAAATCCATATAACACATTGAGAAAGGCCTTGGCCAATTCCACCTCTATTTGTTTCATGAGAACTACCGATGCAACGAGGGGCTATATAAGGCCCCACCCATCACATAATAAGTCCAATTCATTCCTCATATGAGTGGGGATAAACAAAAACAACATATACATTCATATTGAAACTACCATATGAAATGTAACTATCTTTCCCCAATCATTAAACATAAAACACTAACCATTCCGAGTAATATGGTCAATGGTTTTAGGATAGATCATCCAAAATAGATTTAGTCATAAACCATTAAATAAAATATGGTAGATGACTTCATAAATTATTAAACCCAATAATTCCATGGAATCAACAAGAGCGTTGAATTAGATGAAAATACTCTTATAAAATCATTAAGCAATTCTGGAGATAAATACTCTTTTATTTTGAAAAGAAGAGTTATTTTGAAAAAATATTAGTATAAAGCCATAAGTGAAGTAATATATTATTATCATAATAAAATTAGTGATTTTATAAAGATAATTATTTCCAAAAACAGATTATAGAGTGCCCTTGAAAATAGGTAAGAATTTGAGAAATTCCCTTGAACCGAGCTTGTATTTTTGAAACAATTTTGAAAGTTCCATTTAAAATGTGTAACTATCCATAAAATAAGGAATGATTATGGTCTCTAAACATATATATGATACTAATACATAATATATGAGGAGTAAATAACAATACATAAGAATTTTATTGAGGTAATTAGACAATCAAAGTATCCCGAATAAAAATGGAAGTTCGGGTGGAAAACCCTTACCTTAACTCCAAACATGTTCCGCCCATGAACTTAAGCCCCTAGAATATGAAATTATACTTATTAATAACTTATTTAAGAACCTATTATAAATTTATTTAGTTTATCCTAATTCTTTTTAGTTCATTTACAACATTATTTCTAAGTTATTATATTGAATTTCATTGTTCCAGGGTGTTCGCTTTCTTTATTTTCATAATCAGTTCACTTGTTTTTAAGTAATGGAGTTCATGTGGAATGGTTATAAATATCCAGTATTGAAATTATATATTATTTATGAACATAGATAATTTATAATGGTAATTTCAATCATTTTTTTAAATGGAATGAGGACGAATAATTATATGACAACCACTTTGATTATTCGCAAGTATTTGGATTATTATGAACTAGTTTTTTCATATTACTTAATTATATGTACATATTAGGGTTCCTGAATATTAATTATGTTATAATACATATATTATAGTCTTTTGAAACCATAAATATGGTTTCATGACCAGTAATGAAGAATAAATTGAAGAACAAAACTTCGTCGTCCACAAAGGCTATAAATTGGAAGCTAATTGACGTTGATTTCATTTATAAAAATAAAAGGGAAGGAGTAAGAATATTTATGATGGTAATTCCATTAAAATGATATAACTCAATTATATATATGTTACTATATTTAAAATTATCATTTGGACAGATGAGGTGAGGTGAGGATAGAAAAAGAAGATAAATTGAAATGAAACCAAATGAAAAAGAAGAGTGCTTTACCTCTTGAAATAACCTCCTTGAGAATCTCCTTAAGGAAAGGGTTTTTGGTCTTTTGGAAAGACTAGAAGCTTATTGGAAGTGGGGAGAGACTAGGTAAGGGTAAATGGGCAGAACTTTAAGGATCTTAAAGGCTTAGAGGAGTGAAGAGAAGAGGGAGCAGTGAGGGGTTTTTTTTAGTGGAGGAGAGGAGTAAATTTTGAATATTTAATTCTTTATTTTATTATATACCTCAAGACAACCAATAGTGTTGTTTAATGTGACATTTAATAGTAATCAGTGCATGTGAGTTTGAACCAAGTGGACTTACATCAATTATGATGTCATAAATAGTGTATTTAACTGATAATTTGTATATACGATATTTTATCGTATTTTACTATTCATAAAAAATTCAAGAATTTAAGAAAAATTCCAAAACTTCACCCTACCATTTTTTGGAATTTATATTTTAAAAGTGACCTCCATTTTTAAATTTTTTTTTCTAAATATTATTAATTTAATTTTTAAATAAAGTCATAGTTAATTTGAAAAATAACAATCTTAGAGGTATAATTAGTTTTATATGACATTGAAAAATTAATTAAGACCCCATTATCATATTACCTTATGAAAATATAATTATATCATTATTTAATATTCATAAGGGTCCTATTAATATTCATATTACTATTCATAAGGGTATGTTACTATTCACCGAAAATCAAGTTTGTTCTATCATACTCTGAATGACTTCTGAACACAACTCCAGATGACCATTTTGCGAAATTCAAAACATTGAAGAAGAAAAGTTGTGTTTAATGGATAGATTATAAAATTGCATTCTATATCTATTTTCAAAACCCTGGGGTGTTACATTTTACCCTCCTTATAAAAATTTCCTCCTCGAAATTCAAAAAATATTACCTAAAAAGATTCGGGTATGTCTTTAACACAAGCTCGTCAGGATCCCATGTTGATTCCTCCATCTTATGGTTCCTCCAAAGAACCTTTACTAGAAGAGTCGTCTGATTTCTCAATACTTGTTTTCTAGTATCAATAATCATGATAGGATCTTCACAATAAGATAGATCAGGATCAAGTTATACTTCTTCATAAGTGAGTACATGTGTTGGGTCTGGCATGTACTTTCTTAACATTGACACATGGAACACATTGTGAACCTTGGAGAGACTTCGTGAAATTGCCAAATGGTAAGCTACGACTCCAATTTGGTCCAAAATTTAAAAAGGTCTGATGTTCCTAGGACTTAATTTTCCCTTCTTACCGAATCATATAATACCCTTCCATAGAGATACCTTTAAGAAAATGCGATCACCTTCTTGAAATTCCAAATCCTTCCTTCGGTTATCAGCATAGCTATTTTGCCTACTTTGAGATATTTTGATATGGTTCTGGATAATATTCACCTTTTCTGTTGTTTCTTCAACATTTTTGGGCCCATGAGCTTTCTTTCACCAACATAATCCTAGAAAGTTGGTTTACGACATCTCCTCCCATATAATGCTTCATAGGGTGCCATCTAAATACTTGAATGGAAGCTATTGTTGTAGGAAAATTCCACAAGAGGAAAATACTGATCCCACATGCCATCAAAATCAAGTGAACAAGACCTCAACATGTCTTCCAATGTTTGAATAGTTCATTATAGTTGTTCATCAATTTGTGGGTGTTAGGAAGTGCTCAAATGAAGATCAGTATCTAGGTCCTTCTGAAGACTCTTCCAGAATCGTGATGTAAAATGGGGATCAAGATCAGAAACAATTGATGAGGGTACACCATGAAGTCTTACAACTTCATTAATATATATTCTAACTAAACATTCAAGTAGTAAATCTTAACTTATAGCAAGAAAATGTGCAATTTTTTTTAAGATGGTCAACAATTACCCATATCGTATCATTATTTCTTGGAGTCTTTGGTAGCCCCATAAAAAAGTCCATCATAATATCATCCCATTTCCACATAGGTATAAAAAAGGGGTTGCATGACTCCACCAGGATGTTGTCTTCTTGCCTTCACCTGTTGAAAAATTAAACATCTCAACATATAATCAACAATCTCCCTCTTCATGTTTTCCCACAAAAAATATTGCTTTATATATCTGAACATCTTTGTGATACCAGGGTGTCTAGAGAAATTAGAGCTATGAGAATCATCCAATAGTTCCCTCTTAATCTTGGGAATAGCAGGAACACATATCCTTTTTCCGAATTTCAAAATTCCACCTTCATATGCAAATTCAGTCAACCTACCATCATTTATAGATTTAATTTTCTTTTGAAACTCCTCATCATTAGCCTGAGAACATTTTATCTTTTATAGTAAAAAAGATTTGGAAACCATTTGAAAAATTAGTGACGTGTTACCTTATTTGATAATTTCCATATCCATCATTACTAGATCCATGAAAAGAGGATCCCTTTCAACTCTCATATTGTTCATAATTCTGTGGTCCTTTCTACTCAAAGCGCCTGCCACCTTATTTTCCTTCCCAGGGTGGTAGTGTATTGTGCAATCGTAGTCTTTAAGTAGCTCGATCCATCTTATTTGTCTCATGTTGAGTTCTTTCTATGAGAATATATATTTCAAACTCTTATGATCTGTATATATCTCACATTTCTCTCCATAGAGGTAATGTCTCCAAATCTTTAGAGAAACGATTACTGCTGGTAACTCAAGATCATGAGTTGGATAGTTTTGTTCATGAATTTTTAGCTGCCTAGACACATAAGAAATCACTCCATCCTTCTTCATAAAGACACAACCAAGTCCTTTCTTTGATGCATCACTATAGATAACAAAACCATCATTCCCCGATGGTAGGGTTAGGATTGGAGCATTCACTAACCTCATATTTAATTCTTCAAAACACTCTTTAAATTCCTTGGTCTATACGAACTTAACCCATTTTTGTGTGATCCTTGTCATTGGGTTGGCTAAATGGGTGAAGTTCTGAATGAAGCACCGATAATAACCTACTAAACCAATAAAACTACGTACCTCAGTTACATTCGTTAGATCAGGACATTATTGCAAAACCTTTGGCTTCGCATAATATATAGTTATACCATCCATAGAGACAATGTGTCCTAGAAAGGAACCTGATTAGAGACAGAACTCACACTTTTTGAACCTCCCATATAATTCATTTCTTCTCAGAGTCTTTAGAATGGTGCGCAAGTTTTTTTTATGATCTTCATATCTCTTAGAGTAAACCAGGATATCATCGATAAACACCACTAAAAAGTCATCAAGATATTCCTTGAAGACTCTGTTCATGATATACATAAAAATAGATGGTGCATTGGTTAGTCCAAAATTCATTACTGTAAACTCATAATGCCCATACCTGGTTCAAAATGCTATTTTTGGAATTTTTTACTTTCTCACAAGCAACTGATGATATCTAGATCGAAGATCAATCTTCGAAAAATTCTGGGCTTCATGAATTTGATAGAATAAATCATCAATTAGTGGTAGAGGATACTTATTCTTTATTGTAATAGCATTGATTTCCCTATAATCAATGCACAACCTCATAGACCCATCTTTCTTCTTAACTAAAAGAATAGGGGATCCCCATGGAGAGACACTAGGGAGAATAAATCCTTCATCACTCAATTATTATAGTTGTTTCTTTAGCTCCACTAACACCACAGTGGCCATTCTATAAGGGGTCTTTGAAATGGGCCTTGAACCAGGAATTAAGTTGATGGAAAACTCATTTTCTTTCTCTGGAGGATGTCTAGGTAAATCCTCCGGAAAGACATCAAACAACAGGTACATCTTCTATTTAAACATTATTTTCCTCACCCATAGTTATTTCATTCTCTTCCTCCTAGATAATTGAATTTAGTTGAGCTACTAGGGGTGGGTATAGATATGAATCATGTTGTGATTTTCTATTCTAAAGATAAGGTACTCCTTATTATCATCAAAAATTGTAACCTCCTTCTTCTTACAATAAATTTTCATATCATTGTCCGAAAGAAAATCCATACCAAGGATTATATCAAATTCAATCATGGGTATGACAAGGAGATCTGCAAATAAAGAACATTTATATGCCTTAATGGGAACTGAATCACAAAAACTTTTTGTAATGATACTTTCCTTAGGAGTTTTCATTGACAACACCCTTGTTAAATAAAATTGGTAATATCTAATTTTCTTAGAAAACTGGGAAGATATGAAACAATGCTATGATCTATAATCAAATAAAGTATTGGTTAAGTTTGATAAAATGATCAAAGTACCTACCACTACATCATTCAGAACTTCAACCTCTGCAGTTGTGATTGCAAAAGATTTTCCTTAACCCCTTGGCCTTTTCTGTTGAATATTTCCTTGACGCTTTGGAAAATCATTAGCATAGTGTCCCATCTCTCAAAAATTATAGCATTGAACATCATTGGCTTCCTTATTCCCTTTTCAATTACCAGCAAGATGGCCTTTCTGACCACACTTGTATCATACTCATTTTCCTTTTAAGCATGCACCATGGTGTTTCCTTCCACAATTGTCACATGGTGGGAATTCAACTCTTCCCTTCTTCCCCGTATCCTTATTTCCTTTCCCAAGGTTTTCAGCAGCCCTCTTATTTTCTTACATTCACTTAAAGTCATAAGACTTAGAGAATTATTTTTTTGTCTTGATAGTACATGAAACTATATCCTCATATGATGAAAAAATTTGGGAGACCAGTGCCCGCCGGAGGAATGGCTTTAGGCCATCAAAGAATCGATCATTTTTTCTCCTTGGATTTCTTATGTAGTCTACATCATGTCTTGCTAAACCTGTGAAGTTAGCTTTGTACTTTGCAATATTATCATCTTCCTTCTGCCTCATATTCAAGAATTGCCTCTCCATATCACCTCTTTGTTCACAAGGAAAGTATTTCTCCCGGAATATTTCCTTAAAGTCCCTCCATTTCATCTCCTCTATTTCCTCCTCCTCCTTTGTATTTTGGATTAATGACCACCACTGATCGGCATCTACCGATAGACGATAGACTACCATGATGACCTTCTCTCTTTCATTACATCCCAAGGTGATAAATATCTTCTCAAGGGAACATATCCACTACTCTGCTACAAAAGGGTGTGTAGTCTCGTTGAATGATGGAGGTTGTTGTCGCATAAAGTGATCTAACATAGCTCCTCCATGTGGTGGGCCAGATGATCCATACGAGTAAAGTTATTATTCCTAACCTGAGTAAGTTGTACCAATATAGTTATAAGTTGCTCATCACCTGTCACAACACCAGATCCAACAACATTATCATGCATCAGAGGGAAATCCCTACACGCGTTCGTGCGGTTTCCATTCCTTCCACTAGGCGCCATTTCTAAATAATGGCATGTAAAAAATTAGGGTATGTATCATAATTTATAACTCAATGTAGAAAAATACTAAGCATAAATTTAAATTCTACGCATAACTAATCTCTTAATCATAAACATGGTATCTTTGAGGAAAAATTTACACTTAAATATTTCATAATGGATTGTAAAGAAAACATGAATTATCCTAAGCATATCCCCTGGGAGTATCATAACCAAGAGTGCATCAAGGCCCGTTGTCTTATACTAGGATACCCCGGGTCAATCCTGAAGATCCTTATCAAAGCTTTCACTCCTAGGTATATCTGTGCCAGAGCCACCTCTATCTGATCATATCCAGACAAGGATGTATTGCTTGAAAGGTCCACATAATCTATTACTTACCAAAATACCAGGAAGTTCTTGTATGTTTATCCTCAGAGACTACCTTAGGAACTCTTCCCTATTCTACTTTTGCTAAATCTTGTTTCCAAGTTTTCTAATAAACTTCCTCTGATACCAACTGTAAGGACCCGACCCTAGTTGCCCGAAGCCGGTGACTTATTTAATTACATTAGCATACAAACAAGGAATAAGAATCCCGAAGGACAAAGTAGTTTAGTATTATTGGAAACAAGATACATAAATAAGATCAAATTTACATCATGAAATAAATACAACATTAATTTATTTCATTAGAAACATCCATGCATCCTTTATTATGCTTGAACGTAATTCATAATTTACTTCTTCATATCCTGGGAAAAATGAAACATAAGAAAGGGGTGAGCTCAAATTTCCAGTAAGAGTAAGAAATATAGAGGAAGATAGAATAAAAATATAACGTGGTGCATAATTAAAAACACATTCCCTTAACAGTAAACTTCAACACATTATGGAAAGAATATGAGCTGAGAAAATAATGCCATAATAAAACATAATCATGGGTATTATAATAGTCAAATAACCACATGAAATTTAAATTACTAGCTTTATAATAAGGGAAGTGCATATTCCGGACATTATGAAACATTTTTTCAAGGCCTCGACCAAGACGTCTAATGATTAAGGCCTCGGCCAAAATCCATATAACACATTGGGAAAGGCCTAGGCCAATTCCAATGAATTCCTCATATGATCAGGGATAACCATAAACAACATATACATTCATATTGAAACTATCATATGAAATGTAACTATCTTTCCCCAATCATTAAACATAAAACACTAACCATTCTGAGTAATATGGTCAATGGTTTTAGGATAGATCATCCACAATAGAGTTAGTAATAAACCATTAAATAAAATATGGTATATGACTTCATAAATGATTAAACCCAATAATACCATGGAATCAACAAGAGTGCTGAATTATATTGAAACACTCTTATAATATCATTAAGCAATTCTGGAGATAAGTACTCTTTTATTTTGAAAAGAAGAGTTCTTTTGTAAAAATATTTGTATAAAACCAGAAGTGAAGTAAAAAAGTATTTTCATAATAAAATGAGTGATTTTATGAAGATAATGGTTTCCAAAAATATATTATAGAGTTCCCTTTAAAATAGGTAAGAATTTGAGAAATTCCCTTGAACTGGGCTTGTATTTTTGAAACAATTTGGAAAGTTCCTTTTAAAACGTGTAACTATCCATAAAATAAGGAAGTATTCTTGTTTTTAAACATATATATTATACTCACACAGAATATATGATGAGTACATAACAATACATAAGAATTTCATTGAGTTAAATAGACAATGAAAGTATCATGAATGAAAATGGAAGTTTGGGTGAAAAAACCCTCACCTTAACACCAAACGTGTTCCGCTCTTGAACTTAAGATTATAGAATATGAAATTATACTTATTAATAAATTATTTAAGAACCTATTAGACAAGTATTTGGTTTATCATAATTCGTTTTAGTTCATTTATACCTGTATTGCTATGTTATTATATTGAATTTCGTTGTTCCGAGGTGTTCGTTTTCTTTATTTTCAAAATCTGTTCACTTGTTTTTAAGTAACGGAGTTCATGTGGAATGGTTATAAATCTCCAGGATTGGAATTATATATTATTTATGATAATAAATAATTTATAATGGTAATTTCTATCATTTTGTTACATGGAATTAGGATGAATCATTAGACGACAACCACTTAAATTATTCGGCGGTATTTGGATTATTATGAACTAGTTTTGTCATATAACTTAAATATATGTACATTTATGGTTCCTTAATATTAAATATTCTATAATACATATATTATAGTCTGGTTCACCCATAAATATGGTTTCATGACAAGTAATGAAGACAAAATTGAAGAATGAAACTTTGTCGTCCACGAAGGCTATAAATTGGAACCTCATGGACGTTGATTTCGTTTATAAAAATAAAAGGGAGGGAGTAAGAATATTTATGACGGTTCTTCAATTCACATGATATAATTATAGTATATAGATGATACTGGAGTTAACATGATAATTTTTACAGATTAGGTGAGGTGAGGATAGAAAAATAAGATAAATTGAAATGAAACTAAATGAAAAAGAAGAGTGCTTTACCTCTTAAAATAACCTCCTTGAGAATCTCTTTAAGTATAGAGATTTTGGCCTTTTGGAAAGACCAGATGATTCTTGGATGCAAGAGAGACTAGGTAAGGGTAAATGGGCGGAACATTGAGGAGCTTCAAGGCTTAGAGGAGTTAAGAGAAGAGGGAGTGGTGAGGGGTTTTTATAGTGGAGGAGAGGAGTAAAGTTTGAATATTTATTTCATTATTTTATTATATCCCTCAAGACAAACAATAATGTTGTTTCATGTGACCCATAATAGTAATAAGTGCATTTTATTTAAAACAAAGTGGCCTTACATCACTTATGATGTCATAAATAGTGTATTTAACTGATAATTTGTATATACGGTATTTTATCGTATTTCACTATTCATAAAAAATTCCAGAATTTCAGAAAAATCCCAAAAATTTACCCCTACCATTTTTAGACATGTAGAATTCAAAATTGAACTCCATTTTTCCAAAATAATTTTCTAAATATTATTAATTTAATTTTTAAATAAATTCATAGTTAATTCGAAAAATAATAATCTTAGAGGTATAATTAGTTTTATGTGACATTGAAAAATTAATTAAGATCCCATTATCATATTACCTTATGAAAATAAAATAATATCATTATTTACTATTCATAAGGGTCGTATTAATATTCATATTACTATTCATAAGGGTATGTTACTATTTACCGAAATAAAGTTTGTTCTATCGGACTCCAAATGAATTACTGAACACAACTCTTGATGGACATTTTTCGAAATTCAAAACATAGAAGAGGAAAAGTTGTGTTTAATGGCTAGATTGTGAAATTTCATTCTATATCTATTTTCAAAACCTTGGGGTGTTACATTTTTTTAACATGTGGATTACATAGATTATTGGAACCATAAATAAAGTAACATAATCTAGTTTTAATTAAGATTATAACCAAAGTTAAGTTAAGGCTTGAATTAAAGCCTTAACACTTGGGTATTCTTATCAAAATTATCATGTGAAGTGAGTGTTATTTTAATTCAATATATATAAAAGATTAATGATATAAAAAGATGAAATATCCAATAATGAACTCACCCCATCCATTATTAAATAGTTAAATAAATTATGCATCGTCCTTTAATCAATTTAATTAAGATTTGCAAACAACCCCCATTAAAAAAATACAAATAAAAAAACAACTGACTATTAAAAAGTACCATCACTCAGGATTCGACCTGAGTACCACTATACATATTAGCAAAGCATCATACCCTTGACCGATCGATATAAAATAATCATACGCACTTCAAATAGTTTCATTGATGGGGATGCTGCATTAAGTAGTTAGTAGTTTTAAGTTTTTTTAAAAAATCCCAAAAAAAAGTAAAAAAAAAATTAACCAGAAAAAATATTCTAAAAAAAAAACACAAAGAAAAACCCGCCTTCTCATTAAAATCATAAATAGAAAAAACCACAAAGAAAAACTCACATTCCTTGTCCTTCCAAAATTTATATGAATTCCCCATATCCTCACAAACAATCCATCAGATTTGTTTGACTCCAAAATCGAGTGAACTGTTTACCGACTTAGGGGGAACATTAGGGATAATCAAATCACTACTAAACCATTATTTGTCCAACCAATAGAACTAGAAATGGCTAATCCAAGGGAAAAAACATAAAATAAATATTTTACCATGATATAAATTACTAACCCCTTGGTATTTAATATCTAAACATTTAGGTATACTTCAAACTCAAATTGGGGTTGATTCATCTTCTACCGTATTTCCACAGGCTAGCCGGTGAGGATCTATATCTTCATATCAAAGAGTTCCAAGTTGTGTGCTTTACCATAAACCCTTAAGGGGTTTCTGAAGAAAAAATCAAAATAGATCATTAAATTTCTCCCTATATGACTCCGTAATTTCATGGATCTACTACATCCCTCTTCGTTTTATAAACTCATGGATTGAACTGAAGCGTCTCTTTTTAAAAAAATTCTTTCATACTTATTATACAACTTCTATCCGGAAGGAAATAAGTGGTATCCATAAATTCTCTAATGAATCACTCCATGAGTATTCTGAGAGGTTCAGAAATCTTTTGGCAACCTACCATCACCACAAAATCCCTAACCAAATCATGATCCAACACTTCTTTGCGGGGTTATTTTCTATGTAGATAACTCTCATTGATACCGCAGGTAGCGGTTCTATTATCGATAAACTACTATAGTTGCATGAGATCTCATAAGAAATATGGATGCAAACAAGAATAAGTTCTATAATCAAGAACAAGCTCAAGTCTAAAAATTCCTAGAGAATCAAAGTATAGAGCTCAACAAGATGATCAAGTGTATGAGTGAACTTACAGGTCTTGTGAGACAACTAGTGGTGGCTACCAAATCCCCAACCTTCTCTTCTCCAAAATCTATGTTCCCTGGACATATCAAGAAATGTGGAATTTGAATCTTTCTTTCTCATAAAACTGATACATGTCCAAAACTTCAACCTTTAACCCAATATTTTGTTATGATAATACCATTTCTCATCCCCATAAGTTCCCTCCTCAAAACTCAAACTAATTCCAATATTCTCAAGGTGTTGGTAACTTCCAACAACCTTATCCTTTTTTAGTTGAACCAAAAAAGATCAATAATCCTCTTACTCCTCCTGGATTCCACTATCCTAATGTGCCTTCCCAGTATCAAACCTAATAAAAGAACTTCCCCAAGAAAAAAAATAAAAGTAATCCCAATATGGGACAATCCTCCTCTTCCAAGAAACCATGGAAATGTGTGGTGGAAGATCTTTCCTCCTTCACCCATTCTAGCTTTAAAAACATTGAAACCCAAATTAGTCAACTTGCATCCCACCTTATCCAACAAAAACCATCCAATTTTTCCCAACTCCTAGATCAACCATTGCCCAACCCCAAGTGTAATGTGAGTGAAATTGCACTTAGATCAAGATTTGTTTCCAAACCTCATGATGGATCCTCAAATGAACATTTGACTGTTGATATTGAAAATGAAAAGAAAAAATATCTATAAATGAACCTAAATCCACTACCTTGCCTTTTTACATTCATATATGGAACCCAATTCATTTTCCTCAAGTTGTCTCTAAGCCAAGTAAGTCCTTTAAACTAGATCCTAAAATGCTCGACATATTTATACATGTTGAAGCAAAAATTCCCATCTTAGATGCCATCGAACAAATTCCTATGTATGAAAAATCACTTAAGTAGTTATGACCCCATAAAAGACAACTTAGGACTGTTGAAATTTTTCAATAAAATATTCTATAACCATGAAGTTAAAAGATATAGGGACCTTTAAGGTTCCATGAAAAATAGGGAGTTCAAAATTTGATGATGCGCTCATAGACCTAGAATCCTCGATAAATGTCATGTAAAAATCCATATTCTAAAATCTTAGTCTAGGTCCCTTGAACCAAATGAGTGTTTTCAACTAGTTATCCAATTGAATCACATCCAGTATTGAGAGAATAATTAAGGATTTCCTTGTCTAAGATAATGATCTTATCTTCCCAGCTGATTTCTATGTCCTTGACCTGGAAGGTGAGACAACCTCTTCTCAATCTCCCCTAATTATAGGAAGACCATTCCTCCTAAAAATAAAAAACTAAATTGATGTTCATGTAGGCATCCTATACATGGAATTTTGTGACCAAATTTTCATGTTCAATATCTTTCAATCTATGAGATAGGAATTATAGGATCACTCTGCCTTCTCAATCCATGCTTCTGAGGACATTTCTGAGAGTGGATTCACCCCGATTTCATCATTTTCATCATGTTCTAATGATAAAGGAGTGTGTGATATTTTCTCAACGATTAACCAAGTCATAAATGGGGAAGTTTATGTAGATGTTTCATTCATATACACTATTAATCTAAAATATCTAGAAAAATCTCTATAATCCAACATCAACTCTGATCTCTACTACTCCACCTTGGACCGTAATGAATCAAAAGAAACAAAAATATATTCCCTTGTTCCTGAGTTGCCTATCCCATAATTGAAACATGAGACTGAACAAAAACCTCTTCCTGCACACCTAAAATATGTATTCCTCTTCATTGATCACTCTTATCCTGTCACTGCCTCTTCCACACTTACTGAAACCGAGGAGTCCAAAATTTTTTAGTTGTTAGAATAAAACAAAAAGGCCTTTGGTTGGAATCTAGATGAAATACCAAGAATAAAACCTAATCTTTTCAAGTATTTCATCGATCTTGAGGAATCATCCAAACCAGTTAGACAACCACAAAGAAGACTCAATACACTCATACTTAAGGTATTTAGGGAATAGATTACCATGCTTCTCCAAGATGGTATTATCTACCCAATTTATGATAGTGAATAGGTTATTCCAATTCACATGGTACCTAATAAGGGTGGGATAAAACTTTTCATAAATAAAAATGGAGATGTGGTTATAACTCGAGTGGAAAACAAATGACATGTGTGCATCGAATACTGAAAATTAAATGCCGAAACACAAAAAAATCACTACCCTCTTCCATTACTTGATCAAATGATAGAACAATTAGCAGGAATGTCACACTATTGATTTATTGATGGATACAATAGATACTTCTAAATACTGATATCACCTTAGTACCAATAAAATACTAACTCCACTTTCCCCTTTGTAACCTATGCATATAATAGAATTAATTTTGTCCCTTTCAATGCCTCAGAAACATTTCAGAGGTGTACAATGAGTATCCTTTCATAATTAATTGAGCACTGAATGGAGGTATTCATGGATGACTTTACCATTTATGGTGATTCATTTGAATCCTACTTGTAATCAATCTCCATTGGCTTACAAATGTGTGTCCAATGAAATCTTGTGTTAAATTTTAAAAAATGTCACTTCATGGTTACTAATGGGATTTTTCTAGGACACCTAATTTCAAAAGAGGGTATTCAGGTCAATCCTTCCAAAATTCTGGTGATCCAATCACTTAATTGACCCACAACAGTTCGACACATCCATTTATTTCTTGGTCATGATGGTTTCTATCGACGATTAATCTATAACTTCAGTAGGATTTCCCTCCCACTCACTCGACTACTCCAAAATTATGTCACATATTTTAGATGAAGATTTCAAGATATAATTTGTTGAAATCAAATATGTTCTTACATATACCCCGATTATCCAACCCCCAGATTGGTCTTGACCCCTTGAATTGATGTGTTATGATTCTGATAGGGTCATTTAATCTGTTCTTGGTCAAAGAAGAGAAACGATTCCTTATGTCATATATTATGCCTCCAAAACATAGAATGATACAAAATATCACTACACTATGACTGAGAAAGAACTTTTAGGTGTGGTTTTTGCATGGGATAAATTCTGGCCCTATCTCTTAGGTTCCAAAATCAGTATTTTTATAGAACATTCAGATTTAATGTTCTCGCTTAAGAAAAGTGATTCCAAAAAAAGGCTAATAATATGGATGTTTATGCTCCCAGAGTTTGACATTGTGATTAAAGATGGACCTGGAAAAGAAAACCCTGTGGATGGTCACCTACTTAAAATTTCTAATTATTCTCAATCTGAAATCATTGATAAAAATTCCCCACTAAGTACCTTTCATATCTCACCGTGAAGTTACCATGGCATGATCCAATTGTAAACAACTTTGTTTTTAGTGTTTTTACATAAATTTTTTCAAAAGAACAAAAAGTGAAGTTGAAAAGTGATTGAAAATTATATTTTTGGGAATATAATAATATTTGGAAAACTAGGAATGACATGGTAATTAGAAGATGTGTCGATGAATATGAAAATTCCTATATCTTGGAATTTTTTCACTCAATGTTTGGTTGTGGCCACGTTGGACCATAAAGGACCTCCAGAAAGTTCCTAGACTCTATATTCTTCTTGAATTCTCTCTTAAAAGAGTCACATGAGTTCGATAAATAATGTCAGAATTTCCAAAATTTTGGCACATTTATAAAAAATGAAATTCCCCAAAATCCTTTAATTTTCTATGATATATTTGATGTTTTTGGAATCAATTCCGTGGAACCATTTCCTCCTTCCAACAGATTCTCATGTATAATTTTTGTGGTTTATTATGTTTCTTGGTGGGTTGAGGCCATACACACTAGAAATGATGATTCACATAATGTTAGTGAGTTGTTAAAACCCACATCTTCTTCCAGTTTGGAACAACACATTCTTGATAAGTGACTTAGGAACTCATTTTTGTAAATGGACCATGGAGTATCTTCTAAAAAAGATTGGGGTTGTACATAAAAATTCAACTAAATATCACCCCTAAATAAATATCATGGCCGAACATTCTAATAGAGAGTTGAAAAGAGTGTTTGAGATAATTGTATAGCCCACCGGAAAATATTGTCCTAAAAGACTTGGTGAAGCGATTTGGGATTATCGAACTGCCTATAAAACACCCATTGAGATGTCTCCATTTAGGATAATTTTTGGTAAAGTATGGCATTTACTAGTTGAAATTCAACATAATTCATTTTGGGTTTTGAAAACTTGTAATTTTTATTGTAAAAAATCCGGTGAAGAAATATTGTTACAGTTGACTAAATTGGAGGAGCTTCGACTTGATTCATATGAAAATTCTATTATTTACAAAGAAAAGGCCAAGTTAATCCCTGAAAAACACGTCCTATAGAAGGTATTTCATTAATGTGAAAAGTTAATGGTATTTAATTCATTATTTCTACTTAACCATGGTAAAATTATTTCCTGTTGGGAAGGTCCTTTCATTAATACTATTCTTTACCCATTTGGTGTAGTGAAATTATAATACCCCTCTTCATAAAAGAAATTCACAGTTAACAGATATAGGTTAAATCATCAAAATGATAAGACACACATCTCAAGAACCATATTGACTTACATTATATCCCCAACCTCTACAGTTGACTAATCACTGGAAGGAGATGATAACCCACCAAATCCAAACCAGGGGGCACCTCTTTCCCTTTAACTATATCTTTATCTCTCTCTCCCCCCCCTCCATCTATCCCTTTCTTTCTCTATTTTTTTCATCTATAGTTCTAATTTTCTACCACTTTATTCATCACATTTGGGTGTGTATTTTAAAAACCACTAAAAAAATTAAAAAAATTAAAAATTAAAAAATCAAAGAGTCATAATTAATCACCGTACACTTTTAAAATTTTGTCCAAACAATTTGGGGAGTTAAAAGACATGTTTTAATATAATTTTATTTTTTATTTTCATCCCAATTTGGGATCAATAATCTTGTGTCAAAACCAATAAAATTTTAATGATCAATTTTTTATTCGAAAAAGGATTCTTCCCCAACCGTGAGGAACAACATTAACTTTCATGCCAAGGTCACCTATGCAATTATATTCCTAATATGTGTTTTTCACCCATGATTGCGAGTCTTGAGTTTGTGGACCTTTAAGTTTAATTTCCTAATTTGGTGTGCTTGAATTTGATAGAGGCATTTTCTAAACCACATGAGAATCACAATATCAAAATAGCATCCCATTAACCTTAAATTAATCCTCCTTTTGATATCCCCTTAGATCCTATGAAAAAGGATTGTTTGATATCCACATTACAAGCCCAATAACTTGTCCCACCAACATATACATGGTATTACGTTTTATAATTTATTGAAATTTAAGTGTTGGGTGGCATGAATTTATTTTTGGGTTTTATTTCATTGATTTTCAGTGTGTTGTAATATGACTGAGGACACACATCCATTTTAGTGCTGGGGAGAGGTTGTAATTTAGTGATTTTTGAGGAATTAAATTTCCTTTATTTAATTTTGTAAATGTTATTGATAAGTTCTAAAAAAAAGAAAGAATCAAAAAGAAAAAAAGAAAAAATGGGTTGTGTCTTGGGAAGGTCAAAAATCACTCTTCCTAAACCTTTGATCTTGTTATAATTATTACAATTAGTGTCAATTGGAGATCAAACATGGGTTGGGAGATGATTATGAGATCTGTTTCATGTTCAAATTTAAAAAAAATTCAATAAAAAATAAAAATAAAAAAATGGTACTTATGTCATTAGGAGAAGTTTTTTGTTTTTTTAAATATTTCACGTTTTCAGCCCCCTTAAAATTTTCTTCCTCTTTTGTGTCTTTATTCACATAATAATTGCCTTGAAAATATGTGTTTCCATTTCATTCCATGTTTCATTTCGAAAAAATTGATCATTGTTTTACCAATTCAGATGTTTTACCCCTCTTTTACGTTCTCTTGGACACTAAATTCCTACCATCCCATTGACACATAAAAACTACTACCAAAGACCTATTGATTCTTGTAAACTTTAGGATAGGGAATGGCAGCTGAGAGATCTTTTAAACTCTAAGATTTTCACTTTTGGTTGGTGAATGGGTGAACCTCCAGAAATAAATTTTTATCATCTTGAGAGGAGTAATTTTTGAGTGCCTATATTTTTCATTTCTAATTTGAACATGAAAAATTCATTGTTTTTGGAATATTATTTATATTACAATTTGTGGTGGAATTAAATATAGATGAGTGAAATGTTCTAAACATCCCCTGATTAGGGGAATTTTTTTTAATATTTTTTGGTGAGTAAGAATGTTTTAGTAATGTTTTTATATTTTTTGTACATGAGGACAAGAACAAGACTAAGTGTGGTGGAGTTGATGTTATTAATTTATTAATAACTTTTATTTACTCACTTTAATTATTTTCTATGAAAATTTCAAACATTATGTGAAATATTCATGTTTTAATATTAAATATAATTTTGAGCATTATTTAAATTAATCAAGATTCGATTCAGTTTAATGTTTTAATCATAAATCTCATCCTAAGGATACAAATTGTGTGTTTATTGTTTTTAGGGTTACTTATTCAATTTCCTACATATCATTAGAAGGAAAATTTGTCCAAATCTACCATTTGAATGGTCATATGGTCCAAAAAACAAGGCTAAAAGAATAGGTAAAAAAACTAGATCATCCACGATGCTCGAATTTACGGGCTCACTCCAGAAACCCAAATTTGATGAGACTCCAAAATATGTTCTAAATTATCAAAATTAACCATTTATAAAAATTTAAAGACCCAACTCCAATAAAAAGTGTCCTAAATGATTCTTCTAATTCTATCCCACCATTCTATCCATGAATTAAACCCATCACACATTTATTGAATTTTATCCTGATATAAAATTCCATTCCAGCTGATATTTTTTAGGGATAAAGCTACTATATAAGCATAAATATATTTAGAGTAAACGGTTTTGATTTTAGGATATATTTATATTAAAAAACCCATACATATTTCGGCCTTTGATAAATTATGCACTGAAATGGACAGAATTGTTTAATAAAACTTCCATTAATTTGGATCCTTAAGTCCAATGGATGCTATATTTTGAGTGTGGAATTAAAAACATTATTATATAGAACTTTTAAGAAGACAAATTCTCCATATTCAGTTTTTTAAAGTTTCAAATTGGTGATCTAATTGGAGGTACATATTTGGAAAGAAAATTTTTTACCTCCTTGGGCTATGAATACATCCCCCTCCTCTCCTTGCAAGGATTTGACATTTCATCACATAAAGAGGAGGTTTGGAATTACTATATACCTTACAAGGGCCTAAGATTACTTTAATTGATCTTGTTTTAATTAAAGATACCTCTCCTCTACTTTTATTTTTGTATTCCTTTGCGTTTGTTTTCAATTGTATTCTTGTAAGCTGTTTACAAATTCATTTCCATTTTAGTGAAAGTTTATTCTTTATATTGAATTTTAATAATCCAAACTATTTTATTAAATATTAATTTTCTTAAAATAATTTAAATCAAGTTTAAACCACTTCCCATATTTCTCTTTCTTATTCAATCTAAAGTGTGATTTTACCTCTCTTCACCTTTCGTGTGTGTGTTTGACACACCACTCTTTTCGTGTCATGTTCTTTTTATTTTATTTTAAACCCATTAACATAATAATTACTACCATATTAATAAAAATATAAATTTTTGGGTAAATATACCATTGGGGTGAGTCATAATTTGGGGATATTAAGTGATTACGGTCTTCTTCTCGTTGAGTATTTTTTAGGTTAGCATTATGTATGTTGAACTTAAAATGTCATGGATTAATGACATTTTTTGTTTAAAATGTGGATTAGATGGATTATTGGAACTATAAATACACTACCATAAAAATTTTAATCAATATTATAACCCTAGTTAAGTTAAGTATGGGATTAAAGACTTAACAATTTGGTATTCTGATCAAAATTATCTTGTGAAGTGGGTGTTAATTTAATGCAATATAAAGAAAAGATTAATGATATCATAAGATTAAATAACCAATAATAAACTAACCCAAATCATTATAATTTTTTTAAATCAATAAAACATCACCCATTAATCAATTTTATTAAGATCTACAAACAAACCCCCCATTAAAAAAATACAAATCACAAAAACAACTGACTATTAAAAAGTAAGATCTTCAAGGATTCTTCCTAAGTGCCACTATACACATTACCAGAGCACCGGAAACTTGAATGGTCGATAGGTAAACATAGGACATGCTTAAATATTTCATAACCTAGGGACATGAATCAATGTAAATGGTGACAATAATTCTATGTAGTGGAATAATAAAGGGAAACCGTTTACATGTGATATCGAGTAATATCAATAAAAACATGAGGAATATAATTATGGAATGAGCAAGAGAACATAAAATATATCCTAACATAAATAAAATGAATAATAACATAGAAATGTTTATATTACATTTAACTTATAAATTCATATGCATATCACTAAGGTTAATCACCAAGGTGTCATAAATAAAAATTACCAAGGTTATTCACCAAGGTATCGTCAAACATGTCATCTCTAGGGATTAAATTCATTACCCAATGAATTAGGGCACTATGAGGAAAAAATTCATGTGTATTATTTAATTTGATAAACATAGATCATAATAAAATATTTCATAAATTACCTATGGATAATAAAATAACAAGATCCATATTAAAATCGCGGCGTTTCAAAATTGTGTAAAAACATGAGCATTTTTTCATTATCATGCCACGAAAAGGAAATATGGGTTTCATGTATGTTAATACCAAAATAAAATAATATATATATATATATATATATATTAATACCCTTTGAAAATAAATGGTCTTTGGTATTCACAAGAATAAAATAAAATAAAATTTCTTAAGGATAATTGGGGAATTTTTTGAATTAAATTCGGTAGCATAATGGGTATGAAACATGGATTTGAAAAAAAGGTAAAACGGGAGAGGAAAAGGGTCTCAAATTGATAAAAAAAAATTAAAGTATTTTTATAATTAAAAAGGTACTAAGAGAGAGTAAACATAAAATTTACAATACGTACACAAAAATAGTTTCTAGTGTCGATGAGAAAATAAGGATAATTCCCTTACCTTGAGGGGTTACTCCTTAATCTTGAGGAATGGAACCATAAGGGATTGAGGAAACCTTTGGGGGATTCCATGGGAGGAAACAATACCATATATTCTTGGGTTATGGACTATGAGTGAAATTAAATGGATAAATGGTTATGTTTTTATAGAAAAAGTGTAGGATTTGTTTAAAAATTTTCAAATATTGGCTGTGGAAATATCTGTTATTAAAAATGAAAAACCACGGGTTTGCCTATGGTTTTTCCATTTGTTTTTAAAATTTGGGGTATATTTTATTTTAATATGAAAGATTTTATCATCAATTTATATTGTTTATTTTGTCATGGAAAGTTAATGTTTCCACAAAAATAATGTTTTTAATGTTAAAGTTTCAATTTTAGACTTTGAAAAGTAAGTTAAGGGTTTGGAAATTGATTAAAATATATTAAAATACTCTATATTAATAAAATTACATATTTTGAGTCTTTTATTGTCATTATATAATTATTACATCATTATAAAATAAATATGAATTCAATAAACATACTGAAAACTCAAAACTGTATTTTTACTATTCATAGAAAAACAAAGTATTTTTGAAAATTATCATAAATTAACACTAACCTAATTTTGAAATAATGATTTAAAAAATAATGTTTATTTTATCATAATAATTTCCTAAATATTAAAATTTTAACATTAAAATATAAAAATCCTTATTTATTAAAAATAATAGCGGGTTGAAAATGCATAGTAAAATTTCTCACACTTTAAAAAATTTTCAATGTTATAAAAAAATTATCTTATAATTTGTATTTAAATAAGAGTGTTTTCATAATAATATTTTGTTAAAATAAATATTATTCATAATACCTTAGTTTCCTATGGAATACTTACATCCTTTCCTAAAAGTACAATATGTGTCTTAAAAATAAATTTATCAAAACTATTCGTAAAACATAAATTAGTGAATAATAATTTTATTTATTCTGAGTAATTACACTTTATGTTACTAAGGCATGTAAATTCACCTCATTATACCCATATATGAACTAAGGGTACAATGTGTGATGGTGATAGATTTATGTGGTGACTTAGCTAACATCGTCCGAGTGGTAGTTTCCACTAAATTGAACATCTCCCATAAGTGATTTCGTTCAATATTCAATTTTTGAAGCTCGACTTGGTCTTAGTCTAGGTTAAAGACCTTTTACACTACCTACCTCCCAAGTTATGACATATGGTATTCATATGACATGACTCTAATGGTTGAGTTCATCACTTATCATTTTATAATTAATTATCCTTTTTCATTTTTAATTATAAACACTAATTATAACGTTAAGAATATTATCAAGAGTATAGTTTCCAATGGTCATATTGAACACCGGTCATAATTGAACAACAATAATATAGTGGTCGAATCTGGAAGGAAACATTTACCTTTATATTTACTTCATTATTAAATAGGTATGATTTTCTTGTGTATAATATAATATAACACACTTTTTAAGGAAAAATTATCATAACAATGTATTGTTCATTACATTATTCCCCCCTTAATAATTTTCCCCTATAATTTAAAATTGTTCTCTCAGTTGGGAAAAGTTGTGGGTACTTCTGTCTTATTGTCTCCTCGGGTTCCCACATCACTTTTTTTTGGAGTTAGAGACCTAGAACCAACTACTTTTTACTTTATTCCTTAGTAAATACCTTATCACATCTTGATTGTTCTTCTCCATGATAATGCATGTGATAATGTCCCAAGGATAACTGTTACACTAAAAAGTCATAGCAGATCCCTACTATGATGAGAACCTGGATGTTCCATAACACTTTTCTTGAATATATGTTCTATGGCCGAATGATGTTATTTAAGGGACATAAATTATACAGTACATTAGGGGTGAGGAGTCATAAAACTTTGTGGCACCTTATCATTGTGTGTGCCCTTGGTAATATCTTGGAGGATATTATGAGAATGAGATCCACCTATAAGAAATTCAGATTTCATAGTGTCATTAGATGTTACTATCTGTGGACTTGTGTATTGGTCCTTATAATTTATGATTATTATTAATGGGTGTTACAACTCACGCACTTAGATGTATTGATGAAAACTGTGATGAAACACTGTTCACAATGAGGTTGGATATGTTGGGTGTGTCACGAGTACTACTGCATTAATAGATAATTCAAGAAAGGATTTTTACCTTCTGTTCCACAATGTAAGTAGATATCTCAAGCCCTTTGATGGAATTGATATACCCAAAATAAATCCATGTCCATGGTAAGGAATGGGAAAGTTCAATCACGAGAAGTCAAAGAAAGAATAATAGAGCACATGGGTTGATGGAACCAACATGAAACCTTCTTGATTCAAGATATCAAGACAAATGGATTACATTACATGGTATGCGTTCGTAGGAGGTGACATGTCATTATGACATTAACCTCTTTCTCTATGGGTTCGTTGGAATATTTCTAGATACTAACCTTGGAATTTAGGTAGGCTCTGCCTAATTACACTAAGAAAGAGGCCTAGAGGGTCACACACTAAGTGTGTCCAAGTATCATAGTTAAATATAAATTTAATAAGTTGAATAAAGATTATTCATGATTCTGGTTTAATAATTATTCAAGGATTCCTGATCTCATTTATTTTGACACTAGTTATTCGAGAGAATATATTGTGGGAGAAATAATATATTTATTAGTGAGTAATGTAGTAATATTTATTTAAGAAATAAATAGTCATTATTCAAGGTCTAATAAATATAGTGGAGGAAATAAAGAGAATGGAAAAACAAAAGTACACTCCATGTGTATTAATATACATGCTGTGTAGTTTTTCTAGAGATTTTTGAGAAAATATATTATTTATTATATTAAATAATATTAGGTGTAAGTCACTCGGCTCATTTCGAGTAAAAATAATAGTCAACTGTTATTATTAGACATGGGGTATTATTAAAAATTAAATAAAATGAATAAATGCTTTCGGGTAATTAATTCATTTTATTACTATAAGTAATTAAAATCCAAATTATATTATTTTTATTAACCTATCCGTTCATTTGTGGTTATGAAAAACAGATATGGAAAAGCTCTCAAGCCAGGAGATAATTTTTTCCCACCAAGAACACTTTCAAGTTACAAGAGAGATCCTCCTCCACTAGATGAAGGAGAGCACTTTTCAAGTAGCTCTCAAGGCGATCGAAGGTGAATATCACAAGTGAAGTCTCTTCCGTGCTAGAATTGGGAGATCCATTTGGTGAATTCTAGAGATATGTGGAGCATGCGTGGATCACTGCTAGAGGAATCCTATACTTGGATTCTATGATGCAACGACGAATCGCATTGGATAGTGACCAAAAAAATCAACAGAGAGATAATTCTATCAAGGTAATTCTTACCTTTTAATTAAATTAATTATAAACAACATATGATGATCCTCTCTATGGTTACGAGACTCCCCTATTTTCTTTCATTCTTCATTCTATTCTAGAGATCCAGCATTTTATTATCATGAATGATCTCAGATTGATCATCATTAATGGAAAAATTAAATTTGGGTACACCCACCAACGCGCTTCCACAGTCCATAGAACCTACAAGTGTTATCATACTGGTCATATCGTTGATTATAATTATTTAGTTTTTTTGGTGATTTATGTATTTAATAATTTAGTTATTTCAATTAAATTTAATCGTTATATAAATATGAATTATGAGATCTATTCCTCCTCTTTCATTTCTTATTCACCTTATAAAAACGATTTTTTATTTTAATTTTGATCAAAATAAAACAGAGGATCTCATCCAGAGGTACCAAAGCTTCCTGGCCATATAACACCAAAACACACATCATGTATTGGGAAGTACACACCATGTAGTATAGGTTCCATGCACTAGGACAGTTTTCCAAACGAGGCCATTTCATTGGATTCTATATAAGTCATTAAGACTCTTTGTTTTGAATTGGAACAGGTGGCACATAGTTTTCAGATTACATGCCATGTGGACTACTGAACATGGTGCATAGTCCCTTCGGGTTACAGTTGGACCGTGTACCCCATACATAGTTTTCCTAGCTGGAAACCACATAACGCGGATACTATACTATATGTGTCCCACTGAACACACTTTGTACTCCGAATATTTCCGAAGTACATCTACATGCCATGTCCCCGTGTGTGTACTTTGGATGGATGGTGAAAAAAAGTACACACCATGTAGTCGGAACTACACACTGTGTACTCATCCAAATTATGCAGATTTATTAAAATTTGTTATTATATTATACAAACCCTTGAGACGTGTACCATAGTGAGAGCGTAAAGCTCAGTCACAACATGTGATATGTGTTATATATATATGTGTGTGTTTAATTTAACATCTGTGTAATGTTCATTTCTACTCATTGGGTAGTTATAAATGGGAATTGACATGCTTGCCTCCAAGGTATAAGTTACATAAAACGATAATTTTAAATGAATTTATTTGTTTAAAATTATGATGGATGAGAATCTCCATAAAATTTAGAAAAGGGTTTAAGATAAAAGGATTGATTGACTAAAGATAATTAATCGATTCGAGCATGATTTATCTTAAACAAGAATGATTAAATAATTGAATGATAGTTTTATTTATGCGTAAATATCTTTGCATGTATTGATGATCATGAGAAAGACCAAGACCATTGTATGTGAATGGTTTCTTTTAATTAATTTATTTAAATTAAATTTGTTGGCCTTTGATCCTTCTCCTCATTAATATGTAGGGCCTGCGTGACCAAGGTTTATTTTATGTAAAACATAGTTTTAACCCTCACCTATGAGTGAGATGAAATCATATGTATTGATTGGAGATCCCAAGCTAGTGGAGGCAACTCAAGTTAGGAGCCAAGGTGAAACCAATCCAAGGATATACAAATGTGGATAGGTGAAAAGCTATAAAAACAAACCCAAAAGGTTAAAGGTGTTTCTCCCCTAGATCTTGGGTTAGTTTATCAACCGCTAGATAAAATAACAAATAGAACCAGATCATGATTATACCATTTGTTTTATTCATTTCAGTTTCATGGTTTATTTATCATGGGTGTGTTGTCACGATAACACAATTAATTAATTAAACAAGCATGAAATATAGAACTAAAATAAGACCGGATTATGCATAAATATTATCTTATACATGGCTAATCACTTAAGTATATCCCACTTAATATTAAAAAGTATGTAATAAAAGATAAAAAATAGAAATTTACGTATAAGGATAAAACCACTCAAAGAAATATTAAGTCGGTATAGCCTTCCACAATCTTGGTTAGAATTGAACTATAGTTCAAAGTGCTTAACCAACCCTAGATGGGGTGCTTTCAATTATTAGGGAATTATAATTCAAGTTTTTGGGTTGAATTGACTTGGTTCACATCAAGGGTTGACTTACACAATAGAACATTGTGTGACCAAGAGGCAAAGGTTGAGAAAATCTAAAATAAAAGGATTCCAGGATTGGGAAGTCCACTCAATGGATTAGGGATCTGTGAGTTAGTGCAGTTGGCATTTTGAATGCCTACCTAAAACCCTTCAAGTTTCTTGAACAACCCTAGTTGGGGTAATGCGAAGGTAAATTTGGATCCTTCCCACTATAAAATTCTGGAAAAAGAATATTCTAAAGTCAATAGTGAGGGCTATTGGATTTCGATAAAATAGTGGGAGACTAATAAGTATTAATTTATTTATTTTTCTCAGTTTTATCATGATAAAGTGCTAAATATTTTCACATATAATTTGTAGAAATGATAAGAAACATGACATCTAACATATCATTTTAAACCATACTCAAGAAGGAAAAAATTCTCATCAGAACCAATTTCCATGAATGGGAGAGGTGTTTACGTGTTATCCTTTTCCATGAGAGGAAATTGTATGTATTGGAAGAGACTATTATAGTTGCACCTGGAAAATAGGCTAGTGAAGAGGAACTATCTCTCTATATAAATCATATGGATGATGAGACATATGTACAATGGTTCATGCTATCGACCAAGTCTAATAAGCTCTTTAAGCAACATGAAAATATGGACACGTATAGTATGATGTCTCACCTTAAGGATCTCTTTCAAGAGAAAGAGAGACAAGTAAAATATGATATCTGTAATGATTTGTTCACAACTAATCTTGGAGAGTCAGCGCCAACTGGGCCTCATGTATTCAAGCTTATTGGCTACATTGAATGCCTTGACATCTTAGGGATTAAGTTCTTGGATGAGTTGCATATATATCTCATCCTATAATCACTACCCAAGACCTTCTATAGATTTATTGTCAAATAAAATATGAGAAAAAATGAGAAGAGTCTATCAGAACTCTTTACCTTAATTCACCAGGTAGATAAGTACATGGGGTGTGACAAACCCATAGTCCTTATGGTGAATAAGAAAAGGATGGACAAGGTAAAGGGGCCAAGGATTCATAAATGGTCTGAATCCCCTTAGCACCATCCCTCCAATAATAGGAATATCTAGAGGCAAGGCAAGGAATAGGGAAAATATGTTTTTCATGTGGAAAGCAAGTCCATTGGAAGAGGAACCACACCCAGAATCATGGGGATGCTAATCGTACATTCATTATCGAGTATAATCTTTCCATTTCTACACATTTGGGTTTAGATACAGTTTATGGGGCTCAAATATGTATTCAAATATTGGAACCAAGTAGATTTAGAAATATTTCCATAGGAGAGGGGGATCTTCAAGCTACCAATGGCACGAGGCTGGCTACATTGGCCATTGGCGATTACCATCTCTCATTTACAATTGGATTGATTTTGGTTTTATGTAACTGTTATTATGTGCCTAGTGTTACCAAGAAAATAATTTTTGTATCTTTTTTGGACATGGGTATTTTTTTTAAAATTTGTAAATAAGGGTTGTTTATTTTATAAGAACAACATTTTTTATGGTGAAGATTATTTAAACAATGGTTTGTTTGTTTTATATTATGAAAAACAAGTGTTGTAAATTGATAACAAAAAAAATTCTCATGACTCATACAACCCCCTGTTGTGGCATCACTGTCTTGGTCCTGTAAATGAGAAGTGCTTAAAAAAGTTCTTCCAGGATGGTTATTTAGACTCTAATGAGCTGAAATCACTTGACAGATGTCACACTTGTTTACAAGGTTAAATAACCAAGCCACCTATCAGTGTATAGGGTGAAAGGGCATTAGAAATTCTAGGATTGCTGCACATAGATGTGTGTGGACCATTTCTTATAGAATCTAGAGGTGGATATTCTTATTTCATTACTTTTACTGATAATTTGAGTAGATATGGCTATATATACTTAATGAGGTATAAGTTAGAAGCCTTAGAGAAATTTAAGGAATTCAAGAATGAAGTAGAGAATCAACTAGTAAGAAGATAAAGAAACTTCGATGGGATCAAGGTGGAGAATATCTGAACTAAGAGTTCATCGATCTTCTACAGGAGTCTCAGATTCTATCTCTGCTCACTCCTACTTATACACCATAGTGGAATAGTGTTAGTGAAAGGAGGAACCACACCTTCTTAGACATGGTGAGGTTAATTATGAACCATACATATCTTCCATTATCCTTTTGGGGATATTCATTACAAATTGAGGCATACACATTAAACAGATTACCCACTAAGGTGTAAAATTGAATTCCCTATGAGTTATGGAATAGAAAGAAACCCATTTTGTTTCACACACATGTATGGGGATGGAAGGTGTTTTTTAAGGCCTTATCAGGCAACAAACTAGCACCCTGACACACAAGGTGTATCTTTATAGGATATCCCAAGGAAAATAAAGGATATTACCTATATAATCCTTCAGACAAGAAATTGATTGTCGCTAGAAAATCCATTTTTCCTGAGAGGGAGAACATCCTAAAAAGGGATATTGGGAGAAAGATTGAATTTGATGAAGTTTATGCTCAAGATATATAGGAGTTGGAATAGGAACGAGTTCCACAAGTCCCCATGGAAGAGGTTTTAGAAACAAAAATACTACGTAGGAGCTCAAGATAGGTAAGGGAACCTGAGAGATTTGGTTTTCTAGTCACCGAGGATGGTGAATAATTATTATTGGACAATGATGAACGTCTCTCCTACAAGGAATTAGTAGAAAGATCACAAGTTCTAATATGGATAGAAGCTATGAATTTTGATATGGATTCCATGTATCAAAACCAAGTCTAGGTTCTGGTCGATGAGCTAGTTGATGTAAAGCCTGTTGGATGAAAATTGATATTCAATATAAAACAGAACATGGAAGGTCAAGTTAGAACCTATAAAGCAAGTATAGTTGCTAAAGGATTCAAACAACATCAAGGAATTTACTATGATGAAACCTTCTTGAAAATTTTCATGTTTTAAATCCATAAGAATCATAATTTCCATAGTATCTTACTATGAATATGGGATTTGGAAAATGGATGTCAAAATAGCCTTCCTTTATGGGAACCTTCCAAAAGATGTGTATATGACACAAATAGAAGGGTTTGTGACACAAGGTGAAGTCAAACAGGTTTTCAAGTTGGAAAAATCCATTTATGGATTAAATCAAGCATCCAGGTCATGGAACATTCAATTTTATGACTCTATAAAGGAATTTTGTTTCATTAAGAATGAGTGTGAGCTATTTGTTTATAGGTGGTTTAATGGGAATGCGGTAATTATCCTAGTAGTATATGTTGATGACATATTTCTTGTTGGAAACGATGTACTAGTATTATAGTCAGTTAAAGAGTAGTTGAATAAGTGTTTCTCTATGAAGGAATTGGGTAAAGCAGTCTACATTATAGGGATCAAGATCATTCGTGATAGATCTAAGAGGCTTCTTGGACTAAGTCATGGTACATACATTGACCAGATACTAAAGAGATTTAGTATGGAACAATCCAAGAGGGTATTAGTTATAGTGTCAAATGGCCTACATATTTCTAAGAAAATGTTTCCTAAGACACAATAAGATAAAGATAGAATGAGTAAGATCCCATACGCTTCGGCTATATGATACATCATGTATGCAATGTTATGTACCATGATTGATGTAGCCTATACAATGAGCATGATAGGAGGATATCAAGCAGATCTAGGATAACAACATTGGACTACTATTAAGACTATCCTTATGTATCTTAGAAGAACTGAGGATATGTTATTGGTGTATGAAGGAGAAGAGGAGCTTGTCATCAAAGGGTATGCTAATTATGGTTTTCAGAAAGTTCCAAATGATATGAAGTCACAATCTGGATATGTTTTCTATCTCAATGGAGGACCTGTGATCTTGAAGAGTTCAAAGAAACCAGTTGTTTCCAATTCTATATCAGATTCTGAATAAATATTGTCTTCTGATACAACCAATTAATTTGTCTAGATTTGGATGTTTATCTAGGAGTTTGAAGTGGTGCCTAGTAGTAAAGATTTTATCACATTGTATTGTGATAATAATGTAGCAGTGGATCTTGAAAAATAACCAAGGTCACATCAACAGACAAAGAACATACTCCATAAGTATCACCTCTTGAGGGATTTCTATCAAAGGGATGAAGTTGCAGTGAGTAGAGTTTCCATGGAAGAGAACATAGCAGGCACCATGACTAAAGGCCTATCTCAGTAGAAGCATGAATATCATGTGAGATATAGTGGGTTAAATGTTGTTAGCAGTTGGATCTAGTCCAAGTGGGAGTCTGTTGGAGTTGGTGTCCTAGAACCAACTACTTTTTAATTTATTAATTAATAAATACCATATCACATATTGATTTTTCTTCTACGTGAAAATGCATTTGATAATGTCCTAAGGATAGCTATTGCACTAAAAGGTCATAGAATATCCATACTATGATGAGAACCCGTTATGTTTCATAAAACTATTATTGAATATTTGTTCTGTGGTTGGGTGATGTTATTTGAGGGACACAAATAATACATGCCATTAGGGGTGAGGAATCATAAAACATTGAGACACCTTCTTATGGTGTACGCCCTTGGTAATATCTAGGAGGATATTATGAGAATGAGATCCGCCAGTAGGAAATAAACATTTCACAGTGTCATTGGATGTTCCTATCTGTGGTCATGTGTATTGGTCCTTAGACTTCATGATTATTATTAATGGGTATTATAACTCATGCACTGAGATGTATTGAAGATAACTGTTATGACACACTATTCACAGTGGGGTAGGATATGTCGGGTGCGTCATGAGTAATACAACATTAATAGATAATGAAATAAAGTATTTGTACCTTCTGTTACATAACATAAGTAGATATCTCAGGACCTTTGATGGACTTGATGTAGTCTAAATAAATCCATGGCCATGGTAAGTAATGGGAAAGTTCAATTCTATGAATTAAAAGAAAAAATAATTGAGCACATGGATTGATGGAACCAGCATGCAACCTGCTTGATTGGAGATACCAAGACAAAGGGATTACATTACATGGCAATCATTCGTAGGACGCGACACAACATTTCCACATTAAATTCTTTCTCTATAGGTGCCTTGGCGTGTTTATAGACGCTAACCATGGACTTTAGGTAGGCTCTACCTAATGCCACTGAGAAAGAGGCATAGAGGGTCGCACACTAAGTGTGTCCATGTATCTTAGTTAAATATTAATTTAACAAGTTGAATAAAGATTATTAACAATTGTGGTTTAATAATTATTCCCGATTGTGGTTTAATATAAATACCATGTAGGTTTTCTAGGGATTTGTGAGAAATAATATTATTTATTTAATTAAATAATATTAGGTTTAATTATTTGGGCACATGTCAAGTAATAATAATAGTCAAATATTAATATTAGACATGGGGTGTTACTAAGAATTAAATAAAATGAATAAATTATTTCGGGTAATTAATTCATTTTATTATTCTAAGTAATTAAAATCCCAATTTGATTATTCTCATTAGCCTAGCCATTCATTTTTGGTTGTGCACAATGGATATAGAAAACCTCTCAAGCCATGCGATAATTCGTTTTCCCACCAAGAATGCTCTCAAGTTATGAGAGAGATCCTCATCCATTGGATCAAGGAGGGCGCTTTGCAAGCGGCTCTCAAGGCGATCGAAGGAAGACATCACAAGTGAAGGATGTTCTACGCTAGCACCCGAATATCCCTTCGGAAAGGTCCAAAGATACATGGAGCACATGTGGATCACTTCTAGAGGAATCCTACACTTGGATTCTACGATGCAATAATAGATAACATTGGATCGTGACCAGAAACATCAATGGAGAGAGAATTCCATCAAGGTAATTGTTATCTTTTAATTAAATTAATTATAAACTACATATGATGATCCTCTCTATGGTTTTGTAACTCTCATATTTTCTTTTGTTCTTCGTTATATTCTGAAGATCTATCATTTTATTATTGTGATGGATCTCAGATTGATCGTAGTTAATGACAAAAATTAAAGTTGGGTATAGCCACCAACGTTCTTCTACTGTCCCCAGAACCTATACTGTCTTCATATTTATGGTTCCTACACAAAACATTGATGAGGTGGGTAGTCTTGTTGTGAAGAACCTTGTCTATATGGTCTAATATCTCCACCAACTTCTCCCCATAAGAGTGGTTATGTTCCAGTTGTACCATGCCCAGATTCAACACAAGTTAAGGGTCATGTATGTTCTTCCTCAAGAGAGATACATGTAATACATCATGAACAAGAGATAAATTTCCGGGAAGTGCGAGCTAATAGTCCACTAATCCTATATGATCAAAGATTTTAGATGTGGTAATATACATAGGGATACAAATCCCTTTCCTACCAAACCACGTGAATCTCTTCCATGGTGATACTTGAAGGAATAATTTTTCACCAAAATAAAACTCCAAGTCCCTTTGATGGTTTTCAATGTAGCACTTTTATGAACTTTGAGGAGTCTTTATGTGTTACAAGATGACATGAAACTTTGATGTCATCTCTTGTAGAAGATCAGTCCCAAGAAGCTTTCTCTCACCAACTTCATCCCAATAAGTATGTGTTCTACATAGCTTCCCATTACGATATTCATAGGGTTCCATTTGAATACTCAAATGAAATCTATTATTGTATGAGAACTAAAATAATGGGAGATGTTGAACCCATCCACATTTAAATTTCCTTGAGCATGTTCTCATCAGTTCTCAAGTGTTTGAATTGTCCTTCTAGATTGGCCATCAGTTTGGGGGGTGATAGGCCATACTGCCCGAATGGCCCGAAAGCCTTCATTTTTATTGATTTTTGATATCCCCCTTATCAAGAGATGAATGGGAACCCTTTACAAGGCCCATATTCTTAGAGATTACATGGAACATAGTCTTAAGAGACATTACATGACCCAAAGGTCTTAGGGAATTCAATCGGACTATAACTACAAGGAACTACCCCTCCCCAAAATTTTTATCGTGATAGTAGCTATCCACCTTCACATGGCCGTCTGGATAAGAATTCTATGAAAGAATAGGCTGGTCCCAATGGAATAGTCATATCCTATCATTCTTCAAAATCCATTTGTTCTGTTCTGGTCAGTGCGTCTGCTCTGAATCCTCCTATAGGGCTGCTCCTTTTTTGTAGAGTCTGTAACACCCGAGACTTTTATGAGAAATATTTTGTTTTTATGTTATATAAATCATCAAAGTAATATTTAACTACACACAACACTATCTTGGCTTTCTTTACATGCAATCACGACCTTCCTCGATATCTTGCATCGTACGCAATACTGAGTTTCACTAAACAACGATATGCTATTAAAATATTATTAAAACTAGCCGTTATGAATAGTAATACCCACTTTTTGAAATTTTTTAAATTTTATTTTTCAAAATGGACTTCTTTTTTGGATTCAGAATATCGAAATTAGCCTCGGGTGAAATTTTGGTATTTTTCTGAAAACTTTCAATTTTTGATGAATAGTGAAAACACTGGGTTACTATTTAAAAACCGACTTTTTTTTTAAATAATTATTTATTTTAATTAACTTTATTTTAGGTCAAAATTGATACATAATAACTATATAAGTTCAATGCAATTCATTGGAGTCATTTTATAATAATTTTAGATATATAAAAGTTTTATTAAACTTTTGACCGTCTTTTACCCACCTCCTAGGAGAATTTGCAAATTTACATAAAACTTAATTTTACCACTTCTGTGAGTGGAATTTCAAAAATCATTGATACACAGTTGATGTCAGTAAGTAAAATTTGGTTCAATGAGATGAAAATAATTTTTTGGTGAATAGTAACTTTTTACTTTTTTTACCACGGTTAAAAGTAAATAGGGTAATTAAGGGTAAAAATATTATTATTACCCTAAAACATGTCCTAATTCTATTGTATAAGTGTAATTAAACCAAAAAACAACCTTAGGAATAAAATATGACCATTTAGGCCCACCTGTATTAGATTAGAACATTTATTATTAATTTATTTAAAGAAGGGTTAAAATAGTTAAAATCAAAGTTAAATAAGTAAATAATTTTTAATATAGGGTTATACATAAGATAAATTCGACTATAAATATTCATTAGAAAGATAAAAAGAGTTCCTAAATAATTATATTTTATTTTTAATTTTTAGACATTAAATAATTTAATTTATTTATGACACAATGATGATGCAGTAATTATCTTATTAATGAAATATTGACATAATTGATGTTATAAATACACAAATAAATGTAATTTGAGACTTTTTATGAATTAAAATAATTTTCTATGTTAATATGACATGTTAGTATTGATTTAATTCACTATTTTCGAACTAATCGTTCTGTTATGATTTTCACAAAAATCAATTACTAAATAGTGTCAAAATTGACATAAAATAGTTTTTAAAACAAATATTTTATTATTAATTGTTATTTTATTCCTAAAAATATAAGTTTCTCCCAAATGTCTTATATAAGGTTATAGATATTAATAATAAACAACTTGGGGTTCGTTTGGCTTTTTATAGTAAGTTTATTAACCTTATAGTGTAAGAACACAAGAAGACATGGTAAAAGTAAAATTATTTAACTTAAAGTTAAATCTGAATGATAAGGTTAAAATAGGAACCTAAACTTGTCTAAATTATATTGGATGAGAGGAGTTCGACCCATCCCCACCTTAGAATCAAAATAAATTAATTTTTAGCTATATAAAACCGAATATGACTTTATAATAAAATAATATTTTTAGTTTTTCCAAAGGTGCCCCTCTCCTCCCTTATAATAGAGCACCTCCTCCCTCTCTTCCTCACACCACTTTGAGCCTTCAAGCTAGGGAAAAACCTGCCAAATTCTATTCGCCACTTACCTAGAAACATCCTAGAGGTCCTGTACCTCTTAAAAGACCAATTTTAGTGCCCTAAAATGAGGTCTCAAAGAGGCACTTCAAAGAACAGGTAATGTCCGTTATCGATTCTTTCAACTTTATTTCTTCTTCCACTTATTCTTCTTTAGTTGTTTCATTATTAAGTAATAACATAAGTATCACTCATATACTTATATGTTATTATAATTATGAAACAACCCTATTTCACCATATATCCATCCTATGGAAAATGAAATCACCGCGCGTGCGTACGTACGGAATACCGTCTCCACGCCGTGGTGTAATCTATTTTCCACCACCACCTTACTTGGATAGGTATAATGGTGTAAATAATAAATATAAATTATTATTGTAAAGTGATATTCATTCTTAAATAGTATACATACACTCCATTACAATTTCACGATCATGGGAACGATATCATCGCTCGTGCGTACGTATGGAATACCGTCTCCATGATGTGATCCCACTCATTCTACTTGATATTCATTGAATAATGATTATATAAATGAATTGAATGAATGAATATGATATATATTACACTAATACCATTCTGGAAATGAGGTATCTATAACCCAAAAATAAGAATAATAATTTATTCGACAAAACACGCATAAGAACAAAAAGCAATAAACACCCGAATAACAAGTAACAATGAAATATTACTAATAAGAAGCTAAGAATATGACCATATATGATATCATAACAATGAGTATGATTCTGGAATAAGTCAATAACATTATTTAAATCATTATACAGGAGGTTCTAACACTTACGAAGCAAATTGGACCTAAGGTAAGGGATAATTTTGCAAATCTCATTTTTATCCGAGATTGCTTATTCGTAAGTATTTACTGGGGTTATTTCTATCATCCATGTCCATGTTTTATAAAAGTGTTTTCATGTATTTTTAAAGTCCTTTTTACCCATTTTTGAATTTTACTACATAGTATGTAAGGAATCTTTCTTTTGTTTGCGTTACGAGGTACTTTTTTGGCTTTTCTAGAAAAAGTACGAGAAGAATGTTTTTTAACTTATACGACATGAATGGATTTTTAAAAAATTATTTAAAAGAAGCTTACTTTACTTGTTGTCAAGTTTATTTTTAATCAACTTCTTTTAGTTTAAAATTGTATGACATGTTAAGAAAGGAAAAATGTTTTTGAAGTAGAAAGGATATTTTCATCAAGAATGGAGTTCAAGTGTTTTATAAAAATTATTTTCCATCTAAGATAATATAGGGTTCTGTTTCTATCCCTATTTTTAAATTTATTTGATTATGTTATGGTGAAATTATTTTTATGATGTCCTTTTATCTTATATGGATTATGTTATGATGGCATGATGTTAAAGATTCCCTTTTTTATTACATGGGTTATGCGATGATGTATGATTTTTTATTTTTTGGCACACATAAGAATGGTATCATTATGAGATGGGTGGGACCTATATCCCCCTCCAATGCATTGGGTAAATATTTTATATCTCATGAGATAAACATGGATGGAACGGCAGGTTAAACCGGTTCAGTGAAACAGGACTGAAACGAGGAATGAACTCGGTTCATAAATGGTCTTTGTCCACTAAGATAGTCTTGGAAATGAGTCTTGACTAATAAGAAATGATTATCTATGATTATGTGTGTATGAAACAAAGTTTCATGTTTTAAGTTATGATTATTGTGATTAAATTTCACTACCATGATTTATCCCATGTTATGAAATTATGATCTCTTTTGCAGGGTAAGATTTCCAAATTGCTATGTTCTTATGAATATGATGTGATTGATTTTTCTTTTGTTTACCCTTACTGAGCATTTGTTCTCTCCCTTTTGTATGTTTTCTTTCCCCCAGGTCAGGAAGAAGGTTATTAAGTAGGATATACCAAAAGGGACTCTAGATATGATGAAATAAATGGGAGACAATGTAGATGCTTTATGAACCAGTAGTTTATGTTTCCCAGTTTCTAAAGACACTATACCTATACGGTCCTTTCATGGTTTTTTATATGTTGTAATAAGTGTGCTTCAATTTTTAAGTATTAACAATGTATGTAAAGTATGGGTCGTTATAGTTGGTATCAGAGGAAAGGTATAGTCAACCTTTGGAAACTAGGATGTGAAAGCCTTAGTAAGAATCATAAGGATAAGTCTACGCATAGAACACAATCTTAGTGTTTTAGAAATGGCCATGAATAACCTAGGATAAGACCTTAAGTGTGAAATTTTATTCTTGATTATGTGGTTTTCCTATTATAATTAGTGTTTCTCACACTATTCTTCTTGGTTTTAGTCAATGGCTGGAACCCGAAGGAACCATGTTAATATAGAATGCTACGGGCAGTGAAATGATTGTCCCTCTGAGCAACCAAACGTTATGGGAGCTAGAATGAAAAATCTTTTAGCCTTGTTCATACAACTTTCTCAAGCTATGAATCATGCAGGACTTCCAAACGAGCAAAGGAAGGAGCAACATTCTGTTGAATCCTTCATGAGGCAGCGTCCACCTTCATTCAACGGGTCTACTGATCATTTAGTTGCTGAACAATGGATTAGTACTACGGAAAAGATATTTTCAGTTCTTCAATGTTCTGAACATGATAAAGTCTCTTAGCAGTGTATCGTTTGGAAGGTGATACTGATCAATGGTGGAATCTTATCAAGAATACGAGGCAAAGAGATGAAATTGAGTCCATGGAATGGGACGAGTTCAAGAACTTATTTTTCAATAAGTACTTCCCTAGTAATCTTCGAACAAAGATGGAGAAGGAGTTTCTTGAACTAAAGCAAAAGGATGATGAATTTGTTGGTACCTACGAAGCAAATTTTAAAAGACTTGCAAGGTATGCTTCTAGTATTATTATCCGACCTGAGAGTAAGATCGATAGATTCTTTAGTGGCTTAAAACCAAGTCTTTGAAAGGCGTTAGACATAAGGGACTTTAATAGCTACGAGGAAATCGTTCGATGTGCTCTCAAAGTTGATATGGATATTGGAGTAACCCATTAGTCATATGGCTTTGGTAAGAAGAAGAAAATGGAATTCAATGGAAAATCTAAAGAGCACACTGAAAAGAAGATGAGTTTTCCCTTATGCTCAAAGTGTGGAAAGAAACATGGAGGGAGTTGTCTTAAAGGGACAAGTAAATGTTTCAAATATGTAAAGGAAGGTCATAGGGCATTTGAATGCCGCAATGATGGGAAGAATATGTCTAGTGATGCGAACAAAGAAAAGGCTACACCGAGTGAACCTCCTACACTTCAATGTTACAAGTGCAAGGAGATGGGGCATTATGCCAATAAATGCCCAAATCCAAGGGTTGATGATGATGGTCGACGTCAAAAAACTCTTAAGGCTAAAGACAAAGGAATGTCACATGCAATTTCTATCAGCCATGTGGAGTATGATAACAAAGTGGTGAATGATACACTTACCATCCACTCTAAAGTAGAAAATGTTTTATTTGATTCTGGATCCACCCACTCTTTTATTTATGAAGAATTTTCTAAGGGTATCACCATATTACCTCAACAATTAGATGTTGAGTTATATGTGATAACCCCTAATGGCACAACAGTCGCATTAAAAGTTTATAATTCTTCTCCGATTGAAGTTTGTGGGGAAGTGCTTCCTGCAAATCTTGTGATCCTCTCTATAGTGGAATTTGATGTGATTCTTGGCATGGATTGGCTTTCTCTATATGGAGCTCATATCAATTACCAAAGAAGGTAAGTCACAGTTCATATTCCAGATCAATCTACGATCGTCTATCGATGCAAGGATGAACGTAACCTTCCAGTGGAAATTTCTTCCATCTTATGGGTCTTGATTCCACTAAATGAAGGTTATTTATCTCAAATGGCTGGTGAGAAACTCACGATTAAGAATATTCCCATTGTAAGGGAGTTTGACAATGTCTTTCCAGAGGAATTTCCGGGTCTTCCACCAAATCGTGAAGTTGAGTTTTCAATAGAACTCATACCAGGTGCTTTACCTATTTCAAAGACACATTATAGAATGGCCCCAATTGAGTTGCAGGAGTTGAAGAAGCAACTCCAAGATAATCTTGATAAGGGGTTCATAAGACCTAGTGCATCACCTTGGGGAGCACCTGTTCTGTTTGTTAAGAAGAAATATGGATCAATGAGACTCTGCATTGATTATCAAGAACCTAACAAGATCACCATCAAGAACAAATATCCTCTCCCATACATTGATGACCTATTTGACCAACTATGTGGAGCTCAATACTTTTCTAATATTGATCTCTATTTAGGGTATCATCAATTAAGGGTCAAAAGGGAGGATATACCAAAGACGGATTTCTGTACAAGGTATGGACACTATGATTTTATAGTGATGCCATTTGGTCTTACTAATGTCCCTTCTATCTTCATGGATCTGATGAATAGAGTCATTAGAGACTATCTTGATCAGTTTGTGGTAGTATTTATAGACGATATTCTTGTATATTCAAAGAGCAAGGAAGAACATGAAAATCACTTGAGAATTGTATTAAAGACCCTGATAAAGGAGAAGATTTATTCCAAATTTACCAAGTGTGAATTTTAGCTTCAAAAAGTTTCATTTTTGGGTCACATAATCTCAAAAGAGGGGATATCTGTGGATCCAGCAAAAAGAGAGGTTATCAAAAGATGGTCGAGACCAACAACAGTAACTGATATCTGAAGTTTTCTTGGTTTGGCTGGATATTATCGACGTTTTGTGAAAGATTTATCATGATTATCTAATCCACTCACCAAGTTGACTCGGAAAGGAGTTAAGTTTGTTTGGACGGAGGAATGTGAAGAGAATTTCAAGGAGTTGAGTAGAAGGTTATCCAGTGCACCTGTACTCACACTTCCTTGTAGTGGAGAAAGGTTTGTGATCTACAGTGATGCATCCAAGAAGGGATTGGGGTGTGTTCTCATGCAAAATGATATGGTGATAGCTTATTCCTCACGACATTTGAAAATCCATGAGAAAAATTACCCAACTCATGATTTGGAGTTAGCTGCGGTAATCTTTGCATTAAATATTTTGATGCATTATCTTTATGGAGAAAGGTGTGATATTTATACTGATCATAAAAGATTAAAGTATATTTTCACACAAAAGGAGCTGAATATGCGCCAAAGAAGATGGTTGGAGCTGATTAAGGATTACGACTGCACAATCCATTACCACCCTGGGAAAGCAAAAAAGGTGGAAGATGCATTAAGTCGACAAGACCATGCCAGTTTATCCATGATGAGGATCACAAAAGATCAAATATTTATGGATTTACAAAGGATGGATCTTGCAATTATAATGGAAGGGGAAAAATCTTATCTTTATCAAATGAATGTTCAACCATCTATACATGTGAAGATTAAAGAGGCACAGAAAGAAGATGTAGAGTTACAAAAGAAGTTGAGAAATGTTCCTGAATTAAACCTTGATTGTGATGGGATAATAAAGTTCAGGAATCGGGTTTCTGTTCCTCCCATCCTCAAATTAACGAAGGAGCTGCTGGATCAGGCTCATAGTTCTTCATTCTATATTCATCCTGGAAGCTCGAATATGTATAGGGACCTGAAAGAGTACTTCTGGTGGAATGGCATGAAAAGAGATGTTGCTGAATATGTCTCTTGATGCTTGGTTTGTCAGCAAGTTAAAGCTGAGAGACAGAAGTCTAATGGAATGTTACAACCATTACCCATACCCAAATGGAAATGGAAAAACATCACTATGGACTTTGTCACCGGACTTCCTAAAACATCCAAAGGTAATAATGCTATCTCGGTCATAGTTGATCGTCTTAAAAAGTCTGCACACTTCATTGTTATTAGAGAGGATTTCTCTCTGGATCATCTTTCCATGATATATGTAAAGGAAGTGGTAAGATTGCATGGAGTACCACTTTCTATTATATCTGATCGGGATCCGAGGTTTACCTCAAAGTTCTGGCGAAGTCTTCAGCATACTCTGGATACAGAGTTGAGTTTCAGAACTTCTTATCATCCTCAGACAGACGGTCAGTCTGAGAGGACAATTCAAACTCTAGAAGATATGTTGAGAGCTTGCTCTATGGATTTCAAAGGTGGTCGGGATCAACACCTACATTTGGTGGAATTTTCTTATAATAATAGCTTTCACTACAGTATTCAGATGTCTCCTTATGAATCTCCCTATGGAAAGAAATGCAGGACTCCAACTTGCTGGGATGAAGTTGGGGAACGAAAGCTATTAGGACCTGATATTGTTGATGAGATGGAAGAAAAGGTCCGATCTATTCAACAACACATAAGAGCATCTCAGAGTCAACAAAAAATTTATGCCGACAACCGAAGAAAAGACTTAGAGTTTTAAGTGGGTGATAAAGTGTTCTTACGAATATCTCCTTGGAAGGGAGTAATGAGATTTGGAAAGAAGGGAAAGTTGAGCCCTAGGTATATCGGTCCTTTCGAAATACTAGATCATGTGGGGAAGGTAGATTACCGATTGGTTCTTCCACAGAATCTCTCTCAAGTTCACGATGTGTTCCACATATCTCTCCTGAGAAAGTACACACCTGATCCTTCACATGTACTCAGTTCAGAAGTTGTACCGCTGGAACAAGATCATTCTTATGAAGAACAGCCGATAGAGATTCTCAATCGTAGTGAAAAAGTCCTACGGAACAAGACCACTCGCTTGGTGAAAGTTTTATGGAGGAACCATTAATTAGAAGAACCCACATGGGAGCTTGAGGATATGATGAGGGAGAGGTAGCCTCATCTTTTTGTTACAAAGTGATGATTTTCGAGGGCGAAATTCATTTTAAGGGGGGTAGAATGTAACACCCGAGACTTTTATGAGATATATTTTGTTTTTATGTTATATAAATCATCAAAGGAATCTTTCACTACACACAACACTTGATTGGCTTGCTTTACACGTAATCTCGACCTTCCTCGATAGCTTGCGTCGTACGCAGTACCGAGTTTTACTAAACAACGATATGCAATTAAAATATTATTAAAACTAGATGTTATGAATAGTAATACCCACTTTTTGAAATTTTGTAAATTTTATTTTTCAAAATGGACTTCATTTTTGGATTCAGAATATCGAAATTAGCCTAGGGTGGAATTTTGGTATTTTTCTGAAAACTTTCAATTTTTGATGAATAGTGATAACACTGGGTTACTATTTAAAAACCGACTTTTTATTTAAATAATTATTTATTTTAATTAAATTTATTTTAGGCCAAAATTGATACATAATACCTATATAAGTTCAATTCAATTCATTGGAGTCATTTTATAATAATTTTAGATATATAAAAATTTTATTGAACTTTTGACCGTCTTTTACCCACCTCCAAGGAGAATTTGCAAATTTACATAAAACATAATTTTACCAGTTCTGTGAGTGGAATTTAAAAAATCTGAGAGACACGATTGATGTTATTAAGTAAAATGTGGTTCAATGAGATGAAAATAATTTTTGGTGAATAGTAACTTTTTACTTTTTTTTACCACGGTTAAAAGTAAATAGGGTAATTAAGGGTAAAAATGTTATTATTACCCTAAAACATGTCCTAATTCTATTAGATAAGTTTAATTCGACCAAAAACAACCTTAGTAATAAAATATGACCATTTAGGCCCACTTGGATTAGATTAGGACATTTATTATTAATTTATTTAAAGAAGGGTTAAAATAGTTAAAATCAAAGTTTAATATGTAAATCATTTTTAATATAGGGTTATACATAAGATAAATTCGACTATAAATATTAATTAGAAATATAAAAATATTTACTACATAATTATATTTTATTTTTAATTTTTAGACATTAAATAATTTAATTTATTAATGACACAATGATGATGCAGTAATTATCTTATTAATGAAATATTGAAATAATTGATGTTATAAATACCCAAATAAATGTAATTTGAGACTTTTTATGAATTACAATAATTTTATATGTTAATATGACATGTTAGTATTGATTTAATTCACTTTTTTCGAACTAATCTTTCTGTTATGATTTTCACAAAAATCAATTACTAAATATTGTCAAAATTGACATAAAATAGTTTTTAAAACAAATATTATATTATTAATTGTTATTTTATTCCTAAAAATCTATGTATTGACAAAATGACTTATATAAGTTTATATATATTAATAATAAACATCTTGGGGTTCGTTTGGCTTGTTATAGTAAGTTTAATAACCTTATAGTGTAAGAACACAAGAAGACACGGTACAAGTAAAATTATTTAACTTAAAGTTAAATCTAAATGATAAGGTTAAAAGAGGAACCTAAACTTGTCTAACATCTATTGTATGATATTATTTCTACTCATCCCCACCTTAGATTAGAAATAAATTAATTTTGAGCTATTTAAAACCAAATATTACTTTATAATAAAATAATATTTTTAGTTTTTCCAAAGGTGCCCCTCTCCTCCCTTATAAAAGGGCACCTACTCCCTCTCTTCCTCACACCACTTTGAGCCTTCAAGCTCAGCCAAAACCTGAGAAATTATCTTCTCCACTTCCATAGAAACATCCTATATGTCCTGGTCTTCTTAAAATACCAATTTTAGTGCCCTAAAAGGAGGTCTCAAAGAGGCGCTTCAAAGAAGAGGTAATGTCCGTTACTGATTCATTATACTTTATTTCTTATTCCAATTCTTCTTCTTTAGTTGTTTCATTATGAAGTAATAACATCAGTATCACTCATATACTGATATGTTATTATAAGTATGAAACAACCATATTTCACCATATATCCATCCTATGGAAAATGAAATCACCGCGCGTGCGTACGTACGGAATACCGTCTCCACGTCGTGGTGTAATCTATTTTCCACCACCACCGTACTTGGATGGGTATAATGGTGTAAATAATAACTATAAATTATTATTGTAAAGTGATATTTATTCTGAAATAGTATACATACACTCCATTACAATTTCACGATCATGGGAACGATATCATCGCTCGTGCGTACGTACGGAATACCGTCTCCACGATGTGATGCGACTCGTTCTACATGATCTTCATTACATAATGATTATATAAATGAATTAAAATAATGAATATGATATATATTAAAAAAATACCATTCTGGAAATGAGGTATCTATAACCCAAAAATAAGAATAAGAATCTATAGAATCCCGCCTCTTTATCACATAAACTTTCATTACATTTTACAAAACCGAGGATCTTTAAGGTTTAGTGTCTTGGAAACCAGGAACTTTAAACATGAAAACATAAAACATTATTCTAAAACACTTGAAAGGCTTCTCCTCATGTTCATACTAGGTTCATTACTGCATCACATAACCTGGGAGCATACATCAAAAGAAATGGTGAGCAAAAATCCCAATAATGGAAACAAGAGAAACATTTTACATGTGAACTTGAGATACTTCAATAAGGTCATGAAAAGAACTTTAAGGCATGAGAATGAAATCATGAGGCATATCATAATAAAAATAAAATTTTCATAACTTGAAGATGTGGCTACAACATTTAATATTGACAATCGTTTCGTTTCACCAAGGTCCATCCCCAAGGTGTCGTTAAAAATTACCAAGGTTATTCACCAAGGCGTCGTTAAAAATGGTCATCTCTAGAGATTAAGTCTTTACCCAATGCATTGGAGCGCTATCAGGGCGAAAACTTAAATTTGACTTTATTATAATGTGATCCACATATATCATCATCAAACATTTCATAAATAACCCATATAGCATAAAATAAATGGGTTTCATTTCATAATCATAACGTTTTAAAAACTGCATTAAAGACATGATCTTTACGTTACTTTAAACCCACGGAAAGGGAAAGCGGGTGTCATGTACGTAAATCCCAGAATTTAAAATATAACATTTTTGTATATATGTGAATAACCCAATATAAATAAGATCTTTTAGTATTCACTTAATAATATGAAGTAATTTTGAGAAAAAGAGAGAGGCATTTTGAGACGAAAATTTTGCAGCACAACGGCTACGTTACAAGGTTTTAGAAAACGTTGAAAAGAGAGGGGAAATGGGTAAAACAATGATAAATGACCCATAAAACAGTATAGGGACAGAATATAATGGATTTAATAACATGGTAATGAAATTTGAAAGTATACCATATGAAATGAAGAACATGAAAGGAAGACAAAAATAAGATTTCTCTTATGAAAATTCGGCAGCCTAACAACGTTACATAAACTTCAACAAAAAATGAATTGATGATGTCAAATAGGGTCTCTCAACATATGAACATAAAAGATCAGTATTATAGATATAGATATCATACCCCAACATAATAAAAAGGAACTTTCAAGACTTGACATGGAATTAGAACTTTGAAAAGGAGAATGGTGAAAGAATCCCTTAAAAATTTGGCAGCTTAACGACGTCACCTAAACTTCAACAAAAATGAATTGATGAGATCATATAGGGTCCCTCATCATATGAACATAAGAGTCCAGTATGATAGATATAGATATCATAACCCAACATAACAAAAAGGAACTTGAAAGAATTGACATGAAAATAGAACTTCAAAACGAGAAGGGTGAAGAACCACTTAAAAATTCGGCAGCCTAACGGTGCCACTTAAAACTTCAAAATAATGAATTGAAGAGATCAAATGGGGTCTCTCATAATATGGTCATAAAAGATCAGTATGATAAATTTAGAGATCATACCCCAACATAATAAAAAGAAAATTGAAATACTTTACATGAAAATAGATCTTGAAAAATGAGAAGGGAGAAAGAATCCGTTACAAAAATTTCGGCAGCCTAACAGTGCCACTTAAAACTTCATAAAACGAAATAATGAGAGTAAGAGGGGATCTCTCATTATGTGAACATAAAAAGGGAAGTAATAGGAGTATAAAAGAACACCCTTTAACATAATAACATGGAGCATGAAAGAAATTACATAATAGAGATTTCTTGGAAAGAAAGAGAGAGATCAGATCCCTTACCTTAAAACATAACTCTTAAAAATCAATGGTTGGGACCTTGAGGGCTTGGGGGAACCATGGGAGTACTCCTTGGGAGGTAATGAGACCAGAACTTAGTTGGGGGAGATTGGGGAGTCAAATGGATTAGAGGATGTCTTGGTATTTATAGGGAAAGTGAGCGGACAAGGCATTAGTGGCAAAGGGACACCTCATTAGTGGTTTTGGCAAAACCATGGGCTTGCCCATGGTATTTCCCCATGGTATTGGCCACTTGGGACACCTCATAACTTATATCACTATTCATAATTAGAAAATATTTATTAAAAACTTAATACATCATTTAATGATGTCATTAAACACCCGTAACTTAAAAACTGTATTTTCACTATTCATCGAAAATTCATTTTTTTCAGAAAAAACCCCAAAAATTATGATAGCATAATATCGGTGATCTGAGTTCAAAAATGAAATCCGTTTTATAAAAATAATTTTCTAAATATTTTTAATTAAATTTTTAATTAAAAAACACTATTCACCCTAAAAAACTAATACTTGAATAATAATTTATGAAACCATTATTTAACCATTTTATTGAATCACATTACTTAATCAAGGTGCCTAGATTATATTAATACTTTCTTTAAGTAAGATTACTAATCAATTTGGACACATTACTAATCCTAATCATAAAATCACTATTCATAATTTACTATTTATCAAAAATTAAGTTGATCTTATTAGACTTTAAATTTCGTACTGAACATAATTGTAGAAGACCATTTTTCAAAAATCATTACACATTTTTAATTATTTAAGGTTTACACAACCATTTTTAAAATATCCTTTTTCTAAAATTCATCAAAAATATGCATACTATATTTATCCGGTCATTTGAAAATTCATAAACTTCATCATAAGAAGAAATCCCAATTTTTATTTAAAAAAAAGGATTACACAAGGCAGTTACGGTCTCCTTACATAGACCCTTATCACACCAGCATATGACCTAAGTGTAAGGTGTGCTAAGGTGAGAGAATCTGAGGGAGGCTCGGCTAACATCGCACGAGTAGTAATTTCTATTAGTTTGGACTTCTCGCAAAGGCAATTCCGTTCTAGCTTCACACGATGAAGTTCGGCTTGGGTTTGGTCCAGAGCAAAGACCAGTGGTGCTACCTCCTTCCCAAGTTCTGTTAGATGGGCTTAGATCGGTCCAAGACTACTGGGTGAGGCCATAGAATCTTCTTTCTATAAATATTAACCAAGATTACTTGTATTTAGAGGCAATAATCAAAACGTTTAGTTTCCAGAGGTCATATTGACCAATGGTCATATAACCGTCTAAACCCAACAGTCTCATTTTAATTATACTCATGTTATCAAATAAAACATTTTTGTTGAGAATAAAAAATAAAATAACACATGAAATTAGGAAACAAGATTTATTCAAAATTTCGGGTCGTTACAATCTTCCCCCCTTAAGAAATTGCGTCCTCGCAATTTTTAAAAATTGGGTTTTGAAATTTCATTGAAAGTACCACATCGGAAAAAGAGTCAGTAACACTATTACTTTAAAAGGAAAAAAAGGAAGTATAAAGGCCACCTGAGTTTACTCATACTAGGATTCATTGTAGGAAACATGGACATGGAGGAGAAAACAAAGGGTCACGTTCTAAAGGGAGAGTGATAGAAAATATGATTTGGAGAAAGTTAACCATAAGAAAAGCCCAAACTTATGATGTGTGTAAACGATCTTTGATTACCTAGTAGGAAACTTAAACCCACAAAGTTTTTGTTTTACGTTCCTTTTCATAATTTTGAGGAATTCATTTACAACATAGAACAAAAACATAAGGAAATATATCTACCTTCATGTAGAGTTTCACCCTTTAATAAGTTTCTACTGAAACTAATCTTTTCTCCCAAACGATGAGCATTCAAAACTACTTGGTCTCATCAAAACACAAGAATCATCTTCTAGAGAATCACATAATCCACAAAAGATTAACTATCTATTTCTTCTATCTTTAAACATTATCCCAAAAATAGAAAGGGTAAGGTTAAAGAACTCTTCAAAAAGAAAGAATCCCCTAGGAATGGAAACTAATTTTAAATCTTCAATGTTCCATGGTAATACCCAAAGTTCATGATAGACCATCCCATAAATAACGATCCTTAAAATTCCTCAAAATAAACCAAACTAAGATTGAAACCCAAATACAAGAAGGATTTGATAACATAGTCTTCCAAAAATAAACTTCATTGTTCATCTCCAAACAACATCAAGCACTCCTAACATCTTATAACAAAATTATCTAAACTAAACATATTTTACCCAAGATAGGTTAATCATTCCCATAAGTAACCTAAATTACTATAAGTTCACCATAAATTCATCGATTCTTCAAAATATAAGTCAACCTTACTCCTCAATGAAAATATCTTAGTAATCTATTTACCTCGATCATATAGGGTCCCCAAAATAGTGAACATATTCCAAAATAATAATCATTTTTTAACCCCATGATCATCTCTGTCATATTAATACGACAATCATCGCATTTCCTATTACATTGGTTTTTGGGACATGTTCTTCCATTTCCCGCCATTAACTAAGAAGAGAAACTATAATTAGGGGCTTATTTACTTAGCTAATATTCATGAAAAGGAAACTTTAAGCATAAAAGGATAAACATGTAGAATAAAAATATATCCTAACTTGTGATCCCCTAGGTTCCAATCTAGGTTATCCATGATCATATATTCTTATGTGAATCTTTATTTTGTTTTATCCTTGTTCCTTTAATAATGGTTCATACTAAGCTTATGAATTTACCAAAGCATATCCCCCGGGAGTGTCGTAACCAAGAGTGCAGCAAAGCCCGTTGTCGTGAACCAGTTCCCGTTCGAGTCTAGCTCAAAGCGGTGTTTTCAGGTTTTACCCCTATGTACATCTGTTCCAGAGCCACCTCTACCTGCTCGTATCCAGACAGGGATGTATTTGCTTGGAAACCCCTTACTCAATACTCACCAAAATACAAGGAAGATTTCCTATATTTAAACTTTTCTATAGGGTTCTTCCTAGATTTTTCATATCCTAATTTCTAAAAATAACTAAACCATCCTTTGATACCAACAATATCATCCCACATCTTTATCACATAAACTTTCATTACATTTTACAAAACCGAGGATCTTTAAGGTTTAGTGTCTTGGAAACCAGGAACTTTAAACATGAAAACATAAAAAATTCTTCTAAAACACTTGAAAGGATTCTCCTCATGTTCATTCTAGGTTCATTACTACATCACATAACCTGGGATCATACATCAAAAGAAAGGGTGAGCAAAAACCCAGTAAGGGAAACAAGAGAAACATTTTACATGTGAACTTGAGATACTTCAATAAGGTCATGAAAAGAACTTTAAGGCATGAGAATGAAATCATGAGGCATATCATAATAAAAATAAAATTTTCATAACTTGAAGATGTGGCTAAAACATTTAATATTGACAATCATTTCGTTTCACCAAGGTCCATCCCCAAGGTGTCATTAAAAATTATCAAGGTTATTCACCAAGGTGTCGTTAAAAATGGTCATCTCTAGAGATTAAGTCTTTACCCAATGCATTGGAGCGCTATCAGGGCGCAACATTAAATTTTCCTTTATTATAATGTGAGCCACATATATCATCATCAAAAATTTCATAAATAACCCATATAGCATAAAATAAATGGGTTTCATTTCATAATCCTAACGTTTTAAAAACTGCTTTAAAGACATGATCTTTACGTTACTTTAAACCCAAGGAAAGGGAAAGCGGGTGTCATGTATGTAAATCACAGAATTTAAAATAGAAAACTTTTGTATATATTTGAATAAACCTTTCAAAATAATATCTTTGAGTATTCACTTAATAACATGAAGTAATTTTGAGAAAAAGAGAGAGGCATTTTGATACAAAAATTCTGCAGCACAACGGCTATGTTACAAGGTTTTAGAAAACGTTGAAAAGAGAGGGGAAATGGGTAAAACAATGATAAATGACCCATAAAACAGTATAGGGATAGAATATAATGTATTTAATAACATGGTAATGAAATTTGAAAGTATAACATATGAAATGAAGAACATGAAAGGAAGACAAAAATAAGATTTCTCTTATGAAAATTCGGCAGCCTAACAACGTTACATAAACTTCAACCAAAAATGAATTGATGATGTAAAATAGGGTCTATCATCATATGAACATAAAATATCAGTATGATATATATAGATATCATACCCCAACATAATAAAAAGGAACTTTCAAGACTTGACATGGAATTAGAACTTTGAAAAGGAGAAGGGTGAATGAATCCCTTAAAAATTTGGCAGCTTAACGGCGTTACTTAAACTTCAACAAAAATGAATTGATGAGATCAAATAGGTTCTCTAATCATATGAAGATAAGAGTCCAGTATGATAGATATAGAGATCATAACCCAACATAACAAAATACACTTGAAAGAATTGACATGAAAGTAGAACTTCAAAACGAGAAGGGTGAAGAACCACTTAAAAATTCGGCAGCCTAACGACGCCACTTAAAACATCAAAAAAACTGAATTGAAGAGGTCAAATAGGGTCTCTAATCATATTAAAATAATATTACAGTATTATAGATATAGATATCATACCCCAACATAACAAAAATTAACTTGAAAGAATTGACATGAAAGTAGAACTTCAGAACGAGAAGGGTGAAGAACCACTAAAAAATCCGGCAGCCTAACGGCGCCACTTAAAACTTCAAAATACTGAATTGAATAGATCAAATGGAGTATCTCATCATATGAAAATAAGAGTCCAGTATGATAGATATAGAGATCATACCCTAACATAACAAAAAGGAACTTTAAAGAATTGACATGAAAGTAGAACTTCAAAACGAGAAGGGTGAAGAACCACTAAAAAATTCGGCAGTCTAACGACGCCACTTAAAACTTCAAAATACTGAATTGAAGAGATAAAATGGTGTATCTCATCATATGGTCATAAAATATCAGTATGATAAATTTAGAGATCATACCCCAACATAATAAAAAGAAACTTGAAATACTTTACATGAAAATAGATCTTGAAAAATGAGAAGGGAGAAAGAATCCGTTACAAAAATTTCGGCAGCCTAACAACGCCACTTAAAACTTTATAAAACAAAATAATGAGAGTAATAGGGGATATCTAATTATGTGAACATGAAAAGGGCAGTAAGAGGAGTATAAAATAACAACCTTTAACATAAGAACATGGAGCATGAAAGAAATTACAAAAAAGAGATTTCTTGGAAAGAAATAGAGAGATCAGATCCCTTACCTTAAAATATAACTCTTAAAACTCAAAGGTTGGGACCTTGAGGGCTTGGGGGAACCATGGTAGGACTCCTTTAGAGGTAATGAGACCATAAATTCGTTGGGGGAGAGTGGGGAGTCGAATGGATGAGAGGATGTCTTGGTATTTATAGGGAAAGTGAGGGGACAAGGCATTAATGGCAAAGGGACACCTCATTAGTGGTTTTGGCAAAACCATGGGCTTGCCCATGGTATTTGCCCATGGTATTGTCCACTTGGGACACCTCATACCTTATCTCACTATTCATAATTCGAACATATTGATTACAAACTTAATACATCATTTAATGATGTCATTAAACACCCGTAACATAAAAAAAGTAGTTTCACTATTCATCGAAAATTCATTTTTTTCAGAAAAAACCCCAAAAATTACCATAGCATAATATCAGTTCTCTGATTTCAAAAATGAAATCCATTTTATAAAAATAATTTTCTAAATATTTTTAATTAAATTTTTAAATAAAAAACACTATTCACCCGAAAAAACTAATACTTGAATAATAATTTATGAAACCGTTATTTAACCATTTTATTGAATCACATTACTTAATCAAGGTTTCTAGATTATATTAATACTTTCTTTAAGTAAGATTACTAATCCATTTGGACACATTACTAATCCTAATCATAAAATCACTATTCATAATTTACTATTTATCAAAAATTAAGTTGATCTTATTAGACTCTAAATTTCGTGCTGAACATAATTGTAGAAGACCATTTTTTGAAAATCATTACACATTTTTCATTATTTAAGGTTTACACAACCATTTTTAAAATATCATTTTTCTAAAATTCATCAAAAATATGCGTACTATATTTATCCGGTCATTTGAAAATTCATAAACTTCATCATAAGAAGAAATCCCAATTTTTATTTAAAACAAAGGATTACACAAGGCAATTATGGTCTTCTTACATAGCCCCTTATCACACCATCATATGACCTAAGTGTAAGGTGTGCTAAGGTGAGAGAATATGAGGGAGGCTCGGCGAACATCGCACGAGTAGTAATTTCTATTTGTTTGAACTTCTCGCAAAGGCGATTCAGTTATAGCTTCACACGATGAAGTTCGGCTTGGGTTTGGTCCAGAGCAAAGCCCAGTGGTGCTACCTCCTTCCCAAGTTCTGTTAGATGGGCTTCGATAGGTCCAAGACTACTGTGTGAGGCCATCAAATCTTCTTTCTATAAATATTAACCAAGATTACTTGTATTTAGAGGAAATAATCAAAACGTTTAGTTTCCAGCAGTCATATTGACCAATGGTCATATAACCGTCTAAACCCAACTGTCTAATTTTAATTATACTCATGTTATCAAATAAAACATTTTTGTTGAGTATAAAAAATAAAATAACACATGAAATTAGGAAACAAGATTTATTCAAAATTTCGGGTCGTTACAGAATCTGGTTGACAAAACACGCATAAGAACATAAAGCAATAAACACCCGAATAACAAGTAACAATGAGATATAACTAATAAGAAGATAAGAATATGACAATATATGATATCTTAACAATGAGTATGATTCTAGAATAAGTCAATAACATTATTTAAATCATTATACAGGAGGTTCAGACACTTACAAAGCAAATTGGACCTAAGGTAAGGGATAATTTTTCAAATATCATTTTTATCCGAGATTGCTTATTCGTAAGTATTTACTGGGGTTATTTCTATCATCCATGTATAGGTTTTATAAAAGTGTTTTCATGTATGTTTAAGGTCCTTTTTACCCATTTTTTACTTTTACTACATGGTATGTAAGGAATCTTTCTTTTGTTTATGTTACGAGGTACTTTTTTGACTTTTCCAGCAAAAGAACGAGAATAATATTTTTTTAACTTATACGGCATGAATGGATTTTTAAAACATTATTTCCAAGAAGATTCCTTTACATGTTGTCAATTTTATTTTTAATCAACTTCTTTTAGTTTGAAATTGTATGACATGTTAAGAAAGGAAAAATGTTTTTGAAGTAGAAAGGATATTTTCCTCAAGAATGGAGTTCAAGTGTTTTATCAAAATTATTTTCCATATAACATAATATAGGGTTCTGTTTCTATACCTATTTTTACATTGATTTGATTATGTTATTATGTAATTATTTTTATGATTTCCTTTTATCTTATATGGATTATGTTATGATAGCATGATGTTAAAGATTCCCATTTTTATTACATGGGTTATGCAATGATGTATGATTTTTGATTTTGTGGCACACATAAGAATGGTATCATTATGAGATGGGTGGTACCTATATCCCCCTCCAATGCATTGGGTAAATATTTTATATCTCATGAGATAGACATGGCTGGAATGGCAGGTTAAACCGGTTCAGTGAAACAGGATTGAAACGAAGAATAAACTCGGTTCAGAAATGGACTTTGTCCACTAAGATAGTCTTGTAAATGAGTCTTGACAAATAAGAAATGATTATATATGATTATGTGTGTATTCCACAAAGTTTCATGTTTTAAGTTATGATTATTGTGATTACATTTCACTACCATGATTTATCCCATGTTATGAAATTATGATCTCTTTTGCAGGGTAAGATTTCCAAATTGTTATGTTCTTATGAATATGATGTGATTTATTTTTCTTTTGTTTACCCTTACTGAGCATTTGAGCTCACCCTTTTGTATGTTTTCTTTCCCCCAGGTCAAAAAGAAGGTTATTAAGTAGGATATGCCAAAAGGGACTCTAGATATGATAAAATAAATGGGAGACAATGTAGAGGCTTTATGAACCAGTTGTTTATGTTTCCCAGTTTCTAAAGACACTATACCTATACGGTCCTTTCATGGTTTTGTTATATGTTGTAATAAGTGTGATTCAATTTTGAAGTTTTAACAATGTATGTAAAGTATGGGTCATTATAGAGTCTGTCTGGGGCAACTACATATGGACCGAATGCCTTGAGGTGGCCCAAAGGACTTAAAGTTGGCCCAAAAGCCCTACTCACCCGAAGTCCTAGGTGGCCCGAAAGCCTTAAGGTCTCCAAGCACAAACTGATAGCCCAAGGTGAATAGTTCCAGCTACTACAGTACCAAACAATACCTGCTACAGTAACTGATACATTAACTACTACATCAACTGCTACAGTCTGCTACAGTACTATATGTTTAAGTCTTATCTAGAATTTTGATGTGAACCTTGGGTCATGATCGGAAATGATCGAAAATGGAACTCCATGAAAACTCAGAAATTCCTTTATGTAAATCTTGTAAGGTTAGTCAAGAGATAAATATTCCCAAGTATAAATGAAATGGGATGACTTTGTGAGTTGGTACACTATAAATCATATCAAATTGTTTATTTTTGATGTTCTTGGGATACCAGTGGCAATGTACATAGTGATATTATCTGCTTCCATGTTGGTTTTGGTAGTGGTTGCAATCCCCATTTAAGAAGTTTTCCCTTTTCCTTCACTTATTGAATCACCAATCACCTTATTGTGTAGTATTCAATATCCCTTTTCTTGTTGTCTCACTAATAATGATCACAAAGGACCATATACATTTTAGTTCTTCTAAGATGTATAGATAATGTAGAGCTATGAGCTTCATCCACCAGTTCTTTCTTTATCACTATAATAAATGGAACACATAGTTTTCTATGAAATTTCCGTACACCTTCATGATCAATATTGAACTTAATAAACTTACCATTCTTCAAAACCTCTATCTTATTTTATTACAAGGGATCTTGTCTTTGATATTCCTTGATCTTATCTAGTGATGATGGTTGATAAATCATTTAGGATTGGGTTGATGATGTCCCTTACCTTACGATTACCATGTCCAGTTTTTCTAGTACCTTGATCAATGTATATCCTTGAATCCTCATCATTTTGAACACAATAGGGTATTTCTTACATAATGCATCAATAAATTTATTTTTTATTCCTCAGTGAGAATGAATTGAATAGTTATAGTCTTTAAGAATTTACAACCATCTTCTCTGTATCATGTTCAATTTCTTTTCAGTGAAAATATACTTTGTACTTTGGTGGACTATGTATATATCATATTTATCCCCATAAAGATATTTTCTCTATATCTTCAGAGTAAAAATAACTAAAGACATTTCTAGGTCATGCATAGGATAATTATACTTGTGAGGCCTTAACTATTAAGACACAAAATCAATCAACTTATCATTTTTCATAAGGATACACCTAATCCATTTCATAGATGAATCACTAAAAACAAAAAAACCTTATCCTATGGAGGGAAGAGTTAATATAGGTGTATTAACCAATATTTTACTTAACTCTTGGAAACATTATTCACACTGATTTTTCCAGATGAACTTATCCCATTTTTAAGATAACTTAGTTAGTGGATTAGAAAGTCATGATTTTTTTTTTCAAAAAACTCATATAATATCCTAATAAACAAAGGAAACTATGAATCTCAATTACTATTTTAGGATTATAACACTCCTCCATAGAATTTATATTCATAGGGTAAACGGAGATTCCTTCATTTCTTACAATGTTCCCCAAAAAATAAACTCTTTGTAACTAAAATTCACATTTGATAAACTTTCCAAATATCCTCTCATTCCACAGAGTTTTTAATACAACCCTTAAATGATTCTCATGCTCATTATAACTTTTTGAACATATCAAAATATTATCAATAAATAATACCACAAAGTTATGAAGGAATTCATTAAATATTATATTAATTAAATCCATAAATATAGTAGGATAGTTAGTCAAGACATAGGTAAAAAAGTCACAATTTACAAATCTTGATCAGAAGGTGGTATTTGTGATATCTTATTTCTTCACCCTCAATTGGTGTTAGCTTGATCAATTATCAGTCTTATAGAATAATTGAGCCTCATGATGCTGGTAAAATAAATCATCAATATTTGGGAGAGGGTAACTGTGCTTCACTATGATCCCATTAATTTCTCTATAATCAATTCATATATTAATTCAACCATCTTTCTTCTTTACAAAGGGAATAGTTACTCCCCAAGAAGACACACTTGGTTAGATAAAACAATTCTCCAAAATATATTTAATTTGTTTCTTTAATTCCTCTAGCCCCATATTTTACATTCTGCAAAGGGTCTTTGATATCGTCTTGGATCCAAGTATGAGTTCAATGAATAACTATACCTCTCTTTATAGGGGAGGTCTAGGTAACACTTCAGGTAATATATAAGTGTATTACTAAATGATGGGAAAATTGTCTAATTTTATACTTTAATTTATTTCTTCCTCCACACTGATCATCTCTAAAAATGTAGCTATGGGAGGTACTTCTAAACGAATATGAGTCGTTGACATCTCTACTTTGAAAACAACTATAGGTTTTATCTTCAAGACTACTGAGATTTCTTTTCTTCAACTATAGATCTTGGCATTATACATAGAGAGACAATCCATTCCTATTATAATGTCGAATTCCACCGTGGTAATTAATACTATATTTTCAATTTTATTGTGCTCACCAAAGTCAATACTAGAGTTTCTATACACCGTTGATGCTTGGATAATACCTCTAGGATTTTTGAATGATAACTCTACTTTTAGTAGTTTTGGGATTAATTATATATTCTTTTCAAATATGGAGGAACTAAAGGAATGCATAGAACCAGAATAAAAAAGAACTAGATATCTTAAAGAGAACTAGGAGAGTACCTACCACCACATTTTTTTTAGCTTCTACCTGAACTATTATGATAGAAAATTATAGACCTTACTCCCTTGACCTATGATGAGGTTGATTGTGATTCCCCTACATTACCTTCATATTTTAACAGTGATTAGAAAAGTTTCCAAGATGTCCAAGCTTATAGATTTTGACTTCAAGTTGGGTATACACCATCTTCCTTTTTATCATTATTATTGGGAAGTTTTGGATTCACCTCACTACGAAAGTTTCAAGATACATGGACATATCTCCCACACTTATAAAAATTTCTACTCCCAGGAAAGAATTTCCCTGAATGCTTCATCCCACATTTGTTTCTTGTGGGGAGTTTCACTTTATTTCCTCCTATTCCATGATAAAATATCCTACTTTTTTGGGATTTTGTTAATGTGGACATTGTATCTCTTCGAAATATATTTCAACCTTCATATCACTTCCCACTATCTCCTCATTACTATCATAGTCTTGATTGGATAGATTCCTCCATAGATGGGTTCTTAGTCAACCAAATAATATATCAACATTTACATTAAGGTCCATAACAAATATAGAGGTGTAATGAGAAAGTATTGTAAATTTTTTATCATGGCTTCCCTCAAATTCATTTTCCTTCCACTTCATCTCTAGAAATTCCTTCTCCATTTTTTTTCATCGAACGAGGGAAATATTTTTTGAAAAGGATCCCCTGAACTCTTCCCACTACATAAAAGCAATATCAATTATTGGATTAATGTTTTTAAATAGTATAAACCACTAATAAACTTCACCATCTAAGTGGTACATAGCATGGGTGACTTTCTATTGTTCCGAACAAAAAATTATAGTAAAGATATTTTCTATAGAGATTATTTATTGTTCTAAATCAAGGGGTCAGTATATCCATTTAAATAAGTTGGTTGTTGATACATAAAGGACTAAACTAAAAGTTGTTCCCTTTAAGGTGAATCTAGTTTCTCATCTTGATTAAAGTTATTGTTTATAACTCAAGTTAGTTAATTCAGGATTCTTATGATATTTTCCATTATGGCTTCCATCAGAGGGTGATCAATGCATAGTTTTTTTGTGCTCACTATTTATGTGGATCCTCCTATTTCCACCATTTTATAAAATAAGAAATTCATTGTGAGAAATTTGTTTATTTTAAGAATCTTATAATTATAAAGAAACTATATATCTTAAAATATCAATATTAATTTTTTTATTCTTTTAAAAAAATTACATTTTCTATATTTATATATATCCTTCATAATGGTTTATAAAACGTTTTTTATTAACCAAACATATCACCTAAGAGCGTAAAAACATGAGTGTAGCAAGGAACATTATTATTTACCACTTACCTTTTGAGTCTTCATCAAAGTGGTGTTTTAAAGTGTTAACCCTAGATACATCTATGATAGATCTATATCCACTTGTTTGTTTTTTTATAGGGATTTATTTTCCTGGAAACCACTTACTTAATAATTCAAAAAAATACTAAGATTTTTTCCTTTATTTAAACTTTTCCCTAGGGTTATTACAAAAGTTTTTAAATTATAATTTTCAAAAATAACTAAACCACCATTTGATTCCAACTAGGGCATCCTGCCTTTATATTACATAACTTTTCATTACATTGTACAAACAAAGGATCTTTTAAAATTTAGTTTCTTAGAAATAAGGTACATAATAACAAAAAACATAAAAAATAATTTAATACACTTGAAAGGATTATTAATAGGTTCATAAAAAATAAATTTATTACATATCATAACCTGGGGGCATACCTGAAAGTAAATGGTGAGAATAAGGCTCGATAAGGGAATAAGTAGGGGAAACCATTTACATGTGATCTTGAGGAATATCAACAAGAACATAGGGAATATCACTATGGAATGAGAAAGATAACATGAGGCATATAATGATTAAAAGAACATGAATCATAACATGAAAATGGGTCAACAACATTTAACTTATATATTCATAAGAATATCACAAAGGTTAATCACTAAGGTGTTGTAAATAAAAATTACAGAGGTTATTCACCAAGGTATTGTAAAACATGTCATATACAAAGATTAAATTCTTTACCCAATGAATTGGAGTGCTATTAGGGTATAACATTAATATTTTTTATTTAATTTGATCTATATAGATAATAATAAAAAATTTCATAAATAACCTATGAAGAATAAAAAAAAAGGTTTCATATCAAAATCACGGCCTTTCAAAAGTGCTTAAAAACATGATCATTATGTCATTATCAAGCCATGAAAAGGAAATATAAGTTTCAGGTATGTTAATCCTAGAATAAAATAAATAATTTTTATATCCAGGTGAATAACATTGGAAAATAAATAGTCTTGGTTATTCACAAAAAATATAATAATAAATAATTTCTTGAGGATAAGAGGGTGATTTTGAGAAGTAAATTCGATAACATACTAGGTATCAAAAATGGTTTTGAAAAACGTTAAAATGAGAGGGGATAAGAGTCACCCAATGATAAAAAATAATTTGGAATTAAGGTTTTGATAAAAAGGGTAATATGAAAGAGTAACCAAAACATTTAGAAGACATATATAAAAAGAGTTTCTTCAATTGAAGAGAAAAGAAGGATGATTACTTTTACTTGAAGGGTTACTCCTAGATCTTGAGTAATGGAACCTTGGGGTATTGAGGAAAACATAGGGGAATTTTTTGGAGGTAAAAATACCACATATATTTCTAGGATGTATTTTTATTTAATGAAAATTGGAAAAGGGATGGGTATTTATAGAAAATGTGGTGGATCTGTTTAATAATTTGTAAATATATTCTTTGGAAACTTGGGTTATAGAAAATGAAAAACCATGGGCTTTACCTTGGGTTTTACCCATGTTTTTTGACATTTGGGACATATTGTATGTTATTTTAATCCAAGATAGTTGATAATCATTTTATATTACTTATTTTGGCATGGAAAAGTAATGTTTCCACAAAAATAATGTTTTTAATGGTAAAGTTTCTATTTTACACTTTGGAGGGTAAATTATAGGTCTGAAAATTGATTAAAATATAATAAAATAATTTACATTAATTAAATAAAATATTTTGAGATATGTATTGTTATTTTATAATTATTACACCCTTATGACATAATTATGAATCCATTAAACATATAGAAAACTCAAAACTGCATTTTTACTATTCACTAAAATCAAAATATTTTAGAAAATTATCATAAATACCTTTAACCTATTTTAGATGTTGTGATTTAAAAAATTATGTTTATTTTATCATAATAATTTTCTAAATATGAAGATTTTAAATTTTAAATATAAAAATCCATATTTATTAAAAATAATAGCGGGTTGAAAATGCATAGTAAAATTTAAAACACTTAAAAAGTTTCAATGTCATAATAAAATTATCTTATAATTTATTTTTAAATAAGATTATTCAATCATAATATTGCATTAAAATAAATTTTATTCATAATACTTTATTTTATGATGAATGATTTACATCCTTTCCAAAAAATTATAATTTTTGTATGAAAAATCAATTTATCAAAACTATTCTTAAAATAGAAATTATGGAATAAAAATATTTTTTATACAAAGAAATTATACTTTTATTAACTAAATAATATAAATATAAAACCTTATTAAACCCAAATATGAACTAAGGGTAAGGTGTGTGATGGTTATATATTCATGGGTTAGCTTAGCTAACATCGCTTGAGTGTTAATTTCCATTAACTTGAAATTCTCCCATAGACAATTTAGTTCAAGCTACACTTATTGATGCTCGGCTTGGGATTAGCCAATGGTGAACCCCAATGACTCTAGATCCCTACCATGTTCCAAAAAATGGGCTTCATGTAATAATACTCTACTAGTTAAGGCCATCTCTTCTTCTTTACGCATCAATTATCTTTTTTCACTTTTTCTTATAAATACTAATTATAACATTAAGATTATTATCAATAGTATAGTTCCTAATGGTAATATTGAACAATGGTAAAATTGACCAATGATCATATTTACCAATAGTCATATTTGACCAATGTTGATATAAAATTCGAATCCATACGGTCTCATTTCCCTTTATATTTACTTCATTATTAAAGAGATATGGTTTTGTTTTGTATAATATAATATAACACACATTTTCAGGAAACTATAATCATTCAAAAAGTCTATTTCATTATAATATCCAAATCTCACTCATCTCATACATATTATTTTCTATACCAAATCATTTCCAACCACAACCTCATAACCAAGGTAGTAGTGTATCATGAATGTGAAAAAAAATCTACATTGTGCCCTTTTTTATGATGCATGATCCCCATTATATATCGATTCCTCTCATCATATGGTGCCACCATGAGATGTGAAATAATCAATAAATACTCACTACAAATTGGGTACCACATTTACATACTAATACTAATAGAAGATTTGGGAAGAGGGGAAAATCATCCATCCATTCTACCACCAACCTGGATGTTAGGGAAAACAACCCCTAAAACATTTGGGTGTTGGTACGTAGTACTCTATGCAAGTGGGGTGAATATTGAAATATTAATTAAAATACAATATATATATATATATATATAAATACAAAAAAGGATAACCTAAAGGGTTTATATCAATACTACATCATCACCATCCACCATTAACACCATACTACCACTTCCACACACTATCACCACTAAATGAAACTAGTTATGAAAATATCCATGGACAACCCAAAATTACCATATCTTATTTATTGTTCGACCATTTTATAGATTAATACATCACCATACACCATTCATTTATTAATAAACTTAATCCAATACTTAATGATGAACCACTATAAACATTTCTCACATTAATTACCATATAATTCTAGCCCTTTCATTAATGTTCAACTCATTAATTCAATTACCACATATGAATTTACACCCCCAATATTTTAATTTTATAACCTAAATTTTTAATTTAACTTTTTAATGTTTCATATTCCATTGCTACAAAACAAATACAACTACAACACTATAAAAAAAACCCTTCTATCTCACAAAAAAAATCATAATCCTACCACAACACAAAACCCACAACACATCCCATAATTACAAAGTCACAACCCCATTTCCTAAACTCATTCACATACAAATTGGTCACTTATATCACCATAAAAAAACCAACAATCCCGCACAACCATAGTCATAGTAGAAAACATACCAAAAACACAACAAGGAAGAATTCAAGATCATGTAATTTTCCAAAATTTCATTAAATACGTATTTCACTTTTACTAGTCATCTCATGAATGGGTATTTGTAAACTACTTTCAGTTTTATACAAAACTGATTTATAAACATATATACATGATTAAAATTTTATGAAAAGTGAATTTTACAAACTAAACAGATAAAGGGTTCTCAATTTATAGAAGTTGTAATTAGTTTATGACAAAGATCAATAAAAAAAATAATTAGTAACAACATGTTAATATACCTATATCCTTCAATTTAATTTAAAGTCAATTGATTATATTGTTATATAAATCCCAAACAGACATCCAAAATGGAAATAATGGTTTTATAATCACTCAAATTCACAAAATAAAGAGAGACATAACTCAAATCTATTACGTGGAATGAATCTTTAAATCACACGACATCAAAAACCGAGGGAAATGAAATACAATTTCATGAAATTTATTTTAAAAGGTAAGGGATTTATAAAATGTATAACACTTATACATAAATAATAAATATAAAATATGGAAAAAATCTTCTTTTAATGATATATGTTTCTATAGAAAATAGAGGGAGAAGAGGGCTGCTAGAAATTCCTGGAATCATAAGTGTTCTAGTCAGGGTAGATGTCTCCCAGGAATCAAGAAGAAGTTTCCAGATAGTCCAAACTCAAAGGAAACAAGAATTACTATATTTAAAGGAAATAAAATATTTTAAAATTATAGATATTTATATTTTAATATCTTCAAAAAGGTAAAGTAGTCAACTTTCCTTTTTTAACTCTCATTAATTAGTTTCTGTTTAATTCCAATAGAAACGGCCTATTTAAAACCCTAAAACTTAAGGAAGTCAAAACTAAAAATTAATCCTATAATGATAGATTTTAAATCATTATTAAATATATATGGTTTATTTCTATAAACTATAGAAGTTAAAAAATGAAGGGATCAACAACACAATGGAACAAGTGAATGCCTAAACCATCCATGTGGAGGATTGAGTACATGAATGGGCAGATCAAATCCATGATGAAAATTATCAATCATTAGAAAAACTAACTGATTTGACGGAGGTACCAATAAATTGTAAGAATAACTAAATGACCACAAAATAGAGCTAACCGAACACATAAAAACTGACTTACCATATGAAGTAATCTATTGACTCTAAGAACAACCAACATACCACTTAAAAGAACCAATTGACCATAAGAAGCTAAATGAACAAATGAAGAATAGTGAACACATGAATAAACTCATGTTACACGACCAGTCAAGTGACTATGATAACAAATATAGAATTTCAAATGGAAAAATACTTTCAATACCCACTTAGAACCTCTAGTCCGCAATAAAACAAAAAGGAACAATTTTTTGAAATTATGGACCTTACAATATGTATACTAATGAATCAAAAATAGACAATGAAACTCTAAACTAGAAGGTAACACATTTAACATCTACCACCAACCTTAGATATAATCTAAATTCAACATATGTTGATTTCAATAGACACAAAGTGATACATGTAAAAGTGCATATGCAGGTGTGAGAAATAATTAATAGTATAGCTATCAAAAGAAATGATCCGACTCCATGAACAACAAGTGTGTACATAGATCAATAAAAAATAAATTGTAAACAAACCAATATCACCAGTCATAATCATTATCCAATGTGGTATTAATGATAAATACTTACTATGTTACCCACAAATCACTTTCATGAATTTCACTAAATAATTTTTTTACATATTTTTGTGTGTCTGTATATATATATCTATTCGTTTATAAGAATAATGAAAAAGTATCCCCCATGGACTATCACTTTTTATAGTATCACCCAGTTCTCACATATCAATTTTTATCCCCATATTTTGATAGGAAACTCTATGTATAACCGTAATAATACATTCACACTACATACTGGATATTGTAACTCATCCGCACCATAAGTGGATGATAACTGTTCAATAAAAATAACATCATAAAATAATGATATTCTCCTTTACCCCTTCATAGTTTTCCAGCCCATGATTGACCCGGGATAAGCCAATCCAAATTCTATAGGAAATACATGTCCCCATATTTCCATGAGATTCTATAGGTAATACAAGTCTCTAAAAATATTTGAGATATTAGAGGAAAAACACATCTGCATCTATATCACACCATATCTTCAACTATATGTCTTTTCCTTCTAAACCCAGTTTTGTTGGTATAAGAGGAAATCCTAGTTTATCATTATAAATTTAGATCATAGATCTATATATTAGAATGATTGTAAACACTTGGGTGAATCATTTTCTAGCATAATACTACACTAGAGATGCTGAAGTAATTTTACATCACTATCAATCACCTCAATAATATTTGGCCTACCAAAACCTAGAGTTATGGGTGAGTAGGAATAGATACATGTATTCTTCATTAAAAACTATAATTTAATCAATGGTTAATGAGGGGAAAAGGTCATAAACATATCATTTTAGTGTTATCTAGTTGATGATTATTTAATAAGTCACTACAATACCCTACCACAATCAACATTTATCTATAACTATACCGTATCATGTATCAAAGTAGATGAAAACACAGAATAACCACTCATTTTAGATCAATGATCCTTACATTAGTCACATTAGAGTCTTCACATAATAGTATAGGTTTATGAAATTATCCATAAAAAATCCTAAAAATAATAACAAGTATTAAATAATAGTTTAAATATTAGTTAATGAATTATTTTACTATCCACTTCTTAACAAGGACATCACCAATTTCTACATTATGAGTAATATTTTTGAAATCTAAAGTACCTCAAAGCCCTTCCACTATATCCATTGATCATTCTAATAAATTGTCTAAATATTTACTTGATAGATTATACCACTTTAATTTATAATGTTTACATCACTATTATTTAATATATCACCTTCATTAAAATTCATCAAGTTCGTTATCATAACTCTATAAAGAAAGAATTTCATCATCATGAGGATATTCCATAATAATTTGTATGATAGTTATTGGATTTATTTTTAAAAAAACTCACTACTATATGTATCCTTAAAATATTTTTAATAATTGATTCGTTCATTTTACATTTACTAGTTTTAGCATATGTTATTCTTAGATACACACACACACATACAAACATACATACTAATTATCCTCACATACTAATGATCCTCCCATTAGTCACATTAGAGTCTTTGCATAATAGTCTATGTTTATGAAATTATCCATTAAAAATCCAAACAATAATTACAAGTATTTAATAATGATTTCAATATTAGTTAATGAATTATTTTATTATCGACTTCTTGACTAGGACATCACCAGTTTCCACATTATTAGTTATATTTATGTCATCTAAAGTAACTCAAAGCCCTTCCACTATATCAATTGACCATTCTCATAAATTGTCTAAATCTTTACCTGATAGATTATACCACTTTAATTTATAATGTTTACAACACCATTATTTAATATACCACATTAAGTAAAAGTCAAGTTAGTTCTCATAACTCTATAAAGAAGGAATTTCATTATCACGAGGATATTTGATAATAATTTGTATGCTAGTTATTGGATTTACTAAAAAATGACTCACAACTATATCTATCCTTAAAATATTTTTAATAATTGATTCGTTCATTTCACATTTACTAGTTTTAGCATATGTCAAAACATACATACATACATACATACATACATACATACATACATACATACATACATACATACATACATACATACATACATACATACATACATACATACATACATACATACATACATACATACATACATACATACATACATACATACATACATATATACATACATACATACATAAATAAATACATACATACATACATACATACATACATACATACATACATACATACATACATACATACATACATACATACATACATACATACATACATACATACATACATACATACATACATACATACATACATACATACATACATACATACACACATAAATACATACATACACACATACATACATACATACATACATACATACATACATACATACATACATACATACATACATACATACATACATACATACATACATAGATACATACATACATACATACATACATACATGCATACATACATACATACATACATACATCACTACCACAAAACTGGGCAAGGCATGCACCTGCCTTTATCAGCGCTAACGAAAAAGCGCTGATAATGGGGCGGACCTTTATCAGTGCTAACAAAAGCGCTGATAAAGGTTGTATTTATCAGCGCTTTACATTTTAGTGCTGATAAAGGCTCACACGGATTTGTTAAATACCCGCGGGTCCTCTTCCTCCTCCCTGCACCCGGTCAAGCTCTCGCGGAAGCCCTCTTCTACACCGCTGCCGCCACATCCTCCTCCTCTGCCGCGGCCGCCGCCTCCTCCTTCTCCTCCTCCTCTGGCCGCCGCCTCCTCCTCCGGCCGCCACCTCCTCCTCCTCCGGCCGCCGTCTCTCCTCCTTCTTCTCCTCCTCCGGCCGCCTCCTCCTCCTCCTCCTCTGCTCCTCCTCCTCCTCCTCCTCCTCCTCCTCCACCGCAGCCTCGTCCTCCTCCTCCTCCACTGGCGCTTCCTCCTCCTCCTCCTAGTCCGCTGCCTCATCCTCCTCCTCCACCGACGCCTCCTCCTCCTCCTCCTCTGCTTAATCTGCTGCCTCCTCCTCCACCGTGATTTGAGAGGTGCCTCAAGTACTCAGGTGAGTCTCACAAGCTTTATTTTAGTTTTATATGATGTTTTTTTATTGATTTTTCAAATGAAACATGGTTTTGTGTTCATATTTTTTGAGAAACAATGTAGAACCTTGAGCATGAGGAGGTTTTCAGTCCTCTTTCTAAATCACATAGTTAACTTTCATGGTTAGTGAAGGTTAACCATGGGATATCTTAGAGGAAAAAATGTGATGTGGATTTTAGTTAGGGATTATCATACAATTTTTTCATGATTTCATACAAAACATGTGAAATTTTGTATACTGATGTAGTTCCAATTTACATAATTAATGCATAGTTTGGTAAACTATGTTGACCAAATATTTGAAGGGGTTTTCTTGTACAATGCCACCAAATTATTAATATATGGTTTGGAAAATTTTATAGAACATTAAAATTATATTTTAATCTTTTCCCTCTGAAATTCCAATAGGGGAAGCCCCCCATTTCTCATCCTCCCTCTTATACAATGCCCAATCGACCCACCCCCTTATTCCTCTTTGATTCCCCTTTCCATGGGGAGTTTTTTAGTGGATTTATTAAACAATTCTATGTGATTTCACCATCTTCCTTACCATTTTATTCTTTATATTTAGTTTCTATTTATTTTTGATTTATCTAGATTAGGTTTTATGGGTGATTCAACTGGAGCACGGTGGTATCATATTGATTTGATGGGGGTGTTTTCCTACCTCATGTATAAGAGGCATCATGATGGTATCTGCAAGTCACCAATCATTATGAAGGATTTGTGTTTCCTTTTGTAGTTTTCATGGATATTGAATCAAATTATATAATGTTGTCTATGGATTTGGTTCTGATGGCTAGGTATTTTTACTAAGATGGCACTAAGATCCCACTTCAGATCTTATATGGATTTTTGGTCTTGGTTCTAACATGGAAAGTCCACAAGATGAGTTTTTAGTGAATATAACTAGTTTAAATTGATTTGGATAATTAATTATAAATGTTATAATTTAATAATTTTGGTTTTTTGGAGAGAGGAAGGAGCTATATTGATGAGTTGATCTTGGGGTAGACATTGGACGAGGCTTAGCGAGCCTAGGAAAATTTTTCAACTTGGAATTAAAATATTAGAAACATATAACATAGGTATGTGGTCCTGGTAATTTCTTTATGGATTTATAAATTCCTTAATGGGTGTTATTAGAGTGAGTGTGACTTAGAGGACCTTGTTAGGGGGAACCCGGAGACCTCTTGTAATACATTTTGTCACTTTTATGTATTTGTTCCCATAGGCCACACATGGAACTAGTGATACATCAGAGCCCTTGGCCTTATTGAATTGAACCTAAAGTGTGTGAACATCCCCCTTGGGGATGTGACTACTTGGGTGGGTATAACTTTGTAAGGTTGTTGATAGGCTAGATGTGTAGACTGACCCAGAACAAACCTATATATTGAAATGGGACATGAGCCATCTCTTGAGACTATTTATAGTATGGAATACTACCATGTAAATATTAAGAGGATATACCATGTAAGACACTGATAAATAATATGATGCTCTCATGGGATGAGTGTTTCACTACATCATGTGCTTCTGTTGGATGGTGACGTTGCAATGATGGTCTTCATTCTTAACATCTTATTGATCCAAACCTTTAATGGTTTTCCTTTCTAAACATTGGTTTTAATGTATTAAGGTCTTTCTCAGGTTTCATTTTAGCCCTTCATTTTAAAATAACAACTGTATAACAACATGAATAACATAACTCAAGTTGATAGAGAAGAAAATTTATGAAGGCATTGGAATCCCTTTGATCCAGATGGATTAGTGCTGTCCCCATGGATAGTAAAACCCATTTTGGAGATCATGGAATAGTTGATAATAGGTTATTTGGATCATTCATTGCTTCTAGATATTTTTTCCCGATTTTCCTTGGTGTTTTTGGTTTATAGTTATCTCAATACCTACTGGTGTAAGTTATTTTCACCCTGTGTTTGTACTTATACTCTTTTTTTTAATTGAGTCCTTTGGGGCATGAATTAGGTGACCAATTCATGTCACCACTTTTATTAAAAAAATGACCTTGAGGTGGTATTTTATTGTAATGGAAAAAATTACATAGTAGTGAGGTCTATGATACTACTACTAGGGATGCCATTGATTTTGAGTAGTGATTATATTTGTTATGAAAAGTGGATAGGTGAGAGATTTCAGTCCTTATTGTGTATTTGGCCTGTTTGGTTGAGTGTCCTGCACTACTGGGGTTAAGTTGTTGGGAAGAATTTTATATTAGTATGGATACTACTCAAGTTGTGATAATGGGATGGAGGTTTTCCAGGTAATTATCATATTCACCAGGGTGAGTTTATATCTAGGGTAATTATCAATGTATACTAGGGTGAAAGACCTCATGATTATTGCTATGGTTGGTATAGTCATCACAATGTTCTCAAATACACTTTGGCACTAGCAAAAGTTGGTATGGATGATCGAGGATACGAACCTGAGGATCAATGATGATTTATTTATTTATTTTTTAGATATTATTTATTTATTCAGAGCATGAAACATGCACATATAACTAAAAATTATAATTTATGAAACCACATTGGTGGTTCCCTACTGAGTACCCAAGAAATCCTCATGTATTGAAGGTCAGGTAGAATTGGGTCCCAGTGTTGCCAGATCGAGTTGGAGTAACTTTGATGGGTTTTAGAGATCTGGATGATGTGAGGCTTGGGGATTGTAGTGGTTCCCAATATATTTTTTATTTTGGTATTTATTTATTCCTTTATTTCATTGAAGTATCTTGTTTTTTATCTAAATTATACTCATATTCCTTCTCCTTTAACTTATATACTTATCCTATGGATTTTAAATAGGATGAATATAAATAAAGAATGGATGAATGCCAATCGGTTGACAAAAGAGTATGAAGAAGGTGTGAAAGAATTTATCAAGTTTGCAAAAGATCATGCATGTGACTCTTCTCAAATCCTTTGTCCGTGTTTACGTTGTTGTTATTCAAAACAAATTAGTCCAGATGAGTTGGAAGAACACTTGATCTGTCACGGAATAGATCAAAGTTATACATGTTGGAATAAACATGGGGAAACAACGAATGTAGGTAGTGACTGGGGTGACACTGCGTTTTATGGATCATCTGATATGATTACAAACATGAACAATGAAGATGACCGTATTGAGGATGTGATTACAGATATGAATGATAATGAAGATCGTATTGAGAAAATGACAAGGACCTTCGAAGATGAACTTCGTGATTGCCCAAAATTGTTTGAGAAGTTAAAAAGTTGTGCAAAGACGCCATTGTATGCTGGTTGCACTAAATATACATCATTGTTAGCCGTACTGAAGCTGTATAATTTGAAAGCAGATAACGGGTGGAGTGGCGACAGTTTTACGAAACTACTTGCCCTCCTGAATGAAATGCTCCCAGAAGACAATGAGCTCCCGATCCGAACATATGATGCCAAACGAATTCTATGCTCTATGGGTATGATCTATGAAAGAATACACGCCTGCCCGAATGACTGTATACTGTTTCACAAGGACCACAAATCACTTAAAGAATGCCCAAAGTGTAGTGCTTCTCGATACAAGAAATATGAATCCAATCCTACTAAAGTTGTATGGTACTTTCCAATCATTCCAAGGTTTAGACGCCTATATGGAAGTGAGGAGACTTCAGAACAATTAACATGGCATAAAGATACAAGAATTAAAGATGGGATACTACGTCACCCGACAGACTCTCCTCAGTGGAAGAGAATCGATCATGAGTATCCTGAATTTGGAAACAAGTTGAGAAACCTTCGTCTTGCGTTATCTACAGATGGAGTGAATCCTTTTGGTTTTCAAAGCAACAGTCACAGTACATGGCCGATTATGTTGATAAATTATAACTTACCACCGTGGTTATGCATGAAACGAAAATACATCATGTTATCTATGCTTATATCAGGACCAAAACAACCGGGTAATGATATTGATGTTTATTTAGCTCCATTGATCGAAGATTTGAAATTATTGTGGGATTCAGGTGTTACATTGTATGATGCTTACAGAAAGGAAGATTTCACATTGAGAGTCATGTTGTATGGGACGATAAATGACTTCCCAGCTTATGGAAATTTGTCAGGATATAGCATTAAAGGAACTCAAGGCTGTCCCGTTTGCGAAGAAGGTACACAATCAATTAAGTTGAAACATTCATCGAAAACCGTGTTTCTAGGACATCACATATTTCTACCGCGATGACATAAGTACCGTTCTTGGAAGACATCATTCGATGGAAGTTCAGAAGAACGTACATCACCGTCTCCACTAACAGGCGATCAATTGTTTGAGAAAGTTAAAAATTTGGACACTACTTTTGGTAAACTGGCTTCGAAAAACCTTACAAAAATCGGTTGGAAAAAGAGATCAATTTTTTTTGAATTACAATACTGGAATTGTCTGTATGTAAGACATATTATTGATGTTATGAATGTAGAAAAAAATGTATTTGACAGTGTTATCGGCACGTTGCTAAATACATCTGGCAAAACAAAATATGGAATTAAGGCTAGGTTGGACATGGTTGAGATGGGAATACGAGAAGATTTGGCACCAGTAAAGGGTGAAAAACAAACATTTCTTCCTCTTGCTACTTACACTCTTTCCAGGCAGGAGAGATATCAGTTTTGCAACTTCTTGAATGACGTAAAGGTTCCAGAGGGGTATTTGTCAAATATCAGTAACCTTGTGTCAATGAGCGACTTGAAGTTAAAAGGTCTGAAATCACATGACTGTCATGTTTTGATGAAAAATCTCATTCCAATTTGTTTATGTGGCATTTTTCCCAAGAATGTCCTCCATACATAAACGAAACTGTGTTTATTCTTCAAAGCTATATGCAGCAAAGTTATAGACCCGGTGAAATTTCCAGCTATGGAAAAAGAAATTGCCGTCATATTATGTGAATTAGAAATGTTCTTCCCGCCTTAATTTTTTGATATGATGGTTCATTTGATGGTCCACTTGGTGAGAGAGATTCGACTATGTGGTCCTGTACATTACAGATGGATGTACCCCATTTAATGGTATATGAGTATTTTGAAAGGGTTTGTCAAAAATCTAAGTCAGCCAGAGGGTTGTATTGCACAACGATATATTGTTGAGGAAGTCGTTGAATTCTGTACTGAATACTTGTCTGGTGTGGAAAGCATTGGCTTACTGAAATCTCGTCACACTGGGAAGCTAGAGGGTGAATGAATTTTGGGAAGAAAGGTTGTCACAATCAATATAACAGATCGAGAGCAGGCCCACCTTTATGTTTTGCATAACAGTTTGGACGTTGACCCATATGTTGAAATCCACAAAGAAATTCTTAGGCAATTGAATCCATCAAGGGATGAAAAATGGATATCAGATACACATAATTGACAGTTTATAGGATGGTTTCGAGATCATATTTTTAAGAAGTCAGATGAAAATCCAAAGTCTATTTTGGAACGACTTCGATGGCTAGCCGGAGGACCAAGTGTGTATGCATTATCTTACAATGCTTATGTAGTTAATGGTTATACATTTTATACTAATGAACATGATGAAGATAGTACCATGCAGAATAGTGGGGTTACACTTGTGGCTGAAGCGATGCATGTTTCCGGTGCTAAGGAAAGAAATCCAATTTATGCGAATATGTCATACTTTGGCATCATCAAACAAATATGGGAGTTGGATTATACGGAATTTCAAGTTCTGATATTTCAATGCAATTGGGTTAATAACAGGAGTGCTATTAAAATAGATGTTTTGGGATTTGTGAAAGTTGATTTCAGTAAGAAATGGGAGAAAGACGAACCATTTATAATAGCATCACATGCAGTGCAAGTATTTTATGTTCCCGATCCCACAAACCGAAACTGGTCAATTGTTCTGTTATCGAACAAAACAGCTGAAGGGTCAGATGAAAATTTAATGGAAGATGACCCTTTCATTGGGATTTCGCAATTATTTTGAAGTGGTCCCAATGTAGACGACGTGTTGTATGTCATAGGAGACCACAATGAAGGGATATGGATAGTTGATAGAGGGGTCAAATCCCTTCAGCGTTTTAAAAAAAGGGAGTTCAATAATCAGGTTATTGATTTTTATTATAATATAGATTGTGTTACATTATGTTATTATCTGTTCACTGCTACTTTTATGTGATCTAACTTAAATTTTAAACCAGTTCTGCAGATAATGACTTCTTCACCTGCTGATGTACCCAATCCTGAGACACAACACGTCTCTCAACCTGTTGCAGCTGGTCCCACTGCTGAGAGAAAAAAGGTCTCTCAACCTATTGCAGCTGGTCCCACTGTTTATGTATGACAGGTCTCTCAACCTGTTGCATCTGGTCCCACTGCTGAGAGACAACAGGTCTCTCAACCTGTTGCAGCTGGTCCCACTGCTGACGTACAACAGGTCTCTCAACATGTTGCAGCTGGTGTCAGTGCCGAAGCTAGTTCTTAGGAGAAACATAATGATGATGCAGAAACTGAGGAAATGGTAGGCGATGAAACCCCAGCGACACAAAAATAAAACAGGTGCGCCGCAGTTTGACAGTTTTAGCAAAAATCCATAAGGAAAAAGAAAAAGGCATCAAATATGAGGTGGGATGGAATAAGATAGGCCAGCATGTAAACCCCAACAAAGCCATGTTTAGTAGCTACATTGGAATCGTCACTCGACAACGCATGCCGATTGACGTAGAGTCATGGCACCATGTTGTCAGCGGGTTGAAAACATTAATGTGGGAAGAGATTACAGTAACATTACGATATCATCTATTTAATTTATTAAAATAAAATAAAATATTGAAATATTGACTAACCCTTCATCATGTCTTGCATAGTGCATTTATAGTAGATGTTTCGCACAAAGAATATGTTTTCAGACTGGCAGGAAGGATTCATAGAGGCTTTCGCACCATTTTAACGAAAAATAATCTGAAAGATGCCGAAGGGAAAATAAAGCCGCACCCACCTCCTCTTTATGCACACTTTATATCCCAAGGAACGTGGGATGCGTTTTGAAACCGTCGTGCGGAAAATAATTTTCAAGTACATTGTGTTTGGTTACACGTTGTGTAACATTGCTTGTATTAATCACATTGATTGATAGGTTTTTATTTATGAAACAACAATTGAGTGATGAAAATAAAGAACGGGCATCAAAACCATTGTACCCCTACCGTAAAGCAAGGTTGGGGTACACTTCAATTGAAAAACAATTGGTATGTATTTTAAAAGTACTGTAATAATTTTATGTGACATAAAACAACACTGTAACCATGTTTCTCTCTTTATATGTAGATTGATGAAGGAAAATCTCAAGTCACTTCCATTCCATGCCATGTGCTATGGAAGGAGGCTCGTGTTAATAAAGAGGGGAAACTGATAGATGAAAACACACAAAAAAGTGTGGGAAACATGTGTAAGTATGACATAATATAAACTTGTTTTGCTTTAAATCACTATTACATAACGATGCTTACTTATTTTTTCATATTTTCTATTTTACATAGTCACAGGAATCAATAACACCCGCAACAGATGCAGACATATTTTCAACGACCTTGAAACAGCCAGAACAGTATGGCCGTGTCAGAGGTGTGGGTTTTGGGGTGTCACCCAAGACATATTTTAAGAAAAAAAAGAGGATGAACAAACTAAAGAATTGAATGTAATGAGAGATAGAGTAGCTACCCTTGAAGAACTAATCCAAACTCAGGGAGAGATGCTAAAGAGTTTGATGGAGGAGAGGCGAAGAGAACAAGCAACTCAAGAACAACCCCCGCGAGAAGATCCACCCCTCACCAGCTTTGAGGCAAGCCATTCCCCTCAAAGACCTGACTTAACTGAGGTAATAAATGTTATAATATTCTTTTTTGTGAGATTTGAATCACATAGACACTGATACCTTTCATTTAATGATATTCTGTAGGGTGAAAATGACTTTGATTTATATTTGTCAACTCCCACCCATCGCTTTGTAGAAAGGGCTACGGTGTTCAATATGTAGAATGACACGCTACACTCCAGACCACTTCCAACCGGTCATGTCAAAGTGTTGATTAACGTAGCTCATGAGCCGAGCGCTGAGCTACCCGTGCCAAATGACGATGAAGACATTCATACGGTGGAAAAAGATATTGGAACATTCGTTGCATGGCAGTAGAATCTTGTAAAAAAACACGTCGAGCAGGAGGTATTCATTTCCAGTTCATTTTTCAAGCAGAACCTTTAAAATTAAATTAGAAAATGGCTGAACCAATGAATGTTATTACAGAAGGATAAAATGGAGAAGCTAAAATGAAAGAGCGGCTCCAAGATTGGATCAACCAACCGATCAAAACGATCTACTGAGAGTGCGTTCACCCCGCCCGTTCTATATCCAAATTTAATATCATTGCAAGCTCATGTGGATACGAAAATGAAAGATGGAAAGAGTCATACAATTGTTTGTGAAAAAGATATGTACAGAGAGGAAACAATAGATTTCGTTAGTGCAGACGCTGTTTCTGAGATCATCACATACGACTGGCTAGGCGTCTCAGTTATAAATGTATACATGAGGTATGTTTTCATGATTTGATTTTACAGAAGCTGATATACTTTGATAATTATGGATAAATACATCTCATATTTTTCACAGGAGTATATATGAAAAACAATTGAAGGGATTTTCCCATGAATACAAATTTGGACTCATTAGTCCTCACACCATTTCTACACAACGAACAGAAATAGATTCTAATTTTCAGGCTGAATTGATGTCAAATCTATTCAGAATGTTTCAAAGAAGAATTACAACTGACAGACTATTTTTAATACCAACGATGCAAGGGTAAAACTCTAAATTTTAATCATATCAATTATATTTTCATTTCTATCAGTACTTATTTCTTTTTGTGTTTTTAGGGAACATTGGATGCTCATTGCAGTCAATTTGGATACTCCAAAGATTTATTTTATGGATTCACTGCATGGATATCCAACTAACCGACCACACATGATGGTGATTGTCAATTTGTAATACACTAGATCCAACATTTTAGAACTAAATATCTAGTTATATAATTTATATTATCTTTTAATGAGGATTTTGTTATGATAGGGCGGTGTATGAATATCGTCTAAAGGATGGAATGAATCTAGGGCATAAGGACGACAATGCCCACAAGATCTACAAATGGAGAAGTATCTGGGTATATATAATTATATTTCACTATCCAAATACATATCAAAACAAATTACTTATTTTTCTCGATGTTTTTGTAGTGTCTGAAACAAAAAAATGACAAGGACTGTGGTTATTATGTTTGTAAATTTATCAAAGAGATCATATTTCATGAACAAACTAGCATCCCTGAAGAGGTTTTTTTGAAAATAATTACTACTTTATTTAAAATAATTATTAATCCTTTGTGTATTTATATTTTTTCAGTACTACTATGACTGTCGCAAAAACTCTTATTCAGAAGATGATATAAATGTCTTTAGAAACGAATGGGCATCATACCTGATCGAAGAATGTAAACAAATAGGACAATGAAGGTGAATTACTAATACTTATGTTATCTTTATATGATCATTGATATCTCTCTTTACACTTATTGATCATCTATGATCTCCCTTTCTTATGTTTCATATCCTTAGATTAGTGAATTCCTACTACTTAGTTTGAAAATGACACAAACTTTGGAAAGCAACACAAATGACACACGGAAAACCAAGCAAATGTGTTCGGATTGTTTTGATACTTTAGGAATACGATCCACGAGTCATTTGTGACGTGTACAAATTGACCGTACCTCAATCCGACGCACGGTGTGACCGGTATGGCTAAAATTGTCTGATATCAGTTTGATAATGACATAAACTTTGTAAAACAACACCAATGACATACGCCAAACCGAGAAAACGTGTTCGGATTGTTTTGATAATTTAAGACAACGATCCAAGAGTCATTTTTGACGTGTACGAATTGACCGCACCTCAATCCGACGCACGGTGTGACCGGTATGGCTAAAATTTTCTGATATCAGTTTCAAAATGACATAAACTTTGGAATAAACTTTGGAAAACAACACTAATGACACATGGAAAACCGAGAAAACGCGTTCGGATTGTTTTGATACTTTAGTAAAACGATCCAAGATTCATTTGTGATGTGTAAGAATCGACCGCACCTCAATCCGACGCACGGTGTGACCAGTATGGCTAAAATTGTCTGATATCAGTTTGAAAATGACATAAACTTTGGAAAACAACAACAATGACATACGACAAACCAAGAAAACACATTCAGATTCTTTTGATACTTTAGGACAATGATCCACGAGTCATTTGTGACGTGTACGAATCGACCACAACTCATTCCGACGCATGGTGTGACCGGTATGGATAAAAGTGTCTGATATCAGTTTCAAATTGAGATAAACTTTGGAAAACAAAACCAATGACATATGCCAAACTGAACAAACGCGTTCAGATTGTTTTGATACTTTAGGAAAACGATCCACGAGTCATTTGTGATGTGTACGGATCGACCGCACCTCAATCCAACGCACGGTGTGACCGATATGGCTAAAAATTCCTGATATTAGTTTCAAATTGAGATAAACTTTGGAAAACAACACCAATGACATACACCAAACTGAGAAATCGTGTTCGGATTGTTTTGACACTTTAGGACAATGATCCACGTGTCATTTGTGACGTGTATGAATTGACCGCACCTCAATCCGATGCATGGTCTGACTGATATGGCTAAAATTGACTGATATCAGTTTGAAAATGACATAAACTTTGGAAAACAACAACAATGACACACGGAAAACAGTGCAAACGCGTTCGTATTGTTTTGATACTTTAGGAAAACGATCCACGAGTCATTTGTGACGTGTATGAATCGACCGCACCTCAATCCGACGCACGATGTGACCGGTATGGCTAAAATTGAATGATATTAGTTTGAAAATGACATAAGCTTTGGAAAACAACAACAATGACACATGGAAAACCGAGCAAACACCTTCGGATTGTTTTGATACTTTAGGAAAACGATCCACAAGTCATTTGTGATGTGTACAAATCGACCGCACCTCAATCCGACACACGGTGTGACCGGTATGGCTAAAAGTGTCTGATATCAGTTTGAAAATGACATAAACTTTGGAAAACAACACTAATGACACACGGAAAACTGAGAAAACGCCTTCGGATTGTTTTGATACTTTAGGAAAATGATCCATGTGTCATTTGTGAAATGTACAAATCGACCTCACCTCAATCCGACGCACGGTGTGACTGGTATGGCT